>CM055655.1:0-5386236 GCA_029378335.1 Agrilus mali | reverse complement strand
CACATATTTGGGGTTTTTCCGGAAAATACGGCAAATAGAGAAGAGGTTGAGTGGAATTTATCCGCGATGTTTTAATTCTGTCTGGAATTTTTATATGTATGCCGTTTTCATTCCATTCAATATTACGGATATCAATTAAAGATAAGGTTTGTACACGTTGCGCCGTGACCAAGGCCAATAAAGTTGCCAATTTTTTAGAAAGTTTTAAAAGGGAAATAGTTTCATTATGGAGTGTAGATAAATGATTTAGTACAACGCTAGGGTCCCAGGTAGTATCGTACTTAGGTCGAGTTGGTCGTGAATTGAAAATCCCTCTGAAAAACCGTTTGACCGCCGAGTCCTTTCCCAGTTCCGGAGTTAATAAAAGGGCTAATGCGGATCTATAACAATTTAGAGTTCCATAAGACGCACCTTGATTAAAGTGGTGTGTTAAAAACGTTAACACTTGAGGCACATTATATGTGAATACGTCAGTAGAAAGATTTGAACAATATCCCCACCATTTTCTGAAACAAGGCTCATACTGCTTAAATGAACTCTCCGTTATCGAGGCCAAAGTTACGCTTACTGCAACACTTGGCACACCCCTCAACTGTAACGCTTGCCTGACAAGAGCCCTGCCGCCAGGGTAAGTTGGTTGTGTAACGGATGTGGGGATCTGTTGGTAGAAAGTAAAAGATTAGTATTTGGTGATAGAATTACTAACTCATTAATCAAAAGTGCCTTAAATAGGGGAAACCATGGTTGAGTAGGCCAGTAAGGCACAACCACTATTCCTTCTGCTTTGTCAAAAATAATTTTTTGTAACACCTTCAGTATTACCGAGAAAGGAGGAAAGGCATAGAAAAAATATGGCTTCCAAGAAGCGATAGTAAATGCATCTACAGCAAAAGAACCACTTTCTGGAAACCAAGAAACAAATTTATCACATTTTGCATTTTTTCGGCTGGCAAAAAGATCAATTTCGGGAAACCCGAATGCTTTTACTATTTGTTGAAATGCGTGATCGGCAAGTTGCCATTCTGTCTCGAGATGTAAACGACGAGATTCGAAATCCGCCTCTGTATTTTGTGATGACGCAATATATGATGCAAAGATCCAAATATTTCTGCCTTCGCACCACTGCCATATTTTCCTAGTTATATTGTTTAATTCAGGAAATCGTACTCCTCCCATTCGGTTTATATAAGCGATAGCAGTTGTGTTATCTACTCTTAATAAAAGATTTGTATTTCGTAGGTTACTCGCAAAAGTTTTGAGTGCAAAGAATACTGCTAACAGTTCAAGAGAATTAATGTGATATGATTTTTGTTCGGAATTCCAAAACCCATGTGCTTTTTTACCTTTACATACTGCACCCCAACCGGTAAGGCTTGCATCCGAAAAAATTTCAAATGAGTATTCATCTTTCCGAATTTTGTTAGAGCCTTTAATGTTTGATTCCCACCATGAAAAATCGGGTTGTAGTTCCGCGGGTATTTCCATTATTTTGTTATAATTATTTCCGTTACGCCGTAACGCCAAGTATTTACATCTTCCAAATTTCTTAGTATACATCCACCCATAGGGAATTGCCGGGCAAGCTGCTACTAATAAACCTAAAAATTTTGCAAACACTCTAATCTTGCAGCATTGTTTATTTCTTATGTTTTGAATGGATTTAATCAGTTTATTTTGTTTTTCTTTTGGTAGCTCAATAGTCATTGACTTAGAGTTAAGTATGAACCCTAAGAACCTACACTGCTGGCGCGGTTCTAACTTGCTTTTCTCATGGTTAATGACAAAACCTAATTTTTCTAGCAATTTAATTGTTTTTTGGACATTCTGTTTGCATTCTTCGTAGCTTGAACCTAACAACAGAAAATCGTCTAAATAGACCACTAATGTAACTTTATCGTCCCTAAGGGTGGCCAAAAGTGGTTTTAGTAATTTTGTAAATACCCAAGGGGCTGTACATAAGCCAAAAGGGATGCATGTATATTCATACAAAACACCATCAAAAAAGAAGCGCAAATATCTCCGGTCTGCTTTACTAACAGGTATCAAGTGATATGCTTCCGATAAATCTAATGAAGCCATGTAACAATTTGGCGACATGAGTTTAAAAGCTGTATTCCTATCTTCCATTTTAAAATGTTTGGGATCTAAGAAGATATTAAGTTTTTTAAGATTTAAAATAAGACGCTTAGACCCGTCTGATTTGGGTGCAAGAAAAATACTGGAAATAAACTGTCCCTTGCACGGTCTACATTTCTCTACTGCCCCCATAAGTTGTAATTGATTCAACTTCTCATGAATATATTTTTTCTTTACATTAGAGAACTTGGTTGAAACCGGAATTTTATATTGCCGTACCTTCCGAACAAATGGTATGTGATAACCTTCAACCCAAGACAAAATTGAAACATCTGAAGTTAATGTCCTCCAGAAGGAGGCAAACAATTTAATTCTACCTGCCTTTCGTGTGTCCGGAGCTATCGGCGTCTGGTTCCTGTCTGCTTCTGCGATTTCCAGCGTTGTGAACGCTGTTGAGGAGGAGGGTTGACACTCGAACGGCGTTGGAAAAATTTCTGTCCATCCCGGTTCAAGGGCCTGTAAGTTTGAAGGGACGGACGGTAGGTGTTTAAATGCTTTTCAGGCTTCTTATTTAGTCTTCGTTCCATAGGTTTTCTCAAAACCGCCCTTAGTTCAGCTCCCGACTTCTCCAAATTCTTGGCTGCGTGTAGCCTATCGGCAAACTTTTCGCCAAAAAGCCATTCATCAATGGGAGATTCATCCATTGTATCTTTAAATTTTTTGTTTAGGCCAAAGGACAAGATGTTTCTTCGAGATATTGATTCCGAATGGTGTATATCGGCTAACAGTCTACCTGCATCCCCCAATAACTCGATCAATTGATGATTGCTACCAGTATTTGGTTGTTCCAAACAAACCGTGAGAGCCTTGCCGATGGTAGAAATACACGTTCCCATTTGGCCCTGGATTTTGGCCAGTCTCTCATCGCGTCTGAACGATCCATCGGAAGAAGATAACTTGATCGAGGCTTTTACCTCCGGGTTTAATTTAGGCGGTTGGACAAATTTAGCGTTAGAGGGAGGAGGATATTTCACCAAAAGCCCTTCACGCGCTTGGGGGTCCAAGCCGTCTCGTGCCAATTTTTCCCAAATATCCGCAATATCTTGGTGTAAGGGTTCCGCCAACCGCGCTCCGGTATCGCTGGAATTTCCTAATAAGGAACGAACTGTTTCGTCCAGATGTGAAGTGTCCAGGTCCACTGCGTTAGTACTTGAACTGCATTCACCTTCTGTAAATATCAGCGAATATTAGTATTAAAGTCGTTCAATCATGTGGGAAAGGTTGTATGTATTATTCCAGTCACGAAGACTAAAATCAATACGTCACCGACAACGCCAAAATATGTACCACTGTTTTTCTGTACTATATAGTCGGTCAGTGGAATAAACCAATTAATCGTCATCCCTTGACGACACCCTCTTAAATCTCGTTTAAGGGGTAAAATAGCAAGAAGGTATTGCTAAAATAACGCAAGTGCACACGTCGTTAACCCGTAACGACACCCTCTTAAATCCCGTTTAAGGGGTAAAATAGCAAAAGGTATTGCTAAAATAACGTAGGTGCACACGTCGTTAACCCGTAACGACACCCTCTTAAATCCCGTTTAAGGGGTAAAATAGCAAATAGGTATTGCTAAAATAACGTAGGTGGACACATCGTTAACCCGTAACGACACCCTCTTAAATCCCGTTTAAGGGGTAAAATAGCACAAATGTATATATATGTTTCTTACTGACCTTCGCTCAATTCACTTGATGAAAGGCGTCTAATCCTCTTCGTGATTTTTCTAGGAACTGTGTGCTCCCTTCGGGCTGGCGACGAAGGTGTTCTGGATCTATTAGACGAGGCTGAAGAACTACGGCGTCGTCGTGCAGCCCTATCATTAAGTTGAATTTTTCCTTCCAAGCGATCCAATCGCTCTAGAATCCTCTCTAAAACTTTCGATGAGGATGACGGAGGACTTAGGGGTGATCTCGCCCTCTTCATGTTCACAAATTCACAAAATTAACCACTATCAAACACTGTCACAAATAACCGTGGCAAAGATGGCGCACAAAAAAGACGAATGGCGTGTTTACACAGGATCGATCAGAGCGTTGGGTATCGGTAGGATATGCAGCGTTCTTTAAAAATTGTGGCAGATTGGGACATAAAAGACGTACTACCTCTGTTCGATCATGGAGGGCGAAGCGCGAATATAATTGCTTCATTTCATTTTTTTAAGAGATTTATATTAGGGAAAAATTACAAATTCTATTAGAATTACAATTAAGTACTTATGATCTAAACTCATCTAGGTACTTCATATCTTTCTGTTTTAGGATTAAAAAAAATATTTTAAAAATCCCGAAAGTTACTACATATTAGGTAATTATTAAATTAATAATTACTTGCTCACATTAAACATTAAACAATAACACTTGAAAAACATTGTAAAATAATAGATATCACCGTACAGCCCTGCTTCCATTCACGCCAATCAGCGAACAGCGATGACTGCTGTGGTCAAAAACATAGTCCAATATTATTCATAACATATTTCATGTTTGAAGCAACAAAGCTGTCTGTGTAATGGATTTCCCTATAAATATATATCATTACCCCCTTTATAGATAACATCAAAAAGAAGGAACACGAAAAGTAAGCACGTAACAAGATGCTTAGGTTTCATTATGTCGTTCCAAAAAAATAATAAATCATGTTACCATAATTGATACCTAAAATGGGTGAACGCATTACAGGTTTGATTAATGTTGTATACAACGTGAATATTTTCTAGAGAAATGCATTTGTTATTACCTCACAAGTTTGCTAACCGTTACAAATTGAAAATGTCAATTTTGGTTTTTAAATTACTAATGCATTTTTCAAAAAAAAATTGCCTTTTATTAATATTTTGTATTCAATATTCAAATCGTTTATATTTTACATATTCTGCTTCAAGGCAATAATTTTTCATTTTTCTGAAAATAACGAACAATCGTGGTATTCAATAACCCCATTGTTAATCTTAATGGTAACTAAGGGTTGAACCCTGTGTAGACATTTATCTGAAAATTATATCCACCACATTACGATAACATTAGCGCCGTTCCATCAGGGTTTAATTATTATCAGAGCGGTATTGATTTGATGTCACTTTCGTTGCTTGCACAAAGCTTTAATTATAGATAAAACAATACTGTAGAGCTTACGACGGACGATAGTGTGGTTTCTAGTATACGACGATAGGGAGCAAAGCGCCAGGGATAGAAATAACGCAACTTATCGTCAGCAGTTGCTCTTCAATTCTGAAGCGAGTTGAGCCAGTTCGACATTCTGAGCTAAACTTAAATTAAAAAATTAAATCCACGAAAATAGATCGTTAGTCCACGTTTGTTTTTAAAGCTCGTTTCGACAATTTACTGATCAAAAACCTAATTTTTGTGTATTTATCTGAGGAAGAAACTGTTATTTTAATTTAAAAACCCCCCCCTCTCTACAGAGAGATTTAGCAAGAAGTGATATTTACCCCAATAATGAGTTTTCAATTTCAATTTTAAAGATTTACTTATAATAAATCTTTAAATTAAAATGCGGACATGGGATTTTAATTGCTATTCTTCTCCTTAAATGAGATTTGATGAGATCTTACGAAACCCTTCCCCTTTTTGTCTCTCTCAATAGAATAGTAAGATGTTTAAAGAACAGATTAATGAAAAACGTTTAATTTTCTTAATTATCGATAGGTTAAAAAACTGTCAAATACAATTAAAATTTAATGTAAATTTATATTTTTGCATAATTGATTTTTACGCTAAGGGGACGTTCATTAATTAGGAGAGAATCATTAATTTTGATTTTTCCTCCCTCATAATAAGATTTGCCAAGAGGTTTAGGGATCCCCCGCTTATTTACGTAAAGTTTACCCTATAATAAGTTTTCAATAAAAAAAATGAAACAATTATCTCTAATAAATCTTTAATTGAAAAGTTGACGTGAGATTTTAAAGAACCTCCCTCTTTTTAAATTAAAAACATTTTTCAAGACCTCCACTCCTATTTACGTCCCTTAATATCAACAATAGCAAGGTATTTATTTAAGAAATAATTTAATTTTTAGAGAAACTGAAAAATTTAATTCTTTGTCGTTATCGGTAGCACGAAACTGATAAAAACAATCGAAAAAAAAAATTATATAAACGTAAATAATACAAAACGAATTCCAGCATTTTTAAAAATTCCACGAGAAAGTTCTGTGTTTTAATTATCTTTTTATGTAAGTCATTTTCATTTGAATTAAAAAAGAAAAACAATTCCTCTTGTTATTTAATAAGAGAAAAACTTAACAAGAGTGGAATTAAGGATAAGTACTTAACCTGAAATCGATTTTTTTTAATATTCTATATATACCTCCAACAAAAGTATCTGAAATTGGAATAAAAAAATTTTAAGGCCAGTATTAACTCAATCTACCAACAAAATTAAGAAAATAAAACAAAGATAGTTGACATTCAGTATATCTAATACATAAACTAACTTAAACACTTACTTATACGTATAATTACATTGCGGCCTCCTCAGGCGTGAGTGGCTACTACTTTACAACTGACAATTAGCAATATAGACCAGGGTCGATAATCTTTGAAACCAAAAAAAATTATAGTAGGATGAAACCCATTGGAAAAGGAAGAGAATATAACAGAAATGAAAGGAAAAATAATTTAGAGCGATCTGAGGTCGGGAAGGGGAAGGAGGTGAGTTTTTAAGGGTAAAAAACGGTTTTCCTTGATTTCCGGAAAAACTACAAGCCAAAAAAATAGCTGTTCTAAATATTAAAAATAAAATGATTTCAAAAAGGGAATTTTATCTAAAAAATGTGACCGCTGCTATTTTTTTCAGTAAAAAAGTCGATTTATTAAATTCTAATTACATTTATGTCAGAAAATCTCATAATATATTCTGTTATATATAAATGGGTTTCATCCTACTATAATTTTTTTTCACTTTTTACTATTTTTAAAGGCTTCAGCACTGGTCTAATAACTACTCTTGGCTGAGAAAAAAAAATACGTTCAGGCCAATAAAAATCATTTAAAGTAAAAATCCTTAAACTGCATAATTTTGTAGTTATTTTTAATCGAAACTGTTCGACTAGTTTAAATCCACTATCGATACCAAAAATAAAATAATTACCCCATTTCCTTGAATCATTGTGCCTCGTCTTCCTTCTGTTTACTCAAACATAATATTCAAAACACCCACAGAAGTTAATCCATACATATGTCAGCCCAAAATAAAAACAAGAAAGAAATAAGAAAGCGTGTAGTTAAAATGCACCTTTTCGGTTGTCGATAATGATGAAACAACCGGAAGGAGCAGTTATGTTTTAATTAGTTGAACTGTCACAGACAGCCGCGTGTTTTTCCGATCGGAATGTCCAGGTGGACGTACGTAGGTGTTTCTATAGATACACAAATACACATTTATACATATGCATTTGTATGTATGTATGTATGTATATAGATATATGTACATGCATTCACGTTGTTATGTTCACGATCCCAAAACAGTACGCGTTGCGGTTCCTCAGCGCCGTTATTTATAGATGTAGATTTATTCATAACCAGATATTATCTTCGTATGGCTGCATAAGTAGGTAAACTTATCGTCCAATAATAATTTGTAAACAAACATTTTTGCACCTTAACTGGAAGTCCAGAAAGAAAATTACTGAGCTTTAAATATAAAATTTCCACTAGACACCATAATAAATGATAAACAATGATGGATTGACAGCCAAGAAGCCAAGAACATATTCACATTGACTAAAACCATAACTGAATATGCAAAATCAATATCAATCACAAAAATTCTGCTTCTCGAAAGAAAACCTTTAACAGCGTAATTGAAGGGTTAAAGTTCCTCAACTACATATTGGGATTTTTTTTAATTATACTTTAAAATTTTTGGTGGGCGTGGTGGCATTGATTATCAAAGGAATATTCAAACACTTAGCAGAAAAAGAAAGCTCTTGGTAACTTTTGACCCATTTATTGAAAAAAGCTCAACAATTGTTTCGACAGAGGTTTGTCTTTATCTTATCATTAATTACGTAAGGACGATTGTGACAATTTTTTGAGAAAATTTTTGTTATAGATATTCAAGAGCATTAACTTATTTCCACCCAAACATCAGAAACATTTTGTAGGCGGTACGCAGCAGTTTATTTTAATGGCACATTGAAACTTTGTAAATAAAATACGAAATGATTGTAGTAGTTGATGGTATGTAAAACGTTTACGAAAAACTTCCTGTTTTAAAGTTTAAATGGGTTACATGGAGCCAAACGATCTAAACATCGACGAAAACATTGTTCGAGATGACTAATAATTTATTTAAGTTGCTATCTCACGTACCTACAGCTGAAAATAAGGGAACATTAAGAATGTTAATCTTGTTATAGGATTTGTTTTGTACAATATATTCAGAATCAAGGGTAAATACCTTGTTTATTCTACGCAGGAACGCAGGGAACCACCCTCTTCATTTGAGATTAAAAACACTATGTAGGTATTTCATTTCCGTTTTATATTGCTTTTAACAGTTCAATACAAAAAAGTTTTAACTTATAAAATCTGCTCGGATGAGTATGGGTAGGATGCAGACTCATTTAGAAATATTTCGAGCGAGAAAATTCTTCGCATGAAATCTCGAAAGTGGTGGTCTTATAAATTATGTTCTTAAAGTGAACTAAATATAAAAACCATTTGTCAACGTATTCCCTAATTTTTCCTTTAATACTGCGCAACAGGCGACATAATTAACGCGTCTTGAATTTGCAAAAATAGCTCAACTTTCAGCGAAATACGATTGTTTTGTTACATTCTCGATATGCCAGTGGCACCATATGCGCTCGTTTATCTCTGATTTAACACGTGGTTTACTTTAAACACACCAGTCGGTGTCAGTGACAGCGAAAAACACAACGTTAATTAATACAAAACATTATTTAAAAAATGATTAATTCCAGACGAGTATGGACGTTCGAATTATCAGTCCAAATGAAAATTGCATTTTAAACTAAATTGTTTAACAAATGAGAAAAGTCGCCCACATCCCTTCACGAACTGTGGATACAGTTGAAGATCCTGGAATCAAATATCGTTGCTTAAAAGTCCATTTGTAAGACCACGTCGTGCAAGAAATGTAATATGATACCAACGATATCTGATTCGATTTGCTTTTACACATTTCTCCTTTGAATATTGAAGATATTATATAATAATTAAAATGTGAAATATTAATGAAGGTACCTATTGCTATATTTACTGCTGTGTCGTACAATAAACTAAATATAAAATTAATTTATGTAATACATAATATGAGTTCTCTTAAAAATGTTGTTCTTCTAAAGTCCATTCCAAATTAGTAAAAAAGAATTAGAATAATGCCAGCAAAACCAAAATTATAAATGGAGTAGGTTGTCTAGTTCTCCAATATTTTCGCTAAATGAGAATCTTAAAATAACAGTGAAAATCAGTTTCATAATTTATTGCGGACGCCCTCCTAAATTTGCTCTGGTTTAAATAATATGTAGGTACATAATTACTTTTGTACTGTTACATACGTACAAACTGTACCCTAAATTAATAAATGTACACTATCAATACAATGAATAAAAAAAACTTACCTAATCAGACGTAGTTGGAACTTCTTTTTAGTGGTCTAGATACCAACAAAGTCCTGAAAAATGAGAGAAAAACGAAAATTACTTTCTCGTTCACCATTAAAAATAATAATTTAGTACATTATTTAAACTACCAAAACAAAACAAATACTTAAATGATTAGATATTTTGCAAACCAATAAACGTAAAAGAAAGTAATAAAGTAAAATACTTCCACGATCATCAAGTTGTATAAAATGAAACATCTAAACCAAAAAAAATATAAAAGATTTAAAATTGGCTGTTAATGTTACAAGGCACCCTCACTTTACATTGGCATGCCTAACCTACACACAAGTTTATTTTATACCGAGGTATAGGCGGAAATTATTATAAATTCTTTTTACACCACATACAAGTATGTACATAAAGCTTTAGAGATGTCACAAGGTTGGTACGTTGATAAATAGAGAAATATGTTTCAATCCGTAATTCCTTTTCGTAGCATCGTAAGTTGTTTTACATTTTTCTTTTAAAGGGAAGGACGCTAGCTAATTACGCAAGATATCGGTTAATGAGATTTGGTAAGATGTGAAAAAACACTCCCTGTCTCTCAAATGACATCTACCTAGAGTTGGAGTTTTTAATAAAAAGAAAAAAATTAACAACTTCTTCAATTGATAAGCTGACATGAAATTTTTAGTTACTGCCTTTTCTTTGAATGAAATTTTGTAACATTTTAATATGCCCATAAATTAATAGTTGTCTCCTAAAAAACGTTCGAAAACTTCAAAATTCTAGTACTAGTCATTTACTTTGTTTAAAAATACGCAACTTTTCAAAACGTTCTGTTCTTTAGTGTAGTAGATACTTACTCACTAAAATGTAGATTTACTGCACGTTTCAGAAATAACTAAATTGCCTCTTTTTACAAGAATATTTAAGACGATATACTACAGATGGATTCCAAATATCCCAAGGCCCATAAATACATTTACGAGTTCTGTTTAGATTTTTTTTTTAAGTGTTCTAATGGAAGAATTCAGTTGCTCTGAGACCAAACTTTAAAATATTATGTTTTTATAAAAGATAAAATTGTCAAATGATTTAATAAGACATCAATAATTTACGACAAATTCAATCCAAAGCCAAATTAGGTTCTGTACGTTTACTTATATGGCATCATTATTGAAATTGTTAACCAAAGAAGGCGTAACAACAGTAAGACCTGGGGATATCCGAGTGTATAAGTGCATTACAATATGAATTATCTGCAAGATAACTCAGAAATCTTAAAGTAACTTCTTTTCCACCCAGGAAGATTCCTTTACCCATTCCCTGTTATTATACAGTTAAGGTTAGAATGAAAAATTTTCATCGTATATTGTAGAGCAAATGTAAACGATCATTAGCCAAATAACCATAATGTAAATTCCACTGATAAAGTAGGAAAATTTAACACTTTTGCAACTATTTTAAATTAATTATTCAATTAAATTTAATATGTAACCGGATATTACGATTGCATCCAATTTCAATTAAAAATTACTTATATTTTGAATTTCATAAAATAAACTCTAATTTGTCAATAAAACCGACCAGAGTTATTACTAATATGTAGGTACTATTTCGATTGAAAAGAATTAGACAGTCGAAAAGAAAAAAGTTCTGTGATCGATATCGATCACTCGTTAGTTTTAATGGAGAAATAACACTAAGTTTATTTTACAAAATTTGAATTTTGTCCAAAGAAATTAATACACGTAATGAAAATTAGTCATAAAATATGCAATCAAAAATTGAATTATTAGATTTTAATAAATATGAACAATGAACATAAACATCGAAACCATTTTTCCTGATACATTTACACTGAAGCTAATTGGTGTATATAATTTCACTATTTAACATTTGCATAAACTGACCCGACATGTTTAAAAATGTTTGTGATAATTTTATGGTAGGTATATATTAAAAGAATTTTTTTAAAAAACATTTCCAGGACCATAACATAACGGACAAAACAACAAAAATGGTCAATCATCTATCATTATAATCGTACCTATGCGTTTATAGTACAGGGTGATTCATTATAATGTCGCCCCCCCTTTAACTTTGTTATTTCGAGTGTCCCAAAAAAATTAAAAGTACGGTTATGTAGGTGCTAAAAAATACTTTTATTTTACTTATAACAAAAATTTAAAAAAAATAATCAGTATACACGGAAAACCTAAAAGTTCATTTTTTTTTCAATGGATCACCCTATATATGAATTTATTTTTCGATTCCTCGTAAAATTCTAAGCATAATTTATATAACATACCGTATACCTACGAGGAATCGCAAAATTAATTCATATATAGGGTGATCCATTTAAAACAAATGAGCTTTTAGGTTTTCCCTGTATACTAATCATTTTTCAAAATTTTTTTATAAACAGAAAAAAATATTTTTGGCACCTACATAACCATACTTTTAATTTTTTTGGGACACTCGAAATAACAAAGTTAAAGGGGGGCGACATTATAATGAATCACCCTGTACTATAATTCCATCATAGAAGAAAGAATTTTGTGTTTATTATGAAT
This sequence comes from Agrilus mali, assembly GCA_029378335.1. NCBI lineage: Eukaryota > Metazoa > Arthropoda > Insecta > Coleoptera > Buprestidae > Agrilus > Agrilus mali. The sequence goes on along the minus strand of CM055655.1, from coordinate 5,373,925 downwards.
TTTGGGATTTTCAGGGCCTTTTCTAATATTGCTTTCTCTAAGAACCTTTTTCGGGATAACTATGGTAAATGGGTCCAGCCGTCCTCACACGATGTGCTTATCAATGAACATCATTTCGTTTCTATTTATGATACATATGTACCTAGGTTTGCTATATATGTGATTGTTACCGATCCTTTTTCACAATTTCTTAGGACTTCTTTTGAAACCTTCTCTGAAGAACATTTCCGCTGCCACTGTGCACGTCGTCGTCGTCGTCGCCTAGTGCGCTCGGACTCGGACAAGACGACGGACGAAGAGCGAACGTTATTACGTGGCAGCGCGAAGTGCTACGCGAATATGGGTCAGCCGCCATCTAAAATTAAATCACTTTTACCTGGGTTAACTACCTCGGCTAATTATACGCACAAACACATACACACACACACAAACACACATGTGTGTATACACTTAGATATATAAATTTTCTGACATGCGGGCCGCTGAAATCTGTCGCATTTACATTAGATTCGTGTTTAATAACAACGCGCCCAGCTGGCACAAGCATCCAAGTTAATCGACCATTAGAAATTGATTGCATTCATCTACTTATGCACATAAGTCACACCAAATCGTTTAATATACATATAATAATAACACCAAGTCATACACATTAAACGAAATATAATAATACATAATATGGTATATAAAATAGAAATGAGGAGACTGCAGACTCAAATGCTCAATAAATGAGTAAAATCAATCGAATCGATAAATATATTGAACTAAACAAGTTTTGGTTTATTTATTTTATATTTGGAAAAAAAATTTCTACGAAGATTCTCAATACATCCCTGTACTTTTAGTAATGTGAGCTATGTCACAATGACATTTTAAAGCTTTCTGCACAAACAGAAGCATGTACATAGCTTCCATTTGATATAATTTATAACCAAGTGTACACTACGTTCTCAAAATGTTCTCCCACAATGATACAATGTTTTTCACGCAACAGCTTCTAGGGAAATAACCGCTAGAAAAAAACTTATTCCATAGACTTCAAATTTAATTTAATCGTAATTCACATGGATTTTACTGCATTTCATTTGGACTTTAATAATGCCACAAGGACTCTATTACCTATTTCCCTACTAATTTCAGTACATTTCATGATTTCCGGTTTTTTTGTTGATTTCGTCGCATTGCAATAAATTATATTGCATTGGGATTTCATTATTATCCCAAGACTTCATTTATTCTCGATAGAATTTCGTGAATAATGTAAACTGTCATAAAATTTTCGTGATGATTTCAGTGAATTTCGTGTGGATTAAGTTTCGCATAATTTTAGATTGATTTCAACGCAGTTAAGGTGAATTTTATTGTATTTAAGTTAAATTTCGTTTAAATTCACGGAAGTTTCGTTGAATGCTACTGTGACGTATTCGGTCACGGAAAACACAATTAACAAAACAAAAATAACGAATTTATTTAATTACTAAAGTTAATTTGACTACACTACAGTTATAAACAAGTCTACGCAATTTATTTCACTAAAAAGTCTATTTTCCCGCTCGCCTCTACTATAAATACTCGCTATACCATAGACATTATGACTTCTATCGCCTGTTGTTCTCCTATTGATCGCTTCGCTTCCAAACATCAGCTGTTCACTGTCAAATAACTCGGTGTGTGCCGTTTCCGCCTTTTATAGTCTTCTCAGCCTCTTTCTAGGGAATTCTACAGCCGTCTAGTAATCCAATTGTTTTCCCATTGATCGTTGCTGGTGTTTTCTAGATGTTTCAGGGAAGCCGGGAATATTCCTTATGTATTCAGGGAAGATGTTCGTTAATTATGCTCACACCAACTTAATTGGCAAGTACTTACGAGACTACTATTAAGTTTTCTTGCCAAATCCAAGAAATTTCATTCGAATTAATTTTCACCCGATTTTTGCATTGTTGATTGTATCGCACTTTTAATGTATTTTATTGAATTTTGTTTGGGCTTCAAGGATATCGTAAGGCTTCATTAGATTTCAGAGGAACTCACGATGATTTTATTAATTGCTTATAGATTTCAGTGAATTTCATGAAAATTTAGTTTCTCCAGACTTTATATTGATTTCATTGCATTTAATATAGATTTGGATTTTCACTGCATCTTATGATTTCATCAGATTTTAGTGGATCTCACGTTAATCTAATTAAATCCCATTCTGTATCAATTTTAGCGAATTTCATGTATATTAGGTTTAGCTGGATTTTCCGTTGACTTAGTCACATTTCAGACGGATTTTACTACATCTCAACTGAATGTTAAGACTAAATCGGATTTAAGAAGTTTCACTCGAATTTTATCAACAAATTTTCTGTAGATTTGATCGAATTCCCTACAAATTACATAAAATTTCTTTTAGATTTTATCCATGTCATATCGGATTTTACACGCGAATTTCAAGGAAAACATTTGGATTTCAATAACCTACACGTGAATGCCACATGAATTTCATATTTGTACCACAGATTCTTCTTCAGTCCCTCGAATATTTCAAAAAGTTGATGCATTCCATATTCTATAGAGCTTGGGTTTTAGTCACGTATGTCGCCAGTCTTATCTCGCATACACAAATTTTTGCACCCACCATGTATAATTGTATATCTTTCCAAGAAAGAACGTTATATAACGAACGAGATTTCGGCATTTTATTTATCGTCATGTAGAACTTTCACCGCGCTTCTTTGAAACCGACTCCATGCCAATCGATCTTGACGGAAGAAAGTGGATGGGGTAAAAACCAACACTGAGGCGAAAGGGTACTTACATGAGTGACACCAAGAATATAGATGGATTTACACGTTTGCTCGTACAAACACATACACATATTCACACACATGAACATGGATATGTGTACCTATATGCTCACATACATACTATACTGAAACGTCATACCGGTCTTGTAGAAAGCACAGGAAAGATTTCATGTCTTGATAAGTTTTGTTAAAGTGAGACTGGGATTGCACAATCGACGAATGAGTAAATATTGTCGTGTGTAAACATTTTCTATTATATGTTGTCTGCTTAGCTCAAATTTAAGATATGGAGAGATTCTCAAAACAACAATTGCTCCTAAAATTTATAAACAGTTCTAAATCGCTATTTATTCTTAACGTTAGGGATCATGGGATCAATAATAAAACTGTTAAAATAAAAGACGAGTAAAATTGGCATTGATTGATTGTAAATGTGAACAACCAAAACCAATAACAACACCAATCCATTTGCACTTTTGACTATTTTTACACCTTTTATTGTCTCTGGCAATTATTCTTCAAGTTTATGGCTTCATTAGGAGGTGCGATGATTAATGCATACGTAGGCTTATAACAGAGAGTTGGTCATTTAATAATGTTTGGCTAATTTTTACACTTTCCAGAGGATCGAGTCTAATTGTAAGATTTTTACCCTCAGTACTTTGAATGTTGAATAAAATTTATGCTTCTCTCTACTCAGGAAGTTTACATAACAATGACAGATTATTTTTAATGCTCATTCCTTATAAATCCTCTGCTCCTTTGTCCAATATTCTACATTCTAATTTGAAAACACTAGATTTATTTTCTTATTTTGAGAGTGTTTGAATGTAGCAATTTCCATTCTTCAGCATTCGTTTGTCAATTTTATAAGAAAAATGCCAGTGGTGGGTGGAAGAAACGGTAGTTCATTAATTGTAAAGGATTAAGTAGATTTTTAATAATAAATCAAGTCTTTTATTATTATTACACCTATATACGTACAGGTGCTTAACTAAATTGCATTTTAAACTTTTCCAGTCTAACGCGGCTAATTTCGCGTATGTCTATTACCGTTCGCAACACCGGACAGGCCATTTATCTCAATTGTTTCCATCTGGCTTCGAACATGTGTTATTTTTCATCTGTGCTGGTGTACAGTTAAAAATTAATATTGCAAAAATTTCTTACGAAACAGATGTTTTAATCGTAGAACTACAATACTGAATACGGTCGCAAACCGTTGACGAAACAACGAAAAAAGCCACGCAAGTATAAATTGTACATACTACACACATAGATATATATGCGTGCTGGTAGATACATACTTGCAAAAAAAAACCAAACGGTTTGTTCACCTTTTCAGATTTACCTTCGATTCAATTAGATTCGAGCCAAATATAGTCTTATAAAACGTCTTATACGAGCGGCACATTAAACTGTCAAACTTTGATTAAGTCCATTGCTGACTGGGTTTGTTGTTGTTACATTGGCGCAGTTGTTCGTAAGAAAGCTACGGCTCGGCCAAGAGGCGCAGCGTGGCGGTTATGACTGTAGAATGTTAATGTCCAACGCTGATGTAACCACATTATTTCATTTTGGTATATGGACACATTTGAAAGCAAATCACACATTATTTATTGTCCCAGTGCGCGCATTTCTACTATTCTTCGTATGAGCAAGTCACTGGAAATTTTCAATACATATGTCTACACATTACCATGTCGGTCTCTCTCTTTCTCTTACATTAAGTACCTATACACGTACCTATTTCATTAATCTGCCTAATCTGACGAGGATCTGGGAGGGATTGAGTATGGACAATTTAAGGAATGGATTCCTTCAACAAAAATGAGATTTGGTTGTTGCCAAAGCATCTTATGTTTCAATTTTCTTGGCATGCATATCTCCATAAGGAATGATGTGGGGTAACAGGGTGGTATATTTTCCACCCTTAACTCCCTCCAGCTAGTGATTTAAATCTTTCTATATTTATAATATGATAAACTGACTGACCGACTGATATACCTATCGATGCAGAGACCACACTCTTGGATCTAGAGAAATTTTTATTATACAACGTTGACGAACTGAGAGAAAATATTTTTTAAATTTAATCCCTAAAATCCTCAAAAGGGAGCCCAAAGTTTAATGTACCGATCAAAGCACAGCTCTAATAACAGTCAGGAAGCTTGAAATTTCGTTCAAAGTTTCCTTACAACGGTATAATTCCTTAAAAGAGTGAAACGAGGATTAAAATTTAATATCACTACATATTCTAAACAGCTAAGACTAGAACAAAGAAGTTTTTGAAAATTTAACCTTTAAGATAATTAATCGAAGTTTCCAAATTTGAAAAATCACCACATGGCCAAATCGACTAAGTCTAGAAATACGAAATCTAATATATAAAATTCTTTTGTCACAATGTTAGTTACGAAACTCCTCCGAAACGGCTTGACCCATTTTTATGAAATTTTATATGCATATTCAATAGATCTGAGAATTGGCTACTATCTATTTTTCATACCCCTAAGAGATAAAGATTGTCCACCCCTAACTTTTTTATTTTTTGGACAAGTCTTCATTTTTATTTTTTATGAGTTAGCATTAAAAAATTCATATAACTCTTAATTTTCATCCTTCTACCACCAACCCCCATTTTTTAATAGCGATATTAGTACTGTAATAATCCTCAACTCTCAGTAGTCGATAACTGATCAATTTATTATCAATCGATTAGTCATCTCCGCCAGGCGTCTACTGATGTCACTACTCACCCAGCAAACATCACGGAGTGTGGATCAAAATGAAGCAGATTTTTTAGAAAGTTACAGGGAGTTCATATACGTTCTAAAAAGTAAAAGAATGTTTTATTATAACATTTCAGAATGATTTGGCAATGTTCAAGAATGTTCCAGAATCTTGAAGATCATTCGAGAATGTTTCAGAATGTTAAATTTTGAATCATTATGGGATGTTCTGGATAGTTCTAAATTCGCGAATATTCTAGAATGTTCCATCAAACGTGTAATACATTATATTTTTACCCGGGCAACGCCGAGTATTGCTGCTAGTATATACAGGGTTTTTCAAGTTGATGGGATATTAGAAGTATATGAATTAGTAGAAGGAATTCAATTCTGAAACTTGGGCTCATTTGGTTATTGTTTATGCCGCTTCTTTTAAAAATATTTTCAAGTTCCATTTACATCCGGTTATACCGGAAATCGACACCAACTCTGTTATTTTAAATGGAATGGTATATTTTTACGCTGAATTCGAATAAAACGTGTAATTCTAAGGTAAGTTTAATAACCAACTTGTACACCTATGACGATCGGTTTTTGAGTTAATTTAATTTATAGAAAAAAAAAATCGCTACCGCAACCCAAATTATAAAAAATCATAACTTCGACAAAATAAGACTAAGAGTGTTGAAATTTTTACTAGTAATAGCTGAATATTAGTGCTAACGCCTTGACAAAATTGAATTAAATAATTTATACAGGGCGTTCAAAATAAAATTCTAAAATTGAAAAACTTCAAACACGAATAACCTCGTTTTTTCAAATGGCACCTACTATTTTTTATTTGTTCAATCGATTCCTTTTTTTATCCTCTTTCGATATTTATGGATACTTCCTATTTTATTTGAAAATTTTGGAATAATTTTGAATTATTACTTAATATAGGAAGTATCCATATAGATCGAAAGAGGATAAAAAAAGGAATCGATTGAATAAATAAAAAATAGTAGGTGCCATTTGAAAAAACGAGGTTATTCGTGTTTGAAGTTTTTCAATTTTAGAATTTTATTTTGAACGCCCTGTATAAATTATTTAATTCAATTTTGTCAAGGCGTTAGCACTAATATTCAGCTATTACTAGTAAAAATTTCAACACTCTTAGTCTTATTTTGTCGAAGTTATGATTTTTTATAATTTGGGTTGCGGTAGCGATTTTTTTTCTATAAATTAAATTAACTCAAAAACCGATCGTCATAGGTGTACAAGTTGGTTATTAAACTTACCTTAGAATTACACGTTTTATTCGAATTCAGCGTAAAAATATACCATTCCATTTAAAATAACAGAGTTGGTGTCGATTTCCGGTATAACCGGATGTAAATGGAACTTGAAAATATTTTTAAAAGAAGCGGCATAAACAATAACCAAATGAGCCCAAGTTTCAGAATTGAATTCCTTCTACTAATTCATATACTTCTAATAGCCCATCAACTTGAAAAACCCTGTATATTCCATTAAACGTGTGATATATTCTTACCCGAGCAACGCCGGGTATTGCTGCGAGTTTTATGTAAAAATTCAATACAAATCGCTTAATTACACGATGGGAATGACCTTGCAGGACATAAAAAAGTATAATTATACAGGGGCAAGAAGTCATGGCAACAGTAAAATCCAGCGAAGCGGGTAGGTTATGGCTGGTATTTTATATAATATTTTACCATGTGGTTATCTAACATACAAAAACCTCCTGAATATATAAATAATGTGCTAGGCATTTATTCCAGAATCCAGAACATGTCAAAGGTAGACAAACATGCAAGATAGGCAATAATTCACGTCGAAAACTCAGATGAATTGTAATATTGCTGAACGAAGCCGCTAAAGGCTTCATATCTTTGATACATCACCAGATGATGAAAAGAAGATTTAGTGTTATAAAGAAAAAGATCTTAGCTCAAGCGAGGGCTAAAAAGTACCTACTCTCCTTTGCTTTGTTGTTTGGAATGGTGCCAAAATGCGAAAGTCTATCTAAGGCAAAAGAGGAATTTCTTTATTACTCTTTAAACTATTGTCTAACTTAACATCGAAAAGTTTTGTTAGTTTCAAAGAGATTTCGTACGAAAGGTTATTAATACCCACCAGGCTGTTTTGGCCCAGCATCCAAATGAATATTTATATAAAAAAATAAGACAAATCTAACTTTTCTAAAACAAATTTGGATCCTAATACAAATAAGGCCTGGAGGTTGTAACTAAATTAATGATATTTTAATGGTGATTTGTAGATCTAATATTTTTTATTTAAAGCTATTCAAAGAGACGCGATTGTCAATTTGCTCACAAAAAGAGTATAGTAAATATAATAAATATAATTTACAACATCAAAAATAAGGTTCAAATGATTATATTATAGGGTGGAATTACAACTCCTCCACCCTTATATCTGTTCTTCACAAATAAATTCCTTCTTGTAAACACTATAAATAAACGAAGGAAATTGAAAATTTAATAAGACAGAGAAAGAAACCCGTTAGGAACTCCTCATAATAAATGCAATATCCCTATAACTTGGCAATAAGACGTTTTATTGGCGCAACGAATTACGTCACATTTTCACATTTCTTATAAATGACGTCAAACATAGTGTTGTTTACCGAAAACTCTTACGAATTATTTTTAATAGAAATAAAAAAAAATATTAAGTCGAATTTAAATAATAAAAAATATAAATTCAAATCAAATAAAAAAAAGATACTCAGTAGGCATTAATAGAGTAGATGTTACATTAAAATATTAATATCGTATAAAAACAATCATATTTAAATAAATATTAAGAATTTAATAGAAATATACATGTAGAACTTTTATTCGTAGAATAAATAAACAGTTTGAATGGCTCGAAAATAAAATTTTTAAATATTATGAAGAAACTTGTGAAGTAAGCGGTAGGAAAAAAAGAGAAAGAGGAATTGATATGGAAGAGAAAGGTGATAGAAAGGGTTAAAAAATGCAACTACTTGGGGTACATGCTGACAGAACATAACAAGGACGATGTGCACATAAGTAACCAAGTTGTTGCAGAAATAACTGGGAAAGAAGGGTAGTACTTTTTAAAACGTTAGTAAAATGTATAGTCTTTTATGGAGTTGAGATATGGGGTTGGAAAGAGTATAGAATAGTAGAAAATATTTATAAAAGGTATATAAAATGGGTGTTGCGCTTAGAAAGAAATACCCCAGACTATATTTTAAGAGGGGAAACAAAATGTGGAAAAATGGTAGAAGATACAAGAAGAAGAGTTGTAAAATATGAAGAAAAATTAGGAGAATTACCGGAAGGGGACATAAGAAAAGAGATATGGAGGAAAAAGGTATTGGGGATCGGGACAAAAAATAAATATGTTGTGGAAAGGGACAAATCCTTAACATAAATGGCAATAAGTAAAGAAAAAATGGAAGAATGGAGAGTAAAAGGATTGAATGTTAGTAGGATGGTGGGGAAAAGATGTAATGAAATATTAAGAGGTGAGGATTTGAGAAAAATATGGGAATCCAAATACGCGAAAAGTATGAGGGAATTTATATGGGTAGAATGGCAAGGGGATGAGGTGCCAGGATATCTAAGAGAAGGAAAAAGTATAGAGATAATAGCTAGATTCAGAATGGGGAATAAGTTTTGGATGGAAGAAGGTAAGAGATTGTGTAGAATATGTGGAGAGAAGAATGAATCAATGGAGCATGTATTAGAAGAAGTAATGGGGAAAAATGGGAGGGAGGAACTTGGAAGGATAATAAATGCGAATGGTAGTGGTCCGGTCTTATTGAAGCAAATTTTAAAAAGAAGAGGTGTGGAAAGGGGAGGGGAGAAAACACAGGAAAGATGAATATAAGGGTAAAGGAAAAGAATTGATTAATATAAATATTTCAATTTTTTGTAAGTTGGAGAATATAATATGTTTCTTTTTTTTGTGTACCATATATAGAAATGTAAACATAACTTTTTGTTTTAATAAAGCTCTACTTCTATAAAGAAACTTAAGTTTGATCCTGAGTTTAGAACGTTTTTTTTGGTTTAAGAAAAGGTCCAAAATTAAATCCATTAAGTAGAATCTTCAGCAAAACGAATTTTCAAACTACTAATTGTACTTAATAGTTTTACGTCACTAAACATTTTCAAAGTCTGAAAAAATAATTGATATGTACATTAATTAAGATTATGAAAATAACTCTAAATCTTTGAAAAAAGAATTTAAAAACGTTTTATTATAATATTATTCTTTTTCTTCTACTCTGATACAACATAAATCGTACAGTAAATTCATCAGACTGATAAGACAAGTACCTAAGTTGTTATTGTAGACTGCGAAAACAACAAATATCGCAATTACACATACAATAATTACATCATAAATTCAACAGACTTCAAAGAGTCTTTCAGACGTGCTAAAGAGACTTTTTATGAATTAGCTGAAGTGGAATGAAAATCGGAAATGCTGAACAACCCTTTTCAACAATTGTGGATAGAGCGGCTAGTTTGATAGAGATAAAAACTTGCCGAAATTAATTGTTATTTTGCCGACTACTGTTTGTCTTGTAATTGCCACGTATCTGTCAAGATAACCTACATATATAATTATTATTGGCTATTATACAATACACATATACCAACATACATCGTACTAATAACAAGTTACGAAACTATGAAAGTTACAATTGTATAGGCATAATAATGTACGTTACAATAATAACTTATAAGTAATATACATATTATTTATTATGTAAGTGCCTACACCTAGTTGCCGTAATTATTAAAGAAAAATTAGTCAAAACCTAACAATACAGTCTTTTAAAAGGGAAATTTTTAAATTTGTTAGTTTCAAATTTTTTCTGAACTTGCCCATAAGATTTTCCTTCAGTCCATTTGGAACTCTTAGCTCAACTAAAAGTTTCCTAAGTGTAGGTTTTTAATAATGATTGATGCTTTTGACCAACAGACTTTTTTTTCCTGTACTTGTACCAAAGATCTCCCTTCAATCTAGCTTCGAGATCCTAATTCAAACAGAAGTACTATAAGAATTTGAAGATCAATCGTACTTTTGCCAAGGGCGTAGCTAGTATTTTGTCAAGGGGGGGACGAATTTGAAAATAAGAGAACAGTTGAAATTTTTATTCAGAAAAAAATTAAATGTATCTTACAAAAAAAGAAAGTTATAAAACGATTTTGAGAAAATTGTTAGCTTAAGGGAAGGGGTAGAGACCCCCCATTTTCTATCCATGGCTACGCCTATGTTTATCATGTTTCAACTAAAATTTCTCTACAGATTTTAATGGCAATCCAGCTTTATATTTGTGATTTTCACTTTTTTCCTACATTTCTACTTGACCAAGGTTTCATTTCAGTCCATAGCTGAAAATCCCAAAACTCAAAACAAAAGCCTTATAGGTAGGTAATGATCAGTGATTCTTTTGACACAGACAGACAGATAACGAAGCAATCTTATAGGAGTGTTTTTTTTAAGTATGGAACCCCAAGAAACATAAAATAGTCACAACACGCTATTCTCGTGGTCATTTATTTCTGAAAAAATCCCAAATGGCAAACATAAAACGAAAAAGAATCGATTGCCCCAATTTTAATGGCAAACCTCCACAAAAATAAAAACAGCAACTGTGTGTGTAACGAGAAAAAGTGTAGTTATTCGAAATTTGACAGAGAAACATCTTCAGTAGAACCTATGAAAAAATACTGGCCAGTGACAAGACTAATGGAAATCGTTTTCTTTTTATAAACTTCCGTTACAAGAATATAAGATACAGCATGACAACTTGACAACCGTAATTTTTTTTATTACATGAGCAAATATATACTAAGTAACTACTAAATAAGCAAGTAGCAAAATGTTACTCTATAATTGCTATGCCAAGCTGATCATTCAATTTTGCAAAAATACTAAACTATTTGCGAATTGTAGTCGCTTCTATACCTTCATTTATAAAGCCCCTCTTCATTCCTGTTTTTACTTGTTGTAAGGTACAGGTATCCCTAACTAAGTAACTCTTAAGGTTTAGATGTCAAATCAACCTACATAATATATTTTTGAACTAATTGAACTTTTTTGACAAGCTTGACCGATTTTTATGAAATTTTATATGCATATTCAATAGGTCTGAGAATCGGTAATTATCTACCTGTGTGTGATAACGATTGTCCACCCCCTAACTGTTTTTTTATTTTTTGGAAAAATTTTTTTTTTTTTTTGGGCATTAAAAAATACATACCTATAACCCTTAATTTTCACCCTTCTACCACCAACCTCCATTTTTTAATAGCGATATTAGTACCTACTCTAATAACCTTCAACTCTCAGTGGTCGATAACTGATCAATTATTATCAATCGATTAGTCATCCCCCCCTAGGCGTCTACTGATGTCACTACTCACCCAGCAAACAGCACGGAGTGGGGATAAAGAATGAAGCAGATTTTTTTAGAATGTTACAATAGGGAGTTCAAATATGTTCTAAGAAGTAAAAGAATGTTTTATTATAACATTTCAGAATGATTTGGCAATGTTCCAGAATCTTGAAAACCATTCAAGAATTTTTCAGAATTTTAAAAAAAAAAGTTAGAAAATGTTTTAAATAATTATGGGATATTTTGGATAGTTCTAAATTCGCTAATATTCTAGAATGTTCCATCAAACGTGTAATGCCGGGTATTGCTGTTAGTAAGTACCTATATATAATTTTTGTTTTCAGTTTTTTTTCAAAGTGTAGCTTTTCATAATCAGTATTTTCAGTCAAATTATGGCGAATACCAGACTCCTTTTTATACGCCTTCTCTTGTCATTTCCCCAAAAATCCACCTAAAAAATATCGGGGGGAGGTAAGATCTTATCTTGAAACATTTAAGAGTATATTTTGATCATTATTATGAGGTACACATATAAATACATTAATTTCCTAGTATGAAAGTAGAAATAGGTGAATGAATTCTGAACCCTGTCATGTGCGCGTCCGATACGATCTTGATTTATAATATAAAAACACAGTTCAGTCAACTCACGCCAAATAGCTCTTTGAATTATTATCTATGTATTATGTATATTATTGTTTCCCTCATTGATGCCCTTTTCATACAGAGCGTTATTGGCCGTTATAAGTTACGTGTTATTAAAATCATCAAGATGAAACCTACATACATATTAATTTTATACACGGAGAAAAATAAACATGATTTTATTACTGGATGAGTCAAGCAAAATTTTTCTAGAAATAATACTTACTAGAATTCTCATAAAATGTACTTGGTGGTATAAAACAATTTTTCATTCTTTCTAATAGTTAGTATTAGAATAATCAAGCTAAATAAGTCTAGACTTTTTTTTTCTACCTCTCGATTATTTTATCGTGTCGTAAAGAAAAAAATACGAGAATGAGAATAGTTTAGTAAAATTAGTGATAAGAAGTGTAAAAAATGTTTTCTAATCAAGTCAATTTTACTAGAATTCAGTCTCAACACCGAACGTAGATTGACTAGACATTTCTACGTAGTAAAATCTCCTTGAGCGTCTGGTCGTCCATATAATTGACAGATTTTTTAGTCATGTTTGCTAGAATTCTAGCAATATTTTCATGATTGTTTTCTTTGTGTAACATTTATATTTAGTATATCTTACTCCCAGGCTGCTCAACGCCATTTCACGTCAGCTTATTTTAGTATAATTGCAATATATTACAATTTTTAACAAAATTAGCTAATTGTTTGTTACCAGATTGAATTTTAGTGTCATCATACAATACCAGATTTTACATAAACCCCAATTGTTTGGTCGTTTGCTATAACAACAGAAGAACATCTGTTAAGTATGTACAATAAAAACTTTTTCCTTTGCCAAACTTGGCGTCCTCGATATTACGAATTTGAAGCAAAACAAGTGGTCTACCTTTGCATGTATGTATGTATAATGTACACAAGAACGCAAGTATGAATGTGTAAAAGTAAGAAGTACTTTAATATGAAAATGTGTGTATAACAACAACAACAACAACACAATGCAGTCAGAACTGACAAAACATTGCATAATGCCCGCATATTATGTCTGAAGGCACAATCGGCGTGCAATATAAAGAATACACTTATGTATGGGCATCTGTTATTAAATTATCTACAGGACCTTGTTAATTGCAAATGAGTAACATTTTGTTTCTAAAATACTAGTGCGATTCTATGTACAGGGTGATTTTTGATTAATTAAAATGTTTGGTGGCCCCTCATGCAAAGTTTAAAAATCTTTAATGCTCATTGAAAAAGAATTATGGACATGGACGTAGCTGGGAATGAGGAACCTTTACACACCGTAACCTATCATAAATTTCAAAAAAAACTCAAACAATAAGAATGGACAAATGGATATGATGATACACTCCGTACAGAGGGCACATATGAAGAGTACATATTGTATATGCACCCTGTACAGAGTGTTTTGCCGTCTGTACGTATTTAATCTTACTTTTAAACAAGGATTTTCTTAATAGTATAATAATTATTAAATAGTGAATTTACCTACTATAATAAATAATATGTTGTACTTTAGGAGAGTCCGATTGGTATTATAACTTTCTTTTTTATAAGATTCTTTATTTTTTCTGAAAATACTTTTATCAGAAAAGTACAGATACCGTTATCTTGTTTTCAATTTCGCTCCCCATATACAAAATTTTAGCTACGCTCTTGAGGATGGAGTTTTAAATAATAAAACTCAATGGTAATTTCCACTTCAATTATTTTTTAAAAGGGTCATGAATTTCCATCAAGTAACAGTAGATACAGCTAATCGTAAATGTTTTTTATGGTTTAAGGGTCATAATGGGCAAACACTAATGAAACTCATACAGAAATAAAATTCCTCGTAAGAAACAGGAATGTACCAAAACCTTACTGGAAAATAAAAATTCGATATATAAGAGATTTCATTGCTATATCAGAAAATAATTCTCCCACCCCAACATCTATAGTACCAACCATTTTCTTTCTGCACCACCAGATGACTGTTGTGCAACGAATTTTATAGTTTAAGTTTAAGGCAATAGTTTTTACAGTTTCTCTTTTTTCTGCCATTAACAATGTCCTATTATATATTCTTTCTAAGTTATTTATAATTTCCAACCACATACAACTTCTTCTTCAACTTAAAAACCACTATTTTCCCCAATTTTCTTCTTTCTTACTCACAACACCAACTTTGTCTATCACCCCTAGTGTTTTCCTTAAAAGGCAACATTTAATTACATTTTTTATCGAGTCTGTCTGATGTTCACGTCACGTCACGAAACTCTTCTTCAACATTGTTCAAGCTGCCTTCATAAAGGATAACTGATTTTTCAAGACAATGGACATGCAGTATACCTATGAATTTAGTAAACACGTTATTCCTGTTCATCCATTGCCCATGGTTTGACCAGAGTTTAGTTATAATAAATAAATCTAGAAAAATTTTATATGAAAGTCATATGTGTAAGTTTGTACATATGATGAGATATAATAAAGTATAACGTACGCATCGTATTCAACTGGCAAATGGAAAACCAACGGTGGACAGCAATTAAAAAGCAAAAAAGAAAACTGGTGCAATTTTCCTTCGAAACCTATTTTACAGCACCATGTGGAACAATAGAACGAGAATCAACGTCCTTGCGGATGCAAGTGGAGTTTGCACTCCACTAAAGTGTATGTGAAATTACACGGAGCTTGATTAAAACAGTAACTGATAGCGCCATTCATTCGATGGTCCCATCTCGTCTTACACAATACATACATGCATTCATATAGGGTACATATATACATACAAAACTATGTAAGATTCTCAAGGATTTTCACATGCATCCTGCGAAAAAGCCAAAAGTGTGCAACGATTCCGACAATAATACTAACAATAACTAATTCATACAAATTAAGTGAACAGATATTACACGATAAATCGAAATAATGAAGAGAGCTTTTGCTTGATTATATATCTACGTAGGTATTACAATGAAAGCCCGAAAAAGCCTTTTGTTTAAAAAAAAGAAAAGGCAACAAACTATTATGATAAATTGTTTTTTAGTAGCTATTACAGGCTAGTGTAAAATATGAACATGACAAGCACAGGAACAAGAATGGATTCACTTCCTTTTTGTTATCCTTTCCTACAATAATCTAACTAAAAATGCTCTTATTTGATTTTATAAGACCAAAAGGTTGCGGTGGGAACAAAGTGAGTGCTGACGTTGGAATATTCTTCCTTTATGGAACAAATGGTTTCCCTGCCCGTTTTAATAAAGTAATTATAGGTATTTATTACGCTATCAGGAAAAAAAAATTTTTTATTCCGTCTGGTTCAAATCCCTTCTGATTTCACCATCTACACAATTATACAGTATATTTGGTTTATAACGACGATGAAAGGGCCATTAAAATCCGTCGCTATATCCGGAAGTCGCTATATAAAAAGAGAGAGGGAAAGAATGAAAGATGGATATTAGACAAGAAAAGTACCCAGTAACTGATTCTTAGATTTAACTTTACAAACAATCACTAACTACAACTGCTATTTGTGAATGTAAACAAAAAATTTAAAAAAATTGTGTTTAGACTCGGTCACAATATCCACGAGTATGAGATTTCTAGCATCTTGTAATTAATAGTTCATTAAAATTAGTCGCTAAAACCGAAAACGACGTTACAGCCAAATTTTCTTCTTAAATTACTCTTTAAGTTCAAGGGACTTATGTGTCACCTATGTCGTTATAACCAAAAGGTCGTTACAACCGAAGTCGTTATAAATGAAATTCACTATATAGGACTAAAAATATAACGTTAATCAAAACCGTTTTTATCAAATAAAAGCCAAAAGACTATTATTTTTATTATTTTGAAAACCATTTTATTGCTCAAGCTAAGGTTAGGTTTCTTAAATTTGGTAAATACGATTTCCCAATTCGTTGGTTGACATTAACACAACACTGGCGACATTTTTTACGTAATTTCGAGTTAATTGACATTTACGATTATAACCGCCGGTATTTTTGAACATTAAAATCCCAGATCACTCGCTGCAAATTGTTATTACCAATGCGAAGCAATGGTAAAAAATGTTTCATATTCGTGATGGCCCATGGTGTTCGTTATATCATATTATTATGTTATGTTTCCTTTGGCTTTCGTAAAGCCTCTCAGGAAACCGGTAGGCAGGCAAGAAGTAATGACAGTAAAGAAAGTTGAACCATTCCAAAACCGAGTTGAACAGTTATTGTAACGGGTTCGAGTGCTCATATCAAAAAGATACTTAATGATAACATAGAATGATGAATGTTCATTTATCTCTTTAAATTACGATGAAAGCAATTACGCATCAGTCACTCCTCAATTTTGGCAAATTTATTGCCAAAATTGCTTTCCTTAATGCTCCTATCAATAATTATCATGTACTGTAATGAAATTACATACTATTGCTCAAAGAAGAATAAAAAAACTTAATGCGTTTTTACAGTTGTAGAACGCCAGTGCTTTAGATTGAAATTTACTATGGCAGCTGTGAAATATATTTAACGGTGCGAAATTCATAAAACTCGAGGTAGTTAGCGATTCTTTTGATGCTCTGCTGGTAACTTTCCAGTGATGAGCAGAAGCGAGACCAGGACTTGCTAATTATAGTAATATAAATGGCAAAAATATAAGTCAGACACAAGAATTACTGGTTAAAGGTTTGGTGAAACGATCAAGCAATTTATCGTAGTACCACCTTTTTAAAATTAAAAGTACCTATAGCCATTAAAAAGTCCAAAATAAATTACGAAGATATTTTGCAAACATAAAACAAACCCATAATTATTTTCGTAATCATACGGACTTTCTATTATTTTTTTTTTTCAATCAGTCTAAAAGTTACTCAACTACACTTCACTGAATTTACAAAGATTCTCTCAGTGCGTCCTGATGTGCACTTCAGAAGACCACACTCATTTTTAATGAAAAAAAACCCTTGGCGTTAACGTTAACATTATGCCCACACATGGAAATTTTACAATTATTATATCAGCTTTAAAAGCCGTAAATGTATAAGCACACTAATTTTAATGCAGTTATTTTCCTCTGTCTTCAAAAAATTAATATGAGATAAAGAATTGGGAGTCGGTGAAATTATTTGTGTATTAAACAATACCCTGCAAAGCGGGAGAGAAAAATGTAGTAGGTACCTGGATTATGTGTCAAATGTTTTCTCAAAGTTCTACTAACTGATAATTCATTTCACAATTTAAAATGAAAAAATTATACAGATCACTTTTAGGATCACCTTGTTGTCTTATGATCCATTGTCCATTTGATATCTTACCGAGTGACTTACTTATAAAAAAAAATTCCGGCAAAAATGCTTCAGGAAACTTCCCCCGGAAAATAGTGGTAGTAAAAAAGGCCCCAGGAAAAAGGCTCTCTCGGAAAGACGCTTCGTTTCCCAAATTATTTTTCTATATTCGTCAGAAATTTATCCGAAAAAAACTTAAATATTTTAGAAAAAAGAGATCTATTTTCGTTTTCTTTTTCGAGAACTTTTTCCTATGGTTCTTTTCCCCAAGATATTTTTTCCCAGGTCCATTTGTGTGGACTTCAGGAGTTCCACCCCACATCTCGGTTTTAATAAAAAGAATTTATAATCCAAGAGAATAGCTAGGATTTTGTCGAAGGAGGGGAAGGCAAATTTGAAAAAAGATAAGACCATATTTTTCTCAAAAAAAAAAATATTTTGGATTTATATGAAATTAAATTGTTACGCAGAGTTCAAATTTTTTTCCAAAAAAAAATTAAATAATCCTACAAATTAAAAAAGTTATAATATTTGAAAATCTATTCAATTTTATTATATATTTATAATTGTTAATAACTCTAAATCAATTACAAATCTAAAATATTGAATAAATAATATTAAAAAAAAGCAAAAATTATAAAAGCGAGTAATTTTATATTATCGAGGACTATAAGATTTTTTATACTAAAAACTATAAAGCCATATTGATATTAACAATTTTTTAAGAAGCATATTTTTAGCAATAAATACCACACAGTTTACAAAATAGTGTGTGATAATAAAGGGTGAGTCTCTTATAACCATTTTTTATTTATTTTCTCTCCTTCGTTATTCCTATAAACGGTATTTTGTAACAATAAACAATAAGTACTATTTATTGTCACAGTCGTGAATTTTACAGTACGATACATAATAATATTCGTATATGAGAAACATAATTATAGTATTCAAGGGTTAAAAAAGGGCGGAAGACCCCACTGTTCCATAATTTTAAATAACTCCCATTCCTCGAATAGATTTTATGGCAACGCTAGTTTTAACAAATCAGTAAAAATCGTCTATTCATCATTGTTCGATACGATGCATAAAAACCTGATCATCGTAGGTATTATTGTATAAAAAACGAAGAGAACGGTACTTTACCTATCAATTGTTCTCAACATTATCGACCGTATGCATTCAAATCTATTAGCGTCACAATCGCCTACGTTGAGGTAGCACCTACACCATGTATAGGTATCAGGTAGGTACCCGGTAGACTTAACTGTAATATTTTTTTTATTCGTAACCATTCAGCTGATTCTCACCCCTGCTTGGAACAATACCTCCATGAAATCTGAGACGACCATATGGCCAAAAACTAACTGTAAATTCGGATGGTAAGATTTCCTAAATAAGATGAGGCGAGGCTCCTTTTATGTACGTATAAAGTATACCTGTCGACGAACCCACAGGCGGCTGCTCTCCCTCCGGCTCCCAACCCCATAATACAGTCGTCGGTCGGCCCTTTATTGCCCTTAATATACCGTAATCCGGCGTGTTTACAGCGTTCTCGAACAATTGCGTTTTTCAATATTTTCTGCTTACTTACGCAGGGGGTTGTAAATATTTATTATGGGACAGTCCGGCCTGTCTTGTAATGTGATTGTTATGGGCTTATTTCGATTGTTGCGGCCTGCGCCTTTCCGACTTCTGGTTATTGAGATTTATCGCTTTTTGGTCAGAGCACTCGGTCTACGGTCAACCAGTAATAAAAATAAAATGTAGTGGCAAAACCAGAAGTTCAGTGCTGAGGTTTTAATTGGCATGCAATATTTCAAAGTTAAATAAGGGAAGACATAACAATACTACAATAAAAATTTTAGTAGGTATGCCCTACTCAAATATTTAACTTAGAAATAAGAAATATTCGTCAGAATTATGCATTCGTTTTGTGGATTACATTAGTTATTGTCAAAAAAAAAAGTAATTACGTTCTGCTATGTTTATGATAAGGGTAATTTTATAATTCTTCGAATGTAACCTCATAATTGTATCAACCTCAATATCAAAAGTACCTAATCTAATTCGTTTCAAAAATTATTATCTATAACAAAAAATTGTTTTCCATTACAAAAGTGATCATTTGACACATTCAATAAGTATTTGGTGTTATACCAATACCAATACCAATTCATATTGTGCTTTGCCTTCGTTTAATAGGAAAAGCGTTTATCATTTAGGTGGTAATTTACATTACAAATAATTCGCAAACTGTAGAAAACGACGAATGTAATACATGATAATTTAGATTGCATCACGAAGTAAATAGTTCTTCGAAAGCGAATCGCACGATTCTAACGCCTCTTCTGAATATCAAGTGATAATTTAAATTTCCGAACGGTACTACTGACTTACTTACCCGCTGTAACGGTTCCTATTGTCTTTTATGAATAGCATAACATAATTACTTTTACACGTACTTACAAAGATAGAACTACTAATACGTAATAACTAACTACACTGCGTTGCTATTAGAAGAATTATAATCGAAATAATAAGTAGATATAAATAATAAAACAAAACAAAGCGTTTTAGGAGAATTCCTTTTCTGATAAATATTCAGTTTGGATTTTTAGACCCTCTAGAAATTACGTCACATATTAAGGGTAAGAAAGAGGGTCAACAAAATGTGAAATTGTGTGACCAAGGGAGGAAGAAACTAATCATAACCTATACATACAATACATATTAATAAAATAAGGAAATGGATTCATAGTCCATGGAGTTTACGAAAAAAATCCCCTATGATAATAAATTTCCTTTCTTCGATATCCTTAAATGCTTACTTGATAACTAGAAAACCGCTGCTTTATTATACAAAATATCAATTTCTCTTTCTTTTTTCTTTTTTAATATGTAGATACCATAGTATAGTACAGATCTCAATTAACCACTTATTACTTGAGCACTAATTGCTTGATAATTATTTATATACTAGCATACATAGTAAAACGGTTTTTTTTTGTTTTAGGTAAGTTGAGTGGAAACGTCCAACCCATTTAAACACCAATTACGGAACTGTTTGTCTAGAAAACAGCGCCAGGGAGTAACGGTAAACTTTACACTATAAAGGTTGAGGTAATAAAAAGATACATGTACCTACTACAACTAGTAAAAACTAAATGTAGGTGACATTCGTACTACAGTGTTACAGCTAATGCTTAAACCTGACCATTAAATAATTCGTGAAAATACTAACCGGATAGTTCCCAAATTATACCAAAGAAAGTGCTGGTTCGTTAGATAAATTTTACATTAACATAATAATTACTGGTAGATAAATCTTGAAAAATTATTTATTATTGAAAAAATAAATCAATCAACTATTTTATCGCTTCATAATTAAAGTAACATTTTGCTTTATAGCTTCTCATCAAAATTTTCCTTTAATTTTCATAATCTACCCCAACGAAACTATAACATATTTTATTTCATAATCGTCTACTTAATATAAACAATTATTGTTTGTTCTGTTTGTTTGATTATTGGTTTAAAAAAGAGGTAATAAAAAACATAAAATTATCTAAAGCGAAAGAGATGTAATTTCAGAAGTAATGAATCATTGCAATTCATTGAAATCATTACCGCTCATCGTCTGGGAATAAGAGAGAGAAAAAGAAATGGGAAGTAAAAGCCTCTTTAAAATTAACATTAAGTATGTAGTGGTCTGACAGAAAACTTTTAGTTTCAAAAATTTTTAACTGATACTACAAACATTAAAAAACCAACCATGAAAAATCTATTAAAACTAAATAATGGGCATCAATTTTTTCGATTTTTTTTCTCTTCATCAGGTACATAGATTCATAGATAGTTTCAGTCGCTACGATCGACGTCAATCTAGCAAACAATGCGTTACATAACCGCAAGAACAAAACAGTACCACTTAACTTGCATACGCTAGGAAGCATTATAATACGTATTCTAATTGTAAGTTTGCGAAACACGCAGCAAACTTTCGTCCTCCGGAAACGACCTGTTGAGAAACATTTCCACGTAGCGAACGAACACTCGTCGTTTGTGCATCTTGTTTGGCGTCCAAGTTTCAGGTGCACTAAAAATGGAATTGTTAATACGCGAGAGAACTATGCAGAGGCGACAACAAACGAAAAATGTGTATGCAGAACTTGAACAGGTGTCTTTGTTCTTAAAAAGAGTGACATACGATTCGCACAATAACTACGTAACGTTACACTAGAAATAAATTTTTAGGTGAATATCTAATATATAAAAATTACTCCTTTGAAACGGCTTGACCGACTGTTGGTCCACCCCTAACTTTTTTTAATTTTTAGGAAAATTTTTTTTTAATTTTTTTATCATTTGGCATTAGAAAATACATATAACCCTTAATTTTCACCCTTCTACCACCAACCCCCATTTTTTTGTAGCGATATTACTACTGTAATAATCAGAATGATTTGGTAATGTTCAAGAATGTTCCAGAATCTTGAAGATCTTTTGAGAATGTTTCAGAATGTTAAAAAAAGTTAGAGAATGTTTTGAATCATTATGGGATGTTCTGAATAGTTCTAAATTCGCGAATATTCTAGAATGTTCCATCAAACGTATAATATATATTCTTACCCGAGCAACGCCGGGTATTGCTGCTAGTATGAATATATAATATATATTGTAAGATGATAATTTAAAAAATATAATGCTTTCGATTTGAATAAATATCTAATACTACCTAATTCATTTTTTTCTTTATCCAAAATTGGTCACTCATTGTGAAAACTACAAGGCTTATTAAGGTACCTACTATGTATCTATATTTCGCAATTGAGTTTAAATATGGCTTTTTTCATAATTATTGAGAACGATGAAATGATAAGTTCATCATATTACCTATCAGTTTATTATCTTATTTTCGCCGCCTTATTGGTTAACGAATTAACGAAATATCTGTATGTACTTTACAGATCTTATTCTAAAGCTGTAGATTTACATAACATGTTTGACAGCACGAATCTGGTTGGAAGATTTATTAATTAGCGTTTAGAATTTATTGGATATAAAATTAAAAGCGTCAATAAAGTTCAACATTAAATCTGAGTAAACTTTCTTTTACATTTTCATAAAAAGAAATTACAAATAAGAAAAATTATCAATTTTTATAATAATATATGAAGACACAAAAATTCATGCAGGTAATCGCCCTATCTTTTTATCATTTTTAATTCCGAGGTTTTATTGTTTTATTTTGTTTATTAAAATCTTATATATAGGTACACAATTATTATAATACTTTAAGTAAAATGTTAAATTTTTTACACATGTACCGAACAAGTTAATAATTTAACAATAAAACGTGCTGTTTTTCAATGCGTAATTGCCTGAGTTAATTATTTTATATATCAAGTTACAACAAGTTGAGTAGCAGGTACTTGAATAAATTGGCCCATCCCAATTTGTTGCCGCGGTAAGTTGGACCGTCTCTAAGGTTGCCATCTCTAAAATCTGGCAACCAGGACAAAAAGCGTAAAATCCGCGGATTTTAATGCTTAGAACCCGGACATGTTACCAGTGTTTTTCTTTAAGTTACTTTATTTTTACATTAAATTTAGTCTTCTTAAGACAAAACAAAACCTTCTTAATGTATTAACAGCTGTTAGCAGTCTTACGTTTTTGTTTCTTTAAATGAAACAAAAATTTGTTCTTTTAATATTTGAAATTTGAAAACTTTTAAACCCGGACTGGACTACAAATGAAACCCTGCCCGGACGCTCCCCGGATTCCCCCCTCTAAACTAGGACAAATCCGGGAAAGCCCGGACTGATGGCAACCCTAACCGTCTGTATAGTTTCTGCTTTTTCTGATTAAATTCAAACATAAAATAATATAAATTAATACATTTGGAGCGATTTAAGTTATCAAAATAACAATTTTTACAATTATTGTCTGTCTGTCTGTCTGTTTGTTCCGGTGAATCTCTGAAACGGCTGGGCCGATTTTCACAGGACTTTCACTGGCAGATAGCTGATGTAAAAAGGAGTAACTTAGGCTACTTTTATTTTAGAAAAAATAGAAAAAGCCAATGAAATATTGAATAATTTACATACAACGTACCTACGTTTAATGGTATGTCTGTACAAGGATTTGTATGTGCGATGTTTTTTACCCGGGCAACGCCGGGTTTGGCATTTAGTAATAAATAAGTGAAATTTATATTATTTTACACAATGTTTCACTAAGAGTTATCGGCTAGTTGCCTTCTTAAATTCAACAGTTAGTAAGTTAAGTAACCTTTGAACTGGCACATTAAAACCAGATCTGACTACGTATACCATTCGGTGGGTAGGATGATGTAGGACCGTGGTAAGTACCTATGTATGGTATGTATGTAAAAAGTACAGTTAGGTACAATTCCAGACAGAATGGTCGGATGGGACAGTGGCGGCGTCGGCATGCGCCAGACAACCAACCAACCAACCAACTACATATACCTACATACATATACATAGTCGTAGTATGTACTAAACAACTTGCGCTCCGAAACTTTCTACTTGCGCTACGGAACAAGCGACGATCTGCCTGCCTCCTCAGAACCGCCACCGCGTCGGTAGTCGTATACTCTAGTAAAGTAAAGTAAAATAGTAGTCAAGTCACCACTCTTGTGTGCCAACTCCAGTGAACGCCAACTTAGATAGTGGATCGGAAGCACGCGGAACACACCGACGACTACGACGACAACGACGGTGGCGGACGCTGCCACGATACGCCGCGACAAAATCAAGAGAGCTTTCGCTATGACGTAGTTTACGCGAACAAACGAACGAACGGTACATTAACACGGAGTTAGAGTTTAGTTGATCAAGAAGCTTTTCGGCGGGAACAGTACGAATTGCGCCGTGCCGGCAATTTTCTCGAAAAGCTTACGCGCGAATTGCGAGCGACTGACCGATGCAAACACAAACATATGAACGCATCGCACGCACATATGCGGATTTTCTACTGAGTGGGACCTTAAACAAACACAAGGATACTTACGAATCAGTGTGCCAACGAACGGAACGATTTATATGTTGTATTTATTGTTCGTAATATTATGAACTCTCTTGTCGTCTCGTCGAAAGTTTGTTTTGAAATGCGTCCAATGTATTAGTTGTGCAAATGTTGTGTAAGAAGTGAAAATTGCCTTTTCGAACTGGATTTCGCAAAATCAAAATGGATTTCTTCGAAAAGGTGTGTTTCATTAGAAAGTTTTCCAAATGCAATAATTTGCGAAAAAATTTGAGCTGTGGGTGCGACCGACAAACGGTCCGAAACATTTTGTTCCAATTAAACGTTTATTTTCGATACGCTTTCGGGCTTTATTCGACATTTCCGCGATTATTTTAAAAACTGGGACGCCCGGCAAAAATGTTTACGACATTTTTTTTAAATCTGGCCAATGTTTACTTTACTTTAATCTATACACATTACATATTCCGTCCACGACGGAAGTTCATCTCTCTCTCTCTCTCTTCTTGACACGAATCTATTGATCTAGATAGAGAAGTTCAAGTTAAAACAGTATACCTATTTGTATTTAAAAATAACATCACTCAAAATCGTTCATTCATAGGTATCTTCCTACTGAGATAAATCAGCTGTCACGCGTAACTTTGCTCCCTGGGTAGGTGGCTATCTCTTCGAAAACTTCGTGCCCTACATAGGACAGATTTTCACTGTGACTTCTGAGTAACAGCAATTTTCGCTAATAATAGATGAAAAACGAAACTTCAGTCAGGCAATACGTTCGTTTTTATGTCGTTCCTTACATTTCGTACAAGCACGGAACAGTGAAAAGAACTACCTACCTACCTACATGTTCGAGAATCCCTTTTCACAAAAAAAGAAAGAGTTGCGTAGGAGGGTACATAATGTTTCCTTGCAACGAGAAAATTACTTCCTAAAACAGGCAAAGGAAAATGGAGAAAACGGAGCTACCTAGTCCTCTTGCATAAAATCTTGTAGGTACGCGGAAAACTTTTTTTTAAATCCATGCTCGCACTTGTGTGTTTTACTTGATGCACTGGAGTAGAGAACATCACGAGAATCAATATCCATGCATTTTAAAGAAGATATGCCGAAGCGTGAGCTTTTCTTTAAGACGTTGTCTGTATCTATTAGCTAGCTAGCTTCTTTTTTCTTATTACATAACGAAATGCTACTTAAATTACATATGTATAATACCTGTTTATAGTTAATCCCTTTTATTGGCTAAATCTCAAAAGAAAAATTACAGCACACCTCTTCATTACTATTATACGTGTGTGTGTGTGTGTGTGTGTGTACTCTTCCAATTTTAAATTTTTACCGAATGGTTTAAAATTACATTATACGTAGGTAATTATTATTTGCTACACACGCATTTATTAACAAAAAGAAATGTACATAGGTACATAAATGTAAGTATCTATATATTAATTGGATATTAACCATTAATTCTATTGAAAGGACATTTTGATAGGAAGCAACTTCAAGGGAAATGTTACATTGATTAGGTACTATTTTAGAATCGAATGGAAATAGAACAGAATTTGCGTAAAGTAAAACTACTGACTATAGCAGAAAAGAAAAATAAAGTTAAGTTAGTAGGTAATTCGGAAATTTAGAATTTAGTTAGTTGTTGAAATTCTCTGAAAGAATTTTTTTCTAAATTATACGAAAACTATTGTGTAAAAGTCACATATTTTTTTATGTTATGTATCTATCTGAATTTGTGTAGTTTGGAAACTTTATTTTAATTTGATGCACATTCAAATCAATATTGAAACGGAATTGAAGGAATTAACATTGGTGATATTAAGTAACTCTTCTGTAGATAAAGTAGATCTAACCCATTAAAAAACATTCATATATTATCAGGAAATATAAAAGCATTTTAATTAAGTATAATTTCATTTTGGACAATTTAGTTTTCAAAAATTATTTGAGGACGATCCTGGAGAAAAAAATAACTAAATTTGTAGTCACTGAGCTGAATAGGGGTACAAAAAAAACAAACCCAACATTTCGCCTCCTATTTTTTGAGGCTTTATCATTATTATTATTATGTATTAGTTTTCATCGGCCTCTAAAAATTACCTTGATAAAGCCTCAAAAAATAGGAGACGAAACGTTGAGTTCATTTTTAAAATAAAAATTTTTTAGATTCTCTTATTCAACTCAGATTATTTTATTGGTTCATTATAAAATTCAATCAGAAAGAAGCAACTTGATTTATAAAATGACAATATTCATCTCATACATAGGTACATGTGCTAGCAATACTGTAACATTACCTACGTATCAATTTGATGATAATATTTTCGAAACTCCATATTTTTATTTATATATAGTGACAGCAACTCAAATATTTCATAAAAAACAAGTTTTTCATGAAAAATATAAATAATACTTAGGTAATAACTAGGTACATTATTGTCATAAAAAAGTCTTATTCGAAAAAGATCGTTTTCGTTGAAGTCGACTCAAACTGTATTACTTATGCAAGCAGAATTTTAACTTCCATTAATAAGAGCAGTGTAATAACCTGAAAACTGCCATCAGGGTTGTTATTTAGAAGGTATACTTATTTATATTTATACTTATATATTCAGAACTGAAAATATATTTATTGCTAGAAATTAATACTTAATTGGAAAATAGCATTTAATAAAGGGCATATCTACAAACAGGCATTTTGTATTAGTATTTTAAATTCGTTTAAATCGCATCTCTGAATTTAATGAGGTAGGTAGGTACCGAAAACATTGATAACAACTATTTCAATTAGTACTTGTATACATACCTAGGTACTTATCACAGGTAGCTTCCATTTATTAGGTACTACTCGCCATTAGTGTAAAGAAAGTCAACAAGGAAGGTACAGATAGCAAAGGTGAATAATCGGAGACACTCAAACGATCCCGGTCTTTTAAGGCATATTATTATTTTTATTATTACATTATACATAACGTATACATATATAGTATAGATATACATATATATAGGCACATTTGGTTACCTGTCTTATGTAATATATTGTACGTATACCATATATGATATATAATGTGTATATAGGTACATATTGCAAGTACTTCGTGTAATACCTATTGAACGAATTAGTTGTTTGAATTTTAAAATCTGGGTCACGATAATAAACTCGACGTTCGAAAGGGAAGACGACAACAAACACGAGTTTTTTTGTCTTTCGTTTGGTCGCACGTCACAGCTCTGTTTATTTACTTATTAATTATTGATAACCTAAATTAGTTTAACAAAGAAAACCTGACTCAGTGCAGGAGGATTCCCGGACGAACGGACAAACCGACGGCCACCTGTGAAAATTATTGTCTGTAACATGAGAAGGTGGAAGTTGTTTTGCATGAAGCGAACGAAAAACAGGATAATCATCGGACTGCCCGATCGCTGATCGATCCATTCATCACATTGTTTGGGAACAAATCAGAAACGACACATAAACAAATACGTATCATAGTTACTTAGTGGACTTTCTTTTGTTAAGTTTTTTATTTTTTATTTTGTTTTTCGCGATGGATTTTAAAGTGCTCCTTATTTACGATCATGGTAAACTCAGTGTAGTTTACAAGTGCGAATAATTAATTAATTACTACCTTCGTCAGCTGGCAGTGGTTGGTCGGTTAATGATAAACGACTGTGAGTGAAATGTACGCTGCGCTTGTTCCATAGACGTGAGTTTCTTGTCGGCGACCATCAAAATGTTTGATATGTGGAACAATGTTAGCACGAAATTACAAGAAGTGCAACAAATACAGAGTCAGACACAGCAACCGCACACGTCAAGCGGCTCCATCAAAGGTAAACATTATCATTTACGCGATGTACTTATTACTTATTACTCAATTTAAAAATCAAAAGAAGAAACCTAGAGGTACTAAAAGAATATTTACTAATTTATAATTATAGAAATACACAACTGATTAAAAACCATCTATACATTCTCCTGACGTGTAGGTAATTTTTAATCTATTTTTATTGAAACGATTAATTAAAAATAAGATTATTGATAAAACATTAAATAGTTTCAACACAAATTATCACAAAAAAGTATATTCTAAACTAAGATACATAATCCTTTTTAAATTATAATGAGTACCTTTCATGTGGAATCGAGAAGTCCCTGTAGAGGTATGTAAGTAATAAAAATGCATAATTTAACAAAAAATACGGTTAGGTTTGGATAGGTTAGGGATGTATGTATAAAATACTTTATAGAAGGACTATAAAGCTTCTTTACTTTTCTTTACAAAATTCGTGAAAACAGAATCGTAATAATTGTCTCGTAACAATGACCCAAGAGGATTGAAATAACATTTTAGGGACCTTTAAATTTTTCCATGAAATAAACTCGTTGTTAATATTTTCTTTAGTTCAAGAATGTTACCTACATAAAATATAATAATCATAATTTGGACACCTTCCCTTTTTCTGACATTTATTGTGATGTGACAGACTCCCACGTGAGATTCGCCCAATAAATTTTAAGAAAATTGCTACATAATACTTAGTATATAAACATTTATGTACTGATAATATCGTCTGTACCTTTTTTTTGTATAAAAATGTTGAACTTTATTTCCGAAATAAAAATTTTCAATAACCACAAAACTTTTTAACGGGTAACATTAAATTTTTGAAACTAGAAATGTGATGTGCGATTTTCAATTACCCTCCCTCCCCGTTCTTATATCAGGTAATAAATGGATGTCTCTTTTCACTTTATAACTCAGTTATTAAGAATTTTGTACGTTTCATACACAACCGGTTAGGTTAGGTCATTTTCAAAAACCTTTTTCTTTTAGATCTCTTTGAAGCACTTTAAGAGTCAAGGCAAGAATATCATCATGAGAATCAATACGTCACAATCATAATCATGACTTAAAAGTACTAAGAAGTGACCCTTATCACTAACCTATCAGAATTTGTTAGTTCCCTGCCACATTTGAGACATCTGCTGCAACTTGCCTTAGTTATAGATTTTTAGAATCCTAATAAATTCCCTTAATGATGACCGGTTAGGACGAAACGACTATGGGCGAATCTATAGATAAAACTATACACATTACTATTTCATTAGATACTTCCTATTTATAATCATATTTTATCAATCATTCACCTCTCTCATAATCAGTATTAAAAACAAGATTACAAAGCTTATTTCGTTTTTAGTTCTACCGTTTTCTATTTCTGTAACTTCCGCTAATACTTAGAAACTTAGCAACTGCATAAAATTTCAATTTAATTATTTGCTTCTTATTATAGCTATACTACATATGTAGATACTTCTAATAAAAAAAACCCTATCAATTAATTTCTACTTATTCATTATTTAAGTACTTAGCTATTTTCTTTTTTCTTTGCAAAAGTATTTGAAAGTCACCTAATCATAGTCTTAAGCTGGAAAAAGAAAGTGCTACGCCACTGGATGTAAGTGCGGGTTATAAACAAGAAATAATTTAAGTAGACCACAGCCAAATCAAGAACAGCTTTAGGGTGAGAGGTAGCAATTTAAATGAAGTCTAAATAGGCATTATTATGAATTTAAATGATATATTGTATCACGATGCACCAGTCTTGTAAGTAACATCTTTTAAACTGACAATCTCAAATGAAATTTAATTGGAATTGAAATACTTACAAATAAAATTTTATTATTTTAAAGCAGCGTCCATGAAGACAAAACTTCAAAGCAAACGTCAAATAACAATGTTTGCTATGATTTTTCTTACATAATTATTTTGCAAGAAATAAAAAAAAATTAAACCAGTAAAGGATACAAAATTTTCTACTCACATGCGAAGTATCGTCAAGGTACGCTTCTTAATTAATTGTGATCTAAATAACAATTAAGTAAATAGAAAACCTAATGTATGAGCATGAAACATCCCACAAGTCTTTTTTAATAATTACCATTTTTTTTTAGTATAGTTTATTTAAATGTATTTATATATTTGTTAAATTTATACAAAAAGTATCATTGTCTCAAAAAAAAAAACGACACTTGGCATAATACGGTTATTTGCATGCAGTAGTGTCAGTAACATTAATAAGAACAATTAAACGGTAGCTTATACAACGTGTATTGTAAATGAAGATGTTCATTAACAATCGAAAATATATATTATACTTATATAGGTATTCAGCAAAGAAAGAAGTTATTAAAAATCTCTTTTGTATATATAGTAGCATTGCAATTTTTGTGTAATTCGCATATTATATTTCATTTAGTCTTCAGTTTGATGCTCCAACAAAATAACAACCATACTTGTGCTATTTAAAAACCACATTTAATAAAGTTATTTTTACTTGTACACATTCATAAATAATTTTCAACTGTGTCGTTCTAATAAGTTTCACTAAAAATACATTCTTACTCATATGCACGAAAAGTATGAAATCACAATACATATAAACAAGATCTTATAGTATTTGTATTATTAATTCCCCAAAAATTAGAAAAAAAGCTCAGTCTTATCAACCACATTCTCTTTGACAATAAATTAATTAAATCAATCTTAGTCTGTGACAAATTAAAGGGTGTTTACCTACCCAATTAGGTACGCTATAGACACTGAACACAGAGCAATGTTCATATAGGGAGTATATAACTTTAATATTTGTAGAAATATTTGCATTCATCGTCCAATCGTTCTTCTGATTAATGTCGAAATTGATCACTAAACAATTTGTCAGTAGGTACTTATACCTCTGCAGGTTTCAAACAAACTAAGGCGCTTGCTCAGTTATTACCTGCACATAACATTGAACAAGCTCAAACTACAGGTTTTCCCACCTCTACTGTGATATTAGCGACTGAATTGGCCATGCTAGTATTTGCTCACCTGAGCTGTGGCGACCGGAGAGTGCGCATTGACTGATTGAATGGCCTACGTTTATTTTAAACTTTCATATTGAATCACTACTTGATTTGTTTAAAAATTCAAGGGGATGTAATTGCTTTGTTGCACTCATTAAAGAATTGCCAGTTATTTTAGTACACGGAGAGAATTAGTTAGTAATTTTTACCTATAAATTTTGGGTAAAAATTATTATACATTTGGCAATCGGGTGACAACTCATCGTTATGATAAAAATTACTGTCGGTAATAAGAAAAATTACTATAATTTTTATAATAAATATTCTTTTTTTAATTGCTTAGGAATTTCTCAAATGAGGAATAAATTTAAATAAATAAGTATACAACTAAAAGTTATTTAATAGCGTTAATGTTTATTTAATTAATTGATGGAACAATGCAAACGATTGCAGGGAAATTAAGGAATATTTTATAGTATTAGTTTTATACAAAATAATAGTTTTAGAAAATTTTACCTGACTGCATAGTAAAATTTGCTGTATTTTTATTTTGTTTCAATTTTTGTAATAATTGCTATAAATGTTATTATTTTTTTGTATAGTCTGAGGTTGTCGCTCGATTACTCGAATAGCTGATGACTTTAATGGTACCTAAAAATTTATACATTATGTATGCGTAAAGAAGGTACCTATTCATTATGGTTCTCTTCATCTCTTCCATTTGTTCTTACGCTTATTACGTCTCTCTATTTACTAAAAAAATGTCTAGAATAGATAAAATAGATCTGTTGAAGCTTTTTTGAATTCTTGTTGTCTTCATTCTTTTTCCGTTTCATAAAAACGTAATACTTTAAATACTTTAATAAGTTACCTATAGTAAACTACTACGTATAAGTAAGACAAACTTTTTAATACGAAGCTAAACGGATTTGTTTCAGTCCTTAACGCAATTAATTGACTACTATAGTATAGTAATACAGTTAATAACTGAATTGACACTTATAATGTAGCTAATCCACCAACCGGAAATTTTATTGCATTCTATTCTCGCCCATTAAATATTTTACATGAGTTAGTACCATCTTCCATTACTGTTACGGTTAGTTTTTTAACTTAATTATTACAAGCGCTCTGTAGCAAATGGTTTCACTTTACCGTTTTGTGAACGAATAACTAACACACCGTACACCGCATTACTTACAGTTACTGCATTTACACAATTTACAGTAATTGAATTAAGCACGCACTTAGTGAGCAAGTACATGCATTTGTTTTGTCACATACGTATAACTAACTACCAACTATTTCACCATGTGTGCGTTCGCGCACTATGTACCATAGTTACCAGTAGCAATATTGTAGGTATGTGTTTAGGTACCCTGGGTGTTTATACGGTCGGTGGGCTGGATAGGTGTAACATGTAGCAGATACACATATGGGCGATGTTCCAGATTTTGATCAGCGATATGGGTCAATAATTAAGTTCCGATTAACTGTAAATGTCCCATTTCGTTGTATTCTTCGAAATTTGTGTACGATAAAATTATTGGTAACACAAGAATCCTTGACTCACTTTTTTTTATTCTTTGGAAAGAATGGCGAATGGGCATTTACATCCAATAACTGTCAACTTCAAAGCACTTTTCCTCAAAAATCTAACTTTCCCTGTTGTAAACGCATTTTAAAAAAATGGGTATCTAAGAGAATAGAACCGGGCGAATTGCGTCAAAATTTTGAGGTTTCCTAATCTCAAAATACCAACGAATACCTATACAATCTTTGGTCTTTTTTGGACCATTACCACTCACAGTGATAAAAATATAGATAAACCAAACGGCTCGTAGAAATGTAAACCTAAAAAATGTGTATTTTGAATCCATATTAAAGTTTGTTGTCAAAAAATGCATCGATATTTGTTCTATTTTCTGCTTTTTTTATTGGGAATAAAAGCACTCTAAGAAGTAACAAGGATTCTCCCAAACAAGATAGCATAACTGTAAAAAAGAATCATCTTCAATGTATCTCGGATCTTATTAGTCTAGAATTGCTGAAACACATAGAAGTTTCGACAATAAATAGCTAAGCCCATTGTCAGGATTTTCCAAAATTTGGTGTGCTGGAGTAATTATGATACTTTCGTTGAATTAAATTGAAAAAGATATGTTGGAATAAAGTTAGTGTCTCGATTATAAGGTCTTCTTACTCCATGTAAGTAGTAGTTGATCTTAAAAGGTTAAAAAATTACATCATTTCTTATTTTTAAATTATAAAGTTGAAAGATATACCAGAAAATTCTGTCCTGGGACCCCAGTGACAATATATTGCCCATGCTTCGCTTTTTTAAAGGAGATATATTAAATTAAATTCAATTAAAATTAAACAGTTTCAATAAGATTTCATTTCATTACATTTAAAAAGACGTGCCTTCTGAATTTTTTACTTTCGGTGCAGAAGATAAACAACATTTTTGACTCTAAAAATTTGTGTATTATCAATCAAAGTTTATCATGTTTAGGGGGGGAGTTTAGTTTGTGTGACGTAATATTTACAGGGGGGTCACAGAAAGTGTAACACAGCGTGACAACCGGGGGGGAGGGGGTCAAAAGAAGCTAATTTTAGCGTGACGTATCTTATGAACAGCCCTCTAGGTAAAACTTATAAAACATTTCAAGAGTAAAGGTATTTGAAAACCCATAAATGTAAAATCTTGTTACAACACCCTTCATATTTCATCATTCTGAAGGCTGTAAGGGTAACCAATACAAGATAAAAATTACATAGGTATACACATACACCCATCACAAAACGGATAAAAATAATAAATGTTTTAGATAAAATGTGTTCAATAATATTTACTTAATACAAAACCAAAAAATTCTGTTGTTCTATTGTCACAAATTATAACTCTTATTCATTATTAATTAATATTAGATAAATAATTATTTAAGCTAAAACTTCCTGAGACATCAGACAGTAAAATGTTACAAAACGACATAAACTATACTGATTGTTATTTTACTTATGCATTTCCAATATAAACCCACTTAATAATATAATAATCAGAAATTACAAATATGTAATAATATATGTAACTACAATGATTTATTCAAATAAATACAGCTACTGGATAGTTCCCTTCTAAGTTACTAATCCAGAACTATCAATAAACACTTAGATAGTATGTACCCTCTGTTATCGTCCTAAAACCGACTCGATTCGTTGCTATTGTCGTATTATATACATATCACTGACGAATAAAAACTTCTTTATTGGACTAAAACCGTTGAGAAGTATTGATCGTTATTGTCGACGTAACAGAAGAGCAATTACCTATTTTGAATGCGGAAGAACGAGGATAGTAACAGTGACTTAAACAAATTTGCCAGATAAAGGGTCGTTGACTTCCGACACTTGGATATGTATGTACACATGGTATATGTAAGTACATATAAAAATATGTATAACATAACGTGGTTTATACGACATGCTTACACATATTTCTGTAATTTGTGGATGCACAAATGTGTTTACAAAATGTACAGATTCACGAAAAGTTACGGCTGTAACCAACCGTTGATTCATCTGACGCTATAATTTGTAAAATACACTCACTCTTCGTTAAAATAAACCAGAAATCGCACAGTATAAGTTCAAATCAGCAGAAAAGGTGTACCAGCAATTTCGATGTTGAAAATTCAGTCCGCAATATTCGACGATAAATAAGAATATAAATTAATAATTATTTCTTTTTTTCTGAGACATTATTTTATTTTCCAAAGCAGATACAAAATACAAATACGTAATTTATTTCACATTGTTCTAGATGTATTTCGGTAATTAAAAAGAACGGTATTTTTAGCATGTTCAATTAAAAAATTATCCATTTCGTTACGTTCGTTTTGCTTGTGTAACGTATATTTATTTAGTTTTTGTCTAAATTACCTTCTGAAAAATTAATAAATACCTACTGTAAGGGTTCTATTTTTCCTGGACAACTTGTTCCCAACTCCGTCTAAGTTTAGAGGACTTCAGTTCAAAAGTTCTTTTCTAGATCTCTGAACACCATTATTATTTTATGCGAATATTATCTAACGAGAAAGAAGAAAAATACCGTTGATTTTTTTTTTTTAATATCAATTTCTCAAAATATTTAATAATATATTTATTGTACCTGTGAGATAAAAACAAGGAGTCTGTAGGTATAGGTAGACATGTAAAATTCGAAAACAAATTGATGATCGTACATGATTTTATTTACATTGTAACATCTTAAATTTTATGTAAGATGCAACGTGATTTTTTTAAGTCTTTCTTTTTTTAAATTTAGCTTACCCCATCACTGGTGGACATTGACTCAATAAATGTTAGTTCTTTGCATTATATTGTTTACACAACTGATCATTGAACCCCGAGATACATCTCAAATTATCGTTCAAATAAAAAACAAAACAGGAAAATTATTAATCACTGTGATTATTTTTATTATTAAAAGCTGATGGAACACATGTAGCTACTTACTATAAGATACTAATTTGAAAGGAAAAACTAAAATTACACGATTTTCGTAGGTATATAATATATAATTCCAATAGATCTATTAATTCAAATGAGAGTGTTAACATACTAAAAATTTTTAAAGGACCGCTAAGTAATATCTGATGAGGATTTAGGGGAAAACTATTTATTAACTGTATAGGTATTAATTTCTAAACCACCAGCTAATAGTTTATAATATAAATTGGACAGTATTCTTTGCTAAAGTACAAACCACAAGAAAATACACAGAATAACCAATTTGATGAAATTAATGTTGCTAGCAAGTAACACAAAAAAGCAACTCGTTGGTTATTTTGAAAACT
This sequence comes from Agrilus mali, assembly GCA_029378335.1. Lineage (NCBI taxonomy): Eukaryota > Metazoa > Arthropoda > Insecta > Coleoptera > Buprestidae > Agrilus > Agrilus mali. The sequence continues at coordinate 5,337,328 of CM055655.1, read as the reverse complement.
AACCAGTTCCCTCTAGTTAATTCATTATAATCTAGAATAACAAACTGAAAAAGCCTCTGTTATTTATCGAGATCAATAAAGGACATGTATCATTAAATTTCTAACCTTGCAAACCTAAACTAACCATAACCTAATTATTTAGAAAAGCATTAAATTAAAAAATGTATATGTACTGTACCGTCTCTAAATAACATGGGCTTTAGTTTATTTTGGTAACTTATATTAGGTTATAATTCCTTTAGGTTGCTTTAGCTTGAAATTTTTGTCCATTTTTTATTCCGTATTTTCTTATAAATTAACCAAAGAGGTCTGGGGGCTAGGTCACAAAGTAATCAACGAGTTGGTTATTATTAGTGATGTGCCGGATATCCGTATCCGTATCCGTATCCGCGGATATCCGAGGGAGAAGAGAGGTCCGTATCCGTATCCGCTAGTTTTTGGCGGATCTTTTACGGATTTTTTACCTTATTAATTTTAAATTTGTAGATGAAATATATATATATTGTGCCGATCAATATAGATTTAGGCAGTACTGCGTGTATAGATGAGTGCGTGGCGGGTTATTGCCGACAAAAGCGGCAATAAATAAAGCAATAAATAAATATTAAAAGGGGTGCCGCCTGCCACATGGTTCACCAAGGACAGAACGCACACGACGGCCGAAGAAGACGGTCGTCTTAAATTGATTAGACGCGACCAGATTATTTTAGTTTTAAAATTATTGTGACATTAATATTGCATTATTGGATTTGATGGTGTTTTGTAGACATTTTTCTTAACTGATAAACCAAACACAAACGTTATCTATGCTGCCCAGTGTCACACTAAACTATAAGGGCGGTAAATATTGCACATGGATCTTTGCAAAGAGACAATCTATTATAAAAGTTAGCTCTTAAAAAGTTTCATAACAGTTTGTGTCTTTCAAAAGGTCGACGTACCTACAATATTTACCGTCGCGTACTCTAAGAAAGTAAAGATCCGTATCCGTATCCGTATTCGCGGATCTTGAGACCAAATATCCGTTTTCAGATCCGTATCCGCGGATATACAATTTTAGCGATCCGGCACATCACTAGTTATTATGCATGGCTAGCACTGTTAAGTTCACATTTCATCCAAATACCTACTGTAGTTATTTCGCAAATTAACCAAGAATACTGGTATTTCTTTGTAGTTTAGGGCCGTTCATAAAATACGTTCGCATACAAGGGGGGGGAGGGGTCTTGCTGAGTGTGACAAGATGTGACAAGGGGGGACGGGGGGGTCTACGGCAACGTGACATTCGCCGTTCATCAAAATATTTTACTGAATTTTAACAGAATCCTTGGACTTCTGATAAATAGAAATATTATTTATTTGTTAATTACAAAAGATATTTTTATTAATTTTATTTAAATTTTATTATAAAAATAAAATAAATATTTTTGACTATCAAAATTTGTGTACTATCAATCAAAATTTATAATGGTCAGGGGGGGGGTTAGTTTTTGTGACGTAATATTTACAGGGGGGGTTACAGAAAGTGTGACACAGCGTGAAAAGCCGGGGGGGAGGGTGTCAAAAAAAGCTAATTTTAGCGTGACGTATTTTATGAACGGCCCATTTGTACTCTAGCGACAAATCTTGTATAGTTTACAAATTAGCTAACATCATGGCTATTTTAGTGAAAAGAATTTTTTGTTATTTATCACTACAACTATAATTACGGATTTATAGATGGGTGGATCACAATAAATTCAAAAATATGTTTGTATTTTAATTAAATAATATTTTTTAATCCACTTTTAAGCGACAGCTACATATGTACCTACTTGGTAAAAAATTATTCAACCAAAAAGCTCGTTAATTCCATGTACCTTATTAGTTTTTTCTCCTTTTTATCGACAGGCCAGTGTTTGTTACCCCGGTGGTACAACTTACAAAAAAAGCGAAGATTGTAATATACATAATTATTATCTACTTAATACCTACCTAAATTCAAAAGGAATGTAATTGGGTACACATTTATATCGATTATTACCTACCCACAATAAATGCATATGTACCTAAAATATCTTACAATCATTTGTTTACTATTCTATATAATCTTTCGAAGTTTATGAAATACATTCGTATAATTTTGTCATTTTAACGAAAATTAAACATCACATCACGTGACGTGCAAACATTTGTTATCAGCGAGAAAGGCTTGTGTCTCTTAATTTCTTTTATTTGCTCTTATCATTAGCAGTTTATTGAACCGATCTTCATAAACAGGCCAAACAGATAGCAAAACTATTACGATGGCTTCAAGTTGTAGACAAAACTCTTCAGGAATTTGATTAAAAACTTTATAAAGAATTTGTTTAATAACACTTCGCAGAAGCAACCACATAAGTACTTATAGATACAGATACATTATTTTACATATACACACACTCATGAAGCGTATCGTTATATGTAGTAATAAATGTTCAACACATACATTATAATACGTACATGTAATTATGTCTGTGTGCTTGTGTTTGTTTACTTTTATACAGTCACAGACGACTTACTATTTGTACTCTTTGGGTGTTAACCAAGCAATTAACCGCTGTTAAAATAACAATCACGAAAACAATTAACATAAACTATACGAGGTGTACGAAAGAAGAAAAAACAAACAATTCCGAAGGGTCATCACCAATATAATATTATTGCACCCTTTTCTTCATTTTAAATTTTTTCTTTTTAGAAAAATATTATCTGATAGATAATTAATACTATGTTGTGGTAAATCATCAGTAATAACAATAACAAATACTATAAATATATTAATCACAAGGAATGGAATGTGGCCACCCGCCTTTTTTAATGAAAATCCATATGTTAGATGTTGTATATAGGTATGTATTGGAAATCATCTTGCTGTCTGTCATATTACTTTTCTTAATGTGCATACAATTTACGAAGAAATTCGACATCAATTCTTGCACATATTCAATTGTATATCTAATTAACAGTCGAAGCAATAAGGAACTGAATTTTTATGACCGGGGTCATTGACTATTCAAATTTACCAAACAAGCTGCTGTTACATACATGCACAAAATACATATGTATAAAAAGTAATTTGCAAAAGTGATGCACAAGCAGCAAAAAAAAACATTTGTTTGGCAGTATGAGTAGATAGTTATGTAATGAACAGGAAGTGCACGTGAATATTTTTACTTGCAAAATTTATTCAAGACATCTATTTAGCTGATGAGTTAATTGGTTTATCTATAAATAGTTCCAATATGGATTCGATTAATAATACAACTGACTGAATTTACTTTAGCTTGATGTACCTAAATGTATTTTAATTTAAAATTATAATATTAAAACAGTGTTTATAATTTCTATATTTAAAGCCTTTTGTAGCCTTCACGTTTATTGTTTCCCTATTATGTGACTTCAATACATTTTTTTTAATATTCTTCTAAATATGCCCTTTTCGTTTTATATAGGTATCTTACAGTTTTTAACATTTAACCTACGCTACGTTTAAAACAATAACAAATAGAAAATAATAAATTCTCACTGCATAATTAATAATTAATATCGTCTACTGTAACCTACTCTTCTATTTTTGTACCATTAAAAATTTTCAAAAGTCTTCAACTACTGACCTATAAATACTGGACGTTTACATGTCTAGTAACACGTCTGTATGGTCTGGATGTACCGTATCGTACATGTATATGTAGGTACCCACATGTAATAAGTGTTTACGTTCTTCAACAAAATGCCTTGAATTTTGGCCATCGTGTTTGTATACATATTTATCATACATACATGTAACTATTATTTCTTTAAATGTCTGTTTTGAAGGTTTAAAAAATAAACCTTGCAAATGCTTTTCAAAACAAAATCGTCGGGAAATATCAGCCTTTGATTAAAATAACTTTTGTATTAATACTTTTCTTATTTTCTTAGTGCATCTGTATTTATCATAAATTTTTTATTTAATTTACATTTTTACCCTGTTACATCTCAGACTACCCAAATTTCTATACAAGTTTTTTGAACTCTGCAATCTTAGGTAGGTACCTACTAACTTTTTTGTTTAATTTATTATTTTCTTTCCAATCAGAAAAGATTAAATTATAATTCAAACATATAGAATTTGAGAGCAATACAGGAATAGAAAATAGTGGAAGTTTTGAGAATATTCGTAAACGTTCCAGAAGCACAATAGAAAATTCTATGAAATCCTGGAAAATTCGAAAATTTTCTCGAAGGTTCCATAAGTTTCTGCCACATTCGTTCATTTAGGGACAGTTTCGCCTAGGAGTAAACTATTCATGAAAAACAGTTGTGTAAAAAAGAAATTTTCACTAGCCATTCTCACTCATGCACAGATAGGTACTGCTACCCAACTTTTTTATTAAAATATAAATAGGAGATTAAGGGCTGTTTGCCACCACTACAACTATTACACACACTTATAGGTATATGGTTAATTAATAATATTAATTTAATGGTAATTAATATCATTTATTTAACTGCATACCATCGTGCTCACCTAACTGCTGTACGTTAAAAAAAATTAAATAACAGAAGATATGCATGTGTCCGGCTTTATAAACGAAGCCAATCAAATGAGTTAAGAAATACTCAAACTAATAAGCAGCTGTTGACAGTACAACGATTTCTTTTGCTGCCAATTTAATAACGACATGAAACTACAACTGCTACTGCTACACTATTATTACGTTATCAAGGACGTTTTTTGCTCGTGACGTTTTTACAACGTAACTATTGTATTTAATTTACCGACAGAAATTTACTAACCGCTATTAGGTACAATGGCCGTCAAAATTGCAATATTAAATAATAAAGTATATAGGTATGTGCCTTACCTGCTTAAACAGCAGTTTCTCTTTAAATTTATTATGTATTATGTTTTATTATTCACCCAATATACTTATACATATAAAAAAGAAAAGGTTATTGGAAACGTTTGAGATTTTTAGATGTAATTTATTTTATACGTTTATATAAAAAAAAATACTCTGAATCGAAAAGGTTACAAACAAATTAAAAAGCAGTGGACGCAATGGAAGTCTAAGGAAATAAGACATAGAATGGTAGGTCACTTTCTGAAAAAAGAAGAGAAAATTGGGTGCAGAAACCGGAGTAAAGAGGGGTAGAGGATTAAAAGATTAGATTGCTGTTCAATGTGCAATGTTCTAGTTTTAGGGAAAACCAAAGGTTATCACAGGACAGGAAGGAAGTGCTTTAAACTGAATACTTAATGACGATCATTTGTATAATAATTTTTTTCCAAAAACAAGGCTCATATGTAAGGGGCCGTTCATAAAATACGTTCGCATACAATGGGGGAAGGGGTCTTGGTGAGATGTGACAAGGGGGGACTGGGGGTCTACGGCAACGTGACGTTCACCGTTCATTAAAAACTTTTACTGAATTTTTACAGAATCCTTGGACTTCTGATAAATAAAAATATTATTTATTTATTCGTTACAAAAGATGTTTATTAATTTATATAAATTTTATTATGAAAATAAAATAAATATTATTTGTGTATTATCAATCAAAATTTATCATGTTCAGGGGGAGGATGTTTAGTTTTTGTGACGAAATATTTACAGGGGGTCACAGAAAGTGTGACAACCGGGGGGGGGGGGTCAAAAAGAGCAAAAAGAGACGTGTATTTTATGAACAGCCCCTAAACAAAAAATAGAAATTTTTTGATATGCATATTTCAATTATTTCTTTTATTTTTTATAATCCTGTAGCTAATATGAAAACAGACGTCTATGAGACGTGACGTAACAACGTAAGAATACCTAACTATTAGCGAATACATAACATACAGATAGATACACACAGACACATACACACAAACGCGGGCGGCGTGACGTTGACTCGCAACCATATGTATATTCACAATAACATATACACACAGATACTTTTGCACATGTTTGTATTTATATGTGATGTGGTAGGTATACAACACACGGCGATGAATCGCACTTTTGCGCGGATCGCGATGTCCTTGGTTCGAGTCTTTCAACTTGTGACCTACTTACACACAGAGAGCTCGCGCGGTGCAACGAATGCCGGCTTTTTCGCTATGGAGCGGCAAATGCACGTCGAATGATGTAATTCGTCCGGTCGGTTATTTTCAGGCATCGTTGCGTTGTTGTTGCGCTGACACTGCTGCTGCTGCTGCTGCTCTGTGTTGTTGTGCTGTGCTTGTGCGCTATTGCTACTCTCTGCCTCTTCTCTTCGCAAAAGACGTCGCAACTAACTATAGTACACACTTTTCTGTATTGTTCGATTTTACATAATTTCTCGACGGATAATAAATCAATGTCTCTTCGGGAAAAGACCATTATAATTTCCAAGATTGACGCCAACACAATAGCCAAAAATGCGACATAAAAAGGAATTTCTTTTTATAGTTGCAATCATTCACAAAGTTCAACTATTCTATAATTTTTTACGGGTTTATATCCACTTGCAATGGGGACCCTTTTTATATCTCAGTAATTTCTTTTTCCGGAATAATCAACGAATTATCCGATCCCTGGAGATCTACTCTTTACATTCGCCTCAATGTACCTACTAATAAAGTGTACAACAGTATTTTTAATCCGTTGTTAGTAGGTATTAGGTATATTAAAATTATATTTTCTTAATCACATTAGTAGCGAAAATTTCTGAAATATTGATAAAAACGGCATCTAAATCGTTTGAGAAATAACTGAGTTACCGCTTTTCAAATTATTTACCACTACGTTCCACAGGTGTACTGAATTTGACCTACTTTTCAATCGTTCACCAGAATGGCCGCGGACATTTTAATGTTTAACCAATAAGGTGCGTTCAGCTCGACCGAGTTGATTTATAACAGCGAAACATGTACAACATGTATATTAGTGTTGGCCACCCTCGATGCTTGGATGGAGGTACTTCTCTGCGTACAGTTTGAATTATAATTACGTAAAAATATGTAATTATGAGAGTTAATTAAGACTTCATTATATGGTGGTAAAATATTTTAAAAATAGAAAATGAATAGAATGTGAATCTTATTTTTTCTAAAACATTCTTAAAAATTAAAAAGAAGCCAAATAAAAAATATTGCTGTAAATGTTTACTATAAATATAATTTTATTTTGAAGCAATATTGATGGAAAAATAAACAATTGAATATTTTATAAAAGAAATTTTATGACCATAACAATACAGAATTTAATTGAAAATGTTAGTAGTAGTAGTTACCGATGAATCAGCCCAAATTATAATTCTACTATTCTTTATAATCCTCTAAAATAGTAATTTAGTAAACCTTAAAATTCATAAATAATAAAAGAAAATAAATTTATTACATATTTTGTCTAATACATATAAAAAATACCGGTCAAGTGCGAGTCGAACTCGCGCACCGAGGGTTCCGTACAAACCTGTATATATGTGATGTAACTAAAAATTTAAGGTTTTCGGAATTTTTCCTTTATATGTGCTATAAAACATTGCTTCATCTCAAGTTTCAAGATTCTAAATCGACTTGAAGTACCCTTTAGTTTTTGATTCCCTTGCGAGTAGTTACGAGTTTGAAAATATGCGGCTTAAATTGCTGTTTCTTTTGATTGTGTTGACATAGAAGTTTGATTTTGTTACAGCTTTAAGGTATTATAGACCTGAGTATTTGATATGAATTTCAATTTAATACCTCTACGCGTTCATGAGGAAAGGGGTAGTAACTTTAAAATTATTAAAAATATTTTTATTATATTATGTAACTAAAAATTTACGGTTTTCGCAATTTTTCCTTTATCTGTGCTATAAGACGTTGCTTCGTACCAAATTTCAAGATTATGAGTTCACGGGAAGTACCCTGTAGGTTTTGATTCGAAAATTTGCGGCATAAACGGCTGTATCTTTTGATTGCGTTGGCTTAGAAGTTTGATTTTTTCACAGCTCCAAGGGACAATAGACCTGAGTATTTGGTATAAATTTTAGCTTGATACCTCCATGCGTTCCTGAGAAAAAGGGTCTTGACAGATGGACGGACAACGAAGTGATCCTATTATAATAAGGGTTCCGCTTTTTCCTTTTGAGGTGCGGAACCCTAAAAACATTATCTTTCTCAAAATTGGTGGATGCGCGAGTTCCAGGGCGAAAGTATACGGGGATGGAAGTCCTTTGTTAGAACTTTAAGAATAGTAATAATAGGAATTTAATTTTTAAAATTTGTAAGAAACAAAATTTGAAGGTAACTTTGAATACTTTTATGTATACGATGAGATAATTTGATTTATAAAGCTTTCAATTAAATTTTTGCTAATCACGATCGAATCATGTCGCTAACTAAAATTATACCAAATTCAGCTATATAATCTGAAAAGGACGTTTTGAAACTTTCTTTACCTTCTTAAATAGTGACATTTTGAACAAGGTATTATAAAAAAAAAGATTAATATCTATAAAAATAAAAACTGGCGTCCATTAAAAAAAATATAATTTTTTGCACCCTCTGCATAACGGGTTTATGAAAAACTAGCTTTTTGCCCGCGGCTCCGCCCGCAGAGAGATAAAGAGTAAGGGTATAATAATAGAAATGAGTCAATATAGTAGCAGAGTAAGAATTAACATCAGCGAGTAAGATCGGAATTCCTTCGGCCGCACAATATCTAATTCAATTGAATATAGTTTCAACTGTTTCTAATTTTTCTATATTTATTGTTATTTTCTTCTGTCGTTACATGCAGTATAAAACTATTCACATTTTTGAGGTTATCCGTAATTTTTGTGGTTAGCTGTTAGATCTTCTAATACAGTGGGCCGGTATTACAGTATTCAGGGTTGAAACTTCATTACTATGATGCTAGATGGCGTTGAAGAAGCTAAATTTGACGATATTTTGACAAACAATTTTCTTATGTTTCGTAAATATTTTTTTATTTTTTTTAATAAAAAGTATCCTATGTTACTTCTACTACCTTCAAGAGTGTATGTGCAAAGTTTCATGATGATCGGTTAAGCAGTTTTTGCGTGAAAGCGTAACAAACAAACTTACATTCGCATTTATAATATTAGTATGATATGATACACCTACTACTATCTACCCATATTTCAAACCACAATCAGTTAAATTTTTTAACTAGACAAACTGTTATTTTAAATTTTCTACATTTTACTTATTTGTAAGAAGATAAAAGGAGCATTAAATTAGAAAATTGACTCCCTGAATTACTTAAAATTTGAACCACACAATAATTATTGTCCAACGCTTCTTAATTGTAGATATCTATTTATTGTTTGCTTAAAAAAATGGCTATGTATTTGGGTATAATAAATTAATATATTTGACACATTAGTTAGTTAATTTAAACGCACGTCATCCGGTCGAATTGAAACAAGAAAGTGAAAACTATAGTCGCATATTCCCCGGCCGGCGCATGATTATTGTGACATAAGATATTACAGAGGCACACAGTCATTACCTCATTGCACATGCACTTATTTGCAGTTCGTACAACACACCGCTGCTGTGCAATAGAGTTGAGACAGCTCAGCTGCTAGACGACATTACGAGTTTTAAGGATTCTAGATGCGATACGCAGTATCAAATGCAGTCGCGCATATTAATAAAATTGATTTTTATGAGAGAAAATGGAAAATGTATTAGATAATAGTGCTGAAAGTGAATGACGTTACTAACGAAATGAAATATAGAGGAAGAGTTGCCAACTGTAATGCATTTCAAAGGATATCTTGCATTTTTGTCTGCTGCAATCTTATCTTGTAGGTATCCTGTTAAAATTTTCTGCAAGACGGCAAATCAATGTCCTGACCTTTACTTTTAATGTGCTATTTTAATATCTAAAAGTTACATATGTTTACAATAAGCTTTGTACAAAATATAATATTTAATTTTATTGAATATTTTTAGTTCGAAAAAATATGTTGGATTTGCATTTGTACAACAAAACAATTTTAAAAAGACTTTACTTAAAATGACTATCATCAAAGGTAAACGACTTACTTAATTGAGCGTAAAACTAATTGCACCACTGCATGTAAATTTGCATTTGTGTTTGATTCGTTATTCATTGGAAAGACCAATACCTAATGGTGCTTTTGAATTGCTCATCCCTAATACTAACTGCCCTTAAAAATTTTGTTCAATTAAGAAAGAATATACCTATTAACAATAAGTAGACAAAAAACTTATTGTAAAAAAAAAACGTAGAAATCCGGAGAAATTGCGTGAAAACTTTTTCATGTATGTGTGGGGCTATAATACGTAATGCGTTTATTGTTCGGTTCAGGCAATTGGGTGGGCGGCATATATAAATATAGCGCAAATTCAGCGGGAAAAACCAACTACAGAAGTGTTTTTGAATTATACATTGGAACTGATTAGTATAGTAAATACCATGCTCGAGTGCTATATACAAAATATACATAAAGGGGCTGTTCATAAAATACGTCGTGACCCCCCTGTAAATATTACGTCACAAAAACTAAACCCGCCCCCTGTACATGAAAAGAAAAACAATGTGGCTATGATGTGTTAATATTTTAAAAGAAATAAAACCAAATATCTACTGTCAACTTATGAACTTAAAAGTAGGCAAAAAAATTAATAGTTTTGATCAGGTACCTCAATACCCAAGTTAAATTTCTGATTGGTTGTGACATAGGTATATGTATATACAGTGGCGGTTTTACTGTGGGTGCATTTGTTCAGTGAACCCCCTTAAAAATTGAACTAGTTACACCATATAATTTTATCCTTTTAATATTTATTATATTATTGATGATTATCGTATAATATACATCTCTTTTACCATTTCATAGTTCATAGTTACAAAACACCAACCCGTAACCCATAGAAAATATTAAAATTTTTGTTGTGTCGCTGACGACTTCACCTAATTTTTTTTGGTTCAAGTTTTGATTCTGAACATATCACGAGAGCAATACTCCGTTTGATGTCCATGTGTTAGAGAGAGAGGTAGTCGGACGCGTGAAATGGAAGATAAAATACACTCAACATACAGCGTTTAGGTGCACTGCACGAGAAGCCGGAATCAGCCGGAAAAATGTCGTGCTCGTCGGCACGGCTACCCGACATTCTGCCAGGGTTTTGCAACTTCGGTTAGCCTGCCAGCCTGCCACCTGGTGAAAATGTCCAGTACGAGTCATTTTTAAAGGCTCTGGAAGCTAATGTTGGTAGGAACCGATAGTAAAAAAATTATGCTCAGAAGCATGTTCAGATTTCAGAGTTCAAAGTCCACTAATTGTAAATGACGCACAATTTATTGCACAATAGGTGTTAATTAAAATATTACGTAAATGATGGAGTCGTGTTCGGTAAAATATATAAAAGAAAATTCAAATAATTTTCAAAATCGTTTCGAAATAAAGAAAAGGGGTCCACCTCGCCCAAAACTACAGCTGACACAAGAGGGTACCTTAAAGAATAAAAAGTTCAAACGTGTGTTTAAAGTAGAACAGTATAAAAAACTTCGTGGTTGTGTGGGTGTAATAAATGAAACGCATTATTTTGCTTTCCGTGCCTGATTTTTGCCGGTAATCCTAATGAAAGTGTTGAGTGTGGTTGCTAATTCACAACATAGACGAATGGATTTCCTGTATAAGTAAACGTAAGGTTTTTATTTATTGTGTTATTAAATGCCATAAGTATTTGGTTCTCCTAAAAATATTAAAAATCTTCGCCTGCGGTGCATTTACAACATCGTGAAATACGCTTCATGTTCTGATATTACCTACGTGTTATTAACTTTGTGAACCCCCTTCGTATTCGACCACGAGCCGCCACTGTGTATATTCCTAATACGTACATATGAATACCAAAAATGTACGTTAGCGTTGTACAATGTTTACTACAACTTGTATGTTTATAGAATCGTATCTTTAATAAATAAACAATTTACGTGTTGGCTTACATCCTACAGGTGTTTTGGCCAGTAGTAAATAAATAGTAACATTTGTTTTATATTTATTTATTGTAAAGACAATCTGAATAATCATTTTGTAGAATAGAAAATTTTGATTTGAGTTTTGAGCAAGATGCAAGATTAATAGATACTTATAGATATCTAATTAATTTATACAGCCTATAACAGTGTTACAAACTTTCTCTATAACTTATTGAAAATAATCAGGTATAAACTAGAAGGTTTTTGTTTTAAGCCTCTTTTATAAAATTTGAATTTAAAGTTCTAAAAAGCTTCTGAATAGACAGTAGGTACAAATTAATTTAAATTAACTTTGAACGTAGTTTGTGTGGAAAAGGTAAAATATCTGGTTTAAATTTCAAAATCAATTCTTTCAATTCAGGAACAAATAAGGGGATGTCTTCGATAAGAGTTTCTCTGCCAAGAGGCTATTTTTTCTTTTAAACGTGTATGTTCTGAATAACTCAATTTAGTCAAATATTTCTTACTAAAAAGCATAATTTGTTTCGTATTTTAGTCACAAATCATAAACCTATTGGAAAAAGTCTTCAATTTTCTTTTAAAGCTAGTCAGGATCAGTAAAAATCGACTTTTAAATCGCCAAAATAGGTTCAGGATTAACTACAATAGCCAAAACCAAGTTGGTCAACTTTGACACCCCCCTGACGGAAAAACTAGCCATAAAATCGAAAACTCAGTAACATTCTCCGTTCACTTCTGCAACAATCTCAAATAGGCCATCTCGAAAGATAAAATGACATTTTTACAGTTTTTCTAATAACATTCTGCACCTGCGTAGTTTATCGTCGTTCGCAATTTCGCATTAATCATTTTGTATCAACATGTTCCACATACAGGTGTACTTTTAGTACCCATGTAGGTAAATAAAAGTACATAATATCATGTAACTACACATGTGCGTACCTCACACCTAAAAAGCGTCTCCATGTAGGTACGTTACGTTACGTTTGCATTTTAATAATAGATCGTTAAATGATAGTGATAACGTAACAAGCGTGTTCTGAAATATTGACGGCGCAGCGTAATCAGCAGTCGACCGACCGCGGGCTGTCGATAGAAAATATTGCTCAAAAATCATTGAGAACGACCTCACTTGAACCTCGCGTAAAAAAACATTGTTTACCGAATAAAAACCGACTTTCGACTGCTTAAAACCTTCGCACGTATAATGTCATCGGCGCAATAGAAAAAAAAATAATGCCAAATTGTTTAGGTATAAGTACATACATAGGTGTATGCATATTATCTATTACCTACCACTGTAGGTACTTATTATTGTTATTGTTGTTATTGTCATGCAGCAGCAGCAATAGTCAAATTGTTACAGGTTGTCACTAGTTCGTGGCAGTGGCGTAATGTAAAAGAAATTTATAGACCGTATAAGTACCAGTAATTATTTCCAACCGGACGTTTCTGGAAGATATATTTCACATAATAAATAGATACGAAACAGAACTTTTATTAAAACTGTTATTGTTATTAGCAGTAGGTATCTAGTATTAGATATAACATTAATGATTACAATCACAATCAGTTTGATCCAATAATAAATTATTCTTCCAGTAAATGTTTAATTCTAGTACCTATATAATATATAATTAAGAATCTACTTTTCACGTAGTTTTTTTGCTTACTGTTTTTCAAAAATATTGCATTACAAAAAACAGGATAGGTACCTGTAAAAATTAAATTGCAAATATTGTAGGTAATATGTTTTATATTGGAAAAACTAGTAGAAATTTTGGCATAAAAATTAAAGAACATAAAAGATCATTCTTGAATAATAAACCGACTCAAATTTTGCTAACCATTTATTAACAAATAGTCATGATTTTAATGAAGGATTTAACGTACGTAATTGGTATAAATTGTCGGCTTAAGAAATTTTAGAAATTAACAAATTTAAAAATAGTAGTCTATTAATTAACGAACAAACTGAATTAAGCCAATCTCCACTACTGAATATGTTCCCTGCTCCCCCTCCCTTAACAAAATAGTATCTATGTAAGGAAATATGCTATCACTTTAGGTTTAAATTAATAATAAACTTCTGATGAAGCCAAAGTTTGGCGAAACAATTGTAAGTTGATTAATTAAATATGTTGAAATTTTTAAACTTCGTCAAAATTAATATGAATTTCAACCAAGTATCGATAGAATCAATTAAATAAATATTAAATAGTTATTACTAAACACTCAATTGCTTTTATTAGCCTAATTGATGTAGAAAATATTAACGCAAAAGGTGTTACAGTGGACAAGCTATACAATTTATACCTAAGAAAAACTTATTACATACTGTAAATGTGGAACTTAATTTATTTCATTAAAGCAACATTAACGTTTCCCCTTTTTGGTGCTAACGTGTTGACATATTAATTTTCTTTATCTCTCCTCCCCTCTCGCACAGAGCTTTCTTATCAGGTGCACTAAATTATGGACGCACTTGAAGCAACGCCCTCTTATATACCTGGCTACTACAGACGCACTTGAATTGACACTCTTAGTTAAAATACCTACTACATTTATATTTTCAACAAAAAATGTATAGAAACTTTCGGTCGTTCAAAGTGCAAAGCATCTGAAATAATTACCTAATACTCTAATCCTAGTAAGTATGTATATCAAACCTACGAATTAATGGAACAATTGAGGTAAAAAATCAGACAAGTTTAGCAAGGACGAATGAAACAATTTCAATTTGTAATGTGTATATTTCCGATAGATAGTATTTTTTTTAATGATTGATTTTTATTATTTTAGTAGTTGCAGGTGAAACAGATTTATCGGTCATATGGTAAATGCCCTTCGAGTCACACACATTTTGAGATACGTTATCGTTATAATGCAAGGATACGCCGTTATTAGAGAATCTTACAAAGTCAATTTGTATTTACTGCTTATTATCTGAGAAGCAGCAGATAAAAAAACGATAAGAGCATGATTTGCCCCAGAAAAACCTTGCATGTTACTTATTATAAGGAAATACACCAATGTAACAAAACCCAAAACATTTTTTATTATTACTCCGAAATCCGAATGTAACATTGGGTGGGTTCATACAACTTCTTGTTATTTGCCATTGATAAAAGAAACCAATTTACAACATTGTTTGTTTAGTTTTTCCAACAGATAAAAATTTAATGTACATATTTCGAAATAATTAATAATGAAATTAAAAAAACATATTATTTATATGCACTTTGAATAGTTTTGACCTTAACTTGATGAAAACGAATAATATAATAAAGGAAAACCAATAAATATATGTAACATATTCCTATAAGTCCACATTACGACGTTTTAATACATTTTTAAGTATATTTTGAATTTTGGGGAGTGGTAGTGATAAAGTTGTAATAAATTTACAGAAGGGGTGGTATTTTCCTCACTTTTGGTCATTCGATATTTAACTTGATTTATTAAATTTTAAGTTTTATAGATTTTTTTGTTCCGCAATTAATATTTTGCTAAACTGAAGAGCATTTCGAAAACCGTAAAATGTGAACTTTAAAATGTGAGACCATACCAAGTGCTCAGCTTTATGCATTCATAGCACTCATTATTTTGCATATCCACACATACTTTCAAATCAGAGAAGAATAATTTTCATATTTTTTTTCACAATCCACACGTCGTCTTATTTATCTTGCAAGATAACACATGTTTTGAAATAGAACTTCAAAGGGTCCCGTTACATAATTTTCAAGTCATGTCGACGATATTCCGATTCAACAATAGCATTAAAAAAATTATAGCATTCATTACTAACGTACTGCGGTGAGCGAATTATGCACATATGCATGCGCACTTTCGTATACAATACGAATGCATGTATGATGTGGAAATGCCCTTACGGTACTATCAACTTAATTTCCTTTGATATACGACCGCTTCGTTGAATATGCAAAGACGATGGCCGATGTCTTTATCGTTTTATGTCGTCTAGGTAACTATTCTTTTGTAGTCTTTCAGCGCTAACAATAATTATTACCAACGATAAAACAAATAGGTACAGCATACACTTTTCTACATATATGGTAGAAATACAGCAATAGCTTTTTTTAGGGATTTATTAATTAATTCGATTGGAATTAAAATCTAATGGGGTGGTGGTACCCACAAATATGATAAGAAATAAATTTGAAGAAAAGAAAAAAGAGGGCTTAAGGTGTGTATGCAACCTACTGTACGTCTATGGGCATTGAGATAGGCTCGTCAATTTTTTTGCAATTGCTTAGTTCCAAGTGGAAATTAAGTTAAAAATCCTGTTTAATTGATTACTACCTGGATATCAAAAAGGGCCCATTTAGTTCGTTTAGCTAATTCCAGAATATTATACTCGTATTATGCAAGGAGATAGATTTCTACGATTTTATTGGAAGGCAAAAATTAAAATAAAAGTTTACTTCTTAACGCGGGCATTATTAAGTAATACATTTACTTTAAGGGTTTGTTTTCAAAAAAGTTATGAATAATAATGTCTTCGACTTGAAACAGAAATTAAAAAGCTCTGTTAATACTTCTTCTGGTACAATGTGCCTAATTTTTTAAAGTAATCTACCATTTTACGATTAGTCATTTTAGAAGCACATAAAAATGAATTGCCCATTGCATTATTAGCCTCACCACATAGGAGTATTAAAGCATATACGTATAGTACTACAATATCTTTTTATTTCCATTTCCTTCAAAACATGATACTCTCAGTTGGAGAGATAAATCTTAAGCAATCGTTTTGTCACATTAAATCACGTTTTGTAACGAAGTTAAATGCCTCAATTATAAATTTTATGGTTGTAATTTTGAGTAACCGACTGAAGGACGAAACTATACTTGCTTATCAAATGTAATCGTAACAATAGGAGTTTTAAAATTAGTACGGAACTAAAATGTTAAAAAAATCTTGTAAACACGTTACGTACCTACTTACATATTCCACACTAACTGAAACGTTCTTTTTATAAAATAAATAATGCACATTTAATCAGCACTTGTGTATGCGCTTTCTTTTAATCCAGTAATTGGAATTTAGGGTAAATAAATAAATGTCAGACTGAACTCAAACATTATGAAACATGGAATTATTTATTTCATTAATTGGATTAATCACGAGTAGAAAAATTTTATTTTTTACATATATTTTTGTTCACGACTTTCCGAAAAAAAAAACAGTACTGTAGATTATTTTTTTAAAACCCGAATTTTTGGGGCCTTAAAAACCAAATTCCTTTCATTCACTAGACAGTCCTGTTTTTACGAAGTTAAGTTCCCTGTTTGTAATAAAATAAAAAAAGTATTAAAATGGATGAGAATAAGCCAACAAATTTTAACTCCTACCACCTTAGAAAGCCAGCTGCAATGTGATAAAAGGTTATTATTTCGAAAAATTGCTTTGTCAATATTTTTTCTGCAACGTATAGACTTGCAAAACTTTAAAGTAAGCCTTAAGTGTTCGATTAGATTCTTCTTAATTTATACTTATTGGTTAGCCCCCCCGACTACCTTATTTTTAATATTTTTGTTAAGAATTCAAAGAGGTGCAATTGCTCACTTGCTCTCAACTTACAATTCGAGTAAAAATTACTTATTAGTTATGCAAACACGATTTATTAAAGCTTAATCCGCAATAAATTTTAATAAAACGCCACAGGACAATACTACGTACTTATGTTAATAACCATTATTTTATTAGCATTCTCCACTTCAATTATTTCCGTTAGTTTTTAAGTCATGCTGAATATTAAAGTGCGTTACCTATACGAGAACTATACGCTGAGCAGGTATCTATCTGATTTTTATAGATAATTAATTGTTTTTACTTTTATTGTGCGTCAGGTAACAACAACGGTATTACCGCGAGGGCTTATGTAACGCAAATTTGCAATAGATCATTATGATAATACATATTATGAACTAATTAAAAAGTACATTAGTCCGCGACTGTCCACAAATTTAACCGCCAACAAATTAACGCCACTAATAATTGGTCTAATCAAATCCTATGGGTGTGGTTTTAGTAACTTTTCCGATTAAACACCACGTGCGCTGCTTACTTTTAATTTATTTTATGTATTATTTTACACGCATAACGTAAAATATTAACTAATATATAATATAAACATATTAATTAATGCAGTTCATGTAACAGGTAGGTTGCCTACTGGCGTGAGTGGACCCACAGCTCTTTAATTAACGCTGACTACTCTTTTAATTGGTTGTTTAACTCATTATATTATAAGTATTTATCGCAGTAGCGAAAATTATTTATTGAACGGTAATGATGTGTTTTGATTTAATATAATATGTTTAATGTGTCATTGGCTAAAAATCAATCTATCGGAAGGAATTCCATGTGTTCAGAGAAATGGGAATTTGCAATGAGACCAAATAGGATCTTAATGATGCCTAAACTATTAAAATTTAATGTGCAAAGATTCAAGTTTAAGAGTGTATTCATTCTTATTTTGGATGCTGATTTATTTTCAAACTACGATATTATATAAAAAAATGATGAAAAATGCAATGCTGTTGTAGTTTTATGTACTTACTGAATAATAATATAATACAAAAGGATACTAGAGAATATTAATTTATTTCTTTTTACTGTTCCCATTTTCTGTTAATGGCATGATAAGCTTCTTCTTTTCACTCATTATTATGAATCTTATCATCTTTCTACATATGTTTTAAATGAATTAATTAAATTGTATCGCATAACATAAATCAATAATTTTAATCACATATTAGATGTTAAAGTCCAAATAAGCCAATTAAAATTTTTCCAATAAATTGCCAGAAATGAGTTTTGTTATTGTGGATTTTTGTACAGGGTGATTCATTATAATGTCGCCCCCCTTTAACTTTGTTATTTAAAGTGTCCCAAAAAAATTAAAAGTATGGTTATGTAGGTGCTAAAAAATACTTTTTTTCTATTTATAACGAAAATTTGAAAAATAATCAGTATACACGAAAAACCTAAAAGTTAATTTTTTTTAATGGATCGCCCTAATTTTATTTCGAAAAATAACTCATATATAGGGTGATCCATTTAAAACAAATGAGCTTTTAGGTTTTCCCTGTATACTAATAATTTTTCAAATTTTTGTTATAAATAGAAAAAAGTATTTTTTAGCACCTACATAACCATACTTTAAATTTTTTTGGGTCACTTTAAAAAACAAAGTTAAAGGGGGGCGACATTATAATGAATCACCCTGTACGTACGTACAGGAGAATATTTAAAAATTTTAGAGAGTTGTGTCTGGTCAAATTAACAAAGATTCAGAATTTTTTTTAACAAGAAGAAGTGAATGTACGAATAAACTGCCCATTCGGCTTTTTATTCCGTTCATTACGACTGTATACATTTGCTGATTTAATTATTAATGTGGTAATAACGTAGGTGAATTAATTTTGAAATACATATTCTCAATGGACATACCTATCTATGATCTATAAAAAACCAGCATAAGCTGTCGATAAACCAATAAAGAAAACTTTTAATTGAAACCGAAAACGTGTACTATGATGCATACATACATTATCATATTGATATGGGTGTATGTGTGTGTGTGTGTGTGTGTGAGCGTTTGGTTAACAAGCGGGAAATAAAAAAAATATTTTCGTAGCGAACGCGCGGGCATATTACGCAATAAAATCAGGTTGGATCTCTCGATTGCAAAACGGGTGAAAGCAGTTTTAAAGATAAAGAAAAAAATACGACCCAACCAAAGGATACTTTCGTTAATGGAATGTGAACGTTGGTTGTTAGTAAGTAAGTAATAAATAAGACAGCGCAAACGCTGACGGCAATGATTTATTGTCGATTATCGTTCATTCAAGACGGTATTTAAGTATTAAATTGGCAAATTATTTATCTTCGAATACACGAAATGTAATTAATTGCTAGTTCTAATGGTATTGCCCATACAACAGCCAATTATTCGAGTTACTGAAATATACTGGCTAGGT
This sequence comes from Agrilus mali, assembly GCA_029378335.1. Taxonomy (NCBI): domain Eukaryota; kingdom Metazoa; phylum Arthropoda; class Insecta; order Coleoptera; family Buprestidae; genus Agrilus; species Agrilus mali. The sequence goes on along the minus strand of CM055655.1, from coordinate 5,317,364 downwards.
GAGAATAATGTCAGTAGATGGCGATATATTGGCCTTTCTTTCATATTATAATACAGGGTTTTTCAAGTTGATGGGCTATTAGAAGTATATGAATTAGTAGAAGGAATTCAATTCTGAAACTTGGGCTCATTTGGTTATTGTTTATGCCGCTTCTTTTAAAAATATTTTCAAGTTCGATTTACATCCGGTTATACCGGAAGTCAATACCAACTTTGTTATTTTAAATGGAATGGTATATTTTTCACGCTGAATTCGAATAAAACGTGTAATTCTAAGGTAAGTTTGATAACCAACTTGTACACCTATGATGATCGGTTTCTGAGTTAATTTAATTTATAGAAAAAAAATCGCTACCGCAAACCAAATTATAAAAAATCATAACTTCCACAAAATACGACTTAGAGTGTTGAAATTTTTACTAGTAAAAGCTGAATATTAGTGCTAACGCCTTGACAAAATTGAATTAAATAATTTATACAGGGCGTTCAAAATAAAATTCTAAAATTGAAAAACTTCAAACACGAATTACTTCGGTTTTTCAAATGGCACCTACTATTTTTTATTTTTTCAATCGATTTCTTTTTTTATCCTCTTTCGATCTATATGGATACTTCCTATTTTAAGTAATAATTCAAAATTATTCCAAAATTTTCAAATAAAATAGGAAGTATCCATATAGATCGAAAGAGGATTATTAAAAAGGAATCGATTGAAAAAATAAAAAATAGTAGGTGCCATTTGAAAAACCGAAGTAATTCGTGTTTGAAGTTTTTCAATTTTAGAATTTTATTTTGAACGCCCTGTATAAATTATTTAATTCAATTTTGTCAAGGCGTTAGCACTAATATTCAGCTTTTACTAGTAAAAATTTCAACAGTCGGGAGTCGTATTTTGTGGAAGTTATGATTTTTTATAATTTGGTTTGCGGTAGCGATTTTTTTTCTATAAATTAAATTAACTCAGAAACCGATCATCATAGGTGTACAAGTTGGTTATCAAACTTACCTTAGAATTACACGTTTTATTCGAATTCAGCGTGAAAAATATACCATTCCATTTAAAATAACAAAGTTGGTATTGACTTCCGGTATAACCGGATGTAAATCGAACTTGAAAATATTTTTAAAAGAAGCGGCATAAACAATAACCAAATGAGCCCAAGTTTCAGAATTGAATTCCTTCTAATAATTAATATACTTCTAATAGCCCATCAACTTGAAAAACCCTGTATATCAACTCCAATTTTAGGAACAGCTTCAGTTAAAAGCTTTCAGTCGATATCTACAAAATTAAACCACTCCGAATTCGTCTTATTGTTAGGGTACCAACTCAAAACTCCGCGTAGCGTGGTAATGAGATTAAAATTGCAATCTGGTAATTTTGATAGATTACCAGAAAAAGAAAAAGTTGTTTTTTACAAATAGTACCTAATAGTAATTTGTACTTGTAAAAAATCGTTAAAAGGTTTAATGATTTTTTTAAATTGAAGTGTTATTAAGTAGGTACTATTTAGATAAGTTATAATTATCTAACTACAAAACGCCGCCCCTTATCAGCGAATAAAAACGGAAAAACTTTTCCAAATAAGTCCTTAACAATGTTTACAAGAGAAATTTTCCGTGAGCTATAAAAGCGGTAGTAGAACTTATGAATTGCAATGTTGTTTTCTCGTTAGTCCTTGTATGAAACCTAGTAATGATGATAAAGTAATTGTAAACGTATGACTACTTGATGTCTACGGTCAATGTATTCATTGCAAGGTCTTTTTACAGAATAGAACCGCTAAAAATAAGTGCTTGCAGTTATATTTGTTTGCAGTAGAGGCGAGAACTAAGCTATAGTGCAGTGGTAACAGTGTAAAAACAATATGTAAAAAGCGGTTTGTGAATATAAAAAAATAATAAGTTTTACCGTATTGTGTGATTTCATTTATTTTAAACATTGATTCTTCGAATGTTTTTGCTAAAGGTAAAGAACAATTTCGTTTATTATTAAAAGGATATTTGTAAGTAGTAGACTGGTAATTTTCTGTCATATTTAGGTATGTGTTACATTTATTCGATAGTAGGTACATAAAAAAAACCCAATTTTATTCATTTTCGTAATTCATAAATCTTATTTCCTTGTAAGAAAGAAAATTAATGCTTGAAATGATAAAGAGCACTAACATCACATTTATTATTTATATTTATCGAATAAAATTTTACTTGTTTAGAATAACATATTTTTAAGTATCAAATATTAAATTAAGTGTTCGATTTTACAATTAGGTAAATTTAAATATCTGTAGTTTTGTTTAAATCGTTTTCTTTTGGTAATAGTACCAGAATTGTTCCATTATACAGCACATACTATAATTGTACAGCCTGTTGAACTTATACATTTTTTATACTTAAAATTTATCTGTAGATATTTACCAAAAGTTCAAATTTGCTAAAATTAAGGAACACAGCTACCCTTCAGGTAGAAAAGCGACCGTGTTGGGTCTATCAATTCTCATAGTAGTACCCCAATATCTGCATTTTTGTATCTAATAAAGAGGCCTCTTTGCCGACACAGGTCATTGGAATGTTTATTGATGTATTCATATTTTGACAATTTTTGAAAGCACCGCTACCCCCTATAAGCAGTAGTTAGATTGCATTCGTCAAGACGTTCGGTCATCATATCTCGTATTTTTTTGCTCTTTTTCTGTTGTATTTGTTATCGTTGTTCTTAGTACCTATTTTACATCGTTGTTGTTTTTTTGTGCGATAGTTTTACATTTACGTTTTAAATAAACTGTTCCTACAGTGAATGTTTTTATTCATTTAATTGTCCGGTCACGAATAATATTGAACTTCGTCGCATTAATTTAAGACGAAAAGTGGCAACTGCTCCCTAAGTTACGTTAGGCCAGCAGCACGTTATCCAGATCTCAACACAGCCAGAACAAAATTTTTAGGAATTTCTCCTCAATTTAATGAACATAAAATTGATTAAATTTTACTTACCAATTTTACTAGAAAATTAAAGTAATCGGGTGTATAATGAAATTAAACTTTTAAATCAATAGGATTTTTTAAAAAATATTACATTTTTGTAATTAAAACAAACCGCAATGATTGATTGAATTCTATTAATAAAACATACTGACAGATAACGTTTCCACAAGTAATTAGGATACTGTATCAAAATACAAATACTCACTTTTTAGTGATAAGACTTTAATATTGCTGGATTGCAATTCAATTTTGAATTTCTTTTAAATATCCTGTAATTATTATTCTTGCCAACAACCAATCATTAATTTTAAATAGGTATAAATTAATTTTGTTGTGATTAGATTAATATGCCCTTTTATTGATAGGAGTTTAAAAATATTAAGATGTAATATTTGAAAAAAATTGTAAGGTTTGATCATATTTTTATATCAACAAAATGCTTTTTCCTTCTTAATTACAAAATTTTCAAGACATCAATGAATATGGTAAAATAGAGTCATACTTCGATAAGTCGAACGTCTATAAGCCGAATTTTTTTTATTTGATAACTGGAGCTCATGAACTTCTATTAGATAATATTTAACACCAACTTTGATAAGTAGAAATTTCTAAGGGAGTTGCTGTAATATGCAAACAGTGAGTGAGGCAGTTCAGTTTCTTGTCATTAAATTTTATAAATAAAATGGAAAGTGATGCACTAAATAAAGATATTAATTGATATCTACTTATAACATGAAAAAAATACAAACAAATGCTCATTTACATAAAAGTAAACACATCCACACGTATTATTATGTAATAGCTCGATGTCTCGATACCCTTTTTTTGAGTCACAAGGTGATTCGAGTTATCGAAGTTTAACTATATTTTGTAATACTTTTAGAAGTGTTTATCCTATGGTAGGTACCTATTGCTTTCTCAGCGTCACCAACCAAAATTTACCTATGTTTTTATAAAAGGAAATCGCATTAAAATAGCCGTACCGGCTACATATTACCTACATACAATTAGGAAATCGAGTATTATGGTACACTTTATTATTCTTGTTATTTCGACAGTTACCTTATCTTACTACAGGCACTGTGGAGACCTATTATTTATTAATATAATAGAGTCAACACCTTACGTCTGGTGTAACACTTCTTTTTTCAACAGTTTCGCAAATGAAGAAAGGAAAATAGCTATTGAACAGTGACTAATTTTGTTCAACTTGATCGGAAGTCATTTTTCACAGGCTTTTAATTACATAACACACGCACACACAGTGATGAGTACCTACCTACCTAGGGGTTTAATATATTTTGTTATTAGACACTTCGTTTTTTAACTAACATACTTTTAAAAACTATTTATTAGGTACCTACTAGACTTTTTTCGGAGGATATTGACACACACGATAAAAAAATTAAACGCTTCTAGATTTTCCGAACTTTTTTCGCTAACGATTTTCCTCTGCACATTGCTAGTGTGAAAGAATCCAATTATTAATACAAAGATACCCTTTTCTGTCGACTCATTATTATTAGTAAATAAATTGTAAGGATCTAATTATTTATTAAATATGTATGCAGTAATTATATTCACGGTGCTACTTATATCTATCTATAGCTTGCAAAAAATCTTTTGGGCTTGAAAAATTGTGCACAAAGGAAGTGTAACAAAAACTAGTTTACATTACATAAGTACATATTACTATATAAGGAATTTTGATAAAAAAATGAGGGAGGCATGTTACATCTTGTTTTAGAGAAGGTTCAAATACTTAGTTGTATTATATTATTAAATTAGCTTGTAGCCTTACAATTAGTAAATAAAAGCATTACGAACTTTAAATGCCAAAGAAAATACTTTCATTACCTCGAAGGGGATTTATATGTGATCTATTTTTGTTAAATAGGGTCAGGTGGGGTAATTGTAAACACGCTCCTTATTTCGATGAAATAAGACTGTTGATTATTCCAACTAATGGGAATTATAGACTGTGGTGTTGACTTTTGACGGTTGGATGCTTTAGCGCGCTAAACAGCAGAGGAAGAGTGTAGCAATATTTTATGTTAAACAGTGAAAATATTTCTATATAATATATAATTTTTGGGGTAATTGTGAACACGGCTTTATAAATATAATTTTCATTGGAATTCACGTTTGAAAGCGAATTGTTCACTTTTGCCCTATTAGAAACCTTTATAAAGCCAGTACAAACAAGATTATTGTTCACATTTAGCCCTAAGTTTTCGACTGCGTTAATAATATAAGTGAAGGGGTAATTGTAAACTTAAAAATCGGAATTTGTATATTTAACAACAAAAATTCACTTAAAACCAAACAAGGACCTAAATTAATAATATAGTCGTCTAAATTTAATCTTCATACTAAGATACATCGAGCTTCAAAAGTCAAACTTCCAAAATCGTTCACAATTACCCCACCTGACCCTATATTATCTATAACAAACAGAAAGAAGAAATGTAAATATAATTTCGGAATAATAGACGAATATTTTAGTAATTACAAAACCTATTTGACCCAACTTACGAACATATTTATGACGTCTATCTAATTTATTGTTTTGGAACGAAGTCTGTATAATACGGACGTCCAAGCTTGCCACACTGGGCAGTAGGTAACTATAGAAAAATGTGATAGGGTAGGATGCAAGGGGCGCTCTCTTAAGTACTATTTTAACAATAATATTTATATTTCTATCAAAAAATGCGTAGAAGCTTGCTTTACATCGGTTGAGTTTCCACCGAAGCCTTTTCATTTTAATTTTTTGAAATGTAACTTTATACTTACTTACTTTTCTTAAACGAAGGAATTTGTGTTAGAAAAAATCAGTAATAATCCTGCGACAAATTAATCGAATAATTTTATTTCGACAGGCCCAGTAGGATCACAGCTCGCGGTAGGTACAGAACCAACATTGGTTAAGGAGCGGTTACTAAATCTTTTCTACATGGGTGTGCTATCCGCTTAAATTAAAATAGCAAATGCAACTCGGTTGGGGTTCCGATCTTATCGACCATTATCATCAATTAAAAAACGCGGAAGCTTACTTTGCTACAATAAGTAGTAAATGTGCGCACCTACATTTGATACGACACGTACCATGTATTCGTTCGATATTTACATTAACAGCGACTATCGAGTAAACATTATTGCTATATGATTTATTATTTTCAAATTAGTTTGTAATACTAATGATATAAGTAGTTATCAACTACATTTAATATTAGCTAAAATGATTATCCACTTTTTCCAAGCGCCACGTAAACTGTAATGCCCATTTAGCCATAGAAACAATCTTATTACTAATCATATTAAAAGTAGTGTACATAAACAATAACTTTTTACGGTTTCTTATTATATGTTGGTATCTCTAATAGACTATTTCCAAATACCATGAATCACTTTAATCGAGTGAATATTTTCTATTCAGTCAGGCAGAATTAATTAGACCGTTTATGTAATTTTGTCCATAGCCATGCAGCATAACCGCGCAATTTAATAATATCTAATTGTTTTGTTAAATTTATTTCATAATGTTATAATAAATCCATAGGGCAATTAAAACAGCACAATTAGTTAGGTACGTTAAATTGCTTAGATAAAATTCAAAACCTGCATTTACTTTATTTGTGCAGGTAGGTACTTTATGCAACTATAAATAAATAAACGTGAATTTAAAATACGTACCTACCTATTAATATTTTATATTCTGAAACAGATGATTCCAAAAATGGTCTGCATCTACATATGTATGGAGTACCTACGTAGTTTTGTCAAAAAATTAAAATTCTTTTGTTTGTACTCAACGCTTAAAATTTAGTAGTTTTTATTTATTTTTATTAACGTACATTAATTAAGTACTTCAGTGTTTTATCAAAAATGTATTATTAGTCAACAATAATTCGCTTTTCTAATTGTAACGTAATATGATACCAGACGAACGTAAAATATTTATACTACTACTGTACAACTGTGCACAATATAGTAAACAAAAGTAAGCATAATCGCAGGATATCAATTTTACGTGACCTATCTCTCTCCATGTATTTTAATACGTGATTTTATTCTATTTATTACTAATTGGCATAATTCTCTTGGATTCTCTTTCTATTAGGCGAGTTGCAAAAGAGGTTGTTTACATCATCGTATATTAGTGGCATTAATATTATTGTTTTCTTTTTCGAATCTTTATCAATAAACACCTACAGGGGGCGATTCATTAAAAGTTTTTGGACTTCCCCTTGCAATATTTTTTTCGAAAATTTGGAAAAGGTTTTCGATAAGGTTCTATTCGACCAAAATATTTCCGCTTTTCTGGAAATTCCGGTAATGCCGGAAATAGCTATCAACTTTCTTTTTTTAAATGGAATGCCTACACGGAGAAAAATAATCATGGTTTTATTACTTGATGAGTCAAGCAAAATTTTGCTAGTAAATAATACTAGAATTCTCATAAAATGTACTTGGTGGTATAAAACAATTTTTTATTCTTTCTAATAATATAATTAGTAGTAGTATGTATTAGAATAATCAAGCTAAATAAGTCTAGCCCTGTTTCTCTACCTCTCGATTATTTTATCGTGTCGTAAAGAAAAAAATACTAGAATGAGAAAAGTTTATCTAGAAAAATTAGTGATAAGAAGTGTAAAAAATGTTTTCTAATCAAGTCAATTTTACTAGAATTCAGTCTCAACACCGAACGTAGATTGACTAGACATTTCTACGTAGTAAAATCTCCTTGAGCGTCTGGTCGTCCATATAATTGACAGATTTATTAGTAATGTTTGCTAGAATTCTAGCAATATTTTCATGACTATTTTCTCTGTGTACCCTTGTATTTTTTTTTTTACATCTTTGATGTCTGTACAAAATTCTATGTTTTGTGATGTAATAGTAAGGCCTATAGATATTAGAATTAATTTTTTAGACATAATTAAAAAAAAGAATGATGCTGGGATGTTTCTTAATATTCATTTTACAGCTAAGATGTGCTATCACTCATACAGTCAAAAATTACCTGATTCGAAACTCCTAAATGCAAGTGTATGAGTTTAAAATTTGAGTTAAGAAAATTAAAAAAAAACTTAAGAAATTGGATATCGTATCAAAAAATTAAAGAGATTTGCTAGCAAGCAATAACGAATTTTTGCCAGTAATTGAGCTGCATCTGATACAGAACGCCCGCCTCCTTTCTTCACCGAATTAGAATAGTACATACAAAAAAAAACCAAATGAAATTCTGTAAAACACTACAATTCCACATAAAACGCGGTGTCATCGGCAGTTGGAGACTGATTTTGATTACAATGGGATTAGGTACATTACATAATTTAATTGGCAGGTGTAGGTAGATCTAAACCTCTCATTATGTAATTATTTTCTTTAAATAATATTTCGGGTAACTTAATTGCAATGTTCTGTAAGCCATTCTTGGCGACCATATTTTCGTTTACAATTAGCCAGATAGAGGGAGATTTTGACATTATGTACGTACTTACACTTGTACATGTTCATACAAAGAAGGGAAACGCTTCGCAGGCGTTGGAGATAGCGCTGAAGGAAATGACGTGTCCTTCGCGATTTCTTGTATCCACGTTGCGTAATTTAAAAGCAATTAATCGTTTGTAAATACATATTCGACACTCGGTCCCAGTGCAAACAACACAACAACGTCGTCCGCGACGGGCATATCAAGTTGCCATTTCGTAACCGGTGATACCGGACAACTTTCTTTTACTTCGACAACTGCGACAACCACTTTACACCAACAGACGTTTACACGTACTGATGATAATAAATAAATAAATAAAATTAAAAGACACTTATTATTATGTATATGCAATGTGTAGTATTTATTAGATGAGGAGGTACACGGAGGAAACAATGATGAAAAAATTGCTAGAATTCTATTGCTAGAATTCTAGCAAACATGACTAAAAAATCTGTCAATTATATGGACGACCAGACGCTCAAGGAGATTTTACTAGAAATGTCTAGTCAATCAACGTTCGGTGTTGAGACTGAATTCTAGTAAAATTGACTTGATTAGAAAACATTTTATACACTTCTTATCACTAATTTTATTAAACTATTCTCATTCTAGTATTTTTTTCTTTACAACACGATAAAATAATCGAGAGGTAGAGAAAAAAAGTCTAGACTTATTTAGCTTGATTATTCTAATACTAATTATTAGAAAGAATGAAAAACTGTTTTATACCACCAAGTACATTTTATGAGAATTGTTGTATTATTTACTAGAAAAATTTTGCTTGACTCTTCAAGTAATAAAATCATGATTATTTTTCTCCTTGTAGGTAGGTACCTCAGTATTCTCAAAATTGTAGGTAGTTTTAAATATAGACACAAGTCGTCAAATTTGAAATAATTTTTGGATAGAATTTTTTTAATATATTCATTTTACACCTAATATGTCCTATCGCTTTATTAAAACAGTCACAATTCCCTCACTCAAAACTCCTAAATGCAACCAATTGTGTTCAAGTTAGAAACACATTGAGTTAAGAAAATAACTTCTCTAATTTTATTTTAATTTAAAAAGATATTTCAGAAATTAAATGTTCTGTAAAAAAATTATAGACCCGCGTTATGTTTTCAATTTAAAAATTAAAATCTAAAAAATATTCTTTGTGGAACATTTAAAAAAGTGGTTTAGTGTTTGTTTCACTAACGGGCTTATTAGTCTTTATAATAATGTTGTTTTCAATCCTCAAGGATCATCTTAAAAAAAAAAATTCTGTTGTAGTACCGAAAACTTAATTAAATTGCATCTATAAACACCGACAATTTTAAAGAATTGCGTAGATAACTATTTCTATAATTAATTGTTTGTATAATATACAGTTCAATAGTTTCTCGAAAATGTCACTCTCATCTTACAATTAGTTCTCAATTGCAACAATTAAAACGTCACATACTACCTATCGTTTGCTTGAAAACACTGTAATTACGTAATTCCGAAATGATGATGACCTGATGGGCTTTTTTTCGCATAAAACTAAAATGTTGACTCGAATTAAAGAAACAATTTCTCTAAATGTACAAAGTACAAACATGCCTTTACGCCCGATGTTTCGATAACTAGGTATGTAATGTTGCTGTAAAACCATTAACATAACAAACGTTAATCCTTCAGCCATTCATTATAGTTGTAGCTAATTGTTGTAGTAATCGAAATTAGAGTTAAAAAAAACAATTCATTAATAAAAAAACTGTTTTTTTCTAACCCTATCTAAAAGGGTAGGTAATTGAATCAGGGAATAATTTGGCATTTATTTATCATAAACATTATATCTATACCTAGATATATTATAGCGAGATATCTTCCATAAATACTCCAGTGTGATGCCTTTTCCAATAAAATTTGCTTTTGCTCGATGAATTCTTATTACCTACCTAGATACTCAATAACTGTGCATATAAACCGTAACTAACCAATTCGTGGGATAATATAAAGTTTTTATAGAAATAGTCGTATCCATCCATACCTACTCATATTCACAATGGAATGGCAATAATCAGCATCGATTCACCAAATAGCATCCTGTGATTATGACGATGATAATAATAATAATAAATAATAGATGAATATATGTATACAAACACACGTATTTATACGTACATACATACACAAACTGAGACGAACAAAGAAATACTTCTAACTGTATATTTAGCGAATCCGGCAAAATGTGGGTCGAACAGCGAGCGCTATTACAAAACGGGCACCGAAACGGCACAACTAAATGCTGGTAACTGTGCATGTGTTTACTTTTTAACTTTATGCCACATTTTATTATGGCACACAGTTTCGTCATATCTATTTCTATTCACTGTTAATAACTTCTTCTCTGTCATGTCGCAGTTATAAATATTAAAATATAAATAAGTATCTATATGTAGATACACAAAACTATTATTCAGCCCCGACTATTAAGGAATACCTTAGTAATGTAAGTACTTAACAAAAAACTGCATTTAATGAAAGTTATTATATAATTCCACATTCTTAACTAAAAAAAGAAAAAATTATAAATGTTCACATAATAAAACAATGTATATAGAGAGATCTTTATATTGTTAAACTATATATTTGACAAACTGATCAGCACAGCAAAACTATTTCGTTCAATAAAAAAAAATTAAAATTAACAACATAAACATATTTGTCAATACTGATAACATCTGAGCCCCTAGTTCAGGCCAACGTTTTGTCTTTTGGGGTTATCTGAATTTATTTTTGCAGATGCACTTTGCTTTTATTTGTTTGCAGATGTAGATACTTATTTAGTTTAGTTTAAAACTCGAACGAATTAATGTTATTGTTCGACGATTACTGTAAACACCGTAAAACCAACAAAAAATGGTAGTTAACAAGCAGGACCGTAAATCCGGGACATTTGGGACCTGCAACCCCCCCCTCCCATGAATAAAAAGCCCCTTGCAAAACCATATTTAAACAAAAAAAAAACAAATTCCAATCAAAAACGACAAAGTTTAAAAAGTCATTAGATATTTGATTTTCACTATTTAGCCTTTTTATTGCTTATTTTTAAAAGATCCTATCGCTAAATCGAAATCTCCACATTTGTCGCATACAATTTAAACACTACCTACCTATTTAATCAAGTCAATTTAAAGCATGTTTTATTTAGATTGTGTTTAAGGTAAACACATGCCAACCCTGGAAATTACCCTAAATTTACCTACTCTACTGTTCATTTGTTCCCAAGGGCCCCAAGATTGTTAAATCCGGCCCTGCAAACAAGAAAAAATCTAACGAACGCACAGGTTGTAAATGAATCTCAATTGAGATAGCAGCGGCTCTATTAGCATTGAAAACAGGTAATAAAAACGGAACGAAACAGCCGAATATTTATAAATTTTCCCAATTGTTTACCTCCTCCTCCTCCATCCATGCCGTCCCGACTGATGTCTGATCGTAGCTCGTAGGAGGCGACGGACGGTTCGCCAAAGCAAACAGCAGAGCACGGCACCGCGTATAGCGGCCGAGTGCGAGAGCAATGACCGAGTCAGTCTCAGTGACCCACTTACTAAACATATCACCGTTCGATCTTTTTCGACGAGAATCGTGCGAATTCGCAATGCGCGAGTGTCACATTCTATAACCTGCCTGTCGTCATAATAGTTGGCGCATGGTTGGCGCTCGCACGGCGTTGAAAACTTGAAAAGTATCAGGAGAGTCAGGACGTACGTCAGGAGTACCGTTCGCAAATTACACACGAATCGGCTGTAACATGTGCACGTTTTCGACACCTACTCAACTCAATCGCATTGATTTGTCTTGTTTTCACCGGATTTTCACTAGTAGGTTTGGAGATTACGCAATGCACCCATTGTGTGCTAAGCGATAAAGAAAACAATGAAAAATGGGGAAACTCGATAACCTTGCACGTACAAGGTAACAAGTATCAGTTACCCGTCACCCTATCGACGTATCACAAACTTTCTAGTTATTGATTGTGTATTAGCTACATTTGTATAAAAAAAATTGATTTAGTTAGACATTAAGACAAAAAAGATGCTCCTTTTGATACAAAAATATTTAGTAGTAAATGCAGTCAAACTTCGATAACTAGATTTCGTGATAAGTCGAACCTAATTGGTTGCAATAGTATCTATCAACCCTAGATGGTATCAACTATAAAAAATACGTGTAATTTCTGCTTGACAATTCCAACCCTCTCTCTTCTATTACTCGAATATCTTGATAAATCGAACATAATATTTAATAATATTATATACCCTGAAAAAGCTATGAAAATATTTGTTTATGATTATGTAAAGTTAATAATAATTCGTTAGAGGTTTTCAATAACCCTCTTTATTTAAATGCGAATTGCTGTATCCTTCTCCCATTTTGAGCTCACGTAATTAAGGAAAGTCCTCTTTTATTGTTTTCAAGAAATTATCAATTTTCCTATTTTTAGATTTGGTATAGGGTGTCAATGTCAAAGGACTAACATTAGTCACTAACGAAAATTGTTTATTCACATTCTAAACCTCATGTTTCAGTATTGTCTTGGACATGCATAAATACATACAAGAATAAAGATCATTTTAATCTTGAAAAGTAATTTAAAAAATGGCTAGTGATCATCATTATCGATAAACAGCCAGCAGTCAGCATGTGTGCGTTTGGAAATTAGATATGTAATCCTGTGTGAGTGTGAATGTGTGTAATAGCGTACAATAGTTATAATACGATGATAGTACAATGACCTAACGTCAAACAAATTCATATTTTTGGCCGAACAGTATTCGCGAACCAACCGAAGAAGAACGCAGGATGGCTCAATAAAATATCCATATGTATGTAATCGGTTCGCGAAGTATGTAGGTACTTATGTATGTACTATGTTATTGCACTTGCGAATGCTTCAACAAAAAAGTTACAGCTAACTATATTTTATATGCCATTTTAAAACAAAGACACCAAATTATTAATTTTAAACTAATAAGAGATAAAATTTATATATTTTGTTTGAACATGATAATTATAAACATGGTTTAGTCACTAGTTCTTAAATTGTTGTTAACCATTAACGATAACTAGTTGACCTCAGTTGGTCAAATATATAGAGGGTCAAATTTAAAGTTTAAAACCGTTTGTAATTGGTAGATATTTTCTGTACGCCAGTTACCTATGTGGCTATCATTTTTTCTTAAATAATGATTCATAAACGACTTATGAATCTGATATTTATCACTCGAATTTAAATTCTGCATAAACGAAAATGAAATTTTATTTAAATCCAGTGTTTTTGATTGACTGATTGATACAACTTGAAATCACGACCGCATGCACTCTTAGGGTACTTATATTTTATTGTAGTGACAGGGCTGTACCCAGAATTTTTGCTAGGGGGTTATACAGGGTGTCCAATTAGTGCGATATCAGACGATATCTCCTTACAGGATGACAATAGAAAAGAAGATGAATATAAAGTAGCTTGATGTTTTAAGAGGTGTTTTAAAGCATTACCTGTCAAAATTCAACGTTTTTGAGATATTTAATATCTTCTCAAAAAGTTGCTGTTTACACGTATCAATAAAATTAAGCATCTTTCATTTATTTGCACAGCTTGATTTAGTTTATACCCCTATGAAAATCTTATAACATTGTACAGGGTGTTTGCAATACTGTACGTTCGGATTATTGAGGTTGTACTGTACTAATTTTCGGGGATTTTGAGAAAATGGACAGTTTAGGACTCCACCTGCCTCTTGCTTCTTGCTTGCTTTGCTCATTATTTTTACATTCTATATAACGTCGTTATTCTTAGTCATTGTACTTTTCTTATGCATCATATATATTGACAATATTCAAAAATTATCCTGAAGAAACTCACAACTTATGGGTGAAATGTCGATAATTGTTAAATAGCTTTTGATACCCGAATTAGTTTATTTCTTCTCTAGGTGGGAGCTAAGGCAAATCGTGCGAAAATCCAAATATCGCGAATAATAACGAACGGCCCGGGCCTAACAAGAGTTCAATCGATGTGTGCGATGAAGTCAACGACCACTTTTATTTTCATGTCTGGAACGACGCATAGTGCGGCGCCTCGTCCTCCCGGGCCCTGAGATGCCGACGACGCGCCGTGCGTGACTCATAACGCAAATTCGGCAACTTCATATCAAACGAGAGAGTTGGCGAGAGGCAGGCAGGCAGGCAGGCGCTACGGGACGCTCTCCTGAAAGGACAACGGCCACCAAATAAAAACCAACCACCCTGTTGCAGTAGGGCTTGGAGACACGCACAGTTGCTATTCGAGACTCTTCCCTTTTTTGCTTTTCATTGTTAATGTCCTACCCTACTCAGAAAATAATCACAGGTTTGAAAGGTAAAGGTAAAGGGAGCGAATTTCGTAGCTGTGAACGTACTACGACAGGTAGATGACCGGTTTTTGCAGAGAGCCACACATGCGTGCGAAGTAGGGATAGGGTTAAAGACCCTGTCGTACGTCGATTTAGGGAATCGCACAATGGAGTGCGTCAAAATACATATACAAACAAGTACACGAAAACTGAATATTTTACTATAGAATAATTAGCGGTGTCCATTTAATATGTTGAGTTTTTCAGAGCTCCAGGCTTCAGCTCCACAAAATAATTATAAATGAAGAATCATTTTATTAGCTGATAATTGCGTTTCAATCACACGTAGGTACAACAACAATAAGCCATGCCATAATATAAATTAAAAAAAAAAAAATATTAAGCATAAAGGTTCATGAAAATAATAACAAAAAAACTAGTTCTTCCATACATTCAACTGCAAATGTAAGTTTGTACGCACAGTATTGAATAATTTACCATGTTTCTTCCATATCGTGGACTTTTTATAGGTTTTCCTGTAATCTATAAGTAAATAACTACACGGAGAAAAATAATCATGATTTTATTACTTGATGAGTTAAGCAAAATTTTTCTAGTAAATAATACTAGAATTCTCATAAATTGTACCCACTTGGTGGTATAAAACAATTTTTCATTCTTTCTAATAATTAGTATTAGAATAATCAAGCTAAATAAGTCTAGACTTTTTTCTCTACCTCTCGATTATTTTATCGTGTCGTAAAAAAAAAAAATACTAGAATGAGAATAGTTTAATAAAATTAGTGATAAGAACTGTAAAAAATGTTTTCTAATCAAGTCAATTTTACTAGAATTCAGTCTCAACACCGAACGTTGATTGACTAGACATTTCTAGTAAAATCTCCTTGAGCTTGAGCGTCTGGTCGTCCATATAATTGACAGATTTTTTAGTCATGTTTGCTAGAATTCTAGCAATATTTTCATGATTGTTTTCTCCGTGTACTTTCTGTATTTTTTTCAAAATTTTAGGCTCAGATGTCTCGGAGATAAGAAGGGAGATGTGAATTTTTGTTTATTTTCTTAATTACACTTAAAATTAAAGATTCATTTTAAAATGTTAAAAAATACATTTGAAACCCTCCCAACAAGCCCTTTTATTGAATATGTCACACGGTATAGTTTGATTTTTAAACTTGCCCCCCAAAAGAGACTCCATATTCAAAATTCGTCTATCCATGTTATATGTCTGTGTTTGGGTCACAGAAATTGAACTTAATTGGTCTATTAGATTCATTCATTCAAGTATGAAACCCTAAAAATGAATCCAAAGGCCAAAACAATCGCCTCCTTTTTAATTAGATCTTATAAGGGTATATTTAATGTTAAAAACAATAATTAAGATTATTAGATAATTCTTTCTATTACTGACGATGGGAACTCATTTTTAATATAATTAAGAAAAAAATTCCTTATTATTTATCGTAACATAGGTTTGTTTTGTGTTTTCTCCTAAATATCAATAATATGAGACATAAAGAGAGGAAATATTTTTTTTCTAAATAAGGAAGGTGTTGGAGCGTATTATGATTTACAACTATGTCTTGATTCAACAAGATTATTTTTATCGTATAAACGTAGCTCTAGACTTATTTAAATGATACTACGAAGAATTTCAGAGTGTATAATCAGTTTTTCGTTTTAACAGATTTTTATTGAGTCCAATTTTATTTTAAAATCTTGGGGGGAGACTGTCCCTATTGCCTCCCTGTTCGTGTCCAGATTTACTTTTTTTTTAGAATACCTACGTGACGTAGAGATCTCAATGGACTACATAGTTTTGAAGATATGTATAGCCAAAATAATGTGCCAACAAACAATATTGCCTATCTAAAAAAGAATAAGTCGTTGGTGAGACATTTTAATAAATAAAATTAACCAAATAAAAATGAAACATTTGGAAAAATCTCATAAATTTTTAATAAAGCACTCCATGTCCATTTCGCCATTTAAGACACCATCAGAAGTAAATGGACTACTCCTGATGTACATAATATACTGTAAAATGTATGTATTAGACATCTAACAAAACTTTATGTATTATGAGGATATATGTAAAGATATTCAATCATTCATAGAATCGACAAAAAGAAAACTGCATTTTTTTTGTTGAAAAAGAACTAAAAAAAATACTTTATTATATTTCTCCTGAATGAATTAATTTTGCATATTTAAATTATCTAAAGTATATAAAGTCATTTGTAGATGCAGGTATCTATTTTCATACATTTTTTTATAATATGTATCTATTTTAATTGCAAAATATTGTTTATTGCAAATTCTGATTGTTTATCATAAACTTAACAACTAATAGACAAGTTATTACTATGTATTACTATCTACCACTTCACAATGTAAGAGTTTCTCATAAATTCTTCATTAAGTAGTGCAAGAAATATGCAATAACTTTGTTCTTGTTGACTTTGGCAACAAGTTAATTAAATAACAAAACCCATAACATAAGATAGAAACTATCTAGTTTTTTACGTTATGTTAGATAGTTAATGAGGGACCACATGATACAGGCTAGTTTTTGTGTCAATATCAAATATGCAATTAAAATATTTCTCACCAGTTTTTTGCTGGCTATTTCGTTTGTGTGGACCGAGGTTTTTTGTGTGTTTTTAAATAGCAAACTTTTGTCATAATACATTCTATGAGAACCACTGTTTACTAGTAGGATAAAAATAATCAAATGAATTCTAACCAGTTAAGGTTTTGGAGCTTAAAGTCCTATTTAAAATTTAGGACTTTCACAAAGTAAAATGAGGGGATTCAAGCATTTTGAAAGATCTTAAAATCTTTGTTCTTGAAGGGCATGCAGTACAGGGCTTCTAAACCTTGAATGGGCACGATGTATATTTTCAAAAACAAATTCAAAAGCACTACAACTATGCCCAGTTCTAACGAAAAAACTGCTTCAAAATACTTTAAACCTAGTTTATATTGACAAATGAAACGTGTTTTTATATGTCTAACAACGTCTGTTAGCTTGAATTCTGTTATTTTGATATATTTGATATAAAAGTCAATATAGAATACTGTTTACCTCACTGTCCGAATTTTTGAACTTTGCAAGAAGTGTTAACGACTCCACAGTTTATTTTTAGTGACTACCCAACGATGTGTTCAATAACCTGTTCACTACAGTGTCAACAAAATAAATTTATTTATGCATGTATGTGTATAATTCGATCGCATATCTGAGGAGTGGTGAAAGAAACTAATCTGGATACTGATAAAGAGACAAACACCTTTTTAAACATTTGTCCATTATTATTATTAATGACTACTGGTTTGTTTAACCAACGGGGCATTACATCAGTGTCTTCATGTGTACCTATGTTTAATTAACAACTTATTTTCTATCCCATTTGGCCACGCCAAGCATTTTTTACTACACACACAATGCAAGGTTATTAACCGTTCAATAAGTGATACCTGTACAGGTGCATGGCGATATAAAAACAAATTAGGTAGGTACACTCGAATATGAAGGGAAATTTTTTTTTTATTTAAAAATTGAATGAATCTAACGAATATAAATGAAATACAAACGTAGTATTGTATCTAGGAATTTTTAAAGGACTTATTATTAGACGAAAGTTACAATTGTCATTTATCAGTTTGCTTAGTTGAAAAAGTTGAAGTTTTGCATTTTATTTTATCACGTCGATTTGAGTTTTGAGTCATTGTTTGGATCAGTGCTTCTGAACCTTTTTGAACGAAAAAATTCAAATATCTTCCACCAAATTTTATGTAAAATATTAAAATATTTTAAATACTATCTGACTACCTATACTTGATTTGTTTGGGTATTGTCGAATTAAGTTTTACTCACATATGTATATACGATTTTTAAACAAGTAATTAGAACCAACCAATGTCCATAATCCAATTAAAAAATTGAGTCATTAATAAAAAATTATGTGTACAGAAGTTTTTATTGGGGTAGTTTGAGCTAAACGCTACCTGTAATTTTGTGTAGGTACATACACGGAGAAAAATAATCATCGTTTTATTACTTGATGAGTCAAGGAAAAATTTTTCTAATAAATAATACAAGAATTCTCATAAAATGTACTTGGTGGTATAAAACAATTTTTCATTCTTTCTAATAATTAGTATTAGAATAATCAAGCTAAATAAGTCTAGACTTTTTTTCTCTACCTCTCGATTATTTTATCGTGTCGTAGAGAAAAAAATACTAGAATGAGAATAGTTTAGTAAAATTAATGATAAGAAGTGTAAAAAATGTTTTCTAATCAAGTCAATTTTACTAGAATTCAGTCTCAACACCGAACGTAGATTGACTAGACATTTCTAGTAAAATCTCCTTGAGCTTGAGCGTCTGGTCGTCCATATAATTGACAGATTTTTAAGTCATGTTTGCTAGAATTCTAGCAATATTTTCATGATTGTTTTCTCTGCATACCTTTCCACTTCTAAATTGTTTGTTACAGTTCTTATATAGGTACGTGCAGTAGGCATAATAATAAAGTAAAAAATTTAAAATAATGATTTTATAATCCAAAACCGGCAAAATTAAACTGAATCGACCGACCTTATTTATGTAGGGTTGCAATTTTTTTTCATGTATTTGTTGTAAAATGAATCTTTTAAATAATATGCATTATAAATGGCAGATTACTACCCCATTTTATTTATGATACACACCACCCACGGTGATTTTATAATGGTACTATGTGAGGCGCGATGCTTGCATCGGTTGCCAGATTACATAAATATCGGAACCAGTTTATTTTCCGCATTTTTTCATAGGACGGGACGCGGTGCGCTTTGATCTTGCTCATCGCTACTTTTAAAAACAACTTTACATTTCCTACAACGCTCACAGTAAAATCGCAATTTCTTTGCTACTTATAGAAAATAGAATCTTCGTAATAATTCTCCTTATATACTTTTACTTACATATCCATGTATAAAAATAATTAACCGTTTAAGGCCGTCCATTAACTTATGTACTAGTTGCAACTCGATTTCGCAAATTCTCGCATCTTTAGCGGTATGGTATGGTATCCTAGGTAATTACTTATTGATAGATAAGAAAAACAATTTTCGCATTGTTGTTGGCTACGAGCCTTATCGATAATTTACGATAGGGTCCGAGTGAGCTCGCGCTGTTTGAAGTCATAGTGTGCTATGAGATAGGGTCATTGAACCTTTGTTGTTAGTGGGGATGGCTCTACGTCACCGTCACGGCGCTAAGACCGACGAGTTTGTTTATAGTGAACCAGGAAACTCCCGGAGAAAGAGATAACGAATAGGCGGCCCGTCGTTTCCTCAAGTACATTATGTTTCGTATTACTACTACACAGAGATACTCGGACAATTTGCTGGGGACGGACTTTCTCTAAAAAATGTCCAAAATACACGCTGTGTGGTGTTCCGGGTTCGCGTCGTTCTTTAAATTTTTTGAAAACTAATCGGCTATTTCGTGAGTTCTAATAACGCTTAGGGACAGGACAAATCCCGAAAACAAGACGGCAGTGTGCTGCGCGATGACCGTACGTGCTTCGATTACCGAGGAAAATTATTTTAATTAATCGCTCGCTATAGTCCGCTATTGGTTCACAATAACGCATATTATATATGTACCTACATAATTTAAACAACTCCGTCCAACCCCGATTTACGTGATTAATTAAAGTGAAACAAGTGTCGTTTACATAAAGTGAAAGGGCGAATGAGGGTTGACACAAACTGGCTGTTTTTTATCTCTTAATTTATCTTACAATAATGCCGGAGAGGTAACCAGATTAAACAAAAAAAATATATAAACAAACTGTATGTATTTTATATACCCACATGTAGATGTGCAATTGATCTATGGTTATCATATATGCGTAGCTAGCTGGCTGTTAAATACTGTAAACGTTGCCATTCGTCATAATACATGTTGAGTAATAAAAGAGATAATTGTGTAAACAAGGGTTTAAAGAACCTTCGTCTGTCCGATAGTATTGACAGCGAAAGGGTACAAAACAGGTCTATCTATCTATCAAGTATTTCGGTTCATAATAATAAAATTTAAAAAAATACTATCACTGTCCGGATATTTTGGTATGAACTCATAAATATGTGTTTATGAACTGCTTAATTGGAAGGCTTAATTTTCAACGAGATAAACTAAAAGTTATTGTTTCTTTATCGTTTACTGTGCACGACGAACACATAATCGGTCAATGAACTTCATCTAAAAATAGATAATCGTTTGTAATTATTGCTGTATCCGAATAAATGTGGCAAATCAGCCTCATCGTCAGTTATCACATTGGGTCCTTCCATTATAGGGCCCAGTGGCAGTGCAAAAAAATCAGTTAACTAAATTCATCTGTCGTGATTAGATCGTGTCGTACGTATACTATCGTGGAATTATTACTCATCTGAATACTAACACGAGTTATGCACCAGGAAAACAACGCATACCTGGTCGCGAAGTGGATAATTAACCAATTAAAAAGTGCATGGACTTTATTTTTATCTTCGTGTACAACAATTGTTAAAAAGTTTTTATCCTTCTTTGACAACATGTTGTATGTTCCTACTTCTATTTCTGCAACGAAAACTATTGCAGGTAACGCTACTTTTTAATGCTTAGGTACTTTTTATGCAAAAACCCATCCTGCTCTTTTTATTATTTAGGTACACCCTATTTCAAAATTAATAAATTAAATTAAAAATAGTTTTTTTTTATAAAATATAAAAACTGCTCATTTGAATAGATATTAAGTAAATAAGAATTCTTGAAGTAGCAGAAATTAATTTATTAATTAATTATGAAAATGTCCGGGCAGTAATTATAATTAATATCTAGTGAAGAGTATCTGCACGATTAAAAAAGAAAACGTTAGTTATTGTATGGTGATTCAAGTTAAGCAAGTGTCATCGGAGCTCTTGGTAAATAAACGTAAGGAAAAGGTCGGCTTTTCAGTTGTACTCGAATCCAATCGATGTAGCTGTTGGGGCTGATTCGAAATTTTTACCGAACGCCGTTAAATTTTTCGAAACATGACAAACCTGCAGCAGCGGCACTGAGCCATATTTGGCGGTTAACAACCTCGAGTTCATTGGCTTTGGGATCGCGCCTCCAAACAACTGCTCGAACTCGGGCTTACTTTACGAAGCTGCTGCCCTGCCTTTACTGTTCCTTATGAAAGACGTTCCTACCCGACCGATCGGGTTCTTTTCCTGGTTGCTACACTTATTTACGCATATATATATATAAACTATACAGGGTGCTGCTAACCAAAAATGAACACGCCAACCACTCTCATTTCATTAGAACGTTTATTTTTGTAAAACATAACTTGTAGTCCAAATGTCGATATTAGCGAGTACCTAATTAAAGTGGTTGAAGTTGAATCTGCTTTATTGTGTAGAAACTAGGGAACACTTTAACACTTCTAATACGTTTCAATCTCTTAATATTTTTGTGAAATTTGTAACTATAACGTATAATGCAAATATCAATATTAGAAAGTCTTAGAGATTGAATTTGCTTTACTTCTAATGAGGAATCTGACAATGAGCTTTTAATATTAACATTGAAAAAATTACGCTTTAATTCACTTAATTACTAAAACACACCTCATTAAATATTAATGACAAGTGTTCAAACAAAAGTGTTAACGTTTTCTTAATTTATCTTTTATTGGTTTTACCTTGTCCCAAGGGGCTGTGTGAGCATTGCTTTTCTTAAACCCCGTTAGTTTTGTTCGTTTTAATGGAGACATAAAATTTTGAAACAGACACTTTTACGAGCCATGACTTAAATATAGACTTTTTAAATATTTAATTGCCGTCATAAATAACATTTTTCCCATAAAATCTACTGTTACCTAGAGAGAATTACTTACATACCTGCATATGACTATTTGAGGAAAGCGGTCTCATGAATCAAAACCTCGACAGAAAAAAATTGTGGTATTCAGTTTACACCCTTTTATCTAGAGATTTTATTTCTATCAAATTGACTGGGTATCAAAACGTATTGTCTTTCGCCATTTGAGTACTTATTATTTATCACCTTAGTACGCAAACATGCGTAAGCTTATCTAAGGTTAGGTAAGGTCAAGCAAAGGAGAAAGTAGCACGGATGTCTGCCAAAGGGGGTCAGTCCTACGAAGACCATTGACCAGTTAATATATTTTGATCGTTGTTATTTTTATGTAAGAAAATATAATAATATAACTCTACTTAGATATTCATCAAATTACTGTTTGTTAATTATTAAACAACGGGTGTTTCGGTAACAACCACACTGGTCTTATCGTTGATATAAATATACCCACTGCATGCATGTACGATACAATTTCGGCTAGGACAGCTGTTTCCTAATTCGTCAATTTAAATAGCATTTTATTTTGTTAAGTTGTATACGGTCTTACAAATGTTATTGACCGTTCGTTCATACGGTAGGTTAAACCGAAATTTATCTGTTGAGTGTTGGGTTGAGTGGCCTCATACAGTGTAGGTGCATTCACACAATAAAGTCCGTTAATTCGGCTTTACGATAACTATTTTTGAATAAAACTGCTTTACCTCGTCAGTTGTGGTGGTGGTGACTGATAACAACAAACGTTATTTTTTTTAATGCGATAGAGTGAATACACCTGAACCTGATACAGATAATAAAATAACAAATTTTATCTAACCCTTGAACATTAAAAGGTACTTTAGATTTAGTTACAAATAACCATACTGAAATCAATAAAATTTCTGTTTCTTCTATTATTGTTATTAAAAACAATTCCAAATTCGTACTTTAGCGTCTTTAAAGTTAATATTAATAAAAATATTAATTAATAAAAAAAACACTAACAATAAAAATAACAATTTATATACAGAGATGAATAACGAATAAATGAAAAGATGCTAGATGCAAACAGATAGACAAACAAGTAACAAAATTTCAAACACAAGAATAGTGGAAATAAAACAACAAAGACAACAAAATAAACATAAACAATGTAGGCAACTTACTTATTCAGAAGCGAAGCGTAGAATGTATCGAGAAAGAAAATTTAGAGGGTATTTATACAAAAGGGTTGTTAGTAAAATAGATGTGATAGAAAGAAAAGTACTGAGAGTAAGCATGATGACACTGTTTGTATAAATCCGTAGAATTGAATAGATGGGAAAGTGCAGAATTTAAAAGAAAGCAATTAAGGGTAAAATCAGCTATTAGTAAGGGGTGCATGCGGGTACAGGTGAGTGTGAAATTCTAGGTAAAAGTAGTAATAGTGATAGTGGAACAACAGAAAGGAAACAAAGGCATGCACAAGACACGAAGTTCATCGAAGTAAGAAATATAAATTTGAAATAAAATGTACAAACTATTTACAAAAAATTAAAAATATTGCTTTGCCACAGTACTAACGGAATTTAATGATTTTTGACGTGAATCACCCAAAAACGCATTTTTTTTGAAGACCTGTAGCACCCCCCCTGTAATAGTGTTGCATTAAATTCAATATTTTTAGTTAGATGTTCAATTTTATTTTTAGATATACATATTTTTGTAAAACATTTAATTATGTGCAACATTTGCTTAATGACGTCACGTGCAATTTACTTAATGTTTGTCCGTTATTTGGAGACAAAAGTCATAGGTACGTAACGCTAAAATAAATAACGTAACACACCTAAACTACAGTATAATCGTACATATAACACGCGAACATCAAACAATCTATTTATAACAGTGCACTCACTAATGTTTTCTACTAGGCTAGGTATACCTTTCCAAAGAGAGACAAATGGTTCGGCTCAACTATCTTATTAAGATCTAACAGGTGAAACCGTGTTGTCAGAGCAAGTGTCTATCTAAATCCTGTTTTGTATAAGTACATATTTAACGTTTTTGTATACGTAGTACTATAGCAGTAGCAGTTACATCAGGTACATTTCTGTTTTCGTATTCGTTTACAACATTAAGAGAGAAAAGGCCATCAAATTGGTTTTAACAGTAATTTGTTGGAGTTGCGAACGACGAAGGGTAAAAATACACGCAACAAAGATTTTGCAAACAAAATAACTAAAATACATAAATATACACAGCCAGTTTGTGTTAACGCTTATACGTTGGTTGCACTCCACGCGAGGTGGTCTTCAAATTTTATTTTTTATTATCTCAGTTAATGTTCGGGTTCGTTCTCAATTTATTTCTAGGTCCAAATGGGCTCAGACAGATGCAAATTGACACTTACAAAATAAAAAGCTTACATGAACATAAAGTACATATGTTTTTCGAAACGCAAAATTATTCTCGAACCGTCCTAATTACTACGTAGATTCTAAAATATACCAATAATAATAAAAGAGAATACAAAAAAAATTGTGCCCAATCTGATATTCAACGAACAGAAAGCATATGCGGCGTGTTGGTGTTGTTCGTGCATTACAACGTGACAATTTATTATTTATCAAAAGATGTACAGCATCCGTTACTTACTTGCCTTCCTATGAAAGCCGTTAAAGAGTAAGCTATTAAAGAACTCTAAACAAACAAATAATGTCCCATTAGTGGTAGCTAGTTCTGTTATTGTTAATTTATTATTTGTAGCAGATGGGATACGTAATCCGTTGCAAATCAATTTATAATATTCTATTTAAAATTCGAATCGAATGAAGAAGTATTTTTTTTTAAGAAACCGAATATCTCCTTTGAATTTTGAAAAGAAAAGGATTTTAATTAGGCAATTATTTTCAAAGAGGTGTTTTTGTAATTTTCAAAACTATTTTTAATCGAAAGGGTAATTTTTAGTATTTTTTTTGCGTCAATATTGCGAATGAACATCATCAGAAGAGTTTACGATAAAAATTAAATTTGTGCAGACGATATTTGAGGGTAGGTAATTTGAAAAATTTAAAAAACAACCTTGGAATATTTTGTAACGTCTTACATTCGTTCGAATTTTGAATCGAATATTAAGTACATAATTCAATTATTTTCGTTATAATTTTAAATTATTTATTAGATAGGAAGGTCTTGCGGCGATACATGTGCACAGAAACGTTATCAGAATTCTATGCGGGGAGTGTTTGTGTTCGCGGTGGTATTAAAGGTTTGACTCGGGGGACAAGTGTAGGTGGCCATGTCTTGCCTGATACCGATACTGATAGCAAACATCACGCGTTGTGAATACAATAATGGATTCTCTTCAAGAGTTGTTCAGTGGTGGCGGCGATAACTGGTCGGTACATTCGGGGCGCGAAAGTAGTCGCGACGAAGGCGACGTGTCATCGGTCGACTCGACAACCCCGCCACCCCAGCCCTTGCAGTTGGGCAACGAAAACCAGCTTCATGGTGAAGATAAGGGCAAAAGCGCAAACTCGATAAGAGGTTTGTCAATCTGTCAAGTTTTTTTCATCTCTGATTTTTCTCTCTCCATGACAAAAATATTCTGAGGAGGTTATTCAGAATAATGTATAATTACTATGAATAAGTATAGAAAATTAAACAAATTCTCTCTTCTTCCCTTGTTGTTGCACCTACATTTTTTTTATAAATAAACAGAATATAATTTATTTAGGTACTCAGCAAATGGTACTTTGGTTTCGGTAAAAGTTGTTTAAGTTTAATCTGTACCTACTTGATTTGTTCCTGGAATGCTATTTTTATTAACAACAGATTTTCTTTTCAGCACAAATCGAAATAATCCCCTGCAAAGTGTGTGGCGACAAAAGCAGCGGTGTTCACTATGGTGTTATCACGTGCGAAGGGTGTAAGGGATTCTTCAGGAGGTCACAAAGTTCGGTGGTGAATTATCAGTGTCCGCGAAATAAGAACTGTGTAGTGGACAGGGTGAATAGGAACAGATGTCAGTATTGTCGGTTACAAAAGTGTCTTCGGCTGGGAATGAGCAGAGATGGTGAGTTTCCTTTTACTTTTAACTTATTTTATTATAACTAATTAGTGGACAATGAGTTTTCAATAAAACGAGATACATAATATACATTGATATTCATGAGGGCATTTCTACAAATGAATATTATTACAATATTTTGCCTGAATTTGTCTTTTGTAATAATTATTAATTCGACCTAGATTACATTGGAGGTTATGGTTGTCCTGATTTTAAGGTATGAAGTTTTAAAGCTAATGTGGAAGTAGGGGTTGGTCTGAAACGGTCAACATAAATAAAGAGGTCAGATGAACAGAATTTATTACTGGTTAGGTTACACTAGGTCAGATTGAGTTAGATTAGGTTAGGTTAGGTTAATCAGACCACCTGGTTTTGAATATTGACCCTTTATATGTGAGTACTGAAACTGAATACCGATCACAAAAGGATACTGACTATATGGATTTAAATACGTACCCTGTACAAGGTGTTTCATTATGTATTATGGGTGACCATAAAACTTTTGGATCATCAATCATAAAATTCAAAACTTCTTCGAAAAATTGTCATATTGAACTAATAAATACGTATATCAAGCTAGCACGACAAAGTTATTTTTCCAATTTCTAACTTGCACTATAATTTGTCGCTAATTTGTTACCAAATCCAAAAATTTGTCGCTCGTGCCGTTT
Source organism: Agrilus mali (assembly GCA_029378335.1). Classification (NCBI taxonomy): domain Eukaryota; kingdom Metazoa; phylum Arthropoda; class Insecta; order Coleoptera; family Buprestidae; genus Agrilus; species Agrilus mali. The sequence continues at coordinate 5,289,893 of CM055655.1, read as the reverse complement.
AGCCATAATCAGCTGTAGTGCTAGCTTGATATCAAGCTAGCCTAATTAGCGTATCTCGAAAACGAAATGTCGTAGGATATTATTGTAAAGGCCATAATTTGTCGCTAATTTGTCGCTGAAAGGTGACACATTCAACGAATTTGTCGCTAGTCTTATCTTCAACTGATAAGCAAAAAACTACTGGAAACCCATCAAACCCTCAAAAGGTAACAGGGAAAACCTAATTTAAAAAAAATTGTTAAATAAATCCGGTCTCTTAAAACAAATGTAACAAAGAACTCCTTGATTAATTGTTTGATGTTTTCCAGCAGTTTTTCGCTTATCAGTTGAAAGTAAGACTAGCGACAAATTCTTTGTATGTGTCATCTTTCAGCGACAAATTAGCGACAAATTGTGGCCTTTACAGTAATATCCTACGACATTTCCTTCTCGAGATATGCCATATGTAGTGCCAGTTTGATGGTTTTCCAGTAGTTTTTCGCTTATCAGTTGGCGATAAGACTAGCGACAAATTTTTTGAATGTGTCACCTTTCAGCGACAAATTAGCGACAAATTATGATTATCGATTGCACCCCTTGCACTAAAATGTGGAGCTTAAAAACATTTTCCAAGGTTTTCTTAAGGCCATCAGTTTCCGAGATAGTGCCGGTGGCCACTCTTAACTAAACACTCGGTATACTTAAATATCGATCAAAATGGAATAAATATGTACACACTAATTAAGTACAAACCACATATTTATGCCTTTTATTGGGTAATTACAAATATAAAATAGCTAATACTATACTTGCCTAATGTAATTGAATATGTAAAAAAGGTCTAAGGTCTAATATGGTCTACTCAATCTCATTGTTTATTGCAATGAAATTCTTTGCCACTTCTTTAAAAACCACTCTTACTTTCATAAAGTTCTTCAACATTCGTTTAATGGTTCCTTAAAAGTAATATACATACTTTTTCAAACTATTCTCATTCAAACTTTAAGTTCGTGGAGTGGCAGCCCGAAAAAAGTTTGTAATTTTCTTCTAATGAACACTTTTATTAGTGGCCTGTGGTTCAAATTACAGAAGTAATATAACATAAATGATTCACCCATTTTAGATATAATATTAATAGACAACACCACTGATACTATAATAGAAATATATAAAAACAACAACTGCCTTTTTATATATTTGAATTATATTATAAGTATTATTATCATTTAATGAGTTTGCATAACGTTAAAATGAAATCTGAAACCGCTGTTTTCTTTTAATGCCATTGTTTCCGTATTCATAATTTGTATCTGTCTTTTTCCGTAGGTTTAGAATTAAATTTGATCAATCATAAGCCATAAAACTTCATTTAAATCAACCGCAACTGTTAGGGACATTCAACTTCTATTGTTTTAGAAGAGTTGAAAATTAGTCTATTCTATTTTAAATTAGTAGTAGAGTACATACCAATGAAGTTACGGAAGTTGTTCTACGATTGTAAAATTTAATTATATTATCAGAGCTACCTATATAGTTGATTAATAAATAAGATAGGTACCTAGTGGGAAATTTAGGAAGTTATATATCGTAAAAAACCTAACGCGTACTATTATTAATTAGGTACATTATAATTAGTAGCTTCCTTATATCAGGTCTTTGTTATTGTTATTGTTAATGGAATAGGTATAATATTAATCGTTTTTCCAGAAAAGTTAGTCATCAGAATGATAATACACATAATTAAAATTTAATGATTAATAACCCAGGAAATTGTTTAAAACAGTCAAACACGGGGTTTTAAAATAAATAATCGAGTAGCTCTTATACCTAAATAAATATAAAGTATAAACAAGGAGGTGAACGCCATGTGTGGAAAATTACCAATTGCGAGTTCATTATTAAATAAAATATGTAAGTACCTAGGTACTTACGTATTTTCGGTTTTTTTGACAATAAAAAAAGATGTGAAAAATGTTATGAGCAAATTAAAGCACTTGCTTAATTTCGTAAATTGGTAATCATATTCCATTATTCGTTCTTCATTATTAATTTTAATTGAGTATTAGACACTAATCCATAGGAGACCCTTTTGTTATATTTATTTTTTACAGTAATACATTATAAATTATCGGATCTTTATTTTCATGGATATAACCTGTTGCATAAAAACACAAATATCACCTAGTGCACTTCTAAACTGTGAAAATTGGAAACAAAATTAACGGTACTATTTCGTAACATGTAATGTTTGTTTATAACTTGAAAGAGTAACGATCTCTCAATACGTGTTTACCTTGTAAATTATTCATATGTGTGTATTTAGACTTGTTAATGTACATCTTGATTTAATTTCCTTATTTATATATGCAAACACAATCAGACGTTATATTGACTTATTTACGATTTACTGATTGATAAAATTATGTTAAAAGGGTTTATCGATCTTCGAACAAAGTCGAATATTTTCCTTTTACCTGATCAATATTTTCCTTTTACCTGATCAATATTTTCATAATATGTAACGCAAGATCAAGGTTGGTTATATTCGGTCACGAGTTATATTTTTTCACATATGAGTGCCCATTTGTAGTATCGAAATAATTGCACTTGCATTAAAAAAAACTACCCTTAATTTTATGGCGTTTGTATGTCTATCTGTTCGGATTAATCTTTAGGCAAGCTGAATTGATTTGAATTGAATTTCACATAGGTACATCAAAAGGATGTTACTTAGAGTTTTTTCTGGTCGATAAATCATTATGTAAGTGCTATTTAGTACGCTTCTATTTATTTGTAAAAAACTAGTGCAATCTATCAGATTTGTAAGGAAAAGGAACTAAACAAAATCAATTATCCATCAAAAGTAAACTTTACAGTTTGTACGAACAGCTTTAAGTTAATCTTTTGTATTCCAAATTTATAAAGAAAATATTTCTGTTAGGGGTGAAATTTTTACTTCAATTTTTCATCAAGCAAGTAGTCGTTAGAGCTGAAAATTAAAATATGCTCGAGTCTGAATATTGCAAAGTATTCAATGATTTATTTCGCCTAAACTTTATTGGAACACCTTCCATATAGGTACATTTTTTGAAATTAGAACGCTTTTTTTAACTAAACGGTTCGGTAATAAAATAGGTGCACGATTGTAAGCGAGTAAAATTGAAATCAAGTGGCAAATTGGTTTTACTTTCCCATAACATTGTGTAAGAATTGTAATTGTTACCTTTATTTAGGCATTTATATACATATATGTATGTATGTGACCTCCTTAGCCATGTTGTTGCGATAAATCCTAAATAGCGCACGCATTTACAATGTTTTCATTTTCATTTTTTATTGTAGAAATTGTAATATTGTACGAGCAGTGAGTACTACGTGAGATGAAGTTTATTAATATTTATCACATAACAGTACCTAGACAGTAGGTAATAATAATAACAACGGATTCATAAAAGAGACACTTTTTCATTTAATTAACATAGAAACTGTTTTTCTTTATGCACTTAGATAAAACATGTCTCTGTAGAATTTGGGTCAATATTTTTTTTGCTTTGAAACAGAGTTAAACGGCGTTGCGGGGATGAGATCCAAAGAGATCGATGTCAACAGAACACGGACTAGCAATTGTTTTATATTTAATTGTTTAAATTTTCTCTAAAAATAATATATTTACAAAATACTCTTTGTAATGCGTGTTGTAAAAGTAGTATGAAATTGAAGCTAATACTCAATTGAGTAAAAAGTTTAAGTAGGTACGATTGAAATTTGTGCTACTCACATTTTTCTCTATTTTATTCTAATTATTCTCAAACGATTAAAATAATATTTATTGATCTAAGTAATTAATATACGTAATCATAAATGGCATGTCCATAAAATCTAGCAGAAGGTGACATAAACTAAGAAATAACATTAATTAAAACGTGCAATTTTCCTATGTTAATTAAATAGAAAAGACGACTCTTTGTTGCATAAGTTTTGTAATCAAGACAGAAATGTTTTCTTAAGGGGGGAAATTCTTTTGACATAAAAACGAACATTTATATTATAAGGCTGGTAGACCATAAAAAAATATTGGAAGTTTTTTAAACTCAAAAGCTAACTTTTAAAAGGCTGGTAGACCATAAAAAATATTGCCCTAAAGTGGTAGGTACACTCCAGTGAACACGTTGCTGTTGTTTATAGAACAAAAAAAGAAAAGAAAAATTAATTACGAAAACTTTGTAGGTATAAAAAGTATAAGTATATTAAGGATAGCAATGGAGATAAAGTTTTCCTGTACATTCATTAAATTTATATTTGTATACTTTTCTTAAAATAAATGTAGGTAGTACAGTAGTTTTCAATAATATCAACTAATCTTATATATTAAACAATGGTATGTTCATATGTCATGGAGACATTAGGGGTTAGTAAAGGGTTAATGGTTATTTAATAATTAAAAATGTTAAAAAGCTAAGACACTCCAATGCGAGGGTAGTTTAATTAATATTTCAAATATCAATTTCTTTTGCCTACGCCAAAGTAGTTTTCGAAATTATAATTTATAATTTTTGTTTTATTAATTTCTTCTTTTTTTAATGTTATACATCTCCTAAAGGTTACGTTATGGTTATTTTCGGGTTTCCTGATTATTTACAATTAAATTTTACTCAATTGCTAGAGAAACTAGTTTTATTTAAGGCATAACCAGTTTATTCTGAAATTGACTTTGTCCGGTAACATATTGTACAAAAATAAGTTACTGACATTAATATTTGGTCAGTATAAATTATATCAAGACAAAATAAGAGGAGGCATGTCTCTCTATTCAATGTAAATTCACCTTTTTGATGTTAATAACAGTTTCACATACGGAGTAGTGTCACAAAAATAAACGTTCACCCCAATTAAGTTACTGCAGTTTATTTAATACGTAGGTACCTACATGATTTGTTTACCAACCATTTGTTAGGCAAGAGTAAGATTTGATTTTCACTTCATTGGAAAACTTCAATATCTACATTCTAAAGGAAGCAAACGCGGGCATTGCAGATTCTGAGCACAACATATTGATTAAATTCCGTATTGCGATACAGTATTCGTATGAAATTCCACTTCATTTTGCAAACACCCTTTCAAAGTCCAACGAACTCTTACCGTTGTTGATACTATTTAGGTACACATGTTGTTTGAGTACCTATGGTAAATGTGTTCAAAGGAAAAGTTTTTATTAGTTTCTTGGTTTACTGGCTAATTAAAAAGATTTTCTACATAAAATTTTGCCAATTATTACTATCCATATTGTATTTTATTTTCAGAAGAAAGTTTGAATAGTAATAAATTTCCAGTTCGAAATTTCTACATTTGTAAAGAAAGAATGTTGGTTAGTTAGCTTGTTAATCGCCGTACGCTTACCAAATGGTACAAAAAATTTATGTGAAAAAACCATTTATGTTGAAATTGTCTACCATGAAAAATAATTTCCGAAAATAAAAAAAATCTTGTTTTTTCAAGATGAGAAATTATAATATCGTACCTAGAAACAAACAAGGGAAAGTTGTGGAAAATCATACAACCTTGCTAATTTGTAGCTGTTATTCAATAAAAACTTAGCGTTGTTTTATTAGAGTTTTAGGTACCTATTATGAATGTAGTTTAATCATAAAATGACTCTTTTTAAAAGAGACGAAAAACATTATTATTATGTAGCTGTTGATAAAGTTACACCATATTTTATCTATTTGACTTTTCTATCACGTACCTACAGTTAATTAAGCTGGAGATTCCCGTGAGCTCAATAATAATATTACGAACGGAATGCATTAAAACAGAGCAAACGGGTTCGCAGGGTTACCTTGACACGAATTTTACGGAGAACATGAATGGACGAGACAACGTAATACACACACTTACGTCAGAGAAATAGTGTAGTTCGACGGATCAATTCGGTCCACCGTCATTCGCGTAGGTACTATTGACGATAGATAATAATTCATTGGGAATTAAAATACTAAAACCTAATAGAATTAAAGGCTTTTTGGTTTTTAAAATTGATTTCAATTTGGTTTGTAGTCAAAATACCTAAAAGCTGGCAAATTGCAAATTCGAATCCCTATCAATAAGCATCAGGACTTTTTTTTAGCAGTTTTCCTTAAAAACGCAAAGGAAAACTAATTTACCTACTAACTGACCTAGTTAAAACTTAAAAATAAGTTGATCTTCCTAAACACGCTACCTTAAAATAAATCTGCCTCATAAAAAGCGTATTGACGACAGGCGATAAAAAGTAATCTTTATGTGACTTTTAACACGTTTTAGAAGTATATAACCTGTGGTAGCAGTATAATATATTTCTTCCCTGACGTACTTACATATTTATACGTACCTAATTACTAAATTAATTAATATATTCTTGTCTTTTGTATGATTGATCGTGAACGAAAATTGAGCAGAAGCCGAAGTTGAAGACGAAACATATGAAAGATAAATTCACTTTTATATTGTAAAGAATTTTTTATCATTTTGATTTAATGTTTTCGGTAGTTGTTACGTTTTCCTAAGAACTTAGCATAAAAAATCAAAGTAGAATTGAGCGCACATTCTTACGGTCTATCTAAAGAAGCCTTATACGCAATTATTAGGTTGACATGTGGCATAGCGTATAAGTCAATTTTGGTTTTATTTAGTATGTAGTATATGTTTCGTGAAAATGCAAATGGTTAGACAAATGTGTAGTTTGTATTGTATTGAAACGGCTCTGTTGTTGCTAGGGGGTTTCTAAGAACACCTTGAAATTATTAAAATGAAAATAGATATGTGTGTAAAATGCTACATGTTTTAAACTAAAATGTACCATTTGTAACCGTAAATAATTACAAGTAACTCGTGAGATTTCAGGTAGAAAATAAGATGATATATACATATATTAAATCTACGAATATCAGGTAAAACTCAAAAATTAAGCAATCAATTTTATCCAGTTAACTAAAAGATAACTCACCATTGCTGACTCTTTTACAATTGAACTTTTCTTAATTTTCCTTCAATGTTTTGGAGTATACCTGAAAAGAAAAATTAATAAAATTGTTTAAAAGAAAATGATTATTTATAAAAAAGTAAAAAAAAATTAATACTATAGAAATAAATACAAAAGAAGCAGACAAGATAGGATGCTAGGACACTTTCTGAATCATGAAGAGATAGTAAATTTAGAGACATATTCGAAGCAAAATCAGTAGTAAAGAGGAGTAGAGAAAGCACGAAGACTTTGATTAGATTTCTCTTCGCAAATAACTACAGATATAGGCTTTTCTAGTTTTTGGGAAATACGAAGATTATTATTAAGACAACATGCAACAATAATTTTTAAAATTAATGTTTCAATCTACAAAATTTGCATTAACTGAGTAACTATAGAAGACGAATTCCTGTAAATACCATAAAGTTCTTTTTCACTGGAGACATTACAAATGTATAGTAAATATACCGTATGCCATTAAATTTCTATTTGACCTCATGAGTCTTCTATTAAAGGAAACGTCCACGTTTAATGAAGGAGTTAAACGCAAGATAAAAGAGAGTACCTACATGCAGTGGCGTACCTAGGTTACTAAAGGCCCTAGGGCAAAAAATATAATAGGGCCCCAACTATTCCGTTTTCGTCGTGTTTCCAATTCGACGTAGTTCAGATTTGTCATAATTTAGATTCGTCGAACTCCAGATTCGTCGTAATACAGTCGACTCCATAATAAAATAAAAAACCAAATACAAATTGTAACTTATTTTAATGAGCAAATTAAAAGTATTTTATGAAGATAAAAGAAAATATCTACTTGTTACCTTTAAAAAAATACGGTCCTGTGACAGACACACAGACAGCGGAGGCACGTTAATAGGGTCCCGTTGAGCACCCTTTGGGTACGGAATCCTAATTAAGTAGAGATTTTTAATCCAATAACACCACTTTCTTGACCGACTATAGGTACGTTTTACGACGAATCTGGGTTACGACAAATCAAAATTTTATCAATACAACTCAAAATATAAATATGTATGTAGTTACATTTAAATACTTTAAAGTTGCATAAGCTACTTTATCATTAGTTCTTTATTGTGCATAGGTAGCAGGGCACGTCCTGGTTCTACACGCAGAGTTTACGAAAGAATAACTGGATAAATGAATTAATTTAGGTTTTTTTCAATAAAAGTTAGTGGATATTTCTAACACAATTTATAGTTTGTAAGTCAGAGTCCGAGTATAAGTATAAGTTGCTTTCTTATTTAATGATGTCATTGTTAAAATAAAGTTTGTTTAATTTCTTGAATCTAAACTTTTCTGAACACATTAGATTTTTACAATGACAATTTTGATAAGTTATGCGTCTCTGGTTTATCGTATATTTTATTGTCTCTTCATTATTTCTAATTATTACCTATATATAGTCTTTAGAGAAATTTCGACACAAAAATTTTCATATTTTCAATAGCCCACGATGCTATTTAATAATCTTAACCTTAAGTAGACGAGTGTTGATAATGCTTTAGTTTTAATGACCTATCTTTTTGTTTGTTTCAGCCGTAAAATTTGGTCGGATGTCAAAAAAGCAAAGAGAAAAAGTAGAAGACGAAGTAAGGTTTCATAGAGCACAACTGAGAGCACAAAGTGATTCCGCACCCGACAGTTCTGTCTTCGAGCAGACGCCATCGAGTAGCGATCAGTTACACTATGGTTACAATGGAGGGTAAGTTGATTAAATTTATTGCATTCCAAAAACGCCTCTGTTGTTAGGATCAATGATACAATTTCCGAAAAATTAAAGTTCAACTGATCGTTTGTCAAAAGTTAGAGGAAGTTTCATATAAAAGAACAACTTTCCTTAAATGTACAAAAATTGTTTGCTGAAATATTGGTTAATCGATTAATCAGGTAACTTTCAGTGGCTTATATATTGTATAAACTATATGGTTGTTCTTTTTAATGAAAAAACGCAGTGGGGTTCAAAAATTCTTTGGTTATGCTTTACAAATTTATTGCTTTGCCATTCAACGGCTTCTTAAGGTAGAAAAACTGACTTCTTCAAAAATGAAACAGTAAAACAAAAATTATGTATATTATGTATATCTTCAATTTTTTCTTACCCTTCTTTGTATAGTAGGTGCATATTTTTAATCGCCCCTCATCCAAAAAATGAAATTTTCCTAATACGTATAATAATTTAAAGTTCATATCATTAGGGTGAGAATTTTGAATGCATGGGCCATACTCCTTCCTGTGAACTAAACGCCCAATGTTTTATTAAATAAATAATTTGGTTTATTATTTACTTATATGTATAATTGAAGTGTTTCACAATCAATATTCCGTAGATACCTACCTAAGACATTACAACACATGTTCCTTACTTATATTTTTCAAAAATAACGTTTTACAGATTTACGAATATATAAAATTATGATAAAGGTGTCACTAACGATCTAATTAATTTTTTTACGCTAATCTCCTTTAATAAAGAGAGATTTTACCATTGTATATAGGCAACCGTACAACAGCAACGCATATGGTTTTGTATACATTCAAGTTCAGTTGCAGGGTTTCGTTTCTGACCAATCATACAAATTCAATCAAAATCAATTTAGTACATGATATTTATTATTTTATAAAAAGAAAACTACTACTACTACCTATGCGTAATTTTAGGTTTTTAACTGGGGTGACAAGGTTTACAGGGAGAATATGGGGATCCGAAGGCCTTTTCCCGGGAAATAAAGAAAAATTGGTCTTTTTAGCACACACATACGTATTCAATGTTGCATTATATGAGATCGAAGTTGAACCAAAGAGCGTTGAAAATCTCTATGCGTCCAGAAAGGGTTTTCAACTTCTAGTATAAGCCTATAAATAATGGTGGTGTCGGTAATGCCGTCAACTTTTAATTATTACCGTAACTACAAATCTATATAGGTATATATGTTTGTATGTGGCTACCACGAACATTTTTAGAAATTTTAACGAAGCTTTAATTACTTCGGAAATAAAACAGTAAGCGTATTCTTAACGAAAGCAGCAATTAAAACTGCGTTGCACTATTCTAGGTAGGAATCTATGAGGGGTTATTATACCGTCGCGCTGCATCGAACTCCCCCTACGAATGTTGCAGTGACGAGGTGATTTAAATATCAGAAATCAAAATAAAAAAATTTCCACAGGTACGGGATTAAAATATGTAAACGAATATGGGTTTCAAATATCAGCCACAGACTTAATTGTAAAAAAGTAGAGTTGAAACGTTTTTTTTAAGAGGGTGCTTTTTGATTAAGAACCTCAAAAGACAGGAAGTAAACAATTAATATTCCAAAATAATTGAAAGATGTTTGAGGTCAACAAATATCATGTACTACATTAGTACATTAATCACAAATATTGCTATTAATTAATAACAAATTATTATGGTCTGAAATTCTTTCTAAAATTTTGCTATAATATTAATTCTTAAATTTCTGCCTTTAAAGGTAATTTGATTAATAGTATTTTCCATGAATTCATTTTTATTTTCGTGTCATTTTGCGATTATGTTTACTTTCGGGGTGAGCAATTCCGGACCGCTCTCATGAAAACTTATTTATTGTTTTCTGGTTTTCGAATGTTTTTTGGTAAGCAAACATCATTTTTCGAGGATACGTTGATGAATTTAATAAAATCTGGACTTTCTTTATTAATCATTCGCTGAAGCAAAAAGGAATCGATAGATAACTGTCTCTTTGTCGTAAATGATATCGAACACCTAGAAACTTTACGTAGAAAACGTTGCTGTCACATACGCAGGTTGATTCCTTTTATGAGGAAGTGTATGATAAATTTCTAAAGAGAATTCAAAGAGTTCGCTTGGAAACGTAAGCGAGATGATTGGTTTCTTTTGTATGACAATGCACTCGTAGTTCTTTTTCTTTTTTTTTTAAAAAAAAGCTCAGGGGAATGCTTGAGGAAGAACGTTCTGATGATGCGGGAGGACAATCCAGCGTAATGTGGCAGTAGTAATGCAAGGTATTTCAATAAAGGTTTCAGAGTTTTCTGCAGCTCACGAAAAACGGTTCAGGCAGCAGAGCAGTCGATAGATACGTACGTGCATAATATTATGATATGCAAAAGGGAGAAATTCGTGCTACTTATTTAAATTTCATTCTGCTATTTTTTGTTTTTATGTTTGATGTTAGGATTATTATTTTGATAAATACTGCGACCATTTACAATATGTCCCACTGACGTTAATTACTTTGATTTATTATTTAAATAAAATGATTAAATATTTATTAAAGAAAAAACTAACTGATATTTGTATCTATCCATTACATATTATATATATGTACTAGCCAAATTATCCTCGCTTCGCTCAGTAAACGTTAGCAATTTTTTTTAGGTTATGCACTTAAAAAATTAGGTCATTACTGAAGTCAATAATAGAAAACTATATTTTCAAAATCAGCACCAACAAAATACCAATTTTATAAGGGTTATTTCTTCTTTCAGTTTAGTAGATTCTATAAAGTTTAAAAGCAAATTTTTTGGGTTCTAGAAGCGTCAACAGTATTCCATAATATTCTTAAACCTTCCAAAAAATTCTAGAACATTTTAGATCCTTCTGAAATTTTCTAGAACATTTTCGAAGCTTCTGGAGAATTTTAGAAGATTCTCGAAACTTCTAGAAATTTCTAATACATTTTCGATTTTTTTTGGGAAATTTTCGAAGTTTTTGGAAAATTTCATTCCGTTCTCTAATATGAAGTCGTCTGGGGTGGTGCTCTTTTGTACATTTATTTTTAAAATACATATTGATTAGGAGGTAGGAGGGTGTCCTAAATAGTTGGTCCTAACAGAAGTAAATATGGAGATGAATGCGAACAACTTCAAAAACTTAGTGATGGACTTTATATATAAGATTCATTAGGAATCATGGATCGCCTATTTGGATAGATTTACATTTATTTATGTTCTTACTTATATTTTTGAACTTTTTACTTCGACCCTTTGTACATTTGCGAATGTTAATTGTTTCAGGTACGCCTACAACAGCGAGGTCGGTACCTACACGCCAACATATTACACGAGTACAAGCCAAGTGCCGGCCAATTCGATGGGCTACGACATTTCCGCCAACGATGTAGACAGTACAACGGCGTACGACCCTCGGCCGGGTCTCGATAATCTCAGCGAAACGGGCAGTCTAATGACGAACGTCGTGACGACAGGTCTGTCACTAATTTTACTTTTTTTTTTGTTAAATTAATTTTGTCAATTTCCCCGTTTTAATATTCATTGTACTAATACTGCTTTGAAATGCATTCCATTTTATATAAAAACCTGGGCTTGCACATATCGACATACCTACAATACACAACCCTCTTGGTCACAGATGTACAAAATCTATCCATGCACTTTATAAATATTATAAAATTGTAGCATAGAACTTGTTCACTTTTGGTAAAAATAAAAAGTTTTTGGAAACAAGTAATTTTTTGAATTAAATTTTCTTAGATTTATCCCAACACTCTGGGTGAAGTTATGAATGAAGTATGATGGAAGACCGAAATGGACATCTTATTTTTAAATTTGTCAGGGATTAATATGTAATAGAATATTCGGATTTTATTTACTAAAATTTAATCGAGACCTTTTATAATTTCCCTGTTTTGTAACCCTTACTGATTAAGTCTTTTTATGGAATATAAAAAATAATATTGTGCTATGACAATGTTTTATGCTGAGAATTTTAATCCATAAACGTACCTGATAAATAAAAGCGGTCGTGACTCACAGAGACCTAATGACCTTATCCTCATTTATGGCGAAGTCAGTGAATAACAATTCTCTATTATTACACGCATACGGCATATGTACATGCATTGTATGGCGCATCCTTAATTTCCACTTTATCATTAGAATCATAACATAAACCAATTTTCTAAAATGCTTATTTTATACTTCAACTGAAACGATGTGATCGAAATTGAAAGTTTATTACTTGTTATCAAAATTTTGTAAAGAAAAGTGCATATCTGAGTCCACTGGGGGTAATTATTCATACATGCATATATATACATACTATAGAAACATAGCTTGGTCGTTGTTTGACATGTGATCATTTTCATATGGTGCTGTGTAGGGAACACTAACACAAGTAGCAGTGGTAATGGTAGCGGTGGTGGTGGTGGTAGTGGTAAACAGGGGTTGACAATATCGGAATCGCGCCCGTTCAAGCGACTGACGCAAACGTCGTCGTCGAATGCCGCCTCCTCGATGTCCGGAGGCACGATGGTGTCGGTCAAACAGGAAGGGTCATCGTCGACCCAGGACACCGTCGTGCCCAATTACGTAGATAGTACCACTTTCGTTAACTCACCTAGCGTACAACAACAATCATCTGTCAGGCAACAACAGACCGGATCGCAAAGTCTCCAGCAGAGGAATTCCGAAGATTCCGATAACGTTTCTTTGCCCAGTAAGTTGTGCCTGCATGAAACGGAACTTACCAAAAAAAAAATGTTCCAATTTTATATACTTGCCGAAAATATCACGAAATTCTATTAGGTAAAAGTTTTCTTTTAAACATTATTAATCAAAGGCGAATACAGGATTTTCAGAAGGGCTGGTCAGAAAAATTCTGGCCTTTTTCAATTATGTGTATATAACCGTATCAAATTTTAACCAAAATAAATGTCGATTTTTTATTTTTCTATTCCTATAATTCCCTCGCCAGATTTTTATTTTTCCGAATATATTTGAACAAACTCATTTTAATTTTGTCGTCATTTGGTATTTTGTTTAAAAAAAAATAATTAACATAAACAGACCATTTTTATGGTAAGCTTCTCGTACAAGCTTTCAGTTTTATGGAATCCGGTATGATGACGATGACATATATATCCAAGTTTACATAGAAATAAATCTGAAATGCATGAATTCAGAAGTAAAATGTTACATAAAATTTTTTATTGTTTATTTAATGTTTTAGTGAGGTTAATTTATAGAAATGAGAAGTTCATTTGTTCATGGAAGAATGATTTGTCATAGTTCAATCATCGCTTAATCGTTGCACTTCATTTTGGTGTCATTCATTAACACATTAAAGGCAGGACACGTAATTGTCACTCTAACATTATGTAACCCACAACAATTAAGGTAGATACTAATTAAAAACAAAAAAAAAAAAAATTACGTATATTAGAGCATAATACTAACTTGTAAATACTTAATATAAGTAAACCAATGTAGTAAGTAAAGTTCAAACATGTGAATTGCTGATCTTTTTCTAACAGAATTTTAAATTTCACGATGATAGTGGACTACAAAATGACAGGTTGGTACGAATCAAATAATAATCATCTTTCATCATACGATTACATTGCATCCTACCTTATAAAATGTACAAGAAAAGCTTCACGTTGTTTTGTTTTATGTTAATGTATTACTGCTAGTGTTTGGGTTGTGATAAATACGATTTTTAAAATTATTAATTTTTATATTGATTAAACTAGTTTTGTATCGACCAAGCTAGTTCATCCGAGGAGTTTGGTCTAATCTAAACTGGTTTGTCCTGAAATGTCCGATTTCAGCGTGAGCTATTTTTTCCTGGGGTTATACTGCCCTGGTAATTGTCAAAAACTAGTTTATCCTGAAATCTGTTTTGGAATTTTTATTTAAGTCCTCGATTGTTTATAAAAATGAGGGATGAGGAAGGAATTTATATCGTTCCTATTTTGATAAAACGTCTCGTAATGACTACGTACGAGTACATATTTATATTTCTTCAGAAATAGGAGATGGCAGTTGTTTTGCATTAATCGTCGTTTCTGTTCCAGACCCAAGTCAAATATCTGAACTTTTGGCGAAAACGATATCAGACGCACATGCCCGCACATGTCTTTTCACGCTGGAGCACATCCACGAGATGTTCCGCAAGCCCAACGACCTCTCGCGACTGCTTTATTATAAGAACATGGCCCACGAGGAACTTTGGCTCGAATGCGCGCAAAAACTAACCACCGTCATACAACAAATAATCGAATTCGCCAAAATGGTACCCGGCTTTATGAAGCTCTCGCAAGACGACCAAATCGTTTTATTAAAAGCAGGTAAGGAACTGGAACTATGAAATGTTATCAATGTATTTCAGAATCTCATGAGCTTTGATCTTCGGATGTATCTACAGAAACGTAACCCAGACTTGTGCTAACTAAATGCTCCAGATACCACGAGTATATTCTAAATTATTCAAAAATAAGTATCTTGCCATTACTCTACGGACATTGTAAAAAATCATTTAGGTCCTCTTCTTAAGATAAGTAAATCTAAATCTAAATCTAAATAGATATATAAAATGCTAATGTTCGTACGTAAAGACAGGGTTTTCTCTATCTCTATCTACTCTAATCAACTTCCTGTTGGGGTTGTAAATACCCCTTGGTCTCCAGGTGGGAGTAAGGTAGTGTGGTCGCGGTGGGTGGAAGTGGGTGGTTGTAGGTGGCAGAAAGGTAAAAAGAAATATTTCTGTCCTTTTTTAAGTCATAAGGACTTCCGGAAAGATCTCAAAATTTCTGAAATGATCTAAAAAATTCTAAAATGAGCGCAAACTGTTATTATCGACTTAGAATGTTCGAGAAAGTTCTAAAAATTTCTTGAATGATCTAGAAAGTTTCAAAAGGTGTACATCTACGTTTCAAAGTAATGTACATCTAAATATTCTAGAGTGTTCTGGTATTAGGAATTTCGATGTTCGATGATATATAAATCAACATTCAATGATTTTTTGACAGTTAAATTGTGTTTGCAGTCGAGTGAAGATCAATTGGAAACAAGAGCGAACAGTGACCAAAAAAATTGAAATGTTTAACGGCCGAATAAGTCTCTCAATATCTACGTTATCTATGATATAAATCTATAATATCTGCGTTAAAAAATAGATCCTTACATATTTTTTATACCATTAAACATGTGATGTATTTTAACCCGAGCAACGCCGGGTTTCACTGTTAGTTGAATTGTTGAATTATAAAAATGTTTGAAAGATGTTCCAATGTTTAGGATTTTTTTCCCTTTCTTTCAACCCAATACCTTAATTAAATATAAAGTTAAAAATTATTATCAAAATATGACAGGTTGAAATGCCCATAGTTACCTTTAAATAAATATTTAAATTTGGATCCGCGAGTACCTACCACTTTAAATTCCTAGACATCTAACACTTCTTCAGTTTTAAGACCAGTCAAGTAACAATACTGGACATACGTATTGTCAATTGTCTTACAAAAGTTAATTAAATGAGTTATGAAGTTATTTAACCGAGAATTCTTGCGCAAAAATACAATCTAACGTCAAAAAAGGCATCAATATTTTCTAGAGAGTATCTATATAAAATTAGGCCATCGAACACGATATTTATCTTTGATCCCAGCTCTAACCAAGTTAGGTTACGCAACCTGATTTTTTACTGGCCTAGAAAAGATATTGATTCTGCAATATATTTAATTCCGTCCGAATTTTATACAAAGACGAGCTCTAGTAGCGAATGCTTACTTATTTTATTTGTATATAATCATATCATTTGCAATAATAATTCGAAATAAATTATTAATTACAGTACAATACAAGAGGCGTTTCGAAAGGTGAATTTTACAAAACATTAAAATTAAATATTTTATCCAAAATGATTATTGATCATTTTGTCTTAATTTTAATTAGTTATTAAGCAATGCCTTGCATCCTTACTTTTGTGGTGGAGAGAACCTTTACAGAGTTGGCAATAAAAAGTACGCAAATTAATATCACACTCATTGAAAGAACAAAATACACCCCCGTTTCACTGTTTACTGAATAAATGACGCCCTTATGATTCCTCAGTATTTTAGAGCATTATTTAAATGTAATTTATCAGAATTGGACAAAAACCATTCAAATATAATGTGGATTATCTCATTAAATCTACATTTTATTTGGAGCATGATTTAATAAATGTTATTGTTTTATATTTTCAGGAAGTTTCGAACTTGCGATATTGAGAATGTCCAGGTACATGGATTTGTCACAGAACTGTGTATTGTACGGTGACACAATGCTGCCTCAGGACGCATTTTTTACTTCGGACACCGCCGAAATGAAATTGGTTACGTGTGTATTTGAAATGGCAAAGAGTATAGCAGAACTGAAACTGACTGAGACTGAGCTTGCTCTTTACTCTGCTTGTGTTCTTTTGTCCCCCGGTAAGTTACGACACATCACACACTTCTTTTTCCTTTTTATTTTTTCTTATGTATGTACATAGTTTCACTGGTCGTTGAGTAAGACGTTGAAACCATTAAATACTTCAGTCGACGTCGAATATGCCATTATCAGGTTATTAGCATTACTGGCACAGTAGTAGTTAAGTGAAATTACCTGACCGAGCAGCAAGCAATTACATATTTTTAAGATTTCGAAGTAGTTTATCACAAAAAAGCTTAATAGTGGTCTTATGTTCCTTTTGAACCCCTCCAATTAATTCATGTGTCATATTTTATCAAAAAGAATTAATTATAGCACCATTAATTATTATAATATACTAATAAATTAATAGCACCTGATTCACAAATGCTTTTAATCGAAAAATAATGAAATTTCTATTGTTACAGATCGACCAGGACTTAAAGGTGTTGGTGAAATAGGTCGATTAAGTCAAGCAGTGTTAAGAGCTTTACGTATCGAGCTTGAAAAAAATCATCTACTCCCAATTAAGGGAGACGTAACAGTTTGTGATGCCTTGTTGACAAAAATACCTACTTTAAGGTACGCTAAAATATTAATATTAATATATCTCCTGTACATTATTTCAAAAATACATTTGACGATTTCTAATCAAATCGTTGAGTAATTAGGTTCTCTGAAACAAAATTTAATTTTGATAACCGATTCCTTAATAACTTTTATTAGATCGAAAAATTATCCTCCTGAGCATTTTTTTTAATTGTCCAGCATGAAAGATTGACTGAAATTTTTCTTTTTTTTGTGTAGGGATATAAGTATGCTTCATATGGACGCTTTAGGAAAATTGAAAAGATCTGCTCCACACTTAGAATTTCCAGCCCTTCACAAAGAACTGTTCAGTGTGGACAGTTGAGACAGTTCACCTGTGCCCTCTCAACTTAGCCGAAAGCCTTCAGAAGCCACGGTAAGTATCATGAAGAAATATAATGTAAAGGTATATTAATATGTGTTATATGTATAAAAAGGCCCGATAATAATAGAATACGAAGCTTAGTAGCCGTTAATCATATTTTTGTTGTTTGTGGTAGGTAAAATTAAATTTCCACATTTACCTTATTCACTTAATTTTAACATAATGCATTTTTTATCGTTTGACTTTGATTAATCATAAAACGAATTAACGAGAAGAATGTAATTGGTTTCAGTGTGTGTATGTATGTATGTATTTTAAGCGGTGTTTAGTATTTTCACCAAAGCCGCAGCTTCAGTTTTTATTTTTCGTTTCATTATATGCAGGTAAGTACCTATATTACTTTAGCTACTACTGTACACTATTGTGTATTTCCTTAAAAATGATAACTAATTTTTGAAAGTTATTAAAAATTTGAAAATTAAGGTTACAGTACGTTGGAAGACATTTTAATTTTCTGACTCTCACATTAAACTAAATATACCGGGTGTTTCGTTAAGGATATAGAACTTCAGAAAAAGAAAAGAATTATTACTAAAATGACCAAGAGAAAATCTTACAGATTATTTGTCTGAGGCTCATTGGCGTATTTACCTTAATAAACGTGGGAGGAAACCCCTGAATGAGTAATTACTTAAATTCCTGAATTTCTATACCCAATAGTTCCGAAACACGAGGTATTGTAATCAATAAACTGACGTTTTAGGGTTTCGTACCTTAAAAAAAAAGGTGGAGTCGTCGGGAATACCTTATCGAACCTACATATACATATAGCGCCTGTATTGAGTACCTATCTGAAGATTGCTTTGACTACGTCTGTTATTTAATATACCAGTGGGTAGAATAAGGCTCTCATTTATTCGGAACCCTTGAAGGATAATTTACTCTGTCTGTCATAAAATTATGGGGTACTTTTAGTAGAGCTGGGACCTTCAAATTTGGACCAAAACCTTCAGAAAGAGCCTTAAAATCTCAAATTTTAAAATTAATAACACTAAATAATGTATGTAGGGTAATGAAAGGTACGGAAAGTAATCGAGTCAAGCTCGATTCCAAACAAATCTGAATTTGCCTTCTGAAGTTTCTTATCCTATTGTTAACGGTCTTTTATTTATACTTGTTTTATTTTTTCCCTTAATTATAAAAAACTTTTCTGTTGCAGATTCCTTTATACTGAATGTATTGGCCTTAATTATATAGATAACTTAAGTGATGACGTATATAAAGCTCTTGTTGTGACTAATTTAGAATGCAGATCTCTTTCGTTTCGATTTTTTGTTATTTTTTTTTTAATGATAATAATTTTATTTGTCTGTTTTGTTTGGGGCGTTGCAAAGTGTCTACTACTCCCGGGCCCTGATCACAAAGTACAACCGTTTGTTTGTTGTTTGTTATACGACTGTAGTGGCCGCATTGTTGATTATTGAACACTTGGTGCTGATTTATGTTGAAACGAATGGTAAAACACGCTTTGTGACACCTCGAACCCTTACAAATACAACATACAAAATATAGATCGTTATTACATGTAGTAATCTGCCACTTAACATTATTAAAAAGTAAAACACATAAATAAACAAATCTCTACACTATAAAATAACATAATATATTATATAGTTGGAGCTGTTATAAAAAGAAGCGTCGATTTTCACAATTATTTAGACTGTACCTATCTCTATAATAATATTAACATAAAATAATATAATATATATGTATACGTATGTAAGTATTGTATTTCCAGTAAAATTCACTTTAGTCGTTAGATTTTAGTTGACTCGAATTATACACATAGAAAGACTGTATGCTTAACGAGTGTACGCTATTTTTTATAACAGGTCAAGTTAGTTAAGTTCATGGTGGACACGTGGTTTTATAAATGATTATATATAAAGAGATGTATATGTAAAAAGTATATGAGAAATAGATTATAGAAAGTATTTATGAAATAGAATATTATCTATACAAATTTCCTTTGAACGTTCTTTCATTCATTTCGAAACTCAGCCTCCTACTAAATATTTTTGCCTGTTGCCACTGACTAAAAAAATCCTTAGAAAACGAATAATAATGTAATAATTGATAAAAATTGCAATCAATTTATTAGTATTCACGATAGCCTTTAAAAAGTAGCGTTTTACAATTTTTAATACATGCCTACCTACCTATACGCAATACGTATTTTCATTAGGTACATACTCGTATCATTCTACGAACTGCTGGGCAGTTCCGTTTTGTTGTTTATTACAAAATTTACTTAAGTCTTATAGAGACGGATAATAGGGGGTGAGAAGCTGCTTAGAAATTAAACCAACTTCACCTAGGCGCAGCCACAACTTCATAAGAACCGATTCATTTTAAGTTTATTGGGATCAATGGTAGATTAAGAACGGCTGCACTTAATCCTTCTGAGAAAGTTAATGATAACGAATGGACTTAAAGACTTCAAATGTTATAACATCAAAGATCGCGTTCTTTTGGTGTCAGTGACTTTCCCAAGAGGATTTAAGGGTGGACTTTCTTGAACTACTTTATTTCCAAACAGGCTTCCAAATACGACGATGAAATACCTGAACGTTATTGTTATTTAATTTTCTTTCTGGGAAAAGCTGTAAGTTTAATAATACAGAAGTGTATTTATTTGTATATATTCCTGTTTTTAATAATTTTGTATGTACTTTACAGAGGCGTTTGTGTAGAATTATAAAAATGGAAGTAGTAATTTTTTTTAGATTCTTAAGTTAAATTAA
Organism: Agrilus mali; assembly: GCA_029378335.1. Lineage (NCBI taxonomy): Eukaryota > Metazoa > Arthropoda > Insecta > Coleoptera > Buprestidae > Agrilus > Agrilus mali. The sequence continues at coordinate 5,268,985 of CM055655.1, read as the reverse complement.
TGTATATGTTGACCATTGTTAATTTGTGTAAGGCGATTTAGATGTTTAGGGAACCCAGTGTATATTGCGTAATATAATGACTTCCCAAAGTTTTCGTAACATCACATTTTTTATATAAAATTAATGCTTAATACTAATTACGAAAAATTGCAATAATTTCCACTGATGTCATGCTAAAATAGAAAACCATTTTCACTTACACCCAGTCATTAGTTATCACATCCCTTTCTCTAGTCAGTTAACAAACACTTCATAACAAAAACGAAACATGAAAATTGAAATCAATTTGTTCTTGCCATCTATCGGCTCACTAATTGCACCAACTTCTCTTCATTCATTGATAAAATGTGATCGTTTTTTTCAACATCATTTTATATATAAATAAAATACGTAGAGGCTTTCTTTTTAATTAAGAGAAATATCTGACTGTAATTCATTTTTCATATTTCAATTTAGATACATTTCATGTAGTACAACAGTACTTAGCATAGTTAAAAAAAAATTATCGAACTAATTTTAATCAATTTCTTTTTTATATTAACAAAAATATTAAGTAAATAATTGGCGTTTCAAAATTCAACTTGTTTTCTTATTTATTTCTTCAAAAAACATTTTATATCTTTTTCGAAGACATTTTGCTTAGTTTCAATCAATCAGGTGGTGTAAAGTTGATCACAGAAACTTATCGTTTATCGGTTAAAATTTTTATGTAATTTATAATAAGTATGGCATTTTTTATTTTAACAGTGGTGAACATAAAATAACGAATCGCGGCTATATGGTTACTTTGTATATAACAATCCATGTAATTTGGAGAGTTTATTTAAAAAAAAAAAACGTACATGGCTGTGTTACATACAATATGACTAGTACGATTTGTAATTTACCCAAAAGTTAACTTTTTATGAAAGAACTAAAAGTGAATAAAATGGTACCTGTAGCCGTTATTATAAATAGAACAAATTACTTTACGACATAAAATCAGTATTTCAAGTTAATTTTTATGTGTAATAGTAAATTGTTGAAAATTTTATTTGTTTTCATAATATAGAGAATAATCTCTTGGTTACACATTTTAGCAATCCAATATTATACTTTTGAATACCTACAATAAAGTACAAATAATTATTTTCATTACCTTTCTCCTAATGTTATTTTAAAGTAACGTACAGGTACGACTATGGGACATTTTTTAGCTCATTAGAGTTTTTTTAGGCTAATTATTTATAGCGGGGTTGTTGAAAACGTATAAAAAGTTGCCTAAATTTGAGCGTAAATCAACAACTTTTAAACTTTATTATATAATACACTTTTAGTAAAAAGTTGGCGTGACTGAAGAGGTAAATTACGGTTGTTACGCAGCCTTATTGTTACTAAATGGTAAAAGGTAAACGGCACCGGTAAAATTAACCTAAAAAATCGCAAAACGGATAAGTGTACCTTACTGGTCTCTAGTTTTAAAATGTGGTATACATATATTTATATCAGACATGAACAACTTAAATATAATGATAACAGGTGAATTTTCTGATACATGTTGCTTAATTTGCTCTATATATTTTATTTCTGTTAGAATTTTAAGCATTTTGTTACTGCTATTTTAGGTGATAAATTGTGTACAGAAAATTTAACTATGAAAAAAATATAATAAATTTTGTTCATAGTACTTCAAAACTATTTATTTATTTAATTACTTCAACTTCCAGACGAGTTTGTTAATAAAGTCTAAGCAATTAGGGGATACGACGACAACTATGCTGAAAGTGCTTAAATCTGGTGACATAAAATTAAAAGTGACTTTTGGCGAATCAAATTGGAAGGAAGTTAATAAACTTCAAATAAGGGCAACTTAACTTTAACATTGGGGATAATTTTCCGATAGATACTACTCAATCTAAGTAATTACAACTAAATATCAGAGATTATATATATTTTTTCTAATTTCAACCAATGTACCAACTTTTAATTTTTTTTCACTCAAACAATTTTGGAATCTAATTGAGCATTAAACAAGAAAATTTTTGAAAATTCGCGAAAACTTATCCATAACTCTAATAACTTGCCTTTATAGTAAAATATTTAATTGAAGTTGAAACAAACTTAAGACGAAGGATTTAAAAATCGTTGTTTATTTTTGGAGAACGAAGAGTTACTTACAATTAGTAAGAAATTACCTAAGGAAGTTATGAGTTCATTTTTTGGTGTTGAACACGATAATGAGGCGATATAATCGTCGAGAAGCTAAGAAGCTGCGCTCGGATGAATTTACTTCCAAAATGACCTTAGACGATGTAGTCATTCCAAGCTCATTACACCTTTTTAATTAATTTTTCGCTCACACGTGAAGGTCAATGGCGTAAAGTGGCGATTTTGTAGCGTTCCTCTAAATTATAGTCCATTCAGACAACTATAAAACCATTATATCGGACATTGGACATTAAAATACATACTAGAAAAATATAATTATTGATAGTTTTTTTGAAACAACATAACTAGTCGTTTATCGCTTGGTTGCACATTTTAGACATATTCAAATGTAAAGAAAAAGAAAAATGCTCATCATTGCTAATTTTAAAAATACTACCTAGTCATTTTTAATTTTCATTTACTTTTTTCGACTCATCGTTATATGAACACATTTTTTTACATGACTTACTACCCTCCTTCGGTTTTATGCAACAAATATGAATAAAGGGTGTGACATTTATAAATAAAAAGAACCATGACTTCCTGACACAAAATACGTCCAAAAAGTGTTACAAATTGAGCACGCTAATCGTGAACATAAAACGTTCGAATACGACCCTGTATTAAAGGTAACAACCCTAAACTGTCATAAAAATTTTTTTGTTTCAAAACTCAAAAAGTGATTCAAACTATCAATAGTGACCATTTGGTGAAACATATTTAATAAATGTAATAAATAAAACACAAGTTTTTTAGATGTTTCAACAATAATTTAATGTCCTCGACAATATTGTTTCGACCCACATGTGGTCATTATCAAGAGTGATCGTTTACTCTTGATAATGACCACATGTGGGTCGAAACAATATTGTCGAGGACATTAAATTATTGTTGAAACATCTAAAAAACTTGTGTTTTATTTATTACATTTACTCAAAAAGTGATTTAACATTTTATGTTCCTAATGCTACCAAGAACCTATGGTTTCAATATTATTTATTGTAAAAGCGACACCCTGTATAAACAGAGAAGAGAACACTAATTAAAATGTGAATTACCTACTAAGTATGAAACATAATCGTGCAAAATTTACATTTTTCACAATTCTTAGTATTCATAAGAGGAGCAGTGCCCTACAAATATGAATAGTTTAAGAGAATATTAGTTACAAAATTTTTATCTCGATCCAATGTCCGTATCAGAGTCAAAAGGATAAAATAAACCGTAGACATTGCTGCGAGTTCTTAATTATTGAGAGGAGTGAAAAAAATTCTTTAGAACTCACGGTGACAATTCGCATATTATTTAGCTACCATGGAAGCTCCTGTTCATCACGAATTATTAATGACTTATATACTTAGAATTGCAACTCCAACAATTTTGTCCTTGAATAAATATAGATCAACGATTACGATTTCTCAGGTTGTTAATAATTGCCATTTATTACGTTGACTCTTGGAATTAAACAAAGAAATTAGTAAACCAAGTAACCTTATATACAGTCAGTAAGGCCCAAAACAAGTAAAATAACGAAATTGCGAAGGTCGAAGCAACCCTACGTATTTTATTCCATTTTTAAGCAACTACAACGTAATTTTTGTTTTAAAAACTTGATTTTCAAGTTGATATCTTAGAAACATTCTAACTTTACGTATATACTTGTAGGCAATTGGAAGTTTCATTTGGAATTTCTCGTAGGTTTTACGTAAGAATTATTTGCAAAGATACCTATACAAATAAGAAATTTTTATACAACAAACTGTAAGTGAGAAAAGCTCAGACAGACCTATTTTGGCTGTAAGGGGACATCTAAATTCATTCATGTCACTTTAATCCCGATGCGGGGACGGTCGGCACTTTTAATTTTTTAAATGAAACGTCAGGTCAAACTGCACACCATTTGAAAGGTCTTTTAATTCCCTGTTCAACAATTTTTTATTTTTTGTGAATCCGAGCATCAAACTGCGCTTTCAAGATAACATTAATTAAGACGCTATAAATTAGTAAATTCCATGTAGTTTTTCTTATTAAATTCTCTTGTGATAGGGCAAAAAATGCAATAAAAACAAAATAGTTTTACTCAGTTCAAAGAAGAGTTGAAATTATTTCTTTATTTTACAAAAATCATGAAAATGCTACCTACTATCATTGACAACTTGTTTAATTTCAGGCATGTACATAAACATCTTCATCATTGTTCAGTGATCAATTGACATGTAGAAAACTACATTCGATATACAAAACAGAAACCAACTATTACTTGAATTTACTCTTGTTATGGTAATGTGTCTTAACTATACAGGGTTATTCACGCTATACGGCATGGAATATTATGGCCAAAATATGAAAATTTCAAAAACTTTAACTTTTGGGCTATATAGGGTCTATTATGGTTACCTTTTAAAATTATTTTCATATTATACAGGGTGTTCCAAATGCCCTAAAAGTATCAAAGTTATGTTTTTTTAAATGGAACCCCCTGTATATTATTGCATTTATGGATTCTTCGATCAAAATAAGTGTTTGTTTTGATAAAGTTTATAACACCTAAACCTTAAGGTTTTTTAAATAATTTGAATTTTATCAAAATCTAACCTAATTTTCATGTTTCAAGTACTTAAGAACTATTTAAGTTATGTAAACGAAATTTACAATGAAGTGTGACAATAGATCATATTTTATATCCCAATTATAATAAACTCGTCATCTTATACAGGGTGTCCAAAAATTAATACTACTTAAGTAAGAACTTTAAGGGGTTGTAACTTGATTAATTTAAATGGAACGCCATATTTTTTTACATTTCAGGAGAAGTATTTTTTTATTACCTATCGATTGGTATAAGCTAAGTCTTCGCGTTTTCTCAGGAAACGCTAAATAATTGTTTTATGCGCCATTTAACCCCGCTTTGGGGTTGAAGTAACATGAATGACAACCAAAATCTACTTGTCGCACAAAAATCGCGGTAAATGTTATAAAAACGCGCACTGCCTGACTGATTCTTGTACTCCCTAAGTGGTCCAAAGACGTTTCTTGTCATAAGTTTAGTGAATCCTGTTTAACTTTAGTCAATATTTCAAAGCTGCTAAAACTCGATTAATATATACGCCATTGGAGGTTATTTAAAGAGGGCTTGGTTTTGTCCCTACTGACTGGAACATCCTGTATACTTACAGACTTATACATATGTAATAAGATATATGCAAAAAAGATAAATGATCAGTTCCTCTTTCTTTCGCGCGTCGCAAGTTACGACCGTCCAAGAATAAGAAGATTGGAAACGGTACGTTGCCTCCGGCAAGAGGAAAAACATAAAATATAACATCCTTGATATTCCGATAGGCGACTAAAAGAAGACAGGGCTACCCACCTATGTACACATGCATGCAATATATACATGCCTACCTGTTAACACGAAGACCATTTACAAGATTTTAATTATTTAAAACCTTACAGGCAACCTCATCATCCAACAGTTCCTCTTCGAACATCATCAAATAACGTTCGATTTTATTTTTCAGTGTAACTTTTTGTGGGTACCTACATACGTTTCGAAACCTTTACCTAATTGTTACCCGGTTTTTTTTTGTAACTTATGTTAAATGTTAAAGATGAGTAATCGGAAGTACTCTTCGGTATAATACATAATTAACAAAACAAACGAGCGCAAACAATACACGTCGCGGATTATTTGTTCATGATGATACTCAGAGAAGGGACATTGTTAGTTTTAGTGACAATTTTAATTAGTTGGGTGTCAAGTGTTTACTCATTGAAAATAGACAATAAGGTATCGATTACCAAGAAAGGTAAGTAACTCACAGTCGAATAACACTTTTAAGTTTGAACAAGTTTTACATTGAAATCTAAAGTTTCTTCTTTGAATAACACAAAAAGATGTACGTCAAATATCGTAAATTTTAAGATTAGGTATTTGTGGTTTACAAGCCTAACCTGATTTCAGAATAAATTAGTTTTGCCTAGGCCAAACCAGTCTCTTCTGAATGCGGTAAAGCGAACTTGTTTGGCCTAGTCCGAACTAATTTGGCTTGAAATATTACTACTATTGCTTAAGTCAAACAAGATTTTAAATTTCAAGTTAGGATACTGCAAACTAACTGTAACTTTATTACAATTTTAAAAATATTTTTTTAGAATTAAACCTTTTGAATGTCGGTTTTTGGTAAGTCTAAGTAGTTCAGATTTGAAAATAAACCCGATTCAGAAAATACAAAGATAATTACTCACAAGTGTATCTATAATTATTTTATTAGATTGTTACGAAAGGCAAGCAATAGGACACAGATTGTCTCCCAAGGATGTCTACAGGAATGTGTCTGCCAAGTCAGTGGAAGAATGTCAAGACATTTGTACCGGGGAACACGACAAATGTAGAACTTTTAGTTTCGGGTACGTTTATACCATAAATAAATCGATTTAATTGGGTATGAAAGTTACTCTGTGATACAGGACGTACCTATACAAAATATGACATTAAACTGCTCAAAAAAATGTTGTTATGTCGATGATGGTCAGGGTACAGTAAAGATGATCAGTGGGGCAACCTGAATTTTGGGTCGGGGGAGGAGCGGGTTGGTTGAAATTTTCAATAATAACTACTTATTTTTGGGAGGAGGGAGGAATACCTACATTTTGATTAAAAATTAATTACTTCCTCAATGTCAATCGCAGCCAATGAAATATTTTCAATTTAACTATAAACGGTATAGCCGGATTAATATGGGAAATCTGCCCCCAGGGCTTTTTCGATTCGCACTCAGGGGATCGATTTGTTGTCGAATAAAAATAATTCATCTCAATTTTAAGCTCTTTAACTCAAACGATTTTCGAGATTTTCCAAAAAACCTGTTTTTTCCGATTTTATTTTTATTTTTATAGTGAAATTCAAAATTAATTGATGTTTTTATTATTTTTTTTCCAATTCTTATGAGTCTAAGACATGAAAAAATAATATGATCATGATTTTTAAACGAAAAGCCGATTTTTAGGGGAGGAAAGAAAATTAAAATCTTTTTTTTAGCCATTCTGAAATATGTCACTCGCCAAAATTCGTCAGAAAATGTATTTTATACTCCTTTACACTCAGGAATTTTTTTGAATTTTTTGAAGTATCTAGTGGAATATGAAAAAAATTAAACTCATTTTTTTTTTCTAAAATCTCGCGTTTTAACTAACTCATATTTTTGTTTTAGTTTAAAAAAATTCGTAGAAAATATTATTTTACTTAAAATTCACAATGACATTGCTTATCAAACATTTTCAATCATATTTGCTACACAATTATTATTCAAACTATTTTTTAAAACTCGCGCCAAGCTGACGCATTAAACGTTAAAGTAATAATTGTGTAGCAAATATGACTGAAAATGTTTGATGAGCAATGTCAGTGTGAATTTTAAGTAAAAAAATATTTTTTATGAATTTTTTTAAAGTAAAACAAAAATATAAGTAAGTTAAAACGCGAGATTTTAGAAAATTTTTTTCATATTGTTCCACTAGATACTTCAAAAAATTCAAAAAAAATCCTGAGTGTAAAGGAGTATTAAATACATTTTCTGACGAATTTTGGCGACTGACATATATCAGAATGGCTAAAAAAAAAGATTTGAATTTTCTTTCCTCCCCTAAAAATAGGCTTTTCCTTTAAAAATCATAATCATATTATTTTTGCATGTCTTACACTCATAAGAATTAGAAAAAAAATAATCATCAATTCATTTTAAATTTCACTATAAAAAGAAAAATAAAATCGGAAAAACAGGTTTTCTAGAAAATCTCGAAAACCGTTTGAGTTAAAGAGCTAAAAATTGAGGTAAATTATTTTTATTCGACACCAAATCGATCCCCTGAGTGCGAGTCGAAAAAGGCGCGGGGGCAAATTTCCCATATTAATCCGGCTATACCCTTTAGAATTTTTATTCCACGTATGCTTGCACTGCTTGGTTTCTTGTAGCTTTTAATTAACAGATCTTTTCGTTATTATGAATAGTTCTATGGAAATAGTATTTGGTTACCCATTTTCCCTATTGTTTTCTAGGGTTGGGGTTAAAGGGAACACAACGTGCGAGTTAAGTGTTCACGTAATTAAAGAGACATCCGATTTAAAACCGATAGGTACCGTAAACGACACCAGTTTCGATTTGTATACAAAAAAATTAGGTTGCAAGCTTGTAATTGAAAACCCAATAACTACCCCGTACAATACACCCGATAAAAAAACGGGAGAAATAAACAGAAATGATACCAAAGTAAATACAACCACTGAAAAAAGTGGTGGTAATAATTCCGAAATACACGATAGCGATTTTATGAAACGACCTGACGAAAATAAAGATGAGGATCATTATCTAAGACCACGTCCTCCTGGTGACTACTATCTTCCTGTAAAACCCTTGAACATGAGAAATCAAAATCCTCACTTTAGACCTACATTGCGGGACCCATCATTTAAACCGTCATTTTACCCGAGAAATAACCCTTATCATTCTCGAAAAAGTTACGAAAACATATTCAAGACAAGTACGAAAGTTTCCAGTGGTACGATTAGCGTTAGACCAGAACCTTTTGGAAACAATAACGTATTGCCCAACTTTAATGAAACTAGGAATTATGAATTTAATATGGGAAATAGTAACAGTCATACAATGATGGATTATGAACGCCACGATCGTATAAACAGTTACAATTATGAAATACATCACAACTATCAACAACCAACAACGAATTTAGAAGGTGGCAACCGTTTCAATTATCGAGAACTGGAAACAAATCGAAATAACTTAGGGATTCGGCCTGATTATAGCAACAGGGGTGGCTATACTAGTTATGATTATGCACCAACATACGGGAGAGAAAGAGACGGCTATAGGAAGCCTTGTTGTGACGAAGGGAAAGACATCCGATTAAATTTTGTTCGCCCATATTCGAATAATGATGAAAATGTTATTAGAAGAAAATCATTTTCATATTGGCAACCTAATGAACCATTAAACGCTCCTAAATCTTATTTTAGTGGGGAACAAAGAATATTACCCAATCCTTATTTGAGATCTTATAATTATGAAATTCGTGACGCCTCCGATTTTTATGCAACTAATAGAGGTAGATATTTACCATTTCACAATAAAAACCACAACCATTATGATGGTAGTTCATCTGTTGAGAAAGAGTCTTCTAATTGGCATAACGATAATCAAAATTATAATCATTTTTATGGTAATAGTAATTCAAACGATTTTAAACCAAATAATATAAATCGAAATGAAAATGTAATGATGGATTCCAAAAACCAACAACAAGAGGAAACGATGAAAAATGTAAAAGATGCAAAAGATAATGTTCAAAGCAGAACACAACTTGGCGAACGTAATTCTTCAGAGACGGTTAGGGATGGATATCGAATTATTTCTACTACTTTAGGTCCTAATGGTGAAGCAATAATTTCTGTTATAACGGAAATGCTGCACGGTAAGTTTTTAACTAATTATTTCTTCTTAATTTACATTTTCTTTAATAATAAAGCAGTTAAGTTAGGATGTATGTACTTGTACGCTTAGTATAAAAAGTTTAGCAACCCCAGTTAGGTGGGAAACAGTATTTCAAGTGGCACTGAAAAAATTCTAGGCAGTGACAGATTTTTTTCAGTTCTGTTTCTCACACAGTATTCATATTTTTTAAAAGCATGTATCGTAATACATATTGTCAATTCTATAATTCCGCGAATTTATCAAGCCCGTGATGATAAAATAGTATTTCACAGAGACAAAAATCAGACAAGTTTTCATGGAAAGATATTTCCCACGAGATTAAATTGTAAATTGCGGTCAAACAGTCGAACCCTGCGACCTCCGCTATCGGTGAATGTATGTAGGTATTTCTATCAAATGCAATTTTATAATAAAGGCAGAACCTAAAATACCCTAAACAATACAATAGACGACGCGTTTGCGTCATACCTGATGGCTGATGGCGTTGCACTCGACAGCTTAATAATGTGATGGATGAGTGTTGCATTTTGGAGGACGTTCGAACAATAAACGCTGTGCTTAGATGCATAACTAATTTAAAAGATCTTTAACAACTTTAAAGTAATTATTATGTATGTCTTTTTAATTCGTAATCGGAAGGTAATACAGAATAGTCATTAATGTAGCCGCTACTCACAGAAAGGACACAGCACTTCTTAAAATATATTTTCGATTAATGTTTTAATTTGGGAAAAATGAATTGGGCACATTTTTGTAAACAATGCAATACAAAGGTGCTATTTGGACTAGAAATTGGAACGAACATTTAATAATAACACAAATTAACGAGATTTTCACAAACTTTATTTAAAAACGTAACATATGTTTCGCCAAACTTTGGCTTCTTCAGACGACAGAGTATTTACATTTAAGGTGAAACAACATTTCTGACAATTTAAATTTAGATGAAGATGAGAGTTAGATAGCTCTCGAAACCAACGTATATCAAGTTATTTTTCCGATTTCTGACTTGCACTACAATTTGTCGCTAATTACTTACCAATTCCAAAAATTTGTCGCTCGTGCCGTTTAGCCATAATCAGCTATGAGCTTGATATCAAGCTAGCACTACACATAGCATATCTCGAAAAGGAAATGTCGTAGGATATTACTGTAAAAACCATAATTTGTCGCTGAAAGATGACACATTCAAAGAATTTGTTGCTAGTCTTATCTCCAACTGATAAGCAAAAACTGCTGGAAAACCATCAAACAATTAATCAATGAGTTCTTTGTTACATTTGTTTTAAGACATCGGATTTATTTACCATTTTTTTAAAATTAGGTTTTCCCTGTTTCTCCCAAGTTAGGCAACAAGTTACCTTTCGAGAGTTTAATGGCTTTCCAGCAATTTTTCGCTTATTAGTTGGAGATCCGACTAGCGACAAATTTGTTGAATGTGCCATCTTTCAGCGACAAATTATGGTTTTTACAGTAATATCCTACATTTCCTTTTCGAGATACGCTATGTGTAGTGCCAGCTTGATATCAAGCTAGCTGTTACGTCTCGCGTGTATATGTATATACGTATATATCTTTCTTTGTGTATATGTATATATCTTTCTTCTTCTAATTTATAGTTGTATGTGTGTTTATTTATAAACTAACAAAGGAGGCCCTTTTTCTAAAATTACAAAAATAAAAAAAAAAAACCAAATTGTCATGGATAAGAACAATATAAAATAACAACAAAAAAAATTAATAAAAAAGCAACAAGAATTCAATTACATTCTGAAGACCAAGAGTTATTAATAATCAACATATATATTTGTAAATAGTTGATTTATAGTGTATTACAATAAAAAGGCAATAAAATTCAAGAAAATCCTTAATTCAATAAAAACAAGAAAAATCCGAACGCATAACAGAGGCTGGATACCAGATACGGCCTCGCATCAAACACTAGCATACCAGCTGATTATGGCTAAACGGCACGAGCGACAAATTTTTAGATTTGGTAATAAATTAGCGACAAATTATAGTGCGTCAGAAATCGGAAAAATAACTTTGTCGTGCTAGCTTGATATACGTTCGAAACCACAAACACGGATAATGTAAGCCTGTGGACTGAAGTTTCATTAAAAAATTGGTATACAAGACATTTTTTAAAATTTTGTGAATCTGAACTTGTTAATCTTCGTTAAATATAGTTCTAATATTCTAATTAAAAAGGGCCTTGTTAAGCGTCAATGGATCCAAAAATTATATAACTAATAAATCTCACTGCTACTATCACCAATAAAAATAAGTGAAATTTTATACTTAGCTTTGCTATACAGACAGGGTGGGGTATTGAAAACGAGCTTTTTGTGTAGAAAAGTTCACATTTTGGAAAATCCCTCGAACAGGTCAACTTAGTTTCTTAGGGCGACATCTTTTAATATAGAGACGGTGAACATATAATTTTCTCCCTCTGGGCAGCTAATCCAACCCTTAAAATTTAAATAGGAAAAGCGTGTCGTGCAAAACTATTTTAAAGGTCTCTTTCTTCTAAATACTACACAAAATTTATTAGAAAATTATAACGATTTATTTTCAAAATATTCAACTTTAGGGATTACATTACGTCTCGATTTATGGATCGAAGAGGTGCTTTGGAATGGCTAACTATATCCTCAAACTTTTTTTGTGGAGGCATTTAAAATCAAAAGTTTATGGTATCGAGTGGGAATAATTGGAATTCCGCTAGTGGATCATTGCTGAAATGCCCGATAATGTAAGGCAAAAAGTGAAATAAAATTTATACAGTGGTATAGCAGTTGATGGTGTTCAAGTTGAATATTTATTTAAATTTAATTTGCATTTTTTCAATAAAAGGTTTCTCTTATTTTTTATTATAAATATTTTTTTCTTTCATTTGAGAATAAATTGTTACAACTTTTCAATATGATCTGTATGGTGTCTAGAAGAAATAAGCCTTTTGAATGATACATCACAGAATCCATTTTTCCTATTTAAATTTTAAGGGTCGGATTAGCTATGAAGAGGAAAAAAATGATAAAATCATTACTTGAGTATTAAAAAATGTCCCTTTTAAAACAAAATTGATCTCTTCGGTGGAATTTCCGAAATATGAACTTTTCTATACAAAAAGCTCTCCGCCTGGTTTTTAATCATTAGAATTATAACAGTAAACATACATATGTACCGTACCCCAATGGTAGACTTATTTAGAATTTTTTTGCTGTTTTTCATCATTACATGCGGTTACCTACGTAAGTTTACAGAATTACACCTGGATTGTCTTGTAACAAAGTTGAAAAATATAAGTAATAAAATAATTGCACAACATAAAGATTACAGATGATTTGGCCAAACAACATAATTATATCCACATTATTGTGCTGCCATCGTTCTAGCCTTGAATTATTCTTTTACAATTTTTTAAATTTGCCACGTAAAGCTCATGCATGGTAACAATGATTATATAAGAATGTAAGGTCATTTTTTCAATATAGGCAGGTATTTAAGATGTTCCAGTATGGTAAATAATAGATATTGACAATATTTCGCACCGTGGAATGCTATTACGTAGTTTTGAAAAATACTGAAATATACGTCCAGTTTTTACTTTTTTACTTATAAAGAAGATAATGAATTAAAAAAAAAAGGTGGTGTTGAAGGTGAATGATGAAAATACGATGGATAGAAAGAGTAAGAGAACAAAAACCATTGTGGAAGATAACAAAAAAGTAGAGGTATTCTTATAATACAGGGACAAAAGGGGAAATTTCGAGACGTATTAGAAGCAGGAGCAGGAATAACGAGGAGCAGAACTGCGGGATGATTAGATTACTGTTCGCTAATAGTGAGGAATGTAGGTAGTTTTAGGGGAATGCTAATGTTTCTTAAGATTGACTCAAGAGTGGAGGTACGTGTTATTGTTATTGTCAATTCTAACTAGCAGGTTAAAACAAGAGACATTTTAAATTAATCTAATAATGAGAGGTGTTGCTACACTCAGTCAGAGAAAAATGCTCCATTTATTTCTTAAAAAAAGAAGCAGTGGCGCTTGCTGGTCCTCTTCAGTTTTATAAAAATTGGAAACTGGATCGACAAATGTATTTATTACCACGATCATCAAGAAACATCCTATTTCTGAGAGAAACTAAGTTGTTGAAACGAAATTAAAAAAAGTTTAATCAATACATCAATGCGTGGTTTAATGCTCCAATTATCATAGATTCACAATTGCTAAGTAAATAAAATGCGTTTAACAGTCCATTAAATTGCGTAATGCAAATTCTAAAGTTCCCCATTTCCGTGCATTCGAATTATAATATTGAATTCCCACACCGTTCATTTACAAAATTAAATTGTGTGAGCATCCGGATCTATTATTATGATACGTTATTTTACAACGTACAGTAAACATTAAGTTCCTCTAATTCACATGGACACAACGTAGTGTTTGTTTATACTAGGTATTTGTTAATTTTATTACCCCATAGTTTATTTTGGTACAAAGGAGTGTACATAAATGAAATAACTATTCTACCTGTAATTAAAACAGTTTATATTCAGCAAATTTTGACCTCCTAATTTTGAATGGAATAATAGTTCAAAGGTTTATAACAAATCTAGTTTTATATTTGCTGTTGGCTGGTCAGGTCATTTCTGTGGATTGATAAACGAGGCGTCAATCAAAATCCGAAATTTCATTAATTATGGATTTTTGTTTTATCATAAATCGGTAAATAAATCCGACCTTCTGATAAGCCGGTCTTGGATATACATATACTCCAGGGCCGTCTTAAGCACCTGTGGATTATTAAAAAGAATGCGCCCCTTTTCTTGTAGAAATATAGGAAATGACCGTCGGGATGGGAGTGCCTGGCAATGTTGTACAAAAGTAGCATAATAAAAAAGTCAATTACATTAAAAAATTCCTTCAAATAGCAGACTCATATGTCTATTAAATATTGGTTACAATCAACGTTGAACTTTGAGTTTTCTGACCCTAAAGAGGGAGTCCGAACAAAACAATTTCCTTTGTGGGTATGCCTCCGAACTGACTAAAAAGATATTTTTTAATAATTGATTATTATTTTTGCAGAGAGATAACAATTGGGGCTTTGATTAAAACACCATAAAATACATGTATTACTATATACAAATAATTCTTAAGGGCATGATTTTTACCTAACAGCAAAGATACAAATCAGCGAGTGTTATTCTGTTAAAGTGGTTAGAGTTAGTACACAATGCTTATCACAAGGTCCATCGCAAAAAATAAAAGATTAACGAGTAATTTATACCACAGATGAGACATTTGACCTTACATTTATTTCCAAGTTCCGGTAATTGTCAGATAGGTACCTATAACGGAAACGAAGGTCAACTTTCTTCAAAACTACAAGAACAGAATCTTTTTATAAACAAACAGTTAACTTTTGATAAGAGAAGACAATTGATTTTACATAGGCTATTATAACCCCTTTTAAAAGTTGATAAAATATTAGTAGCTAGCATTATGTGTCAGCAATAATACACATTTTTAATTTTGTTTTGACTCAGGCCACATTATTTAAATTAGACTGCTAAGAATGAGTTATAGTTAAATTTTAATATTCTATTCCATATTAAGCAAAAATGAATAACTACGTACATTAATGTATTATATGTTTTAATCGCGCTCACTAACTCATTTGACGAATAAAATCGCCCCACACTCCTTGTTTCAATGTTCATTGACTGAGTCGGAATTTTTATCAGAAAATTTGAATGTAAATATTCAATGTCCAATTATTTGAAATTTTGAATATTCATACGTTCGGATATTTGAGTACCAATCTCAATATATAAATTTCAAATAATTTGGATTGTGGCTAATGAAAATCAATTCCGAATCCTAGTTTTTGTTTCCAGTAAAGTTGGAAGTTGAAAAGATAAACGCTACCCCAATTACCTAACATTCAATATTTAATTTTATGACCCTATAATATCAATTAATTAAAATTTAATATAGAAGTAAGTCAATTATCTCAATCACTATAAACTGTAATTACTGATGTGGTAGTTGACATTGAAGCGTGAAATTCTGTCACATCATTCGTCCCAACGAAAACTAGGAGCTTTTTAGTTTTTAGTTCCCCTCTACTGGCTAAGAAAGGAAAATGTAACAATACCGAGCCATTCATAAACGACTGAACCTATCCTTGAAAACGGAATGTATAAATGTATGTAACCCAGAAAAATCTTCTGTTAGTGCAATGATAAAGAGCAGGTGCAATCGTTTTTACTTACTGTCATAGTTCAAATTTTTAATTTTCATTGCATTATCCTCGTGCGGAAAATTATACCTATGTAAAGCGCGGCAATATTACACGCTAGTTCATTACTACTACTGCTAATTACTATTTTTTTTTAATTGAACATCGAATGCTACAACTGCTACCGTATCTGGTTTACATCAGAAGACGTTTTGCAACTTTGTGTTTTGTATGTAAATTATCATTCTCACCGACATCGTTTCACCAAGACATGGTTAGCAGTCGATCTTAAATTGTAAGAACAGTACAAACACACGCGTTTCACTGCGATTAATTTATAGTGTAACATGTGTTTAGTGAAGCCTTTTAAAAGGCCCTTTCGTTATCCATCCCATTAAGATGAAAACATCCTGTGTTTATGTGATATATTTGGTAATAGTTTTGGAAATTGGAACTAGTCTATCATCAAGGGTCATTATAGTAGAAGATGCTAAAGGTAACATTACATTTTTACGTATTCTCGTTGCATTAATCGTTATGGTTAGGCCAAAATCGTGATGTTAGTTAAAAAATAAAATACATGTAAAAAAAATCACATATTATTACCTACTGAAAATGGCCACAAGGATTTTGATGAAATCTACAGGAGTAGGTTGAGAATTCGATTTAACAAAACGAGGACTCATTTTTTGGGAAAAGTTACAAATGCCTGCTGTTATTCAGTTTTAACAAAAAGGATGAACATTACGAATAAATTCAAAGATAGAGGTTTATGCACAAAGAAAAGGAAAAATAGCTCAATATAACTATACGTATGTATACCATAAATAAATGATCCTTCATATTAAAAATGCATACATCACCCCAGAATAGATAAGTAAATATATACAATTTGACTGAAATACACCATTAATCAAATACGGTTATATAGCTGGCCTTCTATAGTATTAATTATGATCATCACCTGTTATTATGAAATAGTAACATGAATTGTAAAAATTATATGCTTATATATAATTACTAATTTTTATACAATAGTAAATAATGTGAAAATGGAAAAATAAGTTTCAAATGTGTTTCATATTGTCCACTAACATTACGAAACGTTTCGCCAAATTGTGCCTTCATCAATAATGTTAAATCCAACTGAATTTCATCCACCCGATGAAGCATTGTGTAGCAAAACATTTGTAGTGGATGGAAGATAACAAATTAATTTGAAACTTATTAAAAACCTTTTTCTTTTATCGCATTATTTAAAATAGAGTTTTCTTGAACTATGTATTAATACAGTGATTTTGACTATAGAGACTATTCATATCATTATAAATTAATTTTTTTGCTTAATAGCTTGCTATAGACGTGTACTAGCAGGAAAAAGGATAACACCATCCTTTGTAAGAAAAGCAGTATTTTGTGAACGACTTGAAGACTGCATGAAAGAATGCGCTGAAGAAAGTCAATTTGTATGTGAAGGATTTAATTACAGGTGAGTTAACTGTTGACTTGGACAGCATAAAGGGTGAATTATTATTATTCTTATTATTATTCATGTAATGCCAAATACTAATACTAAAATAAAGCAAAACTTCCATTAAAAGATATTAAAATTTAATGGTACAGTCTATGAATTTAATGAAGAAATTCTCATCTAATCACAAATTAATTTTGTGCTCTTATAATTATGTCTACTCAGGCAAAAATTATCGAAATACTTTGAACTTGTTTTTGAGCCAAAATTTGAATTTCAAATATGACTAATTTAAAAAAAAGATACTTGTAATCATTAACCTTGGTATTCTTGCAAATTATATGCTGCAACATCCGTATAAATAGTCACGATCACGTTACTACAACTGCACGCATTTTACATTATTTGCTATGATCTTATTTCGAACTATGTCATTTTTTAAGGGTATTAGAGCAGAAACAGTGACTTCTCTTTAATACTAAATAAATTTTTTTATGCAAAATTGTAAGCACAATTTATTTAAACAACCGCTTAATTCATCAATCCTTCTTCGGAGTAATTATTTTGTACCTTTGTAAACTAAAAAAAATCGGCAACTTCTAATTTTAATTCAAGGTTAGATCAGTCTGGTAAAGGGCAAGGAGATTGCGAACTGTTAGATCTTCCACTCCAAGAGATCAATCTTAGAAGGGACATCGTCCACGATCCCGATTACGACTACTACGAACGAGATCGTAATGTGGGTCCTGACTGTAAAACATATCCTACGCAAAGACCTACTTACAGTACCTACGATAGACCACCAGCTCGCCAATACAGACCACCCCCTGACAGTAGAGGTGGTTACGATTTTCCACGTAGACGCAATTATGGGGGAAGTTATTATGGCAAAGATGATAGAAATGTATATTACGATGAAAGGCGCTATAGACCTCCTTCATATTATGGGCAAGATGATGGGTATCGGTATGATCCTCCACCATCCTATGGGGGTGGACAACGAGGAGACAAAAGTAAAAATAAAAATATTGGTTTTAGAATATAATCATTGCTTAAAAATGTGTTAGGAGATTGATCTACTAGTTTCCTCAATGCACCGGGTGTTTAATTAAGAGGGGTCACAGGCCATACCTCGGAAACTATTGGGTATAGAAATTCAGTACTATTTTAATTTATTTGAATTGTAGCTCAATAAGAGAATTTTCGAGATATGGTCGGTAGCCACTCTTAATCAAACACCCGGTGTGTGATCTTACTAAAGTTACAAAAATTTCATTTCAAAGACACAGAAATAATTTTTTTTTCTTTGAAGGTTACGACTTTTACGATCATCGTTTCAACGTGGAGGGCCATAGTTCCTACAATTTTTCCGGAGAAGATCGTTTTAACCACGACAGCGGGCGGTTTTTTCACCATACGGCTCGCGTCCCTTCATACCTGCCAACAGGAGGTGTAGACGCGAGTCGAAAAGAACTTCAACCACCACCCACATTACCCACAACGTATCTCCCAGAACGTCCCGCAACCCCTGATGTCACAACACCACGTTACGAACCTAGTCCTGTTACTCCATCGTATCAATCTGATAAAGGAAGATTTTATCCTGGGGATGATAGAAGACAATTGCTACCACCACCACCACCCCAACTGTATCACAAACGACCCTCCTACCATTTACCTGATAATCGAAAGTCGTATTTGCCGCACGGAGAACCCCCTGTTTATGATTATAAATCGTACGAACCGTTTTTACCTCCTGAAATCGATTATTATCAAAAAGATTTCTTCTGGGACAATTACTTTCGAAATAGGGAACAAGATTTAAGGTACTGGGGATTTGGGGATAAGAAAAGTTACTGGGGAGGATCTTACGGAAATTTCGGCAAGCATAATGGCTATTTTACTAATGTTCCTCAAAAACCGTTTGTTTGGGATGATCATTATCAAAATGATAAAACTCTTCAACCGTTTGTACCAGCATTTAAACCAAAAGAATGGAACGCTTATGGTGGTTTATACGGGTATGGAGGTCAAAAAAGTTATTATGACCATCATAAAGATAGCTACAACTACTGGGGATTGAGAAAATACGACGACCAGCAATATTTTTCTAATTTTTTTATTCAACCTCCCAAATATAAGCCGGTTCCTCCTACTGGTAACGAATACTTTTTTGGTCCAACAACGGGATTCGAGCCTGGATTTTTTGGTAGTGACAGTTTAGTGAAAAAAGGTAAAATTAATTACAAATTGGTATAATACAAAAATTCTTATGATTTACATGTGATATTATTTTAGCTTGCTCATTAAGAATGACCAGCGGGTTTAGGCTGCATCGGCATGCAGTCAGGAAATTTTTAGCTGTCAAGGATATTTACGAATGCGAGTTACATTGTTTCAAAGAGAAAACATTTATCTGTTCCTCATACGCCTTCAGGTAATATAATAAAGAAATTACGTTTTCTGAAGTATCAGATTTTACGGAGTTGTCATTTTCATCCGTAATATTTTTATGACCCAATAAAAAGTATACACACTTTCGTCCGGAGAGAGCGATCCGTTTGAATTTCGTCAAGTACATAAGTGCTTATGTAGTAGACCTTGAGAAAATCCCAGATTTAATTGGTAAATACGATAGATAATCTATTTTGTATCTATTACTCATATTTGTTTCACCTATCACGTTAAACGTTGTTCAAGCGGGGCCAAACGATGTTAATGATAGGTTATGGTATGTAAAGGTTGTCCCCTTCTCCCAACTGATTTTATTAAGAAAATGTTTTTTTAAAGATTTCTATTATAAATTAAACTATTCTTTTTTAATTCAGGATGAATTCGTATAAAATATATTATTGAAATGTTTATATAATTGGGAGGCGTTCCTTATGTAACAGCTTATGTACTTCTTCCGGACGAAAGTGTAATTTTTCAGGTAAATAAATTTTGCTGGTCTAATAAAATCTGGGATTACACCCTAGATTTCATCCTTCATTCCTAACCATCATTGAACAATGATTTTTTCTTATAGACCTTCATAACACCCTCTGTTCTCTAACTTATTTTTCCAATACCTCCTCATTTTTCTATAATCACATTTTTATAACACCACATCTCAAACGCTTACGATTTTGCTTCACCTCTGTGTTCACCCCTACATCTTTTAATAATTATTTTCAAATATCTGACTGTTTTGTTACAAACGGCTCGACCCTACAAGCTATTCTTTGTTTCATTACTATACTACAACTACTTACTAAAAATAATAAGTCTTATTTTAATACAGATATACGTATGGTCCTTCAGTACCTCCAGAAAATTGTTATTTGAGCGACAAAACTTACAAGACAATTGATTACTACGTTGATTTAGAACCCGACAGGAATTTCGATTTGTACACAATGAACAACCGAGAAGTTTGTCACAATCTACTGATATCTAGTCGGGGATACAGCGGTAATTACATACCTACATTACATTCTCCTTTAATAACTAATATGAAAAAGATAACATTATGCTTCCACCAAAGTATGTGTAGGTATGCATATTCCTCAGTTTTAAAATTTCAGAATGTTTCTGGAGGGTAAGAAGTGGTCTAAGATTTGACCATGGTGTTGTCAAGGATTCACTCACATGCCAAACGTTACCAGAATGTCAGCTTGAATGTCTGCATAGTAAACGATTTACTTGCAGAGCTTTTAGTTACAGGTACATAAACTTTAACTTAGTACTTAATTAACTGACTTTTTGCAAAACAATACAATTTCTATACAGATTTGGCTCTTCAATACCTGGTGGTAGTATCGACAACTGTCAGTTAAGTGATGTACCATTTTTCGAATTGAATTCCAGAGTAGACTTAAAACCAGAACCGGGATTTGAAATTTATGAAAGAGGCAGCTATGGCCATGGTTGTGAACCGTTTCACTTTAAAATTGGCTCGGCCAATCGAAACATTACATCATCTAATATGAACGAATGTAAGTTAAGCCTATTATTTAAAAAAACTAATAATTGTATTGTTTAACAAATATATTTGTGCAGTGTGTTACGTGGGTTATGGGACTCCAGCAAAAATTTTGCCTATAGCAACAAAATCCTCAGTTCAAGTGGAAAATGATTTTGAATGCAGGCAAAAGTGTACTGAAGCAAGAGAAAAACTTCTCTTTGAGTGTATGTCATACAGTTTCAGGTGAGTTAATAATGATACTAATATTTTTTGCTGATTTATGACACAAAAAGTCCAACGTATTGATCTAGAATCAGGACGATGGATACTGGTTCAATTCATTTTAATATTTCACTATTTTTTTTTTAATTTCATCTAAACACCTACTTTTTTTAGATCAAACGTATCACCGAATTCACCAAATTGTGATTTATCTGATATTTACCAAAGCGATTTATTACCTAACATCGACTATGTCATTGACAAGGACTCATTACTGTACGCTTGGAATGACTATGATCCTGAATGTGTTGCATTGTTAAATTCGAAAGGGGGACACATTGGTAATAACGACAACGATATTTCAATACCCTCCACAGGTAAGCAGTAATATTTTTTTAAAATTTATTAATTAATATTAATCAATGTCCTACATACCTATAAGTAAATCTGAGCGCGAAAAAATAATGTTATAAGTAGGTACTTAGATAGATACCTAAATTTGTAAAAGAACTAACAGTGATAGAAACAAATTAAATCTCTCCTATATTTTACCCCTGCTACTTTATAAAAAAGGTGCACTCTTAATTTTCTGAGTATTGTTTTTTATTTAGGAGTGGCTTATCCACCATATACATGGCGAATGTTCAGTGTAAATGGATGGCCCTGTAAAAGTTTAAGTCGACAAAATAAAGAGGCAGGATTTTGGTTTTGTGAAATTGAAGGGGCATCACCGAATTCGTGGGACTACTGCTGTCGACCTGATCATCAGTGCGGTTATTCAGAAGGATATTCTTATCAATGGTAAGAAATTATAAGCAATTGTAAAGCGAACAAAAAAGTTAATACAGTCAACGTGTCTTCTTCGTTGCACCAGAGAAGTAGGTACACCGGATTGTTTAAATTTATTACTATTTTTCAATTACTATTGAATTGATGATTAGTTGGTACATATTATGAAAAATCAATTCAACAAATCAATAAATCCTTAAACTGAATCTTTACATTGATATTGATTATAAAAATTTTACGTGTTTTCATTTCCTAATTTAGTGATAAACATTCCTTAAACTTACATAGTATTTAAGATTTTTAGTTTTTACATTATTTACCCTTTTACTTAGGGTCGTTTTAGTAACGAATATACGAATAAATGAATAAGAAAGTTTTACTTGAACGGATTATTTATTTAATTGATGCTTTTTCTTCAAAAGTGCTTCCTCTACAAGAGAGTTAGTATAAGGAAGGTTTAGGGAAATACTATGATGGCGATTTGGGTGCAGAAGACGAGATTGTAAAAAATTGTGAAGAGTAAAAAGTTCATAAGATATCATTATAAAACATGGATAATTACATAGAATCTAGACTCCATAAGTACCTAGATAAAATCCATATCATCAATTCAAGTCAATTATCAAGAAAATAATCATACAAGTTTTAGTAGTAGAGTTAGTACTGAATTGATAAAGGAGTTAGGTAGGTGTCTAGACATTTTAATATTCCCATACGATGGTACATGTAAAGCATTTGATGTAAAATTATACACCTTCCTTAAAACTAATAATTCGTACATACCTTCTCTTCTTTAAATTAATATATCTACTTGTGAAAAGTATCTGTATGGGAAATTAATATAATCACAAATTTTCAGACACGACCTTGAGTGAGTAACTACAGAAAGCAAAATGGCTTCTTACCTGTTACGAGAAACTTCTAAGAACTCTTCCGTTTTGCCCTTGTCCATCAGATCACTTTTAATACGAGCACCAAAAATCATCACTTAAAATTTACTAATACTACGACAATGAAGTCACTATATTGCATCATTAAATAAAATACAAATTGTCTTCACGAACACGACATAAAGATCAGTCCAGCACATAACTCAAACCAACTCAAACTTTCTATTTCCACCAACAAGCAACGCACTTTTTTATAAATCATAGTAGCCACCTTTTAAACTATAGGGAAATATTAAATTGCATATCTACCACTACAAAAAAGAACAATTTTACAGTTGTCAGGTTGTCACATATGATTGTTTTCTATGACACCCGTAGTGATGGCGCTAGTCGAAAAACTTTTGAGTTGTATTTGTTTACTTATTTAAAACCAAAATGTATTACTGTAAGTAATACATAGTAATACATTTAAATTTGAAAGTTCATTTAGTATCCTATTAACAAATTAACAGCATGCAGTATCGTTTATATCATTAATCTTTTACAGGTGTTACGTGGGCAACCAAAAAACTCAGTGGCGTCAGTGCAATGATAAATACTACCCCTACGCAAAAAATATAATCATCAGACTTCCAAATCATGTCAGGGAGTCGTATTTACCTGACCTTAAACCTCTTCACACAAATTTAATTGCAAACATTCAGCATTCATACAACCCCAGATTCAGGCCAAATAGACCACAAGTACATAAAACAACACCGTACAAAAGTCTTGATGAATATGAGAAAGAATTTGACAATCAGTTTTTAGAAAAGCCAACAAATAACTTAGGAGAACCTAAAAATTGGCCTGTGTCATATCTGCACAAAGAAATGCCTCCAAAAGAGGGAACAACTAACAGTTCTGAACCCGAAGACAGAAGCAATCCAACTTCAAAAGAACAAACCTTCAACTCAAAGTACGAAGCTATCTCAAACTTAATAGATGTTATCAAGAAAGAAGAATTTGAAAATATAAAATATGAAATTGAAAATCAAACTAATACGTCTGACAATGAAGAAGTGCTTGTAGTGCAGATACCACTACCCTCTAATTTTACTAAAAAATCTGAAAACTTATCATTGACCATTAACAATACCAAAAAATTTGAATATGCAGAGCCTGTATATGTTTCAAAAATCGAAAGAATTGCAAAAGATACAAAGGCTGCTTACTCAAAGAGCTATATAACCAAAACAAGTAAACCTGAACAAAAAAACGAACATAATTAGATTAAAACACAAAACTGCCATTTTTTTAATGTAGATCAGTGCTAATAATCATGAACATACTATTTTTTATAACTGTAACACCAGCATTTTTTTAAATAAATCTTTTAAGCTTTCAACTCATTTTTGCATTAAGTATTTCTGTTTGTAGTGTTTAAATATTTAAGATAAAAGGAAAATAAATACACTTGTGTAAGTTTAAATTTAACAACCTTTGAAATACTATTTCGTATAACTACTCTTCGTAAATGACCACTTGATTGAAACTTAATTCAGTGTGAATAAAAATCAGTGAGTGTTTTTATTTTCTATGCCTCTTATTATTTAAAATCCAAAGTTGAGTACTACTGTCGTCAAAAAAAGATAAGAAATTTGTAATAAACTTTTTACTGTTTCCTTTGCTTACAAGTAATATAACAAAATATAGCAATTACTACAGATTTGTAAAAATAAATTAAAGCTTACAGCGAATTAAAGTATATCACTTCACTGTTATAATAAAATAAGCTACCGCATTTGACTTAATATTTGTAGTAAATATTTTTGTTAAAAAAACTGACTGCAATTAAACAAGCAGAAATACTACTTCAGCCCTTGTTTTTTTAGTAACATTTTAAAATTTCATATAAGTATGTAATTAATGGTTTATTTTGACGTTAAAACATTAAAGCATTTTGGTAGTAGATTATTATCTAAATAAACGTTTTTTTTAAAGACAGAGAGCTGTACAAAAATTAATTTCCTATTTACTAAACAGTCTTATCATTAAGTCTATTTAGTAGAAAAAAGATCATACTTTGGGATCGTGAATAACTTAAATTAACAAGAAAATACTATGGGGATTGTATAGCATTTTCACTATAATGTAATTAAAAAAGGATTAAAAATTTTTGTTTTGAATTCTAATAAATCTACATAAAATGGAATGTAATATAGGGCAACAACACATCGCCAGGTAAATCCAATAAATTTAAACACCTTTAAATTATTTTGCTAAAAATAAAAAAAACCTGTGAAATCTATATATGTATATGTCGAAAAAATATATTAATTATTCTTTAGTAGATGTTTGATGCCCCTTAAAGGATAAAACATTTTTTGCACGTCTGTAAACTTCGTTAAACATAACAAAATCTACTAATTGTGAGTACTACCATTAGTTTTTAAGCCGTAATTCAAACTTACAATTATTTTTAAAAATTTTTGTAAATATACATGATGGCTAAAAATAAATAAATCACCATACATTAAAGCAATGTAAATATCCAGAGCTACGCAAAACTTTATGCTTGAAAATGTTTTCCGATCCGTTCAGGGCATAGAAGTACACCAGGTCGAGTACCCAACCGATTTACACGACGAAATTTATTCATTTAACTGCGCCTATCTTCAAATTCTTTAGACACAAATTGATTTTAATGTTTTGCCCTTTGTTAGTGGAAAACGAGTTCTATGATATGAAAATATTTCTTAATTGAACAAGAAAGTGTTATTATATGTATGTAATACATTTAAAAACTGGTAAATAAATATGTTTTATAAAGGAATTTGATGTCTCACTCGAAAAATAAAACAGTTTGATTTTTGCGTAGTCTGGTTAGTATGACTTAAATTTACTTTATAAAATTGTATTTCAAAAAGAGAACCATCTGTTTTAAAGTAATTTGAATCACTCACTTCAATTTCCAAAATACTGGTAATTTGAAATTTTTGGATGGTTAAATGTAATTGGGCTTGGAGTTTTTAGAATAATTTTGCTCAGCTCTAATGTGTTCTTATTTTTAACTTTGTGCCTATCAAAACAAATAGCAAAACAAAAAGAATTAAATACAATGGCATATGATATAAATCAGTACGACTTTGACAATTAAAAATCTCTATCTGGGAACATTATGCATTTTTAGATGTCGAATTAGATGTGCCTTTTGAGAAAATCTTTTGTTACAATATTCACACAAAAATGCTTTCTCACCTGTATGTACCAACAAGTGCTGATAAAGTTGTCCTTTTGTGGAAAATGCCTTTGTACACTGATCACAGTGGTAATTCTTTTCACCAGTGTGTATTCTTGTATGAGTATTTAAATTACTGGAACTTGCAAACCTTTTTGAACAATAAGTACAAGCATATGGTCTTTCTGAAGTATGAATTGCAATTGTATGTTTTGTAAGCTGTTGAGCAGTAGCAAATGCTTTATTGCAAGCTGCACATATATGATTCTTCTCTCCTGTGTGTGTTCTCATATGTGTATGTAGATGTCCTCCATTTATAAACCGTTTATCACATAAGTGACAAACATATGGACGTTCACCAGTATGTATTCGTATATGATGTATGAGACCTGGTTTTGTTCGAAAAATTTTTCCACAAGTATCACACTGATGTTCTTTCGCAGGTTTGTGATTTTTATTATTCAGTGTTTGTTGTTGTACTGCTACATCTACTACATTTAGTCTTCCAATCTCTTCAATTTTAACATAATTTGAATCATCTTTGTACTCTTGAAAATCAAATTTTAATTCTCTTAAATTATTTCTGGTAATATCTTCTAATGTTTCATGTAATGATTCTAAACCAACATCATTTTGAGTAGATTCTTGTATTCCAGCTTCATTTAAATTACTTAAATTAGGATTAGTAAGGAACTTGTCACCTGTAAGTTGATGGGTATTATCTTGCAATGTGTACTGTTGTATTTGCCCACTATTTAAATCACAAACATCAATTTTAATGTTATTTCTTAAACTTATATTATCACTTTGAGCTTTTTCCACTTCTACCAATGCGGTTAATTCTGTGGCCGGAGGTAAGTTATGTAAACTTTGCAAACATTGTCTTAACCTTGCATCAGAACTTTCACATTGAGATTTAAACTGAAACGCAACATTCAGCTTTGCAATACAGCGTTGACAAATAAAAGGTGGAAGTCCGTCACCTTCAGTCACCTACGGAGATATTTTTGATATAATAAATATAATTAAATCAAATGTTTATAAACAAATACCTCTACTGAAGCACAGGCCATAATTAATATTGAGAAATGTGGTGGCTTTATAGGATCAAAGATGGGCATAAGCTTCTGCCCCTTTTCTAAACAAATACGACACATGTTATTTATATTCATGGTGATATAATAGTTGAATAATTCATTTTGATTTGACTGTATACCTTTTGATACACTCTCACAACCGGCCATTTTTATTTGTTTACTAATTCTACCGTAGATTTAAAAAAACACCTACAACCATAGAGAACGATAGGCACCGATAGTGTCTACCATCACGACTAGTACACAAGCTAGTAAATAATTCAATCCTTAAAATAAATTGTGCGTTATTTATTTAGACTTTATAAATATTTTCAGAATGTAATCACGCGACGATTACTTCTGTTTTAAACAAAAAAAGGTTGGAAATTTAGGATTGAAGAAAAAAAGAAAATTATGTTTAAGAATTATTAGTAATTAATTTTCTTAATTTACACGTAATGGAGTGGCTTTAATGAAACAATGTTCATGAATTATTAATTTTCCAGAATGATCTCCAATATCCGAACCATTTCTTTTTTATTTAAAACAAAACTAAGAGGTATCTAAAAGTTTGTATTTGCTGTCTATAGTAGTAATGAATCGTTAATAAAGGCGGCAAATTTTAAAACATCGCATTAAATCATAAATTGATTCTACATAAAATATTTTTAAAGAAAATTTGTTGATCATGTTTTAAGTTTAAAATAGTTGAAAAAAGGTGTAGTTTACAAAAAAAATTATCTGTAAATTTATACTTTAATATGTACATAAACCATTACAAACAAACTATTATCTAATCATTGTTATAATCGTTATCAGTGTGTAAAAACACTAACATGCTTATTTGCTTATTTATTAAGGTATGAGCTACCTAGGTAGCAACCGCTTCATTTAAATTCAAGGCAGGATTGTATCAGCACTTTGGCTTTAAAAGGCAACAGTTTGTAAATGGTACCGTCAGTCTACAATGGGAAATTGAGTCGATGAACTGCAAATTGCGTGGTTTGCATAATTATAAATAGTATGATGACACAGGAACAGGAATGTATTTATTAAAAAATAACAAAAACCCAAACATCGTCGATTACTAAGAAACAAATTGGAATTGTGCAAATAGTACTCGAATCTACCACTTTTCCAAAAATACGAAATCTCGAGTTATAATATCTTTTTTAAGTTGTCTTTATTATCAGTTTTTTGCGAAGTGATAGTTTTTACTTCATAGATAATTACGCTTTTTGTGGTAATTTCTAATCATCACCAATTGTAGATCGAAGTATTTATTCTTTATGTACTAATTGAAGAAATAAAATTAATATCATTCTCTTATAACGGCTAATGCAATTAAGTTTACAGGATTAAGAAACAAAAGAAGTTCAAAAGAAAAAATGAGTAAATAATTTCAAATTCTGAATTAATTATAAGAGCAAATTTGTAGTTCCAATAACTTGCACAATCCTTAAATAATACATAATAGAAAATGAGAAAAACTAAAAAATTAAACCTACTTAAGGAACAGTAAGTCCAAAAATTGAACAAAAAAGCAGTAAATAAATGAATATATACAATTTTCAAAAATAAACTCAAATTAATCTCAGCATTCAGAAAATTAAATAAATTCAGTCATACTATAAAAAATTAAATCTTTTCATGGTGAAGCATTATGTCAACTTAATACCATGCAACAAAAGAAAATACATTCCTATAAATCATAAATGAATAATTGTCGCATTAGTATCAGGTCAGAATGTGCTGCAATTCACCTTATTATACTCATACAAACTTAACTAGTTACTTATGACAAATATATGTTAGAATATTAAATATTATATAATATCACAACTCAAAAACAATAAAAGGCACATAACACATTTAACATTAAACAGTAGTCTTATTACCATAAAACAAATTAATTTGGCTGCACATGTGCATAAGGATTATCATGTTTCACTATAATAAATATTAATCAGTGCTTATATTTTACACAACCAATAGAAAAAGGAGCTTTAATTTATCGACACCAGTCAGTTTCCTGGAAATAAACAATTACAATGAAGTAAGATGAATATGAAAAAGTTAAGGTTTAATGGATTGGTTCTCCATTAATAAATACAACTAAGGAGCAACTTGCAAAATATTATATAAATAGCTTCATCAATTTTTGAACTGAAGAAGGAGAACCAATCCTACAATAAGATTATTAAGCCCAACTGACTAGTGACCACTACTTAGCTAAAAAGATTGCTATAAATCTTACTTTATATGATGCTTCATATCCTCCTTTACTACGCATTTGTTGCTGAAGTGCATTTAACTGATCATTTGGCATTTCCATGTCTCTGCTCCCTATGTGGGCTGTATGTTGGAAGTTCATTGGATTGCCTATCATGGATCTAAACATAAGAGCACATTAATAAAGCATTATTAAGAAGTATCTCTGCTTTAATTGCAATGGCATAAATATATCCAAATTAATATAACAACAAATATGATTATTATAGAATATAAATAATGAATTTTGATAGTGAAACAACAAACCTATCTATTCGATGCCTATGTCTTTTTTGAGGTTGAGCTACACAGCAACTAAACCAAGAAATCCAAATTTCGCCAACAGCAGCCATCTAGAAAGATAGAACATTTTCATTCTTTTATTTATTAATGTTTTAATTAATGCTGCAAGATTTTATGTTACAGCTTCTTAAAAAATAATGTGTGTATTGCCTTTTGCTACATTTACTTACAGAAATATAATTAAAATGTGAGAATTGGATCAAACGGTATCAAAAGAACGGTAATTATACACTTATCCTCCGATGAATGGATATTAAAGAAAGAATTGGAAAGAAATTAGTCACGTATGTTTAGATAATAAACATACATACACACATTACATATGTACTACTTACCTTTTCAAGAGACATTAATTTATCAATTGAGCAAGGAACACTGACTAATTATTTACTTTTACTAACGTACACAGATTTGAGGCAGTAGTTTATTGTGTCTCTTAGATTAGTTATTACACAGTTATCGAAAGAAAAAGTTTTACTAATTAAAGCTAATAACAGAGTACAGGAATAAAAACTTTCTTCTGACAGTTGTAATTTTGACAGCTGTCTGTTGTAGGGTCTGTTGTTTCTACTTTCTAGGACCATTGAGAAAAACCGCTACGACAATAAGCTTGTTATCTATGTTACATATACAGGGCCTTCTAGAAGAATTACATAAAAAATAAATATTTTCACTATTTCTAATAATAAAATACAATTTAGTAAAATTTATTAGATATTCTTTTCTTTAAAGGCATTTTATAAACTTTTCATTAATATTTATAATAATATGAATTATAAATAAATATTAAATGAAGTGCTTAATTTGCTTTTTTAAAGTAATTTACTTCATTTTAAACGTAATTTTCCTTAATTACATATTTTTACGTAATTACAACCTACAATTTGGCGCAACGAAGTACACCCTACAAAACACCGAGAATTACTGACTTAGGAATGCGGTTCCCAATGATTTAATTGGGCGCTATGCATTTGGCTGCATCTGATTCGCTGTTGCGTCGGCGGCCATCATGGAATTTCGTAAAACTGGATCACGGTCAATGCGCTGCACCTGCCACTGTAAACAGATGTAGGCGCCACCTGTCCAGCCACCTGTCACGATGACCGATTGACCTAGTTATATAACAATGAACTTGCATTCCTGAGCGTTCCTGAGTTAGTCACCCTCGATGCCGCGAGGAGTATACTTCGTTGCATTAAAACTTAGGTTATGATTACGTAAAAGCGTATAAATAGAAGAAAACTTTAAAGAGCGATATTATGATTAATTCTTAATCGATTTAGATGCAGTTTTCCCTAAAATAGATGAAATTTAACACTGATTATATTAATAAGAAACAGATAGATATAGTATAAAAAGGTATGTAAAGTAAGTTATGTCTATAAAAACAGAGTTTCAAATACCAGTATTATGGTACTTATTAAACATTTGAAAACCTTTTAAAGTAAACTATGGAATTTTAGGATATTGTTTACAGTAGGCTTCAAAAATGTTTATAACACTATACAGGGCGAGTCACTAAGTCGAAACCATTCTGTAGTACTTCACATGCAGTTTAAACTAGAGAAAAGTATTTCAAATAAAAGTTGTACAAAAGTTAATGTGCAGTATTTTCATATTTGGCTGACTTCCGGTTATACCAAATAAACACAACAATTTCGACATTCTCAGTTCCCCTAATATTATTACATTTTTGGATTTCCTATAAAAAAGTAAATATAAGTTTATTATGACTATATTGGATCTACAACGCATCATTCTTGAGTCATTTAACTATCAAAGTCATCAAACCAATATTTACAAAAATAAAACATTTGAACAAAAATACTATCATATTTTCTTCCACATTATGTAATGCAAAATTAAATTTTATTTATACTGATGCAAGTTTGTTGCATTCTTTATCAACGGTTTTTGAGAATTTTGTGATTGCATTTTGGGTAATTTATTTGACAATTTCGTTTTCTGGCGGTTATGTAGAACATTTTCTTAATCTTATTTCCATTTAAAAAAAGGGTTATTCATGTTTAAATTAGTACCTACATAAATATTGTTGTTGATAAATTTTGTACGTAGTATTTAAAAAATATCTGTCCATTAATTGTACAAAAATTTTTATAAGCAATTCAGAACAACAAAATTAGGATGTATTTCCAGTATAACCGGTATAATGTTTGAAAATATTTTTTTAGTGACTTGCCCTGTACCTACTAGGTATAATAAAGTTTTTATTCTTTTTAATTTTTTTTTCTTATTTTTCAACAAGGTAGACATTCATACATCTACCTCCTAAAAATGATAACTGCAAATGATGGATATCATTTTTAGGAGGTAGGTGTACGTATGTATTACGGAATAAATTACTTTATTGAAAAATAACGGGAAAAAAATGGAGAACAATAAAATAATGGATACAGGTATAATTTTCCACAATTTTTTGGAGATTCCTCTAGAGGTCTTAATCACTTCTGTACCACTTGTTAATGGTGCAAACAACTTCTTTTTTCATAAAAACATTTTATTTTCAATAAACCCTCTTGGTGGTGCATAGCACTTTAAACATATTAATCATAGCGACCATTTCATACCGTAACCTAAGCAAAACTTTCTTGGTGGTGCAAAAAAAGTTGTTTACACTACTAACGAGTGGGGCAGAAGTGATCAGTACGTCGAGAGAAATCTCCAAAAAAGTTTTTTAGCCATTTGAAGGTAATCGCTTTTCGGAAGTCCATCCAATTAAGGAAATTAAAGTTCCTTAATTATTATAGATTTTGATGTAAAAAAACGGCATTATAGGCAACACAATTAACGTGTCAGTTTTGACTGGACTGTGGGAAGTCAAAAACTGGACTAGAAATTTATAAATTATCAAATAAATAATTTAAAAATTAATAAAATTATTTTTCCATAGATAACAATATGTAAATTTAGAAATCCTAAGTCATAACTAGGTCTTTTGTGTTTTCAAAATGGATGGTATGACCTTCTTGGAGTGCGTGGTGAGCTATATGTATATGTATATAGTACAACTACAGTCTACAACTTGGCCAGGCGGAAAGCTTTGGAAATAGAACAGCACCCCAATAACATAAACAAGGATGATGGGTTGCATATAAGCAAAATTTGGAAACCTGTAATGAAAAGCAAACAGAGTGCAACCAGCTGGATAAATCCGAACAAACCAGACAACATGGATGTGATGAACCATAAATGCAGCCACCGTGACAACCAACCCCCCTGTAAAAAGGATAATCAGACTCAGCAAAATCACCACCGAAACGTCTGGAAGAAAAAGTTTCCATGGACCACGGCAAAACAGCCTAGAAGAAACCACTGTATCCTAGAATAAGTTAAAAAAGTATAAAGTCATACTTAAATTGGATATATATATATAATTATTGAAATTTTCTTACGTTTCTGCTTTATAAACAATTTATTGATTAATGTCACAAAAGCCAGAGAACATATATTTTATTCCTAATATACTTAGTTATTGTCATACACAACATCTTGAAAAGTTCAAATAAACCAAATAATAATGATTAGAATGATTATATTCTAACAAATATCTTGCCAACAGGAGATAAATACTACATTACATACTATTTGTTATGTTATAAGTACATCAAATCCACGTACATAAACGATTCAGTTTACCAACCCATTACGTAATGGATGGTTTAATTTTTATTTATACCTACGTTGACTGATGGTACTTTGTTAATAAGCGACAATATTATGTATGTGGCAAGGTAATTTCTCAAACATCAATTTTAC
This sequence comes from Agrilus mali, assembly GCA_029378335.1. Classification (NCBI taxonomy): domain Eukaryota; kingdom Metazoa; phylum Arthropoda; class Insecta; order Coleoptera; family Buprestidae; genus Agrilus; species Agrilus mali. Next base: position 5,235,074 of record CM055655.1, on the reverse strand, counting down.
ACAATTAAAATTATTGACTCGAAGTAGGAAATCGAAAAATTTAAAACTACAATAAACGTTACAAAAAGTTATAAATATATGTATTCGAAAAAAGAAATATTAAATATAAAAAGCTGAATAAGTACAGGTTTTCAAGAATAGTCTGAGATTTCAGCACTAAACTAAACTAAATTTAGAATGCTATTTTTTTGTGCTAGGAGTTAACGATTTAAATTATTTTTCTTCTGATATTAAGGAATCAGAAGAGGAGCCACGATAACAATATTCTCATAACATCAAAAATTTATGACTGTTTAAAGAGGACTGGGAACGAGAAGATTTCAAATTTCATGCTATTCTTGTTTGTTTTGTACACTTTTGTCGAAATTAAACCCACAACACGTTGTGTTTCTTTGCAGTTTTTCCGCATTGTATTTTTATATGGGAAATCGACGATTTCCCAAAATAAAAAAGGTTTTCTTACTCTTTTTTTACCCCATGAAGATTTTTAAACTTGTACCTTAACTTAAAAAAAAAATTAAGTAAAATATTGGATATTTTGAGTATCTACAACGTTCACAATGCGGAAGTCTCTGTGTTCGATGATGGTCGTAAAATTGCATTGTAGAATTCTCTAATTTTACCCACAATGCGAAATTATAACGACTATGACTTTTTTGTTATTTTTTTCACCCCATGAAGATTAAGGGTTGTTTAATATTAATTTTTTGACCATACTTTAATATTGAAAAGATGTCAGTAAAATAAAGTGATGGTAATTTTGAATATTCACAAAGTCCACAACGTGCAATCTGCTGTGTGTATTCAATTATCGTTTTAACAGCACATTGTGGAAGTGATTTTTTCCACAATGCGAAATTCTGATGACCACAGAAAATATACGACAACATTCTTTTCTATTTTAAGATGGTTGAGGTCTTTACTTGGTGGACATCCATCATTTATACATATAATAAATAAAACACAAAAAGTTTTAGATTTTCGCAATATTGTTTATTACAGCTGTTTCGGTATTTGTTATACCTTCTTCAGATGTAACACACAGCTGCTGTATATAAATTGTACATAATAAACAATATTGTAGAAATTTAAGTGTTTTTGTTTTATTCCTTATGCATATTTCTTGTGTTTTTTATCACCCCATGAAAATTAAGTAATATTTGAAAACACAATGCGAGAAAATAATGAAACCCACAACGCGTTGTGTACAAATTTTCAGCAAATGCATACAACATTTACATGTACATAGATACTTATCGATATATGTGTTTATGTATGTATGCATATTTGTATGTAGAACGTCACTGCAACATAAAATTATGAAATTAACAGTAAAAGATGCGAATGACGTACCAATTACAATGATATGATCATTCTCTATTTGATATTTACGATTTGATTTTCGTCAACGAAATTAATTAAATTGGGTACAGGTACAAAATAACATATTTACTGTCTAAATTTCTACTATGTATAATATTATTTTATATGTACTTACTTTGGTTACGTTAGTTAATTGTACATTTAAAATACATTTAGATATTTATGTACGATACAATTAAAGCTGAATCAATGTTCTTTTACAATCTGTACAGTTTTGGAAGACTTGATTTTTTTGTCGTTAATTTATTTTACAATTACCTGATAAATAAAAAATTTCACCTTATCCCCTATATTTACAAGGATTAAAATAATCTGTAAGCATTACAACAAGCTATTGTTGTGTACGCAATTTTTTGTCATGACGCATCTAACATGCCAGCAGCTACTTTTATGTGTATTATTTTAGCAGTGCGCATAAAAGTTATTTATATTGTGTGTACATGTTTGATTATTATAATTTATATAATAATAATTAATTTCCACAACATTTACTTATACACTTATTACAGCATTAAAAGGCAAAATATCACAATAACAAGCCGATCCACCGTTTCCTTCCGCGCACTGTTCCCTGCAAAATTCTTCTTGATCAAAAGCTGTTGTTGTTTCTACCTTTTCTTCCTCTTTTTCGATTGTCGTCCCATCTTCGACTTCCCTTTTTTTCCTTTCATTGCCGTAATAACAAAAACCACATCCGGCTACTTTTATTCCATTTCCGCAAAGAACATCACAAATTTTTTTGACATTAACACTGGAACTTTCTTTTAACAATTGGCCATCGCATTCGCACTTTAAAATGTCGTCTTTCAGACGGCATATCTCCTGGCAAACGGGAAAGACGTTTTCACTTTGCGTAGCTAAGCAATTTTCGACGCACTGATTTCCACTTACGATTAGGCCGTTGTGGCAGAGATCGGCGCAAAGTGAACTTCCAACTTGCATCGCCATTGGTTCGTTGGAACTTTCGTAACCTAGGTTACGAAAGGAAAATGCTTTGGATCCTCCTACCAACAGGACTACGAACAATATCGACATCCTATAACGGGAGGAAAATTAAATGATATCTATATATATATTACAGGAGGCCCGGTTCGTAACTTTAATCTGATGAAAACTTGGGTCATTTTAAATCGACCAAAACGATAGAGAGATTACAGAGAAATTGCCAAGCGATAATTTATGTACATCCATACAAAGTTATAAATTGTAAAGTAAACACCAAAGTTTCAAAAAGAATATCAAGGGATATATCAAATTAGTACCTAATTTTAGAGGATTTAGCGGGTTAAGCATGCATTAACTCGTTAATCGTGTGCAGGATTTGGAAATAAGTTCTAAAACTTTTCTTATTTTTTAGATCCCACAGACAGTGGCGGATTTACCAGCAGGCTGAATAGGCTAGAGCCTAGGATTTTAAGGGGCGGCAAACTTTGCTCAAAAATTTTTTCCTGACAGAAATAAAAAAAAATTATTATCTTATACACGGAAAAAAACGAGGCTCAAAAAATCAACAAAAATTACAATATTTTAGTGCTAAACAGTATACTAAATACACTAACGTCTGTATATGAAAAATTACTGAACGCTTATTTATACAATATGTGTACTATTGTGATTTTGAATTTTTTAAATATTCCAATAGCGTTTAAGTATGACAATTTAAATTTAGTATTTTTACCTATTTTTTAAATTAAATATTGCCATAATTTTTTCTTTAGGGACACCCACACTATTCAATTAATGTGTAATATGTTTCACCACTTAAATATATCTATTCGAAGAGAAATGGGAACCGAAAAAAAATTGCTTAAAAATAACAATAACAAATATTATATAGGTATATATGTGGAAAATTAATACTTTTCTGTTGATATTTCTGACGATATTTACAACCTGTTTGAGTGTAGAATAAAAATTTAATAAATTTACACGTAAAAAATTGCATATTGTTTCACAGAATTTCATAAATATTATACAATTCCTAGAATAATGATAATTAAAAAAAAAGCAAAAATGATAATATTGTAATGAATAAAAGCTGTAAATATCCATTCAACGAAAGTTCTTCTTAACATTTTTACATTTTTAATCCTGATGAATTCGTATCAATTTTTGTCGATTAGTCTTATAAAAATATAATACAATCATAAAGTTGTAATTTCATTGACAAAAAATTGATTGTGAATTAGGCTATAGAATTGCAGGTGTCAATAGGGGCGGCAAATTTTGAATAGCCTTCGGGCGGCAAATGTGTAAATCCGCCACTGCCCAAAGATATTTCACAATAAAAAAAAGTACCTAATTACAATAAAGAACTATTCATTATCAAACATATAGCATTAAATAATGGTTACAAAACAAAGGTAATAGACGATGTAATAAAAACAAAAAACAATAGGAAGATAGAGACAATTATATTCAGGATCAACTTTAAGTAAAGACACAAATTTTAAATGCGTTAATTATTTACCTAATATAAGCAATAGAATCTGTAATCAACTTACCAAACTAGGAATAAAAACTATCCATGTAAACAAAATCAACCTGATAAAAATGTCAATAAACAATAAAATAAAAACTGACAAACTTAATAAGCAAGGAGTTTATAAATTAAATTGTAGCAATTGCGACGCATATTACGTATATAGGCCAAACGGGCAGAAACCTAAGAACTAGATTAGAAGAACACAAAAAGGATATCTTAAAAGGAATTTGTATTAACACCGGTTTAAGTACACATTGCATCTACTCTAATCACTCTTTAGATATTGAAACTATGAATCTATTACATCTTGAAAATAAAGGAACACATACTGGAACAAAAAAAAAAGCCCTATTGAAAAAAGAGAATATTAGCAACGACCAAGTAATGTTCCAAAATAACTTAATAATAGACAAGTAGGTACTCAGGTTTCTACCCCCAATCGAGCAACACTAGTATTTAAGACTACATCACAAATGTAATATTTAGTATATTGTACTCTCTTGAAAAAGGCTCTAACCAGCTGAAACAATTGTATTAGGGAAATTAATAAATTCCAGTGGGAAACAAAAAAGCAGTTTTGTTTCTTGTTTAGATATATTATTAAAAAAACAGTCAAGCCCAATAGTCAGGCTTCGCATTATTAAGGTGACATGAATAAAAAACATACTTGGTTTTTTAGGTCACAGCTCAGTATTTGTTGTTTAAATACAGTATTTGTAGGGTTGCCGTTAGTCCGGGTTTCCCCGGATTTGTCCTAGTTTAGAGGGAGTCCGGGGAGCGTCCGAACGGGGTTTTATTTGTAGTCCAGGTTTAAAAGTTTTCAAATTATTTAAAAAAAGAATAAAAGGCTTCTAACAATTCTTAAAACATGAAGGTTTTTCTTAAGAAGACTAAATTTAATGTAGAAATAAATAAAAATTAAAACTATTTTTTATTTTACTAAGTAAGTAACATGTCCGGGTTCTAAGCATCAAAATCCGGTGTTTTTACCTTACTTTTTCTTGTTGCCAGATTTTAAAGATGGCAGCCCTAAGATATATAAAAACTTCAAATTTATAACTAGCTTAGTTTTTGAGATAAATCCTGTAACAAAAACGGTTCAAAAGTGTCAACTTTGGCGGCCCCCTATTCCATCATTTTTAAAGATAAAAAATAATAAAAATTATATTTGTACTCTACTCGACGAGCTTTAAAGAATGACAGCCCACATGCCAAAGTAAAAAAGAAATGTTTTGCTCCTTTTGATGTATGAGATCCCATATAAAAAATAATAAAATTGAATTTTTAACTAGATGTTCTATTATAACCAACTTGTACACCTATGACCATCGGTTTCTGAGTTAATTTAACTTATAGAAAAAAAATCGCTACCGCAACCCAAATTATAAAAAATCATAACTTCCACAAAATACGACTTAGAGTGTTGAAATTTTTACTAGTAATAGCTGAATATTAGTGCTAACGCCTTGACAAAATTGAATTAAATAATTTATACAGGGCGTTCAAAATAAAATTCTAAAATTGAAAAACTTCAAACACGAATTACCTCGTTTTTTCAAATGGCACCTACTATTTTTTATTTTTTCAATCGATTCCTTTTCTTATCCTCTTTCGATCCATATGGATACTTCCTATTTTATATGAAAATTTTGGAATAATTTTGAATTATTACTTAAAATAGGAAGTATTCATATAGATCGAAAGAGGATGAAAAAAGGAATCGATTGAAAAAATAAAAAATAGTAGGTGCCATTTGAAAAAACGAGGTAATTCGTGTTTGAAGTTTTTCAATTTTAGAATTTTATTTTGAACGCCCTGTATAAATTATTTAATTCAATTTTGTCAAGGCGTTAGAACTAATATTCAGCTATTACTAGTAAAAATTTCAACACTCTTAGTCGTATTTTGTGGAAGTTATGATTTTTTATAATTTGGGTTGCGGTAGCAATTTTTTTTTCTATAAATTAAATTAACTCAGAAACCAATCGTCATAGGTGTACAAGTTGGTTATCAAGCTTACCTTAAAATTACACGTTTTTATTCGAATTCAGCGTAAAAAATATACCATTCCATTTAAAATAACAAAGTTGGTATCAACTTCCGGTATAACCGGATGTAAATCGAACTTGAAAATATTTGTAAAAGAAGCGGCATAAACAATAACCAAATGAGCCCAAGTTTCAGAATTGAATTCCTTCTACTAATTCATATACTTCTAATAGCCCATCAACTTGAAAAACCCTGTATATAGCTTTATTCAATTTTGATAAATCTGTAATTTTTTCTAAAAACGTATTAAATGGCAATTTTATTATGCAAAAACTACAGCACTGATTCTCTTGAAATTGCAAGTGAACTTAAAAAAAGCCTCGCAAAGAGAGGAAAAGACATGTTTCTCTACACCATTTTTTGACCATTATTTTGCTATTTTTTTATTTCTAATTGACTGTGAAACTTTTTTCCTTTCTTTCAGAATTTTTTTGCGGATTACATTGTGGAGTCACTTCATCGAAAATTAGTGATTATATAGAAACAACCTATCCGTAATAAATTTCACTTGGTTTATTAAATAATTCTAAGAATAATTGAATAGAAAGTTAATTTTGGTTAATCAAATTGAAAAAGCTTGGACTTAAAATATTATACAACCAAGTTTGAAAGATCTAATAGTTACTAACAAAAAGAATTTTTCTGAATGAAATAAAATATATCTATTAAAATTCGGCAAGCTAAATTTTACAAGATTAAAAAGGACTCGTGATGATGATAAGGGTCTATATCTCCTTATGTCTTTTTTATGTTCTCAGCTTTTTTTTTCATGACAGAGAAAAATAATGTAATTCTCTTAAATTTCTTTCATTATGCTAAAGTTTAAAAATAATTCAGTCAATTTTCTTAGAATACTGCCGTTTGTTTGTAGAAATTGTAGATTTACTTACGATTAGGTAAGCTTGAAATGATTTTAATCAAAATTGTAAAGAAATGTACATAAAACGTTAAGTTAGTCGTTATGTGATTTTATCGTTATGATTAATATGAAATTAAAGGAACTGTGTTTTTTATCACTTGTTTAAGTAATTATCATTAAATAAGCGATAAACAACACAGCATTTTTTATTAATACTAAATATTTTATGTTCCTTATTCATATTGCACATATACTTAATATATAAGTATAAATTATTTGTAACACGTAATTATGTTGAAGAAAAATAGATTAAAACTGAGTCTTCTGTTGTAGGATGTAAAAAAAATTGAATCCAAGTTTTTGTACAACATTAGTGGTTTTCTGAGGAAGATTAAGTACATACAAATTCAAAATTTAAGTGTCAGCAGAAAAATACTTAATAGTTACCAACAATTTTAAACTAATAACAATACATTATATTAATATGACCCAAGTTTTTCTCAAATATTCCTTTAATTAAATATGATTCAAATTGGTACATACCTTGCGTTGATTTTTGAAAGACCGGAACAGTAAATGACAGTAGGACTACCGATTTTACAACTTAACATGTTACCGTTATACTTAATGGTTATGCTGATTTTGTATGGCACTTATGCGAGATTATTAACTATGTTATCAATGATAAACAGATGTTTGTAACATATTACTTGTAATGGGAATAAGTGAAGTTAAATATTTGCAAAATGTGAATTTTTATAGCTATTGAAAAAATTGTCGCCATAAAGTGTAAAGTGCAAAAACGACGTATGTAGATAGCTTATGCATGCTGCTGTAATCAATTTCACATAAATTATGGTAGAAATCAAATTCAAATGCAAAACATGACTCATATTAGTTTTAAAATAAAACACATGATAGGATTTTGTAGATTAACAATAAATAAATAAATCAAGTCAGTAGAAGTTGAGTCAGAACTAGAAAAAGCTCTTATCACAAGAGTTAAGAAGTTCAAAGCTCTTACTTAAAGTGATTTGTTCATTGAAAGCTTCATGATATTTTAAAGTGTAAGGGCTTCGAATTGCCAATTATATGTATACTAGCAGCAATACCCGGCGTTGCCCGGGTAAGAATGTATTACACGTTTGATGGAACATTCTAGAATATGATACAATTTAGAACTATCCAGATAATCCCATAATGATTCAAAAATATTTTCTAACTTTTTTTAACATTCTGAAACATTCTTGAATGATCTTCAAGATTCTGGAACATTCTTGAACATTGCCAAATCATTCTGAAATGTTATGATTAATAAAACATTGTTTTACTTCTTAGAACATATTTGAACTCCCTGTAACATTCTAAAAAAATCTGCTTCATTCTCATCCCCACTCCGTGCTGTTTGCTGGGTGAGTAGTGGCATCAGTAGACGCCTGGCGGGGATGACTAATCGATTGATAATAATTGATCAGCTATCGATCACTGAGAGTTGAAGATTATTACAGTACTAATATCGCTATTAAAAAATGGGGGTTGGTGGTAGAAGGGTGAAAATTAAGGGTTATATGTATTTATTAATGCCAACTTTTTTTTAATTAAAGACATTATTTTGGTAATTATGAAAAAAAAGATCGATTTAAAGCATGGGGACTAGCATTAAAAATAAAAAATATTATGAAAAATACGGGAAAATGTGCTCGTTGCATTTCACCAAAGATGATTATATATTATACTTACAGTATCTTAATCGACATTGTCATTTTTGCCGCACTTTATTAAATGACCGGCATATAAAATTTTTTCAGCATTAATAAAATCGATTATTTCACGTAAATTTAACATTTTTTTAATTAAAACATACAATTGCATCTGTATTTAGAGTATTCACTGCACCCTTAGAGACGCCATGTTCTTATACCCCCTTTTTTCATGTCAGATTCCAATAGGCAATTTATTTTTAATCTATAATCTCATACCCAACGTTTTGCCACCGGTGTGTGGCTTTACATGGGTGGTTAATATAATTATAGTAATACATTTAATAAAATTAAAACACACATTAAAAATCAATATTCACAGCATAGTTTTTAATTATTTATTTATTTGATTTTTACTGTGCGTTTTAATTATTAAAAGTATTATTATAATCATATTAACTAGGGGTAAATTTTCAGACCTCTGTAACATCGCTATTATTGTATTCTGACCAACATAGTCGACCCATGATTAAGCCACACATCGGTAGCGAAACGTTGGGTATTGTCATAAAGAAGAGCGAATTTTATATGGTGTTTTTAATGATTTGTTATAAAATAGATAACACTTAAAACTAATATAACTTGCCTAAATAATTGTCAACTAGGGGCGTTGATAATGGCAGGGACTTTTAATGGGAGAGTGATAGCGGTCACCCGCTACACCACCCTAACTCTTCTCACTCGCTTGCTTGATCTTACCAACTGCTGCCTTCCTGTCTTTTCTGATTAACTTGTTCTTTTATAATGATCCACATAGTGCTCTTTTAGTTACCCCCAAACGGAACTTTGGAAGTTGGTCACGGCCTACATAAACCCTGCAACTATGTCGAAGTTCCAGGTTCCAGGTGGCTGTTCCGTGTTTCGTAAAATGAACACGTTAATGAAATAATAAACAATAAAGAAAAATATGAGCACCATATGACAGTATGAGATTATAGGGTATAGTAAGATAAAAGAAGAAAAAAAGTGTGACTGTTTTATTGGTTACGCCATTTGTAATCGTTTCTAATATGTATACGTGATACAATGCGATTACAGAGGTTCCCGTCGCCCGCCGGTTGTTGAGATTCTGAGTGAAAACTGGAAACTTAATCTATAAAGTATGCTCACTCCCTTCTCAACCGCAGACACACTCGATATTAATGGTATCCAACACAATCGTAATTATATCAACCCGATAAGATAATGTAAGTACTGTGGCTCTCAAAAAAAAAAAAAACGCACAAAAATGCACTTATCTTGAAGGTGTTAATTATGTTTGTTTTTTTTGTAAACACATCAAACATTTCCTGCTTCATTAAGGATTAAGTAAACAGGAAAAAAAACAGGAAAAATCATGTGATTTTAAGATAAGAACAGAACGTTCGCTTTTTAGACTTAGCAAAGTAAATGGTATCTTTGGATTCTCATAAAAAGGAAAACATTACAGATTTCAGATTATTAAACCTTTTTTTATATATATTCTCATAATTCGTACAATTATTTATTAGAAGTGCCTAATAGGGTATTTGACTGGTATTAAATATATTAATATATTTATTTAGATACCTACTATGTTAATTGAATTCGGAATCAAACTTCAAATTAGTCAAAAAATATAAAATATTGAAGTTAAACGTTAATATTCTTTTTATTTTTTAAAATAATAGACACTATTTATATGTTTCAGACGCTATTTATGACAGTTCATGATTTACATAGGTTTCAAATTTTATAAGCAACAAAGGTGTAACACACAGGGACAGATGGATGAAAGTCGCAAATTTGGAAGGGCTTTTCCTTTATCCTGTTGCTATTGCTACAGAACTTAAATATCTTTGCTCATTCCGTATTAAATGTTATTGGAACAGGGTAGATTGTTTCGAAAAATAAACTTAATGAGTTGACTATTGCCTTTCAATTTTTAATAAATAAATGTTGTTTAATTTGATCAAAATATGCGTTACTTACTCGTAGCACTTAATAATGGTCATAATCGTCATGTGGGGTTTGTTTTACCATACATTGATTGACCGATTTCAGTATCAAATAGATCATAAACCACGTGTAGGTACATAAGGATACTTGAGTTTCTTTTTAACTGATTACAGTCTCCATTAATAAAGTATAATATATTTAAAGTATTTCCTTACAAATTCGAGTTGTAGAGGTCTCAAGGTTTCCTTATCAGACATCTTAAAGATAAATAAATTGAAGTGTGTATGTGAATTTAAAACGTTTAATTATCATGTACGTTTTCCGTTTGCTAGTATGTACATAGATATACGTGGCGTTGCGTCTTCCGGGTACGAAAATTTGAAAATATTTTAGAAACAAATAGGAAATTCGATGTTTTGATACATCTACAAATTTTTAAAGAAAATTCCGAAATGTAAAAGTTTTTTAAATGCCTAGAACATTCTGTCACGTTCGTACATTTTCAATTATTGGTACAGTTTGCTACTTAATTAATCAGTCTATCCTGAAACATTTTCGGGTTTTCATGAGAACCCAATGTAGAAGGAAGAAATTTTCACCATACACGCACTCTCATTGACAAACAGATACGGCTACTGAACTATCTTAATACCAGTTGGACACCAACGGCTATTTATCCCCATACCTGCGCCTGCGAGGGAAATGCAGTGGATAAAAGTGAGTACTTATACAGGAGCACCCGTTTATTTTTTTTAAGTTAATAAATTTACACTGATTACTAATATTTTGGCCGTTTTACTTTAATTAATAGATGGAAGTAAATAAGGGAATTTAGTTACCTAGGCTGTTCATTTAATAAAAGAGGAAAGGAATAGTCACACAAGATCAGCAGCTGGAAAATTATCTATTGGATGTTTTAAATAGTACCTTTCTTAAGAGAATCCAGTATACATACCTGCAATCGAGTTCGTACCAGAAACATGAGCCAAAAAAGTAAATGAAGTTGAGATTTTTGAGAGGAATTCAAGAATTCACAATACTAGACTGTCTGAGTAACGTGCACAATTGGAAAGAACTACAGGAATATGTTCAGTAGAGCACATTTTATGTGTAGAGCAAAAACAATTGAACTAATTTGGGCATTTGGATACAACCAATACAGAGAGGGGGAAAAGCAAGAAATGTAACGAAAACTGGAATAATTAAATTAAAACTAGAATTCGTGGAAATTAAAGTAAGGACAATGTTGAAGAAGACAAGACTTGTGAGTGAGTGAGTGAGAGTTGGATAATCAATAGCATCTAGCACTGAATAGTTTAGAAATAATAATTTCAATAGAAACAAATGGAACCTTTTTTATTGAATGTAACAATATAAAAAATTAATTGAACCATTATTTTCCAATTCTATAACCAATAAGAACAATATTTAAATAAAGGATAAGTTCTACTTTTGTTTTCCAAGTAGATAATCCATAAACATCTTGGCTATTAATGGGCTCAATGGGTGTTCCATTGCTAAACTGTTTTCTTGTATGCAAAAGTCCTGGTTGAATTGTAAATAATTTTGGTTTCTAACAGCGTTAATATTTCTTAGATTATATTGGGGTTGCAATTTCCAGCAATTAGTTTATGGTGAATTATATTCAAAACATCTTGTGGAGGTACGCTTTTCTTGAAACTGTTGTTTTTGCGAAAAATTACATTATGGATAAGTTTCTAGTATAAATAGTGTAATTTAGCTGTTGGCATTTTTGATTTTATTTTTGTACGTGTATGTATATTTTGTTGTTTTGTCATTTATTTATTAGGAAAGTCATTATATTGACATGAGAACGTTAATATATCAGTGGAATGCATGCCGATGATATCGTGCTTCTGTTGTTTGCCGTCCCTTCGTAAATCGTAAATCGCAGTCAGCGGCAGTGTGGGGTGTATGGGGTGCGTCGACGTCGCGACGCCCTCCGTCGTTTAACGTCACCAGCAGACCGTCAGCCATTTTCTGGTTGGTTAGACACTTAACCGTCCCGCTGCTGGTCCTGGCAAAGAAACGCAGAAAAACATCCACAGTCCTTTCGTTATCATTTACGTATGTTGGTATATAAATGTAGGTATATACCTACATTTGTATATAATGATAACACACGTAGTAGATACATGTGCTTTATATACTAACAGTAGGTGTGTTTTATTACAATTAGAATAGTAGGAGAAGAACAATGAAAACAAGAACAAAAAAAATTAATTTACAAGTATTGTAATATGAGAATTTTTATTAATAATAGAAAGGAAACTAGAATAGTAAAAGAAAATGCTGTTTTTACAGTTTTTCTTTTTCGTTATTTGTTTAACGAGGAATTGTTTCCTCAATTTAAACTGGAATTTTATATAGAGAGGTAAGAATATCTATATTACACGTTTGATGGAACATTCTAGAATATTCGCGAATTAAGAACTATCCAGAACATCCCATAATGATTCAAAACATTTTCTAACTTTTTTTTAATATTCTCAAACATTCTTGAATGATCTTCAAGATTCTAGAACATTCTTGAACTTTTCCAAATCATTCTGAAATGTTATAATAAAACATTATTTTACTTCTTAGAACATATTTGAACTCCCTGTAACATTCTAAAAAAGTCTGCTTCATTCTCATCCCCACTCCGTGCTGTTTGCTGGGTGAGTAGTGACATCAGTAGACGCCTGGCGGGGATGACTAATCGATTGATAATAATTGATCAGTTATCGACCACTGAGAGTTGAAGATTTTTACATTACTAATATCGTTATTAAAAAATGGATTTGGTGGTAGAAGGGTGAAAATTAAGGGTTATATGTATTTTTTAATGCCAAATCATAAAAAAATTAAAATTGTAGCTGCTTTCGTGGTAAGCCGTTTGATTCCATTCTGTCTTTTAAAAAATAATTTTTTCTTGAATAATTTATTTCTAAGTCAACAGAATCAAACATACTTATACATATGAGATCATCTGTTCACCATTATGTGACATCTCTCCCAATTGTATGAGATAGATGCCACCTTAAATTTAAATTTGGCGATTGGTCACTTCCCAAAGAAAAATATGAGAAAGCAAAACCTTTTACACGCCACTTGAATATTACAATGTTATGTTACTCATTGACTGACATACACAATTTTATAGCTTTAGATTTTCTGTTTGTTTAGATAATTTTTTTAAACAAAATGAAAACCGGGCAAGAGTTTGTATTACACTTTCATGTGACCAAACACCTTTTGGCATAATATAAGGTTTTGTTAAATGGAAGCTAAAAGTAGACTTTCTAATTTGTTAGGCTTATCACAGAAAAATCGAAAAAAATTTCAAGGGTGCTTTTTCCAAATTGTAATAAAATGTAGCGGTTCTCGTAAAAACAATATGTGTATTTACATAATAGCGTCCCAGATTATGGCTCGAACGATCGGTCGTGACGTCAAAGGCAACAGACGGTGTGTGTATATGTGTATGAGGGGGTGGTGCGGGGGTTCCTCTGGAGGTGGTGAAGCTGCGCGCTATTGGTATCCCAAAATTGATTTTAAACGTCCTGACGAGCCTTTGTTCAATAACCTTGAGGATGTTTCTACTTACTAAATAAACCAAAACTAACTGCTATCCTAGGATATGATTATTAACATCCTTAATTAGATATGTGGAAAATCATTTTGGTACTTTCCAAATTGGTGTCTGATTAAAAAAAAAAAGAATACTTTTTCGGCCTTATCCTCCTACTTTGTTATATTCTAATTTTGAATTTTGTGCTCATCGAAAATACATAGATATGTTTAAAATAACAAATTTCAGAAATTCCTGATAATAGTCGAAATTTTTTGGGAGAAGTCTGTTAGTACTTTTTGTGATTAATAATAAATTTTTAAATAATTTTATGATGAACGTAACTATTTCTATAGTTTCTCTCTAGCTGAGGATGACACTGGATATTAAAACATATTATGTGGAATTTTCGATTTTTTTTACATCCACAAAATTGTGTTTGATTAGAAAACCACAACAAACAGCTATCTGCAAGGACTCTGCCACTAATACAGTTAACGATTTAATTATGGTCAAATCATTAAAGAATTTGTAGATAGTTATCAAAGAAAACTCGCTAGGTATGCATTAAATGAGAAAATGTTGTGTAGTGCCCTTTTGGTATTTTAGTATGTGCTTTGATAAAGCCTAGCCTCAAATGGATCAAGTCCCTTTCAAACCAAAATCCTGGATCTACGACTGTACTAGAAGTACTATGAGAAATTTTATAAATTATTTAAGTACATTATGAAACTTTTTACAAGAAGAGAAACATCCTAAATGTAGACATCACCTAAGTTTCATTATTTTCTCTGTAATATAACAATGGGTGGTATTTTGCACAAATTGAATCTCTTCACGTTTTTAATGAGCATAAAAATGTGGGGAGGTGAATATTAAATATGTAAGTGCCTATATTTTTTATAATCTTGTCGCTTTTCTGAGTAAATACTGATAAGAGAACCATTTAGAGTAGCTGCTTGCACCACAGAGTGTTGGCAATCAAAAGTAGGAGTCTTCTCACTTCCTAGTAAGATTATTTCAGAATCTCATGCGGTGAAACGATTCTGTTTCTGCACACCCCAAGGTTAAAACTCATGAGATTTTGAAATATATGTGATAGATTGAACAAAAGCTGAGTGTTTATACGCGCGAGTATAATGCTCAGTAATCAGTAAAATGTATAAAGTAAATTCCAATTTAGAAAAAAAATACCTAAATAATTACTTAAAATTAAGCTGAGGTGCTTTCATCTGAGTTCCCATATAAGTAAAATTTCATGAAAATACTTATTTGTTTAATATTCTACTCGGTTTTAATGCACATCAAGCGGAGTGACCGCCTTTTAAATTCACTCTTTTTATGCATATCATCCATTTTTTAATATGGATACTCAATAGAGCGAGCATATACCATAGAGATGGTAGGCAATCCATGTGCTCCCGTGTAAGTGGAAGCGTTACGTCCATAGAAATAGAAAGAAGATCGTAGGGGTCCTGCATCTTTCTCGTACCTCAACGCTGATTGGGAAGTTGTAAGCATGCTCTCCCTCCTAACCACCACCGCTACACCACGCTTCGTCTCTCGGCCAATCAGTGTTGAGTAACGACAAAGATGCAAGACCACTGAGATCTTCATTCTCTTTCTATGGACGTGACGCGGTTGGGGTTCTCTTGCCTACTCTACGTATAGTATTTCTATGGCACATACTCACAAAACAGAGAATGCACTCACACTTCACGTCTTTTTTGGATTCTCCTGGAATGTTTACTAACGCATTTCAAATAGAGTGGCTACTTTAAAAATGTGAGACTACTTTAAACCACTCATAGGCGATATCTGGACAATAAACATCGAAAATAAAAGAAAATCTTTGAACGTGGATCAAAAAGTTGTGATATACAAAATAGACAGGAACATCACGTCGGAACACTTTACAGACCCAGTCCATCATTATTGTGTTTGGTTCATCATCATGATTTTATTACTTGATGAGTCAAGCAAAATTTTTCTAGTAAATAATACTAGAATTCTCATAAAATTTACTTGGTGGTATAAAACAATTTTTCATTCTTTCTAATAATAATTAGTATTAGAATAATCAAGCTAAATAAGTCTAGACTTTTTTTCTCTACCTCTCGATTATTTTATCGTGTCGTAAAGAAAAAAATACTAGAACGAGAATAGTTTAGTAAAATTAGTGATAAGAACTGTAAAAAATGTTTTCTAATCAAGTCAATTTTACTAGAATTCAGTCTCAACACCGAACGTAGATTGACTAGACATTTCTAGTAAAATCTCCTTGAGCGTCTGGTCGTCCATATAATTGACAGAATTTTTAGTCATGATGTTTGCTAGAATTCTAGCAATATTTTCATGATTGTTTTCTCCGTGTACACAATGTTGAATTTTGAAATAGGAGGAACGTTAATTTACGGTACATTTATTAGAATCCAGTAGAAAATTACGTTGTGTGAAGTTATTTAATCATACGCTGAATAGATTTGACATAGCCCATCAGAAGCGTCAACATAAAACGAATTATGGTTTGTAGCTGGAATGGTAAATATTATGTAATTGCAAAATACTGGAAGAGCATCAATCCTGCTTTCCGGGGTCGGAACTGCACGGCGCTCCACCCCCGACTGTGGGCGCTTTTTGCGCACGCAAAGAGGCGCCGTTGCAATGTAGGTCACCTCTCGCGTAACCTTTTACAAAAGCTACGCCGTCGAAGGAGCTTTTCAAGCCCAGGCTTATCGTCGTTGTGTCACCGTTGGTAGCAGCAGGTCGCCCATTGCACCGTCCTCCACGTCTATCATCACCACTCTTCCCCATGGCCATCAATACTTCCAATTACAAGCTCAGCCAAGCTGTTGCTGATCTCAAGTTTACAGGTGAGATTTTCCATACAATTGTAGGTACCCAATACCCCACAAAAATACATCTTCTATTTTCTTTTACTGAATGATAAAATTTTATCAGTTCAATTTATTGCAATGACCCAATAATAAATAAATATCTTTGTAATTTTTGCAGTTACATTGTTAATTCAGAAATTACAATTTCCGTGAATTTAGAGGAGACGCCATATTAAATATGGCGACATTTACACGCAATACTAAATCTATATACAGTTAATTAATAAATGCTTAAAACAATTAGGTACGTTTTTGGATACTTAAGTAGTTACAATTTTGAAAATAAAGGGCACAGTAGGTATAATACACATTTAAATTATTCCATTGAAACGTTCGCTAAAAATACTGATAAATGTTTGTGTGTATTTAAATAATCAAATCTTCGGTCAAATATTTTAATATAAGTACTTGCAATTCATAATTAATAGAATGAAGTCCTACGTAGTAGACTTTGTTGCATTACGTTTTTTCTTATACAACTTTTAACTAAATACGTAGTCGTAACAATAAAAAATTCGTTGCTTCCAACTAATCAACAGTTGACTTTTAGTTTTGTTAGTTCTATAATGAGAACAAATCATTTGCTGAATTTCCAAGCCCTATTTGTCGTTATTCTTATATAAAAATGAACAGACAATAGCACAGGGTGAACTAAAAATGTAATAAAAGTTACGTGTAATTTTTTTTATATCAAAAAAAGCTTCTAGCTCTTTCAAAATGTCCTTTTAATCCTAGTAAAGTCTTTTCAAAGTACTTGATGCTATATTTATTATTTTGTGTCTTTTTTCAAATAAACATTTCTCATAAACTCATATATGTATGTAGATAATGTGTCATTGATGATTTTATTGATGTCAATAATTTTTAAAAATAGTAAAAATTAGATAATATAATACATAACAACAATCAACAACATGCCTAAACTATCAAAAGAGCTTTGAAATCCGTTTGGTTTAATTCAAACCCTTATGGCATGCTTGAGATCCTTTTAAGTATTTTTTTCCTAATTGAATCTCTTATAAGTGATGTTGAGCGGTTGCTTATTTCATGGTGAAACATTTTTGAAAATAAAACTCGAATAAAACACACTTGGTATTTTGCTTCACAATTTATTGTTAATAATTTCACGATACTGTTTCGGCAAATACGCCATTATCAAAAGATAGGAGTACAATTGATACTAAAACTATGTTGCAAATTTTGTGCTTAAGTATCTTTATCAGAAGGTAGCTTTTATGAGGGGGGACAAAGTGAATTCGATTTGGTCATTAGTGACCAAATGATTGTGATGTTTTGCTTTTGTTATTTCTAACATTTCGAGGAGGTCTAGTTTTTTACCTTTATTAATATTATGTAATATTTTGGGATTATCAATATCTAAATGGTGGTGCAATTATTTTTCTGTATAATTGACCTTTCATGTTCTTTTAGACTATACTTTAGCGCTCTACCAGTCTGGCCGATGTAAATGGCCTCACAATTTTTACAATTTATTTGGTAAACACCATTTTTCTGTAATATATTGACCTTTTCTTTGTTATTTACTAAGAGTGAACTTAAATTTAATTTATTTGCTACAATGGTGTTTATATTATTTTCCTTAATCTATTACATATTTTATTTGATAGCTGTGGAACATAATTAATGTAATGATACTTTTGATCATCCTTTGGATATGGAGAGGTATACAGTTTTTTGTAACATTTTCTTTTTTTTGTATAAAAGTAAATCTATTAATTTTCATTGTAACCATTATTTTTGGCTAAAACTATTAAGAAATTGATTTCTTTTTGAAAGTTATATTCGTTTAAGGGGACAGCAAGAAGTCTATGTATGTACCAATGGAAAGTACTATAATTAATATTTTTTGATTGATTTGAATTTGCATGTGGAATAATGTCAGTGAAGGTTGCGTTTTTGTGAATATCAAAATTAATTTGTTATCGTTTCTTGAAAGAGTAATATCTAGGAAATTTAAAGAGCCGTTGTTTTCTTTTTCTAAGGTAAGCTGAATATCTTTATATAAACTATTTTGAAATGAATCTATTTGTCTTTCTGTGCCTCTCTAAATGCAAAGGATGTCATCTACATATCTACCACAATAAAATACCTTCTTAATTAAAGGGTTCTTAGAATTAAATAAAGTAGTTTCCAAATTAGGAACTGAGTAGCGGAGACAAAGGAGACCCCATAGGGAGACCATCAGTTTGCAAATAGATGTTTTCTTATCTTTTATCGCATCCTTAAAGCCTTTCTTACAAGTGGTTAGGGCTTTGAACTTAATTACTAATTAGTAACTTGAAGTCTTTGGATTTTAAGATGTAATGGGAGTTCAAGAACCAAACACTTTAAATAAGGTTCTTGGACGTTGAATTTGAAGCTCTTTTGAAAGGAGTTTTCATTATTAGATATTTATATACTTATGTGGTATATTATTTTAGCAACTTTAAAATAAACACAATAAATTCCAACATATTTTCCTTCGTCTCCTTACTTGCATTAAAATAATTAATAAATCACTGTCTTTGCTATTAAAAAATTTACAAATAATTAAAATGAGTAGGTATATTTTCTTGCCATACTGCTTTCATAAAAATTATAAGTACTTCTGAATGAAATGCCTAATATAATAACACTTTTTTAAATTAAAAGTTA
This sequence comes from Agrilus mali, assembly GCA_029378335.1. Taxonomy (NCBI): domain Eukaryota; kingdom Metazoa; phylum Arthropoda; class Insecta; order Coleoptera; family Buprestidae; genus Agrilus; species Agrilus mali. Next base: position 5,215,495 of record CM055655.1, on the reverse strand, counting down.
CCAGACTTGCTGGAATTACAAATTTCCAGAAATAGACTTGTACGCTTTATGATTCTAAGAATAACATTTTAATTAAAAAGGACTTTGAACTTATTAAGTTTACTGAATTAAGGCAAATATTGCTGTTCTTCACAGCTTCAATAAGATTGATTACGCTTTTAACGATTTTTGTAATAATGACAATGTACGTCATTAAGTGGATTAATAATTTAAGAAGTTATGGTATATTAGGTGACTAATTAACAATAAATTAATGTAAGACATGCTTTTTTAATTTTTTGGGTTGCAATTAAATTAAATTAACGAAAAAGGTATTTACTAGCTTCAAGGGCCTTTAATAAGGAATCAAAAACATGAATTTTACTTTGCATTCATGAAAGTTGACTATTTTTTTAATTAAATTTTTAAAAATATAAAGTTTGATCCCAATTAATTCAGGAAAGCTGAACTCGAATATCACACTCGGTTTGATATAATTTTATTTCTCATTAAACTACTGGAAAATTGTATCATTTTTTTTTTAAACGTAGAGAATGTGTAGGAGTCGACTTTCCACTCATTAAAACAATCAATAGAAATACAAATGTACGTATAATTAATTGGTACCCAAAACCAAATTATTAACTATGAACCCTCCTGGGGGAAAAACTAAACATGGAATCGAAAAACAACGCCCACCTCGAAGGATAAACTTGCATTAGAGTGATTTCTTTGTTTGTTAAATTAAACTGTCTGTAACTCAAATGGATCCTGTGGTTGTACATAAAGTTATTTAGGTCAAATATTTGATTAGATACTTTTCAAAATTTTGTATAAACTGATGGGCAATTTTAATCATTCATTATAGACCTATATAGATAAATATTATATATCTGTAAAATAAAAATATAACCAAAAATCATCCATTAATTTAAATATTTAAAAGCGTTTTTTTAATTAAGTTTTCTTTCTCCTCCAATAACATGAACTTTTGAACGACCAAAGATCGCAAAAACGTCAATTCTATTTTGCGTTTTTAATCAGTAACTTGAAAATAGAAGTACTTATATTTGCATCAAAAAATACTTTTATGCGTCTAGAAAAAAAAGGACAAAAATGAAACCGACGAACCGTTCATAATTCAGAAGAAGGCTTAATCTCGCAATCTCTCTGATTACTTTTCTGGGAAAGACAAGGCACAATGACACACCAACAATGACATGATTCAGAAAAATAAAAGGTATTTTTAACTTTCGACGGAACTTTGCATTTATCTGTACTGCACTGCACTGCACCTTAATTATCTCTTATTAACAGAACATATGTTACACATTCTTAGTTTAATCTTCAAACATTTTAAAGGAATCGTGTCTTTTATAGGCATCAGATGGGAAAATATTGACACAAGTAGGAAGTAGGTATTTATATTTTCGTTCACTACAACTAGGAGACTAGGACTAAGGACGAATACCAATTAAAACTCATTGATATCATTTCATTACTAGCTTCAAAACTTTCATTTTATGCCCGACCAGGGATACAAATATTCATTTTGTAATATCTTCTTAAAAATTTTACATAAATTATGTTAATGAAAACTTTAAACAATGTATTTACTATTAAGTGCACCCAACTAATGTATTTTTTTTTTTTAATTGTCGAATAACTATATGGAATGTAATTTACACACGTTTGCACATATCAAAACAAATTAAGCACTTATTACTTTACAACAAACTTCAAGTGGCGTCATATGATAAGCAATGTTACTTAATTGCATATGATTTATGATTAAGTGCGACTGTAATAACAATTTATCATTAACTTACCCGTTTATCAGTAAGTACAGGTAGAAGTTCTGTAGAAAATAAACAATTCAATTAAACAACGTATAGGTAGGTAGGTACTTCTTTATAAATACAGTATATTTCGTTTATAACGACGATGAAAGGACCATTAAATTCCGTCGCTATATCCGGAAGTCGAAAAAGTTTTGTGTTTAGACTCGGTCGCAATATCAGTCAGCATGAGATTTGTAGCATCTTGTAATTAACAGTTCATTAAAATTAGTCGCTAAAACCGAAATCGACGTTACATCCGAAGTCGTTACACCCAATTTTTTTGCTTAAATTACTCCTTCAATTTAAGGGACTTATGTGTCACCTATGTCGTTATAACCAAAAGGTAGTTACAACCGAAGTCGTTATAAATGAAATCCACTGTACTATAAAAGATATATACTAAAACAATACACCACAATGAGGATGATTTAATTTTACTAGTCAACAAATATTAAATCATTAGTCTAATACAAAAATAATTTATATTCGAGTAAAATTAAAATTTCTTAAATGTAAACAAAATATTTCTAATTCCAAAATACTCAATACATCTTAAATTTTGAGGTCTCTCTATAAGAGCCCCAAAATCTGTAAGGCCAAGGGCGCCTGTCTGTAGTCAGACAAGTGTACGATTTTTAACCAAAAATAAATAAAGAAACACAAAATCTAACGGTTATTATTCTACGTTTTTTGAACCATCAATTCATACAACTTACCACTACATGTGGTGGATTAACATTACACTAATACTATAAATGCGAAAGTTTGTGACTTTGTGAGTGTGTATGTTTGTTACTTCTTCACGTCTAAACGGCTGGAGCGATTTTAATAAAATTTGGTATGAAGTTAGCTTACACCCTGGATTAACACATAGGCTACGTTTTACTGCGGGAAAATATCTTATTCCCATGGGAAAATCGATGAAAATGAATTCGCGGAATATTATAAATGCGAAAGTAACTCTGTCTGTATGCTACACAATCTCGCCTAAAATTTACTGAACCGATTTAAATGAAATTTGGTACAGAGATAGTCTAGAGCCTGAAAAAAAGACATAGGCTACTTTTTAATGCGAAGAAAGGGTTGTAAGGGGTTGAAATAGGAAAGTTTGTGCGGAAATTCGGTATTTTTTAAAGATTTTTTAGGCTTTTGATTAGATATAAATACGACATTTAAAGTTTGTAAAAATTTCACCCTAAAGGGGGCAAAAATAAGGAATGAAAGTTTTTGTATAATGACGTCGGCAAAAAGGATTACGGCTCAGAAAATAAGAAGAAAAAAAATTTAAATGCTGCCGAAAGTTACTATTCCACGCAGACGAAGTCGCGGTCATAGCTAATTACATATAATTACATACTTAAAATCCACATATTTATTGTTAATAATCAAACAGAATTAACAACCTTTTACACGCCCATACACACACATGTTAATGTTATTGACAAAGGAAATCGTTTTTGTTCTCATACTACTTTTTATGCATCAGCAATCTTTATAAGCATATAATTTACAATTGCATGGGGTGGGCTAATATTAAAACTTTACATTACATTTCAAAATCCACGTAAATATCTCTTTAAGAGTATTTCGTCGAAAGTTTTAATTACCAAACATAATTAACAACTTTTAATGTCTCCTGCACTTTACATAACTGTTACATAATTAAATAGTAGGTAGCTTATAGCTCTACATTTCATTATTTTCATATATACATTTTAGTTCGAATTGTTCTTTTTACAGAAAAATACGTAGTTCCCTATGATCTAGTACAAATTTCGCTTCATTCTTGGTTAATCTTACCTAAAGATTTATCTAATTTGCTAGCTATAGAGCATCGTTTGGTGACGGATTAAATAAAAACCAACACATCTCCTGCATGAGTCTATACGACACGACAAACAAGTGAAATTTAAATTAATTTTAACTTATCAACGATCCCCAGTGTATGCACATCGAGTTGCAACCCCTATTTACGAATATTCACTATCCCCCATTTCGTCAGCTTGCGAGTAGCATATTGTTGTACGGATCGAGCAGAAATTACAGACGAACCCTCTGGAACAGACACGTTTATGTGGGACAGCGCCCTGGGGGTGCATAAATGATTAATTAGTTTGTTTAAATCCCAATTAAAAGATAGAAGTGCGGTCGAGATTACACCTGAGCACACCACTAAATCTCTCTAGCAAATATCCCGGTTTATGGAGATTTCGGTCAGACAGGTTCACACCAGACTCATATTCCATTAATTACACCTTTATTGCTTACAATTAATGATGCATAATTATACATAGTCTACATTATTTTGGGGAAAATTCATTAATGTTGTACGAGATGTAGGTCTAGTATTATGTAATTTAATCCAACAAAACCTAAAAATTACAGCAATTCTCGAAATTAAATAAATGACGTGAGATTGAGACTACCATATAGGAAAACTGAAAATGAAAGGAGGTGTAACTACTCAAATTTTTTTTCTATTTTTTCTCGCTCGACAAGAGATAGATGCCAAAGGGCTAAAAATGTTTCCATTTCTCTTAAAATTCTTATCAGTTACGAATACTAAATAGCGAAAAGTATTTTTTATCATAAAAAGAGTAGAACTCCTCGAGAAACGCCAGACAATTTTCGTTGCCGAGAAAATATAAAAAGTTGCAACAACTTCGTGCCAATGGTTGCAAAGAAGCAACATCTGCTCCTGTTCGGAGTGGAATCCGGAACGGGAGCGTAGTTTCAAACCTGGAGGGAACAAAATCAATACTGCTGGAATTTCATGAACATTCCTCAACTATTATCCTCCCTAAAATGTTTCTGTAAGGAATATTACAGTTTAAAAAACTGCAACGAAAATACATTCCTTTCAAAAATTCCTATTCGAGTTCGACATGGAAAATAAGTTGAAAATGACGAACAGTTCGAATGGGAAAAGTTTGAAATACGAGTTTGTATTGTGCAGAACCTTACGAGATTTACCTTTTCTATTTAAAAATTAAATCTAACATCGTTAAAAAAACTATTAAAATATTTAAAAAATTGATTCTTCATTTCACAGCAGCAGTTGTTTTTTTCTTAATGATAATTTTAATTAAACAGTTGGATTTCTTTAATTACCCATAAAATACAAACGGCTTTTAATTAAATAATCGATAATTTTCTTTGCGGGTTATTTTCTTGTGGAAAGGAAGAAAACGAAATATACTTATGGTCCAAGTTTTCCTACCAAAAGGTATAAAATCTTGATCTATATTGATAACACTTCCCATTTGGACATAAAATAAATAATTGATGATAGTGATGTGCCATTCCGGTAATACACTGTCGAAGACTATTCCACATTCAATTTCCATTTTTCTTCTCCATATCCAGGAGCAAACGTTCCGGTGAATAAAACAGAGCAAGTTCGTCTTATAGTCCTCAATATTTAGCTGGCGAGGCGAGAAAAAGCCAAAGCAATTTTTCAAACGTAATCCCAGTTCCCGGTTTTATTTAGTGGGGCATTACAGGCATTAGTCCTGTCTTTGGTAAGTACGAAAATACTCTCGAGGGAAAAAACGGAAGCATTTACTTTTCTAAGGAGGCGAATGAGCTGGGCAGATGTGCAAAATGATTTAATTAAATAAACTAACGGTCATCAACATTCGGTGGAATGTAATTTTAAAGTTTCTAATTTCAATCGAAAGTTAAAAATAAAATTGTCACAGAGAAATTTCTTTCAAATTACCGTTTGCTTTTTAATATTCGTAATACATAAGAAATTTCAGAGAAATAATTAATAATGTGGGGTATTTTTATTTTAATTTAGTCCACAATTTATATTTTTTAATATATTTTAACTTTCTGGGCCGTAAGCTTTCATTACACAAAAAATTTCATCGGCTAATATTATCCACTTTAGGGTAAAATTTTTACAAACATTGAATGTCGTATTTATTTATATCTAATCAAAAGGCTAAAAAATAAGTTTCAAGCTTCTATCTTTAAAAATTACGGAATTTCCGCGCAAACTTTCCTATTTCAACCCCTTAGAACCCTGTTTTCGCATTAAAAAGTAGCCTATGTCCTTTCTCAGGCTCTAGACTATCTGTACCATATTTCATTTAAATCGGTTCAGTAAATTTTAGGCGAGATTGTGTAGCATACAGACAGAGTTACTTTCGCATTTATAATATTTCGTGAATTCATTTTCATCGATTTTCCCATAGAAATAAGATATTTTTCCGCAGTAAAACGTAGCCTATGTGTTAATCCAGGGTGTAAGCTAACTTCATACCAAATTTTATTAAAATCGCTCCAGCCGTTTAGACGTGAAGAAGTAACAAACATACACACTCACACACTCACAAACTTTCGCCTTTATAATTAATATTAGTGTGATTAATTTATGAGCCTCTGTCTCTTATGGTGAGTAAAACTTAGTTTATTTTTAAAAATTCGCAAAAACTCTATAAATAAGATATTACCTAATTGTTACTTCTATTATATATTTAAAAAAAACAAAATTGGGTTTAAAAAATAAAAAAATACTCTCCTTTATAAAAATAGTATTGCGCCTTTGCTTACATTCTTCCTTGCTCAACTTCCCCCTCTTTACAAGGGTAACCGCGAGGGTGAGTTTGGGTTTAATTAAAAGTCTCTCGGGCCCATTTGGACCATTTATAGTGAAACTATTTGTTACCACGTGCAGGCCGTACTTCGTAATTTAGATCCATTATTCTTTTGTCAACATTTGTTAGAATAAATACATAGTAGCTTTATTATTCTTCCCTTTTAAATTGTTTACAGAATAAAAATATATTTATTTCGTGGTATTCGATATAAATTACGAGTATATTATGCAAATTGTTTGTGTGTTATTATGTAAAAAGTGTTTCTTTTTAAAGAAGGAAAACGCTTTTATTCAAAAATTTACATTAAATATATACAACGGGCAATTTATCATTAATTTTAATTTTAATGAAAAGTACAATATAAAAAGGTTTAATTAATTAAAGGAAATTTTATGAAATAGGAAGAGAGCAATATAAAAGAAAGGGTAAGGTATAGAAGAATATTTCAGAGAGAGTTTTTTTAAGATGTGTACGGGATTGGATATGGGAATTGGGTTAACTATTCTTTTGGAATCTCAAAGCAGATATTTATTTTTAAGAACAGTTTTATTTCCTTGTGAAACACATACCTACCCCTTACATAAATCCTTTTTTTGTGATAAATAGGTCCTGGCCATTATTTAGAATGTAGACTATCAATCTTCTAGATAACGGTAACTTATGATCTTAGGAAGACAATTTTCCAGCTCATTTTCAGACATAAAAAATGTTGGATAAAATATGTTCCTTAAGTGAAAAACATATCATAAAATAGGGTTTTCACTTGATTTTTTATTAAATACTATGATTACACACAGAGTGAAGCTGCGAAAAAAAAACTTTTATCTACTTAAATACTTATTAGACATGCTGTAAAACTATAAAATTATTAAATGATGATGACCATACACTCGGTACAATAATGTACATTACAGAAGTTAAAAAAAAAGTTGAAAGAAACATATACCAGGAAAAAGAGGGTTGGAAAACATCATAAGGAAAGGAAAGTCCTATTCATTATTAAAAATTGGCTATACATGTTGTTTTTTCTTTTTGAAAACAGAAATACCTTATTTCTATTAATACTAATTTTAATTTTTGTTTAACAGATATCCTCCCTTTCAAAGACGATGGATTTTCTGCAACCAAGGAGTTCCTACAACGAATCGTCGATATTTTAATAGACTACATACGAGCAGAGCACGATAGAAATGAAAAACTCCTCGAGTTCCATCATCCGGAAGAAATGAAGAAAATTCTAGATCTGAAAGTTCCTGAAAAGGGGTTAACTCTGCAAGAACTGGTTCATGATTGCGCTACTTCTCTCAAGTACCAAGTTAAGACAGGTAGGTAAACAAGTTTAGTAACGAATTCGAGCTAAATGGGAGTAAAAATTTGGAGGCACAGTGACCCCAAAGTGCATGGTTACAAGAAAAGAATCCATTTCCAAAGTTTTAAAACACAATTTAACTTCTAATTGTTAATTGAGATAGTAGACTCGCTTGGCACTTGGTGAAACATTATTAAATAACAAGGAAAAAACATCTTCAAAAAGAAAACACTTGGCTTGTTTCACAGAATTTTTTTTTTTTCTGTGAAACAAGCCAAGTGTTTTCTTTTTGAAGATGTTTTTTCCTTATTATTTCTAATTGTTTATTATAAAGATTTGCCCGGTGTCAAAAATTCTGCTTCAATAAATGTAGGGATTAAAATGATTTTTTGAAAGTCCCGCTCCTCTAATTTTGACGTTTTAAATAAATAGTATCTCTGGTTTTAAAAACAATAATTTCCACTATTTTGTCTATGTGATCTAATTAGATCTAATATATAAAATTCTCGAGTCACAATGTTAGTTACCATACTCCTCCGAAACGGCTTGACTGATTTTTATGAAATTTTATATGCATATTCAGTAGGTCTGAGAATCGGCTACTATCTATTTTTCATACTCTTAAGTGATAAGGGTTGTCCACCCCTAACTTCTTTTTTTTAATTTTTTGGACAAAATTTTTTATTTTTATTTTTGTATGATTTGGCATTAAAAAATACATATAACCCTTAATTTTCATCCTTCTACCACCAACCCCCATTTTTTAATAGCGATATTAATACTGTAATAATCTTCAACTCTCAGTGGTCGATAACTGATCAATTATTATCAATCGATCAGTAATCCCCGCCAGGCGTCACTACTCACCCAGCAAACAGCACGGAGTGGGGATGAGAATGAAGCAGATTTTTTAGAATGTTACAGGGAGTTCAAATATGTTCTAAGAAGTAAAAGAATGTTTTATTATAACATTTCAGAATGATTTGGCAATGTTCAAGAATGTTCCAGAATATTGAAGATCATTCAAGAACGTTTCAGAATGTTAAAAAAAGTTAGAAAATGTTTTGAATCATTATGGGATGTTCTGGATAGTTCTAAATTCGCGGATATTCTAGAATGTTCCGTCAAACGTGTAATATACAGGGTTTTTCAAGTTGATGGGCTATTAGAAGTATATGAATTAGTAGAAGGAATGCAATTCTTAAACTTGGGCTCATTTGGTTACTGTTTATGCCGCTTCTTTTAAAAATATTTTCAAGTTCGATTTACATCCGGTTATACCGGAAGTCGATACCAACTTTGTTATTTTAAATAAAATGGTATATTTTTTACGCTGAATTCGAATAAAACGTGTAATTTTAAGGTAAGTTTGATAACCAACTTGTACACCTATGACGATCGGTTTCTGAGTTAATTTAATTTATAGAAAAAAAATCGCTACCGCAACCCAAATTATAAAAAATCATAACTTCCACAAAATACGACTTAGAGTGTTGAAATTTTTACTAGTAATAGCTGAATATTAGTGCTAACGCCTTGACAAAATTAAATTAAATCATTTATACAGGGCGTTCTAAATAAAACTCTAAAGTTTAGGAATTTCAAACACAAATTACCTCATTTTTTCAAATGGCACCTACTATTTTTTATTTTTTCAAACGATTCCTTTTTTTATCCTCTTTCGATCTATATGGATACTTCCTATTTTATTTGAAAATTTTGGAATAATTTTGAATTTTTAAAAAATATACCATTTCATTTAAAATAACAAAGTTGGTATCGACTTCCGGTAAAACCGGATGTAAATCGAACTTAAAAGAAGCGGCATAAACAATAACCAAATGAGCCCAAGCTTCAGAATTTAATTCCTTCTACTAATTCATATACTTCTAATAGCCCATCAACTTGAAAAACCCTGTATATTTTTACCCAAAAATTAATAAAAAATTAAAAATAATTTTTAAAAAAAACAATCCCCTTTAAAAAAAAACTTTTTTTTGGATATTAGAATAAAAATTCCTTTATGGTAAAGATCATGAGATCCACTAAGCAGAAATCGTAACATATGAACGAGAAAGGAGGGTTGAGAAAGATTTCTGTAACCAATCTGCTTTCATCTCGAGCGATTGCTCGTAATAATTGAATGTCTGTAATCTTGAAACAAAAGAATTACTTGCGGACATTGCACACCCTCGGTGACGCCGGTTGGACACGTGGCCTATTGAATAACACTTTATTCCATGTGACTTGTGCCTTCGGAAATAGGATTTTTATTGAGACATAAACCTGAACCACAAAGCAATTTTTTTAGAATTTATTAAATTCTTTAAACTTAAGTTCAAAATAACGAAACTCACAGTGAAGATTACACGGGCTAAAAGAGATTACTTTTTTTCCAAATTTATATGTTGGGTTGTTGTTGGGAGGGGAAAGAGCTCTCATTACAGTAAAATCTCATTATTCGCGGGGTATGTGTTACAAAATTATGTCGCGAATGTGGAATGATGATTTGTATTTCCTAGACCCCCTTGAAATCAAGATGTATGTAGGTCTTCGAAGAACAAAAACATGTTTTTCTTCTCGAAACCGTTTGTATTTGTTCTAAGCTTGAACGAATGTTCTTAGTCGCGACATGGACGCGTCGTCGCTCAATCTTAACATGAGCTTTCACTTAAAACACTTGGAATTGGCGTGGATGTAAGTACGTTTTCAGTATAAATACGGACTAAAAGAGGGAACGTCGATCTTTCTGATCCTCGGGATAGACGGGTGAGTGGCAGGAATTCTGATGGTATAGAGCCGTACTGTTCTTGCCATCTCACTCCTACTGACGAAAGTAAATACAGAGCAGGTCTGAAGTAGCGTTAATCTGTCTCTAAACGCGTCAGGAATTGTGTCCAGCGACACGGAAAATAACATCGGACTGTGAATACATGTAAACTTTACTTACACTGTGTATTGTATAATATAATATACTTATATACATTGTATAGACTAATAAAATAGTGAATTACGGCGTTTCTTTCATTCTTCTAGATACTAATTAACTTTTAAGATATCCTAAAGTAAACTAGACAAAATATTCCCTCTCATATTCAGAATTATTCCATAACGGCTTCCTGTAGGTATAAATAAAACTTAATCGGCGAGCGATAACTGCTAGGAGGATTTTTTAAAGGAATTCCAAGTCTGTGCTTTTACGCCATAAATAATAAAAGGTACTGTAATATATAGAGCGTCCTTTTTAAAATAAAGAAGCTATGATGTTATTACTGTCTGTTATAATTGAAAATATTTTTACGTTATCATACTCTTAATTTTCATTCATCTGAAAATTAGCTCTATTTTAAACAGTACGCGCTAAAAATCGATTTCACCTTAGTATATTTATAAACAACACCCTAATTAAATTAAGCTACTTATTACTGCTTACAATTATTTACTTGTAATAATACTTTAATAAGTACTTCATCTATCTAGCTATTCAGCATGGGATTCCGAATTTTTCTAATCTATCTGGTGTCCTAACTTCACCGAAAGAAAATATGACACATTATTAGGTACATGTTCTTGGGTTCATGGGACGAACACTGATACTCAACACACATCGAGTCTCTTTATACAATTGAATGATAAAAGTAAAAAATGTACACTTACACTAATATTTTTCAAGTTTCCGTCCCCCAGTATCCGAACGATTTTTTTTTGTTCAAAATTTTCCGATTTTGCGATGTCTTTGTACTATATTTCTACCGCTCCTTCCACCTTTAAAAAGGATTATGTAAAGCAATTTCTCTCGTTTTTTTTGTAGTTTAAATTAGTCGTCTTATCAGTGGCGGATTTACACATTCGCCGCCCGTAGGCTATTCAAAATTTGCCGCCCCTACTGACACTTGCAATTCTATACCCTAATTCACAATCAATTTGTTGTCAATGAAATTGCAATTTTATGATTGTATTATATTTTTATAAGACTAATCAACAAATAATAAGAACTTTCGTTGAATGTATATTTACAGCTTTTATTGATTACAATATTATCATTATTGTTTTTTTTTAATTATCATCATTCTAATAAATGTATAATATTTATGAAATTCTGTGCAACAATATGCAACTTTTTACGTGTAAATTTATTAAATTTTTATTCTACACTCAAACAGGTTGTTAATATCATCAGAAATATATAAAATAATATTTGTTATTGTTATTTTTAAGAAATTTTTTTTCGGGTCCCATTTCTCTTCGAATAGATATATTTAAGTGGTGAAACATATTACACATTAATTGAATAGTGTGGGTGGCGCTAAGGAAAAAATTATGGCAATAATTAATTTAAAAAATAGGTAAAAACACTAAATTTAAAATGTAATACTTAAACGCTATTGGAATATGCGTTTGGAAATTTTTCATATACAGACGTTAGTGTACCTATTAAATTCAGTATACTGTATAGCACTAAAATATTGTAATTTTTGTTGATTTTTTGAGCCTCGTTTTTTTTTTCAGTGTATAAGATAATTTTTTTTTATTTCTGTAAGACAAAAAAATTTTTGAGCAAAGTTTGCCGCCCCCTAAAATCTGCCGCCCTATGCTCTAGTCCAGGGATGGCAAACCTTTTTTGATGTCCGTACCACAAAGTCATAAAAAACCTTTTTAAATAGGTAACATGCCACAATAAAATTTCATTCGAAATGTTAGCGTGGTGAAACTATACGTAAGTATAATTAAACAAACAAACAAAAGCAATTCTTTAAACAATTTTTTATTAATCAATGTATTACAAAAAGCAATATGCTAGAAACAAAATTCACCTTAAAAAAAAAATGTTTTTAATGTGATTTTTGTTGCTGTACACAACATGATAAAGATTTAATATCTGGTTCATATTTAGTTAATTTCAACAGTACGCATGCAGAGCTCGACTCATCCGTCATTCTATTCCTATATTTACTTTTTTATAAAATTTAATTCTGAAAATAGAGATTCACATGCCCACGTCGACGAAAATATTGATAAAATTGCCTTTGCTAATATTTTTAAAGTTTTAAACAATTAAACGTGTCAGAAACTGAATTCCATGTATAGTTAGAATTTCATCTTCTGCAATTTTATTTATTTTATCCAATAATCGCTTACTTTCAATAATATCTAAATCATTTCTTAAATCAACAAATTTTTGGTTCTATATGGTACTTGATTGAAATTCAACTAATTCCATTTCTAATTCATTAAAATTTAACCACTCAAGGACTTTTAAATTTAATTTTACAAATGGTATTGTATCAGGATATAAAATAAATTTTGATTTGACCGCTGCGACAGCAACAACATTCAAATACCTTAAGAAGGCGAAACTGGATACGCAAAAATTTTTATCTAATGCGCATCTGTATATACTTCGAAAGAATTCATGCGATATTTTAATAATAAAATGTATAATTTGACGGTTCTAGTTAACATACTAAGACAGGTATTCAGTACTACAAATTTATATCATAAACTATGAATTAAGTGTATAATTTTTAATTCATTCCTATTAAAAAAGATAACTTAAAAAAAATTTTGTTTTTGTGCGTGCCATCAAAATTTTCAAACTTGTGGCACGCGTGCCAATGGTTCGTCATCCCTGCTATAGCCTATTCAGCCTGCTGGTAAATCCGCCACTGCGTTTTATTGATTCAGTCAGTAAATCAGGTAATAATTCTTATAAAAAATACGAATTCTTTTGCATTAATTAAGTACTTACTTATCTTTGTGAAAATAAAGAAATAAATATAAATATTCAATAAAAAACACTCACTCACCAAGGAAGGGTATCAATGTATAAACTAAGACAAAAAAACCCAATATGACAAATGATTTAATCATATTTTTTTTATTATTCATTATATTAGTCAAGTAACAGGTCACGAACTTAAAGCAACAATTAAAACTAAAAGTTTCTTCACAAGGAAAATCGACAAGCTAAGGTCAAAATATCTTTTGCGTATGTAAAATGGTATTTTTTTATATTATATGGGTTTTTTTTGGACATGAGTGCATTGTTTTAGCAATACACTTTTCATATTCTTATATTGTTGACGTTTAAAGAACAACACGTAAACAATACCATGCTCATATGTAAAAAAACTCGGTTTATTTATTTATTTTTATTTATTTATTTTCATTGAACAGACACTATGGTCTTATACAAAATTAGAAAAATATTTATAGATAAACTCCTTCACGGGTATACAAAAAAAAAAAAAAAAAATATGAAATTACAATCATAAAAATAATATTAACCAAAAAAAAAACTAAAATTCTTCATATAAGTAACAAAATGACACATTATAAAAACTCTAGTACTGCCCCTCTGAGGACCTTCTTAAAACTACTCAACGGTACCAAATCAAGTACATCAGGAACACGAATATCCTTATTAACTACATTACATACTCTATTTATAAACGATGAGTTAATCAATTTAGAGACACACCGAGTTGTTTCAAATGTATATGAGTCTCTCAATATCCTACTCGGCACTTTAAAATTTATCAAAGATAAGAGTTCGGGGGAGTCAACATAACCATGAATTATCTTATACAGATATAAAAGATCTAAGTAATTATGAAATGATTGCAACGAACAAACTTTCAATTGCAAAGCTAAAGAAGTGTAGTTATGTTCAAAAATTGACATAGGTTGCTTCAACTTAAATGACATAGCTCTAAAAAATTTATGTTGAACCGACTCAATCTTAACAATGTCACACTTCTTAGATGGTACCCAGACAACCGAACAATAAACTAATTGAGAGCGCACCAATGAACAATACAGGGCTACTGTCGTCATAGGATTCGTGAAGCATCTTGACTGCCTCAACACAAAATAAAGCATCTTAGATGCTTTATTAACAACAAAATCAATATGATGAGAAAAATTTAAACAGGAATCAAGAAACACACCAAGATCCTTAACTACGTCCACCCTGCACAATTCATGATTTACCTTCAAACAATAAGAGTATTTCTTAAATTCTGTTTTGTAAAATGAAATCACACAACACTTGTCCAAACTAAAAGTTAAACCATTACATTTTACCCAGTGATCTAATCGATTGAGATCTGACTGCAGATGAAGGTAATCCTGGGCACAATTTATCACTTTGAAAATTTTTACATCATCTGCGTAAAGCAGAACTCTGGAGTACCTTAATATGCGGACCAGATCATTCATATAAATTATGAAAAATAAAGGACCCGTGTGTGTACCCTGACCAACTCCTGATACAGTTGAATATTCAAGAGACTCAAAATTATTGTATTTAACTGTATATTTCCTACCACATATTGCTGATTTAACCCAACTAAGAAGATTACCATGAATCCCATACAGATTTAATTTGTGACATAATAAATCATGATTAATAGTATCAAAAGCTGATGAAAGATCGGTATACACAGCATCAACTTGAAAGTTGTTACATATCTGGCTTATCAAAAATTCACAATATAACAATAAATTGGTACATGTAGATCTATTCGTCATGAAACCATGTTGTTCAATACAAATTAACCCCTGAAAGTAAGAAAACAATCTTCTGTAAACCAACAAGTCCAATACTTTAGAGAAAAGTGACAACTTAGCAACAGGTCTATAATTTTTTATATCTCTTATATCTCCCTTCTTAAATATTGGAGTTACAAAAGAGTGCTTCCATACATCAGGTAAGGTGCCTTCTTTTATCGAAGTATTAAAAAGACATGTTAGAACAGAAGAAAGACCCTTAGACAAACCTTTAATAAAAACAACTGGAATCCCATCCGGACCAGCAGAGAGACCATCTGATAAACCATCAAGAGCCTGACTTACGTCATCCTCTCTAAACATAATGTTAGATAAGAAAAACGAAGAAGTGATTGCAGTTGAATCAAAACTAACTTGACTAACTTTATGTACCAACGCAAAACGTTCGGCAAACAAATTAACTATCGATGGTCCATCATCAGCCTCCCTACTGTCAAGATACATAGTAGATGGAAGTGAGTCATACTTAGAGCCGTTGATATAAGACCAAAAGCTTCTCGGATTAAATAAAATGCCCTTCTCAATATTAGATACATAATTTCTAAAAAGATAATTGTTCAGTCTTCTGGATTGTGTCCTAAGAAATTTAAATTTATCATAATAATATTGATGACTAGTCTGTTTCCATAAATAATGATATCTCTTTTTATCCTGAATAATCTTACACAATTCATTATTATGCCATATGGGACGACTAGACGAGTTAACATTAAACAAGGGAACTTCAGAAGCAATTACATCATACAATTTCGTATAAAATAAATGTACTTTCTCCGCAATGGACAATGTTTTAGACTCCAAGAATGACCAATCCTGATTCAAATAACTAGCATTAATAATGTCATAGTCACATTTCCTGAAATTAAAAAGTTTGTAGGAGTACTGCAAACGTGAAAACCTCAGACAGGGTAGAACCAGATGAAGGGCAGGATGAAAACAGTCTTGCTCAATATACACATCTGCTGCACAAGTACAATCCGCAGCCTCTACCGAGGTAAACACTAGATCCAACAAATTACCTTTCACATTCCTTACATCATTTATTTGTCGCAAATTCAGTGAATTTACTATACCACACAGTTTTTCTGTTAAAAACCTCACATTAGCATAAGGATTAAAACCTTTTAGCATCGTGACGTCATCTTCCCTTGTCCAATAAATTCCAGGAAAATTAAAGTCACCTAATAACACATATTCACAGCTTAAATTATTTAAATGAGTACATGACAGTGATTCGACTAGATATTCAAAATCAGCCAATAATTGCGTTATATTTGCACAAGTGATTGGTGGACTATAAACTAAACACAAAATGAGATCTTTTCTATCACTGAGATTCAACTTAATAATAACAAATTCTAGGTCACTCTGACAACTATAGAGAATTTTGTAGCACAGACTGGACTTGATATATACCATAAGACCACCCCCTCTGGACTTACCAGTTCTCACCTGATCCCTATCAAGCCTCACAAATTGATAATTCTTTAATTGTAATTCACTATGAAGCACTGAGCTATCAAACCAGGTCTCGACAAAGCACAGTATGTTATATTCATAAGTTGAAGTTGAATAGGATAAATGTAAGTCTTTCAATTTATTCTTCAGGCTCCTAGCATTCTGGTAGTAAATACAGACACATTTATCCATGCAGTTTAGTTTTTTGGTGTATTATTCTCTCTTAATACAGCAGGCTGCTCCTTCTTTTTCATCACAGCCACTGTAGGCTCACCATTAACATACTTTAAGACCAAATCTGATTCTCCATTCTGCTTTCTCAAATTGAGTTGTTCCAGTGTATTTTTAAGTTTCAATCTCTGCATAGGTGTCTTATCGCTAGAGACTCTCACTACACCTAAATTCAAACGTTTAGAGTTCCTCAACACCCAGTTTGCCTCAAAGCCAGAAGAGAAGATTACCTTAAGGGGACGAATGGTTCCAGTTTTAAATTTGCCAATTCTATAGCTCTTCAGTTTATCAGCATCAATGACAGAATCGACAAATAGATTATCCAGAAACTTAGAGTCATGTGTAGGCTGATTAGCATCAGGCAAATTAAATAAAAACAAGTTTCTAATTCTTGACTCTCTGTCAAACAGCTCAGCTGAAACAGCATCAATAATGGACTCCTGAGCATTCTCTACTTTAGCCTCAATTGAGTCAACTTTCAAAGACAATTCATCAATACGAATAGACTGTTGGCTAACTGCACCATTAACTGCCTCCAACATTTCCTCTTTATTCTTCAACAACAAATTAGTCAATTTTTCAATATGAGACTCCATTCTGGTCCATCTATTTTCCCACTTGGCATCAATGTCCTCAAGTGTAACTCTGCTTGCAGATCCACTTGTACCACAGCATTTTTTCATGACACCATTGTCCAATCTTCCCACTCTATCAGCACAACTAGGATGGTAGGTCGACGAGCAAATTGAACATATGACAGTATTATTCGATGAAATATTTTTATTACAGTAAAAACAAACTGCACTCATTGTTCACACATGAGACTCAGCGATTGTAGAGGTTAGGAAATTTCACGTTTCAAACTTTTATCACAAACAAATAAATAAACCAAACCAGCCAATACTTCAACAAGTCCAAAGTACTAGACAAAATTTGCAATCAAATAGGTCATAATGAGACACAGTAAGAATAATCGCAATATGAATTGAACAGAAAATAAATCAAGCTCAAAATTTCTTTGACTAACCCACAAGGCGCCATCTATATATTTCAAGTTTAGTAGAGATGTACAATTTTCCAGACAGGCAATTTTGACCTTAGTTTATCGATTTTTCTCGTAAAGAAAACAGTCAATTTTACTGTCAAAATAATGAAAAATATATAAAAAAAGCACCTATAATTAAATATTTTGTCATATTGGGGTCACATTTCTTAACTTATTATACCTTTATTCTAAACTGCTCTGCAGTTGTTTAGTTTAGGGCATTGCCAATCATCAAAAGCGTCCCTTCTCTATTAATGAATATTTTTTGCTGTGTTTTTTATTAAAAGTTAACTAGTTATTTGTTTCACAAGAATTTTACCAAGAAAAGTATGTTTTTCTACGGAGACTATGAATCAGAATAAATTGTTCCATTGACGCATTAGATTGAAACTTTTAAAATCGCTATATTTAACAATATTTTCATTAAGTAAAGGACCCGTGGCATAAAAGAAACAGACTTATTTTTCAAAAAATAATTAATCCACTCACTGTCAGACACTGAAGTGATTTTTTAATAATCCAAAAGCATCGGATAAAAACGTTTATACATGGAACAATGAAGAAGCGGACGTTGGCTATTAATTTGATTAATTACATTTTTTGTATCCGCAATAAGTTTCGAACTGAACTCGGAAGTCCAAAGTTGGCGTTACATTCTCTATATAACGTTCTAATGCCATTAAAAGTTAAAGTAATTAATCAAGGTGCGTGTCAAATGCCACGTCTTCGATGAACGGGGCAAACTAGCACATTTTACGACTATACCCATTCAGTTCTTTCGTACAAACAAGAAGAGCGAATGGTTGTTTGATAGTTGCAACACTCTCTCCCTTCGCAGAGGCAGTAGAGAATGCTGTAATTAAGGGCACTCAAAGCTCCCTCTCGATCAGACCCCACAGTCACGATCCCACGCCGGATTAAAAACTACCCCTGCATGTTCGGCACTACAAGAATTTGTTATATTGGTATTTAGGCACTTTACGACAGATTTTTCAGAAATACAGGATCACTTAATGGAATTTCCCTTCGCATATTCTGCTAGCAAATTAAAAGGGCTTTCAATGTTTCTTTTTTAAGTTCGATCAGGGTAACTGTCAAAGCTTTTAAAATAGATGCTAATGTTATGAAAAATAATCTAAATTTATATTAAAGATATTGATACGTCATAGAAAAGGGACAGAAATATTTCAAGGAAACTCTAAATAACAAAAAAAAATTATATATATTTAGAATTTTTTAAATATAATAATAATCAACTGTTAAAGGTTAAACCGATGTAACATGCATTCTTATGAGAAATATCTACATAAAATTGGGACGTCACAGGACTATTCAAGATGATGAATATTTGAGCGTAAGCTTTTTATTAATTTATAATACTATAACAATAAAATAATAAAAAAAAACTTTCAATTTGAAGGAACATTAGGAAACTATATTAGTTAAACAAATTAACACGCATTTTTATGATAAATTTACATAATTTTGAAAAACTTTCCAGAACTTATTTAGTTACAAAGTTATGTTGAAAATTTAAGAATGAATAGGAACTGATTAAATTGATTAAAAAATAATAAAAGTGTAAAAATTAGTGTCTATTTATAAAATAAATAAACCTTTAAATTTAAATCACTTTTCCCACATCGACTGTCCTGCAACCTACAGAGTCAACATTTTTCAGACTTTACAACTATTCGGTTAGATTTAGGTTTTTCAAAAATAATAAAAGAAGAACGAAAAGGCACATATATACAAATTTCGAGAAATTATAATTTAGATTTATTTATATTTTAACCGAAAGAGATCTATTTAATGAGTTAGAATTGCTTCCTTTATGTCAATGCCCGTGTTTCCTAATGTTTCAATATCTTTAGGTAGATATTTAACACTTTTTGTGACAGTACCAGAAGGCGAAAGGTCATTTTTGGAATTGAAATTAATAAAAAAATACTACTTAAGATCAACCATAATTCAGGATAGATTGACAAAGGATCCTGTGCGGGTCCTTATGGGGAGTGCACGGAGAAAAATAATCATGATTTTATTATTTGATCAGTCAAGTAAAATTTTTCTAGTAAATAATACTACAATTCTCATAAAATGAACTTGGTGGTATAAAATAATTTTTCATTCTTTCTAATATTTAGTATTAGAATAATCAAGCTAAATAAGTCTAGACTTTTTTTCTCTACCTCTCGATTATTTTATCGTGTCGTAAAAAAAAAAATACTAGAATGAGAATAGTTTAGAAAAATTAGTGATAAGAACTGAAGTGTAAAAAATGTTTTCTAATCAAGTCAATTTTACTAGAATTCAGTCTAAACACCGAACGTAGATTGACTAGACATTTCTAGTAAAATCTCCTTCAGCGTCTGGTCGTCCATATAATTGACAGATTTTTTAGTCATGTTTGCTAGAATTCTAGTAATATTTTCATCATTGTTTTCTCCGTGTGGAATTCGGTCAAATTTTTTGAAACTTTGGAAAATGCTAAGTAGTTCTCCGTGAGTTGAACGAGCAACAATAATTTTTAAACGCATTTCTTATCCTCTTAAGGGTTCAAATTACTAAATATCTTTAATGACCTATTCTTCCCCTAATTGCCAATACACAGCCAAACTCAAAGCTTTAAGCTTAATCTTTCATTATTTAAATCTTTGAATTTAATTCTATAAAACTGTTCTAACAGTGTAACCAAGCGAGATTTAAAGATTTTTTTTCAAAATAACGTGTCCTAGGCCTATATTTTTCGACTATGTACTGACATTCTAAATTTGGAAATTCTGTTTCGCCCTCCTAAGGTTGAATTTATAAAAACGCCTTCCGTCAAAATTAAGGTTCTAATCGTAGCTTTTTAGAATATGCGTTAATATTAAACTTTCAATCTTCAGTTCATACCTTTAGGTACGGTCAATATTTTGAAAACTGACGAATTTGTATAAGAAATCGTTGTGCAAAATTTCAACTTTCCTGACTCAGCAGTTTGGGGTGTGCCTCGATAAGTACATTAAACTTTGACCTCCTTTTTGAAGGGTTGAATTTTAGAAAGAAAGAATATTTCTTAGTGCTCGCTTACCTATGACGTATCTTAAAGGGATATTCAAGCGAAATTAGGAGTTTTATAAATTGTACAATGTGGTAAGGGCCCACTAACAATAAGTTGACTATTTAGTGTATATATTTATACACGTAAAATTTTATCGTCTATGATTTGTGAAGGCTTTCGAATTGTTCGAAATATCCGTTCAGTAAACATTTTCTATAAATTTTTAAAATAAATAAATTGTTATTTGTTTTTAAGTATACTTCACTAAGCACTTAACGATAATCTCAACGATTGTTGTGATTACAACTTACTACATCTTAAAATTATACGAATGAGGGTAGCAGTCAGGTTGTAATTAACGAGCTGCTTAACTTTTTTCATTAAAAGAACAGAGGGCTAAGATGTATGATGTATCCTGCCCTTCAGATAACAATTTTCCCCAAGTTATTTCAACGTCAGTCGCGTATACAGGATCCGTATTTGAAAAAGTAATTTCTAGCACATTTGCTGCCTCCGTAGTCAGACACAAAAGGCGCATCGACTCGGCTCGTCAGTAGCATCTGTTTGTGTTGTGTGCCATTTGTGACGGGAAGTATTACGGCATGTCCTGGAAGAAAAGGAGAACATTCGGGGACATAAAAGAGCGATATACGCGAGTAGAGTAGTGGAGAGACGCGACGCGACGCGATGGGTCCGTTGAAGAAGAGGGTCCTCCATCAGAATATATCGAAGCTTACACGGCTTACGATTAATCCCGCTCCGGGCTATGAACCTGAGACCCGGCGGAGTTCATCCACAAAAAGGAGGAAAATCTGGCCTGACGTTTATGGTCCAGCTTTCCCCCCTGATTTAGTTTTAAAGCAGCTGCGGTAGCACTCTAGGATTTGACGAGAAAGTTTTAGGGGACTGTCGTAATCTTAAAAAGCAACAAAGGGTTTTATCATTAGCAACAATCAACACCGACAATTACCGAATCTCTCCGTTGTGGATTAATTTTTGTTATTAGCGATCTTTTAGTTTTTCTCACAAATAACTATTACCATTTCAACCAGATGTATTTGAAACAGTTCTATTTAAAGCCAGATAACATGTAAATAAGTACAAAAAACCTACTATCATTTTGAATTTTAAATGAATATTTGTTTGTATTCATCACGCAAGCTACAATAACTCAATTTTCACTGTGGTTAAGTAAGGTTGAATAGGTAAAAGTGCAAATCCTTGTCTATACAAATACATAAAAACGGACTGTCTGTTTGTAATATAACATATACCAAAATTTTTTTTTTACAATTTTTGTCTATCTGCACGGAAAAAAATTATCATGATTTTATTACTTGATAAGTCAAGCAAAATTTTTCTAGTAAATAATACTAGAATTCTCATTAAATGTACTTGGTGGTATTAAACAAATTTTCATTCTTTCTAATAATAATTAGTATTAGAATAATCAAGCTAAATAAGTCTAGACTTTTTTTCTCTACCTCTCGATTATTTTATCGTGTTGTAAAGAAAAAAATACTAGAATGAGAATAGTTTAGTAAAATTAGTGATAAGAAGTGTAAAAAATGTTTTCTAATCAAGTCAATTTTACTAGAATTCAGTCTCAACACCGAACGTAGATTGACTAGACATTTCTAGTAAAATCTCCTTGAGCGTCTGGTCGTCCATATAATTGACAGATTTTCTAGTCATGTTTGGTAGAATTCTAACAATATTTTCATCATTGTTTTCTCCGTGTGTCTGTCTGTCTGTTTGTTCCGGCTAGTCTCTGGACTGGCTGGACCTATTTTGACGGGACTTTCACTGACAGATAGCTGATGTAATAAAGAATTACTTAGGCTACTTTTATTTTAGGAAAACAATAAATAAAAAAATAGGGTCCAACGAAAAAAAATTTAAAAACGTTTGTCTAAACATGGAAATAGTTACACGCATTCCACTTATGCCAATAATGTCATTGAAGAAAGGCATCGATTTAATAACAAATTCAATATTTTATATTTAGAAAATAAACATTGTAAATTAACGTTATTAGAAGTTTTAGAAATTAATAAATACAAAAAGTTCGGCGTCTTATTAAATGATCTAACAGATTGTAATAATTCCCGCCTCCTAAATTTGTTATGATTTGTATATTCTAAACACCTCCTTTGTAAAGTATAACTAGTTGTAAATACTCAGTCTGAAGAAGCCTATGTTTGGCGAAACGATGGTCACTATGTTAATAAAATCTAAATAGTCTTTAACGTCTTTATTTTTGACTAAATATTTGCGAAAAGTAGCATAAAATGTAATTATTCCCTGCCCTTTCATGGTTCTATTTGCGCCCCTAATATGTGTAATTCGCCCTTTATACTGTTTGAGAAAATCTCATATCATCCTATACCTACATATTTTATTTTCCTAACCTTTTTTTTCTAATATCCAAAATCGATGGTTTTAACAATATCTACCAAATTTCTAAGTAAACCGCCCTTCCATTCTATTTTTTAAAAGTTTTATTATACTTATAGGTAGGTACCTCCCTTATAGGTATGCCAATAATTATGTAGGTAGATGCCACTTTCATTTTCTTTAATCTCTACTGTTACCAAAATCTAAAGCTAATATAGCCTCAAATGTTTCCTTTTTTGCTCCGAACACAATTTGGTCTTCCCCATAAAAGTTTCAGAATAAATAAATTTAATTTCTTTGTTTCAGAATTTTTCAAAAATCAAAAACTTAATTAGAGGGTGACATTGGTGATTATTTTCCCTTTTATTGAAGTTAATATCATATTTCGCATATTTCTTTTAGTTTATAAACTCCAAACTGATTGTCAGTATCTCATAGTATACTTGAAGATTTGGATATTTTGAATTAAGCAAAAAATTTTCGAAATAACTCATAGGGTCGTATGTACCTAATACTAATATTTGTAGAAGTTTCAACTTAAACAATACATATTTAACCATCTGATATTAATATATTTTTAATTATCTAAATACCTATCTTTTATTTTGTATTTACAATTTATTGAATTATCTACCATTTTACAAAATTACAATCATCGAAGTTTACATTCGAAACTTACTCAGAACGTTTTCAGTCGCCGAAATAGCTCAGTTGGGAGAGCGTTAGACTGAAGATCTAAAGGTCCCCGGTTCAATCCCGGGTTTCGGCAGTTACTTTTTTTCTTATTAATTCAATTATAATAATTACTAAAATTAAATAAAAGGAATTATTGTTAATTGGCAAGTAACATTATTTTTCAAAAGTAATCTGAATTGAGTTTAAAAATTGAATACTGATCGAATTCAATTTTACTACATATATACAGTATATTTCGTTTATAACGACGATGAAAGGACCATTAAATTCCGTCGCTATATCCGGAAGTCGCTATCTATATAAAAAGAAAGAGAGAAAGAATGAAAGAAGGAAATTAGGCAAGAAAAGTACCCAGTAACTGATTCTTAGATTTAACTTCATCAACCTTAACATTTATAAACAATTACTAAGTACAACTGCTGACTATCTGTGAATGTAAACAAAAGATAAAAAATTTTTTGTTTAGACTCGGTCGCAATATCAGTCAGTATGAGATTTTTAGCATCTTGTAATTAATAGTTCATTAAAATTAGTCGCTAAAACCGAAATCGACGTTACAGCCAAATTTTCTTCTTAAATTACTCCTTAAATTCAAGGGACTTATGTGTTATGTCGTTATAACCAAAAGGTCGTTACAACCGAAGTCTGTATACATGAAATCCACCGTAGGTATATTAAAAATAAAAAATGTATATGCATTTCTTTTCGTTATCAATGAGAGCAGCATTTGCCGAATATACAAGCTGATAAGATACTGTTGTCGACATAAAGCAAACAATATGATCTCATCAAGGAATGAAAGAATGATTGAGGGTGACTGTTTGGCATATAAATAATCCCCACACACTAACCACCAACGTCCACCGACAATATCGAATTCCCCGAGAGACGCGTGCCGCAACTTCAGCTTATTGTGTATTTATTATCACCCCTCACGCGCCTCAAAACTACCCTGATTGTGCCGAATTATGGCTTTTACAACAACTGTGGATGCTAGTTGGAAAAACTGACAGCAAACGACGCTACACGACGCCAGATATAACCACCACCGGCACGACGACGAACTTTTATCCCTTTCAAAGGCAGGACATCATAGGAACATTTGT
Organism: Agrilus mali; assembly: GCA_029378335.1. Classification (NCBI taxonomy): domain Eukaryota; kingdom Metazoa; phylum Arthropoda; class Insecta; order Coleoptera; family Buprestidae; genus Agrilus; species Agrilus mali. The sequence continues at coordinate 5,190,208 of CM055655.1, read as the reverse complement.
AGCCGGAAATAAGTTTTTCTATCGAAGGAAGTGGTGTCTTTCTCGTGCCAGTCTAGGGGAAAACGAGACGATGCGGTGGATTCCATGGAATTTATTAATGTAAACACAAAGCGTTTTGTTAGTTTGTTACATTAGTGAAAATAGATTTAATAAAAAGACAGTTTTTTTTATTAAAAAGATAATTTTCACTTACTCTGGCGATGGGAATTAACATACATTCAACATGGACTATTAGAAAGATTTTCTCTATTTTTCCAGAGAAAATGTATAAAATATATCTACCACCCTGATGGTAGGTACTACCTATTAAAATTAAAATTATAAAAACACTATACCAGTTTAAAGGTAGAAAATGAAGACTGTGGTGTTCGAATAAATGAAAAAATATAAAAAAAAAGGAGATATACCCAAAGGCGCTACTACGGGAGTGCTAGGAGTGCAACCCCAAAAGACACTGTCTTAATATATTTTGTTATGTACTGTAATGATGTCCAAGAATCCCCAAAAATTAAATATCTACATACATGGACGTAGCCAAGGAAGAGCAGGGGGTACTGGACCCCTTATACTGCCCATTTTTCCAAAATTCTCAAAAATTAGTACATATTATAACTTTCTTTTGTGCAAGATTTTTATTGAATGAAATAAAATTAAAATGTCCTTATTTTTTTGCAGGGCATCCCCGTTTCATGAATCAGCTTTCTTGCGGTCTAGATTTGATGTCAATGGCAGGAGAATGGTTGACAGCCACCGCCAATACGAATATGTTCACCTACGAAATTGCTCCCGTTTTTATTTTGATGGAAAATGTCGTTATGACCCATATGCGCGAGATAATTGGCGAAAATTGGAAAAATGGGGACTCCATATTGGCACCAGGTAATAAAATGCCTTAATAATTCCAAATGCTTAATTCTGGCTCCACTTTAAATTTAAAATAATATCTATTCCATTATATTTACCGTAATCCCAACAATAGGAAAGTTCGGAGTTTTTAAAAAAAAAATCGAAAACTAATTAATTTTGAGATAAAAAGAATATCAAGTTTCCTAAATTTCCCTCCCTCCCAATTTGATGTTAAAAATAAGAATTTTACGAAGAAATTTAGAAACAAAATTACAATGTTTAATTTAGTTCATACATAAAATCAAATTTAAGTCTTTTTGTATATTTTGCAACCCAAATCAAAATTTCCCTTTTTAATACGCGATCCTGTTGAGTTATCCAGGTCTTTAGTTTTTCTGAAACGTAATCTAGTAAAACTGAGGAATCTATTTCAGGGGGTTCGATATCCAATCTGTATGCGTTTTTGGCTGCGCGCCATAAAATGTTTCCTCAATATAAGGAAAAAGGAATCGCTTCGATAAAAGGACAGTTAGTGATGTTCACATCAGACCAGGTATTTTATATAAAATATTATATATTTTGGTTGCGAAATTTACGTAAAGAATAAAATTGGCTTGTTCTTTCTATAAGTATATTATTAGTTATCATATTCAAATACAATAATTATGACCAATGATATATTTAAATGTACGAAGCTTCTTAATATATAAATATAAAAGTGATTTAATGAGAAACATTTATACATATACAGGGTTTTTTAAGTTGATGGGCTATTAGAAGTATATGAATTAGTAGAAGGAATTCAATTCTGAAACTTGGGCTCATTTGGTTATTGTTTATGGCGCTTCTTTTAAAAATATTTTCAAGTTCGATTTACATCCGGTTATGCCGGAAGTCGATACCAACTTTGTTATTTTAAATGGAATGGTATATTTTTCACGCTGGATTCGAATAAAACGTGTAATTCTAAGGTAAGTTTGATAACCAACTTGTACACCTATGACGATCGGTTTCTGAGTTAATTTAACTTATAGAAAAAAAATCGCTACCGCAACCCAAACTATAAAAAATCATAACTTCCACAAAATACGACTAAGAGTGTTGAAATTTTTACTAGTAATAGCTGAATATTAGTGCTAACGCCTTGACAAAATTGAATTAAATAATTTATACAGGGCGTTCAAAATAAAATTCTAAAATTGAAAAACTTCAAACACGAATTACTTCGTTTTTTCAAATGGCACCTACTATTTTTTATTTTTTCAATCGATTCCTTTTTTTATCTTCTTTCGATCCATATGGATACTTCCTATTTTATATGAAAATTTTGGAACAATTTTGAATTATTACTTAAAATAGGAAGTATCCATATAGATCGAAAGAGGATAAAAAAAGGAATCGATTGAAAAAATAAAAAATAGTAGGTGCCATTTGAAAAAACGAAGTAATTCGTGTTTGAAGTTTTTCAATTTTAGAATTTTATTTTGAACGCCCTGTATAAATTATTTAATTCAATTTTGTCAAGGCGTTAGCACTAATATTCAGCTATTACTAGTAAAAATTTCAACACTCTTAGTCGTATTTTGTGGAAGTTATGATTTTTTATAGTTTGGGTTGCGGTAGCGATTTTTTTTCTATAAGTTAAATTAACTCAGAAACCGATCGTCATAGGTGTACAAGTTGGTTATCAAACTTACCTTAGAATTACACGTTTTATTCGAATCCAGCGTGAAAAATATACCATTCCATTTAAAATAACAAAGTTGGTATCGACTTCCGGTATAACCGGATGTAAATCGAACTTGAAAATATTTTTAAAAGAAGCGCCATAAACAATAACCAAATGAGCCCAAGTTTCAGAATTGAATTCTTTCTACTAATTCATATACTTCTAATAGCCCATCAACTTGAAAAACCCGGTACTGTAAAATATACTGTTTTTACAGTTGTTGCACTTTTACAACATCGTCATATAATTTAAATTCTTTTAAGCTCTTCAAAAAATGTTGTGGTACTCCGTATGATTGCAAAAATCTTTGGCTGTAAATTTTGCATGATTATTACATTTCTATTTTTATTTAATGTATAAGTACATCTGTGTACTATAGAACGTTACCAATCTTTTTACAGTATTTCGAAAAAATTTATAGTAAATTAACTGTTGATTGTATTCATCAAAAATACATTACAAAGGAGTTTGTTACAACCGGTTCGTTTTGCTACAATACCTTCATATTGGATATTCAAAAATTAATCCACAGGTCGATTATTATATTCTGGGATGACCGTCACCCTGCAGGTGAATTTTCCCTGCTTTCTCATCTTGCACACTCAAATTCCCGAAAAATAAATTTAGAAAATAATCAGTCTTATGGACATGTATTTTTATAGAGTCATTATTCGATTAAATCGTGTGCTTCCGTCGGTGGTCTGGGCACTGACAATTGTGTCATGGTTCCGTCGGATGTTAATGGAAGATTGATACCAACCGAACTGGAGAAACTGATTTTAGAAAGAAAAGCGAAGGGTCATACTCCGTTCTTTGTTAACTGCACTAGTGGTACAACTGTTCATGGTGCCTTTGATCCAATCAACGAAATAGCTGATATATGTGAAAAATATGGGCTGTGGTTACACGTTGATGTAAGTTTTTATCTTTATCACATTTAAAGGGTTTTTTATGTTCATCATTTCTTAATTTTAAATTTCTAACTGTTTGGCCTATATACAATTCCTGGGGCTTTTAAATTGGACCAACCCTGATATCTGATACAGATATTAAAATAAAGTAGCCGGGTAACAGTAATAGTCATTTCCACTATTGTTCGTGTCCTAAAGATTATGAACATAATTAAATTACTATCCAAAACCCTGAAAATATTAAAATTGTTTGCACATTAATTAGTTCTTCCTGATACGAAATAACGAATCTCAACGGACAAGAGGGAAAACGAATGGTAACAAAATTTTTACTTGAAGTTTTACGGGCAGGTGTTGCGATTCGTTTTTCCACTTGTCCGTTGAAGTTTCACTTCTACTATGTGTCGCAGCTTAATTTGCACAATTTTAGTGAAAACCGCATTTAAATCAATTATAAAATAACCAAGTTACCTCTATTTTTTTATTTCTATCTTTATGTGGTGCCTAATGTTATTTAAGGATATCCCCTTTAATAACACATGCTCTGAATTTCACCTATATAGTTATAAGAAATCATTTTCATGAACATGAACAGTTTTTTTGCTTGTCATAAGAGGCCTTTTAATTTGTAAAATTATGGTGAAAACCGCAGTTAAATCGCTTAAAAAATAACTTAGTTACACCTAATTGTTTAACTCGCGACTTTAAGTGGCGCTTAACGTCTTTAAGAATATCCCCTTTAAGAACACGTTCTCTTTAAATTTGACCGAGTTTCTGCGAGACCCCAAGATGGTCGCTAGCGCAACCAGCCAATCAGGTACTTCTAACTGCGTTGATCTCCTTTATAACAATTGATCGCGCATACCTGAGTTAGTCACCCGCGATGCTTCAAAGAATGTACTTCGCTGCTTAAAATTTTAGGTTATTATTACGTAAAAACTTTTAAGTTTTAATTATCATTTTGTTTATTACAATTAGGTGCTTCTATTAATAATAAATGTTTTCAAAGATAGACATAACATTAGAGTTATTCCTTCGTATTATTTATGAGTTGAAGTTCAATATTTTAATATGTACTTGAAATTGATACGTCTAACGTTTCGAAGCTTATTAACCCTATTTCACACATTGATAACCCCTCTCTCCCTTAACGCTTGACGTAATGTATAAATAGGTACCCCTTTTCTGTTGACCTGATATTGATTCACCCCGTATAATGCGGTTACATAGCCAATATGTGGAAAAATCTTCCAAAAGGTTAAATCACTGTACACGTTTTAAAAATTATTGTAGTTTTTAGTTTATATAATTATGCATGCAAGAATCTGTTACAAGAAATAAACTATTTTCACACATTAAAGCGTTTTAAATGAAAATGGATTAACAAAAAATTAAATGAAGAACCTATCAGTTAGAAAAATTAATTAAATTAAGTATATATACGTACTCATGAACTTTTTTTTAAATTATATATGTTGAATTTCAAAGGCCGCATGGGGAGGTGGACTGCTGCTATCAAAGAAATACAGACATCCAAGACTATCAGGAATTGAAAGGTAAGCAAACTAAACTTGCAATAATTGTAACATTATTATTAGGATTCCCTTTTTGTAAGTACATACGAAACCCTTAAAAAAAAGCTGAATTTTTTGAAACACTGTGGCAGTAAATAAAACCTTATTTGAATTATCATTCTCCCCTTTTTCACAAATACTGAAATAAAGTTTTCCTTTCAATTCTATTATTTTAAATATAGCTGGTAATAGTTCTTTCTTAGTTTCTGGAACAGAAAAAAAGTCCCTAAATAAGATTAAACGTTTGGAATGTATCGATCTCCGCAGGTCGTGAAATAAAAAATAAAACACCCAAGGCAACCGCGTCGTTATCTTAATCCCAAGTCTTTTTATCACCTCTGCATAATCTATAATCCATCCATTATAAGTGGATAGATGGCAGTCAATTGACAGTTTCACCCTCGAACGCTTTCACGAACCCCACAAAGAAGAAGTGTTCTTGAGGCCTCTGAGAGATTTTAATGGAAATTAAACCGCACTTAAAATCTAAGTTGAATTTATTAGCATTTCAATTGAAGCCAACCAAAATAGAATTTTCTTATTAACCAAGTATATTTAGATATTATAACTGGGTATACTAGGATTCTAAACCATACGTAACACAACTTACAAATTAATATCTATAAATACGTCTAAAAAAAAATTCCAGGACCATAGTTAACATTTTAAAGTTAATAATGGTCCCACAGAGATAAAACGTTGTATAAAAAACTCGATGGTATTAATATTTGCCCCTCTTTAACCGCAATCGTCTCTTTTACAATTTAGCAGATTCGAATGAAGAGCAAATACATTAAAAATTAAAAGACACTTCTGGTTGAAAGAATAATTATTTCCCGGATATGGGATGTTCACTAAATTGTTTTATTTTTTTCTAGGGCACACTCCGTAACATGGAACCCCCACAAACTTATGGGAGCTCTACTCCAGTGTTCTACTATCCACTTTAAAGAAGATGTAATTAAATTAATTACTTAACAAAACCAGTAATTACATTAATTAATACTTCATAGTTCACCATGCACAAATTGATAATTTGAAGGGTTTTTGCTTATACAAAATAATATCTGCTACTAATTAACTAGGACTGCTACTTTCAATAATGTAATTTTTTTTTTGACGTACATGATTGGCTATACAGACAACATTATTATTTAGCACTTTTCGTTTTTTATTTTTCATCGACGCAAGGGGGAATTAATTTGACAGAATTTACTGAGAACCACAGATTGATACCGATTTTGTCAATAAACTTTTCAGCGTATTTTGACCCCAAAATTTAAGATTACGTTTGTAGGGTCTCCTCATGAGCTGTAATCAAATGTCTGCAGATTACTTATTTATGCAAGATAAATTGTATGACGTCAAATACGATACAGGAGACAAAGTTATACAATGTGGACGTCATAACGACATCTTCAAGCTTTGGTTACAATGGAGAGCAAAGGTAAGCACAACTACTTAATACAAATAAAAATTATAATTTCACATTATTGCCTATATTATGCAGTTAAAAAACAAACTAATAAAGAGTTCATCCGTAAAGGGACCCTTTAAGAAATAATTTCAACCAAAAATAACAACTTGTGACGAAATCTCGTAAAAAAATCACAGTATAAATAAAAAATCCTTCTTCAATTGAAAATAAGCGAAAAAATTAAAAAAAAATTCTTTCAACATTAATTAAATTTCAGAAAATAACAATTTGAGTGGGAAAGTTGTCACGTATGTACATATGTAGAAATATTCTTTCTTATAAATTCTGTATAGAAGTGCCTACGGTTTTAAAAAATACGTTAATAAATAAGTTCAAAAATTAACAAATGTTTATAGCCAGTGGCAGATTTACCAGCAGGCTGAATAGGCTAGAGCCTAGGGCGGCAGATTTTAGGGGGCGGCAAACTTTGTTCAAAAATTTACACGGATACACGGAAAAAAACGAGGCTCAAAAAATCAACAAAAATTACTATATTTTAGTGCTATACAATACAGTATACTGAATACACTAACGTCTGTATATGAAAAATTACTGAACGCTTATTTATAAAACATGTGTAGGTACTATTGTGATTTTGAATTTTTAAAATATTCCAATAGCGTTTAAGTATTACAATTTAAATTTAGTATTTTTACCTATTCTTTTAATAATTATTGCAATAATTTTTTCTTTAGGTCCACCCACACTATTTAATTAATGTGTAATATGTTTTACCTATTAAATATATCTATTCGAAGAGAAATGGGAACCGAAAAAAAATTGCTTAAAAATAACAATAACAAATATTTTATAGATATATATGTGGAAAATTAATACTTTTCTATTGATATTTCTGATGATATTAACAACCTGTTTGAGTGTAGAATAAAAGTTTAATAAATTTACACGAAAAAAATTGCATATTGTTGCACAGAATTTCATAAATATTATACATTTCTTAGAATGATGATAATTATTTAATAAAAACCAAAAATGATAATATTGTAATGAATAAAAGCTGTAAATATCCACTCAACGAAAGTTCTTCTTAACATTCTTACATTTTTAATCCTAATGAATTCGTATCAATATTTGTTGATTAGTCTGATAAAAATATAATACAATCATTAAGTTGCAATTTCATTGACAAAAATTGATTGTGAATTAGGGTATATAATTGCAGGTGTCAGTAGGGGCGGCAAATTTTGAATATCCTACGGGCGGCAAATGTGTAAATCCGCCACTGATTATAGCAAAATTTTGGAAATAGTCAGTGAAAAATGTAAAAATTATGTCATTGAAAGAAACGACTATCATAATCATGGGAAAAGTTCTTATATAATTTTAACGTTTATCATTCCTTCAAAACGTAACAATATGTACATATGTAATTGTTTCGTAAAGTTGTAAAAAACAATTCCCCAGGTGAGGCTCGAACTCACAACCCCGGCATTGCTCACGAACACTGTCTTATAAGTACCGTGCGCTAACCAATTGCGCCACTGGGGATATTATCCAGTGGCCTCTAAAAATAGCCTTACAACTGGAACCTTCTTTGTGCATTATTAACTTAATATTTTAATATTTTTTTAATAAAATAAACGCGCCAATAGAATTTTAATTTGCGGCACTATCATATTCACTTAAATTTTAGTACTAGATTGACTAAAAAAAAAATTTCTAACTATTCATCGGAAATGTTTACGTATGTACAGTGGGACTCAAAAATAATGTAGGTACCTACAAATTCGTTTTTTTTCTTATGAAATGTGACTAATGAAAACCAATACAGGGGTAAAAGCATTTCATTTCTTAAACTATATGACTGAAAGTTTTTAATTATAAATATAACTGTTATAATTTCTTCTTCAGAAGTTTGCAGTTTACTTGAAGAAGCTACAACGCAGCGAAACGTATGTACATAAAGTATATAATAAAATTTGTAGAAACTGTAACAGTTTCTATTTATAACTAAAATGAATTTTCACTAATTATTCATATAAAAGTGTTTCTTTCACTTATTTTTATGTACAAGGATTTTATTTATTAAAGAATTGTCACCAACAGCCAGGGCCGACCTTAGCGCCCTTTGCGCCCTCCTAACTTTGCCCTACCCTGCCAACAGTTTTTTTTTTTTTAATAATAACTTTTCGTCCCTGATGCTGACCATTATTGATTTTTTTTTCTCAATCACAGGGCGACGAAGGTTTTGAACAACTTATGGATCAGTTGATGGAGTTGACTGAGTATATGGTTAAAAGAATTAAAGAGAATCCTGACAAATTTTACTTGATTATGGAACCAGAATGTGTAAATGTTTGCTTTTGGTACATTCCCAAACGCTTACGAAAAATGCCCCATTCTCCAGCCAGAGAACAAGAACTTGGAAAGGTAAACCTTTTTGTTTTTTGATACAAAGTGCAAATAAATATACCTACGTATATGACCAAAGCCAGTATTGGTTGGCTAACAGAATTTTTAGTCTGCCAACTTTTCGCCCAAATTACAAGTTATTTGCCTTGTAATTATGAAGAAACGTTGGCTGCTATGGTTTTATACAATAAATGCATAGTTGCCGAAAAAGACTCGTTTTCTTACCAATAAGTATTATTCAAATAAAATACTCGATTTGTTAGATGACTCCGATTCTGAAAGGAAGAATGATGCAAGCGGGAACTCTTATGGTGGGTTATCAACCGGATGACCTAAGACCAAACTATTTCAGAAACATCATATCTTCGGCAGCGGTACGAGAAAAAGACGTGGATTTCCTTCTAGAAGAGATGGACCGTTTAGGTCACGACCTCTAATTTGTTTCACACGATATGTTGTTGAATGTTATTGAAAGCGAATGTATGTTGTCCCTCTATAGATGTTGTTACTTTAAAACTCTACTAAACCGTTAAATCGTGCAATAAAAAAATACTACTCCTATGTAATATCTATGTGTAAAACACATTTTATGTGCGTTTTCCTACTTACATAATTATATTGTCAGAACTATGAAATTGGATTCAAAATCATTCAACAAAAGTTGGGCATTTTTCTTTCTAAAAATGAAATTCAGTATTCAAAAAGGTCTTATATCTACGTGTACACAGATAAAAATAATATTTTCCATGTTGGCATATACAGTAGGTAGGTATGTCTGAAAAAGTTAGCATCATAAATATGAAAAACTTTTTTATTAATAATTTTAGGGAAAAGGTCATCATCATTCATTTATAAATAAAAAACCGAAAATGCAATTATCAGATATGAAATTTTTTCAGTCGAATACGAAGTTTGCAAGGGCGTAGCCAGGATTTTGTAGGGGGAGGGCCGAATTTAAAAACAAGAAATACAGTATATTTTTCTCGAAAAAGTATTTTAGATTGACAGGTAGGTAATTAACTTGATACATACAATTCAAATTTTTATTCAGAAAAAAAATCTTACAAAAAAGAAAGTTATGAGAGCAAGCCCCCCTTGCCCTTAGTCCATGGAGATTTGTCAAAAAACATAAATTTTGCAAAGAGCAAAGTACCTTTATTTTTTATTTATATTTATTTACTTTAATATATCGATATTTACTTTAAGGAAATTTTAAATTTTAACATTTTTTTATACAATTTTAAACGTATTAAAAAGTTTAAAGGGGACGAAAACTGGTATACGACTGAAAAAATTGATTTTTGATTTTAGGTCTTGCAGAACCTTTTATGAAAAATAACTTTTTTCCTTAAATTAATTTAAAAAAAAGTTTTCCATGTGTTGCCAACTCTTTCATACATACATATTACAGTTTATTATTCTCCTGTTAGTTTTTTAATTATTATATCTACATATATATTTCTATTTTTGATCTTAACTTGTTACCTATTCTAAATCCTAGTCTTTTAATGTTTTGTTGTGTTTATTTTCTGTTTCGACTATCCGAAATGTCTAAAAAGGATACGTTCTTTCGATTTTCATAAAACTAGAGGTAATCTACTACAAATTAATGTAATATAAAACATATCAAAAACGTTTATAGGTATTTGTTATTACTTGAAAACACTTTACACATTAGTTAATATAAATAATGAATTATTAATCTTGAAATTTATAAATAATGCTATTATATTTATCGTTAAACATGCTATAATAGTTACTATTATCTCAGAAATATAAATTTTAGCATTGTATGTAAAAAGGTATTTTGAAAAGGGCAATTTTCTGTTTGAATTGGCCAGGTCACAGTTGCTTTAACATTAAAATAAAAAATTAATAATAATGATAATCAAAATTTCTTGCAATCATTTAAGAGTGTTTTGTTACTAAAATTATTACTGTTGACAATTGAGACTGCATAAAAAAATATTATTTTGTTCATCTACATAAATTAAAATCCTAAAATGATTTAGTTAAAATAAGAAAATAATTTTTGAAGGTTTCTGCCATGAGCAATTGGTGATTCTTATTGGAATATTAAAAAAAAAATACGGAATTAATTATGAGAATCACTAACTAATTCATTAGTGATTTTCCCTATTGTTTTAATATATTAATGTGTTTTAAATTTGAATATTAAAAAACATAATTGCTCTTATATTTAAAATCAGTGTTACACTTTTAAATATTTTAACTTAATTAGGATAATACAACCATGAGTATGATGGTAAAACATATCAAAATATTTATAGAAAATATAGAAATTGAAAATCGAAAGAAAACTTCCCCATTAATTTATATACCTACGTTACATATTTACCAAATCTATGGTGTCAATACCAGTCAATTAATATTTCTAAAAGTATGAATTTTATCTAAAAATTGTTCAGTTCGAACATCACTGTAAATAAAACATGCACAGGAGCAGATTTCAAAATCATTCAAAATGTATTGTCATTAAATAATTAACATTTTCTCCGTTAGAAACAATATTTATTTGTTTAGTGCACCTTTAGTAACTCCTGATACGTAGATTTTAATCCAAAACTATTTTAATTAAATAGTATCTAAAAAATATGACGTAGTTAAAAACAATTTGCGTATCTTAATGAAATAAAGGCAAGAATTATTTATGTAAATAAATGTCTATCAAATATACCAAATATAGGTTTTGCAATTAAATTATAAATAATAATAACTTCTGTAGTTGTATTTTACAATTAAAATGTGTAGTTAATGCAATAACACAGTGTATAGAATGCTCTATCTCTATTTGTTGATTAATTATTTAAAAAAGTACAATAATATGTATTATATCATATATATTATGTATATTTACTTCAACAAACTACTATTAGTCAGACAAAAATGCGTGTATAGTTTAGTTGTTGAATCTGCATTTTTTAAATAGTTTTTATTTTCTCTTACAATTACATAGCTAAAGATGTACCAAATATAATTGATAATGAATGACACGTACCCAGTACAAATACGTTAAATATTTTTTTATGCGTTATCAACAAAAACAATAGAATAACATTACGTCTTCCACAAATCTATATTTTGTTTATAAATAAAATAGAAATAATTTAATATTTGTAGATACCTAATTAATAAAATCACATGGATTTACTGACTGATAAAAAAAATATACCGAATGTTAAATGCTGTGTATTCCTATTTGTGTGTAAATTGTTAAAAGCAGTGCTTTTATTAATTCAATTGTTGTAAAAATGTATAGCATTATATTGTAAAATAAACTTTATCGCAAAGCTTATTATCAACTATTATTTTTACAAAAGATTCCACGAAAACTTGTTTAGATAATTCAACTCTAATATATTAAAAACGAGTATTTTATCACAAAATAAAATATTCAAATAATATGCATGACCTTCCTGAGAAAGGAAAACAACTACAATACAGAGGTAAATATATAATACATTTATTATATAGATGCTCAGTAAGTAAGATATCTAAGTCTTCAAAAGCTAGTGCAGGAAAATGAAGTGTTTCGTAGATTATCAACAAGATACACCATTTCCAATACAAAATATTCCATATGGAGTTTTCTCAACGAAAGAAAATGTAAGTATTTTATCGTTATCAATGTCATATGTGTTTTAGTAATATAATGGTTACAGTCCACTTATACTACACTTATAAAATTTTCAATACCTGTCTTTTGAATTTCTAAATTCTAATTATTGTCAAATTTTTTATTATAATGTACGTATTTCTTTTCACCTTTTTTTCAGCCAGAGTTTACTGTTTATACGATGTATATCTACCATTCTAAATACTAAAACCTAATTTTAATAGGTACTATGTGCGACATCTTTTTACAATAGCGACAATGATATCAGAAATATTTACCTCTTAGAAGCGGATTTCTGTATCTTAAATTTCAAATAAAAGCACGGTATAAAAAATTAAGTAAGTCGAGTGTTAGCATATTGTACATTTTTTCTAAAGGGCCTTGCCGGATAAGAAGGTAAAAAGTGCCTTTACCCTTTCAAAAATTGATGCTGTAGATAATGATATTAGGTATACTTAAAAAGATAAAAGATGTATATTCACCCTACAAATACCTCATTCATAATTTTTTATTCCGTGTTTCACTTTCTTGTCTAAAGTATAATAAACGATATAAATAATATTTCCTTTGATAATATAATTTAAATGAAAATCGTCAATTTTTATTTTTTGTACCTACCAATTTCATTCACATCAAATATTCTAAAAATATTCAATTTATAAGGTGAAAATACAAGTTTTTTTTTTCGTGATTGATTAGCCTTTTTATAGCTTTTTTAAAATTTTCAAACTCCTGTAAAAAGTTTTAATTTGAAGCCCAAAATTTTAATAAGAAATTCACAAATGCCTAGGTACTTCAATAACGTGCTCAAAATTTATTTTTTTAAAAATATTTTAGAAATGGCTGAGACTTTCTTAAAAAACTGAAAGTAAAAAAAAAAATTAGCCCGGGTTTTTAAAAAGGGTTTTTTTTATTTCTTACTGCAGCATAATTTCGATTTCTGAAAGGACCAACGACACTTTTTACCATCTTCCCCTGCAATATCCTTTTTCTAAAAAAAAATCCTTACAATAATTAGATAAAAATTTCATAAAAACCAAAACCCTTTAGGGATACTTCAGAAAAAAGTATATTTTAAAAAAATTTTAGATGACTCTAACAAAAAAGGGTTGAACATTTTTTTTTAACCCCTCCTAACCCTTGGAAATTGCCAAAAACTAAATTTTAAAAGTAGGAAAACCATTTTACAGGGGTGTTCTAAAAACGTTTTCTACTAAATAACTAACTTTTCATTAAAAAATCTCTGTTTTAAATAATATATATTACTTTTTAAGCCTATTCATCGTATAGGAGTAGCGATTGGAGAATGGATTTTGGATCTGAACGAAATAGCCCCTTTATTCAATGGACCAGAACTGCATAACAGACAGTACATATTTAAAGAGGTTTTGATAAGACGGTGATAGATCTCGTTTCCTAATCTGACAAAATGTAATTTGTATTTTAGACGACCCTTAACAGTTTCATGGCACTTGGACCAAAAGCATGGAAGGAAGCGAGGGAAAGAATCCAAACGTTACTTTCCGACAATTGTCCTACCTTAAAAAATGATCAAAATCTACTTCAAAGGTTCGTAATATCTCTAATATATAAAATTCTCGTGTCACAATGTTAGTTACCATACTCCTCCGAAACGGCTTGACCGATTGTTTGTTCACCCCCTAACTTTTTTATTTTTTGGACAAAATTTTATTTTTTTATTTTTTATGATTAAAAAATACATATAGCCCTTAATTTTCATCCTTCTACCACCAACTCCCATTTTTTAATAGCGATATTAGTACTGTAATAATCTTCAACTCTCAGTAGTCGATAACTGATCAATTATTATCAATCGATTAGTCATCCCCGCCAGGCGTCACTACCCACCCAGCAAACAGCACGGAGTGGGGATGAGAATGAAGCAGATTTTTTAGAATGTTACAGGGAGTTCAAATATGTTCTAAGAAGTAAAAGAATGTTTTATTATAACATTTCAGAATGATTTCACAATGTTCAAGAATGTTCCAGAATATTGAAGATCATTCAAGAACGTTTCAGAATGTTAAAAAAAGTTAGAGAATGTTTTGAATCATTATGGGATGTTCTGGATAGTTCTAATTTCGCGAACATTCTAGAATGTTCCATCAAACGTGTAATATATATTTTTACCCGGGCAATTGCTGCTAGTATTATGTAAATACAACTAGAGTGTTGTGATGAATTTCAGGAAAATTTTTCATAAATATTTTATAAATAATTCTTATTCTCAAGAGCTTATAAATTCCAAAGACTTTTTTCATGTACAAAAATAAAAAGGTTTCAATTGGAGAATAATTATAATAATATATCTACAGTCAAACTTCGATAACTCGAACTTTGAGAAGTCGAACCAAATTTATTCGCAATAGAATTAAGTAGTTATGAATTATAGTTTTTACTGTTACTTAACTTGGTCTCTCGAACTCAAATTACTCGAATATCCTGATAACTGGAAGATGATATTTGGCGCTAATTTTAATAAGTCGAATCTTTTAGGTGAATCCCTTAATAATATACGATTTTAACGTCACTTTTTGATAGCGGTACTATGCAAACAATGAAATAAATATAAATGTTGATTTACAACAAATAAGGACATGGGTACATATTCATGTTATTATTATTCAATAACTCGAAGTCTCGATACCTACTTCGAATTTAAATAAAAAAGTACTATAGTAAACTAACCTTAAATTTAAGTAGGATAGAAATTATTTATATTTTTAACTCAATATAGGGCTTTAGTTCGTCAAGCCAATTCTACACTACATTTGCCAGCGCATATAGGAGATTACACGGACTTTTATGCATCTATTCACCATGCAAAAAACGTGGGAACTATGTTCAGAGGCAAAGACAACGCTCTTCCACCAAACTGGTAAATACTCATCATTTTTTATATAAGTTATGGTGAAATTCTGGTACTTGTTAATATTATCCAATTTCAATTGATAAGGGACCGTTCAAGTAGTACGTAAGCATTGAAGGGGGGGAGCAGGAGGTTTTTACTTTGCTTATTTTTGATGATAACGGAGTCGGGGGGTAATAAATATTTTGATATGGACACCTCTTACTTTTCATTTAATAAGGGAGTTACTTTTGCTAACAAGGGGGAGGAGAGGTTCAAAAATGGTCCTTAGGGGCCGTTCAAGTATTACGTAAACATATTTATTACAATTATTTACCACCCATCCCCCTTGTCAGCAAAAGTAAGCAAAGCTCTTACCCCCTCCCCCCATGCTTACGTAAACATTTTTCAATTAATGTATTGCTTTTTTTTAATAGGTATTATAATTATAATGTTATAATTATAATTTTAAAAATAAGCAAATAGATTTAGTTCTAAAGCGAGTGCCTAAGCATTATTTGCGGGAATCGACGAAAATGCGTTTCGTTTTCAAGGAAAGACAATGTGAGGGTTGCCATTCGTGCAAAAAAGTAAATACCTAACTACCGATTACGTAATCATCATCTAGACTCCCCTAGACCCCATGTCATCCAAAATAAGCAAAGCAAAGACTCCCCCCCCTCAATAGTGCCTACGTAATACTTGAACGGCCCCTAAGTACTTAATTAAATATATTAAGATAACCGATCAGAACTAGATGTTTAACCCGTTATCTTCGTCACATTAAAAAAAAAATAAAATCCCTAGAATGTACTGAATAGCTCAAACCCCAATGCCAAAAGGTCCGACGTACTTTTCAGTACTTCTACAACTCCACCAAGATTTCCAGTTATTTAAAAATAATGTCCTTATTCACAAACAATTTACATATCAAAATATTTGCCTATTAAGATTTATGTACCTACAGATTATAAACTACCAAAAAATATATTATGTAAATCCATATTTATGTATACATATAGTCTCTTGATTCGTTCGTTTTTTCTAACTAACTAACTAAAAAATATTTTGTAAGGAAACACTTACCCATTGGTTATCATGGAAGGGCTAGTTCCGTAGTTATATCTGGAACACCTATAAAAAGACCATGCGGTCAAAGCATACCCTCAGATGGTAAAAAAAAATGTAAATATCTTAAATTAAATAAATTGTTACAAAAAAATATTTTAGATGCTGAACCTGTTTTTGGTCCTAGTAAGTTGTTAGATTTTGAATTAGAAGTTGCATTTTTCGTGGGAGGACCACCTACAAACCTGGGTGAACCCATAAATATTTCTAATGCTCATGAACACATTTTCGGATTTGTTTTGATGAACGACTGGAGTGGTAAGTCAAATTTGTTTTGAAAATGGTTTTCTATACAGTCAAATATGAGTATATAATAATAAAATCGATCTCGTAAATAATTAATAAACTTGTTTGCTCATTAGCCAGAGACATTCAAAAGTGGGAGTACGTTCCATTGGGTCCTTTTACTGGGAAAAATTTTGGAACAACAATATCTCCATGGATTGTTACAACGCTGGCTTTACAGCCATTTTTAACGGACAATTTCAAACAAAATCCACAACCCCTACCATACCTTCGACACTCAGATAAATTTAACTATGATATTAATTTAGAAGTTACATTATGTCGTGAGTACAGTTAAGGTAATAAAATTCGTTCCAATTAGTAAACCAAAACTTTTTCAGCAAAAGCATCGATACCAACCACTATTTGTCGATCAAACTATAAATATTTATACTGGACATCGAAACAACAACTCACTCATCACACAGTTACAGGGTGTAATGTCAACCCTGGAGATTTGATGGCCAGTGGTACAATAAGTGGGGAGGTAATTATTTCTTAATTCTATTTTACAATATTCACCAAAAAAAATGAGTATTTTTTGCTTACATTTACTTGCAACAAACCAACAAGTATAAAAACATATTTTTGTTCAACACTAATTTTTCTTAGGGTGGGTACTGCCTAGGGGCTAATAATAATACCACTTGTAGTATTTATACTTTATTACTTATGATTTTATGTTATGTTTAGACGTCAGAGTCATACGGATCTTTGCTAGAATTGTCATGGAAAGGTTCTAAACCGCTAAAATTGAACGATGGTACCGAAAGGAAATTTTTACAGGACGGAGATACAGTAACTATAACTGGTTTCTGTCAAGGAAATGGTTATAGGATTGGTTTTGGAAACTGTGAAGGAACAATTTTGCCCAGCCATTGATTTTTTTGTACGAGTCATTAAAAAATATAAATATATACATAATTGAAAACATCTTTTTTTGTAATTTTGATACAATACAGTTACCCCCACCTTATCTATCTAAATACATATATAAAATGCTAATGTTCGTACGTAAAGACAGGGTTTTCTCTATCTCTACCTACTCCAATCAACTTCCTGTTGGGGTGGTAAATACCCCTTGGTCTCCAGGTGGGAGTAAGGGAGTTTGGTCGCGATGGGTGGAAGTGGGTGGTTGTAGGTGGCAGAAAGGTGAAAAGAAATATTTTGTTCTTTTTGAAGTCATAAGACTTCCGAAAAGATCTCTAAGTTTCTGAAATGATCTAAAAAAATTTTAAAATTAGCGCAAACTGTTATATTCGACTTAGAATGTTCGAGAAAGTTCTAAAAATTTCTTGAATGATCTAGAAAGTTTCTAAAGTGTACATCTACGTTTCAAAGAGATCTACATCTAAATATTCTAGTGTTCTGGTACTAGGAATTTCGATGTTCGATGATATATAAATCAACATTGAGTGACTTTTTGTCAGTTAAATTGTGTTTGCAGTCGAGTGAAGATCAATTGGAAACAAGAGCGAACAGTGACCAAAAAAATTGAAATGTTTAATGGCCGAATAAGTCTCTCAATATCTACGTTATCTATGATATAAATCTATAATACCTACGTTAAAAAATAGATCCTTACATATTTTTTATACCATTAAACATGTGATGTGTTTTAACCCGAGCAACGCCGGGTTTCACTGCTAGTAATTATATAGAAAAAAATATTTGTAGCACTGTTTTTTTAGTAAAGCCCTAAAAGCTATACATTTTTTATTGAAAAAGAATAACAATAGGGGCCTTCTGAAATTGTTAAATTATGTACCACAAACAAAGGTAATAATATGTTATTTTGCTGGAACACTATCAAACACACCACGTTTAGCAATTCTTTGGAATCTTTCTTCTTGGTCCGTTTCTGCGTACCACTTCCTGTAGGCCTCTTTCTTACTTCTACCATAGGTCATCCTAAAAGTCATACCGGCTGTTAATGCCAGAATTACAGCTGTCGGCAATATTCGTTTGGTTCTTTTAAGCACCAAACCTCTTAATTGTGGTTTACCTATCTTATAATCCGACATTTATCTTTTAATTAAATACCAAAACGTTTAGTTGTTAATCAAAACGAAACTAAAATGGTCAAAAAGTGAATTCAATGTCACTTTTTTTTCAAAGGTGACTATTTTCTACAAATATTTTATATTTAAAACGTATGCGGTCCAGTTCAATAATACCTATACATAAAAAAAGTCATTACGCTTTTTACAAGAGACCTAGAAATTTCATTTGGTCAACTACTTCGCAGACAATTGCTGGTAGAAGACGATTTTGCTCAAATATATCAGTGATCAGTATCTACCGATGTTTATACTGAAAACTATCATATTAATTAATTGTAGTTTAATTTTTAAAATTTTCAAAACTAAGTGTTTAAAATAGTTTAATTAAATTGCTTCGTTTACCCGTGAGAGGGTGGAAAACTAACAAAAATATTTTTCTTTTCAATTAATCAAAAACGTTTCGTACGATTTTAATAATATTTGGTCTTTAGGGGTACTACTGTTTGAAGTATAAATCAGTTTTTTAACCTTAATCTACCTCTAAACTATAATTATAACGTGGCATTAAAAAATAGATACAACTCTAAATTTTCACCCTTCTACCACCAACCCCCATTTTTTAATAGCGATATTATGTAGTACTGTAATAATCTTCAACTCTGAGTGGTCGATAACTGATCAATTATTATCAATCGATTGGTCATCCCCGCCAGGCGTCTACTGATGTCACTACTCACCCAGCAAACAGCACGGAGTGGGGATGAGAATGAAGCAGATTTTTTTAGAATATTACAACAGGGAGTTCAAATATGTTCTAAGAAGTAAAAGAATGTTTTATTATAACATTTCAGAATGATTTGGAAATGTTCAAGAATGTTCCAGAATCTTTAAGATCATTCAAGAATGTTTCAGAATGTTAAAAAAAGTTAGAAAATGTTTTGAATCATTATGGGATGTTCTGGATAGTTCTAAATTCGCGAATATTCTAGAATGTTCCATCAAACGTGTGATATATTCTTACCCGAGCAACGCCGGGTATTGCTGCTAGTTAACTACTTATAATTGTTCTAAACGTACCTTGAAGGTTGAATAATAACTAACATTCTTTAAGCAGGGATATATTCCTTAGCTTCATTTTGTGTCTCATAAAAATCCATTTACGGAACTATTTTGGAGAAAGAAAAATATTTTTTTTGCATTGATGTTTTCCGTAAATAGTTCGTAATAAGTAAAGGTTTTTGAAATAACAATTCCATCATGCTATTTAATATGAGGAATACCCTAAAAAGGTACCTACTAGGTACGTACTAGGTTCTCACATGCTTATAATTTTTTTTAGGATATTGGTGGAGTAAACAAAACCCCACCCCTAAATAATAAATTTCTTGAATGGTAGTTATTATATATACATTTTTATAGCTATTATACACCATCTTCTTACTACCCTGTCTGCTAATAGATACATATTCCTTTTTTTTTTGTAAAAAATAATATAGATACATTACTTTAGTTTCCCTATTTAAGCAGTCTCTCGTTATTAACATGTGATAAATTACTAAAAATGGAAAATATCGATTTAATAGGGAACTACATACGTAAGCGTTAGAGGTGCTAAGGTCTGAGAAATACAAACAATACTAAAACGTTTTATGCTAGGCGTAGTACCGTACCTATAGAATATAATTACACAAGCATCATGTAGACGCAATTTAGTGATTTTTTTTTAATAAAGCGAATAATGGCAAAGAAAGATAATAGTACCAAAACTAGAAACGACCTAGTGGCATTTTGGAGTGTACCCCTACCCGATGGCACTTATAGTATTGAATTTGAACATGGAACTACATCCGGAAAAAGAATTTTACGAGTAAATGGAAAGGTTTGTAAAACTCTATTTACGTTTAAGTAATATAATTTTTATAGTAAATCTCCTTAGCTTTCTTATTTGTTTTAATCACTTACAAAATTTAATACGCCTTGATTTTTATATCCTGGAAAATTCTATTTTATCAAACAAAAAAAATAAACAAAATTTTTCAAATGGATGAAAAATTAAAACGAAAATTGATTTGTAACTATAGGAAATTTTACGAAGAGATTGGATGTTTAGATTGGTAGGAGATGAAATATTCGAAATTGGAAAACAGAAAGCAAAATGTGTTCTCTCAGTTGATCCATTGCCATACTTTTCTTTTTGTTATGGCTTATCAGTGAATGGAAAACCGTTAGAAAAATTTTCTGAAAAGCAGAACAAGAATTTGAAGGTATGGATCGTAACTATCTCGGGTAAACAAAAATACAGAATAGTGTTGGGTAAGTATGCATTAAAAAAAAAATTTTTAATAATTTATTCATGATACGATTTACCTATAAGCTGTTAACAAAGAAAAAAAAATGTATTTGTACGTGAACAGAATAATATCAAAATCCAATGCAATTAGTAATATTCATTTCAATTTTCATTATTTTGTTTTTATTTCAATCTCCTTGAAATAAGAATCACATGAATTATCAGTATATTTGTTTAAACTTTTTTCTCCAGCTGTATTAAATATTATTATTATATTATATCAAAATTCCATATTTATGTAAATGTTTAGAGGCAATTTATGTCCAATATGTTCTGGGTTCTGTATTTTTTTATTTTTAATTTTTTGGTGATTGTAGGTAGAATTTTATTTAATTTTTTAAACATTAACAAATCCATCAAATTTTTAAAAAACTAGCTTTATTATTTTATTTCAGCATAGGTATTTGAAATTTCCCGAACAATTAAGCGATGTTCCTTTTTTATAGATAAATGTTGGACTTTCTATTAAAACGACATAAATAATTTAAACATTTTTTTAATGCATCATCAATTCCTGTTCTCTCAATTTAGTATTACAACTTTTGGAAGCTTTATGAGCACTTTACTGAACAATAAAAACTCAATATACAACCTCATAAATAAATAATCGTTATTCATTTAATCAAATGACTTATTATTTTAGAGAAACAAAATCTTAATGTGTGGATTAATGGTAATATACAAGAAACCAGTAACACATTTATCGAAAACGGAACAGAAATTCGATTTAAAGTTGACGACTTCGATGGAGTAATAAAAGCTACTTCTGCGACCAAAAAAGGTCTTACATATGAACTTTACGGTAATGGACATCTCATACCAGACGAAAATGAATTTCAATAAAAAAACTTGTTAAATATTTTGTAGTTGCCACTTTATAATACTGTTATTCAATAAGTAATTAAAAATTGTATTCAAAAATGCAGTTTTCTTTAACCTTACCTAACCTAACGACTAAAAACTAAATAATTAAGAAATATATACTTAAATTGTTGTTTCTCAGGTTACAAAAACTTTTAAATTATATTGGTTGATAAAATTGTATCGTACTTTAAATATGTGCATAACATACACATTTTGTAAAAAAGAAAAAAATTGATTCCGGTACCGGGAATCGAACCCGAGCCTCCTGGGTGAGAGCCAGGTATCCTAGCCACTAGACCATACCGGACACATGAAACATCTCTGCCTTTTTATTCCCAATAACACTGTTAAACCTTCTATAAAATATTTTTTAATATGTATGTAATTTATATTATAACAAATTTCTGAACTTTTTTAATGTTACCGAATCATTTTTAACTTTCATTTAAATAATAAGCTTTATCCCCATATGATCTCAGCAATTTCATTCAAATTTTAATCGAAACAATATGTGAAATATGTTACCTATTACGAATATTGAATATATCAGGCATTTATCTTTATTATTCAATTCTCATTAAATATTTGTAATTATTCCAATTTATTATTTTTCATATTTGCTATTTAAATATTTTTATTTATTAACATGTCTTGATCATACAAAATATTCATAAAAAGTAAAAGACAGGAAAAGGCGAAATGATTTACCATTTCTGGTAACCACCACAAATAATAAATTTAAAAAAAGGTGATTTATTCGTTTAATGAATCATGGATATTGTCAGGTTTATTGTAACCAACGAATGTCAACAAGACGAGTACTGTATAGTACAAAAACTGCTTTTTCTAATATAAAAAGAAAAGGTCCTCTACCTTAGTAAGTCCCATGGCGTCGATGGTACTACAAGTATGTTTAATTTGTTTACACTTACACGTATTTCAAAAGTTACACTAAAATATCATTAGCAATGCACTATGTTCTTTAAAACAAAAATAAACGGTCTTATTAGAAATACTAAAAGAAAGTTTCCACAAAATCGACTAACACTACTTCCGTTCTTATTAATTTACTTTCACATACGACATTGAACTATCAACAGAGTACGTCTGCCCCCTTATATTATAATTACTTTAACATGACACCTGTTGTAATTCTTTATTTACCCGATTTACCTTAACCACAAAGCTTTTACAAAATATATACATATACATGCAAAACATCAAAATTTGTGACGTCACGTGACGTGTTTGATGGTGTTACTAATGAACTCAAACGAAATGTAGAAAATAGCGATCTACTATTATTCCAAACTTGTTGAAATGACGCAAACTATGTTTTAAAATTGTTTTGCAAATTTTCAAAAAATCATTTTATTATATATATGTTTAACTAAATAACTTCTTAAAACCCTCCAAAATTAAGCACATTTAAAATATTTTTAATATTGTCTATTTTTGTCTTTTTAGGTCTGTTAACATTTATAGACTTCAGAAGAACAAACTGCAAATGTGTTTTCTGCAGTTGGATATTTACTACTTTTTTGTGCATTTTTTTTCTTGATTGTAATTTTCAACATCATTAAAATATAAAGAAAAAGTTATACAAAATACCTATAGCTCCTTATGATCTATACTTGTAGTTTTGAGAAATTTAAACAAATTTCGAAAAGTACTGAATAATATTTACCATTCAAGTTGAAATAAAATAAAGAACACTGCTACATCTAAACAAATAAATTAAGTTTCTCAAGCATAAAAAAATATGAACTAAGACTATCAAAAAAATAACACCGACTGTATAGACATTTTCTCTTCATAAAAACTTTTGAAAAATAGGTACTCAACTTCAATATTGTACTTACATTTAATTATAAATGAAATTATGCACAAAAGATTCTTTCATGGTTTCTGCTTGTTTTTGTTTCTTTTGTAATACAATACCATATAAATACAACTTTATAGTTTGGACACTTTTATTACTTTAGTTTTATAGTAAAATTAACAAAAGAGAAAAATTATATCAAGCTATACTGCTAGCATTTGATGCAATTCTTGGCCATAAGTCTGCACATTCCTTTGCTACAGGTCCAGTTATTGCTGAACCTTTCATTTCTCCTTTGTTGTTTACTATAACACCAGCATTGTCTTCAAAATAAATAAACACACCATCCTTCCTGCGGAAAGGTTTCCTTTGCCTTATGACAACTGCTGGCATTACCTTCTTCCTTAGTTCTGGTTTGCCCTTTTTAACTGTTGCAACAATCATGTCTCCAGAACCAGCAGCAGGAAGTCGATTCAATCGACCACCAATGCCTTGTACAGCTATGACATATAAATTTTTGGCCCCTAAAACATTCAAAATGTATCTTCAATATTACTGCCTGTTAAGTGCCCTGAAATTACTATTGAATTTTTATATGTACCTGTGTTATCGGCGCAGTTAATAACAGCTCCGACAGGGAGACCAACGGAAATTCTAAATTTCGCTCCTGCTGAACCACCACGACCTAAAAAGACAAAAATTCTTCATTCATAATATAACCTCACCACAAGCACAAACATTTTCAATCTAGTAATTATTTTTGAAACCGATACGCAATGCAACCTACACTAATTAAATAACTTTGTTTAACAACAATTAATATTGAAAAAAATTAATTTAAACCAATGATTTCAATAATAAAAGCGGATTTTATTTACGCACCTCTCTTCGACATTTTTCTTGGTTGTAAAAGAAGTGTCTAATGTACCTACGCCGTTTTCTATTACACCGTTTACTGTTTGTGGTATCATTACCGGCTCAAATAAATATGATCATAAAACAACTCGTTTATCGTTTATTTCCTCATTTGTTTCGAAAGGCAGTTTGTCAAATAAATGAAATTTTAGCGAATTTTACACTAGTTAGATAAATTTTGCATTTTTAAATATTTTTATTGGAATTCTTCAATATGTTTATAACAGAAAGTAAGGAAGGAGAAAATAGTCACCTAAACAACTTTTTACATTCACCAGTTGTAAAAGATCCTTCTGTCTTGGGACCTGACGGAGATAACCCGTTATCAACCAGTTGTAAGATCACAAATGAGCAATTTGAAAGTAAGAAATATATTTTTTTTTATAAGAAACAAGCTTATTTCCGTTTACAATAATGTTTTAATTGAAGACTCAAAAAATGTAGTGATTTATAAAATTATATTCAAAAACCCTTCATCGTTTACAATTCCAGTGGTTGATGAAGTCATTCCGCCTGCTTCTAATAATGTTGAATCGCTTCACATTTCCATTAATACCAAGAGTGAACAAAACTCCGAAATTGAACTGGGAACTTTTACTTCTGATTGTAAAATAGAAATAAAATCTAGAGCAGGCAGTTCATATACCATATTTGAAGAAACTCATAATTTAGAGACATCAAATAACATTGAGATTAGGGAAGGAACAGGTGAAAAAGGCATAAAAGTTCAAGTAAATTCAAAATATGAATCACATTCAAACAAAATTCCAAACAGACATATGCTGACTCAAATTTTAGAAGAAAATGTTTCAGAGGTAAACGTGAGTTACATGTTAGTTAAATTTTATAATCTACATGTTATATATATAGGCGCCTTTTGATTTGGAACATTATACAGCAACAGTAGGATTGTTCATGAAAGGCGGTAAGTTATTTTTTTTATTTTATTTCAATTTATATTTTGCCGTTGCTGTAATCGTAATCACTTTCAAAAAGTGGATATTCTATGGTTGTAAAGGTGGTGGGGGGCCAGAGTCATAAAAATAGATCCAACGCTGCCAAATCGTAAACTTTTTAAATATGTTAACGTCTAATTTATGTATACTCGAAATTAACATAATAATTATATAAATAAACCTCATCTACATGCTTATAACAACCAATTCTAAATAATGAAGGTTTTGCGTCATGAACCTACAAAAATTAAAAAAACAAGGTTCTCGTGCTTTGGATATTTGGCAACATTGAAGATGGTTAATGATAATACATATTCTATGGTGCGATCATCTGTTAACCAAAAAATGATAAGAATTTAAAAATCTCCAAATTTAATGATATTAGAATTTAGAGAAACTTAAACATGCGGTGAAAGTGTAAAGAAGCCAATTCTATGTATTTTTATCAACTAAGAGTGGTTGTAGGTAATAGTCAACTCATCAGTCATATATTCTTATGATATTATGAAATTACAACTACGCTTGTAAACTTGAAACGCAATGAAGATAAAATAAATTTACAACACTACCCGTATTCCCTTAACAATTAATTATTTACTTGGACGTAATTGGATTATTTAGTTCCTGTGAATTTGTATCCTATGAAATAATGAGTAAATCAAAAAGAAAGTTGCATAAGTTGACGAACAATTCTCTTGCAGGTTTGTAAACAATTGTAATTCATAATGAAATCATTTAAATAATCTCTTTTCATTTATAGACGTAACCATTAACGACTTTGCCAATGCAAATAAACCTGTGTGTAGAGCAAAGAAGTTAGTGAGTAACGTGGCTTCAGTGCTTCACACAATGGAAAAAGAAATGTCATGGGATGAAAAGGAAGAATATGAAGGCAATTTTGATTTTATTAACCAGGAAAATGAAGATGGGACTTTTTCTTTGGTTGCAAAAGCTAAAACAAATAGCCCAAGTGACAATAAAAATATAAGAGAGAATAAAGGACATGTTTATCCTTTGGACCTATGGTTTTTATTATCAAAATATATTAGACCAGAAGATATTTCGGTTTTTGCAGCAATTTGTAGAAATTCATATGAAGTTGTGCAAACAGTTGCATTTTGGAGAGGGCTTTATGATAGATATTGTAGAAATGCCAAAAACTTACCAAAAGTTTATCAGCCAGAAAACATGAACCGTATTTTTGGACTAAAACCAACTGTGATTCGAGCACTTTATTGTGTATATCCTCCATTTTTATCCAGATTATTGTATCTTAATGGTATTGCAAAACATGATCCCAACATTTTGAAACATAAACAGTGCATACTTCAGTGGTATGAAAAGAAGAAAAAGGACTGGTTTTATTTCTTTAAATTAAAAGACTTTACAAATATGCCTCAAAGACATGAAACTTACAACCAATTGAACTTAATCAAAGTATTGGGTGATATATCTGCTAATCCAGATGATAATTGTACTGTGCTACAAGTAAAGAGTACTAATTTTGTTGCAATTCCAATTGTACTGGGACTTACATTAACATCAGTAAGCCAGCCATTAAGCAAAGGATATCGCCATCATTCTCTGCATTTAGGCTTTGGTTCTGCAGTAAGAAGTACTAATCACAACTTCCAAGCTGAAAGTACATGTGTCATTGATCCAGTTATTGATTTAAAAGTTTTGAATTGGTGGCACCCTCTTTACCCTAAAAGTGGTAAAATTGAAATAATACCTTATGAAGAAGAGTAAAAATTGATTCCCTGTTTTTTATATGGAATGTAAATATTGTTGTTTACTGTATTACAGAATTGTACAATATTGTTTTGGAATATATTTTATTATTTATTTATTTTGACTTATTTTTTGAGCTGGATTCGCTGATTTTTTATAAATAAATAAATCTAATGTTTACACCAGAGCTGAAATTATTTAAATTACTAAACAAAGAACAAGTTTTTTTTTTAATCGTAATTAATTTGCGGTTGTTAAATGCCTTATTTAAATATAGAATTCCCTAGATGAAGATAACAATTTTGTAAATCCAGATAATTTTCTTTAACTTGTCAGTTCAAAGCCCAAAATTAATATAAAATTAAATAATAAAAGATTGCGCTTCGATGAGTTGAAAAGGATTAACAAGGTGGATTTCTAACTTCTTTTTATGTATGCGCTATCTATATTGCATTTATGTCTATTGATGATTTACAAAAAATGTATTGGTTGAGATCATAGATAATAAGAATATTATACTCTCTGAGTCTCTGATTATAAACATAACCCCAAAAAAACTAAAAGTAGTAAAAGTCAGTTATATAGGTGGTCATAAGTTAATTCATTGATATTTTAAATACAAATAGAATATTTTTATTAAATATCATTCGAATTTGTGAATACATTTAATAACATTGTAATCATGACATTGTTAGAAGATATTCAGGTTCATCTAGGAGGTAATGATAAAATAAAAAATTTAATGTATCTAAATTTACCATCTATTTTAGCTCAAGAACCATGGCCAAAAGATGTTAAACTGTATCAGCCGTTTGAAGTGGAACAAATATTACTACCGGACAACGCAAACTGTCTTGCTGTTCAAGCATTTTTGAAAATGTGCAATCTTCAGTATGAAGTTGTACCAAGGGCTAATGCAGAGTTTATGTCACCATCAGGAAAAGTTCCATTCATTAAATGCGGCGCTTTTGTCATATCTGAACTCGAAGGAATTGTGCACTTTGTTTCAAAAAAAGATATATCCCTTACATCAAAGTTAGATGATAATCAGAAGTCTGAATTACGTGCATATACCTCTTTAGTAAGAAACGTACTAGAAAATGCTGAGGTCAGTAACTACTATTTCAATTTTTTTTTTATTAAATAAATATGTCTTGTCTTTGCAGTTATACATTTGCTGGTGTGATTCAGAAACATATAATGAAGTAACAAAGCCACGCTATGGTCGTGTTTATCCATGGCCATTGAATTTAATCCAGACATGGACAAAAAAGTATCAAGTTGTTAACCATTTGAAAGTAATGAAGTGGTATGAAAAATCCTTAGAAGATGTTTATGGTGAGGTAGAGAGATGCTGTGAATCTTTGAGCATTCGATTACAAAAACAGGAAAGTCCATACTTTTTTGGAAATCAGTAAGTAATTATGTTTTGGCTTTTGCACTTAAACATTGCTAATCAATATTTAAAACTTTCACTTAACAACATTTCAGCAATATCTTTTTTACCTGGAGCTTATAAAATCTCATATCAAAATTTATTATTCTTTTTTTTTTCAAAATAAAATGTAGTAACAGTATTTTTTTGTAATTGTAAACTAAAACAATTCTGATGTATGTATTTTGAAGGTAAACTTTAAATATGAGAACTATTAGCTCCAGGTAATTTAAATAACATCCCAGTTAACTTTTCAAAGAAAAAGTTACATTTATATTTTTCTTGCAAGATTAAAATAAAACAAAATTGTATACATTTTAGACCATGTGAATTAGATGCACTTGTATATGGTCACATCCTCTCCATCCTTATGACTCCCCTCCCAACTCCTAAACTTTCCATGATAGTAAGGAAGTACAAACATTTAACAGAACATTGTCAAAAAATTCATAGTCATATAATGGGCAGTCTTGTTAATGTATTACAAAACGAGGTAAAAGTTTTCAAGTGGTTTATCTTTACCTGTTTATTATTAATTTTTTTCCTCTAATGTAGGATTATCTTATTAAAGGAAATTTAGAAGCAAGCCCTGGCGGAAAAACAATAAACACGACTAGTACCATTGGTTCTGAAATTATTGATGTCGATTTTGATCATTCATTTCTTGCAGAGTACCAAATTATTTAATACTTAATTTTATTTTTGTAAATTCCAACTTGATTATCAAAATTTTGTATATTAATTATGAGACGTTTACTTGTCTTAATAAATAATAATTATTATAAAAAATTGGTTTGTAAAAGCATGACTCAGATAAATAATTCTATTTAAAAGAGTGAACATTTTTAAGAGCTTAACGAAAATTTTAAAAACGAATAAAACTATTATGTTGTTTACATAACAAAACTAATGAAATTGATTAATATTTTTTTGTGCATACTATTGATATATTACCTTTTTTAATTTCCTAATACATATCAAGTAAAAGCATCTATATATTAACATTTATTTGCCTTTTTGATTAAATTCAGATTTTGTAAATGCAGTTATGTTGTTACTCCCACAATTGGGCAAAATCCTTCTCAAAAATTTTACTTAAGCTGCTATAATCTTAAAATTACTTTTAAAATCAAGAACTTCGAATTACCAATTATTTTAAAAAAGTAACGTGGTTTGTAAAATATTGAAAAAGCATGATGTAATTGACTTATTTATAAAATGACTTAAAAGCACAATTCCTCTAAGCCCTTAAAGGACCCAAAAACACATTTTCGAGCATAAAGCAGTAAATCTCTGGCTGGCTCTCTCACCCTACAAAATATTTGTTTATTTGATGTAACAATCTTTAAAACCCACCTTTCAGGCCAACAGAATTGGACGCCTTAGTTTTTGGACATCTATTCGCAATTATCACCACTCCACTTCCAAACAGTCATCTTGCAAATATAGTAAAAAATTTTCCATTATTAATAGACCTTGCAAAGCGAATTGAGACGACCTATTTTAAAAAGGAAACGAACGACTCATAGGGAAATGTTATTATCATTATTGATAGTTATGACTTTTAGAGTAAAAATTACTTATAATGAAAAAGTGCTTTTTTACGCAATTAGTCACCGTATTACATTTCATTTTCGATTGAAATTCACAGAATAATTTTTTTAATAAGCATGAGAAGTGCAACATTTATTTGAATATATAAAATGTGTTGTTCACATTATTTTATTTAAAATGACGATATTATACTTGTTACCCTTTTTAATTGTACTGAAAAAAAGAAAATGTAAATAAGAATACCTGTCAATTATATAAAATGTTTTATTCATTTTATGAATATAAAACAAATGTTAAATAAAAATTGTTATAAGCACCTTTTAGTCTTTTGATTTTTAAACAAATTTACTTTGTTCTGCAATGTGACTTGTTGACTATGAATCAGAGCGACATTAAATTCGTATAGAAATATATACAAACCAGAAGTAATCAATGTCACTGTGACTCCAAGTCAGATAAGTAAAAATGTCTACAGTTACAGATTAATAATATTCGAACTATTAAAATTATATTTAAAAGAATGCAACATCATCTCAAACGATTTCTTGTAATTGTATAAAAATAACAAAACATTTGCAAATTTAACAAGAGCTGTACGTTTTGTACAAGCTGTTGTTACAGAATTTGCAAATTGATTAATAGATACCCTTCACCAAAATCCCAGATTAAATCTAATTGCTCCGAATATTAAAGCTTGAATCGCATTTACGTATAGTGTCTACCATACGAAAAATAGGAAGTAAGAATGTAAGATTAATATTAAACCGAAACATGCATTTTTTAAGAGAATTATGTTTATATTTTGTTATTATAGAGTGACCTTAACGCGTTTTTGTTGATTATATACTACATTTTTATATAATTCTACCTACGTGTGTTTAAGTCATCCTTAAGCAATTTAAGTGTATGGCAGTTTAAAGGAGCAAAGTTATGACTAACATGAGCAAGTCTTTAAAAAAATTAAAAAGTAAATAGTTGTTGCAATGGCACCTAAAACCTACTGTTATCACTTTTCTTTAATGGCGTTCAATCGTTTGATAGTCGATTAATCGTCTCGTTGATTTCGTCGTAATTAATTAACAAAGGGAAATAATAAGAAGGAATTTGAAAATAATATTAAGTTCCTAACTAGTGTGACTATAGGCCGTATTTGTATATGGACCACTATATATTGAACTGCCGGTGTTCGATGTTGATTTATGACGTCTTCTACTTGCAAGGAGACACAAAATTGCTGCTACAACAGCCAACATTAAAATTAATCCGGCCACACAAATTCCAACGGCAAAACTGTGTTGCGATATGCAAATACTGTCATCCGAAGTCTGAAACAAAAATATTAAGTTTATAATAAAAATATTTCATTTTCATGAATTATATCTCTTTTTAAAAACATTTGTTGAAAATTAAGCGCGCTTACAAAAAATTGTACCATGTGTGGGATTTCGTTTGCATGTTTCGATTTAAGTACAACCACAAAACTGCTTGTGCCGTATAAACAATTTTTTGTAAGGACCAATTAATTGTAAGTGTAATAACATCTGTAGATATAAATATCAAATATGCCAAGTACCCACGTAATATTTCGTTTCAGTCCAAGTATAGGGTACTAGTGCATTTGTAATTAGAGTCAACGAAATTGAAGGTAACGTGAAAAGTGAATGTCATGCGGCTGACGTTATAATATGTGTGTTATGAACGTTACCAAAAGCTTTCACTTGATGGCTAAAATCGTACGGCAAAAGGTAATGAAATAATAATACCCGCGCTTACCATAACAGGAACGCGTAATAAATAATGCGGTTACTTAAGACACCTTAAAGATGCCTTAAAATAGACCAGAGCATCACGTGAAAATATTTGTCACACATTTCTAATTTAAGTAATTAATTTCATGATTAATACATTCAATTAGTAGAAGCGGGATGGTATATTTTAAATAGTTTATACTCGGATATTTGCGAAATATTTAGGTAATGATCGACCATATCCATCCTGTAATGTAATGTGCCAATATGCATCTGATTTTTTTAATAACAATATGTTACTTTAACCATAAAGTGGAAAGAAGGTTTTTAAATTGGATATCCCACACCCATATGACTAATGAGTATCTGTGTCCGGTTTATTAAGATTTTCTTGAATGAGAAAAAGAAAACCATTTACCCATAAAATGCAATATTTAGATACTAATTTAACAAGAAAAGGCCAAACTATTTCTGTGCCAATAAAACATTTACCACTAATGCAGGAATTGTTTTTAAATATTCTTTTTAGAAAAAATTAAAAGTTTTGCACACCTAATCAAATAATATATTTATTGGAATGACTATTTAATCTGAGTTTTATTTTGTGAATAAATATATTAACAGGGGTTACTTTCTGTTACGGACATTTGGTCAATTACCTATCCCTTACATCTACCTTATTGTTATTGATATATACAAGTGATTTTTTTAATAATTAAATCTTGCCAACAAAAACCAAATATTTTTTTTTAAAAAGAATGTGATAAGCTTTTACGACGTAGATGTACCTTTTGGTCTTTCGAGGGTTTCAACGTATTATGGTACTTTGGTGCTTTTTTTGAGTCACTTTTGAAAGACAGAATGTACTTGAGAAATTAATCTTCCAATTTAAAGAAAAATTGATAGACCCTAAAGTTTTTCTGTATGGATAGGTAATGCAGCAGCTTAAAGAGCCAAAGACGAGTTTCTTTGTTTAATAATTAGTTTTGGATAAATGAAAAATTGAAACTAAGAAAGATTTGTGCAATATTTTTGATTTCGATTGCAGAGGACTAACGAAATTTAAATAAAAACATTTATTCTTTCAATTTTGCAAACAACCGCTTTTACCTAGGTACTCACTATTAGTGGAAGTAAACGAAGACGGTTATGTAGCGAATGAAAAGCAGGTTTAATTAAAATCTGCAAAAAAAGTTAAGAGGCATAATAATTCCTTACCTTTTTGCTGTAAACAGCGCCGTCTTCAGGTGCACCTTTTTCGGGGTCGTTGTCTTCGTTGACATAAAGGCCGCTGTACACCTCGATGGTTGCTGGAGTTCCTTCACTGCTAGGGTCTACAGCCTGCCTTCGAATTCGGTTGCTGCTGATTCCACAGTCAGGAGGCTAAAAATAACAGTTTTATAATTCAACTACAATTAATAATATTCGAAGAAGCTGTTTTTATACATGTATATAAACATAAAAAATATAATAAATAATAAATTGTACGTATAGTCTTGATAATAATAGGTACGTATTAAAGGAAATTTGCGAATAGTTAACGACTAAACAGAAATTTTACGAGCGAATAATGTAGAATAAAGATCTTTTGTAATTGTTATTGGAAATCAATTATGTTTTCACAGAAATTTATGCAAAGTTATTTAGATTTCTACAACAAAATTGGAAATAGATAAAATAAATTAATAAAATTCATATGACAATAGTGAGCATCATAGAAAATAGAAAATACTTAGGGGTCGTTCATAAAATACGTTCGCATACAAGGGGGAAGAGGGGTCTTGCTGAGTGTGACAAGATGTGACAAGGGGGGACGGGGGGTCTACGGCAACGTGACGTTCGCCGTTCATCAAAAAATTTTTACAGAATCCTTGGACTTCTGATAAATAGAAATATTATTTATTTGTTCGTTACAAAAGATATTTATTAATTTATTTAAATTTTATTATGAAAATAAAATAAATATTTTGGACTATCAAAATTTGTGTATTATCAATCAAAATTTGTCATGTTCAGGGGGGGGTTCAGTTTTTGCGACGTAATATTTACAGGGGGATCACAGAAAGTTAGATTATCCGGGGGGGAGGGGGTCAAAAAAAGCTAATTTTAGTGTGACGTATTTTATGAACAGCCTCTTAGTATATTTCACTTTTTAGTGTTCTCTATGCTCATTAAATTCTTTATACAGGATTCAACATTTCCCCTTTTTGTAGTTTTTGGTATATAAAGTACCTATAAAAATACAGCATCTTTTGTGCTTGATATAATAATTGAATGATAAATATTACCAATTACAAACACAACTTGTAAAGGAGCACCCAGTATATTCACATTGACTTTGTTAAGGCATTTATCGTAATGTATGGCAGAAGAGAGCTAAGGTCAAGAGGGCAAAAGCTAATATGTGGTACCGTTATAAAAGTTTAATATAGCTACAAATCCTCTTTGGCATCCGTAAATGGGCAGCTCAGAGAATACCAACTAAATGATTAACGAAGCTATTTTGCAGTAGAAATGCTAATGTTTGTATGGCGTGTAACTCAATGTATCTACATAGTAGGATGTGGGTAATGAAATGGCTTATTCCACGTGAATATTACTGGAAGTATAAGACTTGATTGGGTTGTAGTTAACGTTCTGTAAAAGTCTAGAACATATTTAGAATTAAAAATATTTTGTGTCGGTTCTTTTATCGACAGGTATAAGTTACGCCCACCATCATTGGTGGGAATGAAACACCCAAAAGTTTTTAGTTTTATCTTTAAGTTAGTTTCTACATAATGTCTCTCTGAAGATAAGTGAAAGGTTGAAATAATATCGTTAGAGTTTACTAAATAAAGTGTAAAACTTTTTTATTGTGTTTACAACCCTTACTGTAAAGCGTAAGATGATCATACGCGTAAAATTCAATAATTTTATTTGTACCCATGTGAATTTATATTTCAAAGTTGCTCTTTTATAAATTTTGGCATTGAAAAATTAATGTTCTGAATTTTGGGGTTGAATGAAGAAAACACCAGACAAGTTTCATTTTACTCAATTGTTTCGATTTTTTTATTTATAAAAATGTTTCACCAACTTGGTCAGTGATTGTACAATTTCAAAACAAAAAAAGGAATCTTTCATAATCCTGTTCTGTAATAGAGTATGTTTGATATTTACGGTAATAGGTACATATGTACTAATATAATAAGTTTGTATTTCTATGGTAGACAAATACGCAAAAAATTAACACCGTTCTCTTGAATCTTATCGTTGATTGTCTAAATAAACAATGATCATCATTTTATAACAGACGGCTACTAAGTATATATGTACATTTTTATTTTCGTTACCAAACTCAAACTACCATGACTAATGGCATCAGATCTTAACCTTCAAAATCTTGGGGAATTATATTCGACCTCGATTTGGCTTCCAGCAGTCGCCGAATTTGAAATGAGAAACCGCTCAGGCAGAAAGCAATTTCCCATAAAAACGTCCGGATGTTCAACTCAGACTTATGGGTTCCATCGAACTTTACTTACTTCACAATTACACGTGAAAGAAAATTCAAGTTTTTCGGGTAAATATATAATAAAGAAATTGTTGCTGACAGTCCTAATACGATAATTATATATTTGATAACATAAAAAAATACATACATACATAAAGTAAATAAATAAAGCAATTTTAAGGGGAACGAATATGTTCCGTTAAATAGGTTGTCTATCCTAAAGAACCTACGTTAAGTAATAAAAAGTTTTTCAACCCTTCCCCCTCAAATAGGAAAATTTTAGGAAAAATCTTCTGGGGGAGGAATTTTCAACTGCAAAAAAACACTTTTTGTGAAATTTTAGAGCGAAAATTTAATAACTACCAAAAAGATCGTTGTGAAAGTAGTTTTATTTGATTCTATTCCCAGCCTCTGCACTTTATAATTAATTATGTGAAGTTTATTGCAGACGTATTATGTAGACATTTATAAAATGGACATTTTCCTGTAATTATCCTGCTGCTGGTAGAACATTACTTCAAATTTAAACAAGTTCCTGATGATAACTAAATACGTGTAGGTACCTATTGAAAATATGTCTAATTAAAATCCGTTAGATAAATGAACAAGTCCACTTATCAAGCTTAATATCCATCGTTATCGTTAACGTTTCTAGATGAAAGAAAATTTGCATATACATTTAGATCGCATATGGTTTTATATAGGTATTTCCAAAGATAAAATATAGGGTGGTAAGAGATGAGGTTTTCAATTACTTTTAGTTGTAGGAATTCTAAAATAATTGTAACATGTTACTGTCACAAAAAGACAAAAACAAAATTGACATATACATATGTACTAATATTTTTTTTGAAGTCTCTCCTCTTTTTAGAATTCATTTTAAATAATTTACTTCTTTTTTTAAATTATTTTATTAAAACGTCTGCTTTCTCCCTTTTTATCGTTTTTTAAATTTATTGCACTTTCACTCCATATTTTAAGTAGATTTTAACTATATACACACTAAAAGTGTTGTAACTTCTTAATTCATGCTTTTTAGTATTAGTCAAATTTATTAATCAGAAAGCCTGCTTTTAAAATACCCATAAGAGAGCATGTGTTTCTTTTTATATTTTATTGGCTTCACGAATAATTTAGTTGTTAATTTGAAAAAGATAATTTGGTGTTATATTGAATATGTTTTTATCTAATATATAAAATTCTCGTGTCACAATGTTAGTTATTACCATACTCCTCCGAAACGGCTTGACCCAAATTTTTTATTTTTATTTTTTTATGATTTGGCAGTAAAAAATACATATAATCCTTAATTTTCACCCTTCTACCACCAACCCCAATTTTTTAATAGCGATATTACGTAGTACTGTAATAATCTTCAACTCTCAGTGGTCGATAACTGATCAGTTATTATCAATCGATTAGTCATTCCCGCCAGGCGTCTACTGATGTCACTACTCACCCAGCAAACAGCACGGAGTGGGGATGAGAATGAAGCAGATTTTTTTAGAATGTTACAGGGAGTTCAAATATGTTCTAAGAAGTAAAAGAATGTTTTATTATAACATTTCAGAATGATTTGGTAATGTTCAAGAATGTTCCAGAATCTTGAAAATCATTCAAGAATGTTAAAAAAAGTTAGAAAATGTTTTGAATCATTATGGGATGTTCTGGATAGTTCTAAATTCACGAATATTCTAGGGTGTTCCATCAAACGTGTGATATCTTCTAACCTGGGCAACGCCGGGTATTGCTGCTAGTATCATATACAGAAAGGTAGTTCATTGAAAATCTTAGTTGATTTTTTAATTCAAAGACGTGTTGTAATTTTCCCTTCTCCTTTAAAGATCATTATAAGATAAATCTTAAGTAATAAGGGTGGAAGGGTTTTAACACATCTTGCAAAATCTTACTGAGGGATAAGGAGGTGAAGAGGTCCAAATAAATTTTTTGTATCAATTTTAGAGTATGGTGTTCGGATATATCGATCAAGGGTTTCAATGCACCAACATAAAAAATAGAGACATAATATGTGTAAAACACTTACCGTCACATATTCACAGCCATTATCACCCTTCAGACAAAGCTTGACGTTGCACTGATAGTAAACTGAC
This sequence comes from Agrilus mali, assembly GCA_029378335.1. Taxonomy (NCBI): domain Eukaryota; kingdom Metazoa; phylum Arthropoda; class Insecta; order Coleoptera; family Buprestidae; genus Agrilus; species Agrilus mali. The sequence goes on along the minus strand of CM055655.1, from coordinate 5,152,394 downwards.
GCAGTGTAAGGAAATTTGTGTGCCTGGAATTGCACAGAAGCTTTCGTTCTACCCTTGGAATATTCGAAAACTCCCATGATTTCCTTGTCAAGCGGACAACCGTCGTCGTTGATGAGTTTCTGTTCGCCCCATCCGAGTCCGTCTCGTACCAGACAATCCGTGACCCGTAATCCGTAAGTGTCTTGTTCGTCTATGGATACTACGAGGGTCAAGGGGTCGCCGATTTTAACGCTTTCGGCAACTTCGTGTTGCGTGGGATCCCCTGAAAAAATCTTCATCGAACAGGCGGGCATCGGGTTCGACTGAACGTGATCGTCTGAAGTCAAACGACTGCAAAGAAGGAGAGGATATATATAATGAATATTATTAGACTAGAGACCTGGTCAAAAAGGGACGTGATCACCATTATCCATTTAATTGGAGAAGTTATGATAAACGGTCGACATGTTATGCCCAGGGATACGGCCAATCACGTTTTACAATAAATTTTAGTTAATATTAGCGTGATTTGTTAACGTGCAACTTGGGCGTTAGTCTTTGTGGTATACTTAATCAAAATCTATGCAAATAAATAAAACTGGAGTGTTTGTTTGTAATATTAAAATAACCGCTTTTTACTAATTGCATATGGATGTGTACACGGTTTTTCAAGTTGATAGGAAGATAAAGAAGAGTATATGAATTAGTAGAAGGAATTTAATTCTGAAACTTGGGCTCATTTGGTTATTGCTTATACCGCTTCTTTTAAAAATATTTTCAAGTTCGATTTACATCCGGTTATAACGGAAGTCGACACCAACTTTGTTATTTTAAATGGAATGGTATATTTTTTACACCGAATTCGAATAAAACGTGTAATTCTAAGGTAAGTTTGATAACCAACTTGTACACCTATGACGATCGGTTTCTGAGTTAATTTAATTTATAGAAAAAATCGCTATCGCAACCCAAATTATAAAAAATTATAACTTCCACAAAATACGACTCAGAGTGTTGAAATTTTTACTAGTAATAGCTGAATATTAGTGCTAACGCCTTGAAAAAATTGAACTAAATAATTTATACAGGGCGTTCAAAATAAAATTGTAAAGTTTAAGAACTTCAAACACGAAAAACTTCGTTTTTTCAAATGGTACCTACCATATTTTATTTTTTCAATCGATTCCTTTTTTATCCTCTTTCGATCTATATTCATTCATCAAAAAGCATTTCATTACAAAAATATACTTTGTATTTTGTATTCCATTTTTTATAAATAATTTTAAATTTAGGTAGGTACCAACTTCATTTGGAAGTTATTAAATAAAACCCAACATTTTACCTAAAAGTCTTCATACATTCAAGTTAATGGTTACAGATTATAGAATTCATTAACCCAAAAATATTTAATTTATACTTTGTTTTAAGGTGTAAATTTCTAAAAATTAAGTAATTATGGTAAGTTATTAGCACCGGTTAAAAATAAGATCTCATCTTGGACTAAATGTGTCTATTGTTTGACTTTTTGTATGTCTACATTTTCTTAAATATTTACCTTGCATTGAAAGCTCTATTTGAAATTTTAATGAAAGCTTTCTTATGTCATATAATACATATAATAATAATATATTATATTATAGTATAGTATAATATTACATATTAATTTATAAATAATCTTATTAGTGATGATTGATGACATTATAGTATAGGTACACTTTATAAACAGGAAAAGGATGGCCATTACAGTATGCACCTAATACCTTTATTAAAATTCCTTCCAATTCTTCGTAATTAAAGTAAAAAAAATTGGGCTTCATTACGAACATACAACACACACACACACGTACAAAGATAAAGATATTCTCTGGATGGGTCGTTAGATTTATAGTTCAACGAACTTTGTGTAGGTACTCAAGAAGACAGGTGATATTCTTGCGATAAGTTTCTTGGTTGTAAGTGTAAAAGAGCATTAAGATAACTCAGAAATCAACATACGTAGGTACTAGTATCTACATATAGTTGTTCCGGGAAATGATTCAACGTTAAGTGGCTAGCCATTGTTTTGTCTTCTATTTTTTTTCCATTCTATCACGCATTGTACCAGTGTCTCGTGTTTATTTGTTAAAATATTTTGGATTTTACTACGGTTTGATGGACATAGCCTAGAAGTAACATGGTCACTGATCATGACAAATTGAAGGTCTCTACATAAAAAAACTAAGTTCTTAGTTCTTAAGTAGAATGTAGACGAGAAAGAAGATGGTAAAACAACCTTGCAGAAAACACCATATGACGTGATGGAATAAAATGAAACCCATGAAGAACTGCCTGTACCTTCAAGTTTACATCTTTGTTGCTTGATTGCAGATATTCTTAATTTTAAGAAAAACAATCATGATTTTATTACTTGATGAGCCAAGCAAAATTTTTCTAGTAAATAATACTTACTAGAATTCTCATAAAATGTACTTGGTGGTATAAAACAATTTTTCATTCTTTCTAATACGTAATTAGTATTAGAATAATCAAGCTAAATAAGTCTAGACTTTTTTTCTCTACCTCTCGATTATTTTATCGTGTCGTAAAGAAAAAAAATACTAGAATGAGAATAGTTTAGTAAAATTAGTGATAAGAACTGTAAAAAATGTTTTCTAATCAAGTCAATTTTACTAGAATTCAGTCTCAACACCGAACGTAAATTGACTATTAGACATTTCTAGTAAAATCTCCTTGAGCGTCTGGTCGTCCATATAATTGACAGATTTTTTAGTGAGTCATGTTTGCTAGAATTCTAGCAATAGTTTCATGATTGTTTTCTCCGAGTATATAAAGAAGTTCCAGTGAACAGGGTAAGTGAAAAAAATTGAGTACCTAACACACACTTAGAGGTTTAAAAGTTAAGAGATAGGTATGCATTTATAAATGATACTCACTCTGCTCTCGGCCCATCAGCAATGCTGTAATTTGTATTGTTTCGCGCACTATATCTACATCTGATGTGAAATCCTTTTCCCTGATTAGTTACTAATTTTAAGTGAGGTTGGACTACAATTGTGTTGAAGAATTCTATGTCACCATCCTCCTGTAACAAAAAGAAAAATGATGTAATCAAAGCTCATATCCTTTTACAAGTACAAAAAAAATGGTTGAACACATTCTAGAATATTTCGAGCCAAAATACAAAATATAGAAACGTTAAAAACTTTGTAGGTACAATATCGCCCATCTTCTGCGCCTCCGCCCTTTTTCCTCCACCTACAAACACCTGTTTAGGGTTCTACAAGATCCTTAAGCAATGTTTTTCAATACTTTTTGTCATATACCCCAATTATCTTATTGGAAAGATTTCGTGCTTTTTATCTCCTTTATCATAACCTGCTACTGAACACTAAATACAATAAAAAAAGTTTAAAACAGTTAAACCATGATTTTTTACACCATCATCCTTTGTATACATATAATAATGTATTTCGTGGTAAAAAGTTAATAAGCAACAACAACAAGAAAAAACATAACAAAAGAACAAGATGCTGTTGTAAGGCTTTAACAAGCATTTTACAACACAGTTAATAACATGCCATGGACTACATATCATACATTTTATTTTTAACATGTCTGATGGTTTTGTTGTTCAAATGGAATGAGTTGTTTACTATGAGAAAAAATCTATTCCAAGAAGATGACACGGCTCTTCTAATATATTAGCCAGTTTACCCACAAGAAGTGACCTTGTTGTTGTATAACGATTTAGATTTTTATCGCTAATAAAGTTAGAATCGTGACTGAAACGGTTTTTGTATTAGGTATATATTAGATAGTAAACTGTTATACGTAGCATAAGTAAAATCAGAAAAACTAAATTTTTATTTGCATTCAAAAAGTTTCGTTGAATAGTGTTTGTAGGTGGGTAAGTATCTCCGCAACTTCAGGGAACATGCCCGTCGTGTTTTTATAATTAATACCGATATAAAATGAAATTTGGCCAAGTTTTAGCTCATAATTATTTGGGGGTGAGAACCAAATGTTTAAAATTTAAAAAAATTAATTGCCTATTTGGCTAAAACAAGATTTTCCTAGCTATTTAACTTTCAAATTCTGGGTTGGCAAAATACTGTATTGGACAATTCTGGGGTGGCGATTGTCTTTGATTTTGCCCCTGACTGACAGGATTAAGAAATGCAAATTGCAAATATTACCAAGAGTTTCAAAATTGAAATCATTGAAAATTCATTGATAAATCTCGAAAATGACTATTTAGGGGTTTTATTTTTGTAACGCAGTTTTTATGATTGATCGGAATCAATAATAGAAGTAATTGGGGAGGTTCAGTTTGCAACTGCTGCTGATTTAATTTTTTTCGACTACTGGTTAACGTTAAATGAATTTTGGATATTTTATAGCAACTGGACCTAGGCCCTACCCCACACGTATCCACCAGTGATCCTACTCGGAGAAAAATAATCATGATTTTATTACTTGATGAGTCAAGCAAAATTTTTCTAGTAAATAATATTAGAATTCTCATAAAATCTACTTGGTGGTATAAAACAATTTTTCATTCTTTCTAATAATTAGTATTTAAGAATAATCAAGCTAAATAAGTCTAGACTTTTTTTCTCTACCTCTCGATTATTTTATCGTGTCGTAAAGAAAAAAATCCCTAGAATGAGAATAGTTTAGTAAAATTAGTGATAAGAAGTGTAAAAAAATTTTCTAATCAAGTCAATTTTACTAGAATTCAGTCTCAACACCGAACGTAGATTGACTAGACATTTCTAGTAAAATCTCCTTGAGCGTCTGGTCGTCCATATAATTGACAGATTTTTTAGTCATGTTTGCTAGAATTCTAGCAATACTTTCATGATTGTTTTCTCCGTGTAAGGATTCAAGTTCATAAAAATTGTCATTGTTTTACAACTATGTTTAATATTTTAATTTGTAAATAAAACGTTTGTTGTACATATATTAAAAATAAATAAAACGTGGGTAATCAAAATCACTATCCACACATAGGACTTTCGATAAATCGTCGAAAAACCTGTTAATTATTAATTTCTTTGCCTTTTTCAGTCAAACTATTCATAAATTGTAAAGCGAAATTATAATAATTACATTAATTACGAATGAAATGCAATAAAAGTTCGACAAAGCGGTTGGGCTGTGGAGTGTTAAAAAGTAGTACCTATTACCAACCATATTATGAATTGAATTGACGAAAGCTTCTATTTTTAGGTATTTTTTGTTGTTCGTCTATTGATAACATCTGATGTTATCGGTTATTCGGTAATTTTACAATGGTGCTTACATCATCCAGTTCTTTTTTAAAAACGAGCCAATCTGCTGGTGGCTGGTCACGGTTTTCAAGCAACGTTTTCTCATACAATACAAAGGTACCTTTGTATTTCATCGATGCGTAAAAAGTAGCAGAACTGCTAGATTTTCGTGAATTTTTATTAGTAGATACATACACTACGAAAGACTGCAAAGACTTTCAGAAATAATTAAAATGTTTGTGGATTTACTGTTTTCGAATGTTACAGAATTTTAGGGAACTTAAATGTATGAATGTATGATATAAATAAACCCTAAAAATCATCGTAAATACACGGAGAAAACCTAGAAATGTAGCAAACATGAGTAAAAGTTCTGTCAATTATATGGACGACCAGACGGTCAAGGAGATTTTACTAGAAATGTCTGCGTAGTCAATCTACGTTCGGTGTTGAGACTGAATTCTAGTAAAATTGACTTGATTAGAAAATACTTTTTACAGTTCTTATCACTAATTTCACTAAACTATTCTCATTCTAGTATTTTTTTTTACGACACGATAAAATAATCGAGAGGTAGAGATAAAAAGTCTAGACTTATTTAGCTTGATTATTCTAATACTAATTATTAGAAAGAATGAAAAATTGTTTTATACCACCAAGTACATTTTATGAGAATTGTAGTATTATTTACTAGAAAAATTTTGCTTGACTCATCAAGTAATAAAATCATGATTATTTTTCTCCGTGATATTCATCCAGTAATTTTGCACACTATTATTGTTTGCACGCGACAAAAAAAAGGTTTATTTTGCTATTAATTCATGTTTTATGTATCTGATGAGGGTTTAATTAGATCAGGTGCTGTTGGGTTACATTTACAGGGTAATATTTTATGTCAAAAAGCACATTATGATATTTTTAGGGTTCCGCACCTCAAAAGGAAAAAGCGGAACCCTTATAGGATCACTTCGTTGTCCGTCCGTCTGTCAAGACCCTTTTTCTCAGGAACGCGTGGAGGTATCAAGCTAAAATTTATTGCAAATACTCAGGTCTGTGAAAAAATCAAACTTCTAAGCCAACGCAATCAAAAGATACAGCCGTTTATGCCGCAAATTTCCGCAAATTTTCGAATCAAAACCTACAGGGTACTTCCCGTGAACTCAGAATCTTGAAATTCGGCACGAAGCAACGTCTTATAGCACAGATAAAGGAAAAATTGCGAAAACCGTAAATTTTTAGTTACATCATATAATAAAAATATTTTTAATAATTTTAAAGTTACTACCCCTTTCCTCATGAACGCGTAGAGGTATTAAATTGAAATTCATATCAAATACTCAGGTCTATAATGCCTTTAAGCTGTAACAAAATCAAACTTCTATGTCAACGCAATCAAAAGAAACAGCAATTTAAGCCGCATATTTTCAAACTCGCAACTACTCGCAAGGGAATCAAAACCTAAAGGGTACTTCCAGTCGATTTAGAATCTTGAAATTTGGCATGAAGCAATGTTTTATAGCACATATAAAGGAAAAATTCCGAAAATCTTAAATTTTTAGTTACATCACATATATACAGGTTTGTACGGAACCCTCGGTGCCCGAGTTCAACTCGCACTTGGCCGGTATTTTTTATTTTCTATATCAACTTATCACACAGAACTATCGTTTTAAGAACTCTACAGTCTACAGAATTTTGTTGTTGCTGATTCATTCTTAATCCTTGTAGTCCTCTGACAAACAGATACTTTTGGCAGAACGGAAGCAATAATTGGTATTGGGCAACAGAGTGTTTTCAGTTCAGTTGTTGACTTTCAATTAGACAACATGTTTATTTTTATAATTTTCGGTTCGAAAATTCTATTTTGGATACACATACTTTGTTTAGTTTAATAGCTTAAAAGTACCATATGTACATACATATTAGAAATAACCTCCGTTATCCCACGGTTAAGACATGACCTTCGATTTGTTGTGATTCGACTGAAAACGTTCTTACGTGGGCTGGCGTTAAGTCACCTATCTAATTAACACCACAGTTTTATAAAAATATCAACCTCATTTTCACATTTACATTAACTTAATAACATAACGACTACATAAAACAATGAAAACGTAGCATTAATTATCCACTCTACTGGCCAGGCAATTTGATTCGTAAATGTTATCAATATTAATGCACAGCCACAGGCTAAAACGTATCGATTGAATTATTGAATGGAGTTTCGGAAGTTTTACATTATAGTTATTAGGTAAAAAGTAATATTTAGTAAAAGTTAGTGAAAGTTATAACGATTTTCTACACAAAGAATATTCAAATAGATATTGGAAAATAATTACCTATGATAAATTAAAACTTTACAGAAATAGAAATACAATGTATACTTTGTTTTTCTAAATATTTTCTTGCTTAAGTAATTGATCAATTTATAAGCATAAACAAAACTATTTTTAAAATTATTTTTTAGAAATATCTTTTTGGCTATTTATTATAAAAAAATACCGGCCAAGTGCGAGTCGAACTCGCGCACCGAGGGTTCCGTACAAACCTGTATATATATATATATGTGATGTAACTAAAAATTTAAGGTTTTCGGAATTTTTCCTTTATATGTGCTATAAAACATTGCTTCATGACAAATTTCAAGATTCTAAATCGACTGGAAGTACCCTTTAGGTTTTGATTCCCTTGCGAGTAGTTGCGAGTTTGAAAATATGCGGCTTAAATTGCTGTTTCTTTTGATTGCGTTGACATAGAAGTTTGATTTTGTTACAGCTTAAATGTATTATAGACCTGAGTATTTGATATGAATTTCAATTTAATACCTCTACGCGTTCATGAGCAAAGGGGTAGTAACTTTAAAATTATTTAAAATTATTTTTATTATATGATGTAACTAAAAATTTACGGTTTTCGCAATTTTTCCTTTACCTGTGCTATAATAAGACGTTGCTTTGTACCAAATTTCAAGATTCTGAGTTCACGGGAAGTACCCTGTAGGTTTTGATCCGAAAATTTGCGGAAATTTGCGGCATAAACGGCTGTATCTTTTGATTGCGTTGGCTGAGAAGTTTTATTTTTTCACAGCTCCAAGGGACAATAGACCTGAGTATTTAGTATAAATTTTAGCTTGATATCTCCACGCGTTCCTGAGAAAAAGGGTCTTGACAGACGGACGGACAACGAAGTGATCCTATAAGGGTTCCGCTTTTTCCTTTTGAGGTGCGGAACCCTAAAAATTTGTATATCTATCCCTGTGTGAACCACCCTCAGTTGCGACTGTTCCATGAAATCTTGCTGACTCTATAAGACACGATAATTATCTAATAAATAAGTGGAACCACATGATCAAACGTTAATCTTATAATGTCTAGCAAAATCATAATTAATACTTTAATGAATTAAATTACAAGCTTTTTGACACATTATTTCTGGTAATTTTCTTTTTGGAAAAATACAGTGAACAACGAAATTGCGGTGTTTAAGAAAGGAGGTCAATCAACAATACCAAACAAACAAACAAGTTTCGTCTAATTAAAAACAAGCATTTCGTTTATTTTATAACAGCTCTTACTTCATTAATTAGAGGTACAAAGGAATTTCAACGTTTTTATGGTAATTCCAAAACTGAAACGCCCAAATCGTTTCGACTACATTCACAGACACAAACAAATAAAACAGTAAATTAAATTGAAATTGTAAACAACAACCTGAATATATTTTTGAAAATTAGTGACAAAGCTTTATTAGGACACAGGGCAAAAGTTATTTTATATAAAAAGGTTGTTCGATGCAACTACCGAAAGTATCTATAGCTTTATGTGGGGTGGAAGTATGGAGATAGAAAGAGCAGAAGCAAGTAGAAAAGATACATAAGAAATAATATATAAAGTGGATCCTGAATTTGGGCAGAAACACGCCGGACTTTGTTGTTATAAGGAGGAAGATAAAATGTGGGGAGATTGTAGATGAATCTAGGAAAAAAGTTATTAAAATTGAGAGGAAATTGGAGAGAGTTACATTACTATCTTGCACCTTACTCTTTATAACTTATTAAAAAGAAACACGAAATGATACCAGTCACATTTGAAGTAGAAAGTGAAACCGTGAGGAGTCAAACATGGAAAAATAAATAAATAAAGAATACCTAATAATAATATGAACTTTCTATTTTTCGTTTCCATCAGTAAACAAATACTAAAATATGTATTCACTTATACTTTTTTACGTAGTTTTAAGTACCTATGCATTTAACCTTATGTCATTTTCTATTAGGCCTGGGAAAAAATGGAATCGTTTAGACCAGACACCAACATATATGGTACATATTAAATACAAAGAATACTGGTTCTTACGGTATATTGCAACGTAGGAGTTCAAATGAAGCTTTTTTTAATGCAAAAAGGCGACGTTATATATAATATGATACACGTCATCCGATGTGGGCATTCAACAGGTATGATAATGTGACTGTGTAAATGTTGAAATTCGCTAAAGGTCAACAAAGTGACGCAAAGTAATTTAATAAAATTATTTTTTTGTATACGCACGTAAGAAACATATGTTACTTTGATGCAGCTATTACGTAAAAATGATGAGTAAAATATGGACGAACGAGGTTTTTTGTAATTACGAAATGGAAAGGATGAGAATTATCTAACACGAATATACATAACTAAGAAAAAAGACGATACATATCTATAACAAATTGGTGTATCGCGAGTTTAAAAATAATAGATCTGTACACAATTTATGGGGCTGTTCATAAAATACGTCACACTAAAACTAGCTTTTTTTGACCCTTTCCCCCCTGGAAGTCACAAAAACTGAACACCCCCTGAACATGATAAATTTTGATTGATAATACACAAATTTTAATAGTCAAAAATATTTATTTTATTTTCATAATTAAAATTTAAATAAATTAATAAATATCTTTTGTAACGAACAAATAAATAATATTTCTATTTATCAGAAGTTCAAGGATTCTGTAAAAATTCAGTAAAATTTTTTGATGAACGGCGAACGTCACGTTGCTGTAAGACCCCCCGTCCCCCCTTGTCACATCTTGTCACTTTGAGCAAGATCCCTCCCCCCCCTTGCATGCGAACGTATTTTATGAACAGCCCCTATTACATATATCCTAGTAAAAATCAGAAATAAATATTTGTGCTATCTAGTGTTCCTTATGGTTTACACTTTTCATATTTCTAGAATTTTTAGAAGATCCGTAACTGAAATTGCAACATTATTATCCTTGAAACAGATTGTACCTACGACTAAAATCTATGCTCGCATATGAGCCTGAAAGTTAAACAATACTAAACATTTATGTATGTCACAGCCTTATGCTGTATTTGGTCATTCTATACAGGGTTTTTCAAGTTGATGGGCTATTAGAAGTATATGAATTAGTAGAAGGAATTCAATTCTGAAACTTGGGCTCATTTGGTTATTGTTTATGCCGCTTCTTTTAAAAATATTTTCAAGTTCGATTTACATCCGGTTATACCGGAAGTTGATACCAACTTTGATATTTTAAATGGAATGGTATATTTTTTACGCTGAATTCAAATAAAACGTGTAATTCTAAGGTAAGTTTAATAACCAACTTGTACACCTATGACGATCGGTTTCTGAGTTAATTTAATTTATAGAAAAAAAATCGCTACCGCAACCCAAATTATAAAAAATCATAACTTCCACAAAATACGACCTAGAGTGTTCAAATTTTTACTAGTAATAGCTGAATATTAGTGCTAACGCCTTGACAAAATTGAATTAAATAATTTATACAGGGCGTTCAAAATACAATTCTAAAGTTTAAAAACTTCAAACACGAATTACTTCGTTTTTTCAAATGGCACCTACTATTTTTTATTTTTTCAATCGATTAATTTTTTTATCCTCTTTCGATCTATATGGATACTTCCTATTTTATTTGAAAATTTTGGAATAATTTTGAATTATTACTTAAAGTAGGAAGTATCCATATAGATCGAAAGAGGATAAAAAAACGAATCGATTGAAAAAATAAAAAATAGTAGGTGCCATTTGAAAAAACGAAGTAATTCGTGTTTGAAGTTTTTCAATTTTAGAATTTTATTTTGAATGCCCTGTATAAATTATTTAATTCAATTTTGTCAAGGCGTTAGCACTAATATTCAGCTATTACTAGTAAAAATTTCAACACTCTAAGTCGTATTTTGTGGAAGTTATGATTTTTTATAATTTGGGTTGCGGTAGCGATTTTTTTTCTATAAATTAAATTAACTCAGAAACCGATCGTCATAGGTGTACAAGTTGGTTATCAAACTTACCCTAGAATTACATGTTTTATTTGAATTCAGCGTAAAAAATATACCATTCCATTTAAAATATCAAAGTTGGTATCGACTTCCGGTATAACCGGATGTAAATAGAACTTGAAAATATTTTTAAAAGAAGCGGCATAAATAATAACCAAATGAGCCCAAGTTTCAGATTTGAATTCCTTCTACTAATTCATATACTTCTAATAGCCCATCAACTTGGAAAACCCTGTATATTTTTTAACTACAGGTTTAGACTTTTAATTTTACGAAATACTATTGGGAAATGTTAGGCCAAAGGACGAGTGCATTAATTCGCCAACAATTGACGAACAGCGGCGACCGCAAAGACTATAACGTCAGTTCTGATACCACGTTGCAACTATAGCTACATGATCAATATATTTCAATCAATGTGTAAATGTTAATAAAAGCATATATAGAAAATTTTACTGCCGAAACAGAAAGAACAAAACAAAAATAAATATTCCAAATAAAAAAGCATTTAGTGCAATTATCTAGAATAAGAAGACAAACATATATACATCCTGTACGTATAATAAGAAGGAAACTTTAATCGTTGTAAATTTTCCAGTGTCAGTGGGTTGATGTTACGTCCTTTATTTTTTCCAGATAAACGATAAAAGAACATGAGCTCGCATCCTACAGAACCGGTCTCAATGTTATTTCTTTTATCAGTTTAAAGGATTATACGCCTTAATCGTTACAATTAATGTTTCTTATAAATTCGTGTGGATAAATAAGGTTCAGTTAGGGGTGTGGTTGCAGTAACGGCGTAGCATGAGGTAGCATCCTAGACAGAGGCGGGTTCAAAAAAATTTATATAAAGGCTCAAAAAAGTATTTGATGACATCTTTCTACATATACCTATCCATTTTTTTGTATGGTATTTAGTCATACGAATGATTTGTTTTCAAAAGTTAGCATTAAGGATATTTCTTGGTAATTAATTACCTATCTTTTTTTGCATAGAGCCATTTATTTCTCTTTGTCTTGTCGCAATAGACTCAGACACATGATATTCACGATCGACTGGTTGGTCATCCCCACAACTAAGCTTGCCATTTATCAAAACATCACTGTTTGAGAAAGAAATCGTTTCGTCCTTTCTCAAGGAAAACAAGGTACCTACCTACATACATACATATATAAATACACATTACACATATTGACTTCATTACATACATTGTACATATTATCATTGAACAACATCGAAATACCAAATGAGTTTAGATACGACGAGAATCATCGGTTACGTAATAAAAACGAATTAGAACGATTTAATGTAACCATCAAAACAGACCAAAAAAAGGCAAACATAAATAGTTACTTAATAACAAGTATGTACAGTAGGTATGTCAACCACGTTGTAGTAAAGATAGTACCGCACAGTACAATTTATTTACATGTGTAATATTTTCACTCTTGTTATTCCTTCCATAAAAGCATCGAACTTAGGGCAAGGTAACAATATTTATTACGTATTCAAGGTAGTAAAAGTTATACACAATTTAATAATAATCACAAAGGCGTACTTAACGTGTTGTTATATTGAGTAATACTTCTCTGAGAAATACATAAATATGTACGTAATAAGTACCTAGTGGAAATAATAAAGAATAAAATTTGTTTTTATAACATACCTTAATTAAATATAACGAAGATTTAAAGATACCAGACATAGAAATACGTAATGGATGCCAAAAGGTCCAATATTGTTTAAGTAAAATTTGATAATATAAGTGGAGCTAATCAAGCAGGTAAAATTATAATAGTCAGATGTATAACACCGAAAATGAAAAACACATACAAGACCACGACAACAGTCACTCCGTTTGTGTTGTCTTTACATATCGTAACCTTGTGATTCTAAGGAATGATACAAAATCATTTTTTATTTTTTTTATTAATAAGTCAAAATAAATAAAAAAAGAAAATATCACACGAACTAAATAAATTTGTTTCAAATATCTCCTACACGGAGAAAAATAATCATGATTTTATTACTTGATGAGTCAAGCAAAATTTTTCTAGTAAATAATACTAGAATTCTCATAAAATGTACTTGGTGGTATAAAACAATTTTTCATTTTTTCTAATAATTAGTATTAGAATAATCAAGCTAAATAAGTTTAGACTTTTTTCTCTACCTCTCGATTATTTTATCGTGTCGTTAAGAAAAAATACTAGAATGAGAATAGTTTAGTAAAATTAGTCATAGATAAGAACTGTAAAAAATGTTTTCTAATCAAGTCAATTTTACTAGAATTCAGTCTCAACACCGAACGTAGATTGACTACGCAGACATTTCTAGTAAAATCTCCTTGAGCGTCTGGTCGTCCATATAATTGACAGATTTTTTAGTCATGTTTGCTAGAATTTTAGCAATATTTTCATTATTGGTTTCTTCGTGTAAAAACGTGCATTCGTGAGGACAGAATGTAGCATGATACCTGCAGATGTTCGATTATGAAAGAAAGAAAAGAAATTTTTCGTATATGGCCTGTTAAAACTGCTTCTTACATTCGACTTTCAGAACAACAACATAAATCGCGAATGCTTATGCATGGATTCTTATTTTTATTTTTTTTAATGTTTTTCGACTAAATCCCATAGGTTTATAGAACCTAAGGATTGTATATATATTCACAATTTCAATCCACTTTTACAGCAAATTAATCGATTAAGCAACATTAAGAAGAATTAATTATATGAGACTTCACTGTAGGTACGTATGTACATAATAATTAATTAACTTATTAACGAGTTAATTTCTGTGTTCCAGTTCTCATGCGAATAATAATTTAAGAGGATACATAAATCCGTTGCACGGTGTGCTCTACTTGCATTTTCAACACCTGCCCAGTATTTATAATCACCTGAATATGTATGTACATAATATATTCATTTAATGCCTGAAGGATTACGCACTATCCTCTCCAGATATGTACCTAATAACTAATAAGAATAATCAACAACACGCCGGATTTAGAAATGTTTAAACTGTGCCAATTACATATTATACATAAATTAGACTATTTTTATTAATTGATAGACATGTTAAAATAACATTGTTAAAACCAAAAACTATTTGTGGGGTTTACAAAATTTCTTAAATGTAATAACGTATATAGGTGTATATAAGAATTTCTTCGCTTAAACGTACAGGGTTTTTCTAGTTGATGGGCTATTAGAAGTATATATGAATTAGTAGAAGGAATTTAATTCTGAAACTTGGGCTCATTTGGTTATTGTTTATGCCGCTTCTTTTAAAAATATTTTCAATTTCGATTTACATCCGGTTAGAACGGAAGTCGACACCAACTTTGTGATTTTAAATGGAAGGTATATTTTTTAGGCTGAATTCTAATAGAACGTGCAATTCTAAGATAAGTTTGATAACCAACTTGTACACCTATGACGATCGGTTTCTGAGTTAATTTAATTTATAGAAAAAAAATCGCTACCGCAACCCAAATTATAAAAAATCATAACTTTCACAAAATACGACTCAGACTGTTGAAATTTTTACTAGTAATAGCTGAATATTAGTGCTAACGCCTTGAAAAAATTGAACTAAATAATTTATACAGGGCGTTTAAAATAAAATTCTAAAGTTTGAAAACTTCAAACACGAATAACCTCGTTTTTTTAATGGCACCTACCATATTTTATTTTTTCAATCGACTCCATTTTTTTTTCCTCTTTCGGTCTACTGTTTTATTAGAAAATTTTTGAGTAAAAAACCCTGTATATTTTTTACCCTATAAAATTCATGTGTGAATATTTTCGTTCATATAAATAAATAAACAAAAAAATAAAAGTGAAGACCGTTTTTAACAAAAAAGACGTTCGATTAAGTCAATTAACATTCACTTTCAAAATTTTGCAGACAACTTTAGCATACTTGGTGCATAATATATCTACTACTTATACTCTATTATTATTTTAAAGGGAAAACCCTTTAAAATGCAAATTTTGTTTACACCTAAATTTTACGCTCTATTTCTTATTGAAGACCGATATAAAAGCCTTCAATATTTAATGTAAATTATCCAAATATCAGTAGGTTATCGTTAATATCTTATTATTATTATTAGATATAAGCACCACTGTTATATTTAAAATCAATTTTTTATTAAGTTATGTTCTTATCTCTTTTCCTGTAACCAGTCCCACCAACAGATAATATATTTTTCTCTGTGGGACTTACGTTACATTTAAGTCATCTCTCGGTAACTTTTATATATTTTGCTGGTTCAATAAAGATTACATTACATTACATTACAAAGATACGTACTTAAAAGATTTGCAAAGCAAATATTGTACATAAGCTATGTATGTATGTTAGTAGCAAAGAGATCTAAATTATTTTGAGTTAAAATTCCATTCAAAATGCAAATACATATTGTAAAAGAATTGATTTTCCATTTTAAATATCATTTACACATTCACTTGTAATATCAACCTCATCTTCACAACGAGGGTTATTTTGTATTGTAGCCTTCTATCCCCTATCCACAAGAAGGCTTCGGTTTTAAACTGCAAGGGTTGGAAATCAAAATAGTATCACCCCAGGGGACTTAAAATGATTGAATGAGAAGAAATTTGTCAGAAGCTTCTAGAATTTCCCAGAATGTTCGAGAATGCTCTAGAATTTTCTGGAAGGATTTAGAATGTTCTAAAATTTTCCTGAAGATTCGAGAGTCTAAAACACCTTGAAAGTTCAAAAAAAATTCATAATGCTTATGAAAGTTACAGAATCTACTACCACGCTGATAGAAAAAATAACTTATGGTGTTGATTTAGTGTGTATTTGAAATAGGGGCTCGTTTTATATTTTGCTTCTTCATTTTATAAATAAATTCCTTGAATTCTTGAGCAGGTAGGTAATACGGAAATGCCAACTAAGAACTAATACCTAAGTAAAACTGATTTGATTAACAACATTATCAAATTCACGACCACTAGGTACTTTCTTTTTTGTTTATAAAGGTTAACGTATTATATTACAAAAAAAATAAATAAATAATGGCATAAATAGATAGGTAATAATTACATAATTAAACATTTTCGTTGTGTAAATACAGCGCCAAAAATATTCTGGCTTTCACTTGTAATGTCAACCTTAATTCTATCACAACAAATATGTGGCTTCTTTATATCATCACGAGAAAACGAAAGCTGTTTGCTAATGTTACCGTATTAGAAAATTGCATTATAGGCACATAATATTACTGATATTGTTATGTCAGCTGAAGCAAAATTAAGTTATTTAAAAAATTACATTATACAACACTAAAAGTCAACCTTAAATTAACTCAACATATATCAAAAAACGACCCATTTACAGTGTCTATAGCGAAAGATTTATTTCTAGAATTTAGTGACCAGTATCAACAATCTAGAAACATCTTCACTGATGGCTCCAAAACTGAGGAAGGAGCAGGTTGTGCTATAGTAATGGGAGAAATTGAAAAATACTTCAAGTTACCAACTGAGTGCTCAATATGCCATAGAAAGGGCTATAGAATTAATAAACACTGAAAAAGTAGAATCTTCCTCAATTTTAACAGACTCACTAAGCGTTCTAAAAGTTCTCCAGAACCTTATAAAATCAAATCAACAAATAAAAACAACACCACACATGAACTGTTAAAAGCTGAAGACCTAGGTAAAGAAATCATATTAGCTTGGATACCATTTCCCCTTTTGGTATTCGCGGAAACGATAAAGCAGACGAACTAGCGAAAAAAAGGTGCTACAGATCTAATAACTACTGAAATAGTCCCCCTAACTAAATTAGAAGCCAAAAGAGCCATCAAGAACTTCATCATTACAATATGGAATAGCGATTAGCACAAAAATCCGCCAAAAAAGCTACGACAAGTCAGAGACGATATCTTAAAAAAATTCTCTGCCACTGATCTCAAACGTAATGAAGAAGTAATTATCCGAAGACTTAGGATTGGCCATAGGAATTTAACTCATGTCCATTTAATGAAAAACGAGCTGCCCCCGTTATGCACAAAATGTAACACCGATACTCTCCGATCAGTAGAACACATCATCACAAACTGCCCAGGATTGAGTAATCAAAGAAGGAAATACAACCTCTCTATGTCATTTAATGAAAATCTAAATAACCCAGGACTACACAAAAATGTATTAAAATTTTTAATGTATGATAAATTATCACAATAGATTAAGTTTTACAATTTACTAATAATATTAATATGTAATGTAATCATGTATAGTCGCACATGACCTAGCTGTTAATGCGATTTAAAATATCTTAAATAAAAAAAAACATATTATTTTTGGTATTCTCTCTTTCTGTCAAAAAAAAATTATTTTAATAATATTTTTAGTTCAAACAAATATTTCGTTCTGTTCATTGCATATCTTTGCTTTGTTTTAATTTACAAAAAAAAACCATATTCATTTTGTATTTTAAAATACTGTCATCTACTTTTCTATTTCATAAACATTTCTTTTGTGAAATTAAAAAAAAAAAACAATGTAAAAAACCTTACCAATTCCGTACTCATGGTGTTACATGCTCGTAGAGGTAGAACATACTGAACTGGAGAAGGTTTCTGAGCCCATTCTTTGAAACACGAGCTGTTTTTTGATAGACCTCTGGGATAAATCATGCCATTAAATCTTCCAGAATCGGTAAAAACTTTTATAGCAATTTCATCGCTGTTACAATCCACTCGAACATCGGTAATAATTTCCTGATGTGAATCTGCGAAAAACGAGACCAGATTTACCACATAAG
This sequence comes from Agrilus mali, assembly GCA_029378335.1. NCBI lineage: Eukaryota > Metazoa > Arthropoda > Insecta > Coleoptera > Buprestidae > Agrilus > Agrilus mali. The sequence continues at coordinate 5,134,026 of CM055655.1, read as the reverse complement.
CTGCGATCAGAAAAACAATGTACAATGGACACCTGTATAATTTACTGGTAAGTTACAACTTCAATTGGAAATAAAGTGTATCGGTTAACCGCTAATTTTACGTTGAAGTTTGAATTAATACCGATTTTGCACCACTCGCTCAGGTACACTCCTACTTTGATTTAAAAATTGCACTCAGCAAGAATTTAATATCACAAATTGAGGATTATGCGTGCGTAAAAACAGGTATATTGGTAGAAACATTTATGTAAGTAGCTAAAATAACAGGTTAGAAATCATATTTCTTTAATATCATTCATGAAGTCGCGGGCACAGCTAGTTTATTATATTTGTTCCTTAAACAGAAATCATTAAAACAACGGAAGCTTTTGAAGACAGAATATGAAAAGAAAAATAATTCTAAAACATTTGACAAGCAGATAATGGCTTCAAAAAGGAAATTATTATATTACCTGAGTAATAACTTACCTATTACTAATTTGTATAAGGTCGTGATTATTTCAAGTAGAATAACTCACTAGAGGAAATGAAATTCGATTAGGACATTTTACATAGCAAGTACTTAGGTACTTTTTTTAAGTCGAGATAAAAATTTCCATGGTGAGCGCTTTAAATGGTCCTTTCACGTTTAATTACCTTTCAAATTTACAGTTCACTTTCTTAGTAGTGCAATTCACACATTAATTCGTTATTTGTTGCTACAAACAGTGAAACAGTGGCTTACACATCAAAGTACTAGGTATAATAAGATAGTTAAGATACTCTCTTCCAAAATACATTTGAACAAACTACGAATGCTATTTTAGTGAATCAGAATATGTATTCTTACAAAAAGGCAAATTAATATTACTTGATGGATATTATACCTTTTTACTTTATGGTGCAGTTCCTTAAAATCCGTAAAAAGGCTGTGATTATGAAAAAATTGTTTTCATTTTATTAGCAAGATGTGAGCCGTCACGGGACGCCTGGCAGATATTAAACATTGAGTTTGCACAATATGTACAAGTAATATGCATGAAAGACAATATTATGACAAGAACTAAATATGACATAATGAAAAAATCAAATATTACGAATTTTTTCCAAAAAATTACTATTTATTTAATAAACATTTATTTTTATTACATACAAAAATTTTAAATTCAAAAATTTATTTCAAGTTGCGACAACTCAATTCTTTTAATCAGTGACTTCAGTAATAGTTATATTCGATGTTACCTCTAGCAGCATTACTGTGATAATTGGTCAAGGATAACTGATGTAAGTTACTAAAGTATTGGACATAACATTATCAAGACATTTAATAAATACAGCATCTATTGTTGTTGTTGTTGCATATATGGTAGTAGGTTCTCTTGGATTGTTGTTAATTTGCAATTGAAATTCTTTTTGAAGGAACGTAATTAATGGCATTGATTCATCTTTAGCAAAATTTCCATTGAAATTTCCAGCTAAAATCAATGGTAGTTTATCTTTATTGGTTTTAAAAATTATTGAACCTCTGTGACTGTACGGAAATAATTTCTCATGTAAAAATGAAATATCATTCACTTCCATCTTCTAGTTTACTATAGTAAACGACACCGTCGAACCGAGCGTCGCCACGGCATGTAATCGCCACGATCGCCACGTCAACAATCGGGTTTACCCGCGCCTATAGATGTTTCATATCAAAAATTTCAAAAGCAATACTGTTAAAAAAAACTTGTAATTTATTGTTCCCTCTCAATCCCAACGTAATAATGTGTACGCCACTGAGCTTTAAATACCTAGACACAAAAACAACATGGCAATAATACCTATAATCTGATACATTGATTTTACAATCGACTTTCCTAAGTATCCTAAACGTTTACCTCTTTCATTATATGCAACGCGTTAGTAAATGAAAGTTGTAAGGTATATGTATATTTAAACATATTACTTAACATTTCCGAAAAATGAGTCACAATAAACTATAGGTAAGGAAAGTTTTATTCTTAAAGCAGAAACAATCGACGGAACCGCATAACACATAACGTGCTTTGGAATACTAATCGACACTTCACCACGGCCGGAACAATAATTGTGCGTTTTATTTATAACCACATACGTACGTAGAATTTATACTTTATGTTTATATACAAGGTGTTTTATACACCACCAAAACCAAAACAAAAGATTTAGGGTCAGGTGGGGTAATTGTGAACAAATTTTGAAGTTTGACTTTTGAAGCTCGATGTATCTTAGATGAAGATTAAATTTAGGCGAATATATGATTAATTTAGGTCCTTGTTTGGTTTTAAGTGAATTTCTGTTGTTAAATATGCAAATTCGAATTTTTTTTTGCAAAAAACTTAAGTTTACATTTACCCCTTCACTTATTAACGTAGTCGAAAACTTAGGGGTAAATGTGAACAATCATCTTGTTTGTACTGGCTTTATAAATGTTTTTAATGGGGTAAAAGTGAACAATTCGCTTTCAAATGTGAATTCCAATGAAAATTATATTTATAAAGCCGTGTTCACAATTACCCCAAAAATTATATTTTATATATAAATATTTTTACTATTTAACATAAAATATTGCGACACCCTTCCTGTACTGTTTAGCGCGCTAAAGCATCCAACCGTCAAAAGTCAACCCCCCGTGTCTATAATTCCCATTAGATGGAATAATCAAGAGTCCTATTTCATCGAGATAAAGAGCCTGTTTACAATTACCCCACTTTTACAATTACCCCACCTGACCCTACTTGGTAAAACAGAAAGCGCTGAAAGTTTCCAGCAGGAGACCACTTATGAAATGAGTATTTTTTCTCTTAATTCTGACCCCCCCCTTTTTTTTTTCTTTTCTTATTAGCAAATTGACATGATATATTTCCAATTGTCTTCCCCCCCTTTTGAATGAGATTTAATGAGATTTTATTGGACTTTTCTTCCAATTTTGACCTGACGCAGTTAAAGAATGTCTCCTTCATCAAGACATGCAAGTCTACTTTATTTTTTAATTCAAATGTATTTCTTTTTACACTAATAATTATTTTAATAAAATATGCATAGGTTATAATATTTTAATTATGTTAATATCTCAACTTGGACTACAAAGAGTCCATAGAAAAACTTTTAAATATGTTTCTAGAATCAAAACAGTTCCACAAACAGTACATAGGTCAGAGACATAGAGCAATTAACGTAAATTAAAGGAACACATTTAACTCATCTTAGATTTATTAGAATAGGAAAATCTAGTAAAGCTTCCCGCATGTTTGATACATAATAACAATGAAATAGATCCATTCTTGCATCTACAGTAATAACATTCGAGCAAGGTGTTGTATAAGTTTGAGTTAAAACAACCCAAAATCATCAACTCTCCGTATGTAGATATTAGACATATGGTATATGTAGTAGCCATGTATTTACAATCTGTAAGTATCTACTAGTTATTATAATTAAAATACCGTGAAGTTATTATGAACCATGATGGTAGGTACCTTATTGCCTTCGCCATTTATTCATTCAGAGTCGAGTCGTAAACAATTACAAATGTGCTTATTGTAGTTATTGCTAGCACACGTTTGTTGCAAACATTTATTTAACAACACTTCTAATGGCTCCTAGTGTAAATTTTCTTTCACTATCGATCGTAAATTCGTAGAATGAATGAATAGTGATGAAGTATTGCAGACACGTTATGTGTACCTGAGTTACGAGGATCTTTTATTAATCGATTACGTTACGTTTCCTTTTACAACACAAAAAATAAAATGATAAGAAACTAGAGAATCGAAGCAAGTACTGTACGAAATTCAACAGAATTTTAGTAGGTATATATGTTAACATTTCTTTATTGGATCATCTCAATTTTATTACAATTTTTTTAAAATAATAGTTCAAATTAACTATGCAATTTCAAAAAGAAAAAAATTTACTACTACCCACTATAGTAGAGATGGCGAACCTTTTGCGATGTCCGTGCCACAAAGTCATAAAACTTCTTTTTTAAATAGGTAACGTGCCACAATAAAATTTCATTCGAAATGTTAACGTGGTGAAACTATACGTTAGAGTAATTAAATAAACAAACAAACAAAAGCAATTCATCTTTAAAGATTTTTTTATTAATGAATGTTTTTCAAAAATCAATATGCTAGAAATAAAATTCACGTTAAAAAAATTGTTTTTAATGTGATTTTTGTTGCTGTACACAAGATGATAAAGATTTAATATCTGGTTCATATTTAGTTAATTTCAACAGTACGCATGCAGAGCTCGACTCATCCGTCATTCTATTCCTATAATTATTTTTTATAAAATTTAATTCGGAAAATAGAGATTCACATGCCCACGTCGATGAAAATATTGATAAAATTGCCCTTGCTAATATTTTTAAAGTTTTAAACAATTAAACGTGTCAGGAACTGAATTCCATGTATAGGTAGTTAGAATTTCATCTTCTGCAATTTTATTTATTTTATCCAATAATCGATTACTTTCAATAATTTCTAAATCATTTCTTAAATCAACAAATTTTTGGTTCTATATGGTACTTGACTGAAATTCAACTAATTCCATTTCTAATTCATTAAAATTTAACCACTTATGGACTTTTAAATTTAATTTTTCAAATGGTATTGTATCAGGATATAAAATAAATTTTGATTCGATCGCTGCGACAGCAACAACATTCAAATACCTTAAGAAGGCGAAACTGGATACGCAAAAATTTTTATCTAATGCGCATCTGTATATACTTCGAAAGAATTCATGCGATATTTTAATAATAAAATATATAATTTGACGGTTCTAGTTAACATACTAAGACAGGTATTCAGTACTACAAATTTATATCATAAACTATAAATTAAGTGCAGATTAATAATTTTTAATTCATTTATATTAAAAAAGATAACTAAAAAAAAAATTTTGTTTTTGTGCGTGCCATCAAAATTTTCAAACGTGCCACTTGTGGCACGAGTGCCAATGGTTCGCCATCCCTGTATAATGACAATTTTTTCTTTAATATGGTCCATCGGGAATTGCAGACATGTAAAAAAAAGGGAGTAGGGATGTTTTTTGATTCCTTAGCTAGTTTTTCCTCTCGGGGTGTAAATATTGAAATTTTGAATATTAATTTTTAAATTCGATTTCTTTGCATTTTAACACGCTTGAAAAGAATATGGAAGGTTTTCTATTTCTAATACACTTGAATTAATAAAAGAAATTGATTTAAAATCGAAAACATTTGTTAGTGAGAAACACGTATTGAAATGATGTCGAAATGATGATGATATTCGAATTCAAAACGCGTGAATTGATCAAAATCGAATATTTCTTATATTTACATAGGAGCCGTTCATAAAATACGTTCGCATACAACGGGGTATTCGGCATTCTAAAAAAAAATTATGTACTGAATTTTTACAGAATCCTTGGACTTCTGATAAATAGAAATATTATTTATTTGTTCGTTACAAAAGATATTTATTAATTTCTTTAAATTTTATTATCATAATAAAATAAATATTTCTGACTATCAAAATTTGTGTATTATCAATCAAAATTTATCATGTTCAGGGGGGGGGGGCGTGCTTAGTTTTTGTGACGTAATATTTACAGGGGGTTCACATAAAGTGTGACACAGCGTGACAACCGGGGAATTTTTAAACAAGATAAAGTAATAGAGAAAACAGTAATATTTTCTATGGTTAACAAGGATTACCTACTAATAAAAGAAAATTCCAATACTTATTTGTCATTGGTAATTAAAAATACTAGTTTCTAAAAGCACGCGTCAACATCTTCATTAAGTTCATATTAAGTTTATATTTAGAAACTATAAAACAAAGTCCATTAACTCGTAATTACTAAATTAAATAGAAAAAAAATACGTTTAAAACATGACAAACAACGAATATTCTTCTATAAATTTTAATAAGTTAAAATATTAATAGGAAAAATAAATAGATTTTTAATGTAACCATGTAGATTATTATTCATTGAAAATAAATTATTTTCTACCAATAATTATTAATATTTTAATTATTATGATTAAGATAAGAAGTTACTAACATAAATAATAGATACGAAAATCTAATTGAATAATGTTCTTGCTAATAAATTTAATATACACACTTAGGGTGGAGTTTCATAATAAAAAAAATTAAAATACATAAGTACATAGATAGATACTTACTTATTGGAGACGATGGCAAATTGGCAGCAAAGGTTAAGGTCTGAAACAAAAATAGAAATAAATTAATTAATAATGAAACAAAATTTATTTGCTTGAAATGCAAAATTTTTAAATGTAGGTACATTTTACTTTTGGAATCCGAAAATTTGAATGAAATTTTTAATGGTTTATTTTTATACAAGTTGTGCAAGGCGGACATATTTCGATATTTATATATACGACAAGTCAGTAAGTGTAAGAGATACAAAAACAACAAACGTAACTTAATTTCTCTAATATGGTCAATTAAACTTTTACATTTAGGATTAATATACCTATTATAAGATAATGAAATTATTAAAATTAAATACCGTTTATTTAGAAAATAGATTTGCAGTCTTGTCTAAATTAAACGTACTGTGTTAAGACATTTTTTTAGGATTCTAAAGCTGACCTCGCAAATCCAACGAATAAAAACTTACATAATACAAAATGTAAACATACAACAACCTCATAAAAAAAGTGGAGTACTTAACATTGATCAAGAACATTTAATATTGTTGCCGTACAAGTTCATAATACGTATTTTGGCAGGCCGATTTTACGAATTACAATTTTCATATTTATTCTGAAAAACAAACTCAAACCGAAACTGTTACACTTTTTCTTAAGATTAGTGGCGAATCGAATCAAATTTCTTCCAAAACCGTTACCAAATTGGAATGTTACGGTATCCGAATTTTGTATTGTTATTGACTATATATTAATTAAGTAAAAAGTGGCGATGATCTTAGAACTTGCTTCTGCTAAAACCACTGTAATAATACAAGTACCTAGTATTGTTGTAATTCAATAGTAATTTTTTTGTAATATATAATAAAAATATCAAGCATTTACATAACACAGGCTTCCAAATAAAGTTGTTTGTTGTCGTTTACGACCCAATTTTATTGCAAAACAACAATTTGATACCTCTCTAATATATAAAACTCCTCCAAAACGGCTTGACCGATTTTTATGAAATATATGCATATTCAGTAGGTCTGAGAATCGGGAACTATCTATTTTTCATACCACTAAGTATAAGGGCTCTCCGCCCCTAACTTTTTAAATTTTTGGACAAATTTTTTTTAATTTTTTTATGATTTGGCATTAAAAAATACATACAACCCTTAATTTTCATTCTTCTACCACCAACCCCCATTTTTTAATAGCGATATTAGTACTGTAATAATCTTCAACTCTCAGTGGTCGATAACTGATCAATTATTATCAATCGATTAGTCATCTCCGCCAGGCGTCTACTGATGTCACTACTCACCCAGCAAACAGCACGGAGTGCGGATGAGAATGAAGCAGATTTTTTTAGAATGTTACAGGAAGTTCAAATATATTCTAAGAAGTAAAAGAATGTTTTATTATAACATTTCAGAATGATTTGGTAATGTTCAAGAATGTTCCAGAATCTTGAAAATCATTCAAGAATGTTAAAAAAAGTTAGAAAATGTTTTGAATCATTGTGGGATGTTCTGGATAGTTCTAAATTCACGAATATTCTAAAATGTTCCATTAAACGTGTAATAATATATTGTGACGTGTTCAGTCACGGAAAACACAATTAGCAAAACAAAACAACGAATTTATTTAATTACTAAAGTTAATTTGACTACGCTACAGTTATAAACAAGTCTACACAATTTATTTCACTAAAAGCCTCTTGTCCCGCTCGCTTCTACTATAAACACTCGCTATACCACAGACACTATGACTTCTATCGCCTGTTGTTCGCCTATCGATCGCTTCGCTTCCAAACATCAGCTGTTCACTGTCAACTAACTCGGTGTGTGCCGTTTCCGCCTTTTATAGTCTTTTCAGCCTTTTTCTAGGGAATTCTACAGCCGTCTAGTAATCCAATTGTTTTCCCATTGATCTTTGCTGGTGTTTTCTAGATGTTTCAGGAAAGCCGGGAATATTCCTTATGTATTCAGGGAAGATGTTTGTTAATTATGCTCACACCAACTTAATTGGCAAGTACTCGTAACAATATTCTTACCCGGGCAACGCCGGGTATTGCTGCTAGTCTTATTGTAGATTATAGTTGTATACGTCCTTTGAATTTATTTATTTATTGAAAAATTGCATTTTTCTAGTCTTTAACAAATTATTTGATTGAGCCGTAAAAATAACAAACCTTTAATTGAAATCAACGAAGAATAGCAAGGCTATAAATTACACAGACATTATGTTGTTATTCAACGCTTTAAAACGTCCAATACGACCCCATATGGTATAGATACATCACCGAAATGAGAAAAACAACTGTGATTCCCATAAAAAACAAATTTTTTTCGAACGCCACTGTATCCTATATTTACGTACAAACAACCAAGGTATAGACATGTAGCAAAAGCTCGAAATTTTGCTGTGTGAGTTACCAAGTTGTCCTATACAAACATGAAAATTTTCCCACCCTGTAGGTGTAGGTACTTTTAGATAAGTGGATAGTGCAAGCGTTTTAGTAAAAAAAAAAAAAATATAATTTAACAGTTAAGATCGTGATAGGTTTCCCGGCGGACACCATCAGTCTAATTACACCTATTAAACAAATTATATACCACAGTTACATTAACTGGTAATTTCCACGGCGAAATTAATTACCCACCTATCTAGGTACCTACGTACCTTGTTACGATTCAACTTGTGTAACGATATTACAAAATTCGCAAAAGTGCCCACATGTGACACAGAAATTCACAGTTACGGAATTTGGTCGAAATTAACATAAATTTAGACAAACAAAAAAGTCAAATTTGTGGTATTCTATTACCTATTAGTAAAGTTATAAAAGTATGTACAAGATGTATAATTAGTTTCTGTGTTAGAAATTTTTTATTATGGTTTAGATATGAATAATTAATGTTGTACATTTTCCTTAACAAATCGGTCACTCACATTAGGGGTTTTATACTGTGGATAAGTACCCATCAAAGGAAATTTAAATCATAAATTTTTAAATTAATAATCAAATCAATTCTTTATTTAAGCGGTTTACACTAATTATGTAAGACGTTTTCTGTTAACGTGGACTTCTCTCTCCCCCTTAGTAATATTTGCTAAGATGTAATAGAATCCCCTTCATATTCTTTACGCGAGACTTTCCTTACATATAATGAATTTTTAATTAAAAGAATTGACATAAGATTTTCAATGTTTCTCCCCCCCTTTAAATAAGATTTTGTCGGACACCTCCCCCCTCGTGTTTAGCTCATTTAATTAATGGATGTTCCTCTATTTCTATAAAAACAACCCTTATTTGTATGTACAACTAATTACCATAACCGTATAGTAGGAATGGATATTTTATTTCATTTAGAAATCATGCACAAGCTCATAATAAACAAAAATTGGACAGATTGTTATGTAAGTAAATTTTTTTAATTGTAATCTTTTAAAAGAAAAACAAGAATTGTTGGTAACCTTGTAAAAACTTTAAAGCGCAATAAAATGTCTTATTTAACCGAATAGGATACAGATATGCATTAAACATTACTAATTGTGAGCATTAGGATAGTACTATTGCTGTTGCGGTTAGAAGACATTCTATCAGTTCTTTTTTAACTGACCTGCTTATAATTGGACAACAAATTTGTTAAAACATGACAGTTAACCTCTTTAGCTTAAAAAACTTTCATTAACGTAAACAAATAACAAATTATAAAAAACCGTTACGAAAATAGTAGCCATGGATTTTAAAATTTTGTTACAATAGTTCAATATACTTTACAGAAATTTGAATTGCATATTCCGTTAAAAATAAAGAAATTTTGGGTTTTTAATATTACGAAAGAAATGTATAAAACTTCAAAACTAGACTCGTAAGGGTTGCATTTACTCCAGTCTGAGCTCAAAAAATATTAAGTTTCTTATTTTATTAATAACTAGCAGCAATACCCGGCGTTGTCCGGGTAACAATATATTATACGTTTTATGGAACATTCTAGAATATTCGCGAATTTAGAACTATCCAGAACATCCCATAATGATTCAAAACGTTTTATAACTTTTTTAACATTCTGAAACATTCTTGAATGATCTTCAAGATTCTGGAACATTCTTGAACATTACCAAATCATTCTGAAATGTTTTAATAAAACATTCTTTTACTTCTTAGAACATATTTGAACTCCCTGTCTGTAACATTATAAAAAAATCTGCTTCATTCTCATCCCCACTCCGTGCTGTTTGCTGGGTGAGTAGTGACATCAGTAGACGCCTGGCGGGGATGACTAATCGATTGATAATAATTGATCAGTTATCGACCACTGAGAGTTGAAGATTATTACAGTACTACGTAATATCGCTATTAAAAAATGAGGGTTGGTGGTAGAAGGAATAAAATTAAGGGTTATATGTATTTTTTAATGCCAAATTATAAAAAAAATTGTCCAAAAAAACCCATAACTTAGGGGTATGAAAAATAGATAGTAGCTGATTCTCAAACCTACTGATAGATAGTTTTCGGGTGCAAATAAAATATTACAATTATATGCCTGCTAAATTTTTTTGTCTCAATGATTCGTTTGATTTGGGATGTTGGAATGCTTGCCAAAATTATAGTTTAATTAGATATTAATCAGTAATCTTGAAACCGTAGACGCTTCATTTGAGGAATACTTTTTTATTGTTGACATTTTTCCGTTGTAGTTACCGTTTAGAAGATAAACGGGAGTAAACATCAAACCGCCTCGGTTTGGGTCATTTTAGGGATGTTTGAATATTGGCAATCCTTTCAAAAAATTACTGGCAATTTATCATCAGTAATTAGACTGTAATGTTTACCTAGGTGCCCATACATCAATATCTCCTAGTTTCCGAGCTGGAAAACAAGCATGTTGCATGCTAATAAACGGTTCTATTCCTTTAATTCAATTTAAATAACATTAAATACGAGGTTTAACGGTTACGAATTAAGATACACAACAGGAAGTGTGCATGTGACAGATTAAGAAACACGCCTTCAAATAAATCCGAGGTCACGCTTTTGCTCAAGCGCTAAAATTTTACTTATGGTTAGCTGATAGGTAGGTACCTACTATACGTATTTGTTTCACGACCACTTTAATAATATCTACTTACTTACTAGCAGGCAGACAAAATCATTGTAAATTCCATAATGCATATTATATAAAATACAATACAGTAAGTGCATTTTTCTGTTTCTACTTCTGTGGAGTCTTCCCACTTCGGAACTTCCCATAAATATTTATATTTTTAGTTCCTACTTTGTGACCCGGCTCTGTGATATAGTAGGTATCATTATTATTCCCACTTCGACACAGGTGTAACAATATACAGGGTGACCATTTGCAGGCCACCCCCTAGACGTATCTTGGACTGAATTGGAATATCGTTATCAAATAAAATTTTAACAAATGTTTTCAGTCTGATTGTATTTTTAGGTTGGGTGATATTTCCTTTTCTTTTTTATTCATCTTGACTTTGTTTGGTATCTTCGAATCACAAGGTTACGGTGTGTAAATACAGTATCTACGAACTAAGCGAGTGTTGTCGTGGTCTTGTAAATTTCTAACATACATCCTGTTTTTAATACTATACCAGGTACATAAGTTTGTATATCAATTAGTTTTTAAAAAGAAAACCATTTAAGCCTCCTCTCCTTTTATGTCTTTTTTTCTGTAAGATGATATCGTCTGTTAAATGAAATCTAAATAATTTCCTTGCTTTCATGCATTCATTCACTTCCTTTCGTTCCGTATATTATAATTTGAAACCGATACACTTGTAGTACGTATATATTTATATATACATATATATGTTTTATAAATGTAATAGACAGATTAAGTTTTTTGTTCATCCCCCGAGGAAAAATGGAAGAAAAAGCGTTGTGTAAACTAAACAACAAAGGCGTTGTCCCTTTCTATATAAACTCATACACCATAATAAAGTGAAAGTATAAAACAGACCGATACATAAATATCCTACAATATATACGAGGAAGTACCAAATAAGAAATGTTATAAAAAAAAATACTGGCCAAGTGCGAGTCGAAACTCGCGCACCGAGGGTTCCGTACAAACCTGTATATATGTGATGTAACTAAAAATTTAAGGTTTCCGGAATTTTTCCTTTATATGTGCTATAAAACATTGCTTCATGCCAAATTTCAAGATTCTAAATCGACTGGAAGTACCCTTTAGGTTTTGATTCCCTTGCGAGTAGTTGCGAGTTTGAAAATATGCGGCTTAAATTGCTGTTTCTTTTGATTGCGTTGACATAGAAGTTTGATTTTGTTACAGCTTAAAGGTATTATAGACCTGAGTATTTGATATGAATTTCAATTTAATACTTCTACGCGTTCATGAGGAAAGGGGTAGTAACTTTAAAATTATTAAAAATATTTTTATTATATGATGTAACTAAAAATTTACGGTTTTCGCAATTTTTCCTTTATCTGTGCTATAAGACGTTGCTTCGTACCAAATTTCTAGATTCTGAGTTCACGGGAAGTACCCTGTAGGTTTTGATTCGAAAATTTGCGGAAATTTGCGGCATAAACGGCTGTATCTTTTGATTGCGTTGGCTTAGAAGTTTGATTTTTTTACAGCTCCAAGGGACAATAGACCCGAGTATTTGGTATAAATTTTAGCTTGATACCTCCACGCGTTCCCGAGAGAAAGGGTCTTGACAGACGGACGGACGGACGGACAACGAAGTGATCCTATGAGGGTTCCGCTTTTTCCTTTTGAGGTGCGGAACCCTAAAAATAGGAATTATATTATTGTAATAACCACAATAATTTTGGTAAATAGTTAATAAAGTTTAGGTATATATTTTTGGGGCATATCTGTACTTATACTACATATATAAAACACAAGAAATTATTGTTTAGAAGATTTGGTGCACTATTTTTTTGAGATAACATAAATATTGAAATTTCAATTATTTAAATTTATTGCATAATCTTCCTTTTTTCATATAGTTTTTTTTTTATTAAAAGAGGAAAGGAAATCATAATATTTCTTTGAATTTAAAAGTTCACGTGAGATTTTCTCGCTTTAAATCGGATTTGTTGATATTTTACTGGACTCCTGCCTACCCAATTTTCAGCCCAGGTAATTAATGAATGTCTCCTTTGCTGGCCACGATAACCAAAGGACACGAAGAGATGATTTCAGAAATTTAATATAATATAAAATAAAATATCTTTACAGAAATAAAATTAGGTGGTAAAATACAGGGACGTAACCAGTTTTTTTCTTTGCATGGGCATAGGTTATATTTTAATGTTCCATATAATGCAAAAGGGCTTGAGTGATCTGACATAGTTATTTATTTTTTAATTTTTTGATATAGAAAATCATAGTTTATCATATCCAATGGGACATTTAATGCGTGATGTTTGGAATTTAATTGTTACGAAACTAAGAGCGTCTTAATAGATTATATGAAATTAAATGCTTGTAGTTTAGGGTTAACTACCCCAGGGTTTTTATCCGAACTGAACTATTCGTAGCTCTATTTTTATAACCTACTTCAACTGAAATTTCTTATTACCTAAATGATTAGTTACACTAATTGGTTAGAGGAAGTCCATTAATTATTTGAGATATTTTTTTTTGCCATCTAGTGAGATTTGAAAAGATGTGGAGCAATCCTCCACCCTTCCCTTAACGTGACATCTACCCTATAATGAAGTTTTAATTAAAAGAAGAAAGGAAATTACCTAATAACAATTCTTTGGATGTCCTCTTGATTAGGAATTTCAGGTCATAAAATAAAATACAGCTTGGGTATGATTAAGTCGAATACCCACAAAATTACTTTTTTGTCCAATTTTGAATAACAATGTTTAAATGTATTAAAAAGAAACGTTAAAATTGTACATTATTAAGGGATTTCCCCAGAAAATTCGACTTATCGAAGTTAGCGCCAAATATTATCTTCCAGCTATCAAAATTTTCGATTCGAGTAGTAAAAGTGCGAGAGTTCCAATTATCAAGTAAAACTTACACGTATTTCTCATAATTGACGCTATTGCCAACACTTTGGTTCAACTTATCATAAAAAATTCGACTTATCGAAATTCAAGTTAGCCAAGTTTGTCTGTATTTCTTATTTTATTCTATGACATAAAAATATAAGCATTTTTTCACTGGGAGATTTAATGCTGTGGGAATTTTTAATTTTTTCTCAACAAATACAGTGACAATTTTACTTTCTGAAATGTCCTGGTATTAACTGTGCATGCATGCATACGCTTAATATGAATATCATGTTCACAGCATCTCGTTCGTATCTTACCTGTAAAACGGTGAAAAACAACAGCAACGGGACGGCGACTGGGCGGGTTGGACACATTGTTTCTGAAAGAAATAGAAAGTGGTTATTATGGGTGCTATCTGGGTCACGAAACTCATTCAACAACCACAACCTTGCAAACGGAGACATATAATTACTTTTTGTTATTTCTGCTCACTGCAAAAATGTCACCTGTAATGACTGTAATATCTGATGTCTGGTTGTAAATATGCACACACAAATGATCAGAAATGTGTCAGGTATCGGTTTAGAAGGAAGTGTACTTATTAAAACTTTTTTTTTACAAACAGTTAGGAATAGATACTAAACAAAAATAAATAATTTGGAATAATGGACGTTTTTTGAAGTGGATGGCCGTGATCTTCTGTGGAGTTGTTTATCCGACATTTCGCCAATGACTGATAAGATTTATATTCTCAGGAAATATATCGAGGACATAAGGTCCTTCGGTGCGGTTGTACTGACGTGAGTTCCAACCCATTATTACATTTCCTGAGAATGCCAATCACAGTTGTTGGCGAAAAGACTGACTGGGTAAAAACGATGAAACTTTTGCTTTATGTAACTCCTATTTTCAAAAATACGAAAACAAATGCAAATATTCATTGCTTATTCATCTAAAGAAGCCACTGTGTGAATAAAAAAAAAAATTTAAAACTGATTCCCTCTGGGTTACTATTTTTCTAAGTATTTCAAAGTACATAAAGTATCAGGCTTTAAAAGAATGGTAAAAGTTAAAGGGTCATTTCTATAAAATTTATGATCTCTTTAGAACCAGGATTATTGAAATGTCAGCGGCATCAAGAAATATTGAAATAAATATTAATGATCATGAAATTAGTATTAATTTTTTCCGATTGGCCTGTCCAATGTCCATCCTCAAGCAATACAACTCTTCAGTGGCGTAATTCGGGAATGACGAGAGGTGGTACTTGCCATCTTAGAATTCTCCACCATTTCGTTAAACCATAAACATACGACAAGATTGTGATGATTATAATTCAATAAAACACCGAGTGACCTATCGTAATAATTTGCACTCAAAAATGCACCAA
Organism: Agrilus mali; assembly: GCA_029378335.1. Taxonomy (NCBI): domain Eukaryota; kingdom Metazoa; phylum Arthropoda; class Insecta; order Coleoptera; family Buprestidae; genus Agrilus; species Agrilus mali. The sequence continues at coordinate 5,118,471 of CM055655.1, read as the reverse complement.
TTTCACCCCAGAAGACTTGCTTATTTCATTTCAAAAGTTGTTCTGTATACGTTTCTTAGATTTTTGATTGTTTAAACAAATTCTGGCACAGTAACATTCTTCAAATAATCATTCAGTTATCTTCTGCCTTGCTTTAGACAATTTTACCTGTTTGTCCTCAAGCTCTAGGTACCACTCACACATTCCTGCAATTCTTAAAAGGAGGCTATAGAAAACATTGGGCCATAATCTTCCAGCTTAGTATTGGAAGTAGGCAAAAATTGTTTCCCAACATCCAAATGAGAAACAAATCAACCTCCGAAAATGTTTGCAGCCTGCACTTGAAGAGGAATTACGTAATAAAAAAAGTAAGCCAAAAAAGGGGGTTTAGAGTAACAAAAACTGGGTTACGTTTCACGAAAATATTTTATTAATCTCTACAAATTTGTTTCAACCCTTGCGGGTCATTGTCAAGAGCTACGGCGTTACTAAAGATGTAAATAGTGTACCAGACTTATATAAACGGATTACAGTAGGCAAGAAGAATTTTATGCAGGTAGGTAATGGTTATCTATTTGGAAAATCCAATAACAGCGGAGAATCCAATGTGAACATTTCAATTTGATTATTTACAATATTTTCATTATTATTAATGGCTTTCTTAATTTCCAGAGATTCAAGTAAACTCAATTTACGACCCTTTTGAGCAGAATGTACAAATTCAATTGAATTAATATCTAAATTATGTTTGAAATCTAGGCAATGTTGAGCTATTCCTGTATTATTCTTTTTATTCTGAATGGCAAGCACATGTTCTTTAAGACGAGTTTTTATGGCCCTACCTGTCTGTCCCAAATAAAAGGCTGTGCAATCTTTACAGTATAATTTGTACACGCCACTTTTATCTATTGAATTTGTTTTATATTTGTTGTTAACTAAGAGAGTTTTTAAATTAATTTTGTTGACTAAAATTGGTATAATATGTAATTTAATTAGATGGTGTTTAATTTTGTATCCGACTTCTTTTACATAGTTAATAAAAGCGTATTTCTTATTTTCAGGAATTAAATCAGGAAGGAGAATGGAAATCTGTTTTATAATTTTTAATTCTTTTTCAAAATTGGTTTTAGAAAGGGGTAAACTTATTAATCTGTGTAATAAACTATTAAAAGCTGCCATTTTGATGTTAAAAGATTGATTTGAGTCAAAGGGAATTACCGTGTCAGTTGTCGTAGATTTTCTATAAATTTCAAACATAATTTCTTTGTTATTTTTGTATAAAGTAAGATCCAAAAAGTTTAACTTATTGTCTGTTTCAATTTCCATCGTGAATTGAATGTTCGAATCTATGGAATTTAATAATTTGAGAAAGTTGTGTAATTGTCTTAAGCTTCCCTTCCAAATACAAAAAACGTCATCCACATATCGTCTCCAAAGGGTAACAAGCTTGATAAGTTCAGAGTTAAGTTTAAAAAGTGAATTTTCGAAAGAGGCCATAAAAATTTCTGCAAGGAGAGGTGATAAAGGAGAACCCATAGGTAATCCATCATTTTGTTTAAAATAATTGTCTTCGAATTTGAAATAATTTAGATCTAAGCAAGTTTTTAAAATATTTAATAGTTCAAATTTTTTCATATGGTTTAGTTTAGGATTAACTTCTATTTTATTTTCTAAAATTTTGATTAGTTTGTTAACTGGAATTGAAGTAAAGAGACTTTTGACATCAAAGGATACAAATATAGATTTATCTGGAAGTTTAATAATCTTAAGACAATCAACTAACTAAAGAATTTTTAACACTAAAACTAGAGAAACAATCAAAGTTAGCCTGTAAAAGGTTATTGCAAAACTGACATAACTTATAAGAAGGAGCATTCAAGTAAGAAACTATAGGTCTAATAGGTGCATTAACTTTATGAATTTTCGGTAGTCCATACAGGATAGGACTAGACGGGTTCATGCATTTAAACTTAAATGTATCTTTATTAGGAATTAAAGTTTTGCTATTATTGATGAGTTCTGTAATTAGTACAAATATTTATAAAAATAATAAGAAAAAGCAGGTTCTCTCACACATTTCAACTGCAAAGTTTGTACGCACAATATTTACCAAATTATTTTCAGATCATGGACTTTTATAGGTTTTCCTGTAATCTATAGTAAGTAAAGAAGCATTTTTGGTATTTTTTAAAAATTTTAGGTGATAATAGGGGGGGGGGGGAGGTAGTAATAACTAATTTGCGTCTATTTTTTTAAATAAGATTAAAACTATTTATATTGAAATGATAAAATAAAGTATATTTGTGACCCTCACGATAAGCCCTTTCATTTGATATGTCACACGGTGCAGTTCGCATTTTTTCTTATATTTTTCAATTTGCCCCCCAAAATAGATCCATATATTTAAAACAGAAATTGATATAATGCGTATCAAATATGAACTTAATCGGTTCGGTAAATTCGGAGCACATTGGTCGCGACAAATAATTCATTTTATAAGGGTTCCTTCTTTTTTTTTTCAGACGTAGGGTCAGGTGGAGTAATTATAAAACCGGGGTAATTGTAAACAGGCTCTTTATTTCGATGAAATAGGACTCTTGATTATTCCAACTAATGGGAATTGTAGACACGGGGGGTTGACTTTTGACGGTTGGATGCTTTAGGGCGCTAAACAGCAGAGGAAGAGTGTCGCAATATTTTATGTTAAACAGTCAAAATATTTCTATATAATATATAATTTTTGGGGTAATTGTGAACACGGCTTTATAAATATAATTTTCATTGGAATTCACGTTTGAAAGCGAATTGTTCACTTTTGCCCCATTAAAAACCTTTATAAAGCCAGTACAAACAAGATGATTGTTCACATTTACCCCTAAGTTTTCGACTGCGTTAATAAGTGAAGGGGTAATTGTAAACTTAAGCTTTTTTGAAAAAAAAATCCTAATTTGCATACTTAACAACAGAAATTCACTTAAAACCAAACAAGGACCTAAATTAATCATATAGTCGCCCAAATTTAATCTTCATCTAAGATACATCGAGCTTCAAAAGTCAAACTTCCAAAATCGTTCACAATTAGCCCACTTGGCCTTATGGATTGCACCCTAAAAATTTTAAAGCTCTCTAAACGTTTGAAATTTATTTAAAAATACTTGTTGTTTCCACCAGAAAATGACGACAGTTAAAATCACTTTATGGTCATTTGTTGTGTGAAATATACAATAGGTGCTCAGGGTATTTAACCACATTTTATTTACATACTTCATTTGCCATATTTTCACTTACCTAGTGGTCTAATGATTTTTCTACGTGTTTGGAATTCATGAAAAGGAAAAGTTTTTAAACGTTATGTCTTTCTCTCTGTTGTATCTTCTTGTTAAGGCTTGGAAAATGTACGAACGTAATGTAATTATTTTACTTAGGTACTTATGTACATTTAAATTATATATGATACGTTCTACTTTACCTACGTATTGAATCTTGTGAGAATTAGGTGTATCATTTTCAGTTTTTTACAAGTACATTTTATATTGTTTATTTATATACCATATGAGAAAGTATTTGTCTCTTATTGTCTTACCCTTGATTTGTAAACAATAAGAAATTAATTAGAGAAAATGAGAACCACAGAAAAATAAATTAATGATGTGAAGTTTATGCCATTCTAATGAAACATGTTCTTATTTATTAATACAAATTTACTTTGTATTGTACGTATATTCAAGGCACTAAATTTATTAATTCGTTAATTAAAAAACAATTTGCTGAATTTTTTGTGCTGTACTGACTATTATACTGTTATATTTCCCCAAAAGAAAATTTTGGTGACATTCAGGGCCGTACCTACTCAGGAAAATATTTAAATTATGCCTAAAAATACATGAGTCATGGCCACTCCAAAAACGAAACGTTGTATTTTAAGTGTTACCACCATTGGATAGAGCGCAAAAAGGGGCAGTTTATTTTGATATTCGTTCTCAAATAAAGACATGAAAAAAATAAAACGATGTTGAAGAATTTCAGTTTTTTTTCCGGATATTTCCGTGACTGCTTGGAATTTTAAAACTTTCTACACGGCGTATTTTTAGCCTCAAAAATGCTCAACTTTTCTCTAATGTAATCGACTCCGTATCTCTTAGATACCATTTACGAGATCCCAATGCCATCCCATCTTTATCTTGGACACACTGTAATTTGCAATTCGGTTATAATTTGTGTTAAAATACAATTAAAACATAGAAACAAACAAACACAACAATAATTTTCTCTTGTGCATCCAATTCATTTGAAAGACATTTCCCAATGACTTGTTACTTGGACATACACAATAAACTTTATTGACTATAAGCTATAATCTAAAATGGCGTTAAATGACCACATAATTGTGCAGAATCAGAACAAAGGGTAAACAAAGCCAGTTACACAGTTAATCGTTATTGAAGTTATTAAAGTAAATCTATCTCACTAAAAGGTTACACACCGTTTCGTTTGTTTATAAAGATTTCACCGTCATTAAAGAAAGTCTATAGTATAGGTACTTATAGGAATTTTAAAACGTTTGTTCGTGTATTAGCCACTTTGCACTTTCCAATTTAAATTTTTCTTCTCGTTTCACTTTCAAATAAACAATTTTCACGAAAACTTTATTAATAAGAAGTCATCCATTAACAATAGTAGCTAAAATTTCAGATAGATAGGTATACATAGTGAAGCAGTTTCTATTATAATATTTTAGTTGTACATGTACTTTTAATAGAAAATTCAAAAATTTTGTAAACACTTTTGTCATTTTAGGTTTCTTTGAATTAGAAAAAAGATCCTTACCTACACAATATTTTTTATTTTATTGCTTTGTTCTTGAAAATGTGTTTAAAGTCCTTTGAGAGCTTAGAAGCGCTGTATTTCAAGCTCTTTCTTATTAATGAGGGCCCGATAATTCAATTACTTTAAAAGAATGCTTTGTAATTTGTAAATTCAAAGAGCTTAAAGCTCTTTAAAGTGGTTTTATAGTGTTCCAAGTTATTTCGATGAACTTGGGGTGCTTTTAAGTTGCTTGAAGCCTTTTCAAAGTACTTGAAAGTAAGACAAAATTATTAAGAGGACTTTAAGTTTTTTGACGTACTTGAAGCTCCTTTGGTTTATTTCAATCCTTTATAACGTGTTCGAAGTTTTTTCCACAAGTGCTTTAAGCCTTTTGATGTATTAGAAGCTCTTCTGATGTAATTCAAGTTCTTTTAGTGTGCACGAAGCCCTTTTCACAAATGCTTAGGGCTTTAAATTTAATTACTTTTCGATGCAATTTGGGCCTAGTATTTAGTAAAGATTTTGTCCAACTCTACACGGAGAAAAATCATCATGATTTTATTACTTGATTAGTCAAGCAAACTTTTTCTAGTAAATAATACTAGAATTCTCATAAAATGTACTTAGTGGTATAAAACAATTTTTCATTCTTTCTAATAATTAGTATTAGAATAATCAAGCCATGGACTACATATCATACATTTTATTTTTAACATGTCTGATGGTCTAGTTGTTCAAATGGAATGAGTTGTTTACTATGAGAAAAAATCTATTCCAAGAAGATGACACGGCTCTTCTAATATATTAGCCAGTTTACCCACAAGAAGTGACCTTGTTGTTGTATAACGATTTAGATTTTTATCGCTAATAAAGTTAGAATCGTGACTGAAACGGTTTTTGTATTAGGTATATATTAGATAGTAAACTGTTATACGTAGCGTAAGTAAAATCAGAAAAACTAAATTTTTATTTGCATTCAAAAAGTTTCGTTGAATAATGTTTGTAGGTGGGTAAGTATCTCCGCAACTTCAGGGAACCTGTCCGTCGTGTTTTTATAATTAATACCGATATAAAATGAAATTTGGCCAAGTTTCAGCTCATAATTATTAGTGGATAATTTAATAACCTTTTGGGGGTGAGAACAAAATGTTTAAAATTTAAAAAAATTAATTGCCTATTTGGCTAAAACAAGATTTTCCTAGCTATTTAACTTTCAAATTCTGGGTTGCCAAAATACTGTATTGGACAATTCTGGGGTGGCGATTGTCTTTGATTTTGCCCCTGACTGACAGGATTAAGAAATGCAGATTGCAAATATTACCAAGAGTTTCAAAATTGAAATCATTGAAAATTCATTGATAAATCTCGAAAATGACTATTTAGGGGTTTTATTTTTGTAACGCAGTTTTTATGATTGATCGGATTCAATATTAGAAGTAATTGGGGAGGTTCAGTTTGCAACTGCTGCTGATTTAATTTTTTTCGACTACTGGTTAACGTTAAATGAATTTTGGATATTTTATAGCAACTGGACCTAGGCCCTACCCCACACGTATCCACCAGTGATCCTACTTGGAGAAAAATAATCATGATTTTATTACTTGATGAGTCAAGCAAAATTTTTCTAGTAAATAATACTAGAATTCTCATAAAATGTACTTGGTGGTATAAAACAATTTTTCATTTTTTCTAATAATTAGTATTAGAATAATCAAGCTAAATAAGTTTAGACTTTTTTTCTCTACCTCTCGATTATTTTATCGTATCGTGTCGTAAAGAAAAAAATACTAGAATGAGAATAGTTTAGTAAAATTAATGATAAAAACTGTAAAAAATGTTTTCTAATTAAGTCAATTTTACTAGAATTCAGTCTCAACACCGAACGTAGATTGACTAGAGATTTCTAGTAAAATCTCCTTGAGCGTCTGGTCGTCCATATAATTGACAGATTTTTTAGTCATGTTTGCTAGAATTCTAGCAATATTTTCATGATTGTTTTCTCCGTGTAGTATGTACTAACAAAGTCGAATTTTCACTCTAATATTTTACTCAAAATCTTAATTGTACGTCTTTAAGAATCACTTTGTTCGTGTTATCATTTCATACCGTTACCTTACAATCATAACTAATTAAATAAAAGCATTCTTCGGTTAAAATTCGGTTAGAATAAGATCATAAGGGTTCTATATAATAGGACACAATAACAACTTGACGAGTGTTGTCGTGACCATATGTTTCTTATTATTTTCAGTAAAGCTTTACTGCTTGGTACTTGAGAGTGTGTTTCAAGTCCTTCAAATGTTTAAACGCACTGTATTTCAAGCCCTTTCTCGAAGATGTAGTTGGGGCTTGGTACTCGAATTACTTTATAAAAGTGCTTTGTTTTAAAAAATACTTTAAAGTGTATTTTAAAAGCGAGACAAACCTATTGTTTATTTTAAACCCTTTTACAGTGTGCACGAAGCCCTTTTTCCAATTGCTGAGGGCTTTGAATTTAATTACTTTCCGATATAATTGTGTAATAAAAGTGTATTTGAACTTTAAAAAAGACTTTGGGCTTAGGGTTTGAAGTTATTTTGGTGAGGACTTTCCCCAGCTCTAAAACTTACAGGAATATAAAAAAAAATGTTTTTTCTATTTATTATTCTCATGTATGGTAGGTACGTTAGCGTAGATCCAAAATCTTGTTTAACTAAGTATTACTTATTATTTCTTCCATAAACTATATTATTTTTGTAGTTTTTGCTGTTTCTAGTTCCTCTCAGGTATGTTTGTATTCCTTTTTGGAACTCCAGCCACGTTTCCGTTTACATTCATATTAATAACATTAATTAAAATCCTTATCTCAACAAGTTATCAACTGTTGTTGCAAGGATAACGCGAATTAAATGCCGAAAACAATTTATTGCAAGTTAGTTGCTGACAATATTGTTGCATAACAGCTGTTTTCCTATTGGTAATTTGTCCGTCATTAATTCTATTTTCTCAACAAGCTACCATCTGTTATATCTTTGAAATTGGAATAGGCTAATAAAAACTTTCGCTTTCCTTGCCGACTGCCTTCTAATCTAGCAGCAACAATTTTTTAAGTTAATTTAAGATTCAACTGGAAGACAATGTTAGTTAGTAGTCGTACTTTGCATGCTCCATTAAATAACAAGTTAATTGTTTAACAGACTGCCTTATGCAATGAAAAATTAAATACGTATACCTACTTATTGTTAGGTTATGTATGTTATTTTCTTTATTTTCCTATATGCTTTTTTCTTTCGCCCAATTGCACATATGTACCTACAAGTTCTTTTTATCAATAGAATGTAAAGTATGATTTAGGAACTACTAGTTAAAATTAAAAAAAACAGCATGACTGCAGACATTTCTGATTTGTTCAACTTTTAAAGATAATTGCAATAATTACAAGCAATGTTGTTGTTACTGTTTCTTTGATAAAAATGGATTAAAACTGTAATAAGTTAGAATAAGAACAAGTCTTATTTGCAGAACATTAAAGAACTGCAGAACTCTTGCCAGTGAGCTGAAAAAAAAAACGATCACAACTCTCCAATGATCAAATTACGACGCTACCCCTAAATATATGGTTGCTTTTTTGGGGGGGGAGGGGTATTTATATAGTATAGTTCGTTACAAGCGTATTTTATAATAATGGACCTACCTCAAAGTGTTATTTTTTCTACAAGGTTTCTACAACGTATTCATACATCTCGCAACATTGGTTTACCCTTTAAACAAATATTTACTTTTCAATTACTAAATGTAACACTTTGGAAATGTGTTCAAATTATTTTAACATTGACTATTCATTGAAGCGAAGGTAAAAATTTTCACGTATCTAATGAAGAGTGTGAATTAATTCTTAGTCAGCCTTGTAGCAAACACAACAACAATGCGTGGTTCTGTTACAAATACGAAGAATGGCTACCTATTGCAAAATTCGATAAAAACGAGACTAAATATGGAATGGTCAAGTTCAAATGGACCGAGAAAACACACATTTCGAGTAAGAATAACAATAGAAGCTTTCTAAACGTTAGAAAATAACTGTTTAAAATATTGTTTTACATCAAATGACGGACAAGCTGTTTAAAGATTTTTAAACGAAAATTTTCAGTGTTTTATGTAATGTTTAAAGCAGGTTATTTCTAGTTTATAGTAGTAGGTACCTAATACCTACTTTGTGCTTGAAATTGTACTTCATGCCCTTTCAGAGCTTACAAGCACTGAGGTATTTAAGGCCCTTTTGTAAAAAAGTACCTTAAGCTTGATAAAATATCTACTTTATAAAAATGCTTTGTAATTTGTACCCATTTCAAAAAAAGGACTTCAAGCTTATTTAACGTGCTTAGATCTCTTTCAAAGTGTTTGAAGCTCTGTCAAAGTGTTTAAAGGTTACTCTCTTTAAATTTGAAAATCAAAAAAGAAATAAATCAACTTTAAAAAAAAATCGGTTAATCAGTTAACTAGTGCTATTATTTTGTCTGCTTTCTGATTATAGGAAAAAAGTACAAATAAATTAAATACCTTATGAAAAAATTAAAATAATTTATGCAACATAGGAAAATCATAGAAAGGACTTTTGATACATTTCAAGTGTTTTCGTGAAGCAAGCAAGCTAACCTAACCTAACCCATTGCATATAAAAATCAAGAAATAACAAATTTCACTCAAATACTACTAAGAGAAAAGGTGCTAGCTCCTAATCTACTATAGACCAATACACCACTAAAAATCAACCTTGACTTAACACAGTACATATCAAAAAAAGACCCAGTTACAGCATAAATAAACGAAATTTTATTCACAAAATTCTGTCCAGTTACAACAACCAAAAAAATTTTTTCACTGACGATTATAAGACTGAAGGAGGTGCAGGATGTGCCATAGTTATGGAAGAAACAGAAAAATATTTCAAACTATCAATAACATACTCATACTCAGTGTTCTCTTGTGAAGCCTATGCCATAGAAAAAAACCACTGAACTAGTAGACAAATAAAATATAATCTTCCTTAATTCTAACCAACTCTCTGAATATACCAAAAGCTCTTCAGAACCCTTTACAAGCCAACTAACAATTACAACATATTGTGGACAAATTATTAAAAGCTGATGACCAAGGCAAAGAAATGAATCTAGCTTGGATTCCATCTCGCTCAGGCATTCAGGGCAATGATAAAGGGGCGAAAAAAAAAGGTGCTACAGATATAATAGACACTGAAATAACCTCCCTTACCAAAACAGAGGCCAGGCGAGTTATCGAGAAGTAAATTATTACAACATGGAACAGCAAATGGCAAGAATATTCCCCCAAAAAAACTTAGGCAGATCAGAAGTGACATATTTGAAAAATTCTCAGTTACAAACCTCTAAAGTAAGAAAAAAGCTATAATACAAAGACTCAAAATCGGCCATACTAATTTAACATATGAAAAAAGAACCACTCCCCACAAAGTGCAAAATGGAACACCAACTCCTTCCAAACGGTGTAGCATATTATCATCAACTGTCCAGGATTAAATAATAAAAAAAAGAAAACATATTTCCCCATCCATAAAGGAAAATTTAAATAAGCCAGAATTGTTTAAAAATTTACTACAGTTCCTAAAAGAAATCGAACTAGGTATAATTAATTAATGTATAGTCGTCGCTCATTTAAAGTCCTTATGGTATGCTTTTCACGAGTGTTTAAAGCCCTTTTCACAAGTGCTTAGAACTTTGATCTCAATCATTTTTCGAAGTCTTTAAGGACTAAAGAACCTAAATAAGTAACAGCTTTGGCTGAGGACTTGGAGTCCTTTTGATCGGGACTTTTGCCAGCTCTAGAATCTAGAATATACTTTATATTCTAATTTATAATGACAGCCACTAATAGATATATAAATATAATGTTTGTCTTTTTTATACCTATCTATTCTAAATGACTAATTAACAAAAATCAGTTGGTAAACCAGTCTAACAACATTATACAAAGTATATTCAAGTACCTACAGTAGGTAGGTATGTATTATAATTGTAATTCGAAGACATATCTATAAATGTAAAACAAAAAGGTACCAACATGTTTAGCTAATTAATTATTAGTTTCCTTTCAGTTTTCGTTAAATGTATCTATAACTTTTTAAACAGGGTGTAAATATCTTAAAAAAACCTTCAAGATTCGCTTTCTTCCTTCTTTATACGGTTACCTACACAATTAAATAGTTATATACCTACAATTGTTTAAAATGTGAAGAAAACGCATTTTGTTTTGTCCAATTGTTGCCAGACAACCAAAACGATTTAATAATTCTTTTTACAGGTGGTTAATTTTAGCATATATGTAGGTACATTTTTATAGTTCATAATCAGTTTACTTACCGAAATAATACGCAACAGCTACTAATTCCACGCAAAGGCCAGTACAAACAGCAATTAATCACAGATGTTCTCCGGACAAAAAAACTTTTAACTACGCTCACTTCAGACAATATAAAAAACGATCACCTGTTCATTATATTAATTCCTTAATCGGATCACTGTACCGAAATTTAAATTCGATAACTTGTTTTTGCCGTTTTTTCGCGTATTCCGGTTATCATATTGTGTTTCATGGTTGTCCCGATCGAATTTTTCCTTTAACCTCGCGAAGTTTGACCGCACGTTAAAATCTCTGTAACTATTCCGACCGCCCGTTAAAATCACCTTTGCGGACAGCGAAAGCAAAATCAAGGTAAGCTCGATGTCGTTCGCTCGTATACTTCGGATATCTTCGGAACGAATCGTAAGTTCGTCCAAATTTTTAAAATAGCCAATACGAAGAAACTTACATGACACTATGTGTATCCATAAATAGACATGATGTGAAGTAAATCGTAAAGGTCATCTTCAAGAACAATAAATATTTAATGAACTACCATAATCACAACAAAAATTTTTTTGTTTAAAATGCTCATAATATTCATTTTTTACTTTTTACACTAAAAATAATGTTTAAAAATTAATAGCTCCCTTCTAAATCATATAAAATGTTTTTATAACTTGCATGGACACTTTATCGAAGGAATATAAATCTGCCGTTTTCAAAAACTATTAAATAAAAACGTATGAACTGCTTTCTATATAAATAAATTTATGAGCTCGCATATTTGCAACCCGTTTAACACTGCTGTATATGGGTTGCATATATTTCACAGAAAAATGAAAATGCTCCGAAAGTAATTTATTATTTTACATTAGGGCCAAAATTTACAATAATTTACGTTATTTACTTTATAAAAGTATTGATTTTTCTTAAATTTACTATTTATGCTTCAGGTACTATTAAATAAAAGTCTATTATATAATTCAACTTTATTATTTATTTATAAATTATTTCGATTATTAATTACTTTTACAAATATTTAGAACAAAAATATTATTTTAATTTCGTCGCCACACACATACTTTTCTTTCTTCTAAAACTTTTAAATTATATAACTTCTACAATAAATTCTTAGTTTTAGGCAATATACACGATAGACACTTACTTTATAAAATGATATCACAGATTTTAAAATTACACGTTTCACGGTTATTTAAAATTGAAAGGAATGATAAGCACACAATTCGCACTTTAATTACTATGGTTATCTTAATTTTCAATTACTTATAACGTTAGTTAAATATTTACGTTATTTTTAATTTTGATTTTTCAGCTTTAACAGCCAATGGTGTTAACAAACATGCTTGCCCTGGAGGAATAGTTAGCAATTTTGGAACACCCCCTATAAGAAATGAAAACGAAATTAATTTTTGAATATATAACAGAGATAAGCAAAGAAAACTTATACCAAAATCGATATTATATAAAAAAAATGTATCAAATATTTCAGTTAAAAAAAAACAGATTAATTCATTAACTTACCAACAGAAATATCACTATTATTGACTGTAACAGCAGGTACAACAAGGAGACTAACAGGTGCTGAAACACTTGGCTCTTTATTATTTACAGTTGACAAAGTAACATTTGTAGGAAAAATTGTTTTGTTCTTGGGCTGTTGTAAAGAATTAGGCATGATTGATGCAACTTTTATTTTTTTATTAGGGTTTACTTCCTTTTTTGCGTTTCCATAGATATCATGCAATATTTTGGTAACTTCCTCGTCTAAAACAATTAAACAATACCATTATCTTAGATTAAAGTCAGTAACTTCATAATACTCAATATTTTTTTAATGTTTTATAGTTTGTTAAATAAAACATGTTAAAAATATTGTTGTAGAATGCAAAGGAGTTTTAGGATTATTTTTAAGTTAAAATTATTTGTTTATACATTTTAAATCACATTGCATTTTGCACAACCTGATACCTATTTAAGAATAAAGTAATTTCAGTAAAAAATAAAAAAAATATTACCAAATGTAGGATCTTTGGATACAGAGCAGTCCTTGTGGAGAATAAAAACTTTTTTCAAGGCACTAACTTCATATTTCAAATTTTGATTTTCCAACCACAAATTTTTATTTTCTTTTTTCAAATAATCCAATTCATTTTCCATTTTTCGTATCCATTGCTTTTTTCTCTGGCGACTTCTGAATTGAGCTGCTCTATTCATCTCCTTTTTGTCCAAAACTTTCCTTGGGGAAAAATGGTTTAGATCTGTACCATTATTGGTATTTATTTCTTTTTTTGGTTGCCTTTCTCTTGGTTTTTGTAAAAAAGTTTCACTATCAAGTACAACAGATTTTTTAATTGCTTCAATTTTTAGTTCAATGCTTTTTGTTGTAGTTACATCAAAAATGTTACCACTGTTGTTTATTTTACCCTCTAAAGTTTCTCTTAATTTATTTCTAACATTAAAAAATGAATTATTTGCAGATGACTCAGTTTGTTTACTGCTTCCTACATTTTCATTATCTTTACATAATATATCAACATCATGATCATCGCTAATAACTAAACAGTCAGGAGAAGGTGTAGACGATAATCGATCTAATTCTGTCTGGGCATTATCATCCGTTAGGCAAGCTAACAAAATACTCTCTACTTTATCTCCAATTTCATCCTTAGATAAGTGTGATGTAAAACATTCATCTTTCAAAATGTCTTTCTTCTGGTCATTGTAATTTGAGGTGGTATTCTCTTGAAGAGGCAGAACATTAGGTGTGTGCAGACTATCATCGGTTGTGGTTTCAGGAATATGCAATACACCAGACTTGGCCAATTCAGCAGCTTTTTGAAATGTTTCATCAAATGGATTGACATTTTGTAAATCCTGAAACAGGCCCACTTCTTCACAATTTCTTATGAATCTTGTTGGTGTAGGCGTTTCATCTACAAAAGATAATATGTATTTTTCAAGAATTTAATTAAATTGCTTATGTAGTAATAAAGAAAGAGCAGCCCCTTGCAAATTTCAATTATAAAGTAATTTGTTTATAAAGTCGTAACTACTTGAAAACTAAGAAGTACAATATTCTTAAGCCTTGTAAAGATTGAAACCATATACAATTACACTTTTGACATATTTCCAAAAAAGAGAATTCCAAAAGAAATAACAACTCCTATATATATTCCTATATTTAACATACTAGTCAATAAAACAGATAGCATAAACACCATTCAAACTTAACTGAACATTATTCAAAGAAGAATAATCATACTTTATGAATTGACATTTACCTACTGCACTGTTCTGAGTTTCAATGCCTATATATAAACCAATATCATGTTTCTTCTCATGTACTCGAAGATGATCTTCATTGGTAAATGTTTGAGTACAACCTGCTGAATTACAGCAAAATGGTCTAACAGTGTCACTCATTAAATATGATTGTTTTTATTAAAATAAGCCTCAAAATAATTACTTAAATGAGTGAAATACATTGTTTTATAAGCTGTTACTGCTTGTTCATATTCAACAGTACATTTTTGATTTGTGATAGATGTCTAATAGTTATTTGGTCCATTATTTATTTCTCTTATATGTAGGGTAACTGTAAGCCAAATCGTAAATAAATTAGTGAATTATCTCTGAAAAAAAGTGGTATTAACTGTCTATTTTTTAAGTATTGAAATACATAATCAACAGTGATTACATACCATGCTTTTGCATTTACTGTTATTTTACCTTTATAATTTGCAAAACTGATTATTTGGATTGTTATTACTCTTCTGCCTTATCATGTATAAGTTGTATGAACATATGATGAACATTCAATTACAAATTACCATAGATTAGACAAATTACACTATTTTCATTTGATATGCATTTGATGTACTTGTGTAGGTACTTGTCATAAAAACATCATGAACATCATTAAATAACAATCTCAGTTGCCAAATCGCCTATAATGATTTTAAAATTTACAAATACATGTTATTTTATTATAAAAAGCAGCATTTGGTATTTCTTAAATCAATTACAAAAACCAAAAACAAAATAAATAATTTACAATGTCATATTTACTAGTTTCCATAAATTTTAATTAGGTGTCTGGCAACAACGAAATTAAATAATCCTTGCAGGTTTTCAATATAAACTTTTTCATTTTAAAAATATTTCCAGAATAAAGTCGTTTGTCTGCAATTAAACTGATGACGAAATTAATTATGAATTAATTAACTGTCCCAATAATAACTTACAAAAGTAGCTACTTTATGCAGTTTAATAATGTAATTAATTATAAAATTTTATCCAATAAATGTGAGAAATATTAATAGGCGTCACGCATGCGTAAAAATCAATCGCAGCTACGCTGAAACTGTCGAAAATCCCACGTGCGAAAATGAAATGTTTAGCAAAGCGGATGTCGCTGATATACCCACAAACAAAAAATAAATCGCTTATCAAATTCAACATGGCGGTAGTGTTTGTGTTAGTGTTACATATTTTTCAATAAAAAATATAAGAAGTTGTGTTTTTAAAGCGATAAACCAGTTCGTTTATGTTATTAATGTGATGAGTGGTATGTTGCCTTTTACGCCACCCATTGTTAAGCGGTTGCTAGGTTGGAAAAAAGGCAATGACACGGACGACAAATGGTGTGAAAAGGCAGTTAAAAGTTTAGCAAAGAAACTAAAAAAAACTGGCGCACTAGAAGAACTGGAACGAGCTATATCATCGCAAAATCACAACACTAAATGTGTTACTATTTCTAGGTATGTCAACAAATCATGGTAGAACTTCTTCACATTTTAAGGTCACATTATAGATTTGTTATGATTTCTTTCCCCTTTCCCCACTATGTCTGGTTTTTGACCTACCTTAAATGTCTGGCTAATGTATAGATCGCTAAGATAGAAGTTTCTATGTTACATAGGTATTCAAATTTGAATTTTTTAGTATTCCTACAGAATTATCAACATCATAGTTATATTATTTTAACTTTATTGTGCATTTTTAAATTTATTTTAAAATACTTCATTATAAAAAATTACAACGTATTAGTTATTTTTCGGCTTTAATTTATTATAGAACTAATATTGAGCAAGTTTTTTATAGTAAATATTGTAATATACAGGTTAAAGTCAAGTGATTTAGGATCAAATGTGCAACGTAAAGGACTGCCTCATGTAATTTACTGCAAATTGTGGAGGTGGCCTGAATTACAGTCACATCATGAATTAAGACCACTGGACAATTGTGAATTTGCCTTTTCTTTGAAAAAAGAAGAAATTTGTGTCAATCCATACCATTATACCAGAATAGAAACACCAGGTGGGAATTTACACTAATTAGTTTCAGTAATAACATTAAAAGTTACCTCATTTTATTAAAAAATTTAAAGGTGATAGTTGTTTTCTGTTGCTCATCAGTCTTTTAAAGGTTTTACAATGAGGTGATTCATGTAATTTATTTTAATATTTCATGTTGTAATTTTTTATTTTTTGTGCAGCTCTACCAGCTATTTTAGTTCCCCGACATGCATTAACAAATGAAGAATGTAATATATTTCCTCATTCTTTAGAAGATTTAAGCACCTCAGTACCAGAAAATACCTCATTTTCCAATATCAAGTAAGCTCAAATTGGATCTATACCTCTACATTGTCTCATATTATTGTTCTTGCAGTTTACACATGCAGCACAGCCAAAGTTATATGGATGCAGTAGGTATTTGCTCAAATGGTCCACCCAACAGTCTTGAATCTCCCCACAGTGCAGCTCCTCCAACTGAGACACCACCACCTGGTTATATTTCAGAGGATGGTGATCCAATTGATCACAATGATAATATGAGTGAGTAATTAAATTTTCAGTTAATGCTTCATTTTCATTTATTATTGTGCAATTTACTTAATTGCTCTGGTAGTTACTGTGAAAGTTATGTCATTTATGTATATTTAATTTATACTTCCAGGTCTTTCAAGGTTAACTCCAAGTCCCCACACAGATGCACAACCGGTTATGTATTGTGAACCTGCATTTTGGTGTAGTATAAGCTATTACGAGCTTAATACAAGAGTTGGTGAGACCTTCCATGCAAGTCAACCTTCCATTACAGTTGATGGCTTCACTGATCCTAGCAATTCTGAGCGGTAATATTTTATAGATTGCTTATTTGTTTTACGTTTCTGAAATACCAAAAAAAAATGTTTAAGGAAACTTCCCTCTTTGTACATAAAAGAAAATCTACGGTAATGATTTTAAGATTATTATACAAGAACAACTTTACAAGTAGTTGTACTTATAAAGAAAACAATTTTTTTTTGGAGATATAGAACCTTAAGGTATAAATTAAATGGTTTCCAGAATATACCTTAATGAATAGTCATTAATTCGCTTTTGGTACTTGTATTTAATAAATTAATTACTTGTACTGTATTTAGGTTTTGCCTGGGTCTTCTTTCAAATGTTAATAGAAATACAGTTGTGGAACAAACCAGGCGTCACATTGGCAAGGGAGTTAGACTTTATTATATAGGTGGCGAAGTGTTTGCAGAATGTCTTAGTGACTCCAGTATTTTTGTGCAGTCGCCAAATTGTAATCAAAGATATGGATGGCATCCTGCAACAGTTTGCAAAATACCTCCAGGTAAAACTGCGATTCTGAACTATTATTTAAACATTTAATAATAATTTGTTTCAGGTTGTAATTTAAAAATTTTCAATAATCAAGAGTTTGCTGCTTTACTGTCTCAGTCTGTGAGCCAAGGTTTTGAGGCAGTTTACCAATTAACGAGAATGTGTACTATTCGCATGTCTTTTGTAAAAGGGTGGGGTGCAGAATACAGGTAAGGCATCGACTATGTTTCAGTAATGTAGATCGTTTTAAATCGAAATATTTTTTAATTTATTAGAAAAAAAATCTACATATTTACAAAGGAAGTTAAAAAGAGTTATTATTTATTATATTATTGGAAACATGGTTTTTATGTCTAAAATTAATAGCTGCCAGAAATAGATGAGGTTTTCTGTACGTTTTTAAAATGTACTAACTTAAACAAGATCTAATAGCTTAAAAATTTACGAGCACTGTGAGAAATACAAGAATATCTAATGATCTCACGTTGCGTTTTATAATTACAGAAGACAGACAGTCACGTCAACACCTTGTTGGATCGAATTACATTTAAATGGCCCTCTTCAGTGGTTGGACCGAGTTTTAACTCAAATGGGGTCACCACGATTACCATGCAGCTCAATGTCTTAATTTATGTTTATTTTTCAATTTCTTCGCAAAATATTTTATTTTTTTACCGTTTTAACTTTTATTTATTATTATTGCATGCAACCATACAATTCGTTATTAATATTTTGGTCTCTAGATTTGACCATCATGTGTTTGAATTACTCGACTTTGATTTAATTGTTGTTTCTATATAATTTTGCCTATTGATTGCTTTTTGAAATATTTTGGTTAGTTCCAAAAAAAAATTTTAAGTTTTTGAAGTTAAAAAAAAAAAAGAGAATATGCGGTATGTATTACTTGTATGCTATTCGTATTTAGTTTTGGGAACAGTATAAACATTTGTGATTTATTAAGAGCGTATCAAGAGGGTACACGAATTTTATGTATTTTGGCAATTTAATTTTAAATGTTTTATTATTTGTGAGTGTCTATACCTAGCCAACTTTGCGGAGTGTGCAATTTTTAAACGGAAAATTTTTTATCAAAAGAGTTTATTTTAAAATTACCCTTTTGTAAGACCAAAAATAGCTTTTGTTGTGTTGAGTGCTTTGTATATTTTAGAGCAGTTGTGGTTGAATTTTTTATTGGAAGTTTTTATACATTTTTATTTCGCTTTTAATCCACATTTGCGAATAGTATGTTGTAATTTTTTAATGTATATGAAAAGAAAAATGGACTGGTGCTTTAGTGTTTGCTATGTTTAGCTCAGACAATCCCAAACACTGCAGATTTTAATGAAAGTTCAAACTGCAAAAGGTTTTGTTCTTAATGTTTCAATTGTGAACGCAATTTAAAAAAAATCTTAAAATACAGGGATCAATGCAAAGCAATTTAACAAAGCGCAACATATAATACGACACGATTTGTTTTAAAATATATATTAAGAAAAAGACATAATTGTCATTAAGAATCTGTAACGCCAAACTATTTTTAATACAGTTTTACTTTTTTGGGTGTAATTTAAATTATACGAGATTTTTATTAGTTTTATTTAAGGAAAAAGGTAGCTGGTTCTACATTTTTTAAGGAAAAAATATTCTTTCTTATGACTGACGTTTATCTTGTAGGATATTGAAAATTTAAAATGAAAAGTAAGATTACTTGCGTTATTTTAGTATTAAGTATGTTTTGATTAATTGGAATATGAATTAAAACTTATTTCGATGTAGACTGTTATATAAAAATTATGAGTCTTTCAATATTACTTTTAAACCATTACCTCTGCGAGGAGCAATAATTATTTCGTTATTATAACTACTTAAACTCGTCTAAAAATATACAAGTTTAACTAAACTTAGAATTTTTTTAACGTAGACTACAAAAATGAGTACTACTCTTTCTAAAACATTAAATAGATGTGCTATCTTAAATGTTTACAGATTTTCAAATCATGGTATAAATGAATTGTCGGTGTACCAATTTGTTATGAAAAAGTTCTTAATTTTAAGATTGTTTATAGTTTTTTTATTGGGTAATAATTATGAAGTATTTTGTGTTATGGCTTTTCAAATTTTTTAATAAAATAATTGTAATTGCTGACAAAATGTCTAAAAGAATCAATGTTGCATGCTGTGTATTCGTCCTATTGATTATTATTCAGGTTATTTAAATAAAAATAGCTTTACATCGTTTTCTTGGTGTTAATTTGTAATAAATTAGTTATTGTCTCAATCCTATGGCAAATTTTTGTAGTTCAACAAATATGATTATGTGGAATTGTTTTTGTGTACGTAATTTTTATTGAGAAAATGTTTTTTTGACTTCAAGTTGTTAACATCTTTTTCTGTTAGTTGGAAGCTATTCATTTACTGATTATTACCATTTATGACGCTGTAGATAAGTTTGATAGACATTTACCAAATTAATGTACTTTAATTTTAGAAATAACCATTTATATACAAAATGAAAATATATATTTAGTGATACTACCGTTTATAAAAATGTTTTACTCAGATACCTTCCACCTAATTGTTCTTAAGATATTAATCAATGAAAAAGTCCATCAAAAAATACTCTTGTAGGAAAATTAAACTTCAATCTCTACAAACTCTATAAATACGAAATGGTTTCATCAACAATTTTTAAACTATAGTGACAAAAAATTCTGATTTACCTCTTTTATTGTATTAAATTATGTTATTGTACTGTGCACAAATACTCTTTATCTCTTACGTGTTTATAAGATATAAAGCTATTATATTCAAAATCAAATATTTACTTTTAAGTAACAAGAAAACAGTCAATATAATTTCTGAGGTTTTTTATAAAGGAAAAACACTATTAAGGAATTAAATGTGCAATAAAAAAATAATTTAGCAGGCATAAACCTATTAATTTAAACACAAAGTTGACAGTAACATTTATTTAACATTATCAAAACTGTAACTGAAAACAAAAGAAAATTATGGTAACTTAACCAGGGGGCCAGTGCATTTGTCTTCCTGATAGAACATGAATGTGTAGATGATAGACTGATTGGGCTCCAATGGGACCATCATTTATAACAATTCGAAAACCATTTTTCAAGTTTCTTTTCTGAGCTACTTTTCTAGCAACAATTAACAGATGTCCTAATAAAGTTTCATCTGCATCTTCGGCTTTTGATAATTGTGAGATAGGTTTACGAGGTATCACTAGAAAATGTACCGGAGCCTGGGGATTGACGTCATCGAATGCTACACACTGCAAAAGACAATAGTTTATTAGACCCTTCACAGTTCAAATTGGGTTAGAATGTCCACATGCTATGTTTATCTTAATGATTCTATCATGTAAAAAGAAATATTTTCATAAAGGCAGATGCAGTTGCCTACATGACACACATAGTAGATATTTAGAATTTTAATCAATCTAATGTAATTGCTAACATATTTATGCACTAGGCTACCATTTGCCACTATAACATTTTCTTCACTAAATATGTACCATTATTAACACAATAATTCAAATAAAAATTAATTATAGTATAGTATAATAGATTAATTAAATAACAAATACCTACTATCTATGTCGCCAAGAACTTCGTTGTAATAATTATAAATTATATGTATTATGTAATGCAAAAATACCCGCTTACCAAATCATCTTCATAGATGAAATTGCATGGGATTTCTTTTCTTAATATTTTCCCGAATATTGTATCACCACCGGCTTTTGCATTTTGTGCAAGTTCTACCTCGGTAGCCATTTTAATTTTAGATGGACCGTTAAAATTTCCTTTCTTCGTTGCCAACGTTACTTTCGTAAAATTCCTTAAGATATTGGGAAATAACGAAAGGGGTTTGACAAACACTTTATTCATTATCATTTAAACCAGAATACACTTACGATTAAATTACTTTTTACATTGAAATAATACTTTAAGAACGTTTAATAAAAAACAAAATTCATTAATTTTTACCAGTTGAACCGAATCCACCTTCACCACGTTTGGTATCTGACAGTTCCTAGAAATAAAAAAATCAATTGGTATTATTTATAAACAAATTTAAATTGACATATGTAACTGCTGTTTATTATAAATATGAAGGGGTACCTGTACTTCTTCGAGTTCGGGATAATAAATGCGTTCGCAAATCAACTGGGCAATTCGGTCGCCTTTTTTCACTGAAAATGGCATTTGTGAATGATTGAACAGGACTACTTTCAGAATTCCGCGGTAATCTTCATCCACAACTCCCGCTAAAATATATTATGATAACCTTTCATGATTACACATTATTTTCTGGCAAACTATCTAAATCTGAAATACTTACCACCTACATCGATGAAATTTTTTGCTGCTAATCCAGATCTTGGTGCTATTCTTCCATAACATCCTTCAGGAAGTTCAATTTTTAACCCAGTGTCTATAATTTCCTTTCCCTGAGGAGGAACGACATAATCAAAAGCACTACGTAAATCAAAACCTGCTGCTTTTGGTGATTCTTTCGAAGGAGCAGAAGCTTCAGGTATTACTCTCAAGTATTTTAAAATAAATTTGTCGGCAACTGGCATGGTGCGTTTCTTTAAAATATATTTTATTAAAGTTAAAATTTGACGGTTTTAAACACTCACTCTGGTACCCTAGTATAAGCCAAATGGTCTTAATTCCCGCCAATTTACCTTTTATATCTTCGACCATGTAACCCCCAACCCAACACAAACTTTTTTTAATAGCCTACATTATAATAATAATAATCCACATTACAAGTTGTACATATTATTTATTTTATATTAATTAAAAAAATCTATTAAAGTTCAGCAATTTATTATAAATACCAAGTAGATATTATCATAAATCTTTTGATATATTGAGCTCAATTATAATAATTATAATATAAATTAAAAATAGGGAAGATACCTACTATTTTTTTTAATATTAATATATTAATAGGCATATGGAATTTTCATTTACCTACTGGGTTACATTTCTTTATACTTACCATATTTTTGACTGCCCTCAACGTTTTATCTTAAAACCTACTTTCTTCCTATTTATAATTTTCCTAATTAAAAATCGTTAAAAATCTAATAAATACTGTTTACAATAAATAGAAGTATAATAGTTTGATAAATAGGAATTTTTGAGATTTTCTATTGTACTTCATATTTCAATGACGTAGATTCCAACATTTTAATTATAAAACGAAATAAACTTTTTTAAATTAAAATTATTTTCAGCGCTGTTGTATCGGTTTAACTTCAAATATTATTTTATTATATATTCGAGTTTATGTAAGTTTACTGCTATTGATTATAAAATTATTCTAAAATTATCGTGTTGTTTAATAACTTTATAAAAAACAATTCCATGGAGTTTTATCTCAAATAATTTTAAAATAAACTATTATGCGATGTTCCTCGTCTGATGAATAAAGAGCATAAAGGGGTTTTTATCTATGGATGCGCTAATTAGAATATGATTAGGTAGATTATACACTTCCATATGACTACTATAGACAACTATAGATAAAGTTTCTCTAACGTCTTTAACCATTAACCATGCCAATGTTACAAACATTACATGATATTACACAGAAACATTACAGAAAAACAAAAGGGAAAGAAACTTAAACTCGTTTTAATTCAATTAATGTACGTCTTATTATAACGTATTTAAAATGGAACTAAACGAAAGTGTGTATAGGAAGTTGCTTGCAGCTTCTATATCTACATTCTTTTAGAAACTGGTTTTGATGTATGTGATAAGGAATCATTAGGATCTTTAACTGAAATGCTGCAATGTTGTACGTATTCTATTGATAAAATTTTAAAAAGGAACTAATGACTTACTTTAATTTAGTTTTATCTGAAATTGGAAGTCTCACAAAGAAATACTGTGAGTTATCCAGCAGAAGTGAACCACTTATTGCTGACATAATTTTAGGATTTGTTGATATGGGTAAGATTATCTTTTGATAATGAGATCTAGTTTACCAATTAATTTGATTATTTTTAGGTTTTGATTTCAGTGGTTTGGATAAATTTGTTAAGAATGTTAAACATGGTATCTTACCACCTCTACAACCACAACAGCCTCAAAAACAACTTAGCATGTTGCATGCAGGCACAAAACAGCAGCTTCCTAATTACATTCCACATCACTTGCCTCCTTTTCCAGATCCACATGCTTATATTAGAACCCCTGTAAGTCAGGTGTTAGCTTTTTGTAAAGACATAATGTAAATTTTAGTATATTGCAGACACACAAACAGCCAGTTATTGATTATGAAGCAATCAGAGAAAAAGCAGCTATACAGAAGAAAGACATTGAGAGGGCACTGACAAAATTCTTGACAAAAACCAATCCCACTCATAATTTATTTGATAATGATGAATCTAACATATTCCCTTGTATGTATGCTATGAATTTCTTCATTTAATGTGTGCATTAATTTTTTATTCTTCATATTTCAGTGATAGCATGTAAACCAACTTTTCCTCCTTATTTGAGTGCACTCTTGCTCTCAGATCAAGTATTTGATCCAGAGGATTTAGAATATGATCCTAAAACTCAGGACCAAAATCAGCCTCCCAAAAAGAAACTGAAGACTGAAAACAGTGCATCTGATGAAAACCAGACAAATGAGAATGTTAATGAAAATGTATCAATAAAAACTGAAGAAAAAGAAGTACCTAATTGGGAAATTGATAATCCTTATTTAACAGCAACTAAGATGCCAATTAAAAATGATTTGTAGTTTTTAAATAATTGTTTGTATAATGACTGAATGTTCTGTTGTATATATTTATTTATTTTGTCTAGAAGTGTAACTGTTAATTACAATAAATATTTTACAGGTATAGTAAATAAAACACTTCTGTGACTTAAGAGTTTATACCATTGAAGATGGAGGCATAAAATTTGGAGAATAAGATACTTAAAGAGTTTAGAAATGCACTAAAAAAATCCTTTAGGAAATCCGTGCCAAAGGGACAATATAAAGAGTAATTGTTAGTATAGAAATTGTATTCTCTATGTATCCCAACCCTCTTTTATTCTCAAAACAGTCCCTAAAAAGGGACATAATAAGGCATTCGTATTTATATGGGAAGTCTGATTTTCTAAATTAATTGTATACATACTATTTCAAAGACATATGTATGAAGAAATTTTGTTTTGGAGTTTCAATCTTAATAATTGTTAACAAATTAAAATAAAAGAAAAAGTCGAAACGTGTATGTGTTAAATAACATTTATTAACAAAAAAGAAAAAGTAAAAATACACAAAATCGATTGAAGTTTAAAACGGAATATTAAAGCGGCATTGCTGTGCACAATTGGATGATACAAATATGTGTCTTCCAAAGTTGAATTCCATCCAATCAAAGGCTCTTTCACGTTTTGAATTTTTAACCAAGCATGCAAAGGTTCAAAATATTTTATCATTGAATCGGATGATAACCGATCCGTCTTTCCTTGGGTGAAAATTTTAAGCACATCTTTCCAATGTTTGGATCTTCCCAATTGAAGAGCTCCTCTAAGGCACAACACAAGAAGAATAAATTACATATACCATCTTCTAATTGTTTTTGTACTTTAATTTTAAACATAAATACATACCAGTATTATTTAATTGTGAAAGATAATTAGCAAATTTTCAATTTAACGTATAATGGGTTGCCTATTTATACTCATGATTCTGATATCAGGAATATTAACGTGCTAATAATTATAGTCTGTTTCAAAATTATAACTATAGTCCGTTTCACAATTAATTCCCAAGGAAAAAAAAAAACTGAATGATTCATTGTATATATAATTCAAACACTTACTCTAATATTTGACCCGCACTTGTGGATCTATAAATATCACATGAATGCAGTTGTCCTCTGTGTTTTGCTGCAGAACATAGCGACTCAAATATTTGAAATTCTAACAAAAGTGCCACATAATATCTCATGTAGGGCATATCGGCGGGAATATGTCTTTTTGCAACTGCATCCAAATGCTGTTCTGTTCTAGGAGATGGAGGTATGACTCCTTGATATCTCAATCTTAAATCCCACCAGGCTGAATTCATATTTTCCACACCTTCTCTAAAAATTTGACACCTCCACTAAAAAGGGTTATAATTTATTTACATAGGTGCATTTTGTTGGTACGAACTTATTATTTATAAATTTAAATAAGATCTTTAATATAAAAGAAAATTGTGACCAATAATATGAAACTGACATTAAAAGGCCCTCAAATAATTGTCTAACAACCAACGCGTAAAAACTGCTTCTTCTTTGGTATCTCTGAATAAAAAATAGATTCTTGTGTATTATATCAATTTAAAAAGTCTAATATTTATTAATTCAAAAAATTCGTAATATTATACTCCTTTAATATTGATGAAAATTATTGGGGAGGTTTATTAGAAAACTTATAAAAGCATAAAAGTAGTTATAGTATATACTAAGAATAAAACGGTTAAAATTCAATGAAATAATAATAAGAAAGCGTAATGATAGCATTAAAAATATTTAATGCATTTTATTAATTTACCTTATCAACCAAATAAGCAAATGGTGCATACGATAGCTTCTCCAAAGCCTTTATCATTAAGTAATTTATATTTGTTTCATAATTATCGGTATCATTTGTGTACCATCCAATACGACGAAAATGGGAGGGATTGAATATAGAAAGTCCGATAGCATTTGCAATTCCTTCGTGAAAACCTAAATATCCAACAAAAATATAATTCTAATTGGATGTAGGAATATTTAACTACAAAGATATAGAGAGTGTTAAAAAATACTAGTGAGTATATTATAGGCTGTATTGTAATTTGCAAAACCATAAAACATAATTTTCAACAGTTTATTGGTTTTTCGGCTTGCCGTTATCTGTTAATAATTACCTAATATGTAATTAAAAAAAGTTTAGTTACCTATCAAGTTTTGCCATTTTAAATAAGCATTGAATAAAATTCTGATTGCCTACTAAGAATTAAATACCTTTTTGAAATACAATAAAATAGGTACCTATATAAATTAAAAAAATTTTAAATTTTAATCTTACCTGGATTAGCACCGTCTCTAAATAAATAAGGTTGATTGACGTAATATAAATAATACTGTACATGGGCCATTTCATGGTGAGCAGAAATAAAGCTTTCGGTGTTTATTTCCGTGCATTGTTTTATTCTGCAAGAGACAGTTGCCATTATATAATCACGTTTTCGAAAATTACGGTATGGCAAATAAAAGTTGATAAGCAATTTGCTATAAGAATGGAAACTAAATCAATTAACTTGAATAAATCCGTATTAAAAATTGTGGATTTTCTCAAAATGTTCATATGCTTAATACATACTATTAAAATGTCTTTAAAAAAATGGACCAATATTCTAAACGGTATTTTGGCAAGTTAAATAAAATATTCTTTTCTATTTTATACCTGTTACGTTTTTATAATTAGTAATTTAATTTATGAAACTGATGACTTTTAAGCCATAGGTACTGTACCTAATTTTATAATACAAATTTGATTTAATTGAATGGTATACAATTTTTTTTTTACCTAAAATCAATTCCATTGCAAAAATCCCATGCACTTGTTGTACATTGCGCTTTTTTATTTATCGGTCTTTCCAACATCGAATATCTCCAAAATTCAGGAGGCATGGGTTTTAATCCAAGAGATGTGTAAAATTCCTCAGCTATCTGAAATATTCTACCATGCAAATGTAAATGCACGAAGACTTAATACATAATTACGTATTCGATTAAAAATTTTGAGATGTTCAAATAAAATTATTTTAATGTTCTATATAAAACTAAATAATATAATTCTTCTTCTTTTAGTAAACTGAAAAATATTTTTAAAATTTCGGTAAATGTCTAGGTGTGAGTACTTACTTTATAATGGAAGGAAAAATGGGTAAAGGTAACGTGATGGGGGGGGGGGGGGGGTATAGAACACTGTATTCTACTGCCTTTAGTCGGCGGAGGATTTGCACAGGAACAGAGGGGTGTATACTAAAGAAGCATGGGGAACAGGGCCGTCTTTAACCTATTGGAGGCCCTGGGCATATTAGGATAATGGGGCCTCTATGACTTTGACAGAACACTATTTTGTTAGAATAGACAAAGAAAGTATTTGTATTTGATCTGAGATCCAAAGTGCCCAATAGGAAAGAGGGGTCTGATGGGGAATGGAAGGAGTAGGACATAAATAAGGTCTTTAAGACGGGTCACAGGGGAAGAGGCTTAGGGGTAGAAATAGAAAACCCAAGGTGATGTTTTTATCAAACTGAAAACGCAATCGCATCTCCCCTACCTGTTTTCCTACCCCCTTTGAGAGTGGGGACTTGAATCTAGACATATACCAAAGTTTCTATTCTATTAAATTCTATGTTTGCCTTAAAAATTCAAATGCAATATTTTATTAATAGAAACCTATACCTTAAAGCATTAAATCCACTTTGAACCATTTTATCCGTAATGTCCAATTTTTCAGCAAACGGATAGGGTAATAGTAAATCTTTCAAGTTACTCCAATCTTGTGCCCAAATGTTACCGAATAAATGAGCAGGAATTGGTCCATCCGGTCTAACGACATCAGGTCCGTATCGGCTTATAATTTTTTTTCTTACGTAAGTAAAAAGTTCTTTGTAAAGTGGTTGTAACGTCCTCCAAGTGTCTTCCAGTTCGTATTCAATGTTATCCGTCTCGTATACCGAATACATTTGTTCTCCAGCATCAGCAAAACCTGTATATTGTTGTCAGAATAAATTCTTATTCAATGTACGTAATTATTAATGATTAATTATTTATACAAACAGTTGGGAGTAGATTCCAATAATATATTTTTTATCATCAGTTATAGAATTTAATTTTGACTACACTAATTGTAAGAAGTGACGGCTTGTGATGAAGTTAAGAGAATATTGTAACGTTTGTGGGTTTAACAAATTCAAATCAGACTTGTAACAGCAACAAAATTATTTTCATAATTATTGCCAAAAACTTAAAACACTATAAAATTTATTCCTAATTCTCAGATAACAAAGTAGTTGTTTCCGCTTATTTAATTTTTTCATATTTTACTAAAAAACGCAAAAATTTTGTTTCTTTCGGGGTTTTTCATTTTAAAATGAAGATTGCACTTAAGACATATGTTGAATTTAAAAATTATTCTTGTCGGCCCAATTTTGTTTTTCTTGTTTTATAGGACCACTTTGTTCCATTTTCCAAACTTTCTCGGATTCTGGAAAAGCCATGAATTGTTTTTTTACATCAGAACTGCCAACTGCTTTCCCGGAAATCAGGTACAAACAACACATTTGTTTAAAAATACGAAAGGCAAAAATTTTAACGAAATCAAATTGGGTTTCGGCAAATTTTTATTTTAAATCCGTTTTTTTAAGCAACCGTTGTACCCGATCCCAAAAACATAAAGTGTTTATAAAACTGCTCCATCATTAAAGATGTTTCGTACTAAGAAACCTTTCCGCTTTTTAGTTTATTAGGATACATGCCGAATGACAGGTTCAACACCTTAACGACAAAAAGCCCCGATGAATAAAAAGTTTAAATAGTTTTAAAAAGGAAAATTTCTTTTTAAGATTTGTTTATGATTAGGTTTGCAGCAAACCAAAATGTAAACACTAAAAGTTTTTGATGTTTAACAAAAGGCCACGTTTTTGGTTTTTTGGGACAACCGCCAATATTAATTATAATAAGCCCAGCTTTAATGCCTTGTTTTGAAAGGGTTTTTCTTTCCCGAAGATGTTGCGGATTTTCCCTTTTTTGCTCCCCAAAGAATCTTTATTATAAAAAGTTTTTTGGTTCTCAAAGCCCTTTAAAGGTGAACCCCAGGTAATTAGGCCTATTTGCGTTCGTCCGTTTAAAAGGCCCCAGCAAACAAACCCTTTTTTTATTTTGATTTAATTCAAAGTTCCCAACCCTTTCAAATTCCCGGTTTAAACTTTAATAACTTCGATAAGAACGAATTCGGTTCTAAAATCTTTTGGGGAAAAAGCCCAAAGGGGCCAGAGAAGTATTACATTAGAATAGTGGCAAAGAAATATTGGGGGAATTTTTAGGTCACTAAAATCTTTATTATTGACACCAGACGCCTTTTCAGAAAAGTCTTCAAACGTTGGGTTGGAGGGAATTCTTAAAATAATTAGCCCGCGCCTCCTCCTCATTGGCCCCGGCGAATGGAGCCAAGCGATTAAAATGAACTATTCGGCTTCCCATTAGTTCTCTTAATTCTATAGATCACGTCGTTAATCCTCTTCACTATTTCGTAGGGTCCTTCCCAATTCTGTTGGAACTTAGTGATAGTCCAGGCGACGACGAGGATTATACAACAAACAAGATCTCCAGCCTGATAACACCTGCTGTAGCTTTATACGTAGTTGTCTTTAATTCTGTCACTAGCAATTTGCGTGTGCAAACGAAGACCGTGGATATCGTTAAGCTTCCTTCGGAGGTTGGTAACATTATCCTTCTCCAGCCAAGTCATCTCTGGTTTACAGCCGAATTTGAGGTCACAAGGTAGTCGTAGCTCCCTTCCAAAAAACATGCAGGTGTCTGCCAGTCTTTATGGACAGATGAACGGTATGCCATTAAAAATAATGGCAAATAGCGGTCCCAGTCTCTTTGGTGATCAGACACTACCTTGGAGAGATATTTAATTAAGGTCCGGTTCATTCGTTCAACCATGCCGTCCGACTGTGGATGGAGTGGAGTAGTTCGAGTTTTCCTTATTCCTAGGAGCTCGCATATTCCACGGAATATAGTTGATTCGAAATTCCTCCCTTGATCTGAATGCAACTCCAAGGGTACCCCAAAACGACTGATCAGCTCTTTCACCAACTCCTCAACTATGGTTTCCGACTCCTGGTTCGGAAGGGCATAGGCTTCTACCCACTTGGTAAAATAGTCCATAACGACCACGATGTACTTGTTACCTTTTTCGGATTCTGGGAATGGACCTGCCACATCGATTGCGATTCTTTCAAAGGGGCCACCGACATTGTATTGACGCATTGGCGCCCTTGGCCTTTTCTGTGGTCCATTACTTGCAGCGCAGGTGGTACACCCCTTACACCAATTCTTGACATCTTCCTTGCAGTTCACCCAATAAAATCGTTCTCGAATCTTCCCAAGCGTCTTCGTCACTCCAAAATGACCACCCGATGATCCATCATGAAGGTACTGCAACACCTCTTTAACCTTGTTTCGAGGAATAACCAGTTGCTTCCTATCTTCCTCTCCGTCTGTACTTTCCACAACACGCTTCAGGATGCCATCTTCCAAGACCATTGAGTCCCACTGGGCCCACAACGATTTTAGTACTTGGGTACAGGAAGAAATTTGTTGCCACGTTGGTCGTTTTCCGTCTCTTTTCCATTCCATCACTTTCTTCAAGTCCGGGTCGTTTTCTTGGTCTTTTCTTATATTTTCAGGTAACCACTCGTCATTGACTACCGTGACGCGTCGAATTGTTTCTTCGTTCTTTTCCATTCGATCGCACTGCTTGCAATCCGCTTGACAGGGTCTTCTGGAAAGTGCATCGGCATTCTTGTGCCCTGTTCCAGGCCGATGCTCTACATCAAAGTCATATTCCTGTAGTTTCTCGATCCATCGAGCTACCTGGCCTTCCGGATTCTTGAAATTCAGAAGCCATTTTAAGGCTGCATGGTCGGTGCGTAGGGTGAATTTTCGTCCATATAGGTATTTGTAAAAGTGTTCTACACCTTTGACTACAGCCAGCATCTCTCGCCTAGTAACACAGTAGTTTCTTTCGGCCTTTGATAAGGTCTTGCTAAAATAGCCAATTACCCTCTCTTGGCCATCCTGTAACTGCGAAAGAACGGCTCCTATTCCCACATTGCTGGCGTCGGTGTCTAAAATGAACGTTCCATCGGGCAGAGGATACACCAGTACGGGGGCTGTGATTAAAGCCTGCTTTAAAGTCTCAAATGCCGTTTGACAATCCGAATCCCAATGAAATTGGCGGTCACCTTCGGTTAAACGAGTCAAAGGTTTGGCGATATTGGCAAATCCATGAACATAGCGACGATAATACGTGCACAAACCCAAGAAGCTTCTAATGTCGTGGATATTTTCAGGCACTGGCCATTCCATCACGGCCTTTATCTTCTCTGGATCCACGGCCACGCCCCTTGCTGATACAACATGCCCCAAGTAGGAAACTTCTTCTCGGAAAAGGTGGCACTTTTTCGGACTGAGTTTCAAATTAGCCTCACGTAACCGCTGGAATATCGCTTGCAAATTCTGCAGGTGTTCATGAAAGGTGCTTCCTATTACTATGATGTCATCCAAGTATACCAAACAGGTCTTTCCAATTTGATCACTCAAGATTTTCTCCATCAACCTCTCGAATGTCGCCGGGGCATTGCATAACCCGAAAGGCATAACTGTAAACTGCCATAGGCCCGTGCCGATCGAGAATGCGGTCTTTTCCTTGTCGGCAGCATCTAAAGCAACTTGCCAGTATCCGCTCTTCAAGTCGAGTGTGGAAAACATTTTCGAGCCAGCAAGCATATCCAAGGTATCATCAATCCGTGGTAGCGGATAACTGTCTTTCTTGGTTACGTTGTTGAGCTGTCGGTAATCCACACAAAAACGGGTTGTTCCATCCTTCTTCTTTACTAATACTACCGGTGATGTCCATGGACTTGATGATGGTTCAATTATGCCGGTCTCCTGCATTTCGTGGATTATTCGCTCTGCTTCTTCCTTCTTCGCCAGGGGCAATCGTCTGGGTCTTTGACGAATAGGCTGCGCATTACCGGTATTGATCTTGTGTTTTACGATATTGGTCCTTCCCCTACCATTCTTGGCAGTCTCAAAAACGTCGACATTCTGACAAAGTAGATGCTGCGCTTTGCATTTCTGCTCACTGGTTAGATTCCTACCATATCTGTCAATCACTCCACTTATTTCAACAGGTACTGTTTCCAGATTTACCTTTCGGGTTACAGCCTCCTGCCCGTCTTCTAAGAAATAAAATTCTTCACCATTCAATCTCAGAACGCGTCTTCTTAGATTCATGTCAAAATCGTACTTTTGCAAAACATCCAGCCCAAGAATAACGTCATCTTCAATATCTGCCACAAGCACTTGGTGATCAAACACAGTCTTACCGATTTCGAGTGTCACGTTAGCTTCGCCATGAACAACCACTTTCTCTCCGGTAGCTGTACGCAGAACCCACTTAGTTGACATATCCCGGCTAGGACCCTCAACTACGCTGGGCTTCACTATGCTCCTAGTGGCCCCGGTGTCCAAAAGAAACACGCATCTTCGTCCATTTATTTTTCCGTCTAGGAGTAGACTGTCATGCTGGTGCTTCAAGGCCTTCGTAAAAGCGATAAGTTCGGGGTCTTTGTGTCTGTGGGTCAACGTTTGCCCCGTTACGTCGACCCTATCTAGTTTTCCTGCTGTTGAGGTTGAGTGCTTGTGGAAGGATTATTTTTCCTACACTGCCTCCTCGTATGACCCAGTTCGCCGCAATTCCAACATCTTAGTCTTCGAGTTTCTTTGTCGAACTTGGAGATGATTCGACAGACGGTTTCTTCTAAAGATTCTGACGAATCCGTTTCTTCCCGCAGTAGCCGAATTCTTCCCTGTTTGCTATAGGCCCGTTTAACAGTTTCGTATTCCAATGCACGAGCCAATGCATCAGCTAGCGTCTTAGGTCGGTCTAGTCGTATCCGTTGTTGAGTGTCATTGTCCCGAAGTCCATCCGTAAATGCCTCCACTGCCAACCGTTCCATCAATTCTTCTGGAGTATTTGGATATGCCAGTCGAGATAGTCTTGCAATATCTGCCTCAAATTCTTGCAGGGATTCCGTTGACTTCTGCTGACGGGTTTTCAATTGGATGTGATACACCGCTGTTAGGTGAGCCTCACCGTAGCGCAACTCCAACCGTTTTACCAACTGTTCATAATCTGTCAATTCTTCCGGGGACAGGGTGTTCAAAATGTCACATGCATCCCCACGAAGGGCAACGGTCAACGCAGTGGCTTTTTCTTCAGGCGACCAACTATTCGCTTTGGCAGCCGCCTCGAATTGTTTATGGTATGTCGTCCATGAGGACTTTCCGTCAAACGTTGGTGGTTTTACTCGTATTTTTGACTCTGCACCGCATCCTTGGCTGGTTTGACTGACTTCGTTAAGTGTACTAGACGCATCAACATCCCCTTCGAGTGGTTTTATCTTGCCATTAAAAATAAT
The DNA here is from genome assembly GCA_029378335.1 of Agrilus mali. NCBI lineage: Eukaryota > Metazoa > Arthropoda > Insecta > Coleoptera > Buprestidae > Agrilus > Agrilus mali. Next base: position 5,084,383 of record CM055655.1, on the reverse strand, counting down.
TTCTTCCAACACTTTTATCTTTGCTTCCGTTTTTTGAAATTTCTTATTAAATTTCTCTTCCAGTTCACGTTTCAAATTTTCACTATTTTCTTCCAATTTATTTTCCAAACTTTTACTATTTGCTTCCAATTCACGTTTCAACATTTGCGACAATTCGTCTTCGAAAAGGAACGTCTCAGGATCATGGCCTTCCTTTTTCAACGCCTCCGTGAGCCGCAACTGAAGCTCCGCTTTGTTACCGCTTATCACTTCATCCCGTTCTTCTAATTCTCTTCTTAACTCGGCTACTTTTAATTCGTACAACTTCTTTGCCATTGTAATGTCTTTAACGTTTTACCCCACACCTGACACCAATTGTAACGTTTGTGGGTTTAACAAATTCAAACTCAGACTTGTAACAGCAACAACAATTTATTTTCACTAATTATTGCCAAAAACTTAAAACACTATAAAATTATTCCTAAACTTAGATAACAAAGTAGTTGTTTCCGCTTATTTAATGTCACTTTTCACTGCGCTATTTATTTCTTTCGCGTCTCGATTTATTTATGATTGCACTTCGACCACTGTCAATTTATTATTCTTGTCGGCGATCGTCTCTTCCTTTATATACTCTTTTGTTCAATTTCCAGAACTTTCTCGAGATCCCTGGAAATGCCGGAATTAGTTTCTTTTCCTCTGAACTGCCTAACTGCTTTCCCGGAAGGCAGGTACAACACACATGTTTACAAATACGACGCACATCAACGAAGTCGCCGCGGTTATCGGCTAATCGATTAAATCGTTCTAGCACACGTGTACCCGATCCCACACAAACATACTCGTGTTTGCTACAATATTCAGCATTAAATGCAGCTTAGTTACCTCATACAACAATTTTTTAATTGAACGAAGATTATTTTCGGAAAAATAAATCAGGCAAGATCACAAGGTATCAAAAAAACAGGAAATAAAATTTATAATCCAGATTCTCAGATATAGTCAATAAATTGTCATTTGTTGTGTTCATCATTAAGGGCGTAAATAAGTTTGTTGATTTTTTAGTTTTTCGTCATATTCACAAAGAAATAAAAAAAAACAGCAAAAAACCTTTTCGTTCTTCTATTATTGGCTTTTAAAAGTTAATGCTACATTGTTAATAATGAAGATTTAAGCAGCAGGTGAAATGAAAAAGTACAGTATAGTTAAGAAATATTAAATACCGGTCATTCTTGCTGCTTGATTTGCCAATTGTACGTATCTCATGAACTTGTTTTTCATCGGAGGACCAACTTTGTCATGCCATTCGTTCCAAACGTGAAGTAACTCGTCTGGATTTCTGGAATGCATCATGATGTTTTTTACATCAGATTCCAGCTGCAGAGTGCATTTCTCGTCGAAATCACCGTCGAATCGACAAATTCGAATCTTATTGTAAATATTTTTCATTTCCGATATTAAATAGTATATCTGAAGGAACAAAACATTTTTAATGTAGGTAATAAAAACAAAATTGGAAAGTTTCACAAATTTTTATTTTCTGAAATTTTCCATTTGATTTTTTGGAATTTGCTTAACCGTATAGTTCCGCAGAAAATGCGCCAAATATAGATAAAGTTTTATAACAATTTTTATCATATATATGAGAGTGTTAATTTTTGAAATACTAAGAGGGAAAATGTGCAAAAATAATTGTCAGTTTATTAAAATGATGATGAAAGTGCCGATAAGACAGGATCAACTACCATATAACGTTACGAATAAGAAAGAATGAACTAAAAGTAATAATTATGTTCTAGAACAAGAAATATTTAGCTTTAATGATGTTTTCAATGTATTAGAAGCAATTTGCAAAAACCATTTTGGAATATGTAAAGCAATAAAATTATTGTTATGTTTATACTTAAATGGCTTCACGTTTTTTGGATTTTGGCAGAAAGGACAATATTGAATTGATAATAAGCAGAGCTTTAGTGCTTTGTATTTGAAAGTGTTCTTCAAATTCCATGAAAAGTTAGAAACGGTGCATTTAAATCCCTTTCTTGCTCAGTAATCGAATTACTATTAATTATAAAAATTATTTGTATTTTGTGGGTTCTCAAAGCCCTTTCAAAGTGCTCGAAGCCCTACTAAACAGCTTGAGGTCCTTTTAAGCTTTAAGTTACTGAAACTCCTTCAAAGTGCTCACAGCAAACGAAAACTATCAAAAATGACTAATCTTTTTGATGTTGTTGAAGTCCGTTTGATTTAATTCAAAGTGCTCGAAGCCCTTTTCATAATTGCCTAGGGCTTTAAATTCAATAACTTTTTGATTTAAGAATTCGAATTGGATTTTAAAATGTATTTGGGATTTCAATAGCCAATGCACATTAAGTAGTAAGGAGTTTTGACATGGGACTTGAATCTACAGGTAGAAAACAATAATGAAAATATTGCTAGAATTCTAGCAAATATGACTAAAAAATCTGTCAATTATATGGACGACCAGACACTCAAGGAGATTTTACTAGAAATGTCTACGTAGTCAATCTACGTTCGGTGTTGAGACTGAATTCTAGTAAAATTGACTTGATTAGAAAACATTTTTTAAATTTCTTATCACTAATTTTACTAAAAAAAGCTGTCTCCTCTCTTGTTAACTATTTTACGACACAGAGTGCATGTTATTAACAAAACAAGAAAAATTGATACGTTGACTTTCCAGACTTACCTCATTATATTTTTCGTCACTTAAACTTGCTCTACTAGAGATAATTATAAATTTTATTTGTCGTTTCAAATCGGTATCGTTTATCTGCTGCCAATCATATTTAACGATTTTTCTCCAGGATAACTTGTCGTAATTTGCTTTACGAGTTTGTTCATCAATCATTATCTTTTTATTACGATCCGTCATATTCGTGGCATAGGTCCATTGTGCCGTCCGAACGTTGAAACAAATTTTCGACGAGTCCTCGTTAAACATACGTATGATTTGCTTTAGTTCTTCCATGTTGCTATTTACACCCTGTAAAATATACTATTATGATCGTCAATATTAGCAGAGAAATAGCAGAAGCAAATTGTGACGATATTTGATATTTTTTTTCAAGTACTGAACATTTTGAAAAAGAGTTGAGCTAATTTTTGCATTTCCCTAAAACTAGAATTAAGTTTATTTTATTTTACCTCCCCCCCTTTACCTCTGTTTCTGATTCTAATTTGTCTCTAACTAATTGTTCACGTTTCAAAAAGTGTCTTGCCGCCCTGTCTTTCCTTTTTCTTATTGATCTCTAGCCGAAAAGTTTTACTTTAAAAATGAAAAGTGTCTTTTTTACGCGAAAATTTCTTTATATAATGATCAAATCGCCCAAATTTTAAAGAAAATAAATAATATATCTACAAATTTCCAGTTCAAATGTCCCATTAACAATTTGATTCATCTTTAAATAAAAAAATATTTTGCATGATAATTAAATTTTGATTAGGTACTTATATATTTTTTAACAGCAATGTTTTGAAGAAAGAGCATTTTAATTGTAGGCTCATTATCATTATGAAACGCATCCAATGGTTACGTCAAAATTAGAGCAGTTTATGACAACAACATAATCATAAAAAATTCGTACAAGAATATAGCGGTTTTGTCACAGTGCTTGAACATAGACAATAAGAAAATGACAATGACATGTGACCTCATTTTATAATAAAGAACGGACTTCCATTCCTTAAAGACGTTTGGGCGTGTTTATAGCACAAAAAAAATAATTGTTTTTATACTAATCGTTTTAAATTAGCAACAAACAGTTTTAAAACATTATATGTCGTATCTCTATAATCGACGACAATAATAAATAATAGTATGTAATGTGACGGCTCAGTCGAAGAGGGACAGGTATAAAAGGGGGAATCCCCTTAACCCCGATTTTTTTAAGACCTGAGCTCAAAATTTTTCTTGACGACCTTACTGAGGAATATCAACATTTTCAAATATTAAGTGTTTAAAATATTAAATTCAAACAAGTTGACCTCTTGAACTTTTTTAAATTTTAAATACATTAAGGTAGGTGGAGTAAATTTCTAATTGTAAAGGAATTCCTGTTCCTATCATTTATACACTAATTGCAAGAATCAATGTGGTAAGAAATAATTCACCCAAAAAGAACGTATTTACAAACCTCAACAGTTTTTGCGCTAAATTAAATTTCCGCACTTTTATTTTTACGTTGTAACGAAACTACGATATAATTTTTTGTGGTTTTTTTTGTCAACTATTAACTAAGAATTCGTGGAAATCTACGTCGTATTTCTACCTTACTCATTATTAGTAGTATCTATGTAAAGATTACTTCTTAGACCTTCTTGTTATGTTTCTATGTTATTAATTAGTTTTTCTAACATAAAAAAAAATAAAAGGTGTTTGGATGTTTTTTTTTTTAATTTATCGCGTTTATCTTCAAAAATAATTTAGAGAACTTCTTAACGTTTTAGTATAGCATCAAGTCATTTTGGAGAAAAAAACTCATTCAACAAAAATTTCAAAACGTTATTACAATCCAGTTCGGAGATACATCTGAGGGTAAGCTGAAAACGAACACCCATATATTTTATGGATTGCAAATAAACAAATGAGAAAAGAATAAAACAAAATTGTGATTTAAATTTTACAAATTGGAACTAGCGAAATTGCAATTAAAAAACAATATCAACATTTTAATAATAAACTGTAAATTATTTTGATTACGTTAATAGTGTATGCTTTCCACGTATAAACACTTTCATCAATTTGAAATTTAAAGGGCTTTCTAAACTTAAGTAATTACCTACCTGTATCAGCCTAATATCACATAAAACACACCATTTCAGAGCACATTGTAATATGCTGATGAAAGCCAAAACACTACGTAAAGTACTCATTATACCTTTGAAGTTTCAAGAAACTTTTCTTCTTGAGATGTAATGTACTATTAGAAATGGTATAACACGCGACCATTGTCAAGGAAGTGAAGTCAAGGTGTGTTTCAAAACTGGCGTGACAAATTATTGTTAAATTGTAATAGTTGAAGCGTATCTTTGTCATGTGAAACTGTTTTAATGTAATGTCGTTCCCGTTAGAGAAAGGTACATTTTCACGAAAAATTAGTTTTTCAACCATTGCCCCTAATTAAAGAAAATAAGCGGTATGTCGAAAAGTTTATCTATTTCCAATGAATAAAAATAAACAAAAGGTTTAGAAAGTGAAAGTAAACAAATTACATCACTGCATTTTGATTGTTAGGCAACTTCTTTTACGCAAATATACAACTTACGATACTCAGCTGGTGGTGATTATTTGTGCTCAGTACTGTACATACTTCAAAATTTAAATTAACGTAAAGTGTACTTAAAATAATTAGTTTTTTTTTCATATTTTGCCTGTACAATATCCAATATGTTTAATTCATAAGTAAAGAAAATGGTTCTTTAAAATGCAAATTTTCTTATCTGCCTCACTTTTTTTACCTTTTTCATTCTTTTATCTACATAATTTGTCGGGGTGACGTCATACACTTGAAGATTATTCAAATAGTTTACATATCACATTTGTACATTTTATACGGTTATTGTCTTGTGAAAGTCGCAAAATGGTAAGTTAAATTATTATTGACAATATTTTAGGGTGGTTTTATGAAGAAGTAAAATTAAATAAATGTTTTTTTCGTTGCAGGCCAACTATACCGAAGACCAGATGGCAGGTATGTTTAAAAAAATTAAATGAGGTTATGAAGCCCCACCTTAATTATTTAAAATATTGTTTAATTTTGGGCGAATGCCAATAAAATATAATAAACCGGAATAGAAAATTGTGTGATCGTATTGAGATTATATGTAGTTATTTCTTCTTTTACGTTTGTTGATTTTACCAGTTGGTTAAAATGAGCCCATTGTCCTGATTACATTATGATTCACTTGGTAAGAATACCATATATGGTATTACTTTGAAAGATAATTATACCGTAGTAGGGCAATAAAATCTCAACATCTTCAATGAAAATTATATCATTGCACATCTGTTCAGTATAAAGTAAGTTTAGCAGAGTAAACATGTATTTATTTGAACCAAGCAAGTTAACATTAACAACTCTTGAAGGTAGGATTTCAATTACTAATACACTTTAATAGTTGAAAAGATAAATAGTTAAAATACCAGGTTTAGTTTTACAAATATATATATTTATTAATGTGTCTGTTGTAGATTTAGTCTTAATTTTAACATTAATTTTTTCCAGAGTTCCAAGAGGCTTTCCATTTATTTGATAACAGAGGTGATGGCAAAATACATGTCTCTCAGATTGGTGATGCCTTACGAGCTTTGGGCCAAAACCCCACAGAATCTGATGTAAAGAAATATACTCATCAACATAAACCCGATGAACGTGTTTCTTTTGAAGTTTTCCTTCCTATTTACCAGGTTAGTAAACAAATTGCTTAATTAAGAATTGGGCAGACTCTATCAAATGAACTCTAACCTTTACATAAAATAGTTTGATCTTTAATGCTTTAAAATTCAAGTAATTTGAAAAAGAAAGTAAGAGGGCTCTTTCATTTTACAGTAAAAATGTTTAAGAGAGCTTCTAAATCCAGAAAGGTTGAAAAAAAAAACATTAAGATTTTGCCTAGTCCTGGTTTAATCTATTAATGTTATTGTATGTTTTAGCAAATTTCAAAAACACGCAGTGCAGATACTGCTGATGACTTTATTGAAGGATTAAGGCACTTTGATAAAGATGGCAATGGATACATAAGTTCTGCAGAACTTCGCCATCTTTTGACTACTTTAGGGGAGAAATTAACAGACGATGAGGTACATAAAGCAGGCTCAAAATATTTATTTTTAAATCTTTTTTAATACTTGTTTTGTTTCAGGTTGAGCAGCTATTACAGGGCCAAGAAGATTCACAAGGAAATGTTAACTATGAAGAATTTGTCAGGATGGTGATGTCTGGATAGACTTCTTAATAACAATAAGTGCATTTTTTAATAAATTACAAAATATTGGAGTAGATGCATTTTTTAATTATTTATTTCTAAGTGTATTCATTCCAATTTATTAAATAAACAAGTGGTATATTATTTCAGTTAAAGAATGCATTAAAATAAATTATATTATTCTAATAAAATCTCTACTTTGACTGTTTAGAGTATATGGGGATGTATTCTACATGTAATAGTTGTTATTTATAGGCGGTATTATATTGTATTTAGTATCTTCAGCTTTTTATTTAGAGTATTATGTTATCTACAGTTGAAGACTATAAAATGATAATAAAAATGGAAACAATAATTCTATATAAATATAATATTGTTATTGAAAATTTATTGAAGGTTTTTTGTTGTTTTGAAGGTAATATATCAGATTTTAATGAAATGAAAACGATAATTTTAAAAGTAAACATTTCAGCTACGCTTTTCTAATTATTTGCATAAATATAAAACTTAGTTGCACAATGAATGTAAGGTATGTTTTTACAGTGGCAAGATACAAAAATAAGCAGTAATTTTTAAATAAAATTATAGTTATTGTGCATTCAGAATTTATTTTAAAATTGTGGAATTCGGTTACTACCAATACTTACTTGCTATGCGGGTGGCCTACCCTAACATCAAGAAACTGATTTATTTTATTTATGTAAGGCTATATAGATGTAATTGTATAAATTCGTGTAAAATGGTTGCATAACTAAATTCTACATTTCAGTATAAAAATTATCCTAGACATAATGTCATAGAAAATAAAATGAAGATGAGATGAATTGAACAATATATCTATTATAATTATGCATCTTGTAAGGTATAAATTTCTGTTTTATCTCTAACTTACAATAAAATAAAAGAGAAAAAATTGCCATTTATTAAAACGTATTTCATGTATTTAGTTAAAATGTTCATTATAACCGTAATTTTTGTTTTTACTAACTTAGCAGTTTATTTTATACTGCGTTTCCTAGAGTAATTTAAGCTTTTTAAGTATTTCAGCTTTTATTAATAATTCAAAAGAAAACAGTATTATAATGTTTTTATTATAAATCGTAAAATTGTCTGCATGTAATGTTGCCTACTCTTAAATAAGTAAATCGTCATAATCGGAAAATCATATCCTCCATGACGATTATTTTCTTTATGTATGGTCTATGGTATTGAGTTTTCCGGTTTGATATTGATCTAAAATTGCTCTTTAAAGGTGGTGTATCAAAACAGTGTGGAGTTCATGACAAAATTTTGGACTGACGACTGAAGTCTTCAAGGGTTCTAAGGCGTGATGGTAAGTTTTAAAACGAAAGGAATATTGTTTACATGCTTTGTGTTTAACATTTAAAAATTATGTCTCTGGTAGACCGCGTGCCACTGATGGTATCTTTCCGATCTTACTATTTACTAGACATTAGTTGTCTTTTCTAGGTAGGTACTACTAATAAATTTTTGGTTGTTCATGCTATTGCTTGACTTCCTTTTTCGTAAGGAAAGAAGATCAAGTGCAAAATTTTTGGATTTTAATTCATAAAACGTTGAAGCAAAAATTTGTATAGATACTTCTAAATATTTAAAATCTGCTATTGAAAAATGCACAACCCCAAAATCATTCTTTCATCTCTTAAAGATTAATTTATGGTTGTAAAAATGTCCCCGATTAAATTTCAAATCAGGGTAACTCTTTAATCCTAACATAACCTTCAGGAGATGCACGAAGTTAGTACATAGGTATACACATACCAATTTTAGTTCCATATCTAATTTTTACTTTCAAAAGGAGAGAGTAAAAATAAGACATTTATTTAATTATCATTAGGAAGTACCTACATATTTAAAGCACCTTAAATAATGCAGTCCTTTTATCAATATTCTACAAAAAATTGATGAGGGTTAAGGATACTTTTTAACTTTCCCCTATAAAAACCACTAATTTGTAAAAATTGGGATTTCGGGGTTAGGAAAAATATCGCCCGAAAAAAAATGGGACAAAAGCTCCGGAAAAAATATAAGATTACTACTTCATAATTTCTTGTTAAATAAAAATCAATAAAAAAATTATTTTACTAAATATTATTTAAAAATAAATGTTAGGTAAAAACTTTAAAATGTTTCAACAAATTAATATCTACTGATTTCGCTAGGATTTCCTTCCAAAGGGGAATTTTTTCCTGAGGCTTTTCTTCCAGGTTTTGTCGTGTTTCTTTTCGGGTCTTTTTTCCAGGTTTTTTATTCCCGGGTGATTTCCTATATTCCAGTATTCATCATATTTCGATGTCTTGAGATAATTGGAAGCTAAAGCTCAAAAACTAAGTCGAATTGTCTCTCGTTAGTGAATAAAGTTGTAGGTCCTAGGCGCTTAGTTTTATATTAGACACTGTAGGTCAAGTTTAAAGTTCCACTAAAAACGTGCACTCCCGAATTGGTTTTTTTTCTATACGTAATACCTACATGAGAATTTAAATTTAATAAAAAAACTTAAACGCTGAAAAGGTTAATCAATGCGTGTTAGATATCGATTGGGAACATCTACGATTTATTATTTTAAAGATAATTAAACTCTAATTTACCATAACCAGATTCTAGGGCTCTCAATAGGTAAAGGACGATTTTAACGATAATTGTAGATACAAATCAATTACTCTACGAGTGCTCCTTCGAATACCCTGTTACGTTATTAATTACCGTACTGAGAAGGTTCTTTTGATTCACCCAATTTAAATGATTTATTCAAAAGTTTAAATTTAAGGTTGAACCTCTCCCAGAATCCTTCACTTTACTAATCATGTTTTAATGTATAACGAAAGATATTTATTTATGGAAGTACGTACACAAGTACCTTCCGAATATCTACCTACGTCTATTAACATATCTGAAACTTTGTAGAATAGTTGGAGATATCAATTTCTGTAAAAATGAAGGACTTTGCAATTACTTTTGCGTCAGATTAACTACAGAATATGTAGATTAAAAATATATGGCACGTATTTTTAAAAGAAATGTACATATATATTTTAAAATCGTAAATTTACTAAACGATCTAAAAAGTATCAATTATATAGGGCGTTACAACTGTTATAACAAAAATGAATAAGCAATGGAAAATAAATTTAAATTTAAATCGATAAAATAATTAATAAATTCTTTAGGTCTTTAATGGAAATAAAAGTGATGAACTGAAAATAATACATAGAAAAATCCGTATCTATTAGGTGCCTAAATTAAAAAAAATCACCATTAAATTTATGAAGACAAATCTTTGGTATCGAAACGTCTTTTAGGGTTTCAAACATAGACAGACGCAACTGGCATTTAATATAATGTCTTAGATTGTTTTACTCAAAACCACCTGAAACCACGCATCTTTGATAATTAGAACCTCGATAGGTTGAATTCTTGAAATATATATATAAATAATAAATTGACAATGTCGTAGCTAGAGGCACAATTCATTGCTAGAAGCGCATTTGTATTTAATTTCTGATAAGAATACTTCATTAGCACTTAATGAGCATCATGGGACCAAAAATTATTATGATTCTTTAAACAATTTTTTGATCATGTTCTGCCCACGTAATCATAACATTAAATTAACTAATTTAAGTGGCCAAAACAATAATTTTTGAAAAAATACCGGGAGCATTTAATTTCTCGTTAAGGCATTTACTTAGCACTTAATGAGCATTTAATTATTTTCAGTTCTTTTCAATTCATGTCAGTTTATGGCAAAGGATCAGGATTAAATAATATGATTTTGTTGGTTAAAAAGAAACTAAAAAACAAAAATTCTATTGAATGTTTTAATACTTTGCAAATCATTTCTAATACTCATTCCCATTCATGATTTAAGAAATAAACGTAGTAAAATGTTTAACAATATTTGTATTTCATTAAAATACATTTGTTGGTTGTTTACTTTTCAATTTCTTTTTTTGATTCATAATTTTGTTTAAATATATAAAAAAAAAATTGAAATGAGAAATGCCAAAGTATAGGTAAATGATCTACTTTCGATATTTTTAAGTTTTCTGCACAAATAAAATATAGACACCAGGGTGAATTTTTAAACGTCTTCAAATTTATCCCAAAAAAAAGTTACAATTTATTTTTAAAATTTAAAAGATTCATTGTACCTTATTTTTTACTAAACAGTCTTTATGAAATCAATAAGGGTTGCTTTTTGTCTTTTAATAAGAATGAATGTCAGTAGAAACATACATAGAGTCATAAATAAAGTGAATTCAACCTGTAGTGGTTTTGAGATTTTCACGAATGTCATAGGTTGTTTGCAATTTTTTTTTTCGGGTTATTTTGTTGTGTTCGATGGAAGATTTCTGTTATAGAAACTGCATGTTTCGTTATTCTTTGATAGCGGAATATTCAGCTGTGACATGGTTGAGCCAAGACTGATGAAGACATCAGACTAGACTCAGCGCTTATAATGCCACTATTATGTATTACATTACAATACCGTAATTAGATAGAGTTGAATATCCAGAATGACAAATAATTTATTCTTTGATTAATAACGGTAACCTTCGTATGTAAAATAAAGCATCACATTTGCTTCTCGTCATTTCTTTTATGCATGTACTTATTAAAGGTAAAATGTTAAGTATTCAATAAGTTTTCATTCACAGTAAACAAAACCAATTATTAATGTCTGATTTTCATTCTACTTATTCGTTTTTCTCAAACTACACGCAGAAAACAATCATGAAAATATTGCTAGAATTCTAGCAAACATGACTAAAAAATATGTCAATTATATGGACGACCAGACGCTCAAGGAGATTTTACTAGAAATGTCTAGTCAATCTACGTTCGGTGTTGAGACTGAATTTTAGTAAAATTGACTTGATTAGAAAACATTTTTTACACTTCTTATCACTAATTTTACTAAACTATTCTCATTCTAGTATTTTTTTCTTTACGACACGATAAAATAATCGAGAGGTAGAGAAAAAAGTCTAGACTTATTTAGCTTGATTATTCTAATACTAATTATTAGAAAGAATGAAAAATTATTTTATACCACCAAGAATATTTTATGAGAATTCTAGTATTATTTACTAGAAAAAAATTACTTGACTCATCAAGTAATAAAATCATGATTATTTTTCTCCGTGTAGCTTTGCACTATTAATTGCCAAAATTAAAGAAGTAAGAACCTATTAGGAAAAGAATATAATTAAATATTAGGTATTTTCTACATCATATTACACATAGCATTATTTTCTATTATTTGCCCTTTAAAAGACCCTGCTTTAATGTTACAACAGTTACTATAAAAAACTCCTGATAAACAGTAACATTGTAAACAAGCTCGACGTGATATAATCCATACAGAACCTGAAAACAAAAAGTAACAGATCATTAAATAACTCAACCCAATATTTCATTAACACAAGAATTAATAAAACACAGATGAGTTACAAGAATTTATTTATTGAAACCACAATAATTATTTCGGCATACAATGCCTTCTTCAGGTGGAGAAGTAAGTAAAATAATTATTGTGGTTTCAATAAATAAATTCTTGTAACTCATCTGTGTTTTATTAATTCTTGTGCATTATGGAGTTACAATACTTAAAGGCTTCATCGTTAGAATTTCATTAACAGATAAATGATAACGTAGTTTATCGTATTAATACACCTATTTTTTGTCAGTTCACAATTCCTTTCGATGTATTATTTAGGTATTATAATAAATTGTTTGTGTGCCTAATCAAGAAATCGGTGCCCACATCTACAGCGGAAGGACTCTTATACTAGGTACTGCATCACGTATTTCTCTGGGCAGAATTCCTCTTTGTTAAGTAATTATTACAAGTCCTGTATGGCTCTTTGTATAAGTACATATATACATACTCGTACGTACCTACTGAGGAGGTAGGATTTTTATAAGGCAGGAAATGTTCTTGAGAAAAATATATCGCGAAACACCATGAATCAAACGTGTGCACTGATCTCATTGTATGACCTTTTGCTGATGGTTGATGGTGTGTGATGGAGGAGTGCCTCCCATTAAATACCTCAACATACTCAAGCGAAGGTTACTGAAGACAACGCACTTCTATAAAATGTGTGTGTGTGTGTGTGTGTGTATGTTTAAGTGTAATGCAACGTGCATTTTGAATTTCCCTCTTTTAATCGTACTGTTTTTGTTATGACTAGATAACTTTTTGGCTATTTGGGCTACACATATAGGTACATTATAACTCAAAAGTAGATACCTAGGTACTTAATTTTTCTAAATTTTTTCAGCAGTAATCAGAGTACTTATTTCATAATAAAAGTAGGTAGTATTTAGTTAAAATTAAGTTGTTAATGTTCATTAATGGAGCCACGTGCTTTTTAATTATTTATTATTTTATTAATAGAGTGTATTATCTTTTGAAAGTGTTTATTAAATATTGTGCTGGGGTATACCTAATAGTAGGGCAGGTAGCGTTATTTTTAAGTCAATTTTCATACCTGCAAAAATCTAACCATAATCGTTTATACAATCTTACGGATTTCACTTAGTACTCCAGTAGCTCTGACAATTACGCAAGTTAAATTAAAAAAAAATATTCTAAAGTAAATTTACCTATACCAAATTTATAGGAAGTGCTTTTAATTATTTTTAACCAAAATACCGAAGCTGTATTAAAGGCGGGATATACGTCAGTCGTATAGAATCATTATTAAAATCTTACATTTAATCATTTATACCTTAGAATTTTACCACAGCGATTTTCGTTTTAAATAATAAAACAAACAGCTTTGAGTTTTGAATCATTGAACAATAGTAATTACCATTAGACAGTGGCGGATTTACATTTTTGCCGCTCCTACTGACACCTGCAATTCTTTACCCTAATTCAAAATCAATTTTTTGTCAATGAAATTGCAACTCTATGATTGTATTATATTTTTTATCAGACTAATCAACAAATATTGATACGAATTCATTAGGATAAAAAATGTTAGAATGTTAAGAATAACTTTCGTTGAATGGATATTTACAGCTTTTATTCATTACAATTTTATCATGAGATATTATTATTTTTTTTAATTATCATCATTCTAAGAAATGTATAAATTAATGAAATTGTGTGCAACAATATGCAATTTTTTACGTGTAAATTTATTAAATTTTTATTCTACATTGAAACAGCTTGTTAATATCATCAGAAATATTAATCGAAAAGTATTATTTTTCCACATATACATCTATATAATATTTGTTATTGTTATTTTAAGCTTTTTTTTTCGGATCCCGTTTCTCTTCGAATAGACATATTTAAATGGTGAAACATATTACACATTAATTGAATAGTGTGGGTGGACCTAAAGAAAAAATTATTGCAATAATTAATTTAAAAAATAGGTTAAAATACAAAATTTAAAATGTAATACTTAAACGCTATTGGAATATTTTAAAAATTCAAAATCACAGTAGTATATTTTATAAATAAGCGTTTAGTAATTTTTCATATAGGTACAGACCTTAGTGTATTAAGTATACTGTATAGCACTAAAATATTGTAATTTCTGTTGATTTTTTGAGCCTCGTTTTTTTTCCGTGTATAAGATAATAATTGTTTTTAATTTCTGTAAGGCAAAAAAATTTTTGAGCAAAGTTTGCCGCCCCCTAAAATCTGCCGCCCTAGACTCTAGCCTATTCAGCCTGCTGGTTTATTCGCCACTGCCATTAGATTATTTTTAATGCTTTTAATATATAGAGAATTACAAGGATTTTAAAGTAAAATTTGAATCGTCTCGGTTGGAGCTATTTTCCCAGAGAGAAAAGCGAGAAAGGTCATTGCTTTTAAAAAATATCACTTCGGCAATTTAAAATTTTTAGGATCGATCTTCCGGGAAAAAGTTTTGATTATGGTGCATAAAAAGCTATGCATTGTATTATCCTTTCAAAGTGTTTTCTAATTACTAAAAAGAAATCAAACTCTTATATTAGCCACCCTTATTTTGTTCAGTCTTCGCACAGGGATTCATATAAATAAAAAAAATTCGGAACTTACCTAGGTATATGGTATACCTAGTCTAAATAAATAAATAAATTCATTCAATTTTCATTTACGAATCACTATTACCTTTATTTTAAGAATCACATTTTACTTGTTCAAACAATTAACTTTAAATTATACAAATAAGATGTTAATTCAATAAATTTTTTAATTATTTCAGATTACAAGCCAATATATGAATAAAAAACGATTGTTATCATTTTTAAAGGATAATTGCTCATTGAAATAAATTAAAAAGACATAGATAAAGATATACTAGATTGATTTTTAATTTTTAAATTCAATTTTTCAATAATTGCTTTCCATTTTCCATCCTATTCTTGTGGTATTCGTTTTAATTTTGTATTTTGTACCAACAACTCCCTTCTTAAAAACCATCATATACAGTAGAACCTCGGCTTGTTCAGTACCTGCAATGTATTAATATCTAACTTAAAAACATACCTATCCTTAAATAAACATGACCCCCCAATGAGGTTGGTTTTGATTAATTAATATTTTTCAACCCCTTAACGGCTTTGAATTTTATTCCATATTGGCAATTAGAGGAGAATAAGTAATCATTCGTGAAAAACTAAGAACTTTTGTTAGGGCTATTTTTAATATTTTACTCCCTGAAACCTACTTTGTATTTATTACATTGTGGCACACTCGGACTGCTCTTAAAAATTTTTTAACACCAAAAGATTTATTATGACTGAACTATAGGTACATATATTCATAAGGTCAATTCTGTCTAAAATGAAATTCCTCAGACAATTTTATACGAATATGGTCGGTCAGGTGGGGTAATTGTGAATGATTTTGGAAGTTTGACTTTTTAAGCTCAATGTATCTTAGATGAAGATTAAATTTAGGCGACTATATGATTAATTTAGGTCCTTGTTTGGTTTTAAGTGAATTTCTGTTGTTAAATATGCAAATTCGGATTTTTTTTGCAAGAACACTTAAGTTTACAATTACCCCTTCACTTATTAACGCAGTCGAAAACTTAGGGGTAAATGTGAACAATCATCTTGTTTGTACTGGCTTTATGAAGGTTTTTAATGCGGCAAAAGTGAACAATTCGCTTTCAAATGTGAATTCCAATGAAAATTACATCTTTAAAGCCGCGTTCACAATTACCCCAAAAATTATATATTATATAGAAATATTTTCACTGTTTAACATAAAATATTGCGACACTCTTCGTCTGCTGTTTAGCGCCTTAAAGCATCCAACCGTCAAAAGTCAACCCCCCCGTGTCTATAATTCCAATTAGTTGGAATAATGAAGAGTCCTATTTCATCCAAATAAAGAGCCTGTTTACAATTACCCCACCTGACCCTAATAGATATCAATTACCATTTACAAATCAGATTATGTTACATTAATAAGATTAATGAACAGTTACAATCATGTTTAGTATGCCCACAAAAAGTATTCAATCATTGCCAGGAAAACGACTGATCAACGTGCTAATTATTTGAGCGAACAATATTTGTCTAATAATAACTGGTTTAATGGCTCTTAATTGTTATACAACAATAGTTAAAAAAAAAAGTATAACACGATCGTATCTGCTATTGTTTGCGCCTATTAAAAATGCAAATGATTAGAGGTTTGCCTTCGCTAATTTACTTTTGCCACAACCACTTACGGTTAGTTCTCACATTAGCACGGGTTAACAGTAGCATGTTAAGTAGGTAATAACGGCAAATTAATATTCTTGGTACATAATTACTTTGAACCAATGTACTATATTTGACAAATATAGATGGAAATCCGTTTCACTAATGAAATAATAAATTGTAAACTGATGATAGATTTTTTTAAATTTGCTGTTTTTTTCAAAATTTTTTCAAGCATGGGTTTATTTAACCACGTACTATATTTTTATTAAAAATTAAAAAAGAAATAAATTTCATTCGAAAATTTTAACGTATGAGGGTCGAAATTGTCATAATTATGAAATATTAACAAATAAGATCACGTTTCGCTAATACATAATGCGAATTCAAAGTTCTTAAATTTAACAGACAACATGATGATAAATATGATGTTGAAGTGACTGTTACACAAATAAAAAATAATTTATATGACGAAAACGGGCCAGTAAAGGCCTTGGTTTATATTTTTTTACGGGTCAGTAATCTTTGAATATACCTATGTAGGTACGTTATTTTAAAAGGAGCTGTAAATTTTTATTGCACTGCTCATTTGCCTCACTAGACAATCTGTTGTAACTCCCAACATTTACACACATTATTGCATTTCGATAAAATCAGAAAGGATCAGTTGCGCATGATATTTAAATTTATGTATCTCACCATCTGTGTTTACTGATATTTCTTAACATATTTTCTTTGGCATAAGTTTTAGAATCGTACCAGGTAAACTATTTTTTTTTTGGGTTCCAGAAATAAGTGACAAAAAATGGAATAATCTAACTGTAACGGACCAACCCCTGTTCCCACATAGAAATGTTTTTTAGAGTTATGTAGGATTATTTCCATAAAAGAAATTAACATATAGTATTAAGAAAAAAAATTTGGCTTCTTTGTGTTACTAATTTTCAGAGCAACTTGAGTTTTCAAAAACGCTTTCTGTGTCAGTTCTGCGTTGATATAAAACTATTAATCCCTGTTTTGCACCTTTATGGTTGGTATTTTATAGGGGATGATACCATTGTATAAAAAAGTTTTAACTGATTGATGTAGTAGTGTAAAGAAAAATATGGGGCGCTATTTAAAAAAACCAAGTTTTTTTGATTTTTAATTTGTTATTTAGGACAGATTGTAACCCCTTCTTTAATTTTTTTTTCAAAAATTTTCGGACAATTTGGTACCATACTAAAACGTAAAGGGGTCAAAAAAAAATTTACTATTGTTTCGAAGATAACCACTATAACGGGAGATGCTGCAAACGAATTTTTTTAGGTAATTCAAAAACTGTTGAAAATCGAGGTAGGGTTGTTTCATCAACATGACCCTCAATTTTATGGAGAAATCTGAAAATGTAAAAAAAAAATGGGAGGTTCCATTTATAACAAAAAATATTACGTTCATTCCGATATAACCGGAAGAGATAGATTGAAAATATTTTAGAACGGTAGGCCACTTCTTTCAAAACTATATTCCAATTCAGTCCGCAGATACGTCTAGGCCAGGGATGGTGAACCTTTTTTGATGTCCGTGTCACAAAGTCATAAAAATTCTTTTTTAAATAGGTAACGTGCCACAATAAAATTTCATTCGAAATGTTAGCGTGGCGAAACTATACGTAAGTATAATTAAACAAACAAACAAAAGCAATTCATCTTTAAACAATTTTTTATTAATCAGTTTTACAAAAAGCAATATACTAGAAACAAAATTCACGTTAAAAAAAATTGTTTTTAATGTGATTTTTGTTGCTGTACACAAGATGATAAAGATTTAATATCTGGTTCATATTTAGTTAATTTCAACAGTACGCATGCAGAGCTCGACTCATCCGTCATTCTATTCCTCTATTTATTTTTTATAAAATTTAATTCTGAAAATAGAGATTCACATGCCCACGTCGATGAAAATATTGATAAAATTGCCTTTGCTAATATTTTTAAAGTTTTAAACAATTAAACGTGTCAGGAACTGAATTCCATGTATAGTTAGAATTTCATCTTCTGCAATTTTATTTATTTTATCCAATAATCGATTACCTTCAATAATTTCTAAATCATTTCTTAAATCAACAAATTTTTGGTTCTATATGGTACTTGACTGAAATTCAACTATGTAATACCATTTCGAATTCATTAAAATTTAACCACTCAAAGACTTTTAAATTTAATTTTTCAAATGGTATTGTATCAGGATATAAAATAAATTTTGATTCGAGCGCTACGACAGCAACAACATTCAAATAGCTTAAGAAGGCGAAACTGGATACGCAAAAAATTTTATCTAATGCGCATCTGTATATACTTCGAAAGAATTCATCCGATATTTTAATAATAAAATGTATAATTTGACGGTTCTAGTTAACATATTAAGACAGGTATTCAGTACTACAAATTTATATCATAAACTACAAATTAAGTGTAGATTAATAATTTTTAATTCATTTCTTTTAAAAAAGATAACTTAAAAAAAATTTTTGTTTTTGTGCGTGCCATCAAAATTTTCAAACGTGCCACTTGTGGCACGAGTGCCAATAGTTTGCCATCCCTGGTCTAGGCCATGATAGTTCCCCAAACTTTTTTGATTATCGAAATCTCCATCGACCCCCATAAAAGTAGTTTTCTGTTAATTAAAATTAAACTTTATTAGATACTGTGTTGTACATTTATTTTATGATTTTAAACATTTATTAAATTAATGGTACATTGTGTAACAATACTTTTATGAAAAATATATTAATGATGAAATTTAAATACCTTAATATTTATTAAATAATAAGTTATTATAAATAAGTAGATATAATAAATAAAGTAACTACAGATTTATTGCTTCTTAATCAACGAAATGGGTGTGTGCCTGGCGTTTTTTGCAAGGTTCGCTATATTGGGTTCAAAATTGGTCAATTTTAATCTTAAATACCCTCGAAACCCCACATTTAATTTATTTCTGTACTTAGTTAAGATTGAATTTACGTGACTGAAACCGGCTTCAACCATAGAGGAACTTGGAAATGCTAGCATAAATGGCTGAGCTATTTCGTAAAATTTTACATATTTTTGCATTATATTTATACATACTCAATTAGATATGTGTGATTTGTGTATTAAGAATTGTTTTTTCTTCGACCCCCAATCGACCCTTCCGATTCGGATCGACCCCCGCTTTTGTTAAATAAACCCCTGGGGGTATATATAGACCACTTAGGCGACCTCTGGTCTAGGCAGTAGGCCGAAAACAATCACCCTGTAGGTTTTCTATCAAAAAAAGCACATTTAAAGAAAATATTAAGATGTAATTTGTTGACCATTTTATTGTAAAAAATTTCGTATAATTTTAATACTTGACGTAATTTATATATCTGTAGGTATATAATTGTTTGTAGCTTTAGGGAAATCCAAGTAGGTAATAAGTACAATACTTTATTTTAATTTACGGATATGCTCATAATCGAAACATATGTAATTAATAAGTGAAAATGTGTTGTTTTCTATGTCTCATTATAGGTAATGAAAGTGGCTTTTATTAATTAGAGGGCATACCTTTCAGTATTTATTTAAACAAACAAATTTGATTCGTATTTGGCATATTTAGTTCAGTCAATGTTTTATCGTATTTGTAGCTACAGTAAAATTACTCTGGGATGGTCTCCGGGATTACTAGTTCTTAAGATGCGCAATGGCAAAAGGTAACGCATTGCTGGCAATAGCCACAAAGATGCATTTGCATGCTTGGTTTGAAGAAGAGTACTTGTCAGGGCGCATACCAAATCGCCCGACTATTCATTTAAAAATGGTCGAAATATTTTATATAATTATTATATTTTAAAGAATATAAAAGCTGTCAATATAGTTTGCAAAATGCTACGATATTAACACGTTTCATTACTGAAAGATTATCTATGTATAATAATTTTGGGTACATAACAGTATCGGGAGATTCAAGTATAACTAAATTAACGACTACCGGAGAGGAGACATCAAGCACCCCTGTCTTAAAACTAGTATATTTATTTGTCGTAATTTCTCGAGCGTTGATTGTATCTTTCTTCCTCCGAATGCGTTCTCTTTCTTTCTTCTACGCCGACTGTAAAATCTTCAGAGCTCATCTTAGAGTAATCAAGCTGTAAATATGTTGTGTTTTGAGAATAATGATATTAATTAACTTTTGTCTTATAATAATGATAATATATACAAACACTTAGGATACTTTAACCAAATTTTATTGAATACTTCCTAACAAATTATTACGAAGTATATTTTCATTATTATAATATGTTTCACAATAAGTTCACCCTCTGCAGCATTTTAGATACCCTTAAGGCTAAAATGTTAGGTTGTGGTTTTATCCTGATGGTAGTACATACCTACACGATTCCTGACTTGTTCCTTTCAGTTATATACTTTATTGTATAGTTTTTGATGGATAGCTGACCTTCGAAATATTAAAACTTTCACATTTTATTAGAACAAGACAGGTAGTCGTGTTTTTGGGAAATCCTTTAGTCCCTTCAAAAATTTAATCGTTTTTAATAGGAAACGGAATAAAAATGTTTACTTTGAAGTCATTACATTCGATAATTTTAAGAATTGATCGGTTAATTAAGCTTATTAAATAAATAGCTTTGTAAAATATGCCATTAATATTTAGAGATTTTAATTGGTCAGTAGACACAAAATTGTAATACTATAATTATATAGCATAAAAATTTTTAAAAGTATTTAAGTGTAATTGCAAGTGCCTACTTCAATATATTTTGGAAATTTTTAACTAATATAAGTCTATGTGTTACATCCTATATGCGACACTTTTATTCAAAGACACTGTTTTCCCAAGCATACATCTAACTGATTTTCATTTCAAACTTGCATTGTTATCAAATATAAATCTATTGTATTTTTTCTTTCCAAAGAGATTAATTCTAGTTTCACACCTGGTAATCATTACCTAGTAGCTTTGAAATAAAAGTTCTTTTTAAAAATACTTTTGTTAGATTTTTTATCGTAAAATATTAGGATATTACACATAGTGACTATAAATGACCTTTTATGTTCTGAAATTCGTCCTATTTTTAAACATCTTATAGTGGTTTGAGAACATCTCTAACGAATTGTGATTTTATTTTTTTTTCCTTAATTTCACCACAAGCACATTTTACAATTAAAGAAGTGTAATTGATCAGATTGTTATCTTTTAAATCGTTTTACGCCAGATGTTGACCTTCTTGGTGTTGCCTATGCGACATCTGTACCATTTCAAGGGTGGGTCACGGTTGGTCAAGCTTCATACAATTCTGATTTGCTATTCATAAGGGCCCAAAACGGTCAGAGAAATGTTTGACGTATATCAAGCTAGCACGACAAAGTTTTTTCTGACTTGTACTATAATTTGTCGCTAATTTGTTACCAAATCCAAAAATTTGTCGCTCGTGCCGTTTAGCCATAATCAGCTAGTATGCTAGCTTGATATCAAGCTAGCACTACACATAGCGTATCTCGAAAAGGAAATATCGTAGGATGTTATTGTAAAGACAATAGTTTGTGACTGAAAGAGGTTACATTTCAACGATTTTGTCGCTAGTCTTATCTCCAGCTGATAAGCGAAAAACTTTTGGAAAACCACCAAACAATTACTCAGGGAGTTATTTGTTACATTTGTTTTAAGAGATTAGATTTATTTACAAAATTTTTTCCCTGTTTCCAGCAGTTTTTCGCTTAACAGCTGGAGATAAGACTAGCGACAAATTCTTTGAATGTGTCATCTTTCAGCGACAAATTATGGTCTTTACAATAACATCCTACGACATTTCTTTTTCAAGATATGCTATGTGTAATGCTATATGCTGATATCAAGCTAGCATACCAGGTGATTATGACTAAACGGCACGAGCAAGAAATTTTTTGGTTTGGTAACAAATTAGCGACAAATTGATATACGTAAATGTTTGGACACTAGGTGTTGCAAACATAGAAAAACACTTCTTATAGAAGATTTCTTTCCAGTTTTTCTAATAATATGTTTTTATTTGCTCTAATTTTTTTCAATTTTGATTTAAACAATTACATCGAGGTAACAAAAATGAACTTAACTTTCAAGAAGTGTAAATATGAATAACCAAGAGGCACAGTATTTGATGAAAAACGTTTGAAACAGATGGCAATCTGATGATGATAATTTTTATATAGTTTCAAAAAGATTTTGATTTACCAGAAGCGTCTATTACTAAATTAAATAAAACTAAATCTAAATTAACAGATCAAATAACCTGCCGTTTTAGCCACCTTTTCGACATCCAGGAGATCTCCTGCGGTGCAATTGTAAAAGTTTGTAAAATGTTGTAAAGGAAAGGTACCTACCTCAAAAGTCAATTATACCATATCTATGAGGTTAATACATTAATAGTGGACATAGGATGAGTGTAGCTGTAGGTACTATCTGGTACTGGTTTTACTATATAGTAGAGCTGAATGTTTCTTATTAGTTGTTGGTATTTACACAAATAAGACATTCATCACTGACTAAGAGTATACTATATACAACATTTACAGTCTTACTCATTTATTATTGAGATAACGTCTTAATATTTTGTTTAAAAAATTCCAAGTATGTAAGTGATGCGTGGGTTTATTGCATTTTCTTTTCATCAAGACCACTTTGCGGCTCCACATTAAATACATTAAGAATATACCCGTTATTATTGCACAAAGGCAATGAAATATTTCACGTAAAACATCATATCCCATAAATTTTATTTACTACGGTAACGCAGCTTGCAGTTTACCGTAGTTAACCCATATATGGGTGACCTTCTCGGCAAACTAATCCGAAACTGTAGCAAGCCGAAGATGAAGTCAGAGGTGATAGTAAGTAATATGTATAGAATAATCTTTGAAATACCGCGAGGAGGCGTAGAAGGTTAGCTACATAAGTAATTATCATTATTATACCAGGAAGATGGAGAAAGTAAAGTCCATCGGAAACCTTAGATGGGTACCTAATCTGAAGACTGGGAAACTTTCAGAACATTAAATAGCCTAAATCCAATGCCAAAATAAGTCAAAAGTACCTTTTAGAGCTGATTAAGTAAATTTAGTAAAGTTTGAGATGAAAGGCATGACTTTCTTAGAACTTCTTCAGTCCTTGAAGCATGTAACTTTTTTTACCGAAAAGCGCTTCGGCTGTTTAGTGTCTTATTTGAAATATTTATCAGTGTTTTAATGGTTATCTTATTTATTAGTAGATATGTTACAGTAAATGTAGTTAATCCGGTGATTATATGTATTGTCTTTACATACCATAACCTTGTGATCATAAATATCATGACTGATTGAGCAAGTACCTTTTCAGTCTATTTTCATTTTGAGGTTACTGTATGTAAAGACAACACCAACAAAGCGAGTCTTTACACAGTATACAATGTAATTATTTTTATTAATTTGATAACATGAAAAATAGTGCATAATATTGCACTGAAGTGAAAACTTTTGGTCATATTGAAAGATGTATAAAATCAGTGATTAGATGTATAAATAGTCAATGATAAAACTGCAAGATCGATGTAACAACCACAGTAGTTGGCCAAATAACTTGCGTAGGTATCCATCGGTGTTCTCACTGAAGGAGAAAAGAAAAAACAATCATTGACTACGACTATCAAGTCTGAATATAGAATAGATTCTTCGTTTTTAAGGTTCTCTTTAAAAATATAACCAAAAAATGAATTTGATCCTTAAAAGTAATTTCCAAGAAGCAGAGATCTGGGACCCCTAGGTAGTTAACAGAATTGGGCCCCCGTTTCTAGTAATTTACCCATATAGGGATCACAGTCTTATAAAATGGATTTCATTGTCTCTTTTAATAGGCATATTTATTAATATTATTGATTTATTTGTGTTCTATATCCGCACTTTTCATTTTCTCCCAAAAGATGGGGGGGGGGCACTGGGCAGCTGTATAATTTACCTTGGCAAAAAATTAAGATTATATGTTAATGAAGACAAAAATTATTTTATGAGGGTTCAAAAATTTTTGATTCACGTTAATAATAATGGAAAAGAAGAACGTTAGGTCCTGATCTCTGATGAGATTTTCATTAAAGGAACTGATTTTGGATGTATTTAAAAATGTAAAGTAATTTAATAAGATACAAAATCCTCAGTGAGCAAGTAAAACTCATTTGACAATTTATTTACCATAGATATGTATTCGTATATAATAAGAATGAGTTGGCGGCCCTGAGATGGTTTATTTCTCCAACTCTTGAACCTTATGCAGAATTTACAAAAAAGTAAATTTCTAAAATTGTTCTTACTGCCCAACACCCCTGAGGATACGTCATAAGTAAAAAAATGTAGGTACTTTTTTCAAAATTTTATTTAAATTTCTTAAATTTTCGGTTAAAGTCGAAAATATTATAAAACTGAACAATTTATACAAATAAATATAGGTACGTTTTTAACTTTGGGAGTTACTATATTTCATACCCAACAAAATAACCATATTTGAAGCATTTTTTGTTTTTTTACGTTCCGCAAACCTAAACACTAAAACTTGATTTTCAAAGAAAAAACAATCATAATAGTAGAGATATTGGGGGAGAAAATGAGGAATAGGACATAATTTGTGCAGAAATAACTGGGAAAGAAGGGTAGTGCTATTTAAAAGATTAGTAAAAAGTATAGTTTTTTATGGAGTCGAGATATGGGGATGGAAAGAGTATAGAATAGCAGAAAATATTTATAAAAGGCATATAAAGTGGATGTTGCGCTTAGAAAGAAGTACCCCAGACTACATTTTAAGAAAGGAAACAAAATTTATAGGTTGGAAAATAAATTATGTTTCTTTTTATTTTCCTTTATGTGTGGAGATGTATATATAATTTTTTTGTTCAATAAAGCTCTTACTACATAGAAATATTGATCTTAATTTCTGCCTATATTCTGAAAATCAAATTTTTGCATTAGTCTGCTTGAATTAGTACAACCAATTAAATTTGTTTATAAATTCCTGTAAACCTCTTGTATTTTGTCTATGAAATGTTAAGGTACGTGCTTGATTAAATGACTTGTGGGTATTATTAATAACGCCTTAAAAAACGTGTCGGTGCAGAAAAAGAAAGAATGGTGCTCCTGATGTACACATTTTCGGCATAAAAATCAATCTTAGTGTTTTTGACAGGCTGATGCAAGAAACTTAATGAAGTAGCATTTATTTTCTTTTTAGTATAATAGCTTTCTGATGACCTACTCGCTACCGAAAAGGTACCTACACCTAAAATTGTGAAATATTGGGAAAGTGTACTTCAATTAAAATGGAAAGTCATTTGTTCTGTTCTCTCCTTGATCTAAATTATTCATTAACGTAATAGATGGACATAAAGGTCTTTTTAAGGTTTGATGAAATTTATAAAACTTTAAAAAAATGTATACGTATGCATTATGGTCAAAAAACAAAAACAAACCAATTTATTAAATAATTATTGCTGATTATATTAATACACTGTTAAAAAAAGAAATTTACCAGTGTAGCTTGGGCTAGTTCACATTTGAGGGTGTATCATTTCGAAAACTAATCTCTGGAAAAAATAAAGTGGCCCCTGAGAGTATAAAACTGTCCTCGTCATTAAATTTTACTCTAGTATGCCCAAAAATTGTTCGTGTAGTCTTTACATACCGTAACCTTGTGATCCTAAATATCATGACTTATTGGGCCAATAGAATGAATGTTTTAAGTCTGTTTTCAATTTTAGGTCAGGTGGCATTTTCTTTTTTTATTCACCCTGATTTATTAATCAAAAAAATTATTTTGCTTGATTCTTAAGGATCACAAGGTATGTAAAAACAAAACGAACAAAGTGAGTCTTGTCATTCCCTCACACATAATGTTTTACTGTGTTTAACTCTTTTATTTTATAAATTTCCAAGTTAATTTTAATAAACCAGGTACAAATGCAAGTTCTTCGTGAGAATAGTAATGTTTCATAATGAATATTCACATACTGAAATTTACTTTGGTTGGTGAGAGAAATTTTGATTTAATACCTACATTGGAATTAAATACCAAATACATGTAAATCTACACGTCGACATAGAACAATTTTATCTAATATACGCACGTGAAATAATACTTAATATTGTCAAGGATGCACATACACCATCGTTCCAACTTTAATGTAAAATAATTGTAATGTAATGAATTTCTTTGTCTAAAGGAGGGGTATCGATAAGCTAGAAAAAGTGCCCTTTAGAAAATTTAAAAAACTGGTTTTTTAAATAGTATGAGCTTCATAGGTAATGAAAACACAATTTATTCTTAAAAAATGTCTTTAATTATTTTTAAAACACTATTTAAATAAATATGCATTACCTATTCTAAAATATTTTAAATTTAACTTACATTTGTAGGTTTAGCATACAAGAAATCTTAAGATAATAAAATGAAACAAAATATACTGAAAATAATATATCTATTCTGTATCAGAATCATCTGACCATCCGCACTCAGAGGAGTTCGCTGTTGCATTTTGCACAAACTGTCTATAATTGATGACGCGCTGTGCGTTGGTTTCATGTATTTGATATGACAAATGCTCATGCATAAAAAAAAGTTTTATTTTACAATGAGCGCATTTTTTAAGCATCGTGATTTTTTTATATGTTGTACTTTAGACATCAGCGAACATAAAAACACAAAAGTTAAAATGCTAAAAAAATGCGCTCATGTCTAAAAAAAACTTGATACAGTAAAAACAAGTATAATTATAAAAAAAAGCCGTTTTGACCACAAGTCTATTGATATTTCCATTGAAGAAAACGTAGTCACTTCTATTATTTATAACTAATTGCATGCCAAACTAACAAATGTAAGTTTAATTCAAAATATTTTAGAAGAATGCATATTTATTTAAATAGTATTTTAAAAATAATTAAAGATATTTTTGGAGAATAAATTGTATTTTAATTATATATAAGGCTAATGCTATTCAAAAAACATATTTTTTAAATTTTTCTAAAGGGGTCACTTTCCCTAGCTTATCGATACCCCTCCTTTGCTAATTTCCTACATAAAATTGTAAGTTGTGGTAAATTCATCGGTTATTATTATTGGTTATATTTAAATGTCGGCTTATATAGCAATAAATACAAATAACAGAATAAACTTGCAAAAATTACATAGAATTAAACACTTTTGAAATTAGGAGTATAACTTCGATAGAGAAAGAGAACGCATTCGGAGGAAGAAAGATACAATCAACGGGGGTGCTTGATGTCTCCTCTCCGGTAGTCGTTAATTTAGTTTTTACCTGAATCTCCCGATACTGTTATGTACCCAAAATTATTATACATACGGTAGATAACCTTTCAGTAATAAAACGTGTTAATATCGTAGCATTTTGCACACTACGCATATTGGCAGCTTTTATATTCTTTAAAATATAATAATTATATAAAATATTTCGACCATTTTTAAATGAATAGTCGGGCGATTTAGTATGCGCCCTGACAAGAACTGTTTCACACCATGCATGCTATCGCCAGTAAGGCGTTACCTTTTGCCATTCATTGCGCATCTTAAGAACTAGTAATCCCGGAGACCATCCTAGAGTAATTTTACTGTACCTATACACAGTATACAGTGACATGAAACATGAAAAATACTGTATAATATTGATCCGAAAGGAAAACTTTTGGTCGTATTGAAAGATGTGTAAAATCAGTACATAATTAGATTAATAGTCAATGATAAAGCTGCAAAATCGATGTAATTATCCTTAAACTACCTCTGTAATCTTATAGAGCTGTTGTGCTTTGTTAAAATATTCAAGAAGCATTTGATTTTGACTTCATTTCACTCACCGATTCCGCCCGTCTGACTTGTGTAATTGTCTCACAAAATTTATATCTGAATAATCAACAGAACTTCTCAAAATATTTCTTAAAAAAATAGTAACACCTGATCTTTTTTATTTGCAGTACTGTGGATGAAATAGCATGTTACCTGAGCCCTGAACAACCAAGCTGTAAGTTTTTTTTTTTTTAATTTCTGTAGTTTGATTTTTTTTTTAATTCGTACAATCTGTTTGTTCAAAGGTAAAAGATCAAATTGGATATCAAAAATCATAACTAGATAAATAAATAATAAGTTGAATTTTGAGTGTCCACATTCATTAGGTGTTTATTTGATTTTAAAAAGATTGTAAGTTCGTATATAACTCTTTTGTGTAAAGAAAGTTAAAAGTCATATATTTTAATACGTATCTGTATTGATACAGTAACAATAACTTACAAAATAGAAAAATTTTATTTTTTATGTTTACCTACAATATAAGGGCAATTATTACTCTATTGGAGGATATTAGTACACCGAAAGAAATTTGTTAGTAGTTATAACGAAAAAGACCGTACTAAGAACTGAAAAATGCCTTTAATATCGGTCCAACTACAGTGTTGTTAATATTAACTGACATTTGTCATTTAGTAGTGCAAATTTCCCAATAATGGTTTAAATTCCGTTTTACTAACGTTTATAACCAGCCGAGTAAGTAAAGCGCTATTAAAGGAATTGTACGTTATCACGTACGTTTGTAACCAACTTGACTTTTAATTAATTTTAAGGAACAGAGTTAGTTGATTGTATATCTTATAACTGTCATTACAGTTGAATTTCGTTAAATGTTGTTGTCTATTAAATTGTTCTTTTTAAAAGTAGTGCGGTTATTAATTTTCAGTGGTAATTATTCCATTAAAAGATTCTAATAACTAACTTAGGCCTTTTAAGATTTTTTTCAAATATGTACTTACTTCTAATTGTACTTATGTAGTTATTGCTGATTTAGTTCTTGAATAAACCTAAATCACGTACTTACCTACTATTTATTTTTTTTACTGATAATGAAACTGCATGGTAATTGGTAAAAGGATGAGATAAATTACGAAGAAAAACAGACTATTTTTCACCATGTTTTATTAAGAACATCAATAACATAATATTAATTAGGGACATTAACAGAATAAGATTAAAACAAAATTATAATGATTAGGTACAAGAATAAGTACATATATACATTTATTAACCGAATCTACTGTTTACGCGCATTAAAAAATGAAATAATTTGATGAATGCGTGGATTCAATGCATCAGCTTTTAGTGTTAATTCAAATAAAAAGCGTTGAATAAACAGCCATACGTTGTATGACTGCTGAGGATACTCTAAGTTAAAGACATGAAATACCTGGAAACAAGTTACAATTGCACTTAAAAAGCTAGTGAACTTTATTTTAATGTTGTCAAGATAGACATAAATTTCATTAAAATCAGTCAATGAATTTCCTACTAAAAGTATAAAAGGTTGGATGGTGTCTGATTTTGTTGAAATCCATTCAACTACATCTGCTGCAGTTCTAAATATTCGAATAAAACTATCCATAGAGTCTTGAATCGTATATTTAGTGTAGCCTTTGTTATTTTTAATTATATGGGATGGCTTCAGGATAACGTGGAGTAATCTTAATAACGTTGCATGTCGGGAGTCTAAAATGCAGAGGGAAGTGACAAAAACAGATTTTTTATTTGTTATGTAGTTACCGTTCGTCATATTTTGCTTAGTTGTTAAAAACTCTATATAAATTTTATAAAAACTTGATTTCTCACTAATTTCCTTTTGATAAAAGTCAAGGATATTTTTTTCAAACAGTTCCCAATTTTTAAAAAATAACTCGCACTTTCCAGGGTGTATAAATTTAAAATCAATATCAATCTGAAAGGAAAACTAAAAAACTATACATGGTCTTAATATTTTAACCGTTTTTTTACCAATAGGGATGCATCGGGATGCTTATATGAAGGCCATTCAAATAAAATATTGTTTAATTTTTTGTCTCTTAAATGACTCATGAAATATTTTTTTCTATATCTTGTTGTCTCCTTCCATTTTGCTAGTATCTCGTCAAATGGTTGTGAGTTGTATTTCAACCACATTCGTTTTTGATAATTTGTATCATCGGCTTCTAAAAATAAATATAAACTAAGCATCTAAATAGAAAAAAATGCTGTGGGAGTGTATTTTTAAACTACCGTTCTCTGTTTCTTCACTGCTGTTTGGGTCCTTATCGAGTAATGACGATTCCGGAACTTCAGTTTCTTTTACGGTTTTTTTGTTATTGTACATTTTAAATACTAAACGACCTTTAGCTCGTTTCCCTTTCTCTTTATTAAACCACGCACTCTTTAAAAAAAATAGAATTACAGGTTATTTGAAAAACAAGATATTTAAAATTTGATTAGGTACTTTACTCTCCCCAGGAAATAGATGTGCAATTTGTAAAGCTAAATCGTTAAGAATTTCCACAGTAAATTTAATATTGTTATTTTTGTAATAAGTTACAATGGCAGAAGAGAGTTTGCGCCTCTCCGTTTCCGTAAGCATGCCATTATTCGAATCAAATTTAGTTTTAATGTCAATGTATTCTTTGATGATTTCGGTAATTTCCTAAAAGTAAACGATCTGAATATTTATTAAGTTGCAATATAATGTAAAAAAGTTGGTTATCTTTGGTTTAAATAGAATAGGACTTAACTTACCAAGTACTGCTTTATAACATTTTTTGTAGAGGTTCCAGAAGTCACTGCCGTCTCAGGCACATCCTTTGTGTAAGAGTTATTCTAAAAAGATAGGTAAATAAATATGGACATTCTGAGCTGTGAATTTAGACAAAGAAAACCAAATATAGATAGTACCTTCTCTTGCCATTTATTCAAACCTTTTATAAATCTTATTCGACAACCAAGCATTGTTTCTGGAATAAGAGTACAAATTTCATTATGTTCAATAATTTTTAAGTCACTGCTTTCAACAGTCAGTTCTGAAAAAGAAAATGTGAGAGTAATATGAAAAAGAAAGTAGTGAAATATTATTGGATAAATACCTTTACATCTATTAAAAAGATATACTGCATCTTGGGCATCAATTTCGGAAAGAAGCGACAATAATTCTTCATCTGCATTTTGTAATAACTGTAAGCTATTTTCGGTAATATTGATACTACTTAAATTATATCCACCAAAAGATGTCGAACAAGAAGGGCTTTGTTCGTCCTGATTGTTCAAAAATGAGCCATCCATATCTTCTAGTAAGAAATTCATTGAAGGAGTTTTGTCCATTTTTATATATCAATGCTTGTCAAATATATTATATATCTTGAATAGTAAAGGAATTAAAAATATCGTTTTTGGCGAGTAATACGCTTGTTGTCCTCAACAATGTACGTATGAATGGGAGCTGAGTTAAATTCCTTTATATCAAGTATTCTAAGTGTTTTTTGTATATTTGAAAGAAAAAAACTTTCGTAGTGTTTACTATAAATAGCTTTATATTTCTCAAAACTCACAACATATATCACACCAGTTTTAGTAATCAACAACTCACAAATTTCGTACAAAAATAAAATTTCATTTCTATAAGCCGTCAGGCAATAGCCACTTTTGTAAATAGTGTTTTTTATTTTTAATTGCTTAAAGCATGTATATTCATTGCCTAGTAATTTTAATAGATCGAATATTTCTTTAGTAAAAGAACTTTGAATGGCGTGATACATATTTTTAATACAATTGTAATCTTCTATCTTAAACAGTAACGAATGACAAAATTTTAATTGAAATTTAATTGCAATTGTTAAATTTATATTCCTTCTTGAAGTAATATTATGACAAATTTGTTTTAATTCCTTATGCTTAGCTTCAAAGCGGAAAGTAGAGTAATGGCGAGGAGGCCCGGACATACTTATTATTGTAGGGTAATGAGTGAGAATGTGGTGCTTTGGCTTCAGTGTATCGTTAAATAATTCAATAAACATGGTATTGTGGATCTCGATGCATTTAGAAAGATAGTCTAAGGTTTCTACAGTATAGCGTGGAAGTAATAGTAAGTCGACGATTTTGAGAAGATCGCATAAAAATAACCAAATGGGATTATTCTCAGGAACCATATCACCTAGTATTAATGTAATAAAATGAATAAAACACCACATTTCTCTTCCAGACATTTTTAACTTTTTATTCTTTAAATGTTCAATCAATACAGGTGGAGAAATATTAGCAATTTCTGTTTCACCGTATGAAAAATTTTGTTTTCTGCGATTTAAATCGTTCAAAGAAAAATGACCTTCTTCAATTAATGTTTTTATTACATGACATAAATTGTAATGACAAATTCCTTCAAATAAATCGTGAAGAATATCTACTGAAAAATTTTCAGTTACATGAAAACTACGGATTTTATTAAGAGGTGAATTTTGGTGAATACCGGTTGTTAAAAAATCATTTTGCTTTAATTGTTCTCTATAATTCAGTGGGTTTCTTAAATAATGAGAGTCTTCTTTAGTAACTGTTAATGCGGCCTCTTTTTTAATAGTACAAAATCTACAGAATGATTTAGCTGCGAATGACCTGCTCATATCTAAAATATGATTCAAACCTAAATTGTCTCCAATAATTAGGCCTAATACAAATTTAATATTCATATTTTTTCCATTGATGGTAAAGTTTAAACCTTCTTCTTCGAGAAAAATTATTTCTTTTATTAGATGATACAAGGCACAGTCGTTACCGTACTCTTTTATGTGTTCCTTTTTAATAAGTGCCGCCAAAAAAATATGTTTTTTAGAAAGAGGATAAGTTATATTGGGGTAAGAATAATAAAAAGCCGAAAGAGAAGTAGTATGTGAACCTAAAGGATTATTAATTTGCAAATCGTCGTTATATAAAAAATATGGTATTAGTAATTGGTCACTCCTAAATAATTTCTTTTTTTGCTTCCAAAGTTTACCTTGAACGAAGTTTTCAACTGAATCCTCTAATCCTTCCAAATACTGAATATTTTTAATCGTATCCTGGACTAAATTACCACATTTAAAAAATTGTTCAAATTGAAATTTCAAGGGCATAAGAATACCTGTTGCTTTATCTAAACCAAATTTGCACTCGCCTTTCAGAAACATTTCTGTAATTTCTTTATTTAACAAAAATTCATTGGGAGCTGAAATTAATTTTTTTTCTTCTAAA
This sequence comes from Agrilus mali, assembly GCA_029378335.1. Taxonomy (NCBI): domain Eukaryota; kingdom Metazoa; phylum Arthropoda; class Insecta; order Coleoptera; family Buprestidae; genus Agrilus; species Agrilus mali. Next base: position 5,050,684 of record CM055655.1, on the reverse strand, counting down.
ACTTTCAACAGTTTATACTCGCTGGTTATATGATTGAAGAAATTATTACAAAGATTTAATAATCGCTCACAATACAGTCTATCGTCTTTTGTTAAAGATAAGCAAAATAAACTACTTTTTATTATTGTAGTGATAGTATTAATTACTTCGTAGTTAACTACATTTTGAATTGTTGAAATATCTTTGCGACAAAAATGATCTACACTGTGTAATTTAACGCAAAATTTTAAAGCTGCAGCTTCTAAAGCGCTTTTTATTTCGTCTAAACAATATGAATTATTTTTTTCATTCAAAGATTTAGGTAACTTTATTTCCTTTAATAAGTTACTAGTCTCAACTTCATTATTTAAAGAACCTAATTTGTTTTCAGGTAAGTAGTTTTTTTCAACATCAAATGTTGCAGATGACAATGATTCTTCTAAATGTTGTGTGATATTTTGAAATTGAGAGCCATGATATTTTCGCATATGTTTACGGAAATTTGTTGTATCGCTGTACTTTTGCTGACAATCCAAACAAATGTACGTTTCAGCAAAACTACAGAGATGGACATTTTTGAGGTGTGCAAAATAAGAATTTAAATTTAAAAAATCCGTTAAACACTTAAAACACTTTACCATAACTGATGCTCACAAACTACTACTATATATATGTAATATATACTTTTAAGAAATTATAATTTTTTAGAGAATTCTCCACAAATGAATTCTTCAAAACAATTATTAATCTAAAAACAGCAAAAACGTAATTATTTAACTAACTACAAATTTAATGCATAACTTACATTTGTCAATATTTTTAATAAGTATTTAAATTTGATCACGTCTCCAAGATTATTTTTACCAAAAAATAGTAAAATTTCATTACTGTTATAATCAAAGAGACTATCAATTTCCCAATTTCTTTCTGCAACATAATATAACTATCATGTAATCACTCTGCAGCTTTAACAATAAATCTTTATTTTTTGTGATCTTCAAAAAATTTATCTAAAGCAAATGTGCAAAAAAATTATAACTTACCATTCAACTTTTCAAACAGCCGCTTTTTTTCTCGAATATCTACATAAGTAATAAAATATACTAACTCACTTTTACTCAACCTTTTCGTATTTGAAGTGGTCGCCATCACATCACAAAATGGACACGTAACACCACCAACTATAACCACAAGACGGTATCGTTTCAGAACCGTTTTCAAAGGGAACCGACAGTTATCGGAATTCTTTTAAAGAACAGCGTCAGTTAAAAGATACTCTTTTCAATTACTACGTCATTACTAGCAACGGCATAGTTCCATTACACAAAGTTTACTGCATTGTTGGTTAAAGGGTGTCAGTTTAACGTATTTGAGTTATTAAAATTAACGCACCATACAGTTGATGGTTGAACTACCAACAAACAATCTCAGTTGATAATTAATAACTGTTGTTTCCCATAGTAAAATTTTCAAGTGCAATTAAAAACTATCAATGGTATCTTTTTAACGAACTGTTCATAAAACGGACAATTACAGTTAAAATAATTTAAATGATTTTACAATTAAAATACCTACCTTAATAAACAAAATTAGTACTATTAATGGAAATGTAGTTAATAAAATTTAACTACGAAGTCTTTTAAAAGTTTACGGACGCTTTTCTTTCGGTGTACATACATTTAAAAGTTTTTGGAAATTTTTGTGGCCTTTGCTATGTACCCTATTATTTAATAACGGTCCAATTGCTTATTTTACTTTAACATAAACGATTAACGAATTACCACTGCTGAATTGAAAACAAGATTTTTATATAATTTATCAATTCTCCTCTTCCATAAGTGCGATCGCGAGGATTAATCTTGCGCAGGAATTAGTACTACTGTTTATTAATTTCAACTGAACTGGCTGTTGGATAATTATGAAACATCGTTGAAATTAAATGAAAAAGATTTAAACCAAAATGCTTTTAGATGTTTCAAATATGTTTATTAACACACTCTACATATGTTTCGACTTGTGAAGTCTTTTTCAAGAGTAATAGATATTTATCTATTATCTATTTCTAATATTTAGTTATTTCTAATATTTATCTATTATCTATTACTCTTGAAAAAGACTTCACAAGTCGAAACATATGTAGAGTGTGTTAATAAACATATTTGAAACATCTAAAAGCATTTTGGTTTAAATCTTTTTCATTTAATTAACTACTGTTTATATTTCGTTTTGCGTTGACACGCCACTTCTTTCTCCTATGAGGGAGCTTACTAATTTATATGATCGGATGTGCAAATAATAACGAGCAGATATCGCACTAACTAATTTATTTACATATATACAATTGCCGCACAGAAAATGTTTCTTATACATATAGTTAAGATTGTCTTCTTGACTATGTTTTGCTATATGCTATACTTGATACCGATAATAATGATACTGTTACGATGTTAATGATGATGCTAACTTGATAATGATGCTGATGCTGAATGTACTACTAATAATAGTAATGATATGATAATGGTATGATAATGATACTGATACTACTATAATGATACTGATTCTGTTTTATATTAGTGATAATAGTAATGAAAGTTGTTTAAATACGTCCCTCTCCACCCTACAAAAAGGGATGGAAGGTACCTAGTTGTATTGGAAATATTGCAAATACGTGCATAGCAACATCAGTTGCCGCCGTTGTTAACTATTTATTTACAAGGGTCAGTACCCTTGTATTACAATGGTAGGTACTTGTACGTGACAAACCATAATGAATGGTTGATGGGCAAAATTCCCAAATTAAGGTTTATGGAAGGCAGCAGGTAAAGACCGAATCTGAACAACTACCTACCTATAAAACTTTGATGGATATCTTAAAATTCCAAAAATTTTGTTTCAAACATTACGAAGGTTAAAATCTTATTATTTAGAAGGGGTTTATTTATAGATACGTCGTTCTATAAACTTTTAACTTTTTGGTAAATTGCATAAGAAGTCAGCTGGTACACAAAGATTCCGTTGTGTATTTTACAAATAAATATATTCTGTAGGTGTTTGGATCCTCTCACAATTTGCTTATTATAACAAAAAAACAATAACATTTAGATAGAGCCTGTTGCAGTTTGAAGATCAGAGTTCTAAACTCTAGACTTTTAGAGGGTAGTATTTGAATGAAATAAAAATTTTGATATAGAATTTGTTTTGTAATTTTGTTAATTGAATTACGAAATCCGCGCTGTTGGCAGGGCATCCTGCTCGTCTTAGTAGCAGCAGAATGCGGAATAAAAAAACAATTACTTGCTCGATTTTATTTTTGTTATTTTTAAATATACCTTGAATTGAATTATCACTGTTTTAACTAGGATAAAAGTTAATACCTACCGGTATTGAAAGACTAACTGAAAAATTTAATATTGTGGCTCCGATTTTGAAATTGATATTATTCCTTGATGACCCACGATGACCTGCTTATCAATAAGCTTAGACTATTATGAAAATTGACGAGTAGAATTTTTTATAAAAAAAAAATAAATGTCCATTTCTCTACCATTACGCCTATGACAGAAATTTGGCCTTTGAGCCGCTAGATTTTGATATCAAACTTTTGTAGTCGATAGATATGGTCAAAAGACCAAGTGGCTAAGTGAAAATGTGCCAGCAATTTTTTGGGGCCTCAAGGAGGCGTCAAAGTTTTTGCTACTTTTGCTGTAAATAACGTCAAATATTAGTTTCATGTAATGCAGATTGGCAGAAATCATTTGAATAATTAGAAACAGGCCATATCAAGAAACAGGGGGCGCCAAAACCGTTTATAAAATACGCATACAAGGGGGGGAGGGGTCTTGTTGAGTGTGACAAGATTTGACAATGGGGAACAGGGGGTCTACGGCAACGTGACGTTCGCCGTTCATCAAAAAATTTTACTGAATTTTTACAGAATCCTTGGACTTCTGATAAATAGAAATATTATTTATTTGTTCGTTACAAAAGATATTTATTGATTTATTTAAATTTTATTATGAAAATTAAATTATTATTTTTGACTATCAAAATTTGTGTATTATCAATCAAAATTTATCATGTTCAGGGGGGGGGGTGTCAGCGTGACAACCGGGGAGGAGGGGGTTAAGAAGCTAATTTTAGCATGACGTATTTTATGAACAGCAATACGGAATGATTAATAATCGATTTCAAAGTTTTATTATGTCTTTTGTAATGCAATGCGATTTGAAGAATATTAACATATTACGTATAAAGGGATAATCAGATTTTATACAATATTGATCACAAAGTTCATCTTCATTTTCTGACATTTCTACTTCATTTGAGTCGAAAATTGATGATAAAAACAAAAAACTGGCTGGTACTTATTCATTTAGCCAAAATATGTCTTTTGACCATATCTATCGACTACAAAAGTTTAATGCCATCTAGCGGCTCAAAGGCCGAATTTCTGCCATAGGCGTAATAGTAGAGAAATGGACATTTAAATATTTTATTAAAAATTGTACTCGTCGATTTTCATGATATTCAAGCCTTATTGTTAGTAGCAGGTCATCATGGGCCATCAAGGAAAATATCAATTTAAAAATCGGAGCCACAATGTTAATTTTTTCCTCATGGGCTCTTGTCCTTTCGTTGTCTTTAGTTTATATTATTTTTTGCTTAGGTGGGTGTACAAATTATTATAATGTAATAAGTGAACTGTAAAATCGTAGGCGCGCTGATTCTACTAAAACGCAATCATTCTCGCCTTAAAATCAGGTTATCAAAGAGACAGGTTGTTTAGGTCTGTTAAAAAAAAGCGAGTTGGATGGAGGCAGACAAGACAGTTTAAATATTAATTGCAAATGCGCTAATTGCAGCCATTCAAAGATATGAATTTAGGAGATCAAGGTCGACAAAAATATAAAAGAATGTTTGCGAACCTAAAATTCCTTCCGTTTATTAATATATCCTATCACAACGGCATATCAGAGACAATATCAATACAATTACATGTGTTTGAACTGTTGTCCTTGGTTATGAAAAGTGAAATGTACCTAATACTGGACAATGCATACACACATAATACTTATATGTGCATTTATGTAAATGAACGCGTAATGTTATAGTATCGGGCCTACAATTAATTTACCATCAGGTGATAAACTGAATTCCATGCGGATAATAAATAATAAAATTACAATTTTCCCGTTATTTAATTTTTTTTTATTTTGCATACGGGGTTCCCAGAAATTTATTTTGATGTAGTACCTACTAATAATTACGTTAAATTGTTGTATTAATTTTGAGGGTATAAAAATCTTGCAATTCTATAATTGAAACCTTGCATACATATGTATTCTCTGTTTCCTTTTCGTTCCACACTGTTTTGTTTTCGTATTTTTTCTATATATTTTCTTATATATAGGTAATACCTCGATTATGATTTTTCCGGTTTTCAGAATGTTGCAACAGTTCCAACATCTGAACCTTTGAAAAATACTCTTGAGAATAACCAACACATCAGATTTTTCAAATAATTTATTCATTCTTTCTTGCACTAAAATAGATATCATTCTAATAATGACGTATATCAAGCTAGCACGACAAAGTTATTTTTCCAATTTCTGACTTGCACTTAAATTTGTCGCTAATTTGTTACCAAATCCAATAATTTGTCGCTCGTGCCGTTCAGCCATTATCAGCCGGTATGCTAGCTTGAAATAAAGCTAGCACTACACATAGCATATCTCGAAAAGGAAATGACGTAGGATATTACTGTAGAGACCATAATTTGTAACTGAAAGATGACACATTCTAGGATATTACTGTAAAGACCATAATTTGTCGAATTTGTCGCTAGTCTTATTTCCAACTGATAAGCGAAAAATGCTGGAAAGCCATCAAACTCTCGAAAGGTAACTTGTTGCTCAACTTGGGGAAAACAGGGAAAACCTAATTTAAAAAATTTGGTAAATAAATCCGTTCTCTTAAAACAAATGTAACAAAGAACTCCTTGATTAATTGTTTGATGGTTTTCCAGAAGTTTTTGGCTTATCAGTTGAAGATAAGACAAGCGACAAATTTGTTGAATGTGTCATATTTTAGCGACAAATTATGGTCTTTACAGTAATATCCTACAACATTTCCTTTTCAAAATACGCTATGTGTAGTGCTAGCTTGATATCAAGCTAGCATACCAGCTGATTATGGCTAAACGGCACGAGCGACAAATTTATGGATTTGGTAACAAATTAGCGACAAATTATAGTGCAAGTCAGAAATCAGAAAAATAACTTTTGTCGTGCTAGCTTGATATAATACGTCTAATAATGTGCCCATGCATCTTTTAACAGATTTTTTTTAAAACGAAAAGATATTCGGTACATATTTTTACTAACTATTTATTTTATTTTAAATGGTTACCTATACTGAACAATTTATGGACAAAGAACGTCACATAAATTTATTAATTCCTCTACCAATTAAACTCCATTTATTTATGATACTAAGCTATCAACATGCAAATATAACAATAGATAACCATTTACGTATTTTTATTTAATAAATTGTTTGAAATGTCAATTCGCAAATGAGCTAATAAATTAAAGCTTTCAATTTTTTCCAACTTGCCCAATTACGTAAGAAACATTACGAGCACCTCTTTTGATTCAAAGGTTATACATTGTTATGTTTATGTAATGTTATTATTGCATTCGGTACCTTTTTCTATCTGCCGTTTTATTTGTTTGCAAATATCTTTGTACGTATAATATATATTGGAAAGACTGCGTGCCATGGAGGCGTTGTTCTTGTTGAAAGAAAGACTTGCCATTTAATAAAATGAGTACAAAGCGCAACGTTGCATTATTTTGTGTGCTAAATTGACCAGGATTATTTAATTAGTTCGGGTGGAGTCGAATGCACAACGCAATAGTGCAACGTGATCAAAGGTTACAAACTAGCTCACTAAGGTTCATGTTCGAAATGACGAGTGACCCCCAAAATTTATTGGCTTTGGCTGTTGCAGTTCATACGAGTTTTCAATACAATTATGGTATTATGATGAAAACGTTTAAGCCTTCAATGATGGCGTCAGATAAATTCATCTATCAATGTTTTTTCTGAAGAAAGAATAATCCTTAATTCACAAAGTTAATAAGCCCAAATATTCAGCAGTTCTTTAATTAATCGCTGGGAGATTTATTTAGTTTCATTGCATTTTACGTGTGTATTTAATTAGAATTTTATTAACATTCCTGATTTTCACCTTAATTTTAGTCTAGAATTTCCAATTGATTCCAGTGAATGTAATCTTTACTTCGTTGAATTTTATGCGAATTTAATTATCAATCAGACTTTCTTAAAATGTAAGCAGTTAACGCCATTCCGCACAATCGCGAGTTATATGAGCCGTTCAATGTGTTAGAAAAGAATAGAAGTATACCATCACACATTTTTACCACCCACATCATCCACCCATTCTAATCAAACTCCGTCACTTGCAAATACACACCAAGGGCCTTCTACCACTGCAACCCTAAGTGGGTGGTCATGGAATGAAAGAAGGAAATTAGGCAGCAATAAAAGTACCCAGTAACCGATTCTTAGATTTAGCTTTATCAACCTTAACATTTATAAACAATTACTACAATTGCTAATTATCTGTAAATGTAAACAAAAAAAAAACGGAAGCCGTCATGGGACTATAGTAAATCGCACAGTTGGTTGCGCATGGTGACGCGTCGCCACGGCATGAGTCGCCACGCCAACAGTCCTGTTTACCCGCGGTTATAGATTTCATATTAAAAAGTTTTGTGTTTTAACCCGGTTGCAATATCAGTCAGTATGAGATTTCTAGCATCTTGTAATTAATAGTTCATTAAAATTAGTCGCTAAAACTGAAATTGACGTTACATCCGAAGTCGTTACAGCCAAATGTTCTTCTTAAATTACTCCTTAAATTCAAGGGACTGTGTTATGTCGTTATAACCATAAGGTCGTTACAACTGAAGTCGTTATAAATGAAATTCACTGTATATATATATACAGGGTTTTTCAAGTTGATGGGCTATTAAAAGTATATGAATTAGTAGAAGGAATTCAATTCTGAAACTTGGGCTCATTTGGTTATTGTTTATGCCGCTTATTTTAAAAATATTTTCAAGTTCGATTTACATCCGGTTATACCGGAAGTCGATACCAACTTTGTTATTTTAAATGGAATGGTATATTTTTTACGCTGAATTCGAATAAAACGTGTAATTCTAAGGTAAGTTTGATAACCAACTTGTACACCTATGACGATCGGTTTCTGATATAATTTAATTTATAGAAAAAAAAATCGCTACCGCAACCCAAATTATAAAAAATCATAACTTCCACAAAATACGACTTAGAGTGTTGAAATTTTTACTAGTAATAGCTGAATATTAGTGCTAACGCCTTGACAAAATTGAATTAAATAATTTATACAGGGCGTTCAAAATAAAATTCTAAAACTGAAAAACTTCAAACACGAATTACTTGGTTTTTTCAAATGACACCTACTATTTTTTATTTTTTCAATCGATTCCTTTTTTTATCCTCTTTCGATCTATATGGATACTTCCTATTTTAAGTAATAATTCAAAATTATTCCAAAATTTTCAAATATATTCCATATGGATCGAAAGAGGATAAAAAAATGAATCGATTGAAAAAATAAAAAATAGTAGGTGCCATTTGAAAAAACGAAGTAATTCGTGTTTGAAGTTTTTCAACTTTAGAATTTTATTTTGAACGCCCTGTATAAATTATTTAATTCAATTTTGTCAAGGCGTTAGCACTAATATTCAGCTATTACTAGTAAAAATTTCAACACTCTAAGTCGTATTTTGTGGAAGTTATGATTTTTTATAATTTGGGTTGCGGTAGCGATTTTTTTTTCTATAAATTAAATTATATCAGAAACCGATCGTCATAGGTGTACAAGTTGGTTATCAAACTTACTTTAGAATTACACGTTTTATTCGAATTCAGCGTAAAAAATATACCATTCCATTTAAATTAACAAAGTTGGTATCGACTTCCGGTATAACCGGATGTAAATCGAACTTGAAAATATTTTTAAAAGAAGCGGCATAAACAATAACCAAATGAGCCCAAGTTTCAGAATTGAATTCCTTCTACTAATTCATATACTTCTAATAGCCCATCAACTTGAAAAACCCTGTGTATATAGATTACTTAAACGCAGTGCAGCAGGGTTTGCACACTAAACAACCATTAGGCAGAAGTCAATTATGACCATAATTTTCTAACTGATCCTGAAAGGAAACTTTTTCCAGAAGGTGAACGTGAAAGCTTATTTCCAAATAGCCACGTATTTTCTTACCAACTGGGATTTCACGCCATCATCGTGGATTTCCAAAGAGAATTTTGCTTACAAAATACCCGGTGGATTGTTTATTTTGTAATGTCTGATATATAAATCAGCAGTGCCTTTTGTATGTTATTTAAGCTATTATTGGATTGAACGCGTAATCTGAGCCGGGTAGAGTATCGTAAATAATTATTAATCAAATTGTTACATTTTAAAAGCAGACATTTTCCGCTACTAACGGACTGTGAAATTCTTCGGGCAAACTGAACGACCTCGGCGTAAACAATATCCTTGACATTCGTTCTTTTAAATTAGAAAACTACCGCACACCATACTTTAATACTTATGTACATGCATGAAAAATATGTTGTTATGTATATGCACTAACGTACTATGCATGCATACATTGATATCTACAGTGTCGGAACTGCTGAGACTCAACATGGGGCGCTAAATTGTAGGGGGCAGTGTTATTACTTTCTAATATTTATAATTTATCTCTACTACCGCACACATATGCAGATATGTGATTTATTTAGAGTAGTTCTATTTAAAATACAAATAAAACACGCTGTAAATACAATAATTTTATTATAGCAATGTAGAAATAAGACGTTTTGTTCAGGGCCGGACCGTGAGTTTAGGGGGGGGCTTGGGCCAATACTACTTAGGGGCCCACCTAATTACTCAAAGTAAGTATAGAAAAAATTGAGGCAGTAAAATATTTGATTTATATTATAATTCTCGTATATTATGGATTCTTTCGTATTATCGTCTATTTTTGACTTTGACTTGACTTAGCTGGGGGCTCCTTGAATCCACAGGACCCCATATTTTCACCTAAAATTTAAAAAAAGTAAAGAAAATTTTAACGTGTCCCAAAATAAAATAATAAACCAAACGTAATACCTACACGAATACGATAACGTTCATTTCGATCGTGTTGTCTTTCCCAGGCGTAACCTTATAAAAATATTTTGTTTTTATTTTAATTTTACACAATGTATCAAAAACTACCTCTGTAGATGAGTCAACTCTAAATTGGTTAAGTCGGCGTAATAGAAAGGGTTAAAAATAATTAATGCCTTAGTCGAAAAACAGGGGCAAAAGTAGATAAAATAAAAACTATATAGGAAGGGTTAAAAATAAATATTTTTGACTATCAGTCAAAATTTATCATGTTCAGGGGGAAGGAAGGGGGTCAAAAAAAAGCTAATTTTAGCGTGACGTATTTTATGAACCGCCCTCAAAAATTGATTAGGTAGGGGACCCCTGACAAAAATTTAAATAATCCCAATAATCATAACTTTCACTTAATACGTAAAGGTACAATTTAATTACTAAAAGGGGTTGAAATTTTCCATACGTAGTTGAAAGGTTATTTTTACTGTATTTGGAACATCCTGTGTACGGACGACGATATCCTTTGTCACCTGACTTCAAATTTCCATTTTACCAGGAATCAGGTGAAATGTTATTTGGTGCAACAGAAATAGTAACCACAATTTAACAAATATAATAAAAACTCTGTGAAAATAAATCCTGATCGTATAAAACTACTTGGTTTAGCCCCAGTTCTGGATTATTTAATTTTTTTTGCTTAAACAGTTTTATTGAGTAAACAATTTGTAATAAAACAATTAACTTTTTAGATCTTTAAAACGAGCCAAATCATAGATATAATAATAGAATAGCAGCACAGTATTATTAGTATATATTACACAATTTTGTCAAAATTCAGCATATGCAAGCGTGGCGTCCAAAAGAATGACTAGGGTGCCTTTACAAAGGTGTAAATTGTCCCAAAAACTATAAGACTTTTGTCTAATATATTTAATATACAATTTAATTTTCTAAAAGGGGTTGGGATTCTCCATATACGCAATTAAAAGGTTATTTGCTGTTATTCCAGACATCCTATATAGTGGCGCCCTTAACCTTTGTAACCTGACTACTTCAAATTTCAATATTATCAGAAATCAGTTGAAATATTATTTGGTGCAACGGAGATAGTAACTACAATTTAACAATAAAAACTCTGTAAAAGTAATTCCTGATTTTATAAAAATACTTGATTTGGCCCCAGTTCTGGATTATTTTATTTTATTTTTTTTGCTATAACAGTTTTATTGAGTAAACAAAGTTCAATTTTGCCAAGAATCAATAATTGAAATGTTGACTAGTGCAACAGAGTTATTAGAATTTAATAATTAAAATGATGTAATAAGACTTGCTTTCTGTATTTGTTTTTTTTTTACTTGCCAGGTAGTTTTTTAATATTTAGACGATAATTTAAATTTAATGGTCATTAATAAAACTCATTGTGCATTAATTTTTGTATACCAATTAATTAACTGAATTAAGACATAAAACAAGCATGTTATATAAAAATGTCTTAAATGTATTAAAAAACAAACACTGGACACTGGACACCTACTACTACTTACTACACACGTCGTTCGTACGCAAATGATAATGTATCGTAGAATTTATAAATCAAGGAACATGTGCTACTGTCGTAGAAAAAGGAAACTTTTTATGGTCATAGAACAATAAACGTTGCACAGTCTATTAGCTAAGAAAGCCGGATTCCATAACGTAACAGATAAATGGACCACAACAACAATAACCGCGTATCCTTGAGGTTGACAATTTTATAAAAGCAAAGGGAACCGAACGAGCGCGCGCTTTATTTTATCGAGAGCCGCGACCGCTCTTATCTGTTTATGCAGTCACATGCGGCCATTCACATGTCCTGTGTGCGTGAACTTACACTTTGTGACAGATTGGGGGTGTATATACAATATGTCACAAATACTTATAGTCCGGTCAAATTAGACCAAAAAATAAGAGTAAAGCTATATAAATTCCCACCAAGCTGAAAATCAGTTAGATTGTTTAAAATATGATTAAAAATTAAATTTGAAAGTTCCCCATCTTTACTCTGTATGGAAAAAATTTTATTCAAGGTTAAAGGTAAAAAAAATGAGTTTTTCGTGATTTTCAGCAAAACGGTAAGTTTTATCATAAAATTACCCCAGACAAAAATTGTTGATCATAAAATTATCTATAAAATATGTATCTCTAAAATACCCCAAAATAAGCTATGTGACAAATAAATCCCCAAAAACTAGAAAATATTTACTGCAAATAGAAAAAAAAAATGTAGAGGAAAATTTTTCCCCAGAAGAATTCCCCTGAAAAATATATCTATCCCCGAAAAATACCCCAAAGCAAAAAAATCCCCTATTTTTTGGGGAAAATCCCCTAATCTGGCAAGCCTGAGACTAACAGTATTTCATTTATTGGGCACACTGACATAAAGCAGGTATAGACCCTACCACGCATACAATTGAACAGGAGACAGATGTGTCTCGAGGTTACACTGGCGTATAAAATAAGGCACTGGGTTCCATTTTACCTGATATCTCAGAAACGGTGGCTCTTAGGATAAAAATATTCATACATATTTTATAGATAATTTTATGATCTACAATTTTTGTCTGAAGTAATTTTATGATAAAACTTACCGTTTTGCTGAAAATCGCGAAAAAATATTTTTTTTGACCTTTGACCTTGAATAAAATTTTTTCCATACAGGGGAAATTTTATTTTTAATCATATTTCAAACAATTTTACTGATTTTCAGCTTGGTGAGAATTTATGTAGCTTCGAATGTCTAAATTGACCGGACTATTAGAGCAACTTCATCTTTATTATCAAAAGTAATTCAATTAACGTATGTGAGTGGAAAGATATGAACATCAGATTGGTGGTAGTATTCTGATTTTTTTGAAATTTTAATATTTTATATAATTCAGTACGAAGAATCAGTGGCGTACCTAGGTAACCAAAGGCCCTGGGGCAAAAAATAAAACAGGGCCCCAACTAAACTATTTAAAATCGTTTATTCCGTATTCGTCGTGTTCCGAATTCGATGTACTTCAGATTTGTCATAATTCAGATTCGTCGTAATATAGTCGACTCCATAATAAAATAAAAAACCAAATACAAATTGTAACTTATTTTAATGAACAAATTAAAAGTATTTTATGAAAATAAAAGAAAATATCTACCTGTTACCGTTCAAAAATTAGGTCCTGCGACAGACACACAGACAGCGGAAGCACGTTAATAGGGTCCCGTTGATCACCCTTTGGGTACGGAATCCTAATTAAGTAGAGATTTTTAATCCAATAACACCACTTTCCTGACCGACTATAGGTACGTCTTACGACGAATCTGGGTTACGACAAATCAAAATTTTATCAATACAACTCAAAATATAAATATGTAGTTACATTAAAATACTTTAAAGTTGCAAAGCTTCTTTATCATTAGTTGTTTATTGTGCATAGCAGGGCACGTCCTCTGGTTCTTTCTACTCGCAGAGTTTAGGAATGAATAACTAGATAAATTAATTAATATAGTTTGTTTTTTAAATAAAAGTTAGTGGATATAACTAACACAATTTATAGTTTGTAAGTCAGAATCTGAGGGGCCCCCTGAGCTTGGGGCCCCGGGGCACTGCCCCGTCTAGCCCTATGGTAGTTACGCCACTGCGAAGAAAATACTTATGTATACTCCATAATTCGAATTTAATGAACAGGAGTGTTGTGGAGTAAACAATATACGTAGAAAAAAAAAAAAAATTCGGCCACTAATCCACAAAAACATTTCTTTAGATACAAATGTATACATTTCAACCACTATGTGGTCATTTATTACATCAATTTTTCTTAAATATAAGGTTGGCAAAGTAGGGGTAATAACGGGTTATTTAGAGGTGACAGATCGAAATTCATTAGGAAATCCCGGTATTTATATATGTACCTACTCTGCTTCCGTTGGAGACAATTCCAGGTAGAGTCCGGTCAATTTAATTTTTCCGGTTTTGTATTATAAACTCAAAATTGTAAATCTTTTACTTTATTATTTATTACTGGCGCAATAAATTAATTCATCCCTGTACTTACTACAAGAAGGAGAAGGATACCCTTGTCTTTCTTGACGGGTCGGAGGTAATGAGCAGGGGGTGCAGGTACCATTTATAGAGTTGTCACATCTTTCTCTTCTATGTTTGAAATTTGTAGAGTTGTCCTTTTTATTATTTTGCTGCAAAAAGGGAGACAAACACACGCAAACTATAAAAGTAGAACAGAAATGAGCAGAATTGAAATACTACTTGCATCACTTGTATCTCATCCTCATAAAAAACGATGAAGGGGCTACTTAATTTATTGCGCCAGTAATAAATAATAAAGTAAAAGATTTACAATTCTGACTTTATAATACAAAACCGGGAAAATTAAATTGAACGGACTCTAGTTTGTACATTCCTTTAAAAGTTCTGTATTATTGTTATTTATAGAGTGCCCAGTTTCTATAATATGACACGCTACTGCTGATTTTTCTTTATTCTAGTTTTTTACATGATAAAAATGTTCCTTATAACGTGTCGCTAAATTCCCTTTTGTCAAGCCTACATAAACTTGGTCGCAGTCGTTGCAATTAATTTTATAAATACCTTATTTTTTGTATACTTTGTCCTTTGGATTTCCTAAAAGATTGAACAAACTGTTTTTATTGGCGAAAACAAGCTCAATATCATAATCTCTGAAAATTTACTCCATAAAATTTAAGAAAACTTATGTATGATATAATCAATGACGACATAACGCCCTTCAGTCGTAGTTTTGTCGATGATTTAGTTTATTATGTTACTTTAAATCTACGAGGGTGTACCAAGTACCACATGAAATATTAAAGCAGCAATTTGACGTAGATTAAATTATTTGAATATTTAAGAGCACTAATAAGGGGCCATTCATTTATTACGTAAGACGATTTTTACTAGTTTTTGACCCCCTCCCTCCCCTAAGTAAGAAAAAGTAAAAATAGGCCGACCCTTCCCCCTGTTTAATATTTATAACATAAGAATCTAAAGGAAAATTGAATATACGCTTGGTTGGTTTTGATGTTTATTTTTAAAAGTAACAATTTTCAGGAACGTTTACAATCATGTTGGATGGAATCATTTTAATCGTTTGGATATAATCACTACATAAAATTTTCAGTCCAGGGGTTCAAAACCCACTCAGAAAGTGAATGTGCCACTGGAACATCTCTAATAGCAAGTGTTGCTTCTTCTTGGTCACTCGCGCTTTTTCAAGTCTTAACTTTGCGTATATTTGTGATCTTACATAAGAAATATCAAGAATCCCTCCCACCCCCTTGTAAGAAAAAATAAGGCACGCCGACCCCCCTTCCCCATAAATCGTCTTACGTAATAAATGAATGGCCCCTAACTATGGTACTTACACGGACTAACTTAATTATTACAAAATAAAATATTGTTGAATGATTATTGTCTTATGGAACGTTTTTACTCCAGCGGGTCTACAGAAAACTATTTACAAAAATGAATATCTATGGAGATTAGGGCTAGTGGTATGACCGCCATTGCAACCCTCAGGTAAAAGGTTGTTGTACTTAAGGGAATGCGGTCTATGGGAAATTTTATCAATTAAATAGTAATTGTCGTACCTACGTAACAACATCCAAATTTTGTGATCGTAAAATGTTTATAACTTTTATACTCTATTTCATCCCCTTCAAATTGTATTTTTCGCGACAAAAAGTAGCCTATATGTTTCCTACAGGTCCCATCAAAAAGTTGAGCGACTTAAGTAGCGATTAGCAAAGCAAGACCAAGAGTCGGATAGTCTTGTTCTTGGTCTAGGTTTTGTTTACTTAGTCTTGGTCTTGGTCTTGCTCAAATTCGTCTGGTCTCGGTCTTGGTCTTGGTCTTGCTGAATTTCGCCTGGTCTTGGTTTTACAATTAGTCTTGGTCTTGCAATAAGGTCTTAGAACATTTTTCAAAAAACTTTGTAAACATGTTTTCATTTGGCAAACATTTTTAAACATAAATTCACTATCCACAAATTGAAAAAACAGTTCATTAAGATGTTATTGTTTATTATTATTTAATCATAAAAAGAAATTATTAATTTATGGAGTACTTTAGTGATGAGCAAAGCAAGACCAAGACCAAGACTCGGATAGTCTTGGGCTTGGTCTCGGCCTTGTTTACTCAGTCTTGGTCTTGGTCTTGCTCAAATTCGTCTGGTCTGAACTGCAAGATCAAGGTCAATTTTGCTCATCACTAGGCTTAACCGTAAAAACGTAACAGAGACTTACTTTCACATTTATAATATTAGTATGGATAAGTTGGAAGACTATGGATGGATGTATATGTTACTTAGTACTTACAATATTAAAATAGTGACGTTACTGATTTGTTTTGCCATAATATCGTGGTAATAAGACAAAGATAGCAACAGTACCTATTATTGAACATTAATAAAAATTGCATTGCGTGAACGTTAGAAACATGATCCAGATGACATCATCATTTAAATGGTTAACTTCTGTAATTTTGTTTCAAAATAGCTAATTGCATTTATATTATTATTTCTGATAAATACGAATTTGGGGCACTCGATATAGTAAATACTTACCTATTATTATAAGTGAATATAACTGTACCTATAACCGTTTAGATAAGACATACTGAATATCGTATGTTTACTGCATTTATAATTAACATGCCGGCGTGCGGAATTGCATATAAACTGATTTAATTTTGCAATTATGGGAAACAGTGGACATAAATTACTTTGAAAAAAAAAATGATAAATAAGTGCAAGACCACGCATTTCTTCATTGAAACCCACGCTGTTGCAAAATAGATAAGTGTATTCTTGTATACATACATACATAGATCTTAGTCTTACAATTAGTCTTAATATCTGTCACGTAAAAGTCAACCGTTTCTAAAAGTTTCAACCACGTTTAAACAATAGTTTCCTTTTTTTTTAATTTTCACAACGTTTGCTACGATTATGAAAAGTAACTAAATGTGTTTGAAAAATTGTGCAAAAGAGTAAAAGTTTTAAGTTTTAGCCAGACACTCATACTGAACTTTCTAAAAAAAAAATTAAAAGAACCAAAAAGTTTCAATTTATTACTATAGAAGTACAAAAGTGATAATAAAATAATTAAAGCATTTTGTAGATATTCATCACCAATCGAAATATTTTAGAAACAAAGATCTACATCGATATTGTAGAATTATCTTAATGTCAGTTAACATAACATTGAAAAACGAGTGTAACGTTACATAAATACTATCATCATCATTATAACATCATTAAAAATCTCTTTATTCATAAGTGAAAGGTATTGATTCATATTTCATTTCTTTTGACAAACACATTCTTCAGGTGACCTATCTTTATGGAAAAATAATTTTCAAAGGAGAAGGGGCCTTCTAAAGATGATTCTTTGCTTATACTTTCATCGGAAATTACAAATTAATACCCAATAAAAGAACATTTTGAATGTCTAGTTGTTCAACAAATTGTTTGCTTTAAGAATTTTCAGGTAATTTCTAAAAACTAATTCCCATAAAAAATAATTTAGTGGCCTTTAAATATACAAAGGTGAGTATTGAAATTTTGTTAAAAGCCACTCGGGTGAATCTCAAGGATCACACCCCATGACTAGTTTGTTTTATTTTCGTTTCAAAAACAATAAGAATGACTCGGTCATTTCTGAAATTTTGAAAGACACATGTTTCTTTCGACTTTATTATTTAATTGTACCTATTCAGCAATTGTACGGTAAAAGAGTACTATTTACTGTAATAAAACAAAATAGGAGAGTCGTCAGTAATAATTTAAACATAACTTTCACTTACGCCCAATAAATCGTGATATAATTCGATATAAATATTTACCTATCGAATTATAAACCGAATATTGTGGATCATATATCTTTTATAATGTTTCGTAAGCAACCAATATTTTAAATAAAAGAGGGATTCTTCGGTGACCAATTTTTGAAATATTTTTTGATATGAAATAAAATAAAATAAAATAAAAGGAAAAATGCTTTTAAATGTTTCACGATTTATTTGAGACGAATTCTAAATATGTTAATATTGAGAAAGGGCCAATAACCCGAAACGTATGTATAGTTACGTTCAAATAAATCGTGAAACATTTAAAACCTTTTTCCTTTTATTTTATTTTTAACCAATATACTGTCAAAAATATAAAGGGGGTTGTTTAGTTAAAAACATTGAATTTTTCTTGTTTTAAGGTTCCTTTCCTCAAAGTGAAAACTAAAATTACTTTGTTGTCCATTTTCTGTTTGATTGGTTTTATCATTAAAACGTTTAATGCATGTTCCAATTGACCCACAATCATAAAATAAAAAAATAAATTAAAAAAAAACAACCATTACCTATGTATGTACCGAATGATTAAATTGCCTAATTTTGTTGACTCATCTACTTGTACACACAATGTTAATGTTATCGGTTCTTTTATTAGCTATATAATTAATTGAATATAAATAACTAACCTGATAATCATAATGATAAAATATCCATAAATAACGAAAATACAATCAAATTGATCTAGATAGAGAGCAGTAGGACAAGGGTTGCCAACTTTAAAAATTAGTTTTTCAAGACTTTATAGAAAAGGTATCAGGGTTAAAAAAAAAACAGTTTTTATAAAATTTTTGAAACAAACAGTTCAAAATGTTTAAAACATGTGTTCATGTGTAAACGTTTTGTTTTTCATTTATTTCAAACATGTTTTAAACTGACCATTTTCTATACAAAACGTTCACATAACGTATATTCTTCATCGATATTTTCTTTATTAGTATCGCACAAGCAGGTACATCTGAAAATACTCCTACTTTTTTAAAAACTGTTCTAAACTAATTGAATTCTTAAAAACTTTCGACCAAAGCATAACACCCCTCGAAAGATTTAGATTGCATTTATTGGACATGCTCTTTTTATTTTCTATGGGGCTGTTCATAAAATACGTCACACTAAAATTAGCTTTTTTTGACCCCCTTCCCCCCGGTGATCACGCTGTGTCACACTTTCTGTAGATAACCTCCCCTGTAAATAACACGTCACAAAAAATAAACCCCCCTGAACATGATAAATTTTGATTGATAATACACAAATTTTGATAGTGAAAAATATTTATTTTATTTTCATAATAAAATTTAAATAATGTAATAAATATTTTTTGTAACGAACAAATAAATAATATTTCTATTTCTCAGAAATCCAAGGATTCTGTAAAAATTCAGTAAAATTTTTTGATGAACGGCGAACGTCACGTTGCTTTATTTATATTGTGTTTTAAACAGTGTTTGGAACACGTGTTTTAAAAGACTTTGTTTTAAACATTCCAACCCTGATCTGGAATAATAAAATAATAATAATAATAGACAACGAATAAAACGATGAAAAGTTTCGACTATAATTTTATTGATCACAACTGAGACTCATCTTCACCTGAAGATGCCAATGGTTGGCGAAACAATTGTTGTGATTAATAAAATTATAATTGAAACTTTTCATCGTTTTTTTCGTTTTCTATTAATATAAAGTTTCAACAAGTAACGCCTTTAATTATTAATAATAATAATTCGTAATGTATCTACTATTTTAAACAATGTAAAAACTGATATATTCTTTTAAATATTAAAGAAAGAAAGCAAAAAATAAATTAAATAACTATTGGTACACGTAAGTAACACAATTGACAAAAGTCATACGTTAGTTTGCTTATTTTCATAATTGTGATTTAATATACCTACAATTATCATATTTTCGAGTGTACTAATTTGCGAACAATTCACTACACGATTAAGTGAAATTAATTCACATTCAATGTTATTGTCATTAAGCCTGATTTTCCCAAAAAAGAAAATAGCCTTTGTTTGTGTCATTCATCATAAAAATTACTTAGGTAATTATTTTTTGTTTGTTCTGAAGTATTTTTCACTTTCTTGGTTGATGGAATTTAATTTACGTCTTTGCCTAGAGAAGCTTAATACTATACTTTTAGTTCTTTGATAAAATATATTTTTTTTAATTGATGCTTTACTTTAAAAAAAATTCTTCATACTAAATTGCAGAATGCGTAGGTATACTTATGGCAAAAAATTGTATTACAATTTATCATTGTTTAAAGTTCTTATTCTACTGTTTGAGTTTTGCTATCATAAAGATCAATGTAGCAATTACTAATTAATGTAACTTTTCTATTGAAGAATTTGATCTACAAATAATACTTTTCAATAGCTTCATTTCTAAATGTAACTTCAGTAATGTATGGTAAATACGTGTTGTGTATTTGTGATTTCAATGTTACGGTTCTGCGTAAATTTATTGAATAAAAATGTTAATTTTAAACGATTCAAAACATCATGCATGACACTGGCAACCATTCATTAAATTACGACAAATCCAATTCATTGTGCAACGTATTCAAGTAGGCGCCAGTGCAAGCCTCTTGTTACGATGAGATACATACTAAATTCTAAATTTGGTAAGAAGTAGTATACGTATATACATGGGTATTGTAATTCCGTAACTCAATTAATTAACCTGTTTTTTTTTTATTATTATTTTTATCACTAAATAATTCGGAAGTTTAGTACAATATAGAAGTATTTTACAATTTAGGGCTAAATATAGAACATTTTACTCACGATCAGTTATTTATTGTGTATTAAAAGAATGAGGGTCAATAAATAGGTACATTACTTGACTGATAACACAAAGTACCTACCTTAAAAAAAAATTATTCAATTATTTTTGACACATGCGAGGTGCTCTTTTTATCTGTGTTATTCAAAATGTTACATCAGTGAAAGTGTTTCTATCAATAATTTGTTTTATGATACCTACGTTAAAACAGACCGATGTATAAGTTTTTTCAAAAATATGCATTTCCCGTGTTTCACATAAAGTACAGCATGCATATACATAAAAAGAAACAAAAAAATAATAAACCAGAGGAAGGTTTATTAAGGAAATGTGACATCCTTAGCTCAGTTTTATTTTCCCCTTTTTCCTAAGTTTGTCAGTTTTTCTTCTATTACTTTCGTCATTACTTACTTCTTGCCACATAAAAAATTATTAATCGTAACGAATTGATTATAGAGAGTGTGTATTTGTTGAAAAGGCTACAGAAAACGTGATGAAAAAAAATATATTTTATGGACGGTTTCTTAAAGAGAATGTGTAAAATACATTCATACTTTTTCAATGTAATTTTTATTTATTTTGTATTTTAAATTGAGCCTTATTAATTTTTGTCCTTTGTTATTAGTTATTACGATATTTATTTAATGGTACCTAATAAACTTCAGGTTAGAAGATGAAGCATGCAAAATTAAGTGTTTATTGGAGTATATTATCGATTTATTTTTTATATTTATACTAGCAGCAATAGCCGGCGTTGCTCGGGAAAGAATATATCACACGTTTGATGAAACATTCTAGAACATTCGCGAATTTAGAACTATCCAGAACATCCCATAATGATACAAAACATTTTCTAACTTTTTTCCAATCAGAAAATGTCATTTCCTCCATTAATGTCCATTCAAATTAACTGTTTTTTGATATTGTTGTCTTGAAAATTTTTATTAATTAAATAATTATGTAAGTAATTTAAATAAAGACGACTTCATAAAGTTCGAAATCTTGAAACTGTTTAAATTAAAACATTCAATCAACCCTTATTTAGCCCATTTTTATATAGGTAGCCATTAAACCAAAATATGTCCAAAAATTTCAGTTGGGTGATTTTCAACCCTAGCGCTAATTTCACCCATTATTTTATTTCCCTGTAATTAAAAAATTACCATTTTTGAACAAAACAAAGATTAGACACTTTTTTCTATATTATCATTCAAAATAGTAAGGAAGTGAACTAATTTTTGATATATATCTATTATATCTAAATTTTGTAAATTAAATTAAAATAATGTAATACAAACTTAGTTTGCATTCACTTCTTTTAAAGTGCTTCATTAACTGTTAAGTACCATAAACAGAAATATTTGTAATAACAATGTAATTAATAAAACGTTCATTGTTTAATACATATACCTAGTTCGTACTGATCTAATAAAATTAGTTTTTTAACACTATTAAAAAAGCAAAGTACTGCTGTTAGCTTTTTCATGTCGATTTATGTTGGAAGTCGAAGGCTTTGTTTTTGTTTTTGTTTTCATTTACGATTTAGAAAAAAAGAGTGAAATTGTGCATCGCAAATGTACTAATAAAATTTATTGAGTAACCAACCACGCACTGACTGACTGACTGACTGGCTATTAAAATATGTGTAGAACTAACTGCAGTGAAAGAACTAACCAACTGACCAAATCCACGCGTTTCTAATGCAGGCACGACTTAAAATTCACGTGGTGATAGTCATAAGGTCGAAGTATCACTGTCCGATGGAATAAGGAAAAGCCTCACCTTAAGCTAGTTATTTCAAGTTTTTTTTTTTCTTCCATACGATCTAAACCATTTTTAAAGTCGATTAAATATTTGCCATGGCAATGAAGTGTATAACCTTGGTTACAATGCGACAGAAAGTAAAAATTCTTAAGGAATTAAGTCTTGTACGTTATGTACACGCCCAAAGGCGACCTATTAAAAATACAGTAGAGGTTACTCTATCCCCTCAACAACGCTAATTTTGTAGTGTGGGATAGGTGGTAAAAATTTTCTACTGTTACATTTCTGTCAAATGGGTGTACAAGGCGTGGAACGGGTATAAAAGCCGTAATTTTATTCTGATTGTCACTGTTTATTTGTTCGAACTAAAGAAACAACATGTTTGTAAAACTGGTAAGTTATTATCTATGTATATTTACTCTTACACCTACTTGATCCCTTCATTATTGTTGTGCGGCAAACCTGTGCTGCTACTACTACCCACCCACTTTGGATAACAATTTTTTCGTGAATTAAGAAATAAAGTGCAACCATCAAGTTCAGTGAAGTGCAAAGACAGTGCTTTTGTGTTCAAATTTGGACTAAAGATACATCAACAATAAGTGCAATTAATCAACCAAACCAACCATTTATCATAAAATACTTTTTTTTGTTTTATTCAAACATTGTCTTCGTCTTTAGGTAGTATTCGCTTGTATATCATCTGTAGCCCTTGCGGCATACAATGGCCCATTGGCGGGTGGTGAGCCTGCACATCGTTACCCAGCTGGAGTCGACCCATCAGCATGCCCCAACTTCCCCCACTGCAACAACCCAGCTGTAGCCGTTAACCAGCAGCCAGCCCATGCATGGAACGCCCAACCACAATGGAACGCCGCTCCCCAAAACCAATGGAACCCCGCTCCCCAAAACCACTGGAACTCAGCTCCCCAAAACCAATGGAACGCTGCTCCTCAACAATGGAACGCCCAACCCTCATGGAACAACAACCAAAACGCTCTTGACAGTGGTGCCTATACCGGTGATGGTGATTGGCACGGAGAAGGGCTTGCTGAAGCTGGCGCTTTCGGAGACATCAGCCACAGTAAGTAAAAATGATAACGAAATGATATTGTGTTTATTATGTGAAAGATGTTATTTAAATTTATATTTTTTTACAGACTTCAACGACCCTGCTCCAGGACACCCAATTCCCCAAGCTGCTCACCACGTTCCAGTTCCTGGACTTCCCGCTCAACTCCCCGCAGGTGTTGACGCACACGCCTGCCCCAACTACCCATACTGCCACTAAAAACTTAAACAAGCTAGACACCAGCTGACAAACTGTTGTACAGATAAAATTAATAAAGTAACTAATTGCGATAGCACTTAGTACATAATAAGCCTACGCTGTGTTAAAAATTAAAATTTCTTCTATCTTCTTCTTCTACTTCTTTTTTTATTTTTCAGTATTTTCATTTCTGTCTAATGTCTCACTATTTCTTTCTCTTGTTCTTGCTCTCTGTCTTCCTGCTCTCATCTGAAAGTCTGTTATTTAAGGTAAACTTTTACCATTTTCTAGTTTAAATTTAACCTTGCAGCAGATGCGTGCAGCGGATAACATGCATCGTAAGCGTTGACACCAATTGATTATCTACATTTTTTTTATATAATAGACTCTCTTGTATATACTATGTATGTAGCATGATTGAATATTACGAGTGCTTGTACAAAAAGTGAGAAATAAAGTCAAATGATATTATGCTGCCTTCTTTTATTTTTTCTTCCCTAATTAGGAGGTTAATAAATATTTCGTAGAATATAAATAAAAACTCAGTTTTTAACTTGTTTAAAAGCTAATGCGACTAGATAAGTCCTTCGGAAGATGTTGGGAGGGGGGGGGATAGTTCTAGAAGTCGTCTTGAACACATTTGATTGTTTACAATTAGGTAGTTCACTAGTTAATTCTAAAAATGGAAGGTGTAATGCAGGTGCACCTATCTACATTTTTATAAAAAATGTACATAATGATCTACTAATTTAATTATAATTCGGAAATAATTGGCTGCGTTAAGTCACATATATTAAAGATCTTGGAATTATGCGTTCATGAAAAAAATATACGGAACTGGTGGTCACACGGTTTAAAAGTTCAAAACTTTTGCACAAGACCTTTTAATCATTTCGTAATTCAATGTTCATTAAAAAAATTCCGGAACGGTGGTCACAGGTTTCATGAGTTCAAAAGTTTAATATTTTGCAGGCGATCATCAGTGATAATTTTGAAATTTTATGATCATTAATAAAGAGTGCTGGACAGATGGTCACACAGCTCAAACGTTCAAATAATTCGTGATTAGTGAATAAAACGAAGTTGTACATACGCAGAATATTAAAAAACAAGTACAGGGGTTTTTTATGTTAGACTAGTAAAGCTTGTCGAGGAGAATCTTTTATTTAAACAATAAATTATTACCAATTATGTAATTTTTGTTACAGCATATACGTAAGTAACTATTGTAACGTAAATTTTGGATTCTCCCCTGAAATTTAATGAAAGTTACGCCCATGGTTGATCTATATTCGAATTGAAACCTTCAAATTTAACTTTTTCTTTAATTAAGTAGATACTTACTGCATTTTTGACCAGTAGACAAGACTATTAAGCACTTATTTTAAGTAGGTGATTATTTTGCCGTTATCTATATTGACCGTTGTTAAGAAAGTACTTATTATTAATTACTGGAGGGTAGAAAGAAGGAAAACTATAGGTACATTTTGATGCATATCCGCGTTTAATATGTTTATGTGGTAGGTAGGTACACAATGTGTGGTGCCTTTCTCGACAATAAGTTTTCAATTGTTCAAGGTCTTTCAGAAACATTTGCCAATCGTAACTTTTTTTACATTATTATGAGCATACATTATGTTGAACTTCGTATAGAAAAAGTTTTTATCTATAGTAATATAGTCAGGGTAACTGTCCCATACGCAAAGGAACTAATGCCGTCACTCATAACCAAGGTTACTTACTGTATCTTTCAAATGTATAAAATAAGTTATTTGAATTATTAAAATGGATAATTGTATGAAAAAATGTACCTATGTACTTGCTGTAGGCACCACAAGTTTTCTAAACCATAAAATATACAATTTCGGAATTTAAAGTAACTTTTATTTGAAGATTTATTCGTATTGAATAGTTTCGACATTTACTTGATAAAAATCCGTAATTAAAGAATAAAAACACTTGTATATGATTTTCAAAAATTATTTATTAATTTAGCAACATGTTTCGCCTTAACTTGGGCTTCTTCAGGCTATTGAGTATTTACTAATACTAACTATGAAAACTACTGCAGGTCCTTAAATAGCTACTGATAATAGGGGGTGGTATTGGGTTAAAACAAAATCAGTATTCTACTTGGTCATTTAATATAATTACTAGTTTTTTATATTAGTTTATTTCCAAGTTTTCTAATAACGTTAATTTTTGCCCTTTATTATTTATATGTAAAATGGTTCGCATACGAATGAAAATTTCGAGATTTTACATATAAATAATAAAGGACAAAATTAACGTTATTTGAAAACTTGGAACTTAGTAAATACTCAATAGCCTGAAGAATCCTAAGTTAAGGTGAAACATGTTGCTAAATTAATAAATAATTTTTGAAAATCATATAAAAGTGTTTTTATTCTTTGATTTATTCGTAATTTAAAGCTCGCCTAATGTTTTTTTTGTAATTTATTATACTTACTTTTATTAGTAAATTGAATGAAGAAAAAGCTTCAATTTTCGATTAAAATTTCCAATGTCTGCAATTACCTACTTTACATAATATGCCAGTGGTTACAAATGATGAATAACCATTGTATATTGCAAATATTAATCAAATTGTAAAGCTTAAGTCGTGGGTTGTTAAATTAAAGTAAATATGAATTAGAAAGATATCTAACATCTAATTTTCAAACAACTTATAAAAATTTGTTGCTAATTTATGTTTAATGTTATTACCACATTTCGCCACTTGTGGCATGCGACTACTTAATTTCCACTTTTGCTAAATTGCTAAATTTTTGAATAAGGCTTTTTGCTTTCACATTAAAATTGCAGAACCTATCAAATATTCCTTTATTA
Source organism: Agrilus mali (assembly GCA_029378335.1). NCBI lineage: Eukaryota > Metazoa > Arthropoda > Insecta > Coleoptera > Buprestidae > Agrilus > Agrilus mali. The sequence goes on along the minus strand of CM055655.1, from coordinate 5,023,885 downwards.
ATATGTGTAGGTATGTATTCCGATGTGAAAACTGAAAAAGGTAATTAGGAAATCTTTAAAAACTACATTTTTAATTTCTAGTTACTTATAGTAGCAAGTTGAACACCTTGGAACTTGAAATCAACGAATTTATGTTTTTTTTAGAAATTAAAACAATCGTGTGAAAGCATCACTATATACTCTTATTTAATTTTTTTCGCCATGTAACTATTTTCCTGATAACTCGACTCTCGACTCCTATTATACGAATATCTTGATAACATGAAGCTAATATTTAGCGCCAACTTACAATTTTCTGGGGGAATCCCTTAATCATTAAAAATACACTGATTCGTGAACTTTAAAATTTTGTTCCTTGCGGTTACGGTTCGTGAGTGTTAATTTTAAGGATTGACGTTTTTTTTATACATTTATGTAGTTCAGGATAGTTTAAATATTTAGCCAACGGAAATTCCAATGTAAATGTTCTGTTTTAAGTGTGAAAATTCAATCAGGGCCAATTTACTTAAATGGAATAATGAAATAACTGATTTTGTAACAGATTTCTTAATTAACAAAACAAGTTCAAAAAGAAATGTGGGGTAATTGTGAACGATTTTGGAAGTTTGACTTTTGAAGCTCGATGTATCTTAGATGAAGATTTAATTTAGGCGACTATATAATTAATTTAGGTCCTTGTTTGGTTTTAAGTGAATTTCTGTTGTTAAATATGCAAATTCGTTTAAGTTTGCAATTACCCCTTCACTTATTAACGCAGTCGAAAACTTAGGGGTAAATGTGAACAATCATCTTGTTTGTACTGGCTTTATAAAGGTTTTTAATGGGGCAAAAGTGAACAATTCGCTTTCAAACCTGAATTCCAAAGAAAATTATATTTATAAAGCCATGTTCACAATTACCCCAAAAATTATATATTATATAGAAATATTTTCACTGTTTAACATAAAATATTGCGACACTCTTCCTCTGCTGTTTAGCGCGCTAAAGCATCCATCCAACCGTCAAAAGTCAATCTCCTGTGTCTATAATTCCCATTAGTTGGAATAATCAAGAGTCCTGTTTCATCGAAATAAAGAGCCTGTTTGCAATTACCCCACCTGACCGTATAGCTGATTTTACTTTTAAATCGATATTTTTCGTAATATGGGCATTGTTGTTAGTTTTAGTAATCTACAATCAAACATAATGGCATATATTATCAATTATCAGGATTTACACATTCGTCAACAACTGAGGAAGTAGTAATGGGTAATTAATTCTTAACATACATAACATAATATAATATCCAGTTGTCCTTTAAATATTAATATTTCTTGCGTTACGTTTTTGTCCAGTAAAACAACCAATAAGTTAGTTGTACAAAGGTTAGTGAAAGTTAGAAAATATTTTATTGCACCGATAATAATTGTAGTTGTCACCAAATGCCTTTATATTACTTAATATTATATAATAATTATTCGAATAAACGTTCTGTTTTGTGAGAAAAATATTGTGAAACAGTTTTGGTTCAGATAAACGATCTTCGGTGAAACTTATCAACCGCAAGAATTGATTCGAAGTTGATAATTTTTTACATATCTAAACTCGTTTCGAAATTGAAGGTAAACTATTCATGTTTCACATATTTCAGTCCCCTTAAATGAATCAATCATACGCTTGTTTCACAAGCCCAAAACTTTTAATCACTTGAGATGTTCTAATTAATAACCAAAAAACGCATTAGTGTTTTTATTCACATTTATATAGTGAAGAATGACTTACTCGATGTTTTTACACACACTAAAGAGTCTTATTCAAACGCCAAAACAAGGCAGTAAATGTCTAAAATACTTTTCAAGGTTTCGTTAACAAAGTTACCTTCTTCACGGACTGAACAGAACTCAATTCTTTAATTTTGTTATCAAAAGTCGTTTTGACGTTTAATGTCGTGTTTTGGTGTTGGAATTTGGGTTATTTAATGTGTTCTACAATACCGCCAATGTTTCCAGTCTTCTGGCCGTTATTTTGTTAATAATTTTTTTGTTGGGGCTTCTCTGATAGGTACCGAAAAGAGTATGAACATGTACTTTTGCAAAAGTCCAATCAATTGACATTTAACTGTTTTACCATGGAACTGCATTTGAAATATGCACTTCGTTGTGAGTTGAGTGCTCATTAAGTGCTTACCAAACGCCTTAACCAGAAAATAAATGCTGTTTTCGCTAGTTAATTAGTTAACTTAATCTAAAACATGGTCAAAAAATTGTTTAAAGAATCAAAATAGTTTTTTTTTGTCACACTATGCTCATTAAGTGCTAATGAAGTATTCCTCGTATTCCTATCAGAAATTAAGTATAAATGCGCTCCTAGCAACGAATTGAGCGGTCAGCCTCTATCTACGACATTGCCAATTTATAATTATGGTTTAAAGTGTACTTACATACTTCTAAAAGAATTGAATTACTTAAACAAAAGGAACTCAATGAATATTATTTTAATTAAACTGGAGACAAACAAATTAATACAACAATCAAATGTAATAGCCTTTTTACATGTCATATTAACGTAGGTCTTATATATTAAAAAAAAACAAAACATTTGTATTTCACTTTGAATTAAATTCCACCTACCTACTTACTAACTTTTTAATGGGTGCGTTAGTAACGATGTTTTACCTTTGAACATATTTTAAATGAATTGCTGTAAAACGGATTTAGGTACTAATTCTATTCTAACTAACTTCCGTCATTATTATTAATTTTTTAATTTGTTGTTAATCAGTTTTTTTAATGAACATTGTCATTATGTAGAAAAAAAACATGTTTATTACTCTTAGTGGCCTACTATGTAGCTGAACGTTTCATTATACTTGAAAACTGTTTTTTTTTCTTAGTAATTATTGTATTCGTTTGCTTTTACGCTATGACCAGAATGTAATGTAATTAAGTGTTGTAGATACTCATACAAAATAGACATAAGACACTGTCCTCGACACTGCACCTCATTTTATTCTATCAGTCCCGTTTCTAAATTCGTTTGGAATACCATAATTGTTGCTTATTAAAGTTAATCTTCAATAGTGAATTATTGAAGTCATTAAATATAACTATGTAGCCGTTGTGAGATAATTAATTTATTTTTGAAGTGAAAACTTGTATAGTACCGTTGTGATTTTAAAGTCAATGAAACGAAAAAGCGACAGTAAAAAGAGACAGAGTGGGAGAAAATGAGATAGGAAGCATTATACAGTGTTTTTTATTTGTGCTCTGCATCGTACCCCCTCCACTTGTGTTTACCAAGGCATAGTAACCAAAATTTTTGGTTTCAATTCTACCACGTGTGAATTGCACACATGATTGTTTTTAAATACAATACAATTTAGTAAAATTTATTAGATATTTTTTTCTTTAGAGGCATTTTATAAACTTTTCATTAATGTTTATTAGAATAATGATAAATAAATATTAAATGAAGTGCTTAATTTACTTTTTTAAACTAATTTACTTCATTTTCCTTAATTACATATTTTTACGTAATTACAACCTACAATTTGACGCAACGAAGTACACCCCATAAAGCACCGAGGATTACTGACTTAGGAATGCGGTTCCCAATGATTTAATTGGGCGCTGTGCATTTGGCTGCATCTGATTTGCTGTTGCGTCGGCGGCCATCATGGAAATTCGTAAAACTGCGCCACGGTTAACGCGCTGCACCTGCCACTGTAAATAGAGCTAGGCGCCACCTGTCCAGCCACCTGTTACGCTGACCGATTGACCCAGTTATATAACAACAAACTTGCATCCCTGAGTTAGTCACCCTCGATGCCGCGAGGAGTACACTTCGTTGCATTAAAAGTCAGGTTATGATTACGTAAAAACGTATAAAAAGAAAAAAACTAAAGAGCGATATTATGATTAATTCTTAATTGATTTAGATGCGGTTTTCCCTAAAATAGATGAAATTTAACACTGATTATATTATTAAGAAATATATAGATATTGTAGAAAGAGGTATGCCAACCATAACAAAAATCCTTGTAGAAAATCTTTTTTTTTTAAATTATTTTTAATGGAAAGTGGTTTATCTTGTATCAAATATGTATGTCTTTTAGCTTTATTTTATGTTTTTTTTTATCAAAACGATTTCTTTTGGTGTACTACTACGTAAGGTTTGTATTTTTTGTTTTTCTGTAGATTTCACAAAGGGGCATGGAGAACGATTACGTAGAGATCTTAACGTTCTGAAAAATTTTCTTTGAAAGTATCGATTCTATTGACGGGACATCACATGGAGTCTTGGATTCTTTGGGTAAGATTTTAAAATAAACTTTCATAATTAGATTAGATATGAATGGTTACGACAAAAATTAAACTAATATTTTAAATACCAAATACACTCAAAACTATAAGATATTATTAAATCATTATTTATTTACAAAATAGATGTATATTATACAATTTTTTTATAAAAGAAATTTTCAGGATTAATTAAAGGTAATGCATCAACGTCAAAAACAATTGTAAGTTAGTTACAAAAGTTAAAATGATAAGAGTAAAATGGTTTTATCTAATTTCTTTCCTTTAGTATCGGTTGTCGTTTATAGCGCCACTACATTCTATAGACAATTATAGGGTTATACATTATCTATGGTTATCTGTCATTTAAAAAATGCCAGATGAGTGACGGTTTCTCGCCAATTTAAATTTTTCCAATTTTAAATTGCTTTTTCGGTGTGTACTTTTATTATATCTGGTGATTAATTTATTTGTTGTTGTAGTTAATTTATTTCTGTTTTCTCTTCAGATTGGCAGATGAATGATAGAAAATTGAAGCTCATTTTTGACATGTTGCTGTTGGAACAAAAATAGCTCAAACCCCAACTCCAAAAGACTACATTAAACATCCGAAGCACTTTTCGTGGCAAATTTACCTTCTACAGGGACTGAAGAGAACTTCTTTTGCTTTGCTAGACTGCCAAAGTTTCCAGTCTGTTGAAACCACAGTGCTACTGATCAATTTGTTACAAAGATAATGGTATATTTTCTGCATTTGAATTAATGTCGACATCTTCAGTTTGCCATCATTAACCTGCAAATTCACAGTCTGCACATAATTAAGGTAAGAAGAAATAAAAGTTAATTAAAAATGACTCGTTATTGACATTTACTATTATTTTTTGTATTAATTTAGCTTTAGATAAGGGTTGCTAAAGAGTCCCTTTCATACTTGGAAATGAGGATAACCACAAAGCAAATAATTTGCTAAGGAAGGCGTTTATTATGTGGAAACTAGTAGGAAAACATGGTAAGAGAAACATATATATTTTTAAAGCATAAATTGGTTCATTAAACAATCTTTACTACAACTTTAATAAATAGGTAACTTTCAATTATAAATATAAGTAAGGTTTATTTAAGTGATAAAGTAAGTGGTTATTGTAAAGTAATTAGTGTTTTTTTTTTTAACAGAGTTTATAATGGACATGCCGATCTTTGTGGAGGAGAAAATTTTCCCAAATGCATTGTTCCTTTCTATGGGACATCGTTTGGACTACCTGTGGAGTTGCTTCGGTAAGATTTTTGTTAAATAGAAACAAATAGTAAAGTCAAAATGATAGAATATTGTCATTTCCTAAATGTCTTTAACCATTAATTAATAGCCTTTTTATTAAATACGCCGAAAACTTTTATAAATTATTAGAAGTAAATGATTAACTGAATATATTTGATAATGAAGTTATTAGTTATTGATAAAAAACTTCTTATGGGTAATGTTTTCAACTATTGTTACATTTTTAGCTAATAATATCCAATAATAAGGTAATATTACCTAATCGTAAGGTAACACTATCTTATTATAACGTAAAATTACTCATTAGTAAGGCATTTATTTTATTGAATTTTACTAGCTTTTCATTAATTATTGTAAATAGCAAATACAAAAGAACACAATATAATAGGTTCTTACTAAAACTGAATTTCTTTGATTATTAAATAATAGTTTTGTTAATAAGTATGCTTAGAATTTCTAGTAAATATTAAAATCAAATGACCAAAACATCTGAGTATATTTTATAATGAAATTATTAATAAATAAAATAAAACTATTTATTTCCACAAAATATTTATATTAAAAAGAAAACACTTCACAATTGTTTTACCTTATTAAGAAATCATCAGAAGCATTAATTACTGAATCATAATTTTAAATTTAATGTCAAGCTTTTTATTAATTATTTGCAAATTCTAAATTTCTTGAATTACTAACTAATAATTTCATATGGTTAATCATATCTAAATTCACTTACAACTAAATTACGAATATGTTTGAAGTTGATATATTATTTGTAATTAATTTTGTAAGTTTTTTCATTTAAAGAATTTTATAATATACACACACTTACTTTGCAAATAAATAAATAGTAATATGTATATTAACTAATTAAAATTCAAGGAAATTGAAACCCAAGGCCCATTTTGTTAAATTATTGTACATATAATTCCAAATTTTCTTTAGTTACAAACTAATAATTTCCTATGATTCATTTGATGTAAAGTCATAGTTAAATAAATAAAATAAAACTAACTATTGATTTCCACAAAATATATTAAAAAAGCACTTGACAATTGTTTTGCCTGAATTAATAGTTTGTACTTCTGATGAAGTCGTATTAAAGGGAAACAATTGTTGCGTGCTTCTTAAATATGTTTTGTGGAAATCAACTGTTTGTTTTGTTTTATTTATTGAATTATCAATCTTCATCAAGTGAATTTAGGTCATACGAAATAATTAGTTTATAATTAAAGAAATTTTGGAGTGTTATTTACAATATAATTCAACTGAATGAGCCTTGATTTCAATTTCGTTGCATTTTACTTCAATTCTTCTTATAAAAAATATTTCAAGATTAACTAAAGATAATGCATCAACTTCGAAAACGTTTGTAAGTTAGTTACAAAAGTTAAACTATTAAAGAGTAAAATTATTTCATCTAATTTCTTTACAGTAGTACCGGTTGTCGTTTATAGCGCCACTACATTCTATAAATATTTGTAGGGTTATACATTTATCTATGGTTATCTGTTATTTAAAAAATGCCAGGTGGGTGACGCCTCGTCATTTTAATTTTTCCAATTTTAACTATTTTTTCGGTGTGTGCTTTTATTATATCTGGTGATTAATTTATTTATTTAGTGCTGTAGTTAATTTATTTCTGTTATCCATTTTTTCAGATTGGCAGATGAATGATAGATAATTGAAGCTCATTTTTGACATGTTGCTGTTGGAACAAAAATAGCTTAAACCTCAACTCCAAAACCACTACACTAAATGTCCGAAGCACTTTTTGGTGGCAAATTTACCTTCTACAGGGACTGAAGAGAACTTCTTTTGCTCTGCTAGACTGCCAAAGTCTCCAGTCTGTTGAAACCACAGTGCTACTGATCAATTTGTTACAAAGATAATGGTGTATTTTCTGCATTTGAATTGATGTCGACATCTTCAGCTTGCCATCATTAACCAGCAAATTCGCAGTCTGCACATAATTAAGGTAAGAATAAATAAAAGGTAATTAAAAATGACTCGTTATTGATATATTGCCACCGTATCTGTTTCAGGTCCTCGTTGGAGAAGACAAAGAAGGTCCATCCCGTAGTTAGATGCTTATTTATTTGAATTACTTTTTTATTTTGCATGCTTTTATTATTTTGCTTGTTCTCTTGCTTACCTCTTCGCTTTGCTTACTGCAATTCTTACTGTCACGCTTCGCATTTACCCTACAAGATCCGCAGGATTCAACGTTTCGTTATCTTGCTTGTTCCTTCTCATCCATGGTTCGAAACGGAGGCCTCCCCGAGTGACTTGCCATGGACTTTGCTTTTTAGTTGTTCTTTGAAGTGTCTTATACACTTTACGCGGTCTTATTTCTAACGTCACTTCATTTCAGACTGATTGGTGTGGGTTATCTGGAATAGAAGCAATAGGCGACTGCCCAGCTCTCTCAGACGACATCTGTCCAATCTTTTCTACCAAATTCTATTAGTTTTTGTTGTTAGTCCTTTGTAGTTTAGTTAATTAATACACTGCACTATTCGCTTACAGGTAAAGGGCATCGATCGAAGACTGAAGACTTCATACTTTATTATTTTTCATTTGTTTTCTTATATTTTTCTCTTACAGGTATTTATTTGTATTTATAAATTATTTTGTTAATATTTAAACGATACATTTGTAACAATAAAGTCCCTATAATACTTCAAACTTTTCTAAATTGTCTTTTTGGTAAAATTATTAAAACTAAATTAAATTTTAATCATTAAAAATATATTGGCGGATAAGGGTTGGGTGATTGTGGAGGCGACGGAGTATTAAAGGGGCTTTTTTTAGTACAAATATAACGTTTAAATGTTAATCTAAAAGTCTATAAGAACAACATATTAACTTTTGTATTGATGTAATTGTTTTTTAATTTGTTTTGTATTTTCTCTTTCAGGTAATTTGTTGTGTATTATATTAATCTTCATTTGTACATTTTGTATTATCACTTACAGTATTTAATGAACCTATACCTTAATGTATTATATGTGTTATTATATATAGATTATACATATATATTCCTGTAGTAAAATTTAAATGACTGGTTTAATTAATAAATCAATTAAAATTATATACTTGTTTTGGTTAGCTATATAAAACTGTGTAGTAGACATTTCATGAATAAAAGATTCTTCGAAAGCATTGATTTAACCAATATATATTTCTTAAAGAAAGCTTTCTCTTTTTATGCTCTCTTAATCCAAATGTTGAAATTTCTTCAAAAATTTGATTTTTCCGAAAATTCCTCCTGCGACATGCTCTCCTGATACAAATGGTCAAAATTTAAACAAAATTTTAATTTTTGAGCTTATACGAGGGTTGATCAATAGATAAAAAAAATACCTCCTGCGACTTATGCTCTCCTGATACAAATGGTCAAAATTTAAGCAAAATTTTACTTTTTGAGCTTATACGAGGGTTGATCAATAAATTAAAAAAATACCTCATACGACTTATGCTCTCCTGATACAAATGGTCAGAATTTAAGCAAAATTTTACTTTTTGAGCTTATACGAGGGTTGATCAATAAATTAAAAAAATACCTCCTGCGACTTATGCTCTCCTGATACAAATGGTCAAAATTTAAGCTAAATTTTAATTTTTGAGCTTATACGAGGGTTGATCAATAAATAAAAAAAATACCTCCTACGACTTATGCTCTCCTGATATAAATGGTCAAAATTTAAGCAAAATTTTAATTTTTGAACTTATACGAGGGTTGATCAATAAATAAATAAAATACCTCCTGCGACTTATGCTCTCTTGATACAGTTTATTTTTGAGCAGTTTTCTATTTCTGTATTAGGAAAGTTTAAGTTGAACCAGGTCTTTTTTATAGCCTTACTGACAACAAATATTAATATGTATTAAATAGCATATCATCGATTCGCTTTAACTTTATTAACTTTATATGGGGAATGAATTAAAACAATTTTTTACCTTTTTATGTTTATTGCTAGTCCAATAGGATTTTACATTATTTAACAACCAAGATCTATAGAACAATCAATAAATCATTTTAACATTATTTCATTACAATCGAAACAAAATTATGTATATTGCATTAATTACTTATGTACTTCAATAATATAATTGTAATATTAACATTCAAATGCAATAAAACAAAATACCCGTGAAAGAGAAAATACACAACAAATTAAAATACAATTAAATCTTTATCAATGTTTATATGTCGTTCGTCTTGTAATAAAAACCCAAAAAATAAGACACCAAGTACTAATGAGTAATTTTACGTTATAAAAGATAGTGTTACCTTATGATTAGGTAATATTACCTTATTATTGCATATTATTAGCTAAAAATGTACCAATAGTTAAAACATTACCCACAAGAAGTTTTTTATCAGTAACTAATAACTTCATTATCAAATATATTCAGTTAATCCCATAGATAGGAACAATGCATTTAGGAAAATTTTCTCCTCCACAAAGATCGGCATGTCCATTTAAACCCTGTTAAAAAAAAAACACTAATTACTTTACAATAACCACTTACTTTATTACTTAAATAAACCTTCTTATAATTGAAAGTTACCTATTTATTAAACTTGTAGTTAAGATTGTTTAATGAAACAATTTATGCTTTAAAAATGTATATAAGTTTCTCTTACCATGTTTTTCTACTAGCTTCCACATAATAAACACCTTCCTTAGCAAATTATTTGCTTTGTGATTATCCTCATTTCCAGGGATGAAAGGGACTCTTTAGCAACCCTTATCTAAAGCTAAATTAATACAAAAAATAATAGTAAATGTCAATAACGAGTCATTTTTAATTAACTTTTATTTCTTCTTACCTTAATCATGTGCAGACTGTGAGTTTGCTGGTTAATGATGGCAAGCTGAAGATGTCGACATTAATTCAAATGCAGAAAATACACCATTATCTTTGTAACAAATTGATCAGTAGCACTGTGGTTTCAACAGACTGGAAACTTTGGCAGTCTAGCAAAGCAAAAGAAGTTCTCTTCAGTCCCTGTAGAAGGTAAATTTGCCACGAAAAGTGCTTCGGATGTTTAATGTAGTCTTTTGGAGTTGGGGTTTGAGCTATTTTTGTTCCAACAGCAACTTGTCAAAAATGAACTTCAATTTTCTATCATTCATCTGCCAATCTGAAGAAATGGAAAACAGAAATAAATTAACTACAACAACAAATAAATTAATAACCAGATATAATAAAAGCACACACCGAAAAAACAATTTAAAATTGGAAAAATTTAAACTGGCGAGAAGCCGTCACCCATCTAGCATTTTTTAAATGACAGATAACCATAGATTAATGTATAACCACAGTATAATTCTAAGCAGTAGGGACATAACGCAATTTTCGCGTAGCGTATTTTTAATACGCATGCGTTAAAAGGATCCACTTTCAAAATGTCGTCGACAAAACAGCTGTTCCTCATGTTTACAAATATTGCATTATTTAAGGCAATTTAAGGTTAGAAAAATTGCGAAGCAGTATTTGGTGTTACGTGTTACCTTGTTTTTCAAAATGAATGCGAAAAAAGCCAGCAGATGGTGTGCAGCTTCAAAGTGTAATGAATCTTTAATAAACAGTTTTCACTTTTCTGTGTGTTGTTTTAATTCCTTTCAATTTTAATACAGTCGTTTTCTTTCATATTACACATCGATCGATATTTGCTAAACAAAGCAATAATTTTGTACTCTCCATTGCCATTATCGCAATCATATTGCAAGCTTGGTTCGTTTGCACTTTGACATCTATTTAAATTCCCGCTTAAAAAGGATCCACTTTTAACATGGCGGACCCCTCTCAAGGTCACAGAAACGCGCTACGCGAAAATCAAAGGAACCGACAGTTATGTCCCTACTGCTTAGAAGTATACTGTGGTATAACCCTATAATTAGCTATAGAATGTAGTGGCGCTATAAACGACAACCGATACTAATGGAAAGAAATTAGATAAAACCATTTTACTCTTATCATTTTAACTTTTGTAACTAATTTACAATTATATATGATACAAATTTAATTATACTTCACTAATATTGATTTAAATATAATAACGAATTAGCTATTACAAATAATGATTTATTCATAAAATTTAAATATATTTAATGTAACTAATTAATTAAGATGATTAGATAAAATAATGGGTCTTTATATCTCAATAACAAATTTAAAGTGCAATCGGTAAGGAGATTAACTGATCGCTACTAATATAAACGCAAGAGAGCACTGTAGGCGTCAAACGCGCGAGAAATGTAAAATTTAAAATGAAAGATGACCCCTAAAAGGATAAAATCGCTAAACTGAAATTATAAATAGAAAGGAATAGAAAATATCTGGAAATACGTATTTCCTTTATTTTCTGTTCCTTGAAACTGAACATTTTTTAAATTATTTTTCACAAGAAATACGAATTTTATTAATTTGTAATAACTGCAACTGTAATTCAATTTCGAATTTGAAAATTCTTGTTAAACATAATAACATATGTGTATACATTTCTAATTACTTATTATGTGTATAACTGCAAAAGAAATCAACACATGTAAACATAAATAAATGAACGACTTTATCCCAGATTATTTATCTATTTTCATATGAAATTGTAGACTATAGTCATTTTAGCTACATAATTTTATTTAAAAAAAAAATGCAAAAATTAAAGTTTATAATGTAATCAAATATAAAAATCAGCATACTCGCCTTACTTTACAAAATGTGTATAATATATGAGCATTTTAATAAGTCTTTTTTCAAAAGAAATCACGCAAAAAACAGAGTTATAAACCCATAGGTAAGTACAAATAATCAGAGCACAACATCACATCAACAACAACAATAATAATAATTATGTAACGGAATTAGTAGTTTTCAAATTTTGTATTAAAACAATTTTAACCATAACTTCGACGACTTCATTTTCTACATAAACCTTAACTTTCGATAAAATAAGAGGTCTATCAATTTTAGCAATATTGCATCGTACGACAACAAACATGGGTTCGTTTGATAAAACCGTTCCGTTTTGTGGACTGCACTGCAGTAAATCCTGATCATCCGGGATAATTTCAAAATAAATCTCTTTTCCCCCATTGCAAGTAATCAAAAATGAATCTTCTATTTTTTTAGGGGGACCTAAAAATAATTTATCGGGTTCGATGACAAAATTGCAAAATTGACGAGAAGTTGTTTCGAAAGCTGTTTTGTCATTATGACTCAAAGAAAAAAAATGAGAAGAGTCATCAAGACATCCAAAGTTTCCTACTAGTGTCTGGTCAACATCCTGTTCCATTGTGACTATTATTTCTTTGTGTGATAAGCATTTAAGGAGCTCCTTCATAGCTGGAGGGCTTTCCTTACATCGTCCGACATCGGGGGGTATTTGGTCTCCTAAACAATTCAGAATACACAATTCAAAATTACATTACACTTCTGTAAAAGATTATATTGTTTAAATGAACATAAAATAAAAATTGCTTTTGTTTCTTTAAAATTTTGTCTTAATAAAAACAAAAAATACTATATATTTACCTGGAAAAGCAGCGGTCAACGTTTGTACAATAGGATAATCAGGGACAACACCCATTTGCTCTGAAATTTTATTCCTCAGTCTCCTTATTCGCCCCCTTAGAGGTTCGGGGCCACTAATAATACTTATATGAGCTAATTCAACACCTTCTCTGCTCATTGATTCCACAATTTGTTTAAAGTCGTCTTTGTTAGGATAAAAAGTTATAGAAACTTCTACCACTTCATTAGGTCTTATCACGATATGTGAGGGATTCACATTAATATTAGAAAACTTTCTCAATCCTCTACATTCTACCTGAAATACGTTAAAAGCTGGCAGAGAGCCTATATTCTTTATTTCAAATGTTTTAATAAAATCATTGCTTTCCGTAATGTTTCCCAAAGACAGCCAATATTTGCCTCTAGTGTCCTTCGTAATATTTTGCAGCTCAACATTGGCGTGACCGCCATAACCAAAAAGCCAAAGCATTTGTTTTGAGAAATACTGAGAATGAAGAGATTTATCTGCGGGATAAAAATTCAGTTGTTCTGCTGCAGCACCAATGGATGTTGGAAAGAATGAAACACTTATTGTACGAGACTCCCTCGGATATAAAATAAGCTGTACATTAGTGCGAAGTTCAGAATCATGCCTATCTCTCAATATTTTGAAGCTTGAACCTGTTACAGATGCTTCAAGACGTACTTTTTGATGAGATCGATTTCTTATAATGAACTCCTGGGTAGACTTTTTACCAACTTTAACACAACCCCAAATTAGCTCAACATGTGTGCTTTCAATTGGTAATTTACCATCGGGTAAATTATCTAAACTGCTTCCCGACCGAATTGATCCTCGAGAACTTTTGTCATCAGACATACCTGAACAACACGAATTTGGAGAGAAACTTCTCAGTTCATTTGTTGAGAGACTGTTGCTCTTGAAAGAGATTCGTTCCCTTTCAGTTCCTGTTTCTGAATTGAGTTCTTGTAACTGAAACTTGTTTTCAGGAGGGCGACTTTTAGAAGGACTTTTATTTTGAAAAATGTCCTTGGTTGGATTTTCTAAATAATTTTCTTTTGTAATTTGTTTCTCATTTTTTCCCTTATTGTCCTGGCGAATTTGAGACTGAGATTTATTTTCAGGAGGGCGACTTATGGAGGGACTTTTATTTTGAAAAACATCCTTATTTGGATTTTCTAAATAATTTGCTTTTGTAACTTGCTTTTCATTTTTTGCTTGGTCTCTTTTCTTCTTATGGTCCTTTCGAATTTGTGAAACATCATTGCAATACTTTTCTGAAACTCGATCTTTTGAAGGACTATGTTTTAATTTACCAGTCCTTACATTAGTATCTCTAGTAGGAGGTTCAACACAGTTACAATTATTATTTATATTTTCTTTTTCGTTTGAATGTTTATTTATTTTTGTAGGAACGAATGAACCTGAATTACGCTGTTTTTCAAAAGACATATGAGGCAATTTTATGAAAGCTCTATTTAAACGCCTTTTTACGTCATCTCCAGGGAAAAGGCTATGTTGTTGAGAGTTTTCAGCACGTTCATTTGAAAGCTTGGCTTCAATTATATTTTCGTCTTCTTTATTTCTATTAATGTTTTGCCTTGGAGACTTTTGACGATAATTATGTTCAAAGAGAGGTGATGTTGGTAAAGATTTCTTTGTAGTATCATTATTCACTTTATAATAGGCATCTTGCAATGAATATCTGGAAGAACTATCCTTTTTAACTTTGGAATAATCTTGTTCTCGAATCGGCTCCTTTTCTCGTTCTAGCTTTTCTGTTTTTGAAGATTCAACTTCATTTTCATTCTTGGAAAATCCTAAATAATTTTTAATTCGTTAGATTATTTTTGCAATTAAGAAAAAAGTAAAGGGTTAGAAAAGATGAAATTAGGTGTAAATGTAAACAATTAATAACACAAAGATTACTACAAAAGCCTTTCTAATATTTCGATTTAAAATTTAAATTTGTTGATTTAGCAACTGAATAAATTAAACAAATCGTACCTTTTTTACAAATCATACTAATAAGATGCTTTGTATCCTCATTGGTATCCATTTTTTCAATGGTTGATATAAGATTAAGAGTATCCAGATTAAAGCTTACATCTGAAGTTTCATTAATTTTATTGGTATTATTCAGTGACCCAATTTCAGTTGTTTCTCCTGTTACATCTATTAAAGGATAAGGTTTATCTTGCTTTTCAGGGCTAGGATTCAAGTTAAGATTGCTTATATTTTCTGATTTTTTTTGGAAGAAGTCAGAAATTTTCCCACTACTAACATTTCCTGAATTTACAAAGGAGTTAATATCAGACATTTGAAGGTCATTAAGTACCAAAGAACCATATTCTTTCATCCAGGCCAACTCGTCAGCTTTGAGCCTTTCAGCAGCTAGTTCTGATGGAATGAATGAACCACTGCTTATATCACTTACTTTTGGAAATTCTGACAAACGAGAGTCAAATTCTCGAAAATCTTTTAAAACTTCAGACATGCTAATGTCAGTATTTAGTACTTTATTTTTAATTTCCTCCAATTTCTCACTGTATTCTTTTGAAAACTCAGAAGTACGTGGGGTTGAATTCTCATGTGGTGAAAATTCTGATGGTCTATATTTGTCAAACAGTTCAGACATTTGAATTGATGAAATTGACCGACGAAAATCTCTGAGTCCACTTACTGATTTTTTTGAATCAGTTTCATTTAAAAATTTGAGTACATCAGATTCATTTATTGTGCTTTCATTAATCTCCATTTTACTAGTAGTCTTCTCAACTGTTGAAGAAGGCATTAAATAACATGAAGGAAATTTGCCAACATTTTGGGTCTTGTACAATAAACTCAATGCTAATTCCTTTTGTTTGTTAAATTCAGAATAACTTTTATTGTCACAATCTTCTATTGTGTTGCTGTCTAGATGGACATCATTCAGTGACAAGATGCCCAAAGAGTCGGTTGATGACCTTGCCGTGTCTTCCCAATCATGTGTGACCTTTTTCATATCAGTTTTTTTAAAATTATTCTTCTTTTCAGCTGTGGAGCACGCATTTGGCTTTGGCGTAACCATTACCGTTTCGTTCACAAAATTATGAATTAAACTTTCGTTTCTTTCATTCATCTTCACTGTTACATTAATACAACAACAATACACTACGTCTTATATTAATTTATTATTAGTTTAAATAAAAATTAACGGCACGATTTTTAAATGAAAATGTATACCGTCATCTAGGATATCGACACTTACGAACTAAGGTTAGTTACACTTTATTGTGCTACAAGTGTCTATTTAAATTTTGCCCGTTAACAAAAGATGATAGTGTCTAAAGTCGACGTAAACGCATTTTCATTCAAACAAAACGAAATTAATGATAAGCTATTTTCTCCAGTATACTTTCTTGACATTTTTCTCGTTAAGCAATATTATTTTTTCTACAATGGCCTATAATGTTAAAAATGGAGGGAAATTTAAATAACTCAGTTTACATAAGACTTAAAAAATAAAGTAGGTGCAATCAACAGTTGCACTACAACGTCAATTTGTCCATAGAGAAAGTTACAAAAGAATTTTAAAAAATTTACATATATTACAAATATATGTTTGAAGTGTTTTGCTTGTATTAGTTTTTGATTATATAGCACACGCATGTCGTGTACTATTGCTTCCCAGATTTATTACATTTCACAATTAAAAAATATAATAAAACGACACAATGAATAACTAGATTTTAAAAAATAATACGAAAGTAATATTAACCTCCTTTGGACTTTTTTCTAGTAAATAAAAGTATTTTTCGACTACTCCATATTTTAGTTACAATACATGCATTTGAAAACAATAATTTTCCTTACGCTTATAATATCTATCTTCAATTACAATTCTTTAAATATTATTTTGAATAAATTACTAGATGGTGAAATATTTTATCAAAATTAAAAAAAACCAAGTTCCTGAAACATTTAAAAGATTAAAATAATGCAGTGTTCGAGAACTTTGTCCATTTTATTTACAGAGAGAACTATCATTTTTGTTACATATATTCAGTGTTTTCTTTATTTTACATTTACTGAGACTCGAAACATTTTGTGTCGTACAAAAAAATCAAACAGTAAAAAAATGTATAAATGACGGGAAAAAACGAAATATAAAACGTAGAAACGTGAAATGTATTATGGCAAGTTTGTCTAAAAAGAAACAATCATGAATGAATCACGAGTGGAATGGTCTGAGATAGAGAGAAATTCAATTAAAAAGAAGCAAACCTCTCTGACTTACTCACTCTTTCAAATACTGTAACAGCGGCCACTTCTTTTTCCAAGCAGCTCCAATCATAATAATAAAAATAGAAAAAAGCACCTAAAAGCTTAAGAAATAAATAGAAACAATTAATACGTAATATGTATCAAAAATTATCTTAACACATACACAAACACACAATTAATTAATTAACTAAATAAATTAATTTAAATAACACTACAGTACAAAAGTTATTTTAAATGTTAAGTAAACCATGACTTATAATAAATGATCCTAAAAATTTTCGAATTCGATGCTGTATACAAATGTACACCTAAAAAATACAAACAACAGCAGAAGCCTTAAACCGTTTTTCCTTTTCAGTTCCGATTAGTTTGTGTCTTGAGATACTTCATTAAATAGTTTATCAGGCAATAATCCTTCAAGCATTTATTTATTTATTTATTAAATCTACTAAAAAAGTCTTTAAAACCCAGTCCGATAAACACACACAGTACATAAAAGACTAGGCTTCGTTTTTCTCTTTACTAACTGTTTTTTCTTTTTCCCATTTCTTTAAACTGAAGCAGTTGACTATCAAGTTATTTGTCAGTCGTTGACTTAAACTATGTCATCGTTTAAAAACAGAAAAACTTATCAATTTAAACACAAATTTTCGAAGGCATTTACTAGAACGTTCATAGTTTTAATCACTTGACAGGTGACAAGCCTCAACTATGAAGAGAGCACAATTCGTTCCATCTCGCCTCAAAAAATTGTCGCATCATATGCCCCGCTTTTCCGACAGGACTATCGTCTTCGTTGAAAGTCTCACAGTTGTTGAAAATCTGTCTTACATCAGCACAAAATTCTTCTTTCGATTTGTAACTGAAAAAAAACAATATTAATATAAATCAGTGATGTTATGGATTGTTGTTCTCTTAAATCAAATTTTTATAAATTAGTCAAAAGCACTCTTAATTTTATCATTCGTTTTTATGTATAACAATCTCAAGAAGTTAGCAGTTTATTAAAAAGCACGTTTACTTACTGAGCTTCCTGTAACCTTTTTTTAATGGTTGACAGGTCCATGGGGCTTTTAATGATCTTTTTATATGTTGGAAATTGTTTAGTGTTAACAGGAAGTAAGAAAGGCCAGGCATCGTCATGGCACTCCAAGTCTTCTAAAATGGCTTTGCAGGGTGCAAGCTCTTTCATTATTTTTTTTGAAACTTTATCCTTTTTTCCTTGGTTGGACGACGGAGAACCAACATTGCTAAAATTTGTTAAATCGCTCGACTGATCGTTCTTGTCTTCGTTTGTAGTGGCTGAACTATGTGACGGAGCTGGACTGTAAATGAAATAAGTAATAACCACTTTGTCTATTCTTAGTTCTTCTTTCAATATTCATATGTTGTGTATATGTATTATTGATATAAACAATATAATAACTCTTTTTGGATTTTATATAAAAGTTAAGCCCTATATTCTTAAGATTAACAAGATTTTTACCTGTTTGGAGGATGATCAGACGATTCACTATCACGAGCCACTTTTGGTGTAGTCTTCTTGACGGCTTTCTTTTGAGGTTTTTTACTAATACAGTTCGAACAATACCATTTCCCTCGAGGCGCTTTATTAAGAGCAGGTCTTACACAGTCTGTATGGTATGTACGAGGACACAAGTCGCAGAAAATTAAACGCGTTCCTGTTGTAGATTGCTTCTTTCCACAAACTATGCAATTTCGTTCGCCCGTTGCTTTATTCATGCACTCATGGCAGTACCTGCAATATAAATCGAAATAAGAAAAATTATCTGAATAAAAAGCCATTATTTCTGTTGTTTTTCTTTTATTGATATATAATTGAAATAATACTTACCAGTCTCCATCGGGAATATTTTCCATTTTTGGCTTAAAACAGTACGTGTGATATCCTTTATCACAACTGTCACAAAGTAACAGTTTGTCTTCATTATCTCCATTATGACAAAATTGGCAATTCTAAAATGATAAGTACATTAGTAAACGCAATACATTACGCTCGTTATATATGTAGTAAAAAGAAAAGAACCACTTCTTCATTTAGTGTTATTGTATTCACGTTTGGAGATTAAAATTGCTGACAATCAGGTTATTATATGAATGTGCGTAAAAAAACATGCAAATAAACACAAAGTTAAAGATTAATGAGATCATGCCATACTAAGGAATTGTACAATGTAAGTTAAATAAATAAATAGTACAAATTAGGATTAACATTTAGTATCACTGATGTGGTGTTATTACTAACAGATATACTTTTTTGTCTCTGTCTGGGAGAGGTAGATGATGATGATGTAGTAATGTCTGGTTATATTAACACAAAAACAAATGAAAATATTTTTATTACATACAGTTACAACTGCTATACTTTCTCGAAAAAATTAAATCTTTTTATTTCAAAATTGAATATATTAATAAAAAAAATTGACACTAACGGACTTATTTCTCAATTTTTTAGCGCTACATTTTAGTTATGATTTTATAACGCATTACAACGATAAACAAAATAATTTTATTTTAGCTATTCTTTGTATGGTGAAGACTATTATATATATATATATCATACAAACAATAGCTAAAATAAAATTATTTTGTTTATCGTTGTAATGCATTATAAAATCATAACTAAAATGTAGTGCTAAAAAATTGAGAAATAAGTCGGTTAGTGTCAATTTTCTTTTTAATTATTATATTCAATTTTGTAATAAAAAATTAAATTTTTTCGAGAAAGTACAACAGTTAAAGCCGTGAAAAGTTCCCTTAGTTTTAAACAAATTTGAGAATATGTATAAAAAAGAACGATCTAATTAAAAGCTATTCTGTGACTTGGTTCAAGCTTTTGATATAATTTCAGGATAAAGCGTTACTGATTGGGATTTAAGGTTTTGACGAATAACTGTGCTTTATGTTTGACATACATATAGGAACAATAAACCTCCAATGATATATACATATACTAAATATTAAGTAAGCATATTTTGACTTATTTTAGACCAATAAATAAAAATACCGAACAATAAAAAATAAACAATATAAACCATAATCAAAAATGTTCACGTGCTTCTGTAGTAGTTATAATTTCGATTATACATCTTTCTAATTTAGTTAGAATGCTACGCAAAAAAAATTACGATGTTCTATATAATTTTGAACAACTCTGACGATGAATATATATATAAATATTTTTTTATGAATGAAACTAAGTATTTCTTATGTAAAGTAAAAGTCGCGGAAAAGGCCAAAAATGGTATTAAATTTTTCGATCACCCATAGTTTTTTAGTATAAAGCTTTATTGTTTTGTAACACAATTATGTAACAGATGCATTGTTATTAATTTTAATATTTTGTTTCTGTAGTATCCCTTAACAATCAATGTTCAGTAATAATTAACAAGCAAATTAGAATCCCACTTATGTTGACATCTGTTTTTCAATGCAGAAATGTCTTCTTGAGACCGTTTTGAGAGGCATTTTATGTTCTTTGGAGAAGATTTTAATGTGGGCGCTGGAAATTCTTATTTTAATTTTGATAGATGTAAATCTGAACTAAGTTATTATAGTATGTCCCCCCTGTAAAATCAGACAGGATACGTGCGTGTTGCAGAGTAACTATGGGAGATAGAACAAATCTATTCTCAGATTTGATTCCAAAATACATTAGAAACGTATAATGAATATCATGTTACAAATTCTTTGATTATAAGTGTAATTTTAATAATCGCCTGATGGAAATATCCTACATAGAAATTTTCCAACTATCAATCTTCTTTATGATAAAAATCTCCCTTGTAAATATGCTTACGCAATATTTGACACAATCAACCATAAAAAAAACAATAAAACTGCAAATGAGGAATCATAGCAAAATAATTAATAAAGCGAAATGTGAAAGGGATAAATGAAAATAAAAAAAATAAAATAAAATAAAAGGAAAAAGCGCAAGCACCCACACTTAGTTTGGTGTTATAATTGCGAGCTCTCTGATTAGTCAAAATATCAATCTGAGAAGGGTGGCTCACAGCTTTCATGATACTTTTGTCCCAAGCGATGGACGACTCTAAGCTGTACAAACACATAGCAAGTTGAGCGGCCGTCTGTGCTCTACTAACTGCCTCGCGCCACACCGACAATCCTTTCGGAATTTCGTCTGGACTTGGCATTGATTGCATGGGAGTACTTCCTCCAGATGCTTCTTGTGCAATCACTGCCAGATTTGGATCTCCAGTGCTGTTACCATAGAAATATGTGCCATTTTAATTTGAAATTAATAATAACAAGAAATGCAATCAACGCATTTATATTATTAAAAAATGTATTTAAAAATTAAAGATTATAATATGCATTTATGAACATTTTCTGTCTTGTTACTTACTTTATTCCCAGAGGTGGTTTTAAGTATCTTCGTTCAATTGCAGCTTCTAATCCTGCTAATCGTTCCTTTGCAGAAATTATTATTTCACCCTGAGGAATATCAATACCATCACGTGTTGGAGGCCGCCATCCTTTGACTTGCATACTAGCATTAGCTACCTTATCTTCCAATGCTTCCAACTACAAATAAATAAAGAATAAAGAATACATCAAACTAACAGAAACTATGTAGTATGTTTTATATACACTAATTCTTATTATTGCCTTTACTGTCGCTATAATTAGTATCGGTAAGATAAAATAAGACGTGTCGATTTTATTGGGGTTTTCGCAATGCGAGCGTCTACTTTTTTTATACGTATATATGATCTCATATTAATATAATAACAAAGGAATTGTATTTTATTCTCGGATTTAAGGAATGTGGACTCCAAAAATTCTCAACCTTTAAAAATACTAAAAATCGTGAAACTCACCTGTTCAAAAACCGCCAAATCAATTCTATTAGCAACTGCGACATTCCAACTACCAGGTTCGTCAGGATAAGGAGCTTCTCCCTCGATCATTTCAACGTGATAATCTCTCGGTGCAAATGTGGTCATTTCGCTTTGTCCCTCTTCAATATGTACATTTCCCTTGTCTTCATACATTATTTGCATAGTGTTTAAAAAAGTTCTTCGTAACTCCCTCTCACGCGTACCTCGAGCATGCAAGTTATCTATAACAGTCTTCAGTTGGTCCTCATCTTTGATTCTCCACCAGCCGTAGCGCTTGTCACGAGGGATAACTTTCGGATCAGAACGTTCTGGAAAACCGTTCTTTTTAATATACTCAAGTTGGGTACTTTCCTCTGCGGTCATTTGTAAAGGACCGGGACTGTCGCAAGAATTGTAGCCGGGATTAGATGGCGGAGGAAAGACCGGAATTTTAAGTTCGGTTATGTTTTCGCGAGAACATATTCCAACCCCACCTAAAATATAGATTGTGATGTCTCAGCAACTTCTATAACCCATTTAAAATTAAACTGTTTGTTAAGAATTCCTTTGCATGCATGCATGCCTTAAATAACACCGCTAAGTGCATATGTTTTCACCTTCTCCTTTTTAAAAATTAATATTATTTTTTTTAAATGTAACTTGATTTAATAAAAAATTAAATTTAAAATCTTGTAAACAGTAACTACTCTACCTGCGTCCCATCGATTTCCTTGAGTAAGATGTAGTTCTTCACAAGTGCTACCGTCTCTTGTTAAAATACTAAACCATTTATTATCTGCTTCGGCCTTATCTTCGTCATCGTCTTCATGTTTTTCACTTTTTATTTCAGATTTTAGTTCGTTAAGAATTTCACTTTTTATCTCTTCTTGATTTTCCATTTTTAGTTCCGACTTCATCTTATCCTCATTTGCTTTTTCCATACACTCACCTAACCTTTCGAATAAATTGAACTTCTTTGGACTTTCCTCTTTCTCTGTTTCTAATTTCACTTCTACCTCATCTATATGATTTTGTTCAGCATCGACAGCTTCATCGACATGATTATTGTCTATTTCTACTTCAGAAGGTTTTAGACTTTCTTCGTTATTTTCAACTTGTTGATCTTCTTTCTTAGGGTAATCACAACCCATTTCAAGACTCTGTACTATTCGATCAACACTTTTCCGCAATTCATCCAAATTCCGTTCACAAATATCGCCTATATCCCCATTTTCAACTAAATCTAACCTATTTGGAGTTTTTCTATGCTCATTTTCGTTATTATTAAGAGTTTTTTCTGTTTCCTCGCTTACGTCACTATGTTCACTTGGTACGTTATTTTCTTGGTCAATGGAAGGACTTCTTGGCGGACTGTCATTTTGTTCAGTCTCTGGATGAGTGTTAACCGTATTATTAATGTCAGTTTCATTGTTTTTTTCGTCTTTTTGAAGTTCTTCAAGGAATTCTGGATCTGCTGATTCTATAGCTTCAACGTAAACTCCTCCAGCTTTTGGTAGTGACCAATATCTTCGCCAAAAACGATCTTGCCCGAAACAAGTTGCACGAAGTTGATGTCCTGCTGCGTTAAGCGACTGAAGATGAATTTGGGACTGTTTTACCAATTTCTCCAATTTCTTTCCAAGTTCCTCTCCCGATAGCTTATTGTCTTCTTCTTCTTCAGGTTGTGTTCCGACGCTCTCATTTTCGCTCATTTCATTTTCATCTTCATCTAATAAATCATCTTTATGAAGAAGAGGCAGTTCTTCCGTCACTGATTCAGTGGCGTCACCATCGGTTTTGTTGATAGATCTTTCTGTTGCTTCAGATCGTATTTTCCTATTATAAAGCATACGTAATCTGTAAAAACGAAAAACCATGAACGAGAAGTTTATTTAAAATTTCAAAAGCATACTTCCGAATTTTTGTATCCAATATCCATTTTTCTT
The DNA here is from genome assembly GCA_029378335.1 of Agrilus mali. NCBI lineage: Eukaryota > Metazoa > Arthropoda > Insecta > Coleoptera > Buprestidae > Agrilus > Agrilus mali. Next base: position 4,999,706 of record CM055655.1, on the reverse strand, counting down.
TCCTCAGTTGCACAGCACTGTCAAGAGAGCCTTCGATCTGCCTAATCACAGCCTTGTTCTGAAGTAGTTCATTGCAAAGATAAGCTAATATAGCAGCTTTATTTGTTGGCGATAGTGCCAAGAATGGCTTATCCTAAATAATAAAAATTAATGTTATATAAATCTTAACAATTTTAATTTGCAAACCTTGAGTAAATCAGACATCTTCCAAGTAGGATTTTCGTGTAAGAGTTCATAATAGGTTGCATTTTTGCCTGTCTGAGTTAGTTGCATTTCACAGCCATTTTGATGGTGATCAGCAACACGTTTTTCACGCTCTCGTTCAAAATGAACGCCTTGAAGAAAAAAAATCATTCATCAAAAAGTTGTTTTGTTATGATTATCAATATGATAAAAGAAAACCGATACATTTGTGTTGCAATAGTTATTTCATAAAATTATCTACCTGTTAATGATTTAACTTCTCCGGTAGCATTTGCATACAAATATATCCTTAAAATTTCTGATAAGTTGTGATGAGTAATATCTGCTTGTCTAAGCGTTTGCCCCAAACTTGTAGTGTGCCGTACGGGATTGGGAATACCAGGATCTTCAATAGCGCAGACCAATAAATGCGTCATAACTGACAAAAGTTCCTCTTCGGCTTCTGTGTTAGTATCGTTGTATAATAAAGCTTGCTGCAGGGTATCCAAAGTCGGCAATGATTCCATGTCAAAACCGAGGGTTTCGCCGAAATTGTGAAGGAACTCAAAGACCATGAGCATGTCAGAGAATGCTTTTCCAGATAATTTAAGTCCCAATATTCGGCTATATTCAGGCAATGGTTTATGATCAAGCTCAAGATCTTCGCACGGTTTCCGAATTTCAGTGAGAATTTCCATTTCTATTCTTCGTTGTTCCATTTTGCGTTCTTTGTTGGCTTGCTTTTCAGCAAGCAATACTTGTTTCTTACGTTCTCTTGCTTCTAACTTCCTTCGAGCTTCAAGAGCTTTCACTAATGCCATATGCTGGCGTCTTCTTTCTCTCTCCTAAAATAATAATTTCTTAGAAACAACACATAATTACTAGTCAAATAATTTACATGCAGTTAATTTAAATTATTGCGAGAAAAGTCACTGGCATAGAAATGCAAACAAAAAATACAAAGATTTTGATATTTACAATTTCACATAATTAAATATTGCATATTACAATAAAACCCTTTAGATATGGAATCGTCAAAAAAACAAATTCTCAATATGGAATACAAAAGGTAAACCTTTCTTAGGTATCAGCTCTAAAAAAATATTGTCAAATTTAATATAATAAACTTCCGTTTTATGTGCACAATTGTTAAGAAGGTAAGTATAAAAAATCAGGTGGGGAAATAACATAAATTACTATCAATTTCTTAAAAATGTGTCCGGTAGCATCATCCCTATCTCTATATTGTCATATTTCACAGTTAAAAATAAGTATCGAATACACGATAAAATCACTCCGAACCCCTCAGAAAATATAAATATACAATAGGCTAATAAATTATACTATTGTCAGACACGATTAAAATTATATTATACCGTGTGTTGCATTAAGTTTCTTTTAAATATTTCACATTCACATAATCCGTAATAATCCCAAATATTTAGACATGTGACATATTCTCGCAAGAAATGTGCAAATATAATTAGTAAAGCGTTGCATAAAAATAACAATGTATATGACAAAATTCATTGAATACTTCGGCATGCACCTAAATACAATATGTTGATAACTTAATCCCAAGCATTGCTTCTTTCATTTTCATAACAGTGCCGTCAAGCTGTGTATTAAAAGAGGAAAAGAAAAAGTTTTTACTGCATGCATTCGATATGTAATTCATACCAATTCAACAGTGAAGAGCACCTCTCGTTGCTTATTCATCTCTTGCATGTAAATCTAGGAGAAATGCCAAAAACTATATATTTCCTTGTCTACATATAATTTACTCTAATTTTAAAATAATTTCGGATGTAAAGAAAACCAACTTGGTATTTAAATATTGCACAAAATGCAATATAATCTCTTAGGTTTCATCTTTACGTTCTTAAAACAATAAAATACTATAAAATTATATATTACGAATAACGCAATTTTTGCAAGAGTGTTTTCTCATTCGTGTTTTAAATATAATAATTATTTATTTATCGGATTAATTAAGAACAGTAAGTTGAGTTACAAGTTTAACTTTTCTTCTTTTCCCGTTTAGTGAAGCTGTGATGTCTATTGAATATTAAAATCTCAAAAATCGCTAATAAACAATAATTCAAGTGCAAAAATTTAGCAATTAATCGTGAACAATTTAACATTTTGTCATGCCTTTACGCGCATTATAAGATGATTTTATTACATTTTACATATATGTTAAAATGAATATACATATACTATAATACTATAAAAATAAAAATATTGTTCCAATAATTCAAGATAAACTGAGTAGAATTTAATTTACTATAAAACTAAACAGCACACGTTTGCTAATAGTACTAATCGACACTATTAGTCTATATTAACTAATAATTATTAGTAATTATTATTGAACCTTACCTGTTCTTTCAGCATTGCTTGTTGCTGCCTCTTTAATTCTCGTTCCTATAACAAAAAAAATCGTTATTAATTTGTATAAATAATTTGTTTTGACCATAAATTAATCTCCATAGAAAAAAACATCAAAAAAATGAATGTACATTTTTTTCAATAACTCAATAATATGGAGTGTATTGCAAATTCCAAAAGTAAATTATTTGTCCTATTTTAAGATAGTTTAAACTTTCTCTCACAAAAAGACGCAATAAAAAATACATTCACACGAAAAGACTGGAGAAAGGAGAATAAACCCATTCTAAAAAAGCATCAGAGCAGTAGTTAAGGTGTAAAAGATAGAAAACACATCTTAGGAGCAAAAGTTGTCAACCACAAAACTTTACATCAATTCGAATGAGCACTGCTTACTGCGCAGCGGCTTGTCGATCACAACTTAATAATGCTCTTACAATAAGCGTCCTTATGTAGTTTACACTCCTTTCTGTAGTTTTCTTGCAATCAAAATACTAGCCGACAAAAAACAACAATACAAAAACAAACGCAGCTGCATTACTTTACCTGTTGCTTTCGAAGTTGTTCTTCTTGCTTGTGCTTTTCAATTTGTTCCTGTTTTTTTCTCTTGGCCTGTTACATGCAAAACGACACAAATAAACAAGGAATAATACAAAAAACCCACTCGATTAAACGAGACAAGACAATTACAAAAATTTAAATAAACAAATTATAATAAAAAAAAAAAAAAAAACAGAAAACACCATTAATAGTAAATAATTATTATATTCGAACCTCGAGCATCTGTTGGGACCTCGCTTCTCGTTCTTTCCTCGCAGCTTCTTGTTTTTCATTTCTTTCCATTTCTCTCTGTATACGTGCTTGTTCTTTCTCAAGACGAGCCTGTGCTCTTGCTGCCTGCTGTCTTCGTGCTACTTCTATACGTTGTTCTACAGCAAGATTCGATCGCATCGTTGCTTTTAATTCTTCTAGCCTGTTATTATTTTCAAATATTTTATTAGATGTGACATTCTCCTTCTTTCTTATCACTTATATATGGCTACTAATAAAAATAGTATTAATTTTTAAATTAAAAAACTATTATTTCATGAAAAAGTACTCATTGTGTATTTTTAATTGAATTAAAGAAATAAGAGAAAAAACCAGTCGTTTTACCTCCTTTTGGTAATAAATTTTATTTTTTGTTACAGGTACTTTTGTATCCAATTAATATTCCTCTTTATATACGAGTATATAATGTAAATTACCTTCTGATAACGTCTTCTTCATTTAGTTTAATAAAATCAGTTCCTTCAGTTCCCATTCCCACAGGAACGGGTTGTAAGTAGTCACCAATGATAACCCGACTACTGAATGTAAAATTTTCTTTCGTTAAGTCTGGTACCTTATGGTAATCTAAGTACTAAAATAAACACTGTAAATATCAAAGAAAAAAAGAAAAAATTTAATTCAATCGTGTTTTACCTGAGTAATATCTGACATTTGCCTAAATTTGTTAGATGAATCGGGGGCTATGTATGAAATGTCCCCTTTTATTGTTCCATTCTTTCCAAGGCCTCTAATTAGAGTTTCTCGTCTCCAACCTTTAAATAAATTTTGTATCGAAAAGAAGTACCACAAAATAATGATCAGTTAATATCAATTTTATAAAAGATATGCAAATGAATTGATTTACCTTTTGCTAATGGTATCCTTAACATATTCTCGTCGTATTGCTTTTGCTTCTTGAGCGTAGACAATGGCTCTGCTTCTATTTCAGAATCAGTATGATTAGAATCGGTATGATTATCAGAATCGGTAGAAGCATCAACGGTACTCGAGTTGGAATCACTCAGAGTACCCTTAATTTTTTCCTGCAATAACTTATTAAACGTTTTTTCGTCCCCCCCTACTTCTACCATTAACTGCTGGGCTGCCAAAATATTTGATTTTAATAACGATATTTGTTGATTCATGGACGTATTAGGATCTAATATTGGCATAGGCTTTATGCCTGAAATGAGAAATTGCGAGTTGTAAAGACAAAATGTGGAGCACATCCAGAAGTATTTTTTATTAAGCGTTGATGGTGATAAAACGTAATATTAATGGTTAAGGGGTACGAAACACAACTTTTCCAGTTACTCAATATTTTTAAAGTAAGACTTTTCACACTGCAACGTTTACAAAATATGACACTTATTTACCTTCTTTTCATAAAAAAGTAAATAAGTTTGCTTAATCTACTAAAAATAAAAATAACATACCAAGGGCTCTGCTTTGTGCTAACAAGGAAGCTACGGTGTTCTTTTTAGGTTTACTAACACCTCGTCCGAGGTTCCTGGGCCTACCATCTTTGTGCATGGGTATGATGGAAGCAGAAGGAGACAGTGTGGCAAGGGAAGAAACTGCGGTAGTAACAGAAGTTGTTGTAGTTACGGTGGTAGTTGTTGTTGAAACAGTTGTTGTAGTTGTACTACCGCTATAAAATTGAATAACTTCGTCGCTGCGACTAGGCGGCCGAGGCGAATCCGCTGTTGCAAATAACTGCTGCAAGGAAGCGCTGGGAGCACCTGGAGGTAGATGGGTGGGAGCTTGGATCACACGACGAGGTTTCGGACCTGGTTTCCTTCGAGCTAAAATTACAATAATTTGAAAACAAAAGTTTTAATAGTGACAAAAATTTAAAAAATGTTTTTGCTGCATTAAATAATAATGCACAAGATGGTATGAAATGGACAATTTTGAATATTATTCCAGGAAAATCTACAAAATGCCTGTCACTTTTAAATCGTCACTTATGATCCACCCACATTCATTATAACGAATATATTCTAAAAGAAGTCGCACGTTTCCGTACAATTCCTTTAAGTGAACTGCATAAAGTTTAGGTACATATGGATATCTATTACCGATGCCAACTAATACCACCTTTAAACTAAGTTCATAAGAATCAAAGAAAAGGCGCAAATCATTTAGATCATGTTTCTGTTCTAATGTTCCCATATATCTATTTTTGGTCAGTTGTTTTAAAGTTTATTTCATGAAGTAGATGTTTAAAAGAGGAATTTTGAGAATTATGTACTTACATATCCTGTCCATGCCAATGTTTGCAGACATATTGCTGAGAGAATTGAGCGATGAACTTGAAAGGTTAGAGGATGACGTGACTGTAGGCTTCAACGATAAATTAAGAGGTGCATCAGAGGAACTATCTCCAAAATTAGAGTTAGTTGTAAGAGGTAATGGAGAGATGCCTGGACTTCCATTCGTTGACTGTAATTTTATCACTTCAACTTTATCATTGCCCAAAATCGAAGGCGATGTACTACTAGGTTCTTTTATTTCTTGATTAAATATCTTGCAAATGGAAAAAACAAAATAAAGGAAAAGTCAAACAATAGAACACAATCCTACAAAAATAAAAGGAATAAACGCTCAAAACAAAGCTTTCCACAATACAAATACCTACTTAATTAATTCAACAACTTATAAAAATAGCAAAAAGAATACTTACATTCAATTTCGGACGTTTAGCGGCCTTTTCCATACCAAAAATACCAAGCGAAGGATGTACGCTAACACAAGGTGGATCCAAAGAAATTGTTTTCTTTCGACCCCGATTCGTTGTACCCGGTATTTTTGGACCGACTATAGATGAAGTATATTTTATAATTTCCGTATCGGGCGGAAGTCTAACTCCCCCCAATATCGAATTTGGATCACTGTGAAACAAAAAAACGTTCCATTGTTAAAGTAATACATAACAGTGGTTAACAAATGCGAGAAACACTAAGATACACTCAAAAATATAAACTAATAATCTTTCCTAATAAGCAGGTAAATAAATTCATGAAAGTGCTGATAATAAATGATAAATAAGTGAGTTAAGTTTAAAATAAATTTATCATTAATTGATAATAATTACCTTGTTCCTTCTAACGCTGAGCTAGATAAGAAAATAAATAATGTGAGAGAAATGCTATTATTCAAAGATGATTAAACTTGCAAAATAAATTATTTATATAATTTATCGTTGGTAATTAATTAAAATTGGTATTTCGGAACTTGACGGTTTAAAATAAATCGATAACAATTTACTATAATAATTTTAAAATGACAAAAATTGAAGTTTTACAACAATTTTATATGAATATTAGAAAAGTCCCGTATTTTCTTTTTTAAATGGTAACGTATTACTGACGTTTTGATGTGGAAAATTAATGTACGATGCGAATTCAAATGCAAATTTGATGAATGTGCCGAGTTTGATGGTTCGTAATGTATTTAACCAGCGACAGGAATCATTATTAAACTGCAAGCTCTTCTTAATTACCAACTTGGTTTATAAAGTCCTTTGTAGCTCATTCCGGAAAAAACACCGCATTTTAAATTTTGCTTTTCTACGTACAAACATTAATATTTTTGTTTTAAAAAGTACGATTTTCATTCGATAATTATCCAGTGTCGAGATTAACAAAAATTAAGAATTATTTTATTTTATTAATATTTACCTTAAAATACTAGGTGGAAATCCAGAAGAAAGGCCAGGACTTGGAGAATTGTTAGTATTAATACTGTTCTTATCTATGTTATTGGCCATACTAAGTGGATTTGTAAAAATACTAGTGGTAGAGGGTGAGATTTTTGGACTGGAACTTTTCGGTTTCTCCACATTTTTTAGATAACCGTAATCGTTAACTTTGGATGTTCTTCTATCAGCGTTACTGTTACCACTGCTACTTGTTATAGTACTAGAACTGGCACTAGTTGGAATTCGCATACTGGGCTGTATCGTTAGACCAGAATTAGAAGGCAGTTTCGAAGAAGACGAAGCTGAAATATATATTTTGTTATTGTTACATTAAGAAAAAGTTGTACATAAATATGCAAAATGTTGTCGTTCACTAAAAACAGTAAGTGCCATTTTATAACATTTAGTATGATATTTGTGCAAAAAGTTCAGACAGGTCGGTTTTAGCTGTAATTTAAATCTATCTGCTATCTGGTTTATTTCATTCATAAATATTATATATGATGGAGTCTACTGATGATGACTAATTGAGATTCATAACAACGAAAATGAAGACAAACCTGTTTTTAAATCTTAATAAAAATTTTATTGTTCTTGAGAATTCTTTGGTTATACCGTGACTTCTGTGACAAATTTAAAAATACTAATTTATTAATTACCGAAAAAGTAAACATAGGTGATTCTCATTTACTAAACATCTTCTGTCCCTATCTCCTCCCCCTCAAATAGCATTTAAGGACAATAATCCGTATTAGTTTTTAAATATCATTGTATTCTTCAGAAGAAGTCACAGACAGCGTAACGAAACAATTGTCAGAACAATAAGAATTTTATTGAGATTTACAAAAAGTGTTTTTCTACATTTTTGTCGTAAGGCATAAGTATTAGTAATGCAATGGTTGCACTACGAAATATTACAATTTCTTTCGTTGACTTTTTAATGATTAAATATCGCCCTTCCCAAATATGCATTGCCCTCATTTTTTATTCAGAAAGAGCCCTTATTTTAATTTAAAGTCGATTAAAATGGAAATTGCGGCCCTAATTTTGTTTTACTAATTAAATATGGTAAGCGATAATTGAATAGTCTTAAAATAATAGGGAAAACACAAAACTCACCACAATTACTAGTTGTAGTATTATTTCTAGTAGATGGCATCGGAGTACTAGTGTAAATTGACTGTTCTGTCCTCCCATCGTTCAATTTCATTGAACTCGATGAATAATTTATAGAATGAGCAGGGTATTTTTGCGACTTTACCGACGTATTTCCGACAGATGACGATTGATGCTTTGGCAGTGCAGCTGTGGAGGATGAAGTTGAAGAATTTTTCGATGTCTTAGACTTAGGATAACCTGTGAGAGAGGATAAGGATAAGGGTGAATACGGTAAATCGGCAGGATTTGGTAAACCGGGAAAATTCAGACCTGAAGCTTGCAAACGGGCAAGGTAGTCTTGAGCTGCCAAATGTGATGCCATTGACCACCATGCAGCACCTAAAAAAACAGAATAAAAATTAATTAATTATACATTAATTTCAATAAATAAAAAATTTCAGAATTAAATTAAAGTTTATTGATTAGATTAAGGGACTGTAGCTCGGAGAGAAAAGGAAACGGTGAGTTGAGACCTAAACAAGGTTGGGGCGGAAGAGTTAAGGTATAGTAGGTCCAGACGAAAATTAGAAACGATAATTATGTGTAAAGGAGCGGATCGTACACTTAGAGAAAACGGCTACATACTGATACTGTTTCAAAGTCTCTATTTATGAAAGAATAACCATCTTATTACTTCGAAGAGATAAATGAACTTTTGCCATTTTGATGTGATGATTTGATTAAATTCAAATGGTAAATAAAGATATTTAATAATTATTAATACAGTAAAAAAAATTAACAATCTAAACCAACCTCAACCTAACCTAAATGAACATGGTGTAAAACTTTTTGAGTTTATTATCCTTTCTTTGTGGGACTTTATGGATATTAATAAATTATAATGATTATGCTTAGGTTAATCCAGATTACACTAAAAGAAATGACCTTATGATCTCTGAGTTTTATGGGGTAGTATACAATATTATTGAAAACTTACTGGCCGCGGGTATCCCCAAACTCGCGGCCTGACTTGCTGCAACTGATAGTGTGTTTGAATAGGCATTACTGTAGACGGCTGCAGCACTTGTGGCCGTTGGATAGGAGGGTATTCCCCTGCTGGAAGTTGGAGGCAACATTCCGAACGGCAAAGAGGGATGAGGTGCCAGGCCGTATGCGCCTCCCGTTGCCGCGAAAAGATTGGCCGCGTTGGCAGCGGCAGCTGCTGCGGCTGCACCACTGGATTCGCTTCTGGGCCAATAAGCTGCAAAAATCATAAAAAATTATTATTAATATTGTATTGAAATTTTAAGCCTTTATGGCTGATTTTTGGAACCCTTAAAAAATTCCTGTGTCACTGGCTAAACTGATTTCAGTAGGACTTTACAGATATGAATAAGAAATTGTCAGGAGTGATTACACAAAAAAGTTAAAGTAAAAATTGATAATTTGATTATTCTAATGAAAAGTAAATTTTCTATTCATTTGCACAGCAATAAGAAAAGCTGCGTTAGGAAATTTTTAGTGACTATAGTACTAATAGAAAAACAGTGTTAATGTTGCTATGAAAACTGTATATAACAAGAAAAGAAGTAAAAAGGATTTCAGGACACCAATGGATAAATTAAACAAAGAGTTTGATCTTTAACTTCGAGAACATCATAAGAACAGAATTGATTAAAACTGCAGACTAACTTTTTAAAATAATCATATTTTTACAAATAACACCGTTTTCCTTTTTCTATAAAAAACTGCGGATGTTTTTCTACAAAGTAAATCCCTTGCGTAAATAGCGAAAAAGTTATACCGGACAAACAAACAAACCCTTTATGTTAGGATTTGGGAGCATAAAAATTACAAAAAAAAAAACAAGTTTTGGCATTATGTTAAAACTGGTCATAAGCCCAACTTTGATATGTTTAAGCAACAGGAATTTATGCATTTACTTGACCACTTACAAGAAATTCTTTGAACTCTTTGATTAAAATAAAAAAACAGCAATTTCGAACGCAAACATAAAACGTTTATGAGTTAATTGATATTGAGAAATGCATTGTTTGCTGTTTACCATATGTAGGTAGGTGCAATGATTTAATTCTTGGTGTAATTATTGGTAATTCAAAGCTAGTTGAGTAACATTTGACATGTGCGTTGTGTATGTTACTGAATAAAATAGAAAAATATATTTATATTGGCATATTTGTAGATGTGTTATCTACTATTAAAGTATTAAACATCTTGAAGGATAGCAATTCATTAACTAATATTTTTCAATGATAAATTTCTTATACAATCATGTGAGAACTTAATTGATATTTTTTTAATGGTACAATTATATATTTCAAAAGAGATATCCAAATTATTCTAAAATATGAGTCAATCACAGTAAATTATTTTATAATATACAATTTTTAAATATTTATTTGTAAATATATAAATACACGTGCAAATTGAAAGTGACATTTCTCTACCATTTATAATTCAATTACTGGCTGTTTACGAATATAGGATAGGAAACCTTTATTTTCAGGGACAAAAAACTCAACATTACCTAAATTAATTTCACGAGATTATAATACATATATATCAAATACCACAAAATTTTAAAATCAAATGGTGATTCATTTTTTAAAACATTAATTACACCAATTTAGGTTAAACACGTTAAGCAAAATGAGCTTATTTTTTTTTTAGTGATCGTTTCCGCTAGTGAGGGCGCTATTCGCCCTTTGATTTTTATTTCTACTGTACCTACTAATTCTAAGTTAAAAAAATTAATGTTCGTTTTAAATTAAAACTCCCTCAAAATCTTCGTTACTAAAATATTCTTTCCATAATTATACATACATAAGACACGTCCATTTCATCAGAATTTTGTAAATAGATAATTAAGACTGGGATTTTTTTCTACATATTAATAAAGAAGAGTCGTTATTATAGTAATTATCGGTCGGAAGAGAGAGAGAAATGGGTTAAAGGTGTGAAAATCACTTCGTACATAACTAACTGTTTTTTTTTTTTTTTTTTGGGGAAGGCAATGAAGTGGGGGCGCAGGGAGTAAAGGTAAAAAACCAATATTTAAAAAGAAACAAATATTTTAATTAAAAACTCCTTAAAACGTAGAAATTGTTAAGGTTTGTTTGGTTGGTGTGTGAGGTAACTTTCTACACCTTGCATGTCGTAAAATGATTAAATAAATAATGCGTTTTATTTAACGAAGATGGTCTCATTGTATACGATATGAATAATGTACAACGAAAAATGCATTTAAAATATTGGCAAAGTAAAAAAAACAAACATAGTTAATATTTTGTTATGTAATTCCATTCACCATTCATTTGTAAAATCTAATTTCCCTATATAAAGTTTAAGTACACCTTCTTACGTTCTACAAATTCCTTCACTAAACAACAGATTTAGCTTTTTATACAAAAGAAAAACATTATTTTTTTTGAACCCAGAAATAAAATGTTTGTACATACTACATGTGCAATAACTGTTTTTATAATGGACATTATATGGTAAATTTAAATTTTGGGAGCTGAAGGAAAGTTTTTATTCTCAAAGTGGGCGATGGGCAAAATAAATTTGAGATTCTGTGCTTTATGACGATAATATACTTCTTATTAATATTATGAGAATGCATAGTAATGAATAATGGAGAATTTACTTACCGAACAAACTTGCAGCATCGAGTAAAGTGTCGGGGGCACTGGAGATTTTATTGGAGCTTGAACCACCTTCTGTTTGTTCACCATTTTCTTTATCCATCGCCCCCAAAGCTCTACAAAGAATGAAAAAAGGACTTAATACGATTGAAACGAATACGGCACTTCTACTAACAGTTAGTTGTATCTTTACTCTTACCTTCAGTTAATCATAATGTGGTCTAGTTAAAATGGTAGTCTTTTACACAACGTGAATGTCTAAGAAAATGCGGCCGATATTGTGCAGTTACAAGAAATTACGGTAAAATATACAAGTAAATTTGACTTTCACGTTTAATTATGAACTGTCAAAACGGAATGTTGTGTTTTAAATTTTACGAGTGAATGAAATCGAATAATTTCATCAAAAATTTTTATTTTCCAGAAGATCGCGTTGGCTATATAAACATGTTTCAATTGCTTCGAACATTTGGTCTTTCCAATGTACCTACCTAAATTTAAATTGATGAATAAAAAAATGAAAACAACTTTAACCAAAACATCAAAACTGAATAATACATAAACTATTTTTTATTTATGCCTTACTACTTAAAAATATACAAATTCAAATAAATTCATGGTACCTACCTAAGTTTATATAAAAAAAAAGATCACAATTTATATATTTATATTTATTCATAATTTATCTTATGCATAAATATGGGCATTCAATTTTTTTATTTATTTTTATTAACAGAAAAATTATTTGTTAGGGTTTGTTTTTGACATTTTGAACTCTTTTACTGTAAGCACATTAATGTATGTAAAGGACTTCTCCCCATTGTTTTCGAAAGTGTGAAGGAAAAGAGAAATGAGAATACAGGGTTTTTCAAGTTGATGGGCTATGAGAAGTATATGAATTAGTAGAAGGAATTCAATTCTGAAACTTGGGCTCATTTGGTTATTGTTTATGCCGCTTCTTTTAAAAATATTTTCAAGTTCGATTTACATCCGGTTATACCGGAAGTCGATACCAACTTTGTTATTTTAAATAGAATGGTATATTTTTTACGCTGAATTCGAATAAAACGTGTAATTCTAAGGTAAGTTTGATAACCAACTTGTACACCTATGACGATCGGTTTCTGAGTTAATTTAATTTATAGAAAAAAAATCGCTACCGCAACCCAAATTATAAAAAATCATAACTTCCACAAAATACGACTAAGAGTGTTGAAATTTTTACTAGTAATAGCTGAATATTAGTGCTAACGCCTTGACAAAATTGAATTAAATAATTTATACAGGGCGTTCAAAATAAAATTCTAAAATTGAAAAACTTCAAACAAGAATTACTTCGTTTTTTCGAATGGCACCTACTATTTTTTATTTTTTCAATCGATTCCTTTTTTCATCCTCTTTCGATCTATATATATTTTAAGTAATAATTCAAAATTATTCCAAAATTTTCAAATAAAATAGGAAGTATCCATATGGATCGAAAGAGGATAAAAAAATGAATCGATTGAAAAATAAAAAAATAGTAGGTGCCATTTGAAAAAACGAGGTAATTCGTGTTTGAAGTTTTTCAATTTTAGAATTTTATTTTGAACGCCCTGTATAAATTATTTAATTCAAATTTGTCAAGGCGTTAGCACTAATATTCAGCTATTACTAGTAAAAATTTCAACACTCTAAGTCGTATTTTGTGGAAGTTATGATTTTTTATAATTTGGGTTGCGGTAGCGATTTTTTTCTATAAATTAAATTAACTCAGAAACCGATCGTCATAGGTGTACAAGTTGGTATCAAACTTACCTTAGAATTACACGTTTTATTCGAATTCAGCGTAAAAAATATACCATTCCATTTAAAATAACAAAGTTGGTATCGACTTCCGGTATAACCGGATGTAAATCGAACTTGAAAATATTTTTAAAAGAAGCGGCATAAACAATAACCAAATGAGCCCAAGTTTTAGAATTGAATTCCTTCTACTAATTCATATACTTCTAATAGCCCATCAACTTGAAAAACCCTGTATAAACACAGTTTTAAAAACTTAACCAGGAAATCTATTTTGTCCCTTTAAGTAATGCTTTAAACTATTTATTCTAATAACAATAAAAATTAGGTAATTCTTACCTATAATATTGAATGACGCCTGGTCACCATCGAGAATTTGTCTAACCCATATCCGGAATTCTGTAAACAAAGAAATAAAAAATTTATTTACAGTTGAATTTTAATATTGACAACACCTATTTTTATAAATCAATAATAATTGTAACAATTCCTTACCAACCAACGCACAAAAACTATTACATTTATTAAAACTCAATGTTTTATTTTTGGAAAGTATCTACACCTAATTATTTTCTTTGTATTACTTATTCAAGTTCAAAAACATATTTAGTTTGTAAACGTTATATATATTTAATATCTTATTCAAGAAAATATTAAGTGTTAAAATTTTTTTTAAACATGAGAATTTTCAGTATTCATAATTTTTTAACTTTAAGCTTTTACCGAAAAGTTACATGTCATTTATTATTTGTTTAACGAGATTAGTACGAGATAAAATAAGTAAGAAACTAAATTTAGCTGAAAGTCTTTATATTAATAAATTAAACATTTGACTAAATGATCAAATTGATGTAAATAGTTCCACACTGTTAAATTTAAATTTGTTTTCAAAAAATTTGTTCCCCCCCCCCCATAAGTACGTGTTAAATTTTAGTATCTACGCCAATTAAATCACACGATCTTCACCTGAAGAAGCCAATGTTTTGGTGAAACAATTAATTATTGTAGTGAACAATTAATAAATCTTTTGAAACTTTACATTCGTTTCATTTTCATTTATAATACGAGATAAAAGTTTATTAAATTTGGACCCGTGTTTATTTATAAATATAAAATACATGGGCGCTATTTATAAATTTTATACGTGCTTCATATTTAAATCGAAAGAAGGTCATTCTATGAGAGGTAGGGTACGAGATCGAACTTGACCTAGACTTCAGCGTAACGGCCTCGACCTTTTAGTTAGTTCACTGCCTCTATCTGTTTGTCATACTTTTTATTATTATTAAAGCCGTAGCGTAATTTTCGAATTAGTATATCAAAAAAATGGAACCCTTATCTAATTACAAAAATATAATGGTAATACATTTTATTAATCCGCATATTAAGCACTAATTAGCATTTCAAAATATGCACGCACATTAATAAACGAAACTGAGGATTTAATTTTAATGGCCAGTGTCATCTAATGAAGAATTAATATTTTCTAAAGATACAGAAATTAAATCTGATCGATTGCTGAGGGTGCCTCCCACAGTTGGGAGTGAAAGGTACATTATACTACCAACAAGTGGCTGCTCTGTAACTAGTAGGTAATTAGAGCAAGTGAGCAATTGTACCCCGTTCAATTCTGTCGAACTTTGCAGAGGCGTACATATAACATACTAGTTTTGAATAATTGCAATGATTACTCGCTCCTCAATAATGTTAACAAGAATATGGAACCTAGTTTGTATTAATAACGACAGTTTCTTGCACACAGTTTGATCCCATTAGAACAACTTTTTTATTTTAAATACAGTCACACTTCTATTACTCGAACGCCGATAAGTCGAATTTTTGATAAGACGAACCAAATTGGTTGGCAATAACATTAGCTATGAAAAATACGAGTAATTTTTACTTTATAACTCGAACAACATCGATATGTCGATTTTTCTGGGTAGGTAGGTAATTCCTTAACAATGTGTTTTATTTTTTTAAGCGGGACTATTCTAAGTAGTGATGCAGTTCAGTTTCTACAATTATTTGTCTTCAAGGCGTACTTTACAAACTTAGTCTTTTGACCAAAAATTAAATTAAAAAAAAAAGAAAAACTAGCAGCAATACCCGGCGTTGCTTGGGTAAGAATATATGACACGTTTGATGAAACGTTCCAGAATATTCGCGAATTTAGAACTATCCAGAACATCCCATAATGATTCAAAACATTCTCTAATTTTTTTGAACATTCTTGAATCATCTTCAAGATTCTAGAACATCTTGAACATTGCCAAATCATTCTGAAATGTTATAATAAAACATTCTTTTACTTCTTAGAACATATTTGAACTCCCTGTAGGTAACATTCTGTGCTGTTTGCTGGGTGAGTAGTGACATCAGTAGACGCCTGGCGGGGATGATTAATCGATTGATAATAATTGATCAGTTATCGACCACTGAGAGTTGAAGATTATTACAGTACTAATATCGCTATTAAAAAATGGGGGTTGGTGGAAGAAGGGTGAACATTTAGGGTTGTATGTATTTTTTAATGCCACATTACAAAAACAATTAAAAAAAAATGTCCAAAAATAAAAAGTTAGGAGTGGATAATACTTATCACTTAGGGGTATGAAAAATAGATAGTTCTCGATTCTCAGACCTACAGAATATGCATATAAAATTTCATAAAATTCGGTCAAGCCGTTTTGGAGGTAACTATAACATTGTGACACCAGCATTTTATAATTAGATAAGAAGTAGTGTATTGAAATAAGATAATACCTTTACTAATCTATCCATCTATTTACCTGTCTCTAACTTGAAATAAATACATACAAATGCTCATTTATTTAGGTATATGTATTATTATTCAATAACTCGAAATCTCGATAAGTCAATAAAATAATTATAACTCTTAGAAAGGGTTTTTAATTATATTTTACTATTTAAACTTTTAAATATGTCTACCAAGTGTCCAGCGAACATTCTGCTATTAATAATTTTCTTTTTATTTCTTTTCTGTAATACATTATAAAATTTACCACAACGACTTAATGTGAATGACCTGAACAAGACAATCTGTACAGAAACAACTGGGAAAGCAAACTTGAACGTAACAAGAACTTACAACTGAAGAAGTTTATGAAGACAGGGACAGTGATTTATTATATGCAAGCATCTCTCTTGTCGTAAATTTTACATATCAAGCAAAAATGTTGTAATTATAATATCGAGCATAACATAACATGTACCTTTGTACAGAACTACTCAAATTCGACCAACAGAGCAACTCTTATTTATATAATACTATATATTATCGTTGATTTTTGATCAATTTTCTTTCAAATCAAATATCATAATGCACCTTTACTTACATATATGAATCAATTAACATCAATTTCTGTCACTTTAAAATCAACAGATACATTCCGAACAATTCGTAGTTATTTGTATCTGCCAGTCGTGTGGACTGAGATCAATTCTCTTCTCTCTATCTTAACGGCGACATAGGTACCAAAATTTTTATTTTCAACACATTTATAGTAAAAGTTCATTCATTCATTCATTCGTGTATTATTATAATTTTTTAGTACTTTATTACAGGGCATAGCTTTTAAACACATGCATGTGTTCAATAAATTACCAAGAAATGAAATAAGAAATACTTGATTACATGAAATGAACATGTCATATGGCCATTGACCCATAGCTACACAGTTTCAATTGTCTCAAGTAATTTTATGCAAGTGTAACGACGAATTCACTATGAAAAGAAATCGATGCGTTTGTAACATAACAATCAGTCAATAACATTATTTTTTGTAAATTAAATTAACACAACGTTGTTTCATTGTAACAAACGATTCAATTACTTTTGGATGTTAATGCAACATGCAGGATATTAATATTATTGCTACCAAGCAGCAAATAGAAAAAAGTATATGCAGTTTTACAACACATAAACTTTTAATTTTTTATATAATGTTGTATTTAGGCTGGTTCCCATAGGCACAAGTAGGGGGGCGCTAAGCACCCTTAAGAATACAACACAATTAGCGCCCTTCAAATAAAAGAAACGGTGTCTTGGTGTACTTTTTTTTTTGTTACTTCAATAATGTCGTTTATCTAATATCAGTACAGTTTACAAAACGTCCAAAAAGCACCCTTAAAATCTACATTCCAGTTGTCCCAATTCTCAAGGAAAGCTTTCTAACTACACTAGTGGATATCAACAAATTATTTATTAAATGAAGAATAATTTACACGTAATACAGATTGAGAAATGTCACAAATCAAATGTACCTAAAAAATAGCTACTTTGAAGGACTTCTTTGTAACCCAAAGATTCAGAAACATGACAGAATGAAAAATTATTTGAATTGAAATTGACAGATATTCAAACTTCCCATCGCCTAGGGTGGTTTCCAGAGAATTAATTGAAGTACATTAATTATTTATTTAAAACATATAATTAACTGT
Source organism: Agrilus mali (assembly GCA_029378335.1). Taxonomy (NCBI): domain Eukaryota; kingdom Metazoa; phylum Arthropoda; class Insecta; order Coleoptera; family Buprestidae; genus Agrilus; species Agrilus mali. The sequence continues at coordinate 4,981,607 of CM055655.1, read as the reverse complement.
ACCGTAACTATATATATTTCTTTAATAAATAGGTAATTATCTATACTTTATACTATACTATATACATAAAATTCTCTCTCAACTTCCGGTACAATTAGAAGTGACCGATAGTTGAAATTATTTTAGTTTACTTTCCCTAAAATGTCTAATGTTTGAAGAACCCCGAATAAAAGTGTATTAATAATTTATAACATCGATAAAAATCAATTTCGTTTCTAGTCTAGATAAGATGCGATCCTTTTCAGTTTTATTTTAATTTATAAAAAAACGTTCATAATTAATTATAATTGCTAATTTAATTGGACGCATGGCTTGTAAGCGTGCCATTCGAGCGTCAAACTTCAGATCGCCGTTTCTCTTTTCTTTTTAATTTTAAATATCTGTAAGTTCTCCAAGACTTTTCTGAAAAGAAAAATCTATCCTCTGCAAAAACAGTGCTATTAATTTCCTCTTATTCAGCTTATTAGTTTTTCCAGAGGAAGCGAACAAAGGTAAGTGCTAAGACTTCTGTCTAATTTTCGCTTTTTCTATTATAACTCACTTAATAAATAAAGCTTTAAAGACGAAGAGTTTAAACTGATTTTATAATGAATTGGACTATGGTACAAAAGCTTTTCATCGGCGTTTGGTTCAGTAATCTGCGATTATTATTTCAGAGGAGATTAGCTTTCAAAGTGCGACTCGTTTTCAGTTTCAGTTAACATTCTTATTACTTTATTAGTTTCCATTGAAAACGAAAGCTATAATTTCAAAAAATAAAATGCAAATAGTATTTAAAAATGAATTAGACTAAGTTAATGTTTATTGCTGTGTTGAAGCCAAACTATTTTATGTATTATTCAAAATTTTTACAACTGTACGATTTTAATTAATATTAAAAAATTGGAACTTTTGTTAACGAGACAGATAGCAAAGAAATTTTTATTATTTTAGAAAATTCAATGTTAACAATGATTCGTGTATTTTTAATATCCCGTTAAAATTATACCCGTTAACCAGTTCAAGAAAAAACTATCTTGTCGTTGTTACAGATTTTATGTTAAAGTAATTTTTGTTGGCATTTAAAGTGTAGAACACACTTCACAAAATACAATAGCAATGTGATGTGCTACTTGTACTTATGAAGTTATGAAGAAGAAATCCGCTTTCACTTCTGTAAGTGATGATTAATTTTTATGTGAAGTTCATAGAGGTTTTGTAAAGCCCCAAATATTTTACACACGAGTGGTATAAATGTTTAACAGAGACAGACAAACCATAAATAATAATGGTAGGTATTTATCTAAATTGGATAGTTTTTTAGCATTGTCTATTACCTACCTACATGTATGTAGAAGATATTCAAATGATGATTCAGTAAATGAAGTCAATGATCAAGGTTAGAGAACGAACTACATACTTAGTTACCTTACCAATGTTTAATTTCCAGGAAAAACGTAATTGGCACAAAATCAATTTTCCCATCACTAAACAAATAAACATAGCATCATACGTACTGACAAAAATAAAACATTTCAATAAAACCACGTCCTAATAACGTATATCAAGCTAGCATGACAAAGTTATTTTTCCGATTTCTGACTTGCACTAAAATTTGTCGCTAATTTGTTACCAAATCCAAAAATTTGTCGCTCGTACCGTTTAGCCATAATCAGCTGGTATGCTAGCTTGATATCAAGCAAGCACTACACACAGCGTATCTCGAAAAGGAAATGTCGTAGGATATTACTGAAAAGACCATAATTTGTCACTGAAAGATGACAAATTCAAAGAATTTGTCGCTGGTCTTATCTCCAGCTGATAAGCGAAAAACTGCTGGAAAACCATCAAACAATTAATCAAGGAGTTCTTTGCTACATTTGTTTTAAGAGATCGGACTCATTTACCAAATTTTTTAAATTAGGTTTTCCCTGTTTCCCCCAAGTTAGGCAACACGTTACCTTTCGAGAGGGTTGGAGTTGGAGATAATCCTAGCGACAAATTATAGCCTTTACAGTAATATCCTACGACATTTCCTTTTCGAGATACGCTATGTGTAGTGCTAGCTTGATATCAAGCTAGCATTCCAGCTGATTATGAGTAAACGGCACGAGCGACAAATTTTTGGATTTTGGTAACAAATAAGCGACAAATTATAGTGCAAGTCAGAAATCAGAAAAATAACTTTGTCGTGTTAGCTTGATATACGTGTCCTAATATGTTTAATGTAGGTATGAAAGATTAATCAAATCAAAATTACAAACATTTAAATATTTCTGTGCGAAAGTACATAATTGAAATAAGTTAATAAGCGATTTCGATTGATTGTATTAACTCTCAGCAGCAAGATGATTAACCATCCATCAAGTAACTCATAAAACACCGCCACATATAGTTTTTTTACTGTTAACTGTAATATGTACAGGGTGGAAGGATTTCAATATTTGTAACTGTAAGTTACAAAAAAAAGTAGCCTCTATCTTTTTTTAACAAATTTATTGGTGTTTTCAAAAGATTGCTACAGTTTCTTTATTTTCGTGTTATAAGGAAAAGTTAAAAATTTCGAGTTTTTGCTGCATGTCCATATTGTAAAGATAGAAAAAAAAAGACTTTTTTGTTCTTCAGGCAATTTTTGTACGTAGTTAATTTCAAAATAACAAAATTAATATTTCCGTAGAGCCTTTGCATTTTTTCAGTCATTTCAAGTAACGGTCTTCTATGTTATTTTTATAGCAGTGATCACCCTTTCGTTATTTTAAAGTGTAAGGTAAGAATTATTGTTTTCACAATTTCCATTTCTTATGTCTTACGAAAAATTCGACGTGTTGGAATGCTTTACTTCAATTACAATAAAAGATTGTGATGTGGCTCCTGAAGCATTATTTTTACAATTAAAAAAGACAGCCTCACTAATCCATTTTTGCTCTCGCCAATTATGAGAGTTTTAATATTGACTATGCTGACGAAGAAGCTACTGTAAAAGTAATTCGACTATAATGTAATTTTTTGAAAACAACAATTATAATGAATATGTCTCAAAAAAGGAGATATACAAGCTCCCATTATTTTTTGAAATTTTCTTATTACGGTTACTGAGTGTTGTTCTATAAAACCGTTGAAATGATTAAATTCTTGATCAATATCTAATATTATATGAAATTCTCGTGTCACAATGTTAGTTACCATACACCTTCGAAACGGCTTTTATGGAATTTTATATGCATATTCAGTAGGTTTGAGAATCGGCTACTATCTATTTTTCATACCCCTAACCCTAAGTGATAAGGGTTGTCGACCTCTAACTTCTTTTTTTTTAATTTTTTGGACAAAATTTTTTATTTTTATTTTTTGTATGATTTGGCATTAAAAAATACATATAACCCTTAATTTGCACACTTCTACCACCAACCCACATTTTTTAATAGCGATATTAGTATTATAATAATCTTCAACTCTCAGTGGTCGATAACCGATCAATTATTATCAATCGATTAGCCATCCCCGCCAGGCGTCTACTGATGTCACTACTCACCCAGCAAACAGCACGGAGTGGGGATGAGAATGAAGCAGATTTTTTTAGAATGTTAAAAAGGGAGTTAAAATATGTTCTAAGAAGTAAAAGAATGTTTTATAATAACATTTCAGAATGATTTGGCAATGTTCAAGAATGTTCCAGAATCTTGAAGATCATTCACGAATGTTTCAGAATGTTAAAAAAAGTTAGAGAATGTTTTGAATCATTATGGGATGTTCTGGATAGTTCTAAATTCACGAATATTCTAGAATGTTCCATCAAACGTAAAATATATTCTTACCCGGGTATTGCTGCTAGTTATATTATAGAAACTATCAAAAATCAATTGTACTTTCGACTTTATTAGATCCCATTATCAGACTGTTTAAGGAGCGACAGTGAAATAAGAAATACCTAAGATATGATCAAATTTCCTTAGTATGTATTATTGAAACTAATTAAAAATCAATGAATACAAATAATGCTTAAAATAAAATACTTTTTCATTGTTCAGTTACTTTTTATGTAGAATTAACTTTAAGAGAACGATTGTTTTCACTAATTTATGATAAGGGGTGGAATGGAATTGAAAAACAAAAATATTTATGACTACTAGTAGTATACCTACGGTATGATTAAAATTAATGTAAAGACTAGGTAATAAAGAGACCTGTAACGACGGACGTATGAATAGTCAGTCATCCAGTTTCATTTAACTTTTATAAACGAATTATTGATTGCATTCTGTTCTGCAGCACTTGCTCTGAACAACTCTTGATTAGTTACCTACGCACCTTTAATAATTAAATGTAAACTCATTTACCTGAAATCATTTTTTTTAACTCCTATGTATAAATAAAGGAAAACGGAGTAAATGAAGAGTATTTTTACTTATTTAATCTCAAGCAATTGTTTAAACTTAATCGATCCATAATTAAACAATTGTCAAGATTAAATAAATATGTTGTTGAAATATTCTTCCTGTTTTCCTCACACCATTTATAATTAAAAATTATTTCACCTACACACTTTTGTACAGTTTAAAATCCAACCACGAAATTCATCTCAAATAAAAATTTACAACAATAATATTATTTTATTACTTAGTTCGTACAACAATACTGATAATATTTGAGGTAAGCAATTATCGCAGTTTCAGGGGAATACACTGCCAACTGTAACAAATTGAAAACCGCAATCTACAGTGATGCATATTATACCGACAAAATCTACCATGTTATGGAAATCAACAAACATTTACAATAATTTATCAGTTTCACTTTAAGATACTTTCGAGTAGTGTGGTAAAATGTTACAAGGGGGTGTCTAAGAAAAATTTCTTTTTTTTCTAAACTTTTTAGGTTTTGTTTTTTTTTTCATTACGATCTAAAATTAATTATTAATCGTAACAATTCGTTATCATGAGGGTGGATACTTAGCCACTAAGGGGGTTTTTTGGCTTTTGTTGTGGGGGGGGGGGATCAGAAAAACTCGATGAATTTGAATTTTGACTCGTACTACAACATTACGTAAGAATGGCTTTTAAACCCACCCGGGACGAGGTTTCTGATACCCTCCTCGTTGAGACCACACATAATTTATAAATGATCCCTTCTTATTTGTTTTGATATTCTACAATATATCATTGATTAAAATAGATTTCTTTGGGGAAACTGGCAAGAAAACGAGTAAATAACACCCTTAGCCTACAATTTAAGCATTTTTTGTTTATTCTAGTGATTAAGCGTTAGTGTCTTTAGCAAATTAATAATTTGTAGTGGGAAGGCTAATTGAAAAATGAGTCGAAAGCGAATAATACCATTCAAAATTGCCTTTACCATAAAAATCGCAGAAAAAGATTTTTACTTAGTAAAGTCGTTCACATACATATATATAAGTAACTTTTCAGTAGAAAGAGTAATAACCTTGAAAATATTTTAACTGAAAACGTCGAAGATATATATATATCCCACAAGTTGTTACAAGGTACCTACAATTGTCGACCTTTCGTCATACAGGTAGCCAGGCAGTTGCTTTGTTTATCGCTTATTTGCTACCTGTCCTATTGTGTGTGCTAGTTTATTAGCTCTTTCAATGACAAAGTGCCTAAAAATTAACTAAAAATAAATTTTAAATCATTATTAACGTAATTAAATTGGCAATGCATTCTTGATTACTAGATATTATTATTGCTATAGAATTTCACGAAACACATACCTACATTTAACTATTTCCCTAAAAGAAACGTCTGTACCTATAATGTTTAAATATCAAAAAAGGGTTTACTACAAGTTTTCTGTTGGAACCAGTATCATACTAAAAAAATTAAATGCAAACTTATCAATATCATATATGATAATAAAAATCCATTAGGTTATAAAAATAAGGAAGTATTTGACTGACAAAGAAGATGACAACTTTTAATTAAATATTTATCAATAGAAAACTCATACGGATACAGGGTTTTTCAAGTTAATGGGCTATTAGAAGTATATGAATTAGTAGAAGGAATTCAATTCTGAAACTTGGGCTCATTTGGTTATTGTTTATGCCGCTTCTTTTAAAAATATTTTCAAGTTCGATTTACATCCGGTTATACCGGAAGTCGATACCAACTTTGTTATTTTAAATGGAATGGTATATTTTTTAAGATGAATTCGAATAAAATGTGTAATTTAAGGTAAGTTTGATAACCAACTTGTACACCTATGACGATCGGTTTCTGAGTTAATTTAATTTATAGAAAAAAAATCGCTACCGCAACACAAATTATAAAACATCATAACTTCCACAAAATACGACTTAGAGTGTTGAAATTTTTACTAGTAATAGCTGAATATTAGTGCTAACGCCTTGACAAAATTGAATTAAATAATTTATACAGGGCGTTCAAAATAAAATTCTAAAATTGAAAAACTTCAAACACGAATTACTTCGTTTTTTCAAATGGCACCTACTATTTTTTATTTTTTCAATCGATTCGTTTTTTTATCCTCCTTCGATCTATATGGATACTTCCTATTTTATGTAATAATTCAAAATTATTCCAAAATTTTTAAATAAAATAGGAAGTATCCATATAGATCGAAAGAGGATAAAAAAAACGAATCGATTGAAAAAATAAAAAATAGTAGGTGCCATTTGAAAAAACGAAGTAATTCGTGTTTGAAGTTTTTCAATTTTAGAATTTTATTTTGAACGCCCTGTATAAATTATTTAATTCAATTTTGTCAAGGCGTTAGCACTAATATTCAGCTATTACTAGTAAAAATTTTAACACTCTAAGTCGTATTTTGTGGAAGTTATGATGTTTTATAATTTGTGTTGCGGTAGCGATTTTTTTTCTTTAAATTAAATTAACTCAGAAACCGATCGTCATAGGTGTACAAGTTGGTTATCAAACTTACCTTAAAATTATACGTTTTATTCGAAATCAGCGTAAAAAATATACCATTCCATTTAAAATAACAAAGTTGGTATCGACTTCCGGTATAACCGGATGTAAATCGAACTTGAAAATATTTTTAAAAGAAGCGGCATAAACAATAACCAAATGAGCCCAAGTTTCAGAATTGAATTCCTTCTACTAATTCATATACTTCTAATAGCCCATCAACTTGTAAAACCCTGTATAATTAGTTTAGTAATGGTGCAATTGATTTTACAAATTTAAATCGTAGGAGTTTGACCAGATCAACATTTAAAGGGAAAACAAAATCGAAATTTCGTTGAACATGTCGCCACATTATTACACCTTCTTCAACAACTCATTTCAACCCTCTCCTCACGCTAAACTTCATACGTATATCCAGCTAGCAGGACAAAGTTATTTTTTCGATTTCTGACTTGCACTATAATTTGTCGCTAATTTGTTAGCAAATCCAAAAATTTGTCGCTCGTGCCGTTTAGCCATAATCAGCTGGTGTGTCAGCTTGATATCAAGCTAGAACTACACATAGCGTATCTCGAAAAGAAAATATGGTAGGATTGTACTGTAAAGACCATAATTTGTCGCTGAAAGATTGCACATTCAACAAATTTGTCGCTACTCTTATCTCCAACTGATAAGCAAACAACTGCTAGAAAGCGATCAAACTCTCGAAAGGTAACGTGTTGCCCAACTTGGGGGGAAACAAGGGAAACCTAATTTAAAAAATTTGGTTAATAAATCCGATCTCTTAAAACAAATGTAACAAAGAACTCCTTTTTTAATTGTTTGATGGTTTTCCAGCAGTCTTTTGCTTATCAGCTAGAGATAAGACTAGCAACAAATTCTTTGAATGTGTCATCTTTCAGCGACAAATTATGGTCTTTACAGTAATATCCTACGATATTACCTTTTCGAGATACGCTATGTGTAGTGATAGCTTCTTATCAAGCTAGCATACCAGCTGATTATGGCTAAACTGCACGAACGACAAATTTTTGGATTTGATTACAAATTAGAGACAAATTATGGTGCAAGTCAGAAATCGGAAAAATAACTTTGTCCTGCTAGCTTGATATACGTATGAAGAGAGGGTTGAAAAGAGTTGTTGAAAAGGTGTAATAATGTGGCGAAACGTTCAACGAAATTTCGATTTTGTTTCCCTTTAAATGTTGATTTGGTCCAACTCCTATGATCTGACCGATCAGCACACTAGATCAAATCAAAAACAAATAATCAGCTAGAAATAATGAAAAAAGTGAAATATCTGTGAAATTACGAGGTTTAGGTATAAAATATCATAAAGAAACATTAAGCAGAATTAACGCACCATTCCAAAAATTCAATAATATACAGGGTGTTCCATTTGAAAAATGGAGAAATCGCTCTTTGTAGGTTGCTCAATTGACTGCACCGTAAAAAACACCCTGTATAAAAAAATTATGATTTTATTATTTTTTAAGTTTAGTACATCCGTTGGCAGCATAACTACTAAATATTTCATCTCAACTAATCGTAATACTCGTGCATTGAACTAAAAAGCCAAACCCTGTTGCAACCAATTTTTTTACATTTTCATTATTAACTCCACAATGCAACATCCAAACCCAAAAATCTTTATATCATTGAAAATACAATTTTAAGTAGATTATGAAAAACAAATAATATACAGGGTGTTTCATTTAAAAAAATATGTTGGAACGTGCTCCGATTTAGTGATTCACCCTGTATATGTCAAACTATTTTTAAAATATGCGTCTTTTGATACTGTATCATTCTCATAAAAAAAATCTCCAATCTGATTTAATAAAGGCCATATTGACCTTTGACGCACTAATGAGCAACCCTGTATAATACCTCTTCTGACAGACGACCTAATAATACGATATCCCTTTGCTGGCTATCTTAATTAGTCACAGAAAGATAGCAAATTTCGAACGAAGCAAGTACATACTCAAGTTAAATCAAAATTTTCTAAGACTGAAAATGATATATTTCACAGTTTTGCACGCGGTTTTCCTTTTTTGTTGATGTTTTTTCATGCTTTCCTCTCCTACATCGTTTCCTGAGTGCTATTTTTAGTCATGTATGCGGTTATACGTACATACATTCATGTTTAAGTTAAAGACATTATTACCGCATTTGTATGGCAATGGAGTCACTTACAGTATTATTTACGTACAAGTGTGGTTAATTGATTCTGTTAGAATTATTACAATAAACGTAGTGTGGTACGTACCAATTATTATCCATGTAAATGCATAATAAGGAAAAAATGTTTGTTCGAAGTCGTAAGAATAGTTTTTTTTTTACTTTTTTTTTGTAGTATTACCTATAACGTAATTACTTTGTCACTGATCATTACTTTACAGAATTAATGTAAAAAGTATTCTAATCGTTTAATATTTTGAATATTTTTAAATCTTACAACTTCTCAGCTTTCGAAATGATAATAGTAGAAATTAATATTGCATATAACGAATACTCGCAACGACTGCGTAAATTTTTCTAAAAATGTGTGGTAATCTGGTAAGAAATAGAATGGTTGGCAATTAGATTTGTACCTACATATATTGAATAAATTGTAGATAATTTAATTAAGTAATTTATTCACTACTAGGTAATTGGAGTTGGTCAAAAAGTAATAAACTGGGTCCCGCTCACATCTCCCCCCCCCCCCCCCCTATTGATCCCTGAACGCATTACAATTTAATAAATTCAGTCACTCCATGAATTTTTTAACGGGAAAGCGAGGTGCCATTTTGGAATTACAGTAAAACTCGGTTATAACGCACTCAAGAGCGGAAACCGTAAATTCGGTCCCATTCCACCATTGTAGTCCAAATATTAAAATTTTTCATCGCAAATTGGGTACTGCACATTAATTTGTATGATGGCTATGAAGTTTACGTAGGTATATCAAGCTAGCACGACAAAGTTATTTTTCCGATTTCTGACTTGTACTATAATTTGTCGCTAATTTGTTACCAAATCCAAAAATTTGTCGTTTGTGCCGTTTAGCCATAATCAGCTGGTATATCTCGAAACGGAAATATTGTAGGATATGACTGTAAAGACCATGATTTGTCGCTGAAAGATTGCATATTCAACGAATTTGTCGCTAGTCTTATCTCCAGCTGATAAGCGAAAAACTGCTGGAAAACTATCAAACAATTAATCAAGGAGTTCTTTGTTACATTTGTTTTAAGAGATCGGATTTATTTACCAATTCTTTAAAATTAGGTTTTTCCTGTTTCCCCCAAGTTGGGCACCATGTTACCTTTCGAGTTTGTTGGCTTTCCAGCAGTTTTTCGCTTATCAGCTGGATATAAGACTAGCGACAAATTCGTTGAATGTGTCATCTTTCAGCGACAAATTATGGTCTTTACAGTAATATCCTAATACGACATTTCCTTTTCGAGATACGCTATGTGTAGTGCTAGCTTGATATCAAGCTGGCATACCAGCTGATTATGGCTAAACCGCACGAGCGACAAATTTTTGGATTTGGTAACAAGTTAGCGACAAATTATAGTGCAAGTCAGAAATCGGAAAAATAACTTTGTCGTGCTAGCTTGATATACGTGCTAATCATGTCGGAATTACTGTACATAGTTTTCTATAAATTGATGAAACCAAAATACATATTATACAAAAGACGATAAACCGAGATATTTCGGATTTTGTGCTTCTTCCGAAATGAGCACATCTGCTACAATCAACAATATTAGTGTAGAAATAAAAGTTATTTTAAAATACATAATTTTAGAGACGTAACAGGAAATACAAAATCGATTTATTAAATTTAGATGAAAAAAATATTTTTGACAACTAAAAATATGGAAGCAGGTGACAAAATGGAAAAAATTAACACAAATTTACATTTATTAGCTTAACACCGTTCAAGTCGGCCGCGTATCAATAAATTGTGTGTATTTGTTTTTGCTTAAGAATAATATAAACATCGTTATTATTATTTTTATTGTTCACACATCTTCTCGTTTCGTTTTACTTTATAAATGAAAGAAAATTAGAATATTGGCAACCCCGTAAATTAAACTATTGTAAAATAAGAACACATATCATGTAATGCTGTTACTTTTTGTAGGGAAATTTATTAACTTCTTCAAATTTTCAATGCAATTTAAATCAGCCCGCCTGGCTGATGAATAAATTACCATATTTTTCAGGTAAGAATTTGCCCTAATAGTCAGCAAATTAAAAGGTCAGTACCTATAAGAACATGGGCTCGCACGGACAGAATCCAAAATATAAAATAAAAACTTTATTATTTAGAATAATATAATTATAAATGGGACTAATGAGCTCACCATTTGGTTGAAGATGTTCAGTACAACTGCCGCCGAAAAGTCCTAATCAGACCGAATTAATATGTGTAGGGTGACCCAAAGTCAATGGCCTATTTATGTTGTAGTTAGTTGATATACATTTTTAAAATATTTTCAGTTTTGTAGCGCTTTCGGTTATACCGGAAATTGATGCTAACTTTCGTATTTTAAATAAAACGCACTGTTTGCCTATTTCATGGCACTATTGAATTTCTTTATTTGCACATACCGGCAAATTTACGTACCTACATCAAGCTAGCACGACAAAGTAATTTTTCCGATTTCTGACTTGCACTATAATTTGTCGCTAATTTGTTACCAAATCTAAAAATTTGTCGCTCGCGCCGTTTAGCCATAATCAGGTGGTATGTTAGCTTGATATCAAGCTAGCACTACACATAGCGTATCTCGAAAAGGAAATGTAGGATATTTCTATAAAGACCATAATTTGTCGTTGAAAGATGACACATTCAACGAATTTGTCGCTAGTATTATCTCCAACTGATAAGCGAAAGACTGCTGGAAAACCATCAAGCAATTAATCAAGAAGTTCTTTGTTACATTTGTTTTAAGAGGTCGGATTTATTTACTAAATTTTTTAATTTAGGTTTTTCCTGTTTCCCCCAAGTTGGGCAACACGTTACCTTTCGACAGTTTGTTGTCTTTCCAGCAGTTTTTCGCTTATCAGCTGAGATAAGACTAGCGACAAATTCGTTGAATGTGTTATCTTTCAGCGACAAATTATGGTCTTTAGAGTAATATGCTACGACATTTCCTTTTCGAGATACGCTATGTATAGTGCTAGCTTGATATCAAGGTAGCATACCAGCTGATTATGGCTAAACGGCACGAGCGACAAATTTTTAGATTTGGTAACAAATTAGCGACAAATTATAGTGCAAGTCAGAAATCGGAAAAATAACTTTGTCTAGCTAGCTTGATATACTTGATATATGTGGCAAATTTAAAAGAACAAAAAATTCAAATCTACATGACCGATTGCCTCATCAACGCCCAGGCTAATAGTTCAGGAGGGATCTGTTTTGGATTAGGTAAGATAGGCCGAAGGCTATATTTTTTTGGAATCACTCCAGAAAGTCATCAGGAATGATAATTTCACTATGGAACCCTGAGCTTAATTTTTTAAGAAACAATTAATCGGAAAAAATAAAATGTCGCATTTTTTCTTTAAATTACGGTTTATATCTCATAAAGTATTGACTGTAGAGAAAAGTTGGACGGGAAGAAAATGTTTCTAATTAAATTTGCTACAAGATATAATTATTTTTACTATTGCAAAATTAAGGAAAAGTGCAAGGGAAACATGAAAATTTTAAATATTTTTTTTGTATACTTATATTACTCTTAAGATCTTCAAACTAGGTCAAATAAATTTTATTTCAAGCAATGTACCTAAGCATTCAACTGAGGATCTTCTTTTATTGAGGTCACCGGTTAATATAATAAAAGGGCATTAAAATACTAAAAAAATCGAATATATAATTTTCAAATAAAGATGAACGTTTGGATATAATTTAAAAGTATTCCAATGAGGTCTAATAACAAAGAGAACATTTTCGACAGTACCAGAAAATATCTACAGATGGGAATATATGTAAATACAATAACTAACTGATGTGATGTGCTGACGAGAATTAAATAAGTTCAAAATCTGATGGTCCCGACGATTGCTAATCAAGAAAACAATGCTGTTTACTTGAAAAACATTAAGTACTGCAGATTGTACTTTGGATAACAACGGCAATCCCAAGCCCAAGCATGTACAAATTAATGTGGCAAAATTTTCTGATTAAAGTATTCTGAATAATTTTACCGCTAGATTGCAATGTGTTTCTGATTTGTACGGCTTTAATTCTTCATACGTGGTGTGGTAATTGTAACGCTAAGTGCATTTGTAGAGGATGCTCGTTTGTAGTGCATAGGTACTATAATTAAAAATTAATTTATGACACTATTAAAAAGATTTCTGTATTATAGGCTAACCAAATTAAACACGAATTACGTTGAGTAATGGAACCAAAATTTTAATGCAATTATGTGCCTACTTTCTTGTTAAACAAATATTTCAAGTGGTCATAAAGTTGTTTAAAATTATCTTATTGTTAGGCAAATGCCAGTACGAGAATTTTGTTTAATTTTTAGTAATATTTGCTATTATTAAAGTGGTTTAGAGAATTTTATATCCTACTAGAAGTAGAAAATATAGTAAAAATTAACGTTAGTCATAAAATGTTTAATAAAATATTTTTATAACGGTTTTTTTTTTCAGCAGCATTACACAAATTTGTGGTGTGGGAACAGTTAAAAATATTTAAATATTTAGTCATTTCCACTGTCAACAAATAAATACGATTAAGTACCTAAGTACAGAGAATGTACATATGTACTTTGATACCTTTTAAACTGTCTACAAAAATAGAAATGATGAACCTACTTTATACAAGAAACTCTTATTAGTGTATCACTTTTAATACCTACCTAATAATGCAAACTGCAGAAGGCATTTGAATAATTAATGATAGGGTTTTACTTATGTATGTACATGATATAACAACGTTTCTAAAAAGCATATAAGCGACACCTACACCGTTATGTGTAATATGCTCAGTTTTTTATATTTATGTATTATGGTAGAAAGATAATATAACTGATAGAATTCCTATAGCACTCTTTTAATTTAGATATAGAACCATTAAATTATTACGCAATTGTCGGAATAATTCAGTTACGAATTAAATTTAAGCGAAGCATTAGAATTTTAGAAAATCGTGACGTGTAAACAATATATTAATATAATAATAATTGAAATATCTAATTTAATTTTTGGTGGATTTTACGTATAGGTAGTTAGTTATACAGTTTCCTTTTTTGCACCCTCTCTCGGGTAAACGAAGTAATATGGTACTTATGCTCTCTCATGAGAATGACCCGAGAGGGTCGTAAGAATATTTTAAAGAAAATAAATAAACATTTATAATAATGAAACACACCAATTTTTGGAATAGAAAGCAGAATATTAGGTAAAATGATGAATTAATAAGAAAAAATTAATATTATGTAGATGCTTTCTGTTACCTAATTGGTCATATAAAGATAAAACAAAAAATTAAAAAAAATAATAATAAGTCCAATACTATCGACAATATGTTAACCAAGGGCGTAATTGGGGTGGCACAATATACAAGTGATCTGGATGAATATGGAGACAAGTATATGAGAAGGGGGGTCGAAGGGTTATTTCTTTAAGCCTTTTCAGACTGTTTTACTTCCAAATTCTGGTGGTAACAAAAAACAGAATTGGACTATTTTACAGGGGCAACTGTCGTCCCTTGCCATATGCAAATTTAGCTACTTAATAATACGTTGGGAACATACATTAACTACGTGAGGTATTTTTCTGACAATTTCGACCCTTTCTCCTTCTTAGCGAGATTCACCCAATAAATTTTAAACAAATTACTACATATTACTAACTATATAAGTAAGCATTACTTAATGCGCTGATGAATTTTTTGTGGACAATAAAATTTATTTAAAATATATACTTATATGAATATTCTTTAAACTCAAAATTTTATGTGATATTTTCAATGGCTTCTCTTGAAATAAGATTTGGCGAGATTTTGCTAGACCCCGTTTCTATTTCACGTAAATCATGAATGTCTCTTTACTGATTATTCGTAAAATTTGCTTTTTATTAAGGTCTTGGCTACTTTTTAAAATTGTATAGTACAGAAGCCTCGAGTTTCGAAAAATTTTGCGATCGTACCTACAAGGTAAGCAACAGTCGAAGAAACAACCGGCTATAATGAATAAAATTTTAGCTCCTTCGTTTTCGTTACAACCGAATTCAACTGTAGGTACTATAGATACACATACTTCTATAGGTACCTACGTAAAAACAATAGAGATGTTTAGTAAATACATGTATTTTTTTTATTATATAAGTAGGTACCTACCTAGAAGTGTCAATAAACTTCTTTATCAGTTTCTTGATAATACACGGAGAAAAATAATCATGATTTTATTACTTGATGAGTCAAGCAAAAAATTTCTAGTAAATAATACCAGAATTCTCATAAAATGTACTTGGTGGTATAAAACAATTTTTCATTCTTTCTAATAATTAGTATTAGAATAATCAAGCTAAATAAGTCTAGATTTTTTATCTCCACCTCTCGATTAATTTATTGTGTCGTAAAGAAAAAAATACTAGAATGAGAATAGTTTAGTAAAATTAGTCATAAGAACTGTAAAAAAATGTTTTCTAATCAAGTCAATTTTACTAGAATTCAGTCTCAACACCGAACATAGATTGACTACGCAGACATTTCTATTAAAATCTCCTTGAGCGTGTGGTCGTCCATATAATTGACAGATTTTTTAGTCACATTTGCTAGAATTCTAGCAATATTTTCATGATTTATTTCTCCGTGTACTTCTCTCAAATTTTCAAAATAACTGCTTACTTTTATTGTTTTTCATTTCACCTAATTTAACATTTAAACTGTATCCTAAAACCAGCAGGTGGGTACTAAGTAACAGTCTTTTTAAATTTTCTAACAAGCCCAAAAACTAATTAATTACCTTTATCGTTACCCAATACATATTTGAAAATTATAATTTTATTTACTTTAGTAAAAGATATGTACTTATGTACCTATATAAAAGAAGGATTCCTAGCTGGTGCATAATTTTCGTTCGGTTATAATTTAGGTACCTACCTACTTACGAGAAAACAAAAATTCGCATTTAACCTTTTAACAAAAACCCAATTGAATACTTAATTAATTCAGCAATTTACGTTAGAAAACCTTGATTCTAAAATCCGTTTGTACGTAGGTACCTATTTACTTTAAACAGTTATTATTATAAACACATTCGAATAATGTAATAAGCGAAAAACAACTTACATGTAGGTACGTACTTGTCTTTCGATAGCTGTTGCCAAATCAATAAAAGATATATAAGAATACTTTCAAGTTGATGACAAAACAAAACTTGCGAACATCAAATCAAATTTCTAAAAAGAATACACATATAGGCATCTAATGATAAAAGTGTGTGTATAGTAGATATGGGTAGGTACATTTAAACCAATAAAATTACGCTAGAGAAGTGCATAATGGCATAATACATTCGTTATGTGGTTATGTCGCAGACAATAGAGCAAAGTGGTTTCCTTTTTAATAAGGTACATAAAGCTACATTCACATAGGCAGGTAAATAATGTATACAATGTCGCTTGAAACCGTTTTTAACTTGCGCGCACCCCACAAAGTCCAAATGTCGAGTAAAGAAAATGTTTCGAGAGAAACGAAACCAAGCAAACAAATCGATATCCTATCAAATGAAGAGCTAAAATTATTTCTTACCATTGAGAGTCAGAAGCCTACTGTCTATCATACATCAATATAGGTATATACCTATATAAATAATACTGGAAAAGTGCTTTGATCTTATTTAGCATTCCTTATTAGAAAATAGAACAATGTATTTGACACATCAATTATTGTCATCAATATCTACTACATTTTCCGGATTGTATATCTAATAATAATCTGAAAATATATTGGTTAACAAAATTAATGATTTGATGGTGCTCTTCATGAATTTTATTTATCTTTAGGACGTATTTATGGAATAATCTTACTATTTATAGGTTATCACATGCCAAGTTCTTTGTTTAACTTAAATACCTATGCTAGATTATTTATTATTAGACATTTTAAACACATGTTTCCATACTTATTTATGGATTTGTACGTATAACAAGTAATTGAATTTTCAAAAATAATTTGGCATTGTAAGAAACATAATCAAAAGTCTACCGAGTAGTGCTTAAAAATAAATAAAAAACGTGTACCTATCTATAAGTAAGAAAACAATCAGTATATTTTCGGTTTTAGAAAGCAATGGACGTCTAAAAATACACTGAAAACATGAATGAGTTTCAAAGTACCTATTTCCTTGTTAAAAAAATGTGTAGGCATCGCAATCATGGTTCGATTAATTAAAATTTTCGTTTTTCCCACGAAAGGTGAAAACGTGTGTACATACTTACTTATGTAGGTACAAACGTACATAGTTATATAGGTTTTAAGTAGGTATAAATATGAACTGTTCGGATTCAGTTACATACACACATGAACGGTAGTAATAACGATTGCTTTCGAAATCGTACCTACATACATGCATACATACGTACATAGGACAGATAGCTAGGTAGGTAGGTAACATCTCACAGGTAAATTTGACTAATAATTAACAATGGGCACATGTAATTGTATTTTAATGTAATGTAATGTAAAGCAAATATAATATGAAAACTTACGTGCGCCGAATGATATAATTATCCAATGAGATCATCGAACAGTGAAGTAAAACTTGATGTGGACTCCGAAGACGACTACACACACAAAAATGTTACACAAAAAGCAACAAACAATCCGTTTAATTTGTACGCATTTTACGACACATACACGTGAGTTATGAACTTGCACGCACTGAGGCCGTTGTCAAGGATTGTTTATGAACAATTTTGTGCAATTTCGGACACAAATTACCCACATTTGGGGATGTTTTGAGATCAGAGAGCGCTTGCCGTCACAAGATGGCCGGACCTAGGCTTGGTGTCAGTCCGATTGCTTGCTAGCCCTCCCCCCCTGTGCACGGAACCCCCCTTAAACCTCCAAAGGTTTTCATTCTCGCTTCTCTGCTCTCTTCGTCACACAATGTACGTGCAGTTACATAGCGGACGGATACACACTAGAGAAAATTTACTTCAATTACGAATACGAATTATACTTCAGTTCGCGAACGACATCGACCGAAAAGTGAATTGAAATTTTAGTGTTTCTGTTTTCTTTATTAGTAATGGTCTTTTAAGGAGTGATAACTACCAAAATAACCGCTTATTATTGTTACGAGGTAAATAACGAATTTGTAAACATAAATATGTTATACCTACCGATAAGTCGTTTATATCAATTACGTAGATGTGAAGTAGGTATACATTTAATATTCATAGCGAAATCGTACAAAAATACAATACGTACTTTCTGATAACACAATTTTATCATCACAAGTAGTAAAATAACAAACAACACGATAAAACACTTAAATTTTAATTTTATACGAAATCACAATTTATGACTGTAGCAAAAAAGTTTTAATGTTGACCTACAATAATGATAAATCTGATTGTTAAGTCAACAAAAACAAACAAGTGTTTCAAAAACAACAACGTTACCATGACAACTGATTCGGCTTAACCAATCAAATTAATAAATTTTATTGGATAAAAACTGTTGCATAATTCATGAATTGTTCTTAATAAGTGCATAGTTCAGTAAATATTAGTATTTATTTATTGTATAAATACCTATGTACATAATAAAAGTTAAAAATAGCAAAACTTTTTCGTTTATTGTCATTATTATGGCAGGTATGTAACTGTTATCAAAATTAGTGTCATCGCGATAACGCATTATTAAAAGGTCTCACCCAGTCAGTCCATTGCCCATTAAAATTACATTGTTTATTTACTTAGGTACCTATGTATAAAAACAGACACTTACGATTAAATTAATTTAAAGGGAATATCCGCGCAGTGGAATTCGATTAAGGCTAATTATAATTGTTATATTTTTTTTAACAATGATGATCAGAAAAGTAAATTAATATAAATAAAGTTCGTGTTTCGGTATTATTGGGCTTGCAATAAAACCAAACGTTTAGCTGCGTGAATCTGACTTTATGACTCCCCCCCGTCCTCCGAAAATGCTCGGCCCGGTCGCTCAAACAACTGTCGTGTACTAAAACCGCTCCACTCTACTATCCACGATATTACGCTAACATCACATAAAATGGAAGCATCCTGAGTCAATACTTCGTTTCGCTACCCTTCACCGAAATAGAAATTTAAATGTACACATACATTTACTACTTATCTATCTATCTATACACATCTACAATAATGAGGGCTCGCAATACTTGTGAAAGACAAAGAAAAACTCAGTTTACCTACTTAGTTTGCAATTATATTCATGATTCATTTAACATACCTACTGTTGTACGTATGTATATATTAAGTACATAAATATATACACATATGTGTGTATAAGCACAAGAGCAAGTATCTTATCTTCTTTCTGTGCATGTGATGTATATTGTATATACCTAAAATACATATACATACGTACATAAACGTTCGTATACGTATACGTGTATGGTACAGCTTACAGCTCGATACATACGTAACGTTTACTATTATATATTCGAATGGTTGCGAGTAACAAGAATGCGAATCCAGTGTTTTTTGTAAAAGTTTTATTTGCGCATCGAACATAGACGTATTACCCACGGATTCGAACGGAAATTTGACGTAGATTACGAATAAATAAGTGTCAGATCAATATCTGTAACTAGTCGTAAGTTACAGCCTAAAACAGGAAGCGACACCGAGGCTGCGCTGCCCTCTTGCCAAAATCGGTTTCCATTCTACCAAATACACATGTATCATACATCAAATCGCACTAATTTTAACTTCCCAATTCAAATATGCTACAAACAATGCGGTTAAGTGCTTATTTAACAAATAATGATTAACAGTATGGCTTAGGTATTTAGTATTTGCTTTTGTACTATTAAAAAATTACCTATACGATTTTGTGTTTGAAAAATATTAATTTGTGTAAGTGGATAGGTACCTACCCATTGAAACCGATGAAATTTCATTTTGAGCTCTTGAAAACATGCCAGGAACCTACCTATTTTTTGGGTTATTTACAAAAATTTGTTAAGCATTTTTAGCACATTTTACATCAAAATAGGTACCTACTAATAATCGAAGTCTAAAGTTTATAATTTTAAAAAATAAGCTCCGGGGGAGCATTAAAGTTTATTCAAGGCGCATTTTTATTAAAAATACATATTTCAAGATAATTGTTATTAGTAGATACAAATAAATGTTTACTTTTTCACACAAAAGAATAGTTCTGAAAAATTGCGAAATTTAGTAATGCAGTTTTCCTTGTTTCGTTTCCAACTCATTTTACCTAGTTTACATTACTGAAGGAAGGAATTCCATAATGAAGAAGGAATTTTCGAAGTTATCTAGGTATTTGTCTTTTTTTTTTAATTTGTACTACCCCACAATCTTCATTTATTATTAATAAACATTACATTTACAGTTATTTTTTATGGATTAAAGGACACTTTTGATTTTGTTAAAATACATAAATAATATTAAATAATCTACGACATGTAAATAAAATGGAGCAAAATTAGGTGTAAGGTAGGTATGGTGATGGTAATAAAAATTATTTTATTATACTAAGCAAGTGTTTAAAAAGAACTGAAAAAAACAAAATAGGTACTGCAATTTATCGTTTCAAAAGTAACGGTGAACAGCAATTAACGATAAGTCAAGTGTTTAAAAACAACGTAAGTATGGTATGTAAAGTGCATTTTATCGAAATGATTAACAAAAAAAAACTAATAGTGCTTATACTCCACTAACTTATTTCATTTAATATAAGTACGAAAAAAGAATGTGCATACATATTGCATTTGGCGGGAATTGCAACCGTACCGTTCGCGTAGAAGGCGAGCATTATAGGTAGGTAGGTAGGTAGCTAGGTAGGTAATTATAAATTAATTTTATTAATTTAACTGTAGTTTCGTTAGTTTCTTGGTGAAACATTTTAATAATAAAATGAACTAGTAAAATACTTGGTTTTTTTGCTTCACTTATAATGTCGTTGATAATGAGCTGAAGAGCTCGAAACATATATGTCCGTTTTAAATAAATAAGTGAAACAAAAAAAACCAAGTATTTTACTAATTCATTTTATAATTAATTTTAATTAACTGTTGGAGTTCAAATACAGTGTAAAATCCAGACTTTACTTAACGAAAAAATCCTTAAAACGTAGAAATTGCTAAAAATGTTTAATTATGTCAAATTGTCAGATTATAATTTGTTTTATTTAGTTTGATCAAAATTTAAATCACTAATTAAAATTGTTTTGTTCTCTTTTTAGGGTTCCGCACCTCAAAAGGAAAAAGCGGAACCCTTATAGGATCACTTCGTTGTCCGTCCGTCCGTCCGTCTGTCAAGACCCTTTTTCTCAGGAACGCGTGGAGGTATCAAGCTAAAATTTACACCAAATACTCAGGTCTATTGTCCCTTGGAGCTGTGAAAAAATCAAACTTCTAAGCCAACGCAATCAAAAGATACAGCCGTTTATGCCGCAAATTTCCGCAAATTTTCTAATCAAAACCTACAGGGTACTTCCCGTGAACTCAGAATCTTGAAATTTGGTACGAAGCAACGTCTTATAGCTTAGATAAAGGAAAAATTGCGAAAACCGTAAATTTTTAGTTACATCATATAATAAAAATATTTTTAATAATTTTAAAGTTACTACCCCTTTCCTCATGAACGCGTAGAGGTATTAAATTGAAATTCATATCAAATACTCAGGTCTATAATACCTCCAAGCTATAACAAAATCAAACTTCTATGTCAACGCAATAAAAAGAAACAGCAATTTAAGCCGCATATTTTGAAACTCGCAACTACTCGCAAGGGAATCAAAACCTAAAGGGTACTTCCAGTCGATTTAGAATCTTGAAATTTGGCATGAAGCAATGTTTTATAGCACATATAAAGGAAAAATTCCGAAAACCTTAAATTTTTAGTTATATCACATATATACAGGTTTGTACGGAACCCTCGGTGCGCGAGTTCGACTCGCACTTGGCCGGTATTTTTTTATTTTATTACCAATTCGCTACCTATATATAAAGCGACCGCTCGAAACGACGTTCTAGTGCTTGAATAATTATTTAATGACAAAAGAACTTTTAAAGGGCAGAAAAAAATATGGATAATTGATTTTAAATTGAAAATTAATCCCATCTCCTCCCTCTCCCCAAACCAGCGTTATCTCTTCTATACCTTCATAAATTCCAGAGAAGAAAACATTTTTCTAAACAACATCCGTTCCGTGGAAGGGGGGATGGGAGGAACCTCGACACGCCAGAACACAATCCATATAATTAATAATAAGGAATTTAATAATTAATTGTGTGTTAGGTAACGTGAAAATAGTTCATTTTAAATTTAAATTAATCGAATTAATATTTCATATGACAAAAACAAATAATAAATGTCCCTTCTACGCCTTCATAGAGGTGGGTTATGTGGGTAACTGTAAATTTTACCACCCTTGCAGAGTTGAGCCTTTCGTGCCCCTCCGCTCATCGAATGCTACGCCACTGGGACAACATTAGAACAAGATTTGGGTTATTAGTTACCGTCTAACTTTTTGTAACATGGTAATACTTTTACGAGTCAAAGGGTTTTTGTTGTTTGAAGTCAGGTTACAAAATTTTAAATTCTATTTTTCTTATTCAGCTTTAGATTTTATTAGTACATATGTCATACGTATATTATCTATTAGGAGCAATAAATATATTCTGAACTATAAAATCGTTTGGATAAAAAGTTATGATTGTGGAAATGATTCAACTTTCTTATCATGTTTCCTCATTGTATAGCGTGTACATAAATAGATAATTCTTTGTTAGGCAAACGCAAATAATTATGACATTATATACACAAGAACAATTACTTAATACTCAAATATATTAAAAATCAAAAAATCACAAATTCTTTTAATGTAAAACTTATGTAAGTAGGTGTATTGCAGTTACAAAACATTGAAATGATAATTCAAGAGTTTGTGGCATTTAAACACCTTTTTGATTTAATTCAGTTCCACAGCACTTTATGTAATTTTTTTTATACAGTATGTGGTAAACAAAAGTTACGCACAAATTTCCATTAACTGATTATGTAATTATGCTAAATAATTTAGTATTTATTCGACACCTTTTTAATTTTATGTGCAGCCCGAAATCAATTCTTTATTAATTCCAAAAATAAAATGTGTTTCACGGAGAAAAATAATCATGATTTTATTACTTGATCAGTCGAGCAAAATTTTTCTAGTAAATATTACTAGAATTTTCATAAAATGTACTTGGTGGTATAAAACAATTTTTCATTCTTTCTAATAATTAAAATTAGAATAATCAAGCTAAATAAGTCTAGACTTTTTTTCTCTACCTCCTCTCGATTATTTTATCGTGTCGTAAAGAAAAAAATACCAGAATAAGAATAGTTTAGTAAAATTAGTCATAAGAACTGTAAAAAATATTTTCTAATCAAGTCAATTTTACTAGAAAACGTAAATTGACTAGACATTTCAAGTAAAATCTCCTTGAGTGTGTGGTCGTCCATATAATTGACAGATTTATTAGTCATGTTTGATAGAATTCTAGCAATATTTTCATGATTGTTTGCTCCGTGTTACGCGTTACATTCACTTTTAAAATGTAACATCAAATTGCGTAGGTACTTATTGCTTAAAATACGATAATTTTAAGTTTTGTGCGTGAGCGTGAGTTAAAAAAAATGAGAAAGCGTTTCGATGCTTAGCTTCGGTTTTCGTTTGCCATTTGGAACTTTCTATGAGAGTTCTAAGCCTATTTACTTATTTATATATATTACGTACACACATAAGTATTATTGTATTTTGCCATACAAGCTTTTAGAAACGTGTAGTACTTACTACACAAATGTACACAGGCAAAATGAGAAGTACAATGACCTTTCTGTCCATAATGCAGTAAAAATAACAAACGCAAGTTTTGCAAGACACGTTTAAATCATTGCGTGAATATTCTACGCAGTTTTATCGAAATTATGTTCTTTCTCTTACCTTTTTTCTACTCTCGTCAATGACTTTAATCAAGCGAAACCAGTGCAAAAAAGAATTCGTTTATTTTAATACGTACAATTACCTAGTAGTTATTGACAGCAAATAATTAATTACTATAGATATGCCTTACTTGTAAAAATTTTGTAATCAATAATAAACAAAATAAGTATGTTAATAGTAAAAAAAAAAGAGTTAAAACTATACACCTGTATTACCTACAGTTAGGTATTTCGTCATAGTTCCTTGAGTTAGAATAAAAATACATGTATATCTAATAAATAAAATTCTCGTGTCACATTGTTAGTTACCATACTCCTCCGAAACGGCTTGACCGATTTTTATGAAATTTTATATGCATATTCAGTAGGTCTGAGAATCGGGAACTATCTATTTTTCATACCCCTAAGTGAGTTTTTATTATTTGGCATTAAAAAATACGTATAACCCTTAATTTTCATCCTTCTACCAGCAACCCCCAATTTTTAATAGCGATATTAGTATCTACTGTAATAATCTTCAACTCTCAGTGGCCAATAACTGATCAATTATTATCAATCGATTAGTCATCTCCGCCAGGCGTCTACTGATGTCACTACTCACCCAGCAAACAGCACGGAGTGGGGATGAGAATGAAGCAGATTTTTTTAGAATGTTACAGGCAGTTCAAGTATTTCTAAGAAGCAAAATAATGTTTCAGAATGAATTGGCAATGTTCAAGAATGTTCCAGAATCTTGAAGATCATTCAAGAATGTTTCAGAATGTTAAAAAAGTTAGATAATGTTTTGAATCATTATGGGATGTTCTGGATAGTTCTAAATTCGCGAATATTCTAGAATGTTCTATCAAACGTGTAATATATTCTTACCTGGGCAACGCCGGGTATTGCTGCTAATATGCATATAACATTTCATAAAAATCTTAAATCGGTCAAGCCGTTTCGGAGGAGTATGGTAACTAACATTGTGACACGAGAATTTTATATATTAGATTATATAGTATAGTATAAAGTAAAGATAATTATTTATTAAAGAAATATATATAGTTGCGGTACAGTTAATTATATGTCTTACTTAAATAAATAATAATGTACTTCAATTAATTCTCTGAAAACCACCCTAGGCGATGGGAAGTTTGAATATCTGTCAATTTCAATTCAAAAATTTTTCATTCTGTCATGTTTCTGAATCTTTGGGTTACAAAGAAGTCTTTCAAAGTAGCTATTTTTTAGGTACATTTGATTTGTGACCTTTCTCAATCTGTATTACGTGTAAATTATTCTTCATTTAATAAATAATTTGTTGATATCCACTAGTGTAGTCAGAAAACTTTCCTTGAGAATTGGGACAACTGGAATGTAGATTTTAGGGGTGCTTTTTGGACGTTTTGTAAACTGTACTGATATTAGATAAACGACATTATTGAAGTAACAAAAAAAAAGTACACCAAGGCACCGTTTCTTTTATTTGAAGGGCGCTAATTGTGTTGTATTCTTAAGGGTGCTTAGCGCCCCCCTTACTTGTGCCTATGGGAACCAGCCTAAATACAACATTATATAAAAAATTAAAAGTTTATTAGTTGTAAAACTGCATATACTTTTTTCTATTTGCTGTTTGGTAGCAATAATATTAATATCATGCATGTTGCATTAACATCCAAAAGTAATTGAATCGTTTGTTACAATGAAACAACGCTGTGTTAATTTAATTTACAAAGAATTATGTTATTGACTGATTGTTATGTTACAAACGCATCGATTTTTTTTCATAGTGAATTCATCGTTACACTTGCATAAAATTACTTTAGACAATTGAAACTGTGTAGCTATGGGTCAATGGCCATATGACATGTTTATTTCATGGGATTTCATGTTTTATTATAACATTTTAGAATGATTTGGCAATGTTCAAGAATGTTCCAGAATCTCGAAAATCATTCAAGAATGTTTCAGAATGTTAAAAAAATTAGAGAATGTTTCGAATAATTATGGGATGTTCTGGATAGTTCTAAATTCGCGATTATTCTAGAATGTTCCATCAAACGTGTGATATATTCTTACCCGAGCGACGCCGGGTAATTTTCCACTTCATTAAAAAGCTTACAGTTACAACCCCTATAAATCAATGAGTTATTTAAAAGCGATAAGCTGCAGATTGGTAATGAAAATTGCAATATCTTACGGATTTTTAGCCGTGAATAAATTGCCTTTGAGCCAAAAATTGAGGAATCAAATTTTTAAGTCTAGTCTATTAAAATAAATGTTTACAATACATACTAGTACTTCGTTAAATCATCACATACATACATATTAATATAATAAAGGAATAGTGATTATATTTACTTCGCTAAGTGACAACATTTACTGTGTTTGGTTAGCAGACGTAACTGAATATACTTAAAAAAAAATTTTTTATTTTAATTCTAACTCAGTAGTGACACTGAAAACTTCATTACTAATTTAATGCAATTATACGATATCGACTGACGTGGTTTGAAACGTGTATATAAGTTTCCATTTTGTTTCTATAGCGACAGGATTCCTATATAGTAATACATATCCGTCATAGAATAGTGTTGGTTATTTTGCACCCGTAAATCAATCTCGCTGACAGTGGAATAAACTAAGGTAAACAAGTTTATCATAATTGTACTTTTTTATGCACTTTTTACACTTTTTTTTAATTGTTACTTTCTTCGGTATGGTACAATTTGATTTTTTTTTTGGAGAGTGTAAGGAAATTTTTTGAGGGTGTGTGTGAAACTGGCATAGCAATACCTATGGGGAAAATGATTTTCAAAAATGTTGACACTAGGGGCTTTATAGAGGTTATTTTGATTAAATATTAGGGATCATACTCATATATCAATGATATTCAACGTGTGTTGCTGCACCAGCGTCATGTGAAGCTAACATCACAATTTAGTGAAAACAATTTTCAAAAATGCTGAAATTACGGGCTTTTTAGGGGCCTATTTGATATCAAATTCGAATATTAGGGGCTAATAAACTATTAAAGTTATTCGATATGTATTACTTAATATCGTGAATCTGATATCACAATATGGAGAAAATTATTTTACAAAATGTTGATGTTGGAGCCTTTCAGGGGCTAATTTGGCATCAAATTCATATATAAGGGTTAATATACTATCACAGATAATTAATATCTAAATGTTGTACCAGTTTTACATAAAACTGACTTCACAGTATGAGAGAAAATGATTAATTTTTACAAACTTTAAATGTCGTATTTATATATAATCAAAAGCCTAAAAAATTAGTTTCAAGCCTCTAGCTTTATATCTACTTATCTATCTCTGTACCAAATTCTCATTTAAATCGGTTCAGTAGTTTGGGCGTGATTGCGTAACACACAGACAGACAGAGTTACTTTCGCATTTATAATATTATAGATTAATATAGTTTAATTATAGTTTAAAATAGTTTATATAAGTAGCTTAGTATTCAACTACTTTTATTCATCCAAATAAACAAAACCTCTATAACTTTTTACACTTAATATTTTAATTTTCTGGGCCGTAAGCTTTTTGGACGACGTCATTACACAAAAACTTTCATCGACTAATTTTATCCCCTTTAGGGTAAAATTTTTACAAACATTGAATGTCGTATTTATTTATATCCAATCAAAAGCCTAAAAACTCTTTTAAATTACGGAATTTCCGCACAAACTTTCCTATTTCAACCCCTTACAACCCTTTTTTCGCGTTAAAAAGTAGCCTATGTCCTTTCTCAGGCTCTAGACTATCTCTGTAGCAAATTTCATTTAAATCGGTTCAGTAAATTTTAGGCGAGATTGTTTAGCATACAGACAGAGTTACTTTCGCATTTATAATATTCCGCGAATTCATTTTCATCGATTTTCCCATGGGAATAAGATATTTTCCCGCAGTAAAACGTAGCCTATGTGTTAATCCAGGGTGTCAGCTAACTCCATAGCAAATTTTATTAAAATCGCTTCAGCCGTTTAGACGTGAAGAAGTAACAAACATACCCACTCACAAACTTTCGCCTTTATAATATTAGTGTGATTAGGCATAGTATATTAATTTTTGTTTAAATATTGTTCTCCATTAACATATACAGGAAGGTATTTACGATGTGCTTATTGAAATATTGAACAACAAAACAATTTGTCTGAAAAATACGCTGCACAAAATATTTGTACCTACTTAGTATAATTATAAGACAAATTATTGGATTTTGTACACAGAGTGTATTAAAAATGTCGCTGAAAAATATAATGAGTATTAGGTAAACATATACCTATATACATCATTTCAAAAGGATCATGGGTAAAAAGAGACAAATCCAAAATTTAAAAAAAAACATCAATGGGGGTGGAGAACAGCAGGGGGGCTGCCTTGCCCCCCCTCAACTGTTAATTTTCTTATTTATTATTAAGCCCTTTTTTATAAGTTTTTTTTAATTTCTCTTCTGAATTAAAATCAAAACTGTATCTAAGTACCAATTTAGTTTCTTATCAACCAAAACATTTTTTCTTTTGAGAAAAATATGCTGTTATCTTGTTTTCAAATTCGGCCCACCCCTCGGCAAAATCTTAGCTACGCCCTTGTTAAGTCCTCTATCTTTTGTCCATTATTTAAATTGACTTTCATTGCATTAATTTTAAGATAAATTAAGGACTTTTTTTACATCGATAAATCTATCGAACTTAGTTTTGATATTGCAAATAAATTGAATCTAAGTTTTAATATTGTAAACAATAAGAGGTGCCGATTATATTCAGTGGCGACTTGTGATGAAATAAAGGTGGTGTTTTGTAAATGTTGAGAACTGGGGGAAGCTTTATTGTTTTCTATTTAAAAATGTGTTTAAAGTCCTTTGAGAGATTAGAAGCACTAGTATTTCAGGCCCTTGATCGAATAAGTAGTTGGGAATTAAGTAGTAATCGAATTACTTTATTAAAATGCTTTTTAATTTGTAATTTAAAAAAGGATTTTAAATACTTTCGAAGTGTTTAAAGCCTTTTCAAAGTGCTTGATGTCCTTTTAAAATGTTCGAATTCCTTTCAATGAGCTTCAAGTTCTTTTAAGTTGCTTGAAGCCTCTTCAAAGTGCAACACAAAATTACAAAAAGGCTTTAAACTTTCTAATATAATTAAAATCCTTTAAGTTTAATTCAAACCCTTATAGTGTGATCGAAGCCCTTTTCATGACAGCTTCAAGCCTTTTGATGTAGGTAATTCAAGCTCTTTTCACAAGTGTTTAAGGCTTTAAAATTTTTTACTTCTTCATGTAATTGGTAACTCGAAAAAAAAAAGCGAATTTGGGACTTCAAGAACCAGAGTACTTTAAGTTTCCAGTCAATTATTGTTGAGAGAGCTTTGTCCGGCTCTGCTTGCCTATTTTTTGGCCACATACACTGGCCGACCCTGTTGTATTCTACAAAATTAGTTGTTATCGATGTCAAAAGGCTATTACGATTGAAAATCATCACGATACTAATTGTAAGGCTAAAAATATCATCTAAAAATTCTTGTGTTTGGCATTTTTACTTTTTACACTGAGTCAGAGCATTAGCGTCATATTTCATAGTGTCTCTCCTTTTCTACCCCCAAATATGTTGGCCAGTTAAATAATTTATTCTTTTGAACCAATTCCGGAAGTACTATTAGTTGTTTTTCTTTTTTGTTTAATTAATAGGTGCATACTATTTCGGGTTTTTTAAATCTGTAACACCTTTTTAAATCCTTGTGTAGGTAGTTACTATGTCGCAATAGTACTTTTGTGGGTAAAAAATTATGTATGTACATAGGTATGAGCAACTAATAAATTCTTCTTAAAAAATTTATAAGAATCGATTTTACGTGTCCAATCGTACACTATAATAATGTACCTAGATAATTGGAAAGTAATGCTAGACGAATGTCTATCATTTAGGAAAACTCGATAAGAGTAAATTGTCTATAATTTATTATCTATCTTCCATCGCTCTTGTTATAGGCGTACATACATGCGTCATATACGTTTTGTAGAAAACTTTTTCATTTTGTTGTCGCCATTAATCACTTTACAACTATCTATGTATCTATTTTCAAAGTACATAATATTATTACATATTCTGTACTGGAACACGAACAATGTTTGTATTAAATACTAGCTGTAGTAGCTTTCAAGAATTTTGAAGTTTTCTAGAAAATTCTAAAGCATCTAGATAGTAAACGGTGGCGGATTTACACATTTGCCGCCCGTAGGCTATTTAAAATTTGCCGCCCCTACTGACACCTGCAATTCTATACCCTAATTCACAATCAATTTTTTGTTAATGAAATTACAACTTTATGATTGTATTATATTTTTATAAGACTAATCAACAAAAATTGATACGAATTCATTAGGATTAAAAATGTAAGAATGTTAAGAAGAACTTTCGTTGAATAGATATTTACAGTTTTTATTCATTACAATATTATCATTAGATATTGTTTTCTTTAATTATCATCATTCTAAGAAATGTATAATATTTATGAAATTGTGTGCAACAATATGCAATTTTTTACGTGTAAATTTATTAAATTTTTATTCTACACTCAAACAGGTTGTTAATATCATCAGAAATATCAACAGAAAAGTATTAATTTTCCACATATATATTTATATAATATTTGTTATTGTTATTTTTAAGCAATTTTTTTTCGGATCCCATTTCTCTTCGAATAGATATATTTAAGTGGTGAAACATATTACACATTAATTGAATAGTGTGGGTGGACCTAAAGAAAAAATGATGGCAATAATTAATTTAAAAAATAGATAAAAATACTAAATTTAAAATGTAATACTTAAACGCTATTGGAATATTTTAAAAATTCAAAATCACAATAGTATATTTTATAAATAAGCGTTTAGTAATTTTTCATATACAGACGTTAGTGTATTCAGTATACTGCATTGTATAGCACTAAAATATAGTAATTTTGTTGATGTTTTGAGCCTTGTTTTTTTCCGTGTATAAGATAATACTTTTTTTTTTTATTTCTGTAAGACAAAAAAATTTTTGAGCAAAATTTGCCACCCCCTGAAATCTGCCGCCCTAGGCTCTAGCCTATTCAGCCTGCTGGTAAATCCGCCACTGCTAGTAGGTTATTAAAAATTAAATTTTAATGATTGAAACATTGGATAAATAACATTCAACGTTCTGGAACGTTTTAAAGTATTTTTAAACGTTTTAGGATAAGTACTATAAATTATTATTTTCCAACATTCCAGATCATTTTCGGAGAATCTCGGATATTCGCAATTCAGATCATTTTGTAAATATTGTTACGTAATTCACAATTATCACGTATTTTTCTCTCAACACTTTTTATTAAATTAACTTTATAAAAACAACGATTCAATATCTATTTCGATAACAACAATAACTCTATAACTATTTCGCTCGTCAATCGCTTTATCTTCTCTTCTCGCTTATATCTGTCGCTCTCTTCTATCGAATACTGTCAAACTGTCCAACGCTCTTCCTTATATAGTCTTATGGACGTTTCTAGTAGCGATGTAAATATTCGGATGAACTTAATACTCGGATTATACGGAATCGGATGAAAATAATACTCGGATTAATTACTCGATTCCGAATTCACAATACTATTCGATATTGCCGTGGTGCCATCCAATCCGATTTCGTCGTTCGTGCCGAAGTAGCCGAATGTTGAATGAATTATACATAGGGGTTAACATGTTTATACGAAGCCAAAGAACTTTTATTTTATTTCTTATAAGGTTATAGGTTCTTAGTATTTATTTTTCCTTTAATAAAGAGATATATATTATTAAATAATTGTATTTGAGAACACGTGCATAAACAAAGAAGACCGCTTCCCTTTAAAGTTTGAAATGGCCGGGTCAGCGGGTGCGCGGCGCGTTTCTTTTTGTAATGATACGACGAGGTCGAGTCGAGAGAGCGAAAGACCTTTACCTACCGTCTCGTTCTTGCATTCACATTTTCCTTGAAAATAATTAATCCGATTCTGTTTCGAATTCGTATCGTATGACATACTCGGATGCATCCGAGTATTTAGATATTCGGATTCAACGAGTATTTTAATTCGAATTCTCACATCACTAGTTTCTAGACAACTCTCGAAACGTCCAGCAACTCTCGTACTTTCTGGAACGCGTCATAGGTTACTTCCACACAATTTTCGCAGTCGGCGCTTGTCAACGTCAGAATGACACATCTGTCACAATATTCAAAACATTATCTAACGTTTTTGAATATTCTGGAACATTCTAGACCTTTCTCGAAGGATCTCGAAGATTCTGGAACATTTTTTATCATTTCAAATCGTTCCCGAAAATCGAAAACATTCCAGATCATACTTAAAATTTTCAGATCATTTTGTAACCTTGTGAAACATTTACTAACGCTTTTGAATATTCTGAAACATTATAGATCATTCCCTTAAAATCGGAATCATTTAAGAACATCATAATGATTCAAAACATAATATAAAAACTTAATTTATTGGCTATTTTGTTTTTAATTTTGAACCCTGGAACACTCGAAAAACCTGAAACATTCTAGAAAATCCTGGAACATTCCAGCAAATTTTAGAACATTTGTGAAAATTCTAATACGTCACTGTCACGCTCTTTGTTTAACTATAAGCCGTTCAGAGTATTTTCGAATTCATTTGTACAAAAAATAATGATATGATAGGTGTTTCTTATCACTCTCAACCCCCATATCCTCCATGCCCTTATGGATATCTTTGGCTGCAGAGAAAAATATGGGCACACATACACATACGTTCATTATTATTTATATGTATATATATTTATTATATATAATATTATTACGACGCATCTAATAGCTAATCTGTATAAGAAAAAATTTATTAATGTTTCAATTTTTGGGTTAGATTTGACATCTCATTGTTAGTCGTTTATCGTTTATTAATTCAATTAATTAAATACTACCAGCAATTCCATGAGTTAAAAAAATCTTAAAAACAAACACAAACTTCTTTGTTTTATCACTTTTATTATACACATATTAAAGTGTTTGTGTTTGTTTTTATAATGTTTCACATAAATTATAACAAAGTAGAGCTACAATCTATCCACTATTTGAAGAAGTCTCTTTATTAACTACCACAATATTCACTTCGTTTGTGTTATCATTTCCTACCGTAATCATACCATCCTAACCTACACAAAAAGTAAAAAGATCTTACCCCTAACCTAACCAAACAATATCAACGAAGTGAATGTTTTCGTGGTCATACACCATTCAGTTGTAAATGTTTAGAAAAAAAAACATAGGTACTAAAATACAAAGAAAATTGACGTTATGACCTTTAAGCTAGGCAATTACATATCTCAACTTTAAAGCGGGACACAGGAAAATATTTTTTGTTTTCATGCAGAAATAATATTTTCAAACTTAAGCGATTTGCATTCATTGATACCCCGACTCCATGCAATGTTCATGACGTTTGTTTGCAATAACAAATAAACGTATTATTATTACGTGTTTCGTGACGGAATCGCCGCTTGTTTTGTTATTTAAAATTTCATCAATCTATAGCATGACGTTTATTATTGATTAAACTTATGTTATTTTAGGAATTATACGACAATGACTGGAATTGCATTCTTAAATTTAATCGTATTTTTGTTTCAGTGTGTTATGGAGACGAATTTTCAAAATGTGCGAGTTTTACAAAGTTTAACTAGTCATTCGAGCGATGTCACCTCTTGCGATTTTAGTACAAATTTTGTGTTGGTTACCGGCTCCAGGTAATAAACATATTTATTGACTGTTACTTTTTTTATCATTTTTTTCTTGTTTTCATAAATACTTTTTTTATTATTTTCGTTGCCCTGGAGTAATTAATCTATTCAACATAATATTTGATGAATTACGCAACTTACTATTTGAGTTTGAAAGTTCAAGAGACTAAAGTTTAACGCTCATACAGGGTGACGTAAAGTCTTCCTTATTTTAAATGAAACACCCTGTATTTTATTGAATCATTGAATTATCGTTTACTAAAATGTAAATTTCATAACATGATTAGTGATGAGCAAAGCAAGACCAAGACCAAGACTCGGATAGTATTGGGCTTGGTCTCAGTCTTGCGAAGAAGCAAGACCAAGACCAAGACCAATTTTGCTCACCACTAAACATGACCTTACCCAAAAACTCAACCATTTCGGAAATAAATGATCATAGGCAATCATTGTGTTTCTGAAAAATACGTTTTCACAAATTTGTATTGATTGAAACATAATCCCCGAGGGGAGATGTTGATCCATTTGTCAGTCTTCCTGTTTGCGTATGGGCGAGGGTCTATTTTAAAACTTCAATTTAGAGAGAAAACATTATTTAGGCAATTAATTAATAGATATCAAATGAGCAGACACCTATTATTTTAATTGTATTATAGTTACATTAGGACAGAAAGTGTAGCATGTAGTTAAAAATTAATGAAATTGCTTAGTGATAAGACCGTTAGAGTCTGGGATTGGATAGCCGGTACAGGTTACTCGGAACGGTCGTGTTCACCCCTTCTTGGCCACAAATATTCAGTAACATGCGTGAAATTATCACCGCAAGGGTGCATGTTAGCATCCTCGTCGGTCGATGGAACCACGATACTTTGGAACATGCATTCTGGGTCAAAAATACACGTTTTCGTACAAATTAATGGCGATCCTGTTCGAGTGTGCAGGTATGTACTTATTATACAAAATATAATTAGGAGAAAAAAAAAATAAAACTGTTTATTAAAATTGAACTTATTTGAGTACATATATGTAAAAACATATAACCAAATGATAGTGGATTTTCTATTAAACCTTTTTATTAAAAAACAATGTACAGTTTCTAATTTCTATCTTGGAAGTGATGGGAAATGTAACCTTGGGGGGTGGGGGTGGAACTTTTCTCAAAATTATGTTAAGTTTTTTTGAATAGATACTGTTTGGAAAAATTATTGTAGAAATCGTCAACATAATATTTAAAAAACATGTAAAAGTTTAAAGTAACAGATCACAAGAGCTGCGGGGTTGAAGGTTTACTATAATTAAAATTAAAATTTATTTAAATATGTGAATTACCTTTCGACGTTCATTAAAGTATAAAAAATCGTTCAGATATGTTCAAGTAAAAAATCCTCCACAAAAACGTTTATTTTTAATTAAAATTATTTATTTAATTTGAAGGGGTGTAATTATTTTTTAGATTTTCCGGCGACAGTACAATCTTAATAACAGCCAGTGATAATGGTGCCCTCTGCGTTTGGGACGTAATTCACAAGAGTTTAGTTAGGTACCTAGTTAAAATATATAAACAAAAGTAAAAAAATATGTGATTAACGAAAATATAATTCCCAATTTCAGAACGATCACGGATAGTGAAGGTACAATCCAATCGTTGGCCTTTACGCCTGATTCTAAATATTTAGTTAGCGGATGTTCTTTAGAAAAGATTAAAATTTGGCTTGTGTCCAGTTTGGCAGATACCGCTAATGATTTATGCCTGCCTCTCTATTCCGTTGACAATGCACATGATTTAGGAATTTTGTATCTGGACATTTCCAAAACCGTAGATGTAGATGGTATATTTATTATCTTGTTATGTATTTTTGATGTGCTTATTATATTATTATTCTCGCGCTGTAATGTGACACAAAAGCAATTACTCTAATGCCATTTGCTCTCCCATTTTCCATTTAAATTAAGATGTAATTATGAAAATGTAAGTTAAGTTCAATGTTGTTGAAAATTGTAACAATATCAAAAATATGACCTTTATGTCGTCATTTCTATAAACGGTGAATATCTTCTGGTTATTGGTTATTAAAAACCGCATTACTCTTATTGCCTTTATGGCACGTTAAAGCGCGCGAACAGCGTATGATTCTGACAAATAAATAAAAAAATGAGTCATCTACAGCAACTCCTCCTATATATTTGTAAACTCGAAGAATTAAGAAAGGTTTGGGTTTGGACGTTCTGTAATTTTATATTTCTGATAAGGGGCCGTTTATAAAATACGTTCGCATACAAGGGGGGGGGAGGGGATCTTGCTGAGTGTGACAAAATGTGACAAGGGGGACGGGGGGTCTACGGCAACGTGGCGTTCGCCGTTCATCAAAAAATTTTACTGAATTTTTACAGAATCCTTGGACTTCTGATAAATAGAAATATTATTTATTTCTTCGTTACTTATATTTAAATTTTCTATCAAAATTTGTGTATTATCAATCAAAATTTATCATCATCATCAGTTTTTGTGACGCAATATTTACAGGGGGGGTCACAGAAAGTGTGACAGCGTGACAACCGGGGGGGAGGGGGTCAAAAAAGCTAATTTTAGTGTGACGTATTTTATGAACAGCCCCTAAGGGTTGTTGGGAAATCCGGGGTTAAGAGTACGAACTACGTTGTAAAGTTTTAACTAAGAACGTTTATTATGATTAATGAATTTTGTGCTTCCCAAAACGAGCTGAAGTAGGTACTAAAAATTATCAATTTATACATATCAATAATCTGATGACAAATTTCGTTATTTAATAATGGACAGAGTTTTTTTCCACTTTATACCTACATAGCCCTAAATATTCAACACACGGTAGCGCCTCTGGGGCCTAGGGCCTAGGTTTAGTTACTAAAGAATTTTTAATAGTTTCGCTGACGCAGATTTTCAAAGTTAAATTAATAATAGATTAGAAACTTTAACTGTTATTAAAATTTTGTGAATAAGTATAAAAAGTGCAACATCTGGTGTGTGTTAGAATTCAGAAAAATAGTTTTTAAAGTTCCTTTGACAGTATGCAGTTAGCAATGTGTTTATCAATTATGTAGTTAATTTGCAGGCGGGATCACAGCGGGTAACTCTGGTCTCGGCGGTCGCCGCTGTTCGTCGACGACACTCTTATTATGTATAGGGTGCGCCACTAGTGCGTGGATGGAAGATTGTGCCTTCATTATTATCATCGGTTTTTTAAAAATATAATTCAAGTAATGATTTCACCAAATTAACTTCTTAAATAATATTCTGATATTATTTTCGATTATAGATACATATAAGGTGTACCGTGTCGCCTGGGTACCACCCAATTTCAATTATTCAAATAGAACACCCTGTGTCTATTTGACTTCTTCGTCTAAAATAATGGTCGCTTTGATGATCACATATTGGGTGGGAGTTGTACCATTTTGGCGCTGTGTATTCTTGAAAAAAGAATGTTCACCATGAAAATTTTCAAAACAAAAAAGGTTGTGTTAGACAAGGAATTTCCTATCGTTTCATACTTAAGTTAAGTTCATTTTGTCTTTACGAAAATAAAACAAAAATTTTAAAGTTTAAAACTATATACACCATACACAATTCAATAATTTCTTTAAAATATGTTGAGGTCTATCTCCGACAGTTTCTGACATGACCGAGCCATTTAAAATCGATGTTTTAAATTATAATAACATAAGTTTTCTGTTTCAAAAATTGACTTCATCATTAGGACAATGAAACAGAAAACTTTTGTTTTTATAATTTAAAACATCGATTTTAAATTGCTAAGTTATGCCATGAAACGATAGATAATTCCTTACTCAACACAATGGTAAAATAATTAATTAATTCTATTGATACATGGTTACTTCATATTAATTTTGACGAATAAAAACACACAAGTTTAAAAATTTCAACAAAATTAACTAATTAACTTTACAATTGTTTCGTCAAACATTGGCTTCATCAGAAGTTTATTATTAACTTAAACCTACAGTAATAAGGGGCCGTTCACAAAATACGTTCCCATATATACAAGAAGTGGGGAGGGTCTTACTAAGTGTGACAAGATGTGACAAGGGGGGAGAATGGTCTACGGCAACGTGACGTTCGCCGTTCATCAAAAAATTTTACTGAATTTTTACAGAATCCTTGGACTTCTGATAAATAGAAATATTATTGATTTGTTCGTTACAAAAGTAATTTATTAATTTATTTAAATTTTATTATGAAAATAAAATAAATATTTTTGACTATCAAAATTTGTGTATTATCAATCAAAATTTATCATGTTCAGGGGGGTGTTTAGTTTTTGTGACGTAATATTTACAGGATGGTCACAGAAAATGTGACACAGCGCGACAACCGGGGCGAGAGGGGTTAACAAAAGCTAATTTTAGCGTGACGTATTTTATGAACAGCTCCTAACATATTTCCTTATATAGATACTATTTTGTTAAGGGTGGGGGAGCAGGGAACATATTCAGTAACGGAGATTGGCTTAATTCCGTTTGTTCGTTAATTAATAGACTACTATTTTTAAATTTGTTAATTTCTAAAATTTCTAAAGCCGACAATTTTTACCAATTATTTTCATTGTGCAGTACTAAATTCTTCATTAAAATCATGACTATTTGTTATTAAATGGTTAGCATAATATGAGTTCGTTTTATTATTCAAGAATGATCTTTTACGTTCTTTAATTCTTATGCCAAATTATCTGCTAGTTTTTCGAATATAAAACATATTACAAGATTTGCAATTTATTGTTATTGGTTACGTATGTAACATTGTAATTATTTTTATTTAGTAAAGTGGAAACTGTATTACTTAGTTAGCTCACAAAAAGTTATAGTTTTATATTTTCTGTTTTCTTTTATGATGGGGTAAATTGAACTTATTATTTTCTTGTGGCCAATTTTCTTTAACAAATATGGTAAAACCCGGATCTTTTTTCGTTCCGGACATATGATTTTTTTCTGAAACACTGTACCTTTTCTTTTTTCAAAAATGCTAAATAACACCGAAATTGTGCAACTTTGATTAATTGTGTAGTCATCAAAGCAACAAAGCATTTAAATATGCAATACATTCGAAAAAATTAAGTTAGGTGGTGTATAATTGAAAATAATTATAGAATATTAACGCGTTAATTTAATAAAACTATTACTTGAATTAGATTTTCAAAATTCCATTCCATGCAGTATAGGCGCACCCTGTATATATAGACCAATTAAAAATGTACCTAACTGCTTTTAGAGGAAAATCCGTTAATCAAATACTACACGTTTGCAACTTGTGGTAACAATAAGAAGATCAAAATATGGAGAATCAGAACTTTTACGACATCGAAATGTGAAAATTCAGTAAAATTCGCTGTGATAGAGAACATCAAAATATTTTACGGACACGAATCGGCTGTAACATGCGTCAAGTACAGTAACTGTGATGATACATTAGTTTCATGTAGCATGGATAAAACCATAAAAATATGGACTAATGAAGGGATTTGTATCAAAACCCTATACGACCACGTTAGATACGTGAACTGCGTTGCCTTATCAAAAGACTGTTTATTATTAGCTTCAGGTAAATCGATTGTTATAAGAAATAATTAATTGTTTTTCCTTACAATAAGTTTATGAAATAATTTTTTAATTGTAAGTAAAAGTAACCAGTGGCGGCTCGTGGGCATGGAGATGGAACATAGATGAACACAATAAGATTTCATATTAAGTTGTTATTTATTAAAAAAAAATGTCTTGCAAGGTTTTCACTTTTCTTATCTAAGTGTAGCCTCCCGACCATGTTTTACTGTTTTAACTGTATTTTTTTCGTCGTACGTTTTAACACCAACGAAATTAATTTGTAACGGTAAAACTGTGCTGTTGCGAATTGCGAGCATACTAAAACACTTGCTCAGTTATTATGGTTTGCGAACAATTGATACATTTTTAAATACAAGATTCTCCCATCTTCTGCTCATCTGACCAACAGACGATATTTGTACTCCCCTACACTTATAGGCCGATTTCAGTACTACATCGCACTATTTTTTTTTTGTTTCAAGCAGATGCAACTGTTCACTTGCTCTAATTAGAGAATCACCCCTTTAACGTTTTCTTACCTTACAACTACTACTCATTAGCCGCCTACTACGAACAAATGTCTTTGAAAATAGTATAGATCCTCTATTACAAATGCATTTACTACAGCATTAATAAAAAAAAATTTAAATTTTTTGTGGATCTGTTGTATGTGTGTTTATAATTAATTATTTAAGGTTCTACAGGTTCTAATGACAAATCAGTACTAGTGTGGGATGTCAATGGAAATTTAACATTGGACTCCCAGATAGTTAAGTTGTCTACAGTTTTACAAAGTGCCTTTGAAAATACTACAGCGAATGAACTGCGATTGGCCGAAAATGTGGGCATTACGTTTACTCTGGTAGAAAAGCTAGACGATATCGCAGAAGCCGCAATAAATTCTTGCCATTTTTCTGTAAACAATATTTTAGTAACCGGATCGAGGTAAAGATACTTTTTTATAGAAAACCAGAACTGATTTTGATAAGTATAAGTATAATGCATTAATCATTTTATACGTGTCTTCAATTTTTAATACCTTTGTATATTGCTCGAAATTAATACACTTATATCCTTGCCAGTACTTATGGTCCCAAGTGAGTATGGTAATTGAGAATTGCAAAATACAAGGTGGACCATAAAAAACAAGACACAGCTTTTTGAGTAGAAATTTCTTCGAATAGGTCAACTTAGTTTTGGGAAGGGACATTTTTCAATACAAAAATGACGATCATGTTATTTCCAATCCAATCCTTAAGGTCTCTATTTTCTGGATAAAACATAAAAATAATTGAAGTTATAACGATTTATTTTCAAAATATTTAACTCATATGAAAAAAAAATAAGAGAAAAACTTGTTATTGATTAAAAAATACAAATTAAACTTTAATCTAATAAATA
This sequence comes from Agrilus mali, assembly GCA_029378335.1. Taxonomy (NCBI): domain Eukaryota; kingdom Metazoa; phylum Arthropoda; class Insecta; order Coleoptera; family Buprestidae; genus Agrilus; species Agrilus mali. Next base: position 4,940,749 of record CM055655.1, on the reverse strand, counting down.
TTCAAGTCTGGGCTATTTGGAATTTTTGGAAGCACTTCTGCGATCCATCTATTGACCATTTTGCAGGTTTTAGGGTATTTAATTCAATTTTATTAAGTATAAATTATAATATTTTACATGTAAATTTGTAAATTGAAACGTAGTTTAATCCTGACAATTTAATATTTTGAAAGTTCATGTAACTTTGTTTTGTATTTAAAAAAAATAGAGCGTTTCTAATCATGTATTGCACGACCCACTTTCCCTATATAAAATTTAGTGGTTAAATTCACTGTGAAGAGGGTGAAATGATAAAATCATCGTGTTTCTATTAAAAAATCCCCCTTTCCAAAATGATGTTTATTTTTCTATTCAATAAGCTATTTGGTTTGTTTAAATGGCTCGCTCTGTACCTATATCGAAATAATTCCCATATATGTTTATGAAACTGTTGTAATTACTTAGGGGTTATCTTAAATAATAACACAATAAAACACGAACATTTCCACTTTTAATTTTATTTAATTCTTTACATTTGTTTCACCCTACCAGGGCATCTTCAGAAGAAGTTTCTTCCCTGGTAGGGTGCAACAATTGTAAAGAATTAAATAAAATTAAAAGTGGAAATTTTCGTGTTTTATTGTGTTATTATTTAAGATGAATATTAATTTCCATAAAGTAAAGGCTGAAACCATCAATTACTTGGGGGTTATTTTGACAAATTTTTTTATCTATAGCCATATTCGTCTTTATTTATTTCGTGTTGGTAAGGATATTAACATAGGTATATTAGTTAATAATATTGCATGTAAAAGACTAAATGAACAATGGAAAAGTGAATTCCAAATAGATTTTTATTTTATGTACATAAATGCATAATGAAATATGTATAGTTAATCCTTTTACAAATTTTAATTCTAACTTTCTAAAAATGGAGTAGGTACTACAGAAAATATTAAGTCCCTGTATTTTTTTCAGCGATAAATTAGTCAAATTGTTCAAAATACAAGACAACGTTGTTAATGTTGATGAGCTTGGTTTCTTACATTCAGATGAAAGTCATACATATCCCGTGTTGCACGTGGAATTTTCTAAATCGGGAAATATGTTAGCCACTTGTTCGTTAGACGGCTGCGCAATTGTATGGGACATGTCGGTAATTTACCTCCGTACTATTTTTACAACCCCTTAAGTACTTATTTATGTTTTTCAAGTGAAACTTCTATAAATAATCAAGTACATAACACAATTTTAATTGTTTACAATTTCAATTATTACTATTAAGTCTTTATTTTTATATTCCTATTGTTAATTATTCCATTAATTCAGGTATTGGAATCTTTGATTTGTACATAGTTCATACAATACAAATTTACAGGCGTTACCTGGAAGTTGAACCCCCCCCATAAGGGCTGTATTTCCTGAATTTATATTAATAGTTGCCAGGTATTGTTACATTATCATTTTGTACATATTTTGTTCGTGAGTCATCTTAGGGGCCGTTCATAAAATACATTCGTATACAAGGGTGGAGGACAGTCTTGCTGATTGTGACAAGATGGGACAAGGGGGGACAGGGACAGGGGGTCGTTCATCAAAAAATTGAATTTTTACAGAATCCTTGGACTTCTGATAAATATAAATATTATTTATTTGTTCGTTACAATAGATATTTATTGATTTATTTAAATTTTATTATGAAAATAAAATAAATATTTTTGAGTACAAAAATTTGTGTATTATCAATCAAAATTTATCATGTTCAGGGGGGGGGGTTAGTTTTTGTGACGTAATATTTACAGGGGGGTCACAGAAAGTGTGACACAGCGTGACAACCGGGGGAGAGGGGGTAAAAAAAAGCAAATTTTAGTGTGACGTATTTTATTTGTTTTTTTACCTCTTTGTATTGTCATTCCTTTTTGTGCATTTTTCAATTTTAAATATTTAACATTTAGTCAGTCTTCAGATAGTATTCAGACAGTAAAAACTTCAGTAACCAACAGTTATCATATACATTATCAGTTCAGTTTCAATTCATTCACTTTTCTTTTTTTTTTGTTATATTCTTAAGTTACTATAGTTTACCATTATACAGGGTTTTTCAAGTTGATGGGCTATTAGAAGTATATGAATTAGTAGAAGGAATTAAATTCTGAAACTTGGGCTCATTTGGTTATTGTTTATGCCGCTTATTTTAAAAATATTTTCAAGTTCGATTTACATCCGGTTATACCGGAAGTCGATACCAACTTTGTTATTTTAAATGGAATGGTATTTTTTTTAAACGCTAAAGTTCGAATAAAACGTGTAATTCTAAGGTAAGTTTGATAACCAACTTGTACACCTATGACGATCGGTTTCTGAGTTAATTTAATTTATAGAAAAAAAATCGCTACCGCAACCCAAATTATAAAAAATCATAACTTCCACAAAATACGACTTTAGAGTGTTGAAATTTTTACTAGTAATAGCTGAATAATAGTGCTAACGCCTTGACAAAATTGAATTAAATAATTTATACAGGGCGTTCAAAATAAAATTCTAAAATTGAAAAACTTCAAACACGAATTACTTCGTTTTTTCAAATGGCACCTACTATTTTTAATTTTTTCAATCGATTTCTTTTTTTATCCTCTTTCGATCCATATGGATACTTCCTATTTTATTTGAAAATTTTGGAATAATTTTGAATTATTACTTAAAATAGGAAGTATCCATATAGGGTCGAAAGAGGATAAAAAAAGGAATCGATTGAAAAAATAAAAAATAGTAGGTGCCATTTGAAAAAACGAGGTAATTCGTATTTGAAGTTTTTCAATTTTAGAATTTTATTTTGAACGCCCTGTGTAAATTATTTAATTCAATTTTGTCAAGGCGTTAGCACTAATATTCAGCTATTACTAGTAAAAATTTCAACACTCTAAGTCGTATTTTGTGGAAGTTATGATTTTTTTATAATTTGGGTTGCGGTAGCGATTTTTTTTCTATAAATTAAATTAACTCAGAAACCGATCGTCATAGGTGTACAAGTTGGTTATCAAACTTACCTTAGAATTACACGTTTTATTCGAATTCAGCGTAAAAAATATACCATTCTATTTAAAATAACAAAGTTTGTATCGACTTCCGGTATTAATTATTAATTAATTAATATAACCGGATGTAAATCAAACTTGAAAATATTTTTAAAAGAAGCGGCATAAACAATAACCAAATGAGCCCAAGTTTCAGAATTTAATTCCTTCTACTAATTCATATACTTCTAATAGCCCATCAACTTGAAAAACCCTGTATACATTAAGTTACTTGTGAACTACATATATAGTTGATCCTTTAAATATAAAGTTTTTGACAAACTACGTGTCGACTTTAATTAAAGGAAACATCATAAAATAGCTGTACAATATTGCTTACGACACCAATCGTCCTGCTTCACCAACTGTCACTTCGTTCACTTAAAAATATCTTATAGGTATATTATAGAAAGTGGGAAAGATAAAACAGTAGTCTGGAGTCATGTAAAATGGCGTGCCAAGCAATAAAATTTTGTTTTCTACTAACCATTTATTTTTATTTATTTTTAACCTACCCTAACCATTTATGCTTTAAAAGCTTACAATATGTTAAAATATTTTACAAGAAATTGTAAATATTAAAAATAATTGTTGTGTACTGTCTTCTTTATTATTAACTTTAATTATAACTTTCAGAAAAAAAGCTTATAAATTCTTTTGTTTTATTTTTTTATTACCACAGCCGCCACTATACACGATCCAGATTATATTATGGTGCGTATTGCTTAATACGATAGGGAGAAAAGAAAGGGTAGGTTAGGGTTAGATCAGTGGCGCATGCATAAAAGTTTGGTGCGTTAGCAGATTTTAAGAAATAAAAATTAGTTGGTTAAAACTAATAGAAGTTTCACTTAATAATTTATGGATAAGGACCACATTGATTTTTCACCAATCACATATTTATAATGTATTTATTAACTTTATTATTTATTAGTCAGGTTTAAAAATTTTCGAAATACCTCAAAACAGTTTAGCTGTAAAGGATTGTCGATTTTCTACCGATGAAAGAATGTTAATAACAGTTGGTGATGATGAAAAAGCATACGTTTGGGATATCGATTCCAAAAACCTAATTGTGTAAGAAAATTTTTCAAATCCGGGAGACGCTTTTTTTTTTTCTATTCTTGGTTATTATAGAATGGTACATGCGCATCTAGAATCAGTAACATGCACAAGTTTTACACCTGACGACAAGTTAATGGTTACGGCATGTACCAATGGTGAAATAAAATTATGGAATATATTAACAGGTACCAATATTTTTACTGAACTCTATGCTCACGACCTTGGGATCAATTTTTGCGATTTTTCCGAAAACATGGAGCCTAATCCACTTGTTCAATCTAATGGAAAACAAAATTACCTTTTGGCTACTTGCGGAAACGACAGTCTGGTCAAGTTATGGTTGATATCTTACTCCAAGGTACGCAATTTTGTGTAATTTTTAATCAGCAAAAAAATCAGTGTTAATGCACAATATCAACTACATATCGTTTAACCGTTTTCATTAATTCTAAGCCGACTATTTTTTTATGCAAAAAAAAAAACATTTTTAGTAAGGCGTAACGGATTTAAGGAATTAGAGCGAAAGAATTTGTTATAGCTATTGTTAAATTTAAATTTACCTTAAAAAAAATATTTATTAGAAACAATTAAAAATAACTAATCATAACGTTGTGGGGTAAGGTGTGACAAATAAAAAATAAAAATTGAATAATAAACAATGACGTTTTTCGAATTAATTCTGAAAAAAAAAAAACATTCGCTTTTTAAATAGTACAAATGCAATCTAATAGAAATTAGAAACTTTCCTTTCCTAGCACGACAAAGTAATTTTTCCGATTTACGACTTGCACTATAATTTGTCGCTAATTTGTTACCAAAAAAATTAGCCATAATCAGCTGGTATGCTAGCTTGATATCAAGCTATCACAACATATAGTGTATCTCAAAAAGGAAATGTCATAGGATATTACTGTAGACACCATAATTTGTCGCTGAAAGATGACACATTCAACGAATTTGTCGCTAGAATTATCTCAAACTGATAAACAAAAAACTTCTGGAAAGCCCTCAAACACTAGAAAGGTAACGTATGTTGCCCAACTTGTGGGAAACAGGGAAAACCTAATTTAAAAAATTTGGTAAATAAATCTGATCTCTTAAAACAAATGTAACAAAGAACTCCTTGATTAATTGTTTGATGGTTTTCCAGCACTTTTTTGCTTATCAGTTGGAGATAAGACTAGCGAAAAATTCGTTAATGTGTCATCTTTCAGCGACAAATTATGGTCTTTACAGTAATATCCTACGACATTTCCTTTTCGAGATACGCTATGTGTAGTGCTAGCTTGATATCAAGCTAGTATACCAGCTGATTATGGATAAACGGCACGAGCGACAAATTTTTGGATCTGGTAACAAATTAACGACAAATTATATAGTCCTGTCAAATTAGACCAAAAAATAACAGTAAAGCTACATAAATTCCCACCAAGCTGAAAATCAGTGAGATTGTTTGAAATATGATTAAAAATAAAATTTAAAAGTTCCCCATCTTTCCCCTGTATGGAAAAAATTTTATTCAAGGTTAAAGGTCAAAAAAATGAGTTTTTCGCGATTTTCAGCAAAACGGTAAGTTTTATCATAAAATTACCCTAGACAAAAATTGTAGATAATAAAATTATCTATAAAATATATATCTCTAAAATACCCCAAAGTAAGCTATGTGACAAATAAATCCCCAAGAACTAGAAAATATTTAGTGCAAATAGAAAAAAGATTGTAGAGGTAAATTTTTCCCCAGAAGAATTCCCCTGGAAAATATATCCCCAAAAAATACCCCAAAGGAAAAAAATCCCCTATTTTTTGGGGAAAATCCCCTAATCTGGCAACCCTGAGACTAACAGTATTTCATTTATTGGGTACACTGACATAAAGCAGGTATAAGACCCTAGCCACGCATACAATTGAACAGGAGACAGATGTTGTCTCGAGGTTACACTGGCGTATAAAATAAGGGACTGGGTTTCATTTAACCTGATATCTCAGAAACGGTGGCTTTTAGGAAAAAACATAACATACATATTTTATAGATAATTTTATGATCTACAATTTTTTTCTGAAGTATTTTTATGATAAAACTTACCGTTTTGCTGAAAATCGCGAAAAACTCATTTTTTTGACCTTTAACCTTGAATAAATTTTTTTCCATACAGGGGAAAGATGGGGAACTTTCAAATTTTATTTTTAATCATATTTTAAACAATCTTACTGATTTTCAGCTTGGTGGGAATTTATGTAGCTTCGAATTTCTAAATTGACCGGACTAATAGTTCAAGTCGGAAATCAGAAAAATAACTTTGTCGTGCTAACTCGATATACGTTGTATAAAGTGAACATTATTGTCTCCCTCACAATAATTGTCTATATTAGCCAACAATAAAATATGTACCTAATAGGTAGTTGAACTAGACGAGTGTATATCTTTCTATTCTTGAGTTAGAATATGGCCTCAAAGTTGCCTCAACATATTAAATTTTTGGACTCTTTTAATCTCAAGACCCGAAAGATCTTAATTTGGCAGAGATGGGCGAATCTCTCATAAAAATGGCTTCAAGCCTCAAGTGATTTAGAAATCCAAGGACACATCATAAGGGCTTGAAGTATATCAAAAGGGCTTAAAGCCTTTTTGATGGTTTTGACTTGCTTTAAACATTTTGAAAAAACGACTACAAGCTAACTGAAAAGACTTCAAGTACATTAATAGAGCTTCAAGCACTTTGAAAGTGTTTTAAGTCCTTTCTCAAACCACAAAATACAAAGCAGTTTTATAAAATAATTAGATTATCAAATCCCAACTATTTGGTCGAGAAAAGGCTTGAAATACAGTGCTCCAGATTGTTAATTATCTCCTAAATATCTTAATTTATGTAAGCATAAGAAAATATATGTTTACATAATTTAGTAGGTTTTTTAAACAAGGCAATAGCAATATATTATATTTTTTTAGACGTCAGAATCTGTAACAGTAAAAACGTGGAGAACTTTAGTGGGACACGGTGGAAATGTTATGTGCGTTCGGTTTTCGCCAAAATTTTCCGAGTTGGTCTGTTCTGGCGCAACTGATAAACAATTGCGCGTGTGGTCAGTCTACAGCGGAACTTGTATTCAAGTTTTGAATCATGATTCAATAGTAACTTGCTGTTGTTTTAATTTCGACTGTTCGCTTCTTGCCGTCGGCTGTTTGGACAAGACTTTGTGGATTTGGAAATTACCGGAACATTTGGTGAGAGATGTGGTTATTTTTGCACTTTTTAGAATCAGATAGATGAGAGAATTTTTAATTGTTTAATCCAAATATTAACATCGTTTCTTAGGGAAAAGAAGTTTTAAAGACTATTTTATTCAAGAGAATGTAATTTCTACTAAAATTTTTCTACTCTTTGCAAAGGTTGTTCTTTTTACTTTCTGATTTAGTGATTTGTAGGTACCTATTACTTTTTTATTTCTTAAAATCTAACAGTTGAGGAACTTTAATAACTTCAGATACTAAAATATAGAAGTCTAGTAGACTTCAATCTTTAGTGCCCTATAACGAAAATGAGCCCTGAAGAAAATCGTCTGCGCAAATCAACGAAACGTTGAACTTGAATTCTCGAATAACGTGCAAATAAAAATCGAACACAAACAACTAAAATAATGATATCGTTTGTTATAAAATATTTTAATCTTTTTCCTTTAAATTTAAATTTTTGTACCTAGGTACCTAATTTACAAATATTACTTCAATTATACATTATTCACGCAGTATACATTTAACTCTTATCTATTTTTCATTTTAGACCGTACAATTATCATTTACACGGAAAATAGATATTCGTAAAAAAGAAATTAGCGAATGGAATAGGGATGATGTTTTGGAATGGCTAACAGGAGCAGGACTACAGTCATTATCGTCGAAAGTTTCTAATGTGGACGGAGGAAAGCTTTTGACCATGAAAGACGACACTATTTTCAACGAACTAGGCTTTGGTAAGAATTTATTATGATATTGAATGAACATTAGTTTTATTCAGTTTGCAAACCCATTTACAACTTTTATCAAAAAGAAAAAACATGTTTATGGAACCCCAAACAAATAGTGGCAAGCTAATAAAAAATATTTTACTATTCATTCACTTAACTTTCTGAGACGAAATTTCTTTTTCTCAAAATCTCAAAAAATAGACCAGCTAGTACCATAACATTCGCATAAAAAATTCTGTTAGGTTCTACTAATTTTTATTTATACACGGTTTCCCAATAAAAATGAGCCAGAGAGATTTTATTACCTCAACTTCGCTTTGAAGAAGGACATCTTTTAGTATAGAATCGGTGATTATATCATTTCCTCCTCTTCACAACTAATTCAACGCTTACGAATCATTTCAAATGGTTATTTCTTAAGATGATTTATTTCCGAAACGCTCATTTTCAAAGATTTTACTTCTCTATTTACATGAAACAAAAACTTGTAGGGTCAGGTGGGGTAATTGTGAACGATTTTGGAAGTTTGACTTTTGAAGCTCGATGTAATCTTAAATGAAAATTAAATTTAGGCGACTATATGATTAATTTAGGTCCTTGTTTGGTTTTAAGTGAGTTTCTGTTATTAAATATGCAAATTCGGATATTTTTTTTGCAAAAAAACTTAAGTTTGCAATTACCCCTTCGCTTATTAACGCAGTCGAAAACTTAGGGGTAAATGTGAACAATCATATTGTTTGTACTGGCTTTATAAAGGTTTTTAATGGGGCAAAAGTGAACAAGTCGCTTTCAAACGTGAATTCCAATGAAAATTATATTTATAAAGACGTGTTCACAATTACCCCAAAAATTATATATTATATAGAAATATTTTTACTGTTTAACATAAAATATTGCGACACTCTTCCTTTGCTGTTAAGCGCGCTAAAGCATCCAACCGTCAAAAGTCAACCCCCCGTGTCTATAATTTCCATTAATTGGAATAATCAAGAGTCCTATTTCATCGAAATAAAGAGCCTGTTTACAATTACTCCGGTTTTACAATTACCCCACCTGACCCTATATTTTTGTGTTGTATTTAAATTAAATTTAAATGTTGATAGTTCGAAAAGCTGTGAAGAGGGAAAAAACGATATGGTTACCGTTTGTCTATTGAATGATGGTCCCCTCTAAAACTAAGTTGACTTGTTTGAGGAATTTTAAAAAATTTGAACTTTTTTCACACAAAAACCTCTCTAACTCGTTTTCAGTGGCCCACTTGTATTTATAATTTCTATCAACATGAATACAATTTTTTTAATTTTTTTAAAAATGACATTGTGATGTAGGTATTCACTGTTGGATTAACAATGAATATTTTCAAATCATATGAAAACTGGGTGAAGGTTATTGTATTTGGTAATAATAATATTTTAGTTGTATTAAAAAACGTTATTTTTTTCTATTTAGCTTCTCTTTTGCTATAGGCTGTTGTGCAAATGAATAAGTCTGTATTTTAAAACCACCTAATGAAATTTTTAAAATAAAAATTATTATAATTACGTATAATTAATTATTAAATTTAATATTGATATTTTCAGTCTGAAACTGTTTAAATTTTTGGGATTTTTCATTAAATATGCGGTACTATTAAGTGAGTGTTGATGGCACTTCTAAATGTAATAAATAATAAATATTCCATTGAAACATTCAGATAGTGAAATGTAATTAAAAATTAAATAATTATTACAAATACACGATCGGGTTAAGAAGATCAAACTCGTTTAAATAAAATTAAATCATATATTATGTCATTATCACGGTAATTATATAAAGTTATGTAGGTACTAAAAGTCTACAATTGAAAATGTATTTGCATTTAATTACCAACATTCATTGGCTGCTGGTCGATAATAAAACAAGAAAAAAAAGGGTTATTAGCATATCATTAAACAGTTATTTTGTTAATAGGAAATACAAAATATTTATTGTAACAAATACAGAGAACTACGAAAATGGGAAGTATGGGCTCGAAACATGCTCCCTTTCTACTATTTTAGAAAAATTATAAAATACTCTACTCTAACAATTTTCATAAACCTTGCAGGAAAGCCTTAAGTATCAAATTTTTAAATATAATCATCGACATAAAAAAATAAGGTTACATACCTATTTAATTTTTTTAAATCAAAACAATGTTTATTCTAAAATGATTCTGTTAGACATATTTCAACTCGTATCACACGTAAAACATTAGCTATAAAGTATGTATAATTTATTTTTAGATGAAGAAGAAGCAGTTAAATTTATTCAAGAATTGAAGCGATTAAAAGAGGCTGAACGAACATTTCTGAATGGTTATCGAAGTTCTGAACTACTTAATGTGCCTGATCGATTCTTCTGTCCGATAACACATGAAATTATGAGAGAACCTGTGGTTTGTGCTGATGGTTATACTTATGAAAAACAAGCAATCAACGAATGGTTTATGAGTGGAAGATTCACCAGTCCAATGACTAATGCAACTCTACCTAATGCCGATTTTCATTTAAATAATGAACTATTGAACGAAATACTGGAATTCTTTAATGACCAAGACTAGCCGAGAAAAATATTAATTATTTTTTATATTGTTCTGTAAATAATAAATCAATCAAATAATATTGTCTACTAGTTACTACCTACTACATATCAGTCTGTGCATACTTACATTTTACAAAGCACATTCAACAAAAATCTTTGATACTTAAGTTTTAGTAAATACCTTTATAAAACACAATACGATTATGTTGTGATAATCTTTTAAAAATAATAAAAGAAGATACAGCTGCCGATATTTTTGAATATTTTCTTAGAAGATAAGAATTAGTAGATACACTAGTTAAATATTTCTTAGGAAACGCATTTCCAACCGCTGTTGGATGATGGTTTAATTTTTAATTTTCTAGAATACCATACAACAAAACTTTGTCAAGTTTATCACTACTTTCGTATGTGCCCCACTTAATAGAAGGGCATCATCTGCATGAAGACAGAGAGTTGTTTGGAAAAACACTTTGATGGAGGTCTGAGCTCTTGAAACTCAGAGGATAAAAACTTATAGGGAGTTAAAGCTGCCTAAATATATGTACTACTATAAAAAATTGGTAACTGTTCATTGACCCAAGGTCACAGGAGTTGAGAATTACCTTGTACAGCACCAAAAATGTGTTTAGTGGAGGTAACTGAAGGGTGGTGCAGATGGTGTAGGTATTGGTAAACCTGTACAATTTATTGGTTTTCCAGATAAAAAGCACTATTAGATTAAATCTTTTTTTTTTATTAATTTTATTAGACCTTCTTGGGTTCACCCCCAATGAATTTCCACAACCAAATATACATTTGATGTTGTACGTGGTCATCCCTACCCTCCCATCCAAATGTGAGTTTTGTAAAATAAACGATAATTGAAACAGAAAGGCAGCCAATTCCTTTTTGTAATGGCGGATTTAGGACCCTTAGGACCCAATATATAAAATAGTTGTTTGGGGCCCTACTTCTTAAATAAAATGTAATTACACGAGATATAAATTTTATTGGCCTGATATAGAGTGCATCGTCTGCGAGCCACTTTAAAATTCAACATTGCCTTCAAATTCAGTAAAAATATTGTTATGATAATAATTAAGCAATTATATTAGGTACACATGTGATAATTGTACCTAATATTAACGCTGAAGTTTTAAAAAGGTGCTATGTATTAGACAAAACAGAACATAACTGAGTAATGGTAAACGTAAATACAAAATACAGGTAAAGATTAAAAATGTACATGTCTAATACACATTGTTAAATAACGTTGTGGTTATAATACATTATTTTTTTAGATAAAATGAGACGTACCTTTAGTATCTTATGCTTTGCAGAATTTAGATGTAGGTACATAATTTAATTTTTTAACACAAACAAACTAAATCACACTACTACTAATGCACTTCTTTTAAAACTATTCTAACCTATAATTTAATGGATATCTCATAACCGACTTCATGACGTCACACAACTATAACGATAAAAACTTTCAAAATAATATATCATTTTTTAATTAATTGTATACAGAAATCGTTGTTATAATAGTATCTGTTTTAGTTAGTGTTACTAGAAACGAACACAAACTAATGTTTTTTTTTGCACCCAATAGCTTGCATACTATTAAAAAAATAAAATAAAAAGTATGCTTATGAGCTAATTGTGTAACATTATCAAAACTGCACATTATTTTTCTTGTCATTCATTACTCAATAAATCAAAAATGATTTAAGAATATACCAATTAGATTAAACATCGTTTTCATTAGTTTCGACATTTAACGAAAGTTACCTTATTATTTTATATTATTGTTGATGAACTTAAGTTTTTAATTATAAGTGAATAATTGCAACAAAATCGTACTCTACATGTTCTTTGTACCTACATCTATATTAATTAAAAAGAAAAACTAAAATAGTAAAATGATGAACTTGATAATATTGTAACTAACAATTATGTAGTAGTTATTTCCGTTTTTCTCCTTGAAATAAACTAATAAAAATAAAAACAATTTACTTTCTTTTTTTATTGTTTTATTGATAAGGAAGATGGAAATTATAGAAATGAATAATTTTCATTTTCTTATATAAAGAACAATACTGTTCTTACAACACATTAAAGTAAAAACTTACAAACACCTTCATGAATGTTTAAATCATATGTTTAAAAACGAAAATAATGACAAATGTAAACATATATCTTAAGTGCTATTACTTATTTGAATTACTCTTTTTTTTGAAATGTGTTTTGAGCCCTAAAGCCACTACCCCTATAGCCACCACCCCGCATTGGCCTTTGGTTTTGACTATTGAAACCTCCCCGGTTTTGACGATTAAAACCACCCCGGTTTTGACGATTAAATCCACCCCTGTTATAAGGATTGAATGTTTGCCTATCTTGGTTTCCAAATCGTTTATTTCCTCCTTGAGCCCTGTTTGCAGAACCTTTTGTAGTTTGATGAAATTGTCGTACATATACTTGTCTACCCTTTAAAAGGGTATAATTAAAAGCAAGTGCTTTCTAAAAAAAAAAAAAAGAAAAAATATATTTACATTAAATTTAATATAATATGCTCTTACATCAAAACTTTCTTTATCCTTCATTTGTATAATGGCGAAACCTCTTGGTCGGTCAAATTTTCTTTGTATGGGCAAAACAACTGAAATTATTTCTCCCGCTTTTGAGAAGTACTCTTTTACTTCATCTTCAGTTATGTCAAAAGGTAAGTTGCCAGCAAAAACAGCGAAGTCACTCTCTATCTTTTCTTTTTTGTCTAATTGTACTTCTTTCTTTACATCATTTGTTTTCGGTTTAGCAGTCTGTACTTCCTTTTTCTCCTGATTATTGTGATCATTATCCCCATCATCATCATCATCCTCATCCCCATCATCATCTTCCTCTTCTTCTTCTTCTAACTCTTCTTCTGCAGATTCCACTTCACCTTCTACAGAACCTTCATCTTCAGAATTTTCTTCGCCTCCTTCAGAATCTTCTTCGCCTTCTTGAGAACCTTCTTCCTCTTCTTCACCATCTTCAGAATCATCTGTGCCTTCTTCATCCCATTCATCTGATTGCTCTTCTGATTGATCTATCTTAGTGGCATCTTTATTTTTATTATCTGCAAGATTTGGTTTTTTCTGAACTTCTTTTTTTGTAGGTTTTGTTGCTGACTTGTTTGGTTTCTGATTCTGTCCCTTTGGAACTTTTTCACCCATAGGTTTTAGTGACTTTTCTTTAGAAATATCTATTTTATTAATTCCTGACTGTTTCTGAATTTTATCGGCAATGCTGCATAGTTTTGACAATTTTCTTTTTCCAGTATTTGAAAGTTCATCATTTGCTTGAAGCTTATTAATTTGTTCTTGTATTTTTGTAAGTGCTTCTTCTGGTTTCACTTCTCCAGTTGCAGCATCCTTAATAAAATCTCTGAATTTTCTTTTGCTAAATGTTTTTCTTTCTGGTGTTGTTTTCTCCCCTGCATTTGTAGAAGCTGCGGATACATTCAAACTCTTCTTTTTATTTTGCTGGTCATTATTTTTAACTTGTGGGGAATTTTTCTTGGGTGTATTTTTTTGATTCTTTGCTTTATTAGGCGTTGCCTGCTCAGTTTTAAGCTTCTTCTGGGGCTTACCTGGTGTGCCTGGACTGGCAAATGATTTACGTTTTCCAGCCATCTCTGCAACTGATTCAACCATTATTTAATCTAAAAACTAAAGAAGGGAGTTCAGTTCACTTGTATTTCTATAAAAATTATAAAATAAATTACAATCAATTAGGTTCCCAGTTTAGTGTGGGTATGTTATTTTGAAAACGTGGTTTTGAAGAAATTGTTTTTAATTTTTTCATTAAATTTATATCGTCAATCTTTTTAAAACAAATAAAAGCAACAGTACATGCATATTACTATTCTAAAATAACTTTTCTTTAATTAATTACAGTTACTTACAATTAAATTTATTTTTCCTTAAAACATGAAAATACACCACACCACGATGTTTAAGAGAAAAGAAAGAGAGGTTATCTTTTAGGGTTAAAGAGGCAAATAATTTATCCAGTAATGCCAACATAAATTGTCAAATATTACTGTTATAAAAAAAATGTTTTACTTTCAATAAACATTACTACATATTTAATTCAAATAATTTGATATTAGTTAACATTTTATATTTGCTTTTGTGTTTTATTGGTTGAAACATATTTTTTAATTTTTTTACCAGTCAAATTTTAGTTTTTTCGCATAGTGAAGTTCGCTCATAGATATTTTCACAGCAATGATGAATGGAAGTGTCTCCTTATAGTACCACTGCGTTGAAACTGGATTAGTACGACCTTAATTATTTTTAAACCTACACCGAAATAAACCAAAGCTAAAAAAAGAAAATTGTAATGCAAGGGTAGTAAAAATAAAAAACATAAGGCCTAGGACAACCGGATAGACCAATTAAAACTACTGAACTGAAATAAATCCTATTTTGAAATATTTAAATGCGGTTTATTTCTGTTTTTGAATATTAAATCATCTACCAATTCTATTTTTATTTATTAACAAAAGCAGGCCCGATTTTAGGGTTTTCGTTATTAATATCTAATCTTAATTTAGATATTTATGAGAAAATAAATTCTACTCTCAAACATAAAAAAAGTGAAAAGTCCTGGTAGAGAATTAAGAAACCAAAATTGAATTTAAAAGACTAGGTCTCTTCATCATAGTTGGTTTAATAAGTTTCGTAGATTTATTGTATTATTTCTTATGCTTTATTTAATGATTCAAAATAGTTATAATTACTCTACTACTAATTTTCTACAGTAAAGTAGGAGAATACCTACGTATATTCCAGTAGTCTTGCCTATTAAATCTATATGTATATAAATTGTGGCTTCTAATATTATATTTACTTAACCATTTAATGCTACTTAGTTTAGTCCTTAGAAATTTGTAATTTTCTTTTTAATAGAGCATTGCTAAATTCCCATACCTTATAAAAGACAAGCAGATTATAGTTAAATTAAAATACGTCGTGGTATACTGCTGTAAAGAGAAGTTGTCATTATAAAAAGATAAAAATATTAGGAACAAGAATTAGGAATTGCAACTTTAATTTACTAGTAAAAGAACCTCGTAAAGATCTGTATAAATTAATAAATTATATCTTTCTACACATAATTATTTATCTTGGGTGAAAGTAATTAAACAAAAAGAACAATTCGTTTTATTTATTGCTACAGTAACATTTTCGTCTTCACAAAAAAATATTTAATTAATTAACTAATTTTTCGTAACAATACCACCGCTACATGTATAATTCAACAAATATATAATACTAAAACATTTGTCCAAATATTGGATCTTAATTCGCTTTAACTTTCTTATAAGAAATTAAGTTACAGGAAATTACGTATATATAGGGGAACTTTAGTACTACAAGATACACGATGCTTAAGTACAAAACAATTACTAGTGTTAGTACGAGATCAAACACGGCTGGTTTTACACTGAAACAGATAAATTACATTGTAAAGAATTTGTACATAATTTAAATGAGTTTAATGTTTTCAATTAGTGTTTCATCATTTGCAAGAGCAATATGGATTATTGTGCAAGTTTGGCGGTTTTCCTTACTTTTTCAAATAATGAAGTTCTTTCATTACAACATAAAAAATTATTGTCACATTTTCAAAAGTCAAACAAAGAATGTATTATATGCTTTTGGTAAAAAATTGAATTTGTCAGTTACCTGTAAATATTCATAATGCCTTTGGTGACGTCATAGAAAATAAAGTCAGGATCTCTTTTATCAGGTTGTACAGCAGAAACCTTGACTTCTCTTAGGTAACGAGTAAAAGCTTCTTGCAAAGACTTAACTAAAATGTTGTCTTTATTGCACAGTAGTTGGGCAGATCGAGGTTGGGAACTTAAATAACTAATCCAGGCTTCTAAATGACTCTTCTGTACACTCTAAAAATAATAAACACGGAAATAAAACAGTGTAGGTATAATAAATAACAAAACATTAAGTTTTTTTCTAGATTAAAAAAAGGAATCTTAAAATACTACCAAACTATGAAATTATATTGTATATGATATATCTTTCTTTTTAGGAAGTGGATGTTATGTGTGATTGGTGAAAATAAATAAATTGTAACTTACCAAGGAGCCTTTAAAAATGCTACCTTCTGAAATATTATAAATATGTTTTGCAAGTGTTTCAGCCACCATTGTTGTATGTCTGACTAGTCTGTTAAGATCTATGTTATCCTTAATATCCAAAATAGAACTTCTCATCGGGTCTTTATGAGTTTTAAGAGTTGACAATGTGAATGAAGGTAGTCTTCTGATACTATATCGTTCATGTTCCCAAGCCAGTAAATCTTCAGCCAGATTAATTTTTTTATGCACAATACTGACTGATGTGGAATTTGATTGGGGAGAATCTTTTAAGGCATTGAAGAATAAATTGGCTGAAGATCCTTCTTTTGGGGGTTTAGAAACATGCATATAAATTGAATCAAAAGCTGCCAATGTATCTAAGCACATTACATATGCTGTTTCCTGTTAAAAAAAATCAAAAACTTTTTAATATCATATCGTTTAAAGACCCCTTAGACGTCTTATCTTATGTAAATATATAGACTAGAGTTATAGATAAGTAAATAAATAAATAAAAACTAAAATGTTCCTTCTTTGGATTTTTGTTAAATAAATTAAAATTAATTTTTATTTACCTGCAGAAAAGAAGTATCAATTGAATCTAATTGATCTTCAAGCCATTTTTTGCTGCCCTGATAATTTATTTTTCCTCCGCCTGTTAGTAAAAATACAAGATTATATTTCCCTTGGGTTTTTGGGTCAGAATATAGTAAAGAAAATAGCCTAACTAATTCCAGGAGAATTGCAACACCAGATGCATTGGAATCAGCACCAAAAGATAGTTCCTACAATAATATATATTTTAGGTAATTTCTCAAAAATAAAATGTTATTCAGGAAATTACTGGGGCAACTCCAAAACTGTCATAGTGAGCAACAACAACAATGGTGTTTGTTTTTTCATTCAAAGTACGTCCAGTTAAAACTCCTTGGATTGTACTTATTTTAACATTATTCCTTATATTTGGATTACCAGGATTTACTGCAATTTGATACCCATTTGCAGCAATGGAATTAATTAAGGCTTCAGCACCTGATTTTGTTTTATCATTAGTAGTAAAACCACCAGAAAGGTCTTTAATGATTTTATCTAGGTCAGGAGAATTTTCTGCAAAGTACACAGAGATTGTAACTTCTTGGGCTAACATAGCATTTTCTAATAGGAGAAGGTGCTGAAAAAAAATAATAAATGTAATCAACTGACATTGAACTACTTATTTACAATTGTTACCTGTTTCTCTTCGTTTGAAAGTACTGATAACTTTTTTGGCAAAACTACTATAAGAGCTCCAGCTTTCAAACGAATGTTGTGAAATTGTTCTACTGTTAAGTCTTCTAAACGTGTTACAATACAATGTCTAGATGTACTCCAACTTGAAATGGAACGTGCTTCTAAATTAACAAGAGTGTTTCTACAACCTATTATAAATGAAAAGGTTAAGTAATACAAAGTGAATGGTATTTGTTTAAAACTTACCATGACCAAGTCCATGTAAATCATAATGTTGCATTCGATAAACGGGAAACTCGTAAGAAGCACTCACTGGGTTCACTGGAGATACTATGATGAATATTGGTAATACTAGCAATAAATAATAGGGCAAATAGGTCTTAAAAATTTCGTCTGCTTCCTCAAACCACATTGTGTTATTTTAAATGTTTGCTCAACTTAAAATAACAACCTTTTCATTGAAACCCAATAAATTTAATCCCAATAATAAGCTCAAACATGCACCAATTACTTCAAAATCTACACATGTTTAGGAGTAAAGCTGTCAAATGTCAATAATCAAATTTTAGCTTTAGCGCAACGAGCGCAACGCTCACGTGATTCAAATGGAATCAAACTTGTATACAGGGTGATCATTGGCAGTAATATATGTAATAATTTGAACTTATGTAAAAACGCTTAATGTTAGCAAGAGAATCATTAAATATTTCTTTATACTTAAATAACTATAATTAGTAGCTAATTGAAAATAAGAGTAAAATATTCTTTAATTAATGAACGAAATAAACAAAATACTAATGAATAATAAATTATATCTTAATAATAGAATTGTTTAATTTACATTTATACTGGAATAGATGTACTTTAATGTTGTGGAGTCTTCTGACCCGCATGCCTTTTTTTAATGTTTTCATTTTTTTTTACTTTGCTTAATAATTTGATACATTGCGCAGATGTGGTTAAAGAGGGATTCTTTTGAAAATATTTAGACAATGTAGTTGTTTATGTTTTGTTTCGTAGATAAAGAGAATAATGTTTTTTATTTCCTGTAATAAAAGTACTTTAAATATTAAATCTCATGAATAATCATTAAAGTTCATGAGTTCACTTATTGTTAGCGAACAAGTAGAGTCAGGCAAGACGTAGCCTCGTTTTCTTTTTTATGGGTTTTTAAGTGTAAGTGTATTTTTATACGCAATCGGGGTAATAAAAAGGTCAATGAAATTTTGTTTTTATTTTTAAAATTTTAGCACATAATTACGATAAATTAATGACGCAATAAATCAGTAATTATAATGCATTGATCACAAAAATAAAAAAAGGTTGAAAATTAACAATTAAAATAACAAAAGAGTAACATTTAACAAACGACAAACGGCCTATTAATTGGAGCCCATAAAAGAAAAACAAAACATTCACGTCGCTTGAAGAAATGCTAAAAACTTATTGCGATTGCGATATTTTTTCTTTTATTTCTTATTTTTAATTTTCAACGTATTTAAACAGGGTCAAGTCAAGTGACTAGTCATGCATTTACAAAATGTTTAGAATGATTTCTATTTTGTAATGGTATATTAAGTACTAGAATAGCATTTTGTATTTTTAGTGTAATTATAGACGTTTTTAAGTTTAAATTATTGTTTAATTTGTAAAAAACAGCACATATGACTACGATTTTTATAATCGATCCTCGTATATAGATATGCATATTTATAAATAAGTAAAAATAATTGTTATTATGTATGTGTACAGTTGTACTTATTTCTATACGCATGCATGTGTACGAGTACTTTACCCTTTAAATGAACTTAACACATGTGTTTATGTGAATAGATCCTTTCTTTGGGATCTTAGCATTACCGTATGTAAAAGTATAAGTTACATGTCTTTCTACACATGTTGCATACTAAATAATTTATTTGTTGTCTGTTCATCAACCACCCGTCCGTCATATTATTAGTAAGACTGCACAAATGTACTGTTAGTCCTACACACCGCCTTTAATTCATTATTCCTAGTTATAGAGTAGTGTCACTACCCTCGCTCAAATTATTTTTGTTATTAACAGAATAGCGTACACATACTGTGTAAGTTTAAAATCGTATCTAATAGTGATGGACAATTTTAGTGATTATTTTAATTCAACTCCTTTGCTTGTTCATCAAGATGAAAAGTTCGTCGATACTTGGATTATAGTAGTTTTCTTTATTTTCCTGACTGCTGGGATGTGTTTGAATTTGGTAGTTTTCTTGGTACTTTTGCAAACTAAACGTAATGGTAGGTTTTATTTGTTATTAATTATAAAAGGTGTTTATTTTAGAAATAATTAACAATAATGAAATTTAAGAAGCATGATGTAAATTAGGTAACTACTTCTTATTGTTACTTAAAAACAAGAGTGACAAGAAAAATTATAAATAGAAACAAAGAAATAGCTATTTTAGAATCGAAAAAATTCAGTAAAAAAAAAATTTACTTATCATTCTTCATTAGAAGATTCTTTAATGCAATCGTGGCTGAATTGTAAGTAAAATTGTTTATTCTTACCTGAATTAGTTCGAAATTTTAGAAAATTAAGCAGGAAGAAAATGAAAATTAAGGAACTGGAAGAAACGTAGAAATATGCCAATAATATAGAATTACAGTCCCACAAAATTAAATTTAGAAGTGGACGTACCTTCTAAACTATTTTACTTTATTGCACTTTTTGTAAAATATTATTTTATCTATTGATTCCCTTTTTTCTTAAAAAGAAATTATAAAGCAATTTATTCTGTATGAGTTTGTGTAGTATAACAACAACTCCCATGTTATAACTTGATTACATCTTAAAAACAGTTGCATTATTAATTAATTGTCAATAAAGTGTAACTCTTTATCTTATCACATTAACAGACCTTATTTGGATCAGAATACCGTAAATAATCCACGAATACGTACGGAATATTGAATTATGTACTGTCTTCTCTTTTATTATCTATATTTGTGATTCACCGAGGGAAGAGTCATCCTTCCTGTTCTTCTATTATTAATAGAAAAACATTTTTTTTTGTTAATTTTGCAGTAAAATAATGTTATAAAAAATTAGAGTAGGATCTTTTTTCTAAGAATAAACATTGCAAAGATTGGGAATCGAACACAATAGGTCGTTAGCGTGATACTCCGGATTCAATTCCCAGTATATGCAAAATATTTTTTTTTTATTTTACATGCAGTAACAGTACAAATAATTTATATTTTGAACATACCTACTAAATGGTTTCTTTTTTAAGATAAAGTTTTATTACTTTTTCAGTCAAAATAAAGTTTTAACTGCAAATTCGAATATGCCACAATGTCAAATGGGCACTGTAAAAAAAGTATTGTAAAATTAAGTTACATTTCTATTAATTTAAAATGTGTTGTTTCAATTTAGAATTAATTATTTATCGTTAGGTTAATAGTCCAGTCAATTTAGACATTCGAAGCTACATAAATTTCCACCAAGCTGAAAATCAGTAAGATCGTTTAAAATATGATTAAAAATAAAATTTGAAAGTTCCCAATCTTTCCCCTGTACGGAAAAAAAATTATTCAAGGTCAAAGGTCAAAAAAACAAGTTTTTCGCGATTTTCAGAAAAACGGTAAGTTTTATCATAAAAATACTCAGACAAAAATTGTAGATCATAAAATTATCTATAAAATATGTATGAATATTTTTTTCCTAAGAGCCACCGTTTCTGAGATATCAGGTTAAATGAAACGCAGTCCCTTATTGTATACGCCACTGTAACCTCGAGACAACATCTGTCTCCTGTTCAATTGTATGCGTGGCTAGGGTCTTATACCTGCTTTATGTCAGTGTGCCCAATAAATGAAATACTGTTAGTCTCAGGGTTGCCAGATTAGGGGATTTTCCCCAAAAAATAGGGGATTTTTTTCTTTTGGGGTATTTTTTTGGGATATATTTTTCAGGGAAATTCGTCTGAGGAAAATTTTTCCTCTAAAATCTTTTTTTTATTTGCACTAAATATTTTCTAGTTCTTGGGGATTTATTTGCCACATAGCTTATTTTGGGGTATTTTAGAGATACATATTTTATAGATAATTTTATGATCTACAATTTTTTGTCTGGGGTAATTTTATGATAAAACTTACAGTTTTGCTGAAAATCGCGAAAAACTCATTTTTTTGACCTTTGACCTTGAATAAAAATTTTTGCATACAGGGGAAAGATGGGGAACTTTCAAATTTAATTTTTAATCATATTTTAAACAATCTCACTGATTTTCAGCTTGGTGGGAATTTATGTAGCTTTACTCTTATTTTTTGGTCTAATTTGACCGGACTATAAACATTTGTATTTTTAATGGAAAAAAGTATTTGAATTTTAATATACAATTGTATTTATTATTAACTTCAAATACATTGCATTAAAATTCAGGGATTTTTTTACAGTGGGTTTTAAGGAGCAAAATATCAAAAACAACAACGGCAACCAAACAAAAGTTACCATCAGTTTCTTTTTTATCTATATTGAAAGATTGTACGTAATTTGCAATTTTGCCTACATTTTCGCTACTAAATTAGTCGTAATTCTCCAATAAGAAAATATGTGTAGAATTAAAAGTTTTTTAAAAAAATTGAGTCGTTTCAGTCGGAGCTATTTTTACCGAGAAAAACGTGAAAAGTCTCCAAAAATAGGTTTTAATAATTGTAACTTGCAGCATCGGTCTTTCGGGAAAATGTTTGTCACTAGAAGGTATTTAATTAAGGGTGGCTACCGATCATATCTCGGAAACTATACTGGGTAGGTTGTATAGAAAATCCAAGAAAAAAATATTACTAAAAGGGCTATTAGAAAATCTGAAAAATAATTTTTAAATGCCGCATTTCACCGCAAGGGAACGCAATTGATCTCCGAAAATTCTCAATATTGAGCTATAACTTTAATAATGTCATTAGAAAGCCTGAAAATTTTCGGTGAAGTTCTGTCTGAGGCTCTTTGGCGTACCGGCTTTAATAAGTGCGGGGGAAGCCCCCAATTGTCTAATTATTTTTCATTGCTGTAAGTTAGGCTTGTTTGAAAGAGAAATGTAAATATTTATAAATACCAATTAAATTTGCAAGAAAAAAAGTTAAAATCGCAGTTTCAACATCGATACATAAAAAAGAAACTGACGACTTTTGTTCGGGAAGTTTTTGATAATTTACTCCCTAAAACTTACTCTACGACGTAACACTTGTATTTGTGTTAAAAAATGACAAAAGTTAGTACTTTTGAGTTACGTTGACTGGCGTATTTTAAAAAATTTATGAAATCAATTAATCAATTAAAGTTCTTTCACCCAACCCAATAAAAACACATTAAAACTGTCGTGACATTTTTACTAATATAATCTTGTTTTGTTATTTTAGGAATTCTATCAACGGTTTTGCAACTGGCTGGAGTTGATGTAATAGCAACGTATGTTGCCGTTATGGAAATATGGGCCCTAAACCACCATTCCTGGTGTTTTTCGGAAAACATATGCCCAGTCTTTCTAGGAAGCGAAGTATTGTTCAATACCCTCCTTCTTTATCTTACAATTTGTATCAATTTTCATGTAATTTCAAAATCAAATTTACATGAATTGGAAATGCAAAGGTCCGTTAAAAATCCGCTAACTGCCGCTACTGACGATGATGACGATAGCAGCAAAAGTTTGATTGGGCGAGCAAATAATCAGAAATCCTACAGAAATATCACCATAAATTATCAAAATAAGAGGAATTCTCTTTCTGTTATTTTTCCTTCTGTATTGCTGTGGTTTATCTGTTTATCTATTAGTATTCCTGAATTCAGTTTGTCATCGGCTGTTAAACTTAAAAATCATTTTACAATGTGTACTGTTGTCGATATTTATTTCAATAAGTTAATGCAACATCTGCTGGTCGTTTTCAGGATACTAATACCGTTGCCGTTGTTGTTGCTATTAATGATTATAGTGGCAGCTATGTACTTTAGATGCAAAAAAATGGAAGGTGATACGGGAAAAAATATTTTGGATAAGAAAACTCAAATAATCAAGTCTATTTTGGTGTTTTCGTTTATTTTAAGTGCCATTGGTGTTATAAGTTCCTTTCCGAGACAGTTTATTTCTATTATGCATTTAATAAATCAAAAGTTTGAAAACGACAATATAGTTGGATTCAAAATGGTCCCCTTAGAAAATGTATTTGCTTCTTATGTTATAATTACGATAACTGGAATTATTTATTATTCTGCTAGTACTTTTAGGGGTATATTGTATGTTGTGATGTTACCAGAAATGAAAAATGTACTGAGATATAAAATCAGCTTTTGTAATAACCGCAACAATAATAAAAATTCAAAATAAAGTAGATACAAGTTTTTAATTTAATTCACACGATAAGGGGTTGTTCGTTAGAAGTATGTAAAAAAAGTTGTCATTCAGATCTACGAACTTCAAACAATATTAATCGATGACTTACTTTGAGGCGTCGGCTAGACTTAATAGGGTTCACCGAAACCCTAATCTATAGAGCGTTGGGTGTCCATGGTTCTCTCATCCTCGCCAAGTTGAGTCATCAGGGTTGGGTTAGGTTAATGTTTTAGCAGGTTGGGTGACGAATGAAGCTATTCATTACACACTTGCACTCACACACTGCACCACCGACAGCTAACGTCACAAACTTTCGCGAAAACTATATCAGTATAGTAAAGACACTTTAAGGGTTCGAACACAAAACACAATTTTGGAACTGAAACAAAAGAAAAAATACGTAGTATGTCAAGTGCGCAAATAAGTAAGCAAACAATTGTGGAAAATTTTACCTGTATCCATTATTTTATTTTTCTCCATTTTCATTTCCGTTATTTTTCAACAACGTAATTTATTACGTAATACATACATACACGTACCTCCTAAAAATTATATCCATTATTTGCAGTTATCATTTTTAGGAGGTGGGTGTTTGAATGTCTACTTTGGAGAAAAATAACAAAAAAAAAATGAAAAAGAATAAAAACTTTATTATACCTACCTAGTACAGGGCGAGTCACTAAAAAAATATTTTCAAACATTATACCGGTTATACTGGAAGTAGGTACGCCCTAATTTTGTTGTTTTGAATTGCTTATAAAATTTTTTGCACAATTAATGGAGAATTTTTTTAAATACTACAAAATTTATCAATAACAATATTTATGTACTAATTTAAACAGGAATAACTCTTTTTTTAAATAGAAATACGATTAAGAAAATGTTCTACATAACCGCCAGAAAACGAAATTGTCAAATAAATTACCCAAAATGCAATCACAAAATTCTCAAAAACCGTTGAAAAAGAATGCAACAAACTCGCATCAGTATAAATAAAATTTAATTTTGCATTACATAATGTGGAAAAAAATTTGGTGTTTTTGTTTAAATGTTTTGTTTTTGTAAATATTGGTTTGATGAATTTGATAGTATTTAAAATGTATCTCTAAGTCCCTCTAAGTTGTAGTACCTAAATTACTTCAAAATGGTGCAAAACATTCCAAACGCCAATTTTTTCAAAAAAAATAACTCAAGAATGATGCGTTGTAGATCCAATACAGTCTTAATAAACTTATATTTACTTTTTTATGGGGAATTCAAAAATGTCCCTAATAACATTTAGGGAATTACAATGAGAATGTCGAACTTATTGTGTTCTTCTGGTATAATCAGAAGTCTGCCATATATGAAAATACTGTACATTTAATTTTGTACAACTTTTATTTGAAATACTTTTCTCTATTTTAAAGTGTAAGTGAAGTACAGTACTTCAGACTGGTTTCGACTTAGTGACTCACCCTGTATAGTGTTATAAACATTTTTGAAGCCTACTGTAAACAATATCCTAAAATTCCATAGTGTACTTTAAAAGGTTTTCAAAATAATACAATAATACTATTTCAAACTCTTTTTTTGTGGTCATTGCATAATTTATTTAAACAATTGACATGTACAGATGAACATGCTTTTGTTTTGTCTTCCCAGTTTTCTTTTATACGTATTATAGAAAAAAAATGAATAACAGTATAACGATAAGATCAAATACATACTTTTGGTCCACCCTGTATATTGAAAATATTGTTCCATAAGGTTTTATTTTATAGGAAACAAATTTCACACCAAATTTTATACTTCTACACTATGTTTTCGCTTACATTGGAAAATTTCACAACATATTCCATATTTCTGCTTTATTTTGATTTATAAAAATGATTTTCTTATAAAAGAAACAAACATTTTCCATTTATGTACATAAAGAATAAAAAATACATACCTTATGTAGTAGTACATCAAAAGAAATCGTTTTGATAAAAAAAAACATAAAATAAAGCTAAAAGACATATATATATATATATATACGATACAAGATAAACCACTTTCCATTAAAAATAATAAAAAAAAAAAAGATTTTCTACAAGGATTTTTGTTATGGTTTACATACCTTTTTATACAATATCTATCTATTTCTTATTAATATAATCACTGTTAAATTTCATCTATTTTAGGGAAAACCGCATCTAAATCGATTAAGAATTAATTATAATATCGCTCTTTAAAGTTTTCTTCTTCATTTTTATACGCTTTTACGTAATCATAACCTAACTTTTAATGCAACGAAGTGTACTCCTCGCGGCATCGAGGGTTACTAACTAAGGAATGCAAGTTCATTGTTATATAACTGGGCCAATCGGTCAGCGTGACAGGTGGCTGGACAGGTGGCGCCTAGCTCTGTTTACAGTGGCAGGTGCAGCGCATCGACTACGAAATTCCATGATGGCCGCCGACGCCGAACAGCGAATCAGATGCAGCCAAATGCATAACGCCCAATTAAATCATTGGTAACCGCATTCCTAAGTCAGTAATCCTCGGTGCTTTGTAGGGTGTACTTCGTTGCGTTATATTGTAGGTTATAATTACGTAAAAATATGTAATTAAGGAAAAGTACGCTTAAAATGAAGTAAATTAGTTTAAAAAAGTAAATTAAGCACTTCATTTAATATTTATTTATCATTATTATAATAAATATTAATGAAACGTTTATAAAATGAAAAGAATATCTAATGAATTTTACTTAATTGTATTGTATTAAAAAAAAAAAAAACAAGTGTGGAATTCATACGTGATAGAAGTGAAACCTTCAAAAATTTTGGTTACTATGCCTTGGTAAACACAAGTGGAGGATGTAGAGCACAAATAATGTATAATGCTTCCTATCTCATTTTCTCCCACTCTGTCTCTTTTTACTGTCGCTTTTTCGTTTCATCGACTTTAAAATCACAACGTTACTATAAAAGTTTTCACTTCAAAAAATTTAATCCTTAACTTTCAATAAGAGAAATTTCCAAAAATTATAGAGATAATTTTGAGAATAACGTTCCTTGCAAAAGTATATCACTTTAAAGGAGTTTAACCAGCCAAAACCTGCGGTTTTCATTGCCAACTGTATTTAGAATTTTAAACATTGTTATATACGAATTTACTTAAAAAACTCAAAAACCATTCAAAACTAAAAGAAAACATCAGCAACTTATTTAAATTATTTTCTACTTTTTTTGTCATCTATGATCTATTATACATATATCTATCTATTATCTATGATGACATGAATGTCAAATTCAAATTTACCGATAAGAAAGAAATTAGTCACGCCTGTGAAATGGGTGCTTGTTATCGGTAACCTAAATGGTTATACATAAAAGAGGGTTGAAATGCATTTAATAATAAAGTGTTTGTAGTTTTTACATAACTAATCTATTTTTTGGTTAGTTTGCTCCTTTATGCTCTCTTTTGCATTAAGTGGATTAATGATTTATAAGTGTAAAATTGATTAATTCATTCAAGTTCAAAGTTTATTTACAATGACTTGTCAGAGTATATTCAGCTATGAAACATGGGTACATGCTACTGCTGGCTCTTTAGTAAGTGGCAATTTATTTCTTGAAATTATTTTGTCATACATTTTACTTACCCTTTTCTATTTGTAGGGGAGCATGATAGCCATGGCTACTTTCTATCCACTAGATACAATTCGTTTTCGACAACAGTGTAAGATTGTTTTTGTTTTCTTCTCAAATTGCAATTAATATTATTTACTTTTACAGTGGCTGACTCTTCATTAAAGAATGAAAGTGTTGTTTCCTCATTACTACAAATTCTTCAAAGTGAAGGAATGTAAGGAACAAAAAGACAGAATCAAATATGTTTCATAATAAAATAAAAAATAATAAAACACTTATTATTTTTAGTGTCGCTCTGTATCAGGGATTGAAGCCAGTGTTGATAAGTTTAGGTGTATCAAATTTTGTTTATTTCTACACATTCCATGGTTTAAAGAAGCTATTCAGAGAGTCAGCCAAAAATGACTTATCATTAAGTTTTGTTGCTGGTGTGGTAAATGTCCTGTTTACAACCCCTCTTTGGGTTGTGAACAGCCGTTTGAAGGTATGTACCCCTTCCTTGTATATCATTTATGAAAACCAAATTATATGCAACATAAAAAGCTTGTAATATTCATGATAAATGCTTAAAATAAGTATGCAAGAAAAGTCTTATTTACAATTTTGTTACTCTTATAAAAGTAAATAATCAGGGAAAATTTTTTCCTATGTTCAGTGGTGTTATGTTTTCAATCATTTAAAATGCCTAGGTTGCTACATAATTCTTTTATTATATGGAAACTACTTGTTTGATTGAATGCATAAATAAAAATTCCAACCCTTAATTCACAGAAAACCATTACCATCTCTTGGCATATAGAAATTTGTTTACTTCAGGTAATTATGGAGCTAAAGTATTATGGCCAAAAAAGAACTTATTCACATTTATCGAAGTAACTGCACAATATTTGAATTTAAATAAAAATTCGCCTGTTTGATTAATAAAACATTCTTTGATTTCCTCTTGTATTTTCAGATTGTGTGCCTAAACTGTTATGTAATTATTGGTACCTATGAATATTGCAAATTTGGTGAAAATGTGCCTTATCACTAAAAAAATATGTAGTAACCCATATATTAAATAAGTATATGTACATAATTTGGTTTCTAATCATTAACATCATTAGCTTTTTATTCCTTTAAGAACTACTATTTAGGACTTTGTACATTACATATCTATTTTTTTTTTCTTTGTAGGTGTCTCATCCTCCATATTATTCTAATCTCTTAGATGGATTGATATATATAGCAAATTCTGAAGGACTAAAGTCGCTTTGGTCTGGTTTGGGACCCTCTTTAATTTTAGTTGCAAATCCAGCTTTGCAATTTACAATATATGAAGCATTGAAACGAAGAATATCAGCTGAGTCAGCAGGTGCCTTCTTTTTAATGGGGGCTTGTGCTAAAGTTATTGCTACAGTTTTGACATATCCTTTACAATTAGCACAGACAAGACAAAGATATGGTAAAGGGAACAAGATTGGAATGGTTGCACTTTTGTTTTCGATTTTAAAACGAAATGGACCTCTGGCACTGTTCAATGGTTTAGAAGCTAAGCTTACACAAACTGTCTTAACGGCAGCTTTGATGTTTATGTGTTATGAAAAAATTGTTTTTTACGTTTTTCGCATTTTATTAAGAAGCGCAAACACCAAAAAATTAGTGTAATTTGGTTTGCTTTTAGTTCTTGGTGTCAGTATTTTTTTCACTTGTTATTTTATATTTATGTTGTTATTGTTTTGTATACTTTAGTTCCTTTTTGTGTATGGCTTTAATAGTTAAAATAATAAAGTGGTTATATACTTTTATTTGCTTGTTTTTCTTGTATATTTGCTTGTTTTTAAGTTTCAAATGTTTGGATGGACTAATTGAACATTTTATTGTGGTATAATGTAAATAAATTGTGTAAAGTAAAAAAAAAATTAAGTAACTATTTAATTACTTCTTACTATAATTCACTAACCAGGAAGTAGGTGGATCATAGTAATTAGAGATATTTTTAATAACAGCCCAGAGCTATTTGGATGTAAGGTTGACCTTTTCTAGATTTTTTTTAAATTAAAAGAAAAATAGGTATTTCGAATGGTACTTTTACTTTTGTTGGAACATTTAAGTAGGACAGTTATTATTTTTGTCTTAAATAATAAATATAAAATAAAAAATGTAATAGGTTTAAAATGTGAGGTGTTTTGGGATTGAGAAAATATTTTATTTGGTAGTTGCTTGTGATGCTGCAGGGTCTGGGGGACGTTCAAGTACCACGGGTTCTCTCACGACAGATAACAACTTGTCCAGTTTCATTATTTGTAGTGTCTTTTGATCTAAATGTTGCATTTTTTTGGGTGGTTTGCAGGGAACTCTTAAATTGGGCGATAATTTGAGAGCCGTAATCATTCCTCTGAAAAAGTAAAGCATATTAAAGAGGTATAATGTTTGTTTTTACTCAAGCGTTTGTAGACATAAATTTGTGTCCAAATGTAATCAATGAATACAAAATTTTAATGGCGATTGTTAATTTTATTATATTAAAGTTATGTTTGAGTAAAAATGATTACTTACTTTTCGTCCCCTACCAATATAATCGGAAACCTCTGATTAAATCGAATCCTTGTTAGTTTATTTTTCTTTTTGGATACAACTGCTTGTACACATATGGGTTTGTATTTGCTTATGTTCAGGTCGAATACAGATATTTTACCATCAATCGTACCAGCAGCCAATACAGTTGAAGAGTATGGTGCGAATTTTACGTCACCGACAAAGGCACCCAAATCGAATACGTAGAGGGGTTCACTTGCAACGAAAAAAAGTTCTTTAAGTACGTATTAATAATCGAAAACACTTTTTGTATAAAAAAAATGTAGGAGATTCTAAATTGCCCATGCACATAACATGGTACGAATATACCAGTCAAAATACATAGTTTTTTTTTTGATGTAAGAAATGTTGAAGAGGAATCCGGTTATGCCACAATGTAAAGTAGGTTTAAGTATGTAAAATATAAAAAATGGCCCCAAAAAAGTTTTCAGCTTTTTAGTATTTATCTTGGAAACTATCAGATTAATAGTAATGCTTCATTCAGATGATATGTAGAGAATTACAATAGCTTTAAAGCAAAATTTGAATAATCTTGATCAGAGAAAAATGTGGAAAATCTTTGCCGAGGGTATTTTTGTTAAATCACAATTTTACTAATTTAACGTTTGTAAAATTGGCCATCCGGGAAAAAGTTGTGATGTCCATGAGGTAGTGTATAAGACATAATTGCATATTGCAATTAACAGTATTCTAGTAAATAAATTTACAAAAATGTTTTCACAAATTAAGTACTTTGAGCACAATGACTAGTCCAGAGGGTGTGATAGCAATTCGGTTTATAAGTTAAATAACTAATGATTCTATTCTTTAGATAAATTTAATATGAGAAATCTAAAGATCTTTTTGAGGGGACTGATAATGAATCAAAAAGTGCTTGGATTTTTCTTATGAGTTAAATATTTAACATTTTTTCCAACGACGTGAATATTTTTGATTTAATGTTAGCATTAATAAATACTTACTGTCTATTATCTTCCCATATTTTTACCCTCCAATCAGCACTTCCTGATATGAAAATGTTGTTATTGAAGTAATTGTAGTCTAAGCGGTATACAGCCA
Organism: Agrilus mali; assembly: GCA_029378335.1. NCBI lineage: Eukaryota > Metazoa > Arthropoda > Insecta > Coleoptera > Buprestidae > Agrilus > Agrilus mali. The sequence continues at coordinate 4,909,125 of CM055655.1, read as the reverse complement.
ACGAATGAGCACGATAAGTGAAGAGATACGAAGCACTATAAGAAGTGCTGCATTTATAAATTAGACCCTCTTCGGTGCCCACCAAGAATACATCTCGATTTGATGGGTGGAATTTAATACAGGACGGAGTACCTTAATTGGAAAAAATATTTAATTAAGGGCGCGGGAGCGAAAGTACCATCTGTAGAATCTTAGATCTAAGATTGTCATTTACTTAATCAATAAAGAATACAAAAACTCCTTCTTTTAATATATAAATAATACTTATACGATAAATAATACTCATAAAAGACAATACTTTACTATTTGTGTATGATAAACCAATTTTGGTGTTTTTTTGTTTAATGAGTCAGTGGAATTCTTTTGAATGTGTAGTTTTGGTTATATTTTTAAAAAGCCAAATTTCTTAAGATATGTTTTCATAATTCAAAAGTAGATACCTACGTTCTAAGTAGGTACCTATTAGTACATGTTGTGTGTCTTACTTTTTAAAAACACCTGTGTTCCGTCTGGACCCATCAAAGGCTCTTTATCCATACATAATGTTATTTTGGTGGTTACAGACATTTCAGTTTGAAGAAGGATCCAGTGATTAACTTTTCCATCGGCACCAATCGAATAAAAGTTAAGTTCACCATCTGGTAAGTCGGGCCTCCAGGTAACCTGATGGAGCACCAAAACATTCATAAAAATTTAGATTAAAAATATTTTGTTGTAAGCATAAGTAGGTAAACTTATAAATGTTTTTGTGAAACGAAAACTTACATCCCAAACTATTCCGCGGTGCTTCTGGGTAACTTCGTCGCTTTTATAGCTTGGTGTTTTGCAAGAAGCTTGTATGTTGTAGACAATCGTATTCCCGTCATATAATCCAATCACAATCATGTAAGGATGATCAGGATGATTGTCCACTGTCATAACGGCTGACTCGGTTTTACATATGTATTCAGGAAATGACGGATTTTTGAGACTGTATAGGCACAAGTAGCCCGTGTCCAGTGGTTTCATATGATCGACTATCAAAATTAAATAAAATTTAAGTTAAAAATAATTTATTTAAAGGCAAGCCAGAGGGTAGGTAATTAATACAGTGGCGGATTTACACATTTGCCCCTTGTAGGCTATTCGAAATTTGCCGCCCCTACTCACCTGCAATTCTATACCCTAATTCACAATCAATTTTTTGTCAATGAAATTGCAACTTTATGATTGTATTATATTTTTATCAGACTAATCAACAAATATTGATATGAATTCATTAGGATTAAAAATGTAAGAATGTTAAGAACTTTCATTGAATGGATATTTACAGCTTTTATTCATTACAATATTATCATTAGATATTGTTTTTTTTTTTAATATCATCATTCTAAGAAATGTATAATATTTATTAAATTCTGTGCAACAATATGCAATTTTGTACGTGTAAATTTATAAAATTTTTATTCTACACTCAAACAGGTTGTTAATATCATCAGAAATATCAATATAAAAGTATTAATTTTCCACATATACAGGGTTTTTCAAGTTGATGGGCTATTAGAAGTATATGAATTAGTAGAAGGAATTCAATTCTGAAACTTGGGCTCATTTGGTTATTGTTTATGCCGCTTCTTTTAAAAATATTTTCAAGTTCGATTTACATCCGGTTATACCGGAAGTCAATACCAACTTTGTTATTTTAAATGGAATGGTATATTTTTTACGCTGAATTCGAATAAAACGTGTAATTCTAAGGTAAGTTTGATAACCAACTTGTACACCTATGACGATCGGTTTCTGAGTTAATTTAATTTATAGAAAAAAAAATCGCTACCGCAACCCAAATTATAAGAAATCATAACTTCCACAAAATACGACTAAGAGTGTTGAAATTTTTACTAGTAATAGCTGAATATTAGTGCTAACGACTTGACAAAATTGAATTAAATAATTTATACAGGGCGTTCAAAATAAAATTCTAAAATTGAAAAACTTCAAACACGAATTACTTCGTTTTTTCAAATGGCACCTACTATTTTTTATTTTTTCAATCGATTCCTTTTTTTATCCTCTTTCGATCTATATGGATACTTCCTATTTTATTTGAAAATTTTGGAATAATTTTGAATTATTACTTAAAATAGGAAGTATCCATACAGATCGAAAGAGGATAAAAAAAGGAATCGATTGAAAAAATAAAAAATAGTAGGTGCCATTTGAAAAAACGAAGTAATTCGTGTTTGAAGTTTTTCAATTTTAGAATTTTATTTTGAACGCCCTGTATAAATTATTTAATTCAATTTTGTCAAGTCGTTAGCACTAATATTCAGCTATTACTAGTAAAAATTTCAACACTCTTAGTCGTATTTTGTGGAAGTTATGATTTCTTATAATTTGGGTTGCGGTAGCGATTTTTTTCTATAAATTAAATTAACTCAGAAACCGATCGTCATAGGTGTACAAGTTGGTTATCAAACTTACCTTAGAATTACACGTTTTATTCGAATTCAGCGTAAAAAATATACCATTCCATTTAAAATAACAAAGTTGGTATCGACTTCCGGTATAACCGGATGTAAATCGAACTTGAAAATATTTTTAAAAGAAGCGGCATAAACAATAACCAAATGAGCCCGAGTTTCAGAATTGAATTCCTTCTACTAATTCATATACTTCTAATAGCCCATCAACTTGAAAAACCCTGTATACCTATATAATATTTGTTATTGTTATTTTTAAGCAATTTTTTTTCGGTTCCCATTTCTCTTCGAATAGATATATTTAAGTGGTGACACATATTACACATTAATTGAATAGTGTGGGTGGACCTAAAGAAAAAAATATGGCAATAATTAATTTAAAAAATAGGTAAAAATACTAAATTTAAAATGTAATACTTAAACGCTATTGGAATATTTTAAAAATTCAAAATCACAATAGTATATTTTATAAATAAGCGTTTAGTAATTTTTTATATACAGACGTTAGTGTATTCAGTATAGCACTAAATTATTGTAATTATTGTTGATTTTTTGAGATATATAGATATAGCTAGTTAATTTATAAAAGTTAAAATGTAGTAAGTACCTAGTTATTTCGAGACCTCAACGAACTTTCCGGTGAATGTAAAAGTTGTGAGATAGTTTCAATTTCAGTTACTTGTATAAAGTTCACAGATGAAAAAAGAAAAGATTGACCATCACATTTCGAAGAGCACCGACTTAAATAGGTACAAACTTAAGCTTCTTATTATTACGTACAATATCCCAGTGATGCTGCAACCAGATCATAATACCATGGGCTCCACTGTAAGTCAGTTACTGAATGTTTTCTTGTTTTCTCATAAGTAAATTTCCACAATGGTAATAGAGTTCCCTCTTCTTCTCTGTATTGATCTGATGGATCGTCCCAATATTTGTAATCTAAAAGAAATAGAATTGCAAATGCACATTTCTCTAAAATGTTCACAGCTTGAAGAGCTACACTTTATTAAGTTAAAAAGTCGCAAAAATTTGATATTGTATTAGAATATTTTGGAACTCTAGAATTTCAAAAATTGATCATTTTTGTAGTCTTAATGTATTCTTATTTATGTGGAAGTAGGAACAAGAGTGAAGGGTGACAAATATTGCTTCAAGGAAGAAAAGGGTGGAGGTGCAGTCCAAACTAACTTCAGATTGACAACTTTATGTAATGGTGTTGATGATATTAAAACATTATTTAAATTTTTACGTAAGTGTTTACATCTATTAATATGTGAAGGTAAAATGATGACCAAGAAGAAGTGCACGGAGAAAAAGAATAACAATTTTATTACTTGATGAGTCAAGCAAAACTTTTCTAGTAAATAACAGTAGAATTCTCATAAAATGTGCTTGGTGGTATATAACAATTTTTCATTCTTTCTAATAAATAATTAGTATTAGAATAATCAAGCTAAATAAGTCTAGACTTTTTTTCTCTACCTCTCGATTATTTTATCGTGTCGTGTCGTAAAGAAAAAAATACTAGAATGAGAATAGTTTAGTAAAATTAGTGATAAGAACTGTAAAAATGTACTATTCTAATCAAGTCAATTTTACTAGAATTCAGTCTCAATACAGAACGTAGATTGACTAGACATTTCTAGTAAAATCTCCTTGAGCGTCTGGTCATCCATATTATTGACAGATTTTTACTAATGTTTGCTACAATTCTAGCAATCTTTTCATGATTGTTTTCTCCGTGTGATGGGGGTTTTTAAGAATGTAACTTTCTTCCTTTTTATAGAGTGAAAATTTTATTCGTTTTAATTTTTTTTATTAGCTAGAATATTCTTAGATGAGTCTCCTAAAGTGCCTCAAAAACTGTTCTAGTCCTGCAATCATAACGCATTAGTTTTTAAAGAAATTTTCTTCCACCCTTTTGTTCTTCTTATCTTTTTCTTTGTCTCTCTAATTTGAAAATTCCCATTTAAAAATTTCTAAAACCTATGTAGTAATTTCATATTCTTATTCAAGTGAACGTGGACATTAGAGCCACTTGTTATGGTAATAAAGCCTTTATTAATTAATTGTGAGATTCTGAATACCATAAAAATTGACTGATTTCAAAAATTTGAATATATTTATTATGGTATTGTTGGACCTTTGCTTGATTGGGTGTCCTCATCTTTAATTGATAGAGGCTACTCCGTTAAGTTTCGGCTGAGTACAAAGCAGTCTCTGGGGTACCTCAAGGTACTCACACTGGACCCCTTTACTTTATAATGTTTATTAATGATATTGTATCTGTATTAATGTTTGCTGAGATTTTGTTGTACGCTGATGATATGAAATTATTTTCCTCTAACACTTCGTATGATGAATATCTTAGTATGCAGCATGATCTTGATAGTGTTTCAGATTTGTGTGGTAGGAATGGGCTTACTTTTAGATTTGATGAATGTGCATGAATTACTTTTTTTAGAAAGTATTATAAGGAATATAATTATTATTTATATCTCTTCTTTAGTTAAAAGAGTTACTACTACGTATTAAAGATTAAGGAATTTTCTATGATAGTAAATATAGGCACATTTTCATCTCATATTGATTATATAACAAGTAAAGCTACTAAAATGTTATTTTTTGTATGGAGAAAAACAAAAAAGGTTGCCAATCCAGCTACTTTGATAGCACTGTACAATTCTTTAGTTAGATCACAATTGATATATGGTTCTCCAATATGGTCCCTATATACAACAACTGATTCTAATAGGCTGGAACAGAACAATACATAGATTTTCTCACGATTACTCAGAAATTGCTGTCGAACTTAGAATTTGTACATTGAAAAGTTTTAGGAAATATTCTGATTTACTATTTCTGTTTAAGATTTTACATGGATTAGTTGATTCTAATTTCTTGTTATCTACAGTGTGGCTCATTTGGAATTAGGACACCTCTGTAAAGTCGCTGTTTTTAGTCCGATTTTGATAAACTTTTTTTCAGATTATTGCTCATGGAAAGCTGCATTTTGTGGCAAATTGATAGATTGCTATCGCAAAAATCAAGGCTTACTGTGCAATTTCTTTGAAGCGAAAATGCGAAAAGTACTATTAGCGATGTTTTTACGTGTATCCAGTGACCCCTAAAATGGGTCTGTACCAAATTTCATCCGAAAATACCGCATATTAATAATTTTAATTATTAATTTTAAAAATTAATTTATGCACGAAAATGCATTGTGAAGATCAAGTAATTCATGAAATAAGTGAATAAAAGCAACTTATACAAAAAATTAGTTTATTGAACATAATGTTTTAGCAAAATAACGTAAAATAATAGGGCTAAATTTGATTTTCGTGGCTTCTTCTTCTTCTTTTTTGTATGAATTGCGATTATTCACTTATTTCATGAGTTACTTGATCTTCACACTGCATTTTCGTGTATAAATTATTTTTAAAATTAATAATTAAAATTATTAATATGCGGTATTTTCGGACGAAATTTGGCACAGACCCATTTTAGGGGTTTTACAGTGGTGTAATTTTTTATAATCTTTCTGTGATTCATCATGAAAATGAAATATTTTTATTATAAACTTAATATTTTTGTTTCAGACTTCGGATGACAGTATTTGCATATCGCAACACACGTTTTTCACGTAAAAAAATCGCTTGATTTTTGCGATAGCAATCTATCAATTTGCCACAAAATGCAACTTTTCATGAGCAATAATCTGGAAAAAGTTTATCAAAATCGGACTAAAAACAGCGACTTTACAGAGGTGTCCTAATTCCAAATGGGCCACACTGTATGATAAAGTTTAAAGTTCTTACTAGGATTTAAAAGAAACTTCGCAATTCTTGTTACCGGTTATCATCATACTAATATTATAAATGCGAATGTAAGTTTGTTTGTTACGCTTTCACGCAAAAACTACTTAACCGATCATCATGAAACTTTGCACATACACTCTTGAAGGTAGTAGAAGTAACATACTTTTTATTAAAAAAAAATAAAAATTTTTTTACGAAACATAAGAAAATTGTTTGTCAAAAAATCGTCAAATTTAGCTACTTCAACGCCATCTAGCATCATAGTAATGAAGTTTCAACCCTGAATACTGTAATACCGGCCCACTGTATTAGAAGATCTAACAGCTAACCACAAAAATTACGGATAACCTCAAAAATGTGAATAGTTTTATACTGCATGTAACGACAGAAGAAAATAACAATAAATATAGAAAAATTAGAAACAGTTGAAACTAAATTCAATTGAATTAGATATTGTCGTCACCGTCGGTGCGGCCGAAGGAATTCCGATCTTACTCGCTGATGTTAATTCTTAGGCCGCTTTCTGACTTGTCGGTGTAGCAGCGGTGCTGTATCGGTATGCTCGGTATACGCGGTACCGAATGCTTACTGAGCACCTATATTTCAATACGGTCTTCCTGACTTGTGCGGCACGTGCGGTAGAGTAGTGATATCGGTTCGGTATACTGCATCGCGGTAGAAACGTCCAGTGGCCGCTCGGGATTACTGCATGAGACATCATACAATATCTTCATCACTCAAGGAGGACGACATCTTCTTGTGACGGTACAAGCGGTTCTGCTCCGTTTTATGCCGAAAACATACCGATAGATGTGTAAATGCAAGCAACGCGGAATCGTTTCGGTACCAACCACTTCGGTACCGCACCGCTGCTACACCGACAAGTCAGAAAGCGGCCTTAGGCCGCTTTCTGACTTGTCGGTGTAGCAGCGGTGCGGTACCGGAGTGGTTGGTACCGAAACGATTCCGCGTTGCTTGCATTTACACATCTATCGGTATGTTTTCGGCATAAAACGGAGCAGAACCGCTTGTACCTAGTGATGGGCGCTATCGATAGTTTTTACTATCGATAGTCACTATCGATAGTTGAATAACTATCGAATAATTCATTCGATAGTTTTTATTCGTCAGCATATTTTTTCAATTACACGATAGTCAGGCAGCAAACGGCTAGCTCGATCTATACTAACCTACAAATATACGAACATATTATACTTACAGACCAATATACGATTCTTATGCTAGTATAGATAAAAAAAACAATCAGCCTATGCTGAAAATAATAAATAACCTCGACTTAAAACATGGTTTCTAAATCTTATTACTTTGATAAAAAATTTATTTACTTAGGTAAGCGATCTTTTTTGTATTGTTATTGAACACTTATTTATTTTTTTTGGGTAATTATAAGGACGCAGTACAAACATATAGTAAGTATTTATGAGTCAAATCCTAACTACACTAATTTAAAAAATTATTAATTATTTATTTGCATTTTATTTTTTCTTATATTTAAGTAGTATAAATTGGCGCCATAGAAAATTATCTTTTTAAAGTATGTAGGTACATATGTATTGAAAACGTCTAATATTTATAGAATTGTTTATATGATTCGGCTCTGCTACGAGAAAGTATCGAAGTAGTAGCCAATGCGCAAACGTATCATTTACCCATTCCAACCACGATTCCAACGTTCAGTTCGATAGTTGGAAAGTATTCGAATAAAAAAAGTAACTACTAGTTACTAGTTATTCAGTAGCTACATTCGATGTATAGAAGTTACTACTATCGATAGTAATTTTCATTCATTAAGAAAAACTATTCGATAGTTACTATCGATAGTAAAAACTATCGAATAGTTCGATAGTTTTTATTCGATAGTGCCCATCACTACTTGTACCGTCACAAGAATATGTCGTCCTCCTCGAGTGATGAGGATATTGTATGATGTCTCATGCAGTAATCCCGAGCGGCCACTGGACGTTTCTACCGCGATGCAGTATACCGAACCGATATCACTCCTCTACCGCACGTGTCGCACAAGTCAGGAAGAACGTATTGAAATATAGGTGCTAAGTAAGCATTCGGTACCGCGTATACCGAGCATACCGATACCGCACCTCTGCTACACCGATAAGTCAGAAAGCGGCCTTACCCTGCTACTATATTGACTCATTTCTATTATTATACCCTTACTTTTTATCTCTCATACTTATTTAATTTCTCCACTGCGGGCGAAGCCGCGGGCAAAAAGCTAGTTAATAATAAATTAATTGAGCTATCGTCGTTATTTAGATCTATAAAAATATGTAATGATAGACGTGATATTCCGGATATTATGGATACTATTTCGATTCAGTTATTCAAAAGAGAACTACGTAATTCTATTTTTGATGAGTATATTTTTATAATGAAGTTGTTATTTTGTTTTTTATGCTTGATGCCAGCGCTACTCGATGCATCTCGTACGTTATATTTATATTATTGTATAAAGGACTATTAAGTCTGTTGATATGTTATATAAATACATATAACGAAAACAGTCTAAGAAAAATTAAAAAAAAAAACTTCATATGCCTTCATCTCTACTATTTCTAATAAAAACCATTCAAACACCTGGAAAAATATCTTGGATGATTTGATAAAATTTCTAAGAAATTCTGTCATTTTGTAAGATAATTTATTAATATTTACCTTTATTAATTTCGTCGTTTATATTTTGATTAACCATCCTCTCCAATGTTTTCCAACATTGGGCCATTCGGGCTTGAACAGCTTCACTGAGTTGCGATCTTCCGCCGCTTTTCTTAGGTGGTGGGGGTGCGTGCTTTGTAATGGGCGTTTTCTGGGCTTCTCTGGCTAATCTTTCTTGTTCCAATTCCGCTTGTTGCCTATTATAGTCCGTCAGATAATCATCGTATATGATCCATTGTAAGACATTCGATGAGAAATGTTCTTGCGGTGGCGGAATTGTTTGTGTTTCTTGCGCCTAAGGACATTTTATGTATGTATGTATTCTATGTGGTTGAAAAGTTCCATTATGGTCATGACTGATAAAAATTTACTTTGATACTATTGTATATAAAAATGTAATGTATAAATTTTTACATACTCGTGTTGGAAGATTGTATGTCTGAGCAGCTCTGTCACTGTAATTAAATTGATTTGTTAGTTTCTTCGGTTTGGATGGTTTTCCTTCTTCGTCATCTTCAGCATCCCCTTTAGCTTCTCCTTCTGGGGGTGGCGCTGCTTCCGCCGGCGGTCCTTCTTCTCCCCCTTCTGCACCTTCATCGCCTTTTTCTCCTTCTTCTTCTGTAGGGGCTTCAACTTCAACTGGTGGCATTTCTTCCATCTTCTGCTCTCCTTCTTTTCCTCCTCCTCCTTCTTCTTCCTCTTCTTCCTCTTCTCCTTCTTCTTTCTCTTCTGTCGCTTCAGCAAATTTTTGAAGTAAAGAACACACAAAGTACTCGAACGTTTGGTAAAATTATTTTATTTTTTTATTTCTTACGCAGGTCCACTCCTGCCAACTGAGCTAGGCCTTCTGGAGAAGTGCGATGCATTAGGGTTCCTTTTATGTCAAGAACCACAACGTAATTGCTGGGTGGATGTAACGGTATGAAGGCTCCTTCTGCAAAGCTCCATTCTACCAGTCCATCTGGTTTTAGAGGATTGTTTGTCAAGAGGATTCGACCATGAGGTTCTTTCATTTCCTTTGGAATTTTTCATCATTGCTTATTAACTTTTTTAATAGATAACATGTATTTGGATTATAAAGTAGAATTTTTTAATTTTTTATCCGTTCAATAAATATAAGAATATGATCTGTAGCTTAAATACCTATCAGATCAAAATATGGATTATAAACAAACTTATTGATTCAAAAACCATACTGACGTTTCGCCTCTAATTGGAAGGCCTCTTCATAGATAAAAATATATTATTATACAATTTGAACGTGAAGAATGTTTTTTGAAACCTACCCAATCAGCAAGTTCCAGTTGATCCTTTGGTTTGAGGAGTTGTTTGGACTTTTTCCATTCTTCGAACTCATCGTCCTGACTTTTCTTTTTCTGTTAATACAATTTGTGTATTAGGTATTACAAGGAATATCCATCTAATTAAGTACCTATAAATCATTACCTTGGGCATTTTTTTTTGTTATTCACTAACTGTAGTGGAAAAGACGTCAAACTCTTTTAAAGGTGTAAAAAAGATACATCATATGAAAATATTCTTTGACAATAAAATCTAAATTTATTTGTTACCAAGGTAACTTCATAATTGAGTGTGCTATACTAATTTATTGTAGCTAATATACCTAATATCCATTCTGTTTGCTTTATTTAATTACAAAAGACTAAACAGGTATTCGTAAAGTATAATTAAGTAAGGCATTAATTCTGGGAAAAATTAAATGAAGTCCTTCACGCAGGAAAAATGAACCCCCATGTCCTGCCAGGACTGTGCCATGCTCGTATTGATTTTCCTGTTCAGTTAAAATGGCTTCAGTTCCCACTTCTGATTCTGATAACACGATGTCGACACCTGGCTGCAAGAAAATTATTCACAAGTTCCATTGAACGATTAAATTTAGGTGACATCGAAATATTAAAGGAAAGTAAAAAATGTAACGTCAACGATATAATTAACTTTTAGTTAATAGTTGTGAGATGAATATTATTGGTGTTTGGTGCAGGTGCCGGTTTATACTATAAATTTATATATTTATATTTCGAAATGGAAGATAGCGGTATTGATTCGGGAGACCTCAATTTAGATTTAGATCTGAAACCTAAGTCGAACAGAAACGAGCGTTTGATATCGGTAAGTTAATAAATTGTTAATAATTTAATACTTGCGATAAATGCTTAAAATATGTGTTGAATCAATTTCAATTGTTACAACAATTCATTGGCTGGCTTCTTCAGGTGAAGATGGTATGATTAAAGTTAATTACAAAATTGGCTTAAATACCAAAATTTAACAAGTACTTATGAGGTGGGAAACAAAGGAAGAAGGGAAAAGGGTGGAACATTAAGTTTTTGAAAACAAATTTAAATTTAACAGTGGGGAACCTGAAGAAGCCAATGTTTTGGTGAAACAATTGTAGTGAACAATCTTGTGAAATTTTACATTCGTTTCATTTTCATTTATTTGAAATGAAGTTTCAACATATCAGCCTTCAACCATTACTTATTCAATTGTCTTGTTTTTACCATTGTCTGTAAACGTCTGCTTCAATTGTTTTTCTTTGATTTAGCAAAATATATAAAAGAAAATCATTTCTGAAAATAAAAACAAAATAATGATGGAAGTGTTGAATACATACATACATAAGTACCTAAACAATTTTTCTAGTACTTATTTGTCATATTTTGCTAATATAATACTAATTTTTAGCTTTCATTACACAGTCAATAGTCATTTATATCTAGGTAAATATTGAACCAGTAACTTGTTTCTGGTTAATATTTAAATATCAAATGAATACCATGCTCTTTGTTTTGTTTTTTATGTTGATAATTAACGTATCTACATATAATGGGTTAGTTCCATACGGGAGATTATTGGGATTGGCTTTTATATTTTTTTCGGTTATTGCTATTAAGTAAATCTTACGTTTCAAATTCAATGTTTTCTTTGTTTCAAAGAGTTTCATAAACTGCACGGAGAAAACAATCATGAAAAGATTGCTAGAATTCTATCAAACATGACTAAAAAATCTGTCAATTATATGGACGACCAGACGTTCAAGGAGATTTTACTAGAAATGTTTAGTCAATCTACGTTCGGTGTTGAGACTGAATTCTAGTAAAATTGACTTGATTAGAAAACATTTTTTACACTTCTTATCACTAATTTTACTAAACTATTCTCATTCTAGTATTTTTTTCTTTACGACACGACACGATAAAATAATCGAGAGGTAGAGAAAAAAAGTCTAGACTTATTTAGCTTGATTATTCTAATACTAAATATTAGAAAGAATGAAAAATTGTTTTATACCACCAAGTACATTTTATGAAAATTCTAGTATTATTTACTAGAAAAATTTTGCTTGACTCATCAAGTAATAAAATCATGACAATTTTTCTCCGTGTGCTGACCATGAAATTTGTATTTGTTTGTTTTTTTAAACAACATTTCTATAAGCATATATTGCTATTAATTTAAATTTATAAGCTCAAATTGAATAAATTCAATAATTAGGTTTGAATACTCTAAAGAAATGATAAACGAATTTCGTTTCATTTTTGGTAAAGTCAGAGCATCTAGGTAATTGTAATTTTAAGTTAGATATGGGTACAGGTTTAGGTAATAAGGAAGCGAATGAATTAGAAAATTGCAATCAGTTAAATTTACAGAACAGTGACAGTTCGAGCGCAGGAAGCGATGGTCGATCTCCTCCAAGAAATTATCAGCCGCCCACCACCCGTCAGCTTCAGAGAAAACTGGAGTCCAGAATAGAACACGCCCGAAGGTTGCACCACGAATTTAACAATGCAGCGCCCGGATTATTACCCATTCAAAGATTATCAATTCCGGGAACGAGAGATCACAGGCCATTAGTTCAATGGGATTCTGATGACAGGTGCGAACGTTTATATAATGTCTAATTTATTTGTTGTTGGTCGTAGATTAATGGAAGAAATACGTACATTAGTGGAATTTGTAAAGAAAAAAAGTTGCATTAATTACGTGAGCTCAAATGGGGGGAGGGATCTACAAAAATCTCATAAAAGGGAGGGTGGGTCATTGAAAATCTCACATCGACTATTTATTTTAAAGAAAACTCATTACAGAGCGAGCCTCAGTTGAAGGGGAAGAAGAGTCTCACAACATTTCACCAGATTGCACTTTTAATATGACTAGATGAGGGGGGGTACAATCAAATTTCACTAAGTAAGGTTAAAAACGCAAAGGGAAAGAGGGGTAATTGAAAATCTCACGTCAACTTTTTAGTTCAAGGAATAGTTGTACCGTCATCTACTCGCTTATTTAAAAATTCATTACACAAGAACTTCACGTAAAGAGATAGTGGTATACTTACATTTTATTAAGGGGAAGCGAAAAGGCGAAAAGTCAAATTTGAAAGAAAGGCATCTCACGTGATTTTAGGATCATTTGAGTGGATCGGGGAGTTTTCATCAAATCTCACCATGGGGAAAGGATAAAAATACAATTGAGAAACTATCATGTTGTCAGTTTAGTTCAAGGAACGCCTATAATTGTTTATTTCGGTTTACTTAGAAACTTATAGGGTGAATCTTAGGTAGGGGTAGGAATTTCTGTAAGGGGAAAGGGGAATCTAAAATTAAAAGAAAAACAGTTCACATAATTATAAGATACATCTCATGTGAGTGGATGGGGGAGGGTCACATTAAAATTTACTATGGGGGAAGGATAAAGACACAAAAGGGAACAGATCATTAAATATTTGAAGTCGACTTTCTAGTTCAAAGAACTGGTACAACATATTTTCCATGCTTACTTAAAAAACTCATTACAGGCTAAATCTCACGCGAAGGGGAGGGAAAGTCTCACTATATTTAATTCAATCTTAAAAAAGGGAAGAGAAATGTCAGAATTAAAAGAAAAACACTTCAGGAAATTACCTACAGGATAAATCTCGTGTGAGTGAGATGATCAAATCTCACTTTGGGGAAAGAATAAAAAAAAACAAAAAACGAAGGAAGAATGTTATTAAAAATTTCATGTCAACATTTAGGTTTAAAGAACTTCTTTTTCTCGGTTAGTAAATAATTGATTACAGGGTGAATCTCATGGGAAGAGAAATATCATAAAAAAATAAAAGTAAAACAGTTTTCGTAATTACAGGATAAATTTCATGTGAATGTATGGGGGAGTCTCATCGATCTTACAATAAAGGAAGGATAAAAACACAAAAGGGAGAGGTTTATTGAAAATCTTATGTCGACACTGTAGTTATAACTCTTATAATTCTTTTAAAAAGTTCATTACAGGGCGAATCTCATGTGAAGGGGAGGAAGTATCACACTACACCTCACCAAATCTTTTTGATTTTGAGCTTTCCATTCCTCTCTTAGTTACTCAAATTTACTGAAATGTGGTGAGACTCCTTCTCCCCTTACCGTGAAATTCACTTTGTAACGAGTCTTTAACTAACCGAAAAAAATAAGTTGTAATAGTTCTATGAAATAAAAAATCAACAATATTTTCGTTGGCACCCTTTTCTTTTGGGTTTTATCTATCCCTTATAGTAAAACTTGATGAGATGCTACCCCATTCACTCGCGTGGGATTTATGCTACAATTACGTGGGGGGTGTCTCTTTTAATTTTGTCCTTTCCTTTCCTATTAGTGTATGTAGTAAAGCGTCTTCTCCCCTTTACTTAAGATTAACCCTGTAATGAGTGTATATCTATGTATACGGGAAAAGAAAGTTAGTTATAACAGTTTAAACTAAAAACTCAACTTGAGATTTTAATGGTGCCCTTTCCAGTTTCGTTTTTATCCCTCCTACATAGTAAGATTTGATGGGATCCTCCCCTATTCACTCATACGAAATAACTTAACTAGGTGACGTGTCTTTTTACCTTTCCTCTTAGTGAAATACAGTGAGATTTCCTCTCCACTTCACGTGAGATTCACCTTGTAATGAGCATCTAAGTTAGTGAGGCAATAATTTTTTATACTAAATAAGACTATACGAAATTTTATGTTTTTATCCTTCCTTTTTAGTGAGTATATTGGGGAGGGTCTCTTCAAATCTCACTAGAATTAAAAACAAAAACACACTATAGGTTAGATACCAGTTTTTTTTTGTAATTGGTATCTAATGGGCCCCTCTGTTATCTTTTTCAGTGAAGAAGACATAGTCAATTTCTTTCCCTTATCCCGCAAGGAATCAAGGAAAGAGGAGTTAACGGATACATTCAGTATCGAAGAGATGAGTATATCCGGTGACGAAGAAGAAGAAGATTTACATTTAGTTCCCCCCCAACCAGTTTATAAAAATTTTAGATGTTGTCCCATGACAGTCTGTACATTATTGTAGACAAATGTTCGAATGTGACTTGTTTTGTACCTATGTATGTTTTAAATGAAAACGAAGAGCTTTTGTAGGCAATCAGGAGCACTTAATTTGCTTTGACTGACTGTAATTAAACAAAAACAAGATGAAACGTACTTCACGTTTTTTGTTATTTCTCAATATTTGTGCCAAAGAGATCGACTAAATAATATTATCTACTTACATCAGCGAAAGAAAGTCAAATACATATGTAACACATATATTACATTATACATAGTACGATAGGTAAATTCAATAATAAAACGTACAATTTGTTCTTCGTCATTTTAATCAATTACATATGTATTTTTATACACATTATTAAGTTGGAACATTTTTAATCTTAAATATTGCATTGTTAACAAATTACTTATTATTAGTGTATTTAAATACAATATACAGTCTACATCAAGTTATTTCTGAGTCGCATTGTTCAATTTACCTTATACATAATCATTTATCCACTGTCTTAAATGACATATGCTTTAATTTGAGTTAAGAAGATTAAGTAAATTCTGACACTGATTTTTTTTGTCGTTTTCAGCTCCACCTTTGGAGGAGGTGGGGAATTGTTCGGAGGTGTCGTGAATAGGCCTGCAACAAAACTCAACAACAAAATTGCGGTGTTACCCCCAAAAAGAGTTACACTCCCTTAAAGCATTAATTATTTAAGATTTTTATAAAAGATGTTTTCTGAGGAAAAACACTCTCTCCCCCATATTAAGGTACTAGTTTTAAGTTAGATTATTTTAGGTCAGTTCCTTTCACATATTTCACTGAATTGCAAATTTTGATTGATTTTCTGTTTCCTTTAAGAAATTATCGTCACAATTCTTCATTAAAGTATTGCTCAAAAAACAACAGAATATTCCCGAACACTTTCTCATCCCTTTTGAGGTTAAATTTAGCCCAGAACGTTGTAAGTGTTTCTAATTTGGCTAAATTAAAATATTCAACATTTTTTCCCCCCTCCCACCATTATTACTCCCTTAAAATTCAACCTTTACCTAAACTTCGTAAAAAAGAGATAAAAGTGTTCGTTGCTTGCCTGATGTGTTTTTGTTCAAATTGAACTTTTCGATTTACTTTGGTGAGGTTTGTTAAAATGTGTTACGACCCTTCATCCTCTTCCTGTGATGTTTACCTTATAAAAAGTTCTTAAATAAAAGATAAACGACTTTTTGAATAAAAAAAATTTGTGGGAATTGAATTGACCCCTCTTCTCCTTTTAAATGAGATTTGATGAGACTTTGCTGAACCGCTTCCATTTCTCCTTTTCATCTCACGTAGGTACATGCTTAATAAATCTCCTCAAACACAAAAACTTCAAGGTTTTAGTGTTTCAGCTTTAAATCCGTATTTCAACTTATAAAATTTCGTATTGTCATAAAGAAGAGCGAATTTTCTATGGCGGTTTTGATTTAATGAATTAAAAATGAACAATAATACTTATAACCTATGGTTAAAAAACCAAAATAATAGTTTTTGATGAAGTAAGAGGTAGGAAAAGAAAAGAGAAAAAGGAAATGAGATGAAAGGGGAAGGTGATAGAAAGGGTTAAAAAATGCAATTACTTGGGGTACATGCTGACAGAAAACAACAAAGACGATGTGCACAAATGGATTGCTGGGGAGAATATGGGGAATAGGACAAAAATTCTGCAGAAATAACTGGGAAAAAAGGGTGGTACTATTTCAAACGTTAGTAAAAAGTATAGTCTTTTATTAGTCGAGATATGGGGATGGAAAGAGTATAGAATAGTGGAAAATATTTATAAAAGGTATATTAAATGGGTGTTGCACATAGAAAGAAGTACCCCAGACTACATTTTAAGAAGGGAAACAAAATGTGGAAAATTAGAATAAAATTTGGATGGAAGAAAGTAAGAGATTGTGTAGAGTATGTGGAGAAAAGAGTGAATCAATGGAGCGTGTATTAGAAGAAGTAAAGGGGAAGAAGAGAGGGAGGAACTTGGAAGGATAATAAATGCGGATGGTAGTGGTCTGGCCCTATTGAAGCAATTTTTAAAAAGAAGAGGCGTGGAAAGGGGGGAGGGAAATACAGGAAAAAAAATGATTATAAGGGAAAAGGAAGGGAAGTGCTAAGTTTAAATGTATAATGATAAAATTTTATAGGTTGGAAAATAAATTATGTTTCTTTTTTTTCCTTTTTGAAAGTGGAGATGTATATATAAACTTTTTGTTTCAATAAAGCTCTTATATACCTACTTATAAACTAATTATAAATATATATTAAAACTACTTGCCTAAATAATTATCAACTAGGGGCGTTCGTAATGGTACGGAGCCTTAATAAGGTATTAGGGTGAGTGAGTGATAGCGGTAACCCGCTACACCCCCTAACCCTTTTGACTCGCTTGCTTGACCCACATAGTGCCCTTTTAGTTACCCCCAAACGGAACTTTCAAGTTGGTCATGGCCCACTTTTGCCGTGCAATTATGTCGCATTTCCGTGTGGCGGTTCCTTATTTCGTAAAATTAACACGTTGCATATTTAAATTAAAACAAATTTAATTAACAAAATTAAAAACAATTAAAACGAAATGTTATTTTGAAAAAATATGAGCACTATGTGACAGTATTACCTCATAAAATTTAAAACAGAACATCTAATCATTTCCCGTACCTATAAACAATCCCAAATACAATATACCTATATAATTATGTAGTTAACCCTGATTGACTGAAGATGCTGTGTGCGTGTTATTTGTCATTAGTTATTACTTGTTTACCTACCTGTTAAATAAAAAGAAGCGTCTGTTTATCTCATCAAATTATTTCGTGTAAATAAGTTCATCTTTTTTGCGTTAAAAATTCGTTCATATCGCTTCGAGCATTAAAAAAAAACTTAATTAGCTGTGTATAAATGAGTTCAGTATGCGTGTAAATGTATGTAGGTGTCTATCTGTAGCAGTGGTGGCGGCGGGTTCACAGTTTAGAGAACAGTTTGTTTCGGTCTTTCGGCAGGCTGTAACGCGAATTAATCGCCACCGGAAAAATAAAACGTGTTTTTGTGAATGAGAAACGAGACGTTTGAATACAAATAATTCTCTCCTAGCCTGACAGTAACCTTGTTAGGTTAGGTTAATAATAATAATAAATTTAGAAAAGTTTGTGTTTTGTAAAGTGACCAACACTCGTAGGTGCCATGCAAGATCAAGTTCAGTAAGTGTCTATTCCTACTTTCATTATACATAGTATATATGTGGCTTGTAAAAGTTATTCAAACGTGTAAATAATTTTAAAATATGCTTATTATGTTATGTTGGGATAATTATTGTTGTACAAGAATCCTAATTCGCTTTTAATCCTTTTACATATACCTACAGAGATTTACATATTATTTATTTACCTTCAAACTTAATTAATGACTTTTTTGGGTAGGTACCTAGGTACCTACCTACCTGCTTGAACTTTGTGAAGAGGTTTTAAATATTTGTTTGTTTTGGCGCAACATTAATTCGACTATTGGAATTATTATGTGGAATAATTAAAACAGTAGCTTCTAGGCCCTTTAGGTATTTATTCTACTTAATTTTTGAATTCTGAAATTTCCAATAATGTTAGGTTAGGTTAGGTTAGGTGGGTTGGAATGAGTAGACCCAGTGAAATAGAGGGCACATTTTGCAATGTATGCACCACCTTACATTTTGATGAATTTTTTTTATTTATAATAAAATACTGAGAGCTTTAAGGGGTAAAGAGTTCATTTATTATAAAAACGACACCAACGTTTCGGTTCTAATGTGAACCTTTATCAAGGTGGTTTTTTGTGTTATATTTTAAGAAACATAAGCTGTATATTGTATTTCTTAAAATATAACACAAAAAACCACCTTGATAAAGGTTCACATTAGAACCGAAACGTTGGTGTCGTTTTTATAATAAATGAACTCTTTACTCCTTAAAGCTCTGAGTATTTTATTATAAACACTAGGGGAAGAGAAAAAAATGGATTTTTTTTTTATTTATTTTGACCAAAAGAGCAACTGCCATTTTATCATTATACTAGCAGCAATACCCGGCGTTGCCCGGGTAAGAATATATTACACGTTTGATGGAACATTCTAGAATATTCGCGAATTTAGAACTATCCAGAACATCTCATAATGATTCAAAACATTCTCTAACTTTTTTTAACATTCTCAAACATTCTTGAATGATCTTCAAGATTCTGGAATATTCTTGAACATTACCGAGTAATTCTGGAATGTTATAATAAAACATTCTTTTACTTCTTAGAACATATTTGATCTCCCTGTAACATTCTAAAAAAATCTGCTTCATTCTCATCCCCACTCCGTGCTGTTTGCTGGGTGAGTACTTGAGTAGTGACATCAGTAGACGCCTGGCGGGGATGACTAATCGATTGATAATAATTGATCAGTTACCTATCGACCACTGAGAGTTGAAGATTATTACAGTATGTACTAATATCGCTATTAAAAAATGGGGGTTGGTTGTAGAAGGATGTAAATTAAGGGTTATATGTATTTTTTAATGCCAAATATTTATTATACATTATTAATTTTTATTTAATTAATTTACCAATGAACCAATCAACGAATTGTTATAAGTTCACTTTTTATCTACTATTAGGTACTGTGAATATTTTGCAAAGTAGTAAAAATACTGATGCCTACTTTTCATGCACTCTAATGGTGGATAGATCTTAAATAATTTATAAACTAGATGGATAGTTAACAAAGTAGTAATTATTTTATTGATTTACCATTAATATAAGACAATAAATTTGGATAGTTCGAAGTCTAACCAGTAAGTTTACAAACCAGCTAAGAAAGCAGATATTAACAGTAACGTATGTAATGCATAAAAAGCCTTACAATAGGAATTAAAACAGTGTCGCTTTTTAAGACAATTCCCTATTAAAATATTGATAATTTAGAATATAAATTAACAGATAATAAGCGCCATAAACGTTAATTTGTTAATTAATTCGACTAAAGTATTTCAACAATTTTCTTTAATTACTAATTGATTAAATAATTAATATTATATTACTAATTTATGGTATTTACGTCCATTATTCATTGCGTTAATAACAATGTAGCAGAAAATTTTACAAACTTCATTAATTAAATGCTTGTATGTACATAAACTGATTTTTTGCTGTTGTAGTAATTGCCTTACAAAAAAAAACATATTCTTTCGCAACTTTGGTGTGCAGCTGTGGCACTGTGGCAAAAACGTAAATACATAATATTATGTATTATGATCTCTTCAGTCTTTCGCAACATAAATAGTAACAGCTCATTCCTTTGATAAGTCATTAAAAGTGCTTTTAATTAAAATTAAATATTTTACCAATTCAAACAGACCAGACGATGTTTAAAGCTGGATAACTAACTTAAAGTGATATAGGAAAATTACTTTTAAACAATGTCCGAGGAATAAGTGGTCAGTTTGACAGTTTTAATCATGGTACTGATATTTATGTAGGTATAATAGAATTTAATTTTTGTAGCAGTTGAAATGAAACTTAAATCTTAAATGTAGACAAACATTGTTGATGATTGTTGTAATACTTACTAGGGGGCTATTCATAAAATACGTCACGCTAAAATTAGCAAGACCCCTCCCCGCCCTTGTATGCGAACGTATTTTATGAACGGCCGCTAGGTAAAAAATCTATTCAAGTCAAATTGTTTTCTGTTTTCGTAGGGGTAGGAAAATCTTCGAATGAAACGCACCCAACTGTTTGTAGTGCCGTTGGGTGGGACGGTATTTCCTTATACTTTATGTACAATAATGTAGAATAGACTGAGCATTACCTTTACAAAAGTGAGCACTCTCCAAAAAGAGATAAAGCTACCATGCATCCAATACTTGTCTCTTTTATAGAGCTGAAAGTCCCGATAACAGCCAGTGACGTGACCAATTCAGAATTCTATTGGCCTAAGCCGCACATTTGCTTCGCACATTTCTGTGTGCATTTACTTTTGAATTGATTATTGAACGCACAGTCTATTTTTCATTCTCTAGGTCTACCATATGAATTCTATTATTCTAATTCCTTTCTCTTGAAGGACCTTTAGGCCCTTTTCAGGCTCGATTTAACAGTGGTTAGATTATTACACTGTGATTGATCGCTTTTGCACTTATGGTCTACTTCTGTGGTACCTATTGCCTTTCCAATGTTACCATTTATTTATTTATTGTGTTTTCTTGAAGTCAGCGAATTGAACGTTTGATTTAGAACTATGTTTGTATTTTATGTACCTATTTCTTTAAAAAAATTTGAGTGAGTATAAACAATTAAAATATTGATTATTAATTAATTGCTAATAATATTTATTGACCAACCATCTTCGAGTTAACATTTATCTTTATAAGTATATCTACGTACTACATCATCAGTAATTTATATAGATACATAAATATAATAGTAAATAACAACAACAGAAGGATCTCTTAATTTGTCAGTGTCATTTTATTTATAAACAATTGCCTATCCGATTTTGACATATTTGTATTTTTTATTTTTGAGATTTTTTAAGATTGTCAGTAATTTATTGAATATTTTTATGACAATAAATTTATGATTTGTAATACTACAATTTAACTTCACTGGTGGTAATACTAGTCCCCTGTTTCTAGTTTTTATAGAACTGTTGGTATAGTTATTAGAGAGTAGTCACAACCCTACGTTAAAAAATAATGTTGAAAATGGGAATTAAATACACTAGTTTCAAAAACTTTTATTTTGTAGATACTACAATAGTGTTTCGCCAAACATTAGCTTCGTCAGGTGACGATTTAACAAATTTCAATAATTTTTACAAGGTATACAGGGTTTTTCAAGGTGATGGGCTATTAAAAGTATATGAATTAGTAGAAGGAATTCAATTCTGAAACTTGGGCTCATTTGGTTATTGTTTATGCCGCTTCTTTTAAAAATATTTTCAAGTTCGATTTACATCCGGTTATACCGGAAGTCGATACCGACTTTGTTATTTTAAATGGAATGGTATATTTTTCACGCTGAATTCGAATAAAACGTGTAATTCTAAGGTAAATTTGATAACCAACTTGTACACCTATGACGATCGGTTTCTGAGTTAATTTAATTTATAGAAAAAAAATCGCTACCGCAACCCAAATTATAAAACATCATAACTTCCACAAAATACGACTTACAGTGTTGAAATTTTTACTAGTAATAGCTGAATATTAGTGCTAACGCCTTGACAATATTGAATTAAATAATTTATACAGGGCGTTCAAAATAAAATTCTAAAATTGAAAAACTTCAAACACGAATTATCTCGTTTTTTCAAATGGCACCTACTATTTTTTATTTTATCAATCGATTCGTTTTTTTATCCTATTTCGATCCATATGGATACTTCCTATTTTATTTAAAAATTTTGGAATAATTTTGAATTATTACTTAAAATAGAAAGTATCCATATAGATCGAGAGGATAAAAAAATTAATCGATTGAAAAAATGAAAAATAGTAGGTGCCATTTGAAAAAACGAAGTAATTCGTGTTTGAAGTTTTTTCAATTTTAGAATTTTATTTTGAACGCCCTGTATAAATTATTTAATTCAATTTTGTCAAGGCGTTAGCACTTATATTCAGCTATTACTAGTAAAAATTTCAACACTCTAAGTCGTATTTTGTGGAAGTTATGATTTTTTATAATTTGGGTTGCGGTAGCGATTTTTTTTCTATAAATTAAATTAACTCAGAAACCGATCGTCATAGGTGTACAAGTTGGTTATCAAACTTACCTTAAAATTACACGTTTTATTCGAAGTCAGCGTAAAAAATATACCATTCCATTTAAAATAACAAAGTTGGTATCGACTTCCGTTATAACCGGATGTAAATCGAACTTGAAAATATTTTTAAAAGAAGCGGCATAAACAATAACCAAATGAGCCCAAGTTTCAGAATTTAATTCCTTCTACTAATTCATATACTTCTAATAGCCCATCAACTTGAAAAACCCTGTATATATAGGTATGTACAGATAAGAACAGGAGAAGTAGTAAATGAAGTATTATTAAAGACGTTTAACAGAGGAGAATTTTTGCAATCAATTTGGTCGTTTAATGCTAAGCCCTGTTTATAATATTTATTTATTTCCAGCGATTCTAAAAGAGTTAAATTTGTGCTTTTGTTTTGTATATGCAACATTTTGTAGTCTGTATTAAAATCGTGGTTTGTATTGATTAAATATTCCGCATATGTGGAGTCCATTTTTTTATTGATAAAGCTAGACCAATGTTCCTTAATTCTAGTTTTGAAGGACCTCCCGGTCTGACCAATATACACTTTATTACAGTTTAAACAATTTAAACAATAAACTCTTGAATTTAGTTCTTGAGGAGTTTTTCAATGTTTGGCGAAACAATATTGTAGTGTCTACAAAATAAAAATTTTTTGAAACTAGTGTGTCTAATTTCAATTTTTAACATTTTTAATAAGTCAACAAGAATTAGCTTCAACCATCAACTAACATAGAATTTATGTACCTATAATACAAATAAAAACGCTCCCAGAACTGTACACTGTGGAACCCTTACATTTATTTTCTTCAGTTTTTTTAATCTTATTACATATTTATTATGAAAGTAATCAATTGTTATCATTTAGTAAGAGCCGAACTCATTCACAAATTTTTATAGATAAATCTGATTGTCATATTCTATTTCTCGATATTGGTCGATATTTACTGTGTTCTTTTTGTACATTTCCGAATTAGAAAAAGATACGACTGATAATGGACATCCGCCTGTAGTGTTGAGGAGTAGGTAGTCGTGTGTGATTGTTGTAGCAATGGCCAAGTATCGTGCGTGGGCAGGGGGGCATGCGTCGAAATTTCTTTGGGCCGCCCCGCCGTTCGCCATCGTGGGGTTCCGCGTCGCGACGCGTCGGCATCTGCGTTCGCAGACCGTGGGACAGATAGTCGGTGGCCTGGCGTTCACGGTGAACGTGCCACCTAAAACAGTCTTTTGGCCTTTTGGAGCCGGAAACTTAAACCATACATAGGTACATATAATACTTAATAATAGTTGAACCGCTCAAGACTTTTCCGTAATAAAATTAATAAATATTTAGTAAGGTACGGCTTGCGTGGTGCTAGTTACGTTAAAAAAATTTAAATTAATAAAATAAATAAATATCTAAGTAGTAATAAAAATAAATTCGGAGAAGATGACGTTTCTGCACGGGAGTGCATCGGAAGAGCTCGTCTCTGACTTGGTGCGCAACACAGAGATATGCCACTGAGGCTCCACGTATACACATATGTCTGTCAGGAGCCTTCATCGCCGGGTGTCTGGACCCGGGGGATACGTGCACCACTTCTACAACCAGTAAGTGTTTACAAATGGCGATGGAATAGAGTAGTAAAGGGGGGCCGGGGCGACGACGACGACGACGGCCACGGACGGACGGACCAAGTGGCGTCGTCGGTTGGGGTCGGTGTTGTAGAAGCAGCGCGCCCCATTTTCTCTCTCACCTATTTCAAACCCGTATCGCCTCATCCCTTTCTGTTACGTAACGGTAACCGTTTCGACTGTCACGGGTGCAGATATCGTGTTGTGTTTTTGCTGACGAGGGCGAAACAAGATCGCGATCTATATAATACCTATAAAAGAGCCCGAGGAGATTTACACGTGTGAAAAGCTTTTGTTTAAACGTTCAAACTTTCAGCTTTTTCTTTTGTTCTTTACATAGATTTTATGCCTTGTCGGAGGAAGTTCGATAAGATTTTAATTACTGAGAATTGAAACTTGGTTCGTTATTAATCTGGTTCCTTTTAAATGATAAAAGTGCCAACTCGTGGCAGTATTTTCGAAAATAACAATTAACGAAATTCATTTATATTTTTCCTCCCTAATTATATATATAAACAAATAGTTTAATAGATAGTAAATTTGAAGTAAATCCTACAAATATATTATCGATGAAGTAAATTAAAGATAAAAGGTATAAACAATTAAAAATTGAATTAGGAACCCAGTTATTGCTTAATTCTGAAATGCTTTTAATATTTAGAATTAAAATTGGATTCGTTATCACTCGTTCTACTTCTATATTATAACAATGATAAAATTACGAATTCTTTGCGCCATATTAGAAAATAACAACTTTTTCAAGACTCTAACATAATCAATTTATTCTGCTCCTTCCTTAATTAAAAGACACACCTCTTAAGAGGCTGTAAAATTTGACAAAAACCTTACACACTAACAAGTAAACCGATTAATAATTAACTGTCTAGAGATGTTATTAAAAATTTTGAAATTGAATGAAAGGCGTTAACATGTAAAAATTGTACTAGGTATATGTTTAGTTGACAGTAAAACCTGAACACTGTAGAAGATATAGATCCATTCACGTTTATTGACACATAGATATTGATTACAAAAGTGACCATCAATAGATCAGGTTATTAAAAATTTCGAAAATCTATGAGTGATGTTAAGAAGTACAAATTTTAAGAATTTAATTATTGAGAATGAAACATTGTTCTTTATCACTCTAATTCTTTTTTTATAATATTTTAATGATAAAAGTAGGAAATTAGGAAACTACTTTTTCGAGAGTCAATCATATAATCAAATGATATTAGGTACCCCATTATTTTTTAATTTTGGACAGCTATTTGATACACAAAATAATGCCACACACATTCACGCCAACATATATTTCAACCATCCATTTACAATAATATAATTTAAATCTAAATACATATATAGAATGCTAATGTTCGTACGTAAAAACAGGGTTTTCTCTATCTCTACCTACTCCAATCAACTTCCTGTTGGGGTGGCAAATACCCCTTGATCTCCAGGTGGGAGTAAGGGTGTTTGGTCACGCTGGGTGGAAGTGGGTGGTTGTAGGTGGCAGAAAGATGAAAAGAAATATTTTTGTCCTTTTTTAAGTCATAAGTACTTCCGGAAAGATCTCAAAACTTCTGAAATGATCTAAAAAATTCTAAAATGAGCGCAAACTGTTATTATCGACTTAGAATGTTCGAGAAACTTCTGAAAAATTCTTGAATGATCTAGAAAGTTTTAAAAAGTGTACATCTACGTTTCAAAGTGATGTACATCTAAATATTCTAGAGTGTTCTGGTACTAGGAATTTCCATGTTCGATGATATATAGATCAACATTCAGTGACTTTTTGTCAGTTAAATTGTGTTTGCAGTCGAGTTAAGATCAATTGGAAACAAGAGCGAACAGTGACCAAAAAAATTGAAATGTTTAATGGCCGAATAAGTCTCTCAATATCTACGTTATCTATGATATAAATCTATAATATTTACGTTAAAAAATAGATCCTTACATATTTTTTTATACCATTAAACATGTGATGTATTTTAACACGAGCAACGCCGGGTTTCACTGCTGGTATAATGTAATATAAAAAAAAAAAAATAATTATTTCAAGTGCTTACCATGTAAAAATTTGTAGTTGTATAATTTGTGTAGGCACCAGTATGTAGTAACAGAATAAATTACGAGTTCAATTTAACAACTAAAAACAACAGGTAAAATATCGAATCGATTGGTCTTGTTAATCCAATCAAAGCGTGTTGAAACTTATTAATGTTATTATTTAGGATTTCAAATTTAATATTAAACGATATTTTTATTAGCAGAGGTAAATTATTAATAAACATGTATTTATAATATTTTAATTCACTGTTAGAAATTGGTTTAAAACCTATTACTGTGTAAATTTAAAAAATTTTGTTAGAGAAACGTTGTACCTACTAATTATAACATTGTATTGACCAGGAGGGGTGGGGCGGTAATATATATACAAAACTGATAAAAACACTGATCGCTGGCAAGTTATTCTGCTGTTCCGGTATTTTTCTCACACCCTGTAGGGTCAGGTGGGGTAATTGTGAACGATTTTGGATGTTTGAATTTTGAAACTCGATGTATCTTAGTTAGATGAAGATTAAATTTAGGCGACTATATGATTAATTTAGGTCCTTGTTTGGTTTTAAGTGAATTTTTTTTGCAAAAAAACTTAAGTTTGCAATTACCCCTTCACTTATTAACGCAGTCGAAAACTTAGGGGTAAATGTGAACAATCATCTTGTTTGTACTTGCTTTATAAAGGTTTTTAATGGGGCAAAAGAGAACAATTCGCTTTCAAATGTGAATTCAAATGAAAATTATATTTATAAAGCCGTGTTCACAATTACCCCAAAAATTATATATTATATAGAAATATTTTCACTGTTTAAGATAAAATATTGCGACACTCTTCCTCTGCTGTTTAACGCGCTAAAGCATCCAACCGTCAAAAGTCAACCCCCCTGTGTGTATAATTCCCATTAGTTGTAATAATCAGGAGTCCTATTTCATCGAAATAAAGAGCCTGTTAACAATTACCCCACCTGACCCTATATAATATTCACTGATAATTGGATTAAGAATTCTAACTATAGCAACTGGCTAAAAAATTATTAGATGATTTAATTGGTAGAAGTATTATAACTGCTGGACGAATTTTAATAACATTTGTACAAGGGAACTTACAATTAGATAACAGTTGGTACTACCCTTCAAATAATACCTCTAAAGAAAATCCTCTAGGAACCAAATTTTTTTCGTCTCAGTTATCATTAGGTAATCGACGTTGTACTAATTTAGAATTCGGCCACTGTCTAAAATTTTTACCAAAAAACGTTTTTAATTAATGAAGAAATATCTACTCAAAAAGAGAAAGGCCATATTTTATTTAACTTATGTAGAAAAAGAATCAGGGCAACTTAAACCTACAAAAATCAGTCCATGACTTTCCTTCTTGTTGTATCGAACGATGACACATTGTATTTTTTTTATTTCAGTTTTTTAAATGGAGTTGTTTGTGCGTCTTTTACGTCCCTTTTCTTCCCCTTTGTACCTCCCTCGTACTGAATTACTTATATTGAGTAGCTATGACTAACGAAAGAATGATTTCCATCCGATAGTAAACATACTAATGTAGCAATCGATAAAAAGCTGCCGTGAACAGACTGAATGAGTAAAGAAAGCCAGTTTTTTATTTCATTGATTTTAATTTTATCTATGTGCTCATTTTATTGACTGTTTAGTTTAATCTGCTTATAACGGAAAGTTGTAGAACTGCAAAATTTGTTTGTCAGTACAATCTATGGTAAATTGACAAAATGCGACTGGTTAGTTTATAAAATAACTAACGAATTGGTTATTTAATTAAATGCTCAGGGTGGGCAAATTTTGCTGTTTTTATGAATAGGAAAACGCTGCAAGTGTAGGAGATAGGTAGGTACACGAAATTAATGGCAGCTTCTCGATCTCTTTTTTCGATACGAATTCATCGGTGTTTTCAAAAAATTGCTATGGTTTTTTGTTTTCGAGTTGAAAATTTCGAGTTTCCCCTGTATGTCCATATCTCGGTTGTTTATAAATAAGAAAAAAATAAACAAGTTTTATGTTCTTCAGGCACTTTTTTACGTAGGATACAGTGGCGTTGGAAAAATAAAAAAATACCGGCCAAGTGCGAGTCGAACTCGCGCACCGAGGGTTCCGTACAAACCTGTATATATGTGATGTAACTAAAAATTTAAGGTTTTTCGGAATTTTTCCTTTATATGTGCTATAAAACATTGGTTCATGCCAAATTTCAAGATTCTAAATCGACTGGAAGTACCCTTTAGGTTTTGATTCCCTTGCGAGTAGTTGCGAGTTTGAAAATATGCGGCATAAACAGCTGTATCTTTTGATTGCGTTGACATAGAAGTTTGATTTTGTTACAGCTTAAAGGTATTATAGACCTGAGTATTTGATATGAATTTCAATTTAGTACCTCTACGCGTTCATGAGGAAAGGGGTAGTAACTTTAAAATTATTAAAAATATTTTTATTATATGATGTACCTAAACATTTACGGTTTTCGCAATTTTTCCTTTATCTGTGCTATAAGACGTTGCTTCGTACCAAATTTCAAGATTCTGAGTTCACGGGAAGTACCCTGTAGGTTTTGATTCGAAAATTTGCGGATATTTGCGGCATAAACGGCTTTATCTTTTGATTGCGTTGGCTTAGAAGTTTGATTTTTTCACAGCTCCAAGGGACAATTGACCTGAGTATCTGGTATAAATTTTAGCTTGATACCTTAACGCGTTCCTGATAAAAAGGGTCTTGACAGACGGACGGACGGACGAACCACGAAGTGATCCTATAAGGGTTCCGCTTTTTCCTTTTGAGGTGCGGAACCGTAAAAAAAACAATTGTTATTCTTGTTTGAATTTGTCAAAATTGAAATTAATAATTCTTCTTCAAGTATCTGACCGTCGAAATAGTATGATATTTCCTCAAGAATTGAATTGAAAGCGCATTCTTCTAGGTACTGTCAGGTGGGGTAATTGTGAAAGATTGACTTTTGAAGCTCGCTGTATCTTAGATAAAGATTAAATTTAGGAGACTATATGATTAATTTAGGTCTTTGTTTGGTTTTACCATAAGTGAATTTCTGTTGTTAAATATGCAAACTCGGATTTTTTTGCAAAGAAACTTAAATTTACAATTACCCCAAAAATTATATATTATATAGAAATGTTTTCACTGTTTAACATAAAATATTGTGACACTCTTCCTCTGCTGTTTAGCGCCCTAAAGCATCCAACCGTCAAAAGTCAACCTCCCGTGTCTACAATTCCCATTAGTTGGAATAATCAAGAGCTCTATTTCATCGAAATAAGGAGCCTGTTTACAATGACCTCGGTTTTACAATTACCCCACCTGACCCTATATTCGGAATGGCTCTAAACACTGCAAAATAATATATAGGGAGTCCTATTTAAAATAACGAAGTCTGCAATATTTGAAAATATTTTTATGTTATTATTCAATTTTATTTCAAATATTATGTTAAACCGTATGTGAATTACAGACCGATTCGCCTTAGTAACTCACCCTGTGTATGGGGATGCCAAATTAAACACGATATGCTACCTATTAACTTGATATGAACGTTTAAAAATACATGTTTATAATAAGGAGTTCCGTTCCCATAGGACTTTAACACGTATTTGTGTAGCCGAGTGCTCGCTATTATATTCTTGCACCGTTATGTTATTACACGCAAATTCGGCTCAATTATATTCGTATTTTTGCAAAATTAACCCTCTTATCCGTGTCGGCTCCTATATAGACTGTATGGTTATTTAAGGTACCGCGTTTAAAAGTTTGTTTATAATTAACGCCACTTTATGATGTTGCTGCCAAAGAAAGTGTATATTTGTTCAAATTTCATAGCTTTATTTGCTTGTTTTACTGATGTGTAGATTTATGTTAGGAAGCGCAATGATAAACTGTTGCTTACATCATTTCCAGAACCATATCATCAATCTAGGTATACAAGTGAACATTTTAAAGGAAACGTAAAAATATTTCTGCCATCACATATTAATTTGGTTGAGAAATGTAAAAAGTTACAGGGCACTTAAGAAATTAAGATGATTGAGAACGGTCTCCCGCTTCACTACCCTAACTACTTTCACTTGTTTTTAGCTTGATTATGATTTCGTTGATCTGACCTTCGAATAATAATCCTATTATTTGAATAATTGCTAATTAACCTACTAATCGAGTGGTGGTAGGTGTTAATTTGCAATTTATTATAATGTTGTTTCTAATATACTGCTGACCTATATAATAATTTGGTATGCACTTAACAGTACAATTTTACCATTGAGTATTAATTTATCTATTTATGAATTATTCTTTCAATTAGGTAGTTTTTACTTTGTGTTACATTTAAAAATGGTTTGGAGTAAAAAACATTCTCCTTTTATTAAGTATCTGCCTAATATTGGAAGGGACTTTCTAATTTCTTTCTTAAAATTAAGTTTTGGATTAAAATACTTAACATATATTAAAGCGCGAACTGTTGTGTGTTAGAATTATGTACTCTGTAGCGAATCGAATGAATACATTAGGTTTTTCCTTATGTGATCGATTTTCTGCTTCTATTCAAAATGTCTAGACAAAATAAAAATAGCCAAAGATGCCTGTGAACCAAAACTGAATTATTGCTTTTATAATAAATAATCCGTCTGTGTAGATGTAGATACGTATTATGTAGATAATGAGAAAGGGAGATAAACCTTTGTAATTATTGCAGCTCTGTAAATATTTCTTTTCGTAGAAATAAAATTTAATTAAGTAAGAGTAGACAGGCATTGCAGTTTTGTGTTGCGAAGAAATTGTCCTGAGGAAATTGGGGAAGTGAGCATGACGGAATCGCCTTTGTGATTTTTAGCTTTTTTGAGAGTTCCACATCGCAAAAGACAAGAAAAAAAAAAACCGGAAGCTTTAGTAGATTACTCAGTCTTTTGGATAAAATATCTGTGGGCAGTGGCGGTTCGCTATGAAATAAAGTGGGTGTCTATTTTACTTTCAATAATTTTTTGAAAGATAATTCAATCGTATGATTATTCGTAAAGGCAAACTTCTGAACGCTTTTTGTTGAAAATATAGGCTTTTTATATAAACATAGAAAGCGAATAAAACGATGAAAAGTCAATTATAATTTTATTAATCACAATAATTGTTTCGCCAAACATTGGCTTCTTCAGGTGAAGATGAGTCGGATTGACAAGTTACAAATATCGGTTTATATATAAACGGTAAAGACTAGGTAAAGTGAGAAATAAGTGGGGAAATTAAATTTTTGAAAACAAATTTAACAAAGGAGACCTATTAACTTTGATTTGATCATTAAGTAAAACATTTAATTTATTATATTTATTAATATACAAACTTTCTGTTAAATTGAGTTTAATACTTTTGGGTAATTCTTTTAAAATTTTGAAATTATCATTGAAAGAGTGTTTTTCAAGCAACAAATGTTCTGCGTAGGTAGAATCCATTTTTTTATTGATGTAGCTACGTTTATGTTCACGAATCCTATGAATGAAAGATCTCCCAGTTTGACTGCAATCAAGTCTATGTTGGTCAAATTGGGAGATCTTTCATTGATAGGATTCGTGAATATAAACGTAGCTACATCAATAAAAAAATGGATTCTACCTACGCAGAACATTTGTTGATTGAAAAACACTCTATTAATGATAATTTCAAAATTTTAAAAGAATTACCCAAAATTATTAAACTCAATATTACAGAAAGTTTGTATATTAATAAATATAATAAATTAAATGTTTTACTTAATGATCAAATCGAAGTTAATAGGTCTCCTTTGTTAAATTTGTTTTCAAAAATTTAATTCCCCCACTTATTTCTCACTTTACTTAGTCTTTACCGTTTATATACAGGGTTTTTCAAGTTGATGGGCTATTAGAAGTATATGAATTAGTAGAAGGAATTCAATTCTGAAACTTGGGCTCATTTGGTTATTGTTTATGCCGCTTCTTTTAAAAATATTTTCAAGTTCGATTTACATCCGGTTATACCGGAAGTCGATACCAACTTTCTTATTTTTAATGGAATGGTATATTTTTCACACTGGATTCGAATAAAACGTGTAATTCTAAGGTAAGTTTGATAACCAACTTGTACACCTATGACGATCGGTTTCTAAGTTAATTTAATTTATAGAAAAAAAATCGCTACCGCAACCCAAATTATAAAAAATCATAACTTCCACAAAATACGACTTAGAGTGTTGAAATTTTTACTAGTAATAGCTGAATATTAGTGCTAACGCCTTGACAAAATTGAATTAAATAATTTATACAGGGCGTTTAAAATAAAATTCTAAAATTGAAAAACTTCAAACACGAATTACTTCGTTTTTTCAAATGGCACCTACTATTTTTTATTTTTTCAATCGATTCCTTTTTTTATCCTCTTTCGATCCATATGGATACTTCCTATTTTAAGTAATAATTCAAAATTATTCCAAAATTTTCAAATAAAATAGGAAGTATCCATATGCATCGAAATAGGATAAAAAAAGGAATCGATTGAAAAAATAAAAAATAGTAGGTGCCATTTGAAAAAACGAAGTAATTCTTGTTTGAAGTTTTTCAATTTTAGAATTTTATTTTGAACGCCCTGTATAAATTATTTAATTCAATTTTGTCGAGGCGTTAGCACTAATATTCAGCTATTACTAGTAAAAATTTCAACACTCTAAGGCCGTTTTCTGACTTGTCGGTGTAGCAGCGGTGCGGTACCGAAGTGGTTGGTACCGAAACGATTCCGCGTTGCTTGCATTTACACATCTATCGGTATGTTTTCGGCATAAAACGGAGCAGAACCGCTTGTACCGTCACAAGAAGATGTCGTCCTCCTTGAGTGATGAAGATATTGTATGATGTCTCATGCAGTAATCCCGAGCGGCTACTGGACGTTTCTACCGCGATGCAGTATACCGAACCGATATCACTCCTCTACCGCACGTGCCGCACAAGTCAGGAAGACCGTATTGAAATATAGGTGCTCAGTAAGCATTCGGTACCGCGTATACCGAGCATACCGATACCGCACCGCTGCTACACCGAAAAGTCAGAAAGCGGCCTTAGTCCTATTTTGTGGAAGTTATGATTTTTTATAATTTGGGTTGCGGTAGCGATTTTTTTTCTATAAATTAAATTAACTCAGAAACCGATCGTCATAGGTGTACAAGTTGGTTATCAAACTTACCTTAGAATTACACGTTTTATTCGAATTCAGCGTAAAAAATGTACCATTTTATTTAAAATAACAAAGTTTGTATCAACTTCCGGTATAACCGGATGTAAATCGAACTTGAAAATATTTTTAAAAGAAGCGGCATAAACAATAACCAAATGAGCCCAAGTTTCAGAATTGAATTCCTTCTACTAATTCATATACTTCTAATAGCCCATCAACTTGAAAAGCCCTGTATAAACCGATATTTGTAACTTCCTAATCAGACTCATCTTCACCTGAAGAAGCCAATGTTTGGCGAAACAATTGTTGTGATTAATAAAATTATAATTGAAACTTTTCATTGTTTTATTCGTTTTCTATTTTAAATATGAAGTTTCAGCAAGTCACGCCTACAACAATGAATTATTTTTATATAAACATTTATCAATAATGAAGTGTCTATTGATAAGAATTCTGAAAATGGCACGCTGGAAAAAGGGGGGATTTCTTGCCTCTCCCTGACTGGGCTAAATTGTAAAACAATTTTGAGAAAAAATCAGGAAGTTAAGCTTATTCTAATTAGGGAACGTTCATTAATTACGTGGGTTGTTTCCCTGCAAATTGGCCCTTCCCTCCCTCTTAGTGAGATTTAGTAAGATGTGGCTAGTTCCTCTATCCCTCACACGTGAATGTTAGCTTCTTGATGACCCTCCCCTTTTTAAATGAGATTTGGCGTGATTTGACTAGACCCCTAATTTAACCTACCCTAACTCCCATGGTCTTCCCCTAAACAATTCACGGTGACATACCTACCCCAAATTGCATTAAACGATTAGTTGAATTAGTTTTAAACGTTGGTACTGGAATCTTTCTTTAATTTGAGTTTCTGAGAGGAGGGATTGATCCATCCTTTTGCATCTTCCCTTCTCTATGGAATTGGAATATATAGGTATGTTGTATGTCTCCCTCCTTTGAGGCAAACTAAAAAAAAAACATATTTCCGAATTGCGATGTAGGTAGGTAAATTAGGATGTCAGAGAATTAAGATTTTCATGAACCTTGACCTTAAACATAACTTTTTCTGCTCTTATTTGAATGTTTGAGTATAAGCTGCGCCTTTCGCCTTTTTCGCGCACTTCAGGGCTCATAAGATTTTGAAATATCATTAGATACTTCTATTGTACAGTATTTTCAGAGATTTTTTCAATTCTGATTTTTAAAATCCTTCTAAGTTCGGTTTTTAGTTACATGTCACTTTTTTTTACATAAGGTAACTTGACTCTTCTATTGGTGCGTAATAATGTTTAAATTAGAATTTTTGCTTTAATTTTCATTAAAAATGAAAGTATCTATCGTAGGTCTTCATTAGTGCTCGGCAGTAATGTATAATTAGGACGGAAAAGTTGATATAATTAGGGAAGTTGGATCTAGTACCTACGCTTTGCTACTATAAGGGCAAACTCGACGAAAATACTTATTCGATGTTAGAACTTTTAAAAGTAGGAGTTTGCCTTTTTTCCTTTTACTACTTAATATTAATAAGTTCCCGTTTTACTCCGGTTGCTCAATTTTAATAAGAATGAAATAATAGTTCATAGTTACAAAACACCAACCCGTAACCCATAGAAAATATTTAAATTTTTGTTGCGTCGCTGACAACTTCACCTAACTTTTTTGGTTCAAGTTTTGATTCTGAACATATCACGTGAGCGATACTCCGTTTGATGTCCATGTGTTAGAGAGAGAGGTAGTCGGACGCGTGAAATGGAAGATAAAATACACTCAACATACAGCGTTTAGGTGCACTGCACGAGAAGCCGGAATCAGCCGGAATAATGTGCTACATCGGCACGGGTACCCGACAGTCTGCCAGGGTTTTGCAACTTCGGTTAGCCTGCCACCTGGTGAAAATGTCCAGTACGAGTCATTTTTAAAGGCTCTGGAAGCTAGTGTTGGTAGGAACCGATAGTAAAAAAATTATGTTCAGAAGCATGTTCAGATTTCAGAGTTCAAAGTCCACTAATTGTAAATGACGCACAATTTATGGCACAATACGTGTTAATTAAAATATTACGTAAATGATGGAGTCGTGTTCGGTAAAATATATTAAAGAAAATTCAAATAATTTTCAAAATCGTTTCGAAATAAAGAAAAGGGGTCCACCTCGCCCAAAACTACAGCTGACACAAGAGTGTACCTTAAAAAATAAAAAGTTCAAACGTGTGTTTACAGTAGAACAGTATAAAAAAACTTCGTGGTTGTGTGGGTGTAATAAATTAAACGCATTATTTTGCTTTCCGTGCCTGATTTTTGCCGGTAATCCTAATGAAGGTGTTGAGTGTGCTTGCTAATTTAAAACATAGACGAATGGATTTCCTGTATAAGTAAACGTAAGGTTTTTATTTATTGTGTTATTAAATGCCATAAGTATTTGTTTCTCCTAAAAATTTACAACATCGTGAAATACGCTTCATGTTCTGATATTACCCACATGTTATTAACTTTGTGAACCCCCTTCGTATTCGACCACCAGCCGCCACTGGTTGTGGGTCATACACAATATTTGTAAAGCCAAATTGAAAGACTTATGATTCGCTTTAAAGTGAATATATTTCTTGTACGCCTTCAGGACTGCCAAATACCGACATCTAATTCGAATATCAATAATTGTTTTCTTTTATTTATTTTTATATTTTATTGATATGATACAAAATCAGATTATTTTAAGAGTTTGATGCCTCCAGAAAATTATTAATAAATGTCTGCAAAAACATTGTCAGGTATCTTACAAATTTTATTTTTAATACATCACTAAAAATTTGTCTTTAGTAATATATTGCCCAGTCACATGAAGAAAAATAATCATGATTTTATTATTTGATGAGTCAAGCAAAATTTTTCTAGTAAATAATACTAGAATTCTCATAAAATGTACTTGGTGGTATAAAACAATTTTTCATTCTTTCTAATAATTAGTATTAGAATAATCAAGCTAAATAAGTCTAGACTTTTTTTCTCTACCTCGCGATTATTTTATCGTGTCGTAAAGAAAAAAATACTAGAATTAGAATAGTTTAGTAAAATTAGTCATACGTAAGATGTGTAAAAAATGTTTTCTAATCAAGTCAATTTTACTAGAATTCAGTCTCAACACCGAACGTAGATTGACTAGACATTTCTAGTAAAATCTCCTTGAGCGTCTGGTCGTCCATATAATTGACAGATTTTTTAATCATGTTTGCTAGAATTCTAGCAATATTTTCATGATTGTTTTCTTCATGCAGGTTTTCTGGTTTGTTTGTGCACATGTATATGTCTGCTATAAATAGGACAAAAAATTTGACCAAGAACAAGTCTTAAAGTAACCCTTCAATTATTACGTATTTAATTACATCATACGCTAAAATTTCACATATGTATGTACTGAGATAAAATGTGCCGTTAGGAACCTTTTTACAAGTTAAGTGTTTTGTGCGACCGTTCATTCGAAAGCTTGTGTAATGTGTATATTGTGAAGCCTTATACAAGTCATTTCTTGTGTGAACAAAACTCTAAGCTCGCAATTACACTTTGGTTTAATCTTGGGTTATACAGGATTTTAATTTTCTCAGAAAGTATGTCTCCTTTTTTTCAAGGAAAGTTTAGCAAATGCCCTTGTCTTTTGTAAGTCCTTGTAAAGTGCACACTCGAGAAATTTCTAACGATTTCCTTGACATTTTTTATTTTTTCTCTCTTGTAAGACATACGTTAGAATCTCGAGTAATCTTGATAGGAATTCTGATATAAAAGATCTGTTGCTACGTTTGAACTGGAGGTAAGGTATTTATTACATACGAGTATACGTGTCAACTCAGCACAATAGCAACCCTCATGGAGGAGTCCTTATAAGGTTCTCTCATGCGTTAGAACAAATTAAGCTATAATTATGAAGGTAGAAATTCAGTGGTCTTGCAAATGAGCAGTTCGTAATATCGATTAAAATTGTTGTGAAAATGAGACATCCTTCTTCCACCTGAAGAAGCCACTATGTGGCGAAATGTAGGTATATTATGGTAGAATAAAATTGTATGTAACTTGAGTCTGTTTGAATATGGAGTTACAATATTTAATAGCTCCTTCGATTCAAACTGGGAAGATAAGCTTTTGATATTAATCATTCGAAGAAGAGTAATAGGTATTTGAAGATTTTTAAAACTTCTTAAACTATTTACTATCGTTAATAAAAGTTGAATATGAATTCTACACTCATAGTAGTTGACAAGATCGAAGTCTCGCAATAGTGCGTGGAGTTTAAAGCTGATTGATCTAGAGAAGAAGCATAATCTATTTTCAATTTATTGAATACTAGCTATGCCTGCGACTACGTCAGCGTGGAATAGTGACTTTCGGCAGCATTTAAAATTTTTTTCTTGTATATTTTTATTTTCTGGGCGGTTAGCCTATTTGCCGACGTCATTACACAAAAACTTTCATTCCTTATTTTTGTCCCCTTTTGTGTAAAATTTTTACAAACTTTAAATGTCGTATTTTTATCTAATGAAAAGCCAAAAAATAAGTTTCAAGCCTCTAGCTTTATATCTACTTATCTAT
Organism: Agrilus mali; assembly: GCA_029378335.1. NCBI lineage: Eukaryota > Metazoa > Arthropoda > Insecta > Coleoptera > Buprestidae > Agrilus > Agrilus mali. Next base: position 4,870,573 of record CM055655.1, on the reverse strand, counting down.
CTCTCTACCAAATTCTCATTTAAATCTATTCAGTAGTTTGGGCGTGATTGCGTAACATACAGACAGACATAGTTACTTTCGCATTTATTATATTATAGATTAATATAGTTTAATTATAGTTTAAAATAGTTTATATAGCTTAGTATTCAACTACCTTTATTGATCCAAATAAACAAAACCTCTATAACTTTTTACACTTAATATCTTAATTTTCTGGGCCGCTAACTTTTTGGACGACGTCATTACACAAAAACTTTCATCGGCTAATTTTATCCCCTTTAGGGTAAAATTTTTACAAACATTGAATGTCGTATGTATTAATATCTAATCAAAAGCCTAAAAAAATCATTAAAAATTATGGAATTTCCACACAAACTTTCCTATTTCAACCCCTTACAACCCTTTTTTCGCATTAAAAAGTAGCATATGTCCTTTCTCAGGCTCTAGACTATCTCTGTACCAAATTTTGATCGATTTTCCCATGGGAATAAGATATTTTCCCGCAGTAAAACGTAGCCTATGTGTTAATCCAAGGTGTCAGCTAACTCCATACCAAATTTTATTAAAATCGCTCCAGCCGTTTAGACGTGAAGAAGTAACAAATATATACACGCACACACTCACACTTTCGTCTTTATAATATCAGTGTGATGTTCTTCTCACTTTTAAGTCCTGAAATAAAACTTGTGACTATCACAACAACTTAAACATAGAACCACGAAACGTAAGAGAAAGATTAACATCAACGAGAGTAGAAATTGGTTGGGACATGCCCCGTTAGGATACGGATCGAATTTCAAGTCCAGCAGCCCAAAAAAATCTCATATCAGAGAGGGGAATAATCGAAAATCTCACGTAAACTTTTTAATTCACAGAATTATTATAAATTTATCTCTACAACCACGTTATAGGTTAAATACTTAGTACGTAGAGTGGTGGGAAAGGTCTCATCATTGCTATTGTAATGATATTGCCGGTTCAGTTTAAAAAAATCTCACGTCGACTTTTTAATTGAAGGGATTGTTATAATTTCTTCTCTTCTACCATAAATTCTTAATGAAATTGAATTGGGACGTCTGTTAGTTACGGGAACTAAAATGGAGGGAGGGGTTGAGTAAAATCTTATCAAATCTCATTTAGCGGGAAGGGGCTAGGTAATTGAAAATCCCACGTCAACTTCTTAATTAAATTATATCTTTAGGGTAAATAATACCTGGAGGGATCTCCCTCTCGTCCTGTACCTACTGATGCAGAATACCCAATTTTAACACAAAATTGTTGTTCCTTCTTACTATTACGTGGTGTAACATGTTAAATGCATTTCTTGCCCTCTTTCTAATTGTTTCATTTTTGCTTTAAGCAATAAGTTTGACACTACCTCTACATAATGAAATTCTCTGGTATGTTTAGTTATTTGGGGTATCTACTAATTTTTGTTGTCATCATAAATTCTAAATAAATGAGCTCAAAGTGGGAGGAGGGTTACAATAAAATGTCATAAAATGTATAAAAGTAAAATTTAAACCATTGAATAAAGAAATAGTTTGATTTTTTAACAAAGACTGCTCACATTACTTAATTAATTACTTGAGGTGAAGTCCACAAAAATATAATCAGATATCATTTAAAAGGATATTATTGAATTCTCACATAAACTTTTACATTCAAGGAATTATTATAATTTATTTTTACTTGTTATTTAAAAATTCATTGTAGGAGGGTGGGAATCCTACAATTAACTAAATCTCACTAAGGGGAGGTTCTAAATTAAAACCTTTTTAACCTACAGCTATAATAATATGTAGAAAATATTTTAATTCATTTACAATCTAATGCTTAATAAAAATATCTTTTGTATGAATATATCGTACAACAAGGAATTTATTTAATTATTTAATCTTTTTTGCTATCCATTCATGCGATACTAAACGTACACATTAGTTTACTTTATAATAACTAGGTATCCATAGTTTTTGCTATTACGTAATATCATGTTTACCTTGTAAAATCATCTCGAAAGCGGAATTAATTACAGTGTCATTGTTCATTATGTAGATAGATGCTTATAAGTAGAATTTTCTGTCACGCCAATGTTACAAAAACAAGAAAACCCATTTAAGCATTTGTTTAGTGGGGTCGTTTTTTAACCTATAAAATTCGCGCTTGTAATCGTGTTTGATATTTACCTGGAAAAGTCTCCTTTCAAGTAACAATAGTGAGTCACATTTTACGGATTTTTTGCCTGTAGCAAAGGAGCGTTTTAGATTAAAACGGTTACTAAGATTATATACATATATTATTAAAAATGTTTTTAAAAAACTGTAAAAGGGACCATCCATAAATTACGGCACACAGCAAGGGGTGGGGATCAACGAAATGTGACATTGTGTGACAGGCGGCAGGGAGGGTCCAAAGCTTTGCGACGTGTCACACATCAAAATCTAAATAAAATGTTCAAATGCGAAATTTACATATAAACAAAAAACTTTAACATATTATCAATTCGATCTATATTTATAAGGTTTATGTAATTTAATCACTTCTAAATATAAAATAAGAATATATGTCACGTCATACCAGGAGGGAATGGGGACAAGGACGGGGGGGGGGGGGTAAAAAACCATAAAATTTGTGTGACGTAATTTATGAATGGCCCATAATGTGGTGTTATTCATTACTTTATAATATTACTACAGTTTTTCAGTAAAATCTTAAGGGTTCTATTTTTATTTTTAACCATTTTCTAAAGGGTTGGAAGAAATGATTGACATTCGCAAAAGCTACGTAGTTCCAATAGTTTTGTGCAACATTAAAGTTCGCATACTATACTCTATCGATAGCTTTTGACGATGACATAATGACAAAGATTATGTGGAAGGGTTGATTCTAAATGTACCTACCTAAAGGGGTTCTGCTTTTTAGTTTAAGGACCATAAAAATTGCATAATACGTATTACTTAGTGGGTAGTCAGTCTGTTCAAATTAGTATTTATTTACAAAATAAAAACGACAATTCGCGGTTTGAATCCTTGGCGTAAAGTGGATGAGAAAGAAACAAATCGGTGGACACCTTCTCAACTAGAAATAAATCGGTCTTGCGGCATTCCAGTTCTGGAAATTTTAAATCAGAAAACTTTCCTTCTCCCGAAATGGATGGGAGAATCGTATTGATTTGATTTCGTAGGGTTACCTATCAGAAGTAGGTTATTGAATTCCATCCAAAGCTCATACAAACGTAATATATCTATAAATGGTTATATCTGAATAAATGTATGAATTGTTGTATGAATGTAGGTAGGCAGGGTAGCTGAATGTACCTATGAATGTACGTACACTAGTAGGAAATGAAATAAGTTAGTGGTAGTTTCGTTTAATAATACCATTTCCAGTGAATTAGCTTCACGTTTAGATACTTACAAGTATTTATACAGGGTGTCGTATATCTAGATCTAGGACATGACAATTTCAGATTCTAATTTACACATGTTCCAGAAAAAGCATTAAGGATTAAGGAGATAATAGAAAGGGGCGTCATAGCTTTGTATATTTGTTTTGAAAAATTTAGGGGTTTACACGGAGAAAAATAATCATGATTTTATTAATTGATGAGTCAAGCAAAATTTTTCTCATAAAATGTACTTGGTGGTATAAAATAATTTTTCATTCTTTCTAATAATTAGTATTAGAATAATCAAGCCTAAATAAGTCTAGACTTTTTTTCTCTACCTCTCGATTATTTTATCGTGTCGTAGGGAAAAAAATACTAGAATGAGAATAGTTTAGTAAAATTAGTGATAAGAACTGTAAAAAATGTTTTCTAATCAAGTCAATTTTACTAGAATTCAGTCTCAACACCGAACGTAGATTGACTACGTAGACATTTCTAGTAAAATCTCCTTGAGCGTCTGGTCGTCCATATAATTGACAGATTTTTTAGTCATGTTTATGTTTGCTAGAATTCTAGCAATATTTTCATGATTGTTTTCTCCGTGTACCAGTGCTATGTGGTAGCTAACTAATTCTCGACGTTATGTGGCAATAAAACCGTCATCAGTAGTGGTATAATCTTGCTCAATTATTATTCTGTACGTAACGTTGAGAACTGGTATCGGATAATTAAATTGTTTTTAAGAAAAGAAAAAGTAACAGGCCGCACTTAAAATTTTAAGTTGACGATGGTTCTGTAAAGACGAAAAGTTGCACGAAAAATTATAATAACACCAGTATATGAAGATAAATAAACTGTAACGATAATGCGATCATTATTTTCCAATATGCCTAATTGTAACTAAAATATTTCGAATTATACAGAATGCAAAATTTTTTTTTTTAATATCTTACAAGCTAGAACGGATTCTGCATTTCTAAGTACACCATTATTATGTACTTCAATAGGCAACTCTGCCCCTATTTAACCACCGTCATATTTTTTACGATTTAGGAGATCCCAATGATGCTCATAGAATTTGAAGCACCCTGTATTTTTTTATTTTAAATTAGATTATTTTACACCATTTATATTTTTTAGGACGAATACAAAATTTAATAATTCAATTCGTAATAGTACTTTTTTATGCCTCTTTTTAATAATAAGCAATTTTAATTAAATCTATTAAAGAGACGTATAGGTAATTGTATTTGTGTCAATCGTCGTCGACAAAGACAATGTCAAATTACTTACCCCTAATGTGTTAATTCAAACGAACGTTATCGTCATTTCTTTTGTTCGGCATCAATTAGTAAAGGTAGTTGGTATTTTGTTGATTGGAAAGAATGCTTTAGTTGATTGCAAATCCAAATAATTGTTACAGCTTTCAGTAAGATTGCATTTTTTTGTGGACTTTAAAGAGCATTCGCCTCGTTATTTTTCGCATCCATATTTAGTAAAATAATTGTTTCTGAATGGCTAAGTACTTATAAGGGCGTTTTAAGAGGCATGGATCTGTGAAACATAAAATTTTCTATTTAAAACTCTAATAAATGAATGATGTGATGTTCTTGTATTTATTGGTTTACAATTATGTATGTGGTTAATACTGATCACTTTGAATCCATGCAAGTTACGTAGCTAACCATAAATACTTGAGAGGTTAAGGAGATTTAAAAATTAAAAAAAAAAAAACGTTTCTCTTTACTAAGGACATTTTTCGTAAATTGCAAGTCATTCGAAGTAAATCTCTAGGAAATATTCTTTTGAAATTTTATTTCATTATCTTAGGTTATATTCTGTATTTAAACGATGATTTCTTTGGTCATTACTATATTTAAAGGATAATTAATATAATTATCGAAAATCATACATTTTTGTATGTAACTGTTAAAATTCAAATTTAATTTGTTTACTTTTAATCCTTCATTATACTTGCTAATAGAAAATGTTTGGATGTTGATGAAGCAAACTATTTGAACTTTGAATTTCGTGTTTACTGCTGTTACTTGCAATAGAAACAGAGGTTTCGGTTTTCTTTTGGGCGTGAGTTGGATGATTTAGACAGTAAATGAACTGTTTACCTACCTCTCTGTAGTTCATGCTGAGAATTTGATGAGTAGTTTCCTGATTTGACAAGTAATTTACTGCTTCCAAAGGGGACGAAATCGTAGTTTCAATTTAATACGTTTATGATTTGCATCAGCATAGGATCATTTTAATTTCTTGAATTTCAACGTATATAATAAAGGTCAGTTCTCCACTAACTTTAAGGAAAAAATGGTGTATTTGAAGTTATCTGTTAAAAAAGGGCACAGCAGTTCGTAACATATTCAGAGCTTGATATTGTTTATTAATGGTGATTAATATACGGAGAAAACAATAATGAAAATATTGCTAGAATTCCAGGAAACATGACTAAAAAATATTTACTATCATAGAAAATTCCTTAATCTTTAATACGTAGTAGTTAAATAAATAATAATTATATTCCTTATAATACTTTCTAAAAAAAGTAATTCATGCACATTCATCAAATCTAAAAGTAAGCCCATTCCTACCACACCAATCTTAAACATTATCTAGATCATGCTGCATACTAAGATAGTCATCATACGAAGTGTTAGAGGAAAATAATTTCATATCATCAGCGTACAACAAAATCTCAGCAAACATTAATACAGATACAATATCATTAATAAACATTATAAAGTAAAGGGGTCCAGTGTGAGTACCTTGAGGTACCCCAGAGACTGCTTTGTACTCAGCCGAAACTTAACGGAGTATCCTCTATCAATTAAAGATGAGGACACCCAATCAGGCATAGGTCCAACAATACCATAATAAATATATTCAAATTTTTGAAATCAGTCAATTTTTATGGTATTCAGAATCTCACAATTAATTAATAAAGGCTTTATTACCATAACAAGTGGCTCTAATGTCCACGTTCACTTGAATAAGAATATGAAATTACTACATAGGTACCTTTTTAGAAATTTTTAAATGGGAATTTTCAAATTAGAGAGACAAAGAAAAAGAGGAGAAGAACAAAAGGGTGGAAGAAAATTACTTTAAAAACTAGTGCGTTATGATTGCAGCACTAGAACAGTTTTTGGGGCACTTTGGGAGACTCATCTAAGAAAATTTTAGCTAATAAAAAAAATTAAAACGAATAAAATTTTCACTCTATAAGAAGGAAGAAAGTTATATTTTAAAAAAACTCCATCAAACGGAGAAAACAATCATGACAGGATTGCTAGAATTCTAGCAAACATGACTAAAAAATCTGTCAATTATATGGACGACCAGACGCTCAAGGAGATTTTACTAGAAATGTCTACGTTCGGTGTTGAGACTGAATTCTAGTAAAATTCACTTGATTAGAAAACATTTTTTACAGTTCTTATCACTAATTTTACTAAACTATTCTCATTCTAGTATTTTTTTCTTTACGACACGATAAAATAATCGAGAGGTAGAGAAAAAAAGTCTAGACCTATTTACCTTGATTATTCTAATACTAATTATTAGACAGAATAAAAAATTGTTTTATACCACCAAGTACATTTTATAAGAATTCTAGTATTATTTACTAGAAAAATTTTGCTTGACTCATCAAGTATTAAAATCATGATTGTTTTTCTGCGTTTAAATTATATAACGAATAGTACTTTTAAGAATGCCCAAAAGGCGTATTTTTTTATTAAAAGAGTTTTTTTATCAGTTTCTTAACTACAAAGTTTATTGGAACTTCTCCAGTTTTTTTCAGTGCTATCATTTTTTTTTAGTTTTCACAAACCGTTAATATTTTACATGTCAGTAGGAAGCAGACTGGAAAAATCAGTTTCTAAAAATGATTTTATTCATTAATTCAAGTTGAACAAATTTAAATGCTTATAAACAGAGATCTTGAATTATGTAATATACAACACAATGTTTGTTGCTAAAATTGTAATTATAAAATTTCAGATCCTCAGTAATTTACGTATAACTATTCAACTTTTTATTTTCAAAGGGTGTAGGGAAATACAAATATCAATAATTCTTTTGATATTTCTTTAGGTCGAAGGTAATAAATGGTGTTACAAATGTATACTGTAATTTTTCCAATTATTAGATTTATTTTGAATTCATCATCAGTCGAAATAGATTCTCTTTCTATTAAATTAGTCACTAGTTGGTTATTGAGTACATATTTGATTTCACCTACCATTTCCCTGTTTAGCTTTACTTTCGAATATTTATTTCTTATTAGGTCACCCACCACTCAATTTAAAAGGATCGATTCTCAGTTGTATGCCATTAAGATAATTATTGGAAACATTTTAAGGTGTTTTATTGCGGAACTGGATTCCAAAGAATTATTTACTGGATTCCAAAGAATTATTTACACACTAATAAAGGATGTTCGATGAACTTTTAAAAAATGAACTTTATTTTCTTAAACATTACATGAGTCACCCCATCAATGTCGTGGTTACAGTATGACTATCATTGCGAACTTGCAATCTTTAGGACATTTGCTGCTGCCACTGACTAAACAAAGTCAATCCTGAATCTAAGAAAAATAATGAATAAGAAACTAACGGAAATCGACAAACTTAACAGTAAGTTACGCTAAACTTGTTCCCTTAAATTTTGACTAGTGCTGCTTCATCAAAATTTCCATGAGATGGTCCAATAAAATATAATTTTTGTACAGGTGTTTTTTTTTTACTTTCCAAATGTTTCGAATTTGCTACAACGATGTAGACGTTTTATATTAACCAATGAAACTTTACATATCAAAACTAAATAAAGAGGATAAATGATATTAAATAAGTAGCCATCATGTTAGATTATATTTGATTAGGTTAGGTTAGGTTAGTAAGCAATTTATGGAAACTACACGGAGAAAAATAATCATGATTTTATTAGTTATGAGTCTACAAAATTTTTCTAGTAAATAATACTAGAATTCTCATAAAATGTACTTGGTGGTATAAAACAATTTTTTATTCTTTCTAATAATTAGTATTAGAATAATCAAGCTAAATAAGTCTAGACTTTTTTTCTCTACCTCTCGATTATTTTATCGTGTCGTAAAGAAAAAAATACTACAATGAGAATAGTTTAGTAAAATTAGAAATTAGTGATAAGAACTGTAAAAAATGTTTTCTAATCAAGTCAATTTTACTAAAATTCAGTCTCAAGACCGAACGTAGATTGAAATAGACATTTCTAGTAAAATCTCCTTGAGCGTCTGGTCGTCCATATAATTGACAGATTTTTTAGTCATGTTTGCTAGAATTCTAGCAATATTTGCATGATTGTTTAGTAATGAGGGATAACAAGTTGCTGTTTAAGTGCCTGATGCTTTCGTAAATATACTGATTCCCCAACATGCCAAGTTGAAAACCCTGAAAAAGGAGAGATGGGAAAAATAGTTTCAGATTTTTATCTCGTCTATTTTTAAAAAATGTATTACGGTTTACCTTATGAGTACCTATTGTATTCTATCAACTTTCAAAAATATATAGAACTGGGAACTAGTCAATTTCTTTGATATGAATTAAAGCTAGAATATAATTTAGTGTAAGAGGCATTTATTTAATTTATGTGGTGTAACGGATGCCACATAAGCACGCGAGGATAATTAGTCTTATTTTATTATTAGGTAAAATAATTTATTTTTGTAGGATTATTTCAGGTTAGGAAATGATATATACATAAATGCTGTTGTATAATGGCTGTATAAATCCTACATTAATAATATCGTTCTGATAGTTTGGAGAGCCGTGTGCTCTAGGTAGTATTAAGTATAAAGTTAGAGCCAAATGTTGCCAATATAATCTGTAAAACTAGAAAGTTTGCGTATTCCTATTTAGAAAATACTTGCACAAAAAAAAACTACTTCCAGGATAATAGAAAGGTAAGTGATAGATGTAGGTTTTAGGACTATTTTCGTGTTTTTTGGGTCTGTTTATGCACGCATCACGAAAAACTGCTGACCTAATTCCAATAAGGGCTTTATTTAGAAAAACATTAGCAGCAATACCCGGCGTTGCTCGGGTAAGAATATATTACACGTTTTATGGAACATTCTAGAATATTCGCGAATTTAGAACTATCCAGAACATACTTTAATGATATAAAACATTCTTTAACTTTTTTAACACTCTGAAACATTCTTGAATGATCTTCAAGATTCTGGAACATTCTTGAACATTACCAAATCATTCTGAAATGTTATAATAAAACATTTTTTTACTTCTTAGAACATATCTGAACTCCCTGTAACATTCTTAAAAAATCTGCTTCATTCTCATCCCCACTCCGTGCTGTTTGCTGGATGAGTAGTGACATCAGTAGACGCCTTGCGGGGATGACTAATCGATTGATAATAATTGATCAGTTATCGACCACTGAGAGTTGAAGATTATTACAATACTAATATCGCTATTAAAAAATGGGGGTTGGTGGTAGAAGGATGAAAATTAAGGGTTATCTATATGTATTTTTTAATGGCAAATCATAAAAAAAATTAAAATCAAAAATTTTGTTTGTTAGGGGTAAATAGCCCGTATCACTTAGGGGTATGAAAAATACATAGTTCGCGATTCCCAGACCTACTGAATATGCATATAAAATTTCATAAAAATCGGTCAAGCCGTTTCGGAGGAGTAGGGTAACTAACATTGTGACACGAGAATTTTACCTATATAGTATTAGATAGGGCCCAACTTCGAGCAAAATTTGTTTAACAAGTAAAAATAAATTCAAAAGATTTTCTCGAAACTTTATTAAACTGTATCGTAAGACGTGTTTCTTCAGACGAGAATAATTGCTACTAAATATGCGTTGACAAGTAGGTGTTTAAATAGGTTAACCATAAGGGTAGTCCTTCCCTTATTTCAATTTTTATGATGCATATCTAATTGACAATAAATAAAATAAGGTAATTCCAAAAGTATGTAAGCCTCATTATAATCCTGATATCCTGATATTTGAAATTTCGAATACTTACTCAAAAACTTGTATATTTTGGAATATTCAAATCTGAAGTATTTGGATATTTGAGTATATTAATATTTAAATTTCAAATAAATCATTTGTTTTTCAAAGCATGCGGATTATAGACATCAATCAATTCAAGTAATTCACCTATGATTTCAATCCCTACTAGTCCGGTCAAATTAGACCAAAAAATAAGAGTAAAGCTACATAAATTCCCACCAAGCTGAAAATCAGTGAGATTGTTTAAAATATGATTAAAAATAAAATATGAAAGTTCCCCATCTTTCCTCTGTATGGAAAAAAAATAATTCAAGGTTAAAGGTCAAAAAAATGAGTTTTTCCCGATTTTCAGCAAAACGGTAAGTTTTATCATAAAATTACCCCAGACAAAAATTGTAGATCATAAAATTATCTATAAAACATGTATCTCTAAAATACCCCAAAATAAGCTATGTAATTAAAATTAAATATTTAGTGCAAATAGAAAAAAGATTGTAGAGGAAAATTTTTCCCCAGAAGAATTCCCCTGAAAAATATATCTCCAAAAATACCCCAAAGAAAAACAAATCCCCTATTTTTTGGGGAAAATCCCCTAATCTGGCAACCCTGAGACTAACAGTATTTCATTTATTGGGCACACTGACATAAAGCAGGTATAAGAAGGACCCTAGCCACGCATACAATTTAACAGGAGACAGATGATGTCTCGAAGTTACACTGGCGTATAAAATAAGGGACTGGGTTTCATTTTACCTGATATCTCAGAAACGGTGGCTTTTAGGAAAAAAATATTAATACATATTTTATAGATAATTTTATGATCTACAATTTTTGTCTGAGTATTTTTATGATAAAACTTACCGTTTTGCTGAAAATCGCGAAACTCATTTTTTGACTTTTGATCTCGAATAATTTTTTTTCCATACAGGGGAAAGATGGGGAACTTTCAAATTTGATTATTAATCATATTTTAAACAATCTCACTCATTTTCAGCTTCGTGGGAATTTATGTAGCTTCGAATGTCTTAATTGACCGGACTATACACCCCTCTCCCCCATTTTGAGTTCACATAATTAATGGATGTTCTCTATAAGTGTTTTTTTTTTGAGCTTTCATATTCTTTGCTCTCATACAGTAGCTCTCCCCTTATTTCTTTCACTATTTTACTACAATAATTTGCTGTATTTATCGTTATTATGAATTATTGCAATTGCTTTAGTTCAAAAGTAAACGTAAATGACAAAGTGTGCATTGTTGCACGTTTTTCGGATATCAATTTTTTTGCTTTTGTCCTTCGTCAAAAGTAATACGATGATGCTTCTTACGACAAGAGCGGTTGAGTTGTTCTGTCACATGTGCTGGGTGGTTGCCGTGCATCTTTTGTTATCATTGGATAAAGGGTAGGAGATAAGATTCGAGTGGAACGGTAGCGCACACTACAATCGACTACCCTTTTGTCTAGGTCGCATTGATTACTTCGTCACAAGGTCCTTTTATACAATGAATTGAAAAGATCACGCGCGAGATACGAAAAAAGACTTCGCAAGAATTGGAAAACTTTGCCAGTTGAATTTTAAGGAAAAACTATCTTTTCGTGCATATAGGTACAGGCACAGCGACATCGTTAATACTTTTCAGCCTTAAAGAATTTGATGTACCTATGCCACGAAAATAATTTGGAAACTACTCTACTCCGCATGCAAAGCAATGCCAAAGTAATAAAGCAGGGTGAGCAGATGTATGTTGGTTATCTACATTTACCATATATACGCAGTACTCGTGTACAGAGTGTTGTTTCTTTAAAGGAATAGTTTTAAGAGTAACATCAAATTCAATACGTTTGCTTAAATTATGTAAATTGTTTCGCGTTTTTTGCTTATAACTACTGAACCGATTTTATTGAATTCTTATGTATTGTAATTTGTTAATTTACAAACCGTTTTAGTGTGTAGCGCATTATTTAAATTTTTTGTTTAAACGAATACTCGTAGACTTAGTTAGTGTCTGTCGCCTCCGCCACATATTTCTTTTAGCTATTTTGTATGTATCTATTTATAAATCTAAAGCCAAATAATTAAGAAAGATGATTCTAAGTCTTATCTTCTTGTCATGTCTTTTACCTCACTGTTTTTGTTGTTTCTGGGTTGAAGATTCAATTTGAGAGCTAAAGTACCTGCCTTACAAATCCGTATTATAAAGTTGAACCTTTGTTTCCAAATTAAATGATTTTGACAACATGCCTACATAATTTTTGCAGTTGTTTTTGTAGACTTATTTCCGTTTCTTTCTGGTATGTGTCAAAATAAAGTGTAAACTCCTTATAACGTCACTCAATTTAACGACAAACTCATTATAACGTCGCATTTGTTTGACTTTGGTTGGTTTACCTTGTTTTCTATACAATAATAAACTTTATATAGCGTCACGCTCACTCTATTTAACGACAAAAATACGACATTACAAATTATTAAGCAGCACTTTCTAAGTTGCCGAAATTGATAAGAACTGCAGTCGTGAACGTTCGTTTGTTTAATGTGTTTACTTCGACTGACATGACGTGCCGGGGATTCTAAAAAATGTTGTGCTTTAAGTTCTTTGAAGGACTGTATATGAAGCCCCTTCGCGGTCAAGTAGATGGGGCTTGGTAACTTTGTAATTTGTAATACGAAAAAGGGCTTGAAGCATTTTCAAAATGTTTCAGGCCCTTCCAATGTTCTCGAAGTTCTTATAAGGTTCTTCAAGTCTTTTGAAAGTCATTGAAGCTAGGCAAATTTAGCAAAATGATGTGACATTTAACCTGATTATTCATAATTTTCTGTCAGTTCATATTTTTGATTTTTGTATAGATTGCGCCTGTTTGAACATTTAAAGTTTTACTTGTTCAGATAGACTTTTTTTTTATTGTGTTATTGTGCAATAGCTTCTAGTTATGATAATAATATTCAATTATAGTCACGTCTTTTGATCATCCTTAATGCGACAAGAACTTCAAGCCTTTTGATGTCCTTTTAGTCATTTTATAAGCGCATCACAGTTTTTAACGTATTTTGGAGTACTTTTTATATAATTTAAGTCATTATAGTTGCTCGAAGTTCATTTCATAAGCGCTTAGGGCTTTGAACGTAATTACCTTTCACGGAGAAAACAATAATGAAAAAAAAATCTGTCAATTATATGGACGACCAGACGCTCAAGGAGATTTTACTAGAAATGTCTAGTCAATCTACGTTCGGTGTTGAGACTAAATTCTAGTAAAATTGACTTGATTAGAAAACATTTTTTACACTTCTTATCACTAATTTTACTAAACTATTCTCATTCTAGTATTTTTTTCTTTACGACACGATAAAATAATCGAGAAGTACCTAGAGAAAAAAAGTCTATACTTATGTAGCTTGATTATTCTAATATCGACTAATTATTAGAAATAATGAAAAATTGTTTTATACCACCAAGAATATTTTATGAGAATTCTAGTATCTATTATTTACTAGAAAAATTTTGCTTGACTCATCAAGTAATAAAATCATGATTATTTTTCTCCGTGTGGTGTTTCGAAGTCTTTGGATTTTAAATTGCAATTCGTATTTCAAAAACCAAAACACATTAGGTAAGGGCTTTGAACTTTGGTTGGAATTATTTTTGTTAAGGCTTTACCCAGCTCTGAGTTTTGTTATATTTTCGTTTACATTTAAAATATAAACCTTTGGCACGTTTCCTTGAGAGGTATTTATAAAAGAAAGGAAATGAAGTTTACATCATAAAAAATGAACTGAACTAGAAAATTTCGGTCACATACGAATTCCGTCGTAATTAAAAATGCCACTAAAACTATTAAGATTATACAATCTGAAACGAGGGTAAATAACTAATGGAATAATAAAAAACAAAGTAAATCTTTGCAAAACAGTTTTGGATTATAATACATTAAAGGCGTTTATTTCAACCTTGTTGTTATTTATCGAATCTACTTCTTTTGTAGAAGCACATTTTCTTAACATCTACTAATGACTTTTAATTATTTCTTTTTCCCCTACATTAGATATAATTTATCTTTTGATTTATTGTTCGTAGGAGAAGCTCAAGTTATAAATTTAAATCAGTTGAATAAAGTGAATAGAAATGTTTCATTATAACCTCTTGACTTTGATTGCCGTTTGTTAGAATTGGAAATATTGGATCGTTCCTATAGGTGAGCTTAAACTAACCTACCTACATGCAAATTGGAATTGAGCCAAGATTTTGACATAAAATTACGCTCTTTACTGCCCGCAGTAAATGTGGTTACCTTCGGAAAAGGCTTTACTTTTCGTAAACAAAGAATACATTTTCTAATTTTTTAAGTACGAATTGGAAAACTATGTACTTACTTACTTTGTGCTGCTAAAAATAATAAATTTAATGTATCTACATTAGATTCACTTAATTGAAACAGAACATAATACCATGCCCTTCTATAAATAAACCACGATTTGTTATCTTAATGCTTATTCTAGATTAATTTGGTAAATCATGAACTCACAAACTACAAAATCGAAATTCACTTTGACACATTTCCTTTGTGTTTAAAAGGTCGAGGTTGTCGGTTGCGATCCAAATCTGGTGGTTTCGACACTGACTAATAATTTAATTTTCTAATTCTGATTTACGTGCTTTAGTGTGTACAAAGATAAGCTACACGCAGTTTCTGTTTGACAAAGCTATTTGACATTTCTTAGAATGGCATTATTAGACTTTCCGAATATTTCAGATGGCAGTATCTTGTCGTTTATTTCATTTTTTTTTTGTATTTTCATGACAGTAGTTCGTTCTTCACAAAAGTTCTGTATAAGTAGAAAAAAAATATGCCACCTTGAAGAAAAAAGGTATTAGGTACTTTTGAGTAAGTTGTGACCCATTTATGATATCGTTATCCTTAAGGTAAATTTATTGGATGCTATTAATCCCTTAGCAATTAAAAAGTTTACAGTATACACGGAGTAAATAATCACGAAAATATTGCTAGAATTCTATCAAAAATGACTAAAAAATCTGTCAATTATATGGACAACCAGACGCTCAAGGAGATTTTACTAGAAATGTCTAGTCAATCTACGTTCGGTGTTGAGACTGAATTCTAGTAAAATTGACTTGATTAGAAAACATTTTTTACAGTTCTTATCACTAATTTTACTAAACTATTCTCATTCTAGTATTTTTTTCTTTACGACACGACACGATAAAATAATCGAGAGGTAGAGAAAAAAAGTCTAGACTTATTTAGCTTGATTATACTGATACTAATTTTTGCTTGACTCATCAAGTAATAAAATCATGATTATTTTTCTCCGTGTAACGTACGAGAAAGTCTGAATTTGTCATTTATTACAAAAGCTAGATAATCGAACTTTTTTCTTGGCACATACAGAGTGCTCCTGACTGAAGTGACCGTCCGAGACGACGTTATATATTTAATAGGAAGTCTATCTTATTAAATGTAAGAAACGATATTTTTCAGATACATTCAAACGATAGGCTGAAACCGAACACTCTGTATAATAATAATACCATAATAATAATAAATAAAAGAACTTTAAATAAATTGGGAAGTTTGCTAAGAGGTCGTTGAGAAATAAATTAGAAAGTCTGGTGGAAGGATATTATAAAATAACGTTATAAAAGGAAATAAACAGAAGAAAAGTGCTTGCGAATTTTACCTGCCGAAAAGTAGAGCGAAGGCGAGGCGTGTTGCCACCTTGTTTTCTTTTCCTTGAACGTATCGACCCTTTTTTAAGTAAGATGGGTTACTTGGAAACTCCCTAATGTATTGTAACCCATTAGCACATTATGAAAAGGACAAATACTTATTGATGTATGTATCTACAGGGTGTTTCGCATAACGTAAACTTTCTGACAAAATTAAAGAGATGAAGACGAAAGTGCGATCAGTATTTACAAGTCCCTCGAATCATAGCTATGCCCGCGACTTTCGGTAGCTTTTAAAATATTTTTCTTTTATATTTTTATTTTCTGGGCCGTAAGCCTTTTTGCCGACGTCATTACACAAAAACATTCATTCCTTATTTTTGCCCCCTTTAGGGTAAAATTTTTCAAACTTTAAATGTCGTACTTATATCTAATCAAAAACCTAAAAAATAAGTTTCAAGCCTCTAGCTTTATATCTACTTATCTTTCTCTGTACGAAATTCTCATTTAAATCAGTTCAGTAGTTTGGGCGTGATTGCGTAACATACAGACAGACATAGCTACTTTCGCATTTATAATATTATAGATTAATATAGTTTAATTATAGTTTAAAATAGTTTATATAGCTTAGTATTCAACTACTTTTATTGATCCAAATAAACAAAACCTCTTAAACTTTTTACACTTAATATTTTAATTTTCTGGGCCGTAAGCTTTTTGGACGACGTCATTATACAAAAACTTTCATCGGCTAATTTTATTCCCTTTAGGGTAAAATTTTTACAAACATTGAATGTCGTATTTTTTTATATCTAATCAAAAGCCTAAACAATCTATAAAAAGTACGGAATTTCCGCACAAACTTTCCTATTTCAACCCGTTACAACCCTTTTTTCGCATTAAAAAGTAGCCTATGTCCTTTCTCAGGCTCCAGACTATCTCTGTAGCAAATTTCATTTAAATCGGTTCAGTAAATTTTAGGCGAAATTGTGTAGCATACAGACAGAGTTACTTTCGCATTTATAATATTATAGATTAATATAGTTTAATTATAGTTTAAAATAGTTTATATAGCTTAGTATTCAACTACTTTTATTAATCCAAATAAACAAAACCTCTTAAACTTTTTACACTTAATATTTTAATTTCCTGAGCCGTAAGCTTTTAGGACGACGTCATCACACAAAAACTTTCATCGACTAATTTTATCCCCTTTAGGGTAAAATTTTTACAAACATTGAATGTCGTATTTATTTATATCTAATCAAAAGCCTAAACAATCTATAAAAAGTACGGCATTTCCGCACAAACTTTCCTATTTCAACCCGTTACAACCCTTTTTTCGCATTAAAAAGTAGCCTATGTCCTTTCTCAGGCTCTAGACTATCTCTGTACCAAATTTCATTTAAATCGGTTCAGTAAATTATAGGCGAGATTGTGTAGCATTCAGACAGAGTTACTTTCGCATTTATAATATTCCGTGAATTCATTTTGATCGATTTTCCCATGGGAATAAGATATTTTCCCGCAGTAAAACTTAGCCTATGTGTTAATCCAGGGTGTCAGCTAACTCCATACCAAATTTTATTAAAATTGCTCCAGCCGTTTAGACGTGAAGGAGTAACAAACATACACACTCACACACTCACAAACTTTCGCCTTTATAAAATTAGTGTGATAATTTACAGAATAGAATAAAGAACAAAAAACACACAATATTAAAACTTAATATCACAAATAGATTAAAAGGATAAAAATATCACATCCGATGTTATCCAAAGAGGGTTCGATATTTGAGTTTGATGGCCGACGTTTCGCCAATTGCTGTGATTGTCATCCTAATGGGATAATTATTGCTGCAACCACAATGAATAATATTACAGTTTCGCTGTGATCCTTGAGGATGTCAACCACAACGAAACGACGTATGATCTGTGGGCACTGATAGAAGAGGGTCGTTCCGACCATCAAGCTCGAATGTCGAATCCTTATCAATTAATATAATTAACATTCTACAATTAATTATTAGATAGTAAAATCTGCTTGAATGACTTCACGAATTATTCATAAGCGTGTCTTTATTAAAATTCATGTTTTATTAACAAATAACGCTAATAACCAACAGTAATGAACTCAAGCAAGTTTATTACTACTTCACATAAGTAATAAGTGCTTAATCTCTTAAAATTGCTTGATTTGATGACGGTGAAATATGCATTTATATACCTATTAAAAGAGTAATTGCAAATTATACTAATAATAAAGTTCCTGAATATTCATTTTCTTTTTGGTGGAGGTGCAAGGCTTATTGCACTTACAATTTGGTTTTAAACCTTAAGCAATGGTTTTAGAAATTAATTTGTATTTTGTGGGTATAGCTTTCTGGTATATTATCGTAGTGGTGTGCTAAACGATAGATACTGACAATGTATACAACTAACTTTCTTGTCCAGTTTTGGCACCAAGAATATAGCTTCGGTATTGATGACCAAGCACTTGTGTTCGGTGCCAAAATCTAATACTAGTATCGTCCACTAAATTAAATAAATAATCTAGCGTTTGCTTTGGTAGTAGCAACTAATTGTCTTTAATCGAACATCACCAGCTTATTAATATTGACTCTCATTTTATTAAAAAATAGATACTCAAAATTGTTCTCAAAATACAGTGACAATAAAGAAACGAAATAAAAAATATGAAATACAACTAAAATTGTGTTATTGACTGATTAAGAGTTTCTATTGGATGAATGCTTTCTAGTTCGTGAGTTTTATCTTTCGTAAATTAGATTACTTTCTCCTACTTCAGGATCTTCCTCTTAATTTATATTAACTCATATTTTCGTTTCCAATTTCAGGATCTGTGACCTTATATTTTATATCGTAATGCGAATTACATGGTCTTTTTTTTACTTTTGTGCAGTTGTAGCTATGTATATTTAAATAAATATTATTTCGTAAATAACGAAGGTTCGAGGAAGTGAGATAGGGGGAACCTTTACACACCATAACCTTATCCACATAATTAATGAAACAATAATTTGATAAATATTCGTTAGTTAATACAACTTTATTTTTTACTGACCATGATTTTCGACTATATTATATACTTTGGACTCTACTGTTACTAATTTGGCTAACAGTAAGGAATATAATTTTATTATAATCTGGCTATACGTATACTTATACATAAGTATTTCGTTTGTCCTTAAATGGAAATAATAATAAAGCAACTACAGAGCAAGTCACAAGAAAGGAATTACAAATACAGTGCTGCATTTACTCTAGAGGTACTAGTCAGGGCGGCAAATTCCTAGAGGCCTTGTAGGCCATCCCTCAAACTTTTTGTTATTTTTCGTTAAAATTGTTTGAAAACACACGCCTTTGCAAGTATTTTAGCTCATACAGCTTAAAAAATCCATAATTGTCTCAAATTACTGTTTGGTCCGAAGTATCTTTTAAATTAATCAACCGGTTGATGTACTTACCATCAACAGCAAACACAAACAGATAGCCCAGTGCGGAATCGTGATTCGAAAAAACTTTTCGTCAACAATATTCTCGAACGGACCGACTGATTTTGATGTTATTTACAGCATTCGGCAAAAGTTTTTTAATTTTAGCTCCCTGTGATCTCAAAACGTCGAGATATGATGAACACTCAATTTATGAAATAAATAACTTCCCAATTTTGAAAAATTTTTGGTTTCTATAATGGAAAGTCAAAAAGTATGTTGAACCATCGTAGATTTGGTGTTGAATATGGGCAATGGGACGGCATTTTTTTCGGTGGCTAAGGGCGGCACTAAAGGAAAATCCGGCCCTGTAACAGTACAAAACTTTATGAGGTCCCGAGTTTTGTTTTATGAGAGGGCGAAATTTTGTGAATGGAGTAAAATTGCATCGGTTTTTATTTCTTAAAGTATAACTCGAGAACGTAGCAAAATGCTAACAAAATCAACCAGAACTTTTTTGAAGAGAATTAAATTTCTCATTGCATTGACTTAGGTAGGTATCTGAAATAAGTCCAGCTCGGTATTTAAAGTCAATTAAATATACGTAATTACTTTCTTTTCTGTAAACACTTATACCCGTATATCTGCTCAAAAACTTGCTATCAGTATGAAAAAGTTAAAATAGAAACAAAAACGATGACTATTTTACTTTTTGCATCTGCTTTTTGAAAGTTTCTTGATTAAAATAATTCTGATTCTTTTCAGTAAGCCAATTCGAAGGAAATTTTGATTCTCTCTAAAAAAAGCTTTATTTACTATTTTAGTCTTATCATCATTAATGATAATTTGTGTACCATTCATCCAAGAAAGTTTAGATTAAGTATTGGTGGTAATCGAAATTAAACAACAATAATACTTTCACAAAATTATTTAATGCACGACAATGTTGTTTCGCTATCACAGTAGCTTCTTCAGGTAACGGTACAATGTTCTAAGAGGGTTTAGTTTATATATTTGTTACATTACAGCAGTGGGGAAGGGAAGAATTAATGCTACCTAATTTACAAGAAGTTTTTTGACAATTTTAAAAATTTTTTTAGTACACAGGGTTTTTCAAGTTGATGGGCTATTAGAAGTATATGAATTAGTAGAAGGAATTCAATTCTGAAACTTGGGCTCATTTGGTTATTGTTTATGCCGCTTCTTTTAAAAATATTTTCAAGTTCGATTTACATCCGGTTATACCGGAAGTCGATACCAACTTTGTTATTTTAAATGGAATGGTATATTTTTCACGCTGAATTCGAATAAAACGTGTAATTCTAAGGTAAGTTTGATAAACAACTTGTACACCTATGACGATCGGTTTCTGAGTTAATTTAATTTATAGAAAAAAAATCGCTACCGCAACCAAAATTATAAAACATCATAACTTCCACAAAATACGACTTAGTGTTGAAATTTTTACTAGTAATAGCTGAATATTAGTGCTAACGCCTTGACAAAATTGAATTAAATAATTTATACAGGGCGTTTAAAATAAAATTCTAAAATTGAAAAACTTCAAACACGAATTACTTCGTTTTTTCAAATGGCACCTACTATTTTTTATTTTTTCAATCGATTCCTTTTTTTATCCTCTTTCGATCTATATGGATAAAAAAAGGAATCGATTGAAAAAATAAAAAATAGTAGGTGCCATTTGAAAAAACGAAGTAATTGGTGTTTGAAGTTTTTCAATTTTAGAATTTTATTTTGAACGCCCTGTAAAAATTATTTCATTCAGTTTTGTCAAGGCGTTAGCGCTAATATTCAGCTATTACTTGTAAAAATTTCAATACTCTAAGTCGTATTTTGTGGAAGTTATGATATTTTATAATTTGGGTTGCGGTAGCGATTTTTTTTCTATAAATTAAATTAACTCAGAAACCGATCGTCATAGGTGTAGCAAGTTGTTTATCAAACTTACCTTAGAATTACACGTTTTATTCGAATTCAGCCTGAAAAATATACCATTTTATTTAAAATAACAAAGTTGGTATCGACTTCCGGTATAACCGGATGTAAATCGAACTTGAAAATATTTTTAAAAGAAGCGGCATAAACAATAACCAAATGAGCCCAAGTTTCAGAATTGAATTCCTTCTACTAATTCATAGACTTCTAATAGCCCATCAACTTGAAAAACCCTGTATAATTAATATCTACTATCAAATATACAGGAAATTTTGTGACAATTTTGAAAAAGTTTTATATATAACTAATTAATATAACCACTTATACTCCGGTCAATTTAGACCTTCGAAGCTACATAAATTCCCACCAAGCTGAAAATCAGTAAGGTCGTTTAAAATATGATTAAAAATAAAATCTGAAAGTTCATCTTTTCCCCTGTATGGAAAAAATTTTATTCAAGGTAAAAGGTAAAAAAAATGAGTTTTTCGCGATTTTCAGCAAAACGGTAAGTGTTATCATAAAAACACTTCAGACAAAAATTGTAGATCATAAAATTATCTATAAAATATGTATGAATATTTTTTTCCTAAGAGCCACCGTTTCTGAGATATCAGGTTAAATGAAACCCAGTCCCTTATTTTATACGCCAGTGTAACCTCGAGGCAACATTTGTCTCCTGTTCAATTGTATGCGTGGCTAGGGTCTTCCTATACCTGCTTTGTCAGTGTGCCCAATAAATGAAATACTGTTAGTCTCAGGGTTGCCAGATTAGGGGATTTTCCCCAAAAAATAGGGGATTTTTTTCCTTTGGGGTATTTTTTGGGGATATATTTTTCAGGGGAATTCTTCAGGGGAAAAATTTGCCTCTACAATCTTTTTTCTATTTGCACTAAATATTTTCTAGTTCTTGGGGATTTATTTTGTCACATAGCTTATTTTGGGGTATTTTAGAGATATATATTTTATAGATAATTTTATGATCTACAATTTTTGTCTGGGGTAATTTTATGATAAAACTTACCGTTTTGCTGAAAATCGCAGAAAACTATTTTTTTTTGACCTTTAACCTTGAGTAATTGGGGAACTTTCAAATTTTATTTTTAATTATATTTTAAACAATCTCACTTATTTTCAGCTTGGTGGGAATTTATGTAGCTTTATTCTTATTTTTTAGTCTAATTTGACCGGACTATTAAATACATATAACTCTCGATTATTTATGATAAAAAAGATATATATAGTCTACAATGTATTTACAATTTGAAATTAAGTAGTGGTGAAAAGTAAATACTTGATCATTTAACAGTAAAGTTTTTTTTGTATTTGTTGATTTCTATCGCTTGTAGTAAATTTGATTTAAAACTTTTATTGGATACATGTAAAATTTCATAATTCGAATTGGATAAATGGTTTGTTTCTACTAAGTGGGTTGAATAGTTAGAATTGAGTTTTTTATCCTGATAAGATTTCAAATGATCATTAATTCGAGTTTTGAAGTTTCTACCAGTTAAGCCAATATAAAATTTACTACAAGATTCACATTTTAGTTTGTATAAACCACTTTTGTGTTCTTTGGTGGTAATATTTGATGATGATCACGTGACAATAAACAGATAATATGTAATCGGTATGGGAGTCAACGGGGAAGAAAGACAGCATTTCCCATTCGGCAGTCGCATTGTGTTGTGACTTCCTTTCGCGATAGCATTTTATCTAAACACCGTTTCATCCCACTCTAACTTCGAGTTTGCACACCTGTAAAACTTTATATGTATAGGTAATAAACTCGACGTTGGCAAGATATAGCGGACGACGATGGCTTGCTGACATCAATCTTAATTAAGGACATTATCTTTCACAATACACCTTCACGTTGGCCATGTTCATTAAACTTTTTGACGGAATGCAAAAAGGGCAAGAACGTTTTGTCACTAAATTGATATTGGCTGATGATCACATCAAGGAAGAAAAAGTCCTCCCTGCCAAATTACATTTTTGTTAAATTTTAATGATAATCCTCTTAATTATGTTGAATTCTGTTCCTTTTGGTATTGTTTCATTCAACCTTTGAGTAGATGTTGAGAGAATAATTAAATTTATCTAAAAAAATATAACTAGGTATACAATAAAATAAGCAGTAATGAGGGAAATATTGTTGCACATATTGATATGCTTGTATTTTGTATTAGATATATAATAATTAAAACCAATTGATTACTAATGTTTGACAGTTCAATTTTACTTTACCACTACCACTTAAAATATTTTTGCACTAGACTTTTAGATTATTTAGTTAATTAATTCAGTAAGAGGAAGAAGAAGATAATTCCAAACTAAGATCGTCGCAAACTTCCGTGGTAATCGTCAGGGATTTTCGAGTTCCTGATTCTCTAATAAAAACAAACCGCACAAAGAATTAGTGCAGAGGCACATTTAAAAGGATTTCCACTTGAATGCAAATTTGCTTTGAATAAGGTTCACTTTGTAAATTAAACCGTCGGAGGTTGTTTTTTATTTTTATGTTGCCGAGTTTCTGCTAAATATCTAAACATGTACAGGGTGCTTTACATAACTTTCTCAATTCGTCATAACCAATTTTTTTGTTATTACTTGAATTTATCACACTAATATTATAAAGGCGAAAGTTTGTGAGTGTGTGAGTGTGTATGTTTGTTACTTCTTCACGTCTAAACGGCTGGAGCGATTTTAATAAAATTTGGTATGGAGTTAGCTGACACCCTGGATTAACACATAGGCTACGTTTTACTGCGAGAAAATATCTTATTCCCATGGGAAAATCGATGAAAATGAATTCGCGGAATATTAGAAATGCGAAAGTAACTCTGTCTGTATGCTACACAATCTCGCCTTTAAATTTACTGAACCGATTTAAATGAAATTTGGTACAGAGATAGTCTATAGCCTGAGAAAGGACATAGGCTACTTTTTAATGCGAAAAAACGGTTGTAAGGGGTTGAAATAGGAAAGTTTGTGCGGAAATTCCGTAATTTTTAAAGATTTTTTAGGCTTTTAAATTAGATATAAATAAAAACGACCTTCAATACTTGTAAAAATTTTACCCTAAAGGGGATAAAATTAGCCGATGAAAGTTTTTGTGTAATGACGTCGTCGAAAAAGCTTACGGCCCAGAAAATTAAAATATTATGTGTCAAAAGTGATAGAGGTTTTGTTTAATTGGATCAATAAAAGTAGTTGAATACTAAGCTATATATAAACTATTTTAAACTATAATTAAACTATATTAATCTATAATATTATAAATGCGAAAGTAACTCTGTCTGTCTGTGTGTTACGCAATCACGCCCAAACCACTGAACCGATTTAAATGAGAATTTGGTAGAGAGATAGATAAGTAGATATAAAGCTAGAGGCTTGAAACTTATTTTTTGGCTTTTCATTAGATAAAAATACGACATTTAAAGTTTGTAAAAATTTTACCTTAAAGGGGGCAAAAATAAGGAATGAAAGTTTTTGTGTAATGACGTCGGCAAAAAGGCTTACGGCCCAGAAAATAAAAATATAGAAAAAAAAAGTCGCGGGCATAGCTAGTAAGGAATAATAGTCAGTAAAGGCCTAAGAGGACAACATTTTAAAAGAATACAAAACATTCACAACTACAACAATAAAAAAAGTACATTAAAATAAAATTGAGAAAAATTTTTCAGTAACTCCTTTTGCAAAAAGATTAATCGTGTCTTTTCCGCTCTACTTTTCTACAAAATATAAGTAAATCCATGTCTCCACGTTCCTTGTTATTATCAGTTGTCATTGGAATATACACCTGCTCAAAAATCTGTGAAGGATTTGTAACATTTAAGAAGCGCGAAAGCGCCGAAAGATATTTCCGTGTACGGTTACTTATGCAATTCGACTTATTGTTAAATTTTTGTTACCATTCCATCCAATACCTATATCGATTTGCATACAGTAAAATAAACTTTTCATAAACATGCCCGTAGCGCAACATGCAAATTTACACTTAGGTCTTATAAGTTGGGATGCAGCATGCGCCACTCACTACCTGAGCCCCAGACCTTTATTGGAATCGAGAGAGTGTATACTTACATATACGGGAAAGTTTGGAAATTTTCCCGGCCGTGGGGTCTTGGCATCTGTCGAGGATGTTGAAGGAATCGCAATTACTTTCTTGAAAATTGAACAAGTGGGTGTAGGAAAACTTCAATTAATCATAGGGTTAAGATCCCATGAGGCGTAGTCCCGATTGCAAGTTATTAATGTGCGAGGGTAACGGTGATTTAGCACGTTAGATGCGTCGTATACATTTTCCAGAGAAACCTCTCAGATTTAGACGGGAGCTCTGCTGCTAGCTGGGCCAAGTCCTCTTTAAGTTTCCTTAAAATCTGTTTGAACCGAATCCACGTATCACTGTCTTGATAACCTATTTGTTAAGACCGACATTTCACACGCATTTCAGTAATATACCCAATCTAGTCTCAATTTGCGGGTTGTACGATTTATCAGTGATAAACTTTCAATATCGTTTTTAGGGTTCCGCGCCTCAAAAGGAAAAAGCGGAACCCTTATAGGATCACTTCGTTGTCCGTCCGTCCGTCTGTCAAGACCCTTTTTATCAGGAACGCGTTAAGGTATCAAGCTAAAATTTATACCAGATACTCAGGTCAATTGTCCCTTGGAGCTGTGAAAAAATCAAACTTCTAAGCCAACGCAATCAAAAGATAAAGCCGTTTATGCCGCAAATATCCGCAAATTTTCGAATCAAAACCTACAGGGTACTTCCCGTGAACTCAGAATCTTGAAATTTGGTACGAAGCAACGTCTTATAGCACAGATAAAGGAAAAATTGCGAAAACCGTAAATGTTTAGGTACATCATATAATAAAAATATTTTTAATAATTTTAAAGTTACTACCCCTTTCCTCATGAACGCGTAGAGGTATTAAATTGAAATTCATATCAAATACTCAGATCTATAATACCTTTAAGCTGTAACAAAATCAAACTTCTATGTCAACGCAATCAAAAGAAACAGCAATTTAAGCCGCATATTTTCAAACTCGCAACTACTCGCAAGGGAATCAAAACCTAAAGGGTACTTCCAGTCGATTTAGAATCTTGAAATTTGGCATGAAGCAATGTTTTGTAGCACATATAAAGGAAAAATTCTGAAAATCTTATATTTTTAGATACATCACATATATACAGGTTTGTACGGAACCCTCGGTGCGCGAGTTCGACTCGCACTTAGCCGGTATTTTGTTTTTATTGGATTGAAGAAGCTTTCAAATATTGTAACGCCATATTAATAAAATAAAAACACCACTACGGAGATAGTTACAAGTAAATTTTTATTGCACCACTATGCACACTTCACCATAGAATGACTCCCTCAGGTGGAACAAATATTATAAAATTAAACTAAATTACAAATTACTTCTATAGGGTCGGGTGGGGTAATTGTGAACAATTTTGGAAGTTTGATTTTTGAAGCTCGATGCATCTTAGATGAAGATTAAATTTAGGCGAATATATTATTAATTTAGGCCCTTGTTTGGTTCTAACTGAATTTCTGTTGTTAAATATGCAAATTCGGATTTTTTTTGCAAAGAAACTTAAGTTTACAATTACCCCTTCACTTATTAACGCATTCGAAAACTTAATGGTAAATGTGAACAATCATCTTGTTTGTACTGGCTTTATAAAGGTTTTTAATGGGGCAAAAGTGAACAATTCGCTTTCAAACGTGAATTCAAATGAAAATTATATTTATAAAGCCGTGTTCACAATTACCCCAAAAATAATATTGTAGCGACCAGTGACACAGTACGTGTGTGCGATAACAATTTGCGGCATGTACTTGTTATCGCTAACATGCTTACGGCGTAGACACCGCACACGGTACTTTTCGTGTTATCAACTTACCAGATGTAAATCATTCCCCGGCGACAAGTAACAAGTTCAATTCTGTAATAATCGAGGACTTTCTAATTATTACTCATCATTCGGGAATACTCAGGATTTCTTCGAGTTCCTGTCTAGAAAGTTCGAAAGGTGTACATATAGTGATCATCTTTGGACCGAAACACAGTAGTTGGAAGAAAGCATCAGTGCGCGAATTAAAACCGATAATAGACATAGTGATATAAATAAATTGTTATATAAATAAGTGAATTGTTGTGATATAAATGATAGATCTAAGTTAGTGTTTAAGTGTTATAAATAGTGTTAAATAAATAATTGTTTAAATAAATAGTTTGACTAGAAAATTCGTGACAATATATTGTATAGAAATATTTTCACTGTTTAACATAAAATATTGCGACACTCATCCTCTGCTGTTTAGCGCGCTCAAGCACCCAACCGTCAAAAGTCAACACCACAGTCTACAATTCCCATTAGTTGGAATAATCAAGAGTCCTATTTCGTCCAAATAAAGAGCTTGTTTACAATTACCCCACCTGACCCTACTAGAAACATAAGGCGGGGGAGGATTTTTCTGAACAATAACCTACAAGTTAAGTAATGGGGAATGATTGACATCTAGTTGATCGTTTAAAATTAAACATATCCTATTTAATTTATTGATTTCGAGACTTTCTATAAAATAAGTTCAACTTTAGACCTTTCTTTGCGGTATGAAAATTTTTAAAATTTTCGTTGAACCTACGAGAACTTTCTATTAAATGTGCGTATGTTGAAATACATTTTTTATTTTCGAAACTTTTTAGTTGTTCATTTATTCTTTCTCTAAAGCATCTACCAGTTTGACCGTAGGCTTTGTTACAACTCCCACACATCAACTTCTATACATCTGATTTAGATTCTTTATCTGACATATATTTGTTCTTTTTTATATATTTACTTAAAGAATTATTTGCTTTAAAAGAAATTGCAACATCTGTTACATTTAATAAATATTTTCCTACTTTTACAAAAATATCACCTGGAATGTAAGCGATTGATAATTACAGTGTTTAGTCTTAACTAAATAATATAATATATTAAGTTTTAGATCTTTCTTCGTAGTTTTTTGTTTAACAGGTTAGTTACAATTGATGAATGGTAAACATTATTGATAGCGATTACTTTTATCCTATTTAATTCTATGTTATAATCTTCTTTGGATAATGGTACCGTTACTAGTCTGTGAAGTGCTGAATGAAAGAATGCTAATTTGTGGGAGAACGGGTGAACGATTTGGAATAAATAATCGTGTTTTATGATATATTGCAAAAGAATATTTATTATTTTTATTTACTATAGAATAGTCAAGTCTAAGAAGTTTATGCATTTGTTATTTTCTTTCTCTAAAGTAAATTTAATTTTAGTGTGTATGTGATTCAAATAATTAGAAAACTGGGATAATTGCCTGTCTGTTCCCGTAAAAGAAACTAAAATATCGTCTAAGTAACGGTACCAATAAAAGCATTTTTTAAACAGAATATTGTTACAAATTTTATTTTCTATGGGCTAAGGAGGTTTCTTTTATTGCAACTATCAAACCTCTTAATTAAAAACTGTAAGATATTTTAGACAGATATATTTACAACTTCTGCATGAGAAATGGAACTAGACATATAATTTTCAGCGACTCTAAAAAGCTTTTAAAAAGAAACGTCAAAGTGACAAATATGACAATATGAATATTTATTGAAATCTATATTACATTAAATTTCTACCATGTAGTTCCATATCTACATATAATGAATAACTGTTATAAAAATAAAATAAGATCATAACAACCCTAATACGTAAAATAATGTTGAAAATTGGAATTAAACACACTAGTTTTAAAAACTTTTCATTTTGTAGACACTACAATATTGTTTCGCCAAACATTAGCTTCGTCAGGTGACGATTTAACAAACTTCAATAATTTTTACAAGGTATATATATAGGTATGTACAGATAAGAACAGGAGAAGTAGTAAATGAAGTATTATTAAAAACGTTTAACAGAGGAGAATTCTTGCAATCAATTTGGTCATTTAATGCTAAGCCCTGCTTATAATATTTATTTATAAAGCTTAAAATCAAAATGGCAAATATATAGGTATGTTAAGCAATTCAATATACATAAGTCATACATATATAGGTAAGAAGGATATTGAAAGGAAAATTTTTTAGGGTTTGGAAAATTTTAATTGTATTCAGGAAAAAGTAAATTCTGCGTAGCGACAAAAGCCAAGTCAGCTGAAAACTGTCATCTGCAGATTTCGATAAGATTTACGGCTTGTGCAGAAACTCGTAAAAAGTGCGATTAAGCTTGTGACATGAATGAAACGAATTTTTATTTTGACAAACGAACCAGATCGTAAATAGTTACAGAATCTGTAGTAAGCCGAATTCCCCCCCCCCTCCCCCCTTAACCATATCATGAAAGAAATACACAAAACAATTTTACATTAATTTATTGCAAATTACTTTACCATGTATTTAATCAAAATATTTTTTGAAAGAGACTTACTCAAATCGTTCTTATTTTTATTTAAATATATTAAAATTTATTTCATTCTCATATCCAGCTTAGATCATTGAGGTTCATTTGATTCAATAATGGTTGTAGGATTTTATTACACGAACAATTTTTTCCTTTGACGAAAAATTCGTGTACTTACTGTGGTAACTTTAGTTCAGATTAAGAAGCTTACAAATATGTATTTTGGGTTTTGTTGTTTTACGTAAATCGAATTATTTCTAATATATCATATTTATAATATAATAAAGAACATACAAACATAAGCACTAAAGAACGGTATGGACTGAAAGAGGGCCAAAATAATCAGGGGACGTCCATTAATTACGTGAAATGTCTTTCTTTAAATTTACATCTTTCCATACCTCTTTGTGAAATTTGGCAAAATGTGGTGAAATTTTACCCTACAATTAATTTTTATTTAAAAGGGGAAAGAAATTATAACAATCCACTTAACTAAAACAAAACTGAGATTTGATGAGATGTTGTTGGGCCCCTTCCCCAAACAATCTCACGTAATTATTATAATATTACAAGCTAGATTCTGGAACATTCTTGAACATTTCTAAATCATTCTGAAATGTTATAATAAAACATTCTTTTACTTCTTAGAACATATTTGAACTCCCTGTAACATTCTAAAAAAATCAGCTTCATTCTCATCCCCACTCCGCGCTGTTTGCTGGGTGAGTAGTGACATCAGTAGACGCCCGGCTGGGATGACTAATCGATTGATAATAATTGATCAGTTATCGACCACTAATAGTTGAAGATTATTACAGTACTAATATCGCTATTAAAAAATGGGGGTTGGTGGTAGAAGGATGAAAATTAAGGGTTATATGTATTTTTTAATGCCAAATCATAAAAAAAATTGTCCAAAAAATAAAAGAAAGAGGGGTGGACAACCCTTATCACTTATGGGTATATAAAATGGATAGTTCCCGATTCTCAGACCTACTGAATATGCATATAAAATTTCATAAAATTCGGTCAAGCCGTTTCGGAGGAGTATGGTAACTAACATTGTGACACGAGAATTTTATATATTAGATATAGCCTGCTTTGGGTTTATTAGTTTATATTAGCTATTTAGCTATAAGTATTCTATGAGGGGTGTGTGAATAAATTAAATAGTTCCTAAATTTGTTATTCCATATTTTTTGGTCGGTCTTAATATTATATACAGGGTTTTTCAAGTTGATGGGCTATTAGAAGTATATGAATTAGTAGAAGGAATTCAATTCTGAAACTTGGGCTCATTTGGTTATTGTTTATGCCGCTTCTTTTAAAAATATTTTCAAGTTCGATTTACATCCGGTTATACCGGAAGTCGATACCAACTTTGTTATTTTAAATGGAATGGTATATTTTTTACGCTAAATTCGAATAAAACGTGTAATTGTAATGTAAGTTTGATAACCAACTTGTACACCTATGACGATCGGTTTCTAAGTTAATTTAATTTATAGAAAAAAAATCGCTACCGCAACCCAAATTATAAAAAATCATAACTTCCACAAAATACGACTAAGAGTGTTGAAATTTTTACTAGTAATAGCTGAATATTAGTGCTAACGCCTTGACAAAATTGAATTAAATAATTTATACAGGGCGTTCAAAATAAAATTCTAAAATTGAAAAACTTCAAACACGAATTACTTCGTTTTTTCAATTAGTTTAATATAGTTTAATATATATATATACATAGTTTCGTAGGCATAAGTGCAAAGCACTTGTCCGCCTAGGGATACAGTGTTATGTGTTATGTTCAACTGTCACCAGTTTCACAATGCGATGTAGATATAATATAAATAGAGAAAAGAAAAATTAAATTTGAGTAACACAATAGTTTACAAATACAGTGCCAGATATTTTATTAATGATTATGTTATCATGGCTTTTAGTTCTTCCCTGCCAATCCCCTGCAACTAACCGTGTAATTCCTTTTTAATTTTGTTGATATTATTATTATTACTATTTGCCCCTGCTCTGCTTTCATTGCCTAATTTGTTTATACATTTTAGTCCTACATATTTGTAGCTCCTTCTACAGATTTCCTTTGTCCAAGTTGGTATTTTGAATAAGGACTTCTTACTGTTCCTGGTGTTATAAATGTAGGATTCATACTGAGTTTGGTTATGTTTGAATACTAGATTAGCCGCTTTTAGGCAGTATATTTTCCTTATGCTCTTTAGATTGATTATGTTATATAAAGTGCCTTGACAAAATTGAATTAAATAATTTATACAGGGCGTTCAAAATAAAATTCTAAAATTGAAAAACTTCAAACAGGAATTACTTCGTTTTTTCAAATAGCACCTACTATTTTTTATTTTTTCAATCGATTCCTTCTTTTATCCTCTTTCGATTTATATGGATACTTTCTTTTTTATTTGAAAATTTTGGAATAATTTTGAATATTACTAAAAATAGGAAGTATCCATATAGATCGAAAGAGGATAAAAGAAGGAATCGATTGAAAAAATTAAAAATAGTAGGTGCCATTTAAAAAAAACGTAGTAATTCGTGTTTGAAGTTTTTCATTTTTAGAATTTTATTTTGAACGCCCTGTATAAATTATTTTATTCAATTTTGTCAAGGCGTTAGCACTAATATTCAGCTATTACTACTAAAAATTTCAACACTCTTAGTCGTATTTTGTGGAAGTTATGATTTTTTATAATTTGGGTTGCGGTAGCGATTTTTTTTCTATAAATTAAATTAACTCAGAAACCGATCGTCATAGGTGTACAAGTTGGTTATCAAACTTATCGTAGAATTACACGTTTTATTCGAATTCAGCGTGAAAAATATACCATTCCATTTAAAATAACAAAGTTGGTATCGACTTCCGGTATAACCGGATGTAAATCGAACTTGAAAATATTTTTAAAAGAAGCGGCATAAACAATAACCAAATGAGCCCAAGTTTCAGAATTGAATTCCTTCTACTAATTTATATATTTCTAATACCCCATCAACCTGAAAAACCCTGTATATAAGTATCCACTCCTAATTCTTCAAATTTTCCAAACCGATTCGAATTTTTAATTATTTAAAATTTCGTTTCGAATACAAATCGCACGGCCCCTCATTCAATACATTATTTTTCTAGTTTTAGTATTGCTACTTTTGTTACTAGTAGTATACACTTTATTTGTTTTATTTAATAGTTTCTTGTGGACTATTTTCTTCGTCAATTATTTTTATCTTATACTTATATAATTTTTAATTTTATTTAACTGAACTTTTTCTGTACTGATTCTTCTATTTCTTCTATTACACAGAGACGGAGAGAAGACATTACTCATTACAAAAGCTAGGTCAGCGGAGCAGTCTGTCATATGGAGGTATGAGTCCCATTTTTATTTTTTTATTTTGTGTGTGTTCTGTGCTTGATGTTTTGTTTTATAGACGGCATTATATTTTATATTCTGTAATAAGGATCGTAACTCAAAAGAGTTGTCACGAGTCAAGGCAGTTGTGACATCTAATCTAATCGATTAAGAAATGGATCGAGGTTATTGATAAATTAGATTTTGTACAGTACTGAAGTCAAGAAACTGGCACATATTTACAGTTTTTGACACCCTTTTCTAAAACAATTTAATAATTTTTCAGGAATAGTAGCCAAAAGGGTGAAAATAGGAACTGTAGAGCAATAGAAAAGCAACTATTTTCGTTTTGAATATTTTACAATACGTAACTTCAGATAATAATTATATATATTTCTAACAAATAAGTTACGTACCTGCCTCAACTTGAAAAATGTAGAATGTAGTATATTTAAGAACAAAACATATTTTCGGTATAAAATTTTTTAAAACATTTGCTATTAAAAGAACGGAATGCTGTATTCTATATTTTAATCGACGTTTCGCCTTAAGGTGAGAGGCTTCTGCAAGGTTAAAATAAGTGAAGTAGGGTCAGGCTCTTAATTTCGATGAAATATAACTTTTGATTATTCCAACTAATGGGAATTATAGACTGTCGTGTTGATTTTTGACGGTAAAAATATTTCTATGTAATATATAATTTTTGGGGTAATTGTGAACACGGCTTTAAAAATATAATTTTCATTGGAATTCACGTTTGAAAGCGAATTGTTCACTTTTGCCCCATTAAAAACCTTTATAAAGCCAGTACAAACAAGATGATTGTTCACATTTACCCCTAAGTTATCGACTGCGTTAATAAGTGAAGGGGTAATTGTAACCTAAAGTTTTTTTGCAAAAAAAATCCGAATTTGCATATTTAACAACAGGAATTCACTTAAGGACCTAAATTAATCATATGGTCGCCTAAATTTAATCTTCATCTAAGATACATCGAGCTTCAAAAGTCAAACTTCCAAAATCGTTCACAATTACCCCACCTGACCCTAAATGTAACGACTCACTTAAACTCTAAAGATGACTGTCTAGTTAAGGGAAAACATTGGTTTTAAAAAAAATTATAATGATATTTTTGGAGAAGATTTAGATTTAGACGGTAGCTGTACTTTAATACATAAAAAAAGAGTCGTGTCTTCAGCCTTGGAAGCTTTTTTTCCAATGATTTAGATGATTTTACTACTTCATTTGTTTTGTAATTTACGCTTTATTTAAGGATAACACCAACCTGAAAGTAAAGCGTTTTAATAGCGACCAGTAAAATCTGCTTAAAAATTTCGGAGTTTGAGGGGGTGGTCACTTTTAAGGAAGAGAAGTACCTACATAAATTTACCACAGTTAATAATATAATTACAATTGTTTAAGGCATATATTAAACATTTATTAAAGTTCTTCCGTTTAAAATACATTTTAAAATGAAGCTTTTATACGAAAGGTCTATGCTCACTAGTATGAGGACTATACGGGGAAAGAACGCTTGAAGGGGTGGCCGTTTCGAAGAGGCGATCAACATAAGAAGTTGTACTGTGCACAGTTTACTACAATAGTAGCTTCTCGTAGGTGTAATGTTTTTGCATATTCCTGTTTTCGCGGTAGGTACATGAACGAATTTTAATTGGAAAATGTGAATTTAAAGTCTCATAATTCGGTTTCGGTCGACAAAATTGCATTCAAATGCAATCGCGCAATTCGAACCATCAGCTAATGAGTTCCTCGAATAACATTGCACATGACAATGAAACGCGGAACAATTTGTGTTCTAAACTTTTATTAACAGTCCGGA
This sequence comes from Agrilus mali, assembly GCA_029378335.1. Taxonomy (NCBI): domain Eukaryota; kingdom Metazoa; phylum Arthropoda; class Insecta; order Coleoptera; family Buprestidae; genus Agrilus; species Agrilus mali. The sequence goes on along the minus strand of CM055655.1, from coordinate 4,835,398 downwards.
GTGGACTCTAACGCGTAGTTCGTTTGATGAATTGCGAATTCGCCATTGTTATTTCAAGTATTACTTCAACTTGACTTCCATCGTTCGCTGCGTTTCAATTAATGACGAGAATACTAAAATAAATTTATACTCAAGTCTCAGAAGTGCACCTACCATTTTCTAATGTACTTTTCTTTGCTAACGTAAGCAGGAACAGTAGGTATTAGAAAACTTTATGAATTCAATGCGGGGCACAGTTTAGGCCTTAAATTAAATAAAATTTAAAATTAAAAATGAAAACAGATGGGCAACATTAATTAATACCGTTATGTTTAATTTGTTGTTATTAAATAAGAGTAACTTAACTAGAACAAATGGGCGTAAAAGGTAATTATGTCTAATAAAGGAAAGAAAACGCAGGTGATCCTGTGCAATAAAATACAAACGTAAACAAAAGCTCCTTGCGCTTGCGTATACGCATGTTGCGTGACAATTTCGATGCGTACTGCCTCACTGCGCACAAAAGTCAGAAAGGTTACGGATTAGTATGCAATTTATTTGGCAGAATCACGCTTGCATTTAAATATCATTCAACGGACAATTTTATTTATTTAGTAATGAATCTAATCAGTAAGTATGGTTCATATACTTATGTCTTTACCATCGTAATTTATATTAATGGTCTGCTTTAAATGTGGCCCTAACAATCTTTGAAATTTCTTTGTAAGACAACGAATGAAGATATATGCATACATATAAGCCACATCCAGAGGCGTCCGAAACCCTCTGTAATTGAACGGAAATAGGATTAGACGTTATATATAACGTAGTATATTAAGCTTATTTAATTTAGAAGGTTCCGTTTAATGGTGGTGTATTAGATCCTCTGTGAAACTGACTCATACCGTTAAATCTTAGAAAACTACTTGATACTTTGTCTAAATACGATAATTAAGATACTGACTGGTAAAAGCAAAACGAAAAGGCCAAACATTTGCAAAAAGAAAATACAAATTAATTTGCTGTCTCGCATTTAGTATGTTCATCTTTTTGCCTGTCCGCTTGTTGTACCTATCCAATATCATTTGATATTATGCATTTTAATGTAATTTAACTAAGCATATTATGGTAGATAGGATGAAGAATTAATTCGTTTATAGTTTAGTCAGATCTACATACATTACTCTCATTTTCCGGAATCCATTAAATATAGAACGACGCAGCAAATATATTTCAGTTAACTAAATTTTGTGATATGGTGGAGGCGACGGGTGCCTTGTCAGATTGTGTAAGAATTTTTAAAAGTAAAATATACGTGGAAATTATTGGATCGATTGGTAATGTAATTGTTAGAGCTTTCTGGAATTTAGTTTAACAACAACTTTAAGGGAATATTAATTAATTGCCTGAGATCAAAACGGGAGAAAAAAATCTTATCAGATTACATTACAAGAGAGGGACATCATTAAAAACCTCACGTTAACTTTTGAATTCAAATAATTATTAGGTACTCTATAATTTTCTTTTCTCATTTAATTAAAAACTCATTTAGTAAATTTTATGTGAGTTGACAGAGGGCTTATATCTCTTAAAATGTCACTATGGTAAGGGGGAATCAAATTGAAAAAAATATTGCAATAATATTTTTAGAGGAGTCAGTCACTCGCTTCACCTCTTAACATCCTTCTGACTAATTTCTAATATTATTATGATCTGAATCATGCTAAAACTTGGCTCTGTAAGGGCGCTTCGGAAAAGAAAAATTCAAAACTGTTTAATTTTTGTTTTTTAATTTTACCTCAGGTTATTTATCCTGCAGTGGAAATGACTAAATAAAGAGTTATTTATACTTTTAGGGTTCCGCACCTCAAAAGGAAAAAGCGGAACCCTTATAGGATCACTTCGTTGTCCGTCCGTCCGTCCGTCCGTCTCAGGAACGCGTGGAGCTATCAAGCTAAAATTTATACCAAATACTCAGGTCTATTGTCCCCTGGAGCTGTGAAAAAATCAAACTTCTAAGCCAACGCAATAAAAAGATACAGCCGTTTATGCCGCAAATTTCCGCAAATTTTCGAATCAAAACCTACAGGGTACTTCCCGTGAACTCAGAATCTTGAAATTTGGTACGAAGCAACGTCTTATAGCACAGATAAAGGAAAAATTGCGAAAACCGTAAATTTTTAGTTACATCATATAATAAAAGTATTTTTAATAATTTTAAAGTTACTACCCCTTTCCTCATGAACGCGTAGAGGTATTAAATTGAAATTCATATCAAATACTCAGGTCTATAATACCTTTAAGCTGTAACAAAATCAAACTTCTATGTCAACGCAATCAAAAGAAACAGCATTTAAGCCGCATATTTTCAAACTCGCAACTACTCGCAAGGAAATCAAAACCTAAAGGGTACTTCCAGTCGATTTAGAATCTTGAAATTTGGCATGAAGCAATGTTTTAAAGCACATATAACGGAAAAATTCCGAAAACCTTACATTTTCAGTTACATCACATATATACATACAGTTTTGTACGGAGCCCTCGGTGCGCGAGTTCGACTAGCACTTGGCCGGTATTTTTTAATCTTAATTGTCGTCGCGACGGGAACATACTAATTACCTTTTTTTTACCGATTCATCATAATAACGTGTTCTATAGTCGGTAGATATTTTTTTAAATTATTTTACTGATGGTACTTAGTACCTACACTTATTTTTATTCTTTCTGGCCTTTGAGGTCTTATGAATTTCAGACTCTGGGGCACTGAACATTAAAAAAAAGTAAATGACCCCTGATTTCCAGTCCAAAGATTGAAAATAATTCAGGGAATATTAATTAATCACCTGAGCTCAAAACGGGAGAAAAATTTTACCAGATAACATTTCAAGAGAAGGACATCATTAAAAATCTCATGTTGGCTTTTGAATTCAAATAATTATTACTACCTATATAATTTTCTTTTCTCATTTAATTAAAAACTCATTTAGTAAATTTTATGTGAGTTGCCAGGGGGCTTATATCTCTTCAAATCTCACTAAGGTAAGGCGGAAACCAAATTGAAAGAAACATTGCAATAGTATGTTTAGAGGATGCAGTCATTCGCTTCACCCCTACACATCCTTGTGATTAATTTGTAATTTTATTATGATCTGAATCATGCTAAAATTTGGCTCTGTAAGGGCGCTTCGGAAATCGGAAAACAAAAAGTCAAAACTGTTTAATTTTTTCTTAATTTTCTCAGGTTATTTATCGTACAGTAAAAATGAGTAGGTAAATTAAGAGTTATTTATACTTTTTAATCTTAATTGTCGTCGCGACGGGAACATACTAATTACCTTTTTTTTACCGATTCATCAGAATAACGTGTTCTTAAGTCGGTATTTTTTAAAATCATTTTACTGATGGTACTTAGTACACTTCTTTGTATTCTCTCTGGCCCTTTAGGTCTTATGAATTTCAGAATCTGGGGCACTGAACATTAAAAAAAAGTAAATGACCCCTGCTTTCCAGTCCAAAGATTGAAAATAATTAAGAGAATACTAATTAATCACCTGAGCTCAAAACAGAAGACAAAATCTTACCTGATTACATTTCAAGAGAGGGACATCATTAAAAATTTCGCGTTAACTTTTGAATTCAAATAATTATTACTCTATAATTTTTTTTCTCATTTAATTAAAAACTCATTTAGTAAATTTTATGTGAGTTGCTAGGGGGCTTATATCTTTTAAAATCTCACTAAGGTAAGGGGGAAACCGAATTGAAAGAAATATTGCAATAATAGGTTTAGAGGAGGCAGTCATTCTCTTCACCCCTTAACATCCTTCTGACTCTAATTTGTAATTTTATTATGATCTGAATCATGCTTAATTTGGCTCTGTAAGAGAGCTTCGGAAATCGGAAAAGAAAAAGTCAAAGCTGTTCGATTTTTTTCTAATTTTAACTCAGGTTATTTATCCTGCAGTAAAAATGAGTAGGTAAATTAAAGGTTATTTATACTTTTTAATCTTAACTGTAGTCGCGACGGGAACCTACAAATTACTCTTATTTTTACCGATTCATCATAACAACGTGTTCGTAAGTCGGTATTTTTTAAAATTATTTTACTGATGGTACTTAGTACCTACACTTATTTTTATTCTTTCTGGCCTTTGAAGTCTTATGAATTTCAGACTCTGGGGCACTGAACATTAAAAAAAAAAATGACCCCTGCTTTCCAGTCCAAAGATTGAAAATAATTAAGGGAATATTAATTAATCACCTGAGCTCAAAACGGGAGAAAAATTTTACCAGATAACATTTCAAGAGAAGGACATCATTAAAAATCTCATGTTGGCTTTTGAATTCAAATAATTATTACTACCTATATAATTTTCTTTTCTCATTTAATTAAAAACTCATTTAGTAAATTTTATGTCAATTGCTAGGGGGCTTATAGCTCTTCAAATCTCACTAAGGTAAGGCGGAAACCAAATTGAAAGAAACATTGCAATAGTATGTTTAGAGGATGCAGTCATTTGCTTCACCCCTACACATCCTTGTGATTAATTTGTAATTTTATTATGATCTGAATCATGCTAAAATTTGGCTCTGTAAGGGCGCTTCGGAAATCGGAAAACAAAAAGTCAAAACTGTTTAATTTTTTCTTAATTTTCTCAGGTTATTTATCGTACAGTAAAAATGAGTAGGTAAATTAAGAGTTATTTATACTTTTTAATCTTAATTGTCGTCGCGACGGGAACATACTAATTACCCTTTTTTTACCGATTAATCATAACAACGTGGTCTAAAGTCGGTAGATATTTTTTTAAATTATTTTACTGATGGTACTTAGTACACTTCTTTTTCACCTTTCTGGCCCTTTAGGTCTTATGAATTTCAGACTCTGGGGCGCTGAACATTAAGAAAAATAAATGACCCCTGCTCACCGGTCCAAAGATCGAAAATAATTAGAATAAAATTAGATTATGGTTAGCCATTTATTTAAATCAAAACACACGTTTAAAATTCAAATTTTGTGTAGATTATTTAAGTTTTTTCAGATTTTATGGCGGAGTTACCATTTTACGTGTACGTCGTTGATGGGAAAATGAATGTCTCGTGCCACACCCTTGTCGTTACTTCGCGCGGTACTTAATGTTGCTGATGTGATATGACATACATATCACATTACGTTTCTAAATTTTAATGCCTCTGTAGAGAATATTTTATCTCAATGATGTCATCTAGAGTTAGACTGTTACAGACCGTCATGTCACCTGCATTTAGTACGCAGATGCATATATTATATTTACCTATGTATGTATAATGATATTTTGTAAAATTAATAACATAATAGAACTAGATTTGGAAAAGCAAAACAATGTAAGTACATGCGAGGAACATAAACTTGCAAGGCACCCATATGTAATAAACTAGGCTAAGCTCGTTATGAATGAACAATGTCGTAAAATTCAGTTTATGAAGACTTCATTGAAAATTTCAGTCAAAATTAATTTAAATAAATTTATACCAAACAAGAACTAGTAGGAAACTAGGTACATTAAATGAAAGATGAAACAATGTGAAAGTTTTATCAAACAAAATAATGGTGTACCTATGGGGAAGATACGTTTAATTGTCCTTTAGAACATGGGGAATTGGCTACTGTAAAGCATGTAAAGACGATTGGGGTAGATGAATAAATCTATTTAACACAGTAATTAGAAGTACATCCTTATGCTTTTTTAGGGGGTTGAAATTTGAGAATAGAAAAAATATGTACAGTAGATATAAGATCAACGATATTTTGATGTCACAGCCGAGTGTCGTTGTTCACGTGGTGCTTACAAGACAAGCTCAACAATTTCGGGAACACATTTTGCACAAACTTACTACTATGTGGTCCGTATGTCGTTGCAATAGATGATGGATCAGTCTGGAAAAACTTTGGCGGTTGTTGTAGAACGAACAAAATAGCTCAAACCCCAACGCCAAAACACGACACTTTAGTTGTCCGAAGCACTTTTCGGTAACACAGTTACCTTCTTCAGGGACTGAAGTGAACTAAACCTAAAAGAGAACTAATCCTAATATATACTGAAAAAAAAATTATTTTCTTGTACATAGATTGCTTAGTTTTCCTCTTAGTAAAAGTAGATATTGTTACGAGTATTTGCCAATTAAGTTGGTGTGAGCATAATTAATGAACATCTTCCCTGGATACACAAGGAATATTCCCGGCTTTCCCTGCAACATCTAGAAAACACCAGCAACGATCAATGGGAAAACAATTGGATTACTAGACGGCTGTAGAATTCCCTAGAAAAAGGCTGAACAGACTATATAAAGGCGAGACACTCACACCGAGTTAGTTGACAGTGAACAGCTGATGTTTGGAAGCGAAGCGATCGATAGGCAACACGGGCGATAGAATTCATACCGAGCGACTAATAGTGTCTACATTATAGAGGGCGATAGATAGTATTCACATTAGAAGCGAGCGGGAAAATAGACTTTTTAGTGAAATAAATTGCGTAGACTTGTTTATAACCGTAGTGTAGTCAAATTAACTTTAGTAATTAAATAAATTCGTTGTTTTGTTTTGTTAATTGTGTTTTCCGTGACCGAACACGTCACAATATCATAGGGAACTTTGTACAATTAAGAAAATTGCGATTGACAATGGTTACAATAGTAACATCATTGATAAATTAGTTATGTAATAAGATTCAATTTAAGAATTCTGTTTCAAGATCTTCGACTTTTCAAACAGACACCAGTAAGACCAAGTTTATTACTATGCCATACGAGCCAAGATTTACTCGAGGATTCGAAGGCATTTTTCGTAAACTTGGTTTTCGCATTGCCTACAGTTCAAGTGGTAACTCACTTCAAACTCTCCTCGGTAACCCCAAGGATAAAATTCCTTTCTTAGTAAAATCGGGGATATATGAAATTAGCTGTAATGACTGTAATAAAAAATATATTGGACAAACTAGACGCTCGATCCAAACCAGGTTCAAGGAGCATTTAGCTCATGCACGGTTTGGTAAAGCCGAAAAATCTAGTGTTGCCCAACATATTCTTACTGAAAAACATAATATTAATATTAATAATCTTAAATTAGTTAAGGAAGTTAGGAATAATTGTCTACTAGATAGTTTTGAAAGTTTGTACATTTGTAAAAATAACCAAATTTTCCTTAACAATGACAAGGGTCCTATCCCTGGATCTCCGCTATTTAGTCTAGTTTAATTATCATTTTTTGTTATTGTCAAGGTCCATTGAACATCATCACTATTGCTGCTGAACCATGTTCACTGAACCTTAACAATTTTTCAGTATATATTAGGATTAGTTCTCTTTTAGGTTTAGTTCACTTCAGTCCCTGAAGAAGGTAACTTTGTTACCGAAAAGTGCTTCGGACAACAAAAGTGTCGTGTTTTGGCGTTGGGGTTTGAGCTATTTTGCTCGTTCTACAATAGATGATGGAATTTGTTGAAAGTTATAAAAATGCACGTCTTTGCAATAAATACCAACAGAGGAAAATGGGGGTGGGTAGCTCTTATTTTAGAGAATGTAGTGTAAACTGGCAGTTGGGGACCTGCGACTTATACTTACGTATTATGTATATAGCTTAATTTATTTACTTCTATATACCTAAGAGCCCTATGGTACTTGAATTGGAACAAAAAATTGGATATACTTTATTAAAAGTAGGTTGGACATTTATAAAAAATTATGTTTAGGGGAATGACAATACCACGCCAACACTCACTTTATTCGTGTTGTCTTTACATACCGTAACCTCGTGATACTAAGGAATTAAAAAAATAATGATTAATCAGTCAAGATGAATAAAAGAGGAAATGGAAAGGAATTATTAATGATTTCACTTAATGATATACATTTATGATATTTCTGAGCTTTTCTTATAGCCCAAATATTCGTTTAAATACATGTTTTATTATAAAGCCTACACGAAGAAAACAAACATGAAAATATTGCTAGAATTGTATCAAACATGACTAAAAAATCTGTCAATTATATGGACGACCAGACGCTCAAGGAGATTTTACTAGAAATGTCTACGTAGTCAATCTACGTTCGTTGTTGAGACTGAATTCTAGTAAAATTGACTTGATTAGAAAACATTTTTTACACTTCTTATCACTAATTTTACTAAACTATTCTCATTCTAGTGTTTTTTTCTTTACGACACGATAAAATAATCGAGAGGAAGAGAAAAAAAGTCTAGACTTATTTAGCTTGATTATTCTAATAATAATTATTAGAAAGAATTAAAAATTGTTTTATGGGTGAATATACGCTATTTGAATTCTAGTGGTCCATAGACAAATTTTACGTTAAACCTATTATATTATTGTTTCTGTATGCTTAAACAATAAAGAATATTGTCTTTTATCTGGACCACACAGTCTAATCAGGATCATTATTTAATTTAAGGCATTAATAGTTTAAAATAGTTATAAATGTATACTCCTCTGGCCTCCCCCATTAGTAGATTATAGTGATGTTATGGCCAGATGCTTTAAATACTTATACCATTACGTTTTCTTTTAACATGATCATATGCTTTGTTTAATATCGAAACATATTTTACCAAAATACACTGTAAAAATATTTATTAGTTTCAAAAAAAAATAACTTAGTTTTACGTCACGTTACAGTAATGTCACTTCATCTGGCGAAATTCAAAGACTTAAAATTTTACTTAAAACCGTATAGATATGTTTTTGTCGGTGAATTACACGCATACAACAGTGTGAAGTTAGAAGCAAGCTAACGACGTTGAGCAAAACTCCAATAATATTGTTTCAGTTTGCGATTCACTGTAGGAAAGCGTGTTTGTGCCAGTCGTTGAAGTATTTCCTTTGGTAACTATATGTTTTTGTATTTTGTCGTTACGAAATTGTTTATTTGCACAATACATTGTTTATTGTGTGTAGATGTCACGTATTACGTTTGAATGTAGTCAGAAAAGCAAGCGATGTTTTTTTTGTAGATTATGCGCGATTTTGTCACTTCTCTGGCGTCACTTCTCTGGCATATTTCATACCAGAGGAAGTACGATACCAGGGAAGTGATTTTTTTCATTAGTATTTAATGTTTTAACGCTTCATTTCACTTGTTCTGAATACTCGAGCATAATCGGACATCATGGCGAGGAAAGAGAGGTTACAAAAAAAGCGCCAAGCTGAAAAATTACGCTACCAAAGAATTAAAAATGATCCGGTTAAAAATGCTCAATTGAAAGAAAAAAGAAAAGGTACAAATTAAGAGCATAAATGATATGACTGAAAGGGAACAAAGGGCTATTAAGAAATATGAAGAGAGAAGACTAAAAAGCATAAAGATCGTGTGAAGCTACAATCTACCAGAAACTATCCAGTGACACCACTTGCGTCTGAGAATGAAGACCAACCTCCACTTCCACAAAACAATATCGCTCTGGCTGCTAAGTGGCGATCAGAAACAGCGAAAATTACGAAATAAAGTTATAAAAAAAACAAAAATATGAATTTAACCAATTACGTTAAAAGGTACGTGAGTATCAAAAGAAACCAAGAAGCATTGGAAACCAGTGTCGCTCCTCTGGTAACACATTTTCCTCTGGCGCTTATAAAATTTAAAAAAATGGAAAAATCTTCTGGCCCTCATCATTACAAATGCAAAAATAGTGTCAAATAGAGAAATTATTAATATTGAATGAAACAGATCAAATTTCCTTTAGGGACACAAAAAAATCAAATACCGTATATTCACCCTTATACCACCAAGTACATTTAATGAGAATTCTACTATTACTATTTACTAGAAAAATTTTGTTTGACTCATCAAGTAATAAAATCATGATTATTTTTCTCCGTGTATTTTAGATATAAAGTGCAAAGGATTTAAAATGATAATTGCTTATTAAGATCATTTAAAAAAAAGGGTGGTACATATTTGAAAAATTTTCACTGAGGTATTCTCTTCCATGTTGATATTCTAACACGAATAATCTTAGACCTTTGTTCGATTCACGCGGACTATAAATTGGTTGTTCCTATTCCTCATGCAACGCTATTATTATTAGTGATCAATATGCTTAACCTTTTAAAAATTCAAAATAAATAATCGATACACTTTTACCAGCACAATTATCTGGCACAATTACGATTTAACGAACGTCATATTCGTTGCCTTTTTAATAGACCAATTGCTTATTTTTAAATGTGATATCTTATATATCGGTATGAGTGATGGGGTTGAAAATTATACCAAATATCCTGTAATAAATAAAGGAAATAGAAAACAATAATTAACCAATAAAAATGTGAATACTATAGCGAATTCTCCCCATTGGGGTTTAATTTAGAGAGAAAACTATTCAAAAAGTCATGAAAATTTGTTAAATTTAAATAAAACGGTCCGTGCTCGCTGGCTAAATTTCACTTCTCTCTTCATTTTATTGTAAATCCATGTTCCTTTTGGGCTTGGTTATAATCTTATGTACTTACTTACTTACTCCAAGCAAAATGTGCTTAGGCAGCTTAATATAGACGCTATTGACCTAACGGTCTCTTAAAAAGAAAATATATATCATAAGAATTTGTTGAAATTTTTGCTATTTCTTGACCTCAACAGGAATGTTCTGCTTCATATATTTATCAAACATTAGTAACATGCAATGAAAACTTTTACAATTATGATATCAATAGATAAACAAAATAATAATTTTTATTTTTAAATAAACAGAAGGGGGATATTTTACCATCCCTTTATCCTCCTTTCGCCACTTATCCCTACCGCAAGGGATAATAGAATAAGACCTTCACCGTTATATGTTCCATTATATCACCTGAATTAATTTGATAATTAGATATTTAAATTTTTTGCAGCTACTTTCACACATTTATCATCAGGATCTAGAAAACTTTAATAATTAACCATTGCGATTAATAAAAACCTACAAATAAGAAACCGACAAAAGGGGTTGATCTTTTTACAATTATACTTCTACTGTTCCTCCGGTTGAAATTTTCTGAAATCTTATCTTAAAGTTATTTATCAACTTATAAAACAAACGTAGCAATCTATTCGTGTCAATAATTGAAAAAAAGAAAAGTTTGGCGCCATTTGATTTCATCCAATTTTAAAATTTTGAATAGTGATGTTCTTCCAAGTATAGTTTCGACTTGAATTTAAATTTAAATGAAGCGGATTGCGAATGCTTGTATATAAGTATTTTTACTGACAATTTGTAAATTAAATTAAATTGTTCATATACTGAAGATTAAAATAAGGGGGGAAAGTGATAAGAGAAAAATATTGCACAACCTAACGTATTACGTTTTTACATTTCTTTTTTTATAATTTCGGTTTTCGAACTTTGTACATTGCAATTTTTGAAAAGTTGTTCAGGCAAGATAATTTAAACCATATATATGCATATTTTTATTTCGAGACTATATGATAATCAGGTAATTTGGATGCTGTTGGTACAGGAGGAACGAGACAGAGGGCGGAAGACTAGCCACGATAGCTACGTCACAAGCCAGGAAATAAAAAGAAGAGAACAATCGATATAGAGAAGGGTCGTTGGAACGCGTAAACGGTATGCGATTTGCGCATGCCTTTCTCTTATCTAATTTTTATTCTTTTACACGGACATCTACTTTTCTTCTACCTACCTAATAATAAGTTATGTAGGTACACTACGATACAAGGCATTTCTCCATTTATTTATTTATTCATCGGTATTGTTTTTCAGAAAGGAAAACATTATTTGTTTGAAAGATAATTTACAAGTGAAAATGTTCGTAGGGTATAACAATATCAGAGGAGGGTCGTATAAAACAAAGTTCTAAATAAATGAATGTGTTTGTATGTCAGGGAAGGAAACATTTTAAAACGTCAACTAAACTATTTTTGATAATTTGCCAAAAGCGCTAATAGCGAGCTAAGAAATGAATACGGAGTCTTCTATGAAATGCGATCAAGAAGGGGCGGCAAAATTTTTTGAAAAATACGAAGTAAAAAGACCTTCAAATAAATACGGGGCCGTTCATAAAAAACGTTCGAATACAAAGGGGGGGAGGGTCTTGCTGAGTGTGACAAGATGTTACAGGGGGCCGGGTCTACGGCAACGTGACGTTCGCCGTTCATCAAAAAATTTTACTGAATTTTTACAGAATCCTTGGACTTAAGATAAATGGAAATATTAAGTATTTATTTGTTCGTTAAAAAAGATATTCATTAATTAATTTAAATTTTATTATGAAAATATGATAGTATCAAAATTTGTGTATTATCAATCAAAATTTATCATGTTCAGGGGGGGGTTTAGTTTTTGTCACGTAATATTTACAGGGTGCCACAGAAAGTGTGAATGAACAGTCCCTAATGAAGGACCTAATTTAAATCAATTTTAACGCTTTTGAAGGGCGTTGCGCTGTTCAACAGATTTGGAGAGTATTGATTAAAAACCTTTTGATTTTTGCTACTCCCTTTAAAGTCGAAATGAAACTCACAAGTTTAGTTTAAATTGCTTTATTAGACCACTACAGCTAGTCCGCCACACTGTACCTTCTTCAAGTATACAGGGTTTTTCAATTGATGGGCTATTAGAAGTATATGAATTAGTAGAAGGAATTCAATTCTGAAACTTGGGCACATTTGGTTATTGTTTATGCCGCTTCTTTTAAAAATATTTTCAAGTTCGATTTACATCCGGTTATACCGGAAGTCGATACCAACTTTGTTATTTTAAATGGAATGGTATATTTTTTACGCTGAATTCGAATAAAACGTGTAATTCTAAGGTAAGTTTGATAGCCAACTTGTACACCTATGACGATCGGTTTCTGAGTTAATTTAATTTATAGAAAAAAAATCGCTACCGCAACCCAAATTATAAAAAATCATAACTTCCACAAAATACGACTTAGAGTGTTGAAATTTTTACTAGTAATAGCTGAATAGTAGTGCTAACGCCTTGACAAAATTAAATTAAATAATTTATACAGGGCGTTCAAAATAAAATTCTAAAATTGAAAAACTTCAAACACGAATTACTTCGTTTTTTCAAATGGCACCTACTATTTTTTATTTTTTCAATCGATTCCTTTTTTTATCCTCTTTCGATCTATATGGATACTTCCTATTTTATTTGAAAATTTTGGAATAATTTTGAATTATTACTTAAAATAGGAAGTATCCATATAGATCGAAAGAGGATAAAAAAGGAATCGATCGAAAAAATAAAAAATAGTAGGTGCCATTTGAAAAAACGAAGTAATTCGTGTTTGAAGTTTTTCAATTTTAGAATTTTATTTTGAACGCCCTGTATAAATTATTTAATTTAATTTTGTCAAGGCGTTAGCACTACTATTCAGCTATTACTAGTAAAAATTTCAACACTCTAAGTCGTATTTTGTGGAAGTTATGATTTTTTATAGTTTGGGTTGCGGTAGCGATTTTTTTTCTATAAATTAAATTAACTCAGAAACCGATCGTCATAGGTGTACAAGTTGGTTATCAAACTTATCTTAGAATTACACGTTTTATTCGAATTCAGCGTAAAAAATATACCATTCCATTTAAAATAACAAAGTTGGTATCGACTTCCGGTATAACCGGATGTAAATCGAACTTGAAAATATTTTTAAAAGAAGCGGCATAAACAATAACCAAATGAGCCCAAGTTTCAGAATTGAATTCCTTCTACTAATTCATATACTTCTAATAGCCCATCAACTTGAAAAAACCTGTATAGTGTGTCCATGATTAGTGACAAAGAAATGATGTAGCAATGCCTTGTTGTACCGACGAACAACTTATTTCCATTTAAAAACCTATAATAAGAATCTTTTTAAAAGCCTATGCATTGATGCATTAAATTAATCTGGCATGGTAATCTTATGGAACTCTATTACGATATTTTTCTGAATTATTGCTTTCTTCTCCGTTTTGTACTTGTATGTACCTATCCCTTATATATTCTGCGGCTTAATTCGGCTGATTTTTTGCACAATTTATTATGTTTATTAAGTATTTACATATATTTTTCTTTAAAAATCGAGCCAACTATTATTATAATCTCTATCTTTATTATTAAAGTATATTGATAATCTTAAGGCATGTTTATATTTACTTACTTATCACTTTATTGGCATTCCGATTTTGTTCTAAACAGCAACTACCTAGTAGAAATTTTGAAAGGTTTTCTAAGTAAAAGTAAAGTATAGTATTTTATCCTGAATTATCCTTGATTAAGTTTATTTATACAAGTTGTGTCTAGAATAATTGTTATAGGGTTGATGAAATGAGATGCACTTAATAAGGTAAGTTTTTAAAAGTGTTCTCTTTTTGCGCACGATGGAGTTGCCTTTGTTATGAATGGAAAACCTTAAGGTTAACTTGAGGCAATGAGCAAAAGTTTATTATTCATAATCAGTTATTTGATTGTGACTTTGATTTCTGCATCACTTATTTTATTAAAAAGAAAAGTAATGGAAACTAAATTCTTTAATTTGTGATTGTAATGTCTAAGAAATCAGCTTAGGAGTACAAAATTAAACGCGTTTCAATAAGAAATCAAGAATTGGTTCATGTTGCTTGTTACTTTTTCAAGAAAACTTATATATTATTAGATACTTATACCTGGAGGTGATAAGAGTAAAGGAATAGATATAGGGTCTGGTGGGGTAATTGTAAACAGGCTTTTTATTTCGATGAAATAGGACTCTTGATTATTCCAACTAATGGGAATTATAGACACGGGGGGTTGACTTTTGACGGTTGGATGCTTTAGCGCGCTAAACAGCAGAGGAAGAGTGTCACAATATTTTATGTTAAACAGTGAAAACATTTCTATATAATGTATAATTTTTGGGGTAATTGTGAACACGGCTTTATAAATATAATTTTCATTGGAATTCACGTTTGAAACCGAATTGTTCACTTTTGCCCCATTAAAAACCTTTATAAAGCCAGTACAAACAAGAAGATTGTTCACATTTACCCCTAAGTTTTCGACTGCGTTAATAAGTGAAGGGGTAATTGTAAACTTAAGTTTTTTTACAAAAGAATCAGAATTTTCATATCTAACAACAGATATTCGCCTAAAACCAAACAAAGACCTAAATTAATCATATAGTCGCCTAAATTTAATCATCGAGCTTCAAAAGTAAAACTTCCAAAATCGCTCACAATTACCCAACCTTACCCAAGTTCTTTTTTACTTTCTTTTGGTTGTGCATTTGTTACACGTTACGTACCGTCTTGTAGTGAAGTTTCAATTTAAAACTTAATGAGAAAAACTTCCTAACACTACCCTTATCTTGAAAAGGCAAAAAATTACATAATATAAAATAAATAATACAACAATTTAATAAATAATATTCACCTTTTTACCAAGTTTACAATCATTTGCTGGAAACCAAGATCTTGTTGCAAAATTGTAGTTATCTAAGATACTGTTAATGACTAATGCGTTTACCTTAATTAATGTAGCGCTCAGAGTCTATGGTCTATGGTCCGCTTAATATTAAATGAACTGTAAACCGAAATTAATGAAATTAGTTACCATCAATGCCGCCACTCAATAGAAGCCAATAGTAATCAACCAGGCAAGATAGGTATTATTAATTTATGTTATGTAGGGAGGTAAAATACTATCAGGGATAATATTCTGTAAAATTTAAATAGTTTTAGCTTTTCTTTTTTATTTAGAAATCCGAGCCTATAAAGTAAAATGATTTTTATTGAGCATAAAATTAAAGCTAACCTGTTTTTTTCTATAATGTTACCAGTTAAACATTATTTCTCCTTTAACTAGTTTCACCTATGGTAGGTTAAATTGGTTTTTACATTTCAATTCTAGAACGAACGTGAACGTTTCTCGGTTTTAAACCAATTACAAATGTCTTGGAGCACTTACCTAAACTAAAATTGAGATGTCTAGATAGGTATACATAGTATGCGCATCCTTATGATATTTCTTTTGCTTTACATGATGTGTATTCCGCCTTCGGCAAACCGAAAAAGAATGGGTAAAGTGAAAAATGGTTGAACGACGCTTTTTCAAGCGAGATGACGTTTGTGAAAAGCCGAGGAAGCCCTAGGGATACTTTTTTCTTATTACGAGTGTACCAAAAGGCATCAGCGCACTAGATATTGCTTCGAGCACTTTTCGCATATTACTTTCTCTGTAGACTCACATTTC
Source organism: Agrilus mali (assembly GCA_029378335.1). Lineage (NCBI taxonomy): Eukaryota > Metazoa > Arthropoda > Insecta > Coleoptera > Buprestidae > Agrilus > Agrilus mali. The sequence continues at coordinate 4,819,206 of CM055655.1, read as the reverse complement.
CGTCTCTTTGCTATTAGTCTTTCAAAAGGAAATTACTAAGATGCACTAATTTTAATTTTGCGTTTGTTAAGGGAGCGAATGTGACCAAATATTATCAAATTAAATATGTATGCGTTTAATTATAGATCCTGTTGGAATATCGGGAGGGAAAATAAACTTGAGGGGGGGGGAATGTGTAGGAGAAAGCAGTGAGTGCCTGGATTCTATTAGTAGCTCCTACTATACACAGATCCCTTATGAGGGTGGAAGCTATCGTGACGTTAATTTTCGGGCTTGTTGGCCGTCGTCTCGAAGTTTTTATTCTCGACGTTTCACCGACACGAGTGGTTGGCATCTTCAGGAGTTCTTTTCTGATTTGTGATTCAGCGCAGACTCGAGACGACGGCCAACAAGCCCGAAAATCAACGTTACGATGGATACCGGCCGCAAAGCCTCACTCAACTTAAGGTGGAAGCTATTTAGGGGAAACCGGTGAGTGTCTAGATTCTATTGGTAACCCCTATTAATCACAGATCCTACAGGAATGTAGAGACTAGGTGGAGGCAGGCAGTTTAGGGGAAGTCGGTGAGTGCAACATAATTAAATTGAAATATGTAGTAACTTTGTGGATGATTATTTAATTCATAGAGACGACCAATAAAATCTACACGGAAAAAACTATCATGAAAATATTGCTAGAATTCTAGCAAACATGACTAAAAAATCTGTCAATTATATGGACGACCAGACGCTCAAGGAGATTTTACTAGAAATGTCTAGTCAATCTACGTTCGGTGTTGAGACTGAATTCTAGTAAAATTGACTTGATTAGAAAACATTTTTTACACTTCTTATCACTAATTTTACTAAACTATTCTCATTCTAGTATTTTTTTCTTTACGATACGATAAAATAATCGAGAGGTAGAGAAAAAAAGTCTAGACTTATTTAGCTTGATTATTCTAATACTAATTATTAGAAAGAATAAAAAATATTTTTATACCACCAAGTACATTTTATGAGAATTCTAGTATTATTTACTAGAAAAATTTTGCTTGACTCATCAAGTAATAAAATCATGATTATTTTTCACCGTGTAGGCATCGGTCTGTGGGCACCACCTTTTCTCCCCTAAAATGCTTGACCCCTAGTTTATAATGGCATATTATACTCCAACTCTACAGTAAGTGCGTTTATGTAATCGATCCTATTATTATAATTTAAATTTTGCAATTTAAAATTATGTTTAGGTTTATAAGGATTTGGACGTTGCACTTTTTTTTAAATTTCCTTACACAAAGTGGTCAGAGTAAAATTTGCTGATATAGCAGATAGTTCGTTGACCCGAAACAAAAAATTTGTACACAATTGTATTTTAACAGGCGCCTCAATACTATCTATGCAAAGCAGAGAAGAATTTTTCTTTGTATAAGCTATCGGGTATCGTTGACAGGAACTTCTAAGTAGAACACAAATATTTACTTATGTTACCAAAAAATAAAGTGACTTGGGGAAATTGGCCCTTTATATAAAGATGCGTTTTATGTTTAGAAGCACACTGAAAGCAGTATCACAGCATCAGATGTAATTCAAGTCTAACATTATTTAAAATCAACAATAAACATTCACAGACAAATGCAAAAGACAGGTGTATATTTTGTAAAGGTCTTCAAACTATGATAATTGACAATCGTAAGAAAGTTTGACAAAGAAAGACTTAGGCTTTCACGGCCGGCGTTATTAGAAGAAATTGTGAAATCCGGGCTTGTCGGCGGTGGCCTAGGATTGTTTCGCCTTCGGTGAGAACACTGAAGAAGTTTCCTATCGAATCAACTGGGGTTGGCATCCTCAGGGAATGTAGCGTATCCTCTGTGAGTGTCCTATTCGCTCAGTATCAGTATTAAAAGGTTTTCCATAATCGTTTTTAATCAGCATTATTTCGTTGTAAGTATGATCAGGTGGGGTAATTGTAAACAGGCTCTTAATTTCGATGAAATAGGACTCTTGATTATTCCAACTAATGGGAATTATAGACACGGGGGGGTTGACTTTTGACGGTTTGATGCTTTAGCGCGCTAAACAGCAGAGGAAGAGTGTCGCAATATTTTATGTTTAACACGGGGTTGATTTTAGGTTTGATGCTTTATAAACAGTCGGTGTGAATTTTATGTTAAACAGTGAAAGTATTTCTATATAATATATAATGTTTGAGGTAATTGTGAACACGGCTTTATAAATATAATTTTCATTGATATTCACGTTTGAAAGCGAATTGTTCACTTTTGCCCCATTAAAAACCTTTATAAACCAGTACAAACAAGATGATTGTTCACATTTACCCCTAAGTTTTCGACTTGGTAATAAGTGAAGGGGTAATTGTAAACTTAAGTTTTTTTTGCAATTAAAATCCGAATTTCATATTTAACAACAGAAATTCACTCAAAACCAAACAAGGACCTAAACTTATCATATAGTCGCCTAAATTTAATCTTCATCTAAGATACATCCAGATTTAAAAGTCAAACTTCTAAAATCGTTCACAATTACCCCACCATTAATAAGATATTAAATATAAGTATATAAATATTTTACACTTGCTATAAGCTGTCACATACATGAAGTTTTTCATAATGTTCTAATGAACTTTTATACTGGAAAATAAACGTAATCGTAATCGTGCCGTAAGCTTTACGTGTAAGAGATTTAATGCTGGCGTTACGAGGGTAATAAAGCGTTTATTGACTTTAATATTTGCATTTCAAAGTTACATTTCGTTTCGATTGTTCTAAAGTTTTAAATATTGAATTAGTGTCGTTACTAGCCAAAAACATATTCATGCTTAATAATGGCTTTAATTACTATCTAAATATATAATTACAACTTGGCTGGTGGTGTTGCGCCTAAATTTAACAATAAATTAGTTTGAAGTATGAGGTTAGTTCAATTTAGAACTCTCCAGTTTGTTTTGTATCTAGAAAAAAACAGATATATTACGGTCCCTTTTCCCTACTTAAATTTTAAGGATTAAATTACCTATGAGAAGGAAGGAAACGGTATATGGTCACCGTTTCTACATCAAAGGATGTTCCTCTTTAAAACTAAGTTTAGCTGTTCAATATATTATTCAAAATTTCAACTTTTTATACTAAAAGCTTTCTGGCTCGTTTTCAATGGCCTGCCCTATAGAATATAAACCGCTGGATTAGAATTATACAAAAATTATTGCCTTTTACCATGCGAATATTTTCAGTATATTTCAAATACCAGAAACCAGCTGCTAGAATTCTATGTTATCCAATAATAAAGTAACGTAACGCATTGATTTTATTGAATCTTAAAATATTTATCCCTTTGCATTTACTGGAGGCTTGGTAACCTTTAACAGTTGACCTCAATGACAAAACTTGAAAATGCACCTATCTATAAACGACCTAATTTTGCAGCATTATTAGGCGCATCATATCGACATTAGTAAAATTATAAAATCATATTTGTGCTTCTAGTGTTTATTTACACTTATTTGTGACATAGTGAGATCATTGACCCTGATCAACCGATTGATTTGTCGCTCGACGAATCAAATAGTACAATGTAGTTAATAATTAATTTTATGATCAACGTTTAACGTTTTAATTAATAAAGTTAAACGGTAACATGTTACAAATAGACAAACTTTCTGATCTTCTAATATAAAATTCAAGACCCCTTGGGAGTTTCTTTAGTGAAAGTAAATCTTAATTGTCAATTTATCACGGTGTGTCACGCTGTTCATTTACATTGACTAATAAAATTATCATTAATTAACCCTCTCACCGACAAACTAAGTACAAAAACCGATGAATCTTGTGATGCTAAATAGCATACTGTTCAGGTACTTCGTGCAAAGAGGGGGATCATAAAAACATACGGCTCTGTAAAGGGGTAAATAAGGGTTTGGTAAAGGGTTACTCTGAATCGTAAATGTGGACGTTGGTAGGTACACGACCAACCCAATAGAAGGCGATACAATCTTAATAATTCATAATGGCACAACCACTACCCCTGTCTACACTTCTTTAAAAATAAATAAAATTCAATTGTCTGCTTGCTCATATGATTAACATATATATGTGTAACCAAAATTAAGATACAAACAACTGATTTCAGTTAGATATGAAAAAAGATCGTCACGAATTATTTAGGTTAGTTTCTAAAATTATTTATTGGTAATAATAATTGTACATATTATTTTATTATAAACAATTTCAAATTATATATATATATATGTAGTTAATATATATATTATATATAATTATTCTGACGCAAATATATTTACTTCTTATTCGCAGTAACTTTGTGCTTGTCATTTTCCTAAAGTTTTAAGTTTTTGGAGTTATATAGAATGGAGAAAATCCGTAAAGTAAGGGCTTTGTTTTCCTGTAAACAGTTTTAGGCAAATTCGTTTCCATTGTGTTTTAGAGACTTATTAAGCAGTTCTTTATCTTTTTAACTAATGACGTTTTGGAAGTAGGTACCTATCTACCACTTGTGTTTCTGTTTGGTATATTTGGTGTTACAGTATAACCAAATAATAATGCAAAATGTTTGTAATGTACAAATATAAAGTTTATTAAATTTTTTCTTACTTTTGTGACTTCTATTTACTTTTAAAAATTGATACACTGTATCCACAGATTGTATTATAAACTTAACACATTTTTCGCCAATTTCTGGCTTCATGTCATAGTCATGGAACTTTACAAATTGAACTTGTTAAATTTGTAAACTTCTATTGAAGCTATAAAGTGGTATATAATAAAATCTGTGGAGATTACAGTGTTTTAGAGGAACTTCACAAATAGGGTGAAGAGTTTTGCTATCGAATGTGGAGTTGCTATGGATTATAAAGGAAAAAATCGGTCATCATTAGTGTTATAATTAAAAATCCAGAATTCCCCATAAGTGGTATAATTTATTGATAATTTACAACGTCGTAACACTTTTACCCCTGGTATTACTTATTTATTTGATACGGTATTTATATCACCCTGTGTTTGTTGTACTCGTAGTTTAGCGATTTATCAACCGCGGCGTTTACACAGCAAGCTATACAGAACATTCATATTGATTTTATCACAGAAGTTTTCTAGAAAATTGTAAGGGTAAAGGGACAATAATTGGTATCTAAGAACAGATCAAATGACAAGTTCTTCGTGTTAAACGATAAAATGTTGATATAATAACTCATCGTGTCAGAAATGGTTGGTAGTGTCGAGACAAGTGCGTTGTTTCCGAATTAACTCTTCCTGGTCCAAGTTTTTTGCGAGGTTTAGAAAGTAATGGCAAAGTGCCCATGTGTAACCTTCCAATAAATTAACTTTCCTGTCACAGTGCATTATACGCTTTAACGCTCATACGCCACTTTATAGGATATAAGAAAGGACTGTAAACAGGAATAACTAAAATAATTAGATAAATGAAAAGCTACTGTCGTCATCCTTTATTTTCATCTACCTAGGAAATTATATCACATATTCTGGTACTTCTGAGTACATTTCACTTTTGAAAGTTTAATTTTATTATTTACATTATGAAATTTTATGATAAGCAGTATCTTTTATGGAATTTGGCTTAACTTACAGTTTAATAGTAATTAGTCTATAACAATTTAATTACTCAAAATAAAAAATATAATAGGTAATATTCGTGGTTATATTTTTGGAAAACCTAAAGGGAGGATCTCCAGGTGATAAGCGCTCAGAAAGTTTTCTAGGTAGTTTTTAGCTTCAAGGATTAGTTTCGGAGATATGGGGTCAAAAAGGTATCAGCCCAGAGTAGGTACGTCACATGGAAGAATGATTTTAAATTTTCCGGAAAGAATTTCCAAGGTTTAAAAATGTTTTGGAATTTTCAAGAAAATTCCAGAAGGTTCTAGAATGTTATAGAATTTCTCAGAAGGTTTGAAAACGTTCTGGGATTTTGCAAAAGGTACGAGAATGTTCAAGAATTTTCCAGAAGGTTTGAGCATTTTATGGAATCCTATAGAAGGTCTTAGAATTTCGAAAAAAATGAACTGGCCTTTATATAGCTTACCACACTGATAGCAGAAATAACTTCTATGCAAATAATATTTTCTTGGTGTTGATCTTGGCAATAAACATTTATATTATTGAATTCAATGTTAACTGTGAGTTACTATTAAGTATTTAAGTGCATAACCTAATGGAAAGTCATTGACATTTCCTAGCTAATATTTTTTATAATTATGAAACCGAATCGTAGTATAATTTGTAGTTTTGGGAAAGTCTGAGAAAAGTTTTTTACATAAATAATACCATCCCTTATCGTCATGAGGGTTTATTGACCTGAAGAGTTCAGGAGACAGATTTGTGCGGTGGCGACATCGCATCGTATCGTCTTTTCATCCTACTCACTGTACCCTGGTTGAAGAGTTTTCCACTAGCGATTGATAATCCGCTTCTTCTATAGAATAAAAATTCAAAGGATGCTGATCTATCAAAGATCTTACTTTGTATGGAAGACGTTATTACTATCATTTATGCTTAGAGCGCATGATAAAATTATTTTTAATTTCTTTCTATCTATATATGTCATAAATTGTTAAGGATTAGGTGACCTTCCTTCTGAAACAATTTATTATGTTATTTGATTACCCTCATACTTTTCGATAAGTAGTTTTTCTGTGACTGTAATTATTTGGAACCCCAGCTATTAATTGTATTAATTAATTAATCTTAATTATAATTTTTTTCAAGATCCTTTAACATTGTATGGTTTTATCTACTGTGGGTGTTTAAGCAATCATTTATTTTCTTTTTTGGCTCTCTCTGGCCCTTCAAGTTTTTATAAACCCACTTATCAATATTAGTGGCAATAAGCCTGTGGTAATTAATGCAGAGTTTTTTAATTGACATTCACGATGATTTGGTGGATGAAGTTAATTTTTCTAAGTCAAGTGGAAGATTAGTGCTTTGCATTTTTCTAGTGGTTTCTTAAATTACGTTACGTCAGTTGTGCCGTTGTCGTTCGACGAGATAAATAATCTTTAAACTTTAAGTGTAAGTAATAATTGTGGACGTAGGCAAAAAGTATCGGAAAAAGGAAAAGACATTGTATCAGAAGAGGTGCGTGGGAACGATGCGCAGGCGGCGTCGTGCCAGCCACCCTCTCGTCATAGTGGTAGGTGGCGTCGGTCAGGGCCTCGAGCTTTCCGTTGTTTCTTTCAGTTTAGTTCGGGGTTCAGCTGAGTAGTACCGTGGCGGGCCGATAGAGGCCCAACGAACGTGGTGGTCACGGCGCGACACAATTTAGCCCGCCTAGTGGCGGCTCGTCACGCCATCTGGCGATTAAGGAGATTCGGATCACAACCTTGCAACCAAAATGCCACCGACACAGATTCGTATGTATTTTTCATCTTTTTTTTTTTCTTTTCTTTTTATTGTTCCGGATTTGTTCTGTGTTCCCGAGATATGCTGGCTTTAACATAAATGCTTTGTTATTGTCCTCTATGTCTATTGGAACAAAAGTCAACTTATTGCCCTAAAAATATTAAAATAGAAGTGGAGAAAACGAAAAGGCCCTTGGTTTTATAAACACCTACATCTAACTAAGTACATATCGCGAGTTCTATCAGTTTTCGGTACTTTCAAATCTCACTTACTTCTGAAGTTTGAAGCTGTAATGTGATCAACTTCGTGTGGCACGTGAAGTTTTTGTTGTGACTATCAAGGAAATAACGGTTTTATTGAAATCAACAGAAATTGTTTAATTTTAAATACAAGATACTTAATATGAGCTGTTCTGTCATCTTTTAGCTGTATTAAATACTCCTATTAATAACTAGTTTTGTTTGTATGCTTTGGGTATATCACTAACAAGTGTACCAATTTTTTTCTTTTACCCTTGTTCTATTAACATATTCGGTTTTATTTTTTCATAGCCTTTGAGTAATTTTTGGATTGACTTGAATGTTTTTTTACTGTTCTCGTTTATCGGAACAACAGTTAATTTATCGCCCTCAAAATGTCATATAAATATTAACGCAGAGGTCGAAAATAACCAAAAGGGTGCCTTCGGTTTACAGATGGGTAAGCATACATTAAATCCACAATGAGTTTGTTAGTTTTGGTACATTTCAAATTTCCCATGTAATTTTTTATCCATTTTTATTGAACAAGTTCTCTTCGTCGGACTTTGTAGGTACACGTGTTTAGTTTCAATAACTATTTGACCATAGTATAACGACAGATAATTAATTTTGGCTGTCAGTGTAGATCTCTAATGTGACTAAAACATCGTATGGAAAATGAAGATTCGGAGTTGTGAGTCATAAGGAAATAATGTTTTAGTTAAAATCAACTGAAGTATTTACATTTCCATATTCGTATATCTTAGACTTATTTCCTCTTTTTTAAAGTTGTTGAAAAATTTTTACTTTGATATAAACGTTTTTTTATTGCTATTTACAATGACTCACGTGTATTGGGACTAAAGCTAATTTATTGCTCTCAAAATGTCGTGTAAATATTAAAACAACAAGAAGTGCTTACCGTTTCCTTAAACTGTTAAATTGTTTAATTAGTACTAATTTCTAGTGAACCAGTTCTATTTTGTGAACTTTGTACGTGAGCTTTTAGTGACAAAATTGTCAAACACATTATTTCGCTATTTTCAAGGAGAGCAGTTCAAAGAAGCTTAATAACTAATAATTTAATTTTAACAATGAAGCATTCTATATTTCGTCTGTGGGAGTTATTGTGAAATTTTATAAATTGAAATGTTTTGATTTCAATGACACCATTCTTTGCTTAAGTGCTTATTTTAATAACATTAAAAAAAAAAAAAATTTGTATAGCCCAAATATTGTTGTAAAGTAGGGTCAGGTGGGGTAATTGTAAACAGACTCTTTATTTCGCTGAAATAGGACTCTTGATTATTCCAACTAATGGGAATTATAGACACGGGGGTTGACTTTTGACGGTTGGATGCTTTAGCGCGCTAAACAGCAGAGGAAGAGTGTCGCAATATTTTATGTTAAACAGTGAAAATATTTCTATGTAATATATAATTTTTAGGGTAATTGTGAACACGGCTTTATAAATATAGTTTTCATTGGAATTCACGTTTGAAAGCAAATTGTTCACTTTTGTCCCATTAAAAACATTTATAAAGCCAGTACAAGCAAGATGGTTGTTCACATTTCACCCCTAAGTTTTCGACTGCGTTAATAAGTGAAGGGGTAATTGTAAACTTTAGTTTTAAAAATCCGAATTTACATATTTAACAACAGAAATTCACTTAAAACCAAACAAGGACCTAAATTAATCATATAGTCGCCTAAATTTAATCTTCATCTAAGATACATCGAGCTTCAAAAGTCAAACTTCCAAAATCCTTCCTATTACACACATAGGTGAGGAGTGAGGAGTAAAAGTAGAAGAAAAGCAAAAAACATTCTTAATATTACGTTAAACACATCATTAGTAAGAAATGAAAAATAAAGAACATAGAGTTAAGAGAACGTGTAACATCCATTAATCATGAACCTCTTCTACCCTTTACATGATATTTGGTAATACGTTTTGAGACCCTTTCTTATCTTCAGATGCAATTTAGAAAGTTTACTTGAGATTTTCAATGACTCCTACCTCATTTTAAATGAGATTTGATGAGATTTGGCAGTATCCCTCCTATCCATTTTGAGCTCACATAATCAATAGACGTCTCTTTAGCGACTTAAATAAGAATGAAGTGAATTTAAGAATAAAAGATTACAGAGATCTCATTGAGTTAAAGTTTAAGGTCTACTTTTAATTTGAACCTTTTTCGTGCTTTAAGTGAGATTAATTAAAATTTGGTGAGATTCCTTCCTTTAAGCCGCCCTTTAAAGAACTAAGACTAAAACTTTTGCTTGGCCTCTCCCTTCCATTTCAAGTTCATGTAATCAGTGGATGTTTTCTTAACACGTTAAGAATCCGAATCATAGATGCTTGTAATGACCTAAAAAAGGACAATAATTTAATTTAATTAATATTTTTTCAATGAAATTGAGGGTGTTTCTGGCTTTGGTGACCCCCTTGCTATACAGGATTTAAAAGGGGCTGCACGCTGCAGGGGCGTTGCTTATAGACGACTGGGTTTGTTTCTTTTATCTTTTTTTCCTATGTTGGAGGTTTTCTTGACTTTTCTTTTTCTGGATCTACTTATACATAAGAAACAGTGTTTTCTTCAATTAACTTAAAATAAATTTCTTCCTCCTTCTCTCCCTAATCTCTTTTACCCACTCAATTCGACGATTCCTTAAGGAGGCTGATGGAAACCTTCCGCTTACTCCAAAAAACAGTACTGAAAAGGTACCTGAGATAGTCCACCCACAAATACGTAGGTATTAGCTGATGGGAATAAAACAAACGGTTTTTTTTTTATTTTTATGTAAAAGGTAGATACTCGTTCAGTCGATCCTAAAACCCGTGGGAATCTGCTGCATTGAAACTCGAACGCACCGCGTGGGGTTTGGCAAGCTAATGCTTCATCCACTATGCTAACTTGAACTGTTTTTAGTACTAAGTTTTCGACTGCGTTAATAAGCGAAGGGGTAATTGTAAACTTAAGTGTTTTTGCAAAAAAAAATCAAATTTACATATTTAACAACAGAAATTCTCTCAAAACCAAACAAGGACCTAAATTTAATCTTCATCTAAGATTCATCGAGCTTCAAAAGTCAAACTTCCAAAATCTTTCACGATTACCCCACCTGACCCTATGAGTTATTTTTTAATTTTTTATTTATTTTTTTATATCTCATAACAGTTTTATTTTTTCTAATTTTTTTATTTTTCCGGGAAATGTTAACGACGATTTTTTATTGATGTATATTATACCCTCATTATTGGAACGACAGTTGATTTATTGTAACCAGAGTGTTAGTGTAGAATTACTGAAATTTAGGTGGAGTAGACAAAACGTGTTCTTCCTGATAATCAAGTAGCATTTTAAAAATAAAAAAAATGTGTGTTTAGTTGCTTGTTTTTGTTTTAATCGAATATTTCTGTTATTTTTCCTTGCGTCGCAAAATCCTTTGTGATACGTTTGCTTAATAAAATCTTATTCTAAACGAAATTAAAATTGAAAGGATGATAGGGCGAAGTGCCGCTGACGAGAGGTAGGTGACCTAATGGAAAGTCAATGTAATGTAGCTCTTAATGAAATTCGTTACTCTCTTCTAAGACAAAGCTTCCAAAGTTTTCCAATTTAAACAGCTTTTCTTTACAAATGACTATAGATATAAACACCAAAGTTTTACTTTATTCATAAATATATCGATTTTAGCAAAATTGTGAAAATCCCAAAACGTATGTCAAGAGTTTATTGCACTTCTAAAAATTCATGTAACAGATTTGTACAAATTGACATTACACAAAATACGATTGGGTAACATTGTTAATAATGATTTTTGAAATTTGAATTTTACTTTTTTTGAGAGTTTAATATAATTTAACATATTCATTTTCTTTTAAAAGTAATAGAAATATTTGATAAGTTATTTCGTGTTTGTTGATAAACATTAAGTCAGCATACTTTTTATTGTTTTAAAGGTAATTACTGTACTAATGGGTTACAATTTTTATTGATACATAAACCTATTTTGCGTTGTCAAAATATACCTATTCAAAATAATTACAAAATATATCTATATAGACCACTTTGGCAACCTCTGATATAAAGTATCAGTATATGGCCATTGTAACTGATGTAGGGTATCACTGACTTTTCATAGTATTTAGTTTCAAAGTGGTTATTAGGAGAAAATAAGAAAGTTAAAAGTAACTTAGATTGATGTTAGTCTTTTTTTTACTATAACTAAACTTTGTTACATTACATTACAGTTTATGTTTAAACATAGTTTAAGAGTTTGCTTCCTAACGGTCACTGTGAATGACCTCTTCTCAGACGATCTTTTCTATTTGCCTTAATACACTTGTGTAGTTAGTTTTACAACAAAAAAGATTTATTCTGTTAAAAGGCACTTCTTGTGTCATTCCGAGTAAGTCGATCTTTGAGCTTTTAGTTTAATTTGTAAGGTCAGCAGAATGTGGGGACAATTCCACGTGCTGCTCCTCCATGGACATAAATGGTAGTTCTATATTTAGGTTCGGAATCCGAATTAAATATGTAAAAGTCACGTAAAACCAGGATGAAAATGAGACAAATAAAGAGCCCACTACAGTTGCTTTACGTTATTTATTAGCTTTTAGAACATCAAATCGATACAGTTCTAACTTTTACTATAAAAAAAAAACAACACAAACATGTCTTGTTACAAAATTTCTACAGTAAAAGGTCATCAAATAGTCAATAGAGGCTTCTTCTAGTGAAAAATTAATGAGGTACCTAATACTGGATTTCATTAAAAATGCCCGGGTTATTGTCTAACCGGTCAACTAATTTAAATTTATTGTTGTTAATAAGTTCCCTCTAAAGATAATAAAATAACATTGTTTCTCCTGTAAATTTGATGGCAAAAACTTTTTACTACTATAAGGGACCATCACGCTAAATTTCGCCAATTTAAATCCCTCACCTCACCTTCGACACCTCAATTTGTGTTCATAAAATTTTATACTACAGTCAGACGAGAGGTCACAACCTTTTAGAAGAGCAATGTACATAAAACGACATTCACTTCAGTAAATTGTATATTCTACGCTCAAGCTTACAGATGAGTATAAGTAAAAGTGTAAAATACAGAAAGGTATAAAGAGAGTGAAAACCACCACCAGAAAAAGAATAAACGAAACTAGAAGAGATTTGAAAGGGAAAACACCGAGAACGAAATTCTACGCTGCTTAAATTGAGCGTCCTGGAATGGTGGTGGTTTTTACTCTGGCAACTAACTTGGGAACCGTTTTAATCCCTACGACTTGCCGCCAGCCACATGAAAGAGGGATGAATGCGCAGCTAAATAGTTTATATATACTCCGACAAGCAAAAAGTCGGCACACCCTTAAAAAATGAGACGTAATTAACCTGAGACATAAATAGCCAAGGGGAAGTTGGCACGCGTAAAACTGAACAAGACAGTAAACAATTTTTCTTTTTAAAATTTTCCGAGTCGCTTTTACTTGCTTGCAGTTCTTCTTTCATTAATTATTCTTCTAGCACGGATGCGACTGGAACATACATAACTTAGTTATTAGAGAAGGACTTTTCTAACAGGCACTTCTATCGTAGCAGCATTACATAATGCCAAATATGTATTTCATAGCGGTAGGGGCTTAGAATTTACATAAATCCTTTTATTTGAATGAATATAAGAAACGTATAAGAAATAAAACACACAAGTTTTAATAGTAACAAAATTTTTAATATTCACGACGAATCGTTTCACCTTACTTAGGCTTCATCAGGTGATGAATTGTACAGAACAAAAATTAATTACAATATACCATATATATACAACATTATGAAGTGGGGGGGAAAATATTTAATAACGGTAATTTATTTATGTCTAATTGGTCATTAAGAATAAGTTTAAGATGATTGTATTTATTTATTTCAAAAGATTCAAGAAGATTTAATTTGTAACCCTTGTTTTCTTTGTGTAAAATTTTAAATTCAAAATTTGGCTGATGTTTTTCTTCCAAAAGATGATTGGCATAGGTAGACGTGTCTTTATTTTTGGTGAAGGCGTCTTGATGTTCTTTTATTCTTTCGCAGAACTTCCTTCCTGTCTGACCAATATATACTTTTTGGCAACTTCCACAGTTTAGCAAATAAACCCCTGAACCCGATGTCCTATCACTAGCATCCTTATTATTTTTAAGTAAATTTCCTAATGTATTTCTTGATTTAAATGCGGTTTGTATGTTAAGTTTATTAAGTTCTCTAGAGATTTCTTCTGTAAGTTTACCGGCATAAGTGAAACTAGACTAATTTTGAATGTTTTTTTTGGATGGGGTAAATTGACCGTAAAATATTTTTCTTAAGTTTATTTAAGATAAGAAAATAATATAGAGAGTCAAGGAGATGATGTTAAATGCATTTTCAGTTCTGGTGGACGTCTTTGCGGTCATACTCTCTTTGCAGATCTTTTATTATACTGTAGCTAGATGAAAGAAAGTGTCCTAACAGAAAATTTTCCATTTAAATGAAAAATAAATTACGGTTGAGGTGAACACAGTATACATTTTTAAATATTTTCACAAAAATCCTACAAAAGTACAGCCAAATATCTCTTAACGGACACCCCCAATAAGCGGACAGTTTTACAAGGTCTGGAATTTTGTCCCATATGTATACTCGTAAGTTAACCTCTCTTAAGCGGGCCCTCTCTTGGGAGGACGTAGACACCATCTTTTAATACAAAATGCGCCAAAATTCTCTCATAAGCGGACACTATAAAATTAATACAAACATATTCCGTAACATTGCGAGATTGCGACCGCTAGGGAATTCACCGACAGTACGGGTGATTCTCATCCGCTAGGTAAAGCGTAAACAGTCTTAAATTGAGCGATCTCTTTGTAATAAGATCAATCGGCAAAAATGTCTCAAAAAAACTTATGTTAAATGGAAAGGAGAAAATTGAAGTAAAAGAAGTATTCAATGTAGAGAAACTTAGTATTATACAAGGTTTGTCTAGACGTTCGATGCTGGATTTAGATTGTAGTCTTTAGACCCATATCAGGACATCACCAGTCGATCAGAAGCCTTTACCAATTTGTCAGTTTGTTTTATATCAGCATAATATCTTGTAAGTATAGCCCTTTTTCACTACAAGTGATTATACTTTGCAAAAGGTTTTTTCTTTTTATTAATTAATATAGTATTAAAACATTTAAAGAATTTCTGCGTTGTTATAAAATAGTATTGATTTCAAAAAAATTTTCGTTAAAGATGGGAGGTCTCTATAAAATATTTCTTTGTGAATTCTATTCGGCCAAATAAACTAAAAAGAATTTACCTACCCTAATTACCACTAATAAAATTTTTCTGCCCACTTCACACGTGAGACTGAGGGTGAGTTCTTTTTAGTTTATTTCTTCATTTACCGCAGTCTCCGTTTCCTATCTCTATTCGGCAATTTTTGTCAATGTAGGTACGTCTACTCGAATGCATTGTGTTTTAGTTTCTCTCAAAATTTCTCTATCACATCAATTTGAAAATAGTGTCTAAACATATTTGTTAAAAATTTAGGAAATACTAAAAATAACATCTTAATTACTATATCAAATTATCCAATATTTTATAATATATATATATGTATATATAGGGTTTTCAGAGATTAATATTCTTCTATTTAAAATGTGCCAACAAAATATCTCCTTTGTGCTTATTCCTGACAACTTCCGTAAATGGTTGCCATTATCCAATATTCCGCGAGTCCGGATTCGAAATGTTTTCGCAGAAAGGAGCATTTAGTTCGCTGAGAATTTCCCAGTAATTTGAAAAGTTATTTCCAAGAATCTATCTTGAATGATACCTCTATATTGTGCATCACATAATAGAGTTAATTATTAGTTCATTTTGAAGGAAGTATTTTATAACATATTAGCTATTCCCGCGACTTCGTCCGCGTGGAATAGTGACTTTCGGCAGCATTTAAAATTTTTTTCTTCTATATTTTTATTTTCTGGGCCGTAAGCCTTTTTGCCGACGTCATTACATAAAAACATTCATTCCTTATTTTTGCCCCCTTTAGGGTTAAATTTGTACAAACTTTAAATGTCGTATTTATATCTAATCAAAAGCCTAAAAAATAAGTTTCAAGCCTCTAGTTTTATATCTACTTATCTATCTGTACTAAATTCTCATTTAAATCGGTTCAGTAGTTGGGGCGTGATTGCGTAACACACAGACAGACAGAGTTACTTTCGCATTTATAATATTATAGATTAATATAGTTTAATTATAGTTTAAAATAGTTTATATAAGTAGCTTAGTATTCAACTACTTTTATTCATCCAAATAAACAAAATCTCTATAACTTTTTTCACTTAATATTTTAATTTTCTGAGCCGTAAGCTTTTTGGACGACGTTATTACACAAAAACTTTCATCGCCTAATTTTATCCCCTTAAGGGTAAAATTTTTACAAACATTGAATGTCGTTTTTATTTATATTTAATCAAAAGCCTAAACAATAAGTTTCAAGCTTCTATCTTTAAAAATTACGGAATTTCCGTACAAACTTTCCTATTTCAACCTCTTAAAACCCTTTTTTCGCATTAAAAAGTAGCCTATGTCCTTTCTCAGGCTCTAGACTATCTCAGTACCAAATTTCATTAAAATCTGTTCAGTATTTTAGGCGAGATTATGTGGCATACAGACAGAGTTACTTTCGCATTTATAATATTCCGCGAATTCATTTTCATCGATTTTCCCATGGGAATAAGATATTTTCCCGCAGTAAAACGTAGCCTATGTGTTAATCCAGGGTGTCAGCTAACTCCATACCAAATTTTATTAAAATCGCTCCAGCCGTTTAGATGTGAAGAAGTAACAAACATACACACTCACACACTCACAAACTTTCACCTTTACAATATTAGTCTGTTTTCTTTTGTGAAATTTATTTCCTTTAGTATCAAATAAAACCTCTACTAACTTTTTATATATATAAAAATGTGACGAAAGATATCTACATATTGTAAAAGCAATACTGACTGGGCTTATAAACATTAATGTTTGTATAGTTGTTTAAGGAACGACTAAGAAAGTTGTTTTTTTAATGTTACCTCTAAAGGAACGAAATGAAGGTTCAAAGTTTTATGCACATACATCATACAACAGAATTAACCCTTACAAAACGAGTCTTCAAAATACCACCCCTAAAAATTTGAAGCGGGGGCAGTTGGGGGGGTTAACAGCTTAATGTCAACGCATATTCTCAACAGTTAAGATTAGAACCTTAGCTTTGGAATAATGTAATTTTCTACAAATGTTTCTGACATATCACTTTCTATGCCTTAATTTATTAATTCCTTTATGGTTATACTTTGTAGAACATTAAAGACGTATTTTCTATATTAGGATAGATAACATTCCATCTGTAAATTAACCAGACATATTATCCAATTTGTGTACAAACCAACCAAATATGTATACATTCTTTTTTAGAAGCTCTACCCCTATATATCCGCCATACCTATCTAAGAGCAGTTGGCTGGTCATAAATTTATTTGTTGTAGTTCACCCCTTTTCTATCTGATAGCTATTCAATCTTATCGTGGTAACGTTACAGGCCGTTGAGTAATTACGTGGACTCCGGATGTAGATGGAAAATTATATCTGTTTATAGCAAGTGGAAGCATGTAAAAACTTACATCCCGCCTTGCTGACAGTTTATTGTCGAGTTCGCCTTCTTAAATAGACCGTACTTCATGTACTTACCCACAAGACCTACAGACGATGACATTTTAGAGGTACATACAAGTGCCCCAATAAGTAACAAAACCGGTTATAATGGATCACTTCAGAGAGTTCTACTGGAATATACTTTGCATAAGATATACTTACAAAGTAATATTTACCTAATGCAAATAGCGTGACTTGCAGAAGTATCTCGAATCCTCCAGAGTAAAGGAACTGAAAATTGAATAATACATTGTGTGTACTAACAGTTGTCGCTTAAATACTTTGCTAGATACGATACGGTCACTAAAGAGTAAATACGAGATATGAAAGCGTGTCTATCTACATTTACTAATCTACATATATCGTAATACGTAGCTACATTTCATATTTTTGTATAGTATCTAATTTCTGTTAATTTATAAGGTACAGTGTAAACTCTATATTACGACACTTAACGAACTGAGCATTTTTCGAAGTTATAAAGAGTGGTCGTTAATGGAAAGAAATAAAAGATATTATTTTACTATTCTATAATAATATGTATTTACTAATATTAAAAATTATAAAAGCAAAAGACAACATTTTTTAGAATTCCTGGCACGTCATGTCAGTCGAAGTAAACACAGCAAACAAACGAACGTTCACAGCTGCAGTTCTTATCAATTTCGGCAACTTAGAAAGTGCTGCTTAATAATTTATAATGTCGTAATGTTGTCGTTAAATAGAGTGAGCGTGGCGCTATATAAAGTTTATTATTGTATAGAAAACAAGACAAACCAAAGTCAAACAAATGCGACATTATAAGGAGTTTGTCATTAAATTGAGCGACGTTATAAAGAGTTTACACTGTATTTTGACACATACCAGAAAGAAACGAAAATAAGACTACAAAAACAACTGCAAAAATGATGTAGGCATGTTGTCAGAATCACTTAATTTTTTTATAATATGGATTTATTAGGTAGGTACTTTACCTCTTAAATTGAATCTTCAACCCAGAAACAACAAAAACAGTGAGGTAAAAGACATGACAAGAAGATAAGACTTAGAATATTCTTTCTTAATTATTTAGCTTTAGATTTATAAATAGATACATACAAAATAGCTAAAATAAATATGTGGCGGAGGTGACAGACACTAACTAAGTCTACGAGTATTCGTTTAAACAAAAAATTTAAATAATGCGCTACACACTAAAACTGTTTGTAAATTACCCAGTTAAAATACATAAGAATTCAATAAAATGCTGTATTGTTGTCGTTAAACAGAGTGAGAGTGTATTATTGTATAGAAAAGAAGGTAAACCAACCAAAGTCAAACAAATGCGACGTTATAAGGAGAGTTTAAACTTTGGACGGTGCATGGATGATGAAGCATGTTTAATAATCTAATATAATAGGGTCCTACTTAATCAACAACAAAGGAAAATTAGATTATCAACCAAAAAGCGGCGTTTACCAAATAAAATGCCAAGATTGTGATGCTGTATACATTGGACAAACTGGTCGGTCTTTAGAAGTACGTTTTAAAGAACACCTAGCGGGGATCAAGAATAAAAAACTTACAACGGATTTGACAGAACACTGTCTACAAAATAATCATAAACTAAACTTCGACAATTAAAAATTACTTCATTGTCAACATAAAAGTAGAAAACTAACCTTATTGGAGTTCTTAGAAATTAAGAAGGCTTTGACAGCTAACAAGAACATTGTAAACAATCAAAAAGAATTTTACATGCTAAACACCCCACTCCTTCTTAACCTATAATGTACCTATATAAGCTGTAATTTTCACATTTTAAATTAGTACCTATCGTTTATTACTCTAGATAATGGCTATTTAGCCGAAACAATTGTTGAGAATTATTTAAATATAAGTTCGTTTGTGTTTTGATTTGTTTGCCGTTAAATCAAGTGACGTTAAAAGAGTTTACACTGTATTTATGATATGGCAACAATTTTTGGTACTTACTTATTTGTAATAATTGCTATTTATACCATTAATTCTTTTTTATATTCTGGAGTTGTCACTCGATTACCTACAATTTTTAGGTAATTTTTCTGCTCAATTCTTTCCGTGTAGCCTGTATTGATGGGAAAAGGGAGGAGAAGGGTCGGAAAACTAACTTGCTCATGGTGGATACCGTGAAAACGAAAAGAATACTGTTTTAACGTAATTAAATCGATGCTTTTTGTGGTTAATTCATTGCGAAACATGGTTATAATGTAAGAAAAACGAGTAAAAAAACACTTTAGGTCAATTTCATAGAGTTTATTATATATTCTTTACGAATTCGTTTCAGCTATGAGGCTATAATCATAAGATACAATTCTGTACTTAATAATGCAACGTTTGTTAGAGCCATTTACACCCTATACATAAATTAATAAAATTTGCAGTAAGGGTGGGTTGTTGCCAATAGTATTGATACACAATCCATTTGTATGAAATTTTGGAAATCAAGAAATGGATCAATAACAACAACAATATTTTTAACGACCAAACAGAAATAAACAGTTACAATTCACCCCTCCTTATTGTAAAGTTTCCTAATTTAAGTATAATGTATTAATAGTTATATGAAACATTATAATATTTATTACTGAACTGTATCTTATGATCATGGCCACATAGCCAAAACGAATTATTTAAGAATATTTAATAAATCCGGAGAATATATTTTTATGCATATTTTTAGTGCCTTCTTAAAGATAACCTGAGAATAGGACAGGGGGTAGGAAAGGATTATTGAAATGAAGTTATAATAATTAGTCTGCAGGAAGCAATAAATAAGGATAGAATAAAAATAGTTGAAAAGGCTCCCCCTTGATACAGGGGTTCGAAAATGTTCCATTTTTCTGAAAGGAAAGAACTATTTGTTTCTTTGAGATCATCTACCACTTTAATTAGTTAATTAGAGTTTAAAATATGTTGGAAGCTTAAGCAAAATCTATAAAATTCCTATTGAAAACAAGGAGAGGCCTTTGAAAATGTCACGAAAACTTTTAAATAAAAGAACTGTTACAGTTTCCTGTTATTTTTTGACCGGGTTTCTAGTGGGCGCGGAGGGGTCTAAATTAAAAGAAAAATACCTCACGTAGTTAAATAATTATGCACAATTTCCTTTCAAGTATTTCTTTTTGTTTGTTTGGACGTAAATAACATTTTAGTAGGTTGTA
Source organism: Agrilus mali (assembly GCA_029378335.1). Classification (NCBI taxonomy): domain Eukaryota; kingdom Metazoa; phylum Arthropoda; class Insecta; order Coleoptera; family Buprestidae; genus Agrilus; species Agrilus mali. Next base: position 4,798,690 of record CM055655.1, on the reverse strand, counting down.
GGCTTAATTTATCAAGTTTTACATAATGCGGCATACTATTTTTGTACGTGATGAAGAAAATAAACGTAGGCACGTTGTACAGGCATTAAAACTGGTCGGTCTGTGGATGTTTCTCAGCATCTAATTAATATACCTAACTAAATAAGGATGTATAATAAAACCAATTTTGAATTATATATTTTATATATTTTAAATGGGAAACTTTAACATAAGTTTCGGAGTGAACTAGAAAACGGCGATAATTGTCAAGAATTATAAACAGACATATATAGTTATTATAATTATTTATAATATAAAAGACTTTGCATTGCTATGTGCAACTTTTTATAAGTACCTACCTATGTGTCCTGTGTAATAGTTTATAACCGTTGGGTCAACAGGGTGTGTTCCAAACATAACTGGCACGCAACAAAACAAAAAACTCTGCATGAGCTACATACACGTTATTTACATACTTGATATTTTTAAATCTTACGTAACCGAACCTGCAATTGTGTAAAAGAAATTTCAGCACACGTAATAGCTTCCGAAAGTTCATGTATGTAAAATTTATTCATAGTACTGAAGAAGTGTATTGTATGCACACCACACTAATATGCGTAGTACACACAACCGGGTCATTTTTACCCTATCTAAATATATTGCCGAAGGAAACGGGGTTGAGGTGAATGCCTTTACTGACCTATAAATATAAATTATTTATTCACATGATTGCAACTTGAATCTTCTTTGTGCTGCACGAATTCGTTAATAAATAACCGATAACTCTAGCTGAGTTCGACGAATTTCATTTAAACGAAAATTACTGGCTATTTGCAGTTTAAATTGTAAATATTTTATTCAGTATCTTTAAACTTCTATATTATTTCGTACAGCAGTAGCTTTTATCAGCAATTTCGTCTGCCTAAAGTTTGTAAACCGTGCTTTCTGTGTTCCTTAAAGGTTGTATCTAAGGATTTTTCGAAACTCTCCAGTTTTCCAATGCGCACCCGTTGGTAATATTGGTCATTGGTACTGGTTAAAAGTGAGTTGCAGATGAGGAGTTACGACAAGATCAAAACCTAGATTTAGACCTCTTTATTTTAGTGGCAATTTTTTTTTTCACTTACAGAATTAATGAGTGCTGTTTCGAGAGTCTCTTGGGGGTTTTAAAACTTGTATATATCGTTGAAAGGTCACTTAATTATATATATTAGATAAAAGAATCACTAGAGCCGGACTAAATTCATTACGAAATGTTTCCACTCACGTATCTGTGTGACCTTGCCCCAGTTTAATTCCAAGGCAGTGTATATGTTAACAAGGGTTTCATTTCGAAACGGTTGTACAATATTAAGCCTTGCCGAGGTTCCAGGAATAAGCGCCTCTTTGAAAATAAAGTAGGAGCCATTCTCTACGAGTGTTCTCACCTTAATAAGAGTTACACTTATTTAGCGCCGCCGGGCCTCTCATAATTTTAATAAAACAGAACATAACTAGTTATCTGTGTTTTGTGTTTTTTATTCATTTTGATAATAATAAGCGACTAATTAAAATTGAGGGTGAGCGGGATTATTAACGCCAATAGAGTCACCCCCCATTAAATGGTGTCAAGGTTCGGATTACAGGAACAGTAGCGAGGTGATGGGCATTCGAAACAAGCGCTTTGCAATTTCAATTCGGATTGTATCATCGAGGGACAACTCCTTTAAAAAAAGGGTCACGTATTTGCTGACGTTATTTTTAAAATGTCTATTCACATTTGTAAATATTAACAGGTAATTATATTCACGTGTGTCCTTTGACGAAAGAAAGGACACTAAAATGTTATCGTCCGTGCCGTCAAGAGCCCGCAAAGAAGGCGTGTCGAGGGTTGAAGTGATTACAGTTTTACGTGATTTGCTAGAGACGGAGATTATGCTCGATCATACAGTTATGTCTCTGCTCCTCAACGGGGTAGAAGGGGGCATATATTACCTATCATAAAAATTCTTAATGGTATAGATCAATTGAAGTTTTCTTATCACAATTGCTTTATTTTTACCTGAAAAAGAAAATAACTGTTTAGTCGAATTGACATTTTTTTCTAATTTTTGAAACTAATTGTGTTCCTGTTTTCTTATAATTTAAATTTTTCTACACCGTACATTCTCATGCTAAATGGCATAACGCTTCAAGAAATGTCATGACGTTTTTAACCGGGGCCGCTTTGGCTTTCCTATAAAAAAAAAAGGTTGCCCTTGGTAACCTGGAAACTACAAAACACTAAGTACAAAAATCAGACCCAGATTTTTTTGCAGACCTTGTACCGCGGTTGCTTCGTTGGTGACCTAGGTAGTGAATGACGTGACGTAATCCTTCGGGATCGATATATGGAACTATTTCAGTCGCCCTCGTTGAAATGTGGCATTTTCAATCTAAAATAAGCCCTCTTTATGTTTGTTTATGTTTTAGCCTGGCTGAACAAGTTTCCCAACGACGGAAACCACATTTCCATTTAAAGTGTACCCACTTTTAGTACCTACGCAGGTATATAAAAAAAAAAGAGGAAAATTATCGGGTCTAGTTGTCTGGTACCACATGACTCCGTTTCGGACTTATCGATTGTTTGTCGAATTCACGAATGTCCTTAGCCCATTTAATAATGCCTCTCTGGCAGTTTACTGGCATTGAACTTCGCTGATGCGTTACAAGATAACTACACAATTTGATTTCCCGTGCGACTGATATCTGTAATTTTAATGTAATTGCAACTGATACGAAAATCGAGTCGAGCATTCGCGATCGTTTACATTAGAAAAGCATCGATTGAGTTTTAAGCGAAGTAAATGTGTAAATCCCCAAGTGTGGTGGAAAATTACCGCATAGTTTTATTTGCGAACGAGAAATCCACTTTAAGGGCGACATAAAAGAAAAAGAAATCGAGCAAATTATGACTGATTGTTTATTTATTTATGGAAAGAGAAGGATCAAGATAATATAACATGCACACTGACCTATACACCCACACATTCATTTTCAATCTTCTAATTTCCTAGCCTAAGTACTTATTGTTAGGTAACTTCCTAGACATGAAGGGTTAGTTAAAACATACTGAAAGCCGAAAAGGGAGGTAAGAGGAAGAGAAAATGTTAGGTAAATTTTTAGAGAAATGCGAGGGAATAAATCAAATTACGACTGATGATGGTTTTTTATTTGTGGAAAGCAAGAGATTGAGATAACATATTGTGCATACTGACCTGTAGGTACATCTACACATTAATTTTCGATCTTGTATAATTTCATTATCTATAAGTACTTTTCTTTACTATCTGATACGTCAAGGGTGAGTTACAGACATACCAGAAGCCAAAATAGGAGGAACGAAGAGCAGAAAATTGCAATTATTAGACTGTCGTTTCCAAATAGAATTTTAAGTATCTATAGTATTAGGGAAATGTAAAGGAATCAACGAAATTATGATTGATTGTCAAAGGATTACGATAACATAACGTGAAAACTGACCTACAGATATGCACATATTTTCAAAATTTTAATTCCCTTGCCTACACGGAGAAAATAATTATGAAAATATGCAAACATGACTAAAAAATCTGTCAATTATATGGACTAATTATGCACCCCCTGTACCCTGATCATGATTATTTTTGTCCGTGTAGGTACTCAGGTATTTTCTTAGACACGAAGGGTGAGTTAGAAACAGGAATTAAGAGGAAGACGTACAAGGTTTGTCAAAACTTCGTGGACATGGAGCAATTACAGTTTCCTGGGATCAAAATAAGTCGTTTTAATCGCATTTATCTACTTACCACATTACTTCGTTTACCTGTGGAAGGGTGGACAATGTGAAAAAATACGGTCTTCAATTAATCAAAAATGCTTCGTACGATTTTAATGCAAGTACGTGGGTGTTGTTGTGTATTAGATAATGATCTTTGGTCATTGACATTAAAGTTATAAAATTTCACAGCCTGTTCTGTTGTATGAAACAAACATCGAAATCCACAAAATGTTTAGAAACCTAAAACGCGTTTTGACACCGAAGGTGTCATCCCCAAAGACTGTTTTATTCAGTCAATACTCCACAGTACATCTTCGATTTTCTTATATGTTTTATGAGCCGCGAAATATTCAATTAAAAAATTCGGCAATTTTCTAGGAATTCTCGAATTTTTGCGCCAACAATCGTGTACGCTTACAAAATTTAAAAAAAAAAAAACAGTAAGTATCGGTTTACAATTTTTCGCTTTTGAAAAGGAATGTTTTCGAATTTTCCAAGAAAACTTCATGATTAAGATAATTGCGAATTAGATTTAATTTAAAGTTGTTTTCTATTATTTATTTTATTAAATTTCTATGAGCTAATGTGTTTATTACAAAACAAAAATTGCAAAGAATATTTATTTAACGAGGTTAACATGATACGATAAGTGAATTGAAGAATACTATTGTTACCTTTATTTCTGATATAAATATTCTGTAATGAAAATATTCGAAAATGCTATTGCAGTAGACGCTAATAAGAATAGTCCAGATATAAATAAATTTTTGCAACATCATGTAATTTTATGATAGCAACAGTGGATCGCGTTTATTATGAAATTTACATTAAGCAGTAAGGGTTATACAGATAATATGATAACGACTATAAAGTAGGTGGCGACTGTAGAAATGAAATGACAATCTACACAACCTCTTACTTTCTTCCATTCAAAACTTATTCTCATTCTCTGAATCTAACTATTATCTCTATACCTTTCCCTTTTCTTAAATATCCCGGCACCCTATCCCCTTGCCATTCTTCCCATAGAAACTCCCTTATCAGAGTTTCGCTCTCTTTCTTGTTATTATTTGTTTCTCATATTTTTTATCTCTTTTAGTCTATTATTTTTAATAATACCTCCTTTTAGCATTTCCTTACATTCATCTACTGTTTTATTCATATTACATTCACCCAAAACATGTGATATAGATTCCCTTTCCCTCCCACATATTCTGCACAACCTATCCTCCTCTTTCAACCAATACTTACATTCATTACACTCATTACCCATTCTAAATCTTGCATAAAGACTTATCTCCTTTCTATTTACCAAATATTCAGGAACCTAGTTGCTCTGCAACTCATCCCATAAAATTATGTTCAAACCTCTGGCGTACTCCGAATTATGAATACTTCTAAGATCCTCCCTCCTTATTTTATCTCTGCGTCTTTTTCTCACCATCATTCCAACGTTTAGTCCCATATCAGCCCAATCTTCCATTTGCTCCTGACTCAGACTCAATTCCTTTAAAGTCTCCCTCCTTTCTTTATCGTATTTTATTTCTCTCCCTATGTGAAATATTCTTTTCCTCCAAACTTCTTTTCTTATATCACCCTCTTCCAGCTTTCCTAACTTCTCTTCGTACATTACAGTTCTTTTTCTTGTTTCTTCAACCATCTTCCCACATTTTGTATCTCTTCTAATTATATAATCAGGCGTACACCTATCTAAATTTAAGGTCCACTTTATGTATTTCCTATACAATATCTCCACCTGTTTTTTCTCTTTCCACCCCCATACTTCGACCCCATAAAGTATAATACTCCTAACCACAGCATTGAATAAACTTATTCTCTTGTTGAAATCGTCCCTACATAGCCTTTTTCCTATATACCATATACGCCCCATTATCGCATTAGCTTTAGCTACCTGATTATCAATATGTACTTTATCTCTATTACTTTCCTCCAAAACGTACCCTAAATATGTATAAGTTTTAAGTTTTTCAATTATATTACAGTACTAATATCGCTATTAAAAAATGGGGGTTGGTGGTAGAAGGACGAAAATTAAGGATGATATGTATTTTTTTAATGCCAAAAGTTTTTCAATTACCTTTCCCTTCCAAATTACTTCCTTTTTTTTTTCATTACCCTTTCTTCCCCTAGTTTCCCCGAATTCCATATATTTAGTTTTTTCACTGTTTAACTGTAAACCCTTTCTGCCCAGAAATTTTTCCAGAACTTTCACCATGTCTTTTAGCGCTTCACTGCTTGTTGCCACCATTGCTATATCATCGGCATATGAAATTGTCCAGAATTTCTTTCTACCTACAACTAGTCCCCCTTCAACGACTTTACTTATTTCATTCTCTAAATAGCTTAAATATATATTGAATAGCTGTGCACTAATTTTACAACCCTGTCTCACACCCTTCCCCAGCCAGAATTTCCTTGACTCCCTTCCATCTACCCTTACGACTCCAGCTGTCTCTCCATATAACCCCATTATCCTACTTATTAATACTTCATCTATTCTACTAATTCTAAGCATATTTAACATTTCATCCCTTTTAACTGAGTCATATGCACCTTTTAGGTCTACAAATAAAACAAAAACTTTTCTTTTCATTTCTATATGCATTTGTATTGCATTTTTTAAAAGAAATATAGCATCAATGGTACCTCTTCCCTTTCTAAACCCAAACTGCATTTCACTTTGGCGACTGTAGTCATAAAACGTTTATAAAGTCCTATTTACTTCCAGTGGTTGACAATTTCATAGAAATTCTACATTTAAAGAATATCTTACACAATGTAATATTTAATTAAGTGCAGACGGAGATATTTGAAACACTCACGAACCATGAAATATTCGAGAACAGCGAGAGTTGTAGCATATTGTGCTCGATAAGCGAATTATGTCTCTGCGTATCCCAAGATCAAATTTATTGAAATTCTGAAGCACCTCTTTGAATTTAAATTAATGCTTTTTTGCTTTTTAATCATAAATGGTAAAACGAGATATTCCTTTAGTTTAGTAAGTAAAGCTCAATGCAATACATCGACTTAATAAGTCCACTTGTATAGATTCTGTATGTTATCCCTTAAACTTAATAGGCGGGCTGAAAAGTTCGTAAGCTAGCATAGACAAAATTATTTTTTTTTTGATAGATTTTGATTTTATTATATAATAATATAATATTATATAATAAATTTCTATTATGGTGAATGCGATGGGCATACCTACGTTATCCGGCCATAATTCACAATTATTATAACTATTAATTATTATTTACTTAAATAAGTATTTCTTGGTTTAATTATATTTAAATGATATTTTAGTAAACGAGCCTTTTAGTAAACATTTGCAAATTGTTAAAATGATTTTTAAATTATGGTGAAATAGGTAGGTACTACACAGGTAACGGAACAATAACAACGATGAAAAAATACACAAATAAGTTTCAAGAAAATATAAAATTTACTCTAGAAACGGAAACGAATAATTCAATAAATTTTTTAGACCTCAACATAAAAAATAATAACACGAAGCATGCTCTTTCCACCCTATGACACAAAAACTTTCAGCTTTTCATGCCATGATACATAGATTAATAAAAACTCCTTAAATAAACTAAATTTTAAGCTAGAACTAGACAGAATTTACACCATCGCAAAAAACAATGATAGAAAATCTGCTTAAAAATAAAACTAAAAAAGAATTATTATTTTCAATTTACCCTAAACCAGCAAAAGAAAAATCTTCTTAATATGTAAGTTTAATACGTATCCATATAAATCGAAAGAGGATAAAAAAAGGAATCGATTGAAAAAATAAAAAATAGTAGGTGCCATTTGAAAAAACAAAGTAATTCGTGTTTGAAGTTCAATTTTAGAATTTTATTGTGAACGCCCTGTATAAATTATTTAATTCAATTTTGTCAAGGCGTTAGCACTAATATTCAGCTATTACTACTAAAAATTTCAACACTCTAGGTCGTATTTTGTGGAGGTTATGATTTTTTATAATTTGGGTTGCGGTTGCGATTTTTTTTCTATAAATTAAATTAACTCAGAAACCGATCGTCATAAGTGTACAAGTTGGTTATCAAACTTACCTTAGAATTACACGTTTTATTCGAATTCAGCGTAAAAAATATACCATTCCATTTAAAATAACAAAGTTGGTATCGACTTCCGGTATAACCGGATGTAAATCGAACTTGAAAATATTTTTAAAAGAAGCGGCATAAACAATAACCAAATGAGCCCAAGTTTAAGAATTGCATTCCTTCTACTAATTCATATACTTCTAATAGCCCATAAACTTGAAAAACCCTGTATATGGGATATATCTCAGAAAAACTTAGCAAATATTTAAGTAATTTAGATAAAGATATGTTGGTAGCATTTAAAATTAGTAACTCATTCGAAAAAATTATAAAAAATTGTATGGACAAAACAGAAACGAACTGTAATTTAGTAGTAGTAGTAGTAGTAGTAACGTGTTTACATAGGCCAAAGGGGCAGAAAATTTTCAGATAGGATTAAAAAAGATATTAATAGTTTTAAGTTAAAAAAGTGTACCTCGACTTATGCCGAGCATTTAATTAACTGTAATCACAATTTTAATAATGAATATAAAATTTTGCATACCTATAGAAAACAAAGGACAAAAATTAAACCTTTTAGAGTCACTAGAAATTAACCGTTATTATAAGAAAAATGTAATCTTAAAAGATCAAATCGAAACAAGCAATTCTCCCTTGCTAAATCTAAAATTCAAAAATCTCCCTCTTCCTTATTAGTTGTGTATATAAGTAGAGTTATCTTTATTTTTCTTGTTATTATTGTCTTCACCTGAAGAAGCCACAGTGTGGTGAAACGATCGTAGTGATCAAATAAAAATTTCTTTTTCATCGTTATTATTATATCATGAAGTTTCAACAACTAAATGCCGAAACAATTAAATATTTAGGTAGCAAAACAATAATTAGATATTTTTATTAAAAAGTAGGTACTTACTAAAAACCGAAAAACAAACTTAAAATATATTAAGAGAACTTTATTGGATGCATTGAAAAAGTGTTAAATCTGTCACGTACAAAATGCATTCAAAATATAACTGCAACTCAAAATTGAATCGATATCTGTTTCTGTATAAAATGAGGCGGTTCGGTAAAGCTCCGTTCTTTGTAGATTTATTCACATTATCTATGCATCGGTTCTCCCTTTAAATATTCATTACAGAGAAATGTTACTACTATTCATTTCATTTGTGCGTCTTTGTATTTCAATCAGTAATGATCTTTATGGTAGGTATTTTATTTGAATGAACCAGTGAAGCATCAAACTTAACCGAAAGAAGGAAGATTAACGCATGACATCAATTAAAGCTGTTAGTTTCTATTCTATTTTTTGTTTTCAGTCGCGCAAAAGTGCTTTTGAATTTAGTTTATAGGTAGCCTTTTTTAGCATTCATATTAGCTATGTTTATTTGAATATAAATAAAAGCGCAAACAAAATGACCGTTGTCCAGAATATTTAATGGGAGATAATGAAATCGTTGAGGTTTGTATGATTAATTTATCTTCATTAATGTCAGAATCAATTTATGTAATCCTCTAGAACATGCTTTATTACAAGTAATAATTGGAATTATTCGAATCGCTCGATGAACAAACAGTATATGAGATTCATGCAGAAATGTTTGTGTGGAATACAGCGAGGCGTCAGTTACAATCAGTGTGGAAACTCAATAATAAGACAATTATTTCCAAGAACTTTTGAAAACTTTTGATGCTAGAGGCAAAAGTTGAATGCTGACCAAATCCTGAGAAATAACCAAACAAAAAGTTCGGCAGGTAATCCTGATAAAATTTCCTATATTTTATTAAAACAGAGAGGTAGGTACCTCTGACGTATTTTTATAAGTGAATTGGTAAACGTTGATTGATGAATTAATAAGAAATGATACTATTGTTTAACACCATCACAGGTATGACATCGTAGTATGGAAGATAGATTTTAATATTGCTAAAAACCATTATACAATTCATCTTTTGACATTAAAATAGCGCCAGTTAAATAATAAATAACAGCTTGAAAATATAATTAAATAGTTATTTACTGGTTTTGCTACTTGCTGCAACGCCCTGGTAGGTTATACGTATATATTCGGAAAGTTCTATACAATAAGTCAGTTTTCTCTAATTTCGCGTAAACGACCCTTTATCGCCAGTAATTAAATACCAGTATATCTTTTGAAGCCTGTTATGTTAAGCAAATTGAATTATGTAGTTTGTAGTATACTTAGCCACCGCAAGCTTTTACATGATGCAATTACAGAGTTCGAGCTTTCGTTTCTGTGCTCAATTTAATTGGAAAATTTTAGAGGTTTGATTTAACTTTTACAATTACTGGTTTATAAAAGTCTAAAGGAGAAATAGGCATCTTTTCACTAATATTCGATTACAATTAAGGGTATTATTCATTACGTAAGGACGATTTTCGAAATTTGTAACCGTCTTTTGGGTAAGGATATATAAGAGTCTTTAAACTTCTTTTCTTCTTTCTACGTGAGATTTTACATACACACAACACTGTAGAATATTTAAAATATTAACAGAAAATCTAATATATAAAATTTTCGTGTCACAATGTCAATTGTCAATTAGATATGCATCATAAAAATTGAAATAAGGGAAGGACCAATCCTATGGTTAAACTATTTAAACACCTACTTGTCAACGCATATTTAGTAGCAATTATTCTCGTCTGAAGAAACACGTCTTACGATACAGTTTAATAAAGTTTTGAGAAAATCTTTTGAATTTACTTTTACTTGTTAAACAAATTTTTCTCGAAGTTGGGCCCTATCTAATATATAGGTAAAATTCTCGTGTCACAATGTTAGTTACTATACCCCTCCGAAACGGCTTGACCGATTTTTATGAAACTTTATATGCATATTCAGTAGGTCTGAGAATCGGCTACTATATATTTTTCATACCCCTAAGTGATAAGGGTTGTCCACCCCTAACTTTTTAATTTAACAAAATTTTTTATTTTTCTTTTTCAGGGTTCCGCACCTCAAAAGGAAAAAGCGGAACCCTTATAGGTTCACTTCGTTGTCCGTCCGTCAAGACCCTTTTTTTCAGGAACGCGTGGAGGTATCAAGCTAAAATTTATACCAAATACTCAGGTCTATTGTCCCTTGGAGCAGTGAAAAAATCAAACTTCTAAGCCAACGCAATCAAAAGATACAGCAGTTTATGCCGCAAATTTCCGCAAATTTTCGAATCAAAACCTACAGGGTACTTCCCGTGAACTCAGAATCTTGAAATTTGGTACGAAGCAACGTCTTATAGCACAGATAAAGGAAAAATTGCGAAAACCTTAAATTTTTAGTTACATCATATAATAAAAATATTTTTGATAATATTAAAGTTACTACCCCTTTCCTCATGAACGCGTAGAGGTATTAAATTGAAATTCATATCAAATACTCAGGTCTATAATACCTTTAAGCTGTAACAAAATCAAACTTCTATGTAAACGCAATCAAAAGAAACAACAATTTAAGCCGCATACTTTCAAACTCGCAACTACTCGCAAGGGAATCAAAACCTAAAGGGTACTTCCAGTCGATTTAGAATCTTGAAATTTGGCATGAAGCAATGTTTTATAGTACATATAAAGGAAAGATTCCGAAAACCTTAAATTTTTAGTTACATCACATATATACAGGTTTGTACGGAACCCTCGGTGCGCGAGTTCGACTCGCACGTGGCCGGTATTTTTTATGATTTGGCATTAAAAAATACATATAACCCTTAATTTTCATTCTTCTACCACCAACCGCTATTTTTTAATAACGATATTATAGGGTACTGTAATAATCTTCAACTCTCAGTGGTCGATAACTGATCAATTATTATCAATCGATTAGTCATCCCTGCCAGGCGTCGACTGATGTCACTACTCACCCAGCAAACAGCACGGAGTGGGGAATGAGAATGAAGCAGATATTTTAGAATGTTACAGGCAGTTTAAATATGTTCTAAGAAGTAAAAGAATGTTTTATTATAACGTTTAAGAATGATTTGGCAATGTTCAAGAATGTTCCATAATCTTGAAGATCATTCAAGAATGTTTCAGAATGTTAAAAAAAGTGAGAAAATGTTTTGAATCATTATGGGATGTTCTGGATAGTTTTAAATTCGCGAATATTCTAGAACGTTCCATCAAACGTGTAACATATTTTTACCCGGGCAACGCATAGTATTGCTGCTAGTATATATATTACAAAACGCACTTCAAAGTGAATTTCAGTACGTATCAAAATACTTAATTATTACGTATGAATGGCTCTTATACTCCCTCCCCGAGGTGATGTCATCTAGGGTTTCCTTAAAGCTCCCTTTTCCCTTTTAATCCTTATGTAATTAATGAACGATCTTTCACTCTTTTTCTTCTTTTTTCTCCCCCAAACGTTGGCCATTACATTGGGGAGTTACTAACTGTTATTAATGTTTGATTTACATGAATATCTTAGAGGGTAACGTACCTTCTTATATAGGAGTATATGTACATATTCACATATTCCTGCAGCCGGTCGCGCAGTTGAGATCGAATGGAACGACAAATTTCACGCACGAATTCAATTGCGATTAGGGCTATTTAATCGCATTACACCAGGAGTTAAGGGTAGGTAAGTAACCCCTTTTAACTCGATGTCACGTATTGCCCTACTTTTCGACTACATTTATAAATGCCTCTCCATATTAAATGGCAACATATATATTTACTATATATTGTATGAACTTAACAGCTTATTAAGGTTTATAATAACAGAAAAGGAAAGCTTTCAGCAAAAAATACAAAATTAATAAAATCTATCGTAAATATGAATGTTAGCATGACAGCAGATTGTTCCCAGTGGATCTGTTAACGAAATACACTTTACCTTTGGGACCGTTTTTAAATATGAACTAGGTTTGTTTTTTTTTACCGTAACATTTCGAAGAAAGTCTCAAAGGATTTTACAAAAAAGGGCAGGTATTTACAGAACCTGTTTGCAGTTTTTTTCAAATCGTGGTATGTAGGTACTCAAGCTTGTTTTCTTTTTTGTTGGTCATGTACAAAACAAGGTCTTTTAATTACTTATTCTGTTAGATTACTATCGATTGCCATATTAAAACATTTCTCAGAAAATTCCAACGTGTTTTAATTTAGCTGTTAACCAAGTGCCTTTGCGGCATACAAAAATCGTACAAATGTCTTCCGCCATATTTCCTTATAAGTAATAAACCAATATAAGTTCAATTTAAAGTTTTTAAGGGGTGTTATGGCTTGCAAATTGGTAAAGTCTTTCGCGGTGGTAATGCCCTGATTGAATGATTCCCAACCGCGACACGGTCCATTTTCAAGTAGAAGAAGATAATAAAATTTAAATCCAATACAATATCATTAAAGATATAAACAGAATTTGATTGCTTTCTAGTATTTCTTTCGTATATCTTAATTCGAGGCATATCTTCCTATTAAAGTAACTCATTCCTACAATTTAACTTCACATTTCTAATTTTTTCTAATCAACTCTACAGTATAATAGTCGATCGAAGTTTGGTTATTGTTTCCGAAATCATGCCAGTACATCAGCATCAAAGCCTTAATTTCTAATCACTTCATAAACTATTCCAAGTCTGCTTTTAATAAAGAGACGAGCAGACGAGAGAAGAAAGGGAATGCTTTGTAAGAACAGAACGGTTGTCTGTAAGAAAGCTTTTTAATTAAAATCTCCCATTTTCAATCGTTGACCTAGGGAAAGCATTTGAGTAAGTGGTGTGCAAAATCGGTAACTTTATTAATATTACGGTAATTTCACACCTGGATCGACTAATCGACGAGCATAATCGATTAAAGTGTTTTTTGCAAGTGTACATAAAAAGTATTGAACTATTACACACAGAGGTGAGGAGTAAAAGTAGAAGAAAAGCAAAAAAAATTCTTAATATTACCTTAAACACATCATTAGTAAGAAATGAAAAATAAAGAATATAGTGTTAAGGGAACTTGTAACATCCATTAATCATGAACCTCTTCTACCCTTTACATGATATTTGGTAATACGTTTTGAGACCCTTTCTTATCTTTAGATGCAATTTAGAAGGTTTACTTGAGATTTTCAATGACTCCTACCTCATTTTAAATGAGATTTAATGAGATTTGGCAGTATCCCTCCTATCCATTTTGAGCTCACATAATCAATAGACGTCTCTTTAGCGACTTAAATAAGAATGAAGTGAATTTAAGAATAAAAGATTACAGAGATCTCAATGAGTTAAAGTTAAAGTTCTACTTTTAATTTGAACCTTTTCCGTGCTTTAAGTGAGATTAATTAAAATTTGGTGAGATTCCTTCCTTTAAGGCGCCCTTTAAAGAACTAAGACTAAAACCACAGTATACTTCTAACCAGTAGGGACAAGGTCACATTTTGAGCTGTACGGTCATGCGCGAGTTGTACCCACTAAGAACATGGCGTCCTATAGCACAGCTGATTGTTGTTTACATTTTGTTAAGCGTATTTCTATGGTTAAGCGTCTGTTTTATAACCTTATTTACTTAGACCGTAGAATATATATGTTCTATGGTTCAAGACTTCCAGATTGAAAGCATTGAGGTAGTCTTATTTTTTATGTAAATATAAATTTCTGTATGAGCTTTTCTTTTTTCTCCAACACTTATTTGTTTAATACATATTTTCATGTTTTGACAATGTATTTACAACTTTTTACATTTTGCAAAATTCTCTTACTCCATTTGTAAGACTAAACACATTCTTATTGATTTCACCTTTAAATCAAATTTAAATTCCCGCGTTCTTTAACCGTCTTTTGCACCCACTTAGAACATGGCGGACGCTGTTCAAGGTCACCCATTTTGAACCTATTACTTCAAAGGTGCCGACGCTGTTTGTCCCTACTGGTTAGAAGTATACTGTGCTAAAACTTTTGCTTGGCCTCTCCCTTCCATTTCAAGTTCATGTAATCAGTGGATGTTTTCTTAATACGTTAAGAATCCGAATCATAGATGCTTGTAATGACTTAAAAAAGGACAATAATTTGATTTAATTAATTTTTTTTTTCCAATGAAATTGAGACTGTTTCTGGCTGTGGTGACCCCCTCGCTATGTAGGACTTAAAAGGGGCTGCACGCTGCAGGGGCGTTGCTTATAGACGACTGCGTTTGTTTCTTTTATCTTTTTTTACTATGTTGGAAGTTTTCTTGACTTTTAGTCAACAGTGTTTTCTTCAATTAACTTAAAATAAATTTCTTCCTTCTTCTCTCCCTAATCTCTTTTACCCACTCAATTTAACGATTTTAAGCAGGCTGATGGAAACCTTCCGCTTACTCTAAAAAACAGTACTAAAAAGGTACCTGAGATAGTCCACCCACAAATACGTAGGTATTAGCTGATGGGAATAAAACAAACGGTTTTTTATTTTATGTAAAAGGTAGATACTCGTTCTTTAGGCTCAGTCGATCCTAAAACCCGTGGGAATTCTGCTGCATTGAAACTCGAACGCACCGCGTGGGGTTTGGCAAGCTAATGCTTCATCCACTATGCTAACTTGAACTGTTTTTAGTACTAACAAAAAAAGATAGAAATTGTAATTGAATAGGGAATACTTTACATTCAAAGAGTTCTTTTATGAGCGTGTAACTCAACTCAACTTTCAGTAATAACACAATTTTTATTTTTTCAGCACGAATAGAATAAAACCGGGGTAATTGTAAACAGGCTCTTAATTTCGATGAAATAAGACTCTTGATTATAAAACTTATTTTCAAAAATAATAAAACAAAATAGTTTCACTCAATAATTTATTTCTGTAGAACTGTAGAACTTACTCTTGATAATGATCGCCATTCGATCGAAACAATATTGTCGAGTCATCGAAATAAATTATTTAGTGAAACTATTTTGTTTTATTATTTTTGAAAATAAGTTTTAAATAATGTTTCACAAAAGTTGCACTATCAAAAGTATCACTCTTGATTATTCCAAATTATGGGAATTATAGACACGAGGGGTTGACTTTTGACAGTTGGATGCTTTAGCGCGCTAAACAGCAGAGGAAGAGTGTCGCAATATTTTAT
Organism: Agrilus mali; assembly: GCA_029378335.1. Lineage (NCBI taxonomy): Eukaryota > Metazoa > Arthropoda > Insecta > Coleoptera > Buprestidae > Agrilus > Agrilus mali. Next base: position 4,782,780 of record CM055655.1, on the reverse strand, counting down.
GTTAAACAGTGAAAATATTTCTATATAATATATAATTTTTGGGGTAATTGTGAACACGGCTTTATAAATATAATTTTCATTGGAATTCACGTTTGAAAGCGAATTGTTCACTTTTACCCCATTAAAAACCTTTATAAACCCAGTACAAACAAGTTGATTGTTCACATTTACCCCTAAGTTTTCGACTGCGTTAATAAGCGAAGGGGTAATTGTAAACTTAAGTGTTTTTGCAAAAAAAAATCAAATTTGCATATTTAACAACAGAAATTCACTCAAAACCAAACAAGGACCTAAATTTAATCTTCATCTAAGGTACATCGAGCTTCAAAAGTCAAACTTCCATAATCGTTCACAATTACTCCACCTAATAAATTTGACATAAAGAAATTAGTCACAATTTTAATCATTTCTTTTATACAGGGTTGCTCATTAGTGCGTCAATATGGCCTTTATTAAATCAGATTGGAGATTTTTTTTTTATGAGAATGATACAGTATCAAAAGACGCATATTTTAAAAATAGTTTTTCGTAATTTCAGAGATATTTCACATTTAGGTATAAAATATTATAAAGAAACATTAAGCAGAATTAACGCACCATTCCAAAAATTCAATAATATACAGAGTGTTCCATTTGAAAAAATGGAGAAATCGCTCTTTGAAGGTTGCTCAATTGACTGCACCGTAAAAAACACCCTATATAATAAAATTATGATTTTATTATTTTTTAGGTTTAGTACATCCGTTGGTAGCATAACTACTAAATATTTCATCTCAACTAATCGTAATACTCGTGCATTGAACTAAAAAGCCAAACCCTGTTGCAACCAATTTTTTTACATTTTCATTATTAACTCAACAATGCAACATCCAAACCCAAAAATCTTTGTATCATTGAAAAGACAATTTTAAGTAGATTATGAAAAACAAATAATATACAGGGTGTTTCTTTTAAAAAAAAATATGTTGGAACGTGCTCTGATTTAGTGATTCACCCTGTATATGTCAAACTATTTTTAAAATATGCGTCTTTTGATACTGTATCATTCTCATAAAAATTCTCCAATCTGATTTAATAAAGCCTATATTGACCTTTGACGCACTAATGAGCAACCCTGTATATCGTTTATCTTTTCTTTGTGAGATGTACTTGGTTGGTTATAAAAATTTAATACTTCTTAATGTTTTGGTAAAATTTTATTTTTGTAACAAAATAGTAAAAACATATTTTTTATATTTTGTTTGTTCGTATTCGTATTTGTAACTAGTAATTACCCCTGTAACTGATTTTAACCTGCCGAATATATCTCCACGTCGAGACATGCAAATAATAAAGAAATTTGGAACACAATAAAGTAACCTTGACAGAGCTACCCTTGTTATTCGCGCACAGCCGACAGCCCCTAGTGGCTCGTATGAGTCAAAGTGGTTATTGATCAAACAGATTTGGGTTATAAGAGCAAAGACTTTTTATACCTTTTTATGCTCATACAAGCATGAATGCATACGAAAATTCAAATTTAAATTTTATTATCCATTTATCTTCATATTGTTTTACCATCTCAAATATTATGAGAATTCAAAATATATAATAGTTTTCTGTAGAATTTATCAATTTTTTTTGGAATTAAAAATTGAACTGCATGCATCAGTTTAGTTTCTTATCAAGCGAAAATAACTTGTTTGAGAAATAATACCAATCTATGGAGATAGTAAGAAACCGGTTCCCTTTCACAACTTTTTGAAAGCTACACGGAGAAAAATAATCATGATTTTATTACTTGATGAGTCATGCAAAAATTTTCAAAGTAAATAATACTAGAATTCTCATAAAATGTACTTGGTGGTATAAAACAATTTTTCATTCTTTCTAATAATTAGTATTGGAATAATCAAGCTAAATAAGTCTAGACTTTTTTTCTCTACCTCTCGATTATTTTATCGTGTCGTAAAGAAAAAATACTAGAATGAGAATAGTTTAGTAAAATTAGTGATAAGAAGTGTAAAAAATGTTTTCTAATCAAGTCAATTTTACTAGAATTAAGTCTCAACACCGAACGTAGATTGACTACGTAGACATTTCTAGTAAAATCTCCTTGAGCGTCTGGTTGTCCATATAATTGACAGAATTTTTAGCCATATTTGCTAGAATTCTAGCAATATTTTCATGATTTTTTTCATCGTGTATTAACAGAAGAAACTCAGCATTTAAGTTAATAGATAAAATTTTCTGATTAGGACAAATACCTGTAGGTATTCTATTCATAAAGAAATCTTAGTAAATAACACACCACCTTCTTTCTATAGCAGACAATTATTTATTATTGAATTGAATGCTGAAAAATTATAAAAAAAACTTTTTGCTGCTTAGAATTCAATTTCAGAATATATAAACAGATCGTTTAAATGTATAGGTGACATTTAAATTTTGATAAATGATCATTAAATTTTCATCTAAAATTCTGGTTTTAGAAACGGAAAACTTAGCCTGATTAAAGTTATTACTACTTAAGTTCATAAATTGTTGTTTTTCTTATTTCAAAATTCTGTAAGTCACGAATATTGTTAAAAACGTTAAGTACTATTAGTTAAAGAATAATTTTGGAAATGGCTTTGATAGTGACAAGAAAATTACTGTGTTTATAATTTGTAAAGCTTTTTCAATATAACAAATATGTGTTTGGAGTGTAGACTAATATCTTTCTGTTATTATTTTGGAAAAAGTTTTGTGTTTTCGCTCAGTTATTTGTTCTTTACAACTTACTGTTAATAATTATTTCTTTGACAGTTTTGTTTAACTTTTTGTTACACTGATATTAGGTACTTTGAATTTTTTATAATCCTGAATATAAAAATTCCAGTTCTAGACTGTTATTAAAACCATATATAGTTTTATACGTATACTTGTAGCTATATAACATTTTTAATTCAATTTTCGTAATTTTCCTGGATGTTATAAGGATTTTGGATAATTTCCTTTTTATTTTTGTGATAAAATTTTCGACGTACCTGGGTTATAACGTATTAATAGTAGATAGGTAGGTAATTTTCATAATTGAAAAGTGCATTTTCCTGTAAGGCAATATACGCTCTCTGTTGATAAAGGGTTTTACTCATTTAACTTAGATATTGATTTCGCGAGCGGATACTTGTGCATTGTGCTTCCACCTGGCGCCCAAAAGGTAACGCTACAATTGAGCTTTTGAAAATGCAGCTAATTATTTAAACTGAAAGTCAAATAAAAAATAGAAATTAGATCGGTACTCTTCATCTCTAAAGAAACATATACCAGATTATTGATTATTAATTTTTTATTTTCATGATAAAGAATACTTATTTATGAAAGGCGAAGTCAATTTTTCTGTATTTTTTATTAAATCTAAGATATTGATTGATGAATTTTTGAATGTTAAAATAGTTTTGAAAACTTGAGATACACCTTATAGTTCAGAAAATTTGTTAAATGTGTCATTCTAGTTAGTTTAGTGGACAATGGCAAAGTATCTACACAAAAGTCATACTTAATAAAAAATCTGTCCATTGGAAAACAATGGTGAAGGTGCCTGGCGTCATGCTTTTATAAAAAGAGTGAGAGGGAAAAGTAAGGGAATGTAATATATTTTACACAGTAACATTTCTTCTGAAAATATGGTAATTATATATATATATATATTCGGAGATATTATTGAAAATTTTTGAATGTTAAAACAGTTTTGCAAACTTGAGATACATCTTACCGTTTAGAAAATTTGTTATATGTATCATTCTAGTTAATTTAGTGGACAATAGCAAAGTACGTTGTAGTGTATATTGCATCAACACTAAAGTTATACTTAATTGAGAATTTGTCCACTGGAAAATAATGGTGAAGGTGCCCGGCGTCATGTTTTTGTAAAAAAAATGAGAGGGGAAGGTATGTAATATATTTTAGACAGTAACATTTCTTCTGAAAATATTGTAATGATATAAAGGAAGAAATTATCAGTTTTGAAGAACGAATACAAAATCATACAAGGCGAGTCATTTATCATGAAAAAAAATTTTAGACAAAAATTGTATGGTTTTGAAGGACAATTTGCCTTGACACTGTCTTTTAAAATCACCCAAAAAAGAAAATTTTGACCCCAGTCATGGAAAGAAGGAAAAATTTTATATTCGAAGAAATTATTGAAGATTTTTATTCGTTCTGCAGCAGGTATTTAAGTGAAAACCAGATATCTAAAGTACCTGCATAGAATTTTCTTATTTTGGAATAAAATGAAATAAATTCTTTTCAATGAATTTCACATAGAAATCGAAATTTAACCCTAATTTCTAAATTAAATAAGTAAATTTAAGATTGCGAAATTCACTTAAATTTTATTTTATTCTCACTGTAAACCAATCGGGGTATTTGTTATTAATACGGGCTAAGAAATAATCTACAGGCTGAAGATCATAATCGAAGTAAAAAATGTAGAAGGTAATAAATATAGGCACCTCATCTTATTAAAAACTCCCTGATAGTTCTAAGCGTGTAGATAATAAGTCTTAATAGAAACCACCCCCACAACTCTCACCTCATCCGAAAATGGCCAATTCTTGTTTGACGAATATTAATTACAGAACGCTTTACACATCTCCTAGGCCACTTTGCAACTCCTGTCCAACCCCTTTTCAACCACTATCGTCTAAATAGTACCAACCTCCGAAAACCTCAAAGATGACTTGCTCTGGTTAGACAATTAGAATTTAACAGAAATCTTATGACATCCTTTAATGTAAACCGAAATGTAAATATTGCAAATTGCATGTAAAATCTGAGCAATAAAGTTCTTAAAAAACAGAGGGGATATAGAATACACCGGGAAATTTTTTTAGGCTTTTTTGTAATACATTTGCTAGTTTTGATTAATTAGTGTTTGATTTAAAATGTAGCTGTATATATGTTTCATTGAGTATACTACGAAGATTTAAGTGTTCGCCACTGTATGCCTGTGAAATCCAGAACAGACCTATCAATTGCACTAAAAAAAATTTTGTTCTCTAAACTCTGTGTTATAGAATATTTTGTGCATTTTGTATTCGTCCTGCTCTTTTTGTTCAATTTTGCATTTCTTATTTCTTTTATTTTATGCGTTTTTATTACAACAAAATTAATTATCGCTGATAATCAATTTTCGGACGCACCTGGCGTACTTAACTGCGAAACACTTTTCCAAATTCTACTTGTGTTGTAAGTTTCAGGCCCTCATTAATTACTAATTTAAGAAAAAACAACTGTTTAGCCCATTTATTGTCAAACAATTAATTTTAAGGGCCTATATATATATACAGGGTTGCTCATTAGTGCGTCAAAGGTCAATATAGCCTTTATTAAATCAGATTGGAGAATTTAGTTTTATTAGAATGATACAGTATCAAAAGGCGCATATTTTAAAAATAGTTTGACATATACAGGGTGAATCACTAAATCGGAGCACGTTCCAACATATTTTTTTTAATGAAACACCCTGTATATTATTTGTTTTTCATAATCTACTTAAAATTGTCTTTTCAATGATATAAAGATTTTTGGGTTTGGATGTTGCATTGTTGAGTTAATAATGAAAATGTAAAAAAATTGGTTGCAACAGGGTTTGGATTTTTAGTTCAATGCACGAGTATTGCGATTAGTTGAGATGAAATATTTAGTAGTTATGCTGCCAACGGATGTACTAAACCTAAAAAATAATAAAATCATAATTTTATTATACAGGGTGTTTTTTACGGTGCAGTCAATTGAGCAACCTTCAAAGAGCGATTTCTCCATTTTTTTCAAATGGAATATCCTGTATATTATTGAATTTTTGGAATGGTGCGTTAATTCCGTTGGCAGCATAACTACTAAATATTTCATCTCAATTAATCGTAATACTCGTGCATTGAACTAAAAAGCCAAAACCTGTTGCAACCAATTTTTTTACATTTTCATTATTAACTCAACAATGCAACATCCAAACCCAAAAATCTTTGTATCATTGAAAAGACAATTTTAAGTAGATTATGAAAAACAAATAATATACAGGGTGTTTCATTAAAAAAAATATGTTGGAACATGCTCCGATTTAGTAATTCTCCCTGTATATGTCAAACTATTTTAAAAATATGCGTCTTTTGACACTGTATCATTCTCATAAAAAAATTTCTCCAATCTGATTTAATAAAGGCCATATTGACCTTTGACGTACTAATGAGCAACCCTGTATATATGTATGTACAAGCCTATCATTTAAGAAATAAGTGTCTTGAGTTGTTAGTTGATAGTTTCCCGTCTTTCATCGAAATGTTTCTTTGAGTGTCGTAAATCATGCGCTGCTTTTTGTCTTGGTTTGTACATTATTAGAAACAGTAGGCACAAGCCGTCTTATCATCCAGATAACCCCTTTGTTGTCCTATCCCAGTAGAGATCAGAGTCGGTAGTTTGAATAAAATCTTGGTTTGTTTACTCGCTACCTATTTACTTCCCTTTGTCTGTGTCTGTTTACGAAACACTTAATCAACCTGCTCTACTTAAACATGCTGCTTTTGACAAGTGTTAAGATTGCTTCTATTAAACGTTCCGTTCCCTTTCTACCATTACCAGTGAAGATTGTCTTTTTACAAACAACGTGTGTTTTGCACAATATTAGCAATTATTTAGCAAAATTGCTTTTTTAATTAGTGTTTACATTAGAACTGTTTCTGTTACTTTGGCGCCCCCCTGATGCGAAAGACAAAATTGCGAGATTTATTAATTTATCTCTGTTTCATTATGTCGTTTCGAAAACTTCTACGTAGGTAAGTAATTGCATTAATGCGGAGGCTCAGCAGGGATTCTTCCTCATCCATTCTGCTACATTTTTTCGATAATCAAATAATTTTCTACAAATTAAGTTGATTAAATTATTAATTACTCAACATTTTCTTGATCAATTAGCCATTTTCTTGCAGGAATAATAATAAAAATAACTACATAAATAGCAGCGCAAAACTGTTGAGACCTCTTCCCGTAAAAGTTCATCAATTTTTTCCTTAATCTTCCTGTTTTACTTAATATGATACAGTTGAAAAATGACACCATTAATAACACTTCTTATTACTATACGTAAGTATATCTTCGTAAATATGCTGCCTAAACTGGGATAACTAATGGATATAAGAAGACGCAAAAGGGGTGGTTTGCTAAGTAACAAAATATCCACCGAAAATGCTCGTGTAATAATATATTATCTCACTTGTACGCTAAATCTTCATAAAATATTATCTGACATTTTTTATGGTCATAATTTACGGCCCACAACAGGTTGCCGTCCGACTGGAAAACGCTCTGTGAAAAAACATCACAAATCAGTTTGTCCTGTGTATGTATGTATATGCGTACCTACTGTGCAGCATCATGTTTGCTTTATATTGACATAAAACCGAACATGACAAGCAAGTAAAAGTATTTAAGAGTATATGAAGAAAATTGAATACACTGCGAATGAATTGTGTGGACAAAACATGTGTGGTATAACTAGCTATAACCCCCAATATCAAGACCCATGATTTAGGGTTTCATGAAATTCTTGGTTTTCAAAATTTCTGTTTTGATCTTGTTTTTATTCAAGCTATCAGCACTAATGTAAAAATTGAGACAAGATAATGAGAGTCACTGGGAATATTTCGAGATAAAGGAATTCTGTCAATAGTCTCGTTATAATTCTGCAGTTTAAAGAATCACTATGGAAACAGGGATAACTTCAAGTGTAGGCATCTTCCTGAGAACAAGATCAGAAAATTCTTCTGAAGAAAAGGGTCTTTGAAACATGCCTTCTCCGGGAAATTTTTCCCCTTTTGAACGAAAATCAGACGAAACATGTTAACAACGTATATACCTATACGTATACGTACGGGACTTAAAACAACTAAAAGGCATAAAAAATTACTTGAGTTGTGAAAAGTGAAATGCAAAAAAGAATTTTGGTATTTTTTGTGTTGTAAAAAATGTTATCCTACCTACTAATAGACTGGTGGTGTACTGATTCGGGTCGAAATGTCGCCGTGTGTTGGAATTACATTCTAACGTTTCGCCAGCAGAAATGGCGACCTTCTTGAGAGGTCCTTCCATCTCCGATGTTGGATATAGTTACAGTTAGCGAAACGTTAGAAAGCAATTCCAACAGGCGACGGCCTTTAGACCCGAATAAGGATATCACCAGTACCACCACAACTAGCCGCGAAAGCTTCTATCTATTTGTTATAATACTAACTTATACAATTTTAAATCAAATAAAAGTAACTCAAGACAAGAAATTGAACAAAACAACAAGAAAAAAAATTTCTTGACCTTCATTTTCAAATCAAGAAAAGTTGGATGTCGAGATCAAGACTCTTGTCTTTGTGATAACGTACTCCGTATCGTCGATCGATTGTTCAGGTTTTGTTTATTCATTAAAAGGCAATGAAAATGATGGGTTATTAATTGGAAACATACATCAGAGAGAACAAAACCCTCGTGGTTTTTAACTACCTGCACAGAGAAAAATAATCATGATTTCATTACTTGACGAATGAAGACTGGAAAAACTTTGGCGGTTGTTGTAGAACGAACAAAATAGCTCAAACCCCAACGCCAAAACACGACACTTTAGTTGTCCGAAGCACTTTTCGGTAACAAAGTTACCTTCTTCAGGGACTGAAGTGAACTAAACCTAAAAGAGAACTAATCCTAATATATACTGAAAGTTGTTAAGGTTCAGTGAACATGGTTCAGCAGGAATAGTGATGATGTTCAATGGACCTTGACAATAACAAAAAATACTAATTAAACTAATTTAAGAATTCTGTTTCAAGATCTTCGACTTTTCAAACAGACACCAGTAAGACCAAGTTTATTACTATGCCATACAAGCCAAGATTTACTCGAGTATTCGAGGGCATTTTTCGTAAACTTGGTTTTCGCATAGCCTACAGTTCAAGTGGTAACTCCCTTCAAACTCTCCTCGGTAACCCCAAGGATAAAATTCCTTTTTTAGAAAAGTCGGGGATATATGAAATTAGCTGTAATGACTGTAGTAAAAAATATATTGGACAAACAAGACGCTCGATCCAAACTAGGTTCAAGGAGCATTTAGTTCATGCACGGTTTGGTAGAGCCGCAAAATCTAGTGTTGCCCAACATATTATTACTGAAGAACATAATATTAATATTAATAATCTTAAATTAGTTAAGGAAGTTAGGAATAATGGTCTACTAGATAGTTTTGAAAGTTTATACATTTGTAAAAATAACCACATTTTACTTAACAATGACAAGGGTCCTATCCCTGGATCTCCTATTTCTATTTAGTCTAGTTTAATTATTATTTTATTGTTATTGTCAAGGTCCATTGAACATCATCACTATTGCTATTGCTGCTGAACCATGTTCACTAAACCTTAACAACTTTCAGTATATATTAGGATTAGTTCTCTTTTAGGTTTAGTTCACTTCAGTCCCTGAAGAAGGTAACTTTGTTACCGAAAAGTGCTTCGGACAACTAAAGTGTCGTGCTTGGCGTTGGGGTTTGAGTTTTTTTGTTCGTTCTATTACTTGATGAGTCAAGCAAAATTTTTCTAGTAAATATTACTAGAATTCTCATAAAATGTACTTGGTGGTATAAAACAATTTTTCATTCTTTCTAATAATTAGTATTAGAATAATCAAGCTAAATAAGTCTAGACTTTTTTTCTCTACCTCTCGATTATTTTATCGTGTCGTAAAGAAAAAAATACTAGAATGAGAATAGTTTAGTAAAATTAGTGATAAGAAGTGTAAAAAATGTTTTCTAATCAAGTCAATTTTACTAGAATTCAGTCTCAACACCGAACGTAGATTGACTAGACATTTCTAGTAAAATCTCCTTGAGCGTCTGGTCGTCCATATAATTGACAGATTTTTTAGTCATCTTTGCTAGAATTCTAGCAATATTTTCATGATTGTTTTCTCCGTGTGTGGAGCATTCTTCATATAAAAATATAAAGCGACAATAGTTCTGCTGGAACCATTAAATAATAAGATAAGAGAATACTGTTGGAGATGTAGATTTCTTTTATCCATTATAGGGTGATATTTTAGTAGACTTCTTATTTTACGTATGCCCTTATCGAACAGCAATTGCAACTATTTTGTCACATTCCGAACTAATATTCATCACCATCACTCTCTCAAATTATAAATGAATTGGACTTGTGTTATTAAAATAACAACTGGCGTCTCTGGTCTCGGTGGTCGCTATTGTTTACCAGCTGAACTAGTTTACATTCTGCTAAATACTTTATGGTATAATATTCTTTAATTAATTAATAGAAAACTTATTTTTGAATGAGCAAATAAATTTATCGATACGTACCTACAAGTAAAGGTTGGCAAAGCTCTCGCTCGTTCGAAAGGAATTTTAGTACATATTTTTTATGATTTTTTACTAGTTTAATTAATGCTTTGAAAGAACGTGACAATTTGATAATAATAATAAGAAAGTTACCTCTTGTATAAAGACTGTAATAAAAATTCATCTTTCAAAATAATAAGGCTATCTCTATGTCAGCAATTAACTGAATTTATAATTTCCGCCACTGTCTTCTAAAATAAACCGTTTGCCGATTTCATCATTTCGTCTGTTGTAATCAGATATAATGAAATTAAAAACGTACTGTAACAGCTCACTCTCTCGCTCTCTTCCTCTTCTGTCCCCTTTAAATGAAAAACATTTAATTTAAAAACGTCTGTCTGTATTATTTTCAATAAGTAACAACGACAAGTTATTGTCAAAGGGTGTTATTAATCGTTGCTAATTCCGTTTTTGGAGCTTTTCTGGTGAAGTTATTTGTACGGGCTGGAAAACGGCGGCGCCAGAAGTTTAAATTGTCAATTATTTGAGAGATAATGGCCTCGTAGCTGCAAAATTACTTTGAAAATTGTACGAGAATGAATATCATAGCATTAATTTGTTTTAACCACGGACTCTTTATGGTTAAATTGCCGGTTCGAATTATTATTATATTAGTTCGTTGTTTTATCTATTAACAAGAATCATTAAGCTAACAAGCAGAAATTACGTAGATGTATGCGAGTGAGAAGTTTTTAAATAAATACAACATTTTTTACAACTATTATACTTTTCACTATCTATTGTACAATTATTAAGAGATTACGCCGACGTCATCAACATAGTTTATACAAATCAATTCAAAAAGTAATGCAAAAAAAATTACAGAAATTATGGAAAATATTCAACTTCTAAACCAACGCAATCATAATATACAGCCGTTTATGCCGCAAATGTCCGCAAATTTTCGAATTAAAACCTACAGGGTACTTCCCGTGAACTCAGAATCTTGAAATTTGGTACGAAGCAACATCTTATAGCACATATAAAGGAAAAATTGCGAAAACCGTAAATTTTTAGTTACATCATAATAAAAATATTTTTAATAATTTTAAAGTTACTACCCCTTTCCTCATGAACGCGTAGAGGTATTAAATTGAAATTCATATCAAATACTCAGGTCTATAATACCTTTAACCTGTAACAAAATCAAACTTCTATGTCAATGCAATCAAAAGAAACAGCAATTTAAGCCGCATATTTTCAAACTCGCAACTACTCGCAAGGGAATCAAAACCTAAAGGGTACTTCCAGTCGATTTAGAATCTTGAAATTTGGCATGAAGCAATGTTTTATAGCACATATAAAGGAAAAATTCCGAAAACCTTAAATTTTTAGTTACATCACATATATACAGGTTTGTACGGAACCCTCGGTGCGCGACTTCGACTCTCACTTGGCCGGTATTTTTTAATTTTACCTTACAAGCATATTTTGATATGTCTAGTGTTTTGAGATCATTGTCTAGCTTATTGCACATCTTACAGCCTTATTTGCTGATGGTAGAGCTATGCTTATTAAAGAGATTAATTTTTATTGTTTTTTTTACAGCAGTAGGTGGGGTAATTGTAAACGGGCTCTTAATTTTGATGAAATAAGACTTGATTATTCCAACTAATGGGAATTATAGACTGTGGTGTTGACTTTTGACTGTTGGTTGCTTTAATGCTCTAAACAGAAGAGGAAAAGTGTCCCAATATTTTATGTTAAACAATAAAAATATTTCTATGTAATTTATAATTTTTGGGGTAATTGTGAACACGGCTTTATAAAAAAAATTTTCATTGGAATTCACATTTGAAAGCGAATTGTTCACTTTTTCCCCATTAAAAACCTTTATAAAGCCAGTACAAACAAGATGATTGTTCACATTTACCCCTAACTCCTCGACTGCGTTAATAAGTGAAGGGGTAATTGTAAACTTAAGTTTCTTTGGAAAAAAAAACGAATTTGCATATTTAACAACAGAAATTCACTTAAAACCAAACAAAGACCTAAATTAATCATATAGTCTTCTAAATTTAATTTTCATCTAAGATACATCGAGCTTCAAAGTCAAACTTCCAAAATTGTTCACAATTACCCCACCTGACCTACCTACGTGACAAATTTTGAGGTTTTAGAAAACATCTTTGTGCCTAAAAATTCATCCTCTTAGAGTTTAAGTAAATATAACTCTAAAAGTAATGGCACAATTCGCTGAAAGTAATTTTTTCAAACAAACTTTGCTTTGATTGCTTAGAATCAAGAGGTTTTAGGTTACGGTTGGAAAAGACAACCCAAACATTGTAAGTGGCGTGGCCATATTTTTCCATATATATAGCTTCATCAACGTGAGGCCACAAAAAGTTTATTTTCTCTACATTAGGTCATCTATGGGTTAGATAGCGTTCTTATTTTCAATCCTGAAAGTGTATGTGAAGGGGTACTTCCTTACGGGCTATTAAATGTCCCTAGTACAATCACTGAGACACTGAACTGCACTCCTTAGAAATAACATGTTCAATATGATTAGCTGTCACTGAAAATATTTTCTCTAAAAATACGTACCGTTGCAGGAAAAGCTTAGTTAAAAATTAAAACCTTGCTTGTGTCGCGGCATTGTGTAATTTTTCAATTATTTCGCCAGCTCCGCCGTCTCTGAGAACAAGACGGTATTGTGGTGCTCATGCAATCGCATTTTTAGCTGCAGGATTTTCACGTCTAAAAGCTCGTTCTTGGGAATAATTCCTTTATGCTATGATACCTCCGAGCAAGTTTCTCTCTATACTTCTAATATGGTACGTTTTCTTGGTGTTCAGTTTGTTAGTTTGAAAATGTATTAGGAAAAGTACACCTGATTTGTAAAATTCTTAAGCATACTGCACCTACCCGCTGCTTTAAGTAATTAAGTAGTTGTTGTTTAAATTAACTTAATTGTTAATTAAACAGAACATAGATACTTACACCCTCGATTTCCTTTAAGTAGAAATTGAGGGTTGTTTTAGGTGAGCAGGGCTTCATTAAGGCAATAATCTTAATTTCCATGTTCAATTATTGTCTTGACTTAGAAAGTAATTTTTCTTTTCTCGGGCAATCAAGATAAAGATCCTTTGGGTTTTTTATAACAGAGATTGCCTCTCTTCAACTCATTTCTTCTCCTACTCCTAGCCCTCACTGTGACGAATGCATTTTCCAGACAGGGTCAAGATATCAGGAAAAAATAAGTAGGACGAGTTTTTTTGAGTCCTTCCTACTACTTCCTACTCTTGTGGATTTTGACATAGGTACGATTTTGGTTAATACAAAAACCCTTAAGATTTTCCGTACCCGACATTAACTCTGTTCAACTCATTCATTCTTCTTATGTTACTTCTATTTTTATCTACTGCCGGCTTATTGTGACGAATGCATTTTCCAGACAAGGTCAAGGTGTCAGGAAGGAATAAGTAGGGCGAGTATTTTCGCGTCCTCTTCCTTCACATCCTCCAGTTGTTACCTGGTTATCCTCCTTCCTCATTGGACTTGCACCTATCAGTATCAGTTTAGAATTGTTTGTTCTCTTTCACTCTATCTAATGTGAAATACGTTCATCACACGTTCTTGTTCAATAAATATTAATATCTCACAGCCTTTCTAATGTCTCTTATCAACTCTTCAGAAGTTAAAAGTAGGTACTATCTATAAATTATCCATATTTATGTCAAAAACTCTCTTGTGGATTTTGACATTGGTACGATTTTGGTTAATACAAAAACCCTTAAGATTTTCCGTACCCGAATTTGACTGTTCAACTCATTCATTCTCCTAATGTTACTCTCTTTTTATCTACTGCCGGCTTATTGTGACGAATGCATTTTCCAGACAAGGTCAAGGTGTCAGGAAGGAATAAGTAGGGCGAGTATTTTCGCGTCCTCTTCCTTCACATCCTCCAGTTGTTACCTGGTTATCCTCCTTCCTCATTGGACTTGCACCTATCAGTATCAGTTTAGAATTGTTTGTTCTCTTTCACTCTATCTAATGTGAAATACGTTCATCACACGTTCTTGTTCAATAAATATTAATATCTCACAGTCTTTCTAATGTCTCTTATCAAATCTTCACAAATTAAAAGTAGGTACTATCTATAAATTATTCATATTTATGTCAAAAACTCTCTTGTGGATTTTGACATTGGTACGATTTTGGTTAATACAAAAACCCTTAAGATTTTCCGTACCCGAATTTGACTGTTCAACTCATTCATTCTCCTAATGTTACTCTCTTTTTATCTACTGCCGGCTTATTGTGACGAATGCATTTTCCAGACAAGGTCAAGGTGTCAGGAAGGAATAAGTAGGGCGAGTATTTTCGCGTCCTCTTCCTTCACATCCTCCGGTTGTTACCTGATATCCTTCTTCCTCATTGGACTTGCACCTATCAGTATCAGTTTAGAATTGTTTGTTCTCTTTCACTCTATCTAATGTGAAATACGTTCATCACACGTTCTTGTTCAATAAATATTAATATCTCACAGTCTTTCTAATGTCTCTTATCAAATCTTCACAAATTAAAAGTAGGTACTATCTATAAATTATTCATATTTATGTCAAAAACTCTCTTGTGGATTTTGACATTGGTACGATTTTGGTTAATACAAAAACCCTTAAGATTTTCCGTACCCGAATTTGACTGTTCAACTCATTCATTCTCCTAATGTTACTCTCTTTTTATCTACTGCCGGCTTATTGTGACGAATGCATTTTTCAGACAAGGTCAAGGTATCAGGAAAAAATAAGTAGGTCGAGTTTTTTAGCGTCCTTCGTACTACTGAGCATCCTACCACAACCATCTTCCTCTTCCTTCACATCCTCCGGTTGTTGCCTGATTATCCTTCTTCCTCATTGGACTTACACCTATCAGTATCAGTTTGTTCTCTTTCATCCTATCTAATGTAAAATGCATTTGTCACGTTCTTTCTTGTTCAATAAATATCCATTTCTCACGGTTGTTCTTATCTCTTTTGTTTCAGAGACGGAGGTGGCGGTGGCGGCGGCTGCGTCGAAGGCGGCGGCGTTGGAAGTGGTGGAGGTGGCGCGGATCGCCGCGGAACAAGTGCTCGTCGCGCACCCAGTCTCCGGCTGGCCAACGGTCGTGTTGCTGCCGCTCAGTCCGAAGAAGAAATCCGTACACCACCACCGCGTCGGCTTGCCAAAGATGATTCGATCAAGATCAGTATCGAAAACACCAACACGTGCACTGATTCGCTGGTCACCGCGCTAGACGACGAGACGCTACTCATTCAGGTAAATCGTTGTTGGTTGTTGTTGTCTATCGTCTTGTTATTAGGTGCCAAAAACATACTTACACCTGCCTGCCTATCTCTCTATTGACTGTAGTTGTTCTGTTTGAACACGTTAGTTTACTTACCTAGGTACCTGTCTACCTTTAGGATTTTAGTCAGGTCTCCGATTAGTGTCGATACATGTACCTACCTACCAGTCGGTCAGTATATGTATCTGTAAGTGCCGGTGTTGAGGTTTCGATATCCGGTGTTGTGCATCATTTACCTATGTGATTGAATATATACCAACAGTGACTCGTTTGTTTCGGTATCAAAGAAAGCAGCTGTGAATTTCTACAATGTGCTCGAATTGTTGAAAAGGTAAAAATTAAAATTCAATTTACGCATCTTTATCTATACCTACCTCCTATATATCAGTGAAATGGTAATGGGCTGCTAAAGGTAATTTTGGGATAGCCGATACCTTTATTTTTGGTAAAGGTACTTCACGCAAATAATGCTTAAGAGGATAAGGTGACATAAAAAGGCCTAATATGATTACTGACTGGATACTCACCTTTGACCTTTTGGTAATTAATAGATAATTAACTATGTTCCAGGGGACAATTTTAAAATAGGGGTAACTTTCTATAGCAAAGAAACGTTTTATTAAATAGAAATACCCACAATGAACAAGACGTCAATTTAATAATCAACTTTTTCTAATTAAGCAATTTCATTAGATACTAATAATTACTAAGGGTAAAAGAAAATTGGAAACTGTAGACTGGCCTGTTACAAAACTCAACTAACTCCCTGTTTGGGTGATTATGGGTGACATAAAAAGGCCTGTTACTAAATTAGGTATTAGGTATTAAAAATTAATTAATTTGTCAGTAGTAACAATAGTTTACCTCTGATTGAGAATAAGGAGCCGTAAGGTGGTATTCCTTAATCCTTTTATATATTCATATGTACATACCTTACCCTTTGACTAATATTTTAAACCCAGTCACTTTTCGATTCCTGATTACGTTAATAATTCCTTTTAGATCTTAGAAACGAACCACACGCGAACTTCCTCTAAACCTTTTGCTTTTCTTTTCTAATTACCCGTTCGAAATAATCTAATAAGAATAGTTAGGAATTTTGGTAGAACGTTATCTTGTCGTTTGGGCTCTTAATTGACGAAAGTTTCTGTGGAAGAAGTTCTCGGTTTTTTAGTCGCTTTTTCTATTTGTGTAGGTAGTTCTAGTAGTTTTTATAACTTTATTAATTATTCATTAGAAACTGGTTAATTTAAGAGATAATTTCTTTTCAATTTATTGTATGGAATCTTAGAAACACTATTACAATTTGATATAAACTGTATTACCTACAATGGCTCCTCCAATTAAAAATATTACTTTGCGAATACTATTAACCTACGAAAAAAAAAATATACTTATCTACTAATTTATTTAAGCATTTTAATAAAGGATAATTTTTTCTATATAATGTATTGCCTAAATTTGAAATTACTTAGTAGAAATGTTACCATAAGTGCCACACTATGAATAGATTCATAAATTTTACTTGTTATGTAAGTACGTAATCGCAAGTTTTGCCTTAAAAATTATTTTGCTTTTTGGTTAAAAACAAATTTCGTTATTAAAATATTCTATAAGCATTCTACAGTTCGTCTTAAAATTCCTTAAGGCCGCTTTCTGACTTGTCGGTGTAGCAGCGGTGCGGTATCGGTATGCTCGGTATACGCGGTACCGAATGCTTACTGAGCACCTATATTTCAATACGGTCTTCCTGACTTGTGCGGCACGTGCGGTAGAGGAGTGATATCGGTTCGGTATACTGCATCGCGGTAGAAACGTCCAGTAGCCGCTCGGGATTACTGCATGAGACATCATACAATATCTTCATCACTCAAGGAGGACGACATCTTCTTGTGACGGTACAAGCGGTTCTGCTCCGTTTTATGCCGAAAACATACCGATAGATGTGTAAATGCAAGCAACGCGGAATCGTTTCGGTACCAACCACTTCGGTACCGCACCGCTGCTACACCGACAAGTCAGAAAACGGCCTAAGAGTTGAAATTATTCCGTCTTGAGGAGAATTTTAAATTAAGTACTTAATTTGGATCTTTTAGTTCAAATCTTGGATTATTGTTTCAGAATACCAGAATTTCAGCATCTTTTAAATTTAAAACCGCAGTTTTGCATCTTTTAAATCAAATAACAAAACTTCAGAATGGGTTTAATTGTTGAATTTTATTTTGGTTTCAAAACTTACTCAATTCATAATGATTGTTGAAATATTCACTCCACAATTCGAATGATGGTTGAACATGAAACTTCAATGTGCTAGGGGATTCTAGATCAAATAAGTGTTCCCATTTTTGGGGTCTGCATAGTGTTATTGAGGAAAAGAGTTGAAAGGGCAACCTTTTTTTTATTAGAAGGATCAAAATACAGAAATACAAAGTAAAAAGTAAGATATTACTGTAAAGACCATAATTTGTCGCTGAAAGATGACACATTCAACGAATTTGTCGCTAGTTTTATCTCCAGCTGATAAGCTAAAGACGCTGGAAACCCATCAAACTCTCGAAAGGTAACGTGTTGTCCAATTTGGAGGAAACAGGGAAAATGTAATTTAAAAAATTTGGTAAATAAATCCGATCTCTTAAAACAAATGTAACAAAAAATTCCTTGATTAATTGTTTGATGGTTTTCCAGCAGTTTTTCGCTTATCAGCTGGAGATAAGACTAACGACAAATTCGTTGAATGTGTCATCTTTGAGCGACAAATTATGATCTTTACAGTAATATCCTACGAAATTTCCTTTTCAAGATACGCTAGATATCAAGCTAGCATACCAGCTGATTATGACTAAACGGCACGAGCGACAAATTTTTTGATTTGGTAACAAATTAGCGACAAATTATAGTGAAAGTCAGAAATCGGAAAAATAACTTTGTCGAGCTAGCTTGATATACGTGGTTTTGTCTAATATTAGTCGAATAAGTATGAAAGTAATGAAATCAATTGCGTTTATTTACATATTTAAATTGTTCGAATGTCAATTTCTGTAGCGCTTAAACAGTTCATGTTCATAAAGTGTAAAGAGAAAATACGGGCGGATAAAGCGTTTCAAATTCCCTATAATTTACTTTTATATTCGACAACGCTTTGTTTTGGATGATAAGTTCAAGGCTGTTTGGTATCTAATTTGAATAGATCGATCGATTCTGTGTAATGCTGTCCATTTGTGTTATATCTGGTTTACCAACTTTTTATTGTTTGGAGTTTTGCGAAAACTGATGAGAATTATGCAGTAAATAAAAATATAGGCTGCTGCTCTTGATTTGGGTCCAGAATTCTTTCTACCTGGCGAACGTTAACTTGAGCAAAAAAAGGTTGTGGTCGAGTTTATTCGCGTATTCTCTTTTCGTGCCTTAGGTAACTAAATATGTATCACATTTTTAGACCAATTATATTCTCGTTTGGTATCCTGAAGATAAGTTCTCAATGAAGGTAAAAATTTCGTCAATTTATGGTAGGAAAAAGCAACAAGAATGGATTTTCAAAAACAATTCAAATTTTTAGTTGTGGAGTTCTTGCATAAAATTTTCAATAGTTCTGCAAAATTTCCTAAAAAAAAAATCAACCATCATATTTAGGGGCATCGGCGTACCTAATTTGTTCGTTGGAGAGTTTTGATATTCGGTTGAACTCTTCAATGAATTTTTACTGAGGCGATTGAAAGCAACTAAGTTAAAAAAGTGATGAAATCGGTTTTTGGCAAATACCAGTAGTATAAGTACCTGCAATAAGATCAAAAATTATACTAATTTATTGGAAAACTTAAATTGATATCCTAACAAGCGATAGGAATTGCAGCAGTTGTTATAATAATTGTAGTTTCTCTTTGTCCCACAACAGTTTAAGACATGTACTCAATCATGTAGTTAATAAATTTTTCTTTAGTTAGGAACTACAAAAACCAATACTGCCATTTAGTTTTCTAAAAATATAACGTGGTTTAATTTATTAATTTATGAGCGTACTAAGGCTTTATTATTGTCTCAGCGGCGTTGCATTATTTACAATATAAAGGTTATTATTTAGTGCTATTTTTGGTGCAGCGGTAAGTCGATGACCTAATGGTAGTACCCGTTGACTCGTTGACTCGACTTGATGCAAAACACTTATGTATTTAAGTACTCTAATAATATATTAATAATGTACCCCATTTAGTTTTTGCAGTTAAATCTGTTGTTGGAGTCAATTAGTTGTACAAAATTAAATTCATGTTTAAAGTCTATCGCATTGTCAGTAAAGTTTATATGCCAAAGACAACCCTTTGCTTAAACTTTTGTGTTGTTGCTTCTTAGACAGAATTTTACGTTACCTTTCTCAAAAATTAATAAATACCTAGATTTGGGAGATCATCCGTTATTGGTCTAGGGGCGGCGGAGGGGGAAGACAGGTTGTGACGATAGAGATAGGTAGTCGTGTTTTTCTGTGGTTTCCTTGGATCATTTAGGCAAATGCTGGGGTAGTAATATTCCACAGATAGTCTTTCACTTCTCTTCTGTCTTCATTTCGTCCGTCTCATCTTTCTTCCCCCACACCACCACCCACCCGTTCCCACGATTCCTGAAGGAGGCTGAAGAGGGCCTTCCGCCCTACCCTTGCGACTTTGCACAAGAGTGTAGGTCGGGAGGGACAGCCCGCCCACCAATATTGTGGGAATGAAACACCCAAAAATTTTTAAGTTTTTTGTAGAATACCATTCAAGGGAGGTGTAGTTGAAATTTATAAAGCGGGTGACTCTAAATGGAGAGAAATAGAGGTAGAAGCTCAGCGTGGTACAAATAAAAAATATTAGGTATATATAACTAAACAAAAACAACTTTTTTATTTATTTTTATTAACCTTGTAAGTACTATGTCGGTTAGGTTGTAGAGTGTCAAGATTGCCATTTCTTATTCTCCCAATCAACGATATATTTAGAAAATAGAATATAGGTTACATTACACTAAGCCTATTTTTTATCCATGTTCTTAAAAAAACCGGTTTCTTTAAATAACTTAATTTTGGAGCGTGGGGATACATGCGTTTTAAAAGACCACCTCCATCTTTCGTCTGTTTTCTCCCCTTTCATGGGTTGGTATCAAGATGTAGAAATTTTGGTATAATTTTACGACCTCTTGACAACAAATACAAAGGCACGCACCGCTTATGATTTATAATCCGCGGCGTTTGCACAACGAGCATCTAACAAGTAGAAAAATTTCCAATACACCCCTTTTTTTTTTCTTAATAATGCTTAAAAGGTTTTTCTTTATTTTTATCAAATTGTCGTCGTGTTTGATATTCCTCCAATTATTTCAGATAACTCCGCATTATGTACACTGAGGGGACGTTAATTCGTTCCCAACAGTTTTCTTAAATGGCAGCGTCGCGCCTTTTCAGTCTGTATGTTGTCGATAATGTAGGAAACAATAATATTGCGAGCAGAATCGCATCTATTGCTCGCTAGTTTCGTGGCTGTTTCAATGTTTACATACCTAATATACAGGGTCTTTCAAGTTGATGGGCTATTAGTATACGAATTAATAGAATGAATTCAATTCTAAAACTTGGGCTCATTTGGTTATTTTTTAAATTTAACTGATTCAATGCCGAGACGACTGCAGAAAATTATTGATGCAGAAGGCGGGCATATTAATTACTAGATAATAATAAAAAAAACAGTGTCAATTTCACAATAAATAAAAAGTAAGTCTTTTCATCGAGCAACAACTATTATTTTATTTCCTAATTTCAAAAATCACACCGTTCCGAACTTTTAAACAGTAAACAGTATATACTTTTTAGGTATGTAAACATTGAAACAGTCACGAAAGAGTCAAGAAAGAACTTTCAGATTTTTTAATTAACGTTATCTTTAAATTTAAAAGAATTTAATCAAATTTTCTAAAAAATGGCATCGGTAAACAAAACAATCAAACGAAACTAATTGTAGACAGAGAAGATAATGAAATACGTATTCTTGCCTGTTTTCACACTTCCCGAAGAATTTGAATTCCAGCTGCTGAAGCAGATCTTGGCATTTCTATTTCATCAATTCATAGGTTTTTAAATATCTTGATTGCTGTGGTTTTGATCTAAATTATTCATTGTGGATGCCTTATTGCAACAATTCAAAATTGTAGGTCTGGAAGACGGCATACGCTTTCTGACACTTAACAACAATTGTAAAAAAAATGTAACAAAAAAAAGTATATCATTCCATTTAAAATAAGAAAGTTAACATCTACTTTCGGTATAACCGGATGTAAATCGAAATTGATAATATTTTTAAAAGAAGCGGCATAAACAATAACCAAATGAGCCCAAGTTTCAGAATTAAATTCATTCTACTAATTCATATACTAATAGCCCATCAACTAGAAAGACCCTGTATATTAAGTACGTAAACATTTAAACAGCCACGAAACTATCGAGCAATAGATGCGATTCTGCTCGCAATATTATTGTTTCCTACATTATCGACAACATACAGACTGAAAAGGCGCGACGTTGCCATTTAAGAAAACTGTTGGGACCGAATTACCGTCCTCTCAGTGTACATATAAGCCCACATGAGTTTAAATTTAGAAAATAATGTCCCCTTTTTTTAAATCAGAACACAGCTGGTGTCTGAATGATGTAGATTAAATATTCTCATATATATTCTTTTATGAAATTTTTGACCAACAATCGGAGTCACATTTTACCGTCTTTATTCTCTTTCTTTTCTTTCAATATTCTATGTTTTATGCAATAGTGTCGGTTGGAGTTCTTTTTGTAATTTACGTGGGTGCAGTTTGTGCTGTTGAGAAGATACAAAACAAAACAAAATTACAAACCTTTACACAAATGGTAACGTTGATTTTCGGGCTCGTTGGCCGTCGTCTCGACGTTTCGAGTGGTAGGCATCTTCAGGAGTTCTGCTCTGATTTGTGATTCAGCGCAGACCTGAGACGACGGCCAACAAGCCCGAAAATCAACGTTACGATGAACACCGGCCGCGAAAGTCTCACTCAATTTATTACACAAATGATTATGAAATTGTTAGAATAAACAAAATTGTTTCAGACTATTGCAACATGTTTTTAATATAAGTAAAAACGTTATTTCAAACAATTAAAATGCATGCAAATGAAATAAGGATACACCTATAAGTCGCAGTTCATAATGGTCACAAAATAACAAGAGTTTTGACGTTCACAAGACACTTTTCTTTTTCTCTAATCACTTTTTAATCTCCTTGGAATTTCCCGAACCCTTCTCTCCTTCATCGAGTTTCTCTAATCCTCTTTCAACAGTGTTACAGTTTTAGAAAAACAAAACAGTGGTCTGTTAACTGAGGAGTGGAAAATACCGACAGAAATGCTAATTAATAAATTTGAGACTAGAAGACGTTATAATATAATAACTATAATCGGATTCGTTACATATATCAAGCTAGCACGACAAAGTTATTTTTCCGATTTCTGACGCACTATAATTTGTTGCTAATTTGTTACCAAATCCAAAAATTTGTCACTCGTGCCGTTTGGCCACAATTAGGGTTGTCGGTTTTTAAAAACCGGTTTTTTTGGAGAAAATTATAAAATTCGAAAACCGGTTTTTTAGTAGAAAATATCGGTTTTCAATTTATAGGTAAATAACACTTACAAAAAATTAAATAATATGGTTATTATAAAAATATGAAAAGACATTGTTTTTATTTATTCGAACCCTTAGCTGAATAACTCGTTTCACTATTATTAAAATATTTACATCCTTATTTGTGAAAATTATGCATAAACAACGAATAATTGTTTTTAAAGTTATTTAATTCTGGTTAACTATTATTTCTTTGTTCTACTTCATTGCATAAAATATTTTAACTATCAATAAAATTGAACAATAAATAATTTCAGTTAAAAACTGCTTTTAATCACTTTAAATTTTTTCTTAAAATTTTTTGTTCGAATTACAGAATATTTGAGCAAAAAATTTTTTTATAAAAATTCGAAACCGGTTAAAACCGGTTTTCTGGAAAAATTACTATTCGAAAACCGGTTTTCTAAAATGTCGGTTTTTGTATAAACCCTAGCCACAATGGTATGTTAGCTTGATATCAAGCTAGCACTTCACATAGCGTATCTCGAAAAGGAAATATTGTAGGATATTACTGTAGACACCATAATTTGTTGCTGAAAGATGACACATTCAACGAATTTGTCGCTAGTCTTATCCCCAGCTGATAAGCGAAAAACTGTTGGAAAACCATCAAACAATTAATCAAGAAATTCTTTGTTACATTTGTTTTAAGAGATCGGATTTATTTACCAAATGTTTTAAATTAGGTTTTCCCTGTTTCCCCCAAGTTTGGCAACACGTTACCTTTCGAGAGTTTGATGGCTTTCCAGCGGTTTTTTGCTTATCAGTTGAAGTTAAGACTAGCGACAAATTCTTTGAAGGTGTCATCTTTCAGCAACAAATTATGGTCTTTACAGTAATATCCTACGACATTTCCTTTTCGAGATACGCTATGTGTAGTGCTAGGTTGATATCAAGCTAGCGTACCAGCTGATTATGGCTCAACGGTACGAGCGACAAATTTTTGGATTTGGTAACAAATTAGCGACAAATTATAGTGCAAGTCAGAAATCGGAAAAATAACTTTGTCGTGCTAACTTTATATACGTGGATTCGTTCACCTGAGACCGATAAGTGGTCTTAGAATAGGGCTTCTCTTTGTTACTTCTGCACGGACGGTTTTCCAATCACGGACATTATTATCGACCACAATAAGTAACTCTAATTCACTTACATGTTCCTATAGATACATATGCCAATACGTCCAGTTCTATTGGCAGTACGTTCTTATTATTATTGTGTAATAAATATTCTAGAACAAATTGAAATTATAAAAA
Source organism: Agrilus mali (assembly GCA_029378335.1). Lineage (NCBI taxonomy): Eukaryota > Metazoa > Arthropoda > Insecta > Coleoptera > Buprestidae > Agrilus > Agrilus mali. The sequence goes on along the minus strand of CM055655.1, from coordinate 4,758,155 downwards.
GGCTTTTCTGACGATGGGTCTCCATGATACGAACACGATTTAAGAATTCCAGATAGTTCCGGAGTAACTCGTTGCGTAAACTACTCCATAAATTACGCAGACAAACAATCTTGTTAGCCTTCAAAGAGGTCAAGCGACATTGTATCAATCTGGGAGTAACCGCAACTCAGTTTAAATTTTTAAAATATTCATTTATATTTCTTATTTTTCTTTTTTTAATCGAAGATGTTCAAGTTTTCTTTTTGAGATCAGCAACGTAGCAGCAGAAGATGTCATTAATTAACAATTATAACGATCACGCCTTGAATTCTAATTTTTGTTCTTAATGGTTCACGTTATTGTATAACTTTTTGAATTATTTATTTCTCTCTATTTATAGAAAGTATGATTATTATTTTAGAGGTATTTCGTTTTTCGTAATTTCAAGGGCTTTTTGATCCTCAATATCTTCTTTCTTTTTGAAGGAAATTTGAGCAAATAACGAGTTAGAATTGCAATTGTGATTCGCCAGATTATATATAGCAGTTGTATGTTGTATCATTAATTACATGGCCTCAAAATGGGGTGCTAAAGATATGCGAGAGAAACAGATAGAAGAAAGAGATAGGAAATTGGAAAAGAAAAAAATTGTTAAGGGTGCTGAATATTAAAAAAAGAAAAAGAAAATGTGGCCTATTTCGTTAATGCACGTAATAACACTCGAGACACACTTGACCGCCTTTTATTTTCTAAATATACCAAGGAACGGCTATTTCAGTTTTCGGGTGCATTTAAAATTGTTTAGGTAGAAAACGATCGTTTTCCTTTCGCTTTTCTATTTTTCCCGCACATAAATATTTATTGGAATATAATGGATCTAAAAATATTCGCTTCTTGTGGACATAACGTGACGTGTTACATGTATGCGTACGTCGTTCGTTTATTGTTCATGTTTGTTTTCGTTCGGTAGTAAATACCTACTGATGAGTAGATTGTACATTCAATTTAATCGACGGCGACGCGACGGCCGATGTGTAATAATGGAAAACGGTTCTTATTAAGTACATACTATTATAAGTGTGCTGAAATGCTTGTTCTAGATACTGTACACTGCACATAGATTCAATTATATTCTAATTCTAATAGCAACAATTATTTACATAATACAACTTAGGTACTTAATGACCATTTAAAAATTTCCTAGGAAATTGCGTCAATGGAGATATGGTGACCGAATTTTTATTCATAATAGGGGAATTATTTTACGTTTCGATTATACTAGCTATGCCGGCGACTTCGTTCGCGTGGAATAGTGACTTTCGGCAGCATTTAAAATTTTTTATATTTTAATTTTCTGGGCCGTAAGCTTTTTGGCCGACGTCATTACACAAAAACGTTCATTCCTTATTTTTACAAACTTTAAATGTCGTATTTATATCTAATCAAAAGCCTAAAAAATAAGTTTCAAGCCTCTAGCTTTATATCTACTTATCTATCTCTGTACCAAATTCTCATTTAAATCGGTTCAGTAGTTTGGGCGTGATTGCGTAACACACAGGCAGACAGAGTTACTTTCGCATTTATAATATTATAGATTAATATAGTTTAATTATAGTTTAAAATAGTTTATATAGCTTAGTATTCAACTACTTTTATTGATCCAAATAAACAAAACCTCTAAAACTTTTTACACTTAATATTTTAATTTTCTGGGCCGTAAGCTTTTTGAACGACGTCATTACACAAAAACTTTCATCGGCTAATTTTATCCCCTTTAGGGTAAAATTTTTACAAACATTGAATGTCGTATTTATTTATATCTGATCAAACGCCTAAAAAATCTTTAAAAATTACGGAATTTCCGCACAAATTTTCCTATTTCAACCCCTTATAACCCTTTATTCGCATTAAAAAGTAGCCTGTGTCCTTTCTCAGGCTCTAGACTATCTCTGTAGCAAATTTCATTAAAATCGGTTCAGTAAATTTTAGGCGAGATTGTTTAGCATACAGACAGAGTTACTTTCGCATTTATAATATTCCGCGAATTCATTTTCATCGATTTTCCCATGGGCATAAGATATTTTCCCGCAGTAAAAGGTAGCCTATGTGTTAATCCAGGGTGTCAGCTAACTCCATACCAAATTTTATTAAAATCGCTCCAGCCGTTTAGACGTGAAAAAGTAACAAACATACACACTCACACACTCACAAACTTTCGCCTTTATAATATTAGTGTGATTACCTAGTACCAAAAATAAAAATGAGTCAATTGCAATTCATTTTGACTCCCTTAGTGAGGGTTTAGTACCTTATCATTAAGATTTCACCAAGACAGGAGTTATTGTCTTGACATGAAAATCTAGATCAAGAAAGTAGTTTTTCTGGTCTTGATTCAAAAATTTCGATATTTCTCGACACGGAGAGGAACTTATTTTAGACTTTAAAATGATACTGGGAATTAGTCTCTTAAAACCTGGATATTCATCACCAAAATAATAATGAAGTAACAAATGTTCAGGTACTTACATGTACATATTTTTTTAACTTCTTGAATTTGAAGTAATTATTCACAGTAAATGTCTTATTTCTGCGGTGGTATCGTTAATTTCGGCTTCGGAAAGAGCAGGAAACCCATTTCTCTATTCAGGTCAACGGTTACGACCGTGTTAACTTTGGAGATAGTGAAGCATATTCCATTGAATACTTCGGGGGATCAAATTCTCAAGATATCTTGCATGATTCAGAGCGAGATTATGTAATACGGTCTGCTCAATATACGTATCTAGATTTTAGCATTTAATGTATTGAATTTATTCGCCAACGAATGGAGTATCAGTACAATGGGGCAAACAGAAGGACTAAGTACACGAAATAATTCAGTTTAATTAAAATTGATTTATTTATTTTGGTCAATACAATGATAATACTAATACTAGGTAATATAGACAGAAAGAACGACGATAAGTACGTTTATTATGCTTATCATACTACTTCCTCATTTCCCTCATTTAAATCACCATTGGAAGTGGTCAAATAGGGGCGAACAAGAAAAAACCGGTTTGAAACAACTAGGTATATCGCTTATTTACTCTGATCCGACTGAAACAAGATAAGAATTTTAATTTCTAAAAGTTTATTTTTATTGTTTTTAAAAAGTTTCATCGAAATTGCCTCACATACAGTTTTAATATAATCCATTATTGTATCATGTATTGTCCTTAATTAAGGATACATTCTTCCCTTCAGATGATGGGTAAAGTTTTCATCTCGTCTTCAAAAAATGCATTCACATCAACATTGCTAACAAATGAATTTGTGTTCTCCAAATTCCTCTTTCACCGGACCCAGACGTGTGATTATAACAAGGTGATAAGTTGGACTTAGATATAGATATATGAGTAGGTAGCATTCTACTTTCTGCTTTCTACAATAAATCAAAGAGTTTTAGAGCAGGTATGGGAGCTTTAAGTACCATAATTTGAAGGTGCAATTTTTGGAACTATTTGGCGATGATTACTTTCGATAAGTTTTTATTCAGCAACGCTCACATTTGGGTAACGTTGGTGGAATTCATTTTCTAGTTCTCTAAGATTTTTACCCCTCCTTCTAAGATTTTTGTACTATATTCTGAAATATGTACATAATTATATGTTATATTATTATTATATTTGAACATTAGAGCTAGGGAATATGTTGATAAAAGTGAACTTAAAGGTACCTAAGGATACTTAGTTGAGAGTTGTCCACTCTTTTAGTTACAACAGTAAACAATGAGGTTTTTATCTGAAAAATTTTAGTTAAATCAATTTTTTTACTTTAAAGTCAACCCAATATGTACCACCATCATATTGTTCTCTCATCCAAGATCTACAACTTTAGTTTTATAGTTCTTCGAACAAACTCTTCCTTGATGGTTTATTCATAACCCCTTCCAGCATTCTCTCCGGTGGGCACTTTATAATTACGCCAAAAAAAGGAACCCTTCTGACAAAATTCCTAAAATATTTATATTTCTTACCCTTAAATTATTTGTAAAGTATTTCTACCGAAAGTTAAACATTATTTTCACATGTTGATAGAAAAGATTCTGCAAATCTAATAATGAAGAAGTTGTGTTTATTGTTTTCGTTTTATTATACGCAACTATAGAAAAATTTACCCGGACATAAAATGGTAGTGTTATTTCGTTGTTATTAAGATAATAAACATTTGTCACCATCAACCATCAGATTTCGAGATAAACTAGTTTCGTCTAGGCTGAATTAGTTATTAGTTCAACTAGAGAAAAGGCAAATTGGAGCAGAACAATAATAAAGACAACTAAACTTCCTCCAACTAATAACTTATCGTTATAATCGTTATAATTGAAGTTAATTAATTTGTTTGGAAGAACTCGGTATCAAGAAGCAAAATGACCGTCTCAATTTGGAAAATACGTTTGTCATAACTATTTACAAATTTAATATTTGGAATGTAAAGGAGACAACCACAAATGATAATTTTCGTGTAATATTTTATACATAGTTAGGGTAAGAGTACCAGTGAATGAACAGTACCAGTAAATGAACAATTCTGAACAAATATACGATTCTTAAGCTTCTGTCGCATTTCTCTAACTTACTGGGATTTTCTATAAATCCCTCTTACTCTGTTTTATTGTTGTCTCAAACAGTATTTAGTTCCGTTCCACCGATTGAAGACAAGAGCATTTAGTTGACAACTGTTTTAGCTAACCAAAGTGTTCCCTAAGAAGTTAATAAGCGAGCATGTAACAGCAGTGTATAATAAGAGTACTAGACTTGGTCGCCTCATAATTTTTGATAATTTTAATACACTGTTATAGTTCTCGTTATAATAACTGCTAACATAACCTGAAAATACAAATTATCATCGCAAAAACCGGCAAAAGTATTGTTCATTCACTGGGTCGCGTAGTATTCCCAGTAAATGAACAATATGTTCATTCATTGGAAACCAGTGTGAATACGCGTTTGAGCACATTTTCGTCTTTAAGTAATCGTCTTTTAAGGCGATTCCTTAGTTTTAAAAGACTTCGCCGACAAATGCCCCTGTCCAATAAGTGAACGACTAACAAAAATGGGTTCATTCACTAGATCAAGTGCCCTTATAAATGAACAGTCGACTTTATGTCGCAAACAAGGTGTTTATGAATGTCCCCAAATGAAAAAATTCACTTCAGTTTCAATCATAAGTTTTATATTTACATTTACACACAAAATGTCCTTTATTCGTCTTACATTTTTAATTTTTTCAATTGTTCTAATAAATTTTACCATTTACTTTCTTAGTTCATTTATTGGAACAATGGTATTCATTTACTGGTATTGCTTGTTCATTTATTGGGGTTTTATGCAGAATTAAATAGCTATATTCCCTTTCAATTCAAGATTAAACGTAAGTGAATTCTTTAACCGTAATCCTAATCATGATTAAATAAGATGTATGTATAAACTAAGATCATATTTTAATAGAACATAATTAATTTATAAAGATTATCCAAATTCTGTAAATGCCTTAACTGTTCATTCACTGGTGCACTTACCCTACCAAGTTTTTTTTCCATTTTTGTGGCGGCGTCTTCCCAAATGCAGATGTGGGCGTCCCATTTGCTGAAAGACGGATTTTTGCAATAAAGAGAATTCCCACTAACGCAATAATTTTAGATGCAGGGGCGTTTGTAGTTGTTACTGAAAACATTATTTTATTTATACTTGAAAAAGGTTCTTATAATAGTGTAAGTTAACAAGTTGAATACAACGTCATTTTGACATTTTTTGACAAAAGAAGTCAAAGGAACGACTTATTGTAAAAAAGTAAACAATTTAAGAATAAAAACACTTGTATATGATTTTAAAAAATTATTTATTAATTTAGCAACAGTAAATACTCAATAGCCTGAAGAAGCCTAAGTTAAGACGAAACATGTTGCTAAATTAATAAATAATTTGTGAAAATCGTATACATTATGGATTTTCATCAAGTAAAGGTCGAAAGTATTCAGTAAGCAATTGAATTTAGAAGGAAAGAGAAGAAGAAAAATGTACCGAACCTTCTTTACAAACCTATCACGAAAACAAGAACATTAAACTTTACAGTCTCTTGCATTTATTGCAAAGTTTGAATACTTTAGATACTTAAACACGACGATGCACGTTTGTTCATTACATTATACCTGCACATGACATAAAGATGCTCCTGTAAAATAATAATTTCTAAACACGCCACTGCAGCGTTTTTCATAATAGAAGCACTCCCAGTCTTAAACTTGGAAAATGTAAAATGTGTGAAGGGAAGCTTTTGGTGTACTATATATGTAGTAGTACCTATAGCTTATGTACATTTGATATTGTATGTACTGAATAGTTTGTACGCAAATGGCATTATATACCTACCATGAATTCATTTTACCTGCTACCATCCTGTCCGCAAGTGGAACACTTAATCAATCACCTTGTCCGCATCTGGGAGTAATTCTTTATAGCTATCGATTTTGATTGATTTTTATTGGAACTGATCCAGGTGGTCGTATAAGAAAATATCTGACCCGAATCTGACCATATTCTGAAAAATCTGAGCTAACGTAATTGTTGATACAAAAGGTCAAAAGACCTCTCCTTAGGGAACGTCCACTAATTTTTATTTTAATCTCGACCCCTTCCTCTTACTTAGTGTAGTGAGGCTACCTAAGATATAAAGGGACTTGCCCCTCACTCTCACGTAAAATTTACCTCATAATGGGCTTTTAATTCAACAAGGGAATGAAATGATAACAAAGAGTTAACAATGGGATTTTTTTCCTTTAAATAAGATTTGGTGAGTTTTTGCTGTACCCTTCCCATACCATTTTATGTTCAGATAATAAATGAAGTCCCCTTACGATTATATTCAGACCTAGTAAGTGCAACAATTATTTCAATTATTATTGATTGTCGCCCTTATTATCTACCTAGAGAGTCAGTCTTGAAATTGCTTTCACTCTACATACAACCAGTATGGGGTCAGCATTATTGTACTGTTACACATTCTATAAATCTCAATTGAAATAACCTTTTGTCTATTTATAGATTATAATTAAATGGCGAGAGATTGTGTACGATGTGATGTCGAGTGTATTCACTCACTTATATTAGTAAACAATTGTTTATGTCTTTCTGAATCAATTTACTATCAATTAGATTAATATTTATTGAAATGATAAGTAAACGTTTATTACCGTTATGTGTTTTTGTTTGTTCAACAAAATCGTTCAGTTCTATGATACGTAACAATGGGCCGGAAATCAATTTCCGTTTTCTGTGCGAATTATGGATAAACATGTACAACTATAGGTTTAGGCGAAATGATTATCGCAATAGACACAAATATCAAAACCGCCAATTAGTGACGTAACTTTATTCAACTGTGCTGACTTTGTTAGATATTACATAATTTGTTGAAAAAATTTGTCTTTATTTAGACAGCTTTAATAAGACCAATTTATATTTTTTTAATGATTTTGATAGCAACAGATTTATTGTAAAATTATTTAACACGACTTTATTACGGTGAAAAAAAGATGTCATGCAGGTTTGGTCTGCAGACATTCGTGGTTGACGTAGTTTGTCGAATGGTTTCCGGGCTGGTTCCCACGTTGTTGGTCTATTTGTATTGACGTTTCGAGAGTCACGTCGCTCTCTTCTTCAGAAGGTCTGAAACTGTTTCAGTTCAAATAGTATAGTGTTTCGTAATGGAAGAAGAAGAGAGCGATATGACTCTCGAAACACGTAGGTATATCAATCTGAGCTATTAATGAAATAGAGTTTTGGCTAGGCTCTTGGTGAAACATGTTATAATATCAAAAGTAAAAAGAAACACTAGGTAATAATTTGTGAAACAAATTATTACCTAGTGTTTCACAAATTATTACCTAGTGTTTCTTTTTACTTTTGATATAAATCTGAGCTAGAATGACAAAGTTATTTTTCCGATTTCTAACTTGCACTATAATTTGTCGCTAATTTGTTACCAAACCAAAAAATTTGTCGCTCGTGCTTGACATCAAGCTAGCACTACACAAAGCGTATCTCGAAAGGGAAATGTCGTAGGATATTACTGTAAAGACCAAAATTTGTCGCTGAAAGATGACACATTCAACGAATTTGTCGCTAGTCTTATCTTCAACTGACAAGCGAAAAACTGCTGTAAAACCATCAAACAATTAATCAAGGAGTTCTTTGTTACATTTGTTTTAAAAGATCGTATTTATTTACCAAATTTTTTAAATTAAATTTTCCCTGTATCCTCCAAGTTGGGCAACACGTTACCTTTCGAGAGTTTGATGGCTTTCCAGCAGTTTTTTGCTTATCAGTTGAAGATAAGACTAGCGACAAATTCTTTGAATGTGGCATCTTTCAGCGACAAATTGTGGTCTTCAAAGTAATATCCTACGATATTTCCTTTTCGAGATACGCTATGTGTAGTGCTAGCTTGATATCAAGCTAGCATACCAGTTGATTATGGCTAAACGGTACGAGCGACAAATATTTGGATTTGGTAACAAATTAGCAACAAATTAGCGACAAATTCTAGTGGAAGTCAGAAATCGGAAAAATAACTTTGTCGTGCTAGCTTAATATAAGTAATTTTTTGCTTTTGTACCTATACGAGGTTTGTTAAAAAATATTAATTTTGGTCAAGAATAAAGTGCCTTTATTTTTGAAAATTTTTGTAAAAAAAATAATTCACTTATTTTGAAAATAGAAGAGTAAGTCCATAAAAATAAGTTGTAACCTGACAATTCATTTTACGTTACAGTTACTCCAGTTTTCCTCAAAATATGAATATTAATGTTTCTTTAATTTTAAAATCACATTTTATTTAAAAAATGATTTATGTTTGCGTAACTCTTTCAGTTGTTTCCGTAAATGATACTTCGTCGTATGGAAACCTTATATTACTACGAGTATGCTCGTGTAACTTGTATTGATCTCATGTTACTAGCCACATTTAGGGGTTGTAAAGCAAGTAAATGTTGCATACACGACCACTGTATGTCGATTGGGGATGAACTTTCATCTTTACATAATTTACAAACTTGGACATGTAATGACTACACAAAAAAATTGAACTGTATTCTATTTATTTCTTTTCATACTGTGGAAGGAAGATATGGGGTAATAAATAATAAAAAGTTCGGTTTAATTAAATGGGCTGCACAGCAGTTTGTGATTATTGTTGTGAACAGAATAAACACTATTATTATTATTTTTGTTGAAGGTATCTATTGTTATCATTTAATGTTTAATTTATGTTTTACAAGAGAGTTAACATCATAAAGTTTGAAATATAAAGAAAATAAAATGAAGCTTGCATTAAAAATCTAAATTGTAATTTCAATTTTAAAAGTGCCTCAAACCAAAGAAATGTAATGTTAATTGGAGACATAATTAAAATGTAGAATGAGCTCTGCCTTGTGAGATAATTAAAAATGTACTTGTCATTTAAGTACAATGCTCTTATATACGTACATGATATACGCGAACGGGTTCTTTTTTTAAAACACTTCATTCTTCAGTTTAAAGTGGTTAGTTTTACCAACTGAAAAATGCGAAAGTAATCTTTTTTCATATATTTGCTTTACAAAAGTATGTATAACATACAAAATTTGAAATACGGGTAGGTACACATGTAAATATGAATTGACAATTTAGTCCCAAACTTTATTTATTCTTCTTTAAGAATAAATTAGGAATTCTTTTTTAATTAGATTTCATATCAGTTGCTCTGGGTTTCATTTTTTACATTAAGTATGGAAACGTTGCCTATCGTTTAACTTTTTTAAAGTGCCGAGGCAATTAAACTACCCCCAATTGTCCGCCCTTGTAAAACGCCAACTTAACCATCATTTATGTCTGCAAATTAATCTGAAACTAGTTAGGAAGTATGTACCGGGCTGCTTTCAAATAACTACTAAAAGATTACAAATATTGTGCACACTTTCTTTTCGAGTGTCAGTTTTGACCAAGTAAACTAATAAATCTCTTGAAAGTTTTATTGCCTGAGCTACCACATTAAAAAAATTAGACTATAGTTGTTTTTATCTTTTAAAAATCCACGATACCTACATCAAACTTCTTATACTTAAAAATGTTATATACTTACCATAAGTGGATACAGTAAACAAAATCACGAAATTCTCACATGTATGTACATAGGTATTTATGTACCTATGTAATGTAATGATGTTCTTTTAAATAAAATAGATATAGATTGATGTTCTGCTGTATCTACAATTTTGTACAAAATCAATATAAAATGGTTTTAAAGCATTTAACACGCAATGATTCATTATTGTTGAACATTGTACTGAACCAATTGTTTATTGTCTATGTTTACACATACTAAAACCATTTCTTTAATTTACAAATGATAATAGATGTGAATGCGTAACCTTGTACGATTAGGAGTAATTAATGGAAAGGTTACTGACTATGATATGTACTCTTATTGTTTGTTTGTTGTTTCATTATTTACAATTACAGTGTAAGTACCTACAATATCCCTTTTCAAAAAATTTCCGAAGTTCGTTCGCAAAAATTTAAGGTTTCAGTTACTATCCAAATATGATAGATAGGTAGAACCAGTTAATTTTTTAGATTATGTAATAATTGAAAAATTAACAATTCAAGAGTCGTGTTACGACTTCCTTACTAAAAGAAAAATCGAAAAATGTCAGTTTCAGAATAATTAATCATCAGGGGCCCTCATAAAATACGTTCGTAAACAAGGGGGGTAGGGGTCTTGCTGAGTGTGACAAGGGGGGACGACGTGGGGTCTACGGCAACGTGACGTTCGCCGTTCATCAAAAAAATTTACAGAATTTTTACAGAATCCTTGGACTTCTGATAAATAGAAATAATATTTATTTGTTCGTTACAAAAAATATTTATTAATTTATTTAAATTTTATTATGAAAATAAAATAAATAGTTTTGACTATCAAAAGCGTGACAACCGGGGGGGGGGGGGGTCAAAAACAGCTAATTTTAGCGTGCAGCCATTAAAATTAAAAAAAAAACACGCAATGGACAATGAGGTTTTACAAATTTGAGTAAAAACGACAAAGTTTTTTTTAGTTCGTAATCTTACAAAAAAAATATTCTTTTGGGTTGACCCATATATGAACTAAAACTATGTAGATTACTAATTAATTATTCATCTTGTTGTAAGTAGTATCTAGCTACTGAATTAATATTGATTTGGTGTGTGCTAACATTACAAAAAGAAAAAATCAATTTAAATCCTTGTGATTAATTTTTAATCCCTTATTCTCAGCTACCAAAAAATCTTCTGCGTAAGTACAATTTAATGTTTATTAGGACACATTTTATCAATTTTCAATATAAATTCACACTACAACCAACGAGGTTGTAGCTAGTAATCCTTAAGGTTTGTCATTTCGTATGTCCCTTTCGGTTTTCTTACTTATGTTTGGTCCAATTTTATGTGAGGTGACGTCTATTACGTGGCAGGAGGGGATAGACCCAGAAAAATCTCAAGGAAGAGGGGTCATTATTCAAAATTTCTGGTATACCTTTTAATTTAAAGGATTGTTATAATTTTATTTATTTATTTAAATAAAGACTTACTTACCTATTACTGAAAGTAAGGAATCAGTTCCACCACATCTTATCATATCTCACTAATAAGGGGGCGGGAGAGATCAAAATTAAAAAAGAAGAACAACTACACCGAGAAACAATCATGAAAATATTGCTAGAATTCTAGCAAACATGGCTAAAACATCTGTCGATTATATGGACGACCAGACGCTCAAGGAGATTTTACTAGAAATGTCTAGTCAATCTACGTTCGGTGTTGAGACTGAATTCTAGTAAAATTTACTTGATTAGAAAACAGTTTTTACACTTCTTATCACTAATTTTACTAAACTATTCTCATTCTAGTATTTTTTTCTTTACGATACGATAAAATAATCGAGAGGTAGAGAAAAAAAGTCTAGACTTATTTACCTTGATTATTCTAATACTAATTATTAGAAAGAATGAAAAATTGTTTTATACCACCAAGTACCTACATTTTATGAGAATTCTAGTATTATTTGCTAGAATAATTTTGCTTGACTCATCAAGTAATAAAATCATGATTATTTGTCTCCGTGTACCTTAATTAATGACGTTCCCTAATTATAGTAATTTTTGTATGAATAGATATGAGGTATAATTTGAATACATAGAAAGAAATAAGTGTTAGGTGAGGGTAAGACAGTTAGTACCTACAATAACTAAACAAATTAAAAGTCCAAGTAGAATGCGCCTGTTGCATATTCTACTTTTACATTTTTCGGAGGTTAATTTCTATGAAGTAAGAGAAATGATTTATTGAATTTTAATGTATAATGAAATCTGCTCATTTAATTTGTTTTAAATCCTACCACATGCCTAATATTTGCAGCATTTTAGCATTAAGTAGTAGGATTTAGATATTTTAATCCATTATCAACAAGAGCATTGAGCGTGCGATGAACAACCATTAGGATTTATTCTTTTAATGTATTTTAAATCCTTAATTGAGATTACATTAACAAAATCAATAAATTGATTCTACTTGTGTACAGGAACTTTGGTAAATTAACGCTAGAACACTTACAGGCGTGGGCAATTACACTTTACCATAATGAAAAATCAATTTTTTACTAAAATCATTTTTTGGTATCGCGTAGTATACTGGGTGTCCATAAAAATGTACTTGCACAATTAAAATTGCAGCCTCAAACTCTAAAAAGTTGTTTATGAGAAAATGATATATCAGCAATAATATCTAACAATTTTAAAAAGTATTGAGGAACATTAAAAAAAAATTGTCGTGTTACCGAGATTTTTAGCTCCAGGTTGGCCCAGAATTCGGTGGCTTAACGTTCTTGCCTCAAAATCAGGGAAGGCTAGACAGGTGGATTAAACGTTTCATCTTCAAATGGGAGTGACATCCTCAGTTCGCTTACTTGTGTTGGTTTATTTATTTTTACGATATTGCTATACTGCTGAAGTATTTAAAAAAATTCCGGGTTTTTTTGTTCGTATTCAACTGTATGTCGACATATTAACATCGGGTACTAAGGATGTCACTCCCATTTGAAGATGAAACGTATGGTCCACTGCCTAGAAATATTGGTTTTTCCTAATTGCACAGGAGGCGGATAATTGGTAACAACAAAATTTTCTTAATTATAAGGACTGACTTGTCACGCCGGCTAATATAGATGGTTTGTTAGGCTTAATCTTAATGTATCCATTTATTTTTATTTTTACTAACTTTTGTTTTGCCTGTCTAAAATATGAAAATGGTATTTTTATATTTAAACTAACGATTTTAACTCCCCCACAGCTACAATTTCTCTCAAACGTAGCCCTCGACAATGAACAATAAAACGAATTTTGCTTTGCCTCGGTTTCATTCAATTTTCAATTAATGGATCATGAATTCCATGACGTAATGTAATTTTTTTCATAGTTGCTTACATTTAATATTTTAATTGCCTCCTAAAGCTAAGTCTATTGTTATATTTTAAGTATTTCCCAATGTTATGAGAACAAATTGCACTATTTTATGAACCAACTTAAAGTTAATTTTGTTTATGAATGTGGGTATTAAATGAAAATTGGTGCACAAAATATTTCAAATAAGTGCCTACAATAGATTTTAATAAAGCAAAGTTATCCGGATTTCAATCAGAAATTAAAAATAAACTTATTTTTCTACTTACCTACATGGAGAAAACAATCATGAAAATATTGCTAGAATTCTAACAAACATGACTAAAAAAACTGTCAATTATATGGACGACCAGACGCTCAAGGAGATTTTACTACGTAGAAATGTGTAGTCAATCTTCGTTCGGTGTTGAGACTGAATTCTAGTAAAATTGACTTGATTAGAAAACATTTTTTACAGTTCTTATCACTAATTTTACTAAACTATTCTCATTCTAGTATTTTTTTCTTTACGATACGTTTAAATAATCGAGAGGTAGAGAAAAAAAGTCTAGACTTATTTAGCTTGATTATTCTAATACAACGTAATTATTAAAAAGAATGAAAAATTGTTTTATACCACCAAGTACATTTTATGACAATTCTAGTATTATTTACTAGAAAAATTTTGCTTGACTCATCAAGTAATAAAATCATGATTATTTTTCTCCGTGTACATACTTTTCTTAAAATAAATTGTTGCTCTTTTTAATTTTTTCTTATTATATCTTAAAAAAAATTAAGTAGGGTCATAAACATTCCAAAACAGCAAACTCGAGATTCTAGTGAATATCTACTTTTTGCTTGTTTACATTATCTTCATGAAGGATGTTTTTTTTTGGTAGGGGACAGTCATTCATTTACTGAGCTTAACTTGAAAGGGAGTGCAGCAAAATCCCATAAATTCTTATTTCAAGGGTAAAGGATCTTTAAAAATCATACGTTCTTTTTAATAAAATTAATTAATTATAGGGGCAAATCTCACATTGAAGGGGGTGGGGAAGAACTTACAGCATATCATCAAATCCCACTAAGGGAGAAGGAGTAGTTCAAAAACACCTCACGCAATAAATGGGCAACCCCTTATCAATTCTATTCCCTTTCTTTCTTCAAGAGTGGTATACGTAATTAGATAAGAACGTCTTTTTCTAGTCCTGATTATGGTCAATTTTTAACTGCTTTGTGGGGATTTATTCATACGCTATGTAAGTTTTGTGGTTATTATTTTGATAAAACCTTAACCATAATTAATGGTAACTTCAAAGTTACGACAAACCCTGTAGGTACCTTAAAGTATCTACTATCGTAATTTTTTTTAAGTAACGAGTTGTGATTTGTGTGTGAAAAAGGTTATCATTTTATTAATAATTTCTTCTCAAATTTATACCAGGTCGTACCTATAGATACGTACCCTCTCATGCACTTAACTGCTTAGGCATCATCCCCGACTTTGGGAATTTAGAAACGGTTTTGATGTTGCTAATTAGGATGAACTTTGTAGACGACGTTATTAAAATCTACACGAGAATCGTGGATTTTTTTATTGTAAAATAGCGGAATGCACCTTGCGCTCTTTAACTCCGTACCTACTTCGTTTCAGAATTTATATTCTCGTCGTTTTCAGAAATCAAGTCAGTAAGTTCTTTGATTTCTGATTTCTACCTTCTTGTGAATGACGTATTTTTATATTAATTTGACTAATTCATCTACTTCACGATTAAAGAAGTCTTCATCTGTAACAACACACAAATACGTAAAATATATACGTAGAGGTGAACGAATATAGGTATGTATGGAAGTTTTGATAATGGAAATTTGTCGATTCACACACAATAAAGTAAAAAATGTTCAACTGGTGCGACTACTGCGTTTAGCTAACAAAATAGGTACAGTTATTGTTAGTTCACAAATAAAATTTATGCTATCAACAGAAAAATGGTTATTACGGTCTAAATGTGAAACAGGAGGCACAAAACATGAAAAGATTTCCGATTTCCATCAGTACTACATATAAAATTGTTCTACACAATACAAAAAAATATAGTTATTGTCTCTACCGTTTAAAACAAAATTCTTCTTAATTTTGTTGTTGTTTTTGAACAAAATTGTTCTATGCATATTTTTTTTTTTCTTGTAAGTAATTAGAATTTATTTAGTTGCATAATCGAAATTTAAATGATCAACTAAAAGCAAGCAATACATCCCTCTTAAATCTAAATTTATTAATATGTAAATTGTACCCCTTCCCCTACATACGTAGATTCTAACTACTGAAGATGAACAGTAAAACAACAAAAGTTTGTATGTCATCTCGTCTGATGAAATTACCGCGTAATGATATTTCTATAAAAAATAGTCATTTTCATAACTATAGTTTTAAAGAGAATACTAATTGGATTAATTAGTGAATTTTCTGTTACAAATAACTGATTTTCAAGTGACTTCGAGTGGAATTCCTCGAGAAAGCAATTCAAATTTCATTGATTAGGTTTAATTAAGAGAGTATGCAAGAAATTTATTATAGAAGAATTACTTTTTTGCGGCCAAAATTCACTGAGAATATCATCTATTATGTATAAAATTCTCTTGTCACAATGTTAGTTACCATACTCCTCCGAAACGGCTTGACCAATTTTTATGAAATTGTATATGCATATTCAATAGGCCTGAGAATCGGGAATTATCTATTTATTTTATTTTTTTATGATTTGGCATTAAAAAATACATACAACCCTTAATTTTCATTCTTCTACCACCAACCCCCATTTTTTAATAGCGATATTAGTACTGTAATAATCTTCAACTCTCAGTGGTCGATAACTGATCATTTATTATCAATCGATTAGTCATCCCCGCAAGGCGTCTACTGATGTTACTACCCACCCGGTAAACAACACACGGAGTGGAAATGAGAATGAAGCTGATTTTTTTAGAATGTTACAGGGACTTCAAATATGTTCTAAGAAGTAAAAGAATGTTTTATTATAACATTTCAGAATGATTTGACAATGTTCAAGAATGTTCCAGAATCTTGAAGATCATTCAAGAATGTTTCAGAATGTTAAAAAAAAGTTAGAAAATGTTTTGAATCATTATGGGATGTTCTGGATAGTTCTAAATTCGCGAATATTCTAGAATGTTCCATCAAACGTGTAATACATTATATTCTCACCCGGGCAACGCCGAGTATTGCTGCTAGTATATATATTACAAAACGCACTCTAAAGTACTAAAGTGAATTTCAGTACGTATCAAAATACTAAATTATTACGTATGAATGGCTCTTATACCCCCTCTCCGAGGTGAGGTCACCTAGGGTCTCCTTAAAGCTCCCTTTTCCCTTTTAATCCTTATGTAATTAATGAACGATCTTTCACTCTTTTTCTTCTTTTTTCTCCCCCAAACGTTGGCCATTACATTGGGGAGTTACTAACTGTTATTAATGTTTGATTTACATGAATATCTTAAAGGGTAACGTACCTTCTTATATAGGAGTATATGTACGTATTCACATATTCCTGCAGCTGGTCGCGCAGTTGAGATCGAATGGAACGACAATTTTCACGCACGAATTCAATTGCGATTAGGGCTATTTAATCGCATTACACCAGGACTTAAGGGTAGGTAACCCCTTTTGACTCGATGTCACGTATTGCCCTACTTTTCGACTACATTTATAAATGCCTCTCCATATTAAATTGCAACATATATATTTACTATATATTGTATGAACTTAACAGCTTATTAAGGTTTATAATAACAGAAAAGGAAAGCTTTCAGCAAAAAATACAAAATTAATAAAATCTATCGTAAATATGAATGTTAGCATGACAGCAGATTGTTCCCAGTGGATCTGTTAACGAAATACACTTTACCTTTGGGACCGTTTTTAAATATGAACTAGGTTTGTTTTTTGCTACCCTTACATTTCGAAGAAAGTCTTAAAGGATTTTACAAATCATATCATAGAAAGTACTGGAATTACGAATCAATTTCCACTTACATACATATTTGTTTTTTGTGTCAAATTCTATTTATACTTTAGGTATCCACAGATTATTTCATCTCAAAATTTGTTCCAAAATATACTTGTTCTCAATGTTAAGGTTAATTAGTTTCTTGCAAAAGCATATACTTAACTAATCCTCAGTTGAATGCACTAAAGTTTCAAAAGGTTAATTGGTTTTACTTACATCAGTAAGAAACAGGCAGATTATTAATTATCGTAGCATAGCATAGCTTCAAGTCTGTACGTTGTTTACTGCTTGTTTGTTGGGTGCATACTTATTAATAAATCATCAAAAATGTCATGCTCTAACCACGACTTAATTAATTTTCGGTTGCGCCTATTGTAATTAGTAAACGAGGAAAAGAATAAAAAAACACTTGAATAAAAGTTGTTTCTAAACGACCTTACGATGATTTGAAATACTTATTCAAGTGTCTGGAAGGGTAACCGCATTATTCACTTATACTGCATACCTAAATAGAATGAATTACATAAAATAAGTTATGAAAATATCCCGCAAAACCGTTCCATTGACAAATATACATAATTAAATAAAATGTCTCAGTATGTCGTAGACCAATATTTCACACTAATTTATAAATTATAAGATTTATAAAATATAAAAAATAAATTTCTCAAATTTTTTCAAATAAAACAATAGAAAGTATCCATATAGATTTAAAGAAGATTAAAATAGGAATCGATTAAAAAAATAAAAAATGGTAGATGCCATTTGAAAAAACGAAGTTATTAGTGTTTGAAGTTTTTAAATTTAGAATTTTATTTTGAACGCCCTGTATAAATTATTTAGTTCAATTTTGTCAAAGAGTTAGCACTAATATTCAGCTATTACTAGTAAAAATTTTTTATAATTTGGGTTGCGGTAACGATTTTTTTTCTATAAATTAAATTAACCCAGAAACCGAAAGTCATAGGTGTACAAGTTGGTTATCAAACTTATCTTAGAATTACACGTTCTATTCGAATTCAGCGTAAAAAATATACCATTCCATTGGTGTCGACTTCCGTTATAACCGGATGTAAATAGAACTTTAAAATATTTTTAAAAGAAGCGGCATAAACAATAACCAAATGAGCCCAAGTTTCAGAATTTAATTCCTTCTACTAATTCATATACTTCTAATAGCCCATCAACTTGAAAACCCCTGTATATTATATCTGCAAAAGTTTTATTCCTATGTATGTATGTGTCTTCGAAAATAAAAAAATAATCAACAATGTTCATTTTCAGTTTTTAATTAATTTTCAAGGAAATTGCAAAGGAATGGTAAAGTAAGCTTTTTAAATATTCAATGATGAAAAGCAAATTTTTTTACATATCTACCATCATCATATACAGAACCTAGTCTTTTAAAGAAATATAAAATTATTATGTTATGAACCCAATTTTTATTGATTCTTCACATCTAGTTCATCTGAAATAAAAACGAGAATTGAGAATTCGTAGAATTGTATCGTTGAAACGTCGTCAACAACTGTATCGGACACCTGCAATCATCAGATATTAAATAGACAAGAAAAGGTCACATTCCATCCACCATTCTGCCGTTAACGATTTTATCTGGAAAGGGACAAAAAACAGTGACCTACATACAAGTTTTCTTCTTGCAATGCGCCGTAACAAATAATAATAAAAGTGTAAAACTTGTTTATTTAGACTATGTAATCGCCACACGATCTTAAAATTAAATCCAGATAGGTAACTATAAAACTGGATTTTTAGCAACACGTGGGTACTTGTTATAACACATAGGTACTATATACATATATAAAAGTCGTTTAAAAACTACAATATATTATTTGAATGTAGTATTTACTGAAAAGTAAAACATGTAATAGTATTTGGTTTTTTATAGTTTTCTAGAAACAATAAAAAAATAGTAAAACCAAACGAGGAAAGTTAATAAATTCGGTCTTTTAGTATGAAATGAGTTTTGTTAAACACAAGAAGTATTTTCTTTAGTATTTTAAGTTTACTTATGCAGTAATAACTTTTACCTGAATTTGCATACTTAGGATCGTCGGAAACACAGCGTAAAGTTTATTTCAAGAAACAAAAACTCGGGAAATGAAGAAGAAGTACTGTTTAGCAGTAAGTACAGAACAACAAACTCATTTTAACATAAAAATATTAGGTTGAAGTTTCTGTTATATGACTCGTACTGCTGTTTTAAATAATAATATTTTTCTATTTTTAAAATAACAGCATTATTCTCTAAATTAAATCATTCGGTTGTAGCCTGATTTCTCATAGGAGGCAGGAAGAAAATATCAGTAATATTAATAAAAAAGACTAGTTTAAGAAAAAGATAGTTCAGATTATAGTGCCTACCTAAATGTATATATTTTTGTGTAGTTGTACATGTATAGTTCGGTCGTAAGGACGTAAAATAATCTCACGCTTTAAAACACACTCCATTCTTCTACTGAAACAATACGTAAGTGTAAAACCTAATTCTTTGCCAAATTACGACAAGCCCAATTCTGTCGATTGCCTAGAGGCCCTGCATCGTAAGTCCGGCTCTGTTTGTAGGGCACCATTTACGCAGTTAAAAGTGGAAGGAGGAAATAGGTGCAATAAAACCTAAATAAATTTCATTTAAGAAGGGTTGAGTCATTGAAAATTTCACGTCATCGTGTTAATTAAAATAATCGTTATAACTTTCTTTTCTCGTTTATTTAAAAACTCATTCTATGGTAAACCACTGCAACTTACAATGCAAATCTCGCCAAGGGGAGGGGTATAAATTAATTAAAGAACATCTCCTAGTCCAATTCCGATCATTCTTTTACAAATTTTTCTATAATTTCCTAAGACAATTTAGGATTGTAACATTAACAGATCAGTAAGCAGACATCCATTAATTACTTGTTCAAATTGGAAGGGGGATAGAGGTCTAGCAAACTTCAATAATTCTCATTTAAGAAGGGTTGTTGAGTCATTGAAAATTTCACGTCATCGTTTTAATTCAAATAATCGTTATAACTTTCTTTCCTCTTTTAATTAAATACTCATTTTAGATTAAATCACTACAACTTACTAGATCTCGCTAATCGGTGGGGAGGGTTCTAAATTAATACAATGACACCTAAAATAATTCATGGACATTCTTCTTTCTCCTCAACCACCAAAAACGTGGCTGAAGAGAATCTTCCTCCCTTTTCTAGGTGCAAAAGGGCGTATATGAATTGCTGCTGTGATAATGGTTGTTGAAAATGATAAGATATAAAATAAAATTGAAAATATAGGACTAGTAGGTATTAGATTAATCATTGAATAATTATGTTCTTTTATTTAATATGATATTATTATATTACTTCTAAAATTATGATCATGTAATCAACCACCAGCCACTTATCTACTGATTAAGGGGAATCCTAATTTCACAAATGAATTCTAAACAGAAATGTGTCAAGCTAAAAATGTTTATCGTAATATTCATATTACGTTTGTAAATAAACTTATTCATGATGTAGATACAGATATAGGTAATCCTAAACAAATCCAATTTTACTTCTAGCAACCATAATTAAGTACACAGTTCAAAACGGAACATTTTACTTTATAAGAGAAGAGGAATGCAAATGAATAATTAGTCGTAACATTCATTATTTATTATTAAAGTGCTTGTTCAGTTCATTGATCATAAAATGTTAATTTAAGGAAAACTCGCACGTCGCGGTTGCCAAAATTAACCATTTACTTATTACCGTGAAGTTTTTATTGTCGAAGCTTTATTACTACTGGATGTTATTTATTCATTAAGCAATTCACAACGCTCAGCGGTTCAGTTCGTTCGGTTTGTAATTCAAATTAATATCTAACTAATTTTAGGAAGGTTATAAGTACATATAATATTTCCTTTATTAGTGCAAATTGTTTTGGGTACCTATTAATTCTGTTTTTTTGGCAAATTTTGAGATTTAATTAAAAATTGTGAACTTAATTATTAATGAACTAGAACGTTTATTGTGGATTGTGTCGTTACAAATTATCCAAGTAATTAATTAAATAGTAATTAATTAATAATCAATTTAGCAATTTATTAATTTTCGAAACAATTATTTAAATAAAACTATTCATTAATACACGTTTAATTCTCATAAAGGGAACTTAGTTAATATTACGAGGGCGGATCAAATATAAACGAGCCTTTTTAAATTGAGCGCCGGATAGTTGTTCAAGGCGCATACGGGCGTTAGCAACTTGAAGTGGGGATATTAAGTGACACGGAAACGACTCGTCGTATTGCTGTGTTTGCATGGTTAGTAGCTATCACAATGAGTGAGAAAGAGATGCATAGCAGCGTTGCGCAACGGATTATTTTTAAATTTCTAACACGTAAAAACGTGAAACTAGCTGAAATTTTGCGCAGATTGCTAGCACAGTTCGGAAATGAAACGCTTTCGTGGCATCGGGTAAAAGTTTGGTGCAAAGAATTTAACGAAAGGCGTAATCGTGTCGCAAATGTAAATCATCCTCGTCGTCCGCGCACCAGCATATCGCCGGTTAACATTGCACGCGTTAGAAACTTTATTGAAGGGGACCACCACGCCACTGTGCTTCAGATATCTGTTGAACTCGGCATCAGCTATGGGAGTGTCCACACAATCATAACGATAAACTGGGGATTCCGAAAAATTTCAGCTCGTTAGGTCCCAAAGTTGCTGAGTGAAGATCAAAAAGCTGCTCGAGTTCGCATCGCAGCTTTAACGCAGGCCCAAATCAGTGAAATGCACTAGACTCAGTCGGAGCACCATCCATATAGCCCAAACTTATCCCTTTGTGATTTCCACATGTTTGGGCCCCTCAAAGAATCACTAGGAGGCGAGCGATTTCAGACTGATGAACATGTGGAGGCATTTGTGCGCAACTGGATAGATTCCCGCCCTGCTTCTTTTTATGAAAACGAGATGAAAAAACTACCAATCCGTTGGGAAAAATGTATAATCAAACAAGGGGGATATGTCGAAAAATAGAGAAATTTGTGTTTTTGTGAAAATTTTGAAAATAAATGTTTCATGAACAAAGGCTCGTTTATATTTGATCCATCCTCGTACATTCCCCCATTATAACTTTTAAATTGTATACTATAGTACCTTAGTACAAAAAAAAGGAGGAATGGTTTGAAACGCTGGGTTTCTACAGGAAAACGTATTAAAACCAAATTAAGTTCCTTATTGTCGAATGCATTCTCGTTCAAATTAACAACATATTCGAGCTACTTACGTACATGTAATGAACTTAATTACATCTCCAATACTGTCCGTAACAGTAACAGTCTTAATTACGTATCTTGGAGAAAGGCGGTGTTTAAGTTGGAATTCGTGTGTGAAAAGAAAGAGCTTGATAACCACGACCTTCTCTCACCGGTAGATAGGTAAGAGCCCTTTCGACGTATCGATTTTCTCCTCGGTAGTTAATTTCAATGGAATTAGTTAAACGGCAGTTCCGACACATTAAAGGCAGAAAACGTTCGGACGCAGTTTGTTAAGAACGATTGTTCACTTATTAACGACCAGGTGGGATGCAGCAATTTAGTTGTCTCATAAACTTCAATCGTTGCTAATACAACACCGGGTAACTAACTAACTGTATACAAAAATGCAACTAATATTCTGCTAATGCTAATTTTCTGAATATGTAGTCGAATAGTAGTTAAATAGAATTTACACCTGATATGAAATTAAAAAATCATGGGCCTATAAAATGACTCGCACTCCCTTCTCTATATGAACTGTATTTGATCCGCCCTCGTATGTTCATTGAGTCCAAAGCGTATGGTCCGCGAGAGAGAGTGGAAGTGGTGTATGGATTTATAACTTGTTAATAGCATAGTAATTAAGGACAACTGCAATTAATAAGAATCCTAAGCGACTCGTTGCATCTTACGAGGATTAAATTCAAGAAACTTGGAGGGCGAGGGTTCAACGATGAAATTACCAATTACTTTTTTATACGAAAAATAAAAATTTGTTTACCATATTCTTGGATCTGAATGTGTCAGAGACGTGATTATAACTAGACTGAGTCTTGGATTTTCAGGATGATGCCATTTGGGTAGGCAACCCATCGTGCGCATTAAGGGACAGAAACACTGAACTTATTAGAGCTCCCGCAACCTCACTCACTAAGTTTTAGATAGTCGAAGTGTCGAGCACGGCAATTTAAAATAAATGTTATGAGACACAGTTTTTGCTTTACATAGGGTTTTGTGAATTAGTTATTTTTAGTTAAATTAATATAAAATTATTTTAGTGTAAGAACAATGGTTAACTTTTGTTGTGCATACGGTTGCCGTGAAAGATCCTCTAAAGATTCCTCAATTTCATTTCATTTGTAAGTACATTTCAAACATAAAGCACACTGATGCATTTATAATTTCTTATAAGGTTTCCTAAAGATCCCGAATAAAAAAAAAATGGGTGAATGCAGTAAGGCGCGAAAATTTCACACCGACAAAGCATTCAGTTATTTGCAGTAAACATTTTGAAGAAAGTGACTTTTTAATATTCGTAGGAAAAAGAAAATTAAATGCAAATGCTGTTCCTAGTATTTTTGATTTTCCTGATTATTTAATTAAAAAAGTAGTACTTCGACGTACCAAACGAAGTATTTCGTCGCAGCAGCAACAGTAAGTAACAAACTAAATGTGTAGTTACAATACATAATGTAATTTAATTTATCAGTAGTAGTACCACCATAAATTTAGAGTTGCCGTCAATCCCGTCAACTTCAAAAGTACATCCTGAAAGGTAAATTTTGATATATATATACTAGATCAAGATCCGCTTAACACTCATCTTAGGCAATTATTTAATATAATATTAAGAGTTTATTTTACTATTAGGGTTCATCATGCTACAAAAACTGTAAACGAAGCAAGTGTTAGGGTAAGACAATTATATACGAAGCTCATATTATTTAAAAATCAATAGTGCCTTTAATTACCTATTAATTCACCTTTTAACCGTTATTTTTATTATTTAGATATTAAGTACTCTAAATTTTTTAACACTAGACAGTATAGAGGTTTAACGTAGATATTTTATTAATTAGACTGTTAGTATATTTTATTTTTTGTATGTTAGGTACTTTCCAAAAGTTTGGCTACGTTAACGTATGCATTTCTAGAGATGTTTTTTAACTTTATAATTGATGTATATTAGTACTAATATACTATTGTAAACAGTGCTGTTCTTTTAGTTTTTGGTAAGTTTTATTATATTTTCTATGTATTAGGCTATTACTACTATATTATTTATAATTTCCAAGCTTTAAAGTCCGCGAGTGCCCTCTTAGCGCATAGGAGACTTACATACGTGTCCCTTAATGTGCTTTGTGTGTTGCATACCCTATTGGTATCATTCGGTAATACAAAGAATATTGTTTACGCTCGGTCCACATTATAATCACGTCTCTGGAATGTGTCCCGTCTATGTTTCTCTCGTCTTCGATCACAGAAAGGTCTTCCTCGGTACTCTTTTGAGCTGAGGATTTACCTTCAAGGATTAAGGTTTTCAAAATGAAGTTGCTGTGGTCAACGTAGTGAGAAAATGTTTATGTTTGGTTAGCAAGAGTTTCCAGAGTTGTCGGATTCTTCGAGCGTGTAGGATACGAGGAAGGACTTTTGCAGAATCCTGTAATCGTCTTAGTTTGAAACTTCTACTCATTCAAAGGGACACTTGACAGTGAGAAAAGTAAAATATTATTTGTGGAATATACTCTACTAGATATGCCCGCGACATCGTCCGCGTGGAATAGTGACATTCAGCAGCATTTAAAATTTTTTTCTTCTATATTTTTATTTTCTGGGCCGTAAGCCTTTTTGCCGACACTACACAAAAACTTTCATCGGCTAGTGTTATTCCTTTTAGGGTAAAATTTTTACAAACGTTGAATGTCGTATTTATTTATATATAGTCAAAAGCCTACAAAATAAGTTTCAAGCTTCTATCTTTAAAAATTACGGAATTTCCGCACAAATTTTTCTATTTCAACCCCCTACAACCCTTTTGTCGCATTAAAAAGTAGCCTGTGTCCTTTCTCAGGCTCTAGACTATCTCTGTACCAAATTTCATTTAAATCGGTTCAGTAAATTTTAGACGAGATTCTGTAGCATTTATAATATTCCGCGAATTCATTTTCATCAATTTTCCCATGGGAATAAGATATTTTCCCGCAGTAAAACGTAGCCTATGTGTTAATCCAGGGCCAAAATACAACACTTTCAAAAACTTTTACTTTTCCTGATATGTTAAAAAAATATGGCGTTCCATTTAAATTAATCAAGTTGCAACCCTCTAAAGTTCTTACTTAAGTAGTATTAATTTTTGGACGCCCAGTATAAGATGACGAGTTTATTATAATTGGGATATAAAATATGATCTATTGTTACACTTCATTGTTAATTTCGCTTACATAACTTAAATACTTCTTAAGTATTTGAAATATGAAAATTAGGTTAGATTTTGATAAAATTTAAATTATTTAAAAAACCTTAAAGTTTACGTATTATAAACTTATTTCGATGGGAGAATTCAAAAACGCAATAATATACAGGGAGTTCCATTTAAAAAAACATAACTTTGATACTTTAAGGGGGTTTGGAACACCCTGTATAATATGAAAATAATTTTAAAAAGTAACCTTAATAGACCCTCATCTCCTATTTTTGCCATAATATTTCGTACCGTATAGCGTTAATAGCCCTGTATATAAAAAAAACTGTTATTATACTTACAAGCAACAGTATTTAAGTGGTAGGTAGTGCGCACCCACGTAATACATAGGTGACATATGCGTTACGACTATGAACAATTAAAACGATTACTGTTAATTGTACTTAATAATAATAGATGTTTGTATGTAGCAATGCATTTAGTGGCAATTTATTGAAACAATACGTACAGCAGGAGTAATGGGTTTAATTTTAGAAACAACGGAACCATTATATATTCATTTTGTGTTATATTATATAACAGCTAAATTTTAATATTTTATTTTTTTATTATTTACACAAACAAAATCATTTATTTATATTTATCTAAACTAATTTCTAGGCGGGACGTCAAAAAGTTTCTCCTTAGGGGATGCCCTTTTATTATGTGGGGTAAGTCTCTTTTACTCTAGTCTAGACCACTTCTTCCCGCTTAATGAGATTTTTTGAGATGTGGTAGGAGCCTCCCCCCTTTTTCACGAAATTTTATTTAAGAAAGGAAAGAAAATGATAACAATCAAAAAGTGGTACTTTTAATAGCTCCCTCCATTTAAATAAAAAATTTTATTTTCTGTTCATTTTAAACACAACTACAGGTAAACCTTTCAACCTATTTGCGAGTGCATCAAATTATTTGAAATTGTTCTTAAGGGGCTCCGTTTGAATAATGAAACAATTCGATGTAACCTAATGATCTTGAAAAATTCATCAAAGGGTAATGGTAACGTCACTGTTGCGATTACTTTCGAATATACCGTTCTGGAAGTATTTAAATGCCTTCTTCTGAGGGATATTTGAATACTTCTATATGTTATAGTGGTCATTATCCATCCTTTTGCAGTCAACTTATGGATATAAATAATACAGAATAAATTCTAGGTTATGCATTAATTCTAAGGGCTCATAACTTACAATTTATCCTGAATAAGCCTTACATTAAAGATGAAACGTCAGCATTGTTTGCAAAATATTTATTTTTACCTACTTCTAATTCGATTTTTGTTTCAATAATAACTATTATTAGTTTATTCATACAAATCTTCGTATACGTATACTTTTAACCTACATATACATAAGGTACCTACCTATCGTAAAGTGCCTTAACAGTGCTTGGGAACTAAATATTTTAGGTTAGTTGCAATCTACATAGTAGGTACATGCAATATTATGCACGACTTAAAGTTGTTGAAAGTTAAAACATGACCAAACCATTTAAAAGGAACATTAAATCATCAGTAGAAGTGTACCGTTAATTGCTATAGATGCATATAATACTTTTGCAGCCCTTTTGCCTGACGAGTTAGTCCATTTGGATGGCGTCCAATTTTAGAGAATATTTTTCCAAAAAAATATTACCTTACCCAGAAGCATTTATGTAGGTAGATAATTCAACTTTACGGTAGCTATTAGATAAAAGAAGTTCCTTGGGGTACATTCTTGTTAGCTTCTCAACCATTTTATTGTACCTAGAAAATGGAGACTGCTATGATCGATTAAATGAAATTATATAGAGGGAAACTTACCCCTATTCACAACTAAAAGAGCCATATTTCTTTTTCCATAAGAAAACCAATGACGTAAATAACGACCCCGCACACTACATGTTGAAGAAAGAAAGGTTTATCAAAACTAGAGACGCCCTCAAGCCCCCTTTGTAAAAATGAGAACTGACAATACAATTTTTAATACACATTTTAATCAAAGTGAGTACCCTTTTTATAGAAGGAGAGCAGAGATATTTTCCTGGAAGGGTTTGAGAAAGCATAAATTAGTAAAGCTACTGGAAAAAACTATTTAATTTTTAAGTAAAACGACTTATTGTTGTATTCCACGTATCCAAAGTGTAAAGGTCTCTTTTTATATACGTATGTAGACACACAAAAATCATGCAAACTTGAAGATTTAGCAGAAAAAAATCTAAATGTGGACAGTTTATAAAGCAATTCACAATGTATCGATCGTAAAATATCTTAAGGTCCATTGAAGTATATAAAATATCAGTCACGTTTTCCCATCCGTTAGTTTTTCCGAGAAATAAATCTTTTGATCGATTTATCACGTAAATTAAAATTAGCCAGCTACATTCAATCATAATTTATTTCGCCATAATTACATGGTAAACGGTAATAAAATTTTGCAGCCATTTCGAGAAAATTATGTAAGAAAATTAGAAAAGTTTATTGCGTTCCATAAATTCATTTGTATTATATACGTATTTTTGATTGCCAATAATATACTTAAAATTGCCAAGTACGTCTAGAAAATTTCCAAAATGATTTATCTTATCAATAGTATTTTCAGGTAAAATTTTTAAACAAATTCAAGTTGGAATGGTATTGGCTATAATTTGATGGAAAATATTTTTTTTTATTTTGGCTAGTTTGTATACTATACAAGATTTATATCATTAGGTACCAACCACAAGGAAAGTACATAAGTGAACTAGGTGTGCAAAATATCAATAGTAAGAATTCTGATAAAGTGTGAACCTGACATTTTAAAATAAAAAATGTGCAATAAAATTAAATTTCAAATAAGAACAATAGTTGGCTTGCACAATGTGAATGTTAATCATCATGATTTTAAGGAAGGAAAAAGAAAACAATGAGTTTTTCGGGCTGTTCTGTCGCGGTCCTGTCCCGGTCCCTCTTCCACTTCCATTAAACGTTTCCCCAATCACTGCTTTTAGCATTTAAGGAGCTTCTTCTGTTGAGCCTCAATCTTAGAGATCTACTGAGGATGCCAGCGGCCGAAATTAGCAAAACATCTAGTGGAAGCGGTGGAGGAAAATGCACCAGTTACCGTACGGACATACGATCTTATCACCTTAATATTATAAAGGCGAAAGTTTGTGAGTGTGTGAGTGTGTATGTTTGTTACTTCTTCACGTCTAAACGGCTGGAGCGATTTTAATAAAATTTGATATGGAGTTAGCTGACACCCTGGATTAACACATAGGCTACGTTTTTACTGCGGAAAAATATCTTATTCCAATGGGAAAATCGATGAAAATGAATTCGCGGAATATTATAAATGCGAAAGTAACTCTGTCTGTTTGCTACACAATCTCGCCTAAAATTTACTGAACCGATTTAAATGAAATTTGATACAGAGATAGTCTAGAGCATGAGAAAGGACAAAGGCTTCTTTTTAATGCGAAAAAAGGGTTGTAAGGGGTTGAAATAGGAAAGTTTGTGCGGAAATTCCGTAATTTTTAAAGATAGAAGCTTGAAACTTATTTTTTAGGCTTTTGACTAGATATAAATAAATACGACATTCAATGTTTGTAAAAATTTTACCCTAAAGGGGATAAAACTAGCCGATGAAAGTTTTTGTGTAATGACGTCGTCCAAAAAGCTTACGGCCCAGAAAATTAAAATATTAAATGTAAACAGTTATAGAGGTTTTGTTTATTTGGATCAATAAAAGTAGTTGAATACTAAGCTATATAAACTATTTTAAACTATAATTAAACTATATTAATCTATAATATTATAAATGCGAAAGTAACTCTGTCTGTCTGTGTGTTACGCAATCACGCCCAAACTACTGAACCGATTTAAATGATAATTTGGTACAGAGATAGATAAGTAGATATAAAGCTAGAGGCTTGAAATTTATTTTTTAGGCTTTTGATTAGATATTAATACGACATTTAAAGTTTGTAAAAATTTTACCCTAAAAGGGGAAAAAATAAGGAATTAAAGTTTTTGTGTAATGACGTCGGCAAAAAGATTTACGGCCCAGAAAATAAAAATATAGATGAAAAAAATTTTAAATGGTGCCGAAAGTCACTACTCCACACGGACGAAGTCGCGGGCATAGCTAGTTTTATATAAAAAATGGCAAATAATCTTAATATTTAATTGATAATAATTAAACAAACTAAATTATGTAAAATAAATACTTCCAAATATTTAAGAAATGCTCATCTGAGATGACACACCTGGAAAGTAAACAAAAAAATATGAGCAACTAATTAAACTAATATAAGAATTATTAAAAATGGATACATAAGGAAAAGGAAGGTGGAAAGGGTGAGTGGAGGAACAATATGTATACGTGAGTATTTACACATAATAGGTAAATACAAAATTTCCAGTATAAAACTGCACTAAACAGCAAACAAAGAAGGATAATAGAAACATAATAATTTGGAAATTTTGACCTGTAGGTACGTCTCGCTGTGCCTAGGTAGGTAGAAGAAGGGAACATGAAATTGCATATTAATTACGTATGGTACTAGAAAAAAACCCGAATTACCCGGGTCAACAATATTTATTGTAAACTGAATTCAAGCAAATGTAATACAATTTGAACACTGCATATTCTTAAACATCGCCTCGAGATAATTAGTAAGTAATGTAGCCTTTGATATTTCATTGCTAATTTATAATGGCTAGTGAATAATGCCAAGGAAACAATTTTATGGAGTTATGTATTACTGTTAAAAAATTATACCTAGACGATGTCTGAATGTTGTGAATGTGTACGTAGGTCATTGATCTGTGAACTTGAGTTGTATAACGAGACGCCCTTGCTGTTTCATTGTTTAATTTCCATAATTGTTACAAGCATAACGTGAGCTTGCCACTGGAGTATATACAAATGTAATGTAAGTGTGGTGTATGTGTGCACGCGTAACTGCTGTTGTTCGTCAACATACATAACTGTGTTGGCATAGTTTCGCGAAAGAAATGCGTCCGTCTATTATGATCGCAAGAATATTGAAGTAGGTATATGTATGTATGTTCCAATGTAATTCCACTAATTGTCTCTTTATTAACGATAGGAAACACACGTTATGAACAATAATCTATTTTGTTTCGTTTTATTATACATGGTTTTACGCATAGTTCATAGTTTACAAAAGCAAAATAAAAACTGATCTATTGACTGATACCAGACTCAAATTCCAATAAAGAAGGATCATATTCATGAAAAACAAAAAAAATTAAAAACGAGCGATAGCAGTGATACAGTTTCGTATAAAAAATATCTGGTAATAAATTATGTAGTTGCACCCTTACCTTCCAAGTTTCTTGAAACCAATCCTGGGTATAGTACAGCCAAACATGATATGTGGGGCACAAGTTCAAATAAAGAGAAAAATAAAAATTTATTCTGGTAGCTACTACCAGATCACCATGTAATATAATTTTTAAAAGTTAAAAAAAAAAAACGACAAAAATAAGGACACTGATACAGTTTCCTAACCAATAAGTAGTGTCACTAGTGTGATCTCCCTAAAATCCCACCCCTAATAGTGACCCTTCTTTAATAAATTTAATTAGGCTGTTTGTATTGTGTGAGAATATTTGAAATAAACAGTAGTATTTTATAACTGTCCTTTCCCTTGCATGGGCCTCACCCTTTTTCCCATACGAACGTGATGATTATATAAACATTATCCAGATATTTCTTACATTAGGGTTTGTGTAAACATTCTCCAAATATTTCTTACAATTGGTTCCTGTAAAATTTCTTGGAGAGGAATCGTAACTATTTAAATAGATGTAGTCTAAAGATTAACTTAGTCTCTAACTGAGGATGACACCTTGGGTGTCGAAACGCGTTTTAGGTTTCTAAACGTTTTGTGGATTTTGTGTTTGTTTGTTTTGTTCATTATGTAAAAAAAGAAAAAAAAGTTTTCACCCATTATCGTGTAAATAAAAGGAGAAAATTTAAAGAGACCTCAAAAATGGAACTACATACATTTTTTACCCACTTTCTCTTGCTCTGTGGTTACAATGATTCGTTTTTATATTTGACTAGCTATGCCCGCGACTTCGTCTGCGTGGAATAGTGACTTTCGGCAGCATTTAAAATTTTTTTCTTCTATTTTTTTTATTTTCTGGGTCGTAAACCTTTTTGCCGACGTCATTACACAAAAACTTTCATTCCTTATTTTTGTCCCCTTTTAGGGTAAAATTTTTACAAACTTTAAATGTATTTATATCTAGTCAAAAGCCTAAAAAATAAATTTCAAGCCTCTAGCTTTATATCTACTTATCTATCTCTATACCAAATTCTCATTTAAATCGGTTCAGTACTTTGGGCGTGATTGCGTAACACACAGACAGACAGAGTTACTTTCGCATTTATAATATTATAGATTAATATAGTTTAATTATAGTTTAAAATAGTTTATATAGCTTAGTATTCAACTACTTTTATTGATCCAAATAAACAAAACCTCTCTAACTTCTTTTCACTTAATATTTTAATTTTCTGGGCCGTAAGCTTTTTGGACGACGTCATTACACAAAAACTTTCATCGGCTAATTTTATCCCCTTTAGGGTGAAATTTTTACAAACATTAAATGTCGTAAGTACGGTATTTATATCTAATCAAAAGCCTTAAAAATCTTTAAAAATTACGGAATTTCCGCACAAACTTTCCTTTTTTCAACCCCTTACAACCCTTTTTTCGCATTAAAAAGAAGCCTTTGTCCTTTCTCAGTCTCTAGACTATCTCTGTATCAAATTTCATTTAAATCGATTCAGTAAATTTTAGGCGAGATTGTGTAGCATTCAGACAGAGTTACTTTCGCATTTATAATATTCCGCGAATTCATTTTCATCGATTTTCCAATGGGAATAAGATATTTTCCCGCAGTAAAACGTAGCCTATGTGTTAATCCAGGATGTCAGCTAACTCCATACTAAATTTTATTAAAATCGCTCCACCCGTTTAGACGTGAAGAAGTAACAAACATACACACTCACAAACTTTCGCCTTTATAATATTAATGTGATAATGGTTTCTTAGTATAGTTTCTGGAATATTTCTTTTATTTATTATTGCAAACTAAGACACCTATTGGGACTGCATTGAGATGCGTAAGCCTCAAGCGTGTCCTTCAAATGAGATGACATGAGGTCTCTAATTAATTTTCACCTAGAATCTAAAAACGTATAAGAAAATAAGTATATGAACTTGAACTTAAACAAAATAAAAACTTGAACTTTATTTAAAATACATTTAGGATAAGGTCCAATTGTAAAAGAAAATGTATCGTTAAAAGGGTAATAAAAAAGGCTTAGGGAAATATACTTAAAATGTATGTAGCGACAATTCATGGAATTGTTCATTTCCCGAATAGAAAAAATGACATAAAAGGCAAAATTTTAAAAATTTAACAGTTAAATAATGATTTAATCCAAGTGTGGTTGCAACATTCTAATGTTAATTTGTGTGCGCAGTATGATGCAATATAAATCGCACAAATTAGATTAAAACATGTGTTAAAGTGTTACTTCCTGACGGCAGATGATGAAACCGACATTGATCTTCCCGTTCGTTGTTATTACCTACTATTATTTGCCCTCCTATCTTATACGTTACGTTACACGTTTTGTATTCAACTCCCATTTCATTCAGAAAAATTGAGCCTTGCAAAAGTATAATTTTTACGTGCTCTGAAAACGCACCATGGGTACTAGGCTTATGGAATCTTTTTCTTTATAGAACAATATCAAACGATAATCTGAAATCTGAGGAAAGTGCTACAACATAATTACGTAATTTAGCTGGTTTTGATGTAGGTTATGACCAAAAAAAATTAAAATTATTTGAACTTTTTTAAATGTTCAACTGATCTGCATATACGATATTATATAGTATTCATATCACAAACATAAAAGGTAAGATTGGATATATTTATGGGTATAAGTATAATGGAAAACACTTTTAGTTCCATTGGATGTGTAGATATTTTATAAAAAAAATTTAAGCGAATTAATGCCCATTAGGATGGAAGACTGGTTGATTATAAAAGGATTAATTCAAAATTGTGCATTTATATATCAAGTGGATTATACTGGCATTAATGCCGGTGACATGTTTTCACAACAGGTCTTAGCGAGTCGCAGATGAGCACCTAAAGTGTGTCATCAGTCATTTGCTCGCAAATAGGCCATATTTTACTATTTAGATAACACCAAATATTATAATGGATATAATTTATTTTTGACAGTATACAAATAGCTCTAAAACCCCTTTGGTATTATTTAAATATACTGGGTTATGCAGCCAATTATATTGATTGGAAATGTGATTACGAACTTGACTTCCGGGGTCACATTTTTAAATGGAAATGTATATTTTTGGCCCCATCTTCGGAAATAGAGGAAAATTTTGGAAAATTTATTTTTCAGTTGCTACTTATAGGAAGTTAAGAATCTCATTATTTCAGAAAAAGTTTTAAATTTTAGATAAAAGTACATTTTAAAATAAAAATCGTGTGATGTTGCTTCTTAGGTATATTAAATTTGAAATAAAATGTGTTTCTTTCCATTCCAGGATTTTTTATCCAACGACATGAATTACAAAGGCAGTGGCAAAGTGCACTTCGGGGTGGACGATGTGTCGCTCTACGGCACCCCAAAAGAAGAACCAGGGCCGACCCCGTTAGGGGGCGGCCGAGGTCAAGCAGAGCTTCCTCAAAAACCAACTGCAAGCTCTCTTCCAACCAACGGATAACAAGTTGGCCATGAAACTATTCGGATCGAAGAAGGCACTTATGAAAGAACGAATCCGACAAAAGGCCTCCGGTCATTGGGTCATACATCCATGTTCCAGTTTTCGGTGAGCAATTTCAAGTTTACATTATATTATTTGCCGAACAATTTTAACGTGAACTTTCTCTTAATAAAAGAGATTCGGCCATTTACAATTATTGAATTGAATAAGTTTTTTCTGATTTCGCCAATATGAGAAAAGTTTTACCTTGTAGGTAGTTCATCCCCTTGCTAAATATCTGAAAAAGAAAAAACAATAACAGCAATTCTAAGAATGAAGAAATCCTTTTATTATTATTTTACGTAATCGTACAAACGTTTCCCTGAATTTATTTTAACAACTTCTTCACAATTGTAGCCCTGAAGAAGGCGATAAAACGTTATTACAAAAGAAGGATATCAAAAGTAATTAAAATACATTAAGAAAACTGCCCTATGCAATGGATTTTAATCAAAAATAGTAAAGAACATTATTCGTTAATTAAATTGGAAAAATAAAATTAAAACTAAGTATTAGTAGATTAGAAAATCAAGGTAGTCAACAAACAAAGAGTACTCTAAAATCTTAATGTCACATACGCTCTATCTACTGTTCTAAATAAATTCAGAAGAGAAAGCAGGAATTTACAGTATAAAATGTAAAAATTGCCTTAATGATACATAGGTCAGAGTCGTAGAGCTATCAAAGTTCGGTATAAAGAGCATTTAGCTCACCTTAGATTCAATAGATTAGAAAAATCTAGCGTAGCTTCCCATATTTTTAAAAATAACCATAAAATAGACTCCAGCTGTTTAAGTTTAATTAGAAGTGTAGACAGTCCCTTCCTCTTAGACGCGTACGAAAGTATTGAAATTTTCGAAAATAAAGACAAGCTCACGAATTCGTCAATGAATAATAAGTCAAAAAGTAAAATTATAGGTAAATATTCATTCACATTTTTGCAGAGACAAATTTCAATAAACACTGATTATTTAAAGATTTAATCATTGCATTTGTTGTATGTTTTATCAAATATTCGGAGCTTCCATATAGCTACATTTTTCAAATAAATAGACTAGTGCTAAAATGGTTACCTACATTTCTTGGTTGAATTGAAAGTAATCCGTATTTTTTTAATTTTACTAACAGAGTATAACATGGAATGATTGCTCGCTGAAACATCTAAAAAAAATTCGGTCGATTTGTTTCTTACTATGTACATGTTACGGAAATTACAAACCAGCAAAGGACGGAAATCAATAGCTCGGACCGAGCTAATCAGGAATGATAAACGTTTTTACAGCTGTGGGCCAATTTTTTCCACAAAACTAGACCAAAGCGAGCCAAAATTGGAGTAACTATTAAACTATTTTTATCATTAGAATATGGAAAAGATTATCAATAATATAGTTAACAAAATACATTTATTTATCTTTTTAAACAATAAAATATCCTGATTGGATAATATTTACTTAGTTAGTTAATGTTTTTGAATGCGGCTTTAACCTCAAACTTCGAGATCCTTAATATCTGTTTTTTTAAATAGAAAAATGTATTTTTGCTCTGTTTGTGTTAAAAACATCTATTTCGTTACCTCCACCTTCTGAGTTTCACCCCCATACACCATATACCATATACCTTATTTTCTTTGCAGCGTAATTAAAAAAAAGATATAACTGTAACACAACATCGCTCGTGTTGTCTTTTCCTACCATTACCTTATGATCTTAAACCAATGAAACAACGTTTATATTTGATTGTATAGGATTATAAAGTAGGTAGGAAAATATAAAGACGTTTATGTTGAGGTCATTTAAAAAAAATAGCTGATATAACTCAAATCTGTTAAGAGGAATTCCCGAAAGTTGTCTTCCTTTGAGGCTATTTGAACCTTGAACTGTAACCTCTAGACATGAATTTGTGCAGGTACTACATGTACTTTGAATTGTTAAGGGTTATTGGTAGCAATTGATTTCTAATACACTTTTTCACTTGAAGATGACACTGTTTCTGAAAGTTTAGTTTGATTTTTGATTTAAAAAAAACAAACATCTCTTGGCACAGCTTTGGGGTTGACAGAGCTCAGTCGTCCTTCAAATGAGATGACGGGATCACTTTATCTCGGAAATTATTGCTATACTAGCTGTGTCCGCGACTACATCCGCGTGGAATAGTGACTTTCGGCAGCATTTTAATTTTTTTTTCTTTTATATTTTTATTTTCTGGGCCGTAAGCCTTTTTGCCGACGTCATTACATAAAAACTTTCATTTTCATTTAGGGTAAAATTTTTACAAACTTTAAATGCCGTATTTATATCTAATCAAAAGCCTAAAAAATAAGTTTCAAGCCTCTAGCTTTATATCTACTTATCTATCTCTGTACCAAATTCTCATTTAAATCGGTTCAGTAGTTTGGGCGTGATTGCGTTACACACAGACAGACAGAGTTACTTTCGCTTTTATAATATTATAGATTAATATAGTTTAATTATAGTTTAAAATAGTTTATATAGCTTAGTATTCAACTACTTTTATTGATCCAAATAAACAAAACCTCTATAACTTTTTACACTTAATATTTTAATTTTCTGGGCCGTAAGCTTTTTGGACGACGTCATTACACAAAAACTTTCAACGACTAGTTTTATCCTCTTTAGGGTAAAATTTTTACAAACATTGAATGTCGTATGTATTTATATATCTAATCAAAAGCCTAAAAAATCTTTTAAAATTACGGAATTTCCGCACAAACTCTCCTATTTCAACCCTTTACAACTCTTTTTTCGCATTAAAAATGTCCTTTCTTAGGCTCTAGACTATCTCTGTACCAAATTTCATTTAAATCAGTTCAGTAAATTTTAGGCGAGATTGTGTAGCATACAGACAGAGTTACTTTCACATTTATAATATTCCGCGAATTCATTTTCATCGATTTTCCCATGGGAATAAGATATTTTCCCGCAGTAAAACGTAGCTTATGTGTTAATCCAGGATGTCAACTAACTCCATACCAAATTTTATTAAAATCGCTCCAGCCGTTTAGTAGTGAAGAAGTAACAAACATACACACTCACAAACTTTCGCCTTTATAATATTAGTGTGATTGTGAATAAAGCTTGCTCTATTCATTATTACATATAATCTAGAAATGTTTCAAAGATACTGGTGTCGAAGATATTTCGTGTTGCGTGTTTGATAACAATTCGTAATGCGGAATAAAATAAACATTATTGACTGTTTCCACATTTTTGTTTTTGTTCTTAACAATTGTTTTGCTACTTTTCATTAGCAGAAGTATCATTGTATCTTCGTCATGACATTTCGGTACTACTTTTTGACTAATTTCTCTGTGGAATGATCAGTTACATAATATCAAATCTGTGTTGTGTTTCTTTTTGTCATTTTAGACTATCGACAACGTGTTATTATTTATT
This sequence comes from Agrilus mali, assembly GCA_029378335.1. NCBI lineage: Eukaryota > Metazoa > Arthropoda > Insecta > Coleoptera > Buprestidae > Agrilus > Agrilus mali. The sequence continues at coordinate 4,719,940 of CM055655.1, read as the reverse complement.
TATTTTTAATTATTGAAAATTTTCCCAAAATATTTGCGGTTTTACACAACACAACCGCATCGTCTTTAACAAAAAAAAAACATGTTATAGATTCTTTCATTGTGCTGTTATCTTATTGTATCCTTTGTTAATAGAGAAATGTATGTAAATTTTATTATTCATTATTGCATAATTATTATACCACAAGTTGAATAAAATGTCACGTTTTGTTTTTAAAAAATTAGGTGGTTCGTGTTTGAACACAAAAACCGTAGAGCAGTTTGAGCACATTGTAGCATAGATAAATAATAGATTTAGATACATGAATTCTAATGACATATCAAATTGAAAAATATTGCCATTGGGTACATGTGCATGAGATATCCGAATAATATTTCAAATATAAATATATACATAACTACATCTAGTACCATCTACAAAATAAATTTGTCCCTGGTTGCCAGGAATTCAAATTCCGTTCAATAAATTTATCAGTAAAAAAAATTATGTACCTAGATATATACATATATATATATATATAGGTAGCAATATAAAACATAATTCCACTGTTTTTATTGATGCACTTGAAACGGGTTAACGTGAATATATGTAGAATATCAAATATTTGGAGCTCCGGGTTATCATCAATATTCATACACTGGTCTGTTTTAAAGCTCAACAAACAGATATTTACATACATAGTTTCTGCATTATCACTTAAATTATGATACATGGTTCAAGATCAATAAAATTATAATTTTATGTCATAATCAAAGGGGAACATTTAAATAACTTTTGGCTTTCGAAATTTTGGTTTTCTGAAAAGTGTTTTTCAGAGCAAGGGTAGCGGTAGGTATGCAGCTTTTTCTTTAAAAACAGGATACTTAATACCTGCGTAAAAAAGATCTGCATGATTGTATGGAATTCAAAAAAATGGGTATTATTAATAGTTGTGTATTTTAATTGTTAAATAATAGAAGATAGTAATAGAAGATTAGTAATTATTAAGTAATAAATATATATTCTTATAAAACAATATGAAAATACTTATTTCATATTCTCGTCAAAGTAAAATTTCAATTTTTCTTCGTAATAACATTACTAGTAGAGAAAGTATTAACGAAACCAGCATTTTACGAAAAATCTAAACTTTTTATTCAAATATCTTTTTTCACATTGGCACATAATAGCACATTGCGGGCACATAACAGAACTATATGTTTAGTTTTGATAAAGTGATTTTGCGGAGCTAACTAAATATCACAAAAATTATGTCTCAATAAAAATTCAATTTTTCAAGTAGGTAAATATTTTTTTTTAATGACACACGATAGCACATCTTGAGCACATTACAACACAATTGGTTTGGTTTTAATAAAGTGATGTTATGGAGCTAACTAAACATCATAAAAAGGACCTAGTCATAAAAGTTAAGTTTTTTGAATAATTTTTTTTACGTAGCACATTTCGGGCACATTTTGGCACATATTTTTTTTCTTTTAAATTCCAAAATTGTTGAGTCAACTTTTTGGACATAAATTGTGTATGCATTAGATACTTTATATAACCAATATTTTTTATATGGCATAATTATAAAAACGTAAATGTAAAACTTCTTATGTTTTAGTTCTATTTGTTATGTCGACACCTATTGCTATGTATCACTTACTTAGTATAGCTATTATTTTTGCAGTCTACTTTTTATGTTCTGAGAATTGCAACTAGAGATAAGACATGCTTTTTTCTATTCATAGATTTGCAGTCACTCGAGCTCTGAATCTTGATTATTATAATAGAAAACAATTAGGTATATTTTTATACTAAAAAAAAGAAAATTAAACAGTAGCTTTAACATAAAAGGACAAATTTAGCTGCATATAGGTACTTAATAATTATAATTGTATAATTGCTTGCAATAATAGTTTGAACCTAAAACTAAATACAGGCGGCCTTTTTTCTTTATTTTTATTTTTTCTTATGTAAACCGCACCTTTTATGTTAGGTATTAAAAATTACAAACTAGCAAGCTAGTATCTATAAATAAACAACAATATTAAAAAAAATGTTTTGATTGTATTACTTACGGGTATTAATTATTTTATTTAATTTTTTTATTAAACAGACAATTTTTTATAGAAAATTGCGCATTTATTTATTTTATTTTTGCAATCGAGCCTAGTTATTCTTTTAATGTGCACATTCTAAAGGAAAAATACGTTTCTTCCGAAAGTATTTTTTTTACAGATAAGCAGGTTGTTTTTGTTAATGTTGTAAATAGCGACGTTTTTTCAAATTAGTATTAGGTATGTCAATTTAAATAAATTAACAATTCCATTAAGTAGTACGTAAGAATTCATACTATTGCAAAAAAATGTTTCAAATGCAATCGTTATAAGTTATAACGTCCAAAGCAGGTGCAAATACTTTAGATTATGTATTTTAATTAAGTTTTACTGAAAAAATACTCGTGGGTCGTATACATAAAAAAATATAAAAAATGCACGACAGACAACTCATTTATTAGCAAATGTTTAAATTAACAAATAACAATTTATCAGCTCAAACCCTCAAATAAAAAATATTCCTGTCGCTGCAAGTAATGCCGAACATTCAAAAAAATTTCTCATTGAAATCGATTTAACTTCGTATTTGCCCTTTGATTATTGACATTAATATAACTATGGTAGCGATATTATAATTAATATTATTGTAAGCAGTTATTTCTGTATAATGATAAAAACCCATGTTGATAATAAATTGAATCAGAAAGGTATTTAAATTTAGCTCATAATTAGATTATTTAAAAGTTTATAAAAATTTAATTAATGTAACTACGTAATGACTTTTTCAGGTTGTCATTGTACCTACAAATCTATATTAAATGAGATTTCATTTAATTAATTTTGCTTTGAAAAAACGCTCGTGTTCGTCCCTAAATTGCCCCCTTGGAAAAGGGAAACAGAAAACAACACGCCTTCAAATATTTTGCACCCTTTACAGGATCAATTTTCATAATGCCAAAGGGCATCAAGCATCCTTTTCGTAATTGGACGAGAGATTTATTTTGAAAATCTCCAACGAACCATCACAGCTTATCTATATCAACTTTCTCGTTCATATGTATGTACCTACGTACCTAGGTATACATAGGTACATACAAACGCATTCGTGTTCATGTGTGTACAGTCAAAAATAGGTCAGGATAATAAGAGATTTAAAGTATATAATAGCAATAAATCCTTTTTGGAATTTTATTAGTCTCGTCAACATCAAAGATTCCCGAAAAGGCAAAAAGGCATGCAGTTCATGAAATTAAAATTGAAATTTACTAAAATTTTTTACACTATTACACCGTCTACTTTTTGACTGACTCAAATTCATCTTCTAAGGTTTGTAACGTGAATTATCTAATTCCTTTATTATTATTCTGATGATAAAACTTTAATAGATATATATCATTCTAGAGAATTTTCTCAATTAGTTTTTATCTTGTGAAATTTCTTTAGGGGCCGTTCGTAAAAAATACGTCACGCTAAAATTAGCTTTTTTTGACCCCCCCCCCCCCGGTTGTCACGCTGTGTCACACTTTCTGTGACCCCCTGTAAATATTTCGTCACAAAAACTAAAACATGATAAATTTTGATGATAATAAACAAATTTTGTTAGTCAAAAATATTTATTTTATTTTCATAATAAAATTTAAAAAAATTAATAAATATCTTTTGTAACGGACAAATAATTAATATTTGTATTCATCAGAAGTCCCAAGGTTTCTGTAAAAATTCAGTAAAATTTTTTTAATTAACGGCAAACGTCACGTTGCCGTAGACCCCCTGTCCCCCTTTATCACATCTTGTCACACTCAGCAAGACACCTCCCCCTTGTATCCGAACGGATTTTATGAACGGCCCCTAACTAGAAATACTTAGGCAAATTTTTTTTGCAATCGTAGAACGTCAAAACTACTTCACTAAAACCATTTAAACTAAGAAACAGCATCGTATGTGCATATTAGTAAATACATTCCGTAGGTACTGTAAAGAAAATTTGCTTAATGACCTATTTATAAATGATGCAACGCATAAATGTCTACAGTATATGTAATTGATTCAAATACATATACGTAGTACCTTGTCCGCCCGCCGTTGTTGCTGTTGCATTCTGGCAATAAAAAAATGCAAGCGTTTCAGTTTTATTAAGTGTCACATCTGATTAACTCCATTAAATCAGCTCGTTTGATGCATCCAATGTGTGTAAGCAAACTATGAGCATTATTGCAGGCTGTATTGCGATGTATACGGTACACAGTTCATCACAGTAGCGACTCATTGGTCATATATACAAGGTACTATAGTATTATCCATCACTAAATTAACAAATAAAGAAATATTCCGAACAGAATGCGGAGCCTACGTAGGGGATGTTTATAATGTGTTATAGTGTGTATAGATAGCTAGTTATGTCGACGTTAGAGAGCCTTAATTAGATAACCGCTTGAGCTTAAGCTCCGCCTTCTTTGTGGACACTTGACTAGACACAGACGATGCGCAACTGACTTCGCCATGATCAATGCATTACCTATTTCTGTCTACACTTTTAACCACAATTTGGTGCTTTTTTGTGGAGAAAAAACACTTGTAATTTTATTCATAAAAAACTTAACAAAATTGTTTCGATTTACAAGGCCATCTTCGGAAGTTATTTACAAGTATTTTTTTTCTCCACAAAAATAAACATATATCATATAGTAGAGGCCTATTCCGTAAATTTTTTCAAGAATGACAATTTGGTGTATTTCTTTAGGAGATTTTTACCTCTTGTCTCTAGCCTTCACGGATAGCAATGTGGGTCTAACCCCCTCCCTATAGGTTAGTATCTTTAATAACGAGTCTCACTGATCACAGTGGTGCAATATATAGTACATAAAATATCCATTTACGTTATTTTCTACTTACAAATAAATATGTTTGTGTACGTATTCATTAGTTATTCTTGGCTGCTTGAGCACAATAAATAACCACGGGACACGATAATGTTCAATTTGTTTCTCATCTGCTCTTATTATCTCTATCATTAATTGTTACGTACAAATATGTGTGGATATAAGTATATACATGTTCTGTAACGAATAAGTACTGTAAGTGTTGTCACATGTTTTCGTTTATTATAAGGATCAAGATCAGCTCCAAAAGCTTTCTTAATTTTTCGACTTTAATTGGATAATACACTTGAACGATGATTCAACGATATCTATGAGAAAAGGGCACCAATAAAACTATTGTTGACAATCTTTTAACATTCTTTAGTGTAACTATAGGTACTCGTCTGTATAAAAAAATATTGCAATATAAATTTTAGTAGGGATAGTGTGTTGTGTTCAGTTTGTCCGTATTAATTTGCCTTTCTGGGGGTGCAGAAAAAGTTGAATATTAATTAGAGGGCTGAATAAACCTATACAAAATTTTCAACTTACGAGGGCGGGTCAAATATAAACGAGCCTTTTTAAATTGAGCGCCGGATAATTGTTCAAGGCGCATACGGGCGTTAGCAACTTGAAGTGGGGATATTAGGTGACACGGAAACGACTCGTCGTATTGCTGTATTTGCTTGGTTAGTAGCTATCACAATGAGTGAGAAAGAGATGCATAGCAGCGTTGCGCAACGGATTATTATTAAGTTTATTACACATGAAAACGTGAAACCAGCTGAAATTTTGCGCAGATTGCTAGCACAGTTCGGAAATGAAACGTTTTCTTGGCAACGGGTAAAAGTTTGGTGCAAAGAATTTAACGAAGGGCGTTATCGTGTCGAAAATGTAAATCATCCTCGTCGTCCGCGCACCAGCATATCGCCGGTTAACATTGCACGCGTTAGAAATCTTATTGAAGGGGACCACCACGCCACTGTGCTTCAGATATCTGTTGAACTGGGTATCAGCTATGGGAGTGTCCACACAATCATAACGAAAAAGTGGAGATTCCGAAAAATTTCAGCTCGTTGTCCCAAAGTTGCTGAGTGAAGATCAAAAAGCTGCTCGAGTTCGCATCGCAGCTTTAACGCAGGCCCAAATCAGTGAAATGCACTAGACTCAGTCGGAGCACTATCCATATAGCCCAAACTTATTCCCTTGTGATTTCCACATGTTTGGGCCCCTCAAAGAATCACTAGGAGGCGAGCGATTTCAGACTGATGAACATATGGAGGCGTTGGTGCGCAACTGGATAGACGCCCGCCCTGCTTCTTTTTATGAAAACGAGATGAAAAAACTAACAATCCGTTGGGAAAAATGTATAATCAAACAAGGGGGATATGCCGAAAAATAGAGAAATTTGTGTTTTTGTGAAAATTTTGAAAATAAATGTTTTATGAACAAAGGCTCGTTTATATTTGATCCATCCTCGTACATAAACATTTAATCCGACAAGTAGAAATACCGTTTTTCAAATTTATATTTTAGGGTCAGGTGGGGTAATTGTGAACGATTTTGGAAGTTTGACTTTTTAAGCTCGATGTATCTTAAATGGAGATTAAATTTAGGCGAATATATGATTAATTTAGGTCCTTGTTTAGTTTTAAGTGAATTTCTGTTATCTAATAAATATGCAAATTCGGATTTTTTTTGCAAAAAGACTTAAGTTTACAATTACCCCTTCACTTATTAACGCAGTCGAAAAGTGAGGGGTAAATGTGAACAATCATCTTGTTTGTACTGGCTTTATAAAGGTTTTTAATGGGGCAAAAGTGAACAATTCGCTTTCAAACGTGAATTCCAATGAAAATTATATTTATAAAGCCGTGTTCACAATTACCCCAAAAATTATATATTACATAGAAATATTTTCACTGTTTAACATAAAATATTGCGACACTCTTCGTCTGCTGTTTATCGCGCTAAAGCATCCAACCGTCAAAAGTCAACCCCCCCGTGTTTATAATTCCAATTAGGTACTTGAAATAATCAACAGTCCTATTTCATCGAAATTAAGAGTTTATAATTACCCCACCTGACCCTATATAAAAAGATTACAGTATGTACAGAAAAGTTATCGGTTTCTACAAACTACGTCCAAAAACTTATCATTTTATTTACGATTACAAGTGATACCTACAGATTGGGGGTGCCTTTCAAAATTTTATTGTTTCGGTTGTAGCTTTCTAACTACAGAATTCGCAGAATATCTAAAAGATTTAAAACGTGGCATGATAATGGAGCGTTGCGAATTCAGAATATCTTAAAACTTTCTCACAGTGCTTATAATAAACTTTATAAAAGTTTGAACACAAATAAAATTTCTAAGGATTTACAAAAACTTTATGAAGAATATTATGTAGAAGACTTTTATAAAGATATTCTCATTTGCGATATGTACTAGCAAACATTAAAATTAATAGGATTAGGAGGAAGTGCGTTTTCAGCTTAAGACGACTATAACAATACGGTTTTTAAATATTTATTGTTTATAACTTATTTGAAAATACCCATATAATGAAGACTTTCGAACTATTTTGTTCCCTGTAAGCATAGGGGTTACTATTAGAATACAAAACACCTGTTGCCAATTTTTTTTCCTGAACTTTCAACTTTACATGACTCAAATTTTTGTTTGTATTTTTTTCATCTCTTTTTGTGTGCGATCGTTTATATTTAGTCTTTTTGCCGACAATTTTAAAAATAGAATTATCTTTAATAAAAGTATGTATAGCAAAAAGAAATGAAATAGATTGTCAATTGGAAAAATAAACCAATGCAATGCATTTTTCCACGTCAAAGCCTTTTTAACTGCTTTTTCTCATGTTGTTATTGTAAACAGTTCAATTATGCATTTACTGTTCATTTATTTATGGCATATTTCAATTGGTTTGAATGTTTTTAGTCTAGTTTTTATGTAGGTTTGTAAGTAAATGAATTAGTTGTTTATAATATAAGCATTGTTTTTACAATGTTCAGCCTTTTCTCTTGATTGTTTTTATGCTAACAAAAATAATAAAGGTATGCATTTACATAGAAATTCATACATACCTAAGTATTATATCATTTACAAAAAAATGCATATATTAAACTAATAAGCAGTTTTCTTTAATTAAAGTAACTTTTATGAAACTTTTATATGGAAGATTTAATTATTATATCATACATATACATATGCATACCTACGTATATAGGTATCTATAATATTTGCATATCTGACATTAATAAATAGTTAGTTTAATTAATCACTTTAAAGTGATGGAAAATTATTTTTAATTTATTCATAGAAGAATCGTTCTCTAAAGACATTAAATATTTATTTTACAATAAATGTATTCGATGAGAAACGTTTTTAATTTATTTATCTTTGATATCATTTTCTTTAGTCTTATATTAATTTTTGGTCCAATCGGTCTAGAATATTTTTGAGAAATTTGTGACCTAGGTGAGTTTTTTTCAAAAATGGATTCAAAGAACATAAACAATAAAATTATCTATGTGCACAGTTTTAAAAAGTTGTGGAAACTTGTTGGAAAACAAATTTAGGTTGAAGAATAGTTTTTTTTTCATTATTTTCTTTTTTTTTAATGAGCTTTCTTTGATAAATGTGATATTCTTAAAGTCCATTTTCCGTAACACTGTGAAATTTTTTGATCAACTGAAAAAAACTATTTTTCAGCCTTAATTTATTTATAAACAGTTTTCATTTTAAATTCTCACAAAGTACTATTTTAATGTTGGCGAGCCACAAACTAGTGCAAAACCGGAAGGAAGAGTGGAAGACCCTCTTAATTCTTTCACGCACAGAAATACAGCAAAGTATTTTCAAATCAAAAACAAAAAAAAAATAAATATAAATTCAAGAACATACAGATAATTATTTTTCAAAATAATCAGAGGGTGTCAAACGACTTAATCTTTTAAATAAGCTATTAATGTTCTTTTCTTTGCTTTTAACTGTCGGTTTTTTTACAAAACGTGGGATGCAATTGAATACTGTAGATAATTGCCGTTAAATGCGATTTTATGAAGACTTTTTACACCTTTAATAGGTAACTAAAAACACTCCCAAACTGTTCTCGTAGCAATGTATTATAGAGCTCAATTAATTTCAAGATGTGTAGGTTTCAGTTATTGTAACATAAAATCAGTTGTTAGCTATGAAATTAAATGTGCAGTATTATATATGTATAAGGAGAACCAAAAAAGAACAAACAATTATTTTTTTATTGGCTAGCTAGGGTTAATTAAAGAAAACCAAAAAATTAATGTTAAGAGTATCGTAGGAAGTATAAAACTTACTTTTTTTCATTACAATCATTTCCGTTATATCGGAAAACGATATTTAGGACAAGACAATATCGATAAATTCTTGACCCTTGTAATAACCCGACTTTAAATGAAACAATAACTCACAATTTTTACTCAAAGAATGCGTCATGTACATATACCCTATAAAATATAATAAAAAATAAAAGCCAGGAAGTAAATAAAAGGTACGTAGAATTTATTTTTATGTTTATAGTTTGTTACAATTATTTATATAATTTGTAGTCATCTAAAATTGTAAATACAATGATAAATATTAATCGTAATTAAATGAGATTGCGCTTTATTTTTTCAGTTTTCACGGACGGTTACTTTAAGTTTCAGTTTTGTTTGTTAGCAAAAACTTGAACTTTTTTAAACAGCTGCTATTGTAAATTCAATCGACATATGCATAAATACGCATTGAAATATACCGCATTCTTTTAAAATATAACCTAAATCACTGAAAAAACATCTATTTTATATTTTTACACGTTTGATTAACTTTTATTGCAAATGCAACAACGTAATATTAACAATATTAATTATCAAAATAATAATTATAGGTTTTTACGTAATTATAACCCAACTTTTGACGCAGCGATGTACACCCTTCTATAGCACGAGGGCTACTAACCTGCCTTACCTGCCTTACGCATTCTAGTTGTTTTAAACAAGTGCGACGCATCTAATTGGCTAACGCGTGGGCGGCCATCATTGTTTTTGTCAGATGGTAGGTCAGTTTAAGGACAAATGCACTTAAAGGTATGCGGTGTAAACAAAAACGGCGCCACCTAGTATACAAATTAAAGTGAGATATTAAAGGGGATAGATCGATTAATTATTTACCGATTTACGTGCGGTTTTCATTAAAATTTAGCAAATTTAAAGCTGTTTAACGTTAATAATAAACAAATAATATTAATTTCTTAAATTTTACTTTTTAGTTTGTATTAGGTAAATATTAATTTAAAAAATCGTAAGGCGCCGCCAGCCATCTTCTATATTGATTACTTAAAGTAAGAAATTAAAGGTGATTCTTCGATTAATTATTAACCGATTTACGTGCGGTTTTCACCAAGATTTAACAAATTTGAAACTGTTTATTAACAGTAATAAATACGTAATATTAATTAAAATACTCAATTAAAAAAAATAATTTAAAAATGCTTGAGTAAAGAAAACATTAAATTTTATTTAAGGTTTGTATTACCTACCTAGTTCAATAATAACTGATATAATTACATGCAAAATAATTACTTTTACGCTTTTTCGTTAGTAAAAAATCATTGTAATACCTACTATAGAAGTTTATATAGAATTTTCACTTAAAAAATTAATTTTTAACACCTTATTTAAAAAAAAAAACGTGCAAATATTTCAAACTCCAACGCCAAAAAACGAAACTGAACGTCTGTTCACTTTAGTCTTTGAAGAAGGTAACTTTGCTACCGAAAAGTACTTCGGACGTTCAGTTTCGTGTTTTGGTGTTGGGGTTGACCTATTTGGTACATTCTACAACTCCGCCAAAGTTTCCAGTTATTTAGATTCACCTTATATTCCAATATTATTTTTTTTTCTAACCAACACGATGCGGGAATTGCCTCCTCTCCATGACAATTTGACGTAGATAACGGCACAGCGGAATTAATTTTGCAATTTTACAGAAAGTATACCCGTTATACAGAGCTCTGTGCCACATTCTGTATGTAGTTTCCATCTCGGAGCAAATCTGCATATAAATCAACCAAAATGAAACAGCCGCATGTTCGCCTTTGAAGTTACCTTTTGACATTTCATGCTACGAGGTCAGCTTCATATTGAACCTAATTCGAGCGAAATGAAGACGAATTTAATGCGTTATTCAAAAATCAAAATTCAATTTACATTTTTTTTTTGAAGGGGAAAGGCCGTATATCTAAAATACATTTACAAAAAACCATTTTTATTTTACATACAAACAATCCTTTTGGGTAGGTTTTGATAAATATTGCCAGTTAAGGTTCTAATACTTATAATTAGTTTTGAAAATTGAAAAGTGGCTAAGAATTTTTGATTTACTAACAGTTTTATTTATTTTTTATCTGATTTACAGTAGAACGTAATTATTTAGGAATATACGAGACTTGATATTTAAGAATTGTTGTCCTGATATTGTCTTGAATGAAGACCGGATTAAGACAACATAATCTATGTTAAGATCGAAAAAAGATCAATAACATTATGTCGAGAATTCTCTAGGTCAAGAAATATTGTCAATATTCTTGTCATTCTTATAAATACAATTTAATAAATACATAGACAATTCTTTTTTTTTTTAATAAAAACCTTACGTCTTATCATGGTGCACAGCACTTAAGGGATAAGTATTCTTTGAATTAAGGTCTAAAACGTTTATTAAATTAATACATTAATCACACTAATATATTAAAGGCGAAAGTTTGTGAATGTGTGAGTGTGTATGTTTGTTACTTCTTCACGTCTAAACGGGTAGAGCGATTTTAATCAAATTTGGTATGGAATTAGCTGACACCCAGGATTAACACATAGGCTACGTTTTACTGCGGGAAAATATGTTATTCCCATGGGAAAGTCGATGAAAATGAGTTCTTGGAATATTATAAATACGAAAGTAACTCTGTCTGTATGCTACACAATCTCGCCTAAAATTTACTGAACCGATTTAAATGAAATTTGGTACAGAGATAGTCTAGAGCCTGAGAAAGGACATAGGCTACTTTTTAATGCGAATAAAGGTTTGCAAGGGGTTGAAATAGGAAAGTTTGTGTAATGACGTCGTCCAAAAAGCTTACGGCCCAGAAAATTAAAATGTTAAGTGTAAAAAGTTATAGAGGTTTTGTTTATTTGGATTAATAAAAGTAGTTGAATACTAAGCTATATAAACTATTTTAAACTATAATTAAACTATATTAATCTATAATATTATAAATGCGAAAGTAACTCTGTCTGTCTGTGTGTTACGCAATCACGCCCAAACTACTGAACCGATTTAAATGATAATTTGGTACAGAGATAGATAAGTAAATATAAAGCTAGAGGCTTGAAACTTATTTTTTAGGCTTTTGATTAGATATAACTACATTTAAAGTTTGTAAAAATTTTAACCTAAAGGGGGCAAAAATAAGGAATGAAAGTTTTTGTGTAATGACGTCGTCCAAAAAGCTTACGGCCCAGAAAATAGGAATATAGAAGAAAAAAAATTTAAGTGCTGCCGAAAGTTACTATTCCACGCAAACGAAATCGCGGGCATAGCTAGTAATATAATAATAATGCCACATTTTTAGTTCACGTATAACAAAGCTCTAATATTTTAATTTAATGGTAGTTAATATTGGACGTGAAACAATCAAGTTTCTAATAAGAAATAAAACTAAAGAAAAAAATGCTTTCGTGTAAAAAAAATAATTAAATGTTTCATGTATCTGGAAAAATACGTAGTAGTGGAGCTTACACCACGTCGAGACGAATAAATCATTTATTGTATCTACCTACCTTGACTCTGAGCGGTAATTATATAAATTTTCAGCAAAACGTGTTGTGTTGTTATATCGCTGCAATGCCGATCCATATAGGTCACGGTTTTGAGGTTAAACGTCAAAAACAATAGCACGGTATGCCCTGAAAATGACTGAATTCAATACAGATTGTACGTACGTTTAATACGTAAACTAACTAAGTTTACAGACATAAACGAACTAAGTTAAACATACAGGGATAGGTAATTACACGAATAATGATTTTCATTAGAAACCGTTTTTTTGTCCATGGAGATATGTGCCCTCTACATTATTAGAACATAAGTTAAATATATTAAATAGCACTTCTTCAGCTTCTCCAATAACTGCTACGTGTATGAAATGGTGTAGTAGAGGCATTTCAGAACCTAATGAATTTTGATCTTAGAGTTTCTTGTTCTCACGCATTTTACGGCCCGTAAAATTTAAAAAAACTTATCTGTAGTTTTTAAATACGTGTTTTACTAAGGAAAGTAAACTCAGATCAAAGTTTGATATGATTGGTAGACCAGGAGGCTCGTCTGTTTACTGAAATTTAATGCAATACCTACGTCAGTTGACGCAAATTTATTAATTTGTCCAAACATCTACATTTTTTGTAGGTAGGTACTACTAGAATTTCTTGATTAAGTCGTAAAAGACGTACAACAAAACCTTGAACTCTGTGGTCTTACATTTTACATTTCGTATCTTAAAAATTCATAATTAATTATGAAAGAATCTCGTTTTGTATTTAATAAAAAACAAAAGTTATATTATATTTTAATTAATTAATTCAGTCGAATTTTTTCCCCAATAAATTGAAATTCGAGTTTGTGTAGCTACTAAGTAAATGCGTATAAATTAATTATTAATTTTATAACAATTTAGTTCGTTAAAATCAAATCCTTCTGCTAACTGCTAACTGGTAGACATAAAACTAAATATGTCTGGAAATGATATTTTCATTTTCAAAGAGATTTCATTTTATTAGGACATAAATCTTCAAATTATACTCTTTAAATTTTACATGAAAGTTTATTTACATATAGATGCTAGTTTTATGCCTTTACCAATGATTTTGCCTTTCAATTCAGAAACATATTTCAACTTCGCAAATATCGCCAGTCCCGATATGATGCACTTGTGTGCATATAGAAGGTAATTTTAATTTTAAAATACTACGAACGTTACCGGAAATTTTTCTGTAAGACATCCTTCGGGGTTTAGTAATGTTAGTTATGTATGGAGGTTGCTCCTCTGAAATACGACCATATAAAATATTTATGTACATAATTGTGTTGTGTGATCTATCGCTTAGGTTACGGAAATTAAAATTTGGACACAACTTATTATCTCTGTTTGGTATTCTGCACTGTTTATGACACCTACCTTTTCCATCACTAAATTATTTACATGTATCTTCAGGATAAAATTTTTACAAACTTTAAATGTCGTATTTATATCTAATCAAAAGCTTAAAAAATAAGTTTCAAGCCTCTAGCTTTATATCTACTTATCTATCTCTGTACCAAATTCTCATTTAAATCGGTTCAGTAGTTTGGGCGTGATTGCGTAACACACAGACAGACAGAGTTACTTTCGCATTTATAATATTATAGATTAATATAGTTTAATTATGGATTTAAAATAGTTTATATAGCTTAGTATTCAACTACATTTATTAATCCAAATAAACAAAACCTCTATAACTTTTTACACTTAATATTTTAATTTTCTGGGCCGTAAGTTTTTTGGACGACGTCATTACACAAAAACTTTCATCGGCTAATTTTATCCCCTTTAGGGTGAAATTTTTACAAACATTAAATGTCGTAAGTACGGTATTTATATCTAGTCAAAAGCCTTAAAAATCTTTAAAAATTACGAAATTTCTGCACAAACTTTCCTATTTCAACCCCTTACAATCCTATTTTCGCATTAAAAAGAAGCCTTTCTCCTTTCTCAGTCTCTAGACTATCTCTGTATCAAATTTCATTTAAATCGGTTCGGTAAATTTTAGGCCAGATTGTGTAGCATTCAGACAGAGTTACTTTCGCATTTATAATATTCCGCGAATTCATTTTCATCGATTTTCCCATGGGAATAAGATATTTTCCCGCAGTAAAACTTAGCCCATGTGTTAATCCAGGGCGTCAGCTAACTCCATAACAAATTTTATTAAAATCGCCCTAGCTGTTTAGACGTGAACAAGTAACAAACATACACACTCACACACTCACAAACTTTCGTCTTTATAATATTAGTGTGATTACTGGTGCGTAATCGACTAATTAACTGACCGATCCAACTCAAACACATCTTCTACTTCGTTATTGTTAACTAAGGTGTTTGACCCTTTTAAGACACATCTCGAACCATATTTGAATTATAAAACAATAGTAACTGGCTCATTCAGCAAGATAACTACATTTTTGCTCGACGTACATAGTAGTAATGATAAATTTTATTTTTGTTTAAAATCTGAAAACGTGTGGCCTGTCCAGCACTGCAAATCTGGGTATTCGTTCGAGCAGAGTTTGGATGCATTTGGCCCACGATGCAAACCATTTGTAGACAAATTGTTTAGAGAAGACTCCGGAAAAGATGACCCAGCTTTGGCTAAAGATTGCAATTTATCTTACAAGAAACGTACAAATATTTAGTTATCTTCATTTAGTAAAAATATGTTATATAAAAGTTTCATCAGCTGATCAGGTTAAATCAATGTACGATATGTAGAAGTATGTGTAATAATAAATAGCGAGTTTACTAAGGGAGACCGAAGCCATTTCCGGATGTTGCGACGCCATATAACCCCATGATTGTGAAATAAATTGAATAACACGATAAGGGTAACACATCGGGTCATCAATATTCCTTTGATTTATTTGCCAACGGTCGCAATCAATCATTTCGCTTAATAGATAATTCATCGGCTAGACTCTGTTAATCCGTGCACACTCTTTCTCGTCTTTGTCGATACAACTTCGGCAACATGATCATGCCATCGATAATGTTCTTGTTTGTCATTTTCCACGTGTATTTTGACACATGGTCAAAGAGTCTACCACCTTGATGTTCGTAAACAACCAATAAATTATCTATTAGGTATCAACTCAATATTGTTAAGGTAATTGTAAATAAGTTTGGGGGGTGGGAAAGTATATAAATATTGGAATTTTTGATGTAAGCAGCTTTATTAGGAGAAGATGATGGTACGATATTTGGGTAATAGTAAGATATCTATGCTATAACACAACTCTTGAGAGGGCGAGAAGATGTACACTAACTTTGCCAGAACATATGGTAACCTTTCATTCTCCACACTATCAAAAGAGATCGTTGTTCAATAAGTTGCATCTGAAATTGGAATATATAATATCTACTTTAAAAATATGAGATTTAGCCGTGTATAGTAGGTACAGACTTTATCATTCTGTGATTATCTTTGTCTATTGAATCCTGTGGATGAGGAACTTAGGAGTCACAGATTTAATGATGATATTTCTTAGAAGACATTTGGTGACATTGGCTGTATTCTCGGGTAGTAATCCCTGAAACGATTATAACATTCCTCATACAGCCCGGTCATCATTCTGTGATTATTCCTGTCTATTTAGTCTTTAGAATCAGGAACTTTCAGGGTATATATGCAGTTGACTGGATGCTCGATCGTATAAAATACAAGGAAATAAAAATGGTAATAAACAAGACCTTAAAAAACATATTCAAAGCACGTAATTGTTAAAAGAAAAAATGCGAACCGTCACGGGACGCCTGGCAGATGTGAAACTCAATTTTTTAAATCAGTGATTTCAGTAATAATTATATTCGATGTTGCCTCTGACAGCATTACTGTGATAATAATTGGTCGAGGATAACTGAAGTATGTTACAAAAGTATTGGACATAACACTATCAAGACATCTAATAAATAAAGCATCTATTGTTGTTGCATATCTGGTAGTTGGTTCTCTTGGATTGTTGTTAATTTGCAATTGAAATTCTTTTTGGAGGAACGTAATTAATGGCATTGATTCATCGTTATCAAAATTTACATTGAAATCCAGCTAAAATCAATGGTAGTTTATCTTTATTGGTTTTAAAAATTATTGAACCTCTGTGACTGTACGGAAATAATTTCTCATGTAAAAATGAAATATCATTCATTTTTTTATTAGGTGAAATGTACACAACAATCATAATTAATTCACTTCCATCTTCTACGCCACGGCATGACTCGCTACGTTCGCCACGCTCGCCACGCCAACAATCCGGTTTACCCGCGGCTATAGATGTCTCACATCAATAAGGCGTTTCTAAATTTAGATTGTTATGAGTTGCATATTTTATGCGAACACCATACATCCTGCAGGATATCATAAAACTACATTTACTTTGCCAATTTTACATGTACTAAATATGAGAACATTTGTGAACCTATTGAATCGCTTTTTAAAGTTCTTGACAATATTTCAAATTGTTTTAATTGTTCAGCGTAAAAAGTAAAGCTTCTGGCAAACAGCCACCATTCCCATCATAACGATGAATTTACAAAACTATGTAGAACTAGCCTGACAGACTAATTGTAAGCTAAATTAACCATCATCTAGGCGTATGCTCCAAACTTGTATGCACTTGGCTCTCTATAGTATACCATCCAAAGTCTATGAATTTATCATTAATTTTCAGCTTGCCCGACTTATGCATAGAGCGGACTCAACGCCACAAACAGGCAAACATACATAAACCTAGTAAAACGTACATACACACATACTTAGGTATATATACGTATATACGTACATACATACAGTAATTTCTCGTAGCTCTTGTACAAACAGTTTGTTTCACACTCCAGTAAATATTTATCAAGTGTGTTCAGTTCAAAGTTAGATCAAAGGATATTTATTTAATGACAAGACGGTAATAATAACGAGGTAAAAAGAAGGCAATTCTTTAAAATACATCCAAATACTTGCTATTTATTGAGAGATTTCATTTACCTACGTTATCATTACGGTTTGTATACAGGGTTTTTCAAGTTGATGGGCTATTAGAAGTATATGAATTAGTAGAAGGAATTAAATTCTGAAACTTGGGCTCATTTGGTTACTGTTTATGCCGCTTCTTTTAAAAATATTTTCAAGTTCAATTTACATCCGGTTATACCGGAAGTCGATACCAACTTTGTTATTTTAAATGGAATGGTATATTTTTTACGCTGAATTCGAATAAAACGTGTAATTCTAAGGTAAGTTTGATAACCAACTTGTACACCTATGACGATCGGTTTCTGAGTTAATTTAATTTATAGAAAAAAAATCGCTACCGCAACCCAAATTCTAAAAAATCATAACTTCCACAAAATACGACTTAGAGTGTTGAAATTTTTACTAGTAATAGCTGAATATTAGTGCTAACGCCTTGACAAAATTAAATTAAACTATTTATACAGGGCGTTCAAAATAAAATTGTAAAATTGAAAAACTTCAAACACGAATTATTTCGTTTTTTCAAATGGCACCTACTATTTTTTTTTTTCAATCGATTCCTTTTTTTATCCTCTTTCGATCTATATGGATACTTCCTATTTTAAGTAATAATTCAAAATTATTCCAAAATTTTCAAATAAAATAGAAAATATCCATATGGATCGAAAGAGGATAAAAAAGGGAATCGATTGAAAAAATACAAAATAGTAGGTGCCATTTGAAAAAACGAAGTAATTCGTGTTTGAAGTTTTAAAATTTTAGAATTTTATTTTGAACGCCCTGTATAAATTATTTAATTCAATTTTGTCAAGGCGTTAGCACTAATATTCAGCTATTACTAGTAAAAATTTCAACACTCTAAGTCGTATTTTGTAGAAGTTATGATTTTTTATAATTTGGGTTGCGGTAGCGATTTTTTTTCTATAAATTAAATTAACTCAGAAACCGATCGTCATAGGTGTACAAGTTGGTTATCAAACTTACCTAAGAATTACACGTTTTATTCGAATTCAGCGTGAAAAATATACCATTCCATTTAAAATAACAAAGTTGGTATCGACTTCCGTTATAACCGGATGTAAATCGAACTTGAAAATATTTTTAAAAGAAGCGGCATAAACAATAACCAAATGAGCCCAAGTTTCAGAATTGAATTCCTTCTACTAATTCATATACTTCTAATAGCCCATCAACTTGAAAAACCCTGTATACAAACTACAGAGGTACTACAATTAGTGGAGGTTAATCCCTTCCATACCCGGTATGTGACGATGGATGGGCAAAAGAAAACAAAACAGGAAATGTGCATTCGTATTAAGACAACTTACCTACGAATGCTCTTGATTTGTCCATCAACTCGGCATGATGGTCAAAATATAAAGAAATGTAAAAATGTATTTTTATTTTCTTTCTTTCCATTCATATAACACACATTTCCAATGGCTTAACCTATTTAAATACCTCAACTAATTTAAAAAATTACTAATAATAAAAGCACATTGAATTCACTTGTAATACAGAAATCTGGCAATTTAACCTTTCAACTATGAAGATGAACGATATTCGTATCATCTATAGTATTGACATTTTGAAATAATTAGACCAATAAATTTTAAGTATGTAAACTTTCACCACCTTAGAATTATGATTGAGACAGAAGGGCCGTCATCTGTATATGAACAGTTACGTCTAGGTTCTAGAGATTTCGTCTGCAACTGCGGCTGACATCATCAGTGGATCAGCGTTAAGTGACCGAGTCGCTGGTGAGACTTGGAGATGCAATATTTGGATGCGGATCTACTGATGCTGTCAGTCGCAATTGCCGATGAAACGTTTGGACATAATTGTTCACATAGAGCACGTCTCTTCAGCCCTAACCATAATCACACTTATATTATAAAGGCGAAAGTTTGTGAGTGTGTGAGTGTGTATGTTTGTTACTTCTTCACGTCTAAACGGCTGGAGCGATTTTAATAAAATTTGCTATGGAGTTAGCTGACACCCTGGATTAACACATAGGCAACGCTTTACTGCGGGAAAATATCTTATTCCCATGGGAAAATCGATGAAAATGAATTCGCGGAATAATATAAATGCGAAAGTAACTCTGTCTGTATGCTACACAATCTCGCCTAAAATTTACTGAACCGATTTAAATGAAATTTGGTATACAGATAGTCTAAAGCCTGAGAGAGGACATAGGCTACTTTTTAATGCGAAAAAAGGGTTGTAAGGGATTGAAGTAGGAAAGTTTGTGCAGAAATTCCGTAATTATTAAAGACTTTTTGGGCCTTTGATTAGATATAAATAAATACGACATTCAATGTTTGTAACTATTTTACCCTAAAGGGGATAGTTCTAGTTGTACATTTTTTTTTAATATATATTTCCCATCTCTATGCTCTGTACATCTTTTCTTCTTATTATAACCGATACCTTATTCCTTTCCTTGTATTACAGCATGTAATCTAGTCAACAACTTTACATTATTTTTCTTTTTATCATTTTTTAAATATTTTTTCCATTCCATCTTCCCTTATCTTTCCACTACTTTTTGTTTACTCTTATTATACCATAAATCACCTGTTCTTGTTTTGTAGTAGAGGTGCAGAGTTTTCACTCTATAGTTTTAAGTAATTGAACAAGTTTAGCACTAACTTTCGAGAATCTAGTAGATGTATGTAAGTGTTAATGAAAGGGCTTTGTTTTCGGAAGAGCAGATTTTAAGGTAAATACAAAAGCAAAGCAGACACTAAAAGCTTGCAAAAGCCACAACGAGAAAGCTAAGTGACAGCCTTTACATTTGTTCTTTTTGGGTATATTTAGGTAAAATAAATATATACAGTCAGATGTTGTGTTTATAAACTAAATTATTAATAAATAATCATGAAAAATGAACCGTTAAATAGGTACATAAATATGTATCTACTTTTTGGTAGTGTTTTGCCACTCTGCAGCACCTATTCACTATCCCTTCAAAATTACATTATCTCAAACTGTATTGGAAAGTATAGTGCGGTCAATTTAGACATTCGAAGCTGCATTAATCCCCACCAAGCTGAAAATCAGTAAGATTGTTTAAAATATGAATAAAAATAAAATTTGAAAGTTCCCCATCTTTCCCCCGTATGGAAAAAAAATTATTCAAGGTCAAAGGTCAAAAAAATGAGTTTTTCGCGATTTTCAGCAAAACGGTGAGTTCTATCATAAAAATACTTCAGACAAACATTGTAGATCATAAAATTATCTATAAAATATGTATCAATATTTTTTTTCCTAAGAGCCACAGTTTCTGAGATATCAGGTAAAATGAAACCCAGTCCCTTATTTTATACACCAGTGTAACTTCGAGACATCATCTGTCTCCTGTTAAATTGTATGCGTGGCTAGGGTCCTTCTTATACCTGCTTTATGTCAGTGTGCCCAATAAATGAAATACTGTTAGTCTCGGGGTTGCCAGATTAGGGGATTTTCCCCAAAAACTAGGGTTTTTTTTTCTTTGGGGTATTTTTTGGGGATATATTTTTCAGGGGAATTCTTCTGGGGAAAAATTTTCCTCTACAATCTTTTTTCTATTTGCACTAAATATTTTCTAGTTCTTGGGGATTTATTTGTCACATAGCTTATTTTGGGATATTTTAGAGATACATATTTTATAGATAATTTTATGATCTACAATTTTTGTCTGGGGTAATTTTATGATAAAACTTACCGTTTTGCTGAAAATCGCGAAAAACTCATTTTTTTACCTTTAACCTTGAATAAAATTTTTTCCATACAGGGGAAAGATGGGGAACTTTCAAATTTTATTTTTAATCATGTTTTAAACAATCTCACTGATTTTCAGCTTGGTGGGAATTTATGTAGCTTTACTCCTATTTTTTCGTCTAATTTGACCGGACTATACTTAATAAAATGCTGTTATTATATTGTTATATCCATCTGACTGATTAAAATGTATTCTTGTAACGTTGATACCTGCCCACCAGTGGCATTGCGCCAACGAAGCGAGAAATGAGTGCATTTTATTTGACAATCGTTTGTTGCTCGAATTTCCCATGGGGTAAGCTCGGGATATAATGCAGCCCACGTATAATTGATATTTAAAGCTACCCTACGTATCTTTTGTAGGTCTTTCATAAAATCTGCTCAGAATCGGTAGTTTTTGAGGTTCTCCGAAAATAAATAGACAGAGAGAAAGTTAAAAAATGTTTGACACCTAGGCACAGATTAATTATTAAATACATAACTTTAAAATATGAAAAAAGGCATTCATCAATTATATGACTCAAAATGGGGAAGCAAAATGGAACGTCAAACTTATAATTCAATTTTCAAGGAATAGTTTCAATCTATTTTCCTCTTGAGGGGGTAGGGGACCTCACCATATCTTACGAAATCTCACTGGGGGTGGTCCAGATTGAAAGAGAAACATCTTACGTAGGTAATGGACATCCTCATACATCAAATGGAGTGCTGCGGAATTAAATTAGATAAATCATCCTTAATCCTACATAAAATATTTAGAATACTAAAATGCGCCTGGACATCCAGGGTGTTATTTCTTGCAATCAAAGACTAACCTAATTAGTAAAAACACATAGACAATTTGAAAATACGAAAGAAATAATCAATTTTGAGCTATAATAATCAGGGGTTTTGATTTGAGGGACGTTACTCAAATTTGAATTTATAAAATTAGCTACAGAGATCCACTAAATGTTACGTAATGGTAACCTAGCATACATACATAAGTACGACAAACTTAATCGTCCATGCAATTTACTTGCTAAATTAACTTTATTCTCTCAGTAGAAGTTCGTCTTTTGAATATGGAGCGATCTTTTGAGACACAGATAAAATAGCGGTCACTGACAAAAAAAAAGCAAATTCTTCTGGTGGTCTTTCTTTGTAATCATTCTAGATTAGGGTTGTCAGAGCATTGTTTACGTAAAAGAAAACTTTGTGGCAAAGCAAATGGAATTCATTCATTTGCAAATGCTTTAACAAAGTTTAAATTAACTGTCATCAGTTTTAGCTTACTTTTTCTTGCTTACAATTAAAAAGATGTAAGTTGGAGAAATTGTGTATATAACGAAAGTGTGACAGTGACAGTTTAATTAATTGATTAATTAATTGAATAAGTAAGCACTGACGCGGCAAAATATCGGTTAAAACTTCTATTGTAGCATTAATTTTTAGAGTTCGGTTAGTTCAGTACAATTTTAAGAAGAACAGGGAAGTTTACATTTGGACGTGGTTGAAAAAAAAGTATTCCACACCAAAGAAATGTTCCTGTGGTATCAGTTCATCCTTTTCTTCCCTCTAATAATTCTATTCAATTAAATTCACACGCAAAATTACCGGAATTATTCGGCGGTTTCGTTTTTTTTTTCTATTGTTTAATTATTTGTAAATATTAGTGTAGTATTTGAACCGTAATTTCCTCTTCTACGGTTTTTAAACATCAACAATTGTAAGTACCATTTTTTCCAATAAAGCTGAAGCCATTTGAATGGTGATTTTAATAATTATTTATTAATGATTACCTCTCCAAAAATTCCGGCCAATTTAACATATTTTCATATCTGTTCCAAATAATCTTATGTAACATGTAGTTAATATTTTGGGAACACGTCAATTCTTTTGTTGTGATCTCACGAGAAAAAAATATAATAAAACGCAAAAGTTATTTGGGGATTTTTCCATTTATTATTTTATATAATATAAGTTATTTAACAGTTTGGATACTTAATTGTTTTTAAAGTTAACTAAATCCTTTGAACAACTTTATTCACTTACTTGTTAATAAAATTATTTATAATTTTTAGATATCTAGTATAAAAAATTAAATATATATATAAATAATTGTAAAATTTGAAGTAAAATTTTCCATTCATGTTTTATTTTTATGAGTTTGTTGATAGTTGGAAACATCTTCATCTTCAAAAAATATAAGCAGGTAGGCAGATATTTTAAAAATTGCAATAAAAGTAGTTAGGTACATTTCGTTACAGTATGTGAACTATTAAAACTTTTCATTTCGTCATAACATTTTTTTATTGCACTGTCTAATAACGAGAACTAATACGAGGTCATAACTGCTCTATCTCCCAAAATTGCTTTTGATATTGATTGGCAATAACGTGGCGCGACAATCAAATCAGGAAAATGAAATTATAGTCTATTGGCGTCGACGGATAATTCATATCAAATACCATCCCAAAAAATATGCATTACGTTATGTATTTTTGTGGTCTGCCTACGAACCTTTGGTCATTGGACTGTAATACGGACGAAACATGTATGGTCGAGTGTACAGGTATAATTATATTATGTGCAAAGAAGTTTTGATCTTTCTAAAATATGTCGATGAACAATATGAATGATAAGATTGAATCGATGTTGCAAATCCTCTCACATTCTTAAAATGTCTGCTACATTTCCTTCATGTTTTGCATCCTTAGAATGGGATTTAATCCTAGACTTAGACTAGGATCATAAGGTTACGAAAGAAGGAAGCAACATGAACAAAGTGAACGATACAACTGCCTTTTATTTAGTTAATAAGTGCTATAAATTGTAGGGTTTTTCACATTAGAAACCTTTATACTGGTATATCAAATTAAATTCCTGCTTGACTTTTAATTCTGTATTAGGTGTGTAAAATGAAGTTTGTTGAATAGCAATTGATCAAACTTCCGGACTTCGTACCAAAAAGGTCGATACGATGACACGATGAGTAATCGATTTCATAGACAATCGATATCTTCCATCAAATGATACCAAGTCGATCAAAATAATGCTCTCGTTGATGTGTACGACTACGGTTATCTGTAAAAAATAAAAAAAAGCAGAAACTATGAGAAATCGTTACAGGTCGCTCTAGGGACGTTATCACTTGGGGTATCCTGTAGGTACATATATGTTTTGTAAGGTCATAAGTATTCGTGATAATCTGGTGCCAAAACTCCTATTCTATTTTTGTAACAAGCAGAACATAAAAGAATTGAATTATACTGTTAAATCATGATAAGCAGAAAAGCAATTTATATTGAACTTGCAGACTTCTGTGTTAGACGTAACCAAACACTCTGCTATCGTCCTTGCTTATCGCTTATGTATTGTTCTAAATAATGATTTTGAAAGGAATGAAAATAACGGAATAGTTGTCTGATGGCTAGCTACTATTTTCTTTCGTTACATTGTAACCTTTTAGTCCTAGGTCATTTTTTCCCTTTATAAAACTTTTATTTAATTTTTATTGTTTGTAAAATTGCAAGTTTTGAATATTTGACCTTAAAACAACAAAATACATACAAATTTTAGTAACTAAATTTGGATTGTTAAAGATGAAGTAAATAATGCTAAAGTTAATAATATTTGTTTCACACTATTAATTAGTCAGTCATTCGTAGGGTTTCAGAGGATATTTAGGCAATATCAACCGCGAGTAGGAATATAAAGTTATTCAAGGAACATCCTCCGTATGTTTATTCTTGTGCTTAAAACAAATCGATTCACAATCGGCAGTTTTTGAGATTTTCCGAAAACAAATAGACAGAGAGAAAATGTTTAACACTTAGGCACAAATTAATTATTAAATACATTACTTTAACATAAGAAAGGAGGTATTCATCAATTATATGAGCTCAAAATGGGGAAGCAAAATTTAATCGAAAGAAAAGGGGTTGTTAAAAATGGAACGTCAAACTTATAACTCAATTTTTAAGGAATACTTGCAATCTCTTTTCCTCTTGAGGGGGTAGGGGGCCTCACCATATCTTACGAAATCTCACTGAGGGTGGTCCAGATTGAAAGAGAAACATCTCACGTAGTTAATGGACATCTCATACATCAAATGGAGTACTGAGGAATTAAGTTAGATAAATCATTGAAGCCCTTAATTCCTCATAAAATATTAGAATCCAAATTGCGTCTGGACATACAGGGTGTTATTTATTGCAATCGAAGACTAGCCTAATTAGTAAACACTCTTAGACAATTTGAAAATACCAAAGAAAATTTTAAGCTATAATAAAGAAGAGTTTTAAGGGACGTTACTCAAATTTAAATTTATAAAATTAGCTACAAGTATTCCAGTTATTTTTTTTGTCACTCTGTATATTATTATAGTTAGAAAGCTGTCCGTTTTCCTTTAAATGAGTTTTAGTAGTACATAAATATATATGTCGTTAATAAAGCAGCAAAAATCTCGCCTGGTAACAATGTCTCTAAAATAGTACCTACACATTCGAGCACATTATGTGGCAAACAAAGTAATCCCAAGAGCATTACATTCTATGCATTTAATGCATTCATGTGCAAACTTTAGCCTTCCATGTGTACATTAATGGATGACACTTTATGTGACTACGTAGTTGTAGGTACAACATTAACGTATTGCACTATATTAAAGTTTACGTTTGTGGCAAAAATTTAACAACCCTTTGTTTTTTTAATATTAATTTTGATTTAATTTAATTTTTATGAATGACAGATCACAATTTAAATAGAACAGTAAAGAAATTGTACAAAACGTCACAATTATCGAAGATTGATTAGACCCATGCCTTCAGTTCTTCTAATAAAAGATCATACACCGATTTTTTGAACAATATTAGTTCTTGAAAAGTCGTTTTACATGAAAATTTATATTTAAGGCCACAAAAAGGCGTTTTTTCATGCTTCGAATGCTCGGTTGTGCGAATGAAAGGAAGTGTGTGTGATGTGGTGGTGGAAACCAATTTGAATTTTTTAGCCCTCAGACCGAGCAGAATACTGATTTCATTTTTCCAGTTATTTACTTGTCAGGTAGGTATACAGGGTTTTTCAAGTTGATGGGCTATTAGAAGTATATGAATTAGTAGAAGGAATTAAATTCTGAAACTTGGGCTCATTTGGTTATTCTTTATGCCGCTTCTTTTACAAATAATTTCAAGTTCGATTTACATCCGGTAATACCGGAAGTCGATACCAACTTTGTTATTTTAAATGGAATGATATATTTTTTACGCTGAATTCGAATAAAACGTGTAATTCTAAGGTAAGTTTGATAACCAACTTGTACACCTATGACGATCGGTTTATGAGTTAATTTATTTTTATAGAAAAAAAATCGCTACCGCAACCCAAATTATAAAAAATCATAACTTCCACAAAATACGACTTAGAGTGTTGAAATTTTTACTAGTAATAGCTGAATATTAGTGCTAACGCCTTGACAAAATTGAATTAAATAATTTATACAGGGCGTTCAAAATAAAATTCTAAAGTTTAAAAACTTCAAACACGAATTACCTCGTTTTTTCAAATAGCACCTACGATTTTTTATTTTTTCAATCGATTCCTTTTTTTATCCTCTTTCGATCCATATGGATACTTCCTATTTTATTTGAAAATTTTGGAATAATTTTGAATTATTACTTAAAATAGGAAGTATCCATATAGATCGAAAGAGGATAAAAAAAGGAATCGATTGAAAAAATAAAAAATAGTAGGTGCCATTTGAAGAAACGAAGTAATTCGTGTTTGAAGTTTTTCAATTTAAGAATTTTATTTTGAACGCCCTGTATAAATTATTTAATTTAATTTTATCAAGGCGTTGGCACTAATATTCAGCTACTACTAGTAAAAATTTCAACACTCTAAGTCGTATTTTGTGGAAGTTATGATTTTTTATAATTTGGGTTGCGGTAGCGATTTTTTTTCTATAAATTAAATTAACTCAGAAACCGATCGTCATAGGTGTACAAGTTGGTTATCAAACTTACCTTAGAATTACACGTTTTATTCGAATTCAGCGTAAAAAATATACCATTCCATTTAAAATAACAAAGTTGGTATCGACTTCCGGTATAACCGGATGTAAATCGAACTTGAAAATATTTTTAAAAGAAGCGGCATAAACAATAACCAAATGAGCCCAAATTTCAGAATTGAATTCCTTCTACTAATTCATATACTTCTAATAGCCCATTAACTTGAAAAACCCTGTATACATATTACAAAGTCAGTAAGAACTGAATTCTACAACATTTGCTTCATCATCTAAAATTTTCCGAAGTTTCTAACGGTATATTAATGTAGTTTTTATTTCCTCGTTTTATTCCTCTATAAAACAAAAAGTTCTGAGGATTTGGGAAAATCTGTTTTTCC
Source organism: Agrilus mali (assembly GCA_029378335.1). NCBI lineage: Eukaryota > Metazoa > Arthropoda > Insecta > Coleoptera > Buprestidae > Agrilus > Agrilus mali. The sequence goes on along the minus strand of CM055655.1, from coordinate 4,692,018 downwards.
TACAATTCGTATACAGAATTTGTAATAAGTGGCTAGTCATTATCTTATGAGCCTTGAGGTAGATTTCGTAATGGATTTAGCCCTTTAAACTGAATTCAGGATTTACAAGGATTCCTGTTTTGGGAAAGATCCCTACTTATCTTCAATGTGTCCCTTTTCAAGTGCCTTCCTTTGTTAAAGCTATTGATAAATACTTCCTATACCCAGATCTTGGTTATTCTTCGGTACCTGCCTGTTTTATTCTATTCTGTTATAAAAGTTTTGCTTTTGTCTCTCATCATTAAATAGTCCCTTTAAGTGTATCGAATAAAATATAAAACTTTAAGTACACGACGAAAGGTTATTTCACAGTTATGATAGGTTTACTGAATACAAACTAAATGGGGAGGGGGATTTCATAAAATTTTATTTAAATCCTGAAGGGGGTTTATTTAATTCACAGAATTTTTAATTAAATTAAAAGTTCAGTGTAATGAACGTGTGAAGTAGAGGGTGAAGGGTCCATCATTGGATTATACAATTTTATGTATTTTCACCCCATTAACTGAAACGCTTTTCCTATTAAATTACCTATTAAATCACGCTTTAACTGCATAGTGTTTTTTACCATAAATTATCACGAATTTATATTATTTTATATTTTATGACGGTTCATTTATATTCTGTATCTGCAGGTAATTAAAAAATTTTAATGTAGGTACTTGCTGTTTTATAGACTTATGGGGATGGGGGCTATGTCTGTATGTGAATCATATATTAACAGCTACTATCCAAATAGTTTTGCCTGAATGTTGATTAAAATTTCAGCAAAAACTATTACAACAAAGTTTCTTGGTGGTATAAATTACTATTCTCTCGCTAGGAAGTTGCTACTTTAATTTACCTACCCTCTAAGCAGTTAGAATAGTTTAAGTTTTTGTAGAATTTTGAAAGTTCTTTGACTAACAATAAGTCAGTAGTTTTTAAACTTTCCGGCAGTAAGGTTTCAATTTTATAGGAGCAAATATATGTAAGTGCTGGTATAATTTGTAAACATGAACTATGATTATGATAATGATCATTTCAAGTAAATCAGGATATTTTTTTTATATAACCGAATAAATTGGATTCTACAATGACACAATTGCGACAGATGGCGACATGCTGTCACTTACATGAAATTTAAACGTCTTGTTGGCATTCGGCAAATTTCAAACGTATATCAAGCTAGCACGACAAAAGTTATTTTTCCGATTTCTAACTTGCACTATAATTTGTCGCTAATTTGTTACCAAATCCAAAAATTTGTCGCTCGTGCCGTTTAGCCATAATCAGCTGTAGTGCTAGCTTGATATCAAGCTAGCACTACACATAGCGTATCTCGAAAACGATATGTCGTAGGATATAACTGTAAAGGCCATAATTTGTCGCTAATTTGTCGCTGAAAGATGACACATTCAACGAATTTGTCGCTAGTCTTATCTTCATCTGATAAGCGAAAAACTGCTGAAAAACCATCAAACTGGCACTACATATTACATATGGCATATATCGAAAAGGAAATTACTGTAAAGACCATAATTAGTCACTGAAAAATTACACATTTAACAAGTATGCGGAGAGCAGATACAAAGTTTGTTACTACAGGATGATACCTTAGTCAATGTTGTTGCAAATTTTGTCAAAGTGGCCAAAAAAAAGCCAATTATATTAGATTAAATATGTAATTTTATTTTTAGTTAAGTATGTACATCATATTTTATTTTATTATAACGGTGGATACTGGAGTACAAGAACGTCGATGATTTTTGTTATACGTCAATCATGGTTGATGTATATCAGTAATCTCGGATTTACTTTCGTGTTTTCCTTCACGATATGATGTACAAGAGAAATTTGTACTCTTTTAAAAATATACACTAATTAGATAAACAGCAATAACATCTAGAACGCTATTATGGACATATAAACAATATTGATACTTTCAGTGCCACCTAATTGTTAAACCGTTGAAGACTAATTTTCGATTTGGTAACAAATTAGAGAATAATTGGCGACAAATTTTGGTCATTATAGTATGTTTCAAATATATTTCTATTTTGAAATATGGATGCCATATGCACTGTCAGCTTATCAGCTGGAGATAAGACTAGCGACGAATTAGTTGAATGTGTCATCTTTCAGCGACAAATTAGCGACAAATTATGGCCCTTACTGTAATATCCTACGACATTTCCTTTTCGAGATATGCCATATGTAGTTCCAGTTTGATGGTTTTCCAGCAGTTTTTTGCTTATCAGTTGAAGTTAAGACTAGCGACAAATTCTTTGAATGTGTCATCTTTCAGAAACAAATTATGGCCTTTACAGTAATATCCTACGACTTTTCCTTTTCGAGATACGCTATGTGTAGTGCTAGCTTGATATCAAGCTAGCATACCAGTTGATTATGGCTAAACGGCACGAGCGACAAATTTTTGGATTTGGTAACAAATTAGCGATAAATTATAGTGCAAGTTAGAAATCGGAAAAATAACTTTGTCGTGTTAGCTTGATATACGTAAATTTCAAGTCACTTATTGTAACTGCTTATAGCTTGTTGATGGAGACTAATATACAATGCAATCACGATTATATATTTGGTGGTTGTGGTAAATAGCTGCCCAAGAACTCAATGCTTTTTTCTCTTCATTGTGTACCCTTTAAGACTCTCATAGTTGCAACTTATTGCAATTATCTAAATTGATAGTCATTTTCACCTGAAGAAGCCAATGTTTTGGTGAAACAATTATAGTGAACAATATTTTGAAACTTCAGTTTCATTCGCTAAATAAACGAAATACTTAGTGAATACCACATTATTCCGTGAATTTGAAATACTTGCAATAGAAATCCCTATGTTCGGATCAGCAAATTCCATATGTGTATATTATATACTTATTACTTTCTTTACATAGGCACTATTATTTATTTATTTCACAACCTGGCCCTTTATTAATTTGTACTGACCGTCCATTCTTTTGTTTATAATGTCATCATTCTAGAAATCTCTTTTCGGAGATGTCTTTTGTGTTATATGTGATTTTACGATTAAAATACAAACGGCCATCGCACTAATTAGTATTAGATTTTTACAGCCCCTTTATTGATTCCGGCATATGCTTACACACATCATCACAACTCACCAGACATCTAAAGAAAAACCGTCGGTATTATTTTTTATGAAATTGGTCAATTGGTCTGAGCAGATTTCAAGAGAATACACTATTTAGTAGTAAAAACGCTGAGTTGTCTATTATGTCAACAGCTCTTGGTCTAGTCTCTAGTATTATAATAGAATGCAAATATTTCATATAATTAATACATAGTACATATATGATCTACTGTAATGTTCATGAACTCGAGTGTCTAGGTCAGAAAACCGCAAAATATTACTCCCATTAACAACTGTTTATTCACTTGAAATAACTGTTTTAAAATTAGGTAATCGTTCAATAAAAAACGGCAATCGTTTTTATTATTCGGTGTTACCGGCGGCAGTATTATTGTATATTCCGTGAGTTATTTTATCGCCAAGAACAATTTTTATTCATTATTCGTTTGCGTTCGTTTTACCAATCTATTTTTATTTCTATTTTGATTGACTGAATTTTGCCGAGTTTGTGGTACAACTTGTCCGTTCTTTCTAAAGGAGCAAATTGTTTTAATGGGTGATGTGCGGGCCATAAAGTTTTTATTATTCGAAACATACGGAAAATATATCTGTTAAGTAGCTAGAACAGAATTTTACGAGATGACAATGAAAATAGTATTTAATTAGTAAACATAGCTGTAGAAATAATTTTCATTTTTATTGTTGGTTAAGTATTGGGTCAAATTAATATGCTCTTGATGTAGATTTTTATGACAATTTTGTGTATAAATTACGTTTTTCCGATGGTTCAGTATCGCATTGAATCAAATTTGCAAATTGTTTAAATTTTGAAAGGTTTTTAAAAGTATCTAATAAATTTAATAGACTTAATAACAACTATTATCCAATATCCCTTGTCCTATTAACATTTTAATAGATCACCCGCTACACTACCCTAACCCTTCTGACTCGCTTATTTACTGCTTGACTTCTGACCCATTGATTATTTTATACTGGCCAACATAGTGCTCGTTAAGTTACCCCCAAGTTAAACTTTGAAAGTTGGCCACTGCCTACATTCGCCGTGCAACCATGGTGGTTTTGTGTTTTAAAAATTCGACACGTTGCATGTTTAAATTGAAACAAATATAATTTTGGAAAATAATAAGCACTACGTGACATCTTACTATAGAGACATTTTATCCAAAATTGAAACGTTTTAGGTCTTATTTTGATGGAATTAATATTTTAATACCTTTTTTTTTGAATGAAGTAGCTTTCAACCCCTTGTCGAAGACTATAACGGCAGCTCGATCCACTTATTTTCTATAACAGCGAGATATTGGCCAATAAAATAGCAAAAAGTGGCACTAGCCTTTCCGTTCTGTAGGTAATAATTAGAAATTTTTGAACCTCCAGATCATGGGTCACCAAACTTTTTTTAATTTCTCCATCGGCCCTCATAAAAGTAATTTCCTGTTAATTAAAATAAAACTTTATGAGATACTGTGTTGTACATTTATTTTATGATTTTAAACATTTATTAAATTAATGGTACTTATCTAATACATTGTGTAACAATAGTTTTATGAAAAATATATAAATGATGAAGTTTAAATACCTTAATATTTATTAAATAATAAGTTATTATAAATAAGTAGAAATAATAAATAAAGGAACTGCAGATCTATTTATACATACTCAATTAGATATGTGTGATTTACGTATTAAGAACTGTTTTTTCTTCGACCCCCAATCGACCCTTCCGATTCGGATCGACCCCCGCTTTTGTTAAACAAACCCCTGGGGGTCTATATAGACCACTTTGGCGACCTCTGCTCTAGGTGGTCACGTAACTTCACATATTACACGATTACACTTCGGATTTTTTACTCATTAAAGCAAATCCCTGTTATTGTTGAACATTAAAAAGGAAAAACAAAATTCAGATAATTCTAATTGACAGACATCTGTATTTATTTTTTCCAAATATTCGGTAGGTACTAAATTCAACTTTTTGAAAACGATCAAAATTTTTTAAAATAAAGGTAACTATCCAACACACATAAAAGAAATAAAGATGTCTTTTGTATTTTCACTTTTTTATTTTCATTTTTTCAGATTATTAGATGTGGGAACAAAATACGAAAAATAATTTTTAGTAGGTACTTGGAACACAGAATTAAAAGCAATGAATTACTTGTAAAATGAATTTTTTGCTTTTGTACCCTCTCATATCTTCTTAAGAAGTGACGTTTTAAAAATTTTAAATAATGCACTCAAATCAAATAATGATGTATAATATGTATTTACGTTTCCCAGTGATTTCAAAAGTGCTTCTAGAATTTTCATTAATCTGTTGTTATGCAGGAGTAATAAAATATTTTTCTTAAATGGAACATCCTCTATATTACTTATAAAATTTTTGAAATTCCCTGTTAAAACAAACACCTCAAATGTTTTAAATTTTTTTTACTAAGCGCTGAGTTGTGCTCCAATATCTACATTTCAATTTGTATTTTTTTGCTTTTTAGAACCATTAGAATATGGTACTTATATAGAAGTTATAGTGTCATTTTCATTTTTAAAATTTTAGTGCATCCTCATATGTAATCTATGTAAAATTCTCTTGTGTTATACTTACTATTAGTCCCAATGACAGTGAACCTAATCGCAGCACTAATTCCTGCCTGTATGACTTATTTTTGAAAACTCGAAAGTCAAAATCGCTTTTTCTACATTTCGTCATTTCCATAAGAAAAATGTTCTATTGAATCAAGCAGTTTAGTTAATAATGGCAATCCATTTTCCTATTCCACAGTGTGACGTTGTTGTTTGGTTTAAATTAATGCCCTGGTGAATTGAATAGATTCATAATGTCTGATAATAAACACAGTGGGCAAACGAAGAGCGCGTCGCTTAACCTAATTTCGTCTTCTCATTAATCATTTTGAAGCTGTAACGAACCGTTCGCCGAAATGTTCACGTTTCGGCAGGTGACGATGCTATCTCTTCGGTCAATTTTCTAGGTGAAAAAATTGTCGACTGACTAACTACCAATCATTTCCTGCTATTCGACTTCTAAACTTATGGCTCTCCCTTTTACGTCATAGAAGGTTTAATCGACGAAAATAAATTCTGCCCCACTAATACAAGAGACAGCCCGTTATGGATATCACTTTTCCTCAACTCTGTGCAATAAATGAAGTAGACTGCTAGAAGAGAAGAAAAAGAAATATTTTATAATTAATTATACGATAACACTCGCCTTCTTTGTGATGTGTTAGAAAAAGAAGAAGTTTGTTCTTCCTATTGGACACTTTTGTAATACAAAAATTGAGTGAAACATTTGGAGCGTTATCACAGTTTTAACTTTTAAGGATTACAATTACGAAAATTATCCCCCATAAACGAATACATCGTATTTTCTAACCTAGGAAGATTAATGACGAGTTATTTGGTAGATCCCTTGGGATAGCAAAGGGCAAGATAAGTTCTGGGTAGGTTCTACCCTGTTGGGACTTTTGTTATTAGACTCCAAATACAAAACACTTTCCTTGAACTCTCGACTGATTCGTTTAATTTTATTTTTGGTACTTATCTGAAGTGCACATCCCCTAGAATTTAACAGAATATCCCTATGCTTTTATTCGTAAGTTATTAGTGGTGTATATGATACACACCGAGGAAATACAACTAACAGAATCGGAAGTTAAAAAAATTATTAAAGAACCACAACTTTTTTGGAGATCCCCCCCACCTCCCATAAATGAAAAGATATTAAAGGGAAAAAATTGGTGGGGAAATATTTTTACAAAGACTCCGGATTGAATGCATTGGCCTAATAATCAAAAATTTTAAATACATATGTAAATACGAGGATAGATCAAATATAAACGAGCCTTTGTTCATAAAACATTTAGTTTTTAAAATTTTCACAAAAACACAAATTTCTCTATTTTTCGACATATCCCCCTTGTTTGATTATACATTTTTCCCAACGGTTGGTAGTTTTTTCATCTCGTTTTCATAAAAAGAAGAAGGGCAGGGGTCTATCCAGTTGCGCACAAACGCCTCCACATGCTTTATCAGTCTGAAATCGCTCGCCTCCTAGTGATTCTTTGAGGGGCCCAAACATGTGGAAATCACAAAGGGGGTAAATTTGGGCTATATGGATGGTGCTCCGACTGAGTCTAGTGCATTTCACTGATTTGGGCCTGCGTTAAAGCTGCGATGCGAACTCGAGCAGCTTTTTGATGTTCACTTTAGCAACTTTGGGACCCAACGAGCTTTAAATTTTTCGGAATCCCCAGTTTATCGTTATGATTGTGTGGACACTCCCATAGCTGATGCCGAGTTCAACAGATATCTGAAGCACAGTGGCGTGGTGGTCCCCTTCAATAAATTTCTAACGCGTGCAATGTTAACTGGCGATATGCTGGTGCGCGGACGACGAGGATGATTTACATTTGCGACACGATTACGCCTTTCGTTAAATTCTTTGCACCAAACTTTTACCCGATGCCACGAAAGCGTTTCATTTCCGAACTGTGCTAGCAATCTACGCAAAATTTCAGCTAGTTTCACGTTCTTACGTGTAAGAAATTTAAAAATAATCCGTTGCGCAACGCTGCTATGCATCTCTTTCTCACTCAATGTGATAGCTACTAACCAAGCAAACACAGCAATACGACGAGTCGTTTCCGTGTCACTTAATATCCCCACTTCAAGTTGCTAACGCCCGTATGCGCCTTGAACAACTATCCGGCGCTCAATTTAAAAAGGCTCGTTTATATTTGATCCGCCCTCGTAATACCAAAACCATACAATCTAAGAAAAATTTATCCACGAATGCCTGGTATTAAGTCCTCAAAGAATAAGACATAATTTCGTATTATTTAGTGGAAATATAACAATTCAATATGGATACTTCATTTCAAGTAAACGTGGGCAGAAATGGGCCTGTTTACTAGTAAGGATTATACCCCTGAATTTTTTTTTTCTCATTTTAAATGAACAGAACATTGTTAAAAAGTCGCTTCTATGTGCAAAAAACATGAAAATTCGGTGTTTTCTTGTCATTACTTCAAGACTGTTGTTAATAGATTTCTTTTTTGTTTCTGTTGTCGGTTTTCCAAAACCGGCTCATTTAAGTCGCGGTGAATTTCATTAATTATTTATTTAAACAATCGTTAAAAACCGTCGAAATTTTCGAAAACGATTTTTACTGTGAGAGAAAAAATGTTGAACCCTTGAAAGTTTAGTTGAATACGTCTCGCATTATCCTTAAGTAAGAAAAACTTTTTTGTTAAAAAATATTTATTAGTGTCCCAGAAATGGTTAATGAAAATTCGACTTATTAACGTTATCAAAAGTGGTTCATCCAAGGCTCATTCTTGTCGTTAAAACGAATCTGTTGGGGTATTACTAGTAAATACGCCCATTTTTAATGGCAGTAAGCTTTATTTGTTGACACGTCATAACCATGTATGTACCTATAACAAAACGAGAGTAAAGTTTAAAAAATTACTGCCAAGTGCGAGTCGAACTAGCGCACCGAGGGTTCCGTACAAACCTGTATATATGTGATGTAACTAAAAATTTAAGGTTTTCGGAATTTTTCCTTTATATGTGCTATAAAACATTGCTGCATGCCAAATTTCAAGATTCTAAATCGACTGGAAGTACCCTTTAGGTTTTGATTTCCTTGCGAGTAGTTGCGAGTTTGAAAATATGCGGCTTAAATTGCTGTTTCTTTTGATTGCGTTGACATAGAAGTTTGATTTTATTACAGCTTAAAGGTATTATAGACCTGAGTATTTGATATGAATTTCAATTTAATACCTCTACGCGTTCATGAGGAAAGGGGTAGTAACTTTAAAATTATTAAAAAATTTTTTATTATATGATGTAACTAAAAATTTACGGTTTTCGCAATTTTTCCTTTATCTGTGCTATAAGACGTTGCTTCGTACCAAATTTCAAGATTCTGAGTTCACGGGAAGTACTCTGTAGGTTTTGATTCGAAAATTTGCGGAAATTTGCGGCATAAACGGCTGTATCTTTTGATTGCGTTGGCTTAGAAGTTTGATTTTTTTACAGCTCCAAGGGACAATAGACCTGAGTGTTTGGTATAAATTTTAGCTTGATACCTCCACGCGTTCCTGATTAAAAGGGTCTTGACAGACGGACGGACGACGGACAACGAAGTGATCCTATTATAAGGGTTCCGCCTTTTCCTTTTGAGGTGCGGAACCCTAAAAATTAACCTAAAGAAACCAAATGTTGTGGTAAAACAATTGCAGTAAACAATTAATAGAATGTTTTAAACTTTACTCTCGTTTTATTATATACGCCCAACAGTTACCTAAAATGAATTAGTTCCACTGTGTTTTCTCATTCCTCTGGTCTTAAAAAGTTTCTTGTCTTTATTATGGTATTATACAGGTATATAAGTATATAGGTAGTTCCCGGTGTGCGAATCATTTCGTTAGTTCGTTTTATCTTCCCTTTTCTATCTAATTTCATTATGTCTTCTAAAACTGTGTTATACATAATATGTAAGCCGGATATGCATGTTCTAACGTAAATGTGCCCTGCTTTCAGGGGAAATCAAGGCGAGCTTAGAAGTTTAGTTTAAAATTAAAATCCCTTTCTGTATGCACAGCTGCAGCACATGGTACGTCAAGATTCATGGTATTCAAATACTGTTGTTACACAAATATTGAGAAATACACCGGAGTAAATACTATACTACCGCAACCTTGCCTGGTTCGTACTTTCTTTCCCACTTTCTTGTGCAAAAACATGAACCACCAATAAATGAGTTTATTACACAGGGCCATTTAATTATGTTTTTACGAAATTAGTACCTAGTATAGAAATTGTAATTTCAAGTTGACAATATTCTCAATAAATAATTTTTTTTTAGTATTAAATATTTAATATAATGTTCCGTTATCTTTGCAAAGAAAGTGATTCAATATAATAGAAGGCAGTCTAACGTTGTCATATTCTTACGAATAGTATGTACTTGCGCATAATATTTACATGTTTTGTGGTACAGGTAAAAAACTGTTGAAATGATGATAACATTTTACATCAACAAACCTATTTGCATCCCTTTTGTCGTCTTTGATTCTGAAGCTGTTATTAAAAAGGGAGCAAATACTGTAACCTAATTGTAAATATTCGATTTTTTATTCTTCTTACAGCATTACGAGTCAAATATTCCATCGTTTTATGACCAGTAGGTACCGTTATAATAATGATACACTGTCTAAAATGATATATCACAATTTTTTTGTTGCTGGCATCCATAATTATGATTTTTTTACATGGTAGCCTATTTGTTCTCACATACTTAATATAAGCATTGTTGATGTGATGTGCAGAGATCATTTTTCTGAATGAGATAAAACGAAGTTGCGATTAATTGACATGGACAGTTCATTACGTGGCTCGCAACAGTAGCTTACATAAACATTAATGGTAATTACTCGTTATATAAGCATATTCTCGTTTGGGCCATTAATTAAGTCATAAATCTTCCTTTCATTTTATTTTTAAATTTTATCCCTGCTTGTATTACCATATCTATTGTTTTTCTTTAAGTTGTCATAAATGTTATAATAACAGTGCTCTGGTTGCCTTTTTGTTTTAACGACTGTATATAATTTATATTACACTAATAAGAGATTTAAATTGTTTAGATAGCGTTCATGACACAGTCTAAAGTGTGTTGATTTTGAAATTATTATTATTCACATTATTTTAATAATCAAATTCTGGTGGTTAAATAGTCAATAAAATGTGTTATTGATTTTATATATTTTTTTAAGGGTTGCATTATTATTGATTGGATGATTATAGTTTTGATAACACAAAACAATTTTTAATTCAACCACAACGTTGACTATAATTATACTTTTTATTGCTAATTATACTCTTTGCGTCGACTTTTAATGAACATTTGAAATTCGTTAGGACATAATTTTTAATGAAACCTTGGATCATGTGCTTGAACAGATATAAATCAAGGTAAAGGTCAAAAGTATATAAAGTATATCAACCGCTTCAAATTACAATTTTCCTATGATACCCTATTGCCTAGATGCATTTTCCATTGTGTATATTATACGTACAACGTACTTATCGTAAATCTTTAGCTACTTCATATTTTCATTAATATAATTGGTTAAGTTTAGTATGTACCTACTTGGAAAAATAATTATAATTTTTAATTACGAATCCATTTCTGCAAATTGGTTTTTTAAATTAACATTACAATGTTGTAACTTGTAAAAATAATGATGAGAAACATTATTGGAAGTAACTAAGATCTGCAATGCAAGTAATACCTAGCAGCAACTGAAAAATATTCTTATTTCTTTCGTTTGCCCACTTTTTATATCAACTGTCTTTTATCGACGAATCTCACCGAGTTGATAGTTATCGAATATTCCAGATTATTTCCCAAAACTTCTCGTAAGTTCGTTATGTAGAGCAGTCTTGCCCGGTGCATAGTTGTTGTCTTTAGTGTACAACAAAGATGCCACCGGTATCGATCGTTCGCGTTATTTCATACATATTTATTTGCTTGTTACCATGAAATGCGTTACCTTCCAAAGAATAATGAGATTATGCTTTACTGCCCCTTAATGTTTAACATTTTTTACTGTTTCTTGTTCTTTTACGTTTTCATATTTTTAAGGTTTCGCATATCAATGGATAAAACTGTAGATTTACAAGATTACCTGTACTTACGTTTTCATCAATTACTTGTATTGTATCTATTGTATAAGAACATACTTATACAAACAATAATACACTTTTTAAATTGTAGAATATCTTCTGAAAGAGAAAATTGTAACAATGTAACATTCAGGTTCGTTCGACTTCAAAAAAACGCTCTATAGAGAACTCTAAGTGAAAAGTTTTATCATGTTTAAGATTAATTTTTATTCACCTAGTGATTGCAAAAGGTACAATATCTATTTTTATTTCGAAGTGTGATTTTCAATAATTTTATAGTTTACTAGCTATGCCCGCGACTTCGTCCGCGTGGAATAGTAACTTTCGGCAGCATTTAAAATTTTTTTCTTCTATATTTTTATTTTCTGGGCCGTAAGCCTTTTTGCCGACGTCATTACACAAAAGCTTTCATTCCTAATTTTTGCTCCCTTAGGGGTAAAATTTTTACAAACTTTAAATGTCGTATTTATATCTAGTTAAAAGCCTAAAAAATAAGTTTCAAGCCTCTAGCTTTATTCTATCTACTGTACCAAATTCTCATTTTAATCGGTTCAATAGTTTGGGCGTGATTGCGTAACACACAGACAGACAGAGTTACTTTCGCATTTATAATATTATAGATTAATATAGTTTAATTATAGTTTAAAATAGTTTATATAGCTTAGTATTCAACTACTTTTATTGATCCAAATAAACAAAACCTCTATAACTTTTTACACTTAATATTTTAGTTTTCTGGGCCGTAAGCTTTTTGGACGACGTCATTACACAAAAACTTTCATCGGCTAATTTTATCTCTTTTAGGGTAAAATTTTTACAAACATTGAATGTCGTATGTATTTATATCTAATCAAAAGCCTAAAAAATCTTTAAAAATTACGGAATTTCCGCACAAACATTCCTTTTTCAACCCCTTACAACCCTTTTTTCGCATTAAAAAGTAGCCTTTGTCCTTTCTTAGGCTCTAGACTATCTCTGTACCAAATTTAATTTAAATCGGTTCAGTAAATTTTAGGCGAGATTGTGTAGCATACAGACAGAGTTACTTTCGCATTTATAATATTCCACGAATTCATTTTCATCGATTTTCCCATGGGAATAAGATATTTTCCCGCAGTAAAACGTAGCCTATGTGTTAATCCAGGGTGTCAGCTAACTGCATACCAAATTTTATTAAAATAGCTCCAGGCGTTTAGACGTGAAGAAACTCACAAACTTTCGCCTTTATAATATTAGTGTGAGAATTGTTTTTCTTTTATATTATAATAAATCACATAAAACATTTTAATTCAAGAAATATCACTTAGGTGAAGAGAACGGTCCAAATAAAAAAGAAGGCTCCTTCAGTAACTTTACTTACACTAAAAAAATGATTTTATATCTCTAAAATGCTATTGCTCATGTTCTTATTTTATCTACACGAATATGTAGAGCAAAAGGTCAGTATCGCCTACTGGTATACAATTTTCAGGCATTGTTTGACAGACAGGAAGAAGAAAAATCACTCAGCGGTAGGTAGAATGTACCACTTTTCTAGTCGAACTAGCTGACGATTTTCTCACATCACGTCGTCTGTGACGTTTACATTAAGTTCGGGTAGTTTTGCCAAGTGGTAATTTAACATAGTCGAAACGCTGCGTCGAGCACATTTCTCACTTATGTGCCACATTCTGCTGACATTCTCCGGCACTTGAGTAAAATTTAATGTTTTGATGATTGCCACTATAGCACACGCGTGATGGTACTTGCGTTTGTCGTAAATTTTACTTTAATTATCTATGCATTGAATCACCTAGTAAAATACAACAGAAACATGATGCCTTAATAAATCAAATTAATCATAATTAAAAGAACAATTTATTATTGACAACGTTAAAGGATAGTAATCCTTACTGAGTCTATCTTTAAGGCTAAGATTCAACAAAACAATGCTTTTTTGAAAACACCCAAAAGCTTTTTAACGTTTGTGGACTTTGCAAATTACAATTGCACTTTTCACTTGTTGACAGTTTTATTGCCAGAGCTATCACTTTTACACGATCCAGACTATAGCCTCTTTTCTGCTCAGCGTCCTGTAATATTAACTTTTTTAAATAGCCACACACTTATTTTAATGTGCTGTCAGTTTTTTTGTTGGTGTGCATTGTGTCTCTTAATAATAAATAGATTAAGATGTTTTCGCTAATATTTTTAGAATAATGTACATTAGTAATTACTGGGGCGTGGGGCTGTTTCTGACGGAACCCTGGTTTGTTTCGCCCTATGTAAAGATCTGTAATTAGCAGCAGACTGATGTGACATTTTGTAACATTTTTTAACGAGTTCATGCTGTTACGACGTTATGTAGTTAAACTTCTAAATATACGTCGGTCGTAAAACGTATTTAATTAACTGTATGTAGGTATTTGGAAAATTGAGGATTTTTATAATCCTTTTAATATCTGAAACTAAAACTGTCGGCTTTAAACGACTGCAAACTTAAGCAGGAAATTGTTTATGTACCTACCCACCCACTTGTGTAAACTGAAATCTGCAGTAGGTACTAAAACTTACAATATAAATCACAAAGCACGGCGATTATTTTAAATTCTTAGCAGTTGAGCTTTTTCCAGGGGGGTGGGTTTCTTGAAAGCAGAAATGCAAACAAAAGACTGGTGTATAAACGACAACCGCATACCACCCTTGCTTTTGTGTTGCGACAAACTTTGAAGGATGCACTGATAAATATAAATTACTTTTGTATACAAACGTATAAGCATGGTCTTTGAAGAAATTATTGCCTTTAGTATTGTGTGGGAAGCAGTATTTTACAAAAGAGACGATTTTATAGCCTCAGAACTGTCTTCATTTCGATTATTCTTAAAAGTAAAGTTTCCTATAACTTTCTCACACCTATCTATCCCTGTCCCTCCAAAAAAAAGTAAACATATCCAATTGTTCCTTTAAGGGTTGGGTTGCGTTTTCTTTATTTGGCTATAATATTTGTCAGCGAAAGTGTTTAAGTTTAACACCCAGTTTATAATACACATTTGTTTTTATTATATATCGACCATTACGTCCGTTTAAACTAGGAAAAGCTTATTCTGATAAAATTATATCCGCGAAGTCACAAAGGTGTTTTATGATAGTTTATCTGGCGTGAGTATAATATAGATACAAATAGCTCCCTCGGGAATAATAAATTATATATATGCCTGCTGGATTTGACGTTAAACCGTTTTCCATTATTGGATCTTTCTAGTAACGATATAAATGTTAACCTGGTCGACATAAACAAACATGAAATATATGCCTAGTTAATGGTTTTGCTATTAAATTATTATTTGTCAATTAGACTGTAAAGCATTTTTACTGAAAGATTAACAAAAAGTAGTTGTGTTTATCTATGGATGGATGCATTATGACTAGGTTAAATACTTTAGATAGTTTGCAAACACCTATACTCTTAAAAGATCACGCACGTGTCCGAATGTCTATTTGTCATAATCGTTAGAAATTATATTTTACAAAATAAAAAGGTAGGAGAGAAAAGATTAATATATGAATATAGTGACAAGATGATTAGACAATTTAATACGAACAAGGGGACGTAAAATAAAATAAAAGTTGTATCAAATAATGTAGGGCAGTGTTTCCCAGCCTTTTTAATCACATATCCTACTGAGGCTCTTTTAAAATTCACACTTGCTCCCTTTATGAAAGGGGCTCTAATTTAGTTAACTTCAATATTAAGTCCTTTTCTTGCCTTTTTTTTAGAATCAGATCTCTTAATGTAGAGCTTAGTTTCCTATAAACTTCCACCTGTGGTATTAAAAAAAAAAATTAGTTAAAATAGATTGTCCAAAATTTAATATTCACCTGAGATTGTCAGGAAAATTGTGGAGATTATCGAGGTAGGAGAGAAAGGATTAAAAAATGTATAGAGGAATATAACGATAAGATGATATGAGAATTTAATACGAAATAGGGGACGTAAAATAAAATAAAAATTGTATGAAATCATGTAGGGCAGTGTTTCCCAGTCTTTTTCATAACATATCCCACTTAGGCTCTTTTAAAATTCTCACTTGCTCCCATTATGAAAGGGACTCTAATTTAGTTAACTTCAATATTAAGTCCTTTTCTTGCCTTTTTTTTTAGAATCAGATCTCTTAATGTAGAGCTTACTTTCCTTTAAACTTCCACCTGTGGTATTAAAAAAAAATAGTTAAAATTAATTGTCCAAAATTAAATATTCACCTGAGATTGTCAGGAAAATTGTGGAGATTATCGAGGTAGGAGAAAAAAGATTAAAAAATGTATAGAGGAATATAGCGATAAGATGATAAGAGAATTTAATACTAAAAAGAGGACGTAAAATAAAATAAAAATTGTATGAAATCATGTAGGGCAGTGTTTCCCAGTCTTTTTCATAACATATCCCACTTAAGCTCTTTTAAAATTCTCACTTGCTCCCATTATAAAAGGGACTCTAATTTAGTTAACTTCAATATTAAGTTCTTTCCTTGCCTTTTTTTTAAGAATCAGGTCTTTTAATGTAGAGCTTAGTTTGTTATAAACTTCCACCTGTGGTATTTAAAAAAAAATTAGTTAAAATCAATTGTCGAAAATTAAATATTCACCTGAGATTTTCAAGAAAATTGTGGAGATTATCGAGGCAGGAGAGAAAAGATTAAAAAAGGTATAGAGGAATATAGCGATAAGATGATAAGAGAATTTAATACGAAAAAGGGGACGTGAAATAAAATAAAAATTGTTTCAAATCATGTAGGGCAGTGTTTCCCAGCCGTTTTGGTGACATATCCTACTTACGCTCTTTTAAAATTCTCACTTGCTCCCATTATGAAAGGGACTCTAATTTAGTTAACTTCAATATTAAGTCCTTTTCTTACCTTTTTTTTAGAATAAGATCTTTTAATGTAGAGTTTAGTTTCCTATCAACTTCCACCTGTGAGATTAAAAAAAAAATAAGTTAAAATTAATTGTCCAAAATTAAATATTCACCTGAGATTTTCAGGAAAATTGTGGAGATTATCGAGGTAGGAGAGAAAAGATTAAAAAAGGTGTAGAGGAATATAACGATAAGATGATATGAGAATTTAATACGAAAAAGGGGACGTAAAATAAAATAAAAATTGTTTCAAATCATGTGGGGCAGTGTTTCCCAGCCGTTTTGGTGACATATCCTTCTTACGCTCTTTTAAAATTCTCACTTGCTCCCATTATGAAAGCGACTCTAATTTAGTTAACTTCAATATTAAGTCCTTTTCTTGCCTTTTTTTTTAGAATCAGATCTCTTAATGTAGAGCTTAGTTTCCTATAAACTTCCACCTGTGGGATTAAAAAAATTTTTAGTTTAAATTAATTATCCAAAATTAAGTATTCACCTGAGATTTTCAGGAAAGTTGTGGAGATTATCGTGGAACTTTATTTTTTTTACAAAATTCATAATGTTAATTAATAGAATAAAGTAAACAAATCAATAAACAAAACGATTGATAAAAATCGAAAATACTTAACCCAATGATATTTACCTACTAAATGTTGTGTGGCGTGTTAAGGAAGACGTGTACATATATGCGTGTCCTCCTCTTCTCATAATCGTTGTCCTTAAACATAATAAAGGTGTTTTAAGCTCACGTGAGCTCTGACCTTGAAATACGCAGGTACATAACTCCTTTTATTATCAACTAAATACAAAGCATTTCATACATCACCCCGCCTTCTGTGTGGGCGCTTAACGGCTCGAACTAAAGCACAGGGTTGTGTTATTCTTATTACGTATACTTATCTTTTAGTTAGTTAGAATGATCGATTATAGCATGAATTTGTTAAAAAAATGTATGTCGGCTATATGTACACACCTACACACTTCCTAGTAGGCTTAATATTTCATAAATTTAATAATAAACGTTCGAAATAGATATTTCTGGTTTTATTGTTAATTAAAGTACTTAGAAATGTAACAGAGAACAATGGAAGTATTGCGGTTGGGAAATTATCCAATAAAATGGAGCTGCGTTTGTCTCGAAAGCCTTTTCAAAATCCAATATCCACTTCTCTTTATATATTTCGTGAGGGTTGTGCTTCTGCTGTACAATATCATTTATTTGGATCCGTAGTGGGTATAGTACCATAGCTTCAGGAATATAACGAACTTTTGATGGCCTCTCCAAGTTTTATTTGAAAACCTAGCACAGAAATGAATTATATATTCGAACGATTGCACCGAAACCTTGCATAAAATGAGGTGCAGAAATAATAAAAGTGCAAATTCAAATAAATTTGTGAAGACACTGGATGCTTACCTTTCAGCTGTAACAATTGTCCGACAGTTGTTGAGAGAACAAAAGTTCAAGTTTTTTTTGGAATATAAAATTATTATTCATCTACAATTATTATATCGCCCCCTATTAGGTAGATCAAAAGCTTTATCTACAGTAAATAGGTATACAAATAGTTGTTGCGGTTTGGAAACTACAGCTGCATGTGTATACGTAGGTGACAAAGATAAAAGGTATTTTATATTATACAAACAATTCAATATGAACATTATTTTGGTTGAAAATGTGTCCTCCAATAATTTAACCATCAAATTTCAATATGTAGTATGTACCATACGCACACAGTAATTGGTGGCTAAACTAACCAATACAACTGATTAGTCTATTAACTATGATGAAAGCAAATAAATTAGGTATGCAATGTTCCTTGCTTACGATTAGTTTACAAACTAATCGACTAAAACCGGATGATCGAGTTAAAACTTTGTTTAAGCAATGGAGCAAATAATGGATTAGATTAGATGTAGTTGAACATCGATAAGTAATAAAGTTCAAAGGAAAAAAGCTTTAATTATGTATAAAGGATTTTGTAAGGAAAGCTCTATTTTAAGTTCCATTCTGGCTGTATTTTTCTCTCAACGCTTCTATTTTTACATTTTTATCATCCCCAGTGCTGCTTAGCTCATTTTTCTCTTTAATTCCTTCCAACATAACCTTAAAATGATTATGTATCTTTCCGTTTCCTCTACATATAAGACTTAAAAAAAATAATAATAATTTCGATTGTTCTGCTTATATAAATGTTACATTTTCAATTTTTTTTTTGGAAGAGTAAACAAGTCAGCAATTGATAGTGAATATCATGAGAGTTGCAAAGTGACGGTCGATCAAGGAACTACGTATATACATATACTGACTGTGTCATGAATAATGGAATAGTTTGCAATATATTCGTACTATATATTAGATTTAGAGTGAAAAATGTGATGTATACTGGCTGAATTTTGAATGTAGAATTCAATAAAGCCAATATAAGTTGGAATAGCCAGCCACCTTCAAAATATTTCCCTCCAGTATATAAAATGATTTTCTTGTGAATAACGCATGTGTTTGTAGGTATCAAGTAAGAAATACCAAATATAAAGTTTTACAATTTATCGCCATATTTTCGTTACTATGCGTTACTTATAAGCTGTTAACCGTTTCCACACAATGTTATTAATAAATTTTAAAAATGTAAATTTTCAGCCAGCATTAAATAAAATTGCTCTTCAAATTCGAATTATTAACATACTCACAAAACGCGATTTCATTCATCCTACACATTTCTCGAACCGAATACCCAAACGAGAACGGTGTAAATTACATTGCCATTTTCCGTATTTCACTCTCCAGTGGCATACCAGTAGGGCATACCTACCCGTTTTAGACTACATAGTTTATAGATTGCACGCCAGTTTTCTCGGTTTGTTTCATTTGCTTGTTTTACGACCGTTGGGCAAGTTAAAGATTTTAAATCTCAAAGCTCGTTCATTTATAATTGAGAATTGAGCCGAATCGAACTTTCGCAACTCCAAATATAGCCCCGTATGAAATTTGTGCAACACTGTTGTTCGTTGTAAGTGAGTTTAGCTTTAAAGCTTATATTCTACTGTTTACTGAAATGCTGTCATAACTTTGGAGCACGTGTCGGGATTTACTGGCTTATATTGGAATTTAACAGTAAACAGATTAGTGTAGGGATCGCGCAAGTAGATGTAGATAGAGTGACGCTGTCTAGTGGCAAAATTTTTTTAATTTTGTGATGGAAACCACATGTGGTTTATACAAGTTAATAAAAGTATTTTTAATTCTAATTAAATTAAATTAATCGGAAAGTTATTAAAATGTCTTCATCATATTGGAGTTAATGATAAAGTGAAGAATACTGTTTGCACACAAACTATGTGTAAATATTAAGAATAATTGTAAGTTGACGTATATCAAGCTAGCACGACAGTTATTTTTCCGATTTTTGACTTGCACTATAATTTGTCGCTAATTTGTTACCAAATCCAAAACTTTGTCGCTCGTGCCATTTAGCCACAATCAGCTGGTATGCTAGCTTGATATCAAGCTAGCACTACACATAGCGTATCTCATAAAGGAAATGTAGGATATTACTATAAAGACCATAATTTGTCGCTGAAAGATGACACATTCAACGAATTTGTCGCTAGTCTTATCTCCAACTGATAAGCGAAAAACTTCTGGAAAACCTTCAAACAATTAATCAAGGGAATTCTTTGTTACATTTGTTTTAAGAGATCGGATTTATTTACCAAATTTTTTAAATAAGGTTTCCCTTGTTTCCCCCAAGTTGGGCAACACGTTATCTTTCGAGAGTTTTTTCCAGCAGTTTTTCGCTTATCAGCTGGAGATAAGACTAGCGACAAATTCGTTGAATGTGTCATCTTTCAGCGACAAATTATGGTCTTTACAGTAATATTCTATGACATTTCCTTTTCGAGATACGCTATGTGTAGTGCTAGCTTAATATGAAGCTAGCATACCAGCTGATTATGGCTAAACAGCACGAGCGACAAATTTTTGGGTTTGGTAACAAATTAGTGACAAATTATAGTGCATGTCAGAAATCGGAAAAATAACTTGGTCGTGTTAGCTTCATATCATACGTTATAAATTGATGATAAGTGTATTTTAGAATATCTAGTGCTTAACATAAATAAATGTGAAGTAACAAATTAAGTTCGAATGCAACATAACAATATTTTACGTAATTATTGCACTTCTTAACCTCTATATTTTAAAATTTTTTTGTAAAACATTGCAGACAGAGGCGTTCCCGCGAAAGCTTAATAAAATTATGTCAACATTTTTAAACATGCTAAGTTTGTTGATATTTTAAAACATAAATTTGGTGGTCGAAATAGCTCGATGTTCTAGCGCCTTTATCATATCCTACTAACTGGCAATGAGAAGGTTTTTCCCAACTTTGTGATTGACTTGTCTTTGAGTGTGCTCATTCAGGTGAATTTACATAAAATACAACAGCACGTACATGTTTACACTCTCCTGAGAGCCCAGCTCTGCATACACACGTGACATGTCCGAAATATATATACACGAAAATTAGTTAATTTTGTTTTTAATTATAATTTCATCTACTTATCAATGAATAGGAATGTTACATAAGTATGTGAGTATAATGAAAAGGAAAATCCTCCACCTAAGAATTTTCCAGGGTGACAAGCTTTTACCTTGAAATAAGACCATCATCATTTAACAACATATCCACGTGACATGTGACCTGACACGAAAAGATTGATTCGATTACAGGTTTGTCTTGTAGATGTTAATAATTCCTATGGTCTCATCAATCAATACTAAACCGTAAGTAAACGGGAATATGGGCAGGGTATTCGTCACTGCTACTTACCCAGTCAAGCAGTTTTTCCATTATATTTAGAAATATTTAGAAAGAAGTGATATGGATGTATTATTTGTAAGTACATAAACTATAGGTATGTATAAACAAAGTGAGTAGATGGAAATTTCGACTAATCGAATATTTAAAATGTTAAGAAAGATAAACAAACAAAAACTCTAATTGAGAGTAGGTGATATTTTACGTAGTTAAAGCGGGTATTGAAGGCTTCTAAATTATTTATGTGGAATTTTGCAATTTTGCATTATTTACGTTTAGTAAAGTCCATCAAATTCGTAAAAATTTACTATTAAAGAATTCTAATTGAAACTTCATATGCAATAAATTTACATACTTACTTATTAAAACAAATTAACATAAGGGTGTATCTCAAAAAGACCCACAAAAAACTCATGAACTGTCTGAAGAATATTTCCGGATTTAATCCCTGGTTTTAACCAAGAGGAGTCTTATAAATTTTCAAAGCAATCAATTCTTCAAGCAGATCAATAAGAATTTGAGCTTGTAGATGACATATTATGAATTTTATAACTTGTAGGTTAGGCAATGTAATGCTAGGTCAGCTGAGGTTCGATTAGGTCCCTGATATAAAAAACATATTTTGTTTGAAAGGGGAATTTTATTGCAGTAACTGAAAACTGAGGAACGCTTTCAAATTTGCTAAACGATTTATGCGGAATTTTGTGTTATGCACGCTTGGTTCGTTTTCACAATTTAATAAATTGACGTTGACTGTTAACGGATTCTAACCGAAGTTTCAAACGCATACCTTAACATATGCGTGCATCTACAAAAGAATCCATAAAAATTGCTCATTGAATTTCCCGAAGAATGTTTCCAAATTAAAGCCAAGTGGAATATTCTTAAAGAAGTGATTTTTTTTTAATTTATTAAATTTCACATTTTAAAAAGGTTTTTAAATAAATAAATTATCCACAGATATTAATAAGAATTTAAAGTTGTGAGTGACACTTTACAAACTCCACATAGGGTTTGGTTAGGTTAGGTTCGATTCAAAGGTTTGTGTTTGAAATGAGCTTTTTTGAATATAAAATAGGTATCTAAAAATTATGAAATCCTTTCGGAATTTCAAAACGTCATTACTGAAATTAATTCAATTGCTCCGATTTTAAGAGATAAATATTATTAACCCCTGTAGGTACTTAAAATTTTAGATCTTTACCAACATATGCAAATTAAAATACAAGAGGGAACGTAACTAAAATCCCCAATCCTGTATGGTTTTTATTTGTAAATAATAACAATGCAGAGTTTGTAAATTCACATAAAAATCTGTGTATTTATGCACGGAAAAAAGAGTATATTTAATGTGAATAAATAACACTTCATTCAAGAAAATCTTTGTTTCATATAAACGCAAATAAATATTTTCTTGAATAAAGAGTTTAAAAGTTTTAATGGTAATCAAATGCTGCGTTTCATTTAAGAATATATACTTTCAGTTAAATACAGCAACGTTTGAAGCGAAAAAGAGTTTACTTACGAAGACCATAATATTTCTTCGTTAGAATAATGTATTCCTTTAAACAGAATATTTATCTACTGATTTCAACAATTTCGTTTTCTTAAAATAAGATTTGCGGGCTTGGAATAATACTATTTTTCTTCAACACAAGAAACGGATGTTTCCATTTAAGATGGTACTTCTTCATAATAAACACGATTAATATTTGAGTTTAAAGCGGTATATTTTTGTATTAAACATGAAACATTTTCATACTAAAATAACAAAAATTTGTTTGAAAATTAAATTTTTTCTTAATTTTTTATTTTTAATAATAAAGCAATTTTACAAATCAATGGAATGGTATATAAATAAGATGTGATTATTGTAACATATCTTTATTGAACATAAAATAATAAAAAGGATAACGATACACACATGAACAATAGTATGAAAGGAACTAAAAAAATTCCTTAGAACTTTTTAGTGTTACGTATGATTCACCAGTAGGGAGTGTACGCATCATGACTGGAAAATGCGTCTTTTTATTTTTATCCATGATAAGAACTTTACTTCCATTTACTGATTCGACCTTATTAAAGCTCTTTAATGTAACGTAGTGATTGCTCAAGTTTGCCATTTTGATAAGAAGTTGTTTAGTCCAAATGATTCCAGTAGCTGTAATATAAATTATTGTTTTTAATTTAAAATCAAAACTAGAATTCTTGGTTTATCGATCAAACGATTCTCATCATAAAACAATCAATAAACAATTTTCAAATAGCAGTAGGTAGTAGCCATTTTTTCTTTATCGAGATAAAGCGCGCTTACAAATTTTGCTAAACTGTAGATACCTACTGCTATTTAAAAAACAGTTTTATTTTACTACTACTTCGTTGAGGATTCGTTGTGGATAAAATTGATTTGTAGATATTTATGTACCTATATACAGCAGATAACGTGATACAGAATGAATTAAAAACTTAATTCTAATATTGCGGCTCTATTACATATTTACCACGCAAAATTTTGCATTATTTCATACTTCTATTTTAAATATAATTAATAAATAAATTCGTAAAAATTAAGTATTTTAATGGGTACTTACTTGCAAATGCTTCTCCAAATTCTCCAAAGCCAATTTTATTTAAAAATTCTTCCATTTTATTATAAAAATATACCCCTGCTTTTTCAGAAAATTTTATTGTGCACCAACAACTCGCTTTACACTGATAGTTCATTAACGTATGACGCAATATATTGAAAATCGAAACGGGAGACAAATATGGAGCTCATCAAAGTGTCACATATTTGTACTAAATAAAATGTTCTTTAAAATAAAATGATAATGCTTTATCGAAAGCAGAACTGTTTTGTTTCGAAGAAGTGCTTTTCCAATCCAGTTTTCGGCTACTTGAATAGAATTAATATTTATTTGTTTCAAAACAGAAATGTCTTAAAATTAAGAAATTACTTTTTGTTTAAACCATTCAAAAAGTTGTAGCAAAAGAAACATTTTCATTCCAAGTAGTTCCTTGACTTGTTTTAAGAACAGAGTTAGTCTTCGATCGAAACCTATATAAATTTGTTTCAAAACAGAAATTCTTTCTTTAAATCAATTGCAGTAAGTAAATAAAAGTGTTGAAGGAAATATTCTTGTTTTCTTAACACAAAGCAAAATACTAAAAAGAAGTATTTATTTATTTAAAATGAGTAAATATCTTCAAAGCAATATATTTTCTTGTTTTAAAATAGTTTTTTTTTTCTGTGTGTGCTACCAAAACTAACACTTCAAAATATAACAATAAAGCTTCCTGTTAATGGCCACAATAAAATAACCATAAGGCGATTTCAGTGTAGCCAAATGTAAATCTATAACAGTCGAAGCGACAACGTCATATTGATCATTTGGTCATCTATACAGCAGTTTTAGCTGCACTGAATAATTTAAAGCTCGACTTGTGCATTCATTGGCAGTAAAACACCTGCCAAGTAGGTACCACCATCAATCCTTCAATTTCTGTTAATGACATGCGAATATAACGTACATACAATGTCTGGTGTCAATTCAAAATCATTTAAATATAAACTGTTTGGGCATTTGGAGATTCCGTAGAGGCTTGTGTGCACATATGTATGCACGAATGTATATATGTATCAATTTATTGTAAATGTACATTGTTGCTATATTCCTCAAAGTCCCTGAAGAATTTTTCGTTCTCGAACTGGGGTAGTAAATAAAATATGTATACTCGTATGATGTACCTAGCAGTGGCGGTTTTCTGTTAGGAGTAAGTGAGCAAGTGAGCAATTACACACTTCATTAAACATTTTGGCAAAAAGACAGATGAGAATTGAATGAATTTTGGTTCTGAAAAGGTTAGTAAAAATTTTCAACCTATTAATTCTAGGTCGCTATTGTTGTTCTACCTTCTAATTTAATTTGAAGAACTGTTGAAAGAAGCCAACAAACGTTGCATTTTGTAACAGTCACAGTTATCTTTTGTTCGAAATGTTTATGCGAATGCTTCCTTAATTGGTGCAAGAGTCTTTTGTAGTTAATACCTATTACAAAATTCGAAAGGTACTAAAATCTACATTGCCAACCAAGTAAATATTATGCAAAAATATGGACTACTGTCCTTATTGTAATACATGCTAACTGACGAGTACTTGAAAGGGTAAAAGAAATTTGGAAACTGTATTGTTTTTAACAGTTAATGTAAGATGAACTATTTGCTGATTGTTTATAAACCAAAAAGAAGAGATCAAAAATCAGAAAAATCCTATTAAATCTTATTTAAAGCTAGATGGGTTGTTCAAAAATGTCAAGTATTGTTGAAATTTATTTTCCTCATGTATTTAAAAACTCATGGAATAAATCTTCATATGGGGTAGATATTTGGGCGTAGACAAAATATATATAGACAGGTATACAGTATTTAAAAAAAAAATATGTATAAAGTGGGTACTATATTTAGAAAGCGATACACATTACCGTATACTGACGAGAAAAAGTAAATTTAAGAAAATATTTTAGGAAACATTAAATATTGAATATTGGGAGGAAAAATAGACGCAGTTAGGAAAATAAATATACACTTAGGGAGTTAAACATAAAACAGGAGCAGCTGAATTAGTAGAAAAGGAAATGTTGGAATAAAGGGGAAAAGATAAAAAAAAAGAAATGGTGAGAGGGCCAGACTTCAAAAAATATACTAGAAGCGGAATGTTTGACAAAATGATTTAATACCACGATATTTAGGTGTCGGTGAAAAATGCAACGAAAGCTAATATTAGATGAAAGGGGAGGAATGCAAAAGCAGACTTTGGAATAAAAACAAATAGGATGGTAGCGGACTGGTCCTTTTAAGGAAACTGATAAAAAGTAGAAAAGAAGCAACATGTCAGAAAGGTTACATGATAGAATATTGCAGGTGGCGTTTCTGTTTTTTTTTTTTTTTTAATTTGTAGTAGGTGGAATATGGGGGTGGTTTGTAACCTGAAAGTCGATATTTGTGTTTATTAAAATCGAATTCTTATTCTTATTAAATTTTAATAAATACAAATATCCTTCCTCTTGGAAGGGAGGGGCTCAAATTAAAAAAAAAAAAACACCTCACATTCCTAATTAATTAATGGATCTTACAATAACGGCAATAATAATTTCGTTAAATTGAAACTTTAGCTCCTTTTATTTTAAGAAACAAATACTAGAGATCTTTTTTTGTAGAGCATTCAATTCTCAAATTAGTTTTACAATTTTTTAACTCTGGATTTTCTCAATAAATTAAATCCGTTGTAACCACGTCCTTAGTTAGCCTTGTATGTATTTTTTCATGGGTTATGTTTTTCATGAAACTTTTTTATAAATAAATGTAAATATGATGAAAAAATACCGGCCAAGTGCGAGTCGAACTCGCGCACCGAGGGTTCCGTACAAACCTGTATATATGTGATGTAACTAAAAATTTAAGGTTTTCGGAATTTTTCCTTTATATGTGCTATAAAACATTGCTTCATGCCAAATTTCAAGATTCTAAATCAACTGGAAGTACCCGTTAGGTTTTGATTCCCTTGCGAGTAGTTGCGAGTTTGAAAATATGCGGCTTAAATTGCTGTTTATTTTGATTGCGTTGACATAGAAGTTTGATTTTGTTACAGCTTAAAGGTATTATAGACCTGAGTATTTAATATGAATTTCAATTTAATACCTCTACGCGTTCATGAGGAAAGGGGTAGTAATTTTAAAATTATTAAAAATATTATTATTATATGATGTAACTAAAAATTTACGGTTTTCGCAATTTTTCTTTTATCTGTGCTATAAATCGTTGCTTTATATCAAATTTCAAGATTCTGAGTTCACGTGAAGTACCCTGTAGGTTTTGATTCGAAAATCTGCGGAAATTTGCGGCGTAAACGGCTGTATCTTTTGATTGCGTTGGCTTAGAAGTTTGATTTTTTCACAGCTCCAAGGGACAATAGACCTGAGTATTTGGTATTGTAACGTAGAAGAGCGAATTTTATATGGATTTAATTGATTTAATAAATTAAGTAATGCCTTATAAACTAAATAACACTTAACAACTAATTATAAAAATAATTCTTAAAACTACTTGCCTAAATAATTACCAACTAGGGCCGTTGGTAATGGCAGGGACTCTTAATCGGGCATTAGGGTGAGTGATAGCGGCAACCCGCTACACCCCCCTAACCCCTCGGACTCGCTGGCTCGATCTTACTCACTTCTGACCTCTCGTGTTCTTCAAAAACTAATTCTTTTATACTGACCCACATAGTGCTCTTTTACCCCCAAACGGAAATTCGCAAGTTGGTCACGGCACACTTTTGCCGTGCAATCATGTAGCATTTCCGTGTGGCGGTTCCTTGTTTCGTAAAACCAATACGTTGCATATTTAAATTAGAACAAATGTAATTAATGAAATAAAAAACAACTAAAAGGTGTGACAGTATAAATTTTAGCTTGATACCTTCACGCGTTCCTGAGAAAAAGGGCCTTGACAGACGGACGGACGGACAACGAAGTGATCCTATAAGGGTTTCGCTTTTTCCTTTTGAGGTGCGGAACCCTAAAAACACCTCACGTAATTAATTAATGGATCTTACAACAACGGCAATAATAACTTCGTTAAGTTGAAACTTCAGCTCCTTTTATAAAAAAAAAAAAAAAAACTGGAGATCGCTTTTTGTAGAGCATTCAATTCTCAAAATGTTTTTAACAATTTTTTAACTCTGGCTTTTCTCAGTAAATTAAGCTTTGTATTTATTTTTTCATGTGTTATGTTTTTAATGAGACTTTTTATAAATAAATGTAGATATGATGAAAAAATATGAAACGATATATATTTAAAAGTCTTAACACGAGAAAACAATAACACTCCTATGTTATTAGAATATTCTTCTATATTTATTTTACTGCTACCTTTAGTGCCATCAGTGCGAAACATTTTAATAGTAAATTGGATTACGAGAAAATTCAATTACTTTACTGTACATAAAAGAAGTAAAAGATGGTAAACCTTTATGAAACGCTTTAAATTAATAAAATAATAATATTTCATGTCTTAATAGTTAACAACTTAAACAACTCACCCCAACCACTAGTATAATTCCTCAAACTGTACCCTTAAAATTAATGTAAAGTACAATGTAGAAATTAGCACAATTTTATATTGTTTTAAAATAGCTAAAATTATTTTGTCAAGGAGTAAATTTTGTTAAACTATTCTTGAAAGTGTTTTGTACTAATTTTAATACAAATTTAATTTGTTACAGTTTTAATTTTTAGGGTCAATCTTACATTGCTTTTCTTCTTCCCCTGGTGTGAGATCACATATTTTACAATTTTAAATGCAGAGATTATTAAATTAACCAGCACTTATTTATTATATTGCTAATGCGAATCATTTCCTGTACAATTAACAATAAATTACTGTAGAAATCAAATGTATGATACAAATTTAGTTTTATAAACTTTCAACCGATTCCCTATTTTATTTACAAAACATACGACTAGTATAGCAATTATTCGTTAGTTTTAATATTTTTTGATTTGTGCACTTCTACTTTTTTACACTTTATTGACACCCTCTTTTCCCCTTTAAGTTTTATATAGTTAATGGATTTATTTTATATATTTTAGGAACAAGAGACTTACGGACTACTTCAACTAAATATTATTAATATCAAATTATAATTTGTCAGTAATATTTCACCAACAACCTTTATTCCACTAATTTCAAAAAATATAGCGAAACTTTTAAGTGTTTCAAAAGTGGGAGCTATTACGTATAAAATAATTTACATTAATACCGGAAGAAGCAAGAACAAATATTTTTTGTGTACCTTAATAGTTGTTTAATAGAATAGCTTTTTACTAGAGGAACGATAAATTAAATAGTGGCTAATAAAACGAGGAAGTAATAATGCGGAGGTGCCTAATTTTAGGGTCGTTAAACCTCTTTTTCTTGACATCACCTTATCGATCTCGAGACTTTTACTTATACTGACGTCGGCTCCCCAATTTCCGTTGAATTAATTCTGCTTCTTTTGCTTATTATTCTCGACCAACGTAGTTATTGTTGTCTTTGCCAACAGTTGCCTCATCACGAATACAATTTCGTCGTGTATAATCATCCACAAAAAGTGCTAGCTGGGAATCGGAAAACGTTCTGCCTCGAGACATTTCCGATACCCTTTTTGAAGTAATTTGGTTTGGTATTTATAAACGTTTCTCTGCATTATTTAGTCTTCTCTTTTTAACGTCTATTGCTCCCTTGCGTCGGCCGTTTAAACAACCCTAATAACTGTTCACAATTCAACAGAACAGAAACGGATCTTGAATATTAAATGAAATAAAAGATTTGAGTATTTCGCTTGCAAACATTTGTTTTACTAAATTAAACAGAATGAATGACTATTTTATGGTCTCAACTCATTCATATTGTTTGAGTTGTGCTTTTAATGAAATTGTTGCAAACAAAATATGAATTTAATTTATTTTCTCATAAATGCCTCTATGACCTTTGACCTTCAATCATACTTCTATGGCATTTTTTTTCCTCATATATGAATACAGAATACAACTAACTATTACTTACTATTAATATGTTGATTGTTATTTGACAGTTCAATATATGTATTAGTCTTCAATGCCTAATTAGTTGAAATGATTTATGGATACTAACATATATTTTCTTATAATTAGGTACTTTGTTTGAAACCAATTACTTACGTAAGATTATATAACAACTTCAATTTTAAATCTTATTAAAGAAAATTTCCGCTTTTATCTTTCAGATGCGTACCATGCTACAGTTATTTTAATGAGAAAAGAATCCTGAAAGTATGTGTATTATGAATTTTGTTTTTGTCAATTAAATTTCTGATTTCCACAGGAAATATAGGGCATTCGATTATTTTTCAAATCCTGTATCAGATTTTCGTTTTCTTGTCTTTCAATTATATCTTCAACAAACGATTGCTTGATATTGTATCTGCCTACATTCACGATGCAACATTCTAGTAATTAACTGTTTAATGTTTATGGGATAAGTAAAGAAATACATAGTTAAAATTAGAATTTACCATTATTTCACCATTTCCTTCCCCCTAGTGAAATTTGGAAAGACATATAACGAGGAAGGACCTCCCATGAGATAGAGAGAATTATAATAAAGGATATTATATTTTTAATTGAAGTGCTATTAAAATATTTAATTACAAAAAGTTAAGGTGAGATTTTTAATTGCCTCCTCCCCTTCGTATTTAATTAACGGATGTTCCTCAAAAGACAATAAATTGTCCTGTTTAAGATACCAGATCCAGTAGTAATAGTGATTTATTTGTTGCAGGTTCTACTGGGATTTGTGCATGTTACTTCTTTTGGTAGCCAATCTTATAATCCTCCCCGTTGCCATCAGTTTTTTTAACGACGACTTGAGCACGCGGTGGATTGCCTTCAATTGTCTATCAGACACCATATTTTTAATCGATATCGTGGTCAATTTTAGAACAGGTGAGTTAAGTACTTTTGAGATTACGTGTAAAAAATTTATATTTATATTTATTTATTATTAGAACCTTTTACTAATTAAAATAAAGAAAACATTCGTATTGATAAACCATCACCTTTGTAAACGATCAATACATCATTACCATCAGCTACCTGCCTACTTAAGCTGTGTCTATTTGACCGTTTAGAGTGAACTAAATTGTATTTTATATAACAACTAGCAGCAATACTCGAAAAATATATTACACGTTTGATGGAACATTATAGAATATTCGCGAATTTAGAACTATCCAGAACATCCCATAATGATTCAAAACATTTTCTAACTTTTTTTAACATTCTGAAACATTTTTGAATAATCTTCAAGATTCTGGAACATTCTTGAACATTGCCAAATCATTCTGAAATGTTATAATAAAACATTCTTTTACTTCTTATAACATATTTGAACTCCCTGTAACATTCTAAAAAAATCTGCTTCATTCTCATCCCCACTCCGCGTGTTGTTTGCTGGGTGAGTAGTGACATCAGTAGACGCCTGGCGGGGATGACTAATCGATTGATAATAATTGATCAGTTATCGACCACTGAGCGTTGAAGATTGTTACAGTAATAATATCGCTATTAAAAAATTGGGGTTGGTGGTAGAAGGGTGAAAATTAAGGGTTAGATGTATTTTTTAATGCCAAATCATAAAAAAATTAAAATATTTTTTTTTCCAAAAACTTAAAAAGTTAGAAGTGGACAACCCATATCACTTAGGGGTATGAAAAATAGATAGTTCCCGATTCTCAGACCTACTGAATATGCATATAAAATTTCATAAAAATCGATCAAGTCGTTTCGGAGGAGTATGGTAACTAACATTGTGACACGAGAATTTTATATATTCGATTATTGTCAGTATTAATGCTTTTGTTAATAAAAAGTTAAACAGTTTGGAAGCCGAAAAAGTACAAGTTGGATCGAATGTGATGCGCAGCAACTTCACCATATTTAAATTTTTAATTTTATATATATTATATTTACAAAAACTCATATAACCAAAAATAGTCGGAAAACAATAGAACAGATTACGGAGCTTTTTATAAATTCTTGTTATTTTCTATAAAGGAATAACATGTGTTTGAAAGTTGCAACTAGTTGTTGCTGTTTTTAGAACAGGGCCTTTGTCTTGACCTTTAAGCTTTTTCGAAGGTATACGGAGAAAAATAATCATGATTTTATTACTTGATGAGTCAAGCAAACTCTTTCTAGCAAATTATACTACAATTCTCATAAAATGTACTTGGTGGTATAAAACAATTTTTCATTCTTTCTAAGAATTAGTTAGTATTAGAATAATCAAGCTAAATAAGTCTAGACTTTTTTTCTCTACCTCTCGATTATTTTATCGTGTCGTTAAGAAAAAAATACTAGAATGAGAATAGTTTAGTAAAATTAGTGATAAGAACTGTAAAAAATGTTTTCTAATCAAGTCAATTTTACTAGAATTCAGTCTCAACACTGAACGTAATTTGACTAGACATTTCTAGTAAAATCTCCTTAAGCGTCTGGTCGTCCATATAATTGACAGATTTTTTAGTCATGTCTGCAAGAATTCTAGCAATATTTTCATGACTTTTTTCTCCGTGTAAAGTTATTTTTTCCTCCGCCAGAATGTAAACTTTCTTTCTCTAATTAAGGAATTATTGCGACCGCCAACACCAAACCTGCTAATTCTGATTATCTCAATTAATATTATTTCAATTTTAACAACCCACAAGATTTTTTTTCAAATAGCTTCTTTCACATTTAAGAAATTTTAAGAGATTTTCATAAAATAAATTTGGTGGTGTGTGTGTGATGTGCTGTAGTGTAACTTACCTAGGCCAACGTGATCGTCAAAAACTTCTTACCCTTCGTTGTGTTGAAAAGCCAGGTCTTGCCAAAAATGACAAATTGTACTCTGGTACGGGTTTGCCAATAGAGGAACAAGGTTAAATAAAACACAGTGAATTCATTCCTACTTTTTAATCCAAAATCAAAATCAAATGTAAATTTGGAAATGAGAGTGTCAGACTCAGCCTGTGGCTAGCGTGGAAAAAGAGCCTGACAGAGAAAACCACGATCTCAGCCACTCAAATATTTAAAAACAAATTCAAATAAACATAAAAATCAAAAAATATCAAATTCCAGTGAATCACATGTAAATCAAAATATCAAATACAAACATTATATTCAAATAAAACCACAGGTAAATCGAATTCCAGTAAAATTGTAAATCAAAAAATATCAAATTTAAAAATCAATTCAAGTAAAACACAGGTAAATCAAATTCTAGTAAAATTGTAAATCAAAATATCAATGTAAAAATCAATTCAAGTAAAACAGGTAAATCAAAATATTAAATTCAAATAAAATGGTAAATCAAAATATCAATGCAAAAATAAAATCAGGAAAAACACAAATAAATCAAAATGTCAAATCCAAGTAAAATGGTAAATCAAAATATCCAGATAAAAATAAATTCATCCAGTGTAACACATGTAAATAAAAAAAATATCCAATGCAAAAATAAAATCAAGTAGAACACATAAAAATCAAAATATCCAGTGTAAAAATAAAATCAGGTAAAACAAGTAATTGCAGGGTAAAACCAACAAAAATAAAATGCACATAAAAATAATCAATCAATAAGAAAATTCAATAAAACACATAAAAATCAG
Source organism: Agrilus mali (assembly GCA_029378335.1). Taxonomy (NCBI): domain Eukaryota; kingdom Metazoa; phylum Arthropoda; class Insecta; order Coleoptera; family Buprestidae; genus Agrilus; species Agrilus mali. The sequence continues at coordinate 4,658,210 of CM055655.1, read as the reverse complement.
GGCACACAAAAACACATAAAAGGGTAAAAACACAATAAGACAAAAACCAAATAAAATATATGTAAAATAATCAATAAGAAATTGTTGTAAATTTAATTAAAAATTCTCAAATAAAATGAAATCAAAGACAACTTGGAAAAATATAAATGAAATTTTGTAGTTTTCAGGCTCAACAAAAATGGAACATAATTTGTGTAATAAAATTTAGAAAAACTCATGAAAAATTTACAAAATGTAAACAAAACCCAATTTCCCGAATGTTTGATAAATTTTGACACAATTTGAAATTCAATCCCTACAAACAGCAGCACATTTTAAAACCAAAAACATATTTGTTAGTTAATTTAGGGGTCTGGAGTCCCTAAGGAAGCAATCCAGATAACGATGATCGTTGGAACGCATCGGGCTACACGACTAAATGTTTGTTTGCATTTTTATCTAGTCTATACATCTTTCTCGTTGAGCAAGACATCATCGATAAACTATCAATATAACAAAAGCCCCTGTTATACTCCCATCAACGTCCACACGGGAGAAAATATTAGTACTTACAACAAGGCATTTCATACTTAGATTGAACCACAAAATATTTTACCCCTTTCGAAAATATACACAAATTAATATGTTGAAAAAATGAAATATTAATGTTAAGCCTGAAAAACTTTTTAAGTGAAATAATTTTAAAATATAATTTAGTAAGATTTACCTGAATTGAAATTAATTTAAAAAAATAAATTATTTAATTTAGAATGATTTACCTGAATTGAAATTATTTTAAAAATGTAAATTATTTAATTTAGTGAGATTTACCTGAATTGAAATTAATTTAAAAAAAATGTAAATTACTTAATTTAATGAGATTTATCTGAATTGAAAATAATTTAAAATTTATAAACAATTGAACAGAATTTCTAGTTATATAAAAAAAAAAAAAAAAAATCAAAAGTGCAATTAAATTTGTAACAATTAAAATTATAAAAATGATAAACAAAATAATATTAATTTAGAATAAAAAAATTAATTATCATACCTGTTAGAAATGTAAGTAATTTATAATAAAAAGTGAAATTAAATTTGAAACAATTAAAATAATAAAAATGATAAAACAAAATACTATTAATTTAGAATAATAAAATAATTATCATACCTGTTAGAAATGTAAGTAATTAATCCAATTTGAAACAAAAACTCAAAACCACAGGAAAACTCAAAAATACACAAAATACAAATAAAGACACAAAACAAATTATAATCTCTGATTTTGAATACGAATTGAAATAAATTTAATTGAATTGAATATGATTGTTGAAATCTGAATCAGAATTGAATATGAACCAGGATTGAATATATCGAATTGAATTGGATGAATTGAATCCCCTTAAAAATCACGTCGCAGCCCTTTTAAAGACTCGTACTAATACGTCATCAAAACTAATCGAACCCACGCTGCATCTAAGAAAAATTCCCACAGGAAATCGATCTACGAGACAAGTAACAAAAATTTTATCGAAAAGAGGACATGTCTCACGTCAGCTCAAGAGTATTTATGGTTATTACACCCCATGTGTGCGAAACGCCTGAACACCAACAGAAATTAGGCAGACCACACACAAAAAAAAAAAACATGTGGTTGTTTAGTTTATTTTACTCACTTAAAATGCAAGTAAATATTCAGAAAGCTATCAGAAAATTTAACAAATAATTTTGTAATACCATGATCGAGAAACTATATAAAAAAATTTTTTTTTTTTTTAAAGAAGCGTGCGTAAAATATTTAAAGGATTAAAGATGACCATTGGATACCACAGTGCATCGCATTTATTGTGAAACATTTTGAAAAAATCTAAAACAGGGTTGGTTAAGTAATAACAAACACTAAAAATATTGGATTGCTAGTGTGTTAGTTAGTAACAGTCTGTTCCTGAGAATAACCTGAAAGGATTCAAACAGTCTTGTTGAAAACTGAAACTTTTAACCCAGTGTTTTTTGTTTTTCAACTCTTTCTTTAAGGTACTTTCGCTAAATCCAATGATTTCGAAAATTTTTAAAAGAATTCTGAAATCATTTAAGTAAGTACTATTTTGCCAAAATCCCTATTTTTTATCTAATATAGATAATTTTTTATATTATATGGTACAGTGGATAAATGAACAAACAATTTGTTATTTAAAGAATTTCCACTAAATTTTTGGAAATGTAACAAGTCGATAACTGAATAGAAATTCTGGGCAAATTCCCTTACCATGTAATCAACCACATTCCCATTCGGTCTATTGTTCCCTGTTTGTCCTACTAATTAATACACTGTTGACTTCTATTGGCTTTTGTTATTGTCTCCAGTGCATAGAATTGAAACGCAACAGTCAGAAATGTTATGAATTCGTGAAATTAAACTCGTTTTATAAAAATAAGAGCAGTACCTACCACTATTGTCTTACGGATTCAGAAAACAAAATTTCCTCGCAAATTGCGTACATTTAATTTATTATTAAGTAATTAAACTGTAAAAGTTTCATAAAAAGTTGAAAACAATACTAATTGCAGAAAAGTTCTAATTATGTAGTACATAACTTATTATAGGGCAAATTGGAACAATGTTAAAATCTGAATGCAGCTTTCAGATTGAAATTTAAATTACATTGTTTTACAAAATTACTATATGTTATCGTAAACAGTAATTTTATATTACCTGATAATTAGTAAACTTGTTAATACGTTTTTGAATCATAAGACACCTGGGCTACTTATGGCTATAGGGGACACGACTTAAAAAAAACAACGCATCTTGTGCTCTATCTCAAAGGTGGTGTAGAAAGGGTGCACGTATTATGAAAAGTATAAGCGTTGCGAGTTTTTTAATCGAATTTTCTCGAAAACCGTTAGTCTTGACAGGTTTTTTTTTTCCCTCAAGACAAGAGTTGTGATCTCTATCGACATCCAATTCTTGTATTAACTTGAAAAGCAAGATCAAGATAATAACTTTTTGTCTTCGTCTTACGCAATTATTTTATAATGATTTCTTGTCTGGATTCTGTAATCTTGATTTTCTTGACACAAATACGGACATATCTTAAGGTTTCAAAGTCTACCGTAAACAAACAGCTCTGTTAATGAAAAAGACCTAATGGGATGCTTAGCGCCAAAGACAAGTAGGGGAGCGGGGGGTACGTTGTTACAATTTTTAGATAATTGTCAATATGACAAAAGCTATCCAATAATTTATACATTTGATTGCTATAATTGTTAGTACGTCCATTCAGCTATTAAAATATGATTGAAAAGTTATTATAATTTATGTAATTTTTTCACAATGGACAATTTTACCAAAAAAGTCGATTGTAACAACTTACCCCCGATTTGGGGCAAGTTGTTACATCTTCGGGGCACGATGTTACGGTAGATAAATAAACAAAATTATCAGTGATAAATCTTTTTTTTTTATTATTTCAAAACGTTATAAACAAAAGAGATCACATTAAACAGTCTTGTAACAATTATGAGTAATTATAATATCTATATCGTAATTTTTGAATGAAGACTGGAAAAACTTTGGCGGTTGTTGCAGAACGAACAAAATAGCTCAAACCCCAACGCCAAAACACGACACTTTAGTTGTCCGAAGCACTTTTCGGTAACAAAGTTACCTTCTTTAGGGACTGAAGTGAACTAAACCTAAAAGAGAACTTATCCTAATATATACTGAAAGTTGTTAAGGTTCAGTGAACATGGTTCAGCAGCAATGGTGATGATGTTCAATGGACCTTGACAATAACAAAAGATGATAATTAAACTAAACTAAATAGTGGCGATCCAGGGATAGGACCCTTGTCATTGTTAAGTAAAATTTGGTTATTTTTACAAATGTATAAACTTTCAAAACTATCTAGTAGACAATTATTCCTAACTTCCTTAACTAATTTAAGATTATTAATATTAATATTATGTTCTTCAGTAAGAATATGTTGGGCAACACTAGATTTTTCGGCTCTACCAAACCGTGCATGAGCTAAATGCTCCTTGAACCTGGTTTGGATCGAGCGTCTAGTTTGTCCAATATATTTTTTATTACAGTCATTACAGCTAATTTCATATATCCCCGATTTTACTAAGAAAGGAATTTTATCCTTGGGGTTACCGAGGAGAGTTTGAAGTGAGTTACCACTTGAACTGTAGGCAATGCGAAAACCAAGTTTACGAAAAATGCCTTCGAATCCTCGAGTAAATCTTGGCTCGTATGGCATAGTAATAAACTTGGTCTTACTGGTGTCTGTTTGAAAAGTCGAATATCTTGAAACAAAATTCTTAAATTTAATCTTATTAACTAATTTATCACTGATGTTACTATTGTAACCATTGTCAATCGCAATTTTCTTAATTAACAATAACAATTAAGAAAATTGCGATTGACAATGGTTACAATAGTAACATCATTGATAAATTAGTTATGTAATAAGATTCAATTTAAGAATTCTGTTTCAAGATCTTCGACTTTTCTAACAGACACCAGTAAGACCAAGTTTATTACTATGCCATACGAGCCAAGATTTACTCGAGGATTCGAAGGCATTTTTCGTAAACTTGGTTTTCGCATTGCCTACAGTTCAAGTGGTAACTCCCTTCAAACTCTCCTCGGTAACCCCAAGGATAAAATTCCTTTCTTAGAAAAGTCGGGGATATATGTAATTAGCTGTAATGACTGTAATAAAAAATATATTGGACAAACTAGACGCTCGATCCAAACCAGGTTCAAGGAGCATTTAGCTCATGCACGGTTTGGTAGAGCCGAAAAATTTAGTGTTGCCCAACATATTCTTACTGAAGAACATAATATTAATATTAATAATCTTAAATTAGTTAAGGAAGTTAGGAATAATTGTCTACTAGATAGTTTTGAAAGTTTATACATTTGTAAAAATAACCAAATTTTACTTAACAATGACAAGGGTCCTATCCCTGGATCGCCACGGTTTAGTTTAGTTTAATTATCATCTTTTGTTATTGTCAAGGTCCATTGAACATCATCACCATTGCTGCTGAACCATGTTCACTGAACCTTAACAACTTTCAGTATATATTAGGATAAGTTCTCTTTTAGGTTTAGTTCACTTCAGTCCCTGAAGAAGGTAACTTTGTTACCGAAAAGTGCTTCGGACAACTAAAGTGTCGTGTTTTGGCGTTGGGGTTTGAGCTATTTTATTCGTTCTGTAATTTTTGAAGATTTTTCTTGTAGAAAAATAACATAACCTTGGCAGGAACTTTTTTAAATCTTATATAAAACACAGAAACTTCCTCCGCAATAAATTATTTATACTTTTTAGTTATTTTAATAAAAATTTAGCTTCTGGTGTTCGTAGAGATAGTTGAAGATTTCTATCCACAAAACTTTTAACCAGTCCGCTCCAGCCATATTATTTTTAAGCCAGCTGGGGGGAATATTTTTTAAATCGAGTTTTACAGCACATTGGTAAGCTAGTTTTCGGATTTCTGTTGGTAGTAAACAAAAATATATTTCTGAACTTTTGAGTAGATAAGAAGCTAATTTATGTTCTGTTTCTTGTGAGAATACCAATCTAGGTTTAGCGTAATCCAATGAACAACTTTTGTTGTTTTTGTTTTTTCTGACATACCTGGTCAAGGACATCAAACACAAATTAAATATTTCGCTTGCTTTACGAATGCTCGTTTTATTCTGCAGTACTTCTGCTGCAGCAGACTCATAAACTTCTTGAGTAGTTGTACCTCTTTCTGTTTCTCTTTTATAGTTTCTCATTTTGAGAATAAAAAAACAAAGCATATTTAGAATTTTTAAAATATGAAGACAAACAGTACCTACAATAGAAGATATGGTAATTTTTTGGGGTAAGTTGTTACATGTAACAACTTACCCCAAAAATTTGTAACAACCTGCCCCATGGCACGTTTTTTAATATAATTTGAAGTCACCATTATTGGATATCGATAATAGAAAAAAACAATATTGCAAATTAAAGCTAGGTATATTATGAACGTTCAAGGTTAAAACTTTTGAGAAAATAATAAATATAGACATCAGGAATCAAAAATTTCGTAAAGGATTTTTTTAATTACTTGGTTGAAATCGACACACATGCACACAACCTAGTAGCTTGGTGCTTGGCAGGTCACTGATCGTTTTTATTTAATGCACGATGTTATAAGAAAACAAATGAGTCCAATTATGTCCACTAAAGAGTTTAAAATCCCGGTAAAAAAAGCGTGTAATTTCTTACCCCTGTAACAACGTGCCCCCCGCTCCTCTATTTAAATTTACGAATCCATCGGTCGGTGAAGATTACACAATTACGCACATCTAGACTGGAATGGAAGTTTCTTAAATGTTTTAAGCATTACTGAAAAGGATATTTATTTCTAAGCACCACGCATCACACTAATTGTATGTTTTTGTCAGTAAAAGAATTGTTTGTTTCAGTTTAAAATTAATGTAAGCTATTAGATATTAATTGAACTGTATTTACGATGACAAAATTTCTTGATGCTGAAAATTGTCTTCATCTTCTCTCGGTTTTTACATCGGTGTTCTTATCTTGAATTAAGACAAGATCAAAATAAGAATTCTTGAACATCAAGAGTTTTACAAAACCTCAATGTGGTGGTTCCACATTCTGCTTGTACCTACCTATTTACTGTTGAATTAGATATACACTTGTTACTTATAAATAAATTTTCTGCACATATTTCGTTTGTTGGTGTTACTGAATATCAGTTTCAACACTGTCGTCTTCAGGCAGGAAACCGTTCTTAGTATTTCTTATCGTCATTCGTGAGCTGAAACTCAAGCGAGCTAAAATCAATATGTCTTCATTGCCATGGAACGTGAACAATTCCGCGAATTTCCTATTTCTTGTTCAAAACGGTTTTCTGAGCTATTAATCACTTGTATTGTAAAAAGAGTGGTGAGCTTATCTTTCTGTACAATACTGTACTGCACGTATCTACTCAGAAACACAACTGCCTTATTTTTAAAAATAAAGTAACTCAAACCCTGTATATTATCGATTTGGCCATGTTTTTGTATAAATTTTTATAATGCACTGTAGATCTGCAATTCTGTTAATAGTTTTCTCAGCTTGTCTTTATCTGAACTGAGATTATTGTAAATATAAATAGGAAGGGTGCCCTAGGTAAAGTTTCAATTAGTCCCTTCATTAATATCTTAAATAATCCTAAATGTCCCAATCTGCATTAATATAATTTTACTTCATTGAAAGTTACAATATGTAAAATCGTTGCTTGTAGAAATGGAGTATTTTTTCTTTAGGTAATGGTTTACTTTACAATTAGGTACGTTCCACAAACAACTATTTATATTTCTTTATGCAGTTTTAATGTTCATAAATTATAGAATCAGTGATGGTAATGGTTGTATAAAATCTTCATATAAACTGTAAAATTCCCCGGTCATGTGTGCCAAATCTTTTATACGCTTTTAAACGCAGATGCTACTGTAAAATTGGCAACATACGGATAGATAGAGATGAAAACAGTAAAAGAGAATGGAAATTTATTGCGATTGAATTAAATGAAATCAGTTTAGAAAGAAGATGTTAGCTGTAATAATTCTACCCAAAGAGAGCTGATTTACTTTTATTTTATTTTACACATTTACCATATGCTCAATACAAAATGTTAACTAATATAAAACTTTATTATATATGTGTTGTACATTTATTTTATTATACTAATCATGAAATTTAAATACAGTAAAACTTCGGTAATCCGAACACATGTTAATCCGAACACACGCTAATCCGAACGGTCAAATTATGCAGTGATAGTCCGAACGCTACCTCTATAATCCGAACGCTGAGCGCTAAACGAGAAAAGACTTGTCAAGACTTGTAGCCGCTCGAATTGCATCGTCGCCGATGATCATCCGCACTGTATTAGATTGTTTTGTGATACAGAAGGGCTCGGTTCGCGTATTATAAAATAAGTTTGACTTGCTTTGGAAGTAGAAAAATGTCGAAAAGAAAGCACGTTACGCTAAATTTAAAAGAAAAAATTCAAGTTTTAAAAGATATAGATTCTGGTGCAAGTTATTCAAGCATTACATCCAAACATGGAATTGGGAAAGCTACGGTGGCTGATATCAAGAAAAACAAAGAGAAAATCTTGGCATATCTCCATGAAAATAATGTAGGTCCTTCAAACAGAAAAACTTTGAAATTTAGCTCAAATCCTAAGGTCGAAAAAGCTTTATTTACATGGTTTATTCAGGAAAGAACAAAAGGTAAGTTCTTGTATTGTGTATTTGATACAGGTTACCTTTAAGAATGTATCAATTATTGTAATTTTTCGAAAGGTAAAAAATTAAATGACATGAGCCTTCACCTGCAAAATTCTACATTTAAATTTTTTGTATAGGCACTCCAATTTCTGGAGAAATTCTACGTGAGAAAGCTAAGTTTTTTTACAAAGCAATTACACAAAAAGAAGATTTCAAGGCAAGTTCGGGGTGGCTTCATAAATTCAAAACAAGATTTGGTATTCGTCAATTAACAGTTTGCGGAGAATCACTATCTAGCGACTATAATGCAGTTTTGCCTTTTGTGGAAAAGATAACGCAATTAATAAAAGAAAAGAATCTGACTTCTCATCAAATTTATAACGCTGATGAAAGCGGGCTTTTCTGGAGAGTTCTACCAACTAAAACCTTGGCTCATTCAGAGGAAAGATCTGCCCCAGGACGAAAAGTAAGCAAAGATCGGATCACTTTTATGCCATGTTGCAATGCTTCTGGATCCCACAAATTAAAATTGTTAGTCCTAAGTAAGAGTATGAAACCACGTGCTTTTAGAAACGTTGAAATTCCCGTTTCGTACAAAGGTCAACGTAGAGCGTGGGTAACCAGAGACATTTTTACTGAGTGGTTCCATGATCAATTTGTCCCATCAGTAAGACGTTAAATGAAGGAGCTCAACCTTAATTCAGAAGCAATTCTAATCTTAGATAATGCACCTGGACATCCCACTCAATTGTCCAGCGACGATAATAAAATTTCTGTGCTTTTTCTTCCTCCAAATTGCACGCCATTGCTACAACCAATGGATCAACATGTTATACAGGCTATAAAATTATACTATCGCAAAAAATTGCTTAAAAAAATTGTCAACTCCGATTGTGACGTTTCGCAAACATTGAAGGACGTAAATCTAAAGGATGTTGTTTTCTCTTTGGACGAAGCTTGGAAGCATGTGAGCGTTAACTTAATAAAAAAATCTTGGAGTAAAATATTACCATTTGAGATACCTGAAAAACATTTAACTGACAGTGATGAGGAAGACGAAATCCCATTAGCTAGGTTAGCCAGACAAATCGCTGAGCCAAAACCTACAGAGATAGAAAATGAAATGAAAGAGATAACGGATTTGGGTAAAAAGCTAGACCAGAGCTTAACGGAAGAAGATATGGAAGAGTGGGTAGTATTTGATAAAGCAATTAGCGATGAATTAACAGAAGCTGATATCGTTCAAGAAATTGATACAGATTCTGATTCCGATTGTAACTCTCACGATGATGTTTCCGGAGTTGCGTGTCTCGTGAAGGACAGTGATGCAGTCTCAGCTTTTGATACTTGTATTGCTTGGGCAACACAAAATAATATTCCTGACCATCGAATTATTTTTCTGCAAGAATTGCGAGTCCAAGCCCAAGATGCAGCAATTAAAAATAAAAAACAGACGAAAATAACAAAATTTTTTACCGCACCAGACAAAAATAATTAATGCATAATTTATTATGCATTTCTTTTTGGTTATTTCAATGTTAAGGCAGTTTACGATTGTTAGTTTAAGTGTAGAATATTACATATGTATACATATGTACGTATTAGTTCCTGTTTGTAGAATAAATTTTGTTTTTTTATTATTATGTATTGTATGTTTGTTAATCCGAACAATTCGATAATCCGATCAAGGCCTGGCAATCTGGTGTTCGGATTACCGAGGTTGTACTGTACCTTAATATTTATTAAATAATAAGTAATTATAAATAAGTAGAAATAATAATTAAAGTAACTACAGATTTATTGCTTCTTATTCAATGAGATGGGTGTGCCTGGTGTTTTTTTGCAAGGTTCGCTATATTGGGTTCAAAATTGGTCCCTCGAAACTCCACATTTAATTTATTTCTGTACTTAGTTAAGATTGAATTTACGTGACTAAAACCGGCTTCAACCGTATAGGAACTTGGAAATGCTAGCACAAATGGCTGAGCTATTTCGTAAAGTTTTACATATTTTTGCATTATGGTATATTTATACATACTTTAACAAAACTATTACTTAGTTTTGAAATTAAATTTAAATATTTAGTAAAATAATAGTTTGTTATAAAAAAATTAGATATTATGTAACATTAAAAAGAAAACGTGCTCGGGCGCCACTTTGTCAAACAAAGAAAAGAATTTACACAAAGAAAACCTTATTGAGCACCGGGTAGTGCATCGGTGGTTCCTGTAGAATCCTGGTGATTTAGAGAGCTCGAAGCTCTCTTAAAAAAACAACACAAAAAAACTTGAAGAGTATATTGCAAAATTTTACAAACAAAAAATACAACACTTACAAGTGCAGCCCACCAAAAGAATGTATGTCCTACGACAAGGTTGGGACTAGGGCTGCTTTCGGGGTCTTTGAAGGGGACTTCTCTAAGGGATCGAAATGCCAGCCTACCAACATAATATCTGTGGGGAACCAACCTCTTTATATATATATATATATTAGGTGCCGCCTGCAGGTACTTATCGGCCATACGAGGTATTTCGGATAACAAAAAGGTCCCTAAGCCGGGGCAGCAAAATATGGTGATGTCTTCACCCCGACCCGTACTCCCAGCCTCAGTGTCCGTTTGAAGCCTACGCTATGGTGGGTGGGCTGACAAATATTATGCACAAAAAAAAAAATGAAAACTATCCTAAAACAAAGAATATTATATAAAGTTAAAAAAAATCTCGGCATTGAAGATGCCTAAAAAAAACAAGGGAAGAAAAGGAAGGGTGCAGGAGAGTCTCTGTCGAGTCAAAGAAACATACAACACATAATAATTTAGACCCCAGATACCACAAGAACAAAAAAAAAATATTTAAAATCAAAAATTACTTGGAGTAAAGATGTGAGGATTAATAAATAAATTACAAAAATTGCCTCAAAGGTTCAAAGGATTAACTAGATAAAGAGATATAATAATGCCTCGTGGTAAAAAAAAATTAATTGACTAAAAAAGTTAAAATGAATTAAGAATTAACAAAGGAAATTAATTAAAGTCTTCACACATTAAAAATAAATTTATAAGAAATAATTTGTTAAAAAAAACTACTGAAAATATTAAAAGGGTACCTGGTTCAAAAGAAAAACTCAAACGCAAAACCAAGCACAGAACACGAACAGAAAAACAGATACACACACACGTCATGCCAGTGTCAAGGATCGAGGAAGAAAACCTCGAGCACCGATCGGATAATTTCAGAGATCCTTCCATCGATCGCGTAGTCCTGCGCGGAGGTTGTTAGCCTTGATGATAAGACGGAAGGTCGAGCAAAATTAAGAAATAATCAACAAAACTGAACCAAGACAAAGACAAACTGAATCGAAATAAGTAAATTTAGTAACGAGATTTTTCATAGAAAAAAAACGTTACAATACTCAATTAGATATGTGTGATTTGCGTATTAAGAACTGTTTTTTCTTCGACCCCCAATCGACCCTTCCGATTCGGATTGATCCCCGCTTTTGCCAAATAGACCCCTGGGGACCTCTGATCTAGATACTTTTCAATAAATTGTAAACTAACGTGTCGATAAGCTAGAGGCCTAAAAACGTCAACAACTGGATGACAATGCAGTATTAATTTGATCTGATCGGTATTATAGTCGGTATTATAGTTAAACGTTTTGTAAAAAGCTGTATGTATCACTTTCAATTTATCATTTCTATGGCCCACGAAAAAGAAAATTGGAACATAGCACCTGACTGTGAAAATACCATATCATACTTAAGGGATTAGAAGTTCTTTGAATAATTAATTCGGTTGGTAATTGAGAGTTTGGTCAAAGAAGTTCCCTAGAAATTTCCATCGATTTAGAAATTTAATGGAAAGTTTCTATATTTCACTGAACTACGTACTTATAGACATCTCGTATAGGTACTTACTGAATGATTTATTGATAATTTCAACGTTTTCCTTCTAATAAAGGAAAATATTTTTTTTTTGTATACTTTGAAAACGAAAATAAAATAATCATTATTTGAGTTTTAAATTACTTATGAGGTATACGTAGATAAAAATTGTGCCTTAACATAAAATGTTTTACTTAAAGAAAACTAAACCTTTGATATTCTGGTTCTAGCGCATTAAATGTGTAATGTTGTTTAGTTTTTATTACCATTTAAAAGACAGCCCTAGGGTTCGCCTGAAATAGAAAGACCGTTTTAAGAAACTTCTTTGAAACTGGAGCCAGCACGTTGAATGCTTTAAGGACCAAAAAACTTTAATGAAAACGGTTCAAGCTCAGGTATAAATAATAATGTTCAAAAGAAAATATACAAAAAGTTTTCTTAAATTGCATTTTTCACTCAAAAAAAAATCATCATTGCTTAGCATTCGGGACGTTACCGGTTTGATTCCGGCGCCGGCTACTCTGGTCCAAGTTTTTCTGTGGTTTACTTGGATCATTTAGGCAAATGGTGGGGTAGAAATATATTCCACAGATAGTCCTTCACTTATATTCTGTCTTCATTTCGTCCCCCAAACCACCACTCATCCATTCTCACGATTCCTAAAAGAGGCTGAAGGGGGCCTTCAGCCCTATCTCCGACTTTGCACCACCAACATTGGTAGAAAAAATTTTTTAAAAAATCCAAAATTTTGGTTGGCTGGTTTTTTTTTTGCCTTTACAATGAAAAATTGTAGTTTAATAATAAATACTGAAATACCATTAAATCTTATTGTTAGCTGCAAAGATAAATAGAATAGAGATTTCAAGTTAAACTGAGAATTTTATTTTACTTCATAAATCTTCAGCTAATTAGATAGATATACATTATTTATATGGTCCCGAGTAAATTGTGGTAATTTATGGTATACATGTATTGAATTTTATTCAGTAAGCCTACAATGGGCGGGGATACGTCCCATCGACTAATTGTAAATTAAAAAGATAAAAAAATAATCCAGTTTATTTAGGATTATAAATATTTACCTATAATGTATTTCAATTGGAAGAAGAACTATAGAGTAAAATAAAACTTGAATAGACTATAGAAATGTAATTTATTCGAAAGAATAATCTTTTTATTTTACTACAACCGTTACTTCATACGATACAGACCGTACTTACTTTTTAAGGGCGACACTGAATTTTGTGACTTGCACGCCTGTTTAAAAATTATCCCATATTTAATTTGATACTTATGATATTAAATTTTGTTTCAGGTATAATGCAACAAGATAACGCGGAACAAGTAATATTAGATCCTAGGTTAATCGCCAGGCACTACCTGAGGACATGGTTCTTCCTCGATCTCATATCGTCCATTCCCTTAGATTATATTTTTCTTATATTTAACCAAGTAAGTAAAAAATTTTTGACGTTATGATACTAAATTTTATTGTGCTTTTTTTTAATTATATTGTAGTTTTTTTTTATTAGACAGTCTTGAGATAATTAGCAGAGCAATCGTAAAGGAAACTATTAAATACTAGCTATGCCCGTAACTTCGTCCGGGTGGAATAGTGACTTTCGGCAGCATTTAAAATTTTTTTCTTCTATATTTTTATTTTCTGATCCGTAAGCCTTTTTGCCGACGTCATTACACAAAAACTTTCATTTTTTATTTTTGCCCCTTTTAGGGTACAATTTTTACAAATTTTAAATGTATTTATTTCTAATCAAAAGCCTAAAAAATAAGTTTCAAGCCTCTACCTTTATATCTACTTATCTATCTCTGTACCAAATTCTCATTTAAATCAATTCAGTAGTCTGGGCGTGATTGCGTAACACACAGACAGACAGAGTTACTTTCGCATTTATAATATTATAGATTAATATAGTTTAATTATAGTTTAAAATAGTTTATATAGCTTAGTATTCAACTACTTTTATTGATCCAAATAAACAAAAACTCTATAACTTTTACATTTACTATTTTAATTTTCTGGGCCGTAAGCTTTTTGAACGACGTCATTACACAAAAACTTTCATTGGCTAATTTTATCCCCTTTAGGGTAAAATTTTTACAAACATTTAATGTCGTATTTATTTATATCTAATCAAAAGCCTAAAATATTACGGAATTTTCGCACAAACTTTCCTGTTTCAACCCCTTACAACCGTTTTTTCGCATTAAAAAGTAGCCTATGTCCTTTCTCAGGCTCTAGACTATCTGTACCAAATTTCATTTAAATCGGTTCAGTAAATTTTAGGCGAGATTGTGTAGCATAGAGACAGAGTTACTTTCGCATTTATAATATTCCGCGAATTCATTTTCATCGATTTTCCCATGGGACTAAGATATTTTCCCACAGTAAAACGTAGCCTATGTGTTAATCCAGGGTGTCAGCTAACTCCATACCAAATTTTATTAAAATCGCTCCAGCCGTTTAGACGTGAAGAAGTAACAAACATACACACTCACAAACATTCGCCTTTATAATATTAGTGTGATTAATTGATAGATAGTATAGTAGGACTTAAGTGATTAAATTTCTTTGTAATTAAAAAAAAAGATACAAAGTCATTACGTACGTTTAAAGTTGACTTTTTAATTGTTCTCTCTTATTTGCGTACAACTCGAAAAGGCGAACATTTTGCATTTAAAAGTAATAAAAGTGATGGACATCAGGGAGATTTTTGTTGATTCATTGTGGTAGATAAATATTTTGGATTTAATAAGCACACCTTAGATAAAATCAATCATCACTTGCCTGCAACCTGCAATTTAATAAAAACATTTTGAGATCCATGACGTTTAAATTTGAGCAAACGATAAATTGAAAGTTTGTAAAGAGGCAGGTAGCCAAAATAGCGAAAGATTGCACGTTCTAGATAAACGAATACTTTCGGGGTTCATTTTGACCTTTCCCGAGCGCTTAATGAACTAGGTACTCTTGCGGCTAATTTATGTTCTGCTTCAACCAGGTAACTTATGCAAAAGGGTTAGCTCATTATGTGCCATTACTTGTTAAAATATCTACACTTGCAAGTATGTCTCAAACAATTTCAAACATTTGTATGTACGTAGTTGCTAGGTTGGTCCCTACTTGAACTTTTGTGGCTCGAAATTTTTTCTAACTCGATTTTTTTTTATTAAGTTAATGACAGTAGATATAAAGATATGATATTCTTAAAACGAGGTTTCAAAATAAAAAACGAAATTTCCAATTTATTTTTAAAAAACTTTCTTCCCCTGCCTCACTTAATATATGAATATAGTGTAGAGAATGAATGTGTAAGTGTGGAAGATTCAGTACGACTATGGTATCTGTGACTTTGTTTGTAAACAACAACATCAATAGATACCGCACCTTCGACGTGTTATGGGAACCGAATCAATTTTAAGCGCACAAAGTCTTAAAGAGTAGAATAAATAGGCCGGGAAAAATTCTCGAATAATCTTTATGAGTATAAATATAAGAGGGGAACGTGCTTCGACCCCCGAGCAAAGAAAAAATTAATGAAGTAAAAGTGGAAGAATGAGCACAGCGGTACTGAGTGACATAAAGTGACCTGTGTTCAAATTATATAAATTGGACGTGTAATTAGTAATAGTGTTATATATAAACATTATTTCGATAAAGCATGGACTTACTGTTCTTATGTGTTGACTTTTACACGAAGGAGAAAATATTTATCAGTCGTTTTATAATATTTCAAAGTTTATATCACACTAATAGTATAAAGGGGAAAGTTTGTGAGTGTGTGAGTGTGTATGTTTGTTACTTGTTCACGTCTAAACGGCTGGAGCGATTTTAATAAAATTTGGTATGGAGTTAGCTGACACCTGGATTAACACATAGGCTATGTTTTACTGTGGTAAAATACCTTATTCCTATGGGAAAATCGATGAAAATGAATTCGCGGAATATTATAAATGCGAAAGTAACTCTGTCTGTATGCTACACAATCTCGCCTAAAATTTAATGAACCGATTTAAATGAAATTTGGTACAGAGATAGTCTAGAGCCTGAGAAAGGGCATAGGCTACTTTTTAATGCGAAAAAAGTGTTGTAAGGGGTTGAAATAGGAAAGTTTGTGCGGAAATTCCGTAGTTCTTAAAGATTTTTTAAGCTTCTGATTAGATATATAAATAAATACGACATTAAATGTTTGTAAAAATTTTACCCTAAAGGGGATAAAATTAGCCGATGAAAGTTTTTGTGTAATGACGTCGGCAAAAAGGCTTACGGCCCCCAGAAAATAAAAATATAGAAGAAAAAAATTTTAAATGCGACCGAAAGTCACTATTCCACGCGGACAGAGTCGCGGGCATAGTTAATACTATATACTATATACTATACTTATACTATATACTATACTATACTATACTATACTATACTATACTATACTATACTATTACTATTAATATTATAAATGCGAATGTAAGTTTGTTTGTTACGCTTTCACGCAAAAACTACTTAACCGATCATCATGAAACTTTGCACATACACTCTTGAAGGTAGTAGAAGTAACATAGGATACTTTTTATTAAAAAAAATAAAAATTTTTTTACGAAACATAAGAAAATTGTTTGTCAAAATATCGTCAAATTTAGCTACTTGAACGCCATCTAGCATCATAGTAATGAAGTTTCAACCCTGAATACTGTAATACCGGCCCACTGTATTAGAAGATCTAACAGCTAACCACAAAAATTACGGATAACCTCAAAAATGTGAATAGTTTTATACTGCATGTAACGACAGAAGAAAATAACAATAAATATAGAAAAATTAGAAACAGTTGAAACTATATTCAATTGAATTAGATATTGAATTAGATATTGTCGTCACCGTCGGTGCGGCCGAAGGAATTCCGATCTTACTCGCTGATGTTAATTCTTACTCTGCTACTATATTGACTCATTTCTATTATTATACCCTTACTTTTTATATCTCATAATTATTTAATTTCTCCACTGCGGGCGAAGCCGCGGGCAAAAAGCTAGTATTCAATAAATTGAAAATAAATTATGCTTGTATTAGTAATTATCGACTTTTGCTGAAGTTTGTCTCCAACTGTTTTAATCGAGTTCCTCCTTACTATCATAGAGTGTAATTAATTTTGTCAACTAATTACTGAATATCGACAATATACATACATTAAATGGCAAGACGCCAACTTGGCGGATGGAGAACTGGAGACATATGTATTATGTACATTCATTTTTTAGAAATTCCAAGGGAAATTGTAACAAAATATAATTAGAAAAATGTCAGTACGCATTGTTGCCGTTTGTGACGAACATCCTCTTTCCATGACCTGTTTAGTTCAAGGGTAATTCGTTTAAAATTAATCTTGACTAGATTTAGATTTATTTGTTCGTCCCCCTTCATATTGGGATTTCGATTGGGTATCAGCTTTGTTATTTGACTTCCAGACCTATACATTTGTTCCAGCAAAAAATTCGATACTTTTGCATATTGCACATTCTGTCGGTCAGCTTTTCCAACTACGTATAATATTGTTTGGTTCGTCCACGCTTAATACCAGACGGGGTAGGTATCGTTAAACACGGACACATTCATAACATATCCTGCATTTGTAAGCAAACACGCATACGAAATATGAGTCCATACGAGTGAAAAAACATAAAAAACTTTTAATTAAAACAGGGCTCGTCTCGTGCTAGGTTACACACACAGTCGTATGGGTTTAGGTATTGCCAACTATTGGATTTGTTTCTGTCTCCTCTTCTTTTTGTTTTTCAAGGGTTCTTGGACCGCAAAGCAAACAACTTACGTTAGAGAAATAACATGTCGCAAGCAAATTCACTTTTACGTACATATAAGTGTGCGCCTGTATATTATGTGTAGATAATTAAAATGTAAGTACATACATGGCTTACGTATGCAAGTGTGCCACTTTAGCTTTCTACAACGCCGGTTATTTTTAATAAGGAAGGAACATTGAAGTACCACGAGAGACTTGAATGACAAAATGTTGTTCCTAGATCCTTTTACGAAGTAATAACGTTGCTAACAGAATGCAATCTATTTAAAAGAAAGGGTCAAGTGATAATTTGTCCTCACACTTTCATATTACCTAAATATAGTCAAGAGCAAATCCTTTTCTTATTATAGCGTTTTATTACTATTGTGTCTTCGTATTTGAGGTTAATGAAAGGGTTTTAAATGAATCCTCGTTTATAAGAGCATATTAATTAAAAAAGAAACTGGAGTCAAGTGCATGTAGGGTCTCTTAAAACTAGTAATTTTATTTTCTTTAATCCTTTTAAACATAATAGTGTGAACCACCATTTATTACGAGATTATAAACAAAATACCGTTAAGTACATTTTGGGATGATTTTTTTATTTCACAAGAAATGCTCAGGCAGTGATGGAGGTGATTTTCAAGTTTTCTACACGGAGAAAACAGTCATGAAAATATTGCTAGAATTCTATCAAACATGACTAAATAATCTGTCAATTATATGAACGACCAGACGCTCAAGGAGTTTTTACTATAAATGTCTATCTAGTCAATCTACGTTGGGTGTTGAGACTGAATTCTAGAAAAATTACTTGATTAGAAAACATTTTTTACAGTTCTTATGACTAAATTTTACTAAACTATTCTCATTCTAGTATTTTTTCTTTACGACACGATAAAATAACCGAGAGGTAGAGAAAAAAAGTCTAGACTTATTTAGCTTGATTATTCTAATACATATTATTAGAAAGAATGAAAAATTATTTTATACCACCAAGGCCATTTAATGAGAATTCTAGTATTATTTACTAGAAAAAGTTTGCTTGACTCATCAATAAAATCATGATTATTTTTCTCCGTGTAAAGTATCTATACAATTATTTTTCACATATTCAGTTGTAAGACCTCTTCTATAAAATTAAACTTCAAACAGAATGAGTATTTCTAGTAGGTGATAGAAAAAATTTGCTAAAAAAACAATAGCCACAAGAAATTACTGATAACACTTTGAAAACTTTCACTTAAATAGTGAAGAGGTACTTTGAAACTTCAAACTTCATTTCGCAACCTGTAACGTAAGTAATAGATAGGTAACTTTGATAAAAGTACATGAGTGTTCTTATTAACTTGTACGTTGAAAGCTTTGCTTGCCACATGAAGTAACTTGATAACTATTGCTGAAATAATGACTTTCAAATGTATTTAAAACATTTTAGCTGTTCGTATATTCTAATTTTAAATAATCAGTAGATAGATTTAGTTGATGTAGAGGTACAGGCCAACAGAAATAGCTTGGTCCTTGTAATCTGAACGCCCACAGGTGCGCGATGGACACAGCTGATATTGGAGTGGGGGAAGTCCATTTAGTCTTCGTACTTCGATGAAGCACATAGCGTTCTATGTAAACTCGCCCCGTATTATAAGAAGAAAACATTAAATCAGAAACTTCAACGATAGGGACAATTAATAATGATTTTCACCTAATTTTAAATTTCATTTAGTTTATAAAAGATCGTGCAACTTTTAGCAAATACTTTTCATAATTGGTGAGACACTCTTAAAGGAAAGCGGACAAATAAAAGAAACACTTAGGAATACATATTTATTCTATTCTAACTTAATTAGTCAAAAATTCGTTTATTAGTTTATTATTATTATTATTGTAAATATTTTAATATCAATAATAGCTGAGCTGAATACCTCGAAATATTTATTTATTAATTTATTATTTACAGATTGATGTGCGTTTACAACTGTAATTATTTAATTTAATTACTTACTAAAATCAGTATTCTGAGGAAGAAGTGATTGTAGAAATAACAATACCGGGTACTTAATTAACCCCATTCAAATAATATTACATATTTAAAATACAAAATGGGAATTCTGCTTCAGTTAAAGTGCATTAACACTTTTCGTGTAAATATTACTAATACCATTAAGACACCCTGGGGTGAGTTTACTTGCACAATACGGGCCCGATTTGAAACACGGTACAAACACCGAGCGGTAAAATGCATCTTCTTCCATCCGAATGCGCTTTCTTTCTATCTTTTGCGCCGTTCGCTCGAAGTCTGAGGGGCCACCTTATTTCCGTTGACCTGTATTTCAAAAGCTTTTGAGCCTTAAAATGCCCGAGAACAGGTAGAGGCGGAGCTTACGCTCAGGCATTTATCTGCAATGAGCGAAGTTACGTTTCTGCGCATCCTAAGGTCAAGGTTCAAGATATTTTGAAATAACCATCTGTAACATTTACTACAAGAATCGCAACTTAGTCTATAAAAGTCAATATTTAATTTTTTATTTATTAATGTTATTGGTGTTGAAAACATTGTAAATTAACAGAAAATTTTAGTTCCAGGATTATGGCGACAGTTTCCAAATTTTACATGCCGGCCGAGCACTGCGCATACTCCGACTTGCCAAACTGCTTTCATTGGTTCGACTGCTTCGATTATCTCGACTTGTGCGTTATGTCAGCCAATGGGAAGAAGTTTACGTAAGTTTTTAGTGATTAATTTTTGTTCTTTTAATGGTAACGCTTTTTATATTATACATTTAATGCCAGCAAATTTTTACTCTTATTACTTACCTGGATTAAAAGTGGGAGATACGATCGATTACTGCTTTGTTGTAATATTGATTATTTTGCTGCCAATCAACAAAAAGATTTTGCAATACTTTTTTGATTTTACCAAACCTATTTCAATATATACAGGATACAGTTTTATTTCTTTACCTACTTGAAAATAATTGTAATACTTACCCACTTTTGTTTCCAATTGCAAAATCTTGAGAAAATTAAATATTTTATGCTTTTATGTTATTTTTTGTTGTGTGAACTTCATAAAACTAATTATCTCCGCATTAATATACTCGTATGTTGAGTTCAGTGTGAATAATCGAAAATACATAACTTTTGGCCGTATCTTCTGCTTTTTAAATAGATCTGAATATAACAGAATTTTATTAACATCTGTGCATTTTTTTCAAAAAGCCTATAGCAGAATCATTATTAAGCAAAATATGAACGTTTCGATATTTTAGTTTATTGAATATCAATATAAAACTAATGAGAGGCAAAAAAATATTTGTTTTGGCTTCACATATCTTTTATGTTGAAATGGTGACTTTTCAGTAGAAATATGCAATATACAACTAATAATTTACATGAAAAACATTTTTTGCTAAAACAATTCAAAAGAAAGTTTAAGTCTGAATGCTCTTTTGGCAAATATAATTAAATTCAGACTCTAAAATATTCTTATCTTATCTAAATATAAGGCAGATAATTAAGTGGGAAAAGAACGAAATGTTATTTATGTTTGCACACAAAATTACTACGATTAATTGATATGGAGAAATGCAAGGGTAATCTGAAACGTCAATGCAACGCTGTAACTGTCATTTTTCTTATGTTCTTTTATTTTTAGTGTTTAATTATAGGTTCCTGTTTTATTGGCAGAAAATTTTATCGGAACTGCATTAAAACGGTTTCAAAAAACTGTTTCGAAATGTTTATTGTACTTTATTTTTGGGCCTGTGTTTGAATGTAGTTCCGAGGAAGTTTTGCGTTTCCATCGTTAAAACAGGAATTCAATAAATTCAATATTACACACCGAAAACAAACAAACAAACAATGAAAGAACGAGTACGTACCTACAGGCCAGTGGCAATGCAGAAATGCATTTTCTGGGAAGAAAACAATAAAGGTTAATTGGACCGGGTAGGTTATGGTTGGTCACTGCACTGTCATCTGAAGTTCACATCGGCAGCGCTATACTATAGGTACATATTCGCTCACAACGTTCAGCAGAAAAAAACAATACCAAAAAAAATTTATAATTTCTAATTTGTCTACTAAAATAATTAAACTACGAACTAAAAGGGACAACAAGTGTAATTGTTTGATAAACTGCATCAGCATTGAAAGTATTTCTACAAGTAAGCGGTCCTTCAGACTTTTTCTTGTTCCTGAACACGAGCAAAAAATGACTCTGTAGATAATGGCTATGTTACAACTAAGTTTACAAATTAATGAAAAAAACCGAGACAAATAATACGTATTTTCTATACTAAAATTTTTAGTAAACTTGTTAAACTATTTAATTGTAGTATCAGAGTTGTTATTATACATCAGCGAAACAATGTAATTATTACGATAAATTATAATCTATTGAAACACGTAGCTTTTATTTGAATACTTTTTTTGTGTCGTAAATGCCTTCTTTGAGGAATTAAACCAATAAAACTAATAATGTACACGGAGAAAAATAATCATCATTTTATTACTTGATGAATCAAGCAAAATTTTTAATAATAATAAATAGTTTAGTATAATTAGTCATAATAAGTGTAAAAAATGTTTTCTAATCAAGTGAATTTTACTAGAATTCAGTCTCAACACCGAACGTAGATTGACTAGAAATTTCTAGTAAAATCTCTTTGAGCGTCTGTTCGTCCATAGAAGTAATTGACAGATGTTTTAGTCATTCTTGCTAGAATTCTAGCAATATTTTCATGATTGTTTTCTCCGTGTATCTACAACAAACAAGATTACATGACAAAATCTATAAATGAACGTACAAACGAGTCTAGATCGCATATTGACATTATTATTAAACCCATAGAATATTTATCCTCGTAGTGTTTATTTCCACATAGTTGTGAGCTAAAAAGACAAAAAGTCATAACTTTCAACCACGAAATCTTATGTTCGACGATTTAATTTAAAATTTTTTTGTTATGGTCTACGCTTTCTTTTTTTCTCAAATGTTTCACCTTTTTTTGCTGACAGTAACTTTGGCAATGATTTTTCTACGACATACTTATAATTTCTGCAAATAAAAACAGCAAACTAATGAAATAAACAATAAACTAATTTTAAGGGAAATAAATATATACAGGGTTTTTCAAGTTGATGGGCTATTAGAAGTATATGAATTAGTAGAAGGAATTAAATTCTGAAACTTGGGCTCATTTGGTTATTGTTTATGCCGCTTCTTTTAAAAATATTTTCAAGTTCGATTTACATCCGGTTATACCGGAAGTCGATACCAACTTTGTTATTTTAAATGGAATGGTATATTTTTCACGCTGAATTCGAATAAAACGTGTAATTCTAAGGTAAGTTTGATAACCAACTTGTACACCTACGACGATCGGTTTCTGAGTTAATTTAATTTAATTTATAAAAAAAAAATCGCTTCTGCAACCTAAATTATAAAAAATCATAACTTCCACAAAATACGACTTAGAGTGTTGAAAGTTTTACTAGTAATAGCTGAATATTAGTGCTAACGCCTTGACAAAATTGAATTAAATAATTTATACAGGGCGTTCAAAATAAAATTCTAACATTGAAAAACTTCAAACACGAATTACTTCGTTTTTTCAAATGGCACCTACTATTTTTTATTTTTTCAATCGATTCCTGTTTTAATTTTTTTTCGATCTATATGGATACTTTCTATTTTATTTGAAAATTTTGGAATAATTTTGAATAATTACTTAAAAATAGGAAGTATCCATATAGATCGAAAGAGGATAAAAAAAGGAATCGATTGAAAAAATAAAAGATAGTAGGTGCCATTTGAAAAAACGAAGTAATTCGTGTTTGAAGTTTTTCAATGTTAGAATTTTATTTTGAACGCCCTGTATAAATTATTTAATTCAATTTTGTCAAGGCGTTAGCACTAATATTCAGCTATTACTAGTAAAAATTTCAACACTCTAAGTCCTATTTTGTGGAAGTTATGATTTTTTATAATTTGGGTTGCGGTAGCGATTTTTTTTTTTTTATAAATTAAATTAACTCAGAAACCGATCGTCATAGGTGTACAAGTTGGTTATCAAACTTACCTTAGAATTACACGTTTTATTCGAATTCAGCGTAAAAAATATACCATTCCATTTAAAATAACAAAGTTTGTATCGACTTCCGGTATAACCGGATGTAAATCGAACTTGAAAATATTTTTAAAAGAAGCGGCATAAACAATAACCAAATGAGCCCAAGTTTCAGAATTTAATTCCTTCTACTAATTCATATACTTCTAATAGCCCATCAACTTGAAAAACCCTGTATATACAAAGAGTTTTCGGAGAATATATAACCGTGATAAGCTACTTTGAAGAAACTAAAAAAGTAAAGAATTACAAATTATAATAAGTACTCCATGGCAAAACCACAGATTTATAAAAGATGAATATTCAGCACAATAATTCCACAAAAGAAATTTATAGCCAATTCATTCTAGAACTACTATAAAAATAATGTATCTGTCATTTTGTCCATAAAAAATAATTACCAAACCTTAAATTTAATAATGTTTTCTCTTCCTTGTTTGGATCTCTTTTTACTCGTAAATATTTGTTGAGTTGTCGTGAAAAAATAGAGAAACCAGGTATAAACTTGTTATCATCCCTCTGACTTCGTTATGTAAGAATTATAAATATTTTACAAGTAATAACCACATGTAATCCTTTATACTTATGAGTTAAAAGAAAAGAAGGCTGAGAAAACGTTCCCGATAAATAACTGCTTTACTTCAGTTTTTCCTCATAAGGCACATGCGGATAATATGACCGAGTCTAGTTTTCTTGCTATTAAAAGCAAAATTTCAATTTGTTTATAACCAAAACTACCAAACGTAAAAATATATGAAAATTCGATACATCACCAGTGTTGAACAATTTGGCCAAAAATTCTATGACTACTGCCATGAGAAAAAGTAAAGCCTGATGATCATACAAAACAACCCTTCAATGTTTTTTTTTATAAATTTGAATAAGTGGTAGAATATTGTCAAAACATATCAAATTATAATAAATATTCTCTTTGTTTAATCAGAAAACCTTTCATGAAATATATGAATATCTATCAAATTTTTTATTTGTTATGTATTTATCTGCATATGTCGTTTTCTGTTTTACGTAGTTTTATGTCCTTATTTTTAAGAAAAATAGCAATTTTTATGGTCATATTGGCCGCAGATACCTACACTATTTCTAAAGTGCTCCCCTTCCTACCCCTAATCTCATCGGCTTCTCCCCTATCTCATTTCTTCAAAAAAGTCTGAAAAGCTCTTTTTGCCCTATACTTCGGCTTTGCACTAAAGTGCAATGCAATGGAATTGTCCTATCGCCAAAATCAGTCGGTGGTGATGGCTATAAAACACCCAAACATTCTTTTTTCGTCAGTTATGGTGGACTATAATTATTATACTGTTTGATAAGTGTCTCAGGTGAATTTTTTAAGAGTTTTATGAAATTCTTTATCGCCAGTTGTTGTTTAAAAATGTAAGTACAGGTTTTCAGATTGCCCTCGTATTAATAAAGTTTAAAAAATATCACCATATGGGTAACAATTTAAAAAAAAAGCAAAATATTATAATCACTCAGTATTTCATTAAAAAATTGTTGAATTAATAATTATTGCGTTGTTATACTGCTATGGCTTTTTACAACAACACACCTAATTAATCACAATAATTCAGATCGATTTTCTACTTATCTACATACTTAGGTACTTTTTTAATATTTAATTTTTATTTTTTCTTTTATTATTATTATTTTTATTCTTAAAGGTGTAGGGGCCAGGAGAACTGAGCAGCAACAGATCATTTATTTATTATTGGTTTTTCTTTTCACAGAAAAGGCTTTCATTAAACGAAGCTTTACAGGGAAACTTAAGCTTTGGAATGGCGCCTCAGTTTTTTCGTTAAAGCACTTACTCCCTTTTTTCACGTACGCTTTTCATAGATGATTTCAGTTTCAGTGTTTTTAGAATAATAATGTGTAACGTCTAAAGTATTTTGGGAAATACGTGATTCTCAGTTACGTGCTTTATTATTATTATTATTATTATTGTTCTCGTAATTACCTACTAAGTATTTACTTAATTAAACACGTAGGTAACGATTCTCTCTTATAATCCTATTAAAAATCTATTACGCTTAACTTGAGAGTAGTTGTTATTTTTACGTATTAATTATTTATAACGAGTTTGGCTAACAAATTCTTAAACATTATTTATTGGGGCTTACCTTCTACAACAGCGAAGAGCTTTTTTACTCTTTACTACCTTACCTACTATTCTTTAAATTTACTATTATTTATTATTATTTTTGTATGCATTATTTTCCTTTATTTTTACCTTTTTACTTAAACAACGAAACACAATATTAAAAATTAAACATTTACGCGAGTTTTGCCTTTTTAGTACGTACCTTTCTAGCTTCTATGTTCAATTTGAAATTATGAAGAACACAGTAAAAAAAATTGGTCGAATGGTAATGTAAATTTATTCATTTACAGTAGATAATCGTTTCAGTAAAATAAAATTGACACCAGGGTGAGAAATTACACATATATAAATAAATAAACGAACATCCAGTATGTAAATTGTTTGTTTGACTGTAATATAAGCTCGAACTTTAACACTATTTACGTATTTATTTATTAATGTAATCAATGGTGGCTTTCTAAGAGAGCAAGTAAGCAATTGCACCTCTCTGAATTTTTAAACAGAGCAAGCCAAACAAAATCTAAACAATTTCTGAAATTGAATAGACAATTGTTTCTATAAAGCCTTTTTAATTTTAAAATAAAAGAAAAATATTGAACGTTTTAAAACAATATTTTTTAGTTATGATTTTTTAATCAACGTTATTTATCGTTTTCTGTTATCTACTTATTACATTAACACCCTGACCTTTTTAAATTTGTACCACGAAAAAGTTATTTTTTAATTTTTGTTGGCGAACACATTTTAATTACAAATTGCACTGGTGTCATTTTTTGCGCTTAATAATTACATGTTTTTTTACTGTGTTTCTCCTATTACTTATTTGTTTACGTTACGAAGTTAAAACTCATCGTTCCACATAATTTTAATGGCTCGGTAACGAATATAAATACGTAGGCTGCACAGTTATTATTACAGTCAGCTAGCAATATAAAGAGTAGTGAACACTAAAGGTAGATAATGTACAATTTACACCCTTATATACGTACCTATATAGGGCACAAATTACTATCCATCTAATTTAATCGTAACGAGCGAGGTTAAGAGTGCTAAAAAACTGAGCTGTATTTTCATGGAGATTGATATCCTTTTTGGGCCACAGATTCCCATTTATCAACACCCGCTAGAAAGGAAACCCGAAAATGCTGCCAAGGACACGCACATCTTTTCGGCTAAAACCAGACCCAGTGAGGTGCACAAAATGTTGTTTTTTCTTTATTCATACCTTTGTATTACGTGTAACTGTTTGTCATTTTTAGATGTGTTAACGACGACATTTAGTAATTTTGGAAATAACCAGGTTCTCGGAATGCTTTACCGTTGCAGTCTTTAGAATATACAACGCTCTATGTGTTACCGAAATTTGTTGTGCATCTAATTTTTCGTTTCCTTTTCTGTTCGCTTCTTTTGCCTCTATATTCAGTAGACACGGCAATTATATTTTCATTTTTGCTTTCTATGTTATCAAACATATAAAAAATACGTGCAATTTGATTGTTTAAATAATTCCGCTATTAAACGACTTTAAAATTGTTGAGACAGTGACCTCTGCACGAACTAGTCTGACATAAGAAAATACAGTACAACGAGTCTGTCTCATTGCAGAGAAATTTTTATCTAATATGTCAAGGTAGATCAGAGAAACATAATGTTGGGGTAAGGAAAGATAACACGAACGAAGTGAATGATGCGGTGGTCATTTTCTTTTGTTTGCAGCAATGACAAATGACGTTATGAATAAAACAAAATCTGCAATTAGACAAATGTGAAATCGTTTCAAGTGTAATAAAGTAGAATGAACATGAGTCGTAACTAATTTAGTATGCTGCATAACATAAGTACGTTCCTAGGATACTAAGAACAAAAAGGTTATTATACACCCCTGTGTGAAGCTTTGCGCTGTCAAGCATCCCCATAGAAGGCGCGTCGAGTATTCACATAATGATACCCAGTTTTGTTATTAAAATACATACTAGAAAAAATTGAATTCGTGACATAATCCCTCATTAATATTACTGACTACATATGTATATTTTATATAAATTACTAGCGAGTAAGAATATATTACACGTTTGATGGAACATTCTAGAATATTCGCGAATTTAGAACTATCTAGAACATCCCATAATGATTCAAAACATTTTTTAACTTTCTTTAACATTCTGGAACATTCTTGAACATTGCCAAATCATTCTGAAATGTTTTAATAAAACATTATTTTACTTCTTAGAACATACTTGAACTGCCTGTACCATTCTAAAAAAATCTGCTTCATTCTCATCCCCAATCCGCGTGTTGTTTGCTGGGTGAGTAGTGACATCAGTAGACGCCTTGCGGGGATGACTAATCGATTGATAATAATTGATCAGTTATCGACCACTGAGAGTTTAAGATTATTACAGTACTACGTAATATCGCTATTAAAAAATGGGGGTTGGTGGTAAAAGGATGAAAATTGAGGGTTATATGTTTTAAATAAATAAAATAAAATATTTATCCAAACAATTAAAAAGTTAGGAGTGGACAACCCTTATCACTTAAGGGTACGAAAAATAGATAGTTCTCGATTCTCAGACCTATTGAATATAAATATAAAATTTCATAAAAATCGGTCGAGCCGTTTCGGAGGAGTATGTTAACTCACATTGTGTCACGAGAATTATAGGTATAAGTATATAGTCCGATCAAATTAGACCAAAAAATAATAGTGAAGCTACATAAATTCCCACCAAGCTGAAAATCAGTGAGATTGTTTAAAATATGATTAAAAATAAAATTTGAAAGTTCCCCATCTTTCCCCTGTATGCAAAAATTTTTATTCAAGATCAATGGTCAAAAAAATGAGTTTTTCGCGATTTTCAGCAAAACGGTAAGTTTTATCATAAAATTACCCCAGACAAAAATTGTAGATCATAAAATTATCTATAAAATATGTATCCCTAAAATACCCCAAAATTAGCTATGTGACAAATAAATCCCCAAAAACTAGAAAATATTTAATGCGAATAGAAAAAAGAGTGTAGAAGAAAAATTTTCCCCAGAAGAATTCCCCTGAAAAATATATCCCCAAAAAATACTCCAAAGGAAAAAAAATCCCCTATTTTTTGGGGAAAATCCCCTAATCTAGCAACCCTGAGACTAACAGTATTTCATTTATTGGGCACACTGACATAAAGCAGGTATAAGACCCTAGCCACGCATACAATTGAACAGGAGACAGATGTTGTCTCGAGGTTACACTGGCGTATAAAATAAGTGATTGGGTTTCATTTTACCTGATATCTCAAAAACGGTGGCTCTTAGGAAAAAAATATGCATACATATTTTATAGAAAATTTTATGATCTACAATTTTGGTCTGAAGTATTTTTATGATAAAACTTACCGTTTTGCTGAAAATCGCGAAAAACTCATTTTTTTGACCTTTGACCCTCAATAAAAATTTTTGCATACAGCGGAAAGATGGGGAGTTTTCAAATTTTATTTTTAATCATATTTTAAACAATCTTACTGATTTTCAGCTTGGTGGGAATTTATGTAGCTTCGAATGTCTAAATTGACCGGACTAATATTAGATATCGAGTGTCTATTGATTATACTTCATACTGTTCATTTGTCAGTTAACGATAGAATACCTGTTGTGTTTTTGAACATTTTCACATTATAGATTATCAGTTTAAGTTGAAAAAGTTTAAATAATGAATAATAAAGAAAATCGAACTGCACTTATTTCGAGCACATTAAATATTCCGTTAGGATAACTATGATGCTGCCAAGATCGAAGAAAGTTAGAAAGCCAGTGTCCAAGATTTTGAGAAGAGTTGGCCGCAGTTATTTCTGCCCATTTGCAAATTCCAGAGCTTTATATGCTTAGATATTGAATATGAATGAATGAGTTTTTTTTACGGCGAGGAAATACAGACCGAAAACTCCTTCGTGCCAAAATACTAAAAACTAATGTTAGCCCTAATACGCCATTAAAGTAATTCTCAGATCAGGCTAACTTAAAAAAGAATTTCCCGTTCAATATACTTTTCAATGCTTAATTTATTCATTAGCTGATTAATTACTCAAAAAATAGTAATACAAAGCGTTTTTTCATTTCAAAAACTGAATGAGTAGGGAAGAGTAACTTTCTTGAGATCATTCAAATGTTAGATAACTGGAAGATTGGGCACATTCAGAAAAAAAAATTCTAAGCGATATTTTACTTTCTAAATGGAGTAACATTATCATAAAATTATTGGTAATTGATTAATTTATTAGGTGTAGTATATTAATCCGTTTATTTTTAAATATATTTGCTATAATTATAATTCAATGAAAACAATACAAAAATGATTTATTCTTAACATTAATTAGCAACAATGAGTTAATTGATTCCTTTACAGTTTGTTTTAATTGTACTTTTTTCGAAAATGTTCATTGTAATGAAAAACCGCAATTACGTACTTAGCATCGTTCCCTGGAACAAACGAGGCAATATCAGGAAAACCATGTGTTCAAAGTTGATTAAAGAAGAAAATGTATGGTAGTAAAAAAGGTAATTTAAACTGAGCAACATTAGCAAATGTAAAGATTTTCTCATTTTCATTTACATTGAAAATTCTTTCGGCGATCAGAATTTGTCAAAAGAACCTTTTCTAGATCCAGAAAACTAATATTTTTTCTGGTAATATTTTTAATTCCCAGTTACAACCTAACGTATTATTTTGGTTATTTATTCTGATTTTTACACCCATCCTCTTCGGCTCTATCTCTCCCTCAACCTAATGACACTTTAGTGTGGTATATTACTAGATCTTCCCCACCTCCTCCACTCATTGATTGTCCATGTTCAAAAATAATACTACATAAACAACATTCTACAACAATTTGACTGTCATAATTTGCAAGAGGCACTTAATTAAACGGTGTTGTTCTTAATTATCTTTTTAGTGACACCATAGGTATATCTTATCAGTTCCCAAATGTTATAAATAGTAGAAGGCGGACTGAAGTAATAATTTGGATTGTTAGCAAGAACAACACTTATTTAGATAAATTATTTTTATATTTACGGTGTCTACCTACCTGTCTAATATCTTTGACAACAGAGAAGATAGAACTGATAGATACGAATTAATAACTGACATGTGTGTATAATTGTCTAGTTAAAAAGTTTCCGGTTATAACATTTTCAATGGTGCATCGATGAAATTTTCAATAGGATTGTGAAGAGTTGTTAATAAATAATCAATGATACTGGTAATGTTATTATAAAAATTTGAAAAGGGCGCCTTTTACCATATTGTACTGTTTTTAGTTCGTCACTTTTCTCTCATCCTCAATTTATAAATGAAAAATGCATTGTAAAACAATTTACTATACAGATGTACCTATGCTATGTGCACTGACCATCTAAACAATAAAATGATTTTAATTGGTGGGAGATGGAGGGCAAAATCTACTAATGTATCACCTTATGGTGGTCTGTATAACGTCACTAAATTAGTGAACCACTAAATGTCACATTTTCTACATTTCACTCGACATGTAGGGTACATTCACTTATGTATATACAGGGTGTAAATTAAATACACTACAAAACTTGAACGGGGTAATTCCCCATGCAATTTATAGATAATTTTGTTTTTCAGTGATTTTTAAATAATTTTTAGACAAAAAACAAATTGATTACTCAAATATTACTTATACCTAAAGCTTCTTATAGTACAAAATGTGTTGAAAATATTTTTTTAAGTAAAATAGTTTACATGGATAATTATCAATAACAATTGTTGAAGAATTTGAAATATTGATAAAATGCAATAAATATGTAATGAAAACTCAGCAGAAAAGCAGAATTGTATCTGAGGGTTGTCATTTTCGACACTTTCTGTAATTTAGGAAGCTTTACATGTAAGAAGTAATGACATACTGTTACTGTAGCCCTATATCACCAAAACACAGCCTCTTTTCAGATACTCTCAAAAGACAAAATTTTATAGAATAACCGTTGAGCTCCTTGAAATTTTATTATATGCTTAACTAGCAGCAATACCCGGCGTTGCCCGAGTAAGAATATATTACACGTTTGATGGAACATTCTAGAATTATCGAGAACATCCCATAATGATTTTTTCTAACTTTTTTTAACATTCTGAAACATTCTTCAATGATCTTCAAGATTCTGGAACATTCTTGAACATTACCAAATCATTCTGAAATGCTATAATAAAACATTATTTTACTTCTTAGAACATATTTGAACTCCCTGTTGTAACATTCTAAAAAAATCTGCTTCATTCTCATCCCCACTCCGTGCTGTTTGCTGGGTGAGTAGTGACATCAGTAGACGCCTGGCGGGGATGACTAATCGATTGATAATCATTGATCAGTTATCGACCACTGAGAGTTGAAGATTATTACAGTACTAATATCACTATTAAAAAATGGGGGTTGGTGGTAGAAGGGGGAAAATTAAGGGTTATATGTATTTTTTAATGCCAAATCATAAAAAAATAAAAACAAAAAATGTTGTCTAAAAAATTAAAAAAATTTAGGGGTGGACCACCCTTAACATTTAGGGGGATAAAAAATAATTTTGGCCGATTCGCAGACCTAACCGATATGCACACAAAATTTCAGGAAAATCGGTCGAGCCATTTCGGAGGAGTTTAATTACAAACACTGTGACACGAGAATTTTATAATATATATTAGATTTACACTCCTTATAATAAATTTCAAATATCAAAATACAAATGGGGTGGAACCTCAATAACTTCTTCTTCAATTCGTTTTTTATTACCATTTACTTTTTTTTTTTTTGGAACTGAAGAAAGCATCCCACTCTACTCTCTCCGGCTTTGCTCTAATACAATTTTCCCCAACTTTCTTTGTGGCTTGTACCACTTTGGATCTCTTAAAATTATGTCCCTCCGCCATGACAATATTTTTTTATTTATTTAAGTTTAATCTTGAGCTTTTTCGTTGTCCTGTTATTTTCTTCTTTTTTTAATTAAATCACCTGGCCTCTCTTACAATAATTAAATTTCTTCCTTTGACAATTAAATTGCCCCCACACCCCTGACAGTTAAACTGTCTCCCTATAGGGCACCTGCCTTACGTTTGGAAGGCTATTTTAGAGCTTTGATCAAAGGGATAGCCACTCACATATACTAACAAGCATGTGGGGGGAATGATAACACAAAATTTTTTGTAGGGGTAGAATAGCGAAGAATAACGTAAATAGTTCATTTTATAGTCCCTTGTGGACTATTGGTCGTTCAAATTCCAACTTTAACTTTATCTAAGGTTTTAGAAAAGGTTATAAATAATTGAATTGAAATGCCAACACTAAGAATAATATAATTAAAAAAAAAATTATAAATAATCATCCGGGGTAATTTTTATTAAGTTTTTTTATTTTTTGTTAATTATTTTTAAGATTTTTTTCTTTTTTTTTTTGCCATAGCTACTTTTATTTTACAGTTTTCTACTGAAAAATCATTCCGTAACTTGACCGCAGGAAAATATGTAGACCCATCACGCCCTGCAGATTTGTATTACACCCAAAGATGCACAACAAATAGATACACAAAAAATGATTTATTGCTTGTCGACGTTTTGTAGTTAAATATTACAGATGGTAGATTTTTTAACCGAGGGCCATGACGGCAACAATGTAAGTGTAGAGATGAACAGTTCATTCGTAAACATATTGAACTACTGCACGTATTATAACTTTCATCGTTCGTTATTGAAACATTTTTTTTATTAACGCGACCGACACTTTTCAATCGACAGCCAAAACTAAACGTAAATTAGTATTTCTCTTTATTAATACTTTAACTGACTTTACTCAGTATACTTTTCGCCGACAAAAAACTGCATGCAGGGTACTTTCTAGTGATAAATATTGGTAAATAGTTTTTCCTGAAAATTGAAACTTTTTGATATTTGAAAATAACTAGATTTTTCAATTTTTTTCAAATTAACGTCATTTGTTTTATAAACATTATATGGTATATTTAGGAAGTGAATATTTTTATGCTCTTATGTATCCATAATACTTAATAAGTAAATAAAATTGATTATGTAAGAGCATAACTCAAAAGACTTCCCGATATTCTAGGCATTTGAAATGTAGTGGTAACAAAAGCCCTGAAAATAATTTATGTATGGTTTCTGGTATTGCTTTTGATTCAAACAATAATAATCTTCAGTTCAGTTAAAATTTCGGGTAAATATGTTAGTTATGAGAGTGTTCCAATTACTGGACTGTTTAGGGTACTCCAACTGTTTCCTGGATATAATACCTATTAACGCTGCGTGGCAAAGCTTTACAGTATATAATTCTCTTTACAGAATATTCTATGACTTAATCTCATAATGAATGCTTTTGTAATAGAATCACTAATAGTTGAAACATTGCTGTTGGTTTTTAAGTATCTTTCATGACATTTGTTGCTCAACTTTAAGAGAATTCCATTAAAGTCATATAACATTTTTTTTATAGATAATTCTATTCTCTATAGCTCATATTCAAATATTTATAGTTTGTCGAGAAAATGACTTAAAATTATTTTTGACTTCATATTTTGAATGTTTAAAAGTAAATTCCTAGGAATTTTAACTGAACTTAAAATTTTTGATTTCAAAGCTGAATGTGATAATTTATCGATACTATACAGTGTGTCTACTTAAGTTGGAATCATATGGAATTATGGGCTATTAGAAGTATATGAATTAGTAGAAGGAATTCAATTCTGAAACTTGGGCTCATTTGGTTATTGTTTATGCCGCTTCTTTTAAAAATATTTTCAAGTTCGATTTACATCCGGTTATATCGGAAGTCGATACCAACTTTGTTATTTTAAATGGAATGGTATATTTTTCACGCTGAATTCGAATAAAACGTGTAATTCTAAGGTAAGTTTGATAACCAACTTGTACACCTATGACGATCGGTTTCTGAGTTAATTCAATTTATAGAAAAAAAAATCGCTACCGCAACCCAAATTATAAAACATCATAACTTCCACAAAATACGATTTAGAGTGTTGAAATTTTTACTAGTAATAGTTGAATATTAGTGCTAACGCCTAGACAAAATTGAATTAAATAATTTATACAGGGCGTTCAAAATAAAATTTTAAAATTGAAAAACTTTAAACACGAATTACTTCGTTTTTTCAAATGGCACCTACTATTTTTTATTTTTTCAATCGGTTCCTTTTTTTATCCTCTTTTGATCTATATGGATACTTCCTATTTTATTTAAAAATTTTGGAATAATTTGGAATTATTACTTAAAATAGGAAGTATCCCTATAGATCGAAAGAGGATAAAAAAAGGAATCGATTGAAAAAACAAAAAATAGTAGGTGCCATGTGAAAAAACGAAGTAATTCGTGTTTGAAGTTTTTCAATGTTAGAATTTTATTTTGAACGCCCTGTATAAATTATTTAATTCAATTTTGTCAAGGCGTTAGCACTAATATTCAGCTATTACTAGTAATAATTTCAACACTCTAAGTCGTATTTTGTGGAAGTTATGATTTTTTATAATTTGGGTTGCGGTAGCGATTTTTTTTTCTATAAATTAAATTAACTCAGAAACCGATCGTCATAGGTGTACAAGTTGGTTATCAAACTTACCTTAGAATTACACGTTTTATTCGAATTCAGCGTAAAAAATATACCATTCCATTTAAAATAACAAAGTTGGTATCGACTTCCGGTATAACCGGATGTAAATCGAACTTGAAAATATTTTTAAAAGAAGCGGCATAAACAATAACCAAATGAGCCCAAGTTTCAGAATTGAATTCCTTCTACTAATTCATATACTTCTAATAGCCCATCAACTTGAAAAACCCTGTATGTATTGGTAGATAGTAGCAGAATGTATTTACATAATTGTTTTTTAAAAATTTTCCTATATTCTTATCTGAATTGACTGGTTAATCATCTATATGGAATTAATTCATCATGTTAATCTATTTTTTTGATTCAGACTAAAAAACCAACAAAAAGTAGTAAATTACTCGATTTTTTTGGGAAATTAAAACTGAATAGGGTCAATTTTATTGCTTCTGACTGCCTTTTTTATTTGTGAACTATTTACCAATATTTTTCTCAGTAACAGTGATAGTTATAGATCCTGTTAGTTGCATAATAATATACTTAGGTTTGTGATTAATAGCATCCCTTACTACTAGCAATCTTGTTGGGTTTAATGCACTTTCGATTTGCTGTTTAATTATTACAAAACCTTGCATCCTTCATGCTAACCTATAATATCTACTAGGCTGCTTACTACTAACTTACTATACTTAGGTCGTACTGTATTTGTCCTAAAATATCTATATTTTAAACAAAAACTTCTCTTAAATCATAGACTAATACCATACTCTTATGAATATTAAAAGACAACGAGCTTAATTTCCAATTTCATTAAAATATATTTAAAAACGTTAGAGATTAAGTTTTTTCTTGTGTTGCTTTTTTATTCTGTTTTTTTTTATAGCGTCCCAAAATTAATATATGGAAATAAAAGTGTTTCTCGTATTTTTCGCAAATTTTTGAAGAAAAGCTCATTTAGCAAAATTACACAAAAGTAGATACGTATCTATATCCATATTTCAATATCAAGGCACAAATAGGTGTAGGTACATAATTATAATCGATAGAGTATCTGCTGGAGGTGGAGATACTTCAAAACCTTATGAGCTTTGACCTTGGCCTGTGCAGAAACATAACCCTGCTCTTTTGTTAACTAACTGCTCGGGAGTAAACTTCGATTCTTGTGCTCTCACATATTTCACAGCTCATGAGATTCTGAAATTCCTCTAAAAGCCATTGGGACTTGAAATGTTTGTTACAGAATAGCTATTATTATTTTCTTCTTACAGTAACGTAGATATTTGTGGTGAGTAGTGATAAGTCCTCTGGTTTTAAAATTTTTATTAAAATTAAATAAATACAAATAATTTGATAAATAACGAGCACCTTGTGTATTTTTACTAAAAACAATTACCTACAATTATTGTATTGTATATTAGAGTGAAAGAATAATTAATTGTTACTAAACGTTGGAAATTGAAAAACTGCAAGCATTCACAACTGTGTTCAGCAGTTTTTAATTAATATTTCATTACAGTTCAAATCCTTTATATTGACGAATTTAATTAAAAAAATTGTTTGTTTTGGAATTTAACTCTTGTTGTTTAACACTGTGGCTCTTTATTCATTATTTATTAACTGCCACTAACATGTAGTGTATCTACAAACTTTTTACCCAAAAAAATATAAATTCACAAATGAGCTTTGAAGAGTTTTATAATTTTTAGAAACTAATAAAACACAAAAATGAATTATTCTTGATGTTATCGATCTAAATGTACGTATAAACAAAATTGATTGGCTTCCCTCTGATTTGATGACAATCAATAAGTTAGTGGGAAATAAATAAGAAGACACCTTTCACTACAAAACAAAAACAATAACAATTTTTTCTTCAAACTTTGGCTTCGTCTGATGATGAACCTACTTAGTAGACTACTAAACTGTTGACTATTATTATTACATTCCTAATACATTTAAAAACAAAGCATAATACACAAGAAATAGCTTAGATAATTTAAATATCTGGTTCGCGATACAATAAAATAAAAACAAGAACAACAATGTGGGCCCATTTCCTTTTATATTCCAATATTTTAATAATAAAAGTCGTGTTTAGATTTATAGGTGGAGTTATGTTTCTGCACCACTTAATCTAAATGTTTATCGGATTTTGATATACCTCTACATATGTGTATTTTATTATCTAAATATTGTCGTTCATATTGATCGTTACTGATTTAAATTTATTTATTAAATATTTCCCGAATCATTTGTTAGTCTTCGCAAATCAGTAAGTATGGAAGAATTCGATTTTTTCTTCTGCTGCAGACAAACTATATCAAGTACCTATTGTTAAACAGGTTTGTTCAATAATTAAAAGCGACTACAACTGTAATTTCTTGCTGTAGCAAGAATAAAAAACTATAAAGTGAATCAATCAAACCTAAATTTTTTTATTAAATGTTTTAATTTTTTTTATTCTGAAATTTTATTGTTTATTTATAATTCATAAATATTTTCTAAAGGTTATATTTTTTATTTTATATTTACACAATGTCATTCCATATATTACAATTTTTAACATTAGCTGACCAATATATTTAAATCAATTGAAAGTTCTTTTCGACTCCCTAAACTGATACATTATTACGAAAATATTATAAATCGGTTCAAAACAAAATATTTTTAAATAATATTTGTAGGAATACGCTATATTTACTTTTTTAATGTTTAGAGAACACTTTTATTTGGGTTCTGCTGTTATAATTTCGCTACTTCTTTTTTCACTACTTAGTAGGTACCTATAACAGCTTTATTTGCTAAATGTATTGCTAAAATTTACACTATTTTGCTATTTATTTCGCCAGTAGGTACATACCTATTTTAGCGCTTAAGCTTTAAACTGAAATAGCTACTCAAAATTTTTCGGTCTTTTACTGTTTTTATTTCCGTTCCCATTAAAATAAAAATTATTGCATTCCTACTAAATGAACTGTTTTTGGTTTTATGATAGAATAAAATTTGATTAATCCTTTCTACATTCACTTGATGAAAACTATTTTCACTATTTAAGGAGAATAATAAAATTAGTTCTGAAGAAGCCTGAAGAAATTAGGTGAAGTGCAAATACACCAATTTTGTTAAAACTGTGTTTTATTATTCTCCTTAAATAGTAGAATAAAATTATTTACTAAGACACTATCTCGTTTTCTTTTCACTTTATTCATAAGAGTATATCTATTTAAAAATTAAAATTGAATAAAAACGTAACACTTGTGTTTTTTCTATACACGATTTTTTGTATATACCTTCTGTACTACTTATATATCGAGCAATTTTGTAAATAGCTTTACTAATTCTTTTATAACTTACTAACTGTTCAAATTCACACACCACTCTTAACTTTCTAACTAATATATTCGTTCTTCTGTGGATTGAGCGTGCCAAGCTTTCTCTACTATTTGTGTTCTTCGCTTTTTTCTAGATCTTGCAGAACCTCCAAAAAAAGAGAACGGAAAGGAGGGGGCGCCTCAGTTCGGACGTCGACAAGTCAAAAACGAGCAATCTCATCTTTAAGGTAATCATCAGCTTCAAGCTGCAGTCTTATACTACTAATGATCGCCTTTTATATAAATTTATATATAATTAATTTATTAATACAAAGCATGCGTATTACCGACCCGTGGCGCCTCTTTTTCCAGCTTTTATGCGCGCCATACATACATTTCCCTTTAATCGTAATACATGGGAGCTCAGTTACGTCCCCATCACCACCTTATCTAAAATATTTCAGTCGAATCGGGTCCCACCTAATTCCTCTGATCATTATCATCATGGCTGAATAAAACATTCAGTACTACAAGTCCGATAGATACATCGAACAAGATGGCGTCAAATTGGTTTCAAATGAACTAATGAGGAATGTTTTTCATTATCCGGGACCTAATTCGACTGCAAAAGTTTGGAGCCGAATTCGACATTTTCATAAATAAATTCGTAATACGTTTTTCAACAATCTGTCCCGGCTTAGCTTTTACAACGCTTTCGCTCTGTGCTTTTATGTAGTTCTTCTTATGCATTGTTGTAACGTATGTATTGTTACATGGTTTGTTTGTGTAGATGCCACTTTTTTTTGTACATATCGTTTGTGTGTAGACAGATAACGTATGTAACATAGCTTGCTTCACATTTGCACGTTGCTTTATCATTGTAGCTTTTCTACGAACAAAAAAGGTCCGGTTTATTAGAATCTAGTAAACTGACATTGACGGACGCGTTCTGTTTTGTTCTATCAACGTTCTATCTACGTATCGTTGGTGAAATTTCACTTTTGAACGATGCTGAGTCGGTTGGTGCGAAAATTTCGTTTTATTCTAGATTGGAATCTGAACAAAATGAAGATTAAAGCTTTTAAATAGCATTATGGTAAGGTCAACATGTAGATATAAGTAAGGGCTGTTATCTGTAACGCGTCTTCCTGTTTCTCTCCATCCCTTTGGGTGCTGTCGAAATAAAAAATTAAATGCCAGGTTTCATAACATTGTCATCTTCATAGAGACAATAGAAAAACAGTAACAATAGAGATAGCCATCATTATTTTCCCTCTCCCTCTTTCCACTTATGAAGCTCACCATTATGTATTATCTCTATGGTTATCCCAGAATTTTGTATTCCAGGTAGTCCACAGTTAAATGTTTCATTAACAGTATCAGACTCAAGTGGAATTTTTACACCTTTTTTGTAATACCATCTGATTGTTACCTTTGTTACAGATACATGAGGGTATTTAATTTTTAACTACGACTTTTAATAAGGATGTATGTAATGAGAATAACATCATTCATTAGACGAACTTCACGTGGGCTATTTAATTGATTTAGAAATTTTATGTTGTTTTTTTTTTGGTCGTGAACGAATAGTTTTATACTCATTGTAAGGAGGCTATTGCTATAGGTACAAAATATTAATTACAATTCTTTGTTATTTTACTGATGGCTGATACTGCATAGTTGATCATCATATAAGAAGAAAAGTAATTTACAAAATTTTGATAGCGAGATTTGACTTTAAAATTTAAAAGCTTCATCTCATCGATGCTTAACAATGGAACTGCTGGAAAAAATAATTTTTTATTTGAAACGTTATTTCAAATTTTTGTTATAAATAGAAAAAAAGCTTTTTTAGCACCTACATAACCATACTTTTAATTTTTTTGGGACACTCGAAATAACAAAGTTAAAGGGGGGCGACATTATAATGAATCACCCTCTACGTGCCGCACTCCCGGTACGATTAAGGGAGTTATATTGTGTGGTAGCCCTTGAAGTTACCGCTTTTACCTAAAGAGCGTACGTTCGAAGGTATAATGGCCCAATATTTCGTCCTTTAAAAACTTTTAAAACAGTCCAAAACATCAGACAGCATTCCACAACATTCCAGAACATTCAAAAATGTCATGGAATGTTCGAAAATATCCCGGAACATCCCAGATCATTGTGGAACATTCCAGAACACTTTCTAATGTTCTGGATCACTGTAGACTATTCGAGACCTTTTTTATACATATCTATATACTCCCTGAGCGAAGCCGGTTACCCCAGCTAATAATAAGATAATGTTTAAGGTAATTAAAATAATTTGGCAAAAATGTCAGTTTCATAGGTCATATACCAAGTGTCCCGTATCCTTATGTTCAAATATTTGGAGCGTAAAGTATACTTTTTTTTGAGTTGTATATCAATTTTTATAAGATACACATTTATGAACATTATTGATAAAAAAAATATTAATAAAGTAAATAAAAAGTATCACAATTTTTGGAGCTCACACACAAAAAATAAGTTCTTTTTTTTACTTGAAAAAAGTATACATTAAATTTCAACAAAATGTTACGGGGCACCTTGATTTTTTTGTTTTTTTAGTTACAATACAATTATAAATATGAGGTAGGTACAATTTCGAAAATGTTAATTTCTAATAACGAACAGATACCTAATAAGTATGTATGCCTATGTATAACTGCGTAGATTGAAACTTAACACTTTGATAGAGGTTTTGTAGGTAATTCGATAAAATATCGACTCCCTGCGGCGACATGCTCTAGTGCTCTTCTGTGATCATAAGCAGAAGTTTGAGTCAGCGTTATTAGAAAATATAATTGGAAAAGCATCGAATACGAAAACTAGTTCAAATTGCTAATGTTCGATAAGACTTGAATGTTAGAAGTGAATTAAAACGATACAGATTGTTGGTTAGCATACGATGCAATTAATTTTAACATTAGGACTCGGTTATAAAATCGACAATAACGAACAAAATTCTAAGGCCCTTTGCGTTCGTTATACCCACATTTGACTGACAAAGTTAACAAAGTGGACATGATATTAGGATTTTTATTTTATTTGGAAAAATACTTTTCAAGTCACTAACTGTTTTGAAATCTTACCTTTTATGTTAATTACTTATAGTAAGAAATGTTTCAAAAATTGTTAATAAGAAACGTTTTTTTTATAAGTTCCAAAAAATTATTTGATTCTCTACAGATGGCGTTCACTGCACTGTCTGCAGCTACTTAGATACCATTCATTAAGGCAGTAAAATAGTTGGAGAAGTTCATTAATTACGTGAAACGTTTTTCCTCTAATTTGAATTGTTTTTTAAGAAAATCTTTATTTTAGAAAATCATTTGACACACGTAATTTTATGATCAATTCTGTCCTCGTTGCAACATTCCATTCCTAGGCACATTGTAGAATCAATAGTTGCTATTAATCGAAAATTGTGTTAGATATCATTCACTAAGGCAGTAAATTGGTTTAAAAAGTTCATTAATTACGTGAAATTTTTCTCCTCTAATTTGAACTGTTCCCTCCCCTTTAGTAAGATATGGTGGACCATACGTAAAATTTACCCTTCATGAGATTTTGTTGGATTCATATTCCTAATTTTGAGCTCACGTAATTAATAGATGTTTTTATGTAGTCTAAATTATGTCGGCGTGCTGATGTGATCCATTGATATCGAAACTACGAACCATAACTAACGGTTTCGACAGAACTTTTTTATAGTTTTAATTGTTTTTTTAAGAAAATCGTTTGACACACGTAATTTTATGATCAATTCTGTCCTCGTGGCAACATTCCATTCCTAGGCACATTGTAGAATCGATAATTGTTATTATTAGAAAATTGTGTTAGATATCATTCATTAAGGCAGTAAATTGGTTGAAAAAGTTCATTAATTACGTGAAATGTTTTTCCTATAATTTGAACTGTTCGCTCCCCTTTAGTAAGATATGGTGGACCATACGTAAAATTTACCCTTCATGAGATTTTGTTGGATTCATATTCCTAATTTTGAGCTCACGTAATTAATAGATGTTTTTATGTAGTCTAAATTATGTCGGCGTGCTGATGTGATCCATTGATATCGAAACTACGAACCATAACTAACGGTTTCGACAGAACTTTTTTATAGCTTTAATTGTTTTTTTAAGAAAATCGTTTGACACACGTAATTTTATGATCAATTCTGTCCTCGTTGCAACATTCCATTTCTAGGCACATTGTGCAACTTATAATTGTTATTAATCGAAAATTGTCAAGTTATTAAAGTACCCTGCATACACCTACCTACCTAATATTTTATCACTAGGGGAACTATATTCTACGAGGCTTTCGTACGAAACGATCCAAGTTTATTACAGCCGTAAAGTTAATGGCATATAAAATTTTATGTGAAAATGACATTTTGGTTTTCTCGTTTTGCCGTGAATATTTTGGGATATTTGGAATTAACATTTCCGAAATTTGGCAATAAATTTGGTTTGAAGTTTTTCTTAGGTTTCCATTATTTATGTATTTTATTTTTATGAAATATGTATTGCATTTCCGTTGAATTCGAGAAAAAATAAACATGGGTGTAGTATCCATATGCTCAAAAATATTACTTTTGGTATAACATATTTATTAATGTTGAATATTCTTGCAATTTAATGTCACAGGGATTAATTACAAATTTATCTGTTCTAAAGAATGTTAATCAGATGTATTTTACGAAAAAGAACACCTGAAAAGAAAGTTGAACACAAAAAATTCGTTCGTGTTGTCACTACATGTCGTAACTTTGTGTTCCTAAGGAATGAAACAAAATAATTTTTTGATTTTCTAATTAAG
Organism: Agrilus mali; assembly: GCA_029378335.1. Classification (NCBI taxonomy): domain Eukaryota; kingdom Metazoa; phylum Arthropoda; class Insecta; order Coleoptera; family Buprestidae; genus Agrilus; species Agrilus mali. The sequence continues at coordinate 4,614,213 of CM055655.1, read as the reverse complement.
TAATAAGTCACAATAAACAAAAAAAAAAGGAAATATCACCCGAGAAAATTTGAAGTAGAAAATTTAATTTATTGAAGCATCCTTTCTATTTTAGGATTAAGTAGTACCTACCTACATAGTTTGATGTGGGGACAGTTTTAGAGCCTAACATTGTCAGATACAATATTCAAGAAAATAAATCTACAGTAAATAGCTTACGAATGAATTTCAATAAATAAACTTGGCATTTAGGATTATCGTTGTGCATTAGTTAATTTTTATTTATTGTTAGATGCTTTAGTGATCGGCCGGGGTTAAGCTTTTAGACTATTTAAAACGTTGACAATCATTGAAGAACTTTTTTTTAACTTTATTTTTATCAAGAAATACCTTTAGTATCGTATTTTGTAGTTAAGGTTAATGTGTTTTATAAATTACGTAACAAATTTAAACCCTTGGCTTTCCCTACATAAGAAATCGTAAGATTTTCCACCACAACTCCCCCACCCTGGTATTTTACGTTATTATTTGATATGTTTACTTAAAACGGTTTGTGTACCTTTCCCTTCTCTTTCATTATAATCGATAAAAACATTTTTCATTATTTATGAGTGGTTCTTTACATACATGTACATATATTGCTAATTCTTGATGTATTTGATTAAGTTGAAACCATCGAGCAAACTTCATAAATACATATTTAATTACTAAAACTGACCTAAACGATATTTTTTTTACTTTTGTTTCTTTTACTGTATATTTGTACGTAGGTAATGTAAAACTTCTAGCTCTTATTTAATCATCATCTACCTACTTATATCATCACAATTATGACTGTTTTTCTTGAACAGACTTCCAGATTTATTTTGTACTGCAATTCTATTATTTTATGTTTCTGGTTCATATAAAATAGTTAGTAGGTATTAAAAATTTTCAATTGAATGATTTATGATTATGATCTGTAAAAAGAGTAACAAAGCCATTCGCGTCATTGCTGCTTTTGCTGTGGCGAAGTGTTTACTGTTTCATTTGTTATTTTGGAGGCTATACAGTTTTTTGTTTCCGTGTTGGTGGCTGTTTTTTTTATTTTTTTTGTCTTTTTTCTTATTTTGAAGGATTTATTTGGTTTTGTCTTTTTTTTTTTTGTTTTATTAGATAATAACAATTTTGATATTTTAGGAAATTTGCAAGCTGTGGGCAAATTCTTATACCTAACATAATATTTTATATTGTGGACTATTTACGTATGACTAGAAATCTTAAGGAAATTATCGATTTTTTATTTTAATGTTTCAGTTTTTAAATATGGCCAGTGTATTTATGCGGATATTTAACCTCATATGTATGATGCTTCTCATCGGCCATTGGTCGGGTTGTCTGCAATTTTTGGTGCCTATGCTTCAAGGATTTCCTTCCAATTCGTGGGTCGCAATTAACGAGCTGGAGGTGAGTCATTTTTTATGCATATTTACATTTTCAGGATTTCCTTAACTAACAATTAGTTTATTATGGAACAAGGGAATATCCTTAAAGTTTTTGAATCACATTGAAAGAGGAAATGAACTTAAGACAGAAATATCTACATAAAATTTACAATTTTAGTTTATTTTATAGAATGAATTTGAAGGTTATTGCATAGCTATGTCCGCGACTTTGTCCGCGTGGAGTAGTGACTTTCGGCAGCATTTAAAACTTTTTTCTTCTATATTTTTATTTTCTGGGCCGTAAGCCTTTTTGCTGATGTCATTACACAAAAACTTTCATTCCTTATTTTTGCCCCTTTTAGGATAAAATTTTTACAAACTTTAAATGTCGTATTTATATCTAATCAAAAGCCTAAAAAATAAGTTTCAAGCCTCTAGCTTTATATCTACTTATCTTTCTCTGTACTAAATTCTCATTTAAATCGGTTCAGTAGTTTAGGCGTGATTACGTAACTCACAGACAGACAGAGTTACTTTCGCATTTATAATATTACAGATTAATATACTTTAATTATAGTTTAAAATAGTTTATATAGCTTAGTATTCAACTACTTTTATTGATCCAAATAAACAAAACCTCTATAACTTTTTACACTTAATATTTTAATTTTCTGGGCCGTAAGCTTTTTGGACGACGTCATTACACAAAAACTTTCATCAGCTAATTTTATCCCCTTTAGGGTGAAATTTTTGCAAACATTGAATGTCGTATTTATTTATATCTAATCAAAAGCCTAACAAATAAGTTTCAAGCTTCTATCTTTAAAAATTACGGAATTTCCGCACAAACTTTCCTATTTCAACCCCTTACAACCCTTTTTTCGCATTAAAAAGTAGCCTATGTCCTTTCTCAGGCTCTAGACTATCTCTGTACCAAATTTCATTTAAATCGGTTCAGTAAATTTTAGGCGAGATTGTGTATCATACAGACAGAGTTACTTTCGCTTTTATAATATTCCGCGAATTCATTTTCATCGATTTTCCCATAGGAATAAGATATTTTCCCGCAGTAAAACGTAGCCTGTGTGTTAATCCAGGGTGTCAGCTAACTCCATACCAAATTTTATTAAAATCGCTCCAGCCGTTTAGACGTGAAGAAGTAACAAACATACACACTCACAAACTTTCCCCTTTATAATATTAGTGTGATTCTTTTTTATTAAATTTTTGGTCTGAATTACATAACTGTGGTAGTAAAATTTTCAGTTGAACAATTACTTTTACTTGATTATAATTTGATTGTTTAAGAAGCCACATTACATGACTCAGACCATACATAAAAACATTATACTCTTCAGACAGAACGCTAGCATCTTGATATGTCGGTAATGAAAGAAGATGTTCGTAACTCCCTTTGATTACAACTTACAATATTTGTATATTCCTTCTCAAACGATTGAGGTAATAATTTCAATTAAATTGCTGTACATCTTCCTCTTACGTATATTTTAAGCTACTAGTAAAATTTTGCATATGATTCATACACAATATAAACTAATATTGACTTCCTGTACCATTTGTTGTTGTTACATCTTAGAATATGCAGTGGCTAGGGTGGGTAATAAAAGGGGAAATACAAAATTGAAGGGATGTAATCGTTTAAATTAACAATCCAACGGTTTGCCAACACGCCCTAAAATAAATACTTCATCAATCATGGTGGAGCTCCGTATAGTAAATGTTTATTCCCAGAAAAACTGTAATTACATAGGTATGTGTGTTTTTGATCAAAGTAACATTTACATTTCTGTTATTTTTTAATGAAATTGGAAAGGATATGCAAAAAATACAATTAATCCCCTTTGTTCAACCCTTATATGAGAATTGTATTACAGACAATACCTAATAAACAGATTATATAACCGTTTTTGATGTTAGCATGATATGTGGCAATGTATAATAAAAATAGCATTGTAATTGTGTTATATCGCTGGCGTAACATAAAATTTTAAGATCGGTAAAATATTATTTCGTTTTTCATGTCCTTCCATTTTATTATTTATTTATTTATCGATTAAATTTTTTACTGAGTTCTTTATATCTTCTTATTTTTATTGATTTATAGATACTTTTGCTTCTGTGTTTACTTTCAATAAAAGCATATTTTATTAAATAAAATGAGTAGTTTGATGTTTCTGAAAATATTCATCTGTTTGTAAAATAAATTGGTAAATAATTAGTCTTCAACTTTTCATTAGAAAAAAATCCAAACCGTTTTATAAGTAGGTAACTAAGTACAGATTTTTATTAGTTACATTTTGTTAATAAAAGTGTTATTAGGGAGAGTAATATCAATTGAGATAGATTCTTATTAATAATAAGTACATAGTTTTTTACAGTCCTTAGCAGTCTGTAAAAAGCTTTCTTAGCTTTTTCTTGAAAATGTTTTTTTTGTTCTCAAAATAAAACACTAAAAACTTGAAAATTTTATATAGAAAGTCTAGAAATCTGCAACGAGTCTTTAATTTTGCTTCTAGAACGTACTTTGGTACTTTTCTCTATTATTTAATTTATAGCAAATTGTGAACTAAAAATAATTTCTTAAAAAGAGTTTCATAATTTGTTTTGAGTTTTTGTTGAATTTGAGTTGGCTAAGAAGAGAGAAATTTTTTAAGAAAGGAATTGCCAAGTTGAAATAATAAAATTTTTATTAACCAGAAGCAACATATTAGGTACATAAGATACCTATAAAAAAATGCCTTTTAAGTATGTGCTTTAGATGTGGAAGCGCCAGGTCATTTTTATAAAAGGGTAGATATGTTTATAGGGACTTAATTAATTATTCACTTTTGTATGTAATATCTGCAGAAATTAGCACTAATTCGAACAGAAATAGAGGTACCTACAAATGTGATTTTTCTTTTAAAAACGCAATACATTTGAAGAGTTAAAATTTTTAAACAGGAAAGAAATAAAACCGAAAATGGCTACACGGAGAACACAATCATGAAAATATTGCTAGAATTCATAATTAGAACTTTTCTGCAATTAGTATTGTTTTCAACTTTTTATGAAACTTTTACAGTTTAATTACTTAATAATAAATTAAATATATGCTATTTGGGAGGAAATTTTGTTTTCTGAATCCGTAAGACAATAGTGGTAGGTACTGCTCTTATTTTTATAAAACGAGTTTAATTTCACGAATTCATAACATTTCTGACTGTTACGTTACGTTACGTGGTTACATGGTAAGGGAATTTGCCCAGAATTTCTATTCAGTTATCGACTTGTTACGTTTCCAAAAATTTAGTGGAAATTCTCTAAATAACAAATTGTTTGTTCATTTATCCACTGTACCATATAGCATAAAAAATTATCTATATTAAATAAATAATAGGGATTTTGGCAAAATAGTAAGTACTTAAATGATTTCAGAATTCTTTTGAAAATTTTCGAAATCATTGGAAAATGACTTAGCGAAAGTACCTTAAAGAAAGAGTTGAAAAACAAAAAACACTGGGTTAAAAGTTTCAATTTTCAACAAGATTGTTTGAATCCTTTCAGGTTATTCTCAGGAACAGACTGTTACTAACTAACATACTAACTAGCAATCCAATATTTTTAGTGTTTCTTATTACTTAACCCTGTTTTAGATTTTTTAAAAATGTTTCACAATAAATGCGATGCACATCACACACACACCACCAATTTTATTTTATGAAAATCTCTTAAAATTTCTTAAATGTGAAAGAAGCTATTTGAAAAAAATATTTTGGGTTGTTAAAATTGAAATAATATTAATTGAGATAATCAGAATTAGCAGGTTTGGTGTTGGCGGTCGCAATAATTCCTTAGTTAGAGAAAGAAAGTTTACATTCTGGCGGTGAAAAAAATAACTTTACACGGAGAAAAGAATCATGAAAATACTGCTAGAATTCTAACAAACATGACTAAAAAATCTGTCAATTATATGGACGACCAGACGCTCAAGAGATTTTACTAGAAATGTTTAGTCAATCTACGTTCGGTGTTGACGCTTAATTCTAGTAAAATTGACTTGATTAGAAAACATTTTTTACACTTCTTATCACTAATTTTACTAAACTATTCTCATTCTAGTATTTTTTTCTTTACAACACAATAAAATAATCGAGAGGTAGAGAAAAAAGTCTAGACTTATTTAGCTTGATTATTCTAATACTAATTATATTATTAGAAAGAATAAAAAATTGTTTTATACCACAAAGTACATTTTATGAGAATTCTAGTATTATTTACTTAAAAAATTTTACTTGACTCATCAAGTAATACAATCATGCTTATTTTTCTCCGTGTAAATGTCCAATTTTGGCCCCTTTGTCATCTCTTCAAAATATGTCTATTAGAAATAAATAAATGATAAAATATAAACATTTCTGAAATTTAGTAAGAAACATCTTTTTTTTTGAAATTTTTAATTCATGGACTGGTGTAATTTCGGTACTTAAATAATTTTTCTTCCAATACCAAATTCTTAAAGGTTTAGAAATTACCAAGCTTTTTTACAATATAAAAGAAAATTCAAACTTTACATGGAAAAGTTGGTTGACTTCTTTCCATTTTTTTTGTCACTTTATGTTAGTTATTTTAATACGTATAATGAGGAAAATTATCTCTTTTATCTAGTAAACAATTTAATGACCGCAGAAAAGTGGGGTGTTTAACTTTTTGTCCTCCCATTATGGTAAACAAAACATAGTAGTGGGACTAAAGGCAATAATGCTGAAAACATAAAAACACTTTTAAAAAAATGCCTTAATTATGTCCCATTTGCTTGCTTATATTTAGTGGTATGTTATTGGTTTTACATATTAAAAAAAGTGGTATAAACTGCCCTTCCCTCATGACTACGCCACTGTTCTGTGTATATTTCCGTTCTTTGTGTTTTGTTAATAAATAGGTTTCATATAAAAATCGATTTGAAACAAACGCGATACGTTTGCAAAATATCAAAGAAATAGCGAAAAGCTGCTGATCTTACGAAAATATCACCTCTCACGAGCGTAAAATAAATTAATGAAAGCACATATTAACTGTACAGATATTATTATCTGGAAGAATCAGCAAGTTTTGAGTATCAAAGTAACTAGGTCAGATCAGGAGAAACTTTCCGTCATCGTTTTTCTTTTCCTCTTTGACACTGACGAGATTCCATCCACTTCACGGGTAATTTCATTTTACATTCAAGAAATTCTTCCAAATTAGATAAACAATTTTCTGGTTAAAATACGAAAATAAACGAAAAAGCTTATTTAAAAATAGCCACACACATACTAGTTACTTTGGGACTGTTAAAGAGTTTAGTAGTCTGTTCTCATTTGATTTAGATAATTAGAAGTAAAGAACAGTCACACCTTTTCAAAAAAATATTAAGGTTACCTTAAACATTTCATGTTAGGAATCTTCATAAGGTTTCAAATATTATGTTGCATCCAACCAGTCTATCACTATCTACTAATATTTACCTAAACTGTACTTTATTGTAAACTTGTCAAGGATCTTATGAAGGTATCTAATTCAAACTATCTTACAAATCAATTTAATAAAGGACATTTAGTTTTGCTCAGCAATTTATCAAAACAATTAGATGTGGATCGCAATTTCCAAACGAGAAAAAACCCATTTCACCACCCTTATAAACTTATTTGCTACCAGTGTTTTCAAAAAGAAGTCATTTTCAAACTGTTAATATATCTAAAGTGTAAATATCATCGTGCCCTATTGTGAGAATATATTTTTCTCTGTTGTTTCCAACCTTAAAAGTAATATTTCCCTTTATGTATTGTTTCTATTTTTTGATCTACGCCACATTGAGAAAAACTTTTAGGCTTCAAACTAGCATATAGAGCAAATTAATAAAGGACATTAAATTATTGGTTAGTAATTTATCAAAACAACAAAATGTGAATTGCAATTTTGAACTTAATAAATGACAGGTGGGTGAAAACCTTGTCACCCGTTTCAACACCCTAACTCACTTTCTATTTGCTTTTAATTTTTTCAAAAGGAAGACTGTTTTCAAACTGTTAGTATATAAACCCTGTTGTGAGAAAATATTTCCCTTTATATATTATTTCTATTTTTTGATCTACGCCACATTGAAAAACACATTTAGGCTTCAAACTAGCATGAAGAGCAAATTATAAAGGACATTAAATTATTGGTTAGTAATTTATCAAAACAACAAGATGTGAATTGCAATTTTGAATTTAATAAATGACAAGTGGGTGAAAACCTTGTCACCCATTTCACCACACTAACTCACTTTCCAATTGCATTTAATTTTTTCAAAAGGAAGACTTTTTTTTTAAACTGTTAGTATATAAGCCCTGTTGTGAGCAAATATTTCCCTTTATATATTATTTCTATTTTTTGATCTACGCCACATTGAAAAACACATTTAGGCTTCAAACCAGCATATAGAGCAAATTAATAAAGGACATTAAATTATTGGTTAGTAATTTATCAAAACAACAAGATGTGAATTGCAATTTTGAACTTAATAAATGACAGGTGGGTAAAAACCTTGTCACCCATTTCACCACCCTAACTCACTTTCCATTTGCTTTTAATTTTGTCAAAAGGAAGACCGTTTTCAAACTGTTAGTATATAAACCCTGTTGTGAGAAAATATTTCCCTTTAGGTATTGTTTCTATTTTTTGATCTACGCCACATTGAGAAAAACTTTTAGGCTTCAAACTAGCATATAGAGCAAATTAATAAAGGACATTAAATTATTGGTTAGTAATTTATCAAAACAACAAGATGTTGATGGCAATTTTGAATTTAATAAATGACAGGTGGGTGAAAACCTTGTCACCCATTTGACCACCCTAACTCACTTTCCATTTGCTTTTAATTTTTTCAAAAGGAAGACTTTTTTTTTAAACTGTTAGTATATAAGCCCTGTTGTGAGAAAATATTTTCCTTTGATGTATTGTTTCTATTTTTTGATCTTCGCCATATTGAGAAAAATATTTAGGCTTCAAACTAGCATATAAAGCAAATTAATAATAATTTGTCTTTGATCAGCAATTGATCGAAATAACCAGATGTGAATCGTAGCTTTGAACTTAAACTTAGAAATGTACAGTTTTATCGACATAATCAGATGTGGATCACCGTTTTTAACATAGAAAATGACTGGATGAACGAAAACCTATCACCGTTTCACTACCCTAACTCGCTTTTTAATTGCTTTTCATGTTTTTAAAAGGAAGACTGTTATATCTAAAATGTAAATATTGTGAGAAGAATAGTTTTCGATTTTTTTTTGCACCATTAAAAAAACAATTTTTTTTGTCTGTGAAACAGAGAGATTATGATTCTAAAATAATTATAGCAACTCTGTGGGATAAAATAAACACCAACACTTCGCTAGATGTGATCCTAGCTGCTTCAGGGGAGATAGGGCAATCAATTAAAGGGTTTTTCGGAGACGTAGAAAAGTTGATTAGTTGACAGTATGATTATTAGGCGAAAAATTTTTTAACTGAATGCCATAATGCACCCTGAAGAAGCTAAGGGAACATGTAACGGCACGTTAGTGTGATTATGTAAAACAAAAAAAAATTCCTAGAATTACGGTATTTTTTTGGGGTTATATGTTAGAGAGGAGAAACTATAAATAGTTTTTTTTTTCTATTTCAGCATGCATTTTGGTTGGAGCAGTATTCCTGGGCGCTTTTTAAGGCCATGTCTCACATGTTATGTATAGGGTACGGCAGGTTTCCACCCCAATCTTTGACTGACATGTGGCTGACCATGCTCTCTATGATATCCGGAGCCACGTGCTACGCTTTGTTTCTAGGTCACGCAACGAATCTCATCCAAAGTTTGGATTCTTCGAGGAGGCAATATCGGGAAAAGGCAAGTTCACTTCAAACGCACACTTTCACTTCCTGCGTCGTCACACTTGTGACCTGACAAAAAACGCAGCAAAAAATTTTTTCATTATCTATCTACGGTCTTGTAAAAAAGTCGTGTGTATTGTATGGTTTAGTTCAGAGAAGAATTTGCGATAAGCAGCTCTATTAGTAACCGATTAAGTAGCAGTTTTTTTTTTAAATTTAACAGTCGTCAGTATTATCAGAAACAAGTAAAAAAATTTTTTATATTAATAACAAATGCCTGTTTATTAAAAAAAATCTTAGCTTAGAGTAAAAGTTTTGATTTAGGTGACGTCAAGTAAAGCGATGATACAACCTAATTTTTCTTGTTGGTCCTTGATCCAAAAGCAATGATCTACTTTTTTTTTTCTTATTTTATTGTGCAGGTAAAGCAAGTAGAGGAGTATATGGCGTATAGAAAGCTCCCCAGGGAAATGCGTCAAAGGATAACAGAATATTTCGAGCACCGCTACCAGGGGAAATTCTTCGATGAAGAATTGATTTTAGGAGAACTTTCGGAAAAACTACGAGAAGATGTGATAAATTATAACTGTCGTTCATTGGTGGCATCTGTGCCATTTTTCACAAACGCAGATCCAAATTTTGTTTCAGACGTTGTTACGAAATTAAAATATGAGGTCTTCCAGCCAGGTATGAATAAATTAAATTTATAAACCATCAACCCAGCAACCCTATTTGAGATTAAAGAACGAAATGCAAAAGCTGTTTTTCTTTAATTTCATTTTCCACAGTTTGGTTATTTAGGAAAACTCATTTAGCGTTGTGAAAGTCTTTATTTTCTATAATTTCTATATTTGAAAATGTCCGGATTATGAGGCTGATGCCTCAATGAATTTAGGAAAAGGGAACTGAGGGTGGGTATATATAACCTTGTGAAACACTAAATAGGTAAAGGTGTTAATTGGAAATGTTAATTGTGAATTGTGGAATGGGTGGAGAAGATAGGGATGACCTCAGAGAACATTAACAAGTGTATATTAGATGGGGATAACTTGTACTAGTTTCAAACACGCAATAAAAAGAGAGAGAACCCACAACCAAAATTTCAAAACGATATTCCGGATATTTTTTACTTTTCTAACATAGTAGTTGAATACTAAATAGCTCAAACCTCGACGTCAAAAAAGACACCAAACGTCCGAAACGCTTTTCAGTAACAAAGTTGCCTTCTTCAGTCTCCGACGTTTAGTGTCTTGTTTTACAACACCACCAAAGTTTTCCAGTCTTCAGTTTTAATATAGGGGTTGTTGATTTTTTTTTATACTCAAAAAATTCCTTATATAATCAGTATATTGTTGTTTTCAGGCGATATAATAATAAAAGAAGGTACGATAGGTGCGAAGATGTATTTTATCCAGGAGGGCATTGTGGATATTGTGATGGCGAACGGGGAGGTGGCGACTAGTCTGAGCGACGGCTCCTATTTCGGCGAAATTTGCCTTCTGACGAACGCACGTCGTGTTGCATCCGTCCGCGCTGAAACCTACTGCAACTTGTTCTCACTTTCCGTCGACCATTTCAACGCAGTCCTAGACCAGTACCCGCTCATGCGACGAACCATGGAGTCCGTCGCCGCGGAGAGGTCAGTGCGGTGGTTCGTATAAAAGACCCGTGGATGGGGTTTTAATGAATATATATATTATATTTGTTATCGCTTACTTGTATTGTGTGCTCTTATTTTCTAAACGACACACTGAGACAGTTATCTAAATATTACGAGATACAAATCTTCACGAAATCGTTTGCATATAAGATGAAAACTTTCAGAACACTTCAATTTATGTCTGTTTCATTGTGTCTAATGCTCTTTCTAGAAACGAACCCTATTCTGGTTTTGTATTTTTACAGACAAGTAATTGTTTTTATTGCCCTTGTGACCCTATTACCCCCTTTCGTTTGTAGAATTGTATAGTTGGACTTTCGGTTTTCAGTATTATAAAAATTTTGTAACTACATATTTAAATTGTTTTATTCATAAATTGAAATTGTTTGATCTTATTTCTAACATAATTATCAAGATTAAGAAAACAGTCAACACACTGTATCTAATGTCTTCTCGTTTCAAACTTCTTAAGTCCAAGTATGCTTTAGATTATTTTGTTAAAACACACACAACACACAGTACACAATAGAAAGCGATGGCATTATCGTATTCAGTAAAACACTAACACTGGTTTTTTAGATTTCTATTAATTTCTTATGCAATGCTTCCCTGAATCGCAGCAGTAATAAGTCAAATAGAGCTTAAAGTATTATACTATTGGCGAAGCTTATTCAATTGGTGATGTATTGATTAATCAAGTTTGATTTGGAATGGTGTTTCAGGTTGAATAAAATAGGAAAGAATCCAAATCTGGTCGCACATAAGGAAGAAGACCTGGGAAGCGAGAGCAAAACCATAAACGCTGTCGTAAACGCTCTTGCGGCCGAAGCCGATCATGTGAACGCGTCCGATGAGTCGATGGCCCGACTGCACGCGAGCGACCGTAGTCTACATGAACTTGGTCGAACGCTGAAGAAACTCGCCCTGCCCAGGCCGAAATCGGAAAATAACTTCGCATCGCAGGACATCCCCTTAACAAGGAGTAGTGAAAACAGTGGTCGCCCGTCGTTTCATAAATCGGACACGTTTCACAAGGAATCGTCCTTCCAATGACGCCACTCCACGCACTAGTGCTCTGTACGTCCCATTGTGGCCATACGTAGCGGCTGGTGTTAAGTTGAAATTACTACTGTCATCAGCTAGCTGCCTTAACATGGGCCTCTTCACGATATCATGAGTGCTGGTGCGTGACAGGAGCTTTGCCGTGTTGTGCATAACAAAAGCAATACATGGATCGGACACCTGCTAGATTTGTGCAATATTAGATTATGGTTACATTTTTAGCAAAGAAAAAAAAAACAAAAAAGAAACGTTAGATGCTCAATGACTTCATTAAGAGGCGATTCGATTCTTTAATTGCTGCTAAAGTTTTTGTTACGTTTTATTAGGCTCTTGTTAAGCACACAGTACATACTTTACATTCGCGTTGTAAACAAGGTTGTTTGCAAAAGAACAAACCGAATTTCTTTAATAAACAGTAAAGCATTACCAAAACAACGGCACATAAAACAACACATACCTACAAACACAGCTAGTAAATGAATTGCGGAACTAATATTAATAAAAAGTAGGCCTAATAAAAAAGGAATTAATAGTCACTTGTCTACTTGTATGACTTTCAAGTACCTAACAAGAAAACTATTATTATTTTACGTTAAGTATTATAACTATGTATATTTATTTTACCGAAAAAGAATATTTCACACCGTTAAAGCTAGTGCACAGATACTTGTATATTTTGTACATATATTGTATATCGCAGCTAGACATTAGCTGGAATATAAAACGACATGGTTGATATAAAATGATGACGTTTGATAGCTGTGATCTTAAAATGATTGTCATCATTTATATAGTCTATTAAAGTATTTTATTTATCCAGTTGATTTAATCTAAGAGATTTAATCTGAATGTTTGTTACTGACCACGAAATCTTTCATTGAAATTTTAATTTTTCATAATCGTTACAATTGAAAAACTAAAAACTTTAATAAAAAAATAGGTATGTATGTTAATAGCTCATCCGAAATTTATAAATATATAAACAAACATATTAAACCTCTCAGATTATTATTTGTCCTTATCTGTCGAATCTATAGCATTTAAAATTTATTTAATATTAATTATTTATAAGTAAGTTCGTACGCTTGCATTTTTTATTTATTGTTTTCCAATGCAATTTCATCTGTATATGCAATCAAAAAAAAGTTTTTCATAAAGTACAATGGTAACTAGTATATATACTTTAGTTAGGCATTTTTATGCATATAGCAAAGTTTAGTTAAAAAAATAAACAGTTAGCGATTTCAACGTAGACGACTGATATTAATATTTAGATTTAGTTGCTGCAAAAATAATTTTTAACTACAAATATCAATTTGCTAAAAGTCTTTCTAGAAATATTCCAATGAAATTTTTATAAATAATATTTAGTTTGCAATTTTTTATCCACTTTCACAAGTTGGGCTCTAAAGTTTATAATTTTAAATTTACTGCTACTTACCTAGAGTTTAAAAGTTCTTTTTGCAGTATTAAAAAAAACACTAGAGTATCTAAAATGATCATGTTTCATAACTAGCCATTGTTTTCGAAACAATTTACTTCGTCTGACTTCTAATCTTGCCGTAAACAAGCAGGCTTTAAACAAGTCTATGTAGTTTTACTTTATTTGCTTTTAAGTGCAGTAACAAGAGTTAATAACAATATGAAAGAAAAATATCAATGTGATGAATTTACTAGATACAAATGTGATTACAATTTGGGTTTTCACGATTTTAAAATTTCAATTAAAACGTCTCACGTATAGTCTAAAATAGGTATGATTTACTTTACTTTAATTCTTTGGCATTAAGTACCTATTCTAATTCTACTAATTATTATATTTTGTAAAAAGATGCAATTTTGGTATTAAATTTTTACAATGAAAAGGAGACGAGTTGTTGATGACAAAGGTGATATTTTTACTTGGACAAACATTAAAAACGATTTAAATGTTATTTCCTTAAACTAGAGAATTGTAGTTATTGTTGTTTTTATTCTTGTTAATCGTATTTTCCAATTGTGACCCGTCGTGCCGTTTACTATGAATGTGTATGTTAAATTATTTCTTATTATTATTGAATTAGAAAAGGCCAAACATCAAAAATTTTTAAAGCAATGTGAAATTATATTTCTACCTCTTATTGTATAACCCTACGATTTTAGCTCTTCAGTTATTCAAAAACATACCTACATGTATTCATTATTTCTGGAAGGTTTACTTTGAAAGGATTTTCAAATAAATGCTAAATTATTTTTTAAATAAATGATTACTCAGAGAAGATGTATTAAAAATTGTACTACATAATGTGTTTTTTCTATGTTAATGGTGAATTTATAGAACTTGAAAATAAAAACATTGGCAGAAGTTTAAATCTGGGAATGGGCAAATGGACCTTTAAAAAAATATTAAACTGTATCAATTACTCATTCAAACACATAGCTCTTCTTTAAATTCACTAGGAGTTATGCATTGTACTAATCATAGGAGCAGATTGTAAATAAGTGTAGGAAAGTGCCTCTTTTAAATTGCGCATTGCTATTCTCTGGGTAAACTATTAGGATAATCTGTTCTACCTGTTATAGTTTTCTTTTAAAGCAAAAAATAAAGCCGCATTTTTACAAATATGGTCTTTATAAGAAAACAAATAAGCCTTTAATAGGCACATTAGTTATGTAGTTATTAATATTAATCGAGAAAATTCGCAATTCTCAAACTTCTGTACTATGGTGTTGTGGGAGTAGTCTACTTATCAAAACTTTAGTTCTTGAGTTTCCCATAAATAGATTATTCCAAAATCCTGAAATAAACTGTAAAGGTTTTGACAAATCCATAATATAAAAGCTGTACTAAAACTGCTATCCAATTGAAAATATTATTTTGATAAACTAATGCATAAAAAGATGCAGAAAGGCATAAAGACTTGATTTAAAAAATAAATCTTGAAATATTTAAATAACAAATGAATTAAGTATCCGATGAAATGATTATAAACATATTATAAAGTTAGCTATTTAGAAGGTATGTAAAACAGACATTTTACTTTTACCAAATTTATTCTTATCATATTAGTAATACATCAACAATATAATTGTTTATATTTTTTTCTTAAGTTTAAATATTAAGTACTTACTAACCTCAAAGTACAAAACACATTAACATCAATGCAAAGCCTAGTCGCTCATATTTCGACATTATAAATGCTGCTAATCCAAATTTTATAGCAGCATTTAAAACTCTTGCACTCCAAAATAAGCAAATAAATTTTAGCCAAACAAAACCATTTTTAAACCGCTTTTCATCCTGAGATAGGTGCTGCTTTCTGAGTCTTGTGTGGTGATAAGTTGAGTACAGATAAGAATACTTTTTGTCCAATACTTTTAAATAGATTTCTTGATTCATTGCTGTTAAAAAAGCACTAATGCAATGTTTTTAACACATTTTCCTTAATTATAATTGCTTCTGATAACAAGATAAACAAAAACATTAATATTATTAGTGTTTTTTAAAATCTAAGGTAGTGTCTAAAATATCTGAATTACCTTTCTGAGTTTCAAGCTTTGCCGTTACATTTTTTATTTGAATAAATAACTACGGCTTACCAAAACTAAAGCACTCTAAAACTCAGCATTTGTAACTAGTTGTTTAGTTGTTATAAATTACTTAGGATCTTGTAAAATTTTTAATTTATTTTGTTGGGGCATAATATTTTTCTGTTGTTAGTGAGCCACAACTACTTTTCACATGTGTTTTCAATGATCAACTGTTGACGCAACATAACCCATAACCTTACAAATTAAGGACAAATTAATATATCAAAATCAAAACTGTTTTGTGTTACGTTTATTAATATGACTTCTCTTCAAGAAAGATTGCAAATTAAACGAGAACCTATTGATAAATGGTCGATAAGAGAACAACTTTGCTTAGCATCCGCTGTAGTGAGAAGTGGTGACCAAAACTGGATGTCAGTTAGCAGAGCCCTAAAACCTTTCGGCGACTCGAACAGACCATCTGATTGGTTTCACCAAAAGAATTGTGCAGCACAATATGGATCTTTACTGGAAAATGTCGAAACCCCGAAACGAAAGAAACGTAACTCATCTTCAGAGACAACAGTCGAAACACCAACAGAAAGTATATTAAGAAAACTAACCAAGGAGCGCTTGGCTGAACTTGACAAGCTTCTTGCTGAAGAAAAGGCTGAATACAAGAAATTACAAGAAGATATGACTTTATTGCAGTCAGGTTAGTTGCTGTTACTATGAACATGGTTATCTCTTACCTATATGTAAATTTAAAAATACCGACATAAAAAATATTTATCTCTGAGTTTAACATCTGTCGTACCATTTTAAATTTCATTATGAAATTATTATCATTAAGTTTTATCTACAAAAAGATTTTGCCAGTTTTGAAAAATCAAAAAATAATTTTTCTAATCTTAATTTATAAATCTCTTTTAAAGGAAATGTGCCAGAAGAGCTACTTGATCAATGGTGTAAAGAAATAGACGAAGAAGAGAAGCAACGCGAAGAAGATTTACAGGCACATAACAGATGGTTAAAAGAACGTGAAAAACGTAAACAAGAAATTGAAAGAGCTTGGAAACCTATTTCAAAAGGGTTGACGATTATCGGTCAAAAACGAAAAGCAACGGATAATATAGATTCATTGTTGGAGATGGATCAAAGTGAGGATCATCAACAAACATCCCAGCAGCCACAAACACCTACCCCTGATGCATCAAAACCTGCACTTTCTCCATTATTAACTAGTCTTTTAAAATCTCCGTCTCATTCGCAGAGTGTTGCAACTTCTATTCTACATTCAGCTATAACAAGTCATGCCAATAGTAGAAATGCTAATTCCGCATGTAATCCAACAATTGCAAGTCTTTTGAATTCAACTGCTTGTGTTTCTGTTTCACCTGGAATACAACACCTAGTAAGCTCCGCTATTTCCCAGTCACCAGCAAGTGCCAATACAGTCACTTTAAGTACAAGTAATTTACCTGAGACAACAGCAGTTGATATATTAGAGGATGCTGTTGATACATTACCTAATCTTAAGGTTGAAGACATAGAAAGCACAATTTTATCTTCTGATGAACCACTTCCTGAAATTAAAAATGAAGAAGTGGAAGTAATAATATCAGATTTGATACAAAATGCTGACATAGTAGAAAATCCAGAGCAGCATTTACAGCTTGATGATAATGAAGATATAATAACTAATTTGGAAAATGAATTGCAAGAGTTGTGTGAGAAAGAAGAAATGGCTGAAGCAGCCCGGGCAGCAGCTGCAGCTGAAACATCTAGAACTACCACCACAACAGTTGTTCCCTCACAACCCATACCCATTCCCCCAATTACTTCAGAAATGAATGAATCTTCTATACCAGATGCAACTTCCATTGCTTCACTTACTGCAACTACATCAAGATCATCTTCAAGCAGTGCAACTCCAATTTCATCAGATGCAATTCAGGAAAATCCTGAAGTTTCACTATCACCTATGGAAGTAATAGAAACAAAAATAGAATTGGGAACACCTGAATCTCAAGATACTGAAGAAACACGTGAAAGTGAAAAAGATGATGAAAAGGAAAAAGACTCCACTCAAATTGATCCTTTTGAGTTCAGAGAAGAAGTAGAAATGACAGAATCTATTAAGCCCTCATCTTTCTCTAAACATCAAGAATTTAAACATTCAGAATCAAAGGACGATGAAAAGAAAACAAAATCCTTTACAGATGATATGGAACTCGGTTTTCAAGAAGAGAAAAAGGAAATTAGAAAGTCGATAGATGAAAAACTTGCACCAGAAAAACATGAACTTTACCCTGGTTCAGTAGAAATAGTAGAGGTTGTAGAATTAGAAGGGGAAGGCATAGGAAAAGAGCTCAATAAGAAACAAATTCAAGATATTGTTCACTCGCACAAAACTCCTGAGACAGATATTTCAATACATAAAGATTCTGAAAGTGTTAAGTATGAAGAAAAGCAGGCTACTAAGGAAGATGGTACCCATTTAAAAACTGAAACGTTTTCTGAAGATGACGAAAACGATTTGGAAGTTGCGTTACAAACTGAAAAATCAGAAAAACGCGAAAAAGAACAAGCAGCTCCCATAACAGAGTCTAAAAGAGAAGAAACATTCACTCCAGACTTTACGAATTCGTTTTTAGACGATTTGGAAGTTAACAAGTTAGACAAGATGGGTAAAGCAAAAAGAGATTATTCTCGGACAAAGAAAAAAGAAGACAAAGATTTTGATATCCTTTTGGCGGTCGAAAAGGCGGTAAACGCTCATTTAGAAGAATCTGAACAAACAGAAGATACTTCGTCTGAAAATAATTATTATTCAAGTGAAAAGAAAACGGATATGAAGTTTAAAGTGAAAAATGAAAATGACAGATCAAACAGCCCATGGACAGAAGAAGAAGACCTTCAGACAATAAAGATGAAAAGGAGATCATCTGCTACTGCTACTCCCATTGACTCTATTCCTAGTTCACCTGCATCTAGTTTCTTATATGAAGACGACAGAGACTACAGAAATTGGAAGAAATCAGTTATGTTAGTCTATAATCGGCTTGCAACTCACAAAAATGCATCCATATTCTGGAAACCAATTACAGACGATCACGCTCCAGGATATCATGCTTTAATACATAGACCCATGGATCTGCATACAATACGAAAGAATATAGAGAACGGCGTTATTAAAACAACCAGTGAATTTTATAGAGACGTCCTATTAATGTTTACAAATGCGATAATGTTTAATAAAACAAACGGAACAGTTTACAATATGGCTAAAGATATGCAACAGGAAAGTTTACAGCCAATTAAGATTTTGATGCAAGCTCAACAAGGAATCATACCACCAAAACGCGAAACAAGAACTAGCGAATCGGGGAATAAAAGAAAAAGAACGGGAGAAGAAAATTCTCGAAATAAGAAACGAAAGGAAGATTGATAGTAACAGTCTTGGGAATTCCTGTAAATATTTTAATTTCTATCATAATGCGTGAATTAGTTGAGCATTTTATATTGTAAATATCAGTATTTACTAGTATATTCATCATTTCTCTCTCATATCATAATTACTTTTAATTTTAATATTTTACAATTTCTGTTGTCTATTACAGATAACTTGATTAGTTTGAAGCTATTTACTTATTGAATACGTTTATTAATACATAATCACTTATTATTTATTCGACTTTATATTATTGTTACATAAGAAATTTTATTTTCATTAATTATATCATACCATATCCAATGGTACCTAATAGTTTCGAATAAAATTCGCAATAAAAAAACCTTCAAATAAAAGTAGGTAATAAAATTAATTATTAAAAAAAAAACATTATCCATATTGCATTTATTAACTTTTCGCAAAAAATATCGAAAAGTAAACTACTAAACTAAAAGTGAAATGTCAACAAGAAGTTATTATCAATTCAATCCATGTTAATGAATTTTATGAAAGCGTCGGTGTATTTATTCTCAGGATCAAACTTTTTAACCAACATAGCCCATTTATCAGGAGTATCTTTCATGATATGGGAACAAGCTGTTCTCATTATTTTCTTCTGCTCGTTCGAACAATCGGAGCAGCTTGTTGTTAAGGCGTGTGCAATATCACCTGGAATAAAGAAATTAAGTTGCAAGTAAACGTTTTCTTTAAAGGAAACTAATTGTCTACTCTTAAAATTGATAACGAAATATTTTTAATATTTTTGTATTTGTAAAACGTTCATGCACTATTATCAATTAACAGGTACTCGTATTAATTTATGGATAGATAAGCTAATTAGTTTGATATTATTTACAGGAAAAATTACCTACAATTGTACAAATAAGCTATGAATAAATGTTAAATTAATAATCGATAAAAGACTGTAATAATGTCCTATTGTAAAAATTTTTTTGCAATGTTAAAAAGGTGATTTATTTTAATGAACTTTTCTTAGTGAGAACGAGTTCGATGAACGTCTTTTAAAAAATATTTGGAAAAACTTACGTTTAAATTCAGTTGCCTCTGGAGTACAT
The DNA here is from genome assembly GCA_029378335.1 of Agrilus mali. Classification (NCBI taxonomy): domain Eukaryota; kingdom Metazoa; phylum Arthropoda; class Insecta; order Coleoptera; family Buprestidae; genus Agrilus; species Agrilus mali. Next base: position 4,594,152 of record CM055655.1, on the reverse strand, counting down.
GAACCTTTCTCAAGAAAGCAATTTATGTAGCTGCTCATAACTCTTTCATTTGAAAAAATTGACTCCAAATTGAGTGATGTATAACGTGTTGAGTACTGATACTCAGCAAGGGATTTTGTAAGACAGATCGCCACTACGACGGCTGCTAATGCCTTCATTTTACAATTAGCAAAAAAAGAAAGACAATAAATGTGTTACAATTCTGTAAGATTTTCGAAGACTTATTTCGTTTTATAGTAGCATCGAGTGTTGCAAATGTTACTTTGTATATCTCAAAGACACCTTGACATTGTAATACAATATGCAGAAATCGTACGTGAAATGGAATAATGGTTATTAGTTTTTGTAATTGAAATTAATATTCTGTTGATTATTCCATTTTTTGAAGAATACAATTACATTTTCTTTATTACAATATGAAAATTAAGACTGATTAAAAACAAATTATAAACAATAAAAATTATATCTATCGAAAAAAGAAATTTTAATTTAAAATACTACTAAATATATGAAATTGTTGTTACTACCACAAATTTTCTTTTACGATTTTTGTCTCGTTCATTATTTTTAAATGCTTACATCCTTAAAAGAAAATAAAAAATAATGTACATTTGTATTTTTTAGGGCACCTTGTATATTACACATTTTATTTCGTAATAATTCTTCCCTGGTTATTCTGCTTTTTATTTCTGTTTCCATACAAACAAGTTTTTTATTGAAATAATAAATAACGAATTGTAAATAGCCTAGGGCTTGATTGTTCGTATTTGTCCGAACGACCTTTGAAATCAGATAACTCTGTCACCTCGGACTCGAAATATAGTCTACACACTTGTTTGTGTTTGATATCCACATGTTAAAAAAATTAGTTTGTGAAGAATTGGCTTCAATTTTAGTTGTTTGAGAAGTAGGTAAATAAGTTTATTTTAAATGTTTGTATTCGTATTTTGCAAAACATAATTAAACCGACCTTTTGTTAAAAATTTTCTTGCAGTAATTCCTTTGATATAAAATTGGAGTAAGGACAGCAAATAAGCATTAACTTATTAAATCAATCGATTGAAATATAAAGATTCTATTATCAGCTCTCTGCATTTGTGCCATCAGATTTTCTCATCTGCAACGTTTCATTTTTGCGGAACCACACGGAGAAAAATAATCATGATCTTCACGGCGAGCCTGTATATAAGGGTGAGCAATAAAACTCCATATTTATTAATATATATAATATACATTATATACCTATTATAAGATACTTCAGGATTGAAAGTGAAAAATATCTTTTATTTAAAGGTTGTTAATAACATCAAAGTGATGAAATACATAAAAAAGAAAGAATTTTATTGCAGTTGTTAATTTAACTACCTAACAAATGGGTAGATCTTTTCTTGAATAAGGATTCCATTTGGTTTTGTAAGGAATTTAAAATAAGGGCGTTTAGTTTTATAAAATATATTAAGTTTTATTAATCAAATTTAGGGTTCTTAAACATATGCAAATTATTTCGATGTTATTTGGTGCTTTTTAAATTAATCACGATTTTGGGTGCTGTTTCATTAACTCTCTGTATACAATTAGTGATGGCGTCAGTAGTCTTTTACGTTCGAATGCTTCAGTAATTCAGTATAGAGCTTTACTTTTACTGCTTAATCCTTGATCCTTACGATAACTAGGTCATAATCGACAATAATTTGGATAACCGGTTACAGTCGTGTTATAAGTGTATTTCGGTGATTTTTTATCGATGTTATGTATTCTTGATTTGTAATTACTAATATTGTGGATTTCCAGAAGTGCAAAGGTGTCTATGTTTGAAAATTAACAAAGATTTGTTTAATAATAAAGAAGACATCTAAGTTGTAAATGAAGTATTTATTATTTTTTCTTTTTCTAGAGGCTTAACAATGGGACAATGGATATGAAGATTCTCTGAGTAGTAATGATGACATTCTAAGTATTTTTCTTGAAATTCTTCCATTTGGACTTCTCTTGGAATTGTTTTGGTAAGATTTTAAAAACAAGCTCTTCATTCATTAAATTTAAATAATCAATGCAAAATTATTATTTTTGACTTTCTTTGATTATTAATTAATAGTTTTGTTGATAAATATACTTAGAATTTCTAGTAAAAACTAAAACCAAATGAGTATATTTTATAATTAAAAAAGCATTTGACAATTGTTTTTCCCTAACATATGGATAGTTTGTTCTTCCGATAAAGTTGTATTAAAGGGAAACAATTGTTACGTGTTTCTTTAATATATTTTGTGGAAATCAACTGTTGGTTTTGTTTTATTTATTTAATTACTTAACATCAAGTGTGAATTATAGGGAATTATTAGTTTGTAACTACAGAAAATTTGGAGTGTAATTTACCATATAATTGAACAGAATAAGTCTTGATTTCAATTTCGTTGCATTTTACTTAAGTAATGTACATATTTATTTACAAAGTAGGTGTATATTATACAATTCTTCATATACAAAAGATTAATTAATGCATCAACTTAGTCAACAAAGTTAGTTACAAAAGTTAAAATATTAAGAGTAAAATTATTTTATTTAATTTCTTTCCAGTAGTATCGGTTGTCGTTTATAGCGCCACTACTTTCTATAGATATTTGTAGGGTTATACATTTATCTATGGTCATTTAAAAAGTGCCAGATGGGTAACGCCTTCTGGCCATTTAAATTTTTCCAATTTTAATTGTTTTTTCGGCATAGTTTTTCGGTGTGTGCTTTTATTATATCTGGTGATTAATTTATTTAATGTTGTAGTTAATTTATTTTTGTTGTCCATTTCTCCAGATTGGCAGATGAATGATGGAAAATTGAAGCTCATTTTTGATATGTTGCTGTTGGAAGAAGCTTTGCTAGACTGCCAAAGTTTCCAATCTGTTGAAATCACAGTGCTGCTTAGCAATTTGTTACAACGATAATGGTATAATTTCTGCATTTGAGTTGATGTCGACATCTTCAGCTTGCCATCATTGACTAGCAAAACCACAGCCTGTACATAATGAAGGTAAGAATAAATAAAAGTTAATTAAAAATGACTCGTTATTGATCTATTGCCACCGTATCTGTTTCAGGTCTTCGTTGGAGAAGACTAAGAAGATCCATTCCGTAGTTATAGGTGCTTATTTATTTGAATTCCTTTTTTATTTTGCATGATTTTATTATTTTGCTTGTTCTCTTGCTTACCTCTTCGCTTTGCTTACTGCAATTCTTACTGTCACGCTTCGCATTTACCCTACATGATCCGCAGGATTCAACGTTTCGTTATCTTGCTTGTTCCTTCTCATCCAAGGCATAGAAGCAGAGGCCTCCCCGAGCGACTTGCCTTGGACTTAGCTTTTTAGTTATTCTTTGAAGTGTCTTATACACTTCACGCGGTCTTATTTCTAACGTCACTTCATTTCAGACTGATTGGTGTGGGTTATCTGGAATAGAAGCAATAGGCGACTGCCCAGCTCTCTCAGACGACATCTGTCCAATCTTTTCTACCAAAATTCTGTTAGTTTTTGCCGTTAGTCCTTTGTAGTTTAGTTGGTTAATACACTGCACTATTCGCTTACAGGTAAAGGACATCGATCGAAGACTGAAGACATAATACTTGATTCTTTTTCATTTGTTTTCTTGTATTTTTCTCTTACAGGTATTTTTTTTTATTTATAAATTATTTTGTTAATATTTTAACGATATATTTGTAACAAAAAAGTCCCTCTGAAACTCAAAACTTTTCTAATTGTCTTTTTGGTAAAATTATTAAAACTAATTTAAATTTTAATCATTAAAAATATATTGGCGGATAAGGGTTGGCTATAAGGGGTGATTGTGGAGGCCACGGAGTATTAGAGGGGCTTTTTCAGTCCAAATATAACGTTTAAAGGTTAATCTAAGTCTATAAGTTTTTCGTGTTGTAGTAAAATAGCGGAAGTTATTGGTAGTCGTACTGAATTAATTTTTTCGTACTGTTGTACAGATGGGAGTATTAATTTAATTCATTTTAATATACCTACAAATAAAATAATATGAAAAAATCAATTAAGCGCCACAAACAACTTGTTCTTTTTTTTTGTAAGAATTTATTACGACATGAACGACATATAAACTGTTATAATGATGTAATTATATTTTAATTTGTAGTGTATTTTCTCTTTCAGGTATTTTGTTTTGTACTATTATATTAATCTCATAATCGAAACTTAATTTGTACATTTTCCATTGTTATTACATTTACGGTATATTATGGACCTTAACGTTACTGTATTATATGTGTTATTATATATGATAAATGTATATTCCTGTAAAATGTAAAATATAAATAACTGGTTTAATTAATAAATCAATTAAAATTATATACCTGTTTTCGTTAATTATATAAAACTGTAATAGACATATCATGAGTAAAATATTCTTCGAAACCAATAATTCTACCAATATATATTTCTAAAAAAAGCTCCATTTTTATGCTCTTCTGATACAAATGTTGAAATTTCTTCAAAAATTTCATTTTTCTGAAAATACCTTCTGCTACTGATGCTCTCCTGGTACAAATGGACAAAATTTAAGCTAAATTTTAATTTTTGGGCTTATACGAGGGTTGATCAATAAATTAAAAAACTACCTCCTGCGACTTATGCTCTCCTGATACAAATGGTCAAAATTTAAGCTAAATTTTAATTTTTGAGATTATACGAGGGTTAATCAATAAATAAAAAAAATACCTCCTGCGACTTATGCTCTCCTGATACAAATTGTCAAAATTTAAGCAAAATTTTAATTTCCGAGATTATACGAGGGTTGATCAATAAATAAAAAAAATACCTCCTGCGACTTATGCTCTCCTGATACAAATGGTCAAAATTTAAGCTAAATTTTAATTTTTGAGATTATACGAGGGTTAATCAATACATTAAAAAAATACCTCCAGCGACTTATGCTCTCCTGATACAAATGGTCAAAATTTAAGCAAATTTTTAATTTCTGGGCCTATACAAGGGCTGATCAATAAATAATGCGACAACCAAATTTTTATTTTTGAGCAATTTTCTATTTCTGTATTAGGAAAGCATAAGTTGAACCAGGTCTTTTTTATAGTCTGACTGACTGACTAATGTGTATTAAACAACACATCATCGAATCGCTTTAACTTTATTAGCTCTATATTGGGAATTAATTAAAACAATTTTTGCCTTTTTAAGTTTATTGCTAGTCCAATAGGATTTTACATTATTTAACAACCAAGATCTATAGAACAACAATCAATTAATTATTAAATACAATACATTTTAACGTTATTTCATTACAATCGTAACATAATTATGTACACTGCATTAATTACTTATATACTTTTACAAGTTCAATACTATAATAATAATATTAACATTCAAATGCAATATAACAAAATACTGTGAAAGAGAAAATACACAACAAATTAAAATACAATTAAATCTTCATAAAAGTTGTTGTTTGTTTCACTTAATTTAAATTTAATAATTTATAATTTTACCAAAAAGACAATTTAGAAAAGTTTTGATTTTCAGAGGGACTTTTTTGTTACAAATATATCGTTTAAAAATTAACAAAATAATTTATAAATACAAATAAATACCTGTAAGAGAAAAATACAAGAAAACAAATGGAAAAGAATAAAGTACGATGTCTTCAGTCTTCGATCGATGTCCTTTACCTGTAAGCGAATAGTGCAGTGTATTAACCAACTAAACTACAAAGGACTAACGACAAAAACTAATAGAATTTGGTAGAAAAGATTGGACAGATGTCGTCTGAGAGAGCTGGGCAGTCGCCTATTGCTTCTATTCCAGATAACCCACACCAATCAGTCTGAAATGAAGTGACGTTAGAAATAAGACCGCGTGAAGTGTATAAGACACTTCAAAGAATAACTAAAAAGCTAAGTCCAAGGCAAGTCGCTCGGGGAGGCCTCTGCTTCTATGCCTTGGATGAGAAGGAACAAGCAAGATAACGAAACGTTGAATCCTGCGGATCTTGTAGGGTAAATGCGAAGCGTGATAGTAAGAATTGCAGTAAGCAAAGCGAAGAGGTAAGCAAGAGAACATGCAAAATTAAACATAAATTCAAAATTTTCTAACTACGGGATTTTCTTTATTTTCTTCAACGTAGATCTGAAACAAATAGGGTTGCAAAAGATTTGTAGAAAGCAACGTTTACATACAAAATATTAAGAATCTTATAGTTATTTAATTATTTACTAATTTTGGTATAAAAAAAAATCGATTCATTCATGTACTATTATTGTCATCACAATGAAGCTTTGTCTATTTTTGAAGAAAGACTATAATATTGTAAAAATTATGTAATAAAGGTGTTTGAAAGAGTCTGGTCTATCAATACCATTATTTACAACTAGGTACGTTACATTAATTATGGCATGTATTTTCACCTTAATTCGGTATATTTTGAAAGGTCCCAGAACTGCAGAACTATCGGCCAACAAGGTGCTGTAATGTGAAGAATTTTTTGTTCCAGAGACATCCAAACGAAGCTGAAGAAAAAGCTAACGGCAAAGTCCAAAGAAAAATACTGTTGTAAACTATTTGTGGTCCCAGCCTGGAATCGAATTACTCCTCCACATGCCCTTTTTCTTGGGTTAAACTATATAAAGAAAGTAAAAAAAAAAACTGTATACTCCATGAACAAGATATATAATTGTAACACATTAATATAATAATAACAGGGTTTATTACCTTAATTTACTGCAAATAATAATGTTTTAAAACAAAAGTGAACAGCAAGCCTAATCCAGAAAGAAATATTTCATTGGAGACGAATTGTTGTTACAATAGGGTGGAAACAAACTTAAACTTCAATATTGTCACTCACTCCGTCCAAAAGCCTGTAGAAATGGACAAGAAAACTTTATCAATTACAGTATTCAATAAAAAAAATAAGACATGTACGTATTTAATTGTAATATACAGGGTGTACAAAAGTTCAGTACAGATTGAAAGAAGGCGGTGAATTTGAATCAATTTATAACTGTACCTATAAATGTAATGTTACAAATCACAAATGTATGTGAATAAATAAAAATAAATTATATATATTAAAATAAGAAAGTGGACAAAATTTAAAGGGAAACAAACAAAAATGAACTACCTGAAAACTTATGCATTGTATTGCTAAATTTGATTTAAAACAAAAAGGAATTAGAAAAAGAATGTTGGTGAAATATAGTCCAAAATATCTACTTTTCTATAAACTTACGTTACGCAATGAAGAAGTAAACTTGAAGGGAAAATTCGAGAGACATAGATTGTCTGTCTCCTGGTCTTAAAACAAAGCCGGTACAACAGTGCCAATGTTGAAAAAATTAACCCCATAGGGTATGTTCTAACGAATCCTGAAACAAAAGAAACTATTTCTATTAAATACGTCTCTATAAAATAATCGGAAAATTTGAAGCTAATTCATATCAAAAAAATAATAATTATAAAATTTATCGTTTAAAGACTTTTTTTATTGTCAATTACAAAATATTATCATTTATAAAATACGTAGGTAAATGGTGGTAGTTCTAAAATTTTAAATTGAAATACAGGGTGGTTCTGCTCAGCCTTTCATTAATAGTTTTCCATATAATCTGTAGTTCCAGGAAAACTAGTTGAATAGAACATTATTGAAAACTCCAGATTCTCGCAAAAATATTTCAAGGGGATGTCCATAAATTTTAAATGATCGAGTTATCTGAATCACTCTTTATATAGTAATGGAGAATTATTTACTTCTCATTGTTCTATCTTAAGATAATTCTTTGTTTCTTGTATCTATTGATTTCTAAGCTGTGAAATAATTTTAATTTTAACTCTTTATTCTGAATAATTGCGTATAAATTGAAATTGTGTTCGGTATTAATTAATTAAATGATTCGAAAGGTCGTCCTCGATATCAAAAAAACTAACGGTTTGCAAATAAACGCAAATAAATGTCATGTAATGTCCTATTCACGTAACCGTGACACTTCTTTCTACTCTTATTCTATATCGGGCTATTTGCTTGATAGAACCGATTCTATAAAAGACTTAGGCATTATTTTTGACTCACGCTTAACCTTTCATAATCATTTGAATCATGTCTGCTCATTGGCTCATTCTCGCATAGGATTTATTTATCGCATGACTAAAGATTTTTCTAATATCTCTTCTCTCACTTACCTGTATTCATCACTCGTTCTTTCAATCATCACATACGGTTCTATTATATGGCGTCCATATTCAGTTTCTGACACTCTCATTCTAGAAAGAATTCAACATCGTTTTCTTCGCATCTTATCATTTAAAACTGGCACTCCTATTCATCCATTTTGTCATGACTATTCTTTCGTTGCTCAACGTTTCTCTTTACCTTCTATTGCTTCTAGACATCATATTGCTGACAACATGTTTATTCATAGCCTTCTTAACAACAAAATCGATTGCCCTTATTTATTACAACTTTTTACTGCCCGCTCTATTCCTTATGAAATTCGGAGTGCTCGCTCTTTTGTGGAACCATCTTGCAACTCTAACGCACTCTTTTTTTTCTCCTATACCGCGCATGATCCGTTCCTGGAACCAACTTCCACCTGATGCAGGCTTTATGTCCAAAGCTGATTAAAAAAAAAAACCTATTTAACACTGTCATTAATTTCCTTTAATTTATTTATCTCATATTGTTTTTCTTTTTATTTTTTTTATTTTTAGAGTGCTTAATTGTGTTTTATATAACAGTTTTGTATCTTTTTTTCTAATGTAATAATTTAGTACTTAACTATGTAATTGGGCTTTGCCCGTAATTTCAGTAAATAAATAAAAAATAAATAAATAAATTCGAGCTATGCAAACATTTAATTAGTAGCGGTTATAATAGATAGGTGAAGTTGGCACTCCCAATTGTGAATTTTTGAAAATTATTCACTAGGTTCGTTTGTACATCGTTAGTCCACAATTGTCCAGGAAAAAAAAGTTATTCGAAAATGAAAAATCCTGCAAATTTAAAAAAAAAGACACAAAAAGCTAAAAATTAGCAATTCCACTTCATAGTTGGTTTGTTTAAGCTTAATCCATTTTTTCCATGATAAATTTTCGTTTATTCAACCCTCAAATTCAAAATATTGCAAAGGGACTTCTTTAGGAGAAAAAATTAAAGCAAGCAGTTTCTGTGCCTCAGAGGTATTAAAAATAATGTTAAATAGTTAACTTAATGTAACCAACCAAAACAACCACAGTTAACGGGGATAATCGGGATTAAAATGACCAAATATTGTAATTCAACCGTATTTCAAATGGCTACGCTTCTAAGAAAATACAAACGGTAACAAACGAGTCTTTGGTGGTGAACAAACGATCCCACCCCCTAGACAAACAAACTCATCCTTACGGCGCGTATATGCTGGCGACCCGCATAGCTCTTCAATGCTGGATAAACAGAGAAATAGTTAGACAAACGAATCCTTGGGGTAGAAAAATGAATTATTTAGCTGATAGGCTGATACCCTGGATTAACACATAGGCTACATTTTACTGCGAGAAAATATCTTATTCCCATGGGAAAATCGATGAAAATGAATTCGCGGAATATTATAAATGCGAAAGTAACTCTGTCTGAATGCTACACAATCTCGCCTAAAATTTACTGAACCGATTTAAATGAAATTTGGTACAGGGATAGTCTAAAGCCTGAGAAAGGACATAGGCTACTTTTTAATGCGAAAAAAGGGTTGTAAGGGGTTGAAATAGGAAATTTTGTGCAAAAATTCCGTAATTTTTAAAGATAGAAGCTTGAAACTTATTATTTAGGCTTTTGTTTAGATATAAATAAATACGACATTCAATGTTTGTAAAAATTTTACCCTAAAGGGGATAAAATTAGCCGATGAAATTTTTTGTGTAATGACGTCGTCCAAAAAGCTTACGGCCCAGAAAATTAAAATATTAAGTGTAAAAAATTATAGAGGTTTTGTTTATTTGGACCAATAAAAGTAGTTGAATACTAAGCTATATAAACTATTTTAAACTATAATTAAACTATATTAATTTATAATATTATAAATGCGAAAGTAACTCTGTCTGTCTGTGTGTTACGCAATCACGCCCAAACTACTGAACCGATTTAAATGAGAATTAGGTACAGAGATAGATAAGTAGATATAAAGCTAGAGGCTTGAAACTTATTTTTTAGGCTTTTGATTAGATATAAATACGACATTTAAAGTTTGTATAAATTTTACCCTAAAGGGGGCAAAAATAAGGAATGAAAGTTTTTGTCTAATGACATCGGCAAAAAGGCTTACGGCCCAGAAAATAAAAATATAGAGAAAAAAAAATTTAAATGCTGCCGAAAGTCACTATTCCACACGAACGAAGTCGTGGGCATAGCTAGTTGCAGAATAAAACAAACACCCAAAATCCACAACACGTTTAGAAACTTTCTAAAACGCGTTTCGACACCCAAGGTGTCATCAGGGTGTCATCCTCAATTAGAGACTGTTCTATTTTATTAGTAATAAAGTTTTTACGACCCTTATGGATATTAGATTTCTAAACAATTGCCGCCGAGCACAGGCTTTCCCAAAATTCATTCAAATTAAATGTAATTCCTTTTCATATTACAGTAAAAGAACCATTCTTCTGGCAAAACAAAACTGGCTCAATTTGGAAATTAAATTTCTATATTATGGAAAAATAGAGAAGTATGATTTACATTTAAAATTAACGCGTAATTTGAATTTAATATGTGGGATTCAATTAGATAATGTAATTGTGTACGAATCGAAATTTCTTTAAACGTTTTATTTACAATTTATACATATACAGCTATTTACAAACAACGCAACTCGATCCTCGAGCAAGGCTCTTTCTTCTTGTTACCTCGTTAATGACTTCCTCTTAACTACCATCACAATCTTTCAAAACGCGCTACCTGCTACCCCCGATGGGTAGAGTACCATAAAACTATAAATTCTTGCTCGAGCATCGGCTGTCACTCTAATAATACTTAAAAACATCTTCTAAACTTATTACCAATACAAAGAAACATCCTACGTACTACTTAACAATACTAATCTTACTATGTACACACGCTCTCGATACTACAAATAATTGGTGTGATTTCACTAAATAGGTAGAACGTAGCAATTTAGCGAAAATTAGAAACAAAATTCATGTCTATAACAAAAGATTTTGACAAACTAGTGGGTAATTTTATCTCTAATGTAGGTCAATCTAATGAACTCCAAACCGACGTGGTAAATTTATCATCGGAAACATTTGACGATTTTAAGGGTCTCTAACTGAAGATAACACCTTGGGTGTCGAAACGCGTTTAAGGTTTCCAAACGTTTTGTGGATTTTGGGTGTTTGTGTGTTTTATTCAGTTAATATTTCACAGTACCTACTCCTTCGATTTCTTATATTTTTAATTACATTTTAACGATGGGTTTCTTCAGTGGTTTGGTGCTATTCTACCCCTTAGTATTGCATATTTCAAAAATTTCCAAACCTTCTATTGTTACCCTACTCTACTGTCTACTACCTTTTCCCCTTTTTAACATATTTTCGAAAACACCCCCGCTCCGAAACTTCTCTGTTCTCTAGTTTTTATCTATAACGTCCAGAAACTTTGAAACTTAATTTTTTTTTACAAGACTGCTGTGCAGGACCTCTTATTATTTAGATGTTTAAATAGAAATTAACATATTGGAACTAAAATAATTTCTTCTAGTCTCATACAGATTCTCAACACCATACAGATAATCCTGAAATGGTTGTAATAAACTACCAGCTATGAAAATACTTTTAAATTATGAAACTCCTAAAATTTCAAAAACGTCATTGTGCTTAAATGCAGAACAAACCTTATATATTAAATTGTTGATATAATCACATAAGACAAAGAAATTTTCAATAAAAATAGCAATCATAAAAGAATAAGAATTTTAATTGTAACATCTGATATAAAGATAACCTCCCTATATAAGTTTATACGGTCTCAAATATTTTTATTTTTTACTTTATCATTTCAAGATCTTTTTTTATTTATCGATCGCTAAAATATTAACATTTATAATTTATGGAAAAGGTAAGGGTCCTACCATTTAAAATAGATAAATAATAATGATAATGAATTATTTACTTCTAATTGTTCTTTTAAGATAATTATTCCTAGTTTATTGTAGGTATCTAATAATTTTTAAATTTCTAGTAAATTTTATTTTAACCTTCTATCTTGGATACTTTTGTATAAATTGAAATTGTGTTTGATATTAATTAAATTTGACGTATGCAAAATATTTAATTAATTAATAACCATCATAATTTATAACAATTATCTTAAAAACAAATATACGCTCTACTGGAATGGGATCAAAGTCCTACCTCTCCTTCCTGAAAGTTTCTGTAGAGTCTCGGATCCATTTTATCCACCTTCTACGATAATTCCATATTTAATTTCTGGCACATCGAACCTCAAACTCAACGTGTACGCACAATACATTTTATACTTTCAATATGGGCTAAATTGTAATGTAATAGACGAGTTATTATTTACAACACAAAAAAACAGAATCACGAAATTCACGATCAATGTCGTAAAATGTATAAAAGGCTCATTGCTGTGGACGTGGACGAGAATGGAAATGTATGTGTGTGTGTGTGTGTATGACAAGGATAGAAACATGTTTTCGATGCCTACGTAAACTGATAAAATTGTTATTCATTCCACTATAAATTTTGCTACGCATGAATGTCATTGTTTCGACCTCTACCCAACAGTCGTCAGTTTCTAACAGAAAGAAATTTCATTTGGTCTATTACACGTCTTATATATAAAATTCTCGTGTCACAATGTTAATTACCATACTCCTTTTTATGAAATTTTATATGCATATTCAGTAGATCTGAGAATCGGCAACTATCTATTTTTCATACCCCTAAGTGATAACGGCTGTCCACCCCTATCTTTTTTAATTTTTGGACAATTTTTTTAATTTTTTTATGATTTGGCATTAAAAAATATATATAACCCTTAATTTTCACCCTTCTACCACCAACCCCCATTTTTTAATAGCGATATTAGTACTGTAATAGTCTCCAACTCTCAGTGGTCGATAACTGATCAATTATTATCAATCGATTAATCATCCCCGCTACTCACCCAGCAAACAGCACGGAGTGGGGATGAGAATAAAAGCAGATTTTTTTTAGAATGTTACAGGGAGTTCAAATATGTTCTAAGAAGTAAAAGAATGTTTTATTATAACATTTAAGAATGATTTGGCAATGTTCAAGAATGTTCCAGAATCTTGAAGATCATTCTAGAATGTTTCAGAATGTTAAAAGAAGTTAGAAAATGTTTTGAATCATTATGGGATGTTCTGGATAGTTTTAAAGTCGCGAATATTCTAGAATGTTCCATAAGACGTGTATTTTATTCTTACCCGAGCAACACCGGGTATTGCTGCTAGTATTTATATAAATTTGTTTTTTGAATCGTTATTATCCAGTGAATTGTTGCAACATGCAAAAAAAATAAATGCAAAATATCCGTTTCTGTTTAGTATTTTTAATAATGGTTTATCAAAATTACTTTAATTTGTATTTAGACAGGTTTTATTTCGAAAAACACTACACAAGGAGGTCCAAAACATTGTTTGTTACGGTACACTGGTTCGACCCGTTCAAATTTGGATTGATGTATGGGAACTGTTTTAATAATCCGAGATTCAGTGATACTAAAATCGACTGATAACTATACGCCCATTTAGCGAACCTAAAGAAATTTTGATCGTGTTTATAAAAAAAAATATGGTGGCTGATAAGGTCGTGGAATAGGCAATGCCGTAAAAAACAGTTATTTCATAAAGACCACTACAAATCTCACTGTCGCAAATATTTTTAGTGTGTAACGTTGAATATTTTCAAGTATTTTACATGGAGAAACACTATTAAGTGTTTTGTATGATCTGTAATAACAAATAAAAAATACTGGCCAAGTGAGAGTAGAACTCGCGCACCGAGGGTTCCGTACAAACCTGTATATATGTGATGTAACTAAAAATTTACTGTTTTCGGAATTTTTCCTTTATATGTGCTATAAAACATTGCTTCATGCCAAATTTCAATATTCTAAATCGACTGGAAGTACCCTTTAGGTTTTGATTCCCTTGCGAGTAGTTGCGAGTTTGAAAATATGCGGCTTAAATTGCTGTTTCTTTTGATTGCGTTGACATAGAAGTTTGATTTTGTTACAGCTGAAAGGTATTATAGACCTGAGTATTTGATATGAATTTCAATTTAATACCTCTACGCGTTCATGAGGAAAGGGGTAGTAACTTTAATATTATTAAAAATATTTTTATTATATGATGTAACTAAAAATTTAAGGTTTTCGCAATTTTTCATTTATCTGTACTATAAGACGTTGCTTCTTACCAAATTTCAAGATTTTGAGTTCATGGGAAGTACCCTGTAGGTTTTGATTCGAAAATTTGCGGAAATTTGCGTTGGCTTAGAAGTTCGATTTTTTCACAGCTCCAAGGGACAATAGACCTGAGTATTTGGTATAAATTTTAGCTTGATACCTCCATGCGTTCCTGAGAAAAAGGGTCTTGACAGACGGACGGACGGACAACGAAGTGGTCCCATAAGGGTTCCGCTTTTTCCTTTTGAGGTGCGGAACCCTAAAAACAGATAAAACGATTTCTATAAACCAAAACCGTGAGAGGGTGGAAAAGGTGAAAAAAATTGTTTTTCTTCGATTAATCAAAAACCGATTAATCAAAAATTGTACCTACATGGAAATGTCTAAAGGGGTATTACTTCCTGAAGTATAAATCACATTTATTAAACTACGACAAGGATGTGAGCCACGTCCACCCTTAGATATAATTGTTCTAGATTTTTGGGAGGGTTGATTAATAACTCTAAAAAAAATTTTTAAGAAGAATACATACCTTAGATTAATTATTCTATCTACAGATGAATGTTTAATACGGCTATTGTCTTGATACAAACTAATACAACAAACTTTCTCAAAATTAGGATTCTGCAGCATTTTCGATTTTGCTTCATAAATAGGCATTCAATACTATCAATTGTAATTTCGTAGACATTCATTTTCATTGTTTCCAAATAAAAGAACAATAACAAGGCTTGAGATCTGGTGAACAAGGTTGCTAATAAACAGGAGTTTGCTGGATATTCTGAGATATTGGCGAATTAAAAACCTTTTTTCCCTTCAAAACCGTCATGGCTACAATTTTTAACTAAATGATGAAAAATGTAGATAATAAAAGTATATTTACAAAAAAAAACTTATTGAAGAAATAAATCGACCCAACGAACACATTGCAACCAAATTTGTTTAGGGGTGGAGGTAGTTTTAACCCCAGCCGTACCTTCATTAACTTGATAGATAGTCATGTCAGAAGTTAGTACCTCCTTATTGTAGTTTTCATATCAAATTATATTTAAATAGCACGACATATCTTCCAGTTATTTCAGAAAAAATATCTTGACGAAAATCATCAATGCAAAAATACTTTTTTGTCCGAAACTGTTGCAGATATCCATTTTTAGTAAGGGGAAGACACCGAAAATGATGCTGAGGCATGTATTCTTCTTAAGAAAATTTTTGGGTTATTAATCAACCCTCCCAAAACAATTAGGACAATTATATTCGGTAGTGGGGTGGCTTACACCCACGTCGTAGTTTAATAAAAGTGATTTATACTTCACAAAGTAGTACCATTTCTGTGTACCAAGTTTTATTAAGTTCGTACTAAGCATTATCGATTAATCGAAGAAAAACGATTGTTTTTTCACCTTTTCCACCCTCTCACGGGTAAACGAAACAATTTGTTATATAGACAAATGTGTTATGGTTAAATCGACTTATTTTGGTCACAGGAAGCTGTTGTTGTTTCATCTCCACGAAGTTTTGCGACACCCTGTATATCTTACACAAGAGTTACGTTGACATGATAAGTAATTAAAACAATTAGAAGTTTTTCATAACTAAATAACTACCCCGAATGCAAAAAAGTCAATTGGTTTCGAAATTACGTCAATAAGCACAATGATGGCTTCTACATATCGTGCACAGAATTAACCACTTCAAATTGTACGACTGACAGTGGAGAAAATATGTATCTATATAAATAATTAATAATAAAATTGACGGTCGATTTTATTTTCAATTTAGACGGTTATTAATGAGTTGTACTTTAAACGGAAGATAATAATACGTGATCTGTGTAATTAGTTTAAACAAAATTAAATTTCACACGAAGGTGTTTAATGTCACACGAATCATGCTTAAAAAGGCATCTTCTTGTGCGTCGTGACAAGTTTTCTCTCAGTATCATTTCATTATGAAGGGCGCAATTGTTAAGTTGTTTTTAGTATTTACTATTTTTATAGTTTACTCATCAGGGGATGGATCTGATTATTCTAAGAAGTATGAAAATTTAGATCTGGACTCGATTCTTTCAAACGAACGAATTCTCAAGAACTACATTAACTGCTTCTTGGATAAAGGCCCTTGTTCGCCAGAAGCTCGAGACTTTAAAAGTAAGTATTATTTTTATAACAATAGCGATACTTTTTATGACCAACAATTTATTGTTGCAAAATAATTACAATTATTACTTAATTTAATTAATTACTTTACGTCACATGTAGCAATAAAAAATAATGTCATTAGATTTTTATTATGTGAATACGTAGTACCTGATTTGAGTAACTGCGTGAACTTAAAATAAGGGGGTAGGGGTCTCACAGAATCTTATCAAACCCTATTCAATGGGAGGAGGGTTACTGACAACCTTGTATCATTTTTTTATATAAAAAAAGGTTCCAATCTCCTTTACCTTTTTAATTAAGAACTGATTGTGTATACTTATCTGCTTCGTCTACCCGTGAGAGGGTGAAAAAGGTGAGAAACAATCGTTTTTCTTGTGCTAAGGGTTGTCCACCCCTAACTTTTAAATTTTTTGGACAAAATTTTTTATTTTAATTTTTTTTATAATTTGGCTTTAAAAAATACATATACCTAACCCTTAATTTTCACCCTTCTATCACCAACCCCCAATTTTTAATAGCGATATTAGTACTGTAATAATCTTTAACTCTCGGTAGTCGATAACTGATCAATTATTATCAATCGATTAGTCATCCCCGCCAGGCGTCTACTCATGTCACTACTCACCCAGCAAACAGCACGCACGGAGTGGGGATGAGAATGAAGCAGATTTTTTTAGAATATTACAGGCAATTGAAATATGTTCTAAGAAGTAAAAGAATGTTTTATTATAACATTTCAGAATGATTTGGCAATGTTCAAGAATGTTCCAGAATCTTAAAGATCATTTAAGAATGTTTCAGAATGTTAAAAAAGTTAGAGAATGTTTTGAATCATTATAGGATGTTCTGGATAGTTCTAAATTCGCGAATATTATAGAACAGGGATGGCGAACCTTTTTTGATGTCCGTGCCACAAAGTCATAAAAATTCTTTTTTAAATAGGTAACGTGTCACAATAAAATTTTATTCGAAATGTTAGCGTGGTGAAACTATACGTAAGTATAATTAAACACACAAACAAAAGCAATTCATATTTAAACATTTTTTTATTAATCAATGTTTTACAAAAAGCAAAATGCTAGAAACGAAATTCACGTTAAAAAAAATTGTTTTTAATGTGATTTTTGTTGCTGTACACAAGATGATAAAGATTTAATATCTGGTTCATATTTAGTTAATTTCAACAGTACGCATGCAGAGCTCGACTCATCCGTCATTCTATTCCTATATTTACTTTTTTATAAAATTTAATTCTGAAAATAGAGATTCACATGCCCACGTCGATGAAAGTATTGATAAAATTGCCTTTGCTAATATTTTTAAAGTTTTAAACAATTAAACGTGTCAGGAACTGAATTCCATGTATAGTTAGAATTTCATCTTCTGCAATTTTATTTATTTTATCCAATAATCGATTACTTTCAATAATTTCTAAATCATTTCTTAAATCAACAAATTTTTGGCTCTGAATGGTACTTGACTGAAATTCAACTAATTCCATTTCTAATTTATTAAAATTTAACCACTCAAGGACTTTTAAATTTAATTTTTCAAATGGTATTGTATCAGGATATAAAATAAATTTTGATTCGACCGCTGCGACAGCAACAACATTCAAATACCTTAAGAAGGCGAAACTGGATACGCAAAAATTTTTATCTAATGCGCATCTGTATATACTTCGAAAGAATTCATGCGATATTTTAATAATAAAATGTATAATTTGACGGTTCTAGTTAACATACTAAGACAGGTATTCAGTACTACAAATTTATATCATAAACTATAAATTAAGTGTAGATTAATAATTTTTAATTCATTTCTATTAAAAACGATAACTTAAAATAATTGTCTAATTCTTAAATTTTAATATTTTTTTAGAAGATATTCCAGTATTTATGCAATCAAAATGCGCAGATTGTACAGTAGTTCAAAGAAAAGTGGTCCTTAGAGCCTCTAAGTTCCTTATTGAGAAGAAACCTGATGAATGGAAACTACTTCTATCAAAATATGATCCTTCTGGAGAATATGAGACATTCTTGTTAGAAGAACTTAAGAAACAGAGCTCTTAAGCAAGCAAGTCAAATTGAGCATATTTTGTTATATTAATATTATATGTACGTACTTACGATATATCGTTTCTTTTTTTGTCAATAAAAATTATATCATATTAACCAATTAATTCTAAATAAAATAAAAATGTAATTAATGTAGATTATAGAATTTAGAGATATTTATTAATGTATTACAGAATTTTACTGCAAAAGTGCAAAAACACTTTACTTTCATATACCTAACAATACTAAGCTGTGCACTGTACAGTACTACAAAAACTATTGTACCTATAACAGAAAAGTAATGAACAGTGGATAAATTTTTACCTTACACCCATATGAATATTGCTAGAGTTCAAGTTCTGCAACCAACGTTTCTTTTCAGAATTTGCGAAATATTTGTTAGGTAAACAATAACTTACAGTAGCTGCCTTTCAGACTATTTTTCACTAAATATTTTTGGATAAAACTACGTAGGTACTTAAAACTAAAAGTACCATGTCATCAAAAATGTATTTGTTAAAAAAACTGCTTTCTTTTTTGAACCTTACTGTATATGTATAAGTATTGGTTCTATGTTGTGAGCTTACCCAAAAAGAACGATTACATAAATAGCATGGTAGCTAGGGAGACTATGGTAATAATATCAGAGACTCACCCCTCCGTACCACAAACTTTTCTAAAAATCCACATTAAATGAAAATGGGCGTTTTTAAAAAAAAAACACCGTGGTTCATAAAAATAAGTCTCATCGATTTTTTTTTTAATTTCCGTAAAAGTTTTTAATAAATTGTTAAAACTAGCAACAGATAGACAAGCACTTTAAAGTTTTATGTTCAAAATCGTTATAAAAACATTTAAAAACAATTAGTTTTAATAGCAGTTATACAGAAAATGGATTTTCTTCTTATTAACAATACCGAAAAAACTGTAAATTGACGGAAAAATTGGTAATTAGGATTTCCTGGTTATTATAAATATATTATTATTTGCGTCAGCTGAATGTGTTGCACGTACTTAGTATGTATATTGTTTTTGCTATGAACAATAAACTTAAAGACAAACAGACAAACTACTACTATCTATTTGTGTATGTATATTACATCTTCTTATATGCTGCCAATTTAATTAAAGACCTGAAAATTAGTTGGTATGATGAATTAGAAATAGAGGATGTAATATATGGAACGATTTTTTTTAGAACACACACTAAAACACGTACTTTGGGATTTCCTAAAACAACCCTTCGAGGTATTGAAGTTTGTATAATAGCAAAATCTGATAAATAGCGGATTTGTCGACTTGAATCTCAATATAAATCCTCTTCAAATCAAATAATAAATCACATGGTTTTTTAGAATTTTAAGGGGTAGTTAACTATCGCTTATCCATTCCTATGATTTCTAAAAGAAGACCAAGAGAGCTTCTACCCTTTCCATCCGATTTGCCCTAAACGAACAGAATCAGCAGTCAGCAGCACTTGTATTTAGTGTTAGTAACAACCAAAAGAAAACAGCATGTGTATAAAATTACGAAGAAAAGCTGTTTCAATATTTAAGGCCTAAATAAAAATTAAAAAGTGACTAATTGTAGGCATTAATAAACATAAAATGAATATAAAAAACGAAACAATAGGTACATGTTCGCGGAACTATAACATTTTCTTTCATTTTTCTATTAAAAAAATGTCTATAAAATATTAACAATGGTTAAGAAAAACAATAATATCTAGATACATATAATGTTACATCAATATTTAAATTTATTTTTTAGATTTTAATTAACTTTTTTACATTGTATAGGTAGTTAAGACAGTATGAATATGTTAATAAGAAAGTCGAGCCTGTTTCAGGTCGTTATTTTAATGATGGTAATAAATAAGGATTGTTCAAAGTACAAGGCTGAATGCTGTGAGTAAACCCATTTATTATTTGTATCAGACCTATAGTATAGTACCTACACATACGATGGTACTACTTTACCATACTCGACCAATCTAGTGGTTTCAAATTTAATATTTTACGTAGGTACGTATTTTTAAATATTCTCAAGCAATAAATGTAATTAACAAACAGGCAATAAAGTATCCTGAACATCACACTCTAGGCACGTTAGAAAATAATTAAAGTGATCATCCTCATATCAAAGAAGTTCTGCAATTATGTATGAATTCTATTGCATTACATTTCCATTTTTGGTTTTTGAAGAGTATTCAATAAAAGTGTTACTATAAACTCAATGTTTTTTAAGCAAAACATTTGAATGGAAATTTCAATGATGAATACAATGAATATTAAATAAGCAAACAAAACACTTATTTTACAACATCCATAAAACAATATTAATTGAAAGACGTTATGCACTTTTAATAAGTTTACAATTTTTTATTCTATGAAAATATAACGTAAACAAATTTATAAACATCAATAAAGACACAAAAATTCATGAGTTTATAATGATTAGGTAATAAATTTATTCTGAGAAAACGATTGTTTCTATTTAAAGGTGTAGTCACATAATAATAAATAAATAATCGTTTATTAGTTTCGTTCCAATGGAATTCTATGTTTTTTCAGTTTTTCTGTGTAACAATTTGATAGCTTCTATTAAGATCATACAAGGCATCTTTAATTTTTTTTTACAACAATTCAATTTTTGTAAATTCCCTTCATTTCATACAGACAGGTAGGTAAGTTATCTTGTAAACAACAAAAATGATGCATAAGTACAGACAACAAGATGCAATGTATAATCGTTAACACTGTTACTGACCTCGTCGTAATAAGGACGACAGTCTCATTTTCAGGGGAACTACCATATAGAAAAAAATAAAAAAAATATTAAATTAATTGGACAGTTGAGGTCAATGCCGCTGTCTTCATGGCGAGAGTACAGTAAGAAACAATAATAACACAATTATTATTGTTTAAATTACATAGAAACTAACAAAATCAACAACAAAAGCTTATACAGAAATAAAAGGATGTAGAGTTGTTTCTTTGTTACCTAATGAACAGATAATAAATGCTCAAAAGGTGCATTTTACTTTGAAAATCCTGCCATGTGTAGAAATTTTAAAACCCCTAAATAATTGCTGACGAGTAACTCCTGTCTTGGATTAAAAACAAAAAAGAATAGGAAATTTATTTCTGTTGTCTTGTACGATTTCTTGTTTTGTTTTTCTAGCCATTACGTGTGTTGATCAGCGAATTATTTATCAATGAGTAGCTAACGTATCACATTTTAAATATAAAGTTCAGATTTCCAGTAAGGGGCTGTTCATAAAATACGTTCGCATACAAGAGTGAGGGAGGGATCTTGCTAAGTGTGACAAGATGTGAGAAGGGGGGTCGGGGGGTCTACAGCTACGAATATTTATAAATTTATTTTTGACTATCAAAATGTGTGTATTATCAATAAAAATTTATCATGTTCAGGGGGAGGGTTAGTTTTGGTGACGTAATATTTACAGGGGGTCACAGAAAGTATGACACAGCGTGACAACGGGGGGGGGGAGTGGGTAAAGAAAGCTAATTTTAGTGTGACGTATTTTATAAACAGCCCCTAAGTTAAAACTGGGATAACTAAATGGTTTGAGTTTAAAGCTTCATGGAATTTTTAAATTTTTAGAATTCTTACCTTGATCTCGTTTTGATTCTTGGCCTGTTCTCAACCTTGTTCTCTTGATCTTATTTTGGATTTTACATCAGTATTGTTGTGATGAATCAAGAGAAAACCAAGGCAATAATTCTTGAAATTGAAAAGTCTCTCGAAATTCTAGTCCTGGACAATGAGATTCTGTCGATCATACCAATTTCAATTTACTGAAAACCTCTCTATTTAAATAAAAATTAAATATTGCTTTAATGTAGGGCCAATTTGTCTTGTTTTTCAAGTGCTCATAATACTCCAAATTATGTTTTTAAGGAATAAAAAAACGAAAAATTGGAAAATTTCAGAAAAACTCAGTCCTCAATCACATAACTTGCTATTCTAACAACGAGCGGTCCTGGAAAAGTTTTCAAGATAAAAATCAATCCGTTAAAAATCATTATTTTTGTATGTAATAATTTCGATCGCAGCTTTACACATATTCTAAAGTCTTTTCACAGATCCAGTAAACGATTTGTTCGGAGAGGACACCGTCGATGTCTTTATATGATCAACTAATGTTATGTAAATATTTACATCATAAGTTCTTTGTATTAATATAATGATGTTTACATATCTTCTTATTAATTTATATGTACAACAGGTGCCTACTTATTTTAAATTTACTGTTGTTGTTTCTTCTAAATTATCATATTTAACACTTAAAGCAGGAAATTTCTTTGGCGTTTATACCATAAATATCCAGGTAAATAAATATAAATAACACAATAATTTGATGTTTATCTGTTAGTAGGTAAGCCTTGAAATGAGGGCCAATGTTATCTTAAAGACATTGGCCTGCTTTTCAAACTAACGGCTTTTATATGAAATTGAACAGGTGTTTGATTATTCAAGTGTAATCGTAACAATAAAATCAGAAACTATTACTCAGATATTTAACTTGAAGTTACTACACGGAGAAAAATAATTATGATTTTATTACTTGATGAGTCATGCAAAAATTTTCTAGTAAATAATACTAGAATTCTCATAAAATGTACTTGGTGGTATAAAACAATTTTTCATTCTTTCTAATAATTAGTATCTATTAGAATAATCAAGCTAAATAAGTCTAGACTTTTTTTCTCTACCTCTCGATTATTTTATCGTGTCGTAAAGAAAAAAATACTAGAATGAGAATAGTTTAGTAAAATTGGTGATAAGAAGTGTAAAAAATGTTTTCTTATCAAGTCAATTTTACTAGAATTAAGTCTCAACACAGAACGTAGATTGACTAGACATTTCTAGTAAAATCTCCTTGAGCGTCTGGTCGTCCATATAATTGACAGATTTTTTAATCATGTTTGCTAGAATTCTAGCAATATTTTCATGATTGTTTTCTCTGTGTACCATTTTTCAGAATTTTTCTACTATTCTTTTTCTTTTTTCTAAAAAGTTAAAGTACAAGTGTAGCGTGTAAAAAGTAATTACAACAAAAATAAATACACTTATTATATTATGTGCTCATAATGTGCTTCACAATTTTGCCGAAATTCAAGCGTTGGCTATTTTTCATTGGTTTTTTTTCAACCCTTGCGCCTTTTCAAAAACGTTCACGATGATCGCAGTTGGGTGAAAATGAAGCACAAAAATTTCTTCAGTGGTTTTTATTTGCGAACACAATGTTATAACATCTCGTTTATATTGAACAACTGACATATATTCAAAAAATAATGTAATAGAAATCCGTTCATCACATTTCTGATTCAATTTACCAGTTAACTAGCCAATCGAAATTATTTTCCACACTTTATGGGAATTATGGATTTTATAAAAATTGGTAAATCTCAAATTGCTTGAGTACCTACACCCTGAAATTTAATCCATATGTTGGGATTCCTTGTATTATTTACTGAATGTGTGACATTTGTTCAATATAAATTAAATGTTATACCTAACTGTATTTGCAAATGAAAAGTACTGGAATAACGTGCTATTTTTGGGCCCGTGGTTGAGACAAGAAGCGATTTTTATGCTCCAATTTTACCCGACTGAGAATATTTTTAATGTTTTATAACAGGGTGTAGTTAATAATCGCACTATCTTCACATAAAGAAATTTTTACCCGCACATAAAAAGCTCAAGAATTATGTGCTATTTATTTGCTCGTGATTGAGACAAGAATCAATTTTTGTGCTTCATTTTCACCTGACTTGAAACATCTTGAACATTCCTGAAAAGCGCAAGGGTTGAACCAAAGCAAATGGAAAATAGTCAACGCTTCAATTTTGACCTAATTGTAAAGCTCATAATTTTTTGTTTTAACTGGTTTTTATTGATGTGGGTTTCGAGCTACACTTCGCACTTTATTTTTTTCTTCAGTACGTAATTTGTCCACAAATAGCATATAATTCTCATATATGTTTTGTTCACTGGTAGGATAAAATAAGACACTTCATAATTGTTGAATTTATTAAGCACTATTGTTTACAAATTGTCTGTTCTAAAATAATTTAATTTCTAAGTACCTACACATTTGCAAATATATGTACATACGTACTTATAAAGCCAGTAGTAACTATTGTGTATGTAATTTAATAATTTGTATTTTAATATGTAATTGGCAAAAAGCTTGTTATATACAACTCAGTTTATGAAAACGTTTTCCGTAATTAATAAAATATATTTCTTTAAGGTGTTTATAGAAATATTGGTGGTAATAATTGAAGAGGCTTAGGGTACCTACACGGCTTTATAAAACTATGTGGGTGTTTGGCAAATTACAATTTAATTCCTTCCTTCTCTAGTTCGTCTTTGTAGTCCTTAACATACTGACCATTGGGATCGTATTTCTGTTCCAATTTTTTCCACCAATCCTGTTTATTTTTAATCAAGAAATTAACCACTTTTTTGCTACCTTGCTTCTGTTTATCGCTGCAGCCCTCACACTTGTGTTTAAGGGCGTCAGGTAGAACCTCTGAAAATATACGTAAATATCTATATAAAAACTGTAAAGTATATTTTGTATATCAAGTATATTAATTATATTATCAGTAGAAAAAACATTGAAGTTTTTGAAGAAGCTTAAGACTATGTTAATATTTTTTTTTTAAATTATTTTAATTATTGTATAAAAAGTTAAAATACTATGTAGTACACTTGAAGGTCCATTAAGTTGCAGTAATTAGTTTTTACGTTAAAACTAAAATACCTACTTACTGATTTTACTTCATTAATATATTTTCTTAAAATTACATCACAACATAATAATTTTAATGTATAATTGTTTTTGTTAATAACTTTGAAACGGTTTACAATAACACCTAAATTAAAATTTTAATAGTATTAGCTAACCTTTAAAGTAATTTAAAATAATTAAGTTTTTGTTTTTATTATACACGACAACCGCAAACAATAAATCCTATGAACAAATGTAGACGACTGAAAAGCAATTTTCTTCTTTTAAGATACCAAAATCAATAATAATATAAAGTAATTACAGTTCAGAAAAGCATACGTTTGTTTTCCTACAGAATTCAATAATGCAACTTTCTATTCACTTTCTCAATTTTGTGTTGAGTAAATACACCCTTTTACGAATAGTGAACAGCATTACTTTGGGTTTTTTAAACTAAGAGTATCACATAGAAGTAATTATTGAAGTGTTATTAAGTTTAATTCCTCTAATAATTAAATATGATAACCTTATTATTACAATATTCAACAAAAATTCGAAGAACCTCGTTGCGAATGCCTAATATTTTAAGGGTTTGTGCTGATAACGTCCATTTTTTAAGTTCACTTTGTTTTGACTTATTTCTCCAGTAATTTTTCATCATTTTCATTGATTCAATGACGATTTTCTGGGTACTGCTTATTTCAGGTAATTTTAACCAAGTTGCAATACTGTTATTATAATTGTGAGAATAAATGAATAACTACTAAAAAAAAAATAGTGAAAATCCGTCGATTTATTCATACCGAAAAAGAATTCTCAAAGAAACTCGACCTGAAAACACATTTTGAGGATTTTCTATATTTTTTTTATGTACCTACGAGGTATTTTTTTTTATTTTTAAGAATTACTGCTACTTAAAAATTAATATTTTCAAAACGTTAATTAGTGCCATATCCAAAAAGCCTAATAGATAGCTTATGTAAACGTTTCATTTTAGATCTCGAGTAACACACTAAACTTAAAAAAAAACACTAGATTTCAAAAAATATTTAATTGTGCACTATAATTGTTTCGCCATACAATGACTTCTTCAGGTGGAAGAATATTACAAAGATCAATAACATTTTGTGATTATATGCTAAGAGTAGAGTGTGGAGATTGTAAAAAAGTGTACATCGGACAAACTGTGAGGCACTTTAATCAACGGATAAATGAACATCTAAGAAGTTACAAAATAAAAAAAAACTCTGCTGAACATCTGTTGATGAAAAACCATTAAGTACGTTAAACAAAGGCGTTAAACTAAATCTAATGGAAAGCATAAATAAATGCACTCATTTATATTAAATTCTCAAGAACCAAATAGAAACCAACAACTCTCCTCGGTTAAACCTTAAACCTACCCTTACTACTTTTATTTTTCATCTACTCTTACAATTAGTATATAAGCACAAACTGTTATCGATCTTTGTAATATTCTTCCACCTGAAGAAGCCGTTGTATGGCGAAACAATTGTAGTAGACAATTAAATATTTTTTGAAACCTCGTGTGTTTTTTTTTCTAAATTACTAGCAGCAATACCCGGCGTTGCTCGGGTAAGAATATATCACACGTTTGATGGAACATTCTAGAATATTTGCGAATTTATAACTATCCAGAACATCCCATAATGATTCAAAACATTTTCTAACTTTTTTTAACATTCTTGAATGATCTTCAAGATTCTGGAACATTCTTGAACATTTACAAATCATTAAATTAATCTCTTGATGGTTACGATGTTAACACTGACGAAAAGTCACTGAATTTCGGTTTATATACCATCAGACATCGAAATTTCTAGTATTAGAACACTCTAGAACATTCAAATAGTCTGTTCTTTTTCATTTGTCGAAATCACTTCAATTTTTTTGGTCACTGTTCGCTCTTGTTTCCAATTGATCTTCACTCGACTGCAAATACAATTTAACTGACAAAAAGTCACTGAATGTTGATTTATATATCATCGAACATCGAAATTCGTAGTACCATAACACTCTAGAATATTTAGATGTACCTACATCACTTTGAAACGTAGATGTACGCTTTTTGAAACTTTCTAGATCATTCAAGAATTTTTCAGAAGTTTCTCGAACATTCTAAGTCGATAATAACAGTTTGCGCTCATTTTAGAATTTTTTAGATCATTTCAGAAATGTTGAGACCTTTCCGGAAGTTCTTATGACTTAAAAAGGGACAGAAATATTTCTTTTCACCTTTCTGCCACCTACAACCACCCACTTCCACCCACCGCGACCAAACTCCCTTACTCCCACCTAGAGACCAAGGGGAATCTACCACCCTAACAGGAAGTTGATTGGAGTAGGTAGAGATAGAGAAAAGCCTGTTTTTACGTACGAACATTAGCATTTTATATATGTATTTAGATTTAGATTAGATTATGGAGTTTCAACATGTAACGCCTACTATTATCAAATTTATAAAAGGTAATGAGATAAATTTTTAAATATTCTTTGTTTGAACTTAAACAGTCCAGAAACTGATCTGCTTCAAGTCTTTGTTCCTTGCCATCTAATTTTTAGCTTTTTTTTAGTTATTACTAATTATTTTAAACTGCTTGGATATCTAATTGAAAGTACAACTGCACATTTAAATACCTACCAGGTATGAGTAATTCATTATGTCCTTGGATCTACATCCAATTATCATTAACTTATTCGAAACTTTAACTACCTAGCTAACTAATGTAACTATATATTATCAGTTTTACTGCTTAAAATGTGATAATGGATATTGCAATTCAATGTTAAAGAGGAGGAATAAGTGGTTTACAAGGTAATTACCACAAATGGAAAACGAAAATTGTATTTAGTATTAATATTAATTTAATTTATTGTTATTTGTGAGAAACAACAAAATACAATAAGTACCAATCTATACGGAAAGCAAAATGGTTTTTTTCGTTACATGAATATTTAATACTTAATAATAATTTCGAGGCTGCGTAAAGTTCCATGATTTTGGTTTACATAATTTGGCCTTCAGGTAGTTCAAATAAGAACCTGCTCGGTTCAAGTGACCTGATCTGATCTTAAACTTTTAGAGGAGTACTTCGGTATATATACCTACAAACATACTTATCAATAACCTCTTTATTCATAGTATTTTTTCCATATTTTTATAATACGACAACTCAACTCCCATTTTCCAACCTATCCTTTCTTCTATATCCACTAAGTACTTAAAAAAATACCAGCAGAATTTTCTATTTTTTAAGTTAGCATTAAATCCTAATTAAAGTCATGAATCACAAAGCCGAAAATATATAAAAAGTGTATCAAAATACAAGTCGACAATACTAGGTTTTTATGTATTACTCTTGTATAATAGGTCTACCCAATTTTATAGTTTTTATCTTAGAAAGCTCATCAATTTGTTGTTACTTGTTCATTAACTAATAAGGAGCGAGAATTCCTAATAACTTTTAAAAGGAAATATAAAACTGGTCTTCAACAAATACGTTCATATTATGATTTCTGGAAAGAACCACATCTAAATATGTTTCATTTACACTCTCAGAGAATATAGAACCTTTCATCGTTTCATTTTGGTTATCATATTGCTTATAGACACACAAAATTTCGATTATATAGGTGTATATTACCTCATCACGGAATGTTTACAATAAATAATATTTATAATAATAAACAATCAAATGTAGGTAGGTACAAATAAATGTTTTTTTTTTTTTTTGAAATCATTAACATAGTTTAATATGAATTTATTTTTTGTTTAACATAATGAATAAGTTTAACCTAATTTATATACCTGTAATTTATTTTATCAATAAACTAAATTATTATTTAATGCTAAACTAAAGCAAAGCATAAAGCAATAAATCAATCTGAATTTTGTAATGCTAAAATGCTAAAAATAGCACTAACTAATTATTGCAGCAATTTCTACTTTTCGCCAGAAAAAACAAAACTACCTAAAGGTTTATAAAACTAATTCGAACTTTCTTTTGTCGCATTTCCTCTAATATTTGCAAAGGTGCTCATATTAAAATTAAAGGTTATTTTGTCTCTTCGCATCCCAAAATCAAGAACCATGAGATTCTGAAACACTTCATGGATTTTTTAAATACATACGTAGTCTTAAATGTTGATAACTTCTAGAATTTATTAACTACAAGTTTGGTATAGAGATTACAATTATGTATCTCAAAATGCAGTAAAAATCTTGTTGTTGACTAACAATTTATGATACAAATGTCACTATAAACAGCAGTAAAAGTAAGTAAAGTAAGTAAACAAACTTTCAAGGAAATAGAATGTGCTACATTGTAATAATGTTGAAAGCAGAAAGAACGAAATGCTTAAAAAAAATGGAAAAAACTGAAATTAGTTTTGTACCTAAAAATACTAAACTATAGGTAATTCTTAATACCTTCTGTAAAAAAATATTTAAAATTTCTTTCTCCCCTATTCTCCTCCCATATTCTAAAATAATTTTTATTTAACACAAGGCACTATTCAAAAAGTTAAAAAGTTAAATTGTTAGGCCCAAGAAAATATTTAAAAGTTTATAAGACATTTTTAGGGTTTTATATTTTCACCACAAAAGAATACTTCACAGAGTAAAAGTTATTTACAGTTTATTAAAGCTTTTTAATAACTATTTAAAACTTGTTTTTCTTTTGTTTAAAATAAATTCAATAAATTTATGTCATTGACGTTAAATGTAAGCTGAATTGTTGATTTTTCGTGTAAGTTTTAAATTAGAAATTTATTTACTTAAAAGGTTCGAAGAAACTGACTACGTACTTATAACATATTAACTTATGCATAGTTAAGTCTCATATTATCATCTTAAAACCCATTATATAAGTTGTTTTTGGTTAGCAATAATGTATGTAGAAAATTCTAGACTAGGCACAAGTATTATAATGTAAATATTTTAATCATTAATTTTAAAAAAGAAAATACTTAGATCCATTTACCTATTGGTAAAATTGTAAGAATAAAAAACATCAAAGAAAAATAGAAATAGATGCAAAGGGAGGCATAGAGGGACGTGAGATGACTATTTTGCGAGAGATGATGTGAAGATTGTCACTGAATAGAAACGGGTGGGGCTTAAGGAAGTGCTTTTCCAACTAACATTTAAACTGAAAACTTTCTGATTATATTTATATTACTTTATTAATGTTTTCTTTGCCTGTGAGTTAGAATGAGCTTAAAAAAATGCTTATGAAGTGATTAATAGCTGATCTCGATGACTACAATACCTTGAAACGATAGACCGTGAAGTACTTGCTGTAAGAGCATCTAATACTATAAATACAATTTTTCATCTTATTATAATTATTGTGAGCAATATAATAAAAATTTAGATACATGCTTAGAAATGGACATTCAAGTGTATTCTATTTTGCTTATTTATACGGCAGAAATTGGTCTTACAATTAGTCATGAAGGGGAAGCATAAAAATAACTAAGTCAGGGTAAAAAATTGGGAAACACTGAACTAGATGACAGATAAGCAATGCAAAGGGCAAATTTTACAAAATATTTCTGAAAACCAGATTTAGGCCTAAATTCTGAAATTTACCCAGTAAAGACGCAAAAATTGTTTAGCACCCTGTCCCAGTAAATAAAAAGAATTTAGGTAAATGAAAATCTAGTATTTATACTTTTATGATAACACTAGCCAACAACAGTATTTATACACCAATTTAATATCTACATACATATTTATTAAAAAGGCACCATTATGTTTAGGTGCTAAGGATGTTTGCTAACTTTTGAACTGCGACAGTAAAAGCTGCAATGCATACCAAATGTAAAAAATACTGTAAGTTGTTAACACTTTTACTGAAATTCTAACAATTATTGGAACTTCAAAAAGAGTACGTGTTCTAATAAGAATGTAATACAATTTTCTGTATATCGTTTTACTTTACACATTAATCAGGATACTTTACTATGTATTTTCGTTTAACGAAAACTAATTTATTTAAACTTCTATGCAATTTTTGAGAAATTGAGACAAGTAGATTTTCTGAATTCTTCTGACGTTTACGTAAAAACCAGGAACATTTTAACAATTGTATTTTCGAATTGTTGTTTCCTTTAAAACTTTTAGTACAATAGTTAAATGAACGAGATACTGAAAATTTACATTAACACATTTATTGGAACACAATTGGTTCAACTAGAAGTTTCTAAAAAAGCTCATGAACATTTTCAAGTAACTACCTAAGTTAAAATATTTGTTACAGGTTTTAAAAATTTAATTTTCTGTGTGTAATAATTAAACGAATAAAATACTTTAAATTATTTACATTTTTACTGGAACACAACTAATTTAACTTAAGTTAAAGTTAAGTCTCTGAATAGGAATTATCTCGTACCTACGTTAAAATAAACGTTGTTATAGATTCTACTAAAAATTTAAAACAATTTTCTAGTATCCGGTATGTATGTTTCCTGAATCCTTCTAAAGTTTCATCTCGTTTCTGTTTTTCTTTATTTGTATTCTCAAACGGTGCCTTTCTCTAATCACATTAATATTATAAAGGCGAAAGTTTGTGAGTGTGTGAGTGTGTATGTTTGTTACTTCTTCACGTCTAAACGGCTGGAGCGATTTTAATAAAATTTGGTATGGAGTTAGCTGACACCCTGGATTAACACATGGGCTACGTTTTACTGCGGGAAAATATCTTATTCCCATGGGAAAATCGATGAAAATGAATTCGCGGAATATTATAAATGCGAAAGTAACTCTGTCTGTATGCTACACAATCTCGCCTAAAATTTACTGAACCGATTTAAATGAAATTTGGTACAAAGATAGTCTAGAGCCTGAGAAAGGACATAGGCTACTTTTTAATGCGAAAAAAGGGTTGTAAGGGGTTCAAATAGGAAAGTTTGTGCGGAAATTCCGTAATTTTAAAAGATTTTTTAGGCTTTTGATTAGATATATTTAAAAAAATACGACATTCAGTGTTTGTTAAAATTTTACCCTAAAGGGGATAAAATTAGCCGATGAAAGTTTTTGTGTAATGACGTTGTTCAAAAATCTTACAGCCCAGAAAATTCAAATATTAAGTGTAAAAACTTATAGAGGTTTTGTTTATTTGGATCAATAAATGTAGTTGAATACTAAGCTATATAAACTATTTTAAACTATAATTAAACTATATTAATCTATAATATTATAAATGCAAAAGTAACTCTGTCTGTCTGTTTGTTACGCAATCACGCCCAAACTACTGAACCGATTTAAATGAGATTTTGGTACAGAGATAGATAAGTAGAGATATAAAGCTAGAGGCTTGAAACTTATTTTTTAGGCTTTTTAGTAGATATAAATACGACATTTAGTTTGTAAAAATTTTACCCTAAAGGGGGCAAAAATAAGGAATGAATGTTTTTGTGTAATGTCGTCGGCAAAAAGGCTTACGGCTCAGAAAATAAAAATATATAGAAGAAAAAAAATTTAAAAGCTGCCGAAAGTCACTATCCCACGCGGACGAAGTCGCGGGTATAGCTAGTTTCTTAATATAGTGGAGTAGTTAAAGGGGAAAAATACTTACTCTTCAATTCAGCTCCATCAGGAGTACATTTTCCTTCTTCCATCAAACATTTTACGTAATTTCCCAGAAGACGATCGCTCTTTAAAATCTCATCCAAGTCGATGTTATCGTATTTGGTTGTGTATTTACTAGCAGACATCGCATAGGCGATGCATGATAAGAAAACGGTGAAAAGGAAAATAATTGATGCCTTCATTTTCACTTAGTTATCTGTTCACTTGACACTTGTGCAAACTGCATAGGATTTAATTACCAATCTCCTTTTATACATTTACAAGGATTTCCTTGTGAGAAGGGGATTGTTATTATGCAACGCCCCGACTTCAGTTATTCACACTCGGAAATTGCATTATCATTCACTGCTGTCTTGCGTATGTATGTTAATAATTAATTCAATAATAAGACAGAAACAAAAGAGAAACTATTTTCCACGCGCAACAATTAACCGAGTTGCATTGCAACGATTAGAGCAATTCAGTGGACTGACGGCGTTATATTTAATAAAAATGAAAACTCCCAAAGTGGTTGTTCTAGAATTAAGTACAATGCAATTTTTAACATTGTCACTATTTATACATATGTCAATACAATTCCGCGGATAATTTCTCAACACTGATTCAATTTTAAACATATGTATATTCTGACCAATCCAAGAATGCATATTACAATTTATTTGGAAGTAATTTCAATACTTATTACTCACTTATTATTCAACCTTTAGTCGTGCTTTTTTATTTATTTCAAGAACTGTTGGATAAAATCTATATTATTCTTAGAATCTAATGGAATCGGCTTTTAAAAATCAAAATCGTAAGATAATTGAGAACCACCAATAGTTACAACCAAATTGGTCAAATTTTATGATACTTGGTGGAAAAAAGAAAGTTCTATTGAAGCCTCACTCAGATTCACTCTTCTATTTAGAACGATCATCCCGAATATTTTCCATTAACCTTCACTTTTGTATTCAGTAGAGAAAAATCTTTACATTATTCCAGTGGCGGATCTACAAGAAGGCTAATTTCCGGTCCGGACACCTCTTTAGTACCAGACAAACGAAAACTCGATTTTTTTTTTGTTTGGACTTTGAATTTTGAAAAGAGGACTAGGAATCCTCATCCTCTTCTCAAGATCCCGGCCCCAAAGCTCATTAATTTGAGGAATCGCTTTAAAGAGGCTTTGTTGAGGAAAATTCTAGCTTTTATTTGTCATCAAGTGCAGCTCCAAATAATTTTTGTTTTCGTTTGTAAATCAGTGTGAGAAGTGAGAGGAATAGAAATAATTATAACTATTTTTGTTACTAACATTAATTCCGAGAAAACAATTCTAAATGAAGTAGATTATCTGTGAAATTGATTCCTCTGATCTGGTTATTGTAAACTTTTTAATTGAAGACACGAGTGGATAAAAGGGTGCTATGTAACAAAATGATTATTTGGAGTAAAGTGAGTTCAGAGACTTATTATTATTCTTTAACAGCTACTAAAATATTATTGTATATAATATGTTTTAGAAGATATTCTGAAATTTGGTAAAATATATTTAGTTTGAAGCAAATTTAACTGTAATTGTACGTAACATGGCAACTTTGTCCATTAAAAAGGGGGTAGGTACTCTCACAGTACACATAACCTTTTGTGTTGCAATGTCCCGTCTATCTATTTATTCAAACTTATAAAAAAAAATACCACAACATAAAATATATTTGGAGCAAAAACCATAATATCCTAAAAAAACATTAATCGATATTTTTATCCACTGGCGTCATCAATTATTTTATTACATCAGAAAAATGTACATAGCTAGGTACCTACCTATATCCAGTCTATTTTTTTTATTTTATCTTTATATATATATAATAAAATAATAAGTTTTAATTCTGACAATGTTTGATTTCGGTAGGACGTGAACAGTTTCAGTAAATGAAACCATGACTACACTGTACTATGGACCAGATTACTATTTTCTTTAATAAATTGTTATCTCATGAAAAAAAAATGTAGAAGTGCCAAGTCTCGCCATAAAAAGTTTTGAGATGTCATATAAAGCCTAGTCAGTTAACAAATAGAACAATTAACACAACACAATGAGTTATTATATAACCCTACCATTGCCAAGTAGTCATTTTTGTTATCTTAAATAACTGACTTGGTTTTACATGAGATCTCAAAACTTTTTACGGTGGAAGAATTGGAGAATTGAATGGCGAGACTTGCACTTTTTTATATTTTATGTTTTTCATGGGATCTCATTTCTTTTTTTTTTTTATTCTCATTGGTTATTACAATACTAGACAGGTAATAAAAATAACGTTTTTATAGTTTTTAGTAGTTTAGTGTCAGTAACCAACTAAAGGAATTTTGATCTGAAATTTATGTAATAAAATTTTAGTACAAACATGTAATTTGGGGATACAAGCAATGAGTTCTGATTTTGGGTGACTTATGTTCCCTGCTAACATTTCCATTTTAATATCTACAACTGAAGAGAGTATTATTTCAATAAATAGTTATCCATTATGATGATTTACTTTATGGTATTTACCTAAAAAAACAAAAATTGTATAAATTCGTTCGGTTGAATAGTCACCTTCAAAGACTAATAAATTCAAGGAAACATTTTCTAGTTCTTCATTTGTTAGAGTTCTGCCTACCGTATTTATTTTGTTAAAAAATCATTTTTGTTTTAGCAATAATGAACCATAGTAACAAATGAAGTAAATCATTGAAGACTCATTCCTAATCTCTAAAAAAACAAAAACACGTATTTAAGCAACATAATGAAGCCTTAAAGGTGATTATTTTATATTATTTACCAATATTCTGTTACCACAGTCATCTTCTATTTTCACTTATAACAACAAAAGTCAATTAAAAAAATCACGATATTTTTAGGGTTCCGACATCAAAAGGAAAAAGCGGAACCCTTATAGGATCACTTCGTTGTCCGTCCGTCCGTCCGTCTGTCAAGACCCTTTTTCTCAGGAACGCGTGGAGGTATCAAGCTTAAATTTATACCAAATCCTCATGTCTATTTTCCCTTAAAGCTGTGAAAAAATCAAACTTCAAACCCAACGCAATCAAAAGATACAGCCGTTTATGCCGCAAATTTCCGCAATTTTTCGAATCACAACCTACAGGGTACTTCCCGTGAACTCAGAATCTTGAAATTTGGTACGAAGCAACGTCTTATAGCACAGATAAAGGGAAAATTGCAAAAGCCGTAAATTTTTAGTTACATCATATAATAAAAATATTTTTAATAATTTTAAAGTTACTACCCCTTTCCTCATGAACGCGTAGAGGTATTAAATTGAAATTCATATCAAATACTCAGGTACATAATACCTTTAAGCTGTAACAAAATCAAACTTCTATGTCAACGCAATCAAAAGAAACAGCAATTTAAGCCGCATATTTTCAAACTCGCAACTACTCGCAAGGGAATCAAAACCTAAAGGGTACTTCCAGTCGATTTAGAATCTTGAAATTTGGCATGAAGCAATGTTTTATAGCACATATAAAGGAAAAATTCCGAAAACCTTAAATTTTTAGTTTCATCACATATATACAGGTTTGTACGGAACCCTGGGTGCGCGAGTTCGACTCGCACTTGGCCGGTATTTTTTATAATAAATAGCCCTTGTTTTTGCTCAATTCTTACCATAACTCAGTGGTTTTAAGAAGTACAAGGCCCTAGTAACATTTATCTTTTTAGAACTGAAAAAGGCAATTCTTAATTTTTTTACAATAATTCAACTGTCTTCAGTTGGATATAGAATATACAATAAATAATTTAAATATATCAAAATTTAAAAAATTGATAAAAAATTTGGTTTTTGTTTATGAATAGTTTTATTCTTTCAGTTAATCTACTTAAAATTAATTCTTTTGTTCTTTTATATATTGATATATATAAGTGAATTATAAATTCTTTAATTATATTAAAAATAAGTTACATTTAAAAATTTGTTATTGCTGTTACGTTGCCTCGCTTGTGTAACCAGATTTCTTTATTACTATGAAATATTGTAAATTTATACTGTAAAGGGTACATACCCGTGTAATTAATAATAATAATAATAATAATAATAATAATAATAATAATAATAATATTTACTTTAATTCTGATGAATTTTAATGAATATTATATTTTATTGATTTCGCTAATTGGTTTGATAAATATATTATTTCACAGTTTGTGTTTATTACTGTCAATAAAAAAAGTATTATAATTTTCATTGTCCTGTATCAGGATGAACTACATAAGAAAGGAGTAAGTTATTCAATATAACTACTGTATATTATCTGATTAAAAGACTTGAATTTTCATCAATTTCTAAAAAGCTTTATTGCACATAGGTAGTAATCACACAATAAACACAATTTTGTCTCGATATTACAATATTAGTAGATATCAGCTTTCTAATAGGAACTTTTAGACTGTGATGCCTCTTTGGGCTAGTTCAGGACCATAATCTCTTCTGTAGTTACCACTGGGATCGTATTTGCGTTCCAAATTCTTCCACCAATCGTTTTTGTTTTTGATTAAATATTCGACGACTCTTTGGGTTCCTTCCTTTTGCTTCTCGCTACATTTGGAGCACTTGGTTGTTAAAGCATCAGGAAGATTTTCTAAAAAATATTATAGTGTAAATATAATGAAGCTTTCCACCAAATATTATAATAATATTTTCTGGTGTTTATTGGTAATTTAAAACCTCAACTAACATAAATGTAAATATAATGAAATCCAAAAGTTCGTTACATATAATAATTAAAATTCTTTTTTAATGGACATTTAAAAATGTATGCCTTTAGAAGTCCTTGAATGCCCAGGCAATTTTAAATATTAAAAAATAATTAATACTGACAAAAATTAAAATAAATCTTGGAACTTACTTTTCAATTCTTGCCCATCAGGAGTGCACTTTCCCTTATCCATAAGACAGTTGTAGTAGTTTTCGAGGAGCCTCTGGTTGCTCAGAATTTGGTCCAGGTCAACATTGTCATACTTGATGGTATATTTTGCTTGTGGCACAGAAGAAACTATTACCACGAAGGCAGCCAAAAGACAGACGGTTGCAATTCTTGACATCTTCTTGTTTCTATTGATCACTCGTGACTCTTCGAAGCTCTGATTTAAATTGTAACACTGCTGCTTATTTATATATGAATTTCTTGTATTTGGAAGCTACCGCACTTTTTACGTCACTCACTAAATTATATGTAAGTAGGCGTTTCAACAACTGGTTTGTCACAGCCGCTTTTCATATCCACAATATAAGTATGTATATAATTATGTATATACAAATAAAAAATGTATTAAACAAATACCTATTATTTTTATTATTTTTACGTTTGCGTCCTTCCACTGACTTTGTTTACTGAGGTAATATTTCGTGAAAACATTATTTGGTTAACATATTTATTACTTATTTATGACTCATTAAGCAAAAGCCAATTAATGATCTTAGTCAGACACCTATTTTCACCATAATTATTTAAATATAATGTCGAATATTTTTGTTGTAAATTTGGAATTTCACAAATGGGAAGCCCTAAAGAAAAACATTGTTACCCACAACGAATAAATAAATAAAGTAATTAACAATAAAGAATTGTAAATAAAATTGGTAATGAAACTAATGTTAATTATTAAGGGTTTTCATCAGAATTTGCAAGCTTAAGACGCTCTTAAATTGTAAATGTATTAAAATTTTTGGTTTTTAGAATCAGTAAATTAAATATTAGTAGTTAATAATAACCGTCGAAAGATTTACTTAATGATATATGTAAGTTAGTTAAACTAGTAATTTATTTTCTGAAATAAAAGTTTATTTGAAGTTTAAATTTGTCTTTAGACGTTAATTAATATTAAAATAAGTATTTTGATTTAGGTTCCTGGAGAGTTAATAAACGATTATAACGTCAATATCGCCTATTAAAACTTTATTTTCATATACAGGGTGTCCAGTTTAAGTCCACCCCTTGATATATCTCCTGAATAAATTGGAATATCATTTTAAAATTTTGGATGAATGGTTTTTAGAAAAGGTCTGTCATTTTAAAATATTTTCAATTTTTTGTCATTTCCGGTTATACAGGAGGTTAACGTCAACTTCTTTATTTTAAATTTTTTATCAAAATTGAAGGCAATGTTTACAATACAATCCCTCCGTGATTCACAATAATTTTTAAGTTATTTTGTCAAAACTAATTGTTAAAAAATAAATAAAAGAAACAAATAGATGGAAATAATTCCAATAAATTTATTGTAACTGTACCGCAACCCCAAATGTATACTATTTAAAGATTTAGACGATATTTAGGTTTAGTCAAAAATACTCGCAAACATTTTACATGTACAATAAAAATCTATTTGTTTGGTGTTATTTTCATGGATTATGGATTTTCATCAAATAAAAGTCGATACCACCAACCAGTTTGCAATGTTTCGTACCTACCTCGAGTAAAAAAATGAACCCTAATATGTTCTGTTCGTTGTTCACCCGTCTACCTATCTACCCCTAACCTAACCTAACCATATAATATATAATAAATGTCATTATGTATCTAATTAATTAAATAACTGCCAACGTCTTTTATTTCCTTTTTTGTTTTGAGATGGAAGAGTTATTGTATAAATAAAGGAAAAATCAACCAGATTTAAAATTATTTCTAAAACATCAAAATTATTTCTCACAAAAAAATTGTCTTTGTTGTTAAGAAGACAATTGCATTTTAGTTTGAGGTATTTGTACTAATTAGTACCTTTGAATTTTATCGACATTTTTAATGACGTTTGGTATCTGTTTATAATTATATGGAATACCCAAGCAAAATTAAAATTCAACTGATTAAATAACGACAAATTATACCTAAGTAATCTATTTTTAATTTAATTAAGTAAAACTAATTGATGTATCTGATGGAGAATGGTGTACATATTTACATATGATTAAGGCCAAGAAATTATTAGAAATTTTATTTTCAAAACTGTGTCTATCTTTGTAGTTGTGTTATAAAAGATGCTCTACAACCAATGTATTTCTTTAAAAAGGGAAACATCTTTGTGTTTTTGTATAAACTACTACAACGATTTATTTGTAATATATAAAAAAACTATCTGGAAAAAATTTTGGTATATTCGAATTGCATCTGTCATTGAGCATATCTACTTACAATAATCTGTTAACTTACAATTTTTGAAAAATTAAATAAGTAGCAATTAAAATGCATGTCATGTAGTTTATGTGCATCTAAATACATTTACATATGTGTATATATATTACTATGGGTACCAACTTCATATCGGATTAAAGAAGTGACATTGAGAATAACAATCTTTGTTATGTTCGTGTTTTTTATGGAATCTTACGCACCAATTAATAATAAATTAATAAATAAAAACCATAGATAGGTATATGCTAATCGATTAACGGAATAATTTTTACTTTTGTAAATGGTTTCTTAAATTGCTTACAGTCTTACTTTTCTAATAATCTGCATAGGTACATTTGTAAATGTTTACCTAGTACACATATACAGGGTTTTTCAAGTTGATGGGCTATTAGAAGTATATGAATTAGTAGAAGGAATTCAATTCTGAAACTTGGGCTCATTTGGTTATTATTAATGCCGCTTCTTTTAAAAATATTTTCAAGTTCGATTTACATCCGGTTATACCGGAAGTCGATACCAACTTTGTTATTTTAAATGGAATGGTATATTTTTTACGCTGAATTCGAATAAAACGTGTAATTCTAAGGTAAGTTTGATAACCAACTTGTACACCTATGACGATCGGTTTCTGAGTTAATTTAATTTATTAAAAACAAATCGCTGCCGCAACCCAAATTATAAAAAATAATAACTTCCACAAAATACGACTTAGAGTGTTGAAATTTTTACTAGTAATAGCTGAATATTAGTTCTAACGCCTTGATAAAATTGAATTAAATAATTTATACAGGGCGTTCAAAATAAAATTCTAAAATTGAACTTCAAACACGAATTACTTCGTTTTTTCAAATGGCACCTACTATTTTTTATTTTTTCAATCGATTCCTTTATTTTTCCTTTTTCGATCTATATGGATACTTTCTATTTTATTTGAATGTTTTGAATTATTACATAAAATAGGAAGTATCCATATAGATCGAAAGAGGATAAAAAAAGGAATCGATTGAAAAAATAAAAAATAGTATATACTTCTAATAGCTCATCATTTTGGAAAACCCTGTATACTATTGGCAGTGAATTACATTATCAATGTTGCCACCTGAGGAAAATTAGAACACGGAAATAAAACCGAATATCGATTACTATTCTATTAGTATTAATTATTTTATAAACAAACTAGCAGCAACACCCGGCGTTGCTCGGTTAAGAATATATTACACGTTTGATGGAACATTCTAGAATATTCGCAAATTTATAACTATCCAGAACATCCCATAATGATTCAAAACATTTTCTAACTTTTTTTAACATTCTGAAATATTCTTAAATGATCTTCAAGTTTCTGGAACATTCTTGAACATTGCCAAATCATTCTGAAATGTGATAATAAAACATTCTTTTACTTCTTAGAACATATGTGAACTGCCTGTAACATTCTAAAAAAATCTGCTTCATTCTCATCCCCACTCTGTGCTGTTTGCTGGGTGAGTAGTGACGTCAGTAGACGCCTGACGGGGATGACTAATCGATTGATAATAATTATTGTTATAATTGATCAGTTATCGACCACTGAGAGTTGAAGATTATTAGAGTACTACGTAATATCGCTATTAAAAAATGGGGGTTGGCGATAGAAGGATGAAAATTAAGGGTTATATGTATTTTTTTATGTCAGATCATAAAAAAATTTAAAAAAATTGTATTTTAGATTTAATTAACAACAGCAGTGATACCTAAGACTTTAGAATTGGTTTTATA
The DNA here is from genome assembly GCA_029378335.1 of Agrilus mali. NCBI lineage: Eukaryota > Metazoa > Arthropoda > Insecta > Coleoptera > Buprestidae > Agrilus > Agrilus mali. The sequence continues at coordinate 4,552,179 of CM055655.1, read as the reverse complement.
AATAATGGCAATTGAAAAACATATTTTTTTTTAATATAAGATGGACATTTATTTAATTATGTAAATATTATTCCTTTTAATTCGGACCCCTCTCTTATTCTTGACAAAATGTTGTGCAGCCCCTCCCTCCCATACCCCTCACATGATATTTACCCTATAATAAACACATAATTAGAAGAGGATTAAAAAGATGGCCTCAGATTTTCACTTATACTCCTTTCCTTTCAATAAAATGTGATGAGATTTTGCTGAAAGCTTTTCCGATTTTGATCTCACGTAATCAATAGATGTCTCCTAAATAATATTACTTTCACAGTTCTTCTACATTCTGGTAGACATGTATATTAAAATAAATAATATTTACCTGCTTTTTTATATTTTAAGTGGTTTTAGTGTAATGCTCTTTACTTTTCATTCCAGTTTAGCAAGTTTCAAAACTCAGTGACGACAACTAAATGGCAATTATTTGATTTATCCACGTTTTTTGCTGAATTGTCTAAAAATGATGATACCTAGTCCATTAAAATATTTAAATTATTTATTGTTGTATGATTTGGGAGTACCTCGAATTAGAATATTCTAATGATAATAGCAATAAAACTATCTTACATAATAATTATTGTATTAGTAAGTAAGGGTGGGTTTTAGACTTTAATAGATCCAGTTTGTAAATTATTTAAATAGAAACACACTAATTTCACCGGGGAAAACCCCACATCAGCAGCTGATTACCGACAGGTTCTGTTGATAAAAAATATCTTCATTTACGTATGTATTTATAACGATCCTAGAGTGAAGTTGCCCATATTTAAAAACGATTTAATTCCTAATGGAATTACACAAAAACGCAGATTTATAGCCTTTAAGTTCTTGGAATGTTCGTGTTTTGTTTTTTTATATTTGTCTCAGTTAATCATGCAAATTAAAATATATGTAGGTAACTTTTACTTCCACGAACTAGCTCGTACCTCGCCTTTATTATGTACTTTGCAATCATGGACTTATTTATCATGGCAAAAAACGAGTCCCCATACGCACACTGACGTCATTATATTTATTAGCAATTTGCTTGTTTTTCGTATTATTTTCCAAAATACACGATGATCGAAAAGCTTTTTGATTATAAATAATATAAATCCTTCAGCGGAATCTTACAAAAAATTTTAACATTATTTTAGGTGTATGTAGTTTGTACTTTAATAATTAGATATATTATTTCACAATCATCAATTAAAAATTAAACTAATTAACCAGTTGGAGTGAGTGCATTCAGTTGCAGTGGGATATAAGGCGCAGCTAATTGTTTAACTGTTTATTTTTGCTTTAATAATAAAAGCGTGCTTCTAATTACTTATTATTGAAAGGTATTAACAGGAACAATTGCTAACTATTAACTGATGTTATTAAAAGTATCAATTATTTAAAAGATTTCCTAACGATAACTTTATTCATTATTTGATCAAACGTAGCATAATCTGTATTCTTGTTTATAATTTTTTTAATAGCGTTAAAACATACACGGAGAAAACAATAATGAAAATATTGCTAGAATTCTAGCAAAGATGACTAAAAAATCTGTCAATTATATGGACGACCAGACGCTCAAGGAGATTTTACTACGTAGAAATGTCTAGTCAATCTACGTTCGGTGTTGAGACTGAATTCTAGTAAAATTGACTTGATTAGAAAACATTTTTTACAGTTCTTATCACTAATTTTACTAAACTATTCTCATTCTAGTATTTTTTTCGTTACGACACGATAAAATAATCGAGAGGTAGAGAAAAAAAGTCTAGACTTATTTAGCTTAATTATTCTAATACTAATTATTAGAAAGAATGAAAAATTGTTTTATACCACCAAGTACATTTTATGAGAATTCTAGTAAGTATTATTAACTAGAAAAATTTTACTTGACTCATCAAGTAATAAAATCATGATTATTTTTCTCCGTTTTGCATACTACCCCGCACTATACCCTACTTCGCCGTTTTGTAGGGTCAAAGTGTTTAACTTAAACTATAATTTTTCGAATTTCAAATTTTTCAGTGTAACTTTTTCAATTTTCCTTTCCATAAAAGCCTGACTGAGTCTAGAGGTATATTTAAATAAAAAAATCTGTGCAGCCTTTTTCAAGTTATACTGAAAGTCACGAAAAAACGATTTTTGAACCCATCCATGAAATTTGTAAATACTTTTTCGGTTGTGGATTGATATTCCAACTTTGGAAACCCTGTTTACACCCACTTAAACGGTCAGTTCTTAAAAAAATATTCTTGGTCGATTCTGTAATTGTAAATGGAACTTTTAGTAGTTTTTGGTAAAGTTTCAACACCTCTTTCACATTTCTAGGGTTGATCTTTTGAAAACTTATATCAAAAGAAATGATATCGTTGTATAAAAATTTTTTTTGTTATAAAATTGAAAATTTAAATGTTTTTTTTTTTCATTTTATTTAACAAAAACATTTTTTAGTCAAGATCCCAACTCAAACACAAGTGTCCTACTATTATCTGTAAAAGCTTTTATTTTGTAAAAGAATAAATTAACTTAAATAGATAGACATTTAAATTATGCAGCACGCCGTACACTCACGTTAAATTAGTTGTCTAATTTTCATTTTTACATTAATATACAGGATGTCTCACAACTCCACGTACATAAACCATAGATTACTGACTGGACACAAAATAAATGGATATAACAATCTCATTTATTCTATATATCGCGTAATGCAACAATAGCTATTAAACATTTAAACAACTACGAATCAAGCGACTTTTAAAATTCCTTAATTCCTACTATCTAATACAAATTACAAAATATTTTTGACCGGCACAAATTTTTGTTTTACAATGTTTTTTGGCACGAACACCGAAAAGGGGCAGTGAAGTAAAAGGGAAATATAGAACCGTGCGACTTGTCTGACTTGTTTAATTCTTCTTTTCACTAAAATAGTTAAGTGATTTGATCAAATCATTTACTTTTCTTAGGGAAATTACCCCCAAAGTTGTTGCTTTAACATCTCTGTGAATTGCTTTGTTTATTCGTCAGAGGATGGTAAAAGTGAGTAAAGAAATCGTTTTATATTTCCATTAATGAAAATAATAATAATAATGATATTAATAAAATTTGGTACATAGAAAGTCTACAAGGCTACTACTTTCTTAAGTACCTACAAATCAGTTTTCGTAAAATATGGCAAGAATGTAAACTACCCTTACCCTCAAATACCTATAATTGTTCCAGACTTTTTTGAAGGATTGAATAATTAATTCAACATTTTTTTTAAGAGGAATACATGCATGCTTTAGCTTCATTTACTGGCCCTTATTAAAAATATAAATTTACAACAGTTTTGGAAAAAAAAATATTTTTTGCATCGACCATTTCCGACAATTCCAAATAAGCAGTTTTTTGAAATAACATCGTATTATTGGAATAAAATTTGATACGAATACTACCCTAAGCCATACGTACTAACTTCTGATATGCATGGGGAAAAACTACACCGCCATCCCTAAATAAACTTGATTGCAATATATTTGTAAGGTTGATTTATTTCTTCAATTGGGTTTCTCTGGAGAGGTACGGACTGTTGTTAGATACATTTTTTGTATTTCTTGGTATAAAATCGCACCTGCAGCAATTTTGGAGGAAAGAAGTAAACATAATTGTTCTATCTAAATTTTGATTTTGAGAAAAACCGAAAGTGTTTTTTTGTACAACATATAAAAGTTTCGTATGAACTCAATATAGCAAAACTGACAGTGGTAGTACTTTGTACGTTTTAGTTCTGGAAATTTTTTAGGAAAGACAAATTCTGACAAACAGAAAAAATCATAGTTTTTATATACGGTTTCAATTACAAGTCGACATATGTCTATTAATTAACTATTCATAAATTCACAAATAAAATTCAGTTGGTTTTAAAAAAGGAGTATGAGAATAAACCATGAATATGTGCATAGAAAAATCAAAATTTTTGTTCCTATAAATGCTATCCTTTTTCATTATCAAAATTCACAGAATTCAAAACGCTTTGGGTTCCACACCTCCAGAAAGGAAAAATAAAAAGCAAGAGTGAGTCAGTGCTTGAACCCGAACTTTTAGTGGTTAAATTATTGCTTCGCCTTTTATTAACACCCCTTTTTAAAAATTCTTGATTTCAAATGATTGATTGCGTTGGCTGTTACTTGGTGAAAGTTTAAATCCATATTAAGTAAAACAATTAAACTTTTCACAAATTTTTATTTTCACAACTATAGTTTAGTATCTGTACCTCCAAAAGAAGTAGGTAATAAAACTTGTTGAAAAACTACTCATTAAAAACAAAGTTAATATTATAATCGTATCAGATATTATTTCGATGTTGCAATTAATTAATAACGACCAATTAGACTTGAATAATTCACCACTATTGAATTTATTCAAAATAAAAAACCCCCACCCCTTAGGTTAAGGCCGATTATAAGAAAGGTGTTTTTGTAAATTTAAGTAGTTACAAAATTTGTGAAAAGCTTAATTGTGTTTTACCTTCTTAACATCTTCGATTTATTCTTACTAACTGGTATGAAAATACAATAAATGGGTTTAAAATAATGTAATCAAACGGTTTTATTAAATTGGTTTATTTTTTTTTATTAAATCAACTGATAAAAATGATAAAGAAAGAATAATGCGGAATAATTAACAACTGTCAATAACAATAACAATAATACCAACAATTACACATTAATTAAAGTCTATATAGATTTATTGAAAGATTGCTTTCCACGTTTCATCTTTATCGTATTTAGCGATCAGGGTTTTATATTGTTCTGGTTTCTTAGTTTGTATAAAATTCATTGCCTTTCTCCCTTGCTCCTTTTCGTCCTTCGTACAATTGGAGCATTTATTGGCAACGGCTCTTGGAATCAGTTCTAAAAATAATAAAATTAATATAAAATGAAAAAAAGTAAATGTCTATAAACAAAATTATTACAAATAAATACTATTTATTATGTGTAAGCTAATGTAAATTAAAATTAACGTTGATTTAAAATTTTTGTATTCAAAAAATTGTTTCTAGTTTAGAATTTTTTATCTGAATTAATGGAATTTTAAAACATAAAACAGAATTAAAAACTAGAATCACTTCAAATCTGCCAGTTGCAGAAAATAAGGAAGTTTGTTCTCATGTACATGTTTGTCCTTAATTTAAAAAAATAAATGGATGTAAAGATAATACATTTAAATTTTGTGAAACAATTTTCAAAAGTGGTGGTTAAATGTGTTTATTCGGTTTTCTTGGCATTTTCAAAATTTATATTCGTAAATATTTACCAGTAATTTCAATACAACTAACTAAATATTTAGAAGCGTTTAATATTAATAACTTGGATAGAATTTGCGGTAGGTTCGTTATGAAACATTGTAATAATATAAGATAATAAAATTCAAAAATTCACACAATTATTTATTAGGAACTCTAACATATACGTTTCGACCTCTCGGTCATTATCAAAGAGGATTACAAGAATAATAGTTGGTACAGTGATAGGACAAATAAGTAAAGAATTAAGAATTAAGTTTAAATATAATTAGTTCGAATATAATTAGTTCAAATAAAAACACTTTAAAAAATTTAATAGTAAACAATATATTAACAAATAATGATGTGCTTAAAAACTTTGGAGTTTATAAAATTAAATGTAATAATTGTCATAGCGTTTATATTGGTAAAACAGGTCGAAGTTTTGACATTAGATTCCATGAACACGAACGATCAGTAAAAAATAAAAAAAATTGCACGAGTTTATCCCAACATTGCAAAGAAAAGAATCATACTTTTAGTAAAAATAACCTTTCGATACTACATGTCCAAAATAATGGCAAGAAATGACATTTTTTAGAAAAATCAGAAATTCAGAAATCATTAAGTTCAAATGTACATATTACTTTAAATAACCAAATTGAAGAGTATAATAGCCCACTATTTCGTATTCTTGGAATTAATGCTAGGAAATCCACCACTTAAAATTTCCTTAGTTATAAATTATTTGTCCTATCACTGTACCAACTATAGTATTCTTTCTTTGATAATGACCTAATAAATAATTGTGTGAATTTTTGAATTTTATTATCTTATATTATGTTTAATATTAATACTGTCCACCAAGTTATTTAACACAGGGTGTATCTTGCTTTTATGTAGGTAATTTACTGGATCTGCTTCAAATCTGAGTCAATAATTTATCTATTCGAATCAGCCGGACAGAAAATCAAAACACGGTAAATTGGGTTGGGTCAGGTAGGGGAAGTAAAGTTTTAAAAAGGTATTTTCGAATTTTGAGACGTTTGTTTATTTGTTTTTTTTTATTTTTGCAAATTACAGGATATCATTTTAAACAGTCAACAAAATTAATTGAATGATTTTTGACGAGAAGGTGACTTTACTATATTCCATAAAGTATTCTAATTTTTGTGTCTGCTAGGTGACAAGTCACTGTAAAGTTTTAATATTCAATTTTATACAATAATTATTTTATACGTAGGTAATCAATAAAAACACGTCAAATTTCAATAAAAATGTTTTGTTTTTATCTCTTCACTTTTATCTTCGATGAAGATTTGCCTAGCATAACTAAATTGTCTGTTGATTTAGAAAAAAAATTGTATGCTTAATTATTTGACCTTTCTGCATAAAACAAGTTGCATCAGATTTGCTTCTGTTTTCGATTTTATTGTTGCTGATTATAAATGCTTTGACTTTTAAGAAAATAGGAGCAAATAAGGATTTTATTAACATTTATAAAATGATTACTAAAACATATATAAAAAGACTATCTACCAGTGTTCTAGAACAATAAGTACAATCCTAGCATTTATTAACTATGAATTATTAAGTCATGTATTGAAATTACCAGTTTCTCACTAAATTATCTACAATTTGCTAGTCGACTATGCTATTTAATAAATGATAACTTAATAAAGCAAACGCTAAGCTAAGTCATTTCTAGTTTCCATTATTCCCTTTATTCTAATAAAAATCCTTGCAATTTTACATTGGCTCTAATTTCTTTATGGAAAAGTTGTATTCTTCAAAAAAATAGTTTTATTAATACTATTCATTTAATTGTATATTAAACAGGTAATAATGAATAAAAATTGAAAATATCGTTCAATATTATATTTGATTATGCATTAAAAGATTTTCTTAATTGATGAAATAAATAATAAGTTTCAAAAGAGCCTTTATACGTTAATTACGTAGTTATCAAAAGCAACTATTTGTAATTTTTCTTTTAAATACACTAAGGGTATATTTATTAATTGCATTAGCACAAAATCGGGTAGGGGAAGAAAAAGTCTAACAAAAAAAGGAAAGGTCTTTATAATTTCATTTTTAATTAACACTTCATCATAGGGTAAATATCACGCAAAAGAGTTGGGGAGATCCTACCAAATTTCACTTAAAGGCAGAAAGGGGTGCAAAATTAAATGAAAAGCACCTCACATAATCATTGTACGTCCCCTAAACAGTTCAAACACTTACCTCAGAAAAACAAAGTTAAGGGCTGAAGAGAACAATTTTGTTTGTTATCGAAAAGAAGGTAGGTATTGTGGACGTTTAGTGTTGTGGTTTTGTGTGGAAAACTGTTTAGTGTTTTAGTCCTTAATAATTTTTATAATAAAAAAAAAAAACAAAATGCTCCCAAAGAATTGAAAACATAAATTTTTAAGTAATAAAAGGTAAGAATACTGAACTTTCTAGATTTTAATACTAAAATTGTTAAATATGTACTGTACACAAATCCTTTATAACACTGATCAATTTTAGAAAATATTATATCAATAAAATGAATACAAAAACGATGTTGAACCAGTTTCACTTGAATTTGTTATAAAATTCTTTACAAATTTGTTTCGACTGTTACGTCATTTTAAAGTTAAATAACGTTATTATTTATTTATTTATTGGGAATACCTACAACTAAGAGGAGGGTATTGTTACTGAGAAGTTCAGTTTGGCTGTTAACCAAGGGTAAATTTTGATGTACCTACAGCTTTCTCAATTTCAAGATTTTCTAATAAATTTAATTTTGGGTTTTTGTTGGCTGAATGCAATTTTTTAACAGAGTCTACATTAATATTGTGTTTTTTTAATGATACAATGTTCAGAAATCCCTGTTACTTTACAGTCCTTGCAAAAAACTTAATATAATCCGCTTTTTACTAAGGGGTTAATTTTGGTTTTGTTATTGACCAAAAAAGAATGATTCTTTTTATTGATTTCTATAGTTGAAAGATCTACGTATAATAAATTCAACATTGATTTTGTATTCACCTTCGAATTTTATTGATTGAATAAAATGCTTCACAAACTTTTTTATGTTTTGTTGAGAACATATTATGATTGAATTAAATTAAAAATAAATAAACTAATTAATTAATAATAAAATGTGTCTTACGTTTAAGTCTAGAAGCTTCAGCAGTGCATGGCCCCTGGTCCATAAGGCACTTAAAATAATTGTTAAAAAGTCGGTCATTGTTAAGCACTTCGTCGACATTAATATTTTTTAAGCGATTACCGCTATCATCGGCTAATATTACGGCAATGGTTGCAAAAATGCAACATAGCGCGACTAGAGATCGACTTATCATCTTGATTGTCTCAGGAACCACTTTGTTATATTAATCTGGTGGATTGATTTCAACTTATATATACATTTATAAGTACACGCACGAGTCGCGTCAAAAGAGGAAGTTTTGTTAATGAATGGAGGGATTTCACTTCAAGGTATTCCAAGAAATAACCCGCATCTATCAATTTCAATTAAAGTAGGTACCTACAAAGTGTTTATTGGTCACTTACGTATATTTTTAGCTATAATAATAAAAAAAAAGCAAAAAGGACTTGCGATTGAATTTATTACTTGCATTTAATATCCAACGAACGAAAACTCGAATTTATTATTCGTTTGTAAATGCTAAACAAGAAAAATATTCCCAAGTAGGTATTATAATTTTATGTATATGTTTCATTAGTCAATTTATATTCTATGCACAAACAAGGTCAATTTCAGGTTATTTTACATATATTTTGAAAAACATTTATTTCAGGTATAGATACGAGAACGTTTTTTGTTTACTTGATTTTCAATGGAAATTTACTTCTTGTACCCATGTGTGCTTACTGTTTACAAATTTTAATTAAAACGTAACCGTAAATTGTCTCAATTCGCAATTTTTTTTATGTCTAATGACCCGGCATATTCGTCCAGCAATACACATACGTACACATACAAAGGAATTTTTTGAATTACATTAAATTTCGCAAATAAAAACAAAGTTTCATACACGGAAATTATATTTTTTTGCTTTGGAGTTGTACCAATTGTCAGCGGAAATGTAAGCACTACTGCTGGGGGTCGTATTTCAAATTAACTTTAGTCTACTCTTTTTGAAAGTTACGTTAGAAATGCATTGAAAATTAAAGAAAGAAATGTATTGCTTACTAATGTTCTACAGAGTGATTTATCTAATTCGTTCATTAAAAGTTTGTAGACTTCGATTTCAAATATAGCATTTTTCAGAAAATTTAGAATCTACGGTTTTTGATATAAACGCTCTTTTCAACAAAAATACTTTCGCTTTTCTAGATATTCCTGTTGTGCCGGAAGTAGCTATCAACATTCTTATTATAGAGAACTCCATATTGTTTTACATTTTTAAAATCTGTAGAAATTCTCAGCTCCTTCACATAGTACAACCTATGAAAAAAAAATACCGGGCAAGTGCGAGTCGAACTCGGGCACCGAGGGTTCCGTACAAACCTGTATATATGTGATGTAACTAAAAATTTAAGGTTTTCGGAATTTTTCCTTTATATGTGCTATAAAACATTGCTTCATGCCAAATTTCAAGATTCTAAATCGACTGGTAGTACCCTTTAGGTTTTGATTCCCTTGCGAGTAGTTGCGAGTTTGAAAATATGCGGCTTAAATGAATGTTACAGGGAGTTCAAATATGTTCTAAGAAGTAAAAGAATGTTTTATTATAACATTTCAGAATGATTTGGCAATGTTCAAGAATGTTCCAGAATCTTGAAGATCATTCTAGAATGTTTCAGAATGTTAAAAGAAGTTAGAAAATGTTTTGAATCATTATGGGATGTTCTGGATAGTTTTAAAGTCGCGAATATTCTAGAATGTTCCATAAAACGTGTATTTTATTCTTACCCGAGCAACACCGGGTATTGCTGCTAGTATTTATATAAATTTGTTTTTTGAATCGTTATTATCCAGTGAATTGTTGCAACATGCAAAAAAATAAATGCAAAATATCCGTTTCTGTTTAGTATTTTTAATAATGGTTTATCAAAATTACTTTAATTTGTATTTAGACAGGTTTTATTTCGAAAAACACTACACAAGGAGGTCCAAAACATTGTTTGTTACGGTACACTGGTTCGACCCGTTCAAATTTGGATTGCTGTATGGGAACTGTTTTAATAATCCGAGATTCAGTGATACTAAAATCGACTGATAACTATACGCCCATTTAGCGAACCTAAAGAAATTTTGATCGTGTTTATAAAAAAAAATATGGTGGCTGATAAGGTCGTGGAATAGGCAATGCCGTAAAAAACAGTTATTTCATAAAGACCACTACAAATCTCACTGTCCCAAATATTTTTAGTGTGTAACGTTGAATATTTTCAAGTATTTTACATGAAGAAACACTATTAAGTGTTTTGTATGATCTGTAATAACAAATAAAAAATACTGGCCAAGTGAGAGTAGAACTCGCGCACCGAGGGTTCCGTACAAACTTGTATATATGTGATGTAACTAAAAATTTAAGGTTTTCGGAATTTTTCCTTTATATGTGCTATAAAACATTGCTTCATGCCAAATTTCAAGATTCTAAATCGACTGGAAGTACCCTTTAGGTTTTGATTCCCTTGCGAGTAGTTGCGAGTTTAAAAATATGCGGCTTAAATTGCTGTTTCTATTTATTGCGTTGACATAGAAGTTTGATTTTGTTACAGCTTAAAGGTATTATGTACCTGAGTATTTGATATGAATTTTAATTTAATACCTCTACGCGTTCATGAGTAAAGGGGTAGTAACTGTAATATTATTAAAAATATTTTTATTATATGATGTAACTAAAAATTTACGGTTTTCGCAATTTTTACTTTATCTGTGCTATAAGACGTTGCTTTGGACCAAATTTGAAGATTCTGTGTTCACGGGAAGTACCCTGTAGGTTTTGATTCGAAAATTTGCGGAAATTTGCGGCATAAACGGCTGTATCTTTTGATTGCGTTGGCTAAGAAGTTTAATTTTTTCACAGCTCCAAGGAACAATAGACCTGAGTATTTGATATAAATTTTAGCTTGATACCTCCACGCGTTCCTGAGAAAAAGGTCTTGACAGACGGACGGACGGACGGACAACGAAGTGATCCTATAAGGGTTCCGCTTTTTCCTTTTGAGGTGCGGAACCCTAAAAAATAAAAAGTTTTTAGACTTTTTTATTTTTGATGTGAAATATCTATAGGCACGGGTAAACCGGATTGTTTGCGTGGCGATCGTGGCAATTTCATGCCGTGGCAACTATACGTAGTACTATAGTAAACTAGAAGATAAGATAATTATGATTGTTGTGTACATTTCACCTAATATCTTGAAAAATCAATAATATTTCATTTTTACATGAGAAATTATTTCCGTACAGTCACAGAAGTTCAATAATTTTTAAAACCAATAAAGATAAACTAAAAAATTCGTAATATTTAATTTTTTCATTATGCCATATTTAGTTCCTGTCGTAATATTGTCTTTCATGCATATTATTTGTGCAACTCGATATTTCACATCTGCCAAGCGTCCCGTGACGGCTCACATTTTTTTTTTAAATAAATTTGGCTATATAGTATTGTTTTGAAATGCTTTTTAGATATTGAGAAAAACGGTTTTGGTAACGCATTTTGGGGTATAGTTAGAGGGATTACCAAGCTTTTGATAAATACGTAGTTCAGCACTGTTAGGATGCCTAAAAAACTACAGTTAATTCATGCAAAATTGAATCTCTCAAAAATAGCTTTTTTTATAGAACACCCTGTATTTTTTTGCTATATCTGAAAAAGAAACAAAAAAAATAAAAAATACAGGGCGTTCCATTAAAAAAAAAAATTTTCGATTCAATTGTATTTTTTGGACGCCCTGTAAGTAATAAAATGTTAAACTACGCATCTATTCACTCCCAAATGGTATTATCATTACTCTTCTTCTCATTGTATTTCAATGAGATACTAAATGTTGGTACAACTACATTGTTTAAAAAAACATAAAACATTTAAAAAGCCATTTATTTCTCATTAGATTCAAAAATGTAAAAAAAAAAAATAAGAAAATTGTTAGTTTCTTCCGGTACCTATATCCAGAAGTTCCAGAAAAGCTAAATTATTGTTCAATAGAACGTTATCAAGGGGAACTCCATAAACTTTTAATAAACAAGTTAGCTCAATCACCCTGTATAATAACGCACCTCTAGGCTCAAGTGTAAAACTAAGTGGTTTGTTTCTATAGGTACATATTCCCATAAATTATTTATGTGTAAATGTCAATTATGATTTTTTTCTTGTTTCTGGCATTTTCTAATACTCAACATTAACTTTAAAGAGCAAGGGATGTTTTTAAATCTGATCTCCTTTATACCTGTATTATTCACGAGTCACCACTGATTCATGTTTGATTCTATTCAAAAATTAACATTTTATTTATAATTCACACTGACGATAATTTTGGTTGAAAATTTTTATCTAATATGCATCTGTAATAATAGTATTTTTTTAAATTATGGATATGATTGAGCACATTGCTTTATTTAGATATACAAAATAGCTATCTACTTAACGACTTTTTACAAACTTATCTGAATGTTCTCGAAAAACAAAAAAACCTGAACGTAATAGGTAGATACAATAAAGTGTTCAAAGTTCATACATACATATATCGTCTAGTTTGTGTATAGTTTGATTTACCATGTACTAATGCCTAAAGGTAATTTTTTTCCTTATTATTTATTAATAACATAACAACTTGCCTACAAATCTACAATTATAACTACTTTATAAACATAATCATTAGGTACCTTGTTTTGTAAAAACTTTATTCTATCAATATGTTATTTTTTGTAGTAAAGATACAGCGGTATTTATGTATCACTTGTATTTTATCTAAATGTAGGTAAGTAGTAGATGATACTTCAATATCATAAACATTTTTTTCCTTAAATATTTAATTGTTTCGGCATTTACTTGTTGAAATTTCTTGATATAATAATAACGATGAAAAAATACACAAATAAGTTTCAAGAAATTTTATTTGATCACTCCGATCATTTCACCACACTGTGGCTTCTTCAGGTAAAGACGGTAATAATTTTTTTTAAGGTGTGTATTTTTCCTAGTCGGTAAAACTAATTTTGCGTATCAAAATTTAAGTTTTATTTACACGATATGGTGTTAATTCTTGTAAGTAGCAATTAAAAATAATGATTCGTGACAAAGTTTTCGGCAACTAAGTAAGTTAGCTACAAGTTTTTCGAGTAGGTGCTTTTTTATGTTGTTATTTCTTTAATCAGGTAATCATCTAGAAAACAGAATTAAAATCGGAATGAGTCAGAATTATGTAACATTTGTACTTTGTATACTATCAGGTTCTTGCAGCTTCGTCCTAATTCGACACTACTATTCTGGAGTTTGGCCGTTTCAAAATTTTATCAAATTTTGACCCTGAAAGTTTCGATCCAGGAGAAAAAATTGTATCTGCAATTAAGTACCCTTATTACTTCAATATTCGGTTGATACTTTATTTTATTTTACTTTATTTTATTTATAGTGTAATGCATATCTGAAATTGTTGGTGAATTATTTCTATAACAATCAGTTTTTAATTCCAGCTACAATAAATCAATGATAAAATTGTATAAAATGGCAATGGTACTGTCAATTTACGAATGGATACTGTATATTGCCAGTATCATCAGGACTAGAGGAACTATTAAATATAATACACTGCCAATAGATAATCTATAATTTTTCATTTGAATCACATTTTTTTGATTTCATATTAAATGCAGGTTTATTTTATGATTCTAAAAGTTCAGAATGGACTGGCAGGGAAATACAAGCAAAATAGAAGAATCATCAGTGTATTTATTTAAAATTTTATGTGACTACATTTTTATGAGCCTTTAAAACCGTAAAAACCTCTAAACAAAATTTTCTAGAAAATTATGTGTATTATTTATTACACTAATATTATAAAGGCGAAAGTTTATGAGTGTGTGTTTGTTACTTCTTCACGTCTAAATGGCTGGAGCGATTTCAATAAAATTTGGTATGTAGTTAGCTGACACCCTAGATTAACACATATGCTACGTTTTACTGCGGGAAAATGTCTTATTCCCATGGGAAAATCGATGAAAATGAATTCGCGGAATATTATAAATGCGAAAGTAACTCTGTCTGTATGCTACACAATCTCGCCTAAAATTTACTGAACCGATTTTAATGAAATTTTGTACAGAGATAGTCTAGAGGCTGAGAAAGGACATAGGCTACTTTTAAATGCGAAAAAAGGGTTGTAAGGGGTTGAAATAGGAAAGTTTCTGCAGAAATTCCGTAATTTTTAAAGATAGAAGCTTGAAACTTATTTTTTAGGCTTTTGATTAGATATAAATAAATACGACATTCAATGTTTGTAAACATATTACCCTAAAGGGGATAAAATTAGCCGATGAAAGTTTGTGTGTAATGACGTCGTCCAAAAAGCTTCCGGCCCAGAAAATTAAAATATTAAGTGTAAACAGTTATATAGGTTTTGTTTATTTGGATCAATAAAAGTAGTACAATACTAAGCTATATAAACTATTTTAAACTATAATTAAACTGTATGAATCTATAATATTATAAATGCGAAAGTAACTTTATCTGTCTGTGTGTGACGCAATCGCACCCAAACTACTTAACCGATTTAAACGAGAATTTGGTACAGAGATAGATAAGTAGATATTAAGCTAGAGGCTTGAACTTATTTTTTAGGTTTTTGAGTAGATATAAATACATTTAGAGTTTGTAAAAATTTTAACTTAAAGGGGGCAGAAAGAAGGAATGAAAGCTTTTGTGTAATGACGTCGGCAAAAACAATAGGGTCCAGAAAATAGAAATATAGAAGATAAAAATTTTAAATGCTGCCGAAAGTCACTTTTCCATCACTCGGACTAAGTCGCGGACATAGCTAGTTAAAAATAAATTGTGAACACGACTTCATTATGTAACTACACTAAAAAGTATTTTATTAATATTTATAATTTTAATAAGAACAAGAAATAATTAATATGTATGTATATATGTATGTGCATGGTATACGTAGTTAGGTAGGTATGTGCAAATTAACTTTGAACTCATTAAATGTATTTTAATTGTAAATATTATTTAATTAATATCTAATAAAACTAATAATAAGAAATAAAAGTCGTATATCCACCAAACGACCTCCGCATAGATTTATATATATATATACATACGTAGATACATATAAAGCTGCATTAAATATTTGGATAACTTCTTTCAATTTTTATTGTTTAGGTCGACCGTGAACAATACTATAGCAATTTATATTTATATGTAAAAGGTTTTGTTAATTGTTATGTGGGTTAAGGAATCTCCTTGCAAAATCTGCATTTTAATTGTATCTACGTAATAGTGAGAAAAGGGGGTAAGTTACTAATGCAGTGTAGAAGTAAATAAAAAAACTATTAATTGGAATAATGTAGGTAATAAACTTCAAATAATACTGAAAATTTTACACAGTATCTCGAATTAATGTTTTCATACAAAGCCAGTTAAGTGCTTATTACGGCCACTACTTATAATAAATTTAAAAAGGTAAGGAGGTTTAGTAAAAAAATATCTAGTACAATTGTTTCAACCTTTTAATTACTTGTCTATGTAAAATTTCATACAATTTATAGCGTCCTTGCTTCATGAGGTCATCAGCGCTGAGGACAACGTTAAAACTTTTTGAGACCCCAAAAAATTACGAGAGGTACTTTAGTTATTAATTAAAAAGTATTTTACGCTTATGTTCAAATCGTAACTGATCAACAATAATTTAAAATATTTCATAGCGTAGGTAGGTACTTCAATATAATTATTAAAATAAAAATTGCATTAGAATTGTTTTAAAACAACACTCAGTACTTATAATGGGCCGTTCATAAAATACGTTTGCATACAAGGGGCGGGGGGGGGGAAGGGGGTCTTGCTCAGTGTGACAAAATGTGACAAGGGGTGACGGGGGGATCTACGGCAACGTGACGTTCGCCGTTCATCAAAACATTTTACTGAATTTTTACAGAATCCTTGGACTTCTGATAAATAGAAATATTATTTATTTGTTCGTTACAAAAGATATTTATTAATTTATTTAAATTTTATTATGAAAATAAAATAAATATTTTTGACTATCAAAATTTGTGTATTATCAATCAAAACTTATCATGTTCAGGGGGGGGGTTTAGTTTTTGTGACGTAATATTTACTGGGGGGTCACAGAAAGTGAGACACAGCGTGGCAACCGGGAGGAGGGGGGCAAAAAAGCTAATTTTAGTGTGACGTATTTAATGAACTGCCCCTAAGTAGTTATCAGATATTAACTTTATTTAAAAACAACAATAATAAAAGGAAAATAAAGTTAACATTTTATTTTTGTCACATATTTATAATCAATATTCTATCAATGCTATCAACAGGTACTTTATTACTTACTCTACCAAATTATAACCATACTACAAATTCATAAAGAACAGGTACCATTTATTTTATCTGTTCTTTAATTTTATCGTAATTTTTATTAGGATCCATCTTATCCATAATTTTTTTGAAAATGTGAGGATCTTTGGACTTGACGTAGGACAGGCCTGCTTTTAAACGTTCACGAATTTGGGGTGTACATGTTTCACTGGTACATCCGTCCTCTAATGCGGCTTTGGCCTCATCTGAATGTGTTAAATAGGTAGGTATATAAACAAAGGGAAAATATCAAGTAATATCATTGTTAAGCAAAATAATGCTTGTCCTGTAAATAACGACAAAAATTTTTTTACGTTTAATTTTCCCAGAATTTTGTTGCTACGTATTTACAAACTTCAAGTATGTGGAGATCGGTTGTAAATCTTAGGAATATGGAACGATAAAGCAAAAATTAACCATTAGAAATAAGTACATGAGTGTGCTTTGTTATGAAAATCCACATACTTTTTGGGAAACAGCAGATGAGATTGAGGGTTGAACAAAATTCACAATGTGTGGTGTCTGATGTAAGTACGTACATCTTACAAAAGGTATGATTCATATTTTTTAGCAGTTTCAACGCTCCTTTTCTACTTATTGTTACCATTTATATGTACCTATATTAATTCTGTTATGTATCTATCAATGTCCTAATTAAACTACTGCATAATTAGCATCAATAAATTAATGCATGAAATGTGGATGTTATCGCATTCAAAAATTAATTTTTTCTGTATAAAATAAAAATTTAATATGACCATTTATACCTGTAGGTATTTTCCATATTTCAGTAAATTAGTATCAAAATGCCGAATGTAACTAACTGGAAACTGGCGGGGTTGTAGAACGTAACTTTGGTTACCGAAAAATCTTCTGACGTTCAGTTTCGCGTTTTGGCGTTCAATATAAAAATGTGTTTAATAATCACATGTACAATAATTGCACAGCAGATACGAAGCATTTCCACAAATTTGTTCCGGAAAACCCCAGTGTGTATCCGCGTAAACAAGAAAATTATTATCAATTAATACCTATGTTTGGCATAATTTGCACATTACTACCTATAGCTACAATTTATTTGGAATACAAAGTAACTACTTCACATTTTGATTTCGTTGAAAAAACTAAAAAAAGTTTAACTTTTGACCTTTGATGTACTGATGAAATTTCAATTTTTTTAATTCATTTTAGATAGATTTGAAGTTTTCGAAATTAAAAGAGCGAAAAAATTAAATAAAATAATCACGAATGATCAAATAGATTTCGGAAATAACCCTTTGTTAGACCCTGATATTGTAACCCCTCTCAAAAACCATCCACCATAAATAGAATTGTTCAGTAGACTAATATTTATTGTTAGTATAATTATTTACTCCTGACGATGCCCTTATAAGGCGAAATTCGTATAGAGACAATAAATGTTAGTGAAATTATTCAAAATATTGTTTTATTTCTAGATTCAAAATTTGCTTTTATAAGTAAAAAATAAACTAAAAAGATTTATTCTTTTTATTCGATTGTAGAAGCCTTAACTTGTTGAAACTGATCCATAATTTAATTTAAATAATAAAACACAAAAAGTTTCAAGAAATATATTGTAATGTTGACACAACAATTGTTTCGCTGTACTACAGCTTCTTCAGAAGATTTGACAAACTTAGACTACGATACAGCTATATATATATCCATACAATTTAAGGTGGGGCTGGTTTAACAATTAAATTTAGGTTTAACAACGGAGAATTCTTAAAATCTAGTTGATCATTCAAGATATTATTTTGGTTTATGAATCTATTAATCTCAAGACTTTCTAAGTCATTCTTCTTTTTATTATTATTTCGGAATCGTGAAATTATGTAGGAAATTATATTATTAACGGACGAAGTGGAGACGTAATGAGCATTACTTTTTTTTTTGGCTACTGTATAAGGACTTGTTCAGGAAGAACAGAAGGCTGAACAGATCACTTAGTCCCTTGTTTTATTAATAGGTGGCCATTAATCGACATTAGTTAAAACAAATGTTGGAGTAATAATCCATATTTGCGCGATCAATAACCCTTTTCTACTTATCATCATTTCACACGTTTTTTTTTTGTATATTGGCATTTTGGCCCAGAAATAAATAACGAAACTGAACATAGCACATAGTGTACTCTCCTGAAATCGGGGGGAGGTGGTTTAACTCTCAAAGTCCATCTATTTTAGTCCAATTGTCAATATGAATTTTAGTAGTAATAGTATGTAATAATCAGAACTCTATTAAAACGAAAAGTATTATATATAAATACTACATACTTTCCTTTTTATCTTCTTCTTTTTCTTGTATTTTACCCTCCCTTTCTTTCCTTATCCCTTTTTGTGCTATAATTGTTTTAATAGGGTTAGACCAATACCGTCTGCATTTAGTGTTCATCTACTTATTTCCTTTTTCCTTGTTATTTCCTCTAATAGGTACATGTGCCATTGATTCATTCTTCTCTCTATATACTCTACACAATCTCTTATTTTTTCTTATCCAAAACTTATTCTCATTACACCTATTCCCTGTTCTGAATCTACCTATTATCTATCTCTATGCTTTTTCCTTCTCTTAGATACCCCGGCACCCCATCCCCTTGCCATTTCTTCCATAGAAACACCCTCATCTCTTTCTCGTATCTTGATTCCCATATTTTTCTCAAATCTTCACCTCTTACTATTTAATTACATCTTTTCCCAACCACCCTACTAACATTCAATTTCTTTCCTTTCCACTCCACCATTTGTTCTTTATCCTTTTCCATATCATACTTATTTTTTTCCCGATCCCCAATACCTTTTTCCTCCATATCTCCTTTCTTAAGTACCGCTTCCGGTAATTCTCTCAATTTTTCTGCATATTTTACCACCCTTCTTCTTGTATTCTCCACCATTTAATATCAATTTTAGTATTTTTTGTAAATTTTTAATACCGCGGTAAAGTACCCACTCGTACAATATAGACAAAAACCTTGTGTCTCCATGTAAATTAAAATTATAAAAACAATAGTAATTTTATGCAGCAGTGCGTTTCAGTTTATCTATTGAATTTATACTGCTCAAATTAAACATAGGTTGTACAGTTATTATTACCACTGATGACAAATACAGTGCAACAACACAATTATTTTAATCGTATCCTTTTCGTAGATAAAATGTGTCATTCTAAGATTTTATACCAAATATGTACCTGTGAAGGTTAAATTTTATTTGCAAATTTACTTGTTCCACTTTAGGAAGCTATTGTTTATTCCAAACAAGAAGTTATAAGCGGTTAATGAATCATTTGTGTTTTTATAAACTAAAGGACATAATGAGATGATAGGGAAAATAATATAAAAAAGTGCTTATCACTAAAGTGCAATCCCTAATGCCCAATTAGAGCGTCTATTTACTACTTCACGCAGAGGGAAATAGGGATGGAACAAATTGTATTGTTTCTCTGATGTAGTCTCAACAGAAAGTTCTGCCAAAATGTTGAAGGCAATAAAAATTAAAAAACCAAAATACGTTTCCCAGATATCTATAATCTAGACAAGGTCATCCCTTAGTAGGAATAGGTTTAGAAAGAACACCAAATCTATTCTAGATACACCTGCCCTAATCCAAGTTCTGTATTTTTTTTTTAAATAATTTCTGTCTTCAATTCCTGCAATCTAGCTGTCACCCGACAACCACAAATCATTATTTCTTACGACTTCTAGGAGGAGGCGTTGTAGTCCAAAGGGACTTACTGCATTAGTTTTTTTTAAACCATACAAAGCTTAAGTTTTTTGTTTGGTATATTAACGGGGGTAGCATAGCAAATTGCCCCATTTTGATATCGTCATGAAAAGAAAATCAATAAAAATAAAAGAAATGTATCAGTATACAAGGTTTTTCAAGTTGATGGGCTATTAGAAGTATATGAATTAGTAGAAGGAATTCAATTCTGAAACTTGGGCTCATTTGGTTATTGTTTATGCCACTTCTTTTAAAAATATTTTCAAGTTCGATTTACATCCGGTTATACCGGAAGTCGATACCAACTTTCTTATTTTAAATGGAATGGTATATTTTTCACGCTAAATTCGAATAAAACGTGTAATTCTAAGGAAAGTTTGATAACCAAGTTGTACACCTATGACGATCGGTTTCTGAGTTAATTTAATTTATAGAAAAAAAAAATCGCTACCGCAACCCAAATTATAAAAAATCATAACTTCCACAAAATACGACTTAGAGTGTTGAAATTTTTACTAGTAATAGCTGAATATTAGTGCTAACGCCTTGACAAAATTGAATTAAATAATTTATACAGGGCGTTCAAAATAAAATTCTAAAATTGAAAAACTCCAAACACGAATTACCTCATTTTTTCAAATGGCACCTACTATTTTTTATTTTTTCAATCGATTCCTTTTTTATCCTCTTTCGATCTATATGGATACATACTTCCTATTTTAAGTAATAATTCAAAATTATTCCAAAATTTTAAAATAAAATAGGAAGTATCCACATGGATCGAAAGAGGATAAAAAAAGGAATCGATTGAAAAAATTAAAATAGTAGATGCCATTTGAAAAAACGAGGTAATTCGTGTTTGAAGTTTTTCAATTTTAGAATTTTATTTTGAACGCCCTGTATAAATTATTTAATTTAATTTTGTCAAGGCGTTAGCACTAATATTCAGCTATTACTAGTAAAAATTTCAACACTCTAAGTCGTATTTTGTGGAAGTTATGATTTTTTTATAATTTGGGTTGCGGTAGCGATTTTTTTTCTATAAATTAAATTAACTCAGAAACCGATCGTCATAGGTGTACAAGTTGGTTATCAAACTTACCTTTTGAATTACACGTTTTATTAGAATTCAGCGTAAAAAATATACCATTCCATTTAAAATAACAAAGTTGGTATCGACTTCCGGTATAACCGGATGTAAATCGAACTTGAAAATATTTTTAAAAGAAGCGGCATAAACAATAACCAAATGAGCCCAAGTTTCAGAATTGAATTCCTTCTACTAATTCATATACTTCTAATAGCCCATCAACTTGAAAAACCCTGTATAAAGGAGGTTAAAGCATGATAAAAATTAAATAAAATAGCAATTGGGGATGAGAAATTAGAAATTAGTATAGTTTTTTGTTTAATTTTTAATTAGTTATTAATTAATTATTCAGCGATAATAGTATGCTAGAAGTTATTAACTTTACCGGTTTTTATAGTAAAAAGTTCAGCTTCTGCTAGACAATCTAATGATTTAAAAATTTCTGCCAGCAACTCACTCCCTTGCTACTACCTATGGTTACAGCGTCTTATACAGTAGAAAGTACTAAAATTATCGAAGTTATTCAACAAATTTCTATAAAATAGGATGTATAATTATGAACTACCTTTACTAACAAAGCAACAATTATTTATATCATGGGACAATGTGATTTTGTGAATTTATCAAGCGTATGTTTTCTATTCTTCAAGTGCAATATTTATACTTATATACTACCAACAAATTTTATATAAACTTACTTTTCAATAATTCAAAACCTGGACTACACGACCCCTGGTCTAAGAAACAGTCAACAATTTCTTGAAAATTTGTTGTCAAAATCTCCTGAATGCTTTTGGTACCAAAATATTCGTTATACCTTTCTGATCTTATTACACCATTGAAAAGAAATAACAAAATTATAACCCGAAGCATTTTGAAACTGAATGCACTCAGACCAATAATAATTTTACCTTTTTATATGTCAGTAAAATGAAAATGCAATGAAATTTAATTTCTTTTGACAGCAAATAATTAAACTACTGATAAAATATTCAATAACAGCTCCTATAATTATAGTAGATAAGTTAATTTTTGCGGCATGTAAAGGGTGTACATTGAATTTAGAGAAACTTTTCTAAAACGTTTATATTAGAGTTAATTTAGTTACTTTCCCGGTGGATCGTCTGAAATTCTAAACTGAAAATAATTTCAAAGACTTGTTACCTTTAATGTTAGTGATTCAACATTCAAATACTCTACTTGATAATGAGGGTCAAATTTTATAAAGAAAGGTAATTTGAAAATTGGCAGAGAGTGTTGAAATAATTTCTGTACTCGAAATTTGACTTTGTGGAATAAATACAAATTTAATTCTTCTTTTTTGCGTATCACAGTAATATTATAAAGATGAAAGTTTGTGAGTGTGTATGTTTGTTACTTCTTCACATTTAAACGGCTGGAGCGATTTTAATAAAACTTGGTATGGAGTTAGCTGACACCCTGGATTAACACATAGGCTACGTTTTACTGCGGGAAAATATCTTATTCCCATGGGAAAATCGATGAAAATGAATTCGCGGAATATTACAAATACGAAAGTAACTCTGTCTGTATGCTACACAATCTCGCCTAAAATTTACTGAACCGATTTAAATGAAATTTGGTACAGAGATAGTCTTGAGCCTGAGAAAGGACATAGGCTACTTTTTAATGCGAAAAAAGGGCTGTAAGGGGTTGAAATAGAAAAGTTTTTGCGGAAATTACGTAATTCTTAAAGATTTTTTAGGCTTTTGATTAGATATAAATAAATACGACATTCAATGTTTGTAAAAATTTTACCCTAAACGGGATAAAATTAGCCGATATAAGTTTTTGTGTAATGACGTCGTCCAAAAAACTGACGGCCCAGAAAATTAAAAGATTAAGTGTAAAAAGTTATAGAGGTTTTGTTTATTTGGATCAATAAAAGTAGTTGAATACTAAGCTATATGAACTATTTTAAAATTTTATTAAATTATATTAATCTATAATATTATTAATGCGAAAGTAACTCTGTCTGTCTGTGTGTTACGCAATCACGCCCAAACTACTGAACCGATTTAAATGAGAATTTGGTACAGAGATAGATAAGTAGATATAAAGCTAGATGCTTGAAACTTATTATTTAGGCTTTTGATTAGATATAAATAAATACGACATTCAAAGTTTATAAAAATTTTACCCTAAAGGGGGCAAAAATAAGGAATGAATGTTTTTGTGTAATGACGTCGGCAAAGAGGCTTACGGCCCAGAAAATAAAAATATAGAGAAAAAAAAATTTAAATGCTGCCGAAAGTAACTATTGCACGCGAACGAAGTCTAGTTTATTTCAATATTATTTTAAATGCTTTTATGTAATTGACTTTATTATCTGTTGTAGAATATTAGAAATTCTGCTATATAGTTTTTACAAGAGTGGGGTAAAACTTTCTATAAGTACGTGGTAATTTAGAAGAAACGTTTAGTCCCCAAAAACATTTATTGAACTAGCAACTTTATGTACAAGAATCAACTAACAACAACTTCTCCCGGCAACCCCTTTGCCTACTTGAACATACAAAATAATAAATAAGCGACTATTCCCAACCCGATCCCCGTTACTACAAATGTGTAGGCACAAGTGCGGGATAAAAATGAAAATGGTATGACTGCTTTCTATTTTTACCAATTAATACATTATGTTTATCTTTTAATGATAAAATTTTCGCCACAAACACAACCAATCATACCAAAGTTTCGAGGTAATACGTGAAACGAATCTTTCGAACTGTGTCAAAAATGTTAAGAGTGAATTTGGTTCCACGTAATCTTGTGACAAAGTTAGTTTCCAAAAATTAAACTTATTCTGTTGAAAATGAACTTAAGGCAGTAGTAATTTTGGTGGCAATTTACTACAAATAGTAAACAAAAGCAAAGTTAAATTTTAATCGGCAGTTGCATGTCAACAACAATTACCTACCTACAATATGAAGTAGATATTAAACGTAATGTCATGTAATCATTGCAATAAACAAATGGCTTAGTAACATAGAATAAACATCATATCCATTTTTAGCAGATTCTACTTAGTTTAGTTAATTTAGTGTGGTTAGTTAAAATCTAAACTCACAACTTCGCAATCATATCAACATAATGATAATGATAGTAAGATGTCCTAATCATAAAGTGCGAAAAAAGTCGTTTTGTGATTCAGGTCTCATATTATATTTAAAATAATTTGGCCCACAACACAATTGAATCAATCAATTCTATTGAAGAGTATAACTATTTCCTTTCTAAAGCGCAGAACAGATTTTTATTGACCATTGAAATTGTATGTAGTTGTTGTGAAGAAACTCCTCATAAACAGAACTTCAGACCCTTTGGTTCTTGAAGTCTCAGTTGCATTTTAAAATCGAAGAACTCGAAATTATCAATTACTTCTAAAAAAGAAGGGAGAAAGTGTGAAATTTTTAAGATAATCCGTTTACAACCCCTCAACTACTTGTTCGTAAAAGAACTTTTTACTTCTAAGCCTTGAAAGCATATTTGGAAGCACAAAGCACTTATCCAGCTCCAGTAAAGTTTTAATAAAAATTTTATTTATTTGTAATGTAATTATTTATTGGGAGTCTTTATATTATTGCCCCTCAAATTGATTCTAAAATCTTATTGGTTGATTTCAAACGCCTTCTGTTACGACGTGCTTCTAATTATCTTACGTTTCTTAACATTTATAAATTATTATTGTAAAATTATATGAAAAATAAGGAAACCTCATTTATTTAAGGAATAACAAAATAATATAATTAGGTACATTGCTGTAACAAACTTCGCACACAACCAGGTTATTTAAACCAAAATAGTATTTTTCTACTCAAATTTTTGTTAAAGCTGCTCCATGATTTATGATTCGTCGTTAACTCATTGCACATTAGAGACGTTAACAATCATCGGACCAATTCTTTCCATACTCCTTCAGGATCGTATTTAGCTGCTAAGCTATTAAATTGTTCAGGTTTGTTCTTTCTCACCAAATTTAAACTCTTTTTAATTTGTGACCTTTCATCAGCAGTGCATTGTCCACATTTTGTTTTTACAACTTCGGGGAGCAAATCTAAAACAGGTCATGCATTAACGTCTGTTTCCTTATATTTGGAAAACTTTTTTTTTAATTTTTAAATGGAAATGTTGGTATATGGTCGGTACTAACACATAAATAGATACACAACCACAGAAGGCTGGAGAATGCCATCTGTGGATTTCGCTACTATGTAAGTAATAAAAGGTTAATAATAGATAAATAAGGTCCTTTGGTATAAGGAAACGCTTATAACTAAACGTACAATATATACAATATTTACCTACCTCAAAATTTAATAATTTAATATACTTGTTTTAATTATTCAAATAAAGTTAACAAACAAAAACAAAATTTAAAGATTGTATCTATTATTAAAATACAGCTTAGAAGTGTTTATTAGGAATAATTTAGAATATAAATGCAAAAGTCATTAATAATGCTAATAGAAATGTTATTTTTAGGAAATACCTGCACGTTTTCTTTGAATTAGAAATTAGTGTAAAGGCCAACATCAACGATGCACTTTTTATTGATTTAATAAAATGAAAGATTCTCTTATGGATTCTCTTTATTTAGGTAATGTTACAAGCTTTTTTTAGTTGACTGTAATTAGCTGAAACTTTATAGAACAAAAAATTTGAAACTTCATATTAATACAAATTTCAACTTTAAAATGCCAAAAACTTATGCAGAAAAAAAAGCTCTAGAAAATTATCTAAATGTAATTAATTGCTGAATGCTGATATAAATCATAGTCAATAATAAATTTGAATATAACTATTTGTTGGTATATAATAACGATATTGTTTAACCTTAACTGCTAAAAAAGTTGCATATTGTCACAGTATTAAAACTAACATTTTTCGATTAAAAACTTCTCTACATCTTTATGACTTTTAATACAGGAAGGTTAATGTATTTACAAAATGCTGTTCAAATATCGAAATTACAGAATAATAAAAAGCTATTAAGGATTTTTTATTTTAGGGGTGGGTAAATTTCTGAAATTTTATATGTAATTACCTATAAGTTAAGGCCAAATTCAAAACATCTAGTAACGTAGGTAATTCAGGAAAAACAAAAAGTGACAGATTCATCCAACCCACAATTTTCTCACCTATTCAGAATTTTGAACTACAATAGTCAGAAAAAGTTTGGAAACTACTAACTTCAATTTTTTTTTAAACTTTCCCGGGGAGGAGAAACGGAAACATTCCATACTCCCCACACTCCAGATACACTTCTCCCCCTGGTTAAAACTTTTTGACCCCCATTGTGTTCCTGGATAAACCAACAAAAATAAGTTTATTTCTAATAATGTACCATTTTTTGTATTATTACTTTTATAATATTTTCTGTTACAATGTTTACCGTAATTCTGCTAGTACAGGAGGGCTGTAAAATATGAAGAACAATTGGGGGAATTACCGGAAGGGGACTTAAGAAAATAGATATGAAAGAAAAAGATATTGGGGATCGGCAAAAAAAATAAATATGATGTGGAAAGGGATAAGGCCTTAACAGAAATAGCAATAAGTAAAGAACAAACGGAAGAGTGGACAGGAAATGGATTGAATGTTAGTATGATAATTGGGAAAAGATGTAATGAATAGTAAGAGGTGAGGGTTTGAGAAAAATATGGGAATCAAGATACGCGAAAGGTATGAGGGATTTTATATGGGTAGAATGGCAAGGGGATGAGATGCCAGGATATCTAAGAAAAGGAAAAAGTATAGAGATAATAGGTAGATTCAGAATGGAGAATGAGTGTAATGAGAATAAGTTTTGGATGGAAGAAAGTAAGAGATTGTGTAGAGTATGTGGAGAAAAGAGTGAATCAATGGAGCATGTATTAGAAGAAGTAACGGGGAAGAATGAAAGGGAGGAAGTTGGAAGGATAATAAATGCGGATGGTAGTGGTCTGCCCTATTGAAACAATTTTTAAAAAGAAGAGGTGTGGAAAGGAGGAGGGAAATACAGGAAAAAAAATGATTATAAGGAAAAGGAAAGGAAGTGCTTAGTTTAAATATATAATGATAAAATTTTGTAGGTTAGAAAATAAATTATGTTGCTTTTTTTTCCATATTTATGTGGAGATTTAGATATAAACTTTTTGTTTCAATAAAGCTCTTATATACAGTGTGGCCCATTTGGAATTAGGACACCTCGGTAAATTTGCTGTTTTTAGTCCGATTTTGATAAACTTTTTTCCAGATTATTGCTCATGGAAAGCTGCATTTTGTGGCAAATTGATAGATTGCTATCGCAAAAATCAAGGCCTGCTGTGCAATTTCTTTGAAGCGAAAATAAAACTATTAGAATTTTTTTACGTGAAAAACTAATTACACCACTGTATTCAGTGACCCCTAAAATGGGTCTGTACCAAATTTCATCCGAAAATACCGCATATTAATAATTTTAAAAATTAATTTATACACGAAAATGCAGTGTGAAGATCAAGTAACTCATGAAATAAGTGAATAAAATAAAAGCAACTCATACAAAAAATTAGTTCATTGTACAAAATATTTTAGCAAAAGAACGTAAAATAATAGGGCTAAATTTGATTTTCGTGGCTTCTTCTTCTTTTTTGTATGAATTGCGTTTATTCACTTATTTCATGAGTTACTTGATCTTCATAATGCATTTTCGTGTATAAATTAATTTTTACAATTAATAATTAAAATTATTAATATGCCGGGATTTTCGGATGAAATTTGGTACAGACCCATTTTAGGGGTCACTGAATACAGTGGTGTAATTAGTTTGCACGTAAAAAAATCGCTAATAGTATTTTCGCTTCAAAGAAATTGCACAGCAGGCCTTGATTTTTGCGATAGCAATCTATCAATTTGCCACAAAATGCAGCTTTCCATGAGCAATAATTTCGAAAAAAAGTTAATCAAAATCGGACTAAAAACAGCGACTTTACAGAGGTGTCCTAATTCCAAATGGTCCACACTGTATATATACCAACAAAAATAAGTTTATTTCTAATAATGTGCCATTTTTTATATTATTACTTTTATATTTTCTGTTTCACTGTTTACAATACCTAACTCTGTTAGTACAGCCGTCTCTGTATGACATATTTGTATGATTCAATATATCAGCGACATTTCTTTCCCTGTTGAACGATGTTATTTGAGAAAATCTAAGCAAAAAAAAAACATTCACAACCAAGAGATAAGTAACTGTGAGGTTATAGCCACCAAAGATGTTACTTTTTGTTCAATTTAATTTTGTATATCGTTTTTAAATTGAACTTGTTACTTCATTACGTGGTTTTACTTACAATTAGATGCAGTTCTTAACTTTTAAAATAATAAAGCAGAATTATTACTACTGTAAAAATTGACTGTGGTTTCTACATTCAGTTGGATAAGATAACAGGAAGCAATGGATAGGTAGGTACTACAATTTGATTGTATCGGCATTTATTGTTACTTATTAAGTATGGCTATCAGGATATCTAAAAATAGAAACTTACTTTTAATAGATTTTGCATCGTTGGAGCATTTTCCTTCGTCCGCCAGGCATTTATAGAAGTTGTTGAACAAACGGTCATTATTAAGAACTTGTTCCAAATTAACACTTTGTAACCGGCCAATAATATTACGCTGTGCTAAAGTTGTTACCAATACTGTTAAGAAGATGGACAAGAAAATCCAATTGCGGTTACCCATTTTTTAGTATGTAGTTAGATACCTATAGGTTCCGGTTAATCTGTGTGAATACGAGATCGGTTTGCAATTATAAACCATTGAAATTAAAAACAAGGATGCGTAAAAAAGGAGAAAGACACTGCCTAAAGGTATAGACTTTAGTATTTAGTATTTTTATTTATTTGTTGAAATCACGGCCATCGATTAATGATAAAATATTATTAACCGGAAAGTTTTGTACGACCTTTTTTGACACTTAAAAACTGACAGCAAATATATCTACTCACCATGGGAATACGTTTGTTGTTTATTTTCATTATGTAACCCATTTAATTTCAATATTTTATAAATATTCATTGCTTACCTATAGATTTTTAATTTATGTTACTTGATCTCGACTGCAAGGTATAATTACTTTATAATGCATAAAAGACGTTATATACAGGGTTTTTCAAGTTGATGGGCTATTAGAAAGATATGAATTAGTAGAAGGAATTAAATTCTGAAACTTGGGCTAATTTGGTTATTGTTTATGCCGCTTCTTTTAAAAATATTTTCAAGTTCGATTTACATCCGGTTATACCGGAAGTCGATACCAACTTTGTTATTTTAAATGGAATGGTATATTTTTTACGCTGAATTCGAATAAAACGTGTAATTCTAAGGTAAATTTGATAACCAACTTGTACACCTATGACGATCGGTTTCTGAGTTAATTTAATTTATAAAAAAAAATCGCTACCGCAACCCAAATTATAAAAAATCATAACTTCCACAAAATACGACTAAGAGTGTTGAAATTTTTACTAGTAATAGCTGAATATTAGTGCTAACGCTTTGACAAAATTGAATTAAATAATTTATACAGGGCGTACAAAATTAAATTCTAAAGTTTAAAAACTTCAAACACGAATTACCTCGTTTTTTCAAATGGCACCTACTATTTTTTATTTTTTCAATCGATTCCTTTTTTTATCCTCTTTCGATCTATATGGATACTTCCTATTTTAAGTAATAATTCAAAATTATTCCAAAATTTTCAAATAAAATAGACTATAGTCTGAGTCATGTAAAGCGACGGTCCAAGCAATAAAACTGTCAAAACGTGGCAGTCTTTCTTGACTCTTTAGTGCAGACAGACACAACACAACTTAATTTGGCGGACCTTCAAATAAATATTGTTTGAATACTTAAGTTCTCTTTAGTGAGGTTATTTTGAAATTCTATCCTTCTGGAACAGAAATTTTTAAAAGTTGAAAGGACCTTGGCTGTAGTTATAGCCTGAGTCATGTAACGTGACGATTCAGGCAGTAAAACTGCCAATTTGATCGCCATTATATTGAGCCAATAGTTAGAAATTTGGAAGAAATGTAATTTGTATACTCTGGATCCCGGAGGGGAGAGTTGTTTGGAGATTCTATCCCCAAGGGGGTGAAAATAGATGATAAAGTGAAAACATCAATATTTATTGGGAGGAGAATAAAAAAGCTTTAATATAATATGTATATGGGCATGACCTGGTAGAAAACCAGAAAATTGTTTATGTGGAGAAGCAAAGAGGTGGTGAAGAGAATTTTGAAATTCAAGTTATGGCTTTAATTACAGCAGTAAACGATTACGAGGTAAATATCCAGTTGAATCATTTTTTTCTTAACATTGTTACTAAATAAAGTTCAGACTGTCTTTTCTATCAGTGAAAACATTAGTCATGCAAGAAAGTAAACTCATTAGTCTTTAGACAGTTTTATTACCATTATTGTCACTTTAAATGGTGCAGACTATATCTGTAATGCCGGCGTTAAGAACGAATTATATTGAAGGAATCTCATAAGAATTTGCAAACATGATAAAATGTAGTAGAACATCCTATGGAATTTTTGATAATATTTTACATTAAAATTTTGGAAAATCTAGAAAATTAGGAGATTATTTGAAGTTCCACAGCTTTTCATCGTTTTTATCATTTTTGTACATGTTTTATCCATTGATACTTTTCACTATTCAATTGATGACTGCACGGAGAAAAATAATCATGATTTTATTACTTCATGAGTCAAGAAAAATTTTTCTAGTAAATAATACTATAATTCTCATAAAATGTACTTGGTGACATAAAACAATTTTTTATTCTTTCTAATAATATAATTAGTATTAGAATATCAAGTTAAATAAGTCTAGACTTTTTTTCTCTACCTCTCGATTATTTTATCGTGTCGTAAAGAAAAAAATACTAGAATGAGAATAGTTTAGTAAAATTAGTGATAAGTGTAAAAAATGTTTTCTAATCAAGTCAATTTTACTAGAATCCAGTCTCAACACCGAACGTAGATTGACTAGACATTTCTACGTAGTAAAATCTCCTTGAGCGTCTGGTCGTCCATATAATTGACAGATTTTTAGTCATGTTTGCTAGAATTCTAGCAATATTTTCATGATGGTTTTTATCCGTGTGTATGTACCCAATATATTACATTTTCTTATAAGCAATAAGAAACGGATGGCTACATGTATACATACCACAATATCCGCGAATGAAAGTGGTAGCTATTTGCGGAAAAGTTCAAAGTAGTCAATAAGAACTTGTTAAACTGATGAATACCTACCATTTGGTTTAGAATTTAAAGTAGGAAAGTTTTATGAACAGGCGATCAGTATCACTACGTGGACAATTCCGTTGTGATATTGTGATCATCTTGTTCTAAAAAGGACTTTTATTTTCAATTACGTGAGTTGTTCCTTGAATTACTTAAATTAAACCTATTTTAAGTCTAATTTAACGCGGATAATACACGTGCACGATATGTAAACTGCCACGCATTTAAGTTACCTACTTAGCTACCATAAGCCATTAGTGTCATTATGTCTAATAAGGACTATTCATATTTAAATGGACACTGTACGTTATCTTCGACCATAACGAACGGTGAAAACAGAAGTCAATTTATTTCAAAGCACAGTACGTAATAAATAGTTGGGAGTCTGCATTTGTTTCATCCACACTTCAGAGTAAGTAAATTTTGTAAATTTAAATGTTTTAACGTTCTATTCTATTCTTTCCCATTACATTTGTAAATTCTTAAATTGTATAAACTTCCTAATTCTTTAAATTCCTGAATTTATACATTCTGTAAATTTTTTGGATTAGATTCCAAATTTCTTATATTCATTACATTCCTAATTCTGTGTATCCTCTAAATTTGGTAAAATTATGAATCATTGCAAATTTCTAAATTCCTAATTCTTCGTATTCATAAATTCTCTTAATTCCTGAATTGTCTAGATTTTAAATTCCCTAAATTAAATAAATCCCAAATTCTCTGAATTCTTAAATTCCCAAAATTCTAAAAGAAGTTTGCATTATCCTAAATTGAAATTGTATTCGTGGATGGACAATAATTTAATGCATGCACGGAGAAAAATAATCATCATTTTATTACTTGATGAGTCAAGCAAAATTTTTCTAGTAAATAATACCAGAATTCTCATTGGTGGTATAAAACAATTTTTCATTCTTTCTAATAATATAATTAGTATTAGAATAATCAAGTTAAATAAGTCTAGACTTTTTTTCTCTACCTCTCGATTATTTTATCGTGTCGTAAATAAAAAAATACTAGAATGAGAATAGTTTAGTAAAATTAGTGATAAGAACTGTAAAAAATGTTTTCTGATCAAGTCAATTTTACTAGAATTCAGTCTCAACACCGAACGTAGATTGACTACGTAGACATTTCTAGTAAAATCTCCTTGAGCGTCTGGTCGTCCATATAATTGACAGATTTTTTAGTCATGCTTTTCTAGAATTCTAGCAATATTTTCATGATTGTTTTCTCAGTGTGTAAACTCAGATTTAAGCAAGTTGCACTAAGTACATATTTCCTCCAAAATAATTTGAATTTGGAAAAATTGTTTAGTCGATAACAAATTATGTTTTTTAAGAACCACTTTATATATGTAAAAAATAGTTATAATCTTACCTTTAACAGTAGCCAACCAAAGATCTGAAACTAAAAACATATTTGCTTTTACTATAATGTTATGTTTTAATTGAATTTTAAAAATATTAGTAAATAAATATATTAATATCTACTTCTCGGGTTTCAGTGATATAACCATTATTTTGTGAAAACTACTAAGCAATTTTAATAAAAACCTTAAATCATAATTAATTAAGTATTGTTTATTTCTAGATTCGTACCTAATTATCTTTTACTAATGGATAATTTCCACATATTGGGTGTTATTTGTTTTGCATTATTTGGTTCAATTGTGTCGGCAGGTGTAAGTGAATCACCGAAATACACTACAAAATACGACAATATTGACTTAGATGAAATAATTAAAAGTGAAAGATTGCTTAAAAACTATGTTAATTGTCTGCTGGATGAAGGTCCTTGTACTCCCGATGGGAATGAATTAAAACGTAAGAAATCTCTTTAAGTACCTACAATCCTTGTATTGCATGAAGTTCATAAATTGCAAAGAAAAAATAGTTGTAAGTATGTATAAAAAATATTTGCTAATTTTCTGTTTAAACAATTTCGAAATTAATTATGTAAAAATATACCCAATGTAAACAATCAAACGAAGACCGTTTCCAATAAAATTTTGTATAATTAAGTAATGTGGTAAATATATACCTGCATAATATTTACACAAGCTATCATTTTAGAAATAGACTCTCGCTATAAATAAATGTTTCCTAGGAATTTTCCCAAAGAACTTTGCTTATATCTCTATTCTATTCTCTCAAGGAAGATTTTATACTAAGTGTTTCTTAATTTATTAATGCACACGGAGAAAAATAATCATGATTTTATTACTTGATGAGTCAAGCAAAATTTTTCTAGTAAATAATACTAGAATTCTCATAAAATGTACTTGGTGGTATATAACACAATTTTTCATTCTTTCTAATAATTAGTATTAGAATAATCAAGCTAAATAAGTCTAGACTTTTTTTCTCTACCTCTCGATTATTTTATCGTGTCGTAAAGAAAAAAATACTAGAATGAGAATAGTTTAGTAAAATTAGTGATAAGAATGTAAAAAATGTTTTCTAATCAAGTCAATTTTACTAGAATTCAGTCTCAACACCGAACGTAGATTGACTACACAGACATTTCTATTAAAATCTCCTTGAGCGTCTGGTCGCCCATATAATTGACAGATTTTTTAGTCACATTTGCTAGAATTCTAGCAATGTTTTCATGATTGTTTTCTCGGTGCAATTTAAAAATTAATTTATGTTTAGTAATTTTAGACGTTTTAGTCGTGACTGATCTCAAAATTTACCATTTTAGATAACATGCCGGACGCTTTAGAAACTAATTGTAGCAAATGTAGTGAAAAACAGAAAGAAATGTCCGACGCAATGGTATCGTATCTTATTGAAAATAAGCCAGGATATTGGAGTCAACTGGAGAAAAAGTACGACCCTTCCGGAGAGTACACTAAAAAATACAAGGAAAACAAAAATCAGGAAGTAACAGTTGTTCCGGCTAAAAAATAATTTTTATAACAAGAAAAGAAGTGTCCGTTACTTTATGAATGAATAAAATTTCAACAATTGTTTATTAATCAACTAATTTTCCTAATTTTGAAAGGAATATCTACCCTAATAGTAAATCAACTAAATTATTTAGATGTAGCGACCAGTGACACAGTACGTGTGCGCGATAACAATTCGTGCCATGTACTTGTTACCAACTAACATACTCACGGCGTAAACACCGCTCACGGTACTTTTCGTGTTATCAATTTACAAGATGTAAATCATTCTCCGGCGACAAGTAACAAGTTCAATTCTGGAATAATCGAGGACTTTCTAATTATTACTCATCATTCGGGAATACTCAGGATTTCTTCGAGTTCCTGTCTAGAAAGTTCGAAAGGTGTATATATAGTAATCATCTTTGGACCGAAGGACAGTTAGTTGAAAGAAAGCATCAGTGCGCG
The DNA here is from genome assembly GCA_029378335.1 of Agrilus mali. NCBI lineage: Eukaryota > Metazoa > Arthropoda > Insecta > Coleoptera > Buprestidae > Agrilus > Agrilus mali. The sequence goes on along the minus strand of CM055655.1, from coordinate 4,516,830 downwards.
AATTAAAACCGATAATATACAAAGTGATATAAATAAATTGTTATATAAATAAGTGAATTGTTGTGATATAAATGGTAGTTTTAAGTTAGTGTTTAAGTGTTATAAAAAGTGTTAAATAAATAATTGTTTAAATAAATACTTTGACTAGAAAATTCGTTACATAGATGTCGTGCGTAGTTTAAACATGTAAACTAAAATATACAGAGTGCATACTGCAAACAAACAGTGGGATCACCCCTGATGCTTATGAGTTAATGCCTCATTGACACGTATATAGAGCCTGTAATTCATATGTGGGGGGAGGGGGGTTTAACCCCTCTAACCCCCCAACCAAGATACGCCCCCGGCAACACAGAACTCTCTACTCCACAGATTTGTGTTTTTAATTGTCAACGGGGCAATTTGAAAGTAATCGTTTTTTAAATGTTACGATAGTGGATGGACGAATTTTAAAAAGGCCAAAGAAGGGAAATCCACCAAAATATCTGGATACATGTACTTGCAATATGTGTGAGTGTTTAGAAATTGGAAATAACGCTTTTTATTACGATTGGTTCTTATTATTATAGCAGTTACAGTAAAGATTTTAATGAACTTTAATATCGAATGATGTAATAAACTATTATTTTGAAAAATGCACAACTGCAGGTCCGACTTTTACAACCTTGAAATGCAATAAATAAAATGATTAAACAAGGCACGTACTTCAAAATGTTCTTACGATCAATTATTAATTGTAGTAGATATGATTTAAATAACATTGACGTATTTTGCAACTTGCGTAAAAACTGAAAGCATTTTTTATGGACGATTGCATGACGACTTTGTCAGTTATATTAATTTTGATGTGTCGTTTAATGCTAGCTTGTTTAAATAGTGTTTAATGATGCAGGGCAAAAAGCCAATAAACTAAAATGATGTGAATTTTTATTTAAAAATGAAACTTTTATAGTCCTTTGTTCCTCAAATAGGTGTACGATTTATTAGTTTTGCAAATTTGGGTTTTTTTTCTTATTATTCACGATAATTAATAATAGAAAATAAAATACTACACATAACCCATCGGTAAAACCTTTAATTAGTTTTCACCACTAGCTGATTCACAGGAACCATCCAGCTTCTGTATTAAATTTAAATACGTGAAGTCGTGGGGAATCTTAATGCCAATTCTATCGTGCACTTTTTATTCTAAACATTACATGGGATAAATAGGCATGAACTTAAAAAAAAACCTGGTGAACCATAACAATGGTACCTACCTACACGAAATTTACAACTGCACGGAGAAAAATAATCATGATTTTATTACTTGATGAGTCAAGCAAAATTTTTCTAGTAAATAATACTAAAATTCTCATACTTGACGGTATAAAACAATTTTTCATTCTTTCTAATAATTAGTATTAGAATAATCAAGCTAAATAAGTCTAGTCTTTTTTTCTCTACCTCTCGATTATTTTATCGTGTCGTAAAGAAAAAAATACTAGAATGAGAATAGTTTAGTAAAATTAGTGATAAGAACTGTAAAAAATGTTTTCTAATCAAGTCAATTTTACTAGAATTCAGTCTCAAAACCGAACGTAGATTGACTAGACATTTCTAGTAAAATCTCCTTGAGCGTCTGGTCGTCCATATAATTGACAGATTTTTTAGTCATGTTTGCTAGAATTTTGGCAATATTTTCATGATTGTTGTCTCCGTGTGATTGAAATTAATAAGGAACACTATTTCAATCATTTAGAGCATTTACATATTAGTGATAATTATACATAATAAAATACCGGCCAAGTGCGAGTCGAACTAGCGCATCGAGGGTTCCGTACAAACCTGTATATATGTGATGTAATAATGTGATGTAACTAAAAATCCAAGGTTTTCGGAAATTTTCATTTATATGTGCTATAAAACATTGCTTCATGCCAAATTTCAAGATTCTTAATCGACTGGAAGTACCCTTTAGGTTTTGATTCCCTTGCGAGTAGTTGCGAGTTTGAAAATATGCGGCTTAAATTGCTGTTTCTTTTGATTGCGTTGACATAGAAGTTTGATTTTGTTACAGCTTAAAGGTATTATAGACCTGAGTATTTGATATGAATTTCAATTTAATACCTCTACGCGTTCATGAGGAAAGGGGTAGTAACTTTAAAATTATTAAAAATATTTTTATTATTTGATGTAACTAAAAATTTACGGTTTTCGCAATTTTTCCTTTATCTTTGATATAAGTTGTTGCTTCGTACAAAATTCCAAGATTCTGAGTTCACGGGAAGTACCCTCTAGGTTTTGATTCGAAAATTTGCGGCAATTTGCAGCATAAACGGCTGTATCTTTTGATTGCGCTGGCTTAGAAGTTTGATTTTTTCACAGCTCCAAGGGACAATAGACCCGAGTATTTGGTATAAGTTTTAACTTGATACTACCATGCGTTCCTAAGAAAAAGGGTCTTGACAGACGGACGGACAACGAAGTGATCCTATAAGGGTTCCGCTTTTTTCTTTTGAGGTGCGGAACCATAAAACTTAACCTTCCTGAACTTTGAAATAACTAAAATTAAAAAATTTATACCTTATAATTTTCTTAAGACTTTTTTGTTGTTCAAGTGTAGGTAATAAGTGAAGACAATTACGTGACCAACTTCCCACAAACCTCGAAAATAAGCCCAAGTTTATTTTTAGACTATTTACTCCTTGAATGGTTGTTTTTGAAAAAGCACGAAACAAATATTTACGTACCTAGTAATTCGACGAATTGATACATCTGTCTTACATAATTTTTCCATACAAATTTTAAACCTACTTTAAGGGTTGAATTTTCATACGTCATAATAAAATTTCCCATTTTTAGTGGTCTAGAATATTTCCGTTGGTATACGTATGTAGCTTAAAGACACTAAGTAATACCAACATTAAAAAGAAAACGTGTCGTTACTTACTTACGTAATATTGAAATCAAGACTGACATCTACATATACGCAAAACCCTATATAACGAGTAACAATAAGATCAATATTTAATGAATTACTAAATTATGTTTTTTTTTTTATTCGAATTGTAAGCAAATTTTTGATTTACATTTAAAACATTGTTCATTTGTTTCGTTTTCTGCCATTGTCACCACCAGGCATCGAACATGATATTACCACAGCGTCATTATTTCTTAATTACATTTTTTGACCTTTGTTTCGGTACTTTCGTCGTTATGTTAATAAAAGGCCTGTCCGCCTTGAAATTGCAAAACCAGTTAGTTAAAAGTTCTCATCTTAACACGCTTGTTATAAGCGTGAATTTTACTGCATTAGAAGTTAATGATATTTCGACAACGATTAAGTATTAAATTAAAATTATAGACGATGTTTAAAACCAATGTTGCGTTTATCTGCGCGATTGCTGCGTTTATCCTTTTCATTGATCATCAGAAGACGATTGGGGCGGTCAGCGTTGAGAGGGTGAAAAGAGCCGATGGTGCAAAATATACCACCAAGTACGACAATGTCGATGTCGATAGGATTCTAGGTAGCGAAAGGCTACTAAAAAATTACCTTAATTGCATTCTTGATAAAGGGAAATGTACTCCAGATGGTCAGGAGCTCAAAAGTAAGTTGATATAAAAACCGATATTTATTTTAAAACTACCCTTGTGCTGCTTTTATTATCAAACAAAGAGTTATTTAAATATATGTGGGTTGTTGTAACATTGCGCGAATTTCTAATAAATAACACATGACAATATCAATTCTGTTTTTAAATTTAATTTTGAATAATTTTATATTTCTGAAGTTATACCCACACGGAGAAAAATAATCATGATTTTATTACTTGATGAGTCAAGTAAAATTTTTCTAGTAAATAATACTAGAATGGTGGTATAAAACAATTTTTAATTCTTTCTAATAATATAATCAGTATTAGAATAATCAAGCTAAATAAGTCTAGACTTTTTTCTCTACATCTCGATTATTTTATCGTGTCGTAAAGAAAAAAATACTAGAATGAGAATAGTTTAGTAAAATTAGTGATAAGAACTGTAAAAAATGTTTTCTAATCAAGTAAACTTTTACTAGAATTCAGTCTCAACACCGAACGTAGATTGACTACGTAGACATTTCTAGTAAAATCTCATTGAGCTTGAGCGTCTGGTCGTCCATATAATTGACAGATTTTTTAGTCATGTTTGCTAGAATTCTAGCAATATTTTCATGATTGTTTTCTCCGTGTACCTTTTCTTTACATTTGGCACTTATCAACAGTAGTGTACATGGTTGAAACTTCAATCAATGATAGTTTAAAAAAGTTCATTAAATAATAATAATGATACATACAAAATCATTATCCTATAATTAGTGATCGATTGTCATCAATTGCTAAAAAGTCATATAAGTCTTCTAGGATAAATTTTACCAAATATTTTACATTTTTGGTCCAATTCCAATGCGTTAGGACTTGCGTTGACAGAGTAAAGTATATAAAAAAGTAGGATTAATGTAAAAAATACTTAGTTCAAAAACACTTCTTATTTGTGACGAACTCAATATCTGTTGAAACTATATTGTATAGTGTTTACAAAATAAAGAGCTTTTTGAAAGTAAGTGTTTTTTTTTTATTAAATTCAACATGTGTCGGCTTCCACCACCAACTAGTAAGGATTTTGTTTTGACGAAAGTTATTTTAATTATATTGCAAATATAAAAACAAAAGGTAATGGTATCTATTCCTTTGAGAATGCTTTAGACTTCTTTAACATTTAAAGAGCACAAAGGAAATTAAACGCTTCTTCGATAAATAAAACCTTACCTATGTTCTAAGCCTTTTCGCGTCGCAGTCTGAAATGGTAAAAAAATACACATAAATTGTACCATTTATTGAATTCTTATAAAGTTCAAATTATTTAGAGCTTTAAATACGATTGAGTATGATTAATTCTTTCTACATTCACTTGATGGAAACTCTTTTTTAAACTTAGTAAGAAATAAAACAGAAGTTTTTACAAAATTAGTTTAATATACTTAGCAATCTGAAGAAGCCTAAGTTTATTTAAACTAATTTTGTGGAAACTTCTGTATTTTATTTCTTACTAACTTTTACGATTTAGTAGCTACTTCGTGTGTTTTATCTTGTTAGTTAGAGCTAGTTCGAAATTGTGACATGTTAAACTCATGATCCGCCGTTTTTCCCATTTGCACTTCATTTTTATAAGAAATTTTGATTTTTCGTATTCTGTTTAGTTCTTTAAGTACCACCCTTTATTATTATTAAGTTTGAAAAGCCAAAGACCAAATTAAAATTTATAAAATCCAACCACCACAGTGTAGTAAAATACCAGAAACTTTCAACACGTTCAGTAGTGTTAAATCTTCATATTCAGAAGTCAGAGTAATTCACTTTAAAATATTAAAAAAATAAATCCTCATTTATATATATATATGTAACTAGGAATTATACTTTATACTGCAAATTCTACGTTTAACAGATGTTATGACTTGCTGCTTATTAGCTTTGAATGATACATAACTAACTGCCTACAGGAAAGATATTAAAAAAAATGCCTTGTCTCATTGAAATATATTGAGCTCAGATAAAACTTGATCTTATTAAAAAAAAAAATTGAAATAAATATATAATTAAATAGGTGGTAGGTACATGGAACAATAACAATTTTCTACTTATTACCTACACGAAGAAAAATAATCATGATTTTATTACTTGATGAGTCAAGCAAAATTTTTCTAGTAAATAATACTAGAATTCTCATAAAATGTACTTGGTGGTATAAAACAATTTTTCATTCTTTCTAATAATTAGTATTAGAATAATCAAGCTAAATAAGTCTAGACTTTTTTTCTCTACCTCTCGATTATTTTATCGTGTCGTGTCGTAAAGAAAAAAATACTATAATGAGAATAGTTTAGTAAAATTAGTGATAAGAACTGTAAAAAATGTTTTCTAATCAAGTCAATTTTACTAGAATTCAGTCTCAACACCGAACGTAGATTGACTACGTAGACATTTCTATTAAAATCTCCTTGAGCGTGTGGTCGTCCATATAATTGACAGATTTTTTAGTCACATTTGCTAGAATTCTAGCAATGTTTTCATGATTGTTGTCTCCGTGTAGGTTTGACTTTTGAGTGCTTTACAACTCCCCGTGATGTAGGCAATTTGCACCTCAACAACCAGTGTTAAGGCTCACCTTAGATAAAATTGTAATTTGAGAGAAATCGTTTCGTCTGGTTTACTTTACATAATATTTTTCAGATTTGCCAATCAATTTTTAGCGTCACACTACCATATATCTAAGAGAGCTATAAGATTGGGTCCATTTAGTACAAATTAGTATAGGTAAATGTAGGTTAGGTTAGGTTAGGTTACGAAATTTGTACCTTTTGCCAAATACTTTGGGTGTAGCCTTTTAAGTACCTTTGTCAAATTTCCAAATTGCTGTAATACTTAGATAAAGAGCAGGGTATCGACTTGTTGCCAATTTATATACTAGACGAAATCGTATAAATACAATTTCAGCTTAAAATTACATTTTCAGAAATAAACAAGAATTCTAGCAATATTTTCATGATTGTTTTCTCCGTGTAATTTATATTTGAATAAAAAGAGTAATAATAGTATCCTATTAACAGTTTTGCAAATTTTGAAACCACCATTACAAAAAAGAAAATAAAAATGAAGCTCATTTGTTAAAAAACTTGTTTTATGGAAAAAATTAAGTAGATAATCTATTTAAATTTTTTATATAGATACCCATCTAATTTTGTTTGTTTTTACAGTATTTGCATTGATATTATTAACTTAAAATGGTCAAGGTCAACTACGTATGCAATTCATGTCAGTTTTCTATCTGAATCTTGTTTTGCCATTAATCAACCTAAAAGATGTAAACACAAACAAAATGGTAATATAATAATTTAATATAGAGGAAAATTTTAAAATAAACCGTAACTTCAATACATATTTTTATGAAGCAAACCTTACATCACAAATAAATAATACATATTTATATTTATCCCAAAGAAAACTGACTTCATCTGGTATACATATAGATATGTTTAAGTCCCAGGGAAGAAGCCCCATTCTTAACATACATGTATTGTATTTGGAATTGTTTCCTCTGCTTACAAAAGGTTGTCATATATATATATACAGGGTTTTTCAAGTTGATGGGCTATTAGAAGTATATGAATTAGTAGAAGGAATTCAATTCTGAAACTTGGGCTCATTTGGTTATTGTTTATGCCGCTTCTTTTAAAAATATTTTCAAGTTCGATTTACATCCGGTTATACCGGAAGTCGATACCAACTTTGTTATTTTAAATAGAATGGTATATTTTTCACGCTGAATTCGAATAAAACGTGTAATTCTAAGGTAAGTTTGATAACCAACTTGTACACCTATGACGATCGGTTTCTGAGTTAATTTAATTTATAGAAAAAAAAATCGCTACCGCAACCCAAATTATAAAAAATCATAACTTCCACAAAATACGACTTAGAGTGTTGAAATTTTTACTAGTAATAGCTGAATATTAGTGCTAACGCCTTGACAAAATTGAATTAAATAATTTATACAGGGCGTTCAAAATTAAATTCTAAAATTGAAAAATTTCAAACACGAATTACTTCGTTTTTTCAAATAGCACCTACTATTTTTTATTTTTTCAATCGATTCCTTTTTTTATCCTCTTTCGATCTATATGGATACTTCCTATTTTAAGTAATAATTCAAAATTATTCCAAAATTTTCAAATAAAATAGGAAGTATCCATATAGATCGAAAGAGGATAAAAAAAGGAATCGATTGAAAAAATAAAAAATAGTAGGTGCTATTTGAAAAAACGAAGTAATTCGTGTTTGAAGTTTTTCAATTTTAGAATTTTATTTTGAACGCCCTGTATAAATTATTTAATTCAATTTTGTCAAGGCGTTAGCACTAATATTCAGCTATTACTAGTAAAAATTTCAACACTCTAAGTCGTATTTTGTGGAAGTTATGATTTTTTATAATTTGGGTTGCGGTAGCGATTTTTTTTTCTATAAATTAAATTAACTCAGAAACCGATCGTCATAGGTGTACAAGTTGGTTATCAAACTTACCTTAGAATTATACGTTTTATTCGAATTCAGCGTAAAAAATATACCATTCCATTTAAAATAACAAAGTTGGTATCGACTTCCGGTATAACCGGATGTAAATCGAACTTGAAAATATTTTTAAAAGAAGCGACATAAACAATAACCAAATGAGCCCAAGTTTCAGAATTGAATTCCTTCTACTAATTCATATACTTGTAATAGCCCATCAACTTGAAAAACCCTGTATAACTTACCACGTATTAAAAAAAAAGAATATACCCAGTAACCCTATCAAAAGCATCTAAATCCACCCCTGGCAAATGTTTGATCAAACCACTTTCTTACTACAGTTCAATTTTCTTTATTTATTCTTGCTTAATCCATTTTATGTAGGTACAGTGTGTTACCAAATTTTAAAGATATTTAGATGACAACTCCCTGAACAATTAGCAGAAACATATCCGAGAACACTCGCTATTCGTTTAATTAGTAAAATACCATTTTCTGGGCTGTTTTAGTGTTCACTTAGATAAAACATAGTCTTAGTTGGATCAATAAGCGCCTCTCAAATCAAAATTCCACACCCACTGTAGTCAAGCCTAATAAAGGATATTAAAATTTTTAATATATCGAAACCACGAGTTATTATCAACAGGTAATTTAATAAAAAGAGGTTGCTTTAGGTAAATTCAGTTTATTAAGTAGATACCTAACTACAGAAGAAGTACAAGATCTGTAGAAATTATGGGGTGGTAGCGTGCCCTCATAATTAAATGAATAGGTATTGTTTTGGTGTATCTTACATCGTCAATTTTTTATAAACCAGTTTTCTATTTTAGGAGGCGATTAACAAAGATTTTGTTGATTACTTGAAATTGAATTCTTGTAAATCAATAGAATATTCAAATATGTTCTCGAAATAACACAGTGGACTTTAAACTTAATTAATTATATTGTTCAAATGTAGAAAAAAGTTGATTTATGGACCTACTTGTTTACAATAGTTCTTTCTGATATAACAACCGAGTTTTGCACGTAAGCCAGGCAATAATCGTCAATGCAAATAGTTGTTAAACTTCTGTGTTCTATAAATGAAAACTAAAGCACCGAAATTCAAATACAATGATCAGTACAATATGTAAAAACTATTTCATTGTTTTCTGTCTTGCTGTTTAACTTTAGGTATATATATCTACGTAGACATAAGCAAAATTGCAGCTACAAAAGTAAAAATTGTTTATTTTATTCAAAAATATACTTTGAAAGTAAGGATTTATAAAAAAACAAAGTTTCAAGACGTACATTTATTTTCACTACAACTCTTTCGCTTAACTTAAGCTTCTTTAGGTGAAAATATAAGTAACAAAATTTGTGATTAGCTACCAAATATATATTGTGATAATCATATCATTATATATACCTAGGAAGAAATTAAATTCACTCAATTCGTTCTTAAATGATAAGCTTTAAAGGTTGCAAATACAATTACAAAACAAATGAGAAGCCTTAATAGATTATGAAAAATGATGATAGTTTTACGAGCTTTGTTGTTCCTTCTTTAGTTAATAGTGAAATCAATTAACAAAGTATTCTGTATGACCTGAATATAATTTTTAATGAAATTAAATTTTCAGAACATTTAGGTGAAGCTTTGGCCACTGAGTGTGCGAAATGCAGCGAAACACAGAAGAAGCAAGCTGGTAAAATTTTAAGCTTCATACTACAAAATCACCGAGACTTTTGGGACCAGCTTCTAGAAAAATATGACAAAGAAGGCAATTTCAGGAAGAAATACGAAGAAGGGGCTGATGACTATGAAGATAAATAAAAAACTACAAAGATATTCTATTCCGTTCTTATTGTATGAGCTTCTTGTAAATATTTTGTACATTAATAATACTTAGTAGATATAATACGTATACATATAATTCACCTGTTTTACCTCTATTTTTTTACCAGCAATCTCGTACTAAAAAAGCATAGATAGTTTACATGTGTAAATAAATATATTTCATAAATAAATTATAAATATCTACATAAATATTTCATGACGCATGTCGCCAGTTTTTAGAGCCAACCAACAGTAAAGTGCATATTTTTCTGCATTCTAAAGCAAACAATAGGTACACATCCAATACTAATAATAACTTTTTTTACGTTAAGTTAAAAAAATATAACTGGTCTTCAAAGAAAGAATTTAGATATTTATAACATAAAACAATTCAGCTATTTTATTATTCATATTGGTAGATACATTAGCAGTTCAGAATGTAGTCCATGGCACAAAGACCTATGAATTTATAATTTTTTTTAATTGTGCGTCGTCTCTCCTCACTTATTTGATAAGTCCTTATACCGTGGACTAATACCAACTCTAATTATTTACCAAATATTTGAAATTATTTACCTCCCATTTATAGATAATAAAAGAAATATATCTTCTTTGGTACATATATTATCACTTTATTCTAGCACAAGTAACAGATTTTTCTTGCTTAAATTGTTTTTTTTCAAATAAATGGTAGCTATAATGCAAGTACATTTTTATAATAGTAATAAGGATAATATAAATGTTATTTAGTATATTCTATTACAATTTATCAGAAACTAAAATTTTTAATTGATGATAATTTAAACAGATGTACATGAGACAGCAAATAGCTAATAATTTAAATTAATCTACAATATGTTTTCATTGTCAGAGTTCACTGTTATATATTGACCTATGAATTTATATTGAAGTTGCTTAATTTTCATTTATTTGTTAATGTTTTATATCTCCTCACATTTCTATTTGGAATTTCAAAACAGAAAAACGTACAAAGTGACTTTTTGTAAAAATACCATAGACATTCCGTCCGATTGATAAAAAAGATTATGAACAAGTGGCAAATTTATAATATTTATCCAGCAGATGATTGTAATTAAAAATTATAATTGATCAATAAAAAACTTTACAAAGTATTTGTTACCGTTTTTAAAATTTTCTGTTTTATCCCATAACTTTAGGTAGAACAGTTATCATTGTAAGACACTTTATAGCCAGCCAGGTTTTAATTTGCGTCTGGCTATTAAATGATAACTAAATACGTTTGCACGTTTGGCTCCATTTTTTTAATGCCATACTAGGTAGTTTAAGAAAAAAAAAAAGGATTTCGTGTCTCTTATTTCGTCAACAACGGACCTTCGTTACAATGGGTTTATCTTGACACAAATATTTCCAAAGTTCCATTTCATTGTTACAATGCCACAAATATTTCCAAAGTTCTATTTCATTTTCTACTTTTGTTATCATATCGTAAAATCGAGTAATGATTATATAAGCTTGTCGTTTTGTTAGATTTTCAACATTTGTCCTGGGTACAGTTTATCTTCAGTAAATAACTAAGAAAAGTAATAGTATATAGAGGTTTCCAAATAAAGTCTTTTAGTCCTTTAAGGGCTTCCTATCGAATGATTACCGATATTGTCTTCCAACAATGAGCGACACTAGTATAACGTCTCATCTAGTGAAATCATTTTGCTATCCTTTTAAATGTCTTCTGCGACTTTTCTGTATCATCATGGTACCTTTTAAGCAACTGCATCTTTAATTGCATTTTAGCTACAAACGAGTATAAAAGTAATAGTTTCCATCAGTCAAGTAATTCATTATGAACATAAGACACAGGATTAACGAAAATGTATATCAAGTTAGCATGACAAATTTATTTTTCCGATTTCTGACTTGCACTATAATTTGTCGCTAATTTGTTACCAAATCCATAAATTTGTCGCTCGTGCCGTTTAGCCATAATCAGCTGGTATGCTAGCTTGATATCAAACTAGCACTACACATAGCGTATCTCGAAAAGGAAATGTCGTAAGATATTACCTACTGTAAAGACCATAATTTGTCGCTAAAAGGTGACACATTCAACGAATTTGTCGTTAATTTTATCTCCAGCTGAGAAGCGAAAAACTGCTGGAAAACCATCAAACAATTAATCAAGGAGTTCTTTGTTACATTTGTTTTAAGAGATCGGATTTATTTACTAAATTTTTTAAATTAGGTTTTCCTTGTTGCCCCCAAGTTGGGCAACACGTTACCTTTCGAGAGTTTGATGGCTTTCCAGCAGTTGTTTGCTTATCAGCTAGAGATAAGACTAGCGACAAATTCGTTGAATGTGTCGTCTTTCAGCGACAAATAAGCGACAAATTATGGTCTTTACAGTAATATCTTACCACATTTTTTTTTCGATATAGGCTGGTGATTATGGCTTAACGGCACAAGCGACAAATTTTTAGATTTGGTAACAAATTAGCAACAAATTAGCGACAAACTAAAGTGCTAGTCAGAAATCGGAAAAAAACTTTGTCGTGCTAGCTTGATATACGTTTCACGAAACTAAAGAAGCAAAAATGTAAAGCTAAAAGGCATTTCTGGGCTCACTATTTGGACTTTGGAAACTTCCTTTTTAAAGATTTTTCTCTTCTTGAAAATCCTGTTGGTTTGTTGTTTCCCGTTTTATATTGTTTCTCTGAACTTGGAAATTTAGGTAATAACTAGGTTCCTTTTTAAAGCTCTCGAAATCTTATAAAGAGATAATGTTTTTCGTGGTATCAACGGTATGGTATCTATTTTTGCGAAAATTGTTGGATAACGACAAAATCTCTAGCAGTCTATAAAAACTTTGGAATAAGTTTTTCTTTTGTCATAACCAATCAAAAGTTTGTCCAATAGATATCCATCCAGACTTTTGAGCTCGACAAATCCAATAGACACTTCTTGATCTTTATTTTTTGCTTCTACAAATGATTGCAGCCCAAATTATAACTGTTTTAGTTTTGCTATTCTTGCTGCGATCTAAACAAAACTAAAAAGAACCATCCATTCAACTCTCCACTTTAAATCACAGTACAAGAAAGGCAGTAAGACAACCAGTTGGCTTTTTTGGTAGAAATCTCCAAAAACTATAACAGTAGATCATTATAGAAGAAATGGCAACAGTTTCCTTTCTTTATGTTACTAGCCCTCGAACTACCATTCATCCTATCAATATGTATAGTGTACTAGTTTTTTCGCTTTACAAAGACATTTATAAACAAACATTTTAGAAGTTATTAGTTACTTGGTCCTATTCTTTAACATTTGCTGAATCTCTTCGAGTGTCTTTCCTTTAGTTTCCGGAACATACACATACGAAAATATCAAAATAACTATACAACAGAGCCCGAAAAATGTAAACGGCGCAAATAGTCCAAAATTATTGGCTAGAGTTTGAAATACTTTGGTCGATGTCAAAAACGATGCGGCGAAAATTATACACACAACATTAATAGCTTTTCCTTTCACGCTTGCGGAAAAAAGTTCCCCCAGCATCAGGATGGGAACCAGTCCCAATCCGCTTCCGGCAAACAAGAGCCATATTACCATACTAAGAAGCGGTATCCACCTTACACTAGAAACATCTAAAAGTTTATTATCTGCGATGTAAGAAAACACGGCAAGAAATAATAACGTCAAACCACAACCAATAGAAGATATTATCATGGAAACTCTTCTTCCATACCTGTCCATTAAAAACATATTTGCAGACATTATTAGCAATAATGCTCCTGTGTAAATAATAGAGGATGTGCTTTTTGAGAAGACACTTCCACTTTGTTCGAACAAGTACTGGGTGTATACTCCAAACGCAGGCATACCGCAAAATTGCTGGGCTGCTCTGAGACCAGCTCCTACTATTAGCGCCCTTCTATTCACAGATTTCATGAACAAATCTTTTAAAGTACCTTTCTCGGATATTTGACGTTTAACATCACTTTCTAGATTAATTAGTTCTTCGTCTACATCTTTCCTCCATCTAAAAAATATTATCAATCATACGTATATACTGTACGTCACACATTGGGCCAAGAAGCTTTTAAAAATGACAATAAACAGAAAAAAGCAATTACAAGTAGGTAATAAATACCAAATAGACACCTCTTATTAAAAAATAAATTTTAAATGTTTACCTTAAGGTTTGTAAAGATTTCCTCGCAGCTTCTTCTCTTCCTTTCATAATAAGGAAGTAAGGCGATTCTGGCATAAAAGAGAAGAGAATAAGATGAAGAGTTGGCCCAAGAGCACATACGATTGCAGTATGCGGTATTGGCATGAAAGCACCAATAACGTTTATTATAAATTGACCAAGGTATATCCCAATTCCAACCATATTTCCCCAAACACCTCTCACTTTTGGTTCTGCAATCTCTCCCACATACATCGGAACAACCGTAAAAACACTTGCATCTCCAATACCAGCAAAAAGCCGAGACAGGTCAAGCATCAGGGTCGAATTGGCCACTGCTATCAAAATCCAGGATACAAGATAAGGAACGGATAACAAAAGAGCACATTTTTTTCGACCCAGGATGTCAACCAGGATCGCCACAATCGGACATGTCACCATAAGACATAGCGACTGTATTATTGGAAAATAAGAACATTCTTCGAACGATATTTTTATCGTCGAATTCGGAGAGAGCAAATTGGGGATGGATGGAGATGTCCATCCAAAGCTTAGTCCAAAATTAATGGATGATATGCAAGCTGCAACAAACAGTTTTTAAAGAAATTAAATAAGTTACAACATGTATAAGAAAGGCGCTTTTTTATAAAAATTGATCAAAACGGGGAGGCACTTTTAGCACCCTTATCGACCACAGGCGCTTTTGTCTCGTACTCTTCTAAAAAATGCAATAAAATTAATTTTAATTGATCAAACTGACTTAACAATTTTAAAATTCTAATTGACATTAGTAGGTTTATAGTATTTAAAAATACTTCTATTTAATTTAAGGTTAGATCAGCTCATCACTCAAATAGACCAGTGATGAAGCCTTCAAAAATACTAAAAAGTGAAAAAAAAATATAGTAAGATGAAACCCATTAGAAAAGGAAGAGAATATAACAGAACTGAAAGGAAAAATAATTTACAGGCGATCTCAGGTCGGGAAGGGGAGTTTTTAAGCGTAAAAAACAGTTTTCCTTGATTTCCAGAAAAACTACAAGTCTTAGGGAAAAAAGTTAAATGGCAAAGTTATAGGTAATAAAAATATCTACAACTCTTGTATTTACACTTTTTTCACATAACCTCAAAATTTATGTGAAAAATTCAAATAACCAACTTTTTAGTTTTTTATTTTTATCTTTTACAAAAAAACTTTTTTTTTCACGAAATTTGGTGAAAACTTGCCTATTTATGTCCCAAACACGCTGTAATTTTTTTAATTTTAAATATGTATTTTTTCACCTTATTTTTACTTAATATCGAAAAAGCACCCTAATTTTCAATCGAAAATTCACACGTCAAAATATCTGCTTTTTAAAAACGTTCGTGGGCTTTTTGTTTCGTTGAAATCTCTACTTTCTGATGGTGTGACAAAAAATACACATTACTATGGTAAGTTTTTTCAGGAAATACAATCTGGAATCATAACGTGCTGAAGTGTACAAACCTGGAGGTAAAACTTTTGAATTAACTATAAATTAAGGTGAGATTTCCTAATTTTTCCAAGAAATGGAAATGAAAACAGGACAAAATATTAAGGCAGGAGTTAAGGGACATTCTACACAGATGTTTCTTAATTCATTGGTTCATTATGGTTTATAGTATGTACCTAGTTATTCTACCCCCTACATCCTGATAAACTAAAAACAAACCAGAATATTTAAAAGGGTTTTTATTTTAATACGTCCCAATTTTTTCAGACAGTTACTGCCAGTACCGAACCGTCACAATGTCAACAGACTGATTGCAAATGTTTTTTAAATTCTCAAAATACATAAAGACTGCATGTTATGTAATTAAGTATATTTCGGAAAATAACCAACCGGCGCGGCCTTAATCGGTTTGTTTGGGATGTATAAAAATGATAATTAAAGAAAACATATTTGTACTTGTATAAAATATTTCTTGTATGTAGTTTGTGTTACTGTCACTCAATGTTATATTTATAGAAGTCTTTGGCTACTCTGGGCGATTTTCGTTATTTTTAACTATTGCTTGTAGTTACGTAGTAAACATTGTTTAAAATCTATTTTTAATACAGACGTACCCTCATCAAATAGCATGTATGTAATTTTTCTTTGCAAGAGAAAAAAAGTTTAATGGATTTTCTTGTATAAGTTTTTTACCAGGGCTACAGAGGAACGAGGGTAAACAATATCTAATAAAATTTTTATTGAGAGTTACGGAAAGAGTGTACTTACGCATGAAACATAGTGAATAATTAATTATACGAAGCATATCTGTTAAAGTTGACTTAGGTAATGTATAAGCGAAAAAATAAATTAATAGTTTGACTTTTCTTTGACTGCTGAAACTCCTTAATAACTTTCTTTTATGTTGTTTACCATATGTACAATTTCAAAACGCCAGTATCATCTGAAAACGTTTTCCGAAAATAATAATTTTATGAACGTCACTTCGCTGCGTTCCTTTACTTTAAAATTACAATTTTGTGGATAATAACTGTATCATAATTATTAAAATATTTTCTTTTAATAGACTTATAATTCAGCTAATGTGTATTATTTCAAATGGTGACGTAAGAAACCAACATTAAATTTAAATGCAAAATCGTGAGTTTCAAGAGATATATATAAAAAGTAAAACGTCGACACGACAGACAAAACAATAAACTATTATTATCGCAGCAATACGTAATACGTATTTGTCAAGTACCTTAAGCGTATTTTTGAAATTCTGAGGAGGTTGTGTCACGGTCGTTGTTGAAACATAAAAAATAAAACAATAGAAATTTAAGTTGGGGACTTCTACAACTTTTCATCATAAAATATCAATAATATCCGGCAAATACAATTAGAAATCAAAATTATAACATAACTAGCAGCAATACCCGGCGTTGCCCGGGTAAGAATATATTACACGGTTTATGGAACATTCTAGCATATGCGCGAATTTAGAACTATCCAGAACATCCCATTATGATTCAAAACATTTTCTAACTTTTTTTTAACACTCTGAAACATTCTTGAATGATCTTCAAGATTCTGGAACATTCTTGAACATTGCCAAATCATTAAATTAATCTCTTGATTGTTACGATGATAACACTGACGAAAAGTCACTGAATTTCGGTTTATATACCATCAGACATAGAAATTTCTAGTATTAGAACACTCAAGAACATTCAAATAGTCTGTTCTTTTCCATTTGTCAAAATCACTTAAATTTTTTTGTTCATTGTTTGCTCTTGTTTCCAATTGATCTTCACTCGACTGAAAACACAATTTAACTGACAAAAAGTCACTGAATGTTGATTTATATATCATTGAACATCAAAATTCCTAGTACCAGTACACTAGAATATTTAGACGTACATCACTTTAAAACGTAGACGTAACTTTTTGAAACTTTCTGGATCATTCAAGAAATTTTCAGAACTTTCTCGAACATTCTAAGTCGATAATAACAGTTTGCGCTCATTTTAGAATTTTTTAGATCATTTCAGAAATTTTGAGATCTTTCCGGAAGTCCTTATGAATTAAAAAAGGACAGAAATACTTTATTTCACCTTTCTGTCACCTACAACCACCTACTTCCACCCACCGCGACCAAACTCTTTTACTCCCACATGGAGATCAAGGGGTATTTACCACCCCAACAGGAAGTTGATTGGAGTAGGTAGAGATAGAGAAAACCCTGTTTTTACATACGAACATTAGCATTTTATATATGTATTAAATAAAGCCTTTGAGGCACACGTTAAGTAAATATATTTAAAAAAAATAAAGGCGAATCTGATAATGACGAGAAGTAACTCCTGCCCGATTGTAAGAGTTAACTAGGTACACGTGCAATACCAAATAACCTATTGGATAATTTAGACTAATAATAATTCTAATTTTGAAATTTCATGTAAAAAAAGGTGTTCTTAATATAAACGCACTCAAATCTCCTCTAATTTTGATCTTCAGCTAAAAGAGGTTGATGACGCCTGGTCAAACAAGATTAAGCGTGTATGTAGGTTGGTATAGTTGGGCCAAAATTATAGAACGCTTATACACGGAGAAAAATAATCATGATTTTATTACTTGATGAGTCAAGCAAAATTTTTCTAGTAAATAATACTAGAATTCTCATAAAATTTACTTGGTGGTATAATACAATTTTTCATTCTTTCTAATAATTAGTATTAGAATAATCAAGCTAAATAAGTCTAGATTTTTTATCTCCACCTCTCGATTATTTTATCGTGTCGTTAAGAAAAAATACTAGAATGAGAATAGTTTAGTAAAATTAGTGATAAGAACTGTAAAAAATGTTTTCTAATCACGAGAAGTAACTCCTGCCCGATTGTAAGAGTTAACTAGGTACACGTGCAATACCAAATAACCTATTGGATAATTTAGACTAATAATAATTCTAATTTTGAAATTTCATGTAAAAAAAAGGTGTTCTTAATATAAACGCACTCAAATCTCCTCTAATTTTGATCTTCAGCTAAAAGAGGTTGATGACGCCTGGTCAAACAAGATTAAGCGTGTATGTAGGTTGGTATAGTTGGGCCAAAATTATAGAACGCTTATACACGGAGAAAAATAATCATGATTTTATTACTTGATGAGTCAAGCAAAATTTTTCTAGTAAATAATACTAGAATTCTCATAAAATGTACTTGGTGGTATAAAACAATTTTTCATTCTTTCTAATAATTAGTTTATTAAAATAATCAAGTTAAATAAGTCTAGACTTCTTTTCTCTACATCTCGATTATTTTATCGTGTCGTAAAGAAAAAAATACTAGAATGAGAATAGTTTAGTAAAATTAGTGATAAGAAGTGTAAAAAATGTTTTCTAATCAAGTCAATTTTACTAGAATTCAGTCACAACACCGAACGTAGATTGACTAGACATTTCTAGTAAAATCTCCTTGAGCGTCTGGTCGTCCATATAATTGACAGATTTTTTAGTCATGTTTGCCTAGAATTCTAGCAATATTTTCATGATTGTTTTCTCCGTGTAGCTTTGACTTTTGAGTGATTTACAACACCCCGTGATGTAGGCAATTTGCACCTCAACAACCAGTGTTAAGGCTCACCTTAGATAAAATTGTAATTTGAGAGAAATCGTTTCGTCTGGTTTACTTTACATAATATTTTTCAGATTTGCCAATCAATTTTTAGCGTCACACTACCATATATCTAAGAGAGCTATAAGATTGGGTCCATTTAGTAAAAATTAGTATAGGTAAATGTAGGTTAGGTTAGGTTAGGTTACGAAATTTGTACCTTTTGCCAAATACTTTGGGTGTAACCTTCTAAGTACCTTTGTCAAATTTTCAAGTTGCTGTAATACTTATATAAACAGCAGGGTATCGACTTGTTGCCAATTTATATACCAGACGAAATCGTATAAATACAATTTCAGCTTAAAATTACATTTTGGGAACTAAACAAGAAGAAAAAATAACAAAAGTTCAGTGGCAGCCAGACCTTGGACTTCTTATTTGAAATTTAAAATCGTGTATGCTTTTTATATATACATAAATTCAGATTTTATAGCTTCAATTAAATCCTTTGAAAACGATCCAATTGTTAGATAAATTTCTTACATAATATATATTTAGATATTCAACTAATTATTATTATAACTAATTTTCATATTTTATATTATATACCATAAATATTTAGTTCAACTATAGTGAAGTCAGAAAACACTTAAAGGTTTGTGAAATTTCGCATATAAAAATCAAGAAATAACAAATATGACTAGTATCAACAATCATAAAAAACTTTCACTGACGGTTCTAAAACTGAAGAAGAAGCACGATGTGCCATAGTAATGGAAGAAACAGAAAAATATTTCAAACTATAAATAACATACACATCAGTATTCTCTTGTGAAGATTATGCTATAGAAAAAAAACCATCGAACTAATAAACACAAATAAAATAATTTTCCTTCATTCCAACCAACTCTCTGAATGTACTAAAAGCCCTTCAAACAACTACAACATATTGTGAAAACAAAAAAAAAAAAAAAACTTTTGGGTGTTTCATTCCCATCAATGTTGGTGGGCAGGCTAGCCTCTCAGGCCTACATTCTTGAGAAAAGTCGGAGGGTAGGGCGGAAGGCCCTCTTCAGCCTCCTTTAGGAATCATGGGAATGGGTGGGTGGTGATTTTGGGGAAGAAAGATGAGACGGACGAAATGAAGACAGAAGAGAAGTGAAAGACTATCATCTGTGGAATATTACTACCCCAGCATTTGCCTAAATGATCCAAAGAAACCACAGAAAAACTTTCATTATGGGATGTTCTGGATAGTTCTAAATTCGCGAATATTCTAGAATGTTCCATCAAACGTGTAATACGATATATTCTTACCCGAGCGACGCCGGGTATTGCTACTAGTAGTAGGTATAAATAAATAAATATATTTCAAAACGATGCGACCTTTTTATATTATGGGAAATATGAAACAAAATCGAAACATTTTCTCGTTAAAGTATACCTATGGTTGAAAACAACATCGTACAGAAGCAGTTACCTATTTTCTAAATCTTATCTTTTAGTTTAAACAAAGTACACGTTTAAAATGTTTGCTTAGTCTATTTAACTGTTTTAACAATATACAAATAAATTTTTGCTAATTGTAAAACAATAGTTGACGTAGGTAGGTAAGTAGGTACCTACTACTAGAAATAGAACAATGGTTAAAAATTGTGCAACATTACTAGACCCCAGTGTAAACGAAACAACCATAAATTTTCTAATAAATAAAATCTGGAGTTTGAACTTATTTAAAAATGTAATTTATTGTGTGCCTGTTTTTGTTAGGAAATAAGACCTGCAGTAAAAAAGTAAAAAATAATAAATGCATCTGTACCCAAGAAAGCAACAACTTTTTTGATTTAAATTTGTCACATTTTGTTCACAACGTATGGTCAACATTAAATAACATCAGATACGCTGACATTAAAATAACCCTTTTCTATTTATAGAGTAATGGCAATAGTACGTAACATGGATGGATATAAGTATGAAACGTGAAAAACAAATTGAACTCCATTGAACTAAACCAAATAAAACTTGAGGATGACATCTTCAGTATTGAAACGTACGTATTATTTATTTTACATATGTACTATGGGTAATGTTTTATGTATATAGATACAAGTATACCATAATAGGTACAAGAACTTTTCTTTAACAATAAAACCTTGTGCCTCTCCTCAATCTCTCAATTAAAATTATAAATATAAAACAATTAATTACTTACCTATCAAAATAGCAACAATTTGAAACCATTGATGATTTCGGTGATCTCCCACTTGTATTTTAAATTCACTAATCATTTTTCAATCAAAGCACTACTCGAGCACTTGTCCAGAGCAATGCCCTACGCATCTAACAATATTCTTGTAAGATCTTTGCTATTTTAAAATTTTGCGTGTCCCCCTCGTTGTGTCCGAGCATTTTTGACTTTTTAATACATAGTTTGCAATCGTTTGCAATCATCTAACGAAGCAAATCGATCAGCATCACACTGGCCCGCTTATGTCACACCGCGCCGCTGATAATAGAAGCGTCTATTAATATATATTATGTTAAAAAAAATGCATGCCAACTTAATATCGGGTACCCACCTACATATGTGTGCATATACAGATAAAATGGTTATCTAAATAAATAATTTATCACAAATTCTGCAGACGTTTTAAATTGGTTTTACAAAATGATGAAAGCATGATGTGCTAAAACGATATCGTTTTCTTCATAAATACTACACACATGCAAAAGAAATTGCAAAACGTCTTGTATAATTTTAATTTTACAACCTATGAAATACATCAACAAAGATGTTAGTGCTTTTAAATTTTTTCGTTGAAGTAGTAAATTATTTAAATTACTACAAATATATCAGCAATGAAATATATTGATAGTTGCTAGTCATACTCGTTCAAATATACTACCTCTTGATTTAGTTCTTTTTGTAATTCCGGATTTCCTATAGATTTACTATAATTAGAGTGTTTAAATGATAATATTCATCCAGCTATGTTTGTCCCAAAAGAGAACGAGGAAATGCAATTTAATCAGTACTGGGTGGCCAACTAAAAAAGTATGTCAGGTGTATTCAGGAAACTACTTATATGTGGGGTTCAATTGCAATGGGATTTTTCTCAAAAGAATACCGGCCAAGTGCGAGTCGAACTCGCGCACCGAGGGTTCCGTACAAACCTGTATATATGTGATGTAACTAAAAATTTAAGGTTTTCGGAATTTTTCCTCTATATGTGCTATAAAACATTGCTTCATGCCAAATTTCAAAATTCTAAATCGACTGGAAGTACCCTTTAGGTTTTGATTCCCTTGCGAGTAGTTGCGAGTTTGAAAATATGCGGCTTAAATTGCTGTTTCTTTTGATTGCGTTCACATAGAAGTTTGATTTTGTTACAGCTTAAAGGTATTATAGACCTGAGTATTTGATATGAATTTCAATTTAATACCTCTACGCGTTCATGAGGAAAGGGGTAGTAACTTTAAAATTATTAAAAATATTTTTATTATATGATGTAACTAAAAATTTACGGTTTTCGCAATTTTCCTTAACTGTGCTATAAGACGTTGCTTCGTACCAAATTTCAAGATTTTGAGTTCATGGGAAGTACCCTGTAGGTTTTGATTCGAAAATTTGCGGAAATTTGCGGCATAAACGGCTGTATCTTTTGATTGCGTTGGCTTAGAAGTTTGATTTTTTCACAGCTCCAAGGGACAATAGACCTGAGTATTTGGTATAAATTTTAGCTTGATACCTCCACGCGTTCCTGAGAAAAGGGTCGGACGGACGGAAGGACAAAGAAGTGGTCCTATAAGGGTTCCGCTTTTTCCTTTTGAGGTGCGGAACCCTAAAAATGTTAAAAGTTAAGAGGTTTTTAAATAGCAGCATTGTAATCGCTGTAAAATTTGTGAAATCTTTTTTCTGTAACGCGCTTTGCTCTATATGTATTTGCAAAGAATGTGGTGGGTCAAATTAAACTCTAAAATTTGCTTATTTAAATTAATAATTGATTGAGAAACGTATTTATGTTTCATGAAGTACCTAGCGAACTTTCAGTTACTGCGAATATTTAAATATACGCCACTGTATGTCATACTAAAACCCGGACAAATTCTTGCGTTCCGCGAATTAACCTGCCTCGTTACTGAGGATTTTACATCAACAAAGTTTGAACGAAGTCTACCTACCATAGTGTTCAAATGTTCCACCAACAGACAGACACTAGATTCCCCTGGAGTTTCTTAATCTTACAATAACTTGTTAACTTAGTTGACCCCATAAAATCTAAGATTGCATGCGGTCATAATTTTAAACTGTAGAGTATTAGTCAATCGACAATAAATTGTGGAATTACATTAAGTTTCATTTCAATGTCTACAAAATTTAAATTGTACACGGAGAAAACAATCATGAAAATATTGCTAGAATTTTAGATAACATGACTAAAAAACTGTTAATTATATGGACGACCAGACGCTCAAGGAGATTTTACTAAGAAATGTCTAGTCAATCTACGTTCGGTTTTGAGACTGAATTCTAGTAAAATTGACTTGATTAGAAAACATTTTTTACAGTTCTTATCACTAATTTTACTAAACTATTCTCATTCTAGTATTTTTTTCTTAACGACACGATAAAATAATCGAGAGGTAGAGAAGAAAAGTCTAGACTTATTTAGCTTGATTATTCTAATACTAATTATTAGAAAGAATGAAAAATTGTATTATACCACCAAGTACATTTTATGAGAATTCTAGTATTATTTACTAGAAAAATTTTGCTTGACTCATCAAGTAATAAAATCATGATTATTTTTCTCCGTGCAGTAAGTTTGAAAATAAATAAATAAATAAGACTCTTGAGAATGGTAAAATTAAGGTTTGTTCATCCTCAGTGAGGCATTAACAACAATTGTTTTGATTTCTTTTTAAGATATTTCTGTAAATATACAATATAATTATCCCTTTCAAAATATCTTGTTACAGAAATGGTAACAAAATTTTCTCAGTCGAATAATTATGTAATTGTCAAAAAAAAGGAACGTTTGGAAAAACCAAAGCCAGCATCCCTATCTAAAACAACACCACCAGAGTCACTATTTATAGAAAATAAATGATGACGTTATCCATAGAGGCTGATACTAAAAAAAATAAGATAACACCGTTTTGTATTGATCAATGTAGCACACAGGAATAATGTAAATGCTTATTTATTATAGATATTTGTATAATTTCTTAAACTTATAATAAGGAAAAACACCATAATTACTTTTAGTCATTAGCACGAGTTAACAACCGACTTTAATACGTACCATTTTATTAATTATGTAATAAGTATAATATTAAAAATCGTAAATTATTACCAAATAGTCGTTTTTCTATTATCCAGTATTAGTAAATAAAACGTTGTGTAATAATAAACTATTGTCTTTAATTACGTATTTAAAAGCAACTTTCAGGTAGGTATTCCTTTAAAGAGAATACTTATAAAAAATACCTACTAAACCAATGCTAGACAGTATGGAAAAAATATTTAATAAATTAATTCATTTTTGTTTATAAGTAGGTAGGTACCTATTGGCACAACCAAGAAATAAATAAACACTTAATTTAGGTAATTCTTTTTGAAAATTTCAACGAAATCCTTACAGAATTCTGTAATTCTTGTAAGTAATATTTATTTATTATTATTTATCCTTATTTGTTTATATTTTATAATTTTTGAATGCCTAAACCATACATCACAAGTCTCACTACTACTCTTTTGGTTGCCTATAAAGTTTACTCGAATATCATATTCATACCCAAGTATTTCTGAGGTATACATATGTATGTGTATATTTTCTACTTTATGTTTAATAATTTTTAGTGCATATCAGTTCACACATTTCGAAACAAAATTACGGATAGGTTTATGGTTATTATTTATATCTGATGATGAAAACGAAAACTTGAAAAAAATTAATTCAAAAATTCACCGTATTAAAAAAAATAACTTAATAAGTTACATGAGGTTCCACAAACATTTTCGTTTACATATTCAGAATTCTGGAAAGGTCTCCCATCGATTAATTACCTGGAAATCTATTTTACAATGAATTAAAAAAAATGTTGACTAAGCCGAAACTCCTAATAAACATTAATTATTAATTAACTAGTCACAAAATATTACTTTTGTTATAATAAATTATTATTTACCATTGGCAAAAGTAAAATTTTCAAAATTGTATTGGGTACCTATTCCCAATATCTTAATAATTCGTACCAAATTTATTGAAAAACAATCCTCTTATAGTATATATGTATATATTATAAAAGTCAATTTACTGATTACATGTAAATGGCACAATGAGACAGAATGTTCATAGGTTGGTACAATGGACTTTTTTTGTTGCTATTTATTTTTTTGGCTAATTAATTTTAAACTTGTTAAACATAAACCAATGGTCCAATTTTCCAACTTTTGAACTCACTAAACGAAAGTTTACTCTCGGTTTTCATGTTTAAAAAACTTAAAGATAAAGAAAAGTTTTTATTGTTTTTGTAGGTGCATTTGTAGGTGTTTAGAGCTTTCCATAACCGTATTATATTATTTTTTTATTATTATTTGTTAATTTGTTATAAGAAAATGATTAATTAAAAGTAGGTTAGAGAATGACTAAAATATTTCTTAGAATGGTGGTTTACCAAGGAATCATCGACTTTCTAACTACACATAAAAATCAAAACCTGTATTGACCATTCAGGTGAGAAAGTGACACGGTTTCTATCTCTATTTATATCGTTTTATCATCTTCTAGTCTTCTTATTTATGTCGTTTTATTCTTTTAAGTACTGAGAAAAACGTCGATGTCGGTGACACAAATTTAAGTAAATAAATAAATATAAAACCAGATCCTTAAAGAGGGTCAACATAACAATGTGCTTCTTTAAATGAAACTGCACTTGTTCTTAATTAAGTAGTTAGTTTTTTCATCGACAATAATTTGCATAAACGTTACATATACACTACCTAATTAGGTACTTACCGTGAATTTTGTAATAGAATCCCTGAATTCCTTTGGGTAAGTAGGAAACTAGAAAGGAAGAATATTTTATAAAACTTTTACTAATTTTTTCATTAGCTTATTTAAAGAACAAAAAATCTTACTATCAGTTATCTAATATATAATTTTTTTATTTCTGATGATTTGGCATTAAAAAATACATATAACCCTTGATTTTCGTCTTTCTACCACCAATAATAATCAACTCTCAGTGGTCGATAACTGATCAATTATTATCAATCGATTAGTCATCCCCGCCAGGCGTCTACTGATGTCACTACTCACCCAGCAAACAGCACGGAGTGGGGATGAGAATGAAGCAGATTTTTTTAGAATGTTACAACAGGGAGTTCAAATATGTTCTAAGAAGTAAAAGAATGATTTATTATAACATTTCAAAATGATTTGGCAATGTTCAAGAATGTTCCAGAATTGTGAAGATCATTCAATAAGTTTCAGAATGTTAAAAAATGTTTTGAATCATTATGGGATGTTCTGGATAGTTCTAAATTCGCGAATATTCTAGAATGTTCCATCAAACGTGTAATATATTCTTACCCGGGCAACGCCGGGTATTGCTGCTAGTAGATGTATAAAATTAACTTTGAAACTAAATAAATTTCATTAAAAGCTAAAATAAGTATTCTATGAGTATAAAATTGTTATTACGGATGATGTTTTAACTATCTATTGTTGGTATTTGAAGGAATGTTGTCAATAATAATGAACTGGTATCGCTATCTTTATGAATTATGTACTTTAATCAACAATTAAATCTTCAGAACTGAACAGAAATTAAAGCGAAATGTTTTCTACTTTTCGTTTGATAAAAATTGTCAATCTGTTCCTGCACACTAGCAATAATTGTTTAGTTGCTTTGATGTTATCTTACAGTATAGTTGATAAAGGAAAAAGTAGTGCAGTGCAGACTGCATCATTATTCAAAAAATGGGAATAGATATTCAATTATCGTATTTATTAATGGGGTGAAAAAAGCAACACCGATAAAGATTAAAGAATAATTATGAATTGCCCATCCAAAAGTCTTCAGCCCAGCATTGAATAAACCCAAAATAAATTAAATATTGAAAAAAATCAAAAACTGTTGCTGATATATGCTTTTTGTTTACTTCTCAGATGTCATTTCAGACGTGCAGAGTTATTTTGTTTTGTTTTTTATAGTATTTAGAAGTATTTCGCTTTCATAATTTTGTTCATTTTTGAAATATTAAATTTATTAGCCGTTTTGATAGAATATTTTTTTATATTAAAATTTGTTTAAATTCTTACTGGCCATTTTTTCTGCGCCCTACATTCTTTAAGTTATTAAACTTGCCATGCATCGTGTCTTCCCATAGGTACTTCATTCACTTTTACCTTATGGGCGCGGTTAAAGATGTTTTACATTCAAAATTAAATAAAGTACATATATATTTACTCAATTGAACATGAAGTATTTAATAAGGAAAGAGAAACTTCTATGTACAGCAACAGAGTAGCAATCAACTTTATTTGTATCAACATGTTTTATATACCATTACCTATAAGTATGTACAAGTATACACAAAATATTTGTATGAATTGGCGTTAATAGTCTTAATGTCTAACCTATGCCCCGAATAAAAAAGATCATACATAATATGGTTAATTAAGATACAGATGTAGGTAATACGTGCGTTGGTGTTATTCCGCTGGCTGGTAGGTACGTGAAAGTAGTCGGTAGTACCTAAGTATGTAAGTTTAAGATCTAGAACAATGCAAGGTTAATGTAGAACAAGTAACTCTTCGCACTTGTGCGGGTCAGTTTTAAATAAAATAAGCGCGATGTTTCCTTATTAACGCAAAAAACGAGCTTATTTGTATATAAAAGTGTCCAGACTGTTATTATGTATGTCATACATTCCATCCAACTATTCACCGAAAATACCGTTTATTGAAAACACCTAAAAAGGTAAGTAACTCTTTAACTTATAACTTTTATATAACTCGTATCTAATTAAAGAATAGAAGGTTAGCGACTGTTAGTTACTGATGAAGTACCTACATATGAAAATTATATAGGCACCTACCTGTATATTATACGGGAAGGAGTTAAATTCCAAAAAGAAAAGAAATAGGCTAATAAATTAGAAACCATTTTTCATAAGACGTGACCAAAAAGGGAAAATTTTAACCAAATGGACATCCACCTTAAATAATTTATTATTTAATTAATCAAAGTAGGTATATATTTTTAAGTAAGTTCGGGCATAAAAAAACGAATTATCAGGAATAATGATTATATTAATTATAAACTGGATAGATATTAATTTCTTATGTAATAATAAATAACAGCACATGCTTCGCCTCGTTTTAAGGCCCTTAATATCTATATGTATCTACTAATTATTATTAATTTATTAACTTTGACCTTGAATAATTTTTATGCTGCGATCGTCTCTTAATTTTTATTGTTTTCTTTTCATCAATAAAAACACGAGGGATATAATTTATAATGGGTTTATGGAAGTTCAATACATAAAAATCAATTTCTTTCTATCAACTTTTGGTTCCTGCCATAATCAATATTGGAAAAAAGCAGATCGGCACAGCTGATCTGAAACACCCTGTATAATTAATGTACATATAACCATGTTCCCACAATTCCATAACCAACCCCTGCAGCCACGTATTGAAATCGAGTATAGTATTAATGGAATTCGAGTGCGGAAGTGTTCGAATAGGTGGATAGAATATTCCTGAATGTTCTAGAATATTCTAGGCAGATTTTGGACCAATAAGCTTAATAGAAAGATGGTCATTATCTTAAATGGCGAATTCACATAATACCACTGTTCCTTCGTCACAGTTTTGGTTAAAGATCATTCAAGGAAGAGATAAAATCTGGTATAGTGTATAGGGATAATAAGATTTGTTGACTACATTTTCCATTAAAATAATAATTATTAGAAATTTAGGAGTATACACCGTGTCCAAGATAATGATAGGATAGTATTGGGATCTCGTAAAAAGGTAAGAGATACAGAGTTTATTAAATTGGAGAAAACTTGCGCATTTTTGACCCAAACCAATATGGATGTACCTAGTCATAAAAATCAGAAAATCAGTAGGGTCAGGTGGGGTAATTATGAACGATTTTGGAAGTATGACTTTTGAAGCTCGATGTATCTTAGATGAAGATTAAATTTAGGCAATTATAGGATTAGTTTAGGTCCTTGTTTAGTTTTAAGTGGATTTCTGTTGTTAAATATGGAAATTCGGATTTTTTTTGCGAGAAAACTTAAATTTACAATTACCCTTTCACTTATTAACGTAGTCGAAAACTTGGGGATAAATGTGAACAATCATCTTGTTTGTACTGGCTTTATGAAGGTTTTTAATGGGACAAAAGTGAACAATTCGCTTTCAAACGTGAATTCCAATGAAAATTATATTTATAAAGCCGTGTTCACAATTACCCCAAAACTTATATATTACTAGCAGCAATACCCGGTGTTGCCCGGGTAAGAATATATTACATGTTTGATGGAATATTCTAGAATATTCGCGAATTTAGAACTATCCAGAACATCCCATAATGATTCAAAACATTCTCTAACTTTCTTTAACATTCTCGAATGATCTTCAAGATTCTCGAACATTCTTGAACATTGGCAAATTACTCTGAAATGTTATGATAAAAATTTTTTTTTTATTTCTTAGAACATATTTGAACTCCCTGTAACATTCTAAAAAAATCTGCTTCATTCTCATCCCCATCTCCGTGCTGTTTGCTGGGTGAGTAGTGACATCAGTAGACGCCTGACGGGGATGACTAATCGATTGATAATAATTGATCAGTTACCTATCGACCACTGAGAGCTGAAGATTATTACAGTACTAATATCGCTATTAAAAAATGGGGGTTGGTGGTAGAAGGGTAAAAATTTAGAGTTGTATGTATTTTTGTATACGGTATCATAAAAACAAAAAATTTTGTATAAAAAATTAAAAAACAAATTTAGGGGTGGACCACCCTTAACATTTAGGGAGATGAAAAATAAATGTTGGCCGATTCGCAGACCTACCCGATATGCACACAAAATTTTAGGAAAATCGGTCGAGTCGTTTAGGAGGAGTTTAATTACAAACACCGTGACACGAGAATTTTATATATTAGATATAGAAATATTTTTACTGTTTAACATAAAATATTGCGACACTCTTCCTCTGCTGTTTAGCGCGCTAAAGCATCCAACCGTCAAAAGTCTGTAATTCCCATTAGTTGGAATTATCAAGAGTCCTATTTCATCGAAATAAAAAGCCTGTTTACAATTACCCCATATGACCCTATAGAACAAAATATCCAGCAATTTTTTGTTATTCTTAAACTGTAACTAACTTCATTGGTAGATACCTACTATCTTTGTTATTACATTTTTTTTGTATTTATTTAAAAAAATAATAAAGTTAGCTGGTAATTTTGTTCTGTACTGACTTATATGCTATTATAATTTCCCCCAAAAGAAAATTTTTGGTGGTGTTCGGAGCCGTACCTACTCAGGAAATAATTGTAATTATGCCTACCTATAGTAATCTAAAAACGCGTTCAAACAATTGCAAGTGTTGTATGATCTAATTAAGAATTTAAAACGATCTTAGGTTTTAAAGTAAAAATTACAGGGCCATATTACAAAAAGTAAACTAATGATGGCTCCTCGAGAACAAAACTTCGGACTTCAAAAGTGTTGCCGCCATTGAATAGCCCAGAAAAAGGAACAATGCAAAAGTGCAATTTATTTTGATATCTGTTCTCAAATAAAGACAAGAAAAAAATAAAACAATTTTGAAGAATTTCTGGATATTTACGAAACTGCTCGGAATTTTAAAAATTATTTCACGGCATATTATTGGTCTCAGAAATTTACAACTTTTCTCTAGTTTAGTCGACTCCGTATCTCTTACCGTTTACGAAATCCCAATGTTATCTCAACCTTATCTTGTACACACTATATATGGATAAATTTTGGACGTGCAAGTTAATTGATAAAAGGATCGTTTAAAACATGTATATACGATGTGGCTCATTTGGAATTAGGACACCTCTGTTAAGTCGCTGTTTTTAGTCCGATTTTGATAAACTTTTTTCCACATTATTACTCATGAAAAGCTGCATTTTGTGGCAAATTGATAGATTGCTATCGCAAAAATCAAAGCCTACTGTGCAATTTATTTGAAGCGAAAATGCGAAAAGTACTATTAGAGATTTTTTTACGTGAAAACTAATTACACCACTGTATTCAGTGACCCCTAAAATGGGTCTGTACCAAATTTCATCCGAAAATACCGCATATCTATTAATAATTTTAATTATTAATTTTAAAAATTAATTTATACACGAAAATTCAGTGTGAAGATCAAGTAACTCATGAAATAAGTGAATAAAAGCAACTCATACAAAAAATTAGTTTATTGAACAAAATATTTTAGCAAAAGAACGTAAAATAATAGGGCTAAATTAGATTTTCGTTGCTTCTTCTTCTTCTTTTTTGTATGAATTGCGTTTATTCACTTATTTCATGAGTTACTTGATCTTCACATTGCATTTTCGTGTATAAATTAATTTTTACAATTAATAATTAAAATTATTAATAGATATGCGGTATTTTCGGATGAAATTTGGTACAGATCCATTTTAGGGGTCACTGAATACAGTGGTGTAATTAGTTTTCACGTAAAAAAATCGCTAATAGTACTTTTCGCATTTTCGCTTCAAAGAAATTGCACAGTACGCCTTGATTTTTGCGATAGCAATTCATCAATTTGCCACAAAATGCAGCTTTCCATCAGCAATAATCTGGAAAAAAGTTTATCAAAATCGGACTAAAAACAGCGACTTTACTGAGGTGCCCTAATTCCAAATGGGCCACGCTTTATGTAGTAATGTAATTATAGTTTAGGTTAAAAGATCAACGGTTTTATTTCAAAAACTATCTTGACTGGAATGTATCCAAATTAAAATTACAAGAGGAAAGAAGCAAACTGTATAAGTTACCTCCCTATATCAGGTTTTTTGGTTTTAAAAAACTTGGTTAAATATAATTAACTGACCTTTGAGTTCAGTGCAAGTGGACAATGTTCATGTACTCCACGAGTAATTAATTGGAGAATGATTAATAAGCACTAAGTGGCTATAAACAGGTTTCCTTTTATTTAATTAGTTCCAACTGAAGGAAGTGGAGTTTCAATAATATTCTATTCCTACATATCTCTTCTAATAAGGAACTAATATATTAACATACTTGCAGCGAATAAGCATACTCCAATACGATAGTTAAATACATAAATCTGCTTATCTCTTAAGTCTAATAAAACGACTAAAATTGGAAATTGCAACAATCAAGTAGTATAATGTAGAATATCTTAAATTTCAACCAAGAAATTCGAAGAAACAGATAAAAATAAATATGTCTAGGTAAAATTTGAATTCCATGCACATCAAATCAGGTTGGACTACAATAAATTGATCAAATAGGCACACAGATATATATATATTACAAGCTTAAAGTTGCCACAAACTATATATAAGTATATATGTACATAAGAAGTCAAAAAATGTACGAAAGGTTGAGAATAAAATCAGAGAACTCAGAAGGCAAGCAAAGAATTACAAAATAGGAAGAGTGTTCTGATTTCGGAAACTTGCCACTTATATATTTTTCCTATACAATTTTGAAATCTCCCTGGAAATTTTCACAAGTAATTACTTTTTATCGTACCATGGCTGCCAAGTGCATCAAAGGTGCCGCCGGTATCGATCTCCTACTGTAGGTTTCATTTATAACCATTAAAAAAACAGATCATTTCTGAACGTGAACGACATTTAAGACAACAAAGTTTTTATTAGTGATGAAAAAAATTGTAGGATTCTGTTTTACCTGATCAATTATTCACTAGTCTAAAAAACAAATAAAAATTACCTGTAATAATAAATTAATAAATCTTTATTGTACCAAAAATGAAAGATAATTAAAATTAATATTTCATAGAAAATTAAGGAAACCATTCAAACAGCCAACATTATAAATATAGAATTATTTCATATAGTCCGGTCAAATTAGACCAAAAAGTAAGAGTAAAGCTACATAAATTCCCACCAAGCTGAAAATCAGTGAGATTGTTTAAAATATGATTAAAAATTAAATTTGAAAGTTCCCCATCTTTCCCCTGTATGGAAAAAATTTTATTCAAGGTTAAAGAACAAAAAAAAATGAGTTTTTCGCGATTTTCAGCAAAACGGTAAGTTTTATCATAAAATTACCCCAGACAAAAATTGTAGATCATAAAATTATCTATAAAATATGTATCTCTCAAATACCCCAAAATAAGCTATGTGACAAATAAATCCCCAAGAACTACTTATAAAATATTTAGTGCAAATAGAAAAAATATTGTAGAGGCAAATTTTTCCCCAGAAGAATTCCACTGAAAAATATATCCCAAAAAATATCCCAAAGGAAAAAAAATCCCCTATTTTTTGGGGAAAATCCCCTAATCTGGCAACCCTACTGAGACTAACAGTATTTCATTTATTGGGCACACTGATATAAAGCAGGTATAAGACCCTAGCCACGCATACAATTGAACAGGAGACAGAGATGTAGTCTCGAGGTTACACTGGCGTATAAAATAAGGGACTGGGTTCCATTTTACCTAATATCTCAGAAACGGTGGCTCTTAGGAAAAAAAATACGGATGCATATTTTATAGATAATTTTATGATCTACAATTTTTGTCTGAAGTATTTTTATGATAAAACTTACCGTTTTGCTGAAAATCGGGAAAAACTCATTTTTTTTACCTTTGACCCTGAATAAACATTTTTGCATACAGGGGAAAGATGGGGAGATTTTTTAAATTTTATTTTTAATCATATTTTAAACAATCTTACTGATTTTCAGCTTGGTGGGAATTTATGTAGCTTCGAATGTCTAAATTGACCGGACTATATAATTAATAATTACACATACGAGTTGTAGGTATTAACTATAGAACTGGTAGCAACGATAATTATATTATTTATTAATGATGATTATAATAAGCAAGTAGATTGTCATACAAATGTTTTATGTTTTTTCTTCTATGTAAAATTGCTTCGGTACTGTGATAAACTTAACCGTTAATTACTTATGTAGAATTAGTTGCATAACCGGAATTTACTGACATAATAGACACTAAATATTTATATGAATAAGGAATTTCCTAAATAATAGGTGTGATTCCTCAAATAACACAAGTAATTAATGGTTTTATATTTACTTTGTGTATGTACATACAAAAAAATCAATTTTGCCTGGATGGCTAAATGGTAAATCTTATAAGTGGAGGCCAATCTTCTGGATACTTCAGAAAGTAGTAATGATTCTCTTATAAACAGAAGCATTTAATTTAAATACTCATTCGTCCTATCTATTGTTAAACATTCTAGATTTATTTTTATTATTTATTTATCAATATATATATATATATCAATGTATATAAAGAAAGAGTTGGATTAGATGAAATTTTATCACAAATTATTGTCTTGTAGGTACATTATTTTTGGAATATATAATATAATGGCTTTATTTCTGATACATAAAGAATTTGTAGGTATTCGATCTAAACACAAAAATAAAATCCACTTTTTTATTTTACAGTCTGCTCCGATTACTAGATTAATTACTTAATTATTAATTATTCCATAACGTTTTTGTTTTGTTCCGTTTCTTAGATAATTTTTTGAGAAGATTGCAAGACTATTGTATTTATAAAAAAAAAATATCTTCTAGCTAAAAGACCAATAAATAACATATATAATTAATTACATAGTACAAATTAACGGAAAAACCGCTGCATTGCTTCAGGGTAATACTAAACTATTTGCAAAGAATCAACAATACTTAAGATAATTACTATAAGTATGAAATTCTGAATTTCCAATTATTACTACATACATATGTGCGTATAAGCATTAAGTAATAAACAGTCTTGCTTTATGTGTTTGCCAATATTCATATTATTTTAATAACATAATAAACGGTTATTAATAGAGTTATCATAGCACATAAAAATTATAACCATTTGGATAATGAAAGGATTTTATTTCTTCCATGCATTTATTGTTGAAAATATTATATATCAGTAGCAACTCGTCAGGAAAAAAATCCTTTCAATATTCAGCCTTTTCCTCCTTACAGTCTATTACTGAAAAGTTTTTCTTTTAACGATAATAGATACTTTTATCAGATACCAACATACATACATAAGTATATTTTGACATTCATTAACAACGGTTCTATATGTACCTATGAACATTCTATAGAAAATACTGAGAGGAAGTAAAAGCTAGTACAAAAAAATTATATAAATGGCTGTCATCAAGATGAAAGCGAACAAAATTAGCACAGCATTCAGTGTACCTATTATACATTTCTAGTGCCTACTCTGCCTACAAATCGACAGTTACATAAGAAAAGGAAATCCGGAATAACAAACAATTATGAGATTTAAATCGGTGAAGGTCGCTTCTCATAACTGTCGTGTTCATCGTTCTCAAAAATAATTAAAAGCAAGCACAAAGGTAAGAACATGTTTTTCATAGTGACGGATAATAATCGTTACGAAGCGTAACAAAAATTATTTATAAATATGATGTTAAATGGACTCCACTGGAGTTGTACACTTTAATTAGATTAAAGACTTAACAATTTTGGAATTGCATCTTTGTGAATTAACTCCGATACTAAAGTAAGTTCA
Organism: Agrilus mali; assembly: GCA_029378335.1. Classification (NCBI taxonomy): domain Eukaryota; kingdom Metazoa; phylum Arthropoda; class Insecta; order Coleoptera; family Buprestidae; genus Agrilus; species Agrilus mali. The sequence continues at coordinate 4,480,871 of CM055655.1, read as the reverse complement.
TAGAGGTATTTTAGAATGTCATGAGTCAGTGCTCATTTGTATGCATAGAAACGTAATTGTAACAATATGCCCTCACATAAGCTCCGCCTCCAACTGCTCTCGCGCGTTTTGTAGTTTGCATTACATTTTTTGTAAAAACACGAACATTTTCTTTGAGATACAAATGAGAAAAGCAGTATTTTTATTTTCCTTAAAGCGTTTATAAAGTTGTCTTTCTTTACAAAGTAAATTTAGATTGTCGGGTCTTAAAATATATATAAAAAAGAAAAGGGCTTAATTAATTACCAAAACTGTACCAATGTTTATATTCAAATAATAAAGCACGTTGTTTTATTAAGGATTGCAAAAAGTTAGAAAATAATGCGTGCATTTCTTTATTGTTATAAACAAATGTAAATGTAAATGTAAATGTCACAATCGACCAAAGTCGACGATGATGAAATAAAATACTCTCTTGAACAATAAAATGGTACTGTCACTTACTCTTTGAAACAGAATATGTTAATAATTAATTTAACATTTCCGCAACATTTATCTTTCTATTTTATAGAATTTTTATTTACAAAATTACTTACTCTTATTGATAGTACTAGAGTAGATCCTTCCCGTTTCTTACCTCAATTAAATATTACCCTTTTTGGTCAATTTTATTATCGTTGGTGTTGTTTACCTGTACTGTATTTATAAGTATTTGCTAATGTTGATAAAAAAATATTAAGTCATGGTACATTTTTTTAAAAGGTTACGGTAAGAAAGGATAACACGAACGAAAAACTTTTGGATAACAACAAGGAATGAACATAACATTTTAAGGGTGTAGGTACCGGTTGTGTAACAAAGTATGGAATGTACTAACGTGTAAAGGGCATCTAATGGTTATCCCCAAAGAATCTTCATAAAAGTAGATTCACCTATACTAATTCTTCAAGTTTGTCAGACCATTTTTCTGGCAAAATATAGGCTTAGGAAATTCTGCAGTGGCAACTACACCCTCGGCATACACCACTGGGAACTGCTGTCAATTGTTAGTCAGATATTTCAATTTATGTGAAAATGTAATTGAAATTTATTTCTGTGTAGCAGATCTGACGAATGTAATTCATAATGATAAACGCAATCAAACAACTTCCTCGTTTAAAGGGAACTAACTCAGCATACACGACTCGTAAATTAAGTAGTAAGCAGGAACTTTGTTAAATATGTTAATAAATGCCTGAAATAGAAGCAGCGTTAGAAAGTTGTAAAAATTATGCACATAGCTGTATTAAGGATTTAAGAATGTAAATACAACTTGGTGCAGGAAACAATAGTAAAATATGTATAAATCTGTTTTTCTAATTAATCGATTTGTGGCTTTTATGAAGTTAAGTATTTATGATTGGCAATATATAAAATAATCACAGATAGCATGAAGAGCGTCATTTATAGGAATTCTGCTACAATTTATCTCGCAAATGGTGGCTGCAACGGGAATACGTACATTATTGCTGCTGGCAATCCTTTCAAGAAGAAATTATTGATATTAATATCCATTTAGTTCCAAATTTTTCAAAATAGCAAATAGCGCCCTTAGAGCGACTTTTCATTTCATTTTGCTCACACCTTTAAAGACATCGCGCAGTTGGTTTGTGTAAGTCGAATACATCTATCCATAAGGAACCATAATCTGACTGTGTAGGTAAGCAAAGTGAAATCAAATGTCGCTAAAAGAACGCTTTTGGCTATTTTGAAAAATTTGGAAGTAAATGGATAATAATTACAACAATTTCTTTAAATATTATTGTTTAACTTTACATATTAACCTAAATAAAATCATTTAAATCATTTTTTTCAAATATCAACTTTAGACGCACAGTGTCTCAACATTTTTTAATGAAGATTAAGTGATTGGCGTAACAGTGTAAAGAATATAAAAGATACTATTTAAAAAAACGAAATTTTCTGATGTTCAGTTGATGCAAAATTTTTTTGACTATTTGGTACCATACTAAAACATTAAGAAGGTATATAAAAATGATTTATTAATGTAAATTAGTTTCGAAGATAACCGCGATAGAGGGGGACGCTGCAAATTGCAAACATTTTGAAAACAATTAAATATAATAACTCAAAAACTGTTGGGAATCAAGGTAGGGTTGTATCATCAACACGACCCTCTGTTTTGATGAGGAATCCGAAAATGTAAACAAATACGGGGGATCCATTTAAAATAACGAAGTTCACGTTAACTTCCTGTATAATCGGAAGTGATAAAAGATCAAAAATGTTTTAGAACGGTAGGCCACTTCTTGAAATCCAATCGACCAAAATGTCGAAACGATATTCCAAATTAAGTCCGGAGATACGTCTAGGGTGTAGGGTGAAAACGACCACCCCGTATTTTCTCTACTATTTAACAAATTGTTTAATTACCTACTCAGTAAACATTAAAAGTCCCTTAAAAAAAAAAGAAGTAAAACGTAAGGTACCTCATTTACTTTCAAACGTCTAACTGTAAGAAATGCGAAAGAATACGGAAATGTTGTTATCAACATTAGCACATTAATAAGTTGCAATGCTACAGTAATTGTTCTTTTAATATGAAATATAATAAATTAAAAAATGCCCATTTAAATTTTTGTAAGGTTAACAAGTGCTTTGCGTGAACGGTAAAAAGTTACTAAAAACAAGTTTATGACCTTTGGAAGGCTTGTAATACCCACTACAACACATCAAGTTAAACAACCTTTCCGTTTTGACAAAAACAATATGTGAATCATTTTACAAAATATACAAAAAGTAAAGATCGTATGTAGTATCGTATATTATATTTAGATATAAATATAAAATTTATTTAGTATTGTCCACGTTTCATATTCAATTAGAAGTGACATCCTCATGAAAAGAAAAAGAGAAAATTGCTAACTGTGAGAAATATCAATGGAAATCTACTAGCAAGGTGGTTTAAGAGAAGAGTTGGAATATTTCCTAGAAACATATTCAAGAGTGACAAAGTTCACATTAAAAATCTAAAGATGATAACAATATTAAGGAATTGTTGCCAAAATCTGATTTGTCATCGATAATTAATTTAATTTAATCTATAATCTCTTTAATTGGAAATCGCTTTAAATTACAAAGTAAAAATCTAATTTCACTGTAAAGAAATCACAGACTGGTTGGTTCGAAAAGTCAGACAAGGCATTTGTGATAATAATAACAAAAAAAAGTAAACCTTTACACGAGCCATCAGTATAATATTTAATTATTAATTATTCATTTAATTCTGGTCTTATGTGCTAGTAAATATTGTACTCATTTCCTAAACCGACTCGACATTTTATAACTTTCTTAAGAATTAAACTTTTGATTAATATTTCATATTGTACACTGAGAGGACGTTAATTCGTTCCCAACAGTTTTCTTAAATGGCAACGTCGCGCTTTTTCAGTCTGTATGTTGTCGATAATGTAGGAAACAATAATATTGCGAGAAGAATCGTATCTATTGCTCGCTAGTTTCGTGGCTGTTTAAATGTTTACATACCTAATATACAGGGCCTTTTAAGTTGATTGGCTATTAGTATATGAATTAGAAGAAGGAATTAAATTCTGAAAATTGGGCTCATTTGGTTATTTTTTTAATTTAAATGATTAAATGCCGAGACGACTGCAGAAAATTATTGATGCAGAAGGCGGACATATTAAGTCTTTTCATCGAGCAACAACTATTATTTTATTTCTTAATTTCAAAAATCACACCGTTCCGAACTTTTAAACAGTAAACAGTATATACTTTTTAGATATGTAAACATTGAAACAGTCACGAAAGAGTCAAGAAAGAACTTGCAGATTTTTTAATTAACGTTATCTTTAAATTTAAAAGAATTGAATCAAATTTTCTACAAAATGGCATCGGAAAACAAAACAATCACACGAAACTAATTGTAGACAGAGAAGATAATGAAATACGTGTTCTTGCCTATTTTCACACTTTCCGAAGAAGTTCAATTCCAGCTGCTGAAGCAGATCTTGGCATTTCGATTTCATCAATTCATAGATTTTAAAATATCTTGATTGCTGTCGTTTTGATCGTAATTATTTATTGTGGATGATTTATTGCAACAATTCAAAATTGTAGGGCTGGAAGACGGCATACGCTTTCCGACACTTAACAACAATTGTAAAAGAAAATGAAACAAAAAAAGTATGTCATTCCATTTAAAATAAGAAAGTTAACATCTACTTTCGGTATAACCCGATGTAAATCGAAATTGAAAATATTATAAACCATAACCAAATGAGCCCAAGTTTCAGAATTGAATTCATTCTACTAATTCATATACTAATAGCCAATCAACTTGAAAGACCCTGTATATTAAGTATGTAAACATTGAAACAGCCACGAAACTAGCGAGCAATAGATGCGATTCTACTCGCAATATTATTGTTTCCTACATTATCGACAACATACAGACCGAAAAGGCGCGACGTTGCCATTTCAGAAAACTGTTGGGAACGAATTAACGTTCTCTCAGTGTACATAATTTTCGACAACATGTTTATATCTACTAATGAAACACCTTTAATGTAACATACAATTTATTTTAACCGTTAGATATTCTCAACATGACACCGCTTAATACGACTATAAAATATATCTTCTGTTTTGTTACGCCCACAACCGAAATTAAATAAAAAAGGTAAACAAGTTGTAAATAACAAATTTAAAATTCTATTATTTATACCTTTGGATATGATAATGCTTGTTTTCCGAGCTTTAGGAAATCTACATGTTATACATACAAACGAGCGGAAAGATACTGGATGGGATATGAATTGAACTGGTATGCAAATAAATGGTAAGATAAACTGCATCATCGATGAAAACTTATAATTATAAATCACCTTGAATAAAACATCTTCAATTTAACAATTTGTAAATATTCAAATCTTACTTATCGCGCTTATCCGATCGTTAAATGGTAGATATTATATGGTACAAGATTGAGATAGACGCTACCTCAAAAGAATATCAAACATTTTAACTAAAAGCCGCTAATTGCTGGTTTAACATAATTACGACTGTATAGTATAACTTAAAAAAAAAGGTTTTGACTAAAATTCGAGCATGAAAACAGGAAACCAAATGAAAAAGTGTGAGCACAAGTAATATGCATGAAAAACAATATTACGACAGGAACTAAATATGGCATAACGAAAAAATCAAATATTACAAAATTTTTTCACAAAATGATGACTATTTATTTAATAAACATTTCTTTTTATTAAATACAAAAATTAAAAATTCAAAATTTTATTTCAAGTTGCGACAACTCAATTCTTTTAATCAGTGACTTCAGTAACAGTTATATTCGATGTTGCCTCTGACAGCATTACTGTGATAATTGGTCGAGGATAACTGAAGTATGCTACAATAGTATTGGACATAACATTATCAAGACATCTAATAAATACAGCATCTATTGTTGCATATCTGGTGGTAGGTTCTCTTGGATTGTTGTTAATTTCCAATTGAAATTTTTGGAGGAACGTAACTCATGGCATTGATTCATCTTTAGCAAAATTTACATTGAAATCTCTAGCTAAAATCAATGGCAGTTTATCTTTATTGATTTTAAAAATTATTGAACCTCTGTGACTGTACGGAAATAATTTCTCATGTAAAAATTGAATATCATTCATTTTTTTATTAGGTGAAATGTACACAACAATCGTAAATTAATTCACTTCCATCTTCTAGTTTTCCATAGTAAACGACACCGTCGAGCCGAGTGGGAATAGAATCGTGCAGGCGCTTGTCGCCACGGCATGCAATCGCCACGATCGCCACGCCAACAATCCGGTTTACCCGCGCCTATAGATGTTTCACATCAAAAATTGCAATGGATAGCTTCATTTCTATTATGATTTAATGACCGGTTAAAGATCACTACTCGAACACTGCTCTAAAACAATCTCCTTCTCCCCCATTTACTCCTGTTTTTGTTTCTAATATGTCTCCAAAGATATCATATAATCTACCTGATTGATTGTATCTATACTTCATGGAAATTCATATTAACTGTTTTACAAATGAACCACAATCCACATAATTTTACTATACATATGTTTCGCCTCAGAAGTAAAGCTTAAACTAATTATTATAGGAATGTTACTTATTTTAAGGGGCGGTGAAGAGGAAGTGGTTAACCGATGGTGAACTGTTGAGATCTAATTGGTCGTTAAGTAGTGTATTTGTATTTTTTTTAATATCCTTTTAACTAATTGGCAACTTCTTTAAACTAAATTTTACAATGCCTCAATATCTTCATCATCCACCTGTACATGAGGGGATGATCTGAATCATTGAAAATTAAAATAAATCACACCTCATATTCCACGTAGAAACTAAACTCGTCCCTTTTGTAGTTTTCCTTTTTTATAATTTGCAATTTAATAACTTACAATTAGTGTGATTAATGATTGTGTTATAAAAAAAAACCCTCAGAAAATAAAACATGTACTGTTTTTGTGTTCCATTAAAATTTTCCGTTCCAACATACATGACATATGTTACCCATGTGTTAACTGTACATTACCATTTCACTGACCTGCAAAAGTTCAGACGAGGGTGACATTCAGATGAGTTTAAACCCGAATATACGTTTAACTTGCTTTAGTTTCAATTAAAAACTTGTTCCAGAACATGCAGAAATATAGCCTCCATAACGAGAAGGTAATAAAAGACGTTACATGACTATACTACATACTATAACTAATTGCAAATACAGCCCCAAAAAGTATAATATTCCGTTTCTAGGATTAGTTTGTTTATCATATTTGTCCCGCTTAAACACGGCCTATCACGATACTAACTTTTTAGTAGACTCCTAACCTTAGTTAGTAATCTACCAAATTTCTTAGTAGGCTCTTAGTAGCTTGCTAATAGTCACTACTAACTGACTATTAATGAGGCTGTTAGTTTTTTCTTCTCTTGGCTTATAATACCCTTCGAGGTGAAGTCTACTCTCTGATATATTATTACTGTGTGCTTCTCATATTCTCAAAATTAAGATCGTAACAGCACTTTGAAATTTAAAATATTACATAGATTTATGTAGGTACTTATACATAATTATAGTCCGGTCAAATTAGACCAAAAAATAAAAGTAAAGCTACATAAATTCCCACCAAGCTGAAAATCAGTGAGATTGTTTAAAATATGGTTAAAAATAAAATTGGAAAGTTCCCCATCTTTCCCCTGTATGGAAAAATTTTTATTCAAGGTTAAAGGTCAAAAAAATGAGTTTTTCGCGATTTTCAGCAAAACGGTAAGTTTTATTATAAAATTACCCCAGACAAAAATTGTAGATCATAAAATTATCTATGAAATATGTTTCTCTAAAATACACCAAAATAAGCTATGTGACAAATAAATCCCCAAGAATTACAAAATATTTAGTGCAAATAGAAAAAAGGTTGTAGCGGAAAATTTTTCCCCAGAAGAATTCCCCTGAAAAATATATCCCCAAAAAATACCCCAAAGGAAAAAAATCCCCTATTTTTGGGGAAAATCCCCTAATCTAGCAACCCTGAGACTAACAGTATTTCATTTATTAGGCACACTGACATAAAGCAGGTATAGGACCCTAGCCACGCATACAATTGAACAGGAGACAGATGTTGTCTCGAGGTTACACTGGCGTATAAAATAAGGGACTGGGTTTCATTTAACCTGATATCTCAGAAACGGTGGCTCTTAGGAAAAAAAATATTGATACATATTTTATAGATAATTTTATGATCTACAATTTTTGTCTGAAGTATATTTATGATAAAAATTACCGTTTTGCTGAAAATCGCGAAAAACTCATTTTTTGACCTTTGCCCTTAAATAAAAAATTTTCCATACAGGGGAAAGATGGGGAACTTTCAAATTTTATTTATAATCATATTTTAAACAATCTTACTGATTTTTAGCTTGGTGGGAATTTATGTAGCTTCGAATGTCTAAATTGACCGGACTAATAGCAAATTAAATCACATGTGATTATTAATCTCATTTCAAGCAAAATCTAACTTTACCATATTAGCTTCATTTCTTTAAAAAGATGCTATCTTGGTGTTAACTATCTACTACAAACCAAAAACTTTGAATCCTCAACAAGAGCGCAAGAGAAAATAGTCGTGAGATTCTGAACTGTTTAACGTAGGAAGCAGACCTGTACGTACTTATTATAACAATTTTATTCAGAGTGACATGAAGGTGTGGTCGGTTGTAGTGAATGTCTGTACAAATAAAAAATTGATTATAACCTGATCAATTAGTTTTAATCATTTTTAATAGTATTTAGAACAACTACAACTACGTAAATAAATTTAAATTAACTGAGACACTGCATGGTAACAATATTAATTTATCTTTGTAGCACATCAATCGGGTAAGACATGACAAGACGTGTACCTACACCTATTTCGGACGCATAAAAAGTGGAAACGTTGATCTCAATAAAAAATTGAAACAAGGACAAATTAAAAATATCTATGAGTATTTAGTGCCAAATTTTGTTATTCTGAATACATATCAACGTCGTGGGGTGTAAAGTGATCTGTTTTAGACATAACTCACAATCAGAAGAAAACTGTTTATAACTTGGGGCTAAGAAAGTTAACACAATCGACAGCTAATTAATGTTATCCAGAAATGAATGTACAATTGCAAAACAATTATTAAATTACGTTTCAAGAGTAATGTCACTCTCTTCTTCAGAAGGTCTGAAACTGGAGATCCTGAAAAAAAAACTTTTGGGTGTTTCATTCCCACCAATATTGGTGGGCAGGCTGTCCCCCTCGACCTATACTCTTGCGCAAAGTCGAAGGGGTAGGACGGAAGCCCCCCTTCAGCCTCCTTTAGGAATAGTGGGAATGGGTGGGTGATGGTTGGGGGACGAAATGAAGACAGAAGAGAAGTGAAAGACTATCCGTGGAATCTCCCGAATGCTAAGCAATAATCTAGACTATGGCGCTCGGTGGGAGATCCTGTGCTGCTGTTGGTATTTATATCCTTAATGGTTGCTGATCCTGAGCTGTGACGTGGTCGGTGGTTCATGAAGTTTGAAGCTTTGCTGCGGTCGTTGGTTATTAGTTATAAGTCCCTTCCAAATGGTTGTTATTTCCACTCCTAGATCCCGATTGTAGCTGTGTGGATGCTTTTGCATTTCTATAGCTTCTTTATATAGTCTAAGCCAAAATCTTCCTTCCCTTGCTACACGGAGAAAACAATCATGAAAATATTGCTAGAATTTTAGCAAACATGACTAAAAAATCTGTCAATTATATGGACGACCAGACGCTCAAGGAGATTTTACTACGTAGAAATGTCTAGTCAATCTACGTTCGGTGTTGAGACTGAATTCTAGTAAAATTGACTTGATTAGAAAACATTTTTTACAGTTCTTATCACTAATTTTACTAAACTATTCTCATTCTAGTATTTTTTTCTTTACGACACGATAAAATAATCGAGAGGTAGAGAAAAAAAGTCTAGACTTATTTAACTTGATTATTCTAATACTAATTATTATTAGAAAGAATGAAAAATTGTTTTATAATACCAAGTACATTTTATGAGAATTCTAGTAAGTATTATTTACTAGAAAAATTTTGCTTGACTCATCAAGTAATAAAATCATGATTTTTCTCCGTGTACTGCCTTAGTTTCATTTCATTGTATTTAGTGTCCTGTGTTAGCAATATGTTCCGCCACTGCTGCTTTTCACTCTGGTGTGTGAGAGTTTGTCCAATGTACACCTTGCCGCATGTGCAGGGGATGCTATCATGATATATTAGTACTCCTGGTCCTTGCAACTTATGTTATGTTGATACTTCGGGAAAGCTCATCCAATTTTCTGGATGCTCTTGAAATTTATTTTATAAAAATTAAATTTCCATTTTTTTTAGTCACCTTCATTGATTTATTTTTTCCTATCAAATGTTGGTAGATTTGGGCCCATTTTATGGGAAAGTACTGAAATATTTTTGCATTAACTATATGTGTACATATAATAACAACGCAATAAACATTCGACTTCTATGTATCTTCTTATTAATTAAAGAAAATGTTAAGCAAATAGTTACATATATACATATAGTACAGTTTCTATTTAAAATCCTATCAATGACATAAATAAGACGTTAAAACAACAAAAGGCGGGGCAGGATACAATCAAGAAAAACATAGCAAGTTACTTAACATTAGAGGACGCACATTTGTTAAGTGGAAATTATTAGTAAACAGAATGTAAATAACATTTTTTTCTATTAATCACTGAAGCAAATGCTGGATGAATGCAGAAACATGCTTGTTTGGCTTTGGCAAATATGCCACAATATATTCCGTTAAAAACTGTTACTTTAAAGAAGCGTATTGGCGAAATGGATTGTAAAATCTGTAAACAATATTCTATTTTACAAATAACTTAATAACCTATTTATATATAAAAAAATAACTTATAAGTACTTTTCAAGGATTTGTACTTTATAATATATATAACCTAACCTAACCTAACCTAACCTCACCTAACCTTGTATATATTACAGAATGTTATTAAGATTATATATTTTTTCGAATAATTTTAATGAAATATGAATATACTAATGAGTTTAACCAGAAAATTGCCCCTTACAAAATTATCTATAAATAGATACCTAAGTAGTATCTTTCTAAAAACGAAAAATTCGCAAACACTTAGTTTAGATTAAAGAAGACGTCGTAAATTAAAATATTTTATGGTCTTACTGCCTTATCGAATAAGTACGTCTGCTATGAATTGCTAAAAAAAATTTATGATGCTTTAAACCTATTGAAGCTATTGTAAATCTTTTTTAATTGTAGAATAGTAATATATGTTAATTTGTATCATTTTCCTTAGGTAGATGAAATAATTTACAATTCGACTAAAAAAGTGTAATAAAAGCATTTTACGATTGATATTATTTATCCTTCAGAACAACCCTACCCTAAACCAGATGAATGTATTTACTCTACCGCTAGTACTTATTAAAAAAAAAATGATATTAACTACCTATAAAATGGTTTCATATAATCGATTTTTCTATTATTTGATTTAGGACAAGAGCGTCGACGTATAAATCGAGATAAGAACAATAGAAATATCGAAATCAAGAAACATCGAGACTTTTAAATATTAAGACAAGAATTTATGACAAAGGAATTGCACGAGCCAAGAAAAATTACTTTTTTTATTTTGATTTCAAAGTGAAAAGTAAAAAGTGGACATTAACACTTGTGTCTCTGTAAAACCCTACCACTACCTAACCTAACCTAACCAAAGAGCTGCTCATTTGAATATGTCTTCAAATGGGCTTATGTATTCTGTTTTATTTCCCATCAAAATTTATGTGAACATCAATTGAGTACCTATCACATTGGAAAATGGAAAACTAGTAGATAAGACAACTGTTTTAATATATACTTTTATAAATAGGTACTTATGTGTATTACCCTTTTTTGAATGACTTTTGTCTTTATGGATTTAAGTTCGTTCAACTGCAGACGAAAAAATTCCTTAAAAGTTATACGATACTGTTCAAAGCAATTTTATTATTAGTCCTCCACATGCTGTCCTAACAAATTGCAACATGCTCACTATCAGATGTTGTCTTTTGCGAAACATGCAAAACAGGGAGTTAAAAATGGGCTCATTTAAATTTATTAATTAACGACATACTTAAAACGTGCTTAAATTTCTAATGATTGAATTTTAAATTAGCAGAAATGTTAATATGTTGACAAAATTCATAGATATCAAAAAAAAAATTAAAAATTTTGGTGAACGTGAATACAATACATAATTGGAAAATATTTCAATTTTTATGGTTTCAAACTAAAGCCCTAACTTTTAGAAAATTAATTTGATATAAATATGTATTAAAGTTTAATCAAAAATTTAATTTGACAGAAAAAAGATGTTGGCGATTTTTTATACGAACTTATTAATTTAAAAGGAATTTAAAAAGAATACCACTAATTGGACTAATTAATTTCTTTAGTAAATATTTCTTCCTGCAACAAAATCAATGACGAACTAACTACATTCCAATTTACGTATTCTGCTTTAATTGAAAATATTTGCTAGCAAGTAGTTCAAGAACCGATTTAATATTCACATTATAGTACATAATTTAAATTTATATCGATTAAAATTTTCAATTATCTCCGTCTTTAGTGATTTATGTTCCAGCTAATTTTAATAGATTAGGTTAGGTTAGGGTTGTATGGGGTTACAATAGTTCTTTTCAAATATATACAGATCTGGTAACTTACGAATCGAACATAAGAATATTCAATCATAATGGGTGGCGTCACCGTTTGCAAAATACAACGTAGTATAAATAAAAAAAATCTACAAATTAATGTGTAATTCCTACATTCCTGCTTTAACTGTGGTCATCCATGGTCTGTGAACCTGGCACCCGGAAAAAATTTTTAAAAATCACTTTCAAAGGTCAAATCTCGTCTAATTGATTGTAGTAAAATATATTTTGTTTGTAGTTCAATGGTAAAAAAGTTATTCGCGGTTTAAAAAATCCCCCTACCCCTGAGTGATGCCACCCACTCAGGAATCGTTCCGTAGTATCCACTACAATCACCTACTATATTTACTTGATACTACGGAACGATCCCTGAGTGGGTGGCATCACTCAGGGGTAGGGGGATTTTTTAAACCACATATAACTTTTTAATTTTTAAACTACAAGCAAAATAAATTTTACAACAACCAATTAGATGAGATTTTACTTCTAAAAGTGATTTTTTTAAATTCAAAAAAAAATTTTTCATTCTATGTATGTTTGGGGTGAAGTGCAGAATTTAAAACGTCTTATTTTTTGTCAAATACAAATGAAATGATTTTTTTTACAATTATTCAAACGTAACTTCTAATAGATACGTCAGGAGAATTTTTTGTTACATTGATTTTTGGAATTTGAAAATTTTTGAATTTCTAAAAACTACCCTTTTTGTTGAACTACAAACGAAACAAATTTCACTGCATTCATTTTCTATGTTTACTTGATACTACGGAACGATCCCTGAGTGAGCGGCATCACTCAGGGGTAGGGGGATTTTTTAAACCGCGAATAACTTTTTTACCATTGAACTACAAACAAAATAAATTTTACTACAATCAATTAGACGAGATTTGACCTTTGAAAGTGATTTTTAAAAATGTTTTCCTCCATTCCGGGTGCCAAGCTCACAGACCCCTTTAACTGTAGGTACTTATCCTTATCCATGTTCAGAATACCTATAACCGTATTAGCGGGAGGGAACAAACTTAATAGTGTTTTCCGGTTTGTTTGTTTCTGGTTCAGCCACATCCCGTTTATTAATTATAAGAAAATTCAAACCACATTGTATTGTTCTCAAAAGGTCATAACAAAAAAAAGGAAACAAACAAGAGTTGAAGTAATTTCTGAATGTTTACGGTACGTGTTTTACCTGTCAACTGATTCATGAGTTGAATTAATTAATATTCAATATATTCGTGTCGAATACAGATGCTAAAATATTAATATAGTTTAGAGGTAATTCCGAATAAAGGCGTTAAAGAAATATAGTACAAGATCAATTAAACGAGTCTATTAAAAAGTCAAGTCTCCTTCCAGTCATTACAGGATTGCATCTTAACTCATGTATCTTCACTTAGGTAAAGGAAGATTGTTCGACGCAGTACAATAAAGAATGCGATTTCAATATCCACCAGGATAGTCAAAATTACTGCCATTTAGTTAAGGATCCGAAGGTATTTTTTATGAATATATTTAAAAAATAGTTTAAACAGTGACGTGGGTACTATCTATACCTTTTTCCCTCAAAATAAAAAAATTTAAAAAATTTCTTTATTTTAACTTTAAGTAAACTGTTTACTTTAATCTTTTTAAACCAGTCAAACTAAAATGATGAGTATTACGGAAACATAAACACATATCACGTTGAATAAATTATAGCATCGATAAATCAAAACACAGAACCATATAATGGATGCTTACACAACCTAGAAAACAAAAGATGATCAAGTGTTGTTTCGTTAAATTGACTTACATCGCCATCTGTTAGAAATTTGTGGAACTTACAAATAAGTTTAAAAATCTTTTAAGTTGGACTAAATTACACACAGTAAGCCAATTTTCATAAAAATCGGGTTTAATAGTTCCCATACAAACGTAAAAATATATAAATAATATTTATACCCTTTACCAATTTAGACTAAAAACTTAAGGATCTTACCCCCAAAAAGTCTTCTTTATGTTTAACGGAATTAACTAGTAGATATTACTGCAAAGTACATAATAATTCTTTTAGCCACTATAAAGTATATTGACCTGAATGAATCAGCTTCATATCGCCAAATAAAGTTCAATTTAACCATCTTTGAAATCCGTTTACAATTTAATTGACTTCATAATCATAATAAACGTTCAACTGTAAAAAATCGTACTGTACTTTTATGTTTTTACGATCATACTTTTGTATTGCTGAGTTGGTTCAACAACAACTATTGACCGGTTATGAAAGAGTCATATTCTATTTAGTTCGAAGGTAGATAAACATTTAAGTACTCAAGCTCCTTTTGTACAACTTCCTACTGAGGGTTACTATTGAATAGACGGTCCATAAATCAAGTGGCGTTGACCTTAACCGCTTAACAGTCAAATTTTTTCAAGTGTACCAAACAAAAAATTATTTTCAAATGAAGAATCTTTTCTGAAAGATGTTCTCCTGCTTGTATGTTGGTATTTTGTACGGTAATGTCAATTAAAGATTATGAAGAATGTTGATCCATCATATACATGGAGTGATTGATTCAACTCATATGTCACAAGGCAGTAACTTTTAATATTAATTTAGTTTTTTTTTAATAATAATTGTCTATTAAAATATTTGAAATAAATAATAATTACTTCTAAACGGATTTTTTTCAAGTGTAGGGAACGTCTAATTCGATTGTAATGATTACATCACACTTTCGTTTTTCTCATAACTAATGCAAAAATGAATATCTACGGTATATTATAAGTAGTTATGGAAAAACATTAATGTAGAAAGTTGTAACGGTAAATATCGATTTCCGAACCTATGGTAGAATTCGTTAATTATTTATTTGGGGATCTTCATTGATTACGTGAGCTGAAAATAGCCAAATCTCAATGAATCTCATTTAAGGGGGGAGAGAGAGGGTTGTAAAAAATCTCACTTTAGCTTAATTCTAAAAATAATTACAATTCTCTTTCTTCTTTCCTTTTTAGGGTTCCGCACCTGAAAAGGAAAAAGCGAAACCCTTATAGGATTACTTCGGTGTCCGTCCGTCTGTCAAGACCCTTTTTCTCAGGAACGCGTGGAGGTATCAAGCTAAGCTTTATACCAAATACTCAGGTCTATTGTCCCTTGGAGCTGTGAAAAAATCAAACTTCTAAGCCAACTCAATAAAAAGATACAGCCGTTTATGCCGCAAATTTCCGCAAATTTTCGAATCAAAACCTACAGGGTACTTCCCGTGAACTCAGAATCTTGAAGTTTGGTACGAAGCAACGTCTTATAACACAGATAAAGGAAAAATTGCGAAAACCGTAAATTTTAAGTTACATCATGTAGTAAAAATATTTTTAATAATTTTAAAGTTACTACCCCTTTCCTCATGAACGCGTAGAGGTATTAAATTGAAATTCATATCAAATACTCAGGTCTATAATACCTTTAAGCTGTAACAAAATCAAACTTCTATGTCAACGCAATCAAAAGAAACAGCAATTTAAGCCGCATATTTTCATACTCGCAACTACTCGCAAGGGAATCAAAACCTAAAGGGTACTTCCAGTCGATTTAGAATCTTGAAATTTGGCATGAAGCAATGTTTTATAGCACATATAAAGGAAAAATTCCGAAAACAGTAAATTTTTAGTTACATCACATATATACAGGTTTGTACGGAACCCTCGGTGCGCGTGTTCTACTCTCACTTGGCCAGTATTTTTTATTTGTTATTACAGATCATACAAAACACTTAATAGTGTTTCTCCATGTAAAATACTTGAAAATATTCAACGTTACACACTAAAAATATTTGCGACAGTGAGATTTGTAGTGGTCTTTATGAAATAACTGTTTTTTACGGCATTGCCTATTCCACGACCTTATCAGCCACCATATTTTTTTTTATAAACACGATCAAAATTTCTTTAGGTTCGCTAAATGGGCGTATAATTATCAGTCGATTTTAGTATCACTGAATCTCGGATTATTAAAACAGTTCCCATACATCAATCCAAATTTGAACGGGTCGAACCAGTGTACCGTAACAAACAATGTTTTGGACCTCCTTGTGTAGTGTTTTTCGAAATTAAACCTGTCTAAATACAAATTAAAGTAATTTTGATAAACCATTATTAAAAATACTAAACAGAAACGGATATTTTGCATTTATTTTTTTTGCATGTTGCAACAATTCACTGGATAATAACGATTCAAAAAACAAATTTATATAAATACTAGCAGCAATACCCGGTGTTGCTCGGGTAAGAATAAAATACACGTCTTATGGAACATTCTAGAATATTCGCGACTTTAAAACTATCCAGAACATCCCATAATGATTCAAAACATTTTCTAACTTCTTTTAACATTCTGAAACATTCTAGAATGATCTTCAAGATTCTGGAACATTCTTGAACATTGCCAAATCATTCTGAAATGTTATAATAAAACATTCTTTTACTTCTTAGAACATATTTGAACTCCCTGTAACATTCTAAAAAAAATATGCTTTTATTCTCATCCCCACTCCGTGCTGTTATATATACAGGTTTGTACGGAACCCTCGGTGCGCGAGTTCGACTCGCACTTGGCCGGTATTTTTTAATTAAAAGCTCATTATAGGCAAAATATCATATGAGGGGATGGGGTTTCCTACCATTCTTTACCAAACATCACTAATTGTGAGTCCAAATGAAAAGAAAAACATGGACTTTCCCTTCGAAGTAGTCTAACCGAATAATTCAACGAGTACCTATAAATATCTAGGGGTCAAGGATAGATAAGTAACTCACAGTTCTTAGAAAAAGTTTAAAACAAAGGAAACATCGTTATAAAACGCTAAGGGTCGTTTTGTATTATTGTACCCTCAACGTTCCGTTTAAAAAAAAAGTGAATGTGCCTTGCTTCAGTTGACAGTTAAATCATTATCTAGACAGCTTAATCAAAAAATATTAGGTGTTTTATATTGACAGCTTGTCCTGGCTGCTTGGCATAGATGACTATGGTTAAATTCACAATCTACAAATTGTATTAACCTAATGTGGATGTTATTTAAGGAAATCGACGATCTTATCTCTATGTGGGGTAATTGGGGGGTAGCAAGAGGTGGCAATTGATACCCTAGAAAAAGAGTTTTAATGAAAAATTGCCTGATCAAGCTAACAACTTTATTCGTTTTTAAAATTACCCAGAAGAGGACCTCATTCGATATCCTTAGATCCCGAGAGGCCATAAAGATTATCTTAGTCATGCCCTCCCTTCCCGTTGCGCCCTCCCGTAAATATACATAGAATTTTTTGGACCCCCTTCCTATTCCTACATAGTTATACTATTTTCCATAGTTTTTCTACAGAAATAAATATAATTATTAAAATATTTATTAAATTCTAAAGACTCGGTAGTCGGAAATTTATGAAACATAATGAAAAATAATAAATCGAATAAAAAAGTAGCTTTTATATGTTTCAAAAAGATTTATTAACCACTCTGTGAGCTACTTTTTTATTCGATTTATTAAAATATTTATTATTTAGTTACAAAACGTAAGATTCTTTAAATAAATTGTTAAACCATGTCATTGGTAGATTTCAGTTAGGTAACAAATTACTACATTTCCAGTATTTATAAAAATAATTAAATATATACTAATGCCAGAAAGAATTTTAACGAAGATAAATATTTGCATACTAGTAACTAGCTGTTGTGCTTTACCTTTCCATGTGTCATTGCTCCATATGCTCATATGTACTTAGATACATATGTCAATAACCGAAAAAGATTTCATACTTGGCTAAACAAATATTTGTTTGTCTGGAATGTAGCAGCTACGGTTAGTTGTAGGTATATGAATTTAAAATTGTTTTGATTGCAAATGTGCCTCTTAAAACCGTGCGACTTAAAGGATCAAGATTTGTTTCGTTAAGGATGTTTGCTTAAAAGCTGATGTATCCGAATTAATTTATTCGTTTTTATAAACCGATTTTTTTATTCGTATTACCGTTACTTCCAATTTAATATATACACGGAGAAAGCAATCATAAAAATATTGTTAGAATTCTAGCAACTATGACTAAAAAATCTGTCAATTATATGGACGACCAGACGCTCAAGAAGATTTTACTAGAAATGTCTAGTCAATCTACGTTCGGTGTTGAGACTGAATTCTAGTAAAATTGACTTGATTAGAAAACATTTTTTACACTTCACTTCTTATCACTAATTTTACTAAACTATTCTCATTCTAGTATTTTTTTCTTTACGACACGATAAAATAATCGAGAGGTATCTAGAGAAAAAAAGTCTAGACTTATTTAGCTTGATTATTCTAATACTAATTATTATAAAGAATTAAAAATTGTTTTATAACACGAAGTACATTTTATGAGAATTCTAGTATTATTTACATGAAAAATTTTGCTTGGCTCATCAAATAATAAAATCATGATCTTGTGTATGCTCACAAATTCGGTAGAATAATCAAGAATTGATTTATATTTTATTTTACTGGTATTGATACCAATTAAACCTAATTAACCTACCTAGGTACCTTGAGGTTAGTGAAACGCACTGTTCGTCCTGTTTATTTCAACGTTTTATGTTAGAAACATGTATGAACTTTTGCGTAACCAGTCTTTAATATAACTTCTTTAAATTTTGAATAAAAACCTTTTTTTAATATTAATAAGTGAAATGCAAGTTTACAGGTTGATAGTCTGTAACACTAGCCCACATTTTAAGTTTCTATGTCAAGTAGTTTCCAGGAGAAACGGCTCGTGCTTATCTTGTAAAAATGGCTTGAGTTCTTGTATTTTAATCTCCTTTTATAATCTTTTAAATATAAAGGGTCAATATTTAAATCAAACAGCCGATACCCTTTGATTATTATCTCAATAGGGTTTATTCCCACTACGTAGCGTCCCATTTCGCACCGTTACCCGTAAATTTCCCATTTCGTTCCGCAACCCAAATGTATACCTAAGGCCATTCGTATAGGTAATCATTTAATCAAGCAGATAAAATTATAATAGTGAGATGTATTTTACGAAAAATAAAGAAACTTCTGGATGCTTCATTCCCATCATTTATGCTAGGCGGGCTGTTCCTCCGGCCTACCCTCTGTTGCAAAGTCGGAGGGTAGGGCAAAAGGCCCTCTTTAACCTCCTTTAGGAACCGTGAGAATTTGTGGGTGGTGGTCTGGGGCAGAAGGATAAGACGGGCGAAATAAAGATAGAAGAGAAGTTAAAGGACTGACTATCTGTCGAATATCTCATTACTACCCCAGCATTTGCCACCATTTGCCCCGGAATCGAACCGGTGGCCTCCCGAATCCTAAGCAATGATATGGACGACTAGACAATGCCGCTCAGTCTAAAAAGAAAATTAAACACAATAAAATTGTGCGTATAAAGGTATGACAAGACCACAACAGCAGTCTCTTAGTTAAAGTTGTCTTTACATGCCATAACCTTGTGATCTAAAGGAATTAAATAAAATCATTTTTGATTTTTTTTATAAATAAGTAAAGAAGGGAGATCGGGTCTAGCAAACTTCTTTCAAAGAGAAGAAGTTAAAACAGACGTTTAAAGCTTTTAAAAGAGAAAAGTATCTGAGACGAAGGTAGTCTCTTACTAAATCTCACCAAGAAAAAATTCGCTCCAATTTATACTAATGCCTCGAAAGTCTGGAAATAAAATTTCATTCCATTTCTTCTCCTAGTCAAAACGTTATAAATATTAAGGTCCTCTTAGGAGTGAAAAATATTTCATTATCGGAAACAACACCATTACCATATGGGACTTTCTTTTGGCTGATGATAAATTGGCAATTGAATGTAATAAAGGACAGATAATTATTAATCTTGAAATCTGCCCTGGCAAAGCCTTACACAGGAAAGTATCTTTAACCCCTACCTACCTTGAATACAGTTGTTATTACTTATATAAGTATCTAACCTCAAAAATATAAATAATTGAAATTGTTCAAATCAAGAAATTTAAATTTCTTATACCGATCTCAAGAAAACATCTTAAGCAGTTTGATATATGTCCCTGTACCCTGTACATAAATGCTAACCATTATAAAATTATAGATAACTGTCTTTTAAAAAATATCCTCATAGTCCTTATTTTATTACAGCACTGCGGTCAAGTTATAAGAACCGTCAAATAAATGCCAACGATTAAGCAGTCGAAGTTCGAGTCCAGGGACATTCTTTTCAAGGTGATATGTCACTAAACGATAACCGTGGCTAGTAAACAAGCCTCACGTGGCCGCGATCCACTCCTTCAGAAAACAAAAAGGAAAAAATACGATACCTACTTACTTATCAACTATCGCCACATCTCATTCTCGTACGTTTCCGTAGGAACTATTAAAAGAGAACAAGAGCAACGGTACCACCAGCGAGTTAGCCAGCGGCTCCGAGAATAAAAGTGGCACGAAAAGGAGGACTCTCAACGTCTTCTGAATAGTAATATAAAATACTTTGTTTGCCTTGTCAAGTTGTTACAGTGCTGGTGCTTGCTGGAAGAAAACTTTTCCGCATTCTCGGTCGGTGCTTCATTTCTGTCACCAGTATAGCCAGCGACCGTACCGTACGTACGTATTCAAATTTGAATTAAGTATGAATAGCGCGCTCGGTTTATTTACTATCAGTCTCCTGGTGCATCTTTGCAAACATTGCCTCGCCCAAGAACCACCCGAAGGATATTACAGGAGCAGATATGACCATATCAATATCGACACCGTGATGAACTCGAAAAGACTGGTAACGTATTATGCAGCGTGTCTCTTGTCGAAAGGACCTTGTCCACCCCAAGGAGCCGAATTGAAACGTAAGTCAAAAGAATGCTTTTTCAGTGGTTTTAAATGAACACTTGTTAAACTTTAAAAGGATTCGTAGTATTGAAATCAGTTTTTCAATAAGACAATTTTCTAAAACCACCCCTTCTGTTAAATTAGTTAAGTACCATTTCTTCTGATTCTAAACGAACAAAATTAAAATTTTTTTTTTTTCTTTTTGGTTTTTTTATTATAGTGTCTTAATGAATAAATACCAAATAGTGTAGCAATTCATCTATTTATTCAAGTTATTGTAAGTACAGCATTAAAAAACAAATTATGCAGAGGAATTCAAATTCGATGCGCACCATTGGGATCTCCTAAACCGTAAGAGATACGATTGTGGTTAAATGGGGGCAAAGTTATCTATTGAAGTGTCCAATAGCATCTAGCATATTTGAAAAAATTAAAATTTGTAAATATCTATAACTCATAATATTTCAGTTATAATTAGACCATAATATTGAAAAATATTGATAACTTTATTATTACAGTTTATGCAGTTAGATCCATATACTGGTGCTATTATAATTTTCCGTGCAACGTTTCGTGTTTACAGAACCACCATCAACTTGGAAAATTTAAGTGCGATTTTCTTTTTTCGAAATCAATTAATTAACCAATTCCGATGCTCTATGGTACCTAACTAATTCTCGACGTTACATGACAATGAACCGTCATCAGCCATGGTAAAATTTACTTCAATTATTATTGTGTGCTTTTCTCAATGTTAAAAAATCCGTAAATTATAATCTGTGATACACCGAGTTATTATAATTATTTTCACCGTGCGTTAAATAATAATAATACCAGTATATCAAGCTAAATAAGCTGTAATGATAATGTGATCATTAGATATTTTTCAGTAGGTCTAATTATAACTCAAAGGTTCCCAATCATTTTCGGTTTAACGAATCGAATTTTTTCGCGACGCCCATTAGATTTTTTTGTAAATTTCTGACTTTCTTGAAAAATTGGCAAAATTTCCTTTTCAAAAGCGATTACCCGTTTAGGTTGCTAAATTCTCGGAATTTTGTCAGCATACACGATTGTTGCCACAAAAATTTGAGAATTGGAAGTCTTTTAATTAAATATTCCGCGGCGCCCCGGAGGACCGCGGAGTACACTTTGCGAATCACTATTATAACTGAAGAAGTACATCGGTTAAGTAATGACTTAAGATTGAATAAGCAACACCACAATAATAAATAATAACATCTGACAATAAACACCAAAGGCAACTAGATACATTGAAAATTTATTAAAAAAACTCCAAATGGCGCTAAATAAGTACAATTATTTACCGTTTCCTGAAAAAACGCGAAGACTTGGCTTATGAACACCCTAATACCAATCGATAGGTAATTAAAAAATACATCTTCTGGTATGTTAAAAAATATGGCGTTCCATTTAAATTAATCAAGTTACAACCCCTTTAAAGTTCTTACTTAAGTATTATTAATTTTTGGACACCCTGTATAAGATGACGAGATTATTATAATTGGGATATAAAATATGATCTATTGTTACACTTCATTGTAAATTTCGCTTACATAACTTAAATACTTCTTAAGTATTTGAAACGTGAAAATTAGGTTAGATTTCGATAAAATTCAAATTATTTGAAAAACCTTTAGGTTTAGGTGTTATAAACCTTATCAAGACAAACACTTATTTTGATCGAAGAATATAAGGGGGTTCCATTTAAAAAAACATGACTTTGATACTTTTAGGGCATTTTGTACACCCTGTATTATACGAAAATAATTTTCAAAGTTAACCATAATTGACCCTTATATAACCCAAAAGTTAAAGTTTTTGAAATTTTCATATTTTGGCCATAATACTCCGTGCCGTATAGCGTGAATAACCCTGTATATTATATTAATAAATATTAAATATTATAGGAAAGAATACATGAAAAAGTGAACGAATTACTAAATCAGTATACGTAGTAGGAGGATGAATTAAAGTAAAAGGGTGGGAAAATGTGGTGTATGACCTAATAATCAACTCAAATAGGAATGGTCTAGCCCTGTTAAATAAAAGTAGAAGAAAAGATGTCGTAGATTAATTTAAAACGTGAAAATTAACATGTCTTAGTAACTTTAGGTTTATTTCTGCTATTTAGTTTTCATTAAGGTCCTATGGTGTGAACTACTTACATACGTAATTTAAAGAAAGTTGTATTTAATTGTCATACGTATATGTTAAATAGAAATGTATGTATAAAGATAATGTTTTAAAGTACTGTTAAATTTCTTATGAAGATTTAGTAAACCAAAAACAATTATTAAATATCCCTCTGAATTTATTTTTAGAACTTGATGTTAAAAGAAAGACGACATTGTTCGTTGTCGTTTTAGTGAAAAACAAACATTGCTCCTTATTGTTTACGATGCCATACCAAACGATTTTTTATTTGACACCTTTACATTTAAACTTATTTGCATAGTTATTTGTTCGTTTGTATGTACCTGGTGCCCCCAAATACTTTGGAAGAATTGAACCGTAGGTATAGGCCTTATAAATTTTCAAAATATTTAAATTTAGTATTTTAACCGAATTCATCAACAAGTATTTTCACTAAAATCGGTAATAATTACCTTTATATATATATATAAATACTCGACAATATTATTTCAACCTAATCGGTTAGTTCTAATGAATTATTATTATAATGATTGAAAACGGCTGAATAGGTCGAAACAATTGTAAAGTATTTTAAAAAATGTTACCTATCTGTTGAAACATTTTTATTTTTTACATTTTTTTTATATTCATTCAATTTCTGGGGTACTTAGTAAGGAACGGAAGTATCGCGCGCACAAGATCAGTCAGAACAGTTGTTCAGGGGCAGGGTTGGCATGTTTAAAACAAAGTGTTTAAAACACGATCTAAGTAGAACATATTTTAAATTAAAGTGCTTTAAACTGTTTTTAAAACTAAAATAAAACATAAAATATTCAATATTCTTTAAATTCATTTGGCTAGAGAAGAATTATTGATTGTAGGTATGAAATAAGGGAAACATCTCATTCGGTACTAGATAAGAAGAAACCTCATTAATTTATTAGCTTGGATAATTCTACTCACGAAATATTTAATATTATTAAACGACTGTAGTTAGATTGTTTTTGGATGTCTTGAAAAATACGGCGTGGTATAATAGAAAAATTCGTACAAATATCTATTTTTTCATTTAGAAAATAAAAAAAGCGTGTTTAATAATTTAAAACCTTCAAGCGGTGTTACGCTTTGTTCAAAATCTTTTGAGAAGCTTCAAGAAGTAGATTTTCACAATTTTTGTTATATATACTATATACATTGGACAAACAAGAACAAATTTTCAAAAACGTATTTCATAACATAAAATAGTTTTTTAAAAAATAAAACAAACTAATTATGCGAACCACATAATAGAATATCATAATTTTAACGACAAGTTTGAAATAAATAAATTTAAAAAACAAAACTTAATTTTAAATGACCTGACAGAAGGAAATAATTCCCCTCTACTTAATCTTTTTTAATGTTAAACACAGTAAAACACAACACAAAGTTTTAGTTACAAAAATTTTTATTAATTGTAATCCACAATAATTATTTCGCCACACAGTGGCTTCTTCAGGTAGAAGAAATCTAAATCAAAATTAACTACAAACCGACCTATATAGGAACTAAAATTAACAAAGAGGAAGGGAAGAAAATTAAACAGTTGTTTGTCCTAAACAATACCTTAGGAAATTTCATAAAAAATAATAAAGATATTACTAAAAAAGAATTAAGATCGGGTGTCTATTTGCTTAAATGCGGCGATTGTGATAAGGCATATATAGGCCAAACAGGTAGATCCTTCCTTTAAAAAATAAAAGAGCACAAAAATACTTATGATAAAAAAAAACACTGAACATCAACTTACGCCGAACATTTATTACAAAACAACCATAGTTTTAATGAAGAATTAAAAATTTTGCATTTTGAAAATAAGGGAAAAAAACTAAATTTATTAGAAAGTTTAGAGATTAACAAGTTAAATAAAAAAGTCTGTATTTTAAACGACCAATTAGACTTAAACAAATCTCCCTTACTCAACTTAAATTTTCAACATTCAACTGTTTAATTTTCATCCCTTCCTCTTTGTTAATTTTAGTTCCTATATAAGTCGGTTTGTAGTTAATTTTGATTTAGATTTCTTCCACCTGAAGAAGCCACTGTGTGGCGAAATAATTATTGTGGATTACAATTAATAAAAATTTTTGTAACTAAAACTTTGTGTTGTGTTTTATTCTGTTTAATCATGGAGGTTTCAAAGAATAGAAACCTCATCGATTCAATTTTTTAATGTTATATCCACCCCCAAATGCAACCTAGTATTTAAGATGTGATGCGACACTTTAAGTTTAGTTAGAAAATACTCATTGTCCGAAGAAGTCAAAAATCTTGGCGAAACATGTTACATTGCCATTGTTAAATAAAAAATTTTGTGAATTTTTATTCCTGTATTATGGATTTTCATCAAGTTAAAGTCGAAACTATTCAATTTTCAAAGATTTATAGAGACGACCAATGAGTCCGTTGTCAGTTTAAAACATTTGTTCAAAATACACGAGAAAAACAAAAGGTTTGAAACATATACAACATTTTGAACTATTTACTTCAAAATTTTAATTTGTTCGGGGGTATTATAGATAGTTTGTCTCTGTGGTCGACACTGTTCGCTGACTTGGAAACCTTATTCTGTGGCCAATAATGTTAAACAACGTAAACTTGTATTTGAATACTTATATCTTTTTCTTTAATTGGGCTCATACTGTATGCCCATCGACAATCCTACTGAATGTCTATTAGCAGTATTATATTTAGAACATGCTAGCCGGATTTGGTAATACCAGATTTTAACGAATCACTACGACATTTATGAATAAGTTCCATGATAGTTTGAGCTGAATTGCAATTGCCTTTCATTACATCAATTAAATGAAAGAAAAACGAACTGAATTTTTTGCTCATGTTCTCTAAGTATCTGATTCTTACTTGTTTAATCTAAAGTGGTCCTTATTAATAAAACATTCAAATTCGAATTGTTCATATCACATGCCCTTTTTGTAAATGGAATGAACCTGAATTCTTTTGTAGATTTTTTTGGAAAACGAAATATATGTCAACATATTTTGTATGTAAACAACAAAACAATAAGAAGAAATTATACCTTGTTTATTTAATAATAAGTAGGTACAGTTCGTTTATAGAACAAACTCCTTTATAAAGTTGTAACTGCATTCTCAAGTTCATTATTTTTTATTTCAAATAAAAATGAATATAATTAACTGCAAAAGTTGTTAACATTCTCATATGCAACCTTGGCTAATGTAAGATTATTCATATATGTATGTGTACAGAACGCCTTAAATCACATCGTATATTATTTACCTGTTGTAAATAAAATTGTCTGGGAAAATGCAATAAAATTACATTATTATTTTGATGTAAGTAAAGAAATAAATTTGAAAGATGTTATTTGCACTGTTGTACTTTTGAAAAAGGAACTTGGATGGATAACTAGTCATTTTAGCCCTTTAGTGATCTGGTTGTTTGACGTGTTAAAGCTTGCTAGAGAAAAACATTTTTATTGTGTATGGTATATGTTATGGTTGTAGAAAATAAAAATTAGATAGTGCAAAATATCTGCACTCAATGACACGGTTCTAAGACATTGGCTCAAGTGTTGGTCAAGTCATGAAACGAGCCTTCGAGGAATCAGAACCATACCGGCAGCGTGACCCTTCTAGATTCGAAGGGTCGAACTTGTAAAGAGAAATTCGAATTTCCTTCATGTAAGTTTAGGTAGGGCTAATCAAATTATGAGTGAAGAACAAGAATTAAAACATTCTAAACTCATTAGTATGTACTTCTAACAATGCTAGATATTTGAAAAAGCATAGAATTCACTTAAACTAATTTCTTAATGTTATTCGTAAAACTTTCAAAACACCCCAGTTTATGGTATTTCCTTCGTAGATCTATATCCATACTCCAGGTAAATAAAACATACACATATGAAAAACCGTTTCTCAAAAAAAAAGTAGATTACATAACATCTTAAAGATTAACAGATTATAATGACATGTATATTCTATTATTCTCCATTTGATACTTTGTATGTAGCACTTGACAAGCCCTTCACTACAATTATTTAAATGTATTATAATATAAAAAAACAATACGTTTTACTGAAATACTGATTAACTAATGTTTGACAAAGAGATTCCGCTCTAATAATATGAAATATACCTACTAAAGTTTCCTTTGACGCAACCTCTGAACTTTATGTTCTCAGTGACCGTTACTGTAAGTACTTCAATGATAAATATTTAATAAAAAATTAATGAGACAAATACAAAAGCTTAAGGCGTATGTATTTGTATTCATTCCATGTTTTGTTATTTTTTAATTTTGTATAAACAATATGAAATGAAGCAGTCTACCACTGCACAACTGCTTTTGACCATTTTGAAAAAAAAAATTTAAGCAGCGTTGTAACTAAAGAATAAAATGATTAATTGTTTCCATACAATTTAGATAATAATCATTAGGGGCTGTTCATAAAATACGTCACGCTAAAATTAGCCGATTGTCACGCTGTGTCACACTTTCTGTTAACCCCCTGTAAATATAACGTCAAAAAAACTAAACATCCCCCCCCCCCTGAACATGATCAATTTTGATTGATAATACACAAATTTTAATAGTCAAAAATATTCATTTTATTTTCATAATAAAATTTAAATAAATTAATAAATATCTTTTGTAACGAACAAATAAATAATATTTCTATTTATCAGAAGTCCAAGGATTCTGTAAAAATTCAGTAAAATTTTTTGATGAACGGCGAACGTCACGTTGCCGTAGACCCCCTGTTCCCCCTTGTCCCATCTTGTCACACTCAGCAAGGCCCCTCCCCCCTTGTTTGCGAACGTATTTTATGAACGATCCCTTACACACGATAAAAAAATAGCAATTTTTACAAAAACTTCTACATTTTTTTTTTTAAGTAGAACTATTTATTTAAAAATCGTACCTCAATCTGTCAAACAGATTTATGTAGTTATTTTCAATATACAGAATGCATGTTTCGTTTTATTATACCTTTATATAAAAGTATTAACCTTGAATGATTAATTATTTTCTTATTTATATATAATCGAACACTACCACTGCCCTGTCTAGTAAACAAATTGACAATTAATTAATGGGTTCTGGAATTGTTATTAAATCAATCAAATTTTTGGAAAAATACGTAAACAATCCATTTTTAGTTTTATTTTTCATAATGTGTGTTTAAAACCTCAGGACCTAGGACATCCTTTTTAAAGGCGATTCTATAAATCTGTGACAAGTATTTATTTAATGGTTTTTTAATGTTAAAGGCACCTTCACATTTTCACTCATCGTTATTTAAACACTGACCTGATATTTCGTTTCTCAAAAAGTGAAAGACACAAAACATCGATGAAGGAGACTGGTACAAAACTATTAACTAAGAGCTATGCTTCGTCCGCGTAGAATAATGACTTTCAGCAGCATTTAAAATTTTTTTCTTCTATATTTTTATTTTCTGGGCCGTAAGCCTTTTTGCCGACGTCATTACACAAAAACTTTCATTTCTGATTTTTGCCCCCTTTAGAATAAAATTTTTACAAACTTTAAATGTCGTATTTATATTTAATCAAAAGCCTAAAAAATAAGTTTCAAGCCTCTAGCTTTATATCTACTTATCTATCTCTGTACCAAATTCTCATTTAAATCGGTTCAGTAGTTTGGGCGTGATTGCGTAACGCACAGACAGACAGAGTTACTTTCGCATTTATAATATTATAGATTAATATAGTTTAATTATATTTTAAAAAGTAGTTTATATAAGTAGCTTAGTATTCAACTACTTCTATTCATCCAAATAAACAAAACCTCTATAACTTTTTAAAAGTTAATATTTTAATTTTCTGGGCCGTAAGCTTTTTGGACGACGTCATTACATAAAAAATTTCATCGGCTAATTTTATCACCTTTAGGGAAAATATTTTTACAAACATTGAATGTCGTATTTAATTATATCTTATCAAAAGCCTAAAAAATCTTTAAAAATAACGGAATTTCCCCACAAACTTTCCTATTTCAACCCCTTACAAACCTTTTTTCGCATTAAAAAGTAGCCTATGTCCTTTCTCAGGCTCTAGACTATCTCTGTACCAAATTTCATTTAAATCGGTTTAGTAAATTTTAGGCGAGATTGTGTAGCATACAGACAGAGTTACTTTCGCATTATAATATTCCGCGAATTCATTTTCATCGATTTTCCCATGAGAATAAGATATTTTCCCTCAGTAAAACGTAGCCTATGTGTTAATCCAGGGTGTCAGCTAACTTCATACCAAATTTTATTAAAATCGCTCCAACCGTTCACACTCACAAGCTTTCGCCTTTATAATATTAGTGTGGTTAGGTTAACGAACACGTTAATATAATATGTCTAAATAAATAATATAAATACTTGATTCCACTCATTTTGGAGAATCAGAAGACCTCTTTCCTCGTTACTAAACTTTTTCATGCACTTTTGTAAGTTATACCAAGTACCAGATTTGGCCCTCAGTGATTGAGTTTATCTTTTGGACCAAGTGCCATATATGGTACTCAAATGACTTCCTAGTAATGCATGCAAAGAGAGGCTGGCAGTCAATTTGTTAAAGTAATAATTAAAATGGTTGTAAAATAAGATGTGATATTAAGTACTAAAATAAAATATATTATACAGAGTGGATCCTTACAATACATTTAAGATAACAGTCATCCAGGACAAATCTATTTGTTTTAGACTTTGAAAAGACTTAAAATCCGTAATACCAATAAACCAATTTAAACTAAACTTTTTCTCTATTATTGTTGAAAATTTTCAAAAATTTAAAAACATTAGTTTGTCGATGAACTCAAATCTAATCCCATCACATCAATATAAGTAGTTAATTTTTTAACTCGAAATTTTAATGATGAAGACATGCATCCAACAAGCCAATTATTACCAGATAATTAATGATGTTGTTAATTATGGTACAATAACAAACAGAACTATATGGAACAAATTGAAATCACTTCAAGGTCGTTATAATTATAACCAATTTATGAAATTTTTGTGCGTATCAAATAATCGTTGACAATAATAATTTATCGTAGCTCAAATACAAATTGATGAAGTACAACTCGTATAAGGGTCAAATAATGAAAATGCAACTACTTTTTAAATTAGTTTATCAAACTCAAGTGGTAAGTACCTAAGTACATTTCCATTGTGACCATGAATTAAGGATGTGATTTATAGTACCATGTACCTACACATGTGATATTTCTAAAACGTCGTATTACGAAATTAATTAGCGTTAAATGTTAGGCTTTTTAAATTTATTAGACAATTGTTTATAATATACCTTTAATTAATTAAGTTGATGTGGGCGGTAATTAATTGGGGACAGTCGTATACCCACCCATGTTACCAAGAAATTTGAAAGACGTGCAACAGAAAGAATGGAATTGTCCATTGTCCATCCAACTAACATACAACTGTATTACGTACCTATGGCACAATAAAAAACCTCCAAAAGACAAAGTATAGCAAATTAGATATCGTGTGACCACGGTTTATCTATTCATATTTTATTAACAGATATTTGGTAAGGTAATAGTCAGCAGCAAAATCTGCTTCAAATATTATGTAAGATTTATAATAAAGCTTATGAAAGACATTGAAAAAATATCGTCGAGTTATGCTATACACTTGCAAAATTTGAGAATGTATTTGCTACTATGGTATTAATTTATTACACCTATATACTTATAAGTACATAATTTTAAAGTCATTCGGGCAGTAATTGTTCAATAAGCAATTGAACCTAACTGTAGGTATTTTCTTAAAAAATTAAAGCGCGGGAAAAAAAGTTATATGAACAACGAAATTAGTGCTACTGTAAGTAGAAAAGGTTGTAACTGTTTCACGTTTTAAAATATCATGAGACTGAAGAATGTTTTTTTATGAATTATTACTCGATGTGACCATGACCATGCTACTACAAAAGTTTGTCTTGTCCGCTCGGCGTAAGCCAGCAGATATACACAAAAATAAAATACTCCTAGTAAACTCTGATTTCAACACTTTCTTAATTAAAATTAACAGTTATTGCTATGAATTTAAAAAAAATATGTACTAAGTGGCGCCTTTTAAACTCAAACATGGGAATAGGATTTTCTTGTTTGTGAGAGTGTGTGTATGCCCAACATTAAGAACGCGACATAGTTGCGGGATACAACAGGAGCAAGGGGATATAGGAAAGGAAATTAAAAAAAAAATGTTCTTAATATAGGTGGAAACAATAGATATAACAGAGAGAGAGAGAGAAAAAACGCTTGGGAGGTTAAAAATTGAACAGGTACAGATGGAGGAGGGGAGAAAGCAAGGTGATAAGTTACGGGAAATTGTGAGAGTAAGATGTAGGGAAATAACGAAGGGAGATAACTTAAGGAACATAGAGGAGTCTACATATACAGTGGGGATGAAGGAATTTTTGTGAAGGGATTGGCAGGGGGACCCGGTGCCTAGATATTTAGAAGGAGGGAGGAGTAGGTATAAGTGTGATAGCTAGATTTAAAACAGGAAACGAATGCAGAGAGGGTGTAAATATTTGTATAAGAAGGACAGGACGTGTAGGTTGTGTGATAGAGAGGTAGAATACCTCGGGTATGTATTGGGGAGGGGGGGTGTGAGGTAAGAAGGTTGATAGTAGAATGTGTGGAATTGTGGAATGAGAAAGTAAGTGGACTAAGCGTAATGAGAGAAATATTGGGAAGAAGGGAGCGGTAAAAATGAGGTGTCAGAGTTGGGGCTTTTAAGAGAAGACACATTGGGGTGTAAAGTCTTAAAAGAGATTTTGAATATGTATATTGGGGAACGCTGGAAAGGGGATTTGCATTGGAGCGGGTTTAAAAAAAGGTGCACGGAGAAAACAATCATGAAAAGATTGCTAGAATACTAGCAAACATGATTAAAAAATCTGTCAATTATATGGACGACCAGACGCTCAAGGAGATTTTACTAGAAATGTCTAGTCAATCTACGTTCGGTGCTGAGACTGAATTCTAGTAAAATTGACTTGATTAGAAAACATTTTTTACATTTCTTATCACTAATTTTACTAAACTATTCTCATTATAGTATTTTTTTCTTTACGACAC
Source organism: Agrilus mali (assembly GCA_029378335.1). Classification (NCBI taxonomy): domain Eukaryota; kingdom Metazoa; phylum Arthropoda; class Insecta; order Coleoptera; family Buprestidae; genus Agrilus; species Agrilus mali. The sequence continues at coordinate 4,448,435 of CM055655.1, read as the reverse complement.
GATAAAATAATCGAGAGGTAGAGAAAAAAAGTCTAGACTTATTTAGCTTGATTATTCTAATACTAATTATTAGAAAGAATGAAAAATTGTTTTATACCACCAAGTACATTTTATGAGAATTCTAGTATTATTTACTAGAAAAATTTTGCTTGACTCATCCAGTAATAAAATCATGATTATTTTTCTCCGTGTGAGAATGATCTTATGCGTTAATTTTTATAGATATATTTTGTTACATGCATTTACGACTAATTGTCATAGTTCGCTATGTAAGCGCCGCGGGTTACAGTCGATAGGTCCAGAAATCGTAGTCTGTATAAAAAAATTATTTCTAAAGTTTACAACAAATTGAGATTTCATCGGGTAAATTCTTCACTATTTCTGTTTTACTGTTTTAGATAAAATTGTTCTTTATGAGTAAATTGATCAGTTATAAGCTTCTGATAACTATTAAGGAAAGCCGCCGAATTATATTAGTATTAATTTATGAAAAAGTAATTCTACAAACGATAGTGAAACAATGAGCCATACGTATTTTAATTTTATAATTTATTCTTCGGAAGTATTAATTACCATAAAGCCAAGTACACTTACTTAATAGTTTTTTAGATACAAACATTTCCATTCTAGGTACATATGTTACGACAACGGCAGGAACGAACCATAAATAAATCCGTTGGGAATTCGTCTCGGTTTCCTTGTCGCAACTAGATAACGTTGTGTAGGTAACCAGCGGAATCAGGTACCTTTGCACGTTGCCAACTTATTGCGTGAAAGAACTTATTTAAATATTTGATGAAATACTTCTCTTTCTCGCGTACTTGGATATCAATTGAATCCTTTGAGAAACTACTTCCTTTGAATAATTTAACTATTTAACTATTACACTTATTTAAGTGAAATAAAACACTTCGTAATAGCAACGGTTTATTCGGAGTCAAGTAAGAATCTGAAATGTTTTTGTACAGGTCAGCATATTTATACTTTGGGGGTTGAAACCCCGCCTATGGCGCCAAGAGGGTTGTTTGTGTTATTATTTTGTTATTGATATTATATGTAACACCTCCCTTCTTAAGAGGAAAATTATTTCCTTAAGAATTAATTTTACTAGTACTAATTAAAATAGAATTTTTGTTACTAAGGTAGGTACTTAACATAATGTGCAAACGTTTCTTAAATATGAATTACAACATATTTGTATCTTATGTAACTTAGTCTAATTAGAGAAAAGAGTAACCTTTATTATCATTGGAAAGACAATTCTTAAATTATGGCGCAATCAGTGAATTTTTGGGCAGCTCCATCCTTCGTTGTAATGCATTGTGGTTAATGGGGCGCTTGGGGAAATTTCGGTGTTTTCTCGTTCCATCAGCTCCCTGAATGACCTACGCACAGGTACGGGACTGGGTGTTGAGGGTCGACGACTTCTGATGTTGTTGCAGTTGACGATTTGTAGGCAAGGTAGGTCACATCCGGGTTTATGGCATCGTTTCCATGGGTTGATAAGTTTTAAACAACCAGGGCAGCAGCACCAACATGCTAAGAGGGTTATTATTATTCCTCCTAAGGTGGCGAGTAAGGAAAATACCCAGTTTTTCTTGATTTTTACCATTGGTTTGTTCAATTCTTCTTTGACTTGTTGATTGAATGTTTTTAGTTGTTCGACTTCGAGGTTGATATCTTGTTGGTTGAAGGTATTCATGTGTAAGGGTTCCAGTTGTAGGGTTTTGATTGTGTCGCTGTCGCTGTCGTGTATACAACAATCGATTGGGATTTCCGGCAATGAGATGTTCATTGTTACGTTGGACGAGAGTTTTTCATTAGCTGTTAGGCGAAGTCCATTTCCCATATATCCTATGCATCCTGGTTGAAGTTGGATGAATGATGAATTGTTGATCTCAACTCGTGACATCGATTGCTGAGGGCATTTTACGGTAATGCTGTTGGGACCAGTGGTATAGAATAACCATAAGTTGTTGTCAATCTTTTGAATTAATTCTTGTTGGAGTTTGAGGTGGAGGATCTCGCAAGTCGAGGGTATGGTTCTCGATTGGTACATTGACACTTCGCAGATTTGTGTCGTAGCCTTTTCTTGGGGGTCAATACCTTCGCAGATCCAGAAGAGTCCGGTGTGGGAACAGCTTTCGAGGCGGTTAACGTCGGCCCAAAGAGTATTTGTCAAATCGATAGCCACAAATGATTTTGAAGGTAAAATCGTTTGATATAAGTTTAACTGTTCATTATAGACAGGGTAGGAGAAAAGCTTATACAAATTAAAAGCATTTTGGGTCACTAGCGGGACAGATAATTCGATAATTACTTTGGAACGAATGAGGAAAATTCTTGGCTTTATAATAGAATAATAATAGTGGACTTTTTCGCTAGATAACGGAAAGGGAAGCTTGTTTTCAGAAAGTTCTCTTTGAATATTTTTAAGTTCGGAGATTAACATTTCAGGGTCAATGATCGATGGGTGTAGGATTCCTACTTTCGAGAATGATATTAGGTTAATGATGTTATCGATTTCTTCCTTGACCACATTCACCATTTCCTGAATAAGTTGAGCTGTATTTAAAATTTCTATTGAGAATTTTAATTCTATGTCATTGTCAGTTAGGTTTCGCATCCATTTTTCTAATTTATCGAAGTTTCCCTCGATGAGTTTCTCATTCAGGTCTAATTTGCTTAAAGTTGCGTTTAGGGTTCTAAATGCTGCTTGTGTGATGTGAGCTTGTTCGCTCATAAGTCTTAAGGTTTCTTTATTTGAGTCTTGGACAGATGAGATGGCTTCGTTGTAGTATTGTTCATTATCTTCATCCAGAGTGCCAAAGATTGTATGCATTGCTTTGCCTAGTATGGAAAACCATGCTGATCTCTTCTGACGTCCGGGGAAGATTTTCCTGATTTGATTGTATTTGGCTTCTAATTCATTTATTTCGGCTCCCAGTGTTATGCGGTGGAAAAAGTTGGGGTGAATAGTTCCAGACATCTCTAGGGATTTTAGTTTGGCATAATGGCTCTTTATACCTTGAAGATATTTGAAAAGTGGTTTGCTGTCCTTGAATATGACGATCTTCCAGTTAGTATTGCTGATGAAGAGTGGGCCTATGTTGTGATAGTATATTCCGGAAGAATTTAAAGGCGTAATCTCGATTGATCTCGTGGTTATGGCCCTGAAACAATGGTTTCGTTGTAAGGCTTGATTTGTTCGATATTGACAATGGCATTACGATTTCTTTTCTTTTTGTTTATTTCAAAGTTTTTATCACCTATTAGTTTAAGTATTTCATATGGTCCTTCCCATTTAGGATCGTTTGTGTTTTTATTGATAACTAAGTTCTTGAGTAAAATTTGATCTCCAACTTTATAGTTCGGGAGCGGTTTAATGCTTTTGTCGTGTCTGTTTTTTACTTTCTGTTTAAATTTCTCAAGATTGTTTCTAGCTTGCTCGCGAGCGGTAAGAAGCGCTTGATTCAGCTTGTTAAGGTAGTCGTCTACTAATATTTCTTTACTTACTGGTGTGGAATTTATGTTCCTATGTTTATGTCCGAAGAGAAGTTCGAAAGGGGTGTATCCCGTGCCCTGATGTTTTGATAAATTATAGCTGAGTACGGAAAACCTCAAGGCGTATTTCCAATTGTTGACATTGTCTCTATTTTGTAATAAATAGGTACGTATGGTGTCTTTAAGTGTGCAATGAAATCGTTCGATAGAACCATTGCTTTTAGGGTGATAGCTTACGCTAAACGTATGATCCATTTTCAGGAGCTTTTCTAGGTTCTGGAGTGTTTTGTTGAGGAATTCACCACCTTGGTCTGAGTGAATTCTGTCTGGTACACCAAAAGCCTGAATGAATTTAATTAGGGCGTTTGTGACGCTTTGGACCGTTTTGTTTTTGGTCGGGTAGGCTTGGACGAACTTAGTCAGCTGATCTTGCAACGTCAAGGCGTAAAAACTCCGTTTATTTACTGATAATTCCATTATATCTACGTCTACTCTTTCGAAAGGTCTTAGTGGAATCGGCACGAGAGTCAGAGGGCTTTCGTATGATCTTCTAACAGTCTTGGATTTTTGGCAGATCAAACAGGAATTGACATATTCTTGGATATCGTTAATCATGTTTGGCCATTTGTACAGTTCTTGTATTTTATTTAGAGTCTCATTTATCCCTTTGTGGCCAAATACTGCTGGGTTGTGATTTGTTTTTATAATTTCAATTACTTCGTCTTTGTTGAGTGGGTTAAAATATTTCGTAAGTACTTTAATTGGATTTGTTATATTGAAATTGGTTTTAATGAAAGTTGCTAATTTGTTGATTTCTATTTTATTGGAAGGGTTAAGAATAAATATGTCTGTGTTTACTGTATTATAGGCGTTTAGTATGATTAAAAGTTTGTTAAAAATTTCTTCTTCTTCTTGGCATTTGATAGGATAATATTCCAGATTTCCAAAGTTTTTACTGGGATGCGTTACTATATCTTCTATCGTGTTCTCTTCTCCAAAATCGCGTTTTATTGTATTAAGAAATTTGTCCTCGTCATTGTCTATAAAGACCGTAGGGCCGTTGGGTACGATGACCTCTTTAACAATATCGATGTTTTCAATTTTAATCGTTTCTTTCATTCGAAGATACTTTTCGTAATCCTGGTCTGTATTTGGAATAACTGTGCCTTCTGGTGGTTGAGAATTATCGTCGTTCGTCAGGATGTTATAAAGGTCTTCGTCGATAATAGTGTCTGTGTTATTCAATAAACTGTTTAGTTCTTCGGCTAACTGTTCTAATTCGTAGTCTTCTTGTTGGTTCAAAATCTTGATCTGGATGCGAGACAAAGCGTCGGCATTCCTATTCTGGCTTCCTTTCTTGTATACTATTTCGTAATTATATTCCTCTAGTTTGAGTCGCCATCTGGCTAGGCGACTACCTGGGTCCTTTATACTAAACAGCCATGTGAGAGGTCGATGGTCTGTGACGATTTTAAATTTCCTGCCGAACAGGTACGGTCGAAAATGTTTACAGCTCCACACAATGGCAAGGAGTTCCCTTTCTATTGTGGAGTACCTGGTTTCAGCTCCGTTAAGTGTTCTCGATGCGTACGCAATAGGTAGGTCTTTACCTACAGGGCCTTGAGACAGGATGGCACCGATTGCGTACCCTGAGGCGTCGGTGGTGAGTACAAATTCCTCTTCGAAATTAGGGTATTGCAGGATCGGTTCGCTGGTGAGGTAGTTCTTAAGTATTTCGAAGGATGAAATGCATTCATTATCAAATATAAATGGGGCGTCCTTTTTCAGGAGCATAGTGAGGGGTTTCGCGAGTTTTGCGTAATTATTTATGAAGCGTCTATAGTAGCCCGTGAGACCTAAGAATGCTCGGATTTCCTTTTGATTTTTAGGCCTGGGAAACTGCTTAATTGCTGCTACTTTGTCCGGGTTAGGCTTGATTCCTTCGGGAGTGATTAGATGACCTAGGTACGAAACTTCCTTTCTGAGGAATTCACATTTGTCGGGTTGAATTTTTAAGTTGTGATTTCTTAATCGGTTAAAAAAAGTTTACGAGTCTTTCGTTGTGTTCTTGTAGGGTGTTACCGAACACAACAATATCATCCAGGTACACCAAACATTGTTCGTTCGTAAGTCCAGAAAGGATGTTGTTCATTACCCTTTGGAATGTACTTGGTGCATTTTTCAGCCCGAACGGCATGCGTAGAAATTCAAAATGTCCGGATTCTGTGGAAAATGCGGTCTTTGCAATTGAGTCTTCGTCCATTTCAATTTGGTGGAACCCAGACGTTAGGTCTAGGGTGGTGAAGTATGATCCTCGTCCTAGATTGTCTAAAATCTCCGTAATATTAGGGAGCGGGTATTTATCGGATACGGTGTGTTCGTTAAGCTTGCGGTAATCGATCACTACTCGCCATTTCTGGCGACCGCTGGCGTCTATTTTTTTTGGTACAACCCATACAGGCGACGACCATGGCGAAAAACTAGGTCTTATAATGTTTTGTTTTAACATTTTATTAATTTGGTCGCTAACTTCTTGTTTGTGGATTTTTGGGTACCTGTAGCTCTTGGTGAATGATGGTTGAGCGTCTCCTGTGTTAATAGTGTGTTTAATCGCGGACGTGAATGTAAGAGTGTCTCCCTCTAAGTAAAAGATGTCATAGAATGACTTGCATATTTCTTTGATATGCGTCTTTTCTTCCTCGTTAAGGTGGTTCAGTCGTAGGAGGTTTTCTATTTGCTTCTGGCGGTGGATTTTGAAGACATTATTTGGGGTGTTGTTCAGGTGGAAAATTTGCTCTTGCGGTGTTTTCGGTATCTTGTCTAGCACGATGTCTCCGATCCCCAGCGTTAGACTCTGTGGCGTCTCGGATAGATTTATACAGGTTGTTGTTATGATGCCGTCTTTGTTTACTTTAACCAGGCAGTCGGGTGTCTTTACCTGTCCTTTATCTATTCTATTAAGAATTGCTTCGGTTCCGGGTTTTAATCCTGTTCTTAAATGGATAATTTGTTCACACCTTGCTTCTATGTTGAAATGGTTAACAAAGTTCGATTCCGATACATGAACGCGGTATTTGCGTTTTCCTACTTGAAAGGTCCTATTTTCAAAATCTAATTTTGCTTTGTATGTTTTAATAAAGTCCATGCCTATTATTCCGTCTGCCGCTATATTGAGGTCTGCTACTTGAAAGTTGAAATTGTAACCAAATGGTCTTAGTTTGTAAGTACCTAAGCTTGTAGTGATTGAACTGTCTTTTGATACTCCAACAATCTCAATGCGATTTGAAGAGTTAATTTTACTTTTATCGATTACTAGATTAGGAAGAATGATAGATATTCCGGCCCCGGTGTCGATAAGAAACTTGTAGGAATTCCTGTCATCTTTAAATTTTATAAAAGGCATGTTTTTAAATGATATGTTGTTACCTAAACTAAAAACTTGTTTCTTTTTTGACGTGGAGGATTTCTTCTTTAGAGTTCCGCCTCCTCCTCGGTGGAGCTCTCGTCGGAGTTTAAATCTTCTTGGTTTTCTTCGTTACTTTCCTCGCTTTCCTCTTCACACCTGTTGGTATTGAAATGTTGGGTTTTGTGTTTGTCAAAGCTCCCAGACTTTTTCCGTTCATCTCGTTGCTTCCTGTAGCAGTTATTGGCGTCGTGTCCTACAGTTTTGCAATAACTGCACGTTGATTTGGGATTTTCGTTAGAACTTCCTGGCTTGCTTGTAAAAGATGTTGGTTTTGCGCTTGTGTTAGGTGGTCTCGGTGTTCTTTTTAAATTTCTATTAGTCGATTTAAATTGTTTAAAACTCTCTTGGTTTCTGCGTTCCCTATTTCGTTTTTCTTGCTCTCTTGCGAAAGCATACGCGTCCTCAAGGGTTTTTGGATCGCGGGGATTGACAGCTAATTCAAGTTCAGGGGAAATGTTCATTAAGAAAATACTTTTGGCTAAAGATTCTATCAAATTATTAACTGCAGTAGTTGCTGATTTTTCCTTTTTCGCAGCTTCTGTCACGGACGTTGCGAGTTTGTCCCTAGTTTTAGCTATTTCGTTATAGATATGTTTCACATCCCTATCGTTCTTTACCCTAAATAGATCACCAAAGAGATTTTCTAATGACTTTTCTGATCCGAAATTTTGAATTAATAACTCTTTTACGTTACTCCATTCCATTAATTCGCGGCTGAGAATCAAGTTAGAAGCTCTACCTCTAAGTTTAGAAATTGCCATGCGAAATGCAAGAGGGTGAAATACGTGGTCTGATTGGGAAAGAACATATTCGACACTATTTGTGAAATGATTTACTGGTATGTTATCTCCATCAAATTCGGGTATGGTTTTGATAAGATAGTCAAATAAAAGTTTTTGATCTAATGCGGAAGTCTCAGGCATTTTCACTGAGTCCGTAAGAGATTCGTCAGAAGAACTTTCGGAATCAAAAAGGTGACGAAATTGAGAAAGAGTGAAGCGAGACAGTTTGACGTGTGGCTATCGATATAGACAAAAAAAAATTACTCACATTGGCATAACCAGTCCCAAGATGAACAGCATGAACATGGGTGGCGTTAAGGCTTCCTATGAAGATTAATCCACTGGTAATTATCCAAAGTCAGTGTTACGCACACAGTCACTACCGCTCGTAATTTTAATATGAATCACTATTTCGTCACTTTGTATTTGTCTTTTACTATAGAAATGTTCCGACCCGTCTCGAGGTTGGTTTCGCACAAACTGACACTTCCTTTTTCGGTTCAGCGTTCGACGAACAGTTGTTTCTTTAAAATGCGTATTGTGATTTTTAGGCGCCTAAACACTTACTCTATTGTGTCTGTTCCTTTTTCTTGAATATTACACTTCCACGGAACTATCGAGCGCGTGTCGCGACTTTCGGACGCACAATCACTTTATTTTATTGTAGGCAATTTTCTTTTATTGATAATTGCACTTAGGGATTTTTTTTAAAAGGATCCCATCCTCGTCGCCAATTTTCTGTTACGACAACGGCAGGAACGAACCATAAATAAATCCGTTGGGAATTCGTCTCGGTTTCCTTGTCGCAACTAGATAACGTTGTGTAGGTAACCAGCGGAATCAGGTACCTTTGCACGTTGCCAACTTATTGCGTGAAAGAACTTATTTAAATATTTGATGAAATACTTCTCTTTCTCGCGTACTTGGATATCAATTGAATCCTTTGAGAAACTACTTCCTTTGAATAATTTAACTATTTAACTATTACACTTATTTAAGTGAAATAAAACACTTCGTAATAGCAACGGTTTATTCGGAGTCAAGTAAGAATCTGAAATGTTTTTGTACAGGTCAGCATATTTATACTTTGGGGGTTGAAACCCCGCCTATGGCGCCAAGAGGGTTGTTTGTGTTATTATTTTGTTATTGATATTATATGTAACACATATAGGTACATTAAATTATATAAACAAGCAATAAAAGACGCGTTTTAGTTCAGGAGCTATTATTTAATTTTCATTGTTACTTCTTATTAGTAGGTAAACCGAATAACAATAAACCTAATAGTAAATAACGTTTACATAATGGAGACAATGAATATTTCGAGTATGTAGAATCTAATTTTAAAAACATTAAAAGTAACGTAAGCAGCGTATTACTAAGTAGTTGTTTTTTATTTTTATTTTATAATCAATTAGTCGTTTTAATGGAAACGTCCTTGAAGTAACATCACAACTTCCGCTAAACAAATTCGTCAGTGTAGGTGCATATTTAAAATATGAATTGTAAAAAGAGGCACGTTCCAAAAAAAAAAATACTTGTAATCTGCTCTTATCATCAGTAATTCCGTAGGTATAATGCAGCTAATTATTTTTAATAAGACAATTTGATGTACCTAGTGTTAACCAAATCTGACAAAGGTCACCTTGTGTTCTTAGAATACGAAATTATTTTTTTAAAAATTGAAGGAGCTACTAAAAGGGTTGATTCTTAAAAATATCGCATATGAGTTACTATAAAACTGTTGTGGTGATAAACCGAAAATCGTTACCGTTATTTTGACTTTATAATTAATATCTGTAAGACGAGAAACAAAAGTTTTTTTTTTTATTTATTAATATTGTTATTTGTGTTCTATTGTAAAATAGTAATGTAGACCTGTACTTACGGGCATTATATCGTAATTTACCGATATTTAAAGTTACATAGCGATTTCTAATTTATTAGTTCACATCAGCACGCCATGGACACATAGTAGTTTGTCTGTAAAAAATTGTGCAATGCTCTGTGCTATACTTCCAACGGACGACATTTATAAATAGCTTTTTTACACGGAGAAAATAATCATTATTTTATCACTTGATGAGTCAAGCAAAATTTTTCTAGTAATTAATACTAGAATTCTCATAAAATGTACTTGGTGGTATGAAACAATTTTTCATTCTTTCTGTTAAAAAAAAAGGGAGAAATGAAAACTGAATTTTATATAACAAATATATTGCATTTTTGAACTGATTTTAGAATTATTGTTGAAAATATTTTCTACACTAAATCGTTCAAATTACTGTCAAACACCCTATTGATTTCGGTCAATTTTTAACACGGTTTTTTAGGGTTCCGCACCTCAAAAGGAAAAAGCGGAACCCTTATAGGATCACTTCGTTGTCCGTCCGTCCGTCCGTCCGTCTGTCAAGACCCTTTTTCTTAGGAACGCGTTGAGGTATCAAGCTTAAATTTATATCAAACACTCAGATCTATTGTCCCTTGGAGCTGTAAAAAAAAATCAAACTTCTAAGCCAACGCAATCAAAAGATACAGCCGTTTATGCCGCAAATTTCCGCAAAATTTCAAATCAAAACCTACAGGGTACTTCCCCTGAACTCAGAATCTTGAAAGTTGGTGCGAAGCAACGTCTTATAGCACAGGTAAATGAAAAATTGCGAAAACTGTAAATTTTTAGTTACATCATATAATAAAAATATTTTTAATAATTTTAAAGTTACTACCCCTTTCCTCATGAACGCGTACAGGTATTAAATTGAAATTCATATCAAATACTCAGGTCTATAATGCCTTTAAGCTGTAACAAAATCAAACTTTTATGTCAACGCAATCAAGAGAAACAGCAATTTAAGCCGCATATTTTCAAACTCGCAACTACTCGCAAGGGAATCAAAACCTAAAGGGTACTTCCAGTCGATTTAGAATTTTGAAATTCGGCATGAAGCAATGTTTTATAGCACATATAAAGGAAAAATTCCGAAAACCTTAAATTTTTAGTTACATCACATATCTACAGTTTTGTACGGAAACCTCGGTGCGCCAGTTCGACTCGCACTTGCCTCTTTTTTTAATTTTTGCCTTGGCATTCTAAATTTACCCCATAAATATACATCTAATAGTACGAAAATGAAAATTTCAAAAATAAATGTGAATTCAAATGTTGCAGGTGTTTTGCCAGAAGCTCTTCAGACCAACTGCGCCCGCTGCACCGAAAAGCAGAAAGCAGGAGCGTTTCGAACGATAAAACGTCTCCGCAAAGAGTATCCTGGAATATGGAAAGCGCTGCTGGAAGAGTACGATCCCACGGAAAAGTACGTCCGCCGATTCGAAGAGACAATGTTGTCGAAGAAATCCTATCTACCATCACCACCCGTTTCATTCACGACTTCAAAAGTGGATTCTATCGCACCACCGAGTCAAATTCCCCAGCTCTTGAATAAATTTCCCGTAATTGATAGCTTATCGACCACATCAGCACTTTCCACACAATATGCTTCATTTAGCACAAGCGACACAAGCACTGCTTCTAGCACAGCTTCTTCTACTAGCACTGCGCACACCACTAAACCTCCCCCAACCACCACAACCACTACCACTACTACTAAAAAGACTGAAACTAAAAAACCAGCGACGACAAAACCAACAAAAACGACAACCACTAATAATATTCTAGAACCTCTTCCCATATTCATTCCTGCTATGTTTGCCGATCCTCCTAATAAAGGGGTTACTACTAACACGGTAAGTTTGCTTCCTGGTGTCAGATTGCAGGTAGACACGCCTAACTGGTTGAGTTCTCTAGGAAACAGAGTCATTCAAACTGGGTCAAGAATTGGGAAAGCTGTCGTATCAACTGTGCAAGCTGTTGTTGGGCGGTAATTCCGAGTTTTGCCGTGGAAAACATAACATTGAAATGAAGCCCCAAAATACGCGAAAAGTTAGGTTTAGCTTCTTATAAACGTGTTTTTAGAAAAACCAACAAAATTAACAACTAAAAAGTTTCGATCTCCAATACGGATAAATAGATTAACAAATTAACGCCCCTATCATTGGCAATTGACCAATATATTGGTGATTAAAATTAAGATCCTAAGTCGCTATTTAGTTTCTAAATTAATTAACTGACTGTTAAAATTTCAAAATAGGAAGTTTGAGTTTTAATATATATATATATTATATTTCATTTCTATTTAATTCAACATTTTTTTGTATTGAAAGCGATTCGAAAATTGTTTAACTTTTGATATTGCGACTCGATTATATAATTAGTGGAAAGTAGCGGATCGGAATGACATTTCGTCACGTATGATAAAAATTTGAAATATAAACTAATGCCTGTTAAGTTTAAAAACTGAGAACGCTTATTGAGCAATCTACAAAAATCCTAATACAAAATCTATGCAATGAATGCACTTTTAAAGTAATATTAAAAAGATCAAAAAGTGAAAGAAATATTTTTTGTAATTTTTAATCAGAATATTGCAACATCTGGTGGTAAACTATTACAGCAGATTTTTTTTGGTTAAAAATTATACCCAAGGAAATATGAAATGTTTAAGCACTGTTATTATTTTCCTTTTAACAAAAATACAACGATAAGTAAATCTCTGTGTGCCACCGTACATGTACTAGGAATAATATTTTATATTAGATTACGTAAACATAACAAAATTATTATAGTATGGGGTCGATGCAGAATTCTTTAATAAGCAAAAACTCATTAAAAGAATTTCAACAAAAGTATTAAACATTGGTACTGACAGTTAATTTTTATCCAAAACACTGATGAGTTTGTTCGAGGACAGTTATTGAGTTTTTCTTCATTTTTTTGTGTTTACAATGAATTAACAATAGTTTGAAAATCTACTGTTATATTATTTTAAAAGGTTAATTTAAATTTGTATTCGTTACGAATTTTAATATTAAAGGGCATATTATTTAAATATATTACTTATATTACATATATGGTATCATAGCTACAATAACACAATCCAAAAAAAATTGTGTAGTATTTCCTTATTACCACAACGAACTCAGGGTCAGTATTAAAAAAAATATAAACACTTACGTTTGAGTCCTGGTTTCTTTTGTTTTTATTTATCTGCTGTGATAATTTTTAAAATATTCTTAACTCTGTTGAGATGGTCTGCTAATTTTCGTTGCTTTTGGACTGTACTTTCTTTAAATTTTAATCAACGGTAGGCACCGTCTACCTAAAACCGTGATATAAAAAAATTTATTTATAGGACCATAATTTCAAAATTATTATTTCGCGATTAATAACAATTATTTATTTACACAGTAAAATCTCTAAAAATAATTCCTACCTAGGTACCTACATAAGCTTAATTTATTTTAGAATTATACAAACTAATTCAATCTCAAAACAGCACCGGAAAGTAAGCGAGGTTATTTATATATGTACGTACAAACTGAGGTTCAAAAGTCTAAAGTATTAAGATTTATAACAATAGCATACCTTGACTTGATCTTGTTTTTTTTTGAAAGAAAATTTTAGACAAAATTTGTACGTTTTCAAAGGGGCAATTAATTGGTGAACTGTACATTCAGGCTCCTTTCAAGGAAAAGTCCTTTTCTAAATGGGTTAGCATATTTTTACCACAGTAACAGAAAGAACACAAATTAAAGTACCTACCCTTAATCTTAACGTCTAGATGAAGATTATTGTTCAAATCGTTAATATTTGTTAAAAAAATTTAATTATATTAAATTTACAAATTAATTAAAAATTGAATAAAGAAACCAAATAAATTTGATGTTGAAGGAAATTTTGTATTTGAAAGTTATTCATCTGCTGTTAATATTTCAGTAGGTATACCAACAAATTTAGTCTAAAACTTTCATTGACTTAAGACAACAATAAAACAGAAAAAGTAAAATTGAATTTATTTGATGATTTTGATTTCTTTTATATGTTTACGTTTAAGAAAATCCCTAACATAGTGAATTAAATCACTTGCCTCAATGAGTGTTCTTAGCTTTTTTGCATATACATCGAAGAAAATTTCAAGCGGTTTTACATACTAGTAAAATACCTATGAAGGTTTTATCATGAAAACACAGATCAGTTTTTATGGTGAATATCGCTGCAAAAAATTGAAAATTTACGATAATCATGTAGGGTCAGGTGGGGTAATTGTAAACAGGCTTCTTATTTCGATGAAATAGGACTCTTGATTATTCCAACTAAAGGTAATTATAGACTGTGGTGTTGGCTTTTGATGGTTGGATGCTTTAGCACGCTAAACAGCAGAGGAAGAGTGTCGCAATATTTTATGTTAAACAGTGAAAATATTTCTATATAGGTAAAAATATAATTTTTGGGGTAATTGTGAACACGGCTTTATAAATACAATTTTCATTGAAATTCACGTTTGAAAGCGAATTGTTCACTTTTGCCCCATTAAAAACCTTTATAAACCCAATACAAACAAGATGATTGTTCACATTTACCCCTAAGTTTTCGACTGCGTTAATAAGTGAAGGGGTAATTGTAAACTAAGGTTTTTTGCAAAAAAATCCTAATTTGCATATTTAACAACAAAAATTCACTTAAAACCAAACAAGGACCTAAATTAATCACATAGTCGCCTAAATTTTATCTTCATCTAAGATACATCGAGCTTCAAAAGTCAAACATACAAAATCGTTCACATTTACCCCACCTGACCCTCCGTCAGAGGTTAATCACAAGCGGGAATACTTTATATGGTTATTGAATACATGGGGCGCAATTTGTGTGAACCGGTTTACCCTGAATCTGAAGATACAGAAGAATGGTCACTAATTTATCATTCTTGCTTAGCGTACTAACAAGGTTACATTGTTATAAACAACGAATAAGAAGCTACGTACCTACATAACTATTTTGGTGAAAGTAAAAGCTATTTTTGTTTGTTATTAATATTTAAGTAATGAAATCTAATTAATAATAAGCACTTTTGTGTTTTGTGATATTAAATATCGAGGCCATTTTTTTTTTCTTCCTCATAACTAAATCTATAAAACGTTCTTCTTAACTTCCCAGTCAGCACTCATATTTTTATTTGTATGTGTATCCCTTTTCAAATATAGAAATATAAGGTCTTTCGAAATAAAAACGTACTGCTAAATTATAATTAGGTAATACGTAGTTTGTACCTAATATCTAATTAAGTAATTACTTAATTAAAATTAAATATCGATTAGGTAGTAGCTATATTTTGTAAATAAATTCATAATAAGTATATGTAGATATAGTAAACAATAATCTTGCCACAACACTAGTTTTAAGTATAATACTACTTAAGGAACAATTCGAATTTTGTAGATATTTTTGTGAAGAAATGTTTTAAAATTCGTATCTAATAATAAATGATTAGAAACCTCTGTTTTCTTATAACAATGCAAATTACTTCTCAACAGCTACACCTTGTATAGGTACAAATAATTTTCCCAGGTACAAAACAATGCAGAATGCAACAGAAATTTGTCCAAAGCACAATGGGCTCAATGAAATGAAAGTAACGACTGGGCCTGCTGGAAATTTTCAACATTTCTGCTGCTTGTTACACAAGTAATTTTTTATTTAGAATAAGAATTATTTATTCCCAGTCTAGTGGTCAAAAGAGGGGACCATTACACTGGGAATAAAGTTTCTTTTTTTTATTTTCACACCTAAATACATACAGGTATATTTCGCGGATATAAAGAAGCCAAATATTGATATAATCAGTTAAAACTTTGCAGAATGTTCTGATGTCATGAAGTCAGTTAATAATCAGCTTTTTTATTGTTAATATGTTCTCGTAAATTATTCTTTTAGGTAACCAGAAAGTCACTAGTACCACGATATCTCCAACAATTACCTAAACACTAAATGGTAATAATGTGGAACAACTTAAACAGAGATTAACTGAAGAACTCGCCAAAGTAATGAGCCATTGCCAAAGAAGATTAGAAAAATGTATTAAGTACCTATATAAGTCGGTGGGATAATAGAAAACACGAAAATTAGAAATATCTGCTTATTTTAATTATTTTATTGCTTTGTTGTTATATTTAGTTTCATTTGTTTTGTTAAAAATAAAAAAAAATATATTTCCTCAAATTTAAGTGTTTATTATGAACACCCTGTATTAAGTAGGCCATCAAAAATTCAAAACAAAAATAAAGTAAAATAATTTATCATGTTAATACAGGGTGCTCGCAAATATTGGTAAGATCTACAAATCTGTAAAAGCAGATAGTAAAGACAATCTAATTACATACCTACATCGTTACAAAAAAGCGTTTTCTACCGAAATTTTCCGTTAAAAAATGTTGCTACATAAAATAAAAGAATGATATAAAAATGATAGATTTTAAACATTCATGTGTATATCCAGTGGCGTAACAATAGGGTGACAGGGCTGGCAAAATGCCACGGGCCACCGACCCAAGAGGGCCCCGGTCCAAGAGGCCGCGAGCTCAAAAATATTTTTTTACATTGTAGCTGAGTATTTTATTTTATTTGAAAAGTATATTTTCTGTTAGTTCTGCTTAAAATCCAAATTGAGACAACTAAAGACCATAATACAAATTCAAGTTAATAACATTAAAAACATTAAACCCTACTAGATGGGCAGGACGTTATGATGAAGTTTTTGCTTTAAAAGTTCGGTTTGTTGAAGTTCAAAAAGCGCTGACGAAAACAATTCTGTTAAATTGCAAAGCAGATGAAAGAATTGAAGCTGCTTCGCTCAAAAAGAAGATCGAAAACTACAATTTTATTATGTTATTGGTTTTCCATTGCAAGATCCTACTTACTATCGATGCAGCCTCTAAAGCACTTCAGTCTAAAGCGACCGATCTTTCAAATGCCTTAAAAGGTTTGAAAATTTGTCTAGAAGAATTGGAAAGGTATCGACATGAATTTGAAAATTTAAAAATGGAAACAAATAGTGTAGCACAAAAATGGTCCATCACCCCTGAATTTTCTAAAACTCGTCAGAGGAAGGTAAAACGCCATTTTGATGAGCTTTGCGAAGATGAGCGTCTCCAAGATCGGGAAAGTTTGTTCAAAGTGAATTAGACATCATTATAAACCAACTAAAATCGCGTTTCCTTCCAATGAATGAAATTATTTCAAATTTCAGCGTTTTGCAGCTTTCCACTTTAAAAGTTTTAAATGACACTGATCTATTAAAAAAAGCTCTAGAATTTGTTGAGATATATAAAAAAGACATATCTGAATCATTTGCCAGAGAAATTCTCAGTTTTCGATCCACTTTCAGAGACGAAATAGAAAAATCTTCGTGTATTACAGACCTTGCTGATTTATTAATAATACAAAATCACTTTTTATGTCCTGCAGCTTTCCTGAAGTATGCACTGCATTAATGTTATTTTTTACTATTCCTGTGACTACAGCTAGTGCTGAACGATAATTTTCAAAACTAAAATTGATAAAAACCTATTTAAGAAACTCTATGAGACAAGACAGGTTATGTAACTTGGCTATTCTGTCTATTGAAAATTCTATGGTCCGATCTTTAAACTTTGATGACGTTATAGACACTTTTGCGGAACAGAAAGCTCGAAAAAAATATTTTCTTAATAAATATCTTATTGAAATTAAATTGTTATTTTTATTTCATTGTAAATGTATGCAAGTTTCCTCACGATGTTGTTCCTTCACCGAAAAGCTAACGAATAGATGATGAATGCATTGAGATATTATGTTCTATGGATGAATGTGAAGTCTCCAATACGCATTGGGCTAGCGTGGGGACTACAGACCATTCCCTCTCGCCTAAGAGAGGAGGCCTATGGCCATTAGTGGGACATATACAACATACAACGTGTAATTGAGTACGCTGGAAATCTCAAAGTTTATTAAAATTAAATTGAGTACAACGTGACGATTTTTACTGATAGAACCCCATCAAAAGAATTTGCCACGGGCCCCAGATGGTATAGTTACGCCACTGTGTATATCGTATTATAGATAGTATGATATATGTGATCATTATATATATATAGGGTTATGTGGGGTAATTGTGAACACAGCTTTATAAATATAATTTTCATTGGAATTCACATTTGAAAGCGAATTGTTCACTTTTGCCCCATTAAAGACCTTTATAAAGCCAGTACAAACAAGATGATTGTTCACATTTACCCCTAAGTTTTCGACTGCGTTAATAAGTGAAGGGGTAATTGTAAACTTATGTTTTATTGCAAAAAAAACCGAATTTGCATATTTTACAATAGAAATTCACTTAAAACCAAACAAGGACCTAAATTAATCATATAGTCGCCTAAATTTAATCTTCATCTAACTAAGATACATCGAGCTTCAAAAGTCAAACTTCCAAAATCGTTCACAATTACCCCACCTGACCCTAATTAATAAAAATATTATAAATATCGAAATTGCAAATAATTTATTATTAATATGTCGTTATTATCATACAATTCATTTACAAAATTTGTCTTTATGTTTCTTTACATCACATAAGCTATATTTTCAAATATAAAAAAAAAAACATTAAAAAAGTTCTATTAAAAATTCAATGTTCGACTAGATGAGTAAACCCGATTATGACTATGATTATATTTTTATATATTATATTATTATATCCACTTAGGCAACCGAACAAGCACGTGTGCTCAACTTTATACCTGCTCTTTTGCCTTAAGATTTTTCATTTTCTCCATTTAAGATTTTTGCTACCGCGAAAAAAAGAGCATTGACTGAGATACAATGAAACGATCGAGTATGCTCGCATTTTAATGTTTTATTGATAAGTAATGAAAATATTTACAAAGTACCCTTAATATATTCGTAAATATCTACACTTCTTTGCAGTATTATCAACGTTTCCATATACAAAACGACCCTTTTAAACGTGAACTGTAATTGGTGGCAGAATTGTAGATGGAAGTTCTTCTTGTTGTGTGTAGTGGTTTTTGGTCATTTTACAATAAAATTTAAATTTTAGTAAAATACTTATAAACCGAAAATTTAAATTTTTTATTTTATGTTAGACTTAATGAGATGATATTTGATTTAGAACGTTTAACCAAAAAAGCTCCACATGGGACAATAAGACTTAGCTTTTGAACACCCTAAAACCAATAGATAGGTAATTAAAAAATACATTTCCTGGTTTATTAAAAAATATGGCGTTCCATTTAAATTAATCAAGTTACAACCCTTTATAGTTCTTACTTTAGCAGTAATAATTTTTGGACACGCTGTATAAGATGACGAGTTTATTATAATTGAGATATAAAATATTATCTACTGGTATACTTTATTGTAAATTTCGCTTACATAACTTAAATACTTCTTAAGTATTTGAAACATGAAAATTAGGTTAGATTTTGATCAAATTCAAATTATTTAAAAAACCTTAACGTTTAGGTATTATAAACCTTATCAAAACAGACGCTTATTTTGATCGAAGAATACAAAAATGCAGTAATATACAGAGGGTTCCATTAACAAAAAAAATTTTTGATACTTTTAAGGCATTTAGAACACATTGTATAATAAGAAAATAATTTTAAAAACTCAAAAGTTACAGCCTTTGAAAGTCCCGTATTTTGGCCATAAAATTCCGTCATGGCCGTAGCTAGGGGGGAGGGGCATTGTGGGGCAATGTCCTACCTTGATATCACAATGCCCTACTTTAAAAATACCAAAAACTAAGATAAATTATTATAATTAAACTGTTTGTGCATATAGATATCTAAACTTTTCGGAACATACCACAGTTTGTGACATTCATTTCATATTATAATAATTCTTTGTTCTGTGTATAGACGGCATTTGAAGCGCCATCACATGAAGCGATGGGTCTATTTAATTATAATATCTGTATTGCAGAGGGGATTCCCGGTAGCATATATTGCAATATGGGCTATATTGCAATCTATGGTACGGAGAATCCCTCTTTAAACTAAAATAAACATAAACTAGAGATTTTTTATGATTGTTTGTAGTTTGGTTACGTGAAGTGTACGGTAAAGAGTGTTTTAGTCAAAAATCGATACCTATAATTGTTATTTTTATTGCTATAAATTGAAGATTCATTGATTTCGCGATGGATATACGGGCTTTCTTTGGAAAAAAACGAAGAGTTGAAGAGGAAATTGACCATAAAGAACCTCACTGCTCAAAACAGGTGGAAGCACAAAATACAATCACTACTCTTAGATCCATGGCAACAGGTTGGTCAACACATGTTGATAATGTTAGCCAAAGTATTCCTTCTGATATTGCACAAAGTTTGCAGAAACAATGATCTAAATGGTATTTTTGGTCGTATCTATTTACTCGTATCACCCCACACAACAATTAATTATAACCTCACTCTTACTCAGACGTGGATCTCTACATCCAAATTTGGAAGTTCAACTATTTTGTTCGCTTGTTCTTCATCATTGAGGATTTAATAGTTCTTAGGTACATGCTCATGCTCTGTCACAGAAATTATTTGTCTACGAATAGCTATTGAATGTACATCACTGACCTAGAGGTCAGTGATATACATGGTGATTGATTTAGGAGCCCGTGCTTCGAGGGCAGATCAATTATGATCAATTTTTTACTTGCGCCCTACCTGTAACCAATGCTACCCTACCTCAAATTCGACTCTAGCTACAGCCCTGAATTCCGTACCGTATAACGTGAATCACCCTGTATAATAAATTTTTGCCACATTCTGTGTTTAAACAACATCAAAACAATGCGTACGCCACACAAGTTGTCATACTATGTTTGTAATATACGGTAGCGTATTACCATGCCATAGGTACATAGGTACGTTTAATTCAATCTAAAAATAAATAACATGAAACTTATTCATAACGTTTATCATACTGAATCATAATGAATCCATTTGTAAATTTTACTTGCACAAAGTGCGTGACAATTTTATTAAACGATAATTGAAGAACGATGACTTTATTAAGCTGATTGCCAAAATTTTTGAAGACGTTTTCACGTTATCTAGACAGCTAATATACCTGTAATGTGAATATCATCTTTGACTAATAGGCAATCAAATCGTATTTAAATTTAATAAATTGTTTTAATTCGAATATTAATTAGTATAATGCACTTTATAGTGAGCGTCTACATCTCCGTTCATTATATATTAATAAACTGTGCTGATAGCTTTAAATTTATTTACCTATATGATAGATTAGTTGGTAGAAATAATGATATTATAATAGGCACCCATCTCAACTGCTAATTAATTTTCTATTGCATATAACGAATTATATCAAACACATTTCAGTTAAAAATTAAGACACGTATTTTAATTTATAAAGCGTCCTGAAATAGAACATAACAGCCATTCAAATGTATACAAATATATTATATTTTTTTTAAGTTGTGGTTACTGAAAATCCCACAGGACTTTTTTAATCGTAGCACTCAGTTAATTTCTTAAACATCATGGCCATAAAAGAAAATTTTAAATTTTTAAAAACTAATGATAATCGTAGGCTTTCACGCCCTGCGTTCGTATGGTAACCAGTCTCAGCAGAAGAAGCAGCAGGAGCAGGAGCGAAACGTTTAGTAAAGGAAAAAGACAGGACCACAGCATAACAACCCGAAAAATACTTGGTAACCAACAACAACTTTGTTGTGAACATTTTTTCTTCAATTTCAACGTTTAAAAATTGTATATTAAAAAAAAAATATTTCCAAATTCAAAACCACAAACGTTTTTGGTAAAATGAATGGAATAACGTATTTATGCTGTTAAAGCCTCATCATCTACAATGCAAAAGACACCCCTTATAATTATGAGAATAAATTTTTAATTTCTTAATTACGTCTCCATCATAAACAACGCGATTGATATAAAATTGAAATAAAATTAATATTAAAATTTTTGTGGTAACAAACGAAGTTAATTGTTGAATTTGATTTAGACTTTAACGGTTGTCGTCTTGTGAAACTGAATTTCCGAATTGTAACCCTGTCTTTTTGATGAAATCCCCATGGTGGAGTCAGTAGTGTTCGATGTTTCGTCTCCTATCGCAAGGTCTTCAACAGTAGTGCTGAACTGTTCTTGAAGTTCCTAAAGATGTCCCTTGTGATAGCAGACGAAACGTCGAACACTACTGACGTCACCATGGTCCGTCATGGGGATTTTATCAAAAAAACCGTGTCTTTTTTCAGTTTCATCAGAAATTAATTCTATTTGTTGATTTTTTTTAATGAATTCAATTCAGCTATCTAATTACCTACCATTAAAAAAATGATTCACAAACATTTAATTATGTATTAACTTATGATACTTTAAATAATGAATAAAGCCACTCTATCAAATGACCATTTATAAAAGTAAAAATATCAATGAAACGAGAATGGTCAAAATGAGTCAAACATTAAACAGTATTTTGATAACATATTACGAAGTCATTTCGAATTAGGTACATATTTCAAACAATTTATTAAAGTTTAAAATAGTTAAACTATTACAAAGGTAACAATATCCATAGTTTAATAAAATCCCAAGAATTTAACAAAATAAATACTGGAAACTATAGTAAAATCAACGACATATTCTTGTATAGTGCACATATTTAGATCCTTAAATTATTTCAGCTTTCTAATTAAAAAAGTAACAACATTAAACGTACGTTGTATGTATAATGAAGAAGAAATTTATTTAATAATTATTAAGTATTTCATTGGTTTTTATTGTTTTTATGGGACCCTATTTTTTTTTCAAAATAAAAGTAGTCTAAGTTACTCCTTATTACATCAGCTATCTGCCAGTGAAAGTCCCGTCAAAATCGGTCCAACCGTTTCAGAGATTAGCTGGAACAAACAGACAGACAGACCAAAAATTGTAAAAAATGTTATTTTGGTATATGTAGGTACCGTGTATACATCCATATGCATTTAGCAAAAAGCGGTTATTTTAATATTAGAAACAGACACTCTAATTTATTTTATTTATTTGTATACGTAGATTAAATTTTAAATAGGGGCAATCTTGCCATATTAACTCATTTAAAGAATGCATAATTTCATAAATGCCACACATTTCCCATTAAGCTCCTAAGTTTTATTTAATTTAAAAATGCTCTGGTTGATTCTCTAATATTCTGGAATGTTTTAAAATATTTTATTGACCCCCCTCTCCCCCGGTAGTTACGCTGTGTCACACTTTCTGTTACCCCCCTGTAAATATTAGGTCAGAAAAACTGAACATGATAAATTTTGATTGATAATACACAAATTTTGATAGTCAAAAATATCTATTTTATTTTCATAATAAAATTTAAATTCGTTTGTAACGAACAAATAAATAATATTTCTATTTATCAGAAGTCCAAAAATTCTGTAAAAATTCAGTATAATTTTTTTATGAACGGCGAACGTAACTTTGCCGTAGGCCCCCTGTCCTCCCTTGTCACACTCAGCAAGACCCCTCTGCCCCCCCCCTTGTATGCGAACGTATTTTATGAACGGCCCCTTGCACGTTTTGTTACTATAAAATATTGTAAAAATAACAAAAAGAAAAACACTTGGAAAACAGTCACTTTTATTTGTGTGACTTTTTTCAAGTGTTTTTTTTTTCGTTTTCATTTTACTGTAATTTTTGGTATATTTTAAATATATGTTGTCTTTAATAATGTATTGTTCTGATTTTATTGTAATTTGTTTCTGTACATTTCAATTATGATGTTAAACGAAAAACATTTTCTCCAATTTTTGTTCATTTTATTGTATTTTGTAGGTATATTGTAATTAAGTTGTGTGTAATATTGTATTCTGTTAATCTTCTACTAGTAACTTTCTGTATTTTCAATTATTTGCACGTGTCAATAATTTTAAGAAATTGATTTGAGACTGTACCAGCCAAATCTTTTGCAGATTATTAATGCACAACTTGACTTATTTTATACCCCTACGAAAATATGATAACATTGTATAGGGTGTTTGCAATACTGTACACAAAAGAGTAACTTGAAACAGCTATATCTCACTTTTTTAATGGAATGTCCCTTATTTTTTTATTTAAAATATTCGCCAAGTAATAAGCTTTCTTTTCTATGAAACATGGAGTTTTTCAATTTTTTTTTATTGGCCCTTTTCATTTCGAGAAATTTTACATCTTTCACCATGGAAACAACAGTTGAATGAAAATTACCTATTATTACACTAATATTATAAAGGCGAAGGTTTGCGGATGTGTGAGTGTGTATGTTTGTTACTTCTTTACGTCTAAACGGCTGGAGCGATTTTAATAAAATTTGGTATGGAGTTAGCTGACATCCTGCATTAACACATAGGGTACGTTTTACTGAGGGAAAATATCTTATTCCCATGGGAAAATCGATGAAAATGAATTCGCGGAATATAATAAATGCGAAAGTAACTGTCTGTATGCTACACAATCTCGCCTAAAATTTACTGAACCGATTTAAATGAAATTTGGTACAGAGATAGTCTAGAGCCTGAGAAGGGACATAGGCTACTTTGTAATGCGAAAATAGGGTTGTAAGGGGTTGAAATAGAAAAGTTTGTGCGGAAATTACGTAATTTTTTAAAATTTTTTAGGCTTTTGATTAGATATAAATAAATACGACCTTCAATATTTGTAAAAATTTTACCCTAAAGGGGATAAAATTAGCCGATGAAAGTTTTTGTGTAATGACGTCGTCCAAAAAGCTTACGGCCCAGAAAATTAAAATATTAAGTGTAAAAAGTTATAGAGGTTTTGTTTATTTGGATCAATAAAAGTAGTTGAATACTAAGCTATATAAACTATTTTAAACTATAATTAAACTATATTAATCTATAATATTATAAATGCGAAAGTAACTCTGTCTGTCTGTGTGTTACGCAATCACGCCCAAACTACTGAACCGATTTAAATGAGAATTTGGTACAGAGATAGATAAGTAGATATAAAGCTAGAGGCTTGAAACTTATTTTTTAGACTTTTGATTAGATATAAATACGACATTTAAAGTTTGTAAAAATTTTACCCTAAAGGGGCCAAAATAAGGAATTAAAGTTTTTGTGTAATGACGTCGGAAAAAGGCTTACGGCCCAGAAAATAAAAATATAAAAGGAAAAAAATTTAAATACTGCCGAAAGTCACTATTCCATGCGGACGAAGTCGCGGGCATAGCTAGTATAGCATAATTAGGTTATGGTTGAGCTTAGGTAGACTGACATCGATTAGTTAAGTTTCTTAAACGGGAACAAAAACAATCTTTTACTTAATTAGATACTAACCCCATTGATAACGACATTGATATTGCAATAAATATAGCAAATACTCATCTAGTTTTGAACCTTGTGTGTGTGTGTGTGTTCCAAGTGAATATTGTTACCGTCACTTTCTTGGATCATTATTAATTTAGTAAAGTAGTTAGTAAATACACAGTAAAACTTAAACGGGCATTTCCTCTGCCTAATAAGATCTCCATCTATTTAATTAAATTAACCAATTAAGTAATAGTTGTACGTTTAATTTAGTAACCTAACCACATATGTAGTAAATTCAACAGTTATCAAATGAACCGGTTCGGTTCATTCTTGCTTTTTAGTCTTTTTAGCTCCGCGTAATAACTAACTGTATGCGGTTTTTCCTCAAGTGGGTCATCGTGGCTCATAATACGTTTAGTAAAATAATGAGAAACGGTCTTTAGCACGGCCCATGATTTGCCCACTTCATTTCTATTACGATCACGTGACAATATCACTTTCCTTAACCCTCTGCTGCTAATGAGACTATATATAATAGTATGGACGACGATAAGGACCTCATTTAATAACAAGACCTGTGTCCGTGAAGTGTGCGGGTTCCTTAATAGTTTAACAACGATAGATAACAATACATAATAACTAAACAGTAGCACAATGAAACTATTACTATTGTTACTGTTGGTAGTAGCTATTGCAGCTGCAGACAAATATACAACAAAATATGACAATGTCGACATTGACAGGATTCTAACAAACCAAAGGGTTCTCACAAATTATATCAAATGTTTAATGGACGAAGGGCCGTGCACTTCAGAAGGAAGAGAACTCAAAAGTAAGTGGCCCATCTTTATTTTAATTATTTATCTATTTTTTATTGCATAGTTAGGTAGGTATTTTATTCATTATCATACGACTATTATGTACCTATGCATATTTTAAATTGCCCTTCAATATTCTCCTGATCATATGATAGGAAGAGTGTTAATAATTATGTAAAGTACACTTTAAATAGTAATTCAATATTTCAATAAATAGTGCAATAACATAATGATCTTTAAAGAAATAGTACCTAGCTGTTATTTGGGAAAGTGAAAGCAATTAAAAAGTTGGGTACAACAAACTCACTACAATTATATAGTAGTGCTTTTCATTTACCTAATATTACATCCCTCGCAATATTTATTTGTTTAATCATTTGTTTATTTACTTATTTATTTATTTATGTGATTTATTTAATGATCGTACAACCAACATGGTCATCTCAGTAGGTGGATGATGAATAGTTCGTAATAATACATTTTATTCAGATAAAAAAACATTAAATATAAAAAGAAACAATTACATTTTATTATAGATCTCTATATTTTCCAAAAAAGTTTATGTCCATTAAACAATTTAATAAAACTTGAAATAGATTATGCCTAATATTCGTTCTTGTCATTTCTTAAAATTTCCTAATAATTTTCAGTCTTTTTCGGCTTTTGCACAACAATATTTTTTTAAAGAATTAATTGAATTGTCTACAATTTTGGTCCAGATAAGATTCAAAATAAAAAAGCTAAATATGACCTACAAAAAGTATCGATGTCTTTTCAACAAAATTAATAGAAAGATTGATAACCCTTGCATAATGTTCTCAATTACAACTTTTCTATATTCAGTTTTACGATAAAAACAATCTTGACCAAAATTATAGAATACAGAATTTTGTGGAACGTG
Organism: Agrilus mali; assembly: GCA_029378335.1. Lineage (NCBI taxonomy): Eukaryota > Metazoa > Arthropoda > Insecta > Coleoptera > Buprestidae > Agrilus > Agrilus mali. The sequence goes on along the minus strand of CM055655.1, from coordinate 4,421,725 downwards.
TCGCAAGAAAAAACGCCCCATTCAAAATAGTGGCTAAATATTATGGAGATTTTCAGCACCAGAAACCAATACATTTTGTAATATTTTAATAATAGAAACCATTCTCTTTCAAAGGTATGATTATTATAATTATTTAAACTATTAGCCGTAAATATAAATATATGAAATTGTTAACTCCTTTTCTGGCGTGATATTTTACTTACCCCGGTATTTTTATTTTATACAATTTTTTGATACGATAACATCGGCAATTTACCTACAAGAAATTTTCTGTATCATCTTCAGACATGAATTCAGTCTATTAATAATAATAATTTTTGAAATATTAAATCTAACAGAAAATCTGAAAATTTTAAGGGTTAGAAATAATGCATTAAATTTTAATTCCAATTATGTACTTCTGTAGCGAGTACTTCATGAATTTTTTCCAGTGTTAAGACGCAACTATTCCTCAATCTTGGACTAATGGAAATATTTTCAAAATTAATATAAATACATCAATTGGTCATTAAAAAAGCAACAGCTAATAGATTTTCCTTTAAATGCTGGAAAGTGGTTATTTCTGCAAACCCAAGTTATTGAAATTCGGGCAGTTATATCTAAAATTCGTACTAAAGTTAAGCAGGTATACAGGGTTTTTCAAGTTGATGGGCTATTAGAAGTATATGAATTAGTAGAAGGAATTCAATTCTGAAACTTGGGCTCATTTGGTTATTGTTTATGCCGCTTCTTTTAAAAATATTTTCAAGTTCGATTTACATCCGGTTATACCGGAAGTCGATACCAACTTTGTTATTTTAAATGGAATGGTATATTTTTTACGCTGAATTCGAATAAAACGTGTAATTCTAAGGTAAGTTTGATAACCAACTTGTACACCTATGACGATCGGTTTCTGAGTTAATTTAATTTATAGAAAAAAAATCGCTACCGCAACCCAAATTATAAAAAATCATAACTTCCACAAAATACGACTTAGAGTGTTGAAATTTTTACTAGTAATAGCTGAATATTAGTGCTAACGCCTTGACAAAATTGAATTAAATAATTTATACAGGGCGTTCAAAATACAAATCTAAAATTGAAAAATTTCAAACACGAATTACTTTGTTTTTTCAAATGGCACCTACATTTTTTTATTTTTTCAATCGATTCCTTTTTTTATCCTCTTTCGATCTATATGGATACTTCCTATTTTATTTGAAAATTTTGGAATAATTTTGAATTATTACTTAAAATATTCGTTTTTCAATTTTAGAATTTTATTTTGAACGCCCTGTATAAATTATTTAATTCAATTTTGTCAAGGCGTTAGCACTAATATTCAGCTATTACTAGTAAAAATTTCAACACTCTAAGTCGTATTTTGTGGAAGTTATGATTTTTTATAATTTGGGTTGCGGTAGGGATTTTTTTTCTATAAATTAAATTAACTCAGAAACCGATCGTCATAGGTGTACAAGTTGGTTATCAAACTTACCTTAGAATTACACGTTTTATTCGAATTCAGCGTAAAAAATATACCATTCCATTTAAAATAACAAAGTTGGTATCGACTTCCGGTATAACCGGATGTAAATCGAACTTGAAAATATTTTTAAAAGAAGCGGCATAAACAATAACCAAATGAGCCCAAGTTTCAGAATTGAATTCCTTCTACTAATTCATATACTTCTAATAGCCCATCAACTTGAAAAACCCTGTATAACAAAAAATTTAAAAACAATTAGAACAATAGATATACATAATTATAAAACAGATTTGTATGCTAATTAATTGCTTTGGTCATTATTTGATGAGGATACATGTTAATTTTATTATTGTTTATTTCTAATCACTATTTCTATTATAGCAATGCTAAATATTAAAAAATTATTATTTATTTATTTGAAATTAAACGGGATAAACTCTGCACATGATAAGATGCATTATATCTATAGGTAATGTTGCAAGCCGACGTAGGTATTAACAGTAAGTTCACTCTCGCTTATAGCAACCCTAAAGTCCCTATTATACAGATGATAGTTATCTAAATTAGAGAAGTTACGTATACGCAACATCCACACGGAGAAAAATAATCATGATTTTATTAGGTACTTGATGAGTCAAGCAAGAATTCTCATAAAATTTACTTGGTGGTATAAAACAATTTTTCATTCTTTCTAATAATATAATTAGTATTAGAATAATCAAGCTAAATAAGTCTAGACTTTTTTTCTCTACCTCTCGATTATTTTATCGTGTCGTAAAGAAAAAAATACTAGAATGAGAATAGTTTAGTAAAATTAGTGATAAGAACTGTAAAAAATGTTTTCTAATCAAGTCAATTTTACTAGAATTCAGTCTCAACACCGAACGTAGATTGACTAGACATTTCTACCTAGTAAACTCTCCTTGAGCGTCTGGTCGTCCATATAATTGACAGATTTTTTAGTCATGTTTGCTAGAATTCTAGCAATATTTTCATGATTGTTTTCTCCGTGCATATTATTATAAATTAATTTGAGTAACGAGAAACCACTGGGAAGTTTCACTAAACTCTTACTGAAAAATCTCAACAATATTGTTTCCACCGTCTCCGGTCAGTATCAAGAGCAAAATAAAAAAACGGTGAAACTTCGAAGTGGTTTTTCGTTACTCAAATTAATTTATAATTATTTAATCATGCTACACAAAGAATGCCATACGCAATCAGTTAATTTGTAAAAACGCCTAATGAAAATAGACCAAACAATAGAGAGATTCATTATTGCTAGGAAAAATTAGTAATTCCTTGATTTGAGTAGGTACACGTTGCACATCACCTAAAAATTCGAAATTCTGATATTCGTCCTAAAAATGCAGAATACGTCGAAAACTTCAATTAAAAGCACAGATAAAATACGTTTTATCATTCCTACATTTGAATACTTCAATAAACATTGAATACTTAACGTTTACCTATTTGGCGTTTGACAAAATACCATAAATATTTTTAAATACGAACTTTAAAAATATCTGTAGATCCTGGGTAACTAAGTTTTGCATCCCACATGTCTTATAATAATAACAAATTGTTAATTATTTTGCATTATGAGCAGGTAATTAAAAAGCAACTTTTGTAGTAAGTACAACCCGTTACTAAAAGGTGAACGTTAATTTCATGTTCACGTTTTTTTTTTAGCTACCTATAGATAGTTAGAAATTAACAGATTGAGAATTTGGTTACACTACATTCACAGAATGAGATGTATGTAAATGGTAGGCCGTTTAGGTACAGATACTTGCCCGACCACTTTCTCGCAATAGTTGTCTGAAAGTTCAGTAATATCATTTTTATGGCAATATCCATATAAGTCGGTATATGTTTACACGATGGAAATGCCGACAAAATACATAATGCATTATGCAAACGAAGACAAGGTTGACTTAATTACGTAATAAAAACAAACTTTCTTTTATACCTTGCAACCATTTGACCAGTCATACGTAAATATTCGTGTGTAATCTCAACCCATGCATGTGATTAATTTATCCCTTAACAATAACATCAGGTATTTAAATTTACCAATACCATTGACCAACGAACTTGCATAATTTTGACATATCTGTAAATATATATATATATATAGATACTGTTCTGAAAATGATGTAGGAAAGTGATATCACCGGAAAGAGCAGACCGAGACGAACAAAAAATTACAATAAATAATAATCAATTACAACAACGTATTGCGTATGTCGATTATACAATATTAGAAATAAAAAGGGGTTAGGTTAGGATTGGTTGTCACATTTGACATTTGTGATTATGTACACACCTTGCTTAATAGTCTTATTCTCTCCTGTGAATTAATTGTTCATTTAAAAATGTACAGTACATTGTGAGTAAAACAGTTTTTCTCACAACATCATTTTAATACAATTGTATTATTTTTAAAGTTTTTTGTTACTTAGAGTACGTCACGTCAACTCATTCTATAGATTACATAGCATAACCTATGATTTTATACTGTCAACCATCTGTCAACTTTTTTTCATGCTCCTCATTCAAGTCACGTGATGGTAAAGATAAAATAATTCTACTATACATTTTTCCAATTTAATAAATTTTTAATATTTGAAACTTACGACTGTTTTTTCCAAATCTAACTTATTAAAAACAGAAAAAGATCAAAGACGTTATAGCACGGAGAAAAAACATAAGAAACTAAAAATAATCTGAAAAGAATTGCTAAAATATGTCGCGCTTTACCGCTTAAAAAAAAACGTATCAAAAGAATTAGCGAATATATGCGTTAAATTATTTACACACTACATTTTAGTTTTACCATCTAAATAGTTATTAGGTACTCAGTTTTATATTTGATATACAATTTAGTATTTGACAATAATTTGTAATTTGAAGTTAGCTAAATAAGTGTGGATCATGATCTACAGTCTTGAGGCTGGTCGATTGCACAACGTTTCGTAGATATCTTCAAGGGTCTTCACGGAGAAAAATAATCATGATTTTATAATTGATGAGTCAAGCAAATTTTTTCTAGTAAATAATACTAGAATTCTCATAAAATGTACTTGTTGGTATAAAACAATTTTTCATTATTTCTAATAATTAGTATTAGAATAATTAAGCTAAATAAGTCTAGACTTTTTTTCTCTACCTCTCGATTATTTTATCGTGTCGTAAAGAAAAAAATACTAGAATGAGAATAGTTTAGTAAAATTAGTGATAAGAACTGTAAAAAATGTCTTCTAATCAAGTCAATTTTACTAGAATCCTTGAGCGTCTGGTCGTCTATATAATTGTAAGATTTTGTAGTCATGTTTACTAGAAATCTAGAAATATTTTCATGATTGTTTTCTCCGTGTAGAAGCGAAAATTTTGAACAATCAGCCAAAAAGAGAACTGAGAGGCAGAAAAAGATCTTCTGCACCTCTGAAGATCTTACATTAGCCACAGAAACGCTAGGCAGTCGATTAGCCTTTAAATTAAAGCCAAAAAAGCATGAAAAGACTATTATTGATACACCGGCTGTAATATCCAACAAATTTTATTAATTTCCATCCACTGTTGATTAACTTGTTTTTCCATTTTAAGAGTTAAGTGTACTACTTAGGTAACTGTTTAAACTTTTCGATTAAATTTGGAAGCTTTACGGAAAAACGAAAAATATTTTATCTCAAAGACCACAAATTAGGTAATTACCCCCTCTAAATCTCCATTTTGATTATTTTGATGATCTCTTGTTTATTTTGGTCAGCCTTTATCGAAATTACCGATTAGGTAAGCATTCATTTCTATTGTCACAATCAATACAAACAACAATAATAAACAATAGGTATGTGCCGGCATTTATCATACTAATTTAAAAATTTTTAAAAAATGTAGTCTTTTTTTCGAATTTTTTGGGTTTCGTTTGGCCCCTCCAGGTCCTACGAATAGTATCTTTAACTAAAAATGCCGTAATTGCCCTATCGAATCTCATTTAAATGAATTTTTGTATACTAAGAATTGTTATAAGTACCTACTTAATTTAATTTCCTCTTTGAATATTAAGAGCTTGTTTTAAGTAACTTTCACTTAAGGGCGGTAGGGAGCACCTGATCCTATCAAATGTCCAAATTAAACGAAACCCCCCTAACATAATTAACAGCTCGTAATTATTGTTAACAATTGGCTAAACTCCAGATTCTGACATTGGTCAATAATAATAATTAATAAATGTTAATTTCGTGCAATTTTAGTCATACTACTTTACCTATAGGTAATACGCCTATTTTAATTAATTACCTTCGTTTTTTATTCTAATTTACAAAGCTGTGAATTTTTTCATTGATTTAGGTGAATCGAAACAATTAGTAAACAGAAATGTGTGATTTAGGTAGGTATAATATAGGCATGTACGACTCCTTATCGCATATTACAATAGAAAATTAAATTAAATTGCCCATTCTGTACCATGTCACCTTTCAACGACAAACAATACAAATTTATAGAGATAAACACATGCGCTCACCTTTTACTCGGTACGAAACACCTTTCTATCGGTTTTTTAATCCACGCAGATGTTACACTTTGCTACTGTTCACTTCTAAAAGTTTCACCAGGTAGGTATCACTTATTAACGTCACGGTATTCAAAAGCACCTTACGTTTAATTTACTTTTTCCATAAATACTCTGCCCTAAACGATATTCTTAACCGAACATTAACAACTAACAGTATAAAAGATCTCTGAATGTTTGCTGGACATGGGCAACTGCGGGCATGAGCAACTAGATTATCTAGAGGACGTTTTTTACAACATTATAATACGAATGTTCTCGTAAACATCCTTAAAACTGATTCAATAAACGTAGATCCCTTGATTCTACGTCAATAAAATTGAGCAAGTAATTTTGATCTTTATTTTAAATGGTCACGAAAATTGATTGATTGAGGGCTGGCATATTTAAAACTGTGGTTTAAAACTTGAGGGCCGTTCATAAAATACGTTCGCATAAAAAGGGATGGGGAAGGGGTCTTGCTGAGTGTGACAAGATGTGACAAAGGGGACGGGGGGGTCTACGGCAACGTGACGTTCGCCGTTCATCAAAAAATTTTAATGAATTTTTACAGAATCTTTGGACTTCTGATAAATAGAAATATTATTTATTTGTTCGTTACAAAAGATATTTATATTACTTTATTTAAATTTTATTATGAAAATAAAATAAATATTTTTGACTATCAAAATTTGTGTATTATCAATCAAAATTTATCATGTTCAGGGGGGTGTTTAGTTTTTTTTTAGTCAACGTTAAAAACGACAAGTTTAACTGCCTCTTGTAAAATCAATAAACTAACATTTGTTATTTGTTTATTATCTTCGTCTTTTTCCAAAAATATTTTTTTATATTCCATAGTTATGTAGTTGTAGTTGTGAAGTTTTGCCTTTATTTAATCCTTTGGTTTTTCTTCAGAAACCCTCCCCGACGCCCTATCAACCGGTTGTACAAAATGTAATCTGAAACAGAAGCAAACAGCCGAAAAAGTGATCAGGCATTTAATGAAAAACCGACCATCTGACTGGGAGAGACTTGCTGCAAAATATGATCCCAAAGGAGAATACAAGAAGCGCTTCACAGCACAGTTGAAAGATGTTAAAAACTGAATAAACAAAATATTGCTTAAGTCATATTTTTTGTCAGGCGTATATCTTAAGTAAGATTACTTATAGGATTATTGTTTTAATTAACAGGTTCTGTAGCTCACGATCAGCCTAATGGCTGAATGACAATTTTGTAACTGTTTTTGTTCGTTATAGATATGCATTTGTATTAAAATAAAACATAAAATCCTGTGAATTTCTATTTCTTATTTTTAAAACATTATCTGATATTTTAACAATACTGAAAATACTCAAACGCTACAAAGGAAAAAAAACAATTAGGGTCAGGTGAACGATTTTGGAAGTTTACTTTTGAAGCTCGATGTATTTTAGATCAAGATTAAATTTAGGCGATTATATGATTAATTTAGGTCCTTGTTTGGTTTAAAGTGAATTTCTGTTATTAAATATGCAAATTCGGATTTTTTTTTGTAAAAAAAATTTAATTTTACAATTACTCCTTCACTTATTAACGCAGTGGAAAACTTAGGGGTAAATGTGAACAATCATCTTGTTTGTACTGGCTTTATAAAGGTTTTTAATGGGGCAAAAGTGAACAATTCGCTTTTAAACGTGAATTCCAATGAAAATTATATTTTTAAAGACGTGTTCACAATTACCCCAAAAATTATACAGGGTTTTTCAAGTTGATGGGCTATTAGAAGTATATGAATTAGTAGAAGGAATTCAATTCTGAAACTTGGGCTCATTTGGTTATTGTTTATGCCGCTTCTTTTAAAAATATTTTCAAGTTCGATTTACATCCGGTTATACCGGAAGTCGATACCAACTTTGTTATTTTAAATGGAATGGTATATTTTTTACGCTGAATTCTAATAAAACGTGTAATTCTAAGGTAAGTTTGATAACCAACTTGTACACCTATGACGATCGGTTTCTGAGTTAATTTAATTTATAGAAAAAAAAAATCGCTACCGCAACCCAAATTATAAAAAATCATAACTACCACAAAATACGACTAGAGTGTTGAAATTTTTACTAGTAATAGTTGAATATTAGTGCTAACGCCTTGACAAAATTGAATTAAATAATTTATACAGGGCGTTCAAAATAAAATTCTAAAATTGAAAAACTTCAAACACGAATTACTTCGTTTTTTCAAATGGCACCTACAATTTTTATTTTTTCAATCAATTCCTTTTTTTGTCCTCTTTCGCTCCATATGGATACTTCCTATTTTATTTAAAAATTTTGGAATAATTTTGAATTATTACTTAAAATAGGAAGTATCCATATAGATCGAAAGAGGATAAAAAAAGGAATCGATTAATAAAATAAAAAATAGTAGGTGCCATTTGAAAAAACGAAGTAATTCGTGTTTGAAATTTTTCAATTTTAGAATTTTATTTTGAACGCCCTGTATAAATTATTTAATTCAATTTTGTCAAGGCGTTAGCACTAATATTCAGCTATTACTAGTAAAAATTTCAGCACTCTAAGTCGTATTTTGTGGAAGTTATGATTTTTTATAATTTGGGTTGCGGTAGCGATTTTTTTTTATAAATTAAATTAACTCAGAAACCGATCGTCATAGGTGTACAAGTTGGTTATCAAACTTACCTTAGAATTACACGTTTTATTCGAATTCAGCGTAAAAAATATGCCATTCCATTTAAAATAACAAAGTTGATGTCAACTTCCGGTATAACCGGATGTAAATCGAACTTAAATATATTTTTAAAAGAAGCGGCATAAACAATAACCATATGAGCCCAAGTTTTAGAATTGAATTCCTTCTACTAATTCATATACTTCTAATAGCCCATCAACTTGGAAAACCCTGTATATTATATAGAAATATTTTTACTGTTTGACATAAAATATTGCGAACTCTTCCTCAGCTGTTTAGCGCGCTAAAGCATCCAACCGTCAAAAGTCAACCCCCCCGTGTATATAATTCCCATTAGTTGGAACAATCAAGAGTTCTATTTTATCGAAATAAAGAAGCTGTTTAAAATTGCCCCACCTGACCCTAATTGAATTGAAATTAGCTTTAGCATATCGTATAAAAATTAATACAATACGTATACTAACTAAATTGATTTAATTACTTGAACATATACCTACTCATTAAAAACTCCTTCAAATTTTTGTTTCATGTTAGTAGAGTAAATAGTTGTATTGACAAAAATTAAAACTCCCTATCATTTGCACTTCATTTTCAACGCTCCCTTCTTCCCAGTATTTCCCTTAATACGCTTAGCCACCCCCTTCCTTCACATTCAACAACTTCACACATTCTTCCATCGTTCTTCTTACTTCAATACATCCCCCCAATACATCTCCTGTCCTCCTGCCCAGAAAACCTGGCAATGCAAAAACGCTGTTAATTTTGTATCCGTTCTCAAATTAAGCCAGGAAAAAAAAATAATAAAACGATATTGAAGTATTTCGGTTTCTTCCGGATATTTTCGGAACTGATTGTAATTTTAAAACTTTCTACACGGATATTGTTAGGTTCAAAAAAGCTCTGATTAAAGCTAATCGACCCCTTACCTCTTACCATTTACGAGACCCAAATGCTATCCCACCCTTATCTTGGACACACTGTATATTATGAATCAACATTTATGTGACTTACATTCTGCCATCCCCCCTGCGGTTGCTAAACTGCAAACTGATATTTCATACAAAATGTCAATTATGACAAAGTAATCAATACATTATTGTGATTAATATCAAAATTTACAGTAAATATTGTATATGAACTAAATAACCAACAATATGTCTTCAATTTTGCGTTTAAAATCATTAAAAACAGTATTATGTGCTTCAAAACAGTTTCTCGATCAATCTGCTTCAAGAGCAGGTATACACTTTAGCTGTTTATGTTCTAAACGATTTCAGCCGGAACCCCATGAAAAAATGTTTATGGAACCAAAATGTAAAGTTGCACTGATAACAGGTGCCGAAGGTATTGGTTATGCATGTGCCTATCAGCTTTTGCACCACGGAGCTCGTGGTGTTGTCATTTTGGGCGTTGATCCAAATAAAGGAAAGGAATCCGCTCTTTCCCTTAACTGTTCCTTCGGGAAAGGCCGATCTATTTTCATAAATTCCAACGTCAACTGCATGGTTCAATTCGAAGAAGCTTTCAGGGAAGCAAAACGAGAATACGGCGACATAGACATAGTCATAAATGCAGCCGGGATAATCGATGGGCATCAATGGGAACGTGAAGTAGTTACCAATTTAATTGGAACCATTAGAGGAACACTTCTGGCATACAAATATATCAGTCGTACTAATTTTGGTGGTGGAGGTGTTATAATAAATATGTCCGGAATAACTGGATTAGAACCCCTTTCGTCTGCACCTACCCTCTCGGCCGAGCACCATGCAATTGTTGGCCTTTCAAGGAGTTTCGGTGATGAAATGCACAACAGGAAAACGGGAGTCAGAGTGGTCTGCTTATGTCCCGGTTATACAAAAACCTCGTTCATCAAACGAGTGAAAGAGAAAGCAATGTGTGTTGAATACGGTCTTGTACTCGAAAGACAGATTGCTACAGCCCCAAAACAAAACCCTGACGCCATTGGGAAAGCTGTGGTTCATTTAATACGCCATGCAGAGTCTGGATCCGTGTGGGTTGTGGAAGGATCAAAATTATATCAAACGGATATACCACAGAGAACCAGTTATATGAAATTAGCTGCACAATATTATTAAAATACCCATCATATTTCTGTAAGCGTAACACATGGTGGTGTACTTACCCCTTTGGTTATTTCAAACTGTTTTAAGTATCTACACGTATTAGAAACATCAATAAAGTTTAATATACAATCGTTTTATAAAAACAAATTGTTGTTAATTAGTAAACAAAACCACCTAAAAATAATTGAACAAACATTTTTACAAGACAATAATTATATTGGTATGTATTAAGATGAATCTTAAGGAAGAATGTAATGTTTATAAATATTAAATGAGTTAATCAAAAACAAGATTATATTAGCAAAAAAAAGTAATTTCAAAGTTTTAACTCGGCATTTTAAAATGAGTACACTACACTTAGGCAACCCACATTTCACTATTAAAATAATATTCATTATCTTCTCGCTGTTTATGTAATACTATATATATTCTGTAATTATAAGAAAGATTATGTATGAACTAATTTATTTTTATAATACTGATCTATATACAATACATTAATCAATAATTAATAATAACAAACAATATAACAAATACATTTACTGGTATATTATCTACAAGTTGGACATAGCTGTTCGACCGGCCCATTAGCTCAGTTGGTTAGAGCGTCGTGCTAATAACGCGAAGGTCGTGGGTTCGATCCCCCCATGGGCCAATTCCTTTTTTCATTTTTTGTCTACATATCTTATTTATATACATTCACGAAGGTGAGTCCTTTAGATTCAAGTGTTTATTTTCCATAATTGCCATATTTTTGTACTAACTGAACCCAAATAGCAGGATAATTTCTTTGCACAAAAGTAGCTATCCTTGAGGCAAATGCAGATTCTCTGGCATTGCAATTTGCGCAATTTTTTCCAATAACATTGGGAAGAGCCTCTGAAAATAATAATGAACAATTACAATTAAATGTAAACAATAGACGTATGTAGAAAATACACAGAAATATTATGGTAAAAAGAACTAATAAAAGCATAATTCGCAGCTGCAGGCGAGAATACCGATTTCTGGAAAAAATATCTAATAACCTTTGTCAAATTGATATTAACTTTTTATTTTTATCAGATAGGTACCTAGCCAACTAAGAAATTTGTTTTTAATAATTTGATGTTAGCTACCAGAAAATTTACAAACGAAAGATTAGAAAGATCATTTTTTAATGAAGTTATTTAAACAAATAAAAATTTAATTATCTCAAAAGCTAACAATTTTTATTTAGGGTAGGTACTATATGACAAAATCGTTTGCAGATGAGCTCTACTTTAACCCCTCCAAGGGAATGTAACCCTTATATAAGGAAGGAAGCATTTACATACAAGCTAATGCTACGAAACTTTCAAATATTTTAAAAGGTCATAATTAATAGCATAAATAAATATTTATATTTGTTTTCCTACAAATTAAGGTGGTTTTTGCTCGTAAAAAAATCAAAATGCAATAAAAAATAATTTCTGTATTGAATTGTACATATTTAAATTGTAAATAGTATACGCTAAACAGAGCATTTGCCCGAATTTGTCCTTCCACAACAACACTCATTTCGTTCATACTGTCTTTCTCAATCAATTTATAATTGCAACAATATGACCCTACACTCAACAATCAAATAAAAAAATGAAAGGAAGTGAATTATCTGATTCTTCTTCGTAGGTGAATTTTATAGACTCATAAAACGAATTTATGTGATTCATACATTTATTAACTAACTCAAAATTCTTATCAACTATTGCAAAAACATCGTCTGCGAATCTCAGTCATAATTTTGGAAAAAAATTGTAGTTATTTTTGAATTTGAATTCAAAAAACCTCAAAAATAAATTAGGTTTTTAAAAAAGGTGAAAGTGGGTTTCCCATTGCTGTGCCATTGGTTTGTTTATTATTTCTGAACTGGAAAACGTTTTGTAACATGCAAGGTTCAGTTAATATTAAAAAATCGGTCATTTCTAAATCTATTAACCATAGTTTTCAAAAATAAAAAGTTTCAAATCTAAAGATATCAATTTAACCCTTTATTCGAGTTTTCCAGTAATGACAGTGTAGTAACCAGCCGTATATAAGGTGTAATATTGTTTCTTAATTTTAGTTTCTGTTTACCATTGCAAATGACAACTTTTAACTTTTTTTATTTTTTGGCAAATTTTTTATTTTTATTTTTTTATAATTTGGCATTAAAAAATACATATATCCCTTAATTTTCACCCTTCTACCACCAACCCCCAATTTTTAATAGCGATATTAGTACTGTAATAATCTTCAACTCTCAGTGGTCGATAACTGATCAATTATTATCAATCGATTAGTCATCCCCGCCAGGCGTCTACTGATGTCACTACTCACCCAGCAAACAGCACGGAGTGGGGATGAGAATGAAGCAGATTTTTTTAGAATGTTACAATAGGGAGTTCAAATATGTTCTAAGAAGTAAAATAATGTTTTATTATAACATTTAAGAATCATTATGGATTGTTATGGATAGTTCTAAATTCGCGAATATTTTAGAATGTTCCATCAAACGTGTGATATATATTTTTACCCGTATTGCTGCTAGTTGTATATATAGTTTAAAATTAGTTATTTCGTATATGGTAAACATAAACGTTTTATTTCAAATCTTTTAATTCTTTTACTTTTCCTATAAGCTCTTGAAATGGAATTAAAAACAACATCAGCCAATTTTCCGGTCATTTCTTCCTTTGTGCAAAAATGTCAACAGTCATGTAAGCATTTTTTACTTTTATTCTCGAACTACACAGGAAATATTGCAAAATGATTTTTACTGTCGGCCTTGTGACTTCTTTTTGGTGAAATTATTTTTATGTTTATCTAAACGACAAGTTCCAGGATTTTTTACAGAAACCTTGACGTAACTTGCGTTAAAAATTACAATCGTTTATCTTTTTTTGCTCGTCTATTATGTTTCAGATACAAAATTGATATCAACTTTTTTACGATAACCCCATTTAACCATGCCTTTCATTTTCTGCAAATGAAAAATATCATTAGACCGCTTTAATTTTGTTGTTCCACCACTAATTAACCGATTTAAGTACTTCTTTTCTAAGAAAAAAAGAAGAAACTACACAACAAAAACAATCAATAAATAATCGTTGAATTAAAACACTTTCTCTTACTCCTGGTGATATTCAAGAAGAAACTTTCTAATTAACTCGATGCAAATCGAATCGCGAGGAAGTAAGCAATGAAATCTTTTTCTTAAATATAAATTTAATGGTTTTTGAATTAGATAACTGATCGATCTTTAACGCTCTGGTTTATTATTTAAATTGGTCAATTCTGTTTCTGAGATTATTAGTAGATATTAAATTACACTATTACCATTAGAAGCAGTTCATATGCAACAATTATTACCTCATCAAGTACATAGTCAATAATGGTAATGACACTCCTAGTAGCAAGCTCATTTATTTTTGATAATTAGTTTGTAATTTACCTATCCATCCCTCGTTTTAATCTCCCTGTTAATTACATTTTCTTATACCTAACATCAAATTTTAATTTCCCTGGAAATGCTAACAGTGCAAAAAAATATTATTTTTAAATATTTTCAAAAACCCACTGAATTTTACCTTAGCTTAAATTAATTAAAAGAAAAATAAGCACCTATTACACAGTATAATAAAATATAATAATTTATTATTAGTATTCTAATTATTTTTGGAGGACTAAAAAGGATAAAAGTTGTATAGTTATGTAATTATTTATAATTTTTTACTTACGTTTGATCTGTTGTCCAAGAAAGTCGCATGGTCCCCTGTCCAGAGCGCACATCAACTGCTTCTCAATATATTCAGAATTTGTCAACTGAAATTGACAATGTGCCAGCGATAAGAAACTGACAACAACAACAACAACTGCAACAATAACATCTGTGGTGCACTTCATTATTACAATGTTACTCTAAGTACTAAACGTAGCCTGTGGCTAATCCTGGCTTTTATACGGTTTTCCTTTCACGGATTTTTGCTTTTAACATTGTACAAGTACTTTATTTGACCAATTATTAATTTTCTATTCATTGCAAATTGATACGCAAATAAAAACCAAAAAAATGGAAAACCCGAAACTTTAACTGTTACTTAATAATACAATGTTATACATAAATCTCAATAAATAAAAAAAACTAAAATATTGTTTACATAAAAGAAGTTTTTTATGCAATTGTAAATAATTATCTTTTAATGTTCTTAAGCCATAAAAATTTAAATCAGCTGGTTTTTTGGGGTCCGTACATCAAAAAGGAAAGTCGAACCCTTTTAAGGTTTTTTTTGTCCGTTTTTTAAAAATTTTTTGTATCATCAAAACCTACAGGGCACTTCTAATTGATCCAGGGCTTTCAAATTGTCTTTGAAGGAAAATCGTATTGAACAAATTTAGGAAAAAATATAAGAATCATTTGTTTTTTACATTTGCAGACAGTCGCATTTATAATATTTATTTTTGTTTTTTTATTTCATTTTGAGCGACTCAAACATGCGCTTATCAATAGTTCAATATTTCAAAATAGTTTTGAAAATAACTTCGGTCTACTGCTTTTTTCTAAACTTTTAACCCATCACTTATAAGTATGTATAAACCTTTTTTTTGCCACCCTGATTTTGGTGCTGATTTTATTAAGTATATAGACGTAAATAAGGAGAATAAATAGAAATTGAAAAATACTTTTGTATTCAATTGATTATAAATAAAACAGGTTGGATACTAATTTTTATTTTTATTGATATACCTACTAATTAATACTTAATAAATACTAACTGATCTAATTATGTATTATTATCAGGTATTTACCTGTGTATACGATAATATTACCAAATATAATTATCAACCTCGGTTAACAGTTTATTTACACTTTCACTTCTTCAACCAATAAGTTGTGGGAATATTTATAATTTTAATAAATAAATAATTAACCAAATCGTCTTGCTGCTATTTACAGCACTATTATGTAACTTTTTTCTTGTACCAATGAAACTCTTTTTTTTCTTATTAACAGTCGGAAACAGAAATCTGTGTTTGGCGTGTCATTGGCAAATTATTTTTACAAATAAAATTTAATTTTAAATTATCTGCGAATGTTTCTGGCCATTCCTGCCCAATGGCGTAACTACCATAGGACCCCCAGGCTCAGGGGGCCCCTCGGACTCTGACTTACAAGCTAAATTGTGTTAGAAATATCCAATAACTTTTATTTAAAAAGAACCTATATTAATTAATATATCCAGTTATTCATTCGTAAACTCTGCGTGTAGAACCAGGACGTGCCCTGCTTTGTACAATTAAGAACTAATGATAAGGCAGCTTTGTAACTTTAAAGTATTTAAATGTACTAACTAAAAACTAACATTTATCATCTTTTAAGACATTTTCTATCAATAGTTTAATATTTACAAGAAACTAATATTCAAATAAAATTCTCGTCACTGAATAAGATTTAAAACCAAAAAGGCTATAAAAGATTTTTGTTGCATTTTAGGAAACCTATCTTGAGGCTACTCAGTAAACCAAAAACTTTTTTCTGTACAGTCCAAACAATAAATTAATTTATTTAATTTTAGTTCATTAAATGTGCAATTTAATCTGAAATTGCCACAATAATCACATCAATAATTAAAAAACATAATAATACTTCTGGTACATTTTCTCGATATTTATTATAGACTTAAGAGGCTGAAAATTAATGCACTTCGTATCACAGCAAACTTTTTACTTTTCATTTACATGTAGATACCTTATTTCTTGTTCATATAAAAAAAAAACAATTCCTGTACTTAGATTTATTCACCTATGCACCTGCAACGTTTTAACCTTTTAGAGTTAATTTTAAGGAGAGACTTCTAGTTGCATAATCATTGCGAAATAAGTTAAGAAATTGTCTTGAACGTGCATGAGTTCACTTACCTTGAAAACCAAGAAATAATAATTGTTTATGAAACCACTTTTAAATTAGTTATGTACTAAAAGACACAATAAACACATACGCACTTATTTTACTACACGAGGTAAGTACCTACTGCCAAAGCTTATGAATGACAAAAGAGAACTTAAAAACTTTTAAGTAGGTACGTTTTTTTGAATAAAAAGTATAGTTTTAAAACTTTTGTTCTTACCTATAGGTACTTCCTCAATATTTCAGACTTTTATAACAATCTGTTATAATTTTGGGATCAGGGGCGTAGTCGACGTAAGGTTACAATGCATCAGAGCCCCAGGCTACTTGCCTTCCCTTACCTCAAAAATAGTTAATAATTACTGTACAAAGTAAAGAAAAATAAATTGATGACGAAGTTTATTTTTTATTTCATTGGAATCTCAATATTGCATTATACGTACATTTGTGACTGTCCAGCTAGGCCTCTGCCTGAAATCCTTTTGATAACTAACGTAGGTACCATCCCTGCATTGTATCATTTTATAATTAGACACATGTGAAACTTTTTGCAAACTTTGTACTTATATGAACAACTAAGTATATCAGAAAAATTTAAGTTAAAAAGTTTTCTTTGTTCATGGCTTGTACCAATAAGTTATAATATACAGGGTTTTTCAAGTTGATGGGCTATTAGAAGTATATGAATTAGTAGAAGGGTAATTCAATTCTGAAACTTGGGCTCATTTGGTTATTGTTTATGCCGCTTCTTTTAAAAATATTTTCAAGTTCGATTTACATCCGGTTATACCGGAAGTCGATACCAACTTTGTTATTTTAAATAGAATGGTATATTTTTCACGCTGAATTCGAATAAAACGTGTAATTCTAAGGTAAGTTTGATAACCAACTTGTACACCTATGACGATCGGTTTCTGAGTTAATTTAATTTATAGAAAAAAAATCGCTACCGCAACCCAAATTATAAAAAATCATAACTTCCACAAAATACGATTTAGAGTGTTGAAATTTTTACTTGTAATAGCTGAATATTAGTGCTAACGCCTTGACAAAATTGAATTAAATAATTTATACAGGGCGTTCAAAATTAAATTCTAAAATTGAAAAATTTCAAACACGAATTACTTCGTTTTTCCCAATGGCACCGACTGTTTTTTATTTTTTCAATCGATTTAATTTTTTATCCTCTTTCGATCCATATGGATACTTCCTATTTTATTTGAAAGTTTTGGAATAATTTTGAATTATTACTTAAAATAGGAAGTATCCATATAGATCGAAAGAGGATAAAAAAAGAAATCGATTAAAAAAATAAAAAATAGTAGGTGCCATTTGAAAAAACGAAGTAATTCGTGTTTGAAGTTTTTCAATTTTAGAATTTTATTTTGAACGCCCTGTATAAATTATTTAATTCAATTTTGTCAAGGCGTTAGCACTAATATTCAGCTATTACAAGTAAAAATTTCAACACTCTAAATCGTATTTTGTGGAAGTTATGATTTTTTATAATTTGGGTTGCGGTAGCGATTTTTTTTCTATAAATTAAATTAACTCAGAAACCGATCGTCATAGGTGTACAAGTTGGTTATCAAAATTACCTTAGAATTACACGTTTTATTCGAATTCAGCGTAAAAAATATACCATTCCATTTAAAATAACAAAGTTGGTATCGACTTCCGGTATAACCGGATGTAAATCGAACTTGAAAATATTTTTAAAAGAAGCGGCATAAACAATAACCAAATGAGCCCAAGTTTCAGAATTGAATTCCTTCTACTAATTCATATACTTCTAATAGCCCATCAACTTGAAAAACCCTGTATAAGTTATTAGTTTCTGATAAAATTAAACACAGAATTCCAAGTACAAAATATTTATTAATCACTTCTATTTACTTCTGTTACATTCTTTTGTCTACAAAAAACAGTTGAAGATAAACTACTATAACAATTATTTATTTAAAAAAAATCAGATGATAATAAAGTACAATAACATAATCTAGGTGCAAATAATACAATTTTTTTGCCTTTATGTTATTAGCCAATTAAATATAATTTACTTTTATAGAAACATATAAAACATGTACATATGTACATATAATATCATAATATCCCATGGCAAACATATATCTCGAGATAAAATAATTAAGGTAGTTTGATAAGTAACAAATAACTTTTTTAAAACGAGATAGGTAATTCATGACTCGATTATTTTGATAAAATCATTTAGTAGCAATCAGTTTTGATAAATACTATCCTTGATATATTTTTGTATATATGTAAGTATTTTTTGTTATATAAAAGATTGAATACAGACTAGATACCGTTCCTGCAAAGTATTTTGTAAAAAATAAAATAAATAATATTTTGAAGTAACTCCTTATTTTTGTATGAATGTACCTACAATTCATTTGTCTTTATTAACAAATTCATTTTTCATATCGAAGGCTCCTATTATCACATCAACAACGGTTACAACTATGTTTGCAATAAAAACTAAATTATTCATCCAATTGGCTGCTGCGTGATCCTTTTTATCATTAATATTCCACTTGATCCCCAATAAAATACATAAAGCGGCTTGGCCAACCTTTTAATTAAATAAGAAAACAACAAAATAAAACAAAACCAAAAAAAAAAAATGAAAATTTAAACTATAGGTATAAAAGTGAAACTTCTTATTTATGTATATTATGGTAGTTTGGGAAGAATTTGTTTATTTGTTTTTTACCTAACTGAAAATGAACTCATACAGTATCTGGTGAAACTTTTAATATAATAAAGTTATTTTATTTGTAAAAACATGGATGTGTTCGTCCAAAATAGACATTAAACTTTGAACATTGCAAATTTATAAATAAATATTAATGCTATCAACAAAAAAAAAACATTGACCAGTAAACAAAGAGAATAAATGGTGTCAAATTAATAAGAAATGAGATCAGAAAACGTATTGGTAAAATTCAATGAATGCTTTTATCTTTTAAGAAATTAAAAATTGTAATTTTATATTATTAATTATTGCTTAAGTTTAAGAGTGGTGATGTACCCTTACAATGAATTTTGAGAAATTATCCTGACACTCGCTTAAGACGTTAAAAAAATAATAGTTTCATGTTTTTTGAGATGTTCTGTTCCTCTATTTTACAGAAACAGCAAAAAAAATGTATACCAGGCACTTAATTAAATTAAAAACTAATTTAACGGCAGAAACTAAAGATTTTGTTAACAAAAAATAAGTTTTTATTTTCTTCTATTAGACTTTGATTTAATGTAAAATATAAATTCTTAAAGTTTATGGTTTAAGGTCTATTCTGACTAGATTTTAATGTAATCTGGAAGGAATTTGTTATTTATTTTCTTTTTCGTTTTTGATTTCAAATTAGCTGTATAGATGGCAGCTGTCGTAATAAAATTACACCAGTTGTTATCCTACAGCAGCCAAACATTACGTCCCTCTGTCACACACTTTTTTCTGTATATTATTAACAAAAAGCTAACAACTAACTATTTGATAATATGCAATTATTCCCAAAGGTTTCATTTAATAGTAGAAGTTTCACTTTAGTAAATTATTGTTCCTTCCGTGCTTGTTTTGCTCAAAATATGTACTACGTATCAGTCATTACTTTATCTCAAACCGTTTATTACAATTACATTAATAATTTAATTAACTATATTGCAAATTAACTTAGTAAGTACCTACATATGTATCATTTGTTTCTAACTTTTAATAAATTAATAAAAAAAATCACAGCGATAATGTGATTCTACTTTTTGGTTCATACACTACGCAAAAGTTTCCTGCATTTCAAAAACACCAATAATAAGATTTACAACAACAATAAGAAAGTTAAAAATTAAAATTAAATTGTTGACCCAATTGGAAGCTTCATGGTCCTTATCTTTATTTATATCATATTTAGAACCCAAAACAATGCACATGGAGGCTTGGATAACCTTTTAAATAAAAAAAGAAGAAAAACAAAATAAATAAACATAAAAGAGAAACTAAATAAAAAAAATTAAAAGAAATAGGTTTAAGAATGAACCAATTTTTAATATTTATGTCATAGGTATTGAAAGTCTAAAAGCATTTTCAGAACTTTTATCAATCTGTTCATCGTGTTGTGCATGTGATTAATTTATTCTATCTTTGATTTTTTAACTTCAGGGGGAGCCCAACCCTCCCCCCGTAATCAAAAACTATTCGTTAATAATAATTTGGAAAAGGAAAAGCAATTTATGGTAAATGAAAAAAATTTAAAAGATCCATAATAAAAAAATAAGTGGATGTCATAAATTTAATAAAAATAATTGATTAATTATTTATGGGTGCAATGATAATCAAACTGATTTACGATCAAAGATGAGAAGCTATTTGCGAGGAATTGAATGGTAACGCAGGATCATAACCAAAATTCATTTTAACAACGTCACAAAAAAGGGAACATGTAATAATTCCCAAACAAACTTGATTTATAATTTCAGCCGCGAATGTCTGTTTCTTGTCCTTGTTCAATGTCATTAGTGACATGGTCAATGAAAGCAAACCAATGATAACCTAAACAATAAAATTTATTAATTAAAAAATAAAAACTGAAGGTATCTTTTAAAAAGTGTTGCTTTCATTTACATTTTAGAAAGTTACTTTCTGTAGGTAACTTTTTCTTAAAGGTAAAACTTAAATTGTTTCTCCTAACCTAACCTTTCATCTTGATTACGGAGCTAGTAAGAAATTTATGTAATGGACAAATTAAACAAAATTTACAAATAAAAAGTGCTCTTAATTGTACAGTTATTATTTTATTTGTTCAGTTATTTTTCATTTATAAGCCTAAGCGACTGATTTGCGTATTCAATTCCGAAACCGGAAATAATGACATTTACTAACGAAATTATAAAAATTAAAATGAGAATAGTATCGTTTAAAATAATTGCAGCGATATGGTCTTTGCTTTTGTTGATGTTGAGTCCTCCAATTATCACAAAAAGAATGGCAACTGCAAGCTAACAATCCTCACGTTAAAATTTAAATAAATATTTTGCACCTTAAAGGAAGTGACGTCATTTTAAATAAAAAAAAAATAGATTATTAGCCCCGAATTTAATGACGTCAGTCCCACAATGATGCAATTATTGCAGTTTTGTGAGAAGCACGTCCAAGTAAAATTACAGATTTAAACTTCTCATCATAAACTGAATTATATTTATGTACACAAAACCACAAGGAGAAAAATAATCATGATTTTATTACTTGATGAGTCAAGCAAAAATTTTCTAGTAAATAATACTAGAATTCTCATAAAATGTACTTGGTGGTATAAAATAATTTTTCATTCTTTCTAATAATTAGTAGGTATAAAAATAATGAAGCTAAATAAGTCTAGACTTTTTTTCTCTACCTCTATTTTATCGTGTCGTAAGGAAAAAAATACTAGAATGAGAATAGTTTAGTAAAATTAGTGATAAGAAGTGTAAAAAATGTTTTCTAATCAAGTCAATTTTACTAGAATTCAGTCTCAACACCGAACGTAGATTGACTAGACATTTCTAGTAAAATCTCCTTGAGCGTCTGGTCGTCCATATAATTGACAGATTTTTTAGTCATATTTGCTAGAATTCTAACAATATTTTCATGATTGTTTTTTCCGTACACCAAACTCCTAAAAACAATAAAACATAAACTCAAGGTTATTAAAATGTATCGTTTTGGTCGTAACAAATATAAAGGATATCGAAATACACCAGGAATGTTAAAGATATCGAGCAAACATGTCATTAAATGCGGGCAAAAAGTGGTCGAATACCAAGACGTTCTCATACAGATAATATAAAATAATTCTTCAGTTTTTTTTTTTTTATTCATAATCAATGCAAAGATGTTTATACTACCAGTAGTGTTTAAAATTCAAATTAATTGTGTCCCAATAGTGAAGTTTAGTTAACCTTACCCAATATTAATTAACATAGTATTTATCAAACTATAGTGTGTACTGGATGTTTTATAAATTAAAGTCCAGCATCAGGTAAAGAAGGCTGCTCGTATAAAGAGTATTTAGCGACGGAAGGATCAAAAATCGATATCAAAAAATTCAACACAGTGATGATAAATGAGCAGTAGGTAGTAAAATAATTAAGAAATATTGCCGATTTTCGATAAGACGATAAATGTAGGCGACAGTCGCGCAAAATGTGCAACGACAGGCAGAGGAAACCAATTAAAACCTACAAATTAACAAAAACAAAGTCTTTTTTTGTTTTGAATGTCAAACAATAATTGCATTGCCTCTATTTCATTAACATTTATTTTTCTTATTTAATTGTTATAGTTTTCAAGTAATTATTAAAAGTTAATTCTATCAGACACGAACAATAATATCTATGGAGATATCTTAGCACCACATGAGCTCAAAATAGAGAAAAGGGTCCAGTAAAATGTTTTTATTAAATTATTATTAAAAATGGTCACTAAAACTCTCACATCAATTTAATTTTTTAAGTCAAAATAAATGTCACTTAAAGGGGAAGGGTGGAGCTACCACTTCTAATAAAATCTCACTAAGCGGGATGAAGGGGTCTAAACTAAAAAAAACACCTAGTGTAATGAATAAAATAAGGGTGCCCTTAATCGATAAAAATGCACAAGACGCTACTTTCTTTTAAATATTAAAAATTAATATCAATGTTTGAAAAAATACCGGCCAAGTGCGAGTCGAACTCGCGCACCGAGGGTTCCGTACAAACCTGTATAGGTTTATGTGATGTAACTAAAAATTTAAGGTTTTTGGGAATTTTTCTTTTATATGTGCTATAAAACATTGCTTTATGCCAAATTTCAAGATTCTAAATCGACTGGAAGTACCCTTTAGGTTTTGATTCCCTTGCGAGTAGTTGCGAGTTTGAAAATATGCGGCTTAAATTGCTGTTTCTTTTGATTGCGTTGACGTAGAAGTTTGATTTTGTTACAGCTTAAAGGTATTATAGACCTGAGTATTTGATATGAATTTCAATTTAATACCTCTACGCGTTCATGAGGAAAAGGGTAGTAACTTTAAAATTATTAAAAATATTTTTATTATATGATATAACTAAAAATTTACGGTTTTCGAAATTTTTCCTTTATCTGTGCTATAAAACGTTGCTTTGTACCAAATTTCAAGATTCTGAGTTCACGGGAAGTACCCTGTAGGTTTTGATTCGAAAATTTGCGGAAATTTGTGGCATAAACGGCTGTATCTTTTGATTGCGTTGGCTTAGAAGTTTGATTTTTTCACAGCTCCAAGGGAAAATAGACCTGAGTATTTGGTATAAGTTTTAGCTTGATACCTCAACGCGTTCCTGAGAAAAAGGGTCTTGACAGACGGACGGACGGACGGACAACGAAGTGATCCTATAAGGATTCCGCTTTTTTCCTTTTTGAGGTGCGGAACCCTAAAAATTGATAAAAGCAGACAATTTATTTTATCAAAGCCAACTATGTAATAAATGAAGAATTTGCCAGCCCAGATTAGAAATACATTCTAATAAGGGTAGACAGCATAATAGTGGAATAAAAAAGTACAAAATTAAAATCGTAGAAAGGCATGTAAAAGCGTCAGACCATTTAACTTCTTTTAATGAGTATTTTTATGTAATTAATCAGCTTAAGATAATCACCCTAATACAAATTTGTTCCTCGAGTTGGGCCATCTGAGGTTACTGTAGAAATACAGGGAGGGGGTGTCCCTGACTCTACAGCTAGAGATGGTCAGAAAGTCGATTCCTATAATTTTACTGAAGCTTACAAAAAGAAGGACTCATTTTTTCCAGTGGTACTTGAAAATGAAGCATTCAACTTTAACATCCCCTGACTATAATAAAAATTATTGATTGAAACCCTACTCAGGAACAACTTCCTTTATTTCTTTTAAACAAGAAGTCAGTCAATATTTTAAAAAATAGCTTGGCATTAACAACTGATTAACATTTTCGTGCAAATTTTATTTATTTTCATTCTTTATAACATCCCCCTGGTGTTAAACCACAGTCAGTATTTAATTCCCAATCCTTCTTACGTAGTTTCTTAGCTTAATTATGATAATATGTTTCGAATTCTTTGTGAAACGTTTCTAAAATTCAATTTAAAGTGAAATAAACTCACCCTCAATACCCTCCACTTTAAAAACTCTGTTTAATTATAAATATCCTTACATATTGATATTAATAACTGTACTAACTATTTTTTTTATGATAAGGTGTACTATAAATACGATAATTATAGAAAGAAATTTATCTATAGGAATTAAAAAAGGATTTAATTAAATCAATATTATCGAATTACCTGAAGTATGATCGAAACGATGATGAGAGTGAGCATCAGCGTGTAAAATTCATGTTTTGTGCCAACTTGCAGTATGTACTTAAGCTGAGAAGCATTAGCTGTTAACAAAGCAATATCCAACAACCCTTGGGAAATTGTTTTCTTCGTTGCATATTTGTTAGCGTCTAGACCTTTCTAAAATAGAAGAGATTACCTTATTAATCACTTTATCCAATGATGATTAAATAAATCCATCAAAATAAGCCATTAATGTAATATGCAATTACAATTAAATGTAGAATCCCATCTGAATTGTCTTGTTCACCACCAGGAGGAGGTTTTTGAACATTAGTGGAATCCATTATTTTTGTATTTAATTTACCACAACAAAACGAAACACAAAAAAATGTTCACATTACATACAAACAAATTGCCTGTCAAAGCATTAATGAAAACAACCGTTTAATAAGTTCTTTTTTATCTTATTGAGATATCTTTTGTTATCGTTATTGAGGATAAAACAAAGTTAATTTTAAAGCAATTCAAATTCTCACGTGACGTCATTCGTATGACCAATATTGATACCGAATAAGGGTCTCCAAACAAAGAAAAATAAAAATGGGTAAATCGACTAAACTAAACAATTAACCTAAACGATGTAAAATATTCAGTATTTCACTAACATGAACAAATAGTGGTATTTATTAACAAAAAGAAATGAATTTAAGGTCAAAGTTTAAAGTAACCGCTGCACATGTTATTAATGCAGATTCTCTTCACAATTAAAACCTTTGCTTATCAAAATTTATTATTGCTTTGCGTATATAAATTGAGTGGAACACTCCTACTAGCTACTACCTACAATAATTTTCTTAGAAAAATTGTGAAAACAAAAAGTACTTCAAACAAAAAACAATCCGATTAAATTATTGAAATAATAATATAATGTTTAAAAATAAAATTTATTACCTACTACGTATTTCATATATTTAAATAAATAAATAATAGGAAGAAAAAGTTAACAAAAGTGAAATCTTTTCATCTAGATTACAAAAATCATTTAGCAATTATGTGTTTAACAGATTGCAATGCTTTTCTGGGCACATAAACATTTATCCAGAGATTATTAAATAAATTTATGAATACTTGAGAAAGCCAAATTTTTAAATAAACTTAATTGTAAGAAATATTTTAAAATAATTACATACTAAAATCGCATTTAAACGGAGAAATCACATCAATGGTTTAATTCAATTTTGTGGTATGTAGCAAAATCACACTAATATTATAAAGGCGAAAGTTTGTAAGTGTGTGAGTGTGTATGTTTGTTACTTCTTCACGTCTAAACGGCTGGAGCGATTTTAATAAAATTTGGTATGGAGTTAGCTGACACCCTGGATTAACACATAGGCTACGTTTTATGCGGGAAAATATCTTATTCCCGTGGGAAAATCGATGAAAATGAATTAGCGGAATATTATAAATGCGAAAGTAACTCTGTCTGTATGCTACACAATCTCGCCTAAAATTTACTAAACCGATTTAAATGAAATTTGGTACAGAGATAGTCTAGAGCCTGAGAAAGGACATAGGCTACTTTTGAATGCGAAAAAAGGGTTGTAAGGGGTTGAAATAGGAAAGTTTGAGCGGAAATTCCGTATTTAAAAAAAGGAAAAATTTTTTTGGCTTTTAATTAGATATAAATAAATACGACATTCAATGTTTGTAAAAATTTTACCCTAAAGGGGATAAAATTAGACCCATGAAAGTTTTTTTGTAATGACGTCGTCCAAAAAGCTTACGGCCCAGAAAATTAAAATATTAAGTGTAAAATTTTAGAGGTTTTGTTTATTTGGATCAATAAAAGTAGTTGAATACTAAGCTATATAAACTATTTTAAACTATAATTAAACTATATTAATCTATAATATTATAAATGCGAAAGTAACTCTGTCTGTCTGTGTGTTACGCAATCACGCCCAAACTACTGAACCGATTTAAATGAGAATTTGGTACAGAGATAGATAAGTAGATATAAAGCTAGAGGCTTGAAACTTATTTTTTAGGCTTTTGGTTAGATATAAATACGACATTTAAAGTTTGTAAAAATTTTACCCTTAAGGGGGCAAAAATAAGGAATGAAAGTTTTTGTGTAATGACGTCGGCAAAAAGGCTTACGGCCCAGAAAATAAATTTATAGAAGAAAAAAATTATAAATGCTGCCGAACGTCACTATTCCACGCGGACGAAGTCGCGGGCATAGCTAGTTCAGTTATAAATTTCAAATTATAGAACAAATCTAACGTAAGAGGAATCTACAAAATGTAAATTTGTTTATTTATTGTAATGTAATTTATAATAGTTAGGGGGAGGTTCTATCATTACGCCATTTCATTTGAACCATTTTGATAAATGTGATTAAAACCCCCTCTCTACCCCTTCTAAAATCTGTCAACCAGGTCAAGAAGCGTAAAAGCCCCGGATATTGATACCTAGAACCCGGACATGTTACCAGTGATTTTCTTTAAGTTACTTAGTAAAATAAAAAAATAATTTTTATTTTTATTTATTTCTAATTAGATACATTAAATTAAGCCTTCATAAGAAACAAAACAAAACCTTCATAATGTTTTAAGAATTGTTAACGGTCTTACGTTTTTTATCTCTTTAAATAAAACAGAAATTTATTCTTGTAATATAATTTAAATAATTTGAAAACTCATAAACCCGGGCTACAAATTAAACCCCGCCCGGACTGCTCCCCGGGGAAACCCGGACTGATGGCAACCCTACCCACATGACATTCACCTTACAATTAGTGTATTAATTAAAAGAAGAAAAGAAATCATAACAATTCAACAATTATTTGAATTACGTGTTATTACTTACAAAACGAAAAAATACAATCACTCTGCTATTTATACAACGTTTTAAAATTGGTCTCGGTATTAAAAAAAAAAATATTTCCCCCATTGTTGTAAGATGATTCCAAAAATCGTTATTAATTGTTTTAATAAAATTACTTACGTTGTCAAGTCCAAATTCTTGATTAGGAGCTACCACCGCTACGGATGACATTTTCAAAATAAAACTGAAACAATGAAGTTTATCGATTTCATAAGTATGATAGTGTGTTATTTCTGCCCACTTCACTGTCAATACAAACAAATCTTATCTTCGGAAAGACTCCTTTAGATTTAATTATTTTGTGTTATTCCAAGAATAAAACTGATTCAAAGGTACTTAAGAAAATTGCTGCATTCTTTTTTGTTTCTTTCACTAATAATTAAAATTAACTGAAACAGGTTTTTTATTGTTATGGTTAAATTCAGTGTACAGGAAAGGCGCAACAACGGAAGTACAATAAGTAAGGTATATACAATTGTAAGCATTGAGCCGATCGAAGACTAATTGTCTGATTCCTCTTTGCTTTGTGTTTTATGACGTAAAATTGTTTCATCAATTTAGCATTCGTTGAGGTCATGGAAAACATAAAATACATACCTAGTAGGTAGCTTGGTAATTATGTATGTTTAAAAATCAATTTCGATATTATTTTTTTAAAACAGCCTTTTCTGTCGTATTTAAGTAATAAAGGAAAAAAATGTAGGTACAGTTTGATAAGTAAAAATCGACATCAAAATATATATTATCAAAAATTTTGTATACAATCTCATGAACATTTTTATTTGGAATTTATTTGTAAGTTAGAATAGAAGAACGAATTTTCTAGTATAAGCAACCCCTCCAACCCCCAATTTCTTTCACTAATGTAAACTGAATTTTAATAAATAGTCTTGCAAGATTAAAAAACTGTCAACCTCCCTGAAACTTTTTTTAAACTTTCAATAGACTGCTTCAGATTTCATTTCTAATGTAAAAATAAGAAGCAATAAACGAAAATAATTCTGCAAATATAAAACTAATTATAATACAATTCCGACTCTCAACATTAACATATTTAAAAAAACTATGACGTACGCATTTCCTTTTTCTTATAAATAGATGACAAAAACATTACGTAGATACATTGAACTGACTTGTTGACGTGAAATAGGCAAATTTGTTTAGTATCAAATATTTTCCTACTGACAAAACTTAATTTTACATTTGCAGTAAGTGAAAGAATCTATTTACACATAAAACGCTTACAATAATAATTGGTAATTGTGAAATTGGTGATATTGAAAATAAAAGTGTATAATTAGTAATTTGTATTTAGGTCAGTAACTTTTGTCGACTTGCGGAGATCCACTTATAAAATAGTAACGCAATCGTTTATATGTAACATATCTGCTGGTTATTGTTGTAAATATGAGTAATTGTGTTCGTTCCTTGACATGACAATTGTTTCTCTTTGTTTGAAATGTTAAATTTTATAAAAGGAACTGTTGCCTTGAAATATTACAATAACAGTGTAAGAAACTGGCAATGGTAATTAAATTTCTATTGCTCGAATATTAGGAATTGGTAAGTTTTTCACTTTGTTTTATTTACTAATTACTAGAATAAATAAGTATTATATTTGTATTAATATGATACAACTCTATCGTTTATACTTTTCAAATTTTTTAATTATCCTTTTTTATCTTAAGGTGAACGAAATAAACAATCTAATAAAACTTTTTATGGAAAAAGCCAAGTACATTAACAATTTGCCCGTAAAATTTCAAGTGAAATTTTTTTGCGTTTCGTTTTTCCACTTATCCGTTGAATTTTCACTTCTACTATGTGTCCCAGCACACATTATTATTTTTTTTAATCATTATAATAGCCCGTTTAATTTGCAAAATTTTAGTGAAAACCGCATTTAAATCGGTTAAAAAATAACCGAGTTACCTACCTCTATTTTTTAATTTGTATCTTTAAGTGGCGTCTAATGTTAATTAAGCATATCCTCTTTAATAACACATGTTCTGAACTTGACCTATATACAGTTATAAGAAATCATTTTCATGAACAGATTTTTTTACTTATCATAAGAGGCCTTTTAATTTGCAAAATTTTGGTGAAAACCGCAATAAAATCGGTTAAAAAATAACTTAGTTACCCCTAATTGCTTGTTTAACTCGCGGCTTTAAGTGGCGCTTCACGTCCTTAAGAATATCCCCTTTAAGAACACGTGCTCTTTAAATTTGACCCAGCTTCTGCGAGACGCCAAGATGATCGCTGCCGCAACCAGCCAATCAGGTGCGTCTAACTGCGTCGATCTCCTTTATAACAATTGATCGCGCATACCTGAGTTAGTCACCCCCGATGCTTCAAAGGATGTACTTCGCTGCTTAAAATTTTAGGGAATTATTACGTAAAAGCTTTTAGTTATCGTTTTGTTTATTACAACTAGGTACTTTTATTAATAATAAATGTTTTGAAAGATATAGAAATAAGTAAAAATATTTTAACTTGCATTTATCATTTTATTTATTATAATTTTTAATCAATTCATATAATAAAAAATTAATTGCAATATGTAATTAATTATAATATACTTAATAGTTTTTTATTAATTATTAATTGGTCGCATACAAATCCTTGTTGTTGGGAGATACATTGCCGCCAGATTTTAGTTGTAGATATATGTTTGTAAATTGTAAAAAAACGGGCAGATTGTTAATTTACTTGTCCAATTTAAAAACCTGCCCGTAAAACTTCAAGTAAAAATTTTCTTGCGATTCGTTTTTCCACTTGTCCGTTTCACTTCTACTATGTGTCCCAATACACATTATTTTTCACAGGTTTGCATGCTTATAAAGCTATTCTTTAAGTACCAATAGTCACATGAAACTGCATTAAAGCTTTTTTGATTTTCTGTTTTTAAAATAAATATGTATTATTGATTATTGTGTTTATATTATTTCAGGATTTCACAATTTTAGTTATATTAAAACAACTAACGTTACCTGGTGGCTTTAATTAAAAAGTTTTCTTTAAGAAAACGTTTTTAGTTTGGTTTTTCGTTCATATTTTATAGGTACCTTTAAAATCCTTTAGTAAAGCATCCTTCATACCGACTTCGCAATTTATTTCAATAGTACATTAGTATATTTGGAACAAGTAAATATTCACATAAGAACTTTCGCTTATAACGCCATTCGTGCAGTTATACTAGTTATACTTAAGAATTCTTCCTAGCACCCCAATACACATTTCAACAACACATCAATTCAGTATTTTAAGTGAGTTCAATAGTGAAGCAGTCCTTATTTCTACTGAGTTCTTTAGTTTAATGCATTTTATTCAAATTCTTTGAACGTCAGATTTGTTATCTATGGTCAAATTATTTTGTTTTGCTCAATTTTGTAGGTTATATAAATCTACGTTACAAAAAAATTTGCAAAATAATCTCGATATAGTTTAAGTACACTCGAGAAATTACCAACAATAACAGAAGAAATATTACACGTTCTCATTCATATAAAGATTATCCTTCAAACATCATGTGTACTTTGTTCTAATCAGAATTTATCACAATGAATTATCAGTTTTTATCATGCCAGTACGCACCTGCTTTAATGTTAGATAAAAATGTAAGAAGTTTTATCCGTTAGGTACTTATACTATGAATGGAACAATTTTAACTTGAAACCTTCATAAGTCTTTATTAGGCTAATAAATACAACAAAATGAAGGTAAGTTGCTTTTCATTTTTGATATTGTATATTTTTTATTTTGTGCTAAATTTTGTGTCAATCATTTCTTTTCTTTGTTCTATATTAATAAAACGTTATTTTGTAGGGTCCAATACTGAGAAGAAGAGCAAGAAGTGATTACTCCAGAGACCCTTTTGTAGATCCTTTGTTACCTAAAACAAATAGAGATCAAAGTAAAATATTAAAACCAATTAAAACATTTCAGTTTTTTGGACTTTTAGGCTTAATAGTGTTAGTGTTCATTGCAACTGTTATAATTGAAAAAAGGTTACCAGCAGGATTAAAAGTTACAGATGAAGACAAATATCCAGATCAATTTATAGCTGAAAGAGCTTTTAAAACAATAAAAAGTTTATCATCATTGGGGCCTCGTATTGCAGGCAGTGAAGAAAATGAAGTGAAAGCATTAAATATTTTAAAAGAAGAAATTAATGATATAATTTCACATAAAAAGGATCATGTTGTAATTGAGACTGATGTGCAACGAACAAGTGGAGGTTTCTATTTGGAATTTCTTGATGGAATGACAAATGTTTACAGCAATTTACAAAATTTGATTGTTAAAATTGGATCACATATCAAATCTCCCCATAGTTTATTAATAAATTGTCACTTTGATAGTGTTACTGAAAGCCCAGGTAATACCCACCTTTCTGTATATCAAATATTCTATTGTAAAATGAGAAAATTACCTTTTTGCAACATTTGCTTTTATTTTTATTATACACAAATATTTATTTTATGTAAAATGTAGTTATGCATTTGAAGAAATTTATTTAAAAGTATTAATACAATTTAATTAGATTTCTAAATGTGTTCTTTACTGATTAAAGGTGCAAGCGATGATGGTGCGGGATGTGCCTTAATGATGGAAATACTTCGAGTCATATCCCAATCAAACAAAACTTTAAAGCATAATATAATTTTTCTTTTTAATGGTGCCGAAGAAAACTTTATGCCTGCTAGTCATGGGTTTATAACTCAACATAAATGGGCTAAAGAGGTCTGTAAAGAAAATCTCAAACTGCTCCCACTTAACTTAAAAATAAATTGGCAGAATCATAAAAATGTTTTTTTGATCCATAATAGTTTATTTATTAACATTTTAGATTAGGGCTGTGATTAATCTTGAAGCATGTGGAGCTGGTGGAAGAGAAGTGCTGTTTCAGGCAGGTCCAAACCATCCTTGGATTTTAGAAACATATGCTGAAGAAGTTCCTTATCCATATGCTTCTTCATTAGCACAAGAAATATTCCAAACTGGTGTTATACCTGGTGATTCAGATTTTAGAATATTTAGGGACTTCGGAAATATATCAGGTAAAATTTTTAAATATTTTCTTCTGTAATCTATAAAGCTTATTGATTAATAATAATCACATTATTTTATCAAAAGATCTATTCTCAATAATTATTTTATAGAATTACAATTTCGTGTAAATTTTTTTCAGGGTTGGATTTTGCTTGGACAGTAAATGGTTACGTGTATCACACCAAGTTTGACAATATCGATCAAATACCGTTAGGGTCGATACAACGAACTGGTGATAATATTTTAGCTTTAGCCAAGGGGATGGCCCAAGGTCACCAAATAGCAGATATCGAACAAAACAAGGCTGGCAATTTAATCTTTTTTGATTTTTTGGGCGCTTTTGTTGTGCGATGGCCCGAGTATATTGCTAGTTTTGTCAATATTCTTACTGTGATATTTTCTATTTATACCATTTATCAAAACGCCAGTTTTTATTCGAACAAAAAAGGTACGTTCAAAACCGTAAAAGTAATTCTTTTTTTGTCTGTTCATTAGAAAACTTTCTTCATAATATTAGGAAATTGAATTTAAAATAATCTTGTTTTATTTTAGATTTAGGCAAAAAGACATATATTAAAAAAATGCTTCGGTGCTCATTTGTTCTAATTCTAAGTTGGATAGGAATTGTGATAATAGGCCTTACAATCGCTTTAATTCTTAATTTATTGGGGCGCACAATGAGTTGGTACGCTCGGCCAGTTTGGTTATATTTTTTGTATGTTATTCCTACTGCACTTGGAGGAATGATTTTTGTTCATCTTCACGCTAAAACTTATAACAAGGTAAAGCAATATAAATTTAATGAATATTAAAATTATTATAAACGAAAAAAGATAAACTTGTATGTCTCTTCTAATTTATCTTTGTACAGGATGTCACTTCACTCTGGACATTGTATCAATTGTATTATGATGGGTTCCATTTTATTTGGACAATCGTTTTAACCGTGAGCGTTATTCTCAAAATAAGATCGGGGTTTATTGCCCTTTTATGGTCTCTTTTCCCAGCAGTGGGATCATTCGTGAAAGTTACTTTTTTCAGAAATTTAAAAGGTAAGTGACAATAAATACACCACTGGGTTATTATTCTTTATCATTTCTTTTTTTGTAGATGACAAATATTTGTTATACCATATTGGTATTATGGGTCTGCCTTTTACACAATCGGTCTATCTGTTATTAGCGGCCATGTATCTTTTCGTACCCATAATGGGCCGAGCTGGTGCTTCAAATAATTCTGAAGCGATAGTCGCATTTTTGGTGTGCTTCTTGTTTGGTCTGTTATTCAGCTACTTGTCTCCGTTGATTTTGCTGGTTCGAAATCCGCAAAGAATTTTTAGTGTTCTTTCTGGTCTAGTCCTGCTTGCATTTGCCGTTCTAATTCTGACTCCATTGGGATTCCCTTATTCTGGAGAACCAGGTTCTTTAGCTCCCCAGAGGTTTATGATAGCTGTAAGTCCATATTCAAAAATACCGTATAAGCCAGAAAATAAAATATGTAATTGAAACTTACAGACGTAAAAATATTACGATTTACCTATGTACAAGTCTATTGAAACTAACTGATAAAAGAAAATAAAAATGAACATTTGCGCGTCACTTTTTGAAACTGAGTGTATTTATAACTTTAAATTTCAGCATGCCAAAAGAACTTATCATGATGAGTTCGGAAAAATAACCAACCAAAAAACTGGTTTCTGGATTGTCAACATGGACATAAATAGTCCACACAGTGTTGATAGGTATGTTCCTGAAATGAAAGATGCAACCTCCCTCGATCAAGATTGTATCGATTATTTATATTGCGGTGTACCATATTTAGTACCAGTTCAAACATTCCTTTGGAAAACACACTGGATTCCTAGTATCCAACCTTATCTCACTGAAGAGGCTAAATTAAACGTTGTTAAACATGAAGCAACTGACGAAGGAAAAAGAATAACGGTGAATGTAACTGGTAAGAATCCAATATACTACAAGTTTCAAGTAAAGTATGCATTTTTTTATAGGGCCTCATCATATAGGTGTTATGGTTTCTCCCAAATTGGGCATCGAATTAACTAAATGGAGCCTAGTAGAAGGGCCTCCGCTAGCTGGTCCTTTATGGCATGGTCGCCCTACCTACTTTATATATTATTCTTACGGCGTAGCATACGCGCCCCTAGAATTTTCAATGGACTTCAAAGTAAGCACTCTTTAAACATTATAATTATTTACATGCCAAATTAAAAAAATATATAAAAATTACATTAGACGTTTAAGAGAAATTAAAGATGTTAGAGGTTTGAAGAACCCTGTATAATTAATATCTAAATGTACTTTTAAGGTTCCTAAAACCCATCAAGGAGCTGTTATGGACATAGCCGTTACCGCTCATTACCAGTTTGGTCCAGCAAAAGCTGGAAAAACTTTTGAAAAATTTGTTCAACAGTTTCCAGTTTGGACTACAGTTAACTATTGGACTGCAACATACGAATCTTGGATTATTTAAATTGCCATGAAGTAGAACGTTAAAATGTAGACCAGTAATCTATGGGATAATATTATCTCAAAAGAATGAATTATTTATTAGTAAGTAGGTCTAATTCGGCCTTAAGTAATTACAAAAATATACATTCTATAAAATTACACGTGGGACTTTTTGTTAAAGAAAAATGGCGAAAAAAGTTCTAATCTTGGCATTTTCTTTTTTTACATAATTAATTTAATTGTTTTATGTTCATCTAGTCACAAACTGATCCGCTTAGCAATAATGTCTGGTAATTTTACGCATTTTTGATAAAGAGAAAAATTATTCTTATGCAACAGTAGTAGGAATAATTTTGTCTCTATTCAAAAACGAAACAATGAATTGCACTTTTCGATATTATATAACCATGCACTTTAGTAAAAAGACAGGAATTGTAGATTATAATGGATGGCATAACATAAAAAAATGTTAGGAATATTGTATTTTATTTAATTGTTACCACCAATCTTGTTTTAATTTTGGGCTAGGTTTTCTTTACAAAAATCCCTATGTGCATTGATAGAAGTACATTTTTCTGACGTTAAAAAAATATTTCAATTATTTAAAAAAGACGCAGGTTGTCTATTTCGTTTTTAATATTTTAAAAATTCTAATTTTTACCAAATGGATACATAAATAAGTAGATGATTATCAAAAGATAATGACAGTTATGAATTTATGTTGTTTTAGAAGCATTCCATGTAGTTATAATTGGTATTCTATTTCTGGTTAATTCCATTAACAAAAATAAAATTTCCGTACCTTACTTATTATTTAAAGACAGTACATGAACCTGTTTAATATTTATGAATTGTACTTAATATAAAGAGAGTGGGGAAAAAATAATAAAGTAGAGGATGTATCATAAAATCAAATTAGTGCTTGGTTTCCTTTGTAAAGAACATAAATGTTAGACTCGCAAGCGAATGCATTATTTGTTGAAGAATTATTTATTCATGTTTAATACTGCGATTTTATGGCTTAACGAATTTTACTATTCTTAGTCTAGTGGATTCAGTAAATAAATCTTAGAATATTTATTATAAATATATTAAAAACGTTGTTTTCTAAGGAACAAGATGTAATTGAAGATTAATGTTGTTGCGTTTACGTCGCTAAAAACTATTGGTCATTCTAAACGAAGTCCCAACAATCGGATTTCTCTGTATAACTTAACATACTTCTTGTTTCTCTTAGGTCTTTTTGTATATCATCTTTTTAATTCAGAAACTATCTGAAACAAAAAATTTAATATTTTATTACGGAAGTAACTATTTTGCAAGTTTATTTTACTACGTATTCAGTAACAAATTTTAACTTGTTTTATTAAAATAAAACTTATTTATTTGTTTTTCGACTTTTGGTTTATAAACTTAATGGCAACGAGTTTCTTGCAGAAGTTTCACAAACATCTACAGATAATTTGAAGTTGAGGAAGTTTATGCTATACTCATTTATTGATAAGTATATCTTCACTACATTTATATTACAAAAAATTGCCAATAATAAATAATGTATATTGCGGGTTTTAATTAAAGATTATACAATTTTATTATATCTTTTATTGCTATTAATTTACATTTTGCTGCTCTGGTTAATTTTACAAGTTATCATTTATCCATGGGTTTATCATCTTAATCGATTAAATCTAAAAATAAAGACGTCATAGGTACAAAGCACTGCAAAAATTATTCTTTATCGTATTCTAAAATAACTAGAAAACATAAAACAATACGTGTATTTGTAGATGAAAAAGACTTAAGTGTGGAAAAGTGTAAATAGACAATGCAATCGTGTTGGTAAGCCCAAAGCTGTTTTCCGGTATTTCTAAATTTTTACTATGTATTTCGACAACAGATGTCACCACCATGAGAGATTTAGATTAGAGATTTTGAGTAAAATAAGTGTGCCTCTAGTCAAACTGGTCAATTATTGTAGCTATTGACCAAAATGGTCATTAATAGGAATTTTTATTATGACATATCAACTATTTAATAATAAATATAATTAAAGTAATAAATCATACTTTTGCTCGTAGCTCGTACTGGACGCTAAGAACGTCTATGGTGGGAATACGTACTAATATGTGGGCTACTGTGCATAAAACAAGACAATATTCTTTTATCTTACTTAATATGTAAGTACATTTAAAATCACCTACCTTTATAAAAGGTAAAATGAAAATATTTAAAAGTTATGTGGATATTCAGAATCGTTTTAAGTATTATAAATAAATCCTAGCAAGAGTTGGTACCAAAACTATTACTGATAAAAATTTTGACATTGTAATTACAATTTTTGTACAATTTCTTATACAAAACTTATAAGAATATAATTCTACTATATTACAATACACAAATATAATTAAAAATTCAAAATTAAGGGTAGATTAAAAAAATAATGCTAAAAGGTTTTTGGAATGCTTCTTGTGTATAAATAAATATATGAATTTATTTTTTTAACCTGGGTAAAATATAAAGCATCATAAATTGAATTTTGTACATATTTCTTTACAATATGTTTTTAACCTAGCTTATCTAAGCTTGTAATATTGAGACAAGTTAATTTTTAATTTCCAGGTATTCCTTTCAACCCCCATATCTTCCCATCCATGGTCAAACGTATCTTACAAGGTAAGAAACTCAAATATAATTTTGATTATAATTATTATAATATTATACTTATTAACTCGTTCATTAAAAATTTATGGACTTTCCCTTGAAATATTTAGAATTATGATAAGGGATTTTGTTGTGTATTTGGGAGGACTATCAAACTTTTAATTGATGTGTAACTCAAGATATTGATACATACAGGTTGTCTTACAAAGTTTAATAGCACGAAAATCGGTTTTTTTTTTTTTTTTTAATGAAGCACCCTGTATTTTTCTACCCTGTCTGAAGAAGAAACAAATCATTATAAGGGTTTCCTTTAGTATTCTCGTATAGCCGGGGATTCCAAAAAACGAAAATGATTTGGTTGAATAAAACTTTATTGAAACCCTTGATTCCAAATTTTCAGAAAAATATTTTAAGAGGTACCTAGTTCATAAACTTAATGAACGGGTGCTGAATCACTCTGTATATTAACTCACATCCATACACATTTTTTGCTGTTGTTAAATATCACTTTTGTTTGATTTTGAAAACACAAAAATTTCTATTCAACTTTTAACAATATTTTGAACCCTGTTTTATTT
Organism: Agrilus mali; assembly: GCA_029378335.1. Taxonomy (NCBI): domain Eukaryota; kingdom Metazoa; phylum Arthropoda; class Insecta; order Coleoptera; family Buprestidae; genus Agrilus; species Agrilus mali. The sequence goes on along the minus strand of CM055655.1, from coordinate 4,383,039 downwards.
AAATAGATAAATAACGGGTCTTTATCGGGCCCCTGTGCACTCCATCGTGACAAAAATTTGTTTTTCTTGTTAGTACACATTTTACAATACAGTATCAGTTAAAGTGTTTCGTTAAACTCACGTTTGTATGTAAAAGTAACGACGTGGGTACTACGTACATTTAAAACGGTATATCGAAACTGTTTCAGTTCCCCTAACTTCCGATAGTAAATGAGTTCAAGTCCCTTTTGGATTCACTTGTCGTTCAGGTAATCAAACTGTTTCCAACTACATTCTTACCGGAATCGACAAAGCCTATTATAATTAAGTTTGCAAAAGGTGGAAAATAATTAACTTGAGGAAATGAAACTAAAACTCGTCAGCAACCGTTGTCACGTAGTTTCCGTAACTTTTGTAATCCATTCTAAGAATTTAATAATTAAAGTGGTAGTTAAGAAACTGTTTCACTATGTAGGCTAAATAAAATAGGCACTGTATCAAATTTTCTAGTACCTACAGTGTGCGTATCTATTTAAATAAGTCTCGTTATAATTATGAATAATTTACTTAGCACAAAATTCCGCTATTTCGGTTATTAATTTAACTGTTGTGTTTTCGTTGGTTTCTTGATAAAACATTTTAAAGTTCACTATGAAAAAAAAAGACCTTGTATTTTTATTATTTCGGTAATTTATACCACTTCTCAATATTTATATCGACTGTCTCTAACTGTCTATCTCCGTTCGGATTCTACTCACTTTTTATATTTACACTGATAAGGAATATTCCTTATTATTTTTGGAAACATCCATTAAGTTTCTTTGGCGTAAAACGTTGTTCGTTGTATTATTTAATGCTCGCAGATAGGTACAAACTTTTAATTGTGACGCCGGAATCGATCGCCCGGGGAATTTGTTCATAACGTCACCTAGTAATACCAACAGGGTGTTTTGTAAGTAGTAGTACGTAGATAATACCTACACTGTAAAAGGGAGCTTCCAAGATCATCCGAAAAGTTCAATTTTGAACGTCATAATCAACCCTTGAAACAAAGGAGTAACCGAAACGATCGTCAGAGAAAATAAAAATTTTGTGAAACAAGCCAAGTGTTTCCTTTTTCTAATATAGATTTTATTTAAAGAATTAATAATACAGACGATTTTAAAGTTTACGACGGTTCCCTGGTCCCTTAAGTTGACAAAATGACAAAACTGCAATGAACGTGTAAAATGAAATATTATGAGTTAAAGTGAATCCAAAATTTTGTTCTATGGGACCACCACCATTCCACCATACTCTCACCCCTTGTCCGAGCAAGGTTCCATACAACTTAGCATTTACAAAAGTTTTTTGGGAAAAATAATTCACTTGTGTTCAAAAAAAATCTACAAATGACTGGCAGTGTTAAGTTTTTTAATATTCGTTTAAAATTTTTCTCTTTTGTTTAATAAACTCGATTTAGGATTTGTTTAAAAAAAAAAGGGTTTTTAATAAAATAAAAGGTTCATCTTTTAGTAATCTTCTTCTTAAAACACAAAAATAATTAAAAGAACGCTTGGCAACTTTTTAACAAAATTTATTGGAAAACTCAACAATTGTTTCGACAGTAGACTGTCATTAACAAGAGTAAATGTTTACTGTCGAAACAATTGTTGAGTTTTTCAATAATTTGTTTGAAAAAGTTACCAACTGTTTTTTCAATTATTTTTGTGCTTAATCATGTCTTTTCATAACAATTGCACCATTGAAACTTTAGATAATATTCCTCTTAACAGCTTGACCACAGTTTAAGCTTTTAATACCTAATACTTACTTTTTTTATTTGTACTTTTAAAATTACGCATACTTTCCTGTTTTTTTCTCTTCTTTTCCCGGCACGTGTCTGTGTCTCTTTTTCTATCCATTATTTATATTATTTATTAGATGATTTGATAACGTCGAGGGGTTTGTTGTTTTTGGCAGTTTTAAGGTGGCCAGATGCTGACACAGCTACACATCAAACAGCAGCAGCTATGCCGACATCTTGCCTTCTCAGACTGTCTTAAAGCTATAATTACAAAATAAAAATCTGAAACAAGATAAAATAAAATAAATTAAACAATAAAAATAAATCAATCAGTATTTTTAGTTGGAAAATACTCAGCCATCGTTTCGCTCTAGTTACAGGGTCTTATCAAATCAAAGTCAAAAGAATTCAGTACGTAAATATAAGCAATTGTCGCTTTTAAAAAACAAAAATTTTTCTATCCCATATTAGTATTCGTAAGATAATTAGAATTAAAATAAAAATTTATGAATATACAGGATGTTCGTTTCAAGTGTATCAAAAATTGCGTTTTTAGAGCGATGCTTAATTGGTTTACAGTATTGTCAAGCACAGGCTGAAAATAATGAGTAGGTACAAATTGAGAAATTTCTTTTTCTTTTCCAATAATATTAACTACGGACCTTATTATTTATTTCTTTTCTTTCATAAACAAAAGAAAGGTTTTAGTCTTTTTTGTTATACTTTTTCTTAATTCGTTATTAATTATTAGAACTGAGTGGTTTGGCATTAAAATTACGAAATTTATTAATTACTTATTATTTATTTTGTTTCATAAACTTGGTACTTATGTATCTAGGCAATTAATGAATGAATGAATGATCCGGTTCTTATAATTTTATTTTGTTATTTTTGAAATATCTAAATACCTACATACTTTTATTTATATTTATATTCTCTTGGTGTTTTAAAATAAAGCAGAAATTAATTGTAAATTATAAGACTGTTACATGATAATTTCTCCATATTTTCCTACAAAATAGTTTTGAATTTTATTAATAAAATGAATTACATTTTCTAGATATCAGGAACTAAATGAAATATTGCGCAGCATTATCACATTTTTAAAATGTTTACAAATTGAATTTAAAACACCCAAAATTATCTTTTCCAAACATTAAAATATCTACACTTTCAAATTTAGGGCGGGCCACTAAGGTAGATCCGAACACGTCCGAATACGTACGAATTGTTTCGAAACAATTATAAAGTAATTGTTTTAAAGTGTCAAAAGTTGAGGTTAATTAATTCATTTGTTTAAGTGTGAAAAGTATATTATTATTTAATTTGAAAGTAAATTGGTCGCGATTTCTGGTACGTTTATGTTTATTAAGAAACATATTTTATAGACATTTGATTTTGTGTTCACAATTTTAAAGATATGAAATATGCAAAAATAGTTGTAATATCTTTATTTTTAATGGTGGATACTACCTACACTAGATTTATTGACAATGCAAACTTTTATAATTAATACATACTTTGTAATACTCATTTCAATATGTTACCAATTTTGGCTAAATAATTAATTAGAACTATCTATCAAAAATAAAGTCATTAAAAAGGTTACTTCTCAAAAATATTTTAATAGATGGAGTCATAAGTATCATGAAACCTGATCTATTTAATTAGTTTATGAAAAACACAAACAGATGTCTATTTATTTGTTTGCTTTGGGCAGTTTTACAACGTCTTGAAGAGACATGTGCGGATTATCTCGTCGCCATCAATCGTGTCGTGTAGAAAAAGTAATGGCCGAATACGTATTTAACATACTCGGGACAATTCCAATACGAAAAAGTGATTGAAACAATAAGAAACTTTAAAAAAGTGAAGCCTTAATATAATGGACCCCGCATGTATATTATCGTTCCCGGTCCCGGAAGTCCTTCGTAAGTGCCTGTCCAACCTGTGGTTAATTCGAGAGAAGCAGAAAACAAAGGTAAACGTTTTTTACACTATTTAAACTCTTTATAACGAAAAATAGAAAATAATTGAACCATTAAATTATTGGTTGGTTATCGATTGTAATAAAACTTGATTTTTGTGATTAATCATCGTAATCGATTAATTGAACGATAACTAATTAATCAAATTGATGATTAGAGAGTTATCACTTGAAAGTAATACATCTTCTGGACAAGGTTGTTGCTGTTCCAGAATTACAAGAATATTTGCGTTTTCAATTTTTACAAAAAAAACAACGTTTTCATAATTCAAAAAGATAACAGTCGTTGACATACATTAGCTGCAATCACTACATAATCACTCTTATTAAATTAAATGTTACTTATTTGCGATTAATCGATTGTTTAATTGATTAATTGCTTGGTTATTCAATGGTTTGATTAATCGATCGATTGATTGACAAATCGATTTCTGCTGCTCTTGCTGCTTCTTCTGCTGAGACTGAAAGATCTTCTTTCAACTTTATTTTACAAAAAACACAGTTTTTAAGCTATAAAAGAAAAGAGGGGATCAATCGTCCGACTGCAACATAATTGAAAAAGGATAAACCCCTAGTTCCCCACGGCCACGTCATTGAATTTACTACAATTAATTTATATCATATTTTCCTTTGTTTTTTTTATAAAAATACCTGCATACCTTGTATATTGGGTACTTAACAAGAGAGGGTAATAAAATTGTTTGTGTCTACATATATAAGTAAATTGCAAAGAATACTTGCTTACTGATGAAACACAGAAAATTACACGGAGAAAACAATCATGAAAATGTTGCTAGAATTCTAGCAAACATGACTAAAAAATCTGTCAATTATATGGACGACCAGACGCTCAAGGAGATTTTACTAGAAATGTCTAGTCAATCTACGTTCGGTGTTGAGACTGAATTCTAGTAAAATTGACTTGATTAGAAAACATTTTTTACACTTCTTATCACTAATTTTACTAAACTATTCTCATTCTAGTATTTTTTTCTTTACGACACGATACGATAAAATAATCGAGAGGTAGAGAAAAAAAGTCTAGACTTATTTAGCTTGATTATTCTAATACTAATTATTATTAGAAAGAATGAAAAATTGTTTTATACCTACCACCAAGTAAATTTTATGAGAATTCTGGTATTATTTACTAGAAAAATTTTGCTTGACTCATTAATTAATAAAATCATGATTATTTTTCTCCGTGTAAGTGTAGCTGAAGATAAAAAAATACCGGGCAAGTGCGAGTCGAACTCGCGCACCGAGGGTTCCGTACAAACCTGTATATATATGATGTAACTAAAAATTTAAGGTTTTCGGAATTTTTCCTTTATATGTGCTATAAAACATTGGTTCATGCCAAATTTCAAGATTCTAAATCGACTGGAAGTACCCTTTAGGTTTTGATTCCCTTGCGAGTAGTTGCGAGTTTAAAAATATATAGCTTAACTTGCTGTTTCTTTTTATTGCGTTGACATAGAAGTTTGATTTTGTTACAGCTTAAAGGTATTATAGACCTGAGTATTTGATATGAATTTCAATTAAATACCTCTACGCGTTCATGAGGAAAGAGGAAGTAACTTTAATATTATTAAAAATATTTTTATTATATGATGTAACTAAAAATTTACGGTTTTCGCAATTTTTCATTTATCTGTGCTATAAGACGTTGCTTCGCACCAAATTTCAAGATTCTGAGTTCACGGGAAGTAACCTGTAGGTTTTGATTCGAAAATTTGCGTTTGCGGCATAAACGGCTGTATCTTTTTATTGTGTTGGCTTAGAAGTTTGATTTTTTCACAAATTCAAAGGACAATAGACCTGAGTATTTGGTATAAATTTTAGCTTGATACCTCCACGCGTTCCTGAGAAAAAGGGTCTTGACAGACGGACGGACGGACAACGAAGTGATCCTATAAGGGTTCCGTTTTTTCCTTTTGAGGTGCGGAACCCTAAAAAGACAATAAGTCAAGAGTTTATAAGCTAACTTGTGGGTCTTGCCCTAAAGTCTACATTAGTCAAACAGGGAGAACATTTAAAAAACGTATAATAGAACACAAAAATAGTTATGTAAAAAACAAAACTGGTTCAACTAATGCGAACCATGTAACTGTAGAAGGATATATTTTTAATGAAAATTTCGAGATTTTGCACATAAATAATAAAGGACAAAATTTATCGTTATTAGAAAACTTGGAAATAAACAGATATAAAAAACTAAAAATAATTTTAAATGACCAAGTAGAATGTAACAACTCCCCTCTAGTGAATTTGTTTTAACCCAATACCACCCTCTATTATCAGTAGCCATTTAAGTACCTGAAGTAGTTTTCATAGTTAGTAGTAAATACTCAATAGCCTGAAGAAACCTAAGTTAAGGCGAAACATGTTGCTAAATTAATTTTATTCTTGAAGTTGATTTAATGCATAAACGTCGAAAAACCCACTATCACATTTCCTTTATTCGATTAATTTTATGTTTCATATGTCGTAACTGTCATATACATAGATACATGTTTTTATCCACAGGACAGGGTGAATCACAATGGTGATACAATTTGGAAATTTAAATAACTATTCGAAATAAGATAAGAGTCGCTAAATTATAAACAAGTTTTATCTTGCAGAAATTACTGAATCCACAAATTTTAATTACAATTTTTGGCTGAAAACAAATTATATTTTCAGGTTTGATATTTAATGAAATGATTAGTTAATTATTCCGAAGATAACTTGAATTTATTAAAATTTTGGGACATTATATGTATATCTTCAAGAACTGGAGCCTTTTCACAATTACCTCACAATTTTGAATATTCAATAATAAATAATAAAAGAAATCGTTCCAATATGAAGTGGTAAATGTGGTAGTTGAAGTTTGGGGTAAAAGACTACAAAAGTGATATTATGTACCTGTCGGTATTAATTTTATTGCCCTTTAAATTATATAGAAAACAAATAAAAATATGAAACACGAGAAAATGATTTTACATTTAATCTGCCAAATAACTATCCTCAGAATTTTTATCTTGTGTCATTCATTTTTCAATTCAATCGCCTTTAATTAAAAAAATATTCCTTTCAAATATGTTGTAGGTATATGTAACGACTATTACAGTTTTAAAAGTAAGATGAAATATTTATTTTTATGATTGAGTTGAATTTATCTATGGCTTTGTATTAGAAATTGAAATGAAACTTAACTTGACTCCAAAGTTATTGAATGACTGATACAGTTTAAAATGAATTAGGACCGGATGCAATCTCAAATTTTGTAAGGCATAAGTGATGTGAATCCAGGTATTAAACACTGATTATTATGGGTTAAAAGCAATTGAGATATGTAACAATTATTACGGGCCGTCACTGATTCACTGATGCTAACAAGGAAGAAGTTGAAAAATCAATTAATTTTTTGCGAAAAAATGTGACCCAAACAAAAGAAAAACAAAGGATCTAAGCCGTAAACTAGGAACCATGAAGTGTAAACGTAGAAAAAACGTATTTCCTCTAGTTCGTCTGAACCTCTACTTTTAATTTTCTTTGGTGGATGACCCATCGGATAATTCTCTTGTAGGTACTACTGATCGATTTACCATAAAGATATTGAAAAACGCAAGAGTTTTGTTAATTTATAAAGATTAAGTCAATTAAAAGAAGAGATAATGGTGTAACAACCGAAACGACTGTCGTCAAGAATTTTTCAATAAATATATAGTGAAACTACCAAGTGTTTTTCTCTTCTTTTAATTTCTTTTTAAAAATGTTTCACCAAGTGGCGAATAACCGCAGTATTTCAAGTAGGTATTTTAAGATTAAGTCGATACTAATGCAGATATTTTAATATCTTAGGTTTAATCTAACATTAAAAGAGTTTATGAAAGCAATTGTCAGTAATACATAAGTACAATGACATTATGTATTACAGATATCTTCCATAACATTGAAATTAGTTGAATTGGGAATTGGGGCAATTTTTCTGCATTAAAATTGTTTGGAAATAATCATCCTGAGAAAATTAGCAATATGTGTTAATCTAAAGGTGCACGGAGAAAAATAATCATGATTTTATGACTGATGAGTCAAGCAAAATTTTTCTAGTAAATATTACTATAATTCTAATAAAATGTACTTGGTGGTATAAAACAATTTTTCATTCTTTATAATAATTAGTATATTAGAATAATCAAGCTAAATAAGTCTAGACTCTACCTCTCGATTATTAATTCATATCAAATACTCAGGTATATAATACCTTTAAGCTGTAACAAAATCAAACTTCTATGTCAACGCAATCAAAAGAAACAGCAATTTAAGCCGCATATTTTCAAACTCGCAACTACTCGCAAGGGAATCAAAACCTAAAGGGTACTTCCAGTCGATTTAGAATCTTGAAATTTGGCATGAACCAATGTTTTATAGCACATATAAAGGAAAAATTCCGAAAACCTTAAATTTTTAGTTACATCGCATATATACAGGTTTGTACGGAACCCTCGGTGCGCGAGTTCGACTCGCACTTGCCCGGTATTTTTTTATCTTCAGCTACACTTACACGGAGAAAAATAATCATGATTTTATTAATTAATGAGTCAAGCAAAATTTTTCTAGTAAATAATACCAGAATTCTCATAAAATTTACTTGGTGGTATAAAACAATTTTTCATTCTTTTTAATAATTAGTATTAGAATAATCAAGTTAAATAAGTCTAGACTTTTTTCTCTACATCTCGATTATTTTATCGTGTCGTAAAGAAAAAAATACTAGAATGAGAATAGTTTAGTAAAATTAGTGATAAGAACTGTAAAAAATGTTTTCTAATCAAGTCAATTTTACTAGAATTCAGTCTCAACACCGAACGTAGATTGACTACGCAGACATTTCTATTAAAATCTCCTTGAGCGTCTGGTCGTCCATATAATTGACAGATTTTTTAGTCATGTTTGCTAGAATTCTAGCAATATTTTCATGATTGTTTTCTCCGTTTGTATATTAATTGCAAAATTACCTTTTTTGATTGAAAAAATTTATCATACAAAAATAGAAAAATTAGTTAATCACGTGATTGTTCTAAACAATAGATATGTCCTGACAAAATTATGCATCCCCTTTGCGAACTACCCTAAACGGCCATCGTTTCTCAACAAAACTAGAAGAAAATTTTAATAATCATGAAAGTAAGGCCTAAAAATTACCTTCATTAACTACCAAAATTTATTCATCTCATCTTTAATTTAGGTATATACCTAGCTAGGTACTCCTAAATAGCCAAATGAAAATTTAAAAAAAAAAAAATTCAATAACTGATATAGTTCAATACAATCCTATAATCAAAACGAAAATTAGTCCATTTTATTTTTAATTTGTACTGTCAAATGTCCAATGGTGTCAGATTATATTTCACAAATTAATCCCAAATCGATTCTTGCAAAAAATATTGAAAATACTAAATAATTCGGTAGGTATTATCATTCCGCTTGTAGGAGATTTATCGTTCATGCAATATAATAGTTAAGTAGTATATTCGTTTGAAATTGTTAAAATAATTCTTAAATTTACATACATAAATACCTAATTGTGTATTATGCGATTGTAATGTGCAAAGAGAAAAAGAAGTAAGCAGTTGGCAGTTGGGCGGTAATCAATGAGAACTGGCAGACAAGCCTCTTACCTTCACGATCCCGGTTACATAACTGGTAATCTCTCCTTTATTCAAACAATACAAATGCAAACACATTTGCTTTATGTTGACAGATTTTACAACCCAATATCAAACATTGCATGCAATAACTTTAACGCTAATAATGTAATGTACTCAGTGGTGGTAATCGCATCATAAAACCAATATTGCTCTTCATCAAAAGCTTTCTACACTACGGAAGGAGATTTTTCTTTGATACGTTTATACTGTAATAGGTACATTTCATTTGGGGAGTGATAATTTTTAACGTTTTTAGTAATTTTTGTTGATTGCCAAGAAGTCAACATTTTGACTTCCAAAACTTTGAAATTTACCATTTATACCAATGTGTGTCGGCTAATATAGTAAATTTACCATAGCTGACGCATAAAGATGGCGATTTATTTTTTTCTTTATATTCGCCTTTGCTAGTATTGGTATCAGATAAAAAATTTTGCCGAATATTGTCTATTTTTTTTAAACTTTTAAGAGATTTATCAGCTTAATGGACTGACAAAAGCATTCAAGAAGAAGATGATCAAAATTTATACAGTGACAAAACTAAGGAGCAAAAATTCTTACTGAGTCTACCTTTGCATCTATAATTTATTGATTTAATATGTGAAATTGCCTCTGAAGTTTGCAACCGTTTATTACATATTTGAAAACTACTGCCTTGTAAAACTTTCAAACTATTTTGAGTTTTGCAGATATGAGTGTTTAAGATAATCCAAAACGTGTTTCGTTACAATGTTACACCTATAGATGTAAGCAGGGGTAGTCACTTAATGGCCGTTTTATTGCCCGAACCGCCACTTTATATGACACTTACTATAATTTGATGCAGCAAAATATGCCTCCGAACACTTTATTAATACGCAGCTCTTGAATAATTTTGCTATACGTATAAATTATAAATAAAAAATAAACTAACGATGATTTTTAGAACTAAACTAGCATCAATACCCGGCGTTGCCCGGGTAATAGTATATTACACGTTTGATGAAACATTCTGCAATATTCGCGAATTTAGAACTATCCAGAACATCCCATAATGATTCAATACATTTTCTAACTTTTTTAAACATTCTGAAACATTCTTGAATGATCTTCAAGATTCTGGAACATTTTTGAACATTGCCAAATCATTCTGAAATGTTATAATAAAACATTCTTTTACTTCTTAGAACATATTTGAACTCCCTGTAACATTCTAAAAAAATCTGCTTCATTCTCATCCCCACTCCGTGCGTGCTGTTTGCTGGGTGAGTAGTGACATCAGTAGACGCCTGGCGGGGATGACTAATCGATTGATAATAATTGATCAGTTATCGACCACTGAGAGTTGAAGATTATTACAGTACTACGTAATATCGCTATTAAAAAATGGGGGTTGGTGGTAGAAGGATGAAAATTAAGGGTGATATGTATTTTTTTAATGCCAAAAGTGAGAGGTGGACAACCCTTATCACTTAGGAGTATGAAAAATAGATAGTTCCCGATTCTCAGACCTATTGAATATGCATATAAAATTTAGAATAGTATTTGTTTTCATATTCTTTTACTTACTTTAACCTATATTGGTAATTCATAAATATTTAAAATCAATAATTTTTAATTTTTTAATTTTTAATTTATTTTTTTTTTCGTTCAAACCTTTAATTGAATTTTCTGTTTAAAAAGCGAATAAATCAATATATTTTCAGCAATTTTCCCCTTATTCTATATATTAGGTACTTATTCCGGTTAAGTCTAGAAAATTATTTGTATATTAAGCGCCTTCCTGTCGTCCTTTCTTACTTTAACATAATACATAATTGTCTAAAAACGTTAAGCAAAATTGACGTAGGTAATTGGGACACCACATAGAAATATGTGACTTTTTGGTGATAAAATATAATTTTTATGGTAACCAGTACAAGAACCTGCTGTTGAATCGTAACAAGACTAACCGTTTTCCGTTAAATTAAAAAAAAAAATTAAACTACAATTGCTAACAGATTTAAAGGCGGAAGATCGCTATATTAAGTCAGGGGAGCACATTTGTTAATTATTTATTCTCATTTATATGTTGATTTGAAATTTCTGTAATAAATATAACTCTAATTATTAATACAATTTGAACATCTAATGAACAAATTTTCTATTAATGCTAGAAAAAAATTTTGTGTTGTTGTTTGGGGTAAGAATTTTCTTGTTTTATTATTTCTATCAGCACAGTCTTTTTTTCCATTTCATTTCCATACCTATGTATATGTAGGGTAAAGGGTTTAGCTAGATGGCTAGTGGCCATAATTTTTTACACAAAAAAGCAGCCCATTTTGAATTTTTGACACTTTTTTTACCCATCCTTGGCAATTTATTTAGATTATTTCATATGATTTCATCGTGACATCGTAGGGAAATCCCCGTTAACCGTCATAGCGATCACTGGCTCCTCGAGGGGTTACAATTCAAACACACGTGACACAAAAACTTAATTTACTCGTTTCTCAGTTTATACAAAAAGTACCTTTGTTGTCTTTTAAAGACAATAGGATAGTTACATCCTGTGGTCAAGCTAAGATCTATAAACGTCTTCGGATTTACCTTTTTCGAAAAGTATTTTTAATTTATAAATTCCGTATTTAAAGTTATTATTGTACAAAAAGTATAGCTGTATATATCAACGAAAATTAAATTGAACCTAGGAAAAGGCTTTCATAACAACTCATTAATTAATACTCAGTCATTTTATTTGTAGACCAGGGTCGATAATTTTTGAAACGAAAAAAAATTATAGTAGAATAAAACCCATTGGAAAAGGAAGAGAATATAACATAAATGAAAGGAAAAATAATTTACGGGCGATCTGAGGTTGGGAAGGGGATTGGGGTGAGTTTTTAAGGGTAAAAAACGGTTTTCCTTGATTTCCGGAAAAACTACAAGTCTTATGGAAAAAAGTTAAATGGCAAAGCTGTAGGTAATAAAAAGATCCACAACTTTTGTACTTATACTTTTTTCACATACCTCACAATATATGTGAAAAATTAAAATAACCAACTTTTTAGTTTTTTATTAATTAATTTCATAATATATAAATATACATGTAAATAGTACTGTTGAATTCACATACTTTATACTGATTACTACGTTATTCATTATAATATTTTTAAAAACATTAATCTAGTTTTTTTCGTTTTTTTGCATTTCCTGAGAAAACTTACGATAGTAATGTATATTTTTTTCACGCCATCAGAAAGTAGGGTTTCAACGAAGAAAAAGCCCACCAACGTTTTTAAAAAAGCAGATATTTTGACGTGAGAATTTTCGATTGAAAATTAGGGTGTTTTTTCGATATTAAGTAAAAATAAGGTGAAGAAATACATATTTCAAATAAAAAAATTACAGCGTGTTTGAGACATAAATAGGTAAGTTTTCACCAAATTTCGTGAAAAAAAAAGTTTTTTTGTAAAAGATAAAAATCAAAAACTAAAAAGTTGGTTATTTGAATTTTTCACATAAATTTTGAGGTTATGTGAAAAAAGTGTTAATTATTATTTTATTACCTACAACTTTTCCAGTTAACTTTTTTCCATAAGACTTGTAGTTTTTCCGGAAATCAAGGAAAACCGTTTATTATCCTTAAAAACTCACCCCCTTCCCCTTCCCGACCTCAGATCGCCCGTAAATTATTTTTCCTTTCGTTTCTGTTATATTCTCTTCCTTTTCCCATGGGTTTCATGCTACTATAATTTTTTTTCACTTTTTACTATTTTTGAAGGCTTCAGCACTGGTCTATTGTTTTTCTGGTTGAGAACTTTTCCTTGCCATTTCAATTTTAATCAGAATCATGAATATTAACGTTGAATATACTCGAGAACAAACAAGTTTATTGCCTAAGTAAAAGGAAAATTTAAATTTTCATCTTTTATAATATAATCAGTGTCGTTTTATGGCACCTGCTTTATAGATTATGGAAAATTTGATTGAATTCAAGTGTAGGCGTGTAAGTACCTACCATACTTAATAACATATTAATATTGAAGGGTTAATTAAGTTATATTAATCATAAAATGGCTCCATGGCTCCAATGCTTATAATATAAAATATAACCCCTAATATTAAACAAATATTTTAGCAAAAATATAATGACTAATTATAATAAATTAAATTAAATTGGCAATCCAACAATAATGATAACTAATTTAATGTTAATCGCAAAATCAAAAACTTTTAATACAAAAGAAAAATTCAAAATATTTCAATTTAATATTATTTAAAGAAAAAACTTACCAATTTTTTTCTGATCGCGAAATTATTCCAAAACGATACCCGACTATTTATGTATCACATTATAATTAATATCACTATAAACTTTTGCCTAACTTTTAAGTTGTGTTAATAGGTATTGTGTTCGTTTGTCATGTAGTTAAGTTATACTTTTGTTCGTGGCACAGTATACGAAAGCATATCTCTTAAAATCTACTTATCTAAAGTACAAATAACTTTTTATTTGTTAACATTTGTTATTTGTATTTATTGTTCGGTGGGCAGAACAACGACACTAACTTTCAAAACTGAAGGCACAGAAGCAACTGGTCGCACTATCTTGACAGGCGGTTTCTTATGCAGGTGCTTCGTCGTCCATCCATCTGAGTCACTTCCTCTGGAAGCACGTGCCTTACGCAGTTGATTTGATATTTTGATACGGGACGAGTATTATAGTTAGTTAGTAGTGTACTTAACTTACCAAGTTACTAACTAACTAAGTGTCTTCGGCCTGAAACGCCTGGCAACGACGTGATCTCCTCATTTCAATCACTATAATAGTGTAGGTACTATGTAATGCATGTATACTAATATCCAGTGGCGCAGTTTAAATTGCAAACGGCTCCAAACTTTAAAAATTTGAAATTTTCTGTAGGTATATGTGCTTCTTCTTATAGAAATAAATTTTTGAGATTCTGAACTAAAAACTAATTTAAATTAAAATAAAATATACTTAGTTTAAACTAACAGTGGAAAGGAATATTAGACAGCATAATGGAAACAAAAAACACTCGGTATCTTTTTACACATTTATTGTTTCGACTGAGGCCCCCGTCAATCTCAAGAGCAAAAACTTTACTTCAAAGTTGACAGCTTTATTACCCGAGATGCCACTTTATATTATTCAGAAACGTTATAGGACGAATTATGCATTTTGTATAACTACTAAAGACAGACGAATCAATGCACGTTGATATTACCAATTATTGAATCGAGGAAGCTAATAATTCTTGTAACTCCATAATCACAACGAAATTAAACACACAGTTTAGGTTACAAAAAATTTTATTAAATGCCACAATGGTCATTTCGCCACACTGTGGCTTCTTCAGGTGGAAGAAATATACTAAAATAGGGTCAGGTGGGGTAATTGTGAACGATTTTGGAAGTTTGACTTTTGAAGCTCGATGTATCTTACAATTAGATGAAGATTAAATTTAGGCGACTATATGATTAATTTAGGTCCTTGTTTGGTTTTGACTGAATTTCTGTTGTTAAATATGCAAATTCGCATTTTTTTTTAAAAAAAACTTAACCCCTTCACTTATTAACACAGTCGAAAACTTAGGGGTAAATGTGAACAATCATCTTGTTTGTACTGGCTTTATAAAAGTTTTTAATGGGGCAAAAGTGATTAATTCGCTTTCAAACGTAAATTCCAATGAAAATAATATTTATAAAGCCGTGTTCAGAATTACCCCAAAAATTATATATTATATAGAAATATTTTCACTGTTTAACATAAAATATTGCGACACTCTTCCTCTGCTGTTTAACGCGCTAGAGCATCCAACCGTCAAAAGTCAACCCTCCAGTGTCTATAATTCCCATTAATTGGAATAATCAAGAGTCCTATTTCATCGAAATAAGGAGCCTGTTTACAATTACTTCGGTTTTACAACTACCCCACCTGACCTTACAACATATTATATACTAAATTTGAGGCTGAATAATGGAGGGGTAGCTAATAGTCCGGTCAAATTAGACCAAAAAATAAGAGTAAAGCTACATAAATTCCCACCAAGCTGAAAATCAGTGAGATTGTTTAAAATATGATTAAAAACAAATTTGAAAGTTCCCCATCTTTCCCCTGTATGGAAAAAAATTTATTTAAGGTTAAAGGCCAAAAAAAATGAGTTTTTCGAGATTTTCAGCAAAACGGTAAGTTTTATAATAAAATTACCCCAGACAAAAATTGTAGATCATAAAATTATCTATAAAATATGTAACTCTAAAATACCCCAAAATAAGCTATGTGACAAATAAATCCCCAAGAACTAGAAAATATTTACTGCAAATAGAAAAAAAATTGTAGAGGAAAATTTTTCTCCAGAATTCCCCTGAAAAATATATCCCCACAAAATACCCCAAAGGAAAACAAATCCCCTATTTTTTGGGGAAATTCCTCTAATCTAGCAACCCTGAGACTAACAATATTTCATTTATTGGGCACACTGACATAAAGCTGGTATAGGACCCTAGCCACGCATACAATTGAACAGGAGACAGATGTTGTCTCGAGGTTACACTGGCGTATAAAATAAGGGACTGGGTTTCATTTTACCTGATATCTCAGAAACGGTGGTTCTTAGGAAAAACAATATTAATACATATTTTATAGATAATTTTATGATCTACAATTTTTGTCTGAAGTATTTTTATGATAAAACTTACCGTTTTGCTGAAAATCGCGAAAAACTCATTTTTTTGACCTTTAACCTTGAATAAATTTTTTTCCATACAGGGGAAAGATGGGGAACTTTAAAATTTTATTTTTAATCATATTTTAAACAATCTTACTGATTTTCAGCTTGGTGGGAATTTATGTAGCTTCGAATGTCTAAATTGACCGGACTATAATACAAGTTACAATTATCTAGTAGGAACTTTTTATATACTTAAAAGGGGTCATCTATTGATCATTCATAATTAGGCCTAAACTATTTAATTTGTTTATTTCAAGGCATTCAAGCAAATTTAACTTTAAACCTTTCTTTTCTGTATATTATATTTGGAAATCGTCATCAAAGCTATGTGAATTTAAAAGTTAATGTTCTGCGTAAGTTGAATTAATGGACTTATTATCAAAACTCTTTTTGTGTTCGCGTATCCAAACTTTAAAAGACCTGCCATTTTGGTCTATGTAGGCTTTATTGCATGTACCAAAGTTGAGTTTTTAGAGTGTTGTTAGCGACGTCTTTACTGTTTTAAGTATATTAGGTTGCCTGAAGAATTTTTTGTTTCAAAATGTTGTATTTATTTTTAAGTTAAGTAAATTTCTTCTACTTGAAGAAGCCACAGGGTGGCGAAATGGTTATATTTTGTAATCTAAACTTTGTGTTTAATTTCGTTGTGATTGCCAATTGCCCCTAAAAATTAGAATACGGAAAGAAACAAGAATGTTTTCACCAAACAGTTTATTGTCTCGACAATATTGTTTCGGCCGAAACGACCATTATCAAGAGTAACAAATGGATTACTAAAGTATAAAATTTGAACGTACCATTTTCATAATAATTTGTGAATGGGGAAGGAGAGTGGGGTTAAAGATGGTACAAGATTAGTGGAAAATTGGTTGTGTCTAGCTCTAATTGGTTATTAACTGTTGTTAATTGCTTTTCTGATATCTAAGTTTTCAAATAAAGAGTTTTTTATAATTTATGATGTTAGGTTGCAAGATTTTTGTTTTTTCGAGATCGATAAGTGGTTAAAGATTGAAAAATATTCTGCAAATCCAGTGTTTTCATCTTTCTTGTTAATATAATATACATGTTTTGCAATTCGTTTTTTAATTCTTCTCCCACTTTTTCTGATATATTTTATACTAGTCGTCTAGATCATTGCTTAGCATTCAGGAGGTCACCGGTTCGATTCCGAGGCAGGCTACCCTGGTCCAAGTTTTTCTGTGGTTTCCTTGTATCATTTAGGCATATGCTGGGGTAGTAATATTCCACAGAAGTCTTTAACGTCTCTTATGTCTTCATTTTGTATGTCTCATCTTTCTTTCCCCAACCATCACCCACCCATTCCCACTATTCCTAAAGGAGGCTGAAGAGGGCCTTCCGTCCTACCCCTCCGATTTTGCACAAGAGTGTAGGTCGGGGGGGACAACCCGCCCAACAATACCTAAAGGTGGGAACGAAACGCCCAAAAGTTTTTTTTTATACTTTAGTAATCCATTTGTCCATTGTCGAGACAATAAACTATTTAGTAAAAACATTCTTGTTTTTTTTTGTATTCTAATTATAAAAAAATGTTTCACAAACAATCCTGGCCTCGTTGAATGTTTCAGTTTTATCTCTAAAAAGTTCCCTTGATAAAGCCCTGTGACATAAGGCAAAACGTTAGCTTTGTTTTAGACAATAAAAACATTTTCTTTGCCCCAAGATGCTTTGATTCGTTTGTAATTCGCAAAAATCTGGGAAATAATGAGAATTATTAGGTACTAAATTGTAAGATCTCGGTAAACTGCGGTACCTACGCCATTGCCAATATCCTAACTTGTAACATTACAGTACAATATGTATGGTTTTGTACATTTATGTATAATTAGTACATTCATGTATGTACGTGTACTTTTATTTGTAGACAACATAGTTTGCATTATTTATCATTAACCATTGGTTAACATTTACGTACGTCCATCATTAGTGCCTACCTACGTTTATGTGTTATCACAAAACATTCCGTTATATAAACCACTTTTTGGACGTGTTCAATGTTGAATTACGTATGCAACAAAAGGGGTCTATTTCCCTCGTCTGATTAACCGTGGAATTAATTTAAAATGAAATAGAAAATTAAAAAAGCAAATTACGAAAATAGAGCATAGTTTTACCTTCTCCCTGAAGAAGGTAACTTTGTTACCGAAAATTATTTCCTATATATGTTTAATATGATGCTTTGTGGTTGAGGTTTGAATTACATAACAGTTACCAATAAGTTCAGCAAGTATGAATTTAACGAGAGCCTCTACAATTGTTTCGCGAAGAAGCGATTATCAAAAGTGTAACTATATAGAGTGCACACACCAAAAATCGAATTAGAAACGTACAAATTTCACTACTTTACAGGGCGAAAAAATTTCAAAATATTTACAAGAAAACTATTTGAAAATTTAACTAAACTTTTGCAAACCTTGTTTACTTTGAAATGCATATTCACACCCAAAAATAATAAAATCAACAATTTGTCATAATATCAAAAAAAAAATTCAATAATTTCTGCCAAAATTACCTATGTTGGTAGATAAATATGAGCTAGTAATTTTCCGTCTTCAGAAGCGAAAACTTGTGAAAATACTATGATTTATTAATCTTTTTTAACTTGTACATATGTACTACCGGTACTGTTTATAAAGCAAATTTATCATGTTATAAACAATGGAAATGATACATATCCTTTCTAGATTCCTAATGAATAATCGATACGTATTATCAAAACGTTGAAGTAACTTAAGTTTTGGCCATTAAAAAAAAAACCGTTATTTTTTAATGGTAAGTTACCAATTTATCTTTTTTCATATTCATATTCTAATTTGTTAGTAATTTTTTGTACTTGACTTAAGAAAATAATAGAAGTTTAAAAATCTTAAACAAAAACAAATTAAATGTTGATTGTGCCGACCTTGGTCCCTTTTTCATATTTACTTTCTCTGTCAAAATATCTTTTATTTTTGAAAAGTTCACACGCCTCAAAAAGGCATCAAAATATACTGCATTTAAAATAATATGTAAGAAGTAGGTAGGTACCTACAAGAAATTATTGTTTTCGTTTATATAGGCACACTTACATACAGTCAATTTTTTTTAAAGTGGTGGCTGAGGCAATAAAATTGTCACCAAGTGGTCGTTTTTCTTGTTAATGCCTCTTTGGATGTAACTGTTATGGCACTATTCAAACAAAACACATTTTGGAATCTGTCAATAACTTGAATGTTATTTGAAAGCTTTTCCAGGGCTGTTTTCAGCACACTTATTGAATCAGATACAAAGACAAAATTGATAAGGGGCTGTTCCTAAGATACCTCACGCTAAAATTAGCTTTTTTACACCCTCACTCCGGTTGTCAGGCTGTGCCACACTCTCTGTGACCCCCCCTTGTAAACATTACGTCACAAAAACCAAACCCCTCCCCCCTGAACATGATAAATTTTTATTGATAATACACAAATTTTGATAGTCAAAAATATTTATTTTATTTCGACAATAAAATGTAAATAAATTAATAAATATTTTTTATAATGAACAAATAAATAATATTTCTATTTATCAGAAGTCCAAGGATTCTGTAAAAATTCAGTAAAATTTTTTGATGGACGGCGAACGTCACGTTGCCGTAGGCCCCCTGTCCCCCCTTTGTCACATCTTGTCACACTTGTATCCGAACGTATTTTATTAACGGCTCCTAAGGATTATTCTCCCTTAACATTAATTGTAGGTACATGAGGTTCAGAAAGTCCTCTTTTTGAGTGTCCATTCCAGTCATTCAACCAAATTATCTAATAAATCTTTTGAAAGTTTAAAAAGCTAGACAATATTCGTTTATTGCTTGAGAAAAATTGTATTTCAACCTTCCTTGATCCCACAGCATAATATTTAACCACTGAGCAAGGGTTTAACTTTGCTCACGACATGGAGCGGCAAAGTTGCATGTCAAAGACGCGTAAAACGAGTATAATTTGAATGTAAGTGCAATAATTCATATTTTCTTAAAACAAATTGTACAGTGAGTGTAACCGTTATTTTATTATACCCCCAAATTTTGAAATTGTATGCTTTTATATGAACAACCCTAATAAACCACCACTGCAAACATGAGATTTTACAAAAACAATAATAGTGGTAGCTATCAGTAAAGATTTCCGGATATAATTTAATCCAACCTGACTTACCAAAACATGTTTTAATTATGAATTTTTAATTAAAACCTTATTTAAAAATCACAAACGTTCTGAAACTGCAATTAAGTTGCCCTTCGACTGTTTTATTATACAAAAATAACGCAATTAATTCTGTCCGCTTTTAAAATTTTATGGCACCAACCAGGTTGTTTCCGATCTTCATAGAAACAGTTAACAAACAGTGGCATAAAAGTTTTACATTCGAACTGCTTCGAGCATGGCAGGTAATATGGCTACGTGCATACTATAACTCACACCAAGAAAGGAAGTGTGATATAAAGGAAATACCATTTTAAAATCAAGCGGAAACGCGTGCTTAGAGTAAATGATGAGTAAATGAGAGCAATGTCCAAAATTTTGACCACTGTGTGTGTCACCGAATGTACCACAGCACGAATAGAAAAAATTAAAAATTCAAAACTCATTTGCATTTTCATAAATAAATAATTATTAATTAAGCAAATACTAATGTACTTTATTACATATTTTATACAGTAAAATAATACTTTATTTTATTTTTGTAGTAGTAAAATATTTCTAAATGGAGGAGCAATATTCCTCAATAACCTAATCCGATGTGACAAGAGAGGGTGAGAGGGCCTAAAAAGTTTATTAATTTTATATTATGTTTTACTGGATTGTTTATTTTATTTGAACCTGATGAAAAAGTAATTGATTGCAACGAATCATTAGAATGTGATGTAGTATTTATAATTAAGAGGTGACGTTGCGTAACAAAAGCTCCAAAATACCAAATTTTTTATGAGTAATTGTAAAATTAAGCAACTTACAACTTATTCAAAATTTAAGAGAGAAATGAAAATTGGAAAATCTAATTAATGATCTCTTATTTAAACAGAAATGCAATTAACAAAAACAGCTTTTCATTTAATTGAAACTCAATTTTTACTTGAAGGTAAATATTGTACCAACATTAAACTTAAGCCGATAGGGGTTGATTACCGTGACGTAGCCAAAATTTGTTAAAGAGCAGCTTCCAAACTTCCAGTTACTTGCAAAAATATAATTCCTTTATAGGGTGGCAACATATCACTGTTTGTGTTTGATGTGCCATTGCTGGGCATATTTAGTAAGCTAAAACTGGTTAGAGGGTTAATATCTGTCAATGACAGTGGCGTAGCCAGAATTTGTAACAAAAAGGAGTTCAAATATAGATAGGGTCAAGTGGGGAATTGCGATTTTGGAAGTTCCACTTTTGAAGCTCGATGTATCTTAGATGAAGATTAAATTTAGGCAACTATATTATTCATTTAGGCCCTTGTTTGGTTTTAAGTGAGTTTCTGTTATTAAATATGCAAATTCGAATTTTGTTGGAAAATAAACTGAAGTTTACAATTACCCCTTCACTTATTAACGCAGTCGAAAACTTAGGGGTAAGTGTGAACAATCATCTTGTTTGTACTGGCTTTATGAAGGTTTTTAATAGGGCAAAAGTGAACAATTCGCTTTTAAACGTAAATTCCAATGAAAATTGTTCAGCTTTTCAAAATCATCCCCCCTTGCCCCCCTCCCACGATCTCACGTACTGGTCATTTGATGGAATTTTAAAAATAATTAATTGATTCAAATGTGAAAGTTTGGAAACAAGAATAACCTATTTAACTCTCATAAAAAAATTAAAATAAAAATTAGGTATAGAATAAGGTAAAAGGTGGTTACCACTAAAACATTAATTCAAAATATTAGTAACCAATAAATCGACGAAGCTGTTAATTCTTGTAACTCCATATTAAAATAAAAACACAACACAAAAGCTATTGTAGGCCACAATAATATTATTTCACCACACAGTGGCTTCCTCAGGTGGAAATATAATAACTTAAAACTAAAATACAAAATCCTTAAATACTAAACATAGACGAAAAGAGGGGGATGGAACCATTAAAACAAAACTACAGATTAAGTAAAAGAGAATTATTAATATCTAATTGGTCATTTAAAATTAAACCTAGTCTATTTAATTTGTTGATCTCCATACATTCCAATAAATTTAATTTAAGACCTTTATTTTCATATGCAATACTTTAAAATCATCATTAAAACTATGGCCATGTTCTATGAGATGATTTGCATAGGTGGAAACTTTTTTTATACGACATACGTCAATAGTTACCGATTTACTCAATAAAAAACTATTTAGAAATACTTTAAATTTAAGTTACCCCCATGTAAAAAACAAACGCTCTTCAAACTATAATACTCTTACTTATTCAGGTTATTTCTCTAAACGTTTAGGTCATCATATTTCCAAATTTTCGGGTTCGATAATTTCCTTTAAAACTAATAACACTTTAGGACATTTCATAAAAAATAATAAACATATCACCCTAAAGGAACATAAATCAGGAATTTATCAATTAAATTGTGGTAGCTGCAACAAAACATATATTGGTCAGACAGGAGATCATTTAAGGACAGGATTCATGAACATAAAAAAAGTTTTGAATATAATAACACCCATTCCACCTATGCAAATCATCTTATAGAACATGGCCATAGTTTTAATGATGATTTTAAAGTATTACATATAGAAAATAAAGGTCTTAAATTAAATTTATTGGAATGTATGGAGATCAACAAATTAAATAGACTAGGTTTAATTTTAAATGACCAATTAGATATTAATAATTCTCTTTTACTTAATCTGTAGTTTTGTTTTAATGGTTCCATCCCCCTCTTTTCGTCTATGCTTAGTATTTAAGGATTTTTTATTTTAGTTTTATATATTTTATATTTCCACGTGAGGAAGCCACTGTGTGGTGAAATAATATCATTGTGGTCTACAATAAAAGTTTTGTAACTTTTGTGTTGTGTTTTTATTTTTTATACATTAGTAACCCAAAAGGATAGGATTTGGATTTTGTTTTTTAACTATAGGTAATTGTCTGTTGTAATTGACATATTACCATCATTTAGACCAGACCTTATGAAAAAAGTCCGTATGTAAGTATTAAAAATGGAAATATTATTGTTTATGAGAATTGTTGTTTTGAGAGAATTGTAAAGATGTTTTGTGACTATTACCTACGATACTTTTGCAAGGTAAAATTTAAAACTACGTACATATGTTACGTAGAGTCCAGTTTTATTTGAAAACAACCAATAAATGAAGAAAGAATGCTTTCTTTTCAGTACAAGCGCTAATTGAACGTGTTAAGCAACTCGTCTATGTACTTAACCTATATGGAAGTAGTTGGAAGCTAAAATAGTATCAGTTCACGGAAATCAGACAAATTTACGATCTCTACTGTTACTCGTTTGCCATACCTATCGGTATCTCTTTACACTTAGATACTATACCTACCATACATCGGCATCGTAACAATAATAAGTGAAATTCAAGGTAAAATTATCACAAAATTCTGAGAAATCGATATTACCCAGGTACCTACATATTATGTAGATACTGTTTTAATATTTTAAGAACAACAAAAGGCTTACCATTGCGACTATTACCTACATGTATTTTTTATTCAGCAAACATAATTAGAATATGTATATTATTTGTAATTATCCTTGGATTTAGTGATCGGTAATAATTAATTACCCATGCTAATAAAAGTGCCTTTGTATTACTATCCTGATTTTATTAGGAAGTGTTCCATGTATGAATACTTACCGCTTTGAATATTTACTGTTATAAATAGTATTATATACAGGGTGAATAATAAATTGATATGTTCCTTTATGGAATTCGACACACGGAGAAAACAATCATGAAAATATTGCTAGAATTCTACGTTCGGTGTTGAGGCTGAATTCTAGTAAAATTGACTTGATAAGAAAACATTATTTAACGTTTCTTATGACTAATTTTTCTAAACTATTCTCATTCTAGTATGTTTTTTCTTTACCACACGATAAAATAATCGAGAGGTAGAGAAAAAAGTCTAGACTTATATTTTGACTCATCAAGTAATAAAATCATGATAATTTTTCTCTGTGCAGAGTAAAATAAAATGAATTGTTGGAGTAATTTTCTATTCATAATGTAAATGTAGAAAAATGTAGTAAACTTAGCATTCCAAGTACCTAATCCTAAGCTTTTATTGGAACATTATCAAAATTCTTATTTCCATTTATTTAACATTTACAGGATCAAAATCAAAGCTTGTAGAGGTTAAAAAAAATTTATGACTATAAAACCAACATCCAACGTCTTATCTTTTTTTGATGTAAGCTTTTTTCAATGATTGATTTAAAAGTTAGGAATTAATTAAAAAGACAAATGTCGTACGTTGGTTTTCCAGTAATAAAAGAGCTGTTTAACCCTTACAAGCATTGATTTTGACTGTATTAGAAATTAGGGGGAGAATTGCATAAATTTTCGACTCTGTATTGGTTGAACGATTAAAATTAAATGATTCACTAACTTATTTCAAAATTTTTATAGGCTCTACGACATTTCATCACGCGACATCTCATAACAGACATTTCATTACAGCGACAGTTCATTACTGACACTTCATTACTTTACCGAATCATCACATAAAATCTAAACACCTCATACCAACACCTGACTTAATCTAACCTTTTGGTGGCGCATATTACTTTCTGGTGGTGCATAACACTGAAAAGTCTATAATCGAAATGTAGAAAAATAAAATAAACTTGGCATTCCAAGTACCTAAGCCTAAACTTTTATTGGAAAATTATAAAAATTCTGTAATTTTGACACAATTACCTAGAGAAGTTCATAATAAGTATTCGAATGATGATTTGCTAAATTCCCAGCTGATCAGTAGAAAACTCACTACTGAAAAAAAAATTATTACTAATTTTATATAATTTATTATCATAAAACAACTAACTTTTCAGTGTACTTTAAAATGTTTTCATGACTGTTGGAAATCCAGTAAAACCACTTTTTAATAATAAATGACTAAGAATATGGTTAAGACTTCGTTCAACAGTTGGTCGTTAATAATATTTCCTTTAAATCCTGATGAAATTGGAATAATCGAAAAACAAGAAAACAAAGAAATTCAATGGAGGAGAATTTCTTTATAACTTGAATTAAACGAAAGAGGACGAACAAAAGAGTTACTGCTACATTTTCTGTTTGATAGTCGACTTTAACCATTGTTGTCTTTTTCATCACGTTTTTAGAATTAAATCCGTTAACCTACCTCAATAAATATCAGTTAAAACAC
Organism: Agrilus mali; assembly: GCA_029378335.1. Lineage (NCBI taxonomy): Eukaryota > Metazoa > Arthropoda > Insecta > Coleoptera > Buprestidae > Agrilus > Agrilus mali. The sequence continues at coordinate 4,357,499 of CM055655.1, read as the reverse complement.
TATTCTGCTAAAAAGAAGAATATTGTGTTGTACTCTATTCTCCAAGGAAAGTTGATTTCATTTCTCCCTTATGTAATAATTAGCTATACCCGCGACTACGTCCGCGTGGAATAGTGACTTTCGGCAGCATTTTTATTTTCTGAGCCGTAAGCTATTTTGCCGACGTCATTACACAAAAACTTTCATTTCTTATTTTTGCCCCCTTGGGGTAAAATTTTGACAAACTTTAAATGTATTTATATCTAATCAAAAGCCTAAAAAATAAGTTGCAAGCCTCTAGCTTTATATCTACTTATCTATCTCTGTACCAAATTCTCATTTAAATCGGTTCAGTAGTTTGGGCGTGATTACGTAAGACACAGACAGACAGAGTTACTTTCGCATTTATAATATTATAAATTAATTATAGTTTAAAATAGTTTATATAGCTTAGTAAGCTTAGTATTCAACTACTTTTATTGATCCAAATAAACAAAACCTCTAACTTTTTACACTTAATATTTTCATTTTCTGGGCCGTAAGCTTTTTGGACGACGTCATTACACAAAAACTCTCATCGGCTAATTTTATCCCCTTTAGGGAAAAATTTTTACAAACATTGAATATCGTATTTATTTATATCTAATCAAAAGCCTAAAAAATAAGTTTCAAGCTTCTATATTTAGAAATTACGGAATTTCCGCACAAACTTTCCTATTTCAACCCCTTACAACCCTTTTTTCGCATTAAAAAGTATCCTATGTCCTTTCTCAGGCTCTAGACTATCTCTGTACCAAATTTCATTTAAATCAGTTCAGTAAATTTTAGGCGAGATTGTGTAGCATACAGACAGAGTTACTTTCGCATTTATAATATTCCGCGAATTCATTTTCATCGATTTTCCCATGAGAATAAGATATTTTCCCGCAGTAAAACGTAGCCTATGTGTTAATCCAGGGTGTCAGCTAACTCCATACCAAATTTTATTAAAATCGCTTCAGCCGTTTAGACGTGAAGAAGTAACAAACATACACACCCACACACTCACAAACTTTCCCCTTTATAATATTAGTATGATATTCGACCAAAACTCAAACAGATAGTGTGGAATAAATCTATTTATATTTAAAAAAATCTCATCCAACGTTTTGCTGCCTCTAAGATCTAAGGTTAGTTTTTTAATCCCAAGGAATTCATTACGTTTCATGCTATTTCTTGAAACACGTAAAACATATATTGTGATTTTTGTATCTATAAATAAACATATTTCCAATATTTGATTGAGTTGGCTGATGCTTGGTGAAAGTTGTTATCCATTTTCAATAAATAAGACACAAAGAACGTTTTAACAATTATTCTTCCACTTGATAAAGCTACAGTGTAGCGAAACTATAGTTGTATTAAATAAAAATATTGTGAAAAGTTTTTTGTGTGTTATTTATTGAAAATAAATATATTTCCTTTCTGGCTTTTTGGTTTGATATGTATAAAAATCCCGAAAAAGTTGGAAACCTAACCTAACCTAACTTAACCTAATATAACTTAGCTTCCCATGTTTTGTGTATTTCGAGAGGATTTGTCCATTGTGACTTGTTATGACACCATTTATAAAACTACATTGATTGTTTTTTATTTTATGTGAACTGTAGCTTACATTTTAATACTATTCTTAGAAATATAACTCTTAGGTATACTCTTAGATTATCTAATATTAACATTTGAACTACGACTAAGACTAAGTAATATGAAAAAGAGTTTTTTTTACCTGGTTAGGGTTGATTGTTGCGTGGCTGTTGAACCACCGATTTCTAATTGATAGTCCGGCCCCGTGCTACCTCCTCGGCTAGGTGTAGTTATCTAAATAAATAAACGCATTGTTTTATGACAATCAATGCTTTGCACATCTTTATTCGGTAAACGGAAACTGTCTACGTGATTTTCATGTTTACACGCGCTTATGGATCGGAATTTCAGTCCAACGACGTCGCCTCTTCTTGAATACAAATTGATCCATCAGATACACCCGCTCATTCTCAAAAAGGACTCAAGTAAAAAAGACGAAACACTTTGTAACCCAACGTAACGCTTCGTTTTTTTTTTACAATCGCGTTCAACGAAAATGATACGCTTATCAAAATTTCCATTTCTTTTTATGTGGGTTTTGTGTTATATATAAGAGGTATCATTTGTTTTTTTTTCTACAATTTTCTTTTAAAATGAATGAAATAATATTGAGGCTTTCACTGTTGACATCTGAAGAAACTATATTTTCGAATTCTAATCACGTATTGTTGATGAAATCCTCATGGTGGATTGTGGGGGCATAAAAAGTGTTCGACGTTTCGTCTCCTAATGCAAGGGGTAGAGTCCCTAAAAATACAGAGTGGCCACTAACCACACCCAATGTGACTGCAAAATGGCTGCTACTATTTCTATATCTTTTTTTAGTTGTTCTCACACTTCGTAATGTTAAATGTCAACAAGTGTTTTCGTGTTTTATGTTCAGTGCTAATCTATGGTAAAGTGTAATTATCTGGTAATCATTAAACTAAGCTTTGTAGCTAACTAAAAAGTTGGTAGTATGTGTTTAAGCGGGACAAATATGATAAAGATAACCTCTAGTGGCAGATATTAAACTAATATGTGGTTTTTAAGAAGGTAGTCATCGGTACAAATAATACAAAATTAAAAGGGATACATACCATAAGAATAGGTTGAAAAATGGAGAGGAATTGTAAAATCGTATTAAAAAATTAAAAATCAAAGACTGCATATTTCTAGAAACTGAAGCAAGGGGTATATCCAGGATGTAACCTCTCCAAACTGTTGCTGAAGTGACAGACAGTCAGATCAGAAGATACATCGGCAACGTGACGTTCCTGAAGATATCCTTTGCAATAGGAGTTGAAACGTCGAACACTTTTGACGTTCCCATGATCCACCATGGGAATTTCATCAATAATACGTGATTAGAATTCGAAAATACAGTTTCTTTAGCGTTGCGTATGTTACATTGAGGTTTTTGACCTGTTAACTCTCGTTCTCAATTTCCCGGAAAATATGCAAAATATGATCTTGAGGAAAAACATAAAATCTAGCAGGGTTACCGCAAGAGTCAAGAATTTATTGACCTTGTTGTTAGATTAAATTAGAAAAAATGAACCCTACAAATTTCAAGTTATCGAAAAGTCGATGATCACACTAATATTATAAAGGCGAAAGTTTGTGAGTGTGTGAGTGTGTATGTTTGTTACTTCTTCACGTCTAAACGGCTGAAGCGATTTTAATAAAATTTGGTATGGAGTTAGCTGACACCCTGGATTAACACATAGGCTACGTTTTACTGCGGAAAAATATCTTATTCCCATGGAAAAATCGATGAAAATGAATTCGCGGGATATTATAAATGCGAAAGTAACTCTGTCTGTATGCTACACAATCTCGCCTAAAATTTACTAACCGATTTAAATGAAATTTGGTACAGAGATAGTCTAGAGCCTGAGAAAGGACATAGGATACTTTTTAATGCGAAAAAAGGGTTGTAAGGGGTTGAAATAGGAAAGTTTGTGCGGAAAATCCGTAATTTTTAAAGATTGTTTAGGCTTTTGATTAGATATAAATAAATACGACATTCAATGTTTGTAAAAATTGTACCCTAAAGAGGATAAAATTAGCCGATGAAAGTTTTTGTGTAATGACGTCGCCCAAAAAGCTTACGGCCCAGAAAATAAAAATATTAAGTGTAAAAAGTTATAGAGGTTTTGTTTATTTGGATCAATAAAAGTAGTTGAATACTAAGCTATATAAACTATTTTAAACTATAATTAAATTATATTAATCTAGGTATACCTTATATATAATAAGTTTTCTATTTACTGTTATGTTTGTAATATCTAACTTATAGATATAGAAAAACTTTCGTGTACCTACAAAAATGTGATGCTTACACGGTTTAATTTTGAATACTCGACAGCATTTATTGGTGTTACTGTATGTAAGTATGTGTACGAGTGCAGATTGTAAATTAGTGTGATCAAAACAATGTTGTCAACTTTTCAAAATTAGAAATTGCAAAACAAAATTTTTATGTGATATTTTAAACGTAATAAAGAGTGTAGGCTTCAAACGAGGAGCCCATAAAGGGGAAAAAAGTAATAAAGAAATCGGTCAAGGAGCTTCCTACAATATTAATAAGTAACAATTAATCCATATTCAATATTCAGCAATATTGATTTTAATTTTAATTTAAATAGCAGCACCTGTGAGTGTGACTTCATATTAATTTATTTTTCAGTTTTTGTAAATTAATAAAAATAAATATCGTGTTGAAGGAAAATATTGTATTCCAGATAAAGTATTTTCCTTTTTAATACTGTGGTGCCTAAATTGCAAAACTTAGAGAGAAATCTCACTTTTATGTGCCAGTTCATCTATGGTGCCTAATGTTCGGAAATGATAATTAAACTGTTGCTTATTGGTTACAAAAGTTGATAGTATACATTATGAACAATGTGAAATAGTTTTCACAAGTTTCATGCAGACGAAATAGCGAATAATTAACGCTAATACTACATAAAATGTACACGCGCTTCAACTTCAAAACGGTTCATCGTTCTATTTGAATTAAATATTTCGAGACACCAGTATTTCAAATTTTAATTCAATGTTATTAATATTCACAGTAAGTACCTACGTGAAGTTTCTTTCTTATGACGTAAACAAAATAATGATCGAAATATCTGCATTAATTTATTTATCGGAAAAACCTTTTAATTTTATATTGAATGGGTTACCTACCGAATATTTGTACCCTATACGTAACGTTCTAACCAAGTTTAATCACTGATGTCTTATAATAATTAATTAGTAATGTTACGTAAAATGATTAATTTCTGACAGGGGTGCATACAAAATTTTATGTCAACGGTAAGTAATTAAAGTAAAATTTCACTATGAATAAGAAGAAGAAATAGGTACACAAATACAGTCGAACTTCGATAACTCGAATCACTATGTGACGCAAAATTGGGTAATTGTCAACGATTTTTTGACTTTTGAAGCTCGATGTATCTTACAATTAGATGAAGATTAAATTTAGGCGAGTATGTGATTAATTTAGGTCTTTATTTTGTTTAAAGTGAATTTTTGTTATTAAATATGCAAATTCGGATTTTTTTGCAAAAAATTTAAGTTTACATTTACCCCTTCGCTTATTAACGCAGTCAGTGGTAAATGTGAACAATCATCTTGTTTGTACTGGCTTTATAAAGTGAACAATTCGCTTTCAAATGTGAATTCCAATGAATATTACATTTATAAATCCGTGTTCACAATTACCCCAAAAATTATATATTACGTATATAGAAATACTTTTACTGTTTAACATAAAATATTGCGACACTCTTCCGCTGCTGTTTAGCGCGTTAAAGCATCCAACCGTCAACAATCAAGAGTTCTATTTCATCGAAATAAAGACCCTGTTTACAGTTACTTTTCCGTAAATGAGCATTTGTATTTACCTTTTTATTTCATGTTATTGTTAGATAGACTGGTTAACGTTATTAAGGGATTTCTTCAGAATATCTGACTTATCGAAGTTGACGAAAAAATATTATCTTCGAGTTATCAAGATATTCGATTCGAGTAATAGAAGTTCGAGGGTTCGAGTTATGAAGTAAAAATTACACGTATTTCTCATAGTTCAGGGATGACGAACCTTTTTTGATGTTCGTGCCACAAAGTCATAAAAATTTTTTTTTAAATAAGTAACGTGCCACAATAAAATTTTATTCGAAATGTTAGCGTGGTGAAACTATACGTAAGTATAATTAAACACACAAACAAAAGCAATTCATCTTTAAACATTTTTTTATTAATCAATGTTTTACAAAAAGCAATATGCTAGAAACAAAATTCACGTTAAATAAAATTGTTTTTAATGTGATTTTTGTTGCTGTACACAAGATGATAAAGATTTAATATCTGGTTCATTTTTAGTTAATTTCAACAGTACGCATGCAGAGCTCGACTCATCCGTCATTCTATTCCTATATTTATTTTTTATAAAATTTAATTCTGAAAATAGAGATTCACATGCCCACGTCGATGAAAATATTGATAAAATTGCCTTTGCTAATATTTTTAAAGTTTTAAACAATTAAACGTGTCAGGAACTGAATTCCATGTATAGTTAGAATTTCATCTTCTGCAATTTTATTTATTTTATCCAATAATCGATTACTTTCAATAATTTCTAAATCATTTCTTAAATCAACAAATTTTTGTTTTTATATGGTACTTGACTGAAATTCAACTAATTTCATTTCTAATTCATTAAAATTTAACCACTCAAGGACTTTTAAATTTAATTTTTCAAATGGTATTGTATCAGGATATAAAATAAATTTTGATTCGACCGCTGCGACAGCAACAACATTCAAATACCTTAAGAAGGCGAAACTGGATACGCAAAAATTTTTATCTAATGCCCATCTGTATATATTTCGAAAGAATTCATGCGATATTTTAATAATAAAATGTATAATTTGACGGTTCTAGTTAACATACTAAGACAGGTATTCAGTACTGGAACTTTATATCATAAACTATAAATTAAGTGTAGATTAATAATTTTTAATTCATTTCTATTAAAAGATAATTAAAAAAAAAAATTTGTTTTTGTGCGTGCCATCAAAATTTTCAAACGTGCCACTTGTAGCACGAGTGCCAATGGTTCGCCATCCCTGTCATAGTTGATGGCTATTGCCAACCAATTTGGTTCGATTTGTCAAAAATTCGACTTATTGACCTTCGAGTTATCGAAGTTTGACTGTATATATACCTATATAGAAAAAAGTAAATAACGATTTTGAACTTTTCTCGAGCTTTAGCGACCACTGCAAAATTAAAAGCAAATAAGTTCTGTACTAATTCTTGACGTTTTGATAATTATATTATTGGATTCTTAAATTTCAGCTTCTGAATGTTATATAACTATTAAATGAACCCACCAGGTCATATCGACCCCGGGTCATCACAATTACATCAAATCTGAATTTCGGTAATAAAAAACTTTAAGGCACAATTTTAAAATCAACATTTTCCGATTTTTCTACATTTTTAAATGAGGCGCCTAAATGATTAGTCAAAAGTCTATGGACTCCAATTTCAACTTTTTAACTCCTAACAAAAATGTGACCATGGTAAACCATGTCCAATAGGTCACCTATTACCAATATTCCCTGTTTGTCTCTAATGATGTTGTTCCAGCAATTTTCACGTAAACGGCTCAACCGATAATCAGATATTCTTTCATCTGTATATTATAACGATTACCATATTTCAGGAATGGCTTTGATATCTATTAAATTATTTTTATTGAGAATGATACCCAGCACCTTCGCCATATTTCATCATATTTTTATCATACCCTAGGAGTAGTTATTTTTTGTATAATCGATATAACTAAATATAATATTTTAATCAATTGTTTGTAAAAGCACTAAAGATGTCATTTACTAAGAATGTCAAAACGTCTGCAATTAATCAAAAGATACGGAAACTTAGCCTGGTTCAGCACTTTTAAGGTTCATTATATTTTATCCTTCGCAAATCCAAGTATAATTTTCTTAGGTACTTTATTTCAGTCTACGGTATATTAAAATTAATTAAATAACAATTGTTCAATTAGGCACTCAGTACCTAAAACCACACTGCTCATTGATATTAGTAGATAATAGAAGTTCCAGTACGTAGCACATCAACAATTTATGTGTTAAATATTATTTTAACGTAGTATAGATAGAAGGAACAAAATAAAATTGCAAACAAATCCCTATTTAGTAGGTACTTAATACCAACAAAGTAAAACTATTTTTTAACATGTTAATTTACCTTACAGAAAATAAAATTATCAAAATTCGTTTAACTATATATAGAAGTTGTGATCATTTGGGAGAACTTTGAAATTTGAGAAAACTATTATGTAAGTACATAAAACATTTGATAAAATATTCCATGGTATGTTGTATATGCAAATACGTTCGTTTAATAAATAAAATTATTGGTATTCTACTTAATAAAGATCTTTTCCTTTTATGCTAATAAGACAACAAAGAACTATTAAGCGATTATTAATATTGTATTGTTAAGGTAAACTATTAATTTTTCCCCTTCACATTCAAAGTAATTAAGTACTTTGCTATTAACGTAATTCATAATTAGTTAGGTTATGAAACAAAAGAGACGTTTAAAGTGCAGTTTGATATACTTTATTCTCTTCTTGAATAAATGTTGAGAAAAAAAATTATATTTGTATATTTATATCATTGTTAACAAGCGTTTTAAGAGCTACGATTATTGTCTTTAAAGATGAAATCCAAAATCAAAAACGGGTATTTTATAAATACATAGTGTCTTAAATGATATGATTATTTTTAAAGCTTTTAGACACTAAATAGGTGACATTCAAATTTTGATACTAAAAGACATCCAATAAGTACTCTGGTAAAAGGGATGGATACCTCTAAGTGCCCATATCTATGAATCCTAACTTGTACAGGGAAAACAAATAAGGGGGGGGGGGGTTATTGTGGAAAATTCCTTCTAGAGGCTACTAAAAATTTTATCTATAGTCAGTTATGAAAAAAAAACAATCCTTCTGTTTTTAGTTTAGAAGATATCGCATGAAAATCAGAAAACCTGACTATCAAATATTTTTTTATGACGAATTGATTAGTTTTTAAATATACGATACGTGAACTTTATTGTAAGTTATAGAATCAGTCAGATGATTAAGTCAAAAAAAATATATGTATTGCACTTTTAATATGACGAATTAAAAAAATCAGTTTTTTTTAGGAAAGCATAAGAATTTTTATTATCATCCTGAATATTATATGTTTGGAAAAGTAATGTTCATTTGAGTGAATTAATTTTTTGCTTTTATCTATCTATCTATCTATCTGTCACCCCCCTCACCCTCCTGGAAATTAAGTTTTACCCCACCTACTCACATGTACCAGTCAAGTATGACAAATATTCATTAACCACATCATATCAAGTAAAATTTCTATTCAAGCCCTACTTGTAACCACCGCTCCCCTATGTAACTACGACCATGGCCGGGGGGGGGGGGGTGCAGAAATACTTTTAGTTTAAGGCGAATACTTAAAAGACACTAAAAATCTAAAATGGGATAGGTAAATGGTATATGTCTGTTGGAAAGCGGTACAAGATTGAAGGGGGATTAAGTATACTATATAACACATTTCCATTTCTTCCCCAGTTGAGTTAATAACGAATAAAAGCAAAATATAATAATATTTTTATCGTAAAAACACTGCCAATTACAGGAGAAGTTTTCAAAAATTAATTTCTGATAATAACTGCTGTAACGAATGCAATGAAAGGGACATCATTTGATTAAACTTAATAAAGAGCATTTGGTACAATTTCCCTATTACTACAGTAGAACACGAAAGTATAGTAACATAAAAAATAGGTTGTTGAGGAGTATGATGTAAAATAGTAGGTAGTCGTAGGTCCAGAAATTTTGAAATGGGAAAACACGATCTGAGAAGCTACCCCATAATCGCCTTATTTGTGTGATTTCCTACCGTAATCCTAATTCCAAAGCAATGGAATAGAATAATTCATCAATTATAATCATCAGGGGAAACATGACCTAATTAAATTTTAGCTGACAATTACTTTAATTGGAGTTTTTAGAATCATAAGATTACAGTAGAAAAAGACAAATACGAACGATGTAAATGAATGAGTTGTGGTCTCACATCCTTTATTTCCTCTATTAACTGTGCTTTCACCCCTCCATTTGTTTTAAAAGGTTATCCTTCAACCCCCTGCCACCATTAAACTCATTTTCAATTGTCAACTCTCCCCCTGCGCATACACGTGTTCATTCCCTACAAGAAACACCCCAATATGTTCTACAAGATCGCCCTATTTCTTCTCCCAGAGAAGCACCCCTATACTCACTTTATTTGTGTAATATCCTACCGTAATCCTTATTCGAAAGCAATGGAATAGAACAATTCTTCATTTATAATCATCAGGGGAAACATGACCTAAGTAATTAAATTTTAACTGACAAATGCTTTAATTGGATTTTTTGGAATATGAAATAAGGTTACAGTAGAAAAAGACAAGTACAAACGATGTGAAAGAATGAGTTGTGGTCTCACATCCTTTATTTCCTCTTTTAACTGTGCTTTCACCCCTCCATTTGTTTTAAAAGGTTATCCTTCAACCCCTTGCCACCATTAAACTCATTTTCAATTGTCAACTCTCCCCCTGCGCATACACGTGTTCATTCCCTACAAGAAACACCCCAATATGTTCTACAAGATCGCCCTATTTCTTCTCCCAGAGAAGCACCCCTATACTCGCTTTATTTGTGTAATATCCTACCGTAATCCTTATTCGAAAGCAATGGAATAGAACAATTCTTCATTTATAATCATCAGGGGAAACATGACCTAAGTAATTAAATTTTAACTGACAAATGCTTTAATTGGATTTTTTGGAATATGAAATAAGGTTACAGTAGAAAAAGACAAGTACAAACGATGTGAAAGAATGAGTTGTGGTCTCACATCCTTTATTTCCTCTTTTAACTGTGCTTTCACCCCTCCATTTGTTTTAAAAGGTTATCCTTCAACCCCTTGCCACCATTAAACTCATTTTCAATTGTCAACTCTCCCCCTGCGCATACACGTGTTCATTCCCTACAAGAAACACCCCAATATGTTCTACAAGATCGCCCTATTTCTTCTCCCAGAGAAGCACCCCTATACTCGCTTTATTTGTGTAATATCCTACCGTAATCCTTATTCGAAAGCAATGGAATAGAACAATTCTTCATTTATAATCATCAGGGGAAACATGACCTAAGTAATTAAATTTTAACTGACAAATGCTTTAATTGGATTTTTTGGAATATGAAATAAGGTTACAGTAGAAAAAGACAAGTACAAACGATGTGAAAGAATGAGTTGTGGTCTCACATCCTTTATTTCCTCTTTTAACTGTGCTTTCACCCCTCCATTTGTTTAATAGGTTATTCTTCAACCCCCTGCCACCATTAATGTCATTTTCAATTGTCAACTCTCCCCCTGCGCATACACGTGTTCATTCCCTACAAGAAACACCCCAATATGTTCTACAAGATCGCCCTATTTCTTCTCCCAGAGAAGCACCCCTATACTCACTTTATTTGTGTAATATCCTACCGTAATCCTTATTCGAAAGCAATGGAATAGAACAATTCTTCATTTATAATCATCAGGGGAAACATGACCTAAGTAATTAAATTTTAACTGACAAATGCTTTAATTGGATTTTTTGGAATATGAAATAAGGTTACAGTAGAAAAAGACAAGTACAAACGATGTGAAAGAATGAGTTGTGGTCTCACATCCTTTATTTCCTCTTTTAACTGTGCTTTCACCCCTCCATTTGTTTTAAAAGGTTATCCTTCAACCCCTTGCCACCATTAAACTCATTTTCAATTGTCAACTCTCCCCCTGCGCATACACGTGTTCATTCCCTACAAGAAACACCCCAATATGTTCTACAAGATCGCCCTATTTCTTCTCCCAGAGAAGCACCCCTATACTCGCTTTATTTGTGTAATATCCTACCGTAATCCTTATTCGAAAGCAATGGAATAGAACAATTCTTCATTTATAATCATCAGGGGAAACATGACCTAAGTAATTAAATTTTAACTGACAAATGCTTTAATTGGATTTTTTGGAATATGAAATAAGGTTACAGTAGAAAAAGACAAGTACAAACGATGTGAAAGAATGAGTTGTGGTCTCATGTCCTTTATTTCCTCTATTAACTGTGCTTTCACCCTTTCGTTTGTTTTAAAAGGTTATCCTTCAACCCCTTGCCACCATTAAACTCATTTTCAATTGTCAACTCTCCCCCTGCGCATACACGTGTTCATTCCCTACAAGAAACACCCCAATATGTTCTACAAGATCGCCCTATTTCTTCTCCCAGAGAAGCACCCCTATACTCGCTTTATTTGTGTAATATCCTACCGTAATCCTTATTCGAAAGCAATGGAATAGAACAATTCTTCATTTATAATCATCAGGGGAAACATGACCTAAGTAATTAAATTTTAACTGACAAAAAAAAAAAAAAAAAAAAAAAAAAAAAAAAAAAAAAAAAAAAAAAAAAAAAAAAAAAAAAAAAAAAAAAAAAAAAAAAAAAAAAAAAAAAAAAAAAAAAAAAAAAAAAAAAAAAAAAAAAAAAAAAAAAAAAAAAAAAAAAAAAAAAAAAAAAAAAAAAAAAAAAAAAAAAAAAAAAAAAAAAAAAAAAAAAAAAAAAAAAAAAAAAAAAAAAATGAGTTGTGGTCTCATGTCCTTTATTTCCTCTATTAACTGTGCTTTCACCCTTTCGTTTGTTTAATAGGTTATTCTTCAACCCCCTGCCACCATTAATGTCATTTTCAATTGTCAACTCTCCCCCTGCGCATACACGTGTTCATTCCCTACAAGAAACACCCCAATATGTTCTACAAGATCGCCCTATTTCTTCTCCCAGAGAAGCACCCCTATACTCACTTTATTTGTGTAATATCCTACCGTAATCCTTATTCGAAAGCAATGGAATAGAACAATTCTTCATTTATAATCATCAGGGGAAACATGACCTAAGTAATTAAATTTTAACTGACAAATGCTTTAATTGGATTTTTTGGAATATGAAATAAGGTTACAGTAGAAAAAGACAAGTACAAACGATGTGAAAGAATGAGTTGTGGTCTCACATCCTTTATTTCCTCTTTTAACTGTGCTTTCACCCCTCCATTTGTTTTAAAAGGTTATCCTTCAACCCCTTGCCACCATTAAACTCATTTTCAATTGTCAACTCTCCCCCTGCGCATACACGTGTTCATTCCCTACAAGAAACACCCCAATATGTTCTACAAGATCGCCCTATTTCTTCTCCCAGAGAAGCACCCCTATACTCGCTTTATTTGTGTAATATCCTACCGTAATCCTTATTCGAAAGCAATGGAATAGAACAATTCTTCATTTATAATCATCAGGGGAAACATGACCTAAGTAATTAAATTTTAACTGACAAATGCTTTAATTGGATTTTTTGGAATATGAAATAAGGTTACAGTAGAAAAAGACAAGTACAAACGATGTGAAAGAATGAGTTGTGGTCTCATGTCCTTTATTTCCTCTATTAACTGTGCTTTCACCCTTTCGTTTGTTTAATAGGTTATTCTTCAACCCCCTGCCACCATTAATGTCATTTTCAATTGTCAACTCTCCCCCTGCGCATACACGTGTTCATTCCCTACAAGAAACACCCCAATATGTTCTACAAGATCGCCCTATTTCTTCTCCCAGAGAAGCACCCCTATACTCGCTTTATTTGTGTAATATCCTACCGTAATCCTTATTCGAAAGCAATGGAATAGAACAATTCTTCATTTATAATCATCAGGGGAAACATGACCTAAGTAATTAAATTTTAACTGACAAATGCTTTAATTGGATTTTTTGGAATATGAAATAAGGTTACAGTAGAAAAAGACAAGTACAAACGATGTGAAAGAATGAGTTGTGGTCTCATGTCCTTTATTTCCTCTATTAACTGTGCTTTCACCCTTTCGTTTGTTTTAAAAGGTTATCCTTCAACCCCTTGCCACCATTAAACTCATTTTCAATTGTCAACTCTCCCCCTGCGCATACACGTGTTCATTCCCTACAAGAAACACCCCAATATGTTCTACAAGATCGCCCTATTTCTTCTCCCAGAGAAGCACCCCTATACTCGCTTTATTTGTGTAATATCCTACCGTAATCCTTATTCGAAAGCAATGGAATAGAACAATTCTTCATTTATAATCATCAGGGGAAACATGACCTAAGTAATTAAATTTTAACTGACAAATGCTTTAATTGGATTTTTTGGAATATGAAATAAGGTTACAGTAGAAAAAGACAAGTACAAACGATGTGAAAGAATGAGTTGTGGTCTCACATCCTTTATTTCCTCTTTTAACTGTGCTTTCACCCCTCCATTTGTTTTAAAAGGTTATCCTTCAACCCCTTGCCACCATTAAACTCATTTTCAATTGTCAACTCTCCCCCTGCGCATACACGTGTTCATTCCCTACAAGAAACACCCCAATATGTTCTACAAGATCGCCCTATTTCTTCTCCCAGAGAAGCACCCCTATACTCGCTTTATTTGTGTAATATCCTACCGTAATCCTTATTCGAAAGCAATGGAATAGAACAATTCTTCATTTATAATCATCAGGGGAAACATGACCTAAGTAATTAAATTTTAACTGACAAATGCTTTAATTGGATTTTTTGGAATATGAAATAAGGTTACAGTAGAAAAAGACAAGTACAAACGATGTGAAAGAATGAGTTGTGGTCTCACATCCTTTATTTCCTCTTTTAACTGTGCTTTCACCCCTCCATTTGTTTAATAGGTTATTCTTCAACCCCCTGCCACCATTAATGTCATTTTCAATTGTCAACTCTCCCCCTGCGCATACACGTGTTCATTCCCTACAAGAAACACCCCAATATGTTCTACAAGATCGCCCTATTTCTTCTCCCAGAGAAGCACCCCTATACTCACTTTATTTGTGTAATATCCTACCGTAATCCTTATTCGAAAGCAATGGAATAGAACAATTCTTCATTTATAATCATCAGGGGAAACATGACCTAAGTAATTAAATTTTAACTGACAAATGCTTTAATTGGATTTTTTGGAATATGAAATAAGGTTACAGTAGAAAAAGACAAGTACAAACGATGTGAAAGAATGAGTTGTGGTCTCACATCCTTTATTTCCTCTATTAACTGTGCTTTCACCCCTCCATTTGTTTTAAAAGGTTATCCTTCAACCCCTTGCCACCATTAAACTCATTTTCAATTGTCAACTCTCCCCCTGCGCATACACGTGTTCATTCCCTACAAGAAACACCCCAATATGTTCTACAAGATCGCCCTATTTCTTCTCCCAGAGAAGCACCCCTATACTCGCTTTATTTGTGTAATATCCTACCGTAATCCTTATTCGAAAGCAATGGAATAGAACAATTCTTCATTTATAATCATCAGGGGAAGCATGGCCTAAGTAATTAAATTTTAACTGGCAAATGCTTTAATTGGATTTTTTGGAATATGAAATAAGGTTACAATAGAAAAAAACAAGTACAAACTATGTGAAAGAATGAGTTGTAGTCTCGCGTCCTACCTTTTCTCTATCAATTGTACTTTCACCCCTCCGTTTGTTTAAAAGGTTATCCTTCAACCCCCTGCCACCATTAATGAATGAGTTGTAGTCTCACGTCCTCCTTTCCTATATTAACTATGCTTTCAACCCTCCGTTTGTTTTAATAGGTTATCCTTCAACCCCCTGCCACCATTAAACTCATTTTTAATTTTCAACTGTCCCCCTACGCATACACGTGCTCATTCTCCACAGGAAACACTGCAATATGTCCTACAAGATCGCCCGATTCCTTCTCCTACCCGTATCTCTCCATTACGTGTTAGGGTTTATAGATTTAGATATTTAGCAAAATTTCCTGCTTCAGGAACAGTTGTTTTCGATCTAAAAATAGCTTACCAACCTCAACTCATTTTTTGTAGTTCCCCACAGTTTATCCAATCTAATGCTTCACAGTTCTGTAAGGAGGCAAACGTTTCTGTTTCAACTAATTGTGTATTCGAGAAATGAGTCTATTTTAAGGGTACACTTTCTCTGAAATTTCCAATGGGAACACCTATTGTGTAATTGTATGTATATGCATGCGTGTCTGCATTCTCCCTTAAGACCGTTTAAGAGGTTGTGCCGTTGCATTATTGATTACCTTGTTCGCCTGACTTGATCAATTATACATAGTAACATAGGTGTACATAATTACATTACTTTATTAATTTTAGCAGAGCATAGAAAACAGTGAGACAACGTTAATTTGCCAGATATTTAGTTCCTATAATAGGTATAAACATTTTACGTTATTTATTTTTTGTCATAACCAAAATTTGTTTACTTGTCTTGATATGAACTCTTCTTTTTTAGGAAAATACTAATATTGCCCCTACAATCTTTTTATTTATTGAAATTATAAGCATTATACAAAGCTAGAATCTAAAATGGTCAAAAATATAGCAGACCAGTGCTGAAGCCTTAAAAAATAGTAAATAGCGAAAAAAATTATAGTAGAATGAAATCCATTGTAAAAAGAAGAGAATATAACAGAAATGAAAGGAAAAATAATTTACGGGCGATCTGAGGTCGGGAAGAGGAAGGGGCGAGGTTTTTAGGGTAAAAAACGGTTTTCCTTGATTTTCGGAAAAACTACAAGCCTTAAATAAAAAAGCTCAATGACAAAGTTGTAGGTAATAAAAAGATCTACAACTTTTGTATTTACACTTTTGTCACATAACCTCAAAATTTGTGTGAAAAATTCAAATAACCAACTTTTTGGTTTTTTATTTTTACCTTTTACAGAAAAAAATTTTTTTTCACGAAATTTGGTGAAAACTTACCTATTTATGCCCCAAACACGCTGTAATTTTTTTAAATTGAAATATTTATTTTTTCATCTTATTTTTACTTAATATCGAAAAAGCACCCTAATTTTCAATTGAAAATTCTCACGTCAAAATATCTGCTTTTTTAAAAACGTTGGTGGGCTTTTTCTTCGTTGAAATTTCTACTTTCTGATGGTGTGAAAAAGAAAATACATTACAATGGTAAGTTTTCTCAGGAAATGCAAAAAAAAACGAAAAAAAACTAGACTAATGTTTTTAACATGTTTCCATAAGGCTTGTAGTTTTTCCGGAAATCAAAGAAAACCATTTTTTACTCATAAAACCTCACCCCCTTCCCCTTCCCGAACTCAGATCGCCCGTAAATTATTTTTCTTTTCATTTCTGTTATATTCTCTTCCTTTTCCAATGGGTTTCATCCTACTATAATTTTTTTTGGTTTCAAAAATTATCGACCCTGGTCTATAGTGTTAAAAGTCTGGGAAATGGGCAACTCTAAACATATTTCCTTTTAATGACTATTGCTGAATAATTGTACGGTTTAACAGGTGAATATAAACGCAAAAATTTCTTAAATAAAAATAAAAGTAAAATAACAAAAAACTTACATATCTGTGTAATTTTACTAAATGAATACGGACCCACAATAATCAAAAGTACTATCATTATAGTAGGTACGTGACTGGTTTGTTGCATATGACCAAACATTTGCTAATTTTCTAGATTATCTTAACGAAACAATAGCAGTAAAGCGATAATCTTAAAATCAATATTAAACAAGCCGCTTGCTACTTTGAAATAGCGAGCTCAGCTCTCATTGTATAGTATTGAATAAATAACCGAGCAAAAGGCGAATATGTAGATAAGTATTATTTAAGTAGTAGATTCAAGTCAAAAAAGTGTTAACAGTTACTTATCCTGATCTAAAATATTAATAATTTAGGAAGGTAGTTTAGTTATTTCTTAAATTAATACAATCTGGAATTATAATTCATTTCTTAAATTTTTTCTCTACTCGTCATTATTTTAGCTAACGTCTGGATCTATTATGGATCTTGGCCCAAATGTAGAGACAAATGGATGGGGGATGAAGGTGTCAATGTACAATATGTATCATTCAAATGTTTTTTGTTGGGTACAAATACATTAAAAGTGACGTCAACAATGTCGTTGAAACCATTATATTGGGCGCCGGGGTGCGAATATCAGCCTGCGCCCCACTTACCTAAATAAAAAAACTAAAACATAAATTGTGTGTTTCCCTTTTTTGTTTAATAGATACTTAAGTACATTTTCAAACAACAAATTCAATTTTCAGATTTTCAAGTTGACAGTGACATCATCTACCATATTTTGAAATTTACTTTCGATTCGATATTTATTATTGCCAAATTTGTCAATTTATCTTGGGTGATGGTTGATCCAGGGCCGTAGCCAACCAATGATATCAAGGGGGGGCTGAGGGACTTTTTGGGTGGGCGCAATTAAAATAATTGGAAGGTCTCAAAACAGTTGTAATTTTCGCAATTTACAGTCATTAAATTATCGCATTAACTCAAACCAATCAATATTCTTTGTATAAAATGCGGCGACGGATCGACCTGCTTTTTTTAGGGTTCCGCACCTCATTTGTTGTCCATCCGTCCGTCCGTCTGTCAAGACCCTTTTCCTCAGGAACGCGTGGAGGTATCAAGCTAAAATTTATACCAAATACTCAGGTCTATTGTCCCTTGGAGCTGTGAAAAAATCAAACTTCTAAGCCAACGTAATCAAAAGATACAGCCGTTTATGCCGCAAATTTTCTAATCAAAACCTACAGGGTACTTCCCGTGAACTCAGAATCTTGAAATTTGGTACGAAGCAACGTCTTATAGCATAGATAAATGAAAAATTGCGAAAACCGTAAATTTTTAGTTACATCATATAATAAAAATACTTTTAATAATATTAAAGTTACTTCCCCTTTCCTCATGAACGCGTAGAGGTATTAAATTGAAATTCATATCAAATACTCAGGTCTATAATACCTTTAAGCTGTAACAAAATAAAACTTCTATGTCAACGCAATCAAAAGAAACAGCAATTTATGACGCATATTTTTAAACTCGCAACTACTCGCAAGGGAATCAAAACCTAAAGGGTACTTCCAGTCGATTAAGAATCTTGAAATTTGGTACGAAGCAACGTCTTATAGCACCGATAAAGGAAAAATTCGGAAAACCTTAAATTTTTAGTTACATCACATATATACAGGTTTGTACGGAACCCTCGGTGCGCGAGTTCGACTCGCACTTGGCTGGTATTTTTTTATTTTAATATAAATTCGATGTGGAAATTTCTCAAATTTCCTATAAATGCCGGCTGTTAACTGGGAGGGGGGAGGCTGAGATCCTTCTAGGGGGCTCAGCCACCTGAAGCCCCCCATGGATCCGGTTCTGGGTTGATCTTAAGTAGCTTTTTATTAATTACAATTCCGAAAAGGACCTTTCGTCTTCTGCTATTGTTACAAGAAGTAGGTAAAGAAGTTGAAACATTTGTTACTGTAATAAATAAAATTTGGTATATTATTATGTCGACTGGAGTTGGGCCTTCGCTTATAAAAAATAATGGCAGCAATTCCAACTCATTAAATAGACCCTCCCCGTCAATATCCGATCAAATTTTATGTGTAACTCTTTCTTCTAAATTGAGTGTAGGCATAAGGCGATCGGGTTGCATCCCCTAAGACCCTGGCACCTCTTGCGTCTCAGGTAAAGACGACCCTGACTGTCGATTAACCTTTTGGAACACTAAAAAAGAGTTTTTAGGTAAGAGCGCTGGGGTGGGGGCGAAGGACGACAACGTTTCGACCTTTCGTATTGTCTTTTCCTCCTGTAAGCGTATGACTTTAATCATTCCAATGAAATAAGACGTAGGTTAAAGCATGGTGAAATTTTGTAGGGTCAGATGGGGTAATTGTAAACAGGCTCTTTATTTCGATGGAACAGGACTCTTGATTATTCCAACTAATGGGAATTATAGACACAAGGGGTTGACTTTTGACAGTTGGATGCTTTAGCGCGCTAAACAGCAGAAGAAGAGTGTCGCAATATTTTATGTTAAACAGTAAAAGTATTTCTATATACGTAATATATAATTTTTGGGGTAATTGTGAACGCGGCTTTAAAAATATAATCTTCATTGGAATTCACATTTAAAAGCGAATTGTTCACTTTTTTCCATTAAAATCCTTTATAAAGCCAGTACAAACAAGATGATTGTTCACATTTACCCCTGAGTATTCGACTGCGTTAATAAGTGAAGGGGTAATTGTAAACTTAAGTTTTTTTGCAAAAAAATCCGAATTTGCATATTTAACAACAGAAATTCACTAAAAACCAAACAAGGACCTAAATTAATCATATAGTCGCCTAAATTTAATCTTCTTTTAAGATACATCGAGCTTCAAAAGTCAAACTTCCAAAATCGTTCACCTACTTTATGTCCACCATCTGATCACTTGTTAGTAATCTACGGGTTTGTTATTTCTATTCGTGGCATCTATCTATCGCCCCTTATACCATTTTTATCCCCCACTCTCACTCTCTGCTCACACATGAATGTTCTATTAGTCAGCCAAATCTACATATTTAGCCTATATTTGATTGGGTAATAAAATCTGTTTAATTACTTTTAAATACAGTAGAACCTTGATAACCTAAACCTCGACAACGTAAAAACCTCTCTAAATTCATAAAATTTTGTGTTCCCTTTCCCTCGGAGTCCAAAACCTCTTTTACTTAAAATACGAACCTTCTATAACTTAAACGAATAATTTGGGCATCGCACCTCAGTAAGTAATAAAATTGATGTAGAAAGTGTGAATTGTTTGAAACAAAAAAAAATTATAACCGACTTTTTTAAGTAGAATAAAATAAACTTGAATAAACGTACCTTTAACCCTAAAATAAAGTATGTATGTACATCATAACATTTCGAAGTTTCATTTACATTGAACCTAGCTCGTCTATCTCTATAATTCCTAAACAACGCTCATAAACGGACCTCTGTAAGTAAAAATATAAACCAATAAAAACTCCTTAACTTAAACCCTTAGTAAGTAAAAACCTCAATAACTCAAATTTTTCAACGTTTCCCTTGGTCTTTATCTTAATGAGGTTCTACTATACATTTTATAGCCTGAGAACGTCATGTATGTTTAGACTCAAATTCACCCCTTGTTACGTCAAATTACTCCATCCACGCACCACTGTTTATTAAACAATCCTATTCGCCACTAAAATATGTTCAAAAAAATGCTACTAGAATTAAACTTTTTTAGAATTTTGAATACCTATAACATATCACCAAGATATAAAAAGCATTTCAAAATGGGATAAAATGTTCTTTTTCTAAAATACTAAAAAAATAAGGTAGGTTGTATATAGTATATTATATTATCTTTAAAGTTTAGTTAAAACTGGTTGCTTATTAAAGCATTTAAAGTGGTCCACCTTGTATCACCAACCCTGTAACCCTGTACCTACTTTAAATACGAAAAATATTTCTTTCTCAGCAAATATGACTAGTTACAAGCTAATATTTATCAAACATCACCTAAAAAGGAAAAAAAGGCCTCTGGGAAAAAATTAATAGCAAAAAAATACTTTCTGCTCGGTACGTTGGGTTGTCTAAAATTTACTCGAAAATATTTTAATAACAGTCAATTTCTTTTAGGCAACCCACGCTTGAAATGTACCGAATTTCTTTCATACTAGCCTGGCCAATTGAGGTAATATGGCCTTTGTAAATTTTATAGTCTGCGTAGAAAATAGAATCAAAACGCGTTCGAAGGAAGAAAGACGTAATCAACGCTTGAAAACTACAACAAATAAATAAACTATATGCAACACAAGGGACCCCTAATGTATGCTCTCCGGTATTTACGGAAAGAGATGCAACTGTTATTTCTCATGTTTGCAAAAAGTACCTATAATAATTATATAAAATATCAGGGTATTTTTAAAAATGAATTGTCGAGCGACTTAGTTTCAGATCAGACAAAGATCAAAGATGTAACTGGCTTTAATCAGCGCGTCTTGAGGGGTAGTAAAACCAGGTGCCATTCTAGAGTAATTTACTAGCACAAAAACAGTTCAATTGTTCAAATTTTAAACAGGAAAAGAAAAATTTGAAAATAACTGTTTATACGTAAATAATTATGCAGCTTATGCATTTAATATTTAAAGCCTTAAATAACACAGAGCAAAAACTTACTTACTTTTACTGTTTGAAACCATTACTAACACATCATTTTTTTGTCTTTTACGTTAACGAATTATTATTGGTAACATATAACTTCTTACCTACTAGAATTTAACAAAACACTTTTAAAAAAATGACAAGTTAAGTTTCCATGAATATGTGTATATTTGTGTACCTACACTGTGAACTTCACAACACAAAACAAAACAAAAAAAAAAAAAAAGAAAGGTAAGTAAGCGATGACAGAATGAATGATTTGTAAAAGCAAGTAAACACAAACATCCTGAAGCAATCACCAGTCTATGAGTAATTTACGGGAGTGTGTTCAATTAAAGAATGCATGACACGGATTGAATAGGTATTAGGTATCCATCCTCCACTGCAAAACAAATCAATAAATGACGCAAGAAATTAACACTTTAATTACGGCAATTAAAGGGACAGCATAGTTTGCAATTATTTTAACAGTCTACCTAAATCTCGTTATAAAAACGAAATATTTGGATTGTTACATAACCAATAAACACAAATAATGGTATGTACCTAAAATATAAACTGACAGTGTCTACATAATTAGAAAAAGCAAAAAATAGGTAGGTATTAAGCAGGAAATTATAAGAATTTAGAAAACTGATAAGTGAAATAGTCTAAAAGTATATATAAAATTGAAAAATTACCTTGGCAACGATGACCTCCTGCAATAACACATTTTACCTTCATCATAACTAAAGTAAAGGTACTGCAAATATTATGTGGAAGTATGTTTAGGAGTAATTTGGAACTCAAGGCCCAATTTATTAGAGCTACCATATTAAACAATATCACAAAGTTGCGAACGTATTGTAATAAAACAAATTTTCCTAAACAGCTTAAGCGATTTCCATGTTCGCATAATTTCAATAAAAAACAACAAACAATAAAAGTGAACAATAAGATTAAGACAAATGTTTTTAAGTGACTATCTATGTAAGCAAAGTACCAGAAATTAATTTATTAATTTGTTTGCCCTTTTAACAGTCTAAATGAACATTTACTTATTTTTAATTACTCAATAATTGTTCCTTCTAGCCAATTTAATTTATTCAAATTATAGAATAGATAAAATCTATACAAACAAATAAAATTGGAGTGTCAGTTTGTAATATTAAAATAACCTCTTTTTACTAAATGCATATGGATGTATACACGGTACATATACCAAAATAATAATAATTATGTATGTCTGTTTGTTCCCGCTAATCTCTGAAACGGCTGGACCGATTTTGACGGGACTTTCACTGGCAGATAGCTGATGTAATAAGGAGTAACTTAGGCTACTTTTATTTAACAAAATAACCTAGGGTTTCACGAAAAAATCGATGATTTTTAACCCGGGCAACGCCGGGTTTCGCAACTAGTAGTAAATACAAGTGTTAATTTTTACCTACTTGAAGTTTTTTGACACAGTAACAAAATGTTGTAAGCAAAACTTGAGTATTACAGTAAAAAAACAATAGCTATTAGTAATAATAATAATTTAATCACGAAACATTGTTTATAGTTTGTTGGTTTTTCGATAAAATCCATGCAATTTGATTCTTAAAACAGGAATATTAAAACAAAAGACAATATATATAGATACTTAACTATAAAGACAAAAATTAATTTTTAAAATGAGGGGTAGGTACATAAACCTTAACAAAGCATGTCTTGAATAACGTGATAATATCAGTTATTAATATCAATCACATTAATATTATAAAGGCGAAAGTTTGTGAGTGTGTATGTTTGTTACTTCTTCACGTCTAAACGTCTGGAGCGATTTTAATAAAATTTGATATGGAGTTAGCTGACACCCTGGATTAACACATAGGCTACGTTTTACTGCGGGAAAATATCTTATTCCCATGGGAAAATCGATGAAAATGAATTCGCGGAATATTATAAATGCGAAAGTAACTCTGTCTGTATGCTACACAATCTCGCCTAAAATTTACTCAACCGATTTAAATGAAATTTGGTACAGAGATAGTCTAGAGCCTGAGAAAGGACATAGGCTACTTTTTAATGCGAAAAAAGGGTTATAAGGGGTTGAAATAGGAAAGTTTGTGCGGAAATTCCGTAATTTTTAAAGATAGAAGCTTGAAACTTATTTTTTAGGCTTTTGATTAGATATAAATAAATACGACATTCAATGTTTGTAAAAATTTTACCCTAAGGGGTATAAAATTAGCCGATGAAAGTTTTTGTGAAATGACGTCGTTCAAAAAGCTCACGGCCCAGAAAATTAAAATATAGAAGAAAAAGATTTTAAATGCTGCCGAAAGTCACTATTCCGCGCGGACGAAGTCGCGGGCATAGCTAGTTACTATAAAATTTATTCAAGAAACTTTTTTTGGATATCTTAGCTCTTTAGATAGAAGAATCAATTTCAAATATTTAGAGTACAAAAAAAGTTAAGCAACTGGGAATAAAATTAACTAGAAGGTTTCAAATTTCGACTTTCAAAATCAACTAAAGAGAAGGTACCCATTTCTTCTAAAAACCCAATAAATCTAACTCACTAATTAGGTTCATTGTTTTGTCCTAAGGGCATTTGACCTGACCTACCCAGCCAAGTAGGCCTGTTTTCAAAGATACGGTAATTTGTATCAGTCAAAAGCTTCTGTTACCTTTGTTTTATTACCACCGTACTGAAGGTGGCATATTACGATAGATATGGTAATCGATTTTCAAGGTATCAGGAAGCTTTAGACCCCTATACATTTCCTACACTACGCATAAATTAAGTCAATAGCATGGTACATATTAGGTAATCTACGGTGTAACACATTCTGCACCGTGCACCCTATTTATCATCTGTGCATTGTATTAAGCCCCTAAACCAGTCAACTTTTTATCCATTGAACGCTGTTTGAAATAACTATTAGATGAACACATTTTTGAAAATATTAACAATATTTGACATAAATTTTATTTAATTTCATTTATTCAACAGCCCCTAGATAATTTAAGGATGCCATTGTTGTTTAGTAGTTGTACCATAAATGCTACATTAAACTTTTGATCCCCTCCCCCCGGTTCTCACGCTGTGTCACACTTTCTGTGACCCCCCTGTAAATGTTTCGTCACAAAACCTAAACCTCTCCCCCCTGAACATGATAAATTTTGATTGATAATACACAAATTTTGATAGTCAAAAATATTTATTTTATTTTCATAACAAAATTTTAATAAATTAATAAATATCTTTTGTAACGAACAAATAAATAATATTTCTATTTATCAGAAGTCCAAGGATTCTGTAAAAATTCAGTAAAATTTTTTGATAAACGGCGAACGTCACGTTGCCGTAGATCCCCCGTCCCCCCTTGTCACACTCAGCAAGACCCCCTCCCCTTGTATGCTAACGCATTTTATGAACTGCTCCTAATACGCATAAAAGGAAAAAGTTGTCTCATAGTTTTCACGTTGTTTTCGTTGCATTTTAATTGGTTTTTATTGTATTTCATTTAGATTGTATTGATATTGTAGAACTTTATTGGATTTTAATGAGCTACAAGTAATGATTATGAATATTATTAAATTTCTCTATTGATTTCATTGAATTTCATGTAGATTTCCAGCAAATTTTATGTATAAACTTCAATTATTATCAGTATACTTTTGAAAAATGTGACCAAAAAAAAATAAAAGAATTCCATTTTTTACGAAAGAGAAAATGCATTTGGTAAACGACAATAACAAAGATAAAAAAATATTGTGAAAGGTATGAGGTACCTTCACAGTGACAAATGTTATACAACTAAATACACAGAGTGGCTCCCATTCTCAAATGAAAAAAACTTGGGGTTGACATTCTACTTAGAGGGTTGAAGGTTTTATTGTACTTTTCGCGCCAAAAATTGTCATCCTGGGAGAAAAACTTCACCAGGTAAAATGTCACAGTCGTTTGTGCTCAAGGTGGACTCTTGAAAACGAGCCAGAAAATTTGGGGGTGACATCCAAAATGAATCTAACTTCATAATTAAATACGTTGTCTGTCTAAATACCTGAAGTCCCTGTCTTCATCCACAGTGCTTTAAAATTTCTGAAACAAAATATTTTTTATGCTTATACTATTTTCTGACACTCCCTCCCCATTTTGCTATTTCTGTACAATGTTCGTTTGAGTTGCTCCCACTTCTCTCACGTTTTCATTCATTCCTGAAATAAATATTTCTGAAAAACTCTTATTTGCTCTTAAAAAAAATGTATGTACCTATATCTAGAAAGTGTGAACATTGTTTTGAATTTTATTCACAGGCGTACATTGATATTGTAACGAATTTTCTAGTCAAACTATTTATTTAAATAATAATTTATTTAACACTATTTATATTAACACTAACTTAAAACTACTATTTATATTAGAACAATTCACTTATTTATATAACAATTTATTATCACTTTTGTCTATTATTTATCGGTTTGTTTTGTGCACTGATGCTTTATCACAACTACTGTCCTCTGGCCCAAAGACGATCACTTTATATACACCTTTCGAACTTTCTGGATGATTCGAAAAGGAAATCCTGATTATTGCCGAATGATGAATAATAATTAGAATGTCGTCGATGATTCCAGAATTGATCTTGTTACTTGTCGCTTAAATAAAACACTAATTTTGTGAAGTTTCAAGAATATATATTGTAAAAACACTACAATATTGTTTCACTATAACTATAGTTTTTTCAGGTGCATGAAGATATTACAAACTAACAAAATCTTAACTACGTATTTATACCTAATTACAGTATTAAGTGGGGATGATTAATTTACATTTTCGGATTTAAATTCAAGAGTGGAGAATTGGTAACTTCTATTTGGTCGTTTAAAATAACATTTTGTTTATTATATCTATTTATTTCTAATTTTTCGTATAAATTAAGTTTAATGCCTTCATTAAGTTTATGTAAAATTTTGAATTCTTTATTAAAATTATGATTAAGATTTAGTAGGTGTTCTGCGTATGTAGAATTAGTTTTTTTGTTGACAAAACTTTTGTAGTGTTCTTGAATTCTAGTGTCGAATGCCCTACCCGTCTGTCCTACATACACCTTTTCACAGTCTTTACAGTTCAATAAGTAAATCCAGAGTTTGAACCCTTCGGTGTTTTACATTTGTTGTTGATAATAAATTTACCTAAGCAATTATCAGTTCTAAATGAGATGAAGCTGTCATTTACATTTTTTATGTTTTTGCCGATTCTATTAGAAATATTACCTAAAGAAGTAAGGCAATTAAATTTGTTAGGTTTATTTTTAATGACTGGGTAAATACAATTTATTATTTTTTGTTTGATTTTCTTATTTAAAATATTGTCTACTACAGCATGAGAATAACCATTGTTGTCTGCTATTTTATAAATTCTATTTAGCTCCAAATTATATTCGTCTTTGTTTAAGGGTATATTTATTAGTCTATGGATAAAAGAATTAAAAGCTGATAATTTGTGTGAAATAGGGTGAAAGGATTTAGCATGAATTATGGTATCTGTTTTGATGACATTGCCTCTTCAAAAATTCACTGGTTCACTCTCAGCGACCCACGCAACAGGAACCCCATAGAAATCCGGAGGTTTCAACTGATTTCTTGGTCGTAGCTCACGTGATGTAATATTTGGAGACTCTTCTTCAATTGGGCCTTCCGATCCTGGTTTCTCTTGTAACTCATCTTTTTCATCATCTTGAGTTTTTCTTGTAGTGTGTTCAAGTTCAGCTGATTCAAAGGTTAGCTTCTCTTGCTTAAAAATCACGTCATGACTCAACACAATATCATGTTTTTCTGGAACCCACACGCGGTAACCATCAACATCTTCCAAGTAACCCACAAACAAACCCTTTAGGGCTTTTTTGTCAAGTTTTCTCCTTTTTTGTTGAGGTATGTGGACAAAACAATCCGTACCAAACATACATGCATCGCACAATTCATTGTCTATGGTCAGTTCAATACCGAGATTTTTCATAAACATCTGCACGTGTCGCTTATTCTGGTGACATAAACGCTCATGCCAGAGTTGTAATTGTCTGTTTGTTAATGATGTAAAAACTTTATGCGGCAAGATCACTCGCAATAATATTCGATACAAGTTGCCCGTTTCAATTCCGACGGCTACCAGCTTATCACCTCTGAGAAACTTACAACGCGAACCGTTGTGAGTCACAGTGAAATTGATACCCTTTTTAGCGGCAACGCGAACCGAAAACAAATTCTTCGACATTTGTGGAGTATACAGTACGTTATGTAAAGTTCCTGGACACCACCGCCCGTTTACTAGAGTTTCAATGTCAATGTCACCACTACCGAATGCTTCCACAGTTGCACCGTTTCCAACATAGACCAAAAGTGGCTTCGTAAATTCTTCAAATTTCATGAACCAATCGCGTCTATTTGTCATGTGTTGTGAAGCTCCGGAGTCAATGAGCCAATAATCATTTTCACTAGCGATGACGTCCCCGATAAAAGCTTCCTTCTTCTTGTTTAAGGCACTTCCACTTTTATTTGGACAGTCTTTTAGCAAATGTTGTTTTGAACCGCACGAGAAACAACCTTTGCAGTCTTTGAATGAATGATTTGTTTTATGACACAACGAACAGCGTAACACGGACTTATCCGACGAGAACTTCCCGAATTGTCTTTTGACGTTTTTCTTTCCACCGAACTTCGACACTAAGGCTACTTTGGATTCCTCTTCGTCTTCTTTTTGTTTTCCAATACGCATCTCTTCAGTTAGTAATCGTGTGGTAAGATTTTCCAACGTACGTCTGGTTTGATCCGTTGAATCCCAGGCGCTATGGAAATAATTGAACTGCGATGGTAACGTAGATAATATTCTTGTAATCAACATGGAATCTGGGATTTTTCCGCCTAACTTATCCATCTTGTTGGCTAGCTGTTCCAGACTGGATATATGTTGCGTAACGTTTCCATCAGAACTCCATTTGAATTCAAAGAATTGCTTTTGCACCAGAGCCAAGCTTTCTTCTGACTTTAGGTCATAAACACTGTGCAGTTTAGACCACATTTCTTGAGCCGTTGTGCAATTTACCAGTAACCGTAGGGGTCCGGATTCAACAGTTGTTACTATCAACTTTCGGGCAAGTTTCTCTCTTTTGATCCATTTTCTAAGTCTCGCTTCATTTTCTGCACCATCTGAAGTAGGTCGTTGTTCCGTTCCTTCACAAATTTCCAGTGCGTCGTCACTGTCCAATAGCGTTTGTACTACAAACCGCCACTGCGACCAATTGTCTGCATCACGAAGTTTATCGATTTTCGGTTTATCAATTTCCATTTTGGTAAACTTGAAATTAAGGCTAACGATACTGAGCCACAAATCACCCCGTCTTTAATTCGGTTGCACTTGACCGTTCGTTACGCCGAAAAACAATTTTTCTCACTGACCCGGTGTTCTGGGCCCATAACCTATTAAGATTTTTGGTTGTTTTCTTTTAAGTGGATGTCGTGAGAAAAGGTTGAAAATAATAAGCTCGGGACTACAGAACAATTTAATTGAAAATATTTTAAAGTTAACAGTATGAAATCTTGTGACCGACTGACTTACTAAAAGTTACACACTCAATAAGCTTTTTCTTTTAGGTTACTACGTCGTACAATCGGCCTGTCGCCTGAGCTTAGACTAAACAAAAAAAAAAAAGCAAAACAAAAGTGAACTACTTATTATTCTATAGAACTAATATACGGCTATTTGTATTATGTTGTCAGCTTACTTTTAATACTTCAACAGTATCTGTATGTGTAGGTTTGTGGTATATAGAAATTTGTGTTTAGAGTTGACTCTAGTTATAGTTAAATCTAAAAAGTTAATAGTCTTATCTTCTTCTATTTCTAGCGTGAATTTTATTTTTTCATGTAAACTCTTGAAATTTGAAAAATTTTGAAAGTAATCTATCTGAGCCTGTAAAACATACGAGTAAGTAAGTTTACGTTGATAAAGGGAAGTCGTACGCTGTGGAGTATCACTGGTCGTTACAATATAATTGAACAAAAAAAGATCTAAAGCTTTTTACAGCATAAAAAAAATTCTCATCTCCGGATGAAGGATTTACAGACATACATTATCTCGTTTAGAAATTTAATGGAAGCCTTTGTCAGAAGGGTGGACACAGGACGGCGGCACGAGCATTGAGCCCTTTGCTAAAAATATATTCACCCCTAATTACCACAAACTTTTACTAATAGACACTTTTTGTGATAATTAAGGGTAAAGTTAGACCCTTTTTATCATTTTTTGTTTGTTATTTACCCAAACAGGGACATATATGTGGTTTTTACTTATTGAGAAGGATAACTGTCGTTTCTACTACAGTACTTGGTATTAATGAGACGCTTTTATGATATGGAAAAGACAAAAAATAAACTTAAAAACAGAAACCTAGGCACTGCTTTGACGTTAACAGAGTAAAGGTTGATCCTTTTGACTAAAAAAACTATCTGTTTTGAAATGTAGACGAAGCACCACTTGAAAATTTTTAAATTACATAATTATGACATTTTATTATAAGTCCTGTTCTAATTTCATTATAATAATTGATGATTAAAATTGTGTAGCGATCTGTATGTTTTGGAAATAATTGTATTTTGTTATCTAAAATTTATTACCTTTCTGAAACTTTACTTTCAATTCTTACTCCGAATTTATGAGCATCCTGCATTACCTGGAACCCTTATACTTGCATGTATCCTGACTAATATTTACAACCTGGTTTCTCCCGTAATAACATTCCATTCTATTTATTTCTGAGAACTCGTACTTTCAATATACTATCTATCTTTCTTCTAAACTACCCCCTTCTCCTTGTCAACCAATAACAACCTTAGCCATAAATATCCTTAGGAAGGAACGCATAGAATGGCGGTAAGAAATTGAAAAATTTGTAACCCAATAAAACTTAGATCTAACCCAATTTACTTTAAAAAAAATGTAGACTCACACAAAACGATTCAGAAAAGTCTTTACTTTGTTAAATTAGTTTAGGTTATTTTATGCCAGGGTTGGGTTAAGTTATCTTATCTTCATTTTTGATAATCTGTCTAATTATACATTACTAACAAAAATAGGATGGTTTAAAGAGGAATACTTGGAAATTACTTTTCTCTTCTTATTTTTTTATTATTAGTTCTTCAGTCAAAGTTTTTATTTTTATTTATGAGCAAACAAAAAATTATGTAAACGTGTTATAGCAACAGTTGCCGAACGCGAGTGAATTTTCCGTGGAAATTCGTTTTCCGTTGTCAGAGGGACGTTGAGGAAATCGATACTGCGCTAGTATGTGGCCGCATGCGAGTACCGTCGTATCATGCAGAGACACCATAACCTGAATTCGTATTAATGGCAATTAAAATAATAGAATAGCACTGCTTCTAGATGATACTAGACGCCAACTATAAATGGTCGTCATGCCGGTTCGTTTGTATCAATAGTAAAAAAACATGTGCTGTGAATACCTTCCGTACGAGTGTGTCTTAGTTGCTATCTCAATGAATATTTCCAAAAAGTACACTTCGACTTCCAGTAAGAATTTTCTGCATGATTTTTCAATTTTTAATATCTAGTAAGAGTCACTGTATTAAATTACGTATTTCCGTTTACATCAACAAAATATAAGCAAGTATTATTAATTCAAAAACAAAACAAAAACATTTGTTATTATAAACGTTGACTGTATCAACAATTTATAATCAACATAATATTTTTAATAATTTAATAAAAAAAACAACAACAACAACAAAGAAAATATTTTTGGTTTTCAAAGATGTTTTTAATTATTATATTATTAAATTCTTTAAAGAGTGGTGGCATTCATTAAATTAAAAAAAAGACAATAGCTAATTAAGAAACGTTGAAAACATTTGACATTAATTTTTAATTAATATATATGTATATAATTATATGCAATGGGCATATAAAAAGGTCACCTACCGAGAATTAATTCGAATTAACGAAGATTGCTGGCAGTTGAGTTATATTTTTCTAAATATAAAATAAATGGCTCTTTGTAGCACCAGGAATCGCAGATTCTGCAGAATTTTTTGAAAATAGTAATTAAGTAATTAACATCTAAAATATGCTAGTTAGTCGTCCATACAAACATTGACGCTTTTCGCATTAGGTATTAAACGAAGTTAAAAACGCGATAATTAATAAGCAGCTTTCTATTTACATAGATACATATAATACAACAATGAGTTACGTACATTGCGTGCTTTTATGTACTTATAGTTACCCTTTTTACCTACCTGATGAATTTTTCATTTACGTTGTACCTAATAGATGGTTATAACCGACCGTTTTGACCCTGATGATGATTAAATTTGTCTGCGATATTAATGAATACATATGTATACAGTATGACCCACAAAGTAATCGTTTTCTTAAATGTTGTTATTAGAATAAAAACCTGACGAAACCAATGTTTGGCGAAACAAATTTGTAGTGTCTACAAAATAAAAGTTAATTGAAACTAAGTGATTTTATTCTGATTTCAACATGTTTCGTAGATTTCAACAGGTAACAGCTTCCACCGTCACTGTTTTCTTAAATATAAAAATAATATAAGTAGGTAATCAATCAATTAATTAATTAAACGAAATTTATAGTACACCGATTTCAAGACTATTTTGCGTTGCCAATATTTTATAATATTTTGTACGATATATGTACCTAGACTATTTGAACAAACAAAGACGCTGAATACTTAATAATAATTATTGTAAATGAGAATCTTGACAAAATCCTCATTAAGACATTTATTAAGTTGGTTACTTTTGAATAGTTTCGACCTTAACTTGATGAAAATCCATATTACAGGAATAAAACTTCACGAAGTAGATTTTCACAAAAAATTTTTATTTACCACTAGCAGCAATACCCCGCCGGCGTTGCTCCTCACACGTTTGATGGACCATTCTAGAATATTCGCGAATTTCGAACTATCCTGAACATCCCATAATGATTCAAAACATTCTCTAACTTTTTTTAACACTCTGGAACATTCTTCAATGATCTTCAAGATTCTGGAACATTCTTGAACATTGCCAAATCATTCTGAAATGTTATAATAAAACATTCTTTTACTTCTTAGAACATATTTGAACTCCCTGTAACATTCTAAAAAAATCTGCTTCATTCTCATCACCACTCCGTGCTGTTTGCTGGGTGAGTGGTGACATCAGTAGACGCCTGGCGCGGATGACTAATCGATTGATAATAATTGATCAGTTATCGACCACTGAGAGTTGAAGATTATTACAGTACTAATATCGCTATTAAAAAATTGGCGGTTGGTGGTAAAAGGATGAATATTTAGGGTTGTAGATATGTTTTTTTTAATGCCACATTATAAAAGAACAATTTGTCCAAAAAATAAAAAAGTCCGGTCAAATTAGACCAAAAAATAAGAGTAAAGCTACATAAATTCTCACCAAGCTGAAAATCAGTGAGATTGTTTAAAATATGATTAAAAATAAAATTTGAAAGTTCCTCATCTTTCCCCTGTATGGAAAAATTTTATTCAAGGTTAAAGGTCAGAAAAATGAGATTTTCAGCAAAACGGTAAGTTTTATCATAAAATTACCCCAGACAAAAATTGTAGATCATAAAATTATCTATAAAATATGTATCTCTAAAATACCTCAAAATAAGCTATGTGACAAATAAATCCCCAAGAACTAGAAAATATTTAGTGCGAATAGAAAAAAGAGTGTAGATGAAAATTTTTCCCCAGAAGAATTCCCCTGAAAAATATATCCCCAAAAAATACCCCAAAGGAAAAAAGATCCCCTATTTTTGGGGGAAAATCCCCTAATCTAGCAACCCTGAGACTAACAGTGTTTCATTTATTAGGCACACTGACATAAAGCTGGTATAGGAAGACCCTAGCCACGCATACAATTGAACAGGAGACAGATGTCTCGAGGTTGCACTGGCGTATAAAATAAGGGACTGGGTTTCATTTTACCTGATATCTCAGAAACGGTGGCTCTTAGGAAAAAAATACTGGTACATATTTTATAGATAATTTTATGATCTACAATTTTTGTCTGGGGTAATTTTATGATAAAACTTACCCTTTTGCTGAAAATCGCGAAAAACTGATTTTTTTGACCTTTAACCTTGAATAATTTTTTTTCCATACAGGGGAAAGATGGGGAACTTTCAAATTTTATTTTTAATCATATTTTAAACAATCTTACTGATTTTCAGCTTGGTGGGAATTTATGTAGCTTCAAATGTCTAAATTGACCGTACTATGAAAAATAGATAGTAGCCGATTCTCAGACCTACTGAATATGCATATAAAAATTCATAAAAATCGGTCATATATATTAGATAAATTTAATTTTAAATGACAAGACAGAAGGAAATAATTCCCCTCTCGTTAATCTATTTTAATGTTATATCCACCCCCAAATGCAACCTAGTATTTAAGATGTGATGCGACACTTTAGGTTTAGTAGAAAATACTCACTGTCTTGTTACACTAAACATTGTTAAATAAAAAATTTTGTGAAAATATACTTCGTGGAGTTTTATTCTTCGAAGGTGACATCTGATGATTACGTGTGTTAAAATCTGATCAAATCTCATTGAAAGGAAGAGAGAGCGGTCATAGAAAATTTCAAATCAACTTTTTAATTCAATAAATTCTTCTAATTTCTCAGGTGAGGGGGGGGCGGAGATGAGGTAAGAGGAAGACTGGGATATAAATTAAAAGTTACCTTTAAAAGGCTAATATTTTAAAAGAAAAAAGTAATTAAGTCAAAGTGAAATTTTTAATGACAAGAAAAATATTACCGTTGAACATCAAACACGTCTCGTCTGTGTAAAGTAGACAAGATTTTCTATCAATTAAGACGGAATGTTCTTTCTAATAACGAAATAAGTCTAGTGAAATTTAATGAAATAAGTATAATGAGAACCAAAAACTTAAAAGGAATTACTTATTAATTACAAGAAGCAGGGTGGGTACATGCTTGTGATCACAGACAGTGAAAGTAAACATACATAAGTACATGCAAATTATTTGAAAACATCATAGCAAGATTAAACAAAAGTAAGACAATAAAACTGCATAACTACCACTAAGTACAATTTCTCTTGCATAAGCCGATTTGCTTGCTACAGGTATTTTATAAATATTTGAAAACTCATAAAATTTTAAGTGCTCCTGGAAACCCGGCGGCTTAGATTTAAAACAGGTCGTGGTATTAGGATGAAATAAAATTTAACTTTATAATACATATGTAGGTACCTAGTTGTGGTTGAATATCCAATAAACAAACGAATAATTTTCCGGTAAAAGTTTATTTTCTAAGGGAAATAGACACTTAAATTTTATTCAAGATAGACAACTAGACAACTTTATAATGGCAAGGGGTTAAAAAAACAGTAAAATCAACACCATAAATATATTTATTTATGTTTATCACACTAATATTATAAAGGCGAAAGTTTGTGAGTGTGTGAGTGTGTATGTTTGTTACTTCTTCACGTCTAAACGGCTGGGGCGATTTTTATAAAATTTGGTATGGAGTTAGCTGACACCCTGGATTAACACATAGGCTACGTTATACTGCGGGAAAATATCTTATTCCCATGGGAAAATCGATGACAATAATAAATTCGCGGAATATTATAAATGCGAAAGTAACTCTGTCTGTATGCTACACAATCTCGCCTAAAATTTACTGAACCGATTTAAATAAAATTTGGTACAGAGATGGTCTAGAGGCTGATAAAGGACATAGGCCACTTTTTAATGCGATAAAAGGGCTGTAAGGGGTTGAAATAGGAAAGTTTGTGCGAAAATTCCGTAATTTTTAAAAATAGAAGCTTACATATATGAACAGAATCACACAAAATGTTTAAATAAAAAATTAGAAAATTACACAGAAACTGCAACTAGAAAATATTGCCCCGTCTAGAAAAAACTTCCCCGGGGTTATGCTCCTCCAGAAACCAAAATGTATTCATATTATGTCTAATTTGTTTACTTGGGTAATTTGTCTGGTTATTTTGAAGAAAAATCATCATCTACTAAAATAATTTGGTCTCGTTGTGTTCTGCTGGCGGGGAACAAAATATTTAATTAACAAAACTGAACTGAAGACTAGAAAATGAAGGTAAAATTAATATAGAATTGAACTTGAAGGAAGAAAGATTTTGTCAGCACTGACTATGGTTTGAAAATTAGAAAACCAGGAAAATAGATAAGGAGGAGTTTAAAATATGTAAGTGAATGTAAGGACCCAATAAAAAATACTAAAATTTGGAAATGCTGACAGTAAGAAATACAGAGAAATAGTGATTAAAAAGAAAAATGAAAGTTGGCAAAATTATGTATATGAAACTGTGGCGATTTTATACCTGTATTAAAGAAACCTAATTTTACTTAATAAGGTCAGGTAAGGTTGGGTTAGAATACACTGTAATCACAGTAATATTATAAAGGGGAAAGTTTGTGAGTGTGTATGTTTGTTACTTCTTCACGTCTAAACGTCTGGAGCGATTTTAATAAAATTTGATATGGAGTTAGCTGACACCCTGGATTAATACATAGGCTACGTTTTACTGCGGGAAAATATCTTATTCTCATGGTAAATTCGATGAAAATGAATTCGCGGAATATTATAAATGCGAAAGTAACTCTGTCTGTATGCTACACAATCTCGCCTAAAATTTACTGAACCGATTTAAATGAAATTTGGTGCAGAGATAGTCTCGAGCCTGAGAAAGGACATAGGCTACTTTTTAATGCGAAAAAAGGGTTGTAAGGGGTTGAAATAGGAAAGTTTGTGCGGAAATTCCGTAATTTTTAAAGATTTTTTAGGCTTTTGATTAGAAATAAATAAATACGACATTGAATGTTTGTAAAAATTTTACCCTAAAGGGGATAAAATTAGCCGATGAAAGTTTTTGTGTAATGACGTCGTCCAAAAAGCTTACGGCCCAGAAAATTAAAATATTAAGTGAAAAAAGTTATAGAGGTTTTGTTTATTTGGATCAATAAAAGTAGTTGAATACTAAGCTATATAAACTATTTTAAACTAAAATTAAACTTTATTAATCTATAATATTATAAATGCGAAAGTAACTCTGTCTGTCTGTGTGTTACGCAATCACGCCCAAACTACTGAACCGATTTTATTGAGAATTTCGTACAGAGATAGATAAGTAGATATAAAGCTGGAGGCTTGAAAGTTATTCTTTAGGCTTTTGATTAGATATAAATACGACATTTAAAGTTTGTAAAAATATTACCCTAAAGGGGGCAAAAATAAGGAGTGCAAGTTTTTGAGTAATGACGTCGGCAAAAAGGCTTATGGCCCAGAAAATAAAAATAAAGAAGAAAAAATTTTTAATGCTACTATTCCACGCGCACGAAGAAGATAATAATAACTTTAAACAAACAATACGTTTATATAATTATAATTTGATACCCATATATAAAATATTTATTGAACAGATCTTTTTAACAATTAATTTAATTTGGGACAATTATTACTTATTCATGTTAACAAAGGGTTATTTATATCACCCCGTATTGCTTGATATGTCACTTGTTTAATGCATCGACATATTTTACTGAATTACTCATATTTATATTATTATCGAAACTTTTCTTTTATATTACGATTTATGAATGTGTAATATCTAGGGGATTGGTTGGGCAGAAATTTTTTAATAATATAATTGGCTCGTCTAGCAGAAGTTGAACAGTGGAAATATACAAATTTAGACGAAAATAACTATTTTTTTTAACGTGGCACTATATTTTTTTTATTTCATAAAATAATTTGCTTTCTACTTATATAAGTACTTTTTTTATTTAGTATAACGTTTTGAAAGAGTAGCTTTTTGGTTGGTTCGGTTCTAGCATGCTTTCAAAAAACAACGAGATGGGAGTTAAAAGATACACACACAGTTCTTTCTATCCTTCAAAATATAAAAGTGGTATATGTATTCGTTACATAATACGGGTCTCTTTAAGTTTGCTTTAATTCACACCCGACGAATTCTCTTTTCAAGCCTGTTTTAATCTTGTTTTCGCACCACTAAAAAAGTGCTAGACTTAGGGTGCATATTGAGTGACTTTCCTTGTATACAAACTCCTGCTTTTTTTTATTTACCTACAACATATGTATTTTTTGTTTTTTATATTTATTAATTTCTAAAATGTTCTTACAAAACTAATTCTTTCTTCTTTCTATCCGTTATTATTACCTATTTAATGAAACTTTTGTAATAGGTAATATGAAATATGACGATAGAATTTTTTATCTTTTTTCAGAAAAAGCTCTAGAGACATGTGACCTACCCGAAAAACCCGTCTCTCCTCTAGGCACTAGGCATTTCCTTTCTAAATCCGCATCGGAACTTAGCAGTCCAAGAGATGAACCACCGGATCTGCGACCCCAATCCGCTGCTTCCAATAGAACTTCCGCTTTCTCGGTCTATCAACGAACTCATAGCTTCTTCTCCCAGCTAAAGGTAATACAGTATAGAAAATCTAAATTGCAGAAAAATAAAACAGGAAGCACATTGCTTGTTTGTCTTCTTAAACGTACGAATTTTAAAATATTTTCAAAACTATTTCACAATTAAATATACGTATTGTTAGATTGTTACGTTTATGTTGCAAAACTAAAGAGCGGTATAATTTGCAGAATAAATGGTCTAGAAGTAGAAGTAAAGAACGAAGACAAAAATCTCCATCAAGGCAAGACTCTGCTGGAACTGACTATACAGGTGATGGGAGTAGCGATCATAGTAGTCCCAACAAGCAAAGTCCAGGACATAGATTGAGAGGACTGCGAGGTAACAATTTTTATGCTTTTTCTACTATCCGCCTGTTTTCTTTTCTCAAATTTATTAGATTCACCCCTTAGTCGAATAAATGATGCTGACACCCCTCATAGTTCTGCAAGCGGTTCTCCGAAGCCCAGACCTCCAACTCCAGGGCTGGTCACAGGACTCGATCTTCTACCTGTAAGTTTTTATTCAATTATTTACCCAGAGATATTTTAATTATAATTTTATCTGTAAAGTCCGTATGGGTTTATTGAAATGAAAATATTGATTATTGGTTTATTTTATTGATTGCACTAATAATGATGAAAATGTTATCGATAGTTTTCGCCTCTTTTGATTTAGTCGTGATTTTATACAATAATGTTCTTTCGTCAATCTCTAGATTAAAGTCAACTTTAAGTCTCTTCCTATTTGCCTATTTAGGGTCAGGTGGGCTAATTGTAAACAGGCTCTTTATTTCGATGATATAGAACTCTTGCTTCACTCCATATAATGACAACTCTTTATGACGACGAAAAATGCTCGGTCCCTTGCATTTCGTTATAAAGGATTTACACCGTATTATTAATTCTCCTCAAGATTCGTCATTTATTTTTGTTAACGTTTTATAAGAAGATAATTCCAGGTTTTGAAAAAAATATATTTTGTAAATTTAGGATCCAACAAGCAGAGCATTAATACTGAGACATAAATCTTAATTAATAACAGAGTAGATAAATTTAATGAGCAAGCTTACGTTTCCAGTTTTGAAATCTTGTGTCTTGATACACACAATGTGCAATACAATTGCATGCTTACGAGTACGAACTCATGTTTGTATGACATGTTAAAAATAGTTTCAGTATTCGCTATTATAATCGGCAGTAAATACCAAGGATTAAAGCAATAATACCGTGATTCCAAAATTGTTATTGGTTGCGGAATATAAAAATGGTTTTAAGTTTAAATTTAGAAAAGAAAACAGACCACTTCCAGGTCTCCATGAAATAAGCAATTGCGGTTGCTCATTTCCAGTCAAAAGATTAATGAAGTGTCACAGTTTTAACCACAATTCGAAATGAGTAACGTAAATTACCTGATTTATCACATACGAGTAAGTTAAAAGTTAAAATAAAATATATGTTACTAATTTTTGATGTAAAACAGTATTTAGGGTAGGTAGGGTGCTAAAAATTATATTTGTTGGCATAAAGTAAATATAACAGATAAATTGTAAGGAAAGATGGGGGCAAAACAATTTTATTTATCATTATTTGGTAGTAGGTACACGAATTCCAAATTTAATGGTTTTTTAACTTTTAATAAACATTCATAGATAAACTGAGCAATTCATTAAAGAGGATATAATTGCTCACTTCTCTTATTAGAGAACCTCCACTGTCCAAGACTACACGGAGAAAACAATCATGAAAATATTGCTAGAATTCTAGCAAACATGACTAAAAAATCTGTCAATTATATGGACGACCAGACGCTCAAGGAGATTTTACTAGAAATGTCTAGTCAATCTACGTTCGGTGTTGAGACTGAATTCTAGTAAAATTGACTTGATTAAAAAACATTTTTTTAAAGTTCTTATCACTAATTTTACTAAACTATTCTCATTCTAGTATTTTTTTCTTTACGACACGATAAAATAATCGAGAGGTAGAGAAAAAAAGTCTAGACTTATTTAGCTTGATTATTCTAATACATACTAATTATTAGAAAGAATGAAAAATAGTTTTATACCACCAAGTACATTTTATGAGAATTCTAGTATTATTTACTTAACCCATCAACTAAAAAAAAACATTATTATTTTTCTCCGTGTATCTGCATGAATGTTTTTGACAAAAACTCAAAACATCGGTTGTGGTTTGTTATAAATAAAATTATATTTATATATTATATTCTTATTTTTGTAGAATTATCGACTAATTTGCAGCTTTTAATTTATGCGATCAAATATAAAATTTAATTTTAACTTACATGTACAGATTTTGATTAAGTCGAAAAAGTTTTTAAAAGTGTGCCTTCTGTTGTCAAAATTTCGAAGACGAAACATTCACATTTACTCTTTTAAGGGAACATTCAAAATTAATCAAAATCACTTTAACGCTTAATTTAAAAATCTTGCCACCCCATATAAATATAGAATACATAACAGGTATCGGGCCTGATATTTATAACAAAAATGGTGCGGTCAATTTAGACATTCGAAGCTACATAAATTCCCACCAAGCTGAAAATCAGTAAGATTGTTTAAAATATGATTAAAAATAAAATGTGAAAGTTCCCCATCTTTCCCCTGTATGGAAAAAATTTTATTGGCAAAAAAATGAGTTTTTCGCGATTTTCAGCAAAACGGTAAGTTTTATCATAAAATTACCTCAGACAAAAATTGTAGATCATAAAATTATCTATAAAATATGTATGAATATTTTTTTTCCTAAGAGCCACCGTTTCTGAGATATCAGGTAAAATGAAACCCAGTCTCTTATTTTATACGCCAGTGTAACCTCGAGACAACATCTGTCTCCCGTTCAATTGTATGCGTGGCTAGGGTCTTAAACCTGCTCTATGTCAGTGTGCCCATAAATGAAATACTGTTAGTCTCAGTTACCAGGTTAGGGGATTTCCCCAAAAAATAGGGGATTTTTTTTCCTTTGGGGTATTTTTGGGGATATATTTTTCAGGGGAATTCTTCTGGGGGAAAAATTTCCTCTACAATCTTTTTTCTATTTGCACTAAATATTTTCTAGTTCTTGGGGATTTATTTGTCACATAGCTTATTTTGGGGTATTTTAGAGATACATATTTTATAGATAATTTTATGATCTACAATTATTGTCTGGGGTAATTTTATGACAATACTTACCGTTTTGCTGAAAATTGCGAAAAACCCTTTTTTTTTCCTTCAACCTTGAATAAAATTTTTCCATACAAGGGAAAGATGGGGAACTTTCAAATTTTATTTTTAATCATATTTTAAACTTTTCAGCTTGGTGGGCATTTATGTAGCTTTACTCTTATATTTTGGTCTAATTTGACCGGACTAAAATGAAAACAAGTTTATATTAATTTCATATTTACTGTCTTTCTACGACACAAAAGTTTGTTGGCTTGTTTAGTGAATTTCAATTTAATGGTTCTGTTAACCGCCTTATTCGCCAAGTCAGAACTTCGCCTTACCTTTGTGTGAAAAATTAAAAAATAGATATATATATACCCCGCTATAAGCCAACCTAACTCACTACAAAATATGTTTTTGTTATAATTTTATTTAAAGAAATATACACGAGGGAAAATTGAACACAAGCCAACAAGTCAATTACAAAAGAAGTAGGTAGGTACGTTGACCTCTATTTAACAGAATTAGTTGCTGAATATGCAATAAATTTTCTGATTGATTAATCACATTCATTATTATAACGTTATGAACCATTTCCCTATAATCAAGAACTGTAAACGACTCCTGGGTTCCTTAATCGCTTTATAATTTTAGGTCTTTGATCCAAAATGAATAAAATATTACCTACTTTCGACCATGATATCCTTATTTTCCTTTCCTAAGCCTTCAGGATTTTGATATTTTTGAAATTTATTGATAATAGAAATAGATTCGATGATGATATTATTTTGAAACGTTTTTAAATAATGACGACAAAAAGAAAAGTTGCTTTTTAATGTTTTAACAGTTTATTGTAAAAATTGTCTTCAATTGTTTCGGTTTGTGAAACTTTTTTCAAGAATAAAGTAATTACTGAAATTCAAACTTAAATTAATGCTTATATATACTTTTAACTGTGGGTGATACTGTACGTTTGTGTTTTTCTCGAAAGATAAATTGCAATAGAGTGCTTTTAATTCTATGAATTCATCCTAGCTATAAAAAATATAAAATATGCCTTTATTTGAAATTAAATTAAATGCAGATATTCTATTAACTATAAATATGCAACTATTACGTGAAATTATTTTTATTATCTTTTACCAACGCCCATCTGTCTCAGTCTCTTATTATTTTAAGAGGAATAATCAAACAGTTAATTTCTCCTATTTATGAAAGAATAAAGAAACGTTTAATGTTTTGAGAAATGTTTAAACATGTGTGGGTCAATTGTTTTTTTAAAAATCTCATATTTTAACACTTCAGCATGGAAAAGTGAATAAACTCACTTAATTGTCTTACTTTTGCCCGGGCCTCTTTTACTAACAATTCTAAACTCATAAATACCTACCTAATACAAAGCTGAAATTAATATGAAGCACTAAATCAGAA
The DNA here is from genome assembly GCA_029378335.1 of Agrilus mali. Lineage (NCBI taxonomy): Eukaryota > Metazoa > Arthropoda > Insecta > Coleoptera > Buprestidae > Agrilus > Agrilus mali. The sequence goes on along the minus strand of CM055655.1, from coordinate 4,314,577 downwards.
TGAAAGTAAACTTAAAAAAATTTTATTTCGAAGAAACGAAATCTGGCTAAAAGTATGTAGAATCGTAAAACATTCCAGTGCTCTGTACTCTATATTTGGTAAATGAGATCTTGCAGCTGCTATTTTACGAGCTTTTTTAAAATCATTAAGAAATGAAGCAACGATCCATTTCGAATATTTCTCAAATTTAAACGTACTTTATATAGCTTCAAGTTCAAGTGTTTACGATTTAGAGCGGACATAAGTACTGGGGAAATGGATCTGAAAATTAAAAATGGGGTGAAAGGCAAGTGTGTAGAGGCTTGCAGAACACTAAACAACCATACACTTCGTTTGTTTGGCCCCCTTTTCCCCTATAACCCAAACAATCTAATAACTGCATTCTTCAAATAAAATTACTAACAATAAGCAAAACATGACCTGATATAATCTGACTAAATTTTAACTGAAGAATGCCTGTATTTAATTGCTTGGGACCACAAGGTTACAGTAGAAAAGGACAACATAAATGAAGCATAATCCTGCCCTTTTTATCAATCTCATCAGCCCCTGTGTCTCCACATGTTTGCCCCCAATTTTAAGCACAATAATAATTTTGTTTTTTAACTAAGTCACCCCTTATCCAATAAACGTCCATGGGTCTAGACGTTAACCCTTCTTCCGTTTTTAATTTTCAATTCATTCTCTATATTAAAAATTTTAAGCATGCACGGAGAAAAATAATCATGATTTTATTACTAGATGGGTCAAGCAAAATTTTTCTAGTAAATAATACTAGAATTCTCATAAAATTTACTTGGTGGTATAAAACAATTTTTCATTCTTTCTAATAATAATTAGTATTAGAATAATCAAGCTAAATAAGTCTAGACTTTTTACTAGAATGAGAATAGTTTAGTAAAATTAGTGATAAGAAGTGTAAAAAATGTTTTCTAATCAAGTCAATTTTACTAGAATTCAGTCTCAACACCGAACGTAGATTGACTAGACATTTCTAGTAAAATCTCCTTGAGCGTCTGGTCGTCCATATAATTGACAGATTTTTTAGTCATGTCTGCTAGAATTCTACCAATATTTGCATGATTGTTTTCTCCGTGTAGAAATGTTTTGCTGTTTTCATGGAAGAAGGAAAAATCAATTTCCAGTTAACATTCTATCAGGCTTGTTTACTTGAAGTGTCTAAATCTGTAATGTTCCTGGCAAAAGAAAAGAATGTGACGTGATGACGTATAGATATACACACAAAAAATAAAATCCTATGATGTTCCTAACTTAAATTAATTTTACAAATGCTGAAGTTGTCTTCCGCCGATGAAGTAAAAAGAAGGAGGGAACAAACACTAAGGCAACATTCCTTCTTTCAATTACGAGTACATTTAAGAAGAGGTCAAGGGTTAATAGCCATGGATAAAACAGGTAAGAATAATTTAAATCTTTTCAAATCATACCTCCTTTTATAGGTAATATTTATGTTATTGCATATAATGAACATTTCGGTAATGTGTCTCAACCATTTATTTTTTATGTAATTATTGCAATTATAACTTCCTTAACAATATTCAGCAAAGACGTGACGTCTCAACAAAAACGGCAGCTTAGTTTGCTTTACTGATATTCCCTTAAAGAAAGTTTTAAGTATCAAATAAAATACCAAGTGCAATTTCTAGCAACTTTACATTCGCAGTAACAATCTAAAAATATAGAAAATAATAACTCAGTCGCTAATAAAGAGTGTTAATTTAATGCCTTTGAATCTGGCTATGAGTTACCAAATTAGTTAATTTTAATTTGTATTCCTCCCTCTCCTTAACGACTTCGTAATATATAGATGAACCCCCTCACCCCTCGAGTGGGTTTTGTGCTGTAATGAGTTTTAAATTAAAAAGAAATCATAACAATTTATTAACCCATCCGCCCTTTAAATGAGATTTTATGAAATTTATACCCCTCCTCATTTTGAGCTTACTGAGTAACAATTTTCAGTTAAGATGATTCAACAATTAGAGTGCACTTTCGTTACTGAAAGCTTCGTTTTTTGCAGCTTGATTAGGTATTCGGTTGCTAAGAGCGATTTTCTCTTTTTTTCCAACACAAACGTTCTAATAAACTCTCTCTATCAGATAATTGAATTTTCCTTGTTGGTTATTTGATTATAAGAAAATAAAAAGGAAATGAAAAATTATTAGCGGGTCGTCATACAGAAAATAGAAGATTAACAAAATTAAGAAATACTCAAACGCAAACAAAATAAAAGTCTTGTAAACTTCACGAAATTAATACAAACTACCTATTCACTTATACTTATTCCAGTAATTAAGCAAATAATTCACACATTCATTAATGTTATCAGATTGACCAAAAAAAAAGTTACCATGATTTCCCTTTAATTACAGTTAATTGCCCTAATGTGAAATACGATGACATAAATTCTGTCCACATGCTCCCAGAATTAAGCAATTAAAAAGGTACAAAACTTATGGCATTAAAACATTACCACCTACCATTTCTCTATTTTTGGAAAAAATTTTTAGGCGTAAAATTAACTTTTCCTTCTCTTGCTTTAATAACTGAATTTTAAAATAATGAGAACCAAACGTTGAAAGAAAACTTACATAAGGTAAAGCATATAGTAAAGGATTTTTTACTCTACATATTTTTGAAATTTTTATTAAGTACCAGCTATGCCCGCGACTTCGTCTGCGTAGAATAGTGACTATCGGCTGCATTTAAAATTTTTTCTACTATATTTTTATTTTCTGGGCCGTAAGCATTTTTGCCGACGTCATTACATAAAAACTTTCATTCCTTATTTTTGCCTCCTTTCGGGTAAAATTTTTACAAACTTTAAATGTCGTATTTATATCTAATCAAAAGCCTAAAAAATAAGTTTCAAGCCTCTAGCTTTATGTCTTCTTATCTATCTCTGTACCAAATTCTCATTTAAATCGGTTGAGTAGTTTGGGCGTGATTGCGTAACACACAGACAGACAGAGTTACTTTCGCATTTATAATATTATAGATTAATAAAGTTTAATTATAGTTTAAAATAGTTTATATATAGCTTAGTATTCAACTATTTTTATTCATCCAAATAAACAAAACCTCTATAACTTTTTACACTTAATATTTTAATTTTCTGGGCCGTAAGCTTTTTGGACGACGTCATTAGGTACACAAAAACTTTCATCGGCTAATTTTATCCCCTTTAGGGTAAAATTTTTACAAACATTGAATGCCGTATTTATTTATACCTAATCAAAAGCCTAAAAAATCTTTAAAAACTACGGAATTTCCGCACAAACTTTCCTATTTCAACCCCTTACAACCCTTTTTCGCATTAAAAAGTAGCCTATGTCCTTTCTCAGGCTCTAGACTATCTCTGTACCAGATTTCATTTAAATCGGTTCAGTAAATTTTAGGCGAGATTGTGTAGCATAAAAACAGAGTTACTTTCGCATTTATAATATTCCGCGAATTCATTGTCATCGATTTTCCCATGGGAATAAGATATTTTCCCGCAGTAAAACGTAGCCTATGTGTTAATCCGGGGTGTCAGCTAACTCCATACCAAATTTTATTAAAATCTCTTCAGCCGTTTAGACGTAAAGAAGTAACAAACATACACACTCACACACTCACAAACTTTCGCCTTTATATAAGTGTGATTTTTTTATAAGCAACAGTAAATTTTAAATTCACAATACAACTTTTAATTTTTATAAAAAAAACACTTGCAGTGTCATATCCAAATTTAAGCCAATAAGGAAGAAGAATATAAATTATCATTTTCTGCAACTTCACACCCAATTTTCCCTTCTAATGCAACTGATTTATTATTTATTTATTTATTTATTTATTACTTTAGAAACAATTTTACCCCTTTAGAACATATAAAGTTGTTTACAATAGAGAACACTCCAGTAATCACTAACACACTTCTTCCTTGCAACAAGAGAAATTGTTGTAGAAAATTGACTCACACCTTTTAGGACAATAAAATATAAAACTGGAGATAGTTGACTTATTCACAATTTTAATTTCAGGAACGAGTGACCCATACGTTAAATTTAAATTAGGTGGTAGATTAGTTTATAAATCGAAGACTGTTTACCGGGATCTGAACCCTTTGTGGGATGAAATATTTACAATCCCTGTTGAAGATCCTTTCGTCCCGCTCCAAATAAAGGTTTTCGATTATGACTGGGGGCTGCAGGTATTTATTACATTTTTTTTTAAATCTTAATGAAACATAGTACACGGTCTATATTGCGTTTAAGGATGATTTTATGGGATCAGCAACAGTAGAATTTACACAGCTAGACATAGGAAAAACAGCCGATCTTAGCCTTCCCCTTAAAGATCCATCCCGTCCAACAGCCAATTTAGGAGAAATATTTGTTAGTTTTACTCTTTATTCAAAAACGCAAGAGGACAAGGAACAGGTACGAACCAGAACATCCCCAAATGATCTAGGTCACAATCTGCCCCTCTTTACTCCTGTTTTAATTTCTAACCAAAGCATCGATTTTATAATGTTATTGTTCTTACAACAGTCTCACATTTAGTATTTATTTCAACACACATTTACAAAAGCTGATCATTAATTTCCTATTAAAAACTAAAGACATCCCTTCGATTTTATTGACACTACCCTCTCGTGTTTACGCTTTCGTCGCTTTTTAGTACTTTCAACGAAATTCAAGGTATCAAGATGTAAACAGAAAATTAAAATCTCAAATTTGGAGTTCTGTCGTGACAATTATCCTTATCGAAGGCAAGAACTTGCTCGCCTGTGATCCCGAAACCGGAACTTCAGATCCTTATGTAAAATTTAGGTAGGTACGTATGCAATTCTCGCAGGAAAATGCAATTTCACAAACGAATCTTAATGTGACAGGATAGCAAATGAAAAATACAAAAGTCGAGTAGTATGGAGATCGCTTAATCCCCGGTGGCTTGAACAATTTGATCTTCATTTGTACGACGATCTTGATCAAAAATTGGAAATAACCGTATGGGATAAAGACAGGACTCGGGATGATTTTATAGGAAGGTAAATAAGTATAGCTTATATATTATTTTATTTATTTATTATCTAAACATAAAAGTCATATTACGTATACATTTAACACAATACAGTATTCTCTTTCGGGCTAAGGCTAATTTCAAAAACTAATATTTTATTATCTTTACTAATTACTCCTCAAATTTTCTAATTTGAGCTTATTATTCATCTCATTAAAGTATACAAAAAATAGTAGTATCTATTAACCATTGCTTTTAACAAAAAACTACATTCGTTGGAATTATTCCCCAATCCATTTTTTTTGCTCAACTTTAATCCATTTTCTAAAACCCAATATCACACCGGCCTTAACTTTTTCATTTCTTCCCACTTTTATAGCATCGAATTTACACCTGCTATAATACTGAAGAATGTAATAAAAGGCACAAAAACACAAATATATTTAATAATTACACGACTATAGTTTCGCTATAGTTGATATTGTACAAACTTAATTTACAGACTTGTTTCTTATATCTAGTTCTATTGCTAAAGGAGGGGGTTGATTTTTGAACAAATTCAAAAGAGGTGAACTACTTAAATCTAGCTGATCATTCAATAACAAATTAGGATTACAATTTTTTATTTTATGTATTTCTAGTGATTCTAATACATTTAGTTTTCCACCTTTCCCTAAAATATGTGAAATTTTAAATTTTGTATTAAATAAATGATTTGCATAATTGGAATTTTGTTTTTTGTTTTTGAAGCTTTTTAGATGTTCCGAAATTCTTGTATTGAAGGTTCTACCTGTTTGTCCGATATAACATTTATCGCACGAACCACAGGTCAGTTTGTAAATACCTGACTGTTTTGTTTTTCATATTTATCTTTATTGTTCTTAATAATTTTTCCTAATTTGTTATTTGTTCTAAATGCTATACGTATTAATAGTATATTCTTTCTTTAATTTGGATGCTATTCTTATTTTTAGATTGCCTATAAACGGTAAAGTGTGATAGTATTTGGGGTTTTCTCTGAACGTAGGATAAACTGAATTGATGTCTATTTTATATAGTTTTTTACTTATTAACTTATCTATTAAATCTACTTTGTAACCATTGTTAAATGCTATTTTTACTTCTTTGTCATAATTATTTTTAGATAAGGGGATTTTGGTTAATCTGTGGATCATTGAATGAATTACATTCTTCAGTATGTACAACTTTCACCAAGTAAATACCATATCAATTTCTTACCTGCTATAATTATTAAGTAACAACTTATCTACCCAACTATCATCTTTTCCCTCACACCTCGTCCCTCAGAAATTTTTCCTGCATTTCTCTTTCATCCTTCCCTTCCTTTTTTCGTCTCTTTATTGACCTTTTCGGTACTTACTCACTCTTTTAACATAGCCATTCCTTTCCTTTCTTCGTCCCATATCCATATTATATCTCCTATTAATTGTGACCTTTTTATCCCCACGTTTTATACTTATTTCCTCTTTCCCAATCTGATCCATGGCTTTTTTAATTTTTCTTTCACTGACCTATCTTCTTTGATAAACACCTTTGTTCATTTAAAATTTTTATTGTTCCTTAATATTTCAATTTTTTCTCCCACATTTCTTTTTTAAAAATCCTATATTTTAATCCTCCATTTTCCCTCGTCTAACCCCAGCCCAATTAACATTACATTCTTTTTCTTTCTATCTAATTTTTTTCCCTTCAACTCATTACTTAACATCATCACTTTTTTTTAATTTACCAATGTCTTTTATTTTTCTCTGCTACGTTCTTTTACTCATTAGCAACATTTCTTCTTTCATCTTATTCATTTCAGTCCTTTATGTCACTTTTTATACGAGTTTATATCGCTGTTAAAACTTTCCATTTGTGCACTCCATCACATCCATCTTTAATCGATTTTCTTTAATTAAAATCTATTGGTTAATCGCAAATCTACTGAAAACATGAGTGTAGGTAGCCAGGGAAGAATAGGGATGGCCCTAGCAATTGCTCAACTTACGTTTCATTTTTTCAAATCTTCTAAATTAGTAGTACCTAATAACTTTTTTATATTTTATTTAAATTTTTTGGGAACAAAAATTTCAAAAATGTGTAAGATGTAGTATCTATTTAGTTTCATATTAACCTATAAAATAGAATTATACCCTCTCGTCACTCAAATGTTTTTTTTATTTTTTTAGAGTTAAATTGGTTTCTTTCTTCGTTTTTGTTTTTTTCTGTTTTCTTTTATCGTTTGTAAGATAAAAACTTACCCGGTTCATGCATTAGGTGTGTGATAGACCTTTCAAGATTAGAAAGAGAAAAAACTCACAGCTTGTGGCAACAACTGGAGGAAGGTACAGGTTCATTACAGCTTCTGATTACAATTAGTGGAACAACGGCATCTGAAACGATAAGTGATCTAACAACTTACGAAGAACATCCAAAAGAACGAGAAAACTTACTCAGACGTTACGTAAGTTTCAAACATATTGACATAATTTAATTTTCGTTTTCTAAAACAATTTTTATTGGTCGAAAAACAAAGAACCGGTTAATGAATTGCTATCGTTCGTAATATCGTTCTATAGAAGAAATAAAAAACGACTAGGAGGGAAACAAGTGCTGTTAGATGGGGGTGAAGACGTGGAGACCAGGGGGTGAAAGCAAAAGTTATAAAATAGTAATTAAAACCTGTCAGTCGGAGTGAGGGGGAGATAGAGGGTGGGATTGTCGTATGAGACTGCTTTTAGGCGAAGGTGAAGACAAAAGGCCTTACCGGATAATTTAGTAAAATATTTCTAATTGTTTCACCTTGTATAGATATATTTTCACACATAAAATGAAATAATTATTTTAACACTTCTACATTATAAAAAATAGCTGTTTAACAACTTTTAGGAACTAAAACGTACATTCCATAATCTAAAAGACGTCGGCCATTTAATAGTAAAAGTATTTAGAGCGAGTGGTTTAGCTGCCGCAGATTTGGGTGGAAAAAGCGATCCTTTCTGTGTCCTGGAATTAGGAAATGCCAGACTACAAACCCAAACCGAATATAAAACTCTGACTCCTTCGTGGCAAAAAATATTCACGTTTAATATTAAAGATATTAACAATGTTTTGGAAGTAACTGTGTTCGACGAAGACAGAGATCACAAAGTAGAATTTTTGGGGAAAGTAGCTATTCCCTTGCTCAGGATAAGAAACGGAGAAAAACGCTGGTACGTCCTTAAAGACAAAAAACTTAGAAGCAGAGCGAAAGGAAACTGTCCGCAAATTTTATTGGAACTTTATGTGATGATGAATCCTTTAAGAGCGATGATACGAACTTTGAACCCGAAGGAAGAAAAGTACATGTTGCAGGAAGTGAAGTTCAAGAGGCAGGTTTTTGTCAAAAACGTCCTTCGACTAAAAGCTATCGTGATATATTTTTACGAATTTGGAAAGATCATTCAGTTAGTTAACACCCTGTAAATTATTTTAAGTTCAATTTTGAGCTACATTTATTAATTTTAGAAGCTGCTTCGAATGGGATTCTACATTTCAAAGCTTCCTGGCACTGATTTTTTGGCTAATATTGTGTTATTATTTCGAACCTTGGATGATACCGGCTGCTTTACTTCTTATATTTTTGAAAAACTATGTGGTGAAAGCTTTAAGTTCCACTTCTCAAACGTCGTGGAGTGAAACTTACGACTCCGATATTGAAGAAGAAGACGATGAAGATAAAGATAAGGTAATAAAGCAAAATTATTGATTGATATAACTATATATTTGATTTGAAAAACCTTCAGTATCCTTTGCCACTATAGTAATCATGAATGAATTAATTGATTAATTAAATTTTGTGACACCCAGTGTATTTTAAACTTATAAAAATAATAAACATCTTCAAAGTGTTTTTAAACATTTTCCATATACAGAGTGCACCAATAGTGCGTGAATGAAAGATATTTTCAATTTACAGAGTGTGCAATTTCGGCTTCTTGTTGATATTTGTTCCTGTACTGTCACTTGAGTAAAAGACACCTTGTATATTGTGTGTTCCACTTGAAGAACCACTGTTGGATACTGTATAATAGAAAATAATTTTAGATAATTAATGAGTTCTTTTGGTGAAACTACTTCAATCGTTTTTTGTAAAAACAATTAATATAATGACGCAATCTTCCAATCCTGTAGGTATCTACTATTGGCGCACCCTGTATATTAAAGTGAAACATAATAGACTGACATATAATTGCAAATTTATAGGAAGAAAAGAAAACCCTTAAGGAGCGCCTCCAAGCAATCCAAGAAGTCACTCAAACTGTTCAAAATACAATTGGCCGATTAGCTACTCTAGGGGAAAGTGTTAAAAAGTAAATAATTTACAACCCCTTCTTTATAAATACTTCTACACTTATTCGTATGTTTTCAGTACATTTAATTTTTCCGTTCCGTTCCTTTCTTGGATTGCGATTCTTCTATTGACTGCCTGTTGCGTGGTTTTATTCTTTGTTCCAGTGAGATATCTGTTAATGGCTTGGGGCACAAACAAATTTTTTAGAAGAGTCTTTAGGCCACATTCTGTTCCTAATAATGAGGTGCTTGACCTGTTGTCCAGGGTTCCAGATGATGAAATGTTGGTAAGGAATTGTTATGTCAATTCTTTTATCTCTAAACGTTTTAACTAGATTTTGATCTTAATATTTGCCCCATTGGTTATGATGACCTTTTTGAGTACAATTCGTTCTCGGTCTTGGTGTTTTATATTCAGGTACAAAATTAGAAATTTAAAAAAACAAAAATCCAGGACTAAAAAATATTTCAGTATTCAGGCTTAGATCAGATCAGGGTTGGTTTTGCTCCCATGAGTAGAATAATTTATTTGACGTTTCGTTAAATGCTGCTTGTTTTCTTCAAGAATCGTGATAATGATGTATGTAAAAGCCTTCACTAAATATATTTATTCCTGAAGATGTCAGCAGGAGGAGTAGAACTAATCCTAGTTGTGAAAACATAATTAGCCTTTTTATCAAGGACTTTTCAACTCTGAATCATTCTAAGTTCATGTAAACTGTTAGTAAATAAGGGTCACTTTTAGCATGAGAAAAAATCAAAAGGTGCCTCCCTATTTGCACTATTATGGTTCCATAAAAATAATTGAACCATATATATGGACGAAGGTGTTTAACTTTATTGTGCTTCCAAGAAATATCCTTTTATTTTTATTTTTCTTATTTGACATATTTAAATAACAAAATAATTACCATAACACTAAATAATTTTTTACTAAAAAAAAAAATAATTTGGATGGTTCATTTATTTTTACTAACCGTTTAGTTTAAAAATGATAATAATTATTATATTAATATGTTCCAACGAACCCTGTTAATTTACATTTTTTAGGCATTAAACGTTATCTGTTATTTATATAATTTATATAAATATAATATTGAACAGATTATTTACCAAAGGGTACTTTCAGTTGGATTATCGAGATTTGAAACCGATAATTGCAACTGAACAAGAAAAGAAGAAGGAACCTAAGAAAAAGCAAAAGGTTTCTTAGTAGCAGAAAATGGTGGGATTTTCAAAAATCCGCCAAAAGATCCACGTACATTGGGACAAAAAATCTGAAGTCTGACTAATTAGGACATTAAGTAAATAGGTGTATAGGTCAAACTCCAAACGTTTCATATCCTTCAATAATTATTATCGTAGCAATAGCTCACATGTTTTTTTTTATGCAGGATTAGTCAAAATTATAACTATTGTAAGGTACATACCTGCGCACTTGGTAAGTACTTATCTTAAATTTATGATATTTTTGGGAAGAAGCTATTTTCAAAGTGAGCGAGTGATTGAATTAGATTCAGAATCTCCCCCTAGCCCTAAAATCAACTACCATTAAGTAACACAAGGTAAAAATCTTCAGTGCCAATTAGAAACTGTTTACAAAGTGAGCAAAGATTTGAATTGGCTTTCTCTAAAATCAACTACCATAATGTAATAAATGTTAAAAAAAACTAATTAACTACTCCCTAAGAGAGCTTGCATTTATTTAAATGTTTTCTATTAAATATTTCTTTTAAAGAGGAATAGATTTTATAACATTTTTTACTAATCCTGTATATTTATTTCACTAAGAACTGTAAGCTATCTGAAGGAGCAGAAAGAAAACATTAAGACCGTTAGCTATAACTTTTAATAAGAAAATTAAATTTTGATATACCTAGGTGACCCTTAAAATATTTCTGCAGATTTTGATAACCAAAAAAAAGAAACTATCCTTTTTTTAAGTTAAATTTGGCTGGTCCAGAGGATATTGTATTAAAATAGGGAACAAGTTTTATTTGAAAAGTTTTTTAATTCAACTTATAGTTTGGCCTCAATAAACATATTGCGTCCTTTTTGGGCCACATTGTACTCTATATAATAACTTATAAACGTCAGGTACTAAGTACTAGGTATCTAAAATAATTATAGATTTTTACGTAATTATAACCCAACTTTTGACGCAGCGATGTACACTCTCCTATAGCACGAGGGTTACTAACCTGCCTTACGCATTCTTATTGTTTTAAACAAGTGCGACGCATCTAATTGGCTGACGCGTGGGCGGCCATCATTGTTTTTATCATATGTAGGTCAGTTTAAGGACACGTGCACTTAAAGGTATGCGATGTAAACAAAAAAGGCGCCACCTGCTATACAAATTAAAGTGAGATATTAAAGGGGATACTTCGATTTACGTGCTGTTTTCACCAAGATTTAACGAATTTATAGCTGTTTAACGTTAATAATAAACAAATAACAATAATTTAGAAATACTTAATTAAAAATATGTTTTAAATTTTACTTTTTAGTTTGTATTATTAGGTAAATATTAATTAAAACCCAAACACTTACAATTTCAGATAGTTTACAATTCTATTGAAACATTTTATGAAACACTCAGTACCATATACCTACACGTTTCCAATTTTTCAAATGTTTTTCTTAGATTAAATATTGGACATAGTAAAAGCAAAATTAATTGTTGCAATTTTAGTTAATATCTATTCTCGTGCTTTAATAAACAATTGGGAATCCTCGTAAAGAAGGACTTTAAGTGTATGTTAGTTTTAATTAGCTTTGTTTTTACTACTAATTATTTATATGCAGCGAATTAACAAAAACAGCATTTACAGCACAATAACATAATCTATTTGTACAAAAAAATTAAGTTAGTCATTTTTAGTTTAATCAGTTTATTAATTTAAAGTCGATGGTGTGAATCTTACATTTTACAGTGCCATATCATATAAATATGTTACTTTATTCCTCGTGACTTCAAGTTTATTTGCAAGGGTAAAAAGGAGTATATCAAAAATACGTATGTATTTAAGCACGCTTTAATAACCCAGACATACATTTTCTATTTAAGAAAAACTTAAAATATCTACTACTTTTTCGTGAAACTCAATTTCAGTTTTCTTAATAATCCAGAATCAAAAGAGAAATAAGCTTTACCTTAATAAAATTAAAGATAATTTACAAACTACTAAAAAAAAGAGTAGTTTACGTGATAAAAAGAGGCCATAAGCAAATTGTTAGTAAATGGTAATATAATAAATGTTTGTTATTGTCGAAATTATCTAAAATTTACGATAGATACAAGTAGGTACCTATGTACCTATAGTAAATATTATGTTTTATTCAAACAAATCTATGTTAATGTTGTTGACTTTTATATAACACAAATGTTGCACATAATAGTGAGAAGTTTTGCCTAAATACTTTTTTAATATCGTATTTCGTATATTTCAAATTGTAATTATTACTAGTTTGCATATGTAAGAACCTACGTCCTTATGAAATTTCTTCCTCTTATGATACTAAAATGTACCTAATACGTTTACCTCATTTTATTATAACATAAAACCCAAAATTACCCCATCCTCATCAATCATATGTATTAATTTATCGATATACACTGATCTGTTTTATCATTTTGGTTTCCCTGGTTTTTTTTATTACTTAACTTTTTGTAAAAACAAGAACTACAATAATAATTCTTTGCTTTAGAGTGTAAACTAACATAATACTTTGTACCCTGTATATAGTTAATTATTTAGTTAAGTTTAGGTGAAGTTAATGTGACAATTTATTTTATTTTCAAGTTCTTGTAAAATCTTTTTATAACTCATAGTATAATTAACACTAATATACTAATTTAATGACTCAATGATCTCGTTATGTTAAGTATGTACCTACACAGGTATATTCATGCGTAACACAGTACCAAAAGTAACTTTCGCATACATTAAGTAATACATAGTTATGGATTTCATCAGTTATAATAAAGAAAATGTTAAAAAATGTTGTAGATTTTCCATGTTTAACAATTAGTAATCCTTTTACTGATACGTTACATTGTTTTTTTTTGGTCACCCTGTATTTTTTGGTATTTAATCAGTTTCAATTATAGATAACAAATAACCCCTAATAAAATATGTTTTCTGAGGTCGATTAAATTAATTTTACCAAATGCATGAAATCTAAACTTTATCATAGACTTAACAGAATCTCTTTTTTCTAACGTTTGCTTATAAAATTAGCTAAGGTATTAACACTTAATAAAGTCATAATCTGTGATTTAGTTAGTGCATTTAATGTAATAACAATTAATTTAATTTAATTAAAATACAGTGTGTCCCACGGTTCCATGGTTAATGATTGATACCTACATGGAAATGTTTATGAAAGTACCTACTTATTTCCAATGTGCATATCAATTTTCTTAAAAAACGGTAATAGTGAATCAGAACTTGGACGGTTGAATGTATTCTTTTTTTTTTTTGTTAGAAAGGCACATACTTTAGCTTCATTTTTGTGTCGAACAATTATATCTGTGGGGAGGGGTGGAGGGTAGTTTCCACCGTTGCTGCTATTAGTATCAGAAATAAGAAATTTGATATATAAATAAATCGACTCTATGTCCACGAAATTTAGGGATACCCTTTATATTGCGATTTAATTATCCACCCTGAACTTTTGTTATTTACTAAAAAAAAATTGTACCACGGGCAACAGCGCAATATAAATTTAAAGATAGAGAATAGAAGACTGTGGTAATCAAATTAATTAATCAAAAAGAGAAACTCATCTCCAATTTTCTACATCTTTACTTCATCTACTTCTTACGTGAGCCTTAATAATTACGCAAATGTTTATTTAAGTTAAATATATTTATTGCCTAATTAATTACACTATTTCTGCATAATTTATAATTAACTAGTACGACGCAATTTATTTTAACACCTAAAATAGTTTCACATATGATAAATCACAATTTTTATTTCTTATGTAACTTTTTAAATAACTAAATAAAATAAGACAAACGTGATATACTAAATTTAACACAATGTTTATTGTATTGAATATATGTACTTAACTTCTCTCAAAAAAATTTTATGGTGAAACTTCTTGTCTAGCTCATTGCTTTAATAATTTCTCGACAATTGTCATTTAAGCAATAACTAGACAAGTTGACTTGCAAAGTAACTTAATTTTCAAAAGCATTTTTCCTAAGGAATGCTAAACATCTTATCAATAATTTAATATTTGTCCTTTATTTATGATCATCACAATGTAGAGCAATAAAACATTGAGCTATTTACATAACAATCTATTAAATTAAATATTAATTACAAAACGTTTTGTATAAGGAAGCTATTTTATTTTGGTAAATGACAAAAATATATGTATAATAAAAATAAAACTACGTCATACGATGGTCTTCTTGACGGAAAAAGTAAGGAAAGTGTATTTACTGCTACAGGATCTTATGTAGAACAAATTTGTGTAAACATCTATTTTTTCCAGTCATCCTTTTCGTAGTCCCATTTTGATGCAATGCCCTCAATTGGATTGTTTTGAATGTCAAGCATTCTTCTTAACTGTGCTTTACGATTTTCTTCACTAAAGCTGTCTGGTAAAGGTGAATATACTGAAATAAAAATGTTAAAAATAGTGAGTTAGAAACAATATGTAAAGCTCTATAAGCTTAGTATATACCCCATAGTTTCATTGCTAGATATATCCAAATTGCCATAGAAGAAAGTAATAAGGCAACTCCTATAGTCATCTTCCATTCTCCGGTTGGAGCATTAAACTCTGCAAATGTTTGACAGAAAGATGCTCTATATAATGCTTTCTTTTCTGCAATGCTTAGTTGTTTCCAATCGCCCTTTTCTTTCTCACGAAGAGCCTGAAAGAGAGCACATTTAAACAACACTCCTTGCTTATATTATTAAGTAATAAATTATTCTTTCATAACAATTTCATTGAATTTGGCAATGAAACACTATGAGGCCATCATTTTGAATTATTCCATGCATGCAATTTTTATTGTTATTATAAAAGTTGAAATATTTTACCTGTATGTCTGGAGTTGGTTCTTTCCACCTTATGGCAGGTATAGGGAAATCTGGTCGATCAACATAATTAGGTTGACCATTATAACCATATCCAACAATTTCTCTATTTCCAATTAGGGCTTTTGTGGGATCCTCTTGATGGGCACCCCGAGCTCCAAATGGTGTTGCACTTGCCCGTAATGCTCTTAAAGCAAGTAGCCTACCTGCCATTATCTAAAAAATATTGATTATATAATACAGATACAAATTTTATACCACTAACAAGAAATATAACATTTTTATTTTCCTAAAAATTCGCCAAACCACCTGTACATTTAAAATCCCTAACGTTCGTTTGTTTTAACATTAATAAATTTGTAGTTATTAATTAATAATAATTGGATGTAAAATTCACATGGATCATAGTGAACTTAAAAAGATAAATACGAATTATATTTTTTGAAAATTCACCTAAAGACAACGCAATATATTTTTTTTTAAAAAGGTATCCAAGTTAAGCGATCAGATAATATTTATAAATATTATACTTACAATTTTCGCTTTGCAAACAAAATGGTCGACGAACAGAATTATTCAATGTTATCATAGATATTACGTTGTTGCATAGTGGTACCAACTCAAACTGCAGTCATTTTTGACAGAGGCAGAACTGCAAAACCTAAAACCACAGTATACTGTGCTAAAACCAGCAGAAGTTAATCTATGAGCAAAAGTGACGTTTGGTGACGTTACATCGCCATTTTAAAGTTGTTCTATTTTACTTGCATTTCCGTGCTTCAATTTCCTTACATTTCTTATCTTATTTAATTAATGGTGTGGTTAATTTGTGTCTCTTGTTCATTTCTACAGATTGGCCTATATATATGAAAAAGCATTAAAGTTCATTTTGATAATATTGGAAAACAAGTCGTTCTGTACATTGATATTCTATTGCTGGAGTCTGTTTGCTGTAGGCTTTTCATCTTAAATGATTTTGCAGTTAAGGTGAGAATACGTACCATAATATACATATTTAGGAAGGAATTAGATTTATTTAAAAACAAATAAAACACAACGGAAACGTTTCACTTTTAAATTACTAAAAGTGAAACGTTTCCGTTGTGTTTTATTTGTTTTTAAATTTATCATGCAGTTTCACAAAAATTGTACCAAAAGCAGTTTGTCTTTTATTACAATTAGATTTAATTATCTACATCTTGATGCACTGTTATATTCCAGTAAATTGTTTATCTATTAATAACTTTGTATTAGTCCTCACTTTCTCGGGATGTTAATAATTGTAATGTATTTCATGTGTCCCCGTTTCCCCAGGATGTACAACATTGATTTAAGTACTTTATAACATGTATTTCAAAATTAGGCAACTAAATGTTTATTGCTTATATGTTGCTATTGAAGTATGAGATTTCCTGTTTGTAATATTAAATTGTCTTGTCTATTTCCTTCTTTTGTCAATAGATACCTACAAAAATTGTGTCAAATACTAATATTTACTTGCTAGTATCATTTTCTTAATCATAAACAGAGGAAGCAACATGTCTGCATTTTAATGTAATCATCATATATTATATATACATATGAGCCCATCAAATCTCACTTGACCATATCATTTAACTATACTAGTGTTTACGTCTTGCAAGTTAAGTTGTTGTTATTTTGATTATGCTTTTCATCATCTTTACAAAATTAGTGCTGGGTTGCATGTATAAAATATACACTGGTGTCACACAAAAACACTCATATAATTTCATTTTACAAAAGCATTTTAAAAATTCTGGATACCATATCTACTGGAGCATTTCCTTTCCAAATTGTATCAACCCCTGAAGGATGTACCAAGGGTATTTTGTCCTTTGAAACAAAGGCATTATTTTGTAGTTGTCAATGAAGAATTTATGGCAGTAAATTAGTAAGTAACATCATTAATTAAAACTAATGTAAGATCCTTTTTTAAAAGATGTGTTTGTATCTTTATAGTGAAATACTTTAAAAAGACAAAGCCACAGAATTAAAGTACGATGATGTTCTTTCCAACAATGTGAAAGTGTCGTGTTCTACAGTTGATTGAGGTCAGGAAATATGACTTAATTAATGTTGATTACTTGTTAGTAATGTATTAAAACGTTTATGCTTGAAATATGCTAAATACTTTTAACATTCTTCTGTGCAGGTTTTTTATGGGTAGCTGAATAAATTACAACAGTCTTTTATTTTACGAAACATTGTGCCATATGTTATGGAGGGCAGGTCGTATTTATTTATCTTCAACTAAAATATAGATGTACTGGAAAGAAGAATCCTAATAGAAGTAGATGTTATGTATTTTAGATGCTAAAAGGTGGATTTATGAGAATGAATTAGTAAGTAACAGCATTAACTACTTCTTCTTACACATTTCCAACTTTTTTTAAACAGCTAAATTTTAAGTATCATTTCAAATAAGATAACAGCAGATTTAAAATTCAATTAAACCACATTCTTTTCAGCAATGTAAAAGTTGGAGTAAATAAAACTAAGAGAGTTGGTGGTGTATTCGTTGTGAAACATAATTAGTTTAATATAATAAGAAATGAATATAAAAACACTTTTGGATAAGATTCACTAATATATTTTTAAATTTCTTAACAAATTTGTTTCGTTAAAGTTAGAGTAAAATAAGTATTAAATCATTTATATTAAAGTAATTTTGTAAACTACAGTACTATGCATATATTAAGTTTTATAACAATAATGAGAAAACTAATAATATTGATAATAATTACTTACTGAAGTCTAAACATGAACAAATTTCATCGTAATAGAGAATGTCTGCTACACTATAAGGAGTGAATCAATGTATGGGGTTTAAGGTAAACCAAACAAATTGTGCTCTTTCAACGTTATTAGGAGTTTATCGTTACAACGAATGATGTCATAAAGAATTTACACTGTATTTGTTTTATTGTGTTCAAACTTTGGACTTTAGAGTACTTACATTGAAGCATTGCAATTATCTACCATGCATAATAAATTGTACTTTATACAAATTGGGGCAAATCAGTTTGCGTTTATGTATTTATTTTTTAATCGTTATTGGTGTACACTTACAGAAATTAATTTATAGTTTGTGTGCAAATGAAGTTTCGTTTTAAGTACTTTTGGTAATTTTTAATCAGGTTTATTGATACTTATACCACACTTTTTATATTTAACTTTTTTCCTTTTTTATTGCATCAGGCTATAATTGTACTGTGAACGTTTACTAACATTTTAATAATTTTTTAGAATCGAAATAGAAAAGTATACTCTTATTCATATATTGCTTGTATTTTATTCTCATATGTTTCGAGGCTTATGATCATTTTGTGCAGAAATTCTTCAATATATACTAAATTTGGAAAATGATGAAATTTTTAAGTTTTCGGACTCATGTATTATTTTTTTGTTACAGTTCCGTTAGAGATTCGTTCACAGGATTACAAAGGAGCTTCATCGATATGCCTTTGTTAACAGTTAACTGTGGAGCTACGATATTCTGGTAAGTTTTTAGGTCGTTCATATAAACTCATCTATTACTGACTTTATAAAATACATTTTTATTTAACTTTAAATAAAAACTCATCAGTGTGTCATAATTTAATATCAACAAATAATACTAAATAACATAATTATTTCGATTATGAAGTGTTCATTTGTATTTTATGATTTTAGATTTGTTGTAATGTGTTTTATTAAAAAGCCTAAGATAATTAAAAATAATGAAATGAAATTTCTATACAGAAGTTAAACAGTTGATAACAGGCAAGGTTAAACTATGAATTTCAATTCGACAAAATTAAATTATATTAGATAATATAAATGATATTTTTGTATATTTAGTATTTACAACCTCGAAAACTAATTTTATATAAATTTTATTTTTTTAAAAGGGAAGATTCTTTGAAAATTTTGGAAAATTAACAAAGATTTGTTTAATAGTAAAGAGGACATCTAAGTTGTAAATGAAGTATTTAGTTTTTCTTTTTCTAGAGGCTTAACAATGGGACAATGGATATGAAGATCCTCTGTGTAGTAATGATGACATTCTAAGTATTTTTCTTTAAATTGTTCAATTTGGACTTTTCTTGGAATTGTTTTGGTAAGATTTTAAAAACAAAATAACAATATTATTTTTGAGTTTCTTTGATTATTAATTAATAGTTTTGTTGATAAATATACTTAAAATTTCTAGTAAAAATTAAAACCAAATGAGTATATTTTATAATGAAATTATTAATAAATACAATAAAACTATTGATTTCCACAAAATATTAATATTAAAAAGAAAACACTTAACAATTACTTCACCTTATTAAGAATAAACCAGAAGCATAAATTACTGAATTATTATTTTTAATTTAATGTCAAGTTTTTTATTAACTATTTGCAAATTCTAAATTTCTTTGATTACTAACTAATAATTTCGTATGATTAATGATATCTAAATTCACTTGCAACTAAATGACAAATATTTTTGAAGTTGTTACATTATCTGTGATTAATTCTGTAAGATTTGTCATATAAAGAATTTTATAGTATACAGATACTTTACAAAGAAATAAATAGTAATATGTATATTAACTAGTTAAAATTCAAGGAAATTGAAACCCAAGCCCCATTTTGTTAGATTATTATGCATATGATTCAAATTTTTCTTTAGTTATAAACTAATAATTCCCTATAATTCACTTGATGTAAAGTCAATGAAATAAATAAAACAAAACTAACTATTGATTTCCACAAAATATATTAATAAAGCACTTGACAATTGTTTTTCCCTAACATGGATAGTTTGTACTTCCGATAAAGTTGTATTAAAGGAAAACAATTGTTAGGTGTTTCTTTAATATATTTTGTGGAAATCAGCTGTTGATTTTGTTTTATTTATTAAATTATCAATTTTTATTAAATGAATTTAGGTTATAGGAAATGATAAGTTTATAATTAAAGAAATTTTAGAATGTTATTTATAATATAATTTAACAGAATAAGTCTTGATTTCAATTTCATTGCATTTTACTTAGGTAATATACATATTTATTTACAAAGTAGCTGTATATTATACAATTCTAAATATAAAAAAGATTAATTAATGCATCAACTTCAAAAACATCTGTAAGTTAGTTACAAAAGTTAAAATATTAAGAGTAAAATTATTTTATTTTATTTTCTTTACAGTAGTATCGGTTGTCGTTTATAGCGCCACTACATTCTATAGATTTGTAGGGTTATACATTTATCTATGGCCATTTAAAAAGTGCCAGATTTAAATTTTTCCAATTTGAATTGTTTTTTCGGCACATTTTTCGGTGTGTGCTTTTATTATATCTGGTGATTGATTTATTTAATGTTGTAGTTAATTCATTTTTGTTGTCCATTTCTCCAGATTGGCAGATGAATGATGGAAAATTGAAGCTCATTTTTGATATGTTACTGTTGGAAGAAGACGGCCAAAGTTTACAGTCTGTTGCAATCACAGTGCTGCTTAGCAATTTGTTACAACGATAATAGTATATTTTCTGCATTTGAGTTGATGTCGACATCTTCAGCTTGTCATCATTAACCAGCAAAACCACAGCCTGTACATAATTAAGGTAAGAATAAATAAAAGTTAATTAAAAATGACTCGTTATTGATATATTACCACCATATCTGTTTCAGGTCCTCGTTGGAGAAGACAAAGAAGATCCATTCCGTAGTTAGATGCTTATTTATTTGAATTACTTAAAACTAAATAAAATTTTAATTATTAACAATATATTTGCGGATAAGGGTTGGCTATAAGGGGTAATTGTGGTGGCCACGGAGTATTAGAGGGGCTTTTTTAGTCCAAATATAACGTTTAAATGTTAATATAAAATATAAGTTTTTCGTGTTGTAGTAAATACTAGAAAAGAGCGATGGTTATTGGTAGTCGTACTAAATTAACTTCTTGTATTGTTGTACATGTAGGATTATTAATTTAACTCATTTTAATATACCTACAAATACATTAATATGATAAAATCAATTATGTGCAACAAAACAATTTGGTGTTTTTTTCGGTTTTTATTACAACACGAACGACAAATAAACGTTTATAAAGATTTAATTGTATTTTAATTTGTTGTGTATTTTCTCTTGCACAGGTATTTTGTTATATTGCATTTGAATGTTAATATTATATTATTGAAATTGTAGAAGTATATAAGTAATTAATGCAATGTACATAATTATGTTACGATTGTAATGAAATAACAATAATAATAATGTATTGTATTTATAATTTATTGATTGTTGTTCTGTAGATCCTGGTTGTTAAATAATGTAAAACCCTATTGGACTAGCAATAAACTTAAAAAGGTAAAAAATTGTTTTAATTAATTTCCAGTATAGAGTTAATAAAGTTGAAACGATTCGATGATGTGTTGTTTAATATTATTATCATTTGTTGTCAGTAAGACTATATATAAAAAAGACCTGGTTCAACTTATGCTTTCCTAATACAGAAATAGAAAATTGCTCAAAAATCAAAATTTTGGTTGTCACATTATTTATTGATCAGCCCTCGTATAGGCCCAGAAATTAATAATTTGCTTAAATTTTTACTATTTGTATCAGGAGAGCATAAGTCGCAGGAGGTATTTTTTTTTATTTATTGATCAACCCTCGTATAAGCTCAAAAATTAAAATTTAGCTTAAATTTTGACTATTTGTATCAGGAGAGCATAAGTCGCAGGAGGTATTTTTTTTATTTATTGATGAACCCTCGTATAAGTTAAAAAATTAAAATTTTGCTTAAATTTTAACCATTTGTATCAGGAGAGCATAAGTCGCAGGAGGTATTTTTTTAATTTATTGATCACCCCTCGTATAAGCTCAAAAATTAAAATTTTGCTTAAATTTTGACCATTTGTATCAGGAGTGCATAAGTAGCAGGAGGTATTTTCGGAAAAATGAAATTTTTGAAGAAATTTCAACATTTGTATCAGAAGAGCGTAAAAATGGAGATTTTTTTTGGAAATATATATTGGTAGAATTAATGGTTTCGAAGAATCTTTGACTCATGATATGTCTATTACAGTTTTATATAATTAACGAAAACAGGTATATAATTTTAATATATTTATTAATTGAACCAGTTATTTATATTTTACTACAGGAACATACATTCATCATATATAATAACACATATAATACAGTAACGTTAAACACATATAATACCGTAAAAGTAATAACAATAGAAAATGTACAAATTAAGTTTTGACTATTAGATTAATATAATAGTACAAAACAAAATACCTGAAAGAGAAAATACACAACAAATTACATTATAACAGTTTATATGTCGTTCATGTTGTAATAAATGCTTACAAAAAAAAAGAGAACAAGTTGTTTGTGGCGCTTAATTAATTTTTTCATATTATTGTATTTGTAGGTGTATTAAAATGAATTAAACTAATACTCCTACATGTACAACAGTACGAAAAAATTAATTCAGTACGACTACCAATAACTTCCGCTATTTTACTACAACACGAAAAACTTATAGACTTATATTAACCTTTAAACGTTACATTTGTACTAAAAAAGCCCCTCTAATACTCCGTGGCCTCCACAATCACCCCTTATAGCAACCCTTATCCGCCAATATATTTTTAATGATTAAAATTTAATTTAGTTTTAATAATTTTACCAAAAAGACAATTTAGAAAAGTTTTGAGTATCAGAGGGACTTTTTTGTGACAAATATATCGTTTAAAAATTAACAAAATAATTTATAAATACAAATAAATACCTGTAAGAGAAAAATACAAGAAAACAAATGGAAAAGAATAAAGTACGATGTCTTCAGTCTTCGATCGATGTCCTTTACCTGTAAGCGAATAGTGCAGTGTATTAACCAACTAAACCACAAAGGACTAACGACAAAAACTAACAGAATTTTGGTAGAAAAGATTGGACAGATGTCGTCTGAGAGAGCTGGGCAGTCGCCTATTGCTTCTATTCCAGATAACCCACATCAATCAGTCTGAAATGAAGTGACGTTAGAAATAAGACCGCGTGAAGTGTATAAGACACTTCCAAGAACAACTAAGAAGCTAAGTCCAAGGCAAGTCGCTCAGGGAGGCCTTTGCTTCTACGCCTTGGATGAGAAGGAACAAGCAAGATAACGAAACGTTGAATCCTGCGGATCATGTAGGGTAAATGCGAAGCGTGACAGTAAGAATTGCAGTAAGCAAAGCGAAGAGGTAAGCAAGAGAACAAGCAAAATAATAAAATCATGCAAAATAAAAAAGTAATTCAAATAAATAAGCATCTAACTATGAAATGGATCTTCTTTGTCTTCTCCAACGAAGACCTGAAACAGATACGGTGGCAATATATCAGTAACGAGTCATTTTTAATTAACTTTTATTTATTCTTACCTTAATTATGTGCAGGCTGTGGTTTTGCTGGTTAATGATGGCCAGCTGAAGATTTCTAAAAATACACAACCTTTTAAGTTTCTTTAATTAGGTACTAATAAATTAATTTTCATGCTGTCGCAAAATTTTAAACATTTCTTGATAACAAAACTATTACTTACTAAATAATAATAATAAGTACAGATGGCTATAATGTTTTTTTATCTTTACTATTAACACACAATTAATTGAGAACCTGTTTTAAAATCTTACCCAAATAATTCCAAGAGTACTCCACTTAGTGCGCCACCAAAAGGAACAATACATATTACATGGATGTTGTCGATATGTGTTACCCCATTGCAGCCTGCAGAAAAAGAACAAATAAATTAATTATCTTACAATTTTTAAATATAATTCACTTTTACTTACTGATTTAAAGCAAAAATGAATGTCTCATTTTCAACTTTACAATATTTATCAGTTTTCTTGATTATCGAAGAAATAATGTTTATTTTCTTATATTTGAAGTCATCTTATCATTGACATTTAATGTGGCCTTAAGAAACAAATACTGTCCATGGAAGTGGAACTGCACAACGGAAACTCATTTGTACAGGCAGAAACACATATGCATTCTGAGGTGTCTGTTAGAAAAAACGAAGAAATGAAATTAAAATGCTATTTTACACAAAATACTACAAAAATGAATTTAAGTTTTATTAATAAAAGTAAAAATTCCAGAAATAATAACTTTCTAGTACAATAAAACCAATATGGCCGGCACGTATTTCGTACATTCCATTTACTTAATCCACAAATCACAGGAATAATCCGATATTAGAATAAGAAAATACGTACCACATATAAAACTAAAATTCCTGAATCTTTTGATACAAATTTTGTATGCACAATTCATTTTTTCCAAAATTTTTTATTAAAAACGCAGATGTAAAATCACAACACCGTAACTACGTATTAATCGGTCTAGAATCTGGAACCGTAACCTACAACTTAAAATGCTTAAAACCACAGATTAAAAACGACTTATTCCATTGATCGCTTTAAAGTATATGTTAAAAACATCCTAAAGTATATCTATGACTTTAAATACATTTTTTTAAAACCGTAGAAGGGGCGATTTTCCCTTGTTACTCTCATTAGTCGTTTTTAAAAGCATAATTTCAAAAATGTAATAATTATAAGTATTTAGGATAAGAAAATTTACTTATTTGAAGTTCTTTATTCTCTTCAATACTAAAACTGCTTTGGAACTTGTATTTCTGCAATATCAATTTTGAAATCAATCAATTTCTTAATTTATTAAAACTACAAACGTGTAAAGCTATTTTCTATATAAATTCATATAATAAAAAAATTAAAGAAATCCCTTTTATATTTGTTATGCTGAATCTGTGTAATTACTTAACTTTTGTGTACTTAGAAAAATTTTACTAAATTCGTTCGATAGGCAGCAGAATTATCGACTCTACATAATAATTATGTCCACAATTTATGTCTTCTGAATATTTATTACAACCGTCTTGAAGGACGACACGGTTATTTTAGGATGCCCTTGTTTGCAATTTAATCTTATTCAACTACTACTTAAATCAACTTCACCCCAGAAAAAATCGCAAAACTAATTCTTCTTAAAATTAAGTAAGATTAAATTTAGAAAAAAAGTCCATAATATTCGAAATATTACTGCAATATTTACTTATTACACATAATCTGTAACTATTCTGCGTATTGCATAACATAGGCAACGTTTTGCCTAGTACACGAAATAGGCTTACAATTTGGCATAACATAATTATATACAATAAAAGTATTATAAATATAAATAACAAACTTTGCTAACTTCGATAATTGAAAAACAAAAATTATATTGTTAAGGTAAATATTTTACGTATTTTGTGACGCACAAATTTATCGAGTTTGCTAAACATAACATTTTGATTACTAAATCCATGAACAAACCCATTAAGAAAAGTAATCTTAGCTAAATAGGTACATTTATTAATGTATTTATTTACGAATATGTACAGTGATAAAACCTAATAGTAAGAATAAAATGCATATTCAGTGACGCGGTAATAACACAAATAGTAAAATATTTATAGGTATACACTGTTCACATGTAATTAAAAAAGAATCATAAAAAATCCATGTCCAGAGCGTTATACAAAGCTGCTATCTCACTGTGACTTGTTATCCTCCAAAATGGGAAGTTTAAAGCTTTTGCAGCTGCCTCTTCATCTTGACCATCACCTATCACTACATATGTACAGGTTCGACCAAATCTTGCCACTATCCGCTGAAAGCAACTTTCCTTCCCTTAAAAATACATCGAATATTATTTTTATAATATATAATTTTAAACATTATATACCTATTTTGGTGGCAGAATAAATATCTTCAATTGAAAATACGCCTCCCAAACCAAAAAGCAATACTTTGGCTAAAGCTGGAACTAGCTGAGTAGTTGTGACTAGGACGTTTACATTTTTACTTCGAGAGTTTATAAGAGTCAAACATTTGTTAGCTAATGTTAACCAGTTGTCTGTGACAGATTCTATTTCTGCCCTTAATTGGAGCCATTGTTCTCTCTTTGCAGGTCCAAGTAAACCACCAACACTAAAATAATTAGGATGTTGTATTTAACATTTTAAAAATGAAATGGAAAATATTAACAAGTATTTTATCAACAAATATAAAATGACCACCCAACTTAGATGAGCTAAGACGAAAATAAAAATATATATAAATTGGTGACATGAGAACCCGCAAAAATGAAAAAGAAATTAATATTTATGCAACAGTAGCAACAAAAAAAGCAAAGAAATATGTAGAAGAATTTGAACTAACAGTAAATGGGTATGAATAATAAAGTTCACAAATAACACCACAGTGTGTTTACTTCCCCCTAATTTTACTAATTTGAAAAATAGTTCAGAATATGAAATATATAGACTTATAACAAGTATAAACATTTCCTAATGGAGCTTTTAGTATAGTGATTTGTAAGAAAAAACTGTAAAACAATTCTGTGGAGCATTACAAACATTATACCTTTGGAAATTTTATAAAAAATCTACATTTCCAATTATACGTATAAACAATGCATAAATAAAGAGTACTTACCTGTTTCTATAGTTATTATAAGTTTCCTTAATTTTCCTATATCTGAATGCTAATTTTCTCATCCAGTCTACACCTCCACGAACACCTGTTCCTAAACAAATGTTGCCACTGCCTGTAGTAGAATGGAATCCATCAGTAGAGAAATTATAATTACTTAAGTCCTGCCCATTATCATCAGATGAAACATCATCTATATGTACTTGATCACAATCCTACAATTAATAAAGGAATAAATCAAAATACATGTTCTATTATTTGGTAATATGTCATATTTACCTCAACATCATTAAAAAAAAAATGTGTATCAGCTAAGTTAAAAACCATTTCTTCCATTCGATATCCAAGTTGCAGTACACTTTGTGCATCTTTCTGATATTTTGATGCATATGTACCAGTTAATAAACTATGAAATATAATAATTGTTTCATCAAGGTCCCAAATGAAAACCCTATCTGTAGATGATTCTGCCTTTGATGGTGAAACTGTATTAGTCCTTCTACCCCTGCCCCTTGAACCTCTGGTTTCTGAGTTTGTAGCGTTTGATGAATCTCTGGATCTTCTTGAACCATCCACTCTTAACGGTGATAAAGGTCCATCCACAAGGCAAACTCCGTTTGTAGAACTTTCTGTAATACAACGAAGAACTCAAACTTTTCAAGGAAATATTCAACATTGATACCATCATCATCATCATCAGATTCACTTGTATCACTATATGGACACAACGAAATGGGGTTTTGCATTTAATTAAAGTAGAACTGGTCACAACTAAAGCAAAAGGGTACAAAAGTATTAAAAATTGGTGCAAAAATTTTTTTATTAGGTCTAGTTTAGCCTTGACCTAAAAATTTGTTGCAAATGCTGTATTAAGGAAGATGTACCCATGTTACAAAGAATTACATTATCTACTTTAACATTCACAAACATTAAGCTAAAATTAAGCAAAATATTAGCACATTAGCTTTATTTTTAAATCGTTTTATATTACAAAACGTATAGGTTATGTTTACACAAACATCATTAGGTTGTGTCTCTACAACCGCTAACCGGTACTAAAAATAATTTATACAATATTTATAATAAAAAAAAACAAAAACTAACAAGCACCAATATTCGAAACAACAAAGTGTTATTTGTTATTCATTAGCATATCTCTTTAATTAAATTTAATTAAAGGTATGGCTGGATTACCGTTAAACAAATTGAAAATTTATTCGAAAGTTTTTGTCACAAGAGCGCTTTTTGCAAATTCGTTCTTCACGTTTTCCAATTAAAAAAAAATATATTTTGAAAACATTCATGGCGATTCTGTTGTTGTATGTTACTTTTTTCAAAGGAAAATAGCAAATATTTTCAATATGTTTCTTCTAACTTCCAAAAAGGGGGTACCTACATTTTAAAAGTATTAATTCAAGTAAAACATTTAATTGAATGTTCAGTAGTTTCACAATTTTAAAATGCTTCACCCCTTAATTTTTAAATCCATAAAAATGCGAGTAAACTTTCAAACATGCAAGTGTCTAAAGAAGAAAAAAGGTTCTGTTCGCATCTTGAGTAATTAGTAAATCTAAGTCTGTAGTCATCCCCAAACAAGAGAGAGTAGTCCTTAACAAGTTTAAAATTCTTCTTCGTATTTTAATCATTTAAAATCAAACGATTGCTTTACAATTTTGGGATTAATACTTCACATTTGAAGCTTCTCTTTTTCCGAAATATTCGAGTTCTATAAACTAAAAAATATTCTTAAAAAAAAAGTAATTTTAATTTTAAGAATCGTTCAGTATTGAAAATGAAACTGCTTAGTATGAAATTGATTTTTAAAATCGTAATATAAATTGAGCACAAAACCAGAATTTTCACAAAAACGATGATGAAGTGCCAATAAACGTAAGGGAAGTTCCTTCCAACCATCTTAAACATTTAGAGGGGTCGTTCTTGTTTGTTTTACTCTGCACCCTTATGAAATCTTTCACATAGCAACTCCCTCCAGTTTAGGGAAAGGAACGCCCTTAGCTTCCGATCGATTAGATGGGAATACACAGCAATTCATTTTTTAAGAAAAATGTTATTTCCTACTTTTGCTTCTCAACATTATTTTGCGACAAAATACACTCATTCAATAAGTATCAAACAAAAAATAAACAATATTAATTAAATTTATTTTTACCTGGTAATGCGGAAGTGGATAGCTGATAACTTGCAGCGGCTATACTGGTCGAGGATCCTGGCGAACTTACAAAAGGGGAATAGCTTTGAGGACTGTAATAACTAGCAGAAGCGTACGTTTGGGTATCCGAAAAAGCTGAACCGTAGGATCCGTAATCTATTGCCTAAAATTTAATTATGTTAGAGCAAACGTTGAAATTTCTATTTATATTTAGTATTTATAAAAGTTGGTAAATATTAGGTTTTACTGGAAAATCTTAACTTTTACCATAATAACGTTTCAAGTACTCAAAAGGTTCTGTAATAAAACTTATTGAATTTAGTTTCTTTTCGCCCTCTTTATAAGTACCGATATTAGTCATTCGACACAATTGAAAGTTTTATTGCCTGGACCGCCACTCAAATAAACAATAATGTGCATTTCTGTTTAAACATTTTACCAATTATTTATTCGACTAGCACTAGTTATTTGACAATAGTTAGTTAATTAAGTACTTGTCTTTAATTTCTCTTTTATAATAGAAGAAACAACAAGGGTAAGCAATGTTCCTTTTTATATAATATATCCTTTTAATAGATAGTACAGTATAGTATAAATAATATCACATATTTGAGTTTTTTCCTTTTACGTTATTACAAAGCTAACCAGTATCGTTTATAGAACAATCTAATTTAAAATTCAAATTATTTCTCAACTGTGAAACTATTAATGGATTGTCACAATGTTTGAATAGTTAAATAGCCTTCGTAAATTAAAGTCGATTGTCGTTTAAAGGGGCCAGGGTAAATAACAGTGTTCTTTTCTTTTTTAAGTGAAATAAGTTTAATTCATTCCTTAATTAAATTCGCTGACTACCATCTAAGGAATGATCTATTATTTTAATGGAACATAACAACATTTTTGTTTTCTACTATTTGTGTTGAGTTGGACATACAACCGTTATTATATTGGTGGTCTAAATGGAGTTTAAAGCAAAGTTTGAATTAGATACTTTAAACAACAATTGTGTTATGAAATAACGATAGGTAAAACAAAAAATATACATTGGTACTTCTATAATTCGAATCGCTATGTGATTACAGTTAGATACCTACAGATAGGAATATTTTTTTCAGTGCACAACTTTCCACTTTTAATTTTTTAAGTACTTGGTACGTTTTAATGACAAGTACTCGTAGAAATTAATTAATTGCCACAGTGCTTATTTAGTACCGCTATTAAAAAGACACGTCCTACATCATCTAAGATTCCCCCAGAATATTCGACTTATCGAAGCTGGTGCCAAATATTCTCTTCAAGTAATCAAGAAATTTGAGTAATTAACGTTCGAGAGTTTGAGTTATCAAGTAAAAATTACACGTACTTCTCATAGTTAATCCTATTGCCAACAAGTTTGATTCAACTTACCAAAACTAAAATAACTTAAAAATATTCAAATTTTCATTATTTTTCGATAAAAGTAAAATTTCGAAAATACCGTACTGCCTCGTCTTGCGGATGTCCTACTAATTTTATCTATTAATGGAAAATACGAAAAGTCCTCTGATATAAAAGTTTTAAAAACGAAAATATTTTTTAGAACAATCAACCTCTTTACTACCGCCGTTTCTGCAAATACAATACAATACACTTAACTAAAATGAAATTTGAGTACCTTACATTTGTAACAAAATTCTCGATACGCGGTTGGCATTTTCAATGAAGTGGTCAAATTCTCTCAAAGTTTTTCTTTTTATATTGGAGGTTACATGAATATCATTTTAGTTTAATTTTTTGTCGCAGCTTTCAAATTTTTTTCTTTTTTGAAGATGGGTACATATAAAATTTTGTAAACGAATAATACGTAAGTGGGCGTGTTTATTTTCCCGCCCCTTCAAATAATGTTCACTTATGTGTTTCTTTGTCCCAGGAAAGTAAACGAGAAAAGGTTTTTTTTTAACTTTTATGTTTATGTGACGAGAAGGGAAACAAAATGCTGGAGAATGTGGGAGGAAACTCTAAAAAGGGTGGTTAAATATGAGGAGAAATTGGGGAAATTAGAGAAAGGGAATATAAGAAAAGAAATTTGAAAACAAAAAAGGGTTTTAAATAAAGGTGGGAAAAGTATATATGACAGATTATTTTGGGAAAGCCTATAATTACATGTATACTTATCAATTTTAAATCTGTAACTGCATATTGTGAAAAAATTTCCGACTAAAATAATTTAAAAAATTCTTGAAAATGATAGAACCAAATATTTCACATTTTTCACGTTTAATAAATAGGCTCATAACTATAATTTAGTCATTCTTTTTTATTAAATCATACCAGCTGATTATGGCTAAACGGCACGAGCGACAAATTTTTGGATTTGGTAACAAATTAGCGACAAATTATAGTGTGTCAGAAATCAGAAAAATAACTTTGTCGTGCTAGCTTGATATAATGTCATTTTCGTCGATTTAAAACTATCGATATGCGACCATAACGAAAACTTAAAGATTCTATTCTCCCTCGCCATAAGATAAGTTTTTCTTTCGCCCCCTCCAAAATTAAGTTCTAGATGCGCCGCTCGTTGGCGGTGAAAATCCCATTCGGTATGCAAATCTCCATGGTAAAATGAACTATCTAATACCTCTTTAGATGGTCTTGAGTCAGATACTTAATGCATATAAAAGAAAATGATAATGTTTTCATACTTGCGTGGGAAATCCTTGTGCAAAGGACGCTCCTGCGGCATTGTAACCGGCATATGTCGACGTGTATTGATGGGTCGATTGTGAATGTCCAGCGGCCGCGGTGGCAGATTGAAACTGCGTGGCAGTCGAGGAATACGGCGAAGACAGATAACTGGGGGGCGTACCCTTGCATGCCTGATTGAGGGCGCGGGCCGAACTGAGCGAGGAATACGGATACGAGGAAGTGTTGTAGAACGAGGAAGCAGCGGAATTCATGTAGGAGGCTGCCGCGGCCACCGGGGCCGACGGTGGTGGTGCTGCTGCATACGCTTGTTGCATACTGAAACAATTAACATATTTTGAAAATGGCAAAAAACGTCCAATGTGGTAACAAGCTTAATAACGTTTACAAAAGAACAATTTCCTAACTGATTTGTTTTCTGCATTTTTGACAATTTTCTGACTTTAGAATAATAAAACTGAAGAGAGTAAAATCAAGGAATATCATCGAATGAAATGGAAGCAATTAGGACAATATTAAAATAAAGTATTCAAATAGAATCTATTACAAAAGAAGAAGAAACCCCAATACAATCAGAAATGGGAAAAGGCTTCCTGGATTGGTTAAGGGAAGATTAAAAGGGGAAAACCACAACGATCCCTGAGCATGGGCACGAAAGGAACAAACTGAGATAACAAAGCCAGGTAAATAAAAAAGAAGAAAAATTGGGGGAAAAATAAAAACATAAAAGAATTATTGGAGAATTTTCAGGATGATAACAAAGAAACGAAGAGAAGTATAAAAAAGGTCGAAGACAAGTTAAATGAAGAACTTGAAAAAACGAAAATAGTAATCGAAATAATTAAAAATTACATGGAGAAAAATAAAACTTCAACATCGAAAAATGAAATAGCGATTGATAAATTAGAAAATTAAATCAAATTAATGAACAAAGATAAGGGGTTTAAAAATTAATATGATAGAGAAACAGAATAAAAATTAAAGGAATTGGGGGAAGGAAATTGGAAAATAGAATTGCAACGATGAGAGAAAAGATGAAAACGTCAAGATTTTACAGGTATTGCAGAAAAGTGAAAATAGATATGGAGCATAATTATAAAAATTTTATAAAACAAATTGAAATATTAAAAAATAAATTGAAAAGAATAAATGTGTACGTTAATGTTAAAGATATGTAAGACAATTTGTGAAAGAAGAAAAAGAAAGAAATCCAGAAAAGATGATCAAAGAAAGTGTACCTATACATATGCATAGATAAAGATGGGAATAAGAAGAAGACGTTTTGGGGAAAGGAGGGTAGAATATAAATATAGAAAAATAGAAGGGAAAAATGTAAAAAAAAATATTACATAGAATGTACCTACCTAATAGGGGTAAAAAATAAAAAACACAGAAAATTTAATTCAATTTGAATTTGAAGAATACTTACACCACAAGGCGAAACGTCGATGTTGGTTTTAGATTAATAAACATTAAAATGTTCTTTGAACTTTGTATTTCTCGCAAGTACATACTTGCTTAAGATATATAAGGTAAATAATTTTTGATATTATAGACTACATAGTTGTTTGAGAATATTTTTGTTAATATAATTCAGAATTATTTGTATTTATTTTTAAACAAATATTTATTCAAACAAGGTATTTGTATTTCAAATAGATTAAAAAGCAAAAGTACTTGTATTTGTATTTAAATATTTTTTTTGTATATTTTAGTCTGTTTTTTTTATATAAATTGATTTAACTAATTTATACATGTTTAGTGAATGCGCTGGACAAAAAGTTTTATTCAACTACAAATTGATTTTTCAAAAAGTTACTTTTTCTTTTAAATGATTACTTAATTACTTCAATTAAACATAAGTGACTTTCACCATCCCTCCTTTTCTGTTATTAACATTTTTAAGTAAAATTAGAATATCACATTCTAATCCTTTATATTGGACTATTCTACCATCATGTTGCGTCCATGGATTTTTTTTACAAAAAATGTTCCAACGTCTAGTTCAAATTTTTACCGTTTTTCACGAAAATACAAAAATCAGTTATAAAATTAAAATTAACAGAGATGAATAATAGTAAAAAGTAAAAAATCCACGCTCGAAAAAGTGACGACAAACGTGTAACAGGACACCGTATATTTGTGCATAATAGACCGACAAAAGAAAATTGGCAAGGACAATAGAATAATATTCTTTGAAAGAAAACTCACCTGTTGTAGTATTGATGTGCGGTGCTGTAAGTTTGTGGATAATCTTTATCGTAAACTGAACCTATATCGACTGGTGAGCTGTAAATTGAGCTTGTTTCTTGAGAAAATGCTATCACGTCTCCATCTACCAATCCTGGGCTCTTTACTTCCGTTTTTACCTCTACAACAAGATGTCTTTGTTAGTTACTTAACATTTAATTAAGTAGAAAATATATTTTACAATATAACGAAACAAAACTGAATATAAACAGATAAAGATAGATAGGGAGTACCTACTAATCTTGACTCGAAGTTTTTACATAAGTTTAGCATACCTACATCTAATATATAAAATTCTCGTGTCACAATGTTAGTTAGTTACCATACTCCTCCGAAACGGCTTGACCGATTTTTATGAAATTTTATATGCATATTCTGTAGGTCTGAGAATCGGCTACTATCTATTTTTCATACCTCTAAGTAATAAGGGTTGTCGACCCCTAACTTTTATTTTTTATTTTTTGAACAAAATTTTTTTATGATTTGGCATTAAAAAATACATATAACCGGTAATTTTCACCCTTCTACCGCCAACCCCCATTTTTTAATAGCGATATTACGTAGTACTGTAATAATCTTCAACTCTCAGTGGTCGATAACTAATCAATTATTATCAATCGATTAGTCATCCCCGCCAGGCGTCTACTGATGTCACTACTCACCCAGCAAACAACACGCGGAGTGGGGATGAGAATGAAGCAGATTTTTTTAGAATGTTACAGGGAGTTCAAATATGTTCTAAGAAGTAAAAGAATGTTTTATTATAACTTTTCAGAATGATTTGGAAATGTTCAAGAATGTTCCAGAATAATGAAGATCATTCACGAATGTTTCAGAATATCAACTAAAGTTAGAGAATGTTTTGAATCATTATGGGATATTCTGGATAGTTCTAAATACGCGAATATTCTACAATGTTCCATCAAACGTGTAATATATATTCTTACTCGGGCAATTTTGCATCTTTAGATTTTTGTGTTTGAATTTTACACAGATGAAAAACTATAAACTGTCAATTAGTCGATTACGCCAAACGACCAAATTGTAAAATTTAAACTAAGAGAAAATGAGTTTTCTAAATACATAATTGAGGCTTTATAACCAAATCAAACGCAAGTAAAGTTAATGGAACTATAGAGTCTTGTAAAGTGGAAGTTCAGGTCAATAAATAAGCCCAATTATATTTAAGCATATTTTGGTAACATTCAAACAAAATATGTTTTATTTAATAGTAACTAAAAATAATCTGAAAGCCTTTATAAGAGTATTCTCAAATAGGTAGGTATTCGGTAATAATGAACAGTTGTAAATATTGGAAGTAAGTAAAAGATTAAACAATAAAATTGTTCTTAAAATTAAATAAAACTATTATTATAATATATAGGCACTACTTCCTACCCTCTTCTTTCGGTTCATATTTTTCCTTTCTTTTCTTACCTCTTTTCGCTAAAAGTTTTAATAAGGTCAGACCATTACCGTCTGCAATTATTGCCTTTCTACATTCATACATTTCCTTTTTCCCTGTTTCCTCCTCTAATACATGTGCCGTTGATTCGCTCGTCTCTCCACATAATCTACACAATCTCTTACCTCCTTCCATCAAAAACTTATTCTCGTTACACTCATTCCCCGTTGTGAATCTAGCTATTATCTGTATACTTTTTCCTTCTCTTAAATACCCCGGCACCCCATTCCCTTGCCATTCATCCCGGTCTATTTTTAAGTTGGGTGACATTTCCTTTTTTTTTTTTATTCATCTTAACTTATTAATCAAAGAATGATTTTGTTTGATTCCTTATTAGGATCACAAGGTTACGGTATGTAAATACAACACGAACAAAACGAGTGTTGTCGTGGTCTTGTTATTCCCTTATATATAAGTAGATAGTGTCTTACTTTGTATAACTTTCTTATTTTATACATTTCCAAGTTATGTTTAATATACAGTGTGGTCCATTTGGAATTAGGACACCTCTGTAAAGTCGCTGTTTTTAGTCCGATTTTGATAAACTTTTTTCCAGATTATTGCTCATGGAAAGCTGCATTTTGTGGCAAATTGATAGATTGCTATCGCAAAAATCAAGGCCTACTGTGCAATTTCTTTGAAGCGAAAATGCGAAAAGTACTATTAGCGATTTTTTTACGTGAAAACTAATTACACCACTGTATTCAGTGACCCCTAAAATAGGTCTGTACCAAATTTCATTCGAAAATACCGCATATTAATAATTTTAATTATTAATTTTAAAAATTAATTTATACACCAAATGCATTGTGAAGATCAAGTAACTCATGCAATAAGTAAATAAAATAAAGGCAACTCATACAAAAAATTAGTTTATTGAACAAAATATTTTAGCAAAAGAACGTAAAATAATAGGGCTAAATTAGATTTTCGTGGCTTCTTCTTCTTCTTTTTTGTATAAATTGCGATTATTCACTTATTTCATGAGTTACTTGATCTTCACATTGCATTTTCGTGTATAAATTAATTTTTTAAATTAATATATAAAATTATTATTATGCGGTATTTTCGGATGAAATTTGGTACCTACAGACCCATTTTAGGGGTCACTGAATACAGTGGTGTAATTAGTTTTCACGCAAAAAAATCGCTAATAGTACTTTTCGCACATTCGCTTCAAAAAAATTGCACAGTAAGCCTTGATTTTTGCGATAGCAATCTATCAATTTGCCACAAAATGCAGCTTTCCATGAGCAATAATCTGGAAAAAAGTTTATCAAAATCGGACTAAAAACAGCAACTTTACAGAGGTGTCCTAATTCCAAATGGGCCACACTGTATATATATAGATATTAACATTCTTACATTTTTAATCCTAATGAATTCGTTTCAATATTTGTTAATGGTCTGATAAAAATATAACATAATCATAAAGTTGCAATTTCATTAACAAAAAAAATGTAGTTAGATAATATGATTGTGAACTAGGTTATAGAATTGCAGGTGTCAGTAGGGGCGGAAAAATTTGAATAGAAATATATGTAAATCCGCCACTAGAAGGTAAATAGTCAATAACAGAAATTGTAACATCCAGGATGAACATGAACATGCTTAAATGAATTTTTTACTTTGCTATGATAATGTTTGATTGAAAGTACATTTACCCATTTGCAATTATATCTAAAATGCTATTCTGTACTTATAGTAAAATGAATTGAATTACCGGCTGGTTCGGCAAGCAACGCCCACGAGCCGGGTAGATGGTGTGAGGAGGTGACGCAGGTTGAAACCATTGACGCCGATGGATCGTCGGCATGTGTGGCCAAAGACGTTGCCGTCGATGTTGCTGCGACCGGTGGTACCGGTGCTGGTGAATCGCAAGAACTAGATGAGTGACTGCTACTGCTGTGAGGACTGCAACCGTTGTTTGACGAAGACAATCTGAAACAAAAGAGAAACCACGTCAAACTGATGCACAGAATATTTTTTATCGTATCAGATTGGTTTGATTTTCTTCTTATTTTCCAATAATAATAACTAAGCCGCTTAGTTAATTTTCTTGTGATTTGTTTTGACCCTTCGTTTCAGCAAATAAAAGATGATTCCAAAGATCCGTTTATTGATTTTGGTGGATTTTTTATATAATACTCTCGCATGGCGTCTGTTAAGTATTCTGGCCATAATGCAATATCGTTTATAAAACTCTTAGTTTCATCATTACTTTGAGATGATTTTAAATTTATATTTTCTCCTTTTGTTCCATCTTCACAAACGGAATTGCTTGGTTTTTTATGCTGATCTTTTTCCAGAATAGTTTCGGACACAAATGATATTTCTGGAGTTTGAGCAGGTGAAATTTGTGAAAAAGATGACGATTGTTGTAATTGTTCTCTATCTACAGTTAAAAATTTGTCCAACGATCTTTTCATTTATTTTGCCACTTTATCTCAATCTGTTTTTCGCCTTCTTTTTTCATTTCCACTTAAATGTTTATAGGAACTCATTTTAAAGACCATATTTTTATAAAAACTTACATTTTTATCTTTAGCAATCAACGATGCGGCATAATTTGGATACGTTTCAGTAGTAATTATTAATATCACGTTTAAAAATTAAAAAATTAAAAACCTAATTTTCGGATCCCAAAAGTGACGGGCCCTAGGCCTTAGTCCGCCCCTGTCCCGGATGATATTGATGCTTAGAACCCGGACATGTTACCGCAGTATTTTTATTTAAGTTACTTAATAAAATAAAAAATTATTTTGATTTTTATTTATTTCTACATTAAATTACAAAACAAAACCTTCTTAATGTTTTACCTAAGAATTGTTAGCAGTCTTGCGTTTTTTATTTCTTAAAATAAAACAAAAATTTATTCTTTTTATATAATTTAAGTAATTTGAAAACTTTTAAACCCGGATTGGACTACGAATGAAACCCCGCCCGGACTCCCTCTAAACTAGGACAAATCCGGACTGATGGCAACCCTATCTGAAACTGAACACAGCTAGGAGAATTGTTTTAAAATAAACCAAATTGCAGAACTTTTCAACAGTTTATTTCTTGTATAAAATAAAGTAACAGGCAGCAGAGAGTAACTTACAAAGATCGAATCTAATGAGATAAACAGAAACTTCTTCTTAGATTCAAATCTAAATTTCATCTTATGGACGTTTTTCAAAAACGGCCTTTTATATCAATAAGTATGTGATCCCGCCTTGCAGAATTAGAAAAATGTTATCAATCACGCGGTAATAAAATGAGTTTGAGGAATAGTGGGTATTAAAATAGTATCTAATTAAAACGGTTGTAAAATAATATGTGATATTAAGTACTCAAGTAAAATACATATACCTACAGAGTGGATTCTAACAATAGCGCAAAAGCGTTTGAATAGATACCCGAAAACACGTTTTAATGTCCGTATATACCTACTAACCAATTTAATTTTACATCATATCAGGTGATTCAACAACGAAGAATACAAAATTCCTTTATCCATTTCCTGCACATTTCAATCTTCTCTAGTGAAGATTGTTCACTCCTTGCAGTCAGTCGTTCCTATACAATCAGATTCACTACTTTTTAATTTCAAATTCTCTTACTAGAAAGAGATTGAATGACCTTTTGAATGTGTAATTATATTTCTACAAGTACATTGTATTTATCTATAGTTGAGTGTTATAGAAGAACAGAACTACATTTTAAAACTTTGCGCAGCCAAGACGTAAACTTACAGAATAAAAACAAATGAATTTATTAACAAACTCAACAATTGTTTCGGGCGTTGCCATTATTAAAAGTTTAATGTACCAACCCTTTAACAATTGAGTATTAAGATTATATTTTTATTACCTATTATATTTCGAATACTCTGTACCTACCTATAGTAGGTAAATTTAGATTTAGAAACTTCTAATTTGTAGCAATCACAATATCAATAACAAATAACAAATAAGGCTCATTTCCTTCAACAATAATTAAGCTGATATCTATTAATAAATAATTGTAACATTGTACTTACATTTAAGTAGGTAAGTACTTTAAGAGAAAAACAAATAGAGTCGCTTATCTTTAATTTTAACAATTCTATTGTTACGGGATGAATTTCAAATAAAACACACTTTGCAATGTCACTTAATTTTATTTCTTACCACTGGACCGGTTTCGACTTACAAAGTCATTAAAGAAATAGCGAAGAATAATGGTTATAATGATAAACTGATAGATAAATTACTAAATAAAAAATTGTATAAACAAGCAATAGGTAGAGTGTACCCTAGGATAAGAGATAAGAATGTACAATATAGGACATTAACATATTTTGGGAATATTACAGATAACATCGCAAATATAATAAAAAAAGATTTAGTCAATATGAGAATAGCTTTTAAGCCGCATGCAAAATTAAGCAATCTATTATTTAACACTAAAGACAAGATAGAAAAAATGGACAAATCCGGAGTATATAAACTAGAATGTAAGTCTTGTAATGGTGTGTATTTGGGTCAAACTGGTAGAAAATTTAAAACAAGGCTAAAAGACCACGAAAGAGCAATTAGACTAAAAAATGGTTCCTCGACATTTGCGGAACACATTACTGAAAATAATCATTTATTTGACAATGTTATAACACCTATACATTATCAAAATAAAGGTAAAAAACTAGACATGCTAGAGTCTTTAGAAATCTTTAAATATAATAAATTAGATAATGTTAATTTATTAAATGACCAGATTGACATCAAATACACTCCACTGTTCAAATGTGTTATCCAAAAAGGAACAACTAACCCTCCCTCTCTTTAAGTGGTAGGCATTGTAGGTATAAATTAGATCTAAGTAACATTAGCAAGCACTGTTGATAATGACTTTGTAAGTCGAAACCGGTCCAGTGGTAAGAAATAAAATTAAGTGACATTGCAAAGTGTGTTTTATTTGAAATTCATCCCGTAATCATGGACTGTGACAAAGTTGAAACCAAAACTATAGAGTTTTTTAAAAAAAAAAATTCTATTGTAACGAAATACTAGTAAACATTAAATTTATAGTAGACAGTAAGTAGAGGGAGGAAAACAATACTTTTAAAAAGGGTAATTATTCAAAGATAGAGCTTGAGAGAAAAAGACACATCTAGTTCAAGTTCAATTTCATAACAATTTACTAATTAATTCTTCAATAACTCTGTATCTTCGCTGAATTTTTGTCCGTCTTGAGAATAGTTTGACGATACTGTATTTTAAGTGCACAATTAAAATTATTAAACTCTTCGAGTTTGTTATTTCAACATCGCATCCCTCCGAGAAACAACCAGAGCCCATTACACTAGCAAGGAAGAGGGGAGAGAAGTTTTTCATGTTCCTTTTGTTTGTAATTTTTCTATTTTAGAAATTCTAGTGTGATCCTTACTTATTCGCATTTTCTCAAGTATCTAACGCTATAGTAAATTTCAACACTGATTACAAGCAGATTCGACGAAAAGTTATTAGAAACTATTAAATTACTGACGAAAATAGCCTCTAACCAACCACTCAATCCTTCTTTCGTTCGTCAACTCAAAGAAAAAAATCCAGTGCCTTAACTTCCTGGCAGCCAAATTAATTATTTTCGCATAACACATGTTGAGAAATAAAAGTCAATGAATGAATAAGGAAAAGCCTTTGTCTTCGATATGTTAAAAGTTGTTATTACGTGATTTTTAAAAAAAGCTTTCATGTTACAGCATTAGGACAAAAAAATGTGACATTTCTGTCTTGAACATGTATCTACTAATAATAATGAACATAGAGTGAAAGAGAGTGGTTGGTTATAAAAAGAAATTTGGTCACGTCCATAAGAGAAAAAGACAGTTCTAGTTCAAGTTCAATTTCACAACAACTTACTTATTCTTCGATAACTCTGTATCTTCGCTGAATTTTTGAATACATCTTTGGTAAATACTACTTTTTTCCAGTGGTTTTACTTTCTATTGTTATTCATTAAAGGCTTTTTAAATGAGAGGGTACTTTTTTCCACTTCTGTTACCCCTAATTTTTTTAATTGGCTTTTGAATTTATAACTTATTCGTTTAATAAACTGCAGGGAAATAAATTAAGTACTTTTAGAAAACGTATTTCTTTGTTTTTATTCTGTAGAATTACAATGTTTCGCATGAAGTTAGTGCACCGTTGATAGTTTGAATTTGATGTAAACTGTTATTTCCGACTAGCCGTAATCAACTAACTACTCGCTCTAGCGAATGAAATAGTTTTATAAGACCATTCCCATATAAAGGAAATGAATATAAGTAGATATGTGTAAAGAAAAAAATATATTCGATAGAATCGACCTTTACTTGATGAAAATCCATCATCACATAAAAAACAAGATTATTTAAGATTTTCACAATAATGTTATATCATAAACGTGAAGATCGTTTCGCCAAACATTAGTTTCATTTTCATCAGACATAAAGTAAATACAGAATATTGTGAAAGTATTTATATACTGTAACTATTATTATTAATATTGTACTGGGTGGGAAAACGAAAGATAATTTCAGTCTTTCTCGAATTTTCCAGTTTTCATAGCAACTTTCCCAATCTATTTTTTTATAAAAGCTTGACTGAGATTATAACAAATATTAATAAAATTGGTCCACACATTTTCAAGTTTGGCTGTAAGTTACAAACAGACAAGTTTCTAAATTAAGGTTTGAAATCTTTTGTAGTATATTACAGAGCTGGGCGAAGTCTTCAGTCAAATGGCGTCAAGCTTCAAGACCTAAGCCCAAAAAGATTTTGGTTCTTTAAGTCCCAAATACATTTTAAAATCCAAGAACTTCGAATTACCAATTACAATAAAAAGTAATTAAATTCAAAGCCCTAATGCCTATAAAAAGGGCTTCCTGTACACCATTAGGGGTTGAAAGGCTTGAAGTACCTTTGTCAATTACGTCAAAAAGCTGAAAATCATTTTCATGATTTTGCTTTGCTTCAAGCAACACAAGAATTTCTTGAAGCGTTTTAAATAGTGATGAGCAAAATTGGTCTTTTTTCGCAAGACCAAGACCAAGATCGAGACCAGACGAATTGGAGCAAGACCAAGACCGAGACCAGACGAATTTGAGAAAGACCAAGACTAAGAGTGAGTAAACAAGACCAAGACCAAGCTCAAGATTATCCGAGTCTTGGTCTTTGCCTTGCTTTGCTCATCACTAAAGTACCTACCTACTCCATAAATTAATAATTGATTTTAGACTGTTTTTATGATTGAATAATAATACCTACGCAATAACATCTTAATGAACTTTTTTTCAATTTGTGGATGGTGAATTTAGGTTTAAAAATGTTTGCCAAATGAAAACACGGTTACAAAATTTTTTGAAAAATGTTCGTTTAGACCTTATTGCAAGACCAAGACTTAAACCACGACCAGGCTAAATTCAGCAAGACCAAGACCAAGACTGCGTAAGCAAGACCAAGATCAAGACCGAGACCAGACGAATTAGAGCAAGACCAAGACCATGACTGAGTAAACAAGACCGAGACCAAGCCCAAGACTATTCGAGTCTTGGTCTTGGTCTTGCTTTGCTTATCACTAGTTTTAAAAGGACTTCGAGCACTTGTTTGAGAAAGGGTTGAAAGTACAGGGTTTCTACCAAATTTCTCTCTTGAACTTAAAGCACATTTTCAAGCACTAGACACTAAAGCTCTGCTCAGCTCTTTCGCAGTGTAATCAAGCGATATATAAGGAACTTTTGCACAAAATTACATGTTTCTAGGCCTAGTAGTTTCAATTTTATTTATTATACTTTCTATGTCAATTCTGTTACTGTCATAAACAAGTTCGGTGGAAATCATTAAGTTTAGAGTATGTGTTGATATTAAAGTTTTAACCTCTGTTTCACACCTTTATATTAGAGTTGACATTTTGAAAGCTCATCATTTAATGGACATGATAGCGTTGTAAAAGAAATTTTTGTGCAAAATGTTAAGTTTTTTCGTTCAGTGATTTGGGGTGTGTCCCTTTAGGAACTGAATTTTAAAATATCCTTTCTTAGTGTTAGGTATATTATAACGTTTTTTGCAGAAGTTTTGAATCCCCAGACCCAGGGTTGATATAAGTCAGTCACTGTATTCTTGTATGAACCTAAAAGGCATCTTTTAGATGGGCATATATGTATAGGTAATATAATAATCGATAAACCCTGGTGCAGCCTTATTTTTTTTTAGTAATTTAATTATTTTTTAAAAACACTGTACCTAATAAATTATGGACGGATTTGACGGTCACACTGACTGAGTACAAATATACTCGCTTGTGCTGTGTGAAAAAATACTGCAGTCTGCTTAATACATGGGTGTGACAAGAACTGTGACATATGTACTTCTTGTCAGATCAACCATAACTCATACATATAAGCCGCAACACAGTCCATTCAATCCTCTCCCTCGTGTATGCATGTGTGTTAGTAGATACCATACAACACAACACAGCACGGCACGGTACAGCACAAGTCCTACACTGTTTCTTAGGAAAGGTTTCTTAAATTTATTTTCCGACCTGTGTCACCATTCCTGACATTCTATCGATTACTATTATTAACTGTCGTGAACGAATGAGTTCTGAAACGTTCGTGTCCAACTGACACTTTAAGAACAAGTGTGTGCATTCTTTAGTAACTGTTTTTGATGTAGCAGGCAATTCGGCATGCTTCGCTATCAAGAAAATAATCGTGGACTTGTGAACGAGTGAAATATCATCAAATACAGAATCAAAATCAAAGCTTTTAGGGGTTGAAAAATGTTTAACACTAAAATACCAACATCCGACGTTTGGTTTTGTTGCGTAAGGCTTTTTTAACCCCTTAGTTTAAAAAATTATCCATACAAATCAAATTTATTCTGTTGTTGTATGTCTAATATCTTACAAAACTATTGTCAACCCATCCCCTTACCAACTACTACCTCTCCCTTTATACGTTCCTAT
Organism: Agrilus mali; assembly: GCA_029378335.1. Classification (NCBI taxonomy): domain Eukaryota; kingdom Metazoa; phylum Arthropoda; class Insecta; order Coleoptera; family Buprestidae; genus Agrilus; species Agrilus mali. The sequence continues at coordinate 4,270,066 of CM055655.1, read as the reverse complement.
TTCACGTTTTCCCGTTTTCCTAATTTTTATTATATTTTAATATCTATCATTCTCTTTCATTTTCTCTTTTCCTCAAAATTTGTGTCGCTCTTCTGATTCACTCTTCTCTCCGCATATGACCTTATTCTCATTATAACCATTCCCCGGTTTTGAATCCAATTATCACCTCTATACTTTTTTTTCTTTTATAAATCCCGGCACCACATCCCCTTGCCAATCTTCCCATAGAAACTCCCTCATCCCTTTCGCGTATCTCAATCCCAATATTCTTCACTTCTTACAATTTCAAACATTCAATCTATTTCTTCTCCATTCGTCCATTTATCTTTTATTTATTGCCATTCCGGTTAAAGCCTTGTCCCTCTCCACATCATATTTTATTTTTGTCCTAATCCGCAATACCTCTCTTCTTAAGTCTCTTCCGTTAATCCTCATAATTTTTCTTCAAAATTTACCACCCCAGTTCTTGCCTCTTTCATCATTTTCCCACATTTCGTTTCTCTTCTAATAATATGATCCGGAGTAATTTTTTCCAAGCCCAACACCCATTTCATATAGGCACATACTTTTTACAAATATTTCCTACTGGTCTATAATCTTTTCATCTCCATATCTACCCCCTAATATATAAAACGTATTGAATAGCATCATTCATCTTTTTAAGTTATTCCTAACACAATCCCGATATCTTCCCTAGCATTTCATAGTTTATAGTCCGGTCAAATTAGACCAAAAAATAAGAGTAAAGCTACATAAATTCCCACCAAGCTGAAAGTCAGTGAGATTGTTTAAAATATAATTAAAAATTAAATTTGAAAGTTCCCCATCTTTCCCCTGTATGGAAAATAATTTATTCAAGGTTTAAGGTCAAACAAATAAGTATTTCGCGATTTTCAGCAAAACGGTAAGTTTTATCATAAAATTACCCCAGACAAAAATTGTAGATCATAAAATTATCTATAAAATATGTATCTCTAAAATACCCCAAAATAAGCTATGTGACAAATAAATCCCCAAGAACTAGAAAATATTTACTGCAAATAGAAAAAAGATTGTAGAGGAAAATGTTTCCCCAGAAGAATTCCCCTGAAAAATATATCCCCAAAAAATACCCCAAAGGAAAAAAAATCCCCTATTTTTCGGGAAAATCCCCTAATCTGGCAACCCTGAGACAAACAGTATTTCATTTATTGGGCACACTGACATAAGCAGGTATAAGACCCTAACCACGCATACAATTGAACAGGAGACAAATGTTGTCTCGAGGTTACACTGGCGTATAAAATAAGGGACTGGGTTTCATTTAACCTGATATCTCAGAAACGGTGGGTCTTAGGAATAAAAAATATTGATACATATTTTATAGATAATTTTATGATCTACAATTTTTGTCTGCAGTATTTTTATGATAAAGCTTAGTTTTTCTGAAAATCGCAAAAACTCATTTTTTTGACATTTGACGAATAAAAATTTTTCCATACAGAGGAAAGATGGGGAACTTTTAAATTTTATTTTTAATCATATTTTAAACAATCTTACTGATTTTCAGCTTGGTGGGAATTTATGTAGCTTCGAATGTCTAAATTGACCGGACTATTATATGCAAATCGTCCTTGTTATTTCCTGTAGTAGGTAGTTGCATTTTCTTACCCTTTCCCGTTCCATCTTATTTTCCTTTTTTACCTCTTACTTATCTAAATTCTATCTATCACTTTTGTTTTCTCACTATTCAACTCCAAATACTTTGATTTATTAAATTAGTGAAATATTATGCATACTTACTTACCTCAATGATACTGCGAGGTGATCTTCAACTGGAATACTGCGTCTGAAAAGAAAAATGTATCCTAAAACGTCTACAGATAATACAGCAAAAATTATATTTTAATATCTAAAAAATCATATCTATAGGTATATTTTACACGTATATTATAAGAAAACCTAAAAATTTATTGATACCACGAATTAAAATCACAATTGCCCTATATATTTGGGTATAATAATTGTTCATTAATAATAATAATAAAAAGAAAGTTTCTTATGTTTTAAAGAATTTATTATATCTTTACAATTGTTTCGATGTCTTACGTCTTTTTCTAGAGTACAATGTATAGATACTGAAAAAGACGTATGACGTCGAAACAATTATTGTATTATTGATCAGGTGGGGTAATTGTGAACGATTTTAGAAGTTTGACTTTTGAAGCTCGATTTACCCTAAATAAAGATTAAATTTAGGCAACTATATGATTAATTTAGGTCCTTGTTTGGTTTTAAGTGAATTTCTGTTGATAAATATACAAATTTAGATTTTTTTTTGCAAAAAAAACTCAAGTTTACAATTACCCCTTCATTTATTAACGCAGTCGAAAACTTAGGGGTAAATGTGAACAATCATCTTGTTTGTACTGGCTTTATAAAGATTTTTAATGAGGCAAAAGTGAACAATTCGCTTTCAAATGTAAATTCCAATGAAAATAATATTTATAAAGCAGTGTTCACAATTACCCCAAAAATTATCTATATATTATATAGAAATATTTTCACTGTTTAACATAAAATATTGCGACACTCTTCCTCTGCTGTTTAGCGCGCTAAAGCATCCAACCGTCAAAAGTCAACCCCCCCGTGTATATAATTCCCATTAGTTGGAATAATCAAGAGTCCTATTTCATCGAAATAAAGAGCCTGTTTACTATTACCCCACCTGACCCTATAATAAATTCTTTGAAACATAAAAAAGCAACTTTCTTTTCATTATTGTTGTATAAAATGTGTTTCATAAAACACCTACTGCATCATTAGTAAATATAATTAATTGTTCATTAAGTTGATAAGTATATTTATAATTTTTAATTTAGGTATTTATAGTATCTATACAAAAATGTAACTTCAGCCTAATTGTCACATGCCTGGTTGGATTTGAGTTTAAAAATATGTTTTAAGCAGTTTGTCTTTTCCCTATTTTTAATATGAAAAAAAAAAAATAATAAGGTCTCATAATGACAAAAAAGCTAAGGACTATTTTACGAAATAAGTAGAAACAAGAGTCTGTTTGGGTTAGATACGCAAACGTACTTTAGAAATGGTCCCCAACTGAAATAATAACATTTAGGAAACATTTTTTACCACCATTTAGGTTTTTACAATACCTATAACGTACCATCAATATACTTTATTATGCATCAACTTTTTTGTTTTGAAAAAAACAAATTTGGGTAATTTCGACCACACACAATAATTTCCTTCTTTCTCCTCGTTTTCATCAAAATAAAAACAAGTTTGTAGCTACCAAGAATCGTTAAGAAGTTTCAATAATAAATACCTACTCAGTCAGTCCTATCCATAACATAAACAGACGAGACGATTCAACGTCACAGTGACATAGAATCTACAGCAATATTCGTTGATTTATTTGATAGATAGATACCTATTGGCAAAAATTGACCGACTGGGCGACCGATCCGGTCAGGTCAGGTCATCTGACATTGTAAATATAATGGACATTATTTTTCAACCGTGTTGAACACATACCATTCAACGAAATGAGAAAACGAAGAAAGGTTTTGTGGATGGTGGACGGACGGTCGTTTTGGCCTGTCGCATGTCCTAAACGTTTTATCTTTGGGAACAAGTGTCAAGTCTAAAAGTTAATAGTGCATCGCCGATGAAAGCGGCAAAAGAAAAAGTGTCTACGAATGACTGCACCAAACGAACGAACTTTGTACATACGTAAACACGTAGGTATATACGTGTATGTGTGAATGAGTGAATATGTAGAGACAAAGACGAACCGTAGAGAGCATATATATACATACCTACCATTTGGCCTACACATGTTGAGACCAAGTCAGGAGAGAACAAACGATGAAGAACACCGACCGACCGACAGACAGACAGACTCACTGCTGCTGCTGATCTGATGCGTGCCTTTTTATGTATTCTATTTTCTTTAGCAGTTTTTAACGTTCGGTAGTTCATTTAGTTGTGTAAACAAGATTAATTATGATGAATATTGGCCGCTGACGGATGTATGCGTTTGCTTTCCGCTTGAATGTAACTAATTGTAAGTAAATTTGTTTTTTCAACGCTGCGCGAACGCGATTTTTTTTATAACGCTCCAAAATAGAAAGCCGTTGGTCGCAGCGCCGGTTTCTTTTCTTCTTATTATTAAGTATTACGTTCGATTCTCAAAATTTGTAACAACTACATATGTTTATGTACCTAAGTATATGCTTTGCTGATTGTGGGAGAGTGAGAACGAGAACATCCACAAGAAAACCAGGGGGCGCCTGAATTTTAAAACGAATAATTTAGGATAAAAAACAAAAGTATTTTAAGTGAGGTTGGTAAGAGCGGTCACAATTTTGTCGAGAATTAGTGTGAGATAATAAGTTAAGTGTAAAGTATTTAATAAAAGTGTACAAAAATCAGCTTTCCATTTTTTTTAAATTTTTTTGACGCTACAAATAGGTAATCTAGAATTCCATTACACTAATATTCGAGTATTTTGGGAAAAATCTGTAATTTAGAGGTGCTTGGTCTGCCCTTTGTCACTGCTAATCTTTTTCTGAAACATTTTTAAAGTAAATCCTTAAATTTTTGCCAAGATTGTCCCGAAATAACAGCAAATGTTCCGGGGATTTCCAAAGACGTTCCGAAAAATTGCATCTTAAACAAGTGTGAAGTCTTTGTGAAATTATAACAACAACTGCTATCTTTATTTCCAGAAATTCGTTCAACCTTACCTCGAATTTTGCATTTTGAGAAATGTCTACGATGGGATTTTAAACGTTGATAAATTAAACGATCAAGAGCAGCGAAATGGAGAATGGAAGGATACACACGAGCTTTATCAAGGGTAGGGAAATCCAACCCATAAGTTTAGAAAGAAAAGAAAATAAAAGATGTAATCACTTTCTTTCGCTCTATGTTCATTATTATTAGTAGATACATATTCAGGACAGAAATGTCACATTTTTTTGTTCTGATGCTGTAACAGAAGAGCTTTTTTTAAGAATCACGTAATAACAACTTTTAACACGTCGAATACAAAGGCTTTTCCTTATTTATTGACTTTTATTTCTCAACATGTTATGCGAAAAGAATTAATTTGGCTGCCAGGAAGTTAAGGCACTGGATTTTTTTATTTCAGTGGACGAACGAAAGAAGGATTGAGTGGTTGGTTAGAGGCTATTTTAGTCAGTAATTTAATAGTTTCTAATAACTTTTCGTCGAATCTGCTTGTAATCAGTGTTGAAATTTACTATAGCGTTAGATACTTGAGAAAATGCGAACAAGTAAGGATCACACTAGGATTTCTAAAATAGAAAAATTACACGCAAAAGGAACACACAAAACATCTATCCTTTCTTCCTTGCTAGTGTAATGGGCTCTGGTTGTTTCTCGGAGGGATGCGATGTTGAAATAACAAACTCGAAGAGTTTAATAATTTTAATTGTGCACTTAGAATACAGTATCGTCAAACTACTCTCAAGACGGACAAAAATTCAGCGAAGATACAGAGTTATTGAAGAATTAATTAGTAAATTGTTATGAAATTGAACTTGAACTATATAGATGTGTCTTTTTCTCTTATGCTCCATCTTTGAATAATTACCCTTTTTAAAAGTTTTCTTTTCCTCCCTCTACTTACTGTCTACTATAAATTTAATGTTTACTAGTATTTCGTTACAATACAATTGTTAAAATTAAAGATAAGCGACTTTGTGGGTGTTTGGTTTTCTCTTAGAACAGGAATGTTAAATACTTATTTATTTAATTTGTTTGTTTTTATCGAAGGAAATTAACGATAACAAAAACAAGGCGGAGTAATTTGGGCATTACTTTTGTAAAACAGCAATATTTAAGGCGACAGACACCAGAACGGTTAGTTGTTAGTTTATTGTTTAGTCTATTTTACAAGATATCGCCTGATGGCGTCATATTATGCATGTTGCTAATACAAGCAGGTAGGTAGCTGTTATTGTATTAGTTAAGATAGAGACACGTTCGCGAGTAAATTCCTTTTCAATAAAACACATTCTATACTGACTGCTGACTGCTGTTTCTGTGAATATACAAAAGTCAACAATTACAAAGATATTTTTGGAACCTTTTGTAAACGGATAACAAACAATAATGTTGGTAATAAATTTTTACTGATATCTAAACATGAACAAATTTCTTCGTACCTAATAGAGAAGGGTTTCTCAACCAGGGGGGCGCGCCCCCCTAGTGGGGCGTAGAGGGATGTCAAGGGGGGTTTAAGACGTTTGTGTTTTCAATAGAAAAATTATTTCAATGCGGTAATGAAGTAAACACTGTAGGTAGAATATCACATTAATTCATTCAGTCGATCACCGTTTAAACGCTGAGTCGTTGAGACAAGTTTCGACAAACCAACTGGTACAGAGTGCAAGCTCAAGTATCTCACTAGTATTGTCACTATACTCCCTAGTACTCTTATAGATTGGTTGATGAAAACGTTTTAATTTAGTCAAAGTTCATTTTGTGATTGTTTTTGTACAAATTACATAAAATTTAATGTTGTTAAAATAATGCGATTTTTATTGTAGGTACTTACTTACTGAAAAATTTATAGGGGGGGGGGGCATGAAAATATTATTTGTGATCCGGGGAGCCTTGATGTAAAAAAGGTTGGGAAACCCTATAATAGAGAATGGCTGCTGCGCTATTACTTTAGAATGGTTAGAATGGTTTATAGCAGAGGTTCCCAACCTCGTGCCCGCGAGCACCATAGCGCCCGCGGAACGATTCGTATGTGCCCGGCACTATTCAACAGAGACACAGATTTTTTTCATAAACATTAATTTAAAATATTAATTATTTTTATTTATTTTTCATGCGGCATATAAAATTGAATCATTTTTCGGTTCGACATATTTATGCAAATCATTGTTTTCAAACATGAACTTAATAAAATCAAGATATAGATCTCGACTCACCGATGAGCATCTTTATGATTGTTTGCTAACAAGATTATCGTCACACTCCGAATTATGAAGCGCTGGACAATAATATGCAATACCAAAAATCACATTGACATATTCCACATTGATAGTACATTTTTTATAAAATGTTTTTTTTTTTATATTTGTTTAATTTGTTTAAGTTTTGCAAATTTTCTCCGTGTGTATGAAATTTTAATAATAATTTATTATTTTGAAATATTTTTGTTTATTATTTATTTACAAATTATGAATATAAGAAATTCATGGGAAAATGAGAAGTTATGGAAGGAGTTTGTTTATAAAAAATAAGTGGTGCCCGCCCCCTACCGATATTTTAGAATGTGCTCTAGAGTACAAAAAGGTTGGGAACCCCTGGTTTATAGGATATATATATTAATGTAATTCCTAATACCCGTGAACCCGTGATAACCAATTTTAATTTGCTAAATCAGTTACATTGATTACACCGTTTTATCAACGAACAACTAGTAGGTACATAATATAAAACAACCATTAAATTCAATTAATTTGTCATAGATACTAAATCCATTCAGTACTCGTTACCCAACCAATAAGATTTGCATAAATCTGTAAGTGCATGGTATTTTATTTTCGATTCTCGGTGTTTCCTTTTATAACTACTATAAAGTAGTAAATCGTGGCAGCATGTACCTACCTACTACAGACAAACAAAGGAAAAGTTGGATAGAATATCAAATAGATACTAGCTATGCCCGAGACTTCGTCCGCGTGGAATAGTGACTTTGGGTAGCATTTAAAATTTTTTTCTTTTATATTTTTATTTTCTGGGCCGTAAGCCTTTTCGCCGACGTCATTACACAAAAACCTTCACCCCTTATTTTTACCCCCTTTGGGGCAAAATTTTTACAAACTTTATATATCGTATTTATATCTAATCAAAAGCCTAAAAAATAAGTTTCAAGCCTCTAGCTTTATATCTACTTATCTATATCTGTACCAAATTCTCATTTAAATCGGTTCAGTAGTTTGGGCGTGATTGCGTAACACACAGACAGACAGAGTTACTTTCGCATTTATAATATTATAGATTAATATAGTTTAAAATAGTTTATATAGCTTATAGTAGTCAACTACTTTTATTGATCCAAATAAACAAAACCTCTATAACTTTTGACACTTAATATTTTAATTTTCTGGGCCGTAAGCTTTTTGGACGACGTCATTACACAAAAACTTTAATCGGCTGATTTTATCCCCTTTAGGGTAAAATTTTTACAAACATTGAATGTCGTATTTATTTATATCTGATCAAAGGCCTAAAAAATCTTTAAAAATTACGGAATTTCCGCACAAACTGTCCTATTTCAACCCCTTACAACCCTTTTTTTCGCATTAAAAAGTAGCCTATGTCCTTTCTCAGGCTCTAGACTATCTCTGTACCAAATTTCATTTAAATCGGTTCAGTAAATTTTAGGCGAGATTGTGTAGCATACAGACAGAGTTACTTTCGCATTTATAATATTCCGCGAATTCATTTTCATCGATTTTCCCATGGGAATAAGATATTTTCTCGCAATTAAACGTAGCCTATGTGTTAATCCAGGGTTTCAGCTAACTCCATATCAAATTTTATTAAAATCGCTCCAGTCGTTTAGACGTATAGAAGTAACAAACATACACACTCACAAACATTCGCCTTTATAATATTAGTGGGATTCTATTTTGAATTAACTGTGTCCATTATTAATCACTCAAATCATGCTGTAATTAGTTTTAATAAATTTAAAACTTGAGCAATAAACGAAAAACTAAAATAAATTACTAAATCGGTTAGCAAAACCTGCAGCTGCATATCATAATACTCAATAACTATACCTGACTATTGAAATTTGGATAACAGTATCTACACGTATAATATAGTATTTATAGAAAAATGGATAGGCATATAATTGCAAGAAGGGTTTTTCTTTTGACATGAACGTCATCCCCCCTCTTAGTGAAATTTAGTCAGATGAAGTGATAATATTTATTCTATAATGAGCTCTTAATTAAAAGAAGAAAAGAAATCAGAACAATTCCTTCAATTAAAAAACTGACATGAGACTTTTCAATTTTCCTTTTAAAAAGATTTACTAAAATTTTCCGGGACCCCTACATACTAAAGATTAATTAATGAAACAGGGTGTTCTGCAATAAATGCAGCTCAATTACATATTCACCTGTAATCACAGAACCTCGTAATAAGGAAAGACTTACTTACTTTACAGCTCACTTTCAGCAAACAAAAATTTTCGTTAAAAATGAAGAGCGTAGGTACGCCCCTGGTTACAATAAATCCACATATTTTATGCTTGTACAATGTTATTATTTTTAAATGCTTGTATTTCTGTAGTCGTAAACAACACACCTCGTAAATAAACTTTAAATATATGTTTAATATACTACAGGAGCAGAGCAATACAACACAACATAACATAATGTTTATTGTGTAAAAATTGTTCAACACGACTCATAATAATATTTTAAGTACGCTGTAATCAATGAGAAAACATGTTGCGGGTGTTCCCGTGTGCCACGACATAACATTAATGGGTGGGTTTGGTTTATAGATTAGATATTGAACTGAAATCATTTAATATGTAAAATTCATGTGTCTGTGGAAACCCATTTGTAATTTTCCCGAAATTTTTGATTTAGAATAATAATAAAATAAATCGCAAAAAAAATTTTAAAAAAAAAATAAGTATTCGTTGACAATTGTATCTACCAATCTGACGGTCATATCAAATCACATTTTCACTGTTTTAAATACGTTTCGAAAAAGAATGCTTCGTGGGGAGTCTCTGAAGTGGCGGTTCAACCAATAAAATCTTTTAAATGGCACCATTTAATTATCGACGATTTTGGAAGTTTGACTTTTGAAGTTCGATGTATCTTAGATGAATATTAAATTTAGGCGACTATATGATTAATTTAGGTCCTTGTTTGGTTTTAAGTGAATTTCTGTTGTTAAATATGCAAATTGGGAAATTTTTTTTGAAAAAAAACCCTGGAGTTTACAATTACCCGTTCACTTATTAACGCAGTCGAAAACTTAGGGGTAAATGTGAACGATCATCTTGTTTGTACTGGCTTTATAAAGGTTTTTAATGGGGCAAAAGTGAACAATTCGTTTTCAAATGTAAATTCCAATAAAAATTTAAATTTTATAAAGGTCGTGTTCACAATTACTATAAAAATTATGTATTAGGTATCTAGAAATATTTTCACTGTTTAATATAAAATATTGCGACACTCTTCCTCTGCTGTTTAGCGCGCTAAAGCATCCAATTGTCAAAAGTCAACCCCCCCGTGTCTATACTTAATTTCCATTAGTTGGAATAAAAAAAAGAGTCCTATTTCATCGAAATAAAGAGCCTGTTTTACAATTACCTCACCTGCCCCCTATACCAATATTCGTTTGGACCTGCAATGCTCAAAAAGAATTTGAAAGCATTTACAGGACGATTTTCAAATTCATAATTATCTAACTGTTAGTAATTTTTAAGGGCAATTACCGTTACATCATTTCAAAAAAATTTAAATTAAAAAAATTAACGTGTGTAAAGTTAGCAAAAAAAAACGACACCCAAACGAAATATCTTTGCGGGCAATAATTTTCCGTTAGTTTTTTTTAAAAAAATACCGGGGGAAGTGCGAGTCGAACTTTGCGCCCCGAGGGTTCCGTACAAACCTGTATATATGTGATGTAACTAAAAATTTAAGGTTTTCGGAATTTTTCCTTTATATGTGCTATAAAACATTGCTTCATGCCAAATTTCAAGATTCTAAATCGACTGGAAGTACCCTTTAGGTTTTGATTCCCTTGCGAGTAGTTGCGAGTTTGAAAATATGCGGCTTAAATTGCTGTTTCTTTTGATTGCGTTGACATAGAAGTTTGATTTTGTTACAACTTAAAGGTATTACAGACCTGAGTATTTGATATGAATTTCAATTTAATACCTCTACGCGTTCATGAGGAAAGGGGTAGTAACTTTAAAATTATTAAAAATATTTTTATTATATGATGTAACTAAAAATTTACGGTTTTCGCAATTTTTCCTTTATCTGTGCTATAAGACGTTGCTTCGTACCAAATTTCAAGATTCTGAGTTCACGGGAAGTACCCTGTAGGTTTTGATTCGAAAATTTGCGGAAATTTGCGGCATAAACGGCTGTATCTTTTGATTGCATTGGCTTAGAAGTTTGATTTTTTTGCAGCTCCAAGGGACAATTGACCTGAGTATTTGGTATAAATTTTAGCTTGATACCTCCACGCGTTCCTGAGAAAAAGCGTCTTGACAGACGGACGGACGGACGGACGGACAACGAAGTGATCCTATAAGGGTTCCGCTTTTTCCTTTTGAGGCGCGGAACCCTAAAAATCAACATTGCCACTAAATATTAAAAAATATTCACTATCGTTTTTTTTTTTGTTCAATGCTGAATTACTAATACTGTTAAACAAGCAATATAAAGTCAATTATCATCCCTTAAAATAGAAGCAATATGATATTCCATGATGAGCAGTAACTTGATATCGTTAGTTTATTGATATGATAATTGCTTGGCAAGCCCGACATGCATAACGATATGTATGTACATAAAATAGCCAATTGTAATTATTCGCAGCTAAATTTCTCCCAAACTACAATTATTATTAAGTACGCTTATGCAAACACAAACAGTTGCAAAATAGTGAACTTTGTTTTAACGAGCAGGAACTTTACAGATATGGGAAATTCGGTTGCGGTGATCAAAAATCAGACGGTTATTTTAAATTTTATATGTATCTATATGTATACTAAGATTTTACAAAGAAGGGAAGCTACGAGTATAGTCTAATTTTACAGAGGGATGTATGTAATCAATTTGGCAGTGTATGAATAAAGTACTTACAGGTCACCCTTCGAGATAACATGGTTTAAAAATTCTCTGGTTAATACATTTGTACGTACGAGTAAGCAGTAGGTACTGATTGTTTAATTATATCTTGGGGTGATTTCAGAGATTTTTATTACCTATTATATTAAATTTAGATTTAGAAACTTCAAATTTGTAGCAATCACAATATCAATAACAAATAACAAATAAGACTCGTTTCGTTCAACAATAATTAAGCTAATATTAATAAATAATTGTAATATTGTACTTACAATTACCTAAGTAAGTATTTATCATTCCTGTTCTAAGAAAAAGCCAAATAGAAAGTCGTATATCTTTAATTTTAACATTTCTATTGTAACGAAATACTAGTAAACATTAAATTTGTAGTATTAGACAGTAAGTAGAGGGAGGAAAAGAAAACTTTTAAAAAGGGTAATTATTCAAAGATGGAGCATAAGAGAAAAAGACACATCTATATAGTTCAAGTTCAATTTCATAACAATTTACTAATTAATTCTTCAATAACTCTGTATCTTCGCTGAATTTTTGTCCGTCTTGAGAGTAGTTTGACGATAGGTACTGTATTTTAAGTGCACAATTAAAATTATTAAACTCTTCGAGTTTGTTATTTCAACATCGCATCCCTCCGAGAAACAACCAGAGCTCATTACACTAGCAAGGAAGAAAGGGGAGATGTTTTTTGTGTTCCTTTTGTTTGTAATTTTTCTATTTTAGAAATCCTAGTGTGATCCTTACTTATTCGCATTTTCTCAAGTATCTAACGCTATAGTAAATTTCAACACTGATTACAAGCAGATTCGACGAAAAGTTATTAGAAACTATTAAATTACTGACGAAAATAGCCTCTAACCAACCACTCAATCCTTCTTTCGTTCGTCAACTCAAAGAAAAAAATCCAGTGCCTTAACTTCCTGGCAGCCAAATTAATTATTTTCGCATAACACATGTTGAGAAATAAAAGTCAATGAATGAATAAGGAAAAGCCTTTGTCTTCGATATGTTAAAAGTTGTTATTACGTGATTTTTAAAAAAAGCTTTCATGTTACAGCATCAGAACAAAAAAATGTGACATTTCTGTCTTGAATATGTACCTAAATACTAATAATAATGAACATAGAGCGAAAGAGAGTGGTTGGTTATAAAAAGAAATTTGGTCACGTCTCTTTTATGCCGTTCCGTAAAACATCTGGATGGACTGAGGAAATCTCTAAAATTAAGAAACGCCAACAAAGGCTTGTTTCCACTTGACGAAAATGTCGGACGGGCAAGATGAAGTTACTTGTGTATATAGGTACCTACACTTATACAGCCAGTCAGTCACATAACTCGTACTTTACACCTAACTTTGAACTGCAACATAATGTAAACCACATAAATAAAAATTATTGACATTTTAACGCTTTCTCCGACTGTAAACATCCATTTTGTTTAAATCACTTTGCAAACGTTAAGTATATATAGGCATGCGTGTATGCGAGACGAACGTTCACAAGATCAGGAAATAAAGCAAAAGGAAGAGAAGAAGGGTATGTCGGACTACACATGCAAGCTGTTTGCAGACGGGCTGTAAAGTATGGCTCTTTAAAATTTTAGGTGCTCATATAAACGTCTTTTGACGTACGCGGCAATTCAAAAAGTGCCTACACATTAATTTGCGGTCGCAACTATTGTATATGCTACACTACACGCTTAGCCGTAAAATTTCCTCCTCTGGGACATCGTTAAAAAACGGCGTTTGGATTATTAATTGCATCAGGAAGTAATAAAAGTCTGAAAGTGGGTGAATATTACCCGCCCGGCCAGACATTGTTCGCGATTATATCCACACACTAAAATTAAATACATTCCTACTTTACATTACTACCAGAAAAACATACTGCATGGATAAATTAATGCGAATGTTTTATTATTTGGGCGAGATGAATGCTATAAGAAAACTAACATTACTTTGAGTTAGACACGCTACTTGGGCAAATTATTCTTTATATTCTAAAAGTAAACTTATTACATTATATCAACAGAATCACACAAAATGTTTAAATAAAAAATTAGAAAATTACACAGAAACTGCAATTGGAAAATATTGCCCCGTCTAGAAAAAACTTCCCCGGGGTTATGCTCCTCCAGAAACCAAAATGTACCTGTTCATGTTACGTCTAGTTTGTTTACTTGGGTAATTTGTCTGATTATTTTGAAGAAAAATCATCATCTACTAAAATAATTTGGTCTCGTTGTGTTCTGCTGGCGGTGAACAAAATTTTTAATTAACAAAACTGAAGACTAGAAAATGAAGGTGAAATTAATATAGAATTGAACTTGAAAGAAAAAAGATTATGTCAGCACTGATTATGATTTGAAAATTAGAAAACCAGGAAAATAGATAAGGAGGAGTTTAAAATATGTAAGTGAATGTAAGGACCCAATAGAAAAATACTAAAATTTGGAAATGCTGACAGTAAGAAATACAAAGAAATAGAGATTGAAAAGAAAAATTAAAGTTGGCAAAATTATGTATATGAAACTGTGGCGATTTTATACCTGTATTAAAGAACCTAATTTTACTTTATTAGGTCAGGTAAGGTTGGGTTAGAATACACTGTAATCACAGTAATATTATAAAGGGGGAAGTTTGTGAGTGTGTATGTTTGTTACTTCTTCACGTCTAAACGGCTGGAGCGATTTTAAAAAAATTTGGATATGGAGTTAGCTGACACCCTGGGAAAATCGATGAAAATGAATTCGCGGAATATTTTAAATGCGAAAGTAACTCTGTCTGTATGCTACACAATCTCGCCTAAAATTTACTGAACCGATTTAAATAAAATTTGGTACAGAGATAGTCTAGAGCCTGAGAAAGGACATAGGCAACTTTTTAATGCCAAAAAAGGGTTGTAAGGGGTTGAAATAGGAAAGTTTGTGCGGAAATTCCGTAATTTTTAAAAATAGAAGCTTGAAACTTATTTTTTAGGTTTTTGATTAGATTTAAATAAATACGACATTCAATGTTTGTAAACATTTTACCCTAAACGGGATAAAATTAGCTGATGAAAGTTTTTGTGTAATGACGTCGTCCAAAAAGTTTACGGCCCAGAAAAATAAAATATTAAGTGTAAAAAGTTATAGAGGTTTTGTTTATTTGGATCAATAAAAGTAAGTAGTTGAATACTAAGCTATATAAACTATTTTAAACTATAATTAAACTATATTAATCTATAATATTATAAATGCGAAAGTAACTCTGTCTGTCTGTGTGTTACGCAATCACGCCCAAACTACTGAGCCGATTTAAATGAGAATTTGGTACAGAGATAGATAAGTAGATATAAAGCTAGAGGCTTGAAACTTATTTTTTAGGCTTTTGAATAAATATAAATACGACATTTAAAGTTTGTAAAAATTTTACCCTAAAGGGGGCAAAAATAAGGAATGAAAGTTTTTGTGTAATGAAGTCGGCAAAAAGGTTTACGGCCCAGAAAATAAAAATATAGAATAAAAAAATTTTAAATGTTGCCTAAAGTCACTATTCGACGCGGACGAAGTCGCGGGCATAGCTAGTAGGGCACGGATGGCGAACCTTTTTTGATGTCCGTGCCACAAAGTCATAAAAATTCTTTTTTTTTTCTTCTGAAAATAGAGATTCACATGCCCACGCCGATGAAAATATTGATAAAATTGCCTTTGCTAATATTTTTAAAGTTTTAAACAATTAAACGTGTCAGGAACTGAATTCCATGTATAGTTAAAATTTCATCTTCTGCAATTTTATTTATTTTATCCAATAATCGATTACTTTCAATAATTTCTAAATCATTTCTTAAATCAACAAATTTTTGGTTCTATATGATACTTGACTGAAACTCAACTAATTCCATTTCTAATTCATTAAAATTTAACCAATAGACTTTAAAATTTAATTTTTCAAATGGTATTGTATCAGGATATAAAATAAATTTTGATTCGACCGCTGCGACAGCAACAACATGCAATAACATTAGAAGGCGAAACTGGATAGGTATAGGTACGCAAAAAATTTTATCTAATGCGCATCTGTATATACTTTGAAAGAATTCATGCGATATTTTAATAATAAAATGTATAATTTGACGGTTCTAGTTAACATACTAAGACAGGTATTTAGTACTACAAATTTATATCATAAATTATAAATTAAGTGTAGATTAATAATTTTTAATTCATTTCTATTAAAAAAGATAACTTAAAAAAAAATTGTTTTTGTGCGTGCCATCAAAATTTTCAAACGTGCCACTTGTGGCACGAATGCCATCCCTGTAGTAGGGTATATGGGCTGACAACAGCTTACTATGCTGCGAACAGTCCTTTTCGATTTGAATAATTTGATTCCACATTATAGAAGCTTCGTGTCTCTTGGTGTATCCTAACAGGAATACCTACATTATTATTTTTTTGAAAAGGACGATTTAAATATTACAAGTCTTTTCGATGCCGCCCCCCGTGTTTATGTAAAATTATGTATTTTACTGTTATATTTATAATGATTCTAATTGAAATCCAGTTTAAATAATTAATTGATTAATTAGGGAAGATACCTATGGTAAATTAAATTGAACTCATTGAATAAAAAGTGGTGGAGGTGTAGGACAAAACCTTAATCAACAATAGCAACCCTTTTTTTAAAAAGTATAGAAAAACAAATAAACATTATTAGTAGAGTTACTTGTGGTAATTTAATGGATAAAAATAAACAAGCAAATAAAAATCCCGTACAGACACAAACTACTGTCTTCTACAACCTTTAACTTTCATAATCATATGTTGTCTCATTGTTGTGATATTTCTTTTATGGGTGATTGATTAAATTGCCTCAAAAGCAAATAATATTTTTGATTTAAAACTCTTGACCATCATAAAGTTCCTTTTTAAGTGTAGTAAAGATGCTTACGGGAAGCCGGTATCTCAAAGAATGGTGTGTTCACACAATGTCCCAGTAGGAAGATTAGCTGATGGTTCTGCTCGTTCTCAACCCACGACCCATGGGGAGCCAGCCCATTATTTGTCATGATTGACACGAACTAACTGGTACAATAGCCGTGAAGCGGAAATTGTTCACATGACAAAAGGAAACACGTGGTAGGCAGAGTGTTTGCTCTTTTTTTTCTCGTTCTCGAACTTTTTGAATGGAACATCTGAGATATATTATTGTAATGGTACGATTTTAACCTATCTGAGATTGCAATCGTATAAGGGGTCCAATTTTTGGCTGAGTATATGCCACTTGTTGAAAAATTGTATCAGTAGAGTAATAAAAATTGAAATAGTAAGTAAATAAAATGAAATTATTAACATTGACAATAACAGTTACACGATTCCTTTTTATGAAAATTTGTTTTTACCATACCATATACGTTTTTCAGCAACTACGCCATCGACAGGAGTTTAGAGTAATTTAATAAATTTTATGGAATTATTCACCGAGTGTTGTTTCATTTCTTAACTTTAAAGTATTAAATTTAGATAGTATATAGCTTACCTATCGATGTTTGATAAAATATGGGTTATATTATGGCAAGCATTTGTGGTAGGTTTAGAGACATGACTTTCATTTTGACTTCAAAGATACAAATGCAATTCAAAACAGTGAATTAAGCGAGAACGCGAAGCAATTACCCGAGTAATGGGCGGAGTTGTTTTTGCACACTTCATGAGCTTTTGAAATACCTCTACTTCCCAAATTCGAATGTTATCAATTCAACATTAAAAGCGTTTTTTGCGATTCTTCATTAATCATCAGATACCATGTATAGGTCATATAGATAGTATTTCCATGTTTAACTTCGTGAAAAAAAATTAAAAACTATCGTTCACATTGATTACTGCAATGATAATAATTAAAGCACTGATATCTGATATCTCAGAATCAGATACTGTAAAGTACGGGATCAAAATTATTTAGATGGTTAAATGGGTCGATATGATACACTGTT
Organism: Agrilus mali; assembly: GCA_029378335.1. Classification (NCBI taxonomy): domain Eukaryota; kingdom Metazoa; phylum Arthropoda; class Insecta; order Coleoptera; family Buprestidae; genus Agrilus; species Agrilus mali. The sequence continues at coordinate 4,252,200 of CM055655.1, read as the reverse complement.
ACGCAAATTATATTAATTAGCACGAAAAATTTAGAAATGAATTTGTCCAGTAAACTCGAAATCAGCGGCAAAAAAAAGTGTTAGGTAAGATATTATCGAATGATTCTTCTAGAACAGGTCAACTCATATGCCATAACTGAAAGAATACGTATATAAAATGATTTATTATGGTAGGTTTATGTGAACCTCCTGCGACGATTCAATCTAAAAAATACACGCAACACTTCTTTTTAAAATCGAAATTAAGCGGTTGGCATCACATTGGTATGGGCACCTATTAATTTCAACGCGCGGGTAGATTAATTGGTATATGTATTATGATTCGGTATGAATATTGTTTTTAGTGTAACTGGTAGTGAGTCGTTTTATCGATTTTTTAATCACTTTACGCTCATTCAATTAGGACCATAACGAAACAAGTGCTAAACAAAACTGACTTTTGGCTATAAGTACGTATACAGTTACAAACGCTTGCTCGATGCATCGACAATCGACATCGACATACACATATACTAAAAAAGAAGCAAAATATTACTTATATCGAGCTAGCACGACAAAGTTATTTTTCCGATCTCTTACTTGCACTATAATTTGTCGCTAATTTGTCACCAAATCCAAAAATTTGTCGTTCGTGCCGTTTAGCCATAATCAGCTGATATGCTAGCTTGATATAATAATTTGTCGCCGAGAGATGACACATTCAACGAATTTGTCGCTAATCTTATCTCCAACTGATAAGCGAAAAATTGCTGGAAAGCCATCAAACTCTCGAAAGATAACGTGTTGTCCAACTTGGGGGAAACAGGGAAAACCTAAGTTAAAAAAAAATTCGTAAATAAATCCGATCTCTTAAAACAAATTTAACAAAGAACTCCTTGAATAAATGTTTGATGGTTTTCCAGCAGTTTTTCGACTAGCAACTGGAAATAAGACTAGCGACAAATTCGTTGAATGTGTCATCTCTCGGCGACAAATTATTATATCAAGCTAGCATATCAGCTGATTATGGCTAAACGGCACGAACGACAAATTTTTGGATTTGGTAACAAATTAGCGACAAATTACAGTGCAAATCAGAAATTATAATAAATGTAGTGCCCCACCCCGTGACTTTCTACAAATCAACGACTTGAAAATGGCAAAAGCATTCGATCCAAAATCAAACACTCTACAGTTTGGAATAAGTCCTCTACATTGTTGAATTCGACTTTTTGAATGTATTCTCTCTCCACGTATCATATCGTAATGAGATACGTACATGCAAGTTAGGGGTGATAAGAACAAAGAAATAGTATCTAAAAGGAACTCGCGCACCGAGGGTTCCGTACAAACCTGTATATCATTATGTGATGTAACTAAAAATTTAAGGTTTTCGGAATTTTTCCTTTTTATGTACTATAAACCATTGCTTCATGCCAAATTTCAAGATTTTAAATCGACTGGAAGTAACCTTTAGGTTTTGATTCCCTTGCGAGTAGTTGCGAGTTTGAAAATATACGGCTTAAATTGCTGTTTCTTTTGATTGCGTTGACATAGAAGTTTGATTTTGTTACAGCTTAAAGGTTTTATAGACCTGAGTATTTGACATGAATTTCAATTTAATACCTCTACGCGTTCATGAGGAAAGGGGTAGTAACTTTAAAATTATTAAAAATATTTTTATTATATGATGTAACTAAAAATTTACGGTTTTCGCAATTTTTCCTTTATCTGTGCTATAAGACGTTGCTTCATACCAAATTTCAAGATTCTGAGTTCACGGGAAGTACTCTGTAGGTTTTGATTCAAAATTTTTCGCAATTTGCGGCATAAACGGCTGTATATTTTAATTGCGTTGGCTGAGAAGTTTGATTTTTCACAGCTCCAAGGGACAATAGACCTGAGTATTTAGTATAAATTTTAGCTTGATACCTCCACGCGTTCCTGAGAAAAAGGGTCTTGACAGACGGACGGACAACGAAGTGATCCTATAAGGGTTCCGCTTTTTCCTTTTGAGGTGCGGAACCCTAAAATTACATTTACATGTGGGCAAACCAAAATCGGGGTTTGGTAGTACAGTACCAACGACGGTCATACTGCTCGGCGGGCTTTTAGTGAAACCAAACTATTTTATCAAATCACAGATATTAATGAAAGCTTAATTACAAGTTTTAAAATAATTTTTATCTGCCTCTCATGTGAGTGACTACCAAATAGACGCAGGGAAATTTGAAGAATAGTGGTTTCCTATGCCTGCAACAATACACAAAGTTCTGGCACACTGTAGGGTGTAGGCAAATAATAGAAAATACTCTCATGCCAGTAGGATATTTTGGAGAAATATTACGAACAGGATAAGTTATTTCATGTTAGAATAATTAGATATCTGCTTAACAGCTAATCACATTCATTTTTATCTCCTAAATAAATTCAGGGCCTGTTTATGAAAAGGAAAAGGATAATTGAATAGTTTCGACCTTAACTTGATGAAAATCCATAATACAGGAATAAAACTTCACGAAGTAGATTTGCACAATTTTTTTTTTTAATTTTAAATGACCAGACAGAAGGAAATAATTCCCCTCCCCCTAATTTTTTTTAAATTGTTATACCCGACCCCCAAATTAGAACCTAGTATTTAAGATGTGATGCGACACTTTAGGTTTAGTAGGAAATACTCACTGTCCGAAGAAGCCAAAAATTTTGGCGAAACATGCTACATTAAACATCGTTAAATAAATAAAAAATTTGTGAAAATCTATTTCGTGGAGTTTTATTCCTGGAAAAGGACAATGCACAGATATGTGGACGTTAAAAATGATTTTTTACGGTGCCCTAAAAAATCCTACCTTTTGACGAAAAACTACAGGGAAAATTTTTTTTTTTTTTGTTTTAAACAAAGAGAAAAATGCCCCGCCAGCCAATTTAAGTTCACTTTTCAATAAAATTGTAGTTTTTTTTTAAATTTGTCACTTTTTTAAATTTAAACTAAAAAAAATCATATCATATGTATTTTATATCTAATGAGGGGTAAGTAAGTAAAGAAGGTAGTCCAGTCGGGTGTGATTTAATTTTGTGTTGTTTTCTTTAATGTTTGGAGCAATTTGCCCATCACAGTATCTGATTAGCCGAGTGTAATACTTCTTGAAATTTTGGTCGGCTGAACAATTAAGTAAACGCACGCTCTCTAATCTTGATCAATTTGTTATGGTTGTTTTGTCACATAACGCGCCGGACCTCCGGGTCGCACAGTGTCCTATGGCGGCCCACCTACCATCGCGTGTTCCACCCATTGTCTTCATTCGAACCTTTTTATTTCAGGCGATCTTGGCAGACCGTGAAATAATTTAATTACATCGAAACATTGCTCATCGGACGGAAATTTATGAATACGAAACAACCGGCCGGCCGGCCGGACACATACATAGGTATGTAGATATTATGTGTGCATAAAATGGTGAAAATAATTTTTTTTGGCAGTCGGTATCTAATGGAAACGTGTGCCAATAAAACTACAGGTAACGATAGGTACTCAGCATGTAAAAAAGTTTTTTTTCTTATAAACGGAGAAAAATAATCATGATTTTATTACTAGTAAATAAAACTTGAATTCTCATAAAATGTACTTGGTGGTATAAAACAATTTTTCATTCTTTCTAATAATTAGTATTACAATAATCAAGCTAAATAAGTCTAGACTTTTTAGGGTTCCGCACCTCAAAAGAAAAAAGCGGAACCCTTATAGGATCACTTCGTTGTCCGTCCGTCCGTCTGTCAAGACCCTTTTTCTCAGAAACGCGTGGAGGTATCAAGCTAAAATTTATACCAAATACTCAGGTCTATTGTCCCTTGGAGCTGTGAAAAAAATCAAACTTCTCAGCCAACGCAATCAAAAGATACAGCCATTTATGCCGCAAATTTCCGCAAATTTTCGAATCAAAACCTACAGGGTACTTCCCGTGAACTCAGAATCTTGAAATTTGGTACGAAGCCACGTATTATAGCACAGATAAAGGAAAAATTGCGAAAACCGTAAATTTTTAGTTACATCATATAATAAAAATATTTTTAATAATATTAAAGTTACTACCCCTTTCCTCATGAACGCGTAGAGGTATTAAATTGAAATTCATATCAAATACTCAGGTCTATAAAATCTTTAAGCTGTAACAAAATTAAACTTCTATGTCAACGCAATCAAGAGAAACAGCAATTTAAGCCGCATATTTTCAAACTCGCAACTACTCGCAAGGGAATCAAAACCTAAAGGGTATTTCCAGTCGATTTAGAATCTTGAAATTTGGCATGAAGCAATGTTTTATAGCACATATATAAAGGAAAAATTCCGAAAACCTTAAATTTTTAGTTACATCACATATATACAGGTTTGTACGGAACCCTCGGTGCGCGAGTTCGACTCTACCTCTCGATTATTTTATCGTGTCGTAAAGAAAAAAATACTAGAATGAGAATAGTTTAGTAAAATTAGTGATAATAACTATAAAAAATGTTTTTTAATCAAGTCAATTTTACTAGAATTCAGTCTCAACACAGAACGTAGATTGACTACGTAGACATTTCTAGTAAAATCTCCTTGAGTGTGTCTGGTCGTCCATATAATTGACAGATTTTTAGTCATGTTTGCTAGAATTCTAGCAATATTTTCATTATTGTTTTCTCCTTGTATGAAAGGATACCTAAACAATCAATTCTACTAATTTTATGGTCCATGTAATTTTATAAGTTGTAATACAATAATTTATTTTAAAATGAAAATATACAAGTTTGGTACTAGGTATATTTCCTGTAGGTGCAAACGTAGATTTTTTATTAATTTTATATCACTGTATTTTGTGTAACATTTTAATTTATATCAAACATAATTTATTATCCGCCAGTAAAAAAGTCGTATAATTACATAATATATGTACTTACCCTACATTAACCAACATCTTTATGTAAAAGATACCTGTACCAGTTGAGTTTCTAATTTAAACTGAATTTTGTTACTGCATACTGCATATATTCTGTCAAGCAACATCTCTATTACATATATTAGACATTTACACCATCAGTAGTAGGAGTAAAACACATGATGTGCATAAATTATGAATCTGAATTGATTTGTTATGAATAATTTTGAGTTTTATAGATTTATCTGTTAGAAAGTAACTTTATTGTTTGTATACCTATATAGGACCCAACAGCGTCTTTCAACTACTTATTTATAATGTACCTACAGACCACTGGTAATTTATAGGGGAACATACAGATGATGACATGATGCCACATAACGTTATATAAGACGTCCTTTTTTGCAGAATTTTATATGATTCAGTTCATATGTACCTATGATTTAAAACGTACCTACAGATACACTTGTCGTAAGTGTAATACTTATACAAACGTGGTTTACTGAAAAAATAACAAAACAATAAAATATGTTAAACTAACAAAAAATGCAAAAACTTAATTAGGTATTTACTTACTGAGAAGTTTATAAAAATAAATAAAAATCGTTATCATAGGGTTACTCATACATAAAGCTTCTTTCCTTCATATTCTGAAGTAAATTTCGCACTTTCCTTTTAAGTGGAACATATCCCTAACTACCTATTGTTAACTTTAAATCAAAAAGATTTCTCTTCGTTTCATACTAATGGTCTAACTATCAGAAAAAAGCCGTTATTTATTATTTATTTTGGCCAGTTTTATTCCCGTTTTGTGCCCTTGGCTTAAAACGCATCTATTAAGTTCGTTTGTTGTCCTGTACAATATTACTGTTTGTTCATGAGGGTACTTAAAAAAAGATTGATTAAGGCAAAATTTTTCATAAGGTTATGGTAAGAAGAGACAATACCAACGAAGTGACACGTTTCTTTTTAAATGTATCTATTCTTTTATTTTATTGCTATTTTACACACTTCTTGATACACCAAATGATTATTCAATGTCATTTTTATGTTAGTTAATTGTGGTAGACAATTCGCATAAATCAGTAAAAAATGCTGGTTTCTATTTTCTTCTAGTTTTCATGTTATTATTATTTTTTTCGCACATGGAAAGTTCAATCTTCTGGATATTTTAAATTAATTATTTACATTATCCATTGTATTTAGAAATAGTTAACAACGTTTGCATTTTTTACTATACAAACAATTATGCAAATTCGATCGATAGTAATTTATTATCAATAATAACCACGCCAACTGTATAATTTAATTACTGCATATTTCAAATCGATTCTTGGGACTCGACTCGACGCAATAAACGACAACCCGAAGGAATGGGACTATAAAAAATAAATTACGCCGTTCGTACGTTACACGAAGGTTCGTTCGAGTGTGAGTTTAACATGTTTTAAATGCCTAAGTTGAAGTTTTCCTTTTATTTGACACTTATCCATTAGTTAAGTTAATGAATGTTTAAACCAGGAAATAAATTGCTGTCTCACGAGATTAAAATTTGATAAAACCATGAAAACTGTTGTAGATACAAGATAGTAGCCATCTCCGATCAAAGAACATAAATTTTTTGTGCCATCAGACGGACGAGACGGGACGGGACGGGACCGAATGCGACGAAGAGCGGGGTGGAGAATATACTTTTGTTTCACTGTTTTATTAACGAAGTTGCTCGCTGTTTTATATTGCCATGCACTCACCGTATGTGCTGCTCACTCGCATTTACTTATAGAAATAATACGTAACTATCTACTATAAGTATATAATATGTTTGTTTATGCACATGCTTTTTACTCAAGAAATTACATGCATTATTCATCTATCGTTCCTAATCAGCCACACAAATTACTGAAAAAACAGCTCTTTCGGGGGTGAGCCCATGTGCTGGAACACCATGAAAGGGTTAAATTCAAAACCGAAGACATTCCAATTCAAATACTCTAGAGACAGACTACTATTATATATCATCACGGATATGGATTGTAGAGGTATTCCAGGATCTCATGAACTTTAACTTTGGGACGCGCAGAAACATAACTCCATCTGTTGTTAACTAGCCGTTCTTCGTAGCTCTTGCGGTTTTTGTACATTTGTCATTTTTAGCAAACTAAAGCTTTTAAAGTTTTGTGGAACTTAAAATCTACCCTCCTACGGCCCATGCAAGTAAAAAACTAACTATATCCTTGAACTCTTCTTGGATAAAAAAAATATAAACTATGGTAACAATCTAACGATTGTTTGTTTCACATTCATTGAAAGTAGGAAGAGTAAAGTCAGTAGAATCAAAAACAGACACATGGACAATCAATTAAGTGCTCTTTCAAGTGCCCCGAAATTTTTTGCTCTGCTAGCTTAAAAATTAAATGAGCTGAACATCAATTAAAAAACTGTTAAAGCAATTAAAATAGTTTTTTTGGTTATAGAGTAATAAACCTTTCAATAAATAGTAATTAAATGCCCTAATGATAATTTTTTCAAATTTTAAATTGAACGAGCAGGATGGAAGTGAAATATTGGTTTAAACAATATTAATTAAGAGCAATAATGAAAATTGAGGGCTTAGGAATTTATTCAATCTTAAGATTAAGTGAGCAGGATGAAACTGATAAAATTGTTTATAGAATAAAAATATATTTTTAAGTCGTATAGTATACAGGGTTTTTTTAAGTTGATGGGCTATTAGAAGTATATGAATTAGTAGAAGGAATTCAATTCTGAAACTTGTGCTCATTTGGTTATTGTTTATGCCGCTTCTTTTAAAAATATTTTCAAGTTCGATTTACATCCGGTTATACCGGAAGTCGATACCAACTTTGTTATTTTAAATGGAATGGTATATTTTTTACGCTGAATTCGAATAAAACGTGTAATTCTAAGGTAAGTTTGATAACCAACTTGTACACCTATGACGATCGGTTTCTGAGTTAATTTAATTTATAGAAAAAAAATCGCTACCGCAACCCAAATTATAAAAAATCATAACTTCCACAAAATACGACTCAGAGTGTTGAAATTTTTACTAGTAATAGCTGAATATTAGTGCTAACGTCTTGACAAAATTGAATTAAATAATTTATACAGGGCGTTCAAAATAAAATTCTAAAATTGAAAAACTTCAAAGACGAATTACTTCGTTTTTTCAAATGGCACCTACTATTTTTTATATTTTCAATCGATTCTTTTTTTATCCTCTTTCGATCTATATGGATACTTCCTATTTTATTTGAAAATTTTGGAATAATTTTGAATTATTACTTAAAACAGGAAGTATCCATATAGATCTAAAGAGGATAAAAAAGGAATCGATTGAAAAAATAAAAAATAGGTGCCATTTGAAAAAACGAAGTAATTCGTGTTTGAAGTTTTTCAATTTTAGAATTTTATTTTGAACGCCCTGTATAAATTATTTAATTCAATTTTGTCAAGGCGTTAGCACTAATATTCAGCTATTACTAGTAAAAATTTCAACACTCTAAATCGTATTTTGTGGAAGTTATGATTTTTTATAATTTGGGTTGCGGTAGCGATTTTTTTTCTATAAATTAAATTAACTCAGAAACCGATCGTCATAGGTGTACAAGTTGGTTATCAAACTTACCTTAGAATTACACGTTTTATTTGAATTCAGCGTTAAAAATATACCATTCCATTTAAAATAACAAAGTTGGTATCGACTTCCGGTATAACCGGATGTAAATCGAACTTGAAAATATTTTTAAAAGAAGCGGCATAAACAATAACCAAATGAGCCCAAGTTTCAGAATTGAATTCCTTCTACTAATTCATATACTTCTAATAGCCCATCAACTTGAAAAACCCTGTATAAGTAGGTACTAATTAATTGAATGACATAGTGAAAAATTGAGGGCTCAGGGAATTTTCAAAGTTGTCGTTCTGTTAGCTTAAAATTAAGCTAACAGAGTGAAAGCGAAATAATTATTTAAACGATAAAAATAGTCTTTTTGATCGCACAGTAATTAAATGCTATGGAAAGACCAGTTATTACGAACAAAGCGTCCTACCTTTTAACAATTTATTTTTCCAGTAATAAGCGACTTCACGATTTTCTTAATACATTACCATAATAAAAGGCAAGAACAGTAACTTTTGAAAAAAGAAACAGAGCATTTAACTTTTCATTAGAGAATTTAACGAACACTTAATCAGTGTATGACTAAAAAGTCTAAAAACAATTTTTCTGCGATGTTACTCGTAAGCTATAAAAATGGTAATTTTTGAAAAAATATCCGGAGCATTAATTTTATTATTAAGACACTTAAGTAGCTGCTGACGAGCATTTAATTACATAATGTGTAATCAAGAAGTCTACCTTAACAATTTAAACTTTTTTTCAATTATGTACTGTTCATAGAATATTTAATTTCTCATTAAAGCACCTAATTTGCCGAGTAGTTATTTCGTTTGGATTCTGCTGATCTTATTCTTCCCTCCTATGCTTAATGGACGTGATTGTTTTGACATTGCACGTTAGATATTTTAAATAAAAATTTTCGGCCTTTCCTAAACAAAATGATAGATACGCCCACGAATTAACTATTAAATAATTATTTATTTATTAGAGTTCATTTGCTGTTATTTAAGTGGGTACTTAGATCACATACTGTATGTAAATAGACAATATGTAGGAGTAGGTACTAAATATGCATTATGGATTGTTCATTGTGCAACTGCAAATAAATCAGCTTACGAAAGTTTAGCAACAAAAAAATACAATATGGATAGTGTTCTAACTTATTATAGGTAAGTATACATTGTACAATGTATCAATACATTAATTTCCAGGTATCGATAAATAAACAGCTAACGAAAAAGACCAAACAAACAACCTGTTTAAAATACATACAACACTTAAGTAAAGCAGTTGCAACAACTGTGCTTGGTGGTCAGTCAGAACTTACAACAATTAAATTAATCGTAGGTACAATTCTCAACAAATTGATTGTCTGATGTAACAGTAATGTGTGTAAAAACAGGTACATCAAGCTAGCACGACAAAATTATTTTTCCGATTTCTACCTTGCACTATAATTTGTCGCTAATTTGTTACCAAATCCAAAACTTTGTCGCTCGTACCGTTTAGCCATAATCAGCTGATATGCTAACTTGATATCAAGCTAGCACTACACATAGCGTATCTAGAAAAGGAAATGTCGTAGGATATTACTGTAAAGACCATAATTTGTCGCTGAAGATGACAAATTCAACGAATTTTTGTCGCTTGTCTCATCTCCAGCTGATAAGCGAAAAACTGCTAAAAAACCATAAAACAATTAATTAAGGAGTTCTTTGTTACATTTGTTTTAAGAGATCGGATTTATTTACCAAATTATTTTCCCTGTTTCCCTCAAAGTGTGCAACACGTTACCTTTCGAAAGTTTGATGGCGTTCCAGCAGTTTTTGCTTATCAGTTGGAGTTGAATGTGTCATCTTTCAGCGACAAATTATGGTCTTTACAGTAATATCCTACGACATTTTCTTTTCGAGATAATACGCTATGTGTAGTGCTGATTATAGGTAAACGGCACGAGCGACAAATTTTTGGATTTGGTAACAAATTAGGACAAATTATAGTACAAGTCAGAAATCGGAAAAATAACTTTGTCGTGCTAGCTTGATATACATTGTTAAAACTGAACTTTCTTCAAAATTTGTGTAGTTTCTTAAATGTTTTTTCTCATTTTTGAAACGTTAATAATCTTTTTAGAATTTTATTTAACAAATCTTAAACTTTTTTCAGTAAAAGAGAAAACCTCTATTGGTATCTATAGTGACCAAGAACAACATAAGATGTGGAATGTAAAAAGGTTACTTCTGGACAGTTTGTTACTTTTGTAATGTACCTACCTACTCTTCACGTAGGTACATAGTTTTTTTTTTCACTTGTGTATATTAGATTAAAAATGTTTTGTAATTAAGTAGATAGTAAATATTATGGTTTTAGTTGTTTAAAATACACGTTAATAACCTTTGCTTCACAGTTCTAGGTAGTGGTATTTTGAGAAATAATTTTATAATGACACCATTTTACTAAAAATATTTGTAAAAAATTTCTAGCTTCCTGACAACAGTTTGGTTCATCAAATATTGAATCCCTTTTTGACCTCTTTGAGGAATTTATTTTTAAAAATCCTTTTTAGTGTCCACCTACGTTGTATTTTTTTTAAATTGGTTTGAAGTCTTTATGTTACTTTCGACAGTTTTTAGTAAAATTTATTTTTGAGACGTTTCCTTTGTAATCCTCTGTCAAACCTTTTTTTATTTACTACCACTTTCCCTTATTATTAACAACTAGGTATGCCCGCGACTTCGTCCGCGTGGAATAGGGACTTTCGGCAGCATTTAAAATTTTTTTCTTCTATATTTTTATATTCCGTAAGCCTTTTTGCCGACGTCATTACACAAAAACTTTCATTCCTTATTTTTGCCCCCTTTAGGGTAAAATTTTTACAAACTTTATATGTCGTATTTATATCTAACCAAAAGCCTAAAAAAATAAGTTTCAAGCCTCTAGCTTTATATCTGCTTATCTATCTCTGTACCAAATTCTCATTTAAATCGGTTCAGTAGTTTGGGCGTGATTGCGTAACACACAGACAGACAGAGTTACTTTCGCATTTATAATATTATAGATTAATATAGTTTAATTATAGTTTAAAATAGTTTATATGGCTTAGTATTCATTCAACTACTTTTATTGATCCAAATAAACAAAACCTCTATAACTTTTTACACTTAATATTTTAATTTTCTAGGCCGTAAGCTTTTTGGACGACGTCATTACACAAAAACTTTCATCAGCTAATTTTATCCCGTTTAGGGTAAAATTTTTACAAACATTGAATCTCGTATTTATTTATATCTAATCAAAAGCCTAAACAATAAGTTTCAAGCTTCTATCTTTAAAAATTACCGAATTTCCGCACAAACTTTCCTATTTCAACCCCTTACAACCCTTTTTTCGCATTAAAAAGTAGCCTATGTCCTTTTTCAGGCTCTAGACTATCTCTGTACCGAATTTCATTTAAATCGGTTCAGTAAATTTTAGACGAGATTGTGTAGCATACAGACAGAGTTATTTTCGCATTTATAATATTCAGCGAATTAATTTTCATCGATTTTCCCGCAGTAAAACGTAGCCCATGTGTTAATCCAGGGTGTCAGCTAACTCCATACCAATTTTTATTAAAATCGCTCCAGCCGTTTAGACGTGAAGAAGTAACAAACATACACACTCACACACAAACTTTCGCCTTTATAATATTCGTGTCATTGAAATATATTGTGACAAATTGACATCTATGGACATTTTTCAAACAGCATCTGTCATAAAACTGTAGTTAGTATTGGCAGAACGTAATGCAATTACACATTCGTTACGGTCCTGGGTCCTGATAATAAATCCTCAGACCACACATCACTGATGAAAACCACCTTCAAACCAGATTAATTAATATTAAATAAATGAAAACATTAAAATATGTAGGTATCTACATATTATAGTTTATTAAAAAATATTTAAATCAGTTAATATCATTAGGTACCTATGTATATAACATCGTTTAAAATAAATTAGTTTATTAAAGAATAGAAATACTCAAATAAAATTATCATGAGACCATAAAACATTTTACACAATAGCCCAATAAAAATAAACATAAAAAAAGAAATGTGTCAGTAAATGCGAATATAAAAAAGGAAAAGTTAGTTCTATACCATCGTTTGCATAAATTAAATAAATAAGTACCTAATGTAGAAACAGACGAGACAAAACATCTACAACTTTGCTAACTAATTAATTATTTTTTAACTTCCGCAATTTACGCATATCATTAACAAAAATGGTGTTACGAAACACCTATGGATGCAAATAAAATTTAAATATTTAACACAATGGTGCGTCTTAAAATCATCAACTTAATATTTTTCTAAAATTCCCGGTAAACCTTTATGAGACGTTAATGGCACTAAGAAGTAGTAAATTTGTATTTTACTTCTATATTCTTTCAGTTAGGAATATTTTATTAAAAACCTATGTAAGTACCTATGCCTATTAATATGTTAATAAACACCATCAATTTCAAAAAAGAGTATAATTTTACTTTACTTTAGTCATAAGATGTTTAAAAATTGCTAGTAAGTAGGTACGTACGCCACAGAAAAACAAATGTTTTGACGGTACCATCAAAATACAATTTATAATTAACTATTCTTTATAACAAAAAATATTGTAAACAAATAGTAATTTATTACGTTTTTGAAAATGTGCAACATTTTAAGAATATATAAAACAGAAACATTATTTAAATTTACGACTGACTGCATTTGGCTCAATTAGAAAGGGACTTAAGACCACTTTATAAAAAGATGTCATAAGGGTGTCTAAGGATTTATTATCAGTGGAAGACCCAGGCACAGGACCGTAACGAATGTATAATTAATTGCTTTATGTTCTGCCAATATTAACCACACTTTTATGACAGATGCTGTTTCAAAAACTGAAAAATGTCCATAGATGTCAATTTGTCACAATATAGCAATATAGTATTTCAACTAACAATATAATAAGAGAAAGTGGTAGTAAATAAAAAAAGGTTTGACAGCAGATTACTATTTAATTTTACTAAAAACTGTCGAAAGTAACATAAAGATTTCAAACAAATAAAAAATACCGGCCAAGTGCGAGTCGAACTCGCGCACCGAGGGTTCCGTACAAAACTGTATATATGTGATGTAACTAAAAATTTAAGGTTTTCGGAATTTTTCCTTTATATGTGCTATAAAACATTGCTTCATGCCAAATTTCAAGATTCTAAATCGACTGGAAGTACCCTTTAGGTTTTGATTCCCTTGCGAGTAGTTGCGAGTTTGAAAATATGCGGCTTAAATTGCTGTTTCTTTTGATTGCGTTGACATAGAAGTTTGATTTTGTTACAGCTTAAAGGTATTATAGACCTGAGTATTTGATATGAATTTCAATTTAATACCTCTACGCGTTCATGAGGAAAGGGGTAGTAACTTTAAAATTATTAAAAATATTTTTATTATATGATGTAACTAAAAATTTACGGTTTTAGCAATTATTCCTTTATCTGTGCTATAAGACGTTGCTTCGTACCAAATTTCAAGATTCTGAATTCACGGGAAGTACCCTGTAGGTTTTGATTCGAAAATTTGTGGAAATTTGCGGCATAAACGGCTGTATGTTTTGATTGCGTTCGCTTAGAAGTTTGATTTTTCACAGCTCCAAGGGACAGTAGACCTGAGTCTTTGGTATAAATTTTAGCTTGATACCTCCACGGGTTCCTGAGAAAAAGGGTCTTGACAGACGGACGGACAACGAAGTGATCCTATGAAGGGTTCCGCTTTTTCCTTTTGAGGTGCGGAACCCTAAAAAAAGCGTACCTACGTAGGTGGGGACCTAAAGGATTTTTTTTAAATTCAATTCCATAAAGAAGTCAAACACAGGGGTTCAACATATGATGAACCAAACTGTTCGAGTCAGGAAGCTCGAAATTTTGTACAAAGTTTTTTTATATAAAACGGTGTCATCTATAAATTCATTTTTCAAAATACCACCACCTAAAGCTAACTATGAAGCAGATGTTATTATCGTGTATTTTAAACAACTAAAACAAGAATTTTAAAAATTTTCAGAGATCCTTATAATGAAAACGTTTTTGTAAATTCAGCATTTAAGTCGGTAAAATGGGGTTTTTAAATTTGGAATATCAGTCAATACACAGATAAAAATTACGAAATCTAGAAACGAAATTTTTGACATAAGTTCCTCGCATACATGTCTTAATTACATTGTACACTGTTCAAGATATTTGCAAATGTGAAAACCCAAGAGGGTGATAAATGTGTTCAAAAATTGTCAATTTGTAACTTAAAGCATGACTTAAGATCTACTGGACCAAACTTCGCTATTAAATGTTTAAAATGTTCGTTTAAGTCTCGATCAGGCTTTTATAGTCAGAAAAACAGGAAAAATTATAAAATACTTTCGTGAATAACAAAAACCTTGGGAACTTCTAAATATTTTTGTTACTCACAAAAATATTTTACAACTACAAGGAATGCGATACACAATCAGTCAATTCATTTTAGAAAAACTGCCCTGAAAACTGAGAAATTAGGGAAAAACTGAAATTGCTTTCTGTAGCTGAAATAAAACATTTTTTTCGGGGTGGTGGCGACAATAATTATAACCAGCGAAGCGGTTAATTTAGGGCTAGTACTGGATAAGAACTTTTTTAATGCACGACAGTTATTTTTCCGATTTCTGACGCACTATAATTTGTCGCTAATTTGTTACCAAATCCAAAAATTTGTCGTTCGTACCGTTTAGCCATAATCAGCTGGTATGCTAGCTTGATATCATCAAACTAGCACTACACATAGCGTATCTCGAAAAGGAAATGTCGTAGGATATTACTGTAAAGACCATAATTTGTCGCTAAAAGATGACACATTCAACGAATTCATCGCTAGTCTTATCACCAGCTGATAAGCGAAAAACTGCTGGAAAACCATCAAACAATTAATGATGGAGTTCTTTGTTACATTTGTTTTAACATATTGGATTTATTTACCAAATTTTTAAATTAGGTTTTCTCTGTTTCCTACGCAACACGTTACATTTCGAGAGTTTTTTGCTTTCCAGTTGGGGATAAGACTTGCGACAAATTCGTTTAATGTGTCACCTTTCAGCGACAAATTATTATCTTTACAGTAATATCCTACGACATTTCCATTTCGAGATACGCTATGTGTAGTGCTAGCTTAATATCAAAATAACACAGCAAACGGCACAAGCGACAAATTTTTGGATTTGGTAACAAATTAGCGACAAATTATAGTGCAAGTCAGAAATCGGAATAATAACTTTATCGTGCTAGCTTGATATACGTATTTTTTTAAGATTGTCGCTCAAATTTTAGTCTACATATTTAGTAAACCTCAAACTGAAGGAACGGTTAGTTACTTTTCAAAGTTGATATTTTTGAACATACCTACAACCCTGTAAAATTAAAAGAAAATTAAAGAAGTGGAGGTTCGGTGATTGTAACATCTTCATACCTATTTACCCTATAAAAATTTGTATCAACGATGTTTTCAGAAAAACCATTGTCTTTTAATGTTCCAATTTTATGTGTAACCTCTTGTACCTGGTTGTTACCTGCGTTTAAATGAATCGAAATGGAAATTCAGAGAACGCGTTCAATATAAATTATAGGTTTACTATTGCACAGCATTCGAACGATGAATAAACAAGTTGTTAGTATTTAACAGTGGTCGATTAGCTATTTTATGATGGAATACAACGTACATATGTAGGTACAAGTGACGTTAAAATTTTAACAATAAATGAAGGCAATTTAATGGCAGTTAAGGAACCGGTTATGAGGACCATTCAAATGGAATATTAAGAACAAACAGACAATTAAAAAAAAGTTAACAAGATTTCCTGACAACATGGCAAAGGAGTTAAAAGTTATTGTTTGAGATAGACTCAACAAGCGATCGAAATGGGGCTCGAAGTAAACATAACAATCGGGAATCGGCATTAGTCAATACGAAAACATCGCTATGGGCACGGCAGTCACTAGTCCATTTGCCGTGGACTTTTGCTTACAAACAACTTGACATTGTGCAAGTCAAAGAACTGCATGATTTTCAAACACACGTCGTAAATTATACGACAACTGTAAACAATATTTTAAAGCACTCGTGTACTGTCCGAACGCAATAATTTAAACAATCTCTCTCTCTCTTTCTTTTTTATCTTAGGTACTTTTTCTCAACAATTTTTATCAGACAAGAATGTTTCGTTACCTCTTCTTGGAGGTGTAGGTAGACAGAAACGGATCATCCTAAGGAGTTGTTTATAAAATACGTCATGGTAAAATTAGCTTTTTTTGACCCTTCCCCCGGTTGTCACGCTGTGTCGCACTTTCTGTGACCCCCCTGTAAATATTACGTCACAAAAACTAAACCCCCCCTGAACATGATAAATTTTGATTGACAATACACAAATTTTGACAGTCAAAAATACTTATTTTATTTTCATAATAAAATTTGAATAAATTAATAAATATCTTTTGTAACGAACAAATAAATAATATTTCTTTAGCGTCTTTAAAGTTAATATTAATAAAAATATTAACAAAATAAACGAAAACACTAACAATCACAAATAACACTTTATGTACAGAAATGAACAAAACATGAAATGAAGATACATACAAATAACAAAGATGAAAGATGCAAAAGTGGAAAATCAAATGACAAAATTTCACAAGCAAGAATAGAAAACAACAAAGACAACAAAATAAATATAAACAATATAAACAACTTACTAATACTGGAGCGAAGCGTAGACTGTGTCAAGAAAGGAAATTTAGAGGGTATTTATACAAAAGGGTTGTTAGTAAAATAGATGTGATAGAAAGAAAAGTAGTAAGAGTAAGGATGATGACACTGGTTGTATAAATACGTAGAATTGAATAGATAGGAAAGTACAGAATTCAGAAGAAAGCAATTAAGGGTAAAACCAGCTATTAGTAAGGGGTGCATGCAGGTACAGGTGAGTGTGAAATTCTAGGTAAAAGTAGCGATAGTGGAACAATAGAACGGAAACAAAGGCATGCACAAGATAAGAAGAAGTCTATATTAAAATGATATTTACAAACACAATAAGAAGAATAAATTTGAAATAAAATATACAAAATATTTACAAAAAGTGCGTTTACCGCCACATTTCTATTTATCAGAAGTCCAAGGATTCTGTAAAAATTCAGTAAAATTTTTTGATGAACGGCAAACGTCACGTTGCCGTCGACCTACCGTCCCCCCTTGTCTCACTCAGCAAGACCCCCCCCCTTGTATTCGAACGTATTTTATGAACGACCCCTACAGATTATGCACGATTTTCGAAAAATAAAGCTAGGCGGAATAATTGGAGCTTGGTAATCGAAGGGCTTTGTAATAAATTTGTAATTTTGAAAAGGACTACTTTCAAAGTGCTTAAAGCCCTTCTAAGCTACCTAAAGCCTCCTCCCCTTTCAAGTGCATGAAAATTACCTAATTGAAGCCGGGAAGAACTTTAAGGATTTCTAATATAAACAAGAAATAAAACTGATTTTGTTTTGTTTCACACTGGAATTTATTTATTTTCCTACAATTATTTCGGCTGGTTAGAGCTTTCTTCAAGAGAGTATAATAATAAGGGAAATTAATTAATTCCAGTGTGAAACAAAAAAAAAACAATTTTATTTTTTTTTATATTATTCTAAAATGTTTCACGAAAAACCGACTGCAAACACAATTCAAGTTATTATGGGTTTCTGTTTAAGTCTCTTGAAAGCTCAGAAGCACTGCATTTAAAGCTCTTTCCCAACAACAACTACCTAGTTGGGGCTTGTTAGTCGAATTACTATGTAGAAATGCTTTTAACAAAAGACTTCACGCTCTTTCAAAGTGCCTCAAGCTTTTTAATTATTAATAGCTTTTATTTAAACATAAAGTTATTTTACATATTACATACTTACATTATTCATAAATACAAAATAAAAAAATAATAATTCTTAATTCCCTACAAACATTTCTTTTTTACCTATTTAACATAAGGGCATTCTTGTATTTTAACCTCCCCCCCCCTTTCCTCCCGTCTTCTTCTTTTTTCTAATATTTTTTTCAATATGGTCAGACCCCTTCCATCCGCCTTTAATATCCTTCCACGCTCTTCCCTCTCATTCTTCCCCAATTCTTCATCTAATATATGCTCGATTGATTTATTCTTTTCTCCACATACTCTACATAATTTCTTACTTTCTTCCATCCAAAACTTATTCTCATTACACTCATTCCCCATTCTGAATCTAGCTATTATTTCTATATTTAATCTATCTCTTAGATACCCCGGAACTTCATCCCCTTGCCAATCTTCCCATGTATACTCCTTCATTCCTTTCGCATATCTTGAATCCCATATTTTTCTTAGATCCTCACCTCTTACTATTTCATTGTTTCTTTTCCCCACCATCTTACTTACATTCAATCATTCTCTTCTCCATTCACCCATTTGTTCTATGCTTATTTTCATTTCTGTTAATGCCTTTTCCCTTTCCACATCATATTTATTTTTTGTCCCTATCCCTAATACCTTTTTCTTCCATATCTCTTTTCTTAAGTCCCCTTCCGCTAGTTCTCCCAATTTTTTCTCATATTTTACCGCCCTCCTTCTTGCATCTTCTATCATTTTCCCACATTTTGTTTCCCTTCTTAAGATGTAATCGGGGGGTACTTCTATCTAAGCCCAGCACCCATTTTATGTACTTCTTATAGATGTTTTCCACTAATCTGTACTCTTTCCATCCCCATATCTCTACTCCATAAAAAAACTATACTTTTCACTAATATTTTAAAAAGCAGTATCCTTCTTTTCCAATTGTTTCTACATAGTTTCTTCCCTATTCCCCATATTTTCCCCAGCAATGCATTAGCCTTAGCTGCTTAATTATTTACGTGTACCTCGTCTTTATTATTTTCTGCTAGTATGTACCCTAGTATCTATATTTTTTAACTCTTTCTATCAACTTCCCCTTCCATCTCAACTCCTCTTTCTCTTTACTCTTCCTGCCTCTCACTTCACCAAAAACTATAACTTTGGTTTTTACATCATTCAACTGCAGGCATTTCTTCTCTAAATATTTTGCCAATTTTTTTGACATCTCCCTCAGAGCCCCCCAACTTGTCGCCATTAACGCTATCTCATTCGCGTACGATATTGTCCATATCTTTTTTTTTCCTATCACTATTCCCCTCTTTTGAAATAGTTAAATCCATTTTTCAAAGTGCTTTGAGACCTATTTAAGAAGCTTCAAATTTAAAACCACTCCAAAGTTCATGAAATCAAGGCAAAACATTCAAAAGGGCTTCAAAGGCTTCTTGATGTATTTATTTGAATCCCTTTTGGTTTAGGGTCAGGAGGGGTAATTGTGAACGATTTTGGAAGTTTGACTTTTGAATCTGGATGTATCTTAGACGAAGATTAAATTTAGGCGACTATATGATTAATTAGGGCCTTGTTTGGATTTATGTGAATTTCTGTTGTTAAATATGCAAATTCGGATTTTTTTTGCAAAAAAACTTAAGTTTACAATTACCCCTTCACTTATTAACGCAGTCGAATACTTAGGGGTAAATGTGAACAATCATCTTGTTTGTACTGGCTTTAAAGGTTTTTAATGGGGCAAAAGTGAACAATTTGCTTTCAAACGTGAATTCCAATGAAAATTATATTTATAAAGCCGTGTTCACAATTACCCCAAAAAATATATATTATATAGAAATATTTTCAGTTTAACATAAAATATTGCGACACTCTTCCTCTGCTGTTTAGCGCCCTAAAGCATCCAACCGTCAAAAGTCAACACCACAGTCTATAATTCCCATTAGTTGGATTAATAAAGAGTTCTATTTCACCGAAATAAAGAGCCTGTTTACAATTATCCCACCTGACCCTAAATCAAAAAATTTCCCAAATAAGGTCTATGGTCTTGAAGCAATTTTTAGAAAGGTTTTGCCTAACTTGTATTTGTCATTTTTTTACGACAGTTCAAATTTTGCACGGGCTTTTTATTGTTTGTAATTTTCAAATGATGTTTTTAAAAATAACCGGCTACTTCTTCATTTATTAAATAAAAAACACTTTTATTGTATTCAATTCTGATAAAATTCCCGGCTGCGAACACCACCACTAATATCGCATTTATGCGTAGGTACAACGTTTTTAATGTCCATACGACATAACTATAACTAACAAGCGTTTCTTATCTGATGTCCTGAAAGAGCATTTAACTCTGCATTGGACACAAAACTCGGTTGCTAATCCGACATTTTTGCCTCCAGATCAAAATCTCGACAAAAGTAGAAATTCTTTTCTTGTAGATGCACACAGACGTGTCTTTGTTTTAGTTGAGATAATACTAAATATAAATTCATGTTTACTACAAAGACCTACAAAAAACACCTGCTTTTTTTTTTAAACGTAAAACGCTGCAATCGGTTTTATGCAATAACACATTAAAAGAAATAATAAATAAAAAAATCAAAACTGCTAAGTGTATTTGAAGTATAGATTATTTATTTAAATATCTACCGATTAGGTACTAAAAAAAAAAGTTCTAAGTACCTCAATGAAGGCATTTTAGTTGAATACGGGATCTCTTTAAAAAAACAACTTATGAGAGTAAAGTAAACGTTAAACGTTAGTTATTTCAACTTAAATCTTGATTTAGCGCATTTCAATATTAGTGGTAGGTATAAAAATAAACATCGACTATGATTTGATTTTAAATTAAGACAATCTAAAACCCCACCCTCACGAAGTTTATAACCACCACACAGGGGGAATAATTCAAAAATAAATTGCCCCCAAATTTAGATAATTAATAATTAGTAATAATAAAAAATAGAAATTCAGTTCTCGATATTATGTGTTTGTTCGATAATTTCCTAGTGATTCCTTCCTAAATACTTACTATCATTCAAATTTCTTTAATGAACATTTCCTTTATTGAATATTCAAAATAATTAAGGTTAGGGTATAAGGATTTTAGAAAGACTCAGGGTGAGAAACGCTGTTCTAATGTATAGTTTCTTCAAAAGACAGATAAGTGTAAATAATAAATTCGTCTCCCCCCACATTAGTACTCCGTTGTTTAAAAAATAAAAACATTTTCTACTCCCCCAAAGTTCTCACGTAAATAAAATTATGTTTCAATTCAAGTTTTTTAAATTAATATTTTTCTGACAAAAAACCTAAAGATACTGACGTTTTAATGCTAAATTTTCCTTTTTGTAAATTTCTTTATTTTGAAGGAGTTTAGAAAAGTGAAGTTTGCATAAATAAGTAGATTGTAATTAATGGTCAGGTTTTAATCCGTATCTATTATAAATAATTTAAAAGTTACCAGGTGGTATTGCCTAATAGCAATTAGTAATGTTTTCCCTGTTTGCTATTTCCAAAAATACCCGTCTTTATAATTTCCAAGTTTAACCTTTAAACAATATGGTAACAATTCTACTTCACAATAATCTACTTATAGATACGTATCTAGGTATATATGGTAATAAAAAAAACTTACCGATCTTTTTCAACTGGACTGTAACTGGCATCTGTTCGAACCCTTTTCACCTAAATAAATAAGAAAAATTCTTTCAGTAGGTATCTTAAAAAATACATGTCTATAGTTTGTACAGAACATACATGTGTAGAAATTACATCTAAAAGTTCATAGACTGATATTAAAAATTGCTTTCTCAAAAAGTATCTACCTACCGTCTGTCTGTCTATCTTGACAGTTTGAAACATGGAGGTTTATTTTAATAAGGGGTTGAAAAGTGATTTAGGACCAAAGACAACTTTATTTTTATCAAAACCTTGACTCATGGGCCCAACTGGCTCTAATTTTTGAAGTAACAATATACAGTAAGACCCCGCTTAACGCTGTTTCGTTTAGCGCTGTTTCGGTTTAGCGCTCTTTTTTTTTAATCCGGGGATTCCCCGAAATTGTGTTGAAAGGAGTATGGAAGAAGATTTGGCCAGATTTAAGTAAGAGCGAAGACATTGGACACTGTGTCAATATGGATGAAATAGTGGGATTAGCAAAACAAACCGGTTTAGATAAGGTAAATGTGGAAGATGTCGAAGAAATGGTTCAAAAAACAGCAGCTAGTCTTTCTAATGATGAGCTCTCGGAATTAACTCAGCAAGACGAAAGCAAAAATATTGATAGTAGTGATTTCGAAGAAGAGCAAAAATAACTTTCGATGGCGTTTGTAAAAAGGAGTTTGACCATTATAACTGAAATTATGGACCAATTTGTTGAAAATGGTCCAAATTTTGACAGGAGTTCAAAAGCAAGACGGGGTGTTATAGATGCTTTATCCACTTATAAACAACTTCTAACAGAACGCAAAAGTAAAACGCAATCTGCATTAGATGCCTTCTTGACAAAAAAGCAGAAAATTGCAAACACAAAATAAACTGAATAATCTGACTGACTTAGAATTTTATTTGTTTTTATAAGTATATTCGTTTATTTTATTTTTATTTTTGTAAGAAATAAATGTTTGGTTTTAATTTTATTAAAAAAAAAAAAACAATTATTAAATTTAATACCTAACCAATTTTCTATCCATCTTCCCTAACCCCATTAGATACATGTTAAGATAGCCTCGTTTAGCGCTGTTTCGCATTACGCTCTACTTTGACGGAACGTATCCCCCGCGTTAAGGGGGGTCTTACTGTAGGTACCTAATACACGTACCTAAATCAAGGTATTTACTTTGGGAGTACTAATCCTACTTTGGGGGATGCTTAGCACCTATTTAGTTGCGCCTATACCTTCGTTTTCATAAAAAAAAAAGACTAAACTACATAAATTTTTATCACGTTGTTTAAATACGTTAATACACCAGAGAGTAAAAAGAAAATTACTCAATGTCTTTATGGTTTACGTTGTTATAAGCGTTCGATACCGGTGTTAATTGGTTGTAAACTTGTTTCTGTGGGGTGTTGTGGTATGTGCCTTGGAACTAAGTGACGATGTCGTCAGAGCAATACAACGAAAAATTTAGGAACCAAATACTCGGCCAGCCCAAGTACAGTTGGTTTCATTTATAACGAGTTCGGTTCTAACACGTATATCAAGCCAGTACGACGAAGTTATTTTTCCGATTTCTGACGAACTATAATTTGTTACCAAATCTAAAAATTTGTCGCTCGTGCCGTTTAGTCATAATCAGCTGGTATGCTAGCTTGATATCAAGCTAGCACTACACATAGCGTATCTCGAAAAGAAAATGTCGTAGGATATTACTGTTAATAGCATAATTTGTCGCCGAGAGATGACACATTCAACGAATTTGTCGCTCCAACTGATAAGCGAAAAGTTCTTTCTTACATTTATTTTAAGAGATCGGATTTATTTACCAAATTTTTTACATTAGGTTTTCGCTGTTTTTCCCAAGTTGGGCAACACGTTACCTTTCGAGAGTTTGACAGGTTTCTAGCAGTTTTTTTGCTTATCAGTTACAGATGAGAATAGCGACAAATTATAGTCTTTACAGTAATATCCTACGACATTTCTTTTTCAAGATACGCTATGTGTAGTGCTAGCTTGATATCAATCAACAAACGGCACGAGCGACAAATTTTTGGATTTGGTAACAAATTAGCGACAAATTATAGTGCAAGTCAGAAATCGGAAAAATAACTTGATGGTGACATATCAAACACATAAATCCCTTGAATTTAAAGTATACTTTTAGAAGGAAATTTGGCTGTACCGACTTAGGATGTAACGTCGATTTCGGGTGTAGCGATTAATTTTAAAGAACCATTTGTTAAAGTTCCCAGAAACCCCATGCTGATATTGCGACAGGGTCTAAACACAAAGCTTTTTTTATGTTTTGTTTACATTCACAAATGATCAGAACTTGTAATTATAATATAATTGTTTATAAACGTTTAGGTAGATAAAGTTAAAACTAAACTTTTTTTCTTTCTAACAATATATAGCATAACGACTTCCGGATATAGTGACAATAAATGAGAAATAAATAAATTAAACGACTTATTAAGTTATTAGTTTTGTTGTCTCATTTCCTTCAAACAAAGAAGCATAATACAGCATCTGTTTGTTTTGGATTTTGTTTTTGTTGCTTGAGTGTTGTAAAAGAAGACTACAAAAAAAATCAAACATATGCAGACCTAAATAATAAATTAACTTAATTAAAATGAAGATAGGTACCTACTTTTTAATAGTTTTAATAAGAAATGTACTCGAATGAGACAAATGAAAGAAATAATTGGAAGAAAGGCAAAATATTATTGCAGAGCTTGAAATTCAAATGACCAAATGACCGCCTTCAAAGCGATCATTTTATATTTAATAAATTTTTAATCCACTTAAAGAAACAGAAGACAGTTTTGTAGTAGACAGACAACAACCAAACTCAATATACATACCTATCTACTCACCAATTTTTTTTTTATTGAAAGGTACCTATAGATACTGAAAGTATAGATATATTTAAAATGAAAAACAGGAACTGCGTAGATAGGTACTACGTAGATAATAGGAAATCCCTTTTTTAAATCGAACTCATATTTCAAAAGATTAATTTATTAAAACACATGTTGTAATCCGCCGAATTGGTATGTAAGTAAGTCAAAGTCTAACCACATAAAATTACACGCAAACACATGTGTACCTATAGGTAGACATATGTACATTTTCATTGTATCACAATTAATCTTCTTTCGTTGCCTAATAGTCGAACGCTTAATTGACAGACTATTTTCATATCACGCCCACTTTTTAGCCACATAGCCACAGATACATATTCTTTATAAGGAACAGACGCCCATATATTCGCGGACAATGACAATATGTACGGAACTGGAGTGAAACGGTTACAAATGAGCAATTAATTTCCTGAATATTTTTAATTTTTTTAGAAATCGTTAGACAGGGGCGGCTCGTGATGAAATGAAGCGGGTGTTCTGCAACTACACAAGACATTTTGATGTGTGTGAAATAATCAACGACAGCAGTCTAATTCAATAATTTAAGGTAACAAGGATCCAAGAAATTCATTTGCCAACTACTCAGTACAAGTCAAGAGATTTAGATACATTAAATTCTTTTAGGGAAGAAATGGTAAATAACTATTAAAAGTATCAATAATAAAGTAAAGAAAGGGGGAGGGACTTCACCAATTTCTTACTTCTCTCACACACAGAACAGAAGGGAGATTGTTATAAATTTATAAAACAATATTCATAATTATCTTTTATACGGTATGTTTGCTTATGTTGGAATCATGGCAATTTTTTTTATTATGAATTTTATAAAAAAAAAGTTATTCTTTGTAAAACGTTCTGTATGGTCCAAAACCTAAAATGAAATATGTATGCAAATACCAATTTCCGCATTCGTAAACGAGGTTTGTTAAAAAATATTAATTTTGCTCTTTATTTTTGAAGAAAAAAAATCGAAAATTCATCAGAATTAAAAACTACATTCAAATGTGCAATGTTTGCATCAAAAGTAAGTTCCTTTATTTTATTTTTTTCAACATATCTCGCTTAACACTTAGTTAATTGTTCGTTTGTAAAACGGCCGTAACACATTCCTTATCATATTTGAGGAAATTTTCTAGCATGCTTCTGAAATAATCTTGAAGGCGACGTATATACTTAATAGCAGGACAAAGTTGTTTTTACGATTTCTGACTTGCACTATAATTTGTCGCTAATTTGTTACTAAATCCAAAAATTTGTCGCTCGTGCCGTTTAGCCATAATCAGCTGGTATGCTAGCTTGATATCAAGCTAGCACTACACATAGCGTATTATATCGAAAAGAAAATGTCGTAGGATATTACTGTAAAGACCATAATTTGTCGCTGAAAGATGACACATTCAAATAATTTGTCGCTACTCTTATCTCCAACTGATAAGCAAAAAACTGCTGAAAGGCCATCAAACTTTCGAAAGGCAACGTGTTGCCCAACTTGGGGGAAACAAGGGAAACCTAATTTAAAAAATTTGGTAAATAAATCCGATCTCTTAAAACAAATGTAACAAAGAACTCCTTGATTAATTGTTTGATGGTTTTCCAAAAGTTTTTCGCTTATCAGTTGAAGATAAGACCAGCGACAAATTCGTTGATTTTGTCATCTTTAGCGACAAATTATGGTCTTTACAGTAATATCCTACGACATTTCCTTTTCGATATAATACGCTATGTGTAGTGCTAGCTTGATATCAAGCTAGCATACCAGCTGACTCGGGCGACAAATTTTTGGATTTGGTAACAAATTATAGTGCAAAACAAAAATCGGAAAAATAACTTTGTCGTGCTAGCTTGAAATCCGTTTGAAAGCGGCCCTGTTGATAAACTGTTTATTAAGTAACCCCATAAAAAATAGTGAAGAGCAGTTAAGTCAGGAGGTCTTGTACAATTATAATTGCAGTTCAATTTCACTATGTACTACTTATAAGTTTTGAATAGTAAAAGAGTTCCTTTTTAATTTTCATTTAAGATCAACCTTTCTTTACAATAATTCGCAATTATGTCGGAAATAAAGGTACTTTAAAATTGTATTTTTTAACCAACCTCGTATACAGATGCAAAAAAATACTTTTTGTTTATTTCATTGTAGACATTAAATCATTAAGAATTCTTTAGGAAGAAAAAATATTAATAATAAAAAAGTTTTCCATATAAAAAACTTAGGTACCTACTTAGGTACACCATATAAAATTAAAAAAAAATCTTGAAACAGCAAAACTTCTAAAGTAGCATTAGTTGAAGCTCTTTTGCTTAATTGAGCTTTTAATTGAATTAATTTTAAATCTTACAAGTAATTTGAAATTCTTGGATTTTAAAATATGAATGGGGGTTCATAAACCAAAGCATTTTAGGTAAAAGTTTTTAGCTTGGGAGTTTCAATGAAGATTAAAGCTTATTTTAAAACATTTAACAACAGTTAATTAATTTAAGTAAGTAAGCTTCATTATTTCTTCATTCATACAACGATACTCTAATAAAGATACCCATTACAAGGTATATTACATATTTTTAATCACCTGTTAACTGGCCTTTATATATCTTTAGAATAAAATTGGCAATTAACAATCACATACACGATTATTTCAACAATTGCGCATCCGATTGAGAAATTGAAAAGGAGAATGTATCGTTAAAAGTTTACAATCAATAAAATGGTACACTTCTTAAATAAATCATCTATGAAATTATTCCACACACATTAATCCAGAAGAATCTATGTATACAAGGCAAATTTTGAAAAGTAAAATGTACTACCACAAGAACCGTCCTAAACATTCATTGAAGTTATGAAGTGTTCATTAAAATAAAGCTGTCGAAGTACAGTAATATTCACACATAGCAACCTTTAAAGATCGACAAAAAAGGTTCGTTATAAGTGATATATACTTAAGTGCTTTTGTAGTTTAAGATAGTTTTGAAATATTTTTAAAAACCTTCAGCTTTTGATTTAATACAGAATCACTAATACACACATTTGTAGTTGAAATAAATATTCTAAAAGGCGACTGTGGTGCGAATAAACAAAAACAAAAAAGGCCTTACCCCAATTAACCACAACACTTTGTTTTAGTTACCTACATTTGTTTTTCTTTTCTGGAAAAAACATTAAAAACGACGTAATTTCAATACGAACTTTCATCCCCTATTTCAACCCCTTATAGTCCTTTTTTCGCATTAAAAAGTAGCCTATGTCCTTTCTATTATCTTGTTACCTAACAAACCACCCACCTATTATGATCTTTTTTTTATATTTAGTTTTGGTCTTGAATGTAGGTACATCTAGGTATAAAATTAATTACTTATCTATAATAAAATCCTTGAATAATAAAAAAAAATTGTAAAAGTTCATGATGTAAATACTTTTACGACTCCATTTTTTGTATTTTATTTTACAATTAAGTGTAGATATATAAAGATAAATCTTGCAGTTTTCTGTAACAAAGCAGATGTAATCAATCTAATATACCTATAGCCTGAGAACTGTATTAGATCTTTAAAGGTATGATTCTGTTCAATTTTTGTAGTCCGTGAACATAACAGATATCAAATTACCCATTTTTTCATGACAAAGTAATTAACTTTTTTTATTAGCTGTCTTACTTATTTATAACACTCTTCCACAGAAACACAATTTCATTTTAACTAGATTAAGGGCATCCATCGTATCAGAATACATACTTATACAAAGTATTCATCCAGTTATAAAAAAATACGAATTATCGGTGAATTTTGAAATTTGTCCAGCTATTTGATATTATTCTGATTGACTGACCTACAGAGAGATTTTGATTAAAAATGAAATAGGAAATCACTTAAAACTATAAATTCAATGACATTAGATACCTATCTGTCGTTTGTGTGTTGTGAGAGAATTTCGGCGTTATTTCAATCAATACAATCTTTTTTTCTAAAAAAATACCGGCCAAGTGCGAGTCCAACTCGCGCACCGAGGGTTCCGTACAAACCTGTATATATGTGATGTAACTAAAAATTTAAGGTTTTCGGAATTTTTCCTTTATATGTGCTATAAAACATTGCTTCATGCCAAATTTCAAGATTCTAAATCGACTGGAAGTACCCTTTAGGTTTTGATTCCCTTGCGAGTAGTTGCGAGTTTGAAAATATGCGGCTTAAATTGCTGTTTCTTTTGATTGCGTTCACATAGAAGTTTGATTTTGTTGCAGCTTAAAGGTGATATATACTTAAGTGCTTTTGTAGTTTAAGATAGTTTTGAAATATTTTTAAAAACCTTCAGCTTTTGATTTAATACAGAATCACTAATACACACATTTGTAGTTGAAATAAATATAAAGGCGACTGTGGTGTTAATAAACAAAAACAAAAAAGGTCTTACCCCAATTAACCACAACACTTTGTTTTAGTTACCTACATTTGTTTTTCTTTGCTGAAAAAAACATATCAAAAGAGTTTGATCAACTGTCAAATAGTAGGATTCCTAACCTTTTTCAAAACGTAATTTATATGTTCAAAGCTACCTATTCTCAAAATTTTACGTTACCAAATTGTAATTTACAGTATCTTATAACCTATCATTGATTTGCTCAGTATTTTACGTTCTTGCTGTTGTTACGTTTACGTGTCTCTTTAAAACTGAAATCTCCGTATTTTAAAGAATGTACTGAATCACACAAATCAGAACAGAACTCGTGTCGGCAAAACGTAGAGAATTAAAACCTCCAGACGACGGCCAGCGTGCTCGAAAATCAACGTTACGAACTATGTGCCACAATTCTCACTAAAAAGTTGTTTTACGTATTTATTTATTTTCCTTTTGTTTATGTAGGTATTAATACGAATGTCCACTCTCTAGATGAAAACCTAAAAATATTTTGTACCAAAATTGTCAAACAGCACAAAATTACGCACACACAACATTACCAACAATTAATTTGAACTTGTGAACTGTACAGTGTCACTAATTAACATTTAATTACGCGTCAGAAACCAAGCTGCGCTAGAAATATTAATAGGTCTTCAAATACAAGACATACCAATGGAAATGTTAAACGAACTTTTTTTTAATTAACAAAATATTATAGGTACCACGATTTTAAATGGACTAAGAAGTACCATATCTAATCTCTCTTGAAAATTTCGTTGCTGTTCATTTTTAAAAGGTAGCTAAAGAAATACTCGTAAGTTTAGAGTTCACAATAACATACTTTTTACCTTTTCATGTTTAAAATAAACTTGTTTTCAAATTAACGATGTTTCATGCATAATAAATTGTATATTGTAGATACCTACAGCAGATGCAGTAATTTTTTTTTTTTAATATATAGGTACCTAGGTAGGTATCATAAGAATTTATATTAAATACTATTATTTATGTATATCAAATAAATAGTTGTTTCAAGAAAACGTTTCCGTGTAATCATTAAAATATATGATGAATGATGATAATTATAACCGATGATGAAAAAATGACATTTTATAGGTATATACCTAGCATCAAGCAGACAATTAAACACATCAGGCGAAGTCACTTTGTATGAACTTTTAAAATAGAAGTAGGTATTAAAAAGAATACACATTTTAAAAATTAAAGCATATGTGTAGATTTCTAAATAGGTACTTAAATACTAATAATAAAACTTCTGCTGTAATAATTAATATTTTATCTTTATAATAAAATAGCGAAACGCGTAGGTTATATAAAATTTGTGAATATAATTTAAATTTATTGATTTTTTGTTGAAATTTAGATATTTTATGGTGCATTCGTTCACTTTAACGACCACTGTCATTGTTTACCGTCGGCAGCACTTGTGGCCAACCAATTAATTATTATTTAATTTAAATTGTTAATTTGTTATTTTCGTTCGTTTTTGCATTAATTTCTACTTTAATATAAAACTCTATTTTTGTCGTAAAGTAGGTAGGTATAACTACACAAGCAAACGTTTACGATTAGATTAGAAAAAAAATCCTTTAAACAAAATTCATATTTTAACACAAATAAACAATAAATATTGAAGTTACTAGAAAATTTCAATTGTTAAAGGATTTATTAGAATCGTAGTACCTATCATCCGTCGCTTAGACAACAACAAAAGTTTTTATACAAGAATAAAGAAACGATTGGATGTTGTTTTGCTCATTGTTGTTTCATCAAAGTTCCAATAATACGCATACTAATTCCTTAATTTATAAAAACACATTTTGTTATTTAATTGAAGTGTTTGTTACACACCTAACTTTTTGGTTTCGTTTAATTTTATTTAGGTTCGAGCATGAAAAATATTGATTTTAAATAGATCTTAGATATGAAACAGAATGTAAAATTATGTAGGTAATTCCTTAGTTAAATGTATTGAAATAAATTATGAAAATCGGATGATTTAATATTAAATGCTAGCAAATTACCTAGTTATATGAGCCCAAAAAATAACGTAGATATATCAAGCTAGCACGACAAAGTTATTTTTCCGATTTCTGACTTGCACTATAATTTGTCGCTAATTTGTTACCAAATCCAAAAATTTGTCGCTCGTGCCGTTTAACCATAATCAGCTTATCAGCTGGAGATAAGACTAGCGACAAATTCTTAGAATGTGTCATTTTTCAGCGACAAATTATGGGCTTTACAGTAATATCCTACGACATTTCGTTTTCGAGATACGCTATGTGCTGATTATGGCTAAACGGCACGAGCTACAAATTTTAGGATTTGGTAACAAATTGGCGACAAATTATAGTGCAAGTCAGAAATCGGAAAAATAACTTTGTCGTGCTAGCTTGATACACATAAAAAAATAACAAAGTTTGGAAATATCTTTTCCCTAACTAAACACAGCCAAACTACGATGTGTCGAATTAAATTAGTTATCACTCATGAGAAATACGTGTAATTTTTATTCGATATAAGTTCTATTTGATAGGTACCTACTCAAATCGAATATCTTGAGAACTCAAAGATAACATTTGGCATAAACTTCGATAAGTCGAATTTTCAGCTCAGTTTCTATTATTGTTTGTTACCAAAACGCATTTTAAAAACTTCTTCGTCTTTTGACCAAAAAAACTAAATCTTATAAAAAAGAAAATAATAGTGCACGGAATAAGATAAGTATTAGGTACCTTCATCTGACTATTTATCTATTTGTAACATAAAGTAAATAAGTACATCCATATGTGTACCTATGTGTTATTAGGTATTATTCGATAAATCAAAATTTCCAGTTCTTTTTTGCGTTACATTGTAATTTGAGTTATCGACGTTCAACAACTGTAGGTATAGGTAATACCCTTTTTGAGTCAAATACAACCACAGTAGGTAAGCATAAATTAATTTAATCGAAATTCAACAAATTCATGAAATACAAACTACCATATATGCCAATATTTTTAAGAAGAATGAAATAGTAGAAAATATATTGTTTGTAGAAAATTTGGGTGAAAAAACCAAGTATTATTTTTATATGTTTCGCAAACCATATGAAGTACCTTTTATGCTTTTTATAATAATATTGTAATGAGAAGTAGGCAGGTAGGTACCTAGGTACTACGAAATATTTGGTTTATAATAAAAACCTTGAGATCTATTAAAGGAATTCTATTAACAATAATTAATAACGTAGGTATTGCGTAAAATTCTGAACAATGATTCTTTCAATTTCCTTACATTTGTTTACAACGAAGAATTAGGTACTGTTACAAAATCTACTTACTCAAAATTTCATTGTTTTATATCATTTTTATTGGATTTAAACGAACACCTTCACAATCATAAGATGGGTGGGTACACATAACAGATATATATGTGTATGATTTGCATTTTATGAACATTGCAAAAGGAAAAAATGTTAAACAACAATATCACAGCTCATCTGAATAGGTATGTTTTTATTTCTTTTCCACTGCATAGGACCCACCTAATCAATTGATAATTTAATCGATGTAATCACAGCACCACTTTATATTTAGTTGTGTTTTTTAATATTAGGTAAATACAAATTCAACAGTATTTATAGTATATTTCGTTTATAGACGATGAAAGGACCATTAAATTCCGTCGCTATATCCGGAAGTCGCGATCTATATAAAAAGAAAGAGAGAAAGAATGAAAGAAGGAAATTAGGCAAGTAACTGATTCTTAGATTTAACTTTATCAACCTTAACATTTATAAACAATTACTAAGTACAACTGCTGACTATCTATGAATGTAAACAAAACATAAAAAGTTTTGTGTTTAGACTAGGTCGCAATATCTTTGAGTATGAGATTTCTAACATTATGTAATTAATAGTTCATTAAAATTAGTCGCTAAAACCGAAATCGACGTTACATCCGAAGTCGTTACAGCCAAATTTTCTTCTTAAATTACTCCTTAAATTCAAGGGACTTATGTGTTATGTCGTTATAACCGAAAGGTCGTTACAACCGAAGTCGTTATAAGCGAAATCCACTTAGTACCTATGTATCTACCATAGGCTGTCTGTAGGTCCCAGTCTGTGGTACATGTCTGTTCATTTACGATAATATTTAAGTTAATATTAGTTTTGTAAAGACTATTTTAAAGTACAGTATTTAGTAGATATTTATATAAGTGTCCCTTCTATCCCATAAAAATAAAAAATCGTACCTACTGATTTGTTCATCATCCGCTCTAAAAGTACCAAAATTTAGGGCACATGTAATATAGAAATATACCTAGAAAAGCAAAAGTACCTTTGGTTCGCACATTTTGTCGATAATAGTACATCTTGTTTGAGAGTTCAAATAATTGCACGGCATAAGTGTAACCATTTCTAGTACCCGACGGTACTAAGTTATTGCACAAAAAACTTTAACGCACCACCATAAAAACTGTTTCCTGTTTTCAGTCACTCGGTAATTTGATAGATATTAATTTTGAGCGGTACAACAAATAATTCGAGTTAATCAAAAAAAAAACTATTTCACATTTTCTTCTAACTACATAAGTAACTGCAAATTTGTGCGTGAAAAGTTTCACATTTCGTATCAGTCTTGTTCCTAGATCGCGCGTTAAAATCACCTAACAATTAAAAAAAATAATAAAATAAGTTGAGATTCAACCGTTCGTTCACTTTCACTTTCTGGTCAGGTGCATTGCATTGCATTACAGCCGAACTAAACGGTTCATTTTTGCTCGTGACGTAACGTGAACATTACACCACAACAACGACGACGATCTATTTGAAACTGAAAGCTTGGGTTACACGGATCACGTTCGTCTGAAAGCTCCTCTGGTGGCAGGAGCGGGAACTTAGGTAAATGCCTTCTTCAAGCTTCAGACCAATAATGATAATGCATCGGAGAACTGGG
The DNA here is from genome assembly GCA_029378335.1 of Agrilus mali. Taxonomy (NCBI): domain Eukaryota; kingdom Metazoa; phylum Arthropoda; class Insecta; order Coleoptera; family Buprestidae; genus Agrilus; species Agrilus mali. The sequence continues at coordinate 4,217,774 of CM055655.1, read as the reverse complement.
TGTGAAACGTCCAATAGTAGTGTACCTTCGCAGGTGAGGCAACCGCACTTTTTTTCGCTCGGCAAAACTGAATGTACCTAGGCATCTATCTATCCATACCTAAGTATTATACTCGTTTCAGTTTAATTTTCACGGTTTTGGATTATTAAAGTCAAAATTGTAATTATTTAACTTTATTAAACTTTCACTGGTGCATTTATTGTGAAACATTATAATAAAGTTATAAGAGATGAAAGAAAAATCACTAATAATGTTAAGTATCACCAATTTTATTAGTCAACCTAGACAATACTGTTTCCCTAAAAGTAAATATTAATAAATAACTGTGAACTTTAGTATTACTCATGTATTCTTGAAAATGGTAGAATCTACCGAGAGATATTGTCGAGGTTTACTAATAAAATTGGTGATACTTAACATTATTAGTGATTTTTCTTTCATCTTTTTTGTTTTGCTAGCTGTGCCCGCGACTTCGTCCGCATGGAATAGTGACTTTCGGCAGCATTTTAAATTTTTTAGATTTTGTAAATAAAACACATATGTAGGTACATACATTAAAATAAGCTATTTAAAGTATTTTACTGCAAATAACGTAGTTAAGTAAATTTTTATGCACGACGTTTCTAGTTTTTCCATCTTTTCTCAAAACAGATTTTGCTAAACCTGTCAATCCTTATTACAAACTTTTAATGTCGTATTTATTTACATATAGATATCTAATCAAAGCCTAAAAAAGTTTCAAGCTTCTAGCTTTAAAAATGACGTAATTTCCATACAAACTTTCATCCCCTATTTCAACCCCTTATAGTCCTTTTTTCGCATTAAAAAGTAGCCTATGTCCTTTCTCTTATCTTGTTACCTAACAAAACACCCACCTATTATGATATTTTTTTTATATTTAGTTTTGGTCTAGAATGTACATCTAGGTATAAAATTAAAACCTTGAATAATAAAAAAATTTTGTAAAAGTTCATGATGTAAATACTTTTACGACTCCATTTTTTGTATCTTATTTTACAATTAGGTGTAGATATCTATATAAAGAAAAATCTTGCAGTTTTCTGTAACAGAGCAGATGTAATCAATCTAATATATAGCCTGAGAACTGTATTAGATCTTTAAAGGTATGGTCCTGTTCAATTTTTGTAGTCCGTGAACATAACAGATATCAAATTACCCATTTTTTTCATGACAAAGTAATTAACTTTTTTCATTAGCTGTCTTACTTATTTATAACACTCTTCCACAGAAACACAATTTCATTTTAACTAAAGATTAAGAGCATCCATCGTATCAGAATACATACTTATACAAAGTATTCATCCAGTTACAAAAAAATACGAATTATCGGTGAATTTTGAAATTTGTCCAGCTGATTGATATTATTCTGATTGACTGACCTACAGAGAGATTTTGATTAAAAATGAAATAGGAAATCACTTAAAACTATAAATTCAATGACATTAGATACCTATCTGTCGTTTGTGTGTTGTGAGAGAATTTCGGCATAATTTCAATCAATACAATCTTCGATTTTGTAAAAAAATACCGGCCAAGTGCGAGTCGAACTCGCGCACCGAGGGTTCCGTACACCTGTATATATGTGACGTAACTAAACATTTAAGGTTTTCGGAATCTTTCCTTTATATGTGCTATAAAACATTGCTTCATGCCAAATTTCAAGATTCTAAATCGACTGGAAGTACCCTTCAGGTTTTGATTCCCTTGCGAGTAGTTGCAAGTTTGAAAATATGCGGCTTAAATTGCTGTTTCTTTTGATTGCGTTCACATATGTTAGAAGTTTGATTTTGTTACAGCTTAAAGGTATTATAGACCTGAGTATTTGATATGAATTTCAATTTAATACCTCTACGCGTTCATGAGGAAAAAGGTAGTAACTTTAATATTATTAAAAATATTTTTATTATATGATGTAACTAAAAATTTACGGTTTTCGCAATTTTTCCTTTATCTGTGCTATAAGACGCTGCTTCGTACCAAATTTCAAGATTCTGAGTTCACAGGAAGTACCCTGTAGGTTTTGATTCGAAAATTTGCGGCATAAACGGCTGTATCTTTTGATTGCGTTGGCTTAGAAGTTTGATTTTTTTATAGCTCCAAGGGACAATAGCCCTGAGTATTTGGTATAAATTTTAGCTTGATACCTCCACGCGTTCCTGAGAAAAAGGGTCTTGACAGACGAACGGACAACGAAGTGATCCTATAAGGGTTCCGCTTTTTCCTTTTGAGGTGCGGAACCCTAAAAATTGATGCAATAGATGTTTATTTTTATATGTACCTATCTAATACTTTTCGATTTTCTGTGCCAACGATTTGTAAATTTAAAATTAGCACTACATACCACGGGTACAGTAAGTAATTACTTATTTACAGGAGCTAAAAACGAAAGGGGTGGATCCAGAAAATCTTATCAGTGAGAAGGGATAATTGAAAAGCTCATGTCAATAGTATTTAATTGATAGATACTACGGTTAAGACCTTTTATGACGACATCGTTTATAACAACATACCGGTTATAATGACCAAAATCAGAGGTCCCGGCTGAATGCTATATCAAAAATATTGCTTTTTACGACATACCGCTTTAAGCGACTACATTATGTATCTGTTAGAACGACCAGCTGTATTGTAAACAATTTGATCCACATCTGGCACAGTATAATGGTCAATGGTTATTAAAATCGCAAAATTATTAGAAACAAAATATACCTACAACGTGTGTTGGAAACTTTTTTCAGGACGACGATAAATCAAAATCACCGTTAATAACAATTAAAGTATTATGACTTGTGCTTGCCAGCTTGCCTTATTACGTAGCATGGTAAAAGGTAACAACCAACCAACATGAGTTGGGGTTTCCACTCTTTCGTAATAGTTACTATTGGTTTATCACACGTCCAGGGAATTCCCGGAACATATCGAACGATCCAGACAAAACTGTGAAACCGTCTCTATTTTTGATATTGACTTTTTGTTTTCTTTTCGTCGCCAATAATAGATAAAATTGCTACTTGTGCATCAAGTATAATCAAATCCTGCTTCTTCATATCTTCAGTCAGTTTGTTACTTATCTGTATTTGTGAAACTTTTAACATGTTGAAATTGATAGGTATTTATCGAGGAAAAGTGGCGTATTATCGGTTTTTACGACCAAATATGAGAGTCCCTTCAATGTCGTTGTAACCTGTTTTGACTGTAGGTATTTCCTTTCCTCGTTTAAATAAAACACATGACAGGTAGAGTAAATTTTATGTGAAAAAGAAAGAAGGCATTCCAACAAATCTTATCAAATCTCCCTACGGGGAAGAGAGGGGCCCAAATAAACGCCCAAATACATAATTAATGGACGTCCTCTAGTTTGTCATCATTGTTAAGGCTAGTGGGTAGATATGCACCTCCCCTGAGGCAATATATTCGCATTCCTCTAGAAACACAACATCTCACATCCCTTGCCTTGCGATCAGTAATCTAATCTGGGTCTTCCTCTGTCCTTGTTTGCTCCTATTTCTGCTTCTAATAATATACCTATGTATGTCTTTAACTAACCCTTCAAGGTTCAAAAGATGCCCTAATACCATTTCATCTCTCTTTTTCGTTATTGACTTCCACAATCCACAATGCTCTTTATTCTTCTATTTTTTCCAAAACCTTCACTTTTTTAATTATTTTACACCATGGTTTTTTATTAATCATCCACTTCTCACAATCAGAGAACTCTTTTTTTTGTCTTCTCCGTCGCATTCACGGACGGCTCAAAACCTTTTGTACTTTATTACAGGAATACCCGATTATTTATTCAAATCTAATTCCTTTTCACTTTCCAAACAAATTGTTATAATTTCTTTTTATTATTAAAGGCGACCTACCTATAACTTGTTCAATATCGGAAATCGATTATCTTTTTCATTCCCAAATTATATTTTAATTAAAAAAATTTAATAAATTAACACTAGCTGCCGTTAACACTTGGTGAAACATGTTTAAGCAAATAATTTAATAAAAACAAACACTTGGAATATTTCACTTAATTTTATTTATCTCTATACGTATTTCGCCTTTTTAGGGCATCTTCAGGATTAAAATTAATTGAAATATTCCCAGTGTTTGTTTTTATCAAATTATTAAAAACAAATTACGTCTAGTACCTTCTTTACATAGGGTCAGGTAGGGTAATTGTGTACTATTTTGGAAGTTTGACTTTTGAAGCTCAATGTATCTTAGATGAAGATTAAATTTAGGCGACTATGAGATTAATTTAGGTCCTTGTTTGGTTTTAAATGGATTTCTGTTGTTAAATATGGAAATTTGCAAAAAAACTTAAGTTTACAATTAAGTACCCCTTCACTTATTAACGCAGTCGAAAACTTAGGGGTAAATGTGAACAATCATCTTGTTTGTACTGGCTTTATAAAGGTTTTTAATGGGACAAAAGTGAACAATTCGCTTTCAAACGTGAATTCCAATGAAAATTATATTTATAAAGCCGTGTTCACAATTACCCCAAAAATTATATATTATATAAAAATATTTTCATTGTTTAACATAAAATATTGCGACACTCTTCCTCTGCTGTTTAACGCGCTAAAGCATCCAACCGTCAAAAGTCAACCCCCGTGTCTATAATTCCCATTAGTTGGAATTGGGAGGTTATTATAAATTAAACGCTACACCTTCCGTACCGTTAAGATTGTTTAACGTACCTATGTATATGGACAAAATATTTGTGTTATTGAGTGATTAACAGTACCGGGCATTTTATTCTCACGTCCGTCGACATCTAAAACCGAAACAGTTCGGTGTCGTGCGGCGGAAAACATTTAAATAACACCTCCGTACCTAATAATCTGTTCACGTCGGTGTGGGAAGGGTTTAACGTTGAAAAGAAATCCAAAAATCGTTCCTGACGATCCTACTTATAATAAATATATTCGGAACGATAGCATCAGATTCGGGAATTACATTACTCGCTGTCGGTGGCCAACAAGCGATTACTGCCACACACGTCGCTACAATCGATTACTCTTTTTACCATTGATTGCCTTTGAACACCAGTTGAAACGTATATGACAGCCAAGAATCATACAAACGAATATACGTATACATATTAACTGGGTGGAAGAATCGTAAAAGTAAATAGCCGGCTCGATGCGACCGACGCGACGGTTTATTAACAACGCCCGTTCGTTCATATTGCTTACGTTCTTACGTTTTCACTTTGGAATTAAGTTTAACAAATTTCTGACATACTTTTTATCAAACATGTTTATGAAGTTTCTTGGGTTTGCATGGATGTAGTTGGTGGTTGGGACGTTTATGGGGATTCTGTTTTTATCTATTTTCAGTGGTTCCTCCCTAATCACACAAGACATTTCTTTAGATGGATAGTTTATAATTATGGTCAAAGTGGTAACTCAGGCAATAAAACTTGACATCGGCACTTAAAAAGGAGCCTGTCCGAAACTTATGACAATATTAAGAAACATCAATCCTTCTGGAATCTTCTGGCTAATATTCAACAAGTGTTGTTGAACCTGAAACGTTATTATGGTAGTTTTACCCAAGATTTGCAACCCTTTATTATTTAGGTATGATCTTCTGCATAAGATGAAACCCGTTACAAAAACTTGTGAATGCATAGAAATATATATATATATATAGAATAATAGAAATAAAATATAGTTTACAAATTTAGAAATTTCTTCTTCAAAAAGCTTGCAAATTCCTTCTCCTTCAGAAGATTACAAATTTATTTCTTCTTCGATTAACAGTGCTCACCTTCAAAAAGTATACAACTCCTTCTACTTCAAAAGTCTACAGTTTTTTTTTTTCATAAGTGAAGTTTACAAAGTTGTTGTTACTCATAAGTCCCTTTTTCTGTAGGTGTTTACAAATTTCTTGTCCATTTACAATAGTCCTCTTCAGAAGTAACAAAGTTCTTCTTCAGAAGTTTACAAAGTTCTTCTCCAAAAATTTGACAGATTTCTTGATCTTCACAAGTTTACAATATCCCTCTTCAGACGTTTACAAAATTGATCTTACTCAAGTTTATAAGTTTCTTCTTCAGATTTTTACAATGTTTTTCTTCAGATATTGACAACGTTCTTCTTCAAAAAGCTTTACAAATTTCTTCTTGAGAAGTTTACAAAGTTCTTCTCTAAAACTTTTACAAATTTCTTCATCTTCACAAGTTGACAATATCCCTCTTCAAAAGTTTACAAAATTGATCTTACTCAAGTTTACGAGTTCCTCCTTCTTCAGATTTTTACAATGTTTTTCTTCAGATATTGACAACGTTCTTCTTCAAAAAGCTTAACAATTTTTTTCTTGAGAAGTTTACAAAGTTCTTCTCTAAAAATTTGACAGATTTCTTGATCTTCACAAGTTTACAATATCCCTCTTCAGACGTTTACAAAATTGATCTTACTCAAGTTTATAAGTTTCTTCTTCAGATTTTTACAATGTTTTTCTTCAGATATTGACAACGTTCTTCTTCAAAAAGCTTTACAAATTTCTTCTTGAGAAGTTTACAAAGTTCTTCTCTAAAAATTTTACAAATTTCTTGATCTTCACAAGTTTACAATATCCTTCTTCAGAAGTTTACAAAATTGATCTTACTCAATTTTATAAGTTTCTTCTTCAGATTTTTACAATGTTTTTCTTCAGATATTGACAACGTTCTTCTTCAAAAAGCTTAACAATTTTTTTCTTGAGAAGTTTACAAAGTTCTTCTCTAAAAATTTGACAGATTTCTTATCTTCACAAGTTTACAATATCCTTCTTCAGAAGTTTACAAAATTGATCTTCAAAAGTTTACAAAATTGATCTTACTCAAGTTTAAGTTCCTCCTTCTTCAGATTTTTACAATGTTTTTCTTCAGATATTGACAACGTTCTTCTTCAAAAAGCTTAACAAATTTCTTTTTTGAGAAGTTTACAAAGTTCTTCTCTAAAAATTTGACAGATTTCTTGATCTTCACAAGTTTACAATATCCCTCTTCAGACGTTTACAAAATTGATCTTACTCAAGTTTATAAGTTTCTTCTTCAGATTTTTACAATGTTTTTCTTCAGATATTGACAACGTTCTTCTTCAAAAAGCTTTACAAATTTCTTCTTGAGAAGTTTACAAAGTTCTTCTCTAAAACTTTTACAAATTTCTTCATCTTCACAAGTTGACAATATCCCTCTTCAAAAGTTTACAAAATTGATCTTACTCAAGTTTACGAGTTCCTCCTTCTTCAGATTTTTACAATGTTTTTCTTCAGATATTGACAACGTTCTTCTTCAAAAAGCTTAACAAATTTTGTTTTCAGAAGTTTACAATTTTTACAAAGTCTTTTTCAATATTAAATTTCGACTTGTAACTTACAAATTTGACCAGTTACTCGAAATATCCCCTTTCTTGCAAAATTTCGACTTAAAAACTTATCGAAGAATAGGGGAAATCCTCGTTGAATCACTCAAAGGCTGCTTTAAAATTTTGAATTTAAATTGCAATTAGAACTTTTCAGTTTTAGCCTTAAATTTTGAGTTGAAGTTACGTACAAATTGAAATATCGAGATTCAGGTCGAAATGTCAAATTATCCTGAAGTTGAAATTAAAAATAAATAAAATAAGATTTCACCTTCTACGTCTTCATACAAATTAAATCAAAACGAAATATTTCGGTCCTAAAAATACCGACGAAGACCTGCACAAGAAAACAGTGGGCCAAGCAACCAGCAACCTTTTGTTTTGTCTCTATGTTTTTAACATGGTAAATTAATATTAGTAGCAGGCGCAAGGGACTAAAACAAAGTAATTAAAAACATCTGTCAAAATACAGCTATTGGGTACTTCTTAACATTCCTCTCCGTTGAAAAAGTCGGACCTGTGGCTGTTCCTGTTGACTGTTTCGGGATATAAAGCAATTTTTTTTGCTTCGTTTCTTCCAACCATATTTATGACTTTTTAGGGAGCTTTAAAAAGACGACCCTGAACATGTTTTTGAAAGGAAACCAAAACGAATTATAACTCGCTGTATATGGACAATTAGATGTTCTAATTATAAAAAAAAGAATATTCTCCTTTTTTGGTTGACATTGCATTTACGTTGTAAGCAAATTAAAATTGAATAATTAATTTTAAATTATGAATTGAAAAAATTACTTTTATACAGGGTGATTTCCTAATAATGAGAAGTGCAGTATATTTCGTCTATAACGATGATGAAAGGATCATTAAATTCCGTCGCTTTATCCGGAAGTCGCTACATAAAAAGAAAAAGAGAAAGAATGAAAGAAGGAAATTACCCAAGAAAAGTACTACCCAGTAGTAACTGATTCTTAGGTTTAACTTTATCAACCTTAACATTTATAAACAATTACTAAGTACAACTGCTGACTATCCGTGAATGTAAACAAAACAAAAAGTTTTCTGTTTAGACTCGGTCGCAATATCTTTGAGTATGAGATTTCTAGCATCTTGTAATTAATAGTTAATTAAAATTAGTCGCTAAAACCGAAATCGACGTTACATCCGAAGTCGTAACAGCCAAATTTTCTTATTAAATTACTCCTTAAATTCAAGGGACTTATGCGTTATGTCGTTATAACCAAAAGGTCGTTACAACCGAAGTCGTTATAAATGAAATCCACTGTATTTAAATTGCAAAATCTTGAGCTCAAAAAAAGAAGACTTGACTCAAATCACTTACATAAAACGTATCTCCTTAAGTACTGAGTCACAAGTTGTTTTCGAAAATAATTTGTATCCAGTATTATATGTATATCCATCAAAGAAAAAATTTCGAGCTGCTGCCAGAGGCGTACGACACGGACAGGTGAAAGGTTTACTCCTCCTATAAGCTAGACCAGGGATGGCGAACCTTTTTTGATGTCCGTGCCACAAAGTCATAAAAATTATTTTTTAAATAGGTAACGTGCCACAGTAAAATTTCATTTGAAATGTTAGCGTGGTGAAACTATACGTAAGTATAATTAAACAAACAAACAAACAAAAGCAATTCATCTTTAAACAATTTTTTATTAATCAATGTTTTACAAAAAGCAATATGCTAGAAACAAAATTCACGTTAAAAAAAATTGTTTTTAATGTGATTTTTGTTGCTGTACACAAGATGATAAAGATTTAAATATCTGGTTCATATTTAGTTAATTTCAACAGTACGCATGCAGGCTCGACTCATCCGTCATTCTATTCCTATATTTATTTTTTATAAAATTTTATTCTGAAAATAGAGATTCACATGCCCACGTCGATGAAAATGTTGATAAAATTGCCTTTGCTAATATTTTTAAAGTTTTAAACAATTAAACGTGTCAGGAACCGAATTCCATGTATAGTTAGAATTTCATCTTCTGCAATTTTATTTATTTTATCCAATAATCGATTACTTTCAATAATTTCTAAATCATTTCTTAAATCAACAAATTTTTGGTTCTATATGGTACTTGACTGAAATTCAACTAATTCCATTTCTAATTCATTAAAATTTAACCATTCAAGGACTTTTAAATTTAATTTTTCAGATGGTATTGTATCAGGATATAAAATAAATTTTGATTCGACCGCTGCGACAGCAACAACATTCAAATACCTTAAGAAGGCGAAACTGGATACGCAAAATTTGCGCATTTGTATATACTTCGAAATAATTCATGTGATGTTTTAATAATAAAATGTATAATTTGACGATTCTAGTTAACATACTAAGACAGATATTCAGTTGTACAAATTTATATCATAAACTATAAATTAAGTGTAGATTAATAATTTTTAATTCATTTCTATTAAAAAAGATAACTTAAAAAAAAATTGTTTTTGTGCGTGCCATCAAAATTTTCAAACGTGCCACTTGTAGCACGAGTGCCAATGGTTCGCCAGCCCTGAGCTAGACTATTGCTTAGATTTTTTTTAATCAAGTCCGTCTGAGTTGTATAATGAAATACGTAGTGCATGTATGTTTGTATCAATATTTTCCAATTTTGACAAAATAGCTCAAACCCCAACGCCAAAACACGACACTTTAGTTGTCCGAAGCACTTTTCGGTAACAAGGTTACCTTCTTCAGGGACCATTCGGTTTCTTTCCTTGTTCCATATTTGCTCCATCATGCTGAATACGCGCTCGCATGAAGCATTTGAGACAGAAATGGAAAGTCTACAACAACCGCCAAAGTTTTTCCAGTCTTCATTTTTCATGGTTGCATTTGAATAAATAATATTGTATAGCTGCAACTCCGATGCCAAACATAAATACTACGTACATAACTCCTTCCTTTTTGTGCATTACTTACGACTAAGTTGTTTTTGAAACAGTCAAATACGCAAGTACGTACTGCTAACAGATGTGCCTTTTCGCTAAGCATTCAGTTTAAAATTATCACACATGCACTTTAATTAGTCATTAGTACATTTAAAGCGTGAGAACAACTCTAAAAATCCCATTCATTCAACTGAATTACAAGGGTTGGTAGCAAGACATCTGTACACCTTGCTGTTTGTTTTTCCAATAAATTGCACAGTCGTCCAATAAACTGCATAAAAAGCAATTAATTATTTTTTTATTGGTATGATATTATTCTTAAAAATTCAACATCTTGCATGATAATAAGAAATTAAATTCACTTGTAATTACCACAAATTTTATTTTCAGTACATTGTGGCTTACAAGATGTTTGTAAACTTCTGAAGAAGAAATTTGCATTCTGAAAAAACGGTGTTTCTAAACTTTTGAAAAGGAAAAAATTTGTACACTTCTGAAAAAAACTTTATAAACTTTTGAAGAAGAGAAAACTTGTTAACTTTTGAAGAATAAGAAGTTTATAAGCCACAGACGAACAACTTTGTAAACTTCTAATGAAAGAAGTTGTGAGTCTCAGAAGAAAAATATGTAAACTTCTGAAACCCGGGAAATTTGTAAAAAAACCTTGTAAACTCCTGAAGACTGAACATGTAAGCTTCTGAAGGATAAATTTGTAAATTTATGAAGATGGAATATGTGTTTTTAAAGAAGAAATATGTAAACTCTTTAAAGACTAATTTTTAAATCTCTGCCAATGAAAGGACTTTTAAGCTTCTGAAGAATATAAAATTTGTTAACTTCTGAAGCAGAACTTTGTAAAAAGTACCTTGTAAACCCCTGAAGACTGAAAATGTAAGCTTCTGAACGATAAATTTGTAAACTTCTCAAGAGAAACCTTGTAAACTACTAAAGAAAAAGAAATTTTGTAAACTTTACAAAGTAAGCCTTTGTAAGCTTCTGAAGAAGAAGAAATTTGTAAACATTTTTAAGAATAGCTTTGTAAACATCTGATAATGAAAGAAATTTAAAGCTTCTGAAGAATATGAAATTTGTTAACTTCAGAACAGGAACTTGTAAAAACTTTTTTTAAGAAAAAATTTGCTTCTGAAAAAAATTTGGGACTTTATAGTACTTTTGAAAACAGAAAACTTTTTAAACTTTTGAAAATAAGAAGTTTATAAGCTACAGACGAACAACTTTGTAAACTTCTAATGAAAGATGTTGTAAGTCTCAGAAGAAAAATATGTAAACTTCTGAAACGGAATTTTGTAAAAAATACCTTGTAAGCTTCTGAAGGATAAATTTGTAAACTGACGAAGATGGAATATGTGTTTTTAAAGAATAAATATGTAAACTCTTTAAAGACTAATTTTTAAATCTCTGACAATGAAAGGACTTTTAAGCTTCTGAAGAATATAAAATTTATAAACTTCTGAAGCAGAACTTTGTAAAAAGTACCTTATAAACCCCTGAAGACTGAAAATGTAAGCTTCTGAACGATAAATTTGTAAACGTCTCAAGAGAAACCTTGTAAATTACTAAAGAAAAAGAAATGTCGACTTTTCAAAGCAAGCCTTTGTAAGCTTCTGAAGAAGAAGACATTTGTAAACATTTTTAAGAATAACTTTGTAAACATCTGATAATGAAAGAACTTTTAAGCTTCTGAAGAATATGAAATTTGTTAACTTCAGAACAGGAACTTGTAAAAATTTTTGAAGAAGAAATTTGAAAACTTCTGAAGAAATTGAACTTGTAAACTTCTAAAATAGACGTTTGTAAACTTTTGAGGAGGACCTTTGTAACACAAATTTGAAAATTGTTTAAATAACATTATAAACCTCTGAAGAAAAAGAACTTTGTAAAATTTTTAAAGGAATACTTTATACTCTGGAAATTAAGAATATGAAATTTGTAAACTTCTAAGGAGAACTTTGTAAGCTACGGAAGAAGAAACAACTTCTGAAGAAGAAGAAATTTCTAAGTTTATGAAGAAGAAGAAATGTGTGGGCTTCTTTTTTAGAGAAAATCTTTGTAAACCTCTGAGGATAAAGAAAGTTGTAAACTTCTGAATAAATGGACTTTGTAAACTTCTGAAGAAGAAAAGATTTATAAACTTCCTAATAAGGGAATTGTAAGCTTCTGGGGAAGAAGTTTGTGAGTTTCTGAAGACTATAGAGTTGTGAAAGAATAACTTTCTGAACTTTTAAAGTTGAAAAAACTTTTTTATCGACAATTTCCCTGAGCGTGCAACATTAAAAAAAACAAATATATACCCATGTTGTCGTGCGCTCACGAGCCGTATCATTCAAAAACAATATTTAAATCGCAAACTATTTGAATATCAATAACGAGCACGTCCTTGTTAACTTCTTTACAAGAAGAACGCTTACTTAATTCCGTTTAATATTTGCCATAGACGAAGGTACATTCGAAATTAAACAAAGAGTGCATTAACTGGCATAACTGAACTGTGTAGTATACAGTGTTAATAATCTTGTTAATTACTTAGGTTCGGTTTTCTATTCAAACTGGCCATGCGCCTGTATAATGAATGACCAATATTTAATTTCCATGGCTGAATTAACAAGTATTTTCGGGCACAGGATGTCTGAAGAATAGGTAAGTACAGAAACACTGTTCAAGTTTGCTTCTTAAAATAATGATTTAGGTAGTAAAATTAAGATACCGTACGGTAAAGTAAACCTTGATTTAAACTAATCATCTAAATGTAACTTTGCTATCTTCAATAATCTTCTTCTGAAAAGTAGGTACTTACATTGTCAATGAAATACCTACTTCTTTTTAAATAAGACAATAACGGAAATAATTTTTGATATTCATTGGCTTGATTGCAGCGGTTCGTTGCGAACACTGATCGAATCGCTTCTTCGACGTTTCGTCAATCATTGCGATAGGTATCATCAGGAAACTCAGTCAGATAATTTATTGTTGTAGGCGTTACTTGTTGAAACTTCATATTTAAAATAGAAAGCGAATAAAACGATGTAAAGTTTCAATTATAATTTTATTAATAACTACAATTGTTTCGCCAAACATTGGCTTCTTCAGGTGAAGATGAGTCTGATTAGGAAGTTACAAATATCGGTTTATATACAGGGTTTATTCAAGTTGATGGGCTATTAGAAGTATATAAATTATTAGTAGAAGGAATTCAATTCTGAAACTTGGGCTCATTTGGTTATTGTTTATGCCAGTTCTTTTAAAAATATTTTCAAGTTCGATTTACATCCGGTTATACCGGAAGTCGATACCAACTTTGTTATTTTAAATGGAATTATATATTTTTTACGCTGAATTCGAATAAAACGTGTAATTCTAAGGTAAGTTTGATAACCAACTTGTACACCTATGACGATCGGTTTCTGAGTTAACTTAATTTATAGAAAAAAAATCGCTACCGCAACCCAAATTATAAAAAATCATAACTTCCACAAAATACGACTAAGAGTGTTGAAATTTTTACTAGTAATAGCTGAATATTAGTGCTAACGCCTTGACAAAATTGAATTAAATAATTTATACAGGGCGTTCAAAATAAAATTCTAAAATTGAAAAACTTCAAACACGAATTACCTCGTTTTTTCAAATGGCACCTACTATTTTTTATTTTTTCAATCGATTCCTTTTTTTATCCTCTTTCGATCTATATGGATACTTCCTATTTTATGTAATAATTCAAAATTATTCCAAAATTTTCAAATCAAATAGGAAGTATCCATGTAGATCGAAAGAGGATAAAAAAAGGATTTGATTGAAAAAATAAAAAATAGTAGGTGCCATTTGAAAAAACGAGGTAATTCGAGTTTGAAGTTTTTCAATTTTAGAATTTTATTTTGAACGCCCTGTATAAATTATTTAATTCAATTTTGTCAAGGCGTTAGCACTAATATTCAGCTATTACTAGTAAAAATTTCAACACTCTGAGTCGTATTTTGTGGAAGTTATGATTTTTTATAATTTGGGTTGCGGTAGCGATTTTTTTTTTCTATAAATTAAATTAACTCAGAAACCGATCGTCATAGGTGTACAAGTTGGTTATCAAACTTACCTTAGAATTACACGTTTAATTCGAATTCAGCGTAAAAAATATACCATTCCATTTAAAATAACAAAGTTGGTATCGACTTCCGGTATAACCGGATGTAAATCGAACTTGAAAATATTTTTAAAAGAAGCGGCATTAACAATAACCAAATGAGCCCAAGTTTCAGAATTGAATTCCTTCTACTAATTCATATACTTCTAATAGCCCATCAACTTGAAAAACCCTGTATAAACGGTAAAGACTAAGTAAAGTGAGAAATAAGGGGGGGAATTAAATTTTTGAAAACAAATTAAACAAAGGAGACCTATTAACTTCGATTTGATCATTAAGTAAAACATTTAATTTATTATATTTATTAATATACACTTTCTGTTAAATTGAGTTTAATTCTTTTAAAATTTTGAAATTATTATTAAAATAGTGTTTTTCAAGCAACAAATGTTCTGCATAGGTAGAATCCATTTTTTTATTGATGTAGCTACGTTTATGTTCACGAGTCCTATGAATGAAAGATCTCCCAGTTTGACCAACATAGACTTGATCGCAGTCACCACATTCAAGTAAATCAACTCGGTTTTAAATTTGGTGTTTAGGTATGTATTTTCAAAATTCACCTAACAAGCACTATTATAACCGGGCGACATTTTTTGTATGTGATGAAATACCGCAACCTATAACGGATTTTAAACCAGTTTTCGGGATTCATTGCTTTTATAAGTGACCGTATCAAATTCTTCCTTGGCCCTTGCGACCGTAACAGTCGCCACACTGCCAATAGTCCTGTTCGCTTTTAATTACTTTTTGTCAGAAAAACAATAAACATAAAAACAATCGTAAACACCAGTGCAGCCCCTTCTTTATGTCCGCCGTGCTTAATGAGTTAATAAGAAACGAAATTCAACTGGATGGCGATTCTCGCGAATGGTAAATCATAAAATGCTAAACCATAAATGTTATTCGCGTTTATTTATGTCGCATGTTCACTCAGCTCATTGTCGTTAACACGGGATCTTAATTTTTCTTAACGCCATCCGCACTTCTGATTATTTTATTTAGTAAAGTTAACCACCCACATGCACACGCACATTCTCGATGAATTCAAAAATCAATACATTTTCTTTCTTTTTTTACACCAAGTACCAAATAGAGTCGAACTTATATCGATAACTCGAATTACCATATGACATAAAAGAAATCGAAATATGTATTGTCTTCGACTTATCAACTTTTCATTGCCAACCAATTTGAGTTATCGAAGTTTTCTTTCATTTACTATCAATTTTCGTCTTATTAAGTATAGAACTGTAATAAAAATTCCTTTTATGGTAAATTAAGAAATTTGCAACTTCTCTGAGACACAGAGAGATCCCGGAATTAAATCACACTAATATTATAAAGGCGAAAGTTTGTGAGTGTGTGAGTGTGTATGTTTATTACTTCTTCACGTCTAAACGGCTGGAGCAATTTTAATAAAATTTGGTATGGAGTTAGCTGACACCCTGGATTAACACATAGGCTATGTTTCACTGCGGGAAAATATCTTATTCCCATAGGAAAATCGATGAAAATAAATTCGCGGAATATTATAAATGCGAAAGTAACTCTGTCTGTATGCTTCACAATCTCGCCTAAAATACTGAACCGATTTAAATGAAATTTGGTACAAAGATAGTCCAGAGCCTGAGAAAGGACATAGGCTACTTTTTAATGCGAAAAAAGGGTTGTAAGGGGTTGAAATAGAAAAGTTTGTGCGGAAATTCCGTAATTTTTAAAGATAGAAGCTTGAAACTTATTTTTTAGGCTTTTGATTAGATTTAAATAAATACGACATTCAATGTTTGTAAACAATTTTACCCTAAACGGGATAAAATAAGTCGATAAGTGTTTTTGTGTAATGACGTCGTCTAAAAAGCTTACGGCCCAGAAAATTAAAATATTAAGTGTAAAAAGTTATAGAGGTTTTGTTTATTTGGATCAATAAAAGTAGTTGAATACTAAGCTATATAAACTATTTAAAACTATAATTAAACTATATTAATCTATAATATTATAAATGCGAAAGTAACTCTGTCTGTCTGTGTGTTACAAAATCACGCACAAACTACTGAACCGATTTAAATGAGAATTTGGTACAGAGATAGATAAGTAGATATAAAGCTAGAGGCTTGAAACTTATTTTTTAGGCTTTTGATTAGATTTAAATACGACATTTAAAGTTTGTAAAAATTTTACCCTAAAGGGGGCAAAAATAAGGAATGAAAGTTTTTGTGTAATGACGTTGGCAAAAAGGCTTACGGCCCAGAATATAAAAATATAAAAGAAAAAAATTTTAAATGCTGCCGAAAGTCACTATTCCACGCGGATGAAGTCGCGGGCATAGCTAGTATAGAAATAATTTCCATCCAGTTATCCTTTTTACACTTGGTGTATTCGTAATATTGTTGTATTTTTTAACCGTTAAACTTTATCGAATTACACAATAAACTTCTCTAAAAAAATTATCTTGGGCACACGACTTTGTGACCTTCTGTACAATAAAAGTGGGTGGATGTCGTGTCGTAATAGGGAGACTGCTGTTATACTTATGTATATTATACACAACAAATAAAGTTATAACCGCGACGACTTTGACGAAAATTGATTCTGATAAACACCATCTCCATTTTTAACTGAATATTATATTAGAGTTAGTGCACTTGAATTAAGTGCAGCTTGAAGCTTGTGGTAATTCCGGGTCCCCTGGGAAGGGGTGTTAACATCGCGCGAGCATCATAACCGTTCATCATATCGCACAAACCAATTACGACTCCCTGGCACTTATTACTTTTACTGTCATTATCAACACGAAGCCATATGCATAGACCGCATTTACTAAACCTCTTAAATAAACCAATAAAATTCGATATAATTTGTGTTGTTCACGCGATATCGATGTTAATTTGATGTCGCTTCGTAAACAGGGATAATTTGATTAAAAACCACCAACCGTAATAATTATAATAACCGCCAGGCGCAATTTGTATTTTATTTTATTTTATTAAATTTTAAAAATAAATTCCCTCCACCTAACAATATAATGTTAAATACTACCCATTGTACCTACACAGAGAAAAATAATCATGATTTAATTACTTGACGAATTAAGCAAAATTTTTCTAGTAAATAATACTAGAATTCTCATAAAATGTACTTGGTGGTATAAAACAATTTTTCATTCTTTCTAATAATTTGTATTATTAGAATAATCAAGGTAAATAAGTCTAGACTTTTTTTCTCTACCTCTCGATTATTTTATCGTGTCGTGTCGTAAAGAAAAAAATACTAGAATGAGAATAGTTTAGTAAAATTAGTGATAAGAACTTTAAAAAAATGTTTTTTAATCAAGTCAATTTTACTAGAATTCAGTCTCAACACCGAACGTAGATTGACTAGACATTTCTAGTAAAATCTCCTTGAGCGTCTGGTCGTCCATATAATTGACAGATTTTTTAGTCATGTTTGCTAGAATTCTAGCAATATTTTGTAATATTTGAATTATCACTGCAGTTTTTATGACCATATTTAATAAACAGAACTTGACCCCTTATAGATTTTAGATTTTATACTACAAAAATAATTCCTACCTTATATTTAAACATATGTTCCTCGCGACACATTTCACCCCCTCTTGTTTACCATCTGCGAATGTATTTGACTTTTAATGATAGAGTGATTCACCCCACGGCAGGACAGCATTGAAAATTAACACCCTATGTGATTGAGACCAGGGCCCAGGATATCATCATTGCGCTTTAGAACGTTTGATCTGTAAATTAAAATTTAGTTTTTACTACTTTTTACAAGCTTAAAACGAAACGAATAAGCAAATAACGCTAGTGGAACAAAGAATATTTGAGGAAAAATAATGAATAGGTATAAATAAAATCAGTTTGGGACAGATGGAGAAGAAATTAAAAAAAAAAGAAATCAGAGTACAGACTTACAGGCAACAAATTAAAGAAAATAAGAAAGCTCATAGTGAAAACTTCACTTAAGGATTCAATACGGTAAGGGGGGTGGGAGATGTTTGAAGAATATTTAAATAAATAAGGGAGATTTCACATTTTTTATTGTTGGATAAAGCTATTATCAAAAAGCTCAATTTTACATCTTGTGCTTTGATTCTTGAAGCCTATATTATTATATTTTAAACTCTAAGCACTTTTAAAGAGCTTAAAAAGCTTTTTTTGAAATATATGGTACATTATACATTAGAAACTAATTATTTTACCAATTTACAACTTTTTTTTACAATTAGTTTCTTAGCTTTGAAGAAATTAGATACTAGCTAGATAGAAGCACATTTTAAAGAACAAAACTGTCGGCAGTTTTGTTTTGGGTGTCCCATTTGTAGTTCAAAGTATAGGCCACACATTTTACAAATGGATTTATCTAGATCAGGGATGTAAAAACTATGCCTCATGGATCGCATTTCTACAGCCTTCACTACTCGTACCTATTACGCTCAACAATATGTAGTTAGTGTTCAAAACGATGCCAACTGAATTGTAAAAAATTAATTATTTAAAACCTAGTTGTTATAGGTATAAATGCAAATCTACAAAAATAAATAAATCACATTTTAACTAAGGGTAAGGGGCTGTTCATACTGCTGTTTTTGACCCCCTCCCCCCGGTTGTCACACTTAGTCACACTTTGTGTGACCCCCCCCCCCGTAAATATTTCGTCACCAAAAACTAAAACCCCTCTCCCCTGAACATTATAAATTTTGATTGATAATAAATACACAAAATTTTGATAGTCAAAAATATTTATTTTATTTTCATAATAAAATTTGAATAAATTAATAAATATCTTTTATTGTAAGGAACAAATAAATAATATTTCTATTTATCAGAAGTCCAAGGATTCTACAAAAATTCAGTAAAATTTTTTTATGAGCGGCGAACGTCACGTTGCCGTAGACTCCCTGTCCCCCCCTTGTCACATCTTGTCTTGAAGTACTTTCGTAAGTACTTAGGTATTAATTTTTATTTATTTGTGAATTTCTGATTTCAAACTAAAATACTATTTTCTGCCAGATCATTAGCGAATATATATTAACTATAACTATTTTGTTTACATGAGAAAAGTAATTTATGTTAAGTATATTTTATCAAATATGTAGTTCGATTTCTTTCAGAAAACAAGCAAAATAGTGTTGAGAAGAGTAGTGAAACGTGAAATAAACGTAAAAACTCCTTCACTGAGACTGAGATTGATACAGGACTATTGGTTCTTAATTCAACCGCAGGCAGTGAACGACTTTTAATTCCTCGTTACGTTCCGTGAGGATGTCAATCACAATAGATACGTTCCGAAACATTAAATAGACGACTCTATCGGTTTCCTCACTTGAGGAGGAACAATCCTATAGATATTACGACCATCAATCCCAAATAGGTATAAAACATAACATGAATCAATATTGTTTTACAGCTCGTTCAATTTTTTCCATGTTTATGTTAAAAATTGGTAACTTCAACTTCACAAAGTCTTCTATTATGAACGAACGTTCAAAAGAGTAGGTAATCATTTATAGAATATCTAGGTCAGGGATGGCGAACCTTTTTTGATGTCCGTGCCACAAAGTCATACAAATTCTTTTTTAAATAGGTAACGTGCCACAATAAAATTTCATTCGAAATGTTAGCGTGGTGAAACTATACGTTAGAGTAATTAAATAAACAAACAAAAGCAATTCATATTTAAACAATTTTTTATTAATCAATGTTTTACAAAAAGCAATATGCTAGAAACAAAATTCACGTTAAAAAAAATTGTTTTTAATGTGATTTTTGTTGCTGTACACAAGATGATAAAGATTTAATATCTGGTTCATATTTAGTTAAATTTAACAGTACGCATGCAGAGCTCGACTCATCCGTCATTCTATTCCTATATTTATTTTTTATAAAATTTTATTCTGAAAATAGAGATTCACATGCCCACGTCGATGAAAATATTGATAAAATTGCCTTTGCTAATATTTTTAAAGTTTTAAACAATTAAACGTGTCAGGAACTGAATTCCATGTATAGTTAAAATTTCATCTTCTGCAATTTTATTTATTTTATCCAATAATCGATTACTTTCAATAATTTCTAAATCATTTCTTAAATCAACAAATTTTTGGTTCTATATGGTACCTACTTGACTGAAATTCAACTAATTCCATTTCTAATTCATTAAAATTTAACCACTCAAGGACTTTTAAATTTAATTTTTCAAATGGTATTGTATCAGGATATAAAATAAATTTTGATTCGACCGCTGCGACAGCAACAACATTCAAATACCTTAAGAAGGCGAAACTGGATACGCAAAAAAATTTATCTAATGCGCATCTGTATATACTTCGAAAGAATTCATGCGATATTTTAATAATAAAATGTATAATTTGACGGTTCTAGTTAACATATTAAGATAGGTATTCAGTACTACAAATTTATATCATAAGTGTATATTAATAATTTTTAATTCATTTCTATTAAAAAGGATAATTTAAAAAAAAAAATTTTTGTTTTTGTGCGTGCCATCAAAATTTTCAAACGTGCCACTTGTGGCACGAGTGCCAAAGGTTCGCCATCCCTGATCTAGGTAATTCATTTCATTACGAGTCGTCATTTATGTAAACAAATGGGATTATACATAAATGCAGCGATTAAGGAAATTTTGAAAAGATTACCCTCAGTATGTTTTAATTGTTGCTATTAGTTTTTAACTAGCTGAGGTACCCCTCTTCGCTCAGGGAGTATATTGGTACGTGAAAAAGGCTTCGACTGGTCTACAATAATCCACAACATTCTAAAGTGTTCTGGAATGTTCCACAATGATCTGGGATATTCCCGAACATTCCACGACATTTGATAATGTTCCGGAATGTTCTCTGATGTTTTGCACTGTTCTAAAAATGGGCTAAAATTTCAGAAATTATACCTTCGTATAGGTAAAAACGGGAACATTCTTCGTGGATGCGGGGGATAAAGGGCTGCCACACCATATAACTCCCTTGATCGTATCAGGACTCGTTTAGGAGTTTTAAGGGCACGCACATTGTTGCACATTGTTGTCTTATAATATAGGTACTTATATTGATTTAAAAGGCCCAAATCACACTTCATAAATAGATAAGTATAACCTAACAACGCGAGGATATCTTATAGATAATAAGAAATTTCAAGTGAAAAAAAATCATTAAGTAATCACATGTACTGTAGGTATAATCTACTAACAAATTTCGTAGTAGATTACCTATCTATGTGGAGTCCATCGCTTTAGAGATTTTATTTGTTCATTAATTATCGCTCCGACGAAATGCGAGCGAAACGTTCAGAAAGACAAAGGGAAGAAGAAAGAGTTGTTGGTTGATGTGTCGATGGTGGTTGCATTAGGGGGTTAGTTGGTGCAGCTCGAGGGGAAACGATGGGGTGTGCTAATGGATTGGCCGTGTGAGCAAACACTCATCATCCATCGACTAACGCACATTTTCGTCTCTTGCATAAGCAGAAACCGTCGTTGTAGTAGCAGGAACGTTCTCTCACTTTTCTATATCCTACTACCGACGTACCGACATCAATCGTTCCAGTCCTGTCTGCCGTCGCCATAATGTTTGTTTGAACAACGAAAGAGACCTTTTCAAAAATTACGCCGAGCGCACATTTTCCCCTTTCATTTTCTTTCTACTTACCACAAAATGCCACAAACAATCGAACGTACAAAATTAACGTAATAAACTAACAGAAATTTATTATAACAATTTATTCATTAGATCCATGCTTTAGTTACTTTTGTTTTGCGTGCAGGTAAATAATATTGTTTTTGAGCTAATATAAGAGAGGTATCAATTTCTTACAATTAAAGCGCACACTAAACTAGTTAGCCTTGACGTAGACGTATATATGTGTGTGTGTATGTGTACGTGTGCATTAATGTTCGTTGAACAAAAATAGGTAGTAGCCACCGTGTCCACCAGAAAGTGGAGTAAGCAGAGCTGCTGCGTTTTTCTTCTAAGGTTTGCGGTTTTACACTCTAATGCAACTCGGCAGTAAACGTGGGAAAGTTTGCGAGCAGTCGATGCAAATTTTACATTTTCAAACCAACACTTGTCTTGTAGTCCGAAAACGAAAAATTACTGTATGGTGTACAGGGTGATTCATTATAATGTCGCCCCCCTTTAACTTTGTCCCAAAAAATTAAAAGTATGGTTATGTACCTAGGTGCTAAAAAATACTTTTTTTCTATTTATAACAAAAATTTGAAAAATGATCAGTATACTTTGGAAGAGCGTGAAGTCTTTTGTCTTAATACATCGACGTTCTTCGCAGGATGAATCAAATCTAAAGACCGTCTAGTGTTTTTCTAGTATTTTCGACAAGTGAATATAAACAGCTGCCTTGAGACCAGAGGGAGCTAGTCAGTTGACTTCCGGATGCGATACATAAACGTTCAAATTGATATACAAAAGTGATATAAATAAACTGAATCATTGTTTGTCAGTTAAATAAAAATTAGTTATCACAGTATAAATTGTTACTGTAAATGTAAATAAATAGTGTTCATACACTATAACTAGGAAATTCGTTACATTATCTAACACTCTTGTTAACGTTTTAAATTCTGTTAACCATTTACAGTGCCTGCAAAGGGTCAAAATAGTTTGCATGCTTTTTGGAGGATTCTCTCCAAATAAGTAATATGCAGTGGCGGCTCGTAGTCGAATACGAAGGGGGTTCACAAAGTTAATAACATGTAGGTAATATCAGAACATGAAGCGTATTTCACGATGTTGTAAATGCACCGCAGGCGAAGATTTTTAATATTTTTAGGAGAAACAAATACCTACTTATGGCATTTAATAACACAATAAATAAAAACCTTACGTTTACTAATACAGGAAATCCATTCATCTATGTTTTGAATTAGCAAACACACAACAGGATTACCGGCAAAAATCAGGCACGGAAAGCAAAATAATGCGTTTAATTTATTACACCCACACAACCACGAAGTTTTTTTATACTGTTCTACTTTAAACACACGTTTGAACTTTTTATTTTTGAAGGTACACTCTTGTGTCAGCTTTAGTTTTGGGCGAGGTGGACCCTTTTCTTTATTTCGAAACGATTTTGAAAATTATTTGAATTTTCTTTAATATATTTTACCGAACACGACTCCATCATTTACGTAATTTTTTAATTAACACGTATTGTGCAATAAATTGTGCGTCATTTACAATTAGTGGACTTTGAACTCTGAAATCTGAACATGCTTCTGAACATAATTTTTTTACTATCGGTTCCTACCAACACTAGCTTCCAGAGCCTTTAAAAATGACTCGTACTGGACATTTTCACCAGGTGGCAGGCTAACCGAAGTTGCAAAACCCTGGCAGACTGTCGGGTACCCGTGCCGATGCAGCACGACATTATTCCGGCTGATTCCGGCTTCTCGTGCAGTGCACCTAAACGCTGTATGTTGAGTGTATTTTATTTTCCATTTCACGCGTCCGACTACCTCTCTCTCTAACACATGGACATCAAACGGAGCATCGCTCACGTGATATGTTCAGAATCAAAACTTGAACCAAAAAAGTTAGGTGAAGTCGTCAGCGACACAACAAAAATTTAAATATTTTCTATGGGTTACGGGTTGGTGTTTTGTAACTATGAACTATGAAATGGTAAAAGAGATGTATATTATACGATAATCATAAATAATATAATAAATATTAAAAGGATAAAATTATATGGTGTAACTAGTTCAATTTTTAAGGGGGTTCACTGAACAAATGCACCTACAGTAAAACCGCCACTGGTAATAAGGGATTGCAAATCATGGGGACAACTACCACAATAACATTTATATCTCAGCTGCAAAGGTAGACTCAATAAGAATTATTAAGTATTCCTTAACATTTTCATTAAATAGGGTTCACATCGAGCTTCCTTTGAGTATCAGTCAATCGATCAAATAAGTTAATAAATTTTTCTTGAAGGTTTTATTGTCTAAACGGCCACTTTAACATAATTATACTACACCTACAGTAGTAGACCAATTCAAATACAAAAGTAGGTAATTCCAGGACCTTCTATTATTAAAAAAACTACAATTCTCAACAAATTCTCTCAGCCCACATACGTACTTATATGCCTACATTTGCTAAGTTTCAACATCAGGTTGTACCTTGTCTTTTTGAATATATTCCAAAAAACCATTATTTACCTGTTCAATAACGTATTTCTTTATTAATAGATAAATACATCTAAACACCTAAAACATAGGTAAGTAGTTAATAGTTGATAATTTTGCTCAAGGTTTCTTGTTTCTTATAAAATAAAAAAAAACCTGTGCGCAGTGCGAATATTTTCACAGCTAAGCTTTTCTTTTCGATTAAAAAATATTATGTTTTGCTTTTGTTGTTTTGTTGCTGATGCAATGTAGAAATTTCGCTGACAAATCGTTTGCTGTACCCATAACACTACCTACTACCACACATATTTCAAATACCACCTATGTTCGCATTTATCTACCTATACCACAAACACTACTTAACTTAGTACCTACTACATGGATTCTGTTATATAGGTAATTACTTTAAATGTGGAGTAGTAGAGAAGAGTGTAATATTACTTATAATACAGGGTTTTTGAAGTTGATGGGCTATTAGAAGTATATGAATTAGTAGAAGGAAGAAGTTGACACCAACTTTGTTACTTTAAATGGAATGCTATATTTTTTACGTTGAATTCGAATAAAACATGTAATTCTAAAAAACCGCTACTGCAACCCAAATTATAAAAAATCATAACTTCCACAAAATACGACTCAGACTGTTGAAATTTTTACATACGTAGTTCAAACTCAAGTGATTCTAAAGTGACCTAGAGGCTGACTCGTGTAAAGTGGCAGTTCGGGCAACAAAACTACCACCAGGTAGGTATAACAGTTTTTAGCAACGTCTACCTTAAATCGACTTCTACGACAGATACCATTTAAACAACTATAGTTAATCACTAAGGCCTTGAAAGCTCGAAATAGTTTGAAAGCCTTTAGAAGTCTGATTTCAAAAGAGTGTAGTAAACCCTCCCTAGCTAAATACACCAAAGCGTCTAACTACGGACAACTCACAACCCTGGGTTCAAACAATGCTAACACACTGCGTATAAATGAGGGGGAAAGGAAGAAAAACCACGATGAAACGAAATAAAAAAAAAATAATATATTGTTATTCAATTTCCCTTTAAACTGTTTGTTTAATTCTCATGATACGAATATGTAGTTTGTATATAGAACGACGAAATGATCAAAAGACCACTAGGTGTTGGTGAAATCTATCAAAATGATCACGTTTCTATTTTTGTTATATAAGGTGAAATCTTTGTCAAAACAAAAATATAAGAAGGAAATCGGGTTTTAAATTTAAAATTTTACAAGTTCAGTGATAAATTCTTAGCATTGATCGAAGTTGTGCTTCTAGGCACGTTAAAGTCGAGATTCGCTTCGAGGCGTCTCTAAAATGTATATTATATTATATTGGATAATGAGAAGAATGAATCACATCAACACACAAAACGCGACATTACGTAAAATGAAAGAAAACACAAAAAAAATATAATCATGCCTGAAATAAAAGAAATCACCTTAATAATCTAAACGAATTAAAATTGAAATCATTTTAAAGAGAAAAAAAAATAATAAAATACATAACGCCATCGTAGCCAACGCCTAGTGATTTGTACATAAGGACTTATATACTTTCAAAAACAAAATGTACTTGCTTCCAGGAACAAACAAAATTGAATATAATAAAAACTACAAAAAGGATTTCGATTTAAACGGAAATTAAACTGGAATACTTTACAGGCAATCAAACAAATTAACAAAGAAAATCTATTTGCAATTAAAAAAATGATTTTAAAAATTAAAATTTACAAAGACAAAAGATATTTATCTTCTTTCACAAATCAAATCACAATATAAATTTTTTTCTTTTCACTGCACCCAAAATTTTACTTTTTTATACTTGTCACCAGTGTGGTTTAAATTCGAATGTCCCCGAAATTTTTCCCTTGTCCGACTCTCGTCCTTCGCAGCCGTCTCCCCCGCGTCCCCCTAAATTCCTTTTGTGCTTACTCATTCTAAATAGTAAGTACATAGGAGTACCTAGTCCCATACCTGGACATCTCTTCACGCCGCGGAAAAGAGATAAGGAAACGCGTGACATGGTCGTACAATATCAGCAAAGGGGCCCCAGTCGGGTTAAACAACTATTGCAAAATTTCCGCGAAACATCGGGAAACTTCCGGATTGGAAATCTGAATTCAAAAGGACGACTCCAGATGGCACTATAGTTACTGTTTCTGGATGTTATTTTGGATAAAAGGAATATAAGGCGGGAACCCTACAAGAGGTAATAAACGGTAGCAAATCTTGGGAGTAATTAATTATCATACGATAGATAACGTTTCGGATACCTCCAGAGGTTCCACAACAATTGTTGAATGTCAGCTGCAAAATGGGCTCAATAATTAATGTTCACTTTGTTTGTTTATAATAAATTCTTCTTATAATACCTACCACAGAAAACTTATTATTGGAAAGCTTTAACAGTAACATTTTTATCGGACTGTTATCTTTTTGAGTGTCGATATCAGTTACTCAACCAAATAGGGATACTAATAATAAATGTTTTGTTTTATAGCCTGAGGCGCCACTTTACAAAAATTAGACAATACATCAGATCCATTTACATCATTTTAAGTTTTGATTATGCAAACCGCTGTATCTGCAACTGACTGACGAATGACATTATTATTTTTTTTATCTGTTCCAGTTTTACCCAATAAAATATGGAATAAAAATAGTTAACTGAAGTATTATTAGTTATGTCGGTCTTATTTGTAACACAAAATAACAGAAATTAGGTAACATCAAGAGACATAATGGACAACGTGTAAATAGATCGAAATACCTGACATTCAGCTTATATTTTTAGACAAGACAGGGAAGAGGGATGGATCGGCTTTCACAATAGTAAAAGTAGGACATTTCGTGCATTTTTTTATACACTATCAGATAGGTACTCAAACAGTTAATTGGGTATTTAGGATTCAGCTCTCAAAAATAACAGTTAGGGGCCGTTCATAAACAACGTTCGCATACAAGGGGGGGGGAGAGGGGTCTTGCTGAGTGTGACAAGATGTGACAAGGGGGGACAGGGGGGTCTACGGAAACATGACGTTTACTGAATTTGTACAGAATCCTTGGACTTCTGATAAATAGAAATATTATTTATTTGTTCGTTACAAAAGATATTTATTAATTTACTTAAATTTTACCTACAGTAGACTTCCGATTATCCGGATCCCGATTAACCGGAACGCTGCATTATCCGGAATGATATCGATTTTTAAATCCGCCGTTTTATCCGGAACTGGAGTGATGCGGCTCCCGTTTATCCGGAATTTTCCTAAACTAAATTGTCTACTAGTACATTTGGTTAGTCCAAATGGTCAAAAGAATGTGCCTCGGTATACAACACCCTCTGAAGGACATCTTTCAGATGGTGTTGCTCGGTGCCGCCCTACTGGACCGCACCCGACCCGTTAGTTGATAACGGCATATTTTATGTCTATTTATGTTAGGCACAAGTGCAACACATGCAGCCGAAATCTTTTATCTTTTTAATTGACCATAGAAACTATGTCTTCTGCTGATTTT
The DNA here is from genome assembly GCA_029378335.1 of Agrilus mali. NCBI lineage: Eukaryota > Metazoa > Arthropoda > Insecta > Coleoptera > Buprestidae > Agrilus > Agrilus mali. The sequence goes on along the minus strand of CM055655.1, from coordinate 4,189,622 downwards.
GCTGTTGCTAGAAAGCTAGTGGCTAGGTAAAGAGCTTAGTGCAGGGCTGCAAGTTGCACAGATTATTTACATATGTAATAATAAATGTTCTTCAATAAGGTCTCATAGTTTCCGTCTCCCAATTCCGATTATCCGGAAAATTCGGTCATCCGGAATAGGTCCGGTCCACATTATTCCGGATAATCGGGAGTCTACTGTATTATGAAAATAAAATAATAATTTTTGACTATCAAAATTTGTGTATTATCAATCAAAATTTATCATGTTCAAGGTGGGGGGGTTAGTTTTTGTGACGTAATATTTACAGGGGGGTAACAGAAAGTATGACACAGCACAGCACAATCGGGGGGAGGGGGTCAAAAAAAGCTAATTTTAGTGTGACGTACTTAATTAATGAACAGCCCTATATTTCCAACTAATTGATATAAGCAAGCTACGTGGTTAAATCCTATTAATAGCTACAGGTATTGGGTACTACCCCGTCTATGTACTTTGTCTTTTCGTTTTATTTTAGTAAATTAATGCAAAATGGCACAATTATGGAGGTATACTTCATATGAAAATAAATATCACAACGTAGGGATTTCCTGTAAAATTAAAGATCACATACAGTCATAGGTAATTCTAAACTGTATTAATTAATCAACAATAACCTCAGAGTGAAATTAAGTTTAAGTAAATTCGGCTGATAAATCATGGGGCATGGTAATCATGAAAATAAATATATTTTCTTACTTTTAAAACTTTAATATAATCGTTAAATATTCAAAATATCTTGATTCGTTAAAAACCGAGCATAGGTACTGCGTTAGTTAGACTTGAGAAAATAACCAAATTTTGGTGAAATAAGTTAGGTTTAAGGGAATTGAGTCAAATTATTTTCATGTTTATTTTCAACAAGAGTTAAGAACTCTTAAGAAGCACGCATTGCCAACGACATACAATATTTCGTAAGTGAAATCAGTTACACAAAACATACTAAAGGACAGATAGTTCATGATGCCGTTATTGATTATTTCATTCAGTGCATTTTTAAATTTTATAGGAAAGATACCTACATAGGTACGTAATCATTAAACGACAACAAACTAAATCTGCATGGTAGGTGATGTAGTGTTTCTGAGGTTTCTCTGAAATAACATTCTAATAATAAATTCGCCCTCAATCGGTATTTTCGAACAAGGGTCTATTAACTCGATGAAAAGCGACATAAAACATTTCCACCAACTGTGGAAACTCTCTAACAAGCTGCACAGCATATTTTCAGGAAATTTACTCCCACTTAGCCGTTTGTAACTATGGTAACGAAAGATAAACCAATGTGAGACTCCATTTCAGAAATCAACATCTCCTATTCCCCTCCTTTACCGAAAGCTTTTCGGGTGGGGATGAAAGGGCGTGGTTTGGATGTTTCAGTGGCAGATGCTTTAGCTGTCTGTCTCTTCACAGATAATGGTTTTCATTTTCCTTTCAGTTCTCTTCTTCGTTCATTGTGGGCATATACACAGGTACAACCGTCTCTTTTTCTTAGCATCGACCGATATCCAAACTTGCTCCTTATACTTAGGTACGTGAAGGAACGGAATGTACCTACATAGATATACGTAGGTACGTTCATTATAAGAACGAGTTCGGGATGTATTGTTCTAACAACCCTTTGTTTTGTTTGGATCTACTTAAATTTTATTGGCTTTGTGTAGGTATACTTACGTTATCTACAGATCAACAAGGTTTTAAAAAATAGTAGATTTAATTGAATTTAACTCATAGAAGATACCTAGACGAGCAATTAATGTAAAAACTCACCCCAAAAGGTAATAAGTTTGGAAGCACGGAAAAAAGTGGTGTTTTAAGCAATAAAATCTTCAAGAGATTTACCTATCCGTTTATATTTGATCGGATGATGGACATTGGCACTTTAAACGACTAACAATGTTAAAGGACAATATTCAATAATTCTTATTGAGTTTGTCCTTGAAGCTGGGATTCAACAAGTGTTGTAGAACCTTTCAGGTACCTGAAACGTCCTTATGATTATTACCCCCCCCCCCCCAGATGTACTTACAACCGTTTATTACTACACCATTTGTAATTAGCCTTGCAAAAGCTTTCAAACTATTTCGAGCTTTCCAGGGTACAAAATCCAAAACGTATTTTATTTTAATGGTGTCACACTCCAATTGGGCCTTACACAAGGGTGGACACTTACTTATTATTTGCAGTTTTCTCTACTTATTTCGTTGTTTAATTGTTTGCCTTAATCTAAGCATGAATAGGTAGGTTCAATATTTTTTTATGTAAGTAGGTACTTCATTAAAAAATGTTCTGAAATAGACCAAAGAAAGGCGTCAAAGTAGAAAAAAAAAACTTACGTTAAAAAGAATTTGATATCACTTTTCATATTAGGTACCGTGACGTTGGTAACAATCATTTCAGTGTTACAGTTGCACAATGTGAAGGATGTGGAAAGGCAGTCAATTGTTTAAACAAAGGCGTACGTAATTTAATACCTATAGTATACGAAGTGAAACTGACTTATTGTTACATATTACAGTAGCGATTTGGAACCCACATTTTTTTTTTGTCTCGATGAGAATTGTTAAAGTTACGACTTTTGTGAAAACCCTACGTAAAGATCACACCTTTTTAACTCGATTTCTGACTATAACCGTAGGTACCTACCTACCTAGCTCTCTTTACGAAACACGATCCTTTGAATTTCAGAATTGTACAAAAGGTCTCACACCCTTTGATGTGGATATTGATACTCTTGATTATTTGTTCCCCTTTTAAAAAATGTAGCAGTTTGTATATTACCTATACCTATATTATTACGGTTACATATTCTAATAGATATATCCACACGGAGAAAAATAATCATGATATTATTATTTGATGAGTCAAGCAAAATTTTTCTCATAAATAATACTAGAATTCTCATAAAATGTACTTGGTGGTATAAAACAATTTTTCATTCTTTCTAATAATTAGTATTACAATAATCAAGCTAAATAAGTCTAGACTTTTTTTCTCTACCTCTCGATTATTTTATCGTGTCGTAAAGAAAAAATACTAGAATGAGAATAGTTTAGTAAAATTAGTGATAAGAACTGTAAAAAATGTTTTCTAATCAAGTCACAAAGTCAATTAGAAATAGGTACGTTTGTGTTGTCATTTTAGTGGCGCATTTAGTATTGGAATCTGGGGAGGGCATAGGTACCTACGTTAAAAGAATTTTTTTTTTTTCGGCTATAAGTTAATTAGTAGGTACAGAACTCAAAATATTATTGAGATGCAAGTAAGGATAGGGGGCGGGGGGGGGGGGTAGTTGACGTCGAGGAGATACTATAAAAATCGTTTCGTTTGGCTTCTCGTAATTTAATATTTTTTTCAGTCATGTTTAATAAATCTTGAAGGGGGTTAATAATAATCAAGTTTCACAACAAATGCACCCAAGACAGTTTAAACATTATGATAATCTATTTCGTTCGAAAACAACCCCCTGAATATTTTAAAACAATCTTGAACTTAATGGAGCACCTACCTGACGCCGTAAAACTATAAGAAATTTTATTGCATGAGCCGCCACTTTAAGCGGTTTGAAGTTTAGGCACTGACAAGGGCGGTCACTTAGGGGCAGTTTTATTACCTGTCACTTTAAAAAAATTGGACAATAGACCCGTTTAAAGGAAACTGTTTTCAGTTTTTAATGGAACTGTAAGCTTCTGCTTTGATTAATTAATATTAACTGTATTAAAAATGCATTATTTGTGTTAGTCAGCACGTATTGGCTTTCTGAAATTATTAACGATAAATATGTAAGTACTAGTACAGGTAAATTAAAAAAAAAAAGTGTAGGTGATTACAAATACAATGCCCCCATTGATAACAATATTTAATCTCATGCAAAACATTTAGATATAAGTAACGTCTGTAAGTTTTGTTATTTTACACGTAGCACGCGCAGCGATGCAATTATTTCGCTGTTATCGCGTGCTTGTTTCCTATAGACGCTATTTTTACTTCACGAGCGATTATAAACGTACAATTCAAATAGCCAATAATAATTATTATTTATCCTACGAATATTTTAATCGTTCATTGATAAACTTTATCTGTCGTATGTTTTGATGTAACTTCTCGTCGTGTTAAATAACATTAATAACAATTAACAAAACCAACGAGTTGTTTGTAATTATAAAAAGACATAGGTATCTACCTGAATATATAGTTTTATGTAGGTACTTGTCTCTTTTATTATTTGTACGTGTATGATGTTACATAAAACATTATTATACCATAGGTACAAACTGCAATGACAGTGGTGTTAAAAATATACATAGATATATATAATAGTGATAGATGTTCTTTGGCACGATACAGTGTGTAAATTTATCTAATTTGTTTTAAAGTGGCGGCACAAGCAATAAAACTACCACCAAGTGATCAACGCTTAACTGCAATTTTCAATAATTAATTATTATAACACTCAAACGAAACACGTTTTGGATTCCATAAACATTTTGTGCCTGCACTGTTCCAAATACCTACACAATTTATCTGTTTTACAGGGATGTTTTTAAATAAGTACCTATAAATAATAAACGATTGCAGGTTATGGAGCTCGGATAAGGTAACAAATCTCTTGATAGTTTTGTTGCCTTAGCCACCACTTAAAAAAAAACTAGACAATAGACAAATTTTGAAAAACCATTGAAAATATTATTCAAGAACTTCAGAACTATACATGTCCATCTCAGAACTCTAAAAATTTGAGTTGCTTTTGTAAATTCGGGCGCCCACTTTAGACGAGTAGGCAGGGCCGTAGCTAGGGGGGGGCATTGTGGGGCAATGCCCTACTTTAAAAATACCAAAAACTTAGATAAATTATTATAATTAAATTGTTTGTGCATAGTTTGAGATAAAAAAATTGTAGCGATAGGTAGGTACCTATCTGAACTTTTCCGAACATACCACATTTGTGACATTCATTTCATATTATAATAATTCTTTGTTCAGTGTATAGACGGCATTTGAAGCGCCATCACATGAAGCGATGGGTCTATTTAATTATCTGTAATGCAGAGGGGATTCCCCGTAGCTTATGGTATCTATGGTACGGAGAATCCGTTTTTAAACTAAAATAAACATAAACTAGAGATTTTTTATGATTGTTTGTAATTTGGTTAAGTGAAGTGTACGGTAAAGTGTTTTAGTCAAAAATCCATACAATTGGTATTTTTATTGCTATAAATTGAAGATTCATTGATTTCGCAATGGATATACGGGCTTTCTTTGGAGAAAAACGAGGAGTTGAAAAGCAAATTGACCATGAAGAACCTCAATGCTCAAAACAGGTGGAAGCACAAAATACAATCGCTACTCCTAGTTCCATAGCAGCAGGTTGGTCATTACATGTTAGTAATGTTAGCTATGGTATTCCTTCTGATATTGCACAAAGTTTACAGAAAAAATATGATCTAAATGGTATTTTCGGTCGTATCTATTTACTCGTATCACCCCACCCAATAATTAATTATTACCTTACTCTTACTCAGACGTGGATCTCTACATCCAAATTCGGAAGTTCAACCATCTTGTTCGCTTGTTCCATCATTGATTATTTAAAAGAGTTCTTAGATACATGTTCATGCTCTGTCACAGAAATTATTTGTCTACGAATAGCTATTGAATGTACATCACTGACCTAGAGGTCAGTGATATACATGGTGGTTGATTTAGGAGCCCGTGCTTCAAGGGCAGATCAATTATGATCAATTTTTTACTTCCGCCCTACCTGTAACCAATGCTGCCCTACCTCAAATTCGACTCTAGCTACAGCCCTGCGAGTAGGTACAAAAGTTGGTTTATTTTATTACCTACTACACGGAGAAAACAATCATGAAAATATTGCTAGAATTCTAGCAAACATGACTAAAAAATCTGTCAATTATATGGACGACCAGACGCTCAAGGAGATTTTACTAGAAATGTCTAGTCAATCTACGTTCGGTGTTGAGACTGAATTCTAGTAAAATTGACTTGATTAGAAAACATTTTTTACACTTCTTATCACTAATTTTACTAAACTATTCTCATTCTTGTATTTTTTTCTTTACGACACGATAAAATAATCGAGAGGTAGAGAAAAAAAGTCTAGACTTATTTAGCTTGATTATTGTAATACTAATTATTAGAAAGAATGAAAAATTGTTTTATACCACCAAGTACATTTTATGAGAATTTTAATTTTAAATTTACTAGAAAAGTTTTGCTTGACTCATCAAGTAATAAAATCATGATTATTTTTCTCCGTGTAACATTGGTGGTTTTCACTTGGAATCGCATTTCGTCAATATATCTGCATTTCTTTGAGCACTGTCACGTAGGTATATCTATATATTTTTAAGCTTATTTTTAATCAGTACCTGAGTAAATTCGTGGAAGAACCAAATAAATTCTCTTGTAAGTGAATGGTTTTTTTTTGTTTTTGTTCGTGCAATTATTGCAAAGAATTCTCTCGGTGACTTGATAATAAGAAAGAACGTAACAAAGGAAACAATACGAAGAAGCTCCGATGAAAGATTTACAAAAACCACCCGCATATTAAAGATGAAATTTAATCTACGCAAGGATAATGTGTTCATCGTCCCGTATACCTTGTTCATCACGTCAAGTACTTACATCAGCTGCCCTTACTCTTTATTGCTGCATAAAATAAAAATAAAAGGCTCTTACGACATATTTCGCGTAGGTACCTACAGGCATGTAGTTTTAGACGCAGATGAACACTTGCACGGGTATTTCAACAGTATCTTCCAAAAAAGATGTAACGCTAGAAAATATGTAAAAAAAAGGAGCACTAGAAAAAAGGCAGTGTCTTTAAGATCTTTCAGGATTAAGAGGCTTCATCATCTAAAAATCCAAAATTGACCATATGTAAAAAGAGCGAAATTTATTCAATAAAATACTCAGTTGTTCTAAGAGTAATTAAATACCATATAAAAGTACCTACTTAACGAAATCTATGGCGGTTTTTTGAAAAACTTATTAGTTAATCAATTATTGATTAATTAAAGAAAATCTTATCCTATAAACTACGGACGAAATTTAAAATATTTTGGATTCAAATTAAGGGACATCAAAGTTTCTTATGTAGTGTAGGCCGCGACGTTGGCGTTTTTTGTTTAAATTTATTTTGCCGAGTGTTATTTCAATTTTTCAAAAACTCATATAGGCAACCAAAATTACATTCTCTCTTATTTTAGTGGTTGCAACTTTAATAAAAAATGTCTAGAAACAGTTCGATCCGGGCACCGTTAATTACAATCGAATTTCGATAACTCGAATCATAATGTTACGCTAAACAACTTCGAGGTATCGAGACTTCAATTTATTGAATAACTAGAAGCAATATCCGGCGTTGCCCGGGTAAGAATATATTACACGTTTGATGGAACATTCTAGAATATTCGCGAATTTAGAACTATCCAGAACATCCCATAATAATTCAAAACATTTTCTAACTTTTTTAACATTCTGAAACATTCTTGAATGATCTACAAGATTCTGGAACATTCTTGAACATTGCCAAATCATTTTGAAATGTTATAATAAAACATTCTTTTACTTCTTAGAACATATTTGAACGCCCTGTAACATTCTAAAAAAATCTGCTTCAATCTCATCCCCACTCCGTGCTGTTTGCTGGGTGAGTAGTGACATCAGTAGACGCCTGGCGGGGATGACTAATCGATTGATAATAATTGATCAGTTATCGACCACTGAGAGTTGAAGATTATTACAGTACTAATATCGCTATTAAAAAGTGGGGGTTGGTGGTAGAAGGGTGAAAATTAAGGGTTATATGTATTTTTTAATGCCAAATCATAAAAAAAAATACCGGCCAAGTACGAGTCGAACTCGTGCACCGAGGGTTCCGTACAAACCTGTATATATGTGATGTAACTAAAAATTTAAGGTTTTCGGAATTTTTCCTTTATATATGCTATAAAACATTGCTTCATGCCAAATTTCAAGATTCTAAATCGACTGGAAGTACCCTTTAGGTTTTGATTCCCTTGCGAGTAGTTGCGAGTTTGAAAATATGCGGCTTAAATTGCTGTTTCTTTTGATTGCGTTGACATAGAAGTTTGATTTTGTTACAGCTTAAAGGTATTATAGACCTGAGTATTTGATATGAATTTCAATTTAATACCTCTACGCGTTCATGAGGAAAGGGGTAGTAACTTTAAAATTATTAAAAATATTTTTATTATATGATGTAACTAAAAATTTACGGTTTTCGCAATTTTTCCTTTATCTGTGCTATAAGACGTTGCTTCGTACCAAATTTAAAGATTCTGAGTTCACGGGAAGTACCCTGTAGGTTTTGATTCGAAAATTTGCGGAAATTTTCGGCATAAACGGCTGTATCTTTTTATTGCGTTGGCTTAGAAGTTTGATTTTGTCACAGCTTCAAGGGACAATAGACCTGAGTATTTGGTATAAATTTTAGCTTGATACCTCCACGCGTTCTTGAGAAAAAGGGTCTTGACAGACGGACGGACAACGAAGTGATCCTATAAGGGTTCCGCTTTTTCCTTTTGAGGTGCGGAACCCTAAAAATTGATGCAATAGATGTTTATTTTTATATGTACCTATATAATGCTTTTCGATTAACGATTTTTAAATTTAAAATTAGCACTACATACCAAGGGTACATTAATTAATTACTTATTTACATGAGCTAAAAACGGAAGGGGTGGATCCAGAAAATCTTATCATACCGGCTATAATGACCAAAATCAAGGTTTTCCGGCCTTTTTAATGCTATATCAAATTCTTATTTCCTTTTTTAAAAGACAATACCCTTTAGGATTTTATTCCCTTGCGACCAGCTTTCGATTTTAAAAACCAATTTGATTCACATCTGGCACAGTATAATTTTGTCAATGGTATTAAAATCGCAAATTTATTAGAAACAAAAGTATACCTACGTGTATTGGAAACTTTTTTCAGACTACGATAAATCAAAATCACCGTTAATAACAATAAAAGTATTTGACTTGGTGCTTGCCTTACTGTAGCATGGTTGAAAGGTAACAACCAACCAACATGAGTTGGGGTTTCCACTCTTTCGTAATAGTTAGTATTGGTTTATCACACGTCCAGGGAAATAGAACATATCGAAGCTTGATACCTCCACGCGTTCCTGAGAAAAAGGGTCTTGACAGACGGAAGGACGGATATTTTGCCCAAAAAATAAAAAACGTTAGGGGTGGACAACCCTTATCACTTAGGGGTATGAAAAATAGATAGCAGCCGATTCTCAGACCTACTGAATATGCATATAAAATTTTATAAAAATCGGTCAAGCCGTTTCGGAGGAGTATGGTAACTAACTAACATTGTGACACGAGAATTTTATATTTATATTAGATTGATATAGGTACGTAGGTACATTATGTAAGAACTTTTGTATGTATTTATTATATGTTACAGTAAGATGGGTAGATATACGTAGGTCATATCTTTTTTCGGTACACCACTCTCCACTATTATATAAGATTTAAATTTTGGTCGAAAGACAAACTTTTGAAAGGGGTACCTGCCTACGTACGTTTTGATGACAAATAATCGCAGAAACTGAACTGTCTCGCTACTCGCACCTTATTAAGGGACTCCCCCAGAAAATTCGACTTATCGAAGTTGGCGCCAAATATTATCTTTGAGTTATCAAGATATTCAATTATTCAAGTAAAAGAAGTTCGAGAGTTTGAGTAAGCATGAAGTAAAAATTATACGTATGTATTTCTCATAGTTGATGCTATCTATTCCAACCAGTTTGGTTAAAAAATTCGACTTAACGACGTTCGAGGTATCGAAGTTTGACTGTATTTCATTTTGGAATCGCCTGATTTTAAGAGAGAGAATGTTTGGCTCTTTAATTAAGTTCTAAATAATTAACAATTCTCGCATATTTACGTTTTCTTCCCTTCTTACAACAAACTATGGGTCATTATCGCTGGTGCATTTGTGTCGTCACCGTCTCATCATTGAGGAAGTGCTCATTTGTTGGACTTCTCAGTTTTCTCGCGTGAACCTCGACGATGAGTTAAGTATCCAGTGCATTTCACAGGTTTCGGACCGACGAGTTTTCTGCTCCGGTAATAATTATGAAAACGAACGTCCCTTTATGGGGCTTCTCCTCGGCTTGTTACCGTTACGAATGGGAAACTAAAAGTCAATAAACCCTCCGATAAAACGAACGTCCGTCGCGGGGTAATTAATACTCTCAAGTCGTAGGTTTTTGACAAACGCATCCGAAATACGTATTATAATACTAAATTCGATCACCTGTTTATTTAATCATTGGATGTCACACAAAAGATTAAGACAATACGCGCCTGTTCACAGTAGTTGGCAGGTAAAGTTATTAAAAACAACAATTGCACAGTTTATTTTGTGTGGGGATAGTTAAATAATACTAAAATGGACATCCATTAATTACGTGAACACAAAATGGGCGGTAGGAGTCAAGCAAAATGTTATAATAATTACTTTTTTCATTAAAAGCTCATTATAGGATAAATCTAACGGGCGGTGGAAAGAGGAATCCCATCAAATTATGTAATCCCATAACATCCCAGTACCATCTCAGTTGACAATTTTTCTAAAGCATTTAATGCCCACCGTTTACCTATTTTTATACAATCATGTGTCCGCTGCTGATCGTGAGATTTGAAATTAATAATAAGTAAGCAGTCATTTAAAGAGAAGAAGAGTCAATTAAAATCTCACGTCAAGTTTTAAATTAATTTTAGAATTATTATAATCGTTTCAAAAAACAGGTTAGATGTTGAATAATTTTGCTCTATTACCTACCTACTAAATATAAAAACTAAAAAGGAAAGAAATAGTGTTAGGTGTCGGGATAGACCTGCCTCTGATCGTGAGATTAGTAATAAGGTGGTCGAATTAATTATCATAATTATTGTTATCCGTATTATCAACCTACCGATTTCAAATGTAAATTAATTTAGCAGCTTACTCCCCTGCAACATGATAACAAAGGGCCACTGCCGTAGGTTTGTTCGTGTAATGCCGTTCACTTTATTACGTGTCAGTCATTCGACCCCAAGCTGATTTTGCCCGTCAACGAAGCCTTCATTACGATCTGTTCACGTGATCAACCACTCTCGGCACGCGTTGGTATACACGTCGACGATGCTCTCTTATTCCATTATATCTTAAATCACCCCCGTATCCATAGCAGCGCTTCTAACATAATTAAACCATTGTAGGTACTTACGATCTCTCCTGTTTGATCGACAAGGGTTGTTTCACGTTGGCGTTGGTAGGTACATAGGTATACTCGATGTTGAACACATTTTTCACGTGTACTTATAAGTACCTACCTACCTAATACAGCGGCCCGAAGAAAAGAAAATAATTGTATTTATAAATTGTTTAGTGGTGCGTAATTTGTAATATATACAAACACAGTGAAATTCTTTTATTGCGACTTTGTTTAAAGTACTTATTGTCATTAACTTTAAAGCAGACAAAGGGGGGTTTTGAATTTGACCCCCTCCCTCCCATGTAGGTACATATATATCTATAATACCTATTATGAACCTCGAATCGCGATTTTTTTTAGATAAATTGGTTGTTGTATATAGAGTAAAAACTGCACTAACATTTGTTCCTTCATTTGATAAGGTGCCTCTGTACGTTACATATTGATGTTTTATTCCCTTTGTTGTGATATGTGAGTTAGGTTACGGTGTGTAAAGGTTACCTTCTCAGTCCCCCAGGCCTAATAATAAAATTGGAGTGTCTGTAATATTAATATAATCGCTTTTTACTAAATGCATATGGATGTATACACGGTACATATATCAAAATAACATTTTTTACAATTTATGTCTGTCTGTTTGTTCCGGCTAATCTCTGAAACGGCTGGACCGATTTTGTCGGCACTTTCACTGGCAGATATCTCATCTAATAAGGAGTAACTTGGGCTACTTTTGTTAAAAAAAATAATAATAGGGTTCCACATAAAAAATTGATGTTTTTTAACCCAGGCAACGCCGGGTTTCGCAGCTAGTCTACAAATATAATTACATAGCTCTTATTAAGGATCCCCATTAATACGAAAGTGGGATTCGATTCGTCCTCCGATTTATCTACTTGCTATATTCGGATCTCAATTCAACCTGCCCAACTTTTATATAGATAGGTACTTAGGGGCTGTTCATAAAATACGTCATGCTAAAATTAGCTTTTTTTGGCCCCCCGCCCGGTTGTCACGCTGTGTCACACTTTCTGCGACCCCCCCTGTAAATATTACGTCACAAAAACTAACTATAAGTTTTGATTGATAATACACAAATTTTGATAGTCAAAAATATTTATTTTATTTTCATAATAAAATTTAAATTAATTAATAAATATCTTTTGTAACGAACAAATAAATAATATTTCTATTTATCAGAAGTCCATGCAAGGATTCTGTTAAAATTCAGTAAAATTTTTTGATGAACGGCGAACGTCACGTTGCCGTAGACCCCCCATCACCCCCTGTCACATCTTGTCGCACTCAGCAAGACCCCTCCCCCCCCTTGTATGCGAACGTATTTTATGAACGGCCCCTTACATTTAAAACGATTTTAATTTTAAATTATAAAATTAGAATTAGATACCAAATCAATCAAAGCAAGTCAGGAGCAAAAATTTTTTTATTGTACAAAAAACATAGCCAACGTTTCGCTCTACATGATTTTATCAGGGCAAGTTTTTTCAGGTTTACAACGATATGTTCAATTAGGTTTGAAGTACATCATGTGACAACCACAACCCTTATTGTATAATAACTACCTATAACAACGAATTTTAATAATACCCAGTGACGGATTTACACTAGGGCAGGGATGGCGAACCTTTTTTGATGTCCGTGCCACAAAGTCATAAAAATTATTTTTTTAATTGGTAACGTGCCACAATAAAATTTCATTCGAAATGTTAGCGTGGTGAAACTAAAACGTAAGTATAATTAAACAAACAAACAAAAGCAATTCATCTTTAAACAATTTTTTATTAATCAATGTTTTACAAAAAGCAAAATGCTAGAAACAAAATTCACGTTAAAAAAAATTGTTTTTAATGTGATTTTTGTTGCTGTACACAAGATGATAAAGATTTAATATCTGGTTCATATTTAGTTAAATTTAACAGTACGCATGCAGAGCTCGACTCATCCGTCATTCTATTCCTATATTTATTTTTTATAAAATTTTATTCTGAAAATAGAGATTCACATGCCCACGTCGATGAAAATATTGATAAAATTGCCTTTGCTAATATTTTTAAAGTTTTAAACAATTAAACGTGTCAGGAACCGAATTCCATGTACAGTTAGAATTTCATCTTCTGCAATTTTATTTATTTTATTCAATAATCGATTACTTTCAATAATTTCTAAATCATTTCTTAAATCAACAAATTTTTGGTTCTATATGGTACTTGACTGAAATTCAACTAATTCCATTTCTAATTCATTAAAATTTAACCACTCAAGGACTTTTAAATTTAATTTTTCAAATGGTATTGTATCAGGATATAAAATAAATTTTGATTCGACCGCTGCGACAGCAACAACATTCAAATACCTTAAGAAGGCGAAACTGGATACGCAAAATTTTTTATCTAATGCGCATCTGTATATACTTCGAAAGAATTCATGCGATATTTTAATAATAAAATGTATAATTTGACGGTTCTAGTTAACATACTAAGACAGGTATTCAGTACTACAAATTTATATCATAAACTATAAATTAAGTGTAGATTAATAATTTTTAATTCATTTCCATCAAAATTTTCAAACGTGCCACTTGTGGCACGCGTGCCAATGGTTCGCCATCCCTGCACTAGGGGCTAGCGCCCATGGCGGTAAATTCACAGGGGCAGTAAAATTCGTTTAAAAACGTGTGCATTTTTAAATAAAACTAGACCGAAACGTTGGCTGTTACTTTTTTTTTGTTCCTGACTTGTTTTGATTCCTTTGCTATCCATTCATAACTGGGGAAGAATGGCTTTCATCCTTAAAATTAATACAATAAGAGTCGTGATTTCTATAATATAACTAAATATACCTCAGACGTTATAAATACGCTGTACTAAATTGTACACGGAGAAAAGAATCATGAAAATACTGCTAAAATTCTAGCAAACATGACTAAAAAATCTGTCAATTATATGGACGACCAGACGCTCAAGGAGATTTTACTAGAAAGGTCTAGTCCAGGGGTTCCCAACTTTTTGTACTCTAGAGCACATTCTAAAATATCGGTAGGGAGGCGGGCACCACTTATTTTTTATAAACAAACTCCTTCCATAACTTCTCATTTTCCCATAATTTATTTTCTTATATTCATAATTTGTAAATAAATAATAAACAAAAATATTTCAAAATAATAAATTATTATTAAAATTTCATACACACGGAGAATATTTGCAAAACTTAAACAAATTAAACAAATATAAAAAAAACATTTTAGAAAAAATATACTATCAATGTGGAATATGTCAATGTAATTTTTGGTATTGCATATTATTGTCCAGCGCTTCATAATTAGGAGAGTGTGACGATAATCCTGTTAGCAAACAATAATAAAGATGCTCATCGGTGAGTCGAGATATATATCTTGATTTTATTAAGTTAATGTTTGAAAACAATGATTTGCATAAATATGTCGAACCGAAAAATGATTCAATTTTATATGCCGCATGAAAAATAAATAAAAATAATTCATATTTTAAATTAATGTTTATGGGAAAAATCTGTGTCTCTGTTGAATAGTGGCGGGCACATACGAATCGTTCCGCGGGCGCCATGGTGCCCGCGGGCACGAGGTTGGGAACCTCTGGTCTAGTCAATCTACGTTCGGTGTTGAGACTGAATTCTAGTAAAATTGACTTCATATTCCTAACTGTTTAAAAAATTAAAACCTATATAAAACTTTTGGACTGTAAGACGAAACTTGCTGTTGGTTTCCAGTGGCGTAACTATACCATCTGGGGCCAGTGGCAAATTCTTTTGATGGGGCCCTATCAGTAAAAATCGTCACGTTGTACTCAGTTTAATTTTAATAAACTTCAAGATTTTCAGCGTACTCAATTACACGTTGTATGTTGTATATGTCCCACTAATGGCCATAGGCCTCCTCTCTTAGGCGAGAGGGAATGGTCTGTAGTCCCCAATGCGTATTGGAGACTTCACATTCATCCATAGAACATAATACAATCTCAATGCATTCATCGTCTATTCGCTAGCTTTTCGGTGAAGGAACAACATCGTGAGGAAACTTGCATACATTTACAATGAAATAAAAATAACAATTTTATTTCAATAAGATACTTATTAAGAAAAATATTTTTTTCGAGCTTTCTGTTCCGCAAAAGTGTCTATAACATCATCAAAGTTTAAAGATCGAGCCATAGAATTTTCAATAGACAGAATAGCCAAGTTACATAACCTGTCTTGTCTCATAGAGTTTCTTAAATAGGTTTTTATCAATTTTACTTTTGAAAATGATCGTTCAGCACTAGCTGTAGTCACAGGAATTGTAAGAAATAACATTAATGCAGTGCATACTTCAGGAATGCTGCAGGACATAAAACGATTTTTTATTATTAATAAATCAGCAAGGTCTCTAATACACGAAGATTTTTCTATTTCGTCTCTGAAAGTGGATCGAAAACTGAGAATTTCCCTGGCAAATGATTCAGATATGTCTTTTTTATATATCTCAACAAATTCTGGAGCTTTTTTTAATAGATCAGTGTCATTTAAAACTTTTAAAGTGGAAAGCTGCAAAACACTCAAATTTGAAATAATTTCATTCATTGGAAGGAAACGCGATTTCAGTTTCAGTTTATAATGATGTCTAATACTCGATAAAATATGTTCACTTTGAACAAACTTTCCCGATCTTGGAGACGCTCATCTTCGCAAAGCTCATCAAAATGGCGTTTTACCTTCCTCTGACGAGTTTTAGAAAATTCAGGTGTGATGGACCATTTTTCTGCTACACTATTTGCTTCCATTTTTAAATTTTCAAATTCATGTCGATACCTTTCCAATTCTTCTAGACAAATTTTCAAACGTTTTAAGGCATTTGAAAGATCGGTCGCTTTAGAAGGCTGCATCAATAGTAAGTAGGATCTTGCAATGGAAAACCAATAACATCATAAAATTGTAGTTTTCGATCTTCTTTTTGAGCGAAACAGCTTCAATTCTTTCATCTGATTTACAATTTAACAAAATTGTTTTCGTTAGCGCTTTTTGGACTTCAACAAACGGAACTTTTAAAGAAAAAACGGCATCATAACGTCCTGCCCATCTAGTAGGGTTTAATGTTTTTAATGTTATTAACTTGAATTTGTATTATGGTCTTTAGTTGTCTCACTTTGGATTTTAAGTAGAACTAACAGAAAATATACTTTTCAAATAAAATAAAATACTCAGGTACAATGTAAAAAAATATTTTTGAGCTCGCGGACTCTTGGGCAGGGGCCCTCTTGGGTCGGGGGCCCGTGGCATTTTGCCAGCCCTGCCACCTTATTGTTACGCCACTGTTGGTTTCCTAAATTTTCTGTAGATATTTTATCTTACTAGCAAATGTATTCACCACACCAAAAGTCGAGTCTTAGGTAATACAGAATATTTTCAATTTTCTTGCCCTGCATTTTATTTCAAAATTTTAAGAAACCCTGTGTGGTTAAATTAAGGACGTATAAGAATTAAGGACAAAGAAAAAAATATTTTTTCACTGAATGAAATCCTTGGGGTGCATCCATCCGGTCGGTTTTATAAAAGAATTTCACCAATAAAGAACCATTTCGATCAATCAAAAATATTCGATTAATTGCCTACTAAAAATCTGTCGGGTGTTTTTTTGCAGCCCATCCCCCACCCCAGGTCGAGCAAATCTAGTACGTATAAGCTAGCCAGATCCTCGTATATATTGTCAAATAAATACAGTGAGCGATGGTAATTCGATCTATTTTTGAGGATCGTTGATAATCATGGGTCGCCTTTGTGATACAAAGGCTTACATACAAGGCATGACGATGGCTGTCTGGGCCTTTTATTGTTTGATCCTCTTGAATAGTTTAAATGCCGCGATTTATGTGCTGATGCACAGGTTGGCCGGCTGATGCTTTCGCTATTATTACCTTTACTGTACATAGATAACATATCTAAACGCAAATTTGTCAGGACGTCGCTGAAACTACTAATAATAGACCTAAAATTACCTTTTCCTTCTTTTTTTTATAGACCGGGCAACAAACTAAAATATAAAATCCCTATTGTGGGTAGGTACCTACTTAGGTAAGTAGGTACATTTTAAAAGGTCGAAATGAATTGGAAATTAAACCTCTTTAGATATTAGTAGATAGAATGTGACAGTCTTAATAATCTGCATTAAGTCTTCGTTTATCTCTTTAAATACTTCGATATTTCTTTTCGAATATAAATACGTAGATACATAATGTTGGATTTTTTCAGCCTTTACTATATGGAAATTCATATTAAATAGATAAAAAATGTTATAAAACTGTTAAATTTCCACTAAACTGAAGATGCCCATGTTGGGCGAAACAATTGTTAAGATTACTAAAATAAATTAGTGGAAATTTAACAGTTTTATTATATTTTTTTCCTATATAAATACAGAATATTTTTACTCTTTACCAAACCTTTATGAATTAATTATATATATCATATGTATATAGGTAACACTAACTGAGAATAAAATACATCGCACATACAAATCTTTGTACCATTGTATATACCTAGTCGTAGTGTAGGTACCTACACGAAATTTATTTATTAAATAACTTAGCAAAATAATTACTTCGATTATTGATTATCACTTGATCGTAGCTGAATTGAACGTCCGCTTATAATATTTCTAATACTCTGATAGTTTCAAAACGTTTTTGAACACACAGTTAGAACATTCTAAGCTGATTAAAATCATTTCCAGTTGATGTTAAACATTTAAATTTATTTTAAGTTTTCTTGATCAATCCCGAAATTTTTAGAATAATCTGGAACATTCTATGCCGATAAAAATTATTTATAATAATTTTGTTAACGATAATTTAACCAAATTTACAATTGCTTGTAGTAATTTGAATTTGGCGCGCAAAATTTTTAAAAAATTCTCACGGTTGTGTTATTCAATAATTGTCTTCATTATCAAATATCAAATATGTATTTTTGAAAAATGGCTTAGATAGTGTCTAAAAAACTGACTGCGGGTCACGTGGCTACCTAGAAGTCTACAAATTTGGCAGAATGCTTTTTTCATTATTACCTACAGCGTAAGGGTTGTAATCGATTTCTGAATATCTTACCCGGAAAGGGCGTTTTGTGAGAATTTGAAATGAAACCGAACTGGCTCTAGAGTTAATTTTTGTTTGGAACAGTTTAGAATTATGACCGCATAATAGCTTTAGATTTTAAACTTATCTACTTATCAACCCCATCTTGGAACATTCAAAATTCTTCGAATAATTCCCCCTTTCCGATTAATAATATGTAATAACATTCTGTTATTTATTAATATTAATGTTATATTAGGTTAGGGGCCGTTCAGAAAATGCGTTCGCATACAAGGGGGAGGGGTGGTCTCGCTGAGTGTGACAAGATGTGACATGGGGGTAGAGGGGGTCTACGGTAACGTGACGTGAATTTTTACAGAATCCTTGGACTTATGATAAATATAAATATTATTTATTTGTTCGTTACAAAATATATTTATTACTTTATTTAAATTTTATTATTAAAATAAAATAAATATCAAAATTTGTGTATTATCAATCAAAATTTATCATGTTTAGGGGGGGGGGAGTTAATTTTTGTAACGTAATATTTACAGGGAGGGTCACAGAAAGTGTGACACAGCGTGACAACCGGGGGGAGGGGGTCAAAAAAGCTAATTTTAGTGTGAGGTATTTTATGAACAGTCCCTTATGGTAGATTATATAAGGTCAAGAAAGAGCTTTTGTCTCCGAAATAATGTTCTCAAATACAACACCCAAACTCTCACGAAATGAAAAATCCAAAACATTAATAAATAACAAGTGATTCAAGCCTTATCGTACTTTTCTAATTCTGTTTGAAACAATGATTACGAACATCGATTTACAACAGGCCCATATAACGGCCTTTTTAGTTGCATATTAGTTTTGTTCCCTAACCGCCTCCATCTCTACCAGGACAAGACACATTCCGTTCATGTCTGGGTCCATCATGCGATGCGCTACTGGTTGTATGATGTATACTACCTAAACCTAAACTAAACGAGAGCGGTTCGTGATGTTTTCACAACTTTCCCGAGTGTCTGCCTGTCTACTTATCGTTAGAACTGGAACCAGATTCTTTAAAAACAACAAGTGCAATAGAACAGCCTTTTTACATCTCGACATGTTTCCCCCCTTGACATAATGTGATTGACAAGTTTGTCGACCGCTGGCCTCTTTGACAACTGTTTCCGTTCTCTTCCTGCCGCCCCCACACAAACCTTCTTTTCATCTCACAGTTTGGGCTTCTGCTTTATATTGGAATATAAACTTGAAAAATAGACATCTTTAAAATAGGTCGAATTTTGATAGACATGGCTACCAGAACTTTACCACCACCGAACTGCTTCGGTCGACAAAATAAATAATATGAACAAACCTATGTAGCATCTTATGGCATATTCAGATTCACGATCCCATGTACTGATTTACTATAGTAGTCCGGTCAAATTAGACCAAAAAATAGGAGTAAAGCTACATAAATTCCCATCAAGCTGAAAATCAGTGAGATTGTTTAAAATATGATTAAAAATTAAATTTGAAAGTTCCCCATCTTTACCCTGTATAGAAAAAATTTTATTCAAGGTTCAAGGTCAAAAAAATGAGTTTTTCGCGATTTTCAGCAAAACGGTAATTTTTATCATACAATTACCCCAGACAAAAATTGTAGATCATAAAATTATCTATAAAATATGTATCTCTAAAATACCCCAAAATAAGCTATGTGACAAATAAATCCCCAAGAACTAGAAAATATTTAGTGCAAATAGAAAGAAGATTGTTGAGGAAAAATTTTCCCCAGAAGAATTCTCCTGAAAAATATATCCCCAAAAAATACCCCAAAGGAAAAAAATCCCCTATTTTTTGGGGAAAATCCCCTAATCTGGCAACACTGAGACTAACAGTATTTCATTTATTGGGCACACTGACATAAAGCAGATATAAGACCCTAGCCACGCATACAATTGAACAGGAGACAGATGTCTCGAGGTTACATTGGCGTATAAAATAAGGGACTGGGTTTCATTTAACCTGATATCTCGGAAACGGTGGCTCTTAGGAAAAAAAATATTGATACATATTTTATAGATAATTTTATGATCTACAATGTTTGTCTGAAGTATTTTTATGGTAAAACTTACCGTTTTGCTGAAAATCGCGACTCATTTTTTGACCTTTGACCTTGAATAAAAAATTTCCATACAGGGGAGAGATGGAGAATTTTCAAATTTTATTTTTAATCATATTTTAAACGATCTTACTGATTTTCAGCTTGGTGGGAATTTATGTAGCTTCGAATGTCTAAATTGACCGGATTATAGGGTCAGGTGGGGTAATTGTAAAACCGGGGTAATAGTAAACAGACTCTTTATTTCGTTGAAATAGGACTCTTGATTATTCCAACTACTGGAAATTAAGTATAGACACGGGGGGGTTGACTTTTGACGATTGGATGCTTTAGCGCGCTAAACAGCAGAGGAAGAGTGTCGCAATATTTTATGTTAAACAGTGAAAATATTTTTTTATAATATATAATTTTTGGGGTAATTGTGAACACGGCTTTATAAATATAATTTTCATTGGAATTCACATTTGAAAGCGAATTGTTCACTTTTGCCCCATTAAAAACCTTTATAAAGCCAGTACAAACAAGATGGTTGTTCAGATTTACCCCTATGTTTTCGACTGCGTTAATAAGTGAAGGGGTAATTGTAAATTTTAGTTTTTTTGCAACAGAAATTTATTTAAAACCAAACAAGGACTTAAATTAATCATATATTCGCCTAAATTTAATCTTCATCTAGGATACATCGAGCTTCAAAAGTCAAACTTCCCAAATTCGTTTACATTTACCCCACTTAACCCTATTCATTTTATTATAAAAAAGAAGTATCTACCTACTCTCATTTTTTTTAACTATATTGCACCTACATTGGATAGACAGAAAGTTTACAGAACGCTTAGCAGAAAACATAGACATATTGGTGGGAAATCTTTTTCAAATGTCTATGCTGAACTTGAACGCGTTTTAAACTTGTTTTCAACAAGTTTACTTCTTTTCCAAGAGATCGGTCTTCCCTATAGGTACAGGTAAGGCAAGGCATAACGTTAACCGAACACAGATTCCTTGTCTTCATTTTTTTTAAATGTTGCACAAGCCAAAATGCAAAATTTTACAATTTGGTAAACGTGTGGAATATATTTTTTGAACCACCTGTTCTAAAGTAACCGAACCCTCAGACGCTTTTGTACAAAGCACAACATAACACCCCTGGACCTGTTATTAAAACTTCGATATATAGAAGTTAAATTTAAGAAATAATTGTAAATATAACAAATAAAGTACCTAGTGCTATCGAAATTCGAAACAGTTCTCAATTCTCTGCTGATAACCCAGAAGACCATTACAGTTTTAAACATGCCAACCCTGATTGAGGGGCAATTAGTGAGAAATTCGTTCTTGATCTTCTGTCACCTTCTCCCGATCTACTATTAGGTACTACACGGAAAAAAGAGTATATTTAATGTGAATAAAATACACTTCATTCAAGAAAATCTTTGTTTCATATATACGCAAATAAATATTTTCTTGAATAAAGAGTTTAAAAGTTTTAATGGTAATCAAATGCTGCGTTTCATTTAAAAATATATACTTTCAGTTAAATACAGCAATGTTTGAAGCGAAAAGAGTTTACTTACGAAAACCATAATATTTCTTCGTTAGAATAATGTATTCCTTTAAACAGAATATTTATCTACTGATTTCAACAATTTCGTTTTCTTAAAATAAGATTTGCGGGCTTGGAAAAAATAATATTTTTCTTCAACACAAGAAACGAATGTTTCCATTTAAGATGGTACTTCTTCATAATAAACACGATTAATATTTGAGTTAAAGCGGTATATTTTTGTATTAAACATAAAACATTTTCATACTAAAATAAAAATTTGTTTGAAAATTTAATTTTTTCTTAATTTTTTATTTTTAATAATAAAGCAATTTTACAAATCAATGGAATGGTATATAAATAAGATGTGATTATTGTAACATATCTTTATTGAACATAAAATAATAAAAAGGACAACGATACACACATGAACAATAGTATGAAAGGAACTAAAAAAAATTGCTTAAGACATTTTAGTGTTACGTATGATTCACCAATAGGGAGTGTATGCATCATGACTGGAAAATGCGTCTTTTTATTTTATCCATGATAAGAACTTTACTTCCATTTACTGATTCGACCTTATATAAGCTCTTTAATGTAACGTAGTGATTGCTGAAGTTTGCCATTTTGATAAGAAGTTGTTTAGTCCAAATGATTCCAGTAGCTGTATCGATCAACCGATTCTCATTATAAAACAATCGACTTGCTAAAAGTGTAAATTTTCTATCATAGATAACCTTTTCTATACATATACAATTCACAATAAACGATTTTCAAATAGCAGTAGGTAGTAGCCATTTTTTCTTTATCGAGAAAAAGCGCGCTTACAAATTTTGCTAAACTATAGATACCTACTGCTATTTAAAAAACAGTTTTATTTTACTACTACTTCGTTGAGGATTCGTTGTGGATAAAATTGATTTGTAGGTATTTGTGTACCTATATACAGCAGATAACGTGATACAGAATGAATTAAAATTACATATTTAGGTACCATGCAAAATTTTGCATTATTTCATACTTCTATTTTAAATATAATTAATAAATAAATTCGTAAAAATTAAGTATTTTAATGGGTACTTACTTGCAAATGCTTCTCCAAATTCTCCAAAGCCAATTTTATTTAAAAATTCTTCCATTTTATTATAAAAATATACCCCTGCCTTTTCAGAAAATTTTATTGTGCACCAACAACTCACTTTACACTGATAGTTCATTAACGTATGACGCAATATATTGAAAATCGAAACGGGAGACAAAAATGGAGCTCATCAAAGCGTCACATATTTGTACTAAATAAAATGTTCTTTAAAATGAAATGATAATGCTTTATCGAAATCAGAACTGTTTTGTTTCGAAGAAGTGCTTTATCCAATCCAGTTTTCGGCTACTTGAATAGAATTAATATTTTATTGTTTCAAAACAGAAATGTCTTAAAATTAAGAAATTACTTTTTGTTTAAACCATTCAAAAATTTGTAGCAAAAGAAACATTTTCATTCCAAGTAGTTCCTTGACTTGTTTTAAGAACAGAGTTAGTCTTTGATCGAAACCTGTATAAATTTGTTTCAAAACAGAAATTCTTTCTTTAAATCAATTGCAGTAAGTAAATAAAAGTGTTGAAGGAAATATTCTTGTTTTCTTAACACAAAGCAAAATACTAAAAAGAAGTATTTATTTATTTAAAATGAGTAAATATCTTCAAAGCAATATATTTTCTTGTTTTAAAATAGTTTTTTTTTCTGTGTATATAGAGACAAAATTAATATGTACCTTGAAGCGTGTTTCGTTAAAAAATTCTGACTCATGTATGTAGGTAAGTATCTAAAACCTCCGAACTCTCGGTAAGGGCAGCATTACGGGATAAAATAATAGATTATTACTAGTGGCAGTCAGTACGTTTATCCGCTGATTAAGTAGAAGTGAGCAACGCAAACTATTCCCGTATGTATGTACGTACCTACTGAGGGGGTATGGTACAAAGCATACAAAATTGTTTCCCACTGTTCATTATTATTCGCCAGGCCCATGTTTAGCGCAAATGGGGAACAGCCACCGTACGCAGCACATATCGAGTTACCTATTATTCAGTCGCAGTCGCCCTTACCTGCCTGACGACCTTATACTTTTAACAATCGCGCTATGCTGCGTTGCGTTGCGCTCTATCTTCATACACACGTACAAATACAATTATTACTCACACACAATCATATGTACCATATGTATGTTTGGATACGACAACACGACGGCCCCTTCCGCTTGTGCTTCTGCTTCTGCTTCTGCTCCCTGTACCCAATACAGCCGCTGACGTCACTGTTCATCCCTCGTTCATCGTTGGTTTAGTAATAAAGAGTAAAAACCACACCAATTTTTACTGAATTTATAAGTTGTCTACATTTTATTAATCCATATAACACTTGAATAATCAGTGAGATCTTTAAACTAGTTTCATTTATGTGGTTCAAAATTTTTCAAAAAAAAAGACAAAAGACCTAAATAATAAACGACTGCAAGTCATGGAGGTCGGATAAGGTAACAAATCTCTTGAAAGTTTTGTTGCCTCAGCCAACAAGGCAGAAGTTGGCGCCCGAATTTTCAAAAAAAATTTTTAGAGGTCTGAGACGGACTTGAATAGTTCTGAAATTCTCGCATAAAATTTTTAATAAGTAGGTAGTTCTGCAAAATTTCCCCAAAAATAGCTACCATCATATTTAGGGGTAGCGCCGTAATTTGTTATTGGAGAGATCTGGTCGTTTTTCTTTTCAACTCACAGGTAAGAGTTCTGGAGTTGTTTAATGTTTTCGGGAACGGTTCTGCAAAAAAATTTTTTTTGCAAAAGTTGCAATTTTTTTGATTTCCCAAAAATAATTCTGAGTAGAGTTCTTAGTACAGTTCTAGGTAGCGCTCGAAGAATTCTATTGAATATCAGAACTCTCTAACGAACAGATTACAGAGCGACCTTTAAATATGATGTTTGCTTTTTTTAGAGAAATTTTGCAGAACTATTGAAAATTTTATGCAGGAATTCCAGAACTATACATCTTCCTCTCAGAATATGCAAAATACAATTACAACAAGAATCAGAAAAAACAAATTGCTTTAAAAAAAACATAAGATGATTCCCATCTCTCTTTAAACCCACTTCAATGCAAATCTCTTCCCAGAACTACCGAATATAAATATTTAAAAAAACCCTTTAAAGTCTTACATTCTATTAAAACTCCCCATCATCTCTGTCACTTTATTTTCACCGCTCCCTTCTTCCCTTAATATGCTCAGCCCGCCTCCTTCCTTATTCGACAACTTCACACAATCTTCCATCGACCTTTTTCCTTCACACCTCCTTAATACATGCTCCAGATATCCTACCTCTCTATCACACAACCTACATCTCCTGTCTTCCTCCTTATACCAAAATTTACACCCCCTCACGCTTACTTATACTCCTCCCTCCTTCTAAATATCTAGGCACCAAGTCCACCTGCCAATCTCTCCACAAAAATTAATTCAGCCCCACCGTGTATCTGGATTCCTCTATTTTCCTTAAGTCACCCCCCGCCTGGTTATTTCCCTGCATCTTATTCTCACCATATACCATATATTATCACCTTATCTTCTCCCTTCCACCATCTGCACCTGATTAATTTTTAACATCCCAAGGGTTTTTTTTCTCTCTTTCTCTGTTATATTTATTTTTTCTACCTACCTATACAATAAAGAACTTCCCATCAATTTTTGTAATAATTGCAATAAATTTTTACTATGAAAGTCTTTCTGTGAACCTGGGAGCATTTCTTTAGGCTAAAAGTTCCAAGCTCTAACTTATATTTCCAGGATTTATTTCTAAGGGTTATTTTTTCCAATAGCCCTTCTTCCCGGGGGGCTTTTTTTCCAGGTTTTCGTTCTTGGAAAATTCTTCACGTAGGTTCAAAATAAACAAAAATTTTTCTTTACTCCGGTCACCTTGGCATATGTCAAAACCCCAATTTTATTTTCATTAGGTACCTATACATTCTACTATAATATTGTATTTAAGTAACT
The DNA here is from genome assembly GCA_029378335.1 of Agrilus mali. Lineage (NCBI taxonomy): Eukaryota > Metazoa > Arthropoda > Insecta > Coleoptera > Buprestidae > Agrilus > Agrilus mali. The sequence goes on along the minus strand of CM055655.1, from coordinate 4,163,530 downwards.
GAGCAAGCATCACCTTTCTTTACAGCGCAACAACTTCAAAGTTCAAGTATGCGTTTTAAGTTAAAACCTAATAATCAGTCTTGAATGCGTCTTGCTCTTTTTCAGGTAAAATTTTACCTTTTCAGTACAAAGCGCAGGTAAACCTCTTAAGAAAATCTAAACACAACACACAACTACTACAGCTTGCTACCTGTCTGCACTCCACCGAGTTCTTTGTCAAGTATACGCAAATAATAAGAGGCACTTTAGTGGGCCGAAGATAAATGACGAAGTGTAAAATTTTATCGTAAAAAACTTACCAGTACTTTCCACCTACATGATACGTATTCGGAAGATGAGAACACACATAAATATACTCAAGTCTAGTTACAATGTATACGCGCTTATAACGTCCCACGGTTATTACGTACTAAATGAACAAGTCTCGAGGACTGTTTATAACGTATCATCTACTATAGTACTTCTTCGTTAAGTAATAGAACTTCCGAACTTCTGCAAAAGGGAAATTAAACTATTGTAACTTTGGGACTATGTGTGCGATTATAATTAATAAAATAAAATAAAATAAAATAAAATAAAACATATAAAGAACTTAGATGAAAGCACAATAATTGAGTTGATCATAACTTGATAGTTTCTACGTAAGAAGAGCAGGAAGATTGATAAGGAGGCGCTAGAAAATTGTAAATGAAAGTAGGGACCCAATAGGATAGTACATAGTAAAATTTGGAAATGCCGATAGCGGGAAATACTGAGAAATAAAGATTGAACCAAATGCACCGAAAAAAAAAGTGGTAGAAGGACCTAAATACTATTAAAATATCTAAAGAAATAAAAACAGAAATTCTCATGATTGCTTTCAACAATTTATTTAAATTTATTAACAATACGATTATTTCAAAAGAGTAAATTATGTTGCAATACATGTAATTCTATTTACCATACATAGGCCAAACGGGGAGAACGTTTAAAGACAAAATCAACGACCATAGCAAAAATGATAATCATAAGTGTAGTTTTATGGATCATATAGAACAAACTGGTCACACATTCGACAAAAAAGAAAATGTCAAAATACGACAATGGATCAAATATAAACGAGCCTTTGCTCATAAAACATTTATTTTGAAAATTTTCACAAAAACAAATTTCTCTATTTTTTGACATCCTATCCCCCTTGTTTAATTATACATTTTTCCCAACGGATTGGTAGTTTTTTCATCTCGTTTTCATATAAAGGAGCAGGGCAGGAGTCTATCCAGTTGCGCACAAACGCCTCCACATATCCACCAGTCTGAAATCGCTCGCCTCCTAGTGATTATTTGAGGGACACAAACATGTGGAAATCACAAGGGGATAAGTTTGGGCTATATGGATAGTGCTCCGACTGAGTCTAGTGCGTTTCACTAATTTGGGCCTGCATTAAAGCTGCGATGCGAACTCGAGCAGCTTTTTGATCTTTAGGACCCAACGAGTTGAAATTTTTCGGAATCCCCAGTTTTTCGTTACGATTTTGTGGACACTCCCATAGCTGATGCCGAGTTCAACAGATATCTGAAGCACAGTGGCGTGGTGGTCTCCTTCAATAAGGTTTCTAACGCGTGCAATGTTAACCAGCGATATGCTGGTGCGCGGACGACGAGGATGATTTACATTTTCGACACGATTACGCCCTTCGTTAAATTCTTTGCACCAAACTTTTACCCGTTGCCACGAAAGCGTTTCATTTCCGAACTGTGCTAGCAATCTGCGCAAAATTTCAGCTGGTTTCACGTTTTCACGTGTAAGAAACTTAGGTAATAATAATCCGTTGCGCAACGCTGCTATGCATCTCTTTCTCACTCATTGTGATAGCTACTAACCAAGCAAATACAGCAATACGACAAGTCGTTTCCGTGTCACCTAATATCCCCACTTCAAGTTGCTAACGCCCGTATGCGCATTGAACAACTATCCTGCGCTCAATTTAAAAAAGCTCGCTCATATTTGATCCACCCTCGTATTACATATAAATGACAAAGAAGTTAAATAAAAATTAAGTGTTTTCTTTACATAAATATCACTTAATTAAATGTTAATAATAAATTATACCGAGCGTACAACTGACCCTACTAAACGGTAAAAAAAAACTAAAACTGTTGGGTGTTTCATTCCCGCTAATGTTGGTGGACGGGCTGCCCCTCCGACCTACACTCCGGTACAAAGTCGGAGGGTAGGGCGGAAGGCCCTCTGCAGCGTCCTTAAGTAATCGTGGGAATGAGTGGGTGGTGGTTTGTTGGGGGAGAAAGATGAGACGGACGAAATGAAGACAGAAGAGAATTAATTGAAAGACTACGTATCTGAGGAATATTATCCAAGGAAACCACAGAAAAACTTGGACAAAGATAAGCAAATCAGCAGACAAATTAAAATTAGTATCTACCACCACTTTCTGAAACAGCTATTATATGTTACAAGAGCGAATGTTAAATAACGTCAGAGGACGAAAATTCTTTTCCTATGCGTATTTACTTATCTATTCATATTTGGATAGCAAAGGTGTGTACATAGGTATGTGGGTATATTTGTTATTTGTACATCTACCTACCTCAACGTCCAAGTCATCACTGACCACTGACCATCGTTGGACTTTACATACATACTGGACCATCACACTCGCACTCGTACACTTCTGTTTTGTTGTATTTATAAAGAAAGTAAAGAGACTTTTCTGAGAGTCTGCACATTGCTCGTAAACAGTCAGTAATGCGCTTTTAGCCGGGCCTTTTCCATGCATGCCCCAATGGATGCTTACAAAAGGACTCGTGCGCCTACTTTAAATTCAAGTCTGGCGCCTCTCAGTTAATATTCTTCTTCATCGGAGCCTCTCAATACACTTAAATACACACACACACACACGTACAATACGTGTACATACATTGCGGACTTTTGTTTACCCAGTCAAACTCCACTACATTTATAAAACACAATGCAGACAGGCGCTTTTGAAAGGTATCGACCGGAAAACGAGACCAAATGCGTACGTTATTTATTAAAACCCAAGTAGTGTTTTCATGAGATTGTTACGCTCAAAGAAATTTACCAAATTACATTCTCCTTATCGGCATTCTTACAATCAACGTTCCTTTTTTTATCTTAACCCAGGTAAAGGACAAAATTGTATTAGGAAAAAAGTAGAATCCCATTTATTTTTTTTTCTCTCGAGGTCAATGTTAGGTACCTGCTTGAGTTCTTTACTTCATTACCTACAACTTGTAGCAAAAATTTTCATGAAAAGTCGATCTTTCAAAGTTATCCGATATTTATAAAAAAATTATTAAATGACCAAACCAAATTTTGGACCTCCCCACTCTTAAATGTGTTACTTTTTCGAGGTTAATGTATATTTATAAGATCGTTTATACCTTATAAATGTTATTGTCTTAGATAATGGCTTGGCAGCCGAAACAATTGTCACAGTTGTCTTAATAAAATTGTTAAACAAAAGTGTAGGTACCAACTGTTTCAATTTCTTCGCCTTTATTCAAAATGTTTCACGAAGTGGGTTATATGAGGGTCTGTTATGGTTACTTTTTAAAATAATTTTTATATTATACAGTTATCCAAATCCCCATAAAGTATGAAAGTTATGTTTTTTTCAATGGAACCCCTTGTATATTACTCCAGTGTGTAAGATACTAATTACCTATACTAAATTGTTTACCATTATTAGCAAATAACTTCATGTCTACACGGACAAAAATAATCATGATTTTATTACTTGATGAGTAAAGCAAAATTTTTCTAGTAAATAATATTAGAATTCTCATAAAATGTACTTGGTGGTATAAAACAATTTTTCATTCTTTCTAATAATTAGTATTAGAATAATCAAGCTAAATAAGTCTAGTCTTTTTTTCTCTAGATACCTCTCGATTATTTTATCGTGTCGTAAAGAAAAAAATACTAGAATGAGAATAGTTTAGTAAAATTAGTGATAAAAACTGTAAAAAATGTTTTCGAATCAAGTCAATTTTACTAGAATTCTGCACTCTCCACACCGAACGTAGATTGACTAGACCAGGGATGGCAAACCTTTTTTGATGTCCGTGCCACAAAGTCATAAAAATTCTTTTTTAAATAGGTAACGTGCCACAATAAAATTTCATTCGAAATGTTAGCGTGGTGAAACTATACGTAAGTATAATTAAACAAACAAACAAAACCAATTCATCTGTAAACAATTTTTTATTAATCAATGTTTTACAAAAAGCAAAATGCTAGAAACAAAATTCACGTTAAAAACAATTGTTTTTAATGTGATTTTTGTTGCTGTACACAAGATGATAAAGATTTAATATCTGGTTCATATTTAGTTAATTTCAACAGTACGCATGCAGAGCTCGACTCATCCGTCATTCTATTCCTATATTTATTTTTTATAAAATTTTATTCTGAAAATAGAGATTCACATGCCCACGTCGATGAAAATATTTATAAAATTGTCTTTGCTAATATTTTTAAAGTTTTAAACAATTAAACGTGTCAGGAACTGAATTCCATGTATAGTTAGAATTTCATCTTCTACAATTTTATTTATTTTATCCAATAATCGATTACTTTCAATAATTTCTAAATCATTTCTTAAATCAACAAATTTTTGGTTCTATATGGTACTTGACTGAAATTCAACTAATTCCATTTCTAATTCATTAAAATTTAACCACTCAAGGACTTTTAAATTTAATTTTTCAAATGGTATTGTATCAGGATATAAAATAAATTTTGATTCGAGCGCTGCGACAGCAACAACATTCAAATACCTTAAGAAGGCGAAACTGGATACGCAAATTTTTTTATCTAATGCGCATCTGTATATACTTCGAAAGAATTCATGCGATATTTTAATAATAAAATGTATAATTTGATGGTTCTAGTTAACATACTAAGACAGGTATTCACTACTACACATTTATATCATAAACTATAAATTAAGTTTAGATTAATAATTTTTAATTCATTTCTATTAAAAACGATAACTTTAAAAAAAATTTTGTTTTTGTGCGTGCCATCAAAATTTTCAAACGTGCCACTTGTGGCACGAGTGCCAATGGTTCGCCATCCCTGGACTAGACATTTCTAGTAAAATCTTCTTGAGCGTCTGGTCGTCCATATAATTGACAGATTTTTTAGTCATGTTTGCTAGAATTCTAGAAATATTTTCATGATTTTTTTCTCACAAACCTTGCCCTGTTTAACTTTAATAATATCGATTTCGTTTAGGTTTGATTTTTGGAATTTAGTTTTTTTAACATAGGTACTTAGTTAACGCATTGGTCACTGGATCGTAAAGTTTAATTAAAATTTTTTTTTTAAGTTATTTGTTTGTCTTGGTAAAATATCTCATCTAACGTAACTACCTGCGTTTTATGTAATTGTGATAAGTGCCGTTACTTATTTATAAAGGATTTACGTTGAACTTAAATATCGTGTATTATAGTACCTATTACTTAGTCTTGTGCTTGTGATCCAACTTCAACCCTTTTTAAACGAAGTAGGGGTATGGTAGGTACACAGAATACAAATAAAAATTCCTTTCTCGAAAGAAAAATGTAATTCTTTACCCTTTACTCATTTACGAACTTTTATTAAGCACAGGAAGTTAACCCTTTCCAAAAATAAAAATTCTCACGTGAACTTATCGAATTACGCCGTTATTCTCTAAAGTAAAAATTTTAACATTACGATCCCAAAGGGTTAAAATCAAATGCGAATTAAAAATTCTTTAACCTCCGTTATTTTTTAAAATGCTGAAGTACCCGACCGCACCGCTTAAGTATTATTATTTTATGTGAAAGGTGGTAGTTCTTTTTTTCAATACTAAATGACCACCCTTTTCGCTTCACCGGTTTTTAACATCTGAAAAGGTTTATTTTGTTTCGGCGGTCATATTTACTTTGGTGGTATGGTACCTATGTACATATGCTTGCCAAAATGAATAGTATTTGTTCTGGCATCAGGCGCCCGCACCCCTTAATATTTATGGGTCCAAAACTTATTTTATACCTCTTGCTTTCAGCTTTTGACTTATTGTTGTTCAGGTATTGTTAACTCAAGCGCACATTTTCGAAAACAAATAAAACGGCCAACAGCAACATAATTATATAAGTATTTTTACGTTTACTAATAGCAACACATTAAGAATGAAAGAGTATTTGGAAGTTTCAACTAGGAATTTATTATTTCTCTCTGAAAATTTAATTGTTTCGACCTGACGGTTATTAACTACAAATACTAAAATTAACAATAAGTTCCAACCGTTAAATACTATTAGGTAACTTCTGGTTTGCAAAATACAATTGAACAATCTACTTTTTGTGCAATTAATTACTTATACATAAATATTGCAAATATGTAGGTGATAAAGTTAAAAATAGACTCGACTAATTTTTTATAGTTACCTTTCCCCATTTCTCTAACCTAACCTAGCCTAACCTAGTCTTCTTTCACTACTGTAAAAAAGCTTCCAAATCCGCCCTTGAAGCTATCTTACAAATCGTTACGATTCTTTTCTAATAATGAACGTAAAATTCCTGTTAATTTAAAAAAAAATGTGAGCCGTCACGGAACGTCTGGCAGATGTGAAACATCGAGTTTTCACAAGTAATTTGCATGAAAGACAATATTACAACAGGAACTAAATATAGCATAATGAAAAAATCAAATATTACGAATTTTTTTCCACAAAATGACTACCTACTTATTTAATAAACATTTGTTTTTATTAAATATGAAAATTAAAAATTCAAAAATTTATTTCAAGTTGCGACAACTCAATTCTTTTAATCAGTGATTTCAGTAATAGTTATATTCGATGTTGCCTCTGACAGCATTACTGTGATAAGTGGTCGAGGATAACTGAAGTATGTTACAAAAGTATTGGACATAACATTATCAAGACATAAATAATAAATACAGCATGTATTGTTGTTGCATATCTGGTAGTAGGTTCTCTTGGATTGTTGTTAATTTGCAATTGAAATTATTTTTCGAGGAACGTAATTAATGGCATTGATTCATCTTTAGCAAAATTTACATTGAAATCTCCAGCTAAAATCAATGGTAGTTTATGTTTATTGGTTTTAAAAATTATTGAACCTCTGTGACTGTACGGAAATAATTTCTCATGTAAAAATGAAATATCATTCACTTCCATCTTCTAGTTTACTATAGTAAACGACATCGTCGAACGGGGTGGAAAGAGAATCGCACAGGCGCTTGTACATGGTGAGCGTCGCCACGGCATGCAATCGCCACGCCAACAATCCGGTTTACCCGCCCCTATAGATGTTTCACATCAATAATTGGATTATTTAGATTTTTCGAATTATATCTATAAATAATATGACAGCACCAAAATTTCCAACGTTACCTACCAAAAGGGTAGAAAAGACTATCTATTTGAAATCGCCCTGTATCTATCTATGCTGAAGGTCATCGTCGTTAAAGTTCGTGGCAATTTAACTTATTTATTAGTAGGGAAACTGCTTAAATTTGCAACGTAACACCTTAATTTGGGAGCAAAAAAAAAAAACAGATTCATTTAGAAGAGACAGCTGCCGGCTTGCGATTTGGGACCTAATTTATAACTTCCACGCTTTATAATTGGCTGCTCGGGGGCTCGTTACGCGTTCATGGAGACACGAGGGTGCGAAGCTTTTTATCAGATTTCGAGATTGTCAACGCCATAAATACGTTTTTTCGTCGAACACCAGGAAGTACTAAAACACCATTAATAACAACGACGAGAGAATTCACTCTTAACGATAAAATCTTTTGCAGAGATAAAATCACGTGTTCGCGTCAAGCGTTTCTATTATTTATTTATAGTGATGAATATCAAACGTCCGTTTAACTTTTTACCGGTGAATTATTAGCGATTAATCAGTTAATCAATTCGATAACGCTGAAGAGTATTAACAACAGATGTTCCGTGTATGGTTGCAGAAATACATATATACCTATGTAATGTAATGTAAATATAAATAAGCATGTAACTGCAAATTCAAATAAAAATACAATTTAATTGTAAGTAGGTAGGTATCTAAAATATGGAAAATAGATAAATATCTGTACTTACAAATTACACGTAGGAAATATAAAAAGAATAAACTATCTACTTATCTATCTCTGTACCAAATTCTCATTTAAATCGGTTCAGTAGTTTGGGCGTGATTGCGTAACACACAGACAGACAGAGTTACTTTCGCATTTATAATATTATAGATTAATATAGTTTAATTATAGTTTAAAATAGTTTATATAGCTTAGTATTCAACTACTTTTATTGATCCAAATAAACAAAACCTCTATAACTTTTTACACTTAATATTTTAATTTTCTGGACCGTAAGCTTTTTGGACGACGTTATTACACAAAAACTTTCATCGGCTAATTTTATCCCCTTTAGGGTAAAATTTTTACAAACATTGAATGTCGTATTTATTTATATTTAATCAAAAGCCTAAAAAATAAGTTTCAAGTTTCTATCTTTAAAAATTACGGAATTTCCGCACAAACTTTCCTATTTCAACCCCTTACAACCCTTTTTACGCATTAAAAAGTAGCCTATGTCCTTTCTCAGCCTCTAGACTATCTCTGTACCAAATTTCATTTAAATCGGTTCAATATTTTAGGCGAGATTGTGTAGCATACAGACAGAGTTACTTTCGCATTTATAATATTCCGCGAATTCATTTTCATCGATTTTCCCATGGGAATAAGATTCTTTTCCCGCAGTAAAACGTAGCCTATGTGTTAATCCAGGATGTCAGCTAACTCCATAACAAATTTTATTAAAATCGCTCCAGCCGTTTAGACGTGAAGAAGTAACAAACATACACACTCACAAACTTTCGCCTTTATAATATTAGTGTGATAACGCCCTTAAGCACATTTTAATTAAGCGCCATTTAAATTAAAATATTTAATATGACAAGCTATCTTGAGTTACAAGTACCTACCTATTTATTATGCATATTATGCTGTTTTATGTAAGTGCCTTCTAAAAGGAAAGTCCCCCCGCCGTCTCCTAAACACCACCCCCAGATAATCTGCCACTACATTACCATCTGTTTAAGAGGAACAATAAAAAAATTTCATGAATTTAAATTGCAGTGGTGAAGAACAAGAAACATTTTCGACAGTGTTCTGCTTGCGAGTAGAAAACCTTCTTTAGTAGGTACCTATCTACCTATTAACTACATTTATGAAAAATAACTTTAGATAAGAACTAAGAAGGACAGTAAAACGATTATTTTTCAAAAAATTAATAAATTCACTTTTCTATATTAATTTGCAGATCATTCTCCAATAAAGTCTGTTGAATAGAATGTCATTCATCTGACACAAGTAAAACAATTCGTTACATTAAAGCTTCCATAGTAGGTTTTTAAAGGCATAAAAATTGTGACTGGGCATTACAAAATTATTTTTCAAATGAAAATCTTTCAAATTAAATACAGTGGATTTCATTTATAACGACTTCGGTTGTAACGACTTTTCGGTTATAACGACATAACACATAAGTTCCTTGAACTTAAGGAGTAATTTAGGAAAACAATTTGGCTGTAACGACTTCGGATGTAACGTCCGTCGATTTCGGTTTTAGCGACTAATTTTAATGAACTATTAATTACAAGATGCTAGAAATCTCATACTGATTGAAATTGCGACCGAGTCTAAACACAAAACTTTTTTATGTTTTGTTTACATTCACAGATAGTCAGTCAGCAGTTGTACTTAGTAATTGTTTATAAATATTAAGGTTGATAGTTAAATCTAAGAATCAGTTACTATTGGGTAGTACTTTTCTTGCCTAATTTCCTTCTTTCATTCTTTCTCTCTTTCTTTTTATATAGATAGTGACTTCCGGATATAGCGACGGAATTTAAAGGTCCTTTCATCGTCGTTATACATAAACGAAATATACTGTAGTTAAAATACATAATAAACCTAAAATTTCTATTTGTACGTTTTAATCGTTTGGTTTACTCGGATTATTTTGACTTCTAGAACAAACACGAGACGCTACCGACGAGAATCGACGCAATCCGTCGGGGAAAATCTATATAAGACAGGACGACCAGGATACGTATATTTCACCAACAGTGCCACCAAACGACTAAATATCAAACTAAGTATTTCATCGAAATGAGATAGGGGGGGAAATTTCCAGTTTATTTCAAAAGGCATAGGAGGAGCTTTGGAACAGGAGGACGGGCTCGGCAAAAACACACCTCCGTTTTGGCGAGAAGAACAAGGAAAATTTTAATCCATCCTTTCAATTTCAGCTTCACCAGAAACAAGGCAATACAATCACGAAAATAGAAACGTGAATTAATAAAACAATAGCTAAACGTTTGCGACAGTTAAAGCGAAAAACATCGAATCTGTTAAATTTTCACAGGTAAAAAATTGAATTAACGAGGAATTTGTGGTCCTTTGAATTTATTGGTTATGATTTACACTAAAAAAAGATAATACACGGTCACTAGGATACACTTAGGTATCTACGTCATCACAAAATCTAAAAAAAGTACTTAATCAAGACCATAAAATCGTTTTTGCTCATCCCTCAATTTCATTGATAGGTAGATATCTCATTATGTTATATTCCATTTATTATCGTTATTATGTAACAATTCCTAAACGATCTTGTTGATAATTATGAATTATGAGCAAATGTATACGGACGTAAACAATTATCCTGTTTCTGCCTGTGGCTGCGTTATTAGGTAGGTACCTAACATAGGTACGTCCAGAGATAATTGTTTTGTTTGTCTAAATTTTCAGGATAATGATAAGGATAAAAATGTAAAGCGGTCTGTGCAAAGAAATTCAGGGCAAATATATAGGTAGATAAATACTTCATCGCCATATCGTTTTATACATGGTTTTTCACGTTGATGGGCTATTAGAAGTATATGAATTATTATCTAGTAGAAGGAATTCAATTCTGAAACTCGGGCTCATTCGGTTATTGTTTATGCCGCTTCTTTTAAAAATATTTTCAAGTTCGATTTACATCCGGTTATACCGGAAGTCGATACCAACTTTGTTATTTTAAATGGAATGGTATATTTTTTACGCTGAATTCGAATAAAACGTGTAATTCTAAGGTAAATTTGATAACCAACTTGTATACCTATGACGATCGATTTCTGAGTTAATTTAATTTATAGAAAAAAATCGCTACCGCAACCCAAATTATAAAAAATCATAACTTCCACAAAAACGACTTAGAGTGTTGAAATTTTTACTAGTAATAGCTGAATATTAGTGCTAACGCCTTGACAAAATTGAATTAAATAATTTATACAGGGCGTTCAAAATAAAATTCTAAAATTGAAAAACTTCAAACACGAATTACCTCGTTTTTTCAAATGGCACCTACTATTTTTTATTTTTTCAATCGATTCCTTTTTTTATCCTCTTTCGATCTATATGGATACTTCCTATTTTATTTGAAAATTTTGGAATAATTTCGAATTATTACATAAAATAGGAAGTATCCATATAGATCGAAAGAGGATAAAAAAAGGAATCGATTGAAAAAATAAAAAATAGTAGGTGCCATTTGAAAAAACGAGGTAATTCGTGTTTGAAGTTTTTCAATTTTAGAATTTTATTTTGAACGCCCTGTATAAATTATTTAATTCAATTTTGTCAAGGCGTTAGCACTAATATTCAGCTATTACAAGTAAAAATTTCAACACTCTAAGTCGTATTTTGTGGAAGTTATGATTTTTTATAATTTGGGTTGCGGTATACCTACACGGAGAAAAATAATCATGATTTTATTACTTGATGAGTCAAGCAAAATTTTTCTAGTAAATAATAGGTATTAGAATTCTCATAAAATGTACTTGGTGGTAAAGACAATTTTTCATTCTTTCTAATAATTAGTATTAGAATAATCAAGCTAAATAAGTCTAGACTTTTTTTCTCTACCTCTCGATTATTTTATCGTGTCGTAAAGAAAAAAATACAAGAATGAGAATAGTTTAGTAAAATTAGTTATAAGAAGTGTAAAAAATGTTTTCTAATCAAGTCAATTTTACTAGAATTCAGTCTCAACACCGAACGTAGATTGACTAGACATTTCTTGTAAAATCTCCTTGAGCGTCTGGTCGTCCATATAATTGACAGATTTTTTAGTCATGTTTGCTAGAATTCTAACAATATTTTCATGATTGTTTTCTCCGTGTAGTAAGTATAACTTTTTCTGGTTCGCAATTGGAAGTAGGTACGTATTTTAATCAAATTATTAATTAATATACAAAAATCCCAAAAACTTATTAGCAGGTAGGTAATTAACTAAACAAACAAGTTCTGTAAAATTTTATCTAAATATTTTAAAACAAATAATAAGGCTGGAGGTTTCAAGCGCTTGCTCCATTTTTTTATAAGCGTAGCAAACGTTTTTTTCCTACGGGGAGGGGGCAAATTTTCAAATCTATCTACCATTACCAGCTGCCACTTATACATAGTTAGGGCCAGCTTTCCAATAACTCAGAGTAGGTATATATGATCACAAGAGTTTATAAAGTTTTACTCATAAAATTTTTAGGGTGAAATTTATTTAGTTGAACGATACCGATTTGAAATTTGATGTAAAAAAATTGAAAACTGTTCATAATAGTACAATAATTAATTGATACAATTTTCTGAAGAAATTTCATAAAAAATTATGTACTTATGTAAATTATTGTAGATTTATCTCGTTATTTTGACGTGAACAATTAATATTCTAGGAAAAGCAAGATCTTAATTTAATAAAACAAAATTGTTTTAACCATTTTAACTGAGGACTTATCCAGAGCTTCCAGAGCCGGATTCAGAATTTATACAAGGGATCCCAAAAATTTCTGTCGCTTTTCAAATTAGGTAGGTACCTACTTAATTATCTACCTCTTTAAATACTCAAGAAAGTAATTATAGAATTTTGGACTTTCTTATCCTAAGAGATGCATCGATTATATTGTAGTTATATTATAAAACGCCCTTAAGCACATTTTAATTAAGCGCCTTTTAAAATAAATAAAATATTTAATATGACAAGCTATCTTGAGTTACAAGTACCTACCTACCTATTTTATTATGCATATCTATTATGCGGTTTTATGTAAGTACCTTCTAAAAGAAAAGTCCCCCCACCCCTTCTAAACACCTCCCCCAGATAGTCCACCACTACATGACCATCTGTTTAAGAGGAACAATAAAAAACATTCATGAGTTTCAATTGCACTGGTGAAAAACAATACCTAAACATCGAAAGAATCCCAAAATTAACTACAAAACGGATTATTTACGATAAACTAAATAGACAAACCAGCATTAGGTATTATAAATACATAAGGTACATACCTAATTAAATTTTCTTTATGATACTCGTCACAAGCCAGATTAAAGTGAAGTAGGTAACTCACCTGAAAAGAAAAACGTTACAATTAGTATATGTATTTAATTAACATAAAATGACGAGGAATTGTTTCAATTATTAAAATTTAGATACATATAGGTAAGGTGATCATTTTTGTCATAACACAATGCGAGACAGACTTTTTCCCTTAAGATTATTAGATGGTATTTTAAAATACAACGAGAAATTGAAAATGTCGAATTACACTGTGAGTGTATGTATTAATTTTGGTTCTTCTAATAAATTTAACTTCCTTTTCAAGATCTTAATTAGGTACTTAAATTTAGATGCCCTTCTCTTGCCACTATTCGCATATTTGAGTTATTCTCGGACATAGGTACCTACAGTATATTTCGTTTATAACGACCATTAAATTCCGTCGCTATATCCGGAAGTCGCTATATAAAAAGAAATAGAGAAATAATGAAAGAAGGAAATTAGGCAAGAAAAGTACTAACCAGTAGTAACTGATTCTTAGATTTAACTTTATCAACCTTAATTAACATTTATAAACAATTACTAAGTACCTACAACTGTTAACTATCTGTGAATGTAAACAAAAGATAAAAAAGTTTTGTGTTTAGACTCGGTCGCAATATCAGCCAGTATGCGATATCTAGCATGTTGTAATTAATATTTCATTAAAATTAGTCGCTAAAACCGAAATCGACGTTACATCCGAAGTCGTAACAGCCAAATTTTCTTCTTAAATTACTCCTTAAATTCAAGGGACTTATGTGTTATGTCGTTATAACCAAAAGGTCGTTACAACCGAAGTCGTTATAAATGAAATCCACTGTATTTAAATTGGAAAACCTAATTCAAATATTTTTCACGTCTACACTTAAACATATGTAATTAATTAAATGTTATTTCCAATTAATTAAACAGCTTTATATACTAGATTAGTAAGTAGATAAATACACAACAAACGTTTAATACGTACCTATTAGGTAGTGACACACCAAAATTATTATTAGGTATCACTTAAAAAAAATATTTGATTACAGTAAATCAAGTATCTATCTACATATAAGGAAATGTTAACACTGCTAATGCACAAAATAAAAATATTGAATACATATCAGTAATGTAAAACGTTTGATTTGATCGGACTATTTATCCAATTTTAAATATGATTTCATAAAGTTAAGGGTTGCTTAGTTTAAATAAATTCAAGAAAAAATTCTATTCTGAAACTACCTGCGCCATCTATCCAATATTAGCGTATTACACAACGCAAATGCTTATGGAAAATATTCCAGGCCGTTCTCAAACGTATTTTTTTACAATTACAAAATATATTTTTAAAAAGTTTTTTTAATTTCTTTTCTCAAGTATACATAACGTTAATTTTGTGTTCCACATATATGTATAGTGAATACCTACCTATACAGGGTTATTCACGCTATAGGTACGGCACGGAATATTATGGCCAAAATATGAAAATTTCAAAAACTTTAACTTTTGGGCTATATAGGGGTCTATTATGGTTACCTTTTAAAATTATTTTCATATTATACAGGGTGTTCCAAATGCCCTAAAAGTATCAAAGTTATGTTTTTTTAAATGGAACCCCCTGTATATTATTGTATTTATGGATTCTTCGATCAAAATAAGTGTTTGTTTTGATAAGGTTTATAACACCTAAACCTTAAGGTTTTTTAAATAATTTGAATTTTATCAAAATCAACCTAATTTTCATGTTTCAAGTACTTAAGAACTATTTAAGTTGTGTAAGCGAAATTTACAATGAAGTGTAACAATAGATCATATTTTATATCCCAATTATAATAAACTCGTCATCTTATACAGGGTGTCCAAAAATTAATACTACTTAAGTAAGAACTTTAAAGGGTTGTAACATGATTAATTTAAATGGAACGCCATATTTTTTTACATTTCAGGTGATGTATTTTTTTATTACCTATCGATTGGTATAAGGGTGTCCATAAGCTAAGTCTTCGCGAGCTCTCAGGAAACGCTAAATAATTGTTTTATGCGCCATTTGGAATTTTTCAATTAAATGTTTTAAATCATAAATAAATAAATAAATATATTAACCAATTAAGTATAACATAATACAAATAAAATATTTACAATAGGTGTTCGAAATGTCGACCATCGTTTTCCAGACACTTGTAAATTCTTTTTTCGAAACCACTGCTAACATTGGATAACATTTGCGGGGTAACATTTTCAAAAGCGTCTCTTATGCGCATTTTCATATTTTGTGGAGTTGTCGGAGGCGTATTATAGACAATTCCTTTTATGTATCCCCACAAAAAGAAATCTATTGGTGTTAAGTCCGGGGATCTGGGGGGCCAATTTTTAAATCCGCTTCTTCCAATCCACCTATTTTGAAAGTGGGCATTTAAAAATTGCCGAACCTCACGGTGATAATGAGGCGGAGCTCCATCCAGTTGAAGCCACATGGTACTTCTAATATTAAAATGCACTTCTTCCAATAATATTGGAAGTTGGTGTAAAAGAAATTCTAGAAACATCATACCATTTAATGGTCCTACAAAAAAATACGGACCAACTAAATACGGGCCCAGTATTCCACCCCATACATTAACGGACCACCTATTCTGATTTCTCATTACTCTGTATTTATGCGGGTTTGAATCAGAATAGTAGTGAAAGTTATGTCTATTCACGAGACCATTGTTATGAAAAGTACATTCATCACTAAATTTCACTTTATCCAACACCCACATGCAAAATTCAGTTCGGTTATCAAAATCATTTCCGTAAAGTTCTTGACAAAGCTGGATTTTATAAGGATAAAAACCATGGTTTTTAAGAATTCTTGAAATACTTGGTTGGCTAATGTTCGTATTTTTGGAAATCTGATTTTGACTAATATTGGGATTTTCGATAACTGAACCAACTACCATAAAAACACTTTCTTCATCTTTAGTGACTGATTTTCCTGTAATGGGTTTTTTATAAGTGATATTTCCGCTTTCCTGAAATTGTTTAATAATTTTTCAAAAACGGCTGGCTTAGGATGTTTTCTTTCGGGAAATCTTTGAGCATAAACTCGAGAAGCCAATAAACAATTCTTATAACATTCCCCAAGGATAAAAAGATAAAAATCATATCAATACGCTCCTCTTTCGAATAAATTTTCATTTTGAATAAGCAACACTTCAATAATAAATATTAACATCTGACAATAAACACCAAAGGCAACTAGATACATTGGAACTTTTATTTAAAAAATTCCAAATGGCGCATAAAACAATTATTTAGCGTTTCCTGAGAAAACGCGAAGACAGCTTATGGACACCATTATACCAATCGATAGGTAATAAAAAAATACATCTCCTGAAATGTAAAAAAATATGGCGTTCCATTTAAATTAATCAAGTTACAACCCCTTAAAGTTCTTACTTAAGTAGTATTAATTTTTGGACACTCTGTATAAGATGACGAGTTTATTATAATTGGGATATAAAATATGATCTATTGTTACACTTCATTGTAAATTTCGCTTACATAACTTAAATAGTTCTTAAGTACTTGAAACATGAAAATTAGGTTAGATTTTGATAAAATTCAAATTATTTAAAAAACCTTAAGGTTTAGGTGTTATAAACCTTATCAAAACAAACATTTATTTTGATCGAAGAATCCATAAATGCAATAATATACAGGGGGTTCCATTTAAAAAAACATAACTTTGATACTTTTAGGGCATTTGGAACACCCTGTATAATATGAAAATAATTTTAAAAGGTAACCATAATAGACCCCTATATAGCCCAAAAGTTAAAGTTTTTGAAATTTTCATATTTTGGCCATAATATTCCGTGCCGTATAGCGTGAATAACCCTATATAAATAAGCAAACGCCAAATGAATGAAGTTTGTTGAATCAATAAACTTGAAACAGTCAGTATTTGGTAGGTAATAAATACATTAATTGGCAAATTCTTATTAAACAAGCATTCAAATAAATAAGAATTAAAAATGTTATTAAAATCGTTCCCTTCTTTATCCCAATCTACCAGGTAAGGAGTGGTAACACTTTAACTATTTTTTAACTAGTTTCAATAATTGTACAATAACTTTTTTCACAAACAGCATAGACTCTATGAATGACTATTGCTTATCAAAGAACAGCTTAATCGCCAGGCTAAACACAATCCAGTTGCAAGAAATTTTAAACGTATTTGATGGAAGAAATAATGAATTGACAAAGAATGAATTCCTTGATGCAATTGATTTAATTTTTGGTAAGGATTCGTCTATAGCATTTTTTTTAAATAAATGTATCGAAATTCATTAATTTATATCTACATGATTTCGAAATCCTCAATAACTGATTATATAGATGATGGAAAAAAAGCAGATCCCTTACTAGAACTACTTTTTCTTACCATTTCTAGGAAATCATTTGCAATCTGTTGAAGCTTTGTGTTTGTTCAAAGAAATTGATAAACCTGAACGAGGCAGAATCACAAGGGATCAATTTATAGACCATTTGGTCAACGTCTTAAATCCAAAAAAGTCAAAAGACGTAAAACTAGTCTTCAAAAATCGTTTCTCTCCTCCTCATGTACAGGTAATTTAAATGTGAATGTCATTATATTTTGGAAAACTGAGACATCATAATAATTCATCATCGTCCTCAGTCCAAAGACTTCACCTTCACTGCTTCCTTCTACCCCTAACAAGGACAGTGCTAATAAAATTGAACTTAGTAATTTCAGTAGGTATACTCCACATAAATAACAAACACCAACAATAGTTAAATACAAAATAGTGAAATTGTATCTAATTACCAATGGTACAGAATCCTGGATACAACCAGGACTACCAAATTTCTTAATATGTACCTATTGCATTTTTAGGAAGAGCCAATTCAAAAAATTGTACCGATCCAATCAGAAGATTACTTCTGTTACTGTATAATATCAAAATATGGCGGTGTAGGTGTTTACGACATTAACATGAGCTTCCTAAGTTCCTATCGAATAATGTTCACTAAGGACGATTTAAAAGTAAAAGTTAAAGAACAAAAAATTAAACGAAACCGCTGGGTGACCGACTGCATTTATCTTCCTAATGTTTCGATTCTTGCTCTAGCCAATTCTACAAGAACAATAACATTGTATGACGCAGCAAGACTAAAACATTATTTAATATGGATGATTACTAACATTCCAAATGTTATCCAGGTAATTTAAAAAGTACCTACTACTAGCCATTCATTTTATATTTTCAAAGTTGGTTACTACTTTAAAACGATAACTCGTTTTTTAGTGTCTGTATTATTCCTGTAATGCCAAATATAGTACTTTATTGATGGGAGACGAGTACGGCCAAATTTACTTGCTGAAATTTATTAATATATCCAAAGGCTTATTGAGAAAGAAACATACAGATAAACCCCTAACGTATTTTTCTGGCAGGTAAAAAACAAATAATTTTTAATCTGTAATACCTAATTTATAGGAAACATTTTTTTGTATTGCCTGCTCATACAATATTTAAGGAGATTCAAGAAGAAAAGAACTTTGTCTTGGTGACCAGAGTAGTGGAAAGTCATGATGCCGAAGTGAAACGTATATTTTATTATGACGATAATTTATCAATTGCCAGTTGCAGCCGAAATCCGAAAAAATCTGTTATTATACAACATGTATCTGTCAAGTTGAAACCGTATATTTTTAAAATGAGAAAGGTAAGCACTTGCTTTTCATTACAGTTTCACATAGCTTTCACTCACGGTTTTTTTATGCCAAAAAAATAGCATATTTGATACACCCCAAAATCGATCAATACTAAAATATGCAACCCAACAGCTACCCTCTCTATCCACAATGCATAAATTACTCATAGCAAAGCCTGGTTAATCTAAAACGGACTGGACAGGGTATTCTAGAAGTCAAAGGAGTTCAAGAAAGGCTCAACCCTTTTTAATATATTAACAACATATCTAAACATAATCATGAAGGTTAATGCTTTATGCTTAAAAATGTGCTTCAAGCTCATTCGTAAACAAGTCGTTGAGATTTCAAAATCAAATTACCTACTTTGTAAAAGTGCATAATAATTTAAATTTCAAAAAAGCACTTTAAGATTCCTTAAAGCCTTTTATATTTTTGATGAGAACCAGAGAACTTTGCCTAGTTCTGAAATGCTATGTTATTAGCTATTTTATGGATACTTTTTAGGGTGTAAATTGTTTCTGTTGGACAAAACAAAAAGAATTATGATAACAGGAAGTGCAGATGGAATTATAGCCGTATGGGATATTTTTAATACAAAAAGACCAATATCAGTATCCAGCAAAAACGATGCAATACTGGATTTAGTTCTTTTGAGTACTTTTAATATGGTTCTAACTTACACTCAAAAAGGAGTAAGTATTTTAGAAATATACTCAATATGGTACTAAGTAATTATTCCCCTAAATCCTTAGATAACTTGCCAATCAAGCAACAATAGGGGATTGTATAATATATTGTTAAAAATAAATTATACAACCTCTTATTATTGCTTGACTGACAAGTTATACTTATTATGTATTTCAAAAAAGGGCTTCAAACACTTCCAAATTGCTTAAAGCTCTTTCAAAGAAGGTACTTAAAGTCCTATTTAAGTGCTTGAAGCCCTTAATTTCAGGGACTAATTCACTTTAAGTAAGGGCTTTGGGTTTAGAACTTGAATCTCTTTTGACGACTGTTTTTCCCAGTTCTTCACTAATCTATTTTAAATCCTCCCTTAATAGAATCTTTGACTAATACCGTTTTTTGATATAGGTACAATTACAAAAAAATATTTGCCATTATCTCATCGCGTTTGAATTTTTTTGTCCTTAAAGGGGCCCCTTTATTTCTGCATCTAAATAACGCGCAACACTTATAGAGCATATTTCCTTTTTCGTAAAAAAAATATATATATAAATAATTCCGTTGTGTATGGCAAAATGTACAAGATGTCCACGTTTTGTAACAAAGGTTATAATAACAACCCTATATGGGAGAAGAAGTAATACATGTTTGTTTATAGCAAAATAAGTTATTAATACCTATCGAAAATAATTAACAAACAAAAAACTGACACTGACCTTTATCAAATCCCTGCTTGATAATAACTTCACCTTCAAAATCACTGTGTGTTTATATGATTTTTGCAACACATAACTATTTTCCAACTTTTGTCCTTCAAAACGGCACTTTATTTTTGCAACCAAACTTAACACTGACACGATGATTTATTCGCGAAAAACCGAAAAGAAAACAGAAAATACAAGCACAGTGTACAGTAAGTAATCACCCGGCAAAGACAAAATGGACAAAAGGTCACATTCACGTTTTTTAATAATTAATAAAGTATGGTTACAATAATAAGCAGGTACTACCTCTATCGGGAGAATTTGGAAGTACTTAGGTTTTACATAAAATACCACATAAGTATAGTAGAATTATGTTATCTTTATCTAATAGTCTTTCTTTCTTGAAAATTAATTGTTCATTTAAAGATGTGCAATATATTGTGAGTAAAACTGATTTTCTGACATCATTGACATACATTTCTTTACAAAAATATATAATTTTTAATTTTTTTTGTTACCTAGATTACGTCAACTCATTCTGAACATTTTCGAAAACTTTCAAAAATAATACACCCCCCTAATTTTGTATATTTTGTATAATGGAATCTCTTTAAGCCCGACATATTCTATGACTGCATTCACTAGGTAATACAAACTTCTTAATTAAAAATTTTGATTCGAATAAATTGTAAATATTATCATAATTTTTAAAGTTTAATTTCGAATAACTTAAAAGTGCCATGTTTAATATCTTGCTTTAATTATTCAAGAAGTTGGAATTATGGGATACGGGCAGGGAATGTAACATTCAAACAATGCGGATTAAATTCCCAAAAAATAAAAGATGGGGTAACACCGTAAAATATTTTGATAACAATTTGATCTTCTTTTATGAAAAGGACAGAACCGGACACTTCAGAGATCAATTTACAGATTCTGCATCGATTCCCAATAACCCTTTGGGGAGTGAAGATTTACAAGGTGCAAGCACATTCGAAAATTGGAAGTGAGTGTTGCTGAAATACACAAATGGAACCCCTTTTACTTTCTTAAGTATTTAAACCTAATATTTCAATATTTTGTGAATTAAGACTCTTTTTAAATTTTTGACCTCAGAAAACATTAAAGTAATTTTATATATCTTGTTATGTGTATATTGCTGCTTTAAAACAAACGATGTAATTGGAACTTTTGAATGAAATCCCTGTCTTATAAATTAAGATAAACGAGGATGTGAAGTATTTATATATTACTCAATCTTTAAATTTTTAAAGTATCTAAATAATTCTTTAAAAAACAATTGAGTCATTTTGTCTTTTTTGCAGAAACTTGCTTATTTGGAACCCGTCTCATATTTATGTTATCAACTCGAATTATGTGGCGAATATACATCTAAAATATCCCGAGAGAGATGATTTTAATTTACCAGTTTTACACCCACCTCCATTGCACAACAGCGTTCTTATTCCTTTGGACTGGAAAATGTGTAAAAATGTAACTACACCACCAGAACAACTTATGTAAGTGAATTAAAATTAAACAAAAATAACTTTGCAAACCGTTGACTTCAGCCATTAAAATTTTTCTAATTAATAGTATGCTACATACTTACTTATATGGGGTGTCTCAGTACATACTTAGCTGAGTTTAAGTTATAAAACATATATCAGCTCTGTATTTTATTGCAATCCCCTTAATTAAATTACTTCTTGAAAATATGATTTTAACTCTTTAATTCTGTAAAGGAAATATCAGTACCTACAGCAGTTGGCAAAACACCAGATAAATAATTCCATCAGTGGAGTAGAATATAACCACTATTTAAATTTAATTTATTTTATTACTATACAGCGCAAACGTAAAAAATGAAGAACAAGTCTGCGATGCCGATATTGAAGCGGTATTAAATCATTCTGCATTAACTTTAAATGAACCAAGCAACATTAATTGGCGATTATCTCAATTAGAAAACGAAAAATTAGAGGTAATTGAAATTGAAATGTACATGTATAAAAATTGCTCTTTTACCACTACAAAATTATTTTTTTTTCAGTCAAATGTGCCAGATGCAGTTAAATCTGCAGCATTTTTAAACTTAAAATTACAAGATTTGCGAGATATTAGAATTACACCTTACTTACTAAAGTCTGAAAACAAATACGTCCGAAATACACTTGAAAAAGTTACAAAAATGCTAGAGAATGCTTCTCGTCGCGATAAAATCCTTTATGAAGATTCAGATACCAGATCCTGTTCAAGAAGTAGCACTAATTCACTCTTTGAATTTTTGTGATTATAACACACGGTATAACATTTTAATATTTTATATAAGAATTTACTCTCATAGTGTTTTGAACGCTTTATAGTGTTCAAAAAACATCATAATAACTTCGAAACATGCAATAAATAATCAAGATACAAATAAAGTCTGTTGTCATTTTCTGGTACAAAACAATTATAGGCAATTTTAGTTAAACATAATTTCACCAAAATAATTGGAATGCACCACTCAAGGAAATGTGAATTACTCTGATTATTGCATATCTTCACTTATACTGGAGATGCAACCTAACTGGTTATTATTTTTTTAACACTATGCAAAATTATGAATTTAAATAACATTTGATAAAATGTACAAATATAAAAATAATTTAAAATAGCAATGATTTTAAAAAGTTAAGTACTTTTATTAACAAGAAATATTTGTTAATTCTATCATATAAATTTAATAACAATATAAATATGTATGTTACAAAAGGCAATTTTTCGTCACTTATTAGTTCTGTCTGTGTTGTTGAATATCAAAAAGATTTTCATCGTCTTCCTCTTCTTCAAGTTCTAAACGTCGCATTTCGATGTCATTTCTTCTAGTTACAACACCATACTTTTTCACTTTTACAGATGATTGTGTGTTTCGCCTAATCCTACAAATAACCATGATAAAATAAACCGTTATATTCTTAAAATTCGTCTTAGTTTACTACAGCATTATAAGAAACTTTTTCTTCAAAATCTAAAAGCTTCATATAATGCTTAAAATAATAAGCAACAGAAGAAGTTACATTAATGCTAAAGATATTTCAATTTATAATGTACATAAATAAACTAAACATTTTGACTACTCCCCTTCTGTGGAATTTACACTGTAAATATTTGCTACCTTTTAAATAAATAAATACCTGTATGAACGGAATCCAAGATAAATAAGGACTACAGCACTTAAACTTATAAAGACATAAAACCCTCTCAAAAGAGGACCATACTGCACATTATCTTTTTGTAACTGTGGTATTTTTCCTTTTGGTATACTAATTTGATCTGTATCTAATGTATGAGCTGTATCATTTTGCAGTTGCACATTTTGCTTTTTTTGTTGATGTGTGGGTTCTGAAATATTTATCATAGCTACATTTGCTTTATTAAGATCAGGTTTAACATGTGGTGCTTCTTGTTTTCCCAAATTGGTATCACTATTTAAACGAATGATGTGCATTTCTTCAGACGGTATAACTTTATTGTTATTGCTTGACTTCGTATTTGCAGTTTCTCCAGGAGGTTGCACTTTAATAATTTGTGTGGAAACACACTGTATTAAAATTAATGAACAAAACAAAACCATCAATCGAATCATTGTTTATTTTTAACGTAACGGTTTGATAATTCCACATTGAATAATCGTTCAAAAATTAATAAACACCAAATAAACAAATATTTACAACATTATTAGTGTCCGGCAAGTTAATATTTCTTTTTTCGTTATATCCATACATTTTTCTACAGTGCAAAAACTAGTATAAATAAAAGTTGGAAAAGATTATAAATTAAATAAAAAAAGTCTATAATATTATATCAACAAAAAGTATACAACATTCTTTTTTTTTTAATCACGACTAACAGCTTAAGTTATCTGTCAGGTTATGTCACGTCATTTACTGTTTACTAAGTTTACTTTAAACTTAACTAAATACAGGCTATCCGGTAATTTTTTCATTATCTTAAGATCTCGATTTTTTAGAATTTGTAAAATTATAAAAATATCACAATTGAACGGGGTAACTGTAATATATGTATTCATATACTTTTTTAATTAATATCAATGTATTTCTGTATAAGAAAAGTGTTTTTACTTTTTAGCCCGTCTTGATTGCTTATTAGACACCTAAGACACTTTTATCTTTTATGTTTATGTCAAAATGTGTCAAAATAACTGCGATGTTATGGAGGTTTGACTTTGAAAACCAGTAATATATAAATTCTCAGTAAGGTAATTATTATCGTTTGTCATTGATTTTATTTAAATCTGTTTATATGTTTTATACTTCAGGTATTAGTATTTAAAAACATGGCCTTAAACACTTCTTCAAAGTTTATGAATGTTGTGCAACGTTTGAAGCTTCCAGCGGCTTTTTATCATCCCAAAGTTATCGATCATTATGAAAACCCGAGAAATGTAGGTTCCTTAGATAAAGCCGACGAAAATGTTGGCACTGGCTTGGTAGGTGCACCTGCATGTGGGGATGTCATGAAACTGCAAATTAAAGTTGATGAAAATGGCAAAATAATAGATGCCAAATTTAAAACATTTGGCTGTGGTTCTGCCATTGCAAGCAGCTCTTTAGCAACCGAATGGGTTAAAGGTAAAACTGTTGATGAAGCCCTGTCCATCAAGAATACTGACATTGCTAAAGAATTATCATTACCACCAGTAAAATTACATTGCTCAATGTTAGCAGAAGATGCAATCAAAGCAGCACTGTCAGATTATCGTATCAAACAGAAGAGAACAAAAAATGAATAATAAGCAACAGTGTGTTTAGAAATACATTAGAATTACATATATTTATTGTTATTAAAATATAGTTTTAATATGTATAATAAATAAGGCAGTGTACATTAGTAATTATTTCTACAAAAATTACAGGACATATTATATACATATAAATTGATAAAAACATGCAAGACATGAGATAAAATTTACAAATTTGCTAAAATAAAAAACCTAATTATTTTCCAGCAAATGGAGATCTAAAATATCTATTTATTGAAAATATGAGCTGGCCGCCGATTTTATTAAGAAAAATTTTCACTTATATTTTCTAAATTTGCAAACAACCTACTTTTTAAGATGAATTACAACCCCTGCAAGTCAATTCTCATTTTTTATGATTGACTGCCTAGTTCACATGCGAAAACGAATAAAAAATCAGCATGCCAGCTTCATTTAAAACTAAATTCTTCCTTTAATGGACGTAATAAATCGGCATCTATTTCATTTTCGAATATTATTTCTTCTGATATTTATACATTTTTTATCCAAAAAATGGAGCAAATCCTAAAACGAAAGTTATTAACTCAATTGAATTACATCTATAAAAATCATTGTAAGAAATACATATACCAACCTCAATGTTATACCTATACCGTTGTTCTCGCAAAGAAGCGTTTAAGGATTCTAGTTGCAATGGTTCATACAACAAAATACTTTCTTTGATTTGTGGATTACAAGAAATAAAATTAAACCAAGCTATATGTAAAGGCACATCACAAGTGGCATATTTAGACGAGGATCGTTTTCTTTCGATTATTATATCTTCATCCCTAATAAGTAACGAAAATACACAATGAGAAAACAGTATAAATTGTATAAAATTTAATAATGTATTATAATGCAAGTTTTAAAATCTATTGTATTGTGGAAGAATGGAAAACATCAACAATAAGACCTATTAAACTAATGATAAAAACATCGGATTGATTAAATTAAAATTAGCAAAGTAAACGTTAAAACTTTACTTTTCTGAAATTAGATCTCCAACAATTTCTATACTTCTGTCCTTGTAAGTGTCGCTCAAATCGTTATCTTCTACTTTTCTTTTTACTCCTTCATTTACAGGGCAATTTCCTGTTGAGATTAAAGTGTATGTTACATAGATGCTAACCATGTTAAGAAAAGACCTATTAACTATAAGTATGTTATAAATTAATTCATATGGTATCTAATAATAATAGCTTTAATTTCGTTTAAGTAACATTCTCGATGTAAAAATAAGTTATAAACTTTTTAAAATATAAAAGTTGCCTTTAAAATAAAACCATAGAAATACATAATGCAGTTAATGACTAAATTAATAACTTGCCTGAAGCTTCATTGCTTAAATCTAAAACTGGATGTGTGGATTCATACATATATTTCAAAAATTGGATGCCTCGTTTCCTTTTCAAAGGCTTTAAACCAAATTTATCTAGTTCTTTTAATATTTCTGGAGAATCAAGATCTTCGTAATTAATCATTGGAGTAACATTGTCTACTTTTATTGTTAATTGTTGTTTAGGTGTTTGAATTGATGTAGAACCTATCTCATTGATTAGTTCTTCATCTTGAAAATTATCCTGTGATGAATCTTTATTAAAATCACTTGAATATGTTTCTTTAACTTGTTCTGCTGAAGTAATATTCTGTTTTTGTTTTCTTTCTTTTTCTATTAATGTATTCTTACTAGGAGTTATTTGTACTAAATAATTTCTAGACTGAATCTTTTGATGTTCATGGATGTTATTTTCATTTTCTGAAGCAAATTTACAATTACTTGACTTTGTTGAGAAAGAGTTAGTTGATTTTGCTTTTACTTTCTTTCTAACTGAAATTATTGGTAAACTGTCCTCATCTTCGGAAGAAATTTCAATTGTTTTCTGATTATTTAAAATTTCAATTGATGGATAACAATCAGAATATTTTTTTTCATTTGAATAAACATTACATGCAGTAGTTATTTTATGAGCCATAACTTCCCTTGTATCTACATTATCTTCCTCAACATCAATTGCATTAGTGTTGGAAAGTCTCTTCAGAAAAGGAATGTTATTATGAAAGACTTTATCCATATTATTTAAATTAATTGAACCATCCCCCTCTTCCTTATTAAGATTAATATTACATCTAGAGATAATTTCGTCTTCTATAATGTCATTATCTTCTTGATCTTTTATTAATTTGTTAAATGAATTTCTTTTATCTGTTAATTCATAGCTTTGTTTGTTAGAAAAGTTTAGCCCTTGTTCATTATCATTTTCTGAACTATCTAAATTTTCTGTAGAATTTAAATTAGTCAAACAAATAGTACTATCATGGCTTAATAATTTCATTACATATTCAGTAACATTTAAAGATTTTTCTACCTGACTGTCAGAAAGACAAATAGAGTACGTGTGTTTCTCATCATCCGTTTCATTTCTAAGTACAATATCCATTCTGCTTTTTTCAGAAGACCCATTACTATCATTGCAGTTATTTTCAATTTTAGGAAGAGATAGAAATTCTTCATCTGATTCAAATAAATCAGGAGATATACTTCTAATGTCTTGTATATCTGTATTTTTGTTCTTTATTGTTCCAGAATGCAGATTATCAACAATTACACTGCATTTTGTTTTGTCTCCAATTAATGGTAGAACTAAACTGCTACTTGGTTTTTGAGTATCTTTAGAGAAAACATAAGTTGTTTTAATTACTTCATCATCTTCCATAACAGGTAGATTATGTTTTGCTTCAAATAAAGTTTTCTCTGGAGAAGGTGACCTGTCTCTTCCTGGTATAGTACTCCAATCTCTGAGGTAATGATCCACTTTTTCTGTTTTTGGAGAAATACTAAGCTTTTCAACATAAAAATTTGTTAATTCCACTTGATTAAACAGTTTATTTCCTTTGGAATAAAACTGATACAATTTTTCAGAATGCAGCTTTTCAAGTTTAAAGTGTTTATTCTCATTAATATTTGTGTTTTGCTGTAAAAGTATACAGTCAACCTTATTTGCAATTAGCCTATTTCTATCTTCTTCTGTTCTTAAAAATAAAGTAGGTGTTATAAATTTAAATTTTCCCTGCCTTTTGTGTTCTTGTTGTAAACTAGCATTTAACTTAACATTAGAACTAGGCAATTGTGATGTTTCAAATCCAAACCTTTTAAGATTAGCTCTAAGTGCCAAAACATTTTCTTCTGACTGACTATAATTAATTGAAAAGTTTTCATCATCTTCAGTAGCCTGAAGAGATTTTGATAAAGCTAATGCAAGATCTGTATGTTGTGAATTAAAATCGTCACACTTTGTAATTGATACACCATAATGTTTTACTAAATTTGTCTTTTGAATTTGCCTCTTCCTCTTAGAAAAACTTTTGGATTTACTTCCAAGTTTTGACACAGCTTTAACTTTGTTTGTACACATTTTAAAGTCATTTTCTTCGTTGTAAGAATCATTTGCATCCCGATTAATATTTACATGCTTTATAATATTTTTATAAGGAGAATTAAATGAAATATTCTGATCTTGATCCTTACTGAATCCTGAGTGGAGGAACATTTGGAATATAACATTTAGATTAAAATTAATTCTATGAAGCGGTTTAGAACAGTTTAACTCCTTGAAATATAATTTGTTATGACAACTTTTTTTAACGAATCTTTACATTTTGGAAATAAACATGAAACACATAGCATAAAAACAAGATGAATTGAGGTTATTTACATAACCATAGACTAGGACATAACATATTTACCATAGATTAGATATCTACTCTATGGACTCTATGTAAACAATCATAGATTAACCACAGTATAATTGGCTATAGATAATGTAATAATATATTTTGGACATTTTTCGGCATTTAACGTATATTTCATATTTATGGATAAATGCCTTATTTTTCGTAAGAAATTAAAAGTAAATTAAATTTTTTAGTGTTGCCACAAATTATCTTGTAGAACGTATAGATTTTTATAGTTCACTATAATTACTCACACTTACGTTAGGGGGCATCGCAATTGCAAATTTAAAATTAATATTTTAGTTCTTGCTTGAAAAACAAGTTTTACAAACTTTTTGCTTCAAAAAATGAAATTGTAGATATTTGAAGAAAATATTTAATGTACCTTTGAATTTTTTATTACCACATATTTAACTTCATCAAACAAGTAGGATTGCCACATGTCACATTCAGACCTTAGGGTATCTGGGTACCATAACATATCAGGGCCATTAAAATGTATTTTTGAAATATAATTTTATTAGAAAAAACGTTACACAAATAAAGGTACTACTATCAAATAATATTGTTAAATGTACAAAACGGGACTTATTGAAATATTACATATTAATGAAAATGTGAAAAGAAATAAATTATATTAAGGAATTGTTACTATTCCATTATATTCTCTTTCTTTATAGAATTGGTATTACTATTAAATGAAGTATCAAAAGTCATATCCTCTCCTACTCTTGTTGAATTATCAGAAACATTTTCAGCAGTAAAATCAGTAATTTCCATTTTAATTTGCTGTTCCAAATTAACAATGGGGAGGTCGGTACCTAAAAATGTCTTTGTCTCTTCTTTTATTGAAGAAACACATTTTTCATCCTTTTCAAAATTATCAATTGGTTTTTCTGTTAAAAACGAACACGCTGAATGCTGTTTTGATTCCTCTACATCATCAAAATCTGATTCCGAATCCTTCTAAAATATAAAACATTTTAGAAAATAACAATAAATAATTTAATAAAATTAAACGAATTAAAATTAGGAAAATCTACCTCTTATAAAATAAACGCAAGTCATGAAACAGAAAAAGTTAAGAAATTCAGAGATGTACAATTAATTTATATTATTTTTTTGTCTTACTCGTGTTTGGGCGTATGATCGTAAAGGTGGAATATCCATGTGTAAATTACAAGTGCTTCCGTCAAAAATTGCCTCAATAGGAGTACTACATGCAATATCTCCATTTACTTTACCACAAGCCCTAAACAACACTTGGTTGGAATCCTGTAAAAGCAAAAATTTGTAAATAAAGTATGCAACGTATCGAGAATGAAAAAATATATTCATGAAAAAAAAAATAATAATTATCAAAATAGTAAGTAGCCACAATTTGAACTGAATTCATTTCAATTTTCACAAATTACTACATCAATGTAAATAATTACATTTTAATTTCTTTGCATTTATGTTATTCTGGTACAATATAACATTTAATGAGTTAATAGGAGTTTTATTAATGTTTGAAATATATACATACCTGCAATATATGTTTTCTGCAATGTCTCGCAACTGGCAAGGCTCGTTCCTTACAACGGACGCCACCTTCTGTAAAAGAACATTTGATGTACGTTGGAGGCCTGTGATGAATGCCTTCGGTTTTCTAAAATCAATACAATATCCTATAAAATGAATATCTCAGTGAAAACTAAAAAATTAGTACTTGCAATCTTTGTTCTAATTCTTTTTTCCTGCAAACAGCTTCAATGCCATGCAGCCTGTGATAATTACTGTATGCTTTCAATTTCTTATATAAACGAAGTTCCTTTGGATTGTCTCGGACTTGATCATTGATACTACCTATTATTAATCACATCTTAATATAATTCAACAATATTAACATTGTTCTAGTACACTTACAAAAGCTTTCTTTTTCTCGTTTTAAGGAGTGTAAGTATTTGCGTCTTCGTTCTCGCAAAAGATAATTCAAATGGCGAAATTGATCGATGTACAATGCCTGTAGATGAATCAATTTGTCTCTAGTAATCGAAGTAATTTCTTCTGCACTGTATACATTTGCATGTCTAAAAATAAAGTCAAACAATAACTTAAATCATTTTTTAAGTTTAATAAATATTCCAGTTACAAACAATCGACCATAAAAAAAATAGAAATTAAAAACAAATTGTTGAGAAAGATGGAATAAACTAGCGAAACGTTCAACGAAATTTCGATTCCTTTTTTGATTTTTAATTTTCCTATGATAAAAAGTATGTATTTTGACCAACTTACTTCAAAGGATCTTCCTGTTCAGAATCTACACTCTCCTCGTCTGAACTCTCAGCATGTGAATCATGCCATACTGAAGAGTATGTTGAAGCCTCTACGTCACTTTCAGATTCACTACAGACATCTAATATAGCACTACTCGATGAAGTTATTGCAGCAGCGTCTATATCAACTGTAAAGTGTTCTTATTTTAATATACTTCTACACCTTTCTTTAAATGCTTACCAAATGGATCAACACTTTTGGTAACTTTAGCTTCACCTTCGTCAGGTGTACTGCGCCCTTCATCTGAATATTGGGTGCATGAAGAAGTAGATCGTGTTCGAGATTTCTTAAGATGATGTGATAATGAATACAACAAATTTTCTGTGCTCTTAGGTGGAGGATATCGTGCGATTCGTTTTGCTTTTTGTAAATGATTTCGCAAAGCATGTTCATTACAATAACTAAAAGATTATCACAAGTACATAATAGCTGTAGAAAACATTCAACAACTGAAAAAATATTACATTGGTTCTTTTTTATCTGATTTTGCTGCTGGCATGTAACATCTTTTTGATGTAACAGGGTAGACATAAGCACACTGTTTAAACGGTGCGTTTTTATCCTGCAGAATATGACGAAAACAATAATCATATCCGTTTAAACTCAACTGAGTGCATTCATGGGGTTGATAGTTGCACTGCTTCTTATTTTGAAGTTCATTTTGTATTTGAGCTCTCAATGCTGCTTGAGCTTCTTTAGCTTCTTCGCTTATAGGAGACGATCTTATTTTAAGAAAAGCCTTTTCATTTTGCATTTTGGGTCAAACTGAAAAAGTTAAATTTCCCGCCAATATAATACTTTAGTCAAATGAATGCTAAGAAATTACATGTAATAGTAAATAATATAATAAATATATCATTATTATTAAGACATTAATTTAATGAAGTACACATAATTTTCATTAATATTATAAATTACTTTTGATTCATATTTTGTACATTTGCCATTTCAGTGACTAATTTGTATTTAGTGGTGGTTCGGCCATTGCACGGTGAAACACGTCAATTTCTGGAAGTTTTACACTTGTGAAATTTATAGACATTAATTAATATAGTGACTGAATAATTATTATCGTGGTATGTAAAACGAACTATAAACTTTCATTAAAATATAATTGTGATATTTAAATCTTTAAACTTACCTAAGAAATTGACCAACTTTCGACAACACGTAACAACACCTAAGCTCACTGTAAGTTGTATTACGACAATGTTCACACTTCACTGTTGAAATAAACAAGTTCCATACATTTTCGGAATATTGTTTTCTATTCTCTATTTTTTATAAAACTTATTTATTATTCTGATTATGCTCGTGATATTAGTGTGAACTGAATAAAAATAATCAAATGAACCGCATTATTTCGTGCCGAGGTAGCGACATCTGTTCAGTTTTTTATCGTGCCGTGCGTAAATGGCTAGTAATAACAACGAAGAAAGATGGTATTTTACAAAAGAGCAGCTGGATAATTCTCCATCGAGACAGTGTGGAATAGAAGCATACAAAGAATTATCTTACAGACAACAGGCTGCAAATTTTATCCAGGATTTGGGGCAAAGACTAAAAGTGTATCCTTGGACATGCCATACTTATTTGTATGTATAACGAATGTTATTCACGCCATTTCTCAAACTTCTGATTTCTCTTATTATATTTCAACATTACATTCCTCAATATGTAATGTTTTAACCAATTTCAATAGATGAAAATAGGTAAAGGCAGCAACGTAAAATTGGCATCACTATTAATATGACCTAAGTAATGATTTTGCAAAAAATAGCAAGATGAACTGTTTATACGTGTATTGAAGTTCATCAACACAAGGTCAAACAAAACCTTTCGTATTAGCAACGTCACGCAAGTTTATCAATTTATTTTATTTATTTCCAGCAAACTTATTTAGGGTGCTTTTTATGGAATTTGTTTCAAGGAATCGTCAGTATATTTAGTTAACATTATGGGTTTTTATGTGTATTATCTATAATATATCAGTTGGATATTATTATTGGTTGCAAAGAAGCTTGTTAATATTATTTTATTGCAGCTAATTCGTGTTTTGTAAATTCACCTTATTGTAGTTGATAGTAAAGTAAATAAATATATTTTTGAGAAGTGTAAAATGTTATTTTAATTCATTTAAAAACAAATCAAAGAAACTAAATTTGAAAGATGCAAGTCTCTAGTATGTTAAAGTGCTGAGATTCTGCTGTTGCAAAGTATTTATCATTCATAGGCTCATTAAAAAAAATTATAGGACCTAAAAGTTTTTTAATGTTTAAGGTAAACTCAAAACCGACTTGAATATATATAACATATAAATTTAAATATAAAAATATAACACAATTACACACTATATACTACCGTTATTACTAAAATATGTATAAGATATACCTATGAATATTTCTGAACAATTTGATAAGTGGTAATAGTTTCTGTGTTACATTTTCATGTTGCTATTTCTATTAAGTACATTTAAGAAGTACTTATAAATACAATGGTATTTCTAAGTTAAAGTTGTGTTGTAAATACTGCATTTTAAATTATTGTTTTTTGAGATTTGCTTTGTATAAAACAAAGAGCAGCACGTTACAAACTATTCTGTATGTTATTTGCCATTTCTATTTCCAAATTTTATAGGTATTTGTTTCTTTTTTACTACAATGAGTATTTACAAAGAAAATAACTTATTGTATCAAAACTTACCTATATTTTTGCAAATATTTAATATAAATAGCATAGGAACCCTTCTCTTTTGAATAATTTCTGTTCATTTAAATTATTTTTACTTTTGTTATTAATCTTTCATTATAATATGAAGTCCTTGGTAGGCATCTATATTTTAAGAATAAAAGATTCCTTTTATTATTTTTTACTCAAAAAACGGTTACAAAGTTTTTAATAATTTACTTTTTTGCGTTATTGATAAATGATCAAAATTCAATGAGCAAATATTTTTTCAAAAGAATAGTGTTATTGCAGTTCAATATATTTGATACAGAAAATTGCTTGTTTATTGTGATTAAAACAAAATTTAAAAAAAAAGGCGTGCAAGTGCTTTTACAAAGTAACTTGTGTTTTGTCGGCTATTTATCGAAATCGTCTATAGAGTACTAATGAGATTTAACAAGTCTGAAATCAGTAATTTCTATAAATTGATTATCAAGAATTTAATATTATATCATATTTTAAATTTTTATCTTTAGTACACGTTACTTTATTATAAGAAGGCAAAATAATTTATCTAACTAAATATAAAAAGTAATTTTTGTGTAATTCACTACTTTTTTTAATTAATTGACTAGACTTAAAAGTTCTTTATGAAAATACATAGTTTTTTTAAAAAAGTAGGTACCATTAGTTAATTACAAAAAATTCACTAAAAACAAGGAATATTTATTAACTCTAATTAAGCTCAAATAAGCGATAACTCTAAAAAAAGTTTTAGAAATGGCTGATTCTAGTATAGTTCTTATGTACAAATGTATCTATGCAATGAAAAACTTCGACTTTTCCTTAACTTCGTAATTAGTTCGCAATTATGCATCAATACAGCTATAGTGTATATGCATCGTTTTTACGTTTTCCATTCCTTTACACACTTCCCATGGCATTTAATAGCATCCGCAGCCCTATTTCTAGCGGCAAAAGTTGAAGAGCAACCACGAAAATTGGAACATGTTATTCGAGTAGCAAATCTGTGTAAAAACCCCCGAGACACCACATTTGATACTACTTCAGAAAGGTGAGCCGTTACATTCTTTAACTCTGTAATACATATACGAGCATAGTACTTTTTTATCGTCTAGATATTTTACCATGTATGTTAATTTTGTAGGTACCTGGCCCAATCGCAAGACTTGGTATTTAATGAAAATGTGCTGTTGCAAACTTTGGGTTTTGATGTAGCAATTGATCATCCAAACACACACGTTGTAAAATGTTGTCATTTAGTTAGAGCCAGTAAAGATTTGGCCCAGACTTCTTATTTTATGGCTAGTAACAGGTATGGCCATTTAAAAATTAAAAATGAATAAATTTAGAATTCATATTAACAAGTGATATAATATCTACAAAAATATAATGATACCTATCCATAGAATACTGATATCTTACAAACTAATAATGACTTACAGAACTGATAACTTATAAATATTATTTACAGAATATTTATTAAATCCTTGCTGGACTTTTCACAACTTTTAACCTAATTAAAAATATTCCAAATTATTAAATTGAAAAGTTATTAGTTACACTCTAAAATAACTACTGTTTATCAATTTTTAGTCTTCACTTAACGACAATGTGTTTGCAATATAAACCAACAGTAGTAGCATGCTTTTGTATCCATTTGGCATGTAAATGGTCTAATTGGGAAATACCCCTTTCAAATGAAAAGAAAGAGTGGTTTTCTTATGTGGATCCAACTGTGACGGCAGAATTGCTGCAACAACTTACAGAAGAATTTTTGGTAATTTTTGAAAGATGCCCTTCGAGACTGAAAGAAAAAATAAGATTAGTGGGAGATGGACAAATGGCTCACCATCCATCTCCACCACTTGTAAGTGTTTGATAAATTGATTATTTCCAATGTTAAAAAAAATATATTGTATTACAGGAAGACGAGAAAAGGGTCGCAATATTTATGCCACCTGAACAAAAAGAGCCCCATTCTCATAGATCTCATCATCCCGACTCTAAAACATCAAAAGGTAAACTTGTGAGTTGTAAGTAAAATTTGACTAAAAATCAGTTAACCAATAAATCATTGAATTTCTAATTGTATAAGGGATAAATTGCAATTATTAAAAATTAATAACAATTTTTATGTCATTTTACAGTTGATGATCCTTATAAACGAACACAAAAACTTCCTCATGATGCCAGTTCGAGTAATCAAAGGGACCGCGATAAAGAGAGAGAGTACAGGGAGAGAAAAGAAAGAGAACGGATGACCGGTAAATACCCTGTTTCGATGAACGTGGTCAGTAATAAACCTTTACCTCCGCCCCATGGGCATCATTCCCATATGACGTCAACAGACGTTAAAATGAAAGTTCACGGTAGAGCACCTCATCCGTCGTCTTCAGGTCATCAGAATATAGCACGAATGGATAGTAAAAATGCTCCTCGAGAAGCGTTTGTAAAAGAACACAGTCGGGAAATGGGCAACGAAGCCATTAATAAGGACGTTCCCAAGGAAACACCGTATATTTCTGGTGATAAAGACTTTCAGAAGCAGCAAAGGGACAATGTTGTTAATCAAAGACATGATATTAAATCAGTCATAACGAATGACGTAAATTGTGATGTTAACTTGAACGATTCGCGTATTAGTTTTAATAGTGATAAAAGGTTGGACGTGTCGCGAACGTCTGCTAAAGTGCCCGTCGATCCGAAGTTATCTATGAACAAACAAGAGTTTGCGCGTAAACGTGAAGAACTTAAAAGTAATGTCAAACTGGAAACTGATATCAAGAGACATTTAAGTAGTGAATACCTCGATAAAAACAGTAGTCTTCTAGATAATTCGCAAAAAGTTAAATCTCCGCTCGTTTCAGATTTCACCAATAAAATGGTTCCTAATCAGGGCTTTGTCAAAATTGAAAATTCATCATTTAACAATGCTAATAAAAACAATTTTAACTCGTTACCATGTCTTCTAGACGTTCCAGATATTAAGACGGACGTTCCAGAAAAAGATATCCAATTGCCCATTAAAAGACCGAGTTTGTTCTCTCCAGAAGCATCTCCGCCTAAAATCCATATTAAAACTTCTCCTTCCTTCTCCGGTAATTCGGTAGTGGATATACCCAAAATGCACCCTCCTCAGGAACCTCCAAAACCGTCAACTAGTAGTAAAAGGAGTAGAACATCGAGCAACAGTTCAGAACCAGAACTTAGACCTGTGATGAAAAAGATAGATCAAGTTGAAGGTTTCGAAAATTTGATGCGTGATTCATCTATAGGATTAAAACTACAAGTACCAGACATAATTACCCCTATTACTGAAAGATCCGACGTTCATCCTTCTATAGCCAAAGATATGAAACCGCCTGATTTGATATTGCCGTTTCCAAAACCTAATGCAACTACTAGTACCGCAGCAGTAGTTAATTCACACCCGTTGGTTAACGGTATAGAAACGAATCCAATGCTTATAAGCAATCTCTTGAAAGAAGCGCCAACGATACCACACTTACAAACAGTTAATATTCCGGCCCAATCAGACCAGGTAATTATAAATACTGAAACTAAAGAGAAAGATCGTGAACACCACAAAGAAAGGAAAAAGAACAAAAAAGAAAAGCATAAACACAAAGACAAATCCAAAGAAGAGAAAGAAAAGAAAAAGAAGCACAAGGACAAAGATAAGGATAAGCACAAACACAAGCATGAGAATTCAACAACGACCGCTACTGTTGCGGAAGTAGTTGCTCAACCAATCAAAATTACAATTTCTAAAGATAAAATTCAGCCTCCAGAAAATTTACCAACCAGTTCTGGTCTCAAAATAAAGATACCAAAGGACAGAATTAAAACTGAGTCTCTCGAAAACCCAACTCAAAATTCACCTGGTGAATTAAAAATTAGAATATCAAAAGGTTTTATTAACTTCCCCAACGACAACAGCAAGAAGAGGGAACGAGACAAGAGTGCATCAGGTGCTACTGGTGCTGGTGGTAGTGGCAATGGTGGGCCTCCGTCGAAAATGTCTAGATCGAACCACGGACGTCTGAGCGGAGAACTTAAGCAAAATGGGAGAAATTCATACAGCAGCAACAAGGTAAGCGAACCGTACAGAACACAAATGTTAATTAGTAGTTCCGAGCAGAATCGGCCCCCAGATGCCGCAGTAATTAATAGCATGCCAACGTTTCGGCCGCCTTCCGTTCAGCAACGGTCTAACTATTTTTTCAACTATCCGCCACCGAATATGCAGTTGCCTCCGCCTCACGGCCTCGCGATGCCACCAAATTTCATGTACCCGCCCGTTTATCAACAATATTATCCTAGCGGTTATATGTACCCTCCACAACCTCCATTACCTCCTAACGTAGTTGTTCCACCGCCTCTTCCACAAGAACCTCCGCCAAATAAACCGCCACCTCCTCCCGAATAATGTACAGTGACGAATAAGAGCCGCTTATTTGAACAAACCAATCAGTCGTTTGATTTAGCTTTTTATTGATATATTTTTTTATCCGTATATTTGTAAATATATATCCATACAAACATAACATGATAAATATTGACTAACCATAATAAATATTATGACGGCAATGTCTTTTTGCATGATTTTTAGAATTTTTTGTATTTATTTTAGACTTTATGTAGATTTTGTTTTCGTTGTTAGTAGAGATCTATTTTGAATGCATTTCACTTGCATTACACTTCACACAATGTAAAACAATTATTAGTTTATAGTAAAATCCTTTGGTAGTTTTTTTCTCTGATTGATTCTGTCTTGCATGTGTCTTCTTGATGTTCCTTTTTAAGGGCACAGTTTGTTGAATAATATTCTTCTACATTCACGTTTATTGCCTAGATTTAAATTAGACTTATTGTTTTTCAGACCTGTACTTAATAAGTATTGTAGTTTTTTATTAGAACGTTTCAGTGGAAGAAATACTATTTTATATAACATAATAGACAACATTTTATGTTACTTTTAAATTAATCTTATTCTGACTAGCACGTATTGTTTCTGTTATTTATTTTTATCTTCTAAATGACTATTTTTGTGAAACAATCAAACCTGTCATTTTGTTGTTAATTAATACTTCAAGAGATAAATATATTTCTGTTACTTTTTTCATGTATTTTTAATACCTCATAAAAGAAATAATAACCTTCACTATATTATTGCGTATTCCTCATCAATAATGAACACAATTTTTGTTTTGCTTAAAAGTTATTGTTTTGTTATGAGTGATTTCTTTTCATTTGCATATCATATACATATATCTAAAAAAAAGAAACAGTTTCAAAATGTGTAGCTAGTTTTCCCTAATTATTGCATAACCAGTTTTATGTTTACTTTTACCTACCTATGTGGTTTGGGAATTGAATGCTCCGTAAAATTAAAATATTTAAAGTAAATATAACGAAATTGCTTTATGCTTTAAGGTAATCAGTGTTTTGAGGTAAGTTAGATAGGCAAAATTTTTAATCTTCAAAAATGATAATCATTTATCAATTCTGTCTTTGTTTTTACATAGTTAGTTGTATTTAGAAGTTTCACATTTTAAAAAGTCACTTTTTTATATATATCATTGACTGAAGAAATTTCAATTTCCAAGCCTTATAAGTTTGCATGTTTGGGTGTTCTTTTTTATATTCATCATCTTGGCCATGTCGTTTTTAATACACCATAAACTTTAACCAATATAAAAATACCTTAAAAAAAATATAGGGCAATAAAAACGCATTAGATATCTTTTGAATCATTTTTCTCTAAATATGTCCAAAGTTTTTTCTTCCTTCGCTGTAGTTTTAAAAAGTATATATTTATATTAGTGAAATATACGTATATATTCATATATTTCAACATTTTCTTGAATTTATCCCTTAATATTTTACTGCATGTTGGTATTTAATTAGCATGAGTGTCCATTAATTCTAATTAGTTATCTGTATGAGTTAATACATTTTTCGCATTTTTTATCGTCTGGTTAATTTTAGAAGTAATAAGTTAACGTAAATAATATTACTTTTAATATCAAATTACTAAAGCGTCGTTTTCAAGTTGTTCTCATTTAATTAGAAAAATATTACATCGAAATTTGAATAACAAAATAAGTACAAAAAATGGAAACTATTTTTGTATTTTAAAGTTCAACGTAATCGCGGTTTTATCAGATATAATTATTCTTATTTAATTAAAGTAGGTCCAATTGGGTTACTTATCCAGTTTTATTTCCATCGGTTACTTTACCTTCATACGTAGGTAAAATACAAAGGTAAAATATTACCGAAACAAATTAGAACAACTATAAAACAATTTCGAAAATTTATTTTAATTTATTTATTATTAAGTTTTTAACGGGATTTTATGAAATTTTCAGGTAACTCAAATCATTGAAGGCAATCCTCACAAGCTGGCCGAGCCGAAATATAATAAGGAAGCATCCGCATAGCTAAATTCTTAAAAATAATGTGTTTTTAGTTTAATGTATTTTAATATAGAAATGTATTTTTTAAGTTTTCTTTGTAAATACACACAACATACAAATGTTCTCGTTTATAAAAAGTAAATACGACATAATTGCAATTAAAATGATCAAACTTATTTATAAATAAACGGAATAATATTAAAAAGAATTATTATTATTGTAATAATCAGTGATTTAATCGTTATGTTTCAATAGTACTTAGGTTAAACTATTTTTTAACGCTTGTTTAATTAGATAATACTTGAACGAGTGCTTATAATAGAAACTTTTAAAAGACTACTTATGATTAATAGTTGCCAAAAAAAAAATTAATGCACGTACGTTCATAATTTAGGCTTATTGAATTAAAAACTATTAAATCAGCGAGTTGTCTAAATAATACAATAAAATCGTAAATAAGTTTAAATGCATTTGAAGCTTATATTTTCAAATTGTTATGCATTGTAAAATCTGATTTAAGACATTTATAAGGTAGTTAATGTTTATAGATCGTAATGGATGGAAAAAGAAGTCGTTTTTCCAAATTTTACGTTTTTAATGTGATTTTTAATTTTCAGGAAACTTATGTCCAAACCTCAAAACGAATCTTAGTTTTACATTTATTCTTGTAAGAAACCTCATCATGTTTGTAAATAACAATTTTTTACTTGTTATTGTATTCTGTTGCAAATATTAAAGAATATATTTGTGAAAAACTATATTTATATCCATTCATTTTCGTTCAGGGAAATTCTATTTTTTGTTTTATTGAACTTTGTTCAAAAAGTAATTGCTAAATTTTGTTCTTGAAAATTTTTAGATGTATATTCCCACTTTGAATTAAAAATCCGATGTTTTCATCTACTTTTTCAGTTACATTTTTTTAAAATTAATAAAACATTGAATTTAATTAGTTTCAACATTAAAAAAGTTTATTTTATTAATGAGAAAATTTAGGATGTGGTTAGAAATTCAATTTCAATAATTTAAAAGTAAAATTATGCTGATTCTTTTTATTCTAAATCTGAACACAATTAATTATTTATCCCCTAATACATTTAATGAGTATTATATTAGCCTAAATTTATAATGACTGATTATCATCATATTACATTTTCAATTGTAATATCAGGTACTTACACTATACTGTTGTCTCATTGTTTGATAAGTTAAGAGATGGTGGTCTATCACTTGTAATTGTGCTTTCTGTATCAAGCCTTAAAGCAGATGAATCACCACTTCGAATTTGTTGCTTCTGCCTATGAGGAGTTCGAATTGGTGAAGAACGTTGACTATTATTAAATGTCTTCAATAATTTAGCACTAACAAAAAATAAATATATTGTCAATTATTGAATCAAGGATCATACTTATTATATAAGATAGTTTAGTGAAAACTTACGCATCCATTAATTTTAGAAATAATCTGGTATACGTTTGATATTCTTCATCACCAAAATTATTAGGATCATGCCTTGCATGTTCATATAAATCACAAAACTGATGAACCAACCTTTGACCACTTCCATTTAAAGGTGCAGCAAGAGCAGTTAAGAGGAAAGCTCGTAAGTTATCATTGGGATGTCTTTTTAAACATGAATCTTGCCTTTCTATTTCACGTTCTAAAAGAAAAACATGTAAATGATTTACTTTTGTTACATTAATATAATGTTATACCTAAAATTTTCACATCATCTACTGCTTTCAATCTATAATAATGTGCAGGTATCTGTTGTCCAGGACACAGAATATATTTTGAATCTATATTGTGTAACAACTGTGGTTCACAAACAATTCTAGGAATTATATCAATTCGCCTTTCAATTTCTTGTTTTAAAGACTTTTTAGCTGCATGTCCAACAGGAACATGTGGCCCTCTTCTAGATCTTAGAGCAAAACGCATTATTTGTCGTTTTGCAAAAATGAAAAGCAACAAAAATGTTAACACACCCAAACCTATGATTCCCACTACAGTAACTCCTGATAATTCTTCCGACATTACAATTACCGCCGGTTCTTTTAATTTTAAAATTTGAACCGTCATTAGGATATGTATTAATTAGTAAAA
This sequence comes from Agrilus mali, assembly GCA_029378335.1. Lineage (NCBI taxonomy): Eukaryota > Metazoa > Arthropoda > Insecta > Coleoptera > Buprestidae > Agrilus > Agrilus mali. The sequence continues at coordinate 4,120,911 of CM055655.1, read as the reverse complement.
TTAAACTTTTCGTTTACTATAACAACGTTCAAAAATCAACTGTCAACTGAAACATAACCTAAAAATGTAATCCAAGGTTAACCTATGATTTTAAGTAAGTATGGTGGCTCCTTCACATTCTAATTGTGTTGTATTTTTAAAAATGCGAGAAAGACAAGTGTTACAAAAGAATTACACTATGTAATGACATAAATTAAGAAAAAGAGTAGAGCCGAGACCCTTTATGTGACGCACAAGTATTTTATGATTTTACAATTCTACAAGATTTAACTAGCCTAGTCATTACTTATGGCATTATGGTAGCCCAGTCCATGAAGTAGTAGCCATGTAGTCCATGTAGTCATCAAGAAGAATGCCATTCCATTTTAACTATAAAAAAATACCATCTATTTTATAAAACGAGCTTATGTATCAAAAACTCGATTGACAAGTGCAGACAAGAAGTGAGGTTAGTGAAAAGGTCGGTACTGGAGACATTTCCTTTTTGATGTTCATATGTTCATAATATAGCTCATAACCTAAAAAGATATATGGTATAATGTATGGTACTTATAGTCTTTTTTATTAATATAATTCTCCATCATTGCCTCACCAATAGTAAATAGTTTGTAAACAGATTAATTATTATAATAATCATTAATACAATACTCCCATTTAATATAAGCTTGACAATGCTTGGCTTATTTGATGAAAATGACGATGAGAAAGTGTCACTTCAAACAAATAATGAATATGCTAAAAACTACAACGAATGGCGTAAAAAGGAAGAACTAAATAAATGTTCGTTTTTAGTAAGCTTTATTATTTGCCTTTTTGAATATATAATGTTTTAGTAAAAACAAAATATGGCGATGAAGTGCTTAGTGATTATGAATCGACCAGTTCATCTGAAGAAGAGGAGGTTGAAGTCAACAATGAATTTGAAATTGAATTTTTGAAAACACTATCTTGCCTAAAAACAAAAGACCCTTCTATTTATGATAGAAATACTAAATTCTTTAAAGATGTGGATGCAACATTAAAATCATCCAAGGATAAAGAAGAAAAGCCAATGTATCTTAAAGACTACGAAAGAAAATTAATAATGAAAAAATCAGGACAGTTAAGTGATGAGGATGAAGACAAGACAAATACATTGTAAGATTTAAATTTAGTAACAATTTTGTTTAAATTAGTTAGATAAAAATTGCTGGTACATACTTTTCTAATTGTAATTGCAACTTAAAAACATGTCTTATCAATTTTATTTCTTTTTATAACTGTTATTAATTTTTATATCTAGCTCTATTGATATATATAATTTTAATTTTCATAGACCCATGACCATTTGTGAAGAACAGGAACTATTAAAAAATGAGTTAAAAAATGCTTTAGAAAACATTCCTGAAAATGATAAAGATAATGTTTGGGGTGGATTATTTAAACAAAGAGTAAAATCAGAAGAAGAGAAAACTAAAGAAGAAGAGGAATACAAATTATGGCTTGCAGGCCAAAAACAACATTTAGATGATAAAAGTATTGAAAATCAACTACAACCATTAAAAGATTTTTGGAATGATCCTAATCTTGATGAAAAAGAAAAATTTTTAAGAGATTATATTTTAAAAAACAGGTATCCAATGTTTTGTTAATACAAGCATATATTTGTTTAAAGCAAACATCCTTTAGATTTAATGATGATGAAGAAAGTAGTTACATTCCTACTTATGATGAAGTAATACATGATTCAGATGAAGGTTTATCTGAAGATGAAAATGCAATAACCAAACAAGAAGAATTTGAACATAAATATAATTTTCGTTTTGAAGAACCTGACCAGGAATTTGTAAGTTTTTTATTATTTAGTTTATTTTAAGATCTAATAAATTGATACCTTTAGGTGAAACGTTATCCACGAACTATGGAAAATTCTTTAAGAAAAAAAGATGACAAACGAAAACTAAAAAGGGAGGAAGTTAAAGAAAGAAAGAAGAAAGAAAAAATTAAAAAAATGGAGGAAATTAAACAGCTAAAGGCACTCAAGAAAAGAGAAATAGAAGAAAAGATTGAAATGCTTAAAGAAATAACAGGAAATAATGACATTGGATTTAATGTAGGTGTTCACTTATTTATTAAAATTTTTAGTTTTCTAACTAATTAATTACACAATAGACTGAAGATATTGAAGGTGATTTCGATCCTGAAGCTTATGATAAGAAAATGCAAAGCCTTTTCAGTGAGGATTTTTACTGTGGCCCAGAAGAAGGACAAAAACCTCAGTTTCCAGACATCGATCGAGAATTGGATCTTGGTAATTTGTTTTTGTTTTTCTAACAGTAATAAGAATTACATAATTGGAATAACGTGCAATATAAATTATTTAAAATTATAAATATAAATTGTATAATCATAATAATCCAATTATACTTATATTTTGAATGAAAACACAAAACTTAAAATATTTTGTATCAAATGTAAGATGGACAAGTATTAATTAGTAATTAATTTTTTCCTTTTAGAAATAGAAAACTGGGATCGATGGCACGGCGACAGCCCTGAAGATGAGGGGTATGAGCCTCACTGCGAAGACGATGATTTTAATGTAAGTTTTACTACTTATTTTGCATTTTGAAATTAAATGAATATTTCTTTAACATGCAGATGGATTGCGATTACAATCCCAATGAAGAAAACCAGCGAGAACTTATTGAAAATACTAAAAAAAATAATAAAAGAAAACGAAAGTCAAAGTTTGCGAAGGCGGTCAGTCAACCTAAACCAGTTTTTGATCCAAATGATAAAACTTTTTCTCAATATTTAGATGAATATTATAAATTAGATTGCGAGGATATAATTGGCAATCTACCTTGTCGATTTAAATATAGAGAAGTCATACCCAATAATTTTGGACTTACGGTTGAAGAAGTAAGTTAAATTTATTATTTTAATACAGTTAAGAAAATATTTATAATCCTAATTTGTCTCTTACTATCAACGTCTTCTATTTTCTAATTTTCAAAGAAACGTGTAAGCAATTCAGAAACTACTGTTAATTCTAGTGTATATATAATGATAGTTTATGGAGTTGTTAGACTCTTATCATTCGCCTCTATGAACTAGATAAGAACATTTTAGCCACGTGTGAATATAAGAATTTTTGAATATGCAAAAGGACATTAATGTACTTTTGAACAATAATATTTATCTATTAATATCACTGATCGTCATTTAATAAGGTATCTCATCGTACAATATTACAAAATAGAAATATTAAAAACCTATTTACTATTTGTTTTAAAGAACGAAACAAATATGAAAAACTTTATTTTAAAAATTACAAATATCAGTAGTAACAATTCAAAATACCTAGTTTAGATTATCGCTCATTTACATTAGTTGAACATTTTCATCTTGAGCTCGTGAATAACTAAAGTTTATTTTGTTAGCAATTATTTTGTTAGATTTAACATTTACAATAATAAAATGAACAAAGAATACTGTGCACATAATAGTGACAAATAAGAACATCCAAAACATTCCGGTTATTTTAATGTAAAGATTATTAAGAGGTACTTGTGTAATTTCAACATCACTATTAATTCTTGAATCATAAATGTCTTCGAAAACTCGATCCTGAGAAATAATGTTCATAAACTCAGCAAAAGTCAGATTATCATCATAATCCAGTTCAACACGAGAGCAGGCAATACCGTGCAAGTTTGGAACGTCAAAATGTTTAACTGGATCATGAAAACCACCCCACTTTGCATTCATAACCTTGTACATTGTAACTAATTTAGGACAAGTCCAAAAATTATCGTTTATTTTTAATGTATTAAGACGAGTTTGGTGTGAGTAAATTGCCTTTAAATCGAGTTCTCTGAGCCTATTATCGCTTATATCTAAATACGTTAATTTACCTAAGGGAAAGATAGTGGTGGGACTAAATTGAGTCAATTTATTATGAGCTAGCTGAAGTCGATTCAAACGTATGAGTCCAGAAAATAAAGAAGGATCCAACTTACTTAATTGATTAGATTCTAGATTCAGTGTTTCTAAATTCCCTAACTTGGAAAAAACGCTGAAAGGGAGGCCAGTAAGTTTATTCTTAGACAAATCTAAACTCACTAACTTTGGCAAATTGTTGAAGCTGAGTGTTTCTAATGAACTAATTTGATTTGAATTAAGTATCAAATTTTTCAATTCACTTTGTAAGGAAAATGTATTATTTAAAATGAGGGTAATTTTATTATTATGTAGATACAAAACCCTCAAAGGATTACCATTACCAAATTTGAAACTACCAGGTTGAATCCACTCTATTTGATTATTTCCAATATTAAGCTCATGAAATATCGCCCTATATTGACTTGCAACCCAAAAAGATGTTTCGTTGAACATATTAACGGATATTTGTGTTAATTTATTGTTGGACAAATCCAGTTTTCGAACTTTTACCTTCCTAATAAAATTAGTAACATTACTTATATTATTATTAGATAAGTCAAGAGCATCAAACGTTAAATTTTCAAACACTCCTGGAAGAACGTTGCTCAAGCTGTTATTGTGTAAATTTAATTCACCTAAATTGTTAAATTTATCAAAAACATGCGGAGCTATGTACGAAATTTGATTGTTTGCAAATAATAACTTTTGAACGGCATTTCCAAAATTTTTGAATGCGTTTTCAGTTATGTTCTTGATGTGACTATTGCTAACGTCAAACGAAGCCCCGTTAAAATTTACAACTGTATCTCCTGTAAATGTTGGTATGTCGCAGTTTTCACAGGAAATTGACGATGCAACGGATGTAGTATTCGGAAACTGATCACGAATATTTTTACACGACATTATAAACGTTTTGAATAAAAAGGATTGCCTTCCTTTTTCACAAACTTGTCCCCTTGTGGTGCACAAACACAAACAGGTTAAAAATGTTATTACTAACTTTTTCATTTTCTTTTGTAGATACTGATTAATAACTAACTGTGCAGTCAGTACCACTGAATCTTCCAAGGTTTTTTGTTATTATTACCAATAGGGTGTAAAAGTATTCGGTTTCACCTGAGTAAATTAAAAATTGTAAACAAGCAGCGTCACTAATACTATCAATTTTATTTTATGTGCTCGGTAAATTGCCGTTGTACAGTATCGTGCTTTTAAAGTACGTATTGCACTTTCGTTTTTCAACTGAACAGAGTGCCGAACGAATAATTCAACTGTTCCTCAGGGAGTTTCTGTTAAACTGTAACCTTGATTATTAATTTCAGTTTCGTTGTTTTCAAACTTCCTGCATGATAAGATAATTAACAGGATAGTTTCACATTTATCTTTCATTTACAATACAAAACACACTTCAGTCTTTTCCACTTCACTTAATTCATTAATATGCATGATTTTAGGGGATAAAGGCACACAAACATTTCCTCGAATATTGATAGCCTCTGACTGATGCGTGTAATATATTTAATTAGTTATTTGCTTTATTTATCTCGACTATTACGTTAGATAAGAAGATAATTGTGTAAATTGAAGAAAATCCATTAATTACATACTTTAGATAAAGGAAATTCCTAATCTTATTCTAAAATAAACACAAAAGTTATTTGGCTTTATATTTTTATTGTAGATTCTCCTAGCCAATGATAAAGAGTTAAATCGCTGGTGCTCATTAAAGAAATCGGTGCAGTATCGTCCAGAACACATAGAAAAATATGACAAAATCGTGTACGAAAGAAAAGCAAAAGATGAAAATCTTAAAAGAAAAATATTGCCAAGTTTATATGTGAATAATGACGGAAAGTTAGAAAATACTAAAGAGACCGATAATTTGCTACAAAGAAAACGAAAACATGAACAAATCAACAACGTAAAAGACACGGAAAATGTACAAGAAAGTGAATCTGTTAAAAAAAAGAAGCGTCAAAGGAAAACTAAATGTCATGGTTCAAATGTAGAAGAAAATGTACATTTGATAGAAAGTAATGAATCAAGTGAGAAAATTTCAGAACAAACTCTTGGCAAGTCTACTAGAAAAAAGAAAAAAAAGCAAAAACCACATTCTAGAAATGAAACTGAAATAAGTACAAAAAGAGAAAATAATCAAGAAAGTAATAAAAGTAATGACATAAAACATAGTAACCAGAAGAAAAAGTCGAACAGGTATAATAAAAATAAACAAAATTATGAAAATCAGCAAACTGAAATATCCAATGCCAGATTAGCTGCATATGGAATTAATCCTAAAAAATACAAAAAAAAAATGAAATTCAAAAATTTTGATAAAAATAAACAGCATGCTTAGTGCTATTTTGCACATTTGTAATTTTGTTAAATATTTACTTTAAAAAGGTATAATTAATCTGTACATTAATAAATTACATTAAGTAGAATAAAGATTACAAGAGAATGTTTATTTTTGTCATTATAGAGAATTAAATTAAAAATAAAATTATTAATTACTTTTTTAGTTTTTATTTTAATGCTCATACTACAATACATATATGTAATTACAAATTAAACTGCAATTGTATTTGTTATAATGTTAATTTTTTGCAACGCTTATTTTATGATTTATATATTACAATTACATATATAATTAGACAAAGTAAATAAATTAAGGAGAGTTGGATATATCCATGTTGTCTGATTTTTCAGATGATTCTTTTTCAGTTGGGTTATCAGACGACTCTCGAGCTTCTTCCGATGAATGTTTTCGATTCTTTTCATCATAACCCTTTTCTTCTTCGTCATAATTTCTGGAAAACTTCGATCTCGATCTTGAACGCTCTCTTTTGATTTCCCTTTTTTCTTTTTTATCTCTTTTCTCTCGACTTTTAGATCGACTGCGTTTCTTCGAACTTTTTGGCGTTGGAGATCTTCGCCTACTTCCTCTTGATCGCGATCTCCTTCTTTCCTTTGATTTACTTCTTTTTCTTTCGCGTGATTTAGATCTTTTTGAACGTGACCGTGATCGTCTTTTAGATGACCTCTTATCTTCAACATCAGTGCTGTTCTCCTTATCGCTTCTTTTTTCACGTGACTCACGTGATCTTTCTTTTTCTTTCGATTTTGCTTTTTCTTTATCCTTTGACCGTTCCCTATCTTTTGGTACTTCTGGCTTGTCGCGGTCTCTGGAACGATCACGAGATCTACGAATTCTATCTCTAGATCGTCGTCTTCTAGACCTTGACTTTGATCGTGATTTGCGTGATCTAGATCGTCTAGATCGGGAACGATGTGAACGAGAACGCCTAGATCTTGAGCGTATTCTAGAATGAGATCGCCGTCGAGAACGTGATCTTGATCTTTTTCTGGAACGTGATTTTGAACGATGTCTGCGATCTCGAGATCGTGACCGAGAACGACGCCGTGATCTTGACCTTCTAGAACGAGATCTTGATCTAGACGACCTTCTATAACGACCTCGTGATCGAGATCTAGACCTTCTTGAACTACGCTTATCTTTAGACAGCATGCCAATAACAGGATCAATAGTAGCTGAAATTAAGTTTTGGGCTTCTTTAACTCTTGACATAGCTTCTTCTATCTCTTTTTGGGCAGCTTCATTACTTTTTGCTTGAGGTTTAATTATTGACTGTGTAGCATGAACAATTTTCATAACTTTACCTCTCAACTCTTTACTACTAAGTTTCAAGGCTTCCACAACTTGTGGTTGTTCACTTAGTTCTACAAGCATATTTGTGCTACCATCAGATGTTCGAGAACAATATCTCATGTACTTTACTTCACCAACAGAAGAAAAAAAATTAATTATGTCTTCAGAAGAAATAGAGGAATCTAAATTTTGAACTAATACTGTACGTCTTGTTTCTTCAATTTTTCTACTATCGTAATTGGCAGGTAAGGGAGGATAAGGAGGCAATCCATTTGCTTCAAGTTTTGGATCATATGTAATAATGACCTGTTGTCCCTCATAAATCTGAGCATTATTCACAACATTTGGTGGCAAATTAGGTTCTGCTGGACACAAACCTGGTACAATAGTCCCATTTTTAGTCATTTCAAGAGCATAATATTCATCTGGAATTTCACCATTTTGTACAGGAATTACAATTAATGCTCTATCAATAAAAACAGTGTTGGTCATGTGCTGTGCAATTCCCACTGTACTGGTATCCACAAATTTCACATAACATATTCTGGACTGAACAGGACAAGAAACATCTCTGATTGTAGGATACAGTCTAATATCTTCAATTTTTCCCAGATATCCGAATAATGTTTGCATTTGATCTTTCGTCGCTTGAGGAGCGATATTAGTAATTTGAACAACTCTGGTTCCACCAATAGCCATGTTGAAAACAAATTTTTAACGATTTATACTAAAGTCTTCCACTATCAAACATACGACAGAAATTAGAATACAAATTCAGTTGTCTTTCCATTTGATTTGGTTTGACATTAATAATCACTCACAATTAACGTGTGTACAACTTTATCATTTACCCTACGCGATGGCCCTAGCTATTGCAACTAGCATGGAATATTGCAACCTCGCAATTTTATAACCTCGATGTCGTTTGTCGTTTCGGTAGTTGCAACATGGTTGTAACCATTGTAACTATGGTTGCAACTATGTTGCAACATTATTAAATGCCATAGATAATATTAAATACCGACTGCAAGCTGTATTCAACGAACCGTTTATATAATTATAATTAATAACTAATAAGAAATCTTAAATTTCACATTATTTCAAAATATTCCCAATAAAAATTGCAATATTATGAAATTACACAATCACATGAATAGGAACTGTAATAACAGAGCAGGAATTTTAAATAATTCCTAGAATTTCTTGTAGTATGGTTTTATACTGATAAACATTAATAAACGCGTCACATCCTTAACGCTCATTAAATTTTATTTTGTAATATTTTTTATTAAAACCAATCTTAATTTGCATGTAGTGATGTCAATATTGTAATGATTCCTTACTCAATACTGGTTACTTGGTAGTAATCGTAGTAATCGAGTACTACTTTGAGAAAGTAATCGTTACCGATTACTTTTAGTTATACCGCGTCCCATCGGTACTCTCGGTACTGTTCGGTACATTAGTCGTAGGAGTCGTAAGACGAAGTAATCGAGGTAATCGATATGAGCATACCGTAAACTTCACTTTGTGCCGGCCAATTACAGCAATGTAGGCGTGGTTAAATAGCCCGCGAACTTTAAAGTTGAATTCAGTACGCCAATATATTCAAGCTGTGTATTAATGTAATTAATAAGTGCATTGTGACCTTCATGAATGCTTATTAATTTTCAATTTTATATACATCAGTTACTGTTGTGAAAAAACGAAGAGGATGTTAAGCGTCAAGTGATTTTAATGTAAATAATGCTAATTTACGATTAGTTGAAATTCTTTATTTAAATCTATGAATTCTAAATAAGAAAAACAAAATATGAACTGGAATAGTGTTTATAAGAAATAATACAAAATTAATAAAAAAAATATCAAACGATAAAATCCCACACCACGAAAAAAAAAAGCAAAGGGAAAACAGGTTAACCCACCACCATCCCCAACGGACAACCACAACATTTAACTGGAAAGAAATTCTAAAGAGAATAAGTCGGTTCAATGAAACGAAGAACTAATATTAAAAGTAGCAATATTACTCTTATTTTCAACAGATTTAATACAATCTTTTTTTTCGGAAAATATGTCTGTTTATCCATTTTTCTTTTTTTACATGGGTTGGTATCCTTTTCTAAGGTATTCTTCAATTTCCTGAACATAATCTAAAATACTGTCTAAATTCTCTTCTCATCTAACCTATCTAAGGTATTTGTAAAATTATGAATACATATTTTACATTTATTACAAAACATTGACTTACAATTGCTATAACACAAATCTTTATAGGAAACAGAATAAAACTAAAAGAGCCAAGCCACAAGTCAATTTCGTTAAGAATAAAACTTGTCACTTACCGAAGATGATTGTACTTTAAACTTACCATATTCCATTAATTGTACCTGACCATCCATATTTTCTGCCTTTATATGTGCTTCAAGGGTCTGTTTATGTTGGTAGTTATTAGCATTGGGTTAAGTTCACATAACTTACCGCTCAAAATTAGCAAAATTTGACCGATTTGCGCCTACACGAGTGTAGACGACAATACACGATGACACTGATTTCTTATTGGCCGGCACAAAGTGAACTTTACGGTATGCTATCGATATGCCATGCCAGTTCGATTACCAATATTATTTTGTGCAGGATATGGGAACAAAAAAATGTACCATGTACCTGTTATATTCAATATCCATATTATGTACCTAAGTACATATCTAGGTATATATGATGTATGAGTGGAAATGAAACAGAACGAAGACTATCTATGACAAAGACAAGCTCGTGCTTAAAGGACTACTTGCACCATTCATCGTGTTATTATTTTATTATAAACATGTAGATCAGCATCGCGTCGTCGTTTGCGTCAACATACTGTAGCAAACACGAGTATGTTTGTGTGGGATCGGGTACACGTGTGTTAGAACGATTTAATCGATTAGCCGATAACCGCGGCGACTTCGTTGATGTGCGTCGTATTTGTAAACATGTGTGTTGTACCTGCCTTCCGGGAAAGCAGTTAGGCAGTTCAGAGGAAAAGAAACTAATTCCGGCATTTCCAGGGATCTCGAGAAAGTTCTGGAAATTGAACAAAAGAGTATATAAAGGAAGAGACGATCGCCGACAAAAATAATAAATTGACAGTGGTCGAAGTGCAATCATAAATAAATCGAGACGCGAAAGAAATAAATAGCGCAGTGAAAAGTGACATTAAATAAGCGGAAACAACTACTTTGTTATCTAAGTTTAGGAATAATTTTATAGTGTTTTAAGTTTTTGGCAATAATTAGTGAAAATAAATTGTTGTTGCTGTTACAAGTCTGAGTTTGAATTTGTTAAACCCACGAACGTTACAATTGGTGTCAGGTGTGGGGTAAAACGTTAAAGACATTACAATGGCAAAGAAGTTGTACGAATTAAAAGTAGCCGAGTTAAGAAGAGAATTAGAAGAACGGGATGAAGTGATAAGCGGTAACAAAGCGGAGCTTCAGTTGCGGCTCACGGAGGCGTTGAAAAAGGAAGGCCATGATCCTGAGACGTTCCTTTTCGAAGACGAATTGTCGCAAATGTTGAAACGTGAATTGGAAGCAAATAGTAAAAGTTTGGAAAATAAATTGGAAGAAAATAGTGAAAATTTGAAACGTGAACTGGAAGAGAAATTTAATAAGAAATTTCAAGAAACGGAAGCAAAGATAAAAGTGTTGGAAGAAATTATTTTTAATGGCAAGATAAAACCACTCGAAGGGGATGTTGATGCGTCTAGTACACTTAACGAAGTCAGTCAAACCAGCCAAGGATGCGGTGCAGAGTCAAAAATACGAGTAAAACCACCAACGTTTGACGGAAAGTCCTCATGGACGACATACCATAAACAATTCGAGGCGGCTGCCAAAGCGAATAGTTGGTCGCCTGAAGAAAAAGCCACTGCGTTGACCGTTGCCCTTCGTGGGGATGCGTGTGACATTTTGAACACCCTGTCCCCGGAAGAATTGACAGATTATGAACAGTTGGTAAAACGGTTGGAGTTGCGCTACGGTGAGGCTCACCTAACAGCGGTGTATCACATCCAATTGAAAACCCGTCAGCAGAAGTCAACGGAATCCCTGCAAGAATTCGAGGCAGATATTGCAAGACTATCTCGACTGGCATATCCAAATACTCCAGAAGAATTGATGGAACGGTTGGCAGTGGAGGCATTTACGGATGGACTTCGGGACAATGACACTCAACAACGGATACGACTAGACCGACCTAAGACGCTAGCTGATGCATTGGCTCGTGCATTGGAATACGAAACTGTTAAACGGGCCTATAGCAAACAGGGAAGAATTCGGCTACTGCGGGAAGAAACGGATTCGTCAGAATCTTTAGAAGAAACCGTCTGTCGAATCATCTCCAAGTTCGACAAAGAAACTCGAAGACTAAGATGTTGGAATTGCGGCGAACTGGGTCATACGAGGAGGCAGTGTAGGAAAAATAATCCTTCCACAAGCACTCAACCTCAACAGCAGGAAAACTAGATAGGGTCGACGTAACGGGGCAAACGTTGACCCACAGACACAAAGACCCCGAACTTATCGCTTTTACGAAGGCCTTGAAGCACCAGCATGACAGTCTACTCCTAGACGGAAAAATAAATGGACGAAGATGCGTGTTTCTTTTGGACACCGGGGCCACTAGGAGCATAGTGAAGCCCAGCGTAGTTGAGGGTCCTAGCCGGGATATGTCAACTAAGTGGGTTCTGCGTACAGCTACCGGAGAGAAAGTGGTTGTTCATGGCGAAGCTAACGTGACACTCGAAATCGGTAAGACTGTGTTTGATCACCAAGTGCTTGTGGCAGATATTGAAGATGACGTTATTCTTGGGCTGGATGTTTTGCAAAAGTACGATTTTGACATGAATCTAAGAAGACGCGTTCTGAGATTGAATGGTGAAGAATTTTATTTCTTAGAAGACGGGCAGGAGGCTGTAACCCGAAAGGTAAATCTGGAAACAGTACCTGTTGAAATAAGTGGAGTGATTGACAGATATGGTAGGAATCTAACCAGTGAGCAGAAATGCAAAGCGCAGCATCTACTTTGTCAGAATGTCGACGTTTTTGAGACTGCCAAGAATGGTAGGGGAAGGACCAATATCGTAAAACACAAGATCAATACCGGTAATGCGCAGCCTATTCGTCAAAGACCCAGACGATTGCCCCTGGCGAAGAAGGAAGAAGCAGAGCGAATAATCCACGAAATGCAGGAGACCGGCATAATTGAACCATCATCAAGTCCATGGACATCACCGGTAGTATTAGTAAAGAAGAAGGATGGAACAACCCGTTTTTGTGTGGATTACCGACAGCTCAACAACGTAACCAAGAAAGACAGTTATCCGCTACCACGGATTGATGATACCTTGGATATGCTTGCTGGCTCGAAAATGTTTTCCACACTCGACTTGAAGAGCGGATACTGGCAAGTTGCTTTAGATGCTGCCGACAAGGAAAAGACCGCATTCTCGATCGGCACGGGCCTATGGCAGTTTACAGTTATGCCTTTCGGGTTATGCAATGCCCCGGCGACATTCGAGAGGTTGATGGAGAAAATCTTGAGTGATCAAATTGGAAAGACCTGTTTGGTATACTTGGATGACATCATAGTAATAGGAAGCACCTTTCATGAACACCTGCAGAATTTGCAAGCGATATTCCAGCGGTTACGTGAGGCTAATTTGAAGCTCAGTCCGAAAAAGTGCCACCTTTTCCGAGAAGAAGTTTCCTACTTGGGGCATGTTGTATCAGCAAGGGGCGTGGCCGTGGATCCAGAGAAGATAAAGGCCGTGATGGAATGGCCAGTGCCTGAAAATATCCACGACATTAGAAGCTTCTTGGGTTTGTGCACGTATTATCGTCGCTATGTTCATGGATTTGCCAATATCGCCAAACCTTTGACTCGTTTAACCGAAGGTGACCGCCAATTTCATTGGGATTCGGATTGTCAAACGGCATTTGAGACTTTAAAGCAGGCTTTAATCACAGCCCCCGTACTGGTGTATCCTCTGCCCGATGGAACGTTCATTTTAGACACCGACGCCAGCAATGTGGGAATAGGAGCCGTTCTTTCGCAGTTACAGGATGGCCAAGAGAGGGTAATTGGCTATTTTAGCAAGACCTTATCAAAGGCCGAAAGAAACTACTGTGTTACTAGGCGAGAGATGCTGGCTGTAGTCAAAGGTGTAGAACACTTTTACAAATACCTATATGGACGAAAATTCACCCTACGCACCGACCATGCAGCCTTAAAATGGCTTCTGAATTTCAAGAATCCGGAAGGCCAGGTAGCTCGATGGATCGAGAAACTACAGGAATATGACTTTGATGTAGAGCATCGGCCTGGAACAGGGCACAAGAATGCCGATGCACTTTCCAGAAGACCCTGTCAAGCGGATTGCAAGCAGTGCGATCGAATGGAAAAGAACGAAGAAACAATTCGACGCGTCACGGTAGTCAATGACGAGTGGTTACCTGAAAATATAAGAAAAGACCAAGAAAACGACCCGGACTTGAAGAAAGTGATGGAATGGAAAAGAGACGGAAAACGACCAACGTGGCAACAAATTTCTTCCTGTACCCAAGTACTAAAATCGTTGTGGGCCCAGTGGGACTCAATGGTCTTGGAAGATGGCATCCTGAAGCGTGTTGTGGAAAGTACAGACGGAGAGGAAGATAGGAAGCAACTGGTTATTCCTCGAAACAAGGTTAAAGAGGTGTTGCAGTACCTTCATGATGGATCATCGGGTGGTCATTTTGGAGTGACGAAGACGCTTGGGAAGATTCGAGAACGATTTTATTGGGTGAACTGCAAGGAAGATGTCAAGAATTGGTGTAAGGGGTGTACCACCTGCGCTGCAAGTAATGGACCACAGAAAAGGCCAAGGGCGCCAATGCGTCAATACAATGTCGGTGGCCCCTTTGAAAGAATCGCAATCGATGTGGCAGGTCCATTCCCAGAATCCGAAAAAGGTAACAAGTACATCGTGGTCGTTATGGACTATTTTACCAAGTGGGTAGAAGCCTATGCCCTTCCGAACCAGGAGTCGGAAACCATAGTTGAGGAGTTGGTGAAAGAGCTGATCAGTCGTTTTGGGGTACCCTTGGAGTTGCATTCAGATCAAGGGAGGAATTTCGAATCAACTATATTCCGTGGAATATGCGAGCTCCTAGGAATAAGGAAAACTCGAACTACTCCACTCCATCCACAGTCGGACGGCATGGTTGAACGAATGAACCGGACCTTAATTAAATATCTCTCCAAGGTAGTGTCTGATCACCAAAGAGACTGGGACCGCTATTTGCCATTATTTTTAATGGCATACCGTTCATCTGTCCATGAAACGACTGGCCAGACACCTGCCAGTGTCCTTTTTGGAAGGGAGCTACGACTACCTTGTGACCTCAAATTCGGCTGTAAACCAGGAGATGACTTGGCTGGAGAAGGATATGTTACCAACCTCCGAAGGAAGCTTAACGATATCCACGAGTCGGTTCGTTTGCACACGCAAATTGCTAGTGACAGAATTAAAGACAACTACGATATCAAAGCTACAGCAGGTGGTTATCAGGCTGGAGATCTTGTTTGGTTGTATAATCCTCGTCGTCGCCGTGGACTATCACCTAAGTTCCAACAGAATTGGGAAGGACCCTACGAAATAGTGAAGAGGATTAACGACGTGATCTATAGAATTAAGAGAACTCCAAATGGGAAGCCGAGGATAGTTCATTTTAATCGCTTGGCTCCATTCGCCGGGGCCAATGAGGAGGAGGCGCGGGCTAGATTATTAAGAGCTATTCCCTCCGAACCCACATTTGAAGAGTTCATGAAGGAAGGCCCCCATGTCAACAGGAGATTTGGAGTGACACAAGAAATCCCCCAAGACCTCTTTGCCATATCTAAGGAATATTCTCTGGCCCATTGCGTTTCAAAAGATCTCAGAACGAGCCGTGGTATCGCGTCCGAGTTTAAACGCAGATTTGACGGGTGGGAACGTCTTGAAGACCAAGTACAAAATAAAAGAAGGTTGTTGTGCCTGCCTGACGGACGACGCAATATCTATTACCTAGTCACTAAAAGAAGATGCTCTGATAAACCAACTTATAGGGATCTTTGGGACGCAGTAGTGGAACTCCGCAACCATCTTCTGGAGAATAACTTACAAAAGCTGGCTATTCCAAAGCTGGGCTGTGGACTGGATAACTTAGATTGGCGGATTGTGCGGAACATGATCGAGGTCCTGTTCCGCCGTACTGGAGTGGACATTTTGGTTTGCTGCAAACCGAATCGGACAAATCTTGAGAAGACCGTGGACTGTTACTTCTATTCCCGGGGCGGATGTCGTGAAGGTGAGAACTGTAGATTCCGGCATGATCCTACGAAACGTACAGCAGAAAGGTTTCGGGACGAAACATCTTTAAGGAGGGGGCAGTGTAGCAAACACGAGTATGTTTGTGTGGGATCGGGTACACGTGTGTTAGAACGATTTAATCGATTAGCCGATAACCGCGGCGACTTCGTTGATGTGCGTCGTATTTGTAAACATGTGTGTTGTACCTGCCTTCCGGGAAAGCAGTTAGGCAGTTCAGAGGAAAAGAAACTAATTCCGGCATTTCCAGGGATCTCGAGAAAGTTCTGGAAATTGAACAAAAGAGTATATAAAGGAAGAGACGATCGCCGACAAAAATAATAAATTGACAGTGGTCGAAGTGCAATCATAAATAAATCGAGACGCGAAAGAAAT
Source organism: Agrilus mali (assembly GCA_029378335.1). Lineage (NCBI taxonomy): Eukaryota > Metazoa > Arthropoda > Insecta > Coleoptera > Buprestidae > Agrilus > Agrilus mali. The sequence continues at coordinate 4,104,544 of CM055655.1, read as the reverse complement.
AAATAGCGCAGTGAAAAGTGACATTAAATAAGCGGAAACAACTACTTTGTTATCTAAGTTTAGGAATAATTTTATAGTGTTTTAAGTTTTTGGCAATAATTAGTGAAAATAAATTGTTGTTGCTGTTACAAGTCTGAGTTTGAATTTGTTAAACCCACGAACGTTACAATACGATAATATAAATATCTGTATTTATAGTTACGTATAATTTAGGTACTAGGTACAATGTTAAAAAATGGCTTGTTGAGTTCTATTGATTTATAAAGAGAGCTGCACTTTTCTTATTGTTATTATTATAAAACTAAATTTCTATTGAACTATTTATTTTTTATTTAGGAATAAAAGATAATACATATAAAAAGGAAATAACATTATTATACACATAGGTACATATTACCGATTATTTATTGGTAATCGCCGTTACTACTGTGGATCGTACCTAGTTAAACGATATTATGTATTACAGAAAAAGTAACGAGTATTTGTAACGATTACAAAGTAACGAGTATTGATTAATAAAGTAGCTGGTACTAACGAGTACCAAAAAGTAATCGTACTTGACATCACTATTTGCATGTGTTAAAAAATTGCAAACTCCCTGATCCATTGGTCCACAGGTTAACGATAATTTGAACGCACCCTGTATTAAGAACTTAAGAATTTTTATTTTAGTTATACCCCCCACTATTATCCTAGTTACCCTTTAAGTGTCAAGTGCGATGGATATGTTAAGTATTAATATTCTTGCGTTAAAGTATCAAAAACTTGAAAGTATTGTGCGAACAAATATTATTTTTGCAAAAAGGATAGATTTGAGCATTTGTCAATGATATTTGTGTATTTCCAATACTTATAGAATAGTCTAGAACGACTCGCCACCAATAAGCAGCAATTAGTGGCATCTTGTGGTGACTTTCAAGGCAATTGTTGGAAGAAACACGTGAAGATACTTTTAGCTAATATCGTCGCATAATTTTGATCTAAATTTACTACAAAATGACAGATTGGGGTACGTGTAAAAGCACTGCAATCGGTTGTTTTCATTTTCAGACCAATTTATTTTTAGATGATGACAATTTTGAACCCCAATTGACAGTACCAGCTGTACCATCAGCTAACAAATGGGAAGGTGAAGATGAGGATGACGATGTGAAAGTAAGTTATTCTTAATATTAAATAAATATATGCTATACCATTATTGCAGTAGTTAATAAGGTACAGCCAGAAAATTAACATAATATACTAATAATTTCATTTATCAATAATTAGCCTAATAATAGAAAGATGCTTGGAATGCTAAGATAAATCAATTGGCTGGCTACACATGTATGTTTTTCTATTACTTTAATTTAATCTATTGCTCCTAACTAAATGGTATACAAATATATAAAATAAAACGTTTAGGCTATTTTATCCATGTTAATGGAATTATTAGATAAGTCCACTCATATAGATTTCTATTAATTACTTTTTCAGGATAATTGGGAAGATGAAGATGAAGAAAAAGAAAAAAAGGAAGAAGAGCCTCCTGTTGCAAAGGTAGAAGAAAAACCAAAACCAAAAAAAAAAAAATTACAAGACATAGTAGCAGAAAAAGAGGTAGGATAGACTTTAGTTGTATTCTATAATTTAAAACAAATAACTGTGTTTTGTTTACTTTTAATTAGAAACAAAAAAAAGAAGAAATGGAAAAAAGAGCAAGACAAGTGCAAGAGGAAGAAGAGGAAATTTCTCCAGAAGAAAGGTTGCGTCGTCAAAAGGAATCTGATTTAAATGTTGCATTAGAAACTACATTTGGAGTTAGTGATAAAAACTCAGGTTCAATAGATAGTATGTTTCCAAATAATAAAGAAGAATTTGATGAATTGTCGGAAGCCCTTTCTAAAAAGTTACAACCTTTTAGTAAAAATGAGGAGTTTCCAGTTTTTGCTGAAAATGTAATACGAAATATTTGTGCAACCCGTAAGTTATATGGTAAATTGCTTTTTTGTGACTTCATTCTTTTGTAATTATTTGCAGTTACATCTTATGACTTGAAAAAGATAAAAACAACAATAGACAACTTATACTTGGAGAAACAGAAAATTGAAAAAGGAGACAAAATAAAAAAGAAAAGCAAAGTTAAAGCAAAACTTCGAGTTGATGATAATAATGTAAGTATGCCATATTACAGTTTTAGGAAGGATGAGGAACCATAAGAGGGTTTTAAATATTAGGTTCAGGAGTATGAAACTTTTGCATTTAATTATTTTAGAGCATAATCTGTATTTTAAGTTTTAATCAATAGTGCTTATAACTTTCCAGTAAGTTATTCTCAAAAGGTCCAAATATTCACATTTATTGCTTTTGGTCAAAATTTTTAGCAGTGTGAATAATGATTAAAGTAAAATACACCATAGTAATTTTAAAGAAAAGTGACTTCAAAACTGTATGCCACTGATGAGTGATTGAGATTAGAGTGAGGAGTGAAGTTTATAAAGGGTCATCAGGAATGATCCATGTAGAACCCATATTTTCAAAAAAATACCTTAAACTGATCTGTTACAATAACAAGTCTGCACCTATCTGAAATTATATCTTCGACCTTCCACCTACTCAAAACACTCCTGTGGATGTCCAATTATAAGACTTTTTTGAATCTTGTTCAATGTATGCATCTAACTTAAAAAGAATATGGTGTCTCAGATAAATCTTTGGCCTTTGAGGAATGAACAATTACTAGAATAATATAAAGGTTGATAAAAACATAAAATACATACTTTCTGAAATAATTCTATATTCATCATCTTTAGGACTGACAACCCACTTATGGTTCTTTATCCTTTTCAAATAATTGTATTCTTTTTATTGAAACTTTTTATTTTTCTTTTTATACATTTCTTTGTTAATTTCAGCTCAATCAATACTCGGCTTATGTTGATGACTATGTTGAGTATGATGATTTCATGTAATAGGCTCAGGACCTTAGCTAAGTTTTTAAATACAAAATTTATGAGTGGTGGACTAATGTACATTTTTAATCATAAATTTTAACAATGAAATATTTTTAAGGTAATATATTTTGTAAATTAAAACATTGTTAAACAAAAGATTCATTATAATCAGAATGAAGTTGAGTTATTCTGCAGAGCAGGTGTGTAGATATTTTATTTTTATTTAGGCTTCGGAATTGTAAAAGTGCATACTAATAAACTGTAATTTTTCAATTTTTATTTTTAAATTCTAAACAATCTGATAATGTATTACAATTATTATTGAAGTGTTACTGTTAAGTATATTTTTATCCTATAAAATTCATTACAACAAGATGCAATACAATATGTGCAAATAAAAAATCTGCAAAACCTCTTTCAGGACTGATTCCATAAAATTCATTCTTATTTTCTGGATTAACTTGGAGGCGTAGACAAACTGTAAATAAGGGCACTAAATAACTGAATTTAATAATGTGAATGATGATACTTACCAGCTAGTATAAAAGAACTAACGCATGAAATGAAGCCACTGAGGAATGAATTGAACGGAAAGGTCCCCACCAATAAGCAATACACAAATTGAATAATTCCGGTTAAAAGGATATAAAACAGGTAAGCATCTATTATTTTCAATTTTTTCGGAGTTTTTGTAACATATTCTTTATAAAACTTTGAAACTACGGAATCTAATCTCGCCATAATTTTACAGTTAACAGCTTCCAAAAATTTGAAGCTCTTAAGTTTACTTTTTACACGCACTTACACGTAAGTTGGTGATAAAACTTGTTAAGAAAAGATAACCTTAATTTACAACCACAGATAATAAATTACTTGTTTCTATGGTTCTTTTTTCAATATTGGTGTCTAATGTATCAAGTCCTTTGGATGCTCTTCAGTACACAAAATAACGGATAATTGAAATAAAATTAATAAATTATTCACTATTTCGCGGCAATTATTTTAGCTGTTTTAACCGGATTTCTTTGAAATTCGAGTGTGTTGTACTATTCGATATGCTGAACAAAACCACTCTTTCACATAATGAATTTTATCCCCAAAGTTAAGGGTTAAATTAAATTTACTTAAAAAAACGCTCTTTTTGGAATCCCATCTATAATATGTTAAAGTTCCCTCTACCCCTAATTTTTTTAGAAACTTGTTTGTTTTTTGTGAAATTAACGTTTCCCGATAAAAAGAAATTTTTTAAAATCGTCGGTTTGTGGGAAAAGGGATGAGAGAAACTTTTTTTTAAGGAAATCGAGTTAAAACAGTTAACTGTTTATATTCTGCACATTTGTAGCACAGCATACTTCTTATATGTTTCATTACCTTCTATAAGTAAATATTACTTGTTTTATTTTGTTTCTATTTAAACAAGATATTTATCTTATAAGTTAAATACGGAATATCAATATTACTGAATTCTCCTACTTTTTGCCGGACGATATTTTTATATTTACGAAATGAAACATAAACAAATGGTAATAGTTTAATTAAAAAAAAAAAAAGAAAAAACAAAAATACATTTTTCTATTTACATTTAGTATTCACAAAGCTCTAAAAATGCGTATTTACAAAACGCAATCCGCTGCAAGTCCGAATAAACTGATATATTGTTAATGACAATATTAAACGCAATCGACGACTTTGAGTTTACGATCTATTCAAAATTGACTGCTTTTCCTAACCGATTATGCTGTAATGGATTAAACGGTGTCGTGTTTCGTATTTGTGGTTCTAAATTATTTGAATAAATATCGGTAGCCAATTCATCTAATCCTATGGACGAATCAGTCTTCGAAATTTCAGTGGCTTCATCAACTTCCTTCTTTATTTCAGCATTAATTTCCTACAGTATAATTAGTGTTAAAGTCGCAAAATCGCATTTTTACTTCATTTTATATTTACTTTTATTTCGCTATCGGAAAGAAGACCTGCATTCGTTACCAATTCATGGAAATGAGAAATTGGATCCCTCTTTTGTCTTACTTCTTGAATTTCTTCTCTCGTTCGATAACTTGTACCAGGGTCAGACATAGAATGGCCAAAATATCTATAAAACAAGTTAATTTCTCATCTCACATATGATTTACAGAAAGAAAAAGATTAATAATAATATTAGGTATTTCTTTTGATATACATATATGTATCTGAAATATAATTTACAAAACTAAATCACCAGTATACTTTACAGACAAGCATATTTTATAACTAGAACTTTCTTTATATTTTCTAAAATATACCTGTATGTTGCAGCTTCTATTACAAGAGGTCCTTTGCCACTTTTGCAGTAATCAATTGCGTATCTTGCCGCTTCTCGCACTGTTACTACATCCATACCATCCACCCATAAACCAGGTACATAGTCACCTCGGGTATAAAAGGCAGGGCTAGCGGCAGCTCTTGCAGCAGACGTTCCCATACCTATAAGTTTAACAGAATTGTTGAATCTGGAAACATTAACACAATATTATGAACCTCGTACCATAACCATTGTTTTCGCACACAAATATACATGGCAAATTCCATAATTTAGCCATATTGTAAGTTTCAAATACTTGACCTTGATTGGCCGCACCATCACCATACAACGCAAAACATACTCCATCTGTACCTTTATATTTTAAGGCAAAAGCAATTCCAGCTCCAAGTGGTACCTACACATGTTTAACAATTTACAAATGAACTACATTTATGGGTCTGTTAAAATATCAAAATAAATAAGATAAGTTCTTATAAAGTTTTGTGGAGCACATTATACAATTGGAGCTGTTGCAATTTTATAGTCTTTTCACCCATTTGATGCAGTGGCATTTTATAATTACTATAACATCAGGGACTCAAGATAATTCTACAGATTTTTTTATATCAGTAATGAAAGCAAATGTTCTTATATTTAAATTGTTGTAGGTTTTAGTAAAAAGATATTTAGTTAAAATGAAACTTTTGTGTAAAGAAACCTCCATGTAAACAGGGAAATAATCTTTATAATTAAATTCTCTAACATTAATTAATTCTGGTTTCATGTCAAATGCATTTTCAAAATATACAGCATACATATTCTTTAGAAGGCAAGTATAAATTAACATTTCCAGATGTTAGAATCCTAGAACTCCCATTATAAACTTTAATTTAGTACTGGTCTTTTAAACATTCAAACAATATTAAATTCTCCAAAATATGTATCTGCATCTTCATAAAACAGTACTTTTTCTTTAAATAATTTAAACAAATACTAGTAATTTACCTGTGCTCCAACAATACCATTGCCTCCATAAAAGTTGTTTGTGTACATGTGCATTGAACCTCCTTTGCCCCTTGAACAACCACTTTTCCTTCCAGTTAATTCAGTAAGAACTTCAATAAGACTTGCTCCCATAAGATAAGCCCAACCGTGATCACGATAGGCTGTTATAATAGCATCATGGGATCTAAGAGCTGCCTTAATTCCTACAGCTATAGCTTCCTATAAAACAAATAGTATTAATGTTTTAAATAATAAATAAAATTAAAAAATTACCTGGCCAGAATATAAATGGCAAAAACCACGAATAAGTTTTGTTTTGTAAAGGTTGTTGGCAGAAGCTTCCATTCTACGAACCATTTGCATGTCTCTGTAATATTTTAAAGCATCATCTCTAGTTAATGTAGCAGATGCACTTGGAGGAGCATCTAGTTTGTGTAATTTGTATGGCTAAAAGCACACATTTTAAACTTAATATAATTGTCAAATATTAATTGTTTACCTTTGTTTCACATTTTACTTCTGTTGCATAATTATGTTTGGAGCCATTGATAAGCTGTAGTAATTTCTATAAAATACAAAAAATAATAAATGATACATATTTAACAACAAAAATATACTTATTACATCTAAAAATCTCCTCATATTAATAATATTACTTCTCCTGATGTTATGGACCTCTATTTAACCTTGCTTTTAAAGGGTCACTATTAAACCTTAGACCTTTATACTTACTTTACAATCTACTGTCCGTTTGTTAATATTTCTCGCACAGCTAGGAAGCATTTTGAATCTAATGTAACAATATAAGTTTAGAAATTATTAGTAGGTAAGATGATTGAAAATGAACAGTTACTGGATACTCTACACACGTTAGAACTACAGTAACCGTCAGCGGGAGCGGGAGTGATGCTGATATGCTGATCGTACGTACGTACACGTGGAATTGCTATCTTATTTCTGATAGTTATGCTATTAATTTTAGTAAAATGTATTTATAAATTTTATTTGTGTGGAATGAATATAAATCATAATATTATTGTAGAAGATAATAATATAGAAATCTTCACCAAACTTTATCCTGCTGTAGTTCATATCTCGCTCTCTGGCAAGTTCAGTTTAATCAAAACAAACCTTGAGCTCTGCACATTATCACGAGATAAGAAATTCAAGTATCTGAAAGTAATTTTTAAATGATGACATTTCAAAAGGGAGGTACTGGATTGAGGCTTGAATAGTATCACTTTGAAAAAACAGAGGCAAAAGGCTTTAAAAGGTCCAGATGTCAATAAATCTTTTGAATTTTTAGCGCGCCGAGAATGTTTGATCGTTTTTTGGCCTAAGAGAGGAAGTAGTCATATTTTAACACTAATAAAAAGTGTGATGTGTTGACCACTGAAAGTAAAGGGGTTGAAGGACAGTTTAGGTTAAAATCAAAACAGTTGTTATTTGGTAATAGTGTAATTTACAACACTTTCCTTGAAGTTGGCTTCAAATATTGCAATAACTTCAATGCTGCCAACATAAGTGAAATCAATTTATTAACGAACTCTAACTAAAAGTGCGTAAGGATCTTCGCCTTTTTCTACAATTTTCCTCAAATAAAAAGAAATATACTTTTGTAATTTTTAGAAAAAACTAGACGTCAAACTAATAATTAGTAAAAAAATTTCGGTAAACGGGAGAATAGACACAATGGTCGAATATAGAATCTATTGTCTTCCATAGATATGCGATTTATAAAAAATATGGTCTACGGTTAAGGACCATAGAGCATAGATCCATAGATTGTTAAGGCCTGTTTAATCGAGATCTAACCTCATAATCTTAATTAAAAAATACCAATAATAGTGAATATGTAGCTAGTATTATATTTAAAAATGTAATATAATATTAATATAAAACTTGTGCTTTTGTACAGGATTACCGTTAAATAAGAATTAACTAAGTTAGAATTTGCTATGGAAAAACCAACACAAAGCGGAGATATTTATGAACTTCATGCACGATTATGCCAAATTTTATTAGGAAGCAAGAGTATAAAAATTATTTGTCACGATTTCAATGCGTTAACATCAAATCATGCTCGTGTTAAGTTTGCAGAAACTTTATTAGATAAATATAAAATTAAAGTGGAAAACTTGACTAAACCACCGAAGGATGACAAAATAGCATTAACATTCAGAGAAAAAGGAAATGAATTATTTAAAACAAAAAAAGACAATGATGCTTGGGAAATGTATACAAGAAGTATTGCTCATTCCAAAGAAGGAAATGAAAGTCTTGGGCTTGCTTTTGCTAATAGATCTGCTGTACTGTTTAAGAAAGGCCTCTATAAAGAATGCCTTAAAGTAAGTAACTACTTTATGTTTGTGCTTTATTTGTTGATTGTATTTATTTGAACTAATGGCAGTAGTACTAGTGAGCAAAAAAATATTTGTATAACTAACTTGTCAATTTAAACAGTAAATTAAACTTAGTTAGATATTGCAAAATATTTATTTCTTTTGGAAATTGTTTCAGGATATCAGCTATGCCTTAGGCAACAATTATCCAAAAAACATTTCACAAAAAATTTTGCTTAGGAAAGAAAAGTGTGAACAATTTTTAAAACAGCAGAAACCAAGTCAACTTTATTCAGAACTGCCATCACTAGAATTCAAAAATGAAATGATAGATTGTGCATCTGATAAGATATCAATAAATTACAGTGAAAATTATGGAAGGTATGTAGTCACAGAAAAGGACATAATACCTGGAGAAGTAGTAGCAGTTGAAAAACCTTACGCAAAAATTTTACTTCAAGGTTTTTGCTACACCAATTGTCATAATTGTTTAGAACATAACATGAATCTTATTCCTTGTGTTCACTGCAACTTGGCATTGTTTTGTTCATTGAATTGTAAAGAAAATGCCTGGGAATCATTTCATAAATACGAGTGTCCAATATTACATTTACTTAATCATTTAGATGTCAATAAATTAACTTTGGTGGCCCTTAGAATCAGCATTGTGGCAAGAAAAGAATATAGATTTGTTGATTCTTTTCAGAAAAATATTTCCCAACAAAATCAGCCTTATAAATCTGCTCATTATGAAGAAGTCCATAATTTGATTGCTAATACAGAGAAACGGCTAACAAATGATTTATTTGAAAGAGCTGTGATTGCAGCTATAATTTGCAGTCTGATGGAAAGTTATACTTCATTTTTTGAAGACATGCTTGATAGGGAAATTGGGGAGAAAATGTTTAAAGAACTTTTACTTTTACACATACAAACGGCTCCCTCAAATTTTCATGAGATTTCAGAACTTCAAATAAGTGATGGAAAGTCAGATACAATTGAAATTGGATGTGGTGTTTATAGTTTTATGAGTTTAATAAACCATTCTTGTTCACCAAATATTGTTCGGATTTGTTATGGTTCTAATATTGTTTTGAGAGCATTGATGCCTATTGTAGAGGGTGAACAACTTTTTGACAACTATGGGTGAGTTACAATAAATAAGATTACTTTTGCTCTTACATTTAATTTTTTGAGATTCAAAAAGGCTAGTAATAGTAACTTGTATTATAAATAAAAAAAAACCAAATCTAGTACAGTAGTACTATTGTATAACATCTTACATTGGTAATATACAAAACAATTTTATAGTGTATGCTGAATGGGAGCATGTTGTGCTTTTCAAGACTAGTAACATTAGCAAGTCGAATGGATGAATGCTTTTCTTTTCCTTTTCTTTAATTTACGATTACTCTCGTTGCCTTGCAAATGCATGTACTGGTTGGTAGGATGTTACACATTATTAAAGTAGGTTGAATTATTTCTTCTAGAAGATAATTTTAAGTTTTAACCTTTGAGTATTGTTTCAAAAATTTTAGTTATCATCATTGCTTAATGTCAAAGGAAGAAAGGAAAAAGATCTTGTTAAAACAGTATTATTTTAACTGCGAATGTTTAGCGTGTATTTACAATTGGCCATTATACCACAATTTAAAGGAAGTTGGAATAGATGTGGAAGTTTCTACCGAAGATATATTTGCACTCCAAGAAGGAGATATATTGATTGCAAAAAAAGTAACACCCATTATAAGTAATAAAATAGAAAAGCTTGTTCATTTTCAACCATGTAAAGAATTGTCAGATGCCCAGGAAATTTTGAAGCAATGTCTGAAAATTTTCGGTAATAGAATTGTTTTAATATAGCAGTTTTTTCTTAATTATTGTTACAATAATTTTGCTTATTTGTATTCGTATAAATTTGTACAGAGTTAAAAGGCATGTAAAAATTTAAACAGTAAATCAGATATATATAGACAGATTGTACTATTTCAATAGTTTACAATTATTTATCAAATCTTTCAATTGTGTTGATGCTTAGTTTGTACTTTTGATAAAGATTATTATTATTTAATTTTACATTTATAGTTTAACTAAATATATATATAATTATTGATTGACTGGATGAAAATCCACAGTGCAAAAAAAGTAAAACAGATTTTTATTAAACCTTAACTTTGGTGAAAATTTTTATTATCTACATAAAGTAGCAATAAGCGATTCATTAAAAGGAGCTTTGTCAGTTTACTATGTGTAAATTTTAGGTGTAAATATCATCATAGATTAATTAAGCATTAAGCAATTCTTTGCTGATTGCTGCACCTTTGTTAATAAAATGAATTCAAAACTTAGACTTGGAAAGAGAACAAAAATAGTCATTCTGTTCCGTTAATTTCGAATTGTATTTACTGGTTTCGACACATTGTTTGGCACCAAAATGTCACCAGATCACATAACCTATTTAATGAAAGAAAAGAACTTACGCAATCAAATAAAAAATGTGTAGATAAATTTAATATTGAAATAAGGTTTTTAATGAACAAGTGATAAATAGGTGGTATGCATTTTTTGCTTAATTTGTGATGATATCTCTTATAAAGTAAAGTTTTATTTTCAGTTTAAATGGATCGAAACATTGACGAAAAATTTAGGAAACCTAGACAAACTCGCGGTACACCGCTGCACACAACAAGAAATTATTATTTTCTTGGTTTGGTTGGTCTATCTGGAGTAATTTGGTATTTATGGGAGTATGTATTAAATTATCATTAAATTCAAATTTCATTTGTAAGAATGTTTTTTTTAAGGTTATGGCCACAAACAGAAAAACTTAAGCAGAGCATAGCAGAAGGAAAATTTGATTACTCTGCAGAAATGCGTCAGAGGATTAATTTAATTAGAATGAACAACTCTGGCCCTTCGATGGAGGCGATATTTGAAAAGGTAAAGAAGAATCTAGAAGAGAAGGAAAAGCAGGAAGAAAATCCAAGACCACAATCGCGTTTAAATAAAGTCCTAAATTCATGGTTCTTAAATCCTGAATAAATCTTTTAATTTATTTTATAGATATTTAGTATTATGTAAATATAATAATAATAGCTGAATAAACGTGTTTACTATTTTCTACTAGAGATAAGACATAAGACAAATGAGACAACTCGTAAATTCGTTATTTGTTTGGCAATTGACGTCATTTGAATCTATGAAAAATCAATCTATGGAAGAAAACTAACCTGCAATAAGTTTGGTTTGTATTGACATTGAGTACATTTGAAAGCATAGTTATTAACTAATTAAATTAATTTAATATTCACATTACTGAAAAAGCAGAAATTGAAAAATACTACACGTTTTAATAAGTATTTAATTACTTTGTCCTTTTTAAGCTACATTACTTTTGAAATATTTTCTGGTTATGAATCCTATATTTCTACAAAAGCAAATACGTGACAATGCAAATGATTTGCAAGATTTTTATAAAGAAATCTCTGAATGGGGAGAAGAAATGAAACAAAAAGATGATTTACTAAAGCCTAAACAAAACAGTGAGGTAAATAATATTAATATTATTAACAACACAAAGGCTGTTTACTAGAAAGCTCTTGGTAAAATAAAAATGTACTTGTTAATTTTTATTTTTATTTGCTATTGCAGATAGATAAGGAAGAAAAACCAAAGAAGTCAAAAAAAGAACAAATAACCGAGAAGAAAAGTCGCATTCAAGGATTGGATTATTCCGCTTGGGAACAATATGATGTAGAAGCAGAATGTGCAAAATTAGATGAGGATAAACATAAAAACAATAGTAGTGATGGATCAGAGGACTTATCAGATGAATTTGATGAACAAAGTAGAGAACAAGCTATTCTTGAAAAAGAAAAGGTATTTTTTAATTTTTGGTAGAAACAATAATTATATTTTTGTATCATATACTTCAGGGTAATAAATTTGTTAAAAAACAAATGTGGGATGAAGCAATCCTGTGTTATACCCAGGCTATTCAGTATTATGGTTATGATCCTGTATTTTATGCAAACAGAGCTCTATGTCACCTGAAAAAGAAAAGGTACATAAATAGAATTAATAACTATTTAACTTTTTTCATAAATCTCTTGGTAGAGAGCTACCACTGATCTAATGTGAAGTAATTGTTATTTGTTAATTTATAAAAATTGTTTCAAATACACATTTTAAGTATTTATTTTTTAACTTATTTTTGAAATAACATTAATTGATATATGATTAAATTTATTTTTACTTTTATTTTAAAGGCGAAATATTGAAAACTAAAAGAAAAACTAGGAAAGCATATCAGCGAACAGCTAAAAGGGAAAAATTCCAATTCCAAGCCATATGTTTCTTAAAGTTTTTGATTATGAATCAATTAAAAAATGGCAAACCCGAATAAGAAGTTGATTTTAAAAAGATTTTTAATTAGAAATAAATAATTATCTTGTTATTACATTTTAATTTTATAGGCTTTCAACAGAAACAAACAATCCTAAATCGTTATTTTCTCGAAGTAAACAAAAAAAAAAAGCAAGTCTATGGAAGAAAACTAACCTGCAATAAGTTTGGTTTGTATTGACATTGAGTACATTTGAAAGCATAGTTATTAACTAATTAAATTAATTTAATATTCACATTACTGAAAAAGCAGAAATTGAAAAATACTACACGTTTTAATAAGTATTTAATTACTTTGTCCTTTTTAAGCTACATTACTTTTGAAATATTTTCTGGTTATGAATCCTATATTTCTACAAAAGCAAATACGTGACAATGCAAATGATTTGCAAGATTTTTATAAAGAAATCTCTGAATGGGGAGAAGAAATGAAACAAAAAGATGATTTACTAAAGCCTAAACAAAACAGTGAGGTAAATAATATTAATATTATTAACAACACAAAGGCTGTTTACTAGAAAGCTCTTGGTAAAATAAAAATGTACTTGTTAATTTTTATTTTTATTTGCTATTGCAGATAGATAAGGAAGAAAAACCAAAGAAGTCAAAAAAAGAACAAATAACCGAGAAGAAAAGTCGCATTCAAGGATTGGATTATTCCGCTTGGGAACAATATGATGTAGAAGCAGAATGTGCAAAATTAGATGAGGATAAACATAAAAACAATAGTAGTGATGGATCAGAGGACTTATCAGATGAATTTGATGAACAAAGTAGAGAACAAGCTATTCTTGAAAAAGAAAAGGTATTTTTTAATTTTTGGTAGAAACAATAATTATATTTTTGTATCATATACTTCAGGGTAATAAATTTGTTAAAAAACAAATGTGGGATGAAGCAATCCTGTGTTATACCCAGGCTATTCAGTATTATGGTTATGATCCTGTATTTTATGCAAACAGAGCTCTATGTCACCTGAAAAAGAAAAGGTACATAAATAGAATTAATAACTATTTAACTTTTTTCATAAATCTCTTGGTAGAGAGCTACCACTGATCTAATGTGAAGTAATTGTTATTTGTTAATTTATAAAAATTAGTTTAACAAATACACATTTTATTTATTTATTTTATGTACACTATATTGCTGTGCTTTAAATATACTATTATATTGATATATGTATTAAAATTTATTTTTGACCTTTTAGTTTTAAAGCTGCTGAAAGTGATTGTACAGTAGCACTACAACTAGATAAAACATATGTGAAAGCATATCAGCGCAGAGCAGCTGCAAGAGAAGAATTGGGCCAATTGCAACAAGCTCATGATGATCTTCTTAAAGTTTTTGATTATGAATCAAATAATAAAGAATCAAAAGCAGCATTAACCCGAATAGAGAAGTTGATCTTTGAAAATAAGGTATTTTTAATTAGAAATAAATAATTATCTTGTTCATTTATAATATTAAATTGTATATTAGGTTCCTTCTTCAACAGAAACAACTACTAAAAGACCTAAATCAAAGTTTACTATTTCTCGAAGTAAACAAAAAGAAAAAGCAGCAAGTTCATTAATAACTCAAGAAGAGGCTCAGTTAAAAGAAGTATCTTCAATAGAACCAGAAAAAAATGATAATGACAAGGATATTAAAAATGTTTGGTTTGATAAAAGGGATATGGAAATTGTACATCCTGTTATTAAGCCAGCACATTTGCGATCAACAAAGGCATTAAAACGCATTGAAATAAGACAAACAAGTGGTTTAAAGAAATTTAAAGAATCTATGAAAAACGAGAAAGTGAATAATGAATTATCACGTCTTCCGGTTGTTGGCGAAAATAGCACTTTAATATGTGATAATTTAAAAATAATAGAAAGAAAAACAACTGAGGGTAGTCCATCAGAAATAATCAATGTTATTGAGAAATCTCAATTTGAAACAAAATTAGCGATTGATAGTGATAACAAATTGTCTTTCTCTGTTCCCCAAACTTCTGTACAATTTTTGAGTGAATGGACAAGGATGAAAAATGATTCTGAAAGTAAATATCGTTATTTAAAGAACATCAAACCTTCAGTTTTACCAGACATATTCAAATTTTCACTGGAAAGTGATATCTTCAGTGATCTACTAAAAACTATTTCAGATGGTTTCATTGGTAAAGAAAGTTATGATTATTTAATGGCATTAGTTAATGTTAAAAGATTTGCAACTCTGGTTATGTTTATGACACCTGAAGACAAAAAATGTAAGTGCGCTATATTAAATCTTTTACATCTATTTTTGAAATTATTTTCATTACAGGTTTGAATAACGTTGTAGAACGTCTGAAATCCGCTGGTTCCATTTCTAATAACCAAATTGATAATTTAATGAAGAAATTTGAAATTTAATAAGTTGCTTGTTATTTTTTTTTATAAAATATATTACTTATCATTGTACATACGTAAACGCACATAACATTAGTTTATTTCATTCTATCTCTATCTGTTTCAAATAGCAATAAAAGAACTATAAAAAAACGAGCAAACAATGTAAAAGTGATTGAGGAAAAACACGAATGACTATAATGAAGTTCGTTTAACAGATAAAAGTTCGACAATGATTACGATGGACAGTAAAAAAAGATTTGACAAATGCAGTGAGTGGATTAAATGGGATGCTGTGGTCGCGCGGATGAGGGAATACGAAAGTTTACTTTTATATTTAATCGGTTTTGATTAAAAAAATCGTCAATACATAGGTTCTCATTGAACTTTAGTTAGCAGAATTCTAAACAACTTGAATTAAACTGTATTATAATCCACTATAAGGTGGTTACTTATCTACTTGTAGGTTGCTGTATGTAGAGAATAGTGTTCAAAGTAGTCCCTTTTGGATAGTTATTTAAAATATGTGATTATGTAATTATAAGGAAAATGAGGGAGGTATATAGCCATTTCAATGAAAAAATGTGATGTGTGTTATAGGCCAATTCCAATTAAGTTTATAAATTTTTGTATTTTTTGGGTGTTACCTATTTCTTATATGAGACTCATTAAGTGAGAAAAATCAAACTGCGTACTTGGTAAGTTTTTATTTTATATTTTTATTGAAAAAGGAATTAAATACCATAAAGTTATTTTTTATATGAAACGGATATCTACGTTTATAGTATTTTTTTACCTTTTTAGTTAATTTTTTGAAAAATAGGAAAGGACATATGATTCCGGGAAAAAATTAAGAAAGCTATAATTTAAAATACCCTTATTTGTTATACAAAAAGTTATATAAAAGCATGCGTGCTTTTAAAAGCCCGCCAAGAAGTGTTCGTCATATTGTGGCGACATCTGCAATCATTTCAGTGATACATGGTTTATTTGAAATTTGTTGGTTATCAATTTTTGAGTGAATTGTTTTGCAAAAAGTTGTAAAACTAAAAAAGATCATTAAAAAACTGTTTTTATATTTTATAATGTGAATAGTGGTTAGTGCTTCTAAATATTTAAACGTGACAAGCCTTTGGTTAAAGATATTGCATTTAACAGTGTGTTATGTCCACTAAAAAACTGTACCTGTATCTTTCTGGATATTGCAGAATGGTAAGTGATTTTTTTATAATTTGCTGTATCGTTTGTATCTGTTCTTTTATTAGATGCAACTGCATTTTAAAATTTGATTACAATACAATAATATTATGGTTTGTTATGAAAGTAAGTTTTGCTGGTTAGATCTTATGATGTTCTTGATCTAACAAAAAGCACATTAATTGAGCTCAAAATGGGGAATTAGGACTCTAGCAAAAACTCATTAAATATCATTGAATTGTTATAATGTCTTTTTATTTTAATTAAAAACTCAGAGGGCAAATACCAAATAAGGGGGGTGTAGGGCGGGTTTGAATGTCTCCTTAATAATATAAAGACTTGCAGAAGAAAAATTAAACATTTAATAAATGTTGTGTGCAGAGATGGGCAAAGCCCTCACCAAAACGACTCCAAGCCATAAGCCCAGAGCTAAGTCCTAAGAACTTGTGAAAATGACTGAGCAATTATAAGAGCTTGAATTACTTCAAAAGGGCTTCAATTAAATTAAAAGACTTGAAGTATTTACAAAAAGGACTTCGAACATACTAAAAGGGTTAAATCAGAAGGGCTTCAAATAAATAATGATACTTTAAAGGGAGCTCGAATTTTTGAAAGTGCTTGAAGCTCTTTTTTGAAAGTACTTTTATAAAAGTAATTCGATTACCAAGTCACAACTAATACCTGTTCGCGAAATGGCTTCAATTACAGTGCTTCTAAGTCTTCAAAGGACTTGAAGCACATTTTCAAGTACAAAGCACTAAAGCTGTGCCCAGTGTATCTAGAGTATTGTGAATATATAACACTAGTATTTTTCTAGAGTATCCTTTTCGATTAAAGGCAGGTTGAATGGTTATATGTATTAGAACCACCAATTTAGTGATTAATTCGATAAACAAAGCTTTAAATATTTCCGATATAAATTTAAAATTATTTGCTATCCATTTATTTATTTATTTGATCATACTTGTACGTATAATAAAAATAGGAATATATGTATAGCTATAGTTAAAAGTATAGATATATGTTATTTAAGAAATGAGTAAACTGTAGGCATATACTATTATCGATTAATTCGATTAGATTTATATGTCATATCAGTGCGAGTGGTATATGGTCATTGCTAAGAACCCTTTTGCCTTTTAACTCGCTTATATCGGGTCAATTCTCCAACATAACTTTGAGGCAAGGCTCCAAAAAGATCCGTTTCCGGCAGATCAGATAATTGTTGTCTTTCATTTTCATCTCGTGTTTTATATTCTCTTTCTCTCTTTAACCTAATTTCGTCTTCTAAAACTGGGTCATCGTTTTGTCTTCTTCTCCTTGGAGAGAGCCTTTTATATCTGTTATTGGTATTCCCATAGTTTACAGAGGGATTATTGTTTAAAAATTCCGAATCTCCTCCGTCCAAGTTTGGATTGTAAAAATCGTATTCTGTTTGTCGTTTACGTTGCCTATTCTTGTCGTAATATCCTTCTTCGTCAAACTCGTCTCCTTCGATTTCCATTTCGTAATCGTTGTCTCTGTATGGAAAATATGGTCCTTCTCCACGTTTTCGCCTTCTATAGTAATATTCATCGGGACCGTAATCGCGAATGTTTTCATATGTTTCACGTTTTCTTCTTTTTAACTTGTTGTTATCTGATTGCGGGTTTTTATTCTCTGTTGACAAGCCTCTTCTGCTGCGAAGTTTTTTGTTGGTTTGTTCTTTTGATTTAATAGCCTCAGGTATTTGGAAATCTACATTTCGTTTGTGTTGAGAAAGGTTTTCTAGAGACCGTTTTTTTAACGAATCCTCTGATTGGACATCCTCCATTGCATTCAAATTATTTTCACTATCTCCATTTTTTGGATTTAAACTTTTCTTATTAATGTCACCGTTATTAACATTTTGCGTGTCTTCTTTTTGATTAAGATCATTACTGTTGGTGGTGTGCCTCCTCTTTCGTATGAGCGGTTTTAAATTGTTTTCTATATTCAGTCCGGGATCTATTTCTGGCGTTTCTTCGTTCAAAAGGTTTACAGCAGTGTGCCTTTTTGTCCTAGGCGATTCGTTGGCAAGTGGCATCATAATGGACCTTTTTTCTTTGTTTCTTAACGTTTCTATTTCCTTTCTTACTTCCTCTTTTATCGCATCAATTTTGGATTGAATATTTCTTTCGATACGTTCTTGATAGCTAAGTTGATTATTGGCCGTGCCAGAAATTGCAGAAGGACTTGTGTTTTGATTAAGTGGAGCGTTTAAATTACCTGAAGAGGCCAAAGGTGATTTGTTACCTGTAATAGTCAATTCGCCTTCCATGTTTTTCATTATTTCAGTAGCGTCCGACTTTTCATCTTCCCTCTTTGTACGAACGTTGTCTTCTTTTGTATTTGTGTCAATTTCGGATTTTTTGCTTTTTCTATTTTTGCTCAAAGTATTCTTTTTATCTGCTTCTTTTTTTTTGAAATGTTTAGTAATTGCACTTTCCGAATGTTGACTTTTGTCCCTCTTGTGTTTTATGTCTTTTCTATTATTAATTTCGTTCTCTTGTTCCCTTTTATTTCGTTCGTTTATGTTGTCAACTTTGGTAATTTCAATGGTATTAGTTTTACCTTCGAGGTTTTCATCTTCTTCGTTATAAATCGATCTTTTGACAGGCGCATCCACCTCCGAATTAGTGTCTTTTTCTGCTAATCCCATTTCCATCAAGAGGCTTCGTAAACTCCTTTCGACAGTTTCCATGTCTTCAGACGAAGTTGGATTTCTCATTTTGTCTAATGTGGACTTTAGTTTCTGTATATGGTTGTCATCTACACTGATTATGTGCTTTTTTGATTTTTCGTTGCTTTCTGTAATACCGTTTTCGTCGTTCTTTTCCTGATCTTGTTCTTCATTATCATGTGGGTGTTGTTTGTGACTTTTTTTGCAACAGTCAGATCCGCGTTTTTTAACTGAAGCTTCATCTTGTTGTGTATTTTCTTTTACAGGAGTTTCTAAAGACGAAAAGTCGTCTACTTCCGAATTCCTTTTCACCAAAGCCTCTTTTTTGGCTAATATTTCTGACTTTGGACTTTTGATACATTCCCTTTTTTGCTGAGATTTATTTTCAGTGCTCTTTTGAGAATCTGATATGTGACGCTTCTTAACATTTTCTACGATTTCTTCTTCTAAATCAGATGCTATATCGTCGTTGGATCGCTTGAATTCTCGCGAATTGTCGTTACTATAACCTTCATTATTATTTATGGGGTACGGATTACTCATTAAATGTTGCGGTTCTTCAAATTTTTTTCCTACATGAGAATTTTCACGTAATTTTCGTGATGGGTATGTATTTTCCAATGCTTGTATTGGTACTTGAACATTGCCTTCTAAATTCTTAATATTTCTATATTCGCGAGGCAAAGGCTAAAAATGGTTTTTATATTTTAAAAGGGTAACAAATTGTATGTATGTAAGCACCTCTAGAATCCCTAGCGGTTTTCCATTATTATAAACAATTCCATAAGGAAAACTGTCCCTAGCACTTCGGTAGTCTATGTTTTTATCATCTATGGTGTTTTTGAAAAGTGTGGGATCATAAGAGTCGTAATTATTTTGCAGTAAAACTCTTTTATATTTAATGGCATCTATATTATTCGAATCCACTGACGACGATTCATAATTATTGGTTTCGTCCTGTGCATCAATCTGTCTAAAAGCAAAATGCTTAATCCATCATATATAAACAATCTTTTTAATCAAACGCCAAAAGAAACGATCAATTATGGGACGTATAACGGTACTTACCCTATTAAATGGTTAATGTTTTTGTCGGCAATAGACTCTCCTGATGTAAAGCCATATCTAACGGTTAGAACTTGTAAAATACAATAAAAATATAAAAACATATTAATACAGCACTAATGTCAGTTTTATGTTTCACATGATAGTCTTTGTGTCATCAGTCAACCAGGCATATGCGATTTAAAGAAATAGTCACTTCGTCAATTTAGGGCAAGTAATAAAATTTAATCTAAACACAATCACAAATATAATGGGGCATTTTATAAAATGAATAGAATAAATTTCTGCCATTAAACAAACGAGATAATTTGAGCTTTTAGCGCACTGACAAGAGTACCTACATTGTAAACGCGTTGCACAAAAAAACACTATTTTGTTGACGATACTTATTTACATTTGTCATTTAAAAATCTGATGCTAAATTTGACGTTTGTAGTATATCTATGTATAGATAAATATTAAGATTAATTCTTTATTAAGAGAAAAATATTTTCACTTAACAAATTAATTGTATTCTCTTCATTAACCTACAGCAAAGTAAGATTAAGAAAAACTTTTTTGAGAATCCTAAAGAAAAACTGAAATCCTTTTATAAGATCTCTTTTTTTTTTGTTTGTCAATAATAATTTAATATATCTTCAAAACATAACTTTTAAGACAGTTCCAGATGAGATCCGACCTTCAAATTTAGACTAAAGGAAGATCGTATGGTAAAAGTCAGCAGAAAATTGAAAATCACTATTTCAAATTGTTTATACATTTTTTGTAAATATTTTATTGAATCAAAGTTGCATATTTAAATTAGGTACTTTTTAGAAGAATATTTTTGCGATGTTTTCAACTGCTGTGATAGGTATGCTTCTTAAATTAATACCTAAATGAATTTGATCTTGTCCCAATTTGATATATGTATGTACATATGCGTAAAACTTTGTATAAAACTTCAAACTCGTGAGGAATACTTAATACAAAGACGATTAGGCACATACAGATTTTGATTATTTTATAGTAATTCCATTTGCAGATAATAAAAATCGCGATACTTTGCACTTTTGCAGCTCATCTGTTGATGGGAATTCTGTGGAAGGCTAGGTATGACCATAAGCGAAATGTCTATTCAAAATTACATAATTTTAACTTTAACATGGTCCAGTTAAAGAAACAATTTAAATTAATACAATAATGTTTTGTTTTGTTAAGAACAAACCGTTTTAACAATGGTCTTCTTATAATTTTTGAAGTGAAAACTTCTATAGTACCGTTGTGATTTTAAAGTCGATGAAACGAAAAAGCGACAGTAAAAAGAGACAGAGTGGGAGAAAATGAGATAGGAAGCATTATACAGTGTTTTTTATTCTCCACTCGTGTTTACCAAGGCATAGTAACCAAAATTTTTGAAGGTTTCACTTTACCACGTGTGAATTGCACACATGATTTTTTTTAAATACAATACAATTTAGTAAAATTTATTAGATATTCTTTTCTTTAAAGGCATTTTATAAACGTTTCATTAATATTTATTATAATACTGATAAATAAATATTAAATGAAGTGCTTAATTTACTTTTTTAAACTAATTTACTTCATTTTAAACGTAATTTTCCTTAATTACATATTTTTACGTAATTACAACCTACAGTTTGACGCAACCAAGTACACCCTTCAAAGCACCGAGGATTACTGACTTAGGAATGCGGTTCCCAATGATTTAATTGGGCGCTATGCATTTGGCTGCATCTGATTCGCTGTTGCGTCGGCGGCCATCATGGAATTTCGTAGTCAATGCGCTGCACCTGCTACTGTAAATAGAGCTAGACGCCACCTGTCCAGCCACCTGTCACGCTGACCGATTGACCCAGTTATATAACAATGAACTTGCATTCCTGAGTTAGTCACCCTCGATGCCGTGAGGAATATACTTCGTTGCATTAAAAGTTAGGTTATGATTACGTAAAAGCGTATAGAAAGAAGAAAACTTTAAAGAGCGATATTATGATTAATTCTTAATCGATTTAGATGCGGTTTTCCCTAAAATAGATGAAATTTAACACTGATTATATTAATAAGAAATAGATAGATATGTAAACCATAACAAAAATCATTGTAGAAAATCTTTTTTTTTTAGTTATTTTTAATGGAAAGTGGTTTATCTTGTATCGTATATGTATGTCTTTTAGCTTTATTTTATGTTTTCTTTTATCAAAACAATTTTTTTTGATGTACTAGTACGTAAGGTATGTATTTTTTATTATTTATGTGCATAAATGGAAAATGTTTGTTTCTTTCATAAGAAAAATCTTTTTTTTTTTTAATGTGACATGTATTTTGCTAATACAACTAATATACTGTGAGATAAATACCACAGATAAGGTAATCATGATTAAAAGAAAAATGGTGAAATAGGGCAACTGGGAAACTGCGGTGAGGAGCATAGCCCTCCTTCGGCATCAATGTAATTGTCAAAGAAATATTAATTTTATATCTGTATATGTATACAGGGTGTTGGGAGGAGGGATGTAGGAGAAGAAGGCTGAGGCTGAGGCTGAATGAGTATTTTTAACTATATTTAGTTTGGTGCAAAGTTTAATAGTTTTTGAGTTATTTTATTTTTTAAGACTCGAAAATAATATCGTTTTTCGACAAAATTGATTGCTTTCTATGTAGTTACTTTTTTAATAAAACTTTGAACTTTTTTAGAAAGAGTATTAACTAAAGAATTTTTTTAAATTATTTGAATGTCACTATCACTATAATTTTTTTTTGTTATGAGCCTCCAATATTGAAAACAAAAATTTATAATTTTGGTAATCATGTAAATAAGAACATGTAAATAAGTAATTAATCTGGTCATTTTTATTTTTTTTGTTTTATAGTAAACATTTATAAGATTATGAAGAAAAGAAATTAAAGTTGTAATTTTTTCTTTTCCATTTAGGTCAAAATATGAGTTATAATGATGGCGTTGGTTTCTTCCCTGGAGAGAAGGATAAATATCACAACATGAAATGTATTGCTAAATAAGGACTTTGAGATATGAAACTGTTCCCTTTTTGTACACGAGGAGTTTACAGAAAAATATACATGGTAAGGAAAATCATTTAAGAATGTTTTTCGAGTATTACGTTTGTCTGTTGAATGTTATTACATATTTATATAAAAATATGATTAGAATTAAAACACTTGCTTTTGTATGTATCACTAATTTTAATTTTAATTAAACAAAGTGTTTTATTTGCAATCATATTTTTTTAAAATAAATTCAATATAGTCTTTTGTGCATCGATTGTGAAACATTTTTAATAATTGAATTAAAAAAAGCACTACACAAATCTGTAAAACCTACATGAGAAATGATTCACTAAGAGATGATAAGCCTAACCATAATCTCAATTATTGATGTTTATATATTTGTTCATTCATAAATTGCTTGAAATGGATATTTATTCATTCATTCATGATTGTTTGGTTTTTTGAAATATAATAATAAAAATAATAAATGTAATATAAAATAAATAAATAAATAAATAAATAAATAATAATAATAATAATAATAACAATTATTTAATTGTTTTTGTAGACAAAAAAAAAACATTCAGGTATTTGATAAAATTATACTGGGATATCCCTTCAGAATGATTTTGTAATGTTTGAGAATGTTATTTAAGGGATTTATTTTAAAGAAGTTGTTTTCTTTTAAGTATTACGTATGTATTTGGTTGGTTGCTTTATTAAGACTTATTAAAAATTTAGTCAAAGAAATGGTTTCATATTTTTTATGTTCATTCCCATAATATAAACTGCTGTTTAAGTTAAGAGTAAAATTATTTAATTTATGTAATTTCTTTCCAGTAGTATCGGTTGTCGTTTATAGCACCACTACATTCTATAGATATTTTTAGGGTTATACATTTATCTATGGTTAAATGAGAATAAATATTATTATTATTATTATATGTCATTTAAAAGTGTCGGATGAGTCCAATTTTAATTGTTTTTTCGTTTTGTGCCTTTATTATATCTGGTAATTAATTTATTTAATATTGTAGTTTATTTATTTCTGTTGTCCATTTCTTCAGATTAGCAGATTAATGATTGAAAATTGAAGCTTATTTTTGACACAGTCTGTTGGAACAAAAATAGCTCAATCCAAACTTCAAGTACGACATTAAACGTCCGAAGCACTTTTCGGTGGCAAATTTACCTTCTACAGGGACTGAAGAGAACTTCTTTTGCTCTGGCTAGACTGCCAAAGTTTCCAGTCTGTTGAAATCACATCACAGTGCTGCTTTTCAATTTGTTACAACGATAATGGTGTAATTTCTGTATTTGAGTTGATGGCGACATCTTCAGCCTGCACGTAATTAAGGTAATAATAAATCAAAGTTAATTAAAAATGGCTCATTATTGACTACTCACTTTTAATTTTTTGTATTTATTTAGCTTCAAATGAGGATTGCTAAAGTGTCCCTTTTATCCGTGGAAATGAGGATAACAAGCACAAAGTAAATAATTTGCTAAGGAGGGCGTTTATTTATTATATGGAAGCTTGTAGGAAAACATGGTAAGAAAAAATTATGAATATTTTTTATTAAACAATCATAGCTACAAGTTTATTTATTTTAATTTTCCTAAATGTGTTGTTCCTTTCTATGAGACATCATTTGAACTACCCGTGGAATTGCTTTGGTATCGGTTGTCGTTTATAGCGCCACTACATTCTATAAATATTTTTAGGGTTATACATTTATCTATGGTTAAATGAGAATAAATATTATAAGTATTATTATATGTCATTTAAAAGTGTCAGATGAGTGACGCCTTCAGGCACTTTTAATTTTTCCATTATTTCAATTGTTTTTTCGTTTTGTGCTTTTATTATATCTGGTAATTAATTTATTTGATGTTGTAGTTTATTTATTTCTGTTGTCCAATTCTTCAGATTAGCAGATGAATGATGGAAAATTGAAGCTCATTTTTGACACAGTCTCTGTTGGAACAAAAATAGCTCAATCCAAACTTCAACAGACGACACTAAACGTCCGAAGCACTTTTCGGTGGCAAATTTACCTTCTACAGGGACTGAAGAGAACTTCTTTTGCTCTGGCTAGACTGCCAAAGTTTCCAGTCTGTTGAAATCACATCACAGTGCTGCTTTTCAATTTGTTACAACGATAATGGTGTAATTTCTGTATTTGAGTTGATGGCGACATCTTAAGCTTGCCATAATTAACCAGCAAATTCACAGCCTGCACGTAATTAAGGTAATAATAAATCAAAGTTAATTAAAAATGGCTCACTATTGACTACTCACTTTTAATTTTTTGTATTAATTTAGCTTCAAATGAGGATTGCTAAAGTGTCCCTTTTATCCGTGGAAATGAGGATAACAAGCACAAAGTAAATAATTTGCTAAAGAGGGCGTTTATTTGTTATATGGAAGCTTGTAGGAAAACATGGTAAGAAAAACTTATGAATATTTTTCATTAAACAATCATAGCTACAAGTTTATTTATTTTAATTTTCCTAAATGTGTTGTTGCTTTCTATGAGACATCATTTGAACTACCCGTGGAATTGCTTTGGTAAAATTTCTGTTAAATAGATATGTAGAAACAAATAGTAAAGCTAAAAGGATAGAATATTGACAGTTCCTAAATGTTTTTAATAATTAATTAATAACCTTTTTATTAAATTATGAATAGGTTATTACTAAAACTTTGAATTTATTTGATTATTAACTAATAGTTTTGTTATATACTTAGAATTTCCGGTAAATATTAAAATCAAATGACCCAAACATCTGAGTATATTTTATAATGAAATTATTAATAAATAAAATAAAACTATTGATACTCCAAAATATTTATATTAAAATAAAAACACTTAACAATTGCTTTATCTTATTAAGAAATTATCAGAAGCATAAATTACTGAATTATTACTTTAATTTAAAGTCGGTTTTTATTAACTATTTGCAAATTCTAAATTTCTTTAATTACTAACTAATAATTTCGTATGGTTAATCATATCTGAATTCCCTTGCAACTAAATTACAAATATGTTTGAAATTGATACATTATTTGTAATTAATTCTGTAAGATTTGTCATCTATTCACTTTTTGGAAAGTCAATTAAATAAATAGAATAAAAAGCACTTGACAATTGTTTGCCTGAATGAATAGTTTGTACTTCTGATAAAGTCGTATTAAAGGGAAACAATTGTTACGCGTTTCTTCACAATATTTTGTGGTAATCAACTGTTGGTTTAGTTTTTTTATTAAATAATCAATTTTCATCAAGTGAATTTAGGTCATAGGAAATGATAAGTTTATAATTAAAGAAAATTTGTAGTGTTTTTTATAATATAATTTAACAGAATGAGCCTTGATTTTAATTTCATTGCATTTTACTTAGGTAATATATATACATATTTATTATTTATTTACAAAGTAGGTGTATATTATACAATTCTTCATATAAAAAAGAATTTTCAGGATTAATTATAGATAATGCATCAACTTCAAAAACATTTGTAAGTTATGTTTCGGTTTTTATTAGAACACGAACGACATAAACTTTTATAATGATGTAATTGTGTTTTAATTTCTTGTGTATTTTCTCTTTCCGCTATTTTATTATATTGTAAATAAAATATTGATATAATAATCTTTTATGTTCTACATTGACAATTGTTATTACTTTGTTTAATGTATTATATGTGTAATTATGTAAATATTGTAAATTACTGTAGTAAAATGTAAATGACAGGTTTAATTAATAAATCAGTTATAATTAAATACATGTTTTTGTTAACTATATTAAATTGTAGTGGATATTTGATGAGTAAAAGATTTTTCGAAGCCATATTAATTTGACCAATACATATTTATTTCTAAAACAAAGCTTTCCCTTTTTATTCTCTCCTAATAAAAATGTTGAAATTTCTTCAAAAATTTTATTCTTCTAAAAATACCTTCTGCGACATGCTCTCCTGATACAGATGTTGAAATTTCTTCGAAAATTTAATTTTTCTGAAAATACCTCCTACGATTTATGCTCTCCTGATACAAATGTTGAAATTTCTTCGAGTTTTAATTTTCTGAAAATACCTCCTACGATTTATGTTCTCCTGATACAAATGTTGAAATTTCTTCGAAAATTTTATTTTTCTGAAAATACCTCCTGCGACTTATACTCTCCTGATACAAATTGTCAAAATTTAAGCAAATTTTAATTTTTAAGCTTATACGAGGGTCGATCAATAAATAAAAAAAATACCTCCTGCGACTTATGCTCTCCTGATACAAATGGTCAAAATTTAAGTAAAATTTTAATTTTTGAACTTATACGAGGGTTGATCAATAAATAAAAAAATACCTGCTGCGACTTATGCTCTCCTGATACAAATGATCAAAATTTAAGCAAAATTTTAATTTTTGAGCTTATACGAGGGTTGATCAATAAATAAAAAAATACCTGCTGCGACTTATGCTCTCCTGATACAAATGCTCAAAATTTAACCAAATATTTAATTTCAAGGCCTATACGAGGGCTGATCTATAAATAATGTGACAATTTTTATTTTTGAGAAATTTTCTATTTTTGTATTAGGAGAGTATAAGTTGAACCAGGTCTTTTTTATAGTCTTACTGCCAACAAAAATTAATTGACTGATTAATGATTATTAAAGTATTGTTTTAAATAACACATCGTCATATCGCTTTAAGTTTATTTTCTCTATATGGGGAATGAATTAAAACAATTTTTTACCTTTATAAGTTTATTGATAGTCCAATAGGATTTTACATTATCTAATAACCAAGATCTATAGAACAACAATCAATAAATTATAAATACAATACAGTTTAATATTTTATTACAATCGAAACAAAATTATGTACATTGCATTAATTACTTATATACTTTTACAAGTTCAATAATATTATTTACATTCAAATACAATATAACAAAATACCTGTGAGAGAAAATACACAACAAATTAAAATACAATTAAATCTTTAATAATGATTATGTCGTTCGTGTTGTAATAAAAACCGAAAAAGACACAAGTTGTTGTTTGTGGCACTTAATTCATTTTCTCATATTGTATTTGTAGGTATATTAAAATGAGTCAAATTAATAATCCTACATGTACAACAATACGAAAAAGTTAATTCAGTACGATCACCAATATTTTCCGCTATTTTACTATAACACGACAAACTTTTATATTAACATTTAAACGTTATATTTGGACTAACAAGGCCCCTCTAAAACTCCGTGGCCTCCACAATCACCCCTTATAGCCAACCCTTATCCGCCAATATATTTCTAATGATTAAAATATAATTTAGTTTTAATAATTTTAGCAAAAAGACAATTTAGAAAAGTTTTGAGTATCAGAGGGACTTTTTTGTGACAAATATATCGTTTAAATATTAACAAAATAATTTATAAATACAAATAAATACCTGTAAGAGAAATACAAGAAAACAAAAAGAATAAAGTATGATGTCTTCAGTCTTCGATCGATGTCCTTTACCTGTAAGCGAATAGTGCAGTGTATTAACGAACTAAACTACAAAGGACTAACGGCAAAAACTAATAGAATTTTGGTAGAAAAGATTGGACAGATGTCGTCTGAGAGAGCTGGGCAGTCGCCTATTGCTTCTATTCCAGATAACCCACACCAATCAGTCTGAAATGAAGTGACGTTAGAAATAAGACCGCGTGAAGTGTATAAGACACTTCAAAGAACAACTAAAAAGCTAAGTCCAAGGCAAGTCGCTCGGGAAGGCCTCTGCTTCTATGCCTTGGATGAGAAGGAACAAGCAAGATAACGAAACGTTGAATCCTGCGGATCTTGTAGGGTAAATGCGAAGCGTGACAGTAAGAATTGCAGTAAGCAAAGCGAAGAATTAAGCAAGAGAAGAAGCAAAATAAAATCATGCAAAATAAAAAAGTAATTCAAATAAATAAGCATCTAACTACGGAATGGATCTTCTTTGTCTTCTCCAACGAAGACCTGAAACAGATACGGTGGTAATATATCAATAACGAGTCATTTTTAATTAACTTTTATTTATTCTTACCTTAATTATACGCAGACTGTGAATTTGCTGGTTAATTGTGGCAAGCTGAAGATGTCGACAACAATTCAAATGCAGAAATTATACCATTATCGGTGTATAGTGTAGTCTTTTGGTGTTGGGGTTTGAGCTATTTTGTTTCGAACAGCAACATGTCAAAAAAAGCTTCAATTTTCCATCATTCATATGCCAATCTGAAGAAATGGACAACAGAAATAAATTAACTACAACATTAAATAAATTTATCACCAGATATAACAAAAGCATTCACCGAAAAAACAATTAAAAATGGAAAAACTAAAATGACGAAAAGGCGTCACCCACCAGGCACTTTTTAAATGACAGCAAACAGATAACCATAGATAAATGTATAACCCTACAAATATCTATAGAATGTAGTGGCGCTATAAACGACAACCGATACTACTGGAAAGATATATCTTTTAAATAATTTTACTCTTATTAATGTTTTAACTTTTGTAACTAACTTACAAATGTTTTTGAAGTTGATGCATTATCTATACTATACACCTACTTTATAAATAAATAATAAATATGTATATATATTACCTAAGTAAAATGCAATGAAATTAAAATTAAGGCTCATTCTGTTAAATTATATTATAAAAAACACTACAAAATTTCTTTAATTATAAACTAATCATTTCCTATGACCTAAATTCACTTGATGAAAATTGATAATTTAATAAAAAAACAAAACCAACAGTTGATTACCACAAAATATTGTGAAGAAACACGTAACAATTGTTTCCCTTTAATACGACTTTATCAGAAGTACACACTATTCATTCAGGCAAACAATTGTCAAGTGCTTTTAATTTTATTTATTTAACTGACTTTCCAAAAAGTGAATAGATGACAAATCTTACAGAATTAATTACAAATAATGTATCAATTTCAAACATATTTGTAATTTAGTTGCAAGTGAATTCAGATATGATTAACCATACGAAATTATTAGTTAGTAATTAAAGAAATTTAGAATTTGCAAATAGTTAATAAAAACCGACTTTAAATTAAAGTAATAATTCAGTAATTTATGCTTCTGATAATTTCTTAATAAGATAAAGCAATTGTTAAGTGTTTTTATTTTAATATAAATATTTTGGAGTATCAATAGTTTTATTTTATTTATTAATAATTTCATTATAAAATATACTCAGATGTTTGGGTCATTTGATTTTAATATTTACTGGAAATTCTAAGTATATAACAAAACTATTAGTTAATAATAAAATAAATTCAAAGTTTTAGTAATAACCTATTCATAAGAAGTTTTTTATCAATAACTAATAACTTCATTATCAAGTTTATTCAGTTAATCATTTACTTCTAATTTATAAAAGTTTTCGGCGTTTTTAATAAAAAGGTTATTAATTAATTATTAAAAACATTTAGGAACTGTCAATATTCTATCCTTTTAGCTTTACTATTTGTTTCTACATATCTATTTAACAGAAATTTTACCAAAGCAATTCCACGGGTAGTTCAAATGATGTCTCATAGAAAGCAACAACACATTTAGGAAAATTAAAATAAATAAACTTGTAGCTATGATTGTTTAATGAAAAATATTCATAAGTTTTTCTTACCATGTTTTCCTACAAGCTTCCATATAACAAATAAACGCCCTCTTTAGCAAATTATTTACTTTGTGCTTGTTATCCTCATTTCCACGGATAAAAGGGACACTTTAGCAATCCTCATTTGAAGCTAAATTAATACAAAAAATTAAAAGTGAGTAGTCAATAGTGAGCCATTTTTAATTAACTTTGATTTATTATTACCTTAATTACGTGCAGGCTGTGAATTTGCTGGTTAATTATGGCAAGCTTAAGATGTCGCCATCAACTCAAATACAGAAATTACACCATTATCGTTGTAACAAATTGAAAAGCAGCACTGTGATGTGATTTCAACAGACTGGAAACTTTGGCAGTCTAGCCAGAGCAAAAGAAGTTCTCTTCAGTCCCTGTAGAAGGTAAATTTGCCACAGAAAAGTGCTTTGGACGTTTAGTGTCGTCTGTTGAAGTTTGGATTGAGCTATTTTTGTTCCAACAGAGACTGTGTCAAAAATGAGCTTCAATTTTCCATCATTCATCTGCTAATTTGAAGAATTGGACAACAGAAATTAATAAACTACAACATCAAATAAATTAATTACCAGATATAATAAAAGCACAAAACGAAAAAACAATTGAAATAATGGAAAAATTAAAAGTGCCTGAAGGCG
This sequence comes from Agrilus mali, assembly GCA_029378335.1. NCBI lineage: Eukaryota > Metazoa > Arthropoda > Insecta > Coleoptera > Buprestidae > Agrilus > Agrilus mali. Next base: position 4,072,902 of record CM055655.1, on the reverse strand, counting down.
TCACTCATCTGACACTTTTAAATGACATATAATAATACTTATAATATTTATTCTCATTTAACCATAGATAAATGTATAACCCTAAAAATATTTATAGAATGTAGTGGCGCTATAAACGACAACCGATACTACTGGAAAGAAATTACATAAATTAAATAATTTTACTCTTAACATTTTAACTTTTGTAATTAACTTACAAATGTTTTTGAAGTTGATGCATTATCTTTAATTAATCCTGAAAATTCTTTTTTATATGAAGAATTGTATAACATACACCTACTTCGTAAATAAATAATAAATATTTACATTACTACCTAAGCAAAATGCAACGAAATTAAAACCAAGGCTAATTCTGTTAAATTATACGTATTATAAATAACACTACAAAATTTCTTTAATTATAAACTAATCATTTCCTATGACCTAAATTCATTTGATGAAATTTGATAATTTAATAAATAAAACAAAACCAACAGTTGATTTCCACAAAATATATTAAAGAAACACGTAACAATTGTTTCCCTTTAATACGACTTCATCAGAAGTACAAACTATTCATTCAGGCAAAACAATTGTCGTGCTATTTTAATATATTTTGTGGAAATCAATAGTTAGTTTTATTTTATTTATTTAACTATGACTACATCAAGTAAATCATAGGAAATTATTAGTTTGTAACTAAAGAAAATTTGGAATCATATGCATAATGATTTAACAAAATGGGCATTGGGTTTCAATTTCCTTGAATTTTAACTAGTTAATACACATATTACTATTTATTTATTTATTTGCAAAGTGTGCGTATATTATAAAATTCTTTATATGACAAATCTTACAGAATTAATTACAAATAATGTATCAATTTCAAACATATTTGTAATTTAGTTGCAAGTGAATTTAGATATGATTAACCATATGAAATTATTAGTTAGTAATTAAAGAAAAAAGAAATTTAGAATTTGCAAATAGTTAATAAAAAACTTGACATTAAATTAAAAATAATAATTTAGTAATTTATGCTTCTGGTGTATTCTTAATAATGTGAAGCAATTGTTAAGTGTTTTCTTTTTAATATTATGGTGCTATAAAGGGCAATCGGTAGTCGGTACTATTGGAAAGTAATTAGATAAAATAGTTTTCCTCTTAATTTTTAGAAGATTAAATACCTATTTAATTAACTAAAAAAAGCTAAGTAGTTAATGTTATCTTCTATTAATATTGTTAATACATAAATATGTACATTATCTAAAAAAAATGCAAAGAAGTCAAACATCAAGGTTTATAACGTCCTATATATCTTTAATTACTAACCAATAATTCCATTATCAAGTACCTTATATAAGGTAATTTTACGTTATTTGTTAAAATTACCTTAAAAAATTTTTGTGGGATAAACAAAAACTTCTACTTTAAAATAATTATTGAAAATTTGCGGCTGTTGTACCCCATAACCAACTCTTAACACCCCTCTGACAAATTATGTAACTACATATTGTAAACGTTATATAACATTGACTATAAATGTTCAAATGCGTTCATGAACGACTACTACAGTAAAATTATTGGATAATATTGGCAATAATGTCCTTGTAATTGAAAACATTGACCATAGGGCGTTCAATTACTAACCAATAATTTCATTATCAAGTGTACTCAAAATTTCTAGATATTTTCTTTTAGAAATACTTAGCGTATTTGATAACAAAACTATTATTTAATAATTAAACAATTTTAAAAACATAAGTAAGTACATGCAATATTCCGTCCTTTCAACTTTTCGAATTAATTTAGTCTGTTTTAAAATCTTACCAAATAATTTCCAAAAGTAGTTCACAAATGGTGTCTTCTCGAAAGGAAATAATACATTTAATGAAATATCCTCAGGATGTTATCTCTGCACAGAAAATCTTTATATCCACCGTCCCATAGTGAAATCTCTGTAAAAACAACAAACACTTTATTTACCCTTACTTAAAGCTAAATTAAAACAAAAAATAAATATAAAAAAGGAAGTAAAAATAAAAACGCAAATAAAGAAAATATGGAATCAAATTCAAAGCTGTTCAGGGGTTAAAAATCATTAATTATTCAAAACCAAGAGAGAGATTCATTTTGAATAACTAAAGATTTTAAACGCTGAACGGCTTTGAATTTAATTCTATAGCGGCATTCTAAAGGGAGAACAAGTAATTAAGGAAAATATGGTCAATATTCATTTTGAAAATTGTACATGACTAAATTTCTTTAATTACTATTAGTTTCATTGTCAAATGTTCTCATAATTTACTAATATTAAAAAATAAAATAAAATGAATTAAAAAAACTTAAATATATACCTATAATATTGTCTTTTTATTTAAAAAAAAGTGGGACTCGAAAAGTACACGAACGAATTCTTTAATTTTTTAAAACAATAATAAAACTTGCAATTACTTATTATACACAAACGATTTCTAAAATTTTCAAAACGTTATGTAATTATTTTGAATTTTATAACAAGCCGAAAATAATAAATACTTAAAGTTTGAAAAAGAATAGTCTTGTTAAATAATTATTATTAAATGAAATATAATGGAAAAATGTAAAAGAAATTTATTAAATTATAACTAACTTTTAACACATTCTTTTTATGTATAATTTTATAATAAAAGCGAACATACATCACAGCAACCGCCATTCCTAACTTTTAGTATTATTTGAATTTGACAGAAAAAAACATCTCACATATAACTTATAAATAAAATTCACCAAAAAAAAGAAAAAGAACCAGTACTGTAATACATACCAACGTATTTTTTTTTAAATAATAAAACTGAAATTATGCATATGCAACCCATTATACACCGCGAAATTCATGTTGTATAACTGCATAAACAATTTATACCTTTACAAAAAGGTTTTAGTAAATTCTTGAAATGTTAAATATGTAATTATATTGAACTTTATAATAAGCAGAAAATAAATACCTAAAATTTGAAAAAAAAATCACCTTGTTAGATGATTATTCGAAACATTGGGAATTTTAAAAAATTGAAAATCGATTAATAATACAATAAATGGTAAGTTGTTTTAATATCAATTATTGATGGTACTAACATAAGTTTAAAATTCAGTTATTAATAAACTACAGATAAAAAACTTGTCTCAGGTACAAGTAAGTCTTGGTATAGATATAATTGTAAATGATTATAAAAAAATAAATAACTTATGTCTTCTGAAGATGCGTATGTTGGGTGAAACATGTGTTAAGTGTGTAAATAAATTAGTGGAAAATTGAACTTTGTAGTTTCATTTAATTGTTTAAATCGTGATCTTCCATAAAGTAATGGCCGAATCAATCAATAAAAAAAAAAATTATAACAAATGTAAATAGTAAAACAGTCTTAAATACGTTTCAGCAAAGTAGTCAAAAACACACTTTAAGACGAAAAACAAAACAAAAAAAAAAATAATAAATAAGTAAATAATTAGTTAAACAGCATTAAATTTGTTATATATGTTGTAATAATTTTTGAATATTAGATTACTGTCCAGGCCCTAAAGTGAATTAAAATAAAAAATTCATTATACAAAGCAAACTACTTTAAATGTTTAAATGTTTTTTTTTTCAGGAAGCTACTTTTATTTTATTTGATAAGAATTTGGCTTTGAATTCACGTTCGGGCCGTGGCAGTAATCTTACATTTAAAAAATTATTATAACATATAACAAATTTAAATTTTTTTTATACATACCTACCTATTTACAATTATTATATTTATACTAGGACCAACATGTACTTGAGACAACTTTTTTTTATCAACAATTTAATAATAACTAACTTTTAAACCTATGTTAGAATCACCAATAATTGATAGTAGAATAACTTATCATTAAACGTTATTTTGATTTAAAAAATTAAATAAATTCTTTAAGGAAATATGTCGACTTACATGTTGCATTGCTATACTATAGATCCTTCCTGTTGTAGCAGGAACATGAAAGGGTTCAAAATAGCAATGGAAATGATATACTTCTTTCAACAGACAAATATAATACTCGAAAAACATTCTTAAATGATTATCCTTACCATGTATATTTCTCTGTAAACTCCTCGTGTACAAAAAGGGAACAGTTTCATATCTCAAAGTCCTTATTTAGCACTACATTTCATGTTGTGATATTTATACTTCTGTCCAGGGAAGAAACCAACGCCATCATTATAACTCATACTTTGACCTAAATGGAAAAGAAAAAATTACAACTTTAATTTCTTTTCTTCATAATCTTATAAATGTTTACTATAAAGCAAAAAAAATAAAAATGACCAGATTATTTACTTATTTACTTGTTCTTATTTACATGATTACCAAAATTAAAATGATATTTATTGATAATATCTCTTACCAACTATCTTGTTCTGCAAACTCCTCATAATAATATACTTCACATACATTGGGGTAATATCTGCTATGCAGAACTGTTGCCTGAATGTACAATTCATAGGACAGACAGGAAAACTGGTGCACTTTCCCAAATGAATATTATCAAAACCCAAAATACCTGTCCAAAAATAATTAACTTTGAAAAACAATTCAACTAAAGTGTCGTGTTTTGGCGTTGGGGTTTGAGCTATTTTGTTCGTTCTACAAAAACAATTCAGCCAATAAATGAAAATAGTAATCAATTCTTGTACAATGAACCGAAATCAATATTTTTCAAAAACCAATTCGATACATTTCTATTTTAAAATATTTAAAATGGCCGACTGAACTCGCCCTTGTTAATTTAGTTAATCAATGTAAATCTTTTAAATAAACCTTTTTGAGAACCAAAAAATACATACCAGATATAAAACTGAAATTCCGGAATCTATTGTGATATAAATTTTAGATATAATACTACTTTTTTCCAATATTTTTAATTAAAAATGCAGATAACAGCAACAGATTCAATATGCATTACTAGCATCGAAAAAACAGAACTGACAGATGCTGACAGAACTGTTGTCATTAACATTATAATTAATGTACCGTCTATCACTTTATTTTCCTGAATAGTTGTTGATTGTTGCAAAACTCGACTTATAAATACATTTTTATAAAATTTAAATATCTCCATTGTAAATTATTATAATTGCTATATAAAACAATAATTTTTTTTTTAAATTTATTAAATAATTAAAAAGTACGACTGGTAACGAGATTATCCGCAAGTTACGGAAGTCTTCGAAAGGGTGCGCCGTAGACGCCAGGCACGCGCGCGCGCGGAATATTTAAAATTTAAAATTAATTTATCTAGGATAGAACTTAAAACCAAAAAAATATTTAAATAATAAATAATTGCCTTCAGGCACTATCTCCGACATACATATGTGGGAATAATTAAATGATTAACTCGATATAATAAAAAGAGCTGACAGTTAACAAATTTTTTATTCATAAATAAATACAAAAGTTAGTATGCGCTCAAATAATTATTTTATTTGACGCTACTACATATGTATTTTTGTTAGTATTCAAAATTACTTTTCGCTGTAGCGAAAAGATTTTGCTAATATTTATAGAAATAAATTGTATGAAAAATAAAACAGAATAGCGCAATAACTTTATTGAAAAGAAACTTACAAAAGCAAATTAAAGCCATGTTAATGTAGAAAAAATGAAAACAATACCATTACCTCATAAACATATCGTATATAAATGGAAAAGCACGGAAAATACGTAGTTTTAAATGCAGTCTTAAAAAATAAGGATAATTTATATTATTTAGTAATAACTGGTAAGTAATATTTATGTGACTTGGTATCTCTGGTATGTTTAAAGGGAGTCTTGGGGGTGTCTATTAAGGTTGCAGGACATGGAATCTTTTGGCGGGGTTGGTATTCGTTTTTATACGATGTTAAAATCGTAACATTACTCTCTCCAAGACTTATATTTGAAACATTCGATCTACGGGTGATTCTTTCTACTTTTTGAATATTTTGCTGTTTGGTGAAGTTGCCATATGATCGTGCTTCCGACTGACCATAAAATTGTCCTCCAACCGATAAATTGTCCTTCCTCACGATTTTTTGTGCTCTTTCGTACGGCTCGTGGTGCGAAGATGACCATTGTGATCCTCTCTTGTCGTGAACGTTGCACTTATGCGTTTCTTGGTGCGAATGATGTTTTTGATTTTCCTGAAGATTTGATCTGTGAATTGAACTCAAACTGCGCCTGTCAGTTTGAGTATTATTAATGTAATGACTTTGATCGTTGAGGGTGTTAATTGACTTCCTCATTGCTAGAGCAGCCGAACTGCTCACATGAAGAGCCTCTGTTGACGAGTGAATGCCCTTACGGTGTAACACTTGATTTCCAATGTCGGCTTCGGTTTGTAAGACGCTTCGTCTATGATGACTTTCCGTTTTGACGCCGTGAGCTTCTTGTTTTGATGATACAATTCGCTTTTCACTCGATGACCTGACCACTTGACCCGATACTTGTTGACCTGTTGTCTCGGTCACGTTGTTGACAATCTGCCTGGTGTGTTCTGCCTTTTGTTGTTGTTGTTGTATTTGGTTTATATTTGTTTGCGAGGATGACATTCGGGTTTCTTTTACTTCTTTAGAAGCCGAATCTTTCTTTACATGTTGTTCTACTTGTTGTAATTTGTTTACTTCACTTACTGCTCTTTGTTTTGAGTCAGAAACATCAGTTCCTGATCTCTTTGTGTAGGTGTTGTAATTGATTTCGTTCGTAGTTTTCATTACAGATTTGTCATCTCCCAGTGTGATGTGTGATTCTGTATGACGGTTTCTGTCGAATGATAGACGAGCTCGTACATTTTGTAAAGCTTCTTTCTGAGTAGCTTCGTATGCCTTTTTAGTTGTTGTTGTATATTGAGATTTCTCAACTGAAGAATCGCGGAAATCGGAAATTTTTAAATTGTCTTGCGGCTTCTTGACTGGCATTCGTTCGGCCTGTACAGGTTTAAAATCATCCTTGCTTCTGGGTGAACCCATAAATTCACCCTCAGGTTTTAAGTTGTCTTGGTGTCGGACAACAGGTGCACGTTCCCCTGGACCGATGGGACTCTTTGGCGGTCTTTCAAAACCTCCTTCTGGTTTTAAATTGTCTACTGGTTTTTTAGGCTTTTGACGTTCTACCGGTCTGTAACCAGGTTTATGAGGACGATCAAATTCACCTTCAGGAAATAGATTATCGGGATGTCTGATTGGTGTTCTTCGTTCACCTGGTCCAGTTTTAGTTGAAGTTGGTCTTTCAAAGTTGCCTTCTGGTTTTAAATTATCCTTCGGTTTTGTAGGCGTAGGACGCTCTGTTGGGCTAAACTTAGACTTTTCTGGACGAACAAAGTCCCCTTCAGGATGTAAATTATCAGGATGTCTAATAGGGGTACTCCTTTCTCCTGGAATGTACTTCGGAGAATCATGTTTTTCAAATTCTCCTTCAGGTTTCAAGTTATCTTTTGGTTTAACAGGCGATAGCCTTTCGGCTGGTGTAAATTGTGGTTTATGGGGCCTTTCAAACGATCCTTCTGGTTTTAAATTGTCGCTATGTTTAATTGGTTTAGGTCGCTCACCAGGAGTTAATTCCACCGGCTTGGGTATCTCTATTTTTCCTTCAAGTTTTAAATTATCTGCATGTCGAACTTGTGAAGTTCGTTCTGTGACTGTTGTTGAAAATTCATCACGTTTTCTGTATTCAGTAAATTCGCCTTCAACTTTGAGATTGTCTTCTCTAATAACAATTTCAGATCGATCTCCTTTAATAACATGGTAGTCGTCTCTTGTTCTGTGATCAATGAATTGACCTTCGGGTTTAAGATTGTCTTCTGGTTTTCTCACTTCATACCTTTCACCCTTCACAACCCTATAATCATCTCTAGAACGGACATCTGTAAATTCTCCTTCAACTTTAAGATTGTCTTCTCTAATTACGATTTCTGATCGATCACCTTTAACAACATGGTAATCATCTCTAGTTCTTTGATCAATAAACTGTCCTTCGGGTTTAAGATTATCCTCTGGTTTTTTCACATCATATCTTTCACCCCTGACGACCTTGTAATCATCTCTGGAACGAATATCTGTAAATTCGCCTTCAATTTTCAAGTTGTCCTCATGTTTAGTAATTTGAACTTTATCAGTGATAGAAGCTACGCTAGCAAGTTCGTCTTTACGTCGGATTTCAATTGTTCCTTCTAAGTGGAGATTATCTTCATGTTTAATAGGAGTTCTTTTTTCACCTGGAGATACCTTTATTGGAGCAGGTCTTTCGAATTCACCTTCAGGTTTTAAATTATCTTCTGGTCGTCTTTGTTTTGGTCGCTCTGCTGGAGTATATCCTGGTTTTTGAGGTACTTCAATCTCTCCTTCTGGACGAAGATTATCTTCATGTTTTATTGGTGTTCTTCGTTCAGCAGGACCAACTTTAGTTGGAGAGGGTCTTTCGAATTCTCCTTCAGGACGAAGATTGTCTTCTGGACGTTTTTGCTTGGGCCTCTCAGCCGGAATAAACCCTGGATTTTCGGGGCGTTCAAATTCACCTTCAGGATGAAGATTGTCTGTATGTCTAATTGGTGTTCTACGTTCACCAGGTCCAATTTTGGTAGGCGTTGGTCTTTCAAACTCTCCTTCGGGGCGAAGATTATCTTCTGGTCTTTTCTGTTTTGGCCTTTCTGCAGGAGAATACCCTGGTTTTTCAGGTCGTTCAAAGTCTCCTTCTGGACGAAGATTATCTTCATGTTTTATTGGTGTTCTTCGTTCAGCAGGACCAACTTTAGTTGGAGACGGTCTTTCAAATTCACCCTCTGGACGAAGATTATCCTCTGGACGTTTTTGTTTAGGTCTTTCTGCTGGAATGTATCCTGGTTTTTCAGGTCGTTCAAATTCACCTTCTGGATGTAAGTTATCACTTGGCTTTCTTGGTGTAGGTCTTTCAGCAGGTCTGAATTTAGGTTTTTCTGGTACATCAAAGTCTCCTTCTGGACGAAGATTATCTTCATGTTTTATTGGTGTTCTTCGTTCAGCAGGACCAACTTTAGTAGGAGACGGTCTCTCGAATTCACCTTCTGGACGAAGATTATCCTCTGGACGTTTTTGTTTAGGTCTTTCTGCTGGAATGTATCCTGGTTTTTCAGGTCGTTCAAATTCACCTTCCGGATGTAAGTTATCACTTGGCTTTCTTGGTGTAGGTCTTTCAGCAGGTCTGAATTTAGGTTTTTCTGGTACCTCAAAGTCTCCTTCTGGACGAAGATTATCTTCATGTTTTATTGGTGTTCTTCGTTCAGCAGGACCAACTTTAGTTGGAGACGGTCTTTCAAATTCACCCTCTGGACGAAGATTATCCTCTGGACGTTTTTGTTTAGGTCTTTCTGCTGGAATGTATCCTGGTTTTTCAGGTCGTTCAAATTCACCTTCTGGATGTAAGTTATCACTTGGCTTTCTTGGTGTAGGTCTTTCAGCAGGTCTGAATTTAGGTTTTTCTGGTACCTCAAAGTCTCCTTCTGGACGAAGATTATCTTCATGTTTTATTGGTGTTCTTCGTTCAGCAGGACCAACTTTAGTTGGAGACGGTCTTTCAAATTCACCCTCTGGACGAAGATTATCCTCTGGACGTTTTTGTTTAGGTCTTTCTGCTGGAATGTATCCTGGTTTTTCAGGTCGTTCAAATTCACCTTCCGGATGTAAGTTATCACTTGGCTTTCTTGGTGTAGGTCTTTCAGCAGGTCTAAATTTAGGTTTTTCTGGTACCTCAAAGTCTCCTTCTGGACGAAGATTATCTTCATGTTTTATTGGTGTTCTTCGTTCAGCAGGACCAACTTTAGTTGGAGACGGTCTTTCAAATTCACCCTCTGGACGAAGATTATCCTCTGGACGTTTTTGTTTAGGTCTTTCTGCTGGAATGTATCCTGGTTTTTCAGGTCGTTCAAATTCACCTTCTGGATGTAAGTTATCACTTGGCTTTCTTGGTGTAGGTCTTTCAGCAGGTCTGAATTTAGGTTTTTCTGGTACCTCAAAGTCTCCTTCTGGACGAAGATTATCTTCATGTTTTATTGGTGTTCTTCGTTCAGCAGGACCAACTTTAGTTGGAGACGGTCTTTCAAATTCACCCTCTGGACGAAGATTATCCTCTGGACGTTTTTGTTTAGGTCTTTCTGCTGGAATGTATCCTGGTTTTTCAGGTCGTTCAAATTCACCTTCTGGATGTAAGTTATCACTTGGCTTTCTTGGTGTAGGTCTTTCAGCAGGTCTGAATTTAGGTTTTTCTGGTACCTCAAAGTCTCCTTCTGGACGAAGATTATCTTCATGTTTTATTGGTGTTCTTCGTTCAGCAGGACCAACTTTAGTTGGAGACGGTCTTTCAAATTCACCCTCTGGACGAAGATTATCCTCTGGACGTTTTTGTTTAGGTCTTTCTGCTGGAATGTATCCTGGTTTTTCAGGTCGTTCAAATTCACCTTCTGGATGTAAGTTATCACTTGGCTTTCTTGGTGTAGGTCTTTCAGCAGGTCTGAATTTAGGTTTTTCTAGTACCTCAAAGTCTCCTTCTGGACGAAGATTATCTTCATGTTTTATTGGTGTTCTTCGTTCAGCAGGACCAACTTTAGTTGGAGACGGTCTTTCAAATTCACCCTCTGGACGAAGATTATCCTCTGGACGTTTTTGTTTAGGTCTTTCTGCTGGAATGTATCCTGGTTTTTCAGGTCGTTCAAATTCACCTTCTGGATGTAAGTTATCACTTGGCTTTCTTGGTGTAGGTCTTTCAGCAGGTCTGAATTTAGGTTTTTCTGGTACCTCAAAGTCTCCTTCTGGACGAAGATTATCTTCATGTTTTATTGGTGTTCTTCGTTCAGCAGGACCAACTTTAGTTGGAGACGGTCTTTCAAATTCACCCTCTGGACGAAGATTATCCTCTGGACGTTTTTGTTTAGGTCTTTCTGCTGGAATGTATCCTGGTTTTTCAGGTCGTTCAAATTCACCTTCTGGATGTAAGTTATCACTTGGCTTTCTTGGTGTAGGTCTTTCAGCAGGTCTGAATTTAGGTTTTTCTGGTACCTCAAAGTCTCCTTCTGGACGAAGATTATCTTCATGTTTTATTGGTGTTCTTCGTTCAGCAGGACTAACTTTAGTTGGAGACGGTCTTTCAAATTCACCCTCTGGACGAAGATTATCCTCTGGACGTTTTTGTTTAGGTCTTTCTGCTGGAATGTATCCTGGTTTTTCAGGTCGTTCAAATTCACCTTCTGGATGTAAGTTATCACTTGGCTTTCTTGGTGTAGGTCTTTCAGCAGGTCTGAATTTAGGTTTTTCTAGTACCTCAAAGTCTCCTTCTGGACGAAGATTATCTTCATGTTTTATTGGTGTTCTTCGTTCAGCAGGACCAACTTTAGTTGGAGACGGTCTTTCAAATTCACCCTCTGGACGAAGATTATCCTCTGGACGTTTTTGTTTAGGTCTTTCTGCTGGAATGTATCCTGGTTTTTCAGGTCGTTCAAATTCACCTTCTGGATGTAAGTTATCACTTGGCTTTCTTGGTGTAGGTCTTTCAGCAGGTCTGAATTTAGGTTTTTCTGGTACCTCAAAGTCTCCTTCTGGACGAAGATTATCTTCATGTTTTATTGGTGTTCTTCGTTCAGCAGGACCAACTTTAGTTGGAGACGGTCTTTCAAATTCACCCTCTGGACGAAGATTATCCTCTGGACGTTTTTGTTTAGGTCTTTCTGCTGGAATGTATCCTGGTTTTTCAGGTCGTTCAAATTCACCTTCTGGATGTAAGTTATCACTTGGCTTTCTTGGTGTAGGTCTTTCAGCAGGTCTGAATTTAGGTTTTTCTGGTACCTCAAAGTCTCCTTCTGGACGAAGATTATCTTCATGTTTTATTGGTGTTCTTCGTTCAGCAGGACCAACTTTAGTTGGAGACGGTCTTTCAAATTCACCCTCTGGACGAAGATTATCCTCTGGACGTTTTTGTTTAGGTCTTTCTGCTGGAATGTATCCTGGTTTTTCAGGTCGTTCAAATTCACCTTCTGGATGTAAGTTATCACTTGGCTTTCTTGGTGTAGGTCTTTCAGCAGGTCTAAATTTAGGTTTTTCTGGTACCTCAAAGTCTCCTTCTGGACGAAGATTATCTTCATGTTTTATTGGTGTTCTTCGTTCAGCAGGACCAACTTTAGTTGGAGACGGTCTTTCAAATTCACCCTCTGGACGAAGATTATCCTCTGGACGTTTTTGTTTAGGTCTTTCTGCTGGAATGTATCCTGGTTTTTCAGGTCGTTCAAATTCACCTTCTGGATGTAAGTTATCACTTGGCTTTCTTGGTGTAGGTCTTTCAGCAGGTCTGAATTTAGGTTTTTCTGGTACCTCAAAGGCTCCTTCTGGACGAAGATTATCTTCATGTTTTATTGGTGTTCTTCGTTCAGCAGGACCAACTTTAGTTGGAGACGGTCTTTCAAATTCACCCTCTGGACGAAGATTATCCTCTGGACGTTTTTGTTTAGGTCTTTCTGCTGGAATGTATCCTGGTTTTTCAGGTCGTTCAAATTCACCTTCCGGATGTAAGTTATCACTTGGTTTTTTAGGTGTTGGTCTTTCGGCTGGTCTAAACTTCGGCTTTTCAGGAATTTCAAAGTCACCCTCTGGTCGTAAATTATCTTCAGGTTTTCTTTGCTTGGGTCTTTCAGCCGGTACAAATTTAGGCTTTTGAGGTACTTCAAATTCCCCTTCTGGATATAAATTATCAACTGGTTTTATCTGTTTGGGACGTTCAGCTGGTTTAAATTGTAGCTTAATCTGTTTATCAAATTCCCCTTCAGGACGTAAATTATCAATGGGTTTCTTTTGTTTAACTCGTTCTACAGACTTAGGAGTAAAATCTTCTTTAGATTTTGGTGTTAATTGTATAGTACCTTCAGGTTTTAAGTTATCTTTATGGACAATAACTGTTTGACGATGAATATCTTTATCCGTGAAGCTTCTATATACATTTTGAGTTGTAGTTACATTTTCTGTATCCTGTTTAAGGTAGAATTTTTCAACGTCCTCTTTTGTCCACGTTCGACGACGACGGAATGGTATTTCTGTTTCTTTTTCAGTATAGTCAACATGTGAAGACGTATCAAAAGTCATGCTTCCTTCTAAGGTTAAATTGTCTTGGCGCTTGTTTATCATTTGAGTTCTTTCTTTTGATGTAAATTCTACGAAATCGGATCTGTTTGTTGTTTCAGAGGTGAAGTCGCCTTCAACTTTGGTCCATGTGTTGCGTCTTATGGGACTTGTTCTATCAACTTGTTCGCCTAAGTAAGAAGTATGAGTGGTTGTTTCACCTATAACAAAAGGAATGGAGGAATCATGTTAAAATATTTTATATACTTTACTTGTATTTATGCTAATAAACATACCAATAAATTCTCCACCAATAGTGATGTTATCCACACGACGAACAACATCTGCTCGTTCTCCTTTTACGACTCTATAATCTTCTGTTAGTGTTGTAGATGATGTAAAGTCTCCTTCTGGTCGTAAATTATCTTGAGGTTTTACAACGGGAGCTCGATCACCCGGTTTCCATACATGTGGTTGACGTTTTTCAAATTCTCCTTCTGGTTTTAAGTTGTCTTGTGGTTTCTTAACAGGAGACCTGTCACCTGGTTGCCACTCTTCTGGTTTTCTTCTCTCGAACTCACCTTCGGGTTTTAAGTTGTCTTGAGGTTTTTTTATTGGAGCTCTATCACCAGGTCTCCATTCTTCTGGACGACGCTTTTCAAAATCACCTTCAGGTCTTAGGTTATCTTGCGGTTTCTTAACTGGAGCCCTATCGCCGGGTCTCCATTCTTCTGGATGGGGCCTTTCAAATTCTCCTTCTGGTCTTAGATTATCTTGAGGTTTTCTGACTAGAGCCCTATCACCGGGTCTCCATTCTTCTGGATGGGGCCTCTCAAATTCTCCTTCTGGTTTCAGATGGTCTTGAGGACGTTTAACAGGTGCTCTGTCACCGGGTTTCCACTCATGCGGCTGACGTTTCTCAAACTCTCCTTCAGGTTTTAGATTATCTATAGGTTTTTTTACAGGAGCTCTTTCACCTGGTCTCCAGTTTTCTGGTTGTCTTTTAGCGAATTCGCCTTCTGGTTTTAGATGGTCTTGAGGGATTATTATAGGAGCCCTTTCCCCCTTGGTTGCATTGTACTCATCCTTCGGTTTTCCGTAGAAAGGTCCGTCAGGATGCAAGTGGTCGTTATATTCTTCGGGTTTGTGGGGGCAATAATGGCGGCTATAAAATTAAAATTCGAATGTACTAATTGTAATGATCAGCAATTATTTCTATTTATTTGTTGTGGTAGTATCTATCTAACTGTCTCTCGTAGTAATCGACAAATTTCTGGATTTTCTTGAAGTGAATATTTTTTAAGCAGCATTTATAAGGACGAAAATAATAATAACAGATGTGAATATGTACCTATATCGTAATAATTGGTAAAAAAATGCTTTCTTCCTCATGGAAAGTTCTTAATTACTAAATCTATCACAAAAATCTGTGAAATGATAACTCAAGCAAAAACTGCAAGTTTAAATACTAAAATCAATTTTCAAATAATAATTGATATATTTATTATCGCAACTATTGTAAAACATTTTAAAAACAATTATTAATGGTTTGAGTAACAAAAACAATGGGATTGTTTAACTAAAATATTTATATTGTTTCAACCCTTTCGGGTCATTAATATTTTAGCTTTTGATAATTGATAACGACCCGAAAGGGTAGAAACAATATAAATATTTTAGTGAAACAATCCCATTGTTTTTGTTACTCAAACCTTTAATAAACTCAAAGATAATAACTGTTAGTTAATATAAGTGTGAATCTTGTTGACATTTCCGAAGCAATTCCAAACCTACACGACTTCCTTTTGAAAACTTTCTCTAAACGAACTTCGCAACATTTATCGTTATTAACATATTGTTTTTGGTCAGGCAAACAAGTTCTTGTATTATATTACATATAGGTACGCTTGCTTTCTTGTTTCTTTCGGTTCGGAGCCCACGTTAGAGGCACAGGGTGGATCTTAAGTTTCAACCGCATATGTTGACGTAACAGAAGGTTTTACGACATTTCTATGACACAATCTTGAAATAAGTAGCTAAATAAAACAAATGAAAGTGTTAAAAATATCACTTTTGTCTTAACAAATTTCACGTCTGTTATGATATTCTTAAAAGATTCAAGCAAATAACTAAAAAACCATTGTCCTATTTTACTTTTCTTCTTTCATAAAATAGAAAGGTATAAAGTCGGTACAAGGAAAATCAGTTTCATTAGTTAGTTATTATTATAGGGTCATTTGGACACAAATTGGTACTCGGTACCTATCTATCAATGGTTTACATTGTTTTATCCACAATTGTTTTAGGAAAAAGGAAATATTACACTTTAAATTTTAATTATTACTAGCTGGAGTAGTGACTTTCGGCAGCATTTAAAATTTTTTTCTTCTATATTTTAATTTTCTGGGCCGTAAGCCTTTTTGCCAACGTCATTACACAAAAACTTTCATTCCTTATTTTTGCCCTCTTTAAGGTAAAATTTTTAAAAGCTTTAAATGTCGTATTTATATATTTATATATAAAAAATAAGTTTCAAGCCTCTAGCTTTATATCTACTTATCTATCTCTGTACCAAATTCTCATTTAAATCGGTTCAGAGTTACTTTCACATTTATATTATAGATTTATATAGTTTAATTATAATTTAAAATATTTTTTATAGCTTAGTATTCAACTACTTTTATTGATCCAAATAAACAAAACATCTATAACTTTTTACACTTAATATTTTAATTTTCTGGGCCGTAAGCTTTTTGGACGACGTCATTACACAAAAACTTCTATCGGCTAATTTTATCCCCTTTAGGATAAAATTTTTACAAACATTCAATGTCGTATTTATTTATATCTAATCAAAAGCCTAAAAATCGTTAAAAATTACGGAATTTCCGCACAAACTTTCCTATTTCAACCCCTTACAACCCTTTTTTCGCATTAAAAAGTAGCCTATGTCCTTTCTCAGGCTCTAGACTATCTCTGTACCAAATTTCATTTAAAGCGGTTCAGTAAATTTTAGGCGAGATTGTGTAGCATACAGACAGAGTTACTTTCGCCTTAACCTATAATATTCCGCGAATTTATTTTCATCGATTTTCCCATGAGAATAAGATATTTTCCCGCATTAAAACGTAGCCCATGTGTAAATCCAGGGTGTCAGCTAACTCCATACCAAGTTTTATTAAAATCGCTCCAGCCGTTTAGACGTGAAGAAGTAACAAACATACACACTCACAAACTTTTGCCTTTATAATATTAGTGTGATTGTTTTATATGTATTTAATTTAAAGAACAGTTCCGTCACCTTTCATTAATCATACATTAACTAAGAAATCACATTATCCTCTTTGCGGTCGTATCGAATATTCAAATACGTCATTGTGCATCTGCAAATCATGAGCAAAATAAAACACTTGCTCAGCAGTGACATTGAAGGCGCTCGAAATTCACCTTATCCAATGTAAGATCAACAATTAAACGGTTCAGTATTTTCATACACGGTTGGTTGGTTAACTTTATTTAAAGGTTCATCGGTTCAAAACAAATCAAAATGTAAAATCAAAAAATTCCTAGTTTTAAGTGAGTTTCTAAGTAGTAATAAAATACCATAGTTTTATGATAATTAACTTTTTACGTTTTACTTGCAATATACAATTGCTTTTCTTAACTGCAATTCAGCCAATGGCTTATCTTAAATCAATGGCTACATAGAGACGTGCCCAAAAGTTTTTTTTTTGTAGACACATTAGTCCGGTCAAATTAGACCAAAAAATAAGAGTAAAGCTACATAAATTCCCACCAAGCTGAAAATCAGTGAGATTGTTTAAAATATGATTAAAAATAAAATTTGAAAGTTCCCCATCTTTCCCCTGTATGGATAAAATTTTATTCAAGGTTAAAGGTCAAAAAAATGAGTTTTTCGCGATTTTCAGCAAAACGGTAAGTTTTATCATAAAATTACCCCAGACAAAAATTGTAGATCATAAAATTATCTATAAAATATGTATCTCTAAAATACCCCAAAATAAGCTATGTGACAAATAAATCCCCAAGAACCAGAAAATACTTAGTACAAATAGAAAAAAGATTGTAGAGGGAAATTTTTCCCCAGAAGAATTCCCCTGAAAAATATATCCCCAAAAAATACCCCAAAGGAAAAAAATCCCCTATTTTTTGGGGAAAATCCCCTAATCTGGCAACCCTGAGACTAACAGTATTTCATTTATTGGGCACACTGACATAAAGCAGGTACATATAAGACCCTAGCCACGCATACAATTGAACAGGAGACAGATGTCTCGAGGTTACACTGGCGTATAAAATAAGGCACTGGGTTCCATTTTACCTGATATCTCAGAAACGGTGGCTCTTAGGAAAAAAATATTAATACATATTTTATAGATAATTTTATGATCTACAATTTTTCTCTGGGGTAATTTTATGATAAATTTACCGTTTTGCTGAAAATCGCGAAAAACTAATTTTTTTGACCTTTAACCTTGAATAAAATTCTTCCATACAGGTGAATGATGCAGAACTTTCATATTTTATTTTTAATCATATTTGAAACAATCTTACTGATTTTTAGCTTGGTGGGAATTTATGTAGCTTCGAATGTTTAAATTGACCGGACTACATGCTGTGCAGCTTTTCCGAAAAACTCTGATATGTCTATAGCCTATACTAATTGTAAATCGATGGTTTTAAAGCTAATCCTACCAAAAAGTATATGTAAATTCCTCTCATTTTGAAATCCCACAGCAGTTATTTTGTTTAATTAAAATTGTCATATTAATTAACTGTACATATGTCTAATACCTACAACCACAGTTAAAAAATGTACTTACATGTTTGTTTCTATTAGTATATAAATAGATGTCAACTATCATTAACTTAAAGTAAAAATGCAGTAGGTAATCAATAAAAAGCCCATTTGGCAACAACACATTTTATCGTAATTATCTACTTGTTTAGGTTTTAATGTTAGAAAAATCATTAAAAGCGTTCTTGTCAAAACTGGTATCACCAGATGATTTTAAAAATAAAAACACAAAAATACATATATACATACTTAAATTAATTTATTTATTTTAGTCACTGTTTTCTCAAATGTATATTCTGGATATTAATAATTCTGATTAATAATAAAACTGGGTTAGTGCCTACAAAATGTTAGTATAACTGAAAATCCATTTAACACTTCTAAGGAATTAATTAGGTCGGTATTTTGAAAAATGTTTTTGGGGGCGCATTGCTTCATGTATTCACAAAGCATGGTTTGGCCTATTCTCACTAATAACAGACAGACACTGAACAATATAAGTAAAGCTTAACTTTTAACGATCGACCTATTGAAGCAAAGCTTTAAAAAATTTGGGGCAGTAGAACAAATTTGTACAAAGAAAGACAACGGTTGCTTCACAATTAACTTCTTCGCCCTTTCGATTCAGTTATTTGATTGAATTTTTGTTATTAATAATTTATTTACCTGACGTTGGACCTTTTACGTTATATTGATTTTATAATGTCTAGTCTAACACAATAAAAGTGTTGTCGTAGTGCTACAAATACTGTTCCTTGCACCAACACAGTATAAACCATTTATAGATTATATATGTACTTATTCAATGCTTTTGTAAATAATTTAATAATCTTTAAATTATTTGAAATATGCATACAAAATGGTCAAAATATAAGTGTCGAAATACAACTGAAACAACACAAAATTTTCGGCTTGGGACTGCAACCTGCATCTACCTAATACATAAAAATAAAAAGCGCATAATTAAATAGTTTACATGAAAGATTTTCCATAGTAATGTTGTAAAAAGCAAAAAATTAACCCTTTTAGAAAACTTAGAGATTGCAATATAAACTAATTGTTGTAAACAACCAACAAGAGTTAGGAAATTTAGCATCCCCACTATATGGGGCTGTGTATAAAATATATCACACAAAAATTAGCTTTTTTGACCCCTCCCCCCGGTTATCACGTTGTGTCACACTTTCTGTGACCCCCCTGTAAATATTACGTCACAAAAACTAAACACGAAAGTTTTTTAAGTTAAACGGTTTTATTGGAAAGAAAAAATAATTAGGCACCAGTCATCACACCACTCCCCTCATCAATGATCAGACGAAAAAATAAAGTGAAATTCCTATCAACAGTCAACCTCTCATATCACTATAAATGCTATTTATACTATTTACTAAAATATAATTCAAATGTAATAACCTATGAACCTTACATTTAAAATTTTCAAAAGGCTCAAATTTGGTGATTTTTTTGTAATACGAACATATTTTTAGGGTGAAAATGACCAAAATGGATGGCCAGCAACCTAGAAACGGCCTTGCACACAACAACAACGTTTTTTTATAAATTGTTCATCTTTTGCATAAAAATAATGTTGCATAGATTATACCTAATTAAGTTAAAAACGGTTTTAATCCAACAGGTGTCTGTTACTAGGTGAGACACTTATTGAGACTCGTAATAAGAGTAACACAAAACCGCACCTTTTCTACTTATATATACTTACATATTGTACCTACATACATTCATACATATAAACATATGTATGTATACATAAAATTAACCATTTAAGGTCGTGTTGTCATGATATGCCTACTGCTAAATAACGTGCCATATCCTTGGTGGAAGGATTATTCAAATAACATTTCCTTAAATGAGGATTTATGAGCTTCGACTGGTTACTTAAAAATGCAACTACATTTGTCACTCGGTCACCTCAAAGGCAAGCATTCGGGCTTTTATTGCAAAATCCTCACAAAAAAAAAAATGCAGACGAATAAATATACAATACGTAATTGCCATGGCCTACTTCGTGATTCTGAGAACCATTCATTAGCATCATCATTTGCACTGAAATGCATCTGTATTTCAAGTGGACAGCTGCTTGATACAATGCCAGATTGGGAGTCAACTGGGCCAGTTGAAATTGAAACTCCATGTACTTTTAATTGTTCAGTTTCAGTTCAAATGGATCATAAATTTGCCCGTAGCATGGTAACGCAAAAAACATAATAAAATCCATTTGAAGGAGAATTAATATCCAGTAAGGGGCCGTTCATAAAATACATTTTTACAGAATCCTTCGGCTTCTGATAAATAGAAATATTATTTATTTGTTCGTTACAAAAGATATTTATTAATTTATTTAAATTTTATTATGAAAATAAAATAAATATTTTTGACTATCAAATTTGTGTATTATTAATAAAAATTTATCATGTTCAGGGAGGGGGGGGTTAGTTTTTGTGACGCAATATTTACAGGGGGGTCACAGCGTGACAACCGGGGGGGAGGTGGTAAAAAAAAAGCTAATTTTAGTGTGAGGTATTTTATGAACAGGATTCTGTAAAAATTCAGTAAAATTTTTTGATGAACGGCGAACGTCCTCCCCCCCTTGTATGCGAACGTATTTTATGAACGGCCCCAAGTAGTTGCATTTTTTAACCCTTTCTATCAACTTCCCCTTCCATCTCAGTTCTTCCTTCTCTTTTCCTTTCCTACCTCTTACTTCACCAAATCCATTTGTTCATCACAAAAAGTGAAATTTTAATACCAAGTGTTTTCTTTGTTCTTTGATCATCAAAAATTATAGTCTTCTATGGGGTCAGATATGGGGATGGAAAGAGTATAGACTAGCAGAAAATATTTAGGTATAAGAAGTATATGAAATAGGTGTTGCTCTTAGAAAGAAGTATATTTTAAGAAGGGAAACAAAATGTGGGAAAACGATGGAGAATACAAGAAGAAGGGTGGTAAAGTATGAAGAATAATTGGAAGCACGGCTTGATGTGATATTAAAATTGTTTTTTTTAGGGTTCCGCACCTCAAAAGAAAAAAGCGGAACCCTTATAGGATCACTTCGTCATCCGCCCGTCCGTCTGTCAAGACCCTTTTTCTCAGGAACGTGTGGAGGTATCAAGCTAAAATTTATACCAAATACTCAGGTCTATTGTCCCTTGGAGTTGTGAAAAAATCAAACTTCTAAGCCAACGCAATCAAAAGATACAGCCGTTTATGCCGCAAATTTCCGCAAATTTTCGAATCAAAACCTACAGAGTACTTCCCGTGAACTCAGAATCTTGAAATTTGGTACGAAGCAACGTCTTATAGCACAGATAAATGAAATATTGCGAAAACCGTAAATTTTTAGTTACATCATATAATAAAAATTTTTTTAATAATTTTAAAATTACTACCCCTTTCCTCATGAACGCGTAGAGGTATTAAATTGAAATTCATATCAAATACTCAGGTCTATAATACCTTTAAGCTGTAACAAAATCAAACTTCTATGTCAACGCAGTCAAAAGAAACAGCAATTTAAGCCGCATATTTTCAAACTCGCAACTACTCGCAAGGGAATCAAAACCTAAAGGGTACTTCCAGTCGATTTAGAATCTTGAAATTTGGCATGAAGCAATGTTTTATAGCACATATAAAGGTAAAATTTGTAAAACCTTAAATGTTTAGTTACATCACATATATACAGGTTTGTACGGAACCCTCGGTGCGCCAGTTCGACTCGCACTTGGTCGGTATTTTTTTTAATTAAATACTATTTATTTGATGTTGACTTTTTAATCCACTGTTTATCAAAAGAGAGGCCTAATAGGTACAAAGACTTTATCTACTGTTGAAAAAACAGTTTCATTTTTCTTTGCGATGTCGCAGTTGTGGTCTATTTTTAGTATTCAAGAAATATTGATGAAACAAACCAATTTAATTACAAAATAGTTACTACAAATAACCTTGACCAACGTTATAAAAAAAACTGCTCGCTATACAAAAGGACATTATATTATTATTTGTAGATTGTGGAAACGAGAAGGAAACATCGAAGATTGACACATACCTACATATGTACGTGTACGTCATTATCCAATAACAGTCTTTTATAAAACACATAATGGGACGTTATTACATCTTCTTAGAAAACTGAAACGATCATTACCGATTAATGATTTTAATTAATTGACTTTAATTGAATGATTGCGAAATAATTAAATTATACAGTAGGTACACATATACCATGTTTCAATATCAGAACTAACGGAGCACAATAAATTACATAGTAAGTTTTTTTGCTTAATAAAGAGTTTTAATTTAAGGAGTGTAAAGGTGGAATTTCCTATAAGCGTCAGACGCATACGTCTGACGGATGCGTCAGACGCATAAACACTGATAAATAAGCAAATAAATACGTTTGTTTTCCTAAACGCGTGTTTTGACGCATACGTACCCGTCTAACGGAAGCGGCTGCGTTCCTACCGGTCCAGAAGCAGTATAGACGCATACGTTTACGTCTGGTGGTTAATATTGGTGTATTTACTCTTCTTGAGGAAAGTTTTTTAATTGTGATTCCTATACAGCTCAGGACAAAATTGAACTGCCTTCTATTCAATCGAAAAAAAATCCTGAACGTTTCTTCGTTATTGATTACATGATTTTCTATTAGCACGTACGAGTATCCTTCGACATTTCTTCTTTTGTATGTCCTTTTCCATTTTTCTCCTTTTCATAACCAAATGTAAAAGTATGCAATCATCATCATCTTCTCCTTCTAGATGTGCTTTTAGCAAGAAACTGCTCATTTTTAATACTTCTACTATGCGCCTTTTACTCAAACTGAATTCAAACGTAGGCGTCTCCCGCTTATAGGAAAACATAGCGGATATGCGTCTGACTGTGCGTCCAAACATGTCAGTCAGACGTGCACATTCTGACGCTCATAGGAAATTCCACCTTAAGCTGTATTTTATGTAGTAGTACAGATGGTGAGAATGTTTTCCGCGAAAGTAGCACTAAAAGAGTTGCCCTTTTAAGATAAATTGCAAAAGTGTCGTCTTCTCCAGCCGCCAGTGTACCTAATGTGGAAAGGTGCGTCATAAATTCCATAATAAGGAAAGGAGTTATTTATTACCTGAGTGGACTCATACGGCATATAATACCTATGCACTTAAACGTAGGTAATAAAATTTCCACTTATTACATAAAATATCGCAGTTATTATTTTTTACCATCAGTGTACCTAGGTACTATTAGATCATTTTTATTGGTCGATTAATTCTGCTACAGAGTAACATAGTTACATAAATTGTTTAACTTACTATCAGTTTATTCTTAAGTAAAAGATTGCATTTTTAATAGAACAATGAGCAAGTAGGTGATGGTCAGACAGGAACAGGAAACAGGAACTGAATTTTTGTTCGAATTGAATCAATCAACAAAGATTGTAATAACAATGACACTTGACGTTGTTGAACGTACCAATAGAAGAATATTAATGAACCGTGGTCTACTTTAAACAATAACTACAATTCACGATGAAACTCTTGTATGGCACGCGGCGTTTTTTTATTTTTATTTTTTTATGATTTAGCATTCAAAAATACATATAACCCTTAATTTTCACCCTTCTACCACCAACCCCAATTTTTTAATAGCGATATTACGTACCTAGTACTGTAATAATCTTCAACTCTCAGTGGTCGATAACTGATCAATTATTATCAATCGATTAGTCATCCCGGCCAGGCGTCTACTGATGTCACTACTCACCCAGCAAACAGCACGCACGGAGTGGGGATGAAAATGAAGCAGATTTTTTTAGAATGTTACAACAGGGAGTTCAAATATGTTCTGAGAAGTAAAAGAATGTTTTATTATAACATTTCAGAATGATTTGGCAATGTTCCAGAATCTTGAAGATCATTCAAGAATGTTTCAGAATGTTAAAAAAAGTTAGAGAATGTTTTAAATCATTATGGGATGTTCTGGATAGTTCTAAATTCGCGAATATTCTAGAATGTTCCATCAAACGTGTAATATATTCTTATCCGGTCAACGCCGGGCGTTACTGCTAGTTTTTATGTAAAAAAAAATATATAAAACAGGAAGTAGGAGTAATTATTTTGATTTGTTGATTTGTTCAACTTGCAGAAACTGCGTGTTCCACTAATTTTAAAAGTTTCAGGTAACTTTTGCTATAATTACGTATGTCAACAAAAATGCCATGTAACTAATTTTGCAGAACGGTCATATTTTGCATTTTCGACCTAATTACTTTTGTAGACGAACGTGGAGATTAGATTGTGCAATACTTTCCGTGTTTTGCTGACGAAATGGTTAAATATTATCACGGCAAACTTTCAGCAAGGCCGTAGCTCGTACAAAGGTACTTTGTGCATACCTTTATTGTGTGTTATTGTGTACATTTGTAAATTACAAACATGTGTTTCATTATAGAGTGTCTGCTAGTCAGTCAGTCAGTCGATAATAAAATCATGATTACGTCATGGGCTTTATTAATTTCATGATTGCGCGAATGTTGCTTGCTCGGTTGAAGAGTTTGGCTATTGCTCTTTAAATTTTAATGGGCACTGATAGACAAGTCAACTGGTTCGTAGGAATTTTATTTCTTTTCATTATCTAAACATTAAGAGTATAGTCGTAAATGTAAAGTTGGTTTTCCTGAGTGTACAACCCCTCCCCCCCCTTTTAGTCGCCAACTTTAAAAATAGGTGTAATCAGTTATTTGAAATACCTACGAATATATCCTACAAAAAAAAGATATGTAAACTTTTTTTGTAGCTGGTTGAATAATATTTAAGTTTCATGTAGAATCACACTAATATTATAAAGGCAAAAGTTTGTGAGTGCGTGAGTGTGTATGTTTGTTACTTCTTCACGCCTAAACGGCTGGAGGGATTTTAATAAAATTTGGTATGGAGTTAGCTGACACCCTGGATTAACACATAGGCTACGTTTTACTGCGGGAAAATATCTTTTTCCCATGGGAAAATCGATGAAAATGAATTCGCGGAATATTATAAATGCGAAAGTAACTCTGTCTGTATGCTACACAATCTCGCCTAAAATTTACTGAACCGATTTAAATGAAATTTGGTACAGAGATAGTCTAAAGCCTGAGAAAGGACATAGGCTACTTTTTAATGCGAAAAAAGGGTTGTAAGGGGTTGAAATAGGAAAGTTTGTGCGGAAATTCCGTAATGTTTAAAGATTTTTTAGGCTTTTTATTAGATATAAATAAATACGACATTCAATGTTTGTAAAAATTTTACCATAAAAGGGATAAAATTAGCCGATGAAAGTTTTTGTGTAATGACGTCGTCCAAAAAGCTTACGGCCCAGAAAATTAAAATACTAAGTGTAAAAAGTTATAGAGGTTTTGTTTATTTGGATCAAAAAAAGTAGTTAAATACTAAGCTATATAAACTATTTTAAACTATAATTAAACTATATTAATCTATAATATTATAAATGCGAAAGTAACTCTGTCTGTCTGTGTGTTACGCAATCACGCCCAAACTACTGAACCGATTTAAATGAGAATTTGGTACAAAGATAGATAAGTAGATATAAAGCTAGAGGCTTGAAACTTATTTTTTAGGCTTTTGATTAGATATAAGTACGACATTGAAAGTTTGTAAAAATTTTACCCTAAAGGGTGCAAAAATAAGGAATGAAAGTTTTTGTGTAATGACGTCGGCAAAAAGGCTTACGGCCCAGAAAATAAAAATATAGAAGAAAGAAATTTAAAATGCTGCCGAAAGTCACTATTCCACGCGGACGAAGTCGCGGGCATACCTAGTTAATAATAATTTAGTGACCTTCTGGGTATTTGCAACCCTTTTGGTGAGAAGTTTTATTGAAACATGATTATTACCTACTTATTTTGAAAATAATATATTTTTTGTCTCCAAGAATTCTTTTTTATCAGCATAATAGGTACTATAGGTAATAGTTCTCCACTTTTGATTCTATTCTATTTTAGTCTATGACCACGTATGGCTGCAGGTATGGATGTGTATAAAATTAATTAATAATTTGACAAAGTATTTACTTTTGGTGATGCCAATATTTGGTAAAAAAGTTGTTATAGTTAAAGATTTATCTGATTACTATTACCTATCTATACAAAACTTTCCTCTAAATTACACGAAAACCTTTAAGTGTAGGTACATTCGTTTTTTCACTAATACATACATGCACGTTTTAAATTAACGACTAACAAGAGTCTTTGGCTTTTATGGTTATGACTAACATGTCCCAAAGCCCACACAAACAGAAACGATAATTAAATTTGAGCCCCCTTTTGTTGTGGAAACAAAAAAGAAAAAAGAAAAAAGAAGATTGAAGTGGTCTTGTACCTTTTTCATCTTTTAAGATCTATTGACTGCGACAATATCCTAATAAAGTATTATGTGTGTGGGATCCTGATAATTTTACAGATAATAATTTTTCACTTTTGAATCTATTCTATTTTAGTCTATGACCACTCGTAGCTGCAGGTACTTTTACTAACAATAATTATCTTAATTGACGAAGTATGTACCTATTTACTTTTGATAACACCAGTAGTTATAATATTTGATTAAGTAGTTGTTACAAAGATTTTTTTTCTAATAAGCTACCGATTTGTAGTAGGTACCATTGTACAAAAAATCTTTTAGAATGCACCTCACTATTTCCTCGGGCAGAAAGGTACATTTTATTTTACTGGCTTGTGTAAATTTTCGTTTTTATTTTGTATGTCATACTGTGCTGTATCATTGAATTAATAATTTCAACCACTCATTATGAGGTCAGAAATAAGGGGTGCAATTGATAATATTTCGGTTCATTATCAATAGCTAAAATGTTAATGACCCAATAAATATTTTAGTGAAACAATCCCATTGTTTTTGTTACTCAAACCTTTAATAATTTTTTAATATAAATCTTACTACTTTTCTAAACTGATTTTTTTCCTTTATGACGACTACTTAATAATAATTTTTCTCGCAACAGATTCTGACCACACAGTAATTTCACTAATTCCACTAAGTGGCCATCAATTTATTTACAGCTCTGACTACATCATCTGATACGTTTCATGTTTCTTTTTATCACATTTTTATATTCATTGCGAAAAATTTGAACGAAAAAAAATGTCCCTTAGGTACAAGATTCCACACGTAATTGTAAGCTAACATTTTCAATTGAGTTACTAGATACTCTTAGAAAAAATATGTGGGGCATTCGAGAAGTCCTTTTCTATTAAGATCTAAGGAACAAAGGGGCATCCACGTTGATAAATAAAATATGAATACCTAATATGTAAAGTTTTCTAATTTTAAGTAAACATTAAGTACATAAATATACAGGGTTTTTCAAGTTGATGGGCTATTAGAAGTATATGAATTAGTAGAAGGAATTCAATTCTGAAACTTGGGCTCATTTGGTTATTGTTTATGCCGCTTCTTTTAAAAATATTTTCAAGTTCGATTTACATCCGGTTATACCGGAAGTCGATACCAACTTTGTTATTTTAAATCTATATGGATACTTCCTATTTTATTTGAAAATTTTGGAATAATTTTGAATTATTACTTAAAATAGGAAGTATCCATATAGATCGAAAGAGGATAAAAAAAGGAATCGATTGAAAAAATAAAAAATAGTAGGTAATTCGTGTTTGAAGTTTTTCAATTTTAGAATTTTATTTTGAACGCCCTGTATAAATTATTTAATTCAATTTTGTCAAGGCGTTAGCACTAATTTTCAGCTATTACTAGTAAAAATTTCAACACTCTTAGTCGTATTTTGTGGAAGTTATGATTTTTTATAATTTGAGTTGCAGTAGCGATTTTTTTTCTATAAATTAAATTAACTCAGAAACCGATCGTCATAGGTGTACAAGTTGGTTATCAAACTTACCTTAGAATTACACGTTTTATTCGAATTCAGCGTAAAAAATATACCATTCCATTTAAAATAACAAAGTTGGTATCGACTTCCGGTATAACCGGATGTAAATCGAACTGGAAAATATTTTTAAAAGAAGCGGCATAAACAATAACCAAATGAGCCCAAGTTTCAGAATTTAATTCCTTCTACTAATTCATATACTTCTAATAGCCCATCAACTTGAAAAATCCTGTATACATACATAGGTATTTTTATGATTAATTAAAAAAGCGAATGGGTGTCTTACGAAATAAATAGTAAGAAGATTTATAAATAGATATGTCAATGGTATCGAATTGTTTGAGATGAATATTAAACATTGTTTTTCATCAGTTCGCTGAAAAGAGAAAGAAGACTCGTTTTCACATAATGTTGTTAAGCAAGTTACACACACCTATGTCAAGGTGAACACCAGCGAATAATGTCTATAAAAGTCGATGATGTAATTCTTTGGCCGAACTGAATGCTGAATGAATACCTCCATCGAATCTGGACGAGTGTATCCAGTTTTTCGCCGAGAGATTCCTAACAAAAGGGGCGATTACGTCACAAATAGATATTTTGACCGCAAAAAATAATGTGTTTTAATAAAATGTAACTTATGTTTAAGCATACCCATAATAAATACTGAAACATTCACACATGGCATGTATGGTAGGTTCTTCAATGAGGTTACAATTGTAATGATCTCATGCATTGTACACGACGAAGGACTTTTACATTTGGTACAAGCGCCAGAAAGTTTGAAGGCGCCCACACTTAACAGTAAATAATTTCTGAGTGATACATTTACTGGGTATAAATTAATGAATAATAATTATTTTCGTTTTTTTTTCCATTTTAGGTAATATCTAAGGGTTTCCCGAATGACCCTGGAAGCTGGAGGTCAGATTTCTTGTCATTTATCTTTAATGTTGTTCGTCAACACTGCCAATTAAACTGTTATGTTACGGATTCTGAAAAAGCTGATAATAAATAACGAACCTAATAATATTGGAATTGTGCATTAATTACTATCTATATACAGCTATTTTTTACTCAAAATATCATAAGTTATAATGGGCGATGATTTGCCTTAAAATAAATACTTAATGTTGTTATATTTAATTTTATATTCAACAAATCATTTGACCCTTGCAGAAATATCGCATGTAATTTATAACAAGTTTATCGAACTTCATTTTTGGCTCTATGTATACAACATTTTTCTACTATACCTACCTATACATAGGGATGACGTTTTGCAGTTTCTGTTTTTATCTCGAGACCCATAATTAATTTTAAAACTAATATCTATACTTCTTCAATTTTTTTTGTAAACACGCCTGATTGTGAAATAATTTGTGGCGGAAAAAAGTAGGTACATACGTATACAAAAGTAGCGTCTGTGGCTATGGCTTTTAAAAATGGCAAGGCTAAATGAGAAAAATAATAGATTATGACTCACTTCGTATGTAATGTTAATAGTGTATACCAAATTAACTTTTTGTTTATTACATTTTACTTGTACCGACTTAAAAAATATTTAAAAAAAGATGCACATGAAGTCAGCATTATTAGGAAGTAGGTACTTATAATAAACATATTTAACGGTCACGAATTTTTTCACATGTGGTTTTCACCTATTACGTGAAATTGATAATAAAGGAAAATGGAATGTTGTAAAATTTTCAATCTCTATTGTTTTCTTGGGCTTATCAGATCTTCAAAAGGGCTTCATGCTCTAAGTCCAAATCCCATAAAGTGCTTTAATTTTTCATTTCTTATTTTTGCCGCATTTAGGATAAAATTTTTACAAACATTAAATGTCGTATTTAAGTCTAATCAAAAGCCTAAAAAATAAGTTTCAAGCCTCTAGCTTTATATCTACTTATCTATCTCTGTACCAAATTCTCATTTAAATCGGTTCAGTAGTTTGGGCGTGATTGCGTAACACACAGACAGACAGAGTTACTTTCGCATTTATAATATTATAGATTAATAAAGTTTAATTATAGTTTAAAATAGTTTATATAGCTTAGTATTCAACTACTTTTATTGATCCAAATAAACAAAACCTCTACAACTTTTTACACTTAATATTTTAATTTTCTGGGCCGTAAGCTTTTTGGACGGGGTCATTACACAAAAACTTTCATCGGCTAATTTTATCCCCTTTAGGGTAAAACTTTTACAAACATTGAATGTCGTATTTATTTATATCTAATCAAAAGCCTAAAAAATAAGTTTCAAGCTTCTATTTTTAAAAATTACGGAATTTCCGCACAAACTTTCCTATTTCAACCCCTTACAACCCTCTTTTTGCATTAAAAAGTAACTTAGGTCCTTTCTCAGGCTCTAGACTATCTCTGTACCAAATTTCATTTAAATCGGTTCAGTAAATTTTAGGCGAGATTGTGTAGCATACAGACAGAGTTACTTTCGCATTTATAATATTCCGCGAATTCATTTTCATCGATTTTCCCATGGAAATAAGATATTTTCCCGCAGTAAAAGGTAGCCTATGTGTTAATCCAGGGTGTCAGCTAACTCCATATCAAATTTTATTAAAATCGCTCCAGTCGTTTAGACGTGAAGAAGTAACAAACATACACACTCACAAACTTTTGCCTTTATAATATTAGTGTGATATATACGTACATCGGAAAATAATTACGTTTAAAGACCTAATAAGCACTATATATAAGGGCTTTAAATGTTTCAAAAGGCTTTTAAAGTTTGAAGTTCTTTAATAGGATTTTGAACACTAAAAATTTTAAGTGTTTAAAAAACAAATTACCAACTATTTTTATAACCAAGTCCCAAATACTAAGCATTAAAACTCTTATTATCTTTGATTTCCGAGAACCTTGAAGAAATAATATTTAAGGTAACCACTGCTTTGAATGAATCATATGGAAAAACAACACGAATGGGCGAATGTTATCGAAGCTGTGCATTTCTTTTTGTTTACACCAATGTGGCAAAGAAAAATATTTTTGATACATTCAAATAAATTTAGTTCGACCATAATAATAAGCCTTGCTTTTTTGATAAATTGAGAAAAAAAATTTTTCAAGAAAATCGATCCCAGGGTTGGAAAAAAACA
This sequence comes from Agrilus mali, assembly GCA_029378335.1. Lineage (NCBI taxonomy): Eukaryota > Metazoa > Arthropoda > Insecta > Coleoptera > Buprestidae > Agrilus > Agrilus mali. Next base: position 4,041,945 of record CM055655.1, on the reverse strand, counting down.
GTTTTTTTGTAAATTTTATAAAACAAACAGTTCAGAATGTTTAAAACAAGTGTTCATTTGTTTTAAACTTTTTTTTGTTTCGTTTATCTTGAACACATGTCTTAAACTTGGGGGCCGTTCATAAAATACGTTCGCATACAGCGGGGGGGGGGAGGTTTGCTATTTATTTGTTCGTTACAAAATATATTTATTAATTTATTTAAATTTTATTAAGAAAATAAACTGAATATTTTTGACTATCAAAATTTGTGTATTATCAATCAGAATTTATCATGTTCGGGGGGGGGGTTTAGTTTTTGTGACGTAATATTTACAGGGGGGTCCAGAAAGTGTGACACGGGGTGACAACCGGGGGGGAGTGGGTCAAAAAAAGTAAATTTTAGTCTAACGTATTTTATGAACAGCCCTTTGTTTAAAATATGTGGGTTTTTTTGTTTTCTTTATTTTTTATAAGAAAAATGGTTAAGGGAATATTATTAATAATAAAAATTTTCGAGAGAACCACTAATTCTGGATCAAAAAACACCTTAACTACAGTAGTTCAAAAACATTTCACGAGTAATTATTGAAGCAAAAAAAAATAAATTTAAAGGATGTTTTATATGTTATTGTGTGTATGTTTTTTTGTTGTAAACACAGTTTAAAACACGTTAATTTAAAACACATTTTATTTAGTTTTTGTTTTAAAACACTTTGTTTTAAACATGCCAACCTTGATCAATCTTATTTGAAGTAGACCATTAGTTACTAAACAATTTTTATCCGAAACTATTTTTTAAATTTTCGTTTCGACAGTACAACAATTTTATTGTTTTTAATTTATTTATTACGTTTTTTTGTCCTTGTGACTGACACAATGATAAAAATTGAAAGCTGCATCTTCACTTTTCAAGAATTAAGTAGGTACCGATCCGTCAATTTTTGTTTTTAATTACGATATTCTACAAATTATTTCATGTGAAACATGTAATAGGTACTACCAGTTGTTATTATACATAAAAATTAGAACCCTTTCAAACTGATATATAGACCAGAGCAGGCAGTAAAACGTTATTTTAATGATATTGTTATTAACCACTTACCCACAAGTACACAGTTCGCAGATACACTGCTCCTTCAGCGGGATCTTAATGGTCTCAGGAGTTGCAGGAATCTTTCTCACGACCTCATTTACGATTATTTTATTGTCAACGTGCTTCTTTATGTTGGTTATATTTTCTATTTCATTCTGAAATCGAAAACACTTTTATTAGAATTTTCAGGTTTAAAACAGATATCTACAGGTTTTTGAATACTAAACACTGTGCATCATGCAATCCCTTAGTGATAGAAAATGCTTAAGTATATGTAAAATAAAGGAATAACATTTATGGGAAAATTTTCACAAAATCACCTTTTTCATGATAATAAAATAACGGAATAATAAATTGCACAAACTGCAGTTTCCTTTATTTTATAGTTAATTTAACATCGATAATTTTTGAAACTAAAAAAAATTAGAGTAGGATGAAACCCATTTGAAAATGAAGAGAATATAACAGAAATGCAAGGAAAAATAATTTACGGGCAATCTGAGGTAGGGAAGGGGAAGAGGGTGAGTTTTTAAGGGTAAAAAATGGTTTTCCTTGATTTCCGGAAAAACTACAAGTCTTATGGAAAAAAGTTAAAAGGCAAAGTTGTAGGTAATAAAAAGACCTACAACTTTTGTATTTACACTTTTTTCACATAACCTCAAAATGTATGTGAAAAATTCAAATAACCAACTTTTTGGTTTTTTATTTTTATCTTTTACAAAAAAACTTTTTTCTTCACGAAATTTGGTGAAAACGTACCTATTTATGTCTCAAACACGCTGTAATTTTTTTGATTTGAAATATTTATTTTTTCACCTTATTTTTACTTAATATCGAAAAAGCACCCTAATTTTCAATCTAAAATTCTCACGTCAAAATATCTGCTTTTTTAAAAACGTTGGCGGGCTTTTTCTTCTTTGAAATCTCTAATTTCTGATGGTGTGAAAAAAAAATATACATTACTATGGCAAGTTTTCTCTTCTTTTCCCAATGGGTTACATCCTACTATAGCTTTTTTTCACTTTTTACTATTTTTGAAGGCTTCAGCACTGGTCTATTATACATGCATGCTGTGATAAAAAGCAAAAGTAAAAACTAACTGATTGTTTTTGCCTTTACTTTATGGAAAAACATGATTAAAAACCACTAAATAAAAATTCAACTTAATTTTTCTATTGTTTATAAACAGTACATAAAAACTGTTTCTCGTATTTGTAATTTTCAAAAGTTTAGTAAAAATTATTTAAAATATACAATTTCCTGTTACTGTTAATTATTAAAAGTATAATTTTTGTGTAAAAAAAAAATACTCACGATATCTTTAATGTCGATAATGTTTTCTTTGATGAAAGTGTTAGTGACATTGGTATCGACAACATTCTTCACATCCACGATATTTTTCACATCAGTTTTTGTGACGAAGGTCGTGTCGGTAGAATCCTTAATATCTGTTTTCGATACGTATTTTCTATCAACCAAATCTTTATCGGTTTGAATAACATGCTTTGAATCGATTAGCTTTACATCACGCTGATCATCTATTGTAATCTTTTTATCCAGGAAAGATGATTGGTCCACAAAAGTCGACGTTTCGAATGTTTGTTGTGTAACGTCCTGCGTTTTGGAGTCTAATTTATTGAGTGTGGTATCGATTGTAGATGGTTTTACCGGTACTACAACCGTTCTTTCAGTGGTTGCTTCGCCCTTGATGAAATGGTCAGTTATTTGAGCGTTTTGGGACTGAATTTTTTCTTCTGTTGTTGCAAAACTTTTTACGACTACTTCGCTTGAAGAAGTACTTTTAACAATATTACTTGTACTTGTATCTGCAACTCGTTGAGTCGAAACGGTTTGAAAAGTTTTGTTAATGTTATCACAGGTGTCGGATGTCCGAGAGTCAACAGCAACGAAAGTCTTATCCAGTTTGTTGATGTCATCAACTTTTTCTGATTCGATAAGCGATGTTGTAATTTCTTTAACATCGCCTCTTCTTCTTTCTGGTTGGTGTTCTTTCCTTGGGGTGTCAGGTTTTGTCCCTTTTGTTGGCGATTTGCTTCTCACGGGACTTTTTGATGGCTTTCTGGGAGATGGACCAGCATCCTTGTCCTTATTTCTGGTTTGTTGGGGAGTTTCGTAAACGAACTTACCATTCCAACCAGTTTTTCCATAGTTTCGTTCGTTCGAATATATCGTGTCGATCGAGTCGGTCGTTGTATCTTTGAGCACTCTTCCTGATGTTCCTATTGTGTTTTGGGTTGCTTTGGTGTCGTAGACATTCTGCACCAACGTGTCTTTGGAGTCCACGGAATGTCCATAAAAGTTACGCGAATCAGTCGACGTTTGGGCCGTACGAATTTTTTTGGTATCCACATTTTCTTCATCGACGTAATAGGTAGTAGAGACTGCACTTTCGGTTTTTCTCTGTTGGTCACCTTTCTGTATTTTACTGTCTCGAGAATCGATAGTGGCAGTTAATTTGACGTTTTGGTCACTTGATTTTATTTTGATGTCGCCAGGGACGTTTTTGCTATCGATGTCGGTCAGTACTTTAATAACGTTGCCTGAGGAATCATAAAATGTAGTCTTGGTAGTCGTGGTAAGTGTGTCTGAAGCAATGTCATGGTAATTTTTCGAGTCCGTATATGCCTTTATATCTTTGGCAATGGTTGCATCGTCCAATTGTATTTGTTTCTTTTTCACAGTCTTACGGTCATCTATCTTTAAGTCTTTTGAAATTGATTTAGTTTTATCTTCCGAATTTACAGCCGTTACGTATTTGGAATTTGCCATTGACTGGTCCCCAATTTGGTGATATTCATTTGTGATTTCAGATGTTTTAGTTTGAGGTTTTTGTAATTTAGGGACATCTGTATCGTATTTAGAGCTTGTGCTGGCTTCCTTATGGAGATGGTGGTATTCAGAAGGGATATTGGTACCACTTTTGGCATATTTTTGGTCTTCGAAAGATGACGATTCGGAACTCCCAGTCTGGTGCTGTTTTTTGTCGATTATTCGTTCTTTACCGTCAACGATTTCGATTGTGTAACCACTGGATGATGTCTGTTTTGACGAAGAACTTTTCTTCATGGACGACGAAGAGTACGATTTTTCTTCGTGGGTTGACGATTTCGCTTGAACAGATTGCTCCGGTACAAATTTTCCATTCCAAGCAGAGTCATTTACGTTATACGTTAAACGTAATTCTTCTTTCGGTTCGGATACGATATAAGTTGCATTGGAGTCATCGGAGACGCATGACAAATTGGTGGTAGATTTGTTGAGCGTCGAACTGAGTTGCACGATGTTTGACGATTGACTTGACGCAGCTTCTTGGGCAATAAAGTGGCGATACTCGGTTTTTGTAGCACCAGAATCTGCATAAGTTGTAATCTTTTCGCCGCTACCAGTCGGCAAATTTTCAGTAACTATGTAAGTGACATTGGAAGAATTTACTGGCAAATGGGAGACATCTGCTATTTGTAAACTGGAAGATGACGAAGATCTCGAAACACTTGTCGACTTCGATATATTTTTTGCATGCGAACTACTACTACTGCTGCTGCTAACAACTTTCTTGGTTGTTTTGGTTGCACTTGAGGACGAAGTTGAAGCCGATGCAGACTGTTTTGATTCAGTGGTTGACGATGATGCCTTCTTTTTCGTTTTTGAACTCGAATTTGCCTTGTTAACCGTCATTGTAACAGAAAGCACACTATTTATTTGCGTAAATAAATAATAAAACTATTATTAATATCAAAACTAACTAAACCAACAAACAAACAAACAAATAAACAAAAAGTTGTAGGTACGTGCGGCAAGGATCGCGCACTTTTTGTAAATGAGCGCTCAATGAATGTTTGCCGAAGACTCCGGTGAACGTAGATTTTATTGTGGTGGTGGTGAGGTACGTCACACGGTCTTGATCTCACAAATTGTTGAACATATATGGAGTGTCTGCCGCTGGACCAGAGTACGAACAGTTGTTAAGTAAGTACCAGCAGCGGAGAGAGCTTAAGCTGGTGCACCCACAGAGACGCTCACGCTCTTCTTTACATGACTAACACACGAGAATTATTATTAATTGCAATAAGTACGATACATTATGTATGTACGTTGTAGTTGCTTTCCTTAAGAAATGCTAATCTGCTGACTCTGACCTAAACCTGATTTTATTGCTGTTGCAAGACTCAACTCAATGACTTAAACATTAATCGTGTATCTAATGCATTAAATTTGAAGTGGGATAAAAATCGATATCAAAACATATCTTTTATCATTAAAAAATGCACTTCTACTTCCTCCTAGGTATGTAAACTAAAACTGGAAACGTGACATTATTGTCATTATAACTGCAAAAGTGTGCAACTGATAACTACAAATACTTCATGAATTAGATAAGATCCAAATTTCTTTTCTATCTGGTTTTTTCGTACAGTACTTTCAACAAAATTGTATTATTGCAGTAGCACTTCGATAACTCGCACCACAATGTAATATCGAGGTTTCGAGTTACTGAATGTATATATGGTTTTGAAAAAAGAATTTCAAAGAGTCTGGAAATCGATGATCGATGTTTCGAACACCTGTTATAAATATTTTATTTGTTTTATGTTATACATAATTAGAACATTTAATTAAAAAACTCCAAATGGCGCAAATTACAATTATTTAGCGTTTCCTGTAAAAACGCAAAGACTTAGCTTATGAACACCCTAATACCAATAGATAGATAATTAAAAAATACATTTCGTGGTATTCTAAAAAACATTACATTCCATTTAAATTAATCAAGTTACAACCCCTTAAAGTTTTTACTTAAGTAGCATTAATTTTTGAACACCCTGTATAAGATGATAAGTTTATTATAATTGGGATATAAAATATGATCTATTGTAACACTTCACTGTAAATTTCGTTACGTCACTTAAATATTTCGTAAGTATTTGAAACATGAAAATTAGGTTAGATTTTGATAAAATTCTAATTATTTAAAAACCTAAAGGTTAGATATTATAAACCTTATCAAAACAGGCACTTATTTAGATTGCAGAATCCAAAAATGCAATAGCATACAGGGGCCATTAAAAAAAATACTTTGATGGTTTTAGGGAATTTGGAACACCCTGTATAATATGAAAATAATTTTAAAAAGTAACCATAATAATAGACTCCCATATAACCCAAAATTTTTAAGGTAAACTTTAAATGGCAATTTTCTAGCCTATATGGCGTACTAAAAAGAAAGCTCTGAAAAGATTTTTTTGTAATGTTATATTTACAAAACATTCCTAAACGTTTATTCTGTGGATAATTGTGTTGTATACTATGTGATTATCTATGTAATTGTTTGTCTGCTTGTTTGTTTGTAATAAATACACACACAACTCTGTATAAATATTTACATGTAATGTATATTATTTTTTTATTTTTGTAAAAAATGCAATACTGAGTAGATTGGAAGGTCATTTGAAAGTAAGTAATTGCTGACTGAAAATTTTGGGAAATAAATAACAAAAGTCTAACAACTCAAACTATTTATAAACAGAATTCATAACATCAACATAAACTTTAGGTAAAGGCATAAATTAGAATATATTAAAATTAGTAGAAACTAATAAAATCAAAACTTACAATTCTAATTTATTATTAAATGTTGAAAATTTTTATTTATTCAGATATCAAATTTTTAAGGTGTTATGTACTTTTTTTCTATTTGAAAGAATAGTTACAAAAAATTAATACGTTCAAAAAAATATTTTATTGTTATGCTAGTGGCTTATTCGCTTGCTGGGAGATTGGACTTCTTCCTGGACTTTATACAAACTTTCCATTCCAACCAGTTTTTCCATAGTTTCGATCGTTCGAATATATCGTGTCAATCGAATCGATCCTATTATCTTTGAATATTCTTCCTGATGTTCCAATTGTATTTTGGGTCGCTCTGGTGTCATAAACATTTTTGACCATGATGTTCTTAGAGTCTACAGAATGTCCATAGAAGTCGTGTGAATCTGTAGACATTTGGGCAGCATGATCTCTTTTGGTATCCACAAAATCTTCATCGACATAATAGGTGGTGGAATTTGCACATCCATTTCCCTCTTTTTGGTTACTGGGTCTATTAATGTTACCAACTTGTTGTATTTTGATTTCATGAACATCACCTTTTGATAGTTTCATTCTTTCTGATTGCTCCCTTATTGAGGTGTCCGTTATACTATTGGATTGCGATTTGTTCGTTGCATGACACGTTTTGTTTGGAGATAAACTGTTGTCTGAAATTTGTTTTAGGGAAGCATCCTTGTTCTTGTTTTTAGTTTGTGGGGGCGTTTCGTAAACAAACTTTCCATTCCAACCAGTTTTTCCATAGTTTCGATCGTTCGAATATATCGTGTCAATCGAATCAGTCACATTATCTTTGAATATTCTTCCTGATGTTCCAATTGTATTTTGGGTCGCTCTGGTGTCATAAACATTTTTGACCATGATGTTTTTAGAGTCTACAGAATGTCCATAGAAGTCGTGTGAATCTGTAGACATTTGGGCAGCATGAGCTTTTTGGTTATCTGTAAAATCTTCATCGCCATAATAGGTGGTGGTACTTGCACGTTCGTCTTCCTCTATTTGGTTATTACGTTTATTAGTGTTATCAACTTTCTCTGATTCGATTAGTTGTATTTTGACTTCACGAACATCGCTTCTTGATTGTTTCATTCTTTCTGATTGCTCTTCTCTTGGGATATCATGTACACCTTTTGATTGTGGATTGCTCATTGCAGGACTTATAGATGGTTTGCTGGGAGATGGACTTCTTTCTGGAACTCTTCTTGGAGAATAATCTCTGTCTTTATTTTTAGTTTGTGGGGGCGTTTCGTAAACAAACTTTCCATTCCAACCAGTTTTTCCATAGTTTCTGTCGTTCGAATATATCGTGTCAATCGAATCGGTCACATTATCTTTGAATATTCTTCCTGATGTTCCAATTGTATTTTGGGTCGCTTTGGTGTCATAAACATTTTTGACCATGATGTTCTTAGAGTCTACGGAATGTCCATAGAAGTCGTGTGAATCTGTAGACATTTGGGCAGCATGAGCTTTTTGGTTATCTGTAAAATCTTCATCGCCATAATAGGTGGTAGTACTTGCACATTCGTGTTCCTCTTTTTGGTTACCACGTTTATTAGTGTTTTTTTTTTTTTTTTTTTTTTTTTTTTTTTTTTTTTTTTTTTTTTTTTTTTTTCCCCCCCCCCCCCCCCCCCCCCCCTTGCAGGACTTTTAGATGGTTTGCTGGGAGATGGACTTCTTTCTGGAACTCTTCTTGGAGAATAATCTCTGTCCTTATTTTTAGTTTGTGGGGGCGTTTCGTAAACAAACTTTCCATTCCAACCAGTTTTTCCATAGTTTCGATCGTTCGAATATATCGTGTCAATCGAATCAGTCACATTATCTTTGAATATTCTTCCTGATGTTCCAATTGTATTTTGGGTCGCTCTGGTGTCATAAACATTTTTGACCATGATGTTTTTAGAGTCTACAGAATGTCCATAGAAGTCGTGTGAATCTGTAGACATTTGGGCAGCATGAGCTTTTTGGTTATCTGTAAAATCTTCATCGCCATAATAGGTGGTGGTACTTGCACATTCGTTTTCCTCTTTTTGGTTACCACGTTTATTAGTGTTGTCAACTTTCTCTGATTCGATTAGTTGTATTTTGACTTCACGAACATCGCTTCTTGATTGTTTCATTCTTTCTGATTGCTCTTCTCTTGGGATATCATGTACACCTTTTGATTGTGGATTGCTCATTGCAGGACTTTTAGATGGTTTGCTGGGAGATGGACTTCTTTCTGGAACTCTTCTTGGAGAATAATCTCTGTCCTTATTTTTAGTTTGTGGGGGCGTTTCGTAAACGAACTTTCCATTCCAACCAGTTTTTCCATAGTTTCTGTCGTTCGAATATATCGTGTCAATCGAATCGGTCACATTATCTTTGAATATTCTTCCTGATGTTCCAATTGTATTTTGGGTCGCTTTGGTGTCATAAACATTTTTGACCATGATGTTCTTAGAGTCTACAGAATGTCCATAGAAGTCGTGTGAATCTGTAGACATTTGGGCAGCATGAGCTTTTTGGTTATCTGTAAAATCTTCATCGCCATAATAGGTGGTGGTACTTGCACATTCGTTTTCCTCTTTTTGGTTACCACGTTTATTAATGTTGTCAACTTTCTCTGATTCGATTAGTTGTATTTTGACTTCACGAACATCACTTCTTGATTGTTTCATTCTTTCTGATTGCTCTTTTCTTGGGATATCATGTAACCCTTTTGATTGTGGATTGCTCGTTGCAGGACTTTTATTAAGTTGTTTGCTGGGAGATGGACTTCTTTCTGTACCTCTTCTTGGAGAATCATCCCTGTCCATATTTTTAGTTTGTGGGGGAGTTTCGTAAACGAACTTTCCATTCCAACCAGTTTTTCCATAGTTTCTGTCGTTCGAATATATCGTGTCAATCGAATCGGTCACATTATCTTTGAATATTCTTCCTGATGTTCCAATTGTATTTTGGGTCGCTTTGGTGTCATAAACATTTTTGACCATGATGTTCTTAGAGTCTACAGAATGTCCATAGAAGTCATGTGAATCTGTAGACATTTGGGCAGCATGAGCTTTTTGGTTATCTGTAAAATCTTCATCGCCATAATAGGTGGTGGTACTTGAACATTCGTTTTCCTTTATTTGGTTATCACGTTTATTAGTGTTATCAACTTTCTCTGATTCGATTAGTTGTATTTTGACTTCACGAACATCGCTTTTTGATTGTTTCATTCTTTCTGATTGCTCTTCTCTTGGGATATCATGTACACCTTTTGATTGTGGATTGCTCATTGCAGGACTTTTAGATGGTTTGCTGGGAGATGGACTTCTTTCTGTACCTCTTCTTGGAGAATCATCCCTGTCCATATGTTTAGTTTGTGGGGGAGTTTCGTTAACGAACTTTCCATTCCAACCAGTTTTTCCATAGTTTCGATCGTTCGAATATATCGTGTCAATCGAATCAGTCACATTATCTTTGAATATTCTTCCTGATGTTCCAATTGTATTTTGGGTTGCTCTGGTGTCATAAACATTTTTGACCATTGTGTTTTTAGAGTCTACAGAATGTCCATAGAAGTCGTGTGAATCTGTAGACATTTCGTCCGCATGAGCTCTTTTGGTATCCACAAAATCTTCGTCGACATAATAGGTAGTGTTGTTGTCGTCTTGCTTTATTTGAGTTTTGGTTTGCTCCCCTTTCTGGATTTTAATGTTTCGAGAATCGATATTAGCAGTTAATTGGACTTTTTGGTCACATGATTTTGATTTGATATCACGAGGGACGTTTTTGCTTTCGGTGTCTGTAAGCACTTTAATAACATTGCCTTCGGAATCATAAAATGTAGTCGTGGTGGTTGTTTTTGATATTCCTGATGCAGTGTCATGGTATTTTTTTGAATCTGCATCTGAATATTTCTCTCTATCTGAAGCAATTCTCGAATCATTTGTCTTTAAGCTTTTTAAAACAGATTTTGTTTTATCTTCGGAATTTACAGCAGTTACGTATTTGGAATTTTCAATTGACTGGTCCCCAATTTGGTGATATTCATTTGTGATTTCAGAAGTTTTGGTTTGGGGTTTTTGCAATTTAGGGACATCTGTATCGTATTTAGAGTTTATATTACCTTCTTTATGGAAAGATGGTGGTATTCCGAAGGGGTATTGGTACCACTTTTAGTACATTTTTGATCTTCGATAGAAGACGATTCGAAACTTCCGGTCTGGTGCTGTTTTTTGTCGACTATCCGTTCTTTACCATTAACGATTTCAATTTTGTGGCCACTAGAAGATGTCTGTTGTGATGAAAAACTTTTCTTCATGGTGGAAGAGGAGTGCGAATTTTCTTCGTGAGTTGACGATTTCCTTCGTACAGATTGCTCCGGTATGAATTTTCCGTTCCATGCAGAGTCAGAATTCTCCTTGATGGTCGTCATTTTAAATAAATTAGCACTTTTTATAATGTACTTATATAAACAACACTAAACAATTAAACAAACAAAAGTTTATAGAATACGTGCTGTAAGTTTCGCGAACCTTTTATAAATGAACGCGTAGTGGCTCAGTTTGTTTTTGTTGAAAACACCGGTGAATGTGATTCTGTTGTGGTGGTGGTAAGGCTGTGTCACTGTTTCGTTTGGATCTCACAAAATATTGAACGTATATGGATTGGTAATCGCTGGATCGGGCCACATGCAGCAGTAATGGTAAACACTGACTGGTCCACCTACGAAGACACTCACGTTCTATTCTTATAAATGACTAATTGCAAGACTACATTTCAAAATTATAATTACAATAAGTACGACACAGAGACGAGAAAAGCTTTTACTTTCTTACTTTGTAATAATTTTCAAAATGTAAAAGTAAAGTACATATTATGTATTTATATCGTACAAAAGTTAACTGTCTTATACTTTTCGAAAGTTATTAAAAATTTTAAATAAAAAAATAAACTTTTAATATCAGTACTGAATACGTATTAAGTACATATAAATACATTGTGTTGGGTAAACTGGAAGGTCATTTAAAAATAAGATGGTCTAATATTATAGATACAAATGTGTATACATTTAATATATATCTAAAATTCTCGTGTCACGGTGTTTGTAATTAAACTCCTCCGAAATGGCTCGACCGATTTCCGTGAAATTTTGTGTGCATATCGGTTAGGTCTACGAATCGGACATCTATTTTTCATCCCCCTAAATGTTAAGGGTGGTCCACCCCTAAATTTTTATGATTTGGCATTAAAAAATACATATAACCCTTAATTATCATCGTTCTACCACCAACCCCCATTTTTTAATAGAGATATTACGTAGTACTGTAATAATCTTCAACTCTCAGTGGTCGATAACTGATCAATTATTATCAATCGATTAGTCATCCCCGTCAGATGTCTACTGATGTTACTACTCACCCACAAACAGCACGGAGTGGGGATGAGAATGAAGCAGATTTTTTTAGAATGTTATAGGGAGTTCAAATATGTTCTAAGAAGTAAATAAATGTTTTATTATAACATTTCAGAATGATTTGACAATGTTCAAGAACGTTCCAGAATCTTGAAGATCATTCAAGAATGTTCCAGAGTGTTAAAAACAGTAAGAGAATGTTTTGAATCACTGTGGGATGTTCTAGATAGTTCTAAATTCGCGAATATTCTAGAATGTTCCATCAAACGTGTAATATATTGTTACCCGGGCAACGCCGGTATTGTTTCTAGTGACTATCTAAAAGAAACATTTGCGTAGGTAGTAAACATTATTCAGTTATTACCATATAACAAATTAAAGGTCTCAATTAATTCTTTTACACAGGGTGTCTCAAAACAGAGCAACCACGGATTCATGGAATCAAAATAATAATATAGATGAGGCTTTCACTTGTTGTAACTCCATAATAAAACTTATTGCAGTTAGTGACACACAATTTTGGTTACAAAATTTTTTTTTATTGTAAAATAATCCACAATAATTATTTTGCCACACAAAAAAAATATTTCTTCCACCTGAAGAAGCCACAGTGCGGCGAAATAATTATTGTGGATTATTTTACAATAAAAAAAAAATTGTAATTTACTAAGGATCAAAATAAGTTCATTTAACCGCATTTATCTATATACCAAATTGCTATACTAGCCCTCAGATAATTTCATGGAGGGTTGAATAACAACTGTAACGTTTTTTAAGAATTTTATATGGCCTGGCTTCATTTTCTGTAGTCTCTTATTGAAAATACGTATCTATTTGTAGAAAAAATATGTTTTTTGCATCGATGATTTCCGACAATGATTCTTAACAAGTAGAGTTTTTTTTAAATAACTCGAAGATGCATCCATCGTGCTATATGAATATTGTATAGCCACCAACAATGGTTATTCACGTAGTATTGTAGATAATCTTTTAAACAAAAAACTAAAACAGAAAACTATCAATTGTATTTACCCACTGATTAGAAATAAACCCAACAACTTTAATTGTTTCACATACTTAGGCACTATTTTCAACAAAATTGGAAAAAATATAAAATGTATCAACAATAGTTCTATCTCGTTTAAAACTAACAATACGCTTGGCAGGTTTATCCTCAATAATAAATGTAAAACACCTAAAGGAGCCAAATCAGGTGTTTATCTATTAAGTTGTGGAAATTGTGAAAAATTTTATGTAGGGCAGACAGGTAGGGCATTAAATACTCGAATTCTAGAACATTTTGAAAGTTTTGTTAATAAAAAAACCAATTACAAATATGCAGAGCATTTGATAGATTGTAAACACAATTTTAATAAGGATTTCAAAATATTACACATACAGAATAAAGGCATGAAATTAAATTTGTTAGAACAACTGGAAATAGATAAATATAATAAACAACAAATCATTCTTAATGACCAATTAGATATTTCATGTTCTCCACTTTTAAATTTAAATTTCAAGACTTTACCCTCCACCAAATAGTTTAGTTCTAAGGTATAAATAGTGTTACAATAGGATTAGTTTGTATAATCTTCACCTGATGAAGCTATTGTATAGCGAAACGGCTGTAGTGATACAAATAAACATTTCTTGAAACTGTCTTCTTTGTCTTTATTCTATTATATGAATAAGTTGTGATATAAAGACTACCCTACATGCTTATAAACTGTTAAAGTTATTAGTCCTACCTTTATAAAAAAATCTCGCTTTTGCCACTTTATTACGCGTGGGTACTGGAAGTAATTTGGTTTGTTGATAAATACAGTCAAATCGACTTATTACACAGAGTCTCCAGAGAACTCCATCTATTATAATCAAAATTCGCGCATTTCAAAGCTCATATGGTATTAGGGTCAGGTGGCGTAATTGTAAACAGGCTCTATTTCGATGAAATAGGGCTTTTGATTTATTCCAACTAATGGGAATTATAGACACGGGGGGTTGACTTTTGACGGTTGGATGCTTTAGCGCACTAAACAGCAGAGGAAGAGTGTCGCAATATTTTATGTTAAACAGTGAAAATATTTCTATATAATATATAATTTTTGAGGTAATTGTGAACACGGCATTATAAATATAATTTTCATTGGAATTCACGTTTGAAAGCGAATTGTTCACTTTTGCCCCATTAAAAACCTTTATAAAGCCAGTACAAACAAGATGATTGTTCACATTTACCCCTAAGTTTTCGACTGCGTTATAAAGTGAAACATATTTAACAACAGAAATTTACTTAAAACCAAACAAGGACCTAAATTAATCATATAGTCGCCTAAATCTAATCTTCATCTAAGATACATCGAGCTTCAAAAGTCAAACTTCCAAAATTGTTTACAATTACCCCACCTGACCCTATCACCTGAACACTTAATATTAATTGTAAATATAAAAAAATCTTTATTTTATTATGCTGAACACAACGAAACTTGTAATGTTATACAAACTTACCATAACAAATAGTTTTGTTTTAATTTTGCGGTTACAATTTTTGGTGTTCACTAACACGTAGCAAAATTAAAAATGAATTCTAAATCCAGTGTATAAGACAAATATCGATTACTAATGTCAAAAAAAGTATACAATAGAATGTAATTAGGTTGATTGGTGCAGTAAAGTTTATGAAGCCAAAAAATGGTTTTAAGAAAGTTAATTTTCGACGACAGAAATTTCTTTATTGTTGTTTATTCTCTTAATTTAGCATAATTATTAAAATCAGAGCCTGATAACAACAACGTTTCACCTGTTATTTTATTTTAATGTAGATTTATTACTTATGTATATATCATTTAATAAACACATCAGGTTCTGGTTTCTATGGTTAAATAATTAATGTGTTTTATATCTACTAATAATTAAATAATTTAAAAAATGGTGATGTTTTCCCATGACTTTAGACTTTAAAGTAGATAACATTCTTGTAGATATGTTTTCTAGAAATATAGTGCACTGCAATGAATAAATGTATGACACCGTGAAATGGGTACGTTAGAAATGAAACAAAACCGTTTCTTCTTCATTTTTCGTAGAAGTATAAGTATAATTAACACACATATAGTAAAACAGTTTAAAATGGAAATGTTATACTAACTATTAGCTGTATAATTAACTTTCTTTTGTTATGAGCGAGCAGCACAGTTTTATTTGTTTTATACCACCAAGTACATTTTATGAGAATTCTAGTATTATTTTCTAGAAAATTTTTGCTTTACTCATCAAGTAATAAAATCATGATTACTTTTCTCCGTGTACTATTGGCCCTATAATCTAATATTTATTAGCAACAAGAAAAATAATTATTTGCGTTTGATTCTTTTTTACATAGTCTACAGATAATTTTACTAATGCTCCAAAAATTAGATCCTCGTTTAATGTTCAAAATGAGCTGCCTGACTGTTTGCATGTATGGCTAATATTCGAAACGATTAATAGACCACTCATTACAGCATACTGAACTATATCGTCAAATTTTTTAACAACAATCCGATTATATTACAATGTAAAGTAGGTTTCAGGGAATAAAATAGCAAAAATGCACCTAAAAAAAGTTGTCAGATGTTTTAAAACGATGACTAAACGTTACAATTTGCAATTATATTTACATATGTTCTCGCATTTATTTCGAAAGCTGTCTGAGTAATTGTAATGCCCCAATGGGATAAGATACTGAAAATAGCTAGACTTAAAATAAAATCTGAATCGTCTCGATTGGAGCTAAGGAGCTATTCTCTCTCATTAATTCGCTTATTGTGCACAATAATCACAACTTTCTCATCAAAGTCCAAATATCCTAATACAAGCTTTAAATCAGAGAATTTATAATTTTTTTAAAAAATCACGTTTCTTCAGAGGGTCTTCACGTTTATCTCGATGAAAATAGTTTCAAAGTTTATTTTAAAAGTCTTTACTTACTGTTCTCTACATTTTATCTCATTGAGGCTTTAGATTAGGTTCTCTGATAGTTTAATGCGAAAACCTGGACAAAATTGCTAATTGCGACATCGTTTAAAGAAAAACTGACAATTCTTTTTGGGGCCATTTATTAAAATATTATTTATTTTACTCCCTGAAACTTACTTTACATTGAATATAATCGGATTACTGCTAAGAAATTTTACATCGAAATTTTTATTTTTATTAGTTATGTATACTGATCCATGAATCAATTTAAATGGGACTATAAAGACTCAAAGAGGATGTTGTCTTTTTATTTGAACAAAAAGTAGTTCTAACAATATATTTATTAAAAATTTTCCAATTACGAAAATAATTACGTCATTTGATATCAGTTAATTAATTTCAATTAAATTATAAAATTGGTACCCTATTTCAACATTTCCTCGGGTCTAATAGGAACAGAATAATAAACGATTGTTTTCATTTTCTACTAAAAAAACAACAATTTATGCATTGTGTTTTTAATCTATGTAACTATTGTAAGATATGCGTACCTACGTACAAATAATACAATACGTAAGTATGGTAATATTATTGTAAATGGTTACCTACGTGCTACTACATATTTCTGTACTATTTAATTTTTCATTAAACCACAGTGTTTATTTCAAAGCAGTGCTTATATAAAGTGAATGTAGAACGTAGTGCTAGTGTTGTGTAGAAAAACACAATAAATACTTTTTCATAAATTTGAAAAGAACCACTACTTAAGTACTTATACCTTTGGATGATAATGGACGATTTCAGGCAAAGTTTTTTCATTTTTACTTCTCATTCTAATTTTTAGATACGATTAGCGAAACTTATTTATAGTCATAAGGTTTTATTTGTCACATTATTTCACCGACTTAAATTTTAATGTTGCAAGTAGGAAAAGCAACGATGATAAGGGAGATTTAAAAAAGTAGTGACCTATTCGTTTACATGCACGAATCATTGTTGCCTTTCCTGATCAAAGTTTATTATAAGACTAAAACTAAAATAATCAGGTAACTTATCTGCAAGGCAAGGTGAGGACATCTACATGACACTTGTTGATCTTTATTATCAGGGCAAGCGCATGGTGGTTCATTGGTAAAAAAAAAAAAAACTAGTTAATATTGCAAAACATTTCCAATCGAAACTTTATAAAAATATAATTACCTAAGTTATCTAAAAACGAACATTAAACGGTAAAGATTTATGTATGTGTCAGTGAAGAATTTGTTTATTTGTTTATAAGTAACAAATAAATAATAAGTAAATAATTCTATATAATAACATATCTAATAAGTAAGCATTATATATCTAAATTTCAGACTTGGAAAAAATACAAATAAGTACAAATAATTTAGCTCTATGGAGTATTTGAAATACTTATTGCTTATAAATCAATCAATTATATAATCTATGAGCAAGTAACCATGTATGCAGGCTTAAGTAATTAAAAAAACATTCTATGGCAACTAATAGTTATAAAAAATACTTGACCATTAGTATTCAAATACAAATACTTGCAATTTTACATTTGTAAATAAAATTGTTATTAATAGTAATTTATTAGACAATTCATTTGCAATTTTACATTCTGTTGAGTTTAATTATATATGAAACATTTATAGATACGAAAACCTTAGCATAAGTATTTGAAAAAAGTATTTAAAAAGAAAAATGCATTGAAATAGTAGTAACAAATACATCATTAAGAAATATTTAAAATACAAATATAAATACTATAAAAATATTTTTACCTAGATATATATCCTAACTCAAACATTTTACAATTGTACATCAAAATTAATTACACATTTTACATTTGAAGATTTTTCCCTTAGATTTATAAAGTAAAACTACAAATCAATTACCTAATCTGCGTTATAATAGTTATTTGCAAAATATTTAATCAACAATGTATATGTAGGTTTACAATTGGTCGTAATTCATAATACGATTAAGTACGTATTAATTTTATATTTTCAATTAAAAAAACCAGACATAAAAAATAATTTATTATTTCTAATTCCTTAAAAGGCATTATTTCTTTTGTAAAATAAACAGTACAATTTGGAAAAGTTTCATCAATTTATTATTTATTGTTTCGATATTTAAGATCATTTTCAAGAGTTCTTAAACTTCTTACCATAATTTAAGAATTCTTAAAAATGATCTTGAAAATCGAAGCAATTTTCGAGTTGACAACAATAATTTTTTCCTAAAATTTCACTGTTTTACAAGAAATGCACCGTCAAGTTTAAATTTAATAAACTTCAACAACAATTTAAAGTGTTTGAATTTTGCGGTTACTTGAATAAGATTTGTGAGCTATTTGAAAGATGTCTGTATCATTTTACGCATTAACGACTTATTCCTTTAAAAGATAGGTGTCGCCAGTGTAAAAGTAATGTGGGCGGATTGTGTATTGTAAAGATAAAAACAAATTGGCATGACATTGATAAACAATTAATACAAATTGTTTAAGTATTAAAGCAAATTTAAATCAGTTGTAAAGATACTATGACTTGACGAGAAAAACGTATTGTTATTTTGTTTGGGTTTCGTAGTCATGGTCGACGAACACAGTAGTGATGAATCAGATAGTGATTTTGATCGGCCCCAATTGCAAGGTACCCTTCACAAGTGGACAAATTATATTCACGGATGGCAAGATCGTTACATCGTTTTAAAAAATGGTACGTTGTCGTATTATAAGAGTGAACATGAAAGTGGCTATGGATGCAGGGGAGCGATTTCATTGGCCAAAGCAACAATAAAAGTAAGTCTCTTAAACAAGTTGCAAGTTGTCAAAGGCAACGGACGTATTTAGCAAAAACATTAAATATAAACTTTCTTCATTTGTCTTATTTATTTTTTTATAGCCGCATGAATTTGATGAGTGCAGGTTTGATGTATCGGTTAATGATTGTGTGTGGTATCTTCGAGCAGATAGTGTTGAAAGCCGACAGCAATGGATTGATGCCCTAGAACTTTGTAAGGTAAAAATATTAATTTGTGTGGTTTAACATTTGAAATCTATTATATTGACTGAATTGTGACCTTTTTAAATGGTAATAGGTCTGTAAAATATTATTTTATAATTCTCATATAAAGCAGTATGTATTAGTATTTTCAAATAATTTATAAGGTATCTATGACTCAATAACCATAAGTATCTATTAAAATGAACACTATTTTGTTTGTAATCGAATAACAAGCAAAAATACTAACATTAGAATTGTTTTGAATATTTTCTTTGGTTGTCAGTCAATTTTTCATAATGCAGTTTATTCTAAAATCATTCAAATATGTAGGTAATTATATACATATGAAATTTTTGTGCTCAAATATAATTTCCTATTAAAGGGTGAATCTGGCTATGGAACTGGCTCAGAAAACAGTCTAAAACGACATGGATCTACAGTTAGTTTACAGTCCAATACTTTTAGTACTGCATCATCAAACAGCTTTAAGAAGTCTACACGAAATTTACGTGAAAAACTGGCAGAAATGGAAACGTTTAAAGATATCCTCTGTAATCAAATAGATAAGTTGCAACAGTATTTTGATAAATGTGCTGAAAATGAAAATTACAATTGTAATGGAACTAAAACATCCTCAAACATTAAGGGTACTGTTGACTTTTAATAAATATTTATTTATTTTAAGTTATATTGATAATGTTGAGCATTATTTTTCCCAGGTGAATCAGCAGTTGTTGATTTTCGTGGTGAAGCTTTAACATTCAGGGCTACAACAGCTGGTTTGTTGGACACTTTAGCACATTGTATAGAGTTGGTATCACAGAGAGAAGAGGCTTGGAGAAAACGTTTGGAAAAAGAATGTGACAGACGTAGACATACTGAAAATATTGCTAGGTCATATTTTGATCAACTTCAGAAAGTTCGCAATGCTCACCCAGGTCCAGATCTAGAGGTAAATTTTATTTTCTTGTGTTTTTTACATATTTATGCTATGAAGTGCATAATTTTATCAACTAAGTTTAAAAAAGCTATTTAAAAAATACATGTACCTTGATAAAGTGGTGTTTAAAAATAGTTACATTTCATTGCTAAGTCAATTTTAATATTATCAGAGAACATTTTTCCACCATTGTAGATTAACGAGTTCTTTATCTAACCTTTGACCTGACTCATACTGCGTTATGTTTATTAATAACGAAAATTTAGTAGGAAAATGAAACATGAACATGTTTTTTGCAATTGCAGTGTTTTTTTATTAATCTATAAGTGGAGTGATTAAAAAAGAATAGTCTGTGTAAATATCTTGCTTCAAATATAAATTAACTAATACTACATCAGAAAGAGATAAGAAACTCCAAAAATTATACATTGTTTGTCATTATTTACACAGTAGGAAGATTGTTTTTATAGAATGCCTGGAACAATGACAGCAACAGGCGTATGGTTTATTTCCATACAATAAGTCTTTTATGGCTTTTAAACTGACAACGAAAAATGATACAATGGTAAATTAAAATTTTTGTGATTATTAACCAATAATAATTTAAATTGCTTATTCTGCAATTTTTTTTTGTAATATTGAATTTAAAGAGAACTCTCAAATTAATTTATTAGACACAAACACTATTCTAATTAAACATATTAATTATTATCGTTTAAAGTTGTTGGTTGCTCTACTTACTTTTCTATATTTTCTCTCATAATATTACAGCAACAATAAATATTAACATTATTAGTAACGGTTTTTATATGAGCAAGAAATTTACGACAGTTGTTAAAATGAAGGTCTATTGAGGATGTGTACAAGTTTATGAAAATATTTAAAAAAATTGCATAATACCCACTCATCATCAGTTAACATTTATTAACTAACTGAATTGAGACTTAAAATTATTACGTTATCAGATCTCAGATTAGGTATTATTTTTAATGTACAATTATTATTGCTTTGATTATTTTGGGAGATAGATGATAAGTAACGAACGATAATCATTTTATACGTATTTATTATGCTGATAATAGAATTAAGATTTTATTTTAATAAAAAATATTTTAGAACAATACAGCTAAAGTTGTACATATTATACAATAATCTTAATAGGAAGGACCACATAGTGTTATTGGAGATGATGAGTTTTATGACGCGGTCGAATCTGGACTCGACAAGATAGAGGAAGAACAAGAATTGAGAGGAAGAATACTGAGTGGTACGGCTGTACCTGTCACCCCTCCCCCAACTTCGCCGTTGATGCAGCATTACTTAACTACCGAGGTGATTATTACTTTTAATAAATGCTTAATTTTAAGTTTGAATATTCGCGACAGATGGTTTGAGAAAGTATTCCATTCACAATATATATTTTTATTGTAATATTTATATAAACAGGGTTATTTGTCAACTAGTCAAATGGAAGGTTTTCCTATTATACACAGGATAGAGTGTATTATGAATCCATAATGCCTTTATCAAAAGTAACAGTGTTATTCTGCCAAAACAATATTGTAGAGAATCTTGAAACATTTAAAAAGTAATTTATTTTATTCTTCAAATAATATTAGAAAATATTTCACAAAAAATCGGCCGCCGCCATTACAATTTTTAATTGATATGTAATATGAAATACTAAGTTTATGGAACAACTGGTTACCACAGTCTCCTGTTCTGTATATTTTGACGATTTTTTTAAGAAAATGTTTAAAAAATTCAGATTGATGCGGTGGTCAAGCAGCAAGTTGCCATGGCCCGGTTGGGGGTTGGCGAATGTGGTACCGGTTGGCAACTCTTCGCGGAAGACGGAGAAATGCGAATGTATCGCAGGGAACAGGAAGTGGACGGTATGGTGGTAGATCCTCTCAAAGCAGTACACACCGTCAACGGCATCACTGGACACGAAGTATGCCACTACTTCTTCAGTCCACAATACAGATACGATTGGGAAAGTGAGTATGAGTATATTAGAAATATTTTATTTATATTTAGATAGATATAGTAAGTGAATCATTTAATGCTTATAAAGAAATAATGTGTAAAATGTGTTTTCCTCAATCATTACTTATTGTGTATTGTATATTAATTAATATAAAACGGTCAGAGCTACTAGTTTCTTTTTTCAGCTACATTGGAGCACATGAACGTTGTTGAGACCATATCTGAGGATACTTTGGTTTTTTATCAATTACATAAGCGTATTTGGCCAGCCAGTCAAAGAGATGTGGTATTTTGGTCGCACATACGTCATTTGCCCAATGACCAAGACCGCGATGGACCACATATATGGACAGTGGTTAATCAGTCTACAGACCATAAAGATTATCCGGTACTGTACTTTTACGCTATTTACTTTTTTCAACTTAAAACATTTATTTATACATAGAGTATCAAACGTCGTAATGTCAAAAGTCCTATTTTATGTAAAGAAGAATTTTGTTATTGATAAACATTGTTTTACAATTCGTACTTGTCTTAAATTATGTAAAATTTATTCTTAACAAATTGGTAAAGGCTTTCGCGGCCAGAAGATGAACCGGTGATATTCGTCGGGTTTAAAGGCCGTCGTCGATTGGAATTTCTTCCTAACGTTTCGCTAGCACGAGTGGCGAGCTTCTTCAGAGGTCCTTCCATCTTCGATGCTGGATGTAGACTGATGATTAATCGTTAAACGTTAGGAAGAAATTCCAATCGACGACGGCCTTTAAACCCGACGAATATCACCGGTTCATCTTCTGGCCGCGAAAGCCTTTACCAATTTGTTAGACGCCTCTACGGGGAGGACATTTGCAAACAGTATCAACGGCTGGACAAACTGAGGAAGCAGAAGGCACACTTACTCGCCACTTTGGCATTTCTGTGCCGCTGCCGGGACACTAACATCGTACCGACATTTCTTAGACAGAAACGAGTCATCCAATCAGCGCAAGCAAACAGGATCTACGCAAGGACGGAAAAAGCCTTTCTCCGAGAACGAATCCACAGCACGCGTCGTGGCCTTGCAAAAACGGATGAAGAACTTCTTGACCTACACCTGGCACTAAGCAACAAGATCAAGCAACAGGATTGGGACAGGATGGACGCCATCGCTTATTCCAACATGAGGAACGAATTGGATCGTACCAAAGAGCAGCAGATCAAGAAGTACGAGAAGTTCCAAAAGAAACAGGTTTCGAAGACTGTAAGCCTTGACCCCAGAAAACTCGTGGTCAATCTGACGGATAGGGTACTCACGGAGAACGAGACCAGGATGTTAGCCAAAGGAGGAAACTTCGCTATCACTCCTCGACATATTCCGTTAGAAGACATCATCTCCAACGTGGAAGCAGCCATCAAGCACCTTCCGGACGAAGACGCCGAAGGGATACGGATCGAGACGGCCAATATTCTCAGGAAGGCAAAACCTCCAAAAAGCAACCTGACGAGGAGCGAGACACTGGCTTTACGTAACCTAAACAGGGATGAGGACATCATAATACTCCCAGCCGATAAAGGAAACGCAACCGTTCTTCTAAAAACCGAGGACTACAATGGAAAGATAAAAGAACTTTTGGACCCGAAAAGCTACAAACTCCTCAAGAAAGATCCAACACAAGCGAAACTACGCCTAGTCAACCGGCTCATCAAGTCATCATCCATCCCGGAAGACATCAAAAAGCGAATTATAAGGACGGAAGCTGCTCCACCGAGGCTGTATGGACTTCCCAAGATCCACAAGGCTAATGTACCTCTAAGACCAATAGTAAGCGCTCCCGGTTCTCCAACATACTATCTAGCTCAATACCTGGCATCGCTACTCCAACCTCATGTGGGACAAAGTACCAGTTACATCAAGGACTCCGCTGACTTCGTACGCAAGATTCGGGACATCAACCTAAAACCGGAGGATATCCTTGTAAGTTTTGACATCGTTTCACTGTTCACCAAAGTACCTGTAACAGGGTGCCTCGACCTGGTGACTAAGATCTTCCCTGCTGACATCTGCAAACTCTTTGAAGTTTGCCTCACTGGAAGCTACTTCGTGTGGAAAGGGAATTTTTACGAGCAGATAGACGGTGTGGCTATGGGAAGTCCGTTAAGTCCGGTAATAGCCAACTTCTTTATGGAACACTTTGAGAAGAGAGCCATAGAGACCGCGGAATACAAGCCAACAACCTGGTTCAGATACGTGGACGACACCTTCGTGATTTGGAGACACGGTATGGAAAAACTAAACCACTTCCTCCGACACCTGAACAGTCAGCACCAGAGCATCCAGTTCACCATGGAGACCGAGAATGACCGACAGTTAGCCTTCTTGGACGTGCTAGTGAAAAAACATGGCAACAAATTGGGCCATACCGTATACAGGAAACCAACCCATACAGATAGGTACCTACACGCTTCATCCAACCACCACCCGAGTCAGAAGTATGGCATTATCAGAACCCTGACTGAACGAGCACATAGGATCTGCGAACCAGAAAACCTCCAAGTGGAACTCGAACACCTAAAAACCGCCTTCGAGGCGAATGGCTACAACAAGAGGGAGATCGAGAGATCAATGGGCTTGAACAGGCCAAAGGCACCGAAGATCGACCAACAGTGCACTAGCTCTCGAGCGTTTCTACCTTATGTACCTAGGATCACAGACCGGATTGGCAGAATTCTAAAAAGACACGACATCAGTACGATCTTCAAACCAACGAGGAAGATCCAGCAAACCGTCAGATCAGCAAAGGACAAAAGGGATCCTCTTTCATCGTCAGGAGTTTACCGCATACCTTGTTCCTGCGGAAAAGTGTACATAGGAACCACCAAGAGATCTATGGGAACAAGACTCAGAGAGCACAAAGCTAACTGCCGGCTAGGACACTCAGAAAAGTCTGCTGTGGCCGAACACGCACTAAGCAACGGAGACCACAATATACTCTTCGGGAACTGCAAGCTACTGTCTTCAGTCAACGGTTACCACAACAGGATGGTTAGAGAGGCCATTGAAATCCATAAACACCCAGAAAACTTCAATAAAAAGGAGGAAACGCTAAAGCTGAATCAGATCTGGAACCCAATTCTCAGGAACGCTCGAACAATTCCGACCGCCTCCACACGGTCGACTGAAGCGGAACAGGCTCCGCCCCCTACCCACCAGCATAAATACAACTTGCGCAGGAGAAATCATCAGTCTACATCCAGCATCGAAGATGGAAGGACCTCTGAAGAAGCTCGCCACTCGTGCTAGCGAAACGTTAGGAAGAAATTCCAATCGACGACGGCCTTTAAACCCGACGAATATCACCGGTTTATTCTTAACAGTTTAAAGGTTTTTATTATATTGTTAACTAATATTAATTATTATTCTAATACTTTCAAAACGATAAAATTACGTGTTTATTTTATTATCATTAGTATGCATAAAACAAAGTAAATCGTGATGCTTCTTACAAAAGTATTTATTTTTATATATAAGTACTCACAATATTTCCCAAATAAATACTTTGCAAGTGAAATAAGTTCGAAAACTAGAAATATACGCTACACTATTACTAGGAAATTTCAATTTTCCAATTGTGAAATAAATACTATGATATTTTGAAATAAACACTTCAAAGGCGAAGTAAAAACTTCTATTTTGTAGTATTTATTTTTCACGTATACTATCCGTTATTTCTAAAAAATTATACAAGTCAAATTTTTTTGTTTGTTAGTATTGTGTCCTGAATTATAATTATCTTTTCAGGGATGTACAGGAAAGACTGTGAGAATATATTTGACTGTGTGCTTACTTTGCCAGACTATCGTGAATCCTCCAAAAGACGGAGCCCCAATATCAAGAAACGACATTTCGTGCAAAATTACTTATTGTTCTGTTGGTAAGTAGTAATTGTAGATTAAAATATTTCTGGCTCTAATTTGAACTTAAATTAATATACAGTTTTTTATTAATAGATGCTATTTTGTGAAAAATAACGTCATTCGCAATAAGCTTTTTTTAATTTAAGTTTTTATAAATTTGCAGTAAATCCCGGTGGTTGGGCCCCAGCTTCAGTTTTGAGAGCCGTGTATAAAAGGGAATACCCGAAATTCCTGAAACGTTTCACGGCTTACGTTAAAAATCAGTCTAAAAACAAGCCAATTATGTTCTAATGACAGAAAAGCCATGTGCTTAAATGTATCATATTGTCTTGTGCTACTCTGTAAGAAAATCACGCTATTATTTGTATTATTGTTGTTACAATGTGTAAATGTCTTTCACTTGATATTTTTTATTTGTAAAGTATTGTCAGAATCAAAAATATATATATACAGTTTCTCTAAATTATTACTTCATTTTTACCCTTTTTTACCAGTATTAAAAAGAATACTAATATAAAAGGTTTATTATTGATTTTAAAAGAGGATTCTTTACTCTATTTTTTTTTTTAATGTGATTGAAATATGCAACGCATAAGATAATTTTGGGTCTTAAAATAGTTAAAACCATCTATTATCCAAATCAAAAATAATTTTCTGGAATATTACAAAACAAAAAGACATGAGTGAACAAAATAGGCATGTGTAAAAGAGATAATAATGAAATGTGTTTATCATAGGTATTCAATTAAACACCAACAAATTAATAAATCGATCTATATTCTTTGTGCTTTTGAATTTTATTTTTAATAGGCAAATATTTTTTTACACATAAGTTCCAATAAGTGTACAAGCACATTAAGAAATTTGATGTTTCAATCATGGTCTAGACCTAAGCACAAATGACTCCAATCAACTTCTGGTTTTCTAAGAACTACAGTAGAATGTCGATTTTCTCCTAATTGAATCCCTAGTTTTATTTGAAAAAAAAAAACAATTTATTATTACTCTACGCACCTAAAATAAATTCAATACAAATGAAATTAAACACCAGGGCAATTAAAAAAATTAATTAATTAAATAACATTAACATAAAAAAATATTTTATTTCAACTTAAGGCGTATTTGTGTAAAAAAATTGACTATTAGGTAAATACTATTTGTACATTTTAACTTATTGGCAGTATAACTGAAAACATTAGTGAATTCCTTCCAAAGGTGAAAATGATTTATATTGATACAGTTTATCATCTCCATATCCATATAAAATGCGTCCCACACCGTTTTCATCATAATAGGGATATCGATACTTAGGCCTACAAAAAATTAATTAAAAGTATATTTAGAATAAATTTCATTTTACCAAGTTTAGTTTTTAATATCAAAATCATATTAATCAGAATTATCTTTCATTAAGTTTAAAAATTGTTTTTAAGTAGGTACAATAATTCAGCAAATTACAAATTAGGATGCAAAATTTAAATTGTCACTTTTTTTTATAAAGTTCTTTCTGCGTATGCCTTGTAACTTATTAATTACTTATATATTTATATTTTAATTAAATTTCTTTGTTAAAAAAGAATTGTAACTTGTAAAAAAGGCCAAAAAGTTTTGTTGATTTTTCTAAATAAAATTTGAAATATCGGAAAAGTTGATAAAAATCACCAAGATTTGTGTTTCGATAATCAATCCATCATAAATTTCTTCACACAGTGAAGTCTAAATTTTTAAAATACCATTTTCATTTTAAACTAGAGATATAATAACGTTTTCATATAAATTTTATTGTCTATGCTTTGTTACTTAATTTTTTTATAACATAAAGCGCTTGTTTACAATAAAAATTAACATTTTCTTACCTTTCAAAATATTGGAAATTAGGAGCCCTGGGCGTAAGTGATGCTTGCGTATAGTATGAAAAAAACGATTGAACCTTAAAATAAAAATAAAAGTATAAAATTTTTTACACATTTAAGACAGGCACTGCATTAATTACAACTTACAAAGACAAACAATAATATTTTCCAAATCATTGTATATTTTGTACAGGTAATGTTAATATTATCTGTTCAACTTACGCAAAGTGATATTAAACTGAAGGTGAAATTGAATAAGTTCAAGTCGAACGAACAGCGCGTTGCGTTCGTTGGTCAGAAGAGAAAGTTGCAATTTCTGGAATTGTCTACCATTAATATCTCTTATAATTATAATTAATATAGACACGTGTCAAAAAGTCACATCATATTAAATTTGCAGCATTTATTGTGATGATAAAAATATTACATTTTTAGAAAATATTTTGCTTCACTATAAAATTTGCTGTTATTTGTGTGTTCTTGATTAATAATTTAAAATACAGAAGTCTATCAAAAAATAACAGACTATTTGTTATGTAAGAATAAATTAATGTTAAATTTTATTTTGCTTACAATTAATTCAAATCATCATAATACATATTGTAATATAAATAAATATTAAACAAAAAAGGCTTATAGCAATAAAAAGCGATAACTTTTTTGTTTTTGTAATTATAGTTGCAAATTCAATTCATTAGAAAATGTAACTTTTAAATTGAAAAGTAATTATCTCAAATTAGAAAATTATAATTATTTCTTAATAGTCACCTATTGGCTTATAATTGACCTCTACCGTGACATAAATTACACACGTTAATATGGGAGGCACCATAAGTAGATAAAACACTTTCCCTTGTTAAGAAATTAGTCTTACATAAGTTGCTGTAGCATTAAAACCCATCTTTTCATACTTGACGAAAAATGAGGAATATATTGAAGGTACGTACGCATTTTTAAGTTCGGTTGTGTTGATTGTATTTGCCTGTAAGCAAAATAACGGTGTTTTTATTAATAACTTTCGTTCTCCTTACTTACGCAGAAACATAGTGTGAAAGATATTTAAAAAACTAGTGTAGTTGTAATTTGTTTGATACTTCTTCTTACAATTTATTAAAAATATATTTATAATTTATACTTATATTAGGGTGACTCATCTTTTTTAAGTTTGGTAGTTGCAAATGCATATGAGAAGAGGTCCGATTCAAAAGCAATTCGTAATATTAATTGATATTAGTGGCTCTTAAAGAAAGTATGGGAAAGAATAATTTAACAGATAGTTTCATCTATATACATATCTAAACATAAAATTATACACAAATTGGACCAAGTTCACTAAAAAAAACATTAAATTTTTCTTAAAAAAATCCCATAAAATTTCATGTTCTTTCGCACTGTCGAAAAGCTCTTTAAACTATTTGAAAGTCAAGTATGTACTTTTATTTAATAAATGCCTTCTGTTGATTCCTAAAATTTTGCCACGTTCGTTTAATTTCCCGATTTCTATTAAACTGGTGTTTTTTCAACTTCGTCTTCATTATTACATATTTACACACAATAGAATGTAAAGTATTATTTGATTTACAGCTCTTATTTATTTTATTTATCGGCTCTGCGGAGTGCAGTAAAATTATACGCGATCTTATTCAATGGAATGTTGCGGGACTTCCTATGTTACATAAAACTGTATCAATTCCGTTTGATCCGGAAGTGGCGATTAGAAGATCGCGTCTTTATCAAGAGGTTAATGGTTATCATGGTGAAAAAGCACTTGAACGACTAGGACTAGGAATTGATGGAAATGATTTACAAAGGTTGGAGCAGTACCAGACAAGAGACAAAGATATATTAGGTAGAAGTTATGATGAATACAATAGCTAGTTAATGTACGTGTAGTATAGTAATAAACCAAAAAGTAACGTAATTTTTATATACTATGTTAGTTTCTTCTTTTACATTAAACTATTTATTAAAGAAAGACTGTTGAATGGACGTTTATGAAACAGGACTTGACAAATTAAATTTTAAATAAACTATCCATTTTGAAAATTATTCCTAGATATTAGTAGAACGTAAATAAAAAAATTAAAAGTAGTACAATAGTATGATAAGCTACACGATTGCAAGTCGATATTTATAATATAGTCATATTATTAAACAAGTAAGTTTTTTATTTCTTTCTAAGTTAATTACATGACATAGATACAATCTAGAAACATGCAATTGATATATACAACATTAAAAAGACCATGGTGGTGCTATACAGTATTAATAAAAAAAATTAAAACTAAATAATGTTACAAATTATCATATTTCGATAGTACAAGAATATTACAAGTCTATTAACAAGTAGTATTTAGTATAATTTATACGTTATTAAACTAAAAACATAACTACAAAAAGTATATAATACGTATTTTGAATTATCTTTTTTCTCCAACAACCACTTATTATTTAATAACTTTACCAGTAATAATAAATAAAAGAACTACAAATTCACTCCTAAATAAAAATACTATAAGTGAAATTGAAATTTTATAAAATAAATTATATTTATCGATGATAATAATAAAATGTTTTACTAATATCATTAATCACAAGTTTAGCAAATACGAAATAACAAAACTGTTACCATTTTAATAAATTTTTAAATATATATTAAACTTAATTATCTGTATTCGTCCGAAGATTTTGAATTCTTTAAGATGCAGTAATTAATATATTTATTTTGATAAAAAGAGACAATCTGATGCAACCATAATAAATAATTCGGGATAAAATTGTACTTACTTTGTTCCTTTGTATGACGCTGTTATAAAAAAAAATACGTTTAAAAACCATTTTTATAAACATTTACATAATGAAACAAAAAAATACTAAATGTGTGATCAAATTTGTCATATTTTGATAAAATATTCATATGAAATAATTTAAACATAAGGAATATCTGGAGTTATAGCCTGAAAAAAGGTAAATAATTGTAAACTAAATCAAATTTTATGTACGTATCCCTTACAATTAGCTGTTTATTATGTTTGTATGAAGTTACAAATTAATGTAATATGTATATCAAAAAGTTATTCACATAAGACTACCGTACAAATAAAACTAGAATTAAATCTTCGGATTTCTTAAAATACTATAAATACTTAACTTTTTCAGATCTCAATAAAATAACAGTTAATAACAACGTATTACTTTTGGACGATTTTTTCCTTAATGTAATGTTAACCCTGGTCGATTTAACGGTCACTAGGTACAAAAGTTGACAATTTCTAACATATGTATTCTGTATTTTTTTTTATTTTAACTAATTACCCACCTACGTTTGGCACAAATTACTACTTAATAATGACCGTTTTTATTATTGGGAGAAAACACTTATTATTTTGCAGTAAAATGCCGCAGTTTATTAATTTGAAAAAAATGATAAAATGAAGTGACTTAAAAAAAAACAAGAATTCGCAATTGATATCTGTTCCTTGTATTGCTGACGGGTCTATTAACAAGTTTGTACATGTACAATATTTAGTGAAAGAATTGGAGGGAATTTATTAAGTTATGATTGCCAGAGCAAATGAATTAAAGTAATACTTGGTAAATTATTGAGCAAACTTCACTTACAGGCAAACTATTTTACAAAAAACCTCATAAACTCCAAATTTGTGTCAAAATATTAATTTACAATTTAATACTGTGGAATGAAAATATTTCTTCTTTAGGCAACCACTCCAGATGACTATAAAATCAGTTACTTTATGGTACCCTGTATTTGTCATATATTATTTAAAAAATGTATTTATTATATAATTTCTAACCCACGAAAAAATTATATTATTAAAAAAGCAGACATTTTCATAAATACTTAACAAATATTTAAAACCCTTTTCTAAATTTGCCTGTAGTCTGTGATATTTAAGTAACATCGAGAACATATACTTTAAAATAATAACTAAATAAATAATGTGTATAAAAATATTTTTTTATTTTTTTTATAATTACCTGTAAGTTATTAGAGCAACAGAAATATAAAAATTTCTCATTTCTGATATGCACCGTATGAAAAAATATGGCACAACCGTTTCGTTTTTGTTGTCTCATTACCAGTAAAATAAATACCGACAAAATATGACCAAACAAAACTGAAATACTGCGTAAACAAAAGGAATATAGCTATGAACAATGAAAATTGACTCGTTTCAACTTATCACTCTTGACGCTTGCATATTTACATATTCTCGGTATAAAATTATGAAATTTAATTTTAACATTTTACGAAACAACGCAACCAGTGCTCTCTGGTATAATGGAACTAGGTGGACTATAGTCTTCGCTCTCATTTTGACTGGATGGAGTATTTTGACTGTCAGTTTTCTCACTACCCCCCAAACTACCCTTTTGACTACTTACGAGTTCTTTGGATCCAGTTTGACTATTGGAATCCGCACCTGTACTAATTTTTCTACCCTTTGGAGGAACAAACGTAGTGATTTTACTAAACGTCGCTGAAACGGCTTGCTGATGTTCTTGAATTTGTTGTTGTTGAATTTTCGTTGTCAATATCTTAGACAAAACCGAAATTTGGCTCTGTATCGCTAACATGAACGATTTATAACCAAGGCTGAAATATAAATGTGGAAATATATACTTAATACATATTGCATGTTGTTGTATTTAAAGTTTACTGCTAGGCGTTTTTAAGTTGATTTGATTAGTGCAGAATAGTCGACACTATATGGATAGAATTCTTCGTCTATCGAAGAATTATTACATGACAGCAGTTTAATATTTTCATTTATGTTGTACTTACCATTCCCTATTTGTCCAGTTAAATAGCACCTGGAGTCCTTGTTTAAGCCTGGAAAGTGCCTCGATGGTTTGATCAGAAGTTCTTGCCGAATTTACGGTTCTTATAACAGCCATTGCATCCCTTAACAGTATAGATATAATTAATGACCATTCTAAACAACTTGCTTCCAGAAACAACTGAAGGAGATATCTGAAATCAAATAAAGAGACAAAATAATAAAATTGGTAATTTAAATTTTTGTATTTAATTTATGAATAATGTACCTTAGTTGAACTTCAGCTCTTTGTGAACCTTTTGTTCCGCAGTTCGAAAGTTGCTCCAAAACTTGTTGAGGAACATCCCAATTTTCACTTATAGCATTGGTCGTTTCATTTTCGAATCCCCAAACAGAACTTGTCACGCTCATACCTGACCCTTCTCTTTTCGAATTTACTATGCTATCTGGAGGGCTTGCTGAAAATCGACATTAAAACTAAGCTAAGAAAATATTTACTCAATGCATTACCTTCTATTTCGACCTGTGTCATTTCACTTTGCTGATCCATTTCACTTTCGGAAACTTGACTATAATTTTCGATATTATTCATCGATGTAAGAAGACCTGTGCAGGGCAAACCTCCCGGAAAGCTCATGTAACCGCTATCACCAATACGGCTTGATGTTTGATTTAAATTCATTGTGTCTATATGCAAAGCTTTAATTCTGTCATCCACATGCGCTGTGGGACTGTCCAGCAACGACTGTACTGATTGTTGAAAAATATTTTTCAAATGAATAATAATTTAATAAACATAAAATGTAGTTATATAGAGTGAAAACAAATTGAAACAAAACAATTTTCTGAAATTGTAATTGCACTTATTCTACTTTTCATCCCAAAAAAAAATAAATGTGTAAGAAATTATCTTTTTAAATGAAAAATAGTACTCTCATTTTTAATACAAACGTATAAATATTTCAAAAAACAAATAGAGAGATTAATGGGCAAATAACACCATTATAATTACGATTAAAAAGTGTGAAATTAATATTTACCTGATGATATACTTGCTCTTGGTGTATTACTAATGGTAGGATAGGGCCAGTTGAAGTCTTGATGGAGGCTTTTAAGAGCGATAACGAAATCATCTATTCTAGCTGCCCTGTCTTTTTCTCTAGCTAACCACGTTACCAAATGGAAGTCAAGATGAGCAGCAAAATAACCTAAATCTGACAAACGATGTGATGACAAAAGTCTCCTTGCTTGACGTTGTAAAATGACGTCGATGAAAAACTCTTCAGCAGTACCATCCCTAATAAAAAGAATTTAATAAAGTGGATCAATCTTTAATATTTCTGAAATTGACTTTATTGTTTAAGTTAAATACAAAATCAAGACTGCTGCTTAATTTTTTAGAGTATAGAAATATTAAGCTTTTTATATTGATTAACACTAGACTAGTATGCTCAATGTAAGCAAAATTACCTAAATTGTGGTTTGTCAGTTAATGAGAAATTATAACTTAAAAAATGCAATGTTGCTTCTTATAATATATGCATTTAAATAGTAAAGACACTCACCTGTTTTCGTTTTTGATATTTACGGCAGACGATGTAGATTTTCTACTTTTTAAAAGAGGAGATTCATTAGAGGGGTTGTTGTTACTGTTTGTACTGACAGGAAGTTTGTTTTCGGGAAATTTTGGCGTAACTGTAGTACTGAAACTTCGACATCTGCTACCTTGAACGTTACCCAAAATTAAAGATAAATCTTCAGCATTGGGGCTTACTGGAGGTGTCTGCGAAAAACCTAATTTTGACGGTAATATAAAAGATGTTCTCGGAGACTCTACATCGTTTGGATCTGAAATACAATTATATATTATAGGAATTAAATAGTTTTTGTTTTCTTAAAGCATAAAATGTATTTAACATACCAATTGCTCTCAAAAAGCGAACTAATTCTCTAGCCAATTCCCATTTTGACTGTTCAAGAGCAGTATCCAAAAGAAGGGTGGCGTACTGTCTGCTCACAGAAGATGTTTCTAAATTCTAAGGAATATTTATGTATTAGTATGACAAAAAAAGAATTAATAAATTACTTAATTATTTTACAGTAATGTTCTTAATTAGTGGTTCCGTTAAACCTTTTTTTCGTTTCTTGAGTGCCTCTTTGTACATAATAAACAATAAATTTTTTAAAGCAAGTAAAAAATTTTTATTGCAATTTTGGTGAATTCTCGCCCTCAAGAAGTTTTTACTATTACTATTTCAACCTCCAATCAAAATAAATCAGACAAAAATAATTTTTTACTTTACCTGCAATATAATTAAATATGACGCAGCTGTATCCAACTGTTTTTTTGCCATGCATTCTTGAAAAAGATCTTTCGGTTTCCCGGCAGCTGAAAACAGATAAGGCCACAACGCTATTTCTGTTTTACGTGCACATTGAACAACTGTTTGTAAATATACTGGAAATTCCATTATAAATTCGATTACGCTTGGCAACTGGGCATCAGGAATCGGCTCTTTACTGGTCGCCTCCTCTTCCAAAACCTAAACCACAAATATATAAAGATTGTTAAACGTTATTTCACATAGCCGTTTTAACTTTTACTTTAAAGGTAATAGACTAGAACTAAATATATGGGACTATCGGTAATATTGGAACCATAAAGTTAAAACACAAACTAAAAAAACCGAATGTTACTTGTTAGTTAAAAAGCAAAGTATTTTAAAATTGACAAACAAATTAAGTGCTGACATATTCTTAATAATTAGATTTTTTTTAAATATTATACACTTACCTCGTGTAGCAACAATTCTAACGAATGAGGAAAGTATGGTAAATTATTGCAACTTCGGGCAATTTCCCAGGCATGAAATCCTAAATTTCTTCTAATCAACTGCCGTAATATTTGATGTAAATACACCTGACTCTAAAATTTTAAACCAAAAAGTAGTAATAAATTAGCATATTGTCATTATACTGGTTTTAACTTACAGTTCTACCTAAAAAATTAAACGGTAACGAGAATGGAGAGTTCGAATCGGAAGTATACAGAGTGGTATCATTTTCACCACCGAGTATTATTGCATCTTCGAACAGTATTGCTAAAAAAGGAATTAAATTTAATTTTATTATAACGTATGTAATCTTATTAATGCAACATTTTACCTAAAGGATAAATGCGTAAATTGAATGGTAGCATAATTCTTTTCGACATGAATGTATGAGTCTTGTCGCCGTCTTTTGGGAAAAGGGGCAACCAAACTCTCATACCATGTGATCCACAAAACAACCAGAGAGCTTCTGTTAAGTGAACCTACACACATTAAATAAATAAATATACATAATATATCCTTTAATTGACTATGTATTCATTTCTTATAAAGAAAATAACAAAAAAAGATTTTAAATCACCCTTAAATAAAAATAAGCCGTTTTCTCATAATTTTTTTTTTTGAATAACGCAAAAATTGTTACCTTTTCGACTTTTCTTCTTAAGGGTACCCAAACATTTTCTACACAACTGGCGAGGACGGTAGGCATGGAACATGTGTATCTGTCTCCGTTTTGGGATTTTCTTTGTACTAAAAGCAGGCGCCCGCTAACATTGAAAACAATATTTTCCGAGTTTGTGTTTTGATTTCTACTTGATTCAGTTCGTATGCAAGTTAACGTCACCGAGGTCACACAAGCCGGATGCACACACAGAGCAGATATATCAATCGCTTGAATTTTGGAAATCTCCATATTACCTGCTAAATATAAATAGTTTTTCAGAATATATGGAATTGCAGACAACACTAAGCAAAACTTCTTACCTAAGTCCAATTGATTAACCGACCAAATAGCAACTTCAGCATCTGATCCAAAGGTTATGAGCTGATCATAAAGACCATTTATAAGTAGAATTGGAGCGGTAACACGTACTATTTTCGCAAACCTATTATCTAATTTACATTCTTTAGGGTAAAACCTAATTTCATCTCGATTATCTATTATACTGTAACATCCTAAAACTATGTAGTCTTTCCACCATAGCAAACCACCTGTTATGATGAAATCTTTTTCCTGAGTTTCATTTCCGAATAATTTCCATCGTCGCGTTGCAATACAATAATGAGCTAATCCAGTACGACCAGCTACAGCTATGTTTTGACCATCATGGTCTATTGCAGAATACTTAAAAAAGAAATAAAAATAAATAAAAAATTGTAAATTACAAATTAAATTTTAAAAAATCAATAAACATGTATTCGTATTTATTGATTTTGTTGTCACTCACTCTTATTGGCCAATTTGTAGCCGAATACGTAGACGGAATAGGAATAATAAGCCACTGTCTGCCTTCTGTGAGCATACTAGAATTATTTTCTCCGAAATTACCATCGGAACGATCTGAAAAGAATTTTCGCAAGGTATCTACTGTATTGACGTACAACTTATCATCCCCTTGGAGGTAAAGATGACTAGTGTGACTCTGAAACATAACTATGTAATTCTA
This sequence comes from Agrilus mali, assembly GCA_029378335.1. Classification (NCBI taxonomy): domain Eukaryota; kingdom Metazoa; phylum Arthropoda; class Insecta; order Coleoptera; family Buprestidae; genus Agrilus; species Agrilus mali. The sequence goes on along the minus strand of CM055655.1, from coordinate 4,004,911 downwards.
GTAATACATGGTAAAAAGGTAAGTACTTACCATACATGGATTGGTGGTTAAAGCACTTTTTACAAAGTCTAACTGGACTACACTGTAGGTATGCACCTTATTTTCATCTTCATTTCCATTACTGTCTTCACATTTTTCTTTTTCATGACTAAGCTTTCGAACCATCCAAAGCTCATATCCTTCAGTGGCAAATTCCTTTAATATATTAAAGAAAAAGATTAAAATTAGAAAAAAAAACACTTCTGCAACTATAAGAACTCAGTTAGATATTATTTTATTACTTTACCATGGAGGTAATGTGAAGAGGATTTTCTTTTTCTAAATCAACATGTAATCCATAGTCCCATCCCAATGAACACATCAAAAGAGCCCCAAATGTAGACCATAAGGTCAGACCACCTTTATCCCAAGCTACAGCCATTGCACAACCATCAGGAGTCCATTTTATTTGACTTACAGCTCCTGGACAGCCTGGATAATCTTTGCTACTTAGTACACACTGGTGAGATATCTCTAAGCCTCCAGTACTTTCATCTACACAATATACAACACATTCTGAGCTGTAACCAAAAACAAGCAATTAAAATAAATCCATTAAAAAAAAAAACAATAACAGCATCAATAAAATAAACTTACTTAGCCCTTCCAAATGCAATGAGTCTATATTTATGATTAACACTAGCATAAGTAGCATCTTCAATTCCTTGAGCCCAAATCCCTTGAGCTTGCTAAAATAATTAAACATTAGGTTTAAAAATTATTATTAGGGATAATCATACATTTGGGTCAAACTTTAATGATGAAGCTGTTAAAAATGCTGCTCTTCCATCATTTAATGATATAGCAAAACCCCCAACCAAGGGAGAATATTCCATACATGATATATACACATTTTCTTCTACAATTGGAAGTGCTAACAAAATAATGTGTTTTATTAAGTAACAATATAACTATAAAAGTGGAGATAAGGATTGTTAGTATTTAATATCTATAAACTTAATACTGCTGTCAAATTTTAATTGATCATGTTACCTTTTGAAACTTGTTGATTGATACAAAATGGAATTCTTCTTAAATCTAAAGTATAATCTCTATTTTGAGTACCATCCCATCGATATCTTAATACATGAGCCTTCTTAGTTGATATCATAAATTCTGTCATAGTTGTACAAACTATTCCAGTTATTTCTCCATCCCATACTTGAACTTCTTCTTTCTATATATCAAAAAAGAGAAGAACATTATTAATTTTTGTTGTAAAAGGCTTGTTTATGTACCTAACAGTACTAATATAGAAGAAAGGTAAAAAGAATTCTTTTTGCAAAGACAAACTTTTGAATTATACGTAATTTTTTATATACCACTACTCTACTATTTTTCACCTTTTCTTTTCTATATGAGCCATTTAATTATCCTTACCAGAGACAGATGAAGTGGTGGTATTACTTCTTTAATAAATAATTCAGCACTATCTCTCTTTAAACTTTCCTGTGGAGAATCAGTTTGTACATAAAGTCCTTTTTGATCAGCCAAAACTTGCACATTGTAAAATAATAAATGGCCTTCTGAAGTTACAATAACAAACATACTTGAATCCGGTTTCCATTCTAGGAAAATGTTTGAACCAAATTTTGCAATGGAATGTGAGTCGCGTCGATGAAAAACAATTGGAACACATGGCTAAAATTGAATAAATTAAAAAAACTACTACTTTAATTACAAATATAATTTACCTTGCAAAACCATATCGATATGGTATCGTCAGTAAGAACAGCAAATAAGACCTTTTCTCGGTTACAAGTGACTTGTTTTATAGAGCTTCCTCCCAATTCTGGTATCTTTAATACTTTTGGCCAACCAATTGGAAAATACATTTTTGATTAATTCTTCAAATACGTTAATCTATTCCATCTAATTGACAACATTTTCTTAAAAGTAAACATTTAACATAAAAATTTGACGTTTAACGTTCCCATATTGAATCTAATTAACCTCATTTTTATGTTCTACTATACTTCCTAGACTTACTTTTTCTTTTTCCTTCAAATGTTTGTATGCTCGATGACAGATTTATTTAGCCAATCCGTAGATCAGTCATTTGAAATTATAAAAATATCTAAATCCAAAATAAATTCTATAAATTATACAATACTGAAACATCTTTCTTTTTTTTTGAGAAGAATATCATAAAAGTATGGAACGCGCACTTTACAGTAGTCTCTTGAACTTACTTTTATTTTCAAATACTGCAAATATAGTTTTACGTTTGAATAGAAATAAATTTCAAGACATAGATTTCTAGAAATTTATTTATGAACGTAATTTATTTGCAGACGATTGCCATACAATATACTACGCAAAATTATGCTTAAAGAAAATAATGAGTTACAGTTCTCATTGCGCGAGTTGAACTAATTTTTGTCTTTACATACTTAGATGTCTCAAATAGTTACTAAACTAATTGTCTAATTTTAATCAGAATAATCAAATTGATAATTGCATTGTTCTCTTTTTAGTTGAATTTTAATTTAACACATTTGTTTTAACAATATTTAAAGGCTATCAAACTAATTATTTGTTGTAAAATAAAAAACGCAAAGCATTCAATCATATAATGACTGATTTTATAAAAATGCATGTGAAAATGGATGAAATGCTTATCATATCCATACTCATTTTAATTTTCATTATTAAAAAATACTTTTCAATTCAATTACTATTTCGTTTATATTTAATAATGTAATTAAACCAACTCAATCTATTTTATGAGTTAAAATATATAGCATTAAAAATTTATATTACTTTTTTTATAATTATATTAGGAATTAAAATAGTGCGCATCATCTCTAGCCAATTTGAGTAAAGAAGCATACAGCGGTTCAGGATCTGTGAATCGCTCCACCCACGACTGTATTAAGCCTTCTAAAGACCCTTCATAACCTTTCATTACCACATCGTTTCCTACGACTTCAGTATTTGGTTGAACAAACATCTTTCGTGGTTGCTTATTTGCTAAGATTATACTTCTCCAGGCCAACCAATGTTCATCTACGTTTGAATATTTATTAAAAAGTTGTTGTGCACTTTCATGGTCTCCTACATAAATATAAAGTAATTATTCACAAGCTTCGAAAAATACAATTATGCTACTAACCTGTTGACTTGTACACTTGTAATTGCAAAAGAAATTGACCTATGGCATTTCGACCGGCCTCTCGAAGACTATTTCTATCAACTGTTATTAAAAGATCGTCAGGCTTTGGTTGTGTTATGCTTGCAACACCAGCCTGAATAAGCACCTGGGCTATGACGAATCGAGCTTGTGAATGGGCTTGTAACCAACCTCTACCTGGCTCCCACATTTCTAAAGCTCTACCAGCTCCTGCCCATACCATTGATAGCCAATTTGTATATATTATCTGTAATATATTAATTTTAGTTTTTTGTTAAAAAAATTTTTCTTATATTCTATATTAAAAGAGAAAAGAAAAAACAAACAGTAATATAGTTGAATGTTACAGTTTGTTTTCGGATTCATAAAAATTCCACCAGTTATTTTAAGTTTTTATATAGTTCTACTTTCAGCTTTTAATTAAATTATGATTTAAAAGGTTGATATTGATAACTGATAGTTAAAAAATAACGAAGGTAAGACTTACGTCTTCAGCCTCTTCGCCTTCGTGTCCGAATATCTTCAATATGGACGGTTCTAAACTGAGATACAAGCCAACAGCTTCTGCTCTGCACTCCTCATAAGCGGAACTGAAAGAGCCAAAACGTGAATCGTATGTGTCTCCAGGTTCGTAACAGTTCGCGGGAGGTTTTCCCGTTAGTGGATTCAAAATATCGGAGCTGTAATTCAACGAACCGTCTTGTTCTTTACGGAAAAGTTTGCCGGAACCATGGCCTAGAAGCTCATGAAGACCCACCTTGAATAAAATAAAATACAAAAATTCAATAAAAAGTCACTTTTTAAACCAATCAAGTAAATAAAATGTTATATAGGAAATATAACATGTAATTTACTATAACACACATTCCACAAAAATAAACTAATCAAATATTTTTTAAGCTATTAACAAATTGAACGTTCCCTCATAGAAAGCTGGACTACCTAAATTACCTGAAGTTCAAAAGACGACACTCTGTATTTTTGTAACATTCCAGCATCAGACACATTTAAAAACGGTGTTTGGGTACTTTGATAACTTGCTGGTATTACGTTTCCTAAAGAAACGTTTTTAAATCCTTCAGATTGTCTTATTTCATCATCTAAATAGTACCAAAAAGACATAGATAATAAGAAAGTGATTATACTTCATTAAATTACTTACAATTGGGAATGTTAATTCCTGCAGGAATTCCACTTCCTGCAAACGTCAGAATATCTAAAGATGTAAAATCAGGCCGAAGAAAAGTATCTTTTTCAAATTCTCTTGGCCATGGTAAAAGTTTCAGCATTTCTTCTGCATTTGCTACAAGAGTACTGAATTTTGCTGACATGGCACGGTTTACAGCAGCGACAAAGCCTTCAAATTCTCCTCTAACACCAGCTGGATCTCTATAAGTCTCAATGAAACCAATATATGTCTCTACAGCAGGACCTGTAATTTTTGATAAATGGTAATACGTAGTTACAAAAAAGATGATTTTTTGGTAATATAAAGTTACCCTTATTCTTTATCCAAAATCTTGAGCCATCTTTATGATCTTGAAGACTTCCTGTCACAAATGATCTTATGTATGCCTTAAGCATATCAGCCTCAGTGGCGTTTGCAACATGAGGTATTGCTTGTTCCAAATATTCAGCAACTTTTCCCATCAAGGGAGAATAATCACCTTTAGTCAGCTTGTATATGTATTCTCCTTCAGTTTCTTTGATTAACTCACCAATTTCTTGTGCTGCTAATCGAACATTGTACTCAATCTAAATATTAAACAAATCAGTTATCCATAATATGGTAAAGTTCACCTTTGGTATACAATTACAGGAAAGTTAAATAGTGTATAAAACAAATATTTAGTTTGTTTAGTAGACAATATAATCAAGATAAGGCCCAAAAGTAATGATTATTTACCTTTCCACTACATTCAGTTTTAAAACATCGAGAATTATATGGTTCTAATTGATGCTTTTTTAGCCAGATTTCAACCTTTTTATTATCTTCAGGTCCACAATTGGCTGATAAATATGTAGTGCAACCTTGGGGTGGATACCCAAGACATGTTCTTCCTTTTTTTAATTCAAAAATTTGGGATTTGTATTCATTCCATAAACTTTCTATGTGACTCCACTGCTTACTTAACTTTAAAATACCTTCAAATCGCTCTTCATCAATGTTTGGTATAAATTTTGTGTCACCAAATCCCTAGTGCAATTTAAATTATTAATAAAGTAAACTTTAATATAATAAACATGCATCTTCATTACTTTATAGTTTCCAGCATTACTAAATACGCCACAAGTATAGACTAATACAGCGGTAACTTCTTCTTGGCTAAATCCTGCTTGTAATGCTTTAGTTCTCAATTCAGATGGTTTCTCACCATAAAAAAGCCGGTGTAACAAAACAAAAATAGGTCCAGACTCTGGGCTTGTTTGTAATAGAGTAATTAACCCTCCAATCCAAGCAGCTTCACTTAAATAATGCGCATACAGTCTTTCTTTAGAAGTTAATCCAGAAAAAGCAGCCGCCGATTCTAAAACTACCACTGGCTGATCTTGGGGCAAGACATATTGGCTTTTATCTATTTTATCACTCATAACTACACTGAGAAAACAAAAAAATAATAATTTAATTGAATTCAACAAAAGTTATAAATTATACAGATAATAAATCTCGGAGCAATGACACCTAGACACCTTTTTGGTTATGTTCAATGTTTTCTGACGGTTAGGAAATGTTTAATCATTTCCGACCTTCAAGTTTATTGTACTAATTTAGCCTGCAGTCGCGGCTAAAAAATGTTTTTAATTATAATACATTCTACCTATATTTTTTTATTTTTTACTACTAAAAGTAATGAAATATTGTTGATGACAGCTCCTTCTCACATCTTTCTAAGTAGTTTTTCTTGAAGAAACTGACATGAAACTGACAGAAGCCACAAAATAATTATAATTACAGTATTTAAATATGAAATATCTTTTAAACATCTTCATTTACTAAAGATTAACGTAATGATATAACCATTTTTTGTTTGTAATTGTTGCCCGTTGCTATTGTTTCGGCTATTATGTTTGTTAACAAATTACAAAAAAAACACCCCACGTTTAATATAATTTCAAAAAAGGGTAATGTAAGAACTGCATTTTGTTTACTATTTAAGATTCTTTCGTGATGGCAAATTTAATTTCTTTTTCTATTACAATATTCATGAATATTAATTTATATTTTAATAGGATTAAAAATTAATAATTCATTAATTGTTGGAAACAGTTTATAAGAGAGAAAATTATTAACGCTACTCGTTCCGGTGCATAATTTCAATTTTACTAACATGTTATTAACTAATTGAATTCACTGAACGGAATGTTTATTTCCTTTTAAGTGTTATGTGTGTAGATAGTTTAGCCTCAGAAAGGGTAGTATTTTAAACAATCCAGTTTTCTTATACAAAAATTCAAGTTAATACATAGGTATTCATCATGAAAAATCCACAATGTTTAGCAGAAGCGCTTTCTATTATGCGTATATTTACAAACTTTTTAACATATAACCCTGTAACATACGACGTACAATCAAAGGTTTATAAACATTCCTTGGTAAGATTATTATATTTATTCATAATTCATACCAGAAATAATTAAATTTTACTTATACACGATACGATTTAAATTATATTATACATTCATTTCTTTTTATAACTATAATGTAACAAGTATTATAATAAAAAAAGAGATCTTGTCCAGTTATTAAATTGTTAACTGAACACTGAAAAAAGTAAAGTATCTACTTTAATTTTGCAATTTCTTTTTTAGAAAGGATGCCTGAAGATCATCGTGATATCCTGTATATATTTAATTTACTATTTACTCGCTTGGCAAAGTACTACTGAAATACCAGAACAATTTAAAAATTTATTATTTGAAGCAACAAACTGGTTTGAAGTAAATTCGCTCGTATTTATTCAATTGACAGGTTCAGTTATTATGTGTTTGTTTTCAAAAAAACTTGCTTCAAATTTAAATAAAACCGAGGAAATTAACAAAAAGCTTAAAACATTAGGACCAGGAATTTCCTTCAGGCGAATATATGTTTTTATTGCTATCAGTTCTGTTTTAATTTTTATAGATTGCCTATTTGTCGTCGTTAAAGACTTTTTAGTAGGTTTTCATACAAAAAGTAGACTCTATGCTTTGGCTGATTATTTACCTTTCATTCTTACCAACGCCATATCTCAACAGTTTATTACATTTGTAATTTTAACAGAAGAGCTATTAAAAGCTTCAAATGATATTCTAAAAAAAATATTATTGAAGAAACGTCTTTACAACCAAAACTGTTTGAATAATATAAGTAAGTATGTACTTATATAAAATTGAATGAAAGATTACTAGCAAGTAGTTAAAAAAAACTATTCCGACCTAATCCAAACCAAAGATAAACCAGTCCAAAAAAATTCTAATATTCTACACTATCACCTTCATCTCCTAAGCCTTTACTACTGATCCCCGTCTAAAAACACTTTTTTAATTATCTATAATTTATAAGGTCATCTCAATGTTTCCATCCCATTTTCCTCTTTCCAGAGACAGTCATATCCACTATCGCTTTAAAAATTTATTACCACCGAATGACCGAATAATTTAGTTATCGTACGATATTTCGTTAATTAATTAAAAGAACATTCTTTTTGCAGCCGTAGTTGTAAGAAAAGTTCACGAAATTTATCAAAATATACTCGAATATTCTGAAACGGTGAATTTATTGTATAGTTTTCAACTAACTTGCCTTATGGGGTGTTATTTTGTAACTTGCATAAACGAACTTCATCAAATCTACACAAATTCAAATATCTACTGTGAAAATGTAATTTTAAAAATTATTATGAATTTTCAAGTAGCATTTATAGCTTTTTTAAAAACAGTTTTAATAATTTGGTCCTGCTGTAGAGTTTATACGCAAGTAAGTATTATATTAGTACCAATTTTTTGTTAAAAAAAGTTGATTTACATTATTATGAATGTTATATTAATGGAGATACATTTTAGGTAGATATTTTAATATACATTATTCATGATATGAATAATAAATCATTCAACCATTCACTAAACAACCAGGTAAAATAATTATAGGAAAGTACAAATGTAGAATGGTACCCGTTTTCTAAGATTTAAAGTATGGGGAAAAATGAAAGGGCCCTGCCGGGTAAGATGGTAAAAAGTGCCATTAGGACGTTTCAGAAAATCAAAATAATTCACCACTCAAATTAAAATAATGGTTTATGTATTACTTTTAGACGTGATTTCGCAGCTATTTTACAATTATTGTCACAAACCGGTTAGAATTATTGTTTGACCACCTAGAAGTCTAAAAATTTGGCAGAAAGCTTCTTATCACTTACACTATGATTAAAATCAACTTGCGAAAGGGCTAAGGGCGCATTTTACCGTCTTACCCGGCAAGACCCTTAATTGTTAGTTAAAAAAACCGACCAACAAAACGTAATTTTATTATCAAAATCTAGAAACTGTAGTAATTAATTTTAAAGTATGTATTTATAGAAAAATAAAAACCGTTTTTTTGTAGCTTAGATGGTTTTCAATGCATCTGAGGGATGAAAAAATTTTGTATTGTCCATGTCAACTTTTCATGCTTGACATCAAATTCTTCGGAAAGGTTTTTTGAATAGTTGAGTATATTTTACAAAATAATAAAATGTAATAAAAATTTTAGGTAATGGTCGGAATTGTTTCTTATCTTTTGATACTAATACAATTCGACAGAGCCAAAGAAATGTAAATAGAGAAAATCGCCAATTATGTTATGTAAGAAATACATATTCTGTATTAGAATGTAATACCTGATGTTTTTTCGCCAGCAAAAATTCACGTTGTAAACACGTCTGATTGGAAGTAAATATTTCATTTTTTAAGACAAATATTGTAGGAACGTCTATTTTTCACCTAAAGCTTCAAGGAAAAATTTTACGTCTATTTTATTACTCTCAAATAAACTGTATATTGAAAAAAATCATTCTTGTACTTATTTGATTAAGTACCACTATTAAACAATTTTTAAATTTAAAAATAATTAATAAATTAGTGCCATCTATTAATGATGGGAAAAGGTGTAATTACATAATAAAGTTTCTATCCAAACCACATTACATAGACAACTGTCTTAACACGTGATTTGGCTGTCAATTTAGTATTTTTCTCTATTTAAATAAAGAGAGCAGCAACGACAATCACGTGAAGTAACGATCATCTGTTCTTTGGGGAGTGGTTGTGTTAGAGGGTGTTTAGCCCTTAAAAAATTGGTTTTTCCATCTCTTTGAACTATTCAATAACCCAGTAATACATCAGGTTAGTACATAAGTTATTTAAAGATAATTGTTGTAATTGTTATGGTCAGATTGCAAAAAGCGAACTGTTATAGGGTTATCTAGGGGTAAGTTAATGATTGATTTTTCTGTTGTTGACTTTGATTATGTATTCTATTACTAAAAAATATATGAAGTCATCGTTTAATTGAATATAAAGTCGTTTCTGCTTGTTTTTGTTATTATAACCTTGTTTATTATCCATTAAAAAAATATGATTATAGTATTTAGAATTAAGCAAATCATAATGAAAATATTTGTAAGTAAATAAAATTGACAATTAATTAGAATTGCTGTAGACGTATATTTTGTTTTCTGTGAATTATTTAAATAACAAAATGTCCTGGATTCTCAAGTTTGATTGCCTTTGTAGAAACCTCTTCCTTACCGCAACAACAAATAAAATGAGTGGCAACGAGTACTGGTTAATTTCTGCACCTGGAGATAAAACGTGCCAACAAACATGGGAAACCCTCAACAATATGACCAGCAAGCAGAATTCAGTTTCTGTTAATTACAAGTTTCATATCCCTGATTTAAAGGTGATAAAAAAATTGAACTGTACAGTAATATAAGGAACTAATTATTTTTCATGGATTTACATTTTCTTGGTTATAAATTATTTCTTTAACTTGAAAGATAGTTATGAAATACTGCAATGAAAAGCTACTTTATTTTATACCAGAGGTTTAGAATAGCCTGAATAGAGTTTATATTTATAGTATATGTTATTTCTTCATAAGGTTGTATTGCAAAAAATTCAGTCAGATCAATTTCTTACAGATCATAAAATTATTTTAGAGATTTTAAAAATTAATTTTATTATGAATAGTAATTGTGCCAATCTCTGATGTTTACAAATTTAATAAAATAATTTTAAGTTTATCAGAAAATACATAAAATTTTTGTCTGAATGGATACCTTAAACAACTACTGTTTAGTTTATTCAATAAACTTTAGTGTAGTATTTTTTAATCATTGGGAGAAGGGAATCATGGCTCCTTGATGAGTAAATAGTAACAATAATAGTCACTGTTTTATGTATATCTTAAATTAATATTTAAAATGTATATTTCAAGGTGGGTACTTTAGATCAGCTTGTGGGACTTTCTGATGACTTGGGTAAACTGGACGCTTTTGTGGAACAAGTGACTCGCAAGGTGGCCGCATACCTCGGTGAGGTACTGGAGGACCAGCGGGACAAACTACATGAAAACTTGACAGCAAATAACAGTATGCAATCATTTTTTATTAATATTGTGTGATAAACATTTTTTTATAATATTATACTATTGTTATTGTCATGTAACCGCATGATCTGTCTGAGGACTTGTTCGAACTACCTACATCGTACGAACTTAGATATTTACTCCTACTTAAACTATTTTCCTTACTTTTTCATTTTAACCTGTATGAGGGAATGTTTTTTATCTTTAGTGTTTCTACTCGTCTGTCATGAACTAACACATTAGGTCTTAGTGATTTTAATATTCCATGTTTTTTTAATTCTTTCTTTTTTTTTACTTATAAGCACCATGATGTAAGGCGTACTAATATAGCCAAGCGACTAATATGGGTCAGGGGGTGATGGTTGAGCTGTCATATTTTAATACAAGTCGAGGCATTAAAAATAATATTAATTCCTTTAAAGAACTTTACAATCTTTCAAATATTTTTATCGATAAATGAAAAAAGAATCATGACACCTTAATATTAAAAAATACACACGTATTTTGTTTACGTAAATTAATAACATAATTTTGGTACATACACACATACACACACACATGTACGTAAATTTCCTTTCTTTTGATGTTTCCTTTGTAATAACTATATTGTAATAACACGTTTGAGCGTCTACACATTTTTTAAATAATAAAACTTTGCCTCATAAACAATTGATTAATTAGTAAAAAAAGACAATGAATATTTGTGACAGTTTCAATCAACTTTTGGGAATCATTAATTTCATTTTTGCCTGTTTACTAACATTGCTATGTATTTTCTTCAACAAATAACAGATTTATGTTAACATTATACTAACATTGTTTTGTCTTGTTTTTAGCACTGTAAGTATATTAGTCTGAAATTTAGTCGAATTCATTGTTATATAGAGTAGAGGATATATTTTTTAATTAGAGATATGAGAAATCTAAGATGTATAGTTTTTCTCGAAGAAATAGGATAACAAATTATTTATTAGATTTAAAGAACGAAATGTGTAGGTGCATAGGTATTATATTTGTTTATGAGACAATGCGTGATTAGAAGCAACTTTTATTTTATACGACGTTCCATTAAATTTATAATACACGAAAAACTGATACGTACGGAGTTTAAAGAAAATATTGCAAATATTTTTCAGGCAGAGTAAATACATCGGTTTTTTTCGTGAAAAACGAAGAGTAGACGCTCAAACCAAAAGTTAAATCAGAGAGCGGATAGAAAAGATCAAAAGGAGAGAAATCGGTCCCGAAGAGGGGGTGGTTGCGAGGGGCGGGGCTTGTGCTTGTTGTTTGTATGCGCTTGTGACGAAAGTATTTGGTGCTGGGGCAGGTGGGGAGCCGCCGGATGAGGGCGGCGGGTCCACGGATGAAACAGCCTCGCACGCCACCGTAGAGGGGGATTCGGTCGGAAGTGCATCGACTGACTTGAACTATGACGAATATGCGACACCTCCGCAGTCACCGTGCGGATTGACTGCGACTGTTGAACAGTCCGATGACGCAGCCGTCGCGGACCGACCCCCCATAGACGTTCCCCACCCCCTGGGGCCAGGTCAGTGGCCGATGACACAAGCTTGGCACGGCAGCTTGCCACGCCTGCTGCCTGATTATTATTACATCTACATATAAATATGTATCTATCGTGGTTGGCCGTTTTTTTATGTATGCCTGATAATAAGAACCGTTGATATCGTTACATTATTGTTGTGCTCACTTTTTTCATTTCAGTTTAATTTCACGCCGAGAACATTTACAGGTGAATTTAACCCTTCCCCCTACTCTAAATTAATAAATATAAAACATCCTTTATAATCTTATACAGCAGCCATAAAAATAGAAATCGAAATAACAACGTTGGATTAATTTCGCCTGAAATGTTTCGTAATTTTATTATTATTTTATCAGTACCCGTTGTTACCAGGCCATACAATTGTTGATTCTTGCAAGTGAACTAATATGAATATTATCTTTAGTAACGACATCATTGCACACGCTTAAAAAACGTCAACTAGTGACAATAACGCCTACGCACAACTAAAGTTGATAACCGACATGAAAAAGTAAATACATATCGCGAAATGCAATAGTTTTAATTAATATACATAATAACAAGAAACAACGCTGTGTATGTAATCTTTCCTCTGCTTTTATTACCTTTGTAACATGCGAAATGCTTGATTTATTGCAACGCCTCTGCACAGTAAAACTTGAATATTTCGTATAGTATCGCATGTGTCGTCTTTAAAGAAGTAGCTTTTAACTGATCCTTTCGTTTTTTTTGTTTGTCCGACAGGCGATTTGGCTACATACTTAACCCGGTTCCAGTGGGATATCGCTAAGTATCCAACCAAGCAATCACTTCGTAATATCGCCGATATTATAAGTAAGCAGGTGGGACAAATTGACGCCGACCTGAAAACGAAGAGCAGTGCTTACAACAACCTGAAGGGTAATCTGCAAAACTTGGAGAAGAAACAAACGTAAGCGTTTGTTAGCAGGTCGGATTTGTTCAATTTCAAAATTTGTAATCACGTTGATTTTGAAAAATTTAATACACTTCTCTGATATGTTTTTTGTGTACATAAAGTTTTATTTAACTTTTAGAGGGAGCCTTTTGACTCGTAACCTCGCGGATTTGGTGAAGAAGGAACACTTCATTCTTGATTCTGACTATTTAACTACTTTGCTAGTTATTGTACCTAAGTGAGTCAACATAATTATGATAAGTTTTTTATTTTAAATTATGTGCTTTTTAAGGCAACAGTTTGCCGAATGGCAACACGTTTATGAAAAATTAACTCCAATGGTGGTGCCTCGTTCGACCCAAATGATTTGCCAAGACGGAGAGTATGGTCTATTCACCGTAACTTTGTTCAAGAAAGTCATTGACGAGTTTAAGTTGCATGCACGTGAAAAAAAATTCATTGTTAGGGACTTTACGTACAACGAGGAAGAACTTGCCGCCGGAAAAAATGAGATCACTAAGTTGGTCACGGACAAAAAGAAACAGTTCGTAAGTCATACACTTAAATTTTTTCGATTTAATTTAAGATAGTAAAGTTTATATTAATTTTGTTTCCGATTAACTTAACTTCATCGCAATTGTTAAAATTTAGTTTGAATTTTAATTTGGAATTCGATTAACAGGAACTTTACTTCATCGTTTTGATTGCAGGGACCTCTTGTGAGGTGGCTGAAAGTCAATTTTAGCGAATGTTTTTGTGCCTGGATTCACGTGAAAGCCTTACGAGTGTTTGTAGAGTCTGTTTTAAGGTAAAGATTTTTAATTTACTTAAATTAATTTATTTATAAGGGTAACTGGTTAACTATAAACGCTTCCCGATAAGCATAGTTGCATTAAATTAATTAATTAATTTGTATATGCATATATTTTTTTGCAGATATGGTCTTCCAGTCAATTTTCAAGCGATTTTACTTCACCCACACAAAAAAAGCAGCAAGCGTTTACGCGAAATACTTAATCAATTGTATGGACATTTGGACAGTAGTGCTTTGCAGGCGTCATCTGCTCACGACGTAAGTTTCTTGTATTATGAGTCTTATATATATATGATATATTTAATGTGTATTCTTATTAGTTGAATGTCGTAACTTTGTATGTAACTTGACAGTTGAATATTTTTATAGAGTGTGGACATTCCTGGATTAGGTTTTGGCCAGTCAGAATATTATCCATACGTTTACTACAAGGTAAACATCGACATGGTGGATTAAGGAGCTTTATTTGACCAGAGGTAGCTGATATTAGTCTTTAGTTTCAATTGCAATATTTTCTAAAAACTCATCAGTTGATTCATTTAGTGAAAACGGAGGCTCTACTCTCTGGCGAAGAGCAGTCGTTAGTTTTGGAAGTACTCCTTTAATTATAATAGACAATACATACATTTGGATTTTTTTGATGGATAGTTGCCAAATTTATTTCATAATGAGTATATAACATTCCTTTTACCTAAGTTTTATTATTCATTGTTAGGTTTTAAATGAGGAGAAAAAAGAAATAGGAAAAAATATCTTTAAGTCTTATTATTGGGTGCAGAGTAATAAATGCTGTTATTTTAAGGACAAAATAGCAGCTATTTGTTATCATTTTTCTTTTTGAAGTGGACATTTTTAAAACATATTTTTAAAAAGCAGCACAAATATATGTTTAACTAATTGTTATTTAATCAAATATTATTTTTATTTCTAATCGTTATTGCCACTTGCATTTTTTTTGTTCCTTATATATACAATACTTGTTAGGTGCGAAATAAAAAGAATAATTTAATATCGTATTGCATTGAAACAGTATTTTTCCGATTTGTAAATAAGATGTAATATTTAAATGTAAATAATTACGTAGATCTTAGTTGATACGTCAAGGTGATTCATGCTCACGATGTACATTTGCTCGTTGTTTCATATATTCATATGGTAAAGTTTTTAAGAAGATAAAACAAAATCATTGTTACAAATTGGCCTCTTATGTTAAATTCTCTTGTAAGAAGAAAATAAAAAGACGTTGAATCAATAAATGTTTGTTAAAGAATATTATGTACATATATATTTCCTTCCTAGGTGCGTAACGTACTATTGTTAATGAGTGACCAGTAAAAAAATGATCGACTTGCAAACAAGTATTTTATGTTATAGAAAAAAATTAACTTTTAAGTTTTTCGAAAAAATAAAATACGAAAGCTTTCTGTATATTAATTTAAAAAAGAAAAGGATCATCATAGTATTGGTTATCTGGTAGCAAATTTCAATTAAAATACAAGTCATTGAAAAGCGAGAAGGGTATAATGTCACAAATATCAAAATATAACAAATAGTTCACTATTTATCATTTAAATTAAAAAGCTTATAAAGAATCATTAACAGTAAGTATAATTACAGTTCACAATCCGTTACAAAATTTGAATAAGGATAGTACGACTTAAAATGGAAATTTTCACAAAATGGACCCTGCAATCGGAATTACCATGTAATAATAGATTAAATTAAAATATGAATTAAAAAGAATATACATATTTTAATATGAATATAAAAACGACTTACGGGATTGACTATTGTGCAACCATGGTGAACTCCTTGGTAAGAATCTGACTTGTCGCCAATAATTACTAAGTCAGGTAACGGATATAAACTCAAAGTGTAATCATAATCCCAATAAACTGGAAGCGAATTGAGCGACATAGGACTTAAGTGACCCTGGCTGACAATAGTTTTAATTACCTAAGAATAATCAAAATTAAAAGTTACATATACATAAAATCCTTTATAAAACAAAACTATATAAAAAAATCATTCCCTATGCCTAAAAAGAAAATCAATAAAAGTTTACGATTGAAACTATTTATTATAGTTGTCAAAGTTTCAAAAAAATAATCAAAAAGAGTGCGCTAGAGTGAGAAGAGAGAAGAACCGATACATACAGGCTGATTACTCACACTACTCGGTTAAACTTGAAGTTTAACAACTTGATATATTTTGCGCTCTTTATAATATGTAACGAATGCAAATTTTTTTTAGCACCCTGTGTTAACGAAAATTATACATACACTTTCAGAGACATTTTCCTTTTTTGGTTTGTGTATTGTTCCCTGCATTAACTTTGCTAGAACGTCTGCTCTAAAAATCACTATCTCTCTTGTACAGTACTGTATTCTGCATGGATTAGTGGTAAATATAGCTTTTGGCAAATATCTTTTAACTCCCTCAGTTACAAGAGACGGTAATGAAAATCTAAAAAGTACACAAATAATTTACGTATATGACCGAAATTATAATACTTAGTTTTAAATTATACTTAAAGCAGTAGTTAGTAAGATAATAGTTACTTTAATAAACAAGTAAGAGGAGAAAGAAATCAAAAAGTGTTTTTTCCCAATACTTTTTAACCATGTTATAGAATAAACAAATCTTGTGTTAGATACATCAAGTTTCACATCTCAGTATATCCCAGAAAAGAAATTTTCAAAAAATTTATTTTTTCCCCATGAGATGATGTACATAAAAAATAAATCTTACCTTGGAATAATGTGAGGTGTGCTTGGATCTTCTAGGCCTGGTACAAAAATAAAATAACTATTATTGACTAAACCTTGGTAACGGCTTGCTAATTCTCCAAATTGCTTAAAATATTTTTTTAAATTCTCTATTTTTTTAGAGCCCAGAGAGTCAGTCATAAAATTTCCCATAAAAATAAAACAAATAGGAGGATTTTCTTCCATACCGTTAAACAGTACTCCTAATTTATCAAAAACCTTAAATATAAAAAAACATAAATTACAAAAAAAAGACAAGAACAATAAACACAGTTAACTTACAGCAGGATGATCCATCCAAAGGTCTGAAAATATTAAAAATTCGCCATATTTATCTTGTTGTAGAGTTTGTTTGAGTCTTAAGGAATCTCTTAAAGGTGTTAATGAACTTCCACCAAAATAATTAAGATTACCAAAAGGTATTCTGTAATATTAAGTGTATAAGGAGAACTAGAGTATTAACAAAATAACTTTATATAAGCAAAACAATAAAAAAAAAATGCATTATTTTACCTTGAATCTTTATAATCTTCTCCTGGAGGTAAGATGAGAGTAGCTACTCGTAAAATTTTATCTTCATATTCACCATTCACCAAAACAAAACAATTTTCAACAAAAAATCCTTTATCATAACTGCAAATAAAAATTTAGGAGTATTACTTAAAATCAGATAATCCTTTCTGTCTCAGCTTACTTTGCATATGTGAGATCTAACTGAACTTTACCAGAGGGGTCTTCTAAATAATACTTTCCTTCTGAAACAAGCAATAAAGCTCCCAAAATAAGTGTTTTTTCGAGAATAACTTGTGTAGTGGTCAGTAGGTAATCAACTGTCTGAAGAACAATTCCACTATCCTCATCATTTAATATTTTTTTGAAATTTCGCTTTGTTCTCTGGTAAACTGCATTATATCTTTCAATAAATAACTGGGACTTTGAGCGAGCATCTGGTAAGAGTTTCAATTTTTTTGTATTTGGAATAAATATTTTTCTGTCACAATCATATATTAAATTTGGAAAGTCAAAAGCAGAAACTACAGAAAAAATTGTTTCATGTCTATCATAACCAGCATGAAGACACACCTACAAAATACGATATTTATCTAAAATAACTGATAATAAATAACTAGAGTATAATTTTACCTCAATAGCTTGTAAAATGTTTTCTTTTTCAATACTTTTGTCTGAAAGGCACTGTTGTTCTAAACTTGTACAGATGTTCTTAAGATATGTATCAAAAGTTTGTTTATTTTGTAAATCAATGTTTTCTTCTATCAGTTTTTCAACTATTAATTTACAAAGTTCACTAAAAAACACCTGTTTATTTTGTATTTTTAAAACATTATGAATACTATAGCTCACCTACGAACTATTAAACCACTCAACTTCAAAGCATTTTGTAGTTTTTTTCTTAACATATCCATCGTAAATAATTGCCACATGCACAAATTTCTACTGTAACAATATTATTATAATTTAAATCATGCTTAAATAAATTTGTAAATAACCCCATTAATGCAATGTAAAGTTTACTGTTTACTACCAATTCCGTTTAATATAGATTCCCGCCAGAAAGTTATATCCTTGGAAGTGTTTCCCGACTCTAAGCGGTAATTTAAAGAATAAAAAAAGAAAAAAATAAGGTTTGGCTCTGGCGTTGGGAATTTTAGTAATGCATGGCCTCGATCGCCTCATTAGCTGATAAATCAACTGTTAAGAACATTAAAAATCAATAACAAAAAGGTTGAAAATGCTCTAAAACTAATTCCTAAACTAGATAATAATATATGTACTTTAAAATCGTTACTCGGTCGCCTAAATACTTTATTCTTTATTGGCTGCAAATAGTACTAAACTAAGCAACACAATAAAATAACGATGGTGTAATTAAACTAAATGTTTTTATTTTATTTTATTTAATAAAATTTAAAAAGTTTTGCGTTATGTACATTTTTTAACGTTCTAATTTTACGTAACAGGTATTATATACAGTTTAACGATTTTTAGTACCAAGTGATTATTTTTTGACATCTCGTAGGAATAATTTCCAAAAGGTTCAGACAATTTTAAAAAAAAAACGCACTTTTCATTGATTTTTCGCTAAAATGAATGGAGAATACGAAATGAGTGTTGTTGTTAAAAAAAATCAAAATGTAGTTTATGATAATCAAAGAAACGTTAAGGTAGACTCTTCTATAAAACAATTTATTCAGGATATAAAAATTCTTCAGGAAGATGTTAATAATTATTTAACAGAATTAATTGAAAAGGACAAAAAAGAAAGTAATACCACAGAGAGCCTTAAAAGTAATATTACAGTCATAAGTTTATTGGCGAATTCTTTGTGATGTATTATTTTTTAGATCCAACAGATGATGAGGATAGTAGTGATTGTGAAGATACCACAAATTTAAAGAGAAAAGTTGTGTTTCCCTCACAGGAAAATAAAAAAAACAAACAATAATTGTAAGTAATGTATTGAAATTAAATAAACTAAACTTGTGATTATTTGTCTGAATAGTTTTATTTTTCATTTAGAATGCTACATTCTTTCAAGAGCCTTGCCATTAGTAAAATAAGCTGGAATTCTAAGTTTTATATAAGATGTAAGTACTACCATAGTTGCTCCTAATGAAATAAATGTATTTATTTCCATTCTTATAACATTAATATAAAAAACATCACATTAATTTTTCCAAAATGTAAGTATTTAATGATTTTAGCATGTCTTGCATATCTTGGTATTTTCCATATTTACAAGCATCTTCCAATGTTAGCCACTTGTAGTCTTGGTGTTCTTCAGAAAGCTTAATTTCTGCTTTTGAGTTTATTATCTCTGCAAGCCAGTAAATTACTAGTTTAGGTTTTCCTTTTACTTCATATTTTAGTGTATATTTAGAATCTTCATAGATCTTCAAGTCAGAATATTTTAGTCCTGATTCTTCTTCAGTTTCCCTTATTGCCGTTTGCATTTCTGATTCACCTGGGTCTACATGTCCTAATAAAAATAATTTCATCATATTAATAGTGTCTGATATATAAATAAAATTAAAAATACCTTTTGGTGGTGTCCAGTGGTGTTCACCGTAAGATGTTTGTAGAAGTAAATATTCAATAACGTTTGAAATTCTACGAAAAATTACAAAACCGGCAGCAGTTTTCATGTTTTATTGTATATTTATTTTTATTTATATTTATATTATGATGTCGTACTTTAAATTTTTAGGTTAGGTTGCCTTTTTTAAATTTAATTATGTCGTAATATCAATGTTTTAAAAGTTCTGAAATATTGATTAATGCTTTTAATATAAATAATAAGAGGTGTCTTTTATTTCACAATAACAAGTGATACGTGGCATGAGAAATAAATAGTTAAATATAAAAGGTAGATTATAATTAAAATCAGCTGATCGTTACATAGACACCATGCATATTTACAATTTTCGCAAATAGTTAGGTATCTTTACTGTTTACAATTATTTCTTATCGAAATATATAATAACAATTATTTATACTGTTATTAATTCACGGAAGAAGTCATTTTTATCGCGAATGCAACGTGCCGCTGTTTTACATTTTGGCCCCCTTCAGAAATGAGGCCATCAAAAATAATCAAAATGCTGCATTGCAAAAAACCTCTGAATGTCTTGATACTTCAACCTCCAATTACCTATTAAAATTCAAGTACTGTGGATTATCATTACTTCCAAAATTAACTAGGCTCAGAGTCCTAATTACATAGGAAAAGGCCTTTATATTAACTGGTCAGTGCATGTGATATATGCTATATGGGTTTTAATATCGAGAATGTAACAAATATAATTTTTGTTATTCAAGTTAAAATGAAGTCATGAGGTTTAATAACGTTGAAATAGCTTTAGGTCCTTTGCAACTTGAAATACAAATTAGAAAGCAATTTAATTATCCTACTATTTGTTCACAGAAATGAAACCTTGATTATATATTAAAATAAAAACCAAATTGTTTAATTTCAGAATAATGTTTCTCTCCTTATTTCAAAGAAAGTCCGAAACAGCTATTGCAAGAAAACAAGCATATCCAGATATTGATTGTGAAAAACTTAAAAAAATTGTTTATGGTAAGAAATAAAAAATTAAGTTCTACTTCCAATTTTAAATATTATGATTAATGTTCATATAGGCTTCATAAGGACAATAAAAGATCCAGAAAAGCCAAACACTTTGGAAGAATTAAAAGTTGTTTGTGAAAATGGAGTGCAGGTAAATTTGTAAGTGTAATTTTAATCAAATTATTTTATTATATATGTCTTTTTAAGGTACGGAAATTAGTAGCTGAAAATTTAAATGTTGTAAGGGTAGAATTCAATCCAACAGTTCCTCATTGCTCATTAGCAACTTTAATTGGCCTTTGCATTCGAATAAAATTGGAACAAACGGTTCCTTACAAATTTAAATTAGATATTTACATAAAAAAAGGAGGCCATGCTTCAGAAAATGAGAGTAAGAGTGATGTAGCCTTTGTTACATTATCTACATGTCTTTTTTATTTTTTTTATAGTAAATAAACAAATAAATGACAAGGAAAGAATTGCCGCTGCAATGGAAAATCCCAATTTAAAAAAAGTTGTTGAACAATGCATACAGGAGGACTAAAAATGGTATTGATAACATTTTAAAATTAGGTATTAGTTGTGATAATAATGTATAATTACAAGACAACTTTCTTTTTAATTATAAGTAAGTATTAACATTATTAAAAAGAAATGTTTTTAAACAATTTATGCCTTGTTTGTAATATTGAGAACCTAATTTAAAGTTGCGCAATTTTTAATTAAAAGATATTTTGTATTAAGCTGCTGCACGCATAACCAAAACAGACGCACTCGAAGTAAAGTTTGCGTAGGTAGTTAATACAGACTGATTACAATTACAATGTTTCTTGGGCTATTTTAGACTTAAATGATTCGTTTCTTAGATTTTAGCGATGAATTAATTATTTTAGAAACTTATTTATAAATACGCCATTATTAGTTTCTATTTAACTAAATTGTAAAAATAATTTAAAAAAAACGTCGCAAATGTGTTGCATTAATTTCGTTTTTTTTATATTTATAATAAAACACAATTGACTTTCACAACATATATTAGAAAACGTAGAAAACTAACAATTGTTTCGATATGGTTCTATTTTTTCAAATCATTTTCAAGGAGTATAAAGTATTTTTTTGTTTATAAACTTGTGGCGGTAATTTAGCCACTATTTGATTTTGCGAAATTTAGTATGGGTGTTGCCAAACTATAAATTTTGTTTTATTTACATATGATAAATTATTTTGCTGAAAATATAAAACTGAATTAATATTTATAATTATTTGTTAATTTATGTTTTATAATAATATTTTACATGGATATTTTATTTATTTGAATGATTAGTACAAGAAGTACACATGCACTTATTTTTTTCATCTTGGCAACGCTGTTAGCAGTGGAGAAATATCGCCAATTGGCAGTTTAACGAGTGCCAGCTTCTTGTACACCTTCATTTACGTCAAAATTTTCAGAAATAACGAAGCAACAACGTGATTTTATTTTAATTTCGTTTCTTTGTGACAGTGACATTCAAAGTAGAAGTTGTGATTGCACAAGTTTTGCCGCAACTCAGTGAAAGATGAACGAATCCTTTAGAAATCGGGTTTATTATGCAGCCCGAGATGGAATGGCAATGACATTTTATACTATTTTGAGTGATAAAAACAAAAATGATGTGAATCAATTATTAAACCAGGTATGTCTAATATACTTTTTGAAAAAACTACGTCGCATTTACCAATAACACAAGACATGTTATCTTTGTTAGTAAAGTGTTATTTTTGTACATGCTACACAATAAAATTTCTCTAATGTAAATAATATTTTTTTATAGTCTGTTGTCGAAGAAGACGGTCAAAGATGCACCCCTTTGATTGTGGCTTCAAGATATGGACATGAGAAAGTTGTGAAAATGATATTATCTAGATTTAATCCTGATTTAGAGTGTGAGGGTACTGTAAAGTTTGATGGTTACGTTATTGAGGGTGCAAGTGCATTGTGGTGTGCTGCTGGAGCAGGTGTGTGTCTTTTGCTCTTTTAGAAAGCCTTAGTAATAACTCAACTTATTTTTAGGCCACTTAAATGTTGTTAAGACTTTGGTTAAAGCAGGTGCTGATGTTAACCATCCAACACGTACTAATTCTACTCCTCTGAGGGCTGCATGTTTCGACGGTCGTCTGGACATTGTTAAATATCTAACTGACCACTCAGCTGACATCCATATTGCAAATAAATATAACAACACCTGTCTAATGATAGCAGCATATAAGGGCCATTTAGATATTGTAAGTGCATAATTTTTAATTGTTCTTAGCTCATAATTAAGGAATTAAATTAAACAAAAATCCATTAAAATTTTTCCAACATTTATTTAAACAATTTAACAAAAACAAAATATAAGTTATAAATAATTACAGGTCAGTTTTCTTTTGGAGAATAGAGCAAACCCTAATGAGCAGGCTCATTGTGGGGCTACAGCTTTACACTTTGCTGCTGAATGTGGTCATGTATCTATTGTCAAGGAGTTGTTAAAGTACAATGCCAAGTTTTCCAAGAATGAAGTTGGTATGACAGCTCTTAAAGCTGCAGCTGAAAGAACAAGAGCAGACGTGGTAGAATGTTTACTAGAATGTCCTGAAATAACAAAGGAAGAAAGAATAGAAGCACTAGAACTTTTAGGGGCCTCCTTTGCTAATGATAAAGACAGCTACTGTCTTGAGCAGGCCTACAAGTACCTATACAAATCAATGGAATTAAGGTGAGTCATATTTTTGAATTAAGTTTTGTCTGTTTAACACTAATATTATATTTATACACAATAATAGGTACTGTGATCCAGACAACATAATAAAGAAGAAGCTGTGTCCTCCAATTCCTGCTTATGAAAATTGGATTGAGTGTCAAACATTAGCTGAACTTGTGGCCATCAAAAATAATCAAAATGCTTTGCATATGGAGTCTTTGACAATAAGGGAAAGGATCCTGGGCAGGCACAATTCGGAAGTACCCCATTCGGTGATTTTTAGAGGAGCCGTGTTTGCAGACAACGCACGTTTTGATAGATGTATACAATTGTGGATGCACGCATTAGAATTGCGTCAGTTGAATCGCATCTCGGTGGTGAAGGATTTACTGCGATTTGCCCAAGTGTTTTCTCAAATGCTTTATGTTGGAGTGGATTTGCCAATAAGTAATGTTATTCACGTATTGAATGCAGCCATAACTGAGTTGCACAGGAATAGAGAAAGAATGAAAGTTCCAGGTCCGGAAACAGTTCTGGTGAGTAAATAATTTTATAAATGAATTCTCAGTTATGTATAGTGTGGTTTAATGTTTGAATTACACCGTTCTTGTTGCATAAACTGCCTCTTTAATTTGTATCTTTTTTTTCTGTCCCATAGTTGTTTATAATTTTGGAATTATTTGATCCCTGTTTCTTGGTAAGTCGTTGGCTCGTAACGTAGCACAAAGAAATTAACGAAGTTTGTTTAGTTGTGGTTTGTCAAAGTTCTAATATGTGGTGAACGCTTTTTTAAAATGAGGAAAATACAATTAATGTAAATTCACATTTTTCGAATTTTTGGATCATTTGTGTTGCATTATTTTAATCAAAATAAATTTCATAAACATGCATTACTCACAAATACTTACAATTAGTAGGAATGTGTAATTTTGGGTGAATAAATAAAATGTTATTTATTGTAGGAAGAACTGGAAGGAAATCTGACCACAACTCTCTATTTGCTTACAATTTTAACGAAACTTCTAAACAAATGTTCAGAACAAGAAAAGTTTAACATCAACAAAATGGTATTTACTTTAAATCAACTTCAGATGGCCCTTAGGGACGGTCAGACTCTCCTGCACTTGGCTTGCAATCCCGAAACACCAGTCGACGATTTTCATACGAACGATATATGCAAGTATGTATATCCAAACTAATGCAAAAAAAATATGTGAAACTATTAAATGAAGACAAAATTAATAATTAAAATTTTCAGATTTCCATGTGCCAACACTTCAAAGTTACTAATTCAATGTGGAGCTGACGTTAACGCTATGGATGCCGAAAGGAACACACCATTACATGTAATTGTCAATTATCATAAACCATTATCGGATTTTAAAACCCTACATTCAATAATTACCTGCTTAACTGAGGCCGGAGCCCACACTGACTCTGTCAACAGCAGGGGAGAAACTCCTTTGGATTCTTCAGCAACCGGTAAGTTTTTAAACTTTTACTGTTATTTATGCGCTTTATCTCTTCGCAAAACATATTGAACATTACAGGTTTGAATATTTTTAAAATTAAAATGCGTAAAAGACAATTATTATCATTGTTGTTTCAAATACAGTCAATAAGCTGAAATAATGGGCTTTTCCCTTTAGCTGTACTCGTCAAAATTGTTTTTTAAATACACCATTTATTATACTGACAATGAAATACTTTAACAAATATTTGAAGCAATTATTTCAATACTTAGTTAGATTTTTGACCTCGTTTTAAACAAGTATATTCTTAAAAATGGACCAATTACTACCAGTTGTGAGTTATTTTTAAATGACCTTTTTATGGACTTTTAATTTATTGTGTAGAATTAATGTGACCAGGAATAGCAGGAGTCATTTTATTATCCTTCGTATGTATTTATTATGGGCATAAAATTAATACTTACAATAATTATTTGATTAAGCCCTTTACCAATTCTTATTTAATTGGTACTCAACTATTGCACATTTCGGTCATTTTTGGTATAGCATTTTCTCAAGGTAGCTTACACATTTAATATATTTATCTTTCATGGCTGGCAATTAACGCTTTCTAAGATTTTCTACAATTAAAAATAATAAATTAACAATGTTTCCTTTAATACACAAAGGTGTCGCAGAAATAATACTGAAAGCGCAAGCGAAATTAAGTCTGAAATGTATGGCTGCGAAAGTTGTAAAAAACTACAACCTAACGTACCAGGGGCACGTGCCCAAATCCCTTGAAGCTTTTATCGAACTCCACGGCCCCGGAAGTATAAAGCAAGGCTAGTTTTAAAGTACGTTTTTAATTATATTGTAATATTATTTTCATTACCAATTACTATTAATTTATAAGTGCATATAGTCATTCAGTTTAGAGTTTATATAGGCAATTGTGTTGTTTTTTATTATTTAGGGAAATTATCTGGTCATAAAATCATGTAAAATACGTGCGATATGTTTCGTTAATTTATTCAGATCTTTATATTTTTCTAACATCTGCAGTAGTCGCCGATAAAAACAAACATTTTTTTTGTTGATTTTGATATTCGTAAAACGCATTTAAAAATAAAGGTAGTTGTTCGTTCGGGGTATTTTTGGCTAGTCATTGTAAAGGATATGCGAAATTTCTAAATTTACTGCGACGAATTTATTATTATGACGGAATGTTCTTTAAATAGAGTGGAACGGGAAAACTGGGAACTTTTCAGACATCAACCTTGAAATTGATCTTAAGCCAAGGGAATGGAAGGTTGCTGAACTATATGTTTCAAAAATCTGTTTCCTAGGTTCACAATTCTTGATGTGTAATAATATTTTGGATTATAAGAATGCAAACAATCTTTCAAAATTTTCCTTCACAGAAAACAACATCTGTTAATCTATAAAATAATTTTTGTGTATTCTAAGCCAAAAATTTATTATTTAATTTAATATGCACAAAATTAAGAACTTAAGGATTTTTTAGAAAGATAACGCAGTGCCTGTTCCATTTCTTTTTTGTTTTTTTTTTTGAGTAACTGTGAGCTAAACGTATGCACAAAATTTTTATTTATTGTCAAAAATAAGAGAACAATGTAGTATCCATATAGCCATTCGATTTTTTTAAGTGCACAAAATGTATTGAGTACCTATTGGCACTTAGAAAATAGTAATTTTCATAAAATTTTATTGAATCGAACACGGATGCTAAAGCTATTGAAATGTTCGATGAACCTGATGAATTCATTGAACTTGGTGAGTTATTTTAAAAATTAATCGACGACTACTTGTCTTACTACAGTAACGCGGCACTTTCTTGCTTCCTTTTTACATTTCGAATAAAAACAAATATTTAACTATTATTACTTTAATTTCAAAATATTGAGACTGTTGAATATTTAATATATAAATTTTGTTAAAAAAGAAAAATGTGTTCTGAGGTTGCTTTAACTACATATTTTTTATTTGGGCGCCGTTTAGCTCAATTGCAGGGTGTTTCTCGTTTTATTTCCACATACTGTATTATCATACATACCTATAAAATAATAATAAATATGATAATATTGCATGTGATATTAAACTGAGACGCGAATTAAACAAAATTATAATTATCAGTGTAAAATAAAAACTAGTATAACATTATTAGTAAATTGCTTTATCGTTATAAAAAGTTGTTATGCTCCTTGGGTTTGTAGACTAATAATAGTCATTTAGATATTATTTGATTGTGAACGTAATGATTTTGTTATAATAAATTTATCAAATCCATTTGGATTGGTATTTACCAAGAGAGAGCATGAAAAGTACTGCGTGATTTTAACGATGAAGTGATTTTGTAAACGATAAGTTTACTTGTGATATCTGTTGTAAATGTGCCTGTTTATAAATAATTGTTATATAAATATATATATTTAAATTATTCTTGTAAATAACACATTTTTCGTTAAAATGCTGCAGTTTATTTCAGTTAATTGTTACCAATTCGGAAATAATCTTGTTTTGCTGTTATGTATACCACTTATTGAGGGCCGGATCAGAAATGTCTTCCTGTTATTTTTATTTTAACGTCGTATTAACATGTTTGTAGATATTTTTATATTTTTAATAAAGTCCAGTCAAGAGGTTAAATAAAAATACAAATGATTGTTATCTTTCATTTAACGAGGCAATCCTAATTAAATGAATATATTTTACTTTATTTTGTACAGAGTTTTATCAATGATGATAAATTATAAAAGTTGCTATATGAGAAGTCAGTCAATTCTGAAAAAACAAATATTTTTGAAAGCTTACAAATATCTGCAATTTTTGTCCTTTTGTCTTTAAAATAACGATAAAACAAATAGGTATAAAAAAACTTTGGCTAGCACATATTAACGTAAAACAGGGAATCCCCTAACTTTTCGTTTTTTAAGAAATAATTTGCAAGTTGGTTTTTGTAAAATATTTTTTTTTATTGAACTAGGAGAACGAATTTATTACTTTCACATAAAGCTGCACAAGACATTGAAAGAATATATTAATTATTTAAATTTGAACAAAAAATATAACAAGTACGAATAATAAAATAATTATTCTTAGTATAAATACGAACATCAAAAATAAACATAATTTTAAAACTACATCAACTTGACTAATAAATAATTAATAATGCCTTATACGCTACGATTTATAAAAATAAGTACAAAATTTGTGCTGTAAGTGTTTAAGCAACGTGTAGAAAGTTAGTTGCAATTGTATTAAATATATTAGCGTAAATACGTATTTACTATGCAATTAAAACTACATATTATAATTCAAATTTGAGCTGCTAAAATTGCCTGTATATTTATTTATTTAAAAAGCTGAATAATGAAGCAAGCAATTTTAATTTTCGATATAAGAATATACGAGCATCTCACACCTTTTATTGCTTAGTTTGTTATTAAGGAAAAAATATACAGCTTTTTTACTTAGTTTGTAGCAAGTGACTGTGATATATTTATATATTTCTTTCCATGTTATACCCGTACATCGCTATCACAAACGTTTATAATTTCAAAAAATTACAACGTAACACGATTAAAAGGGCGCTAAAATTTGAACTAGAGAGGTAAATTACAACAAGTCTTTTTAATATATGAAAAAACGGTTTTTGAAAAACAAACTCATATATAGTTTAAAAGACTAATTGTAAACCATCCAACATGAATATTGGACTTCCTTTAAAGTAAAATCATTATTTGCACATTTTGTAAAATTATTTAATTTTTCCCTTTCTTGTACACATTTATAGAAGACTTGTTATAAGATCCTGTATAATTCATTATCTATTTTCTCTATGGCGTAAGCTTTTAATTAAAACGACTATAAAATTGCATTAATTCCTTAAAAAACGTGTGATAGTAGTAGTAATAGATATATTCTGTTACTTCTTTAAATATATTAAAGTTAATTTGAAACACAAAAAGTTCTTAGGTATGTAATTATTTCATCATGCAGTTTTCGTCTAAATTTAAAATATATTGCATATAGTGGAAACTACTTAACACTGTTTATTTTGCATTTTGCGTGCAATTTTAAGTTGTTATCAATGTTTACAATGTCGCGACTATAATTTTCGAATTTTCAATAAATTGTGGGTTTAAGTATTTATTGCTTAAGTAAGGAAAGAAAAACGCTTCAAAATGTTTTAGATTTAATGAGGGAAACTTAAACATTTAAAAGCGCTTTTCTTTCCTTATTTATTCCAAAAATATTTCGAAATTATGTCATCGAACAATCAATTTCTTTTATTTGTTGCATATTAAAGTACATCGAAATTATAACGAAGGTTAACTAAAGCAATTGAAAATTCGAAAAAATATTAACGTAAAACATTATTGTTGTTTTAATTTAGGCATTCGTTGTGTTCTCTATCACAACATTAATTTTTTAATTGGTTGTTTTTGTCGACACATTTGATTTGCAAACAAATTAAAAAGTGTAATAAATAAGCGAAGAGAGTTGCTGCCAATCAATATCGTTCTCATTTACTTTTACGTTTTTTAAAATATTTTTTACTAAATTTACATTACAAAAAGTATCGCAGTTGTTTATAAAAATTATTTCAAAAATAGTATACATTTTCTCGCATTTAATTTTTTTTTATCGCAAAAATAATTAATTAAAACCCAATTTATCCTACATAATCATCCTAAAATAAAAATAATTTTGGTAGGAACTAATATTAATCGAATGAAATTACATAGTTATTTTACTAAAGGTGAAAAAAAATGAGTGATTATATTATTATTAATTTAACCATGTGGTTCGTCTTTGGTTGGATCTATTACTTATATAAAAAAATTAATAAACAAAAAAGTTAAGTACTTGCATTTGGTACAAAAGACTGTTTGATAGAGTTTCTAAAACGACATAAAATCTTTTCTTTCTGATTTGTATAATTTTAAAGTAACTGTAGTTAATTAGAAAATAGACGGAGAAAAAGTAGGATAATAATTAACTATCTGTAGACCAGTCAAACTAATTTTTATGATGTAAATTTTTTTAACATTGATCCGATTATGCCACAAAGTAAAATATGTTTCTAGGAATAAAATAACGAAAATGGTCCTTGTTTTATAGATATTTCAACATTGCACTTTTTTATTTAATAGGTAACCAAAATTTACATGCAAGCATTGCCATTTTGATTTAATGCAGGCAATTTTTGGTTATTAAAAAGAACAGACAAGTTTTGTTGGGGACATTTTCGATATTTTATTTCTAGAAACCTATTCTACATTGTGGCATTCTCGAGTTACTGTAACATTTTTTACAAAAAATACGTACTTTTTAACTATAATGACGGGTCTACTGAAGAAGGTTTAGTAGTAATAATAAATAAACGGCTAAAAACTTAACGGTAACTCTTAAACTACATAAAAAAAATATCTTCTACAAAATAACAATGACTAAGAATTATAATCACACGAATAAATACTTTCCAATATCCTACAATCAATGTTAAAAATTATCTGATTGTGAGTTATTTAAATTGCATATATTAATTAAATAAAACAAAAAAGATTAAAAATTCAAAAGAAGTAGATTCAATAATAATTTATCTACTTATGAACACCTTGGATATAATTTTCTTGTTTTGTAAAAATTTGAAGTTTTTAAGTCATCAAAATTAATGAAAAAAGGTTTTTATTGTGTGTTTACATACCGAATTTATTTTTATGGCTTTTGTTTCATGTAACAGTTTTTAGAAGAATGGTTCCAATAGAAATAAATATTTAAAAGTAAATTAATTTAGGAACAAGCTCAAAGGAATGTACGAGATATATTAAGTAAACCGTATTATATATAGTATGAAATAACTTAAAAACAAAAAAAACGAGTTTAATTTATAAATAAAAACTTTGTAGAAAATCACAAATATGTACGTACTTGATTCAATTGAAATTCTTTAAGTCATGTCATGTTCAGTTAAATATAGAAAAATCTACAAAAAATTGCTAAAATGTAAAAACTAAACCATTGGTGATTATTCTGAACACATTAAAAACAAAACAATAAGGAACACAATTAGTACAAATGTCGTGACTTTGGTGAAATGGTTTAATAGTTAAAAAAACTTCTAAAAAAATATTGAAACTTGTGTGTTTTTCAGATACAATAGATTGTAGATACTCAATAAATAAGCAAAATTCTTTTATATAGTATAGTAGAAAGTCACGGTTGGTTTTTCTTTACCTTATTGGTGTTTGTATTAGAAAATTTAGGAATCATAGACACCGTCGTGACCGGCACATTCTTAAGTATACGAGATGCATTACTGATTGCTTGATCCTTTGGCACTGTGTGCAACGTTTGCATTGCTAATACTTCTTCAAGATCACTTTCTCTAAAAATTTAGAAAAATTAACAAAATAGTAAAAAAGTAAGTATTCCTTTTGTTGTGTAGTTGTATTTTAGAGAAAAGTAATTTTCCAAAATAATGTTTAGTAATAAACGAAACTCACCTGGCATATTCCAGAAATTCTGTGAATAATTCGGTGGGTAGTTGATTCGGACTGTCCAAAACTGTACAGTAAAGTTCAGTTTCTCTGTTGTACAAATGTAGAAAATCATTTAACTGTTTGGCTACAATAGCTGCCTTATCTTTCATCATGAGACTGGCTTGGGGCATCTAATTCGAAACGAATTCGTTTTAATTGATTGATGATAAAGATAGCTAAAAATTACACTTACCTTAATGCAAAAAGGCAGTCTTACGTAACTTGATGCTCTTTGTAAAAATCGGAATACAATTTCTATGTGTCCTTCTTGATTGGGAGAAGTAGATAGCCTTCTTAGTATTCGTACGAGGTACTGGCTGAACATCTTCCGAGCTTCGATTTGCCTTTAATTAGATATATAATATAATAACATAGTGCCTAATTATACATAAAAAGACTGATTTTTTTGTGAATCCTCGCTTTTTTCCATTACCACCTACTTCCACTCACTCGCGGTGATAATGGTAGATGCCCTTAGTCTCTTCTCGATAATAAGAGAGTGGTCTCTGTGGGTGGAAGTGAGTGGGCGTGGGTGGAAAAAAAGTGTGATAAGATACATTTACCGTTGTTAAACACATTACTTTTTTCTACAAATAAAATCGAAAATGTTTTGAGCGGCTTTTAGTAAATCAAAGAGTAATAGTAATGTATTAGAATTTTCTAAAATTTTCTGGAATGTTCCAGATTTTGCCAGAATGTTTCAGTGTTAAAAAGTGTTTCAAGACGTAAAAAATGTTTTATAACATTCTAGAATAATTTGAAATGTTCAGGTATGTTACAAAATCTTCAATTGAAGATATTCCCAGAATATTCAGAAATGTTTTGAATCATTTCAGGATGTTCTGGTATGCCCCGATTTTTCGAGTATATTCGAGAATGTTCCAAATTCATCAAACATGTGATATATTCTTGCCCGAGTATTGGAGCTAGTATGTGTATAAAAGAACTTACGATAACTTTTTCCCGCTTTTCATAAGTTCGAAAACTTGTTTCTTTATTTCTTCTGACTGCGTTTCCTTAAGTGGTAATTTGTCTTCCTGATTTAATGAAGATTTATATCCTTCTCTCAGTTGCCTCTCATATCGATCTTGACGATTTGATACGGATACTGCAAGAAAAAAAGCTTTTCTGTTTTAACTTTCAATACAGACATTTTAGGAAATTTCTGCTATCTCTTACTTTCAGGGTATTTCTGTACGAGTTTTTTAACAAATATAGGAAAAATGATACTTTTTCCTAATTACGTCTATTTAAAGTATACGTCTCTAAATCACAACACATTTTAAATTAAACATATTTAGAATCACATAAACAGATATATGTAATTTAATATTCCTGTTCTTCTTTGTCTTTTCCATCATCCATTGAATCAAAGTAACTTTTTATGACCAAATAGCAACGATCCAATTCGTCATCAGATTTACGACTCTTTTTCACTTTTCTTTTTCGCTGAATCTTGTTTAGACCTATCGATTTAAAGAAATCCTTTGACGTTACGGAAACATTTTCGACCACTTTTGAATCTCCCGAATTCTTGTTTTTAAAAGGGTTTCCCTGCTGTTGTGTTCTTCGTTTGGGAAGACCTACGACAATTAAAAAGCTTGCTGCCATCGCAACACTAAATCATTTTTCTCCCTATTGTCCTCTGAAATATTTTCTTCTTTTGATTTTAATGTGTACAGTCAAATTGTTAATACATAGGCAACAGCTGACTGATTGAAACTTGTTTTAAAGTTTCCCTGTATTTTATAGTTTCGTTATTTAATATATTAATATAGAGTCGTGGTCTGTACATAGGAATGGAAAAAAGTTCGTGGAAATATTACTTTTAAAGAATGTTGTTGAAAAATTAGTGATTTGTCAAAGTAGTAGCACATTACTGTTGATGGAGTTAACTTATCATAAAAGAAAAAAAAAAAATACTTACTTTTTGGTTCTTTGGATTTGTCTGTACTACTTTTCCTGTCAGTCAATCGGCCTATTTCTTTTTCGGGTAACTTAGAAGTTAATGGAACGCCAGGAAACAGATGTTGAAAGAGAAGCAGATTGTAATTATGGGGCACGACCAGACCAAAAGTACCGGTGGGCAAACCGTTGACAGGTACTCCCGATATCGTGTCCAAAAAACAGGAGTACTTTGCCCAGCTGTCGATAGTCGGAAAGATTCGGACGAAACCCCCGCGTCTCTCAAACTGGGCTTTCGCTGACTTAATAATGCGCGACTCTTCCGGAGTCAAAGACAAATAACTGGACGAATGTCTACTGCTCTGACTAGACGATGAGGGCTTTGCACTCAAACCATCGGCCGAATGGACTCTTCTACAACTCGCAAATTTCATTCTGTATACCTGACTGGGTCTTGAATTTTCTAGAAAATGAAAATTTGTACAATTATTCCCTTACGTTTAACTGCAAAACTTTTTCATGTGTCAAATGACAGTATTATATGAAATAAAAACTTACTATTTGTAACGTTTGATGTAGCTGATGGAGTTCTAAGAACAGGATCAACTGCAGGGATACCGACCAAAGTTAAAAGATCTGCCATCATAGCAGATTTCAAGCGAACATCTAGGGGACTATCACAACCCAACGAGGGAGACAAATTGACTTCCAGAAGCCATGGTTTAAGACTCTCGTCTATTAAAATGTCAAAGCCAAATAGTTCAAAACAACAAGCCGGATTAGGAACAAACATTTGACTAGCAGAGACAATCGAACTGGCCGAGGCCAGAACAGCTTTTATCACCATATCTTCAATTTGTGACATCAGACTTGATGTATTTTTACCCTCCGTTTTTAGATGTCGAAGTAATGCACTTAAAGTCCATTTGTGGCCAACATTTTCTGCATTCGGATCATCAGCCCTTAAAAAATATAGAATATCTCAAATTAATCCAGAAAATCAAAACAAAATTTGCTTACTTAACGTAATCACTGTGGTATTTATTAATGCTATAATTGCAAAGATGCATGCAAGGATTCCAAAGGGATTTGGGGTTTGGATCATATTTCACAGTTGCAAATCTCACTAATCCTTCTTCATAGATATAAATAAGTAACGGATCATAAGATGTAACAGCTACATATAATCTAAGATCACATTTGTGGCCTCTTATCAGTAGAGGTTTGTTAAGGTATTTGGCTACCACAACAGGCTCATCCAAAGGCACTTGATTAGGACTTTCAACAATAAATATTCCTGAAATGTTAAATAAACTGAATTGTGTCGCCGTTTTGAAACAATTAAAATAAAAAAACAATTAAAAACCTCGTCCTCTACTGGAAGCAACAGGCTTAACGATCCAAGGACCTTTAACTCTATAATGTGCTAAACATAAATCACGAAACTCGCCGGGCATTACGTATGTTTGAGGAATAAAGTTAAAATTCTTCATCCCTCTAATGTGTTGCATTTTCTCAATGTTCTTATACAGACGATCTTTTCGAGTTAATTCATATGATCTGGGAAAATGATTGACACGTTGATGTGCTGTTAATGATCTCAGTAGACCTAAAATTATTAAAATTGCTTTCTGTTAAAAACAATAGTTAAGTAGGTTATCAAATTCAGTGAATCTTTAATACAATTAATGATTTCAAAACGTGTTACTATTCACCTGGGCGAGGATGTGAACCTGTCCACAAAAGGTTGAAATCACAAGAATTATTGGTTATTTCGGAGACACCATGAGCATTTAGTAACTTAGATAATAATTTTGTTTCTGCCTGTGAGACTTTGTAAGTAATATGTAGTTTGTAAGCTGGCATACGTTGAATTGATAAAGGGGAAGAATTAGCTAAAGCAGAACTTCTAAACACCAATAAGGCACCTTTAGCGCCCAAAGGACCCCCGATTAACCATTGTTTCTCTTCTTCTGCACCACTTTTTCTAACATTTTATATAAAAATTGATTAATAGCAACAAATAATATGAGACATTTTAATCCATTAATCTACAATTTACTGAGGTCATAATGGAAAATCACAGAGTAATTTGTGAATATTTTTGGTAGTGAAAGAATAATAATTCTATTTGATTAAATATGTTTTAAGCTTGCAGATAAGTAACTAATCAAAGTACAAATATACTTTTACTAAAGAATTATGTAGATATTGCAATTAGATATTATAAACTTATATGCAAACATTAAACAAATGTAAATTAGTGTTGGTGTTGGAGTTTAACAGCCAATATAACATTAACTACAGTATTAAGCAGTATATTATAAAATGGTCAATAATAACTACAGACGTACTTTGAAAAACAATAATGTTTAAGAGTTAAATCTCCAACCTTCCAATAGTCAGAATCTTGATTAAAAGGGGAGTCAGGAGATATATCTTTGATGGGTTTATCCAATAATCTAAATTGGCATTACAAATCCAAATTATACATTTGTTAGTAACAATATATAAAGGCACTTTTAATGGCATATATCTTGTAGTTGTTAGTTGGTAAATGTCTTTTTAATAATCAAATTAGGAATGATAGAGAAAGTTGAAGAGTAAATATTGATAAGGCTTACTCGTTAATTATTTCAATTGAGTCCACAGAAACAGTGGAATCTGATCTTTTTGCTTCTGGGTTTGAAGCTTTTGAAGGTTCTTCGTTTTTCTTTTCCATATTTAAAAATTTAATGTGATACACGATACCTGAAATTTAATTTTTAAATCAGGTTGATAAATGTTTCCAAAAATGGTCACAGATTTTATACTTACCATAATAACACACCCGACCGATTACTTTCTAAACGTTATTTGAAAGTATGAAAATAAGTTTTTAACCATTCATAATTTTTAGTTATTGTAAGATGTTATATAGATTATTTTAACTGAAATTTTGACGTTACTTCAAAATTAGTAGTGTAAAATTTCCAATTTTTATTTATGTGTGTTTGTCGGTAATATCACTAGTGACGATGACAACGTTACAGTATTAGTATTGCAGTTAAATCATAAGTGTGTTAAAAGTCTTAATTGCATTGCTTATAAATAATTAAGAATAACTAGGATGAAAAGTAAATAAAACTGTTTAATGCAGCATTTATAATATTTTAATTTCTGTGTTAAATTATTATTAAACACGTATTTTGTATAAATATTACAGAAGCGTGAGTATAGACATAACTAACTACGTGACTATAGCCACTACAACTTGACTTACATAACCATGTCCTATGTACATAACCTTAAAAATAGCTGAAATAAGCGTAAGCTTGACGTTTAAAAGATGAATTTGTTATTAGTAATTAACTTCAAAAAGCAGTAATTTAACAATGAGTATATTTAAATTAACTTGGATACGAAGATTTATTAGGCGACATACAACACCAATTGCAGAACGTGACGCTGAGTACTGGAAAAAGGTATTATCGTTTTCATATATGTTTTTGGCTTGGAACGCCTTTGGAATTGTGAGTTATGCAGTATACAATGGAAAACTTGACTGGGCAAGTTATCATGGTGTTAAATCAGATGAAGATTTATATTTAACTCCAGGTTAGTGTTAACTTTTATTAGGTAGTAATAGTGAACAATTTAATTAGTTTAAGTAAGCATGTGTTGATTGCTCCCACATCTGCAAGTCTATTTTCTGTAAAAGTTACTACTTTGGTTTATTTAATTTTTTATTTAAGCAGTTTTAGTCTGAATATTGTGGTAGTGTGTATTCTTACTGCAAATGATAATATTTAAGATGGCTACTTTTAAGTATCTTCTACCATTTGATTTTTCATACTGTATTGAAAGAAAAACAAAGTTAGTAAAATAATTTTATTTCTTATTATCTACAGCACAGCAGTTTTCAAAGGCACTGGGCATTAAAAATTCAAAAGTCTTGAAAGTGTCTGGTTTAAATGTAAGCAACTATGAAATACATAACAAAACTGATAAAGTTGATACTGACCAAACAGAAAAGGATTGAGTTCATAATTTAATTGGTAATTAATTAGTTAATTAATTTGTCAGATAAACCTATTTAAATACTTAAGATCACAACTACTGCAAATGATAGAAAGCAGGAAATTTAGCACTAAAAGTAGGAACAAATAAGTTTGTATCAGTGGCGAAGCATGTTTTGAGTACTTTTTCGATTTCTGAATTTTTCCATTTCTACCAGTAAGGCAGACCTGCAAAATAAATGTTTTTTTAGTCCAAAGTAGTGTTGTTACATTATATAATTAATGTATATATATTTTTTGTTTAAATTTCTTTTTTATTACCTATATGATTCATAACGCATCACAATCTTTTGCAATTCCTGTTTATAAAGTCTTGTAAGCATAGCATTGTAACAATCAAGCTCATTGAGGCGGAACATGTCCCATCTTAACTTATGATCTAGCTCTATACTTGCTAAAAAGAAAATACATAAACATAATAGAATTTTGGGTTAGTCAGTGGACGAAACATATTTCAACAACAATTCTAATTGATATATTCGTCGGATTTTTATGAAACATTTTTTAATAATACGTAAATTAAGTAAAAAGAATCACTTTTAAATGTTTCAGAATAATTTATTTATTACAACTCTACAATTGTTTCGGTATAATTATACCTTTACAGTAAAATTTTGTTTACTCTTGAGAAAGGTATAATTATACCGAAACAACTGTAGAGTTGTAATAAATAAATTATTCTTAAACATTTAAAAGTGATTCTTTTTACTTAATTTACGTATTATTAACAATTCTAATTTGAAATATCAAAATAACTTTGGATTTTTTATTTGTTCTTTAGTAGTTTCCTTACCAACCTTTAAAATAAACTATAAGCCAATGGGGGATTTCTTCTAGCAAGTATGGATTGGCTGGAACAAGAACACTATGTGGCTGATAATGAGTGTGTCTTGGCGGGTTTAAATATCGCACTTCAGACTGGTAATTATAACAAGGTACCAGACAGGGATGTTCATATTGAGCTTGACGAGTTATGTGACTAAAAGTAAAAACATTAAAATTTCTAAATGGATTAATTAGTGTATTATATTTACTAACTTCACATAGTACACGCCGTAAATTGGTGACTGTATACATTGCCATCCCGTAGGCAAACCCTCTCTCTCTAGTGGATGAGACCAGTGGGTCGTTTTTGTGTTGTGATCTATGTAATACTTTCGACCTCTTAGTGTGTAGTCCACCGACCATCCAAGAGGCAATGGCAGTTCTTCAGATTGCTCTAAGTTAAAATGTGACGTAAGTGTAGGTATAAAATTTTAATAGTAACATGAGAAATATTTTATGCAACTTTCTGATCTTAATAAGGAATAAACTTTTTTTTTTTAAATTATATTTAAGGAAGAATTAAATGCTTTTTCATTAATTTCCTTTTAGATATGCGTTATTTAAATTTGGTAAATGTGTTCTATTTAAGGATTATAAATAAACATAAACATATGTATTCCAAATGAACTACATATTCCTGAAATTATTGAAAAATATCTTAAGTTCCTTAACTTATTAAAAGAAAATAAAAAATAATTAGCTAATAGTTGCAGGTAGTAGAAATAAACTAATAAGACTAATTTTATAAGACTGTAGAATCAACCACCTGTGTTCTTGTACCTTGATTATTCTCAGATCTATCAAAAGTTTGTCTTAACTGATGAGCCAAAAGCTCTCCATAAGTCATGCCATCAGAATGAGATCGATATCTCTCTGCATTTAAGTTACTATAAATAGGTGAAGTTAACTGATTCCTGCTTGTCTCTATGGCATATTGATTGTGAGATCTTCCCATGTTAGCAGTCTCAATTGTATTTTGATATATTGGTGAATGATTTTGGTTATAATTAATGTCTTTATAACCAGCTGCAGCATTGGAATTTGTTTCTTTTAGGGGATATATCTGATCTATTTCCACGTAGTTTGCATTGCTCTAAATTTTTCAAAAAAATATAATTAAAGTATGTAATACTTTTTAGCATGAAGTGTTACTTACAGATGAGCTATCAAATATATAAGATGAATTTATGTAATGATTAGGATATGTGTATGATTGTGGAATATTGTGATTCACACCATTATGGGTAGAAGTAGATGATTCATTAGTTGTTAAACCTACTGATAGATTTGCAAATCTAAAAAGTAAAAACCATTAGTGATAAATTTATCAGTTTATATCATAACCATACCGAGTTGCTAAGTCAGGTACAGATGAGCTAGGAGTGTACTTTCCTTCATGTGCCCCCAGGCCGACATCACTAACAGTAGTTTTTTGATTTCCAAACTTCTGAATAGTATTTGGTTGACCACTGTTCCCAGAAGAACTTTGTGTAGCTGGAGTTGATAGTCTACGTTTTGGTTCTGTAGTCCAAACATTGATAACTGAAATAATACATAGTTTAACTTGGAAGTCATAAAAGGAAAACAATAAACGTACTGGGTATTCCTGGTGGGACGTCCTTTTTAACATATTTTCCTTCAACGCCTTCTTTTATTGTTCTCAGATCTTTGTTCTTTCTAGATAACATGT
The DNA here is from genome assembly GCA_029378335.1 of Agrilus mali. NCBI lineage: Eukaryota > Metazoa > Arthropoda > Insecta > Coleoptera > Buprestidae > Agrilus > Agrilus mali. Next base: position 3,964,778 of record CM055655.1, on the reverse strand, counting down.
TCACAACCTAATCGACGAGCATCGTAACTTTAAATACCACGTTTATTAATTATAAGTTAAACGTATTGTTTTTTAACTTAATTTTAACAATTCTTAAGTTTTTTCACCTATACACTGTTAACAGAAATTCAGACATCCGATGTAAATATAACCTATACGCATCATTATAAGTTGACAAGATATTTTTTGTAAAATTAAGAGTCGGTCACATATTTTTATTAATAAAATTAAATATATAATTTGCGTAAACAAATGTGAAATTGTTTATTTATATAAAATGTTCTCTTGCATTCGGCCAACAGATGGCCATACGAAAGTATCCCCTTTTAAACCCAAATACCTAATGGTTTTTCTTTATCTAGGTTAGGTAGGTTGGGTTACTTATATTTGATTGCATAATCCATTCTTGTGGTATATAAATACATATAATTGTGAAGAAAGGTTTAGATGGATTCAAACGAAGCATTTTGTTATTTTTAAAAAAGAACTGTTTTTTAAAAGATTTTGGAGCAAATAGTATATCTATCATTTTTACTCTAAGGATAGTAGAAACCCGTCATAGTATCACTAGTCACTACCTAAGTAGTAGTTACTATCTATAAATATTATCTTTTGAGCTCTTTGGTTTTTCCAATTTCGCCTATTGCGCATCTTTGCGTCATGTTACGTCAATTTGACATCTTTCCTTGTTCTTAGTTCTTAGCTTCGTCCATCAAACCTTCTCTAATCTATGGCTTCGTCATACGCCATTTTAATTTGGTCCAGTATTTTTCAGTAAGTTTTTATATTGCTTGATTTTTATTGTATAGTTAACTTTTCTTACTTTTCGTTTTCCATAGGTTAGTCAGCTGATGAAGTGGACTACACCGAAACTTAATCCGATTTTATTGAAACATCAACGTGGTTTTTCCCTTTTCTCCAGTGTGGTTGATATACCAGTGGACATTGATGTTTAAATTGGCACTGCTGGTATATCCAATCGTCTACAGTAGTTTAGTTCTTGGATTTCACTGTTATTTACATAGGAAAGTTATGTAGGTAAATAAGTTGAAAGTTTTATTAATTTGTCTCTTTTAGATCAACCCTTAAAAGAAGACAAAGAACACCCTGGCATTAGATTATTGGTTATTTTGTTGTCAATTGCTGTTTTTCTTTACCTTTGGAGTCTTAAATTCTGCACTTGATTAAGAATGAATGTTTTGGAAATTCATTCCAGATTGTAGTGGCACCTACAAGAAGAAAATCTTTAGGAATTGGGGACAGTCTATTGTCACAGAAGAAATAGTTTGACATTAATCAAACATGGTAAATGTAAAATTATATAACTTACATTAACAGTGAAGTTTTTAAGAATCTTTTTGAAGTGGTAAAAGCAGAACAATTGAATTAAATTAAAATTACCTTATTTTCTAGTAGTACCTATGGAAGCTGGCACAAATTCACAACAATGGTATTCTCCATGGATTTGATTTGCTACTCATACTTCATGTTCATTTTGAAGTCTTGTGTTCTTCAGTTAATTAAGGTGAGAATACATGACCTAATATGTTAAATACTTGTTACTGAAGTATCGCCCCTTATTTGTTTCAGATCGTCGAGGGAGAAGAAAAAGAAGACCAATCCAGTAGTTAGACGTTTATTTATTTTGCATGCTTATTTAATTTGAATTTTTATTTTATTTTGCATGTTCTCTTGCTTACCTCTTCGCTTTGCTTACTGCAATTCTTACTATCACGCTTCGCATTTACCCTACATGATCCGCAGGATTCAACGTTTCGTTATCTTGCTTGTTCCTTCTCATCTAAGGCGTAGGAGCGGAGGCCTCCCCGAGCGACTTGCCTTAGACTTAGCTTTTTAGTTGTTCTTTGAAGTGTCTTATACACTTCTCGCGGTCTACTCTATCGTCACTTCATTTCAGACTGGGATGCAGTGGGTTATCTGGAATAGAAGCAATAGGCGACTGCCCAGCTCTCCTAGACGACATCTGTCCGATCTTTTCTATCAATTCTATTAGTTTTTGCCGTTAGTCCTTTGTAGATTAGTTAATGCACTATTCGCTTGCATGTAAAGGACATCACCCGAAGACACAAGACATCATCATGCTGTTTTACTTTTACTGTATTCTCTTTGATATTTTGTTTGTTTGCTTGTATTTTTCTTTTGCAGGTATTCATTTTTTATTTTATAAATTGTTACGTTGATATTTTACGATGTATTTGGACAAAAAGCCCCATTGATACTTGAAATTTTTCCCAATTAATTTTTTGACACATTTTTTAAAACAAATTTTAATAACTGAAGTAACTGCGGCGGATAGGGTGGTTGTAAGGGGAGACGTGGAGACCACATAGTATCAATGGAGCTTTTGTGTCTCAAATTTAATATTTAAATGTTAATGTAAAATTTTATAAGTAAGAGTATATGTGAATTTCTTTTAATTGTATTACAAAAATGTTGAAATATATTAATTTTTGGTAATATACATGAAATTAAATAATGTAATGATTGGTTTGTCTTGAGAATAGTTATCAATAAATATTTTTATAAACGTTAAAGATTGTCTTTATTCACATCAATAATTTGTATTGAATAAGATTGAGAAAACGCATTTCATAATATTAAATCTTTCAAAAATATCTTGTGGTCTATTATATAATTTGTGTTAAAATTATTTATGGTTTTATGAGCTCTCAAAAAGACCTTTAGTAACTTATGCTCTCCTAATACAAATGTTCGAAATTGAGCCAAAATTTAAAATTCGCAGAATATACGAGGGGCGATAAAAAAATAATTTTATAAAAAGAGACCTTTTGCAACTTATGCTCTCCTAATACAAATGTTCGAAATTTAGCAAAATTTTAAAATTCGCAGCATATACGAGGGGCGATCAAAAAATATTTTTATAAAAAAGAGACCTCCTGCAACTTATGCTCTCCTAATACAAATGTTCGAAATTGAGCAAAATTTAAAAATTCGCAGCATATACGAGGGGCGATCAAAAAATAGTTTTATAAAAAGAGACGTTTTCCAACTTATGCTCTCCTAATACAAATGTTCGAAATTGAGCAAAATTTAAAAATTCGCAGCATATACGAGGGGCGATTAAAAAATAGTTTTATTAAAAGAGACCTTTTCCAACTTATGCTCTCCTAATACAAATGTTCGAAATTAAGCAAAATTTTAAAATTTGCAGCATATACGAGGTGTGATCAAAAAATTATTTTATAAAGTGAGACCTCTTGCAACTTATGCTATCCTAATACAAATGTTCAAATTTCTACAATATTTTTGACTTCGCGATCTATACGAGGTCTGATCAATAAATAATGTGACAATCCAAATTTTTATTCTTTAAAGTTCTCATATTTTAAATTAGGAGAGCATAAGTTGAACTGAGCCGTTTTTATTGTACTTTTAATATAATTTCATAATATCAATTTACCTATTTATAATACGAGCTATAAAAGAAACAATATTAATTTTAATTTGTTTATTTTTTACTTCAATTGCACACATGATCTTACATTCCTTTAAAATAATATTAAATAACATACACTGTTCCAAAATAGTTTATGTACTTACTAAAACACTACTATAAATTACATTTTCTCCTACATATTTAAAATTACATTCGGTTTTTGGTTTTAATTACATATTTTCTTAACTTAGATATGTTGTTTTTTGAAAAGAATAATATAAAAATAAATACATTTACCTTATTATTACAGTTGTTTGTGATATGGTAAAATCTCATAGAATCTGCTATTTACAATTATGTGTGGGTGTTGAAATTACTACTATTAATTACTATTATACGTATAATTATATACAATAAGGGTGTAGGGATATAAAGAAATTTAAAATGAAATAATTACGTTACATTCTTAATTTGCTTGTTAAAAATGAAATCACAACCGCAGATTAGGTGGTTAAAATTAGTCGAAAAAATATTTTTAGTTGAGCTTATTCAATTTGAACGCCCTATAGGACAGAAGACGTAAATGTGATTAAAATATTTTTTTTACAATACACACAACACCAAACATTTAATTTGTTTATCGAGCAATTATCTACATACATGATAAAAGTCTTACAGAAGTTTTTAATCAAATAAATACAGGAGTGTTTTCTCAATTGCTTTACATTACCTGCATTAAATTACTCATATTAAAAGTAATTTTGATTTCAATAACATTATTGTTTTAATTAATTTATTTTTTGTTGAATGTATAAGAATAAAAATTAAGTACGTTTTAAATACCCTTTAAAGAATAAATTAAGTATCTGATTTTAGTTGTTACAATGTTCACACGTTTTACTTTCTTAGTTAATAAATATTGTCACAAATAAATAATTATTTTAGAAATAGGAAGTGTATATCCAAACAATTACTTCATAAACAATACTGATTATTGCTATCAATTTATCAATATGCTGAATGTTACGTACAATATTCAGTTTTAAAATTTTTTTGATGAAAATGAATTTTATAATGAAATTGAAGTATTGCTGTTTTGAAAAAACCAAACATTCTTTTTTGACCACTCAAAATATGTACTTTTGAGCTACAATGATTGGCTTATTTAAGTTAAATTTTGCCAGAGGAAACCTTAATTAACAACATACTGTGGATAATTAATTAAGTACTAAAAACAGTTAGCACATAGTTTCGGAAGGCATGTGCAAACTTTCATTACTACCTTTCTTTCTTATATCGTTATTTGAAGAATGTTCCTGAACAATAAGTTGGGATGGTGTATCAGTGATTTTAGATGACTTTTTTGAAGTCGGTTCTTTAAGAAGAGGCATTATATCATCCGATGTGCCAGTAGTGGTGTCTTCAGTTAAGCCTTTCTTCTCGGAAGTTGAGGGTAAATTCCCCTCTTGATTGTCTTTGTCGAAACAAATGGATGGTTCATATTCCACGGCACTAGCCCGTCGCAACATTCTTAGTCCGTATTTACCATCAACCGATTCGTTGATCACCCTTAAGAAATTACTATCGATATTGTCCTCGTCTTCTTCGTAACGTCGTTGGATTAAATTTTCCATTAACATGTAATCGCTCTCTTCGGCGTCGCGGAGGTGTTCTTTCTCTATACACAAAGCAATATCTGTATTCGACATTTCTGATGTGTGACGTTTTCTTGTGGCTGAAAAAAATTAATTCATATTAACAACAATTTAAGTTTATGGTTATGTCTTTTTCCGTTACCCTGTCCCGATGGTCCAGCTTCTCCAGGTCTTGGTGGTGAAAGTAAATTGGGAGTTATTGGGGGACTAAGAAGTCCACATACAGTTTCTAGTTCGTCTGTTATACTCGTGTATTCACTATGCATTGCTATGAGCATCGATCGAGGATTAGACGGTTGTTCGGATGGCGGAATAACTTTAATTTTCGGTTCTGCAAATGTCACACTTCGTTCTACGGTAACTGCCCTGGCTGGAAAGCCCACAATGGACACATGCTCAGTATTATCAGGTTCAGATTGTGTTTGCGAAATTTGACGACGACTCAAACTCGGTTTGCTGCTATACAACGATTCTTCACCTAAAGATAATCACATACTTAGATTTTTAGTTAATTATTTTTATAATTAGTCTAACCGTTTCCACATTCTGAATTTATTCTCGAATCCTTTCTACGTGTTAAATTTCGCAGTTTGTTTGCCTCCATTGTGAGTGATGCCACTTCGTCCATTGATAAATCCTCTTCAGCTTGATCAGCCATTTGAAGTGATAGTTTTGACCCAATTCGATTTTCAAGATCATTTAAATTTTGACTACCTACGACATGTTAAAGGTAGTAGTTTTTAAATATACAATGTGTTCGAAACAGAACGTGAATTATTTTATTTACTGATTTACAATTGTGATTTTGTGATTTAAATGCAGAACAAACACTTTGTATATTTTATAAGAAGTAGGAAAAGAAAGTGATTGACTTTTGGAATATTCTACTTTAATATTTAACTGTACAAATTTATATTTACTTATAATTAATGAAGACAGTTAAGACATACGAACTTGTTAATGGAATCGTTACTATTATTCAGTTTACCAAAGAAAGTAAAAACATAATAACTTTAGTTAAAAAGGACAGAATTGTAGAAAAAGTCGAATAGAAAAAGAATAAGTTTTAAAAATAAAAACTTTCAAAATTAAAATTAGTTTATTATTGATTTTGGTCTATTATTATTTTTTGTATTATCAGATTTAGATAAAATTTCCAGTATTTTTAATGTTGTCTTTTTCCATAATAACTTTCTTTTCAGATACTCCTCAACAAATGTTTATTATACACCTTGATAAATGTGACTCATAAGAATCCACCCTGAAATACGTACTACATTTAGAAAATCTAATAATGTCTTATGCATATATATATTATTTATTTTTATACACTTCTTGCTCCAAAAAGACGTTAATTTTGAATAAGAATAATATTCCGGCATTTATCATTACTACCAATAAAGTTAATTTTAATGCCTTATTATGAAATAAAAAAAAAAGAATTAACTACTTACCAGCTGTTGAAATGTGCTCTGCAATTTCTGACTGTTCCCTTTGCTGTATTGTGTTTAACGCGACTTCAAAATCATACGCATCAGGTCGGTACTCTGTAAGTGATCGAATAGGTTTTTTTTTAACTGTCTGAATAAAGTCTTCTGAAGGCGCTTCTGAACGCTCGCTAATTTTCCTTATTCTTTCGTCCCCTTCAATCGGTGGCAGTTCTTCATTAGTTCTTGTAGCCATAAACCTGTGAATGACTGCTAAATGTGACAAAATGTCTTGGGATGTTTCTTCAACTTTTCTTAACCGAAATTCTACATTTTGCATAGCAGAAGTTTGACTAATTTCTTTCGTATTAATGTCTTCCACTTTCTACAAATAAATAAATAACAATTAAAATCTTAATCTATAAAATATTTATGGATCATTTATTACCTGTGTAATGTTGTCCACTTTCTCTAACGTTCCCTTCACCCTTTCTTCCATAGACTGCATAAGTTTCAGTTCTTTTTCTGCAAAATAGCCTTCGACACATTCTTCTTCGAAATCATACAATCTTTCCATTTCTTCTTTCTCAAGAAACAATTTTAGTCCATTGTCGTAAGTTTCTCTAATTCCTTTGAGTTTCCTTTTGAAATACTTGAACAGTAAATACAAGTGGCATAAAAGAATAAGTGGTGGGGGCAGTATGGGTTTTTGTTCGTATTCCATCACGACGGTGAACCTTTGGAACATCCACACTTGATGAGATATGGCGTTCACTTCCATGAATATATTGTTAAATACGGCAATAAGAAGGTTTATGAGGAGAATGTTTGCGACGAGGAGGTACATGCTCATAACGGCGGGCGTTACCCATCTACCGGTGTGACAGGGAGGTTCGTCTTCGCCCCCGCAAGGAGGATCTATTTTATCGGCGTACACTTCACCGTACAACATAAAATATGGCTCCAAGAACACCTAAGACAAAATTCAATAGAAAAGGAGAATTTTTTATCTAAAAATTTATACGTACATCTCGAGCAATTTTCCAATTTGGTTCACTGTCAGGATATAAAATGGCCTGTCTGCAAACACCAAAACTCATGAGTACAACGAGTAAAAGAACCACAAAATAAATCATGTTTTTAACCATTTTACCCATCATGGTTACGAGTGGTCCTAAAAATAGCAAATTCGTAGATATTTCTAGGAGTAGGAAAATTTTATCGGTAAATGTTTACCCAAATATTTGTTGACACCTAGTATGTTGAGAATTCGAAGGTACCAGTAGATAATATCTATGCAGTATATAACTCTACCTATTTTAAAAGTTTCTGATTGCAGTCTTAATGAGAGTCCGGCAAGAAATATGAGGATGGCGACTGCGTCACAGGGGTTCCACATGTTCCAACCCCACACCTTTAATTTTTGATTCACGCCTCTAGGTTCGGTCGACAATATTTCGCGAATTTTCTCGCAGCCCATTCCACATACGAACGCTATTGTGAAAAATTCTTGCCAAGAGGGTAACGATTCCATTTTCACGAGAACGGTGTAACTAAATATCATCAGGAATAAAATGTATGCGATCTGAAACAAAAAATAAAGTACATAAATAAGAAAACAAATGTACGTGTCGTCAAAAAACTTACAGAATGTGCCCAAAATTTTGTTATCGGTGCAGTGTAAAATTCATACAACTTCTTTCGAACTTTTAAAGGTCTCGTCCTTGTTTTTTCCAGATGAGCGAATTTATCTTCCAATCCAAAATAACAAAATGTATCGATTTCAGGCAACACTTTGCCATTTTCGTGGACAACAGTATCACGCAATAAAGCCTACAATAAATATTAATTTAAATTAAATTAAACAACAAAACCTTTACAGATAAACAACAAATACAAAGCATAACACAAAAAAGCTGCAAGGGGGACACTAACGATAGCTTTTCGTTGGTAGAAATAATCAACCACATAAACATTTTTGTTACCTTATCTTTTTGAAGTTTTGACCTGTTTCGGATACTCAAGCTTCGCATACATTTTCGCTACAAGGAAATAAAAAAACGTGCGATGGTAAAACTAATAATAAATTTAACGCAAATTAAAACATGAATAAGTAAAAAAAAATATTTAGTAAATAAATTTCGTGTACATTTAAAAATAAGCGCTTAGGTACTTGAGATTACATTAAGCATCCCCTGAAATTTTTAAGAAGCTTTTAAACTAATACTTCCCATAACTCTATGTATATGTAATATGTATATACAAATAATTGTCATGTTGCTATATTTCAAATATGACCATAATTATGTACTTTACTTAATTTAATTTAAATGAGAAAAGAGCGAATAATATTTTTATTTCGATTAGCACTACTAAGAGTTAACCTTCTGTCTTTTAAATTTTTTTTCAGAAATTAGTGCAGCAGAAAAAAGTGGCCTTCCAGTAGTATGTAGTACAGTTTAATTAATAGAAGGATAAAAGATATAGTAATTTAAAGATAATGTTGTGTACCTCAGCATCGGGCATTTTTTCCGATTCGGATTTATCATCGTCATCATTTTCAAGCTCCAAATGTTCCTCTTCGGTTTGAGGCATAAGTTGTAATTCCTCTTTTGATTTGAATTCTAAATTGAATATGTGGGGTGGGAACAGAAGGCTTAATATAACCTGAAATGCGAAATAAAAGGGAAAAATAAAAACACGAACATGCAATGGAAAATAAATAATGGAAGCGAATGAATGATGACATTCACTCAAACAAAAAGCTTCTGTGCAGTACTTACCTTTATGTTTGTATTTTTTCGAGTTCTTAAGCCGCCCATCCACAGATCTGCTAGAATTACTTGTGAACATGGATGAGCTAGCAGAGCCCTGTGGTTCGCTGCTACCGCCAAACTGAGACACGTTTGACCAGACCAGTTTTGGAGTTCACAAGTCAACAATTGTTCTGCTTGATCGTCATCTTCTCTGTAGCAAAAATCCAACAGCTCCAAAGCTAAAATAGGGAAAAAATGTTGTTATTGACGTTTTTATTACATATTTTCATAGTATTTAAAAAGTTACCAATATTTTCGAATTCTTTGGCGTAACTTCTCAATTCTTCATAAACTTCTGTTTCCATGTCGTCCTCAGCCGCTTCGTGGGCCATGGCTTTGTACAATTTACATGCGACCAAAGCTTTTGCTAAAGCTTCTTCTTCGTGTTGCCACATCAGGAGTGCCATTTTCTGGCGTTTCATCAGCACAGCCCAAATCTTGATATCACAAATTAAAACTATTTAGAAAAATTAAAAACGTACAAAAAAGGCGACAAAAATGAACGGAGATCAAAATAAGAAGTTGAAAGTGATTTTTTTTAATACCTTCCTTCTTATTTTGATCTATCGAAATCAATTAATTTTTTTATACATACTAATAGTTCATTGAAGGGGTAGTCAAATAAAGATAAGTTCTGATTGTGTGGTAGAGCTTCAGTCAATAGGCTCATTGCATTACCACAATATCTTACAAACGAGGTTGAATTTCTGTGAATGTGTGGCGTTTTGTTCATCACTTTCGCGTATATTGGACGAAATTTTCTTCGAGTGTAAAAAGCTCTAAAATATTTTGAAATATTATATATATTATATACAGATATTGGTTAAGTACATACCTGTAAGCACCTCCCATTAATTTATTAATAACTAAACCAATATCGTGAAGGGTATAAACATATCCTCTCGGTATGTGGGGTCTAACGTCTCGTAAAATATAACCTAAAGTATTGCTAGGACCTTGCTTGGTGTTGTAAAGTTCTTCGAGTCTCGGTATTGTCAAGAATTTACGCATACTAACTCCGTTTTCTAACAGCAACTTAACAAAGTCTATTCTATCGTGTTCTAGGGCTTGCATCATGGCCTCTTCGAGGGCACCAGCGGGCCACTCTTGACCGTAAACGAATATTTCGGACTGAGCAATGTCGACACGATTCCATGTTAAAGCTAAACTGAGCTGCTCAGATGGGGTCAAGTGTTGCGATTTGAATAGGGCGGTCAGTATTGTCTGATCTAGTTCTTGCATTTGACCCTCCGATTTTTCCGTTATTCTGAATACTGTTATCTGAAATTAATTAAACAATTGTTGTTTGTTATACTTGAAATAATACATTTATTTTTATGATCGACAAGATTATTTAACATTTATTTTTATTAGTTTGAAATGTACGAAAATGCTTAACTCTCCTTTTATAACACTGAAGCAGCATACGTACCCTAATCCAAAAAAAGGACGCACCTAAGTAATTTATGGTAGCAAAATTGAAGCTTTGTCATTTGTGAACCAATGGATCGAATTTAATTAATTTATTTTTTTTATAGTAGGTTTCCACCTCCTTTAATTTTTTTGAAAGGCAAAGTAATTACCTACTAATAAAAAAAAATAATTAAATTCGGTCCATTTGTTCACAAATGACAAAGCTTCAAAGTTGCAATTAAAATTAGGTGCCTCACTTTTTTGGAACTGACTGTATTTAATTTTTTTACATGTTAGTTAATAAAATTATGGTCTTACTAATAATAACAGGATAATGTCCAAAAGCGAAGAATATAATGACCAATTTACGAACCGCATTGCGGTGCATACGAAGAAAGTGATAGCGAAGGTACAGGCCGTTTTTATGTATGTACATAAACCACCCTGGCTGTGATATTGCAAGTAAACATAAGCCCGGAAAGTTTCATGGCTCGGGGGAGTGTTTTGTGTACGGAAAATTTGATTTATATTTGCAACAAATTTGCCGCCGAATGAAAAGTTAGTTCAGCTTTATCCAGCGAGAGAACTATGCTAATAAACGTACAAATTATATCGCACTGTGTATGAGACGGTTATTGGTTTTACAACAAACAAGGATTCAGTTTTTTCGTGTATATCTACAGCTTAGACGAAATAATTAATTTAGGGATCTGATTAGCCCTAAGTTAACTAGAAAACTAATATATAAATGTTTAAATTAATCTCTTTCTATGCGAGGTACAAAATTTTAAACAAATGAATAAGTGATTGATAAAGTAGTAAATATTTACCAAATTTCGTTTCCTTGTACATTGTAACAATTCGTTATACAAACGTTCAGCTTGTTCAAGTCCCACCTCGAAGGTTCTTTGGATTGTGCTAATTAAATAGTCTTTCATAGTCTCCAACACGGGCTGTTCTCCAGTATCAGAATCAGAAACATATCTGAAAATTTAATTATTTGTTAATAAAAAAAAAATACACCTTATAGTGTCAATCTTTTTAAATTACACTTGTTATCCAATTTTATTGGTTGTTGTTTTTGTTTTACTTACTTGTGAACAAAAGCAATTAAGTCAGCAGCTCGTCCTGACCCATCACAAACCACTACAGGTACAGGAGGATTGTCTGTTACATATTCCAACACAGCCCTTATGGTATTTGTGCCTCCTTCAATTACTAAACAAACCACTGGTGTACTACTGTGAGTATCTACGAAATAAAAATCAAAAATGTAAGTCGCTTGCCCCTACGGGATGTCAATTTCTCGCAATACTGGACACACTTGAAATAGATATCCTGTATATAATATATTTACTTGCACAAACATTAAAATACATTCTAAACGGAAACACGTTAAAGTTTACAAACCATAGTAAATGAAAAGGTGTAGATAAAATTAGTGGATTATCAGATATAAGTTTTGTATAAGATTTTTGAAGGAAAGAATGTGTAATTACTTACAGGGGTGAAGCCTTTGGTTTGAAATAAATTTTTCTAATTTTCTCCTAAGAACTATTTCTGCTCCATATTTTCCTTGCGATCCATTGTCTACCAATAAAAAATAGGCATGTCTGCTATTAAGGGCTGCAAATTTGGACCTTAAAAAATAAGTATATTAAAAACAATAATAAAATTAAAAATCAATCTCGCGTTTAAAATAATGTCTATTAATTGTTGTAGTTTAGAAAATTTAGTTATGATTGTCATGTGAATAAATGTTTAAAAATCTAGAATGTTTCATTCAAATTTATTTTTTGAAAGTTTTTGGTTGTATAATGAATTTTATCGTACCATTATCAAAATTCATTGGTAAACGAAATTTATTGTGTAATTTTTATTTTCGTCGTTCGTTACAATTTTTCACAGATCTCTCGCACATATTCTCACCTCAAATTAAAAGGATAAAGGCAGTACAAAATGGCATTTTTAACGAAAAGACTGTCACCAACCTCAAAAGTATTGAGACAGATGATAGGGGGTTACTCTTTTTACCCTCAAAGAATTACACAGATCATCCCAAGAAGACACCCGAACTTATTTATATTCCTCGTCTTCTAAGGTGGATGAAGGTAAAGATGAAATTGAGGCTTTTAAAGAAATGGGACCCGAATTTTTCCGAAGGTGCTTTTATTTATGGAAGTTTAATGGCATTGTGTCGTATAACTGAAATAATTCACGAAGACGATCCCAAACAACTTGTTGGTCTATTGACCGAACCCGCCAGATATAAACTGACTGAAGACATGACCCATAAATTGTCCAAGCTTCAAAAAGATATAATTCAATTGAAAATGAGCGACATTAAAATATTAGTTCCGGTATCTGTTAATTTCCGGCAATTAAGCAATGAAAGGTATTGTGACATTGCTGTTCGAAGTTTGGCACTAAAATGGCTCGAGAAAAAGGGACTTCAGCTGGTTCTGGTGGCACTGGAGGCGGAATTCAGTAGGAACTACACGGAAGGCGCGAAACCTGAATGGACCATTAGTAACTTTAATATTTTAGAGTGCGCTCTATTAAACGAAGTATCATCGACAGCAAGATAATACTCATCCAAAAAACTACAGAATAAGTGTCGCATAAAAAAAGGAAAAGCGCAATCAGAAACTAACAATTTGTAACAACATTAGAAATAAACTTCAGGTCCATTCAATTCCATTTGTTTAAAATTTTATGAGTTACCTACAATATAGTCAATCACTTAGACATGACTGCTGATTTTTTAGAGCCAGTGAATTCGAAAATACATAAACAGTAATTTATTATTGCTTTTAGTAAATCAACTAAGTACATAAAGAGAGGTTTAAAAACGACACAAAATATAAAATAATCCGATTAGAGTATCATGTGTAGCCAGGCTTTAAAGATAAGGATGAAAGGACGCCAGAAAATATTTCTTTTAGTTTAGTTTATCCTCAACGGACAACACTAAGTAAATTCGTGTAATAAAGGAGATTTACATAGTCTGAAAATAAAGCAAAACGACAGAAAACAGCACATTTTATTTGCTTAGTGAAGCTAAAATGATTTTAAGGATTCATTAACAGAAAAGCAAAAGGATTTTCTAGACGATTTATATGGATTAGAATTTTAGCTTTTAAACAACCTTTTTAAATCCTTTTACGACATAAATCGTAAATGACAAAGCAACTAGTGAAAAATTAATTAAAAGAAATAGGATAAATGAATATACCCTTAAATCAGTCAAAATAAAGTTTTTGCAATTTTTTTTAGAAATCCGAGTACCTATGTTGCAATATAAGGTAGGTTTATGGGGATAATTACCCCAAAAACAATAAAAATTGTCCTATTTTATTGATGTTAAAACATTGCAGTTTATCTCGAAAACTTTTGTAATAATCATAATGTTCCAGTGATATAATATGTAGTTATTTGCAGGAACTTTCACATAAAAATTTGAATCGTCACGATTATTTTCACCGAGAAAAACGTGAAAACCCTCTGAAAAAAGGTTATTTTTTTATAGAAAATTTCTGTGAGAATTGTTGGAAACGTATCTATGAGGAAATTCTTTGAGAATGAAAGTGAAAAACCAAATGTCATTTACCTAGGTGATGATATAGAGTGAAAAGGGACATCGCGGTTGAGACCAATAAGTTCGTGGTTGTTTTCCACTATTCCCCAGGGGGCAATACCCAACGAAACCACCCTTCCACTTCGTTGAGATCTTTCCGTAAGTAAGGCATCGCCCACTTGGCGAGTAACACCTGAAAATAAAAAAAAAATTAGTTTCTATTTTAAGTTCAGTAACTGGCTTAACTTCGATAAGTAAATTAAATGGAGCTCTGTCAAACTAAACTGCATAAAAGTAAAACTTAAAATTCTACATCAAAATGTTTGGAAATCTAAAACAAGTCTTACAATAAGTCGAAACGTATTACAGGTTTCTAAATGTTTTTATCTGGAATTTTGCGATTCGTAGTTTTAATATTTATAAAAGCAGCTGGTTTACAACTGAATACTATAGAATAAATAAGCAGAGAGCTTCTTTGAACGGGGTAAGCTATTATTTATCTTTGACTATATCTCATCCACCTGAGTTTGATCCTCGTTTCTTTAATTTTGTGACATCTTACCTGTGTTTGTGCCTCCTGTAAAAATCCAAGCACCTGTAGTTTTGGCAGCTTTCAATAGTCCTTTTCGTAGAACTTTCTTGAGCTTGGTTTGTAATTCAAAGTTAGCTTTGCCACCCTGAACCGTGATCAGGAGCTTTGGAAGCTCTAAATTCCATTCCCTGGTAAATAATTGTAATAACAGCTCAGGCCTGGTGTCGTACGATACTCGAATGTACTGGAAAAAGAAATATTTTTATTGTTAGTAAAAAGTATTTGCTTTTTTAATAATATGTAAATGTACAGAAGTTACAGATTCAGGATGTTTTACTCGTTACAAAATATCTGTTTGTCTCATAAACAGTTTTAAAAGCAGAAACGTGTTTGAAATGTTTATAATTGAATGTTTTGTTTTGATTTTACTTCAGTTGGGAATCTAAAATCAGAATTCAACAGAAAAAAGTTTGAAATTATTTTGCTGTTCTAGATGTCAATTAAACACTGAATTAGACTAAAAAGAAAAACTGCTGTAAAAAGCTCCAGGGAGTTTTAAAACTGGGTAGCAAAAAGGGAAGTGACATGTACTCACATCAAATTGTTTTCAGTCTATTTCGATTCAGTTTATGCTGAGTGAGTTTTGTGTCACTAATTTTGAAAAAGGAAATTCATGTTTTTAAAATCATTTCCTACTGGAGAACTCTAATGCAGGCGAGTTTCATTAATGATTTAAACGTTACAAGTAAATATCATTTGTACCTATGTACCTATATTAGGATCACATCGTGTTTTTTTGAAAAGTTAAAGGATAACCAGAAGTCTGGGAGTTATCTTGCAACTCCTTTAGTTTTCACCATTTACAAACACACTTGTTAATACGCAAAAAATTGTAAAATATCCTCGATTTTATCAACATAAATATTCGTGTCATAATAAAAACGAAATAAACTTCGTTGGAAAATCAAAATCACAAAAGTACCTATCACATGTGAATTTAAAGGTTATGTTTTGATTTTTATTACAAGAAACACTTGGTTGAAGATTCAATGGCACTATATATTTCACAGGAAGAATGTTTATTATATTTTAATATTCCATCGTTTTTTTAACTGTATTGTATCACTTTCACTGCATTTGGATTTGAGGTTATGTCTCTTTAACTGTACATAATACATAAATATAACCAATGAATAATATAATTAAAATTTATAGAATAATTATTTTTCTTGCAGTTTTTAAGTAGTCTTTTAATAAATTATGCTCCTGAATGACAAAATCTAATAAAATAACAATTTGCACGTTACATTTTCGTAATAGTAATCTAGAATTTGACAGAACGAACTATACTCCCTACAGCATCGAGGGTTACTGACCATTGAATGCAGGTGCAATTGTTATAAAATTATTCGAGGCGTCCGATTGGATGTCAGTCTTCCCGCCATCTTATCAACCAATCCGAAATTAGGTCAAATAAAGCACGTTTTATGCGTGGGTGTACTTTGGTATGCGGTTGTAAAAATAGTAAACAAACACTACTGGCGCCAGGCGCCATTTCATTCATGTGGATAGTTATTTAAAAAAAGGGATAATTCAGGTATTTTTGAACCGATTTCAACGCGGTTTGCACCAAAATTTAAGGAATTTTACAAAGAATGTTTACAAGTTATTGCTAACGAAAGAAATACTCCTATAATTTGCTAAAACAGTAACTACAAAAAAAAAAACAATACAATACTAAATTAATAATATAATAATATGTAGTGTATTAGTTAGTCAATGTTTTTAACTATTAGCTTATGATTTCGATTATCTCAACATTATTGGTCAACATTGTATTTTCAATTACACTAAATAATATACATACTAAAATTAAATACATTTGAATAGTAAAAAATACAAAAGTAAGGAAAAATATAATCATTTTTATTGTTTACCTGAGCTTTTGTAGGATGTGGCCCCCCTTGGAATTCAATGGTACCATAAGCGTCTGTGGGAAGGGCTCTAGTGTGTTTTGATGGCTGCCATATTTCACCAACAACAGGTACATCTTGATCTGACGAGAGAGTATGTGATGTCGCTAGACGACCACAATAACATCTGTAATAAAATGAATAAACAATCAATGTTTTGTGAAAATACAAAGCAATCAATAGTAAAGTATGCAACCCAACATACACCTCCAATTGACGTGATACATAAACTGTCTCAATAAAATAAATGTTTTAATCATACACGATACCTTTGTGTCAGTAGATAGTAATTAAAATGTAATTATGTAATAAAATAAAGAATTATATCATTGACCAATAATGTAGAGTGCAAAAATAAGAATGTCTCACAGCACAGATATTCTACAGTTTTCTCACCCAAATTATAACAGCGGCAGCTGCTTCCTTAATTAAAAGCAATCAAAGAAGAGTTGTTATCATTAATTAAACGATGTACACTTTATTACAGTTTATGTTTATAAAAGATTAATTATTCTTTCCTATTAGTTGACACCCAGAGTTAAAAGGTTTTATTGCCATTAATTTCTTGAAACTGTAACGTTGTAACAATTTTAAAGATATTTTAAGGATGTTCCTTGTGCGAAGTCATAATTAATTTGGAAATACTACTATATTTCATTACCTAATTTCTTTAATGAATACGAACGCTTTTGTTATTTAAAGTGACCTTTCGGATACTGTTAATTATTAATTACATTTTACAGCTTCTTAAAGCTTTAAAATATTCCTCGAAGAACACTCTAACATCATAATATTATTAATGAGATGCAAGAGTCTACTAATAATAAAATGATTCAATTTCAGCATTGCTTTGAAAATGGGTGTTGAAGTGTTGAATTTAATTGTACTATTGTAACTAAATTAAGAACTGATTTCAGATGTTTCCTAATTAAATCAAATCAAATACAAAAGTCCCGAACAAAAAGAGGTTAAAAAAACTGCGAACTAAAGACATACTTCTAAAATTGAAGGGTATATAGGCAGGTATCAGGGCATAAAATTTGCCTAGGTGGCAGAAAAACGTTTGAAATTTTCAAACTTTGCAGTAGTTTAAATATGCAAAGTTGATAAATTTAATATGAGAGCATTCAAGTGTAAAATGAACACTTCTTATCATATCATCCGTTCATCACTCAACTACGAATTTAAAGAGCAAGCATTTGAAATTTTGGCCACCCCTTCGCTATTAATCTTTCTAAAGTTAAGAAGAAAATTCAGGAATTGAAATCTTTATCCCCAAAGAATTAACAAAGTGAAAAAATAAAACGAAGAAGGATTGGTTAAACACAACTTCACAATTACAAACTCGTCGAGTGGTTTTAGTTTTAGAGTTGTAGTAGTTTTAATATAATTATTAACGAGTGGTCGAAATTCAATTTCTTCGTGTTTCTAATCAAATTGGCAGCTCGTGGGTCGTAGACGTATGAGGTCAAAGGGTGGCAAAAAAAGCTATTATTTTAACCCATCACTATTTCAATGTTGAATTATCTTTTGTGAAAAATAAAAAAAATAAAACCAAAATAATTGAATAATTAAAATTTGATTAGAAAGTTAAGTTTATCAATTTTGTTTTACTAAAACGTATTTCTTTTTATAGTTTTCTGATATTATCTATTATCTCTTTATGGTCAGTTTGAACAAGAATAAATTTGTTATCTCAGCTTTACGTTTCGAAAAAAGAATAATACATTACATCGAATATCCATTTGACTTGGTTTTATAAAACATTGGAAAAACATTATTAGAGCAGTAGAAAGCAGCAAACAATTGTAAAATTTTATTACAGCATGTCGTAAAAGGTGACAATAAACTGTGAGTTAAAGCAATACGAATCGATAATTTAATTTTAAAGATAAAACACGAATATATATACAGGGTGCATTAATGGAAGATTGTGTCTTTATTATTGTCTTTACGAACATATGATTCAAGTAAATGAACTCATTAATATTCTAAAATTATTTTCAATTATAAAGGGTGTACCTACCGTTTCGTCTAAACACTAACTTATTTTTTTTTTAATGGAACACCCTACGTGTATATGTCGTTTGTACCGACGTTAATTTTAATCAAGAGTTGATAAAAAAATTCAAAGTCATAAATTACAAGAACAATTGTTTTAGCATTTATTGAAATTTCGCCTCTCTAATTATAGATAGGTAATTAAAAAAATTGAATAAGTAATTGAAAGTTTGTTACAAGCCCTAAGTTTTCTGCGATATAGAGTTATTTTTATAAAAGAGTTATGGACTGCATTAAAATTGTAATACGTACGTAAATTCATTTCATTTAAATAAAATCATTAGTATGCCATAATTTAGAAAAGTCACCCTCCTAAAATGCAAATATATTTAGAAAAATGTACAATTTCCACCTTGTACGCTTTCATAAATTACTTATTTGAATCTTGAAGTGAGGCACCCTTGCCTTATCAGATACGTATGCAAATCTTGAATGTCAAGAGTAGGATATATAATATAATTATTCGAATTCAAACAAGCATAAATATTCAAAGGGTGGTAATTCACGCGAGTAAACTAGTATGACATTTGCAACACCTGTGGAAACTAATAAACTAATATCAAGAAGGAGTAAAATTTGGTTGTTTGTTACTGTAGCCACTGAATAAATTCTATAGTAAAAATTGCTAAGCTAATGGAAAGCTAAATTATCCTTGAAACCTACCTATAGGCCAAAATTTAGTTTAATAAAAAGAAGATCGAAAATTCAATAGGTTACGTATTTGTAATAGTAGGGGTATAGGTTTGCTTCATACAACATACTAACATTATAAAGAATTAATTGACGAAGCTGTTAATTCTTGTAACTCCATATTAAAATAAAAACACAACACAAAAGTTACAAAACTTTTATTGTAGACCACAATAATATTATTTCACCACACAGTGGCTTCCTCAGGTGGAAATATAATATTATTGTTATATTATTATATTTCCACCTGAGGAAGCCACTGTGTGGTGAAATAATATTATTGTGGTCTACAATAAAAGTTTTGTAACTTTTGTGTTGTGTTTTTATTTTAATATTATAAAGGCTAAAGTTTGTGAATGTGTATATTTGTTACTTCTTCACGTCGAAACAGCTAGGGCGATTTTAATAAAATTTGGTATGGAGTTAGCTGGCACCTTGGATTAACACATAGGCTACGTTTTACTGCGGGAAAATATCTTATTCCCATGGGAAAATCGATGAAAATGAATTCGCGGAATATTATAAATGCGAAAGTAACTCTGTCTGTATGCTACACAATCTCGCCTAAAATTTACTGAACCGATTTAAATAAATTTTAGTACAGAGATAGTCTAGAGACTGAGAAAGGACATAGGCTACTTTTTAATGCGGTTTAAGGGGTTGAAATAGGAAAGTTTGTGCGGAAATATTTAATGAAAGATAGAAGCTTGAAACTTATTGTTTAGGCTTTTGATTAGATATAAATAAATACGACATTTAATGTTTTTAAAAATTTTACCCTGAAGGGAATAAAATTAGCCGATCAGGATTTTGTGTAATGACGTCGTCCAAAAAGCTTACGGCCCAGAAAATTAAAATATTAAGTGTATAAAGTTATAGAAGTTTTGTTTATTTGGATCATTAAAAGTAGCTGAATACTAAGCTGTATAAACTATTGTAAACTAAAATTAAACTATAGTAATCTTATTATTATAAATGCGAAAGTAACTCTGTCTGTCTGTGTGTTACGCAATCACGCCCAAACTACTGAACCGATTTAAATGAGAATTTGGTACTGAGGTAGATAAGTAGATATAAAGCTATAGAGGCTTGAAACTTATTTTTTAGGCTTTTGATTAGATATAAATACGACATTTAAAGTTTGTAAAAATTTTACCCTAAAGGGGGCAAAAATAAGGAATGAAAGTTTTTGTGTAATGACGTCGGCAAAAAGGCTTACCGCCCAGAAAATAAAAATATACAAGATAAAAATTTTAAATGCTGCCAAAAGTTACTATTCCACACGGGCGAAGTCGCGGGCATAGCTAGTACTATAATATTTATGACATTATCACAATATTTCAATAATTTTCTGTACATAGATTATTTTTTTAATCGAACATCAGTTGGTTATGTATTATATTAATACTTTTACTGAAGTCTTTTAAGAAAGTATCAAGTTCAATTCCCTCACTATTTCGTCAATAACCATTTGGTATTTCGACGTAACAGTCAAATATATATGTATTATCATGTATTAAGTACTAATTCAATATCCTATAGAGTTTTTCCTCACTCCACTTTAGCATTTGTCAGTAGTACTTACTTAGTTGTTTAATGTTCTGGAGATGTGTATCGGAAAGATAATTATTGATGTGTAGGCGAAAAAGCTTTGTCAAAAAGTTTAAATTCTATTTTTATTACCGCCCTCATCGCCATAAAGTGAAGGTTCATGAACCGATGTAAAAAATTTCTGGAGAATAAAATATAATCTCTCGGTAAAGATACTTTTAGACCGAGTCTTGCGTTGAAAATGCTCACGCTAAGTAAGTCAGCGAAACACGTGTCCGTATTACAATAGTGTTGTGGTAAAACGGGGAAAGACCTCTCTTTTACTTATGAAAATATTGCTTGAATTCTAGCAAACATGACTAAAAAATCTGTCAATTATATGGACGACCAGACGCTCAAGGAGATTTTACTACGTAGAAATGTCTAGTCAATCTTGATTAGAAAACATTTTTTACAGTTCTTATCACTAATTTTACTAAACTATTCTCATTCTAGTATTTTTTTCTTTACGACACGATAAAATAATCGAGAGGTAGAGAAAAAAAGTCTAGACTTATTTATCTTGATTATTCTAATACTAATTATTAGAATGAATGAAAAATTGTTTTATACTACCAAGAACATTTTATGAGAATTCTAGTATTATTTACTAGAAAATTTTGCTTGACTCATCAAGTAATAAAATCAAGATATGTGCTTTACAGAATTGTCGTATTTTCGTTCTGAATCGATCGATGGACCTTTTTAATAATTATTATATAATATAATAAACCCTCACGTTTCTTTTATTAGATACCTACGTCAGAAATAATGATTACATCTTTGTACGCTTTTAGAGTTTAAATAGTGTAAAAGCTTCCCGGCTGGAATATCATTGTACTAGGAAGAACCATTGTCCTAATAAGCAGCGGCTAGGTACATGAATATGTAGTTCCCTGGTCTTTAGAATTAATAGTGCCAATATGCGTTACAATAATTTAGAAATTACGTACCTTCAGTTCTACACGAAGTCGTGTATGTATGAACTATGAACCAGGGAACCCTTAATTTCCCAAGTGAAATGGGATAGGTCGACATTCTGCTGAAATGCAGACTGAGACGAGGGATTGTATTGCATGGGGAAGTCACTCGCTAAAATGTCTGAAATACACACGACTCCTCTTTCTCCATTTGTATTAAATAAAGTATTTCTGCTATTATTAAATGCAATACCGAATATGATTATGAGGGAATGTGGTTATATACCTTCGTATAGTAGAATTATTTTATTGTTTCCATCACGTGACTTACTCTTGGTTCAAGTGGCGCGAGAAAGCAATGTATTTGTCTTTGTTGTAATCATACAGAGAATCTCTAGTGACAACACCATTGTTATACGATTGTCTGCACAAATGTTGTTTTTTTTTTGTTACTCATAGTACATCAATAAACTCATCCTACATTATATAACCCATAATTTTATACATTTGACATACGTGTGTGATCTATATATTACCATCTTATTCATACACCTCATTCAGGTCAAGTGATGGTAGGGATAAAATAATTTTACTATAGGTACACACGGAGAAAAATTATCATGATTTTATTACTTGATGAGTAAATAATACTAGAATTCTCATAAAATGTACTTGGTGGCATAAAACAATTTTTCATTCTTTCTAATAATTAGTATTAGAATAATCAAGCTAAATAAGTCTAGAATTTTTTCTCAACCTCTCGATTATTTTATCGTGTCGTAAAGAAAAAAATACTAGAATGAGAATAGTTTAGTAAAGTTAGTTATAAGAAGTGTAAAAAATGTTTTCTAATCAAGTCAATTTTACTAGAATTCAGTCTCAACACCGAACGTAGATTGACTAGACATTTCTACGTAGTAAAATCTCCTTGAGCGTCTGGTCGTCCATATAACTGACAGATTTTTTAGTCATGTTTGTTAGAATTCTAGCAATATTTTCATGATTGTTTTCTCCGTGCAGTTGCCAGTCAGTACTAGCATATGTCGTTGATTATTTGGTCCATACGCAGTCTTTGAATAATCTTACAAAACTAATCATTTTTTCTTCGATAGGTATAGTGTGTACAATTATTTGCGAATTTCTGAAAAATTGTAAATTTAGAATTTTCTTCCTAAAATTTCTACCAAAAATTCTTTTTTTTGTATTTGTAAGCCTGTCGATGTCGATAATGATAGGCACTTTCCCGGTTCGATCGGTAATGAAGTTAATTGATATATCTAATATCTAACATGAAGTTGTTACCTACAAAGTGCAAGTGCAAGTTTTCCGAAGAAGTGATAAGCTCCCTAATGGGATTCCTGCAGAGTTTATGATTAGAAAAGTTTCACAAAACTAATAACTGTACAGGAAATAGTATCGAAAAATTGAAAATTTCTATCGACGAACGGCGTATTCAAGTTTTAAAATTTTAAAGGTTAAATAATTTTATTTTAAGGAAAAAAAAATTACATAATCTTATTTACTTAAAAAACATTTTGTGTCCTATTATTATATAGGTAACGTATTATTTTGTATTTCAAAATTGTTATTAATATAAAAATACATAACATTGATAAACAGTATCCAATATTGTATTTACATTTAAAATTTGGCAAACTGTAGGTATTATTATACAGTTAAATAAAACATACATATTATTACCAATTAAATTCAATAAATAATTTAGTACCTACATATTAGTTAGACCAATTTATCAGTAATTTAAACAGTTCCCTTATTTACTCAACATAAAGTTATGGCTTTGTTTTGCGTTCGAACATCTGCAAAAGACATTAGTTTCCACATGTATGTTCATTTCCAAAACCAGCAAAGTAAATAAGCCACTCGTTAAATGGTTACAATGGATTTTAACAAATTGTATGTGGTGCAGCAGGTTTTAATCTGCTACATGTATTGGGAAAATTAAAAATGTTTGTCCGAACGGTATTTACATACATATGGTATAGGTACATATATTAGTAATTGTAGTCATTGATTAAACTATTGAGGCAATTGAAGCATATAATCATTTATTCAATGAAATTGCCAAATAGCTTTTTTTACTTTTTCGGAAACTCGCTGTTACAATTTGGGGATGATTTTGGGGCAGAGTACTAAACACAAGCAAAAATAAAATCTACTACTTAGTGAACAAAAATAATAAAAACTTGAGGGTTAATTTTCAAACGCAAATAAAATTAGTAATCAAGTAGTTGATTTTATAGGAAAGTATTACTAGTAATAAGTAAATGATTTAAAAAGCAATTTTTGGGTGAAGTATTAAACATTAGTAGAACTATTATTCAGTTAATGGTTTCAATAAAATTAGAAGTTTCAGAGTTTATCGTTGGATGAAATATTGAACACTAGTGATACTACGTAGTAATATGCTAATGGATTCAGAACAAATTTAGAAGAGTTTGAGGGTTGATTTTTAAACGAAGTATCACACTAATATTATAAAAGCGAAAATTTGTGAGTGTGTATGTTTGTTACTTCTTCACGTCTAAACGGCTGGAGCGATTTTAATAAAATTTGGTATGGAGTTAGCTGACACCCTGGATTAACACATAGGCTACGTTTTACTGCGGGAAAATATCTTATTTCCATGGGAAAATCGATGAAAATGAATTCGCGGAATATTATAAATGCGAAAGTAACTCTGTCTGTATGCTACACAATCTCGCCTAAAATTTACTGAACCGATTTAAATGAAATTTGGTACAGAGATAGTCTAGAGCCTGAGAAAGGACATAGGCTACTTTTTCATGCGAAAAAAGGATTGTAAGGGGTTGAAAAAGGAAAGTTTGTACGGAAATTCCGTAATTTTTAAAGATTTTTAGGCTTTTGATTAGATATAAATAAATACGACATCCAATGTTTGTATAAATTTTACCCTAAACGGGATAAAATTAGTCGATGAAAGTTTTTGTGTAATGACGTCGTCCAAAAAGGTTTACGGCCCAGAAAATTAAAATATTAAGTGTAAAAAGTTATAGAGGTTTTGTTTATTTGGATCAATAAAAGTAGTTGAATACTTACAAAGATATATAAACTATTTTAAACTATAATTAAACTATATTAATCTATCTATAATATTATAAATGCGAAAGTAACTCTGTCTGTCTGTGTGTTACGCAATCACGTCCAAACTACTGAACCGATTTAAATGAGAATTTGGTACAGAGATAGATAAGTAGATATAAAGCTAGAGGCTTGAAACTTAGTTTTTAGGCTTTTGATTGAATATAAATACGACATTTAAAGTTTGTAAAAATTTTACCCTAAAGGGGGCAAAAATAAGGAATAAAAGTTTTTGTGTAATGACGTCGGCAAAAAGGCTTACGGCCCAGAAAATAAAAATATAGAAGATAAAAATTTTAAATGCTGCCGAAAGTCACTATTCCACGCGGACGAAGTCGCGGGCATAGCTAGTCACATATAATATAAATTAGTAATACAATAAGGCCTTCAAAGAAAGAAATATAAAGAATTGTAGATTTATTTTTGGGCGAAGTGTTAAACACTGACTGGCAAAAATATTAAATAGGTAATAATAATTTCATAAAAAAGACAGAATAATTTTAGGGTGAAGTTAATGGTTTCAAAAAAAAAATTGAAACGGTTTTAGGGTATAATTTTTGGGTGAAGTATTACAATGTTAAAAGCAGAACTATACTAATCTAATGTTAAAAAGAGAAAAAATTGGTAAGAATTTTGGGGTTGTTTTCTGTTTACTTAATTCCATCCCTTTATTTTCATTAGTTTACGAAATTAATTAATTAAAACATTCGAAACGACTAATAATTGAAAGGAAATTGCTAGCTACAAGTGCAAATAGAGCACTAAATTTAAACGTAATCTTCTTAAAATTAGTCTCGCTAGAGTCGTGTTCATGCAAATACGAGGGTAATTACTTAACCTAATGATACATTGGACTTGACGGCTCGAAACCCGAATTTAGACTTGATTGGAAACCACGGGTAGGCAATGTAAATATTAACAACCGAATAAACCTTTGATAAATGGTGCCATGGGATGTTGGGTTGGTTTTGGATGTTAAATCGATAGGGCACATCAGGTGGCTTACATTGTTTATATTTACCTACTTACAACAAACACCCTCTGTGTTTATTGGCACTTGTATAATACGTAGTAGCTACTGTAGGTGATCGGTTATAACGTACACAATTACTTAATCACTGCTCAGAGTTGTTAAGGGGTCGTTCAAGTATTAGATACGGATACGTAAGCAGAATTTTATCCATTTTTTAACCTCCCCTCCCCCTTATCAGCAAAAGTAAGCAAATCTCCTACTCCTCCCCCTAACCCTACCCTCATATGCTTACGTCAGCATTAATATAAAATTAATATAAAAAATTTGTTAATTCATGTTCTATTTGATTAGTCATCTTCTGTAATATCTCAACAAATAAAGTTTCTTTTATAATAAAAGATGAGTACGATGCATTGTGTTCGTCAATAATGAAACGCTGTCAGTGACAATGACCCCAAAGTGTACATATTCTCAAGTTCAGTAACACAACACACGAAACGATACGGTTTTCGAGCTAAATACACAAAAGACTAATGGCTTCTTAGTCCTTTACCCTCTATAAGTTACTACAAAAATATATTCTTTAAGAACTCACAACATCGAGGGATTGAGTTGTTAAGTCATATAGAGAAGTTGTACCTACAATTCATTCATCAGGATATTTTTACAATAAGTGCGTTCGTATTTTTAGGAACGTTGCTTCGACTGCATCTGTTCTCTTTTTGATTCATCACCTAATAAGCAAAGAGGGTACAATGTGCGCACATAGGGGGTAGAATACGAGGAAACAAGGACGTTAAGAGAGAGCGAGATGAATAGTTTAACACCTGGTAAAGAAGCTTCAACAGGCAAAGAAATCACCAAATATTCAAAGAATAAAAAATTGTCGTTAAAACTTCGTTTTCTGTGATTATTATAGAAATAATTTTAGCCAGTGAGATTTTCATAGAATTTTTTCGATTTCATGGCTAGTTTTACCACGAAGGGAGAGGAGGGGGGGCAAAGATGACCAATTAGACTTTGGCTATTGTGGCTAATTTTCAATCGATGATTTTGATGATTGAAAAATCGAATTCTATAGATTGTTACTTGCCTTAAAATAATATGATGGAGAATAAAACTTTTATATAATAAAAAAAATTGTGATTTGTGATTAAAAGTCAAAAAATAATATTTTTTAGTTAACTAACTAAGTACTAACAATTAAATACAGTAAAAAATTGAATTTCAATTTTTAATATAATGAGTCGTTTCAAATGTACCTATCTATCTATAATCTACATCTGTTATCGATATTTCTATTAAATTGCATACAGAAACATGTACCAATATCTAGACTTTATTATTGGTTTTCAAAAGTCGTTCGTGACTTCAAATATCATACCTGCAGATACGTATGTAGATAAAGTCGTATAGTTTAAGTGCAAAATCGAACTCAAAATTGTTATTGCATTGCATCGGATGGCATGCATGGCTGGCGCCTGCTGCAATACGATTACTACGATAACTTTTGTCATCGTTATTAGGAACAACTGCTGTATTGTTTGTAAGTATATTCCATATACGTAGATTACAGCGTGTATGACAATGTAATTGAATTTTTTGTTAGATATACCTACAACGTGTTGGATTTTATACCTACTTATCACATGTATTGGCCTATTACACACCGAAGGGCTATTTTTAAGTTTTATTATGTGAGCTGTTTGTTAGTGATAGCAGAAAAAAAGAGCTAGGTACAAAATTGCCTTTTCACTTTTTATTCTAAACTTCCCAAAATTGAAAATTTGAGAGCCTGTAGAATGTTAAAGCCTGTTCAAACTTTGCTAAAGAAAAATTCTCAGAAACGCCGCAGGTTAACTCTCGGAACCCACGGGTCTGTCCGGGATTTTGCCTACATGTAGTGACGTACTTTGAAAGTTTGTTGGGTATACATAAAACATACATTTAAATTGGTAAATAATTACAACCCTCATGTGTATCCATTAGAAAATATTTTATCGTTTTTCTCGATGCGGCGGTACTTGTGTTGTATCCAGGCTCCCTGTCGTGCTTTTGAATATTGATGATAAAAATTCGGCTAATTTGGTAAAAAAAAAAAATTAATGCTAAATAAGGTTTCTCCATTTATTTTAAGAAAAAAAAATATTTAAAACTTCAAACAGAAGCAAATACAGTCAAAGTTCGATAAGTTAAATTTTTGAATCAAATAATTGGCATAACACCAACTAAGACAAATATGTAATATAGTAATAACTTTTACTTGACAACTCCAACTCTCGAACATCTATTACTCAAATTCAAAATTCAACTACTGTAAGTCTCGATATCTCGAATTATTTTGCGTTACATGGTGATTAGAGTTATCCTTAAGTTCGACTGTAATAAACATGTTCAATGATGGACCTCCTAACATTGAAATAATAAACTGTGCCTTTTACAGAATTTTTATTTGAATATATTTTAAATATAGGGTCAGGTAGGGTAAGTTTGACTTTTGAAGCTCGATGTATCTTAGATGAAGATTAAATTTAGGCGACTATATGATTAATTTAGGTCCTTGTTTGGTTTCAAGTAAAGAAACGGATTGTGCTGATTTTTTTTCTGGTGATTACTACCAACATAAGATTAAGATTTGCCAAGTTTTAGCTCTTAATATTGTACCGTTGGAAAGTGAGGATTAATTGAAAAAAAATCGAAAAAAATTCATATCTTTTCAACGGTTCGATCGGTTTGGCTTAAATTTCAGTATGTTTTGCATATTTTTATGACAAAAAGAAGAAAAAATTATTAATATGAAAAGAAAATTTTAACCCCCCTAAAACAATTATTCCATAAAAAAAAAATTGTTTTCATAAACTTATGGTCTTGGTACAATTACAATTTTTTTTTTATTTTTCTAACACTATTTTTCATAACATTATTTTTTCAAAATTGTTTTCTGGGTGCGTCATAGTTGAAAAAAATAAAATGTCGAAAAATTATTTTTTTTTAGGTTACGCTTTATGTACAGTCACGTAAATTTTTTTATAGATTTCCAAATGTATTTGACGTATAATTTTTTTTCTAAATTTTTTTCCAGGTCGCAGTAAAAGCAATAGAATGTCTAGAAATATTTTTTTTGAGGTTATGTTAATTGTACAATTATAAAAATCTTTTTGTACGTTTTTGACCCTATCCAGCGCATTATATAATTTTTTCAAAATTTTCCTCTGCGTGCGTCATAGTTAAAAACAACAAAATGTCTAGTAAATATTTTTTTTGGGGTTATGCTTTATGTACTATCACGTAAATTTTTCTGGAGATTTTTTAATCTATTTGACGTCATTTATAATTGTTTCGGATTTTTTTTCAAGTGTAAGAGAACCTTGCGATACACTCACGCATAAATCAAGTACATTATCTTGAGATATTTCTTCTTTTTTAACTCTCTTTATTTATATTTAATTTATTCTATTGCTTTTACTGTGACGCATCTGGAAAAAAAATTTAGAAAAAATTTTATACAACGTCAAATACATTTGGAAATCTACAAAAAAATTTACGTGACTGTACATAAAGCCTAACCTAAAAAAAAATAATTTTTTGACATTTAATTTTTTTCAACTATGACGCACCCAGAAAACAATTTTGAAAAAATCATATGTTATGAAAAATAATGTTAGAAAAATAAAAAAAAATTTTGGTAATTGTACCAAGACCATAAGTATAAGAAAAAAAAATTTTTTTTTATGGAATAATTGTTTTAGGGGGGTTAAAATTTTCTTTTCATATTAATAATTTTTTCTTCTTTTTGTTATAAAAATATGCAAAACATACTAAAATTTCAGCCAAATCGATCGAACCGTTGAAAAGATATCATTTTTTTTTTCGATTTTTTTTCAATTAATCCTCACTTTCCAACGGTACAATATTAAGAGCTAAAACTTGGCAAATCTTAATCTTATGTTGGTAGTAATCACCAGAAAAAAATCAGCACAATCGGTTTGGGGGCATCCTACCCATTCTCATCTCGCTATAGCCTTTCTGTTATTAAATATGCAAATTCGGATTTTTTTTGCAAAAAAACTTAAGTTTACAATTACCCCTTCACTTTATAACGCAGTCGAAAACTTAGGGGTAAATGTGAACAATCATCTTGTTTGTACTGGCTTTATAAAGGTTTTTAATGGGGCAAAAGTGAACAATTCGCTTTCAAATGTGAATTCCATTGAAAATTATATTTATAAACCCGTGTTCACAATTACCCCAAAAATTATATATTATATAGAAATATTTTCACTGTTTAACATAAAATATTGCGACACTCTTCGTGTGCTGTTTAGCGCGCTAAAGCATTCAACCGTCAAAAGTCACCCCCCTGTGTGTATAATTCCCATTAGTGGGAATATTCAAGAGTCCTATTTCATCGAAATAAAGAGCCTGTTTACAATTACCCTACCTGACCCTATACTTTTTTTTCTAAAAAACAAAAATGGTTTTGATCACTATTTAGTTATCCCAATGAAACGACAAATACCTGAAAGGGGTTTCGTTTAATAAATTTAATGTTACGGTATAGAAGCAGCGTCTGCGGGGTGTACAATGTAGTAATTTACTGCACCAATTTCGGGGTTAATTTAGGAAATCCAATATCATCCACACGATTTAAACGTCTGTTTTCAAATTAATGTTGCCGTTCAATCTAATCTACACCAAAACAGTCCTGAGTCCTCTCACGTTAAGATACTTGATGGGTAGTCGTTGTATGCTAAACTGGAAAAAAATAACAACAGCAAGGCAGAATCATTTTACGTCAGACATTTAGACCACTCACCCCTTCATATAAAACGAACATACCAGTATATGCACAATCACTAACTATATACATAATACTTTAGGAAGATGATTGACTTGAAACGGGAATTGCACACGACGAGTACCTAGTGCCTCAAGGGGGAGGGTTTAAATTTTTTTAAAAATTTATCACCGAACAAAAACGTTATTGAACTTAAACATCATTAATTTATGACGAGCTTTTCTTTTGTAAAACACACTCTATTATCGAAGCTTAACAAAGAAACTTGAACGTTTTGATGTAAATATGGTTCTAATTATATCGAAATAATTCCCAAAAATTTTTACGTTAATTGGTTCAGTCGTTATCTATAAAAAAAAAATCGGTTGTCCTTTTTCACTATTTATATGTAATAATAAAATTGTAGTAACGGCACTTTATATTCGTCGTTAATAAATAAGAAAATATCAATCAATCGATACTTCGTTATATAACCGGTTGGTCGCAATAACCAGAGCAATAACACAAAATTGTGATTATTATACATACTTCTTTACATTAATACAGAGGGGTGACCTCAAGTCCTTTAAGAAAGATTGCAAATTAATAGAAGACCGAAGTTTTTATTAGAAAAAAACATATATTCGGTTATAATGATCAGATTTTGCAATCACATGACTACCTTGACTTTAAACAATCATTGATTTCAAAATAAATGTTAATAGCCCATCCAGTAAATAGGTAATACAAATTGTTATTACATGCGGAGTCGTTACAGACTGTGTTATTTTTTGTAATGTTTTCATATTTAATGAACAATATTTATTACAAACCATGGTGTAGTCATGAGAGTGCAAAATTCGCTCGTTATATCCGAATATTATTTTTCTTTTCAAACAAATATCTATTTTTGATTAATTACCAATTTTTCTTAGGGAGCTTGAGGACACCCTTGGTTTTGCAAAACTCTCCCCAACCGCACCTCAGGGATGTGGGGGTTGCAAGGATGTTATTTACGCAATTGGTTAAAATGAAAAGTTGTCTAAAGTCATAGCTGTAGTCACGAGATTGCAACATCTGTTCGTTATATGCGAATATTTGTACTTTTCTAATACAAACTTCGTTCTCCTGTTAATTTACAATTTTCTCGAAGGAATTTGAGGACACCCCTTGTTTTTCCAACTACATTTCTTCTCCCCCTTTTCACTTCAGGAGTGTGGGGGTTGTAAGAATGTATTTTCGAGACTCGTAAAATGAATTGTTCTTTAAAGTCGTGGTTGTAGTCATGATATTACAAAATTAGTTCATTATATCCGAATGTTATTATTCTTTTTGAAACAATTACGTCTGTCGTTACTCAATTCTGGTTTTGACGTGTCTCTAAAGTCCATTCCAGATACGCGGGGGCTGCAAGGATGTCAATTACGTTACCGGTTAAAACCAATGATTGTTTAAAGTCAAGGTAGTCACGTTATTGCAAAATCTGATCGTTATATCCGAATATCTGCTTTTTCTAATGAAAACTTCGGTTTTCTATTAATTTATAATTTTTCTTAAAGAATTTGAGGACACCCCTGGCTTTGTAACCGTCTCTTGCCCCTCTTCCCACACCGCCTCAGGAAAGCGGGGGTTGTAAGGATGTCATTTACGCCACTGATTGAAACGAAAGATTGTGGTTTCAAGGAAAGTTTTCTTTTCCCCCTTTCTCATTCTACTTGTCGGTGCAAAGTTCTAAAAGCAATTTCGAAAACAAAGGGATGATTGTCTTCAACAAGAAAGTTTTTATTATTGGGAGAATCAAACAGAAATAAAGTATTAAACTTACAAAATTAAAGTGGATTAGATTGTTACAACGAAGAGTAAACTATTAGAAGTTGTCAGTCGTTAAACAGGGGCGGATCTAGGATTTTGAAACGAGGGGATTCCTTAAAATTTATCATCAGCCGGGTATGAAAAAAAAGGGGTGAAAACGACTAAAATATTTTATGGGAAAATTGAAAATAAAATGTGATTTCATATCCTTGCACTTTTTTTTCAAGAATTTTAAAAAAGTAATTTGTATAATTGATTGTTATTAAACAGCAATTACAAAACAGTGAAGATGTTTTAATATCTTTTTTTTATTAATTCAATCTTTATTTTAAATTTTTAATAGCAGTTTGTTTATTTTTCTTTAATTATGACTAAAAAACAGTGAAATTCTTTTTAAATAATATAATAAAATCATTTTTTAACTAGGTACCTACAAGGGGCTGTTCATAAAATACGTCACGCTAAAATTAGCTTTTTTGACCCCTTGTGTCACACTTTCTGTGACCCCCCTGTAAATATTACGTCACAAAAACTAACCCCCCCCCCCGATCATGATAAATTTTGATTGATAAAACACAAATTTTGATAGACAAAAATATTCATTTTATTTTCATAATAAATTTTAAATAAATTAATAAATATCTTTTGTAACGAACAAATAAATAATATTTCTATTTATCAGAAGTCCAAGGATTCTGTAAAAATTCAGTAAAATTTTTTGATGAACGGCGAACGTCACGTTGCCATAGTCTCCCTGTCCCCCCCTTGTCTCACTCAGCAAGACCCCTCCCTCCCCTTGTATGCGAACGTATTTTATGAACGGTCCTAAGTTTCTAATCAACTAAATTTTCTTTTTATACTTTTAAGAATTTATTGTTTTAGTCTGTGACTATAGTGTAATTACGTAAAAAGCACTAAAAATGTTTTAATAAAATGTATCATAGTGTATTCAGTATACAGGGTTTTTCAAGTTGATGGGCTATTAGAAGTATATGAATTAGTAGAAGGAATTCAATTCTGAAACTTGGGCTCATTTGGTTATTGTTTATGCCGCTTCTTTTAAAAATATTTTAAGTTCGATTTACATCCGGTTATACCGGAAGTCGATACCAACTTTGTTATTTTAAATGGAATGGTATATTTTTTACGCTGAATTCGAATAAAACGTGTAATTCTAAGGTAAGTTTGATAACCAACTTGTACACCTATGGCAATCGGTTTCTGAGTTAATTTAATTTATAGAAAAAAAATCGCTACCGCAACCCAAATTATAAAAAATCATAACTTCCACAAAATACGTTTTAGAGTGTTGAAATTTTTACTAGTAATAGCTGAATATTAGTGCTAACGCCTTGACAAAATTGAATTAAATAATTTATACAGGGCGTTCAAAACAAAATTGTAAAATTGAAAAACTTCAAACACGAATTACTTCGTTTTTTCAAATGGCACCTACTATTTTTTATTTTTTCAATCGATTCGTTTTTTTATCCTCTTTCGATCTATATGGATACTTCCTATTTTATGTAATAATTCAAAATTATTCCAAAATTTTTAAATAAAATAGGAAGTATCCATATTGATCGAAAGAGGATAAAAAAACGAATCGATTGAAAAAATAAAAAATAGTAGGTGCCATTTGAAAAAACGAGGTAATTCGTGTTTGAAGTTTTTCAATTTTAGAATTTTATTTTGAACGCCCTGTATAAATTATTTAATTCAATTTTGTCAAGGCGTTAGCACTAATATTCAGCTATTACTAGTAAAAATTTCAACACTCTAAAACGTATTTTGTGGAAGTTATGATTTTTTATAATTTGGGTTGCGGTAGCGATTTTTTTTTCTATAAATTAAATTAACTCAGAAACCGATCGTCATAGGTGTACAAGTTGGTTATCAAACTTACCTTAAAATTACACGTTTTATTCGAATTCAGCGTAAAAAATATACCATTCCATTTAAAATAACAAAGTTGGTATCGACTTCCGGTATAACCGGATGTAAATCGAACTTGAAAATATTTTTAAAAGAAGCGGCATAAACAATAACCAAATGAGCCCAAGTTTCATCATTGAATTCCTTCTACTAATTCATATACTTCTAATAGCCCATCAACTTGAAAAACCCTGTATACTAATATGTATACATTTTGTGTAAACACCGAACCTGTGTAAATCAAATATTTGCTTTTATTATCTTGCTTCCAACGTAACTTTAATTGTTTTTGACGTCATTTAGTCTGTTACAAGAAATATTCATTTACTAGGAAACCAAATACGAGTTTATTAATTTTATTTTGTTATATAAGGGCAACCACCAATAAGAAAAAATATATTATATTTTCTAGTTTTCAAGAAAACTAAAAATTAGCTCCCAATAGGTATTTCCTTTAATTAATTATTGTCTTGTTTCTAATGTAATTTTTATTTTTTTTGGCGTCATGGAAACTACTACAAAAAAGACACCAATTTATTTTATAAGGAGAATCCACAAGAAAAAATAAATTCGTTTAGAAGTTACAGATGTAAAATGTTCTAGTTTTCGAGAAATATAAAATTTTGTTCCCCTTTTCTCTTTACCTCCCCACCCCTTCTTAAATCCACTAGCAGATATGTAAGTATAAAGTAATGCTTTTTGTTACCTGAGTTCATCTTTGGGATCCGGAATAAATTTGCAACATTCCCGTTTCTGGAAGTTTGCTTCTATCCAACTCCTTGCGGGAAGCTGCAACAAATTTTCTCACATAAATCACCTTTAAATACAATCTCGAAAGTTGCTGCTGCTAAATGGCTGAACTAAAACTTTAACTCAAGTTGAATAGCAGGAAATCTAAATTAGTTACATTATCAGAGTACAATTACAAAATGCAGTAACAGTTACAAACAATTTCCCGGAAGAATATCGCAGGAAAATAAAATTTCCACTTTTACATTACTTACTAGGTATAAACTGTATGAGGGAATTTTATTATGTATTAGGAAAAGCACCTACTGCAATTAATTTTAAGAAGTTTCATCGTCCAGAATTCTTGAATAACGAAAAGTGTTTATTTTATTTTGTATGTATTATGGTTCATTAATTAATTACATAATTGATTCTACTTTTACTTGGTAACACTGTTATAATTTTCACAAATTTTATCATTGACTTGACGTACGTTTTGTTACGTTGTAGCTTCTTCAGCAGTTACAGTTCAAGTAAATTTGTGGAAATTATAACAGTGTATTTTATTTATGATTCGTTACCTAATTAATATCGTATTTTGTTTACAAAATCCATTCTAACATCGACTACGCGATTTCTGGTAAAAAAAATATCCATTTATAGATATTACTAGCAGTAATACCCGGCGTTGCTCGGATAAGAATATATCACACATTTGATGGAACATTCCAGAATATTCGCGAATTTAGAACTATCCAGAACATCCCATAATGATTCAAAACATTCTCTTACTTTTTTTAACATTTTGAAACATTCTTGAATGATCTTCAAGATTCTGGAACATTCTTGAACATTGCCAAATCATTCTGAAATGTTATAATAAAACATTCTTTTACTTCTTAGAATATATTTGAACTGCCTGCAACATTCTAAAAAAATCTTCTTCATTCTCATCCCCACTCCGTGCTGTTTGCTGGGTGAGTAGTGACATCAGTAGACGCCTGGCGGGGATGACTGACTGATCGATTGATAATAATTGATCAGTTATCGACCACTGAGAGTTGAAGATTATTACAGTACTAATATCGCTATTAAAAAATGGGGGTTGGTGGTAGAAGGATGAATCTTAAATGTGCCTCAGAATGTTTTTAGTCAAGTTCGCCCTATGAAATCAGACGGGGCGCGTGCATGTTATAGGGTAACTATGGGTGATAAAAAAATCAGATGTGATTATAGAGTACCAAAAACCTAAAGAATATCATGTCACAAATCCTGTGTTTATATTATCGTTGCTAGGAATTAAAAAAAAATATATTTAAAAGTTTACTGAGCCCTTAAACAGTAGGTAAACGCAGAGAACTTCACCAGTTGAAATAAATAAATAAATAAAATAAAGAGTGATCAAAATTATTTGGTGTTAATCAATGGGTTTAATAAGTGAATTATAAATTGACTGTCTGTTGAATATAGTTAGCATATTAAGGGAAATTAAGTCACACAATCAGGGAATAATAATCATGGTAATTACTCGATTCGAAGGAAACCGTCTCTCCATATATAATATTTAGATTGTTGCTCAAACACGTTTTATTATGGAACAGCCTTCCTGAATGAATATTGATGCTGGAGCACCCACAGAAATTACCATCCCTCTACAGCAACTTCAGAGTTACGTAATAGTATTTATTATACGAAATACGATATTTGATTAAATATTAAGTTTTGAACATCAATTCATTAAGTTGAATTTAATGAATATGAGCTTAAACTTGATGTAACTATTTATTATTATATTACATACGTACTCTGCATATATATAACAAGTATCTATAGGTACATACATATGTAAAATTTATTGGAAGTAAAATAAAAGTAGAAAAATTTTCATAAAATTTCACGTGAAATTGGATTCTTTATTGGAGATGCATCTTGCATGCAATGTTTTAAAAATAACGACAGTGTAGTATAGATAATAACAGAATTTTAGCAAGAAAAATATTTACAAAAGTATACGAAAATATTTTCTACAACAATATTGTTAAAATATCATGCAAATGGAATAATATGGAAAATATAGCGAGGACATAAACATGGTAAAATACATTTAGATTATTTGAATTTTTCCAAATTTAATGAAAAACAACTTTAATTAGGTATTAAAATTAAAAAAAAAATAAAAAAAAATTGAATTGTAGTTTTTGTACATATAATTCTAATATTATTTAAAAATATATCTTTGCTTTTGTCCTTATAACGAGAAGAAGAAAATATAATCTTTAAAATGTATTTAATTGAATCTAGGTTTAAGTCTACTAACGATACAAATATTACCTAATACAATATAAAATTCTCGTGTCACAATGTTAGGTAACATACTCCTCCGAAACGGTTTGCCCGATTTTGGTAATATTTTATATGCATATTCAGTAGGTCTGAGAATCGGCTACTATCTATTTTTCATACCCCTGAGTGATAAGGGTTGTCCACCCCTAACTTTTTAAATTTTTTGGACAAAATTTTTTTTTATTTTTTTATGATTTGGCATTAAAAAATACATATACCTAACCCTTGATTTTCATCGTTCTACCACCAACCCCCATTTTTTAATAGCGATATTAGTACTGTTATAATCTTCAACTCTCAGTGGTCGATAACTGATCGATTATTATCAATCGATTAGTCATCCCCGCCAGGCGTCTACTGATGTCACTACTCACCCAGCAAACAGCACGGAGTAGGGATGAGAATGAAGCAGCTGTTTTTAGAATGTGACAGGGATTCAAATATGTTCTAAGAAGTAAAAGAATGTTTTATTATCTATAACATTTCAGAATGATTTGGTAATGTTCAAGAATGTTCCAGAATCTTGAAGATCATTCAAGAATGTTTCAGTGTTAAAAAAATTTAGAAAATGTTTAGAATATTCTAGAATGTTCCATCAAACGTATAATACCTATATTCTTACATGGGCAACGCCGGGTATTGCTGCTAGTATATGCATAATAAAATGCGTTTAAAAAATATGAAATCATTCTCCAAAAATTAAATTTTTTAAAATCATATTTGAACATCTAAAAATTTAATGAAAAACGACCATAATTATTACAAGTAATGAAAACCTCCTAAAATTTATTTTTAAATTGTATTTTTAAAATATTTTTTTACTTTTATCTATAAATAAATATTCAAATAGACATAGAAGATTCTGACAAAATTTAAGTTCGATAGTTTAATTCATGATATTTTTACCCCAAACGAAAAATATTTTACTATCTACAAGATATTGTAATGAATTTTCTAAAATGACAGGACTTGTATGTAAATAAATAAACCCTTTAAAACAGTTAAATATTTGCATTATTAGAAGAGCTTATTGACATTGCACATTTACATTATTTTTTTAAGGTGTGAATTTACATCACTTGTTTGTACATTATTTATTACACCTGTTTTTAATGAACTATGTATGCCATTTCTACCTCTTTTTCTACGAATGTGGAGGAAAGATTAAGGTCAGTATGGGGTAAGAAAGTGGTTGAATTAAACAAAAATACCGGCAAAGTACGATTCGAACTCGCGCACCGAGGGTTCCGTACAAACCTGTATATATGTGATGTAACTAAAAATTTTAGGTTTTCGGAATTTTTCCTTTATATGTGCTATAAAACATTGCTTCATGCCAAATTTCAAGATTCTAAATCGACTGGAAGTACCCTTTAGGTTTTGATTCCCTTGCGAGTAGTTGCGAGTTTGAAAATATGCGGCTTAAATTGCTGTTTCTTTTGATTGCGTTGACATAGAAGTTTGATTTTGTTACAGCTTAAAGGTATTATAGACCTGAGTATTTGATATGAATTTCAATTTAATACCTCTACGCGTTCATTGAGGAAAGGGGTAGTAACTTTAAAATATTAAAAATATTTTTATTATATGATGTAACTAAAAATTTACGGTTTTCGCAATTTTTCCTTTATCTGTGCTATAAGACGTTGCTTCGTACCAAATTTCAAGATTCTGAGTTCACGGGAAGTACCCTGTAGGTTTTGATTCGAAAATTTGCGGAAATTTGCGGCATAAACGGCTGTATCTTTTGATTGCGTTGGCTTAGAAGTTTGATTTTTTCACAGCTCCAAGGGACAATAGACCTGAGTATTTGGTATAAATTTTAGCTTCATACCTCAACGCGTTCCTAAGAAAAAGGGTCTTGACAGACGGACGGACAACGAAGTGATTGTATAAGGGTTCCGCTTTTTCCTTTTGAGCTGCGGAACCCTAAAAAAAACCACAAACTCTTCCTCTTAAGTTCACTTTACCCCAGAATTTTGGCTTTGATTTTTGTAATTGTTACGATGTCACTTATTTTAAATAATTTACTTATTTAATATTATTGAACTCTTCCAGAAATTTCTCGTTAAATTCTGTTATCACACGAGTGGTGTCATGAGGACTTGTTTAAAAAAAGATCAACTACCTACTTGACTAATTTTTAGATAGTGTCATGATTTTACAAAGACAATCAAAAGGGTTCTTTTTATTAGTTTATGTCCAACTAACAGGTTCACGATTACCAAAATTATTTATTGAATATTTTTCTTTCTATTTCTAGTAAAAGAGGGTAAAACCGCAGCTCTTAAAATTATAAAATAAATAAAGCTATAAATACAATCTTATCAATTTATGACTCAAAAACTTTTAATAATAAATCAATCATTACAATTCCGAGTAAGTAGGGGTACATACCCTGTCGTTTGTTTCAAGATAGCACAACAACTTCTTTGGATTCAGTTCTTGTAAACTATCACTGAGAGCATGAGAAAGTCTAGCAAAATTTTTCGTTAGGGTCATCTTGTCTAGTCTAGGTTTTTTCTTTAATAAACTGTACAATTAGCACCACATTATTTCTATTAATATTAATAAAAATATCACTTGTTTCAAGAACACTTAGGTATCGTTTATCATTTTGTACGTAATAAAATTAATACGTATCTATCAGTCGCAGACAATAAGAAACTGAATATGATGCACGTTAATATTTACATTTACATTTGTCTCTTGTTATCTGTATCTGTTTAATCTCTTTCTCGCTTATCACTTGTAAAAATAATGCTTCTACAAATACCGACAGAATGCTACTGTTGAGATTTGTATTAGGTACGTTACTTATAAC
This sequence comes from Agrilus mali, assembly GCA_029378335.1. Classification (NCBI taxonomy): domain Eukaryota; kingdom Metazoa; phylum Arthropoda; class Insecta; order Coleoptera; family Buprestidae; genus Agrilus; species Agrilus mali. The sequence continues at coordinate 3,924,190 of CM055655.1, read as the reverse complement.
AAATTATAAACGGAATGGAATGGACCTATCTGGACATCTGGAGAGAGAGACTTTAAATGAAAATAAATTGTAAACCGTTAAAACCCATTAACGAAGTTGTTATTAATTTAAATTTGGAATAATAATAAGAAGTCCCTATGCTCCATATTTATTTTTAAAGTTTTGTGAGATTGCTAGTAGATGAAAATAGGAAGATGGTCGAGAATTTTCCATAAAAATTTACATAAAAATACGTATGCACCAAAAAATTAAAACTGGATAAAAATAATAATTACAATGAAAACTTTTTTTATATAAGAAATAGAAAAGAACCGTTTAAAAGTTTTACAAAATATTTGCCAGATATATAGGTAATACAAGAGAAAACATAAAAAAATAAAAACAGTACGAATATACATAGTTATACACTATACAGTGTGTACAAAATAAAGATACGATAGCATTTGAATCTCCTAAACGATAAAAAACATTGAGTCGATTAAACAAGAGAAAAATTGCCTAATAATATGCCGTGTACCACAGAAAATTAAAATTCCGAGCAGTTCTAAAAAAAACGAAAATTTTCAAAATAGCTTTCCTGCACAAAGAAAAATAATCATGATTTTATTACTTGATGAGCCAAGCAAATTTTTTCTAGTAAATAATACTAGAATTCTCATAAAATGTACTTGGTGGTATAAAACAATTTTTCATTCTTTCTAATAATTAGTACCTATTAGAATAATCAAGCTAAATAAGTCTAGATTTTTTTTCTCTACCTCTCTATTATTTTATCGTGTCGTAAAGAAAAAATACTAGAATGAGAATAGTTTAGTAAAATTAGTGATAAGAAGTGCAAAAAATGTGTTCTAATCAAGTCAATTTTACTAGAATTCAGTCTCAACACCGAACGTAGATTGACTAGACATTTCTAGTAAAATCTCTTTGAGCGTCTGGTCGTCCATATAATTGACAGATTTTTTAGTCATGTTTGATAGAATTCTAACAATATTTTCATGATTGTTTTTTCCGTGTGAATTGTGAATGAATATCAAAATAAATTGCACTTTATTTTAGCCAGTTTTTCCGCGCTATTCAATAGTGGCAACACATTTGAAGCCCGACGTTTCGTCTTCGAGGGGTCTTCATTAGTTTAGTTTTTTGTAACATGGCCCTGTTATTTTTACTATAAAATGTAAGGCCATTTAAAATTTTTAATTAGATTACATTACATTTGTGATTGTTTAAACACGTTTTAAGGTTGTTTTAGGTAGGTACAATTTATAATTCCTCTTGAGTACGGATCTGAACGCCACCAAAATTATCTTTTGAGGAAAGTCATAACAGTATAAAAGCCAACAAAGCAGAAAATATTAAACAAAAACGTTTTAATTATTAAAATAGAAGAAACAAAAGCATATTTTGTATCACGTACTTTTATAATGTTAAATTAAAGATTACAAAAAATTGTTGAATATTTTGTGCTTTATTGAATGTTATATCTTACCCCAAAAGATAATTTTGGTGTCGTTCAAGAAGAATTTTATATGATACAAAAAACTAGCTAAAAACTGTTTAAGCAATTACAGGTGTCATATCACCTATTTAACAACAGGGCCGTATTACAAAAAATTGAACTGATGACCCTTCGAAGACTTCAAAAGTGTTACCATCGCCAGATAGCTTGAAAAAAATCGCAATACAAATATCCGTTCTCAAATAGTCGGAAAAAACATCGAGTGAAAAATTTCGATTTTTTCGAAATTGCTTCGAATTTTAGAACTTTCCACACGGTGTTCTATAATAACTGTAATTACTTAGTAAAAATTATTGCAAATACATTTGAAAACAATAAAACATACTAGATAACTCAAAAATTCAACAAATAATTATAAATCAGAATTTATCAAAAATGGTGGCTAAAAAGTTTTAACTTTTTTTGTTAGATACTTAAAATTTTTACTATTTTACTATCATAGAATTTATTTCATCTTGACGCTATTATTTCCAATATCTACTAATATTTATATAAGTATTTAATTGAGGAGGCACTTATATGTTTAAACTCCATTATAACGTATAAGAAATAAAACACAAAAGTTTTAAGAGTTTAACAAAATTTTTAATATTCACGACGAATCGTTTCACCTTACTAAGGCTTCATCAGGTGATGAATTGTACAGAACAAAAATTAATTACAATATATATATACAACATTATGAAGTGGGGGGAAAAATATTTAATAACGGTGATTTATTAATGTCTAATTGGTCATTAAGAATAAGTTTAAGATTATTGTATTTATTTATTTCAAAAGATTCAAGAAGATTCAGTTTGTAACCCTTGTTTTCTTTGTGTAAAATTTTAAATTCAAAATTTGGTTGATGTTTTTCTTCCAAAAGATGATTGGCGTAGGTAGACGTGTCTTTGTTTTTGGTGGAGGCGTCTTCATGTTCTTTTACTCCTTCGCAGAACTTCCTTCCTGTCTGACCAATATATACTTTTTGGCAACTTCCACAGTTTAGCAAATAAACCCCTGAACCCGATGTCCTATCACTTTGTATCCTTATTATTTTTAAGTAAATTTCCTAACGTATTTCTTGATTTAAATGCGGTTTGTATGTTAAGTTTATTAAGTTCTCTAGAGATTTCTTCTGTAAGTTTACCGGCATAAGTGAAACTAGAATAATTTTGAATGTTTTTTTGGATGGGGTAAATTGACCGTAAAATATTTTTCTTACGTTTATTTTTTAAAATATTATCTATGATTGTGGTAGAAAATCCGTTATTATAAGCGATATTTTTGATCCGACTAAGTTCTGTATCAAAATGTTCTTTCGATAGAGGAAAAGTAATAAGTCTATGAATCATAGAGTGATAAGCGGCAATTTTATGTGAATAAGGGTGAAAGGATTTATTATGTATTCAAATAGAATTGCCGCTTATCACTCTATGACTTATTACTTTTCCTCTATCGAAAGAACATTTTGATACAGAACTTAGTCGCATCTAAAATATCGCTTATAATAACGGATTTTCTACCACAATCATAGATAATATTTTAAAAACTAAACTTAAGAAAAATATTTTACGGTCAATTTATCCCATTCAAAATTATTCTAGTTTCACTTATGCCGGTAAACTTACAGAAGAAATCTCTAGAGAACTTAATAAACTTAACATACAAACCGCATTTAAATCAAGAAATACGTTAGGAAATTTACTTAAAAATAATAAGGATACTAGTGATAGGACATCGGGTTCAGGGGTTTATTTACTAAACTGTGGAAGTTGCCAAAAAGTATATATTGGTCAGACAGGAAGGAAGTTCTGCGAAAGGGGTAAAAGAACATGAAGACGCCTTCCACCAAAAACAAAGACACGTCTACCTACGCCAATCATCTTTTGGAAGAAAAACATCAACCAAATTTTGAATTTAAAATTTTACACAAAGAAAACAAGGGTTACAAACTGAATCTTCTTGAATCTTTTGAAATAAATAAATACAATCATCTTAAACTTATTCTTAATGACCAATTAGACATTAATAAATCACCGTTATTAAATATTTTCCCCCCCACTTCATAATGTTGTATATATATATATTGTAATTAATTTTTGTTCTGTACAATTCATCACCTGATGAAGCCTTAGTAAGGTGAAACGATTCGTCGTGAATATTAAAAATTTTGTTAAACTCTTAAAACTTTTGTGTTTTATTTCTTATAATTTATATAAGTGCTTATGAAACCGTAAGCAACTTTTAACGCTTGTGACAGTTACTTTTGATTGTTCTTATTCTTTTCTTTCTTTTTGTTATATAAACCCCCACATTGCGTTTCTTTGCCATCAAATATAATTGCGAATTTATGAACTCAGCCATTCGTCCAGCTGCGCCATCAAACACGTACACGATTTCTGCAAATAAGGGCTCGTGTAAATATGCGGTACATTCCCCAGGGATAGATCAAACAGGCTCTTATTCTACAAAGGAACAGGAACGATATCGTGTTTGACTTCTAAAACTACACAACAATGTTATATCTGTAGCTATCTTTTTGCAACAAAAAAGGTTATCGGTTTTTTTTTATATCTAGTTAAATTAATTATTTGTGTTCCACATAGTCAAAAAAGAATTATTATAATATTTTATATAAATTGCTGTGGATATTAGGTGCCTAACATCTGTTTATTTATTATTATAGTGAAATGTAAACAAATACTTAATCACATGTAATTACTTATATTATTGGCAAAGACAATCGTGAAGGGCAAGTAAATCGAGCTGTAAATTTGGTCGTTATTGAACCCGAAGGCCAATAACAATTAGATACAATTAACTAAAACACAGCCATTGTAAAATATTTATTGTTAGTAAGCATTTTAATGAAAAGTCTGACGTTTTCATGGCCAATGAATGCTACTTGAAGAGGGTTTGATATTATGTATGTATGTATATTGGATCCCTTTTGGACCCTCAATCACGAATATTGAAAGCTCTCATTTTAATTTTGCTGCCACAGCTACTACCCAATATTTATTTATTTTATTAATTTGTAAAAGTATGTATATTAGAATATTTAATACTAAATTTTATCCCACAGGAATCGGCATGGTTTTATCACAAGTTTAATTTTTATCGTATTATTGTGAATAAATCTGGAAGGCGATCGATATCGGCGGTAGTTTTGAGGCGCCCCTAAAATATGCAGTTGAGAATTGTAAAAAATTTTTAACGGTCAACGGTGCTTCAAATTATGGAAGTCAGACTGTATTTGTGTTGACTTTAACCCCGAGTCTGACCCCGGCTTTGACTCAATTCCTTCATTCCACTCAAACTGTCTGACGTCTGGATCTAAATCTGGACCTTAGGGTTATGGATACATACAACTACTATGTACTTGTATTTTAGGGAGGTACTTGTTGCCCCTCTGTTATCGATTTAGCTTTCCAACGTGATTTGTAAAAGTAGAGAGATAGAAACAAATAATCCACCATAATATCTATTTGCGAATATTATTTAGACGAAGCAAAACAAATCATGGTCGATGTAAAGTATGCTTTTAACCTAACCGAGCTTTGTAGAATTTTAATTACAAACACTCCCACAGGCGACAATTTATTATTTAAGCTGTGTAAAAGCCATGTAATTTGCAACTCACTTTAGTGTAAAGTGCTCTTGGTTGAAATGCAAGTCATACGCAGCGTAGTTAGTTATTCGTCAAATATTTATGAGCATGTACTTATGCTCGTGCCACTGTCAGGAGGTCTGAGTAGACAGACACACAGCTTATGAATTTTTTTCGTTTAATTTTAAAGTTTTAAATTAAGGTGACTAAAAACAAAAGCCCTATTCTAATTCAAAGAAAACCACGATGACAACAAATATTTACAAAACTCGAGTTTTAGTTGCCTCATAATACTAAAATTTATAATACTGTGTACAGATGGCGTTCTACTACCTGTCTGTAGTTATTCCAATAACTGTTTCCGCGTATGGTGAAATAATGACACAAAAGTTTTATTATTTAGTGTATATTACCTAAAGACGACCTTATCATGTAGAAATTACAAACAAAAACAGTTACTTAACCCAATTTCGTACTTACTTAAAGCAGATAATAACAAGAGTCGTTAAACCTTTTATCGTTGGCAAAAAAAAGAGAAATAAAAATATAACACGTATGATCATACGCTTCTTTATGCGAGTCGTGGGGAGGAAAATGGCCCATTTCTCTCATATGATTTATCATCCAATATAACATTCCTCCAATTTCACTTATTTGTTATCCTCGAAGGATATTTTTAGGAATTAGTGCAGAAAAAAGAAAGCTCTACTGTTTAATTTAGTTATTCCTACCCAAATGTACTGATTGGTAAGTCAATTGATTAAAAAATCGATTACTATTTTATGTAAATAGATTTAAATATATGTCCATCGTTTTAATGTAAACAATCTGTTCCCTTAATGAGATTTGGTACAATATAATTCGATCCCTGCCCCAACCCCCTTAAGTGAGATTAACCCTACAGTCAGCTTTCAATTAAATTAGGCAGGAAATTGTGAAATTACTTTGAAATAAAAAAGTAATTTGAGGTTTTCAATTAACCCTCTACATTTAAATGAAAATTTCACATATTATTTTAAGCTCACGTATTTAGTGGATCTCCCCCTATAAACTATCGTATCTTTCAGAACAATATTTCTTTAATCTCTTTTATCTGTTATCTTCGGAGAATATTTTTAGAAATTCTTACAGAACAAAGATAGCTCGATCGTATTATTTAGCTTTTCGTACACGAATGTTCTGATCGATTAATGTATTGATTGAAAAAACAAATCGAATATTATTTTAGGTAAATAGATTTTAATATATATGTCTAACGTTCCCTTACTGAGATTTGGTACGATGTAGTTTGATCTCTCCCTCAACCCCCTTACACGAAATTTACCCTACAGTTAATTTTCAATTGAATTAGGAAGGAAATTGTGATCTTTCAGTACAATATATTTTTTTCTTTTAAACTCTTTTATTTGTTATCTTTGGAGGATATTTTTAGGAATCTTTACAGTAAAAGGGCTGTTTAATATTAATTTTTTAATAATTAGATTATTTTGACTCTTAATCCTATGATAAATTCAAAGTTTGAACATTTCATCCAACGTTTCATCTACAACTATTACATACACATCTTCAGATTTTTGGAGAAAAACGAAGAGATTATTTTTATTTCTAATATTATTTATTGATCTAAATTTGTGTTTGTTTGTTCAGTACGATTATCTAACGTAACTACCATACATCATCGATTAGTAGATTTTATACATCTGTTTGTTCTAAAATCCGAAACGCTTAATTGTCATCGCGCTTTTTTTTTTAAAGAACTCAAGTAGGTGTTAATTGGATATGTCATGTTGATATACATCGTAAAAAGTTTGACATGAAAGCGGTGCAAAGTTGCATTGTTTCACTGGATGCATTTTGAAAATTCAACCCTCATTTGATGTTGCAATAACATATATTTATGTAGATGTACATACGTTGTATGTATTGAACAATTTGCTTTTTGATCTCGATTCTACACTACTGATTTGTTGCGACTTTTTTTAAGCATACGAGGCAAATAAAAAAGCTCTTCGAAATTTTTTCATGTCTAAAACAAATTAGTAAGGGCTCTAAAATATTCATTTTTTTGTATAGAAAATATATACCATATCTAAATATTTTTGTTGTTTATCAGCATTGTGGAATGTTTTTGTTTGGGTTTGGAGTAAAATAGGTACAACATAAAAGAGTAACATTAGATAGATTATCTGCTCCGATGTTGGGGGGTATTACCTGGTGGAAATAACCAATTTGGAGCTGTCTATCGTTTTCCAATATCTCATAAAACACAACGAAATGTCATCTGACTTTTTTTTAAATCAGAAATCAAGATAGATGAATGTAATGTAGGGGTAGGTAAATATACGTATGTACCTACCTACCAGAAATATGGTACACTTTATTCGAATTGTCAGAAACATTGCTCATATAAGCGTGAACAACCCCAAAAGTCAATTTGTTGAACATAATTTCTTATTTTATGTGACAGCATCAAAAAAATGCGGAATTGGTTGGCTCTTCTACTTTTTTTTCGTTATAGAGATTTTTTAGTGCCATTTCATGAATTAAAAAATTATTTTATAATGCAATATTTATTTTATTACTAGCTATGCCCGCGACTTGGTCCGCGTGGAATAGTGACTTTCGGCAGCATTAAAAATTTTTTTCTTCTATATTTTTATTTTCTGGGCCGTAAGCCTTTTTGCTGACGTCATTACACAAAAACTTTCATTCCTTATTTTTGCCCCGTTCAGGGTAAAATTTTTATAAACTTTAAATGTCGTATTTATATCTAATTAAAAGCCTAAAAAATAAGTTTCAAGCCTCTAGCTTTATATCTACTTATCTATCTCTGTACCAAATTCTCATTAAAATCGGTTCAGTAGTTTGGGCGTGATTTCGTAACACACAGACAGACAGAGTTACTTTCGCATTTATAATATTATAGATTAATATAGTTTAATTATAGTTTAAAATAGTTTTATATAGCTTAGTATTCAACTACTTTTATTGATCCAAATAAACAAAACCTCCATAACTTTTTACACTTAATATTTTAATTTTTTGGGCCGTAAGCTTTTTGGACTACGTCATTACACAAAAACTTTCATCGGCTAATTTTATCCCCTTTAGGGTAAAATTTTTACAAACATTGAATGTCGTATTTGTTTATTTCTAACCAAAGCCTAAAAATCGTTAAAAATTACGGAATTTCCGCACAAACTTTCCTATTTCAACCCCTTACAACCCTTTTTTCGCATTAAAAAGTAGCCTATGTCCTTTCTCAGGCTCTAGACTATCTCTGTACCAAATTTCATTTAAATCGGTTCAGTAAATTTTAGACGAGATTGTGTAGCATACAGACAGAGTTACTTTCGCATTTATAATATTCCGCGAATTCATTTTCATCGATTTTCTCATGGGAATAAGATATTTCTCCGCAGTAAAACGTAGCCCATGTGTTAATCCAGGATGTAAGCTAACTACATACCAATTTTTATTAAAATCGCTCCACCCGTTTAGACGTGAAGAAGTAACAAACATACACACTCACAAACTTTCGCCTTTATAATATTAGTGGGATTCTTTCTCAGATAAAAATTGTTTTGTTAGCTTTTACAAAACAGGTACAATTTATTTTTGAAATAACGAAAAATAAAAGTGTTTTTAATTACCCATCACAACACTTTTAGTAGATTATGAAATTAGTAAAGGAATTAACCGAAAAGCACATCAAAAATTATATATAAACTAAATTACATCTGAATAATCTTTGTATTTATATTCACTGGGCAGATTTAAAACCGTATAAAGAGAGTACATAATTTTTCTCTTCAAAGCAACAGCTTGCTTTTGAGATGGTTGGAGCTGAAAAGTAATTTAAACAAATTTCCTGACACGGTGCTTTAAATGCTCGTGCAGAAACGTTTGCCAGAGAAAATTGGAGTTTAACCAAAGGATCAACAGGATTTTCAATGATGAATACTAGTTCCGTACTGTCTCTCGACAAAGATCTTCTACCGGTAACAGAGAAAGAGAGAGAGAGAGAGAATGTTTATACGATACAGGATTAAAATTACCGAAAAAACAAAAAAAAAATAGAAAGGAGAGGGAAAAGAGAGAAAGGAAAAATCCCAGCAACAAAATGAAAGGATTCGGGAGATCATGTTCAGCATTTTATAATAAAATAAAATATATCTCTTCCTTTATTATTTGGTAAAATATTACTAGATAAACGTTACTTTCTTTGCTATAAAATAATTTAAAAGTTTATTTTACTTTACTATAAATATGAGAGTCAAAGGTCTAATTTTTTATTTACTTTTTGCTAACCCAGCAGTCCTAAAATTAATTAATTCTAGTGTCAAAATTTTCGTAAGTTCAATAGTCGTTACATTACCCTTTCCCTTTTAAACACTTTGTTATTACGATACGAACGTTATCAGACTGTACCTACAGTCTGCACTCTTTGGTGAGGAGATAAAATTTAAATGGATTCCGTTCCAGCTGCTAAAGAGCCTTCTGACTGAAAATTGCTTTTGCAAAACTTTTTCAATTCGCTTAAATTGGAGCTGCATTCTCAAGTAATAATAAGACAGAAGCCTTTGTATATCTCTGCATTTTCTCCCCTTCTTTTTTTATTAATAAAATTTCCTTTTAATGATATTCGAGAGACACGTCCCGAGCGAGGCAGAGCCATTTAAAATTGAAAAACTACCCCTAATTGTCTTAGACAGAAAAAAAGAACTGAGTGAGTTTTAAAGGTATGCAAATTGGAGACTATGGAAATCATAAATAAATGAAGATAAAAATTTCTGCAGGCTAATAACGAAGATTTGAATTGTTATGGTTTTTTATTGTGGAAAAAAGAACGTTACGTTATGTTCTAAAATAATAAAATGCAAACATTTTATGCCTCATTTTTAGAACCCAAAAATCCTCAACCCTTCTATATAAAAATTTGTGTCCAGTATTTTATATAGGTTTTTAAAAATGATTACAGATTTTTTTATTGGTCACTATCGACTGTGTGTGGCTTTGTCTAGAGTGACATTGCAGACAAACAATTGGTCCAATGTTAACACAAGATTATTAACTAAGGATTTTTTTTGTTGTATTAAATATTTTAGGGCTCAAAAGTCCTCAACCATTTTAGAAAACTTTGTGTCCAATATTAGGGGTCTTCAAAAAATATTATACAGGGTTTTTCAAGTTGATGGGCTATTAGAAGTATATGAATTAGTAGAAGGAATTAAATTCTGAAACTTGGGCTCATTTAGTTATTGTTTATGCCGCTTCTTTTAAAAATATTTTCAAGTTCGATTTACATCCGGTTATACCGGAAGTCGATACCAACTTTCTTATTTTAAATGGAATGGTATATTTTTTACGCTGAATTCTAATAAAACGTGTAATTCTAAGGTAAGTTTGATAACCAACTTGTACACCTATGACGATCGGTTTCTGAGTTAATTTAATTTATAGAAAAAAAATCGCTACCGCAACCCAAATTATAAAAAATCATAACTTCCACAAAATACGACTTAGTGTTGAAATTTTTACTAGTAATAGCTGAATATTAGTGCTAACGCCTTGACAAAATTGAATTAAATAATTTATACAGGGCGTTCAAAATAAAATTCTAAAATTGAAAAACTTCAAACACGAATTACCCGTTTTTTCAAATGGCACCTACAATTTTGTATTTTTCAATCGATTCCTTTTTTTATCTTCTTTAGATCTATATGGACACTTCCTATTTTCTGTAATAATTCAAAATTGTTCCAAAATTTTCAAATAAAATAGGAAGTATCCATATAGATCGAAAGAGGATAAAAAAAGGAATCGATTGAAAAAATAAAAAATAGTAGGTGCCATTTGAAAAAACGAAGTAATTCGTGTTTGAAGTTTTTCAATTTTAGAATTTTATTTTGAACGCCCTGTATAAATTATTTAATTCAATTTTGTCAAGGCGTTAGCACTAATATTCAGCTATTACTTGTAAAAATTTCAACACTCTAAGTCGTATTTTGTGGAAGTTATGATTTTTTATAATTTGGGTTGCGGTAGCGATTTTTTTTTCTATAAATTAAATTAACTCAGAAACCGATCGTCATAGGTGTACAAGTTGGTTATCAAACTTACCTTAGAATTACACGTTTTATTCGAATTCAGCGTAAAAAATATACCATTCCATTTAAAATAACAAAGTTGGTATCGACTTCCGGTATAACCGGATGTAAATCGAACTTGAAAATATTTTTAAAAGAAGCGGCATAAACAATAACCAAATGAGCCCAAGTTTCAGAATTGAATTCCTTCTACTAATTCATATACTTCTAATAGCCCATCAACTTGAAAAACCCTGTATATTGTTTTGTTTGTTATTATTGACTGTCTGGCTATATGACATTGCATCAAACAAATTAATTTGTCCAATTTTAGCATGACCATCATGCACAAGATCACCATAACATTCTAAACAAATTAAAACAAATTCTTCTAAGAAATACCATAGCAATGATGATGATATTGATTAGATCATTTGATGTGATACATAATGTAAGTACATACCGAGAAGTCCTTTATTCATTTTATCAAGCACTTAGCGAGTCATAAAGATTGAATAGTAGATGGCAATTATCACAAGTTCAATAATTCAGTCTCATTTACTCACAAATTTTCCTACAGTGTATTTATTTATTGGTACAATGATATGAGACAAATAATAATCATTAAAAAATAGATTTTTAATAAAACAATTTTTCGAAAACTTATTTACCAAAAACACACATAAAAACAGATAAAAGTTTATTGGTTTGTGTATCCTACCCATTGCGAAAGAGGGAATCTTGACACTAGCTAGTCTGGAGAGTTTGGTTGGCAAACGTTCAACGACGATAGAAAATAAAATACCAGAGACAGAGACGATGATTCAACAAATAAAATGAAATTTACCTTCTTCTTTGGTGAAAACATGGTCTTAAAGTCCACCATTTTTTAACCGTGGCACAACACCAGACGTACATTCACAATCGCGGTTGTTAAAAAAATAAAGTCAACTTTAAACTCTCGTAATGACACCACAACGTTGCATAGGAGTTTATGTATTATGTAGGTATATGTACGTACGTAGTCAGAGTAAAGTTGTTCGCAAATCGAGATCTAATTTGAGAAAATATTATTCCGTTACCACGTGGAGACTTTTATCATTAGCCAACAAATATCGTTACGTAAAACACACGAACGACATTGGTAGGCATTACGAGGTACCCATCAAATATTTACCATTGAAATTAGTGCAGTTAGGAGAGGAGGCTCTGCTCAAGGCAACAAAAAGGCACTTACAACTATTTACATTAATATGAGACGCTAATAAATTTATTCGGCTCGAGTGACAGATTGATATCGTATCGTCGCGACGCGTCTCGCGGTGCCACCACGCCGCAAAGTGGATTGTGATAACGAGTTGCTGATGATGAGTGAGTTGTATGACTGATAGTTTAACTGTCAATTACTTCATATCGTCATGTCACTTCAATAGCACCAACCGAACACGCAGGACTATTAAAATACATAAAGTATTATTTATTAAAGCGATAGATACAAGTGGAAACTTTTAATTGATAAAATCCTACTACTCAACGTACGTGTACATATGCGACGGTTTTACAAATTTGATTGGTCTCATTAAAGACGAAAGAACAAAATACGTCAATGAACTAATCTACTACTGAACTCTTGTACGTCACTGTTTTATGACGTGGGTCAAATATGATCAATGAATTACCTACACCTCCCACGAGCCCTGTGAGATTAAAATGGGGGAGGGGGAAAGGTTCAGTAAAATCTCATTAAATCTCTTTTAAAAGGAGGAAATGTGGGGGGAAAGAATCTCATTCAAAGGGTTCAAAAATTTCTAACAAAATCTCATTAAATCTGGTTAAAACGGAAGGGGTGAGTGAGACCCAAGAAAGTCTCATTTAAAGGGAGGAAAAATGTTATTATTAAATCTGATCCAAAGGGAAGGGGAGAAACCCAATAAAGTCTTGTTTAAAGAATGATCCAAAAAGAACTTAAGAAAATGTGAGGAGAAAGGATCCAACAGAATCCTATTAAATCTTATTCAAAGGGAGGAGAAGAAAACCAGTAATATTACATTTAAAGAGAATGGAAAGTGTCCAGCAGAAACTCATTAAATGTGAAGGTAAAGGGCCCAAGAGAATCTCTGAATTAAATCGTATATAAGTTTTTAATCCAGAGGATTGTTATAACTTCAAATTCCCTTTAAATTAACAATTTGGAGGGGCATGAGGTTTCTAATATAACTTGTCCAAATCAAAAGAAAAATACCATATGTATAAGTAGTCGTCTGTTAAGTTTTTTTTGGTAAACTAATATAATTTTAAGTTCATAAAGAATTATTTTAATTCTTGCCTCTTAATATACGCTCAGAAAAATATGAAATCTCATTTAAAGGAAGGGAGAATGTCTAATAGAATCTTATAAATCTGAATCATAAAGGAAGGAACAGAGGCCACGTAAAATCTCATTTAGAGGAAGCAATTGTCGCTGAATTAAATCGCACATCGGCTTTTTAATCCAAATAATTATTTCAACTTCCCATTCCCTTTTAATGAGTAATGCATGGGACGGGGGTTCCTTACACAACTTACCAAAGGGTCTGCTAAATCAACAGAAAAATACCATAGGTAATTGGTGGCCGTCTCTTAAGTTGCGTGCTAATTTAATTACAATTTTAAGTTCATGTATAGTTTTTCTTTTCCTAACACACACTCAGAAAAATAATAAATTTAATTAAAAGGGAGGGGAAATGCCTAACAAAATCTCATCAAATCTGAATCAAAGGGAAGGAAAGAGGCCCTCCAAAGGGAGGGGGGTCGGTGAATTAAATCGTACATCAAAATTTTAGTTTTCAACAATTAAATTTCTTCTAATAATTGAAAAATCATAGGAAGAGGGGGGGGGGGTCTCACCACATCTTACCAAAGGGTCCAAATCAAATGAAAAATACTCAAAAATCTCATCAAATCTGAATCAAAGGGAAGGAGAGAGGCCCCCCAAAGGAAGGGGGGTCAGCGAATTAAATCGTACATCAACATTTTAGTTTTTTAACAATTAAATTTCTTCTATTAATTGAAAAATCATAGGAAGAGGAGGGGATCTCGCCACATCTTACCAAAGGGTCCAAATCAAATGAAAAATACTCAAAAATCTCATCAAATCTGAATCAAAGGGAAGGAGAGAGGCCTCCCAAAGGAAGGGGGGTCAGCGAATTAAATCGTACATCAACTTTTTAGTTTTCAACAATTAAATTTCTTCTATTAATTGAAAAATCATAGGAAGAGGGGGGGGGATCTCACCACGTCTTACCGAAGGGTCCAAATCAAATGAAAAATACTCAAAAATCTCATCAAATCTGAATCAAAGGGAAGGAGAGAGGCCCCCCAAAGGAAGGGGGGTCAGCGAATTAAATCGTACATCAACATTTTAGTTTTCAACAATTAAATTTCTTCTATTAATTGAAAAATCATAGGAAGAGGGGGGGATCTCACCACATCTTACCAAAGGGTCCAAATCAATGAAAAATACTCATGTAGTTAAAGAATGTCCCCTATATTAAAATATATAATTTTACTATAAATTTGAGTTCATGTAGATACTTTTTAATTGTTTCTCCCCAATGCCACTTTCAGAAAAATATGTCCCACCTATTAAAAGTTTTCGAATAATTATAATTTGGTAACTTTATAGGTAGGTACCTCTTGGAGAAGTTTAATGAATCTTTATTTCTTTTCAACCTCCAATCTTTATTATGACCCAAACTAAAACTTGAACAATTTTAGTTCGCTCAACTCAAACTTGAAAAGAATAATACTACTGAATTAATCGTTTGGCTTAATTAAGATAAATCCTCAAAGTCTGATTTCGGACCGTTTCAGTTCTGAATATAAACATTTGGTCCTAATAAATCTACTTAATTATTGATTATTAATTAATTACATTATTTTAATACTTTTGGTTTTGTCTTGGGGGGCGAAACAAACCTTTTTGTCTCATCTTATTAAACTTTATGGCTTGAAATAAACAAAAATAATAATATGTTATCTGATAATAATTTCAAAAAGTAAATTGATATCATTTTTTTTGTACCTTCTTAACCCCCAGTCAATCACCCTGTACAGTGTTACTTAATCATGTATCTAAATAAATAATATTAAATGTAGCTACCAGAGTCAAATAACTCCTTCAAACAAATGGAACGAACATAATAATTAAGAACCTAATTCAGACTTAATGTTAATTTAAATCCTTTTTGTGTAATAGTAAGTTACAGTTAACCACATACATAAATATAATTACTACGCGCTTCAAAAATAAATGGCATGTGCAACCCCTTTCGAGCTTTTATATCTTTAGAATGGCACGCTGGGAATTTAAACAGTAGTACGTATCTACAAATGTACATGGTATAAAGTATTATACCTAAAGGGTGGAGTATATGTATGTACTGTAAATTCGATACATTTTCAGAAGCTGCAGCCTTCTCCATTCAATCTAAAATTCAATTCTGAGCGCATAAATGAGAAAACATGATTCAATTCAGCTTTAGACGTCTGAAGAACTTTGTATTTAATAATATCACCTTTCTACTCACCGAGTTCAATGCTGAAATATCGTAACGCTGTTAACAACTTTTATTAAAACCTGAAAACTACAAAGTACCTAACTAATGTAAGTTAAAAAATTTCCTATCTTTTTAAATTCCTTTGGAGCTTTTTAATCGAACAAAAGTAACCAAAACCATCAAAGTTTTCTACAGAGGTTGTAGAGGTACTTAAGAATGTCATGAGCTTTGACCTTGGGGTGTGCAGAAACGTAACACTATTACATTTGACAAAAAATACTATTCATGTTTTTGCGTTCTTAGTGAGGGTTAATGACACATCAAGATATTTATATATTTTCTCTAAACCCTATAAGGTGATTGAACAAAAAATAATCAACGTATTTATTTTATTACTACAGGGGTTGTAGAGGTATTTCAAAATTTCGTGACAATAGTCTTTACCTGGAGTTGTTTCAAGATATCCAACGAAAGGTAATTTTCGTTATCTTGAAAGATATTTAAAAATGGTAAATAAAAAAGTTGTGGATATTTTAGAGAGGAATAAGGGAACTAACTCTTATCATAAAAACAATTGAATATTGAATAAAAAAAAAGAACGCGACAAAAATGCTTTTTTGCTTATTTTAAATGGAATAAGTTTTTTTATGAGTAAGTACGTTTTGAAATATTTAAATATTTTAACTTAATCGTGATTTGATAGTTAAAAAAAAAAACAGATCGATGAAAATCATGATTTTAATCAATTTATTTAAATCATCTCACCCCTGCTAAGTGGTAAGTAAAGCTTAGTTTAAATTATCCAAAATACTGATTTTCCGGAATTTATCTTATTAACTTAAGAAGGGTAACATTTTATATATCACATGTGTGTAGAAATTCACGTAGAATTCAAAATTGCAATAATGTACAGGGTGTTCCATTTAAAATAAGCAAAAAAAGCATGATTTTTTCGCGTACTTTTTTTTGTACAATATTCAATTGTTTTTATGATAAGAATTAGTACACAACTTTTGTATTTACCATTTTTCAATATCTTTTAAGACAAAAAATTACAAAGGTGTTAACTTTTCGTTGGATAACTTTGTACAACCCAAGGTCAAGATTACTGTCATGAAATTCTGAAATCCCTCTACAACCCCCCTAGAAATACTTTGGTTTTATTTTGTTCGATTAAATATTCATGAGATAACATTTTTTTTGTTTGATTAGTTTTTTTCACTCTCTACGAAGTAATTTAGTTATTAAATAGAACAAAAGAAAAATAAAAAAGATAAGCAAAGTATTTCTGTAGAGGTATTACAGAATCTTACGACATGAACTACGACCTTGGGGTGCAGAGACATAGTTATATTTCAGAAAAGAATAATTTAAGTTGGTAGGTACGTTATTCGTTTTTGGTAAGGTTAATAATGCAAGAAAAGTAATTTTTGTATCGATAACAATTTCCTGAGTTTGATTAATTTTCCTTACATAAAAACCGACTGAAACAAATGACCGGCTTCAACAAATTTACATAATACCTTAAATAACACCCCACAGGCCAGCCATGACCCACATTATATGGGTAATTTAGGTAATCATTCACCCCTCTGTATGTTAAATAGGGAGCTATTACTACATTTTTGTTGGCTTTTGAAAAATACTTTTTTTATATAGACTAAATTACAAATAATTTAGTGAGCTCCTTCTCACTAATCTATTTATTATTTATATAAAAAAAGCATGTATTGATGTTTTTATATGGCTTGGCCAGAATTTTTTATTGTTACATACTTTATTTTTATAAAAAGTACGTATATAAAAACAGAAAATGTACCTAAATATATTTTAGGCATTAAAATTGATTGATGTTGTATTCAAAAACTAAATTTTATCCTTCATTAGGTCCAAAGGGCTATATATCATCTTAAAATTTAACTAACGTTTACGTCTGTAGATTGAGAGAATTTAAATTAAAATCACAAATCAAACAGATATATTTTAGGAAATTACTCGAATAAATAAAAACATTTTTCCACTAAGCAGCTGCTATTGTTTTCAATTAAGTAATTTCAGAAAATACTGAAGTGAATAATATATTCACGTATATCAAGCTAGCACGAAAAAGTTATTTTGTCAATTTCTGACTTGCACTATAATTTGTCGCTAATTTGTTACCAAATCCAAAAATTGGTCGCTCGTGCCGTTTAGCCATAATCAGCTGGCTGGTATGCTAGCTTGATATCAAGCTAACACTACACAAAGCGTATCTCGAAAAGTAAATGTCGTAAGATATTACCTACTGTAAAGGCCATAATTTGTCGCTGAAAGATGACACACTCAACGAATTTATCGCAAGTCTTATCTTCAACTGATAAGCGAAAAACTGCTGGAAAACCATCAAACAATTAATCAAGGAGTTCTTTGTTACATTTGTTTTAAGAGATCGGATTTATTTACTATTTTTTAAAAATTAAGTTTTCCTTGTTTCCCTCAAGTTAGGCAACACGTTACCTTTCGAGAGTTCGATGGCTTTCCAGCAGTTTTTCGCTTATCAGTTGAAGATAAGACTAGCGACAAATTCGTTAAGTGTGTCATCTTTCAGCGACAAATTATGGCCTTTACAGTAGGTAATATCTTACGACATTTACTTTTCGAGATACGCTTTGTGTAGTGTTAGCTTGATATCAAGCTAGGGTTCCCAACCCTCCCGGATTGCCCGGGAGACTCCGGTAATAATGGTTAACCTCCCGACCTCCCGGAGTGCAATAATTTCTCCGGTTTTTCTAAAAATTAAATGCATCCGTCGCTCGCTCGTCGCTACTCACTCGCTTTGCGGCTACAACACCCCATGCCGCTCCGCTGCCTGTTCGTTTCGCCGTCGACGTTGTTGATTCGGCGGTGTCTGTCTGATGTCTCTGACACCGCCGACACGTTACTATCCCCGCGGCTGGTCGAGTGTGTTTTTTCTTCTTTACGAAATCGAAAGATAGAAATCCCTGTCCTGAATTGAAAAAAATGGTCACGTTTGTTCTTTCCATTCTTGTCTCAAATGCTTCATGCGAGCGCGTATTCAGCATGATGGAGCAAATATGGAGCAAGGAAAGAAACCGAATGAGTATTTCTTTAGTAAAAGCAGAATTACAAGTACTAACAAACTTCGATTTTTCATGTAAAAACTTTTATGATTTTGTGATGAAAAACCGACAAATATTAGATGCTGCTCGAAAACAAAATAAATATAAATTTAAAAATTAATTAATGATTTTCTTTCAATACTCCCCCCCCCTCGATACATTTCTTAAACATACAATTCTCCCGGGTTGGTCCTTTCGAGAGTTGGCAACCCTATATCAAGCTAGCATACCAGCCAGCTGATTATGGCTAAACGGCACGAGCGACCAATTTTTGGATTTGGTAACAAATTCGCGACAAATTATAGTGCAAGTCAGAAATCGGAAAAATAACTTTGTCGTGCTAGCTTGATATACGTAATCCATTCTTCAAGGGTTTAATTTTGAATAGTACAATGTTCATACGTTTGTGAAGTCATCATCACATAAATTATAAACAAAAAGGAAACTTAATTTGGCTGATCACAACAAACTGCTGAAATATTGATGAGATACAATTTCTCTTTTTGGCGTATTTTTCGTCCGGATAACGATTTAGAGCTTTTGACAGTTTTCTCCCGCTCGCTTCCCCTGTGTCCCTATCGCATGGCGAGTATCTAGATGACAATGACAAAATCGTTTTGTTTCTTTGAAAAATTTACAACTACACTTATATTTACAAATGGCCGTAAACGTAAACATTCGTTTCGTGCAATTTCAAGTGTAGATAGGCAGATCAGAGAGAATACATTTTAGCGAATAAAAATGACCCTATTACATAGTTCTGACAGTGGGTAATAAACTTTTGACCGTGACCTATCGAGACAGAGACAATCCAATAGAATTATTAGAATGATTTTTTTAGGAGGAGTAATTATTATAAAAAGAATTATTTTTGATTTATCGTGACATAGCTACGTTTGAACAATTCCAGGTTTTATCAGCAGTCTCTTATCAGATTTTTTAATACACCACGTTGTTTCAGACTATAAAAATTGATACACAATTTTTATTGCAATAAAATGTAAAAACAATTGCCCATATCAGTTATTTTTTAATTGCAATAACTGGCCATTTATTAGTAGAAGACTTGAAAATATGTTTGTCATTCTTGCATTAAAAATCGTTCTAGACATATTTTTACATAGACAAAAGTACACAACCATTGATAATAATAAATGTAAAAGAGGCCGGAACGTCGTTTTGAATATAGTTTATTGTTTCTTAAATTTTTGATCGAATACTTTCAATTCAATTCAATTCAATTGAATTGTGACTTCTTAGTCAAGTGAATATTTTTGTATGGTAAATCCGCATTACTTTAATTTAATTGAAATCCACAACAGTGCTCCCATCAGTACATGCATAAATTTATTATGAAGTAAAATAAAAATATTTCGTGTAAGGATCGTATTCTCTTGGCTTGGAGTTAAATATTTTTCCCATCCCTTAAAATAGACCCCCCTTTAATCATTAAAAATAGTATGTTTTTATTTGTAATTTAAGTATGTTACCTAAGTTTCAAAGTATTTTTTTAGTTTATTTTAGTGCTTTATTCAGAACATCCTAATACAAATTTCTTTTTGAATTTTTGGTTGCAATATCATGACCGAACCTTCTTGAAAAGATCGTCTAGGGAGGGTTTAATGATTTTACCAAATTTATCATTTCAAGTTTGATTTAATGTCGTCGTATTCTCATTCTAACAAATACAGAATAACAATAACAGTCTGCAAAAAAAAACAAGTAATTTTTAGAGCTCGTATTAAAATTTGTATCTAATTGTGAAAGTCTTGTGAAGCAAAATCAGGACTGTAGATGCGAGGAGGGCAAACAGTGTTTTGTAGACTATTTTTAATATTTCAAAGCATGAGAACTTTGTATTGTAGGTATTCTGTAGTTACGAAACAATATTGGCAACGGACAGATGCTTCAGATTAGTGTGACCTAAAATTACTTCCTAATAATAGAATTTTTGTAACAGAGTTATGCTCAAATTCATTTTTAAAAATTAAAAACACTGATAGTTAATTAATTTTGTATAGAAGACGTACTTATTTTTTCTACCCTTATTGTTCAATAAATCAAAATACAAAGCTGTTTAAGGGGCTAAAATGTTTATTAATCTAAAACCAACACCGACGTTTCACCTTGTTGTATAAGGCTTCTTCAAGGGTAGGTTTTACGGTCTAGTTAGAAACGATTACATAATGACATAATTTAGATTATTATTATATACATATATATAATATACCTATGTAAGAATAAATTATTTAAAAATAAATAAATATGTACAACAACAGCTGCTACTAAATACCTTATTTTGCAATTTATTTAGGGCATAAGGAAACACGTGTATTAAAAATGTTAATTGTATTTTACGAATATATATTGAATTGCATATTCGAGTAAATTATGCTTGTGTAAGAAAATCACGTTGATATACATGTTCTGGTAATATTATTCTCATAAAAAAAATCGATTTACTCAACTAATTAAAACGAAAAACATTAATAAGTTTCCAATCTTTATAAAACCAAGCAAGGGCTCTCTCTTCTAATAAATTTTAATTACGTAATTGAAAAGCTGCATTTGACAGGAAAAACTGCTTATATACTTTGATTTTTTATTAAAGGGTTTACGTAAAACTAATACAAATTAATAAGTATCAAATAAATTTCAAGGCAATAAAATATTTTTCTTTTAAATTTTAAACCTACGCAACAAAAATCGTTTATGTGTACAGGGTGAATTTTGTAATTTGATACCCCCCCCCACCTTTAATTTCGTAAGCAGTAAAATTTTGAAAATTCTGATTATAAAAAAATAAAATATGATTTTGTTGTTGTGTAGGGAAACACAAGCAGGTTATAATTTTTTCGGTATTATTTATCTGAATATACCTATGAGACCGTTAATAAAATACGTTCGGGGGGGAGGGGTCTTGATGAGTGTGACAAGATGTGACAATGGGGGACAGGGGGCTGTTCATAAAAAAATTTTACTGAATTTTTACAGAATCCTTGGACTTCTGATAAATAGAAATATTATTTAATTGTTCGTTACAAAAGATATTTATTAATTTATTTAAATTTTATTATGAAAATAAAATAAATATTTTTGAATATCAAAATTTGTGTATTATCAATCAAAATTTATCATGTTCGGGGGGTTTTAGTTTTTGTGACGTAATATTTACAGGGGGGTCACAGAAAGTGTGACACAGCGTGACAACCGAGGGGGAGGGGGTCAAAAAAAGCTTTTTGCCTTAGCGTGAAGTATTTTATGAACAGCCCTATATCATAATTATATATTTTTGAAATGAGAAGAAAGAGGGGATTTCCATTAAAAAAATACATATTTTTTACCCCTGGTAGGTATACGACATTTATGAAAATTATAGTAGCATATCGCCACAAAAATTAATAGATATAAAAATCATTTTTTGGAATTTAACTTAATATTATATAACAACTTCTAATTTAGCAATAATTACATTCATATTGAAAGAGAAATGATATTTTTAGTTCTTTTTTGAAAACCTAGCTAATAAAGCTTGAAGTTTTGTCACAACCAGAAAACACATCGTTTATCATTTTAGCTGCTGTCTTCCGTCAGCCTTCAGTAGGGATGCAAATTTAACACCCTGTTTTACAAACTGCTTTTTTGTTCATTCCCGCTTACGTCAAAATTTTGTTCGTTATTTTTAACTGAATATAACGTTGAAATGGTCTCGTTTAATGACCCCTTTTTTGTACAAGCAAAACTTACAGAGATAACAAAACATTCAGGTTTAAATCTGGTTACCTATACATAATGTTCATTTTTTTATAATTTATTAATAGCCCATTTTTTAATAATTATTTAAAAAAAATTCTTCTTTGCATAGGTAAAATATAAGTACGATATGTAGTCTATATTTTCACCCTAAAACACCGAACTGCCCTTACTATTTTTGGAATATGTATATATTTTAGGTACATCATTTCCGAGAAGAAAAAACGTGCTACAAAGGCAATTTCACAAAGGAAATCACGAACGGACTGCAAAATGGACAATCATTGGAAAATTTATAGGGGCTGAAAAGAAAAGTCCAAAAATAGAAAACAATTTTTTTCAACATATAGGTTCATATTTTCATTTCGATAAGGGTCTGTTCTGTTCATAAAGTTCACAAAATTGAAATGTTTGCTTTCACAGTAGCTAAGGTACCTATAGTCTATGAAACACTGTATGTGTATGAAATAATCAGTGTTATTAGGAACAATATGTCGTTTATTTGTATGTCTTAATGAATAAGAAAAGGATAGGAGACACAAAGTATGTTGCGGAGCTCAATCTATTTAAGTACGCCTAAAAAGAGAGACAACTTGAAAATAGTAACGAGTCTCAACTTTTGTTTAAAAAAGACAAGAAATAATTTCACTCAATTTCCTTAATCCTATGTTTTGACATTTCGTGTGCTTTCTGAAAGGCTATAGCAAGATAAGAATGAGTAGGATGGCCCCAAACGGATTGTGCTGATTTTTTTTCTGGTGATTACTACCAACATAAGATTAAGATTTGCCAAGTTTTACCTCTTAATATTGTACCGTTGGAAAGTGAGGATTAATTGAAAAAAAATAAAAAAAAATTCATATCTTTTCAACGGTTCGATCGATTTGGCTGAAATTTTAGTATGTTTTGCATATTTTTATAACAAAAAGAAGAAAAATTATTAATATGAAAAGAAAACTTTAACCCCCCTAAAAAAAATATTCCATAAAAAAAAATTTTTATATAAACTTATGGTCTTGGTACAATTACCAAAAATTTTTTTTTATTTTTCTAACACTATTTTTCACAACATATGATGTTTTCAAAATTTTTTTCTGGTTGCGTCATAGTTGAAAAAAATAAAATGTCAAAAAAAATTTTTTTTTTAGGTTAGGCTTTATATACAGTTACGTAATTTTTTTTGTAGATTTCCAAATGTATTTGACGTTGTATAAAAATTTTTCTGAATTTTTTTTCCAGATGCGTCGCAGTAAAAGCAATAGAATGTCTAGAAATATTTTTTTTTTGGGGTTATGTTAGTTGTACAATTATCAAAATCTTTTTGTACGTTTTTGACCTTAACCAACGTAACATATAATATTTTTTAAAATTTCCTCTGCGTGCGTCATAGTTAAAAACTTAAAAATGTCTAGAATTTTTTTTTTCAAGTGTAAGAGAACCTTGCGATACACTCACGCATAAATCAAGTACATTATCTTGAGATATTTCTTCTTTTTTAACTCTCTTTATTTATATATAATTTATTCTATTGCTTTTACTGCGACGCATCTGGAAAAAAAATTTAGAAAAATTTTTATACGTCAAATACATTTGGAAATCTACAAAAAAAATTACGTAACTGTATATAAAGCCTAACCTAAAAAAAAAAAAAATTTTTTTTGACATTTTATTTTTTTCAACTATGACGCAACCAGAAAAAAATTTTGAAAACATCATATGTTGTGAAAAATAGTGTTAGAAAAATAAAAAAAAATTTTTGGTAATTGTACCAAGACCATAAGTTTATATAAAAAAATTTTTTTAGGGGGGTTAAAATTTTCTTTTCATATTAATAATTTTTATCTTCTTTTTGTTATAAAAATATGCAAAACATACTATAATTTCAGCCAAATCCTCACTTTCCAACGGTACAATATTAAGAGCTAAAACTTGGCAAATCTTAATCTTATGTTGGTAGTAATCACCAGAAAAAAAATCAGCACAATCCGTTTGGGGGCATCCTACCCATTCTTATCTCGCTATAGCCTTTCAGAAAGCACACGAAATGTCAAAACATAGGATGAAGGAAATTGAGTGAAATTATTTCTTGTCTATTTTAAACAAAAGTTGAGACTCGTTACTATTTTCAAGTTGTCTTTCTTTTTAGGCGTACTTAAATAGATTGAGCTCCACAACATACTTTGTGTCTCCTATCCTTTTCTTATTCATTAAGACATACAAATAAACGACATATTGTTCCTAATAACACTGATTATTTCATACACATACAGTGTTTCATAGACTATAGGTACCTTAGGTATTGTGAAAGCAAACATTTCAATTTTGTGAACTTTGTGAACAGAACAGACCCTTATAGAAATGAAAATATGTATATGTTGAAAAAAACATGTTTTCTATTTTTGGACTTGATTTCTTTTCAGTCCCTATAAATTTTCCAATGATTGTCCATTTTGCAGTCCGTTCGTGATTTCCTTTGTGGAATTGCCTTTGTAGCACGTTTTTTTCTTCTCGGAAATGATAAAATAAATATATATCTACATATTCCAAAAATAGTGAGGGCAGTTCGGTGTTTTAAGTTGAAAATATAGACTACATATCGTACTTAGATTTTACCTATGCCAAGAAGAATTGTTTTTTAATAATTATTAAAAAATGGGCTATTAAGTAATAAATTATAAATTATGTATAGGTAACTAGATTTAAACCTGAATGTTTTGTTATCTCTGTAAGTTTTGCTTGTACAAAAAAGGGGTCATTAAACGAGACCATTTCAACATTATATTCAGTTAAAAATAACGAACAAAATTTTGACGTAAGCGGGAATGAACAAAAAAGCAGTTTGTAAAACAGGGTGTTAAATTTGCATCTCTACAGAAGGCTGACGGAAGACAGCAGCTAAGATGATAAACGATGTGTTTTCTGGTTGTGACAAAACTTCAAGCTTTATTAGCTAGGTTTTCAAAAAAGAACTAAAAATATCATTTCTCTTTCAATATGAATGTAATTATTAGTACTTATTTGAAGTAGGAAATTAGTTTTTTATAATTTCTATTTTCTCACATCCCTAGTTTCACTTAACCCTCCATAACAATTTAAAAAAATCCTTTGATTATGTTGTTAAAAAAGTTAATTATTATGTACCTACGATAACACTCACAATGATAACATGAGGGTGTAAAATACATAAAATTTTTTGCCTTGTATCTATTAATACATTGAAATATTCATAAGCATGGTCCAGTAATAGGCAAAAACGATCAACTTACTTACTGAAAAAACTTTAAACGTTAATTTACTCATTTCTTTAGCTTCAAAAATATTCCTTTGTTGAAAGAATGGAACTATATTTAAGTGATTATTTAGGGTTTGTGGTTGTTTCTAGAATTAATCGACGTAGATAATCAATAAAATAGTCATTATCACCATTACTGTTTATTGCTCTCAAAATAAAGTAAAGTCATATTTTTATACTAATAATTCTAATTGTAAGCCTACGATTAATTAATTAATACTTGTTTACTGTTTTGTGCATACATTAATTATAAAATTAATTAACAATTTAAAATTTTAATTTTCTGTTAATTAATAACAGAGAATATCGACTCAAATTAAAAATTATTAAATTAAATCCCGTGACCTTTCGTTCCCCTACTAAAATTAAAATTCCTGATAAAAATAATTTTTTAGATTTCTACAATAATTTTTCTAGAAGGGGAGTAATACAAATTAAGGAAGTAAAAGTTTATCAGACCCTAAAGATAATGGTAATTATTCGAAGTCTTTCCTAACAATTTCCAGGTTTTTAACGATGTTTATGGAGGTCACTTTACATTGATCTTAAAATCTAACACGGATAAATTGGTGACAAAACATAAGATGTATTTTTGCCCTTCACCTTATGTTTTTAATACAATAAAATTAAACTTGATAGATGAATCTTTTGTCCCCTGTAAATTTGACAATTTTTTGACATCTCCCTCCAAATATAAGTAAGTGTGGGGGTGGGTCCATTTATTTTTGATGTAAAAACGTGACAATGTGCCCATTTTAAGCTTCTATACCTATATTGAGTGGTGTACGAAGTGGTATCAAAAAGAGATGATTTAATTTGGTAATTTTACTTTTTGAAAAAGCCAATCAGATGAATACGTGACGGGGTCAAAGAAGATGTCTTTTTTGATAAATCAACTAAAGTTATGTACCAAAAACTAGGTCAACGATTCTACGTTTCCAATAAGGGCGAAATTGGAGTTGCTCGGGAGTCACCTGATGCACCATTGCGGGGATGCAATTTAATAAGAATTGAAAGGAAGTCGTAATCAAAATCGTGAAACAACCAAACAGCATGCAAATTTTTGTTTTAGGACAAAAACGTCCTGGAAAATGTACGTGCATACATATTCTAAATTATTTTTATTGATTACATTAAACCGGAATTTATTTTATCGTGATCGGTGTTTTATTTTGACATTTTATTGTCTTTCGGGGACAAAAACCAGAGTGAAGAGTTTTAAAAGAAATTGATAAAAACTGGGGTCAATATGGAATCGAATAACTGACAGATCGACAGATCAATGGCTAAGATTTGTAACAATTACCCCCTCCTTACTTTCCTGGAGGGATGCTTAAAATAATTGACGTAAAATGTAGATAATCATAGAATCACATAGTGTATCTATGATATTTAAATATGTAAAAAATTTTTGCTTACCGCTTTGGAATGGGACTTGGACTTCTTCATGCTGATCGCGCGTAATCTCACTGCTGTTTGTGCTTTGTTTCATTGTTTTCGGGGACCGATTTTCTTCTTTGGCCCTGGAACAAAACAGAAAGTTGACCGTCAGTCAAAAACAATCCTCAATTTGTCAATGCCTACGCAATAATGTGGAGCGAAAACTATTCTTTATAATAGTAATGTAGATTAAAGTAAAAACTAATGATTTATTGACTTAAAGTTGCTGGGTAATACCTATCCTACTCCCTATTGCCCTTTACAATGGGGAAAGTATAAAATTATTAAAGATAATTTCAAGTTAATCGCAATAACGTTATAAAATCAATACTTTGCATATAAAAGCTTTAACTGTTTTATACCTAAAGGATAGTTTAAGCTTTAAAGCAATGCTTTATTCTGCAAGGATAAACTGACACATAGAAGTTGATTTTTCAGGATAGCTTAAGAAATAAATTGTATTTTTGGAGTTATACAGCTTTTGGGGCGTTGAGAGTAAAATTTTAGAAGGAAACGGAAGTTGCGCACGCACATTTAGTGACATTTCAACAGTACGAAGTTAGCAGCAAATGTGCGAGTCAGTTTGAGTTTCAACAATCGATTCTTTGTGTCGATATCTTACAGAATATCCAAAAATTAAACGAAAAACTTTCCTAGCAATAAAAATAAAATTTCATTAATTAATCATGGTTACCAATTTAATATACAGTCAAACTTTCATAGTATTCAGACATCCAGTTATTGAGTAATAGTAATAACACATACATATATATACATATGTATGCAGGGTTGAGATCATGTTTTTAGTCAACCTGATTTTTTTAAATAATTTTAGAAAATGAAGGCCGTAAGCCTTTTTGCCGATGTCATTACACAAAAACTTTCATTCCTTATTTTTGCCCCCTTTAGAGTAAAATTTTTACAAACTTAAATGTCGTATTTATATCTAATCAAAAGCCTAAAAAATAAGTTTCAAGCCTCTAGCTTTATATCTACTTATCTATCTCTGTACCAAATTCTCATTTAAATCGGTTCAGTAGTTTGGGCGTGATTGCGTAACCCACAGACAGACAGTTACTTTCGCATTTAGAATATTATAGATCAATATAGTTTAATTATAGTTTAAAATAGTTTATATAGCTTAGTATTCAACTACTTTTATTGATCCAAATAAACAAAACCTCTATAACTTTTTACACTTAATATTTTAATTTTCTGGGCCGTAAGCTTTTTGGACGACGTCATTACACAAAAACTTTCATCGGCTAATTTTATCCCCTTTAGGGTAGAATTTTACAAACACTGAATGTCGTATTTATTTATATCTAATCAAATGCCTAAAAAATCTTTAAAAATTACGGAATTTCCGCACAAACTTTCCTATTTCAACCCCTTACAACCCTTTTTTCGCATTAAAAAGTAGCCTATGTCCTTTCTCAGGCTCTAGACTATCTCAGTACCAGATTTCATTTAAATCGGTTCAGTATATTTTAGGCGAGATTGTGTAGCATACAGAGAGTTACTTTCGCATTTATAATATTCCGCGAATTCATTTTCATCGATTTTCCCATGGGAATAAGATATTTTCCCGCAGTAAAACGTAGCCTATGTATTAATTCAGGGTGTCAGCTAACTCCATACCAAATTTTATAAAAACCGCTCCAACCGTTTAGACGTGAAGAAATAACAAACATTCACACTCACAAACGTTCGCCTTTATAATATTAGTGTGCTTATAATAATTAAAAAGGAATTTAGCTCCTTTTTTACAAAAACACAATTTTTAAATATCTTTTAGGTACACACAGAAAAAAGAACTGTACTTAAAGAAAAATTAGTGTTGAACTTTTATAATACGTAGGAACCTAAGTGTTACAATCCTTAAACAGAAACACCACAGTTTACTTTCTTTGTCATTGCCTAATAGAACAGAATTTTGCTGTTATTAAGTTACATGTATTATTCATGCTAAAAAATATTTATTAGTTTGTTTAACGTAATAATAATTGCTGTAACAGTTACAATTGTTAGAAAATAAGTGATCATAAATCAACAAATAATTAAAAACGAACCAAAAAACAGATTTACAAAAAAATCATAAAAATAGCGATTTAAATATGGGCATATCTTTTTCATTTTTGGTCAGAAGATAAAGTTTTTAAAGTAGGTTTTGATAACAAATAATTAATCGCAGAAACTGAACTTCTTTACTGCTTAATTGCATAAATAGTATCTGCTGCTATTAAAAACAGACGTTAAAATCGTACATTATTAAGGGATTCGACTTAACGAAGTTGGACCCAAATATTATCTTTTCAAGATATTCGAGTAAAAAAAGAGCGAGAGTTCGAGTTGTCAACTAAAAATTACACGTATATCTCCTCATAGTTGATGCTATTACCAGCCAATTTGGTTCGACTTATCGGCGTTCAAGTTATCGAAGTTTGACTTTCCTTATTAGTATGTCGTTTAAAACGATATGTCGATCACCCCTTACTTACACTGGAGAGCTACGTGTATATGTCATTACGTTCATCGGAATTTACACAATACCAATTATTTACTAATTATTAGCACGAAACAATTCAGGACACAATCTACAATTATATTACACCGATGCTATTGTCAAAGCACTTCATCTCCATCGATGTCATTGTTTGAATAGTGCGGTATAGTAGGTACTACTAGGTACAATTTATTATTGAATTAATGTAATGAATGCACTGGCATCACTCGTGTATTTGATCATATACCTGTACCAACAAGTTATCATAGATTTGTAGATAATTATGTATTATAGATTTTGTGGTAAACAGAGTTGTTTTACATAATGTACAATCTATTAACACGTAATATATTCAAATTCAAACGTTTACCATCAGGTAGTAGATAGTTAAATGAGAACCGATGGCAATCACAATCCATCAAAGCACGTAACATACGTATCTAACCTACTAGTAGCTAGGGTGGCTGTTGTTAACGAGAACAAAGATATCTACTGATAGTAAGTTTCCTTAATGCTTAATCGTTAGTGCCATTTTCCCTGACCTATTTTTCCAAACTAAATTAGAAAAAGTCCGGTTACATTTTGGTCCGTCGCTATGTTAATTTTATCATAATTCATGCAAATAGGTGTAGTTGTAGTTTTTTTGTTTTTTTTGGTATTTTAGTAGAATATTTTTATCAGTATCATTCAGTAACATTATTTAAAATATCATTCTTCTTAAAGTTGTAATGTTCAAGTTGCAGGTATAGTTTGCCATAATGTCATTTAAAACCCATTAGGGCTGGACTTTCCATGTTTTTAGTTTAGGATGCGGACAGTCAGTATCTTGCTATTGTTATGTTTCTCAGAAGGGCAATTATGGCTGTTACTACCCGCATTCCGATCTTGTATAACTTGTTTGTGAACTATTATTTCTATACAATCTGTTTCAACAGCATTAAAACTATTGAGGACCGGGGCAGTTGACAACTAGAGTTCAATACGGTAACATTACAATTCAACAATAATTCTTTTTACATTCACGGTTCTCAAATCCTTAAATTAGATAAGTTAGGTAGTTAAGTTGTACATATTTTATCTTGTGAACATCCTTGAAAGATCCTTTATATATTAAAGTATTTAACAAAAACGGGACTTTAATTATCTTAAGGGAAACAACAGTTAATTAGCTGTACAATATTAATTTGGCGTACAGCAGAAGTGAGAATATTACCCGTTCTACTTCACCATTTTTTGGTCCTTCGAGCCGGATACAGCAGCAGTTCATACATTCGGTCGGTTCACAAGTAAAATAAAGACAAACATTCGAGTGCAGTTAAATATACGGTCAAGTGACAAATCAATATACGACTTCATTTGAGAACCAAATACGCAATACATCAGGCATCCAGAGTCATCCAGGCATCCAGATTCATCAACATTCAGAGGCGTGTTCCGTTGTACGAGACATTCAGCTCATTCATCCTCCACGTGGACCCGTTCGATTCACGAAACTCCTTGTCATCAGCTACCGATTAATTACCGAAGAAAAAAGTACGTAAGTTTGTGGCAATCACTGTTTTATCCATTTCCATACACATTTCCATTTTCAATCGAATTAAGAATAGCTTCAATATGCCTCAGACAGAGGGTCCAGAACAATCAGAATCCCTTGATAGGTTAAAATTAAAACGTGCAGCTCTAAAAAGGCAATTAACAATTTTCTCTAAGTTTCTTACATCAGCTCATCCAGAGAACGATTTTGACGAAATTGCAGCTCGTTTAAATAAAATTGACAAGTGTTTAGATAATTTTAACGATATTCATGTTGAAATCATTTTATTAGAAAACAAACCAGAGCATGAAAAATATCAGGACGAGTTTGAGGAGATATATTATTCGGTAATAAGATCAGCACGAAAATTTCTTAAAACAAATAGTACAACTTCTTCAGTTATTTCGACCGACAACGTTAATTCTGATATATCTAATACAATAGGAAACGCTAATTCTAACAACGTGCGTCTTCCTAAAATTGATTTGCCTTCTTTTAACGGATCATATGATACGTGGATGTGCTTTTATGATACATTTCAGTCAATGGTTCATAACAAATCACACATTTCTAATATAGAAAAATTGCATTATTTACGCGCTTGTTTGAAGGGCGATGCCGCAGCAGTCATACAGTCTTTAGCAACTACAGATAGCAACTATATAATTGCATGGGAATCTTTAATTGATAGATATGATGATAAACGAATTATCATCGAAAAACATATCAAAGATCTTTTTAAACAGCCAGCATGTACGCGAGAAAGTGCAACAAGTCTTAGACAATTATTAGATAATATTAACATACACATTAGAGCATTAACAGCGTTAGGAGAACCAGTCGATTCGTGGAATTCACTTTTAATAGTTTTCATGGCCGAGAAACTTGACAGAGCGACCCATCAAGAATGGGAAAAATCAGTAAAACCCAAAGAAAAACCATCTTTCACACAATTTTTAGAGTTTTTAAAAGCGCGTTGTCAAATTTTAGAATCAACAAGTACAAGAAATAGTAATAATGAACTAATCAAGGCTTCTAATTCACAACTTCATCAAAGGGTCAATACGAATTCAAATAAACGGAATATTTTAACTATTACGCAACAAAAAAAGGATCATTGTAATTTTTGTAACAATTCACATAAAATTTTCAAGTGCGAAAGGTTTTTGAGATTAACTTTACCTGAAAGAATAGAAGCAGTAAAAAGAGAAAAACTTTGTTTTAATTGTTTGCGTAAGGGACATAGTACAACCGCATGCGTGTGCGGACCTTGTAAAAAATGCCCTAAAAAACATAATAGTTTGTTGCACCCGGACACTCAAAACGTTACAGAATCCCAACCTTCAATATCAGTCAACAATTTGCAATCAAATTATTCAAGTCAAGTATTGCTAGCCACTGCACAAGTAGTGTTTTTCGATAAAAACAACAAAAAACAAATAGCACGCGTAGTGTTAGATGGAGGAGCACAGGCTCATTTCATTACCGATAAATTTGCTGATTTACTTCAATTAAAGCGCAACTCAGTTAATATTCCAGTTACCGCCTTAAATCAATTAGAAACAAATATTAAATACGCAGTTTCAACTAAGATTTCTTCTAAACAAGGCAATTATGAGGCAGATATATCACTTTTAATTGTACCCAGCATTACAAATGCGTTACCATCACAACAAATGACTCTTAGTCAATTAAATATACCAAATAATTTACCTTTGGCGGATCCTACATTTTATAAAACATCAGAAATTGATGCTCTTTTAGGCGCTGAATTGTTCTATAATATTTTATGCGTAGGTCAGATTAACATTCCAAACCAATCAGCTGTTTTGCAAAAAACCAGATTTGGCTGGATTATTGCAGGCAAAATTTGTGATAAAAATACACGTATTCGTAATGTTTCATGCAATATTGCAATAAACTCGGTAAATACTGAATTGTCGAAATTTTGGGAAATCGAGGAAACTCCAGAAACGAAATTTTTCTCAAAAGAAGAAGTCAAGGTAGAGCAACATTTTTTAGACAATGTTTCACGTAACGAAGACGGCAGATATATTGTTAAATTACCGTTTAACGAACAGAAAGGTCAACTCGGAGATTCATACACAGTCGCATTAAAACGTTTTCAAGCATTGGAACGAAAATTACAAACCAATTTAGAACTCCAAAATCAATACGTACAATTTATGAAAGAATACGAAAATTTGAATCACATGTCTGAAGTTTCGGGAAATAATGATAAGAATAGCTATTATCTTCCGCATCATGCGGTAATTAAGGAAGGCAGTTCAACAACCAAGGTTCGAGTCGTGTTCGACGGATCGGCTAAATCTAGCACCGGTATTTCGCTAAACGACACCCTAAACGTAGGTCCGACTATACAGGAAGATATGTTTTCTATACTTCTTCGCTTTCGAATTCACATTTATGTTTTGGTGGCCGATATAGAAAAAATGTATCGGCAGGTTTTAATTGAGCAAGAAGATCGCAATTATCAAAAAATTCTGTGGCGCGAAAATGTAACTAAACCAATTAAAATTTATCAACTAAACACAGTAACTTACGGTACAACTTCTGCACCATATCTAGCTATTCGTACATTACAAAAACTTGCAGAGGATGAACAAGAACGGTATCCATTAGCATCACAAATTGTAAAACGCGATTTTTATGTTGATGATTTGCTAACTGGAAGTAACACTGTTGCAAATACCATCAAACTTCGTGATGATATCAATCATTTATTAAGTCTAGGAGGTTTCACATTACGAAAATGGTCATCTAACGAGCCACAATTAGTAGATTCGTTACCCGATTCATTAACAAACTTAGAGTTATTCAAGGATACAACACAGCATATTAAAACATTAGGGATTCAGTGGAATCCTAATAAGGACAAGTTATTAATTTCATTAGACATGAATTCAGTTACCTCAGAAAAAATTACCAAAAGAACTATATTTTCAAACATCGCTAAGCTTTTTGACCCGTTAGGATTGTTAGGCCCTGTTATAGTTAAAGCAAAATTACTAGTTCAAAAATTGTGGCAGTTAAAGGTCGGCTGGGATGAATCTGTGCCAGTTGCCATTCACTCCCAATGGATAGCCTACAGAAACAAATTACATCTTCTAAACGAACTTTCATTTGAAAGATGCTTAACATTAAAAAACACTGTAAACATACAATTACATGGATTTTGTGATGCTAGTGAATCCGCATATGGTGCTGTCCTGTATATACGATCGGTAGATGCCAATGGTAAATGTTTTACACAATTAGTGTGCTCTAAAAGCAAGGTATCTCCATTAAATTCAAAAATTACCATTCCGCGACTAGAACTCTGTGCAGCATTACTTTTAGCAAAATTATACAAAGTAGTTTTATCAGCCTTGCCTATTACATTCAATGAAATATTCTTTTGGTCAGATTCCACGATCACTCTTAATTGGATAAATACACAGCCCAACGTTTTAAAAACATTTGTCGCTAATAGGATATCACAAATAAGATCTATTACTAGTTTTTCTCAGTGGAAACATGTTCCTTCAAAAGAAAATCCCGCAGACTATATTTCGCGTGGACAGTCAGTTTCAGATTTTTTAAACAACCACATGTGGACAACTGGTCCTGAATGGTTAATCAAAGGTCAAGATAACTGGCCTAATTTACCTATTCAAACAATTCCCTTATTAGAAGAACGAAAACAAACAGTATTAAATATTTCGCTATCACACGATACAAGTCTTTTAAACAAATTTTCATCTATATCAAAATTAGTTCGTGTAACCGCATATTGTTTTAGATTTACCCGTAATTGTCTCAACGTTAACACAATAATTTCGAAATTCCTTACAGTAGGTGAATTACAACATGCAAATGATATAATAATTAAATTAGTTCAAAACCAATCTTTTTATCATGAAATCAACGATTTGAAAAAACACAATACAGTAAGTCAAAAAAGTGCTCTAAAGACATTAAATCCATTTTTAGATAACAACGGAATAATTAGAGTAGGAGGCAGGCTTAAACATTCTGAACTAACATTTGATGCAAAACATCCTAAGGTATTGCCGAAGCATAATCATATAACTGATTTGATAATTAAACAGGCACACGAACGGTCATTTCATTCAGGAATTCAAAATACTTTATTCGAAGTTAGAGCTCAGTATTGGCCAATAGACGGAAAAAATACAACCAAACGAGTAGTCCATTCATGTATAAAATGTTTTCGATTCAAAAATACAAAAAACAATTACATTATGGGAAATCTACCTAAGTCTAGACTCATACAATCACGACCCTTCTCGACTGCTGGCATTGACTACTGTGGTCCGTTTTTCATCAAGGAAAGAAAATATCGCAATCGTAACAAAATCAAGGTTTATGTCTCAATATTTATATGTTTCGTTACGAAGGCAATTCACTTAGAAATTGTTAGCGACTTATCAACTGAAGCGTTTTTATCAGCGTTACGGCGCTTTTTTTCAAGACGGGGAAAAAGTAAACACATATACTCTGATAATGGAACAAACTTTGTCGGTGCAAATAACGAGTTGAAGAAGTTGTACAATTTTGTAAATTCTGATAAACACAATACTATCATGGGAAACAGGTTAGCAAATGAAGGTATAACGTGGCACTTTAATCCCCCCAATTCACCTCATTTTGGTGGATTGTGGGAAACAACAGTAAAGTCTTTTAAAACTCATTTTTTTCGAACGGTAGGCAATACATTATTAACATTCGAGGAATTCAACACGCACGTAATTGAGATCGAAGCTGTTCTTAATTCGCGTCCCCTGACACCCTTATCATCTGACCCAAACGACCTGACATCCTTGACTCCTGGCCATTTTTTAATCAGTGATTCGCTTACAAACATACCGGACACTGATTGGACCACTACTCCAAGTAACATGTTGTCAAATTGGCAACACTTACAAAAGCTTAAACAACATTTCTGGAATCGATGGCATAAGGAGTACCTTAACGAATTGATAACACGAACTAAATGGAATAAACCGACATCAAGGGCAATTGATGTTGGATCAATGGTCCTGCTGAAAGAGGATAATTTACCTCCGCTTCATTGGGTTATGGGCAGAATAACTCAACTTCACCCTGGAGATGATGGTGTAGTGAGAGTTGTGTCGATAAAAACTAATCGTGGTGAATATAAACGTTCAATAAAAAAAGTGGCAGTGCTTCCCATTGAATAATACAATTATTGACTTTCATTTAATTGATCGCAAGCGATCAATGGCGGGCGGCATGGTCCGTCGCTATGTTAATTTTATCATAATTCATGCAAATAGGTGTAGTTGTAGTTTTTTTGTTTTTTTTGGTATTTTAGTAGAATATTTTTATCAGTATCATTCAGTAACATTATTTAAAATATCATTCTTCTTAAAGTTGTAATGTTCAAGTTGCAGGTATAGTTTGCCATAATGTCATTTAAAACCCATTAGGGCTGGACTTTCCATGTTTTTAGTTTAGGATGCGGACAGTCAGTATCTTGCTATTGTTATGTTTCTCAGAAGGGCAATTATGGCTGTTACTACCCGCATTCCGATCTTGTATAACTTGTTTGTGAACTATTATTTCTATACAATCTGTTTCAACAGCATTAAAACTATTGAGGACCGGGGCAGTTGACAACTAGAGTTCAATACGGTAACATTACAATTCAACAATAATTCTTTTTACATTCACGGTTCTCAAATCCTTAAATTAGATAAGTTAGGTAGTTAAGTTGTACATATTTTATCTTGTGAACATCCTTGAAAGATCCTTTATATATTAAAGTATTTAACAAAAACGGGACTTTAATTATCTTAAGGGAAACAACAGTTAATTAGCTGTACAATATTAATTTGGCGTACAGCAGAAGTGAGAATATTACCCGTTCTACTTCACCACATTTTTCTTAAAGTATTCAAAGTTCTTTGGCATAAATTACTTACTTAAACGAATGGAAGCAGTGCATGACACAATTTCAGTTGACTTTTATTCAATTTTTTAAATATTTACTACTAAGTACTGCTTTTTAAAATGTTGAAAGATATTTTGTATTTGTAAGACAATAAGTGGCTACAAAAAAATTAATTTTTTATTTTGACTCATAATAGTTAATGTAGCATTACATTCTGATTCGAGTTATCGAAGTTCGACTGTATCACCCTATACTCTGTGAAGCTGACAATATCGTTCTGGTGCAATGCAGATTGCCACTTCAGTGCCGAAACATTTCCGGAGTTTCGAAAGGGCGGATTAAATATTTCGAGTAACTTCTCATCTACCTCCGCAAATTTTATCGGAATTAAGCAAGATCGCTACGAACGGTAAGCAAACTTAACATCTTAAAAGCATAATACGTTCGTGTATATTCTCTACATTACGTAAATCGAACGTGAGATAAGATGATCTTGGTAAAATCTTTAAGTAAACCCTCCAAAGAAAGTGCCTAGAAAATCCTTTCGACAAATTTCGGTTGTGATATGCAACAAAACATTCAAAAACAAATTTGTTTTAGGATATGCTAAATGAATCACTTAAAAAATTAAAAAAAATAACCTCTGAGACGTGCTTTAAATACAAATAAAAACATAGGTACTATTTGAAATTATACGTATATAAGAAATAGGATAAATATTTAACTTTTAAGCAAACAATTATAAACTGTTGATTAATGGTTAATATAAATAAATAAGTATAAAAAATTAATCAAAAATATTCTTTAGGCTTAACCCTGTCTGTCTGGTGATTCGAGTTATAGAAGTTTGACTGTATTTCTATATTTATTTTAAGATTCTTGTTACTATATATACCTATTCACAAATTGTGTTTGTTTTTCGGTATACATCGCCAACGACGTATTTCATAAATATATTTAGTTACACAAAACATACTTTTGTGGGTTAAATCCTTTTCTTATTCAAAATTAAAAGGAGTTCAATTCCAACGTGAAATGAGATTATGAATTAGGTAAAATCTTTAAATCCTCCAAAATGAAGGTGCCTAGACAATCCTGCCAAGCTACCATCA
The DNA here is from genome assembly GCA_029378335.1 of Agrilus mali. Classification (NCBI taxonomy): domain Eukaryota; kingdom Metazoa; phylum Arthropoda; class Insecta; order Coleoptera; family Buprestidae; genus Agrilus; species Agrilus mali. The sequence goes on along the minus strand of CM055655.1, from coordinate 3,885,761 downwards.
AATTTCATATATTCTTCACTAACTATGCCCGCGACTTCGCCCGTGTGGAATAGTAACTTTTGGCAGCATTTAAATTTTTTTCTTCTATATTTTTATTTTCTGGGGCGTAAGCCTTTTTGCTGACGTCATTACACAAAAACATTCATTCCTTATTTTTGCCCCCTTTAGGGTAAAATTTTTACAAACTTTAAATGTCGTATTTATATCTAATCAAAAGCCTAAAAAATAAGTTTCAAGCCTTAAGCTTTATATCTACTTATCTATCTCTGTACGAAATTCTCATTTAAATCGGTTCAGTAGTTTGGGCGTGATTGCGTAACACACAGACAGACAGAGTTACTTTCGCATTTATAATATTATAGATTAATATAGTTTAATTATAGTTTAAAATAGTTTATACAGCTTAGTATTCAACTACTTTTATTGATCCAAATAAACAAAACCTCTATAACTTTTTACACTTAATATTTTAATTTTCTGGGCCGTAAGCTTTTTGGACGACGTCATTACACAAAAACTTTCATCGGCTAATTTTATCCCCTTTAGGGTAAAATTTTACAAACATTGAATATCGTATTTATTTATATCTAATAAAAAGCCTAAAAAATCTTTAAAAATTACGGAAATTCCGCACAAACTTTCCTATTTCATCCACTTACAGCCCTTTTTTCGCATTAAAAAGTAGCCTATGTACTTTCTCAGGCTCTAGACTATCTCTGTACCAAATTTCATTTAAATCGGTTCAGTAAATTTTAGGCGAGATTGTGTAGCATACAGACAGAGTTACTTTCGCATTTATAATATTCCGCGAATTCATTTTCATCGATTTTCCCATGGGAATAAGATATTTTCCCGCAGCAAAACGTAGCCTATGTGTTAATCCAAGGTGTCAGCTAACTCCATACCAAATTTTATAAAAATCGCTCCAGCCGTTTAGACGTGAAGAAGTAACAAACATACACACTCACACACTCACAAACTTTCGCCTTTATAATATTAGTGTGATTGTTAGATACGAATTTTAATACGACGTCTCGACCTTTTTGCTTTTATTTGAATTAACAGCTACGTACTTTTGTTTATCAAAACGTCTGAGCTGTAAAAACAAGCCGCATTAAAAAAAATTGGTTAAATATTGCAACTAATAAAAAATGTTGGTTATTAAGGTTCCTAATACATATTTATTTTTGTCGTGGGCTGTACTAAATTACATTTTTAGTTTGCAAACTCAAATTCAATTAAAGTTTTAAAAGAACCCGAAAGAGAATCAGTTTCTTTTGTAAGTTTTTTTTAGTATATTAGAGGGAGGATTACATGGGATAGGAATAAAAGAAGATACGTATTCGAGTTCGGTTGGTATTAATAAAGAAGCCAATTTCATACGGTTTCATTCAGAAAACTCCACGCACTGCCGAAGAAGAAAAAAAAAGGCGTTATCTTTATTCCACCGAGACTTCGACTACGAAGGATGGGCAATAATTCGTTGATTAAGCCGACAGACGACAGGCATTTCCGCACCAATCCTTAAATACGACAATAAATAACTTAACAGCTAGGTCACGAAAAAAAAAAGTTTTCCGATCAAATTGAAAATCTACTGAACTTTGAACCAATAAATACTTCAAACAGTATTATCTTTAGTCCATAAAATACTGCTACTGTAGGTATGTTATTTAATATATAGGGGCAGTTCATAAAATATGTTCGCATACAAGGGGGGGAGGGGTCTTGCTGAGTGTGACAACATGTGACAAGGAGGGACGGGGGGTCTACGGCAACGTAGCGTTCGCCGTTCATCAAAAAATTTTACTGAATTTTTACAGAATCCTTGGACTTCTGATAAATAGAAATATTATTTATTTGTTTATTAATTTTTTTAAATTTTATTATGGAAATAAAATAAATATTTTTGACTATCAAAATTTGTGTAGGTATTATCAATCAAAATTTATCATGTTCAAGGGGGGGTTTAGATTTTGTGACGTAAAATTTACAGGAGGGTCACAAAAAGTGTGACACAGCGTGACAACCGGGGGGGAGGGGGTCAAAAGAAGCTAATTTTAGTGTGACGTATTTTATGAACAGCCCCATATTATAAACGGTATGTCAGAAAAAGTTGGCAACAAAAGAAAAATTTGTTAATTATTTATTTTAAGAAAAAAATTTTCTGCAAGGCCTAAAACCGAAAATGAAATTATCGGATATCAATTTATTTTCAGTCGTAGATATATGAGGATTGTATAAAAATATGAATTTTTCTTATGATGAAGTATTACCTTTTTTTAATAATTATTAATTTTATGACGAATTTTGAATTAAAGTTTTTTATTTTTATAATACAACAACAAAAAAACGTGCAGATGATAGACAATGACAAAAGAGCGGATATAACGTATATACCATAAAACATAGATATCCGGCTATAGTGATGTCCAAGGAAATCACAATCATTCATACAAAACGGACGTTGTGTCGTAAAAAGCAAACACTAAAAAAAGTTGATGAAAATAAAGAAATTAATTACACTCCCTTTTTTTTCCTCAATTATTTTTGTTATTTTCTATTTGTGCAGGAGTTTCTTCTGTGACCTTGTGACCTTTATCCTGTTTTGACTATGTATATGTAGTTTACTTTATCAGGTTGTATATTGCAATACCTACGCGAAAAGTTACAACACTGAGAATGAGGACTTCTCTTCAGCATTTCAGTTTTTGATATCAGAACTGAATAAGTTTTATCCAACCAACCAACCAACCAACTCTTGGCACGTATTCGACGAGGCGTCGAGTGAATAGGGGTTTATTAAAACTTCCCCCGAAGAAATTACACTTATAATAGCATATATTGTGAAACTGACTTTTAAATATGTATAGGTACTTGCACACGTAGTATTATGTAACGAAGTCTTAAATAGTTAGTACCTATTTTACTCTTATGCTGGCATGAATATTTATTTGAAAAGCAAAGTAATTGTGTCAGATTGTATAAAGGATCCCTATGGGATATATAACACAATTGCACATAATTCATATACAGATGTACATATTTATGTAGATACGTAGTATTTCCATTTATGCACAGTAAGACGTTACATTGTTACGTATGTATCAAAATGAAGAATGTTGATTTTATCCCTATAAAACCTGCTTCATTTGGTATTCCCTCTATTATACCAAAACTAAACACATACCCCATAAAATTTAAGATTACATATGCATTAAATAATCAACAATGGCAGAAGCTACTCGCCCTTTACTTATGTATACTTGTTGTAATGAATAAAAAAGGGATGGAACCCACACAAGTATCATAGAATTGTTTTATCCTTTCTTGCTCGTTTGCACCGACATAAATAAGTACGTACGACTTAAGCCTAAACGGCTCTATGATAGTTCTCAAATAGCAAAATTGGTTTGTACAGTAAGTTAAGAATTGCAATCGCTGCTAGGGTAGCAAATCTTGAATTAATAATTTATATCATCAATTCATCAAATTTTCAATTGTAAACAGGCTCTTTATTTCGATGAAATAGGACTCTTGATTATTACAACTAATGGGAATTATAGACACGGGGGGGTTGACTTTTGACGGTTGGATGCTTTAGCGCGCTAAACAGCAGAGGAAGAGTGTCGCAATATTTTATGTTAAACAATGAAAATATTTTTATATAATATATAATTTTTGGGGTAATTGTGAACACGGCTTTATAAATATAATTTTCTTTGGAATCCACATTTGAAAACGAATTGTTCACTTTTGCCCCATTAAAAACCTTTATAAAGCCAGTACAAACAAGATGATTGTTCACATTTACCCCCAAGTTTTAGACTGTTTTAATAAGTAAAGAGGTAATTGTAAACTTAAGTTTTTGCTTTGCATATTTAACAACAGAAATTCGCTTAAAACCAAACAAGGACCTAAATTAATTAATCAAATAGTCGCCTAAATTTAATCTTCATCTAAGATACATCGGGCTTAAAAGTCAAACTTCCAAAATCGTTCACAATTACCCCACCTGACCTCATACCAAATTTTTAAAAGTGTTTACTACAGAACAATAATTTTGTTACGCCGAATTTGTTTTGGACCAACGTGCCAGAACTTTTTCCCTATTCTTATAAAGTTAAAGAAAGTTTTAAGTGTCATTTTGAAACTTATTAATACTCCAGAGAGGACAGGGTAAAGAAAATGTGGGCCATTCCTTCTGGAAAACGATCATATTACCCACAATCTATTGAAAGAAACGGGCAAATAACGAGTTTAGGTGGCTATTTAGAAGAAATATGTCTGAACGGTACCTACCTATTAAATTTATCGTTTGGTTTCCATAAAGATGTATGTAGCCAACAAATTAAAATTTAATCGAACTGGTTCAGTTCACAAACAGAAACGACAATAATACGAGAATTTCAGTTACAAATTGTTTAAACAAACTGTAACTAATTTAAATCCCTTATTTTATAGAAGCTTCTATACAGACGATCCCCATTTGCCTATCTGGGGGAGTAAACTGAAGGAAACTTAAGTCGCCTTTCTCGAAAGAATATTTTTAATACATTATACTTTTTTGAATCGATTGTGCCTAATAATAATAATTTCTTTTATAAACTACTACTAAAATTAAAATTTACGTTATTCATAAAATTGAAGGACAATGACAATGATAAAAATGCGACATAAATTAAGTGTCAGCTAATCTTTATAACGTTGTTCGATAATTCCAAGAACTTTAAATTAGAATGACACTTACGCAATTCAAAGCAGAATTCTAATTGAAGCGTAAACATTGAAGTTTCGATTTTATAATTATTAAGTAGCTGACAAAAACAAACAAACCAATTATTATCATTTGTATGGATGTATGTGGGTAGGAATCATATTCAACGAACCTTAAAATTTATTAGAAATTGATTAAAATGCAACGAAAAAATTGTTCTCATAATTAGAGGGGAGCTTCTAATTACTTTTTTTTTTGCTAGTAAACATTTTTTTAAATCTGAATACACTAAAAAATAATAGTTGGTTTAAAATAACCATTTAAAGATATTCATCTCCTATTATTGGACGACGATTTTATTAATGTACCTACCTACTTATCAAAAAAGAATTTTATAAATAAACTAGCAGCAATACCCGGTAAAAATATATTACACGTTTGATGGAACATTCTAGAATATTTGCGAATTTAGAACTGCCCAGAACATCCCATAATGATTCAAAACATTCTCTTACTTTTTTTTAACACTCTGGAACATTCTTAAATGATCTTCAAGATTCTGGAACATTCTTGAACATTGCCAAATCATTCTGAAATGTTATAATAAAACATTCTTTTACTTCTTATAACATATTTGAACTCCCTGTTGTAACATTCTAAAAAAATCTGGTTCATTCTCATCCCCACTTCGTGCTGTTTGCTGGGTGAGTAGTGACATCAGTAGACGCCTGGCGGGGATGACTAATCGATTGATAATAAATGATCAGTTATCGACCACTGTAAGTTGAAGATTATTACAGTACTAATATCGCTATTAAAAATTGGGAGTTGGTGGTAGAAGGGTGAAAATTTAGGGTTGTATGTATTTTTTAATACCACATTATAAAAAGTTAAATGGATATGAAAAATAGATAGTAGCTGATTCTCAGACCTATTGAATATGCATATAAAATCTCATAAAAATCGGTAAAGCCGTTTCGGAGGAGTATGGTAACTAACATTGTGACACGAGAATTTTATAAATAAATAAGTAGATTACTTGGTAAAGAAATTCAGAAAATAAAAATAAAAACGAGATCAATAACCTACTATACTGTTAAATTCCGCGTTCTCCTTATCTCAAATATGTAATCCTCAGAAAATGTTTACTAGATAAGAAGAAATTTATTAGCTTGGATAATTCTACACTGAAAAAAAAAGTTGTTTTTCTTACATATTTTTACTTATTTGAGTTAATTTTACTGCTGAAAACAAGATTTTATTTGCAGCAAATAAGTTTTTAGGCTGTTTCACTAACTAGAAATAAGTGTGTCATGCAGTCCACATACAGGAGTTTATTTGAAAAGTTTGTTACATCTAAATAGGTGAATTATGAAAAGCACTTAACAAGTTATGTAGCATTATGTAGACTAGATAAAAAATTATTTGAGCCGTGCCAATGTAGGCACTATCAGTAACGACTCGCGCCACATCGCCATTACTGACGCAGTGGACGTTAGTGAACGTTTAGTTTCGCGGGGATTTTTATAAAATACATAATTATTAGGTGTTTGTGAGTGAGTTGAGAGTTTCAGTTTTGAATTGAACAATTTGCCAATTTATTGTTGACCTGTACCTGTTATGGAAGAAACAAAACAGTTGTTATTCTGAAATTTTTGTTTTTCGAAAAATTTGCCAACTTAAATACCTTCTAGGAGTGCTCCGTAACAAAGCCCTGCGGCTATTTCTCATAACGCTGACGAATAAAACTTGTTGATAATACTGTTGGAGAGTAAGAATTTTATGTATCGTATTTTGTTGTTTAATACAATATTTATCTTTTTCTATCACGTACCTGTCTTTTTTTTGAAATAATCTGATAAATTAAGAAAAGTTGCTATGTTAAGGTAAGTATTAGGTGAAGAATTTTTGTCTTAAAGGTATGTATCAGTTCTTTTTATTAGACAATGCCATTTACCTAACTTCCTAAAAATACATAACTAACATAAACAGGCTTGTAACTCCATAGTTTATAAATAACAAAAACACATGTTTTAATTAGAAAATACGTTTGTTATTTTCTCAATAGTTACTTCCGTTCACGGTGCTTTCTTCAGGTAGAACATACTTACGTACAACAAGAAATAATTGTGTAGTAGTGAAAATAGTTATATAATAAAACCGTATACATTTTAGTAACAAGATATATTTATTTTTGCAAAATGATTATTTGTGCACACAATGTCCCTTTCAGATGTTAAAATTATCTAATCGCAACCCCTAATTTAACACCTGAAAGGGAGATTGTGTGCAGAAATAATTATTTTGGAAAAAATAAATATATGTTGTTTTTATTACATAACAATTTTCACTAGTACCTACACGTAATTATTTCTTTTTTTGTACATAAGTATTTTTTTTTTTACTACACATGATATTATTAACAGAATATATAATAATTATTTATTTCAGATAAAATAGTTTGTACGGTGCATATGGGTGTTAGTTACTCTAAATACTACTTTAATCCTTACAAATGAAAATATTATCTACTTGTAGTAGAAATTTTATGTAACACAGTTAAAACATTTATGTAGCCTTCATAAGTTGCAAATAGTAAAATTACTTGTTTTCCGTACATAAGATTTTGGCTGTCCCTATATGCAACAAGTATTTTTTTTGTGGCAATGAAGTTTTTTTTTTCAGTGTACTCATGAAAACTTTTGAACTACTGTAGTTCAGTTGTTTTTGGATCTAGAATTCGTGGTTCTCTTAAAAAATACGGGGTGGTACCTATAGGAAAATTCGTATAAATATCATTGATATTAAAAAATAAACAAAGTATGTCCAATATATGCAATTTAAAACTTTCGAGGAGTGTTATGATTTGTTCAAAATCTTTTGAGAATACAGTTAGTTTACAACAGTTTTCAAAGAAGTAGGGGGGAGATATATTCAGATGGACGTGGCAGAAAAAATCTATTCTAGGTACTTGTTTACCAAATTATGAAATTATGCATTTTTGCTTGTGCAACATTATTAAACAAAAAGCCGACCAAGAACCTACCTGTATAGAAACGACCGATCCTAACAATGAGTCCGTTGAATGGTTGATTTAAAACATATGCTCAAAATAACGAGAAAAAGAAGGTTTACAATAACGAATGCATGTTTGAAACATTTTGGACTGTTAGTTTCAAATATTTAATTAAATAGCGTTTTGCTTTTTCCAACCCTGGTTCAAAGGGATGCAAGTAGAACTTTTCCCCTAAATTCAATTTATGCTCACATCAGCAGGTGAAAGAACTTAAATTAAAATCGTATCTGACAGACGGAACAGATATGAAAAATTTTTTTTTTTTTTAATAAATACACAGTTCTGGAACAAAGATTTCAAATGCCCATAAAAATGAATTTAATTAAAAAACATTTGCGGTAGACAACTAATTTTTCTTTTTATTTTATATGAATTGTTCTTTCTTTTTCAGAAAATTAAAGGTTTACATACTGTATAAAAAAGGGTCTACTTATATAATGGAGATGCCTGAAGGTGGCATATGTTACAGATTGCAAAATTCTATTTTTCATATTTGATGCTTCATACGATTATCTGCCAGGTGATATCTTCGCTCAACAGTGAAATGAATACATTTCACTAAACTCGTCACATGAGCAATTCTGATATTTTTTTTATTAAAATTTAGAGCAAAACGTTAAAAAAATAAGAAGAAAAGAAATTAAATATCTTGAATTATATAAAAAAACATGAACTCTTTTTTTTAAAATAAAAGTAAAAAAGGTCGAAACGTCGTATTTAAATATATATATTATCTAACAATGAAGAATATATGAAATTTGATGGTAGTTTGGAAGGATTGTCTAGGCATCTCCTTTGGAGGGTTTAGAGATTTTACCAAATTCATAATCTCACCTCACGTTGGAATTAAACTCTTTTTAATTTTGGATTTAATATTCTTGTAGATTTCGTTATATAAAAACATCTATACTCTATAAAATTAAAGATAGCATATGTAAGAAATAATCAATGACAACATGGGCAGCAATCTGTCTATATATTCCTTACTCGTTTTAGTGAATAAGAAAAGGATTTAACCCACAAAAGTATGTTTTGTGTAACTAAATCTATTTACGAAATACGTCGTTGGCATTGTACTATACATTTGCATGTGCTTATTTTTCATAAATAAGCATTTGTTTGAAATAATTTCATGTTACAGATAAATAGATAGATCGAAAGATATTAAGTGAAATCTTTTTTCAGTACACTACATTCTACTTTTGTTAATTTTTAATTTTTGTTCAATATATTGAAGTTTTTAAAGTACGTTTTAATGATAAATAATCGTAGAAATCGAATTGCCTCTCTGCTTAATTGCATAGTACTGTTATTGTTTTAACCGTCGTAGTGTTTCCACACTAATACCGACTGGTTGTACTGATGTACCACATTTAATTTTGTACTTTTTCGAAGGACCAATAAAACACTCGTGCAACTTTAAAACTAATTTACTATTACTTTATTATTTACACGAGGTCTTATAATTAAATTGGGAATCGTTCCCCAAGAGCCTATTAAACATAAACTCTTAAAAATGATCAAAATGAAATTTGTATTATGAGCGATGTACACTCAGCGAGTCTATATGCAGAACTGTCCTATAATATTTTGAAAACTACAAACTAGGTGATAAAACTTGTTTTGTGCCAAATGGGCCTGTTGCTATCACAATAACAACCATTCCTTTATGAGGCTATACTATAAATTTGGGAATCCCAATGTCCACTCTACGTGACCAAACAAAGGGACCCCCGTGTACCTTCTGGTAGCAATAACCGATCAGGTACCCATTTCCTGTATACGATTGAAATTTAATTCTTAAAACTAGATAAATAAAATGTACAATAGTGTAATATGAGATATATAAAATAAATTGTCTTTGATCCCGAACAGTTATTAAAACATTATTTAGTGATTCCCCCATAAAATTCAAGTTATCGATGTTTGACTGTATTCAGTAGGTATATTATTAATTAGAAAGAGTAGGATATGGTTAATTAAACCAACTAATAAATTCAAATAAGTATGTAAAAGTGGTGGGACTGTTGGATGATAGATACTCTTGTGTTCCATTCTTTTATGATGTTATGTATTTTATTGTATTTTCTCTAGGTAGCTTTCTTTGACCTTCGCAACCATACGAGTTTCCTCATTTATAAAAATAATGCCTGGTCATATTTCATTTTGATACGTAAAAGGAAATATTCGTTTATTACACTACCTTAGGAGCAAACTAGTGTCTCTTTGGGGGCAGCATTGCCATTTAATTTCACCGTTTTAATCTTATCTCGAAACCCATTCGTGATGATAAATGTCAAGATAAATAAAAAAATATTTTTTATCAAAACGAATCGCATTTTACTTTTACTAAAATGTCCACATTTTACTATTATTTACAGTATTTTTTTGCAATACAGTTATCCTGTTAAATTTTAGTTTCTTTTTAATTTCTACAAAATTTAAATTCTGATAAATAATAGTACAAAGCTATAAGTAGATAAATGCAACTCAATTATGAAAATAAATATTTTATTAAATTGGTTGGCAATTGCATCACAAATGATGAGAAATACGTGTAATTTTTACTTGATAACTCAAATTCTCCAACTTCTTTTACCTAGCCGAATATCTTGACTCGAAGAATACCTATGGCGATGAGTAGATAGGGGGGATCCCTTAATAATGTCTCTTTTTATTAGCTGTAGTAAGCAATTAAGCAGTAAGACAGTTGCGGTTAGTTGTTATCAAAATGAGACGTTGAAAAGTTTCTTTTGACCTAAAATTAAATCTCAAAGAAAATTTTGTCGTAAGTGATTCACTGAGAAAAGATATTACCTACATACTGTATATATTTATCCATCTATCTGTATATCTATATGTAGCATGAAATAAATACATATACAAATGCTCATTTACAAATATAAATACATACATGTGTATATGTATAATTAGTCAATAACTAGAAGTTTTCTTGTGTAAAATTGTAATTCGAGTTAATGAAGTTCGACTGTATTATCTTATACTCTGTGGACCTGATAATATCGTTCTGGTGCCACTTTAGTGCTGAAACATTTCCGGAGTTTCGAAGGGGTGGATTATATACATATTTCGAGTAATTTCTCATCTACCTCCGCAGATTATTGGAATTAAGTAAGATCGCTACGAACGGTAAGGAAACTTAACATCTTAAAAGCATAATATGTTCGTGTATATATTGTCTACATTATGTAAATCGAACGTGAGATGAGATGATGAACTTGGTAAATCCTTTAAACCCTCCAAAGAAAGTGCCTAGACTATCCTTTCGACAAATTTCGGTTGTTATATTGCAACAAAAAATTCAAAAACAAATTTGTTTTAGGATATTCTAAATTTAGCACTAAAAAAACAAAAAAATATTTTCTACAAAAATTTTTGTTATGGTTATATAGTTAAAAATACTCATTCAGCCTCAGCCTCAGCCTTCTTCTCCTACATCCCTCCTCCCAACACTCTGTATACATATACAGACATAAAATCAATATTTCTTTGACAATTACATTGATGCCGAAGGAGGGCTATGCTCCTCACCCAAGTTTCCCAGTTGCCCTATTTCACCATTTTTCTTTTAATCATGATTACCTTATCTGTGGCATTTATCTCACAGTATATTAGTTGTATTAGCAAAATACATGTCACATTAAAAAAAAAATGGTTTTTCTTATGAAAGAAACAAACATTTTCCATTTATGCACATAAATAATAAAAAATACATACCTTACGTACTAGTACATCAAAAGAAATCGTTTTGATAAAAGAAAACATAAAATAAAGCTAAAAGACATACATATACGATACAAGATAAACCACTTTCCATTAAAAATAACTAAAAAAAAAAAAGATTTTCTACAATGATTTTTGTTATGGTTTACATATCTATCTATTTCTTATTAATATAATCAGTGTTAAATTTCATCTATTTTAGGGAAAACCGCATCTAAATCGATTAAGAATTAATCATAATATCGCTCTTTAAAGTTTTCTTCTTTTTATACGCTTTTACGTAATCATAACCTAACTTTTCATGCAACGAAGTATACTCCTCGCCGCATCGAGGGTGACTAACTCAGGAATGCAAGTTCATTGTTATATAACTGGGTCAATCGGTCAGCGTGACAGGTGGCTGGACAGGTGGCGTCTAGCTCTATTTACAGTAGCAGGTGCAGCGCATTGACTACGAAATTCCATGATGGCCGCCGACGCAACAGCGAATCAGATGCAGCCAAATGCATAGCGCCCAATTAAATCATTGGGAACCGCATTCCTAAGTCAGTAATCCTCGGTGCTTCGTAGGGTGTACTTCGTTGCGTTAAATTGTAGGTTGTAATTACGTAAAAATATGTAATTAAGGAAAATTACGTTTAAAATGAAGTAAATTAAGCACTTCATTTAATATTTATTTATCATTATTATAATAAATATTAATGAAACGTTTATAAAATGCCTTTAAAGAAAATAATTTCTGATAAATTTTACTAAATCGTATTGTATTTAAAAAAATAATGTGTGCAATTCACACGTGGTAGAAGTGAAACCTTCAAAAATTTTGGTTACCATGCCTTTGGTAAACACGAGTGGAGAATAAGAAACACTGTATAATGCTTCCTATCTCATTTTCTCCCACTCTGTCGCTTTTTCGTTTCATCGACTTTAAAATCACAACGATACTAAAGAAGTTTTCACGTCAAAAAATAACCTCTGAGACGTGCTTTAATAAATACAAATAAAAACACATACTATTTTAAATTATTAAAAACAAACGGGATAAATATTTAACTTTTAAGCAAAGAAGAATAAACTAACTGTTGATTAATGGTTAATATAAATAAATATAAAAAATTAACCAAAAATATTCTTTAGGCTTAACCCTGTCTGGTGAATCGAGTTATCGAAGTTCGACTGTATTTCTATATTTATTTCAAGATTCTCGTTACTATTCACAAATTGTGTTTGTTTTTACGTATACATCGCCAACGACGTATCTCATAAATAGATTTAGTTACACAAAACATACTTTTTTTGGTTAAATCCTTTTCTTATATTCACTAAAACGAGTAAGGGACATATAGACAGATTGCCCATGTCGTCATTGATTATTTCATACACAAGCTATCTTTAATTTTATAGAGTATAGATATTTTTATATAACGAAATCTACACGAGAATATCAAATCCAAAATTAAAAATAGTTCAATTTGTTTTAAATAATTCGAGATATTAAATTTTTTTCGTTTTCTTTTTTTTTATATTTTGCTCTCTCATTTGGCGGTACATAATTATATTATATTACTCCAATTAATGAATATTGAAGATTACCCCATATCATATCTTTTACGTTCCCCAAAAGGCTCCCTCCCCATCCATCCATCCATCGTTAGCTACATTTTTATTTAAAATAATTAATTAATTCTAGAGATTCAAACGTCATAAACAAATAATTACAGAAACATAATAAGTTATAAACAAAGTGCAGTGGTACAGCATTGCAGTTTTCCTTGAAAACGAATCGATCATTATCAACAAATATTGCATAATATAGTCGTACAGGTAGTAAAACGTTAAAGTGACTAATTTTTGTTACTTTATGATACCTAATGTTAAAATATTATGCAGCTTTTCGGAATAGTAGGTTCAACATGGAAATTATAAATAGGAATAAAGCGAATGGGTTGTTTAAATAGTAGAATAAATAGTCGTTTTCGCGGTTCAATGAATATGGAAATTCATTCGGAACTTTAGTAGACAGGAACTGAATATTTTAATGTCGTATGTTTACTTGAATGTTGTATAATATGAATGTGCATATTCTATTTATTCATTGAAAACAAATATTATGTCAGACAACAGCCCTGAGATTATAATACAATTTCCTTTACTTTAAGGTAAAAAAAGGTTTCAGCTTTTTGCAATACAGATTCTATAACAATTTTTGTTGGTTAATTTTTAATTAATTGGTAAGCTAAACTTTCTATAACTCTTTACTTTTCTAAACCCTCATTAACTACCTAATTAGCATCAGAACATGCATAAACGATCAATACATTTTTTAATCAATTATTCCTGTAAACGATTATTTACTTTTTATCGCAATAATTGCATTATTTATGCAGCTACTTAATTAAGTTTTTAATCCATTCTACATTGTAATAATATATTATTTATTAATGCAATTATAAAAAAGGGTACCCAACAGGTCCATCATCAATGCCATGAAATTTTAATCAATTATTTCTACATCAGTCTTTTTTGCTAAGAATTTATTTTACGTTAAACTTAAAAACGATCCTTATGAGATACTGATTAAATTGTCACTTATTGTTGTTTTACATTAAGTATACAGCCTAACAAATTTATTCCTTGAAAACGTTGCTAAATCCACATTCGACCCAGCCCCCCAAATCTTTCCAGTTAACTGCTTCTCTCAGACTAAATCACGTTTAAGACCTTTTTCTTATAATTCTCGTTTTCCATTTCATGAAATTCGTATGGGCCTCACCGATCTGAAATAAAATTCTCTCCGATTTTGTTTTCTCCCGCCTCGGTTCTTCTTAAAAGGTAAAAGCATTTAAGGGAAGAAGCTTTTCAAAGGACCTGGTTAATGAAGATTAGGATTCTTAGGGGAAAACGTGTTTCTTTTCTCTATTTTATTTTATTTATTTTTTTTTGTTAAAGGAGAGGTATTAAGTATCTAGTCAACTGACATTGAGTAGAAAACAGAATAAGAAATTATTTTGATTGCAATATCAAGAAAATTTTCAGCCAGTATAAAAATAATTCTTCTATTTTCCAATTTTTAATAAAATATATAGGCCATATTCGATATGTTTGAGGCACCCTGTACATCAATATTAATTATAAATATAAGATGATGAAATAAATGTCAATCTTCCCTAATATACCTATGCATGTAGGTACATTTTAATTGTTTATTATCAGCTTTAAGAATGAGGGTCTAAAATATCAGAAAATTTGAACTGATAATAGGCGAAAATGTAATTTGTAAATTAATGGATAGGAACACATTGATTTACAATGTGAACAAAAAGCTATTTTAATGTTTAAACATTTTTTATTAGTGCACACAATTAATTAGCATTTAATGAGAATTTAATTGTTTGTGTATATTTTGATTGTACCCTTTCTAATTAATAGACGTGTTAAAGGGTAAATATGTTATTGTAGTGTTGAACATACTCGATAAAGAATCGTTATGCTTCAGTTTAAAAAAAATGAGGATTTAATAAAATTAGAAAAATTGTCCTGAAAATTGGTGAAAATTTTCCTTTATACAATTACACACTTTCTTATCGAGACGGAAGATTGGAAATTTATTTTATAAATGAGTGTGATAGGGGCACAATCAATTACCATGTGACCAAAAAACTAGGTACTTCAATTTTTATTTACCATTAGTGCACATTATTAATTAGCATTTAATGAGAATTTAATTGCTCATATGTGTCTATTTTGGATTGTGTTTACTTTACCTTTCTTAATTAATAAATGTGTTAAAGGGTGAGTATATTTCAACACCAGTCTTAAAATTAATTTAACATTAGGTAATTCGGTATTTAATAGATTTTATGAAAAAATAATATCTACCTATCTACATACCCATTAAATAAACATCAAGACAACTTAATTTGAATCCCATATTTCCATTAACATTCAACTTGAATAAATCATGGATAAGTACCCTTCAAACTGCATACTAACTAGTCAATAAATTCTGGATGATGTTCATTAATTCAAAAAAGAAGTTGAAGCAACGGGAAAATTTATTCCATTAATTTTATTAAGTAGAGTACTTAAAAGGAATATAATTGTACTTGGGCAGGTAGATGGACACACAAGTAATTCAGACACAATAAATTTTCTTCAAACAAGTTCTTTTTAATTGGTTCAACACATTTAATAAATAATCGATTAATATATGGATTGGAATAAACGTCAAGCAAACAATTTCATAAAAATAACTGCAAGTGTTTTAATTTTACAATTAAGTAGATCAGCAGCTCTTTAAATTGGGTCAAGTTGAAATAAATAAGTTTCATTTGCAGTTCACAATGCAGCAAGCAAAAGAATAACACTGTTTTGTACTCGAATATCGATTTCGACAAGGCAAGCATGTTCTTTAATTGTTCTCAAAATATGCATGTATGGGTATAAAGGAAACGAAAGAGTACAAAAAGCAACTATGTATTATAATCTTCGTAATAACCACTCAGTTCGACTAAATGCACGTGTAAGTATTCATCCTAACGATCCATTTTAGATTTTACATACTTCAAGGTGTTTTTGTTTGGTACAATAAAGTTTTTGTGTATACATAACCTCAATAAGCACGTCGTTTTATATCAGACTTATTCATCAGAGTTTGACGAAGAAAACTATTAACTTGAACAACAAAAACGTGTAAGTATATAAAACGTTGCACTTTGCACGCCACATTAATCAAATGCAGTAATT
This sequence comes from Agrilus mali, assembly GCA_029378335.1. Taxonomy (NCBI): domain Eukaryota; kingdom Metazoa; phylum Arthropoda; class Insecta; order Coleoptera; family Buprestidae; genus Agrilus; species Agrilus mali. The sequence continues at coordinate 3,869,478 of CM055655.1, read as the reverse complement.
ATTATTGAGAACAAGTTTTGCAAACATTAAAAAAAAGTGCATTTCTATAGTGCATAAAAAATAAAAAGAAACAAATTATGTATTTACCTTGCCCTGTCTCGACGAACACAGTTACAATATTATGTTTTTTGTCCAAAACGGCATTTCAATGTAGTGCGATAACAAACACAATGTTTTAATTGTGTATTTAGATAATTAACAACCACTCGCGAAGTTTCCGAACTGCCGTATAGTTTAACCGCACTACAAGAACGACCCACACACGACGACTACCGAACGAAAACTAAAACTGAAAGCTCATTGACGTTGAGCTGATTCGATTAGAGCGCCACCCTCACGGTTATTTCCGGTACTAACAAAAAGGAATTTAAATTTATTTTATATGGGGGTGTAAAATAAAAAAATAATTAAAAACAATATAATACAACCTGTTAAAAGCAGAATTGATAATGAAATAAAATTTAGGTACATATTTTCTGTTCTTTAACAATAAAAAAGAATTTTATAAATCAATCAAACAATTGAATACATTCGAACTTCGATGATTCGAATCACCACGTAATTTAAAAAGAATTATGTATGTGGTTATTTTTTGTAAATGAGCATTTTTATGTATTTAATTAATAACCAATTTATAGTATTTATCTAAAATTATTTAATATCTTTGTTATTAGCTTCATCGTTGAAGTATTTATCGTCTTGTAAATAATGATTTCTTATTTATAAATTGAAAAAAGCAAAAGTTATTCAACTCAAAAACAACTGTATTGTTTTTATCTAATTTACAAAACATTACTCATTGTTAACTTTTAATTTATTTCTGTTTTTGTATTTGATTTACAAAAAGGAATTGGCTTATGTTTAATTTTGTCGTTATATAAGGCACTATTGTCCTCTTGGATAAATTTAAATTTATTTGAAACAAAATGTATTTATTCATAAAATGTTAAGTTAAATTAAAAAAAAAAAACTATGCAGAGGCATTTGCATATATGTACAAACAGTGGCATATCTAATTAGGAATGCAAAATTCTAGTGTTATTTCCCACAAAAATAATAAAATATGAATGTGTTTTTGTTAAATACTATCAAACTTTGATAACTCAATGTCTATAAGTCGAATTATTGGAAAGTCGAACCAAATTATTTGGAAATAGCATCAACTATTATCAGAAATAAGTGTAATTTTTTCTCGAATAACTCAAATATAGTCGAATTTTCTGGGCGAATCCCTTATATAAGCAGTATTATTAAAATTTCTATATATCATTTTATAAAAGTCGATTTTCACCCTTATAAGGCACCACAAATAATACTAATAAATTATCAGAAGATTTCTGTTTTATAATAATTATAAATTAATATATTTCTTGTAAAATGATTAAAAAAAGGGGAATTCTTTGAACCACAAAAGTATGTACACATACATAAATTCATAAATATGTTTAATAATTTAATGCAAAACAATTTGCTGTTATCTATAGTTTAATGATAAACAATATGACCAAGACACCACACCAAGTAATGGTCATTTGCATGTACACAGATACACATAATAATATTGACTTCATTACACTTTTATTAATTAGCGTAATCACATGACTACTTGTGTTATATTCGTATATTATTTAAGTCAGACACAAAAAAATTCTCTATGATAACATTAAGAAGAAGTGTAACATCTCAAGTCATGGCTACAATAAAGGCGAAAAAAGCGGCCATTAGGAAGAAAATTGAGGAGAAAATTGGGACCCTCAGCGCTGAAGAAAAGGCGAGGCAATCGAACGAAATTCTAAAGAAGGTAGGTATATATTATAAATTAATTACATAATCAAAAATAGATTTGCTATTGATTTTTGACCTATCCTAAGTTTCATAAACAAATATTATTTAAAATGTTCATTAAAGAGGAGAAAAAAGACAAACAGAATCAAAAATGGACAATTAAATATCCACTGAATGACAATTAAGTGTCATAATGAGTAATTTAATGCTCGGGGATATTTTTCTTTAAGAATTAAAATTAAATGAACAGAACATAAGTGAAAAAATTGTTTGAACAATTTAAACTTTAATTTCTCTCAAGGATACTTAATTATCTAGCGTTTAATATAAAATTTCCTATCCAAAACCCAAAATACCTACTTTTCGTATTAAAATAAATTGTCAGGTAGATAAATATAATTAATATTTTATTTATCTTGAGGGAGCCCGTACATAATTTAACAATTACAATAAATAAAATTAGATTATTTTTTATTGTAGGTTTTGGGGCTGGAAGAGTATAAAGACAGTAATAGAGTTTCAATTTATTTGAGTACCAGCAACGAAGTCGATACTGAACCAATAATCAGAAACATATTTGAATCAGGAAAAAAATGTTTTGTACCACGGTAAACATATACATACAATGTCTTGATTTATAATAGTTTAATAATTAATAAGTTTATGTTGTAATTCTACATGTTAGATATCATGGTAAAATAATGGAAATGGTAAGACTGCATTCTATGGATGATTGGGAAAAACTTCCATTAACAAAGTGGAATATTAAGCAACCCTCTGTGAAGGAAAATCGAGAAAATGCCTTAGAAACTGGTAAGTCGGTACCTATATTAATTTGAATTTTATAAATAGGTATTTGTTAATTATCATATTGTATGTAGGTATGTATATAAATCTTTTAAAACAAAAAAAAAATGTAAAACAAAAACATACAAAAAACATCCGAAAACCAAAGGATTTGTTTAAGAAACAAAAGAAGATTAAAAAACAAAAGAAGTTATTAAAAACAAAAGAAATGATTAAAAACAAAAGAAATTATCTGAGAAACAAAAAAAGTTATTCAAGAAAAAAGAAATTATTCAAAAAAAGGCAAAAATTATTTAAGAAACAAATAATAAAATATTCACAAGAGACAAAAGAAATTATTAAAAACTACAAATGATATTCTATAAAAATTTCTTTAACTAACAAATTTAGTAAAATACGTACAACGAAAGAATATTTTTGTTGCAGTACCTAAAGTGGTGCTATTTATTTTTGAATTTTCTTGTATGAGGTGCACAATAATTCCTTTTTGTGTTATTTAAATAAAACTGTTCATATTAAACAAATTTTACCATTTTCTCCCATATCTGGTCGTTCAAAGCAGGTGAAAGATTTTTTGATATAAAACCGATACTTTTAAAATGTAATTTTATGATTTCTGGAGATATTTCAAACATCTGCGTTTCTTATCGATTATAATATACCTCACGTAATGTCATATGATAAAAATACAACTTTATAACAAAGGAAAACGATAAAAAAAATCTCTGACGATCCTGCTACTGTCTTGTATGTACTTGTAAACATGATATCGTTTATAAAATAACATTTATTACTTTTATAATTGGAAATAGACTGGTAAACAAGTAATGGTGAATGAGCCGGGAAAGTAAGGTAATATCTACGTACGTATTGAAAATAATACGAAGCCTGAAGCTTTATAATTGTGTAGCAAAATTTTTTTTAATCTTCCATTCACTGTATCAGCACTTGAAACTCCATTTTAAAAATCGTAAATAAAGTTATTAAAGAAAAGTTTTATTTTTGTAGTCCATAACGAACGTTGTATAATATTTCATCCATCTGAAGAAGACACAGTACAGCGAAACGTTTGTTGTAAAAGTCTTTAAACTTAATTTATTTATATTAATTTCTCCACATGAATTTGTCTGTCCATTATGATTTCTGGAGGGCAAGGAGGGACAGGACGAAGGGCTTATTAAAGACATATTGTACAAATTATATTAAAAGCAGGAATAGGGACAAAGAGAACAAGAGGAACACTTAACAGTGAGGGTTGTTAAAGCTGATTCGAAAATCAATAATAGTTCGCTCTTACTTATAATTTATAAAATTACGATACAGCCTTAAATGACAAACTAATGTTATTATTTATTCATGAGAGAAATAAATTCGAACTAACTTTATACTTTCATAAGATGGACCAGTTTCATATAAAACGAATAAACTACAGCTAAATTGTTGATGTGTATGTCTTATTGTTCAATGATTCGAAGTATTGATACCTTGAACTTTTTTGCGTCACATTGTTTTCGAGTTATCGATGTTTGACTATATATTCTATAATTCTGGTTTGATTAAATTTAAAAATACAACAAAAGTTTTGAAATAGATAGGTATACAGGGTTTTTCAGATTGATGGGCTATTAGAAGTATATGAATTAGTAGAAGGAATTAAATTCTGAAACTTGGGCTCATTTGGTTATTGTTTATGCCGCTTCTTTTAAAAATATATTCAAGTTCGATTTACATCCGGTTATACCGGAAGTCGATACCAACTTTGTTATTTTAAATGGAATGGTATATTTTTTACGCTGAATTCGAATAAAACGTGTAATTCTAAGGTAAGTTTGATAACCAACTTGTACACCTATTGCAATCGGTTTCTGAGTTAATTTAATTTATAGAAAAAAAAATCGCTACCGCAACCCAAATTATAAAAAATCATAACTTCCACAAAATACGACTTAGAGTGTTGAAATTTTTACTAGTAATAGCTGAATATTAGTGCTAACGACTTGACAAAATTGAATTAAATAATTTATACAGGGCGTTCAAAATAAAATTCTAAAATTTAAAAACTTCAAACACGAATTACCTCGTTTTTTCAAATAACACCTACTATTTTTTATTTTTTCAACCGATTCCTTTTTTTATCCTCTTTCGATCTATATGGATACTTCCTATTTTATTTGAAAATTTTGGAATAATTTTGAATTATTACAAAAAATAGGAAGTATCCATATAGATCGAAAGAGAATAAATAAACGAATCGATTGAAAAATAAAAAAATAGTAGGTGCCATTTGAAAAAACGAGGTAATTCGTGTTTGAAGTTTTTCAATTTTAGAATTTTATTTTGAACGCCCTGTATAAATTATTTAATTCAATTTTGTCAAGGCGTTAGCACTAATATTCAGCTATTACTAGTAAAAATTTCAACACTCTAAGTCGTATTTTGTGGAAGTTATAATGTTTTATAATTTGACTTGTGATAGCGATTTTTTTTCTATAAATTAAATTAACTCAGAAACCGATCGTCATAGGTGCACAAGTTGGTTATCAAACTTACCTTAGAATTACACGTTTTATTCGAATTCAGCGTAAAAAATATACCATTCCATTTAAAATAACAAAGTTGGTATCGACTTCCGGTATAACCGGATGTAAATCGAAATTGAAAATATTTTTAAAAGAAGCGGCATAAACAATGACCAAATGAGCCCAAGTTTCAGAATTGAATTCCTTCTACTAATTCATATACTTCTAATAGCCCATCAACTTGAAAAACCCTGTATACCTAAATGTAGATGGGTAGGAAAAGAAGGAAAGTACAAGAACAGAATGATAAGATGCTAGATACTTCCTGAAATATGAAGGGCTAGTTAACAATATATTGAAAGCAAAAAAAGGAGTAAAGAGGGGAAGATAAATAATTAGATAACTGTGGATACATTGCCTCGCGATAGGAAGTACTGTCAACTTAAAAAGTATGATATTACAGTATAAAACCCTTTCACTTCTGCCAGTTTCCTTGAGACAGAGTTTCTCAACTTTTAAAGGCATATTTTCCCCACTTTAATGGTTTAAAAATTTTTTTGTGTCAGTTTTTTAATTAATTTGGTATATAGTCAGTCAGTGTAGAAAATATTTTCTTTAGCAAACTATTTTTATTTATCATGAGATATTTCAGGTGGTCTAGACATTATTATATTACCTGGGGTTGCGTTTACGAAAGAGGGCGAAAGACTGGGACACGGAATGGGTTATTACGATAATTTTTTATGGAAACTCAGAGAAACTCAAGAAAACAAACCTTACACAGTTGCAGTAGCTTTTAAGGAGCAAATCGTCGATTGTTTACCCTTGGAAGAAACGGATTATAAGCTCGATTCAGTTTTATATGCAGAATAATTTTTTTAGTAGATATCTGTAATATTGTATATTAAAAGACAACCTATTTTATGTATAATTACTAAATAAATAGTTTTTATTACATTATTTTTATAATATCTGTATGAATAAAAAACTAAATGTTTAACACTGAAATTTCATGAACATTATTTGTTGTCATTTTGGATTTCTTTGAATCAGATTGAAATTTATACATGAACTGGGAACACTTTGTCAAGGATTTGAATTAAATTTAAAAAAATATTCACTTAAGAAGTCACAATTGAATTGAATTGAAAGTATTCGATGAAAAATTTAAGAAACAATAAAGAACATTCAATACAACGATTCGACTATGTACTATCATCAGTTAAGTACTTTTGTTTATCAAAACGTCATATATAGTAAATAATTGTTTTACACGTAAAAGTATATCACATCTGGAATGATTTTTAATGCAAAGATGACAAACACTTTTTAACTAGTTTTTTACTAAATAATGGCCAGTTATTAAAATTAAAAAATAACTCAATAAGAAAACCCAGACCATGGCTAATAAATAATTCAAAATGTCACGAACCATTAAATATAAGAGAGTAGCAAAATGTGGATCTTACACTGCACGTTAGTTAAAAATGGGACGAGTTATGTCTCACCTCGCATCACTATGTCATAGATCATGAGATTTTATCTAATGTTTTTAACAAAAGTGATCAGAACAACTGCGGCACTAGTCAAAGTACCTAACAATTACAAATATGCACTCAGTTCCTAAAAAAGTGACGCACCTCATTCTGGTTGCAACTTAGAAGCTTTGTCATTTCTGAGCAAATGGATAGAATTTGATGTACTGTATTAATGTTATCAATAAAACATTTATTTTAAGACTAGCTATGCCCGCGACTTCGTCCTTCGGCAATTTTTTTTCTTCTATATTCTTATTTTCTGAGCCGTAAGCGTTTTTGCCGACGTCATTACACAAAAACTTTCATTCCTTATTTTTGCCCCCTTTAGGATAAAATTTTTACAAACTTTAAATGTCGTATTTATATCTAATCAAAAGCATAAAAAATAAGTTTCAAGCCTCTAGCTTTATATCTACTTATCTATCTCTGTACCAAATTCTCATTTAAATCGGTTCAGTAGTTTGGGCGTGATTGCGTAATACACAGACAGACAGAGTTACTTTCGCATTTATAATATTATATATTAATATAGTTTAATTATAGTTTAAAATAGTTTATATAACTTAGTATTCAACTACTTTTATTGATCCAAATAAACAAAACCTTTATAACTTATTACACTTTATATTTTAATTTTCTGGGCCGTAAGCTTTTTGGATGACGTCATTACACAAAAACTTTCATCGGCTAATTTTATCCCCTTTAGGGTAAAATTTTTACAAACATTGAATGTCGTATTAATTATATCTAATGAAAAGCCTAAAAAATCTTTAAAAATTACGGAATTTCCGCACAAACTTTCCTATTTCAACCCCTTACAACCCTTTCTTCGCATTAAAAAGTAGCCTATGTCCTTTCTCAGGCTCTAGACTATCTCGATACCAAATTTCATTTAAATCGGTTCAGTAAATTTTAGGCGAGATTGTGTAGCATTCAGACAGAGTTACTTTCGCATTTATAATATTCCGCGAATTCATTTTCATCGATTTTCCTATGGGAATAAGATATTTTCCCGCAGTAAAACGTAGCCTATGTGTTAATCCAGGGTGTCAGCTAACTCCATACCAAATTTTATTAAAATCGCTTCAGCCGTTTAGACGTGAAGAAATAACAAACATACATACTCACACAATCACAAACTTTCGCCTTTATAATATTAGTGGATTAATATAATATGTATTTCTTATACTACACACCAATTAATTACCTAGATACTAAAATCTACTTAAGGGGCTGTTCATAAAATACGTCACACTAAAATTAGCTTTTTTGACCCCCTACCCTATGGTTGTGACGCTATGTCACACTTTCTGTGACCCCCCTGTAAATATTTCGTCACAAAAACTAACCCCCCCCCCTGAACATGATAAATTTTGATTGATAATACACAAATTTTGATCGTCACAAATATCTATTTTGTTACGATAATAAAATTTAAATAAATTAATAAATATCTTTTGTAACGAACAAATAAATAACATTTCTATTTATCAGAAGTCCAAGGGTTTTTTGATGAACGGCGAACGTCACGTTGCCGTAGATCCCCCGTCCCCCCTTGTCACATCTTGTCACACTCAGCAAGACCCCTCCCCCCCTTTTGTAAGCGAACGTATTTTATGAATGGCTCCTAAGTGCATGATTTTTTTTATTTGATTATTATCTGCAATTGAGAAGTCAATTAGTTTATTTTACTAGAAAACAGTCATAATAAATGCTCTTAAAAGAAGCGTCATTGATACACGCTGTACCTACGTACTTTTTATACAGTTACTTGATTAATACACAGGGTGAGACAAAAATTAAGAAACAAGCATTTTTTGAGTTTTTGAACTACCATCCAGGAGGCTTTGAAAAAGTTTTAGTCCCCTTTAATTTTTTTGAAGAGCAAAGGAAATATCTACTAATAAAAAAATATTAATTAAATTCAGTCTTATAGTCGTTTCGTTCACAAACGATTAATCTTCAAAATAGCAATCAAAAGTAGTTGTGCATTTCCTTTGGAGCTGAGTGTATTTTAATTACATAATAATAATTATCAATTATCTTCAACTTATTTTTTTAAACTATTATTATCTGTATCAAATATGTATTATTATTCCAGATAATTAAATAAAAGATTTATATCTGGCACTGGTACATTTCAGTATTTAGGTAAATAATTGGAGCGTAGTATAAGATTTAAACTTTACCAGCATAATATCTTATCATTTATTGTAAACAACGAGTGTCCTTCCTTAATTATCAGCGTTGTCTGGTTTTTTGAATAGCGAATTTTTTTTTATAAAATAACGTGAGTTCATACGTCTAGTCACAATCAGTGCGTGAACATTATTGTTGTATTTAAGCAGTTAACAATTAACGTCATATAATTAATTATATGAACTATGTCTTCAGTGATAATTATATTGATGATATTTTTGGGATGTGCCAAAAGTGCGAACATTTTAGGATTTTTCCCGATCGCTGCGGTTAGCCACCAGCAGTTTTTTCAACCAATTTGGAGGGAATTGTCTTTGCGAGGGCACAACGTAACGGTCTACACCCCAAACCCTTTACGTAACTCATCTTTGATAAATTTAACAGAAATAGACCTCAGTGACTTTTACAATAACATGAACAAGGGTCAGATAAAGACTGTAATAGATGTGTCAACGTCCCCTTTCCACACATATCAGGCGATTTACGAAAAACTTGTGATGCCGCTGTTGGATGTGTTCGAAAATCATGTCGAAATAAAAAAAATTTTGCGTGACACAACGTCCCAATACGATGTAGTTTTAGTGGAACCGTTTCCCATTGTTTTTGCTGCCCTAGGAAACAAATTTAATTGTCCTGTGATCTCGGTAGTTTCCCTAAACCCCTTTACACCTATCCACGAAAATTTTGGGAATCCCATACATCCCGTTTATTACCCCGACGTCCCTTTGACTTACGACCGGGATCTCAACTTTTTCGAAAGACTTTACAACGCTTTTCAAACGTTGAAAATTATTATTTATCACGAGTACAGCATTTTACCTCGATGTGAAGAATATATGAAAAGGAATATTGGTGCTAATTTACCACCATTACGCGAAATTAGCAGAAATCTTAGTGCCCTGTTCTTCAGTTATAACCCTGTGTTTGATATTGTTCGACCCTTGAACCCTCTGTCCATTCCAATGTCATTTATGCATGTTCGACCACCGAAGGAACTACCCCAGGTATGTACAGAATAATTTAACAGTTTTACAATTAGACAGTAGACGAAGAGAGAGTGGCGAGGGGTTGAAAAGGGGGCTTAGTAATTTAGTAAGAAATTATTTGTTTATGTAAATGTAATTAGGCATTAAAGGACAACATTAATTTAAAGCTCTAGAGCACCAAAACTGATGCGTATCTTTACCCTCAGGGTAGCAAAAAAAATAAGTATAAAGGGGTGTCGAACTAATATTCTAATTAATTGTGCAACAACCGCATCGAATTAATACAATTTTAAATAAAAATCTTGCAAGACCAAAATCTCTTTTAATCTTTATCCCTCAGGGCACAATAGTCCGGTCAATTTAGACATTCCAAGCTACATAAATTCCCACCAAGCTGAAAATCAGTAACATTGTTTAAAATATGATTAAAAATAAAATTTGAAAGTTCCCTATCTGTCCCCTGTATGGAATTTTTTTTTATCAAGATCAAAGGTCAAAAAAATGAGTTTATCGCGATTTTCAGCAAAACGGTAAGTTTTATCATAAAATTACCCCAGACAAAAATTGTAGATCATAAAATTATCTATAAAATATGTACCAATATTTATTTTCCTAAGAGCCACCGTTTCTGAGATATCAGGTAAAATGAAACCCAGTCCCTTATTTTATACGCCAGTGTAACCTCGAGACAACATCTGTCTCCTGTTCAATTGTATGCGTGGCTAGGGTCTTATACCTGCTTTATGTCAGTGTGCCCAATAAATGAAATACTGTTAGTCTCAGGGTTGCCAGATTAGGGGATTTTCCCAAAAAAATAGGGGATTTTTTACCATTGGCGTATTTTTTGGGGATAATTTTTCAGGGGAATTCTTCTGGGAAAAAATTTTCCTCTAAAACCTTTTTTCTATTTGCACTAAATATTTTCTAGTTCTTGGGGATTTATGTGTCACATAGCTTATTTTGGGGTATTTTAGAGATACATATTTTCTGGGATAAGTTTATGCTAAAACTTACCGTTTTGCTGAAAATCGCAAAAAACTCATTTTTTTGACCTTTAACCTTGAATAAATTTTTTTCCATACAGGGGAAAAACGGGGAACTTTCAAATTTTATTTTTAATCATATTTTAAACAATCTCACTTTATTTTCAGATTTGCAGGAACATTTTGTAATAGTTTAAACTTCAACTACGTAGAGGTCAAAATTTCAAATATGTTTATTATTATGTAATAGTTTCTAGAAATAAGAGAATTAGTTTGGTCGGTGACTGAATTATGAAACATTATGAAATAAACAAAATATAATTTAAAATGTATATTAGAAAAAATCTACACATGTTTCGGTGGATAACACCTTTATCAAGAGTATATAAGATAATATAAAGTACATAAAGTAGAGTTCTTCTAATATACATTTGAAACATTTAAAAGCGTTTTTTTTAAAATTATATTTTGTTTGTTTCTAGAAATTTTGCAACAACCGCATCGAGTGTCAGAAGCTAAAAAAGAGCGATTGAAATACGATATTAAATTAAAATCCTGCAAGACCAAAATCTCTTGCAATCTTTACCCCTATGGGCACAAAGAAATTAAGCATGTAGAGGGCAAATTTTTAAATATTTTTTTTTATATAGAGACATATTTAAATTCCTTTCTTTGGCAGTAAATAGATTGTCAGCAGTGGTGGATTTAACAGCAGGCTGAATAGGCTACAGCCCTTAGGAGGCAGATTGTAGGGGGCGGCAAAACTTTGCTCAAAAATTTTTTTGTCTTACAGAAATAAAAAAATATATATTATTATGTATACATGGAAAAAAAAGAGGCTCAAAAAATCAACAAAATTACAATATTTTAGTGCTATACAGTATACTGAATACACTAACGTCTGTATATGAAAAATTACTAAACGCTTATTTATAAAATATACTATTGTGATTTTGAATTTTTAAAATATTCCAATAGCGTTTAAGTATTACATTTTAAATTTAGTATTTTTACCTATTTTTTAAATTAATTATTGCCTTAATTTTTTCTTTAGGTCCACCCACACTATTCAATTAATGTGTAATATTTTTCACCACTTAAATATCTATTCGAAGAAAAATGGGATCCGAAATAACAAATATTATATAAATATATATGTGGAAAATTAATACTTTTCTATTGATATTTCTGATCATACTAACAACCTGTTTAAGTGTAGAATAAAAAGTTTAATAAATTTACACGTAAAAAATTGCATATTGTTGTACAGAATTTCATAAATATTATACATTTCTTAGAATGATGATAATTAAAAAAAAACGTATAAGAAATAAAACACAAAAGTTTTAAGAGTTTAACAAAATTTTTAATATTCACGACGAATCGTTTCACCTTACTAAGGCTTCATCAGGTGATGAATTGTACAGAACAAAAATTAATTACAATATATATATACAACATTATGAAGTGGGGGGGAAAATATTTAATAACGGTGATTTATTAATGTCTAATTGGTCATTAAGAATAAGTTTAAGATTATTGTATTTATTTATTTCAAAAGATTCAAGAAGATTCAGTTTGTAACCCTTGTTTTCTTTGTGTAAAATTTTAAATTCAAAATTTGGTTGATGTTTTTCTTCCAAAAGATGATTGGCGTAGGTAGACGTGTCTTTATTTTTGGCGAAGGCGTCTTGATGTTCTTTTACTCTTTCGCAGAACTTCCTTCCTGTCTGACCAATATATACTTTTTGGCAACTTCCACAGTTTAGCAAATAAACCCCTGAACCCGATGTCCTATCATTAGTATCCTTATTATTTTTAAGTAAATTTCCTAACGTATTTCTTGATTTAAATGCGGTTTGTATGTTAAGTTTATTAAGTTCTCTAGAGATTTCTTCTGTAAGTTTACCGGCATAAGTGAAACTAGAATAATTTTGAATGTTTTTTTGGATGGGGTAAATTGACCGTAAAATATTTTTCTTACGTTTATTTTTTAAAATATTATCTATGATTGTGGTAGAAAATCCGTTATTATAAGCGATATTTTTGATCCGACTAAGTTCTGTATCAAAATGTTCTTTCGATAGAGGAAAAGTAATAAGTCTATGAATCATAGAGTGATAAGCGGCAATTTTATGTGAATAAGGGTGAAAGGATGTATTATGTATATTTATAAATTAATAAAAAACATCATTTTAATATCTACCATAAACCTACACATACGGATACTACAATACATAATACATCCTTTCACCCTTATTGGTCAGACAGGAAGGAAGTTCTGCGAAAGAGTAAAAGAACATCAAGACGCCTTCGCCAAAAATAAAGACACGTCTACCTACGCCAATCATCTTTTGGAAGAAAAACATCAACCAAATTTTGAATTTAAAATTTTACACAAAGAAAACAAGGGTTACAAACTGAATCTTCTTGAATCTTTTGAAATAAATAAATACAATAATCTTAAACTTATTCTTAATGACCAATTAGACATTAATAAATCACCGTTATTAAATATTTTCCCCCCCACTTCATAATGTTGTTTTTATATATATTGTAATTAATTTTTGTTCTGTACAATTCATCACCTGATGAAGCCTTAGTAAGGTGAAACGATTCGTCGTGAATATTAAAAATTTTGTTAAACTCTTAAAACTTTTGTGTTTTATTTCTTATACGTTATAATGGAGTTTAAACATATAAGTGCCTCCTCAATTAAATAATTAAAAAAAAATATCTAATGATAATATTGTAATGAATAAAAGCCGTAAATATCCATTCAACGAAAGTTCTTAACACTCTTACATTTTTAATCGTAATGAATTCGTATCAATATTTGCCGATTAATCTTATAAAAATATAATACAATCATAAAGTTGCAATTTCATTGACAAAAAATTGATTGTGAATTAGGGTATAGAATTGCAGGTGTCAGTAGGGGCGACAAATGTGTAAATCCGCCACTGATTGTCAGTGTGATTAACTTTCTAGCTTTTAAAAAAACTATCATCATGATGACATGTTAACAGGACAATATTTAAATTCCTCTTTAACCAATTAATCTACTCTTTATTTATAGGTCAATAATAGTCTGTGTCGATATACGTATATTTATAGGATGTGAAGAAATTTCTCGACGAGGCTAATGAAGGTGCTATCTACATGAGTTTGGGTTCTAACATGCGAAGTGCATTCCTAGATAAAAATGTCCTTGAAATGTTTACGCAAACGTTTTCCGAATTACCTTACAAAGTATTATGGAAATGGGAAAACGATAGTCTGCCGGGAATTTCCAAAAACGTACTGTTAAAGAAATGGTATCCACAACAGGACATTTTAGGTATAAAAAATTCACCTACAGATATACTTATCTATTTCATAAATATTTTAATTTCATGGGGATTCCCCAAAAGTCTATTAACTAAAAAAAAAATACCGGCCAAATGCGAGTCGAACTCGCGCACCGAGGGTTCCGTACAAACCTGTATATATGTGATGTAACTTAAAATTTAAGGTTTTCCGGGAAATTTTTTCCTTTATATGTGCTATGAAACATTGCTTCATGCCAAATTTCAAGATTTTAAATCGACTGGAAGTACCCTTTAGGTTTTGATTCCCTTGCGAGTAGTTGCGAGTTTGAAAATATGCGGCTTAAATTGCTGTTTCTTTTGATTGCGTTGACATAGAAGTTTGATTTTGTTACAGCTTAAAGGTATTATAGACCTGAGTATTTGATATGAATTTCAATTTAATACCTCTACGCGTTCATCAGGAAAGGGGTTGTAACTTTAAAATTACTTAAAATATTTTTATTTAATGATGTAACTAAAAATTTACGGTGCTATAAGACGTTGCTTCGTACCAAATTTCAAGATTCTGAGTTGACGGGGAGTACCCTGTAGGTTTTGATTCGAAAATTTGCGGAAAATTGGGGAGGGGGTCAAAAAAAGCTAATTTTCACGTGACGTATTTTACGAACAGCCCCTAACACTACATCATTTTTCCTTTTTATTTTCTTACTAGATCTTCCTTCTCTCTAAATTCAATTTTTAATAACGAGGATATAATATCGTTCGGTTGACTGAAGCTTCCTACCTCCCTATAATATTTCACGAAAGCTATTTCACTTCCAGCTCATCGTAACGTGAGGGTTTTTATAATGCAGGGTGGACTTCAATCTACCGATGAAGCGATATTCAATAAAGTTCCCTTAATTGTGCTGCCTTTTTTTGGTGACCAGGCGTACAATGCCAAAAGGGTCGAGATAGTTGGAATTGGAAAATACATTAACCCTTACACACTGACAAAGGAATTATTGAAGACGACTATATTGGAAGTGTTACAAAATCCGAAGTGAGTATTTATTACAGCAATTTCTCACAATTTTATTAAGTAAGTCATTTTTGAATTTTTATATAAAACTAGGGTTAAAATACATCACATGTTCTATGGTATAAAAAAGATGTAAGGACCTATTTTTTAACGTAGATATTATAGATTTATATCATAGATAACGTAGATATTGAGAGACTTATTCGGCCATTAAACATTTCAATGTTTTTTGGTCACTGTTCGTTCTTGTTTCCAATTATTGATCTTCATTCGACTGCAAACACAATTTAACTGACAAAAAGTCACTGAATGTTGATTTATATATCATCGAACATCGAAATTCCCAGTACCAGATCACTCTAGAATATTTAGAGGTACCTACATCAGTTTGAAACGTAGATGTACACTTTTTGAAACTTTCTAGAACATTCAAGAAATTTTTAGAACTTTCTCGAACATTCTAAGTCGATAATAACAGTTTGCGCTCATTTAAGAATTTTTTAGATCATTTCAGAAATTTTGAGATCTTTCCGGAAGTCCTTATGACTTTTCACCTTTCTGCCACCTACAACCACCCACTTCCACCCACCGCGAAATAACTCCCTTACTCCCACCTGGAGACCAAGGGGTATTTACCACCCCAACAGGAAGTTGATTGGAGTAGGTAGAGATAGAGAAAACCCTGTCTTTACGTACAAACATTAGCATTTTATATATGTATTTAGATTAAAAATCTTTCTTTTAAGTTCCACCTTTTTAAATTCGTCCTTTCATACCTGTTTAATTAAATTTTTAGGTATAAAAATAAGGCAGCAGAAATATCAAAATTATGCTTAGATGAACCCATGACAGGAATCGAAAAAGCTGTATGGTGGACAGAATATGTGATCCGAAACAAGGGCACAAAACATTTAAGAAACGAAGCAGTAGATGCCCCCCTTCATAAATATTTTATGTTGGACATTATATTGTTTTCTATTTTAGTCATTTACGTTATGTACCTCTTACTTAGGTCGTTAAGTGTTTTTAAAAAAATTGTATTTTTATGTCTTTTAATACCGGTTATAGCATACATTCTAACTTAATTGCAATTAAAGTTTTTTTACAATGTTAAGAAATTGTAAACTATTAGAATCAATTTGTAAATATAAGGTAATTAGAGGTGGGTACAACGAGTACCGAGTGACTTCTAGTGTGAATAATATATAATAAATAGAATAAAACGCCTTATAACACTACAAACAATATTTATTGGATTAACCAAATGTTTACATTTTCAACGAAAGTTTGTGTGTGTGAGTGTGTATGTTTGTTACTTCTTCACGTCTAAACGGCTGGAGCGATTTTAATAAAATTTGGTATGGAGTTAGCTGACACCCTAGATTAACACATAGGCTACGTTTTACTGCGGGAAAATATCTTATTCCCATGGGAAAATCGATGAAAATGAATTCGCGGAATATTATAGGTTAAGGCGAAAGTAACTCTGTCTGTATGCTACACAATCTCGCCTAAAATTTACTGAACCTAGAGCCTGAGAAAGACCACAGGCTACTTTTTAATGCGAAAAAAGGGTTGTAAGGGGTTGAAATAGGTAAGTTTGTGCGGACATTCCGTAATTTTTAAAGATTTTTAAGGCTTTTGATCAGATATAAATAAATACAAAATTGAATGTTTGTAAAAATTTTACCCTAAAGGGGATAAAATTAGCCGATGAAAGTTTTTGTATAATGACGTCGTCCAAAAAGGTTACGGCCCAGAAAATTAAAATATTAAGTGTAAAAACTTATAGAGGTTTTGTTTATTTGGATCAATAAAAGTAATTGAACACTAAGCTATATAAACTATTTTAAACTATAATTAAACTGTATTAATCTATAATATTATAAATGCGAAAGTAACTCTGTCTGTCTGTGTATTACGCAATCACGCCCAAACTACTGAACCGATTTAAATGAGAATTTGGTACAAAGATAGATAAGTAGATATAAAGCTAGAGGCTTGAAACTTATTTTTTAAGCTTTTGATTAGATATAAATACGACATTTAAAGTTTGTAAAAATTTTACCCTAAAGGGGGCAAAAATAAGGAATGAGTTTTTGTGTAATGACTTCGGCATAGCTAGTATATTATAATAGGTATCAATTAAAAATCTTTTATCTTGATTCTTATGTGCTCCTTATACATGGGTGCTAACGTACCTACTCGAATGAAACAAAAAGTAATTTCATAAAATCAGTCAATTCTAAAAAGTAGTATAAAAAAATGCGCGAGTCAAGGGTCAAAGGCTTATAAATTGCTTATCACCTACATAATACATGTACCTAATGCTCAACGAATGACGAAATTTTTGTACCTACATAATACCCACTTACAAAATTTACTAAATTACTTACAGCCATTAATTAATATTCGCGAAAATAATCAGATTCTTACCTTACGATTGATAAATAAAATTCTGAAAAAATATCCACAACAGACAACACAACACAACATGTATTTTCAAGATAGACATAACCTCGCCAGGTCAAAGTCCTTTAAAGGTTATCTTCTGTTGTCCTAATATTATTTTGAACGAAACACTACAGAAACGGCACATATTATCATGTTAAATCACACAAACTTAAACGAATATTTTTTGGACAATTATCAACGAATTCGTCAAATAAATACCGCAAAAACTAATTATTAATAATCAACCGAAACAACCGAACGTCACCGTTTATTTAATGACGCTACTATAATAATAATCAACAGGGGCGACTACGATTAATTCGATGGGACAAGCGCAGCATCTAGTGGCCATCAAGCTGAAACATTTTTTAAATTAATTTTTAATTAATCACAAACCAATTATTGGAAAATTAATTATATATTTTCCAAAATTTTAAAACAGGTAGAAATTAATAGAATTAAACCAATAAACGAACTTTTGAAAAAAATATATTATTATTATAATTAATTCACACACAAATATTTGCATAAAAATTATTTTTTGGAGAAAAAAACTTACCTTTTGTTGTCTCTGAAGGTTGTGCACCAGAAAATAAATTTTTGCACGTTGAAATATTTATTATATTATGTATAAATAAAGATTATATACAATTCGATTAAATACTTACTAAAAGATTGTTTTAATAAACAAATTAACTTACATAGTACATATCTACATAATTTTTTGGTTTCAAAATTATTATCGTCGTTCAAAATTATTACAATAAAATAAAAAAAGGCACAAAACTGACACTCTGATGATGGTTTTAAGACATTTATGTACATACATACTTAATATGTAGATAGGCAATACAAATGAGAAAATATATTTTTACATATTTATATTTACATATGTATTATAACTAGCTACATTAGCAGGATAACATGACACGAATTATATTTATCACATTTTATATTTGTAATAAGTAATAGAATAGATAACATTTTAAGGCTTCACTAGTCCATTTATAGTCTGAGTCATGTAAAATGGCAGATCAGCCAATAAAACTGTCAAAAGTGACATCCTTTAAATACACCTAAGTGCAAGTAATTGTATAAAAGCACTTTAATTATTGTTTTTATTAGAAAATCGGTCTTGAACCAGCTACTAAAATCAAACTATAGTCTGAGTCATGTAAAATGGCAGATCAGCCAATAAAACTGTCAAAAGTGACAGCCTTTAAATACACCTAAGTGCAAGTAATTGTATAAAAGCACTTTAATTATTGTTTTTATTAGAAAATTGGTCTTGAACCAGCTACTAAAATCAAACTATAGTCTGAGTCATGTAAAATGGCAGATCAGCCAATAAAACTGTCAAAAGTGACAGCCTTTAAATACACCTAAGTGCAAGTAATTGTATAAAAGCACTTTAATTATTGTTTTTATTAGAAAATTGGTCTTGAACCAGCTACTTAAATCAAATTATAGTCTGAGTCATGTAAAATGGCAGATCAGCCAATAAAACTGTCAAAGCTCATAGTCTCTTTTTATGCTCAAGTGCAACTGTATATAGGTAATATTATGGCATCATGCAAAGCTTAAAATAGTTTGAAAGTTTTACAGGGGTTTTCAAAAAGGTAATGACACTTGTAAATATTTATTAGCATAACTGCCTATTTAAATGATCCAGACTGTATGTAGATTTTATATGTATGCTATAACAGAATTTATAAAAATAATTCTACAATTTAAAAAATATTACAGAAATTATTAGGAGAACAGAAGGTGTCAAGGAAATAAATATGAAAAGGCACCTTTTCTGGAGACGGATTCCTAGTCAGAGGCATATTGAAAGTGGAAACAGGAATAGAGAGAGGTAGATGAGGATCTAGATGAGATTACTGTCCACAAAGAAGTCGAATGATTTTAGACAATATATAAAATTAAAAAACACTGTTTTCATTTCAATTACAAAACTGATAAAAGATTAATTTTAAGTTCTTTATCACGTTTGAGCCAATTTCCTAAGGAAGATATATTTGCTCTGCCCTCTCTTTATCAATTATTTTTCCTCAGTTTATTATTTAAATAAAACAAATTTTTGGTTGTTGTTAAATATGCTATTGAATTGGTTACATAACCAGAGGATTTACCAACCCACGGCCTGGTGACTTTTATTATGCATGTAGAAATGTCTGAGACTCATCACTAACTTGTTGAGCAATTTACTTTTTACAGTGTGTTCATTAAAAATGTTTATAATTAATATTGTTAACTATTGTAGGTAGGTACGTATAAAACAACAACAAAGTTTGAGAAACTTAGGTACCACTTTTTTCACAAAATGACTTTGACAAGGAAAGCTCAAAAAATATGAGTTTTAAATAAATAACTGTATGTAAATTAAAAATTTTGGTTTATTTATTGGCCCAAAGGCCCTCATGGAACCGCCACTGGTACCCTTATGTACCTATTATAAAATTGTTAATGCAAAATTCTGAAAATAATTGTTATCTACCTGGCACAAATAACCAAAAAAGGACACTACATATATTAAGGAACTTTTTAAAAATAATTTTAATTAGACTCACAATCAGAAGCAATTTATCGTAATTTAATATTATTGATTTAAGTCAAAAATTTGATACGAAGTATTTTTTGTTACGTTGAATATGGACTTTCTATGGGCTTTGAAAAAAGCGAACTCATTTTTTGTTTAGGTCGATTTGTTCAAACCATTGAGCCAAACATTCGCTTCCCTTTAGTTAAAATAAGACTAACAGCCATTACGGAAAGAATAAAAAATACAAAACCCAGAAAGGTTGTTAGCAGTCTACACCGACACCTCCACTTCTTGTCTTCCTTCATTTTCTTATTCAGGAACTCCGAACGGGGCAGGTCGAGTGTAAAATCCGCTTCAGGTCTACCACCAGGCTGAAAAGAAAAATACACCTTTTAAATTGCATATCCAAAGAAAGTACACAGAAGTGTCTAAGATACTTCTGGGCTATTTTGTTATTCTATCAGAATATAAGGCAACTCAAAATACAAGTAGTAAACTTCAGGTATGGTAGGTTGCCTGCCTACACGTCACAGTATCATTCAAGATTAATAGAGATGACTATAAATATTTTAAACAATTGTTTATTCGTAAAGCACAGAAGTGGCCTGAAATACTTCTGGACTATTTAATTAATCTATCAAAATATAATGAGCAACTCAAAATACAAGTAAACTTCAGGTATGGTGGGTTGCCTGCCTACACGTCATAGTATCATTCAAGATTAATAGAGATGACTATGAATATTTTAAACAATTTCTTATTCGTAAAGCACAGAAGTGGCCTGAAATACTTCTGGACTATTTAATAAATCTATCAAAATATAATAGGCAACTCAAAATACAAGTAAACTTCAGGTATGGTGGGTTGCCTGCCTACACGTCATAGTATCATTCAAGATCAATAGAGATGACTATAAATATTTTAAACAATTGTTTATTCGTAAAGCACAGAAGTGGCCTGAAATACTTCTGGACTATTTAATAAATCTATCAGAATATAATAGGCAACTCAATATACAAGTAAACTTCAGGTATGGTCGGTTGCCTGCCTACATGTCACAGTATCATTCAAGATTAATAGAGAGGACTATAAATATTTTAAACAATTGTTTATTCGTTAAGCACAAAAGTGGCCTGAAATACTTCTGGACTATTTAAAAAATCTATCAGAATATAATGAGCAACTCAAAATACAAGTAAACTTCAGGTATGGTGGGTTGCCTGCCTACACGTCATAGTATCATTCAAGATTAATAGAGATGACTATGAATATTTTAAACAATTTCTTATTCGTAAAGCACAGAAGTGGCCTGAAATACTTCTGGACTATTTAATAAATCTATCAAAATATAATAGGCAACTCAAAATACAAGTAAACTTCAGGTATGGTGGGTTGCCTGCCTACACGTCACAGTATCATTCAAGATTAATAGAGATGACTATAAATATTTTAAACAATTGTTTATTCGTAAAGCACAGAAGTGGCCTGAAATACTTCTGGACTATTTAATAAATCTATCAGAATATAATAGGCAACTCAATATACAAGTAAACTTCAGGTATGGTCGGTTGCCTGCCTACATGTCACAGTATCATTCAAGATTAATAGAGAGGACTATAAATATTTTAAACAATTGTTTATTCGTAAAGCACAGAAGTGGCCTGAAATACTTCTGGACTATTTAATAAATCTATCAGAATATAATGAGCAACTCAAAATACAAGTAAACTTCAGGTATGGTGGGTTGCCTGCCTACACGTCACAGTAGCATTCAAGATTAATAGAGATGACTATAAATATTTTAAACAATTGTTTATTCGTAAAGCACAGAAGTGGCCTGAAATACTTCTAGACTTTAAAATTAATCTATCAAAATATAATAGGCAACTCAAAATACAAGTAAACTTCAGGTATGGTGGGTTGTCTGCCTACACGTCTCAATATTATTCAAGATTAATAAATTTGATGACTATAGATACTTTAGAAAATTGTGTATTCGATTCTGTTTATTTATTGTTTATTTATTCACATTGAATGATACTGTGATATGTAGGCGGCAACCCACTATACCTGAAGTGTACTTGTATTATGGGTTGCCTATATTCTGTTAAAATAACAAAATAAATAAAGTTAAGACTCAATAAAATCAATCTGAAAAAGAGATTTTTATAGTTTCTTATTACACATTAACTTTCTGTATTCATTTTTTATTCCATTTTTTCTTTTTTATCTTAAAATCGCTACTTATTGGTACGATAAAAATTTGAATTCACGCTTAAGGTACATAATTCATTCTATCGACCTAAGATTGTGCAAATGTTGCAAAATTCGCGATCCTCACACATCAGCTGCCTTGCCGGTGCGAACTTTTGCAATCCTTGCAGACTTATCGGGACGTGACCAAGGATTTCACGACCGGCATCATCATCTAAATTGCTCGCACGTTAACTACATTACTATTATGCGTAGACGATGCTTGTGGTAGCGTATAAAAGCGTTTTGATCTTGGCAGTTCACTTGTGAGAAGATCAACGTATAAGTAAGTAGGTAGGTAGGTAGTAGCAGTAATAACACTTTGTTTAAATTACCTTCTATGGTAATTCCGTTGAGTTGTCTCAGTCCTACATCAGTTACACAGTTAATTTAAACCTGCGTTATGTAATTGCTTTTAATTAGACCTTTCAAGGGTTTATTGCTGGCCATAAGAGCTGTCTGGGTTCAAATGAACGAAATTACAATAATTATTCTCTTCATATTTAGTCGATAAAAGACATGTAATATAAATTGCTCCGTTCGTGTTGTCTGTTCTTACCATAACTTTATGACCCTTAGAAATCAATAACATATTAATGAAACTGTTCTGGTATCGAATCTAATTATTTAGGGTTGAATACTTTGGGGTTGAGAAATAGTATGAAACCAATTGGAGTAATATAATGTGAATTGCACGGTGCTACCACCACCAGAGAAATGCGGTGAAAAGGAATGCGAATATAATTTAATATTATAAACCAGTTCTGAGATTATTTGGCGCAGTAGTAAATGCATTGCTCGCCTCAAGCTAATACTTTCCAACGATTAACGGCGTCCTTCGAAGGCCGTTTATTCCACTTTAAAATGCAATAATATAAAACAGTATTAAAGTGGCACTGTACACCATAACACCATTGATTTGCTCAATTACATAACTTTGACCACCACACCATAAGCACAGATAGTACGCCTTCGTATGTATTTAGCTACGTGCATACTGAAAAACAAAATAAGTATAGATACGAATAGGGATAATTTCTTGAGAATTCCATGATAATTTATTATAAGGGGTTGGAGGCTTATGGGTGGAAATGGAAAATGAGAAATTAATCTCCCATATGCTTTATCAAGTTTGATTATAATGTGGGGGAAACTCCAATCCCTTGGAGGTAGCAGTGTGGATGATGATTTCCCAGAAAGGCCAGAAGAAGACTGCAGGGTCAATATTAAAAAGACTGCTTCTAGTAGACTGACCCTCAGAATATTTCGCACTGATATATCATAAGGGTTTGGAGGCTAGTAAGTGAAGAAAATTCAAAAACAGTTTCCCATATGTTTTATCAAGTTTAGTTATACTTACTTTTGAAAGCCCCAACCCTATAGAGGTCGCACTGTAGATGACATAGGGAATTGTAGGGTCAATCTTAAAAAATACCGGCCAAATGCGAGTCGAACTCGCGCACCGAGGGTTCCGTACAAACCTGTATACAGGGTTATTCACGCTATACGGCACGGAATATTATGGCCAAAATATGAAAATTTCAAAAACTTTAACTTTTGGGCTATATAGGGGTCTATTATAGTTACCTTTTAAAATTATTTTCATATTATACAGGGTGTTCCAAATGCCCTAAAAGTATCAAAGTTATGTTTTTTAAATGGAACCCCCTGTATATTATTGCATTTATGGATTCTTCGATCAAAATAAGTGTTTGTTTTGATAATGTTTGTAACACCTAAACTTTAAGGTTTTTTAAATAATTTGAATTTTATCAAAATCTAACCTAATTTTCATGTTTCAAGTACTTAAGAACTATTTAAGTTATGTAAGCGAAATTTACAATGAAGTGTAACAATAGATCATATTTTATATCCCAATTATAATAAACTCGTCATCTTATACAGGGTGTCCAAAAATTAATACTACTTAAGTAAGAACTTTAAGGGGTTGTAACTTGATTAATTTAAATGGAACGCCATATTTTTTTACATTTCAGGAGATGTATTTTTTTATTACCTATCGATTGGTATAATGGTGTCCATAAGCTGTCTTCGCGTTTTCTCAGGAAACGCTAAATAATTGTTTTATGCGCCATTTGGAATTTTTTAAATAAAAGTTCCAATGTATCTAGTTGCCTTTGGTGTTTATTGTCAGATGTTAATATTTATTATTGAAGTGTTGCTTATTCAAAATGAAAATTTATTCGAAAGAGGAGCGTATTGATATGATTTTTATCCTTGGGGAATGTTATAAGAATTGTTTATTGGCTTCTCGAGTTTATGCTCAAAGATTTCCCGAAAGAAAACATCCTAAGCCAGCCGGTTTTGAAAAATTATTAAAACAATTTCAGGAAAGCGGAAATATCACTTATAAAAAACCCATTACAGGAAAATCAGTCACTGAAGATGAAGAAAGTGTTTTTATGGTAGTTGGTTCAGTTATCGAAAATCCCAATATTAGTCAAAATCAGATTTCCAAAAATACGAACATTAGCCAACCAAGTATTTCAAGAATTCTTAAAAAGCATGGTTTTTATCCTTATAAAATCCAGCTTTGTCAAGAACTTTACGGAAATGATTTTGATAACCGAACTGAATTTTGCATGTGGGTGTTGGATAAAGTGTCAGAAAATGAAATTTTTTTCGATAGAGTGTTATTTAGTGATGAATGTACTTTTCATAACAATGGTCTCGTGAATAGACATAATTTTCACTACTATTCTGATTCAAACCCGCATAAATACAGAGTAATGAGAAATCAGAATAGGTGGTCCGTTAATGTATGGGGTGGAATACTGGGCCCGTATTTAGTTGGCCCGTATTTTTTTGAAGGACCATTAAATGGTATGATGTTTCTAGAATTTCTTTTACACCAACTTCCAATATTATTGGAAGAAGTGCCTTTTAATATTAGAAGTAGGTACCATGTGGCTTCAACTGGATGGAGCTTCGCCTCATTATCATCGTGAGGTTCGGCAATTTTTAAATGCCCACTTTCAAAATAGGTGGATTGGAAGAAGCGGATTTAAAAATTGGCCCCCCAGATCCCCGGACTTAACACCAATAGATTTCTTTTTATGGGGATACATAAAAGGAATTGTCTATAATACGCCTCCGACAACTCCACAAAATATGAAAATGCGCATAAGAGACGCTTTTGAAAGTGTTACCCCGCAAATGTTATCCAATGTTAGCAGTGGTTTCGAAAAAAGAATTTACAAGTGTCTGGAAAACGATGGTCGACATTTCGAACACCTATTGTAAATATTTTATTTGTATTATGTTATACTTAATTGGTTAATATATTTATTTATTTATTTATGATTTAAAACATTTAATTGAAAAATTCCAAATGGCGCATAAAACAATTATTTAGCGTTTCCTGAGAAAACGCGAAGACTTAGCTTATGGACACCCTTATACCTACCAATCGATAGGTAATAAAAAAATACATCTCCTGAAATGTAAAAAAATATGGCGTTCCATTTAAATTAATCAAGTTACAACCCCTTAAAGTTCTTACTTAAGTAGTATTAATTTTTGGACACCCTGTATAAGATGACGAGTTTATTATAATTGGGATATAAAATATGATCTATTGTCACACTTCATTGTAAATTTCGCTTACATAACTTAAATAGTTCTTAAGTACTTGAAACATTAAAATTAGGTTAGATTTTGATAAAATTCAAATTATTTAAAAAACCTTAAGGTTTAGGTGTTATAAACCTTATCAAAACAAACACTTATTTTGATCGAAGAATCCATAAATGCAATAATATACAGGGGGTTCCATTTAAAAAAACATAACTTTGATGCTTTTAGGGCATTTGGAACACCCTGTATAATATGAAAATAATTTTAAAAGGCAACCATAATAGACCCCTATATAGCCCAAAAGTTAAAGTTTTTGAAATTTTCATAATTTGGCCATAATATTCCGTGCCGTATAGCGTGAATAACCCTGTATATGTGATGTAACTAAAAATTTACGGTTTTCGCAATTTTTCCTTTATTTGTGCTATAAGACGTTGCTTCGTAGTAAATTTCAAGATTCTGAGTTCACGGGAAGTACCCTGTAGGTTTTGATTCGAAAATTTGCGGAAATTTGCGGCATAAACGGCTGTATCTTTTGATTGCGTTGGCTTAGAAGTTCGATTTTTTCACAGCTCCAAGGGACAATAAACCTGAGTATCTGGTATAAATTTTAGCTTGATACCTCAACGCGTTCCTGAGAAAAAGGGTCTTGACAGACGGACGGACGGACAACGAAGTGATCCTATAAGGGTTCCGCTTTTTCTTTTTGAGGTGCGCAACCCTAAAAACGACCCATCACGAAGAATGACTCACTGAAAATTTTAAAATAGGAGATCTTTTATTGATCAGATTGAATTATACGTTATTATTTATTTTAAAGAATCCGTTTTATTTTGGAGAGCAGATATTGTGGGTCATTGACCAAAAGACTGCAGCTACTATTAATTCAGCACCAACATTCGCCTACAATAGTCTTCGGAGGCGCTAACGTCACGTTTCCAAATGGGTCAATTTGAACATCGATATGACATGAACAAAATATGTTCAGGTCATTCCTTGGCGCCTCGATCATTATTTGGTGAGATTGCAATCTAGATGTTTTTACTTATACATGCATACGTGCATACATGAATATTAAATCGTATGTATACCTACAATATGTACTCGTTTCGAAACGCCCGTTACAATTAAAGGCAACAACAACAACAGCAACAGCAAGTGTGAGTAAAAGTATAGACGCGAATTCAGATTATGACGATGGTGTAACATTCGCTCCGGGTCCCGAAGAAAGCAGTCAGGGAGCTGAGGAGGTCACCTTTTATACCATACCATAACATACACATGCAAGCCTGCAGAAATTACTTGGTGTAGGTAATCTACTTTACAAACCTGAAAACAACATTCCTGCCAATATGGTTTTCAAATCAAATTTAATTTCTGTAGGATTCCTTTAACAGTTGCTGTTACTAATAGGTAGTCCTTAAATAAAAAAAAATTCTTGGAAGGTTAGGGTGTGAAGGTGCTGCAAAACAGCCACAAGATTATATATTAAGTATTTTTGAGACCTGGTATAATTATTTAGTGTATTAAAATTAAAATACATTTTTTTGAACTAGTATGAAATTGTTCTGTGCACTACTTCTGGTCTTGACAGGTCTTTGCAGCATCCACTTTAGCCCGAAGAAAGTAGCGAAATTAGTGGGGAAATGTGAGCTGCATTCAATGCAGCTCAAGTGTCAGATGGACTGTAAGATATTCTTTGATGCAACAAAATTTTAATTGATGTACAATATTAATTTAAAAATAATTTTAATTGCAACGAAAAATTTTACAAAATTATTTAAACAATTTGAACTTTAAAATTTTGTCTATTTTTATACAAAATATGCAAATCATATTGATCTGTTTTTTCCTAAATTAATGTAAACTACAAAACTTTAGATTCTGTTATTCTTAACATTGACATTAATGATAAAATATTTTTTTACAATCACTTCTTTGATTTAAAATTCTGAAATCTATTTTAGAAAGTTGAAATTTATCGTAACTAAAAACTAAAATCTAAAATATTTATCATATTAACAACATGGATAAATAAAAAACAACAAATGATTAGGTGATTTCGTAAACGGTGTTTAACCTTTAAATGCACACTGCTCATCATATTAAATATACATTGCGATAATTAATTTTATTTATTTAAGTTTATTAGAAGTTTATGTAAATTGGTAGATCAACGATCAACGGTAAATTTTAAAATGGCAATTAAATTTTGATAAAATTCTTTTGCGAAGATTTACACGAATTTTTTGGGGTCAATAACAAATATTCAACGGATATTTATAAAATGCATAATATTTGCAATAACAGGTGGCCATAATCTGCATCTTCTTTTAGAAAAAAGAAACGTTTTTATTCTATGAATTTCGAAATGCAACCCAAGAGGTCAAGTTCTCCTCTGTATTATTTAATTAATTAATGCTTCTCCAAACTAACAACTTGAAGTAGCAAATTGTGTAGAAATAAAGTGAGTGTGCTGCATTAAATGCAGATCAATTTCAAAAGGCATATAAAAGAAAAATGTAACCTAAGAGGCCAAAATCTTTTTTGTATTATTAAATTAATTAAATGTCTCTCCAAATTAAAAATACCAAAAGGTTACTTATAAAGAAATGGAGTGATTGCGCTGCATTAAACGCAGCTCAATTTTATGAGACTTACAGACAAAAATGTAACCCAAGAGTTTAAATTATTGTCTGTATTAGGTATTTTATTAACTAAATGATTCTTCAAAAGCAAAACTGAGAGCTACTAATAGTGAAACAACGAAGGAAGTGTGCTGCATTGAATGCAGTTCAATTTCAAGAGACATATAAAAGAAAAATGTAACCTAAGAGGCCAAAATCTTTTTTGTATTATTAAATTAATTAAATGTCTCTCCAAATTAAAAATACCAAAAGGTTACTTATAAAGAAATGGAGTGATTGCGCTGCATTAAACGCAGCTCAATTTTATGAGACTTACATACAAAAATGTAACCCAAGAGTTTAAATTATTGTCTGTATTAGGTATTTTATTAACTAAATGATTCTTCAAAAGCAAAACTGAGAGCTACTAATAGTGAAACAACGAAGGAAGTGTGCTGCATTGAATGCAGTTTAATTTCAAAAGGCATATAAAAGAAAAATGTAACCTAAGAGGCCAAAATCTTTTTTGTATTATTAAATTAATTAAATGTCTCTCCAAATTAAAAATACCAAAAGGTTACTTATAAAGAAATGGAGTGATTGCGCTGCATTAAACGCAGCTCAATTTTATGAGACTTACAGACAAAAATGTAACCCAAGAGTTTAAATTATTGTCTGTATTAGGTATTTTATTAACTAAATGATTCTTCAAAAGCAAAACTGAGAGCTACTAATAGTGAAACAACGAAGGAAGTGTGCTGCATTGAATGCAGTTTAATTTCAAAAGGCATATAAAAGAAAAATGTAACCTAAGAGGCCAAAATCTTTTTTGTATTATTAAATTAATTAAATGTCTCTCCAAATTAAAAATACCAAAAGGTTACTTATAAAGAAATGGAGTGATTGCGCTGCATTAAACGCAGCTCAATTTTATGAGACTTACATACAAAAATGTAACCCAAGAGTTTAAATTATTGTCTGTATTAGGTATTTTATTAACTAAATGATTCTTCAAAAGCAAAACTGAGAGCTACTAATAGTGAAACAACGAAGGAAGTGTGCTGCATTGAATGCAGTTTAATTTCAAAAGGCATATAAAAGAAAAATGTAACCTAAGAGGCCAAAATCTTTTTTGTATTATTAAATTAATTAAATGTCTCTCCAAATTAAAAATACCAAAAGGTTACTTATAAAGAAATGGAGTGATTGCGCTGCATTAAACGCAGCTCAATTTTATGAGACTTACAGACAAAAATGTAACCCAAGAGTTTAAATTATTGTCTGTATTAGGTATTTTATTAACTAAATGATTCTTCAAAAGCAAAACTGAGAGCTACTAATAGTGAAACAACGAAGGAAGTGTGCTGCATTGAATGCAGTTCAATTTCAAGAGACATATAAAAGAAAAATGTAACCTAAGAGGCCAAAATCTTTTTTGTATTATTAAATTAATTAAATGTCTCTCCAAATTAAAAATACCAAAAGATTACTTATAAAGAAATGGAGTGATTGCGCTGCATTAAACGCAGCTCAATTTTATGAGACTTACATACAAAAATGTAACCCAAGAGTTTAAATTATTGTCTGTATTAGGTATTTTATTAATTGAATGATTCTTCAAAAGCAAAACTGAGAGCTACTAATAGTGAAACAACGAAGGAAGTGTGCTGCATTGAATGCAGTTCAATTTCAAGAGACATATAAAAGAAAAATGTAACCTAAGAGGCCAAAATCTTTTTTGTATTATTAAATTAATTAAATGTCTCTCCAAATTAAAAATACCAAAAGGTTACTTATAAAGAAATGGAGTGATTGCGCTGCATTAAACGCAGCTCAATTTTATGAGACTTACAACAAAAATGTAACCCAAGAGTTTAAATTATTGTCTGTATTAGGTATTTTATTAACTAAATGATTCTTCAAAAGCAAAACTGAGAGCTACTAATAGTGAAACAACGAAGGAAGTGTGCTGCATTGAATGCAGTTAATTTCAAAGCATATAAAAGAAAAATGTAACCTAAGAGGCCAAAATCTTTTTTGTATTATTAAATTAATTAAATGTCTCTCCAAATTAAAAATACCAAAAGTTACTTATAAAGAATGGAGTGATTGCGCTGCATTAAACGCAGCTCAATGTTTTTTAAGACTTACAAAAAAATGTACCCAAAGTTTAAATTATTAAATGTATTAAGTATTTTATTAAATAAATGATTCTTAAAAGAAAACTGATTGCTACTAATAGTGAAACAACGAATTTTATGAGCTGCATTGAAGATTAATTCAAGAGTATAAATAAAATGTAACCTAAGAGGCCAAAATCTTTTTTGTATTATTAAATTAATTAAATGTCTCTCCAAATTAAAAATACCAAAAGTTACTTATAAAGAAATGGAGTGATTGCGCTGCATTAAACGCAGCTCAATTTTATGAGACTTACAACAAAAATGTAACCCAAGAGTTTAAATTATTGTCTGTATTAGGTATTTTATTAACTAAATGATTCTTCAAAAGCAAAACTGAGAGCTACTAATAGTGAAACAACGAAGGAAGTGTGCTGCATTGAATCAATTTCAAAAGGCATAAAAGAAAAATGTAACCTAAGAGAAAATTTTTTTGTATTATTAAATTAATTAAATGTTCTCCAAAAAAAAACCAAAAGTTTTATAAAGAAAGGAGTGTGCTGCATTAAACGCAGCTCAATTTTATGAGACTTAAACAAAAATGTAACCCAAGAGTTAAATTATTGTCTGTATTATTTTATTAACTAAATGATTCTTCAAAAGCAAAACTGAGAGCTACTAATAGTGAAACAACGAAGGAAGTGTGCTGCATTGAATGCAGTTAATTTCAAAAGAATAAAGAAAAATGTAACCTAAGAGCCAAAATCTTTTTTGTATTATTAAATTAATTAAATGTCTCTCCAAATTAAAAATACCAAAAGGTTACTTATAAAGAAATGGAGTGATTGCGCTGCATTAAACGCAGCTCAATTTTATGAGACTTAAACAAAAATGTAACCCAAGAGTAAATTTTTCTGTATATATTTTATTAATAAATGATTCTTCAAAAGAAAACGAGAGCTACTTATAAACAAAAGGAGTGTGCTGCATTAAGCAGTTCAATTTAAGAGACATAAAGAAAAATGAACCAAGAGAATTTTTTTTATTTTATTAATTATGTCTTAAAACCAAAAGATACTTAAGGGATGCTGCATTAAGCAGCTCAATTTAGAGACTAAAAAAAATGTAACCCAAGAGTAATTATTGTCTGTATATTTTATTAATAATGATTCTTCAAAAGCAAAACTGAGAGCTTAATAGTGAACAACGAAGGAAGTGTCGCATTGATGCAGTTAATTTCAAAGCATAAAGAAAAATGTAACCTAAGAGCCAATCTTTTTTGTATATTAATTAATTAAATGCTCTCCAAATTAAAAATCAAAGGTTACTTATAAAGAAATGGAGTGATGCGCTGCATAAACCAGCTCAATTTATGAGACTAAACAAAAATGAACCCAAGAGTTAATTTTCTGTATTAGGTATTTATTACTAATGATTTCAAAAGCAAAACTGAGAGCTACTAATAGTGAAACAACGAAGGAAGTGTGCTGCATTGAATGCAGTTCAATTTCAAAAGACATATAAAAGAAAAATGTAACCTAAGAGGCCAAAATCTTTTTTGTATTATTAAATTAATTAAATGTCTCTCCAAATTAAAAATACCAAAAGGTTACTTATAAAGAAATGGAGTGATTGCGCTGCATTAAACGCAGCTCAATTTTATGAGACTTACATACAAAAATGTAACCCAAGAGTTTAAATTATTGTCTGTATTAGGTATTTTATTAACTAAATGATTCTTCAAAAGCAAAACTGAGAGCTACTAATAGTGAAACAACGAAGGAAGTGTGCTGCATTGAATGCAGTTTAATTTCAAAAGGCATATAAAAGAAAAATGTAACCTAAGAGGCCAAAATCTTTTTTGTATTATTAAATTAATTAAATGTCTCTCCAAATTAAAAATACCAAAAGGTTACTTATAAAGAAATGGAGTGATTGCGCTGCATTAAACGCAGCTCAATTTTATGAGACTTACATACAAAAATGTAACCCAAGAGTTTAAATTATTGTCTGTATTAGGTATTTTATTAACTAAATGATTCTTCAAAAGCAAAACTGAGAGCTACTAATAGTGAAACAACGAAGGAAGTGTGCTGCATTGAATGCAGTTAATTTCAAAAGCATATAAAAGAAAAATGTAACCTAAGAGGCCAAAATCTTTTTTGTATTATTAAATTAATTAAATGTCTCTCCAAATTAAAAATACCAAAAGGTTACTTATAAAGAAATGGAGTGATTGCGCTGCATTAAACGCAGCTCAATTTTATGAGACTTACATACAAAAATGTAACCCAAGAGTTTAAATTATTGTCTGTATTAGGTATTTTATTAACTAAATGATTCTTCAAAAGCAAAACTGAGAGCTACTAATAGTGAAACAACGAAGGAAGTGTGCTGCATTGAATGCAGTTCAATTTCAAGAGACATATAAAAGAAAAATGTAACCTAAGAGGCCAAAATCTTTTTTGTATTATTAAATTAATTAAATGTCTCTCCAAATTAAAAATACCAAAAGGTTACTTATAAAGAAATGGAGTGATTGCGCTGCATTAAACGCAGCTCAATTTTATGAGACTTACATACAAAAATGTAACCCAAGAGTTTAAATTATTGTCTGTATTAGGTATTTTATTAACTAAATGATTCTTCAAAAGCAAAACTGAGAGCTACTAATAGTGAAACAACGAAGGAAGTGTGCTGCATTGAATGCAGTTCAATTTCAACAGACATAAAAGAAAAATGTAACCCAAGAGATTAAGTTATTGTCTGTATTATTTTATTAATTGAATGATTCTTCAAAAGCAAAACTGAGAGCTTTTAATAGTGAAGCAACGAAGGAAGTGTACTGCATTGGATGCAGCTCAATTTCAAGAGACATAAAAGAAAAATGTAACCTAAGAGACCGAAGTCTTTTCAGTAATATTCAATTAATTAAATGCCTCTCCAAATTAAAAATCGAAAAAGGTTACTTATAAAGAAATGGAGTGACTGCGCTGCAATAAACACTGCTCAACTTTATGAGAAATATAGACAAAAATAGAACCCAAGAGGTTAATTTCTCTTCTGTATTATTTATATGAGGAGAATTGGCACTCTCTTAGTGATGTACAGAGCCCCTTAATATTCATGGTGATAAAAAATAACAATTCAAAAATAACGCAAAATGACATTTATATTATAGTGCAATATTTTATGTGGGTCAAAAGACTTCTTGCACGCTTTTTTTTGTGTAACACTTGGAATGAAGTAACAGAATTACATTACATTAGATACACTTACAGTGTAACAGTATTCACATCATGTTCAAACAAAGAAAGAACACGAGGTAAATTACAAATGCAAAGACGGAACGTGTAAATGTAAATTAACATTGTCAAACATCGATTCTCAATTAAGATGCAAACCATACATATAATATATCTACTACTTGTACTTGCTACTTACAAATTCCTTGAGCAATAAAATCTATGCACGTATGATATTGAATAATGGCCAAAAGTCATTGTGTTACTGCACATAAATAGAACTGTTTCGAAAATATTTAGTAATTATTTATTTATTTCTTACGTGCACAGAAAAAAAATTGATCGATAAGTAAAAATCTTAGATAAGGTTCGAGATTGGTTCTGTGTATTAGTGGGGGCATGTCTGTTGAGCTGTATTGAGAGCAGCGCATCTTATTCGTTTTCTATTTAGTTCTTTATATTCTAATTTTATTCATGTAAAGTATATAACGTTTCTCAAAGTTTCGAGAAATTTTCTACAGTCAAATTATGCATTAATCAAATAATAACAATAGAAAATTTAATAAATCAATATTAATGTAATCAAAGTACATAACTAAAAGTGGTGGATATTCACTTTCAATTTAGTTATTATATTACTACCTCGTTGGTGTTATTGTGTCCATTATCTTTACTGAACGTGCCCTACTATCCTAAATTGCGACCGATCGTCAGTGAACACCACATTGGAAAGTTGACCATATTATTTTCGTTATTACCGGGGACACTCAACAAAAAAATTGCTGCATAAATATTTCAAGTTCAATCTCCCTGAATCAATCGGCAGGTAGGCCAATAAATGGAATTCTATTCTGTTATAACGAACAGAAGGGGGGTGGGTAGAAATTTGTTTGTTATGGACAGATGTTCGTTACAGCCGGCTGTTCGTGATAACCTTATGGATATTTCACCATTAAAATTCCTGAATCAGTCAATTAATGGGTTGTAACGGAAAGATTGGACTAATAAGAAGTTTATTCGTTATAGCCGTCTGTTTGTTATAACCGAGTTCGGCTTGTAGATATTTCAAGTTCAGCCAGTAAGTGGGGAATGTGGGTAGAATTCTGTTACAATCGAACGAGATTATAAAGAAGAAAAGCAACTGAGAAGAATTTTGTACTTTATAACCGGTTGTTTGTTATAATCGATATATTGGCAGTTCATGTTCAATTTTCCTGAATCAGTCAGTGAGTAGATAATTAGAATTCTGTTACGATCCAACTCAGTTGTAACTGACAGAAGGGTAGGTAGGTATAAGATGAATTTTGTTCGTTATAGCGGTCTGTTTGTTATAACTAAATTCGACTCCATTAATATTTATAGATATTTCAAGTTCAATCGTTCTGAATCAGTCAGTATGTGGGTAAAATGGGTGAAATTCTGTTACGATCGAACTCGGTTAAAATGGGCAAAATGAAATAGGAAGTATTTTGTTCATTATGGCCGACTATTCGTTATAAACGTGTTCGACAGTATGAGTATTTATAGACATCCTACATTCAACTTTCCTGAATAAGTTAGTAGGTTGGTCCATAAATAGAATTATGTTACAATCCAACTAGATTGTAACGAAGAGAAGGAATCAAGAAAGATTTTGTTCAATATAGCCGGATCTTTGTTATAACCGAAACAATGATAAACAGTTCATTTTCAATCTTTCTTAATCAGTTAGTGAGTAGGTGAATAGAATTTTGGTACGATCGAACTCACTTCTGTTGAATAAAAGGAATAAATATTGTTTTTATTCGTTACAACCGGTTGTTCGTTATAAACGAATTGACTGTATGTCACTATATACAAAATAGAATTTTAAAAAAAGATAGCTCTTTGTCTTGCCCAATTAGATAAATACGAATATGGCAAACAATTTATTAATTGCAATTTAATTAATTTTCTGATATTGAATTTCGATGTTTGTAATTATGTATGTATTTTTTACTTTCTTATTTCCAAACAAATAATTGTTCTGTAGGTGTTTAACCGTTTAATTAACATTACTATAACAAACAAATAACATGCATAATATATGGGTGTAGACTCACAACTTCCTAATAGAAACTGTTCAAGCAATGGTGCGTGTAATTAACAATAATTATGCTGTCAGAGGATTATTCGTAAAATAAAAGTAATTACGTATATACCTAACAGAAGTTCCTGATTTTAACTGCAAACTACAAGAAAGCGTGAGTGTTAAAAAATAAGACCATTAAAAAAGCAAGAACTGCATTAAAATTATTACAAAAAAATGTTGTAGAGGGGCGAACAATTTTTGAAAATGTGAAATAACACTTTAAAGACAAAAGGGAGGCAGTAAGACTAATTTTTTTACTAGCTATGCCCGTGACTTCGTCCGCGTGGAATAGTGACTTTCGGCAGCATTTAAAAATTTTTTCTTCTTTATTTTTATTTTCTGGGCCGTAAGCCTTTTTGCCAACGTCATTACACAAAAACTTTCATTCCTTATTTTTGCCCCCTTTAGAGTAAATTTTTTATGAACTTTAAATGTCATATTTATATCATCTACTTATCTATCTGTACCAAATTCTCATTTAAATCGGTTCAGTAGTTTGGGCGTGATTGCGTAATACACAGACAGACAGAGTTACTTTCGCATTTATAATATTATAGATTAATATAGTTTAATTATAGTTTAAAATAGTTTATACTAGTAGCTTAGTATTCAACTACTTTTATTGATCCAAATAAACAAAACCTCTATAACTTTTTACACTTAATATTTTAATTTTCTGGGCCGTAAGCTTTTTGGACGACGTCATTACACAAAAACTTTCATCGGCTAATTTTATCCCCTTTAGGGTAAAATTTTTACAAACATTGAATGTCGTATTTATTAATATCAACTCAAAATCCTAAAAGATCTTTAAAAATTACGGAATTTCCGCACAAACTTTCCTATTTCAACCCCTTACAACCCTTTTTGCATTAAAAAGTAGCCTATGTCCTTTCTCAGGCTCTAGACTATCTCTGTACCAAATTTGATTTAAATCGGTTCAGTAAATTTTAGACACAAGCAAAATACAGAGTTACTTTCGCATTTATAATATTCCGCGAATTTATTTTCATCGATTTTCCCATGGGAATAAGATATTTTCCCGCAGTAAAACGTAGCCTATGTGTTAATCCAGGGTGTCAGCTAACTCCATACCAAATTTTATTAAAATCGCTCCGGCCGTTTAGACGTGAAGAAGTAACAAACATACACACTTCACACACTCACAAACTTTCGCCTTTATAATATTAGTGTGAGTACATTTTGTGAAGAATGATGAAAAAGTCTAACAATAAGTCACATTATCAGAAATCAATAAAATCATTTGCAGTACCTGTGGCGCCTTTTATCTACAATTATGTAGGACACAGGAGAACGCACATTAACAAATGAATTCCAGAACACATTTATTCTTTTGCTTATTTTGTATTTTCTTTGAAACTGAAAAGGTCACTAATGAAAAAAATAATATTCTCAACCGTTTAAAACAATATTTAAAAAGATTTATTTACTATTAGTAAGTAATTTCTTTCTCATTTTTCATTTAACTTTCCTGATACTGGCCAAATTAATGAATTTTTATTATTTTTTGTGCCTACAAATATTACCTAATAATAAAGAAAATAGGAATTCCGGCCAAATATATCGACTAATTAGTTTCAAGGTTGCTCAAGGTTTTTTTATATAAGAAAATGAGAGTTGTGGATTGTCGTCTACTGCTCTGAACTGACCACTTCTTTCACTGGGATGAGCCGTGCGTCCATGACCTATGATGTATAGGTTTAGGTCTTCGAGTTTCTACTTTTTTGTGCAATTTATTAACCGCTTTTAAATGCCCATCAGCTCTTTATCTAAATAACAACAGTTGTATAATGTTATGCAAGAAGTTTGCTTCTGCATTAATATTAAAAGACATCTGTGCTAGAGCTAGGATAATACGTAAATAATTAGCATCGTTTGCAGAAAAACGACAGACTGTCCAAACACTTAAGAACTACATATGAACGTTAAATGTTAAATCACTGTACGCAATATGTGTGGCAGGTACTTAATCTAGAAACGTGTTTACTGATGGATTTTACATACATAGTTGGTCTTACATAACATAAAAAGAAATTACCAAGGAACTAAAAGCTGATAACAAGGAATCTTATATCTTTTAGAGAGTTGCAAGCACTTTGAGATGGTTTCAAACATTTTAAAAGAGCTTTGACAGGGACTTCAAGTGATTACAGAGGATTGCAAGCACATTAAGAGACTTCAAGCACTTGGAAATAGATTCAAGTACTTTCAGGAGGCTTTAAGCATTCTGAGAGAACATCATGTACTTTGAGAGAGCTTCATGCATTTTGAGAGGATTTCAAGGACATTAAGGATGCTTCAAAGAGGTTCAAGTGTTTTAAGAAGACATTAAGTACTCGTAGAGGGCATCATGCATTTTGAGAATGCTTCATGGGCTTAAAGAGGAGACTTCAAACACGTTCACAGAGCTTCAATCATATTAGAAGCTCTTTAAACACGTTGAGAGGGACTTAAAGTACTTTGAAATGGATTCGAATACCTTCAATATATTTCAAGTGCTTTGAGAGATATTCAAGCAGTTTAAGAGGCAGCTTCGAGCACCTTGAAAGGTCTTTAAATATTTCAAGAGTACTTCAAGAACTTCGAGGAAGCTTCAGGCACATTGAATGGAAACTTAAATTACTTTGAATAAGGTTCAAGTGCTTTAAAAGGACGTTAACTACTCTTAGAGGACATCATGCATTTTGAGAAGGCTTCATGGGCTTAAAGAAGATACTTCAAGCACGTTCATAGGGCTTCAATCATATTAGAAGCTCTTTAAACACGTTGAGAGGGACTTCAAGTACTTTGAAAAGGATTTGAATACCTTCAATGGATTTCAAGTGCTTTGAGAAATATTCAAGCAGTTTAAGAGGCAGCTTCGAGCACCTTGAAAGGTCTCATATATTTCAAGAGTACTTCAAGAACGTTGAGAAGGCTTCAGGGACATTGAAAGGATACTTCAACCACTATGAAAGAGGTTTAAGTGCTTTAAAAGGACGTTAAGTACTCTTAGAGGACATCATGCATTTTGAGAAGACTTCATGGGCTTAAAGAGGATCCTTCAAGCACGTTCACAGAGCTTCAATCATATTAGACGCTCTTTAAACACGTTGAGAGGGACTTCAAGTACTTTGAAAAGGATTCGAATACCTTCAATGGATTTCAAGTGCTTTGAGAGATATTCAAGCAGTTTGAGAGGAAGCTTCGAGCACCTTGAAAGGTCTCATATATTTTAAGAGTACTTCAAGAACGTTGAGAAGGCTTCAGGGACATTGAAAGGATACTTCAACCACTATGAAAGAGGTTCAAGTGCTTTAAAAGGACGTTAAGTACTCTTAGAGGACATCATGCATTTTGAGAAGACTTCATGGGCTTAAAGAGGATACTTCAAGCACGTTCACAGAGCTTCAATCATATTAGAAGCTCTTTAAACACGTTGAGAGGACTTCAAGTACTTTGAAAAGGATTTGAATACCTTCAATGGATTTCAAGTGCTTTGAGAAATATTCAAGCAGTTTGAGAGGAAGCTTCGAGCACCTTGAAAGGTCTCATATATTTTAAGAGTACTTCAAGAACGTTGAGAAGGCTTCAGGACATTGAAAGGATACTTCAACCACTATGAAAGAGGTTCAAGTGCTTTAAAAGGACGTTAAGTACTCTTAGGGACATCATGCATTTGAGAGGTTTCTTGGGCTTTAGAGGATCTTCAAGCACGTTCACAGGGCTTCAATCATATTAGAAGCTCTTTAAACACGTTGAGAGGGACTTCAAGTACTTTGAAAAGGATTTGAATACCTTTAATGGATTTCAAGTGCTTTGAGAAATATTCAAGCAGTTTAAGAGGCAGCTTCGAGCACCTTGAAAGGTCTCATATATATTTTAAGAGTACTTCAAGAACGTTGAGAAGGCTTCAGGGACATTGAAAGGATACTTCAACCACTATGAAAGAGGTTTAAGTGCTTTAAAAGGACGTTAAGTACTCTTAGAGGACATCATGCATTTTGAGAAGACTTCATGGGCTTAAAGAGGATACTTCAAGCACGTTCACAGAGCTTCAATCATATTAGACGCTCTTTAAACACGTTGAGAGGGACTTCAAGTACTTTGAAAAGGATTTGAATATCTTCAATGGATTTCAAGTGCTTTGAGAGATATTCAAGCAGTTTGAGAGGAAGCTTCGAGCACCTTGAAAGGTCTCATATATTTTAAGAGTACTTCAAGAACGTTGAGAAGGCTTCAGGGACATTGAAAGGATACTTCAACCACTATGAAAGAGGTTCAAGTGCTTTAAAAGGACGTTAAGTACTCTTAGAGGACATCATGCATTATGAGTAGGTTTATTGGGCTTTATGAGGATTTTAAGCACATTGGGAGCTCTTCGGGTACGTTGAGGAAGGACCTCAGGAACTTTGAAAGGAAGTACTTTCTAGAGGGCTTCAAGCACTTTGGGAGAGATTCGAGCACAATGAGAGGACTTTAAATTTATAAACAAAATCACTGAATGATTTTTTAGCACAATATATTTCCTTTTGGATAATGATGCCTCATGAAATACCTTGCCAATTTTCTTTTCTGAAGAATTAAGAGAACGACCTTCAGGTTTTGAACATCTGTTCATCTTGTTCGTTTGGTATTAGAAAAACGATACGAAACACGTACCTAGTGAGAGTGATTGCGAAAGTAGAAACAACGATTAAGGTTAATACCCAGGCGGATGGCTTCGTTACAGAAAAATACTGACCGTTTTAAACACTTTATTACTACGTACGTGATATATGTAGATATTTATATGTACTGCTGAAAAGGAGAAAACAAGATACAGAACCATCTAAAGATTATGTTCCTAAAAGAATCTCAAAATAAATTTTATTTTGCTGAAATAAATATTTTCCGATGATATCAATTACCTTCTGAATATATTAATGAAAATTATCATATAAGTAATTAAACGAAAACAACGTACACACCTCTCGAGTATCAATGAGAAAAATCACATTTTGTTTAAACGAAAAAAGAAACAAACTTTCACGTCCTTGAGGCCGAATAAGAATCTTAATTTGTTTTATTTTTTATTAAATTAAATAAGATGTCTAAAAGAATTGGCCACACTTTTTTCTGAATTAAATATTTTAGAAAAGTTTAGAAAAGTTATCTTCTGAAGATTAATTGAAATTGTCAACAACGAACATTCGGCTACAACGAACTAAATCATTTAGAGATATCAGTGCCTAAAAAAATGATTTGAAAAAATTTCTTTGAAACTATAGAATTTTGAATTAAATATTTTAAAAAAATTGT
This sequence comes from Agrilus mali, assembly GCA_029378335.1. Taxonomy (NCBI): domain Eukaryota; kingdom Metazoa; phylum Arthropoda; class Insecta; order Coleoptera; family Buprestidae; genus Agrilus; species Agrilus mali. The sequence goes on along the minus strand of CM055655.1, from coordinate 3,828,077 downwards.
CCATTTCTTTTAATTATCTTCCGAAGATATTCATAAAAATTATTAACAACGAACATCTGGCAATAATGAACAAAACCAACAAAATTATTTTATTATAATTACCAAGGAACTGAAAGCTGATAACAAGGAATCTGATGGGCAAAATGTCTGACAGTTGCGAGCACTTTGAGAAGGTTTCAAACATTTTAAAAGGGCTTTGACAGGGATTTTAAGTACTTTCAGAGGATTGCAAGCACATTAAGAGACTTCAAGCACTTGGAAAGAGATTCAAGTACTTTCAGAAGGCTTTAAGTATTCTGAGAGAACATCATGTATTTTGAGAGAACTTCATGCATTTTGAGAGGGTTTCAAGGACATTGAGGATGCTTCAAACACATTCAAAGGAAACTTCAGTCACTTTGAAAGAGGCTCAAGTGCTTTAAAAAGACATTAAGTACTATTAGAGGACATCATGCATAATGAGAACGTTTTTTGGACTTTAAGAGGATACTTCAAGCACGTTCACAGGGCTTCAATCATATTAGAAGCTCTTTAAACACGTTGAGAGGGAACTTCAAGTACTTTGAAGGGGATTTAAATACCTTCAATGGATTTCAAGCGCTTTGAGAGATATTCAAGCAGTTTGAAAGGCAGCTTCGAGCACCTTGAAAGGTCTTCAAATATTACAATAGTACTTCAAGACCTTTAAGGGGGCTTCAGGCACTTTGAATGGAAACTTCAACCACTTTGAAAAAGATTCAGAAGTTTTCAGAGGAGTTTAAGTATGAACAAAACCATGTAGAGATTGTTTCTTGTACAAAACTATTTCAAAACTAATTTTAAAGAATTCGGGAGAAAATTAATGAGAAAACGGTTGGAAAAATTCCCTTAACTTAAAAAAAATATAGAAATAAATTTATTGTAGCATTAGCTCCCTTTTTAAGGTTCCGCACTTCAAAAGGAAAAAGCGGAACCCTTCACTTCGTTGTCCGTCCGTCCGTCTGTCAAGACCCTTTTTCTCAGGAACGCGTGGAGGTATCAAGCTAAAATTTATACCAAATACTCAGGTCTATTGTACCTTGGAGCCGTGAAAAAAATCAAACTTCTAAGCCAACGCAATCAAAAGATACAGCCGTTAATGCCGCAAATTTCCGCAAATTTTCGAATCAAAACCTACAGGGTACTTCCCGTGAACTCAGAATCTTGAAATTTGGTACGAAGCAACGTCTTATAGCACAGATAAAGGAAAAATTGCGAAAACCGTAAATTTTTTGTTACATCATATAATAAAAATATTTTTAATAATTTTAAAGTTACTACCCCTTTCCTAATGAACGCGTAGAGGTATTAAATTGAAATTCATATCAAATACTCAGGTTTATAATACCTTTAAGCTGTAACAAAATCAAACTTCTATGTCAACGCAATCAAAAGAAACAGCAATTTAAGCCGCATATTTTCAAACTCGTAACTACTCGCAAGGGAATCAGAACCTAAAGGGTACTTCCAGTCGATTTAGAATCTTGAAATATGGCATGAAGCAATGTTTTATAGCACATATAAAGGAAAAATTCCGAAAACCTTAAATTTTTAGATACATCACATATATACAGGTTTGTACGGAACCCTCGGTGCGCGAGTTCGACTCGCACTTGGCCGGTATTTTTTTCACTATGTATTGTAACGTTTGTTTTTCTATGAAAAATCCCGTTACTAAAGTTTTATTTAATTCGATTCAGTTTGTCTTTGTCTTGGTTCAGTTTTGTTGATTATTTCTTAATGTTGATCGACCTTCCGTCTTATCATCAAGGCTAACAACCTTCGCGCAGGACTAGGCGATCGATGGAGGGATCGATGAAATTTTCCGGTCGGTGCTCGAGGTCTTTTTCCTCGACCCTTGACACCGACGAGACGTGTGTGTGTGTTTTTCTGTTGGTTCTGTGCTTGGTTTTGCGTGAGAGTTTTTTTGTGATCCACTTACCTTTGCATTTTAATAGTTCTTGTAAAATTCATTCAAATTAATTATTTCTTTTAAAATCTTTTTTGCTATTCACTCAATATTTATTTTTGATGTAACTTTGATTAATTTTTACGAAATTTTCCTTATTACCACGTGGTCTCTTTTTTAAATATCTAACTGTATATTTGTAATCTTTTGGGCCTTTGTGGCCAATTTTTAAATTTTTTCATTTAATTAATTTTTCTCACTTTTTAATTTATATATTTTTAATAGTAAAAATTTATTACGGTATCTGGGGTGTATCTTGAGTGCATGTTGGTTTAACGACGGACACCCCTACTCCTCCCTTTTTATCCGTTTTTTTTTTAAGCATCTTCAATGCGAACAACTTTTTAACATTTGATTAATATTTTTTAGTTTTAGGAAATTTATCAGCACTTTTATTTGTGCCCTTATTTGTCAGCCCATTAAGATTTTCTTAGAATAGGTTCCGGTTGGATTAGGGGGCTGGGATTAAAGGGTAGGGGTGAAGACATCCTGAAACTATTTTACAAAGGCAAATAGACGAAGCTCTAGTTTCCAACTAGTCTCAATAACCAGTTAGAGACCGATAAATTCCTGCAGGCGGCCCCCTGAAGATTAAAAGGTTGGTCCATGAAGCTGTTTCTCTGATATCCTCTTGCCTCACAACACAGCACGATAAATCCCCGATTATACCCTGAAACCAGCTTCCAGTCCCTACATTGGAGCAGGGAACTTTTCTTTTTGGTGGGCTACATGTGTTATTGTAATTTTTGTTATTTTGTTGTGTGTAATTTTTTGTTAATATACTCTTCAAGTTTTATTTGTTTTTTTAAGAGAGCTTCGAGCTCTCTAAAGCTTCAGGATTCTGCAGGAACCACCGATACACTACCCGGTGCTCAATAAAGTTGTCGTTTCATTCATTCCTTTCTTAATTTGACAAAGTGGCGCCCGAGCACGTTTTCTTTTTTAATATTTCATGATAATTAAATTTTTTTAAAACAAACTATTAATAATTTCAAAACCCAAGTAATAGTTTTGTTAAAGTATTCAGTAGCCAACCAAAGTGGATACCTAATAAGAGAATAAGTGCAACAGTGACTAATTCAATATTAACACTTACTTACTTAATCCGATTTGTTACAGTTAGTTATCTAAAAGCGTGTTCGTAATAACAAACTGTGTGTAAAAATTGCACAAAAAGTGTTACATTTACTAATGTAAAATACATAAAAAAGTAGTAAATATCTCTGCATGTTCGTTACAGTATGGGTACTACCTAGACCTACTCGTATTTAGTGGACTGACTCACATGAATCACTCGACTTTTACTTTTTTTACCACTGACTGACTGACTGACTGACTGACTGAGTCGAGCGAGCGTTCAAAAAATGTCCCGGCGAATTCCATCGCGAATGAAAATATTTAGCCCCACGGCACAGTTCCGATATTACCAACCTACCTGACTGACTAGCTGACTCTTTTTGTTTTTGTGAGTTGATTGGTAATCAGAATCGAGCAGGTAAAAGAGTACAAAAATACAGGTAGGCAGAAAGAGAAAGAAAGAGAGATTAATTCCAAACCGCAGTCGAGATATTTGAACGAAAACACACCTTCTTGGGTATCGACGAGAAAAATTACATTTTGTTTAAAAAAAAAAAAGAAAACAAAATGTTACTGAAACTTTCACGTGCCTAAGGCCGAAAACGAATCTTAAATTGGTTTATTTTTTATTTTGAATGAGATCCTAAATAAATTGTTAACACTTCGTTCGTGTAGTCTTTTCGTACTTCGGATTAATAAAATTAAAGGCACAACATTTAAAAACTTGCAAGTTTTATTTTTCTGGATTAAATATTTTACAACAAAAGTTTATCCGCCGAAGATATTTATCAATAACGAACCATCGGCTACAATAAACAAAATCATCTAGAGAAAGTGTCTCGAAAAAATGATTTTACGAAATATTTAATTTTGAATTAAATATTTTGGGAAAGTTGTCAATTTTTTTTAATTAATTACCTACCCTCCGAAGATATTAATGAAAATCAATTTTAAAATAATCAATACCCCGGCTATAGGTAAGTAACAAAATAATCTAAAGAAAAAAATATCTCGAAATGTCAGAAATTTTTAACAAGATGCTCTTTAAAGGAAAATTAATGAGAAAACCCTTGGAAAGTTTTTCTTCCAAATACCTACATGGTCCTATTTGTCTGAAATATATACACCAATTTTTTTAATTACCCTCCTCAAATATTAATAGGAATTATCAACAACTGTAGTAAATAAAATCATCTAGAGAAAGTTGATTCATTTTTTACAAATAAGTTCTGGAACAAAGAATCCTAATACCCATAAGAATGAATTTAATTAAAAAAAAAAAAATAATTCCCGCAGACAACTATTTTTTCTTGTTATTATATTTGAATATATTGTATAAAAAAAGAGTCTACTTATACATATACTGGAGGTACATGAAGGTGGCATATGTTACCGATTAGAAAATTCTATTTTTCATATTTGACATTGCATAAGATATCCCAGTCCCACTCAACAATGAATTGAATACATTTCACTAAACTTGAGCAATTCTGATTTTTTTTTAATATAGAGCAAAATATAAAAAATGAAGAAGAAGAAAAGATATTAAATATCTCGAATTATTAAAAAAAATTGAATTCTTTTTATTGGATTTGATATTCTTATAGTTTTTGTTATATTAAAAATATCTATACTCTATAAAATTAAAGATAGCGTGTGTATTAAATAATCAATGACGACATGGGCAATCTGTCTGTCTGTCCCTTACTCGTTTTAATGAATAAGGAAGGATAGAATCCACAAAAGTATGTTGTGTATAACTAAACTTTTTACGAAATACGTCGTTGGCTATGTACACTCAGAGGACGTTAATTCGTTCCCAATAGTTTTCTTAAATGGCAACGTCGCGCCTTTTCGGTCTGTATGTTGTCGATAATGTAGGAAACAATAATATTGCGAGCAGAATCGCATCTATTGCTCGCTAGTTTCGTGGCTGTTTCAATGTTTACATACTTAATATACAGGGTCTTTCAAGTTGATGGGCTATTAGTATATGAATTAGTAGAATGAATTCAATTCTGAAACTTGGGCTCATTTGGTTATTGTTTATGCCGCTTCTTTTAAAAATATTTTCAATTTCGATTTACATCTGGTTATACCGAAAGTAGATGTTGACTTTTTTATTTTAAATGGAATGACATGCTTTTTTTACATTTTCCGATAGAAAATCTGAATTCATGCATATTTTATAGGAGGCACTACTCCGAAAATATTCATGGATTTTGAGTTATTTAATTTTTTTCAAAATTTTTGACATCTGCACGTTAACATTTAAAAAACCGTAATTCAATTAATTTTTGAGATTTTGCTTTATAACAATTATTTATAACTATTCACATTATCGAAAAAAATTGTGTTTTTTAACTAAAAGGTACAGGGTGTTCAATTTTGTGGTCAAAGTTAGTCAACTTCAAAGAGGCATAAGTCAACTTTTTTAAATAGAATGACCCATTTTTGACTACATATTCGAATTCCTCATTGAATTTTGCGTCTTTTGATATGGGACTATCGTATAACTTTGCTTATACTTTTTGAGAAAATCTACAATTTTAAGTATGTCATTCCATTTAAAATAAGAAAGTTAACATCTACTTCCGGTATAACCGGATGTAAATCGAAATTGAAAATATTTTTAAAAGAAGCGGCATAAACAATAACCAAATGAGCCCAAGTTTCAGAATTGAATTCATTCTACTAATTCATATACTAATAGCCCATCAACTTGAAAGACCCTGTATATTCAGTATGTAAACATTGAAACAGCCCTGAAACTAGCGAGCAATAGATGCGATTCTGCTCGCAATATTATTGTTTCCTACATTATCGACAACATACAGACCGAAGAGGCGCGACGTTGCCTTTTAAGAAAACTACTGGGAACGAGTTAACGTCCTCTCAGTGTACAATTAAAAACAGAGACAACTTGTGTATATATAGTAACCAGAATTTTAACTTTTGTTTAAAATAAACAAAACAAAATATACAGTCAAACTTCAATAACTCGCATCACCATGTGTCGCAAAAAAATTCGAGGTACCGAGACATCGAGTTATTGAATAATAATACATTATTATATACATATGTAAGTATGTGTTCAACTTATAATAAATTCGACTTATCGACATTCGAAAAATCGAAGTTTGACTGTATTACAAATATAATAATTACATTAAATACCTAAAAAATTAGGTTGCAATAATAAGGTTACGTAACTTCGTTCGTGTTGTCCTTTCCTACTGTAACCTCATGATTCTAAGAAATCAGTTATTTTATAATGATAAGACAACATAAACAGAGTGAGCCCAAGAGTCCTGCTGCTTTTTTTGCCTGACACTGTTCTTACTGACACATTGTAGGTATTTAATTATGCAAAAGGTTATCAACAACACATTTTCAATCTGAATCTACTAAAATGATACTTAAAATGCAGCCAAGACAGGCATTCATGTCATAATTCATACAGAGAGAGAATACGTAATCGTCCGCAATGATTAACGATATCAAAAATAACACGTGGGACAGACAGCAATTTAGATTATATTTATATATTTATGTATGTATAAGTGCATATTATATAACAAGTGTAACAATTACGTGTGTATTTTATAGTCAGTAAGTACGTATACAGGGTTTTTCAAGTTGATGGGCTATTAGAAGTATATGAATTAGTAGAAGGAATTCAATTCTGAAACTTGGGCTCATTTGGTTATTGTTTATGCCGCTTCTTTTAAAAATATTTTCAAGTTCGATTTACATCCGGTTATACCGGAAGTCGATACCAACTTTCTTATTTTAAATGGAATGGTATATTTTTTACGCTGAATTCGAATAAAACGTGTAATTCTAAGGTAAGTTTTATAACCAACTTGTACACCTATGACGATCGGTTTCTGAGTTAATTTAATTTATAGAAAAAAAATCGCTACCGCAACCCAAATTATAAAAAATCATAACTTCCACAAAATACGACTTAGAGTGTTGAAATTTTTACTAGTAATAGCTGAATATTAGTGCTAACGCCTTGACAAAATTGAATTAAATAATTTTTACAGGGCGTTCAAAATAAAATTCTAAAATTGAAAAACTTCAAACACGAATTACCTCGTTATTTCAAATGGCACCTACTATTTTTTATTTTTTCAATCGATTCCTTTTTTTATCCTCTTTCGATCTATATGGATACTTCCTATTTTATTTGAAAATTTTGGAATAATTTTTAATTATTACTTAAAATAGGAAGTATCCATATCGAAAGAGGATAAAAGAAGGAATCGACTGAAAAAATAAAAAATAGGTGCCATTTGAAAAAACGAAGTTATTCGTGTTTGAAGTTTTTCAACTTTAGAATTTTATTTTGAACGCCCTGTATAAATTATTTAACTCAATTTTGTCAAGGCGTTAGCACTAATATTCAGCTATTACTAGTAAAAATTTCAACACTCTAAGTCGTATTTTGTGGAAGTTATGATTTTTTATAATTTGGGTTTCGGTAGCGATTTTTTTTCTATAAATTAAATTAACTCAGAAACCGATCGTCATAGGTATACAAGTTGGTTATCAAACTTACCTTAGAATTACACGTTTTATTCGAATTCAGCGTAAAAAATATACCATTCCATTTAAAATAAGAAAGTTGGTATCGACTTCCGGTATAACCGGATGTAAATCGAACTTGAAAATATTTTTAAAAGAAGCGGCATACACAATAACCAAATGAGCCCAAGTTTCAGAATTGAATTCCTTCTACTAATTCATATACTTCTAATAGCCCATCAACTTGAAAAACCCTGTATAGTACAAATGCTTGTCGCATACATACATTACAAATTATGTACCCTCTACGTATATATCTATCTGTATCTGTATGCAGTTGCATTACAATCTAGTCTGAATTGATGACCCAACTCTTTTGTTATTACCCTAGTGCATTACTTATTACATTATTAGTAACACTTCATTAAATAATCGAAACTTATACAATACTATGAATAGTACGCAGTGCAAAATGCAAGTGCATTCATTACAAATAATGAATCTTATTGTCAAATCAGTAGAACGCATTGTGTTTAATAATCTTTTTTATACTCCAGTTTCTATTTCCATTATTACTATTAAATGTCGAAAGCAACGCAAAGGAACGTGTCATTAGTAACCTAGTAGTCGATAAATTATTGTGTAATTATACACCTAACAGCATATGCAGTTTTTCATAGAAGAAGAACAGTGCAAAAATGTTAAAGTATGCATAAAAAATGAGGACCGGAATCAAAAACAAATCCATGAATAATTCAATGCTAAGTAAATACCCTAATGGGAATATAAAATGTCAATTAGCATTTTTTCTAAAAATGACTGCATTAGTACCTTAAGATTAATTACTCAGAACATGAATACAAAAACGTTTAAATAATGAAAAAACAAACTAATTAAAGCTCATACTCATATATTTTTTATTTCGTTCACAAAATAAGACAAACATTTAATTAGTAACTGATCTGTTTTTAAAGCATTTAATTACATAAATATTTTCATTATTTCAACATATTCTACTTCTTAAATCTGAATCTAGCAGAGCAATATTTTTTTTAGGTATTATAAAATATACTCAGGAATTTAACATTTTACTGTCCAAAAAGTAACAGCATTTAATAAGAAAGTGGTTACTATAAAAGGCATTTAATTACTGTGATGCTTTCTTCGTTTTAATTATTTTTCCGTTTTGATTTTTTTACTTTAACTTAATTTTAAGCTGGCAGATCCGCAATTTTTGAAAAATGCCCATAGCATTTAACTTTTCTCATTCAATCGGCAGTTTTTTTTATTTAAGCCACTTCTGGTCATTATCCAAATTAATTTACTGTCCAAAAAGTAACAGCCTTTAATAAGAAAGTGGTTAGTTTAAAAGGCATTTATTTACTGTGATGCTTTCTTCGTTTAAACAAAAAATTTTCCACTCATGTTCTACTCTCTTAATCTTCAAATACCAAATTAATAATTTTTGAAATAATGCCTAGAATATTTTATTTTTCATTAGAGCACTTGATTAGCATTTAATGAATACTTAATCAGTATTTAGTAGTTTTCATTGTATAAAACCATTCTGGTCATTGTTCAAATTTAGTTACTGGCCAAAATATAAGAGCATTAAATTAGTAGTAATGTTAGTTTATGAATCATTTAATTACTTTTCCGTTTTCATTTTTTTACTTAACTTAATTTTAAGCTGGCAGATCCGCAATTTTTGAAAAATGCCCATAGCATTTAACTTTTCTCATTCAATCGGCAGTTTTTTTTATTTAAGCCACTTCTGGTCATTATCCAAATTAATTTACTGTCCAAAAAGTAACAGCATTTAATAAGGAAGTGGTTAGTTTAAAAGGCATTTATTTACTGTGATGCTTTCTTGTTTAAACAAAAAATTTTCCACTCATGTTCTACTCTCTTAATCTTCAAATACCAAATTAATAATTTTTGAAATAATGCCTAGAATATTTTATTTTTCATTAGAGCACTTGATTAGCATTTAATCAGAACATAATTGAAAAAGTAGTTTTCCTCGTATAAAACTTTTCTGGCCGTTGCCAAGATTTGTTTTTTTGCTAAAAAGTAAGAACATTTAATTAGTGAGTAATTAGTTTAGGAAGCATTTAATTACTTTGCTTTTTCTACTCACTTAATTTTAATCTAGCAGGACAGTAATTTTTGAAATAATGTACAGAGCAATTATGTCTTTATTAGAACACTTAATTAGCACTTAATGAACGTTTAATTAGTACTGTAAGGGAAGTTTTCCAAGTTTATTTACAGGCAAAACAATTAGATCATTTTCTTGGTATTTAATTGGTCGGTTTCGAAAGCATTAAAAAGAATTTGATAACTGTGCTGTTTTTGTTATTAAAAACATTTTTTCACTCACGTCAACCAAATCAGCAATTAAAAACAAAAATGATCAAAGCATTTAGCTTTTCATTAGGGCACTTAATTGACATTTAATCGATTTTTTATTAGTGTCTCATTAGGACGCTTAATTTAACTTTAATGAGCGTTTAATTAATTGTACAGTGTAAATATTTAATTAATGTGCTATTAAAACATTATTTAACTCAAGCCAGCCAGAAGATCAACAATTAAAAAAAATTAGCAGATCATTTAACTTTTCATTTAGGCACTTAATTGGCATTTAATCGATTTTTATCAGTGTGTCCCACTAGAACACTTAATGAGCATTTAATTAATTTTATCTATGTATTCTATTCTTCCTACTTTATGGACGGACCTATAGTTCAAAGAGGAATAATAACAACATGCGTATATTTTCCTAGGTATCTTCCAGCATTTTATATTAATTATAAAACACATTTTATTCATTATTCTTATTAAGAAACGTGACCAACCCGCATCATTCATTACTGCGTTTTTCTATGTTATTTACAGTTACTTGTCCGTATGTAAATTTTCTTTCATTATAAGATAAATAGAAAGTGTAGCCCGAAGTAATAAATAACAAAGACAATAAATTTCTAATAAAAAGCGTACAACATCATCAATACCATCATAACTGAATGATTATGTGCGAATTAGCCATTCGCGAAGGCCGCAGTGAAGCAACGTATAGTCTCTTTTTTTTTGTCTTAACCTCGACGATGGAATCACATTTACTAAATGCGTGGTTGGCATGCCTTATATTTTTTTATTTTTAAAAGAAAATAACAAAACGGTAAGAACTTATTGTCAAACTCACATAACGTATCTATATTTATATTCTATACGAACATACGAAGGTCGCGGCCTCGTTCTTCCTACATTGTTTGGTACAAAAATTTTATTCTGGCTTACTTATTAATAATATATGTACAAATATACATACACATAAAATCTAACAAACGCATGCTTCAAAAGACTTAATACAACAATTATCTAATTAACTAATGAAAAGTATCGAATGTTTATTTATATGAAAATATTTGAAATTCAACGAAAAGTAAACATATAATAAATAATACATCTGAAAAAAATCTTACGATTCTCTAATAATTCTCTTGAATGTATATGAAATAGTGACTAACCCAACCTGACCCACTGCAACTCAACCCAACCTATGTAACTCACATAATCGAATTAATAATGGGTTAATCATGTAGCTATATTAAGCCGATCTAACCCAGCAGAACTATTCACTAAAATATACATAAAATATTTATTAACAAATTACAACCTGATGTAGCCCATCCCAGACTAACTCAACCCACCCCATTCAATATCAACTTTTTCTAACTGAATTATGAATTTACATCAAACCTGACCTAACTGAATCGATATTTTCACTCAAATATGCATATAATATTGATTAATCCAACCAAACCAATTACGCCCTCATCTGGCCCAAACCAACCCCATATTTCACTAACCCAATTCACCCTCAATCAATCAAAGCTTTCTCTAACCGAGTTATGAAGTCAATTCTGTATTTACATCACACCTGACCTAACTGAATCGATATTTTCACTCAAATGTGTATATAATATTGATTAATCCAACCAAACCAATTACGCTCTCATCTGGCCCAAACCAACCCCATATTTCACTAACCCAATCCACCCTAAATCGATCAATGCTTTCTCTAACCGAGTTATGAAGTCAATTCTGTATTTACATCACACCTGACCTAACTGAATCGATATTTTCACTCAAATATGTATATAATATTGATTAATCCAACCAAACCAATTACGCTCTCATCTGGCCCAAACCAACCCCATATTTCACTAACCCAATCCACCCTAAATCGATCAATGCTTTCTCTAACCGAGTTATGAAGTCAATTCTGTATTTACATCACACCTGACCTAACTGAATCGATATTTTCACTCAAATATGTATATAATATTGATTAATCCAACCAAACCAATTACGCTCTCATCTGGCCCAAACCAACCCCATATTTCACTAACCCAATCCACCCTAAATCGATCAATGCTTTCTCTAACCGAGTTATGAAGTCAATTCTGTATTTACATCACACCTGACCTAACTGAATCGATATTTTCACTCAAATATGTATATAATATTGATTAATCCAACCAAACCAATTACGCTCTCATCTGGCCCAAACCAACCCCATATTTCACTAACCCAATCCACCCTAAATCGATCAATGCTTTCTCTAACCGAGTTATGAAGTCAATTCTGTATTTACATCACACCTGACCTAACTGAATCGATATTTTCACTCAAATATGTATATAATATTGATTAATCCAACCAAACCAATTACGCTCTCATCTGGCCCAAACCAACCCCATATTTCACTAACCCAATCCACCCTAAATCGATCAATGCTTTCTCTAACCGAGTTATGAAGTCAATTCTGTATTTACATCACACCTGACCTAACTGAATCGATATTTTCACTCAAATATGTATATAATATTGATTAATCCAACCAAACCAATTACGCTCTCATCTGGCCCAAACCAACCCCATATTTCGCTAACCCAATCCACCCTAAATCAATCAAAGCTTTCTCTAACCAAATTATGAAGTCAATTCTGTATTTACACCAAACCTGACCAAATCAAAACCGATTTATTCCCTGAATTATATATAAAATAGTGATTAACCCAGTCAAACCTGACCTAGCCTTACCTAATCCCATCCCTGACTAATTCATCTTACCCCAAATGAATCTCAACCTTTTATAATTGAATTATTTAGTCAATAATGTGACTACATCAAATCTGACCCAATCCAACTAAATTACAAGTTCAAAATTAGTTAAGCTATTAATTGAATGGCACTTTCGTATTTTAATTATATTTTTTGGCGACCCTTAGGGTTGTTATTACCTAACTAGAGTTTGAAATGATCCATATTTATGACGTTAAAAGGCTAATATCAAAACATCAGCAGTTTTATGAAATTACTATCAGATTATTGGAAGTTACTAAAAACGGTTTTTATGTTTAACGCAGCTATTTGAACCTTTTTACGACTATTTTACGTTATTAGCAATTGGATATTGAAACGGCCTGGTAACAGCAAATTTACGTTATTTATGTAGGTATACCGACAATCATAATTTTCTTAGGGAACGAATATTTATTAAATTTATCTTATTAGCCCAGAATAAGAGGGAGAGGACTAGAAAATCTTATTAAATCTCATCAGAATATCATTAAAATCATGTTAGCTCAAAATAAGAGAAAAGAGATTAGAAAATCTTATCAAATAGGTACCTAGATGATTTTAAATCTCACTTGAATGAAACTCATCAAAAGAGGGTAAAAGGGATCCAAACTAAACTAAAAGAAAACATTCCACTACTGTCTAATACCAATATCTATTTAAGTATTTCTTCGTATGTCAAATGTGTATATGTATTTGTACGTAGATCAACTTAAAAAATAAAATTAACTTTTGTAGCAAAAAGACTCATAAAAGAAAAATACGATAGCATTTCCAGCGATAAAATACCAATAAATCTGCTTATCAAGATGACTTTTATTGGAGCGGCAGGAAATTGAATCGTTCTACCATCAATAATAAATTAGAATCGTTATATTTTCCAAGAAAAACTGACCAAACAGATAAATGAAGTTAAACCATTTATATTAATTGAAAACTTTAAGTTTATCTATTATTTTAAATTTCTACTAGCAGCAATACCCGGCATTGATCGGGTAAGAATATATTATTTAATTATTCAAAACAAGTTTTTATAACATTCTGAAACATTCTTGAATGATCTACAAAATTCTGGAACATTCTTGAACATTGCCAAATCATTCTGAAATGTAATAATAAAACATTCTTTTACTTCTTAGAACATATTTGAACTCCCTGTAGGTAACATTCTAAAAAAATCAGCTTCATTCTCATCCCCACTCCGTGCGTGCTGTTTGCTGGGTGAGTAGTGACATCAGTAGACGCCTGGCGAGGATGACTAATCGATTGATAATAATTGATCAGTTATCGACCACTGAGAGTTGAAGATTATTACAGTACTAGGTAATATCGCTATTAAAAAATGGGGGTTGGTGGTAGAACGATGAAAATTAAGGGTTATATGTATTTTTTATGACCAAATCATAAAAAAATTTTGTCCAAAAAATAAAACAGTTAGGGGTGGACAACCGTTATCACTTAGGGGTATGAAAAATAGATAGTAGCCGATTCTCAGACCTACTGAATATGCATATAAAATTTGATAAAAATCGGTCAAACCATTTCGGAGGAGTATGGTCACTAACATTGTGACACGAGAATTTTATATATTTATTTCACAATATTGTTTCAGTTAGGTAGGTACCCAAATTAAATTAGATCATTTTTTTATACTCATTTCATAATTAAATTGATTCTTTTTCAATACCTAATCAAATTTAGAAACATTTAATTTAAACTGAAAAAAGTATTTAGGTAGGTAGGTACTAATTAAACAATAAAATTACTTATTGCAAAGAATCTTTTTATAAGTAATAGACAGATACACACAAACGAACTAAACGAATGCCGAAATAAATCGTGCAAATATTTGAGAGTGCAATCCAATCACTTAAAAACATTTATTGCAATTATTATTACATAACTCGATTGGCGACTTTTCTATGCTGAATAATTCCTATAGAAAGTAGTTGTTCAATATTTGCAACGTGTTCACATCTGCGCCACTTACACTAAATACAGGGTGATTGATAAATAATTAGTCATATAATAAAATTAAAACAGGGGTCTAAATATATTCTATTATTACGTGGAATTTTTCCTTTAGTTAACGAATTTCTAATTACAAGAGGAAAGGAAATTACAACAGTTATCTGGTGTAAAAAATACCGGCCAAGTGCGAGTCGAACTCGCGCACCGAGGGTTCCGTACAAATTTGTATATATGTGATGTAACTAAAAATTTAAGGTTTTCCAAATTTTTCCTTTATATGTGCTATAAAACATTGCTTCATGCCAAATTTCAAGATTCTAAATCGACTGGAAGTACCCTTTAGGTTTTGATTCCCTTGCGAGTAGTTGCGAGTTTGAAAATATGCGGCTTAAATTGCTGTTTCTTTTGATTGCGTTGACATAGAAGTTTGATTTTGTTACAGCTTAAAGGTATTATAGACCTGAGTATTTGATATGAATTTCAATTTAATACCTCTACGCGTTCATGAGGAAAGGGGTAGTAACTTTAAAATTATTAAAAATATTTTTATTATATGATGTAACTAAAAATTTACGGTTTTCGTAATTTTTCCTTTATCTGTGCTATAAGTCGTTGCTTCGTACCAAATTTCAAGATTCTGAGTTCACGGGAAGTACCCTGTAGGTTTTGGGTTCGAAAATTTGCGGAAATTTGCGGCATAAACGGCTGTATCTTTTGATTGCGTTGGCTTAGAAGTTTGATTTTTTCACAGCTCCAAGGGACAATATACCTGAGGATTTGGTATAAATTTTAGCTTTATACCTCCACGCGTTCCTGAGAAAAAGGGTCTTGACAGACGGACGGACGGACGGACAACGAAGTGATCCTATAAAGGTTCCGCTTTTTCCTTTTGAGGTGCGGAACCCTAAAAATAGGTACCTACATGATACATTTAACACCCTCCCGCTCATAGAATGAGATTTCCTCCTACATAATTGTTGAGCCTCCCTTAGCAAGATATTCGTGGCTATATGATTTAGTACCCACAGGGTGTTAAATTTGAGATATTTTTTGCAATAAAATTAAACAAATATTGTCAATCACCCCCCACGGCTTGTTCTGTATAATAATATGTTCCGTTTTAATACATTATGTAATTTCCTAGACTTCGCAATTTACCTAATTACTTAATTAGGCACCTATCAAACGATTCTGATCTCGTTTTTGAAGGTAAAATTTTAAAATTTCTTAAGAAACGCTACGTTCAATTTAGGCAACATAAAATGGACTAACGCTTTTTACAAAATATCCGCTCATTTAATTTTTTGTTTCTTTTATCTTATTACCTTTGTAGTCGTTCGTTAGGTACTACAATTTCGTAATTTCGTTGTTTAGTTGTTCGAAAAAATGTCGGTGTTTATAATACATTACAAAAAAATTTCATAATTTTATGTTTGCTCAAAATTTCACCTGTTCGGTTAAAAATACGATAATTGTAACCCGCCAATTCCATCGCCAACAATTTCGACATTATCCAACCGTAGATAAACTGCTTGCTCTACAAGATGTAATAATTGGCAATGTAATGTACACAATAAATAAATAAATACATGTAAATGTTAATAATTCTTAAAAGCTTAACCCACTTTTTCTAGTGCACGCACCAGATTTTTCGCTTCGAAATTTACAAATTACTGTTGCTTAATAATATTATTGCTATTGCCATCACAACCTGTTGTTGGTGTTGTTGTTGTTTCAACCGGACTGTAGTACCTAGTTGTGCTAGAAATACGTATGGTATCTTATTTATTCTTTCATCAATTGTGTAATATATTCGCAACAGTACCGTGTCTTAATTTTTTTTAAAGATCGCATCGACATATACCATATGACGCCCATTAAACAAGAAAAAAGATGCAGAGACTACTGCCCATCTTTTGATGTGTTTGCCGAAGAAAAAGATATCTACCACAAGAAACCTTGATGAGGCCATTATACAGTTATCAAACTTTTGCAATAAATTATATCTAATATTCCATAAAAAATGGGTTGTATTTAAAAAAAATAGGTTACTTGCTATTCAAAGTTAGTACTTGGCTGGTGGGTGACCGGAAAACTGGTGCCTGCACGGAGGGCACGTTATTAAAGCCTTAAAAGCCTAAGCTAAGCAGAGGTGTTCTAATTGCATGACTAATAAAATAACAAGAAGAACTAAGACACCCCATAAAAAGTAGTGTAAGAAATTAACGAATGTTAAGTTAAGACAAAGGAGGGAAAGTCACAATAGTAAAATTTGTCTCGTTAGTTAGTACCTATAGAGATGATAGAAGACTATTTAAAAATGTTACATTACACTTAAAGAGATGACAGGAAATACCATTTAGAAACATATTAAGGACAGAAACAGGAGCAATGAGAGGCAGAAGAAAGAAACTACATACGTGAATATATCAAACACTGGGAACTTTACTATATGACAAGAATCGTAAAACGCAGTAGCTTGAATGCCGATCAAATAGTATTCAAAGTTAAGCAACTGTTCTCACTGGTTAGTACTTACAATTAGATGGTGGATGACCAAAAAACCCATGATGGTACGTTATTAAAGCCTTAAAAGCTTAAGCAGGGGTGTTCTCATTGGATGCCTAATAAAATAACAAGAACTGAGGCACCCCATAAAAAGTAGTGTAAGAAATTAACGAATGTTAAGTTAAGACAAAGGAGGGAAAGTCACAATAGTAAAATTTGTCTCGTTAGTTAGTACCTATAGAGATGATAGAAGACTATTTAAAAATGTTACATTACACTTAAAGAGATGACAGGAAATACCATTTAGAAACATATTAAGGACAGAAACAGGAGCAATGAGAGGCAGAAGAAAGAAACAACATACGTGAATATATCAAACACTGGGAACTTTACTATATGACAAGAATCGTAAAACGCAGTAGCTTGAATGCCGATCAAATAGTATTCAAAGTAAGAAACCCTTTTTGGTTTATAAAAATTGATGTAACTAAAAATTTAAGGTTTTCCAAATGTTTTGCCTTTATATGTGCTATAAAACAGGTGCTTGGGTGCCTAATTAAATTCTAAAGAACGGGAAGTCACCCTTTAAAGTAGTTAGATTCCCTAACAAAGTGTTGCAGTTAAGAAAAGGATGCGGTTAAATAGCTTTTCTTTTATTGCCGTTGAGATAAGAAGTTTATTTTGTTACAGCTACACGTTTAAAGAGTTTTTGATATAAAATTTCAATTTAAATACCTTTTAAGGGCGAAACATGAGGAAAGGGGTAGTAACTTTAAAATTAATTAAAAATATTTTATTATATGACGAACTAAAAATTAGCTTGTCCGTAAATTTTTCCTTTCTCGGGTTGTATTAAATTGCTTCGTACCAAAATAACCCAGATTCGAGTTCACGGGAATTTACCCTGAAAGGGGTTTTGATTGGATGCCAATTTCGGAAAATTTGCGGCATAAAAAGGTGAAAAATCGATTTTTAATTGCGTTGGAAATTAGAAAATTTGTTTTTTAAGCTCCAAGGGGAAAATGATGAAGATTTTAAAAAATTTTACATTACACCTATGACGGAATCCTTTAAAAAACATCTTGGGACAAAAACGGACGGGGGGAAAAGGGAAAAAACAACAAGTAAATCCTATAAACCGGGGCTTTTCCCTTTATGCAAAAACCCCCGTAAAAATAGCTTAACCTACATGATTCAAAGAAAACCCCCTTTCCCGGATTTAAAATTAGAATGAGATTTCGTTTCCTGCACGAATTGTTGAGCCTTACCTTAGCAAGATGTTCTTATGGGATGCCAATAAAATTAAAAAATGAGAATAAAAAGTATTTAAGAACTAACGAATGTTAATTAAGACAAAGGAGTGTTAAATTTGAGATATTTTTTGCAATACAAATTAGAAAAATATTGTCAATCACCCCCCACGGCTTTATTGATAATAATAGTTCCGTTTATACAGTATGTAATTTCCTAGACTTCAATTTACTAATGACTTAATTAGGCACCTATCAAACGATCTGATCTGTTTTTAAGGATAAACCATTTTAGAAATTATGTTAAGAAGACGCTACGTTCAATTTAGGCAGACATAAGAAGGACTAACGCTTTTGACAAAAATCCGACACTTTATAATTATCAAACACTGAATTTACTATATGAAAGAATCGTAAAACATAGCTTGAATTCAAAAAAAATAGAACTTCTCTTGGTTAGTACTTACTTAGTAGGTGACAAAAAACCTGTTGCGTAACGTTATTAAGCCTTAAAAGCTAGTAAGCAGGGGTGTTCTATTGGATGCCTAATAAAATATCGAAGAACTGAGCACCCCATAAAAGTAGTGTAAGAAATAACGAATGTTAAGTTAAGACAAAGGAGGGAAAGTCACAATAGTAAAATTTGTCTCGTTAGTTAGTACCTATAGAGATGACAGAAGACTATTTAAAAATGTTACATTACACTTAGAGATGACAGGAAATACCATTTAGAAACATATTAAGGACAGAAACAGGAGCAATGAGAGGCAGAAGAAAGAAACAACATACGTGAATATATCAAACACTGGGAACTTTACTATATGACAAGAATCGTAAAACGCAGTAGCTTGAATGCCGATCAAATAGTATTCAAAGTTAAGCAACTGTCTCACTGGTTAGTACTTACAATTAGATGGTGGATGACAAAAAACCCATGATGGTAGGGGGTTATTAAGCCTTAAAAGCTTAAGCAGGGGTGTTCTTATTGGATGCCTAATAAAATATCAAAGAACTGAGACACCCCATAAAAAGTAGTGTAAGAAACTAACGAATGTTAAGTTAAGACAAAGGAGGGAAAGTCACAATAGTAACATTTGTCTCTTTAGTTAGTTCCTATAGAGATGACAGAAGACTATTTAAAAATGTTGCATTACATTTAAAAGAGATGAAGGAAATACCATTTAGAAACATATTAAGGACAGAAACAGGAGCAATGAGAGGCAGAAGAAAGAAACAACATACGTGAATATTTGGGTTTATTTGCAAGGATGTAGACCTAGTTGATGCACAAATAGTATGGTATCTTTTTATTCTTTCATAGATGTGTACATATATTCGCAACAGTACCTTAAAAGCTTAAGCAGGGGTGTTCTATTGGATGCCTAATAAAATATCGAAGAACTGAGACACCCCATAAAAAGTAGTGTAAGAAATAACGAATGTTAAGTTAAGACAAAGGAGGGAAAGTCACAATAGTAACATTTTCTCTTTAGTTAGTTCCTATAGAGATGAAGAAGACTATTTAAAAATGTTACATTACATTTAAAGAGATGACAGGAAATACCATTTAGAAACATATTAAGGACAGAAACAGGAGCAATGAGAGGCAGAAGAAAGAAACTACATACGTGAATATATCAAACACTGGGAACTTTACTATATGACAAGAATCGTAAAACGCAGTAGCTTGAATGCCGATCAAATAGTATTCAAAGTAAGCAACTTCTCTCTGGTTAGTACTTACAATTAGATAGTAGATGACAAAAAAACCCATGATTCGATGGTGCCTGCACGGAGGGCACGTTATTAAGCCTTAAAAGCCTAAGCTAAGCAGGGGTGTTCTTATTGGATGCCTAATAAAATATCAAGAAGAACTGAGACACCCCATAAAAAGTAGTGTAAGAAACTAACGAATGTTAAGTTAAGACAAAGGAGGGAAAGTCACAATAGTAAAATTTGTCTCGTTAGTTAGTACCTATAGAGATGATAGAAGACTATTTAAAAATGTTACATTACACTTAAAGAGATGACAGGAAATACCATTTAGAAACATATTAAGGACAGAAACAGGAGCAATGAGAGGCAGAAGAAAGAAACAACATACGTGAATATATCAAACACTGGGAACTTTACTATATGACAAGAATCGTAAAACGCAGTAGCTTGAATGCCGATCAAATAGTATTCAAAGTTAAGCAACTGTTCTCTCTGGTTAGTACTTACAATTAGATGGTGGATGACCAAAAAACCCATGATGGTACGTTATTAAAGCCTTAAAAGCTTAAGCAGGGGTGTTCTCATTGGATGCCTAATAAAATAACAAGAACTGAGGCACCCCATAAAAAGTAGTGTAAGAAATTAACGAATGTTAAGTTAAGACAAAGGAGGGAAAGTCACAATAGTAAAATTTGTCTCGTTAGTTAGTACCTATAGAGATGATAGAAGACTATTTAAAAATGTTACATTACACTTAGAGATGACAGGAAATACCATTTAGAAACATATTAAGGACAGAAACAGGAGCAATGAGAGGCAGAAGAAAGAAACAACATACGTGAATATATCAAACACTGGGAACTTTACTATATGACAAGAATCGTAAAACGCAGTAGCTTGAATGCCGATCAAATAGTATTCAAAGTTAAGCAACTTTCTCTCTGGTTAGTACTTACAATTAGATAGTAGATGACAAAAAAACCCATGATTCGATGGTGCCTGCACGGAGGGCACGTTATTAAGCCTTAAAAGCCTAAGCTAAGCAGGGGTGTTCTTATTGGATGCCTAATAAAATATCAAGAAGAACTGAGACACCCCATAAAAAGTAGTGTAAGAAACTAACGAATGTTAAGTTAAGACAAAGGAGGGAAAGTCACAATAGTAACATTTGTCTCTTTAGTTAGTTCCTATAGAGATGACAGAAGACTATTTAAAAATGTTACATTACACTTAAAGAGATGATAGGAAATACCATTTAGAAACATGTTAAGGACAGAAACAGGAGCAATGAGAGGCAGAAGAAAGAAACTACATACGTGAATATATTAAATGGCGGATGACCAAAAAACCCATGATGGTACGTTATTAAAGCCTTAAAAGCTTAAGCAGGGGTGTTCTCATTGGATGCCTAATAAAATAACAAGAACTGAGGCACCCCATAAAAAGTAGTGTAAGAAATTAACGAATGTTAAGTTAAGACAAAGGAGGGAAAGTCACAATAAGAAAACTTTTCTAAATTCGTCTCTCTAGTTAGTATAAATATGACAGAAGACTATTTAAAAATGTTGCATTACACTTAAAGAGATGACAGGAAATACCATTTAGAAACATATTAAGGACAGAAACAGGAATAAAGAGAGACAAAAAAGAAACTACATAACTGAATATATTAAAAACTATATTATATACAGGGTTTTTCAAGTTGATGGGCTATTAAAAGTATATTATGAATTAGTAGAAGGAATTCAATTCTGGAACTTGGGCTCATTTGGTTATTGTTTATGCCGCTTCTTTTAAAAATATTTTCAAGTTCGATTTACATCCGGTTATACCGGAAGTCGATACCAACTTTGTTATTTTAAATGGAATGGTATATTTTTTATGCTGAATTCGAATAAAACGTGTTATTCTAAGGTAAGTTTGATAACCAACTTGTACACCTATGACGATCGGTTTCTGAGTTAATTTAATTTATAGAAAAAAAATCGTTACCGCAACCCAAATTATAAAAAATCATAACTTCCACAAAATACGATTTAGAGTGTTGAAATTTTTACTAGTTTAAAAGCTGAATATTAGTGCTAACGCCTTGACAAAATTGAATTAAATAATTTATACAGGGCGTTCAAAATAAAATTCTACAAACACGAATTACTTCGTTTTTTTTCTTTTTTTTTTGATTTCCTTTATGGATCTCTTTTTCCTATTTTATTTGAAAATTTTGGAATAATTATGAATTATTACTTAAAATAGGAAGTATCCATATAGATCGAAAGAGGATAAAAAATGAATCGATTGAAAAAATAAAAAATAGTAGGTGCCATTTGAAAAAACGAAGTAATTCGTGTTTGAAGTTTTTCAATTTTAGAATTTTATTTTGAACGCCCTGTATAAATTATTTAATTCAATTTTGTCAAGGCGTTAGCACTAATATTCAGCTATTACTAGTAAAAATTTCAACACTCTAAATCGTATTTTGTGGAAGTTATGATTTTTTATAATTTGGGTTGCGGTAACGATTTTTTTTTTTATAAATTAAATTAACTCAGAAACCGATCGTCATAGGTGTACAAGTTGGTTATCAAACTTACCTTAGAATTACACGTTTTATTCGAATTCAGCGTAAAAAATATACCATTCCATTTAAAATAACAAAGTTGGTATCGACTTCCGGTATAACCGGATGTAAATCGAACTTGAAAATATTTTTAAAAGAAGCGGCATAAACAATAACCTTATGAGCCCAAGTTTCAGAATTGAATTCCTTCTACTAATTCATATACTTCTAATAGCCCATCAACTTGAAAAACCCTGTATAACCATAACCTAGAGGGATTACATTTTCATAAATGAACCTTCTTCTACTTCTGCAAGATAAATCTGAAAAATATTGACATAAAACTTGTTACTTCCCCTGGACTTCGGCATTTTTATTATTTTGTTTTTTTTACTTTCTCGCGTTCTCTTATTCTTTTCACATCTGTACTACTTGGCCCATCTATTTACAATTATTGTTCTATTGCCGCTTTCGAATCTTCCTAAGTGTTTATTACTAATTGTAAAATTTAAATGTCAATATCCTTCAACACCAGTACTTATAAATTTGACCCTACAATCTATCTTCATTTATCTGTTGTCTTCTTCGTCCATCTCGTCCTCATCCCTTCCAGCTAACTTACATTTTTTTATTAAAAATTACCTATTAACTGTCTAACAGTCTTCGTCTACATATCAATCAAATCTATCGTCGAATCTCATCAATTATCTGCCAGGCCATTATCAATTATCTCTTAGGGGCTGTTCATAAAATACGTCACGCTAAAATTAGCTTTTTTTGACCCCCTTCCTCCCGGTTGTCACGCTGTGTCACACTTCCTGTGACCCCCCTGTAAATATTACGTCACAAAAACTAACCCCCCCCCCCGAACATGATAAATTAATAAATATCTTTTGTAACGAACAAATAAATAATATTTCTATTTATCAGAAGTCCAAGGATTCTGTAAAAATTCAGTAAAATTTTTTGATGAACGGCGAACATCACGTGCCGTAGACCCCCGTCCCCCCTTGTCACACTCAGCAAGGCCCTTCCCCCCCTTGTATGCGAACGTATTTAATGAACCCCTTATCTCTTATCACATATAAAAAACCAGTATAGGTATCTAGTCGCCGAAACATTGGTTATCATTGTAAATAGCATCAATTTGTAGGTACATAGTGTAAATACAACCATAAAACCAAATTCACTAGTCATTAGTTTCACCTTTAATCTCCATTAGGTTGTTGTAGTCCAGGACAAACACAACAAAACTTTTAGCTGACTTTAATTTTATTTGGGGTGATTTTTACCCTTAAATATTATTGCACACAACACTGCGAAATACACTAGGAAAAAATGTAAAATAAATACCTTGAAGAACATTTCTCACAAAATCGTTCACTCTCACTCTTTAAATATGTAAGTAGTTTTTGGATACGTGTCCATTATATTACTTTCACTAACTAAAATGTAGTTTGTAATTAATAGTAGTAGGAATAGGTACGTTAATTCTATGTGATTATTATTATAGGAACAGTTTGGATCAGAACACGACGGACGATATTAAAAAACTCAATAATGATACCTTGAAATCTATTATTTGGATACCCATTTATTTCTGTTTTTTTATTACGTACATACGTATAAGTAAAGGAAAAATCAAATGGAACCAATTTTGAGCAAGTATGTTGAATTTGAGTGACCTTAGGCTTTTAAGGAATTTAAAGGCGTTAAAATTTGGATTCTTTTTTAATGGTCTAGCCTCTTGTTTCATTTTGTTCTTGCCGGATGTTTACTGTATTTTACAAGGTGTTTCTTATTGACAAATTCATTGTTACTGTTTAATTGAGATTAGTTACGGCTTTATAGTGCTAATTCAACTAATTTGTAACCATTGTAAGTACTTAGATCCAGGATTTTTAAAAAGTGAGGAGGTTGTTTATAAAAATTCCAAAATTCGCGGCAGAAATATTAAATCCAACAAGAACATTTTGTTTATGAAACATATAATTACATAAGAATTTACAGAGACAATGAACACTTTCCAAAAAATAAAACGATAAATGACGCCATTAATGCTCGATAAGAAAAAGTTCGAATGAAATTTATGATTTAGGAGAGAAAGTGATATATAATAAGTAATGCAAGATAATTTTTTGACCTCATATCGTCAAGCTCCAGGAAGACTAAATCCGATCGATCGATATATCAATATTAAATTAAATTAAATGTTCCGTTAAAAATATAATTGATACAATTTTTTAACCTGAATTTTCACACGGTCTGAAAATGTTACGTGGATCAAACGTTAATAAATAAATCGTTGAACATTATGTAGATCGTAATGTTTATGGAAAGGCCATCAGACCCATTTCATTTGCCATTTGGTGAAAGCAAACAAAATAAATGTACCTGATGCAAAACAAAATCGTTTTACGCGAACATCACGTCACTATTATAAATGGTATCAAAGCAAGTTTTATAAAAACATATACATTTTGAGGGAAATGGATCGATAAAAACCCACGAGAAAAATTGCATACAGATTTCGAGAGTCAATAATATTTCTGAACACTGTCTGGTAAAAAAGTAAATTAGGTTTAATCTAAGAACAGTGGCGACCGCCTAGACCAGAGTCACCAGTTCTAATCTACATCGAAACTTAACCTAACCCTTTACTCTCAACACCCCAAAAGAAGAAAATATGTCAATTTTCTTCCTTATTTATCCCCAAAGGATTGTGCGCCAAAAACAAAACTGCAATACTCAAAAAATTTCTGGAGCCAACTCAAATCCATCTATAGTTTAATTTTTTCCTTTTATTCGTAGCCGAGTGAGTTTAAAAAAGTCCCCCTTTGTCTTGTCACTCGCAATAGGATGTAAATCAAATCAACCTTTCGTTTGTAAAAGGTAAAATCTGATTGTCGATTACGTAATGGGAATTTAATCCAGGCAGCCAACCTGAGCGATAGCGGTAGCATTAGGCAGAGAAATTACGATTTCACAATCTTCCGACAGATGCATCGCAAATAGATAAGTACGGAATGGATACAGAAAAGGCATCACCAATATGCATACCAATTCACTCTCACATTGTTGTTATATAATGGACGGTTCATTAGGATAATCGAAGATGCACATACAATTTGCAATTGTTTAATAAAAATTGATTTAATTGGGTTATTAGAAAAACTTCTCTCATGTTAGTAACCAGTAATGATAAAATTTCGATTTATTATTTTACATAAAAAAAAAGTTGGTTCAATTATAAAGTACTGACTTTCGGCAGCATTTAAAATTTTTTTCTTCTATATTTTTATTTTCTGGGCCGTAAGCCTTTTTGCCGACATCATTACACAAAAACTTTCATTCCTTATTTTTGCCCCCTTAAAGGTAAAATTTTTACAAACTTTAAATGTCGTATTTATATCTAATCAAAAGCATAAAAAATAAGTTTCAAGCCTCTAGCTTTATATCTACTTATCTATCTCTGTACCAAATTCTCATTTAAATCGGTTCAGTAGTTTGGGCGTGATTGCGTAACACACAGACAGACAGAGTTACTTTCGCATTTATAATATTATAGATTATTATAGTTTAATTATAGTTTAAAATAGTTTATATAGCTTAGTATTCAACTACTTTTATTGATCCAAATAAACAAAACCTCTATAACTTTTTACACTTAATATTTTAATTTTCTGAGCCGTAAGCTTTTTGGACGACGTCATTACACAAAAACTTTCATCGGCTAATTTTATCCCTTTTAGGGTAAAATTTTTACAAACATTGAATGTCGTATTTATTTAATCTACAAATAAATTTTAGGAATTTTCCACAAACTTTCCTATTTAACCCCTTCAACCTTTTTTTCATAAAATAGCCTATTTTTCCAGAAACTATCTTGTACAAATTGAATTTAAATCGCATAAATTTTCATTTAAGCTACAGACAGTTACTTTGCATTTAAAATTCCGCATTCATTTTCTTCGATTTTTCGATAGAATAAGATATTAATCCCGCAGTAAAACGAGCTATGTGTAATCCAGGGTTAGCTAATCCATCCAATTTTTTTAAAATCGCTCCATTCCGTTTGACTGAAGAAGTAACAATCACACCAAAACTTTGCCTTTTATAATAGTGTCAAGTATTACCTACCTACCAAATATTTTTAATAAAAATTGCTTTAACTGGGTAAAAAAACTCTCTCATGTTTAAATAATGTAAAATTTCGATTTATTATTTTAATAAAAGAAAGGTTGGTTCAATTATTAAATTACTAGGCTTTTGCTGACTTTCGGCAGCATTTAAAATTTTTTTCTTCTATATTTTTATTTTCTGGCCCGTAAGCCTTTTTGCCGACGTCATTACACAAAAAATTTCATTCGTTATTTTTGCCCCCTTCAAGGTAAAATTTTTACAAACTTTAAATGTCGAATTTATATCTAATCAAAAGCCTAAAAAATAAGTTTCAAGCCTCTAGCTTTATATCTACTTATCTATCTCTGTACCAAATTCTCATTTAAATCGGTTCAGTAGTTTGGGCGTGATTGCGTAATACACAGACAGACAGAGTTACTTTCGCATTTATAATATTATAGATTATTATAGTTTAATTATAGTTTAAAATAGTTTATTAAGCTTAGTATTCAACTACTTACTTTTATTGATCCAAATAAACAAAACCTCTATAACTTTTTACACTTAATATTTTTAATTTTCTGGGCCGTAAGCTTTTTGGACGACGTCATTACACAAAAACTTTCATCGGCTAATTTGATCCCTTTTAGGGTAAATTTTTTACAAACATTGAATGTCGTATTTATTTATATCTAACCAAAAGCCTAAAAAATCTTTAAAAATTACGGAATTTTCGCACAAACTTTCCTATTTCAACCCCTTACAACCGTTTTTTCGCATTAAAAAGTAGCCTATGTCTTTTCTCAGGCTCTAGACTATCTCTGTACCAAATTTAATTTAAATCGGTTCAGTAAATTTTAGGCGAGATTGTGTAGCATACAGACAGAGTTACTTTCGCATTTATAATATTCCGCGAATTCATTTTCATCGATTTTCCCATGCGAATAAGATATTTTCCCGCAGTAAACCGTAGCCTATGTGTTAATCTAGGGTGTCAGCTAACTCCATACCAATTTTTATTAAAATCGTTCCAGCCGTTTAGACCCGAAGAAGTAACAAACATACAC
This sequence comes from Agrilus mali, assembly GCA_029378335.1. Classification (NCBI taxonomy): domain Eukaryota; kingdom Metazoa; phylum Arthropoda; class Insecta; order Coleoptera; family Buprestidae; genus Agrilus; species Agrilus mali. The sequence goes on along the minus strand of CM055655.1, from coordinate 3,800,138 downwards.
ACTCACACACTCACAAACTTTCGCTTTTATAATAATAGTGTCATTACGATAGATACCTACTTACTCATTTAATTGGGTTATTAGAAAAACTTCTCTCATGTTAGTGACCAATAATGATTAAATTTCGATTTATTATTTTATATAAAAGAAAGTTGGTTCAATTATAAAGTATAAGATAAGATTTTATTGGAACCCAGAATCAGGTTCGCACCAGAGAAGGTACAATGTATTGGGAACCAGTATCATAAAGTATCAGAGGAAATACTATTTTTTTTAAGGCGTAATCATCGAAAACCAAATAAGATACTATTAGGACCAAAAAACCTTAGAATATCACCATTAAATATCGTAATAATTGAGAAACAGGGAAGATACTGTTGAAATCTGTTATCATTGACAACGTAAAAAGATGCTATTGGGATTAAATCGTCGATTACCATAAAAAATACTGTTGGAAATCAAAATGGTAAGGCATTAGTGAAAACAATATTGAATCATAATCATCGCCTAGTAGAGAAGATACAAACAACTATGTAAGATCCAGAATCGTAGGACATAGTGTTGAAGTCTGTGATCGTCGAAAACCGGAAAAGATTCTATGTATTTTAAATAGCAATCATCGGATTACAAAGACGATACTGTTAAAATCCAGAATCTGAGAGGACAGAGAAAATAATGTTAAACCATTTAATCGTCGAGAAATAAGGAAGATGCTATTGCAAATCGTAATCATCGATTACCAGAAGTATCCACTCTGGTAATCGATGATTATTAAGATCTAGAATAGTCGGGTATCAGAGGATATGCTGTTAAAGTCTTTAATCGTCGAAAACCAGAGAAAACACTATTTGGAATCGTAATCATCGGATTCCAAAGAAGATACTGTTAAGATCCAGAATCTTAGAGTACAGAGAAACTAATGTTTAATCATTTAATCGTCGAGAAATAAGGAAGATGCTATTGCAAATCGTAATCATCGATTACCAGAAGTATCCACCATTGTAATCGATGATTATTAAGATCCAGAATTGTAGGGTATCAGAGGATATGCTGTTAAAGTCTTTAATCGTCGAAAACCAGAGAAAACACTATTTGGAATCGTAATCATCGGATTCCAAAGAAGATACTGTTAAGATCCAGAATCTTAGAGGACAGAGAAATAATTTTAATCATTTAATCGTCAGAAATAAGGAAGATGCTATTGCAATCTAATATCGATTACCAAAGTATCACTTGTAATCGATGATTATTAAGATCAGAATGTGGGTATCAGAGGATATGCTGTTAAAGTCTTTAATCGTCGAAAACCAGAGAAAACACTATTTGGAATCGTAATCATCGGATTCCAAAGAAGATACTGTTAAGATCCAGAATCTTAGAGGACAGAGAAACTAATGTTAAATCATTTAATCGTCGAGAACTAGAAAAGATACTATTGGATATGGTAATCATCAACTAGCAGAGTAGAAACTTAAGATACAGAATTTAGGACATCAGAGTATAAGCTGTTAAAGTCTTCAATCGTCAAAAACCAGAAAAATTGGGAATTATAATCATCGACTGCTAGAGAAGATACTGCTAATATCCAGAATCGTAGAGCGTCAGAGGAAATACTGTTTAATTATTTAATCGTCGAGAAGTAGAGAAAATACGACTAAAAATTTTAATCACTGAGAACCAGAAAAGATACTTTTAGAAATCGTAATCATCGACTATCAAGGAAGATGCTATTGAGATCCGGAATCGTAGGATCGTCGACTACCAGAGAAAATACTTTTGTTAAGTCACTATTTGGATCCAGAATCGTAGGAAATCAAAAGAAACACTATTGAAACCTTTAATCTTCGAGAATGAGAATCATTATTCACAAGTAATTAGCAGAGATGATATGGCAAGAAGCCAGGATAGCAGATGATAAGAAAAAATAGCTGTAATCATTGAGAATCAAAAAAGATACTGAAAATCATAATCCACAAGTACACAAAATGATACTACTGGAACTCAAAATCGTCGGGGATTCTGATCCTCTCCAGAATTTCCTTTGGTTAAAATCTGTAATCGTCAAGACCCAGAAAAATTGTAATCGTTTTGATAATCGTAATCGTCAAGGACCAGAGAGGATACTATTAAAAAGCATAGACCGAGAAATATAATCATGATTTTATTACTTGATGAGTCAAGCAAAATTTTTTTTCTAGTAAAATCTCCTTGAGCATCTGGTCGTCCATATAATTGACAGATTTTTTAGTCATGTTTGCTAGAATTCTAGCAATATTATCATGATTGTTTCCTCCGTGTAATCATCGAATACCAAACAAGACATCACCGACAGTGATTATGTTATAGACACCTAAAATAGAATACCAGAGAAGATGTTGTTAAACCATTATCGTCGAAAAGTATGGAAGATACTGTTGGAATATTGATGATTATATCGGGGTGAATCAGTGTGCAACCTGTAGTGTATTCAGGAAATCCAGCAAACGACAACCGTCTCTTGTCTTATTATTTAATAAAAAATGAAAACGTGATCTTAAGCACTTGTTCTTTAGTCTTCTTCGCCTGCTAACAACTGTTAAGCACTAACTTTACTTGCCATCATTATTCTCGTCGCGTCGGTTTGTTATACCTTATCTTATACCATACGTAAGTGATATCCACTCCCCAGAATAAGCGCGAGAGAAAGTTTTTCTCCGACCTACCGGTTCGTGAGATGATGATGATGATGGCGATACCGAAACGGCATTATTCTCATTCTCATTCGTTTAATATTTACATTATGTATGAAGGACATTGCCATTGAAAAAGAGTTCCGAGTGACCCGAATAACCTGCCGCAATTTCTTCTTCTTCTTCTAGGAAATGTCTACAACATAATTTTCTTCGATTCGTTAGACAGGTACCTAAGTACTTCTGTTTCGTAATACATTCAGTGATTAATAACCGGATTACATGCACCACCTGTAGAAATGAGCATCTTTTTAGATAAAATAGTGCTTTTAGTGTAATCGTAAATAAAAATCATAGGTACATACATACGTATATCTCCTTTACTAAACGTTTCGCCAGTCTCGACTGCTGGAATCCTCAGTAGATTTCTGCTTCTGCTGCTTCTTCTGCTGAGACTACAGGAGAAGCAGGAGCAGAAATCATCATTTCATAGAAAAGGTCAAAAGCCTTCGATAATAATAATGTAAATAGAAGGTTTTTATAGGTAATACTAGCAGCAATGCCCAGGTAAGAATATATCACACGTTTGATGGAACATTCTAGAATATTCGCGAATTTAGAACTATCCAGAACATCCCATAATGATTTAAAACATTTTCTAACTTTTTTTAACATTCTGAAACATTCTTGAATGATCTTCAAGATTCTGGAACATTCTTGAACATTGCTAAATAATTCTGAAATGTTATGGGTAATAAAACATTCTTTTACTTCTTAGAACATATTTGAACTGCCTGTAACATTCTAAAAAAATCTGCTTCATTCTCATCCCCACTCCGTGCGTGCTGTTTGCTGGGTGAGTAGTGACATCAGTAGACGTCTGTAGTAGACGCCTGGCGGGGATGACTAATCGATTGATAATAATTGATCAGTTATCGACCACCGAGAGTTGAAGATTATTACAGTACTAATATCGCTATTAAAAAATGGGGGTTGGTGGTAAAAGGATGAAAATTAAGGGTTGTAAGTATTTATTAATGCCAAATCATAATAAAAAAATTTATCCAAAAAACAAAAAAGTTAGGGGTGGACAAACCTTATCACTTAGGAGTATGAAAAATAGATAGTAGCCGATTCTCAGAGCTACTGAATATGCATATAAAATTTGATAAAAATCGGTCAAACCGTTTCGGAGGAGTATGGTCACTAACATTGTGACACGAGAATTTTATACAGGGTTTTTCAAGTTGATGGGCTATTAGAAAGATATGAATTAGTAGAAGGAATTCAATTCTGAAACTTGGGCTCTTTGGTTATTGTTTATGCCGCTTCTTTTAAAAATATTTTCAAGTTCGATTTACATCCGGTTATACCGGAAGTCGATACCAACTTTGTTATTTTAAATGGAATGGTATATTTTTTACGCTGAATTCGAATAAAACGTGTAATTCTAAGGTAAGTTTGATAACCAACTTGTACACCTATGGCAATCGGTTTCTGAGTTAATTTAATTTATAGAAAAAAAATCGCTACCGCAACCCAAATTATAAAAAATCATAACTTCCACAAAATACGACTTAGAGTGTTGAAATTTTTACTAGTAATAGCTGAATATTAGTGCTAACGCCTTGACAAAATTGAATTAAATAATTTATACAGGGCGTTCACAATAAAATTCTAAAATTGAAAAACTTCAAACACGAATTACCTCGTTATTTCAAATGGCACCTACTATTTTTTATTTTTTCAATCGATTCTTTTTTTAATCCTCTTTCGATCTATATGGATACTTCCTATTTTAAGTAATAATTCAAAATTATTCCAAAATTTTCAAATAAAATAGGAAGTATCCATATAGATCGAAAGAGGATTAAAAAAAAGAATCGATTGAAAAAATAAAAAATAGTAGGTGCCATTTGAAATAACGAGGTAATTCGTGTTTGAAGTTTTTCAATTTTAGAATTTTATTTTGAACGCCCTGTAAAATTATTTAATTCAATTTTGTCAAGGCGTTAGCACTAATATTCAGCTATTACTAGTAAAAATTTCAACACTCTAAGTCGTATTTTGTGGAAGTTATGATTTTTTATAATTTGGGTTGCGGTAGCGATTTTTTTTCTATAAAATAAATTAACTCAGAAACCGATCGTCATAGGTGTACAAGTTGGTTATCAAACTTACCTTAGAATTACACGTTTTATTCGAATTCAGCGTAAAAAATATACCATTCCATTTAAAATAACAAAGTTGGTATCGACTTCCGGTATAACCGGATGTAAATCGAACTTGAAAGTATTTTTAAAAGAAGCGGCATAAACAATAACCAAATGAGCCCAAGTTTCAGAATTTAATTCCTTCTACTATTCATATCTTTCTAATAGCCCATCAACTTGAAAACCCCTGTATATTAGATGTACCTATAACTATTTTTCTAAAAATAAAAGTTAGAGAATCTAAACGTAACATGTCATGGGATAATAATAAAAATAGTGAATATTACCCGTATTATTGTTCACAATAAACAATTTTAAATACCAACATTCTATCCAAAACCTACACTTGATGTTATGTACGCGTGTACCTAATACGTACCTACCTACACTTTTACGCAAGAAAAATTTACATTATTGTCAATTAAAGTGGTTAAAACGAGACCTTACGTAATTGTCCTTAATTTTTTGTACGCAAAGAATACACACGAAAGCCGCAAACTCATTAACGCCGTGCTAATTGTTATTTAAGAAGTGATAAAGTTGTACCTACTCGAATTAGACACACAAAAAATAAATAAAATACAAACCATACACAATAAAGATGCATACTTAACAATAAATAATAGATAAATAAATAAATTATCTACCTATTAGGGTATTAATACATACATAAGAATCTGTTTATGTAAATAGACTCTTCACTAAGTGTATAAATAATAAATAAATAATTGTTTGCAAAGTTTTGTTAATTTTTTTTCGTGTTATCTACATAAATAATATATGATTTGCACCTATATATAAAGATACATTCAGTAAGTACTTAAACGTAAACTTTCGGAAAAGGTCAAGAGGTCACACAGTAATTTTTCAACAACAACAACAACAGCTCACAGCCAAGTTTCACAAATAATAATCAATTGTACAGCAAATTGACTGTGTAATAAAACACCTCAGAAAGCCTATCTATATGGGTGCATGCCTATTGATCGATTGATGGGTCGATAGCATACCATATGGTTGACGTGGTTAGAAATTGATGTCCCACAATAATGAAAAGGTCACAATTGATGGTGCGATGATAAAAGCAAAAAGTTATTTACATTTATGGTAAAAGAAAAAAATACTTTAATTAATTATGTGAGCTGAAATTGGGGGAGAGGGAGGTAGGAGAATCTCTGAAATGTCCATTGATTACATGAGCTCAAAATGGGAAGCCAGAGGGTTCATCAAAATTTCATCAAATCTTTTTTAAAGAGAAATATACCAAATCACCGCAATTTTTTTATTCAATTAGTAACTGATTCCTAAAAGATAATCTCCAAAGGAACATCATTTGATTACGTGAGCTCAAAATTGGGGAGACAGGAGAATCTTTGAGATGTCCATTAATTTCAGGAGCTCAAAGCGAGAAGGAAAGCGGTCCAGAAAATTCTCATCAAATCTCACTTAAAAAAGAGAAGAAGATGGTGTTATTAATAAACTCAAAAAATCAGTTATTTTAATTCAATTCGTAACTGGCCCCTAAAAGAGAATTTCTAACGAAGCATGAATTTACTACATCAATTAAAAATGAAAGGGGGGGAGAGAGGATCTCGAATGAGGTATTCATTGATTATATGAGCTTAACATGTTTAGCAAAATGAAAGGGAAGGAACCAATAAAATGTCAGCAACAAAGTACGATTTAAACGAAGACAAAATTCGAACTTTTTAATCGGACAATGGCAATGTTTTATTATTTTAATAAGAAAGATTAGAGGGGAGAGAAAGAGCTTTTTGAAAATTTCACTAAATATTTTGATTCAATTAGTAACTGCCCACTAGCACAGAATTTCTAAGGGGCATAAATTAATTAGGAGGAGAATCTTTGAGGGGATGTTTATTGGTTATACGAACTCAAAATGGGGAAGAGGAAACTTGCAAGACCTCATCAAGTCTCATTTAAAAGGAGCGAAAAGAGTCATTGAAAATCTCACGTCAATCTTTTAATTCGATTATTAACTGGCTCGTAAAAGAATTTCTAGGGTGACATAAATTAATTAGTGAACGTAAAATTAGAGACGCAAGGGCAAGGGGCTGGGAATCTCTGAGGAGATTTCCATTAATTGTTTAGCTCAAAATGGAAAGGGAAGGAACCAATAAAATCTCATCAAATCAAATCACACATTTAAAGGAAGGACAAAATCTTACGAACTTTTTAATCGAGACAATTGTTACAATTAGTTTTATTATTTTAATTAAAAATGATTAGAGGGTGTATCTCTCGTGAGAAAGAGCTTTTGAAAATTTCACTAAATATTTTGATTCAATTAGTAACTGCCCACTAGCACAGAATTTCTAAGGGGGCATAAATTAATTAGGAGGAGAATCTTTGAGGGGATGTTTATTGGTTATACGAACTCAAAATGGGGAAGAGGAAACTTGCAAGACCTCATCAAGTCTCATTTAAAAGGAGCGAAAGGAGTCATTGAAAATCTCACGTCAATCTTTTAATTCGATTAGTAACTGGCTCGTAAAGAAGAATTTCTAGGGTGACATAAATTAATTAGGTGAACGTAAAATTAGAGACGCAAGGGCAAGAGGCTGTGAATCTCTTGAGGAGATGTCCATTAATTGTTTAAGCTCAAAATGGAAAGGGAAGGGAACCAATAAAATCTCATCAAATCAAATCACACATTTAAAGGAAGGACAAAATCTTACGACAACTTTTTAATCGAGACAATTGTTACAATTAGTTTTATTATTTTAATTAAAAATGCATTAGAGGGTGTATCTCTCGTGAGAAAGAGCTTTTTGAAAATTTCACTAAATATTTTGATTCAATTAGTAACTGCCCACTAGCACAGAATTTCTAAGGGGGCATAAATTAATTAGGAGGAGAATCTTTGAGGGGATGTTTATTGGTTATACGAACTCAAAATGGGGAAGAGGAAACTTGCAAGACCTCATCAAGTCTCATTTAAAAGGAGCGAAAAGAGTCATTGAAAATCTCACGTCAATCTTTTAATTCGATTATTAACTGGCTCGTAAAGAAGAATTTCTAGGGTGACATAAATTAATTAGATGAACGTAAAATTAGAGACGCAAGGGCAAGGGGCTGGGAATCTCTGAGGAGATTTCCATTAATTGTTTTAGCTCAAAATGGAAAGGGAAAGGGAACCAATAAAATCTCATCAAATCAAATCACACATTTAAAGGAAGGACAAAATCTTACGACAACTTTTTAATCGAGACAATTGTTACAATTAGTTTTATTATTTTAATTAAAAATGCATTAGAGGGTGTATCTCTCGTGAGAAAGAGCTTTTTGAAAATTTCACTAAATATTTTGATTCAATTAGTAACTGCCCACTAGCACAGAATTTCTAAGGGAGCATAAATAAATTAGGAGGAGAATCTTTGAGGGGATGTTTATTGGTTATACGAACTCAAAATGGGGAAGAGGAAACTTGCAAGACCTCATCAAGTCTCATTTAAAAGGAGCGAAAAGAGTCATTGAAAATCTCACGTCAATCTTTTAATTCGATTAGTAACTGGCTCGTAAAGAAGAATTTCTAGGGTGACATAAATTAATTAGATGAACGTAAAATTAGAGACGCAAGGGCAAGGGGCTGGGAATCTCTGAGGAGATTTCCATTAATTGTTTTAGCTCAAAATGGAAAGGGAAAGGGAACCAATAAAATCTCATCAAATCAAATCACACATTTAAAGGAAGGACAAAATCTTACGACAACTTTTTAATCCAGACAATTGTTACAATTAGTTTTATTATTTTAATTAAAAATGCATTAGAGGGTGTATCTCTCGTGAAGAAGAGCTTTAGATCCCCAATGTTTTATCAAAATTCACTACAAATTAGTAATAAAACAAAATAAACTATAAATCAGATGAAAAATATTTTTTTCTTCGACATTTTTAAGGGTGGATAACTTTTGACGCTTTTAAAATTGATCACACTGTATCGTTGATTTTTTTCACTTTTGTTTATCTTTTAATTAAGTATTCGAAAACAAATTTTACCATAAGTTATAATTATTTATTTTCTATTTTTTGTGCTAAAGTCTAAAGTACCTTTTGTTTCACAGTATAACACCCTGTATACTAAAAATCGTTTATTATACAATAAGACATTCCAAACTGTTCCAAAACTTCCAGTTAACACAAAATTGAAATTTAAACATCATTATCCAGTACTAAGGCGAAAAAATCGATTTCTCATCATGATTACCATTTACCTTTTAGGATTTCCCATTCGTACCTACTTGTATTGGCCATGCAGTTTTTACAATTTACCAAATCATGAAATATACTTTCATTCCATCGTCGTGTTGTGGTAAATTGTAATTTTTGATACTTTCAATATATTTTGTGAACAAACTTCGATTCAAATGTTCTTAAAATTTCCCTTAATAATAATGATATAATATTTATGTATTGAAGTCTCAAAATTTTCATCAACTTATTAAAAAAATAATTAAGCATACCAAACTTCAACTAAATTTTTGCTGTGGTCCATTGGAAAAATTCCCATTAAGAAAAAACATTCAAAATTATTGTTGAACAAGGTCAAGGTTCTTAATTAGTTCCTTTAACCTAACCCAAAGTATTGTTTTTGCTATAACTACTAAAAAAAGTGAATTGAATTTAATTTAAGGTAATTAAGGTAATGTATATTTAACATTTCTGACTGCCATTGTACTGATTGTGAATAGAATTGTTAGATGCAGGAAATTTATTTTGTTTTTTTTTTACTGATTCTACCTATTGTCAAATTTCTGAGTGTAAAATTCGGGTTGCCTTCAAGGTTCTATAAATCCATTTTTCAAGGAAAAACAGAATCTTTTACGTATACCTACTTAATTAATCAACAGACGCTATCACAAAAAACGACATCGAGTTTCAACAATCATTGCCTGTTAGTTATGGTACATGGTATCTACTGGTACTGTAGTAGATCTCAATTTATGCAAAATATGGGTATAAATCCACGTAAATACAACTTAAAAACAATAAATAATTAATTATGATGATTTGAGAAAGCATTGAACACATTAAATTCTTATATCTCAAAATATTTGAAGTAGCGGTGCTCCTCATAGCAGTAACTCAATAACTACCTTTAAGCAACAAAAATAAATTTTGCATAAACTTAATTTAACAAATATGTCTATTTAGATACATATAATGGAGTGAAATTGTAAAAGTTTGCAATAATTGTTCCATCAAGGACCCCGAGTCAATACGTAGAGATACAATCGTAAAAAAATGTAATAGAGGTTTATGTTGTGTACCTATTATGTATGTACATAAATAAAAAACGCTCTTAAATTGTCATAATTAGTTAAATATGTAAAGTAGCAGAATTTGGGCTAACGGAGCACCATCACCAGCACATGCCACATGTATTGCACGTATGTGAGTTCACATATTTATGTCATAAATTGTGCAATTTCTTACATGCTTGGTATATTATACGTACGTAGATAATGGCACGCATTATTAATATTAGCAGTTATTTTTACATTTCTATTTTTACTGCATACGTACTTTTACAGCTAATAACTAAATAGTGAGTAACACAGTACATAAATATATGCTCTGTCAAAAATGGAATACCTGTCTCACTTATCGACGATACGTTAAGTGTTACACTTAATTAATGGGTAACATATAGGTACGTATCATATAGAATATAAGAAACTGGTCAATTGTAATTGAAATAATGTTATGTTAAGTTAAGCTGATTATTTTAAAATTAAATTATATTCTCTACCAATGGACAAACGTCTCAACTAACTCGTTACTTTAGTTTTACAGAATATACTGCAGGGATCCAAATTGTTAAGCACAAGTGAAAGAATATTACTGAAAATCTGATACTATTCAGAATCATAATCGCCGAGTACCAGAGAAGATACTACTGGGATTCAAAATCATCGAGGACCAGAGAAGATACTACTAAAAGCTGTAATCATCGAAAGCCAGAGGAGATACTCTTAAATATTATAATCGTCAAGTACCACAGAAGATACTTCTGAAATCCAACATCGTCGAGGTCCAGATAAAATACCACTGGCAGTTGTAATCGTCAGCAACAGGAGAAAATACTATTCAGAATCGTAATCGTCGAGTACCACAGAAAATACTTCAAAGATCGTCAAGGACCACAGGTGGTACTACAGAATGCTGTAATCATCGAAAGCCAGAGGAGATACTCCTAAAAATTATAATCGTCAAGTACCACAGAAGATACTTCACAGTTCCAGAATTGTCGAGAACCATGGATGATACTACTGAATGCTGTAATCATCTAGAGCCAGAAGAAATACTCCTAAAAATTTAATCGTCAAGTACTACAAAAATACTTCTGAGATCCAAAATCGTCGAGGTCCAGAGAAGATACCACTGGTGCTGTAATCGTCAAGAACAGGAGAAAATACTATTCAAAATCGTAATCGTCGAGTACCACAGAAGATACTTCAAAGATCGTCAAGGACCACAGATGGTACTACAGAATGCTGTAATCATCGAAAGCCAGAAGAAATACTCCTAAAAATTATAATCGTCAAGTACTACAAAATATACTTCTGAGATCCAAAATCGTCGAGGTCCAGAGAAGATACCACTGGAACTGTAATCGTCAAGAACAGGAGAAAATACTATTCAGAATCGTAATCGTCGAGTACCACAGAAAATACTTCAAAGATCGTCAAGGACCACAGGTGGTACTACAGAATGCTGTAATCATCGAAAGCAGAGGAGATACTCCTAAAAATTATAATCGTCAAGTACCACAGAAGATACTTCACAGTTCCAGAATTGTCGAGAACCATGGATGATACTACTGAATGCTGTAATCATCTAGAGCCAGAAGAAATACTCCTAAAAATTATAATCGTCAAGTACTACAAAATATACTTCTGAGATCCAAAATCGTCGAGGTCCAGAGAAGATACCACTGGTGACTGTAATCGTCAAGAACAGGAGAAAATACTATTCAGAATCGTAATCGTCGAGTACCACAGAAAATACTTCAAAGATCGTCAAGGACCACAGGTGGTACTACAGAATGCTGTAATCATCGAAAGCCAGAGGAGATACTCCTAAAAATTATAATCGTCAAGTACCACAGAAGATACTTCACAGTCCAGAATTGTCGAGAACCATGGATGATACTACTGAATGCTGTAATCATCTAGAGCCAGAAGAAATACTCTTAAAAATTATAATCGTCAAGTACTACAAAAGATACTTCTGAGATCCAAAATCGTCGAGGTCCAGAGAAGATACCACTGGAGCTGTAATCGTCAAGAACAGGAGAAAATACATTCAGAATCGTAATCGTCGAGTACCACAGAAAATACTTCAAAGATCGTCAAGGACCACAGATGGTACTACAGAATGCTGTAATCATCGAAAGCCAGAGGAGATACTCCTAAAAATTATAATCGTCAAGTACCACAGAAGATACTTCACAGTTCCAGAATCGTCGAGAACCATGGATGTACTACTGAATGCTGTAATCATCTAGAGCCAGAAGAATACTCCTAAAAATTATAATCGTCAAGTAAACAAAATATACTTCTGAGATCCAAATCGTCGAGGGCCAGGAAAATACCCCTCGACTGTAATCGTCAAGAACAGGAGAAATACTTTCAGAATCGTAATCGTCGAGTACCACAGAAAATACTTCAAAGATCGTCAAGGACCACAGGTGGTACTACAGAATGCTGTAATCATCGAAAGCCAGAGGAGATACTCCTAAAAATTATAATCGTCAAGTACCACAGAAGATACTTCAAAGTTCCACAATTGTCGAGGACCACGGATGTTACTACTGAATACTGTAATTATCGAGAGCCAGAAGAGAAACTCTTAAAAATCATAATGTCAAGTACCACAGAAGATACTTCAAATTTCCAGAATCGTTAAGTACCACAGAAGATACTTCAAAGTTCCAGAATCGTCAAAGACCACGGATAATAATACAGAAAGTTGTAATCATCGAGAGCCACAGGAGATGTTCTCAAGAATCGTAATCGTCGAGTACCACTGAAAATACTTCAAAGTTTCAAAATCGTCAAAGACCACGGATGATACTACTGAAAGCTTTAATCATTTAAAACCAGAAAAAAAGACTTTTAAAATCATAGTCGTACAACAGAAGATACTCAAAGTCCAGAATTGTCGAGACCACAGATGAATGTTGTAATCATCGAATGCCAGAGAAGATACTGTTGGGAATCAAAATTTCGTCGAGTACATGAGAAAATACTATCAAAATCCAAATCGTCGAGTACCACAGGAAATACTTCGAAGATTCGTCAAAGACCAAAGAGACTTTAAAAACTGTAATCATGAGAGCCAGAGAAGATACTCTTAAAAATTATAATCGTCGAGTACCACAGAAGATACTTCAAAGTTCCAGAATCGTCAAAGACCACGGATAATAATACAGAAAGTTGTAATCTCGAGAGCCACAGGAGAGTTCTCAAGAATCGTAATCGTCGAGTACCACTGAAAATACTTCAAAGTTTCAAAATCGTCAAAGACCACGGATGATACTACTGAAAGCTTTTATCATTTAAAACCAGAAAAAAGACTTTTAAAATCATAGTCGTACAACAGAAGATACTCCAAAGTCCAGAATTGTCGGAGACCACAGATGAATGTTGTAATCATCGAATGCCAGAGAAGATACTGTTGGGAATCATAATATCATCGAGTACTTGAGAAAATACTGGTAAGATCCAGAATCGTTAAATACCAGAGGAAATACAAGTTCGACCCAGATTCGTCAAAGACCAGAGAAGATACTTTTAAAAACTATAATCGTTGAGAACCAGATAAGAAACTGTTGGGAATTGTAACATCATCGAACACTATAGAAAATACTGTTGAAATCCTGAAACATAATCATCGAAGACTAAAGAAGATGCTGTTAAAAACTGTAATCATAGAGAGCCAGAGAAGATACTATTGGGAATCATAAGATTTACTATTGAGAGTCGTAATCAATGAGCACTCGAGAACGTACTATTAGGGTGGTCGAATGAAGTATTATAGAGAATCATATACCAGAGATACTATTAATTACCTTTGAACTTTTTTATAAACGGATCATTCACGAAATATTTTTACTTAATGTACCTACATATGATATCAGAAAATAAAAGACTTTACTAAACCTAAGATAAGAGTAAAGAAATTGTAAAAGAATTACTTACAAATAAAGGCACGTCAGCAGGTTTAGGCACATAGGTTGTACTAAGACTAGCAGGTACCGTTTTGACACCATAATACTGTTCCCACACGCTCGGTTTGGTGTCGCGAGCGACCTGGAGCAGGTTCTTCTTGCGACTATGATTGCTCGACGTATTCGACGAACAGTTCCACTTGTTCCGTTCGAAACCCCGATCGTTCGCACCACTTAACAACTTCAGTTTCGTTCGATACAGGGTCGCATAAATGAGCGCGTTTCTCAAATCGTTCTGGTCACACACGAAATCATCGAAAAAACACCGGAAACTTACCATTATTTAAACACTGTTTATTATTCGTATCACTGAAACCACTGCTGGACGACCCGGATGGCAAATGGTAAATATCTTCGATTTCCGACGAATAAGTCCTTACCCTACCCTCACCAGTCCATTCCGGTGAACTTTGACTCGAATTACCACTCGACGAAGAATTACTAAGAGCCCTAACGACAGAATTACTTCTAGCTTTGTTACTCAAATTGATGCATAATCTTCTGACTTCTTCTTCGGTGCAACTCTTTAAAGCTTCAAGACTAGTGGTTATTTTTTCTTTGATTGACCTTAGAACTTGTTCTGGGTCGTGTTTTTTTGAGACTTCCACCTCGCACATTTTGTCCACGTAATCGGAAAGTTCAAGGAGAAGTTCCTTGATCGAAATATCTTTTTGTTCTTCATTATTATCGTCAGGGATGTAACTAAAACTGGTGTATAGTAGAAGTGTTTCGTCGACTAACGAGTCCTTGAAGTTTTCACGTGTTTGGGTCAGTTTTAACAAGTCCTCGTCCGGCCATATCGGGCTTGGTATCAGACAGTCGATTTTACCTTCAGGAATCGCTGACAGGTTAGCTCCTGTTCCTGTTCCCGTTAGACTTGAGGCACGTGATGGCATATGTTTTTTATTACCACATCCGACTTGAATCGACTTCACGTAGTCTTCGTTCTGTTCCAATATCGAGATCGGGTCTTCGCGAAATTTAACATGAACGGAACCGAAAAGGTCTTCTTCCTGATTGTTGGTGCTGCTTCCTTGGTGGCTTCCGCTGTACCCCGAAGAGGATGACTTATTTCTTCGAAATTCTTTTTCTTCTACTTCCGAATTTGGACTATTGTGGTTTGAAGAGATGATGTTACCGTCATCATCGTAAAGAGGATTTGATCTGGAAAGAAAACCAAAACCGCATGCTATTTGCTATCTCAATATAGTGGATGTTGGTCCAGATTATTCAGTCATTAAGAAAAATAAAGGTAATCATACCAAATAAAGGTTCAATTTGGAGAAGGTTTGGCTAGGCGAATTGAGGTTTCGTTGGGTTAGGTTAGAATAACTAAGGTTAGGTTTAGTCAAGGTCTATTAACTATAATAAGGTTGCGTTACGCGGCGGGTTTAAGGCGAGGGGATCGCGCGGTGCGGTAAAGATACGTGACGTAGTCTGGCGACCCGCTGTATTCTATGCCGCCAGTACAGGAACAAGTTCCTCTACGGTTATGGGAGAACCAGCGACGCAAGTAAAACAACTTGCCGAAAGCGATGGTGTACAATATTTAGCTGGGTGGGTGGCATACAAATTAAAAGATAGTCATCCTGGATTAGGCGAGCATACGTCTAAACTTACGATACAGCATGCATATCAAATGCCGAAATGGGTTTCTCATCTATCGTTTGGGGGGCTTATGCAACCGTCTCAAGAATGGGAACGACAAGCTGGACTACTGAACAGACGATTTGAGAAATTTCATAAGACACAATCGATTAAAAAGGGTCCGAAAGTGACTGCAAGGTTATTAACCATAATTAAGAAGAAACACCCTACTATCGATATAGATGCAGCGAGATGTTTTTTACGTCGAAGACTGTTTATACGCATCAAATATTTAAATGAACAGTTCAAACAATCCAAATTAAGTAGCAAACGACCGCATAGTGATATCGACAGGCACGACAAGCACGTTAAAAAAATTAAAAAGGTTGTTACTTAAATATCTTGTATAATTTATGTAAATATCTTGTAGTTTAAGTAAATTAAGTTGTATCTCGGTTTTAGTTTATTTATTTCTTAATTCTCCGCTTCTTCAACAAAATTGGGAATTCAAAAAGTAAATCCAGATTTATCTTTGTTTTGTTTTATTTGTTTCTTAACCAACAGCTCGTTCTTAGTACTTAACTCATAATCAAACAATAATTGTGGAAGTTAATATAAGGATCATAAGTTGGATACATAATTGCCATAATACGTACAGGTAAGTAAAATAACAATTCAATCCATAGGCGCTCCATTTATCACTTCTTTTGAAATATGTCGCCGCGACAATTTGTTTTTTTAGATATCCTTTTTTGACTACCACGACGCGATAGCGCTATCGTTTTCACGTTGATATGAGAGAGACGGAGGTATACTGCATTTAACGGCCCAGGTCGCCAGATGACGTATTCATTCATTCCGCGGGGATTGAGGTGCGGGGAAGCGTAGTGTAACCTATATAGTTAATAGATCTTGAGGTTTAGTTAAGTAAGGTTAAGTTAGATTAGGTAATTTTTGGAATCAAGAAATTTTGCTTTTATAGAAAAAGAGATGACAAAGAAGTTAAGGAATCTAAAAATTCTATTTGGCTCAAAATCATGGAATTCCTAACGGTTCAAGATATTCCTGATTAAAAATTATATTAATAAAAAACGGACTGACCTGGTGACAGAAAAAACATTTCGAGATTTCCCTGTAAAATCTATGACTGCTAAAGGATCGTCTGTGGCGATACCATCGGTGGTTTGATGCTGTTGGGTCGGAGCCTTCTTTGGACCCAACCATCTTAACATTCTCGGCTTACTGCGAATTGTCACCTATTTTTCATTTTCTAATCTGAAACAAAAAATTAATTATTTTTTTTGGATAATAAGAAAACACAAAAAATAATGTTTCAAAAAGCATTGAAACATTAAAACATTCCTTTTTGTGTTTTAAAAGTTTTTCATTGAGAAAGCTTAGGATTTTTAATTTTAATATACAGGGTCTTTCAAGTTGATGGGCTATTAGTATATGAATTAGTAGAATGAATTCAATTCTGAAACTTGGGCTCATTTGGTTATTGTTTATGCCGCTTCTTTTAAAAATATTTTCAAGTTCGATTTACATCCGGTTATACCGGAAGTCGATACCAACTTTGTTATTTTCGAATAAAACGAGTAATTCTAAGGTAAGTTTGATAACCAACTTGTACACCTATGACGATCGGTTTCTGAGTTAATTTAATTTATAGAAAAAAAAATCGCTACCGCAACCCAAATTATAAAAAATCATAACTTCCACAAAATACGACTAAGAGTGTTGAAATTTTTACTAGTAATAGCTGAATATTAGTGCTAACGCCTTGACAAAATTGAATTAAATAATTTATACAGGGCGTTCAAAATAAAATTCTAAAATTGAAAAACTTCAAACACGAATTACCTCGTTTTTTCCAATGGCACCTACTATTTTTTATTTTTTCAATCGATTTCTTTTTTTATGCTCTTTCGATGTATATGGATACTTCCTATTTTATTTGAAAATTTTGGAATCATTTTGAATTATTACTTAAAATAGAAAGTATCCATATGGATCGAAAGAGGATAAAAAAAGGAATCGATTGAAAAAATAAAAAATAGTAGGTGCCATTTGAAAAAACGAAGTAATTCGTGTTTGAAGTTTTTCAATTTTAGAATTTTATTGTGAACGCCCTGTATAAATTATTTAATTCAATTTTGTCAAGGCGTTAGCACTAATATTCAGCTGTTACTAGTAAAAATTTCAACATTCTTAGTCGTATTTTGTGGAAGTTATGATTTTTTATAATTTGGGTTGCGGTAGCGATTTTTTTTCTATAAATTAAATTAACTCAGAAACCGATCGTCATAGGTGTACAAGTTGGTTATCAAACTTACCTTTGAATTACACGTTTTATTCGAAGTCAGCGTATAAAAAAATACAAATCCATTTAAAATAACAAAGTTGGTATCGACTTTCGGTATAACCGGATGTAAATCGAACTTGAAAATATTTTTAAAAGAAGCGGCATAAACAATAACCAAATGAGCCCGAGTTTCAGAATTTAATTCCTTCTACTAATTCATATACTTCTAATAGCCCATCAACTTGAAAAACCCTGTATAATAAAAATGTTATCAGCAGATGTAGATGATAATATTAAATTAAGAATATTTTTTTGCCAAATTAATAATCTCAATAATACCTAGATAACACTTCTATTATAAGTACATTCCTTTACCATAGCTATTAAAATACTAAAGAACTTGGAGCTTATGCCTTAAACTTGAGGAGTTAAATCCACAAAAAAAAAAGAGGAAAGAAAATATGAGACATGAAGGTAACATGTGTTTAACAGACATGAGAAGAGTTTTAAAACGACTTTTTGATTAATATCTCACAGAAACAATACGGTCTCTGATTTATGGAGAAGATGAACGAATTTGGGAATCGAAATTTTATTTTTAGTCAACCGTAGGGGGTGCATACTTATGTAAGTCTAACTTTTAGGGTGGTAATATGAAGAATAAAAAATTGAAAATCAAATTTCACTTAGGTATTTTTGAATACAAATTTCTTAATTTTTGTATTATTAAAAGTTCATAATAAATTAAAAAATAAAAATTATAATGTTTTTCCCCCAATAAATATACATGTATGAATAAACAAAATCAAACAACTCAAGGGATGTAAACTTTTTATTTTTTATCATAATAAAGTCAATATTTCGTTTTACAGTGTACTAGTGCTTCATCAAAGTAGATTAGATTATAATATGAAAGCCAAAACCAAAATTTCCAAAAGTAACAGAAATTATTAATATTCTCCCTCAGTTTATACTAATTAAAAAACACCCAATAATTAAAATTACCACTGTTGCAACTGACAAAAATAAATTAATTAAAACCCTAGTGGTGACAAAACGACATTTACAATTAAAATAATTTTAAAAAAATACCTTAATGAATGATTAATTTTGTAAGAAAATTTTCACACCTTAAAATAATTAGTTTTCTACATTAAAAGTATTTGATAATTGAATTAAAAAATTTATTCAATTTCAAAATAATTAATTGATTCTACTCTTAGTTGATTGAAATTCAACTCCACATAAACTACCCTATAATTTTAAACAAACCTTAAGGCGCTTTACGATTATTTTGCCACCTTGTGGATTCTTTAGAAAGACTGTAAAGAGAATAAGAGGTTGTATAAATTTAATGGGTGTTTAATTTCAAAATGAATTAAGTGAGCAGATATCCTCATAACTTTAAGGGTAGTTTCTGATGAATATATGAATACTTCTATAAGGTTTAGGTAAAATAATGTGAATAAGAATTTTAAAATTTTTAATTATAATTAAACCATTAAAACTTTAAAGGTAACGTAACTTCTGCCAAATACACAGATTACTCTTGAGTATACGACCCCTAACAACTAAATGTTTGAATACACGAGTTTGTGTACATTTGTTGTCATTCTAGATTTCTTTGAATAATATTTTTATTTTACTTAATATTATATAAATGTACAGGGAATACTTTGTTGTAGATTTGAATTAAATTAAGGAAATGCACATTTAAATAAAATATCCACTTAACTAAGAAGTCACAATTGAATTTAATTGAAAGTATTCGATCAAAAATTTAAAAAATACCGGCCAAGTGCGAGTCGAACTCGCGCACCGAGGGTTCCGTACAAACCTGTATATATGTTATGTAACTAAAAATTTAAGGTTTTCGGAATTTTTCCTTTATATGTGCTATAAAACATTGCTTCGTGCCAAATTTCAAGATTCTAAATCGACTGGAAGTACCCTTTAGGTTTTGATTCCCTTGCGAGTAGTTGCGAGTTTGAAAATATGCGGCTTAAATTGCCGTTTCTTTTGATTGCGTTGACATAGAAGTTTGATTTTATTACAGCATAAAGGTATTATAGACCTGAGTATTTGATATGAATTTCAATTTAATACCTCTACGCGTTCATCAGGAAAGGGGTAGTAACTTTAAAATCATTAAAAATATTTTTATTATATGATGTAACTAAAAATTTACGGTTTTCGCAATTTTTCCTTTATCTGTGCTATAAGACGTTGCTTCGTACCAAGTTTCAAGATTTTGAGTTCACGGGAAGTACCCTGTAGGTTTTGGTTCGAAAATTTGCGGAAATTTGCGGCATAAACGGCTGTATCTTTTAATTGCGTTGGCTTAGAAGTTTGATTTTTTCACAGCTCCAAGGGACAATAGACTTTAGTATTTGGTATAAATTTTAGCTTGATACCTCCACGCGTTCCTGAGAAAAAGGGTCTTGACAGACGGACGGACGGACAGACGGACAACGAAGTGATCCTATAAAGGTTCCGCTTTTTCCTTTTGAGGTGCGGAACCCTAAAAAACAATGGTGCATATTTAATACGACGTTTCGACCTCCTCTACTTTTATTAATTGTTACTATCAATAGCTACATACCTTAGTTATCCCCGCCAGGCGTCTACTGATGTCACTACTCACCCAGCAAACAGCACGAAGGGGGGATGAGAATGAAGCAGATTTTTTTAGAATGTTACAGGCAGTTCAAATATGTTCTAAGAAGTAAACTAATGTTTTATTACCCATAACATTTCAGAATTATTTGGCAATGTTCAAGAATGTTCCAGAATCTTGAAGATCATCCAAGAATGTTTCAGAATGTTAAAAAATTAGAAAATGTTTTGAATCGAATTGAATAGTTGTAAATTCGCGAATATTCTAGAATGTTCCATCAAACGTGTAATATATTCTTACCCGGGCAACGCCGGGAATTGCTGCTAGTTTAATATATTTTAAGGGTAAATAAGAATAAGGAAAAAAATGATATAACGGTCAGATTCACAGTAAACTTTTTTGGTATGGTAAATCGAGCAACCAAGCACCACCAATTGGGACAAGAAATGTAAACAAATCAGTAAAACCACAAAATTGATCACTTAATTGATTTCATCCTTTAACTAAATCATTCTGATAAGTACCTACCTACAACCATCTAATAAAATGTAAAAGTAACATAGACAATGTCCCCGAATTCTTAAAGAACAGTTTTTCGTCTACTAGAACAATTAGCCCACCGATGATTATCTACCTATTACATAAATATTGTTGGACGATTGATTGATTGATTAAACAACGTACCTTACCTAGTTAGAAAAGAGAGAGTTAGTTCGTCTGCAAAAATGTATTATCAAACTTACATTATCGAAAAATTGTATTAGAAATGGCTCGAGCTACTTTCACAAGCCATCACACACACCTATGTTTTCGACAAAAATAAAGACCTTTAAATAAACAATTGAAAAACAATCGATCGCTAACCGTCTCGTCCGTCATGTTTAGAAAATGTTATGCAAGTATTAAGTGTACCAGGACATCGATTTCAATACTTCCATAACGATCGCAACCTGTTCAGGTTTAATTTAATTAACGAGTCGGTGCTACTACTTACTCTCTACTACTACTGTTCTACTGTAGTTCATTTTTGAGAACAAACAGAAATGATGACAAAGCTGGTGTAAATTTCGTTTTTTCATCAATTATTTGCACTGAGTACCTACTGAGATTTCTGTACAATGTAACGAAACATCTTGTTCAAGGAAAGGAAAACTTTGATTTAATTGTTAGTTAAATAAAAAGCGACGACCTTTTGCGATACCTATTTACTTCCTTAATTTGCACAACCAATATCGTGTTACTAACAGAAAATTAGCGAATACCAAAAGAGACTTCAGAAATTATTGATTACAAAGTATCTATTACCTAAACCTAAAGACAAGTTTTTGTTAGAAAAGTTTTGGAAAATGCGTTGAATAGAACAACATAGTTTTAGACGCGGACATCTTTTAATACGGAAACAGATCATTCGACCTTTAAAACATAGATAAGGAAAAGGGGTCGTGCAATAAATCATACAACAAACAATTCTTTAGGAAAATTCATAAGAAACAATGAAGATACCACTACACGGCGAAAAATAATCATGATTTTATTATTTGATGAGTCAAGTAAAATTTTTCTAGTAAATAATACTTACTAGAATTCTCATAAAATGTACTTGGTGGTATAAAACAATTTTTCATTCTTTATAATAATTAGTATTAGAATAATCAAGCTAAATAAGTCTAGACTTTTTTTCTCTATCTCTCGATTATTTTATCGTGTCGTGTCGTAAAGAAAAAAAATACTAGAATGAGAATAGTTTAGTAAAATTAGTGATAAGAAGTGTAAAAAATGTTTTCTAATCAAGTCAATTTTACTAGAATTAAGTCTCAACACCGAACGTAGATTGACTAGTAAAATCTCCTTGAGCGTCTGGTCGTCCATATAATTGACAGATTGTTTAGTCATGTTTGCTAGAATTCTAACAATATTATCATGATTGTTTTTTCCGTGTGAATTGTGAATGAATATCAAAATAAATTGCACTTTAGTTTTGCCAGTTTTTCCGCGTTATTCAATAGTGGCAACACATTTGAAGTCGTGAAATCGTAATCATCGACTATCAAGGAAGATGCTATTGAGATCCGGAATCGTAGGATCGTCGACTACCAGAGAAAATACTTTTGTTAAGTCACTATTTGGATCCAGAAACGTAGGAAATCAAAAGAAACACTATTGAAACCTTTAATCTTCGAGAATGAGAATCATAATTCACAAGTAATTATCAGAGATGATATGGCAAGAAGCCAGAATAGTAGATGATAAGAAAAAAAAGCTGTAATCATTGAGAATCAAAAAAGATACTGAAAATCATAACCCACAAGTACAAAAGATGATACTACTGAAACTCAAAATCGTCGGGGATTATGATCATCTCCAGAATTTCCTTTGGTTAAAATCTGTAATCGTCAAGACCCAGAAAAATTGTAATCGTTTTGAAAATCGTAATCGTCAAGGACCAGAGAGGATACTATTAAAAAGCATAGACCGAGAAATATAATCATGATTTTATTACTTGATGAGTCAAGTAAAATTTTTTTTCTAGTAAAATCTCCTTGAGCATTTGGTCGTCCATATAATTGACAGATTTTTTAGTCATGTTTGCTAGAATTCTAGCAATATTTTCATGATTGTTTTCTCCGTGTAATAAAAAGTTTATTTGCTTAAATGCGATGTTTGCGAAAAAGCTTATATAGGCCAGACAGGTAGAACCTTCCTTGAAAGAATAAAAGACCATAATAATAAATAACAACAGTTTTAATGAAGATTACAAAATTTTGCATTTTAAGAGTAAAAGAAAAAAGTTAAACAAATTAAACAAAAGAGGCTTCGTTTTAAATGACCACTTACTTGGACTTTTACATAATTTATAAAAAATTCATACGGTTAGTGATGTTCAATTTTAAAATTTATTGCATAAAGTTTAATTTATATATTTGTTTAGTAAAATACATGTTTTTCACATTAAGAATCTACAGTTAGAATTTGTTTGTCGTGTTTTCCAGCCGATTTTTAGTGTGTTGTTCATCGTTAATTGTTACTGTTACTTGTTCATTGTTACTTGCTACTTTCTAGTTAAAAAAAATCAGTTTAGTTTAAGAAGAGAAAACAAAAACTTAATGTCCAGTCAAAGGGTATTGTTCCAATATTTTCAAGTATATAAAAAGGCGTGTTGTAGCAGCTACAGTATTTGCCATCATCCATAAAAACTTAATGAGTTTATGACACTCCTTAATTAATACAAACCGAAATATAATTATTGTAAACGGTATGTAATAGGGTAATAATAAATATCAAAAATAAGAACAGTATTATTCTTTATAACAAATATTCAAAAAAACGACAGGGAGTCTAGATACAACACAAAACACCGCCACATCCAGAAAAATAACAAAATATTTTTTTATAGATACAAATTATGTCGGTTGTACTTATTTTCCTATTTAAATATTTTAAAATGTAAGTTTCATTGAGTACCCAACGAACTTTCAATCACTACGAAAATTTAAATGTACGCCACTGCATGTAAACAGACCCCAGAAATCCGAAAATTGACCTGTCTCGTTTCTAAGAATTTTACATTAACAAAGTTTGCCAAAACAGGATCTACAGTAAGTATCTCGCTATTTTGAAAATTTTCTTCTTCTTTATTATGTACTTAAAATAGAATGCAATAAAATATGCTCTTTATTTTTTGTGTACTTTATTTCTAGTTTCTTTTTAGACGTAAGTATATTTTATCACCACTAAAACTTCAACTCTTGTTTGAGCCCGAAAAACAGCCCATTAAATCCTTTAGAAAAGAGCAAGGCTAAAAATACTTATTTCGCTATTTTCTCAGGTTACGATTTTATTTCGTCTTTTATATCTTCCACAAAGATTATACATACACGGACTAGATTTTATTAGGTGCTACGAAAATACTTAAGAAAAATAAAAATTGCAATCATTAAGCATCTACCGTCTACCTAAAAATGCTGGAAAATCTGAAGCATTTTGCCTAAAATATAACAAAAATGTTTTTGTGTAAAATAATTTTCGTGCAGTGTCGTTAAAGAAATAAATAAAAAAACCTAACATTACATTTATATCGCCCTGGTATTCCATACTGTTTATGCCACTTGATCCATTGTCTTTTTATATGATGACTAGCAGCAATACCCGGCGTTGCCCGGGTAACAATATAAGTATTACACGTTTGACGGAACATTCTGGAATATTCGCGAATTTAGAACTATCCAGAACATCCCATATCATCACATTCTCTAACTTTTTCTAACATTCTAAAACATTCTTGAATGATCTTAAAGATTCTGGAACATTCTTGAACATTGCCAAATCATTCCGAAATGTTATAATAAAACATTCTTTTACTTCTTAGAACATATTTGAACTCCCTGTTGTAACATTCTAAAAAAATCTGCTTCATTCTCATCCCCACTCCGTGCTGTTTGCTGGGTGAGTTATGACAGCAGTAGACGCCTGGCGGGGATGACTAATCGATTGATAATAATTGATCAGTTATCGACCACTGAGAGTTGAAGATTATTACAGTACTACGTAATATCGCTATTAAAAAATGGAGGTTGGTGGTTGTTGCATCCTATGCAATAAAATAATTCTTTCATTTTCTATTATATTTCCTGTCCCTGTATTCTTTTCATTGTATTCATTCTAGGTACACAGTAATTTCTATTTTTCCAAATTCGAGTACTATTAATTTTATTATCTATTGTTATATTTTCGATAAAGTCTCTTTGTAAGGTCACGTACCATTTATTATTGTTATTTCCCCTCATTAAAGTTTGCCAAATGTTTGCACTTTTATATGCAGGTCAAATACCTGGAAGAACCAGCCTTTGTCGCTGGGTCCGCCCGCCTCCCTTATTCAGTTGCTGTGCTGGTTCTAACCAACCCTACGTAAAATTTATAATATATAAGATGATTCTAGGCATTAACATCCCGAGCATTCATATAGCAGCATTCGTAAAGTAACATTCAAACTTATCATTCAATCTATTATTCAAGAGCTTACCTAGTTTTGTTATTAATTGTTTTTATAATAGTAATAAGTAGTGGATAAGTGTTACTAATAAACTATCAAAAACCACGATTCTTTCAATCACCGTAACAAATAGTTTACTCGCAATTAATTTTGACGTGTAACAGTGAGATACCAGAAAGACATCTTTCAAATTAAATAATTTTTCTCACGCAAAAAACATACTGGTCCTTCGAGCCGGATTAATAAACGAGTGACTTAAAAAACGTGAAAGTTAGACATCAACAAACGTGTGTCGTGAAAAATATCATCCGGTTGCCAACAACATCCCGTTTGGATTGAGGTCCGTCGATGAAGTATTATCATCCCTATTGTTCCCGTTTGGTACAATTTTGGGGAAATCTTGTTGCATCACATCCCGAGGACGTCACGCTTCCTTGTTGGATTCATCTATCGAACAAACTCTTCTCTTGTGGTCATCCCGTTTGGATCGATCCAAGATTTAGCCGTTCACGGATCCCGTTTGGATTCAGGCCATCATCGGACAACACTGGTAAGCTCTTGAGAATCTCCAATTTTTCCTTTTATTTTAACATCCTTAATTATCCTTCGTATTAAGTTTGATTTAATCTTGTTTAAGATGACTGACCCAAAGATCAAGTCCTTTGTTAAAACTAGATCAATATGTAAAAGTAACATAAAGAGGTTACTTAATTACCTCCTTGAAAACACTGCCTGCGATATAGATGATATTCAAACTCGTAAACATAAATTAGAAGAATACTTTCAATCCTTTTCTAACAATCAATTAGAATTAGAACTTTATATTGAGGAACTAGAAATTACAGATTTAATAAATAAACAAGAAGCTGAACGTTCGGAATTTGAAGACAATTATTTTAAATGTGCCAAAATCATAAATCAGAGATTGCGAAATTTTAGTTCATCTTTATCATCTTCAAAGGTATCTTCACAAAACGCCGAAAGTAATGTTCAACAAGTTAATGCATTGTTGCCTAAAATAATAATAAAACCATTTGATGGCAATCCAATAGAATGGTATAGTTTTCACGATACGTTTCAATCGTTAGTTCATAATGATAAGGCTATTCCGTCGGTTCAGAAATTTCATTTATTAAAAAACGCATTAAGGGGAGAATTGACCTCAATAATCGATCCTTTAACTGCTTCAGAAGAAAACTATTTTGTAGCTTGGGACTTACTGAAACAACGTTGTGATAGGCCGCGCGTAATTGTTCAAACCCATATTAAATCTATTTTAGACATTCCGGATGTGTCAAAGGAATCTCCATGTAGTATTAGATCATTATTGGAAAAGGCCTTAATGCATGTCAACGCATTAAAGGCATTGAAACAACCTGTAGATTCCTGGGACGCTATACTAGTGTATATTATAACACAAAAATTAGATAAGGTTACCCGCAGGACATGGGAAAGAACTCTAGAAAATTCACATATGCCTAGTTTTTTAGAATTAACCGACTTTCTAAGCAAACAATCGCGTGGGGATGAATTAGAATTTTCTATTATTAACACCCAAAGCAATCGGTATATAAACTCAAATCAACAATTAAAATCAAACTTTAAAGCAAGGGCATTTGTAGGAACTCAAAATCCTTTTAATTGTAAATTTTGTAAGGGCAATCACCTCATTTATAAATGTGAGAAGTTTTTAACACTAAGTCCGAAGGATAGGGGAAATGCTGCACGAGAGCGACAGTTATGTATAAATTGTTTAAAAGATAATCATCTAACAAATAAATGCTTTGCGTCAGGATGCAGAATATGTCAAAGGCGTCATCATTCTCTGTTGCATTTCGGTATGTCTAATACTAATCAAACAACTACAAATAAAACAGAAAATAACAAAGTCATACAATTTAACACTGATAGTGAAAAGCAGACAGTAGATGATAACAATCCAACGCATTGCTTTTCAGTTACAACAAATACGGAAGTTTTGTTGGGTACAGCACGTATTAATATATATGATAATCGAGGTAATGCACACGAATGCCGAGTTTTATTAGACGGGTGCTCCCAAACTAATTTTATATCTGAAAAATTAGCTGAAAAATTACATTTAAAACAAGAAGGTATAGATCTGCCTTTTGCAGGTCTAGGACAACTTACAACACGTGCTAAATTTCGAGTAAAAACTACTATTGAATCGCTCATAACACATTTTAAAACAAATGTAGAATTTGTAGCTCTTCCGCGTATAACAGGTATTTTACCATCGCGGCAAATCACTAAACACAATTTAAATATACCTAAAAATATTAAATTGGCTGATCCAGAATTTAATAAACCGGCAGAAATAGATGCTTTATTAGGGACCACACTCTTCTACAGGTTATTGAGTGTTGGTCAAATTAAACTTCTTCATAAAAAGAACATTACATTACAGAAAACCCTGTTAGGCTGGCTAGTTGTAGGAGAAGCTGGAATAATCAAAAATAACAAAGTTAAAGTTTATAGCAAGAATAGTTCTTGTCATTTAGTTAGATCGTTAGATGAACAAATTAGTAAATTTTGGGAAATAGAAGAGGTGCCTTATAAAAAACATATGTCTTTAGAAGAAAATTTATGCGAAGAAATATTTCAAAAAACAACTAAACGCACATCGGACGGTCGGTATATTGTAAAACTTCCATTTAATGATAAAAGAGAAGATTTGGGTAATTCATATAATAATGCATTGAAACGTTTTTATTGTCTAGAAAAGAAATTGTCAGAAAATTTACAAATGAAAAAACAATATAACGAAGCACTACAAGAATATTTAGATTTAGAACACATGAGTGAGGTAACCGGTAAGGACAATAAGTCAGAAGGATATTATATACCTCATCAAGTAATAATTAAAAATGATAATTTAACTTCAAAAATTAGAATCGTGTTTGATGCATCCGCGAAAAGTTCAACAAATGTATCTTTAAATGATACCTTATTGCATGGACCCACAATTCAAAATGACATTTTCTCATTTGTTATTAGATTTCGCGTACCAGAAGTAGTTATAGGAGCAGATGCTAAACACATGTATCGTCAAGTTAAGGTAGATGAGTCTCATTGCATGTATCAAAAAATGTTGTGGCGTGAGTCAGAAGAAAATCCAATTCGCATTTTTCAATTAAACACAGTCACTCAGGGTACCAAACCTGCTTCGTATTTAGCAACGAAAACCCTTCAACAATTAGCAGACGATGAAGGTCATAGGTTTCCTTTGGCAGCCGATATTCTAAAGAACGATTTTTATGTTGACGACCTGCTCACTGGAGCAAATAATATTCAGGAGGCTTTAGAAATTAAAAAACAATTGATACAACTTTTAAAATTAGGCGGATTTACATTACATAAATGGGCATCAAATAAAGTGGAAATATTAAATGAATCTCAGAACTTAGGAAAGGTTAATTTTAATTCAGGAGATAAGAAAATATTAGGTATACATTGGAACACAAAAGATGATGTAATTACATATTCTGTAGCAGAAAACCTTCCTGATACTCGTGTGACAAAACGAAACATTCTAACGCAAATTGCTCAGTTTTTTGACCCGTTAGGTTTATCTGGTCCTGTAATTTTACTAGCTAAATGTATCATGCAAGAATTGTGGAGGGCCAAATTAGATTGGGACGAATCAGTACCACAAAGTATTTCAACAAATTGGGTTAATCTAAAAAATGAATTGTCTGTATTAAATAATTTTAAAATACCTAGAAAGATAGTTTTAACAGATTCAATAGATATACAATTACACGGCTTCTGTGATGCCAGCGAGCACGCTTATGGAGCTTGTTTATATTTAAGATCAACTAATAAATCTAATCAATGTTCGGTACAATTAGTTTGTGCCAAATCCCGAGTTGCTCCTCTTAAAACCATGACTATACCTAGATTGGAGTTGTGTGCAGCACAATTACTTTCAAAACTGTTAAAAGCTGTTTGCGAATCGTTAAAGCTACCATTTAGTAAAATCAAATTATGGTCCGATTCAACTATTGTTCTCAATTGGATCAAAACATCCCCACATTTATTAAAAACATTTGTTGCTAACCGTATAGCAGATATACAATCAATAACCAATATTAATGACTGGAATCACGTATCCTCTGAAGAAAATCCTGCGGATATTATATCTCGCGGTCAAATGCCTTCAGATTTAATAAAAAATAACCTTTGGCTGCATGGTCCTGTATGGTTGCTAGAACCTGAATGTAAATGGAATAAATTAAAATTATCAAACATTGTAGTTCCAGAATTACGCGCTAATGTCTCATTAATTGTTAGGGATAAAGTAGATAAAAGGGAATTTAAAAATGATGTTTTGGAAAGGTTTTCATCAATCAATAATTTAAATAGATTTGTAGCTCTCTGTCGCAGACTTATCAGAAATAGGCGTTCAAATGAACAAATTAAAGGCAAAATCACGATTCCTGAAATAAGAAATGCACATTTACAAATAATAAAATTGGTTCAAGAATTTCATTTTGGTAATGAAATTGAAGCATTAAAAGACAACAAAGAATTGAATTCAAGAAGTGAAATTATTTGTTTAAACCCTTTTTTAGATACCGACGGCCTTATACGTGTAGGTGGTAGGTTAAGAAATGCTGCAATTAAGTTCGGTCAAAAATACCCTATTCTTCTGCCTCGCAACAATCATATAACTAATTTAATAATAAAAAATGAACATATAAAAAATTGGCATTCGGGTATACAAACAACGTTGAATTCAGTAAGGAATAATTATTGGCCAGTTAATGGTAAAAATTTAACCCGTTTTATTATACATAAATGCGTTCAATGCTCCAAATTAAACCCCAAATTGCCAAATTATTTAATGGGCGAATTGCCAAGGTCTCGTCTTACGCAAACTAGGCCTTTTGAAAACGTAGGGATCGATTATTGTGGTCCATTTTTGTTAAAGGAAAAGAAATTTCGTAACAAAATTAAAATAAAATCATATGTAGCAGTATTTGTTTGTTTTGTAACCAAAGCTGTTCATTTAGAGCTTGTCACCGAACTAACGACGGAAATGTGTTTGGATGCTATCAAACGTTTTATTGCTCGTCGAGGCAAACCAAAAAACATATATTCGGACAATGCTACTAATTTTATAGGTGCAAAAAATGAAATTGCACGGGTCAGGGCCTTTTTCTTATCTGCTGAAAACAATACTAAAATGACACGTTATTTTGAAAATGAAGAAATTATTTGGCATTTTTCGCCACCACGATCGCCTCATTTTGGAGGATTGTGGGAGGCGGCCGTAAAATCGTTTAAACATCATTTATATCGTACGATAGGGCAAGCAATGTTCACTTATGAACAATTTTATACATGTATTGTACAGATTGAATCAATCTTAAATTCCAGACCTTTAACCCCTTTGTCCTCTGATCCTAACGATTTAGCTGCCTTAACCCCTGCCCATTTCCTTATTGGAGATTACTTAACGAGCATGCCAGAACAGGATATTACTGTCAATAGATTATCGTTGTGGCAGCAAATACAACAAATTAAACAACATTTTTGGCAAAGATGGCATAAAGAGTATTTAAATGAACTTCATACTAGAAGTAAATGGCATCTTAATGGAGACAAAACCATCAAGGTGGGTACTTTGGTGACTATCAAAGAAGATAATCTTCCTCCCATGCATTGGTGTCTCGGTCGTGTTATCGAACTTCATCCAGGCCAAGACAATATTGTGCGTGTTGTGACGGTAAAGACTAAAAATGGAGTGTACAAAAGAAGCGTTAAAAAACTATCACCTCTTCCAGTGGAAATGGACAATTAATGCCATAAATTCTTAATCTTTATCTCGGCAAGATTTAATACCGAGCTATGTTTATATCTATTTTATTCTTATTGTATTTACAATGTTATATTTTTATCTTGTGTAGTATTATGTACATATTTTAAATAATCTTAATTTAGGTATATTCAATTATTTCGAACGGGGTCGTTCAAGGCGGGCGGCATGTTGCATCCTATGCAATAAAATAATTCTTTCATTTTCTATTATATTTCCTGTCCCTGTATTCTTTTCATTGTATTCATTCTAGGTACACAGTAATTTCTATTTTTCCAAATTCGAGTACTATTAATTTTATTATCTATTGTTATATTTTCGATAAAGTCTCTTTGTAAGGTCACGTACCATTTATTATTGTTATTTCCCCTCATTAAAGTTTGCCAAATGTTTGCACTTTTATATGCAGGTCAAATACCTGGAAGAACCAGCCTTTGTCGCTGGGTCCGCCCGCCTCCCTTATTCAGTTGCTGTGCTGGTTCTAACCAACCCTACGTAAAATTTATAATATATAAGATGATTCTAGGCATTAACATCCCGAGCATTCATATAGCAGCATTCGTAAAGTAACATTCAAACTTATCATTCAATCTATTATTCAAGAGCTTACCTAGTTTTGTTATTAATTGTTTTTATAATAGTAATAAGTAGTGGATAAGTGTTACTAATAAACTATCAAAAACCACGATTCTTTCAATCACCGTAACAAATAGTTTACTCGCAATTAATTTTGACGTGTAACAGTGAGATACCAGAAAGACATCTTTCAAATTAAATAATTTTTCTCACGCAAGAAACAGTGGTAGAAGGATGAAAAGTAAGGGTTAAATTTTTTTTTTTAATGCTAAATCATAAAAAAAATTGTCCAAAAAATTAAAAAGTTAGGAGTTGACAACCCTTATCACTTAGGGGTATGAAAAATAGATAGTAGCCGATTCTCAGACGTATAGAATATGCATAGATAAAAAATTTCATAAAAATCGGTCAAGCCGTTTCGGAGAAGTATGGTAACTAGCATTGTGACACGAGAATTTTATATACACAAACTTGAGGAAATTGACCTTAATAGATACACTTAATAAAATAAAAAATTAATTTAAAGTATAAGATATTGATAACCTTTTAGAATATGGTTTATAGTTGACCTTTATACACGATTTTTTTATGACCAAACCCGGTTAAAAGTCACAATTAATCGGTTATTTTGCTTGTACCTACGCATAATACGTGTTAATATTTGAATATACACTTTTTTTTGTTAAGAGGTTATTAAACTTCAAAACGTCAGCCGGTTCATACATAAGTACAAACGATACAAAGCGTCTAAGTCACGATTAAATCATTTCCGTTAAAGCCTTTATGTTAAAGTTTCCGGTTGCATGTTCATGTGTGGTGCCCATTATAGGATGCGTGAACACGTGATTCTATAAATCTGCATCCATTACAGGCAACCTATTTATTAATTTATTAGTCTAATATAAGCTGAGATGCAAATTGAAATTTTCTATGAACGACAGTAATTAGCAAAATAAGAAAAGTCACAATACCCTTGAAATAAAAAATGATTAACGCTTTTATGAGAACTGCAGTTGTCAATGAGATAAAACAAATGCGTTAGCAATATTAACAAATGAGAATAACTTCTCAACTTTTTTTGTCGGTAAGGAAATTAATTATTAAAGCTATAAGTGCTAGGATGACCATTTTTTATTAGTGTTTAAACAATATTATTTTAAATTAACCTAACCTAACCTAACTTAATCTAATCAACAAAAATATGATAATTTTTTCAATAAAAGGTAATAACTAAATAGATAAATAAAATAATCATTATTAATTAATATGTTGTGATTGAAACACTCAATTTTTTTTATAGTCTACCCTCTGGGCTGTGATCACTTGGTAAAACATCTTTAAACACTTCAAAAGATATGTAAAATAAAAAACACACTTGGAAAATTTGTTTTACTATAGTGTGTTTTTTACATATCTTTTGAAGGACTTAATTTTTTTCAATGACAGTCAATTAATTACGTTCTGAAAAAAAAAGAAATTTCTCATTGCCTCGCAGACTGTAACATTTCCTTCCTCTCTGTTAACCAGAAGTGCGTATCAACATACATACATAAGTATAAATAATAAATATAATAACTAATAAGGAAGGAAGCTGTTACACTTGACTTATTAAGTGTGGGCAGACTTTGCATACATAATACGAACATACGTATTTAACATGTTTGTGAACTATCTCTTCTCTAAGTATTTGTAGATTGGCAAGTTTAATTGGACTTAGTTCTTATTACCGCAATAGACGAATCAGTCTGATGTCCGATGGTAAACTCACAGTAAAATTAATATTAACCAAAGTTATAGATAGGAGAAAGCTAACTAGAACTATTAGTCAGATTACACATAATGAATTAGAAGTTGTCAAAATGATAATCAATTACTGTTAAACATAAATAAAATACGTAGTAACAAAACTGATAAGCGGTTGGGTCAGTTTCGGAAGGCAAAGTTTGCAGTAAATTATGTGGCAACTTGTGGGGTTATTGCTCGATTAAATGCAGCAAAAAGGCATTAAAAATGAATAAATGTAATTAAACTGTTATTTTAAATAATTATCATTCGACTTTTTGAGTCATTGCTGGATTAATTTGAGTTAAGACAATATGATTTATGAAAGTAACATTAACCATGGACTTGGCCTTGCTAATTTGACCTCAAAATAACTCAGTAATGTGCTGATGAAAACAACCATAATAAGTTCGAAATCGAAATCGCAATCAATATCTAGTATTTGCAATAAAAATTAGCTGACCATGTAAGAATATAAGATTGTTTTAGTCTGTATTTTGACATGGATCAAGATTTTGTTACAATAAAATTGTAAGTTGTAAAAATAATAATTAATTGCTGCTCCACCAAAACACTAAAGGTACTTAAGATACACGGTTGGGTCAGTTTGGGAAGGTGAAGTTTGCAGTTAATTATGTGACACTTTGTGGGGTTATTACTCGATTAAATTCAGCAAAAAGGCATAAAGAATCAATAAATGTAATTAAACTCATATTGTAAATAATTCTTTTCGACTTTATGAGTCATTACTGGATTAATTTGAGTTAAGACAATATGATTTATGAAAGTAACATTAACCACGGACTTGGCCTTGCTAATTTTACCTCAAAATAACTCATTAATGTGCTGATGAAAACTATAATAACCATAATAAGTTCGAAATCGAAATCGCAATCAATATCTAATATTTGCAATAAAAATTAGCTGACCATGTAAGAATATAAGATCGTTATAGTCTGTATTTTGACATGGATCAAGATTTTGTTACAATAAAATTGTAAGTTGTAAAAATAATAATTAATTGCTGCTCCACCAAAACACTAAAGGTACTCAAGATACACGGTTGGGTCAGTTTCGGAAGGCAAAGTTTGCAGTAAATTATGTGGCAACTTGTGGGGTTATTACTCGATTAAATGCAGCAAAAAGGCATTAAAAATGAATAAATGTAATTAAACTGTTATTTTAAATAATTATCATTCGACTTTTTGAGTCATTGCTGGATTAATTTGAGTTAAGACAATATGATTTATGAAAGTAACATTAACCACGGACTTATAAGATCGTTATAGTCTGTATTTTGAAATGGATCAAGATTTTGTTACAATAAAATTATAAGTTGTAAAAATAATAATTAATTGCTATTCCACCAAACACTGAAGGTACTTAAGATACACGGTTAGGTCAGTTTGGGAAGGCGAAGTTTGCAGTAAATTATGTGGCAACTTGTGGGCTTATTACTCGATTAAATGCAGCAAAAAGGCATTAAAAATCAATAAATACAATTAAACTGTTATTTAAAATAATTATCTTTCGACTTTTTGAGTCATTGCTGGATTAATTTGAGTTAAACACAATATGATTTATGAAAGTAACATTAACCATGGACTTGGCCTTCCTAATTTGACCTCAAAATAACTCAGTAATGTTCTGATGAAAACTACCATAATAAGTTCAAAATCGAAATCGCAATCAATATCTAGTATTTGCAATAAAAATTAGCTGACCATGTAAGAATATAAGATCGTTATAGTCTGTATTTTAAATTGGATCAAGATTTTGTTACAATAAAATTATAAGTTGTAAAAATAATAATTAATTGCTGTTCCACTAAAACACTAAAGGTACTCAAGATACACGGTTGAGTCTGTTTTGGAAGGCGAAGTTTGCAGTAAATTATGTGACACTTTGATTAAAGGCAGCAAAAAGGCATTAAAAATGAATAAATGTAATTAATCGTTATTTTAAATAATTCTCTTTCGACTTTATGAGTCACTGCCGGATTAATTTGAACTAAACAATATGATTTATGAAAGTAACATTTACCATGGACTTGGCCTTCCTAATTTGACCTCAAAATAGGTAAGTAATGTGCTGATGAGATGAAGTTCAAAAGCTTAGTCCATATTAGGTAGTTTCAATAAATATTAGCTGAGATTGTAAGAACATAGATATTTATGATTAAATTTAAGATTTGGATCTCATCAGCCTAATTTTTGTTACCATTTAATATTTAGCGTTTAATAACACACAAGTTTAAAGAGCGTAGTGAACGCCATTTGTAGAAGTGTTTATTAAGAGAATTTAGTATTTCTGTTTTTTTTTTTAATTGTCTAGGCACAAGAAAATGGCATCTTTTATAAATTATTATTAAATTTTAAATGTGATTAAGTTCTTATATATAAAATACCAAATTTGAGAACATGATTATTGATTTTTTAATAATTAAACTTTAATTGTGAATAGGTACCTACACATCATTACTGAAAATGAATCTAAGTGAATGGGGAAAAGCACAATGGTTTTGTTTGTGATGAGACGAAAAGCGAAAGTAGATAATTTATCGAAACGTCATTGTCGGTCTTCTATCCTCTATTTTGTAGGTATGTTATGTACCTATACATACGTATTCTATGTCTGTAGCACATGTATTATGAAGATACAGACTATTATTAATTTATGTACGTGTCTAGTAGTTCTTTCAGAGTCCAACATCTGTTGTTCAGTATTATAGCTCTGTTAGTTTCGCCAACATTAGTCTGTGTATTATTTTTTTATAATTTGCTGTAGCTATAGTCGAATAAAGTGAAACCGTTTTCAAATTAACAGGAAGGAAAAGGAACCATCAATTATGCTTTGCTTAATTATTTTGCATTATCTTATTGCTATTACGAAGTTATTTTCACATCATGACTTCACCAATTTTAATTACTTAGGTACGCACTCGCTGTTATTTGTAAACTGATGAGTACCTAAGTATGAATTTTTAATAGAAAAATAGGTATTCATTATCTCACTAAAATGTTGACTAAAAATGAAGTTATGCAATATTTATGTTTCTAACTTTCCTCTGTATGAAATAAAATTTAAACAAAATAGAAATACGTTTCTAAATTTTTTTTTATTCTGCAGTTACCTAATTTAAAAAATTCCAAACATTATTATATTCATTTTTGTATAATGTATACAGTAAAACTCCCTTATAGCGTATACGTTTATTACGAACTCAGTTATAACGTACGTACCATATCAAAATCCCAGAATGATCATAATAGGAAAACCATTATTGTAACGAACTTACAGCTACTTTTAATAAGTACGTCTGATATAAAGTACTAAATTAATATAATAATAATTTTTACAGAATCCTTGGACTTCTGATAAATAGAAATATTATTTATTTGTTCGTTACAAAAGATATTTATATTACTTTATTTAAATTTTATTATGAAAATAAAATAAATATTTTTGACTATCAAAATTTGTGTATTATCAATCAAAATTTATCATGTTCAGGGGGGGGGGTTAGTTTTTGTGACGTAATATTTGCAGGGGGGTCACAGAAAGTGTGACACAGCGTGACAACCGGGGGAAGGGGTAAAAAAATTTTAGCGTGACGTATTTTATGAAGAGCCCCTAAGTACGTTATAATCGATTTTTACTGTACATATAACTTACAATTAGATTAATAAATATATAGTATATAAATAAACATAAATTAGAAATAAATACATTATAAGTGTCATTGAAGCATATACATACATACTTTGCTTATTTTTCATTTTTTGGAGGAAAAGTTCCTTTCATTCAATATAAATACTGATTTATTTAAATTGTCTATGTCTCCTATAATTTATAATGCAAAAAATATAAAATAAATAAACAAATAAACCACACCTGCAAACATTCTAGCCACCAATGGCCACTTTCTGTATAACGAAATATGGATACCTACACAGAATTGGAACTAAAAAAACACTGACCAAGACATGTTAAATTAAATTAAAAACTAGCATCAAACCTTAGTATTTAAGCCTAGATATAAGAAATATTATTTAGTATATCTACTCTTTTGATAATGGTGTAACAACCGAAACGACTGTCGTCAAGAATTTTTCAATAAATATTAGTGAAACTACCAAGTGTTTTTTATCTCTTCTTTTAATTTATTTTTAAAAATGTTTCACCAAGTGGCAAATAACCGCAGTATTTCAATTATTTCAATTATTAAATTTTGTGCTTTTCAAAATTTTTTTCCTAACAAGTAAATGTTTGAAAACTAGAATTTTGTATACATTTGTTGTCGTTCTGAATATCTTTGAATAAGAATTTATAAGATCCTTACACAAAATATTTTTATTTAATTGAGGAGGCACTTATATGTTTAAACTCCATTATAACGTATAAGAAATAAAACACAAAAGTTTTAAGAGTTTAACAAAATTTTTAATATTCACGACGAATCGTTTCACCTTACTAAGGCTTCATCAGGTGATGAATTGTACAGAACAAAAATTAATTACAATATATATATACAACATTATGAAGTGGGGGGGAAAATATTTAATAACGGTGATTTATTAATGTCTAATTGGTCATTAAGAATAAGTTTAAGATTATTGTATTTATTTATTTCAAAAGATTCAAGAAGATTCAGTTTGTAACCCTTGTTTTCTTTGTGTAAAATTTTAAATTCAAAATTTGGTTGATGTTTTTCTTCCAAAAGATGATTGGCGTAGGTAGACGTGTCTTTATTTTTGGCGAAGGCGTCTTGATGTTCTTTTACTCTTTCGCAGAACTTCCTTCCTCTCTGACCAATATATACTTTTTGGCAACTTCCACAGTTTAGCAAATAAATGACAGGACATCGGGTTCAGGAGTTTATTTGCTAAACTGTGGAAGTTGCCAAAAAGTATATATTGGTCAGACAGGAAGGAAGTTCTGCGAAAGAGTAAAAGAACATCAAGACGCCTTCGCCAAAAATAAAGACACGTCTACCTACGCCAATCATCTTTTGGAAGAAAAACATCAACCAAATTTTGAATTTAAAATTTTACACAAAGAAAACAAGGGTTACAAACTGAATCTTCTTGAATCTTTTGAAATAAATAAATACAATAATCTTAAACTTATTCTTAATGACCAATTAGACATTAATAAATCACCGTTATTAAATATTTCCCCTCCCCCACTTCATAATGTTGTATATATATATTGTAATTAATTTTTGTTCTGTACAATTCATCACCTGATGAAGCCTTAGTAAGGTGAAACGATTCGTCGTGAATATTAAAAATTTTGTTAAACTCTTAAAACTTATGTGTTTTATTTCTTATACGTCAAAATATTTTTGTTTTACGTAATAAATTTGTACATTTCACTTTTTGAATCGATGATAGGAAGGGGTTGGAAAAAATGTTTAGAATTACTTGCTGCCCCTTTACAAGTTTTGAAAAATAATGAGATTGATTATTTACAATGTTACGTATAGCCGGGCGTTCGTTGGTTATAACCGATTTGTTGTGAGCATGATTTTGAGTGCCTATTTAAAATCCCTTATTCAAGTTTGTATTTGCACGCCTGATTAATTTTGATTTTTAATCACTTTTTTCCTACTTAAATATGTTATTGCACGTTTTGTAACATGAAATACATTTAGATTCACGAATAAATCAACATTCCTGAAGCAATCCTTCTTAACGCGTCATGTACTTCAACTATTTCATCAATTTCATGCAGCTGTAGCCCTTGGAATTGCCAGGACTCCTGATTATTAAGGATTGAAACGAAGATTCTCAACTATTTGGACGAAACTACGTGAATGTTAATAACGCACCTACCTACCTACCAACGAGTGACATTTAAGGTCGGTTATCCTTGCAATTTATCAGGATAAATGACTACCTATACAGTACAATTACGAAAATAAATTCATTGATGTGAAAATAACAAGATAATGAAGGGATAAAACTGCGAATGGTGGGTAAATGATATTTCTATAAAAAAAAATTTTAAATGTTGAAATAATTTTTTTTAATTCTTCAGTCATAGGAAAATATTTTATTTTATTAATTTTGTTGTATGGGGAAGTTTTTTGAAGTTTCTAAATGACCCAGTTACTTTAATGCTTCTGATTTTTTTTGTAATCATTTTATCCTTTTTTTTATCATTACTCCCATTAATCAGCTCCTGTGTCAAAATTCCCACATAAATAAACATTATGTAAGAAGAATGTGAAAGACACTTTCTATTTTATTGTATATCACCACGTTGTGTTGTACCCGCGTATTAACTACTCTTTAAATGACTTCTTTTAAATACAGTTTTCTAAACAAATCCGCCGATTATCCTTCCCATTAAGAATGATAATAATTACATACTTAGGTACATACCAACGAAAAAAAGGCGAACGCATGAATAATAATGCAATTACCTCAGCAAATCGTGCAACGGTTCAAAGAAGCATTCGAAAGCACCGTCATCATCATCATCATCGTCGTCGTCGGGTCAACGCATGTATTATAGGTAAACAATAGAAATCCATCAATGAATGCGCAAGCCAATTGAATTGTTTCGTTCGCAAACAAAAACTTAATATTTCTTTTGCATCGCCTCTAACGAAACAAAATCACAACAACATCAACAAAAACAATGGACAACAGTCAAAGAAACCAAAAACAAAAAAAGAAAAGTTGAAGTAAACAGTAAAAAGAAAACAAAAAGAACATCGGATCCCCGCGAACTCGCGGCAGACGCGATCACGACAACAAACCGCTAGTTACTTCTATGCGTACGAAACTGAAAGTGGTCGTCGGTTCACATCACATCACCAACAAACTGCAGGCACCATGTCACTGGCCTACGCTATGTTGAAACGCGGGCCAACAATATTACAAAGTGGGGCTTAATGCTAACATGATAAACACGAAATTGCAGTAGAAATACATTTAACCTACAGGCTACAGGTAACTAAGTAAAGTAATGCACCCGAACGATGCCATATCGGGAACTGATTCACCTTTGTTTTAACCATTTCTACCACATGCATGATGCAAAACATTCCATATACATAAATACCCACATACCACTAAAGAATGACCTGTTACTAACTATATCAATTATTCAATCCGTTTTACTGAAAAATTTGCGTAAATAGTTCGATCAATCAATATAAATAATATAGGTACATAGATTTGAATTGAGGTTGTACTGAGTTTCAGTTCTTCGCTGAGGTTGTATGGAATCTCAATTATTTACTGAGGATCTAATTTTTATTTACATTATGGTGAACCATAGTTCCTCCCTAAGGTATTTCAGAATCTCAGTAACTCGTTGAGGTTACAATGAACCTCTTGAGATTGTAGTGAATCTCAATTATTCACTGAGGTTATGATGAGTCTGAATTCTTCTTTGAGGTTGTATGGAATCTCAGTTCTTCCCTTAGGTTGTAGTGTATCTTAGTTTTTCTCCAAGGTTGTACTGAGGCCTTGTTCTTAGCTGCAGTTATACTGAATCTTGGTTATTTGGTAGATTTAGGTTTTCCATGAGGTTTTACTGTACTGGGCCTCAGTTCTACATCAAGGTTGTATCGAAAATTAGTTCTTTTTTGAGTTTTTATTAAATCTAAGTTCTTGTCTGAGTTTTTATTAAATCTAAGTTCTTGTCTGAGTTTGTACTAAATCATTGTTCTTCTCTAATGTTATATAGAATCCCAGTTCTTCTCTGAGGTTGTATGGAACCCCATTGTTAGTTCTTCGTTGAGATTGTGCTGAGTCTCAGCTCTTCTTCGAAAATGTACTGAGTCTCAGTTTTCTACTGAGGTTTTCTTGAGTTTCAGATCGTCTTTGAGGTTGCACTAAATCTCAACAGTTATTCGCTGAGGTTGTGCTAAGTCTCAGTCATTCGCTAAATTTTTAATCTGTTTTCTGCAGCGGTTTACTGGGCCTCAGTTCTTCATCAAGGTTGTATCGAAAATATAGATTCTATTTTTTGAGTTTTTATTAAATCTAAGTTCTTGTCTGAGTTTGTACTAAATCATTGTTCTTCTCTAATGTTATATAGAATCCCAGTTCTTCTCTGAGGTTGTATGGAACCCCATTGTTAGTTCTTCGTTGAGATTGTGCTGGGTCTCAGCTCTTCCTCGAAGCTGTACCGACCCTCAGTTTTCTACTAAGGTTTTCTTGAGTTTCAAATCGTCTTTGAGGTTACACTGAATCTCAACAGTTATTCGCTGAGGTTGTGCTAAGTCTCAGTCAATCGCTAAATTTTTAATCTGTTTTCTGCAGCGGTTTACTGGGCATGAGTTCTTCAGCAAGGTTGTATTGAATATAAGTTATTTTTTGAGTTTTTTACTAAATCTCAGTTCTTCTCTGAGTTTGTACTAAATCATAGTTCTTCTCTAATGTTATATAGAATCCCAGTTCTTCTCTGAGGTTGTATGGAACCCCATTGTTAGTTCTTCGTTGAGATTGTGCTGGGTCTCAGCTCTTCCTCGAAAATGTACTGAGTCTCAGTTTTCTACTGAGGTTTTCTTGAGTTTCAGATCGTCTTTGAGGTTGCACTGAATCTCAACAGTTATTCGCTGAGGTTGTGCTAAGTCTCAGTCATTCGCTAAATTTTTAATCTGTTTTCTGCAGCGGTTTACTGGGCCTCAGTTCTTCATCAAGGTTGTATCGAAAATTAGTTCTTTTTTGAGTTTTTTATTAAATCTAAGTTCTTGTCTGAGTTTGTACTAAATCATTGTTCTTCTCTAATGTTATATAGAATCCCAGTTCTTCTCTGAGGTTTATGGAACCCCATTGTTAGTTCTTCGTTGAGATTGTGCTGGGTCTCAGCTCTTCCTCGAACTGTACCGACCTCAGTTTTCTACTAAGGTTTTCTTGAGTTTCAAATCGTCTTTGAGGTTACACTGAATCTCAACAGTTATTCGCTGAGGTTGTGCTAAGTCTCAGTCAATCGCTAAATTTTTAATCTGTTTTCTGCAGCGGTTTACTGGGCATGAGTTCTTCAGCAAGGTTGTATTGAATTAATTTATTTTTTTGAGTTTTTTACTAAATCTAAGTTCTTCTCTGAGTTTGTACTAAATCATAGTTCTTCTCTAATGTTATATAGAATCCCAGTTCTTCTCTGAGGTTGTATGGAACCCCATTGTTAGTTCTTCGTTGAGATTGTGCTGAGTCTCAGCTCTTCCTCGAAATGTACTGATCTCAGTTTTCTACTGAGGTTTTCTTGAGTTTCAGATCGTCTTTGAGGTTGCACTGAATCTCAACAGTTATTCGCTGAGGTTGTGCTAAGTCTCAGTCATTCGCTAAATTTTTAATCTGTTTTCTGCAGCGGTTTACTGGGCCTAGTTCTTCACAAGGTTGTATGAAATATAATTTATTTTTTGAGTTTTTATTAAATCTAAGTTCTTTCTGAGTTTGTACTAAATCATTGTTCTTCTCTAATGTTATATAGAATCCCAGTTCTTCTCTGAGGTTGTATGGAACCCCATTGTTAGTTCTTCGTTGAGATTGTGCTGAGTCTCAGCTCTTCTTCGAAAATGTACTGAGTCTCAGTTTTCTACTGAGGTTTTCTTGAGTTTCAGATCGTCTTTGAGGTTGCACTAAATCTCAACAGTTATTCGCTGAGGTTGTGCTAAGTCTCAGTCATTCGCTAAATTTTTAATCTGTTTTCTGCAGCGGTTTACTGGGCCTCAGTTCTTCATCAAGGTTGTATCGAAAATTTTTTGTTTTTCTTTTTTGAGTTTTTATTAAATCTAAGTTCTTGTCTGAGTTTGTACTAAATCATTGTTCTTCTCTAATGTTATATAGAATCCCAGTTCTTCTCTGAGGTTGTATGGAACCCCATTGTTAGTTCTTCGTTGAGATTGTGCTGGGTCTCAGCTCTTCCTCGAATGTACCGACCCTCAGTTTTCTACTAAGGTTTTCTTGAGTTTCAAATCGTCTTTGAGGTTCACTGAATCTCAACAGTTATTCGCTGAGGTTGTGCTAAGTCTCAGTCAATCGCTAAATTTTTAATCTGTTTTCTGCAGCGGTTTACTGGGCATGAGTTCTTCAGCAAGGTTGTATTGAATATAATTTATTTTTTGAGTTTTTTATAAATCTAAGTTCTTCTCTGAGTTTGTACTAAATCATAGTTCTTCTCTAATGTTATATAGAATCCCAGTTCTTCTCTGAGGTTGTATGGAACCCCATTGTTAGTTCTTCGTTGAGATTGTGCTGAGTCTCAGCTCTTCTTCGAAAATGTACTGAGTCTCAGTTTTCTACTGAGGTTTTCTTGAGTTTCAGATCGTCTTTGGGTTGCATAAATCTCAACATTATTCGCTGAGGTTGTGCTAAGTCTCAGTCATTCGCTAAATTTTTAATCTGTTTTCTGCAGCGGTTTACTGGGCCTCAGTTCTTCATCAAGGTTGTATCGAAAATTAGTTCTTTTTGAGTTTTTATTAAATCTAAGTTCTTGTCTGAGTTTTATTAATCTAAGTTCTTGTCTGAGTTTGTACTAAATCATTGTTCTTCTCTAATGTTATATAGAATCCCAGTTCTTCTCTGAGGTTGTATGGAACCCCATTGTTAGTTCTT
This sequence comes from Agrilus mali, assembly GCA_029378335.1. Taxonomy (NCBI): domain Eukaryota; kingdom Metazoa; phylum Arthropoda; class Insecta; order Coleoptera; family Buprestidae; genus Agrilus; species Agrilus mali. Next base: position 3,755,725 of record CM055655.1, on the reverse strand, counting down.
CGTTGAGATTGTGCTGAGTCTCAGCTCTTCTTCGAAAATGTACTGAGTCTCAGTTTTCTACTGAGGTTTTCTTGAGTTTCAGATCGTCTTTGAGGTTGCACTAAATCTCAACAGTTATTCGCTGAGGTTGTGCTAAGTCTCAGTCATTCGCTAAATTTTTAATCTGTTTTCTGCAGCGGTTTACTGGGCCTCAGTTCTTCATCAAGGTTGTATCGAAAATTAGTTCTTTTTTGAGTTTTTATTAAATCTAAGTTCTTGTCTGAGTTTTTATTAAATCTAAGTTCTTGTCTGAGTTTGTACTAAATCATAGTTCTTCTCTAATGTTATATAGAATCCCAGTTCTTCTCTGAGGTTGTATGGAACCCCATTGTTAGTTCTTCGTTGAGATTGTGCTGAGTCTCAGCTCTTCTCGAAAATGTACTGAGTCTCAGTTTTCTACTGAGGTTTTCTTGAGTTTCAGATCGTCTTTGGGTTGCACTAATCTCAACAGTTATTCGCTGAGGTTGTGCTAAGTCTCAGTCATTCGCTAAATTTTTAATCTGTTTTCTGCAGCGGTTTACTGGGCCTAGTTCTTCACAAGGTTGTATTGAATATTTTTAATTTATTTTTTGAGTTTTTATAAATCTAAGTTCTTTCTGAGTTTGTACTAAATCATGTTCTTCTCTAATGTTATATAGAATCCCAGTTCTTCTCTGAGGTTGTATGGAACCCCATTGTTAGTTCTTCGTTGAGATTGTGCTGAGTCTCAGCTCTTCTTCGAAAATGTACTGAGTCTCAGTTTTCTACTGAGGTTTTCTTGAGTTTCAGATCGTCTTTGAGGTTGCACTAAATCTCAACAGTTATTCGCTGAGGTTGTGCTAAGTCTCAGTCATTCGCTAAATTTTTAATCTGTTTTCTGCAGCGGTTTACTGGGCCTCAGTTCTTCATCAAGGTTGTATCGAAAATTAGTTCTTTTTTGAAAAGTTTTTTATTAAATCTAAGTTCTTGTCTGAGTTTGTACTAAATCATTGTTCTTCTCTAATGTTATATAGAATCCCAGTTCTTCTCTGAGGTTGTATGGAACCCCATTGTTAGTTCTTCGTTGAGATTGTGCTGAGTCTCAGCTCTTCCTCGAAAATGTACTGAGTCTCAGTTTTCTACTGAGGTTTTCTTGAGTTTCAGATCGTCTTTGAGGTTGCACTAATCTCAACAGTTATTCGCTGAGGTTGTGCTAAGTCTCAGTCATTCGCTAAATTTTTAATCTGTTTTCTGCAGCGGTTTACTGGGCCTCAGTTCTTCATCAAGGTTGTATCGAAATATAATTATTTTTTGAGTTTTTATTAAATCTAAGTTCTTGTCTGAGTTTGTACTAAATCATTGTTCTTCTCTAATGTTATATAGAATCCCAGTTCTTCTCTGAGGTTGTATGGAACCCCATTGTTAGTTCTTCGTTGAGATTGTGCTGAGTCTCAGCTCTTCCTCGAAAATGTACTGAGTCTCAGTTTTCTACTGAGGTTTTCTTGAGTTTCAGATCGTCTTTGAGGTTGCACTGAATCTCAACAGTTATTCGCTGAGGTTGTGCTAAGTCTCAGTCATTCGCTAAATTTTTAATCTGTTTCTGCAGCGGTTTACTGGGCCTAGTTCTTCACAAGGTTGTATGAAAATTAGATTTTTATTTTTTGAGTTTTTATTAAATCTAAGTTCTTGTCTGAGTTTGTACTAAATCATGTTCTTCTCTAATGTTATATAGAATCCCAGTTCTTCTCTGAGGTTGTATGGAACCCCATTGTTAGTTCTTCGTTGAGATTGTGCTGAGTCTCAGCTCTTCCTCGAAAATGTACTGAGTCTCAGTTTTCTACTGAGGTTTTCTTGAGTTTCAGATCTCTTTGGGGTTGCATGAATCTCAACAATTATTCGCTGAGGTTGTGCTAAGTCTCAGTCATTCGCAAATTTTTAATCTGTTTTCTGAGCGGTTTACTGGGCCTGAGTTCTTCAGCAAGGTTGTATTGAATATAATTATTTTTTGAGTTTTTTACTAAATCTAAGTTCTTTCTGAGTTTGTACTAAATCATAGTTCTTCTCTAATGTTATATAGAATCCCAGTTCTTCTCTGAGGTTGTATGGAACCCCATTGTTAGTTCTTCGTTGAGATTGTGCTGAGTCTCAGCTCTTCCTCGAAAATGTACTGAGTCTCAGTTTTCCCTACTGAGGTTTTCTTGAGTTTCAGATCGTCTTTGGGGTTGCAGTGAATCTCAACAATTATTCGCTGAGGTTGTGCTAAGTCTCAGTCATTCGCTAAATTTTTAATCTGTTTTCTGCAGCGGTTTACTGGGCCTGAGTTCTTCAGCAAGGTTGTATTGAATATAAGTTATTTTTTGAGTTTTTTACTAAATCTAAGTTCTTGTCTGAGTTTGTACTAAATCATAGTTCTTCTCTAATGTTATATAGAATCCCAGTTCTTCTCTGAAATTGTATGGAACCTCATTGTTAGTTTTTCACTGCGATTATGCCGAGTCTCAGCTCTTCCTCGAAGCTGTACTAAGCCTCAGTTTTCTGCTAATGTTTTCTTGAGTTTTAGTTCGTCTTTGAGGTTACACTGAATCTCAGTTCATCGGTCTGAGTTCTTTACTGTTCTGCTGAGGTTTACTGAGCCTCAGTTCTTCAATGAAATTGTATTGAATCTCAGTTGTTTGCTAAGTCTCAGTTTTTTTTGATTCTCGTGACAAAATTTTCAAAGAATTTTTTTGCAACCACATATACCGTACAGCAGTCAAAATAAAAAAAGTAAGAATTTTTATATTTTAGAATTCGTAAAGTTCAAAGTAAACGTGCTCAAATAAGTACATGCTGACCTAGTAGTTTGATAAAACAATTTCGGATTTCTTTTATTACGTTTACGTTATGATGTTGAGTAACTGCGTGTCCTTATCAGTTTTGAGAAAAATATTGTTCGATGAGCGGTTCGACCTGAAGGTGGCATTAAATTTACTGTTTGGCGCCGCAATTACGTCTCTTTTTAACCATGACCTATTACGAAATTCTTTAAACGATCGTGTACTGAATTAACTCACTTCGCATGCTTTAAACTTGATTTTTTCATAAGGAAATATATATGTCACTGTTACTGTTACACTGTATTACTTAGTATTTTTATCAACCCCTAAAATAAAAAGGACTATAGTCTATAATAAAAAATAATACATTAAAGAAGTATATATTACACAAAACTTAAAATATTTCGTTAGAATTTGATTTTTTTCAGTACTGTAATTTTTGCTCGAAGTATGTCTAGAAGCCATTGTTCCCGAAATATTATCCTTCCCGGGACGTAATCGAGAGAGCATCCTTCTAGTTTATAAGTCACTTTTACAGGACAACATAACGGAATATGATCCTCAATGGTAATTGTAAAAAATATGGAAGCAGCAACTTGAGGCACAGGATACGGCTTACATGGCAAGGACCAAGTACTTTTATAATAAAACAAATTTTTCAAGTCGATTCGTTCATAACCAATGCTTTCTAAACAGTAGTACCACTTCTCCTTTGTGTACCAAGTGGCCATAAACTCTAAGATTTTCTCACCTCCCAATCTGGGAGTGAACTCGCCTACATTGGGCCATTTAAAGTAAAAAAGTACGTCCTCCAGCCCGTTTTGTTTCATCACAGGATAAAACGGTTTACAAAATTTAATTCCGAAAACATCCGAATCTAAACTGCAAAGATAATCCTCGTATTTACAACATTCTAATTCGTACATCTTCTTAGCCGTTATCCTGAGGGTACTTTCGACCACGTAATTGGAAAATGCCTCTTTGTCCGCATAACGGATGCAACTAATGTTTGCAGGTTGGTACCTGGATTCACTTTTACATTCAGATACACTACAAGAAGGTTCATCTTCGTATTTATGCAAACTGATGGGCTCTTGTTCGCGGCGTTCGCCTTCCTCTTCCTCTTCGCCTAATGTCGTGCTGATATATTGTAATTTAACGTCAGAATCCTTTAATTCCTCTTCGAAAGATTGTTCTTCGAGCGCGGCTATTTCGTGAATTGTTGGTAACTTGTGACATGCCATTTATTCATTTATTTATTCGATCAATAACAATAAACAAATACAATAATAAATAAACTAGTACATATGGTGGTATGAGGTTGTTAAAAGTGACAGGAAAATGTTTAATTAGTGATAGCAGCATTCTAGAATTTGATGAAAGTATCTTTACATATGTATTATTACGTTCCATAAAAAGTAAATACAATGAAATTCGCTTATAATGAAACCACATATAACGTCAATTCATTTACTGACTGCAGCTTTACCATTTAGAGTTTTATTTCTATATAAAAGAGAAATTATTTCATCATTAATCTGTTTTAAACGATTCTGGTTGTGTTTAATGAGATCAACTGCTTATAACACGAAGAAATTCGTTTATAATGTATTCATATATAACCTCAATCTGTTTATTGAGGAGTATCTGTACCATATACAATTTGTATTCCATATAAACAACTTATTTCATAATTAATCTCTTTAGAACAATTCTGGCTATTATTATTAAGACCAACTGCTTATCATACATAAAATATCGCTTATAATGAATCTGCATATAACGTCAATTCGTTTACTGACTGAGCTTTACCATTTAGAGTTTTATTTCTATTAAAAAAAGTTATTTCATCATTAATCTGTTTAAAATGATTCTGGTTGTGTTTAATGAGATCAACTGCTTATAACGAAGAAATTCGTTTATAATGTCTTCATATATAACCTTAATCTGTACCATATACAATTTTATTCGATTAAAGAACTTATTTCATAATCAATCTCTTTAGAACAATTCTGGCTGTTATTATTAAGACCAACTGCTTATAATACATAACAATTTCGCTTATAATGAATCTGCATATAACGTAAATTCATTTACTGACTGTAGCTTTACCATTTAGTTTTATTTCTATATAAAAAAGAAATTATTTCATCATTAATCTGTTTAAAATGATTCTGGTTGTGTTTAATGAGATCAACTGCTTATAACACGAAGAAATTCGTTTATAATGCCTTCATATATAACCTCAATCTGTTTATTGAGAACTTATTTCAAAATCAATCTCTTTAGAAAAATTCTGGCTATTATTATTAAGGCCAACTGCTTATAATACATAAAATATCGTTTACAATAGCTCCGCATATAACAACAATACATTTTCTAATATATAATTGTTTCATACAGTTTGATTACCATCTAAATAAGTCATTTCTTCATCGTCAGTCTACTTTGAAAGACTCTGTTTAATGTTGGGACATCGTGTAATCGTTTTATGAACGAATGTTGCTGGCAATCGATACCGGCGGCTCGGAAAAGCCTGTAATGTTCGTCAAAATCCTTAAAGTCGTTCCCGAGTTTGAAAAATCAATATCTACACAAGAATTGCTCATATCCGGAACAGATCCTTCGGGATTTTACCTTTAGGTAGGTACATTTATCTAATTCTTCATGACAAATGTAATTTCCTACATTTTAGAATGCATTTGCATATTAGCAAAGTATCCCCGACCCAAATTCTTGAAATACGTTACTCTCGCATTATCTTTGCGTACAAAGCTATTATTTTAATATTTTATAAAATATAAATGAATAGCTACTGTTTGATAATTCATTGCGAAATTTTTTGCTTTCTGCATCTATTTGTTAAAATCACACCGATTACGAAATTCTATATAATGCCAACATATACATACATATAAAATACAACGCTTATCCTGTCCCGATAATGTGAGCCTTGGAATACATTACAAAATTACCTACGATGTTGTTAATTAATTACCAGTTTGCGTAGTATACAGAAAATTTTTTCGTAATTTATAAATTATAAATTACAGAGGTACCCACACGAACCATCCTTGTAATATTTTTTTGTAATTACGATGCAATTACACAAAAAAGTGGGACTGTAAGAAATAAAATAGAAAAATGTACAACATAGTGTTGTCCAAAATTGGGGAAATTTTAACAAAAAATTGCAGACATTTTATTCATTTTTTTTTATAAAAGTTTCAGTGTCAATATTTAAATTTCAATAAAAATATTTAACAGACTATTGTATTGCACAAAAATTAACAATAAAAATTTGCATATAATAATTTATGTGTAGATTGTTATAATTAATTCATTAATCTTGATTTATCACACAAACCAACTATATATATATATTCATAATACATATATCTATAATTTTTTCAAAAAACTAATGTAATCATTTTTGTCAGAAATAAACCACTACCAATTATTCCACAAATAAAGTTTTAGCACTCCATTAATATTAATGAGATTAATATGTAAACCAGTATTATGCATACACAGCAGGAATTTTCGAATTAAAATATTTTATTTCACTAATTATGCTACTGCAGGAGTCGGTCAAGGTACATCAAAATATGTAATTTACAAATTACAGTAGGTACCTACTTATTTTACGATAAGAATTACGTGAGGTAAAAAATACTGCATTATTAGGTGTTTACCCGTTTTAAATTATATTAAATTACATGTATACCTAACTCTTTGTGAAGTAAAAAGGGCGTATGATGAAATTTAGGTGACCTTCATCAACTTCGTTTTCTTGAAAATTTAAAAATATGTTACAGAAAGAAAAAATGTTCCTAAAAGTGATAGATTTTGAGTCAAAATACCAAAATATTTAAAAATGTTAATACTTACTATGATATAGGTATTTAAAAGTTTTAAATTATTACATGTATTTATATTAATGGATTATAATAATAATTGATCAATAAATTTATAAAAAATACGACCCTGAAGATGCTCTAATAATAACAAAAAATACAGTACAAATAATTAATTACAGAAGTATGGCAAGAGCTGATGACTTGGTCATTTGTTTATTTATGTATTTATTTGAACAATAACACAGTTTTGAAGGTGTAGCATTTATTAATAATAAATTTAAGTTAAAATTCATCATATGTCATGTTATTACAATATCAAGCAAACTCTCCCACACATGATTTAATCTAAAACGAATTGTGGGCATTCGAACTTCAAATACCACAAATTCCTCTAAAATGATATCACTTTGCTTGGTTGTTTCAGTTCCATCGTTTCGTTTATAAAAATGTCTAATGTATTTATTTATTCTCATGCTTTCTTAACTTCACGTACGAAAAAATTCTACAAAGGTCGTTTACATGAATAATAAATAAAAAGAAACAAATTTTACTGCAATACTCCGAAGTAATCCTAATAATTGTTTTTTCATAAATACTAGATAGGTAGGTATATATTTTTCCTTGAAATTTTTAGAAAATTTCTACAGAACTAAAAAATTTACTTATTAATTAATTGTGATTTATTTCAAGAACACAACAGCGTTAAGTTTAATGAATAAAATAATAATAGTCTTTTTACGTAATTACAGCCTAAAATTTGACGCAGAGAAGTACACCCCAAAAAACATAGAGGGTGACTAATGCAGGTTCACATGTTTCATTGTTATAAACTGGGTCAATGGAATTGCACGCATCTGATTGGCTACAAGTCAGCGGCCATTTTAGTAATCGGTCAAAAATTAGGTCACGTTCAATACACCTTCTGCAAACGTAAACAATGATAGGCGCCACTTAACAATTTAATTTCCTTATTATTATCTAGAGGAAGTGAAACAGATAATCTTAATCTACAAACACATGATTGAATGAATGAAAAAGTGTTTTAGGTTAGGCTTATATTCTTCAATATATATTCAACTATAGCTATATGCTCGCGACTTCGTCCGCGTGGAATAGTGACTTTCGGAAGCATTTAAAATTATTTTCTGGGCCGTAAGCCTTTTTGCCGACGCCGTTACACAAAAACCTTCATTCCTTATTTTTGCCCCCTTTAGGTTAAAATTTTTACAAACTTTAAATGTCGTATTTATATCTAATCAAAAGCCTAAAAAATAAGTTTCAAGCCTCCAGCTTTATATCTAGTTATCTAAATTCTCATTTAAATCGATTCAGTAGTTTGGGCGTGACTGCGTAACACAGACAGACAGAGTTACTTTCGCATTTATAATATTATAGATTAATATAGTTTAATTATAGTTTAAAATAGTTTATATAGCTTTGTATTCAACTTCTTTTATTGATCCAAATAAACAAAACCTCTATAACTTTTTACACTTAATCTTTTAATTTTCTGGGCCGTAAGCTTTTTGGACGACGTCATTACACAAAAACTTTCATCGGCTAATTTTATCCCCTTTAGGGTAAAATTCTTACAAACATTGAATGTCGTATTTATTTATATCTAATCAAAAGCCTTTAAAAATTACGGAATTTCCGCACAAACTTTCCTATTTCAACCCCTTACAACCCTTTTTTCGCATTAGAAAGTAGCCTATGTCCTTTCTCAGGCTCTAGACTATCTCTGTACCAAATTTCATTTAAATCGGTTCAGTAAATTTTAGGCGAGATTGTATAGCATACAGACAGAGTTACTTTCGCATTTATAATATTCCGCGAATTCATTTTCATCGATTTTCCCATGGGAATAAGATATTTTCCCGCAGTAAAACGTAGCCTATGTGTTAATCTAGGGTGTCAGCTAACTCTATACCAAATTTTATCAAAATCGCTCCAGCCGTTTAGACATGAAGAAGTAACAAAAATACACACTCACAAACTTTCGCCTTTATAATATTAGTATGATAAAATGTGAGGGGTACGTCTGTAAGGATCAGATGTTTCCTTGGCTAACCCAGGGAAAACTTATCGACAATTATTATTTATTATTAACAGAAAAAGAGGTCCCCATTTACATTAATTTATGCGTATGATAAAAGCACATAAATGAACACGTCCATTTCAACACCTGATTGTGAGTAGAAATTTCGGGACAGAATACCTAAACCACTAATAAGTTTCGTGGCAAAGGAAAGTTAAGAAAGTGAAATATTTACCTACCAAACAAAAGCTTTGCATAACATTTCACCTGTTGCATTTAACTTTGCCGTGTTTATCCTGAGGTTAACGCGGTGTGCACTTACGATTAGTCACACACAGATAATAACGAATGTGTAATAATTATTATTTGTTTAATAATGGATTCACCTTACGTGACCTCCTTACTGACACTATATTAAGTATCTATAACAAACCGAATATTGGATGTCACAACAAAATACATGTAGCTTGAAGTCACAGTCAGGTAAAACGTTACCTTTAGAACTTTCGAATTTCCTTTACGAATCGATGCCTTAATAAGTGTATTACTGATAAAAAAAGAATTTCAAAAAGACTTACCTTGTTATAAACGTTGTCCCTAGTTATTCAGCACATTTCCAATTGAAAATCTTCAAATTAACACTCACTCACGTTTAATTATAACTAACCTAATTTAACTATTAAATTTCTTAGTAGTGTCACATATAAAGGTAAACGGTCATTTTGAGAAGCCAAATAAATAATAATTCACTGGTTTCTAATTATGTATCTATCACATCAAATGATATCAATGAATGCTTTTTTTAGTGTGTCATTGATAATTAATTGAATGTAAACAATGGGACACCAAAAAACAGACCAAAAGATTAAAGACCGGCTGCTCAAAGTCAAACTGATAGACCAAGGATGGTCACAATCACAATAAACGATAATTAGAAGAAACATCATGATATGCAAGGGTTTAATTAATAACTTGAAATCCATTAGGAAATGCAAAAGTTACCTACTCACTTACGCGAATTCACGTTTATCAATGTTTCGAAAAAATTAAATAACTAGACCACGGCATCAGTTCGCCAACTTTTAAACATTGACATCCCTTTATTTATCTTCAATTAACCATCATTAAATTGGTTTACCTGGTGGTATTTAGGTATTTAAAAATATACGCGCGTAAAATATAATCATAAAATTTCAAAATACTTGCCCAAAATTACAAATAAACTAAAATGACTACTGATACATTCTTTTTAAAATCAAAATAGTTACTCAAAACGTTATTATATTATATTTCTTTTTGATTTCGTATTCGTAGTTTTCAAATAGAAATAAAAAAATATATTTAAAGCTATAAATTATATTTATTGTTACCTCATTGTCTGTCACAAATAGTAATCTTAAATTATATAAAAAAAACCTCCGTTGTTTGATTGCAGTTGTTAGGTATATATAATATATATAATATGTATATAAGTATACTGCCTTGTATTTTATATGGCTAAGTAAATAAAATTAGTTTCCTTAGAGAAATTAAGGAATTCGTAATAGCAGCCTTTTCGATAAATAATTAAGGGAAAAACACTGGGACTTTATTACATACAAAAATGGCAATAAAAAAAATAGTAAGTTAGACGATAAGACTAAATTACGTAGATAAGTTTGTCTTTTTGTTGTATATGTAGGTATTTAATAATAATTATATAAATATTACGATAAACAAATTTACTTTTCATCTACAAGTTAGTTACAGTGAAAAAAATAGAAACAGATAAATTTAGCCTCCCATTAACAATATAATCAAAAACGTTTCCACCCCAAGTTGTCTTATCAGTAATTACCTAAAGCCTGCTTGAAAAGTTTGAGCAACTAAAAACAGAAATTTCTGTGCCAAAGAATATTAATGAAACACCCTGGGGAAGGAAAAGAATTTTTTGATCTTGCAGGAGACCAAACTTTATTCCACCCATTTACTTTGGACTTGACGTTAATTTTGTTATAAAAATTCTATTTTAAAAGGGAAGGTCAGATATGATAATTACTAGGATAAAATTTGTAAATACGAGTAATAAGGACAAGAGTTGATAAGGCTTTTTTACCTATGATAGAATCTTTTCTTTAAATTATTTTGACAACCCCTGCACAATAAAAACGTATTACAATTAATTGCTTTTCTTTAACTATAAAAAATTTATGCTTAAAAAATTGATAAATGAGCCAAAAATCGTCAACCCTTGTCCTTTGGCAAGGACCGGCACAACACGACACGACTTTGTAATAAATGTAGGCAATATTATAATTTAATATATGTATATTAAAATACTAAATGTGCTCGATAATACGTAATATACCCTGTTAGGATAAAATGTGCCTTCAGTTAGGTACGTACATATGTACTAATAGAGAAAAGTCCAAGTGCTTTTTTGTAAATTACCGAAAATATTAACTAAAATAATAAATAACACATATTCGACATCACATATTATGTAGTTAAAAATTTAAAATAACGTACCTATTGTAGTTAAAGTACTTACGGGTGAATTGCTTTTAATTATTATAGTGGAGTACAAAAATGCATATCATAATCAAACTGACTCTAAAAAAAATATACCAACTCGAAACCGTTTTGTTATCAGTCTTATAAGAATACAGTCGTTTTCGATTTTTGTACGTAAGTAAATGCTATGTAATTAGATATAACTAAATAGTTCCTCATAAAAATCCTACATGTTATATTATTATTATAGGCTTCAAATTTCTTACAAAATATAAAATTTGCGTATCTTCAACTCCTTGCACTAAACCTAACGCTTGTAAAGTAGAGAAATATCGCAGCAAAACACATAATAGCACAGTTATAAAAAAAGTGTTGAATTAGGCCATTTGTGTATCAAAAATATGTGTTTTAAAAAATGACATTTTATATTATACTACTCATAATAATATATGTAAATTCATAAAAAAAAAACTCTTTTTGACGCCCAGGATGTCCACCATAGATTTGTGAACCATTAAAAATTCTGATGAAAGCTCTATTTATTTCGTACAATTTTTGACTAGAAACAATAAAATTTTAAATGCTTTCGTACGAATGAAATTACTATAATGTAACTAACTGCTAGGCTTTCATCTCGTTTTTACTAATCAACTTGCTATCATCTTTCAAAAAAAATTTTAGAAACCAATATATAACAAATATTCGACACCCCATGAGCCCTAATTTAATATAAAATCATTCTTTCGTAGGTACGCAATTAAGTAAATCTTATAAATAATGGCACCCTAAATAATTATTAAAAGTAAAATAGAAAATGTTATCTTGTATCTTGTGCCCACTAATTAATTAAATACAATTTAGTCACAATGAGCATCACAAATAAAAATCGCCCTAAAATTAATTAATAGCGTATACGAAGACCAGTCAAAAATTATATAGTCCTACTTTATTGCTGTGTATATACCATTATTTACAAATAACGCAGGTACCACAAAATTTTTTATTTTTAACAGTTTTAATGGAAATTAGAACTCAAATTTTCTAAATCGGACATTGTATCGCCATCTTTCGGACGTTTGCTTCAGGGTTTTCAATGATTAAATTATTTAGACGAAACATTGACCTAAAGTAATTAAAATATCTAATATTTATATTTGAGTCGTATTCCCCACTAAATCTGTTTGGACTGCTATTGGTGATATTATTTATGTAAAAGTTTTATAAAAATTACTGGACTTTTCACAATTAAAACGAACTGTTCGAATCATAAATTTCCCTAGTATGTATAAGTATAATTAACCCATTAAAAAAATATAAGTAGAAAGAAGAATTAAAATTACATACAATATTTACGTCAAGTCAGCATATTTTTTTCTTTTTGTTCGAGCCAGTTTGACTTCACTTATAACGATAAGTACTAACGCGCAAAACATACTTCCGTTATTACACCACACATTATACAAGAGAAATAAAACAATATATCCATTAAAAAACGGACCATTTACACTTAGGTACATCTCACACACGTTACGTCATTACATTTACATACCTTCCTCAATCCAAGCACACGTTACGTTCCCTAACATTCAAATTCACTCGCTGTGATCGCGTTCAATGTAAGCATCAGTCCTTCTAAATTGGCCATTTCTTGATTCAACTCTTCGGTGGAATGAGACGGTTTGAGGGGCTGCACCTCCTCCGCCGTGTGGGGTGGCGGGTTCGAGGCCGTTATACGGGACGCCGGGGCACCGACGACAGAGGGATTCGAACCAACCATTGCTTTTTTGTAGGGGGACGTGTTAGGCCGAATCGTTATTTGAGGGGGTTGTGGAGCTCCTGCAATTAAAAAAAATAATAAATAATTACAAAAAATTTTCGAAACTTTCGAACACATAGCAAATAAACTAAGTGTGATTAATTATAATAATGTTTTTAAGAATTACTTACCTATATGTTTTGGCTGGGGTGTCCCCGGTGCAGATAATGGGGGTGGCGCTGGGACACTGAAACTTTTCAAAGGATGACCAAGTCCGGGAATCCTCCTGCCCGGCTGTGGTTCGGCTGTCACACTCATTCCTGGAGCGTATGTACTCCCAGGTGGCACATGAGCAATCGGCGGATGACTAAATTAAATATTAATTAATTGCGAAAAATGCAAATTAATATTTATGTAATGTAATACCTAGCATAATTCGAATTACAAGGTCCAATATCACAGGTACTTCGAGAATTAATTGGGCCGCTAAGGTGTTCTGGCATTTGACCGTCTATATTTTGGTCCAGTGTAACGTGAGCTCTGGAAATGTTATACTGCGTTCTAGGGTAATTGGTTCGACTCGATGGGGTAGAATCGTTACTAGTATGGCTCGATGATGCTGTGTTAATTGGAGTTACCACGGCTGTAGCTGAAAATAAAAATACTTTCACTTTTAAACAACCAATATAAATATTTATTTATATTTACCCATATATCCAGGCACGTAGGTCGTCTTATCTAATGAATTGGATGGATGATTATCGCGACTGTCGAATTCATTAGCACCCATACTTCTGGGCAAAGTCACTGCACCACAACTACTGGTACCGTCGTTGCTACAATGGCTCTTCTCTTTCAATTCCATTTGATCATGATGGATCCACAGATCGGGGGGCTTAATTTGCTGGCAGCTCTTTTGATATTTGCTCCGTGAACGGCTGGGGGACTTTGCACATTCTCTTTTACGATAATAAACAATTACACCCGTAATTACGAGAGTTACAGCCAATACAACGCCGGCTATCGCAACATAGATAAGCAGTTTGTTGGAAAAAAGGCCTATAAACACATAATAAGCATGTATAAAATATTATAGAAAATTAGGACAATTAAAACCATAATATTTATGCCGTTTTCATAAAATTTAATATTGACATTTTATTGTCTGTGGTTTATTAACATTACCTGTACGAAAAGAGACAAGGGCAGAAAAAGGTCCATTTCCTCCACTATTTCTGGCTTGCACTTTGAAGAAGTATTCTGTATTTGGTTCCAAGTCGCTGATGATGACGCTGTGTTCATCACCTTTTACTGCTTGAGCAAACCATTCGCGATCTCTTTTAGTAGTATTCGTGGTATATAAAATAACATAGCCTGCAACAATTTACAATTTAAACATGGGTCAAGCTAATAATAAATAATAAAAGAAATAATAAAAAAGGAAAGGATAATAAACAGAAAACACTGGGTATGTTTCACTAAAATTATATTGAACCTCTACAAGATTGTTTCGACCTTCTCAGGTCATTCTCAAGAGAGAAATACCCAGTGTTTTCTGTTTCTCATCCTTTCCTTTTTTATTAGTTGACCATGTTTCACAAAGAATGCGATTTAGACTCTATCAAATTTAATTAAAAAAATGGTACCTGTAACACGGCCTGTTTGCAACTTCAAAGGCTGCCACTGTAATTTTAACACTTGCCCTTCGCCTTCTACAGAAATCACTGATAAGTTTTTAGGAGGAGAATTTGGGGGATTTTCCCAAGTGGCGTTCTGAACTACCATACTCCATGGACTTTCCCTGCGGCCTTAAATTAAAATTGTGTATTATTATAAATCACAAAGTTCAAAATAAAAAATAAAATACCTTTTACAACTTTAACGCTAAATTCATACATAGTAAAAGGCTTCAAGTCATCAATCTTCACATAAGGGTCCGTAACATTAACATATTTACTTTTAGAAATTTTTTCTGCTGTAAACTTGACAACGTAATATCTATCACGAACGTACTGTAAATGATAATAAGAATAAATTATTAGAATATTATGTATATTAATTAAAATTAAAAAAAAAAAAGATTTTCTACAAGGATTTTTGTTATGGTTTACATACCTTTTTATACAATATCTATTTATTTCTTATTAATATAATCAGTGTTAAATTTCATCTATTTTAGGGAAAACCGCATCTAAATCGATTAAGAATTAATCATAATATCGCTCTCTAAAGTTACAACTATTAATGCAACGAAGTATACTCCTCGCGGCATCGAGGGTGACTAACTCAAGAATGCAAGTTTATTGTTATATAACTGGGTCAATCGGTCAGCGTGACAGGTGGCTGGACAGGTAGCGCCTAGCTCTGTTTACAGTGGCAGGTGCAGCGCATTGACGGTGATCCAGTTTTACGAAATTCCATGATGGCCGCCGACGCAACAGCGAATCAGATGCAACCAAATGCATAGCGCCCAATTAAATTATTGGGAACCGCATTCCTAAGGCAGTAATTCTCGGTGCTTTGTAGGGTGTACTTCGTTGCGTCAAATTGTAGGTTGTAATTACGTAAAAATATGTAATTAAGGAAACTTACGTTTAAAATGAAGTAAATTAATTTAAAAAAGTAAATTAAGCACTTCATTTAATATTTATTTATCATTATTATAATAAATATTAATGAAACGTTTATAAAATGCCTTTAAATAAAAGAATATCTAATAAATTTTACTAAATTATATTGTATTTAAAAAAATCATGTGTGCAATTCACACGTGGTAGAAATGAAACCTTCAAAAATTTCGGTTTCTATGCTTTGGTAAACACGAGTGGAGGGGGTACGATGCAGAGCACAAATAAGAAACATTGTATAATGCTTCCTATCTCATTTTTTCCCACTCTGTCTCTTTTTACTTTCGCTTTTTCGTTTCATCGACTTTAAAATCACAACGGTACTATAGAAGTTTTCACTTCAAAAATAGTATTGTATTTTTACCTGACTTTTGCTAAGTGATGTATCAGTCCAATACAGTACGACTGATGACGAGCTTAACACTTGAGCTTTGAGACCCACAGGGGGTATCAAAGGACTTACGATATCTGGGGGTGGTTCATCGCGTGTTCGTACATTTGCATACAACTGTAGACCGGCGCCTTTTTGATTACTGGCCCGTAAACTAATTACGTAATCAGAATTAGGTTCTAAAATAAACAATTTAAAAAGAGTAAGTTAAATATATAAAATAAAATTAAAAACGAACCCAATTTCTCAATAACGTAGCTTCTCTGTTTCTCGTCTAATTCTTTCGTGTATATATCAGACACCCCTTTGCCCCATCCCAGTATGTAATTTCTTACTTTAATATTTTGATTTAAGGGTGCGTTCCACATTACTCCAATTTTATCAGAATGTGCTCTCACTGCAACAAACAACACGGGGGTATAAAATATAAACAGGCTACAATAGTTTTACTAAATACCTCGCAGTTGAGTTGGGATATCAGGTACTTGAGATTCATCAGAATCATTTTCTAATGTTTGGCATTCGTACCATTCAGTCGGAGGGCCTGTGCCGTTCACATTCAAAGCCCACAATTTTACTTGATAAGTTGACCCCTTTTCTAAATTACTCAATGTAAAAGAACGTAAATTAGCTGGAGTGGTTATTGTATCCCCTTTTCTTCCCAATTTCCTATAACGCAGCTTATATCCGGTTATTATGCCATTTTGACCATCAGGCGCCGGCGGCTCCCAGTACACAATAATAGACTTTAAAATAAAAAACAAATAAGAAACCAATACAGATATATTTAAATAATGTATTTTCTCACCGTGCTACTTGCAGGTTCCAAAGTAATATTAAGTGGTGGTTCAGAGGGTGGTGCACTGAACGTCCTCACCAATTTTTCCTCTGAAGCAGCACCTGCGCCGTTCTGGTTTATTGCAACCACCCAAACACTGTACTCTGTGTATATCGATAACCCAAGTATATCACACTGTAGATTTGTTGTTTCAATGTTGTGCTCGGTAGAAGACATTGTCTAAATGAATATTAACATTTAAATAGGCATAAAATAAATATATTTTAAATATATATACCTCCATATAGTAAACCCTATAAAGTTGTATATCTCCATTTTGAATCAGTGGAGGCTTCCAAGACGCATGTATAGACATTATACTAGTTGCAAAGGCATTAAACTGTTCTGGGGCACCAGGAACACGCTCTTCAGTCTGAGTAGTCACTTTGATACTCTCAGAAGACAAACCAGGACCCAACTTGCTATATGCAACCACTCTAAAAGAATATACCTGTCCTGGTTGCAAACCTCCAATGTTAATGTCTTCCAAGCGAGATCTTGTCGTATTCTGGACCCTTTCCCTAATGTAGGTGTAGAAAAGCATAAATTATGATTAGAATCATGTCTTACAAATAGATGAAAAAGAGTTAGACTTAAGACATGTATTGTCTATTTATGTCCATATTCTTTTAGGTGTACTCCAGAGATCTAATCTGGGTCAAAAATATAGTGTGATATTGAAAATCTTGAACAATAGGCTTTAAACAATGATATTACATTTAACTTTAATAATGCCATATCATTGCTTTTTCAAAAAATAGAGACACTGATTTTTTACTATATACTGGAGAACAATAGCATTAAGCGCGTACATATTAATGAAGATTTGCGAGGCTATTCAAATGCTACTTTATATTATACGTGCCATATTAATTTTTTAACAAGCAAGATTCTTGGCTTCATTAAACGTTCGACCTTCGATTTTACTGACACCACAACTCTGCCTTTCTTTATAAAACTTTAGTTTTACCTAATTTTTTCTATAATTTATAAATTTAGACACCTTACAAAGAATTGCAGATAGATTTAATTGAAAGAGTCCAGACAACTTTAATAGAACTTATCCAGCAAGACTTTCAAACCTACCTACGTTCTACTTTGTGCATAAATTTGAATCATATGGTTCAATTTCAATTGCCTTCATATGCCCATAAAACTTACTACTAACAAGTGTGTACTTCTAATAGGATCAAACGATTGTGGAATTTAATTCCAGACGAAATCAGTTTTTGCCAAATTACTAATTTTAGTGTAATCATAATTTCAATAGATAATTACGTTTCATCTTGTTTACATACTTATTATTCACTTTTATTAATTTTACAAATTAGTTTTCTCCTTTTAACCTGTCGTTCCAGGTACCAAAATTTGTATTTGTACTATTTTAAAAAAGAGCTTTTGCCCATGTATTGAATAAATTAAATTAAATAAACCTGCAATTTAAACTGATTTTATATTCACCTTTCGCTGCTTCCTCGCTTATAATAAACAGAATAAGCAATTATATCTCCATTATAATTGGGTGGTGGTTGCCAACTGAGAGTCACAAATCGTGCCTTAACGATGGACGCTTTCAGATTAATTGGAGGTCCGGGAAGTTCTTGGACACTTTTTTCATCTCCCTCTGCTATAATGGGTTTGGTGATAGGGGTGGATTCAGTGTAAGCAGAGAGAATATCTCCTAGATTAGTACTATTAATACTACTACTACTACTACTACTAGCTAGAGTATTTTGTAAGGAATCAAGAATTTTATGTCTGTCTAGCTTATTGCTAATGTTAAGAGTAGGATCGCTACTATATTGTAGTTGTTTTGGTATAGCAAAACTGCCAAAGTCAACCTCCCCCAAGCTATTAGCTTCATCCGATTTTAGACGTGCAAAAGCTGTACGTGACTGTAATTTGTTAATAGTGGGTAGCGATTCGTCTTTAGGAAACTTCTTCCTATTGTGGGACTTTTTTACTTTTTCTGTTATTACAAAAGCAAAAACCAGATATAAAAGAATAACATGCATTTAGTAAAGGATTAATTATAATAGAGATGAAATAGTGTGCAAAGTTAGTATAATGATACGAATTAAAATAGGAATTATAATAAAAAAGGAAAAGGTTATAAGGATAAAGGGAAAAATAAAACAGAACAGAAATTAATAATAATAAAAAAATTATAAATTATCTGCAGTTCTTTAAATTAAAGAAAAATAGAGCGAGCAAAATTACTACTGTAATTTGATAAATTTCCACTAACTCTTAAAATGACCGTGTCTCTGGTTCCTCCTTAATAAATAAACAGAACCTATTTTTAGCCACGATAATAAAAAGAAGTTCTAAATTTTAGAAAAAAATATTGTTTTATATTTGGAATATTGGTCGACAGATTTTTCAAAAACGAGTTAAAGTAGAAAGCAAAATTGCGAATAATACCTGCACTTATGACTTTCAAACTGGCAGAAGCTTGAATATTCCCTGCTGGATTTGATGCAATACATTGAAACAGTCCGCTATCTGAAGTCATCAGGCCCAAAATTTTTAAATTATTTCTAAAAAATACAAAATTACAAAAACCATTACCTTAAAAACACTTATTAAATAATTAGTACCCATTCACTATCTGATAGTACTCAGTGGGGATAATAATTTCTCCATTTTTTAACCACTGTACTTTTGGCTCTGGTTTACCATAAACAGAACACTCAAATTCTGTGTCCTTATTTACCACGTCAACCTTGTCCGAAGGCTTCTTAAGGAATTTTGGTGGTACCTGCAATGAGGCAATGTTTAAAAATCCTGGCAGGGATTAAATAAAAAAGAAATCTTACCTGAACCTGAACAGTAACTGATGCATCTACACTATCCTCTCTGTTTTCAGCTCTACACTGATACACCCCAGCATCAGATTCTTCAATTTTTTTAATCTGCAACGACGTTGTTGATCCAACCCAACTGAACCTACTATCCAAGTTCCTTTTAAAAAAATAAATATTAATCGATTATTAGTTATATTAATTAATAAATCAAAAAGAGACTTCTACATACGCCATATCAACAGTGTAACCGTCTTTTAGCCAAGTAATAGTAGGATAAGGGTTGCCAGTGGCAGTGCAGTCTAGAGTTATAGTTTCTCCCTCTTTAACAATTTTCGACTGGGGTAGGGCAATGAAAACGGGTGCCGAAATACTAGCCCCTTGTTCCTGGTCCTCATTTATAATTAAATTCGCTTTATTGCTAAGCCTGTAGGTGTTTACGCTGGACACATTGCATCTACAAATACCGAAATGATAATAAATATTTTAATGATGTAAACACTCTAAAGTCCTACCTGTAACTTCCTTGGTCGGCACTTTTTACTTCATCTATTTCTAACGCTCCTGACGGTAACACCGCCATTCTTAACTTATCCAGTTGCAACGGTCTTTCATCTTTTAACCACCTTATTCGGGGTGGAAGGGATGTTTGTACTCGACATGAAAAGTACGCCTTTTGGCCAGGATATACTGTTATGTCTCGGGGCTCTTGGAGAAAACCTGATAAAGCTTCAAAACGAATGTAAGTCAAATATTAATTAAATAAATTTATATTTATATCTGTACTCACTAGCTATACTTAGATGGGCAACCCTACTGACAACAGCTCCTACATTAGGCAGTGAAGCGAGGCACTGGTAATTTCCTGAAAGTTCTTCAGATACACTAGCTATATATAATGATCCATTTGCTAATTGAGATCTAGAATTAAATAAAGAAATTGGTAACAACGGTAAAACGAACATCACAAAATAGTTACTTACCTATAAAAATCACCTAAGTATGAAAGTGGTTGACGATCTTGGTCCAACCATTGTATTGTAACCATATTTGTGGGGTACTCTGGGGCTGTTTTGACCACACAATCCAAAACACACGATTGTCCAGCCTCAACAGTTGTATCAGCGGGTTCAATAATAAATTCCAAAACATACGCTAAAATAAAAAAGTTAAATTACTAAATTTGAAAAAAAACTGGTAGAGAAGCCTGTTAGTTACATACACAAAACTAAAAAAAGCAATCCATTTTCAGAGGATAACTAAAATAAACAACACTACATTTGAGACAATAAAATACCTATTATATAGTTTTTTAGCTTTAAAGAACATCTATTATTAGAATTAGGAAATGAAGTTACAATTTCATTGCCTTTCTTGTTTACCTGGTGTAACTGTAATAAAAACTTAAAAATAACAGGAACCATCAAATGTAACTTCAAGATTGTAAGTGGCACGATTCATTACACTACAAAATCTTATGATAGCTTCTTTAAGCCCCCTTCAAACATGCTTGTTAATAACTTCAAAAAAAAATCTTCCAAGTACTTATAAATATTTAAATCTTTTTAAATCAAACTTTTCGTCTTATACTGTTTCTTAACTGATTATATTTACATTTTAAACCACATTTCAAAAAGTAAATGTTCCAATCAAACAAGTTCCAACATATACCTACAATATAGTAAATACAATAAATTTGTGATTACTATTTTTATATCAATTTTTACTATTACAAGATAAAATAAATAATAAAATATGTATAATTTACCCAACACAATATTAATATACTTAAACCCAAGTCAATAAAGTACCTGTCCTTCTAACACATTTTAAAGATTTGTACAATAAATTAAAACAACTATATCATACTTGTAACGTATTACATATACTAATTTGGATAATGATAAACAATTTTATCTATACAACTTTTAAAAATTAAAATGTATTCAATACCAATTTACCTTGAATATGTGTTAAAACAGAAGTCACGATTAAAACATGCACATATTTCTTCAAAATAAAACACCCACTGTTTGTCCGCATTGTTTTATATAATTTATTTATCATTGTTCTTATATAACTAGTATGAGTTAATTATGATTTAATATATTAAATACAAAATAATAAATAACAACAGACAACGCCATTGATGACACTTGAGATGACACTTGACAAGATTTGACGTATTAATCTATTTTGACGTACACGAACCTACAAACTATTTCTTCATTTAGCACAAATTTTCATTGAAATATTCAAATATTAAATTTGTAAGATAAGTTTATTAAAATTTTATAGAATAGTTTAATGAATTCAGGAAAGTCATTAAATATAATTAATTCAATGCTATGGCGGACAAATTATAAATAATGTAACGTCAGAAAATAGAAAGTTTTTAATTACCTCTAGTTACGCCTCTGTATTAAACAAAAATATTCTCTAAAAAAAGAGGAAAGATACCACCAACTGTATGATAGAGAAAGACAGTGTATATAAAAAATAATTGATAGTTTTGATAGTAACCTTTGCTGATTGAATAGTATATAGTATCAATAAGCAGAGAATATTATTGAATAATAATAAAAAAACTAAATGAGTTAAATAAATTAAAATTATTAAATCAAAATTTTGATTGAATAATAATTACTGTTCCTTTGTTAATCACAAAATGATCAAAGCTATTCTTGTTTTTAATAATTATGGTAAACCACGATTAACTAAATTTTATCAGTACTTTGTAAGTATTATTTCTTTTTGGTATTATTTTAGTTTAATATTAATATATTTTGATTCACAGAGTGAAGATATGCAACAACAAATTATTAAAGAAACATTTCAGTTAGTATCTCGAAGGGAGGATAATGTGTGTAATTTCCTAGAAGGTGGAAGGTGTGCACCTTATTTTACAATGCACATATTTTATGTTTTAATTATCTCATTTTTAGTTTAATTGGAGGAAGCGATTATAAATTAATTTACAGGCATTATGCCACTCTTTATTTTGTCTTTTGTGTGGATTCATCAGAAAGTGAATTAGGAATTTTAGATTTAATACAAGTGTTTGTAGAAACATTGGACAAATGTTTTGAGAATGTTTGTGAATTAGATTTAATATTCCATGTTGATAAAGTACATTTTATTCTAAATGAGTTAGTGATGGGGGGAATGGTATTAGAAACAAATATGACTGAAATTTTAACAAGAATTGAAGATCAAAATAAGTTTGAAAAACAGGAGGTAAGTCCCATTTCACAATTTTTGAATCTTTTACATTGAAATATACTTTTCAGGCTGGCATTATAGCTGCCCCTGCAAGAGCAGTATCAGCTGTGAAAAACATGAACATTCCACAACAAATTAAAGATATGAAATTGCCCGATTTGCCTCAAGCAATTAAAGACCTTAAATTTTGACAATCTCTTATTTTCTCATCTTTTTTTAAATAATTTGTATAAGTTATTTGTTAATTAAGACTACTTCTTGTTTCTCATTATATATTTACAAAGAAAATGGAAATTATTTAATATTTACTGTTGGTGTGTAAAAAGGAATAAAAATATAAATAGAATTCAACTTATCTTTTTAATTTAAAAGCAAACCTCTATTTGTAAAGTGAAAGTACAAGAGTAATCTAAAATTTAATTAACTTGCAAATAATATATAACAAGAACAAATCTTTATCTTTTAATTTGAAAATCTTTAAATGAAAAGTCATTGATTTCTCTTTCATTTTCAAAAACGGCTTTATCAATTTGTGATTGTGGGCTTCCTTTAAATTGCAACCAATTCTTCCTAAAATCAGAAGTTGTATAAATCACCATCATATCATACAATTACAACTTTACTAACATCTGATTAACACCATCTTCAGATCCTTCCAAAACTCCTTTTACTGTCCCTTGACTGGTATTTCTACACCAACCTTTCAAACCCAATTTCTGGGCTTGTTCTTGTGTATACTATTGCAGATTTACATATTATATGGATATTAATAAAAAGGTGTAATGTTCAAGGGGTAAACATCCTTACCTTTCGAAAGAACACTCCTAGAAAATATGGTCATAATTACATAAATATTTAATACTTCAGCTGAATTGACAAACCTTGAACTCGGCCATAAATTTCAAAATCTAATCCTTTGAGCTTTCGTGTTGCCATTACTCCAAAATATCTTAACATCCAAAAATAAATAAATTATTAATTATTAAATAATTCGTAAATATGTCAACAAAAATACTGTAACCATAACCTCAAACGTCAAATGTCATAACACTATATACAGGGTGTTCTGTGATTGTACTTAATTCTACACAAAAAAAAACAAATGCATACAACTTATTATATCTTAATTTAACGTTTAATTAGAAATTAATAATTAAGACAGGTGATTAAAATATGAATCAAGTATAATTCGTTTCCCTTACTGCATGCAAAAAAAAAATTGTTGGTAAACACTCATGAACTGTTTATAAAATAGTGCAAAGAATTATTCTTATTTGTTAATTATTTCTTTATTATTTATTATTTAAATCAGATGAACCACTAATAAAATAAAATAAAAAATATTTGCATTTAAACTGATTTCATTAATTAATCAATGTAATATACTACCTATCACATAAAACTAAAAAGAAAAAATCAGAATTTTTTCCGAATACTGTCCAAAGTGAATTGTAAAATTACAAAAAATGTTTTTCTTTTATCAAAAACTTCGAAATTAAGCAGAAAGTAATAGTAAGAATGGAATGTCTTACTGTTTTGAACATGCTCGAACTTGTTCATAACTGGCCCAAATGTGCCAAACAGAAAATTTCATCATTCTTCTTGAATCACCTTGACAAAGTGCACCGTCCCTTTTTTTTAATACTTAGAAAAAAGAACGTAAAGTATTTGTTTAAATAGTTTTAATTATAGTTTTCAAACGCCATTAATAAGTGCTTATAAGTGCGTGAGTACAATGTTTCATAACAATGACCCTTCGAAAAGTTATTTATTATAAAGTTAATAATGAAGCAGAAAGCGTCGTGTTTAAAATTTAGTCATTTACTTATTGGTAAATTAAATTATTATTTAGAAAACAATTTTGAACTGGAATGGTCTTGTTACGATAGAAAAATGAGAAAACGAAAACTTGTAAGATCGTAAGTACCTATTTTTTTTATTACTTTGTGTACTACAATCGAACTTAATTAATAAAAACAACTTTTTCTGTTAATATTCAAACTCTTTCTAATTATATTAATTTCATTTAAATAAAATTCATAACATTTGAAATTTCTTTACGGTAGGTGCTACACAACCATTACTAGGTATGTAATCTAAAAATCACCAAAACATAATACTACAATACCCTAAAAATACCCAACACAACAATTGACAAGAAATTCGTAGCAGTAGCCATTATTATTATCATCATATTATTATTGAATTCATCAATGCCTGAAACGCCATCGTCCATCAATAACAGAGTTTGAATGAACGGTGTTTTTTTGAGCATTCAAATAAATTAGATGCTACCTAATTGATTGTAATGTGAAAGAACAGAAAATAAGTAATATTTGCCATTTTAATATCGGTTGTGTTAAGTTAAAAATAAACCCAAACGGCCTATTTAAATAGTCTGAATTTAGTTTCAGTAAAATGCGTGTCCATATTTCTTAATTAAGGATGCACTGCAAACAATCTTTAATTTTTGTGTTTGTGTTATAATTAAAAGTGTTTGTATATTGTACAGAACAAGCAAACAAGAATCACGGCTGCAGATATGGTTAAAAGGTTAGATTAGCCATTTATGCGTTTCTTATGTTTCATGTTTTTTTGTCTTGGTTATTGTTCTCCACACTTTTACTCTAATTCCTTTTTCGTAATGAGCGTTCAATAAAAAAACAATGAATAATGAATTAAACCATGGTTTTAATCATTTTACTAATTGTATTAATGAAATAAACATACCATATTCTTATAATAAATGTTGGACGTTCGTTGTAAAAAAAAAGTAAAACTATTTGTAGGAGGCACATATGCAAAATTTGATTTGCTAAAGCTGTTAAAAATTTACAATGAAACAAAAGAATTAGATACCAATTATTAAAAATCATTTAATTTTAAATTTTTAAACTTCTATTCTTTTTCAGTGTTATTTTGTTTCATTCCTTGGCCTTTGTAGCATCACCAAATTAAATTTTACTGATGTGTCTTGTATAATTAATTAGTTACTATTTTTTATGCAAAACTAACTTTTTGCCATTGTAACTTCCCAAACTTCTTAACAAGTGATCATATTGTCAAAAACTTCCTAATACATCATTTCTAATTTCTATGCTAACTGAATAGTTTGTTTATTTTAATTTGTTTGTTAGTAACTATGGAACTCTTGGCGAGTTGTAATTCAATTCCTTTATTTAGGTCTGATGGAACTGAATCACCAATTATAGAGGAACAGGACAATTCTGACAAACCTAAGCAAGCAGTTAAATATGGAGAACTTGTAATTCTAGGGTAAATGTTTCTTGTATAATTTTGAAGTGTCTCATTTCATATCATATTTGTCCACCAAACTCTAAAGAAATGGTCTTGTGTATGTATTTTAGATACAATGGATCACTACAGCCAGCTGATAGAGGTAGGAAAAAAAGTAAATTTGCTCTATATCGTAGACAAGAGGCAAATGGAGTTAAAAGGTCAAAACATTATGTTGTGAAAACTCCCCAAACAACACAAGCAATTTTAGATGCAAAACAACATTCAATATCTTACACATTGTCTAGAAATCATGCAGTTATTGTGGAGTATACACCTGATGACGAAACTGACATGTTTCAAGCAAGTTAATTGGAATTGTAACAAGTTTTGAAAATGCTAAATGTTTGTTTCACTTTTAGATTGGGCGTTCTTCAGAGTCACCAATTGATTTCATAGTTATGGATACAATTCCAGGACCAGATAAATCTACTGAAAAAGTTGTACAAAGTACGATTTCTAGGTTTGCTTGTCGAATTTTAGCAGATAGGAACAATCCAACGATATGTAGAGTATATGCAGCAGGCTTTGATTCTTCTAGAAATATTTTCTTGGGTGTAAGTAAATATTTTTAATTTTAAAAGAACAATTAACAGTCAGTAACTGGTACAAAATATAAATTTTGGGGTGTTCCATAAATTTTAGTTTATTAATCATGTTTTATTTTGTATCAATTACTTATTCATTTAAAAATGTTCCATCTGGAGTAAACAGCGAAATTTATATCATTTATTTAACATTCATCTGTATTTTAGTTAAAAGTTGCCTTGCACAATTGATTGTTGTTTAATTCTAGGAAAAAGCAAATAAATGGCAAGAAAATGGTAAAGACATTGACGGTCAAACAACGAATGGAATTCTTATATTCCATCCTCGTGGCTCGTTTATTGGAGGAGAGGCAACTAATGGATCATGGCTCGAAACTTCTGTTGGTGGTGGTGTTTATTTTCTTAGAGAATCCAGATCTGCTCAACAGAAAGGGCAGAAAGTAAGACAAGCATATTTTATATTTATTTAATATCAGATTTATTTGTTTTCTTTTTTTTTTTTTAATATTTAGGTAGAAGATGAAACAAATATTCTTCAAGACGGGACTCTTATAGATCTTTGCGGTGCGACATTACTATGGAGGTCATCAGAGAGTTTAGCAAAATCACCAGTAAGTAATAAAATATAATAATTTTGAAGACCTGATATAAAAATTCAACTTGTTTTTAGACAAAAAAAGACTTAGAACGTGGTATTGATGAGATAAACGC
The DNA here is from genome assembly GCA_029378335.1 of Agrilus mali. NCBI lineage: Eukaryota > Metazoa > Arthropoda > Insecta > Coleoptera > Buprestidae > Agrilus > Agrilus mali. The sequence goes on along the minus strand of CM055655.1, from coordinate 3,728,327 downwards.
AGGTAGGCCACAATGTCCTGTGGGTTTAAATACACTAGTGATTCCCCGGAGGGTAACTGGAAACGAAAATCAGCAACAACCCTATGTATATCTAAATTGTGGACATGTACAAGGTCACCACGACTGGGGACAGGATAAAGATTCAGAGAGTCGAAAATGTCCCATCTGTCTTAAGGTATTGCATGCAATTTTTTTTATATCAGTTAAGAGTTCAGTTCCTTTTGCTGAAGATTTTTACATAATTTGATTTGTCAGACAGGGTTCTTATTATCTTCATTTTTCGTCTTGTATGTTATTTGTTTTTTTACCACTGCTTTAATTCAACTATTATTTTATAGCTTGGTCCTGTAGTTAAATTGTGTATGGGTTTGGAACCAGCCTTCTACGTTGATTCTGGCCCTCCAACATTTGCATTCAACCCCTGCGGACACATGGCAACTGAAAAAACAGTTAAGTAAGTAATAATCGGTAACCGTATTTTTTTTATGGTTAAAAATGTTAATTGTTTATTATATTCATTAAAGATATTGGGCCCGTATCCCGATTCCTCATGGTACGAATAGCTTTCATGTGATGTGTCCGTTTTGTGCAACGACTCTAGCGGGATCACCCGGTTATGTGCGTCTTATTTTCCAGGACAATGTCGACTAGGAAGATCACCTTGACAGGGAGCGTCCTCTAAATGGTTCATCAATTATTATTACTGTTAATTTATTAAGGTAATTGTAATTATTAATAACAACGCGCGCGCGATTTTAATTTTATTTTTTTGTGCTGCCTCAGTTGTTGCTCATGTTATTTAATTTATTTAGATTTAATCTAGTTATAAACGTTTGCCGAATTAAACGACTACAAATGACCCTTTTCCTAAACATTAGCTGCTATCTATTTTAAAATTATTTATTATGGTGATTATCTATGCGTTGCTTGGAAGCAGAGCCTTTTTTATGTTTATCAGACGAAAGATAAGGTACTAAATATTTAATTTTGTTCAAACATCACCTTTTTTATTTTCACAAAAAAAGAATACTTTAACTTTTCATAATTTTCGTAAAATAGAAAAGACTTCGCTAAGTCTTTGCAGTGAAATACAAATGTAATCGATACTGTTAATTATAAACTATTCTTTTGCTTGAGTTGAAAAGTTAATGTATCAAATAAATTCTGAATTTTCAATTTGAATTGAAAGTGAGTTTTATCACGTGCAACATATTTTACAGTATATATATTTCTTCACCAAAGGTTTATTTATGTTGCCCTAGATTTTAGATAACTGTTGTTCCTTTTTTTAATCCCCAAAAAAGTGTCACATTTATTTGGGCCTATTTTTAGCAGTATGTATTCGCCTTATTATTGTGCAAAACTTCACATTACAAAGAGAATCCAGGCAGAACTTCCGATAGTTCTTCTAAAATTGAAAAAAACAGACATTTTGTATATAAGTGCAGACTATAGAATTAATTTAAAATTATTCATAGCACGATAAAGTATTTTTTTGAATGAGAACTAAATTGCAGTTGCACTGTTTGAATCGAGTAAATAGTTCACGAGTTATTAGAATGTTTTGACCAGTTTGCAAAAAAAAACCGTTACTGTGCATGTTTTATCGAATAAAAGTTGAAAATACTAATTAAAAATTTCCGATTCGGTTTTAATGTGATGTGTATAATTAATGCCCAAAGTATGTAAATAAATGTACCTACTGTAGATAAAAGAAAATTTGATTTGTTTTTTAAATATTACCAAGTTATTTTTGGAAACATAAAGACTACTTTTTAAAATTTCATTAAAGCCTATAAGCATATAAACATAAATAATAATAATATATAATATCATATTTCAGTAGTGTTTTGTATGTATTACAATTCAATTTTGCTAATTACTGATAATTTTAAAATAAATGAATGAAACAGTATATAATATAAATTTAAAGCATTTAGTTTGTTTCTTCTTCAAAATGAACAAATGTCAGGGTTTAAAATTCCAAAAATACAACAATACTGAATTACATAGAAATAAAAATATATTTAAAAGAAATCGAACTGTTTAATTTATATAATATACATATATCTAAAATTAGTTACGCTGCGATTTTAGGGTAATTTGTTATTATTTTTTATTAAAGACGCTAAATAATTTTCCTTTTTTGGTTTTGTATTTTGTTTTTTTATTAATAATGCCAGTGCAAATAAGGATTTAGCATAAATAAAAGGACATTTTACAGAAAAATAATGTATATTGGTATAAAAAGCATGTACATTAAAAAAATATAATAATCCATTGCAGTTATTTCTTTTCTTTAAACCTTAAAACCAGTAGAAAAATAAACTTAAGAGCTATTTATAGTTTCTTTGCTGTTAGATTTCAATGATAAAAATGTAAAGGCTTTAATTTTCTTCTGAAATAATTCACGTATTAAGTTCAAATTGGCCTACAAAAATAATGTTTGAATTTAATTGAAATTTTTAGTTTACTCTGATGAGTTCAAATACCTGTAGTATGTGTAAACCATTCATACTGATGATGATTAATTCCCTTATACCATCCCCAGTAATGTCAATATGTTTTATGTTGAAAATTGGTGATGGAAACTGTTTTATATTTTCTAAAATCCAATCATTACAAGAAACTTCTTTGTAAACAAGGACTTCCTAAAATATTTTTTTATATACCTACAAGTATTTATTTCTTTTATTAGAAAAGAGTTTATTACTTGTGTGCTTGTACCAAACAGGATTTCTTTATTTCCATCAAAATCAATGTCGGCCACTTCTGAGCATGTTATAACTCCTGTTGTCTCAAATTTGGGAAGGGTGGTGTACTTGTTAAGGCCGTAATTCAAAACATCCCTATTAAAAAAATCTTGGCAAATTCAAACATTCTTATACAAAAAAAAATAGTTTACTTGAATATAACAGAAGGTAACAAAGTATTTGTTACCAGAATATTTAAAACTACACTATTTTGTTCATTTTGCACAAAACTAAACATCTTGGAGATTTTTGGATCATCATTTACAGCGTCGTTTTCAGTAAATATTTTAACATTAGAAATGATATTGTCTAATTGAGTTGACAATCTGAAAATGATTTCTTTTTTGTCTGTGGAGACTCTACAAATTCGAAAATATCCACATTCACAGCCAAATGCAGTCAGTCTTCTAGAAATAAAAAGATAAAATATTAGTCAAGAATACATTTAAATTATTAATCAATACTATTACTCTTTATCGTTATTATAATAAAAAACATCAATCCATGTAACTATAGATGGTAATTTAGAGAATTCTGGAAAATGATCGTTAGAGTCAATCTCCTTGTATGTATGCTTTGTTTGATTTTCTCTGTAAACGTGAATCTGTGTATCACTACCAGAAAGTAAAAAAACCACCTAAAAGTGTAAAACAAAAAGTTACAACATCAATTATAAATTATATAAGCAAAGTGGTGTTACCTCCTTTTTGTAAATAGCATTACTGTTACTTATTAGGTATGTGTGTGTAAGATGAGAGGGCACAAACTTTAACTCTATATTCAAGCAGTTTTGAGATATACTTTCAATATTCAAATCAGCACTTTCTTCCCATTCTGAGTAAATGTTCAAATAATATGTTTCTGTAGAATTCAAATCAAAACCTTTCTAAAACACAGATTAAAATAAAGAATAAGTGTTACAATTCTAAACAGAAATTAATGAACTAAAAACGTACCTTTATTATGGTAATGCCGAAAACAAAATCGTTGCCATTTTCAGACTTATTAAATGCATCTAAGGAAATAATTTCCGCACCACCTACAGAATGGGATTAAATAAAACCCTTTCACATATGTTACTAAAATAAGAATTATTGAACCCTTACTCGGAATGTACGTAAAAGAGATGTGTTTGGTAGTCGAATACAAATTTCCTGAAGAGTTTTCTTGATATTCAAAGCAAATAACTTCTCTTTTCAATGCAGCTAACAGTAGTTTGTTAAACCCATTAGCCAATTTTATACATGAAGATGTGTAAATATTTCCTTGGGAGGAAAGGGGAACAAAATGGCAATCTTTATAATAATTCATTAAAATGATTAAATTATAAACATATAAATAATATAATAAAATTAACTGACTAGAGAGGTTATGTTCTATTGCACTTTCTATTTGGTTTGCATTTACGATACTTTTATATGTGGTAAATACTTCACGCACTTACGTTTTTACTATTTAAATAATAAATACACTTTTTAAATTTATAGAACTTAAATATTAGATAAAAAAGAACACAATAAGTTAGGTTATCAGTGTTGTCAAATTAAAAACAACATATGGTACAATGGTAGTGTCTGTGAGATGTTTATTAAATGAAGAAAAAAGTGAAATTGGAGTCACATTGATATTGCATTCAAGTATTTTGTAAATCAATGTATTAGAGGCGAAAAATTAAACTTTCAATGTAAAAATTCTTTATTAAATTCACATAATCTTATAAAAACTTTTAAGCAATATCCTTGGTATCTTAGCCAGTTTCATGTTTTTCAATTGTATAATGACGTATGACATGTTGCTGGAATGTGGTTCCAATTTTGTTGTTATATGTCGGACTGTTTTGACAATTTACTCATTTAATTGACGGTTATTGAACAGTTTAGTGTTTTCGTGAAATGGTTACGAACATTCTTAATAAACGCGATAAATATCAAAATCAAATTAATTGTACAACGAATACTAATTTAAAATATACATATGCAAATGTATAATACGTGGTGATCGTGTATCAACAAAGTGGTATTGTATAAAGAAGAAAATGCACTGTTTTATTTTATAAATACATTAAGAAGCAGTGAAAAATTAAACGTTAAATACTGTTGTGATATTTTGAAACTCTGGCTGGTTATGACATTTACAACAATGTTAATTTCAGTAGCAGAATTTTCTAATATCTTTTCAGTCTTGGCTGTCCTTCTCTGTTTTTGTGCCATGATATTATTTATCACAAGGTAAATGGTCTTGTTTCTTTTAAGGTAGTTAGTGTACAAATGTAACTAATTTAAAATTGCTTTTGCTATCCTAGAAACATGATGGTCTTGCGAGTACATGGAGAGGACTTAGTGTTTCCAAACTCTTTACATCAAGTTACCCCAAGAATACCACAAATGAACATGATGAAAGTTCATATACCTTATACTTTTAAGTTGATTGAAACTTCTAAGTCTTCGTATTCTGGTAAGTCCCATTAAAAAATACTTTTTTACTATATATACTTGACAATCATAATTTATCATTCATGGGGCATTTTTGATGGCCTTTTATATATTCTTAGCCTTGAAGTTGTAAATAATAATAGTAATAATAGAGCCATAGAAAATTATTTTTATAAAGTTAAGTAATAGTTTAATTTTTTATTCATGCATTCAAATTTCAATTGTGTTGCATTATTCATATCTTTATGATTAGTTAATAAAATTGTTAATTAACAACAAATTAATAAAACACCGCATTCTGTTAAAGCGTGAGCAAATATTACACATGAATTAATGTATGTGGGTTACAAAATTGGGCAAGTGGACGCCGAAAAAGCGGGTTATCCAGTTTTTTTTAATAGTAAATGTCGTTTATTCTGCACTCGAGATAGGAACGTGCCAGATTCGTTTACTGTGACATACAACTTTCACTTACTGTATTATTACGGAATATACGCTCTGTATTACGTAATCCGCCGTGGCCTCAATCCTTTCCAGCACTACCTTCTATAATCATCGCATAATCGCATTGTACGCAAAGGTACACCTCATAACAAAATTAATAGTACACTCTTTTTATTTATCAAATGACCAAATCTCACTATTCTCTGTAGCGTTAAATAGTACATATATCGTATTAATGAAAGTAGGTTTCTAACTCATATGAAACGTAGATGAATTAAGCGTTAAAAGTTTCCAAGTTTTCTTATCTTTTTTTGTTTCCGTATTTTCTTGCTAAAACAGGTAAACGCAATATCCACACTTTAAGTACCAAAAATAAAATGTTAGAGGTCATGTTTACATTTTGTTAGACTTTTTTATTCCTACAAACAAATTAATTTATAGTATGCAAAAAACAAGCCCAAATGAAAATATTTTTCCTAAGAGTTTAAATGCAAAACTTGCGATACCTAGATTATTTGAAATTGAAAAGTTTTATAAAAACTGTTTAGGTTTAGCATTTTAGTAAAACTGACATATTCTCATATTAGGTTTGAGTTGAACAAAGCCCTCATCGAGAGAGCTTCAAAGCCTGAGCCAAAGTGCTCTATTAAAGTATTTTGGTCTTAGAAGTCAGTATTTTATCTTAAAATTAAATGATTTCGAGTTACCAATTGCTTAAACTGAGAGAGCTTTGAGCTTGTAGCCTCTTTTAGAAACAAATAATGTAATTCTGTTATCAAAGGGAAAGACTTAAAGTGCAGTGCTTCTAAAGCACTAAAGCTTTATTCAGCTTCATTTCAGATAGCTATAATTGTTTGATGTTGATTTGAAAATTTCTTCACTTATCTTAATTCCTTTTTTAGTATGTCCAGTACGAAGTAATCATAGAACATCGTCATACAAATGGGTTCCTTCTAAGTACCAGAAATAATTAAATTATTTTTGTTTTATTTATAATCAACAAATCAGCGGAACAATTAAGGTTTTTGACGTAAATAATCAAGTACGTGACCATTACAGACTAATGAATGAAAAATTAGTATGTTATTAAATAAAGTTATCTATTGTACTTGTTCGTGCATGTTAGATAATTTTATTTAAAGAAACATTAACGAAATGTTTACGTAAACTGGACATTTACTTTAATCAAAATTTAATTATAAGCGCACTCTAAATACAAAAAAATAACATCATTAAACAGGTACATCATTTTAACACGTTTGTTGGACCTTTGCTGGACATTTTACAATTATCTTTCCCTACATGTCCTATAATAATAGCAAAGTATTCTTTATCAACTTTTTAATTTTCGAGCGTAAAAAATTTAGGTGTTAATAAACTTTATATTTTTATTTGATGAAATGTACTTCTGTAGAAATAACAACCAAAAAATAATGAATAAACATCTTTAATATTTTAGCGATTTAAATATTACATAAAATAAATTCTTTTTGTAATAAAAATTATTTATCAATTTGCAGAAAATATTAGTACTAAGTACAGTTTGTTAAAGTAATTTTGTGTTATCTGCTGTTCGTAAAAGTTTTTTAGGGTTATTAATTAGTACTTTAAATTTAACACGGTGCCATAAATTGCAGGAGTACTCTGCTTGATTTCCAGTCAAGTTCGATATAAAATGTTGGTGTATTGGGGTGTGAATATAAGGGAATTGCACATTAACTTGTGGAGACCGTGGACTACATTAAAAGAGGAACTCTCCAAAAACATTTTCTTAAATGGACATTACCAGCAAGTGGGGTTTTCTTCCATGTACGTTTTAGAATTTTTTGGTAGTTGATTTAACGACTTTCATAAACAAAACAAAAATAATCTCACTATTTTGGACACAAGCAATTTGTTTTACATTTCTGAGTTTAAGTCAGCTTTTTTTCATGGAAGAAAATTTTTATTATTTAACTATATTTTTATTTACAGACGAGACCCACATGGGGATGAGGTACTTACTCTGAGCCTACCAGATACACAATTAGACTTAGGTACACCACCCCGTCTTTGCTATCCCTTGGTAATATTTTTGATCAGAGTTGAAGATTCTGGAGCTATACATCCTGATGAAACGGTAAATGTTAATTAATTTATTTATTACAAATTTTGCTTTAAATAAGGCAAAGCTCCAAGTCCTAATTTAAAGTCCTTTGGTCCTTGAACGCCCAAGAACATTTAGAAATTCAGACACTGAATTAAGCGCCATGTATTTCAAAAAATAAACTGAGAGGGCTTTAATAACTTTGAAAGATAATGAAGCCCTCTTTAGAAATGCAAATTATAAAGCATTCATGTACCTAGTCTCAACGAATTGTTTGTAAAAGTGCTTGAAGTACAATGCTGAAAACCTTGAAAGTACAATTTCAAGCACAAAACACTAAAACTTCTTTACAATTGAAGAAAGCTAAAGATTAATATATTAATAGCTCATAGCATTTAGACTAATTAAATTTTTTAGGTATCATTGATTAATGTCGTACATATAAGGGACTCTGTTTGTACCCTGCCCACCAGTGTTCTAGCTCAATATTTAAAACAAGCTAATGGACAATTGTCTTGCCTAAAGGTAAATAAATTAAATTATTATAATAAGAAATGTAACTTGATGTAATAAGGATTTCTACTCTCTTTTAAGCAATTGTACTTGGCAACAGGCAATCCGGGTAGTTACGAAGACAGCCAAATACCATTAGCAGTAGCAGAGCCTGTGGGGGGTGGGCACCCAGAGGCAATGGGACGAACACTGCTCTGCCCAACAAGGGACGACACAGCCATTTGGAATACAAGTGGTGAACAACTGTGCGTTGTTTGTCAGTATTTTCCTCTCTCAAGGGCTCTATTACCTTGCAGGTACATTTTACTTAAATATTCTCATTTTAAACGATATTAAAATTCTGTATTATTATTTTCAGACATACTTGCATTTGTGCAAGTTGTTTTGACAGATTAGATCGTTGTCCGATGTGCAGGGGACCCATAAAAAGTTACTTCTGCATAAGGGGCGAAGAATATATGCCGATTGAGGCAGAAATAAAAAATGGCACTCAAGATCCTGTCCACGGACCTCTGTATAATTGGTTGGATAGTTGGAATGACCGTCTAATAGACTTCTTGGGCTTTCAAAGGTAATGTTCAACATATTGACATGTTTTGATTTCTTTCCCGGTTCCTTTAATTTCGTCCTTTTTTCTATAAAAATATACATAAATATTATACATATTTACACAATAATTTAATTTGTCGTCCGTAATAACGGCCCTAAAATTTCGTATATGTAGCTGTTAGCAACTATTTAATATAAGTACACGTAGATGGTGGCCCTTTATTAATTTATTTTTGTACGTAAGTGCAATACAACAAAAAATTACAAACGTATCTTGTAACATATATATGTATAGTCCTTGATCTTCAAAGAATCTGTACCACAATTATTTAATCAGAATTTTTTACGATAAAAAAAGTGTATCTACAAATGAATGTATTGTGTCATTAAATTAAATGTAATGTAAATTTTTGAATTAAACTGAATTCTTTTTGAGTCAATTTAAAAAAAAAATATCTTAGGGTTGATTTTTAAAAAATAATATATATTTCATAGGATCAATATAAATTAATTTGAGAACATTGGTAAATATAAATTAATTTGTATTCAATAAGAAAATTCTGATAAATAACTACTAGCAATACGTAAAATGCAGTATTATTGAGGAACACTGCGAATGTATATTTTTTTATTGTATAATAAGACCTATAACCAATTAAATTAGTTAGTAAATTAAGAGTAAAAATACCACTATATGTAAATAAAATAGACAGGATTACAAAAAGACACGATGGCTTCCATTCTGCTTTAAAAATATATTTTTGTAAGTTGTATAAATTCTTCTTTGTGGCTGTAAATATTAAATTTTAATATTGTACCTAACTTTTATGTAAATGTAATCACTGTTTTTTTGTTTTGTTTTGAATCTTTAATACTCGTACTTTTAAAGAAAAAACCTGTGATAAATTACTAATAATAATAAAGTAATTAAAAATATATAATTATCACAAATATTTGGCTAGTCTGGTGTATGTGGAAAATGAAAATGAGACAACAAAAATAGCAACGGCCAATATAAAATATGTTTATTATTTTAAAAACGCCGTTGTGTATTTTTCAACAAGATATATTTACAGTATGTAGAAATAACAACTTCATTAAAAATTAATAATTGCTGTTTGTTTGTTACCTACGAGAACCATTCATTTGCCATTGCACCAAACAATGCAGCAGTTCCTGACCTTACCATTCCTGCAACGTCACCACTTGACGATGATTTTTTATTATCAATTTTATTTGGTTTTGGTACGTTCTAAAGAAAGAAAACCATTGAGAAATTATATATTATAATATGTAATTTATTTTCATACTTTTTGTTTGTGGATTTGTGTACCGGTGGGTGCGAGAACTTTTTGTGCGGGGGCTGTAACGGGTAATAGGGGGAACCAAGTAGTGCCTGATGGTACGCTGAATGTTATAATCGATGGTTCGTTTTCTTGTTCCCGTTTTTCACTCGATCCAATGTTCGCCAAGTGAACGGCACTTGGTAATAGGCATCCAAAAATCACCTTGAAAATGAAATCAAAATTATTAAGGTCTAATTTTTTTTTCGTTACACTTAAAATAAACAAAATGGGGATAACAAATTTATTCTTGCTGTAAAGTCTGCTTTGGCAAAAATTTTGTCTCGTCTTTTTAGACTTTACAGTTGAGTATGTAATACTTACTTGAGTTTGTAAAACACTATACTTGACATTGTTTTGCAAAGGTTTATAGAGAACATCTAAGTCGAAAGGATCAACTTTCGACCTTAGTTTATCGCAAATTTGTTGCGATAAATGATGCAAATCCGCGTTTTCTTTTGGAACACTAAAGGTTGTTAGATATTTGACGTCGAAAAGAAATTGGAGTGCCTGTATTTGGTTTAAGTCTTCTAATGCAAGTCTTTCGTAACATTCGAGAATTGTAAGCAAATTCTTTTCTAAATACAAAATATGAACTTCTTTAGGCAACGTATACGGTAAGAGAAGGTTCAAAGTTTCCGCTATTTGATTAAAAATATTTTCGAGGGCTATACTCGGTCTAGAAGGTACATTAATTTGAGACTTGACGACCATTTCGTCGGATTTGTCTTCTATTTCGATTGTTTCCCATTTCTAGAAAATTTTTCAATTTGTACAAGATTTACTAATTTATTGTAAATGAAAAAAAATACTTACTGGTAAAACACTCAGCATGCTGTAAACATTTGAAACATCCAGCAACAAATGTATTGTCACTTTGTTCTGGTGTGTAGCAATATCAACCCACAATTGTAAATGTTCTAAACTATTTTGATTGAATTTATCACAAACACTATTCCATAAGTTGTCATTGTTATCAATTGTGCAACAGTTCCTCAAATGGGGACACAAATTTACTATTGCCTGTGAAAGTCTTGAAGCTAACAGTAATCTTTTTGAATCAGTGTCATCTGTCAATTTTAAATTATCTCTCATGAAGTTAATAAATCTGAAAAATAATTTATAGCTAATCAAACTAACAATTAATAAGAAGAGGACCTTTCTAAGTTCCGTTCACATTCTTTTTTCACATGCCGCTCCATCCGTTTTCTATCAACAATTTCTTTGCCTAAAGAAAGTTGATTTTGTTCCTTTTTCTCAGTGTCTTTATATAAGTACATGTTGACTTCGTTGTTAATCTCAGAAAATTTAAAATCAAATTTCCGACAAAGATCCATTATTCCCATATTGTAGCCCTTCATCTTCATAAATAATGCTGAAACCATGCACAGTTAATTTTTTTTTCTTTTAATAATAGCATTTTAAAATTACTAATGTTATTTGTATTGTCTAGTATGTTACTACTAAAGTCATCATTTTCTTCCCAAATATTCAAACTGCTTTTAATACAATCATTTTCTTTAAAAAGTTTAATTGCTTGATCTCGAAGCTCATCAATGAGTTTACAAATATTTTTAGTGACTAATTCTTCAGCCCTTGTAGTTATCAGTCCTTCGAAATAATACGACCAGATGTTAAAGTTTTCTGACAAATTCATTTCCAAGCAAACATCTTTCCAGTTATGTGGCAAACTGTCTTTGAGGATTTCTTCACGAATGAAATGCAAGCTTTTTATGTTAACTAATAATTTTAGCTGCTTTTCCAAACCATTCTGTACTAATTTCCGGGTTTCCTCTATCCAACTTTTTATTGTTTTTTGAACAGTTTCAATTGGAAATCCCATTTTATTTAATTTAATTACTTTTGGCCTAGAAATATCTACTATTTTAGAAGTATGTTATTTTAGAGGCAAATATTTACCTAAAATGTTTTACGATGTCTGGTGTAAATTCTATCAAACAGGTCTGGGGTAGTTCTACTTTTGATATTGTATAAGGAGAGCTATCCAAAATGATTTCCTCTAAATTTTTTTGTAATAATCCAGGCCCTTTTTCTGTTTCTATTTGGTGTGAAAAGAAATTCAATATATATATATTCATTTAATATAATTTATTACCTAAAAAATTATCAAAAACAATGAGGACGGTTGCTAGAAGGCATTGCATCATTGCAATAACTTGAGTTCTGGTGGTATCATATGAACTATTAATTACTGTTTTTAAGGCAGATTTTCTAAACTCTAAAAAATTACTAAGTAGTTGGGTGATGTCCTGATTTTCCAAAAGTATCATTGCAACTAAAAAAGAACTTGCTTCCTAAAAAAACAAACTGAATCTCCAAAATAAACACATATGGTAGTTAATTACCTCAGAATTTATTTTTATTGATTGGCATTTTTCTTTGATTCTTTTGAAAATTCTGTCTCTTATGACATTTATATCAGATTTAAGACTTTTAACTATTGGTAATCTTTGTATAACATCTTCTTTTAGGAGCTTAAGACCTAAAATTCAGTTTAAAATATTTATTGACCTGCTTGTATGTTTTGTATTTTATAAAATACCTGTATGAATATGTTGAGCTAGTAAATACAGCTGAGCAGCAAGGTTGCAGTTACCATTTTCTAATGACAACCAAATTTGGTTTTTTAAAACCATCAGTAACATAATTTGCACTAAGACAGCTCGTTCTTCTATCGTTTTACTAGAATAAACAAACAATGTTTTAAACAAGTAAAGACCACGTTATCCTTAAATACCTCTCCAATTTTCTATGCAACTTATGATTTTCCAATGGTTTTTTTTCTAGTAGTTCCTCACAGTTATATATTATTTTGTCAATACTATCAACAACTTGTCTAGAGGTAACTTTCATAATGTTAATTACTTCTGATGCAGTTAATATATCTTTGTATTTATCACCCACTATTTTTCTTAAATCCGATCTCCTGTTTTCTATTTCAAAATCTAGGGCTTTGACAACTTCCTGCAGTTCCTGAACGCTGCGTTCCTGGCATAACTTTTCAATGTCCAAATTAATTAAATCGCTAGTTATCTTCGCCATTCTCGGTTTACTTATATAATATTAGAATTAATTGGAAAAACTAGTAATTGAAAACACTACATTATTATAATACTAAGCTAATTAATGATAAGACAATTGCAGGTTATGTTTATGAAGTCCATAGATTCATAATCATTTCATAATGAAGTTTATAGAAAACAAATTTTTATATCTATGAGGCTAACCAACAAGCACCATCTAACATCAGTGAGTTTGACAGAAAACCATATTTCAAAAAATAAATTTTAGTGCAAATAATTCTACAAAATGTATGTTTATATAAATAATAAATCGGTAGAAAACGTGACAAAAAGTTACATAAATAAATTGCAAATTCAGTTTAAGGTAACTTTTTAAATCGTATACTAAATCAATGTTTAAAATATTAAATGAGGCTTAAAATATGAACATTATTTTCAAACTAACTTTTTTTTATCAACTGTTGAAATGTGTACAACAATTTATTTAATTATACATACCTATTGTAGTTCAGTAACGATTTTAATAAGAAAAAAGGGAAACATTGAAGTAAAAATGTAAAATTTATTTTTATTTGAACACACTTTGTGAATAAACAATTGTTACAAATTATTTATAGGAATTATAGCTAAGTTATTAATTAGAAAGCTAATTTTTTCATTAAAAGATACATGTGTTGGTCCACTTCAAATCCATGAAGATTATTTGCGTCCCCTTGCAACCTCATCAAAAGGCCCCCAAAAGACACATATGCGGCCCTAAAAAAAAATCTTGGTGAGTGCAATATTTTTTTTTCTTACGTGTGACTACTATAAATAATTAATAACTTAATAATAGAGTACCTACAGTATTTTTAATACAATTTTACATTACCATTAACATGAAATACAGTATGTAGGTATAAGATTAACCTTGGACATTTCATATACCTCAAAGGTGTTACTGTCTTCGGATCATGGTTCCAATAATAAAAAAAATCGTATGAATTATTAATAAAAACCGGTTTAGATGATATTTTACCAATTTGGTTGTTCGCAGAAGTCAGTAACTTGTTCTTGCGATTAGTAGTTCCTCATTAAATAAAGTAAGAAGTGAGTAGGTACACACTTGTAAAAAGTTCAATATTTGTTTATGCAAACTTCTTTAGGCGGTACGTTGTTCATCCTATTCATGTATTTACATAAATACATATTAACTATTTGTGTTGAGACAAAAAAAAAGACAAAGAAACCATAACTAGCTAATTAATAGGTAAAAGGCTTCGAAAACAGTATCTACAGGGTGTTCCATCCCATCATAGCTCTATAACATGATCAATTGTTAGTTAATGAGAAACTTGTTTTAATTTTTATAATATGCAACAGAAAATAAAAATATTACTTATTTGAATAAGCAAAAAGTACCTTTAAACATACAATAAATGCTCATTTATTATACAGCAGTTAAACACATATTGCCTACATACAATGTATTATGATAAATATTTTTTATTGCACAGCAATTTCTCTGGACATCCTGATATAGACCACACGATATTATAAAAGTAAACACCAGCAATGCACACATTACCTCATCGTTCGTTACTCATGAACTAATAATGTGTTGCCTTTTTGCTGTTTTGATCAATTCGAAAAAGTCACTTGTGGTTTAATAACCCACTAAACAGTGTCTAGATGTCTATAATAGATAATAAACAGTTATGTACATAACGAGATAAACTTAATAGCTAAACGTAAAAGAGTTTTCTTCGTTTTTCTTCCTTGACGATTTTACGACAATCACAAGGGTAGTATGGTTAGTGGTCGTGTTAAAAATACACAACCAGCTAACCACACTGCCATTGTGCATATCGCAAATTTTCAGTTGTACTTTAAACCATAAAAATAAACCACCTACCTACCTACTCCTATAGGCTCAAAGAAAAATTCACAAAAAGTTTAAACAATAGTTTTGTAGACATTTGTTGTCATTCTCGATATTTTCGAACAAGAATATGATCCATACACAAATATTTTTATTTTATTTAATATACAGGGTTTTTCAAGTTGATGGGCTGCTAGAAAGATATGAATTAGTAGAAGGAATTCAATTCTGAAACTTGGGCTCGTTTGGTTATTGTTTATGCCGCTTCTTTTAAAAATATTTTCAAGTTCGATTTACATCCGGTTATACCGGAAGTCGATACCAACTTTCTTATTTTAAATGGAATGGTATATTTTTCACGCTGAATTCGAATAAAACGTGTAATTCTAAGGTAAGTTTGATAACCAACTTGTACACCTATGACGATCGGTTTCTGAGTTAATTTAATTTATAGAAAAAAAAATCGCTTCCGCAACCCAAATTATAAAAAATCATAACTTCCACAAAATACGACTTAAAAGTGTTGAAATTTTTACTAGTAAATAGCTGAATATTAGTGCTAACGCCTTGACAAAATTGAATTAAATAATTTATACAGGGCGTTCAAAATAAAATTCTAAAATTAAAGAAACTTCAAACACGAATTACTTCGTTTTTTCAAATGGCACCTACTATTTTTTATTTTTTCAATCGATTCCTTTTTTTATCCTCTTTCGATCTATATGGATACTTCCTATTTGATTTGAAAATTTTGGAATAATTTTGAATTATTACTTAAAATAGGAAGTATCCATATAGATCGAAAGAGGATAAAAAAGGGAATCGATTGAAAAAATAAAAAATAGTAGGTACCATTGGAAAAAACGAGGTAATTCGTGTTTGAAGTTTTTCAATTTTAGAACTTTATTTTGAACGCCCTGTATAAATTATTTAATTCAATTTTGTCAAGGCGTTAGCACTAATATTCAGCTATTACTAGTAAAAATTTCAACACTCTAAGTCATATTTTGTGGAAGTTATGATTTTTTATAATTTGGTTTGCGGTAGCGATTTTTTTTCTATAAGTTAAATTAACTCAGAAACCGATCGTCATAGGTGTACAAGTTGGTTATCAGACTTACCTTAGAATTGCACGTTTTATTCGAATTCAGCGTAAAAAATATACCATTCCATTTAAAATAAGAAAGTTGGTATCGACTTCCGGTATAACCGGATGTAAATCGAACTTGAAAATATTTTTAAAAGAAGCGGCATAAACAATAACTAAATGAGCCCAAGTTTCAGAATTGAATTCCTTCTACTAATTCATATCTTTCTAATAGCCCATCAACTTGAAAAACCCTGTATACCTATACATACATGTACTGGGAATTAATTAATAAAGAAAATAAAATATTCACTGGACTAAAAAGTCACAATTGAATTGAAATGAAAGCATTCAATAAAAAATTTAAGAAACAACAAACTACCTATAAGTATTCAACACGACGTTTCGACCTCTTGTGTTTATTAAAACGTCACAAATTGTTTTACACATCTGGAATGATTTTTAATATCTTCAATACTTAATGAAAAATACATATTTACCAGCCTTCTACTAATTAATAGCCACGTTATTGCAATTAAAAAATAACTACCATTATATAAACAAGAAAAAAAAATGCTTTTTTGTTTCTCACTGGAATTTATTAATTTCTCTACAATTGTTTCAGCTGGTTAAAGCCTTTTTCAAGAGAGTACAATATACCTAGTAAATATTACATTTGTGATACGGTCTTAAATACTAATGTTGCTCGGTTGGGGGTAGAAATAGAAACTTAAGTACTTGTCTATTATTAAGTTATATTGAAACTAATTGGTCGTTGCTGATATTGTCTTTTTTCAATAGGGCTTTTTAAATTTCCATTTGTATAAAAAATTATTTTTATTATTACCCTGTAGAATCCTTATCTAAATCTAAGTACATAAAGTTGTATAAAACCGAAAAATAAATCTTATTTATGATATTATGAGTCATCCAAAACGTCGACACGACATCGGGAAACGTATCTATGTATGTAAAACTAACTACGTATGTATGAATGTATGTACGATTACGTTGCGTCAGTTTGCAGACTGTCTGAGGAGAACTTTTTGGCCCATTGTCGAGTTTTCGCTGGCCTTCGGCCAACCGGGGTAGTAGGGCTCTTATGGGGGGAAAAACAGCCAAATTGGAAATAGGCTATAATAACTTTGAAACCGCTCAGCCAGCCCCAACAACTTATTACATTTTAGAGACGTACACATTAGGTACATTATTTACATGGTACTATACTAGGTAGATATCTAATTAAATAAGGTAGATATTAAAATTCCGGAGATTTAAATCTATTAAATTAAATTAAATAGATACATTTTAGTAAAAAAATCGAAACACCTTACTCTGAACTTTATTTTAAAACGTTTTCATCGTTACATTATTTTGCTGAGAAATATAATTGCCGTTAAACAAATTAATTAATAAATAAATTTTTTTTAACCATGCATGCGCACATCATAAAAAATCGTTTTGACATTATTTTTTTTAATTAATTCAATTTTTTATTTTAAATTGTAATAATGAATTAATTAACGACACATTTTATTAAAACGAATTCAAATTATTTTTTATCTAATCGATTCACGTCGTCGTAGGCATTAAATAATTATATAATACCTATGCATATTAGGTATTTATATAAGTAGTTATTAGGTACTTATTATGTAAAAGAATAAAACACACTTTCACATAAATATATTTTTTATTTTATAATAAATACGTTATGCAAAAGGTTTATAGATATTATGTGTAGGACATGAATAAACAATTTGTTAAAGCAACACTCATGGTCAGGTTTTATTATGGTACAAGTTCATTGCTTACAATAAATTATTGTTTAGTGCATATAGTCAATTCGTTCCCCTGTAAATACATAAATGCCCACACGTCGTTAGTTCTCTTATTATTACATATTATACATATTAATCTTTACTGACGATATTTTACATTATCAAAATAGGTAATTTGCAATCGTTGTCACACAAACATTATATATTATATTATTTTATTTTAAATTAAATAGCTATTATATATTTGTATGCAATACAACTCTAGAGCACATTTATTTTTTCTGATGCACTACATTCCACCTGATGCTATTTATATAGATACCTACCTACCTACCTATAGAATTGTTGCGTTATTCGTCGCTAATTAGTTATATGTAACTATTACATAATAATAATGTCAATAACAAATTCCATGTTATTTCAAAAGCTGATTATTTATATTTTATATGTAGGTATCTATACACGGTGACTGTGTGGTCTGTCTGTGTCTTTGCAGGTTGTAGATATTAATTTTTAATTTAAATAACGTACACATAACAACATACACACGTCTAGGTAACACATAATTACTTATTTATTACTTATATGTTCGATTCTATTGTGGTTTTGTAGTTCCCTTGTTTGCATATTTGCATAAGTAAAAGCTATTTTTAGCCTTTTAACTTTTCTTCTTTGAAGATCCGATTCAACTCGAATAATAAAATAAATACCTTTGGGCTTTTTTATATAGATTTAATGAATGTCTTAATTAATTAAACAAATTCTAACTTAATTATAGACTACAATATACAAATAAAAAGAAAATAATTAAAATAAAATTAAGGTATGTGTTTGTATCCAAAGAATTATTTTAGATAAAAATTAAATACATTATCAAGATTATGGAAATGTTTATAGATCAAGAAAGTACAAATAAAAAGGCAGACAGACACTCGTACATAATAAACAGTGGCTTAAGCTACAGAAGCATTAGGTACCATTTATACCTAGGTATTGTAGGTACATAAACTGAAGCCATCTATTGCGTTTAACACGAAATAATATTAAAAACAAAGACGAACGTGTTACTATGGTAATAACACTAGATAGTAAGTTGCTAATAACAATAGCTAGTGTTACTAATAACAAAAGACAGTGTTACTAATAACAATTGATAGTGTTACTAATAACAATTGACAGTGTCACTAACAACAATAGACAGGGTGTTACTAATAACAAAAGACAGTGTTACTAATAACAATTGACAGTGTTACTAATAACAATAGACAGTGTGTTACTGTTAACGATAGACAGTGCTACTAATAGGTAACAATAACAATAGATAACCAACGGAAACTAAAGACAAGTAGGAAACGAGAACAAAAGAATAGCGAAAACAAAAAATAAAAAATAAGAGAAAGACGACAACAATAAAAAACATAAAAAGAAAAGAAGATATTGAATGGCGCAATGTCGTACCAGATAGTGCATTTACAGAATTCGAACGACACTGTATGTAAACGCGCTTCTGGCACGCATCCCGACCACCCTGTATATTATACGAAGAACCAAATTGAACTGAACGATAAGTAGAAGTGAAGTAGCAGTCGAAATGGGGTTGCGGTAAGATTACCTACGTGCATTTTCTACCACGATAGATAGGTATGGAGTGATAGTGAGTGAATGCTCTCTATTTATCTCTATGTATCTATCTATACTTTTGTGCCACCATTTTATTAATCGTCCAAAAGCACCTAAAAACTAATACAAATGTCTACAATCATGTACAAATCGGCCACTGATCAAAATTTGATAGAATTTTTGTGTAATTACTTATTCTACCCCTAAAACCAACACCGACGTTTCGCCTTGTGGTGCAAGACTTCTTCAAGGATGATGATGAAATAAAATCTCTCCTTGATGAAGTGTTACACCACAAGGAGAAACGTAGGTGTTAGTTTTAGAATAATAAACATTTAAATAGCTCTACTTTCAAAAATTGACTTAATTTGGATGTTGTGTATCCAGGACGCGTTGTAGATTAACTAGAAAGGCCCACAATGTTTTTCGTATTACTGTTTATTAGTTATACAAACACTCATCTCCATATGATCTGATTTGAAATTGAAAACAATTTTTTTGTGGACATCTACATTAGGTAGGTACTGACAATGCAAAGACCAATGTCTATTTTTGTTCGCTTTGTGGATCTTTCTAATTATTGACCCACAACGTGTTCTGGGCATTTAAAAAATATTTTAAATAAAGCAAATAGCGAAAAACCCACAAGACGTTCTGTAGGTAGGTAGATATAAAAATTTCGGTCAGTGGTCACGATTTTAGCAATTGCTCAAAAACAACATACATATATAAATAACCTCTGGGCTCGACAAATTCCTGACTTGTGACAAAAAAAATTATCAAAAACTTAAAATTAATTGAAAAACAGTTCTTCAGGAATGTGTCGACCCATTTTAATTAATGGTAAAAATGAAATTGAACAAACTGTATATTTTTTTTTCAATTCATTGTCAGTAGATTTTGACTAAAATATAATTGGACTTGTTATAATTACTATGTAATGTACATATATTTAAAACAATTGCAAAATTATATAAAAAATATACAATCTGTCCAACATACTTTATATGCATGGTAAAACTCGTCTATATATAATTTTTTATATACATACGTACTTTAATGATTAGACAATGCACACGTCTAATACTGTCAATTATTTTGAATTATTTAGACAAGTTTTATTTAAAAAAAGATATTTGACGTGCAATAAAGAAAAAAAAAGCATGATTCATGCAATACTTAGTGGGCTCAAAATTCTTTTCAAATATAAAACAGATTTTAGTCCAACACCAAAAACACAACAAAAAAAAAAACAAGAGCCCAAAACCGTCAGGGCCTAACGACACGAACGGTGGTAGGTATATTAATAAAATAAGCAGCAGATTATGCAACCAAAAGCAAAGGTTATTTGCAGAAATACCTACCAAAAAAAATTTTTGTGCAGAAGGCATACAATACATAACATAATGTACCTATACCATGAATTAAAAAATAAATAAATAAATAGGACACCGCTTTGAGGTCACAAACAATGGTGTAAATTTTATGATCTACTTATGTACCTATATATGTATGTATGTATTATATACCTACACACTTTTCAATACACACACACAAGTAGTAGGTACATAATAAATACATATTATGTACCTACCATATTATGAATCATAATACACAGTCACAAAAACTACCCACACTACCTTCTGATAATAAATACTCAAACAATAAAAAACAAATAACGGGAATTATTAATAATTAACTACATATTTTACAACTGTTTTTTTCAATCAAATTAACAGGAACAACGTTAGGTAGGTATGTAGTTAAAATCAACCAACTGCACAAATGCGATGATTATTATGTACTAATTGATTATTTCGAGGGGCAGCACCAGCAGTCAGCACCCCCCCAGGGCCCACTTTTCGCACACTATTACAGCACTATTATATTTATATTATTTAACACACATACAAACCGAATTATAACTGCGGCTACGAAGGGTACGTGTAGAATGTATATAAGAGGTGAAGGAAGTATCTATTTTATTAATATAGATAATAATTTTCGTACATCATGCAACAGCTGAGCGTGAGCAACAACAGTCAAGTGTGGACATGGCAAAGTAGAAATTGTAGTAGCATCCCAATGTATGTGTGTGTGTGTGTGTAACTTAGCCGGGATCTTGGGTCGAAAATAACAACGTTATGCAATGTGACGACTGCCACTGTTTTTGCTAATGCTTCTAAAAACACCTAGGCGAATATATAAGGGTCGTGCGGAATACAAGGGGCTACGAAATTAGGTCCACCAACTGTAAAAAAAAAAAACCCAAAAAATGTCGTTCGTAAAAAATTTTAAATCCAACACTAACATTCTAAAAATAATACTTACATGGAAAAACTTTTTAAGGGTTGTAATTTGCTTTCAATTTTTATTTTTATCATTTCTTTATCAAATTTAATCACTAATCACTAAAGAAGGGTTGAAGATTGATATTGTTTTCCTTTTCACATAAATATAAACTTTCCAAGGGTCTTAATTTACACCTTCCCTTTCAATTTCTCTCTTTGCTGTTTATGAGAAGAAACCGCAAACTGACAGACAGATTCGTCTAAAATTTCATCCCTTGCTTTTTGAGATTTTTATGCTATCAACTTTAATCACTAATCGCAAGGGTTAGAGATTGAAATTGCTTTCCTTTTGATATAAATGCAAATTTTCTAAGGGCATTATTCTTCCCCCCCCCCCTTATAATTTTTTCACGCCCAATTCACAAAGTAACCACTCATAGAATTTGCCATATGCCTAAACGAAATTCAGCCACTTTTCAAACTACCAGGCAACTTTATATATTAATATCTACTTAGATTATTTTATAATAAATTTTATATAAGTACATGTTATTTATAAGCAAATACAATAGGCTTGAAATTGATTTTAATTTTGGAAGAGCCCTCGTTATTTAGCCACTTTTGAAATTACTAGGCAGCTTATAAAAAAATATTTTTAAAAACTGAAACAAACAATCTATATATGTACAGTCATAGAGATATTATACATAGAGTAGGCAAGCCATATGCACTCATAGAAAGAGAAAGAAGATCGCAGTGGTCTTGCATCTTTCTCGTACCTCAACGCTGATTTGCCGAGCCGAGAGCTGCTCTCCTTTTTAGCCTCGGCTCTCGGCCAATCAGTGTTGAGGAACGAGAAAGATGCAAGACCACTGCGATCCTCTTTTTCTTTCTATAGACGTAACGCGATTGGAGCTCACTTGCCTACTCCATGTACCTATATTATCTCTATGGTTATAGGTACATAAATTAGTAGATAAATTCAAGAAACTTTATGCATAAAAGCGTTTATAATAATATAATATATTAGGATTGAAATTGATTTTAATTTGGTAAGAGCCCTCGTATAATTCACCTATCTGTATGCGATTACGACGTAGTATATAAGTACATATGTATTTTACGAATAATACTAGCGCGTGCAAAGTTGTATTTACATCTAGGTACAGGACCGGTGGCCAAACGGTGCATAGTTTCAGTTATCAATTCGGGCCAATATTATCCCCAGCAGATGAAAATGTGAAGGACAACGCGATGCACCATGCACATCGTATCCAAAATAGAAAACTAGCGTTGATTAGAGCACTAGAGGTTGTAAGTACATCGGGTACGTATGTATCAGTGTATCTATGTATGTGTGTGGACACCACTTACGAACTTACGTATTTCAGGTGGGTACGTAGTACGTACGTAATAAGCAACCAACATCAAACACAGATACATAATAAAAGCACATAAAGTATATAAGTATACAAATTTAAGTGTGGGTATATAACGTTCGTCGTAAGACTCATCCCAGACTGAATTTATTCACTTCCAGACCGATTGGTTTTGTTATAAGTATGTACGTATAGTATGTACATAAAAAATATATTTACTTATATAGGTACTTTTCTCATAAAATATACAGGGTGTTCAGTACGACTTACATCATGATCACAAATAAATTCATTGTAAGGGTAGCTGCTACTCAAAAGGGTTCTTAACTTATACCTACTAGCAAAAATCATTTATTATAAATAAGGATCAAATAAATCCCAAAAGGATGAGACCTAAAACCCAATAGATAACAATGTTTCGCATTTTGTTGTGACGCTTCTTCAAAGCCAGAAAGCTATAAAAAGCACCACCATAGAGTTTAATGAGTAAATAAACAATTATATAGAGTTCTTGAAACACAGTGGTACATTAGACGATTTTGGGAAACTATTAAAGGTGTTAAAGAATTGAAAAGTTGGAGTTGATGGTTGTCAGGGATGATCTTTTCAACTGGAATAATTTAAACTGACATCCACTTCCGGTATAATCGAATGTACATGCCAACTTTGTTATTTTCATATATAGTGGAATTATTTTATCTTTTCCACCACGTGACCTGAACGAGGCGTATGAATATAATTGTAATAGTTCACACAAATATGTCAAATGTTGACAGTATAAATTATAGGTTATATTATGTATAGAATCAGTTGACGTACTCTAAGTAACAAAAACAAATTAAAAACAGTATTTTTGCAGACAATTGTACGACAATGATGTCAGAAAACTGTTACTCACAATATACTGCACTTTTTTAAATCAACAATTAACTCACAAGAAAGAAAGATACAATGACAGTCCTAATCTAACCCTTTTTTCTCATTTCTACGAACCGCCACTGATCTGAGCACCTTCTATATACTTAATAAAGGACGCCCACAAAGACATAGACAGCTCAAATTTAGTATTATTTACATATTTAATAAAAAAAGTGGCCTACCTGAAGGGGTAGACTTTAATACAGCAATTAAAAAAATGATTTTAATTACCTAATAAGAATGTCTTACTATTTATTACCTATATTAGGTAGGTAATGAAAAAAAAAATATTCACAAATTATATTTTATATATTACAACTATTAAATTTCTATTAGGTAGGAAGATACATCTATGTATTTATGTATAAAGAATATTATGTAGTTATGTATGTAAATGTTGGTGCCAAAATTTTAAACAGCTAACCAATTACATAAACTTTTTTGACCGAAAAATATCTCGGAAACAAATTTTGCGCGTGCTTAGAATGAAAATACGTATCGGGCACATGTCGAGAGGCATCTGTCCACGCAAATTGCTAAAAGTAACAATGTAGTTAGTTCTATTCCAAATCATTTCGATGTTATGTATTTCTGCGCAATAGATGGCGACATCACATATAATATAATAAATATAATTACAAAATTAAAACAAGGAAAAAAATTCAGGCTGAATCGTTTTTTTACAACACAATTACAATCTTAAAACGACATCACTAATAGGTACATAATTTAGTTTAAATTGAAATAATTGTGAAACATTTCTAATTAAAATAAAAAAAGGAGGAGAAATTCTTGTGAAAACACCCCAGTGTTTCTTAAACTCTACTAAGTAAATTAATCGAGTTATTTTATTAGATACCTACCATACATTATTAGTTCAACCAATTATTTATACATAATATATTTTTTTTAATGTGTTAAGCACCTATACAAAAATTAATTGAAAAACGAAACTGCTTCCGAAGATGTCAGACGAGGGTAGGTACAAGTCTGTGGTTTTCGAAGAAATAGATGTAGAGCTACTGAGATACCACCAGCTGTGTTCACTAGTAAAATAATAACAGAAAACACAGGGTGGCACCCAGTACCTAGGCATCAAAAACTGGTCGATAACTTAGTCATCAAACATCTTCCAGGTTACTCAGGCCATCTCATAAATATTTGTTTCCAATTAAAGTATTATACCTACACTGAATCTAATTCTTACTTTATTTTAATAACTATTAAACTTACACATTGTTTTTATCCAGATTTAAAGTATTTATAAAAGAATTCCTAACAAATATTCATATAAGGAGCTGTTCGTAAAATAGGTCACACTAAAATTAGCTTTTTTGACCCCCCCCCAGATTGTCACGCTGTGTCACACATTCTGTGACCGCCCTGTAAATACGTCACAAAAACTAACCCCCCCCTGAACATGATAAATTTTGATTGATTGATAATATACAAATTTTGACAGGTAGTCTAGTATTTATTTTATTTTGATAATAAAACTTAAATAACTAAATAAATATCTTTTGTAACGAACAAATAAATAATATTTCTATTTATCAGAATTCCAAGGATTTTGTAAAAATTCAATAACATTTTTTTATAAACGGCGAACGTCACGTTGCCGTAGACCCCCTGCCCCCCCCCTTGTCAAATCTTGTCACATTCAGCAAGACTCCTCCCTCCCCTTGTATGCGAACGTATTTTATGAACGGCCCCTAAGTAAATACATCTGACCATTAATGATAACTACATCAATAAATACATAATGTGGATTGTAGAAGTAAATAAGCAAAGGATACCTTATTGTACTGTTTATACAAGCCTTAATAATAATTATGTTTGATTTTATATAAGTAACAATATTTAAACATTTTCTTATATACAGTGTAGCCCATTTGAAATTAGGACACCTCTGTAAAGTCGCTGTTTTTAGTCCGATTTTGATAAACTTTTTTCCAAATTATTGCTCATGGGAAGCTGCATTTTGTGGCAAATTGATAGATTAAGGCCTACTGTGCAATTTCTTTGAAGCGAAAGTGCGAAAAGTACTATTAGCGATTTTTTACGTGAAAACTAATTACACCACTGTATTCAGTGACCCCTAAAATGGGTCTGTACCAAATTTCATCCGAAAATAACGCATATTAATAATTTTAATTATTAATTTTAAAAATTGATTTATGCACGAAAATGCAGTCTGAAGATCAAGTAAATAAAATAAAAGCAACTCATACAAAAAATTAGTTTATTGAACAAAATATTTTAGCAAAATAACGTAAAATAATAGGGCTAAATTAGATTTTCGTTGCTTCTTCTTCTTCTTTTTTGTATGAATTGCGTTTATTCACTTATAACATGAGTTACTTGATCTTCAGACTGCATTTTCGTGTATAAATCAATTTTTAAAATTAATAATTAAAATTATTAATATGCCGTATTTTCGGATGAAATTTGGTACAGACCCATTTTAGGGGTCACTGAATACAGTGGTGTAATTAGTTTTCACGTAAAAAAATCGCTAATAGTACTTTTCGCATTTTCGCTTCAAAGAAATGACACAGTAGGCCTTGATTTTTGCGATAGCAATCTATCAATTTGCCACAAAATGCAGCTTTCCGTGAGCAATTATCTGGAAAGAAGTTATCAAAATCGGACTAAAAACAGCGACTTTACAGAGGTGTCCTAATTCCAAATAAGCCACACTGTATAATATATTTTTTTTAATACACCATCAGGGTCGTAGCTAGGGGGGGGGCATTGTGGGGCAATGCCCTACCTTGAAATCACAATGCCCTACTTTAAAAATACCGAAAACTAAGATAAATTATTATAATTAAATTGTTTGTGCATAGTTTGAGATAAAAAAAAATTGTAGCGATAGGTAGGTATCTCAACATTTCCGAACATACCACACTTTGTGACATTTATTTCATATTACATATAATAATTCTTTGTTCTGTGTATAGACGGCATTTGAAGCGCCATCACATGAAGCGATGGGTCTATTTAATTATAATATCTGTAATGCAGAGGGGATTCCCCGTAGCATATATTGCAATATGGGCTATATTGCAATCTATGGTACGGAGAATCCCTTTTTAAACTAAAAAAACATAAACTAGAGATTTTTTATGATTGTTTGTAGTTTGGTTAAGTGAAATGTACGGAAAAGTGTTCTAGTCAAAAATCGATACAATTATTATTTTTATTGCTATAAATTGAAGATTCATTGATTTCGCGATGGATATACAGGTTTTCTTTGGAGAAAAACAAGGAGTTGAAGAGCAAATTGACCATAAGAAACCCCAATGCTCAAAGCAGGTGGAAGCACAAAATACAATCGCTACTCCTAGTTCCATAGCAGCAGGTTGGTCAACATATGTTGGTAATGTTAGCTATGGTATTCCTTCTGATATTGCACAAAGTTTGCAGAAAAAATATGATCTAAATGGTATTTTCGGTGGTATCTATTTACTCGTATCACCCACCCTCACTCTCACTCAGACGTGGATCTCTACATCCAAATTTAGAAATTCAACCATCTTGTTCGCCTTTTCCATCATTGAGGATTTAAAAGTTTTTAGATACATGCTCATGCTCTGTCACAGAAATTATTTGTCTACGAATAGCTATTGAATGTACATCACTTAGGTCAATGATATACATGGTGATTGATTTAGGAGCCCGTGCTTCAAGGGCAGATCAATTATGATCAATTTTTTACTTCCGCCCTACCTGCAACCAATGCTGCCCTACCTCAAATTCGACTCTAGCTACAGCCCTGTACACCATGCTGTTTCAGCTCAAAAAATTGATGCGTGGCTTTTAGTGCAATCAAACGTAAAATAATCGCCCATATCAATTATTTTTCAATTCTACTGCAATAACTGGCCATTAATTAGTAGAAGACTATTTATTTATCTATCTTCCTTAATGGGCACTAGGTACCTATACATAATTGATAGTCTGTTAATCTAAAAAACATTTAAAAAAAATCATCATAGGTATCTTATCATTCACAATCAGATTTTGCTTCAAAAATACTTAAACATTTTCTTATTTATTGCTAAACAGTATATATAACAATAAATAGATAATAATAAAAATAAATAATTAAAAGGAACAAATACGAAAAGAAAGTAAAAAATTCGATGGAACAATTAAACAGGTAGATACCTACTGAAAAAGTAGAGTGGATAATTAAATGTGAAACTGAACTTTAACATTTAAATGCCCTTATAAAATCTTGGGGTGTCGATAACCTCGGATAAAATAAACGAGGAAGAAACTTCCAATTAGGTAGATATTTTTATTACCCAATCCACGTGTATAGTAAAAAAAGGAATTTCATTAATACCTGCTGTTTCCTTATTTAATCAGAATTAATTAAAAAGTCGTACCTAATAATGTAAAGAGATTTTTAAAATAATACCTACAAACGGTTACCTAATCCTTTGA
Organism: Agrilus mali; assembly: GCA_029378335.1. Lineage (NCBI taxonomy): Eukaryota > Metazoa > Arthropoda > Insecta > Coleoptera > Buprestidae > Agrilus > Agrilus mali. Next base: position 3,699,771 of record CM055655.1, on the reverse strand, counting down.
AATTTATTTGTTTATTTAACTAATTTTTTATTTTATTATTAAACTAATTATTTTATTATTCAGTTAATTAAAACGTTATCTATTTATTTAATTCTTTATGAAACTAAAATATTTGTGTTAGGTATATTATCTATACCTACTTACAATCAGACTTCTGTCCAATATTAATGAAATAGGTAGATACATAATTCTGTTAAAAAAACTGCTGTACTGTAATAAAAAAATCTCTTTATAAATGAAATTAAAAAAAAAATCCATGGACCATTAACTAAACAATAAAAATCAATCACAGCCTGATTGTGGGAAGAATTGCATACTATAAACCAAACAAATTGACGAAATACTGAAGGATAGCGAATTTAATTATGATAACATTAAATAAATTTAATAAATCATATTTTCATTTGGATTTTAATAAGCACCAAATATTAAGTCAAGATACTTAAGTAAGTATATAAAATATAATTAAATATGTAGATATTTGTTTATTTTTTCACATTAATATTAAATAATGAAAGAGGGTTAATTATATTATCAGTAGGTACCCATAGGTAAAATAAAATCATCCCTCAGAATTTCTTGTTGATATCTACTACGAAGGCGTAGAAGGGACATTAACAAAAGGTAATTTTTTTCGTAAGGGGTTCATAAAATACGTTCCCATACAATGGGGGAGGGGTCTTGCTGAGTGTGACAACATGTGACAAGGGGAGACGGGGGGTCTACCGCAACGTGACGTTCGTCGTTCATCAAAAAATTTTACTGAATTTTTACAGAATCCTTGGACTTCTGATAAATAGAAATATTATTTATTTGTTCGTTACAAAAGGTATTTATTAATTTATTCAAATTTTATTATGAAAATAAAATAAATATTTTTGACTAGATATCAAAATTTGTGTATTATCAATCAAAATTTATCATGTTCAGGGGGGGGGCGGTTTAGTTTTTGTGACGTAATATTTACAGGGGGGCCACAGAAAGTGTGACACAGCTTGACAACCAGGGGGGGGCTCAAAAAAGCTAATTTTAGCGTGACGTATTTTATGAACAGCCCCTAACACGAAAATTAATAAAAACAGTATCATTTTTGCGTTAGGTAGGTACATAATACGAAATGATTTATTTTTACATTACGCAACATAGAAATAATTAGAAAATTATTATTAATTATGTGGATTAGGTTATGGGGTGTAAAGGTCATCTTTGCCTCTCCCAACCGACGTTATCTCTTCTGTACCTTCATAATTTTCAGAGAAGAAAACATTTTTCATTTTTCTAAGCATACGTCCGTTTCGTGGAAGCAGGCGATGGGAGTGACCTTTACAAACCATAACCTAACCTATACAGTCATAATAAGAATTTGACGAATTAATTCTGTGTTACGTAACGTGAAAATAATTTAAAAGTAATTATATAATTATATAAAAAACGAAATTAATTATTTTAATTGGAAAATAATAATTAATTTCCATTAATTTTCGTGTTACATAACACGAAATAATTAGTTCTTATGCAAAAAAAAATTTTTGTACACATTTTTTAGCTACCTATAGGTACCTAGGTACTTTAAAAGTACAAATAATTATTATTTGTATTATTTATTTTTTTTATTACAAAAGCAAGCACATAATAATATGTACCCATGTAGAATACAAAATGTGACTGTAATAAACGTTTACCGCAGCTTGTGTTGTTATTGTTAACAATAATTGAAAAAAGGATTAAAATTCTCCTCGTATGAGTCACCTCTTATTCTACTATCAATCGATATCGCGAAACGGTGAATTAAAGCAATAATAAAATCGACATTAAAATGTTTACATTTATCATACAATTAGAACTTGGATATTCCTTTGTGTTGTCGAAACACTTGAAACATGAAAATTTGTTTAAACAACATTTACTAAGTACACGACACATTAATTAAAATTGTTATTTTGACTTTTTCGTATTTATGAAGTTGTAGGTAATGAAGAAATTACAAAAAAATTAACACAACTATTATTCTAACAACTAAGTAAATGTTTGAACACTTGATTTTAGTAGTAGGTAAAACAATACGACGACGTTTCGAACTCTTTTACTTTCATCAAGTACTATCAAATAACTACGCGCTTGTATTTATCATTTAGAAGCCAGCGAATTAGTATTTTCACCAAAAGTTTAACATACTTAGGTCGAAATAAATTAAATATTTATTTTCAATTTACCACCCCGTTTGTTAACAATTCCATTTAAAGTAAATTTATTAATTATTTACGAGACGAAGTGCATATTTAGATAAAACCCTTTTAGTTATAAAATGATATAAGTAACTGACACAGACAGATAAGTTTTTCTCAGATTTTCCTTTTACTCCCCTTAATGTATTTAACATTAGGCTTACAATAGATACATCTAATTATTATTTAGTTATCATTTTTTACATATTTTATAAAAAGTAAGTACTTACAGTCTGCTTGACGGTTCGACTGTAGCTTCATCCCCTTCGATCCTGTAAACTTTTCCGGACATGACGTACTCGAAACTGTCAGCTCGCGACCCCTCGCTTTCCAACCCTAACGGGTTCCAATCGACCCCGTCAGGGTACCCGTCTTCCCTTAGGGTCGTTGCAAGCACTAAACGGAATTTATCGCCTGGAAAAAAAGAAAAATTACTGTAGACAATACCTAGGTACCTATTAACAAAATTTTATGAGTTTGATTGACAATTATTGTTTCCTGAGAAATTAATAATTTTAATAAAAGTTAGGTTCTTAGCACTTCAGTAATATCCATCATCGATTTTTTGGCAAATAGGTAATGAAATACCTAATAGAAGTGATCACACAAATACATCAGTATTAGATACTCATATCTAATAAGTTATTTTCGTTATAAAATTATTTTTATGTACCTACTAACCTACAAAAATTCCCAAGAACCCACAAATAAAAACAAACATCAGAAAACCCCATGTGGATTTACTTACGTACATTCATATTTACAAAGGTTAAAAATAAAATTCCGATGGAGATAGATGATGTGTATGATATAACATAGGAATCCTGAAGTTAATTACACATAAAGAAAAACCGCACAACACACAAATAAAAAATGTTAGAGTTCATGAGTTGAGTTAGCTCCTGATTAGACATGTTTCGGAAATGTTTTCGAGACGAATCATACGAGCTAACGTCATTTAGATCTATTGCCTAACTCCACACTGTATCAAACAATAAGTATCTCAGTCTGTTGTAAAATTTGCGATAATTATTCGACAGTTTTTGAATAATGCTAATCCAAAATACCGGCAGAAAATTTGTAAATAACGTTTGTTTAAAATCAACATGAAAATACAGTTGAACTTCGATAACTGGAATCAGCATGTGACAAAAAAAAACTTCTAGGTATTGAAGTTTCGAAGGTTGAACAATAATACATATGTGGTTTTATTATATTATGTAAATGAATATTTATGTATTTAATTCATGTTACAGATACATAGATGCACAGCTATGTACCTATATAGATAGGTAAGGGACTGTTCATAAAATACGTCACGCTAAAATTAGTTTTTTTTAACCCTTCCCCCCCGGTTGTCACGCTGTGTCACACTTTCTGTGGCCCCCCTGTAAATATTACGTCACGAAAACTAAACCCCTTCCCAATGAACATGATAAATTTTGATTGATAATACACAAATTTTGATATCTAGTCAAAAATATTTATTTTATTTTCATAATAAAATTTAAATAAATTAATAAATATCTTTTGTAACGAACAAATAAATAATATTTCTATATTTCACACTCAGCAAGACCCCCCCCTCCTTGTATGCGAACGTATTTTATGAACGGCCCCTAGTTGATGGTAGGTATTAAAAACCAAGTTGGTTCGACTTATCGAAGTTTAACTGTATATATTCGTAAACAAGAAAATAATATAGGTAGGTACCTACTTAAATACCTGCTTAAGTCGTCCGTATTGTAGGTAAATTATATCATGTGAAAATATACTTACATGCATTTCATAGTTACACATATAGGTATCTACTATACAGGGTTTTTCAAGTTGATGGGCTATTAGAAGTATATTAATTAGTAGAAGGAATTCAATTCTGAAACTTGGGCTCATTTGGTTATTGTTTATGCCGCTTCTTTTAAAAATATTTTCAAGTTCGATTTACATCCGGTTATACCGGAAGTCGATACCAACTTTGTTATTTTAAATGGAATGGTATATTTTTTACGCTGAATTCGAATAAAACGTGTAATTCTAAGGTAAGTTTAATAACCAACTTGTACACCTATGACGATCGGTTTCTGAGTTAATTTAATTTATAGAAAAAAAAATCGCTACCGCAACCCAAATTATAAAAAATCATAACTTCCACAAAATACGACTTAGAGTGTTGAAATTTTTACTAGTAATAGCTGAATATTAGTGCTAACGCCTTGACAAAATTGAATTAAATAATTTATACAGGGCGTTCAAAATAAAATTCTAAAATTGAAAAACTTCAAACACGAATTACTTCGTTTTTTTCAAATGGCACCTACTATTTTTTATTTTTTCAATCGATTCCTTTTTTTATCCTCTTTCGATCCATACTGGATACTTCCTATTTTATTTGAAAATTTTGGAATAATTTTGAATTAATACTTAAAATAGGAAGTATCCATATAGATCGAAAGAGGATAAAAAAAGAATCGATTGAAAAAATAAAAAATAGTAGGTGCCATTTGAAAAAACGAAGTAATTCGTGTTTGAAGTTTTTCAATTTTAGAATTTTATTTTGAACGCCCTGTATAAATTATTTAATTCAATTTTGTCAAGGCGTTAGCACTAATATTCAGCTATTACTAGTAAAAATTTCAACACTCTAAGTCGTATTTTGTGGAAGTTATGATTTTTTATAATTTGGGTTGCGGTAGCGATTTTTTTTTTCTATAAATTAAATTAACTCAGAAACCGATCGTCATAGGTGTACAAGTTGGTTATCAAACTTACCTTAGAATCACACGTTTTATTCGAATTCAGCGTGAAAAATATACCATTCCATTTAAAATAACAAAGTTGGTATCGACTTCCGGTATAACCGGATGTAAATCGAACTTGAAAATATTTTTAAAAGGAGCGGCATAAACAATAACCAAATGAGCCCAAGTTTCAGAGTTGAATTCCTTCTACTAATTCATATACTTCTAATAGCCCATCAACTTGAAAAACCCTGTATACCTACCTACTTATCTACTCACTTATATGTAGATGTTTGCATTTTGCAATGAAATAAAGGCAGTGTGTGGCCATTGTCAAGAGAGAAACACTTATTACTTACGTTTTATAAGTATGTAAGTACATGCCACATTTACATTAATTTATTATTAGGTATCATAAGCCAGCAATTCTGCTACATACTACAAAACTAAATTATTATTATTACGCAATGCGCTTTTAACATTTAAAGATGAAATTAAAATTCAGTTTAATTTTAACACAACATAAAGTACCTACATAATTAAATAATCGACATATTGTACGTATGTAGTAAACATTCGGTATGTAATAGGTACTTACTGGTGTATTAAATGTAACAATTGCTACTTAAGGAGGTCAGTTGAAAACTGTAATATTAGATAAAGCTATGAATTTAAAATATGTCATTCTTTTAGTCATGTAGAATGATTCTAGAAAAACCTTAGGATATCTTATCGAACTATTTAACAAGATATTCAACTTTGAATATCGTCAGAAATACACGGTGCTGTATGATATATGGTCACAATATAAACTAAATTCCTCTATTTAATATACTCACAAATTAGATATCAGCTGGGAAAATAATCAAATTTATAAATTAATATTTATATTTTTAATTTATCGAAAAAAAAATGTACCTTGACGATGTCTTTTTAATATAATTTGTGAATAAAGAGTCTAAAAATAGGGAACTCGTATCCTAGCTTTGCCGCCATGTCGATTTGACAACGTCGCAACTCGATGTACTGCATGCGTTATATAAAATTATATCGATTATGACAGAAGACTATAGGTTAGGGTATAACACTTAAATGGAATCTTGTTTACCGACAATACGCGACGTTGTGAAACGTTATCACAGCTATTTACATCTAAAGTCATATTTCTTGAGCATGATTTAAAATATCAAAATTGTATAATCTTTTATAAAACTAAAAATAAACATTTTTTACTATTATAAAGTATTATAATATTCGACTTGAAATTTTTTTTTAGGATTTATGGTCTAAAACTAGAGTAGTAGTCAACCGACCTCCTTAAAACTCGCTTATAACGTACACGTACAAAACGGTTATAACGTACCATATAAAAAGTCCTGATGGCAATTTTTATGGAGTACTTAATAGTAGAAAAAGTAACTTTTATAACGTACTTACTGTTACTGTTATTAGGTGAGTACCTACCTGCTACTTCTGATATAAAATACCAAATTAATGTCTGGGTCCTAAAGTTAAAAAAAGGACCTTGGTACGCTGTGTGTATTGTACCTACAGCGTATTTTAATTTAAGAAATTCTTGTAATAATGTAAATGTCGGCTTATCCCTTAATTTAGTCTTGAGGACTTCGATTAAACAAGTAACAAGTCGACAAGTGCAATTTTAGGTTCTTAAAAAAGGCAACAGTGTCTACGGTACCTATTGAGAAACTACATACCTACGTACTTTTATAAAGGATTAATAAGAGTAAAGAGACTGTAAGCAAATGTGTCTAATTCTGTTTTAATGAACTTCTGATGTAGTATACCAATTTCTGGAGGTCCCTCGGATACATACACTATAACAGTCATACCGTAGTTTTATTCCGTTTTACGAAAAAAAGTCTCCAGATTTTCACTTTTACAGCTCTATTATTTACTATTTTATATACCTACCACCTAGGTATATACATCTAGCTGATTTAATTTCACCCCTTATCCTTATTATAGACTTGGTTAAGAGGTTAGATAGTTAACAGTTCGTTATGTGTAATTCTTTTAGTGAGTGGTAGTTTTTTACTATAGTGGCAATTTTTTTTTTATTTAGCAAACCAGAAAAACGCTATTGTACTGACTGGGAATGGAACTCGCGCCCTCCGCGTAACAAGCAAGCAATCTATCACTCATCTATTACAACTTCCTGCTCTTTCGTATCTATAATCAATCCCCAGTATTACCTAAAAGCTTAAATTTTGTAATTGTCTAATATTAGCAGCGAATAGTACCTAGTAAGTACAAATGTACCTACCTATAGATAAATATTTTCGACTGGTGACACAGTAAAATTTCCAAATGGTAAAAGCATCGGCTAACTATTAGGTACATACGCTGTAAATAGTAAATACACGTTATGGGTAATAGCTATGTACAGTCAGTAGCAAGTATATATATATTAGAAGGAGACAGAGATAGAAAGAGAAAAAGTAGGGATTACGTCCGCCGGTCGGCGATAGGGGCGGCAAGGGCAAGTGGGCGAGTGTGGAGATGTGTATTGATTTCTACCACATCAGCTGACTGACTGACTGACTGAAACGCCGCATCGGCAGCGGCAAGGCGCAAGGGCAACCTTCGGCCTTGTATATGTATATGGATCTGTGATAAAATACCCACAACCACCGTCTTATTTCATCATCCATAATATATGGATATTCATTTATTTAATAGATTGAATAAACTTATGTAGACAGGTAAATAACAGCAGATATGGTATATAATGCAGATTCAATTTAAGAGTGCATGTCATGTGTATGAAATAATCAATGACGACATGAGCAATATGTCTGAATATATGTACGAAATACGTCTTTGGCGATGTATACCTTAAAAACAGAGACAACTTAAAGTAAATAGTACCCATAGTTTTAACTTTTGACTGATTCTGTTTAATCTATATCTATAGTAGAATTAGTTTAACATTTTCATCAGGTGATCTAAATGAGTTGTATGAATAAAATGGTATAGTATAAAATTATAGGTTATATAAGTAGCATTTTTGCAGACAATGGTGTTGTCAGAGAAACTATTTTATTCACAATTTACTGTACATTTTTAAATTTATTATTAACTCACACGAAATAAATAATGAAAAACACACCATGATAGAAAACGTCAAATGTGACAATTAGTCCCAACATAATCCGTAATTAACTGGCTTTGTTATATATATAGGTAGTACATAAAAATATATTTACTTATATAGGTACTTTTCTCATAAAATATACAGGGTGTTCAGTACGACTTACATCATGATCACAAATAAATTCATTGTAAGGGTAGCTAGCTGCTACTCAAAAGGGTTCTTATACCTACTAGCAAAAATCAATTACTATAAGGATCAAATAAATCCCAAAAGGGATGTGAGGCTTCTGCAAAGCCAGAAAGATAGAAAAAGCACCACCATAGAATTTAGTGAGTAAATAAACAATTATACAAAGTTCTTGAAACACAGTGGTACATTAGACAATTTTGGGAAAATATTAAAGGTGTTAAAGAATTGAAAAGTTGGAGTTGATGGTTGTCAGGGATGATCTTTTCAACTGGAATAATTTAAACCGACATCCACTTCCGGTATAATCGAATGTACATGCCAACTTTGTTATTTTCATAAAATTTAAGGTACATAGTGGAATTATTTTATCTTTTCCACCACGTGACCTGAACGAAGCGTATGAATATAATTATTGTAATAGTTCAGACAGATATGTCAAAAGTTAAAAGTATAAATTATAGGTTATATTATGTATAGAATCAGTTGACGTACGCTAAGTAACAAAAAAAAATTTAAAAACAGTATTTTTGCAGACAATGTCAGAAAAACTGTTACTCACAAAATACTGCACTTTTTTAAATGAACAATTACCTGACAAGTAAGAAATACTATTAAGTAAGGTACGTATACTAAGTTCATTCTTTTTCTATTTAAATTAAGAGTAGGTAACGTAATGGAATGGATAAAATAATCCTAATGCTGTACTTACGGTTGGCTTTCCACCTCTAACATTTTATCAATCAATATGTGCATTGTATAATAAATGTACACATAGAGTGTGGCCCATTTGGAATTAGAACACCTCTGTAAAGTCGCTGTTTTTAGTCCGATTTTGATAAACTTTTTTCCAAATTATTGCTCATGGGAAGCTGCATTTTGTGGCAAATTGATAGATTAAGGCCTACTGTGCAATTTCTTTGAAGCGAAAATGCGAAAAGTACTATTAGCGATTTTTTACGTGAAAACTAATTACACCACTGTATTCAGTGACCCCTAAAATGGGTCTGTACCAAATTTCATCCGAAAATACCGCATATTAATTATTAATTTTAAAAATTGATTTATGCACGAAAATGCAGTCTGAAGATCAAGTAAATAAAATAAAAGCAACTCATACAAAAAATTAGTTTATTGAACAAAATATTTTAGCAAAATAACGTAAAATAATAGGGCTAAATTAGATTTTCGTGGCTTCTTCTTCTTCTTTTTTGTATGAATTGCGTTTATTCACTTATTTCATGATTTACTTGACCTACACACTGCATTTTCGTGTATAAATTAATTTTTAAAATTATTAATATGCGGTATTTTCGGATGAAATTTGGTACAGACCCATTTTAGGGGTCACTGAATACAGTGGTGTAATTAGTTTTCACGTAAAAAATCTTATATTATAGTACTTTTCGCACTTTCGCTTCAAAGAAATTGCACAGTAGGCCTTAATTTTTGCGATAGCAATCTATCAATTTGCCACAAAATGCAGCTTCCCATGAGCAATAATTTGAAAAAAAGTTTATCAAAATCGGACTAAAAACAGCGACTTTACAGAGGTGTCCTAATTCCAAATGGGCCACACTGTATATATAAATAATCTATTGCTTATAATGTTTTGATGATTGAGCATAGTTATACCTAGGTAGGTACATAATAAATGTAATGTATACTTATTGCATTGACGAGTATTGACAAGAAGGCGTGTTCTAATAAATAATTTATTGTATCCATCTTGTGTGAGTGGAGCAAGGTCAGCAGCAAGGATGAAAATATCCGTTTCTTGTTATTATGTAAATCTCCATTAAAAAATAGAATTTTAAATTTATAAAACACAAGAGACCATACCTATGCCATAATACCTATTTAGAAAAAAATAAACCTCCCCTTATATTTGTTACTATGTTTTTGACAAGTCAAAATGTAATCGACGAGATTGGTTTGTGGTAGGTTTTAACTTGTAACCATTTTATTTTTTACTTCCGAAATTGAGTCTCCAGAACAACTGTTACTAAATTGTGACGTCAGTTCTCATCAGCACTTCCATAAAATCGATGTTGGCGCCAAATATTATTTTTGAGTTATCAAATTATGCAAGTAATAAATATGACATACTTGATGCTATTTATTGCCAATCAATTTTGTTCAACTTGTCAACGTTCGAGATATCGAAATTTGACTTATAATACTGCAATAAGTTTCTGAAAATGGTTATTTTTATTGAAAGTCGTAACTGAACGCCGAGTATATAATATTTCTTAACCTACTGGCACATAATAAAAGTGTGAAACAATACACGCTTCGTGTAACTTACATTGCAACTATCGAATTTCATACATATTGTATACTTACTTATAGTTAGATACTTATTTCAAAAACTAATCATGATAACTAATAAATTTTATAAGTTTTAGATGTACCTAGTCTTTATGGATAAAAAAGTTGTCAAAAATTAATTCTCTTAGAGTTATGAACTACACACAGAATACCTAATACAGTAGAACCTCGATAAGACAAAGACGAAGGGAAACGTTCAATAATTTGAGTTATTGAGGTTTTTACTTACTATAAGTGTTTAATTTTCCATTTCTTCTTCTCCTAGTGTTTATAATAAAATACTCAGAGCTTTAAGGGGTAAAGAGTTCATTTATTATAAAAAGGTGTCGTTTTTATAATAAATGAACTCTTTACCCCTTAAAGCTCTGAGTATTTTATTATAAGTGTTTAAGTTAAGGAGTTTTTGTTGGTTTATATTTTTACTTACAGAGGTCCGTTTATGAGCGTTGTTTAGGAATTATAGGTAGAGTTAGACGAGCTAGGTTATCTAAATGCAAATGAAACTTCGAAATGTTATTATGTACATACGTATCTACTTTATTTTAGGTTTAAAGGTACATTTATTCAAGTTTATTTTATTCTACATAAAAAAGTCGGTAATTTTTTTTTTTTTCTTTCAAACAATTCACATTTTCTACATCAATTTTATTACTTACTGAGGTGCGATGCCCAAATTATTCGTTTAAGTTATAGAGGGTTCGTATTTTAAGTAAAAGAGGTTTTGGACTCCGAGGGGAAGGGAACACAAAATTTTATGAATTTATAGAGGTTTTTACGTTGTCGAGGTTTAAGTTATCAAGGTTCTACCGTACTTCAATAAAAATTAAAGTCTTCTGTAAATCTTTTTGTCTATTAAAAAAAAAAAAGTAAAAATACATATTGGAGTTTGAAACTACTTTTTGTGTCATTTTGTTTACTATTTATTTATTTATTTATTTATGATAAATATTTATCTACCCAAAAAACAAATAATCAGGTATCTACTTCTGTGTAGTCTGCATCGATAGACAGATTTATTCGTACCTTTTTATAATAAAGGAAAAATATAGGTATTATTTATGCCTGAGTCCTGAATCAAACATCAGTAGAGTAGGTACAACGGTACATACATTTTTCTTTTCAACGATTGTGAATATGCGTCAAGCCATGCGATGGTATAATAGGATAAAAACGAAAATACCATTTACTTACTCGTGTAGCAAATCAAAAGAATATCAGTGCTTTTAAGCAAACAAGTAAGAAAGAAAGCAAAAGAAAACGTTTTTTACTTAAAATATAAATATCTATTCGTCTACTATATCTATACATACACTGAAGAGTACATCAAAATCCTTTGCTCTATGATAATAAGCAGATACGTAAGATTAAAGTGCTCTTGTTTTGCTATTATTGGGGATGAAAGTTAAAAATACATAGATATATTTTAAAATAATACGGCTTGATGCTGATACTGCAACCTACCTTTAAATAGGTACCCTAATAGTCCTTGAATCCTTTACTAACTGGTGGTCGTTTTCAGCCTACCCCCTAGACGTATTTCCGGACTGAATTGGGATATCATTTTGAACTTTCTTTTTTTAAATTTTCTTTGACTTATTTATCAAAGAATGATTTTGCTTGATTCCTTAAGATCACAAGGTTATGGTATGTAACGACAACACGAACAAAATAAGAGTTGTCTCGGCCTTGTCTGTTCCCTTGCACGACTATAGATATAATGTTTTACAGTGTACCCTAAGTAAGAAACTGTTTAAATTAAATATTGTGACTAATACAAAACTATAAAATTACAGTTAGCATTAACTCTACATATCTAATATATAAAATTCCCGTGTCACAATGTTAGTTGACCGATATTTATGTAATTTTATATGCATATTCAGTATTTTTCATACACCTAAGTGATAAGGATTGGCCACCCCTAACTTTTTAATTTTTTGGACAACACTTTTTATTTTTATTTTTTTATGATTTGGCATTAAAAAATACATATAGGTAACCTTAATTTTCATCCTTCTACCACCAACCTCCGTTTTTTAATAGCGATATTAGTACTGTAATAATCTTCAACTCTCAGTGGTCGATAACTGATCATTTATTATCAATCGATTAGCCATCCCCGCTAGGCGTCTACTGATGTTACTACTCACCCAGCAAACAACACGCGGATTGGGGATGAGAATGAAGCAGATTTTTTTAGAATGTTACAGGCAATTCAAATATGTTCTAAGAAGTAAAAGAATGTTTTATTATAACATTTGGCAATGTTCAAGAATGTTCCAGAATCTTGAAGATCATTCAAGAATGTTCCAGAATGTGAAAAAAGGTTAAAGAATGTTTTGAATCATAATGGGATGTTCTGGATAGTTCTAAATTCGCGAATATTCTAGTATGTTCCATCAAACGTGTAATATATTCTTATCCGGACAACGCCGGGTATTGCTGCTTGTATTATAGGTACATATACAGGTATATAATTGTAGCTTAAATAAAACAGGAATGAACATTAATTCTGAAAACTATTATTACATATAGGTACATATAGCGAATTGGTATAAGTATAAGTAGGTATATGAGGTACTTGCTCTACTGGTTGTTATTATTGGAGTATTTTTGCCACAATTATATGACAGTGTTTTTTCCGGTTTCCGTGTATAGTGCCCCCATGCCGTCTAAAATACACGCCATTTACCATTTCATGAATTTCAATACCAATTTACGTAATAATTTCTGCTGACGCATGTATAGATATATGCATGAGTACGTACGTGCATATTCGCATAAAATCTATTTCGAGGCAAGTTTACACTTAATACAAAAGTTTAACAGTATACCTAACTATAAATACTAAGTATTACCTACTAAACTATTTTTTTTTTATACTTATATGTAATAAAAATGTTCAGAACGTACCTATGTGTATTTATGAGTAGGTATCTACAGTAAAACTCGTTTATAAGGTACACGCTTAGATATCTACCGGTTATAACGTATCCACCATATCAAAAATCCTGGCGGTCCTTATGAATGATGAAGAAGACATTTTTCGTATTCATTCGTAGATATTTTAAAACTTTATTCATTTTAGTATTAGATATTATTTAAACTATTTTCTAATATTAGGTATCAAAAAGTGTTTTAAAGCCTTGAAAACGCATGACATTGGATGTGTTTTTATAGTAACTGTGGAAGTAGTAGGTACCTAATTACTTAATAGTCATTTTGATTCTTATGGGGGGCCACGTGCAATGGAGAAGTCAGGCGCCTGTCATCTATACGTACCTAATACCTATATATTATAAATATACGTACAACATTGTCTTATTATATAAATATTGTATGTAAACAAAAGGTAAAGGAACTGGGCTACTATTTATTCGTAAACAATTAATTTGAAAACTTGTTTTTACTAATAAAGGAAAACTGTCAGCGGCATGCGGTTATTCACACTACGGTTGTGTTGGTTGTTCCGTATAAATACATATACCATCAAAGGTAAATAATATATATTATTAATTAGTATCTAGTAGGTAGGTAAGTACCTACATACTTACATAAATAAAAAATGAAAAACAAAATATAATTAATAAGCTATTGGTGGTGTATTTTTGATGAAACATATTTTAAATATATAATAAAAAACAATAAAATGTTTCAACAAATTTATTAAGAAAAATTCTCTTACAATTGTTTCGACAATGATAATGACAGATTTGTCGAAACAATTGTAAGAGAAATTGTCTTAATAAATTTGTTGAAACATTTTATTGTTTTTTATTATATTTAAAACAAAATATGTCTATAGATATATATAAAAGATGAACATTGAATGTAACAAACCAAATTATCTACCTACATATATTTAGGTATTTTCCTACAGTAAAACTCATCTGTTATTAGAGAATCTGTGACGTGTTTACAGAAAAAAGTTACAAAACAAAACAACGGTTTATTAATTACAAAATTAATTTCTCCTACAGTTATAAAAGTGAAATTTATTTCAAGAAAGTCTCTTTAATGTTCCGGTAACACTATTATACTTCTATGAACTTTATCGCCTTAGGCGCGTATCCCATAATGACTTTATCAGCTGTTATGTAACAACCGGTTATGTTTCGTTTTAATCTACTTTTTCATAGGGATTACAGCGTCTAGATTCAATTGTTTTCCATTGATATTTGCTGGTGCTTTTCTAGATGTTAGGAAAGGCCGAGAATATCCTTACAGATCAGGTAAATGTCATTAATTGGCTACACCACATTCAATGTATGAACAAACTTAAAAAAAAAAAGACCTAAGTTATTAGTTTTATTATAATTGAATTAGCGAGGGTACCATAACATGCCTGGAATTTTTTTAGAAAGAACTCGTATGCAAGCTTATTAGCCGAATGAGTGGAATTGTAATCCAGTGATAGATGTTGTGTTAGCGAAGATTCCAGTAGCAGTACTATAGAATTGAATTTGTAAAAAACACCAGTCCTAGTTACACAAACGACTTTATCTAACCTCTTAACTCAAGTCTATATATAATTAAGGGGTAAATAGCAGTATAGTAGATTGGTATTAAAATAGTAAAGAGGCTGTAAAATGAAAATCTGGAGACTTTATTTCGTAAAACGGAATAAAACTACGGTATGACTCTGTTACAGTGTATGTATCCGAGGGACCTCCAGAAATTGGTGCACTACATCAGAAGTTCATTAAAACAGAATTAGACACATTTGCTTACAGTCTCTTTACTCTTATTAATCCTTTATAAAAGTACGTATGTAGTTTCTCAATAGGTACCGTAGACACTGTTGCCTTTTTTAAGAACCTAAAATTGCACTTGTCGACTTGTTATGTACTTGTTTAATCGAAATTCTCAAAACTAAATTAACGGATAAGGCGACATTTACATTATTACAAGAATTTCTTAAATTAAAATACGCTGTAGGTACAATACACACAGCGTACCAAGACTTAGATAAAAAGTATGTTATAATTAATTGATCCTTTTTTCTAACGTTTGGACCCAGACATTAATTTGGTATTTTATATCAGAAGTAGCAGGTAGGTACCCATCTAATAACAGTAGGTAATAGTAAGTACGTTATAAAAGTTACTTTTTCTACTATTGAGTACCTACTCCATTGAAATTGCCAGGACTTTTGATATGGTACGCTATAACCGATATTGAATCCGTAATAAGCGTATGTATAGGTACGTTTTAAGTGAGTTTATTTTCTTCTGGGATACAAACGTCCAATTCCTTTAAAACTTTATTGTTTAATTTTAATTTTAGAACCCTACCACCAGATGTATTTTTTGCTTTAAATTTTTTAATTCTTCAACAATTTTTGAATACATATTTTATTAAAACGATTAGCACATAGGGCTCCTAATAATCCTTCAGATATATTAATTGCATAGACACATACGAGTAATACTTATGTATTACTAATAGATAGTTTTAAGAACAGGATTGATTAGATGTAGATTAAAAAATGAATGTTTAAAAATGCCAAATCGTGAGATTGTTCTGAGGGAATACCTATCTGTAGGTAAACAAACTAAGAAGCAACCACATCCCACATCGTTATAATATTATACCATAATAGTCAGAGAGTCAGCACTTTTTTTCGATGAGGCGGAACGTTCTTCATCCCCACCAGGATACCTAAGTAGATTATGCGTAGAATATACCTACAAACATTGTCATTCGTTCCTTTTCCCTAACGAAACGTACCAGCAAAATGGCCGGTTTTAAAAAGTAAATATAAGGACTTTTAACTAAATGTTTATTATTACGTATAGGTGTAGGTACCTACCTATTATACGTACAATTAACGAAAATAAATAAGAAAAAATACACAAAATCGTATCTATACAATTGTACCTACCTAAATTACACATTTAAATGAATAATTAATTGTCATAAAAAATTACATACCACATAGGGGGCCGTTTTCAGTACCTAATAAGTATTAACCTTACCATCTACATGGTGTAGACAACGATGTATTTCGTAAATAAATGCATTCATTGTACTCTAGATACCTAATGGCTTTTTAGCCGAAACAATTGTTGAGTAATTTTTGAGTATAGATATATTTGTTGAAGTAAAATTGTGTTTTGAGTTCCTCAATGACTTATATTTAGATTCATTTACACAACACATACTTTTATGGGTTGTATTCTTTTCTTATTCTTTAGGGTAAAATTAGTATCTAAAGGATAAATTGATCCTACCCCTCCTTTAATCATTTCATGGACAGGTACATATGCAATTTAAAATTTTATAGGGTAGGTACCTAAGTATACAGTGTCATTAATGGAGATTTTTATGTCGGAAAAAAAATCTTGATAACATGATTTGTGAATTAAATTAATTGTGCGTAAGAATTAATTCGTTTTGTTGGCGTTATTTAGATACTTACTTACTGTTTAATAAATAATAAGTACAAAATTATTTCTGTAGTGTATGTATTGTCCAGAATTTGAATTTAATGATTTTGTTGTTGATCTTTTTCTGGAAATATTGCAGTCTCTATTAATTCACATGCAGTCTTCAATTTTATAGGGTAGGTACATTGACATTAATCAAGATGTTGGAAAAAGACATCTTTGGTTTCTAGCAGTTTAAAAATCATCTTTTAGCCAACGTTTCTTCTGTGCTCCTAGTGGACTTCTTCGAGACTGTTATAACCAAATAAATTAAACATTTCTCATAGACATAGAATCAAGAGTGAAGTACCCAAGGGTAAACCAGATGTCCAGTGGAACCCCTAGAAGGTACAGAAATTCACACTGCCTTAAGAAAAAACTTTCGAGAAGATATGGACAGAATACCGATTGGGTAAAAATTTCGATTCAGCCCCACACAGATTTCTGGTTACAGAATCCTGATTATCTAACAGTTCCGAAGAAGCCTATTAGGAGCACAGAAGAAACCTTGGCTAAAAGATAATTTTTTAAACCGCTATTTCTCGAAGATGTATGTCTCTTTCCAACATCTCGATTAATGTCAATGTATACCTACCCTATAAAATTTAAAACTGCATTTGAATTAATAGAGAATGCAATATTTCCAGAAAGAGATCAACAACAAAATCAATAAATTCAAATTTTGGACAATAAATACACTACAGAAATATTTTTGTACCTACTGATTATTTATTAAACAGTAAGTAAAAGTTATAAGTAAGCACCAACAAAACGAATTAATTTAATTCACAAATCATGTTACCAGGAGCCCAAGAAATAGACCAGGTAGGTAAAAGAAATTTAAAAGCCACCGTCAGAGTACTATATTACATATACATAGGTAGGTAGTACCTAGTAGAGATGGGCAATGATTGAACGAGTCGTTCATTTGAACGACTCTTAAAAAAGAATCGCATGAATCGATTCATTGTTTTCGGTGCGATTCGTTCAAATGAACCGTGCTCTGTATTGAAAATGTAATAGTTTACGATTCTTATTCGTACATGTACATACCTACCTGCATATCTTGGCCCATATCTTTTAAATTCATAAACATTTTTGACATTGTATATTTAACAAAGATAAATAAAATTATAAAAGTTGTACCCATAAGTAAATGATATACTGTTATTAGAATGTGCTTATGTTATACAATTCATATTATGTACAATATACATAGATAGTTAAATACAAATATTTCAGATGTGCCCCAAGAAAAAAATAGAAAGTGAAGATATTTTTATTAATTTGCTTTTAAATTGGTTGGAAAGTTAAACGTAATTTATACTTTAGTAAACGCAATTATACACACATTTTAAAATATGTATACCTATCCATGTACAAAAACATTAAATCTCTATAGGTATAGCACACAAAGGGTGTTTACTTTAACTAAAAGTGATGATTAAAATTTTCAAGCCCCCTAATAGTCTTGAGGAATTTCTTTTCCTATTGCTCTAGACGACTGGATCTGGACATACATACGTAGAAATAATCCTGTTATTTTTATATTATTCATATAAAAAGGTACTTTACGCACAATTTTAATAGAGATTAACATTTAGTGTATATTATGTAAAAGTAAGGGATTTTTAATAAACGACTTGTGGTCGTAAAGGTTATTTTCGATAAGTACCTACATAAAATTGTCGATGTCTAAATGTGTATATTTAATTCACATTAATTTGTCATCGTCGAAATCTTAGATTTATCAAACTAGTAAACGTTATAGTATTGGTTCGTATAGTTTACAGTTCAAATGAACGAAACGAGACAGACGGTTCTTTTATGAAATTGAATCGTGCGAGGTGCGAGGCGATTCATTACAAAGAATCGTTATACCTACTTCGAACGAACACTAACTAAAGAATCGTCGTTCAAATGAACGAATCGTAAGAATCGATTCTTTTTATGAAATTGAATCGTGTGAATCGATTCATCAAAAAGAATCGTATTGCCCACCTCTAGTACCTAGGCATTATTACGTTTCGACCAATATAGAACGCACTTCGTCTGAAGATATACAAATCTCCGCACCATTGGACCGATACGTGACCAATGCCAATGACGTCAGGCTCCTCCCTCAAGATCAATGCGAACCACGAAAATAGACACTTACATGCATGCCTACTCGTTTTTTTTTTACTATTATGTATACACAATATATAGATAAACGCACTTATATGGGTATGTACATTCGTTATCACAGAACTTGACTGATTGAATGAATGACCGACTGAACAAACATATAGCTGAAAAGGCTTATCCATCCATCCATCTAGACAAACACATATCTACCGGGTATCTTATCAATGAATGAATGTATAGCAATAATATATCTATGAATTACATAAGTACCTAATAAGTATAACAAAATGAAAAATAAACAAACGAAAACAGAAACAAAATAAATTAAACGCTACTGTTATTATGTACCTATACTGTGTAATAGATCTAAAAATAGAAACGTAATTTTTTGTTATATTTACTACGCCAGCACGTGTAGCTAATAAAAATCAATTTCATGGGGAGAAGGAAATGGAGGAACGTGACGTAATGAGTACCTAAGCGAAGTTAGTAGTAAACGCCCTAAAAGCGCGGAAAAACAAAGAGACCTTTCTTTTACGCCTAATATTATTTAACCGCACGAACGTGGATGAATCGACCGCGTCCAAACGAACCGAGAAATGGAACGACGACGACAACGGCCTGCCCGTGCCCGTGTTCCTGTGCCTGATGCCCGCCTGCGTCCGCATACTTGAGTTACGCGACGCCCGAAGAGAACAAGTTCCGACAAAATTCGCGAAAAGTGCACCGGAGCAAAACGACATCAGCCACACACGTTTCCATTGTGTACATAAACACACACACGTAAACAAAAGTACAAAGCACACTTACAAATATATACGTACATATGTATGTATGTATGTGTGCATGTACCTACATACATACGTTGTTGCCAGGCGCTGCTGTACCGAACCACCTAAACGGATTTATTGGAATGGCCTTGGCGAAAGTTAAAAAAAGCAATTAAGGGTCACCTTGCGCACGGCCACCACGTATTTGTTCGAATGTGTGCCGCAACACATTCAAACATACGTACATAAATACACGCTACTATATCGCTATCTATCTACATTCAAATACACACAAATATATATATTATATATTACGTACCACATGTTTGTTGTGATGACAAAAACCTGAGGCGCCCGCCGTCCAAAGACAGTCGTCATTTTCGCGAAGCGCTTTCCTCTCTTCCTCGTCAAGCTACCACATCACCGCGCGTTTTTCATTCAATCACTCATTTTCGGATCACATAACAACATATTTTTTGTCAGTTCGATTACTATTACTATTATTGTTGTTTCCTGATCGCTTTTGTTTTTTTTATTATTATTATTATTAACGACTACCTAATAATAACATAACATTATTACTGCGCGCTCGCGCAAACTCGAACCGAAATTACGCAACGTCACGAAACAACATCGAGATACTGTAGATAGAAACAATGACAACACGGGCCGCATCGGAACAAAAAACAAACGAAACCACCATGCATTATTTGATACATAGGTAGGTACTTAAACTTGACGAGCGAATTAGTTGGCATTTTTTTCGCGCAGTAACAAAAAAGCGACGCGCAACAATAATAACAATCAACAAACAAACGAACAACAACACAATATCAACATCAATCGCCGAACTACGACAACGACACACGTATCGGTCGGTTACGTGTGAAGGAGGCCCAAGATAGGCTAATGTGCAGTCGCCTAGGCGCGGATTATTACGGCGTATGGTTAGCTCATCGGCCTGCTTGCGTTGTTGCTGGCCTGCCTCGCAACGCGTGTTGAACAGAGAGCGGATGCGAGGCCGCAATGCAGACGCGCACGCGCTCACCCGTTTCTACGCAACAAGACCGGCCGGTTGTGATCGGATCGGCTGCCGGCAAACACCAAGGGCCTTGGCAATGAACTTGACAGTGGAAATGAAAGACCGAAAGAAAGACACAGAGAGAGAGAGCGAGAGGGAAAGATAAAGGGAGGGAGCGTGCTAGAGGGGAAAAGAGTGAATTTTCGCGGACGCGCGAGGAAGTATCGCGAATGGCAATAATAATAATAACACTACCTACTCACAGTCGCACATATGGTGCACTTGATGCTTTTACACAATAATATTATTGTATGTATGTACATAAATAAGACTTCTAGTAGGTACTTACAGATACACTTATAATGTTTTGCCGATACCGACCAAACACCATCAACAATATTATTTATTTATCAACACACAACAACACAACAAATGATATAGATGGATATCAATACCTATGGTGATTTCTACATAAATTTGGTAAGCATTTTTTATATGCATCTACTGCATTCGAATTGGAAAATAAATGTTCCTTTAAAACAAATACGTCTTTACATATATTTATGATCGACGTCATAACTGTTGATGTGCAAAATGCAAAATAAATTGATTAGTCAGAATAATTAGATAAGTAATTTCAGGACTGATTATAGATAATTACTTATAACGAATTCATTATTAGAGCAATGCAATAATAGATAATTTATAAAGCAAAATTTAACGAAATATTAAGTTTGCGTTTTCTGATAACATTTCACGATAACCGGAAGTGATGTAAATAGTAATTGAATATGATACCTACAACTGAACCAATTTAAATACCTATCTAGTACATGAATTAAAAATGAAATTTTAGTAGGTAGGATAGGTAGCGGATTTATATGCATTTAGATTTAGGTAGGTATTTCTAAAAACTCACTTCGAGCAGCACTTAAAAAAAACTATGATGATCTTTCTAGGTACTACTCACCTAACTCCATGGGGTACAACCAGGAATTTATGTCTAAAATGAGGTCCATTTTAAACGATTCACTTTCACAATGAAGGCGACTCACTGCAAGAAAATAAAAGAAAATTCTTAATATTGTCTACTTATAAAAAATAATTTATCTACCTATCTATCTGTAAATATTTCTATAGGTACAGTTAGGTACTTAATTAAATTATCAAAAATTCAAAAGGAGTTTTGGTTCATTAAAATGAGAAATAATAGATACTTACCTAAGTATATATAGTTTATTAGTATCGATATAATTAATATTTTTATACAGGGTGTCCCAGTAGGTATATAAGGTCAATTTAAAATTTGTAAATTTTTCAGTTGCGCAGAAACTCAACTCCGCCCATTGTTAAACAATTGTTCGAGCATAAGCTCCACCCCTGGGCGTTCCTACGCATTTCATGGCTCATTCTATTTCTGTAGGTAGATATCAACAAATGAATCATTGTCAATCAACAAACAATTGAACAATATTAAAACAATCAACTAATAATTAGAGAGCACATTGTCGTTCTTAAGTGGGCTTGTTTTATGTCTAATAAAAATATAAATAATAATAGGTAATACCAAAGATTTAGAACTTTGTTTTAAATTATTAACTGTTACTATTGGGTAGGTATGACAAAATTTCCACATTGTTGATAATTCAATTGTTTTAGAAGTTTAGTTACCTAATAGGTATCCTTAGGTACCTACAAGTTATTAAGCGGATATTATATGAACTCAAAATAAAATTACTTAATTTGTTCCAATCATAAACGACGACAAGTTAAATTTTATTAGATATTGCCCTAAGTAGGTACCTACACCTAATAGGTAAAGTACATACACTACTTTAGGTAAGTTCACTCATTTTCGGAAATCATGTTGCATAATAATCTAATTTTACACAGGTATTGATAGTTAGTCACACAGGGTTTTCTAATCGAAGACAACAATCGGTTTTAATTATTGTAGGTGACTATTAGTTAGGCATCTACCCGTAGATATGACTTTTATTTCACTGAAATGATTCATTGTTCCCACCAACAATTACCTAAACTACTCTACTCTACTCCTATAAGTAGTTACATACAAGTAATTAATTAAATACCTACTCACACCTTTGTCATTGTTTGAAATTTAATGGTTCTCAGTCTATGTTACTTATTGAGATTATAAGACTTCCAAAATGATATCTACCTAATAAACAAACGAAACTCGACAGGTAATTGTTGATATTCATTTGTTTTTATTTGGCCTAATACTTGCCTGCTACTAACCTCAAAATAATAATAAACAAATGAAACCCAACAGGTACCTAATTGTTATTATTTAAGTATGTGTATGGTAAATAGATACTGATCCTTGTTTAACCAATAAGTAGATAAATAAAATAGTAATTGATTATAGATATTAAGTACAAAATGTAAATCAATTAAAAATGTTTACACTAATAATTCACGTGGCGCGCGTGTTGTGTCTGTTTAATGTCCCATCTACAACAAGAAAATAACGCCATGCTGTCGGCGACTCAGTCCGGCATTTATATATACAAGAATCTACCTCATTGGACGATAAGGGGACATAGGCCGCGCCCATTCTCTATCTAATATGTTTGTATATTCTTACATTATTGAATGTATAATAAGCAATCTACATAAGACCGTATATAATGTATTACGTGAGTACTACCCTTCTTGCTCACATCATCACGAATAATATGTAGTAATAATAATAATAACTACATAGTAGTAAAAACGTTGTGATGATGAATTTTATTAGGATCGCATAATGCTTTCTTTATACATATATGTACACGAACGTATTTATGTATTAGATACAACACCAAACAGCGGCAGTAACAACGATTTTTTACCGTTGTTTATAGTAATAAAATGTTCTAAAAATAACCGCGAGTATATTATGTAGAGTACTATGCATTTTAGGTATTCCTCTAAAATGCTGCAATTTGTACATAGGTAGCAGGTGTTTTTGGGGTAAATCAAAAATGAGTTAAATTTAGTTGTTTAAATAACAATGATTATCATTTATTTAAAATGAACAGGTTTTCGGTTGTTTTATGGTAGGTAATTGTTGCAAGCCTGCAAAAGGAAAAATCCCTATAATTTGTAGGTAATAAACTTTTTTTTTTTTGGTGTAAAAAGAAATAAAACAAAAGCACAACGGCAAATTAAACGCACCTCAACCTGAGTTCACTTTCGTGAAGTTGGCTAATTCAACTTATTTTTACTTAAGTGACGTCAACCTAACCTAACCTCATCTAAATGAGGTCAACCTAACCTATCCTCACTCAAACGATGGCAACCTAACCTAACCAACATTCTGTAAGTGATTTTTCTTTGTTGTTAAAATGAGCTCTAGAAAAAAAAAATAATTACCTATTTATGTTTCAACGAAATGGGTAGGTTTTTAATAAAGCACTCAAAAATCCTTGCAACCAAGAAAATCATTATCAGGATCTGTCTTAATACATACACAATTCACTTTTTTGAAGGAAATATGTTATTTTTACACTAAAGGATTTATTGATCAGGAATTCAGGATCAATGTTTTTTTTTTAAACAGGACGACTCTTTCTGAACCTATTTATACATGGGTACCTATATACTATTATGTACACGAGCATGTACAAATATATATATATATATAGAAGTAAACACTAACCTTGCCCTTGAAAATGACATTTATGAGCCTTTGTTCAACCCCATCTGATGACAGATACTTCATCCGTCGCAGATACACACAGAAATTCCTTATTCGACACCGCGTTATTAACAACATTTTCGATTTTCTTTTTTAATTTGAGTACATTTAAATCCCACATGAATCACCAAAACAGAACACAAAAACTCACGTGGGCGTACGTGGGGGCTATTGTGATATGTTATCCACCCCATTATTATTACACACACAACAATATTTGGGAAAACTTTAAGCCACCAAACAGCTTCAGAATATTGGTAGGTAGGTAATTAAATAATCAAGGAAGAACAAATAACCGTACGAAAAATGCAATTAGGGGGCCCCACGTACCGAATGCGCAATTTTCGTCGTCTCTCTCTCCCCACACCGTTTCTCTCTCTCACCAATATCTTTTGTGTTCCAATGTTCTACTTGTCTCTAGTTCTCCTCTTCCACTGCACTGTTTTGCTTGTTATGATCAACTGTTTCGCTAGTGTGCGAAAATCCATAGCCGCCTATTGCGCAATACATAATTCAATATAATATACGCACATGCTCGATGGATAAAAAGGGCCGCAATACCCGTTTCTTTACGTCATAAATAGCCTAAATTTACTTTAATTAAATCCCAATTATCAGCCAATCAATAGTTGTATCGTTGATAATAAACACTTATCGTAAACACATTTAATAATTGATTGTAAATTAAAAAAACTCCTATTGTTTACACCCTACACCCAAATACCTATTTACCTTAATAAAACACAAATACCTATTCAGGTAATAAAAGTATCTACCTAATTAACATTTAAATCTACCACCTATACCAAGAAGGTACTAAATTATGTAATACCTACCTACCTAGATATAAATAGATAGTATGTACATATAATACATACATATTTATATGCATAAGTAGGTACATGCAGTAGATTTTAACCTAGTTAAGTGTAAAAAAAAAGATTAAACTCCATAAATGCATTTTACATCTACACGAGTTTTGAATAGTTGTTGGTGGTGGGATGACCTAAACCCAGTGACCTTGACCGCTACATGTTACAGCTCAATCGATCGATCTCCCTAGACCTCGCACATGCGTCCCATCTGTTTCATTATCATTCACAATTTAGAAATATAGGTACCCTTATTTGCAAGTATTTAAATAAATATAAGTCAAATCAATTATTATTTTTTTGCAAATATGTAAAAGGTAGCTCTATTTTAATACTTACATACAAATAAGTAAATTTGGACTCCTTTAGTATCAATAAACGTTTTAAAAATAATAAGTTAAACATCTTATTTTTAACGTTTATGTAAAACCTTCCCTTTAATTAATTAATAAACACTTTGACAAAAAGTTTGGAGAATGTTATACAGGCAATAAAAGCCCTTATTCTTTAGGGCAAGTTTATGTAACTTTGTGAAATAATTATATTATAAATAGTTACAAATTAAATACATAAGTATATAAATTTATGGTATATTAAGTATTTTCATCCCTACATAGGTAATTTAAGTATGTAATTGTACCTACAATGTAGGTATTTGCAACAAAGGGTGAAATTACTGAAGAAGAAATATCTTCAAAACCGTTTCAAATGTATTTATATTAGGTACTAGGGCATTCACAGTACTAGTTAAAATTAAATATTATAATAAAAGGCCTTTTAAAATAATCCTTTTTCCTATTTATAACCTTAAAAAAGGCCGGTTTATTAAATAAGTACACTAACCTCTGTCAAACTTCTTTCCTTCAGGATCAATGTCTTTAACATTAAAAATATCTTCAAACAACACACCCGCCATTATAAACAACACTTTATTATTAAAAATTAACTTTAATCTTACGAAAATACATTAACGTTACGATGCAAACACTACATATTTCTAGGTTAATATTTTAATAATCAATTAGAACCACAGAATAAGACGAAATATTTTTCAGAATAACTATAGAGTAATGGAATAGATTAGAGAAAACTGATTACCCTCGGTACATTATATATTATATTACAGCTCAAAATATACTGTCAAGAAAATTTGTTGTAAATATTTACTTAAAAATGTTTAATATTGTAAGTCGTATTAAAAAGTCATAAATTGTGGTACATACTTGATACACTTCCATTTCTAAATGTCGT
Organism: Agrilus mali; assembly: GCA_029378335.1. NCBI lineage: Eukaryota > Metazoa > Arthropoda > Insecta > Coleoptera > Buprestidae > Agrilus > Agrilus mali. Next base: position 3,673,001 of record CM055655.1, on the reverse strand, counting down.
ACAATCAAATTTCAGATATTATTATTATTTACATTTTGAAAAGTTTAAATGTCAAAAAAGTGTAAGTTTAATTATAAAAAATAGTTTTTCGTATTTTGTAATTATATTTTATGTTATAAATTAATTACCATGGCTACGTTACCACCGCGAAGAAACCCTACACCTACGAAAATCTCAAAACAACATTTGACCCCTTTACAAATTCTACTTCAAATGGGATTTCCTAAGCACAGAGCGTAAGTTTTTCACTAATTATTTTATTATATACTTAAATATATATATTGTACCCTTGTAGGGAAAAAGCATTAGCAGCTACAGGAAATAGAGGAGTTCAGTTAGCCTCAGATTGGCTTTTGGCACATGTTAATGATCCCCTTCTTGATGATACTTCACCAAGAGAATACATATTATATGCTTGTCCACTTGGTGAGTTTTTGGAACAGCTACAGAACTTCTGGGAAAAGTCTTTAGAAATTTGTGGATGGAATGGGGCCCACAATTTTATACCACACATTACTTTAGTATCTTTTTTTAAGGTAATATTTTCACAAATTATATTTTAATTGTGTTGAATTTAAAATTTTTAGGCACCAGATGCTGATGCCCCACATTTGTCTATGTCTCTTAAATCGGTAATGGAAAGGCAGGGGGCAATATTGAATGAACCTTTAAAACTTGAAACGTATGCTTCTCCAAATTTTATGGGCTTTTTTGTTGCTGAAGATCATGCAGATTACTTGAAGCGTATAGCAATGCAGTATGTAAAAGAAGTTTCAAATGCTAGTAAGTTTCACCCTCATAGGTTTTTGGGTAAATTATAATTTTCACTAAAATGATAGTACATAAGTAGATTAAATTACTTTTTAATTAAAACAATTACTTGCTAATATTAAAGCTGGGTATTATTATTAGTTTAACCTCAGGTTGTCTGTCCTTGCAGTTATTAGTGACACTTATGAACAATTTGATGCGTTAACAGCCTGTTTTCCTTGGTGTACAACCACCACAGCACGTTGCATTCCAAGGGGTAGTAGATGTAAGGTTTTGCTTTGTGCTTTCTAATTGATTTACTGTCTAATACTTTTAGTTGGTTGTTACTAACATTCATTAAAGAGGAATTGGAAAAATTCAAATTTATGATTAAATTTTGTTTATTATTATAATTAAACAAGTATAGTATACATTATTGTCACAGCCCTTTTTTTAAAGTGAATTGGTCCTTGAAATCCCAATTAAAAAGTTTTTGTTTAACTCCAGTTCCTCATTAAACTGTTGTTTTGTTTATTTTTTAGTAGAAAAAACTACTTTTTTAAACATTATCACAAATTAACATTGTTTTTGTGCCAGTATATTAATGTAGAAAGTTTTGCAAATGCTTTTATCAGTGTTTCATTTGTGTTAAAATATTTTAAAGTAAAAATAGATAATTATGGTTACCATTTTTAGCAATAAGCTTAGAGCCACATGTTAAATCATTACATTTAACTTTGGCATATCAATTTCCAAATGCACAATATTCCCAGTTAAAGGCGTTAGTTGATACATTAGATCCAACATTATCCGCTGGTTGGGAACTTCGTTTGTATTCAAGGGACCCAAGAGTAAATGGAAAACAAGTCCACAAGGTTTATTTCTGTTTTATTATAATTATTAATACGTTTTTTATGCGTTTATCCCTTTTTTTTGTTTAAATTACTGGAATTATCTATAGTATTGTCTCAAGGTGTATGCACTTTTTTTTTAAGGTCATACATCCTTACACTCATACTGAATGTGATGAGCTAGAGTTAAGAACGGGCGATTATGTGTATTTGAGTTCAGAAGCAGTTGCAAATTCTCCAGACGGTTGGGTTGAAGGCACATCTTGGTTGACAGGGTGTACGGGACTTTTACCGGTTAGTTATACTCAAAGGACTGCAGAATCTGATGCTTGGACGCTTCATCGAAAAGTGTCACTTAATAATCCATCAGGTAAATTATGGTGCCTTTTTTTCATGAATTTAATTATTTAAGTTCCATATTTGCTATTTTATGAAGATAAGATAAAAGTCATTTATCATCTAATTTTTAAATTTCACAAGCCATTTATCCTTATTTTACAGAGAGTTCAACAAATGCAATTGGTAGTAGGTCTACTAGTCAAAAGGAATCTCAGAAACAACACCATCCACCTCTGAAACAAAGTTTGTCTGAATCGTACCCAGTGAAACCCTCTTCTGATATGCAGACGTATAAATCTCTTGAAAGTGCTGTTAAAAACACCTCAAATGGAATAGCAGTTGATGCTGCAGCACTTCCCAGGAGAAACTCGCCAGAAATAAACATTAGAAGTAGTCCAATAGAGACAGAAAATCTCGAGACAACTAAACAAACTGAAACCGAGGCAGTAGAAAATAATGACGTCGTATGTTTTAATAACGAAGTAAATTTAGTTCATAAATAAATAATTAATTATTAATGTGGGGGTATTTGTAGGTCCAAATGTTAGATATAACTAATACACGACGAAGATTGTTTATAATGCGACATGGGGAACGCGTGGACTTTACTTTTGGCACTTGGATACCTTATTGTTTTGACGAAGAAGGCAGATATATTCGTAAAGACTTAAATATGCCTGTGGCACTTCCGGAAAGAAAAACTGGCCCTACGGCGTACAAAAAGGACTCACCTTTGACACAAATTGGGCTTTATCAGGCCAGATTGGTTGGAGAAGCCCTTAGAGACTCTAACTCTAGTATACATCATGTATATTGCTCGCCGTCCTTTAGATGCGTGCAGACGTGCGCTGAAGTCTTAAAGGGAATCGGTAGAGAAGATATTAAAATGAAAATTGAACCCGGATTATTTGAGTGGCTTGTTTGGTATCCTGAGGGACTACCAGAATGGTTAACACCCAATGAATTGGTTGATTGCGGTTATAATATCGATTTGGAATATAAGCCGATAGTTCCTATCGAAGAACTTGCAGAGAGGAGGGAAACGTGCGAAAGTTTTTACACAAGAAGCTCTTTTGTTACAAAAAAAATTTTAGAGGTACATTCAAATGGAGATGTGTTCTTTGTGGGACACGCAGCCACTCTGGACGTGTGTACAAGAGAATTAATCGGTGGGAAACCTCGGTCATCGAATGAAATGTCGAAATTGTTACCTAAAGTGCCGTATTGTAGTGTATCCGTTGTTGAAAGTAACGGCGAGAACTGGGAACATGTTGAGCCCCCTTTACCACCCATTATGCACTCAAATAATCAAAGGTTTGATTGGAAACTGTGGCATCAGTAACATTCGCTTTTTAAATGGCTCGATACTTATTTTAGAAATTAATTAATACATATAAACGATACAAATGATCACATTCCTATCACACCAAAGAAAATATTTGTTTAATAATATGCATTATTTTTGCGAACAATGAACTGCGCTGAACAATTTATTTAGGTACAAATTAGCTTCGAATAATGACTTGACTGTTGTAAATGTTAAATATTTAAATTTATTTATTGATTCTAATAAAAAAATTGTAATCAATTTTTTATGCATAGTTGTTTTTAAATATTTTTTGAGCTTCGTTTATCAAAAAAATATTTAGTAAATGTTGATTAGCTTTAATATTTAAAAAGTGTTTCAAGGCACATGTCCTCCTTCCTTCAGCTTTGCCACAAGTGCATCTACATCAGGTAAAATAGCACCAGCCTGTCGTACAGGAGGATCTTCCACACTTACAATTTTAATTCTTGGTGCTACGTCTACCCCTAAGTCTTTGGGGGTTGTTTTAGTAATTGGCTTCTTTTTGGCTTTCTATGAAAAAACTTGTTGTAGTAATTTTAACCACTTATAAAGAAAATAAAAAATTACCATAATATTGGGCAGTGTTGCATATCTGGGTTCATTTAATCTAAGATCTGCACTAATTACTGCTGGAAGTTTACATTTTATTGTTTCTAATCCACCATCAATTTCTCTTGTTACTGTTATTTCATTGTCACCCTTTTCTATCTAAAAATGAATCGGAGCTTTAAAAAAGTTATTTAACAAATAAGTTATACATACCTTAGAAACAAAGACTGCTTGTGGCCAATCTAATACGGCAGCAGTCATCTGGGCTGTTTGATTAGCGTCATCATCTATCGCCTGAAATAAGAACATAGTAACATTACAGACAAGATATTAATAATAAATCTTGAAATAGTAATTAGAACCTGCTTTCCAAGTATGACAATGTCACATTTTTCATTTTGTGCTATTTTAGCTAAAATTTTGGAAACATGGACGGGTTGTAAAGTTTCATATTCTTTTCCAGACACTTCCACATGAATTCCCTTATCTACACCCATGGCTAAAGCAGTTCGGATCACATCCTGAGACTGAGCTGGACCACAAGATACAGCTATTATTTCGGAAGCAATCTTTTTTTCTTTTAATCTAACGGCCTCTTCAACTGCAATTTCATCAAATGGATTCATAGAATGCTTCACCCCATCTGTTACTACCCCTGTTTTATCTGGTTTTACTCTTATCTGAAAAAATATTGAAAAATAACCTCACTTTCCGTACTTCACAAATTATTTTTAACTGTTTACCTTTACTGCATAGTCTATTACACGTTTAACTCCTACTAATATACGGGCCATTTTAAAAATTACTTAATAAAAATTATAAAAAATCAATAAGACTATAAAAATTGAAAAAATATTCTATTTAATACAGACTAATATTTACATAAATATATTAGTTGAAAGGACTTTGCACTTTGGACTTATGAACTACTAATTAGAACTTTGCTTCAAATCAAAATAGATCAAAAATAAAAGGGCAATTTTTAAAATCATAATAATAATATACAGTATAATTTTATTCCAGGATCTAATCATTTCTACTATTTTTTTATAAATGAATTTAATTATTTATTAACATGTCAGTATAATGTTAAATAAATATTACACTTAATGCAAAATAATTATAACTTTTATCTATCATTTTATTACGTGTATATAAAACGCAAAAATTATATTACAATAAGTATTTTTGTATCGTATACAGGGTGTTTTATGATGGTAATGTACTTTGATCTTTTTAGGTCATTTGTACCAGGCTCTAAGTTCTGACAATGGCTATTGGTGGCGCCACGATCTAATTAGTTCTGGTGAACTCCTAATTTAAATATCTTTAATGTGGTACCACGGCACCAGGGGTGCCATTTTTGTTAACTAAAAGTAAAGTGCTGTGCAATTCGAGAGGAAGTCGCCATTTTATATAGTTTTGAACAGTCTTTCGTGCCGTGTACGTGGACGAAGTGCCGTATTTTAGTTATTGTGTAGTATCAGTGGCATCATAAATTATCGTGTTCGAACGTATATGTAAGTAGGTACGTGATTTTTTAACTTTATGATTAGTGTGCTACCGAAAAGTAATTAAAAGCCAGGAAACAAAATCCAGACGTGCTTTACTGAAGGAACCGGTATGTACTTAAGTACTTGCACTTGAATATTGTTATAACCAATAATAGATATTATTTAATATTTTGCTGTATCACACTTGTAAGATCTTTATTTAATTTATTGCGTTCTGGTAAAATTGTTGAAAATTAATTTATAACTTGAAATATCACAAAATTCTTCATTGTCCCTTAAATTTAACCCCCTTCGCCCCCCTTCACCAAATAGGACCTCGATTATTAGTGAAAGGGCTCAGGCCAGACATCCTAAAAATCTTTAATAACTAAATATATTAAAATAACCACTACAAGTTTGAGAGGAAATTAAAGGAAAATTTTCAGTACTTATGAGGATAAAAAGTATGCACTATACAAAATTTTATTTTAACAATCGCAAATGTAGCAGTTTACAAAACTTTAATAATAAACTGGATTGTAAATACCTTAAAATTTAAACTTATATACACGATTTCATTGCACAAACATTTTACTACATATTAATTTACTAGAGTTACTAGGTATTAATGATATTATATTTACATACTCTCTCTTATGTATGAACTGTTACATTTGTCTAAAAAAATTAGTAATTGATAAAAAAATTGATCTGAAGCATTACAAAAATGTGATTTTTTGTAGTAGTTATGGTAAGGAACTCTCAATTCATTAAGGTAATACATAATTAATTATTTGAGGTACTTACATAGATTTCAATGAATTATAAAGAGTGACATTTGCAACTTAAATAAATGAAGTTGTATTATATCAGTATCAAACATATTTGCAATATTTCAGGAGGGAAGATAACATACATAGGTTTTCCTTAGGAAATATTTTTAAATTAAATAAGACTAGTAACATAAAAAAAATGTCCTCATTATTTCCTTTTCACTAAGTTACTTCTCAAAGCAGTTTGTTTGTCATTTGAGAATAAATGGGGTCCATAAGTTGGTAACAATCCAGCTTCTGTACAAGATTTACAGCAGAACCGGGCATAATATTTGTGGGTACAATATTTAGCCCTTACGATCAGCTGGCAGTTGGCAAAGAACTGATTATCGGTACAATTTGGATGTAAATTCAAACCTGGAAAAGTTTTTGTCAGTAATTTAATTTATCAATCTGCCAATCTTAAATTATGTATTTACCTTGAACATTTATATTGAGGGTACTTCGTGATCGCGAATACTGATTTACTGCTTCGCAGGAATAATCACCCGTATCGTTCTGGTCTATTCCTCTTATATAAAGTACGTGGTTATCTAGACAATAAAAAAAATATAAAAATTAAAAACCAAAGGGAGAGAGGCGTATAAATAGTTGAATAATGAACTTTTTCTGAAGGGACCACCAGAGGAACTCAGAACACAACCTTTTAGTATATAGGGCGTTTACAAGATTTTGAGAATCACTTACTTGAAATATAAAACTTGTCTGTTTGTTGAATAGGCTGTCCATCTTTGTACCATTGTACTTGCGGAACAGGGTAGCCTTCCACAATACAATTTAAGGTAACATCACTTCCTACCAGGAAATGTTGTTTCTCGGATGTAATATTGGTCTTTACAGGAACTACAAATATAAATATTTAGATTACAAATGGGCAAATGTCTAACTTTGGTTTGCTTTTAACAAACCAAAAATTAATTTTTTTTTGTTCTATTTACAAATATTGCTACAAGCAAAAACACAAAAGGCAATCAATAAATAGTCGTAGGTACGCAGAAAGAGCCACAAAGCGTTATTTCATGCATTTCTGTTAATTACCCGTGTATCCTTGAGGGGGTTCTACAGCAGGTGGAATTTGTGGTGCTATGTCATTGCCAGTTATATCAGGAGAGGGTTCCTCATAGGGTGGTGGGATGTAAGGTTCTGGTGTAGGTATGGGTCTAGGATAAAATGGTCTTGGGAATCGAGGTCTTTCGGTGGTGGTCGTTGCTTCAGGTGCCGGAATGACATATTTCAAGTATTGTTCGTCTTCTGGTCTAGTACTATATACAGGTCCTAGAGCTTGGACTGTTACAGCCCAGCTGGTTGCCTTGCCTATGCCGTTGTAGGCTTGGCACGTGTACACCCCGAGGTTGGAGAGTTGTACTGATTGTATGAGTAAGGAGAAGTCGCTGGTACCACCGGAGAATTCGTTTGTGTGCATGGGAACCAGGTTATTGTCTTTCCACCAGGTTACGAAAGGAATGGGGTAACCGATAGCATAGCAGTTGAGAACAGCTTTTGATCCCAATGCTACCACCACGTCCGATTTTTCGTCGTTTATTATGGAAGTTGGGTGATCTACACCATCTGTTAGTTTTGTTAGTGTTAGTCATTACGAAAATATCTACTGTGTTATAATTTAAAAAACTACTGCTTGTGAAAGGGCTATTTCAAAGGAAACAGGAAGGATAAAAAGGAAACTATTAATTTATTTTCCTTGAAGTGGAAATGGTTTGAGTTAACTTATCGTATAATAAACAGGAAAATTAGAAGAGAGTTTTCTAGAAAAGAAAGTGCAAATATTTTTTCTACACACAAAGCAGAATTCTACTGTTTTGTGGTTAATTAAATTAATTACAAAGAAGTTATATTAAAATTCATGAGAAGTAAATAAATACCTGTGACGTCAAGTTTAATTTCTCGTTGTATTTCTCCAAGGTTGTTCTTAGCGATGCAAAGGTATACGCCAGAGTCAGTTTTATGAAGGGTGATAATTTGAAGCACCCCGTCTAGTAAAATACGGAAACGGGGTTGGGATCCATCAATCTACACAATTAAGTTACAATAAGTACCTAAAGGGGAAATAAATCCAGGGTATAGTTCCAGAAACTTACGATGAGATTTCCCTTCTTCCAAGTGATATCTGGATTTGGATTTCCTCTAACCGAGCATTTAAGAGTGGCATAGTCACCCTCGCCAGCAGTCACTTCCGGTTCAAACGTTTCTTCTTCTATTACTGGAGGATAATCTAAAAAACAGATAATTGGGTAAATATCACGAACACATCTTGTTAAGAATTATAAAGAGGAGAACAAAGATGTACAGGGACAAATTTGTGATAGACGTAAATGGAAAAATTAAATGGGTACATTTTAGTAGTAAATTAGGAGGTATTGAGAAAAGTAGATGAACAGAGAATGTTAAGGAAAATGTGAGGCAGGATGACAGGACACCTTCAATTATATTAAGGGCTACTCACTGACATATTAGAAGCAGAAACAGGAGTACAAAGAGGTGGAGGAAAATCTAGATTAGACTATTATTCCCAAAATGATTAAAGACGTGGAAGGAATAAGGTTGAGTATTCTATTACTTTTGAACTAATAATTACTGTGAAAGAAGGAAGTACTACTTACATCCTGCCTGGATCGGTGATTGGGTATATGCTGGTAAGTTACTATAACCAGTGGTGACCAATTCAGCAGGTATTTCAAAGTTAGGTGAGTAGGGTGCCAGACAGGAAGTTCCACACCCTGTCGAGCAACACTTCAGATCTACCGAGCAATCTGCATCGTCCCTACATTCCTGATCGCATCTGGCACCTTCTCCACTTAATTGAGGACAGGTTCCTTCTTTTTTCACTGGGAATAACAAAAGTAAAATTATAATTTTATAATAATTACAAAAGGTAGTTGTTGATTTTATTGAGGGTAATATCTACGTACCTGGTCTGCAAGTGGGTACAAAGTTTCTGTCGTCTTCTACGGTTCTGTTTACGTTGAGGTCCACGGAACACCTGGTGCCCGTTTCGCACTGTACGTCCCTGCAGGGGTCATGACACCTACACCTACGGCAATTAGTCTCTTCGTCGACGAATTCTTCCCAACCATACTCGCATAGTAGATTCGTGCATTCATCATTGAATTTTTGGCAGTCGTTGGGGGGTTGAGGTGCTGGTTGTACCACATCGACATTTGCTATTGGTTGATTACAATTAAAGTAAAAATTATTTTGATATCAAGTCGTATAAAAAAATAAACATAAAAATATGTAGGTAGTTTGATATATTTTGTGTGAAAATTTTAATTTCAGTCGTAAGCTTTTGCGGTTTAATGGATTTAAGAACATGCATAAAGGCCATTAAGAAAAAAAAAAGCAAAAAGTGATTTATTAATTAAAAAAATGGTGCAATTATAAAAGCTTATTTATTAAAGAAAGCTCGTTAAATGCTTGAGGGAATAATTTGTTTAGTTTATTTTATATCGTGGAAATTAACAAAAAACAAATTATTCTGTAAAAATGTTATTTTTGTGCATGAATTGTACGAGGAACACTCAAATAGAAAAAATATAACTATAGTTACATAATGTACAAATACAGTGTAAACTCTTTATAACGAAACTCAATAACTTGCTATGTTGTTTTACATATAGTCAATTAATTTTATCTGGAGCAAAAAACAGCGAAAAACGCTGAACATGAACAATTTTTTTTCGTAATAGAGAATCTCTTTGCGCTATAAAGAGTGTATCGACGTACATGTTTTAACGTAAACCAAACAAATTGTGCTCATTTTAATATTATAAGGAGTTTATCGTCATAACTAATGACGTTATAAAAAGTTTACATTGTAATTACTTATATATTTGAATAGTCCTCGTAGTGTAAGGCCGTCAAACTTACGAGGAGGTTCGGTTGGTGCCATGAACTCTCTACAAAATTCTATGCATGCTTGGAAAGTTTTAAAGTTGTTGAAATTGCCACCACAACCACCGTAAATGAAAGGTACACATTCACCCCTTGCGTCATCAAAGTAATATTGTTTATAACCGCCGTCACAAGGACCAACGTCCACTGGTAGTCGGCATATTGCTGTATTTGAGAAATATTTGTTATTTGCCTTATTGTGAGATTAAAAGCAATTTTTTGTTATTATTATTGAAAATTATAACGGTTATACAGGGTGCGACAATAATAGTAGATGGAAGCGAGATTTGTGCCTTAATTATGTAAATTAAGTAAAAGTTTCACTAAATGGACTTGGTAATATTCTAAAATTATTGTACTGTGTCCCCTGAGCACTACCTAAATTATTTTTTTCAAACGGAACACCCTGTGTATTATTACATTTTTGAAATTTTTGTTGAAAATAAATAAAGATCACCTTGATGACCACATATTGGGTCAATGTTGCACCATTTCGGCGTTATTTAGCATTTTTAAAAAAGTAGAATGTTTACAGTGTCTCGAAGAAAAAAAATTATTTTTCAAACGAAAAAAAAAAAAAATAAATAAGAAGTTTCAGTTTTCATCATTATGTTGAAAAACGAATTATTTCTTGTTTCATATCCAAATTTAGTTCATTTTGTCTCGAAGAAAATGAAACAGAAAATTTTTAATTTTTGAAGATTACCGTATCTTCGATAACTATAAAAATTAAAAATTTCCAATTTCATCTTCGTAAAGTAAACTAAATTAAATTTAGATATAAAACAATAGATAATTTCTCGCTCAACACAATGGTCAAACCTGGGTCTTTCTATTTTTTTAAATTTCGAAAATACGATTTTTTTTCCTGAGACACTACAAACATCCTCTTTCTCCAGAAATGCTAAATAATGCCAAAATGACGCCTCTTTGACTAAATATGTGGCCATCAAAGTGACCTTTATTTATTTTCAATAAAAAATTAAGAACTACAGGGTGTTATATTAAAGAAAAATGAAGTTAGTGCCCAGGCGAAACGGTACCTACACCCCGTATAATCAAAAATAATTTCAGCTTATTTAAAATCAATAATAAATGCACAATCTTCTTTACACGCATTAATAGTACACCCTGTACAAGTACTACAAAATTAGTATCTATAATAGGTGTGATATATACAAAGTATTGAAAATTATGGAAACTAAGTGGTAAAGAAAATACCAAGCAATTTTCATTGGGATTAGAGAATGTTTTTAATTATTTTTTCTGCCTAAAGTTTTTCCATATGACCCTTGTATAAAATACCTATGTAAGTTATTTTAGGACCTTTTTTGTTCGAAGGGCACATACTAATCTCTTTTATCGTATGTAAGTTTTAAAAAATGTTTTTCTATCAGCAGAGAGAACAACCGTCTGGTAACTTTTTTGCTAGTGTTTTTCAATAATATCGTAGTGCGTCGTGAATGGACGTGCTTAAGGTTTGAATACGAGAGGTGAGGTCGGTTGTTAGTAGTGGCCAGTCTGTCGTGGAGATCGCGACGCGACGCGTTCGGTAGGTTTTGTGTGTGTTATTTTATTAATTTGTGGTGTTTAAATTTAATTTTACCGTCGATCGACGCTGATAACACGAGTGTCCCGTTTTGATATCCCACATTCGTTGATTTTGAGCAGCTGTAAGTATTAATTTACAGTACATTTGGCGATTTATTGCAACGTAACCTACCATTGTTGAAATTGTCAGACTTCAGCAAATTCGTAAGATAATGAATTGTTTATTGAGTAGAGGGAGGTTTAATGTTAATAACGAATGTTGTTAATTATTATCAAATTCGATATTTATTATATATTCTGTCTTGTCATGCTAATAACATGTAAAATGCGCATGCATCATCGCCTACACCACTGGATGCGTTTGGACATGCTCATAACAACTTTTTTGTCATATATTTGCGTTGTCGAGCCAAATCGAGCAATTTTTGAGGCGCACGTTTCTTAAAAAATATATATAATAACTGTACAATATATTTTGTTCATTAACTTACCACTGGCCGTTTGGTTGGTTACTAGAGGTGGTCTCTGTTCTTCCCTTGTCACGCAGATATTCTCACATTCCCCTTGTGAACTGAATCTGTTACCATTACCATCGCAACCTCCGTAAACGAACTGGGCACATCTTCCGTACGCAGGGTCGTAGTAGTATTTGATAAAGTATCCCCTACATGGGCCTGTTTCTTTCGGTAATCGGCAAACATCTGAAAATTTACAAAATTTCTATTATGTGTCCAAAAAGGGGCTTTGTTTCTTGGGTCGTGTACCTTGTCCGCGGAATTTTCCGCATTGTCTTTCACACTGTTCTTCCGAATTGAATCTGTTCGCGTTGCCCTCACACCCCGTGTAGACGAAAGGTAAACACCTTTGGGTCGATGCATCGTAATAGTAAAGAGATATGCTGTCGTTGCACCTTCCGGCGTCCACAGGTGCGTAACAGATAGATGTTTCAATTGGATAAGCAGCTATAGAAAGGTAGCGATTTTTAATAAAAATTTTTGGATTGATAACAAGAAGCACTTACGTTCCTCTGGTTCTGAATCGTTTCGAGCAGGAAAACTGGGCGCCTCTGGGGCTGGAGTAGGGGGTGTTCTTTTGCATCTGCTCTCACAGGACCATTGGTCGCTGAAACGATTGTCATTGCCCAGGCAACCTCCGTATTTGAATGCCTTGCAGGAATCGGTGGTTTGGTCGTAGTACCACTGTTCATACTCACCATTACATGGTCCAACCACCACCGGAAGTGTGCAAAGATCTAAAAAAAGACGATTAAATAAATCAGAAAACGAAGAGTAGTGTTAATTTTTTCTTGCTGTTATCATTTTTATCACACCATATTACCTGGAGCCTCAGAAAATGTAGGGGTGATTATAAGTGATTATGCTCTAAGGTTACAGAAAATAGTTTTACTTTGAGTATAACAAATATTAAGAAATAGAAATTGTGTGTACCTTGGGAAGGTCCACATTGTTGTTGACATTCTTCGGCAGTAACGAAGTTGTTACCATTACTCTGGCATCCACCGTAAATGAATTGTTTGCAAACTCCATCGCTTCGGTCGTAATGCCAACGTGTGTCGTAGTTTTGACATGGTCCAGGATCTTTCGGTAGGAAGCAAAATTCTGAAAATAAAAAGTGAAAGGATTACCTACAAAGGTTTCCTTTTTAGATATAGGGTGGGCTACCCCTACCTTGTCTAAACGCTGGTTCTTGTGGTAAACCAGGAGGTTGCACCGGTTTCTCTGTTGGAGGAGGTTGAGTGCAGCGTAGTTCACAGGCTTCGACTGATAAGAAGTTGTTGTCGTTACCCTCACAACCCCCGTAGTAAAACGGACGGCACTGTTTAAATTGGGTGTCGTAGTAGTAACGTTCGGTGTAATTTGCACATCCGCCCGTTTCAGCAGGAAGCTGGCACGTGTCCTTTACTGAAGAATAGAAAGGGCATTTAAATTGTCTCAGAAACGGCAGTGGCGGCTCGAATTAGTAGCCACTAAAATACAGATTATAGTATTTGTCGTCGCAGGTGTGTGCCATGAGCAAACCAAAACACTTGCTCATTTGTTTCGTATTATGTGGCACTGAAGACGCTCGAAAATGTAGCTATCCCCACCTCCAATGCAATGTTAACGACTGAACAGATTTTTTGCTGATTATGTAATAATTTTTTAACATTCACATTTAGCTTACCCCATGATATTTTGGTGTCATTAGAGAGCCGCCACCGATATACAAAAACTTATGTAAATTAGTATCTAACCATTAGTGTTTTTAAAATGTTATTCAAATAATTTACTATCTCCTCCGTGCTGGTATTTTGTATATGTATTGTTTAATTCTATTTACAAATTATCATTACATTTTTGTACAAATACTTACCGATATCTTTGGGACAGTCAGCTTCGCATGCTTCTCTGCTTGCGAAATTGTTCAAATTACCTTCGCAACCGGTATAATAGAAGGGCATGCACCGTCTCTCCGAAGAGTCGTAATACCATCTAGGCTCTTTTGCAGAGCAAGTACCCTGTGCCCTTGGTAGAGAACAGTGATCTATTTGTGTAACAAACGTTAGTGAAAACATGCAAACCATCGCCACAAAACACTACATTATTTTAATTTAGTACCGGAAAATGGGGGTGGCACAAGAAGGACACTGGCTAAAATCTTTCAATAACACAACTACAGTTTTAGGTCATTCATTACAATGAAAAAATCGGAGAAATATGTGACAACCCTCTAAGAAAACGTCACTTTAAAAAAGTGTTTATTTTAACTGATCTATGTAAATAGGTTATGTTAGGTTCCTTTTCGTGCCACATGAAAATAAAGTGTAAAATGTTACTGCTAGTATAGTATGTATACTACAAGGTTATATAATTATTATGTATTAAGTTTTTTAACAACCAACATGCCATTTTGCGAGGATATATTCTCGTATAATACCTTTCTTCCTGCCAGGTTCTGAACACCGTTGTTTACAAGCGTCTTCGGTTGGGAAATTGTTATTATTCCCTTTGCAACCACCATATCTGAATTGTTCACACGTTTGAGTTTCTTTGCTGAAGTACCAACGTCTGTAGTGTCCCCTGCATGGTCCCTCTTCTTTGGGCTGCTCGCAAGCGTCTGCAATTAAAAAAAAATTGAAATCGTTTAATTTAGCCATATCTCCCTCCTGTAATGCTTACCGACTGAGTCGTCTCTGACACAAAGTTCTGCGCATTCTTCTCGCGTTTCGAAGCGATTGTTGTTTCCTAAGCAACCACTGTAAATAAATTGGGCGCATTGTTTCCTTTCGTTGTCGTAGTACCACATGGGAGAATATCCGTCACATGGTCCTGATAATTTTGGTAGCAAACAGCGATCTATATAAATAAAGCAAGAATGATTTTTGGTGAAATTAGGAGATGAATTACTGAATAGTTACCTGTTCCTTGAGGTTCAACACAAATCTCCTGGCATTCATCTCGTGATCGGAAACGGTTGTCGTTGCCGTCACAGCCGCCGTACCAAAATCTGGCACATCCACCATATTCCATATCAAAGAACCATTTGACAGGGGTAGTTTCTGCACGAGCCCCTGTCCTTCTCAAGAGTGCAGCTATCTACAAAGTCATCGCAATTATATTCGCACCAGTCAACCAATACGAAGCTTTCGCCAGTTGTTTACCTTGTTGTTTTTTAAGAACTTCATCACATCCCTCGAAGTTTTCACCGCTCGCCTCTGAAACGCCATCCAAACAACAACCGTATTTGGTAGAGTCGCAGCCACATCCTTGGTAGTCGGGTCCTTTTGCAGGAGTTTGGTCGTCTGAGCAGCATCCGAACTCGGTGTTTTGGCATCCGCACCCTGTAACAAAGATTTTACATAAATAAATTCAGTTTAAAAAAAAATATGGTATTTTACCCTGTTTGTGGGGCCCTTTAGCTGCGGTAACTCCGTCCGGACAACAGCCGAACTGGAACGTGTGACACTGGCATCCCTGGAACTCCGGACCTGCTGCAGGAGTGTAGCTATCAGGACAGCATCCGAATTCTGTGTACTGACATCCACACCCTTCACTGTTGTAACCCCTTGCGGCGGTAGAATTGTCAGGACAGCAACCATAGGGCGAATACTGACAGCCACATCCTTTGCAACAATATAATGTCATTTATATAAAATCTTTTTGTCAATATTGTACTTGCCTTCAAGATTTGGTCCTTGAGCTGGCAAAATATTATCCGGGCAGCATCCATAAGAAGTAATTAAGCAACATCCTTCCTTATTGTAACCATGAGCAGGAGTAATGCTGTCCTCGCAACATCCATAAGCGCTTGATTCACATTCCATTTTGCAACCCTTATAGTTAGGTCCTTTGGCTAAAAAACAAAATTATGTAACATAAGTAAGATAAGTAAAACATTGCTGTTGTTTACCAGAAGTGCCATCAGGACAACAGCCGAAGTAAGAGTCGGTACAATTTTCGCTGAAAATGTCACAACCTTCGTAGTCTTCGCCCTGGGCTGTTTCAATTCCATCGGGACAACACCCATAGGTGCTTTCGTTACAAGGTCCCGGTTCTTCAGTAGGAACCAATGTGGTTGTAACACCCTCCTCTTCTTTTTCTTCCCTTTTACATCCTTTTCCTTGCGCGTCTTTTGCTGCGGTGACGTTATCTGGGCAACAACCAAATCTAGAGGAGAAAATTAAAAGATTGATTATTTTCTTCAACTAAAACAAACTATCGTTGCATACTTGGATTTGAGGCATTTTGGTGGTGGAGGCGGACAACCCTCTTTGTTGGTACCTTCAGCTGGGGTCTTTTTATCAGGACAACAACCGAATAATGTTTGTTCGCAGTGGGTTGGTGGACATCCTTTGAAGTTTTTGCCTTTTGCAACGGATACGCCGTCTTCGCAACAGCCGTAGGTTGTTTCATTACACGTTTTAATATCAGGACATCCTGCAAAAAATGATCTATAGTATTCAGGACGATATCTATAGTATGTGGCCAACAATAGGTACCTTTATTAAATGGTCCTTTGGCTGGAGTAATTTGATCAATGCAGCAACCATATTTGCTAGTTTTACAGTCGGGCTTCTTTCTCCTCCTGCATTTTCGAATTTTGCGAAGAAATATGTCCGTGACAGGTGTTGTTTCCCACAGGTCACCTAAGGGTTCTTTTGTTCCCATTTAAATGTATTTTAAGTAGATATACGTACCTTCCGTGGATGATGACCAAATGTCAAATTCTGAAGTAGCTTCGCTTTCTGAGCTACCTCCAGAGGTTTCGGTTGTCACCGACGATCCTTCACTTACGTCTGTACTGCTGTACGCTTCGGTGGTACCTCCGCTTTCTGAAGACGCTTCGGAACTTCCAGAGACTTGTTCTTCAGTGGTGCTTCCAGATACTCCTTCTGATGTAGCCGAAGATTCGTCAGTTGTTAAACCGGAGACCTCAGAGGTGGCTTCTGATGAAGACCCTTCAGTTGTGCTGCCTCCAATTTCGGTAGTACTTCCTTCTGTGTAATCGGAAGTAGTGCTACCTTCGCTTTCATCCGTGCTACTACTACTACCACCGCTGCTGCTGCTACTGCTTTCTTCTGTGGTACTTCCTGACGATTCTTCGATAGTAATGTCGGTTGTCGAAGATTCTGATGTTTCTTCAGTATCCGTGCTCTCGCTTCCGGTTTCTGTGGTAGAAGAGTCCGTTGTGCTGTCGGACGTGACGTCTGTAGTACTTTCAGCATCTGAGGGAGTGTAGGTGATGATTGTGGTCAGGAATGATTCTGTGGAATCCGTATCTGTTGTTGGTGTATCTGTTGTTTGAGTATCGGTGGTTTCAGTGTCCGTGGTTTCAGTGTCTGTGGTTCCAGTGTCGGTGGTTCCGGAGTCTGTTGTTTCAGTGTCTGTTGTCTCAGTGTCCGTTGTTATTGTACTTATGTCTGTTGTACTCTCGTCGGTTGAGAAGAACGAGCTGAAGGTGGTCGATACCACTGAGCTGAGCATGTCAGATATGCTGCTCATGGATAAGCTGCTTTCTGATGTTTCTCCTGATGGTGATGACCCTTCTTCTTCTTCGGTAACGCTGCTGGGTGAGCTACCGAGATCTTCTGAGCTAGTGGTGCCTTCGCTGGTAAGACCGTCGCTGCTCGTGGTACCTGATGGTGTTTCGGAAAGGTCGCCAGAACCTTCGCTCGAGGATGAGAGTGAATCTGTCGAGGGGAATTCGGAAGATTTTGAGGAGTCTGTTATATCAGTCTCTCCTGATCCTGTTTCCGGGCTCGAAATATCGGACGACTGGAACTCCCCGGTGGTGTATGCTGACGAATCATCGCTTACCATGAAGTCTTCTGATACCAGAGTGGATTCTGTATCAACAGTTGAACCACCAGATTCCTGTTATATTACATAATTAATGATATTTTATATAGTTACTAAATATTAATTATTATTACGTAAAGTGTTGTTTCCTCATCCGTGGGTTCATCTTCTGGTTCATAGTCAACCCATTCGCCATCCTCACAGTCTGTGTCGAAATCCTCTTCATATTCTCCCTCTTCGTCTTCTTTTTCTTTTTCCTCGTCATCTTTTTCCTTGCCTTTCTTTTTCTTTGCTGGCTTTTCAGCTTCTTTGTCTGGTTTGGTGACGCCACTTGGTGAAGATTCGACTTCTGCTTTAGTCTCTTCGGTATCTTCCATCGATTTAGTTACACTGGCCGATAATACTTCGTCTATAATGTATAAACTCTTTTGTATGAGTAACTGTTAAGCGGGTATAATATTTTTTACCTGTTGTGCAAGGATCACTGTTGCAGTCTTCAGTTGAAAACTCGATCTTGTTAGGATCACATGCGCTAGGTGCCACTGTTGCGTTATCCTTCATGCATACGACTTTCCGTGATTTTGTGCCACCACCGCATTCTTTAGAGCACTAATAAATGAAATTAAATAACAGTGTTTTTTATAATAAGTACTGCTGAAGAAACTTACGTCACTCCAGGGTCCTGTGAACCATTCTCCGTCACATTCGTCCTTTTCGGCAGTGCAATTTTTCATTGAGTCGTATTTCTTTGAGGGATCGCATTTGCTGTCGTCTATTTTTTTGACACCCTCATCGGTAATTTCTCCACAGAATACCCTTCTGGTTTGGACTCCACCTCCACATTTAGCTGAGCACTAAAGCACATAAGGATAATAACGAAAATCGTTTCAGATCAGTAGAATCGATTTCTTACCTCACTCCATTGAGACGCGTACCATAAATTGTTACATTCAGTGTCAGAGGCGTTACATTGACGTACGTCCTCTGGTTTCGGGATATTCGAGCACAAATCGTCGGGATAAACTTCCCCTTTGGCCGTTGCACATTGGACTCGTCTCGTTTCATTTGCTAGACCACATTTGTTTTCACACTAAAAAAATGTAGACGTAATAAGATAAATATAATATATTTTGTGGTCTTAGCTGTTACCCCACTCCAACTCGAAGTGACCCAGTCTAAGCCTTCGCAAGGCCTAACGTTGCACATTTTTTCGCTTTCCGGTTTATCCTCTTGGGGACAGTTTTCATCGTCTAGTACTTCGATTTTATGGTCGACTTTTCGATAACATTTTACTTGACGGGTTTGTTTACCCTCTCCACAAAGATGATCACACTTAATAAAAATTATAAATGACAACTTTGTTTTAAACCAAAATCAAAAAAATGCAACGTACGGGTTTCCACGGTCCAATAAACCAGTCGGCGCAAATCATCCCCTGGTTGCAGGGTTGTTCGGTGGACGGTTTCTTAACATTCGCACACTGCTGATCGTCGACGATGCTGGCGACACCGTTTGCGATGACCTGTTCGCAAACCACCTGCCTAGTCTGAGTCCCATTGTCTCCACATGGTGCTGAACATTTTCCCCATGGCTTGGCGACCCATTGGGGTTCGCAGGGTTGCTCGTTACACCTCCGGGCCGATTCGGGTTCGTTGCTGGAGTCGCACAAACTGCGGTCTGTTGGTTCTAATGTTCTTCGACCAGCACACGTCACGTTTCTGTATTGGACCCCTGAGGAAGGATTATGATTATGAGAATGTGATAATTTACAAACGTATTGTTAGAAAAGTTCCAGTTATTTTCTTACCGATGAATAAATTTCACGGAAGCAGCACAATAGATAAAGAGTTAAAGTTGCTTAAGTTATTATCTGTTTAGGGTTTTTTATATTGTGTCTTACCTCCGCCACAAGTAACACTGCAAGGAGCATATTCATCAAAGGTCCAAGCATACGTTTCCGTTTCTGAACCGTGCTGTACACCCATCGGTATACTGTATTCGTAGTTAACACCAACGTTTGTGTCTTGATAAAGGAGCTATAACAACACACTCTAAGACCTCAAAACTTTGGACCAAAATATTTATGCTACTTACCACGATGAAGAGGGGTTCTTCGGTCGGTCCCAAAGCAGTTATCATGTCAGGGGCAGCGAATGCCTGGGGAGACCGACTGTAATGGAACGTGGTTCCAGCGCAGGGGATGGAACGAGGAAAATCAATCCTCCAGTTACCATTTAAATAATAATGGCCCGTAGTGTTACGTATGGCTGATAAAAAAATTAAGCAGGGAGTTTTATAAAAAGGATTTTATGACCATAATATAAGTGTGAATTTACCTAAGTAATTGTTGGACTTCGTTCTTTCCCACACTCTGATGTTGGTCGCGCTGGATGGTATAAGGAGGATGTCGTTGTAACCTGTGCGAAACCGCGGTTTTGAAAGATAAACACCGTGAACTCCACACACATTTTACATACCTACCTACTTGCAAGTCCTGCATGTCCAGGAGTCCAGACACTGTTCTGCACGAGCTACCGTCTCCTCCGCAAATTCGACAGTTGTCCTCGCGCTGATTCGAACCCAGCATCATGTCACATCCTACGGGCTAAAAACACCAAAACCAAAACTATCATTTTGTTCAATGTGTTTAGATTTCTACTAGGCTCACATAACAGTTTCCTTCAATGCACACGTCCAAAGAGTCCTCACTGCACCTTGTACCATCTGCAACATGCAGCCTTTGTCTGTAATAAAATCGTTCCCCTTTGGGCATGCAGTTCAGCTCGCAAGAATTAGGGGCCTTGGTGTAAGGGATCCACCTGAAGCAAATCTGTTTTAATAATTTGACTTTTGGTCTTAAGCGGTCTCCTGAAATATTTCGAAGTTTTTAGAGTGCACTTACCGGTAGTAGGAACCCTCGAATGGCATGCTGTCAAATTCGGAGCACTGTTGGGCCCTGTAATCTCCCAAATCGGGACAATCCTAAAATTGTATTCAGGAAAAAGATGATATCAGAATGGTCCCGATTTTAAAAATGACATGGAAAATGTAACATACTTGAGTATTGCAGGAGAAGTGCCTTTTGGAAGGCCCCTGACAGGTGTACCCTTCTTGGCATTGCCTGTGCTGGGTGGACACTCCACCCCCGCAGGTTCTAGAGCAAGGGCTGGGTTCTGACCATTCGGACCATGGTCCAGCATCCGGTCCTTCCCCTCCGCTCGTCACATAGCTCCCTGGTAGATACAGATGTGCCCCCTGTTGCCTTTTGAACCTATCCCTGTGGTGCCTTATGTGCTAAAATGTTGAGCATTTTTATACAGTTAGTAAAAAAATGTTTTGTTAGGTTTGGTCGGGTTGAACTGGTGTCTTACAAAAGGTAAGTGAGTTGAATGAGTCATTTGCAAGCAGCTGTCTGGTCGTATAAATTTTATTGGTTTCTAACGATTCCAAAGTTAAATGGTAGAGAACAAACTGTTGTGGCAATATTCTGCATAGTTTAATTGTCCGGAGGGTCATTCACTCACATCTTAAAATAGTACGGGGAACGGGGCGTAGATAAAAAGAGAAAATTTCATAAATTAATTGCCAGATATGTGCTAGTTTTTTTAATGGCCATCGGCGTTGCCTTTGAAGCAAAACCAATTATTGTTCATTTGACAATTTAATTTAAATGTACCAATAATCTCAACGTGCGCGTCTTGGGAAAATTTGGATCAGTTTGTATTAATTACAGAACCAGTCAAGTTTTTTTCAGTTAATTGATTGAACATTGTTAAATTGTTATTATTCTAAAGATTGAGAAGTTTGATTAATCTAAAAAGTATTGGTACTTACATACGAATTAACTACGCTGCCAAAAAATGTGATTAAAACTAGAACCAGTGTGAGTGGGGACCTGCAAAAAAAATTATATTATATTTTTTTATTAGAAAAAGTGTTGAAATAGTAGAAGGAGTTGTTCAAAAACATTGCTATATTTTATTCGTCCCATTCCTCAAACTCATATTCGCATTTGTTCGATTTTTTATTCCTCCCCCAACCCCAAACGTGATATAGGTATAAAAACATTTTGCGAAGAACACAGTAGTATACAAATACATATACCATTATAAATAGTTGATAGGTGTGTAATTTGTTTTAAATACCTCATTAGTGACAAGATCAACACTCTTAAATAAACCGTACATAATCGGAATTTTATTTTCTCATGTCTGTAGTCTGTACCTATTAGATATCTGTACGTAGGAAAAGAAAACAATTATTAGCAGTCGAGTTTGAGTGCAGATATCGGCAGTTGAGTGTATGTAGTTGTTGCTGAATTGAAGTGCGATCCTGAGATCCTACGATAGATAATTGTTATTCATTGTGGTCGTTACAAAAGGTGCTTCGATAGCGATTGAAGATTAATTACTTCTGTGTGAAGATTTCAATGGCATTGTTGTTAAATTACTTTAGGTTTTAGATCTATGTACATATATACGTACAATAGATACGGCCGATTATGTTTGTTCAAAGAGAAGAAAATGGTATTACATACAAAGCGTTTCGCAGTTAATAATTTAAAACTTTCTCAAATTTTTATGTGCTCGGAGCCCTTTTCACAAGTGTTTCGAGCCTTTTAATGTATCTGAAGTTTTTTGGTTTAATTGAAGAATTTAAAGTGTTTTCCAAGTCCACTGACAAGTGCTTCAGGCCTTAAAGTGTTCTCGAAGCTTTTTTTATGAGTGTTAAAAGCTTTTAGAAGTTTTTGAACTTTTTAGGTGTTTTTGAAGCCTCATTGATGTAATTAAAGCCCTTAAATGTTTTCAAAGCTCTTATGATAGGTGCTTGAAGCTTTTTAATGTATTTAAAGACTTTGTTATTTAATTTGAGCTCCTAAAGTGTTCTCGAAGCTCTTTTTACGAGTGTTTCAAGCTTTTAGATGTTTTTAGAGCCTCTTTGATTTAATTAAAGCCCTTAAATGTTCTCAATATTCTTTTGATAGGTGCTTGAAGCTTTTTAATGTATTTGAAGACTTTTTTATTTAATTTGAGTTCCTAAGGTGTTCTTGAAGCTCTTTTTACGAGTGTTAAAAGCTTTTAGATGTTTTTGAAGCCTCATTGATGTAATTAAAGCCCTTAAATGTTCTCAAAGCTCTTATGATAGGTGCTTGAAGCTTTTTAATGTATTTAAAGACTTTTTTATTCAATTTGAGCTCCTAAATGTTCTCGAAGCTCTTTTTACGAGTGTTTCAAGCTTTTAGATGTTTTTAGAGCCTCTTTGATTTAATTAAAGCCCTTAAATGTTCTCAATATTCTTTTGATAGGTGCTTGAAGCTTTTTAATGTATTTGAAGACTTTTTTATTTAATTTGAGTTCCTAAGGTGTTCTTGAAGCTCTTTTTACGAGTGTTAAAAGCTTTTAGATGTTTTTGAAGCCTCATTGATGTAATTAAAGCCCTTAAATGTTCTCAAAGCTCTTATGATAGGTGCTTGAAGCTTTTTAATGTATTTAAAGACTTTTTTATTCAATTTGAGCTCCTAAACTGTTCTCGAAGCTCTTTTTACGAGTGTTTCAAATTTTAGATGTTTTTAGAGCCTCTTTGATTTAATTAAAGCCCTTAAATGTTCTCAATATTCTTTTGATAGGTGCTTGAAGCTTTTTAATGTATTTGAAGACCTTTTTTTTTTAATTTGAGCTCCTAAGGTGTCCTCGAAGCTCTCTATACGAGGTCTAAAAGCTTTTAAATGTTTTTGAAGCCTCTTAGAATGTTCTCCAGATTCTTTTGACAAGTGCTTCAAGCCTTTTAATCTGTTTAAAGGCTTTTTGGTTTAACTTAAGCCCTTAAAGGGTGCTCTATCTCCTCTTTACAAGTGTCTTCTGAGACATTCGAGGCTTTTCTTGTTTACTAAGTCATGATGGCCCCTTCCAGTTAACCTTAAAATTAATTACACTTCGATGTAATTAGTAGTTTAAAGTATTTAGGACTTCAAGGACTACACTATTTCGAAGAAAAGTTTTGGACTTACAGTTTGAAATTCTTTTGATGAAGTTTTTTCATACATTTGATATGTATCTTGAGCGCATACAAGAAGTTTCCTTTAATGTTCGTGAGTAATATTTTGACAAGAGTGTCATAATCAGTATATGTTGGTAATTGAATGGTACCAGAACTGTTATTACTGTAAAAACTATTGACCTACAGTAACAGAAGGTGGCTACTGGAAGTAATTTTTGCAAGATAGTTTTCCGACTTATTAATGTGTACCTATTTGTACAGGTGCAGGAAGTCTTGTCAAAGAGAACGGAAAATACATAAACATTTGTTTAAAATAACATTTCTGGACGATGCGATATTGCGTACTCGGTGCGTAACTGTAAATGGCGAATATAGGTAACCGTTAATTATTGTTTAAGGCGAGTTGTAATAATAAGCGAGTAGTAAAAGTTTCTTGAATTTTCACAACGAATAATGCGTGATTTCAATTATGAATTAGTCGCGGTTCTTATTCTTGAGTATCAACTGTGTGTCGTCAAACTATTGTGGAACTGACCGTTTTGTCGTTTCAACGGTGCGCCTTTATTGATAGGTACTTACATACGTCGTGACACAAAGAATTAAGCTTTTTAATTTATTTAACATTTAAAATAAGTACATTGTATTAGGTACTTGTACGATTCATTGTTTTATTAATTAATTGCTAAGCTAAATGGATACCTACCATTGTTATTGAAAATTTTGCATCAACAAAGTTCGAACAAGATCTAACAATCGACGACAAAACTGGAATAGTAAAACATAACAGTAGACAGTGAGTGAATCGTAAATGGCGAAGTATACAGAGTGTTTGAAATAATAAGTAGAGAGGTCAGGGTGACCCGAAGTATATTAGATGTTATGGAAAACGAATTTTCTAGGGAAATCCAATAATAATGCACGATTTTAACCTCTCTTTTTATATATATTGTACTATACTAGATACTACACAATTCTTTTTAAAATTTTCGTACCATAAACATCTAATAGACCACTGGCTTTCTTTAGGTCACCATATCTTCTATGTCTATCACACTAATATTATAAAGGCGAAAGTTTGTGAGTATGTGGGTGTGTATGTTTGTTACTTCTTCACGTCTAAACGGCTGGAGCGATTTTAATAAAATTTGGTATGGAGTTAGCTGACACCCTGGATTAACACATAGGCTACGTTTTACTGCGGGAAAATATCTTATTCCCATGGGAAAATCGATGAAAATGAATTCGCGGAATATTATAAATGCGAAAGTAACTCTGTCTGTATGCTACACAATCTCGCCTAAAAATTACTGAACCGATTTAAATGAAATTTGGTACAGAGATAGTCTAGAGCCTGAGAAAGGACATAGGCTACTTTTTAATGCGAAAAAAGGGTTGTAAAGGGTTGAAATATGAAAGTTTGTGCGGAAATTCCGTAATTTTTACAGATTTTTTTGGCTTTTGATTAAATATAAATAAATACAACATTCAATGTTTGTAAAAATTTTACCCTAAAGGGGATAAAATTAGCCGATGAATGTATTTGTCCTAAAATCTTACGGCCCAGAAAATTAAAATATTAAGTGTAAAAAGTTATAGAGGTTTTGTTTATTTGGATCAATAAAAGTAGTTGAATACTAAGCTATATAAACTATTTTAAACTATAATTAAACTATATTAATCTATAATATTATAAATGCGAAAGTAACTCTGTCTGTCTGTGTGTTACGAATCACGCCCAAACTACTGAACCGATTTAAATGAGAATTTGGTACAGAGATAGATAAGTAGATATAAAGCTAGAGGCTTGAAACTTATTTTTTAGGCTTTTGATTAGATATAAATACGACATTCAAAGTTTTTAAAAGTTTTACCCTAAAAGGGGCAAAAATAAGGAATGAAAGTTTTTGTGTAATGACGTCGGCAAAAAGGCTTACGGCCCAGAAAATAAAAATATATAAGAAAAGTCACTATTCCACGCGGACGAAGTCGCGGGCATAGCTAGTAGGTTCATAATGTGTTAACTTTTCATTTCAAAAATATTTGATTATTTTTAATTTTAATTAACATTTTCAGTTAATGTTTACTTACGATTTTTGAATGTCATGACTCAATTCACGATGATATAGTGTTATTGTTACTGGGCTAATAAAAAATATGCCCCACTTTCACTTTCTTTCTCGGTCTCCCAACGACTTTTGCTAATTTAATGACGATAAAAAATTGCATGCGGGTATATGGCGATTTTTAATTATTTAGTAGTAAGTAGGTCCTTGGCTCCTTGGCAAAAGCTACCTACAGGCTGTATTACATATAAATAATACATACATAACATTATGCAAAGCGTCTCGTTTTTATACGTGTAAAGTGTATAATAATAACGGTTCCCAAGTTCAAGGTGAGAGATGACAAATTCGACAGACACGACGAAGCTAATTTAATCACTTCGCAGTCATTCATTCATTCTTTAACTCATTTAACACCTGTTACTGTTAAATTCGCTTTTGGTGCGCACACTTCGTCGTTATCTACCGGAGTTAGTACCTAACAGAAATAGAATGGCTAAGAATTTATGTTATTTTTGGTATCTATTGTTAAGGGTATTTCAGCCTGAAAGTAGTTACAAAGTAGAGAAGATGATTATAGTTTATTTCGCGTAAAGATGAATAAAAGACACATATGCATGTATATAAAATAATCAACGACAACAGAAGCAATTTTTCCTTTATATACTCGTTTTAATGAATAAGAAAAAGATAGATAGAACCCCCAAAAGTAGGTGTTGTGTGAATGAATTTATTTATGAAATACGTTGTTGGCGATGTCCATTTTTCGATATTATTTGCGTTTACAAGGATTTTCTCTTTCGTATGTACTACGGTTCTACACTTCCGGATTATTTCTGCAGATTGTGATAATTGTGTTTTCTAAAACTCAGTCAGTATGTCAGACTCGGTGCTAATAATTATAAACTACTATCTGTTTATTATCTTATCAATTAGGCAGGAAATAATTCTAAAATTAGACGAAACTGAAAAATTTACGCCTCCAATAACTTGCAGAGATTCGTACATTATAATTATGAAGTACTAGCTAGTACCTACTGATGTATTATTAGATCATGTACATACATGAAACATAATATGTGCTGAACACTAAGAAGCCTTTTGATATTGTGTTTGTACACAAGGATATCTGCGTTTTCCTTTGATCTGGGTTCGCTTGCTCTAATCTTTGACTATTATAGGTACGTAATGTATAACGTCGTAAAATACAGGAATGATAGTAAAAATCGTATTCATCTACCTAATAAGTAATGGAAAATGGAGTAGGTACCTATTGGATTTTAAGATTTATTATTACCTACTTTTATACAGGCACGTGGATGTAGTAGATGTAGAAATAAACACCAGATGAAGGAAGAATTTGGAAACCTAAGTACCTTCTGGTAATTTTTAGTTTCTTGTTGCCTAAATTCTTTTTGGGAAGCAGATTGCCCGAGATCTACCAACCCAAAATAGAATAGTTTCAGGTTATCGATAATTCCTAGCAAATTTACCGGATAGCGTGGGCAAAAATGAGATGAAAAGGAACTGATAAACTTCAAATCTGGCCGACACCGTGGCGCTACGTATTTATCGCAATATGGAGTAGTTTTTTGTATTGTACTAGGCCTTTTGTCTACTAATCTCGCACAGCATTTATGTGGGATAAAGATAAACTATCGAAGAATAATAACAAGGTTGTCAATCCAAATTCTTGTTAGACATGGCACCTCATAAGAAGACAACAAATATTATTTCGTTCGTGTTGTCTTTCCTTACTGTAACCGTATCATTGTACCACGCTTAATTGGGACATTAGAAGTAGGAAATAATGTTTGTTTATTTAATAATTACCTACTCATTAAAGTATCGGCATACATAATAGGAAAGCCTAAGAAAAAAGGGCAACGATTTATTTCCATTTAATTAAGAAATGCCGAGAAAGGGGCGGTTGTTTCTTTTGAGAAAAATAATTGACGTTCTATCAATTTTTTTTATTCGGTTCATTAAGATTCCACCGTAATTACCTACTGACAGACAATCTTCGGATGGCCGACAGACTCGGCCAACGCATTTATTCACATACCTCTTCTAAATGCGTATATAACGTAGAATATACGTGTAACATTGACATAACAAGGTAAACCACGACATTTATAGTAGTGTTTAGTTTTTGTATCTTTTTTTAAAAAGAAAATTAAGTGACCAAAACATTTTATCGTAAATATGTAATGATAAGTTTATGGTGGTATAACCCATGTGTTATAAAATCGTAAAGATGTTATCCCAAATGTTTGAATATTTTATACGAATTTTGTGAAAAACAAGCAAACTTATAAAAAATATTCGTAGAAATAAAACCAAAAAAAAATCTTACAGTTTAACTTTTATAATTATTAAAAATTTAGGGGAGAAATGGGAACTAAAATTTGGGCCCGTTTTATTTAGAAAAATAGTCAAAAATTAATGAGGATTTGAAATCACATATCACATCAATAAGTACCTTTTTACCCTTATATACGATAATTTTTATGATTATTCAAATTAATTAAATTTTTAAATGAATACTTATTCAAAATATGAACCCTCTCAACAAAAACTTTTTCCGCTTAATAATTTTTTTTTCCAATAATTGTCCAGGTAAAATTATTACATAATATTTAAGATACAATTGGGCTGTGACTTCTTGAAGGTATTATCTATGTATGGCACGTTGCCTCGTCCTTCTGAAAAGTAACAGGATAGGACAGGTGTAAAATTTACTGTCAGTGGCGAATAAACTTAGCTTGCATAAATGATCGCGCTGAATAGGAAATCCTCAAAACGTGTACATTCATCGAAACCGAAGCCTACTTCTCTGTTTAATATGCGATCTGTGCAATTTCCTTTATTTGCTTATGTACGAAGATTCCTTTTTCGGCCCGACCAACTTCACGTCAATAATATCGTAATATACGACGAGGCAAATAATAATTGACTACTTAAAACACTATAAAATAATAAACAAACCACATATGTACTAGCCAGTATTTTCGAATAAATGGCAAATGGGTGCTGGAGCAGTGCAGTAAGGTTTCTCCGGCAAAGTAGGGGGCGCGAATTGCATTTTAATTCTTTGGTACTTACTACCTTAGTTAAAGTTATTTCTTAAATTGAACCTGAACCAACCATCCGTCTAGTAACCTGACAATTCAGAAATTGGTCTCAATCGTTTCTTTATGTGCCTAATTGAATTTAGCGCCTCTTCCGATCGTAAACTATGCGCACTGGACGAAGAGGCGTTTTGTCGATCGTGACTTTCGAGACGAAGCAAACAAATGACTGTAATTTTATTACTCTCCCTCAGTCGGACGGTCCGTCAGATGCATAATGGAGAATTTAACAACCTGGTTGTAAATAAATATGCATAAAAATCGGTCCGTAAATAGATACCAATCTTAACTGATCGAATCGCCGAACGACTATTGTGAAGCCGAGTACTGGCTCGTCCGTTTATTTCACTCCTTTTATCTACGAGAGCAAATCCTCAATTATTGTCTTAAACAAGACTGGGACTTTAGGTACCAGATCAGAGTAGATGTACGCATGTACTTTGTGAAAAGGGTAGTCCCATGAGATACATTAGTGATACTAGGGGGTAAGCATAGAAATCTATAGAGCATCTGATAGCACTTTTCTAGTATCTAAACTAAGTGTATGAAATAAGGAGAAATTAGTTATTAGTGTAAGAGATGTTGATGGGACATGTGTGTCGTTCAAGTATTTTGACACCGAAGACCTATTAACACTTTTTTGAGATAAAGAGTGAGTTAGGAATCAGAAATAGGTCTGTAGAGATATTCAGGAAGGGCCCCGACTAGAATACTATTTTTCGAATATAGCGAAAGGGGGTAGGGGGGGAGGCGCATGGGCTTCCAGTATTCATACTTTAAAAACTTTCTGATAAAAAGATTATATGTAGAACTCCCTTCAGACATAAAGAGTCTGTAAAGAAGCACAATTGAAACATAAATAGAAGTAAAGAGGGGGTACGAGAACACCCAGACTGAATTAGTTATTAATGTAAGAGATGTTGATGGGAGATGTGTGTCGTTCAAGTCTTTTGACACCAAAGATCTATTAACGATGAGAAAAGGGGGAGAACACTTTTTAGAGATAAAGGGTCAGTTAAGGGACATATTAAAAGCAGAAATAGGTCTGTAGAGATATTCAGGAAGGACCAGACTAGAATTCTTTTTACGAATATAGCGAAAGGTGTAGGTGGAAGGCGCATGATCTTCCAGTATTCATATTAAAGACTTTCTGATAAAAAGATTATATGTAGAACTCCCCTTCAGACATAAAGAGTCTGTGAGAAGCACAATTAAACATAAATAGGAGTAAAGGGGCGTACGAGAACACCCAGATTGAATTAGTTATTAATGTAAGAGATGTTGATGGGAGATGTGTGTCGTTCAAGTTTTTTGACACGTAATGACTAATGACGACGTGAAAAGTGGGTAAAACACTTTTTTAGAGATAAAGGGTAAGTTAGGGGCATATTAGAAGCACAAATAGGTCTGTAGAGATATTCAGGAAGGACCAGACTAGAATTCTTTTTACGAATATAGCGAAAGGTGTAGGTGGGAGGCGCATGATCTTCCAGTATTCATATTAAAGACTTTCTGATAAAAAGATTATATGTAGAACTCCCCTTCAGACATAAAGAGTCTGTGAGAAGCACAATTAAACATAAATAGGAGTAAAGGGGCGTACGAGAACACCCAGATTGAATTAGTTATTAATGTAAGAGATGTTGATGGGAGATGTGTGTCGTTCAAGTTTTTTGACACGTAATGACTAATGACGACGTGAAAAGTGGGTAAAACACTTTTTTAGAGATAAAGGGTAAGTTAGGGGCATATTAGAAGCACAAATAGGTCTGTAGAGATATTCAGGAAGGACCAGACTAGAATTCTTTTTACGAATATAGCGAAAGGTGTAGGTGGGAGGCGCATGATCTTCCAGTATTCATATTAAAGACTTTCTGATAAAAAGATTATATGTAGAACTCCCCTTCAGACATAAAGAGTCTGTGAGAAGCACAATTGAAACATAAATAGGAGTACAGGGGCGTACGAGAACACCCAGACTGAATTAGTTATTAATGTAAGAGATGTTGATGGGAGATGTGTGTCGTTCAAGTTTTTTGACACGTAATGACTAATGACGACGTGAAAAGTGGGTAAAACACTTTTTTAGAGATAAAGGGTAAGTTAGGGGCATATTAGAAGCACAAATAGGTCTGTAGAGATATTCAGGAAGGACCAGACTAGAATTCTTTTTACGAATATAGCGAAAGGTGTAGGTGGGAGGCGCATGATCTTCCAGTATTCATATTAAAGACTTTCTGATAAAAAGATTATATGTAGAACTCCCCTTCAGGCATAAAGAGTCTGTGAGAAGCACAATTGAAACATAAATAGGAGTACAGGGGTGTACGAGAACACCCAGACTGAATTAGTTATTAATGTAAGAGATGTTGATGGGAGATGTGTGTCGTTCAAGTTTTTTGACACGTAATGACTAATGACGACGTGAAAAGTGGGTAAAACACTTTTTTAGAGATAAAGGGTAAGTTAGGGGCATATTAGAAGCACAAATAGGTCTGTAGAGATATTCAGGAAGGACCAGACTAGAATTCTTTTTACGAATATAGCGAAAGGTGTAGGTGGGAGGCGCATGGACTTCCAGTATTCATATTAAAGACTTTCTGATAAAAAGATTATATGTAGAACTCCCCTTCAGACATAAAGAGTCTGTGAGAAGCACAATTGAAACATAAATAGGAGTACAGGGGCGTACGAGAACACCCAGACTGAATTAGTTATTAATGTAAGAGATGTTGATGGGAGATGTGTGTCGTTCAAGTCTTTTGACACCAAAGACCTATTAACGATGAGAAAGTGGGTAGAACACTTTTTAGAGATAAAGGGTGAGTTAGGGACATATTAGGAGCAGAAATATAAGTTATTATGGCTATAGGAAACCCCAGACTGGTGGGTGAGAGGGGGTGGTGTGTGTCGTCTCAGTCTTCAGATGATAAACCTCAAGGAGTGGAATACCTAGATATTCGGAATATTTACTGATCTGTAGTTGGCAATTTTTGGAAATATATGCTTCTATTTGTTGGGAAATAATTCTAAACCCTTTTTTGTCGATTCGAAAATTTTGATAAGGTGTACATACAAAAAAAAAACACAAATCGAGTTCCTTTAAGAGAGGTATTCCTTGTTTGGATTTTAGTTCCTGTGAGTCCTTTGTATCGTAAGTAGCGCGTCCGAGTCTTGCACGTTATTTCAGGGAGTACCTAACGTTTCAAGTTATTATGGTTACGTACCAGATTATAATACTATGAAATACAAATCCATACACACACACCGACAATCGTTCTAAACGTGCACGTCGTCTACGAGTCCAAATACACGCACACCTAGGGAACGTAGGACGTGGGTGGAGAAAATAATTTCAAGGGTGCTGACCTTTTCTATTTTAGTGTAGGTTACTTGTTATGTTCATTTACAATATACTATATACACATATACCTATAGGTATAACACATAGACATGCTTTTGATTTTACGTCGGTTTCTCTTAGAAAACTAATTAATCCCTTCCTCAGGAATTTATAGGCGTAACTTTAATAGTATCCACGAGAATATGTGCTTTTCTCGTGCGTGAACGTTCACAGGGTAACGAATAAGGATTCAAAGCTTCCGGTGGTGTCACAGGACACACCTCACTTCTAGACTATTAGAAAATTACAAAAAATCACTTCTTAATTTTTAATTTGGGGCAACACTTATGTTCCTTCTAGATTACCCAACAAGTAATAATTTTATGTTGATTTAAAGGGAAAAATGTGGGCGTTATATTTTTTAATAAATTTTATTTTAGCAGACGTTGTCAGACAGAAAATAAATTAAAAGTTTTAGGCACACTATATCGTCTGATGCAATGATAAAGATGAGTCCAATTTAGGGATGGTACGAATTAATGAATACCATTTTCGAACAACTTTATCTGCCGGTGTGTCTTTGACATCCACACTAGATTTATTGTGTACTTTGACTAATAGTCAAATTATGATAATAAGGGACCACGTGAAGAAGGGCGACTGTGGGTATTAATGGAACACAAATAATAATGTTTTTTATTAGAATTTTAAGTATGTGCCTAATAATTTTTCGACTAAATAAAAAAATTGTCTCCGCTGTCTACATAGGTACTTGTATTTATGCATTTTGGTATGTGATGAATAATTTAATTTTAATTCAAATGGGACATAAGACATGGACAACAATGATTGTTGATTTGAGCTTAATGTAAGCAATCCTTTCGCTTGTATAACTAACCGCAGGTCGTAGAAATTGTCTGTAGGCTAGTCTGGTGAATCATTACGCGTATTATTTTATGCATGTTAACGTGAAAGAGACAGTATTATGCAAATTAATTAATAAGCCTGGCTGATTGATATTAAGCTACTACATAATTGGTTTGTACACTTTTAATAAGTGGTATTTAAAAAATATAAAAGTACTAAAAAATAATATTACGTAGGTAATGAAATTTGAAACAGTTTATTATTTTAATTAATAAAAACTTGATAATTCTAATAAGAAGAGAAAAGACGGTAGGGGTAGGTAAATAAATAAGAAACAATCAATATCTCATTTGATTTTAATTTCAGTAATTGTGTCCCATGTTGTACATACTCGTACATATATTACAACAGTATCAAATTTCTCGAAACACGAGCAACACAATGGCGCTTGGAAGCAATTTTAAGCTGACGAACATGACAAAGAATTCTTTACCACCCGCGTTCCACGGTCTGCTATCTATTTGTTTGCCTTGTTATAAAAGGTGTAAACAACCCTCCGTGTCTAATTTTTACCTTCATTCAGAAGTCTTAAACTTTGAGGGCACCGGAGGCTTACTACACACGTATAATAACCCATAACAGATAGAGATCTCGTACAAACAAACACACAAATGTAATAAGAGCCCAGCTTCCTTTGCATATTTTATTCCCTGCCGCATCCTCCATTCTTTTATTTTTGTCATTCCAGAATGACAGGTTACGTTTATCAACATCACCGACAGATATGACATCTCATTAGAAAAGAATTGTGGTTTTGTACCTTTTGTCAGTTTTATTAATTCTGTTCTCTTGAAGTAGGTGTTTGAGAGTATTAGTTAGCCCCTAGTTAAAAAGGGGTAAATTAATGGACGGGATGACTAATTAATAAGGTATTTCAGGAATTTTTAATTTTAAAATGTTAACTATAAAATTTAAGATTGCATATGTACGGAATAATCAACGACGGTAGGAGAAATCCACAACCCACAAAAGTATAGTAGGTTTATTTTAGTTTTAAAATTTTAGTCGTTATTTTATTTTAAAGAAAATGACGTGCATTCTTAGCCTCAATTGAACCCAGTTTTTAATTAATTAATTTCTATTACAATTCAGAAGTAGCCAACAAACTACATAATCTAATTTACTTAGAAAAAATCAGTGAACATTTTTGTGACCTATTATTACTAGCAGCAATACCCGGCGTTGCTCGGCTAAGAATATATCACACGTTTTATGGAACATTCTAGAATATTCGCGAATTTAAAACTATCCAGAACATCCCATAATGATTCAAAAAATTTTCTAATTTTTTTTAACATTCTGAAACATTCTTGAATGATCTTCAAGATTCTGGAACATTCTTGAACATTGCCAAATCATTCTGAAATGTTATAATAAAACATTCTTTTACTTCTTAGAACATATTTGAACTGCCTGTAACATTCTAAAAAAATCTGCTTCATTCTCATCCCCACTCCGTGCGTGCTGTTTGCTGGGTGAGTAGTGACATCAGTAGACGCCTGGCGGGGATGACTAATCGATTGATAATAATTGATCAGTTATCGACCACTGAGAGTTGAAGATTATTACAGTACTACGTAATATCGCTATTAAAAAATGGGGGTTGGTAGTAGTAGGGTGAAAATTAAGGGTTATATGTATTTTTTAATGCCAAATCATAAAAAAATTAAAGTAAAAATTTAGTCCAAAAAATAAAAAAGTTAGGGGTGGACAACCCTTATCGTTTAAGGGTATGAAAAATAGATAGTAGCCGATTCTCAGACCTACTGAATATACATATAAAATTTTATAAAAATCGGTGAAGCCGTTTCGGAGGAGTATGCTAACTAACATTCTGACACGAGAATTTTATATATTAAATTAGATTTTGTATTTCAAAATTGTTATTAATATAAAAATACGTAATATTGATAAACTGTATTCAGTAGTGTATTTACATTTAAATACTGTTTAATTTTTTGTTACTTACAATACGTCAACTCGTTTTAACCGATACTTTTATACTGTCAACATTTGACACACAAAAATTACAAAATTTGAATTTTTGTTAAATTTTTTTTAATTAAAAATGAATTTCCGTAAAGTAACGGCAGATACAATTAATTATTTGACCCACGTATATGAATTATTACGATTTTATTCACACACCTTATTCCGGTCACGTGATGGCAAAGATCAAATAATTCAACTATAATATGTATTGTGTGATTGAATCTATTAACGAAATACGTCACCGATATTGAACTTTATTATTATTTATTTGCATGATTGAATTGCATTCATCAAAGGCATTGTGCTTATCACAAGGGAAATTTTAAAATTTTTTAATATAAATTGAAATGATATTAAATTTAACACCAAAGTTATTTATTGATTGTTTAATATTGTTTAGAATTATGATCCTATGCAATCAATCTTACATTTCATATTATGTAATTGACGTTTCGTCTAGATATAAATTAAGTAGAAATTTTTGAGGACTATGTGGAAACTTCCTCTATCTTCTCTGGTGCTGAATTATATTAATTGTGTGGTATAGTATTGAACCTAATGTTGGGATAAAAAGAAATATAGGTATTTAAACTAAAACAATAATAATTCATCCATTTTAATATTAATTGCAGTTTCGAGGCGGTTTTTAGGCCTTTACAAATTAAAATTATTCTCGTCTATTTTGAATCAAACACCGTACGAAATTGTGTTTTATTCAAATGTGATTTTGAACGGCCATAATTCCTCATATTTTATGGTGTTTTCGTGATGACCAATGTCATTAGCTAACACCAGTAACTTTCTCAATGTCGTTTCTCGAACTTCTTCCGTCCTATGCTTACCTCTAATTTATTTATTTAGATGGTTGTTTTTGTGTTTAGTATATATGTTAATGGTTTTAAATAAATTTTGTACGGGCCACACAAGCTCAACTTTCCGAGCTTATAAAATTTCCACAATATCTCAGGATATAGTATTTCATGATTCTTTTTAACAATTATTGTTATTAAGTACATAAGTACGTTA
This sequence comes from Agrilus mali, assembly GCA_029378335.1. NCBI lineage: Eukaryota > Metazoa > Arthropoda > Insecta > Coleoptera > Buprestidae > Agrilus > Agrilus mali. Next base: position 3,636,600 of record CM055655.1, on the reverse strand, counting down.
TAAAAGTTACTTATTTATTGGGTGTTCCATATATAAGAACAACCGCCAGGACTTTTGATATTGTACGTTATAACCGTGAGTTCCTAATAGGCCTGTACGTTATAAGCGACTTTAACCGTATTTTCCTACTTTTATGACGATTGCTCTCGTTTTTTTTTGACATTGGCTGTTTACAAATCTTCATAGTTTACCTTTAAAGCAATTTAATTTTAACCACTCGCCCCGTTCGCGGCTCTCTTTCGGATTCTTAAACAGAACATCCGTTTACGAGCTTCATAAAACTGTACCTTCTAATGTTCCCCGTTGTGAACGAGCAAGCAGCACTATACTACTAAATAGAAAGAGCTTTTACCAGTCGAATATCAAATTGGTTCCGTTTTATTATCTCTCGCAATATATAGGCATAAAGGCCCATATAAGCTTGTCATAAAAAGCTACCAGACATTATACGTATTTACGAACATTTAAACTGAAGTAATAAAGTTAATTATGCACATACGTTGCTCTCTTTCTGATGTATTTGCTTACCTATATTGCCATGGTGGAAGCTTTCTTGCAGTAATCGCGTCTTGTGGTGTGCTAATGGTAACGTTTCGAACGGTGCTTCGTCAAGATTAAAGTTTATCTGTAGGTACTGTAAAGTGCCTCGGTATTTAGAAGGATGTAAGTACCTATGTAGTAGTTGAAGGTACCTGCAGAATGTTCTCAGCAGGATTGTAGTTACTAGGTACTTCACATTGTGAGGGACAATAGTCAATATTGGTTATGCTTAAAATTAGATAAAGTCAAAATAAGATGTTGTTTTGTGCCTTCGAGCAGTTTTAAACCCATTCAGCCACTTCCCTGTGTATGAGATGAAAATGAAGCCCTACAAGTGTTTGGACGGGTTTGATCAGTAAAGTAATAAGCTGGTCAAGCAGCGGCCCAAATAATTACATTTTCTTTTTATTTTTAAGCCTTAAAACTGCCGTTCGTTCAGGAATGCAGAATTACGTATGTAAATAGGCACCAGTAATAAAAGCGTGCGTACGTGTACGAGAGTGTGTGAGCCCTGGACCATGTTTGTTTTCTTGAATCTTGTTGTGTAAATACCACGATTTCTACACATACATACGATTGTAAATGTGTGTGTGTGTGTGCAGTGAATGTAAACGTTTACGTGTGCGTAATGATTAAATGTTGTCTTGCCACTTGCTCTGTGAGAAATGAATCTGATTGTGAGACAGCTTGGCGCGGTCGCGATCCAGGACCGTCTTCTACTGCATTTTTAAAATATACTCGAATCATTATTTAAAAATTCGAGGTATCGAGACTTTGTAAATGGGCCTTTGGATATTTATTTATTTCATACTAGCTATGCTCGCGACTTCGTCCGCGTGGAATAGTTACTTTCGGCAGCATTTAAAATTTTTTTCTTCTATATTTTTATTTTCTGAGCCGTAAGCCTTTTAGCCGACGTCATTACACAAAAACCTTCATTCCTTATTTTTGCCCCCTTTAGGGTAAAATTTTTACAAACTTTAAATGTATTTATATCTAATCAATAGCCTAAAAAATAAGTTTCAAGCATCTAGCTTTATATCTACTTATCTATCTCTGTACCAAATTCTCATTTAAATCGGTTCAGTAGTTTGGGCGTGATTGCGTAACACACAGACAGACAGAGTTACTTTCGCATTTATAATATTATAGATCAGGGGTGAGCAACCTTTTTAATCAACGGGCCAATTTAAATTTTTAAAATTTTTGGGGGCCGCATATAAAGTAACATTAATAATTTTCTAAACTTTATTTATAATAAACATTAGAATAGGAAATATAAAATAAAAAAAAATTAAGATTTCATATACAAATTTTAATGCAACATAAAAGCAAACAAGAAAAGAGCAGAAAAACGAATTTACTTGAAATGTTTAATGAGAAATTTGGCACTGTTTTTTTATACAAGCTGATCAACATCAGCCGGAATTGATGAGGGAGCTACATGTACGCAGCTTTCTAATTGATCTCGGTGGTCATTTTGGATTAATTTCATGGTTAAAAATAATTGTTCGCAAGGATACGTACTTCCGAACAGAGACATCATTTACTTTGCATTTTTCGTCAAAAGCGGAAATTTCTCGGGGCTCACATAAGATTTATAAAAATTTTCGATGTTTACTAAGAAAAACACATTTTTTAAATCAGTATTATTCGGTACTACCATTTTATTATAAGTAATTTTATAACAGTATATTGAAGGGAGAAAGTCGATAATTTTAGAAAAGCTTGGCGGGCCGCGCAAACATGTTTAACGGGCCGCAAGCGGCCCGCGGGCCGCGTGTTGCTCACCCCTGTTATAGATTAATATAGTTTAATTATAGTTTAAAATAGTTTATATAGCTTAGTATTCAACTACTTTTATTGATCCAAATAAACAAAACCTCTATAACTTTTTACACTTAATATTTTAATTTTCTGGGCCGTAAGCTTTTTGGACGACGTCATTACACAAAAACTTTCATCGCCTAATTTTATCCCCTTTAGGGTAAAATTTTTACAAACATTGAATGTCGTATTTATTTATATCTAATCAAAAGTCTAAAAAATCTTTCAAAATTACGGAATTTCCGCACAAACTTTTCTATTTCAACCCCTTACAACCCTTTTTTCGCATTAAAAAGTAGCCTATGTCCTTTCTCAGGCTCTAGACTATCTCTGTACCAAATTTCATTTAAATCGGTTCAGTAAATTTTAGGCGAGATTGTGTAGCATACAGACAGAGTTACTTTCGCATTTATAATATTCCGCGAATTCATTTTCATCGATTTTTCCATAGAAATAAGATATTTTCCCGCAGTAAAACGTAGCCTATGTGTTAATCCAGGGTGTCAGCTAACTCCATACCAAATTTTATTAAAATCGCTCCAGCCGTTTAGAGGTGAAGAACTAACAAACATACACACTCACATACTCACAAACTTTCGCCTTTATTATATTAGTGTGATTACATACAGACAGATAGATAAGGATAGGTAAAATATTTTTTCGGTGCACCGTATTTCACTTTTTTGTAAGACTAAATTTTTGGTCAAAAGACAGAGTTTTTAAAGTACGTTTCAGTGACAAATAATCGTAGAAACTGAACTAAAAAAAACATAATATCAAAGCAGTAAAAGTCAATAAAACTAATTAAAAAACTCTATTAGTACACAACAGCGAATTTCGTGTGCTGTTTTTAAAGATTTATTAAATTAAATCATGTTTTACAAAAATAACACTTTACAAACTAGTTACAAAAATATCTATATAAAAAACTATCAATTAGGGGCGTTGATAATGACAGGGACTTTTGGGACGTTACAGTGAGTGATAGCGGTCACCTGCTACACCACCCTAACCCTTCTGACTCGCTTGTCTGATCTTACTGACTCCTTGATTCCAAAACTAATTATATTATAGTGACTAACATAGAGCCCTTTTAGTTGCCCCAAAACGGAACTTTGAAAGTTGGTCACAGCCTGTTTTTGTCGTGCAATGATGTCGTAATTCTGTGTGGTGGTTTCAAGTTTCGTAAAATTAAATTGAAATCAAAATGAAACATTAATTTTTGAAAAATATGAGCTCTAGGTATGTGATATTACCTAAGAAAGTTATCATTTTATTATTAGACAAAAAAGCTTTCGTTATAATTTGGATGAAGTAATCTAGGATTTTAAGTAATCACATAAAACCCTTTTTTATTACTTTCACCTACTTATCCTCTGTTTGGTATTTTTAAAAGATTATCTACATCTACATAAAACACACATGTTATTATACATACACAGACGTTTATTTTTTTGTTGGTATCATAACGTGGACGTAGGTATGTAATACATAGTATGTAAACGCATGTATGTTTATACTTCTATTCATGTTCTATTGCTATTTTGCTGCTGCGGTTTGATTATTCCAGTAACGATTCATTTACAGAAAGTCAATAAAAAGAAGTTTAAATAAACCTTCTCGACTGGAAATAGTACCGATTGACGGCTATGTTCCGCGTATGGATATCTATGGATGTTTCTTTGTTTGTTTCTTTATCGTATTCCGATTCCTTGTTCCGGAGTTTTACCAGACTACTTTTGATCGTGATAGATAACTAACCGAATGAGTACCTAATTATAAATATACATTCATTACCGACCGTAGGTACACGTACCTACATCTTGTTTCTAGGTACTTAGGAGTACCTACATAGGTACTACCTATGTAACAAAACTAACTAACAATAAACTTGTCTGTTCTGTAACAATTACGTAGGTAACATTTACCTAAACACTTAAAAGAAAAATAAATTTAAACTACTGAGGGTGAAAATAAATTAAATTTTTATGTTTTTTTGAAGGTGTTAATTACGTAATTAATTATAGAATGGATGGGAATGGGACATGAGTAGTGCAAATAACAATACATATAAATAAAATCAATAGAAAGAATAAAAATGGATATGATAACAATGTCGTTGCAGAAAAACTTTATTGTAATCAAATTTATTTAGGGGTGGGTGATTTTTATCCCAGCTTTATCCTAATTAACTTGATAAGCATGTTAGAAATTAGCAGCTCATTAGGGTAGCCTTCATATAGAATTTTATTCAAATATCATCATATAGATTGCTCCTGATGTCGTTGATTATTTCTTGCATATGAAATCTTAATTTTCACAGACTACAGGTATATATGTATGTGGAATTTACTCTATTATAGGTGAGTGTTGTGCGTGTTGGTGTATTGACCTACATTAATTAATACCACCCCCACCATCTCAACCACCACCACGTGTACCTGTACCTACCTGATGTAAACATACCTGGCTGTATTGCCTTTGCCTATGTAAAATAAATTCCTGCGGTTCCCGATCGAGAGTGCCAGACTAAACAATTTAAAATTTGCATCCGTTGGTGAGTTAACACATTCGTGCCATAAAACTAAAACTGATTGCATGCAAATGAGCGCGTTGTTGGTACATATTATTATGGTAGGTCTGTAACGAGAAGGAAGAGACTACAACCAGCCAGGCAGCTCTGCCACTTTTGCCATATCGTTGCAAGATAATTGAGTACATACAAGAATTTCATTAAGGCCTAATGTACATTTGCAGAATTGCTCTCGCTTTATTAGGCTTTATTTTATGTGTGTGTGTATGTGGAACGAGTAAATGTTATGTAATTTTAATTTTGTTCATCGACCCATCGTGCAAAATGTTTATTGCAGACTTTAAGTGCAAATTAAGGTTATAAAGATGATCTTCCGGGCTTGAGGGCAGTGGTCTAATCTAAAGGATGGATTGCTGCCTGACGTTAATGTTTTCGTCATCTTCAGAATTCTCTTCTCACATACAATAGCAGGACGTCAAGAAGAGAACTTCGATACAGAAAGCTATTTCAACGACCTCCACACCTCTGAAGATGTCAGCAATCCACCGTTTAGATTACATTCTAGAATATTCGCGAATTTAAAACTATCCAGAACATCCCATAATGATTCAAAACATTTTCTAACTTTTTTTAACATTCTGAAATATTCTTGAATGATCTTCAAGATTCTGGAACATTCTTGAACATTGCCAAATCATTCTGAAATGTTATTGTAATAAAACATTCTTTTACTTCTTAGAACATATTTGAACTGCCTGTTGTAACATTCTAAAAAAATCTGCTTCATTCTCATCCCCACTCCGTGCGTGCTGTTTGCTGGGTGAGTAATGACATCAGTAGACGCCTGGCGAGGGGTGACTAATCGATTGATAATAATTGATCAGTTATCGACCACTGAGAGTTGAAGATTATTACAGTACTACGTAATATCGCTATTAAAAAATGGGGGTTGGTGGTAGAAGGGTGAAAATTAAGGGTAATATGTATTTTTTAATGCCAAATCATAAAAAAGTAATAATAAAAAATTTTGTCCAAAAAATAAAAAAGTTAAGGGTGGACAATCCTTAAAAAGACAACAGTGTCCACAATAATGTAAAGGATTAATAAAAACAAAGAGACTGTAGCAAATGTGTCTTATTCCATTTTAACGAACTCTTGATTTTTAAGGTCCCCTCGAGTACTTTATAACCGAGTTTTACCGCAACTTTCGAATCATGACGTTAACTAAGATAAGGAAGGTAGTACGTTTTGAATTATGTACTTTTTTGTCTCTGCTTATAAGGGAAAGTGTCAGTTATAATTATATGACACTTTTAGAAAATGTGCAAATATGTAGCCACCAGGAAGTTACCATCAGTTTTTGCTTGGCCAGTATGAGGAAGTTTACATCTCATCCGGCTGTCGGAAAGACGTTCGCTATAAATATATGATGTAACCTTATATCATTATTGTTATTATTTATATCCAGAATGCGATTCCAAAAATATACTTCGTAAAATCTTCATAAGAAGAGCACATGTATTAGGTACATAACTAACTATTAACTACACAAACTATTAATAGATAGTTTAGTTGGTTGGTGTTATGTTATTAAATAAATAAACTAACTAACTTTTGCATCTAATATACAAGTTTGAAATTTATCAGGAAATTCTCATAAATGAAATTAGGTAATTTTATTAATCTTATAGGTAAAGAATTTCAAAGTCATTCTGTTTGAGTGTTTAAATTAATTTAGAATTTCAAAAAGTCGTTTATGGAAGAATATTTTTGTAGGATATTAGGCCATTATATAACCAAAATTGTACCCTGTCCGTAAATACCTTCCATGGGTCATTACTTACCTCCTGATGACTTTCAAAATGCTTGGACCACACACAAAGATTAGCACCCAACCGGGTTATTTTACTAATGTTTTCATCCGGTTCTGAATGTAGGGACCTATTATTAAAGGCATTTATGTTACACAAAAGTTTTATTTTGTTTTGCTTTGTTCCGAAAATTTCATTCACTTTGGCAGAAATAGTTCAAAATTGGGTGCAAAAGAGAAAGAAGGCAAAACAATTATTATGATAACAGCACGTAGGTCAAAACTTTTGTTGTTTTACCCTATTTTACCTCGTGTTGTTGCTGTTCTGAATGCATTGAAATTACGATACAAAAGGATAATTTGCTAATAACCACTTTAATGGGATGTATAAGTTTATGTACGATGTACCTACATATTACAATGAGATTGTTTATCATCTTTAATCGTAAAAATATATAGATACGTCGTCGTTCCCTTCCTCTATTTTCTTAATTGCCTGTCATAAGTTCATGCCAGTCAGTAGGTAGGTGCCCCGTGTTCTCTATGTAAATATTCACTTATTAGTTACTTAGTCAGTACTCAGTAAGTATGTAGGTGCAGCATTGTTCGCATATAAACTCTGTTAATTGAGTATGTACCTACCTAGGCACACAGACAGGGTGATTAGCTGAAGTACGTCACACATTTTAAGAATTGTAGGCCACACGCAACTATAATTTTAAACGGGATTTTGGGACATATTTATAAATATACCTTATCGTCAGAATCATCCAATTGTCATTGTCTAGTAAATAGGGTAAACACAGGAATACAAAAAAAAAGAAACAGAAATCATTCATTTGTTATTTTTTTTGGGTAAAAACAAATGAGAGTAAAAGAATTCACAAAAAAAAGTAAAAAATTACATTATCAAGTATTTTCTTTTAGTAATCATTCAATTGTTATTTTCGCTGTAAATGTTTTAGGGTAAAAACTAACGAAAATACAAAAAAAAAATTACATAGATAATAACGAAAAACGTATGCGCGTGTTGTCAATATTTTTTGAAATTACGGTAACTTATCGACAAATGCGATAGATACCTAAATAAATATTTGAAATTGAACCAGTTAGGTCCTTAAGAATGTGGGCCATTTGGATGATGAACGGAAACTGGAGAACATGTGGATAAACATAATACATTCGTAGGTTATATAATTATACTAACAGCTGTCATTTGTCATTTTTCCAGCTAAAATTTTTCGTCTTATTATTAAGTTGAGTAATAGTGAGACTAAAAAGAAATGCAGATGCAGCTGATTGGCATTGTAAATTGCAAAATACAAAAACAAAACTATTATACAGGGTGTTCCGTACTGTTATGTTCAAAGTTTGGTAAAGTAAAAGTAAAAGTAACGAAATAATTATTGTACATCCATTTTTATTTGTTTCAAAGTTACAGACGTGTGAATTATTGGCAGATAATAATAATAATTTATTCGAAAATATCAATTTAAAAAAAAAATGTCCACCTCCTTGTTGAACGCAGCCTTCTGTCCTAAGCCAACTTCTTACTAGAAGCTAGTGTCAGCTCTGAATCCTTACTTAATTAAAAAAAGCCACCTTCACAGTAATCAGAACAATTTGCTTATTTCAGTTTATTTTACTTTAGTGATTAAGCAATTACTGAAAGAACTAATAGCCTTGTTCATCATATTCTTTTTACTTGAAAATAAGTATACTTTACGTTCCCAAAATTGGAACAAGACGAACGATACAGGACATTTGGTAGGTATAATGTATCAGAACTTACAAAAGATCGAACAATCACAAATCTTAAACTTAATTCAAATGAAGAGGGTGTTGTGTTTTTTGAACCATCATTCAATTCTAATATCCTTTTTCGTAACCTTCTCGTTATAATTAGTGATGTGCCGGATATCCGTATCCGTATCCGTATCCGCGGATATCCGAGGGAAAAGAGAGGTCCGTATCCGTATCCGTTAGTTTTTGGCGGATCTTTTACGGATTTTTTACCTTATTAATTTTAAATTTGTAGATGAAATATATATATTGTGCCGATCAATATAGATTTAGGCAGTACTGTGTGTATAGATGAGTGCGTGGCGGGTTATTGCCGACAAAAGCGGCAATAAATAAAGCAAAAAATAAATATTAAGAGGGATGCCGCCTGCCACATGGTTCACCAAGGACAAAATGCACACGACGACCGAAGAAGACGGTCGTCTTAAATTGATTAGACGCGACCAGATTATTTTAGTTTTAAAATTATTGTGACATTAATATTGCATTATTGGATTTGATGGTGTTTTGTAGACATTTTTCTTAACTGATATACCAAACACAAACGTTTTCTGTGCTGCCCAGTGTCACACTAAACTATACGCGGCGGTAAATATTGCACATAGATCTTTGCAAAGAGACAATCTATTATAAAAGTTAGCTCTTAAAAAGTTTCATAACAGTTTGTCTCTTTCAAAAGGACGATGTACAGGGTGATTCATTATAATGTCGCCCCCCTTTAACTTTGTTATTTGGAGTGTCCCAAAAAAATTAAAAGTATGGTTATGTAGGTGCTAAAAAATAGTTTTTTTTCTATTTATAACAAAAATTTGAAAAATGATCAGTATACAGGGAAAACCAAAAAGTTCATTTTTTTAAATGGATCACCCTATATATGAATTTATTTTTCGATTCCTCGTAAAATTTTAAGCATAATTTATATGACATACCCTATACCTAAATTCAATAGTTTCTGAAATATTCGCATTTGAAACGTTATCATAAAATATTTTATTAAACAATTGTTACAAATAAAGAAGTCCTAGTCCACGCTTTTTATTGAAAACAAATAACTAACAGTGACATTATATAAAAAAAACCGTGTATACGACTACCAAATTGAAAATCTCGATCGTCTTAAAGATTTGATACGGAATTAAATTAATGATTTAAATGAAAATAACCCAGCATTTTCATAACAGATTGATTAGAGAAAATGCGAAGAACCCTTATACAATGTGTTGAAGAAAATGGAGGCCCAGTAGAGCATCTTTATATTCAACTAAAAATTATTTTTGTCATATTATTTATTGTTAGATTTCTTGGTTTGTTGTTGTTTAATAAAATATTTGATTATAACGTTTCAAATGCGAATATTTCAGAAACTATTGAATTTAGGTATACGGTATGTTATATAAATTATGCTTAGAATTTTATGAGGAATCGAAAAATAAATTTATATATAGGGTGATCCATTTAAAAAAAATTAACTTTTTGGTCTTCCCTGTATACTGATCATTTTTCAAATTTTTGTTATAAATAGAAAAAAAGTATTTTTTAGCAACTACATAACCATACCTTTAATTTTTTTGGGACACTCCAAATAACAAAGTTAAATGGGGACGACATTATAATGAATCACCCTGTACCTACAATATTTAGCGTCGCGTACTCTAAGAAAGTAAAGATCCGTATCCGTATTCGCGGATCTTGAGACCAAATATCCGTTTTCAGATCCGTATCCGCGGATATACAATTTTAGCGATCCGGCACATCACTAGTTATAATCATAAATTTTTATTAAGAGTATTATCGAATGAGCTGTGTGGAATGCAGCACACTGTTCTGTAAAGATTTGCGTTTCTTTTGCCAACCAATGGGTGCAAAAGGTTGCGGTAGAGGTTCATCAGGTGGTGAAGATATCTACTGTTAAGTGGTAGAATATTCGACTCATACCGGTAGTTTGCGTTAGAATTATGTTAATTTAGGTGCTATTAATACAATTATTGTTTGAATTTCAACTACACAGCAGGATACATAAATACATATTACAATTAAATATTTTTCTTTTGCTGCACGTCTCAAAGGAGGATCCATCAAGATGTCTCTTTTGTCTGATGAGAAGAACCAATTTCATCTTTTCCACCACTATATAGTAACAAAATGAACATGTGTTGTACATGTGCACTATTTCCTTTATTTTGATACGGAAGAGCAAATCAATCCTTTAATAATAATATTTTCTTATTGTTTACATCCATGCGCGCATATAATTCTCATCGAAAAACAATAGGAGTAAGAAACTCTAATATTCAAAAAATTTTGAAAAAACTAAATGAGTTTTGATAATATAATTACTTTCAGAATAATCGAGACTAAAATATGACGAAATAATTATTTTTGAACAACTTAATAGCTATGATGTAGTAGTAGTTATCTAGTCGATATTGTGAAATACATAAAACTAAATTAATAATTATTAATATTAACAAAAACGTGACTAGAAATTTCTCTTATTAGTTTATGAATAATTAGGTTACAATAAATTACTATTGGTACAGATCCCTTATAAAATTTAAGATTACAAAACTGTATCAATCAATCAACAGAATTTCAACGCCATTGATAAATAATTATGCAAAGTCATGGATAATTGCAACTCAGTCATCAAAATAAATATCTTACTTTTAAAACTACGAAGGCTTAGAAGAGACTTTTATTAAAAATTTTGTTTTGTCTAAAAACTACGTTACGTAACACGAAATTATTTAGAAAATTCTTATTATTAGGTTATGGTGTGTAAAGTGAACAACGAAATGGACATTGTTAAGAAAAAAGTGTTCTTCTCTGGAAACTGTGAAGGTATAGAGATATCATCGGTCTTGGGGTAGGGGAGGGAGAAAGGGGAGAACTGGCTTTTACACACCATAACCTAATCCACATAATTAATAATAATAGTTTCCTAATTAAATCTGTGTTACGTAAGGTGAAAATAATTTAAAAACTAATTATTTTAGATATATTTTCGTGTTACGTATGACAAACAAATTAGTAAACGTTCCTTCGTATACATAGTATCTTAAAAGAATAGTTTTTCTTTTATTAAAAACAGTAAATATTAGGGATGGACTTGGAAAAAATATAGGGGCCGTTCATAAAATACGTTCGCATACAAAGGGGTGGCCTTCTGATTGTGCCAAGGGGGGCAGGGGGTCTACGGCAACGTGACGTTCGCCGTTCATCGAAAAAATTATTAATACTGAATTTTTACAGAATCCTTGGACTTCTGATAAATAGAAACATTATTTATTTGTTAGTTACAAAACTAATTTATTAATTTATTTAAATTTTATTATGAAAATAAAATAAATAATTTTGACTATCAAAATTTGTGTATTATCGATCAAAATTTATCATGTTCAGAGGGGGGGGGTGTTTAGTTTTTGTGACGTAATATTTACAGGGGATCACAGAAAGTGTGACACAGCGTGACAACCGGGGGGGGAGGGAGTCAAAAAAAGCTAATTTTAGCTCCTTAGGAAAAAAATAATTAAGTCAAGATTGAGTTAAGACTTTCGGTTCTATTTACAAATTGTCTCTGTTTTTAGTTAGATATAGGTAAATTGCCAACGACGTATTTCGTAAACAGATTCAGTTACAAAACACATACTTTTGTGGACTGACTACCCATCCTATCGTTGATTATTTCATACACTTGCAATCATAAATTTTATAGGGTGAAACTGGTTTTAATTTTATTTTAAATATTCAATTAGACATTGTGCAACTTAAGACCTCTTTCACATACTACTTATTTTCCATAATACACGTTGCTCGCTAATACACACGTACCTATTATATAGGTAAAGGCCTTATTAAGCACCCGTACCTATCGAAGATATTTTTCAAAAATGGTAATAATAGTAATGAATAGCTGTACAGGTACTTAGACGTATAACAAGTTGGTTTCGCATCGGAAGGAGGAACGTCGCGGTTTTTGTTTTTTTATTTCCTCCGGTCCGGTGCACGTTCCGAGAAGCTTGCGAAAAACGAAAAAAACGAAATACAAAAAGGAACCGAGTTCAAAGACAAGAGACGGCAAAAATTCACATCTCGGCTCTTCAGCAGGTTGATATGCCATCCCATGCAATGCCAGCCGGCGAGGTGGATCGTCTGCCGCCGCCGGCAACCGCCGACCATCATACAGATATATACGTCAATGTAGTGTAAAGGTACTCATCTTTAACAAAATTTATTTAGGGAGTTACATCATTAGATAGAAATCGATGTTTGGGTATGCTAAAATCTTAAAAGAAATTGGGGTGAAATGAGGCCCCACTACACATTTCCAAATATCATCAAGGGAGGCGGAAGGGTTTAAATTAAAAGAAAAATAAGTTTAAAAGCTTCAAAAAACTTATTAGGTACCCTCCGACTTATCAAAAATTCAACTTATCGACGTTCGAAAAATCGAAGTTTGACTGATTAGATTATTAGAATAAAAAATACAGTCTTGTAAAACTTTAAATGTCTTCAAATTTGCCAACAAGAGTTCCGATTTTTTATTTTGAAGAACTGAAGTCAAAAATTCGACTTATCCACTTTAGAGTTTTGGAAGTTTTACTTTTAATCAGTAAAAGCAAAATTCATATTTTTTGACAAACCTCATACATAACTGAGAAAAAAATAATGATCTTTGATAGTTGCATTTTCGGTTTTAACCCTTGCAGAATTTTATATGAGAAGGTTAACTTTTTTCTAAAATTAATATAAAAAAAGTTTTCCATTAGTTGCCAACTTTTTCAGGCATACTGTATAGCTAGGTGGGTATTAATGGAAATAACTCTAAATGTGTTTAATGCTATAAGCTGTTGGTAATAGTAGATTTTTTTAAAATAAAGAAAACGTATCGCGATTGTAACTGAATTGGAATATGGTTTTGAAGTCGGAATAGACCCTTTTATTACATGTTTTGTGGATTATACGAGTTTGATGTTTTGGTATCCCGTCCCTCCCCCTTCCATGGACTAACTCTGGGGCTACGCCACTGCCTCCACTCAATTTGTTCTTGTAGCAAATTAAGCTGTCAATTCTTTTTTATTGTTACCTTTCGCATTATCATGTAGGTATGCAAACATTGTACGCGTATACGCCTTCCTTTTCCGACTTTTATTGAATGATTTAAAGTCCAGAGGTTAACGAATGCAAAAAGGACGATGAGGAACGCCCAACGACGACGTTCCTTAGGAACGTTTCCCACCGTTTATTAATAGGTACATACACACGTACGTATATTTATTACGTATTATATCAATATTATATTATTAATACATATTATTTCGTACGAACGTAAAACGATTTTTAAGTTAGGTACAAATAAGCCAATAAACCGCGGAGTTATATTTCACAGAGTGTGGTACAATAAAATTTGCATTTACTGTAGGTATTTGCATAAGAAGCTACGACAACAGACGAGAGATAATAAATCATGAGTTAAGAGTTTACAAGCAGTTTTCTTCTTTATTATTATTTTTTTTTTTTTGGTAATCACTTTCTTGTTCTTGAAATATAAAAAGAAGATAAGAATGACTTACAATTTTTCGAACCAAAAAAAGACAATGGCAAACTATCCAAACAAAACACTTCCTTAGGGGCTGTTCATAAAATACGTCACGCTAAAATTAGCTGTTTTTGACACCCTCCCCCCGGTTGTCACGCTGTGTCACACTTTCTGTGACCCCCTTGTAAATATTACGTCACAAAAACTAAACCCCCGCCCCCTGAACATGATAAATTTTGATTGATAATACACAAATTTTGATAGTCAAAAATATTTATTTTATTTTCATAATTAAAGTCATTTTTTAAGTGGTAATATTGGATGTATAATAGAAAAATCGAACAATAACTGATAATGACATAAACCATTTCTATCTTCTAGTAATTTCGATTTCAATCCAGGTTTGGTAGCTAAGCTAATACAGGAAGTAACAGATTTGACTTAAGTAGACAATTGGAAGTTGTAAATCAGACTTAAATTGAATACCTGAAGGATAATAAGTCTATAAAAAATCTAATATATAATTAATATGTAGGTATAAAAAAGGTATACATATAAGTACAAAACGAAGACTGAACCTACTGACGATGGCGATGGGGTTAATATAATATGTACTTTATGAGAGGAATTTGTTATCTATACTAATTGTGTCAATTGAATAATTGACAAGGGATGCCCATCGCTTTGTGTGAGATTTTGTCAGCTGAATTAATCACCTAAGTGAAGAGAGTATCTATTAGAAATATTTTAAAGAAACATTACAAGAATGATTAGTAGAATTAAGACGTGGTTTATTTAAAAAAATATTATTTAACTGATGGGGTGTAATGTACCCTTTCTCTATTGTATTCATTCTTTTTCTAACGTCCCTACCTCGAATTCTTCCATGAGTTGACGTATCAATATAGGTAAGCATTCAATTTTGAATATTTGAGTTAGGCACTACAAAAGATCTTTGTTAACACTATAACTTCTTCTAGTCATCCTTAATCAATAGACAGTTGATTCTTCAAAGAAAACGTTTTAATTTGTAAGAAGGAAAATTTATACAATGTCATGTTTACGATTGTGGTAAAAGGATTAAAATACTTTAATGTCGTGTAATACTCTTTAGGAGGCAAATAGATATTGTTAATTCTTTTTGATTATAAACAGTACAATTGATTTTGGAGTTGAATATAATTTCCTTCAAGATAAGAATTAAAGTACTGGCAAATTATTTCTTTTTTCACATTGAGTTGCTGTGAAATACTACATAAACTTTGGAGATATCAACAGTGCATCAGATGAGTAACCAACATGAAAAGGACTCCAAGCCCCAAATCTAAAATCCTTACATAAAATGTTTTGGTCTTTGAAATCTCAATTAAATTTCAAAATATATTAATTGTTAGTTTCTATCAAAAGTAATTAAGTTTAAAACCCTAGGCACTTGTGCAAGAGTCTTTGAAAATTGTATAGGGGCTTGAAAAGGTTCAAATATTTTAAAAAGGTTGTGAAGGGGGCTTCAAGCACTCTGAGGCAATCAAATTAAACTAAATGGGTTCAAAATTCATGCTTGTATTAAGTCAGTATGGTGTCAGACACATCAAAAGACTTGAAACACATGATAAGAGCTTTAAGCACACTATAATTTGCAGCATTCATGAAAAGAGCTTCGAGAACACTTTAAGAGTTTATATAAACCTGAATGGGCTTCAAATTCATTGATGGACATGAAAAAATTGTCAAGAGGGCTTCGTGGATATTATCAGGGCTTGTATTAAATTAGTAGGGCATCAGATACATCAAAAGACTTGAAACACTTTTAACAAAGGCTTGAAGCACACTATAAGGGCTTGAATTAAACCAATGAGGCTTCAAATACATAAAAACACTTGAAGCACTTATGAAGAGGGCTTTGAGCACACAAAGGGCTTGGGTTAAACCAAAAGATGTTTGAAATACATTAAAAAGTTTGAGGAACATGTGACTAGGGCTTCGAGCACACTTTAGGGACTTTAAGATTAAACTGAATGGGCTTTAAAATCATTGAAGGACATGAAAAAATTATGAAGAGGGCTTCGAGGACATTATCAGAGCTTGTATTATATCAGTAGGGCATCAAACACATCAAAAGACTTGAAACACTTGTAACAAGGGCTTGAAGCACACTATAAGGGCTTGAATTAAATCAAAAAGGCTTATAATATATCAAAAGACTTGAAGCACTTATGAAGAGTGCTTTGAGTACACTTAAAGTGCTGGTTTTAAACCAAAATGGGTTTCAAATACATTAAAAAGTTTGAGGAACTTGTGACGAGGGCTTCAGGCACACTTTAGGGACTTTAAGATTAAACTGAATGGGCTTCAAAATCATTGAAAGACTTGAAAAAATTATGAAGGGGGCTTTGAAGGCATTATCAGGGCTTGTATTAAATCAGTAGGGCATCAGATACATCAAAAGACTTGAAACACTTGTAACAAGGGCTTGAAGCACACTATAAGGGCTTGAATTAAACCAAAAAGGCTTATAATATATCAAAAGACTTGAAGCACTTATGAAGAGTGCTTTGAGTACACTTAAAGTGCTGGTTTTAAACCAAAATGGGTTTCAAATACATTAAAAAGTTTGAGGAACTTGTGACGAGGGCTTCGAGCACACTTTAGAGGCTCATATTAAACTGAACGGACTTCAAAATTATTGAAAGACCTGAAAAAATTATGAAAGGGGCTTCGAGGACATCATCAGGGCTTGTATTAAATTAGAAGGGCATCAGACACATCAAAAGACTTGAAACACTTGTAACAAAAGCTTGAAGCATACTATAAGGGCTTGAATTAAACTAAAAAGGCTTCAAATACATCAAAAGACTTGAAGCACTTATGGAGAGTGCTTTGAGCACACTTAAAGAGCTGGTATTAAACCATAATGGGTTTCAAATACATTAAAAAGTTTGAGCAACTTGTGACGAGGGCTTCGAGCACACTTTAGGGGCTTATATTAAACTGAATGGGCTTCAAAATCATTGAAAGACTTGAAAAAAATATGAAGAGGGCTTCGTGGATATTATCAGGGCTTGTATTAAATTGGTAGGGCATCAAACACATCAAAAGACTTGAAACACTTGTAACAAAAGCTTGAAGCACACTATAAGGGCTTGAATTAAACTAAAAAGGCTTCAAATACATCAAAAGACTTGAAGCACTTATGAAGAGTGCTTTGAGCACACTAGAAGTGCTGGTATGAAACCAAAATGGGTTTTAAATACATTAAAAAGTTTGAGGAACTTGTGACAAGGGCTTCGAGCACACTTTAGGGGCTCATATTAAACTGAACGGACTTCAAAATTATTGAAAGACCTGAAAAAATTATGAAAGAGGCTTCGAGGACATCATCAGGGCTTGTATTAAATTAGAAGGGCATCAGACACATCAAAAGACTTGAAACACTTGTAACAAGGGTTTGAAGCACACTATAAGGGCTTGAGTTAAACCAAAAGGAGATGAAATGGTCCATTAAAAGCTATAACCCCATTTTGTTGGTTTTGTTATGTTACTGACTGTTCTTTTTCTGCCCCTTATTGACACTCAATTAATTTTGATTTACAGAAATAATGGTAAAATTATGTAATTCTTTGGTCAATTATCCAAATAGCAGGTTCAAGTTTACAAATTTGTCGGCCTCATTAAAAATAAAAAAAAAGGACACGAACAGCTTATTTCACAATATTACCGATTATTATTCTCTGCCGATTTGATCGGCGAAGCGTTACACCTTTTCGCGCTTATGACTAATTTCCGATTTTACACGGGACGGACTGCACAGATGATGGAGCATTTTTCCTGAGAAATCGCCAAATCTGAAACAAGGTGCTATGGACAGAAAAAAAACGTCTAGAAATTACCAACGAGCCACGCAAAAACGTTGAACTTGGTTCTAACTTTACAAGTTTATAATTGAAATTGTCTGTAACAATGGACCGTCTAATTTATGGTACAAAAGTTAAGTTGCAAAATTTTGGCACACTACACCAAAAATTTAAACGGAATCGTAAGCTCGTTCTCGAGTTCTTAAGTGTCTAAAATGCGTAAGTAATAATTTCAGGATCAAAAGCTAATTAAATAATAAGTGCTTGGTATTTTACTAATAGGAGATATTTGGGGTTATTTCAAGTAATTTCTTGTGTTTCTTGTGGGGTTAGACAATAGACACTATCAAGAATCTGTGTGGTTTGCTTCGTACCGTATTCGAGGTGGTAAGGGTAAGGGCATGGGAGGGAGTGGTTATCGACCACCGTATCCTGGCATATCGATTGTGATAAAGATACAATTTCTTGGACTTAAACAGCGTGTAACCGAGCCACATGGATGGACGGATACTACCATACCAACCAGGCTAGACGTTTTATTTTTTATATACGTACATGAATGCGATCATGTTTAAGTACTACATACATATTTAAAACAAACACCTTCGCACGATCTTACGAGCTCATTGTGTTTGTGTAGGATATGTGATGTTTTTTTATATGCGTGTGCATGAGAGTGAGTGTGAGTGGTTGTGCTTATAAAAGTTTATCCACATAGCATCTCATCTCGTCCGTCTCCGCTCCCAAGTACAAATATATCCCTTTTTTACCGGGATCAGGTTACACCCTCGGGTTGCACCAACACCAGCAGAGTGGTTAGTTGGTTGGTTGGTGTCTATGAACTCGCTTTGTACTTAGGTTGCAGTTTTATCAAAGTCACTTAAGACCATTGAAGTGTACGGTTTTTTTATTGTGAATAAATTAGTTTAAAAAAAATTGAAAGAGAAACACATGCGCCCTATAAAATTTAAGATTATATAGTACAACTAACAGCAATACCCGGCGTTGCCCGGGTAAGAATATATTACACGTTTGTTGGAACATTCTAGAATATTCGCGAATTTACAACTATCCAGAACATCCCATAATGATTCAAAACATTTTCTAACTTTTTTTAACATTCTGAAACATTCTTGAATGATCTTCAAGATTCTGGAACATTCTTGAACATTGCCAAATCATTCTGAAATGTTATAATAAAACATTCTTTTACTTCTTAGAACATATTTGAACTCCCTGTTGTAACATTCTAAAAAAATCTGCTTCATTCTCATCCCCACTCCGTGCGTGCTGTTTGCTGGATGAGTAGTGACATCAGTAGACGCCTGACGGGGATGACTATTCGATTGATAATAATGGATCAGTTATCGACCACTGAGAGTTGAAGATTATTACAGTACTACGTAATATCGCTATTAAAAAATGGGGGTTGGTGGTAGAAGGGTGAAAATTAAGGGTTATATGTATTTTTTAATGTCAAATCATAAAAAAATGATATGATGAGCTTATCTACAGGGTGGGCCATTAAAATCAGCTTTTTGTGTAGAAAAGTTCAAATTTTGGAAAATCCCTCGAACGGGGAACATCTTTCATTACAGAAACGATAATCCTCCATCTTCACAGTTAATTCAACCCTTCACATTTAAACGAGAAAAAGGGATTCTGAGATACATTAATACATTATTCAAAAGATCTATTTTTCTATTTGTACATAACACAAAAATTATTGTAAAGTAAAATTACTCTCCAATCATTTTTGTACTGTATCTAGAAAAAAAAGGCTTGTTGAATGAGATGCATTGCACCCATCGTCCTTTAGCCCATTTCAATTTTAACGGTTGGATTAGTTGCGAAGGGGAAGGAAATGATATGACCACCGTTTCTGTACTAACATATAAAATATTGCCACCTTTCATTCGACGACAGCTATATCTCTTCCCAAAAAAAAAAAAATAGTAATAAAATATGAAAACATCTGTGCCACTAAGTTGACATTAAAGGGATTTTAAATAGAAGCCGCCCTGTCCTATCTAAGTGGCAGCAGCAGTAGCAGCAGTTACAGTAACAGTAGCAGTGGTAGAGTGATTTAAGAATTATTTATTTATAAACCTAATACCTACCTACCTACTTATATGTATAAATACTTAAATACCTACTACATACGCGTCCATAATACTTAATACAAACGAGCACACAGGCGAAAAGGAAACTATTAGTCGTGGTTGGTTCTTGCGTTCATTTGATCTGTTAGGAATTTTAATCCTGCTTTTATCTTTTCCTCTGCGAAGTGTAGACTGACGACATATTAAAATTAGAAGCAGGAAAACGGAAAAAGCTTAGAAAAAAAAGACGTAACAAGGGACAGGGAAAGGCAGGCGTCAAAGAAGATAAAGTGTAAGGTACAATAATAAAATATAAACCTTTACGATTAAATTTCTATTAGATAGTTAGTTATCAAAATTTATAGGGTGCAGGCTACTTTTAGTTTCACTAGAAACTTTAGGATTATTTTTTTTGGCAATGCCTCATTGACGAAAATGCCACAAGATTTATAATTTTTCCTAATTGCCTACTGGAGGTTTTTATTTAATTGTAAGTTATTTTAGAAATTCATTGTAGTGAAGAAGTGGCAACGGTGTGCGATGCAAGGATTTAATTTAATAAACAAGTGAAGTTCTTGTTGTTGTTGTCGTTGTTGTAGTTGTTGTTTTACATTGTGTGCAATTTTAATGTTTTCTTTTGCCCGTATTCTTATCTGCTTCTACGATAAAAGGCTTCTGGTTCAATTGTAAGTAATTTCACGCCTTTTGTTTTCTGTGTAAAATTTAACACCTTTGTAGATACCTATACAAGGTGCAATGTTTTAAGAACAAAAGCTTCACCGAGAGGCCTCGTTTCTCATAAAAGGGCAGGCAGGTAACAAAACGAACAAAAACCAAGGCTTAACAATTACCTGAAGGTACTTTTTTGGATTTTTGCAGCTAGCAAAATTATTCTTTGTTTT
The DNA here is from genome assembly GCA_029378335.1 of Agrilus mali. NCBI lineage: Eukaryota > Metazoa > Arthropoda > Insecta > Coleoptera > Buprestidae > Agrilus > Agrilus mali. The sequence goes on along the minus strand of CM055655.1, from coordinate 3,615,693 downwards.
GCAAGTACAAGGTTTTACTTGTTTTCCCACACAATGAGATGCAAAAGTTTCCTTTGCTATTTAACTAATTAGGTTTATTTTTTCAGGTGAAGTGCTTCCACCAGAAGAAGAATTTTGTTATCAGTGACATCGTCATAACATCTAAGGGTGAGTCACAGTAAAATGTATTTTATTTTGTTTTCAGAAGTTCTAAACGTCTTCTAATATGTATCGAATTAATTATCTAACTGATAATTGATAAATTAATGTAATATCAATTAAGATAAGGGTTGATAATGGTAGGGGAAGGTTCTTTGTGCGGATAACTAACTTAAGTAGGTGTTATAATTAAATATAGTAAAATGTTACAATTTAGAGTTACGTTACCTTTGAAAGCTTGAGTAGTTCAAATACCTCGACGTGTCTTGTAGTGCGTTTGCATCAAATTCTTCAATTGTTTTGACGTCATAATGGTGTTGAACATGTTTGGGATTTTTTTAAATCAATACATTTCTAATATGAGCCCTAACAACTAAAAAATGTTTGAACACTCAAGTTTTATAGTCATTTATTGACACTCTGGATTTCTTTGAGTGAGAATAATATCTTTACACAAAATATTTTTATTTTACTTAATATATACATGTACTAGGAACATTTTGTTCTCGTTTTTGAATTAAATTAAGGAAGTGCGTATTAAAAAAAATATATTTACTTTACTAAGAAGTCACAATTGAATTGAAAGTATTCGATCAAAAATTTAAGAAACAATAAACTATATTCAATACGTTTCGTCCTCTTTTATTATATCAACAGCTACAGACTTTTGTTTATCAAAACGTCATATAAATTATTCTAAATGCATAATGATAAACATTTAAATTACAGTGTTCTACTAATTAATGGTCAGTTATTGAATTAAAAAATAACTGATATGGGCGAGTTTAATCTTTTATTGCACTAAAAAGTGTTTATCAATTTTCTGAGCTGAAACAACATGGTGCATTAAAAAATATGTTAAAAAACTGTTTAAAAATTGTGACAAACATAAAACCATGAAGTGTTCAAACATAAATTTGTTAGGGCTCGTCATATTATTTATATTAATCAAATTAAGGATTGATGATAATTGAGAAAAGTAGGCGTAGGTTTGTTGTAGGGAGCTTTTTATTAATTAAACAGACTAATCTCATTGTAACGTCACCTTTGATAACTTAGTTGGGTAGTTCAAATACATCAACGTGTCTATTAGTTCGTATGCTTAAAATTCTGACGTCATAATGGCGAAGTTTTTGCATAATTAATACGTTTCTAACAGTTATAATTTTTTTTATCTCAAAACTATTAATAAAAGGCCTCGCATGTCTTCATTAGCAAAATAATAATTAGTCTCATTGTCGTCTGGCTGATTTCGTATTGATTTAATAACTTATAATTAGACCATGAGCTGTTCTACCAGACAGGAAGTTTTCTTTTTAATGATCGAACTCGGTAAATTATAAGTGGGCGTATCACTATCGTCGCGACGATCAAAAAAAATTTTTTTTTGTTAGACCAGCGCGTGTCCGGAACCTTTGAACGTGAAACGTTTATACAGACGGACGAGTAGATCGTATGTATGTATGATCGTAATAGGACGCAACTTTACGTATTTTTTTTTGTGCGTGGGCTACGTTCCCTTGATTGGGAACAGAATATAACGAGTAATAAAAGCTGCCTTATCACATGCAGCAGTCCAAATTGTTGAATGGAATAAAGGACAGGAAATAGAAAACGATAACGGATTAAACGGATGATTTGTGCGAGTGTTTTCTGGAACAGAAACGCACTTATTTAGTCTCAAAACAATTTCGCCTTTTACTCTACTTTCGAATAAATATATATTATATAAATTATTTAAAAATAATAAGATGGCGTTACTATTTAATTATTGTAGATAAGGAAAACTTTAATTGTTTATGTTTTTATCTCTTTCATAATAGTACTTAGATACTATTAAATTTAATTGAGTTACTGATAGTTTTCTTAGCATCATTCCCTTACTTAGAAACTTATCGGTTGGTGATAAAATAATAAAAAAAAAATGGCAAATCCTCAGCAGTTGAAGTAGTAGTAACAAACAGTACTTCCGGTTACATAATCGGAAGTGGATATGTAAATTTGTTTTTCCTTGTGTGGATTAAAAAAATTGGTACATGTCATACAATGGAATGAGAGTCATATTTGTTAAATGAAAGTAATAATTTTATAAAAAAAACTGTACGGTCAAACTTCGATAACTAGAAAATGGATAAGTCGAACCAAATTGGTTGGCAATAGTACTTATCAACTATGAGAAATATTGTATTTGATAACTCGAATATAATAATTGGCGGCAATTTCAATAAGTTGAATTTTTTGGGGAACTCCCTTACGATTTTAACGTATTTTTTTAATAGCAGAGTCATTTGTCATCAAAACGTACTTTAAAAACTTTGTCTTTTGACCAAAAATTTAATATTTAACAAAAAAGTGGTGCACTGAAAAAAGATCCTAACGTATATTCATCCCTCCATTCTGTAACATGAAATAAATACATGCCAACGCTCATTTACATAAAATATGTATATGAATTATTATCCAATAACTCGTAAATTCGATGCTTTGTGTCACACGTGATTCGAGTTATCGAAGTTCGACTGTAATTTATTGTAGTTAGGAGTTTGGTTAGGTTTCTAATTTGACTTGTGACGTAGGTATGTTACCTACGAGCTAAAACTGTACGTAGTATATTGATGGGTTTCTGTGTCCTTTAACGACTAATTCTTCTTAAAGCCACCGAATTTTTAATACCTAGCAGTTTCTGGTATTCCCATTTGACAGCTAATGCTGTTGTGGTTTCCTTTGATTGTTTCATGGAAAACTTCTTCTTTGTTTTACCACTTCCGTTGCAGATATTTATTTACTTCTGTAGTTTCTACAATGTAGTAGATGCAACTTTATCGTCTAAAGGGGTTCAATATATACGTAAACATTTACGTTTTATTCAGTTATCGATTTTTTTAGAAGAAATAAAATAAAATTTTAAAAATATCCCAGCTCATCAGTGATATTAGTCATTACTTTTTTCGTTCACCTATCGTGTGTTCCCACTAAAAAAATTATTTTTAACATTTAAATGTAAATTGTTTAGATAATTAACTGACGGCGACGTCTGGCTCCATAATTAAGAAACACTCACTTCTCTTTTACATTAGGAAAACGGGGGTCGAAGTCTTAGTTGTACGATTTTGTTTCTTTGAATCAAAATTAATTTATCTATTATCCATTTTTTTTTTTTTTTTAATAAAATCCATTAGGTGTTGTAAAATAAGATTATGACGCCACCTCATATTCAATTACACTTGTCTTTCTTTTCTGTTTAGTCTGCAAATTATTTACCTAATTGCAGACGGTTTTTTATATACGTATAGGTACGTACAGTAATTTACACGATGCACTCTTGGTTTCATGTACGTACGTTACACTTAAATTGTTACATCATCGAAGCTAAAATTATCCAAAACGCTTAGTTTGAAAAATCCAGATGGGTTTTGACTAAAAAGTTGATAACTTCGTTCAGTTTATAAATGGCTGTACAGTCATCAAATAAAATAGATTTTTAGTTAAGAATGAATTAAAATATTTGAAATTAAAAATAATAATTGAGTTTAGATTGATAGTTCTTCTGATGTGATTTTTTGAGGAATTATATTTCAACCCCTAAATATGTTAATCGTGTCCGTTAGCGAAACATAGTACATAAGTATGTATAATAGAATAGAAAATCAATCGACATTGAGAATCGGTTAACATAAACTAAATACTGTAAATTTTATTATTGGCAGACTATAATGGTTTTTTTAAATATTTTATGTAGGTACATATGTACGTTACTGACCCTGGTTTAGTTCGATTTAAAATAGATATTAATTACAGTCGTTTGTTGAACTCGAAAGAAATAGACCAACATTATTGCATTTATTATTTATGTTTTACAAAGGGAAAGAGAGAAATACCATATGTATATATTATTAATAAGTATCATTATTATTGCCATTATTAGTCTTAGTACGTTTTGCGTTAGTCATAATGTCATAATGGCTATGTCTTATCATTTAAATACAAATGTTCTAGTGTCAATAAAACAAATACATAGGTAGGCATGTTAAAAAATAATTATAATCGTGTCGTTCTCGTATTACTTACTATGTAGGTATTACATGCACTACTGTCATTTGTGAATAATATCACCAATGTCCTTTATAGAATATAAAAATTTTTACGGGTATAATTTACATTTTTTTTTAATGGAAAAAACTGATTCCTGTATGCACAAACATGTTTGTGTAAACGTTTTCAAAAATTTAGAATATAAATTATTAAAAATCGTAGATAAATTGTTAATTTGAGATATAAAATAAATTAATGATTTTGAAAATAGGGAGATTTAGGGGTGTATCCTGTTTCCTCAGTTCTGTTTTTATACTGTTAATAAATCGAAGTAGATGTAGAGTGATTTAATTAATTAATTATTAAAATTTTATTTATTAAATAAAATTAAAAATAATTGCCCTACTAACCCTGAAGAAATATTTTGCATCAAAATAAAAAAATTATTTAATAATGTAAGATACGAACTGAATGAATAAATTAATGATAACGAAAATAGGGAGGTTAGGGTAGTGTATTGTGTTTGATTAGGTATTTTCTGATCCTGCTCATAATTGAAGTGGATGTTGAGTGATTTTTAATTAATTATTTATTAATCTTTATTCATGTACCTACAAATAATTGCCCTACTGTAGGTTACCTTAAAAATAATTGTCTATTTGTAAGTACGAGGTACACTTTGAAACGACTGATCCGAGTTAGATGAGGTTTTACAGAAACAAAAAGGGGTTTGTCAGGGGTGATATAGACTACTTTTTTATAATTATTGTTTATCGCTTATAATAATAGTATTTATTATAAACAATTAGAAATACTTAGATGCTGATAAAGTTGGTCTCTCAACTATTTTTATCTATAAAAGAGAAAACTTACCCCTTTAAAATCTCGGGTCCCATTGTCCTAGTGCCGGTAAAAATTCGCTTTTCCGCTGGGGCTTCCCCGCGAAAAATTACCGGTATTGTCTCTTCTGTTCACCCACTTAAAAAATAGAAAACGAACGTGTTTTTCGGACGTTTCGACTGTCCGTCTTACAGTAGGAACCGTAATCGTAGCGAACTGTTGACGAAAACTTTTTGCGTGCGTTTGGTTTTGAATGAAACTTTATAATATGGAATTACGTTTCCCGTCACGCTTTTCGCGCTCAAGTTAAGTATATTCCGCACAAGTAACGTATGTATATTGATGTTGTTACTTCTTGCGTTGTCGACGGCCTGAAGAAGAATGCCGAAGCCCGAATAACCGCTGGAGTCGCTCCGGCCCCTATTTATACCTTCTGGATCCTTCTTCTTCGTGTTGAGGTTCAGCCCTTCGATTAGGATCGACTATGACTGTGGTGGCCTGTGGCTGTGCGGCGGACGAAACTGGTGATCTCTCCGATGGGCCGAAGAACGGCACCGCGCGGGTCATCTCGTCAAACCGACCCGGTCCTCCTCGTTTCTCAGAAACTTCCGAAATCGTATTCTTTCTCAGGGTGGTTGTTACTCTATTGTCTATATACATAAACGAAGTTATGTACCTACCGCTACAACGTTTCGACTTCGACAAAAAAAAAGGAAATTATGCCTCGAATGAATGATCGATTGACTTATAACGAACTAGTACCTATAACTACGAACTACAAGTCTTGCAAATTTATATTTAGTTTTCACGTAAAATTTTGGAATTGGAATTGTATCTAAGAAAACGAGGGGGCATTGTTTTTAATATTATGTCAAAATATTCCTGAATTGCTTTTGAACTAACACCCCACTGATCCAAAAAAGACATTTTTCTTTCGTACTCCTCTTTTACCCCCTGTAATTATTTTTCTGTTCCTAATACTTTGTCGGAACTAATTCTTTGATAATATTTGAATAAGTTTGTCATTTAATATTTATAGGTTGAAAATAAAAACAATATTTTAATGTTAGGTAAGTTAGGGTTTGTAAATATTTTTTTTTAATTGGTCGATTATTTTATTATATTAGGTATATTATTATAGACCTCGCATTATAGGAATAATAATAATAACAGGACAAGTAGATAATTGAATTTTATTTAATATTTCACATCAAAACAGCCTATTAATTATTAGTTAATGTAGAAGTGACCGAGACTGTGATTTTTTATTGCCTGATTGATAGGATTCGAAGTGCTTTATAATAGATTAACATGCGAGAATAGACGACATACAGTGCGTGGTAATAATTTTGTATGTTTCTGCTCTTGATTAGAATATTTTCACTAAAAGCACTTTTAAGAAGGTAACCCTGACCTTTACAACACCATTCAAAGGGTTTTGCTGGGTAGGATAGTAAAAAGTGCCTCTGGTCTTAGCCCTTTCGGAAATCAATTGTGATCAAGTTGATTTCTTTAAAAAATAAAAATCTGTAAGAATTTTTTTCAAAATTTTGGGTTTCAATTTAAAAGTTTTACAAGCGTTTGAAAATTTTAAATGGCTATAAAAAGAAAACTAACGCCTACTCAATCACGAAAAAAAAAATATTTTATGTATTTTCACCTTATAAATTACCTTAATTTTTTTAAGATTTTTAAAATGTGTAAAAAATTAGAAACCGATTATTTGACAATTTTTTGTATTTTTTTCTACCATAAATCGATAAATTATATTTATTATCCATATAAATATTATTTATGCTTTTTTATGATATTCCAGATAATTGGAAAGTGGAACACAAAATAAAATAATATGAATTATTTGTAGGGCTAAGTTTGTAATTTGATATCTCCTTTTTATCTTTTTAAGTAGAGACATTTTAAAAGTTCAAAATAATGCATTTGAATTAAAATAATAGTTTGTTCTGCTTTTTCCAGCTATTTCGAATATTTCACTACAATTTTCACAAACCTGGAGGTGCAATTTTTTTTCTTCATATATGGAACCCCTTGTGTATTTTTTATTTTGACTTCAAAAATGTTAATTATCCTATGTTCAGACAAATAATAATCGAGAAAATTTAAAAATTTTGAAAAATTTGATTTTTTTATTCCGTTTTTCCATTTCTCATTAAAAAGTATAAATATCATTATTTTTGATAAAGTAATTTAACTATTCATGGTAGAAAGAAATAGAGAAAATCCACAACAAATCGGTTTTAAGTTTTTTTGTAGCACGTTCCACTCAGTTCAAAAACCTGAAAAAATTGAAAGTAATTTATAAGGTAAAAGTACAAAAAAATATACTCTACCTATTTAATTTTTTACAGCTATTTAAAATTTTCAAACACTTGTAAAAATTTGAATACGGCCCCTATAATTAAAAAAAATGCAAGTGCATACTTCAATTATCTTTAATATCATTTTTTGTTTTTTAAAAAAACATGAAAAAGGCTAAGATAAACTCAAGAAACTGAAAATTACGAAAAATAATTACGCAAGGCCACGTGGCCACCTACAGATCTAAAAGTTTATCATTAAGTCTTTTGTTATTATTACCTACAAATTGGTTACAGTTGATTTCTGAAAGGGCTAAGGGTACTTTTACAATCTTACCCTTTCTCTAAAGAGTAATAAAGCTCTCAATAAATTCTTATATGTATATATACCATAAAAACGTGACGTCTTTGTACCTAAAATTATCAATGAAAAGAAAGTAATTTATAAGAAATTCAAACGGATAAAATCGCACCCCATAAATAGGCTCTCACCGATACCTATATCCGTTTACAATTTTCTTTAATTGAAGGGAACCTTGTTGTGGTGGTTGTAAGTCACCGTGTATTAATTAGTTTAAAATTTTTAAACTCACAAAACACTTCAAAAAATGAGGTGTTAAGTATTAAATTTTGCTCATTTTTTGCTATGAACACTGTACATTATCCAAACGCGTAATGAATGAATGAACCGCTTCGCTTTTAGAAACAGGTTCGGTACGAGAGAATGCAGGTGGATTTTAGGCCTAATCAGGAGGTGGGTTTCTATAAAAGGGCAACTATTTCATTTTTCATGTGTAATGTCTTTTATTAAGATTAATTGACATCTTTTTGAGTGACACAGTTAGATATATATTTACGTCTAGGTACTTTTACAATAACCGGTTTTAAAAACAATACCACATAATAAATAATTACTTAAAAGTGAATTAAAAATGTAACTTCTTTTTATATTTAATTACTATAAAAGATGTACTTCTTTCTAAACCAGATTATAGCTAAAAATTAACTAGGCCTCCAACATTAAAGGAAATGCTTATCATGTCACAGGAATATCTCACACACCGCCTACGACTACTTATTGTAACGCTGCTAAAATGTAAAAATGTTTTTCATTCATTTAGTATTGCGCTATTTTTTTATAATTTTTACGTGAAAAAATGTTTTATAGTCTCAGTTCAAAATTTACCGATTTATCGGTTTCGAACAGAATATTTCACTTAGTCATGACGAAATAATAACTGCAATATAAATACAGAAACAATAAATTAATTAATATCATTTAATTAAAATTCTAGATTCTGTATTTAATTGAATTAAAACTATAACATTTTCATACTTTTTAATGATCAATAGTCGTAATTTTAAAATAATTGCAATAAATATTTGCAATAGCCATTAAGATTTTATTTTACAGCAGTTTTCTCTAAAATAATTAAGTACTTTATATTCGCACTTAAATTTGAATTTTCCCGCGGAATTGTTAGCAATGTTTTTTTTTTTTAATCGTATAGGCATAGGCAGTATAGACACGTTGCACTCGGTACTATAGCCACTATTAGTAAAAGACAAACTTAACCTCAAATAATTAGTTGTCAATTACTCCTTAATAAAGTAAGATATTTACTGAAAATAAAAGGTATCGCGAGTGTTTTTGGATTTTTGTGTAAGTTATAGTGCTACAGATACTCGTTTATATAAAATTTCCAATAATTGTTTCAATTTGCGTAATTTAAAATTTGGGCATATGCAGGGGAGTTTAATCCATTAATCAATACTACTGTGTTAAAAGGGTGGTTACTGGAAGATACTAAAGGAAAAGATGCAGTCCAGGCTAACAGACATATTAAATTCAATTGTCGGAGATGATATTGACGAGGAGATGCTAGAGTATGTTTAATATTGATAATCTCATATCAAACTGCAATACTTACCTCTATATTTTTATATTGTATCCAGTTACATGATGAGAATAAAGCATGAAGAAGACCTGGAAGAGTTTTTAGGTAATATAATTAATATTGATAATCCCGAGCTTAAGGAAGCTATAGAGGAAATTAAGAGAATAGTACTTGGTAATATAAAAATAACATTTTTGTTATAAATCATAGAAACTTAAAGTTGTAAATATTTAGGAACTGATCCCAGATACAGAAGGAACAGGCAAATACCCCAGGAAACTATAAATTTTGAACCTAGAAGAAGTAGGGATTATAACCCAGAAAAATTATTCAATTTATATCAACACAAATTGATTTGTAGGTGAAAATAATTATCTTACGAGCCCCCCGCAAGGAAATAAAACCAAGAAAATAGTGTATAGCCCTTTGGATACCTACACTAACACACCAGCATTAAAAAAGGGTAAACTTTTACAAAATACAGGGTATATTAGTAGTATCTTTAGGTGACTAATTTGCATGCTTCGTGTAACGTGTAATATATAAATTAATTGCCCTGAAAAGAACACGAATATATATTTACTTATTTATTAAGGTCGTCATCCATGTGATTGTGAAGCTCGAGTTCATGATTTAATAAATAACTGCTTAAATTGTGGAAGGATTGTCTGTGAACAGGAAGGCTCTGGACCCTGCTTTTTTTGTGACAATATGGTGTGTACAAAACTTTTTGTATATTTATACAAACCATTTTTAAATATAAAATATGCAGGTGGTCACGAAAGAGGAACAGGACATTTTAAACTCGAATACAAAAGAATCGGATAAATTATACAACAAACTTATTGATCAAAAGAAATCAAAGGAATGGAAGAAAGCCATCGAAGCAAGAAACAAATTGTTGAGAGCTGACAGAGGGGGGTATGTTAAGAGAATAAGAAACTTTCCTTTAAACATTAGTAATTATAAAAAAATTAATAGGGAAATTAAGAATACAATTTACGACGATCAAACCGATTATTTTACTGCTCGCTCCTCAAACGACAGAAACAGGACACCTAGGTCAACAGCTCAAATGAAGTTGACATTAGATTTGGCAACAAATTCACTGAATTTAGACGCCGATGGGAACGAGTTTGAACTAAATAAAGGAAAGTTATTGCTCAGTTTGAATAAACTTTTGGATGATAAAGTCGAAGCGGTGCCAAGACAAGTAAGCGAGGAAAATCTTAATGTTCAAAATGAACTGGTATCAAGAAAAAAAAAATATATATAGTCAAATTTGTGAATTTTACTATCGAAAAACTAAAACTATTATTTTCGAAGCATGGAGACGTCAACAATCCTGATGAAAGAAACGCACAAAAAACTAGTCAGCCTCCTGTTGAGAATCTTTTGCCAAAAAGGATTGTCAACGAGGGATTATTTTCTCAAATGGATAAGGGGAAGTGTCTCAGTATGCATCAGCCATGGGCCTCACTGCTTGTTGCCGGGATTAAAAAGTAATAATTTAATAATCAAAAAGGGTGACAAGTAGCCAACGGTGCATTACAAACATCACATCTATAAATTGTACTGAATTACAAATAAAAAAAGATATGTTATGTTCACAATTTTCTGCTTCAACATTGTTTACAATAAGTATTTATCAGTATTATTGCAATGGTTACAGAATGAATAATTTTTTTTAACTTGTAAACAGTACAATTTTTGTTATATTTTGACCTAACTGCTAAAAAAGGTAGTTATTAACTTAATATTTATTTAATATTTATCTATGAAAGACACGAAGGTAGATCATGGAACACTGATCATAGAGGACGTCTATGGATACACGCTGGCTCGAGGGAGCCATCCGAAGAAGAAATTTTGACCTGTGAGAAATTCTACAGGGAATATTATAACGGTGACCATTTTAAAAACGTCATACATGCGTAATAAATAGTTAGCAACTAAAATGCTTTTACCTGTAGATCCGACTTTGACATTCCCCAAGAAGTATCCTGTTAGTTGTTTATTAGGATTCGTTAATGTGGATGATTGTTTGCCCCAAAAGGAATATCGAAAAAAATACCCAGATGGTGAGAGTGAAAGCCCTTACGTCTTTATATGCTCAAATCCCTTCATTCTGCGTGTATTTCTACCTATGCACGGGCAACACAAAATATGTATGGTTTCTAAAATTTAAAATTTATTATTATTATAATAAATTATTCTTAATTTTAGTTTCTTTGGGCCGAGATATCCATCATTTTGCAAAGGAGAACTTTCTGGCATCTGCTAGTATCTAACTTATTTTATTTACTACATAATTTTTTTTGTTTTCCGAAATAGATTGTTGTGTTTCTCTCTTAAGCGTGGAAAACTTTCCTCATTTCAACACTTCATACTTCATATTATGCAATGTGTCTGATCCATAATCTTCTATTTTAGTTTTGCAAAACTAAACCAAAATATAAGCAAATGATGTACACACCACCCCATATAACTGCAGTATATATTGTGTGTCCAATACATATGTATATCTCTGACTTGTCAAAGCTGTTTAATGTTTAATAACGTTCAAAAAAAATAGCTATTGCATTTTTTGCTGTAAACTGTTAGTTCATCTTGTTTTCATAAATCGAAAAATAAGTGATGTTAAATGTAAAGGCCCTATCTACAATCTACAATATATATTGTGTGTTAAATAATATATAACTCTGACTCGCTACTTACTTGAAAACAATTGTTTAATTTATCGATGTTAATTGTTACTTTATGTTGTTAAATAAAAATGGAAAAATAAATCAAAATATAATATACAAAATTTTATTTTACATTAACATATGATGTTAAATGTACAAGATCCATATATTAATTTAAATAAATAAATTAAATCTATATTATATTATATTACATCAATTATTAGATACTAATTCACACAATTAATTCATCCAGCAGTCGTTCACTAATACCATTTATATGTATATTCCTTACATAGGTAGGTACATACATGTTTTATTAGGAGAAATTGTTTTGGAAAAAGGAGTGTTACGTTCTTTTTATGGGTCGTTTTATTTTCGTTCATTTCAAATTCAAAATTATTATTTACAACTTTTGTATTCTTCTCAAATTAGTGCTAAATTTATTTAGGTGATTCTTTAAAACTCGAGAAGAATGTTTCAATGGGCAAAACAGGATCTTCTGTTGAAATGGTAAAGTGGCTCGGGATTATTCTACTTGTAGCCGACACTGATTTGAACATACCGGGAGTATTGTATTTGTTATCAGATGACGACGTTAAGTCTGAAATTCTTTGTTGAATCATAGATTCGTCTTGTTCAGCATCTGAATCGGTGAAATCGTTGTTAGAAACTGTTTTGAGTGTCGTTGAATCTTTATAATCATCGTTATCTTTAAAGTCTAGTTTGGTTGTTCTTTTATCTTCTTCGTCGTCAGATTCTTCATAGGTGTCCATTTTCGCTGTTATCATTCCTGAACTTTGCATTTCGCTACTGGCACTTTCTTCTTCTTCCCATTTCTCCACTGTCTTCCTCGAGCGGTTTTTCGGAAGTAGTAGTTTGTGTGCGATTATATTTACTCATTATTCTTGTTTTTAAGCTGGGATAAACGGGTCTGCGTCCATTGCCATAAACACTGGGTTTGACTGATGCCTTTTGAGTGTGTTGTGTCGTAGTAGGTTCGGTTGTTGTGCTTGTAGAGCGGTACCTTCCAAAAGGACGTAATCTTGTATTTACTGCTTTTACTGGTTTCTCAGTTGCAATTGTATAAGAATCGATTTCCGTGGTGGTAAAACGCGGCTCTTTTGGTGTAAATCTGCTTGGTTCAGACGTGGTACTTTCTTCTTTACTATTTGAAACTAAAGGCTTTCGTACCCTATGCGGAAATCTTAATCTGTTGGATGAGTCTCTTGTTCGAGGCGCTTCTGTCGTTGAGGAGGTTGTTGATGATGTAGAGGAGTATTGATTTAGTCTCTGTCGATAATCTTTAACACTAAACCGTGGCCTTTGTTTGGTTTTTATCGGTCTGGATTTAATTTTGCTTGTTTTAGTTGTAGTGGTTTCGGTTGTAGTGGAAGTTGTGGCCAGAGTGGTGGAAAGTTCTTCGTCTTCTGTTTGTTGCGTTTCTTCGGCTGTGGTTTCGGAACTGTAGGAGAGCTCCGTTTCAACGGCTGGAGCATCTGTAGTTTCTAATTCTTTAGGTAGAGCTGTTGTTGGATAGATTCGTTTTCGTTTCTTCAGTTTTGGCTGCTGAACCTTTTCCTTTGAGATGTCGTATACGTCGGTGTAGGTTTCAGGATTGGTAAAAGCGTAATCCTCGCTGCTGTACTCTTCTGAAGCTCTTATTGAAGAAGTGACTTCAGATAAGTGTTGGGCTTCTTCCTTTTCAAAATCAGGTTTCTTTTGATAGACGGTTTCGCCGCTGATAAATGAGTTTTCTTTCTGCTCAGAACTTTCGGCGAAATTGTGATTGGAAGGATTTGCAGCCGGTAATTCTGTTGTTGTGGTTAATCGATGTTTAATAATACGTCTCCTTTTATGGGTGCTTGTTTCTTGATACGTTTCGGTTACCCCGTCCGTTGTGGTGTGTGTAGAGGAAGTGGTGGGAGAAGTAGAAACTTTTGGACGGAGTGGTCTGCGTCTGCGGTGTGGTCTTGAAACCTGAGGTTCTTGTCCAGAATTTTGCCAGTCAACATAAGCTGTTTTAGTAGGTGCCACAACTGTTTTTTCCGGAAGTTCTTCCTTGGTGGTTATTTCGTTTGTCAAATCGGAAATTTCAGGTTCGTTTGGAACCACAGGGTTTCCTAAAATCGGATAGTGCGTTGATACTTCTTTAATGTTATAGAATGAGCCATTAGGCCTTTCCTTTTGTCTGTTTTTCAAATTTAGTTCGGTGTACACAGCTGAAACGTCACTTTGAGAAGCTACGGTAGGCAAGGGTTCTGATTTTAGAGGGGTTGGTAGGAATGTTTTAATGGTTGGGTCTTCTGCTGGTAATAGTGGTCTTCTAAAATGGTTAAATATGAAGCCTGGGTCTTTAGGAGGATCCCTTGCAGTTGAAAGATGACCGTCCCAATAAGTTCCTTCAGTAACTTCGTAGGTGTGCAGGTTGGAGAATGGTTCTTTAGTGTTCTGAGTGTATTTTGGGCGCTGGTCTGAAAGAACCTGCTGTTGGTACTGATTTACGTTTGTTTCTTGATAATTAAAAGGCACGTTGTTTCTAAACACATTGAAGTTTTCTTTAGTTACTTCCACACCTTGTGGTCCCGGAAGCTTTTGCACATAAGCACTTTGGATATTGAAGGGAGGTGGAACTTGGACTACCAAGTTTTCCGGTAAGTGAATTTGAGACTGGTGACCAACAAGCTTTTGTTCTTTGTCGTCTATTTGAGTTTCTGGAGGAGGAGGGACTAAATTTTTCGAATACTCGTCATCCTGTTGCTGATTACCGTAATAATTAATATCGTTTTGGAACTGTTGTTTATTCGGGAATATGAAGTTTTGAGCAGGGGTTGGTCTTGGCGATGGTAACCCTGGTAGAGTGAAGAATGTCGTGAATTGGTGTGGATTATTGACACCTTGGTTGTGGACGTGTTTTACGGGAATGTCGCGGACTTTTTGGTTATTGCGCCCCGAATTGAAATAAACGTACGACCCTAAAATTGAAGAGATTTAATAGTTACCGATAGTAATTTTTAATTGTACTTTGCGAGTGACTTACCTACAGCTGAGGAAGGGGCTGGTATATAAACTTCATTTCTAATACTGTAAGCCCCTGCTTGAGACCTTGCAGGTTTCGACAACTTCTTCACCCCAACAATAGAAAGTTTGTTGGAAGAAGGAGGTCTATGTGAGCTGTTTGGAGGACCGGAGCTGATTCGCAACTTCATGGTATTTTTGCCAAGTGCGTGAATGTTATTTGAAGCTGAAAATGACAAACAAATTAACTTTGAACACTTTTTCACAACACAGCAAGTAAAATTGATTGTTGGTGTTATATTGGCGTGCTGATGAGATCCAATGAAATCACTGAACAACAATTATAAGTTTAAATATTTTATTTATCATTACCTCCTGCTCCATGAATGTGTATATGACTAACTGCATTTTTGCTGTTTGCACTGAAACTTTGGTCGGGCTTTGGGGATGCTTTAGGGGTGTGGGTTTGGTGCGGTATTTTCGTTTGTGCTTTGTACACGTTCTGTTGATGACCAAGTTCGCTGGGATTACGATATTGGGTAATTTCATCTTGGATTACTGCCTGACGCGGTCCACCGTTTCCCACGATCGGTTTCCAGCCATCCGCAGTCATTGAAATAAATTCCTAAATTTACATAAAGGCATAAATTGCTATTAAAAATTATGTTATCTACCATCTTACTGTAGTAACATGCACAGGTTTATATGTTAAATGATGTACTTACATGAGATTTGATGGCTTCCAGGTAGGTCACCAATATAGAAACTGAAATAAAAAAGTTGTAATTAGTTTTTAGTGTCAGGAAAGGTTGAGTTAGGGTTTTCGTAAAATACATAGGATGCATTTTTTAAGAAGTTATTTCATAATCAATTATAATTGAAATTTGGAGTAATTTTTTTGGTGAATCCTCGCTTTCTCCATGACCACGTACTTCCACCCACTCGCGGTGGTAATGATAGACAGCCCTTAGCTTCTCCTCGATAATAATAGAGTTTGGTCTCTGTGGATGGAAGTGAGTGGCAAAAATGTGATAAGATTTTTTCTACAAATGAGGTCGAAAATGTTTTGAGCGGCTTTTAGTGATTCAAAAAGCGAGAGTGAAGTATATATTACAGTTTTCCAAAATATTCTAAAATTTACTGGCACGTCTCAGATTTTTCGAGAATGTTTCAGAGTGTATAATTTTTTTTTGATAATATTCCAGAACGATTTGGAATGCTACAGAATCTTCAAGATCATTCACGAATGATTCAGAATATTCAGAAAAGTTAGAGAACGTTTTGATTCGTTAGAGGATATTCTGAAATGCTCCAGATTTTTCGAGAATGATCTAGAATGTTCTCGATTTTATGGGATTGATTTAGAATGTCCCAGAATATTCAGAAATGTTTTGAATCATTACAGGATATTCTGTAATGTTCCTGATTTTTCGCGAATATTCCAGAATGTTCCATCAAACGTGTGATATTCTCTTGCAGCTAGTTTTAAAATTAAAAAAAAAATCAATGAAAATATATCTATTATTGGTTATATATATATATTAATGTAATTTTGAATAACTTTTTCTTATCACCTTCTATGTATATACCTATACAAGGTGCAATGTTTTAAGAACATAACGCTTCACCGAGAGGCCTCGTTTCTCATAAAAGGGCAGGTAACGGAGCGAACAAAAATCAATTAACAATTACCTGTACCTAGGTTCTTTTTTGGATTTTTGCAAGTGCAAGGCTTTATTTGTTTTCCCACATAATGAGATGTAAAAGTTTCCTTTGCTATTTAACTAATTAGGTTTATTTTTTTCAGGTGAAGTGCTTCAACCGGAAGAAGAATTTTGTTATCAGTGACATCGTCATAACACCTAAGGGTGAGTAACAGTAAAATGTATTTTATTTTGTTTTCAGAAGTTCTAAACGTCTTCTAATATGTATCGAATTAATCATCTAACTGATAATTGATAAATTAATGTTATATCAATTAAGATAAGGGTTGATGATTGTTAAAAAGGGTAGGGGAAGGTTCTTTGTGCGGATAACTAACTTAAATAGGTGTGAATTAAATATAGTGTAGCGACCAGTGACACAGTACGTGTGTGCGATAACAATTTGTGGCATGTACTTGTTATCGCTAACATGCTTACGGCGTAGACACCGCACACGGTACTTTTCGTGATTATCAACTTACAAGATGTAAATCATTCTCCGGCGACAAGTAACAAGTTCAATTCTGGAATAATCGAGGACTTTCTAATTATTACTCATCATTCGGGAATAGTCAGGATTTCTTCGAGTTCCTGTCTAGAAAGTTCGAAAGGTGTATATAAAGTGATCATCTTTGAACCGAAAAACAGTAGTTGGAAGAAAGCATCAGTGCGCGAATTAAAACCGATAATAGACAAAGTGATATAAATAAATTGTTATATAAATAAGTGAATTGTTGTGATATAAATGGTAGTTCTAAGTTAGTGTTTAAGTGTTATAAATAGTGTTAAATAAATAATTGTTTAAATAAATATCTTTCACTAGAAAATTCGTTACAATAGTAAAATGTTACAATTTAGTGTTACGTTACCTTTGACAGTTTGAGTAGTTCAAATACATTAACGTGCCATGTCGTGCGTTTGCATTAAATTCTTCAATTGATTTGACGTCATAATGGTGTCAAACATGAAATTTGGGATTTTTTTTAAATCAATACATTTCTAATACGAGCCCTAATAACTAAAAAATGTTTGAACACTCGAGTTTTATAGACATTTATTATTGACACTCTGGATTTCTTTGGGTGAGAATAATATCCTTACACAAAATATTTTTATTTTATTCAATATATGTATACATGTACTAGGAACATTTTGTTCTCGTTTTTGAATTAAATTAAGGAAGTGCGCATTAAAAAATTATATATTTACTTGACTAAGAAGTCATAATTGAATTGAATCGAATTGAAAGTATTCGATAAAAAATTTAAGAAACAATAAAAATTATTCAATACAACGTTTCGTTCTCTTTTACTTTTATTATATTAACAGCTACGTACTTTTGTTTATCAACACGTTATATAAATTATTTTACACGTCTGGAATGATTTTTAATGCAATAATGATAAACATTTAAATATCAGTGTCTATTAACTAATGGCTAGTTATTGCAATTAAAAAATAACTGATATGGGCGATTTTGATATTTTATTGCACTAAAATGTGTTTATCAGTTTTCTGAGCTGAAACAACATGGTGCATTAAAAAATATATTAAGAAACTGTTTTAAAATTGTCACAACCATAAAACCATGAAGAGAGTTCAAACATGAATTTGTTAGGGCTCGTCATATTAATTATTAATCAAATTAAGGATTGATGATAATTAAGAAAAGTAGGAGTAGGTTTGTTGTAGGGAAGCTTTTTATTAATTAAACTGACTAATCTCATTATTTATTGCTCGGTACAGTCCACTGGTTTATATTAAACTTTCCCTTAACACCTTCTATTTTGCTTATTACTTGTTGTTGCAACATGCTCTCTAAATACGACACTTCCTGCTTTAGTGAAATATCACCTTGGTAATTGATTTATTAAATTTATTGTTGTTTATTTTCTTGTAGTACCATTTTCAGTTATCATCAGGAAATAGGCACTTTACATTATTAGGTATCTTGGAAAGGAAGGGGGGGCATAACATTGAGATAAAAAATGTGGTGGTGGTGGTATTTCTAAATATTTTAAAAAAAGATTATTTAAACTTTTCAGAAAAACAATAACGATTAGGTATTCCAAAAAATTTGTATTTTATATTAGAGGCATTTTGTGGGCATTTGTAAATTAAATTTTTGTTTATTTAAAATATGTTTGAGTGAGTAGTGAATGATTTCTAAACTTGTTGATGATCGAAGTAGAAAGCAAAGTGTGCGGGTTGGAAGGGAGGCAAGCATCTGGGTACTTTCCCCTCTGCTTTCCGCTCGCGTGTGATCTTATTTAGTTGCGGTCAGCAACAATAATCCAATTAAAATTACGAAAAAAACAACAACAACAACAAATTGCAAAATGAAGAAGCATTTGTTCGGTTTATAATCTCATAACGCACCAACGCTTTTTTTTCTGTAACGTTTCGAACTATCCTTCTCGCTCTTTCATTCACCTCTTCAAGCTCGAATTATTATTACTACTAAGCCGAATGAAAGTTGCACCTCTCACGATCTTTATAGAACAAAAGGCTTTTTTACGTACAGTCCTTATTAAAGGTGCGAAATATTAACAAATTCGTTGTTTTGCAAGACCTGAACTAATGCAATTTCCTTCCGTTTTACTTTCTTTTAAGGAATTTTAAATCCATGTAGATAGGTATTGGTGGTACATAATAAGGAAATATATTCCTTGTAAGATTATTGTCCTCCGACTGTTTTCTGACGATTTTTAATGCAATAATGACAAACTATTTAATTAGTAGCTAGTTATAGCCAATAAAAAATAATTGATTAATTGATTTTTATTACATTTTTTTTTGGCATCAATATTCTGAGCTGAAACAACATAATGGTGATGTATTAAAAGAAATATTATAAGAGGCTGCTTAAAGTTTGCGACTAATATAAAACGATGAAGAGTTTAAATATAGTTATTAGAGCTCGTATACTAATTTCTTATCTTTCTAGTTCAGTTCTTTGGCTCAATTACTATTTAATCATTATTTAATTCGGTTCTCCAATTAATCTACGTAAACAAATTCCACAAGTACAAATTTAATGTTGCCAGATTCCGGTAATTAACGTTCAATTCTTATTTCTCTAGAATACAGTAAATACTTACTGTATGCAATATGACGTTGTTTTGTGATCGTTTGCTAGATATCCTTACAACATGTTATGGTCTAAATTTTACATTTACTTTTATGACAACAATTAAATCGAAGACTTTCACTACAATGCACAATATAACACACACAATGTTTATTATTAATCGTGAACGAGCAGCAGCAGTAGTAAAATAACCACTCGAAACCACTCACCTATAATTAGAAGTCTCCATCGTACAGGTGGCATATTCTCCTGTAGTCAATCTGCAACCAAAAAAAAAAAAAAGTAAAAAGTTATTGTTATTAGTGCCATTAAAGAGTCGATGACGATTGTTGTTATCTATGTATGTGTGTTATTAGGTGAAACTGGTCAACCAAAGGCGCGCGGCGTCACATTTGTGTGAAAGAAAAAGTCATTGCGCGCAGAATAGAATAAAATTAATTTCACTAGGTTGCTTATAACGACCACGTGTTAAACAACTGCTGTCTGATACGAATAATAACACTTTTTAGTTTCACATTCTTTAAAGGAGGTAGTTGAGAGAGTTGACTGAAGGACCCGTTTTTTTATGCCAGGTATTCGGGGGTAATCTTCGACCCCCTATGGTAATACAAAAAAAAACTAGTTTGTAAACTTATATGTACAGTAATTTATAAGCCAAGTTTTGCACACCCCCCTGAGCAATAACTACATGTATGTTTGAACACTATGGTTTTATTTAAATGTCTCTCTCTTATAATATTTTTTAATGCACTCTGTTGTTTTAGCTCAGAAAATTGGTATAGACGTTTTTCCCCAAGAAATCCAGAATGACAACAAATGTCTACAAGATTCGAGTGTTGAAACATTTTTAGTCATAGGGCTCGTCTAATTACAGAATCACACTAATATTATAAAGGCGAAAGTTTGTGAGTGTGTGTGTTTGTTACTTCTTCACGTCTAAACGGCTGGAGCGATTTTAATAAAATTTGGTATGGAGTTAGCTGACACCCTCTATTAACACATAGGCTACGTTTTACTGCGGGAAAATATCTTATTCCCATGGGAAAATCGATGAAAATGAATTCGCGGAATATTATAAATGCGAAAGTAACTCTGTCTGTATGCTACACAATCTCGTCTAAAATTTACTGAACCGATTTAAATGAAATTTGGTACAGAGATAGTCTAAAGCCTGAGAAAGGACATAGGCTACTTTTTAATGCGAAAAAAGGGTTTCTAGGGGTTAAAATAGGAAAGTTTGTGCGGAAATTCCGTAATTTTTAAAGATTTTTTAGGGTTTTGATTAGATATAAATAAATATGACATTCAATGTGTGTAAAAATTTAACCCTAAAGGGGATAAAATTAGCCGATGAAAGTTTTTGTGTAATGACGTCGTCTAAAAAGCTTACGGCCCATAAAATTAAAATATTAAGGTAAAAAGTTATAGAGGTTTTGTTTATTTGGATCAATAAAAGTAGTTGAATACTAAGCTATATAAACTATTTTAAACTATAATTAAACTATATTAATCTATAATATTATAAATGCGAAAGTAACTCTGTCTGTCTGTCTGTGTGTTACGCAATCACGCCCAAACTACTGAACCGATTTAAATGAGAATTTGGTACTTACAGAGATAGATAAGTAGATATAAAGCTAGAGTCTTGAAACTTATTTTTTATGTTGTTGATTAGATATAAGTACGACATTTAAAGTTTGTAAAAATTTTACCCTAAAGGGGACAAAAATAAGGAATGAAAGTTTTTGTGTTAAAACATCGGCAATAAGGCTTACGGCCCAGAAAATAAAAATATAGAAGAAAAAAATTTAAAATGCTGCCGAAAGTCACTATTCCACGCGGACGAAGTCGCGGGCATAGCTAGTATTCAATAATATCTAGTATGGTCTGTCGAACAATCTATTGATATGTTGCATAAAATTGATCAATCAAAATTATTGACCCGAGGGTCTTGCCTTGTCAACCTATAATTATTTTAACCATCTGAAATTTTAAAGTTATCATTACCTATTGCCACAGTAACTGAAAATGCTTCTCAATAAAAAATTATTAGATTATTTAATAATTTATGAAGTGTTGTGCTCTATTATTTTGGGCAGGATTTTTGAAACTTCACGGCTTCTGGTTTTTTCGCGCCAATTGTTAAGTAGTAGTAGGTATATATAGTAATAGCAAAAATGCTTCTTTCTCTCTCCTTCTCTTTTGATTTCTGTTGGTGATTGTAAATTGTGTATTTCAGAACTGACAGCTGAATAGATACATACATAAATTGATTTAGGTCTTAACATTTAATTTTAGAAGTTATACATACTGTTGAAAATAACATTGCAGTTGCATAATTTTAATCGCATAATAAAACGAAGAAGTGAAGTGATGGGTAAAGGCAGGTAAATGGGAACAAGAGAGAGAGGAACATAAATACATAGATGTCTACTATATGAATGTAGTTTTTTATATTAATTTATTAGGTATACTGTTTTGATCGATAGTAATCTGTAGATATACGTATGTATAAATTCATCAATAGGCATGCTGGATTGCTGATGTGAACTTTATATATTACAATACAAGTCTTCTCAAGCAAGTAAAAGTGACAGAATTATTTTGAAATTTAAGATTATATTCTTAATAAGTCACGTTTTGGTATTTATCTTATCCTTACCTAAAGGGTACTCGTTTTTATTTATTACTCGTTTCGAAATTTTACTTTTAATGGCTTAGTTTGTGGTTTTGTCTGTAGCATCAAAGCTAATCAACTGACCATTCTATTTAAATGTGCTCTGCCTAATTTGAAGTGGCGTTAAAATAAAACATTAAAAAGAAATGTTTAAATCGTACAGTATTAAAGGATTTCCCCAGAAAATTCGACTTGAACTTCGAACTGGCGCCAAATATCTTCGGGTTAAGTTAAATATTAGAAGTCCGAGTGTTCTTTTAGTCGATGCTATTGCCAAGCAATTTGCGTCGAGTTACAAAAAAAATTGACTGTATTTAATCGAAATTTGTTCGATATGTTGATCACAAAGTCTCCAACAAGTAAAAACGAAAGTATCTTTGTAAATTTTCATTACTAAGACCGTTTTCCTTTTCTATTTTAAATAGGGAAATGCAGCAAGAAGTCAGTCAGTCACTTAGTTATTTTTTAAAGGAGGACAACTTTTTAATATGCAATCGAAGAATATTTTTAGGTTCATTCATAGGACAACTATGTACTATGTACATAGGCATTCGGTTTCAAAGGAAAAAACTAGTTCAAATATTTTTAGTGTTAGTGTTTAGTATTCATTCGTGGTTGTAATAAGTGAAACTGTCTAAGTCCTAAACAACGTCGTTATTGTTGTTTGAATTTCACTGAAGCCATCAGCAGCAAGCAGTTCAACATTGTTAAACGAAAACTAATTTATTGTGTGATCCACATATTTTTATAATATACCTACCTATAATAGTGTAGCACGAAATTTAAATTAAATTTATTTGGATATCAATCATTGCCAGACAGTAATAAAAAGTGAAATTATCATTCTTGTTCTTATGAAAGTCGTAAATTGTACGTACTTTTGTGACTTTAACTACATGGTTTACCTAATAAACTGCAAAAATATGAAATAAACAAAAACGAAAGTTGAAACAATTGAATTTTAAGAACAATTTGTTTTTGCAATAAATAATTAATTTCCGTTTTGAATTGAACCCATTAAATTAATGGTAAAATGTATACACATGATTATGTCCACCTGATTAGGACGAGTCTAATTAACGTTTAATTAATTGCAGTATTGTATGGCATTCAATTACTTTGTTTGGTTTCATTTTCATGGGGAAAATTTTAAGAAAAGGATAAATACAATTTTGATTTCGATTTTTTAAACTTCTTTCTAAATTCCATTGAATTAAAATATTTTATTTTGGTCTACAATATTTAATGAAGTTTTCTTTCTTGAGTAAAAAAATCTGTAGGGTCTAATGCAGTAATTAATACAAAAATATTCGAAATCACTAATTTATTTATAATTCGATTAGAATTTAATTTTAGAGGTTTGTCTTTTTGGCATAAACTCGTCATAATTTTTGAAAATCATCAACTTAAGTAATTAGTAGCTACATAATTTTGGATGTCAGTTTAAATAACAAAGATATAGTGAAGCTTTCGTCAGGTGCAGTGGGTCAAGGTGAAAGTTTAACTAACTTAAGACAGTATTATTTAGACAGGAAACAAACAGACAATGTAGGAAGATAGTTACAATTTGTTAAACCGCAACTAATTATACTAAAAATGTGCAGACCGCTGTAGACAATGTTGATGGGTTTTTATTTATAATTTTCTGTAAATGTACCTACACAAATGTATATAACGTAATTATGGGTAGGAATACTGGCTGGCCTCATTGTGGAAAAGAATCGTCCGTCGATCATTTTCTTCTGAATGACACTTACAACAATCGATCGTACCTATTGAGTGAGTGATTGATTTTTTTTGTTCGTTGATGCTGTCGCGTGAAAAATTGAAGAAGAAATGACCGGGTTTTTAATTTTTTTTTTCAGTTTTCGGGGAATTCTTCTTTGATCATTAGAAGATGCGCTTGTTGGTTTCAATTTCTAATTTTATTACTGAGTAACAGCTAAATGTTTGAACACTTCATGGTTTTATTTAATTTTTTTTAATGTATTTGAAAATTGATACAGAACTTTTAGTGCAATAAAATGTAAAAAATCTCCCTTATCAGTTATTTTTTAATTCAATTGATCGAAACGTCCTATTGAATATGGTTTATTATTATTTTTTTAAATTTCTGATCGAATACTTTCAATTTTCAATTCAATTGTGACTTTTTAGGCAAGCGAACATTTTTTATAAATGCACATTTTCTTGTGTTCCCAGTAGATGTAAATGTTAAGTAAAATGAAAATATTTTGTGTAAGGATTATTTAAAGAAATCCAAAATGCAAAAGCCGTGTATTCAAATATCTAGTTGTTAGGACTTGTAGGTATTAAATTTTGATGGTTCCTATTTTTCAAAAATAAAAAAACAAAATTTTTAGAACATTAGAAAATATTTTTAAGATGCTGGAAGCAAATGGGGTGGAGGTGCAGGGTGAATTAAAAAAAAAATATGATCTTTCCCTGCTATAACAATCCAATATAGACATTCTTCAGTTAGAATTTTTTACCAATATATTTTAATGTCTTCAATACTACTAAATTAGAAAACTTCTTGTAGATTTTCGCTTTCAATTTTCATATTAGCTTCAATCCTACATTCGCCTCCTTTAAATACATACAGTCGAACTTCGATAATTCGAATCACCATGACGCAAAAATTTTTTTCATATGATTTAATTTTTGGACAAAAAACAAAATTTTTAAAGTACGTTTTGATGACAAATAATTTTGCTATTAAAAAAAGACGCTAAAATCGTACATTATTAAGGAATTCCCCCAGAAAATTCGACTTATCTAAGTTGGCGCCAATATTATTTTCTAGTTATCAAGATAATCGATCCGAGAGTTCGAGTTATCTTACAATTAGTAAAAATTGCACGTAGGTACAAATCGACGTTTGAGTTATCGAAGTTCGACCGTAATTAAATAAAAAAAGAGATATGTGCTTGAGTAACGTATTAAGTAGGTATATGAATATAGGTACAATATAACTCTTATTTAATTCCTATGGTTACATAAACCGTTGAGAAAATTCCATGATACCATCAGTTTCCATTTCCGTAGTTACTCGAAGAAAATTTATCAATCCTTCCACTTTGTAGGTAATACATAGATACATATTACGTACGTATATAAGTTTTCCATCCACCAGACACTTATTAAATAACACAATTTTTTTTTCGTACATGTATGCGTTCCAAAGAAGATTTCTAAATTAAATTAGCCATGACTAACTTGTATGTACCTACCTACTTGTAGGTATGTACGTAAAGTTCGAGATAAAGTTTCTAGATAAAGTTGTACACATGATGTGAGTATGCTGTGTGATTTAAACAAGTGGATGTGGATAGATGTCTTTTACGCATGTTAAAGCGTAAAAGATACAAATGTGCATAATGTAGATCGGCTCGAATATTCTACATTACGTATTACGTATTACGCACATTTCTTGTTAATAAAAGAAGTAATTAACAGTGTTTGTACTGTACTTGTAGCATTCGTATGTATTTATGTACAATCTCTGATTTTTTCACATTTGTTATATAATAGGTACTCGAAGATTTAAACTTCCTTAATACTGACAACAAATTAATTAATCACAAATGCAAATCGAATGCGCGCGATTTATTCAGCTGAGAATTAGATCAACGAAAGTTTGAAATGTTTAACTTGTAAGAGTTTAGAAAACGCTTTTAATACTACACTAGTTTGTTTATATGTATCTACAGGTAATTGGATTATTGCATATCCTTTTCCTTTTTTTTAAATTATTAACTTCATTAAAGTTGTGACAAATTATGGAAAACATTTTGGGAATTTTTAGCAAACTCATTATTTGAAAAAATGTTTCTTTTTTTAACTTGAAATATTTTATTTAAACTGCTTTTTACACTTCTGTTTGCTAAATTTTTTAATACTTTTTTAAGGCTAAAGAAGTTTAGAAAAGTTCGTCACAAACAATTTTAAAGTTGTGGCAAATTATTGAAAATATTTTAGAATTTTTTGGCAATTTTATTAATTTAATTAATTGGTTTTATTGATTTTAGAAATTTATTACAAGGGCTCTAACAATTTCTTTAATTTTCGAACATTATAATTTTTAATATATTTTTTTGATGACTTTTTGTCAATTAAATTTAAAGTTAATTAATTTTTACCCTATTATCACCTAAGTTTTTTAATTCTTTTTTAAACCACAGAAAGTTTAAAAAAATGCAGCATCAATTTTTCATTCGACTTTAAAGCTGTACCAAATTATTGAAAACATTTGAGGAATTTATGGCAATTTTGTTTATTGAAAATTAATCAGTTTTTGTTTTTATAATACACAAATTTCATTAGAAAATCTTACAATTTCATTGACTTGAAATAATTTGTTTAAAATGCTGTAGACTATTTGACATTTTAATTTAAAGTTTATTTATTTTTACACTTCCATTTGCTAAATTTTTAAATCCTTTTTTAAACCAAAAGAAGCTTAGAAAAGTTCGTCACTAAATTTTCATTCAACTTTAGTGTTGTGGCAATTTATTGAAAAGTATTTTGAGCATTTTTGGCAATTTTATTATTTGAAAATTGATTTTTGTTTTTACAAATCTATCAAAAGAGCTCTAACAATTTATTTAATTAATGAAAATAATGTTTTCTGTTTATATATATACATATACACACCGCCAACGGCGTATTTCATAAATAGATTCAGTTACACAACTCAGACTTCTATAAATTCTACTCTTTTTTTATTTACCAAAACGACTAACGGACAGATTGCTCCTGCTGTCGTTGATTACTTCATATACAAGCAATCTTGATTTTTAGAGAGTACACATATTTGTGGAAAAAGTTATTATCTAAGAACAATTTTGTACGTACTTAAGTCATTGTGGGGTCCAAACGTTTTTTTTTTGCCTTTTATATATACCTAATGGTAATGAGGACTAATAAGTACATAATCGCGACCCATGTTGTTTATTTTTAATTAAAGACGTTGACGTTAAATCGATAACAGGATCTAATCAAAGCTTGCAGGGGTTAATTTTTTTATTAATGTGTTTGATTTATCATTAATTAAGGGGAGAATCAATAATCGATTCTTTATGTTTTTTGAAACACTTTCTAATAAAATTGTAAATGTTAAGAAATCTCAAAAATGTTTAATGGTCACTTTCAGGCTCGTTTTACGGAAGAGTAGTTAAATTTTATTGCTTCACTTTTACCATTTATTCCTACAATTTTTTCCGTTTAACTAATCGGAAGAAATTACTTCTACATCTGGTCAATCTTCTTTTGTATATCTTATGGTTTTGAAGGTAGCCAGGTATTCGTTTTCTGTTAGGATCCTTTATTAATTACGGAAATCTCAGAATAAGTATCAAAAATGAAATGCATTGTATGTAGGATATACATAAGTATGTATCAGTGTTCTAATTTAACCATAAAAGTAATAGAGAAAACAGGTTGGTTCGTTAAGAAGAAAGTGGATAATACCTACACTTTACATCCTTACCAATAAGTAATTAATTAATATGATAGTGGAAACTGCAAGGAAATGAACATTTCAGTTAGGTAGATAAATTGTTTAAAATTGATCGATTTTTAATTTCATGTTAAGAATTTAGAAGCATAATAAATTTTTACAAAATCTTCCCTTGGTTCGTGAAAGGTGCAGCAAAATTTAAGAATATTAAAATAATACGAAACAACAACAATTAATCGATTTCTAATGTAGTTTTATCTGATTCAAATCGAAAACCAATAAGTTCAAAATTATCCGGTTTTTATAAGCTTTTTAAGGGTGACGAATAAAATATATTTTCCAGATTATTCTCATTTTTATACACGATTTGGCTATTTGCCATGGTATTATTAAATCAAATAATAACGCAATTAGCTGTGTTACAAAAACTTTTCCACAAATGATTTCAATATTTGTCACTTTTACTTTTTTTCGTTGTAAACAGAATGCAAAACTTTGATTGGTAGGTATATAATAACGTATTAATTAAAACTATAATTAGCAAAATGTTCGTTATTTTACAATTAATGAACTAATCGATGGTTATGTTATTTTTTGGAAAAGTTAGCACATATGTATTTATAATGGGCAAATTTCCTGTATAAAAGTTAATTATATACCTGTTATAAAAGTATTTGAAGTATTTTCAGGTTAATTCAAATTATTTGAAAGTATCAAGTTCGTTCTAAAAATTTTAAGGAATGAAACTATGTATAAATAAATTAAATCTAACAGTAGTTGTCCTTCAGCACGCGAAATAATAATAAATTAAGAATAACTGTAACAACTTTATTATATGCAATTTCCAGTATTTATTACTAACGAGCGTTCCTTTGTAATTTATATTTTTAGTAGCCCTAAATTAATAGTAAAATACGTGGCAAATATTTCGGAAATTTTTGGCAACATAATTTTTCACAAAATTTATTTAAAAAAACGTAAAACTATATAAAAATTCATAATTTTTTATAAACTTCAAATCATTTATTTTAAATACTGTAAACCTTTCGAAAATTTAATTTAATGTTAATTCATTTTTGCACTACTTTCATTTGCTAAATTTTTTGATCCTTTTTAAGTTAATAGAAGTTTAGACAACTTTAAAGTTTAAAGTAAAGTTTTTGGCAACATTATTATTTGAAAATGAATTAGTTTCTGTTTTTACAAAATTTATTAAAAAGTTCTTACGATTTCTTTAATTAATAAAATTATTCTCGAACTATTTAATAAATTTCTTCTTTTGTTAGTGGTACCTCTCAAAATTATTTGTAGACTTCAAGTGATTTAATTAAAATTTAACTTTTAATTCTTTTAAATAGAAAAAGTTTGATTTAGGTAACTTTAAAAATTATCTCAATTACTTTTCTAGATTTTCTATCTCGAGTATCTTGCGCTGGAAACCAGCTAATTACGATATGTTTAAAGGAGAAATTAGCTGTGAAACTTACCGTGTATGTTGCAGTTAGTTATTTTTTCTTCGCTCTCTAATTAATCTAATTTCTTCGTAGAAAAGTCGAAGTTGTAATAGTATCTAATTAAATCGTGCGAATATTATATGTAGAAGAAATAATCAGGTCGTTATGTAGTTTTGTTCTTCTTTGTTATACCGTTCCGATTTTAAATGGCAAACCAACAAACCGCCACACTAAGTACCAATTGTATTTATGCTTTGCGACAGCTCTTCTAATGCACTTGATATCCGCAAGAAGTTGATGACCACCGACTGTTTGACGGCCCGTCTACTACTACGTTTACTCGAACTGTGTAACTAGCTGCTGGCCAGGCCAGAACTTTGAAGAAATTTTCAGATCCTGCTGCTGACATTTCTTCTTCGGTGGGGTTTTTATTACGTATGATTTGTACATATGAACTCGATGTACGTATGGTATGTTTATGGTACTTGTATTGTAAGTTGGATGAATGTATTCGTATGTTTGTATTTTTTCACGCATCTTTTTTTGGGGTCGTAACATACATAATACATGTTGTGCCATTTTACTTTTACCTCTCTGTTACTAGCTACAATAAAAGGGGATTTTATGCCTCTATTAAGTAACTTTTACAATTAGACTGATTAAGGGTGAGTTTTTTTAGTACATAGGTATATTTATTTGCAACAATTTCTTTTATTATTCTTATTGTTTTTGTCAGGGCCTAATTTACATAAGGGCATTTGGGGCGTATGCCCACGGCCCTCACATAAAGATTAAGCATTTTCTTTCTGTTACCACAACAAAATAAGTGAATTGGCAGTAAGAACATTACAACAATTTATTTTTTGTAAGAATAAAGGTAATTATTTTTGTAAGGTACCTTAAATAGATGAGAGGGTATAATTTAGAGTTAGATATTATTACAATTCAAGAAAACCTTAAACCACAAGGCGAAACCTCGTCGAAGGTTGGTCTTTTTATGATAAAAAGTTTTTATCATCTTAAAGCTTTAAAGTTTGATTTTGTATTAGTGATTAGGGGGAGAATAAGTACATAATTATATTATGAATAATTGTTTTTGTTTTCCGCTTTACCTTCAGAAGAACTTTTGCTGAATGTTTTTCCTTAAATATTTTCTAAAACACCCTGTATATTCATGGGTAGGTATATTATACTAATAACAAGTGAGTTTTTATTTTGTCCTTATTTGTGTAGGTGCCTTGTCCACCTGCCAAATATTTCGAAATCCGCGACATACTTCTTATTACATTACAAATTACATTTCAATTTTTATGTCCAAATCCATTGTAAAACAAGTTTGAAATTTGTAATTCAATTCATTACATTGTTTCAAATATTCGTTTATGCAATAATTAGAAAATATATACCTAAGTATGTTAAAAAAATAACTGTGTATTACTATATACTACTTCAAGTGAATATCAACTAAGTACAATACTTGGTAAATAATGGTAGGTACTACATGTTACTCGTAATCACCATGCTGTTTGTAATTTGTTTTTTTAACAAATTACAAAATAATAGCATTATTTACAATTAGTTATTTAACTTATTGTTACATTCATTAAAGAATTGTTGTTGTGATATGTTTGGACTTCTCTTGTAGTTATATCACCTGTCTTTAATCGTTTATATGACTGTAAGTGTCTATTTATCTTCTACTTGTCTATTTTCTTATGGTGGTATACAAAGCTCTGATACAACAAGTTTCCATTCAACATTCTCGAGACTTTTATATTATATATAACTATTATCCATTTATTTCTAAAAAAAATATATATCGCTTTTTATAACATTAACAAGAATGAATAAATAACAAATAGCAGTATATTTTTTGTATAGTCAAGCACACTTTGAACGTTCTTTTCAAAAGTATTTACAAGTTGAGCAAACTTTTTTAACTAATGAATAAAACCTAATTATTATTAAATAATCTGCATTACATTGTAATCGTTTAAAAACCGTATTTCCTAATTGATTTGATAAATACATACGTATTACGTATTCTTTGCTAAGAAGAAAAAAAAAACGACTTCATGGAAAATATATTTAAAGTTTATTGATGAATATTGTATGCATTGGATATAATATATTGTACTGTGATGTGTGTACGATCAAAAACCATTTCTATTTCCGTATTAGGTTCTGTATGAAAACTATTGTCGCGTAGTTAAATTATGTACTTTCTTTTCCTTCTTAATTATCGCATTTTCCACTCGATTTCATTTCGGTTTGGTTTAGTGGAGCAAACAAAAAAGCGGCAGTAAAACATAATGCACTACATCCTGTCTTCGCTACGACGAATTATATAGGTACTACACTTGACAATAACAAAGCGAAAACACATTGCACGTACCACATTCCTATAAACCAAACTTTCCTTACCAAATTAATTTACAAGCTAGCCATTAATTTATAGACATATGTATCATGAAAGTATTAATTAATGTCACTTCCTTATTATTCGCGAAATACGATCATAATATGCTTATGGTAGGTAACGCAAAGAAATTTCAAATTCCTTTCAGTATTTTAGAATGTTTTTTCAACTTTTAAAAATATATAGATATAAATTTTATTTTGTTTAAATTTTAAAGTTTCATTCATAAATCAGCGATGTATGATGTGTTGCATAACTGCCATTTTTAAAATGTAGGTCACAAGCACTGATTTGAATGAATGCGATGTTGCCAGCTCAATGTTGTTACAATTTAAACTTTATTTATTCCGTTTAATGTATTTGTATTTTAAGCACTAATTAACATTAGCTTATTGACCGGTTAATTAAGTTTTCAATTAATAACTCGCCCTGTGCTTAATAATAAAAATTTAGTACTTTAATATGTTTAACACTTGGCTCTTTGGCAACACTAAGCCTATGAATGAAAGTTTTTTCCGTTAATGAACCATTGTTGTTTTCCAAAATTTGTTTAAAATTTTTGCTTTTTAATCCGTTTATTTAGTGTAATTGTGATGATATTAATTTACAATAGTGCAAGATAGTATTTTTTAATTAAAATATACTACATATTTTTGATAAGAACATCAGTAACCTGTTGCTGTTATCTATTAGTCAAAAAATTAAGAAGTGGTACTTTTTATATGTTCTAGTGCAAAACCATGAATGAAAAATATATTAAATAACTTCATTTTTACCTTCCTACTAGAAATTAAAGTGTAAATTAACAAATATTTCATGTTAGTGCAGTATTTTTAAGGTATGAAACTAAGAGGTTATGTGTTATAATTTTGCTTCTACCACGTCTGAATTTTTATACAAAACATGAATGGAATTTGGAAAAAACTGGAAAATGAAAACGGATTTCCATTTTACTACAAGTAGGTATCGATCATTCTTGCATTGCCAGCTGCTTTAAATATAAATTTTAGTGAAAAAACGAATACTAAACAACTGGATCACCCAAAGTTTGCTGATATTAAGCAGCGATTAGATGACTGTAATTACATAAGTAATGGCGTTTATAGAGTTGCGTCGAAGTTTAGAGTCCTCCAGGGGTCCCTTTTTAGTAAGTCTTCTTATAATTATTTATGTGAGTTTATAAAAATGAAACTATTTTACATTTTATATTTAAGTGGATGATGTGTCTCTGATGACAGTAATTGGAGTGTTTGAAAAGCATAAATTAGGACCTACAGAGGGTTGCTTAAACCTTGAAGTTTATGATTTAGAAGCGATTTTGTCCGACATTTATTTTGCCACCAATAAGCAATCCCATGTAAATATCGATGTTGATTTTGCAACTGACTTAATGATAAATTTACTCTATAACGTTTACGACAGGTAAATTACCAACTAGAAACATTGATTTATTAATTATATGTACACTTGTAGCAATCGTGAAGGGAATATTCAAGTTTCTTCAACAAAGTTTCTTCTTGCTTTACTAAGCAGTTGTAAAGTTTCCGATTTTTATAATTTCTTGTTCACACAATGTTCAGATCATAATTATTGTGTTACGAGATTAAGACTGCAGTCGTTACTTTCTAAATTGACGGATATTATGTGCTATCTTCATGAAGACTCCTGTTATGGCCACTATTTGATAAATCACATGGTAGAAAGTTGTTTCAATAAAGTAATTAGCCAAAGCAAATTTGAATATAATGAATGTTTTTATAATTTTATCTTTCAGTGTCCAGGTTTAATAGGAATTGATCAGTCTTCATTTATAAATTGGCTCGAAAGTGGCCCTCAACTTTTTTCATGGTTAATAACATTATATCGTTTAAAAATTTCTGAAGGAGGTAAAATGAACTGCTTAATTAATTAATCCTCATTGAGTTACTGATAATATTCTGTATTTTCAGTTGTTCACAATGCGAAATGTTCAGTATGTAAAGCATGTCCCATTATAGGTTTACGTTACAAATGCACTAAGTGTATTAATTACACTCAGTGTCAACGTTGCTTTTTTGTAACAAGAACGAATAATTCTCATAAAACAAACCATCCAATGAAAGAGTACTGTGTTGAGGTATTGATGATTTTTATTAGTAGTAATTGAAAATTTTCAATTTAACAATTATTATTGTGAATTAGAAGGATTAATGAGAAGTATCATTTCGGTCTTTTAGGGTAAAGGAAAGGAATTTTCGCATTCAGTTCTCAAAAAAATGTTAGGTGTCTTAAAATGTTCTTCCAAGGATCAAACAAGTTTTAGGTCAGACATAGTGGATGTAAAATTGTTACGGTAACAACTTCTATTCATTATTATATTTGTAAAATTTATGAGAACTATTTTTAGCACTTCTAATGGCATGTTTGAAATTGGGAACAATTTTAACGTTAGCTGTGATAAAATCCGTCCCTTATCCTCTCCACAAACCCAACTTCAGTTAATTATAAAGCAGTTGGAATTACAAAATAGGTATTTTTTAAGTTCACATAGAAATATATTTTAAATATCAAGGGTACTTATTATTGTACGTTGTTTTAGAGAGTTAAAAGAAATATTGGTAGTTAGTAACCACAAAGATAAAGAATTAAAAAAATATTTGGAAGAGCATCGTTCTCACATAGCACAACAAATTCAAAAACTTAAAACGTTGCAGGTATTTTTGTTCATCATATTTGGTAATTAATATATAAATATGTAAATAATTTGGCTTTAGGAGCATTTACAATCGACTCAACCATCGTTAGTAAATAATTCGCCAGTTCACAATAACGTTTGCGTATCACAATCGACACCCATGGTGGCAAATGTACGTTGTCCTCCTAAAGACAATAACCTGGCATTTTTAAGTCCTATTCCGCAAATTTCGGAATGCGACTCTTTATTAAGGGAAGAGACTAATACTTATGTGAAGAAAGAAGGCGATACACCAGCAGAAAAAATTTTGGAAGTCTTAACTATAGGAAACAATACTACAGATTGTAGTAACTCGTTAGAAAATTATTCAGTTAAGGATATAAGTACTTGGTTTAAAGGTATGTAAGGTCCTATAAGATTTCCCTTGGAGAAGTTTAAAGCGAAAGTTAACTACCTTTTTTTAATCCCACTATTTCCTATCTTTTCCAATACTTCTTCATTATCAATTTTTGCCATTTCTCAAAGAATTTACTAGGCGTTTTCTATGAAATAATTTTAATTCATTACTTACTATTAGATCCTCTGGTTTCGTCGAATTCTAACACTCACGTTACGGACATTTCATCTAACGAAGCCAATAATGATTTAGATGATGTGCTAGTTAAGTTGCAACAAATTCTTGCAAATAATTTTATCCTTGATGGTAAAAGTTCTGATAAGAGTTAATTGCCAACTTTTATCTCGACTTATTTTTTTAGACGATTTAGACAAAACTGACAATGACCAGTTACAATATGCAGTAACAGAAGTAGAGAGCATGCTGTCATCCTTAAGGAACGGAGTTGAGAGTAGTAGATTATAAAAATAATTACTTCTATTTTATTTTTCGTACTAAAAGTGCAATTAAATCATTTTGTGTATGTATACACAAATTATGATTTTTAAACATTTAGTTCTCCGCAAATAAATACTCATAAAAAAATATAAAGAACAAATATATTATTTATTGAAGGGAATTTGTAATTTTCAGTACATAAACTTTGATAACTATTTGTCGTTACAATTATTCAGTACTATATTAAAAATATAAACAAATAAATTGTGTTCAGATAGATACTTATATATTTTTTTATTTATGTAGGTTGTGTTATTATTGCACCATTATGTGGTTATTTTTGATATTTCTAACTGCAAGTTTTAGTTTAAATATTATAAGTAAAATAAATAATTATTATTTACGTAAAAAATAAATTGTACACCTTATTATTTTACCCAAAATATATTTTTAGCACGTGCGATCCAAGTTTCCAGACTTATTTAATACATATACCTAATTAGTGATTTTTGTTTCATTTCTTTCGATTGTCCAAAGGATAAAGAACGTTTTGAAAGCTCAGATCACACCCCTATAACTCCTTGTTATTTTAATTCAGTGAGCACCATTACTTTTGATTATATAACATACTTAGAACTAGATTTAACAATAATATGTGGTGTTATGGTACAATAAACAAGCCTCAGCAAATAACAACGTGAAGGAAGTTACACAATTATGAATAATTATATAAAAGTATAAATATTTTTTCATAATGTTTTATCATACGTAAATACAGAGCAATTAGTTTTCCTAAAATATGTAAAAAGAAGTTGGAATGTTAATTGATCGTGGATACTTATTACGGTGTACATAATTTGCGAAAATCGCCCTGCATACAATCTTTTTAAAACTTAATAAAATAATTAAAAATCTCGTTTTGCAACAAATGCCGATGAAAGCCAGTCTTTAGTTGACTTTAGGCCAGTCATTATAGCTCAAAAGTACTTATTTTTTGTAAAAAAAAAATAGGTAATCCGAGTGTTTCACAATGTAAAGTAGGTCTCAAGGGATAAAATATTGAAAATGGCTCTAACAAAAGTTTTCCGTTTTTTTTTTCTTATCGATATATAATATATGATATTAATATAACAATTTGCAATTTTGCCAACGAATAAAAAATTATGTGGTTTAAAATATCAATTTCGTTTTGACGAATTGATTAAATATTTACAGCAGTGCGTGAGAAGGTGCTTTTCTCCTGTTGCATCGTGTATCATTGCCATTTCTCGCGTGTAAATGTCCAAACCGTATTGTCCTTCTTCAGGGAATGTGATAGTGAACGTAACGGAGTCTTCGACGACATGGTGAGACACGAATTTGGATAATTTCTTCTCTTCCACCCCGTTTTTGTGTAACGTCGCCATAAAGTCTGTTAAGGGCCGCGACATTCTGAACTGGATTTCTAATTCTCTACCCGCGAAAATTAGAGCTTCCTACAAACAACAAAAAGGAAATGTATAATTCTCATGTGGTTATTGAAGAAAAAAAAAATTAGTAAGTACCTGATGGGTAATTGGAACTAGTCCGAAAAGTCTTGTGGCTTTGGTGGGTCCCCATTCGCCAGAAGCACAATCGGGCAAAGGAACCATTACCGTTTGTAAGTCTTCACAGCATATTTTGAATTTGCAAACGCTCTTGAACTTCATCGGTTCTCCCGTTAAATATTCTTTTGGCGTCACAGCGTTGGCGAAAATGTCTAAGAGGAAGGCACCGCTGCACGGTGCGTGTACTCTGAATAACACCGTGTTACCCGCTACTGACTAAAATTAAACACAAATAATTTAACGAATAATTAATGTGATTTACTACAAGGGTTAATGACTTGACATGTAAATATCAATTACACTTTTTAATTAAGTTATATTTAGTCGGTAAGTAATTCAATACCTGCATAACAAATCTTTTTAAAGAAACGCCTTCGAAAGTGTCACCTTCGCTGTCGTAAAACTTGAGATTGTAATGGAATATCAGCGTCCCTTGCATGTGTCCTGGCATGGCTATTCGAACTGTTGCAGCACCTAAACAACGATATTCGTATTAGTGACAATTTTTCTTTATAAAGTTTACAAATAGAACATTTACCTGTTGAATCGGTGAACATAACGGCTTTTGTATTTGGATCAGAAAAGTATAAACCGTATCGGAAAAACAATGACCTCACAAATGGTAAATCTTCAAACTCTTGAAGAGTGATAGGTTGCTTCAGTAATTGCCAGTCAGACTGAAGTGGGAAGAATTCGTAAATAAATTCTTTCGGATCGGTTAGGAAATAATGATCGTCGTATTCATATCTAAAATATAAATTATTATATGAGATAAGGGTTTAGGAATAAAGGAATTAATGTGAATACCTTAAACTATCCGCTTTAGTTTTATTACCAGCTTTGGGTGCTTCTTTGGCGTTTACTAGATGTCTAGCACCCCAGTTACACTGCACAAATCTCCATGCTCCCGCTACATAAACCGCGTTCCATGAATTTCGAAACCGATTATCTTCGAATTTTACCCCCGGCTGATAACCGGCAGATTTTGAGTAACCCTTAATTACTACACAATGAAGGCCAGCATAACTAAAACAAAATAAATTTAATTAATATTCTATATTGTATTTCGAAACCAAAAAGTAATTAATTAATATTTTATTGAGGTAATCAATAAAGTAAATTGTGTTTACCTGCAAAGTCTTTTGAATAAAACGTGATAACTCTCGGTCCCATGTTTGATACCCCTCAATAAGCCCATGGGTGTGTCTCCCCTCAGGTTATCATCGAATGTCATGGCGTTTAGATTTTTTACAGTGATCCACCGAAATATGGTCCTTAAAAGTAATATTTAGAAGTATTTTATGTGCCCATACGTATAATGGTTTATAAATTATTTACCTTGCTTTTTCTATATCCGATCCACAACGGCCCACAAGTTGCCTCACCAAATCCGTGAAGGATTTTTGGTCCTCTTGGGCTACCTAATAAAGGATTACAAAGCATAGTTACTATTTTTAACGCCCTATATATGTATTGTAGTGGTACTTGCCGAAATTGCAATTTGGTCCACGTGCGAAAATTCTGCAGGATCGCTGTATATTTGGAATTTGCTGAGGGCTGGGGGGGCAGGTGGAGGTGCTTGGATAGGATAAGGGGCTAATTCGTCCACATAATCCCCACCAACACCCCCATTATCAATTTCATCGGCGTATAAGGATTCTGCCTGCATATATTGACTTCTTTTTTCGTTTATCAGTTCTAACATTTCATGACTCTGTTTCTCCACCAAGGCTGCTGTTGCTGCCCTATAATATTATCAATAAATTAATTATTTATTAATCGATTGTATTTAAAATTTGATAAGTCGTTGTCGTATTGTTCCTTTCACCTTCCAAAATTAATTTTTGAACGTTAACAAGTTTTTGTTGCAGGTGAAAGTGTGTATTTGAAATTAACATTTTTAGAACGATACTTACTCACACTCATCAGATATTTTAATTATTATTATTCAAGAGAATTTGTTTCCTTTTTAAGGAAACATTTTTATTGCGGCCAGATAAACAACAATAAAAAAAATTCTCAGGTAATTTTTAGTTCGCGACTGCCTGATTAATCTATAAATAATTTGTTTGAGAGTGATGTCATGGGAACGAAACTACAAAGGCTAGAAGTAATATATGAAATTGTTCTGCAACGAGGTTACCTCCTTGTACATGAAAAAAAAAACACTCCTGTTATTACTTATCGTCAGTTTTATGTGTACTTTAATACTTAGAGCATGTTATGCAACAAACGTTGGGCACTGCTAGGCAATACTTATAAATAAATGCGAATTATACAGATTTTAATGTTTGTTCACATTTTTAAATGAAAAAACTGAGGAATGTACACAAACATGATGTTTTATGTTGTACTAAACGAAATTTGAAGTTTACAAATTGGTTTATTATTTTTTTTTAATTTTAAATTTTTGGGCAATCTTAAAGAAAAAATTTGCTTTGAAAACTGCACCATGTGACATATCAAATGAAAGGACATATTGAGAGGATCTCTAATATATTTTTTAAATAATTTTAAAATAAATAGTCTTAAAGTTATTTAAGAAAATAGACGAAATTTGACACCCTTATCTTCGAAAAAATATAAAAAAACTTTTAAGAAGTCCATGATCTTAAAATACCATAGAAAACTGCAGCATATGACACGTCAAATGAAAGAGCTTATTGTGAGGATTTCAAATATATAAGTATTTAGTATTTTAAAAAAAAAATTTTAATGTTATTAGAGAAAATAGACGAAAATGGACCATTCCCCCACTCCCTTATCTCCGAAACTACTGAGCCTAGAAGTAAAAAAGAAAAATACATAAAAGAATTCTTTACTTAGGGGCTGTTCATAAAATACGTCACATTAAAAAAAAGCTTTTTTGACCCTCCCTCCGGTTGTCACGTTGTGTCACACCTTCTGTGACCCCCCTGTAAATATTACGTCACAAAAAACAACCCCCCCCCCTGAACATTATAAATTTTGTTTGATAATACCCAAATTTTGATAATCAAAAGTATTTATTCTATTCTGATAATAAAACTTAAATAAATTAATAAATATCTTTTGTAACAAACAAATAAATAATATTTTTATTTATCAGAAGTCCAAGGATTCTGTAAAAATTAAGTAAAATTTTTTGATGAACAGCGAACGTCACGTTGCCGTGACCCCCCGTCCCCCCTTGTCACATCTTGTCACACTTAGCAAGACCCCCCCTTGTATGCGAACGTATTTTATGAACGGCCCCTCATAAATTACATGAAAACCTATAAAATTCGACACATGTAATTTTTTTACTGTTCATAATTCATATTCTTGTAATTTGTAATATTCTGGACAATACCAATACTATTTGTATATATATCTTTTGGAGCTGTGATTAGGGCATTAGCGCTAATATGGATTGGTAACTACTTTTAATTATTCCCTTTATAAGGACGTTAAAAAAAATAATAGAACCATGTTAACGCGCTTTGTTGCAACTTCTAAAGAACAATGTTCTCAGGAAGTGTTGTTAGGAAAGTACCTACCTTATAAGTACATATAAATAAATAAATAATTAGTAGTGGTCAAAAAGTAGGTTGTACCTCCTTTTTCAATTATAATAATTAATTATACAGGAGCTAATTAGACTAGTTGGGTACTCTGCTTTGTGCCCGTTCGTTTTTTAACTTAATAATAAAACGTTAGAGAAGAGAAGCTTTCAGGACGTGTG
Source organism: Agrilus mali (assembly GCA_029378335.1). NCBI lineage: Eukaryota > Metazoa > Arthropoda > Insecta > Coleoptera > Buprestidae > Agrilus > Agrilus mali. Next base: position 3,575,165 of record CM055655.1, on the reverse strand, counting down.
AGAACAAAATTTTATTACACATACACACTCTCCTCTCGTCTCTTCGGCGCGTCTTAACACACTACTTACTTAGGTACTACATAATAATAAACCATTCACAATTTTATTCTTCGGGCCGATTAAAATGAAAAAAGAAACACTTTCTAAATAAAGCAGATGTTAAATGTATATGAATAAAAGAAAGTTACGAATTCTTCTCGCACAAGTGTCTATCTATCTACTCGTGCTCACATATGTGCGTACGTATTCATACCTGAATGATGCTGATCGGTCTATAACATCTATGTTTTAGGTTTTTAATATGAAAATTGGTTTCGCACATTAGCGTTCGAATTTCATTTCGAAATTTTTATGTGTGGAATTTCACACATATATTTTTACATTTAAATTAGGTAATTTTATTTCATGTACCTACTTACAATAATATTTTTTATTAATTTTCAATACCCAAAAAAAAACTTAAACTTTTTTTCGTTAAAGCCCTATTTATTTTATTATTTATCACATGTTAGAAATAAAAAAAAAGAAAATTTATAAAAAAGGAAAAATTCTTACCTTTCGTGTTCCAACATTTTTTTCGAGAGCGACTCCTTTTTCCTGTCCCTCCTTAAGGTCATATTTTTTTCTAAATCTTCCTTTTCCTGTTGGTGCCTCAAAGTCAACACATTCTGTTCGTCTCGTTTCCTTTTCAGTTGCATTTCCCTTTCAAATTTGTTGGTGAGTCTTTCTAGTTCTTTTTCCCATTCGTCCTGGAATGTTAAAGAATATTACAATTAGTTGTGTCAGGATAGCAACAGTTGTGTGATAGTTTGTTAATTGAATCGTTATTTTCTAAAAAAAATTATAATATTAATTAACTAAAACGAGAAAAAAAAAGTGTTTGTAGTGAGATTAATTATTAAAATTCTGAACATAGGTACCATATGGTAATCGATGTTATTTTTAATACAATTTAGAGAAGAATTATAGCATACGTATAATGTATGTTAAATATAATTATAATCAGAATATTTTGGGTTAATTTATGTTACAGCATCGTTTACTTGAAAAATACAATTTAAAAAAGCCTAAAAGTTTAATTAATTTTTTTTGGAAGAAGTTCCAATAAAAAATTCCTCGTTGAGAGTGCTTATTATGTAAGTAGTGATTTATTATTATTAATTGATACTTACTCTTATTTCTTCCCTTATCCTTTTCTCTTCTTCCTCCCTTTGACGTGCAAACTTCCGGTACAAATCATCTTCCTCTTTCCTGTGTTTCATCTCCAACTTTTTCTGTTCATCTTTATCCTGCAAAACAAAAATAATTTCATGTAAAACTTTCCCTACTGTTAAAAGAAACTTCTTGTTTTATTTTAAAAATGTTTGTCGTACTATTATACAAATTAAGTTGAATATTGTTAATGTAAAGAAAATGGGTGTGTAAAGAAAGGCAGAGTTTCTTGTCTTAAAATGAAACACATATCAGTTTGAATTTTCTATTTTTCACTCAGAGAAATATAAAAAAATTGTATTGGAATCGTCACAAAAAAATTAAATACATATAGTCAAATTTCGATGGGTCGAATTTTCTGTAGGAATCCCCATATTTATCCTTCTATTTATCTATATGTAATGAAATAGATACCTACATACAAATGCTTATTTACAAAAAAATAAGCACATATACTTATGTATGTCTATACTATAATTATTCAATACCTCAAAGTTTCTTGCGTCACATGGTGTTTCGAGTTATCGAAGTTCGACTGTAATTTCTTCTAGCCACCCAGGTTCGCTTGATATGATCAGTGAACTGTTATTTATTTTTTTAAGGGATTTTGTGGGCCTTTGTGACGCACTGTATGCAATAATACCAACCAACCACTTGCAGCAAGAACGAAATGTACCTATTATTTTTTATCTTTGCACGTTTGCCACGGTTGTCTGAGCGCATTTCAAGGTGAATTACAGTAATTATAAATTGCCTAGCTAGCACATGATCACGATGCATAGCAAAAATAAAAATGTGTTTTTACCTACGTAAGTTTTCTCTACTATACGTAGGTACGTCTATGTGTAAAGCGATTTATTTAAACTTATTTTACGCGCTTAGAAAAAGTTTTTGTTTTGTTCTAATTAATCTTTGAAACTAATAGATAAGTAAAGCGTAAATAACAGCAGTCTGGGTTTCGTTTTTATTCTATGTCATTTTTATTTATTTTTTTCTCGTAATAAACAATTAACTGGTGCAGTTCGAACACGAAAAATAAATAAATAAATAATAAATAAATGCAAAAACTTCCTGTTGCGGAAACTGCAGTTATGTTATGGTAGTACTGTAGTAGGTACCTGCCTGCATTATAATAATGATGCCTAACGACGTGCGTACAGGAGCTGGTGTATTAATGAGATATAATTTTCTATGTAGCTGCTGAATTGTGACCAGTTCTTTTCATTTTCTGCTTCTTGTAATTACAATTGTTATCGGTCATGGTTATTGCATCGATGTGCGAAAACTTGCAATAAAACAACCGTTTTAATTGCCCGATTGTTATTCGTTCGTGATCAGAATACTAGAGAAAAAAATGCACATGATATTAATAAAATAATGTTTTATAGGTACATATTAACATTCTAATGTATACTTTATGTATATAATCGGAGATTCCTAATTAGTTCAATGATTAAATTCATTAAATTTAGATTAAGATATTGGGATTAGGAGAGAGTCTCATCAAAAACAGGCTCACGATAAAATTTGATGCAGTCTCTTATCGTATTTTCTTGATGTTTCAGCTCAGAAAACTGACTCACGCTCTTAGTTTAATAAAATGTAAATAAATAATTGGAAACATTGGCGGAGCTGTAGAACGTACTGAATAACTAAAAAAGTACTTTGGACGTTCAGTTTCGTGTATTGGCGTTGGGGTTTGAGCTATTTAGTAGTATTTTCTTCTACATTTTTATTTTCTGGGCCGTAAGCCTTTTTGCCGACGTCATTACACAAAAACTTCCATTCCTTGTTTTTGCCGCATTAAGGGTAAAATTTTTTACAAACCTTTTAAAAGTCGTATTTATATCTAATCAAAAGCCTAAAAAATAAGTTTCAAGCCTCTAGCTTGATATCTACTTATCTATCTCTGTACCAAATTCTCATTTAAATCGGTTCAGTAGTTTGGGCTTGGGATTCCGTAACACACAGACAGACAGAGTTACTTTCGCATTTATAATATTATAGATTAATATAGTTTAATTATAGTTTAAAATAGTTTATATAGCTTAGTATTCAACTACTTTATTGATCCAAATAAACAAACACATCTATAACTTTTTACACTTAATATTTTAATTTTCTGGGCCGTAAGCTTTTTGGACGACGTCATTACACAAAAACTTTCATCGGCTAGTTTTATCCCCTTTAGGGTAAAATTTGTACAAACATTGAATGTCGTATTTATTTATATCTAATCAAAAGCTAAAAAATCTTTAAAAATTACGGAATTTCCGCACAAACTTTCTATTTCAACCCCTTACAGCCCTTTTTTTGCATTAAAAAGTAGCCTATGTCCTTTCTCAGGCTCTAGACTATCTCTGTACCAAATTTCATTTAAATCGGTTCAGTAAATTTTAGGCGAGATTGTGTAGCATACAGACAGAGTTACTTTCGCATTTATAATATTATAGATTAATATAGTTTAATTATAGTTTAAAATAGTTTATATAGCTTAGTATTCAACTACTTTTATTGATCCAAATAAACAAAACATCTATAACTTTTTACACTTAATATTTTAATTTTCTGGGCCGTAAGCTTTTTGGACGACGTCATTACACAAAAACTTTCATCGGCTAGTTTTATCCCCTTTAGGGTAAAATTTGTACAAACATTGAATGTCGTATTTATTTATATCTAATCAAAAGCCTAAAAAATCTTTAAAAATTACGGAATTTCCGCACAAACTTTCATATTTCAACCCCTTACAGCCCTTTTTTTGCATTAAAAAGTAGCCTATGTCCTTTCTCAGGCTCTAGACTATCTCTGTACCAAATTTCATTTAAATCGGTTCAGTAAATTTTAGGCGAGATTGTGTAGCATACAGACAGAGTTACTTTCGCATTTATAATATTATAGATTAATAAAGTTTAATTATAGTTTAAAATAGTTTATATAGCTTAGTATTCAACTACTTTTATTGATCCAAATAAACAAAACCTCTACAACTTTTTACACTTAATATTTTAATTTTCTGGGCCGTAAGCTTTTTCGACGACGTCATTACACAAAAACTTCCATCGGCTAATTTTATCCCCTTTAGGGTAAAATTTTTGCAAACATTAAATGTCGTATTTATTTATATCTAATAAAAAGCTTAAAAAATCCTTAAAAATTACGGAATTTTCGCACAAACTTTCCTATTTCAACCCCTTACAGCCCTTTTTCTGCATTAAAAAGTAGCCTATGTCCTTTCTCAGGCTCTAGACTATCTCTGTACCAAATTTCATTTAAATCGGTTCAGTAATTTTTAGGCGAGATTGTGTAGCATACAGACAGAGTTACTTTCGCATTTATAATATTCCGCGAATTCATTTTCATCGATTTTCCCATGGGAATATCCCGCAGTAAAACGTAGCCTACGTGTTAATCCAGGGTGTCAGCTAACTCCATACCAAATTTTATTAAAATCTCTCCAGCCGTTCGAACGTGAAGAAGTAACAAACATACATACTCACACACTCACAAACTTTCGCCTTTATAATATTAGTGTGATTTTTTCATTCAATTGCAATAATTTTCCATTATTAGCAGAAGAAACAATTTACCATATATGTATAACGTTTTGATAAAGTGGCAGTAATAAAAGCAAAAGAGGTCGAAACGACGTATTGAATATAGTTTATTGTCTCTAAATTTTTTGCTTATACCAAAACAGTCAAAATTATAGACAGAGCTTCACTAAATTTGAGGTTCTTAATAGCGAGATTGCGTTTTGAAATTAAAAGAATTTTAAATCTAAGTACAATCTGTTCTTTGAGGAGGGCATTTGAAATTGTTGTAGAAACGAAGGAGGGGTTGTTTCTGAGTAGAGTTTCAAAAAGGCGTTTTTCAATTCCATGGCAAGTTTTGTCTTCATGGGTTATCAAAGTTGACTGATATGGTTCGATATTGTGGTTAATTTTCAATCGATTTTGATGATCTCTTCCTCTCATAGATCTTAACATGCTTAAAAAGAATGCGAAAGAATTTGTCTTCTAATAAACAATTTGAAATTTTAAAAGTAAAAAAAAAGAGAAATTCTGTAACGTATGTCCAAACGAATTTATTAAATTTTATACGAGCACTAACAACTTGAAGACTTCATAGGTATATCAGTCGTTATATTTAAGAAATTTCTAATCATATGTTTTTTTAATGCACCATGTTCTATTTAGTGCAATAAAATGTAAAACATCGCCCTTATCAGTTATTTTTTAATTTAATTGCAATAATTGACCATTATTAGTAGAAGACCAGTAGGTAAAAATGTGTGTTGTCATTATTGCATTAAAAATCGTTCCGGTAGATGTGATATATTTTTACGTGTAATATTTGCCTCTAAGTAAAAAATATAGCAAGTAGGATTTTCATTACCTATTCCTTTTTTATTTTGAATTTTGCTAAAGCCTGTATACGACTCCCTGGTCTAGGAAGTAAATCGAGAAAAATATATATTCTTTTTTATTATGTCAGCGAGTAAATTTTATAACTCGTTTTCTGTCTCCTTCCAAACTCATACGATTTTAATAAATGCATCTTATTTGGATGGATTAACTTATTTTTAAGTATTTTTCATTTTGTTTCAGGTTTCCAATATCCTACAGCCGCCTTTTTTGGTAAATGACATTTTCCGTTGCTGACGACGTCAGAGAAAATTCTTTCTACAAACTAACAGGCCACAGTAGGCGTTTTCCTTTTACCTACGACCACGAAATGTAAGTTTTTTGCATATATGTACATTATACATACATTTATATTTATGTGGGTATACCCATGTATCTATATAATCCTCATGATAAGTGTAGGTTTTTAATTTCGATTTATAAGCAATTTCACAATTTAAAATTTTAATTGTTATTGTCACTGGGAACGCATCGCCAAACGTTCCCATTTAAATAGTTCTTTATATACAGGGTGGACCAAATTGCTAATTTTTATTAGGCTAACGTTAATGTTTTATTTTATCACGCAGAACCTTCGAAGTGTTCCAAGAACCATTTGACCCTTAGGGCACCTACTAGGTCTCAGGTCACACATTATAATTTTTTAACTACATATTAGGTATTTACTTCTAATACAAACAGTTAGAATAATTATCTTTCTGTTGGCGTCTTAAAACTTTTAAATCCGCTCCTGTTAAGTATGTGGAGCTATGTACATACCTACAATCAATTTTTGAAGTCACATTATCTTTGTGGTGGTGCCAGACGTTTTTCTGTTATCAATAATATAATTATTGCTGACCTGATGCGTCAAAGGCGCCGCCGATATCGAACGCCCTAGGCGTTCTCTTATTAAAACAATGTGTGTTGACTATTTATTTATCTATTACCAAATGAAACGAAATGAAACGAAAACCTAGTTTAGAGGGGCTTTCTATTGCCTCCTCTTTGCAAATTTGGCAGACAGTAGGTGTGTACACATGTTTCTGAGAAATCAGCACGCAATTTTGATGCGTAATTTACACTAGTACCACTTCTTGGTAGTCACAATTTTATTATTGTGGTTGCTCATGTTTCATACTTATAATTAGACGCCAAAGTGCCACACCTGTTTCGTATTTTCCACATTTGAATAACGCAACTACAATATATGGTATTAAATAATAATAATAATAATAATGGTCTCCTTTTATTATAATAAACAACAAGTGCACACTTTAGAATACATTTCGGTAATTTCACGATTCAGTAACTGCAAAATATGTAACTATGTATCTGCTCGTTTATATAACTGTTTCAACACTTCGCCTAACTAACCCACTATTTTGACCCTTACAATTTAATGAGGTAAAGTTTATTCATAATGCATTCCTATAAACAAATAATTATTCAAATGTTAATAAGATATGCGTTCGTGTGTTCTTAATTAGCGAAACAAATTAGTGAAACGTTAACGTGTAAACTTGATAAATTACTGATTTTTAATTTTTGCGGTGTATCAGGTATAAACACTTGGTGATTTTCAATATCTATATATATACAAATAAAAAATTCCTGCTGAACGATCCGGTAGAGCCATACTATTTATCTTAAAATACAGACGAACTTCGATAACTCGAATTACTATGTAACGCAGAACAAGTTCAAGGTATTTTTGTAAATGAGCATTTTTAATTTTTATGTATTAACTAGCTATGCCCGTGACTTTGTCCGCGTGGAATAGTGACTTTCGGCAGCATTTAAAATTTTTTTCTTTTATATTTTTATTTTCTGGGCCGTAAGCCTTTTTGCCGACGCCATTACACAAAAACTTTCATTCCTTATTTTTGTCCCATTTTGTGTAAAATTTTTACAAACTTTAAATGTCGTATTTATATCTAATCAAAAGCCTAAAAAATAAGTTTCAAGCCTCTAGCTTTATATCTACTTATCTATCTCTGTACCAAATTCTCATTTAAATCGGTTCAGTAGTTTGGGCGTGATTGCGTAACACACAGACAGACAGAGTTACTTTCGCATTTATAATATTATAGATTAATATAGTTTAATTATAGTTTAAAATAGTTTATATAGTTTAGTATTCAACTACTTTTAATGATCCAAATAAACAAAACCTGTATAACTTTTTACACTTAATATTTTAATTTTCTGGGCCGTAAGCTTTTTGGACGACGTCATTACACAAAAACTTTCATCGACTAATTTTATCCCCTTTAGGGTTAAATTTTTACACACATTGAATGTCGTATTTATTTATATCTAATCAAAAGCCTAAAAAATCTTTAAAAATTACGGAATTTCCGCACAAACTTTCCTATTTCAACCCCTTACAACCCTTTTTTTGCATTAAAAAGTAGCCTATGTCCTTTCTCAGGCTCTAGACTATCTCTGTACCAAATTTCATTTAAATTGGTTGAGTAAATTTTAGGCGAGATTGTGTAGCATACAGACAGAGTTACTTTCACATTTATAATATTCCGCGAATTCATTTTCATCGATTTTCCCATGGGAATAAGATATTTTCCCGCAGTAAAACGTAGCCTATGTGTTAATCCGGGGTGTCAGCTAACTCCATACCAAATTTTATTAAAATCGCTCCAGCCGTTTAGACGTGAAGAAGTAACAAACATACACACTCACACACTCACAAACTTTCGGGAGGGAGGTAATATTTTTTTCAGTTCGTCACTTTCCACTTTCCACCAGGTTTAATTTTTGATTAAAGGTTTTTAGAGTATGTTTCGATGAACTAATCATAGAAACTGAACTACCTCACTGCTTAATTGCATAGTACCTACTGTTATTAAAGAGACGTTCAAATCGTGCATGAATTATTAAAGGGATCCCCCTACGAAAATTCGACTTATCGAAGTTGGCGCCAAATATTATCTTCGAGTTATTGAGATATTCGAGTAATTCGAATTATCAAGCAAAAATTGCACGCATTTCTCATATTTGACGCTATTGCCGACCAATTTGGTTCGACTTATCAAAAATTCGACTTATCGACCTTTGATTTTCAAGTTGTCGAAGTTTGACTGTAATTCGATACTTGAGACACGTAGTTCTGCATATTTCGTATTAAACAAAGTCAAAAATTCACAGGAAAATTTGTGAGAATTTTTGTTTCGCGTTTACGTAAAACCGAAATTCAATACAATGTGTTTTACATAACAACTTATATACCGAAATGTTTATAAAATAGTTTTCCATTGTTTCTATTGTTAATGGGAAGAAAATGGATATGCTTTGATTTCCAACCGGAAAATCGAAAATTGCGGTTAATTCCACTATAAATTTATAAAAAAAAATGCGAAGTTGAACTTTGTACTGCTAGGAGGGAAGATGCTCTCGTTCTTTTAGTAGAATTCCATAGGTACATAATAGGGTAGTTAATTGATATAAAATAATTTCATATTTATTTAGATAAAGACGTAATAATTGGGAATCAAACTTCAAATTTATTGTTCAAGAAATCAAAAAGTTATAGCATTTGCATGAAATTTATATGGCGGTACAAAAGTGTGACGTCACAATTCAGTATTTCCCTCTTTGTCGAATTCTGATTTTTAAACGTTCATATCTTTTTATCTTTCAAGAAGCTTCAACTTAAATATTTAAAAAAAATTAGTGAACTACCCAATTAACACCTGTCTAAGTATAAATAGTTTTTCTTGAAGGGCCTTTTTTTACAATGAATGGTTATTTGTGCTTTTAATTAAATTAGTTATTTATTATTTAATTAAATAATGAAAGTATCACAAGCCCCATGTGTAGGTACAACAAATTGTAATTTAAACTTAATAAAATGAACAACCAAAAGGTATGCCATTAATAAAATTTATTATTATACGTAGGTACTAAATATGAATGTAAGAACGTTTGTAAGAATAATTATTAGGGTATTAGACACATATGTATGTAGATAATTAAAACTACATAGGTACTAGGTAGGTACTACGTGCGGTTGATTAGTAAGCCCACAAACAATTTTATGTATTTTTAAATGGTTTTCACCTGACTGAGACCTAATACCTACGTCGTCGTAGGTATCAGTAAAAGTAAAAGGATTGAATCGAAACCTATTAAAGGTATTTAAAAAAATCAGCCAAGTGTAATACCCATGTCTACTTATGCCTATCACGTTTCTAGATTACCTAGATTCCATTGCAGGAAAATGTTTATTAGAGAGTGTCTCCAGTCTGTATTGTACTATTATTAACCCATACAAGTACCTGTTCTGTTCCTTGTACGTGAATATTTTATTATAGTAGTGCTGATTGATTTACATAATATATACAATATGCATATAATCCATCTATTGTTAATTTCAAAACAAGTGAGCATTACCAAAAATAATGACAAATCAATCGTATTTGTTGGATCCCTTCAATGAATGAATTAAAAAACTTATTAAGAATTTAATTACCTACTTTATATAGCAGAACGTCCTTCTGGATGTGCTTTTGTACAGGGGAATACCAGAAGAACTCATAATACCCTCTAATGTAGCCCTCCCCCAATTGACTTAATATAATGTACTTATAAACTAACGGAGACTTCAGTGAAATAAATATGTTGAACAATTTCAAGTACGTAGTAAGTATGTATATTATTAATCTTCAAAATAATAAATTGAAGAGAAATTTAGTCACGGTTTCTACACCACGGCAGAATACTTTAACTTGCTCTAATAAATTACGCGAATGAAGTCGTTTGTGTGATCGCCCCTCTCTCATTATTCACAAGCTTTGATGCGTGAGCTTAAAGTTACTTACATATTGGTACAAAACAGTTAACTGTGCGCTTAAATAAATGTGCCCTTTCTACTAGAAAATTGAAACTGCACTTATTAAATAGGGATGTTGCATGTATTAAATACAGTCGAACTTCAATAACTCGTATCAGATGCAAAAGGACTTCGATTTAACCTGACTCGTTTTAGAGAATTTTTTATCAGCAAAATTTGAATAAGGTCTATTTTCCATTTTTTTTTGAGGTTTAATTTTTGGTCAAAAGACAAAGTACCTGCTGCTATTAAAAGGAGACGTTAGTCGTACATTAATTATTAAGGGATTCCCCCAGAAAATTCGACTTATCGAAGTTGGCACCAAATATCTTCGAGTAGTTAAGATATTCGAGTAACAACTTATGAAGTAAAAATTACTCGTATTTCTCATAATTGATTGATTGTCAACCAATTTAGTTTGACTTATCTATCGGAGTTTGAGTTATCAAATATTGTATTTAATAGTATCCCAGAAATGAGCACATGAAAAATTCACACTAACAACATCAATTTGGAATATTTTTTTAATCTTATTTAGAAACTTCACGACGTATATGTATTTAAAAACTAAGGTGTGTGTGCGGGTACCATATTTGTGGATGTTTATTCACATCTTCTTCTGTACTTAACTAACGAAGAGAGAAAGTGCTAACATCCTTAAAAAGAAAAACACTTATTAAGAAGATGTAATAGATACTTAGCAATTGAATCATTCCAATCGGAAAAAAATTGATGATGGATTACTGACCATGAGAGAAAAACAACCAAATGATAAGATTTTTTTTGTAAAGTATCACATTCATATTTGTCTCAAATTTTTAAGGGTATGTATTTTCTATTTCTACTGAAAAAAATCTTGAAGTACATTGTGCTAAATAATTTCTGTATTTCGGGTATAAACGAGAGAGATACTTGTGTGTGATCGTGTGGACTTCGTTAGTGCAAAAGCATAAATTTACATATTTTTAAAATGGTGAAAGAGACTCTAGTAGTGCTGCAACAAAACTGGCCTGTGCCTCAACAATGAAATGAGCTTATCGTAAAGGCATATTCGTATGCCGGGTATAATGGTACAAAACAACGTGCAGGTATGCGTTACCAATTATTCCTTTATCCGATTGAAAGAAGATTACTAGAACAGAACAGAATAGCGCGGACAATTTATGTTACCATAAAACTTATGAGGTATTCTTCTGGTGTCGTACGAAATGAGTTCACTTAATTCGGTATCGGTTTCTAACGTTCCGGATATAAGGAAGTCTTTTGCACCTATAAATAATTCATGGTGCACCAAAAGGGTTTAATCTCTTAAAAAGAAAGCGAGTGAAGCTTTTTTCTATAGGATAGATTAGTAGATTGCTTCGAGTGCGTCTGTGTAGAATATTTAAGTAAAAGAGCGTCAAAGCAAAAGCGTCTGTAAGATTACTTTGAGTGCCTCTGTGTTAATTACGTTTGCGAACGTTACTTCGAGTGCGTCTGTACAGAAAATCAGTAACGTATTCAAGGGAGGGGATATGGTGCTAAAGCTATAAGCAAAGATCATCACAGCAATAGAATCTTTATTAGCTACGTATGTGAGCGTTGCTTCGAGTGCGTCTGTGAAGGATATTTAAGAAACAGACTGTCAAAACAAGCGGTTTGTAAGATTACTTTGAGTGCGTCTGTGTTAATTACTTTTGCGAACGTTACTCCGAGTGCGTCTGTACAAAAAATCAGTAACGTATCCAAGGGAGGGAATATGGGGCAAAAACTATAAGTAAAAGATCTTCACAGCAAGAGCATCTTTATTAGCTACGTATGTGAGCGTTGCTTCGAGTGTGTCTGTGTAGAATATTTAAGTAAAAGAGTGTCAAAGCAAGAGCGTTTGTAAGATTACTTCGAGTACGTCTGTGTCAATTACGTTTGCGAACGTTACTCCGAGTGCGTCTGTACAAAAAATCAGTAACGTATCCAAGGGAGGGAATATGGGGCAAAAACTATAAGTGAAAGATCATCAAAGCGAGAGCATCTTTATTAGCTAAGTGTGTGAGCGTTGCTTCGAGTGCGTCTGTGAAGAATATTTATGTAAAAGAGTGTCAAAGCAACAGCGTTTGTAAGATTACTTCGAGTACGTCTGTGTTAATTAAGTTTGCGAACGTTACTCCGAGTGCGTCTGTACAAAAAATCAGTAACGTATCCAAGGGAGGGAATATAGGGCAAAAACTATAAGTAGAAGATCATCACAGCAAGAGAATCTTTATTAGCTACGTATGTGAGCGTTGCTTCGAGTGTGTCTGTGTAGAATATTTAAATAAAAGAGTGCCAAAGCAAGAGCGTTTGTAAGATTACTTCGAGTACGTCTGTGTTAATTACGTTTGCGAACGTTACTCCGAGTGCGTCTGTACAAAAAATCAGTAACGTATCCAAGGGAGGGAATATGGGGCAAAAACTATATGTAAAAGATCATCACAGCGAGAGAATCTTTATGAGCTACGTATGTGAGCGTTGCTTCGAGTGCGTCTGTGTAGAATATTTATGTAAAAGAGTGTCAAAGCAACAGCGTTTGTAAGATTACTTCGAGTACGTCTGTGTTAATTAAGTTTGCGAACGTTACTCCGAGTGCGTCTGTACAAAAAATCAGTAACGTATCCAAGGGAGGGAATATTGGGCAAAAACTATAAGTAGAAGATCATCACAGCAAGAGAATCTTTATTAGCTACGTATGTGAGCGTTGCTTCGAGTGTGTCTGTGTAGAATATTTAAATAAAAGAGTGCCAAAGCAAGAGCGTTTGTAAGATTACTTCGAGTACGTCTGTGTCAATTACGTTTGCGAACGTTACTCCGAGTGCGTCTGTACAAAAAATCAGTAACGTATCCAAGGGAGGGAATATAGGGCAAAAACTATAAGTAAAAGATCATCACAGCAAGAGAATCTTTATTAGCTACGTATGTGAGCGTTGCTTCGAGTGCGTCTGTGTAGAATATTTAAATAAAAGAGTGTCAAAGCAAGAGCGTTTGTAAGATTACTTCGAGTACGTCTGTGTCAATTACGTTTGCGAACGTTACTCCGAGTGCGTCTGTACAAAAAATCAGTAACGTATCCAAGGGAGGGAATATGGGGCAAAAACTATAAGTGAAAGATCATCAAAGCGAGAGCATCTTTATTAGCTAAGTGTGTGAGCGTTGCTGCGAGTGCGTCTGTGAAGGATATCTAAGTAAAAGAGTGTCAAAGCAACAGCGTTTGTAAGATTACTTCGAGTACGTCTGTGTTAATTAAGTTTGCGAACGTTACTCCGAGTGCGTCTGTACAAAAAATCAGTAACGTATCCAAGGGAGGGAATATAGGGCAAAAACTATAAGTAGAAGATCATCACAGCAAGAGAAACTTTATTAGCTACGTATGTGAGCGTTGCTTCGAGTGTGTCTGTGTAGAATATTTAAATAAAAGAGTGCCAAAGCAAGAGCGTTTGTAAGATTACTTCGAGTACGTCTGTGTTAATTACGTTTGCGAACGTTACTCCGAGTGCGTCTGTACAAAAAATCAGTAACGTATCCAAGGGAGGGAATATGGGGCAAAAACTATAAGTAAAAGATCTTCACAGCAAGAGAATCTTTATTAGCTACGTATGTGAGCGTTGCTTCCAGTGCGTCTGTGTAAAGAACGAAAAGACAGTTGAGTGCAGCTGTTAACAAATTGTTCCACCCTAATAAGAAACTTATTGATATGCTTTTTAAATAGAAATATATGGCCCCTTGACCCCCATTTTTTGTCACTTACCAAGTAGCAGTCTATCGGTTTTTCCCGAGGTCTGCTGTAGGCCTTTTGCAATTCGGTTTGCCTGAGTGCGTGGGCTATGTGGAGGGCACTGGCGTCGAATCGCCCGTACCTGTAGCCGGGAGAATCGTTGTGGGTATTTGGGGAACACAAATTGGGACTGTACATGTGTTTCCGGTCGCCATGATGCGGCGGAGACGCGTGGTTACCGTTTACGTGCGTCCGTCCGTTTGAAACTGAAAAGAAGAAAGACAGTTGCGTTATTATAATACAATTATTGATAGTTGGTACAAGTACAAATACAAAAAATACTTACAGTTATGAAACAAATTCGGATTGATTGTATAGATATTCTAAAGCATATTGTACCTACCTGATGGTGTTCTTTATATGTATATCTAGATAAAATGAACCGGTGTTACATAATATGAATATGATCTATTGTTAGAGATTAACGAGGAATTTCAAGGTGAGATTACCAACAATTATTTTGAATGCATGGTAAGAATAATTGTATATACAGTGCTTTACTACAATAAAAACAATAAAAATAGTCACAGGTTTTGTTATGAAGACAACCCGAAACAAAAAACTATGTAGTTTTTAAGCAGATAACAATTTTTTTTGATATTTCAGTCAATTTACTTTGCTTTTTTATCCCTTAAAATATCTGTAATTACATAGATTGAAAATGTATTTTCTTGTGTTATATTAAAACAAGACAATTAAAACTGTGATAACATACCTACCTAAGTTTAATAAACTTCTAAACGAATTAATTGTAGTGATTCAGCAAATGAAATTAAATACATATTTATTACGTAAAGGCACGTCGTTATTACATATTTGTAAAAGATCCAACGAGTTGGGTAACTGTATGTATAAGAAGCCAAGACAGAGCCTTGAAAATTTAAGGTGGGCACAGGAGAATGTGATTTTTAAAAGTATTGTACTTTGAAATTACAAAATACATAAATGTTTGCATAGTCAATAGTCATTTCTTATTTAAGTTAATATATTTATTTTTTGAAATTTTAAATCCGTAATCAAATCATAAATTTTGAAATAAATTTTCGATATAAAGACAGACAGAAATTTAAAAACAGATCTGGGAAAAGTTGCAGTGTCTCTGGACCTTTCAGGGCCCAGATATTTCAAACCCAAACCCAATCCAAACCAAAGTCGGGCAGAGTTTCAGTACTTTTGTCTTGAAAATAGGCTTCAAGTCCTTTGATAGATTAGGAGCACTGTATTTCAAGCCCATTCTTAAACAAGTAGTTGGGGTTTGGCAATTAAATTAGTTTATGAAGGTGCTTCGTGATTTATAATTTGAAAACACATTTAAAGTGCTTAACACAAAGTTTTCAAAGTGCTCAAAACACTTTCAAACTTCTTGAAGTTTCCTCATTGAACTTGAAGCCCTATTGAGTTGCTTGAAGCCTTTTTAAGTGCTTCAAAGCAAGGTAAAATCGTCAAAAGGGTTTTAAGCCCTTTGATATAATTGAAGCCCTTTTGTTTTAATTCAAACCCTTATAATGATCACGAAACCTTTTTTACAAGTACTTAAGGCATTAAATTTAATTACCAACCAAGCCACTAGGAGCTTTTGGCTCAGGGCCTGCAGGCATTTTAGTGAGGGCCTTGATAAGCTCTGGTCAAAAATCGTGCGGTTTACTTGACACGTTTTTTACAAGTGCTTCATGACATTGTGATGGGTTTGAAGCTCTTTTTACAAGTGCTTCAAGCCTTTTATTGTATTTGAAGAGCTTTTGGATTAACTCAAGCCCAAGGCATGCCCAAAGACCTTAACACAAGTGCTTAGTATTTTGCACCTAATTATTTTTCCACATTCGAACTTAATTCAAACCAAGACCTTTTGATTAAGGGTTTTTGGCTTGGTGCTTGGAGCTGTTTATATGAGAGCTCAGCTTCAATAAGAAAAAATACCGGCCAAGTGCGAGTCGAACTCGCGCACCGAGGGTTGCGTACAAACCTGTATATATGTGATGTAACTAAAAATTAACTAAATCGAGTGGAAGTATCCCTTTAGGTTTTGATTCCCTTGCGAGTAGTTGCGAGTTTGAAAATATGCGGCTTAAATTGCTGTTTCTTTTGATTGCGTTGACATAGAAGTTTGATTTTGTTACAGCTTAAAGGTATTATAGACCTGAGTATTTGATATGAATTTCAATTTAATACCTCTACGCGTTCATGAGGAAAGGGGTAGTAACTTTAAAATTATTAAAAATATTTTTATTATATGATGGGAACTAAAAATTTACGGTTTTCGCAATTTTTCCTTTATCTGTGCTATAAAACGTTGCTTCGTACCAAATTTCAAGATTTTGACTTCACAGGAAGTACCCTGTAGGTTTTGATTCGAAAATTTGCGGAAATTTGCGTCATAAACGGCTGTATCTTTTGATTGCGTTGGCTTAGAAGTTTGATTTTTTCACAGCTCCAAGAGACAACAGACCTGAGTATTTGGTATAAATTTTAGCTTGATACCTCCACACGTTCCTGAGAAAAAGGGTCTTGACAGACGGACAACGAAGTGATCCTATAAGGGTTCCGCATTTTCCTTTTGAGGTGCGGAACCCTAAAAACAAGGATAAATTGTAGGATATCTTCTGTGACATGAAGGACTTGTTATTAGAAACATATTAGAAGTAGGAACAATAGTAGACTTCTAAGCATCATAAGGGCTTATAGGTATTACATCAAAAGGGGCTTAAAATAGGTAATTCAAAAAGCTTTTGATGATTTTGTTCTACTTTGTACTTAAAAGAGGCTTCAGGAACATTTGAAGGGCTTCAAGCACTTTAAATGTACTTAAAGCAGTTTATTGAAATATAAACTACAAAGGACTTTTATAAAATAATTGGATTACCAAGTCAACTGCTTTTTCGCAAAAGGGCTTAAAATACAGTGCTTCTAAGCCCTGAAAGAACGTAGTTGATGATCAAAAGGGGCTTGAAATACATCAAAAGGCATTTGATGGGTTTGCTTTGCTTTGCACTTTCGAAAAAACTTCAAGCTCATTTAAAGAGTTTCAAGCACTTTAGTAGGGCTTCGAGCGCTTTGAAAAGACTGCGAACTGTGCTTACACTCCCTGAAAGAGCTTGAAGCACATATTCAAGCACAAAGTATTGAAGTTCTATCCAACCCTGATGTGGGATGCTTTATTTTTTTGTAAATGGTCGAAGATAAGAAGAGGCGATATACCTGAACCTCTTCTTATCATCTCCAACCAGTCATGGGACTAATTTCCATAAATTTAAGTTCTTACCTTCTGATTCGGCACTCGCCCTTCCCGAAGGTACCCTGATCTGTTCGTTGACGAAATTCGTAGACTTCGGTACATTTAGGGCGCACCTGATTCCGACACATGATCCGTCCAAATGTCCGGGACCAATTTTGGGCACGTGACTGTTACAATAGACCTCCTTGTCCTCCTGTCTGTGCTGGTTGTTGTAATATGTCTTTAGGGTAAGTTTAGTGCCGCAAATTGCACACTTGAAGCAGCCGCTGTGAAAGAAGGTGAAATCTTTCAATGGTCCGACACGATCAACCTGGTACACGGTCTCGTTGCATCTTAAACACGTGCTCTCGTAAAAATTGGGACGGTACTTGTTGTGATACGAGCTCGTACTTTGCAACATTCTTGAGGTTGTCGGTCGGTTACAACGGCGGAAACGGTGACCGTGACTTGATCTGAAAGTAAAATTAAAACCGATCTTTATTTTTTATATTTTAAAATACGGACATTCGTTTTAATGGGGCTCGTAAGTTACACAAAATATTTGTTAAAATTAGTCTCCTTTGTTGGTGTTGTATAGGGATCAAAGATTTGAGATTACAAACGTCGGTAAAAGGTTGCTAAAAATTAGTGTGAAAATAATTTTTTCCCAAGGGGCATTATTTTTGAATAAGGAACAAAAATATTTATAAGATTTATAAAATTTAGTATTAAAAAATCTCCCCTATAAAAGATCGCAAAGATTGATAGAGAGTGTGACGTCATAAACAAACAAGCGGACCTATAGGCACCACCTTGTATGATTAGTGGTTGGTGTTAGACTGACCATTAATGTAATATTCACCCCTTAAAAATCTCCCCTAATGATATTGTTATGAGTCAGGAATTTGTTAAAATCCAGGTGAAAAAGTAGCACAAGTAACTACCTGTCTTTTCTAATTTAATTTAATTTTATTTTATTACCACACAAATGTCTATATCAGTTAAAAACTGAAAAACGTCTAATAAAAGTAGAAATATTATTTCCTTCAAAAGTTTAAGGTCACTTCAGTGTTTTTATTAACCTATTGTGGGTATTACTTTGGAGACTTTTACGTTGCGTTAAGATTTGATTTGAAATTTATTATAAAACTATTTCAGTAGTAGGTATTACATATTTACTTATGTATCAGTTTTGCCTTTGAGATTTTGTACTTTTTATTCGATTTTATTACCTACTGTAATATAGTATAAAAATACAGAGCTAAATGAAAGTAATAAGTTTATTTCATTAAAGAACGAAATTTTAATTAAAATCGGTTTCAATAAAAAACAATTACTTCATGTTTGTGGAAACAATAAGAAAATGCTCAAAACCTATTCTTAGTAAGAGTATCTATAGGTGTATAATATTACATTTATTCAAAAAATATAATAATTTGATTAAACCTGTACAGAAATACAAAATAAATTGTATTACAATAATAAAAATTAAAGTAACAAAAGTATTTTCAAAATTAAAAATTATTATCATAATTTAGTTTAGTTTCTCCACATGTAATATTTAAAACAGAAAAATAAAAATTAATTGCTTAGAAGACCTTTAAAAAAAAAAATATATTTGGGCGTCAGACCTTCACGACCATTTGTTTAAGGTCTAATTCTCAAGTCTTTTTGTGAGGTGGGAACAAAAATGGCGTTCTATTTATAATAAAAAAAAAAAATTATTTAACATATAGAATGTCCAAAACAGTTGTGTCAAGTGAACGAGATACAGAAAGTTTTAAGAAATGTACACCAAATGTTAAGAGGTACGCACTAAAGGTTAAGATGCATGCACCAAATGTTGAGAGGTATACACCAAAGGTTGAGAGGTATGCACCAAATGTTAAGAGTTTTACACCAAGGGTTAAGAAGTACAAGCTTTAACAACTCAGTTTGAACACTCGAGTTATCCTGATTATAAAAAGAAATATTTAAATGACTGCTTTCTATTGAGATTAATTTTTCAAACCTATCGTAATTTCTTAAAGCGAATATGCCAACCTTTTAAGGAAACTTTCAAAGCGTGGATGTGTGTGTATCTGTACCTGTTTAATGTACATAAAACTAAATAATTACAATTTCTTTTATCTTTTATATATTTTCTCATGCACCGAGACCGAACTCGAATTGTTGACCTCGAAACTCCAATTTACTCTTTCACCCACATATTCTTTTCGGTGACGTATTCGTTAATGAATGTTTACATAAAAGACGAAATGTTCTAATTATACATATAAATAGACGTGGGTGGCAAATTTATGCGAAATCCTACCGTAAAAATTAAAGGTTATTAGTTAAATAACGGTACTCAAATCAAACAAAAAAAAACATATGTAACAAGCAATTTTAATTGTTATTATGCGTTACTTCCCCTGCATCCTGCAAGGACATTGCAGGGATACTAGCCATATGTAGTTACATGACAATAACAATTATGTACTCGTACATATGTCGGGAGTCCCATTGTGAATTACTCACTTGAATATTTCGTTGGGGGACATCGGATAGTGACCTACAATTTGATCATGAACAGTTTTTTTAAATAGAAACCTCTATTCATGTATTTGTGACCCCGGATTCGGAAAGGGTGTAGAATTTTAATTTTTAACTGTAATTCTTATCGGTTATAACGAACTAATGTTTTTTCAGTCATTTTAAAGTATTTTAACAAATTTTCTGGTACATAGGTACTATAACACCTACTTAAAAATTAAAATATGAAGTATATTTCCCCAAGTGCTTAGGTGCCTTTGTTGATCATTAATTAAAGCCTTTCGTGCGCTGTTTGTGTCACAATTATGCGTGTACCTACTACGTATAGATAATATCATCGTTAGTATAAATGAAGACAAATTAATACCGTTACATTACAAACAATAACTGTTATAATACATTCATAACAGATAACGAGACAGTTTCAACTAATGGTACGATTATCTATAAGGTCGTCTTTTACCTCGTCTTATTTGGTGTTTCTAATAATTGATGGTTTCAGTCTTTACTTTATGGAAATTAATATTCATCTTATATAATAACACAATAAAACACAAAAATTTCCACTTTTAATTTTATTTAATTCTTTACAATTGTTTCACCCTACCAGAGCATCTTCGGAAGAAGTTTTGACATTGGTTGTTACATTCTGTCTTATTTATATCTATCTATACAGGGTTTTTCAAGTTGATGGGCTATTAGAAGTATATTATGAATTAGTAGAAGGAATTCAATTCTGAAACTTGGGCTCATTTGGTTATTGTTTATGCCGCTTCTTTTAAAAATATTTTCAAGTTCGATTTACATCCGGTTATACCGGAAGTCGATACCAACTTTGTTATTTTAAATGGAATGGTATATTTTTTACGCTGAATTCGAATAAAACGTGTAATTCTAAGGTAAGTTTCATAACCAACTTGTACACCTATGACGATCGGTTTCTGAGTTAATTTAATTTATAAAAAAAAAATCGGTACCGCAACCGAAATTATAAAAAATCATAACTTCCACAAAATACGACTTAGAGTGTTGAAATTTTTACTAGTAATAGCTGAATATTAGTGCTAACGCCTTGACAAAATTGAATTAAATAATTTATACAGGGCGTTCAAAATAAAATTCTAAAATTGAAAAACTTCAAACACGAATAACCTCGTTTTTTCCAAATGGCACCTACTATTTTTTATTTTTTTAATCGATTCCTTTTTTTATCCTCTTTCGATCTATATGGATACTTCCTATTTTATGTAATAATTCAAAATTATTCGAAAATTTTTAAATAAAATAGGAAGTATCCATATAGATCGAAAGAGGATAAAAAAAGGAATCGATTGTAAAAATAAAAAATAGTAGGTGCCATTTGAAAAAACGAGGTTATTCGTGTTTGAAGTTTTTCAATTTTAGAATTTTATTTTGAACGCCCTGTATAAATTATTTAATTCAATTTTGTCAAGGCGTTAGCACTAATATTCAGCTATTACTAGTAAAAATTTTAACACTCTAAGTCATATTTTAAGGAAGTTATGATTTTTTATAATTTGGGTTGCGGTAGCGATTTTTTTTCTATAAATTAAATTAACTGAGAAACCGATCGTAATAGGTATACAAGTTGGTTATTAAACTTACCTTAGAATTACACGTTTTATTCGAATTCAGCGTAAAAAATATACCATTCCATTTAAAATAACAAAGTTGGTATCGACTTCCGGTATAACCGGATGTAAATCGAACTTGAAAATATTTTTAAAAGAAGCTGCATAAACAATAAGCAAATGAGCCCAAGTTTTAGAATTGAATTCCTTCTACTAATTCATATACTTCTAATAGCCCATCAACTTGAAAAACCCTGTATATTAAGTAGTGGGGATTTCTATTACTTCTTATTTATTCTAAGGGTGGAGAGTCTGAAGATGCCCTGGTAGGGTGAAACAATTGTAAAGAATTAAATAAAACTAAAAGTGGAAATTTTTGTGTTTTATTGTGTTATTATTTAAGATGGTGTTTCTACTTACAAAAAGAATTATTATAGGTATCATTCTTTTTCTAATGACTCAAAAATAACTACAGTGGATTTCATTTATAACGACTTCGGTTGTAACGAACTTTTGGTTATAACGACATAACATATAAGTCCCTTGAATTTAAGGAGTAATTTGAAAATTTGGCTGTAACGACTTCGGATGTAACGTCGATTTCGGTTTTAGCGACTAATTTTAATCAACTATTAATTACAATATGCTAGAAATCTCATATTTCTGATATTGCGACCGAGTCTAAACACAAAACTTTTTATCTTTTGTTTACATTCACAGATAGTCAGCAGTTGTACTTAGTAATTTTTTATAAATGTTAAGGTTGATAAAGTTAAATCTAAGAATCAGTTACTACTGGGTTTCCTTCTTTCATTCTTTTTATATAGCGACTTCCGGATATAGCGACGATTTTAATGGTCCTTTCATCGTCGTTATAAACGAAATATACTGTACTTGTTTTGTTTGATTTATTTTCCAATGACGATTGTAATAATTTTTATAACCATGCTTTTCATTAATTTCCACAATAAAATCGGTTATAACGAACAGAAAGGGATAAGAATTGTGATCATTACAGCCGATTTTCATTAATATTAGGTATATTTAGTAATTAAAAAAACATTGGTTTCAAAAATACACAAACACTGCATGAAGATAAAAAAAACTTGTAAAGTTTTAGGTAAATAATTTATTGCTACTAAAACGTTAATAAATAAACTTTACGACAATGTGGGTGTTAGGTAGGTACCTATTCGATGTAGTGGTGTAAAAAAGGTTGGGTCATGGAAAACTCTAAAAATGAAAATTACCTGTCGGTTACAATAGCAAACTGAGGTCAATTTCTTGTTTTTATTGGGCCATTATTTTGGAGATTTCGGCGATGCGTTAAGAAACGAATTTGCTTACCCAATTTAAATCTACTTATAAGTCTCTTTTTCAATCGCTATGGCGTCATCACCATCACGATTTAAATAATAGCAATTTATTAACTTATTTTTACTTAACAACAAATAATATACTTAATATAATTGAAGAGCGAACCTTTTTCACTAGTTCTTTATTAATCAGTTCAATAATCAATTTTCTATATACTGAGAAAATATACGTTTCAATATTAGAATATTTGAAAATTATATAGGGTGACCAAAAGAAAGTCAATAAATGGTCTATTAGATAGATATTCATGGAAAACTAATGGTAGGAAAATTTTTAAAACAAATCATCTGAACTACACTTGAAATATTTTATTTTTTTGTAATACACATTCAATTTAAATAAAACACATGTATAAAAAATTGTATCTACCTAATTTTTCTATTTTTTTTAGTAAACTTTTATGAACAATAAAATTCGTTACTCTATTTTATTAGGTACTTACTAAAATGAATCCCTTTTTGTGGTTTTACCTACTTTTCATTTCATTTCACAGTAATTTATTGAGCATAAAAAGTCATTAATCAGGTAAAGTCATCACACAACTTTTAAACAACAACATTGTGTAAAAATTGCCTGATGATGTTGTTACTGTATGGTGTATTCAATACATACATAAATAAATAAAACACGTGTAGATACGACGTTTCTGCAAATGTACACAAAAAAGACTAGGTTCACTTCTCTACCTATCGCTAAAATCTCCTGTTTTTGCTAAGTAGTAGTAGTAGTAATTTTTATTTTTAAACTTTTACTCGTAATCTCTTGAATATTTCAATTAATTTAATAATACCTATGTACTAAGTATAATACCTGCTTCGACCATAATTATACATATGTACCTAATAACATACATTTAATAAACGGATATTAAAAATACAAAATAAAATGCACACAGGTAGGATATCGGTAAATAACACACATATATAAGTAAGGGATACACAGTTGACCTTAGTATCATTAAGAATTACCGATGACAGTAATAATAATGCGAATAATAATCTGTATGATGCATTATGTATCTATTCTAATTTACTTACTTACTTATGTTATTTTCGCATTCCACACGTAAACATCGAACACATAGCAAAACTTTGTTTATTTAAAAAATAATAATAAATAAATAAATTTGAAAATCATATAAGTATTATAGGAGCCGGATTTTTAATCAATGAGCACAGTGTCTTGTCACTTCATAATTTCCCTTGGCGAAAAACGGGAATTTTCAGATGTGCACAGTCGCGAATATTCGCACTAAAAACGCGTAAATATGCAGGTATACACGTATGTGTATGAAAACATAAAGTATGTGTGCCTGCAATGGTCTTCACTTGGTAAGCAGGACTTGCGCAAATGTCCGCGACCGTTTCTAGACTGACACTGGCAAATGAAATTCCTTGTTGGTAGTATTAGTGTAGTTATTTATGCGTGTGCGTTGTAAAGAGTTTGTTTGTGTGTGTACATGTAGATACACCTTCCTACCTGTACTTCTACCTGTATTGCTAATCTGCCCGCGAGTGCTCTTGGACGTACCTACCTGGTGTTCTACCAGGGCGCATCGGAAAATCAGAGACATACATAATAAACTGAACTAGAATTGCAGGCCATGCTCTAGGCAACCCATTACACACGATTAGGGCAAACAAAAAAAAGCACTTTTCACAGCTCATATTTTGTTTGGTGAAAATAGCTCCGACTGTGACGATTCAATTTTTATTTTAAAGCTCTTTATCTTAGTGGAACATTACGATTAATTCAATAGTTTTCGAGATAAATGTGAAAATTGCTATGTTTAAACATCGATAAAAAAGAACAGACAACCTTTTTTGGGGCCATTTTCTATATTTTATTCCTTGATACCTACTTTTCATTGTGGTTTCATCGGATTGCTGTTAAAAATCTTTACTTCTATAAATTTATTTTGACTGGTCTGTCTGTGAAATATTTACATTTAGATGTCATAGTTGAAGTGTGATGGTTGTGTTAAACGGTGTTTCAAAGTTCATAAAAATAAGTTATATTTTCACATCATGTTGCACTTAAACCGTGCAAGACGAATAATTTATCAAAACATCCTTAGTTCCTTTATATTTTTTCATAGATAATTTCACATTTTAATTCACAAATAATTAAGCAAAAAATAAAAGGAAAAAGGTAGATAGATCAAAGCAGACAGATAAAAAAGGCGTCATATTAAAATAAGAAATTATCTTAATAATTTTACTATTTAACTGTGTAAAGTTGGTTGCCTATCGTTGGTAAAGAAATAAAAAAAAACACGGTTTTCAAAAATAATTTATTTGTACACAAAAACGAGAAAAAGTAGTACATGTATAAGAAAAATATTAAATTTAATTATAAATAACAAACGTAGAACAAATAAACTTTCACAAATATGCGCCCCAACCGATAAACATTTGGCACAAATTGTCAACATTCATCGCTTCCGCAATTAAATTGTTCGTTTGTCCTTCCACAGAAAACAACATCGAAGTTGAACGAGATTTAGTTTTAACAGCTCCTTGTAATCTTAATTCCATATTTTTGATATGATCTCTAGCCTAATAAAAATTATATTTTCAATTCTATTTAGTAACGAAACACCATGCAATGAACACACAAATAATATAATTAATTTATAACGTAATAAAATTGTACAAAAACACAGTTTCAAGAAAAATTTTTATTGTATCACTACAATTGTTTCACCACACCGTGGCTTCATCAGGTGATGAATTAATTAAGGTTTATTCATCACCTGATGAAGCCACGGTGTGGTGAAACAATTGTAGTGATACAATAAAAATTTTTCTTGAAACTTTGTGTTTTTGTACAATTTTATTACATTATGGATAAGTTTAAACAAGTGTTAGCTTCTACCATCAATAATTAATTTAATCAAATTGTTGTTGTGATTCTAACCTGTTCATTGGTCCTTTCTGAATTATTCGTGACAGCATTTGCTGGTATAGTCTTTGGCCAAGAAACGAGTGGGTCATACACGAACGGAGTCACTATTGACATCAGGGTGTTGATATTGGATCGTAAAACCCGCAAGGTGCATGCGCACGACTTTCGGAACATCCCCTCAACACCCAATGGTCCCATCGCAGAAACCATATTATGAGTCAAACGAAATGGTACGCGCTCAGGCCATTCCAAAGACTCGCCTAATTAAAGAAAGAGATTGATGAAATCGTGAAATCGAGACAAAAAATAGTACAAAATACCTTTGTTGAATAGGCAATTGAAATCGACGTGAACTGCGTCGCCACAAGTGGAATCCAGAAGGATATTTTCACCGTGTCTATCACCCAATCCCACTATGTATCCCACCATAGACATTACGGCTGTTGTTCTAATGTAAGTGGTTCTAGCAGTTAACCAACTCTTCAAGAAGTAATAATATAGGTGGTCACAAATTAATTTTAAAAAAATGTTGCATTTTGTGCTTACCTGGGCATCGGGAAACGTTTTTCTGAACCATTCACCCAATACTGGAGGATGATTAGGCAGAAGCACCTTGAGAAAAACTTCTCTCTTTTTTACAAGTGGGTCCCTTTGGTGACAGTAAACTTGTTTCAGTTCCCTCGGTTTCATGGCGGTTCCTAAAGAGATAAAATAATGAATTATGTACGTTTTTCACAGGGTGTCTCAAAACTCCCTGTACATAGAGCAAGCACTTCCGGGTAATTAATATTAAATTTTAATGGAAATAAAAGTTGTAGGGGGAGAGTGCCTACTCCTTTCTCCGAATTCATTTTTGTTTATAATTTTCTATTAAGAGTACAATATTTGTATACCTTTGTGTTTGTATATTTTCATTACAACGGGTCGCAAACCCACTAAATCGGGAATCCACTCGATTAGACCGCACTCTTCATTCAGGGGAGCAACTGAATACAGTCTTATGTTTAAGCGTCTCTGTCTTGAGTCTGCGTCACGCGATAACAACTGATTTACTATGTCATTGAATTCCATCAGGCGGAAATCTTTGCGGAGATCGTCTTTTGGTTTAAGCATTTGAATATACCTGACGACAAATAAATAAATTAATTAATTTTATATTAATAAACAACATACAATAAATTAACCAACCTGTTGCCGTCGGAGCCCCTAAATGTTATCTTTCTTGGACGTTGTAAACTTCCCAAGATAGTGACTTCTTCTTCTATACCCATGATGTGAATGTAGTGGTTCGGAAAAGGGTTGTGTTGACTACTACATTTGAAACCTGGGTTTGGTAATATCAACTTGCGGTGTTTCTGGGTCGGTATCATTATTTCGCTGAAGTCATCTTTCGTGATTAACCTTGGTAATGTTCTGACCAGTTGACTAACCGTTGTTGTGTTAACGTCCTCGGGGATTTCCTTATTACACAAATCAATAAGTTTTTCTGCTAGTTTTGTAAAATCGTTTATGAGCCGCGAAATACTTGGTGTTTTCAGTCGACTGTCGTTCAGAATTTCACTGCAACGTTTGGTCCTCATGGTATAGCTGGACTTGATAACGGATATTATCATCCATAAACATTGTTGAGGATAATGTAGCAACAATTTTAATATTATCTCTTTTACTTCAAAATAAACCTCTCTCTGTGGATGACAAATCCTAGAAACTATTTGCGAGAATGCCGTTAAAAATATATAAGCAGGTAGTCGTTCCAAATAAGTGTCGATCAATTTCGTCATTTTCAGTAGGTTTTCTTTTCTCTTGTCCCTCAAATTGTCTTGCGTATTAAAAGTTTTGCTTCCATAATCGAACCAAATGCTCAAAAGTCGTGGCATAGATTGATAAACGTATTCGTTGCCATATTGCAAAGATTTTCCAAAATAATTTATTATCAATATTTGAATGTCTCCACCGTTCGTGTTTAAATCGCTCTCCTTCATCAACTGATATATTTTATCGTAATACTGCGCCAAATGTACCTAAGAAATAAAACATTAATAGTATGTAATCTTTAATAAAGCGAATAAAATTATTTATTCACCAAACTTTTTTCCCATTCTAAATATACATCGATGGCTTCTTTATAATGCTGTTTGTTAACTTCTTGGTCCACATTGGATAACGAATCATTGTATGTTGCAATAAGTAGTTTCGCTTTAGCACAAATTTTTCTTATATAAACGAGTAAAATAGTCTATTTAGTTTCATATGACAATTACTTTATAACATATTAATTACCTCTGTTCGAGTGTTAAACGACCACTTTCTCCCCTAAAAGAACCTCTTCGGCTAATCTCTTCAACTCCCCTCCTTAGTGTAGTTAAAGCCAGTTCGTGTTCTTCCCTTAGCCAATGTAGTTTAGCCTTTTCAATAAAAAGTTTTGGTGGGGTATAATCTTCAGCCTTTAAGGTGTATGTATATGCTTGTTGGTGAGCTCCTGAAGCCCTAGCTGCCTTGGCGCTGAAGAGCCACAGTTCTCCAAGTAACGAATCCAAAAACTGGCAAACACTCGGAGCCCTATTTGTTACGATGTGCTTCACTTGCTCCAATGCAACCCTTCGAATGCATAAGATTGGTTCACGAATTCTCAAAGATTCTTGAACAATCTTTAAATAACGTTATAATTATATATTGATTTTAGAAAAATGCTTTTTACCTTCATCCTAAGTTTCCATTCAACTGAGATTCGTTCGATAACGTTTTTTAACGCGTTTGGATCGTTATGTCGATGGAGTACGTCCTTGATTAATCTTTCTGCTTGTTCTAGTTCGTTTAAAACGTGTAAATGGGCAATATAATTGTAACCGTGAGAATAGGCACCTTCTTCAAGACTGGCGGCACCCAAACTCTCTACCTGAGTCATCCTTAGATCGTCTATCACTTTTTTGAATCTTACAGTGTTACCTGTGATAGTAAAAGTTTGAAATATTTAACAATATATATTTAATCAGTTAATACATAGCTTACCATTTCGTAAATTAATAAGTGCATCTCCAATACGTATACCCCAGCAATTGCTGTTTTTCATAATTTGCGGTTTTTGTAAAAGATCATCAAGTCGATCAAAGTGTCCGAGCCTCCACAGTGGTTCTGCTTGCATTTCCATCAGTACATTACCACACTCTGGTTGGCTAATCAAGGCACCTTCCACAAAGTTCAAAGCTGTGTTAACGTTGTCCAGATCGAGGTAACATTGTACAAGACCTCGTAGATGTTGAGGTTTAAGCGGAGGACGTATTTTTTCGTAACAAGCCGCGGCATCTGCGAGTTTTCCTGAAACTTCGAGCGCTAGTATACGCTGCTCGATGCTAGGTTCCGATGTTTGCAATGCCATAACACCTGCGACGCCGTCCGGTTCGTCTACTTTAGCGTAAAGTCCGGCCAAAAAACCCAACTCTCCAGCCAAACGATCTGGATCGTCTGCAATGTATTCTTCAATATAGAGAAGAGCTCTGGCGTATTCTCTACATTCGTAATTGCATCGAGAGATCTGGAGTTTACAAAACCGAGACACAAAGGTCATTAGGCATCTGTAGTTTTCATGTTCGCGGCCTGCAGAACCCTTTGACCATTCCCATTCGCGTAACCATCTGTCCAAAAAATCGAACAAGACAAAAACCACTTTTACACATTGACGTTGCATTTCTTCCTCGCTAGTCGCTGACTGAGGTTTGGGCATTGAGTATGCGTTCCTCAAAGGCCTAACATCTAACACTTCCACGTCTAAATTGCGTTTGTTGTACGAATTAAGCAGTACCATAAGTTCTTCATAAACTTTCTGGTGAAACCGTTTGTCGCCTTCCAGAAGCGCATGGAGTAGAATATAGGGCAGAAAAAGCATCATGGTTCTGTTGTCTTGTTTCAGACTTGGGAGGCAGACTTCGAGTAGTGATCGTTTATCAGGTTTCACGACAGAAATTAGAACACACGTCCAGTTGTGTATCCAAGACTGGAAAGATGTGACAAGGCTGGAACCGAATATAGGAGAAATTTCGGGAACCTGGAATGTTTGAGCCATCGTATAACGTGAAGACAACAAAGGTAACATCAGTTCACGCTGACTTTCGGGAAACTGGTTCCACAATTTGTGCCTGGTGCTGTTCGGTTCTGGAGAAACGCCGAACATCTTCAAGATTTCTTGAACAGCAAGGGCAAACCTGTCCATATTCTGTAATTATAATTTTTTGTTTAAGTATTAAATACAGAGGGTGGATCACTATATTCACCTGAGTATTCTTCTCTGCCTGCAAGGCTCTAATTAATTCATTTAATGCGTCAACAATAAAAGAGTCTTCGGTAATTGAGAAAGTGAAGGTCTGAGATTTTTGTGCACAACTACAAAAAAATAATCAAAACTCGTTTAATCTGCTTTCCAATGAGTATATTCTTACGTTCTAGGCAAATGGCTAGGTTCGATTGCTCCTATTTCGCCAATACATAAGCCACAACCCATTTTCAAGTCTTCATCCACATCCCTGCAACCTATGACCAGAATATCAAGAAGTTCTACAATCACTGCATCTATTCCGTTATATCCCAATATCATCCTATCCAATTCTTCTCTGTTTTTCTCCAAAATTCTTTTTAAGTATTTCAAGGCGTGCACTTTTATATCGGTGCTTTCATGATTAAGATATTTTTGAAACCACTTCAGATGTTCTTTGAAAGAATATTTTTCGAACTGTTTCAAATGCTTTCTAATAACGAAACATATTTCATCAGATACGTTATTCTCTAGGACAAAGAACAGATCCGGGATAAAATCCTTTACAACGTTTTCGTTTTCGATTATTAAGTACTTAAATATTTCTTCGGTCTTTTCGGGAAAGTGGGTATGTAATGGTAACAAGGAGATGAACACCAAAGCAATTTGGGGACCCAATGCGTCAATCTCGCAACTTTTTATAAACACTTCCCAAATTTTACAGTTAATTTCTGGGAATTTACCGTGGTTTAAGTTCAGAGCAGTTCTGAGCATTGCTATTATTTTAAATCTAACAGGAGTTACGTGCTTCGGTCCCATGAATTTAAGAAGAGTTGCAAGACTCAACAGCACTTTGTCTTTAGAAGAATTTTTTGATATCAGCTTAATATCAAAATAGGCTAAAACGCCCAGTAGACGTGGCTGCAAATAATCTGGGAGTGTTTTTACATCTATATTTTGGCTACAGGACTCTTCTTCGGCCAATAGCTTCAAAACTGTTAATACAGAATCCCTTTTTGTATGAAAGTGTAAAAGTAACTCATTTAAAATCACCTAAAATTGCAAACATATACTACTAACTAAAACACAAAAATTAATTACCTGAAAATTTCTTTTCCTTAATAAACTTCCACTAGTTCCAGTTAATTTTTCGATAAGACTGAGGCATTGTTTGCAAACATCCCTGGATTCGTTTAAAAATATGTTCAAAAAAATATTTCCATATTTTGATGCTAGGAGGTCGGAAACACTAACGTTGTTAGCAGTAGCAACTTCATGCAAAAGAACTTTGACTTTCGGCATTTTCACGAGCAATGGAACTATATAAGGAATCAAATAACGACTTTCCTGTACAAGGAAATCGTTAGAACCGAAAAATCCTAATGTAAGGGATAGTTTTTCTAACGAGGTCGAAAATTGCCATCCAATCAGTTCATAATTTACGGCACTGATCTGAACGATCTTTTCACAAATTTCTCTCTTATAACACGAATATAAGCCGTTCGTTGAAATATTCTCCTTCTTAGCTATTTCGATAAATATATGAATGGCATCTAATTGAAATTTTGACGTTGGTACCATAATAAAGAACAAGAGAATTAAAACAATGTGTAAAACAGCCTCTCTTTGAATTAAAACGGTTGCTGATTTGAGTGTTTGTAAAGTAGATTGTTGCAAGTCAGTATCAGAAGTTTGGAGAGACTTTTTTGTCGCATTTTTCAATATTTTAAATAAATTGTTTACGAATGTTTCTTCTACTTCTTTATTAATCTAAAATAAACCACGATTAGTAAAATACGTACGTCGTTATAAATAAGCCTTCAAACGCTACCATATTACTTAACACGAAATAAAGTTCTTCAGCTAACGCCTTTCTGACATCTTTCTTCGGATCGCAGATCAAAATTTCAAATATTTGAAGAAAATATTCGGGCATCCTCGGAAAGTTTATTAGCGAAGATAATTTTTGAATGACAATCAATTTCAATTTCGAATTTTTCGTAGAAGTCAGTACATTTTGTATTTTTTGAATCACATATTGAATATAATTTACGTTAAGGACTATTTTTTGTTTCTTTTTTATTATTTGGCTATTTTCTAAATAAGAAGTACATAATTTGAACTTGGCATTATTATTTTCCTCTGAATAAATTTTGATAGTCATATCGTTTTCATTTAAATCGTAGACCAATAAATTATCATAAAATAATGCTAATATACTATCAATCTTATTTAAAACATGAAAAGCGACTTCTTCTTGAGTTATGCCCAAAATAGGTACGTAAACGTCCAACCATATTCTCTCAATGTTTTTAAACGTAACGAAAATATATTTTAGGTGTTCTATTATCTGTAACAACAAATCAATCAATACTATCTAATCTAAATATTTTCCTAAAATTTTTTTACCTGCAGTATGATATCCTTATTTTTACTCTTTACTGCTGACAAAAAGACACTGTAGTAAACTTCTTCCATATTTTTATTCCAAAGACAGTTGATATTATCACATTTTCCCTCCCCATGAAAGCATTGAATTGTAACGTTGTTCAAAGTTTTAAGAAAGAGGAAGAAATAAACTATAACGCTTTCTTTGGACAGTCCAAACGTAGACATAAATTCAAGAGATATTTTTAATTGTTTACTGTTATATTTTCCATCTTGAGTATAAACTTTTAAAGTGTACGATGTTTCCCTTTGCGATTTTAAAAAAGGGAATGCAACTGCATGGTATACAATATCTAAATTAGACACGGGATATAATATAAGCATTCTTGTCAATACACGAAAAAATAACTCCTTATGGATGCTGTTACTGCTACAGTTTTCAACATGAGAACTAGACAAGTCAAAGAAAAAGTTCAGAAGTTCCTCCTCTTCGAAAAAACAAAAAAGCACGTCATTATCTGCTTTTTCTGCTAATAATTTAAACTTAATTTTTTCAGTGATGTTTGTAATTTGGTCCAAAATTAATAGCATATCTTCTAAGTTACACTTATTATATTGACACTTTAAATTAAATATATAATTTTTCAATTTACTTAAAATAGGGTCTTCAATTTCAGAAAATCTAATTATTTTCATTTTATTATGTTCTTTTATATATAATCTCAAATAATTAATTATATAATTCTCAATGACACGCAATAAATTAAATTCGCGCTTTTTTAGAACACTATTAAGACATTCATCAACAAGATCAACGTTATTATTTATTAATGCAAAGTTTTTTATAGCTTCTATTATTAAATTTTCTGTGAATTTCAAGGAATTGCCCTTAATTATTTCTTTAGTAATGAATTCCAGCACTTTGTTTTTATTTAAGTTGCATGTAATATCATTCGTATTATTTATAAACTGTAACAGCAATTCTTCAAATTTTTTTTGCTGATCAGAGTTAATAGCAATACTCTTTACATAAACATTATAAACTATTTGTTCCATGTATGCCATAAACTCGTTCATATATTCTATAAATTTGTTGTCTATATTATCAACTGTATATGAACGTGCTAATTGTACAAACAATCTTAAAACAGTTACTTTCAATGTAAAATTGCAATTTATCAAAACATACAATTGGGAACTCATGGCTTTATAGAAAACTTTGTTAAATATAGAGTGCTCCAATCTTTCCATTGTAAACCATGACACAATTTTTAAAATATTCTGCTGCATCATGGTGCATGACTCAATATTATTTATCACTATTTGCATTGAAGTTAAATCTAACTGATTGTGAGTTGTCATACTATCATTATTTTCAATGTTAAACAAGTCTAACAATAATTCATCTGTAGCACCCTCTTCATAATTTTTGTGATATTTATTCAATTGACATAATATTTCCACATAAACAGCACCAATTTCTTGATATACACTTCTCTCAGTAACTGATAAATGCTGTAAAATTTTCAGCTGTGCATCTACTATTAAATTGTGAGTCCTGCAAAGGAT
Organism: Agrilus mali; assembly: GCA_029378335.1. Classification (NCBI taxonomy): domain Eukaryota; kingdom Metazoa; phylum Arthropoda; class Insecta; order Coleoptera; family Buprestidae; genus Agrilus; species Agrilus mali. The sequence continues at coordinate 3,541,089 of CM055655.1, read as the reverse complement.
AAATGTATCAACTAGTAATTCAACTAAATAAGTATTACATACATGATTTTATCACAACTCAATATATTAACAAATCTTCCAAGTAACCACATCGTGAAGGCTTTGTACTTTGCTATTATGATTTTATTCTCTTGGATTGTTAAATTACTGTCATGATTAAAAACGAATAAATTTAAGAATTCTTTGGACATAACAATACTTTCCAGTTTTTTATAATTACTTTCACAGTATTCTAAATTTAATAAAGCAGGTATTGTTTCGTTAAGAGCTTTCCACATTGAGAAGGCAGGTATAATTGCTTCCATATCCATTTTATGATTTTTATAATGTAGCTTTTCTATTTTTGTTATAAATTCAAACACAACTTTGCTAATACATTCTTCCTAATTATATATTTTTACTTTTAATCATTTCTAAAATTTGTGAACACAGTTAAGTTTTTGAGGTTATATTATGTGTTTTTAAATTTGACGTTGGCGGGTACATACAAACAAAATTTCAAAATTAAAACCTTAGTGTTTAAATATTTGTCAGCGTGTCTATACTGAAACTGAAATACCTGAAATACTCAAAAAAGTGAGGTTAACGATTTTGTTTAAAAACTAGGTATAGAAAATATTAATTTTAATGTGTAATTAGTTCTAATTATGCGTATTTAACAAAAAATATTTTACTTTCAGTTACAAAGGAGTTTATTGGTACAAATAAGATGGCAGATGTAAGAGATATAATGGAGCTGGAGCAACCACCAGCTCCAGAAATAACCAGAGAATCTTTCATAAGTGAGAAACAAAAGAAAAGGCCTTTTAATTCAACTAAAATTTCCAAAAGACCTGAAGGAATGCACAGAGAAGTTTTTGCTCTTCTCTACAATGATAATAAGGATGCACCTCCTTTATTTCCTTCTGATACAGGTGAACATTTTCTTTAAAGGTTCCGAGTTTTAAGTATTAACAAAATTTCTTAGGTAATGGATACAAGCAAACAAAAGTGAAACTTGGAATGCGTAAACCTCGAAAATGGGAATGGATGCCCTTTACAAATCCTGCCAGAACTGACGGTGCTGTATTTTACCATTGGCGAAGACCATCAGATGAACCAAAAGAATATCCTTTTGCAAAATTTAATAAAGTAAGTAAAAAACGCAACTTCCACATGTCAGGACCTCTTAAGAATTCAATATTTCAGAAAATTGATATACCTTCCTATACGGATTCCATTTATCAGCAACATTTACAAACAGAAGGGTGGACAAAAGAAGAAACAGATCATTTAATGGATTTAGCTAGAAGATTTGATTTAAGGTTTATGGTGATGGTAGACCGATATGATACAGAGAAGTTTCCTAAGAGAACTGTTGAAGATTTAAAGGAAAGATACTATAAAATTTGTGGTATTATTGCAAAGGTATTATATAAACAATAATTTGATGCAACCTATATTTATTCTTGTTTTTCTGTTTCAGCTTAATGGTGAAAAGAAGATCTACCATTATGATGCAGACCACGAAAGGAGAAGAAAAGAACAGTTGAAACGATTGTATGAAAGAACACCTGAGCAAGTATGTGCCTATGTCGTATTTTTAATAATTTGTATATTATTAACTAATTAATTACAGATGGAAGAGGAACAGTTTCTAATTAATGAACTTAAAAAGATTGAAGCTAGAAAAAAAGAGAGAGAAAGGAAAACTCAAGATCTTCAAAAACTTATTAGTCAGGCTGATAGTCAAGGGGAAACTCCTCGGAAAACGGAGAAAAAACTTCAAAAGAAAAAGCTTCCAAACCCTTCAAGACCTTCACGGGTCGATACTACGGTATAATTTAAAAAGATGCTTTCATATAGGGTGATTCATTTTGAGAACTCTACCTTTTTTATTTACAAATATGAATCATTCTTTATGGTTTATATTAAAACTTTTTTCAGATTTGAAAGGGCATTAAATGCATAATTAATTTTTTTCTAACAGCATATTTTACAGGCTGTCGAAACAGCGGGAATAAAATTTCCGGACTACAAAAACAGTGGCGCTTCGTTAAGATCGCAACGTATGAAACTTCCCACAAACATAGGCCAAAAGAAAGCAAAGGGTATTGAACAAATGTTGCAAGAAATGAATTTAGGTAAAAAACAACTTTATTTACTTGAATGTTGCTATTTATTAACAAAAATATTGCAGAATTAAATCCAACACCTACGGAAGAGATGTGCCAACATTTTAACGAACTCAGGAGTGATATGGTCTTACTAATGGAATTAAAAGCTGCATTAGGTACTTGTGAATTTGAGTTGCAGTCGTTGAGACATCAATTTGAAGCGTTAAATCCAGGGAAAGTAAGTGTTTTTTTTACAGTGAATATTAAATTGACATTTCTGATTCATTAATATTATTCTAAGACATTAACGATTCCCCCTCAACTACTGTCTGGAAACGTGGATAGTGATGGGAACAAGGCCGGAGGTACTGGAGAAATTATAGATGTCGTAGGTTCACCAGGCACACCAGCAGGATCATTGACTTGAAAGGATGGCATGTCTTGCATTATTTGATAAGTGAGCATTTTTTTAAATTTATTTTATTTACTTGTAAATTGTAGGTAATATATTGAATTTTTGACCTAATTTTTTGATCTAATACCTACAAAAAGACCAATTTTTTATTTGCCCTTTTTATTCATTACATTGGATGTCTTTTTTATCCTTAATAATAAGGAATCTTCTAAATTAATATACTTGCTCTTTTTTTATTAATTCTTAATTTCTGTTAATTAAACAGAAAAAAAAAACAAAATTAATTGAATTTAAATTATTAACTACATAAGAAAAAATTATGCAGGTATTACATTTCGTTTTTATTCAAACCAAAGAGTTATACACATCAATGATTAAAGTTATAATGAACATAAACATAGAAATACAGCTTACACCTGTAGAAAATAAAATAATATGGTGACTTTATTAAATACATAAACAAAATTATCAATAAATAAACCTATTAAATGATTTCAATCTGTTCTCAAGCGTTTTCGACAAGAATTTTGTTCCTCACAATTGTCTGTAGATGAATGGTCTCTTTTTTTCTGCACATTATTCTGAAAATTAGGGAAACGTATGAAGTGCTGTTAATTATGAACTTCAAAAAAATTAATTACCTTTTTGTCCCAGTGGTAGTGCAAATATCTCAATAAAATGCTAGTCTTCTCAGTAACAATAACTGCAATAAGATTAAAAATAAGTTGACAAACATGAAAAATAATAAGGAAACAGATTAATTTTTCAGTTATCCCTAGGAATCAGTAATCTAAATGTAAAATATGAATTAAACAACCAAGTGTAAAAGGACACTGTGAACTAAATATGCTGGATTTATCCCAAACAAACTTTTTCTTAATAATCTCATTGCTTAACTAATACATTCAGTGGAATTTCATTTTTTAATTGAATATTGATTCACAATAGGGGTAATATTAGCAATGATAGTTTACAGCAAGAATATTGAATTTGAAAAAGTAAATTCAGTATATTTAATTATGCTTTATATAGCCTTTTGCATTTTGATTAAATAGTAAATTTATATTCAGAAACCGGCAATTAAAATGTGTCTTGTTGAAAATGATTTAGATTAAAACAGATATTTATCAAGAAATTATTTGTCTACTAAATTAACAAAATTATTGTCACCTACTTTGTTCTGATGGAAAGTCTTTAGTTGGAATGTAAACTGATGGCTTCTTGAGAGGTGACCTGTTGTTGTCTACATGAAATTTTGAGAAGTTATGCTCGTTAAAAGATGGAAGACCTTTTAAAAATTCAGCAACAGACTGAAATAAAAGGCAAAAGATAATAATTGGTCAAATTTCACTTCCAGATAAATGATGTGATCAACTTCTGAAAAGTGTTACTAACTTACCATTTTTGTGTTGTTCCAATTAATCAAGCTAAAATTAACTGGCCAAAAAGTTGCTTTGAGATTTATTGCGAGAACAACATAAATTATTGAAAATTGTATTTGTTATTTACCATTTTTTAATTATTTTTCCGTCGAGCATGTTCACCAACAGTCAAATAGCTGTCAAACTGTCAAAAGTCGAATTTTCGGGTTTTTAGCTGTATTCTATTGACATTGAAGCCTAGATAGCGCCTCCATATAAAAGTTTATAAAAACACTTACATTCAGTTATTTTCAAAACATTTTGCATTATTTAAAATTTTTACCACACTCAAAATACAAATATTCCTACATATTACATATTTCTTTTTGTGCGCTATCTAGTGTATACTGTATGTTTGTTATAGAAAATAAGAGACTTTTATTATACAGACATGAGCAAAAAATATGAGATGCGTCCAATTTTATTTTTATCTTATTTAAAACTGTTTTGATTGTTTTCTCTCTAAAAAAATTTATTGTTTTTTTGTTCAATCGTTGTTCGAAGAAAACAAAATTATCATTTTATAATTTTGTTATTTCTATCTAAATACAGCGTGCATATCATTTTCTTTTTTTTTTTATTAATGTTTAAGTGAATATCCCAGTGGTCTGCTATTAATAAATGATTACCTACATAATACAAAATAATGGTGTAATACGTTACAATAATTATTTTACTTATCTACAGTGGTACGTTAAAATTGTGTAGTTTCAGTTTTTAAAATCTCGTCAAGTGTAATGGCAAATTGCGGTACTGAGCATCCAACGTTTTGAATAATTTGAGCGGCGGTCCAAAATCCAATTTTCATGCTTTCTTGTGGTGTCCTGTTGGTGAATATTCCTGTGAGAAACCCTGCAGAAAACGCGTCTCCAGCCCCATTGGTATCAATTATTTTTGTATCATCTATTTTTGGAACGAAAGCTTTTTCCAAAACGTTATTGCTGTGGCCGCAAACAACCCATTTGCTGCCATTAGTCGCTACCACTATTTTTCCATATTTGTTCTTAGTTTTTTTGTTATTATTTTTAAGAAGATGGCGTGTTAGATCTTCAGAAGTTCCCTCAAATTTCATTACGTCCTTTAAAGCCGCAAATTCCCTTTTATTCCCGAACAGTATGTCGCACGTACTAGCTAGATGAACGACTACTTCCGCATTCTCTCGAATGATGTACGGTGCACTTAAACTGAATGCGAACATTATATTCTTTTCTTCGCAAAATTCTTGCACGTATTTGGCAACATCATTTCTTTTTGTAACGAAAAACGCCTCCATGTAAATCGAGTCCATAGTTTCCATTAAACTTTCCGTTTCATTTATTTTAAGATCTTTTATCCTAATACTCTCAGAAGCCCCTATATATGCCACTAAGGACCGATTACTGTCTTTAATTAATACCACCGAAGTACCTGTTGGTTTTTCTTCAAATACTGTATAACTAAAAATTTATTTTAATTTAAATTTTTGCTAATTAGATCAGAAGAATCTAGACATAATTAAATGAATTCGGAAGATTTCGGAATCATTCGATTAATTTCGATAATATTCCGTCTTCATCATTTAAATCTATTTTAATGAATAAAAATGTAGGTAAAACATACAAAAACCAATAATTTATATCTGCTTTGCTTCGTCCTTAATATTCATTTGTATATTCTAAGATTAGACAGAGGCTGTTTTTTCGTTAAAAGTGTTACTTACTTAGTTTTAACACCTGAACTTTCCACCAGGTTTTTCAAATTTTTTCCCTGCTCATCGTTTCCGATTCCTCCAAACATAAATGTAGAACTTTCGTTGTTCATAAGCCATTGTAGCAATCTCAGACTGTTTTGAGCACTGCCGCCTGGACTGTACGTGACGTCATACCTAAGAAAGAAACGTGCTATACACACAAATATATATTTATGATTCAATTGTACCAATTAATTAAAACGAACACAAAAAAAAATGAGCCAACAAACCACAGGATTTATTACTTTTTTATGTCTTTAAGTAATAATTTCATCTTCTGACCATCAAATTCGGACTGTTCATCTTCCATTAAGTTGTACTTATTAAGTAAATCGTTGTTTTTTAATTGAACCGATATATCGAGTAAAGGGTTGCCGAAACCGCCTACTTTAACCATATTAAAGGGGTAATTTAATAATATTTACATGTACATATGTTTTAGCGCACAGTTAATTATGTAAGATTACACTGGCATGGTTGATTAAATTTCGATTATTATCAAACGTAGGTAGGTTATATTGGATAATAAGGTAATGTGCATACCCTTACCTACCTACTAGGTACTACGTACTTGCTAGTCTGTGTAATATTGTTAGTTTTGCCTTTGTCTCCGCTGTGTGTTGTTCGCTTTGCGGTATCTGCCAAGACCGCTATCAGTAAATCAGTATAATTATCTCTAGCACGTCCTATAATAAATGTTTATATTTACATAGTTGCCAGAAGTTGTCTGATTTATTATCGCTAAATATAATTCTTTTGCATATTACAATTTATCTGGATTTTGATTCTACAAAAATTAAATTGTTTGTATTTATATCGGTGAAAGGTTACGGTAGGAAAAGGCAACTTAAACGAAACGGGTATTCTTATGGGCATGTTTTTTTGTTACCAGAAAAGTTCACGAAAATTAGAAGGGTAAGATTTCATTAATGCCCTGTATTAGTAAAATAGTGTCATTATCTCAATTGTACCTATTCCTTTTTGTTGCTAGTGGCAGAACAACGAGAAATACATTATTAGGTATTTATTATATTAAAAACTGTTTTTATGAAATAATTTTGGAAATTTAAAAGTACATTATTTATATATACGTCTACATATTCCCTTTTTAATAAATTTTGCATTTATACATTGATAAAAAAGATTCTATTAAAAAAAATAGATTATAAATTAATCTTAAAAATAATTTCAGAGATCTTCAATTGTTCCGAGTATTTTTTTAGTGCTTTTGTTTCCAATTTTGATTTTGATAAGTGGTAATCGTAGTAATTAATTAAAATTACAGCTACAAACAAATTTTCTCCATATTTAAATTATTTTTACGAGCTAAATGATGGTGATGTTTCAGTGTCCAATTTTATCTATGGTCTTGAATTTGAGAGTTTGTTTTATTTGTTTATGTGTTTAAGTTTCTAACCTAAAATTTATTTAAATGTTTATGTCGTATATCGTCGTTAAGTAATAATTGTTTTCTTTGTAATTTGGATATTGTAATGTGTTTAACCGTAAAAACGTGTAATAAAACACTTGTTTAATAACACCCAGACTGCAATGAGTTTTGACGATCTTTTTGAACATAATGAAATTGAGTATGGAGATAACATCAACTATGGCTTTACCCAGAATATATTCAACAATTCTGCTATTATAGCATACAACAACGATACGTATAACAATAGCTTAATTCCTTTACTAGAAAAGCTCAGTAAAACAGATATACTAACATTAATTGATGAAATAGTAAATAATGAGAATGTTTTAGATGGTTCACCTGTTGCGTTCTTTGTAAGTAAATGGGAATAATTATATACTTGTAATATGCCTGATAATTATTACAATATAGCTTAAATTCACATTAGTGAACTTGTTAGATTTTAATTAATTAAACATTTCTTTTTAAGGTATTTCAGTCTTTTTTTAAAGACAATTTTCACCTACAGATGTTAACAGAGGAGGAAACAAGAAATCTAAACTTTGTTACTCAAATAATCAGAAGACTGAAATCATCAAATAAATTTAATCATATTAATTTTGCCAAAACATTCTTTTCCAATTGTAATGTAAACATTTCACTTATTTTCATATGGTGGTTACACAAGGAAAGTATTATTTATTTTGAACAATACTGGTAAGTATTTTGATCCTAATTTGTTACACTATTCTATTGAAAGAGATTTAATTTAAGGGATGCTTATCAGCCCCTTGATTTACTAGATGAATTGATAAACACTTCTGGAATAAATGAAAATAAGGAGGTTCTAGAAGGCATACTTGTGGAACTTCTGTCAGGATGTTATTCCCCCAGAACTGGTATCTGCCGTCTTCAAAAAAGTAAATTATGGTCATCATTTTGTAGCAACATTTTGAATGATTTTATTGAGAAATATTTTATTTCCATATTAAAAGAAAACAGCCAAACATTTCATAATTTTCTTTCACTCATAACTAATTCATTATTGTTACCACGTAAGTTTTTTCTTTGAACTATGTTTTTTATTTTTACTTAATGGTATTTTTCTTTTAGATAATTTTAAGAAACGTTTTTGTTTGAGCATACTTCAAAAATTGGTTACTATAGAAAATAATGAGTTTGATATGAACAGTGCCTTTTTATTTCAGTGCTTGTGGACTATGAAAAATACACCAGAGAATTTGAAAGATATTCTTAAAGAGGTTTTTATACATTTCAGTTATACATAATTTAAAAAAAAATGTATTTATAATTTAGATTTATTCGCCAGACTAAACTAGAAATAATACTGTTTTTGAATTTTTTCCATTCAGCTTCATATTAAAAAAACAAAATGAGTATTTTAGTGATTCTTGCAAATATCAATATTTGAAATTATCGTCACAGTCATCATTACTTTTGCCTGTCCCTAATTCCTTAATTATTTTCTCACTAATATTTATTTGTATTAGTATAATCATAACATCAGTTCTTTTTAGGTTTTCTCATATTGTGATTTTAACGATATTATGGAGATTTTTAAAAAGAGTGACAATAACATAAATTGGAAGTATCTTCTTACTGTGGTTGCTGCATGTGCTAAATATTCAAAAGTGAATCAGAAGCAGTTACAAAGTAATTAATTGCTAACACCAGATGATTTTTAAAATACCCGTACTAAAAAATCGCTTTTTCTAATTCTAGAGACTGTACAGGATAATTTTCTCAATACGTTCAAAGGTGGAAAGATTTTTGATTTTAAAACTGCTATTCTCTTTATAAGACAAGCAACTCTGGAAGTAGAAATGGACTTGAAGTATGATGCATGGTAAAAATGAAAGTGTTAACAATAATTATTGAAGTTACATAATTTTTTTATTTTTGCCAAGGTTTTCTAACACTTTTGGGGTAAACACAACTTTTATAACTGCTGAGAATCAGACAATGTTCAAGTTTTTCATTGATTGTTTACATAACGTCATTTCATTGGAACCAGAAGCGTTTCTTCAAATTCACATAGATCGAGCAATTAGGGCTCCACCTAAATGCAACACTCTCATGCTGGATTACAAGAATATCTGCAAAAATCGTGTGACAGAGCTGAAAAAGCATCCAAGCATAGTTTTGGTAAGTTTTTATTTGCCTTATAACATACGGGTGGTTTATTGGTCAACTTTTCATTCTACAAAATATCTTTTTAGAGTTTTTATTTCTTAAAATATAAAACTTAGATATGTCCAATCAAAATTAAGTTTTATAATCTTTTCGGTAATAAATTTGGAAAATTTCGTATACACGAAAATTATCGTTAACAGAAAGAATAACAATATCATAGCTCTTTATAAAATTTTTATTATCATTAAACGATCTGTGAGTAATGCACAGAAAACATTCTGCATTTTTATAATGATTAAAAATTTCGGTTTTAGAACGATGAAAAAATAAATGTTTTGCAAATATTCGAAAATATCAATCGCTTAAAAAGGATTGACCCCGTTACTAAGCAAATTATGAAAGAAGATTATCAGAGTTTCTATGATAAATTTGTTCCCCATTTAAATAAGGAGAGTGTTGTTTTTAAAAATGTAAAGGAAATATTCTTATCTAAAAAACTTGTGAGCATTGATTTATTAAATCACTGTAAGTTAGTAGAGGAAGTAGTAGTTATAAGTGATGATGATGATCAGGAGTTATTAATACATGGCAAAAATTAAATATAATATAAATAATTTATTTTGCAGCTTGTTTAATCTCCACATATAAAAAAATAATTATGTTATTAATCTCCTCGATATGCCACAATATTGTTATCAGTTTCATGTATTTTCACTTCATATAAGAGTTTAGGATTGTCCATAATTTGTTTAAGACGTTCCCAAATAAAGATAGCAACATTTTCAGTAGTGCTTGGTTTAGTTTTAAAATACTCCACATCTTTGTCAATGTTCCTATGATCTAATGCTTCCATGATGGCAACTTCCATATATTTCTTTAATACAGTCATATTGAGGATCATCCCTGTATTGGAATCTATAGTTCCATATAAAGTTACCTCTACTATAAAAAACATAATATACAATTAAAAATTGATAGAACGGATTTGTTGAACAGAAATGTGATATTTACACACCAGTGTAATTGTGACCGTGACCATTTACATTATTACATTTTCCATATAAATTCAAATTCTCTTCGTCAGTTAGATAAATACTAAAATATATATATTGTTAAAAATCGTAATATTTAAATTTTGGTTAGTAATGACCTGTGTAACCGATGGCAGGCTGAAAATGACATCTTCCTAGTTTGATAAGCTCTAGGAGATCTTGGGAGTACTGGGGGCATTTTCTTTTATTTTTATTGAAAATTTATGTATACTTATTAAGATGCGACCACCTGTTAATAATTGTATACTCAGATCGATTTATATCTGATCCTGAAAGGAAAAGTATTAACCTTATTCAAAGCAGAAATAGAAAAAAAACGCTATAAACACATAATACGTTACAAAAACTACTTCAGATCTATAAGAGAGTATTAAAACAAAATTAATTATAAGTATACAAAGGTGATTTTGTTGTATATTGTTAATGAAACAAAATTAAAAATAATACATCAATTTTTTTAAAAATTACCGCCATCTATATGCGTCTTATAGTGGCTCTGTTACCGTTGTTTTTTATGTAGCTTTTAAGTTTATATTGTTTATTTTGATTCACATTTTTATCTGTTTCTATTAATTTTAAATACCTAGCCCAGTTTTCCTGATAAAAATAATTATTGGTTGTTCGTGTATAACTTAGACACTATATAATAATTTCGTCATAAAACTAAATACTAAAATTAACAAGATGGGTGTGTTGCTACCGTTGCTACCTCGCCATTTTAAATTTATCCTGTATTTGATTTTGGTTGCACGTTTCTATTCTATCTCGAATTTCTACAGATGGATTGATAAATAAAAATGCATTAAAGTTAATTTTCAACATTATGAAAAACAGGTAATTTACTTTGAGATTGTTCTTGTTGGATTTTAAATAACCAACAATCTATTGTCCAGGCTTCTTATACATCGATGTCTGAATTAATTACAATCGAGACTTCTTTCATTTTACAGAAATGCTGTGTATTTTGGAGGTTAGGCCCTATTTATTGATCTTCAACTAAAATGTAGAAGTACCAGAAGGAAGAAAGTTTCCAAATACATTTTTTCTGTTGGAAACAGACGTGTATTTTAATTGCTAAAGGAAGTTAGAATAAATTGGTAAGTTACAACATTTAGTAGTGTGAAATTTTCATTCAATTCTCATAACTTCCTAAATTTCAAGTATCATTTCAGATAACAGCAGATTTAAAATATAATTAAACCTCATTCTTTTTAGCAGTGCAAAAGTTAGAGTAAAATAGGCATTTGATCATTTATATTAGTTATTTTGTAAACTACAGTACTATGCATATTCAGTATTTTAACATTAATATGAAAAGAATTAATGAAAAAACCATCTAATTTCAAAATAAATTTTCTTTTCATGTATTATCCCTTATCTAATGTAGTTTTTTCTTTTTGTTGTTCATTTCTATAGATTGGCTTACAAATGGAGGTGCAGTGGAGATTTTCGTGGATCTAGTTTGCTGTTACCGTCTTTGTCTTCCTCTTGCAACATTAAGCAACTGATGTTCGATAACATCACATTGTGAATTTGATTTGCTGCTCACCCTTTTGTTTACTTCGAAGTGTCCTGTTCTACAGTTATATTGTTCCATTTGGACTTCTCTTGGAATTGTTTTGGTAAGATTTTAAAAGATTCGTTAGATATACACAGTAAAGATAATAATACGTTATATTGTAAATACCCAATTAAGATTTTATATTTGTCCATATTTTCAGATTGGCAGATGAATGATAGAAAATTGAAGCTGATTTTTGACATGTTGCTGTTGGAACAAAAATAGCTCAAACTCCAACTTCAAGAGACGACACTAAACGACCGAAGAACTTTTCGGTAGCCAATTTACCTTCTACAGGGACTGAAGAGAATTTCTTCTAGACTGCCAAAGTTTCCAGTCTGTTGTAATCACAGTGCTGTTGATCAATTTTTTACAACGATAATGGTATAATTTCTGCATTTGAGTTGATGTCGACATCTTCAGCTTGCCATCATTAACCAGCAAATTTACAGTCTGTACATAATTTAGGTAAGAATAAATCAAAGTTAATAAAAAATGACTCGTTATTGATCTATTGCCACCGCATCTGTTTCAGGTCTTCGTTGGAGAAGACAAAGAAGATCCATTCCGTAGTTAGATGCTTATTTATTTGAATTACTTTTTTGTTTTGCATGCTTTTATTATTTTGCTTGTTCTCTTGCTTATCTCTTCGCTTTGCTTACTGCAATTCTTACTGTCACGCTTCGCATTTACCCTACAAGTTCCGCAGGATTCAACGTTTCGTTATCTTGCTTGTTCCTTCTCATCCATGGTTCGAAACGGAGGCCTCCCCGAGTGACTTGCCATGGACTTAGCTTTTTAGTTGTTCTTTGAAGTGTCTTATACACTTCACGCGATCTTATTTCTAACGTCACTTCATTTCAGACTGATTGGTGTGGGTTATCTGGAATAGAAGCAATAGGCGACTGCCCAGCTCTCTCAGACGACATCTGTCCAATCTTTTCTACCAAAATTTTTTTAGTTTTTGCCGTTAGTCCTCTGTAGTTTAGTTAGTTAATACACTGCACTATTCGCTTACAGGTAAAGGACATCGATCGAAGACTGAAGACACCATACTTTTTCATTTGTTTTCTTGTATTTTTCTCTTACAGGTATTTAGTTGTATTTATAAACTATTATGTTAATATTTAAACGATATATTTGTTACAAAAAAGTCCCTCTGATACTCAAAACTTTTCTAAATTGTCTTTTTGCTAAAATTATTAAAACTAAATTAAATTTTAATCATTAGAAATATATTGGCGGATAAGGGTTGGCTATAAGGGGTGATTGTGGAGGCCACGGAGAGGGGTTTTTTAGTCCAAATATAACGTTTAAATGTTAATACAAAAGTCTATAAATTTTTCGTGTTGTAGTGAATACTAGAAAAGAGCGATAGTCATTGGTAGTCGTGCTGAAATAACTTTTTCGTATTGTTGTACATGTACAATTTAACTCATATACCTACAAATACAATAATATGTATGAGAAAATCAATTAAGTGCTACAAACAACAACTCGGTATCTTTTTTTTGTTTTTAACAACATGAACGACATAAACTTTCGTTATGATGTAATTGTATTTTAATTTGTTGTGTATTTTCTCTTTCAGCTATTTTGTTTTGTACTATTATATTAATCTAATAGTCGAAATTTAATTTGTACATTTTCTATTGTTATTACGGTATTTTATGAACCTAAACTTTAATGTATTGTGTGTTATTATATAAATATATATTCCTGTAGTAAAATGTAAATAACTGGTTTAATTAATAAATCAATTAAAAATATATGCCTGTTTTCGTTAACTTTATAAAACTGTGGTAGACATTTCATAAGTAAAATTCGACAAATATATATTTCTAAAAAAAAGTTTATCCCTTTTTATGTTCTCCGATCAAATGTTGAAATTTCTTCAAAATTTTTATTTTTCTGAAAATACCACCTGCGACATGCTCTCCTGATACAAATGTTGAAATTTTTAAAAAATTGTATTAAACCGAAAATACCTCCTGCGACTTATGCTCTCCTGATACAAATTGTCAAAATTTAAGCAAAATTTTAATTTTTGAGCTTATACGAGGGTTAATCAATAAATTAAAAAAATACCTCCTGCGACTTATGCTCTCCTGATACAAATGGTCAAAATTTAAGCAAATTTTCAATTTCTGGGCATATACGAGGGTTGATCAATAAATAAAAAAATACCTCCTGCGACTTATGCTCTCCTGATACAAATGGTCAAAATTTAAGCAAATTTTCAATTTCTGGGCATATACGAGGGTTGATCAATAAATAAAAAAAAGACCTCCTGCGACTTATGCTCTCCTGATACAAATGGTCAAAATTTAAGCAAATTTTCAATTTCTGGGCATATATGAGGACTGATCAATAAAAAATGTGACAACAAAAATTTTTATTTTTGAGTAATTTTCTATTTCTGTATTAGGAGAGCATAAGTTTAACCAGGTCTTTTTTTATAGTCTTACTGCCAACAAATATTAATATGGATTAAATAACACATCGTCGTATCGCTTTAACTTCATTTTCTCTATATGGGGAATGAATTTATTTATTTATTTATTTATTATATTATACGGCAGCAGCAGAGCTAATATTAAATATATTATACACTATAGTGAGGTAAGTGCATAGAATTAAAACAATTTTTTACCTTTCTAAGTTTATTGATAGGATTTTAAATTATTTAACAACCAAGAACTATATAACAACAATCAATAAATTATAAATACAATACATTTTAATATTATTTTATTACAGTTGAAACAAAATTATGTACATTGCATTAATTACTTATATACTTTTACAAGTTCATTAATATTATTAACATTCAAATAAAATATAACCAAATACCTGTGAAAGAGAAAATACACAACAAATTAAAATACAATTATATCATAATGAAAGTTTATGTCGTTCATGTTGTTAAAAACAAAAAAAAAGACACAATTTAAGCAACATCTTCAGAATGTCATCATCCCTACATAGAAGATCTTCATATCCATTGCTCTATTTTGAAGCCTCTAGAAAATAAATAAATAATTTAGTTACCATACAATAATCACATACTTATTACATATAATTTAAATAAACCATAGTATTATAAGTATTAGTAATCAATTTAAATTAATAATGAATATGTATTTAACTTTCATGAGGTATTTAGGATTATTTAACAAACTAGTATATGCAATGAAAGTATTATTTAACTGTTTTCCTTACCATCTTTTCCTACAAACTTCAAGTGTATCCAAAAGATAACCAATTTAATGTTATAAATTCCTTTCTCACCAACAGACTTTATCCTTATCTCCAGAAAAGAAAGAGGAACTTCAACAACTCTTTATTTGAAGCTAAATAAAAACAAGAAAATAACAGCAAAAGGGAAATACATACTTCGAAATAAATAAAAAAAATTAAATTCACAAAGAAAGTTGCTGCATGCTGCAAGGGGAAGACAAAGATGATAAGTAAATCAGATCCACAGAAAACTCCACTACACATCCATTTGTACGCAAACGTGTAAAAATTAACAAGAATAAAACATTAATTACATTACAAAAAAATAAATATATTTTGAAATTAGGTTGTTTTCTTCTTTATGTTATTCATATTAATGTTAAAATAGTTAAGATGCATAATTTATATTGTAGTTTATAAAATAAAAGTTCAATTTCTTATTTCATGCTAACTTTTGTATTGCTGAAAAGAATGTAGTTTTGCTTTAAATCTACTGTTTACTTATTTGAAATGATTTTTTTAATTTATCTGCTTATAATTGAGAATGCCCAAGAAGTTGAGGATTAGTACTAGATGTACTTTTCATTAGTAAAAGAAAGATCTTTTGTGTTCAACCTATAGATATTCAATAAAATTAGTTTTCTTCTTTTCTTGCATTATCAAATTATTTAGTTTTTACTATGATTTTAAATAATTATTCATTGCTTATTTCATACATTCCCAATGTTTCTAAGAAAGGAGTTTTATTATAATTTAACTGTCCTGTCTGTAACTTATCTTGATTGTTGAATGTGAATTAGAAATGTTGGTGGTTAGAAATTTTACAACTACTGCCTTTAGATAATGTTACTTATATATTATCACAGTTCGTTTTGGTAGCAAGTACAGCACACTGTCTGTATTTCTAATGGATTAAAAATCACTTAGAAGTTTCATTTCAGCAACACTATATTTTGACCTGTAGATGAACTGATTTGGTGTGTGCTCCATAACTCATGGCACTCCAGAGTTTTGTTAATGTTTCTGTAAAATGACACTATCAAATAGTATTCAGTTCAGTTATTAGCCTTCCTAGCAATAAACTTGTATAAATATTAAGTTCTTTAATAAAGATTTTTGTTTGTTTTCATCTAATATATGTTATGGCATGTGCTCTTACCTTAATTAACACTAAAACAATAAACTGCAACAAGAGCAACACCAATGTAGATTTTCCTTGATGCCCAAAATTAACTTCAATAACCTTTTATTTATTGGCTGATCTGTAAACATTGACAGTAATTAAAATATTTATTAGTAATCGAGAATTACAATTACAAAATCATTTAATCTTGTTTAATTAATTATGAAATTATAATACCTTTTGTAAATTATATAAAAGGATAACTTATTACTCATGGAGCACAGCACTTATGACCTATACAAAGCATTATTTATATTACCACAATAAGGTAAATTGCAGAAAAACTAACTAGCACTTAATAATCAGCAATATGTTTTTAAAATTGTGTGACATGGAGGAATATTTTTACCGAATATTTATTAATTATTAATTCCTACAACTAAAAAACACGACAAAATTTTCCGCCATCGCGATTTGAACCATAGATGTTGGAAATGACGCAAGTATGCCAATCTTACAACTAGATGATACCAACTTAATCTAAATGCCAAAATCGTAAAATACTAGCAATGTAGCAATTTTTCATCAATGGTCTGTAAACGTCATAATAACAGTTGTCAGATTCATGTCAGATTATTCGAAAGTGACGTGGAAGTGTTGGTATCCTAGAGTTTGTTGGTTTAAAACTTATTTAAAAAAGAAAACGGTATTAATGACTTCATTGAATTAGTGCACAATATTTTTAATAGTTGGAACAATCGATTGCGATGGCTACTTTTGAAGAATATATACAACAAAACGAAGATAGAGATGGAATACGTTTTACTTGGAATGTCTGGCCCTCCAGTAGAATAGAAGCTGCTCGTCTGGTAGTTCCATTAGGGTGTCTTTATCAACCTATCAAAGAGCGTCCCGATTTACCTCCGATTCAGTATGATCCTGTTCTCTGTACCAGGAACAACTGCCGGGCTATTTTAAACCCCTTATGTCAGGTTGATTATAGAGCAAAATTATGGGTAAGGTTATTGTATTTTCAAGAATTTTTCAAATACAACAAGTTTTTTTAGGTTTGCAATTTCTGCTTTCAAAGAAATCCTTTTCCTCCCCAATATGCTGCTATTTCAGAACAACACCAACCTGCAGAGCTAATGCCTGCATTTTCTACAATTGAGTATACAATTACTAGAGCTCAATGTCTTCCTCCAATTTTTCTATATGTGGTAGACACTTGCATGGATGAAGAGGAATTAGGAGCTCTTAAAGATTCTTTACAAATGTCACTCAGTTTACTCCCTCCAAATGCAATGATTGGTTTAATAACTTTTGGCAAAATGGTTCAGGTACATGAACTAGGTACTGAAGGTTGTAGTAAATCATATGTATTTAGAGGAACAAAAGATCTTACTGCTAAACAAATTCAGGAAATGTTGGGACTAACAAAAGCTGCTGGTAAGTTGATGTACATATAAAGAAGATGATTTATTGTAATGTATGTAAATATTTGCAGGAGTTCCTCAACAGCAACAGCCCCAAATGAGAGGTGGTCCTCAGCCACCAACTGCACCCCCATCAAGTCGTTTCCTTCAACCTATTGCCAATTGTGATATTTGCTTGACAGATTTAATTGGAGAATTGCAAAGAGATCCTTGGCCTGTGCCTCAAGGAAAGAGACCACTTCGTTCAACAGGTGCTGCCCTTTCTATTGCTGTGGGACTTTTGGAATGTACCTATCCTAACACTGGAGCTCGCATCATGATGTTCTTGGGTGGTCCATGTTCTCAAGGGCCTGGTCAAGTAGTTAATGATGACTTGAAACAGCCCATTAGGTTGAACATCTGTTTTATTGTAATTCATTTCTTGTAATATATGCTTTATATTTATTAGATCCCACCACGATATTCACAAGGACAATGCCAGATATATGAAGAAAGCTATTAAACACTATGAAGGCCTTGCAATGCGTGCAGCTACTAACAGTCACTGTGTAGATATTTACTCGTGTGCTTTGGATCAAACAGGGCTTATGGAAATGAAGCAGTGTTGTAATTCAACAGGGTAAACTTATTAAAATTAAGGATTTTCAATTGTATTTGTTTTTCTAATTATATTCTTGTATTTTTTAGAGGTCATATGGTGATGGCAGATTCATTCAATTCATCCCTCTTCAAGCAGACCTTTCAAAGGGTGTTTGCCCGTGACCAAAAGGGTGATCTGAAGATGGCTTTTAATGCTGTTTTGGAAGTTAAATGTTCACGAGAATTAAAAGGTAATAGTTAAATTATTTCGCACGTTTTATTTATTATATTTTCTGAGTTTCTGTATTTTAGTTCAGGGTGCAATAGGTGCCTGTGTATCGTTAAATGTAAAGAACCCCTTAGTGGCAGATACTGAGATAGGAATGGGTAATACAGTGCAATGGAAAATGTGTACACTGATGCCCAATAACACAACTGCTTTGTTCTTTGAAGTAGTTAATCAGCACTCTGCTCCCATACCCCAAGGTGGTCGGGGCTGTATACAATTCATTACCCAATATCAGGTACTTTTAGTATTAAGTTAAATAATTAATCAGTGATAATGGAATTATAGTTTTACTTTTTTTCCAGCACTGTAGCGGGCAAAAGAGGATAAGGGTTACCACAATAGCACGTAACTGGGCAGATGCGGCTGCAAATTTACATCACATAAGTGCAGGTTTTGATCAAGAGGCTGCAGCCGTCCTCATGGCTCGAATGGTTGTGTATCGTGCTGAAGGTGACGATGGACCTGACGTTCTTCGATGGGTAGACAGAATGTTGATTCGATTAGTAAGTATCAGTTACCTACTAAATATATTATGGCTATGTTATATACAATATTTGTAATATTCTCGTTACAGTGTCAAAAGTTTGGAGAATATAACAAGGATGATCCAGGCAGTTTTAGGCTCAGCGAAAACTTTAGTTTATATCCTCAATTTATGTACCATCTGCGCAGGTCTCAATTTTTGCAAGTTTTTAATAATTCGCCCGACGAGACGTCCTTTTATCGGCACATGTTAATGCGAGAAGACCTCACGCAGTCTCTAATCATGATTCAGCCCATTTTATACAGCTATAGCTTCAATGGGCCTCCTGAACCAGTTCTGTTAGACACCAGCTCTATTCAACCTGACAGAATACTTCTGATGGATACGTTTTTCCAAATTTTGATTTTCCACGGAGAGGTACTAATTATTTTAAACAGGTATATTCTGTATTGTAAGGTAAAATATGTTTGATTATTAGACAATAGCACAATGGAGAAGCCTGAAGTACCAGGACATGCCTGAATATGAGAATTTCCGGCAACTTTTACAAGCACCGGTTGACGATGCCCAAGAGATTTTGCAAACTAGATTCCCGATGCCTCGATACATTGATACAGAACAAGGAGGTTCTCAAGCGAGATTTTTACTTTCTAAAGTCAATCCAAGTCAAACGCATAATAATATGTACTCATATGGAGGAGTAAGTGTTTCAATACAAAAAATAAACATTATCTTAAGCATTAATTTCTACTTTGTATACTACTATATATTATATTTCTTTTGCAGGACACTGGAGCTCCAGTACTTACCGACGATGTATCATTGCAAATATTTATGGATCATTTAAAAAAGCTTGCAGTATCTTCAACAGCATAAAGAATAATGTAATATGTAGCCAATTTATGATTATTGTAACCTATTACTGCTATGTATATTTTTAGGTGTAAGTTTTATAATAAAAAAGTTAATATGCAAACGTTGTTTTGACTTCCAAATATGTAATTCTTAAGTTTTAAAATTGACTTATATAAATGTTAATAATCATCAAACAGGGCAAAGATTAAACTAAACCTTTTTAAGGCATTTAACAGTGTATTACATACTTAAATTTATACATTTAATAATTAAATAATGCTTTGGTTCTCATCATTAAACATTTTATATACATTTTGATATAAAATTAAACCTATAAATTTGAATTAAAAATATTTTTATCCAACACAAAAAAATATTTTAATAAAAACTACTCACCACTTATTAAGTTTTCTTACAATAGAAGCAGGATTCTTAATTCAAGAATTTGATGCTCATTTTTTGTTCCACATCTGTCCTTTGTAGGGCTTTACAAAATTCTTCAAACGATATCATTTGGTCTTTATCTTCATCTGCCTCCAAAATTGTCCTTTCTGCAATACTTGTTAGTTGTTCTTCACTAATATTAGCCCCAACCATCATGTGTAAAATTGCGAGAAGTTCATCTCGAGATATCATGTCATCATTATCCAAATCATACATTTTAAATGCAACTAAAATAATAAAAATTGTATACCCAACTATTTTAAAAGGTTATGTCTTGGAAACAGTGTAAATAACTAATAAAAAGACTACTCACACTTTAATTTCTGAACCCTCGAATTTAGTTTATTTTCTTTATTTTTTTTAACTGGTCTGAAATGGGCTAAGACACGCATAAACTGTCTGAAATTTACACGATCGTTGAAGCCATCATCTTGAAAGAAAGAATTAACAATTCTTTCTCCTAAAGGGTTGATTGCAAGTTCAGGTATTCGTAAGAAATCATCCCTACTTAAAGTACCGCAGTCCCCTCGGTCTAAAGACGTGAAACGTGAATATAACCTCTCAATCTGATTTGGAGTAACTGAAACAAAAAGAATATTATAATAAAAATTTAAATTGTCTGATACTAATTTTACATTCAGTTTCTTGTTGAATCTGAGCAATTTCTTCTTCTCTAAGAAGAACAGATGCCCTGTTACCCATTTTTCTTTGACGTAATAACCTAGATGACGATAATAAAGTAATTGGTAGTGAAATCAACCTTCGACAGTATGTATGTAATTTTGAACGTGAAGAGATTTTTTATAGTACACTTATTAAAGAATGTTTAACGAAGTGCTAAAGTCCACATTTTACGATAAACAATAATTTATTAATGCAAAAAGGATAGAATTATGTTATTTTAATATTACATGACATTAGTTACCTTTTGACAATAAATTATTATTATTGTTATTAATAGCAAACGCCATCTGTACATATGATTCACAAGTTATATGAATTTGAATATTTATGGAAGGAAAATTTAAATTTATTAGAAAACTAATTTCGATACTTAATAGATCCAAAAAAAGGCGCAAATAATAACAATGTAGTTATGTTGTGGAATAGAAGAAGTGGAGTTGTAATTATTTGATTTTAATATACGTAAATATGTATATTTCTTTAATATCATGTGTATGCAACCCACCTGGCGGATAAGCATTATGGGTGGCGTATAGAACATATTCATTCCATATACTGTATTTTAGTTTAAGAATAAAAATGTACAGGAAACCCCGTTTAATGTATAAATAATAAACAAATAAATATAATTAATTAAAGATTTTTTATATTTTAATTTGAATTTATAGGGAGCTATAATTGATTGATTATATTGGTATTACTTATATGAAGAATAATTTAGTGTTAGGTGTGACAAAATTTTCAAATAAGAGATACTCGTACTTATATTTCTAAAAACTGTTTTTTTTTGAGTTTCGGCATAATCTTTTGCAGTAAATTTCAAATATCAGTTTTAAAAAATAATATACTTAAAGTTAATGTGATTATCAAATTTATGTAACATCGAATTTTCAAAATATTTAACATTTAATAGATCAAACCATGTATTGAAATAAATCGTCCACAAAGGGTTGAGGTGGAGTATTTTTAACATTTGATATCATTTGAGGGTTCGGTTAAGATTATCACAGCAATAGTTGTAGGGTTCAAATATCGTTCAGTAAAAAAAAAAAACAAAAAAAATTATGTTCCCGCTATAAAATTTATTGCTAGAAATTCTTAATTAAATATATTTATATGTACTTAAAAATTTAAGTTTCTATACTTATCTACATCATACAAAGAAAACGGGACTGTTTACATGTAAATCATCAATCACTTAGTAACAATATAAAAAACAAAGTACAATAATAATTAAAATCCTTCACAGGTCACACATTGATCAAAATAAAAGAAAGACATGCAAACATAGCCCCCTACAATTCTACACGTTTAACTTTATTTTTTTTTTATTAAATGCAAATTATCTTACTAATAATAATGACGTAACTGTTAGAAAAAGTATTTAAAACGGTGCTTCATATTCATTACATCCAAATTTCGAATGGTTCGCTTTATTGTGAGAACAATGTTTATACTTTTATTTAATTAATTTTTATTTGATAAAATTTAATAATAGTGCAAACAGTATGTATTTTTTTTCTCATCGTCCTACGGTTCAGTTTCAGTAGAAACAAAAGGTAGGTATGGCAAACAAGCTGATAAAATGTAATGTAATCTAAAAAGTGAATAAACGAAAAGTAAGCAACTTATACGAAGCGATTAAGCAAACTTTGGCATAATAACCATTTTTTCTTTGGTGAATAGTAAAAAATGGGCCAAAGTTAGCCATAGTTACTTCTAAGGGAAATTATTAAAGTAAGTAGTGCAGAGGGTATTAATTTTTTTGTTTTTTGGAACGCGATATTTATGCACTTCCGTTGATGATAATCTTTTCGGGGGTGGATTCCTTGATGCCGTTCTGTTGAGGAGCGGCATCGTGACCGTTTTGCTGAGAGAAACCGTTTTGCATTGGCTTTGTAGGAGTTGTTGCCGGACTAATAATAGTGTAATACTCGCCTGTTACGGGGTTGCGTTCTGAAACAAAAAAAAAAAAGAAACATTAATGAAAAGGTATGACATGTATAACTAGTATTTATAGATATTGAACTGTGAATTTAATATTCTATTCTAATTGTCTATGTACTAACCGGTGCGTGTTTTTGGAGAAGTTTTCTTCTGATCCCAGGAAGTGACGCCATCTCCTGTAACTGGGTTTCTGTGGGTTACATCTGCAACAAAATAATAAAATTAAAGCACAAGAAAACTTGTTTTATGAAAGTATTTAAGAGGTTATTAATGTACCTACTATTGTTTTCTTTTTGAATTTTATCATTTATAGAGACAAAAAAACCTTTTAACTTTACCACACAATTTTATGTATAATATAGAAATCATTTTCCGTCATATGAATCAAAACAAAAAACAGAAAGTTATAAATTTAAGTAATTATCTTGTTTGCAGCATAGTGATATATCTATAGAATTAATCCTTTGGATAGACAGAATCGGTTTCAGTAATACCACTGCAAAGTTAATCCTTCAGGATATCGACGCGCTCAACTGCGCCTGTGGTTCAGTTAGAACGTGTTCTACGTATTATCGTTTTTTCTTTTTTTTTTTTTGTTTACGTTCGCCAACTTACCGTGCTTATTGAATGAAGCCCTACGAGGTGTACTAGACGCCTGTTCAGGGGTTCCAAATAGACGATTGAAAGAGTCATTATGGATATGAGTGCGACGAGGGGTGTGAGTTCCGTTTCTCTGGGGGCTCGAATTTCCTGATGCAGGTGAACACAAAACGTTGAAAATGTCACTGGATGGGTTGCGTACTCTGAAAAAAATGAGAACATTTATAATAATACAAATAATTTGTAATAGACTACTAAAATAAAAAAAAAATTTTAAAGTATTTTTCTGTAAGCCAAATATATTTAAAGTAACAAAACATAGAATTAAAAGGAAGTTTTTTAAATTTAAATTTCGTTGTTTCTCATTCAGATTTTCCCATAGCAATCTCTGGTTCCAATTGATCGACTTTATTCTCATAATTCCCAACGTTTCGACCTATTGGCGTATGCATAACAGGTAGGTATCACATGTCTCGACGATAAAATGATAACATTATAAATTATTAATGGAGAATTGTGTTTCTTTTCCCTTTTTGGGCTCGAAAGTAAAAGTGTTCCAGAAACGAAACCGGTGGTAATAAGTACCTAGTACTTACGTACAATTATTATTTGATACCTATCGTGTAAGGTATAAAATATAAATGGAACATGCAACAAGTCTGGTAATGGATAATTGTGCTATTGTTAAACTAACTGCTGTTACTAAATATAAATTACTTTTTCTTTCAAGCTGAATTCAAGATCAAGACTATTATATATTTTTCTCTCTAGAACATTAAGTTGTAACCAATTTTTAATATATACATATGTATGTTGACGTAAGGTTAAAAAATGTTTCTACCTGGCACGAGTTTTTCCTTATTTAAATTGCTTCATGTTTTGTTTTCATATAAAGAAATTATCTTGTCCTTTACGATAACAAGCTATTATAGCTAGAACCCGGAAATTATTTCTTAAAAGCTCCGTTGACACACACAACACACGCTTTCTTATCATTTTATTGTACACTGCAGCAATATAATAGAAATTCTTCTGCACTTTAATGTTGAGCAATAATAATAAAATAGATAATATACATTATGTACGTAAATGTTTAATAAACTTCTGTAGGCGTCTATGATGCAAAATAAAAACAAGAAGTGAATACTTGAAGAGGCAATAACTTATCCATCTTTACAAATACATTAGTCGTATTTTAATTACAACTATAAACAATAATTCCTATGGACATGTGCCTAAGTGTCTCTTATCAATTGCAATGAAGTAGGTGAAAAATCACCACGTATTTTTTGGATAATGCACAACATAATAATCAATATATCAATATAATATATAAAAAGACACTCATTTTTCTCTATGACCACCTACTTCCACCCACTCGCGGTGGTAATGGAAGTCAGTGGGTGTGGGTGACAAAAATGTGTGATAAAGTACATCTATCTTTGTCCAACATATAATTTTTTATACAAATGAAGTCGAAAATGTTTTGAACAACTTTTAGTGAATTAAAGAGTGATAGTTATGTATTAGAATTTATTAAAACATTCAAAAAATTGCTGGAATATCCCAGATTTTTCAAGAATGTTCAAAAATGTTCCAAAATGTAAAAAAGATGCATTACAACATTCGAGAATGATTTGGAATGTTCAAGAATGTTCCAGAATTTTCAGAATCGTTCCAGAATGTTCGAGAATATTTAGAAATGTTTTGATTCATTAGATAATGTTCTGGAATAGTCTCGATTTTTCGATAATGATCTAGAATGTTCCAGAATATTCAAAAATGTTAGAGAATGTTTTGAATCATTGCAGGATGTCCTGGAATGTGCCATTACCAAGGCGTTAGTGTCGTGTTAAAAAAAATAATTCCAAGAGGTTAGTTTTAGTGTCTTAATTAACAAAAATATATTTCTGATACATTTTCTCTTTTCCGAATAATATAAGCCCAGTTTACAAACCAATTAATTTGTTAACATCTGGACAGTAGCACTCGATGATGTGCAGTTGCTTCGCTCAACATGACATTACATTCGTGAATGTAATTTAAAATTAGCGAAATAACAATAAGTCTTTTGTTAAACATTAATACGACCCATTTTCGTCACTGAAAATAATTCGAGGCTGATCCGGAAAGGATGTCTATGAAAATATCCACATTTATGGTTGAACCCATTTGCAATTCAAGTGCGTTAAATAGAACTGGTGGTTAAATTAGTCGAAATTAAGTAGTTTCTTCCTAGTAAGGTCATTGCACCACTAGCGTTATTAGTATTCTCTACTAGATATGGTGTTCCAGATTGAAATTAATTACACATAATGTAATGTACAATCGTAATAAACTTGTAAGTAAGTAGGAAATAGGTACGTTGGTAGTTTTTAAAACCTTCGCCCACTTACCTACCAACATCACCATCACTTCTCTATGTACATATACATAGTCAGTCGTCTTAGCAATGCATTAATACGAGACAAAGTAAAGTAAATGTGGAAATAGAAACAAGTATTTGTGTAAAAAAATTACAGAAATGGTTGATAAGGCCTAATTGAATGCAGAATAACTTTTACGGTTTTGTATCTCAAAGAGTAGAAAACTTCTACAGATGGCGCACACCACGCTATCTGCATTTATAAATTAATCACTAAAGTGCCCACTCGAGTGTTGCAGACACAAAAATCTTAGAAACCATACAAATGAAAGAAAGCAAACATCATTTGACAAAAAATACATATTACCTATAATACCTTTTTCTGTTCAAACGTCCATAAATTATTATATTAGATAGCCATCACCACTAGGTTTTTTGAGGAAGTGCTTTATTAGAAAAAGTTCCAATTGTGGTTAATAGTTTCCTTTAGCTGAGAGCATTAAACTGTAGGGTTAATGTACCCTAAAGGCAACAAATAATTAAGCCAAGTCACAGGGATATCAAAAAGCTCTGTACACAATGGATACATGCCTATATACTATATGTATAAACTGATATTGCAGGGTATCGACCTGGAGGTGTTACAAAAGCCAATATTAACAAAAGCTTTCGGGTTTTGTAATCACACTGATGCGGACGGAGAAAGTTAAAAAGAACTTGGTAAATTAGTACTAGATAATAACCTTTGCCCATTTCACAACAGCTTTAAGCATTAGGAAGAAATTTAACACATATATGTATAAAGAAGGATAGAAAGAAAGCCGGTATAGCACTTATGTACTTTCTTGTTGTTGCCATGAACATAAAGATATAATCGAAATGAAAAATGCCTGGACACTTACAGCATTTATAAGAAGTAAACAGATAAAATTATTTTTTTATATCACGTAAAACAATGAAGATAACAGCATAAGGAATGATAAAAATAAAAACGCGTCTATTAGGGAAATACCTAAATAACATTCTTATCATCAATCAAATAAATGATTATTAAATTTATATTATTTTTGGCCAAATTGGTAGGATAATAAATTTAATATTTGAGGAGTCTCGTGAAAATTTTATAAAATCACACTAATATTATAAAGGTGAAAGTTTGTGATTGTGTAAGTGTGTATGTTTGTTACTTCTTCACGTCTAAACAGCTGGAGCAATTTTAATAAAATTTGGTATGGAGTTAGCTGACACCCTGGATTAACACATAGGCTACGTTTTACTGTGGGAAAATATCTTATTCTCATGGGAAAATCGATGAAAATGAATTCGCGGAATATTATAAATGCGAAAGTAACTCTGTCTGTATGCTACACAATCTCGCCTAAAATTTACTGAACCGATTTAAATGAAATTTGGTACAGAGATAGTCTAGAGCCTGAGAAAGGACATAGGCTACTTTTTAATGCGAGAAAAGGGTTGTAAGGGGTTGAAATAGGAAAGTTTGGGCGGAAATTCCGTAATTTTTTAAGATTTTTAGGCTTTTCATTAGATATAAATAAATACGACATTCAATGTTTGTAAAAATTTTACCCTAAAGGGGTTAAAGTAGTCGATGAAAGTTTTTGTGTTATGACGTCGTTCAAAAAGCTTACGGCCCAGAAAATTAAAATATTAAGTGTAAAAAGTTATAGAGGTTTTGTTTATTTGGATCAATAAAAGTAGTCGACTACTATAAGCTATATAAACTATTTTAAACTATAATTAAACTATATTAATCTAAAATATTATAAATGCGAAAGTAACTCTGTCTGTCTGTGTGTTACGTAATCACGCCATAAACTACTGAACCGATTTAGATGAGAATTTGGTACAGAGATAGATAAGTAGATATAAAGGTAGAAGCTCGAAACTTATTCTTTAGGTTTTTGATTAGATATATGTAAATACGACATTTAAAGTTTGTAAAAATTTTATCCTAAAGGGGGCAAAACTAAGGAAAGAAAGTTTTTGTGTAATGACGTCGGCAAAAAGGCTTACGGCTCAAAAAATAAAAATATAGAAGAAAAAAATTTTAAATGCAGCCGAAAGTCACTATTCTACGCGGACGAAGTCGCGGGCATAGCTAGTATATAAATACAGCAGAGAACTTAAAATACAGTTAAACTTCGATAACTCGTAAGTCGATGGGTCAATTTTTTGATAAATCAAACCAACAGCATCGACTATGAGGAACAGAAATTTTTACTTAGTAACTCGAACTCTCGAACTTCCATTACTGGAATTGAATATCTTGATAACTCGAAGCGGTGCCAACTTCGATAAGTCGAATTTTCTGGGGGAATCCCTTAATAACGTACTATGATTTAAACAGTGAAGCAGTTCAGTTTCTATACGATTATTTGTCATCAAAACATAGGTACTTATAAATAATAACATAAAATAAAAACATAAAAATGCTCATGCATTTGTAAATGTACCTACAAGTCTTTACTTCATATGATGTTTCTAGTTATCGAAGTTCGACTGTAACAGAAAGCTGCAAAACTTCATAATTTACATTTCTGGAATTTTCTATGGTACGGGTGAGAGTCCACGCACGCAGGTATCTTTTTTGAAATCCCAACAACCCATATTTGTCTTCAGTTTTGAAATTTATACGAATACATATCGGAAATTAATAACATGTATATTTAGTGGGTGACATACAATTAATTATTTAACTGCACTTTCGTGTTCGTCTCTTCTGCCGGCCTACACAAGCTTGAAGCTCATAATTTATTGTGTCCACGTTAGCGTAGGTACCTACAGTTATTTTATTCCTTTTAATTTTTTTGGTATACTTATATGCAGTTGTCAGACGACTAGATACATCATATTATGTGCATAGATATAATATTTAAAATATTCACGTTCACATGATGTGTATTATTTACTTGCACAATGTATATAAGTACAGTACATAAGTAAATAAAAAGCAGACCTGTTATATCTACAGTAGTTATAAAATCAGATAAGAATAATATAATCAGATGACCCACTTTTGTAAAAGCACGATTAAAAATGCAAAGTGTCAGGCCACTACAATAATAATAAAAATAAATCAGTAGGTAAAAAGATTGTTGAAATAGATTTCCCTAAGTAAGAAAATATGTTTAAACTGTGTACTACTTACTTAAATCTTATATGAAATTTGTTTTAATTAAACTAGATTTAACAATAAATTTTAATAAAAGCACAACTTAAATTCAGTTAGGTACTAAATCAAAAGAGAAATCTTTTTCATTCAATTTTCTGTTCACTTAATTTGTAGGTAATCATTGAAAAAAATAGTCGAAGACTCAATATCTCATTATGACACCTAATTAACATTTAATCATATTGTTATATGAACAAAAATGATTTTTTTAAAAACTATTTAGAAAATTTCTCCATAAGTGTTCTGCTCTCTAATTTTAAGTTAGCAAAGGAGCAACCTTTGAATAAATTTAATTTCTCATTAGAGCACTTAAGTAGCATTTGATTACAATTTTTTTTTATAATTTAAGCATTTTTTCACTCGTGTTCTTTTCTTTAAATCTTAAGCTAACATTCAGTCATTTTTTTAAAACATACTCTGAGCATTTAGTTTCTCATTGAAGCACTTACCTACTATTAATTACTAAATTATAACCAAAATTATTGTTTCACTATGTATTTGGAAAAAAAATTGATTCGTGTTCTGCTCTTTCAATTTTTAGCCATAAGAAAAGTAATATTTAAAAAAAATGGAAACATTTAATTTCCCATTTATCTTAGAGCATTTAAGTAGCACTTAATTACTTTATGTTCTGCTCGCTTAATCTTAAGCAAGCAGGACCTTACATTCTTATTGGGACACTTAATTAGCATTTAATTACTGTATGATGAAAACAAAATTTTTTTATTTACTCATCTTATCCTCTAGGCAGCTGGATAGAATTTTTTGAACAAATGGTCAGAGCATTTAATTCCTAATTAAGGCATTTAATTGTCTATATGTTTGTTAATGATTCTGTTCATTTTTATTTTATTTTTCCTTCTAAATGTACGTAATTTTTTAGAAAAATAAGACGACTTTTTATTTCTATGAAAATTTTTCATGAAGAGGAAAACTGTTTGTCTGAAATACATCCATCAATAGCAGAAAAAAACATATTTATACTGGATAAAAAAAGCTTGCAATGTACTTTACGATTGATAGAAAATATTTTATCGCTTTTGTCATACCATTCTGCATGCTACAGGGTACCTACCTATGTTTTTGTTGTATTATCATTTATTGAAAACGTTTAGAAACGTACTTCGATTTTTAAAAGTCATGAAAAGCACTTTTGTACAAGTTTAACATGTAGCCAACTAGTATAGGTACATATAAGCATACATAATTTCAATTTTTAATTTCATAATTCATAATTATGATATAGCTTTCTATAGGTACCTTTTGATAACTAAAATTGTTGCATGTTTTTCACGTGATTATAAATCATTTCAATTAGTTGTTGGTTTGTGGCACTTTGTCGATCGTTAGTTTGTAATGCCTTTGGGCCACACGTATGTACGTATGGTATGTCCACGATAAAATACATACCTGTAGTATGATTAGATGTCCATAATCCATACAATTTCCACATTCAAAGTTCACTATCGTTCCATCTAATAAATATCGATTTGAACTTATAAGGTGAACGACCCACCGACTGACTTCTGTATGTTGTATGCAGTGTAAAGACATTCAAATTTTATCGTTACAAATAGCGAAATGTCCAGACCTCGAGACTCATTATCATGAAACGTATACATTATCCAGCTCTCAGTCGTACAGGAAATTATTACCGCAATTTATTATTTAGCAAGTAATGAAAAGTTTAGTTCATGGAAATACAGTAGTGGTTTATACACAGGATTTTTTATTGGTACAATTAAACGAGGAAAGTGAGAGTGACATATCTTTTTCATTAAATCGCCGAAAGAAATTTTTTGTACATAAAATTGGAAATCATAAATCATGCATTACTTACAGTTAGATAATATATAAAGGAAAAATTAATGGAGCCAAAATTATAGACATCAGACTTTCACCAAATTCGAGATTCTTAATGTCGAGATTGCGTTTTGAAATGAAAAGAATTTTAAATATGATGAGAACAATCTGTCTCTTGAGGGGAATATCTGAAATTGTTGTGCAATTGAAGAAGGGGTTGTTTTTGAATAGGGTTTCAAAAAGACGTTTTTCAATTCCATTGCCAGTTTTTCCTTCACAGGTTGTCAAAGATATTTAACCAGTCTCTTTATCATTCATTTTTCCAAAGCATCATGTTATTTTAGATCAAAAAATTAACACTTACACTTTTTAGTGAAATAAAATGTAAAAAATCACCCTTATCAGTTACTTTTTAATTGCAATAAACTCGCTATTAGTCAGTCCAAGATTTGTAATAATGCATTTGTCATTATTACATTACGAGACCAAGGGTACCTATTGGACCATCAGGATGTCAACTTTACACAAAATATACTTTAAGGCGTCTACAGAGAAGGAAATTTTAGTGAAAACCGCACGTAAATCGGTTAATAATTAATCGAAGTATCCCCTTAAATTTTTTACTTTAATTAATAAATATAGAAGATGGCTAGCGGCGCCTGACGGTTTTTTAAATTAATATTTACCTAATAATACAAACTAAAAAGTAAAATTGAAAACATATTTTTTTTTTTAAGTATTTCTAATTTAATATTATTTGTTTATTATTAACGTTAAACAGCTTTAAATTTGTGAAATTTTAGTGAAAACCGCACGTAAATCGGTTAATAATTAATCGATCTATCTCCTTTAATATCTCACTTTAACTTGTATAGCAGGTGGCGCCGTTTTTGTTTACACCGCATACCTTTAAGTACACGTGCCCTTAAACTGACCTACATCTGCAAAAACAATGATGGCCGCCTACGCGTCAGCCAATCAGATGCGTTGCACTTGTTTAAAATCATTAGAATGCGTAAGGCAGGTTAGTAACCCTCGTGCTATAGAAGAGTATACATCGCTGCGTCAAAAGTTGGGTTATAATTACGTAAAAAACTATAATTATTATATTGTTAATATAACGTTGTTGAATTTGCAATAAAAGTTAATCAAACGTGTAAAAATATAGAATAGATGTTTTTTGGTGTATTAGATATTAAAGACCCAACTTTTGCGTCGTTATAATGCAAAAATACTCAAATACCAAAAAGTAACCGTGAAAACTGAAAAAATAAAGCGCAATCTCATTTAATTACGGTTAATATTTATCATAATATTTACAATTTTAGATGACCACAAATTATATAAATAGTTGTAAGACACTATAAACATAATAATAATCATTTCTACGGACCTTTTATTTACTTCCTAGCTTTTATTTTTTATTATATTTTATATACCATATGTACATGACATATTCTTTGAGTCAAAAGATAACATGTTGTTTCATTTAAAGTGGGGTTATTACAAGAGTCAAGAATTCATCGATAGCGATGACGTATACTGAATGCGCAGTATATTTTGCGCATGTCACATGAACTATCAACCCTCCATCTTTACGGACACTTGGCAGTGCAAACTACGAATCTTAACAAATATATGTTTGAACCATTCATGGTTTTATATTAGTCGCAATATGTATGTTATTTCAGCTCAAGAAATTGATGCACGTTTTTTGGTAGAATAAAATGCAAAAAATCACCCTTATCATTTATTTTTTAATTGCAATAACTGACCATTAGATTACTAGAAAACTGGTACATATATGCTTGTCATTGTTGCATTAAAAATAGTGATAGGTATACCGTATACGTATGTATTGTTACGTGTACCACAATTTAAATGTTTTTTTTATAAACAAAAGTAGCTATTAATATGTAGTACTTAATAAAAGTGAAATATGAATATAGTTTATTGTTTGTTAAATTGTTGATAGAATACTTTCAATTCAGCGAGTATTTTTTTTATGCTCATCTCGTTAATTTCGAATCCACAACAATAAGTGTTCCCAGTACATGTACAAATTAAGTACAATAAAAATACTTTGTGTAAGGATCTTATTCTCATTCAAAAAAATCCAGAAAGGCAACAAATCTACAAAACTCGAATATTTAAATATTTAGTTGTCAGGGCTCCTCAGTTAAAAAAATTGATCAACTTTGACACCCCCTGAAGGTAAATCTGGCAAACACCTCACAGCTACTTATTTCTGCAACAATTTTTGATGGCTCATCTCAATTTGTAAATCAAATTAAAATTTGATTGTGCCCACAAATCAAGGATCCCTGATGGATTCTATTTTTCCTTTTAAGGCACGAAACTCCAAAATGTGTTTTATTGTCAAAATAACAAACAGTACCTACCTAAACACAACTGGAGCCACAAATCTACTTAAATTATTGCACCTATAATAGTAAACATTCAATTACTATTGTGCAGTTAGTTAGTTGACCGTAACTATCTACAATATAATACATACCGAGACCTCTACTCTAAAGAAATGTTAATGATACACGTATTGTACTCTGACGATGTTTGATGAAAGCTGAACTATCTACCTATATGTAGGTATATTTTTATACATGTGTATAAGTTTACTATCTATATGGGTAAATATATGAATGTCTATTTACGGTACACGTATCGCATAATAGTGTTATACATATATGTTAAGTGCTCTTTCTAATAAGACTTCTACACTTTTTTTTTCAATCTCTCTCCTTCTTTGATGCTTTATCTGTCTTCGGACTTTTACTGACAGGCTGACATGTGAGTGGCGATAGGAGAGCTGATTTACGATCACAAATCATGGAACAATCGCCGTTAAAAGTATGTACACGTTGTTGCTGTAACACCTTTCTATCTTTTAGCCTAACAGGAAAAGAATAATTAATACCAGAATCGAGGAATTGCTTCATTATAGTAAAAAGGGGATCATTAACAATATAACAGGTGTTACGTATGTTGGAATGGATCTTTGGGATCCTCTAAATAATGATGATGACCAAAAACAAAAGTCCATGGGATAATGATAACGATAATGATACTATTCGGTCATGAAGATATTTATTTAGAGCTCCAAAGGAGAGGTTGGCTAAACGTAATTGGTTTTTTGATCAGTCGTCCTGCACTCTTTTCTAATGAACATCAGCGACCACTACGCTTGAATAGGGAACAAAAATAATAGTTGAAAAATTTTAGAAGTATAAATTATTTATATAATAATAATAACTTGATGTATAAATTTTCACAATTATTAGTTAAGAATTTGGCAACCCTCATTATTATCCAGGCAGAAAAATAACAAGAATTTTTTTAAGGTATAAATTGTCAGAATTATTTACGAATTTTGTCCTCATTTTATTGGGAAAGAAAAATAATTTTAGGAATTTTTAAGATAAATATTTTCATAATCGTTATCTGTGAAGTTTCTTAACCCCCATATTTATTGGAACAATAATATACTTTTCACAATTATTACTTAAAAACATTACCAACCCCCATTTTTTTCGACCTAAGAAAAAAATGTGAAATAACTTGCAATATAAATTTTCACAATTATTCACGAATTTCTTAAAACAGAATTTGAGAAATATGAATTTTCATAATTATTTCAGAATTTTATCAAACCCCCATTTTTATTAAGATAGGAAATTACTTAAATAAATCCAGTTAAAATAACTTTTTAAACTTTTTGAAGGATCCCAATTTTATTTAAAAAATTCCAATCTCCCACTTTTATCGAGTTATAGAAAAATTACCCTGAAAAAATTATTTAAATATGAATTTTTAGAACTATCAATTAAGTATTTCGTTAACCCATATGATTGTCGAGATAAAAATTTTTGAAATATGTAGAAATTTTCATAATTATTTAGAAATTTTATCATCCCCTACTTTTAATGAGACAGAAAGAATAAAAACTTTCTGAAGGATTTTGTACTCCATTTTCACTGAAGTAGAAAAATAACTTTTGAGTATAAATTGTCAGAATTGTTAATAAATTTTATCAAGCTATATTTTTATCAAAATAGAAAAATAACAGTATAAATTTTCACAATTTTTTAAGAATTTTGCCTACCCTTATTTTAATCAAAATGGAAATATAATTTGAGATTATTTTTAAATATAAATTTTTACAATTATTATTTTCGAATTTTGTGTATATGTAATTTATGTTTATTTCTCGAAATATCAGGTGAAAATTTAATTACATCTGTTGGTGGGCGATATAGGTACACGTACATGCTACAAAACCTACACCATTGCAAAATCAATATTAAACATTACACCCACATTATATTGCACACAATTTGTATGAAAATTTCTTAATATTAATAATGACTTAATGCACCTAATTTTTTATGCACAATATATAAAAATAATATCTAAAGAAAATATGCACACGGTTCTAAAACAAAACAAAATAATTTGTATTGTAAGTGCTCCTAAACCTTGAAGAAAAACGTTTCGTTCTTCAAAATTTCCAGAATTTTTTTAACTAGGTAATTGCTATTATGGTCACGAAAAATGTACAAAAGTTACGTCGATTTATAGCTACAGGCGATCGATACTGGTGGCACCTTTGATGTACATACATGGTCGCTGATGGTCATAAATCAAACGAAGATAAGACACATCAAAGAGAAACGTACGAGAAATTTTCGGAAATAATCAGGAACATTTGGTAACTGTAAAAGTACATATTATATTTGTGTTCGCGGAACTATTTTTTTGGTGTTGTAATTCGTATAAGTAACGACACATTTAATTTGTCAAAAAAACCTTTCAGATATAATTTTCAAGGAATCTTATATTCCTCCAAGAGTTTTATTTGTACTTGACTTCACTTGCATATGAACAAAAAACTACGTAATATAAAGTGTTCTGCTGGGTACGAAAAACGGTACTATCTACATGTATGAGTGTTGGTAATGATACAGACACGTATATAGACAACTACCTACTATCTATCTATAGATACTGAATATACATAGGTAAGTAGATATGGTATAGGTATATCGATAGTAATTGGCGTGAAATTATTTTTAAGCAAAAACACCAAGGCCACTGGAGGAAGAACAATTGGCCACGTTTAGATTTTTTAAAGAAAAACATAATCGAATCCTTTATTGTGTTTTTGACGTAAAGAACGTGTAATGTTTGTGGTTATTAACAACACTAACTTGGACTCGATTATTTCCTCTAAAAAAGAAGTGACTGAATGCAGCATAATAGAAACTCTCGCTTCATGTACGTATAAGAATAAAATAACTATTATCTGTGATCCATTATTTACGTTCATAAGAAATTAAATAACAGTATTTTATAGAAGAAAAGGAGCTTAGACGTTAGCTATATTGTGTAACAGGTATTATTATTTACTACCTGATAAAATTTTAGAAACGAAAGTACCTATCATCAGCGCACCTGCAGGAAAGAAAAAGTTGGAACAGTTTTAGATGTGTGGTGCCATAGTAGACCAGTGCTGAAGCCTTTAAAAATAGTAAAAAGTGAAAAAAAAAAATATAGTAGGATGAAGAAACCTATTGGAAAAGGAAGAAAATATAACAGAAATAAAAGGAAACATAATTTACGGGCGACCTGAGGTCGGGAATTAAATTTTGATTACATTTATGTCATAGAAAATCTCATAATATATAAATATACATGTAAATCATACTGTTGAATTCACATACTTTATACTGATTACGTTATTCGTTATAATACAGGGTTTTTCAAGTTGATGGGCTATTAGAAGTATATGAATTAGTAGAAGGAATTCAATTCTGAAACTTGGGCTCATTTGGTTATTGTTTATGCCGCTTCTTTTAAAAATATTTTCAAGTTCGATTTACATCCGGTTATACCGGAAGTCGATACCAACTTTCTTATTTTAAATGGAATGGTATATTTTTTACGCTTAATTCGAATAAAACGTGTAATTCTAAGTTAAGTTTGATAACCAACTTGTACACCTATGACGATCGGTTTCTGAGTTAATTTAATTTATAGAAAAAAAATCGCTACCGCAACCCAAATTATAAAAAATCATAACTTCCACAAAATAGACTAAGAGTGTTGAAATTTTTACTAGTAATAGCTGAATATTAGTGCTAACGCCTTGACAAAATTGAATTAAATAATTTATACAGGGCGTTCAAAATAAAATTCTAAAATTGAAAAACTTCAAACACGATTACCTCGTTTTTTCAAATGGCACCTACTATTTTTTATTTTTTCAATCGATTCCTTTTTTTATTCTCTTTCGATCTATATGGATACTTCCTATTTTATTTGAAAATTTTGGAATACTTTTGAATTATTACTTATCCATATAAATCGAAAGAGGATAAAAAAAGGAATCGATTGAAAAAATAAAAAATAGAAGGTGCCATTGGAAAAAACGAGGTAATTCGTGTTTGAAGTTTTTCAATTTTAGAATTTTATTTTGAACGCCCTGTATAAATTATTTAATTCAATTTTGTCAAGGCGTTAGCACTAATATTCAGCTATTACTAGTAAAAATTTCAACACTCTAAGTCGTATTTTGTGGGTTATGATTTTTTATAATTTGGGTTGCGGTAGCGATTGTTTTTCTATAAATTAAATTAACTCAGAAACCGATCGTCATAGGTGTACAAGTTGGTTATCAAACTTACCTTAGAATTACACGTTTTATTCGAATTAAGCGTAAAAAATATACCATTCCATTTAAAATAACAGAGTTGGTATTGACTTCCGGTATAACCGGATGTAAATCGAATTTGAAAATATTTTTAAAAGAAGCGGCATAAACAATAACCAAATGAGCCCAAGTTTCAGAATTTAATTCCTTCTACTAATTCATATACTTACTTCTAATAGCCCATCAACTTGAAAACCCCTGTATATTTTACGTTTTTTTGCATTTCCTGAGAAAACTTATCATAGTAATGTATATTTTTTCACACCATCAGAAAGTAGAGATTTCAACGAAGAAAAAGCCCACCAACGTTTTTAAAAAAGCAGATATTTTGACGTGAGAATTTTCGATTGAAAATAAGGGTGTTTTTTCGATATTAAGTAAAAATAAGGTGAAAAAATAAATAATTTAAATCAAAAAAATTGCAGCGTGTTTGGGACATAAATAGGTAGGTAAGTTTTCACCAAATTTCGTGAAAAAAAAATTTTTTTTGTAAAAGATAAATAAAAAACCAAAATCATGGTTATTTGAATTTTTCACATAAATGTCGAGCTTATGTGAAAAAGTGTAAATACAAAAGTTGTAGATCTTTTTATTACCTACAACTTTGCCTTTTAACCTTTTTCCATAAGATTTGTAGTTTTACCGGAAATTATTTTTCTTTTTATTTCTGTTATATTCTCTTCCTTTTCCAATGGGTTTCATCTTACTATAATTTTTTTGGTTTCAAAAATTATCGACCCTGGTCTATAGGCGGATGATGACGATAAAATATTATGAATGGGGGAGATAGGGGAGGAAGTTACGAATGAGGAAATTGTGGAAAAAATAGAGGATGCTACAAATGTCATTTAGTATTGGCCTTAGTCTCGATATTCTAATATTGTTCTTGATCTTGTTCATTTAGTTAAAATGGTTTTGTTAATTTTTTTATCGTTAATCTCTTAATTGCACAAACGATTCCTTGATTAAGAATTCGCAAAATTTATAGACTGCGTGACTTAAATAGGTGTTTTGTATAAATTATTTATTTATTAGTACATTTACTTTGTCAAGCATGCCATAACATCTCAGGAACGGATGGCTTCCTGATTTAAATTCGCTCTATGCTTTACTAAACGATTATTTATGAGTTTTACCACGGCTTTCAGTGATAAATTATGACGTAGCGACATAAATACGTAGCACCTTTCTTTCTCGTTAAAATCATTCTTAATATCTAGTTGGTTTAATCCTCGTTCCCACAAATTATTTATTTTTCAGCGTCACGTCGGAAACCGTAGATATTAAAACCGAAGCAGATGCTTGAAAAATTGTGCAACACCATATAATACTCATTTAGACAGAAGAATGTGCCATTCAAAATGAAATTTTTTACCCAACTAATTTGCGAAATATTCATAATTAATCGCATCCACGGCAGATAATAATAATTATTTAATATTTCATACAAGTGACACACCGTCATAATTAAATCTATGTACGTCACAGACGCATTCAAAGATTACACAGACGCACTCGAAGAAAAATATTCGCTCTATTTTAATATACCTACCAAAGATATTTTGTTTGCTGACTTTAAAATGGATTGTGTTTTGGTCTTTGACTTTGACTTTGATGACTGCTGGCGAAGAAAAAGTTGTCGACCTCTTTTGTTATTTATTATTCTTTTTCTTTTTTTTCTTCTTCTTTGGGTACTGTTACTGTTACGAATAAAACACTCGCGGTTATAAAGTCATGAAATGTATTATGTAGGTACGTTTTCGCCAATGAAATGCAGATGTGTTCACATTTCACATATCTGTTAAAGAAATCTACATCGTGCGGCATGATAATGCGCGAGCCCGAGATGGTTGAAGTTTTAAAACTTAACACAACCGGAAGACGCCGCGATTACAGGATGTTTTTGACTTAAATTAAATTGCGAAAACAGAACCACAAATATAAATATTAATATATGTGCTATCGCAGAAACGTATCCGTCAGTTGTTAGAGGTAATCCAGTATCTCATGAGCCAAAAGAATGTACTAGTGGTATAGAAAAATTCGTACAAATACCTTAGTTGTTTACGTCCAATAAATGTAAGCAATTTAAAGATTTTCAGGGTGTTCAAGCAGGGATTAATATATATAATATATAATAATAAATGAAGAAAAAGTTACCTTTGGTTTTCTTCATTTCACGTTCAACTACTTACTTATGGCTAGTGAGTACATGTCTACGTGTAACTACGGTTTCTTATTAGTGGCTTTAAAAAGGTGCTAGAATGTGCAATTACCCGCTGCGAAGCGAATCAACGCATGAAATGTTCACATTCCATTTTTAATTCTTTCCTCAAACCACTCACTTGTTTCTAATGGTCAGTACGTTACACTTATAAAAATACTTTTGACAAACCACTAGACTAGAAACCAAAAACAGTACAAATATGTAGGTACAGTAACGTCCATTAAAACTGGACATCGATGGACAACAGAACAGGTAGGTACTTCCCCTCATTTCATTCTCTGATGATTACCTCTACTTAAGCAATTTTCATTTACTTAATAATTGTTGTCTACACCCTCTGGCTGTTCTCATTGATTACAAAATTTTGAATTGCCTATATCTACAACTTTTATTTATGGCGATTGATTTTTACCTAACTGTAAGTAATATACGACTTGTATGCAGTTTGCCAGTCCTGTTCGTTTTCTAAGCCCTCCACCGTACATTAATGTACTCACTCATTACACGGTTGCTTACCTTAAGTCTTTAAGTTCACAAGTGAAGATTCTGTAGGACATGAATAATGCACTTAATGCTACGGCACATAATGTTCTTAAGGCGATGATGATGGTTCTTTAAACCGGCAAATAACTGAACCGAACTGAAGTGAACAATGCTGACTCATCAAGAGGCTCATTTCTTTGTCTTCGGCGTATCTTCACTTCGCATATTACATATTGTTATTATGCTAATTACTGACCGATAGAGAGGAATGTGGAGAACTCGCGTAATATGCCCTTCGGGATCTACATGGGTGTCTGTTAATTCATTTAAAATTAAGTTTTATATTAGACATAAATAAAATCAAGTTAAAAAATTGTGTATAATAATAATGTAAATATTTAATGGCGGCTACAATTTCAGTTTCTAGTCTTTTGCACAGTTCACAGTGCTGTAAAAACAATAGTGTTGGAAGTTTGAGTACGATTGTAAGGTTACGGAAGGAACAGACAACACGAACGAAGTTTTGTTCTTGTGTTATTTTATGAACACAAACTTTATATTAATAAATCAACATGTTGTTGTAATTTAAAAGACGTCTTTATTGTCATTTATCGCTTATTTACGTATACATATTGTAATTAAAAAAGAAAACGTTGTCTGTCTTGTTCTTATTTATTAATACCAGCCACAGAAGCATCTTGTAATCTAGTATGTATCTAATTTGGAAACAGAAGATGGTCTGTCATCAGTCATCTCTTTAAATCCTGATGAAAAGTTGAGTCCTTGTTTAGACTGTGAGCTAAGAACGGTCTGGGACGACGCGACGTCTGTTAAATTGAAAAGGCTGGCATCTAAAATAGGTAGACGTGACTGGTGACTCAGGTTTGTTTATAAACTATTTTTAGATGCTACGATGAATGAAAGAAAAACGTTTTTCGGTAGTGGATGTTGATAAGTTGATAGGTTGTGGTAGTTGTAAAAATACGTACGCGGTTGTAAAAACTAATAATAGAACTTGTATTTAGTAATACCAGCAGTAGAATAGTAGTTTTAGTAGTAGAAACGGGGTTGCTAATCAAAACAAATAATTTAGTAAAACAGTAGCAACAAAAAAATAAATACTCGTAAACATGTTCCTGGTGGCTATAAGGAAATTGTGTTGGATATTTGAAAGATGCACAAATAAATAAAACAACGTCAACAAGTTTTCGAATTACCTAATGACCAATAAATAACAACTACATTGTTTCTTTTTAAGATTTTTTAACACCCTAAATTGACTTAGATTTATTTTACATAATAGTAGATAAGGAAATCCTGACATTATAAAACACCAAATTACAGTTGAACTCGGTTATAACGAACATGAGAGGATTTTGTTCGATATAGCACGAAATTTGTTATTGGCGATTTTTTTATTAATTTTGTACATAAACTCCTAGTTACATTTTGTAGTGTAAAATAGAGGGTTATATATAACCTGTCGGCCGTGCCAATTGTTTGTTTAAAAAAAGTTAACTAAAACCGATAGTTCGTTATAAATAAGTTCGACATATTCAAGTATAAATTTATGTCCAAATTGAATGTAATTTTTATTCTTTAAACATTTTTTGTTAAAATTTCAAACAAAGA
This sequence comes from Agrilus mali, assembly GCA_029378335.1. Taxonomy (NCBI): domain Eukaryota; kingdom Metazoa; phylum Arthropoda; class Insecta; order Coleoptera; family Buprestidae; genus Agrilus; species Agrilus mali. The sequence continues at coordinate 3,499,139 of CM055655.1, read as the reverse complement.
AGGATTTGTTATAGCCTCTGTTCGTTATAACCGACATTGACCAAAAGTTATGTTCTTATTGGTCTTTTAAGAATTTTATTCGTTTTAGGAGTGTGTTCATTTTTGAATATTTTACATCTTAAATAGTTACATTTTACGCTGAAAAATAGCGTTCGTTATAGCCGATTGTATCTGCTAATTTTTCGTTTAAAACTTTCCCCAAAGCAAATCGTTATTAGGTATAAATAAATATTGCATAATATGTGTGCAAATTGAATGCAATTTTGTTCATTAAACTGTGTAAGGTAGTTAAAATCAATACTCCCAGTTTGTTATAACCGAGTTCGACTGTATGTTAAATATAATTAAAATATTTTGGTTTTCTTGGTCTGATAAGAATTTTGTTTGTGATAGAAAGGTGTTTGTTATTGGCGAATAATTCATAGTGGTAAGTAGGTACATCTTGTACTATAAAACAGTGTTCGTTATAGCCGATTGTACTAGCAAATATTCCTTGTATCGTCTATTCGTTATAACCGAGTTCGGTACAAAGAATGCATTCTGGTTTTCTTGACTGATAAGAATTTTTTTTGTGATATGAAGTTTTTTTTTAATAATTTACAATTTGTGTTGCAAAATAAAAATTTTAGTTCATTACAACTGATTGTTCAAAATCGTTCACTAAAGCCAACCTGTCATTATAGATGTGCTCGTTACATTCATTTATAAATAATAATTGCCCAACATAAATAAGATATTTTTTTTACTATTATAATGGTTTGTTACGACATAATCTTTGTCCACTATAACCAATGTTACATATGAAAGATTATCATTTTCTTAGACTGATAAGAAAACTTGTTTTGAGATAGAGGGGTGTTTGTTATTGGCGATTATTTCTTTGGATCTATAGTTTACTTAAGTAGGTATAATTTGTACTACAGTATAGGCATATTAGAGTTCGTTCGTTATAACCGATTGAATTTGCCAATTTCTTGCTCAAGTTCAAAAAAGTTTACTAAAACCGTTGGTTCGTTATAAGTGAGTTCATTATATCCAAGTATGAATAACACATGTATAAATTGAATGTTGTTTTATTCGTTATAATCAATACGTGTTCGTTAAAACCGATTTAGACATTGTATTATTTTTAGAAACAATTTTTAATGAAACTGAGGTTCTCTGATATTTTTATAATGATTCCCACATCTACTGGTTTGTGATCACCCTTTTATAAAGGACACAATTTTGTTTTAGTGTTTTTTACCTCATATAACTAATGTAAGTACCTAGGTAATTAATGAAGGTTTTATATATATCTAAATATATGAATGTCAAAACTTTCTACACGTTTTCCAGAAACTTTTTACCACACCACTAAGTAGTAGGTTTCTAATAAAATTGAAACGTAGCAAACTTTTTCGAAGCTAATTATATTGTTTTGTTCTAACGGCTTAGGAATTCTAACGGTGATAATAAGAATGCGGTTAGCATCCAGTAAGTAATTTGTATATTGTCGGTCGTAAAAACGAAAAATGCACTTGGTAATTATTTAAATTGGGTCTTTGCTCCACATTTCGCACATTACCACAAAACACCAACAACTAACAAGGATAAGCACGGGATGTCTTATTTAACACAATCCTTAAATTATTACAACAGTAATAATGGTAATAAATATTTACATTGCTTCATCCCGTCCGTCATCGTCATGCATATGCACATTAATTGGCTAAAGTGCACTATATTTAAAGATGATCTAAAAATAAAATCAAATGTGTTTTTAAAAAATGACGTGAGATGTTATGCGGTTAATAAAATTCGAGAAGTGTTCTAGTGCTCTAAAATTTTGCAGTTTTTATTCGGTCTCGTGGTTTTAGAGAGGTGGTCTCTCTGTGACTTTAAAATTGAATTGGTAACCACATAATGGAGCCAAAATGTTAATGTTGTCCATGAACTTCGAGTTCAAAATAAAGGAATGACTCAAACTCATAAAATTAAAACACTATGATTGTTTAAGAGGTCACCATAAATCAACAACAATTTTATTGACCTACGGTGGAATTAGCAAACGTATTACATTTCCTTTCACTGGTTCTGAAGAAAATTACAATGGCTAGAGGCTAGCTAGACCAATAAAAACCGTTTCTTATTGGACATTTTGGCACATATACGTAAAATATTTAGTTATGCAAATACTGTAGAGTGTAAAGTATAATAACACGTACATTTACGGATTAGGTATTTCAGTTTTTTTTCAGGTGCAGTAGGTAGATCTGTAATAAATAAAATAACAGTTCGTTCTGGCGTCCAGCAGGAAGGAAACGTTTGTTAAGGAAATAGTACTTAAATATAAATAAGTCAGCTCCGTACAGTATTTATAGGTAATTAAGCCAGCCAGTAACATTTTGATTTTTTTATTCTGACTTGCTGTTATCGGTTAAGCATACATACCTATCGTTAAAAAGGAACCTTGACTTTGATGGATAAATAATTAATGATGTACTGATATGTACAATTTAAGTTGATATAAAGAGCAGGTGGTAACTGGCAATTACCCATCGTGCACTTCTTTAAGGGTGAGCTTTTCTTTATAACAGTTCGAGACAGAATTCAAATCAAAGCTGCTTGGGGGTGGGTGGTAAACTGATTTGTAAGAATAAATGAATAAATTAATTATTAAAAGGAATAAATTGAACATAGAGCTCCTGATAAGTACGAGGAAATGTTGAGGACAAACGTTGTATTAATGTTGGTACCTAACAAAACTTGAATAAAATGGAGAATAATCATGTTTTTAGAGTAAGGGTTGATGTAATTAAAAATTAAATTATTTTTCAAGACGTGAAAATAGAAATTAACAGGAATCGAATTTTCATCATTTTTACACTGAAAAAAAAAGTTGTTTTTCTTACATATTTTTACTTATTTGAGTTAATTTTACTGCTGAAAACAAGATTTTATTTGCAGCAAATAAGTTTTTAGGCTGTTTCACTAACTAGAAATAAGTGTGTCATGCAGTCCACATACAGGAGTTTATTTGAAAAGTTTGTTACATCTAAATAGGTGAATTATGAAAAGCACTTAACAAGTTATGTAGCATTATGTAGACTAGATAAAAAATTATTTGAGCCGTGCCAATGTAGGCACTATCAGTAACGACTCGCGCCACATCGCCATTACTGACGCAGTGGACGTTAGTGAACGTTTAGTTTCGCGGGGATTTTTATAAAATACATAATTATTAGGTGTTTGTGAGTGAGTTGAGAGTTTCAGTTTTGAATTGAACAATTTGCCAATTTATTGTTGACCTGTGCCTGTTATGGAAGAAACAAAACAGTTGTTATTCTGAAATTTTTGTTTTTCGAAAAATTTGCCAACTTAAATACCTTCTAGGAGTGCTCCGTAACAAAGCCCTGCGGCTATTTCTCATAACGCTGACGAATAAAACTTGTTGATAATACTGTTAGAGAGTAAGAATTTTATGTATCGTATTTTGTTGTTTAATACAATATTTATCTTTTTCTATCACGTACCTGTCTTTTTTTTGAAATAATCTGATAAATTAAGAAAAGTTGCTATGTTAAGGTAAGTATTAGGTGAAGAATTTTTGTCTTAAAGGTATGTATCAGTTCTTTTTATTAGACAATGCCATTTACCTAACTTCCTAAAAATACATAACTAACATAAACAGGCTTGTAACTCCATAGTTTATAAATAACAAAAACACATGTTTTAATTAGAAAATACGTTTGTTATTTTCTCAATAGTTACTTCCGTTCACGGTGCTTTCTTCAGGTAGAACATACTTACGTACAACAAGAAATAATTGTGTAGTAGTGAAAATAGTTATATAATAAAAACGTATACATTTTAGTAACAAGATATATTTATTTTTTCCAAAATGATTATTTGTGCACACAATGTCCCTTTCAGATGTTAAAATTATCTAATCGCAACCCCTAATTTAACACCTGAAAGGGAGATTGTGTGCAGAAATAATTATTTTGGAAAAAATAAATATATGTTGTTTTATTACATAACAATTTTCACTAGTACCTACACGTAATTATTTCTTTTTTTGTACATAAGTATTTTTTTTTACTACACATGATATTATTAACAGAATATATAATAATTATTTATTTCAGATAAAATAGTTTGTACGGTGCATATGGGTGTTAGTTACTCTAAATACTACTTTAATCCTTACAAATGAAAATATTATCTACTTGTAGTAGAAATTTTATGTAACACAGTTAAAACATTTATGTAGCCTTCATAAGTTGCAAATAGTAAAATTACTTGTTTTCCGTACATAAGATTTTGGCTGTCCCTATATGCAACAAGTATTTTTTTTGTGGCAATGAAGTTTTTTTTTTCAGTGTATTTGAGAATGAGCCAGGCATAGCATAGCATAGCAGTGAAAATCAAATTGGTCAACTATGATACCCCCTGCTAGAAAAAAACACCCTCCTGAAATCCTACTCAAGCAACTCTCAAATTGAAAATAAGTTGTTAACTTTTTTAATATCTGACAGTACATACAGGTAGGTATTGGCCACCATATATTATTAAGTCGGAACATGCAGACTGCATGAATAAATTTATGGTAAAATGAGGGCAAGTTCAACAACATGATGCGATTAAAATAAACACAGTTTGATTCAATTGAATGAAACACAACCAACCGAAATGTTTGATTATGCTAATTAGCGAATAAATTAAAATTAATTTTCAATCTTTCGTAGGTACGCCAATATAATGAAATTATGTGAGTTTAGGAAATTTAAATGTTGTATAAATAATTACCTACCGTATACTTTTTACTAAGTAACTGTATTGAATTTTTTACGATAAAAGTAACAATGAAAGAGATATCTCAAATTTTCTCGTGATCAATCATAAAAACGTGAAAGATAAACAATTTTAGCTTTCACTAAGTATTATTTACTTGACAAACGATAAAGTTTGGACTATTAACAAAATATTATGTACATCCAAACAAGAAGAGAGTGCTTTCAAGGGAATAATTAATGACCTACTCCGAAGTGGCCTTTATACATATTCAATAATGTGTTTAGTAGAAAATGAGAGGAAAATGAAAAATGGAAAAAATCACGAATCCATAACAGCAATAGTGACTCACTCAAAAAATATAAAAAAAATATTTATTTCCCTAGATTTATCTGGAAATAAATTCAACCTTTATTTTTGAAAGTATTGAAATCGAAAATTCAAATGTAAGTTTTAGATATCTAGTAAATCCAAATTTAAATTAATTAATTAAAGCCTAATCTTAAGAAGTGAACAGTAAAATCCACAATATCTTCCTTAAAAAGTCCACATAATTGAAATACCAAAGGTCAATACTAATCAATGAGGGTCCTAAACAAAATTGATTTCTGTAGCAATTTTTTTAGAAGTAAAAGTTACAGAAGATTGTGCTATGTACGGTGACACTTCCGCGTCTTTTCCAAAATGCCATTTCATTATTAAAAAAAGAAACTCATTATCAAAACATAGTGTTTTAGGGGTGTTTGACCTCGCCGACTGGATGGCTGTCTGACTTGGCTGGCAACGGAACGCTCTTGCACGCGATCTAAACCGCCCCGTTTGTTTACCGACCCACCCATCTAAATAACAGCTTGTCAGTTAAAGCAATTCTATATTTTACAACCAACGCCAACAACTTCACCAGCGTCAAAAAAATAGTAAAAGTACTACAGATCGTAAAAACTAATTAAATGCACAATAAAAGAAATAAAAACGTTTAACGGAACTGGGAGTGGCTGATTTAATGTGCTGCAGAGCAGCAGAACTGTCAGAAAATTAGATATTTATGCAGTTTCGAGATCTAATTACTAAAATTTGTTAATTAATGTATTTGTATCTATACTTTACTTTAGAAGACCACACGATTTTTCTGTACATTTACTTGTCTGCATAAAGCTGTTGTTTTAGATGTCAGGGAGCTGCACTCAGTGCAGCTCACTGATGCATTTTTATATTATATAATGTAAATTATGACTGACTGAGAGACTCTTTGCGCTGGTGCAATTCGTCTATTCCTTCCACGAAGAGAATTCGCATGCAAAGCCAAATATTCCCACCGTTTATCCTGAGGATTTTTTTTTAACTTCTTGAGATACTGAATATACTCAGAAGCTAATTATTACGTAAGAATCTTCATTGTTAAGTGTTTATACTCGGAATTCTTTACGGATTCCTCGGCGAAGAAAACCTGCTTTCGTGCTGCAATTTATCATTAAGTACATATTTCTTTTTTTTAAGCCTTTATACATAAAGTACTTCCACAACAAGAACAGTTAAAATCTTTATTTTACGATTACTGTTAAGGTTACAATAATAAAACATTTACGATTACACCACAACAGTATGGGTAGGGTTTGGTATTATGTACCTACCGTTAAATTTGTACTGCATGTAAATTGAAAGGGTCATTGGAACATATGTAAAATTTCAAGATTTTTTTTATTGTTTTTGTAATATTTTGACTGTAACTGCACAGAAAATATTAAATGTACCTATTGTGTTCGTAGAGGCTTTCCTTAAAGGATCTTCCTTCTTGTCCAACGTTAACATATTCAAAATTTGGTAAGAATTTCAACTTAATTTTTACAATTTCTAATTAAATTATAATTTGATGTGAACCAAAAGAGACTATGAAGTATATTCAAAAATATTTTAGTAATAAAAATATAAAAATCTTGTAACTTTAAATATTTGCGAAAGAACACAAAAGTAGGTAAAAAAGGAATTTCTGTTTTAGTTGCATGAGCGAATTTAAGCAAGTATGTAATTGTAATTAAAAGAACAAGGTCTGACTGGCCAAAAAATTAAATTGAATTTAGTAGGTAAGAAGCAGGATCTAATAACGGAACGCCAAAAATCACAGCCAACGGTCAGTCAGTTATAAAAAGTCTCGTATGTTATAAATAACTACTTATATTGCAAGCAGGTAGGTAACACCTACTGTGTTCTATGTACTCCCTAGTAAAATAATAGCAAAGTTCAATAATGGTAACGGTTGCCGGCTCCATATAATGGAAAGGAAGGTTATCAATTTTATTATTCGCGTCCAGTGTAAACAGAGAAAGGCGGCACAGCAGCAGACCGTGGACAATCGGACAAATGCTCACGAAAAATTAATTATGTGGTCCAAAGGCTTTTGCTTTACCAACATCTACCTCTCTATTAAAACCACGTCTATGATTAAAACCTACCTAAATTTTATTTCTTCTCAGTTATTGTTAAAAAGAACAAGGATTTTGTGGTTATTATGAAAGTAGAAATTATAATAATAATAGGTAATTAAGTCTTTTACAAAAGAAAATAATTTCAGTAGGTAGTGTAAAAAGAGTTTTCGTTCGATTACAAATTCAATTATTTAGGACGTATCTATTAATTAATTAATTTTATTCATAATTTTTTACGATTAAATTTTATTTACATACACAATAATAATTAATTGATTTATTAGTCAAAATTTAACAGAACAGAACAGAACAGAACAATGGACATTGCTCTTACATTTTATTATATTCCATGGACAAAGAAAATTTTGACTAATTTCTTTTTGATATAGATAGAATTAATAACAATCAATCCTCGAAGTACCTATGCAATAGTTTAATATTATTACTGGATGTAATGTAAAATATCACTTGGTGCAACTGGGAGATAATTTGGACCAAAGCATGGCCTCCAAACGAGACAACGCTCCATTTAGCCAGACTCGTGACTCTTGCTTCTTTTATTAACACTCTTACTAATTTATTTGTGTACAGAACACCATTTTTTGTAATATTTATCAACAAAAAGCTAAAGATTTATTTACATTCATTTTCACTTTCGATGTTTGTTTTGTTCTGATCGTGAGTTGTAAGTACATAGACAAATTGCTCGTTTTATAAGATCGTTACTTTCGTTTACATAAAATGCAATCAGTGGCATCGATTTCTATGCACCTATAACCGTAAAGTATTTCAAACCGTGAAAAACTAATAATGAATTGGTCGTTTAATTTTTTTTTATTTCTATTTCATATAACGATTTACTTTCACTCCGGAATCGTCTGTTCCTATCATGTTTGTTGGAGTGTCGGTATCGTTTAAAATTGTTTTGTTGTAAATCGCGGTTATTATTCATTTACAAAGTCGTTTTGCATAATCCTGACTTTAAGCTGTGAATGAAAATATGCTGTGACAGGTGAACTCGACTGTAAAAATTAACATAAATTCGTTTAATCGATCTAAACTGTCAGATTACGTATTACTATGAACTTATTAGAAGTCGCTACTTCTACCGGCAGGTCCGTTCATAATCTGAATTCCTTTTACCATTTTACCTAACATGCATAATTGGATTTTGTTCAAGGATTATTAGGATGCTTTTTACTGGTGGTTATTCGTTGTATTGGTTGTAAATGGAATAAATTGAAGGCCGATATTTTTGGTAAATATATGTTGCAAAAATTAATTTTGAGAGGAGGTCAAAGTTTCGGGTTATTCATAAGGAAGAACCCTGATGCTTCATTTTTAATAAAATCGTGGCTATTGTGGACCTTTCTAAATAAATAAAGTATTAAGCATTGGGAAAATTTATAAAAATTGTTGACTACAACTGTCAGTAGATGGCAGTATACTGGCTGCAACTTGATACTATACAGGTTGTTAGGCGGAGAGATGTAGGGAATTTAGGAGATGAAAGCTGAGGTCCCAACGAGTATTTTTAACTATATATTTAGTTTAATGCAAAGTCTAATACTTTTTGTATTATAAATAATTAATTTAGATAACATTAAATGGCTTGTTGGCTTCTAAAACCTTATTTAAATTTTTTCCCGCTACAAAAAGAAAATAACAAAAACGGATATTTTGGCAGTGCCCAATTTTATTTTAGTTCAAAATATACTTCAGTAGGTATTCAAACGAGAAATCGTAGTTTAAAATGTCAAATAATTAAAATGCAGGTGTATTTCTTGTGTATAAATAAAAGAATGTTCAAAAATGTTTGTAGTCCTGGCAGTGGTCCAAAATGCGACAGTTATTGTCTAAGAATATTGTATTCCCTTCCGCATTCAAATTTAAACCAGATGTTGTTAGCAGAAAGGTCAACTTTCGATCTGCGAATTGTACAAATATAACTTTATGTATGGCAATAGCAAAATTGTTTTAGTATCTAAATCATTACAACTATAATTAAATTTTAATTAGGTAATATTTTCTTTATGGTGATACAAATAATGCACTATCTTCAACAAACTTTTTGCTTTTCAGATTTCTTAAGATTTAGTAAAAAGCAAACTAAAATAATTAAAACTATTGACTTTAATTTATTTTATTAAATAAAGGAGGTGAATCATTAAAGATCATGACTTTATGAAAGTACCTATACGTAGTAATTATGTTGATCTTCTCATATTAATAGATAATTTTTATTTTACTATATTCCGAGAAAGTTTCATGATATTGAGAAAATATTTCATTAAATTGGGTCCACATTCCTATAAATAAAAGCTCTTCACTTCGTTCTTTTTGTTTTTTCACTCCGTAACCTTATGGTCCAAATGAATAAATTTTTTAAGCAATGTTTCTTTCAATTATTTTAACTTTAAGTTTCCATTTAAGATTATTTTTCAGTAGATAGAAATAACGAGATTTTTCTCAATAGACATAAACATTAATTTTCTCAATAAAATGGGACAAAACATAATCATATTAGACCTCAGGACTCTTTAACATATTTTAATTTTCGGCTCGTTTCTTTTTTAATTTATTGCAGTTAGTCTTTCTCATAACATTGAACTTTGCCATAATCAATCTTGACCTTAAACTTGCGGAGCATTAGCGCCAGAAAATCGACGTGTTTGTCCATTTTATTTTTTATGTCGGTGTTAAGTATGCAGCGGTGAAAGTATTATTACAGTCCTATCACTTTCCTAAATATTAATTTAACGTTTGAATACGATTTTTGATTTGATAGAATCCTTTCAGCCTTTATTATTATTAGAGGTATGTACATACAACATACATACATTGGTATTTACCTACCAAACATTAGTTACTTTTTATTTATCGTAATATGTAGAAGAAGGTATTATATTGCTTTCATTTCTTCGGGTTTTTTTCGGCCCAGAGAAAGTAAACGCACGTTCTTTATTACTGTTGTGTTAAATACGTAATTAGTATCTATCTACATATAAGATATTCTATTATGATTGGTTAAATAGAAGATTTAACTCTTGACACAGTTTGGGTCTCATTCTCATTCTCATTGTTTGACCTGTAGTGTACTGTACTGTAGGTACATTGGTGTGTTGTAAATAGTGCCAATTGCCAGTCAGTCAGTTATTTGTAAATATAAATAGTTATGCCCATATCTGAAGGAGTCAGTTATAACGGTTCTATAATTAAAAAGCTTTATCTTCTTAATTTTATCGGGCGGGTTGCAGGTAAATCATCAATTCTAAAACCCAACAACAATAAATTCAATGGAGTGCGCGAAGGTGTAGCAACGTTTATTAATTTTCAAACAATCACGACCCAATCCATTGTAAAGATAAAAATCTACAAGACTATACAACAACTTTAAAAACATAATAACAAGCACGTTATATTTATTATTCATGTAGGTACCTATAGCAATGAAATAAATCTGATGTTTTTTGTAGAGTATTCCGAGTTAAACATTAAAAAAATTTAAAAGAAACTTACGTACATGCGAATGTGATATTGCCCCTTAAAATGTAATGGTCCTTTTATGGTACATACCTGTAACAAAAAAGAGACATTAAAAATTATTCCAATTTTCTGCTTTTACTTATCTAATCTAAATACATACATAAAATGCTAATGTTCGTACGTAAAGACAGGGGGTTTTTTCTATCTCTCTCTCGCGGTGGGTGATTGTAGGTGGCAGAAAGGTGAAAAGAAATATTTCTGTCCTTTTTTAAGTCATAAGGACTTCCCGGGAAAAATCTCAAAAAATCAAAATGAGCGCAAACTGTTATTATCGACTCAGAATGTTCGAGAAAGTTCTAAAAATTTCTTGAATGATCTAGAAAGTTTCAAAAAGTGTACATCTACATTTCAAAGTGATGTACATCTAAATATTCTAAAGTGTTCTGGTACCTACTAGGAATTTCGATGTTCGATGATATATAAATCAACATTCAGTGACTTTTTGTCAGTTAAATTGTGTTTGCAGTCGAGTGAAGATCAATAATTGGAAACAAGAGCGAACAGTGACCATAAAAATTGAAGTGATTTTGACATGAAAAAGGACAGACTATTTGAATGTTCTAGAGCTGGGGTTCCCAACCTTTTTGTACTCTAGAGCACATTCTAAAATATCGGTAGGGTGGCGGGCACCCCCTATTTTTCATCAACAAACTCCTTCCACATAACTTCTCATTTTCCCATAATTTATTTTCTTATATTCATAATTTGTAAATAAATAATAAACAAAAATATTTCAAAATAATAAATTATTATTAAAATTTCATACACACGTAAAAAATTGGCAAAACTTAAACAAATTAAACAAATACAAAAAAAATAATACTTTATAAAAAATATACTATCAATGTGGAATAGGTCAATGTGATTTTTGGCATTGCATATTATTGGCCAGCGCTTCATAATTAAGAGAGTATGACGATAATCCTGTTAGCATACAATCATAAAGATGCTCATCGGTGAGTCGAGATCTATATCTTGATTTTATTAAGTTCATGTTTGAAAACAATTGTCAAGAGTATTTGCCAATTAAGTTGGTGGGAGCCTAATTAACGAACATCTTCCCTGAATAGGTAATGAATATTCCCGGCTTTCCTGAAACATCTAGAAAACTCCAGCAGAGATCAATGGGAAAACAATTGGAATGCGAGAAGGCTGTAGAAATTACCTAGAAAGAAGCTGAAAAGACTATATAAGGCGAGACGGCTCGCACCGAGGAAGTTGACAGTGGACAGCTGATGTTTACATGTGAATGACAGAAGCGATCGATATAAGCGAACCATAGGCGATAGAATTCATAGAGTGCGATAGATAGTGTCTACGTTAGAGCGAGTGGTTACAGTAACGGCGAACGAAGAAGACTTCTAGTGAGATAAATTGTGTAGACTTGTTTATAACTGTAGTGTAGTCAAATTAATTTTAGTTGTTACATAAATTCGTTGTTCTGTTCTGTTAATTGTGTTTTCCGTGACTGAACACGTCACACAATGATTCGCATAAATATGTCGAACCGAAAAATGATTCAATTTTATATGCCGCATGACAAATAAATAAAAATAATTCATATTTTAAATTAATGTTTATGAAAAAAATCTGTGTCTCTGTTGCATAGTGGCGGGCACATACGAATCGTTCCGAGGGCGCCATGGTGCCCGCGGGCACAAGGTTGGGAACCTCTGTTCTAGAGTGTTCTTATACTAGAAATTTCGATGTCTGATGGTATATAAACCGAAATTCAGTGACTTTTCGTCAGTGTTATCATCGTAACAATCAAGAGATTAATTTAATGATTTGGCAATGTTCTATAATGTTTCAGAATCTTCATGGTCATTCAAGAATGTTTCAGAATGTTAAAAAAAGTTAGAAAATGTTTTGAATCATTATGGGATGTTCTGAATAGTTCTAAATTCGCGAATATTCTAGAATGTTCCATCAAACGTGTGATATATTATTCTTACCCGAGCAAAGCCGGGTATTGCTGCTAGTTTTTCTATATTATAAACACTCTGTGTATTAAAAACTAAAAACCATTGCTTCTTAACCAACATGTGCTAGAGGCAAACAAGAAGAAGGGGAAAAAAGAAGGTGAAATTGCTTTCGATATAAAGGCGCTCCCAGAAAGATTGTTAACTAAAGAACTTCCTCAATTAAAATTCTTCAATTTTCCTAATAATTGCGCATGCACACTACGTATAAATATATAATAATACTCATATATGTTGTTGGTTGTCAGTTACGAGATAGGCCGATCGCCAATCAATAGCTAATAGTAGAAGTCTCTTAACTTAAGAATTAGCTTAGCAGAGCCAGCCAGTCGCAGATGCACAACGGCGAGGTCTGGCCACTTTTTCCGACATGAATACGTATTAGAGGTACTTATGTATGTATATGTATCGTATTTGTGTGTTAACAGCAAATCATTATAGCCATAAAGCTGTAAAATTAGTTCCTTGACCCCGCGTCCCATTTCCTGGAGCTGGACTATGCGTTTTTATGAACCCCACATTAAGACCAATCGATTGGCAACGGGGAAAAACCGGATTAAATGCCGGCGCAGTTGTAAAACTTTTACTGTTGTTCACTCACGAAAATAAAAAATCATCTTTTTATTAAGAACCTACATTAGTTAATTTCTCTTAAATACATACATAATGATTCATTTATTGTGACTATGGTTTGATCTTACGGACTTCGACTAAAAAATTAGGAAACAATTAAAAACTTTAGAATGGTAATAGTCTCAAACGAGCAAGGCGTATTATACTGTCTAAAACAAAGAATGAGCTCGACTGAGACTAATAATAGGTACTATTTTGGTCATGTCTTGGCCATCAACAGCAAGCACATTACTTTGCATTACTTAATATGTTAGACTTAGCAAGAAATGGTAATTTAACGAGATTTCCTTCAGAACATAAGAAGGTTAAAGGTCAGTAGGTATAGTACATTAGTGTGTTGAATATATTTTTTTTAATCTATAACCAATATATCACGCTGATATTTAATGTTCTTGGTAATCTTTCGTCTAATAGTAAAATTATTTAATATGAAATATCCCTGCTGTATACAGATCTGGCAACTTACGAACCGAACATAGCAAGTACACGCTTGTTTGTCGCCATTTCTTATTTATATTCCTATACCATTTGGTTTTGATAACATGTTCGGCTACTAGGTTATCACATCTGTATATAAAATATTTTGTAGGTACGTATTTATTATATTTGTAATATTTTTGTAGGTACCCATCTATATTATTTAATTTGACATAGTATATTCCAATATAAATAATAATATTCAGATCTTGACAATAACTAATAAGTAATAAATGAAAATGTGACATAGCGAAACGACACAATAAATCATTCGATTAAAGATCGTGTATTTGTCGTATCAGGTACCTAAATGGTTTATATTTAACTGACGTGAATTAGGGAAAATCAATATCGAAGACCCGCCAGAAGGATTGATTATATTATTAATAATATGCATTTGCAGAGAAAGTGGGTGAATATTAATAAGATTAATACTATTTAGAGTTTCCAACGTTTTATAAAAATTGACTTTTGTGTTTACTTACGATTAGCTAAAAGTAAAAATCAGGATGGGCCATAAATAATAAATCAAGAGCTTTCTATAGTAATAAATAATAAATAAATTTACAGTAAAAGTCACTTATACGTACATGGTTATAACGTAGGTAGGTAACATATACCAAATGTCGGGTACTCGAACTTTAGTTTTATTACATACTTCTGATATAAAGTATTAATTGAATATCTCAATCTGAATGTTCAAAAAGATCAAATATAGTGTATTTTTTATTCATAAATATAGTACAATTATATTATCTTTACCATTACATTATATACAGGGTTTTTCAAGTTGATGGGCTATTAGAAGTATATGAATTAGTAGAAGGAATTAAATTCTGAAACTTGGGCTCATTTGGTTATTGTTTATGCCGCTTCTTTTTAAAATATTTTCAAGTTCGATTTACATCCGGTTATACCGGAAGTCGATACCAACTTTGTTATTTTAAATGGAATGGTATATTTTTTACGCTGAATTCGAATAAAACGTGTTATTCTAAGGTAAGTTTGATAACCAACTTGTACACCTATGGCGATCGGTTTCTGAGTTACTTTAATTTGTAGAAAAAAAATCGCTACCGCAACCCAAATTATAAAAAATCATAACTTCCACAAAATACGACTTAGAGTGTTGAAATTTTTACTAGTAATAGCTGAATATTAGTGCTAACGCCTTGACAAAATTGAATTAAATAATTTATACAGGGCGTTCAAAATAAAATTCTAAAATTGAAAAACTTCAAACACGAATTACTTCGTTTTTTCAAATGGCACCTACTATTTTTTATTTTTTCAATCGATTCCTTTTTTTATCCTATTTCGATGCATATGGATACTTCCTATTTTATTTGAAAATTTTGGAATAATTTTGAATTATTACTTAAAATAGGAAGTATCCATATGGATCGAAAGAGGATAAAAAAGGAATCGACTGAAAAAATAAAAAATAGTAGGTGCCATTTGAAAAAACGAAGTAATTCGTGTTTCAAGTTTTTCAATTTTAAAATTTTATTTTGAACACCCTGTATAAATTATTTAATTCAATTTTGTCAAGGCGTTAGCACTAACATTCAGCTATTACTAGTAAAAATTTCAACACTCTAAGTCCTATTTTGTGGAAGTTATGATTTTTTATAATTTGGGTTGCGGTAGCGATTTTTTTTCTATAAATTAAATTAACTCAGAAACCGATCGCCATAGGTGTACAAGTTGGTTATCAAACTTACCTTAGAATTACACGTTTTATTCGAATTCAGCGTAAAAAATATACCATTTCATTTAAAATAACAAAGTTGGTATCGGCTTCCGGTATAACCGGATGTAAATCGAACTTGAAAATAGTTTTAAAAGAAGCGGCATAAACAATAACCAAATGAGCCCAAGTTTCAGAATTTAATTCCTTCTACTAATTCATATACTTCTAATAGCCCATCAACTTGAAAAACCCTGTATATATATAATGAGTTTACGTACTCTAACTAACAAAAAAAAATGTTATATTTGATCTTTTTTAACGTTTGGACCCAGACATTAATTTGGTACTTAATATCAGAAGTACCTACGTAATAAAAGTACATTATAAAAGTTATTTTTCTACTATTGAATGCTCTATAAGAACGACTTTTGGTATAGTATGTTATAACAGCGTATACCTATAGCTTGATTACTCTAAGATGAGCTCTGAAGATTTTACAGTCGGCGTAGAAGAAAGAAAGAGAACGCATTCGGAGGAAGAAAGATAGAATCAACGCTCGACAAATTACGACAAATAAATATACTAGTTTTAAGACAGGGGTGCTTGATGTCTCCTCTCCGGTAGTCGTTAATTTAGTTTATACCTGAATCTCCCGATACTTTTATGTACCTAAAATTATTATATGGTACATGGATAACCTTTCAGTAATGAAACGTGTTAATATCGTAGCATTTTACGCACTATATTGGCAGCTTTTATATTCTTTAAAATATAATAATTATATAAAATATTTCGACCATTTTTAAATGAATAGTCGGGCGATTTAGTATGCGCCCTGACAAGTACTCTGCTTCAAACCAAGCATGCAAATGCATCTCTGTGGCTATCGCCAGCAAGGCGTTACCTTTTGCCATTGCGCATCTTAAGAACTAGTAATCCCGGAGACCATCCTAGAATAATTTTACTGTACATTATAAGCGAGTTTACTGTAATTGCAATTTAAAAAAGTTGAAAAATTGGACGAACTTCATGGTTACTTCTACACAGAGAAAAATAATCATGATTTTATTAGGTACTTGATGAGTGAATCAAAATTTTTCTAGTAAATAATACTAGAATTCTCATAAAATGTACTTGGTGGTATAAAACAATTTTTTTAATTCTTTCTAATAATATAATTAGTATTAGAATAATCAAGCTAAATAAGTCTAGACTTTTTTTCTCTACCTCTCTATTTTTTTATCGTGTCGTAAAGAAAAAAATAATAGAATGAGAATAGTTTAGTAAAATTAGTGATAAGAAATGTAAAAAATGTTTTCTAATCGAGTCAATTTTACTAGAATTCAGTCTCAACACCGAACGTAGATTGACTAGACATTTCTAGTAAAATCATCGTCCATACAATTGACAGATTTTTTAGTCATTTTTGCTAGAATTCTAGCAATATTTTCAAGATTGTTTTCTCAGTTACCATTACGTTTTTTACAAAAACTGCGAAGATCTTTTTGTGGGCATCACCAACAAAAAAAAAAAAACATTTATTAATTCATTTTCAAAAAGTATTTTACCCTGCAAATTCTGAAACCCAGGTTGAGTGCATTCTAGTTCCCAAGAAGCCTCAGACTTCCGTTACATTTACCATTTGTAATAGAATTATTTTATAGTTTCCATCGAGTAACTTTGAGCCTAAAATTAGCGATTTAGTACTTATTATACGTATGCAAAACGATATCCGCCCTCATATGTATGTACGTAGACGTAGGTAACTTCGTCTGGCAAAACAAATGGGGTCCGCCAAGCGTAAAAATGTCATTGAAGACAACATCGTGTACCATTGTTCATTAGCAATTTATAGAATCGGTTGACAGGTCGCAACCTCAAAACGGCCAGCCTTCTTCTGAATTCGTATTTCCGTTTCCTCTATTATTTATTTTATTTTCTTATAGTACCTAGTACGATCGACCAGACCAATTATTCGTAGTCACCAATCCCATTTCCATTGTTTAGGACTAGAATTTAGATCATTATAATTCCCGAGTCTCGTCGTCATTTCAATGATTAATTAATAGCAAATACCTTTAATAATAAATAACAATCAAGACAGACAAAGATCAGAAATAGAGAATGAAAATTAAATGAGAAATTATTTTTAGTACCTAAATATTAATAACAAATAATGTGAAACAAGTAATTCATTATTCAATTTATAATAGTCACAGCAACATCCCACACACCCCATCCACACACACACATATGAAGATGGCAATCGGTTTTAATGTCTTTATCTTGGCATGTATGTAATTACCTGTTTGTTGGTTCTTTTTAAACGCAACGAACAAAGGGCCTTTGTATTTTCATTTAAGTGAAACGACGATAATGGTCTGCGCGCTTTGTAATGAGGTTAAATGGAAAAATAAAATGAATCCCACCACCACGAAGTCTGTGCAAGAAAAAAAGAAGAAAAAATAATTATGTATGTAGATGATCAAAATTGAAGTCGAACTCGGTTATAACGAACACTCGTTTATAATGAACAACAGTTTGTTGATATAACGAACGAACGAACGATTTTAGCGAACGTTTTTCTGCTGGAAATCACCTACCCAGCTCAATCGGCTATAACGAACTAACATTTTTATTTGAATCCCAAAATTTAATTCGTCACTTTATATTACTGTAGGTATCTTCAATTAATAATAAACGATCGGTTATAACGAACAAAATTTTTATTTCTTATAACCAAGTTTAACTATATTTTACAAATTAAGTGAAAGTAATCGGTTTTGACATGTGATAGTCCAGTTTAGGTCGTTGTACATACAAAGTACACGACGAACACAAGAGTCTAGAGAGCCAACGTCCACTTTGTCTTCCGAGCTTTTCGGCATGCGCAAAAGCACTTCCCGGTGGTGCATAGCACTCTAAACATTTTAATCAGAGCAACTACTCCTTACCGTAACCTAAACAATACCCTCTTGATAGTGCATAGCATTACTGACACCATTGACACCTACCACATACAAAAATTACGAAATAAGGCACGATTTTATCTTTGAGCCAAGTTTCCTACGCGCATGCGGAAGCTCGGGAGCAAAGTGGACGCTGGCCCTCTAGACACTTCTCACGACGAACCTACTTAAATGCAGTATTATTTATTATTATGCAGTGCGTACAAGTGTTTCCACACAAAAGAAATACAATCCTCTGCATTTGAATTTTGTCGGATGTCGAATGCACTACTTGTGGCTGCAATTAGGTTCACAAAAAAACGAATAAAGGATGCACAAAGGACTTTTTTCCCTCTTGTGTGCTGTGTATCGAGTAACAGCAGCATTGCAGTAGTTCGTAAAGAAGACGATTTCGAATCGTTCGTCAAAAGAATTAAAGATTTCTTATTGTAATCCGTCTACTAATACAAGGCGATTAAAAACTAATGTTTTATATCTATAATCAATTCTAACGTACCTAGATAATTTTTTGTCTATATGTTTCCCTGTTAATTTAAATTAACTTTTGTAACTGATACGTATAAGCAAAGTAAAACGTGTTCAACATCCTTCTTCCGCAGGAAGACCTACCCATTATGTCATTGTATCCCAGTAAGTAGAAGAAACCTTATTTCCTTTTGCAGGGGCAACACTATTAATTAATTAATTAATTAATCTAACACCTAGTAATTAGTTTCTTTTAATGGCATCTTTGTATAATACTTGATGAGAATAACCTAATTACATACATAATTGAAAAGAAAAGAAAGACATGAAAAGCAGAGCATTTACAAATATATTGATATAGAAAAAAGTAATTCCAATTGAATGTTACTTGGCACACCATGTGTTTCATTGTTTTAGAATTTTACTTTACTGTCATGAGAGAACGTTGTTTAAGAAATCGATTCGGCGGTACATTTTGTGCGCTTGCTAAAGAAGCAGAAAGAGCAGTGTCATAAAAAGAATGTTTTCAAATGTATAATTAGTACGATATATAACTAATTTTGATGATCTTAAATATTTAAACAGTAATCCTAATTTTAGGTTGGCTAATAAATAATAATTTCTACACTAATAATAGTCCTCTTCCTCTCCAACAAGATTTAATGACTGAAATAAAAGGTTTTCGCTTGTGCTGTCTTAATGTAATCCACTTGTTTCGTGATACAGAAAAAATATGTGCATTAATTATGAATACATATGTTCTGATCTAGAGCATTTCACACCAGCACAGGGTGAAGGTAAACTCATCGGATATAACGAATTCTGATTACTTCATATTTTACGACATTATGTACGCAATTTACAACTATCGTACAACTGGGTATCAAAAAGAAAATCAAAAGAATTAAAAAGTCTTTATTAATCTCTAGTGTTTAATAGAAATTCGAAATTTGATAATAAAATTTGCATACTTAACGATTTATTTAACAATTTAACTCAACAAAATCTCATTTTAAATTATTCTTATATCTTAAGAAATTTTCATTTCCTTTATATTTATTTAGGGAACATTCTTGAAGGGGAAGGAGTTCCGCAAAATCTCATGAAATTTTATTTTAAAAGGTACGATTTAGTTTCGTTTTATAATTAAAAAACTCATTATAGAGTAAATATTACGCAAAGGGGGATGGGGGTATTATAAACACATTAGCGAGGAGGGAGGGGTCCAAATTTGGACGAAAATTGAAAGGGGGGATCTTTTTTTAAAATATGACTATTCCTGGGTAAAAATAGGAAACGAATATTTTTCTTAAGTGTTTTGATCATTACAAAATACGTTAAACCTTGACAGTTTTTAATATTTGCATACTTTTTCTATAAAATTTCCGATATTTATTTCGTTTTCATAATGAGAGATATTTCATTAATTACGTGGGCTCAAAATGAGCAAAAACTCACCAAATCTCACTCAAAGAGATTATTCATTGAAACTCTTACCTCAACGCTTTAAGTCATAAAGTTATAATTTCTTTTTCATTATAGGGTAGTAAATCTGATGTGAGGAGAATTGGAGACTCACATGACATCATACTAATTGTAAGTCTCACTAAGAGGGAGGGATGGGACCAACTTAATTATTGGAAGTTTTCCAAGGTGATAAAAATCTTAATTTTGCGATGGGTAGAATTTGCCCTCACCCGTTCCAAGCGAGAACTGTCGGATGTGAATGAATTAATAAAACGAGTTAATTACACGTAACTTTTTAATCTGCCTCGTGGCTCAGTCATTAGCCTGCTTGCTCACCGCTACCCGAGCATTAGTTATGTATTTAGAAAATGACGAGTGTACGGAACACTCTCGTAGGTATGTACAACTCCTCATCTGTACCACTACGGTAACCAACAATAACAACTTTGCACTACCTATCGTTAAAAAGGTACTGACCTTAATCAAGGAGCCTTTTTTTGAGGGCAAATCTGCTTTGTAATAATGATCGAGGCTTTTAAAAACCATTAAGTAGCTGCTTCATACATGCTATATTTTGCCTTAAGTGCCAACATTTGATGATCTATTATTATGTACCTATACGTAACGATTAAAAAAAAAAAAAAAAATGATAGATAGCTCTTGGCAAAGAAACAAATTTTCGATTAGATCGAGGCTGTTCAAAATATAATATGTTGTAACGAATCGAATGGTTTGTTATATTTGATCGATGGACTAAATCAATCCAGAAAAAGAACCCACTATAACCACAACACGAATCGGAAAATCTTGTGGTTACCTTTCTGGTATTTTATTATTGTTCAAATACGTTGGTAGGTATTTTTTTCATAACAGTATAATTTATAAGAAGAACTGTTACAGAACAATTACATCATGTACCTACTACTTAAGACATTAGGGTCACTTTAGGAAGGCGAAGTCAGCAGTAAATATTCGAACTCAAAAAGAACAATTTCTTTGTACTTTTCGACATATTTTGGAATTTTAATAATTTGAAGTGCATGTGGTTTATTTCAAATTACCTCACGTATTGGAAATACATAATTGTAAAACTAAATAATTTATTGAACTTCTTTTGGGCCTATAAAGCACACCCTGTATGTTATTTTCATTAAAATTCCCATTCCCAGTGGAATTTAATCAGTCAAAACTTATTTAATTACCCGTCTTATTAAACTACGAACGTTTTCCTCGTTGAAAGCAATAAAATTACAACAGTGCACGTGAAAATATTAAATACAACGATTTGCGAATGCCAGCCGACCTTTGATGATGCTCTTCCATTTGCAGAATAATAACCGTTAAAATCCAAGTAAGCAAGATTAGAAGACTAAGTGAAAATCATTAAAACGATATAAAGCTAATCGGTGAACATCCAACGGAACGGGTCAAGGCACCAGTAAAAGCTTCTTGTATTAAAGAAAATTTGATTTAAGTAATAAATAATAAAATAATTAGGTCAATTAACTGCATTGTGTCAGAGTTCGTAAATAGTACATATTTAAAAAAAATAATTGTTACTTGTTAATGGTCTTTAGATCTTTAGTTGTACCCAGATTCTCATTAGCATAGAGGCAGACAACTAAATTTTTTTCTGAATACTCTCCATTGTATTGATCCCAATTGGGCATCGGTTCAGAATGGATGACATGTGTTCTTTTGAATGATTTCTGCAGGGTGTTCTGTATTCGTACCTACTTTTAAAAGCTCCTGGCACACGGTCATCGTCATTTGCATCCATTGTGCGGACGCGTTTAAACAATGCACAGTCCTCAAGTTCGACACCAATTCAACTTTAATAAAGCAGAGCTTTTAACAAAACAAATAATAATGACATCGACATCGTTTGATCGAATAAATAATGAAACTTGCACACATGTTGGCAGTTAGTTTTGTATATTGTTGGTTGGTTGTGCTTTGCAATAAATAAATAAATCGATGGCGATTGGTACCTACAGAAAAAATAGATGGACGTTAAAATCATGAATTGTTTATGAATACAACAAAAAAAAAATGCATTTTATATTGAAACTTTAGTGGATGGGTGACTGGCAAACTCTGGCAGTGTTGTCATACAATGAATTCGATCGTGCTTCGGAGGGCACGTTAAGAAAGGGTGACTTCCCGGATGCCTAACAATAACTTAAGTAAAGACCCTAAAAAAGTGGCATACCTAAGTAAATATGAAGACCACATGGGAACTAACTATTATTACAGTAAACGCCAAAAAAAAAGCACCATATCAATGGAGACGACAGAATTTACGTACTTAAGGGTTAAATAAACTATTTAAAAATTTTCGTCTATAAAAAACTGTTTAAATGCTTAAAAATGTAAAGTTAAAATCTGTCTGTTGAACAACATAACAATACAATACCTTATAATAATAGATTGCAATGCATGTAACTTCTTGTGTCTGCAAGGTATGTTTGATAACAACAGTTTCGTTGACTATTTTTTCACACGCGCTGCATTAGAATTCGTCACGCTGTTGTTTATTGGGAAACAATAGTAAAAAGTCAAAAGTTGAGTGACCCGTTGCAACCAACGAATGGAAACGTAATAAAGTAACGAGCAATTAATTAATTAGTTTTAATTCCATGAAATTAATGAAAGTAAGGCAACAACTAAATCAACCAATTAATAAGCCGTGGCCTTTTCTCTCTTCGGTATACCTATTATACGTAAATAATTAAATAAATATGGGCTACCTTTACAAAACCTCTAATAAGCACCATCACCTAATTATTACGGTTTTAATTGATGCTATAAATTAAGGGGAGATGATTTTAGATATTAGACAGAGTTTTGTGTATGTAATTTTTATAGAGGTTTCTAATTTCTGTATCGCTGTTATTATGAAAATGATGATATATCACTTATGATTAATTTAATAGAAAAAGTTGGTAAACAATGAATTAAATGTTAAGTATGCTCAACACAAAAAAAAAACAAAGCAAGAAAAGGCCAGCGACCTGTAAGACTAGATATTATTAATTTATGTACATACATTCTTATGAATACTCAGGCAGATATTTACAGTACATTGATACTAACAACATTCATACATTTGAATCATTAAAAACGAAAAGGTAGATACAAAAAGCTAAAATTATAAAGCAAGCGCTAATAGTGTTTACAATTACGTGATAAAACGTGGAAACATCGTTGAACTCGGATTTATAAATAAAACGTACCATAATTGATTTAAATGTCAATATTCGTAATTTTTGTTGTGATTGAAGGGGAGTTCTACGATATTAATTTATAATTTATGGCGGCGACTCAATGTGACAAACTGTCAGGTCAAAATTTAACAATCTCAGAACATTCAACAATTTATTTTTTACCTATGTGTTAAAAAGATAATTTCGCCACGATCTCCCTACCCATAGGAAATATTATAGAAAGTTTCTGACCATTACAGAATTCTGGAAAATCCTAGAAGTTTCCCAAAAGAATAAAAATCTCTTGCCCTATGAGATAAGCCTCCTGCAGGTCTAAATAAAGGGGTAGATTTCAGTAGGGTGAAATATGAGCAATTGCTTAGACATAAAAATACAACTATCACATTGAGGAATTATTCAAGAATTTAGAAACATTATGAAAATAAGTCAAACATTCTCAAATTTTACAGAACTTTCAATAAAAATATAGGACCATTGTTATTTGTGATATTTTCGCCACTAGCTCTCACCCATGGGAAACATTACCGAAAGTTTGAGACTATGCCAGAATTTTCTAGAAAAATTAAAAATGTAATGTTTTTTTGGAAAATTCTGGAAAATCCTAAACTTTTCCCAAAAGAGGAATAATTCTTTAATCTTCGTGATGAACCGTCTGAGTTTATTGTAGATATGGATAAAGGGGTGAAATGTGACCAATTTCTTGAATAAACTATAATAGGTGTTTACAGAAAAAAATTCTCAAGTATTTGGAAACAACTTAGAAAGAAGGGCAACATTCTGAATCGTTCCAGAATTGTCAATAAAAAATTTATAATGCAAAGAAGTTTTTAGAAAATTCCAGAAAATGTTAGAAGATACCCAACGATAAGAAAAACCACTTGTCCGTCAAGAAGAGGCCTCAGCAGGGTGAAATTTGATTAAATTTTCCGATAAACTTTTATCATCCTGAGGAAATTTCTCAAAAATTAGGAAACATTACAGGAAGTTCGACAGCATACTAGAATTTTCTAGAAGAATTTGGAACGTAATGATTTTTTTTAGAAGATTCTGGAAAACACTTCTGAGTTTATTGCAAACATACTTACTAGTAAAATTTATCACACTAAAGAAATTTCTCAAGAATTTGGAAATTTTATAGAAAATTCGAGATCATGCCAGAACTTGGAACCAAGAACACTCACCCAAGAAGACAGATACCTCATTATGAGTGCAAGGCAATGGATAGTTGTGAATAAAAATTATCAAGCACCTACATACCTACACTTGATTTAAGTAACTGAAGGAGTTACGCTAAAATGTGTCCTTTAGTAAGTGTCTTTGCCCGTCTGGTGTGACGCCAAAAAATCTAAAACTGCCTCAGTTGGAAGAAACTTATTTAAAAGTGTCAAAATAATGGCCCAATTCCACCATCAATTAAAAAACAAAGTCATTGTGGAACCATTCACCGATTGATTTTAAATATCAACCGAAAAAGAAAACAAAATTCGCCAGCTTTTCCCCGCTATTTAAAACATAAAATTGATCGGTCATGCAAGGTATTAACGACTCTCAAATACAATACATCTCCGGTAGAAAAGCTGCCATAAAGTTGCAGTACACTTTATCTTGTCATAATAAAAATCCTACGGTTTCTCCTATTGCAGCTATAGCGACTAAATAGCAAAAAAAAAAAACCGAACCAACTTTTTAAAAGTAACGTTACAGAGCAATCCGACCATAACTGTGTTGTCATGCTCCATATGGTTCATTGCGAATTTCTATGGATACAGAAATGCTACAGGACAAACGTTTAAAATATATTATAGCTATCACTCAAAAACAGTTACAACTGACCACAGACACCGCTGATATTTATCTCTCCAGAACATAAAAAAGATCTTGTATCTATCTTGAATGAAATATTTATATCATTAAAATTTTTGTGTCTTAATATTTAATTTTTTTTCATGAATTTAAAAATATAATAACTGTTAAAAAAAATTAGCTATAAACAGGTATGTAAAAAATAAGGAACATAATTTCTAATTTCCACAAATTCTATTATACACTTCACGTACGTTTCGCTACGTTGTAGCTTCTTCAGAAGTTTACAGTTTACTTGAAGTATGTCAAGTGTATAATATAATAAAATTGTGTAAATTATAACAGTGCTTCCATTTGTATTTACAATGAATTTTCTTGGCACTGTTGGTACTGTTTACTAAAAACTATTAAGAGAAAATTGGAAATCCGTATAAATTTAAACAAGATATAATTAATTTAAAATTGGTTCAATATGGAGTATGAATTGCTGTAAATATATTTATTAGAAATGCGTCCGGCAAAGTTAATTGGCTAAATTTGATCAAATTTGCTCAATTTAGAAATATAACCAGGTCATCATGGACACTGTTAGTAGGTATCCATACAAACCACTTACTTCCACGTCATTAATTTTAATTGAATCGAAAAAGTTTATAACGCTTTCTTTTTTGGATTTAATTTAAATCAACCGATTGTGCTACACTTGACATTGCTGGAGCTTAATTAAAGTGTAACTGAACAATCATAAATAATTTAATTAGAAAAATAGAACCGTACATAAAAAGAACGTACGTACTATTGTCATAAATAAAAGTCAAGACAAGAACAAGGAGAAGTATATTAGTTGTAAGTCATGGTGTGAGGCATGAAGGGCTAAAAATTAAATATTTATTAGAAATAAGAAGCAGAAACAGGAGTAAAAAGGGGCAGTGAAAGCACCACATTAGTTTACTGTTGGCAGTTCGGTTATAACGTACAACTTAAGACACTTTAAAAATCGATATGTTATATAGAAAGAATTAACCTACGAACATTATTAGTAAAATAAAATAAAAGTACAATAAACTCGGCTATAACGTACTGTAAGTGATTTTTAAAATCAATAATCAGTACACTGTGTGGCGGTAAACGCACTTTTTGTAAATATTTTGTATATTTTATTTCAAATTTAATTTGCTTATTGTGTTTGTAAATATCATTTTAATATAGACTTCTTCTTATCTTGTGCATGCCTTTGTTTCCTTTCTATTGTTCCACTATCGCTACTTTTACCTAGAATTTCACACTCACCTGTACCTGCATGCACCCCTTACTAATAGCTGGTTTTACCCTTAATTGCTTTCTTCTGAATTCTGTACTTTCCTATCTATTCAATTTTACGTATTTATACAACCAGTGTCATCATCCTTACTCTTACTACTTTTCTTTCTATCACATCTATTTTACTAACAACCCTTTTGTATAAATACCCTCTAAATTTCCTTTCTCGAGACAGTCTACGCTTCGCTCCAGTGTTAGTAAGTTGTTTATATTGTTTATATTTATTTTGTTGTCTTTGTTGTTTTCTATTCTTGCTTGTGAAATTTTGTCATGTGATTTTCCACTTTTGCATCTTTCATCTTTGTTATTTGTATGTATCTTCATTTCATGTTTTGTTCATTTCTGTACATAAAGTGTTATTTGTGATTGTTAGTGTTTTCGTTTATTTTTGTTAATATTTTTATTAATATTAACTTTAAAGACGCTAAAACTGTATAAAAAGTCCGTTAAAACAGAATTCTTTTATAAAGATACGTAGTTTTTCAGTATCGTAGACGCTGTTGTCTTTTCTAAACACTTAAGTTTGCAGTTGTCGACTTGTTACCTGTTTAATCAATGGTTTCAAAACTAAATTAAGGGAAAAGGCGACATTTACATTATTATATAAGAAATTCTTAAATTGAAATACACACAGGTTGCCAATAAAAAAATATTTATGAATAAAAAATACGTTAGGACGTTAGGATACGTATAATAATTTGGTCCTTTATATCAGAAGTACGTAATAAAAGTAATCATGAGTACGTTATAAAAGTTATATATTTCTATTGAGTGTTCTGTTCCATAAGAACAACCGCCAGGACTTTTGATATCGTAGGTACGTTTTCACTGTAAAATATTTTCGTGCGTAACAAAAACACTGGGACGATTCACTGAAACTTCCCAACAGCCTCTGTTACTCACAAAAACTCACTGTAATTTCCCTGGTGTTTCTTTTTTATTACTCACAATCATTCTATGGATCATGTGTCACAAATAATGCGATACACAATCGGTCAATTCAATTGTACGTTATAACCGGGAGTCCATAATAATCATAAGACTGTAGATACGTTATAAGTGAGTCAACAAAATTATTCAATACATTCTACCCATTACATGTTTGCAAAAAACATTTGATAAGTAGAATGTGCGTTCCATTATTTTTTATCTTTATTCATCTATACCAACTATACTTATATGTACGTAGTAAAAGCAGTTTCTGTCAAAGTAATTTAAAGTATTCATACTTATTAACAACT
Source organism: Agrilus mali (assembly GCA_029378335.1). NCBI lineage: Eukaryota > Metazoa > Arthropoda > Insecta > Coleoptera > Buprestidae > Agrilus > Agrilus mali. The sequence goes on along the minus strand of CM055655.1, from coordinate 3,471,117 downwards.
CTACGTTTATAGTTAGGTACTAAATAAAAATAAAGCAGGTATGTATAAGGACAAATGTACCTGACAAACAAGTAAATGCAAAAGGTTGCCTTTTTTCTTCTTTCGAAACGTTAACTTTGTATTTAATTGTAAGTACTTGTGCATAATAGAGAAAAAAATCAGACGCCAGACACGAAACAAACAAAAACAATAGTAACGTTAACAAGGTATTAATAGGTACTATTCAGCATTAAGTTAATTACACAACAAACCGCTTTTACAAAGATCTAATTAAGACTAAGTTAGTAATTACTTACGATCTGCTTTGGTGGTGAGTTTGAATTAAACATTGCATAATCAACCCAGACAACAAGAATAATACGTCGATAAAAAATGCGTTATGTACCTACAAAGAAAGGAATGACCTTTTCGACTGGCTTGTTTAATAAATACCTTTTTCATTAAGAATGTCTAATTTAGCATTAGACAATAAATTATTGTACCTCACTTCCTATTTTAATAGTTTATGGTTTAAACTAAATAGGCAAGAAATTATATGTATGAAAAATTAAAACATATTACCCTCACGTGAGATTCAGCTTATAATCAATTTTTAATTAAAAGAGGAAAGGAAATTGTTACAGTTTTCTTTTAATTAAAAAGTTGACGTGAGCTTTGCAGTGACCCCCCACCCCACACTTTAAATGAAATTTTATTAATTTTTGTGGACCTGTAGCCCTTAATTTGGGATAATCTAATTTGTGGGTATGCTGTAGTCGAATTGTAATAATTGTTTTAGGGTTGAGATTTTAAACTTTAAATTGATTAGGAACATTGGGCTATAATTTTCTTTATTATTTTTCACTTCTGTTTAGTTTCAAAAAACGTTACCATCATTATTAGTACTTAACGAAGAATAACAAATAAATATACAAAACATCTAATTTCTAAAAATAATCTCATATGGAATTTACCAAAATTTAAAAATTTCAATAAGAGAAAAATCGTTTAAAAAAATTTCTATTAATAATAATCTAAAATGATAAAATCTAACAAGTTTAAAACTTTCTTTAAAGAAAAATAAAACAAGTAAAATTTGTAACTAATCGAATTTTTACTACCATGGAAAATTTTATAAACAGTTGTAGAAACGATAAAAATTAATTACATATCACAAAAGTGACCTTCTGATAACTGTAATACCAAACTAAAACGAAATACGAAAGGAGTATTTCAAAACTTTTTTATTAATAAAATTTAGTTTAATTAATTTCACGAGATAAATAAGTACTAATTGTTAAATTATTGTTGGATTAATAAGCATTTTTCATAATAGTAATATTTAATTGCAAATTGAATTTTTAACAATCAAATTTTTTGATAAAGATAATCAAGGTTATTTAAATTTTTTGTTCATTTGGCAACAACAAAAAAATATTAATAGAATTTTATTAATAAATAATTGATTGCTACCTAGTACCTAGTGAGGTATTTCATCATGAATAATTAATCAATAGATTAATAAATTAGATTGCTAAGGAAAATTGGAATACAAAGTAAAGGACTTAGTTTAATTCATTCATTTGGTCACGAAAAAAGAAATATTATATGGAATATAAATAACCTTTTGAAACATTGGTTCATACTTAATCAATAAATTAATAAAAAATAAATTTTTGATACAGAAAGTCATATAGCAAAATAAAATACTTATTTAATTTTTTGTTCGTTTCATTTGGTCAAAAGAAATAGGGTCAGTAAATAATTTATCGCTAGCGAGACTTTAATTCGATTTAGGTACTGCAACAGAAATTTGCAAATCAATTTCATCTAAAACTACTTCTCGTCTTTCTAGGTCAAATCTCAACAGTTGATATTGATTGCTCTAACGCAACCCCGGTGACGTAAATTGAGAAAAAATCTTTTACGACCACAGAGATTAAAGCTAAAGCCTTCAAGGTGAAAACTTAATTAAAAAACTAATGTATACCTTTAAATAGGACAGTATAAAATAATATCATTATATTATTACATGTTTTTAGTTTTTCATTACTTCCAAAATATTAAATATCAATATATTACTTAACTGGCAATTTTTAATTACAAAGTTAAATATAATCAAGTAAAGGATATAAAAGATTTTTTTTGTATTTGCAGTTAACGGGGAGACGACATTGTGGCCGTTGAGAAAACATCAAACTGAGCCACACGTGAACCGTGAACGAAAGGACAACGCGAGCTTTCAGGATTATATTTATTACAAAAAAAGAGCTCACCTTTTCTTTCCATAGCCGACTTTGTCGAGTTCGATGTGTCTGTATGTAGCGTAGGTGGCCATTGTTTCTCTTTTCTTTTGTTTTTCTCGTTTAATTCTTTATAAAAATTGCGAAATGTCGACCGTCGATGCCGGCAAAAGTTAAACGAATGAATGAATGAATGAAAGAACTTGCGTTTGGTTATAGACAGACAGAATCGTACAGACCGCACGAGATCGAACCAACAACAGCAAACAGCTGACTAGCGGGCCGCAAACTTGCAGCACCTTTTATAACGACGATGCGCAGTAGGCCATGCAGTCGAATATAATCACCACAGACCACAGTACAGCTGGCAGAGCCGACGTTTTAGTGGTGGATCTGATACGGGGGTTAATAGAAAATAGAATTTCCGAGTAAAACCACACTAATAGGAAATGTTGCAATTAATGGCCATGTTAGAAATCGGGGAGATTTGCCAAAAATATAATAACTCTTGTCGAATTTAAATTTACTACAGGCGTAATCAATATCAATCATTATTTATTAGTTTTTGTCTAATTATTAAATGCGGTATTGCTGTAAGAGAAAAAAATCTTTATGGGCTCGTGATGTTAGACCTTAGAGGTCATTGTGTGAGCCCTTGAAGGAAATTACATTTCAGTCTTCAAACATTAGTCACTTATGCATATTATACTTTTGAAATTGATAAAATTAGGGTCCTAATAAAACTACACTTTAATAGAAAATTTTCCAAAAAAGTAATAACTGACGAAAAACTTGTAGAATTAATATTTACCACAGGCACAATCAAAATTCTATTTATGAAAAATCAACTATTGTTTATTCTACCGTTTCTGATTCAATTGTGACTTCTTAGTCAAATAAATATTTTGTTTTATTTAGATATATATTAAAAAGTAAAATAAAAATATTTTCTGCAAGGGTCATTCAAAGAAATCCAGAATGACAACAAATGTCTACAAAACAAACATTTAACTGTTAGGACTTTTAGTTAGTTATTCGTGTCAGAAGGTGTAGTCGTTTGTTCCTTATTTTGTTGATGTTGGATGCTGGTATTTGTTGTTTAAACAATTTATTAATTATGTTGGAAGGGGGTAAGTTAATACACATCTCCACCCCCTATCCTGCGCCTAAATTCTCATTTCTGGTAAACCAGAACAACCTACATACGTCTTCCTCAACCCTATATTTACTCTTGTTCGTATTCCTAACACGTATTTAGCTAGTTCTTTATGTTTAAAAAGGCGTCTTCTCATTTTATTTCGTCTATTCCTTATTTTGCTAATGATATATATATATTAAAACGAATTAATAATCATGTTAATAATTGAAAATTAGATTTTATTCTAAAGACACTAGAATACTTTTTCATCAAATATTCATAATTAATTTATTATAAGATAATTAAATAAAAGAAATAGTAATGAATTAAATTGTTTCATTATAATTAAATCATTACCTGATGAAGCCAATTCGTTTGGCTACAGAATAATGGTTCTTATTTATTGACTTCCTTACTGCTCTTGTCTTCCTTTACAATTGTCAAAAATTCTAAGGGGGTGAGTTTTTTTAATATAATTCCTTTTAGATAAAATATGTTCAGGTTTTTTATTTAAGTACCTACGTATATCCTAGAACTCCTTGGTTGTTATTAGAGTTTCAACTGTTGACCTTAAAAGCATTCGTTTCTCAAATTGAAAAGATAAATTGGCTTTTTTATCTACATCTACCTTCAGAAGCACACTCTTTATTGATCATCTAATAAATATAAGTAGACGAAAAGTTTGGGTAAAACGTTTTAGTTATTCATAGGTACATATAGTGAATTTTTTACCCCGTAATTTAGGGGCTGAAATCGATTGAATTAATTTTCAAATAAAAAGGGCTGTTTAGAAAAAATTTGAAAATTACAAAAGATATAAATATACTTTCAAGATGTAGGTAATACATAAAATTTTGGAAAATATAAAATTAACCCTTATTTTCCATATTTCTTTTAATTTCTATGCATACATTTTTAAAAAACGAATAAGAAAATCTCACTCGATTATTAGAATTTTCTCTCCCCTTTTCATAAAAAACTCATTTTAGGGTAAATCTCACTTAAGGGGGGTCGTTGTACCACCACATTTTACAAAATCTCACTAAGGAGAAGGAGAGATCCAAATGAAAAGAAAATCACTTTCCATAATTAATAAACCGTTCCCTAAATTCTTACTTACAACGCAGTTTTGACTTCCATGGGAACAATCAACATGAAATAATTATTAATTATTAAGTATTTGATTAGCAAAAATATATTTTAATGGTTCGAGGATGATTAGAAAACACATAGTTTTCTTCAAATGTGAAATCGCGATTTTCCGATCAATTTTACGTTTTTGTTTGATGAAACTTTGAACTTTAGAAAGCCGCAGAAAAATATTTAATCCGTGCATAACTAATTAGACGTTTTTCGTCCGAAATATACCGTCGTCTATTTATTTGGTTACCGTTTCACTATTATTAGATAGGTAGGTAGGTAGGTACTAAAACTAAAGATGAAACGGACAAATTCAACCGGAAACACAAAAAAAATATTCCGTCCGTGAAATTGCTTTTGTTCTCACTGTGGTTGCGATGGACTGCCAGATGGACTCTAATAGTTACTAATAATTCTAATGAGAGATAGTTGTTCGTTATTAAGTATATTTTATTATTCGGTCCTTTTTTAATGACCTCAAATAATGAAAAACAATGTAGTTTTCCTATTGTCAAAGAAGCACGTTAACCTTAAGGTTTTCATAACATAAAAGAATGTTTGAGTTTTGGATGCAACACTTCGAGTATTTAATTATTTAAAGCAGAAAATTATTTAATTATTTTAGTTTAGTTTTATTTTTCTTGAAAATATAAATGGACAGTTGATCTTTTTATTGGGTTCATTCTATTCCTAATTATTTGAAGAAATCTAGTTTTTCATATCAAACTAATCAAATCATCCACAACGCGTATTACCTTAAATTAAAATATTGTAACCGCCCATATCGTCCGTATATATGTAGTTTATTGTTCCAATCAGTAGGTTAACCCACTTTCATGTGGAACAACTTCGTCAATTATAATTTTACATGTATACAATCGATTTTCCGTTATTTCCTGTAACAACTAATACGCATGAATGCATTACGTGCATTGCACACGTTGAGGATACGCACACGTGTGCTGGATGGTCCAACATCCCTGTAACAATTTTAGATACCTAAGTACTAGCAGCAATACCCGGCGTTGCTCGGGTAAGAATAATATATCACACGTTTGATGGAACATTCTAGGATATTCGCGGATTTAGAACTATCCAGAACATTCCACAATGATTCAAAACATTCTGAAACATTCTTGAATGATCTTAAAGATTCTGGAACATTCTTGAACATTGCCAAATCATTCTGAAATGTTATAATAAAACATTCTTTTACTTTTTAGAACATATTTGAACTCCCTGTAACATTTTAAAAAAATCTGCTTCATTCTCATCCCCACTCCGTGCTGTTTGCTGGGTGAGTGAGTAGTGACATCAGTAGACGCCTGGCGGGGATGACTAATCGATTGATAATAATTGATCAGTTATCGACCACTGAGAGTTGAACATTATTACAGTACTAATATCGCTATTAAAAAATGGGGGTTGGTGGTAGAAGGGTGAAAATTTAGGGTTGTATGTACATATTTTTAATGCCACATTATAAAAAAATAAAAAAAAAATGTTGGGGTGGACAACCCTTATCAGTTAGGGGTATGAAAAAAAGAAAGTAGCTGATTCTCAGACCTACTGAATATGCATATAAAATTTCTTAAAAATCGGTCAAGCCGTTTCGTAGGAGTATGGTAACTTACATTGTGACACGAGAATTTTATATATTAGAAGAAGATAGATCAGAAAGAATTTTGATGAGAGTATTCAGAATTTTCTCCACAAAAATGGCAAGTAATATATGAACCTATGTAAAATTGAAAATGGCCCCTTTGTTTTATCGTCATTCGGACTGACTGCCTATCATTTTCGACGATTTTCGAATATTCTTTCATATTGGCGTAGTGATAAAAAATATATTTTAACAATAACGTTATTTCAAGAGGTAAGTAAATAATCTTACAATCTTCTGCACAATATTTGAGTATATCTAAAAATAAGAAATACATCTGCACTTAGGACTGGTGTATAGGTACATATACTCAAATGTTCAACCATTTAGCTGTCTTCAAACTTACTTACTTACTAAGTTCGCTAACTAAGAATAATTTACACCCCCATAGTCAGATAAAGTGTCTTCTTCCAAAAAAATACCGACCAAGTGCGAGTCGAACTCGCGCACCGAGGGTTCCGTACAAACCTGTATATATGTGATGTAACTGAAAATTTAAGGTTTTCAGAATTTTTCCTTTATATGTGCTATAAAACATTGCTTCATGCCAAATTTCAAGATTCTAAATCGACTGGAAGTACCCTTTAGGTTTTGATTCCCTATCGAGTAGTTGCGAGTTTGAAAATATGCGGCTTAAATTGCTGTTTCTTTTTATTGCGGTGACATAGACCTTTGATTTTGTTACAGCTTAAAGGTATTATAGACCTGAGTATTTGATATGAATTTCAATTTAATACCTCTACGCGTTCATGAGGAAAGGGGTAGTAACTTTAAAATTATTAAAAATATTTTTATTATATGATGTAACTAAAAATTTACGGTTTTCGCAATTTTTCCTTTATCTGTGCTATAAGATGTTGCTTCGTACCAAATTTCAAGATTCTGAGTTCACGGGAAGTACCCTGTAGGTTTTGATTCGAAAATTTGCGGAAATTTGCGGCATAAACGGCTGTATCTTTTGATTGCGTTGAATTAGAAGTTTGATTTTTTCACAGCTCCAAGGGACATTAGACCTGAGTATTTGGTATAAATTTTAGCTTGATACCTCAACGCGTTCCTGAGAAAAAGGGTCTTGACAGACGGACGGACAACAAAGTGATCCTATAAGGGTTCCGCTTTTTCCTTTTGAGGTGCGGAACCCTATAAGAAACAGATATATGATATTCCTTCCTCTGAATCGACTAATATCCAAAGTAATTTGAAAATAAATAATTTGTTTAAATACTAATTTTTATGATTGTACCGTCTGTGTATTCATATGGTGTTTGTGTGTAGACAAATTGGTTCACGTTTGTATCGTTTTTCTCGAAACTGTAGCTAACCAACAGTAACGTCCTTGCTACTTGGAAATTTCACCTAACATGCACGAAGAATCTCGAGCTTTCCCATTGACATTCAATGCGAACTCATTCCTGAACGACAGGAATTCTAAGCAAAACCGATTAAGAAAGATACACGTCCTGTGAACGCTGAATGCTTATTGTCATATAGATAAATTGTTAACGAGAATCTGAATTCAAAGAATAAAAATAAAGTCAATTATGTACACCAATTAGAGAAACAAGACAAAGAGATTTCCTTTTTTTGTTAGTAGAAAATTAATTATATCATGAAGCATTTTAGAAAATATAGATAAAAAGAGGACTACGTGTAGTGAGTTCAAAAATTACAAAATGAAGCATCTAAATTAAAATGTAAATTTGTATTGTATAATTGTTTGCCTATAAGTATATAAATCTTATATGCGGATGGGAACGTCATGTGTCCGTCCACTGTCCTATAGCCATATGCAATTAATATTATTTATTATACTACTGGTACGAAGCAAAATTATTCATGTATGTAGCGATAACATGTAATGGATGAATATTGGACGTTAAGGAATAACTGCATCAGCAATTGGGGTAATGCCAAACAGCTAGGTGACCAAGCATGCAGTCAATTTCGTTAGATACATAAAGTACATAAGTACAACACGTCTTGGTCTTGGTAGGTATATGGTGTTAGAATCTGTTTACATTTTATATCGTCTTGATGAAATATAGATACTTACTTACTAAGACAGTTTAAAATTCGAATTGAACGAAGTTTTAAAAGCTCTTTGGAAGGATAGAAGGATTCGGTCTTCTTTTTGAAGAAAACAGAATCCCAAAAAGTAATGTTCTGTGCTGCTAAGAGAATGATGGTGTCTTTGTCTAGAGTATAGTCTTTCAAATTCCTGTAAGTAAATTACAATACCAACTGAAACAAAGTTTTTAAATTCAACCTAGTTTTAATGAAACTTGAAGTGGTGGAAAAGACAGGGGTTTTACGTGGACTTTTTTGAAAGACCGGAATAGTAAAGGGTATTGTTTTATGCTACTAGGTAGGTAATGGTAAGGACCATTAGAATGGGAAGAATGATATAAAGATTGATCTCTCAAATTCCTGTGAGAAATCCTACAAAAATTCACTGTAATTGAAGGTTTGAATGATATTTAAAGTTGATTGGAAGGACACGGGTCCCACAAAGACTCGAAGTCTTCCACTTGAAAAACAGGATCCTAAAGAGCAATGTCCTTTTCTGGGAGTTAATTGTAAAGACCCCTAGATTGGGAAAAATTATTTATAGGGTGTATACAGAGCATAGGCAAATGAGTCGTTTTGAGAGTGACCTTAGCCACCTAAAGTTTTTTCCTCGAATATGGCTTAGATACGTGGACGACATTTTCGCTATCTTCGATTTGAGCTGCAGAAGTCTCCAAGACTTTCTTGATGTTTTAAATTCACGTTTCCCTTAGGTCAAATTTACTGTTGAATTGGAGAAAGATGGCAAGCTACCATTTTTAGATGAGCTGGTTATAAGAAATGGGAATTATTTAGAATTTGATATCTATAGAAAACCCACTAATACTTCTAGATTTATAACCAACGGCTCTAATCATGGCGTTCAACATTAAATGGCTAGTTTTAATTTGCTTAGTTTTCCTCTTAGTAAAAGTAGATATCATAAGGAACTCTGTAGGTACAATTAAGAAAATTGCGATTGACAATGGTTACAATTGTAACATCATTGATAAATTAGTTAATAAGATTAAATTTCAAGATCATCGACTTTTCAAACAGACACCAGTAAGACCAAGTTTATTACCTTGCCATACGAGCCAAGATTTACTCGAGGATTCGAAGGCATTTTTCGTAAACTTGGTTTTCGCATTGCCTACAAACAGTTCAAGTGGTAACTCCCTTCAAACTCTCCTCTGTAACCCCAAGGATAAAATTCCTTTCTTAGAAAAGTCGGAGATATATGAAATTAGCCGTAATGACTGTAGTAAAAAATAAATTGGACAAACTAGACGCCCGATCCAAACTAGGTTCAAGGAGCATTTAGCTCATGCACGGTTTGGTAGAGCCGAAAAATCTAGTGTTGCCCAACATATTCTTACTGAACAACATAATACTAATATTAATAATCTTAAATTAGCTTTAAAGGGAAATTAGGAATAATTGACTACTAGATACAGTGGCGGCTCGTGGTCGAATACGAAGGGGGTTCACAAAATGAAGAACATGTAATCATCAAAAATAATTTCACAGTGAGGCATATGATTTTACCAAAAAAGTAAACCAATTTTTAAAATGGACATTGTTTACATAGCCCAGTAACATTTCAGCTTGGTTATATCTATGATAATCATTTCCTACAGAGTCTATAATACATTCCAGGCATCCTTTAAATGTTCTGCGTTTTCGTAAACATTTTTTACTGTTCGAGTGTTATAGTTCCACCTAAAGCAGACTTGAACAGACTGTTGGATACCCGCGCCGGCGCAGCGTACACATGCTTTTCGTTCACTGCACCTAAACGCTGTATGTTGAGTGTATTTTATCTTCCATTTCACGCGTTCGACTGCTCTCTTTTTAACACACAGAGTACCGCTCTCGCGATGTGTTCAGGATCCAACTTGAACCGAAAAAGTTACATAGGTAAATTCGTCAGCGACAAGACAACAATTTAAATATTTTCTATGGGTTACGGGTTGGTGTTTTGTATGTAATTAAGAACTATGAGGGTAATGGTAAAAAAGATAGTACCTATATTATACGATAATTATTAATTATATTATAAATATTAAAAGGATCAAATTATATGGTGTAGGTACTTCAATTTTTAATGAATGACAAGGGTCCTATCCCTGGATCTCCGCTATTTAGTCTAGTTTAATTATTATTTGTTATTGTCAAGGTCCATTGAACATCATCACTATTCCTGCTGAACCATGTTCACTGAACCTTAACAAATTTCAGTATATATTAGGGGTAGTTCTCTTTTAGATTTAGTTCACTTCAGTCCCTGAAGAAGGTAATCTTGTTACCGATAAGTGCTTAGGACAACAAAAGTGTCATGTTTTGGCGTTGGGGTTTGAGCTATTTTGTTCGTTCTACAACAACCGCCAAAGTTATTCCAGTCTTAATGTTTTTTCTTTCTTTTCGAGAGATCCTTATAAATGAATACTTGATACTAATAAAAGCCCAATTTTCTTAAAATTACCCGATTCATTTCAGATAAAAGTGAGTAGGTAGATCATGTTCAAAAGAAACGAGGCGCGTCAGTTCCTGTCTTGTTTCTGAGAATTTTACATCAACAAAGTTTGAACAAGGTCTAGGTACCTATACACAACCTATTACAGTTAATTTATACCATCATGTGTGAATGAAGTGTTTATTATTAACAATTTATGAACATAAATTTTGCCAATTACCCAATCTTTTATTATTTAATAAGATCGTGTAGACGTATAAATGATAGTTAGTTAGTTATCCTATTATAGTTAGAAAAAAAACGGAAATTCGAACCATCAAGTTAACACTTTAAAGAGCAGTTTTCGTACACCAATTGACGTCACACACTAAACAACTATTTTTATTATCCTTAAATTGTAAGTAATTTGAGGAAATTCTACTCGTTCCTAATTTTGTTGGTAGATGTAGGAAAGTTCATTGGCTCCGATCAATAACAAGTTTATTTTTATTGTGTTATCGTTTTTTGTTTTTGTTATGGTGTATTGTACTCTAACCGCAAGGATTTTTACTTAAATGTTATTTAGTCAGCGCAAACAAAAATAAAATATTTCGGGGCGTGGTTGTAAACATATGTAAAACGTTAAAAATTGCCGACTTTAGCTCTTCAAACATCCGCATCCGGTTGTTCTATGTATAACGGGGCTAAACCTTTTATTTTCGCTCTAATTATGTATAATTAAACACAAAACACATTTTTTAATGTGTGCAATTAAAACTGATTTGTGCAAATTTACTTATTGAACTGTTATCAGTACTTTTTGTCAATCAATATCAATAATCCGTCAGATAAAAGAAAATATTTTTAATTAACGTTATTTTAGGACAATAAACTTAAATATTTTTTTACATGATGTCGACTGCTACTTACGAATTAGGTATTTATTTAAAATAAAATCAATTCAGTTGTCTGTCTCTGTATTAACATCACTAGAAGAAAAGTCAATAAGGTAAGTAAAAAAAGGTTATTCAAGTAGCAAAAATAGACCTAAAACATGATGGTTAGTGAAAGTGTATGTATACATAGATACATATTTATATTATAATGATGCCGATAGTATCAGAAAAACATTAGACCCACTCCGTTGAACACGTAATAAAAGTCAAATACAAATACAGAGAAAGTGTAATAAAACAAGTGGCTTTTTATTGTAATAAATATCCTCGTGCCACGTCAACTTGTAAGGACTTGCTAATTTACAGTGTCATTTATTTGTGTTTAATTTTATTTTATTTTATGTTGGAGTCTCATCGTAATAAAACACCTGCTCCAATGTTCAGAATCCTTTTTATACGTAAATGTATAATGAAACGGACAGTTTTATTATTGAAGTTTGCCAAATACAGAAACGTAAGCTACAAAGATAAATTCTGTAACCTAAATCGAATTTCTACCTTTGGCCTAGTTTCAGGACTAACTGGTCAAATATAAAATTTGCATTAAGGACCTCGCAACAAGAAAAAAGTCTTCCATGAAGACAAAAGTTTTGTTAAATTAGTCATGCATCTCCAAACGTTAAGACCAAATATTTTTTTTCTCAAATTTTGAAATAGAAAATAACATAGATATATTTTGGTGGGCATTTTGATTATCCCCAATTGATACGAAAGGTGAAATTAGCAACCCCATTTTATTTTTTACAACTAGTTTACTAGTTTAAATTTTACCTTTAAAAAGTTGCCCCTAAAAGCTTGATTTATTCTCTAATTTTTTAAAAAAATTAAATATTCAAGGCCCACATGGTGATTTAGAAAATTCTATTATTTAATAAGACAGCAAAATAGGGGTTGCTAATTTCACTACTTATAATAATAGGGGATGATTACAAAAAAAAACTTTTAGAAGTGTCTTTTCTAGTAGAAAATGTCAACCAAAATTTATTTTTGTTTCTATTTCCAAATTTGATAAAAGAATTAACAACTAAATGGTGGCCCCATTCTTAGAGAGACGTAACTATGTAATTTAACAAAGCATAATCTGGCAGGACAACTGCCTGATAAAATTTATTATAAAAGGCGACATTTAATATTTCACAGGTTCGAATTTTATCATAAAAAAATATGTCATCAAGAGCATGATTTATTTAGAAAATTTTATGCCTCTTTTCAATAAAAAAATAAAATATTCATGAACCACATGGTGATTTAGAAAATTGTTTTATTCAGTAAGACAGCAAAAGAAGGGTTGCGAAGTCCACAATTTGTAATAATAAGGGATGATTAAAGAAAAGTCCTCCATTAGAGATGTTGTTGTAACCTGATTTTTCTTTCTGGTTCCATGTTTGAGAAAACAATAAAAAATCACAATTTGACCCCCACCCACCTTTGAAGAGACTTAACTAATTTAACGAAACTTTTATATACATTCATTAGGAAATTTCTTTTTGTTTTTAAGTTCTGAATCAGATCTTATGTTTGACTAGTTAAATCTGAAACACCCAGTATATGAACGAAACTACTGCCCACTTGAGAAAATCATATTAAAGTCTAAAGTAAAACATTACTGATTATCTAATGACTCATCTTACCCCTGTCTTCTATTCATATATTATCGAAAGTTTTGGATCTTTTTCTGAACATTGTCGTAAGTATTTTGTATTATACGGTTTGTATGTGTATTGTTTTATGACTTTTCAGCCTACAAAGTACAAAGAGACAACTAAATCAGTTATTGATTATTGATTATAGCCTGCGGCGCTTATACAGCGAGCTGTGCCAACAAATAATTTTATTCATTCACTAAATTTTCCCTCAGGCTTCACCCACAAATTCTCCTGATCACTCTCACAAATTTTTCTTATTTTCAAGTTAACATCCTTTCTGCTTTTTTCTTCTTGTAATATTTCTTTAAGTGCCTTATATTTGCCAATAATTTAAGTACTGAAAATAACTACCCATTACCGCCGACGTTTCCCTCTTTCGACTCTAAATATACTTTTTATCAGGTAGGTAGGTAATTTGCGAAAATCTTTTTTTTTCCGGTCCTTACAACTATTCCGCTTGAAAAATAGCATCACTCAACCCCGGTTCCCCAGTTTTAGACCGTACACATAAACCCGAGGCCTTTACAACTTGGCATCGTCAGGGTATATTTGTAACAGTCATCAGTGGCAATTCCGTATCCTGCTTATCTGGTGGCCCAAATACTGTCTGTTATTTTTAGTCGATTTCCTAAAAATTTGCGTAACGACAACCGTATAAAACAAAACGAATACGCAGCCATCGCATCGGTTCTAGATTTAGATCAAAACATAAAATGCACGCGAACGTACACGAACGCACGATTGTCGTACAGTACGCTACATCCGTAAAAGTAATAATAACGTAACGAAACGTCGCAGGTTTCAATGACCTTTTGGCAAGCTCTCGTCCGTTACAAACGGACGATCAAGTATTAGGTAGGTACTCTTGGCACTCGACAAGGACGACGTCTCTTCCTATCAGACGTCAGGACTCATGGCGACGCCGCACACCACCACAAAGTTCGTATAACTGTGAAACATAACAGCTGATCGATTTCTCGGTTTTATGGACAGACGGACGACTATCTATATTTCGCCCACATTTTCTTAAACTTCTTATCACTACATACCTAGTTACTTGTATTAAGTCGATAGATAATAAGAAACGTATAGGCGTTGTAATGATCCCAAATTGAACAGGAAATACCGTTATAGAAACAAGCAATTCTGGGACGTAAAATCTGCTCGTTATATACAACATACTTATTAGATTATGTTTATGATTAAACTATTTCAGATTTTTATTTAAAGCACTGGCTTTACATCATTAAACAACAAGATCAGTTATAAAGCAACATCGGTTAATATTTAAAAAAAAAGTACTAGTTCTCTTATAAAGAACAGGATTTCTACTATATGTAAGTACGTATGTGCTTTACTACCACAAATTAATTAGTTAAATTACGAAATCAAACCTTGAACATATTTTACAAAAGATATTATTTGAAAAAGTAACGTTATGGTAAATAATACAAAAAAAGAACTGACTCTCTTATAACGAGCAAAGTACCTATTATACACATACAAACTTACAAAAGCGATTCACTGTTTTTTTATAAGAAGATCCTGCACATGTCAAGGAACAATTTCAGTCATTCAGAATTATATCTCCGGTTATAAAGAATAAGAAAAGAAAGCGTTACTCTTATAATAGATTTCATGGCTAGGTACTTTCTTCAACAAGGGGGGGGGGTCAAAGTTGACCAAATTGATTTTGGCTATTGTGACTAATTCTAATATGAAAGGATTTTGAAATTGAAAACCATCCCATTGAACCCCTATTGAGTTTAGGGACCCCCCTCTATTCATTTTTGTAATATATATAAATTTCTTTTTTGCCTTTATTGTTCGTTATAACCGATAATATAGTTGTGAAAGACTGAAATTTCAGCTTAACATGTACAAACCTCGTTATAAAGGAATGCTTGATCGCCTATGTAAATTTGTATATGTATGGAATTTTACTCCTTATAAGAGAATTCTAATTGAGTGGAAGAAATAGCTTGGGTACGCCATCAGTAAAAGAAAAGCACTGATCGGAATTAGAAAATCACTGGAAATGAAAAGTCTAATACATAATCTTAGACGGCCCATCTCGAAGGAAGGACTTTATATTATTGGATAGATTTTTTCGTTATAACCGATGATATCGTTGTGAGGACCAAAATTTTACCTTGAGATGTACAAAATCCAGTAATAAGAGAATCCTTGATCGCCTTTGTAACTTTGTATGATGTAGGAAATCTGCTCCTTATAAGAGAATATACTACATAAGTAAAAGAAACAGCTGGATGCAGGAAAAAGACCTCTGATTATATTTTAGAGAGGGTTCTAAAATTGGAAAAAATATTACAAATTGCGAAAAATTTGCGTTGATATTGACAGACAGTTTTATCAATAAATTATAAAAGTTGCTACAAAGCTCAAAAAAGATTTGGAAAATAAAATTCTTGACAATATTGTTTCGATGTACATACATGTAATTGTACTGACAAATATTTATTGACAAAACTATTTATAAAAAATTAAGTGAAACTTTTCAAACGGTGTTTTTGTGCTTTTTTATTTTTTTTAATGTCATTTTAATTTTTCTTTATCCCTTTCATTTTTAATTTTAATAAATTTATTAATCTACTGTAACGTTATCGATCTATTTTATTTTTATGAGAGACAAGTAGGTACGGTGGATTTCATTTATAACGACTTCGGTTGTAACGACCTTTCGGTTATAACGACATAACAGATAAGTCCCTTGAATTTAAGGAGTAATTTAAGAAGAAAATTTGGCTGTAACGACTTCGGATATAACGTCGATTTCGGTTTTAGCGACTAATTTTAATGAACTATTCATTACAAGATGCTAGAAATCTCATACTGATATTGCGACCGAGTCTAAACACAAAACTTTTTTATCTTTTGTTTACATTCACACAGATAGTCAATAGTCAGCAGTTGTACTTAGTAATTGTTTTTAAATTTTAAGGTTGATAAAGTTAAATATAAGAATCAGTTAGTACTGGGTAGTACTTTTATTGCTGCCTAATTTCCTTCTTTCATTCTTTCTCCCTTTCTTTTTATATAGATAGCGACTTCCGGATATAGCGACGGAATTTAATGGTCCTTTCATCGTTGCTATAAACGAAATATAGTGTACTTACAATAAACTTGTTTAGGATGCCTATCTTTTTTATGAAATTAAAAAAATATTAGCACCCAGGTATAGGTATCAATCTATAATAAGTAAACAAAATCACGAAATTAATGATACATACTTGTATGTGTGTGCATCACATTCCGTTTGTTTTGTAAATACATAAAACGAGCAAAAGTTCAGTCACATCGCATCGATGAGAGGGAAGCCCGTGCAATGACTATACACTATACGAGAACGTATTATACACGATGGATGGATGGATGTAATAATGAACCGGCTTCACAGTCGACGGGGTTCTAGTTCCGGTTTGTATGTACATAGTAGCCAGTCGGTAATTTCTTCTTTTTCCGATGCACAGACGAATACGGTATTATTAACACGATGACTCATATCACACAGAAAACGTTTTACAAAGGAAGAAAAATCTGAACAAAAAATTAACTGGATTTGGACTTGGATGAACAGACAACTGATGGGAAAAAATTCACAGTGCACAATTTAGTTACATAAAACATTAATTGCACCGGTTATAACATACTCATTGTCAATGTTGCAATAATGTACCTAACAGTTATTAATTTTTATGAAAATTCGATAGATCGTTAAATATCTTTTATAATGTATTCTGTTTTTGCGTACATCTGATATAAAGCACTAAATTTATTTTTTCCTCGATGCTATTTGTTACTTACTAGGCTACAAGGAAGAAGTTCTGAGGGCTATAATTATTTCATTTATTGGATGGTGGCTTCAAATGGATAAGAATAAATCGATTTCGAGAAGAAATGAACCAGTCACCGGCCGGCGCGGCGTTGACGATGGACGTTGGTAGAAATAACGGTATGAAGATTTTATCATCGGCACACTACGGTGCGATGCGATGTATGGATGTCTGCGATTTATATAAAATAGGTCTTTAGACGGGTCTTAAAACGCAAATAGATATTATTTGCTTGCTCAACTTGAGGCGGGGCAAAATTTAAACTCCTACAGAAAAAAAGAGATGAAATAACGGTAACGGAAGGGCATTACTCACCACGAAAATGACACTACAAATAAACAACTAAAACTCGGTTATAACGTACTCGAGAGGACTTTATACCAAACAGAATTAGACACATTTGCCAAAAATCCTTAATAATAGCTTTCCATAATGAACGAGGAGCTTTGGTACCTGAGTGACAGTATGTCTGTTTGTCACACGATCGGTTCGGGTTCCAATCCTGGTGGGTGCAACAGCGTTTTTCCGCTTTGTTAAAATACACCAAAAAAGAAACTGACTTACTCACTTCCGGTTTAAGAAGAACTTAGAGATAGTTGCCAGATAATAGAACCGTTTCAATGTTATTTAATAAAATAAGATAAAAATACAGTAAAACTCGCTTGTAATGTACTCGACCTTAATTAAATTATCAAATTTAAATCAAAACATTGCTTACAGTATCTACAGATAAAGTAAAAGTATGGTAGTAAGACATGTTGTGAGACTTGAAGGTCTAAAAATTAAAGATTTATTAGATGTTAGAAGTAGAAACAGGAGTAAAAAGGGACAGTGAAGGCACCACATTAGTTTACTGTTTGAAAATAAATTAAAGTTCGGTTATGACGTACTTGAGATACTTTAAACTTCGATACGTTATATAGAAAGTAAGAATCTACGAACATTATTAGTAAAATAATATAAAAGTACAATAAACTCGGTTATCACGTACTGTAGACGATTCTTGAAAACAGTAATCAATACGCTGTATCAAAAGTTCGTTAAAACCGAATTAGATACATTTGCAAGTACGTAGTTATTCAGTATTGCGGAAGCTGGTGTTTGTAGTTGTCGACTTGTACCAACCCGACTTTTCGTGGGGAGGCAGAAACTTTTGATATGGTACGTTATAACCGTGAGTACGTTATAAATGATTATTATTGTTATGTTATGTTATAGAACAGGAGCTCGAAATCCAAATATCAAAAATTTGCTCAACAAAAGCAACCCCATTATTTGAGTTTGGTCGGTTTTCCCTATAACGTAATCTAACCCTCTATAATGAGACTGCCACTTTACGTATAACATTATTATGAGAGATAAATAGTAAATTTTTTTTTCTTTGAATGGCAACGATTATTAAATTTGCACTGAGTAAATTTAATTTCTTTTTGAAAAATTACATCATAGAGAAAAGCAATCGTAAAGTACCTACACTATAAACGGTTAAATATCATACTCCGAAAAAGCGTTGCCTAATTCTTCTTCAAATTATTCAGTGAAAATGTTTTGTCTCAATTTCTTTTCAATTTATCTACAATAACTTATTGTTCGTGACACAATGGTTTTGAAATTGTAGTTGATGAAATAGAACCTTCCTAACTTTCTATCTCTTATAACGTTATAACAATATACATATATTTGGTACATATTGTGGTCATTTGATTTCTTTTTCTCAAAATGAGAACAAATACATGCATGTACATACGTTAAAAATTTCGAAACTTACGTACAGCGTACACATGTAACAACTAGCTGCATCAGATAGGAAGATAAATAATACCATAATTAAAAGCACCCACATAACAGAGAAGAATAGCTGTGGATGAGTAGACGTGTGTTTGGCTCCTCTGGATTTTTGAAAGATTGAAGTGGGAAAAGCTAAAGATTTCTTGCTGCATTTTGGATTAAAAGTGTGCAAAGTCTCTTATTGAGAAGGGCTTGTGTACTTTGAGAGAAATTCGATTTTTTTATTGGATTTTGGCTACACATGGAAAATATGGCCGTTGGAGCTTTTTTTGTAAGGAGAGATATCAATTTTTTTCGTTATCTTCTTTTTTGCTCGATTAAACTTTTTACGTTTGAATTATCACGGTGGAGCAAAAAGCCCGAGATAAATGAGGATAAGAAGAGGAAGGCAGAGTTGAATCCAGATCAGAAAGTAAAGGGAAATAAACAATTAAATAGGGCACAAATGGAAAAAAAATGTGGGAAAGTTCTGTTAGAAAAATTATACAAAAAACCCAAAATGATAATAAAGACATGAAAAAATGTATAAAAAGGATTGAAGAAAGGCTAGATGAGGAAATGAATAAAATGAAAGAAATTTTTTTTTATATTAGGTAAGAAGTGATGCAGATGAGAAAAAGAACGTAGCTGAGAAAAACAAGGAAGACATTGGTAAATTAGAGAAAAAAGTGGAGATATTAAGTAAAGAGTTGGAGTGAAAAAATTAGGCAAAAAGAAGGAGGAATGTAATGTTATTTGGGCTGGAGTAAGGTGGAGGAAATTGGAGGTTTGAAGTACAGGATTTTTTAAAGAGAAATGTGGGAAAAAAATGGAAATATTAAGAAACAGCAAAAATTTAAAAGTAACAAAAGAAAAAGGTTACGAAAAGGATTGTAAAAGAAGAAAAGAAAAAGAATGCAAATTTGCGAATCAAATTTAGGACAAGGAGGTCACGATAGCAGATACAATATGGATTTGGGATGAAGAAAAGAAGGAAATGGCTATGGTCAAAGGAGTAAAGAAAAGAAAATTAACGAGGAGCTCTAAAATTGAAGGGAACAGTTTGAGAAAGAAATAAATAAGGGAAATGGAGGAAAAAGTTCTGAGGGATGTAATATAAGTTGTTAATTATAATTGGTGTAAATTCGATTCTATAAGCTGTTGCTAAGGGAGAAATGATATTGGGTTTTACAAAGTGGATTTAAGTTGAGACAAAAAAAAACTGATTGGAGAATAATTCTAATGAATGTTGTGTTTTGTTAAAAGAAATTGTTAAAATTGACAAAAAATTTTAAAGTACGTTTTGATGACAAATAAGTAATCGTTGAAACTGAACTGCCTCACCGCTTAATTGCATAATACCGCTATTAAAAAGTATATTATTGAAGGATTTCCCCAGAAAATTTGATTAATCGAAGTTGAAACCAAGTAGTATCATAGAGTTGTCAAGATATTCAATTCGGGTAATGGATGTTCGATAGTTCGAGTTATCAAGGAAAAATTACACGTATATATTTCTCGTAGTTGATACCTACTATTGCCAATCAATTTGGTTCGATTTATAAAAAAATCGACTGTATTTCTTGATGTTTCTTGCATTTTTAGTTTCTACTTAAACTATTAATCATACTAATATTATAAATGCGAATGTAAGTTTGTTTGTTACGCTTTCACGCAAAAACTACTTAACCGATCATCATGAAACTTTGCACATACACTCTTGAAGGTAGTAGAAGTAACATAGGATACTTTTTATTAAATAAAAATAAAAATTTTTTTACGAAACATAAGAAAATTGTTTGTCAAAATATCGTCAAATTTAGCTACTTCAACGCCATCTAGCATCATAGTAATGAAGTTTCAACCCTGAATACTGTAATACCGGCCCACTGTATTAGAAGATCTAACAGCTAACCACAAAAATTACGGATAACCTCAAAAATGTGAATAGTTTTATACTGCATGTAACGACAGAAGAAAATAACAATAAATATAGAAAAATTAGAAACAGTTGAAACTATATTCAATTGAATTAGATATTGAATTAGATATTTCGTCACCGTCGGTGCGGCCGAAGGAATTCCGATCTTACTCGCTGATGTTAATTCTTACTCTGCTACTATATTGACTCATTTCTATTATTATACCCTTACTCTTTATCTCTCTGCGGGCAAAGCCGCGGGCAAAAAGCTAGTATAAACCATAATTAAAGGGTGAAAGTTACCACCACCATAGACACAAAACCTACAAGAAAAGCTTGCGAATTAAAATTATTACTAGTTTATTTTTTTGAGAGTAAAAAATCGATCTTATAGCTTCAGGAAAGATAATGTTGTTGTTGTAGCTCCTCAAATTGAGACACTTAAAATTTAACAGCCCACATACGTATGTATTACGAATGTACCTACATTAAAACGATTTGTTGAACTGTTAAAACTGGTTTAAAAAGAAATAAAGAACAATAAACAATGCGAATTAACATATTGTGTGTATACGTATATAAAACTGGGGTATATAGCTGACCTATAAAAGGGGGTTGCTAAGGGACTTTATTCTCCTTTCAAAACTGGGAGAAACTTTCACCGATGTCGTGGTTGATACAAATCGTATTTGTTTATTTTTTAAGTCTCGTATTAATATACCTAACAAAAAAATAATAATAAAGTACTAATAAAATCAAGAATTTTATAATTTCAAATAATCAACGAAAAGTTGAATTTCTTTGTATAAACTATTTTACATTGAAGTAGAATTATTTACATTAAAGATTTTGGGCATTGAAGCTTAAATTTATTTTTTACAACCTGTCGTCCTTGTCGATTTTACAATAGTTATAAAATTATTATTTAGCTTCCCTTAAAAAATTATTTCAGTTCCGCCCTTGTATCTGCATAAGTAAATAAACAAAACGTGCCGTTCATTATTTATTACCTACCTATCAGAATAGAAAGTAAAAAAATAATTAGTGAAGTCAGATTTTCGATAGGTACCTACCTATGATGGGAAAGGTTGTTTGAGGCGCTGCGTTGCGTTGGCTTGTAATATAAAGAAGATTAGTTTGTGCAAACAAAATATACAATGTAAGATTCGATTTTCGTGAGTCACGATAATTTTTTTTTTGTTCTGGGTCCTTTTACCGTCTACCCACCAAGGAGAACGTTTTGCTAATGGGATTTGTCGTGCTGTCACTGTCACCGATTTAGTTGGATTATTATTATTCTCATTATAATGTTGAACACACAACACTCAAGATTCAGGCTCAAACACTTAATTTTCAAAGAAACTAATCAACTGAATGATTTTTAAGCAGTAAGTTTCGGTTGTTGCGTACTTGAGAAAACCTTAAAAATAAAAAAGAATAAGACACAATTGTTTTATGTTTTTTTGTTTTTATTGGTCCTTTATAAAAGTATTTTAGTTTGTAGTATCGTGGACACTATTGTCTTTTTCAAGCACCTAAATTTTCCCAGATGTTTCAAAACTAAATTATGGGAAAAGGCGACATTTACAATCTAACAAGAAATTCTTAAATAAAAAATATTTATGAACTAAAAGTACGTTATATTTGAATTTTTTAACTTTCGTACCGGGATATTAATTTGGTACTTTATATCAGACATATGTAATCGAACTAACGATAATCACACTAATATTATAAAGGCGAAAGTTTTTGTGAGTGTGTGTGTGTATGTTTGTTACTTCTTCACGTCTAAACGGCTGGAGCGATTTTAATAAAATTTGGTATGGAGTTAGCTGACACCCTGGATTAACAAATAGGCTACGTTTTACTGCGGGAAAATATCTTATTCGCATGGGAAAATCGATGAAAATAAATTCGCGGAATATTATAAATGCGAAAGTAACTCTGTCTGTATGCTACATAATCTCGCCTAAAATTTACTGAACCGAATTAAAAGAAATTTGGTACAGAGATAGACTAGAGCATGAGAAAGGACATAGGCTACTTTTTAATGCGAAAAAAGGATTTTAAGGGGTTGAAATAGGAAAGTTTGTGCGGAAATTCCGTAATTTTTTAAGATTTATTACGCTTTTGATTAGATTTAAATAAATACGACATTCAATGTTTGTAAAAATTTTACCCTTAAGGGGATAAAATTAGCCGATGGAAGTTTTTGTGTAATGACGTCGTCGAAAAAGCTTACGGCCCAGAAAATTAAAATATTAAGTGTAAAAAGTTATACAGGTTTTGTTTATTTGGATCATTAAAAGTAGTTCAATACTAAGCTATATAAACTATTGTAAACTATAATTAAACTATAGGTATTAATCTATAATATTATAAATGCGAAAGTAACTCTATCTGTCTGTGTGTTACGCAATTACGCCCAAACTACTGAAACGATTTAAATGAGAATTTTGTACAGAGATAGATAAGTAGATATAAAGCTAGAGGCTTGAAACTTATTTTTTAATCTTTTGATTAGATATAAATACGGCATTCATTTAAAGTTTGTAAAAATTTTACCCTAAAGGGTTCAATAATAAGGAATGAAATTTTTTGTGTAATGATGTCGACAAAAAGGCTTACGGCCCAGAAAATAGAAATATAGAAGAAAAAAAATTTAAATGCTGCCGAAAGTCACTATTCCACGCGGACGAAGTCGCGGGCATGGCTAGTTACGTTATAAAACTTACTTTTCTGTTAAGTGCTCCCTACAAAAGGCTGATATGGTTCGTAATAAACGTGTACGTTATAAGAGATTTTTACTGTACTTAGGTATATATCTACGAACAATCCACTAAAAAGCATGGTTTGACAAAATTTGAAATTCCCCGAATTTTGGATTTCAGTATTATATGCACTATCAATTTTCGTAAAGGTTCCCTCACGTTGGATTTTCAAAGAAGAATTTATTTTCGCCATTAGATAGATCAACTTCATTGATCGTATAGATCGTGCCATACATCATAGTCGTGTGTTCGCATACAATGACCGAAGACATTTTTGTGTAATGTATCCGCTGTACATCTGACAATAATAACGACTTGTTTTCTCTTTAATAACAACGAGTTGAACTATAGGTTGCATTCCCAATGTCAGTGTCAAATATTGAAAAGAAGGTTACGAATTTATTCAAGTAGGTCAATATGCCCACTTAATAAATATTGTTGAATAAATTAAACAAAAGGACATATAGTATGTGTTGTAGGTAAATAAGGAAACAGAATATTGTTTAAAAATAAAGAGAGAGTGCATAAAAAAATATTTTCTGTAAGGGTATTGTAGCAAACACGAGTATGTTTGTGTGGGATCGGGTACACGTGTGTTAGAACGATTTAATCGATTAGCCGATAACCGCGGCGACTTCGTTGATGTGCGTCGTATTTGTAAACATGTGTGTTGTACCTGCCTTCCGGGAAAGCAGTTAGGCAGTTCAGAGGAAAAGAAACTAATTCCGGCATTTCCAGGGATCTCGAGAAAGTTCTGGAAATTGAACAAAAGAGTATATAAAGGAAGAGACGATCGCCGACAAAAATAATAAATTGACAGTGGTCGAAGTGCAATCATAAATAAATCGAGACGCGAAAGAAATAAATAGCGCAGTGAAAAGTGACATTAAATAAGCGGAAACAACTACTTTGTTATCTAAGTTTAGGAATAATTTTATAGTGTTTTAAGTTTTTGGCAATAATTAGTGAAAATAAATTGTTGTTGCTGTTACAAGTCTGAGTTTGAATTTGTTAAACCCACGAACGTTACAATTGGTGTCAGGTGTGGGGTGAAACGTTAAAGACATTACAATGGCAAAGAAGTTGTACGAATTAAAAGTAGCCGAGTTAAGAAGAGAATTAGAAGAACGGGATGAAGTGATAAGCGGTAACAAAGCGGAGCTTCAGTTGCGGCTCACGGAGGCGTTGAAAAAGGAAGGCCATGATCCTGAGACGTTCCTTTTCGAAGACGAATTGTCGCAAATGTTGAAACGTGAATTGGAAGCAAATAGTAAAAGTTTGGAAAATAAATTGGAAGAAAATAGTGAAAATTTGAAACGTGAACTGGAAGAGAAATTTAATAAGAAATTTCAAGAAACGGAAGCAAAGATAAAAGTGTTGGAAGAAATTATTTTTAATGGCAAGATAAAACCACTCAAAGGGGGATGTTGATGCGTCTAGTACACTTAACGAAGTCAGTCAAACCAGCCAAGGATGCGGTGCAGAGTCAAAAATACGAGTAAAACCACCAACGTTTGACGGAAAGTCCTCATGGACGACATACCATAAACAATTCGAGGCGGCTGCCAAAGCGAATAGTTGGTCGCCTGAAGAAAAAGCCACTGCGTTGACCGTTGCCCTTCGTGGGGATGCATGTGACATTTTGAACACCCTGTCCCCGGAAGAATTAACAGATTATGAACAGTTGGTAAAACGGTTGGAGTTGCGCTACGGTGAGGCTCACCTAACAGCGGTGTATCACATCCAATTGAAAACCCGTCAGCAGAAGTCAACGGAATCCCTGCAAGAATTCGAGGCAGATATTGCAAGACTATCTCGACTGGCATATCCAAATACTCCAGAAGAATTGATGGAACGGTTGGCAGTGGAGGCATTTACGGATGGACTTCGGGACAATGACACTCAACAACGGATACGACTAGACCGACCTAAGACGCTAGCTGATGCATTGGCTCGTGCATTGGAATACGAAACTGTTAAACGGGCCTATAGCAAACAGGGAAGAATTCGGCTACTGCGGGAAGAAACGGATTCGTCAGAATCTTTAGAAGAAACCGTCTGTCGAATCATCTCCAAGTTCGACAAAGAAACTCGAAGACTAAGATGTTGGAATTGCGGCGAACTGGGTCATACGAGGAGGCAGTGTAGGAAAAATAATCCTTCCACAAGCACTCAACCTCAACAGCAGGAAAACTAGATAGGGTCGACGTAACGGGGCAAACGTTGACCCACAGACACAAAGACCCCGAACTTATCGCTTTTACGAAGGCCTTGAAGCACCAGCATGACAGTCTACTCCTAGACGGAAAAATAAATGGACGAAGATGCGTGTTTCTTTTGGACACCGGGGCCACTAGGAGCATAGTGAAGCCCAGCGTAGTTGAGGGTCCTAGCCGGGATATGTCAACTAAGTGGGTTCTGCGTACAGCTACCGGAGAGAAAGTGGTTGTTCATGGCGAAGCTAACGTGACACTCGAAATCGGTAAGACTGTGTTTGATCACCAAGTGCTTGTGGCAGATATTGAAGATGACGTTATTCTTGGGCTGGATTTTTTGCAAAAGTACGATTTTGACATGAATCTAAGAAGACGCGTTCTGAGATTGAATGGTGAAGAATTTTATTTCTTAGAAGACGGGCAGGAGGCTGTAACCCGAAAGGTAAATCTGGAAACAGTACCTGTTGAAATAAGTGGAGTGATTGACAGATATGGTAGGAATCTAACCAGTGAGCAGAAATGCAAAGCGCAGCATCTACTTTGTCAGAATGTCGACGTTTTTGAGACTGCCAAGAATGGTAGGGGAAGGACCAATATCGTAAAACACAAGATCAATACCGGTAATGCGCAGCCTATTCGTCAAAGACCCAGACGATTGCCCCTGGCGAAGAAGGAAGAAGCAGAGCGAATAATCCACGAAATGCAGGAGACCGGCATAATTGAACCATCATCAAGTCCATGGACATCACCGGTAGTATTAGTAAAGAAGAAGGATGGAACAACCCGTTTTTGTGTGGATTACCGACAGCTCAACAACGTAACCAAGAAAGACAGTTATCCGCTACCACGGTTTGATGATACCTTGGATATGCTTGCTGGCTCGAAAATGTTTTCCACACTCGACTTGAAGAGCGGATACTGGCAAGTTGCTTTAGATGCTGCCGACAAGGAAAAGACCGCATTCTCGATCGGCACGGGCCTATGGCAGTTTACAGTTATGCCTTTCGGGTTATGCAATGCCCCGGCGACATTCGAGAGGTTGATGGAGAAAATCTTGAGTGATCAAATTGGAAAGACCTGTTTGGTATACTTGGATGACATCATAGTAATAGGAAGCACCTTTCATGAACACCTGCAGAATTTGCAAGCGATATTCCAGCGGTTACGTGAGGCTAATTTGAAACTCAGTCCGAAAAAGTGCCACCTTTTCCGAGAAGAAGTTTCCTACTTGGGGCATGTTGTATCAGCAAGGGGCGTGGCCGTGGATCCAGAGAAGAAAAAGGGCCCGTGATGGAATGGCCAGTGCCTGAAAATATCCACGACATTAGAAGCTTCTTGGGTTTGTGCACGTATTATCGTCGCTATGTTCATGGATTTGCCAATATCGCCAAACCTTTGACTCGTTTAACCGAAGGTGACCGCCAATTTCATTGGGATTCGGATTGTCAAACGGCATTTGAGACTTTAAAGCAGGCTTTAATCACAGCCCCCGTACTGGTGTATCCTCTGCCCGATGGAACGTTCATTTTAGACACCGACGCCAGCAATGTGGGAATAGGAGCCGTTCTTTCGCAGTTACAGGATGGCCAAGAGAGGGTAATTGGCTATTTTAGCAAGACCTTATCAAAGGCCGAAAGAAACTACTGTGTTACTAGGCGAGAGATGCTGGCTGTAGTCAAAGATGTAGAACACTTTTACAAATACCTATATGGACGAAAATTCACCCTACGCACCGACCATGCAGCCTTAAAATGGCTTCTGAATTTCAAGAATCCGGAAGGCCAGGTAGCTCGATGGATCGAGAAACTACAGGAATATGACTTTGATGTAGAGCATCGGCCTGGAACAGGGCACAAGAATGCCGATGCACTTTCCAGAAGACCCTGTCAAGCGGATTGCAAGCAGTGCGATCGAATGGAAAAGAACGAAGAAACAATTCGACGCGTCACGGTAGTCAATGACGAGTGGTTACCTGAAAATATAAGAAAAGACCAAGAAAACGACCCGGACTTGAAGAAAGTGATGGAATGGAAAAGAGACGGAAAACGACCAACGTGGCAACAAATTTCTTCCTGTACCCAAGTACTAAAATCGTTGTGGGCCCAGTGGGACTCAATGGTCTTGGAAGATGGCATCCTGAAGCGTGTTGTGGAAAGTACAGACGGAGAGGAAGATAGGAAGCAACTGGTTATTCCTCGAAACAAGGTTAAAGAGGTGTTGCAGTACCTTCATGATGGATCATCGGGTGGTCATTTTGGAGTGACAAAGACGCTTGGGAAGATTCGAGAACGATTTTATTGGGTGAACTGCAAGGAAGATGTCAAGAATTGGTGTAAGGGGTGTACCACCTGCGCTGCAAGTAATGGACCACAGAAAAGGCCAAGGGCGCCAATGCGTCAATACAATGTCGGTGGCCCCTTTGAAAGAATCGCAATCGATGTGGCAGGTCCATTCCCAGAATCCGAAAAAGGTAACAAGTACATCGTGGTCGTTATGGACTATTTTACCAAGTGGGTAGAAGCCTATGCCCTTCCGAACCAGGAGTCGGAAACCATAGTTGAGGAGTTGGTGAAAGAGCTGATCAGTCGTTTTGGGGTACCCTTGGAGTTGCATTCAGATCAAGGGAGGAATTTCGAATCAACTATATTCCGTGGAATATGCGAGCTCCTAGGAATAAGGAAAACTCGAACTACTCCACTCCATCCACAGTCGGACGGCATGGTTGAACGAATGAACCGGACCTTAATTAAATATCTCTCCAAGGTAGTGTCTGATCACCAAAGAGACTGGGACCGCTATTTGCCATTATTTTTAATGGCATACCGTTCATCTGTCCATGAAACGACTGGCCAGACACCTGCCAGTGTCCTTTTTGGAAGGGAGCTACGACTACCTTGTGACCTCAAATTCGGCTGTAAACCAGGAGATGACTTGGCTGGAGAAGGATATGTTACCAACCTCCGAAGGAAGCTTAACGATATCCACGAGTCGGTTCGTTTGCACACGCAAATTGCTAGTGACAGAATTAAAGACAACTACGATATCAAAGCTACAGCAGGTGGTTATCAGGCTGGAGATCTTGTTTGGTTGTATAATCCTCGTCGTCGCCGTGGACTATCACCTAAGTTCCAACAGAATTGGGAAGGACCCTACGAAATAGTGAAGAGGATTAACGACGTGATCTATAGAATTAAGAGAACTCCGAATGGGAAGCCGAGGATAGTTCATTTTAATCGCTTGGCTCCATTCGCCGGGGCCAATGAGGAGGAGGCGCGGGCTAGATTATTAAGAGCTATTCCCTCCGAACCCACATTTGAAGAGTTCATGAAGGAAGGCCCCCATGTCAACAGGAGATTTGGAGTGACACAAGAAATTCCCCAAGACCTCTTTGCCATATCTAAGGAATATTCTCTGGCCCATTGCGTTTCAAAAGATCTCAGAACGAGCCGTGGTATCGCGTCCGAGTTTAAACGCAGATTTGACGGGTGGGAACGTCTTGAAGACCAAGTACAAAATAAAAGAAGGTTGTTGTGCCTGCCTGACGGACGACGCAATATCTATTACCTAGTCACTAAAAGAAGATGCTCTGATAAACCAACTTATAGGGATCTTTGGGACGCAGTAGTGGAACTCCGCAACCATCTTCTGGAGAATAACTTACAAAAGCTGGCTATTCCAAAGCTGGGCTGTGGACTGGATAACTTAGATTGGCGGATTGTGCGGAACATGATCGAGGTCCTGTTCCGCCGTACTGGAGTGGACATTTTGGTTTGCTGCAAACCGAATCGGACAAATCTTGAGAAGACCGTGGACTGTTACTTCTATTCCCCGGGGGGGATGTCGTGAAGGTGAGAACTGTAGATTCCGGCATGATCCTACGAAACGTACAGCGGAAAGGTTTCGGGACGAAACATCTTTAAGGAGGGGGCAGTGTAGCAAACACGAGTATGTTTGTGTGGGATCGGGTACACGTGTGTTAGAACGATTTAATCGATTAGCCGATAACCGCGGCGACTTCGTTGATGTGCGTCGTATTTGTAAACATGTGTGTTGTACCTGCCTTCCGGGAAAGCAGTTAGGCAGTTCAGAGGAAAAGAAACTAATTCCGGCATTTCCAGGGATCTCGAGAAAGTTCTGGAAATTGAACAAAAGAGTATATAAAGGAAGAGACGATCGCCGACAAAAATAATAAATTGACAGTGGTCGAAGTGCAATCATAAATAAATCGAGACGCGAAAGAAATAAATAGCGCAGTGAAAAGTGACATTAAATAAGCGGAAACAACTACTTTGTTATCTAAGTTTAGGAATAATTTTATAGTGTTTTAAGTTTTTGGCAATAATTAGTGAAAATAAATTGTTGTTGCTGTTACAAGTCTGAGTTTGAATTTGTTAAACCCACGAACGTTACAGTATTATTCTTATTTAAAGAAATCTAGTGGAATGACAACAAATGTCTACAAAATCTCTTTTAAAAACAGATTTTCCTTCCGGAATCCTCTACACAAGAATCTATTTCTTTTTATATTTTGTATATTGCCAGTAGGTTAGGAAATATTTATATTTGTGCAAAGTCGTAAAATTTTAAAGTTGTCGAACTCTAACATCCAGAAATAAATACTCATTCTCACACAAACATAGATAGATACATAAGTAGGTACTTATTTACATTATTACAAGTAAAAGTTTTCTGTTTTAGAATTTTATGTGCCAGTTAACGAATGGTCTATTTTCATCTTCAAAGCGAGCACACAAGACATCATCAGTAATGAAATGGAACTGGTTCTAATGACTATTTCGAATGAATTTTGATACGCAAAGTATCCGCTTTGTTTGACTAAGAACCATGGGAAATGTGAATGCACCAAAAATCGCAACATCATGTTTTAGAAAGGCGCCCAGAATAATTGGTAGCGAGTACCGTACCTACATCTAACTGGAAAGGTTTTTGGCTGTTTACTTCTCACAATCTCGTCAGAAGAATATTGCCTAACAACATGACGACTCTCTAGGTCTCTAGTGAGAGTAACTGAGTAATTGCATCCAACAAATCAGAGCAAAGGGTGACGCGGTATGAAAGTTAACAAATAAACTTAAATATTATTAGTACTTGTTTATAATTTTCCAGGTTGGATGAGCAAAGTACTTAATATAAGAGCAAATGTTTTTGTTTGCTCACGAGATGCACAAAAGTCACTGTTTTAGTGACCAAAGGCAAAAAAATTGCAGTGAAAAGTCTTAAAATGAACGGTATCAAGTCATAAATTCAAACGAGATTAATTACCTGATGAAAATTTAATCGTAATGGAAATAAATTATAGATATATTTATTACCACAATCAAACAACAAAATTGGTATACCTAACCTAATCCTACATTATTTAATGGTACAGTAAACCTTTAATATTACAATTTTATTATCAATTATTTCAGTTGGCACAGTTCGACGTTTCTGATAATTGCAATTTTGTTTTCGTACTTAAGTACATAGGTACATATAATACGTATTACAGACACATACACCTGCCAAGCTTGTTATATGGCCACAATATCAGTAACATTTCTTATGTTATGGTGCCTGAAACCGAACCTGATGTAACAAATAGTGCATACAGAGTATCAGTGACTAAAATTGCGTAGGTAATTTTTTTAAACCATACGCATATCTAATAATGTTACCTTATACACACATATTCGCAAGAAATTAAAAATAAAACCAGTTAGTTCTACATACGTGATAGCGGAACTTGTTTTATTGTCGTTTTGTTCGAATACCGCACGTCAAAATAATTTATACTATTTTAATTATCATCAATTAATCGATTTTAAAAACGTTTTAATAGGCAAGGTGTAAAAAAGGAGACCCCACTGATTGAGTTTACAGCTCGTTTTATTGCCGCTAAATGAACGTTTAAATTTTACAGATGGAATTAAAAATCTTTAATAGTAATGGAAAGTGACTATTAAGTACAACGTACCGCGCATCTCTAGTATCAGTGGCGTACGAATACCAAAATTTTTACACCCACATTTGTCCATTTGTCACATATAATTGACTCGAACATCAGATGTTATCTATTTATTTTATTATCTTAAAAGTACTGTTCGTAAATGGCCAAAACAGGTGACATATTCTAATTTTGTAATGTTTAAACAATCTTTAAACTGATGAACTTCTGATAATTACCTTCCCTTATTGATAATGACAATACGTTACTTTCTTACCCGGTATCTGGTACATAATGTAATGCACATCATACAGGTTGCGAAAGCGAGAACTTTTGCATGGGAGCCTCAAAGTAAAGCCGCTTCCTAAATGACGTAGTCGTACTTATAGGCGTGTCTTATTGCAGCCGCCAATAGCAGCCAGCGGTCGGTGTGCGTGCGCAACCGTACCGCCCCTTATGCTTCTGCCATCCATCATTAATGACAGCAGCACATTGTAACTCACCGTCAAGATTCACATTTTCGCATCCTGTATATTTATACGTTATCAAAGGCGCTCATAAATATGCATTTTGTCTTGTAGCACAACGATGTGTAGGTAATTATCTAACCTATCATATACGTACGTACTAAGAGAGACATTCACTTCGCATCCGAAGATAAAGGAAGCGGCAGTTGAGAATGGTTCGAGTCGAATTTGTATGCAATTAGATCGAGTTCACGTGTGGAATCTTAATTACATCAAATGAGAAAGCATTATCAATCAAGTAGTCTAGATTCGTACGTTTACAATCAATCGTATGTATGCGTAATATGTACCTATGAGACGCTAAATAAAATACTTAATAATTTATAACTAGCGAGGATGCAGAATAATTACAAATTACTCTAACCTTGATTGTGATTACTGATTAGAGAAAGCAAACTCATAATAAGGAAATTTCTTAATGAGGATATCGGTATCAGAAATCGAAAGAAAAAGAGACTCTTGTTATTTGGAAGGTTAAGAATTTAATACTGTTTCTCAATGTCATTAGGGGATGTCTATTAATTATGTGAGATGATTTTCTTTTAATAATCTGTATCCCGCACTCATTTAATGAGACTGGTGGGACCTCCCCCTATCCCAGAGAAATGAAATTATAACAGTTCTTTAAATTAAGAAGTTGATGTGAGATTTTTAATGACCCACCCCCTTTAAATGAAACGTTATGTGACTTCTTAGTCCCAACAGTATTAAAAATAAAACCAAGACGTTTAAAATATTGAAAATTAATTGATTTTGAGCTGTGTAAACTCTCTGACTTTTCTTTAACAGATTTTGTGTTATTCCTTTTTATTTTGCATCACTGCATAAAGGGACGTTTGGTTTTTTGTACTGTGTTACTTTATTTTAATTTGGATCCCTCCCTCTCTTGGTGATACTTAAGGTAAGATGCTGTGGGGCTCCCCCCAACAAAAGGATAAGAAATTACAATTATTCCCTCTTGATTTAAATGATATTTCACGAGATGTTGTTGAAACCCTTCCCTCCCCAAAGTTTGAGCTACGTAATTAATGAATGTCTTGTTAACATCTACAAATATTTACTTAACCGCTCATAAAAGTGCATTTTACCTATTAAAATTATAAAAAGAAGCAGAAGCAAAGTCTTTACCTTAATAAAGCTGCATAGTAAGTGGTAACTGAAGACATACCTGTAAAAAAATTTATATATTAATATCAATTAAAATTAGTTCAATAATTTATTTTTAATTAATTAACACATGTAATAATCTAATAATATTTATATACCTAGTGTGGTTTGCTTTTCGAATTTAAGAATCTTTCGTAATTTTTATACACAAACAATAATTTGCTATATTAAAAAGCGAACGAATGGAGCGATGTTGTGGTCTGTGCTCTTATGAGTTATGGCGACCTGCGAGTGTGCATCGACGACATATGAGCAAGCATTGGATCGTAGATTACAATATATCCTATTAAATTTAAAATTGTATGCTGTCATAATTTTAAACAGTGTCAGTCAATCAATCAACAACTTTGGATGTTCTACGTTATGATCTTTATTCATCTGAGCTGTGACGACCAGCGGATTTGTTTTGTTGAAAATTTCAAGGGGATGCAACTGCTCACTTACTGGCATTACAGAGTCATCATTGAAACGTATACATTACAAATTTACTGACGACTACTTTGTGGCTTTTGAAAACCTGGTTGTCTATCAAGGAATAACTAGTGGCTCAACAACAAAAGTGTTCGACATTTCAAAGTGTAAATAATTCAAAATCTGTAGGGTGGTAACGAGGGTTAACAGGTTTATACTCTACAAAGACTGCAAACTGCAACTTCCTCATTATGCAACATTTGTAATACTATATATATTATTATGTTGTATTTAAATTTAGTTTGACACAATCGGTTTGTTTAGCTCGTAACGTTTACCGTCTATCGTGTGAACGTAACAATTAATGAATTGATTTCTATTCAGCATTGTTATTTGCATTCGTTCACGCAGTAGGTACGTGTGTACGTACAAGAAACAATAAATTGCCACTTAATTACATAAATACCTACGTACCTACTTGTACTTACGTATACCTGCAAACTGCAAATGTTTACGTAACAAATACATATTTTATTATTTTATGCGTGTCGTATAGCAGGTGGGAATCTATCATGTAATGTACGTAGTTTTGCCAACATTGAGCGCGTCGAATGGCTCTTCTTGTGACATCCGAGAATTCACGCACGTTAAAGACCGCGGAAAAGGCGCGGATGTCGTGGCCGCAAACCATCCATCGCCATCGAAGGAATGTAGTAGTACAAATATCGAACAGCGGTAGCTTTACCGTTTAAAATAAATTGTCTTTATTGAGGAAGCCACTCAATTGACACGCATGACTACAGCACAACACACCACAAGACAACACAACAGATTGTCTTTTGAGATAAACAACGTTAAAAAAGAAGAAACCACAACAAAACATTTAATGTTATGTAAAATGTATCATCAACAGCTATGAGACTACAGAGATTCATTTAGCCGAATTTTTAAGTTATAGATAGAAATCGCTTTCACTAATTTTTGGAAGATTGAAATCGTGTAAACTTTTGGATTTGAATTTTATCATATTTTTTAATTGAATTGAGGATTGAATCAAGTTTGAATGATGAAAATATCAAAGACACAAATAAATGGGGAAAAAGGAAATTGGCACGAAAGATCCACATCTTATTTTAGTAGATTCAAAAAGATTTTCTTTTAACTCCCTTAAGATAGTTAGTAGTTTATTTTTCCTTAATACCTCCTTTACTATTTTTATTTGTTACATCTTACACTGGATATAACGAACACTAATAGGCTGTAGATTCTTCTATAACGGGCTCTTGCATATAACGAACATTTGAGAAACTGTCTGTGTGCAGTATATTGTGAGTAAAACAGTTTTTCTGACAACATCACTGCCATACAATTGTCTGCAAAAATACTGTTTTTAAATTTTTTTGTTACTTACAGTACGTC
The DNA here is from genome assembly GCA_029378335.1 of Agrilus mali. Classification (NCBI taxonomy): domain Eukaryota; kingdom Metazoa; phylum Arthropoda; class Insecta; order Coleoptera; family Buprestidae; genus Agrilus; species Agrilus mali. The sequence continues at coordinate 3,435,851 of CM055655.1, read as the reverse complement.
AATTCATTCTATACGTACATAATATAACCCATAATCTTATACTGTCAACCATCTGTCAACATTTGACATACCTGTAAAAACTATTAGGTACCACTATAACCATAGACCTCATTTAAGGCTCGTGATGAAAATGATAAAATAATTCTACTATACCTATAGGTGTGTTAACATAAACTTATTTATTTAAATTTTGAAACTTGGGCTCATTTGGTTATTGTTTATGCCGCTTCTTTTAAAAATATTTTCAAGTTCGATTTACATCCGGTTATACCGGAATAGAATGGTATATTTTTCACGCTGAATTCGAATAAAACGTGTAATTCTAAGGTAAGTTTGATAACCAACTTGTACACCTATGACGATCGGTTTCTGAGTTAATTTAATTTATAGAAAAAAAAAACGCTACCGCAACCCAAATTATAAAAAATCATAACTTCCACAAAATACGACTTAGAGTGTTGAAATTTTTACTAGTAATAGCTGAATATTAGTGCTAACGCCTTGACAAAATTGAATTAAATAATTTATACAGGGTGTTCAAAATAAAATTTTAAAATTGAAAAACTTGAAACACGAATTACTTCGTTTTTTCAAATGGCACCTACTATTTTTTATTTTTTCAGTCGATTCCTTTTTTATCCTCTTTCGTTCTATATGGATACTTTCTATTTTAAGTAATAATTCAAAATTATTCCAAAATTTTCAAATAAAATAAAAACTATCCATATGGATCGAAAGAGGATAAAAAAGGAATCGATTGAAAAAATAAAAAATAGTAGGTGACATTTGAAAAAACGAGGTAATCGTGTTTGAAGTTTTTCAATTTTAGAATTTTATTTTGAACGCCCTGTATAAATTATTTAATTCAATTTTGTCAAGGCGTTAGCACTAATATTCAGCTATTAATAGTAAAAATTTCAACACTCTTAGTCGTATTTTGTGGAAGTTATGATTTTTTTATAATTTGGGTTGCGGTAGCGATTTTTTTTCTATAAATTAAATTAACTCAGAAACCGATCGTCATAGGTGTACAAGTTGGTTATCAAACTTACCTTAGAATTACACGTTTTATTCGAATTCAGCGTAAAAAATATACCATTCCATTTAAAATAACAAAGTTGGTATCGACTTCCGGTATAACCGGATGTAAATCGAACTTGAAAATATTTTTAAAAGAAGCGGCATAAACAATAACCAAATGAGCCCAAGTTTCAGAATTGAATTCTTTCTACGAATTCATCATATACTTCTAATAGCCCATCAACTTGAAAAACCCTGTATACCTATAAATAATACAATAATTAAAGGTTATGAAAATGTGTTCTAAGTTCTGATAAAATATCAAAGTTAATAATAGCCATTTATCCTAGGTATGTATAAGAATTTAATTTAAAACCACAGGTAGGTTGGCGTATAGTTCTAATTGGTCTATTTAACGTACAGATATCGAGGAAATCCTCCAATTATGTCTTTAACATCTCCTAGAGCCTGCAGTACTTCCTGTTATTACGATATACATACGTGCAATTGTAAAGCACATGTGACAACGTTTCGATGTTGATTAAAAATAAATTAAAATTAAGTGAAGTAAAACTCACTTATAACTAACTTGCGGTTATAACGTACTTTGTCAAGATTCCAGGAAGTTCTTAAGGAGCACTTAATACAAAAATAACTTTTAAAACGTACTTTCCAGTAAACTTTATTGCGTACTTAAAACATAACTAAATAATTCCAAATGAACCGTACAAAAAAAGGATAATAATACAGGATACAGGATTAGATAAGTATTAATAAAACATGAAGGACTGTTATATAATTATTAGGAAATGAAGAAGAATAAAAGGATAATCCTAAGGAACATACCTAATAATAAAATTATACAGAAAATAAGGGGATTTCAGTTTCAATCATTCAAGAAATTCAAGGAAGAAAAAAAGTTGAACAATTCTAATTGAAATTAAAACACATACCTACGACAAACTCAATAACATGGATTAATAGTTTTCTGATACGAAATGTATACACATGAAGGTACACAAATATTAATAAATAATATAACCTATTAAGTAATAGGCAGATACTAATACAATAACGAAAAAACAATGGAGAAATTTTACAGTCCTATTAGTGGCAAAAAAAGTGCCTATATTAGGTACCCTATTTTCTTATAAAACTGAATTACTGTTTTTAATAAGGAAGTTATTGAAAAGTTAAAGCTAATCGAATGTAATACCAAAACCAATAATGTTTACTAAATTCGTTCTTTATAACATTCTAGTTATACATTTTACATGTACGAGGATCGATCGTTGGCCCACTATTTATATCACCTGTCTTTTATCGCCTAACCCTTTTGGAATCCTGGTCACTACAAAGTTATAAAAATTCTTTTTGCTTAAGTACAAACAGGATAATTGAAGACTATTTAATAAGTCAAAATTAAGGAAGAAAGTTTCCTACCTACTTATAGTATTATTTATTACTTCTTCTACTAGTAATTAGTGAAGTTAATTAATTCGAATAAACTGTTTAAAGTGCACTTCCACTTCATATATTATATTATACATATAGGTAAATGTTTTTATCTGGGTTGTCCCATTTATTAGGTGTCTGCCGTCGCGCTCTTTTTTAACTGTAATAGAAAGGTGTGAATGGCGGCTCATTGACATTCCATCGGACGTCGCTGATATAATATAAACTGCCGGCAATAATTCATCAAAATTCATAACGCGACACTTATGCTGAACTGTACTTTTTGTTTGTACACAATACCCATGTGAATGCAGTGAATATTTCGTAGAAAGCCGTCTTCACCTGGACAGTTATAAAAAAACGCTTCACACTTCAATGAATGAAATATCTTTCCCCATAATATTTATTAGTTTGTAATTTTTACTTTTGATCCTTTGTAAAAAAAAAACACCCAGTATGTGTATGTAATAATATGTATAATTTAATAACAGTAGTAAGTAATCGATAATAATTCATCACGATATTCTGCAATTTGATCTGTTACTTTCACTCCGTCAATTAAGAGTCTAAAGGACTTAACCACATGGCATCATCATCACCGAGGCCTAGTTTTCTTTGCGATATTATTTACTATTATATAGAAATGAAACTTGTACCTACCTATTGTACATAAATGAAAAATCATCACGTAATGTTTTACACATTAACCGACATATGGCGTTGTGTATTCCTTTCAGAATTTGCCGAAACGGTTATTTTTTTTGTTTAATAGTGTACGTAATTAAGTATATATACAGTATGCGAAAATGTGGACGTTAACGTACAAATGTGTCGCACTCAACAACAATCAATGGGCGAAGGGGTGGCACGGTTGCGCGCGCCGCGGACCGTTGTCTGCTATTGGTAGTTGCACGAAGACACGCCTACAAGCACAAGTATTGATCTCTAGAAACCGGCATTACTTTAAGAAACTCTATGTTGATGTTTTTCTTTTCGCAACCTGTGTAGTTGAAAGTTTAAAATAAAAATGTGAAGTTTGAGTCCTTTTAACAGAACAATTCTTCTCTACAAGAGTACCGTTAGAAGAGCTTCCAGTAGCATAACTGCTTATCCATTTTATTATTTAGTATGTATCTAATAAGGTAGAGCAAAAACATCCTCGTTTCTTTAGCATACAGGCGGTTCTACTGGCGTCAGAATTTAGTTCGAAATGAGTTCCGTGTGTGTAATTTATGGTTTTTCAAACCTGCAAGATAATGGATATTCCATCACACAAGTATCAGGTAGGTATTATAAGCCTTTTGCTCGGGTTAATACCCTTAAAGGAAGCACTGAACTCCTGAACTGCCTATTAAATAATAATAGTTGTCTAACAAAGTTGGCGTGAACAAAAAAGGCCTGTTTACGTACTTAATTCTCTCTCTTTCTTTTTCTATCTCACCGGTTACCTATCTGTAGTCTACGTGTATGTACCTGTGTAATATTGTTGTTGGATACACAAATGTAAGTGTGCTCATGAAGCTGTGCAATGTGCATAGAACCGGCTCATTCATCAAAATGCAGCAGAAAATTGATTTAATGTACTCGTACAGGGTAGTCACAAATTAAAAATATGTAGTATTAGTGTAATCGTCCATACTTATCAATATTAAGGGTATAGGATGCTGTTCTACCGAGAGGTACCTACTCAATTTTTCTACAATTTTAGAGGCACTTTATGGTCTTATCGAGAAGAAAAAATAGGGACATAAGTGATACACCCCAACGTTATAACCATTTTTTTTATTTTACAATAATAAGTAAAATCCCTGTGCAACATTCTATTCTAAACGAGTGCAAAATTATTATCAAATTACTATTATTACTATACATTTACCAATTATGCATGAATTAACCGTGGTGATTATTAACATTCATCATTTAGAAAACTGTAAAAGTGAGTACAAATTTTTCATTTAATAAAAAATATCTGCATAAAAGTATTTTAAAAAATTTCTGACGGGTTATTATTTCAAATATATTTAATAATGATATTGATATGTTAATTTTTTAACAACAATTACAGTATGCCACAATGTACCTACTGTACATTAATTTTAGAGAACACCAAATTGATCTACGATGTCATTATTTCCCCCTCTTACTTTTCTTGTGAATCGAGCTGTAGTTGAAGTAAAGTAGTGGCGTACGTAATGGCCAGATTAATAATCTAAAAAATTATAGTTTTATATATTCTACATAATATATTACAGCAAGAGGGTTGAAAATACCGCATAAAGAACGTTCCAATTGATACGTTGCAGTTGCTTGATAGAAAAAGAAGGCCTAGTGTGATGCAGACGAATCGAAGCTAGTTTCAAATAAACCAAAGTTTTTGTTGAAGATCCTGCTTCAATTGCTTCAATGTAAAACTCGTGAATCAAAAGACCAGTGTTTGATGCCTTATTATATAAAAAATAAAGTCAATTGTAACTCGTTTATAATAACATATATAAATTGAGTTCAATTTATTGAAAGTTTTACCTCATTTTCGATCATTTTCCACATATAAATGGTCAGAAGTATACTAGACAATGTTTTAAAAACCGCCATAGCATAAAGAATCATTCTGACGGGCGTTGATTTCTTGAAAGGCATAAAAAATATATAAAAAGAACTGTAATGTATATTAGTAGTCAAAACAGTTGTGTTAAAAATCAGATTTGCCAGAGTTCCCATTTCGAACGCTTTCAGTGTCCTTTTGCAATTTTCCAATATCGACATGTAACTATGTAACAGTTTTTTGAGTTTGATTACTTTTAAGTCTACAATTTGGTTTAATTCTTCTTCAGTAATATTTCCTTCTTTAAAATCTTCGCCGCTTTGTCTTAGAAGACTGATTTCTTTCTGTATCATTAAATTTAACGTTCTCAGCTCCCTTTGGAGATGACGATTCACTTCAAAATTTATCGTCATCATCAACCAACAAGATATCGGTGTTATTTTGTTATATATAATTGTACCATGAAAATAATTTTCTATATACATTATAATCGACCTCAAACTCAACCATGTAACCGCTTCACCGATGGCAAATATTACGAGTATTTTAATCCAGTTGGTGGTGAATGGTAAGACGTTTAATTTTTTATCAGTTTCGTAAATCTCTTCCAAAACCCGTTTTATAATTTCCCTGTTTATCATCCCTTCGAATATTATAATGTGTCGTGATAGAAAGGTCAAGATCTGGTAAACGCACTCAGTCAAAAAGAAACCGTGGGAGGTAAACTTGAATATATTTACAAAAAAACGTCGTCCAAAGTAACCGTATAAATAAATTATTATTACAAAGGATGGAATGAAAACTACATAGTCTGACCAACTGAATACAACCCTGCTGTTTTTTATTTTGAAAAACACGATGCCAAAGTAACGAGAAAATGTGAGAAGATTTGAAAGGCGTTCAAAAATATTTTTCGCCATTTTAACGGACGAGAAACTTTGAAAGGACTGCGTTAAAAACACTCTTGTGAGATCGTTTTATAATATAATTTTTTATGTTACACTCCTGAGTTTCCATGCATACCGTTTTTTAATTTTATTTGCCACAGCAATTTTGCTACATGATAATTATAAGCCCTTTGAACGTTAAACAATTTCCCAACGTAAACATAATTTATTGAGAATCAACAATTAATTATTTTTTCATTTACAGTTAATCTAGAATTTACTTATTCAATTTTATATTTAATTTAAAAGTCGATGACTAATGATAACAGATAACGAAAGTAAAGAAAAATGATTGAGGAAAATTAGTATTTGATCAAAGAATTAATTTCTTCACGAATGTACGTATAATAATTGATGTTAAACAGAGGTAACCATAAATTATCTTCTACCGGAAGAGACATTTACTCCATATTTTCTATGTAAATTTTTACCTCTGATGCTGATTCTTTAATTTCTTGTATTTTCTTTGTCTGGCAATTTTAAAAAAATAATTAATTAAAATAAAAATACTTAATGTTGGTTTCATAGATCTATGTATATTACTTCTGTTTTGTGACGAAATGTCCGATTTTGAGTTCATCGTTCCCTTAATTAACCGGACTATCAATTTTCGTTCATTTTGTTAAGAACAATCCTAGTTCGTTCTTGTTTTAATAGTTTTCATTTGATAGCTATTAAAATTAACGAAAACGAAACGCTTTTCGGAACAGTTGGACTTATTTTAAGATTTATGGCTGTCCATAAACTGCAAATAAAACACTGGGGAAGATAAATCACGCAACGTCAAACTCTACGCCCACGTACTCTTTATATACCACAAAACTGAATTCGTCAGTGCGACAACATCAATTTTTATACAAAACTCATCATATGTGCATACAACAATATTAATTCTTGTTAAAAAGGACAGTCAAAAAGATACGTTTAAAAATTTAACTGAACCCCACAATCGAATGAAGTTATGATTCAATTCTGCCTTCATCCAAGAAGAAGGCTTCAGTTTTCTAATACAGTAGTTGGTTTCAAAGATATGGGGGTCAAAAGAGTATCACCCCAGAGGGATTTACATGAGAGAATGAAACAATTTCCAGAGTTTTCTAGAATTTCCCAAGTTTCGAAAATATTCTAAAAAATTTCAGAAGGTTCAATAATGTTCTACAATTCTTCGGAAGGTCCAAGAATGAACTGGAAGGTTTCAGAATGTTTTAGAAATTTTCAGAAAGTTCAAAAATGTTTTAGTATTTCACATAAAGGTCGACAACGTTCTAGGTGTTTCCAGAAGGTTCTAAAATTTCCCAGAAGTTTCGAGAATTATTTCCAGAATATTCGAGAACCTTCTAGAATTTTTCAGAAGGCTTAAGAATATTACGGAATTCTATAAAAGGCTCTAGAATCTTAAAGCATTTCAGAAAATTTCATAACGTTTTTGAGCATTATAAAATCAACCAGTCTGATAAATTATTTTTTAACAATATGTATCTCGCTTATTTATTTAAATTTTCAGAAGTAACAAAAAAAACGCATGTGAACATTGCCATTTCGGCTTATTTCCCCCACTATCGCTGCTTTGCTAGACTTTAGGTCGTAGTAATGTTTGCAGCCAATAATTTGTTCGACAGGACTCCTTATCTGTCCCCTTATAAGTATACAGTATAATTACAATCTTCTTCCGGAACCTGATGCTACAATCGTTTAATTTACCATTTGTATAAAAGTGCGCTTCAAAAATAGTTTACTTTTACCTAAATAAAATTGTCATACACTTTTCTTATTTTTACCTGGCAATCTATTATAAATAGCAACATAGACAACACGTATTAGCAATCAGAACGTCCGTCGTCATGAATGCTAACGTCGAAAGCTGTTAATTGTAACAATCAATTCGAATAAGGTTTTTAAGAGAGGACAGCTTGATCCTAATTACAATTACGGCTTGGAAAATATCAGCTTTCTCGATAATAAGCTACTACATGCATTTTTCTACGATTGGCTTTCGCCACGATTTGCTTGTCGTCCGTTCAAAGTCATCAGATCGAAAAAGTTTCCACTCATTAACGGAAGATCCATGCAAGGAAATGTAGAGTGTATACAAAGAAAACTAAATTTTCTAGAATTTCCTGAAATTTATTGTAGTTTCTAAATATTTTTTATTATATATTCTGCACATCATCCTTTCACTTACGTACTTTTGGTATAAGGTACAACACGTCGTTTGTTATAACCGAGTTCGACAAAAACAATGTTATCTGCAGAAGTCAGGAAATCCTGCAGAGCGAATATTCACCTATGTATTAATAAATTAAAGATAACCATTAATCTAATGCAAACATTCAAGAGTAGTCTTTTTTTGTCTAATTTACTTATACGTCCGTTTCTCTCCAGCCAATTAATTTACATTGCTGCCCATGAAGGATGGCTAGGTACTATTACTATTACTGGCTACTATATGGCGAAGAACACTCGCAACATTAATACACGAGCACATACATATGTACCTACATAATTAGGTGTGCAGTAGATTTACAAAAGCGTCTGCGAGAGTAAGCAGTAACTAGAAAATTCGTAATTACTGGAATAATAGCTTTCTTCTACGGTAGAATAAACAAGAACCGCACGAGTCTGGAATTCCAGCAGCCATCATTCTGTTGCCAGCATGCGCTCGTTCTAAATCCGCAACGGTGAATTCGATAGAAAAAAAAGGAACACTAGGTACACTTTAATAGTAAAACAACGGAACAAGAAAGAAGTACAGTTTATTTTTACACCTAATGACATCATGTTTTCGAATACCTAACGTAAAGTTGACCTCGAACACTCGCTTCTGATAACGCCAAGAAAAAGCTTCCTCATAACTTTAACCAATGAAACTAACAACTCTAGCTATATGTAAAGAACTCAAAAATAGATACGATATTTATTAATAATTATTTTGCCACCCAGTGACTTTTAGATCGAAGAATACAAAAACCAGACATTTGGGTAGTTTTTAATTACTGGTATTATTTTTTTGGCAAACATTTTTCATATTTTTCAGAACTCCTCAAAAACATCATAAACAATTTAACAATGATTTTTATAAGGACCACAGGATTATTCTACATCTATTAGGTACATTTAAATTCATTAAGTAGTGCCCTTGTAAAACTTTAATCGATGAAGCTTAAACTTCATTGCAAGTTTTTATCAATAACAGGAAAGCAGATGCGATGTTTAGTTTTCAATTTTTTATTGTAAGAAGTCAAAAATAATGTTTTGCCACCCACTGACTTGCTTTGGTTGAAGAATAACATTACAAGATATTAGGGTCGTTCTTATAAATACTATTCCCTAATCACTGTTAATATTAATTTGGTAAACATTCTTTTATATTTTTTGAAAAGTTTGAAGCCTCTCACATCTTTCATAAAAAAATAAGGAATTACCTACTGTAGGTAGTGTAACTCCCGAAACTCCTTAAAAATTACATTCAAATTCTTTGGTACCTTTGTGAAATAAATTCCAGTTTACAGTAATTAATTATATCATTTAACCGCAGTGATGATCTAGATGTTTTTATTAATACCGTAATTGCCTCCATAGACACATACATACACTACTACATATAATATACGTAATCATTGACCGTTTATCTTTCAATGTTGGTGGCCTCCTAACCACTAGGTACGTCCCAGCGTGTGCCCTCTGATGATTGCCTATTATTTATTATTATTAAGGCGGGTTTTGCTCTACTTCCTCAAAATAATTAATTTGTAGGTACATTGGACTATTATATTATATTGCAAGTAACATAAGTCCCAACGAGATGCTGTAACAATAAGAACAGTTTATTGGTAGGAAAAGGCAGTTGTGCAAAGTTGGCAATTTAACACATGTGACCCATTAAAAAAAATTAAACGAGTACAAGTTTGACTGGTATATTAAAACACTATCCCACCTATAAATAGGCATATTATTTACAGTAGTTTAAAAAAATCTTTTAAACCGTTGCGTTAAAAAATGTTTTAAATCAAATTTAGAAATGTAAAATTAATTTCTAGAAATGAACTTGTATATAAGAATTCAGAATATTTCGTTCTTATGATTCATAAATGTTAACAATTAGTTGTAACAGATGGACATGACACTGGTTTTCGGTTTTGGCCACAGAATTTTTATTATTAATATTAGGTACCTACCATTTTTATAACGACAAATTCTTGAGAAGATTCATGTAGGATAGAATTAGTTAAAGAAATTATTGAAATAATTTGTGGTATGTCAGATTATGTAATTATATACTAATTTTTGCAAAATAAAATTTACAATTGATTGCAATTTTCAGTACAATTCAATTTAGTATCTAATTAGTTTTTGAAGATTGGAAGAATGCATAAAAGCTTTTTGTATACTGTTGCAATATTTTCAAAAATTTCTAATCGGTTAAATTACAACATCAACCAATTTGCAATTCATAAATTATTAATTAATAATTAAAATTTCATTGATAAGCCCCAATTTCTTTTATAATAAAATCAAGAAACGCGTACATATCCCGACATCTATCGTAAAGCTTCAACATTTTGTTGGCAGTATTTCCAGTCTAAAACATCAACTGAGTTCTCTACAACGTTCTAATCCTTATTAAATTAATTTTGCTGTTAAAATTGTTAATTATGGGACATTTTTATGTTTAATTTAAAACAGAGAAACTGAAAATGTATTCTATTTAATAAAATATTCTTTCATTGTCTTCATATTATTTCCAATCATAATGCTATTGCATGTTCAGAATGGTAGATGACGCTACTATTATTTAGAAGTGAATTACTGAAAAAGGTCTTTTATAATAACAAATTAAGGAATCGAAATAATTGTAAATGTAATTAATAAGCAAACTTTAATTGATATCTAGATCTATAAATATTTTCGTTTATAGATTACTATCAGAATTACTATAACTTTAGAGTCAAGTAAAGAGTTATTTTTACTATCTACAGTTTAAAAACTTTTCATTTTCCTAGCCAGTGGCGATTTTCCCTTATTGTCAATTGGTCAATAATTCTTGTTTAAATTTTGAATTTTTTCAAAATGTGTAATCGGTAGAAAGCAGATAGTTTTTCAAAAATTAATATTGTTTTCTACATTTGTTTCTTCAAAGCATTAAGTGGATATTATAATTATTTAGTTATTTCGTATTGTTTTTATCAAAAAAAAAAAACGACTGCTAATGCCTCCATAATATTTAGGCGCTTTATATGGGTTACTAAAAAATGCATTAGAAATTAAAAAAGGAAACAAATATATTGCCTAGGGCCTAGGTAGTACAAGTGTACCTATTGCTATTTTTTTAATATCTATTATCGATAACTAATTTTATATACCTATACAGGGCCGTAGCTAGGGGGGGCATTGTGGGGCAATGCCCTACCTTGAAATCACTATGCCCTACTTTAAAAATTCCAAAAAACTAAGATAAATTATTATAATTAAATTGTTTGTGCATAGTTTCAGATAAAAAAAAATGTAGCGATAGGTAGGTATCTGAACTTTTCCGAACATACCACACTTTGTGACATTTATTTCATATTATAATAATTCTTTGTTCTGTCTATAGAAGGCAATTAAAGCGCCATCACATGAAGCGATGGGTCTATTTAATTATATCTGTAATGCAGAGACGATTCCCCGTAGCATACATTGCAATATGGGCTATATTGCAATCTATGGTACGGAGAATCCCTTTTTAAACTAAAATAAACATAAATTAGAAATTTTTTATGATTGTCTGTAGTTTGGTTAAGTGAAGTGTACGGTAAAGTGTTTTAGTCAAAAATCGATACAATTGGTATTTTGATTGCTATAAATTGAAGATTCATTGATTTCGCGATGTATACCTACACGGGTTGAAGAGCAAATTGACCATAAAGAACCTCAGTGCTCAAAACAGGTGGACAAAATACAATTGCTACTCCTAGTTCCATAGCAGCAGGTTGGTCAACACATGTCGGTAATGTTAGCTGTGGTATTCCTTATGATATTGCACAAAGTTTGCAGAAAAAATATGATCTAAATGGTATTTTCGGTCGTATCTATTTACTCGTATAACCCCACCCAACAATTAATTATTACCTCACTCTTACTCAGACATGGATCTCTACATCCAAATTTGGAAGTTCAACCATTTTGTTCACTTGTTCTTCATCATTGAGGATTTAATAGTTCTTAGATACATGCTCATGCTCTGTCACAGAAATTATTTGTCTACGAATAGCTATTGAATGTACATCACTGACCTAGAGGTCAGTGATATACATGGTGATTGATTTAGGAGCCCGTGCTTCGAGGGCAGATCAATTATGATCAATTTTTTACTTCCGCCCTACCTGTAACCAATGCTGCCCTACCTCAAATTCGACTCTAGCTACAGCCCTGTACCTATATTATATAAGTATTTTGGTACACTAAATTTTTTTCTGCTAAAAAAGATAAAGTTATAGTTATAGAAACACTAAGTTATTTTCGGCAAGGAGATTTTTCTCAGTAACAATTTTTAATAGTAATATAAAATTTTATTTTTCTGTTACAGTCATGACGTTGGAAAAGCGTAAACGGCATTTTCCCTGAAACCCAATTAATAAGGGAAAATCACGACGACGACGTCGATTCGTCGACGGGCGGAGCGCTACGGGGCGTCGCGACGCTACATTGTTGCAATTCGTGCAAAGCCACATAGTATCCACTTGTATCATTGGTTCATTGTTTGTTTGACGCGGTGAAGGAGGACGAGTCGACGCCGAACTTTATCACGGCGTCGCGGCGACGACGTCGTCATGGTTGCCCGAACTTTTACTACATTTTTTAACACTGTTCATATTACATAATTGTAGAGAAAATAATTTTACAGTTGAACATGGATAACTCGAATCACTACGTGAAGTAAAAAAACTTCAAAGTATCGAGATTTCCAGTGATTTAATAATATCTAATACATACAAGTTGGTACATCTTGATTACTCTAAGATGAGCTCTGAAGATTTTACAGTCGGCGTAGAAGAAAGAAAGAGAACGCATTCGGAAGAAGAAAGATAGAATCAACGCTCGACAAATTACGACAAATAAATATACTAGTTTTAAGACAGGGGTGCTTGATGTCTCCTCTCCGGTAGTCGTTAATTTAGTTTATACCTGAATCTCCCGATACTGTTATGTATCCAAAATTATTATATGGTACATAGATAACCTTTCAGTAATGAAACGTGTTAATATCGTAGCATTTTGCACACTATATTGGCCGCTTTTATACGAGCCCTAACAACTATATGTTCGGACACTAAGGATTTTTTAACAAATAACCACAGAAATCCGCACAAACAAATCATTAATTTTTTTTGACAATGGATATAAGTTAAACAATAATTTCATACCATATTTATGATATATAAGGATAATAAACTTAATTCGGCATGTATGTCCAATAAAGAAACTATTTTACTGCTCAAATCGCTTGACATCTAATAGTTCGGACAGCCTCGAAATCCTTGAAATTATAGATGATTTATGAAGGTTACCGTGGACTTTTTGTTTCATGTCACTTTGTTGTCCATTTTGGAACTAGTTGTCAAAGTTTGCGATCTGAAAAGTCAAGACCATGGCTCAAGGGACTGCAACAGTTCTAAAAATTCGCGAACTGGTTATCCAAGAATATCTTAAGGCAATTCTATGCGGAAAATTTCGCAATATTTGAATTTAGCGAAATCTACAGTAGCAGATATTATTAAAAGATTTGGGGAAACTGCAAGCGTGAATATTAAAGGGAAAAGTACTGGCCGTTCAAAACTTGTCACTCCTAAAGACCAACGAAAGCTAGTGAAAATATGTAAAAATTCAAGAAGGGCTACTTTGCGCCAGCTAACAGCCCTTTGTAATGCCGAAACGAACCTAAACATTTCACGCTAATGTTGTAGAAATTATATCTATAAGTCCGGACTTCATTTTTACAAGGTATGCCCTATTAGCTTGTTTTGTTTTTTAATTTCAATCTTAACTATAGGTTTCCAAATATTCAGGCTAAAGAAAAACCGCTGTTAACAGACGACGGTCTGACGAGAAAAAAAAACGTTTGTCATGGGCAAAAGAAAGAGTACCTACAGTGGACTCTCGAAGACTGGTCTAAAGTAATATTTTATTTAGTGATGAAGCAAAATTTGATGTGTGCGTTGGGGATATGCGAAAAAGGGTGATTTCGACGCGAAGCTTTCCACAAAGATTGTTTAAAACGCATAGTAAAGTTTCCTCACGAACAAATGGTATGGGGATGCATGTCGGAACGTGGTTTAGGACGACTGGCATTCATAAAGGGCACAGTCAATGCCCAAAAATATCAGGAATTGTTGCAAACAAGTTTATTGCCAAACATACAAGACTTACATCCTGATGGAGATTTAATCATTCAACAAGATGGCGCATCATGCCATACAGCCAAAAGTACAAAAAAATAGTTGTCTGATCGGCAGATTATTACATTAGACTGGCCAGCGAACAGTCCAGATTTAAATGTGATTGAACAGTATGGCATGAAATGAAAAAGAAATTACGCGATAACCCTCAATGCACACTGACCAATCTGAAGTTAAAAATGCAAGAAATATGGAATATTCTTACACCTGAATTCTGCAGAAAACTTGTCTCTACAATGCCTGCAAGAATTCAAGCTGTAATTAAAGCTAAAGGGGACGTCACACCTTTTTAAAATAGTAATGTCCGAACTATTAGTTGTCAAGCGATTTGAGCAGTAAAATAGTTTCTTTATTGGACATATATGCCGAATTAAGTTTATTTACCTAATATATCATAAATATGGTATGAAATTATTGTTTAATTTATATTCATTGACAAAAAAAATTAATTATTTGTTTGTGCGGATTTCTGTGGTTGTTTGTTAAAAAATCCTTAGTGTCCGAACATATAGTTGTTAGGGCTCGTATTCTTTAAAATATAATAATTATATAAAATATTTCGACCATTTTTAAATGAATAGTCGGGCGATTTAGTATGCGCCCTGACAAGTACTCTGCTTCAAACCAAGCATGCAAATGCATCTCTGTGGCTATCGCCTTTTGCCATTGCGCATCTTAAGAACTAGTAATCCCGAAGACCATCCTAGAGTAATTTTACTGTACTAGTTTTTCATAAATGACCATTTGTACCTATGTATTTATTTCATTTATGTTACAGATGTATAATTGGGTAAATATAGGTAGTATCTTTTTTTAGAAGATTTAATTTTTAGTCAAAGGACAAAGTTTTGATGACAAATAATCGTGGAAATGGAACTGCTCGCTATTAATATAAAAGAGACGCTAAAATCGTAAATTATTAAGGGAATCCCCCAGAAAATTCGACTTATCAAGTGATATTCTAGTAATTGAAGTTCGAGAGTTCGGGTTATTAAGTGGATATTACGCGTAATCCTCATAGTTGAAGTTCGAGTTATCGGAGTTTGACTGTATATTTATTTTTATATACTTTTTAGGTAGGTATGTACAGGGTGATTCATTATAATGTCGCCCCCTTTTAACTTTGTTATTTCGAGTGTCCCAAAAAAATTAAAAGTATGGTTATATAGGTGCTACAAAATATTTTTTTTTCTATTTTTTTTTAAATGGATCACCCTATATATGAATTAATTTTTCGATTCCTCGTAAAACTCTAAGCATAATTTAAGATCTTATAACATACCGTAGTATGCCTAAATTCAATGGTTTCTGAAATATTCGCATTTGAAACGTTATCATCAAATATTTTATTAAACAACAACAAACCAAGAAATCTAACAATAAATAATATAACAAAAACAATTTTTAGTTAAATATAAAGATGCCCTACCGGGCCTCCATTTTCTTCAACACATTGTATAAGGGTTCTTCGTATTTTCTCTAATGAATCTGTTATGAATGCTGGGTTATTTTCATTTAAATTATTAATTTAATTCCGTATCAAATCTTTAAGATAATCGACGTTTTCAATTTGTTGGTCGTATACACGGTTTTTTATATAATGTCACTGTTAGTTATTTGTTTTCAATAAAATAGTAGGACTATCCTAGGACTTCTTGATTTGTAACAATTTTTTAATAAAATATTTTATGATAACATTTCAAATGCGAATATTTCAGAAACTATTGAATTTAGGTATACGGTATGTTATATAAATTATGCTTAGCATTTTACGAGGAATCGAAAAATTAATTCATTCACATTGCAATTATTTAGCAAAAAGATAGTCTTTTCAGCTCTCTACATTTGACTAGTTAATTAACACTAACAATAAGATGACCTTGCCGAAGGCCGTAACGTGTCGACAAATTTATTTGTGGATCAACAGCAACTTTTTATTAATAACTACAAGCAATAGATATATTTTATTTTAGTAGTTTAGAAATATGTTAATCAATTAATTTATTAAGAAATCTTACTGTTTGTCCAATGTATCTATTTTTGTCACAATTTCCACATTCTAACAGATAAAATTTTAAATTCCTTATTAATTTCTTTTTAGACCTAATGAACTTCGCTTATATTTATATACCTACGGTGTGTACGTAGGTATGTCTAAGGTGCACGTACCTACATGTCTAGGAACATTTGTATGGTATATATGTCAATGGTACTAACTATAATATAGATATATATATAAACATGCGTACATATTACTAGAAAAAACATGGACAAGACACTTTCGTTTTTTTAAGTACCAGTTGCGAATTATGTCACTATCAGTTAGTTAGTTACATTGCGAGTGTATACCTACGTCGAATCTAATGATTAACTGGGCAAGTTTGGACAATGGGCGTTGGTCATAAGTTATAACATACATATTAAACCGATTCGTAGGTATATAAATATGGTACACCTATGCACCATCAACCCAAAAACAGAACAAACGTTACTCAGAGAGATTGTCGTTTTCAAATCCCCATCTGGACTTATGATGGATGAAATAGTTTGGATAGTATTTATCGAACGTTTTTAGATATACATAGGTAGCATGTTCTTAAACATCTTTTTGGATCGGTCCATTGAGCAAAATTTTTTTGTACTTTATTGTAGGTACTCCTGAAGATGTACCATTTTCCTTACTTGTACTAATTTAAAATGTTTAACGAAGTATTGACGACTTAGACTTACTCATTTATAAAAAAAAGTAAATTTATTCAATACTCCGAGAAGTCATGAAATCAACATGCATATGCACATATACATAATATACTTTATTAAATTTAAGATTGCATGCAACTGCATCAATCAGGCAATAACTTTCATTTCAATTTCTACAAAATTTAAAGTCCCTTACTAAAAACTAGATAAATGCAAGTCAATCATGAAAATAAATATTTTTTCTTACTTTCAAAATTATACCTGAAAAGAACAGTGGATATGGATGGACTTGAAAAAAATAAAAAAAAAAAAGAAAGCACACGAAATTTCAAAACGAGTAACATAAGATTAAAGAGAATGTTAATCATACTAATATTATAAATGCGAATGTAAGTTTGTTTGTTACGCTTTCACGCAAAAACTACTTAACCGATCATCATGAAACTTTGCACATACACTCTTGAAGGTAGTAGAAGTAACATAGGATACTTTTTATTAAAAAAAAATAAAAATTTTTTTACGAAACATAAGAAAATTGTTTGTCAAAATATCGTCAAATTTAGCTACTTCAACGCCATCTAGCATCATAGTAATGAAGTTTCAACCCTGAATACTGTAATACCGGCCCACTGTATTAGAAGATCTAACAGCTAACCACAAAAATTACGGATAACCTCAAAAATGTGAATAGTTTTATACTGCATGTAACGACAGAAGAAAATAACAATAAATATAGAAAAATTAGAAACAGTTGAAACTATATTCAATTGAATTAGATATTGAATTAGATATTGTCGTCACCGTCGGTGCGGCCGAAGGAATTCCGATCTTACTCGCTGATGTTAATTCTTACTCTGCTACTATATTGACTCATTTCTATTATTATACCCTTACTCTTTATCTCTCTGCGGGCGAAGCCGCGGGCAAAAAGCTAGTTTTAAATAAAAGTCAAGATTTTCTATATTATTTACAAGTTGTCTTTGTTATTTTCATCCTTCTACCACCAACCCCTAATTTTTAATAGGGATATTAGTACTGTAATAATTTTCAACTCTCAGTGGTCGATAACTGATCAATTATTATCAACCGATAAGTCAGGCGTCTACTGATGTCACTACTCACCCAGCAAATAGCACGGAGTGGGGATGAGAATGAAGCAGATTTTTTTAGAATGTTACAACAGGCAGTTCAAATATGTTCTAAGAAGTAAAAGAATGTTTTATTATAACATTTCAGAATGATTTGGCAATGTTCAAGAATGTTCCAGAATCTTGAAGATCATTCAAGAATGTTGCAGAATGTTAAATAGAAGTTAGAGAATGTTTTGAATCATTATGGGATGTTCTGAATAGTTCTAAATTCGCGAATATTCTAGAATGTTCCATCAAACGTGTGATATATGTATTCTTATTGCTGCTAGTAGGTACTTAATAAAAATGTAATTGGAGTCTCATTTTGAAATAGCGATTAGAGTCTCTCATATGATCTGTAGAACACTTTGGACCTTATCGACAGTCTGATCTTACGTAGAGGTCTCATATTAGATACCTACATACTACGTGTGACATAATACTTAAATACTAATCGAATACTGACCTATAAAACAGAACATTTTTTAATTAACATTTCGATTAGCCGAACACGATAGAAATAAAATAGGTGAATATCAATTTCATCACCTGTAAAAATGACTCTATTTCAAGTCGA
Organism: Agrilus mali; assembly: GCA_029378335.1. Classification (NCBI taxonomy): domain Eukaryota; kingdom Metazoa; phylum Arthropoda; class Insecta; order Coleoptera; family Buprestidae; genus Agrilus; species Agrilus mali. The sequence goes on along the minus strand of CM055655.1, from coordinate 3,417,045 downwards.
TTACTACAGGTCATTTTTTATTTTGCCGTATCATAATGATGTGTTTACCAGATGCCTATCTCGGACACACATACGGACACGTACACATAAATGCGATTAAAATACTTATGTGAATAAAATCGAACCAGTGCGGTTCGGTGCGGTCGTGCCCCTCGGGCTCATTATTGGGACAGAAATATTTCGAGGTGTTAATTCTCCATTAATCGACGCCAATCAAGTTTAAATTGGTCATTTAGGTACAGTGGAAACTACAAGACATTCTTGTTAATTACATGTAACGTATAACGTACATATACGTAATAAACATTTATGGTTATTTATTTTGAACTCTTAAGGTCAAAGGAATTAAAAAAACTAACGGGTAAATATATAAGTAGATATGATAGCGAAATTTGAATAAAATGCATGGAATATTGATGAGGTCGATGTCGATTTTGACGTACGACAGGCGGAACTTGTACTTCCCTACAATGCTCGGCCGATTTCAGTATGCATAGTATACAGGGTTTTTCAAGTTGATGGGCTATTAGAAGTATATGAATTAGTAGAATGAATTCAATTCTGAAACTTGGGCTCATTTGGTTATTGTTTATGCCGCTTCTTTTAAAAATATTTTCAAGTTCGATTTACATCCGGTTATACCGGAAGTCGATACCAACTTTGTTATTTTAAATGGAATGGTATATTTTTCACGTGAATTCGAATAAAACGTGTAATTCTAAGGTAAGTTTGATAACCAACTTGTACACCTATGACGATCGGTTTCTGAGTTAATTTAATTTATAGAAAAAAAATCGCTCCCGCAACCCAAATTATAAAAAATCATAACTTCCACAAAACATGACTTAGAGCGTTGATATTTTTACTAGTAATAGCTGAATATTAGTGCTAACGCCTTGACAAAATTGAATTAAATAATTTATACAGGGCGTTCAAAATAAAATTCTAAAATTGAAAAACTTCAAACACGAATTACCTCGTTTTTTCAAATGGCACCTACTATTTTTATCAATCGATTCCTTTTTTTATCCTCTTTCGATCTATATGGATACTTCCTATTTTAAAAAATAATTCAAAATTATTCCAAAATTTTTAAATAAAATAGGAAGTATCCATATAGATCGAAAGAGGAGAAAAAAAGGAATCGATTGAAAAAATTAAAAATAGTAGGTGCCATTTGAAAAAACGAAGTAATTCGTGTTTGAAGTTTTTCAATTTTAGAATTTTATTTTGAACGCCCTGTATAAATTATTTATTTCAATTTTGTCAAGGCGTTAGCACTAATATTCAGCTATTACTTGTAAAAATTTCAACACTCTAAATCGTATTTTGTGGAAGTTATGATTTTTTATAGTTTGTGTTGCGGTAGCGATTTTTTTTCTATAAATTAAATCAACTCAGAAACCGATCGTCATAGGTGTACAAGTTGGTTATCAAACTTACCTTAGAATTACACGTTTTATTCGAATTCAGTGTAAAAAATATACCATTCCATTTAAAATAACAAAGTTGGTATCGACTTCCGGTATAACCGGATGTAAATCGAACTTGAAAATATTTTTAAAAGAAGCGGCATAAACAATAACCAAATGAGCCCAAGTTTCAGAATTGAATTCCTTCTACTAATTCATATACTTCTAATAGCCCATCAACTTGAAAAACCTTGTATACATCATACACATATTGTAATGTGCTTCTACCTGTAATAGGTGTACCTACACGAGTTTACAAATGACCAAAATTTAAATAGGTACAGTGAATTTCATTTATAACTACTTCGTATGTAAAGTCGAATTTTTACTTTATTTCTTTCTTTCTTTTTGTCAATATAGCGACTTCCGAATATAGCGACAGAATTTAGTTGTCGTTAAAAACGAAATCTACTGTATATCAATAGCTTCAAAAGGACAATACAAAAAAAATGTAAAATAACGTTTCTAGGAATTTCAATGGTCAATGTTCTGCAACGTTAAATTTAAGCTTCAACTCAAATGTTACAAGGAATATAAATCAGTATTAAGTCATACAAACGAATGAATTATTATTATGATTATGAGATTATGACAAATCTGAAGCAATCTTGCACGGTTCAGTTATCTACAGTGAAAATTTTTCACCATTTTTGAACATCTAACAAACATATTAAGAGAACCTTGAAGTATCTAAGTAAAAAGTAAAAAATATACCAAATGATTAATCTAATACAGTGTCAAATATTAATAATAATTTAATAGTAGGTACGCAACGCTGGGAAAAATCAAATATTGACATTTACAGTAATACCACCTCTGCCTATTTAGAGAGATCTATATAGGAAGATTTGGTTCGATATTGATTTAATTAAGTTTAAGTGAAAGCTTGAAAGATCCGCGTCGATCGAACCTTGAAATAAGACTTCGTCCTTTCAAGGGCGCGAACAGCACAACAATAAGAGGAGGTGCTACATTTAATTCGTACGATTTTACGTGAATTTTCGCAACAGTCATAGAGATCGAAACGCAGATTGTCATCAAGCAAAGGCGGTAGTATATTATGACGACAAGGCCTTTCCTATAACCCTACACGCAATCGTGATAACATTTCACATTTGCCGTCACGAACATTTATCATTTATTTTTTCTTAATATGTACCTAACTATATTTACCTATGTGATTTAGTTACCTATTTTATTTATTATGCATCTATTGATGATATAAAGGAGACAAATCGTAATGGTATCTGAAAAAACTGTATTTCCGCGTATTGTTTATAAAAATCCCATGGGGGTGTCAAAAGTGTTCGACGTTTCGTCTCCTATCACAAGGAACTTCTTCACGTTGTCTCCAACAGCGTTCATCAACAACCAATTTTAAGTAAAGTACATAGAAAGCCAAAATAAATATTGTTTTTTATTACAATGTTTATTTTTCGACTTGACAACAACAACTTCTATTAATGCTTAGCCACATAAGATACGTCGAGCAACATAGTTATTAATAATATGCATGTATGTATATGTAACTTTATAACTTCTTACATAACCAGTTTTTTTTTTCTTTTAGTAAATCGTGTACGAATCAAGTTCAAGAACTCATTGTTATTGCACTTATTTAAAGGTTATTAAAGATATCCTTTGATATCTACTGCTGCTAATAGGTATAAACTAAATGCATGGTGTTTCACGCTCCAATAATTCACGCCATTGCAGACTACAGGTATAAACCCAAATAGAAACCTACTTAACATTGAAATTGAATCTAACTAAGATTAATTGTTTCCTGGTTTTTAAAAAGGTAATTAAAAAAATACCGTGACAATTTGTTATTTTTTCCCCAATAAAAATAGACTACCTACACAAAATTCGGTTACAATTTACTCGACTCGACTTAAATTATATCGATAAGCGATATCAAAAGTTGGTTAAAACTGGGTTGGTTTCGAATATATGGAGATCAAAAGCGTATCACCTCCAAAAGCTTCACATGAGAGAATGAAATAAAAATTTCCTGAGTGTTCTAGAATTTCCCAGAAGTTCCGAGATATTCTAGAGATTTCCAGAAGATTCAAGAATATTCTAGAATTGTCCAGAAGGTTCGAGAATGAACCAGAAGTTTCCAAAATGTTCCAGAAATATCCAGAAAGTTCAAGAATTTTACAGAATTTTCCAAAAAGTCCAAGAATGTTTTACAACTTTACAGAAAGGTTGAGAACGTTCTAGAACATTTCAGAAGGTTATAGAGATTTGCAGAAGGTTAATTTAAATTAAATCGATAAGCGATATCAAAAGTTGGTTAAAACTGGGTTGGTTTCGAATATATGGAAATCAAAAGCGTATCACCTCCAAAAGCTTCACATGAGAGAATGAAATAAAAATTTCCTGAGTGTTCTAGAATTTCCCAGAAGTTCCGAGATATTCTAAAAATTTCCAGAAGATTCAAGAATATTCTAGAATTGTCCAGAAGATTCGAGAATGAACCAGAAGATTCCAAAATGTTCCAGAAATATCCAGAAAGTTCAAGAATTTTACAGAATTTTCCAAAAAGTCCAAGAATGTTTTACAACTTTACAGAAAGGTTGAGAACGTTCTAGAACATTTCAGAAGGTTATAGAGATTTGCAGAAGGTTAATTTAAATTAAATCGATAAGCGATATCAAAAGTTGGTTAAAACTGGGTTGGTTTCGAATATATGGAAATCAAAAGCGTATCACCTCCAAAAGCTTCACATGAGAGAATGAAATAAAAATTTCCTGAGTGTTCTAGAATTTCCCAGAAGTTCCGAGATATTCTAAAAATTTCCAGAAGATTCAAGAATATTCTAGAGTTGTCCAGAAGATTCGAGAATGAACCAGAAGATTCCAGAATGTTCCATAAATTTCCAGAAAGTTCAAGAATTTTACAGAATTTTCCAAAAAGTTCAAGAATGTTTGACAACTTTACAGAAAGGTTGAGACGTTCTAGAACATTTCAGAAGGTTATGGAGATTTGCAGAAGGTTTTCAAATTTCCGGAAAATTCGAGAATCTTCTAGAATTCTCCAGAAGGCTTAATAATATAATAGAATTCTATAGAAGGTTCTAGAATCTTAATATATTCCAGAAGATTTCAAAATGCTATTGAACGTTATAAAATCTACCAGACTGATAAATAACTTTGGCTATACAGTTTTCTATTATTAAATTCGGTGATAAGCATTCATGACCATTATTTATTTAAGTCCATAATCTAATAATACGTAGTAATCCGCTGACTTACTTTAATATGGTTAAAACAATGATAAATTTGGTTATACTCGAGAGGACCTTAATACTCGGTACGCTATATACAAAACTGGTTAAAACAAAGTTAGACACATTTACTTACATTCTCTTTGTATTTATTAATTCTTTATAAAAGGACCTCATTTTTCAGTATCGTGAATCGTGAATATTGTAGTCTTTTTCACCTAAATTTGCACTTGTCGACTTGTTACTTATTTTATTAAAGGTTTTAAAACGAAATAAAGGGAAATGGTGACGATTACGTTATTACAAGAAATTCTTACATTAAAATACACCGTGGAATACACACAGGTTGCCAATGTTGAGATAAAAAATAAGTACATTATATTTGATCTTTTCGAAGTTCTGTCCCATATAATAATTTAGTAATTCATATCAGAAGTATGTAATAAAACTAATGATAAGTACGTTACTTTTCTATTGGGTGCTCCATAATATTCATACAGTAGGTACCTATCTACATTAGAACGAAAAGTTCGTGGTAAGCGTGTACATTATAAATTACTTTTGATACAGCTAAAATACCATTTATATTTCTTAAAACTTGAGCTGTAAGGTAGTGTAAAAAAATAGAATTGATTTTTAAACCTTTACTGAAAATATGAATGACATTATATTAGGTACCTATGTACCTACATGACACACGCACGCAATGTAGGTCATTCTGTGGTAATAGTTCATTAATATTGTCAACTATACTTGATATTATTGATACATTAACCATTAACGAACGAAAGTATCGCCAAAGATCCGGATTGTGCGTTTATTAGGTACTTGTAATAAACTGTAACCTTCAGTAATGACAATTGAACTACAGAACAAACACACCAATTTCAAATCAGAATCCGAGTAATAAATGCATCATAAAATTAAATTTGCTTCATTATTTATGTATAAGTTAAGAATTGTAAAAAAATAATTAAGACTTCTAATCCATTTAAACAAAAATCTCCATCAATAACTTGTGTAAAAAATAAATCCTACTAAGCAATCAATAAATAAACGACTAATAATTCCTACATATATTTATATTTATATAAAAATAATGTCTGTTTGTGTAAGAATCATATTCCACAAATTCCACTAATAATAAATTATATAATAAGTATATTTAGTAAGTGCTCTAGTTTCTAACGGCCTATAAATGACCAACTGCTCTAAATTATCTACATACGAGGGTCAAGTTAAAAGTTTTTGTACATATGTGCAGATGGGTTCATCAATAGTATCTACAATTAATTCTAATCTACGCAAACTTTGTGAGTTATATTAAATTGATTTAATATAAAAGTTCAATTTTGCCCTGAATAAATTAACTGTAAAAACGTTGAAAAAATGAATTTCCCATGATCAAGAACAGCTGAAAAATCAATAGGTCACACAACGACTAACTATAGTATTTATTAAACCTCATGGAAAACCATAATCAATTGTTGAATATGTGTTTGTTTTGGGGTGTTAATAATTAATGAAGTCTTATTTATAACAATTTTTTAATTTCTTACAATATTTCCTGAACTTTGGTACCATTATGAGGAATTTCTATTTAAATATAAATATAACTCTGGGGCAAATAATGAATTTTTAATCCGCCATAAAAAAATTAAGGACATACCTAATACCAAATATTTTAGTTAATGGTTTATGGCATAATAAAACATTTGAGTGACATTTACAATTACCTTAACATTATTGCGGTAAATGTATTACTTCGGTAGTTAATCTCGTTGATTAGGTAACCTTTCTTCAGAGATCGATACAAATAGTAACATTGCGAGAAAGGAGAACCGAAATCGAATTAATCTACAATAATTAAAAAAATCTGTAACAATCTATTTAACTGGAGCAAATAAATAAATAACACCTTCAAAATTATATTTGACAGCTTTTGTCTGTTCTAATTAATATACCTTTTAAGCTTTTTTGTATTTTTGGTACCTATTATATTATCTTTTTGTAAATAAAAGTATCGAATGATTTTATAAAACTGCTTCAAACATTTTATTTCAATGAAGCCGAAACAACTTTTAATAAAATAATTGGAGTAGGTATTGTATTAATTACCTATCAATTAATTATATAGATTCATTAATTTTTGCACTTAATCAGATAATGAATTCGTTTTTCTGAAATACTGGAAATAAAGTTTTATTATAATGTTATAAGGGTCAGTATCAGTATTTTTCACGGTCATTGCAAAATATTTCGCATCTATTAATAAGTAATAAGTTACGTTATCGAGCATGCTACCGAATTTTTCACCAACGATCTGATGATAACGGCGGAACTGTGTCAGTGAAAGGTCCGGGGCGCACTACCATGCATTAGGCACACCTTTTTATTTTCCTATATAAACCGCGAATTGCCTACAATTGGATCATACACACACCTCGACATCTCAGAAAAAAAGGCAACACACAAGATCAACACAACACAAGTGCAATGGTTCTCAAAGTGAGTGATAACAGTACAATTAACCTTTAGGTGGTGGTGGTGCTTGTGATTATATTTTTATTATTTTTTACTCACAAATGGTTAATTTATATACTATTAATTTTAGCTGTTCGCCTTCGCTCTCCTTGCATCAGCAGCTAATGCTGGGTTTATTCCAACCGCCCCAGTAGCTGTTGCAAAATACAGCGCAGCCCCAGCAGTATCATACGCATACCAATCCGCCCCCATCGCAGCCCACGCACCCGTAGCCGTTGCCGCCCCCGCAGCTTACGCCGCAGCCCCAGTCTACCAAAAATACGCCGCCCCATTGGTCCACGCAGCCCCTGTAGACCACTATGCCCACTACGCCCCCATAGCCCACGCTGCACCCATCGCCAAAGCCGTCGTCGCCGAACCCTACGCTCCACCCCACTATGAATACGGTTACTCAGTTTCTGACCCTCACACCGGTGACTCGAAGTCCCAACAAGAATCACGAGTGAACGATGTCGTCCATGGAAGTTACTCATTGATCGATTCTGATGGTTTCAAGAGGACCGTGGAATATACCGCTGATGACCATAACGGTTTCAATGCTATCGTACACCGAGAGCCCCTTGGTAAAGTTGTCGCCCCAGCCCCAGTGGCTTACGCAGCCCCAGTCGCTAAAGTCGTCGCCCCGGCTTTAACGTACGCCGCCCCAGTTGCCAAATACATCCATTAATTCATCAACGATCCATCGCTCGATTGACTCGATATAGGAAATTGTGTTAAACAAAATCGCGACGAGCTGGTTTTGTGTTGTATTATTATTTATTTTTGTGAATATATAGCTTTATTTATAAGCGCTTTAAACGTAAATAAAATTTATTTATAGCAGATGTAACACTGGCAATTTATTATTTTAATTCGCCATTATTATCTATCTAACGATTATTTATTGGGAACTGAAATTTTACTGCATAAACTAGATACTACCCCCAATTAGAAAAAGACAATATTTCAATACCAAAATATGTTTCCTTGTTCACTATCAGTGAGTTCCCCTTAAAGATTCTTCAAGGATAGTCTTTTTATTCCTTTAAATTTACTTTTTTTACTTCAGTTAGTAATTTTTGTATCAAAAAATATCAATCAAATCAGAGAAACTAAATTCTTCGATTATTCATTGTTTCACAATTAATTGATATCCTCGTTCCTTCCTTTTACGTCTTGTTGTCTTAACGAAACATTTTCAAATAGGTACACGGTACAAAAAAAAAGGTTGGCAGCATTTATGTCACAATAATAATTCACCATACTATATATAATATAATAATAAATGTTTACATTAATTAAACAACAAAAAGCGACAAATCAGGTCAGGTATACCAATTATTATATCGACAGATACATGTGGTTACTAATGGTCGGATCACCTGCCCAATTACCATCTGGTAATGACCATTCCAGTGGACATTTTTATGAAATTCGATATTATAAAAGCTCTCAATACCTAAAAACACCATAAACCATTGATACATGGTATTGCTCACACACAGTGCATATTTGAGTGCTAGTTATGAACATTGCAACTGAGGTACAATTTTCCCAATTGTATTTTTTATATTTTCTTGTCGTTAAAACGCTTTTTTCAGATAATTTTTCTTGCCTACACATGGACTGTAGCAACTGCTGGTGTTCAAGAAGCTCCCGCCGTTTCTTACAGCTTCATATCACGTCCAACTGACCACATTCAACAGCACTATGAGCCCCAACCACAGCTGATAAGGAAAACAGTGTCGCCAGTCCTGTACACCAGGCCGTCTTACATCAGTCATGCCCCCACGATAATCCACCACCAACCGTCGACACCACTTCAGATCCACAATATCCACGAACCCAAAGTTACTCTTCCACAAGCCATTTACACCCAGCAAGTCCACGTCCCAACAATTCACAAACAAATTAGGATCAGTCCCGTACATATCCCGGCAATTCACAAAACGATTCAGATTGAGAAGGAACAGTACGCGCCGGCCCATTACGAGTTCGGTTACTCGGTCGAAGACCATCATACTGGGGATATAAAGAAGCAACACGAGGTCAGGAATGACCACGTCGTTCAGGGAAGTTACTCGCTTATTGACCCGGATGGATTCAGGAGGGTGGTGCAGTACGCTGCTGATGACCACAAGGGGTTCACAGCTGTGGTACATAGGGAACCTATTGGGAAGGTTATTACGAAAGTGGCTGCTGCACCGACTCTAGTTAAAGTGCCTCTATACAAAGATTTCTACTAACAATAAGTAACCAAATAATTTAAATGATGATTTTTATTGTTAATTAAAACTTGATAAATAGAAATAGTATCTTCGTGTACTATATTTATATGAACAATACATAGGATGTAGAATGTTAATTTAAATATTGTATTCATATCATATAATATAAATATTGTTGCATTTTGATTTTGTCTTTTTTACTCTAAAAAATAATACTAGGATTCAGGGAAGATTAATAAACGATTTTCGTATATAAATATTAAGTTAAAGTCAGTATATCGCCATCTACTGGTATTTGCTAATATTTTCACTTTATATGTAGATTTAGAAGGATAGAAATTTAAAATTTATTTCCCATTTTGAATAACTGTTTAATTAAAACCACAAAATTGCTGCTGTTATATTTTAAAAAAATCTATTTTTATTTATTATTTAATTCTTGATGAATCACCCTGATGAATAAATAATCGTCTGGTTTATAGGTACGTAGTTATGTAATGCATAGTACCTAATTAGGCAATTTGTACCTGAAAAATGTATAAACATGTTCGCCAGTATGTTACGATAACGAATCAGCACTGTCAGAAATTGTTACAACTTCTAACAACTCATACATGTATGTGGGCATCTACAGTCGACCAAAAGTAAAAAATAAATTAACTCAAGCACTTATTATTTCTTATTCGCTAATAAAAATAATTATGCTAAAATAGTTTTTTCAGTAGATATAACCTTTAATATTTGAGTGACTGCTGCAGATTCAGTAAAAACTTTCAATAAACTACTCCAATGGAAGAATAAAAAATTTGCAACGGAATGAAACATTTATAAACTTGCTTACAGTATTCATACAATTTTTAATAAGTTTTTGGTTTACAAGTTACTTAAGTAACAATGTAATTTAGTTAACCATTAATTAATGAACGGTTGTTGATAATGGTTTTTCTCATTACATAGTTTCAATGTTTTAAAAAAATTTGAAAGCAGAAGTACGTTTTTCAGTAACCTGTACTTACATATTCACATAAAAATGTAATACAAAACTAGATGCATTTGTCGATTTTTGATGTACAGAAAATCATATCAGGATGGAAAACGAGACAAAAGAATAACGAACAGCTAAGGAAAGTTTTTGGACTATAAAAACCATGTGATGATAATTTATTTTTATTTATAAGAAACTGCTCAAATATTGCAATTAATATAAAACCTTGAGGTGTTTAAATACGTATATAGTTGTTGGAGCTAAGCAGCTACATATATCATTAATTTTTTTCTCATTCTCCACTAAGGCACTAATGCTTACCCTATCAGTTTAATTTCTCAAAATGTCATCTCGATGACTGAGAATATGACCGACAATTCCTAATTCCTGTTGTGAAAACCTAACCTAAACTTACTAAAACATTATTAATTTATTTTATTTTGTGAGAAAACAGTTTCATTTTCTTTTCTTCCCAGTGTATCCGATTGAGCTGTCGACGGTCGAGTCGACAGCCGTTGGCAAAATTTCGTTTTTCTCGAACCGAAGTATGCAGTTGTAAATAATTAATCGAGACATTCTGTCTGTCTGTTTTCTTATTATTATTAGGTACCTATAACTCAGCCCTGAGAGCAAATACATAAATACATGAGTGTGTATGTGTGTGTGTCTTAACGACACTATAGCAGTATTCATTGTCGAGTAACTAAATATTTTATCTCGTCAAGTATCGGGCGTTGGTTCGCCAATTATCTGACGATATCGTTCCAGAAACACAATTTCTTTCGATTGATTATTTAATAATTGTTATTACGCAAAGTGTCTCGACACCTAGGTATCTCTGAGAGAGTGAGAGCTTTGCGTATGTCATATTTTTATGCATGATGGTAAAATGGGCCATCGACTTTAATTTTACAAAACTTCTTAATCAAGCTCATGCTTTTAGTCCGGTCAATTTAGACATTCGAAGCTACATAAATTCCCACCAAGCTGAAAATCAGTAAAATTGTTCAAAATATGATTAAAAATAAAATTTTAAAGTTCCCCATCTTTCCCCTGTATGGAAAAAAAATTATTTAAGGTCAAAGGTCCAAAAAAATGAGTTTTTCGCGATTTTCAGCAAAACGGTAAGTTTTATCATAAAAATACTTCAGACAACAATTGTAGATCATAAAATTATCTATAAAATATGTATCAATATTTTTTTTCCTAAGAGCCACCGTTTCTGAAATATCAGGTCAAATGAAACCCAGTCCCTTATTTTATACGCCAGTGTAACCTCGAGACTACATCTGTCTCCTGTTCAATTGTATGCGTGGCTAGGGTCCTATACCTGCTTTATGTCAGTGTGCCCAATAAATGAAATACTGTTAGTCTCAGGGTTGCCAGATTAGGGTATTTTCCCCAAAAAAAATAGGGGATTTTTTTTCCTTTGGGGCATTTTTTTGGGGATATATTTTTCAGGGGAATTCTTCTGGGGAAAAATTTTTCTCTACAATCTTTTTTCTATTTGCACTAAATATTTTCTAGTTCTTGGGGATTAATTTGTCACATAGCTTATTTTGGGTTATTTTAGAGATACATATTTTATAGATAATTTTATGATCTACAATTTTTGTCTGGGGTAATTTTATGATAAAACTTACCGTTTTGCTGAAAATCGCGAAAAACTCATTTTTTTGACCTTTAACCTTGAATAATTTTTTTTCCATACAGGGGAAAGATGGGGAACTTTCAAATTTTATTTTTAATCATATTTTAAACAATCTCACTGATTTTCAGCTTGGTGGGAATTTATGTAGCTTTACTCTTCTTGAAAAGACTTAGGCTTTCACGGCCGGCGTTTTTAGAAGAAATTGTGAAATCCGGGGGCGTAATGTCCATCGCTGCGGTTGTGCTGAGACTGATGGACATTACGCCCACGCTACGTTCCCTGAGGATGCCAACCACAGTTGTTGGCGAAACGTCGGATAAGATACTTCTTCGGTGTTCTCACCGAAGAACAAACAATCCTAGACCACAGCAAGCCCGGATTTCACAATTTCTTTTACTCTTATTTTTTGGTCTAATTTGACCGGACTATTTTTGGATTTTTAAATTTTAACTTTAGTTAAAATAATTAAGTTACAAATATTAAAGGGTATCGAATAGTAGCATAAGAAGACGACTGAAGTTCCTTTCCATCAAGAACAGAACATCCCATTGGAATTATTTACAAATTTACGAACAGAAATCTAATCCGGGTCTTCCTTTACCCCACTTTATTCCTGTTTAGGCTTCTAATATGCCTTTCATTAGGTATTAACGACCCAAAGTCCTGCTATTTATTTCTAGTTAGAATAAAGATTTATTTCGCTCCAACAACTATATTTTTGAATACTTCGTGAATTTATGGTAGTGTCCTATCATATTTTTTTTTAAATCCATATTTACTTTAGTAATTAGTAGAAGACTCTTTTTTAAATATATGCATTAAAAATAATCCCAGACGTGATATATTTTTACTTGTAAAACAATTTACGTTGACGTTTTTATAAAGAAAAGTATGTAGGGAGATAATGATAGTAACAAAAGTAAAAGAGGTCGAAAGGTCGTATTACATTATAGTGTATTTTCTTAAATTTTTATATTAGTTGTTGTGAACAAAAGTTAAATTACATTATTAGCAAAAGGTACGAAAGTATCCTTCAGACTATCTATCGTATTAATTACGAAGAGCTGTTGTTTGCATTTAATCAATTTTCTAATTAAAACTGACCTCTGAATAGTGACCTTCACACATCCCCTTTTTATTACAGTTTCACACACATATGTGTAATCGCTTCCCACGCGCGTCATCGCGTGGCGCGTTTTGATTGAAAATACCTCCGGCTGAATCTAACTGGGTCAATTAGGTAAAAGTATTTGCACAATAGTGGACCATTTTTAATGACAGACATGCACACAACGCACATAAGTTACTTTACGCCCGAATATACCTACCTACCTACCTACATACTTGTTTGATGCAGATAGATACCTGAGACATTTCACTTTATGGTAGGAATGGACCATGCAGTCGAACCTACCATATAAATACCAAATTAATTAACCCTCAAACAGTATCAGTATCGAACAGTGTCTCGAGTACATTATTCAATTAAAAATGGCATACAAAGTAAGCACATTATTATTTTTAATTATCTACTCTATTAATTTTCCCTATTGTTTTTCAGATTTTCATTTTAGCAGCAATAGTTGCGTCAGCAAGTGCAGGACTACTTCCTGCTTCTAATGCTGTTTCCTATGCATACCAATCCGCCCCTGTAGCCTCCCACGCACCCGTAGCCTACGCTGCAGCCCCTGTTTACCAAAAATACGCCGCCCCAGTAGCTTCCGTTTTCCATGCCGCCCCATTAGTCCACGCAGCCCCTGTAGACCACTATGCCCACTACGCCCCCATCGCCAAAGCCGTCGTCGCCGAACCCTACGCTCCACCCCACTATGAATTCGGTTACTCAGTTGATGACCCTCACACCGGTGACTCGAAGTCCCACCAAGAATCACGAGTAAACGACGCCGTCCATGGAAGTTACTCATTGATCGATTCTGACGGTTTCAAGAGAACCGTGGAATATACCGCTGATGACCATAACGGTTTTAACGCGGTTGTGCACAGAGAACCCCTTGGTAAAGTTATCGCCCCGGTTGCCTCAGTGGCTTACGCTGCCCCAGCTATTAAACTCTTACACTAACCCAAATAGTATCTATTTTTTGTATTCTTTAGACAATATGCTATTTCTAAATAATTATATTATTTATTTCAATCGTTAAAAAACGTGAAAACTTATTTTTTCTAAACAACCCCTATTCCCTACAGACCCTAGAGTGTGTATTATATTTAAAAAGTTTATTCTCTGGCAGACTAACATAAATGATTCTAACATTTAATTCTCTATTAGATTTATGATTCTTGGGTGCAGACTTTAAAGATGAGGAAATTGTATTCGCTTTTTGTGATGAAAATGTGGTTTTAAATTGTTTATTTAATAATGAATATACAACTAGTACAGGTTCTCTGATCTATCGGAAAGTATAAGAAGTTCATTGAAGAAAAAAATAATAAACAATTGTCGTTTATTTTATAATATAACACAATTGGCAATAAAAAATACAGATATAATGTTATATATAATGCTGTAATTAACGATAATTCTTATTTAATTCGACCATAAAACGATTTGCCATGAATTACAGAAATATTATGAATTATGAAGTGAACCATAAGCAGAAAATGTGTATTGGTTCAATTAAAAATAAATTTTCATTTTTTTTAGTCCGTATCTATTGTATTTAGGTATTTATTACCAGATTTGTTGTTTTAAAGTACAACGTGATGTAATATTACAAAAATATGTACTTTCGACAATTAATAAAAATATTTGCAGCAAATACTTAAATTCATTTTAATACTAATATGCCTAAAAAGTTTGTTTTTAACTCTTGGTGCTGTACTTTCAGGTCGTTAAATACTTAATTTGGAAACTAATTATTTTATTACGTAGGCACTTACTTTGTTATTTTACATTTTGCCGAAGAAGAACATAAAACAATTCGGTAGTATTGGAATTTTTGTTTGAATGTAATTATTTTAATACCATACAGTATTAACTATATCAATGAATTTAGAAAAAAATGCACGTCTTTTATGTACTTATTAGTTATATTTTCTTTTCTTGAGGCATTTCAGTTGGTTATTGAAAATAGTAATCCCGAATAAACAAAAACGAAAATCGTATGGTCAATCAAATAAAAAGTAGAAACTACAAAAATACCTTATTACTTTGGAAAAGGAAGAACTATTTTATTTTAAGTAGGATGTAACTATAACAGTTATTTGTTATAGATGTGGTATTAGAAAGTTAGAAAAATATGAATTTCAATCAGTATCCAGATTAAGAAATTAGAGAAATAAAATTGCAATGTTTATTTGAAACATTAAAATATGTTTCGAATAAATTAAGATTATCATTCAGATTGTCAAATTTGTAACTTTGACATTATAATTCAAAGCTGTTTAGAATCGCTGGAAATTATATGTCTATTTCCTTTATTCATGCAAAACCTGTATGCAGGTCTGGTAACTTAAGAACCGAACATAGGAATTACCCATTTATTAGTTGGTTTTTTTTTTTTTAATTTTTCTTCGTCTAAACCATGTACCTACTATTTATCAAAATTTGATGCCGTCTGTTATGATTGCATGGAACAGAATATTTCTATGTTCGGATGTTCGGTTCGTAAGTTACCAGCAGTGTATATCTGTCTAAAATATCTTACGAATTTTAATTGACGTGCTGCAATAATAGAAAAATGAAATTGAAAATTATTCGTTGATAAATCGTGCGCCCCAAACCAGATTTGGGTATAATTAAAACATTTATATTAATTACCATAAAACTTTATAGAAGAACATGAATAAAAGATAATTAAAACAATTTTGGAATGTTTGTAATTAATATTTGCACTATAGGGTGCTTTTTTTATACGTAACTCGAAATAATCAAAATATGCTGGCATTGAAGCGTTTGTTTAGAAAACTAAATTACATGAAAAACATTTTTTATGATACATCACAACGTCATCTTCAAAAATGAAAGCTAAAGAAAAAACTTGTTCGAAAAAATTCCTCATCTTAAGGTGAATATAGGCGCACACAGACAGTAGATTCTAAGTGAAATTATTGATGATAGTCAACAGAGAATAATAAAATAATAATACAATATCGGATTTCCATAACATCCTGTTCGAAAAAGATAAAGTTAGCAAAATTGTTTTTAGATAGCTATCACATTTAAGCTCTATCGATAGGAATTACCTACGAGCGTTTAGTTTTGATAGATAAAAAGAAAACAATAACAAATACATTCTTTCACCTTCACGCTAAATACTTGTATCTAGCAAAAGTATTTTCTTTACAAAATCGTAGGTAATGCATTTGGTCATCAATAAACAATCATTTACACGACGGTATCATTTACAACTAACGTATTTAGGTACCTACTACTTTTTAAGTCATTAACAGTGGTATATTCAAATATAGGTATAAATACTGCTCCGAAAACCCTCAGTCAGTATCCCGTCATCACAGTAACCAACACAGGTCAGCAAAAAAACAGCAAACAATGTCGTACAAAGTAAGTTACTTTTAAAATATTTTCCTTGTTTCTGATTAATTATTTTTAATTATTTTATTAGGTTCTTGTATTAGCCGCCATCGTGGCTGCAGTGGCTGGACACGAGTACGAAACCGCCCACAAAATAATCTATGGTACCGCCATCCAGCACAAGCACGAGTCCGAATTTGGCCACAAAATCCACATCGTCCACCCCGTTCACATCGTCCACGAAATCCCCGTCCACCACGTCCACGCCGCTCCCGTCCTGGTCCACGCTGTCCCAGAGGTACACAAGCAAGAACCAACCCACGAGCCCCACTACGAATTCGGTTACACCGTACATGACCCACACACCCATGACGTGAAATCCCAAAAGGAAGAACGTTACAAGGACCAAGTTAAGGGAAGCTACTCCCTCGTCGAACCCGATGGTCACCACAAGAGGGTTGTAGAATACACCGCTGATCACCATCACGGTTTCAATGCCGTTGTTCACCGCGAACCATTGCACAAATGGTAATTTCGTCGTATTTTATGAATAATTTATGTTAATGTCTATATAATATGCCCTAACTTATCAATAAAACGTTTTCATACTACCTACTTAATATTGTATTTGTTTGAATTTTTAATTACCATAATAAGATATTTGATAGCCACGAAAGATAATGTTTGCTACCATTAAAAATATGATTTATTTGAAGAGATGAGAATTATAGCACACCTCCAAATTAAAATTTAAAATTGAAAGTTGTTGCGTTCAATGTAAACTCCCTATCAAGCCAAAGTTTAGCGAAACAATTGTTAGGTGTGATAATAAAACCTGTTAAAATTATCTGTAGACTCCATTCCATATAGTCGAATTTTCCCTACCCATCAAAAACTTTACAACAAATAAAAGAATAATTGATTTCATTAATAAGTATCAAACATTTAAGAATTATTTTAAAAAAAAGTTCTGTATTTCATTTTTTGTATTTTCAATTTCAAATGCATGCTACCAACCCCCTTTTACATTTATAAAACACCAGTAAAAATAAAAACGTTAACAAAAGGTTTGGGGGATAAAAACAATTTAAAAAAAGTAGTCCTACAGATTATGCGCATGCAAAAATTTCTACATTATACTTTTAATAACAACTTGTTACAAAGGAGGGGTATCGATAAGATAGGGAAAGTGACCCCTTTAGAAAAATTAAAAAAATATATTTTATGAATAGCATGAGCCTTATACGTGAATGAAATGAAAATACAATTTATTCTCCAAAAATGTCTTTAATTATTTTAAAAATACTATTTAAATAAATATGCATTCTTCTAAAATATTTTGAATTAAACTTACATTTGTTAGTTTTGCAAATAATAGAAGTAACTACGTTTTCTTCACAGGAAATATCGATAGACTGTGGTCAAAACGGCGGTTTTTTTTTGAATAATTATACATTTTTTACTGTATCAAGTTTTATTAGACATGAGCGCATTTTTTTAGCATTTTAATTTTTGTAGTTTTATGTTCGCTGACGTCTGAAGAACAACATATAAAAAAATAAAATAAAACTTTTTTAATGCATAAGCATTAATTTGTCATATCAAATACACGAAACCAACGTACAGCGCGTCATCGATTATAGTCAGTTTGTGCAAAATGCAACAGCGAATCCTTCGAGGGCGGATGGTCTGGTCAGATGATTTTGATACAGAATAGATATATTATTATCAGTATATTTTGTTTCATTTTATTATAACTTATGATTTCTTGTATGTTAAACCTACAAATGTAAGTTTAATTTAAAATATTTTAGAAGAATGCATATTTATTTAAATAGTATTTTAAAAATAATTGAAGATATTTTTTGAGAATAAATTGTATTTTCATTACGTATAAGGCTCATGCTATTCAAGAAACATATTTTTTTTAATTTTCTAAAGGGGTCACTTTTTCTAGCTTATCGATCCCCTCCTTTAGGGAATATGATTTCGAAAAAAATATTAGCTATTTTACAAAAAAAAATAATAACTCTTGGAGTCGTCTAAAATATGAATCTAGATCGTATACCAAATGACTCTGAAGAAGTTGCTTTTTATTTAATTTTTTTTAATCTTGATTTTGTAACTGTAAACAAAAGAATTAAATCAATGTGTTAAAATGAAAAAACAATTGCGCGACTTTTAATTCAAATTTCCTGAAAAATAACTAATCTCTACAAGTGGTCCAATTTGGAAGAGAAAAATTAAAACATCAGAACTAATTTTGACCAAAAAAAGATGAACTCTTAAATTTTGTTAATATTTTTTGTAAATTTTAAATTAAACACTGCTCATATTAATTTACTATAGGTACTGATAAACTTTTGACTTGGAGACTACTCAGTCAAATGAATTCAAAAATGAAAGCAAACACCCTGCATTTTTAAAAATCGATAAAAACAGGTTACAAAGGAACTTTACTGATAACCTTTTATGTTGGTATGTAATTTTATATTAGGATATTAAAATAGTTAAAGTTACAGTTACATATTTAAAAAACGAATTATATTTCATTATAACTAAGGAAACTATAGGTACTATAAGAACACGAAATAAATCTGCAATTAAAAAAAACTGTAAAATAGGTGCAATATTATTTTTTTATACAAACAGTAAAGGCCGTATGAAGTACAAAAAGGGTAATTGACACAGAGATTATATCATAAATATCATTGAAAGTACTAATTTTTCTAAAAATGTTTTCAAGGTATTTCGTCATTTGTATTATAATAATTCAAAAAAGCCGACTGCTTATTTTTATTCCAAAAAAACTAAGTACATTCGGTGGGTACTTTGAGTAATTTCTTTCAAATAGGTACTTAATTGCGGCCAAGTATTACAACAAAAGTAAAAGTATTTTCGAGAAATCCATACGAGTACCCATCAATTTTCACTTAAAAATAATGAAATGCTTTTTACTTGATTTTATGTTAATTCGTTTCTTTTTGTAGTGGGACATTAAATATATCGTAGGTATAAAAAGAAATTGTTATCAGGTCACACTATCAGTATCAAATCATCTGACTACAGATCTACAACTAATAACAACTCCTTCTAAATGTTCTTCAAAGTAAGTATAACAGTTACTTTCCCTTACAAACCTAAAAAAAATTGTAGCATTTAAGTGTTACCCTTAATAAATTGGTTTAATTTTAAATATTTTACTATTTATATTTTTATTTTTCTAATAACATCAGGTAATCGTTTTGGCTGCCCTTGTGGCAATTGCCGCCAGCCACGAACATCATGGACACACATCACACGTGAAACAGGAATCGTCTTATGGTTACGACTTCCACTTCAGCCACACTGGCGAAAAGAGCCACCACGAAGTCCCCGTTCACCACCACCACGAAGAAGAACAACACGTTCAAGTCTCCCACGACAATGGTCACCAACATCATTATGCCGCCCCAGTAGCCCAAGAATCTTACAAACACGAACCAACCCACGAGCCCCATTACGAATTCGGTTACACCGTACATGACCCACACACCCACGACATCAAATCCCAAAAGGAAGAACGTTACAAGGATCAGGTTAAGGGAGTTTATACTTTGGTTGAACCCGATGGTCATAAGAGGATCGTTGAATATACCGCCGACAAACACACCGGTTTCAACGCACACATCCGCAGGGAACCAATCCATCATCACTAATATTAGAAACGTTTAATTATTGAAATATTTATTTCTCTTATTTATGGTATCATGTAAAAAGATCTGTTATGGCTTAATAAATGATTCTCGTACAAAAATTTGATTTTCATGTTCAAACTCGTTTATCTCTGCGGTACCATGTTGTAGTAAGACAGGGACGATAAGTGTACATACCAAAGAATTTTGTTAATAAGTTTTCCTGCTGGTTTTCGACATTTAGTGCTGTCCTTCGTCTTGCTAAATATTCAAGATCAAGACACTACAAAATTTCAATAGTAGATAACACCGTGATTTCTTCAGTTAATTTTTTCTCAGCTAATATGCAAGCTATTATGTGGCGAAATAATAATTGTAGAATAAATAAACAATTTCCAACAATAGTTTCTGTTATTTTTTGTTAATAGAATTGAGTTAGAAGGTTTAACATCAAGATAATTATACAAAAAGTTTGTAAAAAGATCCAACAAAATCAACCAAAGTAAATTAAGGATATGTGGACAGACAATAACTGAAACAAATGAAATTATTTAAGCACCCCTGTAAAATTCGATGCTTGAGGACCAATAAAACTAATTTTAGAGTAACAACTCATGACGCAGAAATCATTTATAACTAAAAATGTGATATCAAAAGTAAAAAGAAACTAGTTAATAATTTGTTTCACAATTTTATTTAACAAACTGACAATATTGTTTCGGCAGTTATGCCATTATTAAAGTAATTGTACAGGTAAACTTAACTAGTATTTATATAAAGGAACTTAAACTAATACAAATATACAAACATAGGTACACAGAAGCATATTTATTGGTTTGTCTTAGTTGATAACTTTAATAACGGGGAAATCCTAAAATCCGTCTGGTCATTTGTTACCTGTTTCTGTTCTGTTATTGCTTTATGTATTTCTAAAATTTCCAAGAGATTTAACCGTTTACCTTTATTGCAATTATGTATGAGCTTTAAACTATTGTTATCTATAAAATGATTATTTTCTAAACAGTGTTCCGCTAATCCTGTAGTCTTTTTACAATTCTGAATAGATTTGTTATGTTCATTTAAGTATAAACAAAACCAATTTAGGCTCTTTACTAGTGAACAACAAAATAGATAAAAAAGATATTTTAGAGAAAAACGGTGTCTATCAAATAAAATGTCAAAATTGTCCTGCTATTTACTTAGGACAAACAGGTCGGTCATTAAAAATTCGCTTAAATGAACATAACAAATCTATTCAGAATTATAAAAAGACTACAGGATTAGCGGAACACTGTTTAGAAAATAATCATTTTATAGATAACAATAGTTTAAAGCTCATACATAATTGCAATAAAGGTAAACGGTTAAATCTCTTGGAAATTTTAGAAATACATAAAGCAATAACAGAACAGAAACAGGTAACAAATGACCAGACGGATTTTAGGATTTCCCCGTTATTAAAGTTATCAACTAAGACAAACCAATAAATATGCTTCTGTGTACCTATGTTTGTATATTTGTATTAGTTTAAGTCCCTTTATATAAATACTAGTTAAGTTTACCTGTACAATTACTTTAATAATGGCATAACTGCCGAAACAATATTGTCAGTTTGTTAAATAAAATTGTGAAACAAATTATTACCTAGTGTTTCTTTTTACTTTTGATATTATAACATGTTTCACCAAGAGCCTAGCCAAAATTCTATTTCATTAATAAAAATGTGAGTTTAATTTCGATTTTAAAATACTAGCATTTGGGATCTTAAAAGAACAGTTTAAAAATACATTTCAATCGTTTTTGGAAAAAAAATTTTGGCAGTAATTGCTGTAAGATTCTCTGAAAGAAGTCGTTCAAATAGTGAATTAATCACACTTTTATTTCAGTTTTTATTTTAATTTCTGACAAACCTATAATTGCAATTAATTAATGGTAATACAACAACATTTGTACTGGTTGTAAAGTAAATGGAAATATGCAATTGATAATTAAATATCAAGAAGTTGTTAATAATAAAAAAAGAAAATGTTTCAACAAATAAATTTATTTAAAATAACTGTACAATTATATAAGAGTTTTGAATAAATCTTTTTATTGAAACACTTTTCGTTTATTTTTAAAAATATTTAAATTATACAAAATAATTGTACCAAATTGACAGTTTAAATAGAATTAATGCCGAAAACGCTTCTTTTATCACCAAGTTCTGACTTCATCAGCTCTGTACTACCAACTATTATTCTTGAAGTCAATTATAGCAGTTCTGAATAAGAACAGATTTTACTAATTTTAACCCAGAAGAAGAAAAGGCATGAGTATACATACCTACTTAAAAAAAATTAAGTACAAACTAATAATAATGATACCATAAAGTTGAACTGAATTGAAAACTCTACGCTAATGTTATTCGTAATTAGTGCCTACCAAATTTTCGGAAAATTTAAAAAAGAGAAATGCCGCTAAATATTGGCCAACAAAATCAGGTTCGATTACAATAACCACACATTGCTTTAGGTAACGTGCCTAACTACTCTTTTTTTTTAATTCTAAATACTACTTAGAACACAATTAAAACAAATAATAATACCGGTTAAGTAACAGTAATAATAAATAATAGCAATTCCGACATAAACCCGTAAAGTAAAAGCTTTTTTTAAGAAAATAATCAACACCTACCTAGTACAAGTATTCATCAATTATCGCTTATAAACCGATCACAATTATTACCTGATTCGGCCTTAACGCGTTTTGCTTTATGGTGGGACATTATTTTTATCATATAAATTGGTTTCGTTTCAACCCTTATTTATCAGTGCCTATCGAGCCATCAACTGACAACAACAACTACTTCAAAATGTTCTTCAAAGTAAGTATACAAATTGATTTATCTTCTTAAATATAAATATTCTTTTTCCATTTCTTTAAAAGTGCTACCCTTAAAGTAGTTTGATTTTAAGTATTTCATTTTAATTTTTTTTTTTTTATAAAAGGTAATCGTCTTGGCCGCCTTTGTGGCAATTGCCGCCAGCCACGAGCACCACCATGGACACAAAACACACCTCAAGCAAGAATCATCATACGGTTATGACATCCACTTCAGCCACACCGGCGAAAAGAGCCACCACGAAGTCCCCGTTCACCACCACCACGAAGAAGAACAACACGTTCAAGTCTCCCACGACAATGGTCACCAACATCATTATGCCGCCCCAGTAGCCCAGGAATCTTACAAACACGAACCAACCCACGAGCCACATTACGAATTCGGTTACACCGTACATGACCCACACACCCACGACATCAAATCCCAAAAGGAAGAACGTTACAAGGATCAGGTTAAGGGAGTTTATACTTTGGTTGAACCCGATGGTCATAAGAGGATCGTTGAATATACCGCCGACAAACACACCGGTTTCAACGCACACATCCGCAGGGAACCACTCCATCATCACTAATATTAGAAACGTTTAATTTATTTATTTATGAATTTCACTTAACTATTTTGTGCTATGTATAAATAATAAAATATTTAATGTCGAATTTATATGGTCTTTGTTTATTCTAGTATCTTGTTGTAATGGGTCATATTCATCCCTGTAGCTAGAATCTAGGGGCTCAACAACAAAAGAATATTCTTGTTAGATTTTTAATTTAACTATTTAATTTTATTAATAATTTTTTGATAAGTGATATTGAAATATCTTCGTGTAGATACCACTGTTTACATTTTCTTCTATTTGATTATTTTTGGCAATTTTTTGAATTTCTGAATATAATCAGAAATTAAGGCTTATGTTAACGTCTGGATTGGCTGATAATGATGAAAAAGTCATAGAAGGTAATAGGTAATTTTTTTTGTTTGTTTCGTTATTGTTAGTTGAACAATAATTCAACTATTCGATAGTTGATGCATTTTACATCACTAATAAATAATTTAAAAGCTAATTATTTGTAGTAATTATGTAACATTTTTGCAAATTTTATTCGTCTTTCTTATTTTCCCTACGTCCATATAAAATGTGACAACATATTACCTTTAATTACCTCTATTCCCATATAATTTTCAATTAAAGAGTTTTGAAACACTTTCTGGGTTAATCGATTTAAAAAAAATCTATTTTTGCAAAAGCCAAACTTCATTCGGCATACACTAAACACTTTGTTAATGAGCAGAATCATTAGTAATTAGTAAATGATTTATCAACCATATTAAATGTTTACGCCATACATTAATTTGTTTTTTATTCCAAACATTTTGAGCAAATTTTAGTTTTCTGAAGAGAGAAAAAAAAAACGATGTTGACGATGATAAGTGCTGTAATAAAAAAATCAAAAAATTGAAGAACCTACTGGAAATAAATGTATTAGAAGTCATTTATCATAAAATGGTTTAAACAATTATTTCCCTAAATTATTTATTAGGGACGTAAAATGCATGTTATCGAATAGTTAAATTATTGTAAAACTGACAAAAACGAAACAAATAAGAAAATGTATTTACTTATTAGCTTTTATCAGTTTTTCATCATCAGCCAATAGAGACGTTAAATTATTATAAGATTTAATTTTTGATTATGTTCAGGAATTCAAAGAAATTGCCAAAAGGGCCTAGTAATGAAATGAAGGAAAACGCAAACAGTGGCAGTTACACGAATCTACACGAAGATATTTCAATATTACTTATCAAAAAATTATTAAGAAAATTAAATTGTTAAATTAAAAATCTAAGAAGAATAGAGGGATGACTATGATCCATCAGTACAGGACATTAAAATAAACAAAGACCATATAAATTCGATATAAACTATTTTATTATTCATACATAGCACAAAATAGTTAAGTGAAATTCATAAATAAATAATTAAACGTTTCTAATATTAGTGATGATGGATTGGTTCCCTGCGGATGTGTGCGTTGAAACCGGTGTGTTTGTCGGCGGTATATTCAACGATCCTCTTATGACCATCGGGTTCAACCAAAGTATAAACTCCCTTAACCTGATCCTTGTAACGTTCTTCCTTTTGGGATTTGATGTCGTGGGTGTGTGGGTCATGTACGGTGTAACCGAATTCGTAATGGGGCTCGTGGGTTGGTTCGTGTTTGTAAGATTCTTGGGCTACTGGGGCAGCATAATGATGTTGGTGACCCTGGTCGTGGGAGACTTGAACGTGTTGTTCTTCTTCGTGATGGTGGTGGACGGGGACTTCGTGGTGGCTCTTTTCGCCAGTGTGGCTGAAGTGGAAGTCGTAACCATAAGACGATTCCTGTTTCACGTGTGATGTGTGTCCATGATGGGGTTTGTGGCTGGCGGCAATTGCCACAAAGGCGGCCAAGACGATTACCTATTATAAAAAAAATAGTAAAATAAAATACTTAAAATTAAACTAATTTAAGGGTAGCGCTTCTAAAGAAATGGAAAAAGGATATTTATATTTATGAAGAAAAATTAATTTCTATACTTACTTTGAAAAACATTTTGAGGTAGTTGTTGTTGTCAGTTGATGGCTCGCTAGACACTGATAAATAAGGGTTGAAACGAAACCAATTTATACGATAAAAATAATATCCCACCACAAATCGAAATACTACAATAAAGCGTAATTATTTATGTTACGACTGTTATTGGTTTATAAGCTGTTATTGATGAGTACCTAGTTGTGCTTTATTATTTTATTAAAAATCGGTCTAGTTGTCTAGTTCTTGATGAGCTTAAATAGAAATTGTAATTACTAATTACTCTATTTGAAGTAACGAACATAGCCGCAAGTTCATTATTTGGTTCTAGGTATTTAAAGCATTCTAAGTACCTTTTTAACAAATTATTTAGGTACAATAAATAAATAAAGTTTAAATTGTTTTAAACCAGTACTGATATTTCATTAATTAGATACTCAGAACTGACATTAAAACACTACAATGTTATCACAATAATTTTCTTCATTGAAAAATTTCAGTTTTTCAATCGACTCCAAATAATACGTAGTTTTATCAGGAATGTATTAGACACATGGAGAAGCAATAAAATTCCTCTTTACCAATTTCACCCGAGTAACTACCCGACTTATCACATAACAAGAATCGAAATACTGTCAAACTTTGATAACTTAAATAATTTCGAGGTATCGAGACTTCAAGTTATTGAATAGTAATACAAATACATATGTATGCACTCATTTTTTGTAAGTGATAATTTGTATGATGTGTTTATTTCATGTTAAAAATACATAGATAGAATGGGTAATATCTTTTTTCAGTGCACCACTTTTCACTTTCTTTTATGATTTAAATTTTAGTCAAAAGACAAAGTTTTTCAAATACGTTTTGATGATAAACAATTAATCGTAGAAACTGAACTGCCTCACTGCTTAAATGCATAATATATAGAGCATCACTATTAAAAAGAGACGTTAAAATCGTAAATTATTAAGAGATTCCCCCCAGAAAATTCGACTTATCGAAGTTGGAGCCAAATATTATTTTCGGGTTATTAAAATTTTCCAATTGAGTAATAGAATTCCGAGAATTCGAGTTATCAAGTAAAAATTACATGTTGTTCTCATAGTTGATGCTATTGCCAACCAATTTGGTTCGACTTTTCAAAAATTCTACTTATCGATGTTCGAGTTATCGAAGTTAGTTGGATTGTAGTACTTTCTATATCTTGCCTACGAACTTTTGTATTTTAAGTTAGTTAATTCACTCAAAACCTTCTAATATTCATTGTACCTACAAAATATTCAAATACCAGAAAGAAATATTTACTACCCTTGTTTAAATTGATATCCCTGTCAGAAACATCTACTTACATGCAAAGTTAAATTGATAATGGAATCTAACAGTACATAAACTACAAATTTAGTTTAGTACCATTTCATTGAACCGCCATTTAATGAATACAAAGATATACTATTTGGGATAAATAAATAACTTTTTCACTATGGTCTACTAGTCTACTAGTCCTCATCGAATATGAGATCTACTATAAAACGGATATTGGGAATCAATTCCTTCACGATTTTATTCCTGTGTCTCATATTAACAAAAAACCTATGTTGCTAATTTTTGTTTATAATAGGTGTATCAAATATAACTGGTCTAATTAAATACCTGGTTAATGGTTTTATTTTTTGTATTTTATGTGAAAACTATCGACAATTAAATACTATTTCTATAAGGCAATAAATATTATCTATAAGTACACATTATTCTTCTTATAATTCTTTCGTTTGTAGAAGAACAGGCAACTAACCCTATATAAAAATTGCTAAATGATTAAATCAAATAATTCTTAATATCCCATTTTTTTACGTGAGTACCTTCTAGGTTTTCAATACGTCTGTATTATTACTTACTACAGTTTTCTTATGTATATGATCTTCAACCCAAGAAAGTTATTAATATTATGTATTTATTATTTTCAACAATTTGCATTTATTTATTAATCATTATCAGCAATTCTTAAGTAAAGAGCATCTTGGCTAAATATATATGGATAAAAACAAGATATTATTTTTAATGTAACATATTTTTATTAAAACTTATCGCAAATTATATTAGACACTTTCAATTTTTACATAGGTAGATAAATAAATTAATTCATTTAGTGATGATGATGATGGTCAACGACTTCGTGGTGTTCAGAGACGACATGGGGATGTTTGATTTTGATTTCATGACCGAAAGAGGACTTTTGGTAATGGTGGTGGTGAGCTGGTTCTTCGTGGTGGGATTCGTGATGAGCTGGAGCTTCGTGGTGGTGTTCTACCTTGGTGGGGTGGTTGACGTGTATTTTGTATCCAAATTCAGCCTCATGTTTATGTTCAATGGATTTTCCATGAATGGTTTTGTATTCCACTTTCTTCTCGTGGGCAAAGACGACTGCCACAAGGGCGACCAAGATAAGAACCTTTTTTATTAAAAAAAAAATCATTATAGGTTTGATAATAAAATTGTTTATAAATACTTACTTTGAAAGACATGTTGTAGTTGTTGATTGACGATGGATTCAAACTGATGCAAATTTTACACTAAATGCACTTTTTATATCGTTGAAGTGTCCCACTACAAGACAGCTTGGTCAATATAATGACCAATAACAAAACTGGCGCCTAATGGATTATTAATGTCCCTGTGCAAATTTTTTTGAATGCACTTAACGTATTGTAATTGTTTCACTTGAAACAAATATTAACAATTAAGACCTTCTTGAAACCTGTTATAATTATTTATAGATACTTTACCAAGAATAATTCGTTTGCTTTATGGATTTTCAAAGTACCTACCTAACTACATTCATTTAAGGTTATTTAGGTTGTAGGGTGTAACTTAAAATAAATTAAAAAGTAATTTTCCTATTCACAGTTACTCAAAATTGAAGAGAAACAATGACACTGACTTACAGTGATACAAAAGATCATTAATGATTCTATTATAAACAAAAAATTTAACATTGTAAAAGAAATTTTATTCTTTCTTCGTGACAATAACTATTTTTATAATAATTCCATAATTATGGATTGTAGTACCATCTACCTATTTATATCCCAATTTAAATAATAAAAAATTTGATTTTTTTACACCCTTTTACCCTCGTTAATTAATTATTAGGTATTTTTGATTTATTCTTGATTGCTTTATTATAAGTAAGTTGTGGCATCATTTCTGATTGATGCAAAAATTTACCATCCAAAGGTTCCCTTCTTTTCTACAGCATTAAACCCATTATGGGCGTCTGCAGTGTACTTTTACAATTCTTCTGTAACCGTCGGGATCAATCAATGAGTAACTCCCAACCACAACGTCATTTTTACGAGACTCATGTTGTGTCTTTACGTCACCAGTGTGAGGATCTTCCACTGAATACGCGAACTCATAGTGAGGCTCACGATAATGTTGATCTTTGGCCTCAATCTCGACCGATTTAACACGTTTTGGAACTTGAAGCAGGGCACTGTCATAATAATTCTTTATAGATGGTGCAAAACCAAATTTGGTAATGGGTTCAAGTTTTTTATTTTTTGAAGCACTGCCACTATTTTCCGACGGGGCGTAAACTATTTTGGGAACAGTCGACATTTCGATGGGAACAAACTGCTGGGGATGTAATGATGACAACAGGGAAGAGTCTTTGCCCATTGGGATGGTATATGAAACTTGAGCTGATAATGGCATTTTCTCTCTTATCATGTTTTTGTTATTGTATGGGTCTGATGATGGATGTTCGACCCCAGTACCATCAGGAGAGTTCATTGAATGATAATGAATAAAAGAAGTTGCGGAGGATGCTGGGATTGGATCCGCAATGACCATTGAAAATGTTGCAACCACAAGGACACCCTGCATTATATCATCAAAAAATATTAAGAGGTAGGTATTTAGTTGCTTTTGACAAAACGTCTTATCTGTCTATGAAATTTAAATTCATTGACACTAGGAAAGTAAATCATAATAATAAACAAAGTTTAAATTCTGTGAATTTTCCTCAACAACGATACATCTAGACATTTTTGAAAAAATCTCTAACTTGTCTAAGAAATTAAATCTCAATAAAAAAATTAACCCTAACAATTTCGACTCAAACACGAAATCGCTTAATATTATTAGACACCCAGTTACTAGAATTTAACAAGAGCAGATGTTAAATATTGCACTTTCCCTCAAATATTATTTTAACACACTTTTATGCAAATATCAAAAACTTAATCCCAATTATCGACAACTCTTTGTATAAATGTTACCACTAACAAAAATTTTCCTGTTTCCTCAAAATAATGACGTATGTGTTATCATATTAAATATTCACTTACCGTTAAAGTCATTTTAACCGTTAGTAGGTACATGAATACAATTAATATACAAGTAATAATCGCAAAAGTACTTAGAACAATAACGTCC
This sequence comes from Agrilus mali, assembly GCA_029378335.1. Lineage (NCBI taxonomy): Eukaryota > Metazoa > Arthropoda > Insecta > Coleoptera > Buprestidae > Agrilus > Agrilus mali. The sequence goes on along the minus strand of CM055655.1, from coordinate 3,386,894 downwards.
GAAACCGGGGGTGCCATAGTTTTTATAAGAGCGCACAGAGGGGTGTGGTAGTGGCATTTACTCTATTGACCCTTTCACTCATTTTAATCCCACGCAAGTTGTCTATTCATTCTGTTGCAGACACGTAATTATTTTTAACGATCATTTCGCAATTTACAAATCGATCAGTTAATTGCCCTGCTGCCGATAATTCGCAGATAAAAAACTTTCATTACACTGATGTTATCCTATCGCAATATCTGATACGATTTAACGGAACATATCATTTAGGTAACATGCATATCGGCAGGTAGGTATGTGTCTAAAAGTGTATTGTTGTATTATTTTATCGACAACTCGCCAAGAAAAAGGAACGAGCAAAATCATTCCCATTTATTCAATACTCGTAGTTTACTATAAAAGATTTTTGAATATGTACACTGAGAGGACGTTAATTCGTTCCCAGTAGTTTTCTTAAATCGTAACGTCGCGCCTTTTCGGTCTGTATGTTGTTGATAATATAGGAAACAATAATATTGCGAGAAGAATCGCATCTATTGCTCGCTAGTTTCGTGGCTGTTTCAATGTTTACATACTTAATATACAGGGTCTTTTAAGTTGATGGGCTATTAGTATATGAATTAGTAGAATGAATTCAATGCTGAAACTTGGGTTCATTTGGTTATTGTTTATGCCGCTTCTTTTAAAAATATTTTCAATTTCGATTTACATCCGGCTATACTGGAAGAAGATGTTAACTTTCTTATTTTAGATGGAATGACATAGTTTGAATTGTAGATTTTCTCAAAAAGTATAAGCAAAGTTATACGATAGACCCATATCAAAAGACGCCAAATTCAATGAGGAATTCGAATATGTACTGAAAAATGGGCCATTCTATTTAAAAAATAATTGACTTATGCGTCTTTGAAGTTGACCAACTTTGACTACAAAATTTGAAGACAATGTACATTTCAGTTAAAAACCACAATTTTTTTTGATAATGTGAATAGTTATAAATAATTGTTACGAGTTATAAAGCAAAATCTCAAAAATTAATTGAATTTCGGTTCTTTTAAATATTAACGTAGATATCAAAAATTTTGAAAAAATTAATTAACTCAAAATCCATCAATATTTTCGGAGTAGTGCCTCCTATAAAATATGCACGAATTCAGATTCTCTAACGGAAAATGTAAAAAAAAGTATGTCATTCCATTTAAAATAAGAAAGTTAACATCTACTTCCGGTATAACCGGATGTAAATCGAAATTGAAAATATTTTTAAAAGATGCGGCATAAACAATAACCAAATGAGCCCAAGTTTCAGAATTGAATTAATTCTACTAATTCATATACTAATAGCCCATCAACTTGAAAGACCCTGTATATTAAGTATGTAAACATTGAAACAGCCACGAAACTAGCGAGCAATAGATGCGATTCTGCTCGCAATATTATTGTTTCCTACATTATCGACAAGATACAGACCGAAAAGGGGCAAAGTTGCCATTTAAGAAAACTATTGAGAACGAATTAACGTCCTCTGAGTGTACCTCATATAAAGACCATATCATTTCAATACAAATGATATTGTCCACTGAAAGTTCAATGTGCCTACAGATGGGAAAAAATACATAAAATAGTATTTTTGACACGGTAAGAGAATCCTTTAAGAGTCAACAGTAAAGCAATACAGACCAATTTGGTTATAACGAACGCTTGGTTTTAATAAACGAAATCGTATTTTATTGAAACACGTTCAAGCCTGTTTGGATATAACGAGCACACGGACTTTAGCGAATGTTATTAAAGAAGACATTAGCAAGTCCAATCGGTTATAACGAACTAATAGAGTTTTTATGATGTGTATGGAAATTCAGATGAGCAAATTTATTAATAAAAATTTAATAGAGAATTCTCGTCTTCATTTTATTACAAAAGAGAATTTAACCTTATAAAAAATCGATAATATCACAGTTTATGTTAACATAAACAATCATTACCTATTCTATTTTAAACTGCCTGATTAATTAATTAATTATGAAATGCTACAGACAAACATTCCGATCAGCAGTGATAAACATTCCGTTGATTTTATCAGATCATTAGCGTTAACTCAATTATTAATATACAAGATACGGTCTTATAAATACCACGGTCGATTGCTTCGAATAATTTCATTGATTGTGTCATAAAAGAAGAAGAAATTATTTTTATATTTTTCTTCATCTTTATGTATAGTATTGCAGAATTATTTTATCCTTAGGTGTATCAATAAAATTGCAGTAAGAGCTCAAATGTTGACAGATGGTTGACAGTATAAAAGTTACATTAAGTTTAGAACGAGTTGACGTAGTAACAAAAAAATTTAAAAACTATTTTTGTGGACGATATAATGACATAAACTGGACGTTTTTAAATTAACAATTAACTCAAAAGAATGAAAGAATAATACACCATGACAGAAAATGTCAAATGTGACAACTAGTCCTAGCCTAACCCCTTTTCGTTTCTATCATAGACTACTGTTTCTATTATAGCACAAGCTTAAGAACTTGTTGTGTTTATTTATTAAGTTGACTCGAAATAATTTGTTTTTAGTTTCAAGTGCATTAAAATTTGATTTATTGTTAATATATTTGGTAATATTACCGTACTAGTGTTTTCTATTCTGCAAATTTCAAGCTGCAATATTTAACTACCTAAATATCTAAAAGTTCCAACAATTCCTGTGGGTTAGGTACCTACTATGCCTATATCGTCATACGCAAAGAGGCAGGCAAAAAGCCCATAATAATTCTTCCGACAACGCGATTTTGTGCAGTAAAAAAAAACGGGAGAAAAAGTGAGCAAAAAGTTTCCCACAAAAAGCAACCACCACCGCGTTCCTCCTCCATTGCCCACCACCTTCCTCCTCTTTTGCCGGACCGTGATGTGTATGACCACGGTCAAATAAATTTCACAGGGCACGTTTAGAATTCGGGACTCCGAATTCAATAAAATAACGGGCGCACAGGGAAAAATCGTAGATTTATAAATTTAAGCGGACGGTGGCAATGTGCCTGACAGAATACAGACACTCACAAAATCCAAAATGAAACAACTATTAGGTATTTCCCAAATTTTCACCATTATAATAAGAAATCTAATTAATTACAATAAAACGTAGTTATAACATAAGTACTCGAGGGGACTAAAAATTTGTACGCTGTACCAGAACTTCGTTAAAACAGAATTACACACATTTGCTCACCCCTATTTTTATTAATCCTTTATAAAAGTTCATTATAGTTTTTCAGTAAAGTGGACACATAAATTGCAGTTGTCGTCTTATTATTTGTCTTGTCAAAGGTTTCAATACATTATATCAGAAGTACTTAGTTGAACTTATAATAAGTATGTTATAAAAGTAGTTTTTCCACTGAGTGCTCTATAAGAACATACGAGACTTACGTTATAACCGTGAGCTCCTAATAATCGTGTACGTTACAAGTGTTTTATTTTTTTTATTGAAATTTTTATGTTATTGGATTCTTTTACCGAATTATCTATCGGTTTGTCTAATATATTATACCTCTCATTATAAAAAAAATGTATGTAGGTACGTTTTAAAAGTTAATTATATGTTGAGTGCTTTATAAGAACTGCCAGAACTTTTATTGTGGTACGTTATAACCGCGTAATAATCGAGTACATCATAAGTGAATTCTAACACAGTTACAAATCGTCTAAATATCCGATTCAAATGGAGATAGCTGTAGTAGCTAAGTAGAGTAACAGTACATTGGAATATTTTATATTTTTCTTTGTTGTTACGCCTAATCAGGCCCTTTGGTACACTTTCGTGAGCAACTGTAGAGCGCGGTTCAGTTCTAAATCTATCAAAGTGTAATAATAATGACCGCAGTGTCCATTCTTCCAGGATTTTTAAAATTGACCACTAGTCAACGTCGCCACCAGACGTAGAGGCATTTGTATAAAATCCCACCGCCGATGACGGAACAGCCCTTACGTTTCGCTGACCGGATTATGCATAAATATTTGTCAAACACGGTGCGAGATAATGTTCTATTTATCCTTTAGGACGATAAATAAAAAATGAGCTAAATACGAAAAGGGTCATTAATCTTTTCAAAAATTCAAGTTTCCACTCTACACCTGTTCCCTATTTATGTTTCATCATTTTTCAATTATTCGTCAAGTAAATAAATTAAATAAAACTTTCCGACATATGTTACAAAGCGAAAAGGAGTCTGTTATTCCACAGGTGTGGAAGGTAAACCACCAAATGGAAAAGCAAATATTGCTGCTTGAACATTCGGGGGGTTGTTGTATTAATTCTTTGGGATGTCTTGACGCAGGAGGGAAGCCCCGACCGGCCGGTAAGTAGACAAGCAAGCAAGCAAGCACTCGAAGGGCACGGGGTAAAAAACGGACCTTTTTGTATGTCGAACATGAGGGCCAACAAAGGCAATTAGACCGATTACAAAAGGGAGAATACTTGTACGGTTTTATCCGGATCGTGTGTCAATCAGGCCACTTGTATTACAATGTTTAAACGCAACAAAACCTACTAAAGGTACCCACTTCGTAACTATCCCTCCCGGCCAGCTTATCTCGATCGTCTTGGAAACATCTCTCCCACGCGGCCACGAAACCGAAAATACACTTGCACCCTCTGCCTTTTTATCTATTATACGATCGATAATTTCGATACCTGAACTTATATACATAAAGTAAATCTACAATGGTTGAAGTTAATGTGCCTACCATAGTATAGTATCATTAGAATAAGAAAATAAACAGAAAACAGCACTAGTAGGTTCTCACAGCCACAGGGGGTTAAAATATCGTTCGAAATTTTCAATCTTGCTATAATTTTAACACGAAGAAGTTTCTTTGACCAAAATTTTCACAGTTAGTCACTGCTTGATTTATGCTGTTTGAAAATTCAAGAGGACACAATATTGCTCACTTGCTCTCCCTAATAAACAGCCGTCACCCTATTTTTCTACTTATAGATAGACTCATACCAAATATAAACAAATCCAAGTAACGGAGGTAGGAAAACGCTCAAATAAATTGCAAAAGCAAACGAAACTACGAATAAAAATCGTTAATAATATTATATTTTAGTTTCGCCCTTTCTTCCGAAAATATAAAACAATGATGAAAAGTTTTTACCTTAAAAGAAGAATCTATATGGTAACTGTAACTGGAAACATACCTGGAAAAAATATAAACTTGTTTTAGCTTTCGATAAACAAATATTTTGTATAAAAATAATAACTAGGAACTACAATAAAGCAAAAAAAATATGAACATATAGTACAATTAAAAAAGTAAAAAACTTATTAAACTCATCGAAATAAGGATCCATTTTTAATTGATATCGACCACCCTACCTTTCCTGCACATAACCTGAAATTTACCTTACCCCAGCATCTAAGAACGACTTCCCCAGGTCCTCCTTTATTTTTATAGATACGTATATAAAATGTACCTATATGTTTACAAATTTACATACAAGTACACTCGTACACTTTCATAAAACGTATAGGGTGGTAAACTCGTTTTGTTCAAGTAGGTGTAGTGTTACTGTCAAAATTGGTGAATGGGCGACGATGATGGCCGTCTGACCGTGTAATTTGCCAGGCTAATCCACCAATTGTGAAACACCTCGACACAAGTATCATTGCTCAATATATAACAAAAACGACAATAATGTTGCCGAGCCCTTGACTATAGCTTATAACGTATCAAGCCCTTTATTACACTAACACTACATAATACTTAAGCTGCGACAAAAGATAAGCATCGTGTTATTATTTATTATTACTAGGTATTATTATTTGCGACCCCAATACATATCACATTTCCGTATTGGGTATTAGTTTAACGTGTACTATTGTGTTTTCTTTTTCGAATTATTGTTTCTTTATTTCTTTGCCTCGAGGTTTTCTTGCAACAGGCCCTTGCCAAGGTACATAAACATAAGGTAGCTATCAAGTTACCAATGAAAAATACCTATATATGTATAGATATTTGATACCAATTGGCAGAAATTACAATGAGGAAGTGAAATTCTGCGTAAAAAACAAACTACGGATTGTCTTTACACCCGGAGCCACTATAAACGATTTAAAGTATAGAAAAATTGTGAAACAATGAATGCCCTTATTGCCCGTGACGCGGTCGTCGCATCGTTCAGATTGAAATAGAGAGAATTTCTCCAAAGACGAAGAGAGCCCTTGCTATTTTGCAATATTCAAAGAAGTTGGCGTCTTTGAATAGATGTGAAAGTTGTAAACCACCCTAGCAATTTCCTTACATTCCGGACGTTGAACATCAGCGGCAATAATTCACCGCCGCCGATGGGGTGGATCGGTGGTTAGGTGTTCGAACGTGCCATCTCAAATTCTCAACGGATGATGACATGTACCTATTTCAAACCGTCGCAATTTCCGTCCAATCAAATTCGTTAGACGCACCAAACGAACTTATATTCACAAAAATCTATTTATTATACATAACTTGGGTGAAAACTTTTTCTCAAAAAAAAAACATTTAGAAGAATTAGAACGTCACAAGTCCGTTTGGTAAAATGTGGAGATTGAAATAAGATGTTGGCAGGTATATTGGACAAACCGACAGATAATTCGGTAAAAGAATCCAAGAACATAAAAATAGAGGAAACTCAATAAAAAAAATAAAACACTTGTAACGTACACGATCATTAGGAGCTCACGGTTATAACGTAAGACTCGGGTGTTTTATGGAGCATTCAGTAGAGAAACTGTTATAACGAACCCATTTTTAAGGCCCCCTCTAGTACGTTATAGCCGATTATTACTAAATTAAGTTACCCCGTGAAAAATTAAAATTACAGTGCCAAAACCGAACACAAAAAACTAATTTTTGTGACACACTGTATAAGTAACTATAACTATGTAGGTTGTATTTCGGGGTGGTATGTGTGTGTGTGTGTGTGTTTTACGTGTGTATGCGTTACAAAGAGCGAAATATTAATTTGTGAAAGTTGGAGTTATATTCGAGAATTGAAACGTGCTAACGGTGCATTGTGTCGGACGACAATTGAACTGTTGTGAGTCTGCATAGATATAGTTCATAACAGTCGGCGTGTACGTAAATGGAAGCATGAAATTTAATTAATTTTGTCGTCGACGGCGGCGGTGGCAGAACGGTGCGGCGGTGGTCACGTCCCCCGACACCCTTCTTCGACCCCTCGCCACGCCACGCCGCGTCATCATCGTATCATCCCCGAGAGGTAGGCGAAACGCAGTCATAATACCGATATTACAGAATTACATCTTAAATCAAGAATAACGAAAGTATTTTTTGAAATCCGGTTATAATGGGGCCCCCATATAACGACACTCCCCATATTTAAAACTGTAAATGTAGTAGGGGTTTTTAAGAGTTAACTAACTGAGCCTAAGAACTAAAGAAGTGTATGATAATAATTTTATGTGTAAACTACGTATAACTACTGTAAAATCTGCTTATAATAGCTCCGGATATAATGACAATTTCTTTATTAAATTGTCACCGTAGTAAATAGTTTCACAGGTTTTTTATATGAAGAAATTAAGGGGTCACGCACATATTTTAATTTGTTGTTAGAATTACTTCTCTCAAAGAATGACCAACCGCTTGTAATGACACATTATTCTTAAATATACTAGTTAGTGTGCTAACTATTTGTTTTTGCTTTCAAAAGAAATTTTTAGGGTTTTATCCTTACTTTTAAATTTAATACATTTACGTTTGTAATGTCCCTTATAAGCGAAATTTATTCATCTTACTGTTCTAACATTAAAAAGTTGATCGTTAACTTCAAAAAATATCTTATTATTAAATAAATAATCCATTCACAGGGTTAGAAGTTAAGTACAATAAAAAAAGTCACCCTCTCACCGGGGCATTGTTTAAGAGAGGGTAACCGATCGATTTAAGGACAACAAGAGCCCCCGCGCGCGCGAACTAATCGACTCGCCTCTCGACAATAAGTATCAGCCCCACGGGGGGCCTCCGTGCCCCCTGACATTGTCTTAAACCGAAGCAGCCGGTTAATCTGTGCGCTAAATGGGAATACAATGGAGCCGAACAATAAAATAACACAATTTCCACAATAATAAAACCGTTTAAAAGCGTTCGAATTTCGAGAGCGGGGGGTGAAAGAAGGTGGTTCATATTATAGCAAACTGCCCCACATACGAACGTACATTACGTAGGTACATGGATATAGTACCGTAGTGTCACTTAAAAATTAACGCAACTTAACGTAATCATATTTTTGATAAGAAAGGGGTGAATCATGGGGTGGGATAGTAATGTCCAATTCTTGAAAGAAAGTTTAAGTAAGGACACAAAAAAGTTTGCATGTAACAAACTCTTATTTATTAATTGATATATCTAAGTAAGCTCAGTACACTATAACCAGATTTTATTATCTGTCCACTATAACCGGAGCGCTATTTTTAGAGTCGTCTACCATTTTTAGCTTCATTACTACAAACCTGCAACATTTTAAAATTTTCTTATAACAACACTGCATTTTAGTGGCAATTCAGTCCACTATAAGCGAAGTACTATTTTAGGAACGACTTTCTAAGTAATAAATCTGTGCAAAATAAACAGAAATAAACGTTATACTCTGTACTAATAATTCTAGAAGTTTTTAGTCCACTTTTTTGGAACATTATGGTACATGGGGGTTAATTGGTGCACGATGGACGAGACAAAGAGTCTGCACCGGTGGGAGGCCACTACACGCACGCTGCGACGATACAATGCTTACGTTTGCGCTATTATTTCCGACCACGGATAGACCTGATCATTCCATTCATTCACATTATACTTCGAGAGATTTGTTACTGGAAAAAGAAAAGTACTTACATACATATGTACGTACATAAGTAAAAATGGGAACGCATTTACCTACACTACTTATTATACAATTTATACGTATGTTCTATTGTCAAACCGCTATTCTTTTATGGTAAGTGGGAGAGACCCTAAATGCACCAGCACCACCATTATACAGCTACACACACATATAAATAACGGATGCACTTAATGTGACTACTACAATAAGGAGTACAATCTGATAATCCTTGTCTAAATCTAAATTTCGATTACAAAGTTTATAATCCAAGGATTAACTGGAAACATAGAAACCTCATCCTACTCATCTCCTATACTGGTAACTAAAACACGCTTATCTCAAACTGTTTGGGAACAATAATTAAATGTGGGACTTTAGTTGATTCCCATTATTGCTGTTTCTGTCCCTTATATGTATATGACCCCAATTAGCAATGAATGTCTCAAAAGGTGTCTTATTTCGTAAATCCATTATGTCATTTTTCGGGTTCCGCACCTCAAAAGGAAAAAGCGGAACCCTTATAGGATCACTTCGTTGTCCGTCCGTCTGTCAAGACCCTTTTTCTCAGGAACGCGTGGAGGTATCAAGCTAAAATTTATACCAAATACTCAGGTCTATTGTCCCTTGGAGCTGTGAAAAAATCAAACTTCTAATTCAACGCAATCAAAAGATACAGCTGTTTATGCCGCAAATTTCCGCAAATTTTCCAATCAAAACCTACAGGGTACTTCCCGTGAACTCAGAATCTTGAAATTTGGTACGAAGCAACGTCTTATAGCACAGATAAAGGAACAATTGCGAAAACCGTAAATTTTTAGTTACATCATATTGTTACGAGTACTTGCCAATTAAGTTGGTGTGAGCATAATAAATGAACATCTTCCCTGAATACATAAGGAATATTCTCGGCTTTCCTGAAACATCTAGGAAACACCAGCAAAGATCAATGGGAAAACAATTGGATTACTAGACGGCTGTAGAATTCCCTAGAAAGAGGCTGAGAAGACTATATAAAGGCGAGTTGGCACACACCGAGTTAGTTGACAGTGAACAGCTGATGTTTGGAAGCGAAGCGATCGATAGGCGAACAACAGGCGATATAAGTCATAGTGTCTATGAGTATATTGAGTGTTTGCACCAGAGGCGAGCGGAAAAATAGACTTTTTAATGAAATAAATTGCATAGACTTGTTTATAACCGTAGTGTAGTCAAATTAACTTTAGTAATTAAATAAATTCGTTGTTTTGTTTTGTTGATTGTGTTTTCCGTGACCGAACACGTCACAATATAATAAAAATATTTTTAATAATTTTAAAGTTACTACCCCTTTCCTCATGAACGCGTAGAGGTATTAAATTGAAATTCATATCAAATACTCAGGTCTATAATACCTTTAAGCTGTAACAAAATCAAACTTCTATGTCAACGCAATCAAAAGAAACAGCAATTTAAGCCGCATATTTTCAAACTCGCAACTACTCGCAAGGGAATCAAAACCTAAAGGGTACTTCCAGTCGATTTAGAATCTTGAAATTTGGCATGAAGCAATGTTTTATAGCACATATAAAGGAAAAGTTCCGAAAACCTTAAATTGTTAGATACATCACATATATACAGGTTTGTACGGAACCCTCGGTGCGCGAGTTCGACTCGCACTTGGCCAGTATTTTTTCTGTCACTTCCGTATGTCTGGCTACGTTGTCCCACTTCCCTAACTATTTTCTAACACTAATTTAATGTAGTCTCCATGTCTCCCGTTATTCCTGTCTGTTCCTCTTAATCGACCCTAATTAATAAGTAATTTATGTTTCAGAAGGTATCCTACTTCATATTAGCCCCTGCTATCCTACCTTTTCTAAAAGATAACGCCAATAGTTAACCCGTCCTATTTCACAGGCCGATTTAAAAAACTTTGATAAAAAATCTAAGGCCATTTCAGAGATTTTTACATAATAAGCATTTGTTAATTGTTGTTGACCAGTGTTATGATTATAAATTAGGTTAGCCCATTTTTCCACAACAATTTTATTCTACTCTCTTTGAAAGAACCTTCAATTTGTTAACTTTACCATCAAAACGTTCCTATGGACTTTTAAAAATCCCAAAAATACTAAAAAGATCCATCTTACTTTTATTTTTGATTGCATGATTAATTCCTTCCCTAACTGGAAAATATATGTTTTAGCGAGAAAACCCTTTTAACCACTACCAGTAAAATACTCATTTAAAACAGTCTTGTTGTAAATAATGAGTAACAACTATCAACGATCGTTTTTCAAGAGCAGTTACATTTGAACACTTTATACATAGTTAAAATTCAATAAAACTTGTCGACAATTAACTTTTCAACGTTGTTGCCGTTTCGAAAGGACTCTGAAGGGCGAAAAAGAGAGAGACCTCTCGTGACGCCTGTTAAAACGCAATTATAACCGCCCCTGTGACCAAGTTTTGCTTTTTAAAAATAATGCTCAACACAAAGTCCTTTTTAAGTGAAGAAGTCAAATGTCAAAGCCAGCAATTATTTTTACTGTTTCAAGTGGCACCTACTACGTTATAATACATGTGTAACGCTACAGAATTTACTTTCCTTTTTTTGATTTTCTATAAAAAAGAATGAACTTAAATGACACAGTTCTTTTGGAATAAATAAATAAATTTCTCCTTCTTTACAAATTATAATTAAATAATTATAAACATCATTATCAAAGATTTAGAGTTTATAAGGACTAGTATTGATAAATTAATTAAAATATTGTTGACAGTAGACTGTTTCAATTGTAAAAAATTCTTCGGAGCACAGAAAATTCAATTTCCCTTATTTCCTGGTTGTTTTATTTGTTTGTTTTTTATTATTTATTTCCTCCGAAAAAATTTAAAACTTAAAGACGACGATTTATTTCTTTTCATGAATATTTCCCTCCCCACCAATTAGAAGGAAGCTAACGAACTAGGTAGGTACCTGCTTCTTAGGGAAACAGAAATAATAAATAAGGAGAAAAACGCGTACAATTGCGAACGAGAAAACTAAATTAATATAGGTAGTGTTTTATTTTGTTACGACAAGACATAAAAAAGAAGTACCTACAGAAAGAATAAAACAAAAAAAAAACGACCGTCTCGTCTTGCACACCGCCCCGATGTTTTGCGAAGTAATTGCTTTTCTCCAACGAGGCAACTCGCCCCCCGGAAAACTCTCGTTTGTTTCAAATGTCGAAGCCAGATGGCAGCAGAAACAACCGTTGTTACGTTGCCAAGAGACCCGGCGGCCGTCAAAGAGTCTCTTCTCGAATCTCTGTTTCCTTCTTCAACCCCTCCCAACCCTTCTTTTTCTTCTATTGTTTTCTTCTTGCTTTTTCGACGCCTTAGCCCCCGACCTTTGACCACGACAACTCCACAAATTATTACTTGGGAACTTCTCATCAGTTAGTAATTAAAAATTAATTGGAATTAATTATCTACCCACTCCCACGCAACGAAAAAATACATAGGATTAAGTATATTTCAACTTTTACTTAAAGTTCCCTTTCTCAATTTCAATAAATGTTAATTACTTACTGTTTATTTTAATATCTCCATCAGTAAGTGGTGTTTCGTGATCCGAATGCGCTTCCACCCTTACGAAATTGGCCCTGGCATCGTGCATATGCATACATAATACGTAGTATGTACATACATATTATACATGTGGTGGTGGCGTTGAGAATCCGAGGAAATCGGGTCGAGACAAAAGCGGAAACAAAGTCCGCAATGCGTGAAGATCGCGAGAGGGGCGACCGGGAGGGGTGGCACGTGTTAAAACAATTTCAAGCGGCCCTTTGATCTAAGAAAATGGGTTTCGCCGCAAGTTACAGGCACGGTTTCACGGCAAGTGGACAGGCCTTTTCTGCGGTAATCGACTGTGCGTTTCTCGATATTAACGCCAACAACCAACCGAACAACAACCCCTCGCCCAACACGCCCTTCATCAAAAATGAACGTCGAAGATGAAAGTGATATCGACTTATTATTCTTTTTTATCAATCGTATCTGCGTTTAATGAGCTACTAAACTTTATAATAGGTAGGTACTTACTGCAATAGTTACGATGATCTGTATCCGAAACGTTTTCAGACATAACCATTTGAGTTTTCTTTTTAAAAGTTTTTCGTTGACACTAATGCAAATATCCCTGCGAATTGGGTCATTTCAAATTATTGGAAGTTCTCTTCGAATAAAGTTTCGATGGGGTAGGTTTCGATTCCATGATTAGTTCGTTTCAAAGTTGACCAATTTTTTCTTCAATCAACTCACTTCTGGTTAATTCAACCACATTCGTTTTGATACATAATATTTCATACTTTTCACTTAGACGGATTTTTTTACCATTAAACAAAACTATAGAAAAATTCTACCAGATTATTTATAATAAAAATTGACTTCTAAATCATTCAAACTGGTTGATAATTAGTCATAATAGTTAAAATCAAATAGGTGAATTTTGACACCCCTTGGCCTGTGAAATCGGACGGGGCGCGGTGTATTACAGGGGAGCTAGGGTTAATAGAAAAAAATATATTTTAAGATTTATTTTCAGATTATTTTTATATTATCCTCCTATTTATTTAAATTCAGCAAAATAGACGTCTAAATTAGAACGATGGTGTTTTAGCATTCGTTGCCAATTCTGCCCCTATTTCCTGTTACCGCCGTTTAATTCAGGTACCTTAATCGCACTCGTACAAAGGATCAAAAAGGAGAAACAGCAGCGGTTTTCTTAGACAATAATAATTATATTGTGTTACACGGCGGTGTGTGGGGCAGTTCGTGATGTTGTCCTTTGAATCGACCACGTGAAGTATTAATGTTATTCAATACTTTTATTGAAATGTCTTTGGACAGGATAATAATGGGTATCCTACCAGCGTGCGACAACAACAACAACAACTATGTCGTCGACTGGGGGTTCAAAAGTATGATGAATATGTATACATAATTATGTAAATGAAAGCATATAAACATGTTTGTGGCTTCATATTATATATTATGTATTATGAATAGTTCAAATTTTTTGGACAAGTATCGACAAGATAAGAAGATAAAGAAAGTAAATGTGGTAGGTACTCAACATTTTTAGAAACCCTTAACAAAAAAAAAAAACACACGTGACATTGTTATACGTATTATAAGAGTAGGTAGGCTCATATAACATTTCTTCTGCGCTTTTGTGGCCACAATTACTACCTGTTACAATCGTCTCTTGATTCGATTATATCCAAACCTGATAGCTATTATGTCTTTGTTACCTAATGTAATGGCTTGGAGTATTTGCATCGAAAAGGTAAAAGAATCCGAACGATCTATGGCAGAAACCACCCGTCCATCATTATCTTTGTTTGGATCCTTTGTACCGTAAAAATAAAGTTGAAGGCGTTTTAGTAGTGGAGTTCTTCATAAAATCGTTCGTTTATGATCTTTTCATTTAAATATGTATATTTTATATTAAGTGTCTTATAATAACCAGAGCACTCATATAATATTTATAATACTCATATAATATTAAGACAAGCTTCTATACGAACGGTCCGCACTACACTCCCCTGTCTGGAGAAAAAACATTGAAGTCACGTAACGTTGCTGTTTTAAGCACACACACTCTTTTTGTCTTTCTTTCTCTTCCTACTCCTATTCGGGAACGTTACCTATGCCCGTTCTTTCTTCTAGCAGGTGCATTCAAACTAAATAACAGACGCACTCAAAGCCACAAAACGTTCGTTTGGGTAGCTTCGACCAAGATATTAAATGAATACACCAATAAAAAGGTGTTTCAGAATTCAAAAAACGAGAGAAGGTGATTAACACTATCTTCCTCTAATCATAAAAGGAAATTTAAAATTAAATTTTCTACAAATATCTAAATATAAAAATGTCCGATGTAAAATTTGCTGCCCCTTCTTTATCCCTGCAAGTACATCAAAATTCGGTTATAACGTACCCGAGAAGACGTTAAAAATCGGTTTGTTAGGTATAACAGAAGATCATAAAAACACAATTAGACTCATTTGCCTACAATCTCTTTGTTTTATTAATCCTTTATAAAAGTACATAATAGTTTTTCAGTATCGTGAACACTGTTCTTTTTTTTCCAAAATCTGAATTTGCGGTTGTCGATTTGTTACTTGTTTAATTATAAATTGAATTAATAAATTTTCTATAAAGTGCGTCATAAAAACGACCTGGACTTTTAATAACTACATTAAATTTGTAAAAGTGTTTAACAAAAATTCTATCGACTGTATCCAAAAAAATGGCCCTCTATTATCATCATGTTAAGTATAAATATAACTTTTTAAGTGACGTGTAAAGACGCAAATTCGTTGGCAATTGGTAGGGGGCGTTTCCCACGCAATTCTGCCAGGAGTGGTTAACAAAACACCGAACGTAAGCTATCCTACGGGTTGTATCCTGCTCATTCTATTGCCTATTCAATCGCACATACATATACATATATATCTATACTTTAGCATCTCGAAAAGGAAGGAACTCGATATACTTTTCGATTCTTTTTAAACAAGTACCTGGGCATTCTCATTTCATTTATTATTCTTTTTGGGGTCGTATGGGCCATTGTTAGGGTGTTTATTTGTAACTGACTGACATCTTTAGCGAGTGTTCTCTTTAACAACATAAAAAATAACAAAAAGTGATGCATATAAAACGAATAGGTACCTGTATTAAGTTTCTCAAGAACTCAATGGAATGGTCACTTAAGATAAAAGGGGTCACATTAAACAGCCTCTCGATAATAGAAGATTTTTTAAACGTTTAAGTTTAAACACGTCTAAAATTTCATTATGTATTACCTAGGTAAATCTACCACAACTTCAATAAAATAAAATTTCGTCCATAGAAATTTCTATGGTAGAACTATTTTATCCTTTCCATTACGTGACCTAACGGGTTAGGTTAGGATTGGTTGTCACATTTGACATTTTCTGACATTGTGAATTATTCTTTCTTTCTTGTCAGTTAATTGTTCATTTAAAAGTGTGCAAGTGTATAGTGATTCTAAATTTTTTTGTTACTTAAGAGTATGAAACTCATTCTATACATAATATAACTTATATTTTTACACTGTCAATTATCTGTCAACATTTGACATGCGCATATGAACTATTATGATTTTATTCATACGCCTCATTCAAGTCATGTGATGGCAAGGATAAAATAATTCTACAATATAAAGATACTACTTTATAAAGTATATATCAATTTTCGTAAAATAGGACTATCCCTACTCCCATTATAATTGTTTTAAACTTTCTTGGAGGGTGGAATAGATACATATTTTTTTAAGAAGAATACACGCCTTAGCTTCATTTCATTTTCTGTCTGTTATTAAAAATCCACGTCATCAACAGTTTCAAAAGAAAAATTCATTTCTTCAAGAATTATCTTCTGGAAGGGTCCTGTAATAATGTTTACATTTTTTGTCTGCCTAATCGACATTTTGAGACACCCTGTAGATATTGTATATTATTGGCACGTTTACTTCCGCTAAAAGTTTCTTACACATCATCCTTAATAACTACGTAAGGGGAGGTAGGTATATAACATATTGTACGTTCGCGATAATATTTCACCATCTCATCCTTCCTTCCATCCACCTATCCACCCATCGATCTCCTCGTCGTGTATTTCTCGTTATCGTTGCGGTAATGAGTGCATCGCGCAAATATCAATCGAGAACGATTTTACGTATATCGTGCACGTCTGTCTACCGATACGTGTGCAGTGTAAACGCCAAAACACAATAGCAAAAGTTATCGCCGGGCTAAGCTGTCGAGAGGAGGTTAGAATAATGAAATCAATTAAGAGGCGTGTAAGAGCGACGGCAACAAACAAGCAAGCTGTGACGACGAAGTCGACCAGGAGGAGGAGGAGGAGGAGGAGGAGAAGGTAACGTACGCGATCCTGATGAAGGAGAAGGAGTAGGAGGATGAGGAAGAATGAACAAAATAAAAAAAAAAAAAAGACGGGAGTACATAGCTATGCACAAAAAAAAGACGTGACGCAATTACTTGACTATTATTCTGACACTCGGCCCAGGTGCAGTGGTGATGCATATGGGCGTCGGTCGGAAGAAATAAGTTGCACGCTCCGTTTCCGTTTCTTGTTTCTTTTGTTTCGCGCAATCTCGCGTGTTAGTTTTGTCTCGATTTTCATGCAACAACGAGTCCGCTCGTTCTCTAATTGATTTACGTTTTTAATACAACGAAAAACATCGGATTTAACGACACGACTACTGCCAGAAATGAACAATTAAATCTATCCGCAAGGGACTCGCTCGACGAGGACTCCGTTTTAATACCAAGATTTGCTGACATTCTAACAACCGTCATCTACTAATTCATGTTTGCAAACTTGAAACCTATCCTAACCTAACCTACCTAGGGTCATATTAACTATTAGAGAGTTTGGAAGATGTCCCTCTTGGTATTGGTTCTTTAGTCCATACAGTATCAAAGCTTTTTCCAATTAATTTCAAGATTTGTTGACATTTCAGCAACCACCATCAACTAAGTCAAGTTTACAAATTTAAAGCCTATCACCTAACCTACGTCGGGTCAGATTAAGTATAAGAGAGTTTAGTTTTTTTAGTTCTCTCCGAGTATCTCCACCCACGACAAAGAGGGTTCATGCAATATTAAGACTGTTTCCAAGTTATTTCCAAAATTTGTTGACGTTTTAACAACAATCCATTAATTTAGTTTTATCGATTGTAAATCGAACCTAACCTAGACAAGATTAATCTTAAGGGAGTTTGAGAGGATTCCTTTGAGCCTCTCCACCCCTTGCTACACAAGTCTCTTAAATACATAAACATCATCTTTAACAAAAAGACTTTTTGACCCCTAGAATATCAGAACTAAAGATAATTACAAAATTGCAATAGGTACAGGTTTATAAAACTAAAACTTTGACACTTATCCTAATTACGACCCTGCTTCTAGTAATATTTTTCTAGTTCTTTAGAGTTCTTGCACAAAAACTATTTTTCAATGGATATAAATTAGCTCATTCTCACACTAGGGTGGATTCCCCCATTAGTTAAAAGTCTAGACCGAGGATTACTTTCTTTTATACAGAGAGGTTTTGTATTCTTTGCCCAAATAAAACATAGTCTCGTTATTAAGGATTAATGTGATATTTTCACGAATAATTTCATATTTTACATATTACATCATTTCATGGACGATTCCGCTGTAATCAAGTTACAAAATTCTCCCTGTACTTCCGTTCTTTAGAATTTAGATATTTTTACTAAACGCTGAGTAAATTTTCCAGACGAATTATTTGTAAAATTGCCATCGTCATCACGGTTATCAAACCATGCGAAAACATAAAAAAGATGAAAGCCTCAATGTCACATATCTTGTCACTTAAACGACGTATAAAATTACATTCAGATGGTTGATTTTTGAACGTTCCTTGTCCATCCAAAGATTTCCTACTACATACATTCAAATGGCATATATACATATAAATAAATATCGTCCTGTTATATATTGTGAATCTATTCGATGAATAGAGAGACGTGTGTGCAATTCGCATTCAACAACACTGTGGCTCCCTGAATATGAGGCTGTAACAGGAGAATGATACCCGGGATAACGAGATACTTGTAAAGGTTTATATAATCGAGAACGGTCACAGGCAAGCCCTTCGAGTGCCCACTCGACCAGTCTCGACCGCTAACGTTGTTTGTTGTGAACGATCAGCATCACTACCACTACTACTACTACTCTACTACCTACTGTAGGAGATATAACATAAAATCAAACTTGAAATCTTCGCAGCCGAACCGAATAACTGATGATGAAAGTCTCACAATCTCGCTCAATTTCTCTTAACTTCCCTTACTACCCGCCCCTCTAACCCTCGATGTTAAATTACTATTCAACACCAATCAGATGGACATTCTGGGAATTTAATTAAACCTCTTACAATTAGACTTAGACACTTTTTTTCGTTAACGTTACAAAAAAACTTACCTACTACTCATTCACTTAATCTAATTTGTTAGACATTTAGAATTGCTGTAGAAATAAATAGATGGAGTGCCTCTGAGAAGGGCCTCAAGGGGTTGACTTTCGATTTAATGATTTTTTTTTTCGTCAAGGGGTGTCAAAATTCACCAATTTGATTTTAGCTATTATGACTGATTATCAACCAGTTTGAATGATTGAAAAGTAAATTTTTATTATAGTTTCTATATTGCTTTAAAATAATATGGAAGGATTTTTCCAATAGCACAGGAAGTTGTATTTAATGCCAATAAGAACAAATACAAAATTTTGTAGTTTTATTTTAATTATTACAGTATTGAAACATATCCTAATTCCCTTACTTTCGACTATTCACTTTCAACGTTTAACTGAAGATTATCTTGGACACTTGAAGCGGCCGTAATTGAATTAAAAGGGGATGGTTAGGGTGAGTTCGGGGTCGATTAAGTCCACGTTAACTGAGTTTTTCAATTAAAATGCAATTATAAAACAGTCTCGGTCAGAATTTAAATACAAATTGCACCCACCCCTCTTCGATGAAAAGAAGCAGTAAAGAAGTCGCCGCAATATGACTGAGGGAATTACAATTTATGTCATGCCTTTCAATATAAAAGTGTCTACGGAACGCCCACTGCTCTCCAAAACTACTATATCTTTAAGGCAGGGCCGTAATCCCGAAAATTCTCACAGGAATAGGGAAAAATGCTTAGAGCATTTTAGGGTCGCAAATAATAAAAAATAACCAAATACGCCAGAAAATTAATTTAAAATAAGCAAAACATAAACATTACCGCAATTTTTAAGAGTAGTTTTAGTTATTTTATCAGTTTATAATTTTGTTTTTATAATAGGAGTTTTAAATATCGCTGGAGGGGGTGGGTTTAATTGTGCATGAAAGAAAAGAGGATGACGGGCTAAAGTACTAAAGGTCAAGGACACACATTGACCTGGGAAAGCCTAAAAACCAAAAACCTCAAGAAATGTTTCAGCAATCATTAAACTCAAAATATAAGTACTCGTCTAATTCGATTCTGAAACTACCAATAATTCTCAGTTACCTGGCTACAAAACTTCTCTAGATTAATAAACAATATGTATAGCGAACTTTAATAACTATACCATCCCTAACATTTAACTGCATAACAGATTTTACCATTGATATACCCAACGACCCCTTATTTATGCAATCATTTTAATTATTGCTTTATGAAAAAAATGCTGATACATAAATAATGAAACATGGTTAAAAACGACATTGAAAAGCTATTTTTGGCTATTTTATCAATTTATTGTTTTGTTTTTATTGCTTATAATAAAATTACCACCAGTTTTTTAATGTATTATTAATTATTATTGTAGGGTTAATACAGCAACCGAGGTAGGGGATGGGGAAAAATATTAAGCGCCAAGAGGATTCTTTAAACCCTATTAAGGCCTCACTGGCCTGAAGAAACCGTAAAAGGCCAAGAACTGAAAAAATATATCAGGAATCGTCTATTTCAAAATGGACTCGTCCATCGTGATCCTGAAATTACCAAAAATTCTCCCTTATCGGCCATAACAGTCCTGTAGATTAATAAATAAGGACTTTTACAATACATTTAACCAGGTTTAATAACGTTACAACCCCAACCATTTACCTACCCAATAGTTTTTTACCACTAATATACCAGACTCCCCTCTTACTTTTGCAATCATATTATAACTGTTTTATGCAAAAATACTAATATGTAAACAATGAAATATGTTAACAACACATAAAACAAAATTTTTACCTTATCTCTTTCAGGGGATGATGTAATTTTCCTGTTTCCTGAGGGTTGTCCCATTAGAGTCCATCACCGGCACTATCACACGACACCACACTCCCGTATCGACACTCCGATTGATCTTAGTTACGGAGATTGCGTTATTCCAAACAAAATGTAACCAACTTAACTTAACGCAGTGTTGCAAATATACACAGTTAAACATCACTATAAACATGCTGTTCTTCTTATAGATTGAGGAGCGATCAGTGGCGTAACAACAATAAATAAATAATTTAATTTTAAAATACAATATGATTAGAAAGTATAAAAACAGTTAGATATAAACAATATAATTGAATATAGAATAAACAGATTAGTCATATTTCGATTTTAAATTAACAATTAGATATAAATAAGTGAAAATAGAATTTTAATTATCAAAATCATGATAAATTTTATTTGCGTCTTATTGCGGTCCTGCCCTTTAGCCCTTTTTCATATCTGAAATTGAAGATGTTAAAAGATATATTCGAATCGAAGTGTGCCACGGCAATAAAATGCAGTCAGACACAAAAATGTCGACAATTTGCTACACCCCTCTCGAGAGACAGTTAAAAGAAAGAAAAGAAAGGGTAGTCGAACTTTACAATCCCCTTTCGTAGGTTAAAGATACGTGTTATTGAAACACCCTTTCTGCCAAACGAACGATCAAGCCGCAATATTGATTTACTGCTAACTGATTCTAGTACATATTAATTTAATGAACTTTATATCATCATCATCATCGTAAAAAGGGCCTGCTTTGACAATTTCAATGGTAGGTAAAAATCGTGTACGTATTAAAAACAGAACAAAAAATTTTTTGTTTTGAAAACATTTATGTGTTGTCAATTTTGATCATAATAATAATCAAAGCCAACATGATTTAAACAAGGATTATATGGCACCCTCGAGTGAAATTTTGAATGACAGGACACTCTGACTGTCAGGATTTGTGATGTGCCCTATTATGCTCTAATGGGACATATTACCATCAGATAATGTTGTACAGACACAAGAACATTAATATCGTACGGTTTAGGCAATTAACGAAGTTTAAATCTGTACATAAATAACATCACTTTGCCCCTTAACCTTAAATGCAATACAATAAATAAAAAATGAACACTTTGGTAAAATATACTTTGAGGGTGAAATAATAGTAGTAAATGAATATTTATAAACCAGAAAATTACATTAAAACATTAAAAAACGATAATTATTTAAATTGTATTTTTATCAATAAAAAAGTACCCGCCACTGCACTGGTTACATATTGACAACAGTTGTCAGTTATTACCAATGTTTCTTATTTTAAGGTTATATTACAAATGCAAATATTAGACGAGGCATTATTTCAAACGTTTTTGAACAATTTAAAGTTATTTATTAGAAGGTGATATTGTGGAACTGTTTCGCGAGTTTTCAACACCCTTTCTGCTGACCAAATCCTTTAGAAATTAATTAGAAAGATCTGTAAAAGTTTGTTTCAATCGGCGTCACCTACAGGCTACAGATAATGATTTTAAAAGATATTTCTTTCATACGGGATTTCTGTTAGTGATAAAGGATTTGGTTTAAGAAGAAGGGTGTTAAAATGGTTTTAAATTGGCACGTGGTGGAGATTAAATCGAAAAATGTCACTTGCATTGGGAGTTTGTACGAAATGTATTCGTGGTCTGTAATAAGGGTAGTGAAAGTGCTGAGGGATTAGTGATTTAATTTGAATAAGTGACTTGCTATTTAATAAACAGGGTTACAAGGTACAGTTAGTGGTTTGTGAAGTGAGTTTTAATAGATCCCAAGATTGTTAAGTGCCCACAAGTCTTCATGATTTTCAACAGCTAAGGAAAACAATTTTTGTTGCAAAGGTTATGTATGATTCTTTGGACAGTATTGATATGTGCAAAATTGTCAGGATTTCAATATAAATTGCCACTGTTTAATTTAAGTGGTCTAATTATTAATTCAACCCAAACTTCATCTAGTCAATCGCTAATTAATATATACTGAATAATTAATTTAATTACCTAGGTAGGTACATCTTTTTATTGTTGTTATCCTGGCCATTTTGGTCATAAAATAGTTAACTTTTACATATTATACTAAGCTATAATGGATTTAAATATTGATTGTCACTTAATTTGTTGCCCCATTTAAGTGGTTATTACCCTTAGAGTTCTATATATACTTATGTTGGGAAATTATTTATTTTTTCTATTGATACTTGGATATAAATATATAATAATAAAATTCAGTCGGTTTCTTGAATTAACGATTACAATTATTGTTGTCTTATGGACAATGGATAACTTTTGAAATCGATTTCAAACTTGATTACCATAATTTCTTCCATTCGACGTACAATTTGGTTTAAACGTATCGGGGTATAGACACCGCCCTAAACGGGGTGGAACAAAGCATTATATTCCTTACAATAATAACCACCTGGTTAAACCACCGCGAAATAAAAAACCGAGGAATATACAATGGAGCCGTTCGTTTGTATACCGCGCGCTTATCCCACTCCAAAAGTGCGTAAGAGCACATTATGCAGATATATTAACGATATTATGTACACATAGACAAAAATTGTGGTGAATGAGCGATTATATTTATGTCCGCAAACAATAATAAAAAAAGCCCATAACCATCGCCATTATGGCGGTGCATCGGGCCATGCAAACACATATGGACAAATGGTTTCATAGAAATTGTATTACTCGTGATATTATCATTTCCCCTGCAACGTTTATCATTGTGGGATTTATGACGGATGTAAACCATCAGCAGTACACACTTTCGAATGACTGTTATGTACAATGAATGAGATCCTCGGCAAAGGAATAAACAGCGAGGATATTACACACGTACATAATACACAAATATAAATAAAACTCCTTAGAAGATCCTTTTTCTTATTCTACCTCGCCACTCTAAAAATTTATCTGATTATTACTTCTCACAAACATAAACAGAGAGCAGGATATCATTTTAAATTAAAATCTTTTGCTTAAATATTTCTATGAGTATATTGTGTCCTTTTCGTACGTAGGGAGCAATATGAGTAGGGTTTTTGAAGATATAAAGACCATAAGATATTTCATCATTAAAAAAAATATTAACATTAATCCCAGTAGATCTTGGTTTTGAAATTCTAATAATGGCATTTAATTTCATTTGCTTGGTTTGTTTTCGAAACTTTAATGGGCGAGGACCTGAACATTAAAATTTCAAAAAATTCTAATCTCAAAGCCAATAAAATCCAAATTATAATCCTTTTGATCCTGAAATTGCACATTAAAGCATTTTATAGAAGTATCTATAGACACTACTTTCTGAATGAGTTTGTATTTTTAGTAGCAGTGCTGTGCTTTCAAAAGGATCACACTTTAGCATTCTATTCCCCATTTCAACTCCATAGATTCATTATAAAATCAATTTTGATTATTTATAAATTTCATTTCTTTTTATATCATCTAGGTACTCTATAGTGCAGTGCAACCTTCACGAGATCATCTAAATAGAAATACACTGAATAGAAGAGGTCCTTAGTGTGAACCTTGTGGAACTCTCTACATAAGCATGACTTTTGTACCTAATGACAGATGGCGGGCTGATTGATATTTCCAATACATATTTGAAAAGTACAGAAAATTCTCTTGAATAATTTTAAAAAAGGGTCTTCAAAAGTTGGTGTGTTATTGATTTTTGATTTACTGCCTCTATTTCAACAGTAAAAAAATTCCCTATTGAAATTCTTTACACTCATGAATTGAGTAAGTATTAATATCATAATAGAACAGGAAAGAGATGAAGAGAAGAAATAACTGGTGGGATGTTCTTTTCCCTTTGAATAGAATACGTAGAGAGGAGTGTAGTCGTCGGTAGTGGTGGTTCTTGCCTCGTGCGAATCTGAAAATTTTACGCTCTCTTAAATTCGCGGGGAGATTTCTTAAAACAGTTTTCGAAACTTTATACGTTGGCGATGAAAGGAAGACAAAAGGTCCTCCGCCGTTAAGTTTAAAAGCTAGAGAAATAAAATATGAACGAACGGCTGCTGCCGTAACGGCTCGACCCTCCCACTTGAACGCTGCTTATTTTATTATATATAGAGAGAAGAACGCAGAGAAGTTTAACACAAAAGTCATCTGTCAAAGACTTAAATTTCGGGGGTGAACCTAACATAATATATAATACTTATACCTATTAGGTACTTGGACTGAACTTATTCCGGAATTCTTTCCTTTTCATCTAATAAACAGAATAGTTAGAGGGATGGGAACATCATTATCTATTTTTTTTGTTATAAATAGGAACAAAATTTTCCTTGAATACTTCAGTATTAATACAGGTATGTTTTTAAGAAACGTATAATATTCTTTAATAAAAGAATTTAAAATATCTTCTTGAACTCAAGAATATGAAGCAGTGGTAAACATCAGCTCAAGCTTACGAATTAAATTGCAAAGTTTTAGCCCTTGTAGTAATTATTTACGTACATAGAAATTGATAATAATAAAATGGATCTCTAAGGAGTTGAAACGGGAAGTAAAAGGCAAACATTTGGTCTTCTTTGAGAAAATAAATCAATAACATGATATTGAAGAATCGTTTTCTGAAATGATTCAATAGAATTCTCTTCATTTATTAAATATGAATTGGTACCTTCTTTTTTACTTCTGTACGTGCATAAAAATTGAAAATATCAGTCAGGCTGTTGTGTGTTAAGTATAAGGGTCATATTTATGTTTATAACTCAGGAGTCCCGCAAGGTTCATACTAAGGACATCTTTTATTCATTGTATTCCTAAATAAACGATCTCGTGAAGGTTGCACTGCACTGTATAGTAGCTGCTCTTATATACAGATGACATAAAAAGAAATAAAATTAATAAATAATCAAAATAAAATT
Organism: Agrilus mali; assembly: GCA_029378335.1. NCBI lineage: Eukaryota > Metazoa > Arthropoda > Insecta > Coleoptera > Buprestidae > Agrilus > Agrilus mali. The sequence continues at coordinate 3,361,253 of CM055655.1, read as the reverse complement.
TACCATGGATCTCTAAGGAGTTGAAACGGGAAGTAAAAGGCAAACATTTGGTCTTCTTTGAGAAAATAAATCAATAACATGATATTGAAGAATCGTTTTCTGAAATGATTCAATAGAATTCTCTTCATTTATTAAATATGAATTGGTACCTTCTTTTTTTACTTCTGTACGTGCATAAAAATTGAAAATATCAGTCAGGCTGTTGTGTGTTAAGTATAAAGGTCATATTTATGTTTATAACTCAGGAGTCCCGCAAGGTTCAACTAGGACTCTTTTATTCATTTATTCCTAAATAAACGATCTCGTGAAGGGTGCACTGCACTGTATAGTAGCTCTCTTATATATAGATACATAAAAAGAAATAAAATTATTAAATAATCAAAATAGATTCACATGGATCTCTAACGAGTGAAACGGGAAGTAAAAGGCAAACATTTCGGTCTTCTTTGAGAAAATAAATCAATAACATGATATTGAAGAATCGTTTTCTGAAATGATTCAATAGAATTCTCTTCATTTATTAAATATGAATTGGTACCTTCTTTTTTTACTTCTGTACGTGCATAAAAATTGAAAATATCAGTCAGGCTGTTGTGTGTTAAGTATAAGGGTCATATTTATGTTTATAACTCAGGAGTCCCGCAAGGTTCAACTAGGACATCTTTTATTCATTTATTCCTAAATAAACGATCTCGTGAAGGTTGCACTGCACTGTATAGTAGCTCTCTTATATATCAGATAGACATAAAAAGAAATAAAATTAATAAATAATCAAAATAGATTTTACATGGATCTCGCCGAGTAGAAACGGGAAGTAAAAGGCAAACATTCGGTCTTCTTTGAGAAAATAAATCAATAACATGATATTGAAGAATCGTTTTCTGAAATGATTCAATAGAATTCTCTTCATTTATTAAATATGAATTGGTACCTTCTTTTTTTACTTCTATACGTGCATAAAAATTGAAAATATCAGCTCAGACTGTTGTGTGTTAAGTATAAGGTCATATTTATGTTTATAACTCAGGAGTCCCGCAAGGTTATACTAAGGACCTCTTTTATTCATTGTATTCCTAAATAAACGATCTCGTGAAGGTTGCACTGCACTGTATAGTAGCTGCTCTTAATATAGATGACATAAAAAGAAATAAAATTAATAAATAATCAAAATAAATTTTAACATGGAATTTAAGAGTGAAACGGGAAGTAAAAGGCAAACATTTGGTCTTCTTTGAGAAAATAAATCAATAACATGATATTGAAGAATCGTTTTCTGAAATGATTCAATAGAATTCTCTTCATTTATTAAATATGAATTGGTACCTTCTTTTTTTACTTCTGTACGTGCATAAAAATTGAAAATATCACTCAGGCTGTTGTGTGTTAAGTATAAAGGTCATATTTATGTTTATAACTCAGGAGTCCCGCAAGGTTCATACTAAGGACATCTTTTATTCATTGTATTCCTAAATAAACGATCTCGTGAAGGTTGCACTGCACTGTATAGTAGCTGCTCTTATATATAGATTACATAAAAAGAAATAATATTAATAAATAATCAAAATAAATTTTAACATGGATCTCTAACGAGTAGAAACGGGAAGTAAAAGGCAAACATTCGGTCTTCTTTGAGAAAATAAATCAATAACATGATATTGAAGAATCGTTTTCTGAAATGATTCGATAGAATTCTCTTCATTTATTAAATATGAATTGGTACTTCTTTTTTTACTTCTGTACGTGCATAAAAATTGAAAATATCATTCAGGCTGTTGTGTGTTAAGTATAAAGGTCATATTTATGTTTATAACTCAGGAGTCCCGCAAGGTTCATACTATGGACCTCTTTTATTCATTATATTCCTATGTAAATGATCTCGTGAAGGTTGCACAAAACAATCATACATATCCTAAATTTCAGGATTCTAAGGATTGTAACATTTTATGTTATTAAATTAGGAGTCCACAGGTTCACAATGTGGGCCTATTCTATTCATTTCGTTTTCTTTAGATTGGAGAGATATTTTTGACACCTGTTATAACTCTGAAATTCCCTTTATAATAGTAATTGGGGGTATTTCTTCCGAATTATTAATTTATTCGCGATTGAAAAGAAAGATTGTAATTTCGATCGGATCGCGTCGCGAGAGTGAGAGGGCCGGGAAAGGGGGTGCGGAGGGACCAAGTGGAACTTTTATATAGAAAACTCGCGGAATACTACACTTCAATTAACTTTTTCCCATTTCCGAAGACGAGCCCAGCAATTGAAAGAGTGTTCGGGTGTGTATCTGACATCTCTGCGCCGCGACGACGACGACGGGGTTACATCTTCCTTCAGCTTCTTCTCCTTTTCTTATTCTATATCGTTTTCAATCTTTACACCGCCTCGCGACTATTCAATAATAAAACCTCAACATCAGCTCGACTCCTGTAACCTAACCCTTGTTCGATTTTCAACGACGGACGAGTTAGGCACCACTTTTTCTTCTTATCTCAGTAAGGGTGGGAACAGGGTTTTTAAATAGGTACTAGTTGGTGGTGGTAAAATTTTGGAAATTTAAAAAACGAAACTTGTAGTACACCATTTTGCCGTCGTCCTATTCAAATAAAGAGCAACAAAAATAACAGGTGGTAAATGTGTGACAATATTTAGTTACTAAATAGCGACCGGACCGTACCGGACCGCACCATGCTAATGGGTTGGTCAACACGGGTCGCGCTTCATCTCTCATCTCACTTCGGCTCTAACGAAACCAATACACACTTGGCTTCCTTCGTATTTATTATGTATTAAAGTACCTAGGTACATGACGATGGATGGTACTCGATGGGTGTCTATGCATGGTTACATACAACGTTGTTGTAGGTACTTACGTAGGTACATGGATACCTTCGACAGCACCGAAACGAAAGTTTGCGTGTGAAGAAGAAGTCTTTTCGTATTTTAATGTTTGCTCAATTCCGCGGCTATTCAAAGAACCGACTCGACTTGTTAAACTAATACTTACTTACTATCCGGATGGTTGCCAATGTGTGTATTATTTTACGTATCTACAGGTAGGTACGACTTTTAGTTTGGTTTTCTTTTTATGCTTTTTTTTTAATCGGTCACTCAGATCAGTTTAAATAATAGATACTTATGCCTAAAGTTAGGTTAGGGGATGTCTATTAATTATGTAAGATTTTTTTTAATTTCGACCCCTTTCCCTCCTTAAATGATATTTGATAAGATTTGGTGAGATTCCCCTGATCCTCTCTCGGAAATAACAGTTATCCACATTGTGTTGATTTTAAAAAATTCATAATCCTTCAAAAATTCCAAAATATTTAATGAATTTAAAATTAAATTTGATGAGATTTTTCTGGACGTCTTCCTCTAATTTAAAGTTTCCTTAATATTTAACAATTTTGACTTTCAAAAATTACATTTTACCAACTTTCACGTGATCTAGATTTCTAGGAAGTTCCTGATTCTAGTTAATTTCAAACTTCTGAAATTTTCAAAGACTTCCCTTACTTTAAATGATATTTGGTGAAATCGTTTTAGACTCGTCCTCTTTACCATTAAATCGTCTAAACTTTTAAAAATATTTTGAGTTTAAACATAACAATTTATCTACCATAAACGTTGTTAATTTAGAATAAATTAAAAAATTACTAATCCATCAAATTTTCTTAAACTACTGCAATTTTCTATAAAATTAAGTCCCCTCAATTTTTAACAATACATTTAGTGAGATTTCTTTGAGTGCCTCCACTATGGCTTTAATGTTTTCTTCACTTTTAATAATTCTGAGTCTCGGAAATAACACTTATCCACATTGTGTTGATTTAAAAAAATTCATAATCCTTCAAAAATTCCAAAATATTTAATGAATTTAAAATTAAATTTGATGAGATTTTTCTGGACGTCTTCCTCTAATTTAAAGTTTCCTTAATATTTAACAATTTTGACTTTCAAAAATTACATTTTACCAACTTTCACGTGATCTAGATTTCTAGGAAGTTCCTGATTCTAGTTAATTTCAAACTTCTGAAATTTTCAAAGACTTCCCTAACTTTAAATGATATTTAGTGAAATCGTTTTAGACTCGTCCTCTTTACTATTAAATCGTCTAAACTTTTAAAAATATTTTGAGTTTAAACATAACAATTTATCTACAATAAACGTTGTTAATTTAGAATAAATTAAGAAATTACTAATCCATCAAATTTTCTTAAACTACTGCAATTTTCTATAAAATTAAGTCCCCTCAATTTTTAACAATATATTTGGTGAGATTTCTTTGAGTGCCTCCACTATGGCTTTAATATTTTCTTCACTTTTAATAATTCTGAGTCTCGGAAATAACACTTATCCACATTGTGTTGATTTAAAAAAATTCATAATCCTTCAAAAATTCCAAAATATTTAATGAATTTAAAATTAAATTTGATGAGATTTTTCTGGACGTCTTCCTCTAATTTAAAGTTTCCTTAATATTTAACAATTTTGACTTTCAAAAATTACATTTTACCAACTTTCACGTGATCTAGATTTCTAGGAAGTTCCTGATTCTAGTTAATTTCAAACTTCTGAAATTTTCAAAGACTTCCCTAACTTTAAATGATATTTAGTGAAATCGTTTTAGACTCGTCCTCTTTACTATTAAATCGTCTAAACTTTTAAAAATATTTTGAGTTTAAACATAACAATTTATCTACAATAAACGTTGTTAATTTAGAATAAATTAAGAAATTACTAATCCATCAAATTTTCTTAAACTACTGCAATTTTCTATAAAATTAAGTCCCCTCAATTTTTAACAATATATTTGGTGAGATTTCTTTGAGTGCCTCCACTATGGCTTTAATATTTTCTTCACTTTTAATAATTCTGAGTCTCGGAAATAACACTTATCCACATTGTGTTGATTTAAAAAAATTCATAATCCTTCAAAAATTCCAAAATATTTAATGAATTTAAAATTAAATTTGATGAGATTTTTCTGGACGTCTTCCTCTAATTTAAAGTTTCCTTAATATTTAACAATTTTGACTTTAAAAAATTACATTTTACCAACTTTCACGTGATCTAGATTTCTAGGAAGTTCCTGATTCTAGTTAATTTCAAACTTCTGAAATTTTCAAAGACTTCCCTAACTTTAAATGATATTTAGTGAAATCGTTTTAGACTCGTCCTCTTTACCATTAAATCGTCTAAACTTTTAAAAATATTTTGAGTTTAAACATAACAATTTATCTACAATAAACGTTGTTAATTTAGAATAAATTAAAAAATTACTAATCCATCAAATTTTCTTAAACTACTGCAATTTTCTATAAAATTAAGTCCCCTCAATTTTTAACAATACATTTAGTGAGATTTCTTTGAGTGCCTCCACTATGGCTTTAATATTTTCTTCACTTTTAATAATTCTGAGTCTCGGAAATAACACTTATCCACATTGTGTTGATTTAAAAAAATTCATAATCCTTCAAAAATTCCAAAATATTTAATGAATTTAAAATTAAATTTGATGAGATTTTTCTGGACGTCTTCCTCTAATTTAAAGTTTCCTTAATATTTAACAATTTTGACTTTCAAAAATTACATTTTACCAACTTTCACGTGATCTAGATTTCTAGGAAGTTCCTGATTCTAGTTAATTTCAAACTTCTGAAATTTTCAAAGACTTCCCTAACTTTAAATGATATTTAGTGAAATCGTTTTAGACTCGTCCTCTTTACTATTAAATCGTCTAAACTTTTAAAAATATTTTGAGTTTAAACATAACAATTTATCTACAATAAACGTTGTTAATTTAGAATAAATTAAGAAATTACTAATCCATCAAATTTTCTTAAACTACTGCAATTTTCTATAAAATTAAGTCCCCTCAATTTTTAACAATATATTTGGTGAGATTTCTTTGAGTGCCTCCACTATGGCTTTAATATTTTCTTCACTTTTAATAATTCTGAGTCTCGGAAATAACACTTATCCACATTGTGTTGATTTAAAAAAATTCATAATCCTTCAAAAATTCCAAAATATTTAATGAATTTAAAATTAAATTTGATGAGATTTTTCTGGACGTCTTCCTCTAATTTAAAGTTTCCTTAATATTTAACAATTTTGACTTTAAAAAATTACATTTTACCAACTTTCACGTGATCTAGATTTCTAGGAAGTTCCTGATTCTAGTTAATTTCAAACTTCTGAAATTTTCAAAGACTTCCCTAACTTTAAATGATATTTAGTGAAATCGTTTTAGACTCGTCCTCTTTACTATTAAATCGTCTAAACTTTTAAAAATATTTTGAGTTTAAACATAACAATTTATCTACAATAAACGTTGTTAATTTAGAATAAATTAAGAAATTACTAATCCATCAAATTTTCTTAAACTACTGCAATTTTCTATAAAATTAAGTCCCCTCAATTTTTAACAATATATTTGGTGAGATTTCTTTGAGTGCCTCCACTATGGCTTTAATATTTTCTTCACTTTTAATAATTCTGAGTCTCGGAAATAACACTTATCCACATTGTGTTGATTTAAAAAAATTCATAATCCTTCAAAAATTCCAAAATATTTAATGAATTTAAAATTAAATTTGATGAGATTTTCTGGACGTCTTCCTCTAATTTAAAGTTTCCTTAATATTTAACAATTTTGACTTTAAAAAATTACATTTTACCAACTTTCACGTGATCTAGATTTCTAGGAAGTTCCTGATTCTAGTTAATTTCAAACTTCTGAAATTTTCAAAGACTTCCCTAACTTTAAATGATATTTAGTGAAATCGTTTTAGACTCGTCCTCTTTACCATTAAATCGTCTAAACTTTTAAAAATATTTTGAGTTTAAACATAACAATTTATCTACAATAAACGTTGTTAATTTAGAATAAATTAAAAATTACTAATCCATCAAATTTTCTTAAACTACTGCAATTTTCTATAAAATTAAGTCCCCTCAATTTTTAACAATATATTTGGTGAGATTTCTTTGAGTGCCTCCACTATGGCTTTAATATTTTCTTCACTTTTAATAATTCTGAGTCTCGGAAATAACACTTATCCACATTGTGTTGATTTAAAAAAATTCATAATCCTTCAAAAATTCCAAAATATTTAATGAATTTAAAATTAAATTTGATGAGATTTTTCTGGACGTCTTCCTCTAATTTAAAGTTTCCTTAATATTTAACAATTTTGACTTTAAAAAATTACATTTTACCAACTTTCACGTGATCTAGATTTCTAGGAAGTTCCTGATTCTAGTTAATTTCAAACTTCTGAAATTTTCAAAGACTTCCCTAACTTTAAATGATATTTAGTGAAATCGTTTTAGACTCGTCCTCTTTACCATTAAATCGTCTAAACTTTTAAAAATATTTTGAGTTTAAACATAACAATTTATCTACAATAAACGTTGTTAATTTAGAATAAATTAAAAAATTACTAATCCATCAAATTTTCTTAAACTACTGCAATTTTCTATAAAATTAAGTCCCCTCAATTTTTAACAATATATTTGGTGAGATTTCTTTGAGTGCCTCCACTATGGCTTTAATATTTTCTTCACTTTTAATAATTCTGAGTCTCGGAAATAACACTTATCCACATTGTGTTGATTTAAAAAAATTCATAATCCTTCAAAAATTCCAAAATATTTAATGAATTTAAAATTAAATTTGATGAGATTTTTCTGGACGTCTTCCTCTAATTTAAAGTTTCCTTAATATTTAACAATTTTGACTTTAAAAAATTACATTTTACCAACTTTCACGTGATCTAGATTTCTAGGAAGTTCCTGATTCTAGTTAATTTCAAACTTCTGAAATTTTCAAAGACTTCCCTAACTTTAAATGATATTTAGTGAAATCGTTTTAGACTCGTCCTCTTTACCATTAAATCGTCTAAACTTTTAAAAATATTTTGAGTTTAAACATAACAATTTATCTACAATAAACGTTGTTAATTTAGAATAAATTAAAAAATTACTAATCCATCAAATTTTCTTAAACTACTGCAATTTTCTATAAAATTAAGTCCCCTCAATTTTTAACAATATATTTGGTGAGATTTCTTTGAGTGCCTCCACTATGGCTTTAATATTTTCTTCACTTTTAATAATTCTGAGTCTCGGAAATAACACTTATCCACATTGTGTTGATTTAAAAAAATTCATAATCCTTCAAAAATTCCAAAATATTTAATGAATTTAAAATTAAATTTGATGAGATTTTTCTGGACGTCTTCCTCTAATTTAAAGTTTCCTTAATATTTAACAATTTTGACTTTAAAAAATTACATTTTACCAACTTTCACGTGATCTAGATTTCTAGGAAGTTCCTGATTCTAGTTAATTTCAAACTTCTGAAATTTTCAAAGACTTCCCTAACTTTAAATGATATTTAGTGAAATCGTTTTAGACTCGTCCTCTTTACCATTAAATCGTCTAAACTTTTAAAAATATTTTGAGTTTAAACATAACAATTTATCTACAATAAACGTTGTTAATTTAGAATAAATTAAAAAATTACTAATCCATCAAATTTTCTTAAACTACTGCAATTTTCTATAAAATTAAGTCCCCTCAATTTTTAACAATATATTTGGTGAGATTTCTTTGAGTGCCTCCACTATGGCTTTAATATTTTCTTCACTTTTAATAATTCTGAGTCTCGGAAATAACACTTATCCACATTGTGTTGATTTAAAAAAATTCATAATCCTTCAAAAATTCCAAAATATTTAATGAATTTAAAATTAAATTTGATGAGATTTTTCTGGACGTCTTCCTCTAATTTAAAGTTTCCTTAATATTTAACAATTTTGACTTTAAAAAATTACATTTTACCAACTTTCACGTGATCTAGATTTCTAGGAAGTTCCTGATTCTAGTTAATTTCAAACTTCTGAAATTTTCAAAGACTTCCCTAACTTTAAATGATATTTAGTGAAATCGTTTTAGACTCGTCCTCTTTACCATTAAATCGTCTAAACTTTTAAAAATATTTTGAGTTTAAACATAACAATTTATCTACAATAAACGTTGTTAATTTAGAATAAATTAAAAAATTACTAATCCATCAAATTTTCTTAAACTACTGCAATTTTCTATAAAATTAAGTCCCCTCAATTTTTAACAATATATTTGGTGAGATTTCTTTGAGTGCCTCCACTATGGCTTTAATATTTTCTTCACTTTTAATAATTCTGAGTCTCGGAAATAACACTTATCCACATTGTGTTGATTTAAAAAAATTCATAATCCTTCAAAAATTCCAAAATATTTAATGAATTTAAAATTAAATTTGATGAGATTTTTCTGGACGTCTTCCTCTAATTTAAAGTTTCCTTAATATTTAACAATTTTGACTTTAAAAAATTACATTTTACCAACTTTCACGTGATCTAGATTTCTAGGAAGTTCCTGATTCTAGTTAATTTCAAACTTCTGAAATTTTCAAAGACTTCCCTAACTTTAAATGATATTTAGTGAAATCGTTTTAGACTCGTCCTCTTTACCATTAAATCGTCTAAACTTTTAAAAATATTTTGAGTTTAAACATAACAATTTATCTACAATAAACGTTGTTAATTTAGAATAAATTAAAAAATTACTAATCCATCAAATTTTCTTAAACTACTGCAATTTTCTATAAAATTAAGTCCCCTCAATTTTTAACAATATATTTGGTGAGATTTCTTTGAGTGCCTCCACTATGGCTTTAATATTTTCTTCACTTTTAATAATTCTGAGTCTCGGAAATAACACTTATCCACATTGTGTTGATTTAAAAAAATTCATAATCCTTCAAAAATTCCAAAATATTTAATGAATTTAAAATTAAATTTGATGAGATTTTTCTGGACGCCTCCTTCAATTTTAAAGTTCCCTTAATTTTTAAAAATTTTAACTTTCAAAAATTACATTTTACCAACTTTCACATGATCTAGATTTCTAGGAAGTTCCTGATTCTAGATAAATTTCAAACTTCTGAAATTTTCAAAGACTTCCCTAACTTTAAATGATATTTAGTGAAATCGTTTTAGACTCGTCCTCTTTACCATTAAATCGTCTAAACTTTTAAAAATATTTTGAGTTTAAACATAACAATTTATCTACAATAAACGTTGTTAATTTAGAATAAATTAAGAAATTACTAATCCATCAAATTTTCTTAAACTACTGCAATTTTCTATAAAATTAAGTCCCCTCAATTTTTAACAATATATTTGGTGAGATTTCTTTGAGTGCCTCCACTATGGCTTTAATATTTTCTTCACTTTTAATAATTCTGAGTCTCGGAAATAACACTTATCCACATTGTGTTGATTTAAAAAAATTCATAATCCTTCAAAAATTCCAAAATATTTAATGAATTTAAAATTAAATTTGATGAGATTTTTCTGGACGTCTTCCTCTAATTTAAAGTTTCCTTAATATTTAACAATTTTGACTTTCAAAAATTACATTTTACCAACTTTCACGTGATCTAGATTTCTAGGAAGTTCCTGATTCTAGTTAATTTCAAACTTCTGAAATTTTCAAAGACTTCCCTAACTTTAAATGATATTTAGTGAAATCGTTTTAGACTCGTCCTCTTTACCATTAAATCGTCTAAACTTTTAAAAATATTTTGAGTTTAAACATAACAATTTATCTACAATAAACGTTGTTAATTTAGAATAAATTAAGAAATTACTAATCCATCAAATTTTCTTAAACTAGTATTCGACATCGTTTTGATATGAATCCATGTCTTAAATTGACCTAAATTTGAGTCTTGTACAAGTCTAAATTTTGGCCTTCTTCTTGTGTCTGTTTTGGGCTTAACCATGCCTAGATCTTGACTTAGTTTGGGCATAGTTCTTGGCCTTGGTCTTGGGAAATACCTAGCCGCGACCTTACCAACATCTTGACTTTCATTAGATTCAGGATTCGACGCTATTTTAGTATAAATCTTGGTCCTGAATAGGCCCAGCTTTGGATCTTGTTTAAGTTTATATCTTGGCCTTGTTTTAATACAAGTATTAGTCTCAGTCTAGGGTAAATCTTGACCTCGTTTTGCTGTAGAATTTGACATTGTTTTGGGATATATATAGGTCTAAAATTGACCCCATTTTGGATCTGGTTTAAGTATAGATCACGATCTTCTTCTGGTATCTGTCTTAGTCTAGATCTGATTTGGATCTTCAACTTATTTGGCCTTGTTTCGAAAACTTAAATTAAATTTGATGAGATTTTTCTGGACGTCTTCCTCTAATTTAAAGTTTCCTTAATATTTAACAATTTTGACTTTCAAAAATTACATTTTACCAACTTTCACGTGATCTAGATTTCTAGGAAGTTCCTGATTCTAGTTAATTTCAAACTTCTGAAATTTTCAAAGACTTCCCTAACTTTAAATGATATTTAGTGAAATCGTTTTAGACTCGTCCTCTTTACTATTAAATCGTCTAAACTTTTAAAAATATTTTGAGTTTAAACATAACAATTTATCTACAATAAACGTTGTTAATTTAGAATAAATTAAGAAATTACTAATCCATCAAATTTTCTTAAACTACTGCAATTTTCTATAAAATTAAGTCCCCTCAATTTTTAACAATACATTTGGTGAGATTTCTTTGAGTGCCTCCACTATGGCTTTAATGTTTTCTTCACTTTTAATAATTCTGAGTCTCGGAAATAACACTTATCCACATTGTGTTGATTTAAAAAAATTCATAATCCTTCAAAAATTCTAAAATATTTAATGAATTTAAAATTAAATTTGATGAGATTTTTCTGGACGCCTTCCTCTAATTTAAAGTTTCCTTAATATTTAACAATTTTGACTTTCAAAAATTACATTTTACCAACTTTCACATGATCTAGATTTCTAGGAAGTTCCTGATTCTAGATAAATTTCAATTACTCCTTAAATTCAAGGACTTATGTCTGTAATGTCGTTATAACCGAAAGATCGTTACAACTGAAGTCATTATAAATGAAATCCACTGTAGGTACTTTTTATCTCAGCATTGGCAACCTGTGTGTATTGCACCGAGTAGGTATTTTAATTTAAGGATTTCTTGTATTAAGGGTGCGTTGATAAAATATGTTAGCATACATGGAGGTGGGAGGGTTCTTGCTGAATGTGTCAAGGGGTGACGGGGGGTTTAGAGCAACGTGACGTTGGCCGTTGATCAAAAAATTTGGCTGAATTTCTACAGAATCCTTGGACTTCTGATAAATAGAAATATTATTTATTTGTTCGTTACAAAAGATTTAATTATTGATTTATTTAAATTTTATTATGATAATAAAATAAATATTTTTGACTATCAAAATTTGTGTATTATCATGTTCAGGGGGCGGGGGTGTTTAGTTTTTGTGACGTAATATTTACAGGGGAGGTCACAGAAAGTGTGACACAACCGGGGTGGAGGGGGTCAAATAAGCTAATTTCATTGTGACGCATTTTATGAACAGCCCCTAATGTAAATGTCGCATTTTCCCTTAATTTACTTTTTAAATCTTAAATTCAACAAGTACAACGACTACAAATTTGGATGTTTAAAAAAACATAGGTACATTCTGTTTTAACGAACTTTAAATATAGCGTACACCTTTTGAAGGTCCCCTCAAGTACATTTTACAGTATGTATTTAAAAATGGTCAGTAGGATAAACAATGTGACCAGTAAAAGAGTGCATAGAGGGTTGTACGAGCTTGATAAGGACAAACATTGGGGGCTGGGCAAGTAGAGAACAGATTTGCTCCAAATGTCAACCGCGTGAGTACGGAGTTACCAACTTACTGCTCGTTTAAATAACTCGGGCATATACAATATTTAATGAAGTACCTACAATATGTTGCTTACACTCGTCTGTCGCCTGTGTAAATGTTAATTTTAAAATACATACACGCCCCGTAAAGAACAAACGGCCGAACAAATGAATTAAACGTTCACATATTATTTATTTTCTCTCTCACTTAGTACTTACTACTTATATTTAAATCAGCAGCGTTCCGTGCCGACTTCCCGAACTCGAAGAGCACTCTTCACGGTTACTCTTAGTTAGTTACCTTTTAAAAAGAAATTACCTTCGTATCCATAGGTAGGTACTTGAAAAATTCACATTTTGTGTTGCCCACGATGAGAAACCGATCCGTGTCTGTCTCAGCACATACATACATACTTCTACTGAACATTTGGACAATAAAAATATTTATAATAAACAACAACAATTGTATAAGATTTTTTGGGAACCGCGGATTGGGTTGAGTACCTTAAGTCTTAATTTAATTAAAGTTTGATTACAAGAACCAAAAATATTTATATAAATAGTAGACAAAACCTACCCAATCACTTAGACAGTTGTGAATTATTTTTAAGGGTTGTTCAAGTTTTTAAAAGAAATTTTGACCTGCTTTCCTTTAATAGGACTCTACCCCCACTTCCCTAGATGTTACGTAACACTGAAGGTACAATTTTTACTTAGAAATGTCAAAAAAAATCGGTTTTCTAAAAAAAGTGTCTTTTAAACCCCTTCCTCACTCCTTAGTGACGTGTAATGAAATCCCCCCTCCCCACAACTACGTTCTATGTCTAATACTTGAGAAGATACTTAAATTTTGAATTATTTTAATCACAATAACAACACAAAAATATTAACTCTTAGAAGATAATCTCAGGGGGTGAATTTAATTCAAATCATAGGGAAAGCTGTCTTAAATTTACATTAGCATTCTGCTTATTTTTTGCATATTTACAAGTAACTGATTACGAGCCCTAACGATTATATGTTCGAAAATTTCATGATTTTATATTAGTCACAAAATTTAATAAGCAGTCTCTTGTCATATTTTTTTTAATGTGCCATATTGTTTCAGCTCAGAAAATTGATGCACACTTTTTAGTGCAATAAAATGTAAATAAATCTTCTTTATCAGTTATTTTTAAAATTTAAATATGTTTTTGTCATTATTGTATTAAAAATCGTTCCGGACGTGATATATTTTACGTATAAAACGATTTATATTATAACGTTTTGATCAACAAAAGTACATAGGAAGCTATTGATAGATAGTAATAAAAGTAAAAGAGGTCAAAACGTAGTACCGAATGTATTTTTCTTAATCAAGTGAATATTTTTTTAAATACGCATTTCCTTAATTTAATTCAAATCCACAACACAGTGTTTCTTCATTCAAAGAATTCCAAAATTACAACAAATATCTACAAAAGTCGAGAGTTCAAACATTTAGTTGTTAGGTCCCTTAACAAAGGCAAAATTTGTTATAAGGTTATGGTTAGAAGAGACAACATGAACGAAGTTTTCCATATAGGTCAAAAAGATAACTCCATCATCTTTAATTAAAAAGAAATCATGATTGATTTTGTGTAGATACTTAGGTAATTTTATTTAACAGAAGTACACCCCTTGTAATCAAAATGAAAATTGAAAATTGGTTTTTGGGTATTATTATTAAATTATTATATTTGGGGTTAATTTAATCCAAATCCACAACAGTTTAGTAAAATAATAAATCGTCCCCAATAATCTCGTATTGGTGCATAATATCTGTGAATGTTGTGCAATGAATTAGTAACAAATCTTGTCATAATTACCTACCCTCTGGTCCTGGCTCTTCTACTGTCGGTGCTTTCAATCTAACCACCCGTAAAACATATGTCACAACAGTAATAATAGCAAGTAATATAATCAGTGACGTCAGCTATCAAACAGCGGAGACTCAAGTGTCGTTTCCGTTTGTACGTGAGTGTATGTATGTGATGAGGAGATCAAGAGAGCGAGAGAGGATGAGCTAACTAAAATACGTAGATACGTTAACTACGTATAGGATAGTATAGGGGGATGATGACGTGACGGTGGTTGCCCAGCAGCATCACCGGCACCATAAATGTAATTCTGTTATTTAAGTGCCATCGCGGCAACCACGAAGGGGTAGTATAGACAGATAGGCCAAGAGGACACCAGTGCATATGTCATCGACAAAACCAACGTACGTACCACTCCTGTCACTTGCAGTCGCCTTTCGTCATTGTCGATTGAAAAGAAAGAGCAGGGCAAAACGGGTTCGAATGGCTTGTGGCCTGTGGGAAACAAATGTTTTATAATAATAGACGATTAGAGTTTAAACAACTAATGAGTTTTTAAATAATTAAATAGAAGTGCAAATTGGTATGTAATAGAGAGGGGTGTGGGTGAAAGTACAAAGAAACTCGGTTATTACGTACTCGAGCAGACCTTAAAAATCAAGAACCATCAACCTTACCAACATCTTGACTTTCATTAGATTTACGATTCGACATTGTTTTGATATGAATCCAGGTCTTAAATTGACCTAAATTTGAATTTTGTACAAGTCTAGATAGTGGTTATGCTTTGGATTGTTCAAGGCTAGATTTTAGACTTCTTCTGGTGTCTGTTTCGGGCTTAATAATGCCTAGATCTTGGCTTAGTTTGGGCATAGTTCTTAGCCTTATTTTGGGGAAATCCCTAGCCTCAACTTTACCAACATCTTGACTTTCATTAGATTCAGGATTCGACATTGTTTTGGTTTGAATCCATGTCTTAAATTGACCTAAATTTGAATCTTGTACAAGTCTAGATATTGGTTAAGCTTTGGATTATTCTAGTCTAGATTTTAGGCTTCTTCTGGTGTCTGTTTTGGGCTTAATCATGCCTAGATCTTGACTTAGATTGGGCATAGTTCTTGGCCTTATTTTGGGGAAATACCTAGCCTCAACTATACCAAAATCTTGACTTTCATTAGATTTAGTATTCGACATCGTTTTGATATGAATCCATGTCTTAAATTGACCTAAATTTGAGTCTTGTACAAGTCTAAATTTTGGCCTTCTTCTTGTGTCTGTTTTGGGCTTAACCATGCCTAGATCTTGACTTAGTTTGGGCATAGTTCTTGGCCTTGGTCTTGGGAAATACCTAGCCTCGACCTTACCAACATCTTGACTTTCATTAGATTCAGGATTCGACGCTATTTTAGTATAAATCTTGGTCCTGAATAGGCCCAGCTTTGGATCTTGTTTAAGTTTATATCTTGGCCTTGTTTTAATACAAGTATTAGTCTCAGTCTGGGGTAAATCTTGACCTCGTTTTGCTGTAGAATTCTGACATTGTTTTGGGATATATATAGGTCTAAAATTGACCCCATTTTGGATCTGGTTTAAGTCTTAGTCTAGATCTGACCTGGATCTTCAACTTATTTGGCCTTGTTTCGAAAACTTAGCTTCAAATTGGCTCAGATCTTGACCTTATTTACTAGGTCTGTATTCGACATTTAGTTAAATACCAACTAGACTCAATTTTTTTACGTTAGATTTTTAGGGTTGGTTAGGTTTTTACCCATTTTAATAATCCAAAATTAGTGTTCAGAAATTAATAAAATTGAATTTAAGGCATTTTATTTCTGTAATTTTGTAAAAAATTAAAAATAATTTAAGTAATTTTTGAACATAACCTTTCGCTTATTACGAAAATTGAATCATTTACGAACTATTTTTTTGTTTATTTATTTAAATCAGCAATAACAAAATTATCAGCCCAATACCTTCGCCATTTTTTCTGAACAAAATATAATTCGTAAAATAAAAAAAAAATAATAATTTTTATAAAACAGCATCTACTTACCGTAATAAATGAAGATCCATGAAAATGATGTAGTATCTCGCACTAATCTATTTATTTACTTTCAATAAATAATTAATAAAAACCGCCTTAATAATCTTAAACCTTTATTACAATGAATCATTAATTAAATTTACACATGATTACTGTTATCCCAATTCACTATTATTCATATTTATATGTATGTAGGTAATATGTATATTTATAACATAATACTACTTTTAAGTACATAATGCATTCTTGTAATGACTTCATAAATTACAATCCTATTCGTCTAGGTATATTCTTTTCATTATTAAGTAATTTTATTTTATTTATCATCTAGGTACATAGGTACATGCTAAAACTATTATGTACAATTTAATACAAGGGTAATAGAGGGCACCGGTATCGTTAAGCACATTTTGCACACTTGCACACACACTTTCATATTTTATTTATTTATTTATTTATTTATTTATACATTTACGTATCTATTTACTTATTATACATAACACGTTATTGTGTAAGTATTTTGATTATTTACAAGGTCTTAATTTAATTAAAGCTTTATTACAAGTGCCAAAAATATTTATATGAAATAGGTAGACAAAACCTACCCAATTACTTAGACAGTTGTAAATAATTTTTATGGGTCGTTGAAGTTTTTAAAAGAATTTTGGATCTGCTTCCCTTTTATAGGGCTCTACCCCTACTTCCCTAGATGTTACGTAACAAAGAAGGTACCATTTTTAGTTAGAATTGTCAAAAAAATCGGTTTTCTAAAAACCGTGTCTTTCAAACCCCTTCCCCACTCCTTAGTGACGTGTAATGAAATCCCCCTCCTCATAACTACGTTCATTATATAATACTTGAGAAAATACTTAAATTTTGAATTATTTTAATCACAATAACACAACAAAAATATTAATTCTTAGAAGATAATCTCAGGGGGTGAATTTAATTCAAATCATAGGGAAGGCTGACTTAAATTTACATTCACGTTCTGCTTATTTTTTGCTTATTTACAAGTAACTGATTACGAGCCCTAACGATTATATGTTCGAAAATTTCATGATTTTATATTAGTCACAAAATTTAATAAGCAGTCTCTTGTCATATTTTTTTTAATGTGCCATATTGTTTCAGCTCAGAAAATTGATGCACACTTTTTAGTGCAATAAAATGTAAATAAATCTCCCTTATCCGTTATTTTTAAAATTTAAATATGCGTTTGTCATTATTGTATTAAAAATCGTTCCGGACGTGATATATTTTACGTATAAAACGATTTATATAACGTTTTGATCAACAAAAGTACATAGGAAGCTATTGATAGATAGTAATAAAAGTAAAAGAGGTCGAAACGTAGTACCGAATGTATTTTTCTTAGTCAAGTGAATATTGTTTTAAATACGCATTTCCTTAATTTAATTCAAATCCACAACACAGTGTTTCTTCATTTAAAGAATTCCAAAATTACAACACATATCTACAAAAGTCGAGTGTTCAAACATTTACGTAGTTGTTAGGTCCCTTAACAAAGGCAAAATTGTTATAAGGTCATGGTTAAAAGAGACAACATGAACGAAGTTTTCCATATAGTTCAAAACGATAATTCCATTATCTTTAATTTAAAAAAATCATGCGTGATTTTGTGTAGATACATATGTAGGTAATTTTATTTAACAGAAGTTCACCCCTTGTAATCAAAATGAAAATTAAAAATTGCTTTTGGGGTATTATTTTCGGTTAAGCACTGCTTATATATATGTAGGTACCTAATGTATTTGTGTGTGTGAATAAATCCTTTTCCAATTGAAATTTAGGGGAATCCCGGCGACCTGGGTTCATAAGCGACGTTGCCAAATGCGACTGTTTACAAAATATAATTTATACGATCTGGTTGCTACAGGCGAACAATAGCCACCTAATAACCGAACCCGTATTATACACGTACACATATACGTGTACGTTGGGTATTATTCATCGGGCAAAGGGTCGGTGGTGCTGTGTGTTAAAATGAAATGTAATAAGGGATCCAAGTCGATTCTGTAATTAAATTCTGATTCAATTGTTCGCGTCCGTCCATACTCAATTGTCTGTCAGTTGTTTGGGCGGATACATTTCGCTCTAAATTTATATTAAAATTATCTACTCCACAGGACACTGCGATGAATAAAGCCACTCACACACTTATACATATAGGTATATATATATATACATAGGTACGGTCGGATTTTGGCAATATTACATTTAAATTGGCTTTTTTGTTATTCGACTCTCCATTATTTGCATATGTATCCGTCACGTCATCAAAGCCGGAAATAGATTTCTGTTATGGACATTGTTTTCATTTTTAGAGGTATTTGTTGCATGATAACAATCCATCAATCGAACGCTAATCAATTTTCAATATTAAGTATATTGTACGCATTTATATAATTCCTGTTTCATTTGAAGTTCATTTTTTTTACAAGCGCCTCCTATTAAATAAAACGTAAAGGTTTGTGCAAACTAAGCGAAAGAATTCTGGTCGCCACTCTACCAAAACTTTTTTGTTAGTGAAACATCTGACGATATCATCTTTTATTCGTATTTGTTGTTCTAGTGTTCATTTCATTGGTAGACATATTAATGCATTTGTTCGATTGTCGTTTATTGAATCAGACCAAGACAAGAGACTTGAACTTGACGACTGACTATTGTTTTAAACAATTAGATACTTGATCAAAAATTTTCGACCTAATACTCGTGATTATAATAATTTCAAAGTGACGGTATACTCCAATGTCATACTAAAATTTCTTTAAGACAAGAGTCTTTATCTTGAAGAGTAACTCTTGTCTTGTGAGATCCCTTACTAGAAAATTCTTTACTTAATGTTCCTGATCTTGTCTCAAATATTTCATCAACACTCTTGCCTTGAATCAAGACAAGTATTTCAGATTGTATACGTAATCTTAAGGTATACTAAGGTTTCACTAAGATAAGAATCATATCCTTGATGAAAACTCTTGTCTTAACTTAAATATCAAAGATTATCTAAAAAATTGATTTTTTTTTCTTAATCGAAAATTGCGGCTGTAATTCTCACAATCTTGACTCAAATTTTACATTAGTACTCTCCTAAAGGCATCTAAGGTTTAATCAAGGCAAGAGTCCCGATTTCTATGAAACTTAAAAATCAAGATTAACAAATTATTTCTAGTATTGTACGATTTCTTGGTAGATAATTCTCGACGTAATTCTCTTGATCATTACTCGAACCTTATATCAGAACTCTTGTCTTGAATCAAGACAAGTACTTCAGATCGAGCTTGCAATGTTGTTTAAGCTTCCAAGGGTTTTATCTAGACAAGATTCCTGATATATATCTTGTCTTAGCTTATTAGGGTTTCATTAAGATAAGAACTCTGATCTTGTCCTAGCCTGAAAATCAAGATAAGACCGAAAATTTTCGATATAATTCTCTTGATTTTGTCTCGAATTCCACATCAGTTTTCTTATCTTAAATCACCATTAGTATTTTACTTCTAAATGTCCACTACGGTTTCACCAAGACAAGAGTCCTGATCTTGACGAATAACTCTTGTTTTGGCTTAAAAATCAAAATGAAGAAATTATTTCTAATCTTGTACGACTTCTTAGTTGAAAATTGTCGACGTAATTCTCTCAAAAGAAGAATCACAAGATCAATCTTGTCTCAAATTTTATATAAGTTCTCTTGTCTCAAATAAAGATAATTTATCTTCTTAAGTTTCACAAAGACAAGAGTTTTGATCTTAATGAGTAACTTTTGTGTTGGTTTGAAAGATAAGATAAAGAAATTATTTCTTGTCTTATATGATTTCTTAATCAAGATTTCTTGACGTAATTCTCTTGATTTTGCCTCGAATGTTATGTTAGTTCTCTTGTCTTGAATCAACACAAGTAGGTACTTATAACAAACTGAGCATGCAATCTTCTTAAGGTTTACTAGAGTTTTACCAAGACAAGAGTCCTGACCTTAATGACTATAACTCTTATCTTGGTTTGAAAGACAAGATAAAGAAATTTTTTCTCGTCTTATGTGGTTTCTTAATCAAAATTTCTCGACGTAATTCTCTTGATTTTGCCTCGAACTTTGTATCAGTTCCTATGTCTTGAATTAACATAAGTATTACAAACTGAGCATGCAACCTTCTTAAGGTTTACTAGAGTTTTAGCAAGACAAGAGTCCTGACCTTAATGACTATAACTCTTATCTTGGTTTGAAAGACAAGATAAAGAAATTTTTTCTTGTCTTATGTGGTTTCTTAATCAAGATTTCTTTACGGAATTCTCTTGATTTTGCCTCGAATGTTATGTTAGTTCTCTTGTCTTGAATCAACACAAGTAGGTACTTATAACAAACTGAGCATGCAATCTTCTTAAGGTTTACTAGAGTTTTACCAAGACAAGAGTCCCGACCTTAATGACTAACTCTTATCTTGGTTTTAAAGACAAGATAAAGAAATTATTTCTTGTCTTATATGATTTCTTAATCAGAATTTCTTGACGTAATTCTCTTGATTTTGCCTCGAATGTTATGTTAGTTCTCTTGTCTTGAATCAACACAAGTAGGTACTTATAACAAACTGAGCATGCAATCTTCTTAAGGTTTACTAGAGTTTTACCAAGACAAGAGTCCTGACCTTAATGACTAATTCTTATCTTGGTTTGAAAGACAAGATAAAGAAATTTTTTCTTGTCTTATGTGGTTTCTTAATCAAGATTTCTTGACGTAATTCTCTTGATTTTGCCTCGAATGTTATGTTAGTTCTCTTGTCTTGAATCAACACAAGTAGGTACTTATAACAAACTGAGCATGCAATCTTCTTAAGGTTTACTAGAGTTTTAGCAAGACAAGAGTCCTGACCTTAATGACTAATTCTTATCTTGGTTTGAAAGACAAGATAAAGAAATAATTTCTTGTCTTATATGATTTTTATAGTCAAAATTTCTCGACGTAGTTTTTTTTTTACTTTATCTCCAAGGCGAACCAAATTTTTTGTTGTGTTTCAAGAACATCGAACTTAATCGAAATACTCGCTTAGTCAACATTATTTTAACAAATATCAATCTGAAACCTAATGTAGGTATGTATATATTATTATTGAATAATAATTGAAATTGAAAAGGATCTAAATTTTTTATCTTATTAATGATGATCTTAATTGATGAACAACATTGTTATTAATTATTTTGCAACCCCTACTGAAGTCCTTCCGGCATCTTCTGTAATTTTTTCCTTTTACAATTCGAAATAGTTTCATGATAATAATTAATGTTTTCACTTAATTAGTAGTCGTATGTATATATATATATGTAGGTACTTTTTCATGATATTATACATAATATTAACTCACTCCGAATAGGAAGTTTTGTCAGAACCGGTGTTAGAACTGGGCGAGGACGCTGTCGTTTTTTCGCTGTTGAAAATGTCGTGCATGGCCCCCATAATGGGTATGGTATAGTCGGGTGGCGGTCTGATCACGGTGGACAAATACCCGGTGCCTGCGTAAGGGGCTGAAAGGAATCTCCTCGATGGGCTGTACCTGTGGAATCCCGCAGGAGGGCCCAAGGGCGAAAACGCGGACGGGGTGGCAACCGGTTCTTCATTAGTACCATTTACCATCATCTCCATTGCTTGAAGGATGTCCCCTTTGCACCTACAGCAAGCCATACATCATACTTATTAAAGGTGAAAGTTTGGAATGGTAGGATTGGGGGTCGTATTAAGGGTAGAAAGCGTGTTAAGGAATGTTGAGAGGTAAAAAATGTTTCACCTTTGCAAGATGGTTTCAATATCAGATCTCCTCCGTCCTGGGAAAACCCTGAGCAAAATATCGACTGGTGACCTCTGGGTGGTGTTCTGGTACTGTGGTTGGAATGAGGGAAAATGTGGAAAATGCCCGAAAGGCATAAACGTCGCAGTGGTCTGCTGGACAGGTTGGGGTGACGTTTCAGGGATCGGTGACGGTTTCTTGAGGGATAAATTTTCCGGGGCTTCTGTTTCTTTTTCCTCTTCCACATCCAGTTCCAGGTCAGGGGTCCTCGTAATGTCCGCAGATGGTGCGTTTACTGATGGGGGGATGGAACAGGTATTATTGATGGGCTGTGATATGAGGGGCGATCGACTTTTTAGCTTTTCTTCCCTGTCGGAATCCGATTCTTCTAACGAGCATTCTTCTACGCTCAGTCTTGGCCTTTTGGTTGCTAAAATAAAATAAAAGGAAATGTAACAAACGATTTGAATTTTTTTATCAACAACTCATCTTTACTGTAATTTATCGATCATTATTCGTATATATCGGAAATTTTGAAGACGTTTCGGATATTAAAAGTGAATTTAATCGAAAGTGTGCTGATGGAAGTTCGTGACGTGTAAAGACGAAGAGAAAAAAATGTTTGCCATCAAATGACTGCAGCGAACGATACTTGAGGAATTCTCAATAAAGGAGGAATGTGACGAAGCCATCATATAATAAGAGCAGTTTTACAAATATACGAGTATCACTTTAATAAAAGATGCTGCTCACCAGTTTCTTTATGGGTCACATACAGTCCCTTTATTTTCAAACGACCGGATAATGAAAAAAGTTTAACATAAGCCTACGATCTACAAACTACCACTAAACTTTACTTATTACTGAATTTCTTTTAAATTCCATTAAAAGGAACCTCTTAAAAAAGACTTAAAATCGAAACAACTTTACGTTTAATAAATTTCGAAGCAGTAAAATTAAAATTCGTAAAGAAATAAAATAAAAATCAAATTTTCATCCCAATATGAGATGATGACCAAAACGAATTAAGCATTAAAAATACGTTGTATATTATGGAAGAATGATTTATTGATGCATACCTAGCTGTACATATTGTAAATAGTTCCGCACAATTTACAACGAGGTCAATATTCAGCAAGGTCTACCTGTTTACCTAATTAGTGCACATACGTACACTCGTCTTTATAATTAATAGAAATATATTTAATTGTGGTGTGGTTACTTTTCTCTTTTATGCTAATTTGTAGATAAATTTTACTTCTGAAATTCACGTATCTACACCAAACATGAAATAAATTGAAAGGTCATCTCTTATTACACTTGGTAAAATTTTGTCAATATTAGGTACCTACCTAATACTAACGAAGAACATTGTAAGTCCTTATAGGTAATGTATATAGGTACATATGTCAAGGATAACTGGATAACTAATGTATTGTTATTTCCAGAAATTTAATTATAACCTACTTGAGGGAATATTAAAAATAGTTAAAACAGAATTAAATTCATTTGCTTCCAGTCTCTTTGTTTTTATTAATCACACTAATATTATAAAGGCGAATGTTTGTGAGTGTGTGAGTGTGTATGTTTGTTACTTCTTCACGTCTAAACGGCTGGAGCGATTTTAATAAAATTTGGTATGGAGTTAGCTGACACCCTGGATTAACACATAGGCTACGTTTTACTGCGGGAAAATATCTTATTCCCATGGGAAAATCGGTGAAAATGAATTCGCGGAATATTAAAAATGCGAAAGTAACTCTGTCTGTATGCTACACAATCTCGCCTAAAATTTACTGAACCGATTTAAATGAAATTTGGTACAGAGATAGTCTAGAGCCTGAGAAAGGACATATGTTACTTTTTAATGCGAAAAAAGGGTTGTAAGGGGTTGAAATAGGAAAGTTTGTGCGGAAATTGCGTAATTTTTAAAGATAGAAGCTTGAAACTTATTTTTAGGCTTTTGATTAGATATAAATAAATACGACATTCAATGTTTGTAAAAATTTTACCCTAAAGGGGATAAAATTAGCCGATGAAAGTTTTTGTGTAATGACGTCGTCCAAAAAGCTTACGGCCCAGAAAATTAAAATATTAAGTGTAAAAAGTTTAAGAGGTTTTGTTTATTTGGATCAATAAAAGTAATTAAATACTAAGCTATATAAACTATTTTAAACTATAATTAAACTATATTAATCTAAAATATTATAAACGCGAAAGTAACTCTGTCTGTCTGTGTGTAACGCAATCACGCCCAAACTACTGAACCGATTTAAATGAGAATTTGGTACAGAGGTAGATAAGTAGATATAAAGCTAGAGGCTTGAAATTTATTTTTTAGGCTTTTGATTAGATATAAATACGACATTTAAAGTTTGTAAAAATTTTACCCTAAAGGGGGCAAAAATAAGGAATGAAAGTTTTTGTGTAATGACGTCGGCAAAAAGGCTTACGGCCCAGAAAATAAAAATATAGAAGAAAAAAATTTTAAATGCTGCCGAAAGTCACTATTCCACGCGGACGAAGTCGCGGGCATAGCTAGTTGATTATAAAAGTACGTTTATTCTCAGTATCTTGGACACTTTTTCAAACACTTAAATTGGCAGTTGTCGATTTGCTACTTGTTTAATCAAAGGTTTCAAAACTAAATTAAGGGAAAAGGCGACATTTACATTATTGAATAAGAATACGTTGTGCAAATAGGTTGCCAATGATGACAAATAAAAATATTAATGAATAAAAATATTTTTGAACATTCAGGCCCAGATATTAATTCGGTAGGTACTTAATATCAGAAATAAGTACCTACTTTATAAAAATTATTTTTCTATTGAGTACGACCAGGACTTTTGATATGGTACATTTTAACCGATCGAGAGTCTGTAATAACCGTGTACGTTATAACTGAATTTTTACATTACGTATGAGTGTAACTGCCATCAAGTACGGATTTGTATGCACTTGAATTAGTTAGGTACCTACCCATGCTAAATGGATATTCATTCCTTAAAGTGCATACACACACTGCATACTTCTACATCCTACATCTATACGTAAAATATAATAATCAGCGGGTAAAATGTGTTTAAATAGTCCTTTAAGGCAGCTTGAAGTGCTCAGTCACTTAACACGTCTTCAACAGTAAGTTAATAATGTGTATTACGTACAGTGAAAGGTGTAAAATTACACGATTTTGTAATAAAATGAACAAGTTAAGAACACACTTGTTGTAATAGGAAACAAGGAAAAAAGTGTATACTTCTTAGGGCCTTGTAGGTAGGTATATTGGGGTACGATGTGTTCAGAAACAGGTGTCACATTTCAAAGTAACGCATTCGAAAGATAAAGAAACGATAACGTTATACCTTCAAGAAGTTTCTTTCGTTTTTAATACGTACTTTACTTAGGTGCCTACCTATGTATACACGCGAGTCGTTTTTCTTTAAGGGATCTTTTTTTATCCGCCCCGACGCGACGTTTACAGAAGAACCTTAAGAATAAATCGTTCGGAGAAAACCGGGTCACTTAAATAACAAACGACAAAAATACAAAAAAAAGTAAATCTAAAGGTTAAATGAAAAAATACCAAAAGTTGAATAGAAAAATACAAAATTTTCAAAAAAATAAGAGAAAATAAACAACTAAAATTAAATAACCAAACAAAATATATTAAAAAATTGAACTAGTACCTAACAATAGAATTCCTAAATATGTAGTTTGATTAAATAAATTGTCAAATTCATTAAAAAAAAGTTTTTAATAAATGTCCATCTAGTGTTTATACAGCGTTTTTCAAGTTGATGGGCTATTACAAGTATGTGAATTAGTAGAAGGAATTCAATTCTGAAACTTGGGCTCATTTGGTTATTGTTTATGCCGCTTCTTTTAAAAATATTTTCAGGTTCGATTTACATCCGGTTATACCGGAAGTCGATACCAACTTTGTTATTTTAAATGGAATGGTATATTTTTCACGCTGAATTCGAATAAAACGTGTAATTCTAAGGTAAGTTTGATAACCAACTTGTACACCTATCACGGTCGGTTTCTGAGTTAATTTAATTTATAGAAAAAAAATCGCTACCGCAACCCAAATTATAAAAAATCATAACTTCCACAAAATACGACTTAGAGTGTTGAAATTTTTACTAGTAATAGCTGAATATTAGTGCTAACGCCTTGACAAAATTGAATTAAATAATTTATACAGGGCGTTCAAAATAAAATTCTAAAATTGAAAAACTTCAAACACGAATTACTTCGTTTTTTCAAATGGCACCTACTATTTTTTATTTTTTTAATCGATTTCTTTTTTTATCCTCTTTCGATCTATATGGATACTTCCTATTTTATTTGAAAATTTTGGAATAATTTTGAATTATTACTTAAAATAGGAAGTATCCATATATATCGAAAGAGGATTAGAAAAGGAATCGATTGAAAAAATAAAAAATAGTAGGTGCCAGTTAAAAAAACGATGTAATTCGTGTTTGAAGTTTTTCAATTTTAGAATTTTATTTAGAACGCCCTGTATAAATTATTTAATTCAATTTTGTCAAGGCGTTAGCACTAATATTCAGCTATTACTAGTAAAAATTTCAACACTCTAAGTCGTATTTTGTGGAAGTTATGATTTTTTATAATTTGGGTTGCGGTAGCGATTTTTTTTCTATAAATTCAATTAACTCAGAAACCGATCGTCATAGGTGTACAAGTTGGTTATCAAACTTACCTTAGAATTACACGTTTTATTCGAATTCAGCGTAAAAAATATACCATTCCATTTAAAATAACAAAGTTGGTATCGACTTCCAGTATAACCGGATGTAAATCGAACTTGAAAATATTTTTAAAAGAAGCGGCATAAACAATAACCAAATGAGCCCAAGTTTCAGAATTGAATTCCTTCTACTAATTCACATACTTCTAATAGCCCATCAAATTGAAAAACCCTGTATATGGACGTTTCCGAGCAATAGAAACACAGTTCGAGGTGTAAGCAAGTGGTGCTCCAACTAGTGCGATTGGTTGTTGGTGACGACATAATTGTCGTAGACACACTATTAGACAATAACATTATTATACACATTTCCAAAAAGGTGGTCGTAAATCTGTCAGTTGCCTACACGACCCTCCTAGAACGAACCTTGCCATTGTTAGAACGTATTATGTATTATATTTCTCTCACTGTGTGTGCATTGTCTTATGGTACAATGTGTTCTAATATATACGGCCGTCTGGCAGAGACAGCGTGACGCGGAATGCAGTTACATAATTAAACCCCTAAATTGTACCTACCTATTTAGTAGGTACAAATTCATAGATATATTGGATACCTAGTTTACTCACAAATATTTATTTTAATAGGTACATATCCTAAAAAAAATACTATACAAAGTATTTCGTTTTGCATGGTCAATGACCCACCATCATATTTTTATCTTTTATATAAAATTACCAATTTATAAAATAGAAGCAACCCTTCAGTGCACATGGAGGAACCACAGGTTCCTGGAGCCGAAATAAGTCGATCGGTCATCTATTAGGTACCTACCTACATTAAATTGGCACCAGGGTGGCAAAGGTACGAAAAAAAATCGCTTTTCTCGATTAATCAAAAATGTTTAATAAAATTTGTTACATACGAATGTCTATAGGGGTGCTACTTTCTGAAGCATAAATGTTTAAACTGCCCCTACCCTTAGGTACATGTAATTGTAGATACTAAACTTTCTTGGAACATTTTTTTTAAGGACACATACATACCGTAGAATCATTTTTTATCTATTATTAAAAATTCATATTGATTTACAACAGTTTCGGAGAAAGAAAAATATTTTTGGATCGATGAATTCCAACAACAAACAAAGTAGTTTTTTGAAACTTTTGCTATTTGAATAAAATTTAATAGGAAGAATGCCCTAAGGAGGCACTATAGGTTCTCATATGCTTTTTAAGTTTTTTAGAATACCCCTGGGGTAAAAGCTACCCCTATCCTAAATATATTTTATTTGAATGTATTTATAGGGACGATTTTTAAGGTACTGTTACATTTTTTATCTCTTAGGGGCCGTTCATAAAATACGTTTGCATACAAGGGGGCGGAGGGGTTTTGCTGAGTGTGACAAGATGTGACAGGGGGTCTACGGCAACTTGTTTGCCGTTCATCAAAAAATTTTACTGAATTTTAACAGCATCCTTGGACTTCTGATAAATAGAAATATTATTTATTTGTTCGTTACAAAAGATATTTATTAATTTATTTAAATTTTATTATGAAAATAAAATGAATATTTTTGACTATCAAAATTTGTGTTTTATCAATCAAAATTTATCATGATCGGGGGGGGGGGGTTAGTTTTTGTGACGTACCTAATATTAACAGGGGGGTCACAGAAAGTGCGACACAGCGTGAGAACCGGGGGAAGGGGGGTCAAAAGCTAATTTTAGTGTGGCGTATTTTATGAACAGCCGCTTAATGAAATTTTCAAAATTTATTTTTTATTTTTATATTGTACACGTTGATGGAGTTTTTCGTACCCAATAATATCACTAATGTTAGTTTAGTTAGGATAACGTATACCAGTACAATTCGAGTAGGTATCAACTTGAGCTTTTGGATGAAGTGTTGCAATTTTAAAATTTACCTACTGATGATGTATTTACTTTTTATTAGATACATACTAAGTAAGTATTTCTTAATTCGTTTTCATTTACCTACATAAACGGCTACCACTTGTGTTTTATTCACTTAAGCGAAACTGAAATGAAGTTGAAAATAAACAGCCTGAAAGAAACGTTTTCAACGAAGTTTAGACGTTAACAACCAAACAACCCCCATTTTACTCAACGTCAGGGAGGAAAAGTTGAAAGAACTGATTTCATATACATGTAGGTATGTAGTATTCCACGAAAATTGGGACAATGATCTAATAATTTATTCAATTAATAACACTCCCTAAATGTAATTTCCAATCCAATCTAAATTTTATGAATGATTACTAATTTTATAACTCGAAGATAATCTTTGACGTCAACCTCGATAAGTCGAATTTTCTGGCGGAGTCTCTTTATAATGTATTAAGTGTGTCTTTCTAATAGCGAGCGGTACTATGCAATTAAGCAGTGAGGCAGTTTAGTTTCTACGATTAATTGTTTGTTATCAAAACGAACTTTAAAGAGTTTGTCTTTTGACCAAAAATTAAATGTTACTAGCAGCAATACCCGGCGTTGCTCCGGTAAGAATATATCACACGTTAGATGGAACATTCTAGAATATTCGCGAATTTAGAACTATCCAGAACATCCCATAATGATTCAAAACATTTTTTAACTTTTTTTAACATTCTTGAATGATCTTCAACATTCTGGAACATTCTTGAACATTACCAAATCATTCTGAAATGTTATAATAAAACATTCTTTTACTTCTTAGAACATATTTGAACTTCCTGTTGTAACATTCTAAAAAAATCTGCTTCATTCTCATCCCCACTCCGTGCTGTTTGCTGGGTGAGTAGTGACATCAGTAGACGCCTGGCGGGGATGACTAATCGATCGATAATCATTGATCAGTTATCGACCACTGAGAGTTGAAGATTATTATAGTACTAATATCGCTATTAAAAATTGGGGGTTGGTGGTAGAAGGATGAAAATTAAGGGTTATATGTATTTTTTAATGCCAAATCATAAAAAAATAAAAATAAAACATTTTGTCATAAACTTAAAAAAAAGTTAGGAGTGGCCAACCCTTATCACTTAGGGGTATGAAAAATAGATAGTAGCCGATCATCAGACCTATTGAATCTACATATAAAATTTCATAAAAATACGGTCAAGCTGTTTCGGAGGAGTATGGTAACTAACATTGTGACACGAGAATTTTATATAGGTATGACATAAGTTCGACTGTTATCTCTACAAAACTTTCTCGAGAACACTCTTCCCGAACGTGTATTATGGTTGTGGCGACTCAAACCAGCCGCGTCAACTCTCGCGCTTCAGCCTTCTCTCGCTAGAACCTCAAAGCCCACACGGTCTGACGATCAGAGCATAATTCTCGATCTCCCCGCAAAGACGAACATTTTCTAGCATCGTCATTAGTGATGGGAAAAACGGTTACTGAGTTGTCGCGCTACAATCGCGACCGCTTCAGAAAAATACCGCGACAAAATAACCGTTACTTTGTAACTGCAGTTACTCGATCTCTGTA
Source organism: Agrilus mali (assembly GCA_029378335.1). Classification (NCBI taxonomy): domain Eukaryota; kingdom Metazoa; phylum Arthropoda; class Insecta; order Coleoptera; family Buprestidae; genus Agrilus; species Agrilus mali. The sequence goes on along the minus strand of CM055655.1, from coordinate 3,330,592 downwards.
GCGACAGCGGCAAACAACAGATGAAATGAAAAGCGCTGGTAAGGCGATGACGCGACGGGATGATAGAAGAAGCAGCGATAGCGCGACAGTCCCATTCACAAATCTATAGAAATAGAAAAACATAGTCCATAACTGCAACATAAACAGATATTTACGTATTAGGTTCCTCCATAATTCATAGCTTTATTGCATACATGAAATATGTATTTAATAATAATGAACCCCTCTAATATCTATGCTCGCAAGTTGCGACATTTCAACGTTCTTGTTGTTATCGTCGCATCGTTGTCGGTCGGTTACTTTCACTTGTCGCAGAACAGCAGAGAAGAGGCGCGAGATCGCTGCATGAGCCCAGCCAGTTCCAAAAATAACCGGTTACTTCGTTCCTTTGGAGCGCGACAAAGCGCTACCAAAAAATACCGCGACAAAGTAACAGTTACTTAAATACCGACCCATCACTAATCGTCATACTCCTCAGGTGTCTAAGGCAGGGAGCACGTCGTCAGCCTTACTGATGAGTCCAGACGTGCTCCCTGGACGAAACACAAACAAAATGTTTATCTCTTCCTAGCGTACCTCATTCCATACGCTAAATGGTGTATTACTATTCAGCGACATTCACAAACGAGCCGCAGAAGAAATTGATAATTCAAAATTTTCGGTAGGTAGGATTTTTAATTAATGTTTTAGGTACACTGAGAGGACGTTAATTCGTTCCTAATAGTTTGCTTAAATGGCAACGTCGCACCTTTTCGGTCTGTATGTTGTCGATAATGTAGGAAACAATAATATTGCGAGCACAATCGCATCTATTGCTCGCTAGTTTCCTGGCTGTTTGGACTAAAAAATGTGTATCAATTTTTTGAGCTGCAACAACATAGTGCGTTTAAAAATCTGATAAGTGAGTGTTTAAATATTGTGACCGTTTGTGTTCAAGTATACAGTTACCTATTAGGGCTCGTATACATAGGTACGTAGGTATAGGTAGAGTAAAAATATTAAAGCCAGACAATCAGAAGGATCTACATCAAAAGTTTAAGCCAATTTTCAGGACTCTAAACGTTGTTATTCTCTTATAATTTATTGTCAAAATAACTAAGGATAAAAAATGAAAGAAACAACAATTTTTTGTTCATTTTTACGACTTTCTGTTTGAAGAATAAAGACAGCAAAAGAAATCAAAATTTCGCAGCGGTAAGGGTGGATTTGCAATTGAAGGGTTACGAATCGGACACATGTTATAAATACAGTCAAATTCGATAAGTCGAACAAAATTGGTTGGCGATAGCTTCAACCATGAAAAACACGTACACTAAGAGGACGTTAATTCGTTCCCAATAGTTTTCTTAAATGGCAACGTCGCGCCTTTTCGGTCTGTATGTTGTCGATAATGTAGGAAACAATAATATTGCGAGCAGAATCGCATCTATTGCTCGCTAGTTTCGTGGCTGTTTCAATGTTTACATACTTAATATACAGGGTCTTTCAAGTTGATGGGCTATTAGAAGTATATGAATTAGTAGAATGAATTCAATTCTGAAACTTGGGCTCATTTGGTTATTGCTTATGTCGCTTCTTTTAAAAATATTTTCAATTTCGTTTTACATCTGGTTATACCGAGAGTAGATGTCAACTTTCTTATTTTAAATGGAATGACCTACTTTTTTTTTTACATTTTCCGAAAATATTGATCGATTTTGAGTTATTTAATTTTTTTCAAAATTTTTGACATCTGCACGTTAACATTTAAAAACCGTAATTCAATTAATTTTTGAGATTTTGCTTTATAACTCGTAACATTTATTTATAACTATTAACATTATCGAAAAAAAAATTGTGGTTTTTAACTAAAATGTGCAGGGTGTTCAAATTTTGTGGTCAAAGTTGGTCAATTTCAAAGAGGCATAAGTCAACTTCTTTAAATAGAATGACCCATTTTTGACTACATATTCGAATTCCTCATTGAATTTGGCGTCTTTTGATATAGGACTATCGTACAACTTTGCTTATACTTTTTGAGAAAATCTACAATTTGAAGTATGTCATTCCATTTAAAATAAGAAAGTTAACATCTACTTCCGGTATAACCGGATGTAAATCGAACTTGAAAATATTTTTAAAAGAAGCGGCATAAACAATAACCAAATGAGCCCAAGTTTCAGAATTGAATTCATTCTACTAATTCCTATACTAATAGCCCATCAACTTGAAAGTATGTAAACATTGAAACAGTCACGAAACTAGCGAGCAATAGATGCGATTGTGCTCGCAATATTATTGTTTCCTACATTATCGACAACATACAGACCAAAAAGGCGCGACGTTGCAATTTAATAAAACTATTGGAAACGAATTAACGTCCTCTGAGTGTACATATTTTTCCGGGATTGCTGTACGTAGGTACGTGCCGAGTATTCGTAAAGGATTTGCGTGGTTGTAAACTGACCGCTCATTTATTAAAAGAATAATAAAAAGAAATCTGTTCCGCTTTTCTCGGAACAAATGAACACTAACAAGCGAATATCGAAAGGGCTTTTCTGTCGGGGGGAAAAAGCGCAGGGGTGGAGAGACCGGACCGGACCGGACCGTGCTGAATTGAAAACAAAATGCAGAAATTAACTTGATATATACCTACAGTCTACAGTGCCTTTTATCCGGTGAAAATGTTGCCCAACGAGCGATGAAAGCGGTCAGCGTACTAGTGTACCTACCTATAAAATACATCCATGTATAGTGTATTTGTAAAGATGTAAATAACAACGTTGTGCCGACCTAGTATATAAGCATGTACATACTACGATTTATGTAGATATGTATGTATTCGTATCATGAAATGGAAAAGCCTGAAATGTATACGAAGTCCTCGAAGTTTTTTGGGTTTTTGAGCGAACACGAGCGATCCCGTTCAGCGGCTAGTGTATACGCGAACGAACACAGAAAGGCACTGTTGTTTGTTTATTTGTTTTTTTATATGTACGTTCATTTGTAATGTTCTCAACCGTGAATACATGTTGGAGTCGATTTAAAAATCGCTGCTGGTCACTCTGTGTTTGACAGAAACAGACAAATTAAAAAAAAAAAAAAGAACGGTTACTAATCACTTAATTAAATCACATAAACCGCCTCGATCTAATTAGGGACTCAAAATTATAGCGGATGACACCATTAAAGGCAAAATTTATATGCTTTTAGTCTCGATCATAGTCCAATTTGTTTCCGTAGGTACACCCTTTTCACTTTTTCATATGATTTAAATTTTGGTCAAAAGACAAAGTTTTTAAAGTACCTTTTGATGACAAGTAAACGCATAAAGTAAACTGCCTCACTGCTTAATTGCACATTATTTATTAAGGGATTCGACTTATCGAAGTTAAGGCCAAATATTTATTATCTTCGATTTTTCAAAATATTCGATTCGAGTAGGTAATAGAAGTTAAATAGTTCGAGTTAATTATATGTACACTGAGAGGACGTTAATTCATTCCCAGTAGTTTTCTTAAATGGAAACGTCGCGCCTTTTCGGTCTGTATGTTGTCGATAATGTAAGAAACAATAATATTGCGAGCAGAATCGCATCTATTGCTCGCTAGTTTCGTGGCTGTTTCAATGTTTACATACTTAATATACAGGGTCTTTCAAGTTGATGGGCTATTAGTATATTAATTAGCAGAATGAATTCAATTCTGAAACTTGGGCTCATTTGGTTATTGTTTATGCCGCTTCTTTTAAAAATATTTTCAATTTCTATTTATATCCGGTTATACCGGAAGTAGATGTTAACTTTCTTATTTTAAATGGAATGACATACTTCAAATTGTAGATTTTCTCAAAAAGTATAAGCAAAGTTATACGATAGTCCCATATCAAATGACGCCAAATTCAATGAGGAATTCGAATATGTAGTCAAAAAGGGGTCATTCTAGTTAAAAAAATTGACTTATGCCTCTTTGAAGTTGACCAACTTTGACCACAAAATTGAACACCCTGTACATTTTAGATAAAAACCACAATTTTTTTTCGACAATCTGAATAGTTATAAGTAAATAATTGTTACGAGTTATAAAGCAAAATCTCGAAAATTAATTGAATTACGATTTTTTACGTGTTAACGTCCAGATGTCAAAAATTTTGTAAAAATGAAATAACTCAAAAGCCATCAATATTTTCGGAGTAGTACCTCCTATAAAATATGCATGAATTCAGATTTTCTAGCGGAAAATGTAAAAAAAAGTCATTCTATTTAAAATAAGAACGTTAACATCTACTTCCGGTATAACCGGATGTAAATCGAAATTGAAAATATTTTTAAAAGATGCGGCATAAACTATAACCAAATGAGCCCAAATTTCAGAATTGAATTCATTCTACTAATTCATATACTAATAGTCCATCAACTTGAAAGACCCTGTATATTAGGTATGTAAACATTGAAACAGCCACGAAACTAGCGAGCAATAGATGCGATTCTGCTCGCAATATTATTGTTTCCTACATTATCGACAACATACAGACCGAAAAGGCGCGACGTTGCCATTTAAGAAAACTATTGGGAACGAATTAACGTCCTCTTAGTGTACGTGTTTTTCATGGTTGAAGCTATCGCCAACCAATTTTGTTCGACTTATCGAATTCGACTGTATTTATAACATGTGTCCGATTCGTAACCCTTCAATTGCAAATCCACCCTTACCGCTGCGAAATTTTGATTTCTTTTGCTGTCTTTATTCTTCAAACAGAAAGTCGTAAAAATGAACAAAAAATTGTTGTTTCTTTCATTTTTTATCCTTAGTTATTTTGACAATAAATTATAAGAGAATAACAACGTTTAGAGTCCTGAAAATTGGCTTAAACTTTTGATGTAGATCCTTCTGATTGTCTGGCTTTAATATTTTTACTCTACCTATACCTACGTACCTATGTATACGAGCCCTAATAGGTAACTGTATACTTGAACACAAACGGTCACAATATTTAAACACTCACTTATCAAGATTTTTAAATGCACTATGTTGTTGCAGCTCAAAAAATTGATACACAATTTTCAGTCCAATAAAATGTAAAAAAAAATCGCCCTTATCAATTATTTTTTAATTAATATAGCTAGCCATTATATTTGCATACCTACTTTGTTAAGGGATAAATAAAATGAAATATTATCAGCAGATTTGTGTAGTCCAAGAGGAGTTTTTGAGTTTCTCGAAAGGGGTGCAAGAAGAGGCAAAAATGTATACCTATTTGTTATTTTCTATTAGGATTTAGGTGAAAATTTGCAAGAATCTTGCCAATAAATCTTGATTTAAATCTTGGTCTTATTCAGTTAGTCTTCGTGTTAATTTTGCGAGCGTTGCTACGTCTAAGTTTTAAAATATGTGAAAGACAAAGCCAAAACGAAAAAAAATTCAAAACCAAGACTATTTTTGCTTATAACAAAATTTCATTAATAACAAACAGAGGTTTGTTCATTAATTTGTGTCATAATCTCTATGTTTATTATTTATTTTAATTGTATGACGACCTGAATTTCAAATTAATCTAATCCTACGCTCTTCTTAATTAAATATTACGTAGTGAATACCTGTAAAGACATTAATATTGAAAATATGAAAAAATTGTTTCTTTTTTTATGTACCTGATTTTAGTAGAATTCCATTAAAAAAGAAACACGATCCTCTCCAATCAACTTCTGAGTAAAGCATAATTTTTATCTTACAATTAATATATCGTTCGTTAGCTTCCTCTGTAATCCAAAAAGAAAAACTAAAAGGGAATTGTTTACTGCAGTTTTTCTAAGGTTGCCGATAAGTGTAACTTTATTCTTTTGATTACTTTTTATTCCTTGAATTTTACTGTCAAAGAAGCCAAGCAAGAAACAAATTAAAAAGTTTAACAAGTATTAGGGGTGTATTGTTTTATATTAGTCACAATATTTAACCAGTTCTCTTATCAAACAATATCATTTTAATGTACCATGTTGTTTCAGCTAAGAAAATTGATACACATTTATTACTGCAATATAATTTAAAAAAAAGTCCGTACTAATATGATGAGGGAAAATTACTAGGAATTTTACCCACCTCCTTTGTATTGTATAAAGTATGTAATAAACTATGCCCTAATTTTTCGAAATATTTAAATCTATGTATTTAATTTCATTAGTTGACTTGTGCCTAATATGCTTCCGACTTAATCATATTCCCCTCAGAGTCAGTCTATTCGTGGCATCTGTTTCTTTATTCCCGTTATATTATCGTCGAATTTCCCTCGTAATTTCCCGGTTTCCTTGCGCTTCGAAATGGTAATTACATTCCAACAAAAAGCCATGACAAAGAGCGAGAGAGTAAGAGACACAAATACATAAAGTACAGAGCGAGTAAGAATAATAAGAAAAGAGAAAGGTTACCACCAGCGCTACGTTCGTTGATAGGAGGATGATATAGAATTCTTTCGGTAATTTATTCTTTTAATGCGACCAAGTCTCTCTGACGTAAACACGATCCCTTAGCATCCCCGTTAAAACCGTTGCATCCCCTCGTCGAGTGACAGACAATACCATTATGATGATAAGCATTTAATTTCGATAGGAAAATTATCGCATTACCAAATTGGATTAAATAAGTAGTAAAGTAGTTCTTTTAAGGGTTAAAAATTCTCGTTATCGTATATTATATATAAAAGCAGGTGAATAATGGTAAGGGTTAGGCTCTAAGGGTAGAATTAGCTTTCAAAAAGCACATCTAAAGCTCTTAAATTAGTGATAGAATGTACACTGAGAGGACGCTAATTCGTTCCCAGTAGTTTTCTTAAATGGCAACGTCGCGCCTTTTCGGCCTGTATGTTGTTGACAATGTAGGAAACAATAATATTGCGAGCAGAATCGCATCTATTGCTCGCTAGTTTCGTGGCTGTTTCAATGTTTATATACTTAATATACAGGGTCTTTCAAGTTGATGGGCTATTAGAAGTATATGAATTAGTAGAATGAATTCAATTCTGAAACTTGGGCTCATTTGGTTATTGTTTATGCCGCTTCTTTTCAAAATATTTTCAATTTCGATTTACATCCGGTTATACTGGAAGTAGATGTTAACTTTCTTATTTTAAATGGAATGACATACTTCAAATTGTAGATTTTCTCAAAAAGTATAAGCAAAGTTATACGATAGTCCCATATCAAAAGACACCAAATTCAATGAGGAATTCGAATATGTAGTCAAAAATGGGTCATTCTATTTAAAAAAAATTGACTTACGCCTCTTTTAAGTTGACCAACTTTGACCACAAAATTTGAACACCCAGTACATTTTAGTTAAAAACCACATTTTTTTTCGATAATGTGAATAGTTATAAATAATTGTTGCGAGTAATAAAGCAAAATCTCAAAAATTAATTGAATTACGGTTTTTTAAATGTTAACGTGCAGATGTCAAAAATTTTGAAAAAAATTAAATAACTCAAAATCGATCAATATTTTCGGAGTAGTGCCTCATATAAAATATGCATGAATTCAGATTTTCTATCGGAAAACGTAAAAAAAATATGTCATTCCATTGAAAATAAGAAAGTTAACATCTACTTCCGGTATAACCGGATGAAAATCGAAATTGAAAATATTTTTAAAAGAAGCGGCATAAACAATAACCAAATGAGCCCAAGTTTCAGAATTGAATTCATTCTACTAATTCATATACTTCTGATAGCCCATCAACTTGAAAGACCCTGTATATTAAGTATGTAAACATTGAAACAGCCACGAAACTAGCGAGCAATAGATGCGATTCTGCTCGCAATATTATTGTTTCCTACATTATCGACAACATACAGACCGAAAAGGCGCGACGTTGCCATTTAAAAAAACTATTGGGAACGAATTAACGTCCTCTCAGTGTACATCTGTGTAGTCCTAGCAGCAGGACAACAACAGGAACACCTCTCTAGGAGAATTTTTTTTAAACAATTAATTTACAAAGGGTAAAACTTCAAAGGACAACTGTCTAATAATTTATGATAAAATAATGCGAAATAAGCAACGCCCGTTTAATTTTCCACTAGAACTCCTTTACGGATTCGAATTTCATCATAAAAAAAATACGCCCCCAAAGCTTAATTTATTTAGAAAATTTTTGAACTTGTTCAATTTTTTGATAGAACTGCTCCGTTTTCAATAAAGAATAAAATATTCACGATGGAAATTGGCAGCATTTGTTATAATAAGGGATGATTAAAAAGTTCTTCAAAAGTGAATGTTTTATTAGGTGGGGTAATTGTGAACGATTTTGGAATTTTGACTTTTAAAGCTCGATGTATCTTAGATGAAGATTAAATTTAGGCGACTTTATGATTAATTTAGGTCCTTATTGGGTTTTAACTGAATTTTTGTTGTTAAATATGCAAATTCGGATTTTTTTGCAAAAAAACTTAAGTTTACAATTACCTCTTCACTTATTAACGCAGTCTAAAACTTAGGGGTAAATGTGAACAATCATCTTGTTTGTACTGGCTTTATAAAGGTTTTTAAAGGGGCAAAAGTGAACAATTCGCTTTCAAACGTGAATTCCTAGGAAAATAATATTTATAAAGCCGTGTTCACAATTACCCCAAAAATTATATATTATATGGAAATATTTTCACTGTTTAACATAAAATATTGCGACACTTTTCCTCTGCTGTTTAGCGCGCTAAAGCACCCAATTGTCAAAAGTCAGCCCCCCGTGTCTATAATTCCCATTAGTTGGAATAATCAAGAGTTCTATTTCATCGAAATAAATTACCCCACCTGACCCTAATTTTATTTTCTACTCGCAAATTTGATAAAAAAAAAGAATAGAAAGTAAATTTTAGCCGCCATCCTTTTTGGGGTGTAACTAATTTAACGAAACTAATATACTTCCAGCAGAACAACTGCCCCATTAGTATTAGATATCTTTTTTTTTTTTTTTCCATTTTTTCTTCCCCTACTGTTTATAATAAAATACTCAGAGCTTTAAGGGGTAAAGAGTTCATTTATTATAAAAACAACACCAACGTTTCGGTTCAGATGTGAACCTTTATCAAGGTGGTTTTTTGAGTTATATTTTAAGAAACATAAGCTGTATATTTGGTGTAATAGTACGATTAACCCCAAACAACATTTAAAACGATAAAACAATAATTATTATTACTACTAAAAACTTGTATAAATAAAATAATAAATAAATAAGTTATGTTAAAAACGTTTACAGAACATAACTTATTTATTTATTATTTTATTTATACAAGTTTTTAGTAGTAATAATAATTATTGTTTTATCGTTTTAAATGTTGTTTGGGGTTAATCGTACTATTACACCAAATATACAGCTTATGTTTCTTAAAATATAACTCAAAAAACCACCTTGATAAAGGTTCACATCTGAACCGAAACGTTGGTGTTGTTTTTATAATAAATGAACTCTTTACCCCTTAAAGCTCTGAGTATTTTATTAGTATTAGATATCGATTGACACAAATATTAATAAGTGTATAAACAATTAGGCAGGTGTAGCTAAATAATAATAATTTCTATGCATATCTAATGAATGATATTTACTAATAAGTATCTCTAAATCTCTGTAGGTACCTAGTAGATTTTGAGTGTATATTAAGTAAGTAAGTATTAAAAGTAAAAAATGTATTATTACATCAGTAGGTGTTCTTAAAAGGTAGAAAGTTATTCTAAAACACCGATATACGATGAGACGTCTCGAATAAACAATTTTTAATGGCCCCAAAATTAACTACCGATTTGTTTCATCATGCCGTTTTTTGTTTGCTTATAAATTTGCGTCCGTGTCGGTTTCGAGGATTTCGACTGCACACTGGGCGACTAAATAACCAATAACAACGTGAAAACTGAGGGATTATTATAATTGGCAGGTACATAACAATATTAGGTATACGATATGTAAGTAAGTACGTATATATGTACTTATGTGGGTATAGATTCTCCATGTCAATACATAGAAACTTATTTCGACAAATGCAAACATAACGTGTTCTCCTCGGCTTATTTAAACATCTTTAATTGTCGATAAAACAGGTACACTTAAATATTCGATTGTTATATTGGACTTTAGAGTGAATTTTTTCTGTTTGACGATCCATTAGCGGTGTTTGTCTTTGAGGCCACTCGAAAAATCTCTACTACAGGACGAAACTGTTTCAAGCCTGTTTTTATAGGTATACGTTTAATATTTATTGTGGGGACGTGTGTGTGTGCGAGATTTTTTTGGAACAAGGATTACTTTAAAAGTCACATTTTGTAACGGTGTCATCAGAAAACCGTTCGACTTCGTTTTGCATTTCTTAGAAACTTGTCTATAATCAACCAAAATCGCCTACAGATTTTTTTTACTCATCTTAAGATCCCATATGCTATACCATACCTACATTAAGGATAAGATAAGGGAGAGTAGTAATCGATAATGATATTCTTTTAAATTCGGGATTAACAATCCTTTAAACGGATCAACTCTTCTATCATGTACGTCGTATGTCCTTTATATTATAGTATGGATAAAAAACAAACAGGCTATGCTGAAAATAATAAATAACCTCGACTTGAAACATGGTTTCTAATTCTTATTACTTTGATAAAATTATTATTTACTTAGGTAAGCGATCTTTTTTTGTATTATTTATTGCTATACGTATACTTTATTGTTATTGAACTAAAATAAGTGTTTTAGAAACATCTGTTGTTCTTATCCAGGTATTTGTTAGAGGGCGACGAATAAGGAGTTTTTTATTTTTACATTTAACTACTTTTTTTATGTTTCTGCATTTATTATTATTTTTTTTTTTTTTGGGTAATTATAAGTACGCAGTACAAACATATAGTACCTAAGTATTTATGACTCAAGTCATCACTACACTAATTTAAAAATTATTAATTATTTATTTGCATTTTATTTTGCCTCATATTTAACTAGTATAAATTGGTGCCATAGAAAATTATGTTTTTAAAGTATGTATGTATGTATTGATAACGTCTAATAATTATAGAATTGTTTATATTATTCGGCTCTGCTACGAGGAAGTAGCGAAGTAGTAGACAATGCGCAAACGTATCATTTACCCATTCCAACCACGACTCCAACGTTCAGTTCGATAGTTGAAAAGTATTCGAATAAAAAAAGTAATCTACTATTTTCAGTAACTACTTTCAGTTACTAAAACTATTCATTACTTTTTTATTCGAATAAAAATAGTAACTACTATTTTCAGTTACTAAAACTATTCATTACTTTTTTTATTCGAATACTTTTCAACTATCGAATAATTCGAATAGTAGTGAACTATCGAATAGTTCGATAGTTTTTATTCGATAGTGCCCATCACTAATTATGACGTCTTTCAGTGTTGCTTCACGAGTTATAATTTCTTACAACACCTTTTTATGGGATGCCTAAGATGCTGCTTTTAGGCAGCCAGAAGGAAATATGTCCATCCCTGCGCCCCTGTTTAACGTGTCCTTTTAAACACGATTGGATTGATATGATACAACAACCAGTCTACACAATCTCTTACCTTCTTCCATCCAAAACTTATTCTCATAACGTACACTCATTCCCCGTTCTGAATCTACCAATTATCTCTATACTTTTACCTTCTCTTAGATACCCCGGCACCCCATCCTCTTGCTATTCTTTCCACAGAGTAGGAATCTTTCACGAGTTATAATTTCTTACAACACCTTTTTATGGGATGCCTTAGATGCTGCTTTTAGGCAGCCAGAAGGAAATATGTCCATCCCTGCGCCCCTGTTTAACGTGTCCTTTTAAACACGATTGGATTGATATGATACAACAACCAGTCTACACAATCTCTTACCTTCTTCCATCCAAAACTTATTCTCATAACGTACACTCATTCCCCGTTCTGAATCTACCAATTATCTCTATACTTTTACCTTCTCTTAGATACCCCGGCACCCCATCCTCTTGCTATTCTTTCCACAGAGTAGGAATCTTTCACGAGTTATAATTTCTTACAACACCTTTTTATGGGATGCCTTAGATGCTGTTTTAGGCAGCCAGAAGGAAATATGTCCATCCCTGCGCCCCTGTTTAACGTGTCCTTTTAAACACGATTGGATTGATATGATACAACAACCAGTCTACACAATCTCTTACCTTCTTCCATCCAAAACTTATTCTCATAACGTACACTCATTCCCCGTTCTGAATCTACCAATTATCTCTATACTTTTACCTTCTCTTAGATACCCCGGCACCCCATCCTCTTGCTATTCTTCCACAGAGTAGGAATCTTTCACGAGTTATAATTTCTTACAACACCTTTTTATGGGATGCCTTAGATGCTGATTTTAGGCAGCCAGAAGGAAATATGTCCATCCCTGCGCCCCTGTTTAACGTGTCCTTTTAAACACGATTGGATTGATATGATACAACAACCAGTCTACACAATCTCTTACCTTCTTCCATCCAAAACTTATTCTCATAACGTACACTCATTCCCCGTTCTGAATCTACCAATTATCTCTATACTTTTACCTTCTCTTAGATACCCCGGCACCCCATCCTCTTGCTATTCTTTCCACAGAGTAGGAATCTTTCACGAGTTATAATTTCTTACAACACCTTTTTATGGGATGCCTTAGATGCTGATTTTAGGCAGCCAGAAGGAAATATGTCCATCCCTGCGCCCCTGTTTAACGTGTCCTTTTAAACACGATTGGATTGATATGATACAACAACCAGTCTACACAATCTCTTACCTTCTTCCATCCAAAACTTATTCTCATAACGTACACTCATTCCCCGTTCTGAATCTACCAATTATCTCTATACTTTTACCTTCTCTTAGATACCCCGGCACCCCATCCTCTTGCTATTCTTCCACAGAGTAGGAATCTTTCACGAGTTATAATTTCTTACAACACCTTTTTATGGGATGCCTTAGATGCTGATTTTAGGCAGCCAGAAGGAAATATGTCCATCCCTGCGCCCCTGTTTAACGTGTCCTTTTAAACACGATTGGATTGATATGATACAACAACCAGTCTACACAATCTCTTACCTTCTTCCATCCAAAACTTATTCTCATAACGTACACTCATTCCCCGTTCTGAATCTACCAATTATCTCTATACTTTTACCTTCTCTTAGATACCCCGGCACCCCATCCTCTTGCTATTCTTCCCACAGAGTAGGAATCTTTCACGAGTTATAATTTCTTACAACACCTTTTTATGGGATGCCTAAGATGCTGCTTTTAGGCAGCCAGAAGGAAATATGTCCATCCCTGCGCCCCTGTTTAACGTGTCCTTTTAAACACGATTGGATTGATATGATACAACAACCAGTCTACACAATCTCTTACCTTCTTCCATCCAAAACTTATTCTCATAACGTACACTCATTCCCCGTTCTGAATCTACCAATTATCTCTATACTTTTACCTTCTCTTAGATACCCCGGCACCCCATCCTCTTGCTATTCTTCCACAGAGTAGGAATCTTTCACGAGTTATAATTTCTTACAACACCTTTTTATGGGATGCCTTAGATGCTGATTTTAGGCAGCCAGAAGGAAATATGTCCATCCCTGCGCCCCTGTTTAACGTGTCCTTTTAAACACGATTGGATTGATATGATACAACAACCAGTCTACACAATCTCTTACCTTCTTCCATCCAAAACTTATTCTCATAACGTACACTCATTCCCCGTTCTGAATCTACCAATTATCTCTATACTTTTACCTTCTCTTAGATACCCCGGCACCCCATCCTCTTGCTATTCTTCCCACAGAATTAATTAGGAAATTATTATTACTAATTATGTGGATTAGGTTATGGTGTGTAAAGCCCGCCGACATTATCTTCTCTATACTTTTTTCTTAACCACGTCTGTTTTGTGGGACCTTTACACACCATAACTTAAATATAAAAGAATTTTCAAATTAATTTTGTGTTGGAAATAATTTATTTCGTGTTACGTAATGTGAAAATAATTAATTTTCGTATATTTTTGTGTTAAGTAACACGAAATTAATAGTTATGTTATTCTTTGCAAGAATCTTGTTCTCATTCAAAGAAATCCATAATGATAAGAAATGACTACAAAACTCGAGTGTTTAAACATTTAATTGTTAATTGTTAGGGTTCATTAATTTTAACTAAATATAATGTTCTTTAAATGGTCACTTTTTATTACCTGTAAGTACCATTTTCTTTACAAATAACTTGTTTATTCCACTCGATTTTATGAGCCAAAAATAGTACCTACCCACAGGGACTAAAAATGGAACCACTACCTATCATCACGAATCTCATTCAATACGGTTTTGAGCTTGTACTCTATAGGTAGGTACGTAAAGTACCTATCAACAGGGTCTGTATCGTTTTCAAGAGCCATTAGGCGAAGAAGTGACGAGTGACGTATGGGGTTGATCAATTAAATTAAAGAGGTTTCAAGTCGCGCGCGGGGAAAATTATAATGTCAACTGGTTTACATGTCTCTCCCTCTAATAATACCTACCTAAAGACACGACACAGAGGCAAAATAACAAAGTTTATGAAGTGGAAAGGGATGATAAGTGAACTGAGGTCGGTTGTGACGTTGTGATATTTATATTCTCCTCGAGGTGGTGGAGATTTAACGCTCTTTTAAGGATGACTTATTATACCTATTTATCAAGGATCTATCGTAAATAAAGCGTCGTATGAGGTACATACCTACACTCAAAAAGAACGCAATCAGATGGTATAAGTAATTATTTTTTATTCTGATCAACGCAAAGAATTTGTTTCAAAACAATACCAAAAATGTTATAATTAGTGATGGGCACTATCGAATAAAAACTATCGAACTTTTCGATAGTTCACTACTATTCGAACTATTCGATAGTTGAAAAGTATTCGAATAAAAAAAGTAATGAATACTTTTAGTAACTGAAAGTAGTTACTGAAAATAGTAGTTACTTTTTTTATTCGAATAAAAAAGTAATGAATACTTTTAGTAACTGAAAGTAGTTACTGAAAATAGTAGTTACTTTTTTTATTCGAATACTTTTCAACTATCGAACTGAACGTTGGAGTCGTGGTTGGAATGGATAAATGATACGTTTGCGCATTGGCTACTACTTCGCTACTTCCTCGTAGCAGAGCCGAATAATATAAACAATTCTATAATTATTAGACGTTATCAATACATACATACATACTTTAAAAACATAATTTTCTATGGCACCAATTTATACTAGTTAAATATGAGGCAAAATAAAATGCAAATAAATTAATAATACTAGCATATTAATCGTATAATTGTCTGTTGGTATACACGTTCGTATCAGTATATTTGTATGTTAGTATGGACCGAGCGATGGATAACCGTCTGCTGCCTGACTATCGTGTAATTGAAAAAAATAGTAATTACTAAATTCATTCGAATGAATTCATTCGATAGTTAAAAGTAGTCATTTAATAATTATTCGATAGTTCCATTTATTCGATAGTGCCCATCACTAGTTATAATGTGTTCCAGAAAAGTCATCGGGATGAGGGGAACTTATATCACGTCTGGAACGATTTTTAAGGCAATAATGACAAACACATATTTACCAATCAGTCTTCTACTAATAATGACTACCTACGTAGTAATTGTAATTGAATTTAAAAAAAACAGATAGGTACAGACGATTTTTTTACATTTTATTGCAGTAATAAGTGTGTATGAGCTTTCTTAGCTGAAACAACATGGTAGGTACATTAAAATGATATTATGTGATAACTGCTTAAATATTGTGATAATATAAAACAATACACCCCTAATACTTGTTAAACTTTTTAATTTGTTTCTTGCTTGGCTTCTTTGACAGCAAAATTCAAGGAATAAAAATTAATCAAAAGAATAAAGTTACACTTATCGGCAACCTTAGAAAACCTGTAGTAAACAATTCCCTTTTAGTTTTTCTTTTTGGATTACAGAGGAAGCTAACGAACGATATATTAATTGTAAGATAAAAATTATGCTTTACTCAGAAGTTGATTGGAGAGGATCGTGTTTCTTTTTTAATGGAATTCTACTAAAATCAGGTACATAAAAAAAGAAACAATTTTTTCATATTTTCAATATTAATGTCTTTACAGGTATTCACTACGTAATATTTAATTAAGAAGAGTGTAGGATTAGATTAATTTGAAATTCAGGTCGTCATACAATTAAAATAAATAATAAACATAGAGATTATGACACAAATTAATGAACAAACTTCTGTTTGTTATTAATGAAATTTTGTTATAAGCAAAAATAGTCTTGGTCTTGAATTTTTTTTCGTTTTGGCTTTGTCTTTCACATATTTTAAAACCTAGACGTAGCAATGCTCGCAAAATTAACACCAAGACTAACTGAATAAGACCAAGATTTAAATCAAGATTTATTGGCAAGATTCTTGCAAATTTTCACCTAAATCCTAATAGAGAATAACAAATAGGTATACATTTTTGCCTCTTCTTGCACCCCTTTCGAGAAACTCAAAAACTCCTATTGGACTACACAAATCTGCTGATAATATTTCATTTTATTTATCCCTTAACAAAGTAGGTATGCAAATATAATGGCTAGCTATATTAATTAAAAAATAATTGATAAGGGCGATTTTTTTACATTTTATTGGACTAAAAATTGTGTATCAATTTTTTGAGCTGCAACAACATAGTGCATTTAAAAATCTTGATAAGTGAGTGTTTAAATATTGTGACCATTTGTGTTCAAGCATACAGTTATTAGGGCTCGTATACATAGGTATGTATAGGTAGTGTAAAAATATTAAAGCCAGACAATCAGAAGGATCTACATCATAAGTTTAAGCCATTCTTCAACGATGTGTATTATTTACCTTATAATTCTAAGGAAATCAAAGGCGGGACGACATTTTCCTATTTTAAAAATAAATTTCTGTCCATTGTGGGTTCCCATTTTAGGCACCTACCTAATTTCCATTAATTAGCCCTCAGATATCAACTATAATTTTCAAAAAACTTTAAGACTTACATGGACTGGGGGGTTCGGACGACCCGTCGGACAATTCGAACTTGGTTCTCTGAACAAGTCCCATATCGGGATGTGTGGGTATAGCGGTGGTATTCTCGGGAACCTGGGGCATCGCGGTCGGTGCTGTCGTGGACCCAGTCCCATATAAAAGCCCCAGTTCCCTGGCTTCGTTCTCCTCCTGAGCCTGTTGCCTCCGAAGAGCCACCTGGGCCGCCATAACCCTCTGGCGTTCCGCGATAAGGGTGCATTTTGCACAGCTACAATCTCTCCAGCGACAGTACCTTTTGTGACCTTTTAACGCTGAAACGACCCCGTGATTACGGCACCTGGCGCACTTTGGAGTCCTCTGGTACCGTTCGGAGGCGCGCAAAAAGAACGCGGGTGGTATAGAGCCCAACACGGGATGCTGAGACATCAAAGTCTGCATGTCCATGCCGCTTGGCAAGCTCATCTTCACACATGCGACGGATTTTATGTATTATTTACGTGTCGCGTCGCGTTTGTCGCGCCTAATCGCTCTCGTTACGCCCGCGCCCTAACACTACAGTGTCGCATAGTCGATAAGGTTACAAGAAGCATTTCGCTACTGTGTTCGCCACCGCAGTTGGCCGCCTCACGACCTCCAGTTCTACCAATGGCGACATGAGAAAAGATCGAGTTTACGCCCCCCGAGAGGCGAATGGCGCACGCCCACGGGACCGCCGCCGCCGTCCGATGTTTACTGTATTATGTTCCCTATTATATGGCGAAGGGCATAATAGGAATACAAACTACTTTTGAATGGCAAATAAATTATACTGCTGCCGTAATAAAAGGGAACACAGTGCTGCAGCGGCGGCAGCGTAATAACGAAGACGAAAAGCGATCGTCGGTCCTGCTCTTCTCTCGTTCGCTTTGGTTCACCCTCATCCCTCTCTCGGCGTTCGTTTCTTGGATTATTATTATTATCATTGTTGTTGTAATGTACCTACCTACGCTATTGTGATGCGATACGTCGGTATATTATCTGTTTTTTATGCCACGGGGTGACGGGAGGGGCCATTGCTAACCCTTCGTAAACGCGCAGACAAAATTTAAAAACAACATCCATTAATGCAGATCCGGTTAAGCTCACAACTTCAAATTATAACATATATAGCATATGAATCTGTAAATACCTACAGTTGAACTTCGATAACTCGAATCACCATATGACGCAAAAAGCTTCGAGACATACCTAGAGACTTTGAATTATTGAATAACATTACTTCTATTATTTAGTTAGATTTAATTTTTGGGCACAAAAGACTAACTTTTGAAAATTCGATTTATCGAAGTTGGCGCCAAATATTATCTTCGAGTTATCAAAACAGTCGAGAGTTTAAATGCCTACTAGGTAAAAAAAAGCTAATTTTAGCGTGACGTATTTTATGAATAGCCCCTTTGACTGTAGGTACTTATTTGAAAAATACTCTGTATAGACACGAGCTGGTTTTTATTGTATTGTTAAATACCTAAACAGTGTTTAAATAAATAATTTTAACTAAAAAATTCGTTATGTAGGTTTAAGGGTAGGTAAGTGTTACTGGTCGCCCGCTACACCACCCTAATCTTTATGACTGGCTTGATTACCTACGTCATCTTACTAAAGACCCTCGATTGTCTGTCAAAATTTTAGTAGTCATATTGTTCTTCTACATACGCCATGCAACTGTGTCGAAGTTCTTTGTTTCGAAAATTCAACACCTTGTATCTACCTATGTATATTGAAATTGGATCTAATGTAATATAACGAAATATAAAATAATTAAAGAAAAGTATAATTTTGAAAAAATATGAGCCCTATGTGACAGTAGATATAATACCGCTCGCGATACCGTTTAGTGAAGACGAACTCTTAATTTCCTGAGTTTATTATGTAATGTTGGAAATAAAATTATTTATCCAAGGGATGCATCATATCAAAAAATTCAAATTCGTAGATTACAAATACCTACCCACTCACAGTCGTTTAGGTTTGTATAAGATTGAAAATTTGAACAGAATTTTATAAAGAAATTATAAAAGTATTATATTTAAACTATCTAGGGTGCACTTTTTGTGAAACATTGTATGAATAAGTTTATTTAATAAAACAATATGGAAAATTTCACCAACTTTATTATTTTTGTACTCGACAAATTTGTTTCGAGCTACGAGCCCATTATCAAGAGTAACATATATACTAACAATTCAAAATCACTTACATCAATTTATAGATAACTTAAAATTAGTGGGGATGAGTAACTACCCAATTCCAACTGATTATTTACAACGTTCTCCGAATTTTTTAAGGCCTTATTTATTTCTAAAAATTCACACAAGGATAATTTTTTACTTTTTACTGTATTTACATGAAAGAATTTGGTGTTTTCTAAATTTAATTTATGATTTAACCTAGTACAATGTACAATCAATCAATAAAAAAGAAGTTAAATCAGGAATTAGCGAACATTGTACTAGGTTAAATCATAAATTAAATTTAGAAAACACCAAATTCTTTCATGTAAATACAGTAAAAAGTAAAAAATTATCCTTGTATGAATTTTTAGAAATAAATAAGGCCTTAAAAAATTCGGAGAACGTTGTAAATAATCAGTTGGAATTGGGTAGTTACTCATCCCCACTAATTTTAAGTTATCTATAAATTGATGTAACTGATTTTGAATTGTTAGTATATATGTTACTCTTGATAATGGGCTCGTAGCTCGAAACAAATTTGTCGAGTACAAAAATAATAAAGTTGGTGAAATTTTCCATATTGTTTTATTAAATAAACTTATTTATAAAAGTATTAATTTTTATTATGGGTTTTTCAAGTTGATGGGCTATTAGAAGTATATGAATTAGTAGAAGGAATTCAATTCTGAAACTTGGGCTCATTTGGTTATTGTTTATGCCGCTTCTTTTAAAAATATTTTCAAGTTCGATTTACATCCGGTTATACCGGAAGTCGATACCAACTTTCTTATTTTAAATGGAATGGTATATTTTTTAAGCTGAATTCGAATAAAACGTGTAATTCTAAGGTAAGTTTGATAACCAACTTGTACACCTATGACGATCGGTTTCTGAGTTAATTTAATTTATAGAAAAAAAATCGCTACCGCAACCCAAATTATAAAAAATCATAACTTCCACAAAATACGACTAAGAGTGTTGAAATTTTTACTAGTAATAGCTGAATATTAGTGCTAACGCCTTGACAAAATTGAATTAAATAATTTATACAGGGCGTTCAAAATAAAATTCTAAAATTGAAAAACTTCAAACACGAATAACCTCGTTTTTTCAAATGGCACCTACTATTTTTTATTTTTTCAATCGATTTCTTTTTTTTATCCTCTTTCGATCTATATGGATACTTCCTATTTTAAGTAATAATTCAAGATTATTCTAAAGTTTTCAAATAAAATAGGAAGTATCCATATAGATCGAAAGAGGATAAAAAAAAAGAAATCGATTGAAAAAATAAAAAATAGTAGGTGCCATTTGAAAAAACGAGGTTATTCGTGTTTGAAGTTTTTCAATTTTAGAATTTTATTTTGAACGCCCTGTATAAATTATTTAATTCAATTTTGTCAAGGCGTTAGCACTAATATTCAGCTATTACTAGTAAAAATTTCAACACTCTTAGTCGTATTTTGTGGAAGTTATGATTTTTTATAATTTGGGTTGCGGTAGCGATTATTTTTCTATAAATTAATTTAACTCAGAAACCGATCGTCATAGGTGTACAAGTTGGTTATCAAACTTACCTTAGAATTACACGTTTTATTCGAATTCAGCGTAAAAAATATACCATTCCATTTAAAATAACAAAGTACCTAGGTATCGACTTCCGGTATAACCGGATGTAAATCGAACTTGAAAATATTTTTAAAAGAAGCGGCATAAACAATAACCAAATGAGCCCAAGTTTCAGAATTGAATTCCTTCTACTAATTCATATACTTCTAATAGCCCATCAACTTGAAAACCCCTGTATATCCATGTACATATTTTTATACGTAAGTACTTATATAAATTTATTTTATACTTAATTGAATTTAATTAAATACAGAATCATCGAGAGAGAAGAGTTCCCCTAATCTCGAGTTTTCTGAGAACGTCCAAAAATTTAAAATAGATACTTCTATCATTTAATTATGAGTTTTTTATTATACAGTGCCATTACACTTTTTTTGGTTCTCAAAACTATTTTTACAGCTAAACCACCTAAATTTTATTATTTCTTCCTCACAAAATACATTTTAACAATAAAAAAAATAGTTATTATAAGATAATTAAATATCGTCCTGATTATTATTTATTTATTTGTAAAAAGAAACGATGCTGTTCTTATTACGTAGATATTTATTATCTTTTACGTTATCTTGGTTAGCGTTTCATGGGTCCGTACGCGCGACACAAAGAAGAGACAAGAGAGAGGAACTTTGTGCCAGGTCTCCTCATTCTTATTACAATACGAAACGATCCGAAGTAGAATAATGAAGAAGACATCCGGACCAGAAACATAGTAGAATTACAAATGAAATGAAGTTTCTTAAATTATTATCTTCCTCGCGCGTATTATTCTATTTGTAGGTACTGACAAAAGGACGCAACGCTTTGCGAATTTGTTCCGCACGAACGAACGCCTTTGTACTTCCATTTTCTTATTACATGGAATAAATGTTGAAAGACTTTGTCTCTCGACAACACTGTCTCACTCTCTCTTAATTTAAATCGCCATACTGTACCTATAGGTACTGTTCTTAAATCTCCTAAAAAATTGCATAGATACATCAAATCGAGTAATAATAGAACGGTTAAAGGTTAGTTACGTGGGGTAGTATAGGGCAAAGTATATGCATTTATATAATATGTATAATAAGAAGCAGGATAATGATAGGAACAGTCTAGGTACCTACTCCCAGATAGATCCTCGCGTCTGGAATTTAATTAAACAGGGATTACGAGTTAGCTTCCCCGATAGATACAGCATAAAGAGGATAGAACAGCTGTATGCAAAGAGAACAGAACTGTTAAGCTCTTTCACCCCCGCAGATATGGAAAACACCTTGTATTTGTTACAGGTACTCACAAATGATTTTAATTCACCACTGCTTCAAAAAAAAAAAAAGAAAATACAAGCCTTTATAGGTATATGCCTATCAACAAGATCGAAAACTACCCCCTGTCTTTATTTATTCTCCGAAAGTTGCGAATAGAACATGTCTATTCCCATAATTTCCAAATATTTTTATATTTAGTTAACTATTATTTATTTTCAAATTTTATATACGTAATATGTATTATAAATTATTTTAATTATTTGCATTTGATTTTGGACCACTCATTTAATCCTAATGAATATTTGAAGCTTTTAAACCGAATTTCAACATTATTTGTAAAGTTCAATGACCTGCGTAATTTTATCAATGAAAAAGCACGTGCTCTTTGTAGTACTCTAGTAATAACTATGAATGAAAACGTAAACAGTTTCATTCATAAATTCGCGCTTTTTAATTTGACAGCAACTAATTTCTATTGTCATAACATTAACATAACTTTTAAATTTCTTTCAATGATACAATTTAATATTGATAGTAGAGCGAAATACTGCAATAAGGGCTTGCAAATGCATACAAACTGAAAATTTAAATTGTGTTTTAGATTTTAAACGTGATAAAAATGCCTAATTGACATTCTAAATAACCAAAATGTGTAGTAGAGTAAAATAAACATGGAGCGCTAAATTAATCTTAATATAAGTAATACTTAATCTTACTCTGTTTACCATATTATTTATTTAATTCAAAATTAAGCGATGTCAATCGTTTTTAAACTGATTAAACTACCTACACAAATATTTGGTACTTTCTATAGGTGTTAAATAAGAATCATTATTTTCTCTCCACTTACAGAAAATCATAAATCTGTAAGGTTTTATACATTCGTTTTTGTATCTTTTTAATTGAAACGTTAATTACAAACTTATTTGAATTTTGAATTTCGTTTGGTACTTCTAGCGCCCTCTCGCGAACATGTAACTAAGTTCATTTTGTAAATTTGTTTATCAAGTAACTAGTAGATGGCAGCTGTATCGCAGAAAGAAGAATTTAAACGTAATAGCACTCTTTTTGTGTAATTTCTTTTAAAAATATCAATTTTGTATTTAAAGAATCGATATAAACTTAAATAGGATCCGTTTTACTTTAACAACGACAAAAAAAATTATTTCAAGTGACTTTTTCGTCAGACGAGACAATAAACACTCGATTTTTTCATACAACCTTGCGTTGTCGCGGCATTCTTTTCCATTTTTCGCCGGTAGTAAAAATGGCAGCTTGTTCAACGTGCGGTTCAGTTATTCGTGAAAACGGTATAAACACCCCCGCTGGAAAGGTAAATATTCATTTATGTATAACAATTTGACTCTTTGACCGTTTTTAATGTATTTACCAACGCGTGATTACTTTTCAAAAATGTTAAATCGATAAATGGAGGAAGATCGTTGTGAACACTACAACATTTCAAAAATATAGTTTATATTAAAATATGTATCAAATATAGCATATTTTTTAAAGAAATTACCGCTTTGTAAATTGTAACTATTACACAATTGTTAAATTCATTGTTTCATTGTTTCTTCTACCATTCAGTTAGGTTATGTAGTAACTTCTCTTTTCTTGTCACTGTCCTCTTCATTTTGTATTTTAATTTTTTATCAAACAACGCTAAATTGTCTCATTTTTCGTCGTGAATATATAATAGCGGTATATCAATTTGATTTAGACTGTAAATGGCCCTAATTTGGAAGCAATGGACGTCACCCCAGACAAGCCACTCAACGATATTCCGGCCGAAGAGATGACCTCGCGTGATTATTACTTCGATTCGTACGCTCATTTTGGTATTCACGAAGAAATGTTAAAAGACGAAGTTCGAACTTTAACGTATCGTAACAGCATGTATCATAACAAACACTTGTTTGTGGGCAAAACTGTTTTGGACATTGGTTGTGGAACAGGCATTTTAAGCATGTTCGCTGCCAAAGCTGGTGCTAAAAAGGTTATTGCTATTGAATGTTCCAATATAGTTGACTATGCCAAACAAATAGTTGAACATAACAAGCTTGACCATATTATAACTATAATTAAGGGTAAAGTTGAAGAGGTAACATTGCCTGATGGAGTGGAAAAGGTTGATATTATAATCTCAGAATGGATGGGTTACTGTTTGTTCTATGAAAGTATGCTTGACACAGTATTATATGCAAGAGATAAGTGGTTAGAACCCAATGGATTGCTGTTTCCTGATCGTTGCTCTCTCTTTATAACTGCTATTGAAGACAGGCAATATAAAGATGAAAAAATTAACTGGTGGGATGATGTTTATGGTTTTGATATGAGCCCAATTCGTAAAGTGGCCATAAGTGAACCCCTTGTTGATGTAGTTGATCCAAAACAAGTTGTCACTAATGCTTGCCTGGTCAAAGAGGTTGATCTGTACACTGTTACCAAGTCAGATTTGGAGTTTACAGCTCCTTTCAATCTCCAAGTGCGCAGAAATGACTACATCCAGGCCCTTGTTACTTTTTTTAATGTTGAGTTTACCAAGTGCCACAAGAGGGTAGGTTTTAGTACTGCTCCAGAAGCTCCCTATACACATTGGAAACAAACGGTTTTCTATTTTGAAGATTATATGACCGTTAAAAAGAATGAAGAGATCTACGGAACATTTTCTATGAAACCAAACCCAAGAAATAATAGAGATCTTGATTTTATAATCGAGCTGGATTTTAAAGGTGATCTTGGTGAAGTGCATGAAGTTAATCGTTACAGAATGCGCTGAAGAAGAGTTAATTTTTTCATTTAATGACAAGAAGACAGAATTATGTGTTCCTTGTATAGCTTTCTACTGTAGGAAAAGTGTCAAGTCTACAAACAACGTTCATTCTACTTTTTAATGGTTTCTTTTGCCTTACCAGTGACCACTAGAGTTTTTCCATGTCTTCTTCCTCACATAGAATCAACCATCAAATGCTGCAGTAATGGACAGCGATGTAAAAACAAAAATTAAATTCTAAGACGTAAAGAATCGTTTCTCATATTTTATTCCAATGTGTTTTTTAAATCAATTTTCCATTTGTTTATTGCAATACTGCAATTTATAATTAATGTAGAATTTGTATTACATCTAGACATAAGGTAACTTTAAACAGAAAAATAAAATCATCTGAAATGACTAATAACTTGTAAATGGTTGAGATTACATTTTGTAACAAATTATTTAAAAACTATTACTTAATGATTTCAATGTGAACAAGTTATAAAATAACCAGCCCTTTTTTTTTTTCAATAAACCCTTCGATTTATGCACTTTGCGTTATATTTGTTATTTAATTAATAAATAATGGATCTTATTTCAATTTAATAGTAGTATATATTTAATTACAACAGTAATATAGAGATGGTCATTAATACTTTATCATATAACATAATTTATTTAGAATCAAGACCTTAAAATGTTTTGCCTTTGAACTTTAAAGTCGCTTCTTAGTTGTACAAAGTTGTTTACCACTGATCTGTCTAAGTCAACCTAAAAGAAAGAAATAATTAGTATTTTAAACTTTGAACAGATGTAATAAAAATACCAAGGAATCCTCTGAACAAACTTGCTGAAGATTCTCAGGTTTAACAAGTAAGAGATTACAAAGAGCATGTAAAGTATCAAAAAGCTTTGAAACCAGCTCTCCCATGGGTTTTGTACACTGTCTGTATTCGTTTAAGTCACATATTGCAATCATGGCTCCTAAAAATAAGGATATAAAAATTGATTTACGTTAGTATACAATTATATTTTAATTAATTCTACCTATAGTGCTATATTGAAACTGTAACATATGGTCATATATTACTTTATGCAGTCTGACTCCTAGTTCTTGAAGAATTATATCCACATTTTTACCATCTAAATTCTTTTTAATAAGTGTTATCACAGTATTTATGTACTGAACCACTGCTTTACAAGCCTACAAAAAGCAATATTCAAATGTAAAATCTGACAAAGATAGTCAAAACGTTTTCATTCATTCTAGTTTTGTGGAGAAATTACGATTAATGAATAATACATAATTTATCTTCACTAGTGATTGTATATTACTTAAAAAATACTTACAAGAGACGCCACAGTGTCTATGTCTTCAGATTCGGGCTTGTAGTCGGTCTTTTTCTGTTCAGCTTGTAAATATAATTTTACCCACGTGACAATGGCATTAAAAGACCTACAAAAAAATTGTTATTAAGTGCCCCTTTTGTGTGCAAATGTTCTTAATACATACCTCTCTAAACCAGTATTAATTCGTCTCTCAATATCTTCCATAATAATTTTCTTTTTATGAAGACAATCATTAAGTTTTGGTGTATTTCTGCTTGACAAAAGAAAACATATTTATGTAATTTATTGCATTTAAGCTATTCTTCAGAAAATATCTGACTAAAAATTTTAAATTTTACTCACATGATAAGTGGTAGGGCGAGGTCTGTGAATTGTTTTTCTAAAAGATGAATAATTATATTGGCTTTATTAACAACGCTAAAAAAATGAATCGTTGGAGGTGTTTTTGACCCTTCCGTTACTGGTATGGCTTGTAAGCCAAGTTCAAGAGCATATTCAATATGTTCTGTTAGAAGTGATAACAAAAGGCAGTCAACTATTTGTGAGGCATTAACTGCTCTTTCTTCTGGGCGTGACAACTACAAAATGATAAACAATACAATTAATATTTCTATGACACAAAATAAACTTACAAGATGACATCGTTGTAAGGCGTTTTTTGTGTCTTGAAGAATAGTAATTGCCAATTCTTCTGATAAAAACGTTTCCCCTCCATAATCTTCAATTTGTACTAGGTTTATGTTTGTTCTTGTACCAATAACTGCTTGTAAATCTCTTCTAAGTTCCTGAAACCTACAAGAAAAATTAACATAATTTTAAATTGATTTAAAGTTTTAAATGTAATACCCTCCAGTTTGTATTTGTTTCTTCTGATGGTTTTTGGACTCGTAATATCTGTGAAGATTGGATGAGTTTCTTTCTTTTAAAAAACGCAATTCCAAACTAAAATACATAAGATGATATTAAAACACCTGTAAAAAAAAAATTAACAACTATTATTACCCTATATAATTTCCTATATACTTTTGAAAAATATTTCCAGTTAGTTTTGTTAGCAAATTTTTATCTATTCCCATATTTAATGATGCTAGATCGTTTGAGAGCTGATTTGTCCTTAAAAATAAATAATCATTACTCATTAATCATTAATGTAAAAAAATATATATTGTGTATACTTTGAATATAAATCATAAAGTGTTTTTAGGTAGTTGTTTGTGTCCATTTTCTGAGACAGTCTTCCAGCAATATATTCTTCCAATTTTGGATTGTACAGGTTTATGATGAACTTTGCCATTACTTGACTTGGATTTTCAAAAACTTCCTTTATTATAGTGTAGTTCATCTTACATAAGGGCAACAAATTTCCAAAAACATCTTTATTAAGTAAACATCCCTGAAAACATAAATAAACAAACAAAAAAAATTAATCTTGAAAACCTTCCTTACTGCTTGACTATGTTCAATGTATGCATTTATACACTGAACGTATCCCCTGAATTGAGACAAAACATTTGCAATCTTTTTCATTCCTTCAAAATCGTCTTTTCTTTGTGCAGAACAAAATTCAGCTAACAGTTTGCGTTCAATATCATCATATGTTGATTCTATTTTCTTTCTAGTTTCTTCAAATCTACAGAAATCTCTTAATTAGTATGTTTATTGAAATATGAACTCAATATTTCTTACTTTGCAACAGGCAGGTCCTGTGCAATTAAGTGTAGTTTTTGAATTATATCTGCAGCTTCTTCAATCTGAAAAATATTACATGCACTTTTGTTTTATAAAAATTATATTAACATTATTAACCCTAAATGGATCAGTGAACAGTGATGAGTTTAGAGGTCCAGGCATTAAAAAGTCATTGAGATGTGTTATAAGTCTGTGGGCTTCAACAACACGAGCTCTTGGGCCATTAACATTATCTAACTGGTCCCCTAGATGAAGTACCTTTGTGGCTACGTTATTAATTTTACCATCGAGTTCTTGAAATGTTTGAACACTATTCTAAAGTAATGCAGTGATTAGTTTAATTTAATAACATTTGAAAAACAATAAGGGTCACGTTTGGTAAACCTGCAATTTTACCTTATTTTTGTCCTGAAGAGTCTGAATTTCCTGACAAAATCCTAACTGATCTTCTCTAACAGCTGCTTCTAATCTTTCACATTTCTTTTGCTGTCTCTCTTGCAGAAGAGTTAAATCTCTACAATTTTATTAATTAGATTATTAACAATAAAAGTGGCATTATGTCAGTACTTTATTGTCTGAATAAAGGCATCGTGTAATAATGAAGGATTAAAATCATCATCTTCTGCCTTTTTAGTCTCTGCTATGGTCCTGTAAGCTAAACGTTCTACAAACTCTTCTGCATCAAAAGGATCCTGTAATTATTTTAATTGTATAAATTTACAAGAATGTTCGGTAGGAGCCCTTTTACTCACCTGTTCTAATTCTTTCATATATTGTTGCATCATTTTGAACTAATTCGAATTTATTTTCTTAGTTTTAACAGCAATAAAGTGAGGTTATTGATATGAATTTTAGGTTAGGTTTCTTTTATTGTAAGTTATAATTAATAAGAGTAGAGACTGACTCATTAATAAAAAATAATCATTAACACTTTGAAATTAAACGGCATATATTTTAAATAATCTAATTTATTAATTTATACCAAACATAGCTGCAAACAGCATGGTTACAATAAAAACATAATTAACAAGTTCTTTTAACCCCACCAATAACAAAAAAAATTAAAAATTACACATCTACAGACACTTAATGACGGTTAAAAGTTGCCTCAGTTTATGTTTATATTCATATTATAGTCTCTATCTAGTTCCATGAGCTTGCATGTATAGCACTTTGTTATATATACAAAAATGACAATTCTCAGTCCCTTTGTCACACATAATATATTACAGTTAATTATTTTTTTGAACTTCCCTCGTCTGCAACATCTACAAAGAAAAAGAATTTAGCCAAAATTTATATTTCAAAATATAACCTCACTTTTCCCATCACAGGCCACTATTTTAACTTTATCAATTCTGGTAACTTCTTGTACTTCTCTAAATTCGACATCGTTAAGCATAAATGTCCATACATTATCACAGAAACGATAAGTGTTAAGTTTTCCTGCTTTAAAGGTTAATCTCGATTTCACTCTGGTTGCCAAAGTCTGGTTTATTGACTTATCAAATTGTAGCAACACTTTACATGCCAGTTGAGGCGTTATTTGACCATACTAAAAAGAAAATAGTATAGTGTTATAATGTAGTATAGTAATAATAATACAATAACTAAAAAAAAAGGTCCACTTTACCTGTATAAGTTCATCAAGACTTTCTTGAAGTGTATGGCCTAAAGTCGTGTTTCTGTACAACTGATAAGACATGATGAAAACCACTCAGTCTTTAAGAAAACTTTACAAACAATATATCGCAAAAACACAACTTTATTCGAAAACACATAAGTTTCGATTTTCCAATTTAATGGAAAAGTTGGAGTGACTATGCATACCAAAACCGTTACCCTATTACAATTCTGCAGGTATAGTACATCAGTAAATATCAATTTTGTTAATTGTCAATAAGTAAGACTGTATTTTCCGCCAAAGTTTGTAAAACGGTATGACTGGATTATAATTACTAAAATTAGTTAAAAGTTTAACTGTACTTTTTAAAAATTAATTTGTGGTTGTGTTGATTGTATTGTGCGACACTATTCATGACCTTCAATCTGTCATGCATCAAATCAAATGAAATAACCAAATAATCGAACGTCAAAGTCAAACAACGTCAAGAAAGTTTAATTATTCCATTCACTACGTGATTCGGTTTTTTCATGCTATTCATTATAAATCGTTATCCTCTTAACGGTCATTATTTCATTGCTAAACTTGCTCATATGATCTGAATTAGAAAGTAATTAGTAAATAACAATGCACGTCTTCTTACCGAACGACGAATGATCCTTACAAAAATGAAATTTGTTTGTTCTAAGTTATATGTGCATAATAAATATAGTTTAATTTCCGAAGAGGTAGTTTGTTTATTATTGTACAATAAGTGAAATTTATGTGCATAAAATAAAACTTTGATATTTAAACCTTGTAAGTCGTAGGAAAAAACAGAAATGGACAGTCCTTATGAAAGACTATCTATTCGGGATTCGGTACGTTCCTTGAAGAAATATGGAAGTACAAGCAAACATGTAAACAAAAATCAAAAATTTGTTAAGCATTCAGTGGCAAAAACGGATACTCTTCAAGGATTAGCTCTAAAGTATGAAGTTACGGTGAGTACATTTGGTGTTATGCTAAAGCATAATTGTTTAATACCATTCAGAATACTTATTTTAATTTTAATGTAATAGATGGAAGACATCAGAAGAGCAAACAGAATGTACACATCGGATAGTTTATTTTTGAAAGAGTATTTGTTAATTCCTGTAGCAGATGACAGTCCATTTGCTGCATTTAGTGAAAGTCAGGGTGAAATAACAAGTCCACCATCTGAGGCCAGTTCATCTTCTTCACGACATCCCTCTGTGTCCTCACCTAGCTACATAGATAATGATGATGTGTCTCATTTTTTATCAAAAATAGATTCGTCCATAGCAAACACCAAGGCTGAAGTTAGGAAGTCAAGTGGACACAGTGAGTAAGTTATATAATATTTTATTTTAGTAAGTTCATTTTGATTTATTTTGTTAGTGGAAGAATTATGAATTTTTCTCATTCAACTTATTTGTGAAAAGGGAGATTAAAAGTACAATTGTTATCATGTTTATGTGATTATGATTACAAAATTTCCAGAAGTTTAATGGATTATAAATGTGTGATTTAGTTCATAAATTTGTCATAAAATTTAAGCCCTGGTTGACACGTTGTAAACTAATTACAATTAATTTATTTATGATTAGTGAAAATGAAGGGAATATCTGACAATGTATTTTCTTAATTTATTATCACGTGATAGTTGTAATGATAAGGATTATTCACGTCACAAGACGTTTACAATTTTAATTGCACTTGAGTTATTTATTAATAGATTTAATTGTGTAGGGAACAAAAATGTCATTACCGCTCATTATCTTAAAATGTGAAATTGTTTTCAACTTACAGAAGCTGACTAAAATTTTATGTATCATATAATAATTATAATTTTATCCTTCAAATTACTAACTTTATTTCAAAAAAGAAATATCTAACTGAAGAACAGTTAGTATTTCATTTTTATGAATGAATAATTTAATTATACTGTGAAGGTCATTTTTACATGTAAAAGGAAATTTAATAGCCAAGGTCAAGATAACTATTTAATCTGCTCGGCCCAGTTACAAATATAATAATAACACTTTATTTTAAATACGTCTGCAGTATTGTACATAATTGTTGTTTTTTTGCAAGTTTTACAGATACAAGTTTCGATATAGAAGTGGAGAGGAGAAAAGCGCCTGTTTCGAGAATGAGACGTAGTGTAAATAATAACAGTAACTGTTCAGTGGATAGTTTTGATCTTCCAAAAACTGTGGTCACCTCAGGAGGTAAAAAATTGCAAAGATCTTTACAAAGGCTGGAGCAGGAACAGGACGAATTTTTCGAATTGTAGCGAAAAATTTTTTTTTCTAAAAAAGGTGAACTAATATATTTTTTATTTGTTTATTTTATAATCTAAAATCCCATCCCTTTAAAGGTCTAATAAAATATAGAATTTAGAAAAATAATTTGTAAAAAGTTCACAAAGTTGGATTAAGTGATTATTGTTGTAGGTATCATTTATTAATTATTTTAAAATTTTAGTATCAAGTGATATATATATATTTTTAATGTAACATTTTCAAGTGTGTATCTGTATTACAACCACTTGAGATAAAGACTTATTAAGTGGCTATGTAAACTTATAGAAGGTCGTGTACTTATCGTGATTTTTTCATTTTCAGATTGTCCTTTATTATTTGGACAAAGTCGGTGCATCATTATCTATTTACGTACTCACGAGGAGTGTGTAAAATATGTTTACTACCAAAGGAATACATACATAGTTAGATAAAATTCATACATACATACATAACTGAAACAACAATAACCAAATTATTTTTTTCTGTCCTATTACATGGAAGGATACTTTACTTATATTGTATTATTTGATATTAGTATTCCATGAAAAGCAAAGTCAAAACGACAATGTAATTGCCGTTTTGGCCTCTATTTATATTTTATATATTTATTTAAATGCACTTAAATCTTGCCGTAAAAGTGTGACATGACATTTTTGAGACGATTTTATTTTTGTGGGCAGCTCTTTTTTTTATTTATTAAAACATAATACAAGGTTCTTTATGGTAAAGCTTTAATCTTGGAATAAAGCTTTTATAGGATGGATAAGGCGAGATCTAAATAGAGCTCCATATTCAGGCTCAATGGCTAAGATTGCCTTTTTTCCTTTGATGAGAATACTCTGAGCCCTAGGAACACCAAGCATTTCTATCGATATTTTTAGCAAAAGAAGCGAACCAATCTTAGACCACAGCCTGCATGTTGAACCCTATTCTATTTAAATACATATGCATTTTTAATGTCTTAAAAAAAATGTTCCTTTTTAGCTAGGAAATTGAGATTAACAAAAATTGTTGAATCTCGTAATTAATAAATATTTTTTTAAATAAGCTCATTTCAGAGAAGTAATATAAAAGAGTTTAATTTCAAACAATAAATTTTCAGTTTGTCGTGATACAAATAAAAAGCAGTGCTATGTGTAATTTTTTATTTTTTATATATATTCGTTTTAACTTTGCTTTAAGCTCAAACGATTAATAGATTTATAAAAAGTTACAGTTTACTGAATAAGATAAAAGTATTAGTTAGGAGAAAAAAATAAACAATTTTTTATCTTTAGCAATCCCCAAAATGCATGTGGATCTTTTTTAGAGCAGTTTTTTAAAATATTAATCATTGCACAGTGATTATCATTTTTATAAAAGATAAGATGTATTACATAAATTGACACCTAATAAGAAATAAGCTGTTTATTGTTTTTTTCCATTATATTGTTTCTTCATATAGTTAATTAAAATAATTTTTGTTTTAAATTATTCAACTTTAATCACAAATGGAATTTTTGTGATGGTGCAAAGTTAATAAAAGTATAAACCAACAAAATATTACATTTTTTCTTCGGTTTTAGTTTTTATAATAATGATACATTTTCATATTTTTTTATTGTATTCTTCATCGCACGTTGCACAACTTTTGTTATTGTGGTGATACCTCTATTGTTATATTTTTCATTATACTACATATTTGTTAATTCTAATATTGAGAAACGTTGAATCCTTTATTTTACAAAATATTGTTGAAATATTTTATACAAATATCCCGGTGGAATAATGGACGTAACTAGCTGACAATAAGTGTTTGTTTAAATTTCGTTCTTTTGTAATTCATAAACTGAAAGAAATAATAAATTGTTATTTGTGTATTTTTTTGTCTCATTAAATTAAAAGATTAGGGTCATTATGCTTTATATAAAAAACAGCTGTATAAAACAATTTATTACGTGTTCAACACAAATTGCGAGTACTGTATATGCATAATATTTTTTTAGCTTAGAAGTAATAAATTATGTATCCTCCTTTCGTTTTGTAGTATGTCGACTTCAGCAGCTGCAATTTGTTTCTTGTATTTTTCGATATTTACTCTTATGGTCTCCAATTGGGCCAATAATGGTTTTTGTTCTTCTTCTATTGCTCTAACGAAAATAAATAATTTGTTACAGGTGTGAAGAAGTAAAAGAATAAAAATTGGTACTTTTTCTGTTCTGCAATCTCCTTTTCAGCCTGCTTCCTGCTTTCCCACCACATGTTTAGTTCAGCGTGCATAGCATCGACGTCTTCGTGTAAATATCCCAACATTTTACCTAGAGGATTCGCAGACTTTGTAAGATGCTGTAATGTGGTTCGTATCTGATCTATTTCTTTATTTGCTGCATCTTTTCCTCCTAAACCTAATCAAAAAATATAAATATTTCTTTAACTCACTATAGCAAAATTCTTTAACCGCTTATTATACCTTCCTCTTGTTCCCATTCAATTTCTACTTGGGATGTCCTCTCTAAGTTTGCAGTTGGTTCATCGTCATTCTGAAGTTGTTGAAGTATTTGCTCGACGAGATGTCCCCGAACATCCGGGGGTACAGTTGAGGAATGAGCAGAGACTTCCAATGGTTCCACCATTTGAATTGTAACCGTTTCTTCGTCATCAACGTCGTTTTTGTCGAAGTTTTCCACAATAACCTTTATTTTTCCTATGGGGGCGACTTCATCGGATGGCAGGACGGTCTCTTGCTTCAGACGAGGTGCACCAGGCCTTGCACTCGATGGTCGTACTGAAGGTGGACGTAATAATGATGTGTTAGATCTTTGAAATTTGACCTGCTCTGTAACTGTAGATACTAAATGAAACATAAAAGTTTAGTGTACGAAGTTAATTGCTTATCATACCATTTATATCATTAATTTTATTGGACTCTATTATGGTGTTCTCTGATGGAATATTTGATACAATTCGCTTCTCCCTTTCTCTTCCTAGGCCGCTGCTTTTTGGCTTTGCAGATTTTGGTCGAATTAATGTTGTATCTTTTTTCATAAGCAGGGCATCAACAGAGTCTTTTACTTCGTCGTCTTTTAATTTCGATTCTTTGACCTTTATATTTTCTTTACTGTTATCACTTGTAATAGTTTCTTCCTTGTTTTTATCGTTATTATTCTCATTTATGTTACTTTTATTGGACGTAACTTTATCTTCACTCTTAATATCATCTTTGTCTTCAACTTCCTGCAGGGTTTCCAACTTTTCATTGGGTTCTTCTTTAATGACTTCGTTTGAACTTTGTTTTTCTTCAGATTCTTTTGTATCTGTTTTTATCTTTTGTACTTCCTTGTTAATATCTTTCTCTTTACCTTTGCTATGTTTATTTGATTTTAAATTGGCTACTGACTCGGTATTAATTTTAGATTTTCTTGTTTTTTCAATTGATGTGTTATCGTTATCATTTCTGCGTGGCGTAGAATTTTTTGTCCTTTTTTCGTTACTGGCGTCGCGTGCTGTACTTGGGGTCCTCGTTTTCTCCTTTTTGTTAGTCACATTAGTCATATTTCCAGATTCTTTTTTCAAGCTGTTAATATATGCAGAACTGTCCACTTTCTTGTCCAAAGCCCTTGCGATTATTTGCAAAAGGTGATTTGTCTCTTTTGGTTCTAAACCAGCTATTATTTTCCCTGGACGTGCTTTTATCTCTTTTCCTGTAATTGACTCTTAAAAAAAGGTAAATGTTATTTGTAAGATATTTTAATTAAAACTGTCTTAACGGTAACGTACACATTTAATTTAATTTTTATTCTGTACACATACAGGGCACAGTATCTGTCCAATAATGGGTATCCTTTTATATTAAACACCGAAAAAAACGTATCAGAAGTGCTAATGGTCATGCAGTAATACAAAAAATATAGTGTACAACAATTAATAACGTAGTAAATTTTGAAAAAAATGGTACTTACTCATGGCGTCGATTAGTTTTATTAAGAAATTAAGTTTTGCGTCTTTTTCTTTAACATTATCAGATTGTAATTCGTCTTCGCTGTAGAGACCTTTCAAAAAGCTAGTATCGCGAATAATACAGGTAATAACATCGTGTAAAAACCGAAAAGGCGGTTTTCTTAGAAGTTTCTCCGTTAGAACGGGCTTTTTTACATATTTTCCTAATAATTTTTGGGTATTTTTAATAGTTTCTATATGAATGTCGTCTGACATTTCTGTATAAAACCTAAATTTCAATAAAAAAAGTATAACTCGTTAACCATTGTTTTAATTGTTTTAATCATTTTTGTTGATAGTTTAAATTTGCGTTGCCAGGACAACGATCAAGGTAACGCGATTTTGAAAAAAAACTTATGTGCATTATTAATTGAATTCAAATGCAAATTAGTAGTTAAAAAAATAGTTAATTGGTACAAATAATAGTGCATAAAATAGTTTTGTTACAAAAATTTACTTTCTCTTATTTAAATGTTTCTGTTTCCGGTCCATAATAATAATTATTATTAGTATTACAAAATTGGAAACAGCCGCAACCCAACAAACCTAACAAAACAATTTGTTGTATAAACTAATATCAACAAAATTCAGAAATAATCACTATTACCCTAAAGTTTCTACTTCTATAAAGGATTTTAAGGGCTAGAGTACTGTTCTTTGCAATTTTTCATTAAATTATATGCGTTTTTGTATATAATAAAACATAGACAAATATCCGCAGATATTCTACAGTTGGTAACAACAGTGACGTTAGTGACCGCGCCTGCAAATATTCCACATCTACCATTTTGTTATACGGGTGATAAAACGGTTGACGACTTTCCAGGGGCGTAAGTATTTATTTTGTTTATTATTATCAATCTTAGTGCCACCAAACCAAGCGGGTAGTTATTTGGTTTGTTTTTTATTGATTATCGTTCAATGTTTTTTTAATGTAAAAATATTTCCAATTATTCGTTTAATTGGAATTATATATTCGACAAATGGCCGAGACTTTCTTTAGAAGCCATAATTATTGTTTTAACAACTTTAAAGACGTGCACCACCTAACTGCTAAAATATCTGTTTTGAATCGGTACTTCTTTAATAAAAGTGGAAATCGAATTTTTAAAACTATAAAATAGGTAAATTTCTTATAAATTTTTACTGTTGGGGCTTACTTTATTTTTGTATGCATTCGTTGCAAGTTTTACCCTTATAATTCATGTAATCTTACTTAACCCAACTTTTATATTAATGAAGGGTTTGAATTAGATTTTGAATAGATTTTTAGACACCAGCTTTATAATTACATATTGTAAGTTAAGCCAATTGTGTTAAAATACTACATGTTATACATTTTTATTAAGGTTATCATTGTAGGAT
The DNA here is from genome assembly GCA_029378335.1 of Agrilus mali. Lineage (NCBI taxonomy): Eukaryota > Metazoa > Arthropoda > Insecta > Coleoptera > Buprestidae > Agrilus > Agrilus mali. The sequence goes on along the minus strand of CM055655.1, from coordinate 3,293,415 downwards.
TTATAAACAACCATTTCTGTTTAAGGAATACAATGGAGGAAGAAGAGTCTTCTTCCTTGGTTGTACAGAAAACTGAACCTGTAGAGTTCGATTGTGAAGAGGAAGATATAAAAACAACTTTGCTGCAAAATGTAGAACTTCCATCAGTGAGCAGTAGTCGGTCAATTTTTTTAGATGGATTCCCACCTGTCACAAATTCTGATGGGAATTTGGAAATAAACAGTTTTGAAGATTCACATCAAAGGTAAATACAAAACAGTTGTCATATTTGTATATTGATATATCTATTTATTTTATTTACCATGCAGTAATGAAAATGATGAAGACACAGAAGATGGAATTGAAGAGATGGCAATTGAAGATGACAGTCGTGAAGAAGTAGAATCAGACTTTATAATAGAGGAACAGACGGAAAACGTTCTAGACTCCCAATATATTCAAATGGGAGCAGAGGGACAATACATACAATTAAGATCTGGTCAAAAGTATGTTCAGATTGCTGAAACAGGTGAATATCTTGAGATCCATGATGCAGATGGATTTGAAATTGAAGATCAAACAGAAGGATATCCTTCCTCCGTTGAAGAGGATGCAACAAATGAAGATGATGAGGCAATGAGAATATCAATACAAACTGAAGAAGAAGAAGAAGAAGAGGAAGATGATGAACCAATGACAGAAGACGAAATAAATTACAATAGTGAAGCCACAGATGATCCAAATGATCCTGATTTTGAAGTTAAGCCTAATAAAAAGAACGAGCCTAATAATGATGAACAAAATCCCTGTACAATTTGTCAGAAAACCTTTAAAACACCTGCAGTGAGTTGCTCATCAATATTTTAAATTTATGAGTTTTGTTTTGATATTGTTGTATTTTATTTATAGAGTTTGAAAAGGCATATCACTGTCATTCACCCATCAGAGAAGGAGAGCCAGGAAGATCCTTTAGCTTTTGAACTTTGCTACTGCTGTGGAGAACCTGTGGATTCAGCTCATACGGTATAATAATTGTTTTTTCTTTTTGAATTATTATTTAAACTTGCATGTATATGTTTTATGGAAATTTTTCTTTAAAGACAATAGATTCTATCAAATTAACATTAATTCGTGAAATTTTATAGATCCGCTGTATATAAATTAAATTTCTTTTATGGAACACATTGTTCTAGACGGGCGAGTACGAATGTAATGAATGTGGGAAGTTGTTCGTGATGTCGAACAGTCTTCAACGGCACCAGAGTATAGAGCACGGTAACGACATGTGGAAATGTGTCGAGTGTGAAAAAGTGTTCCCAGAACGGCAGAAGCTCATCGAACACATGACCATCCATCCATTAACAAAGCCTTACTATTGCAAAGAATGTCATAGGGAGTTTGCGAGGAAGTACAATCTCATTAGGCACTATTCCCAGACAGGATGCAACGGAAACACTAAAATGATGTTTAAATGTCTTGTATGTTAATTTTCTGTTTATTTTTGTGTGTTTTTGCTTTTTAATTGAATTTGGTATTTTTTAGATTTGCAAAAAGATTTTTGCAAGAAAAGATAATCTTCGGGAACATTTGAGGAGTCATGCAGGGAACGTGAAAAAGAAGAAGACTTATGTCTGCGAGTATTGCCAGAAGGAATTCCATGGATCTACTTTGCTGATAGTGCACATGAGAACCCACACTGGTAAGAAAATAAATTACTAAATGACTCGGTTTTAAAATTCCTCATATTTAATAAAAACTATTTTCCCTGTAATTTGTCCTTAAAATAATTGCAGTTTATCTTAGTAATTTATATATTAAACACTTGAAAAAAAGCTTCAATAAAAAAATCGAAAATAAACCAAAAGTAGATAAATGAAACTAAAAAAAAAATAACCTTTTAAATTTGTTTTTTGCCAGGTGAAAGGCCTTACCCATGTGACCTTTGTCCTAAACGATTTCCTTCAAGTGGTGCTATGAAGAAGCATCGCCGAATGCATACAGGAGAGAAGCCCTATGAATGCAACAAAGTAAGTTAAATAAATTAAAAAGAATTTTTTACTCGTTTCAATTAAGTTAATCATTGTAAGTTTTTGTATTTGTAATGTACTTTGTTTTCAGTGTGGAAACAAATTTGCGGCCAAAGAGACGCTTAATCGTCACGTACGTACTCACACGGGTCACAAGCCGCACAAGTGCCAGTTTTGCGGCAAGGCTTTTATCCAAGCCGCACAGTTACGAGCTCATATTTTCCACCATACCGGCGAGAATGCATACACTTGCGAACATTGCAACCGAGCATTCAATAGGCGAGCGCGTCTTACCATGCATGTCAAATTCGTGCACGAGGGCGCAGAACCGTTACAATGTAACATATGCGATAAATCGTTCTATCGCAAGGAAGACCTGTCCAGACATGAACTGCTCCACTCTGGAATCAAACGTAAGTTTTATTGGATCTAATTATGTGTTAGAATTAATAATGAATTCTGTCACCATTTTATTCTGCTTTAGCTTTCGAATGCGAAGTATGTTTGAAACGTTTCGCCATCAAGTCTTCCCTCAAACTTCATTTGTTGACTCATCGTAAGGAGCAGCCGTGCAAGTGCGACGAATGCGGCCGAGCTTTCATTCGTCAGGACTGCCTTTTGCGACATATGCGTGCCAAGCATCGAGACCTCTTGGAAGACATAATGGCCGGGGCGGAGAAAAAACGTCTTCAGCAACAGCTATTGAAAGCAGCTTCTGTTGCTGCATCAAATAAAGAAGGCGGCAAGTCGCTGTGCGATAATCGTATTTGGAATGAACTCACGTTGACTGATTCAATCAAAGAACTGCTCACGCTGTTGGTAGACGAGGAAACATTGCAAGCTTTCGGATGGCCCGATGCCCCTGTCGACAAGATACTTGACTCGGTGATCAAACGTTGTGGACACAAACCAGCTTCTGATGAGGATTTTGATTATATTGGTCGTTTACGTGAGAACGCAAAGCTACTGTTCACAGTGGTGATAGATGACGAAGCTGTTAAGTCACTGTTAAATAACCAGACTGTGGATGAAGTCATTCTTCACGTGCTTCAACTGGCCAAAACAGACTGAAATGCAGCGGGGGGTTGTTGCCCCCCAATCTCCAACAAGATCTTTACTTATCGACGGGGGTGACGGACAAAAATGCGAGGTAAATTATAGAAATGAGAGAAGTTATTTTTTTATCGCCGTCATCGTCAGTAATAATTAGTAAGTGACGAATTAATTATTGATGATGTTATAAAAATTACATTCACTTTATTGATTGTTGTTGAGTCGTTTATTCCTGCTAATTTTCATCTTTTTTATATATTTTCTGAATAAGTTACTATTAATGGCAACAATATACAGAAAATTGCACTGTATTAGAAGTGATAATTTTTCACTTATTAACTTGTGCAACTTTCGGTACGATTTTTTAAGATAAATGGGTTCCAATAGTAGTAACTTATAATATGCTAAAAAAGTTGAGACAAACTAACCCAGCTATTTCGACTATAACTTTCAAAAACCATGTTAAATTCTTGCCTGTTGTTTGAATCAACTTAAATAAATACTGCATGAAATTGAAAAATATAGTTGGTTTTTTCTTTTGAAACCAAAAATATAATCAGTAATCATAAAAATGATTCCGAATAATTGTTTGTCTCATCATAACTTCAAAACGAGACATCATTGACTGGCATTAGATTAATTAAATGCTTTAATTACTTGAAAGATAATGATATAATGGGGGGCCTGCATTTGTTTATTGTTTTTGATTTTAATATACAATTAGAATATTTTGTTTAATTAGTATTTGAGTTTGTAAGAGATACAATAAATTTAATTTTTAACAGTAAAACTATTTAAAGATAATGTGACTCGTTCATCACGTTTTCTAGAAAAAAATTGTTATTTCAGTTTATTGTAAGCCTATTACTATTATTAATAATTATAATTAGTTAAGTCAGGCATGAAAAAGCTGCTAGAATGTTACAGAAACGATATTTTATCAGAATTTTTACATATTTACAAGTAGCTACTGAGAATGTTGTATAAATAAAATAAATTTCTTAAGTGAAAAACATTTTAATAATACGTATCGGAATAAAAGGCATTATTTAATACAATTAAAAGACCATTATAATTGAAAATTCTAATTGTTCTTGGTTGGATGAAGACTTGTCCAAATGTAACCAGGTTCTGCAGTAGCCTCAACAGGTGGGTAGGGAGTATTTTTTGCTTTATAATAATCAGAGGGTGCATGCATAATAAATTCCATACATTCCAGTTTCCTTGGCAATTCCTCATCTGGGCCTATAAAATTATATTAATATGTATATAAAATAAACTGCACTCATACATTCTTTAATTTGCTTACCAATTACATATGTTGCTGGGTCAAAACCTTCTTCTGGTGGAGGACTTTCTTTAGTTGGTAAAAGCCAAGTGACAACAGCACTTTTTTCACAATATTGATCAACTAAAAATCCCCTTAATTGGGCATAATATAAGTTAAATTCTTCATCAATCATTGACACAATATCACCGATTTGGAAATATGAACCCTCAAAATACAATTTCCAATGTAAATATGAGGCATTTTTTTAATAGACGCCTTATTTACCTTATAGAAAACGCTTTGACCTGTTACAGGAGTTGCAACTGAATCTGGAGCTTTAACAGGAGTCTTCTTAAACATAGACCTTCTACCTTTGCCTTTAGATGTACTTAATTTCGGAATTGCAAAAGGATTTAGTCTCGTCTTATAAGAACGTGTCAGTCTGGTTCTCTTTTTGTTAGATTTTTGTTCTCCGTCTTGTTTATCGTCATATTCTTCCTCTTGTTCATTTTTTAGACTGTCCCGGGCTTCATTAACACAATCCAAGCAAATGGCACCTAAATTTTCTGCATTTGTCCATAAAGGAGATTCACTTGTTTCACATTTTAAACATACTGGATTTCCTCTTAAAGGCATTATTAATAAAAAATTGAAAAATAAATAAACAAAATCTAATCGTTTAATTTAGCAAAAAGATAGGTTAAGTTCACTTGGAACAAGTGCAATTTCGATACAATGGGAATTTGATCATTGATCGGGAACTTGTGAAGGGAATTATAAATTATGGAAAAATACAAAATTCAGTTTTGTTATTATTGTTATAATATAATATTTTGTATTGTTTCTTTAGTATTTAAGTGATTAAAGTGTTAATTTTCAAGTGAAATGTTTGAAACTTAATGTAGTGTACTAATTACTAATATTAAGTAAGTTTATTAATCGTTTACTTTTAGAAATATATTTTTTTTCAAGAAAAGTTTCTTTTTGGCAACACATAGTACACTTGTAGCTCATAAGTATTTTAAATTCTATAAAATTTTGATTTACAATGTTATTAGGGCAACAAATTGAATATTTAAATGATATGTTAATTTGTTGCCTTAATGTAAAGTTTGGTAGTACAAGACATTGAGTAAAAAGTTTCTTGTTATTACAGAGGGGTCAAGTGGAGTCTTACAGAAGATGTAAAGGCTTATACATTACATGGATTTCAAATGGTGAGTCATATTAATGATATCGTATCTTTATTTGGTATTATATTGTACTCCAAGTAAAAAATTATGAAAGTTTTACTTGTGAGAGTGTAGAATATCTCACTATAGTGTAAGGGTGTTATTTGCATTTTTACAGCCATTGTAAAACACTTTGAGTAAATGATTTTATCAATTATATTCTCCACAATTTATAAACTTTAAATTAAAGCTTTTGTGAGCAAATCTTCTTGTATGCAGTTATTTTTTTTCTCAAGAATAAAGAATTAGCTAGGGTATGATGAAAGAGAGACATGATTTCTATTTAATAAAAAATTATTGATAAAATATACAATTATTCAGTAAAAGAATTATCAAAGGTATTATAAATTATGTGGCACATTATAATTGAAAGCCATTATGCATTGGGTGGGAATAATGACCAGAATGAATAGACCGTGGGACAGTTCTTTGTGAGAACTGGGAGTAAGTGTCATCTTGTCCAGGGTGCATCAGTAGAACGGGGTGTAAATTTAAGGACTTCCTTGAGCCTGCAATGCTTGCAGCGTCCCCAATAAATCCGTTATTCATTTCACCTGAAAACACAATAAAAGTCTCTATAAACAAATTATTAATAAACATACTTTTCTTATACTATTAATAAAATTCTCAAAATTAATGTTCATTTTATTACCAAACAAAATACAACAGGAAATTTTCAGTAGCTGAGATAACATAACATGAGATTTTGAAAAACGTTACCATCTTCCCATGAAAATCAAAAATTCTTCATTATTGTACATGATTAACTGTTTACCATTTAAAAACAAAAAAGTATACTAACCCTTATAAAGACTTGCTGGTGCATATTGGGGGTCAGGTTGAAGCCGAACATGCCTTGTGGCCAAGATAAAAGCCAATGTGGCTAAAATAATTGCATCTAAACAGCCTATTGCTGCCAAAAGATAAGCCCATCTGAAACTGCAAACTCCCAATTTGTACATGTCAGAGGTCAGGCATATTTTCCTGACGTCTTCTTCAGCCCACCCGGCTGGAAAACTAGCGCAGCCCCCAATCAATGCTAATGCTGAAAAAGAAATCAGTTATATAGTAGTTAACCACCTATCAAATTTATAATTAATTAGTGATTATTTTAAATAATTCTTTTTTTATTTCGGTGTTTCACAATTTATTATGGTTTAGGTAACTAAAACTATTTATTGATATGGTTAAGTAAATGTAGTTTAAATTTTCTCCCTAATTGTGTCCTTTAGTTGCACAAAATCGATTCACAATTTTAAAGACTTTTTTAACAAATGCAACTTACAATAATTACTGAAACCTTTTTTTAATGATTAATCAAGTTAATGGATTATCAATGCGTATATTAAATTACATGGGTTCTTTTCATTAGAAAGTTTATCGTTTTATTTGTACTAATGCAGTATTTAATTCTTTTATACTCTCGTGAAATTGTATCCAACAGGCTTATTCATGCATATCTAAGCAAAGATAGGATGTCAAGCACAGTTTATTAAGTAAAAAAGATATACGTATTACTTGATCTTCAACCAACAGAAAAAAAATAATAAAAACCGTTGGCCTAGAAATTTCACTGATTCCCAGTGAAATTCTTACCTTTTTGTTACATGTTATTTAAATTTACTCTCTTCAAGAGTATGAGAAAATCAAGCAAACGCTATAAATTCTCAAACTCCTGTTACTTATTTTACATATAAATTACTATATGTATAAAGATAAGTATTAAATAAAAATATTTTAATGTTTTTTTAGAACAATTTTAAAATTTTCCAACGGTTGGCACAAGACAAAAAAACGACCCAGAAGTTCTAGCTTTCTATTCAATCCTCTGTGTTGAAATTTACTTCGTAATTGTTTCTCTTTTTCTATTAATGATTTTTAATACCTAAGTTAAATAACAATTGTTTATTTATTTCATTAAATCTGATACACAGTTAAGCCCTAAACTGTCGAATTAGCGTTTGTTTAATAATAATAGTATTATACCTAGGCAAAGCGTTAAAAATCTGAATGAAAGTAGGAAATGAAAGGAAAACTCTGTAGATTGTTTTAACCCAGATACGACAATGTTCTGATGTAAGAGCAGAGCGACTGAAATTGTTGACGATTGCAAATATTTTTAGTGGGGAAAGGTAAACAATAAATAAAGTATTGATTGTTTCACACATCTATCAAAATATAAACACGTAATTACCTAATTACATAATTCACAAAATTGTTACATAGCAACTATGTTGACTAAGCAGGATTTGAATAATAATTAATATGTATTAAATAAAATAAGAAAATATATTAGACGTGCAGTAAAATTTGATCGCATTTTATTAGATTACAGTAGGAAAAGACAACACAAACGAACGAAGTGAGTGTTGTACTGGTCTTGCACCCTTTTTTATTTCCACCTCATGCGTCTCCACCCTCTTTTGTCCCATCTAAAAACACTTTTTTTAATGTTCTACAAAGTTACTCTTGACCCTTTCTATTTTGGACCCATTGTCCTTCTCCAAAAACTTACACAATTATCATTTACCCCATTCTCAATTTTCAGCATTTACCCCTGAACCTCCACTATCTATCTCCAACTAAAACGACTTGAATGTCACCCTCATTCCTCCCACCTATTTAATTTTCTGCTGGGCAATTTTTCTGAGTAAAAATTTTTATTTAAAAAAAAGTTGAGAGAAACAATTTGAGGAATTTGGACTTTGTAATTTGCATATTATTTTATTTTGGTATTAGACACATCTTGTACACTTTTAGACGAGGTTGTTTGACCTTTTTAACAAATACCTATACTAAGGAACAACAGAAGGGACATCTGAATTTTGAATAAAAATAAACTTTCATTCCCAAAAAAATTTTTTTACTTTCCCTATATTTTTTTCCCCCAAATAGAGTCTGTACTTGAAAAAGAGTTTTAAAAGTTTTAATGTTTAAAAATTAATTGCCTTTTCGTAATCAATTTTAATAATTATAAAAACTTTCAGTTTTAAATAAGAATGTTTGAAAAACCGGGGGAAAAAAAGGGGTTTATTACCAAAACATAATAAAATTTCTTCGTTTTAAAAATAATTTTTATTCGATTTAAAACAAAATATTTATTTTATGATTTACAACAATTTCGTTTTCTTAAAGTAAGATTTGCGGACTTGGAAAAAATAATTTTTTCTTCAACACAAAAAAACGGATGTTTCCATTTAAGATGGTACTTTTTCATAAATAAACAAAGATTAATAATTTGAGTTTAAAGCTTGTATATTTTTGTTTTAAACCATGAAACATTTTCATACTATAATAACAAAATTTGTTTGAAAATTTAATTTTTTCTTAATTTTTTATTTTTAAAAATAAAGAAATTTTTTTCAAATCAAATGGAATGGTATACAAATAGCGATGTGATTATTGTAACATATCTTTATTGAAAAATAAAATAAAAAAAGGACAACGATTAATACACATGAACAATAGTATGAAAGGAACTAAAAGAAATTGGTTTTTAAGCATTCCTAGTTTTTAAGATAATTAACTAAGTTTTAAAAAAAGCATCAAAAGCTGGAAAAATTTGCGTCCTTTTTATTTTTATCCTGTTTGAGAACTTTACTTTCCATTTCTAAATTTTTACCCTTTTTCTTCTTTTTAAAACCCAGGAGCCCCCAATTTTCCATTTTGAAAATTAGAAGTTGTTTTATTCCAAATTTTTTTAGCAGTTTCTTATATATAAATTTTTGATATATAATTTAAAATTAAACTGAACTCTTTTTACACGAAAAAAAACGGGTTCATCAAATAAAACAAACGACGCCCCAAAAAGGGGCAAAATTTTTCTATCATAGATAACCTTTCCAAAAACATTATTTTCAATTTTCCCCCAACAAACGAAAATTTTAAATACACATTTAAAATAAAAGTAGCCCAAAATTTTTTCTTTATCGACAGAAAACCGCTTACCCCAAATTTTTTTCTTAAAACCCCGTAGAACCTTTTTTGAAAATTTCAAAAAACAGTTTTTATTTTACTATACTTCGTTGAGGATTCGTTGTGGATAAAATTGATTTGTAGATATTTATGTACCTATATACAGCAGATAACGTGATACAGAATGAATTAAAAACTTAATTCTAATATTGCGACTCCATTACATATTTACCATGCAAAATTTTGCATTTTTTCATGCTTCTATTTTAAATATAATTAATAAATAAATTCGTAAAAATTAAGTATTTTAATGGGTACTTACTTGCAAATGCTTCTCCAAATTCTCCTAAGCCAATTTTATTTAAAAATTCTTCCATTTTATTATAAAAATATACCCCTGCTTTTTCAGAAAATTTTATTGTGCACCAACAACTCACTTTACACTGATAGTTCATTAACGTATGACGCAATATATTGAAAATCGAAACGGGAGACAAAAATGGAGCTCATCAAAGCGTCACATATTTGTACTAAACAAAATATTCTTTAAAATGAAATGATAATGCTTTATCGAAAGCAGAACTGTTTTGTTTCGAAGAAGTGCTTTATCCAATCCAGTTTTCGGCTACTTAAATAGAATTAATATTTATTTGTTTCAAAACAGAAATGTCTTAAAATTAAGAAATTACTTTTTGTTTAAACCATTCAAAAAGTTGTAGCAAAAGAAACATTTTCATTCCAAGTAGTTCCTTGACTTGTTTTAAGAACAGTTAGTCTTCGATCGAAACCTGTATAAATTTGTTTCAAAACAAAAATTCTTTCTTTAAATCAATTCCAGTAAGTAAATAAAAGTGTTGAAGGAAATATTCTTGTTTTCTTAACACAAAGCAAAATACTAAAAAGAAGTATTTATTTATTTAAAATGAGTAAATATCTTCAAAGCAATATATTTTCTTGTTTTAAAATAGTTTTTTTTTCTGTGTAGGTATATGTCAACAGAACGGCACACCTCTGAAGTTCTGTACATAAATAATAAATTTCTTGTCGTGTTGTGAGTTACACAAGAGCCTCAAGATGCGTCTATTACCTACTTTCCATATCATTTTTAACCTTCTCAAACCTTGTAGAGTCTGTACGTTGAAAAGATGCAGTTATTAAGTAGAAGATATTTGAATGTTTCAAAATTTAATTAGTTTAAAACCTTTGGTGACTTTGTGGGAAATCGAATTATTAAGTTAATTATAATGAATTTTAGTTTAATATAAGATAGTAGTAATATTTTTTTCGAAATAATTGTTGGCCGATAAGTGAAGAAAAAATTGGCGTGTGCTATTACCAAAACAGAAATATATAATACATATTACAAAATATCGTTTGTAAGTACAGTACCTAACCGTTTTATTTCGATTATACAGTTATTACAAAACTATAAATTATTCAGTTTAGAATTGAGTAAAATGAAGGTGTTTACACCTCGGTAACTGTATTACGTGACTCAGAACCAATGCTTTGTTATTAATTGCGATAGAAGAAATGTTTGAACAGCAAATCCGAAATAGAATAGATAACAAAATTTTGATAGACAGTAATATACAACTTTTATGCGTTTTGACCTTCGGTTAATTGTATAATTTACATGACTAATTTTGTATTCTTTTTTTAACACGAAAATCATTTGTAAACAATTTTTGTACCTATACAATTCAGCAAATTCGTAAAAGGGAATGATTTTGTGTAGTTACGAATTTGAGGGCGTTTGTGTAGAAATTATTATTAATTAATTTTTTAAATGTTTTAAAGAAACACGCAAAAGCGTGGAAAAAACATTGCAGTGGAACACGACAAAAAATTAAACTAGTTCGTGGTCGTAAAAACTGAAGTAACGTTATTAACTTATTAAACGTAGTAAGTAAGCAACAAGTGTGGCATTTTAATTGCAGTATACCTATTGTTAAGATAATTAACTAATTATAAGAAAAAAAGCTATACAAATGCTGAAGTTATATCAAATTTACAGTTTTCGTCGCGTTTTAAATATTTTTTTTTATTCTGTTTGAAAATTTATTTGCACTTGATTTCTAAATTTTCACCCCTATTCTTGGACTTTTTACAACCTAGGAGCCCTAACAATTACATGTTTGAACATTTAATGGTTGTATATTATTCGCAATATTTATTAAGCAGTTTCTTATGATATAAGTATATAGATATAATAAGTAATAATTAAATCGTGAAGGCTGCTTTTCTACACGATATTTTTAGTAAAGAGGATGTCATCAAGACCGGTAGTAGTTAAGCATGCGCACGAACCCAAAGCAAGGCGCAAAGGATTTTGGTACTGTCTACTATTAATCTTTCCAAAAACATTGATCTTACTTTGGGGACATCGTCTCCACCTGATGACAAACGTAATACTATATAGAATACACACCTTTAAGATCAATAAAATTTAAAAAATTGCCCAAAATTTTTCAGTTCTGTTGTCTACAGTCAACCGGTTACTCCCCTTTGTGATTTTTAATCCTTTTTTACTTCAAAACCCATGAAATATGTAATTTATTTCGAAAATTTCCAATATTATTAGACAGCTTTTTAAAATTTCTTACTTATAGGTACCCCGTCATTGATGAAAAATAAAGATTTCCACTCGTTTTGTAAGTGTCGTAGTGAAATTTGACGCTCTGATAAGCAATGTGTGAGCAATTACGTACCTACTTACAATTAGAAGAAATCAAAAATATTAATTTGCTAACTAGGTATTCTGCTCTAGTTTATATCATTACAATATTTCTTTTTATTTGTAATAATAATGCCGGTGTTACTCAAAAGAACACGCATACGTATAAGTTATCGTTTGAATCTGTAACTTAGCATGAAAATAGCGATTGTTTTGCTCTATATAAAAGTTTAACTAATTAGATATTCACATTCTTCGACTTCGTTGTTAGCAGAATTATAAATTCTTTGCTTTTTATTTATTTTTGTTTTTCCGGTGTTATTTTATTGTTAGGTTTACCTAAAGTTCAATCACCCACCTGCAGAAACGGAACAATTTTCCGGACCGTTCACCTTCAATGGGCAATGACAAAAACAACCAACTAATGCATAAAAATATGTTTTCTACATACATACATAATTATTATGAGTTATTTATATATTTGGCATATGGGAGATCAAAAAACCTTTGCCCTTTTCTATCCCCTTTCATTTAAAAATTTTCTTGGCTTTGATTAGTGAGATTTAATTAGGTATAAGAAAAGTTAGTAGCATACTGTAGGGAGGATATGGTAACAAGTGACCAAAAGGACATAAGACAAAACTGCAATTAAAAATTATTGTCTCAAATTTAGGCACCCTCACACTACCCATCAGAGGTACATATATTTTTAATTAAATTGTTAATGGTAATTAGTACCTACCTACCATTTCTAATTAAATGTTGCCTAGCACCAAAATATATATACATAAGTGCGTTAAATCGTTAAATGTAAACGTGAAATTTTAATTGCACTACGACCTAAATAAGTATATTTAAACACATGGCGTTACTCTGCGACAAAATTAAACCGTGTCACGAAATTTTAAGAAGAAACCTGAACACCAGAGAGTTTATCGATTATTGGGGACAAGACTTGTTTATTATTGAATCTGATTACGTTAGAATTTATTAGAAAGTTATTAAAAAACAAAAAGAAATTTGCTTAAGTAATTGTTGAAATATTTTTTTTAATAAATCATATTCGTAATCAGATTTAGGGACTTCCCCTGCCTTAAGCCACCCAAAAAATAAAAATTAATTGACAATATTAGACGAGTTCCATTATTTTTTTGATTAGCTAATCATTCTTTGATACTCTCGTTTGGAAAGTAAATTCTACCACTACATAAAATAACAATGTACAGGTAATGGTCTAATCGTATGTAGGTATGTACATTATGGACAATCAAATTTTAAAGCGAAATGTTTTATCGAAGGTCGTCGATTGTAATTGTTTATGTTATATTTTATACCTACACTACAAGGCTGGACGCCTACAGGTGTTCATACATTTGAAGAAAGTTAAAATAATTCTTTCGTAAATTTATCAGTTACCTTGTAAAGGCCAAAGTAAATTCCACCAGTGCAACTTAAATTCTTTGTCAGTATGAACTATATTGTTATACATTAAATAAAAGCGACAATTAATCGCAGAAAAATATGCAAGACATGTTATATGCGATATGCATAAAAATTGCTAATAAATAAAAGATATAAGATATTTATGACTGTTATATCTACTGGAATATTTGGGACGTGAAGCATCTAAAAAAATGACTGTCCTTATGTTTCATTTGTTTATTATATTATTGTCCCAACTTTCAGTTGGTTTTGTAGATTCTCAAGATCCAAATTAGTCACACTTTCTCCTTCTTAATTAATTATTTAAATTATAATAAAAATAAACCGTAATTGGGGCAACAATTAAAAAGAATAACGGCTGAAAATACCAACAATAGGCCAACAATTAAAAAACAATGATGGCCGCCAATAACAACAATTAAAAACAATGATGGCCGCCAATGACAACAATTAAAAATAATAATGGCCGACAACGCCAACAATTAAAAACAATGATGGCCGCCAATGACAACAATTAAAAACAATGATGGCGGCCAATTGCAACAATTAAAAACAATGATGGCCGCCAATGACAACAATTAAAAACAAAAATGGCCGACAGCGCCAACAATGGGTCAACAATTAAAAACAATGATGGCCGCCAATGACAACAATGAAAAAGAATAATGGCCGCCAACGCCAACAATTAATAACAATGACAACATTTAAAAAAAATATTGGCTGACAATGGCAATACGTACAAAAAGAAATTAAGTTTACGAATTTGATGTAAGAAGGAAGATACATAGTTTAGAGTTATGTGCCTGACGTATCATTAAACTTACCTGAGAAAACTTGCAACCACCCGCATATATGATAGACAGTGGTAGAATGACAGAACAAAAACAAAACCATCATACATATCGTTAAAAGGGCAGTTAAGACTGCAATGCCAACACAGGCACTCGCCCCCACAAATGCTATATTCGATAGTTCGTAAAAACTGTAAAATTTCCCTTTGCACATTTCCCCGTGTTCTTCTGCGCGGCAAACCGACCACAATCCTATTTTCCCGGCATTTTCACCCTCAACAACCCCTATCCACTCTGGGGTTATGAAAGATACTACAACTATAATACCGTAACATATCGTAAAAATAGCCCACAAAACACCGATAGCCTTGGAGTTCCTCGCATAACTGGTCGCGTAGATTTGAGTCGAGTCAACATATTCGATTTTTGAACCCATTTTTGACCCTTAAAATTAAATCTACTTTTGTAAATAATTATCGCGGGCACATTTCTGAGTTCACGTTGCCAACGATAACATTTTAAAACTATTTACCTATTCATGTAACACACTGCACATACTTTAATCTATTATGTACTACTACTCTACCTATCGGTGAACGGCACACCTTGGTGTAAATGTCACGGAACCGGAATTATCCTACCTTCCAATTCCTAAGCTATCCAAGGTGGAAGGGGCATTTATAATTCCGTAATATGCAGGTAAAAATTACAGGTACACAAAATATCGAATGGGAATTTGACTTAGGCTAACAACTTACTAAAAGGTTGTGTTGGTTGCATAACGTCTTGATTTCATTATATTCTATCAGGTTGCATATTGTTGGTTATGTTATGTTACAATTGTAAACTTGACACGTTAAAATTTAAAATACATATGTTAATTACAAATATGTTATTAAATGTTTTTTGCTTTCCTATGACAGTTTATAACGGTTTTGAAGTAATATTATTTTATTATATATATACTATTAATGTTTATAAGTGCTTTAAGTTATGTTAGTGTTTTTGTGTTCGTTGTTGTGGACAAGGAAAATGTCTTTTACAATAATATGAAGAGTTCCCAAAGGTGAATTTTGAAACATATTTTGACCATGGCTTCACGACGTGTTAGAATTAAAGGCATTGCTAATATTCCTCAAAGAAAGAAAACAGATGAAAAGCTCCCTAATACAAATGAACATATTGAAGAAGTCAAAGAAGAAATAGCACCAAAAAAAGAGCATGATGATAATTTTGGTGGTAATGAATGTTTGAATAATTCTGAAGACAATTTAAAAATAATCAGTAACGAGACAAATGTTAGTGAAGAGAAAAAATGTGTGAATGCACAAGAGAAGGAGGCACTGCCAGAGGAATTAAAAATAACACAAAAACAAATCACTAAACCAATTTCTTTTAGACGTACTATTGTTAAGCCTATTATAAAACCTGATAACATTTCAAGAAGGCACCAGTACAAAGTGATAGATAGAACGGAAGAAATTAAAAATAATCATGAAGGTGAAACTAATCTGGAAATAACATCTACTCCAGCTGAAGAAAATTATGCTGTAGAACATTCTGATAATACACAAAATAAAGATATTTTGATTCCTAAAACTGATGAAAATTCAAATAAAAGTGGCTCAGAAAATTTTTTAAAACCTGGAACTGATATTAATTTAATTTCAATAAAATCAAAAATACATGGCAATAAAAAAGATGAATCAGATTCCGACCTAGAAGCAGATATGGGGACAATTAAGGATGTAACAGTATCTAAAAATTTAAGATATGGAAATAGTAGTAAAGAATATGTTTTTCCAGAAACGATTACTGGTAATTCTAAATAATATAAATATAGATAACTTTTATTAGTTAGCAAAGCTTTCCCAGTAAAGGCTGTAACATAATAGAATATTAATTATAGGTTTTAAACGCATGAGGAATAGCCTTTCAGAAAGTGCAAAATCAGGTTCAGATGTTGAATATCCATTACCACCTGCCAGTCCTAGTAAAATCTTAAGCAGAAGTAGAATAAAAGCAGTGCCTTGTTTGACAAGTCGAAGAATAAGCTTTTCTGTCTATGGCAGTGCCAGTGAATCTGAAGATGAAGGCAAGAAAAACTCCAAACGGATAAGAAACGATTCTGTAAGTAATTAAATAGAAAAGTCGTTATAGTTGCAACATATTAATTCTTACTTGATAAAAGGTTTCATCAGTTATATCATACACTGGCGAGACTCAGGTGAAAGGGGAACAAGTACCTAGTTCTCCTAAAAAAGTCACAGAAGTTACCACCACACCAATTCAGAAGAAAAGCAGAAAATCAGAGCAGTATCGAAAATTCGCAGAAGCAAGGAGGGAATTTAATATGAAGTTTGGTAAAGGCACACCAGATAGACAAAAGTTAACTATGTTGGACTTAATTTTTTATAATCCTGCTACAAATCCAATGAGGTAATGAAAAAAATTATGTACTTCATTAATTTCTAGAAATTTATTAATAATTTTAATAGTCATTCTACCACATTCTGGGTTTCCTAGGAATTATTTGGAAAGCTTTCAAACGTTTTAGTAAAAATGTATGTGAAATTAAAAATAGGCATTTTGTTGCACTTTAGTACTATTCTGTTAATTTTTATACTTTAATTAGCCAGAAGAAAGAGAAGAAGAGTGATGATGCTGACGAGATAATTACAAAAGAAGTTATTCCAGCTGAAAATTCAGTAAATACAAATTCTGAAGCAGTAACCGATTCAATAGAAAACGAGTTCTATGATCAAAATAAAAGTGAAGATGAAGATGATGTTTTAGCACCACAAATAAAAGTGGGACCAAACGGGGAAATTGTCGTGGATGAAAAAAGCCTCGTTGTTGAAAACAAAGAAACAAAGAAAAACAGAGAAACTCTTCAAAATTCTGCAGTGATTGATGGAGATTTTGACACAGGTTTTAATGGCTATAAGAGAAATATAAGATCAAAATTTTGGTCAAAATCGGAAACATTACGTTTCTACAAAGCATTAAACACAATAGGAACGGATTTTTCTTTAATGGCCGAACTATTTCCCGGTCGAACTCGTAAAGATTTGAAAATAAAATTTAACAAAGAAGAACGAACTAATCCAACTTTAATTGATCGAGCGTTAACGTGTCCAATTGAATTTGACATGACTAGTCTTCGTTTGGATTTGATACGCGAAGAGAAGGAAAAAGAAGAAATGCTGAAAAGACAAGCGGAAGCTTTAAAGGATAAATCGAAAGAAAAGAAGCGGTATTCAAGAAAAAGAGGAGGTAAGATTCGAATAAAAAAATTATCATGATTTTTGTAACCGTTCTAAAATTTTTTATAGGAAGTGTAGCAAGAAATTTGGATAGTGATTCTTTGAAATCTGCTAAAAAGTATATGAAACTTCCTGTCAAGAAAAAGGATCCTTACACATGCGTTAAAAAGGGAATTGCAAGTGTTTGGGAAACAGATTCTGAGGATGAAAAAGTTAAAATTCAAAAAAGCGATAGTAGTCCTGAATATTCGGATTCTGAAAATAGTTTTACAGTTGAAAATGATAATAACTTCGAACAGATTTTAATACCCACCCGATCGGGACGTATACCGAGACCTGCACTACGTCTATCATATCCCGAATCATATTGTAAGACAATAGTTCGCAAGGTTCCAGATTGTTCAATGGCTCATGAAACTATCGATTTCACTCAGTTCGAACCGGGTTCTTTATTAATTTTGACTAGTAACGATCCCTCAGGAGCACCGGTGTATAAAGTGTTCATGGTGGCCAATCAAAATGCACACCCAGTGGATTTGAGCGAAGAAGTACTGCAGTCGATAGCGAACGGACCTCAACATTCTGAAAGTTTAATGACGGGAGATAATGCTCCCGCGGCCTTTGGAGATACTGAAAAATCTGTGACTTTAAATGCTCACTTCAGTCAGCAGTCGGAAGAAATGGATGTTTCACTGTCTCTCAGTGAGTCAGAGTGTACTAATTTGACTGCTAATATTAGTAACCCAGTAAACCAATCGCGTGAGTTTATACTGCCAGTGAACATGTCAGAATTGCATGATGTGAATCTGACAATTGCACATACTGAAGAAACCGATTTGAAGAAAGTAGTGGTACAAGATTTTGTACATGAAGAAACTGTTGAAACCGTAAGTAATTCTGCTCAAAACAATAATGAAACTGTAAACAGTAAGGCAAAAGGCAAAATACTCATAAAAGAAAATATTCTTATTTCTGGCCCATATGTGGAGGTTCAGCCTGTAAATAAGACAGAAACAAGCTAAAAAAGCTGATTTGTAATTTTGCAAAAACACGTCATTATATTTATTGACCATTTTAGTTTTATACCACCATCTTATTCATACATTGTGGATGTTATATATATACATATATAATAAATTAACAAACGTTCTTTTTTATTACTTTTGGTAACTTCAATACCACTTACTTTTTCAATTTTTTAAAAGAATCTAATTACAAAACTTTTTAAGAACATAGATATGATTGTAAATAAGTTATGGGTGGTTGAGTGAGACAAAATATTTCCACTAAAAAAAAATATATTTACGTTTCCCTAGCCAATTGTAACAGAAAACAATTGTTAATTAAATATTTGACCTAATATTTAATTCTAAAGAAAAAATCATTTATCAAAAATTCACACTTTATTGTAATTTATTACAAATTCAATCAAGCATCTATTCTATATTGAATGTTAGTCATTTAGCAAACTTCTAGTATATCACAAGGTAGCCACTTCGAACTTTCCAATGCATCCCATAAATTACAATCCTGTTCAATTTTTTCTCGGTTCAATTTATCTACATCAACTGGAGTTGAATGTTCTAAAATAAAATTTATGAAGTAACTGATGACAACAGATTAAAACCATATGTACCAATAAGTTCAAGCTCATCCTCTTCTGCTGCTCTTCTTTCATTGTAATGTTGAACAACTGCTTCAGAAGTGTGATAATCTGGTGTGGCTTGAGTAGCATCACCTTGATCATAGTAGCTCTACAACAGAATCTGTAAAATTTAATATTCTTTTATAATATGTATTTCTTACTGTCTGCCATGTGGCATAGTTTTGCCAGTAAGTGGAGGGATCATAATACTGAGTGTAATCAGATGTTGCAGAAGAATAGGTACTTGTAGAACTACTTCCTGTAGCTGTTGTTGTAGTAGTGGTTACTGCACCTTTTGGTTTAGGAACTGCATTACATATTTTTAATGACTTTGTACCCAAACCAACATAGCCATTCATATTTATCAAAGCATCTTTCATTTCATCTTCACTTCCAAACCGTACAAAACCATATCCTTTACTAAATCCACTATTATCCAATATAACTGCAGTAGACAATATTTACTTAAAAAAAATACCATGATATTCTATATATATATATATATACCTTTAGCTGTTTTAATAGTATTATACTTTGAAGAAAAAACCCGATACAAATTGTAATCATCAACATCAGGGCTTAAGTCTCCAACCCAAACAGAAAATTCTCTGTCTAAGATATTTCGCCCTGCATTGCTGGCATTATTTAATCTAAATCTAACAACTGGATTAGTTCCTGGTATTATTTTACCATTTAATTTGTGCATGGCGTCTATGGCTTCTTCATCATTAGCAAAATGTACAAAACAGTACCCAGCAGGCTCGCCAGTAAATTTATTTCTCATCACTTTTACATTCAAAGGATTCTCTCCCATTTTTCGAAAAGCTGATATAATAAATGTTTCGGTCATGTAGGGCTCCAACTGCAATATAAAAAAGGAAAATAGTTACTTTGCTATGATAATAAACAACGTATTATATTATTATAAATACTCACACTTCCCATCCACAACTGACAATGCACCATATTTGCCATTTTAAATATTTTTTAATTCGTTTATCTTTTTATTCAATAATTAATATACAAATTAGGAACCAAATTCACATACAAGTTTGAGGTTAGATTGGCTGTACTACGGATTATCTATGCTACGGATCATAGATTAGCTACGGATTATCAATTTTTGCTTTAAGTCTATTGTGTCTCAGCTACCGCAATCGGCTCCCTTTAAAGAAATCGGAATAATTATTTTTATGTTCTAAAATGGGAATTACAAAAAGGTCTCATTATGTATTATATTACACATTAATATTTGCAGGTGCTAAAATTTGTTTTAATTAAATAGCAATTTTGAAAAAACTATCTGTGCGCAATTTGGTTTTTGGTGGTTAACATCTCAAGTTTTAATATTATTTTTTATAATTTTGATTATTAACGGCGGTCTCCTTTTTACTGTGAATTAATTGAGTTAGGTGAATCGGCTGAGGCACATTAGTCACAGCTATTACACCTAACCTAACATTATTCGGTGTACAACCTATATATTTGGGTGCGTTTACATTATTTTAAATATTTTCTTATTTTTTATTTATTAGTACAGTTAACTAATCACTCTCTTCTCTTTGTGCAGATGCGTTGTTAAACGAGAAAATATCGAAATGACCTCTACTATGGAACGAGAGACTTCTGCAATGGTATTTTCTATACGGCAGTTAATTAAGGTGAGAATACATTGTTATTTTTATCATGTTTCATGTTTAACAGCAACAGGGGTGGTTCATTCATTTCTTACTCTTTTTGTTCTAGTTTTATCTAAGAAGAAAAACATGTGGATGATTATTTCGATTCTACACTGGACATTGTTAATAGCTGCCCTTCCTCGTTTAATATTTAATATGAAGTTTATTTGAATTACTTTGGAACAAATAATTTTACTGTGATTCATTTTCTCCAGCAGTTTGGTGGCTGATTGTTTTGCAGTTGACTCCTCACTTTGGAACTTTGCAATATGCAGTGAATTAAGGTGAGAATCCATGTCATAATAAACTTACTATATTGATAATAAATATTTCTTTCTTATATTTTAATATAAAAATAAAAATAAGTTTATTGTAAATTGCTTGTTATTAATGAATTGCCACCCTATCTGTTTCAGATCGTCGGGGGAGAAAAAAAAGAAGATCCATCCCGTAGTTAGATGCTTATTTATTTGAATTACTGTTTTATTTTGCATGCTTTTATTATTTTGCTTGTTCTCTTGCTTACCTCTTCGCTTTGCTTACTGCAATTCTTACTATACCGCTTCGCATTTACTCTACGCGATCCGCAGGATTCAACGTTTCGTTATCTTGCTCTATTCTCTTCTCACTCTTGAGGAAGAAGCGACGGCCTCCCTGAACGACTTCCCTTGAGCTTAGCTATTTAGTTGTTCTTTAAAGTGTCTTATACACTTTTCGCGGTCTACTCTTGCGTCACTTCATTTTTCAGACTGGGTGCAGTGGGTTATCTGGAATAGAAGCAATAGGCGACTGCCCAGCTCTCCTAATCGACATCTGTCCGATCTTTTCTACCAATTCTATTAGTTTTTGCCGTTAGTCCTTTGTAGTTTAATTAATGCACTATTCGCTTGCAGGTAAAGGACATCGGCCGAAGACACAAGACATCATCATACTGCTTTACTTTTATTGTTTTCTCTTTTATATTTCGTTTGTTTTCTTGTCTTTTACTCTTACAGGTATTTATTTGTTATTTTATAAATGTATTTGGACAAAAAAGCCCCTCTGATACTTAAAATTTTCCGAATTGATTTTTTGGCACATTTGTTAAAAAACCAAATTAAATTTTTATAAATGGAAGTGATTTTGGCGGATAAGGGTGTAGCTGTGAGGGGTTGATGTGGAGGCTACAGAGTATTAGAGGGATTTTTTGCTCTAAATAAAGCGTTTGAATATTAATTAAAAAGTTCATAAGTTTTTCGTCCTGTAATAAGTACTAAAAAAGGGCAGTTATTGGTAGTCGTACTGAATTAATTTTCTCTATTGTGCATGTAGGAGTATTAATTGAACTCTTAATATACCTACAAATACAATATGAGTAAATCAATTACGTGCCAGAAACAACAACTTATTCTCTTTTTTTTTTTAAGCATTTATTACATGAGCAACATATAAACTTTTATAATGATGTAATTGTATTTTAATTTATTGTGTATTTTCTCTTTCAGGTATTATGTTTTGTACTATTATATTAATCTAATAATCGAAACTTAATTTGTACATTTTCTATTGTTATTACTTTTACGGTATTTTTTGGACCTTAACGTTATTGTATTATATGTGTTATTGTATAAAGATGATAAATGTATATTCCTGTAGTAAAATATAAATAACTGGTTTAATTAATAAATCAATTAAAATTATATACCTGTTTTCGTTAATTATATAAAACTGTAATAGACATATCATGAGTAAAAGATTTTTCGAAACCATTAATTCTACCAATATATATTTCTAAAAAGAAGCTTTCCTTTTTTATGCTCTTCTGATACAAATGTTGAAATTTCTTCAAAAATTTCATTTTTCCGAAAATACCTCCTGCAACTTTTACTCTCCTGGTACAAATAGTTGAAATTTAAGCAAAATTTTAATTTTTGAGCATATACGAGGGTTGATCAATAATTAAATAAAATACCTCTTGCTACTTATGCTCTCCTGATACAAATAGTCGAAATTTAAGCAAAATTTTTATTTTTGAGCTTATACGAGGGTTAATCAATAAATAAAAAAAAACCTCCTGCGACTTATGCTCTCCTGATACATATGGTTAAAATTTCGGCAAATTTTCAATTTCTGGACCAATACGAGGTCTGATCAGCAAATAACTTGACATTTTTCACTTGACCTATTCTTTATTTTTGTATTAGAGTATAAGCTAATCCAGATCTTTTATGTGTACTTAGCGCCAATAATTTTATAAATATCACATCATTTTAACTTTATTTTCTTTATAAGAGAAATTAAAACAGTTTTTCACCTTTATAAGTTTATTGATAATTCATGTAGTTTTTACATTGATTAACAAGTTCTACATATATTAACAACAAGGTATAACAAATACAATAATTTAGTTTAATATAATTTTAGTAGAATCAAAACAAAATTATGTACATTGCATTAGTTACATGTATACAATTACAAGTACAATAATATAGTAACAACAGTATTAATATTTTAACAAATACGTCATTATATATAAAAATTTATACGGCATTCGTATTTTAATAAATACTTAAAAAAGAGAACAAGTTGTTGTTTCTGGCACGTAATTGATTTACTCATATTGTATTTGTAGGTATATTAAGAGTTCAATTAATACGCCTACATGCACGATAGAGAAAATTAATTCAGTACGACTACCAATAACTGCCCTTTTTTAGTACTTATTACAGGACGAAAAACTTATGAACTTTTTAATTAATATTCAAACGCTTTATTTAGAGCAAAAAATCCCTCTAATACTCTGTAGCCTCCACATCAACCCCTCACAGCTACACCCTTATCCGCCAAAATCACTTCCAGTTATAAAAATTCAATTTGGTTTTTTAACAAATGTGCCAAAAAATCAATTCGGAAAATTTTAAGTATCAGAGGGGCTTTTTGTCCAAATACATTTATAAAATAACAAATAAATACCTGTAAGAGTAAAAGACAAGAAAACAAACGAAATATAAAAGAGAAAACAATAAAAGTAAAGCAGTATGATGATGTCTTGTGTCTTCGGCCGATGTCCTTTACCTGCAAGCGAATAGTGCATTAATTAAACTACAAAGGACTAACGGCAAAAACTAATAGAATTAGTAGAAAAGATCGGACAGATGTCGATTAGGAGAGCTGGGCAGTCGCCTATTGCTTCTATTCCAGATAACCCACTGCACCCAGTCTGAAAAATGAAGTGACGCAAGAGTAGACCGCGAAAAGTGTATAAGACACTTTAAAGAACAACTAAATAGCTAAGCTCAAGGGAAGTCGTTCAGGGAGGCCGTCGCTTCTTCCTCAAGAGTGAGAAGAGAATAGAGCAAGATAACGAAACGTTGAATCCTGCGGATCGCGTAGAGTAAATGCGAAGCGGTATAGTAAGAATTGCAGCAAGCAAAGCGAAGAGGTAAGCAAGAGAACAAGCAAAATAATAAAAGCATGCAAAATAAAACAGTAATTCAAATAAATAAGCATCTAACTACGGGATGGATCTTCTTTTTTTTCTCCCCCGACGATCTGAAACAGATAGGGTGGCAATTCATTAATAACAAGCAATTTACAATAAACTTATTTTTATTTTTATATTAAAATATAAGAAAGGAATATTTATTATCAATATAGTAAGTTTATTATGACATGGATTCTCACCTTAATTCACTGCATATTGCAAAGTTCCAAAGTGAGGAGTCAACTGCAAAACAATCAGCCACCAAACTGCTGGAGAAAATGAATCACGGTAAAATTATTTGTTCCAAAGTAATTCAAATAAACTTCATATTAAATATTAAACGAGGAAGGGCAGCTATTAACAATGTCCAGTGTAGAATCGAAATAATTATCCACATTTTTTTCTTCTTAGGTAAAACTACTAATGAGAAAGTAAAAAATTAATGAATAATTCCATTACATAAATAAAACATTGTAGTGCAGTGTTTTTGTTCTTTAGTTGGATCAAAATTTGTTTTATTACTTATTTATTTATCAACATACATGCAAAAATTGACAAGAATAACCAATTAATTACATTTATACATAAAAAAAGATAAAACTACTAATTCTTTTGAAAGGATGAGATTTTGATAAGTCAACTTTACCTTAATAGTTGTAAGAGTCAGTGATACTCAAATCCTGTGCATATTTACAAAGTCCATGTGATGACTGTTTTCAACCAGAAATTACAAGGATTGTTAGGGTGAAACTTAACAGGGTTTTAAAATCAAGTATTTTTTTCTGGAGCAGTATTGGAGTCCTCTAAGCAACTTCATTGTAGTGGTTATAATTTCCTTTACTCATCATGAAAATATATTTTGTTTGATAAGATTGGGTGCATTTACTCAAGTGGTCTTCTGCAAAAAAAGAGAATTAAATATAATAGAAATAAACCAATATATAAAAAAGTACATTTTGATAATTGGTTCAATTAATTTATTATTATCTGTAGATACCTCTGCTTTGTTAGGCGCAGTTCGGCCTCTACTATATTTTTGCAATACAACTTTCGTATTCACGATAATTTACTTTAAGAATCACATTTTGCATTTATTGGGAAGATAAAACGTACGTGCTCTTCTTTTTTATAGAAATTCAACAGAAATAACTAATTTCTGAGATTAGAAATTGACAGATGACAGATGTATGACAAATGTGTCTAAACTACCGCATATTCTGCTTTTTAAAATAATTTATATAATTATTTTTATAGTATATCAACTTACATGTCTTTCTATCTAGTCACTTCAGCTTTAAATGTCCATTTTTAAAGTAAAATACGTCATTTTCGAAAATTGTTAATTGCTTATATTATTTTTAACGAATTTACTGTTGTTGTAGTTTATTTGAATGTTGGTATTACAATTATCAGTTTTATCTACGTAAGTCAGTCTATTGCATGCTGATAGCAATCTTCTGTTGTGGATAAGAAAGAGAAAGAGAATGTTTCGTATAGTCATTGCAAGGTAAGAGCGATGTGATTCACGCCAGCGCATTGTCGTATAGTGGTTGGGTCGGAGTTCGTAGAAGCGACAGAAGGTTGTGCAGAATTGTTTATGTAGGTGCTATTTTTATAAATTAAATCATTAATTGGTGAAAAAATAACACGTAGTTTTTGCCCGTGAATTATTTGCCGGGCATAATATCCATACTGGATGTTTTGTTGTTGGTCCGGAGGTGAAGATTCAGGAAAAGGTGCGGTTGCATGCTTATAAAATTTAATATCCCCGCCTGTATATTTAATGAATGAATACTTGTCGCCATCTTAAGTTAGTCAATAGGCGTTGACGGTGTGTATGTTTTGTCAGGTCCGATGGCAGCAATCCGCAAGAAGTTGGTGATTGTAGGCGATGGTGCCTGTGGTAAAACATGCCTTTTGATCGTCTTTAGCAAAGATCAATTTCCTGAAGTGTACGTGCCTACCGTTTTTGAAAATTATGTTGCCGACATCGAAGTTGATGGAAAGCAAGTAGAATTAGCTCTATGGGATACGGCAGGGCAAGAAGATTACGACCGTTTGCGGCCGTTGTCTTACCCGGATACCGACGTAATTTTAATGTGTTTTTCGGTAGATTCTCCAGACTCCTTAGAGAACATTCCCGAGAAATGGACACCTGAGGTAAAGCATTTCTGCCCAAACGTCCCCATAATTTTAGTAGGTAATAAAAAGGATCTACGTAATGATCCAAATACGATCAAAGAGCTAGCTAAAATGAAACAAGAACCTGTTAAACCACAAGAAGGTCGTGCTATGGCTGAGAAAATTAATGCTTTTGCATACCTGGAATGCTCAGCTAAAAGTAAAGATGGAGTTAGAGAAGTATTTGAAACTGCCACACGTGCTGCATTACAAGTCAAAAAGAAGAAGAAGCCACGCTGTATTTTGTTCTAAACAGAACATTTGTATATCTATTCTATCTATAAGCATATGTTCTTTATAATAATGGGAATTGTTCGTTGTGTGCTTACAAAACAAAACATTTGCATAACCAATAAATTCCCTTTAATCTTTATTACAGTTTGTTTAACTTGTTTTTAGATGTATTAGAGAGTTTGATATTTTATTCAGTCATTTATGGTTTGACGTAACTTCCATTAGGTATTAAAAAATTGTAGGTTACAGCTTGGTTTAATATCCAAATGTAAATTGACTTGATTCTACGTTATATTCTGTCATTCAAGTGTACTGTCTGCAGCACAAAAGTTGATTTTGTTTTTCAGCTTCATTCTGCTAATAATTTTATGAATGCTGTTCAATGATAGTTGAATGTTCTTTTGATTTTTGTGTCAAAGTTCTTTAAGTAAGAATATTAATTTTATTTTTTATGTTATTATGATTCCTCATAAATATTTAAGCATAAGAAATTCCCAAAAATTTTCTTACTTTGTAATTATACAATCAATCAGGTTTTGTTAAGTGAAAAAAATATAATATTTAATTTGTTCGGCACAATTTCGAATGTGTCACTGTTTGACAACACTTAGATAGCTTTAACTTTTCCATATTGTATTGTAAAAATGAAATAAAAATAAATTTTTTTCATATATATCTATCATCTTTTTTTTGCTTGTATTAATTACTATTAAAAAGTTTGAAATATGAATTTGAAATAATCGTCGTTACTGATGGAATTTATGCATATCTGATCTTATGGGTAGGTATGTGTAATTCATGTGTGTAAGATAATTTTTTAGGATATTAAGACCTTTAGGGCAGTAAATGATGTAGTATTTGAACTACAAAAGTTATTTTTATTACCTACAAAATGAAAAAGGGGTATTCAATTAATACAAAACCATTTGGGCCTTTTCTTTAACGACAATTTCTTTCAATATTGAAGTACGTAGCTCTGAATATGATGCGAGATTTTGTTACCTTTCGAATTTTATTTTTATAAATGACTTACACATTTTTACATAAACATATTTAAGTATTGTATTAAATGCGTACGCTGAGACCTAATGGTAACTTAAACCATAAATATGTATATAATAAACACCAGTTATGCATATGAAACACTATACAAAAAATATCGTTAATCAGACTGATAATAAGATCGGACATACAAACATACATACATTCTAACTGATTGTGCATTTTCTCTTCTGTATACTAATATTACCTCAATTAAAATTGTAATAGGTATGTATTATGATTTATAAAAAGCACTTACATATAAAGCAATGAAAAAAAAATACAAAATAATTTTATAAACAGCCTTGTTAGTCATATCTAGTATCTGAAAAATGTTAATTGTACCAGATTGTTACTTTATCAAAAAAAAAATCTACTTCGGTTTTAGTCATACTAGGATAAACTGAAGGCGTCAGTTAGAATATTTTTAAGGTAAAAGACTGTCGAAAACTGCAATTAATTAACTAATATGCGACTGAAGTTTTTTTTTAGAAAAATTGGGTCACTTTGTATAAGCAACGTTTCTAAAATTCCATACACATTAGTTTTAAAATCAAAAATTTTCAGTTCAACTGAAATTTTGGAGAACTGCTTTAAACATCTCAAAGAAAAAGGAAAACAATACTTGAAGACTGTTTTTCTTTAATAAGGCGTTTACGTTATTAATGAGATTCCAGTTGAAAAAATTATAAATACTTATGCACGAAAACTCAGTATTAGTGAATAATAATCTACATCTACACACAAATTGTGATTAATAGTCTACAATTTCTAGCTGCTTCAATGCTTACATTATTTAATCAACTCATCAGACTGTTATATAGTTCAATAAATAAAAATATAATTTAAGCACCTTATAAAAACTAATTAATGAAAAGTGAATCATTTCTTCTTAAGGTTTTTTTTTGTTTAAATCAGACTTAATTCTTTATTTATTGTTAAAAAAGTGGAAGGTTCTCTTGGAGTGTGTAAAAAAACAATTCCTCAAACATATTTACTAAGTACTTATACGAGGATATAAAAAATATTTATTATCGAACTGAGTTATTAAATAAAGTAATAATATTTTTTTTGTACGCAATGAAGCTGCTACAGCATTTAATATCAAGTTTTTAGTTTTTAGATTAGTGTTGTCATATGACTTGGTATTATCACTTCACTGCCCACAGTTTCAAAAACTAAAACGAACAGCATTCGTTTTGTCACAGATAATGGGAAGAAAAAACGTGGCAGTGTTTTCGGTCCATTTTATTGCTCCAGAAACTTAAAATTTATTTGTTACGGGGGTACGTAAGGAGGAGGTTTTCTATAAGTAGGAGTCGGTTTGGGACGAGATTGTTTCCCATTATCCTGCGTACGAGCAAACGGTGGAGGTGGATGATAAGGTTCAGAATCATCATTCATTTTCAAGGATCCACTTTTGCTATATTCCGGAGGAGCTAGAGGCGGTTTTTCGTCTTTTAAAATGATCGGAGCCTTAGTTCCAGGATCCGGTTTTTCTTCCAGTTCCTCCTGGAATATAACGGGGATTCCCTTGTTTCCGTAACTCTGTCTACCATCCTCCTCAACGTTCATTTTGCCTGAACGTCTTCGACGGTATAGTATGCAAGCTGCAATTCCTGCCAGAAGTAACATTACTGCTATTATGACCGCAGGAACTATAAACGTGACCAGATACTCTTCGTGGCTCTCTTGAGCCGACGAGTCATCTGGAGGAAGAATAACATCCGGTACGGTAGGTACAATAGGTCGTGTTTTACAAGCAGCCAGAGGCTGGAAATTTATTCTCGATACAGAAAATTCCGGTCTCATTATATCGTAAACACGAGAATTTATTGATCGATCACTGTATATTAAAACAGCTTCCAGTCTTCTTATTTCGTCTTTAGGGCAGTGAGTTACTGGTAAGGATTTATTATACCAACTCACTATAGTGGATCCTTTGCTTATCGAAGTGAGGTGAATGTTACTAGTGTCACGATCTTCGAAGAGATCTCTGAGTTTTTCTATGAATTTTCTTTGCATATTCGGACTCGTTGCAAACGTTTCGTAATCGGTTTCTACGGTCATGCTGAACTCCATGTTATAATTGACCCTGGCAGGCTGGTGCACTGCGACTACGAGACTGTCTGGGGCCGTTAGTCCACCGGAGTCTTCGCAAATCAAAGTGTATTCTGTTCGACCGACGTTTTTCGGCAGTGGTATTCCGTAAAACTCCCGGTTCTTACTGTCGAACTGCAACCAGTTATCGGGGGGTAGCGGTTTGCGGTCACTAGTCAACAACAACATTCGTAAGTTGCGACCTTCCACATCTTCCGGATCGTAAAATGTATCCTACAAAATAAAAAAGACGAATTAACATTTGACAAAAGCTAAACAAGTCTCATATTAAAATATATTAAGTCTAAAGTTGACATTTTTATGAATAAAAAAAAAGAAATAAATAAAAATAAACTAGGTAAATAAATTTAATATAAGGCTTACGTCGGGGACTCGGTACACCAAAAGTTCTCCGACTGATGCGTTTATATGATCGACAGCGTTCCGAAGAATTGGAGGGAAGTTTGTGGGTTCCGATGGAGCAGGTGGTAGAGATTCGCAAATTCCAATAAGTTTGTGCGTGACCCTTTTTACCCTGATTTCAGGGGCAAGACTTAAACTTAACGCTTTCGATGGATCGCCTCTATCGTTAGAAGTTAATATCTGCAGAAAAATAAACAATTTCCCAGATTAGAGTTGTAAAAGAAAGATAAAACATTTTCGCTTACACTAAAGAGATTGAGTATTTCAGCTTTAGGACAAAAGTCCTTTGGTAATGAGTCGTTTGTCCAAGTCAGCACCATTGGCTCTTTATTATGTTCAATTCGCCTTACAGTGATATCCGATAAGTTTCCGAGACTATATAAAGTCCCAAGACCACGAAGAACTCGTAAAGCCCAATCGATTGTGTAAAGAAATTCGTATTTCTTTTCAACGATAACATGTAATGAAAATTCGTGATTAACAGCACGTCGCGATTTGTGGTGCTGAACACGGATTTTAAGACGATCAGAAACAGATGCTCCTTCACTGTCGGTCGCTTTTAAAATATATTCCCAGCCGGAAACATCTTCTTCGATTGGCCTGAAAGAAATAAATAAAATTAGAACAAAATAAATTAAATTTGATCGTTTTACTTACAATCCAAATATCTTCCTTTCTCTGGGATTATATTGGCACCAAGAATTCTTGTCTACCGCATTACCTTCGTGATCTAAGAACTCTAATCTCAAGTTATTTCCGTCTTCGACGTCGATGAAAGTGTTTTCAGGGATAACATATTCGAATACTTTTCCGGCTGTTACTGCAATGCTATTAAGTCTGTTTTGAATCGTTGGAGGGTAGTTCCTAACTTCGATCATAGTAGTTTCCGTTGTTGGAACTGTTGACGTAATCGTTGAACTCGTTGTAGTAACAGCAGATGTTGAACTTGCCTGCTGCGTTACCGATGTATGTCGTTGAGTGGTATGTTTAGAAGTTGTTGTAAGATTGTCGTTGTTGGTCGTTAGATCGTCAAAAAGAATGGTAGTCCTTGAAGGTGATGTAACATACTCCGTTGAAGGAGTAGGAGTCGTGGTATTCACGAATATCGTGCTTTCTACGAATGGTACTTTATAAATTGGTACAATAATACCCTCTTGAACTGTCGTGGTGAAAATGGGGGTAACCTCAGGTTCAAATTGAGTTATATCTGGTTGCGAATTGGTGTTGCTTGCTTCCGATGAAGATGAAGAAGGAGATGTTTCAGCGTTAGTAGTTTCTATTCTCGTTGTTTCTCTACTGGTTGATTCAGTTTTAGGAGTAATTTTATTTTGTGTGTCAGTGGGAACTTCGGTGACATTTTCATCGTAATCTGCTTCATCGGTAGAGTCTTCGTAATCGTCACCGTAGTCCTCCTCCTCCTCATCTGGTACATCAATCGGTCGGTAGATATTAGTCCTATGAGTAACCGGTTGCTCATTGTCGGTTATCTCTTCTGATACGTATATGGGAGATGTTGCAGTTGTTGAACTTGTGATCACTTCTGAGGTACGGTCCATACGAGTGGAAGGTCTCTCTGTAGGTTGCCATGAAGTTGTGTGTACTGAAGAACTACGATCTTCACTTTCTCTGGTGACAGGAGATGTGGCCGACGGTTCGGCCAATGTTGGCACTTTTACAACACGTATCTCAGGTTCTTCTTCTTCTACGGGTCTCGTTTCGCCATGGTGATGTCTATGGGGATGAGTTTCTGTTTCTACCACCGAAACAGTTGTTGTTGTTGAACTTTGTGGGGGAAGTTTGGTAACTGAATGTCCAACATCCCTTCCCCCTTCTTCATCACCTCCTTCTGTATCATCATAATCATCCCCATCGTAGTCGTATTCGTAATCCTCGTAATCACCACTACCCGCCGGACCTAACACAACATCATCGTTTTCTCTTTTTAGTGATATCGTTATATGCGTCGTGTACAAGTAGTGTTTTCAAGCTTAATGTGGATTTTATATCGTGTTTATAAGTATATGAAACCTTTTTGAATGGGCGTGATTAAAAAATTGTTTGAAAGTGTACCTATTTGGAACGATAACATTTTATAACAAATTATATGACTATCTTACCTCCATTTTCGTCTATGTATCTTTTCTGCCTGGTAACTGGTGGAGTTTTATTGATGACCTTCCAATCTGTTGCCGGAAGCTTCATAACATTGCTAATGGTACCGTCTTTGATTTGCTTCTTTAACTGATGGATAATTGGCACAATATGGAGCCATACTCTACCATCACAACCAACAGGAACTTGGATCAGTGTAGTTAACTTGGATTTCTGTTTTCGCGGATTGTTGTGTTCTAAAAGCACTACGGATTTCCCTGATTCTCCATTAGATCGGTCCTCGGTAAGTAAGAAGGCACTCTAAAAATGGTAATGAAAAATATTAGAAATTAAAAAGTACTGATAGATAATAAGCTTACGTATGGTAGTCCGAAGAATTTGGCTATATTGTTGATAGCCACAACTCTTTGTTTTGGTTTGACGCTTGTGAGCGATTTATCGATTACAAGACTAAGAACTGTGGTGGTTTCGTCTTCGGAGCATTTCTTTAAATGTGTTGGAATATCGTGTGATTCCTTTACTGATATTTTGAATTGAATTGGTTTAGTTTCTTTAGGCAAAACTCCACGAACGGATATGTGCAAAGTTTCGACATCATTCTGAAGGGGAATCCCCCAAAACACTCCTGAAGACTTTTCGAACATTAACCAACTGGGAAGTACAGCTCCATTGCTACTTTTTGCCTAAAATATTCATTTATATTTATTTTCGAAACTGTAACTGTAGATACTTTTTATTTTGTACTTACGTCATACTTATCAACTTTTTGGTCGAAGGCGTTCGTGGGAATAGCAAAATGGAAAACATGTCCTACAACTGCTACCATATCGTTAACATCGAGCTGGCTTTGAAGCGTTTCATCATCTGGAAATTCAATTTCAAAATCGTCGGAAACGTCGAAGGCAAAATCTTCATCTTCGGCTATGATAAAGGAGGTAGACAGTACTGCCAGCAGCACTGACAATACCTTTAGCGAGGAAGACATTTCGTTTTATTACTTTGGTTGCGATGTTATGAAAACATCATCTGAAAAGAAGAATAAAAAATCAGTTAGGTACAAACGAACCCTTCATTTACTTAATTAAATAAAATACACCATAAAAAATCTTTTACATTAAAAAAGATGCTAAGATTCAAGTTTACGGTATGGATGCTTCATCTACATATACAGGGTGTAGCATTTATAATCAATAATATTGAAATCATTTGACTAGAGGCAAGAAAAGATTGAAATTATAATAGTTTTGAGGCCGGTCCTGGCAAACTGCAAATCCCTAGTTCCGGCCAACAGATGGAAAGAATATAAGCAATGTCAATCAATATATCGATTGCCACAGATGGGTTAGTATTCAAATAAATTTTAGGTTTAGACGACTTAGGTGCTCAGTTTTCATTAGATTGAAACCTTTTTGTTGTGTTTTGTACCAGGAAGTCATGTTTCTTTTTTTGATTATTATAAATGCCACACTCCGTATATTTCTGTTTATAATCTAGTGGGAAATAAATTGTGTTTTTTTATTAAAACGTTGCGTCGCAATGGTAAAAAAGCGGATTGCCATTAACAAACATCTCGTTGCAAATATGTGAGAAAGTAAGCAGCTGCGTGTAGCAATTAATTAAGATGTACCCTTAATTCACTTGATGCTGTATGAATTGGATATGTATCCATGTACATACATTTCCTAATATAATGCGGCCATAGCTTGCGGCTTTAATACGAAAACCAGGAAGAGAAGTGTATAACAGCAATTTATTTTACGATCACGAATGACACATCTTAAATTATTGGACACTTTAATATCAACGAGAGTCTCGTTTTTATGGCCCTTTTTAGTGGCCTGGAAAAGCGTAAAATAGGAGATAGCAAGGGTGTGAAAATGTAACGAAAAAATTTCAAATTTGACATAAAGTTAAATTTGAAATCTTTTATACAAGAAATTTCCTTCCCTCAGAACACGAAGATTATGCGATAAAAATATAAAACTTTCCTTGGGAAGAAAACCTACGCGATTATTTACAACTAAAATAAAATAATTAACGTTTTTTAAACAATAAATACTTATTTTCCCATATAATACTTTTGAGTAATTTTAATTAATAGAACAATAAAAACACATTTTTACGTAACATTAACGTAAAATTCGTTGCAACGATGTACATCCTCCAAAGCATCGAGGGTGACTAACTCAGGTATGCGCGTTTCATTGTTATAAATTGGCGCAATGCTACTGGACGCATCTGATTGGCTGATACCGGGGCGACCATCTTCCGATCGATCGATTAAAAAGTAGGTCAAGTTAAGGACAATGCACTCAGATGTAAACAATCTAGGCGCCACTTAAACAAGGGTAACTTTAAAAAGGAATTACTCAATTATTAGTTAACCGATTTGGATGCGGTTTTTACCAAAATTTATGAAATTTAATAAATACTTCTTTAAAAAATTGTTTCGCTTTCTATATCACAATCGATTAAATCCAATCTAATCTAATTTCTCAATTTCTTAAATTAGGAAGAGGAACTTGTGATATTATTTTTTCACTTGTCAAAAAAGCATAATGTCAATATAGGTTACCTATTTAAAATTATCATTAAGTGTAAGGGGATTTTGGGAGGGCTAAAATTATTTATTTAATTTAAATATTTTTCAAAAATGCTCCTCGCATCTTGCGGTGCCGATGCTAAATTCCATGACTGGCCATCAGGAAAATTTTATGGACATTACCAACCCGAAACTACTAACAAAATCAAATATATCTCTTGGTCAAAAGACGGGGACACGGTCGTTTTGGTACAAACCATGGGTTTTGGTACGGCTGTTATCCTGTCTCCTACACCTCTCCTACAAGTCCTGGACAATATAGAAATGTCACGGGTAGAAGCAGCTGCTTTTTCACGTGTGTACAACCACGAAGTGACATTAGGGCTGGACAATGGCGGTATTTTGGTATACGACGTTAACCAGAGGGCAATTAATCGCGTACTTAAAACTATTCCTGCATGTGTAGAGTTCTTGGACTATTCGGTAAATGATTTATATCTGGCAGCAGGATGCAGCAGTGGCCAAATAGTTTTGTACGACAACAAGAGAAGAATTTGCGCGAGTTATTATGTGCCAAACAGTTACGACCTATCGGCTATGAGCTGTCATCCTTGCGTCGAGGAATATTTAGCAGGGGCCAGTTGTTCTGGTCATTTGGCGGTTTGGGACGTTCCAACCGGAAACACTTTATTTACCACGAAGTCTCATAACGGAGGGATAATGGACATATCTTTTAGTAAGACTGCCGAAGACATGATTTGCACCGTTGGATTGGACAAAAAGTTTTGCATTTATTCATTGAATTCATGCGAATGTACTGCCGTTGTAAATCTCGAAAATCAATTGAGTTCAGTTGATTTTGCTCCTAATAGCGAACAAATCGTTGTGGCATCGATAGACGGGAAAATATTAGGGTACGATCTTAGGAATATGAGTACCCCTAATCGTACCCTAATTCCTCATACGTCCATTTATAAAATTAAGTTCCAAAAGGCTGAAAGTTCTTCAGCTAACATTCCAGAGGTGGCAGAGGAAATCCGAAGCGAGAAATGTTCCAGTTTGAACACCAACACATTCTTAAAGCAAAGGAAAAGTTTTGACAGTATATCTGAAGACTCTAGGGATGGTAATGTTTATAACTTTGACGAGGCGGTATCAGGCGGAGGTGATGCGATTAAAGATCCGGTAGTCGCGGTTAATTCCAAGCCGGAAATTAAAATTCCGTCAGTTATTTTGGAACGCAAAGAGTCAGACGAAGATGTAATAGAAAATTCAAGTACCAGTACATCCGAAGATTACTCGTTTTTAAACAGTTTGATGAACAATTTGATAAATAATTGTATTGAAAATGTCGTGGACACTATGAACAACGAATTTATGAAAATGAAAATGCAACTGACAAAAGAAATTATTTATTTGGAGAACAGGATCAACGAGAAATTTAAGGAGATTGTTTACGCAGCTGAATCTGTTTCCACGATGCACGGTCAAGAGCCCAAGCCTCAAAATACAGACGACTATCCTCTTGAAATATCTGTCAGATATAAAAAGGATTTCCTTACACATTTAAAAGAGGCGTCCAATAACTAAATTTAATATGTAGAGTTGGTGGCAGTGTTTTCAATTGACTTTCATTCTATAATTATCTGTCTAAATTTAGATTAAAAATTGGATGTTAAAGCCAATGATTATCTAATAAAATAATACGTCGTAACAACGAATAGATCACCCACCATTAATAAAAATACAAATCTATATTAGTCTGCCCGGGTTAATTCTTTTGAGTTTTAAAAAATAATAAAAGGAATTGTGGTAGGTAAATATTAAATAGAACATTACCAAAGGGCCGAGTTTCTTTGATATTGTGTTGAATCTTGTAATTTAATAAAAGATATCGGTGTCAAATGCTGTTGTGCTTGAAACGTAGCAGCTGAAGAATGTGATACAGGGAAACGCCATGTGCAAGTAGTGCATATGAGAAATTTTAAGACATTTAACAGCCCAACAAGACGATAATGGATTTCCGCCTCGAGTTTGTTTGTGATGAAGAATAATTTTGGTATCTACAGAATTTTAGATCCCAATTGTTTATTTTTACGTTATTTTCAAAGGGAAAATGGCACAACAAACGTAAAGTAGTAATTATCTTTAACTCACAATAATTACCAATAGGAAGGTAGTACTTTTGGCTTTTCGATGCTCTTTGATACTTTGAACTACTGATTAACATTTTGAACATTTTATTTAATGATAAAATAAATATTATGGAAGTAGGTACTTAAAAATTATTATACATACAATAAGACAATTAGAAAGAAGAAGTAAAAATTAGTTTTTCAATTTTAGACGTTCTCCTTTTTTTCCTATTTTTCATGAAAGCTCTCAGTAAATAATAAATCATTAATTTATTTACACAAAAAGTTCTGTTTAAATTGCCTTTTAAGGAATCCTTATAAATCATGGCTTCTGTTAAACAATGTACAAAAACAAAGCTTCCTGGATTATTCTTTAAAATATCTAAGCTCTGGTGTACATTAAAGGTGCCTCCAGATCGATTCCTTACAACATTAATTCATAATACTACCCTAGACATTTATTTATATTGATAATAGAATTACTTCAACTTAAATGAAATCCACAAAACAGTGTTCCCATGTACATGTATATCACACTAATATTAAAAAGGCGAAAGTTTGTGAGTGTGTGAGTGTGTATATTTGTTACTTCTTCACGTCTAAACGGCTGGAGCGATTTTAATAAAATTTGGTATGGAGTTAGCTGACACCCTGGATTAACACATAGGCTACGTTTTACTGCGGGAAAATATCTTATTCCCCTGGGAAAATCGATGAAAATGAATTCGCGGAATATTATAAATGCGAAAGTAACTCTGTCTGTATGCTATACAATCTCGCCTAAAATTTACTGAACCGATTTAAATGAAATTTGGTACAGAGATAGTCTAGAGCCTGAGAAAGGACATGGGCTACTTTTAAATGCGAAAAAAGGGTTGTAAGGGGTTGAAATAGGAAAGTTTGTACGGAAATTCCGTAATTTTTAAGATTTTTTAGACTTTTGATTAGAAATAAATAAATACGACATTCAATGTTTGTAAAAATTTTACCCTTAAGGGGATAAAATTAGCCGATGAAAGTTTTTGTGTAATGACGTCGTCCAAAAAGCTTACGGCCCAGAATATTAAAATATTAAGTGTAAAAAGTTATAGAGGTTTTGCTTATTTGGATCAATAAAAGTAGTTGAATACTAAGCTATATAAACTATTTTAAACTATAATTAAACTATATTAATCTATAATATTATAAATGCGAAAGTAACTCTGTCTGTCTGTGTGTTACGCAATCACGCCCAAACTACTGAACCGATTTAAATGAGAATTTGGTACAGAGATAGATAAGTAGATATAAAGCTAGAGGCTTGAAACTTATTTTTTAAGCTTTTGATTAGATATAAATACGACATTTGAAGTTTGTAAAAATTTTACCCTAAAGGGGGCAAAAATAAGGAATGAAAGTTTTTGTGTAATGACGTCGGCAAAAAGGCTTACGGCCCAGAAAATAAAAATATAGTCGAAAGTCACTATTCCACGCGGACGAAGTCGCGGGCATAGCTAGTACAATGTAAAATAAAAATATTTTGTGTAAGGATTGTATTCTCAATCAAAGAATAAATATTTAAAAAATTGGAGTGTCTTTTACTTAACATCTACGTAATTTTAAACATTGTTGCTCGTATCAAAACGTCCCTTATTTTCATTTTTGCTTGTGTTTGTTGTAACCGTGGCCATGGCCATGAAGGGTGATATTTATGTGTTCGTTCCTTTTATATTAGTAGTAGGTATATGTTCATATGTTGTACCTACTCAAAACGAAGGTGCCTGTGTGTTTGTGCACTTTTGTGTGTGCAAAACACCCGTTCGTCGCGTCGGTTATAGAAACGCCTTCATTGTGCTGTTAACCCAACAAAGAACTTCGCGAACCCCCCCATTGCATATCCGACGGCATTATCGCATTATGCACGTTCGCGATAGACGCGACAACTTTAATTATGAACACGTCCTATGTACGTACCACTGTCGGCTTGTATCTACATTTGGTTTAAGTATATAGAGAAACATAAACGTATATGTATATAGGATTCTCTTATGTATAACTGTATGTACATTACGAAGGTATTTTCTGACTACGTTATTTACCCCATCATACACCACCCACAGAGATATCTTCACTGTAAGCATTTTTTAATTTTTTTTTTGATGCTTTTGGAAGATGAAGAAGATTAAAATTTTATCAGTTCAATTCAATATGGTGGATGCCAGTTTTTACAATTTTTTTTGTTATGTACCCACAAAATCATAAAATACACACTACCATTTGGATTTAAATGAATTTCAGTATGTATGTACCCTTTTACTATGTCACTGAAAGAAAATCTGACGTTTCATTTCAAGGATTATCCTGATACCTTTTGTGTAACGTTTTAGTGGAAACAGATGTCCCTTATAACCGGATTGTTGTCTTGTATCGTAGTAGGATTAACAAAAAGTAAACCTGATAGCTCAGAATTGAAGCCCCTTTCTATTTACAACTTATTTATTTTTTTATTTTATTTTTTGAGGCAACCAGTTTTGGTTTTCAATTTGAACAAAGCCATCAGTGAAAATAAAACTGCAAAACTGATGTTCGCACAAATTCTTCCTGTGAATAGAGCAGGTATATTCTCCACTCTTCACCGTACAAACGTTTTTTTTTTAAGGTACGTATTACGTACGTAAGTACCTGCAAGTGGGTACTTCTTTGTTCATAAAGTCGTACACGATGGATGGATGGAAGTTCCGCTGTTGGTGTTTGGTATTACTAGGTAGTGATGTCACGCGTTTTAATCCTTTTTCCTATCAATTAATTGACATGTGTTTAACACACCGATGCTCAAGTGCCATCCGCGTCGACCCATTGAAATTTATGTATGTTGAGTCTTTTTTATTCAATTCCTTTGACGTGAAAATTCGAACTGTGTACGTAGCATCACATTAAAAGCTTTTTAAATCTGAAGTGTAAAATATAATCAGAGGTGTTTCTTGTAAAATAAATACACCAATAATTGATTATTTATCATGAAAAAATAATTCAAATAAAGATTTTAAAATTTATCCTTAGGTCTCGCAAAATAATAAAAGTTTATCAAATGATAAGAGATTCTACTTATCAAGTTTTCCTTATTTTAATTACCTGTAAATTTTTGGTTTCACCCTAAAAAAACGTTCATATTGTAAATTATACAGATCTGATAATTTACCTACCGAATATAGGAGTTATACATTTTTTTGTAGGCATTCAATTCCTATATTCGGTTCGTAAGTTACCAGTAGTGTATATATCTTAAAGTGAGTCTAAAAAATAATCAAATGCATTAGTTTGAGGTTCATACTTCCTATAAAATGTAGAAAAAGTTCAACGATTTTATTGATTAACATAAAAATTGAATATAATTTATTGTTTTTCAATTTTAGACGTCCCTCTGAATTATTTTTGCAGGGAATCACTCACTAAAAAATAATTCATTAATTTATTTACAGAAAAGCTTCTATTTAAATTATTTTTCAAGGGAGTGTACAGAAATCCTGATGAATCATGGTTCCTGTTAAAAAGTTTAAGGAAACGAAGCTTTTTGGGTTATTCTCTAAAATATCTAAGCTCCTGTATACATTAAAAGTGCCGCCAGATCGATTCCTTACAAAATTCATTCATAACACTACCATAGACCTTTTTTTTAATCTTGTAAGATGAATTGATTGATTTGTTTTTATTTTGTGAGGCCTGGGGTATTTTTTCAGGGAAGCTCTCAGTAAAAATTAAATCATTAATTTATTTACAGAAAAGCTTCTGTTTAAATTATTTTTCAAGGAAGTGTACAGAAATGCTCATGAATCATGGCTCATGTTAAAAAGTTTACGGAAACGAAGCTTTCTGGGTTATTCTTTGAAATATCTAAGCTCTCATTTACATTAAAGGTGCCTCCAGATCGATTCATTACTAAATTCGTTCATAACACTACCAAAGACAATTTTTATCGTCTTGTGTGTTGAATTGATTGAATTACTTTAATTTTGTAAGGTCTAGGGGTAATTTTAAACGTCCCTTTTTTAATGATTTTTTCAGGGAAGCTCTTGCAAAATCAAATTGATAAAAAAAGCCTATACTAGTGTGAAGTATCAATAATGCACGCGAGGGGTTACATATTTTTTAACTGGGAGCCATGATTCGTAAGGATAATCTTTAAAACGAATAACTGCTCAAATATATGGTTCTTAAAGCTCGTATTATTTATGCTTGCCCTATTTGTTATTCACGTGCCGCATTTATAATTAGAAAATTTTCTTATTATAAACGGATATAATAATAAGAAGATTTAACTTAAACTACCTATCAAAGAAATGCTTTCATAATTGAAAAAGTGATGACGGTAAAATGTTCTTATTACAATTAGTTTCTTTATACTCGCGTCCGTAGGCATTACTTAGATAAGACTTTTGCTGAAGTAATTGGATTCTATTGAGATTATGTTTTCAAATTCCGTTAAAAGTTGCTGGAGGCGAGGAAACTGTTCTGGCTTGACCTGAATTCAGCTTAACAGTCCTCTCACTAACTGAAGGATTTGAGGGGCTAAAGTGATTTTGCGGAGGACTCTTTAGTAGCGTAAGATACTACCCCTTTTGACCTCGACTCTACGATCGAACACAATTTTCCACCAAATATATTTTTAATGAACCAGTTGTTACAAGTTTCTAATTTAATATCTAAAACTTATCTACCACTAACTAGGTATTATTAAATTATAAACGAGTCATTTCTAGGATTTTATAAGCGAACGATAAGGGGCTGTTTTTTTGACCCCCTCCCCCCTGGTTGCCACGCTGTGTCACACTTTCTGTGACCCCCCTTGTAAATATTACGTCACAAAAACTACCCCCCCCCCTCTGAACATGATCAATTTTGATAGTGAAAAATATTTATTTTATTTTCATAATAAAAATTAATAAATATCTTTTGTAACGAACAAATAAATAATATTTCTATTTATCAGAAGTCCAAGGATTCTGTAAAAATTCAGTAAAATTTTTTGATGAACGGCGAACGTCACGTTGCCGTAGACCCCCTGTCGCCCCTTGTCACACTCAGCAAGACACCTCCCTTACCCCCTTGTATGCGAACGTATTTTATGAACGGCCCCTAGGGTAAATTGTAAAAAAAAATTTTAAACTATTTTTTCATGCTTACTACTGACTGTAAAGTATCGTATTATGTAGACGGTGATTATTTTGATGAGGGGAATTTTTTTGGGGTCCTTTTGTTTTTCTTGAAACGGATACTCGGTGTAATCGATAGTTTCGTTAGTAATCTACTGCAATGAAAAGTGAAGCAACGTTTTATTATATGTACGTACGTACATCTCAGGTTGTTGTTGTGTATTGGCGAATGTACAAAAAGGAAATCAAATTTCGGCAATTTGACGGGCTTCCTTATTACAAGCATACCGAAATAAACCGATTTTGTTCTACGTAGTAGGTACCTACCTCCCATTACTCAGGCAGTTAATTTTGTATTGCTTCACCGCGCTCTTTACAACCTTACTTTCCTAATTAAAATTCTATGTGGCTATCGACATTCTCAGCGGAATTTTCTTTATAGTTATGGACTAAACTTTTTTCTCTTTTTTTGAGGAAGCAAACTTTTGTTAGAGTTGACTGTTAAAAATACGTACGTGGGACAAATTGCTGTGCAATTTTACTAAATAATACAAGAATATACTGAATTTGGAAAAAATGCTAGTAAAAGTAGTTGTCATGACAACAACTTCAATAACTCGAATAAAATTAGTTGGCAATATAAGAAATACGTGTAATTTTTACTTAATAAATCGAACTCTCGAATCAGACATCTTGATAACTCGAAGAACAAGAATATTTGGTGCCAACTTCGATAAGTTTTTAATAGCAGTAAGGCAGTTCAGTTTCTACATTATTTGTTATCAAAACGTATTTTAACAATTTCGTTTTTTGACAAAAAATTAAATTTTACAAAAACTTTTTTACCCACTGTATATCTATCCATTCATTTATCTATAACATGAAATTAATACATACAGTAGAAGTCTTGATACGTCGAAGTTTTTTTGCGTCACATAGTGATTCGAGTTATCGAAATTCTACTGTATACAGGGTTTTTCAAGTTGATGGGCTATTAGAAGTATATGAATTAGTAGAAGGAATTCAATTCTGAAACTTGGGCTCATTTGGTTATTGTTTATGCCGCTTCTTTTAAAAATATTTTCAAGTTCGATTTACATCCGGTTATACCGGAAGTCGATACCAACTTTGTTATTTTAAATGGAATGGTATATTTTTTACGCTGAATTCGAATAAAACGTGTAATTTTAAGGTAAGTTTCATAACCAACTTGTACACCTATGACGATCGGTTTCTGAGTTAATTTAATTTATAGAAAAAAAATCGCTACCGCAACCCAAATTATAAAAAATCATAACTTCCACAAAATACGACTAAGAGTGTTGAAATTTTTACTAGTAATAGCTGAATATTAGTGCTAACGCCTTGACAAAATTGAATTAAATAATTTATACAGGGCGTTCAAAATAAAATTCTAAAATTGAAAAACTTCAAACACGAATTACTTCGTTTTTTCAAATGGCACCTACTATTTTTTATTTTTTCAATCGATTCCTTTTTTTATCCTCTTTCGATCTATATGGATACTTCCTATTTTAAGTAATAATTCAAAATTATTCCAACATTTTCAAATAAAATAGGAAGTATCCATATGGATCGAAAAAGGATAAAAAAAGGAATCGATTGAAAAAATAAAAAATAGTAGGTGCCATTTGAAAAAATGAAGTAATTCGTATTTGGTTTTTCAATTTTAGAATTTTATTTTGAACGCCCTGTATAAATTATTTAATTCAATTTTGTCAAGGCGTTAGCACTAATATTTAGCTATTACTAGTAAAAATTTCAACACTCTAAGTCGTATTTTGTGGAAGTTATGATTTTTTATAATTTGGGTTGCGGTAGCGATTTTTTTTTCTATAAATTAAATTAACTCAGAAACCGATCGTCATAGGTGTACAAGTTGGTTATGAAACTTACCTTAGAATTACACGTTTTATTCGAATTCAGCGTAAAAAATATACCATTCCATTTAAAATAACAAAGTTGGTATCGACTTCCGGTATAACCGGATGTAAATCGAACTTGAAAATATTTTTAAAAGAAGCGGCATAAACAATAACCAAA
Organism: Agrilus mali; assembly: GCA_029378335.1. Lineage (NCBI taxonomy): Eukaryota > Metazoa > Arthropoda > Insecta > Coleoptera > Buprestidae > Agrilus > Agrilus mali. The sequence goes on along the minus strand of CM055655.1, from coordinate 3,249,014 downwards.
TGAGCCCAACTTTCAGAATTGAATTCCTTCTACTAATTCATATACTTCTAATAGCCTATCAACTTGAAAACCCCTGTATATACATAGGAGTTTTATTTCATTAGTTTTCATTTAATAATAGCAGCAATACCCGGCGTTGCCCGGATAAGAATATATTACACGTTTAATGGAACATTCTAGAATATCCAGAACATCCCATAATGATTCAAAACATTCTCTAACTTTTTGAACATTCTGAAACATTCTTGAAAATTACCAAATCATTCTGAAATGTTATGGGTAATAAAACATTCTTTTACTTCTTAGAACATATTTGAACTGCCTGTAACATTCTAAAAAAATCTGCTTCATTTTCATCCCCACTCCGTGCGTGCTGTTTGCTGGGTGAGTAGTGACATCAGTAGACGCCTGGCGGGGATGACTAATCGAATGATAATAATTGATCAGTTATCGACCACTAAAAGTTGAAGATTATTACAGTACTAATATCGCTATTAAAAAAATGGGGGTTGGTGGTAGATGGGTGAAAATTAAGGATTATATGTTTTTTTAATGCCAAATCATAAAAAAATAATTTGTCCAAAAAATAAAAACAGTTAGGGGTATGAAAAATAGATAGTAGCCGATTCTCAGACCTATTGAATATGCATATAAAATTTCATAAAAAGCGGTCAAGCCGTTTCGGAGGAGTATGCTAACTAATCGTGACACGAGAATTTTATATATTAGATAACGAAAAGAAGGTTGCTTTTTTATGTTTCAAAGAATTTATTATCTTTACAATTGTTTGTAGAGATATAATAAATTCTTTGAAACATTCAAAAAGTTTTTATATAATTCTTTTTCAATAAAAAGTCCTCGAAAATCGAAAACGTTTATCGTTTTAACACGTCTCGCCTGTTCTGTTACCTACTGAAGCTATTATCAGGACATTTGGTTTGCCATTGGCGTAAAAGTTTCGGTCCGGATTCCAAAACAGTTTCCCAGAAAACTGAACAAATATAAATAAGACTAGAAATGTACTCGTGGTGTAAAAGTTGAGTTGAGAGCACGAAATTCGGGGACTTCCCGTCTACCGCCACTAGTACAAAACTATTTCGCTAATATCATCTCTGTCGTCGCATGTTCTTGTATATAATACCTACACCTAGATACGTGAGCAAACTACAACCAACATACACGTCACATATATTCGTGCACTTACAGGAAAACAGGACTACAAGGTAGGAAACAGGAATACACGTTACAGTTACACGCACTCACTCGTACATACATACGTAAATACATTCTTATACACATGTACAATAATATAGGTAGGTATGTAATATGTATACATTTAAAACGTGGCAAAAACAAGAAACTATAGCTAGAGAGAGCATCGAGGTAGGTTATTTTGGGTGGATGACGCCCGATGGGGTTAACGATCTTAAGCAACTGCAATATACCTAGTTCTGTTCTGTTCTGCTCCTGTAAATTTGCCGAGAATAGAGACCGCCGAGGGGAATTTATCAAAGAATCACGAACAACTAAACTACCTACATACATACTCGTACATAACGACACGTATCTGACAGCCCTACCTTCCAGGTTTGTGCAGCAGGAAGTATCTAGTACATATCTGTAAGTAAAAGAAAATTAATTTGAACGCTAGTAAATGTACTTATTATATATAAAGAAGAACAGCCCTTAAAAAGTTGAATTTCATTACTTTTTTGGATCTGTCTGATTGTCTGTCATCAATCTCTTCTTGGAACCCAGAAATTTATTTACACCAAGTTAAAAATGACCTGCTGAAAGAATTACGAGCAAAATCACGTCTGTGTTGTTGTTACCACTACCAACTCAACAATTTTTTACCCACTCAAGGCTCACATATGATCACTATACGATCATCCACCTTTCAGCCCGGACCTTGTTCTTTGCAATTTTCCTATGTGTTATAAAAATAGAAATTTAACCAAACCGGAAGTAAATACTTTAAAGGAAATTAATTTGAATGCTGTTAGATGTATAATAAATACAGTCATACTTCCATAACCCGAAAGTCGATAAGTTGAATTTTTGATGAGACGAAACAAATCAGTTTTCTTGAGGGAATCCCTTAATGACGTACGATTTTAATGTCTCTTTTTAATTTAAATTTAAATTAAAGCAGAAATTTAATAACTTTCGATGTTTCCAAGTTATTCGAGTTATCGAAGTGTGACTGTATTTACAGCATTTCTAAAGTTAGAACCTTTACTGAACCCTTCTAGGTTTATGCTTGTCTAATTAATTGAGTAAGCTTATCACACTAATATTATAAAGGCGAAATTTTGTGAGTGTGTTTGTTTGTTACTTCTTCACGTCTAAACGGCTGGAGCGATTTTAATAAAATTTGGTATGGAGTTAGCTGACACCCTGGATTAACACATAGGCTACGTTTTACTGCGGGAAAATATCTTATTCGCATGGGAAAATCGATGAAAATGAATTCGCGGAATATTAAAAATGCGAAAGTAACTGTCTGTATGCTACACAATCTCGCCTAAAATTTACTGAACCGATTTAAATGAAATTTGGTACAGAGATAGTCTAGATCCTGAGAAAGGACATTGGCTACTTTTTAATGCGAAAAAAAGGGTTGTAAGGGGTTGAAATTGGAAAGTTTGTACGGAAATTCCGTAATTTTTAAAGATTTTTTAAGCTTTTAATTAGATATAAATAAATACGACATTCAATGTTTGTAAAAATTTTACCCTAAAGGGGATAAAATTAGCCGATGAAAGTTTTTGTGTAATGACGTCGTCCAAAAAGCTTACGGCCCAGAAAATTAAAATATTAAGTGTAAAAAGTTATAGATGTTTTGTTTATTTGGATTAATAAAAGTAGTTGAATACTAAGCTATATAAACTATTTTAAACTATAATTAAACTATAATAATCTATAATATTATAAATGCGAAAGTAACTCTGTCTGTCTGTGTGTTACGCAATCACGCCCAAACTACTGAACCGATTTAAATGAGAATTTGGTACAGAGATAGATAAGTAGATATAAAGCTAGAGGCTTGAAACTTATTTTTTAGGCTTTTGATTAGATATAAATACGACATTTAAAGTTTGTAAAAATTTTACACAAAAGGGGACAAAAATAAGGAATGAAAGTTTTTGTGTAATGACGTTGGCAAACGGCTTACGGCTCAGAAAATAAAAATATACAAGAAAAAAATTTTAAATACTGCCGAAAGTCACTATTCCACGCGGACGAAGTCGCGGGCATAGCTAGTAGTTGAATAAAAATGTATTCTTCTGGATACACACAAGAAAATTGTACTCAATCTCTTTTTGGAACGTAACATAATACAGAAATTTGTTTACTTTGAGTTATAAATGAGCTGCTTAAAGAATTACGTCTGTACTCTTGGCACTAACCAACTCAACACTTCTTGACCTATTTGAGGCCCAATTACTGTTGGATCATCCTCTCTGCAGCTCGGACTTTGTCTCTTGTAATTTTGGGCTTTTCTTTGAGTATTTTCAAGAATTTATCCAAAAGGAAAAAATATTAAGTGCAAGGAGAAATAGGGGTGAAATGAGATTTAAGCAGTAATGGGTCTATAATCTAAATTTGAATTAAAAATATGAGATTTAATGATATTTTCACATAGGTGCGTATGTAAAACCCATTTCTTTTGACCCATCATGTAATTAACAAATACCCTTTTACAACATTATAAGCAAAGTCCACTGTAATTCCTTTAAAATTTAAGACAAACACTTGTCAGATATTTATTAATCAGTCAAGGGGTTAAAAACTGCCTAATCACAGACAACCTCATTTGTTCCTATCCTACCCATCTATGAAAATGGCCCCATTAAATCCGATCGATTTATCACACGCCCTCATAATAAAGCCCTGTGTGAATATGGCGAGTTTTTAAATTTAGTTTGGGAGAAGTAAGTACGTAAACGTCTTGAGGAATAAAGCTTAAGTGGCATCGTGATATGAATTTACTTGACCTTTTTAACCGAGAAAATCTGCCCCATTATTGATTTGCGCGAGGTGAAAAGCTTCGAGAGGGGCGACGAACGGACGCCGAAAGCAAAGGCAAAGCTCTACCTCTACGTATACGTAGATAGGCGTCGCGACGACGATTATTTTCTAAAATCTTTAGGTTCGAACACACCTGTTACAAACGGGTAGTTTCTCTTAAAAACAAATAATTAAATAACAACCACGAAAAGGGAGGTAGGTAATTAGGAGCGAAACTACAAATAAAAACTCTTTTTATTAGTTATCCCCCAGATAATTATAATTTTAACAATGGGGTTGGTCTATAATTACTATTATTAGGAGACTGTGATGGTTCAATAATTGTTAAGGGGTTAGTTTAACGCTGTGCTGTGCAGATGAAGTTAATAAAATCCTAAATGGGTTGAAACTTCTTTTTAATTGACTTTTATACGCCCACGTAAAGAATCATTAGGGGAATAAATGTTTTTATTTAAGTCTTTATACGTAGGTACCAGAGCTTTATAGAACACCTAAAATCATTTGTTCCTCACTATTAACCTGGATAAAATCTACTTTTAAATATTTGTGCCAATAAACGTATTTCACACCTGAAGAAAATGTAACTTTACGTAACGTATTTATTTCTTTAATTTATTGTTAGAAAATCTATTTAAGCTAAAAGAACTATTTGTTTCCACCATACGATATCTATACAATACGTCCGATACAAAACCACTTGCGTACCTACTGGTCTTAAGGGGATTTAGGGATGCTTTTGTATGTATACCAATAAATACCCTTCTGCATCCGCATTCTTATCGTCTGGGGATTCGCTGATAAAAATACACTTCACTTTACAAATTACTTTCTTACTCCGTTCTTTCCATTCATTCGAATGCTTCGTCGACTTGGATTATTTATGATAAGTAAATGTTTATGGGACAGATGGAAATCTACGGCGAGTTAAATGAAAAAATAATTTAAAAGTACATCAACATTTCATTCAATTTTATCAGCTTGATAATGCTAAAATTATAATCCTCTCGCCTTGATTGCTTCGTTGCTCGAAGTAAACTGTCGCTCCGTTCTCGCAGCTGCTTATTTATAGTCGATACTAGCGAAATATAGGCAACCTACTGTAATCGTTCACGTATGATGGGTTGTCTACAAATGACAAATTATTTAAAAGTGTGAAATTTCAAACAATTAATAACCAACGTCAAATAAACTCTTTTAGGGGCATTTAACTCCTTTGGGATTGAACCCTGGCATATTTTTATTTGTTTTTGAATTAATTAAAATAAATTTTAGGCAAGTACGATCTACGATAATAATTAATTGATATAATGAAGAATCCTTTGGAATAACTCAATTGAGTAAACAAATCCCATATAAATCTCGAGCAATTATCTTGTTATGTCAACGTTAAGAGGGTAGCAGTAATAAGGGTAATAAAATTAAAAATAGTAGGACTTCTGCCTGTAATGATGTCAAAACACAAAACACATTTGTTAAATTAACCAATTAGGAATCCATATTAACGAAATGACTTAATTTAACGATTTTCTTTGTAAACGAAAGACATTTCTAGCGTTGAGGACGACATCGAGTAACCAGTCCTCGATTTAATTGACAAAATTATGATCAGTTTATTGGCTTAATCGAAGCTGATCAAAACTAATCGAAGTACGTTACCATTTGAACTGCGCTATGGTTAATTTGATACACAAACGAAGGAAAGTGAGCTGTCGCACGAATGAGCATTTATTGTTTGAAGAAATGATTAAATTTTAAAAATCTTTTCAGTAAATTGACGAAGCATTCAACCGGTTTGCTATGTCATTTGTTGTTGTTTCTATTTTTAATATTACACCTACCGCAAATTCCTTTAGAAATGATTTAAATTGCGGAACTAGCGTTCTGTATTATTAATTTGTACTTGCAGGAAGCGTGTCAATTATGAGCTACGGTGTTTGAAACACAAAATAGTGGAAAAATAATTACCAAAAGATTTTGTTTGTAAACAGTAAAGGATGTGTTCTGAAATATTATTCTTCACTCATGTTTCTGTTTTTATTAGAGTGTGGTAGAGGTTTAGTGCTCTGTGCTTCAAAATGAGTTTCAAGGGTTAGAAGCACCGAATGTTATCGCACTACTATTATAAAGGCGAAAGTTTGTGAGTGTGTGAGTGTGTATGTTTGTTAGTTCTTCACGTCTAAACGGCTGGAGCGATTTTAAAAAATTTGGTATGGAGTTAGCTGACACCCTGGATTAACACATAGGCTACGTTTTACGGCGGGAAAATATCTTATTCCCATGGGAAAATCGATGAAAATGAATTCGCGGAATATTATAAATGCGAAAGTAACTCTGTCTGTATGCTACACAATCTCGCCTAAAATTTACTGAACCGATTTAAATTAAATTTGGTACAGAGATAGTCTAGAGCCTGAGAAAGGACATAGGCTACTTTTTAATGCGAAAAAAGGGTTGTAAAGGGTTGAAATAGGAAAGTTTGTGCGGAAATTCCGTGATTTTTAAAGATAGAAGCTTGAAACTTATTTTTTAGGCTTTTGATTAGTTATAAATAAATACGACTTTCATTGTTTGTAAAAATTTTACCCTAAAGGGGATAAAATTAGCCGATGAAAGTTTTTGTGTAATGACGTCGTCCAAAAAGCTTACGGCCCAGAAAATTATAATATTAAGTGTAAAAGGTTATAGAGGTTTTGTTTATTTGGATCAATAAAAGTAGTGAATACTAAGCTGTATAAACTATTTTAAACTATAATTAAACTATATTAATCTATAATATTATAAATGCGAAAGTAACTCTGTCTGTCTGTGTGTTACGCAATCACGCCCAAACTACTGAACCGATTTAAATGAGAATTTGATACAGAGATATATAAGTAGATATAATGCTAGAGTCTTGAAACCGTATTTACAACTATTTCAAGCCTTTTGAAGTATTTGAAGCTGTTTTGGTTCAATTTAAGACGTTATATTGTCCTTGAAGTCCTCTTAACAAGCTCTTCAGGTCTTTTGATGTATTTGAAGCCTTTTTGGCTAAATTTAAGGCTTTAAGGTGTGCTCGAAGCTCTTATAGTGTGCTTGAAACCGTATTTACAACTACTTCAAGCCTTTTGAAGTATTTGAAGCTTATTTGGTTCAATTTAAGACGTTATATTGTCCTTCAAGTCCTCTTAACAAGCTCTTCAGGTCTTTTGATGTATTTGAAGCCTTTTAGCTTAACTTAAAGCCTTAAGGTGTGCTCAAAATCCTTAGAATGTGCTTGAAACTCTATTTGCAACTGCTTCAATCTTTTTGAAGTATTTGAAGCTCTGTTGGTTCAATTTAAGCCGTTGTATTGTCCTCGAAGCCCCCTTAACAAGCTCTTCAAGCCTTTTGATGGTTAAATTTGAGGCTTTAAGGTGTGCTCGAAGCTCTTATAGTGTGCTTGAAACCGTATTTACAACTACTTCAAGCCTTTTGAAGTATTTGAAGCTGTTTTGGTTCAATTTAAGACGTTATATTATCCTTAAAGTCCTCTTAACAAGCTTTTCAGGCCTTTTGATGTATTTGAAGCCTTTTGACTTAACCCTAAGCCTTAAGGTGTGCTCGAAATCTTTAGAATGTGCTTTAAGCTCTATTTACAACTGCTTGAATCTTTTTGAAGTATCTATTTAAAGCTCTTTTGGTTCAATTTAAGCCATTATAGTGTCCTCGAGCCCCTTCAAGCCGTTTGATGTATTTGAAGCCTTATGGCTTAACCCTAAGCCTTAAGGTGTGCTCGAAATCTTTAGAATGTGCTTGAAGCTCTATTTACAACTGCTTGAATCTTTTTGAAGTATCTATTTAAAGCTCTTTTGGTTCAATTTAAGCCCTTATAGTGTCCTTGAGCCCCTTCAAGCCGTTTGATGTAATTTGAAGTCTTTTTGGGTTAACTTAAAGCCTTAAGGTGTGCTTGAAATCCTTAGAATGTGCTTGAAACTCTATTTTCAACTGCTTCAACCTTTTTGAAGCATTTGAAGCTCTCTTGGTTCAATTTAAGCCGTTGTATTGTCCTCGAAGCCCCCTTTAACAAGCTCTTCAAACCTTTTGATGTATTAGAAGCCTTTTTGGTTAAATTCAAGCCAATAAAGTGTGCTCTATGCGCAAGTGCTTTAAGTCTCTTAATTTATTTGAAGTCTTTTTCGCCTAGTAGTTAGGGTTTTGAAAGATTTAAAAATTTAATTGGGATTTTAAGGATCAAAGTAAGAACTGTGGGCTTAGGAGTTGGAGTCTTTTTGGAGAGGGCTTTGCTTGCCTCTGGTTTCTAACTAGCTCCTCATTCCTCACAATCCCCATCCCAATCCCATATCTACCCACAGTATTTTTATCATTCCCCTCTAATACCATTATATGTGTGACCTGAAGAGAATTTTAATTTTTGTAACTTCACCATAGATAGTGCACAGATATTAAAAATCAAAACAGTTGTTTTATTGATTCTACATTAAATACCTTGACTTCTATTAAAACCTTTTTTCTAAAAAAAGTTTACAAGGAGAAATTCTTGATGACTTCGAGAAAATGTATGATGTAGCAGTTTATTATCGTTTATAAAAGCGTATTATATCGTTGGCAACAATTACCAATGTTTTTGTAGATGCATGATAACTTTTGAACGTCTTTGTATGTACTACAGCGAGTGGATGATGATGAGCGACCCGAATGGAGATTAATACGCTTGTTCTAATTTAACTTTAGCCGCCAATTTATTAAAGTAAAAGCTATCGTAACGAGGCTGTACACATCATCTAATAAATCGATGACGAAATATAATGGGTTATAAACTGGAAAGTGAGAGAGGAGGGCACGGCATATCGGGGTGAGCGAGAAAGAGCAAGAAAGAAGAGGTCACATCAGGCATGTTTGGAAATAAATTTGTGTTGCTCTTCATTAATTTGTAGTAGAAGCGTATACGTATGTATGTGTATGTATAAATGAATATGCATAGTGGTGGATCGTAGGTAACCATGTTCACATTAATTTCCAATTAAGGCACCGACCGCTTTGCGGCACACGCAATAATAATTAACAAAAACGTGTGCGATAGGATAGTTTGGGGAAATTTTGCATTTCCGGAACCAATTAAATTCTAACAATAATAATTCAGGTGCCGATTCGCAACGAATTAAATGAACGTTCAAACGATTAAATTATTATTGCGTTAAATATGTTTTGCTTATATTTCTGTTCACAACTGGATGAAATGGAAAAGCTTTTGATAATTAAAACTAGTGTAGCAGAGAGTGGGGATAAGGAGGGGGTTGTTAAAAGGAAACCAGTGACGTAGCAGATGCCTGGACTCTATTGGCTCCTTATACGTCACAAGCTTAAAGACACAGGGGTGTAACCAATAAGATACAGGCACCTGAGAGGCTTCAATTGCTTCCCTTGTATACAGGGTGGGCCTTTCTTATTGGCGTTACGAAAGTATGATTCTTTTTGTTTTTTTTCGTTTGAGGCCGTTCATAAAATACGTTCGCATACAAGGGGGTAAGGGAGGTGTCTTGCTGAGTGTGACAAGGGGGGACAGGGGGTCTACGGCAACGTGACGTTTACTGAATTTTTACAGAATCCTTGGACTTTTGATAAATAGAAATATTATTTATTTGTTCGTTACAAAAGTAATTTATTAATTTATTTAAATTTTATTACGAAAATAAAATATATATTTTTCACTATCAAAATTTGTGTATCATCATTCAAAATTTATCATGTTGTGTGTCTCTAACACATTGCAAAGATTTCTTTTTTTAAATGTTATTTAAATAACACCGAAATGAAAAAATGCAATTAGTATATACACAGGGCGTTCCATTTGAAAAAATGAGTTTAGGTAGTACCCGAGTGTAACGGTACACCCTGTATTTATTTATTTATTTGAAAACAATTTTAGATAAATGTAATAAATAAAACCAAAGTTTGTCATTGTTTCGACCCACATGTGGTCATTTTTAAGAGTAAACATTTACTAAAATTTTCAAATTGTCACTATTAATAGTTTGAATAATTTTAGAATATTAATGAGTTCATTTGGTGAAACTTTTACTTGAATTAAACAAATAATAAAGGCACGGTAATTTATGGTCCGTCCCTGTATTCACACTGAAATAATTTTTTGACATTCGTCTAGTTTTATGCAGATTCTATCGTTTTTCGTTTTCCAATTTCTAAACCGATTTCAAATCGTACCTATGTATATACCTTTCACATGCATCGTTTTGGCACAAAAATCGGAAAATGAGTCAACTTCACAGAAGTGTTGTGGTAATTAATCGTCGTTACGAAGGAACGCAACATAAAAGAGAGAGAAATAACAAAAATGGAGCAAAGCCCATTATTTATCCTTGGAGAGCGCCGGGTTGTTCTGCCACTTTGCCCGCTATTTTTAATATCGGCGCAATCCGGATAGGGTAATTAACCCACAATTTTTTATTGTAGCTGAATTTATTTTAGGTTTCAATAACAAACAATGAAAACAGAAAATCGAATGTAGGACTGTGTCCTTATTCCGGCATCTACTGACCCCGTCATCTGCACTTTAAATATCGCAAGTCAACGTAAATAACTCGCTTTTTTTTTCTTAACAAACTCATTAGCTTAACATGAAAATTTAAAATTAATTAATGGGAATTGGGGACATTTAATTTTTTATCTTTGAGCTGCGCGCAAAGACGACTCCGCCCTTTATTACCCCTAAATGCTTGACAGTAAGCTCTGCCTCTGTTCATATAATGTCGAAGGACCTCTACATTCGAGTCTAAAAACCTATCTTAAAAAAATGTGAACAACTCGTGTTTTAATTAGATATCGACTTTAATATAAATCGATGGTGTACCTACCATTCCTTATTAATTAATTTTATTGATTAACTAGTTATGCCCGCTACTTCGTCCGCATGGAATAGTGACTTTTGGCAGCATTTAAATTTTTTTTTCTATATTTTTATTTTCTGGGCCGTAAGCCTTTTTGCCGACGTCATTACACAAAAACTTTCATTCCTTGTTTTTGCCCCCTTTAGGGTAAAATTTTTACAAACTTTAAATGTCGTATTTATATCTAATCAAAAGCCTAAAAAATAAGTTTCAAGCCTCTAGCTTTATATCTACTTATCTATCTCTGTACCAAATTCTCATTTAAATCGGTTCAGTAGTTTGGGCGTGATTGCGTAACACACAGACAGACAGAGTTACTTTCGCATTTATAATATTATAGATTAATATAGTTTAATTATAGTTTAAAATAGTTTATATAGCTTAGTATTCAACTACTTTTATTGATCCAAATAAACAAAACCTCTATAACTTTTTACACTTAATATTTTTATTTTCTAGGCCGTAAGCTTTTTGGACGACGTCATTACACAAAAACTTTCATCGGCTAATTTTATCCACTTTAGGGTAAAAGTTTTACAAACATTGAATGTCGTTTTTATTTATATCTAATCAAAAGCCTAAAAAGTATTTAAAAATTACGGAATTTCCGCACAAACTTTCCTATTTCAACCCCTTAAAACCCTTTTTTCGCATTAAAAAGTAGCCTATGTCCTTTCCCAGGCTCTAGACTTTCTCTGTACCACATTTCATTTAAATCGGTTCAGTAAATTTTAGGCGAGATTGTGTAGCATACAGACAGAGTTACTTTCGCATTTATAATATTCCGCGAATTCATTTTCATCGATTTTCCCATGGGAATAAGATATTTTCCCGCAGTAAAGCGAAGCCTATGTGTTAATCCAGGGTTTCAGCTAACTCCACACCAAATTTTATTAAAATCGCTTCAGCCGTTTAGACGTGAAGAAGTAACAAACATACACACACACACTCACAAACTTTCGCCTTTATAATATTAGTGTGATAAAACAAGCAGTGGCTCAAAAATGATTGATTGGGTCAATAAAAATTGATAACTGATTGATGTTTTGGTTTATTTTGTAAAAAGGTTGTAAAAATCAGCATCTTTTAAAGATAATTTTCAGTACCTAAAGCAGAATCAAAACATTAATTTCAATATTCCATAATCAGCTAATAAGCAGCAATAAATAACTAAAAGGTTTAACCTTCACCAGGAAAGTCCAGAATAATTGAAATTGATTACTTAATAACATACGTTATGATGCACTTTAGAATGCAATGCTTTATATTTTATTGGATTCCTTACTGATAACATTAAATTTTTTATTTTTCGATAACGCCATTTCCATTTACGTAGAAGCTCTATCTAGGCTGCTACAATGATGATGATAATAATAATAATTATTTTTATTATTGGAAGGAATTCGATGAACTTTGCGGTGACCCCACGATAAATTCCCTTGAGCGCCATTTAAATGTGACACAGTACATAACAGTGGACGAGTTGTTTTGTACTTGAACCAAAGGCGTGAATATTAATATGCGAAAAGCTCAAATATCAGAGGACAAATACAACATAAAACTGGTGATCTCATTCCCATTCGTAAAGTTCTCTTTTTCTGCTTTGTTCTTAACGCATAAATCACGAAATCTAGTCGATCTATGAACTTTAACAGTTTAGTTAACAATTAGGTAGGAACTATTTCAAACCACAATAGAAATTGCATTGCATTTGATACAAGTGCCCATACATATATGTACGATTACAGTGGATTCAGTCTCATAAAAATCAAATTGTTGTAAAATTGTTAACCTTTACTAGCCTACACTAAGAGATAATTTGACTCTACTATGCAGTTGAATATTTGCTAGAGATAATACCCTTCATTCAAATAAAAATTACGTCTTTATAGTATTGTTAATGTATTAATAAATAATTTTGTATTTTATTAATTAATTTTTTCATTTCCAAAACACTCAGTATGTAAAAATTTGTTTGAGTTTGACATATTGAGAACTCCTCCGAATTTAAAATTTTAAAAATTTTTAAGATCTATTATTGAGAAATTGTTAATTGTATTTTAATTTTCAATATCATTATTTTCTAAAAATGCTAATAGACTTTGCTTTTTTTTTTTTGAAAATATGCTGATGCACTGAAGGAACATTATCCAAAACACTCAGTATATTTTCTCAATTTTTTCTATTTTTGGCTACAGTATTTTTTTCTACATGAAGAAACCTTTCATTTTTTTTTAAATTTCAAAAGAAATAATTTAAAAATATTCCAAAACACTATATATTTCCTTGACAATTTTTTTTTTGATTGTGTATGAGAATTTGTCTCTTTTGTCAACATTATTTAATGTTTTTAAATTTCACAAAAAAAAAATTGAAAATGTGCTGAGTTTTTATAACAAACACCACTCTGTGGGTTCACCCTGTGCAAACAAAATCCGATTTATTTGTACACTCTCACTGTTTCAAAAGTATTAGGATGAGTATACATACCTACATATCTATTATAGAACTAAACAGGGGACGATAAGAAGCGGGAGTTATGGATATCGCGATATTTGTCATTTTCTTTATTTACAATGAGGCCATTATGTGTCGCAGTGTACATTTACTTTGGAGATAACAACATGTAACAATAGTGATAAACTATGTACATTTTTCATAATGCAACAGAATGGAGATAAAAACTGCATTCTCACTAGTACATCTTGCCCAGAAAGTTATGTAACAGCACAAAACAATACGCCAGAGAAAACAGAAGTTGCAGTGAAAATAAGTTAAAAAAATACCGGCCAAGTGCGAGTCGAACTCACGCACCGAGGGTTCCGTACAAACCTGTATATACGTGGGCGGTCCGATAAGTACTTAGCCTCACCGCCCGATGGCGTCACTATCGTAAGAGAAATACACTATAGTGTAGTACCTTCCTGTAGACGGCTACTGACAAAATTTCAGCCGGATCGGACTTGTAGTTCTGTTTTGAGAGCGTGTGAAAGCAAGGGTGTCCGTTGATTTAAATAAAAATGGAAAAGGAGCAATACCGTTCGGTGATTCGATTTTTGTTTTTGGAAGGGAAATCGCGCAGTGAAATCAAAGAGCGCTTGGATGCAGTTTATGGGGATGCTTCTCCTTCGATGGCGACCGTCAAAAATTGGTTCCGAGAATTCCAACGTGGTCGCACGTCGGTTTTTGATGAGTCACGCCCAGGTGCCCCGAAAACAGCAACCACGGAGGATAACGTGAAGAAAATCCACGATCTCATTTTGGCAGACCGCCGATTGAAGGTGCGGGAGATAGCTGAGATAGTATCCATCTCAAAAGACCGTCTATGGCATATCCTTCATGAAATTTTGGGTATGAGAAAGCTGTCGGCAAGGTGGGTGCCGCGTTTGCTGACTCCGGATAACAAGCACAACCGTGTGACCACTTCAGAGCAGTGTTTGGGGCTGTTTAAGCGCAATCCGAAGGAGTTCTTGCGTCGTTACGTGACCGTCGACGAAACCTGGATCCACTGGTACACACCAGAGACCAAGGAACAATCAAAACAGTGGACTTTACCCGGTGAACCTGCTCCGAAGAAGGCGAAGACTATCCCATCAGCTGGAAAGGTGATGGCTACCGTTTTCTGGGATTCGCAGGGTGTGATATACATTCACTACTTGGAGAAGGGCAAAACGGTCACAGGGCAGCGCTATGTTGAATTGTTGGGCCGATTTGACGCCGAATTAAAAAAAAACGGCCCCACTTGGCGAAGAAAAAAGTGCTCTTCCACCACGATAATGCACCGGCTCACACCTCCGCGGTCGCCACGGCTAAATTGGTTGAATTGGGCTACGAACTGCTGCCCCATCCACCTTATTCTCCAGATTTGGCCCCGTGCGACTTCTTTTTGTTTCCTCACTTGAAAAAGTCACTCGCCGGGCAGAAATTTCACTTGAAAGAGGAAGTAATCGCCGCCACGGAGGCCTACTTTGCAGACCTCGAGAAAAGTTTTTTTTTAGACGGGTTAAAGAAGTTGGAACATCGCTGGGTCAAGTGTGTTGATTTAAAAGGAGATTATATTGAAAAATAAACAGCATTTTTTCCAAAATTTTTGTTTTTTCATTTCTAGGCTAAGTACTTATCGGACCGCCCACGTATGTGATGTAACTAAAAATTTAAGGTTTTCGGAATTTTTCCTTTATATGTGCTATAAAACATTGCTTCATGCCAAATTTCAAGATTCTAAATCGACTGGAAGTACCCTTTAGGTTTTGATTCCCTTGCGAGTAGTTGCGAGTTTGAAAATATGCGGCTTAAATTGCTGTTTCTTTTGATTGCGTTGACATAGAAGTTTTATTTTGTTACAGCTTAAAGGTATTATAGACCTGAGTATTTGATATGAATTTTAATTTAATACCTGTACGCGTTCATGAGGAAAGGGGTAGTAACTTTAAAATTATTAAAAATATTTTTATTATATGATGTAACTAAAAATTTACGGTTTTCGCAATTGTTCCTTCATCTGTGCTATAAGACGTTGCTTCGTACCAAATTTCAAGATTCTGAGTTCACGGGAAGTACCTACCCTGTAGGTTTTGATTCGAAAATTTGCGGAAATTTGCGGCATAAACGGCTGTATCATTTGATTGCGTTGGCTTAGAAGTTTGATTTTTTTCACAGCTCCAAGGGACAATAGACCTGAGTATTTGGTATAAATTTTAGCTTGATACCTCAACGCGTTCCTGAGGAAAAGGGTCTTGACAGACGGACGGACGGACGGACAACGAAGTGATCCTATAAGGGTTCCGCTTTTTCCTTTTGAGGTGCGGAACCCTAAAAATTAACCAAATATATTTCTCAAAGAATTTTGGATAGTCTACAGAAAAAAAGATACTGGGGGTGGGGGAAAGAGGGAAGAGGCTTGAGTAATTTTACTTCAAATTACATTTAAAAAGAAAATCTAACGTCAGCTTTTTGCTGGTTTTGAATCCCTGCACCAGAATTTAAAATACAGAAAGGGAGGAGAGAGAGGCCCGAGAAAATTTTCATCAAGTATCATTATGTAAAGTGAGAGGTTCAATTTTTAATTTAAGGAACTGTTGTTACAATTTCATTTTATTAAGTCTTACCAAAAGGGGAAGGAGCCAAAAAGTAAATAGCAGATAATTGTTTGTGCACATTCCCTACCTAGCACTTTTAAGTTTGCGCCAAAAAGTAAAAATAAAAGACAGTACAGCACGGGCCCTTTCTCCCTATTAAATCCTTTTTGTATTTTTTGTTTTCGTTACCAACATAATAGATTACTTGGTAGTGATAAGCTAACCACGCGAAATAAAAGAATCCCGCCAACACGTAACAAAAGCACGCGAAGAACAGAACGAAATTACGTGCAACTAAACAACTTGTCGACTGTGGATTTACACCCGTAAATACACGGATACAGTTTACAGCTCGTTATTAATAAGCTGGAGCTGGATTTAAACCGAAACCTGTAAAAAGTAACTACTAATGCACCTACAAGACCAATAATAATTTGCTCTTTGGTGTATCTAAATAATGAAATTCCATTCACCTACTTCTAAATTGTAGTTGGGCTTGTCGATGTTATGTCGCCTATATAGGACAGACAGGGAGACGTATTGGCACATGACTAAAGGAACACCTCAAGATTGCAATGTTCTATGTTTTGGCTGAAACAGTAGGTGCATAGAGACCTTAGAAAATATGTTTCTATTTTTCTTAAACATTCTGTTTTTAACAAATGTTATTTGGAAAATTATTTGTAACACTAATTTAAAAATTGTCACGTCCTAAAACCGAAACCTGTAAAAAGTAACTATGAAGGTACAATTTATTTCATCACCAATAATGTTCTCTGGGGTTGTTCATAAAATACGTCACGGTATAATTAGCTTTTTTTGACCTCCTCCCCCCCGGTTGTCACGCTGTGTCACATTTTCTGTGACCCCCCTGTAAATATTACGTCACAAAAACTAAACCCCTCCCCCTTGAACATGATAAATTCTGGTTGATAATACACAAATTTTGATAGTGAAAAATATTCATTTTATTATGATAAATAAAATATTTTTTGTAACGAACAAATAAATAAATAATATTTCTATTTATCAGAAGTCCAAGGATTCTGTAAAAATTCAGTAAAATTTTTTGATGAACGGCGAACGTCACGTTGCCGTAGACCCCCCGTCACTCCTTGTCACACTCAGCAGGACCCCTCCCCACCCCCTTGTATGCGAACGTATTTTATGTACGGCCCCTTTAACACATTTCAGTAATGTATATTCCATTTACTCTATTTATATTATAGTAGTTGGGCTTGTCTGTGTTATGCATGTCGCTTACATAGGACAAATAGGCAGACGTTTCAGCACATGACTAAACGAACACCACGAGAGTTGCTTGAAGATTAACAATAGTCGATACTTTTGCATGGAAATTCAAAACAGACTTGTTTTTAATCTGTTTAAAATATTCTAGATTTTTTTGAGAATGTTATGTTTCAGAGCTATTCCTTTAAACTTTTTAAAATTATTTATAATATTTATTTGAAAATTGTCATGTCGTAAAATTCGTACAAATTTTACAAGAATTAGTGTGCCCAAACTATTTTTTTAAATATCTCAAGTATAACACGGTTTGTTTAACAAAAAAATAATCGTTACGTTGTATTTTATGGCAGCAACTTTTTAATAACTTTTTTAATTAATGCGTACCTAACTAATTCTAATTATAATTACTCCCCTTTCATTATTTTTTCTGTAATTGTGATAATTCATATATTGTTAAATAATTGAGGAGTGAACTTGTTTTGTTATATTTATTGTATCTGTGGCTTTGGCATTTCGATAATATAATTCTTTGTATCAGTTACTAAATATATTATGTATGTAGTAAATACGTTTGGTGCACTTGTAGGTCTTGTAAAATGAACTGGAACTCCGCAACTGAAATTGATATCCCACTTTCATTTCATTTTTACAATAAAAAGTATCGCTTGATAAATATGATCGTTACTATGTCACTCACTATGATTAGTTGATAAAAAACCAAATAAACGTAAGTACTTATAGGGGAGGGTGAAGACAATAATCTTAGTTAATATTTTTTAAACAATTATTAAATTTAAGAAAATTATAGATTGAAAAGGAATTCATTTTAATTTACTTATGTATTACGATGTACCATATGATGATATTCTTATTAGATAATTATGTTGGAGTCGTACCCCAAAAAAATTAATGTAAAAGAACTGCAAGTTATGCGATTAAAGAAGGAAAACGAGGAGAAGGAAAATTGGGAGAAGGAGAAAACGAAAATTGAGGAGAGGAGGAATAAGATGAAGGAGAAAAAGAAGGAGTAGGGAGGGGAGAAGAAGAAGAAGAATGTTTTGACAAGAGTTCGATATAAAAATACAGAATCAGATGCAAAAGTGGATATAAAAAAGTATGTGGAACTTCCGCAGCTTATAAAGAAGAAGCAGAGGCCTCCTGCAATATTAACTTCACATAAAATTGAAATAATCTTGTAGTTTGAGGGTGGCGAAGGGTTGCAGTTGCCACCATACAATTTCCTACTCAGTGTTTTGTCACTTCAGAATTTTAAAATAAAACAGGCCGAAGAAAAGAAGTTTAAGAAGGTAAAATAATTTAACGTTATTTCTTAAACTTTCCGGACTTTCCTTACACCTTACTTTAAATTCACAGTACTCCTAGCCGTCTCACTTAAAAAGCTGAAGTTATGCCCAATTTTAGTTTCAATTTCTAACCCTGAATTAATGTATGGAACCAAAAAATCTTCTAGCTAAAAAGAGGGTCACCAATTTTTATATAATTTAAGAATAAAATTTACAACTATTTTTGGCTTACCTACTATTTTATTCCTAATACGTTTTTTGTTTTATTTTGAAATTAGTATTAAGTATCTACTGTTGAAATAATCTTGTAGTTTGGAGGTGGCGAAGGGTTGCAGTTGCCACCATACAATTTCCAACTCACCATTTTGTCACTTTAGAATTTTAAAATAAAACAGGCCGAAGAAAAGATGTTTAAAAGGTAAAAGAATTTAACGTTATTTTTTTTAAATTTTATTTTGGATAAGTATTCACAGAACTAAAGTTCAATATTTCTTCGTGGGTGTAAAACGTATTTATTTTTCATATTTCCTTAGAATAATTTCGGCAGTTAACTTATTTCTTACTACCTACCTACTGTAAAAACTGTAGTTAAAATCATTGCAAAGAATTTAGCGGTTTACATCAGCACCGAGCTATTTTAAATTTTCTTAGAGTTTTAGGTACATAAGTACTTATGTACATGTTTCATGATGTTTGTATTATGCATGGATGTATATTTTTCGAATCGAAAATGTACGCGCCGTGTGTATACTTGTAAATTAACATTTCTGAAATTATGTTTATTAACTTGAAAGAAGCAGCGAGTGGCGATTAACGTTTCGCTTGTGTATTTTCTTGAGGATTTTACACGCGTTTGAACACGAACGAAGAATGTAAAATACATAATGTTAACGTACATAATACGTAAGCAAATTAAAATTTCATATTACATAAAAATAATAAAGAGATCGTATTTTTAAAAGCATTTTTATTAATGTTAACAAGCGTTGAAGATCGTACTTCCCTCAGTAAATTTTAGAGAGCCTTTGAAGCTCTTAAGTATCGTAGCAGATCAAGTTCAATAACTATTAGTAATAAAAAAGAACAGGCGTTCGTAAAGCAGTTTCAGAACTACAATAAAAATCACTTTTAATACACTCACACACGGTTATAACGTACCACATTTGTGAGCATTTAATAGAAAAACAACTTTTATAACGTATTTATTTATGATAAGTTTTTTACGTACTCCTGATATAAAGTACTACGTTCGAAAAAATCAAATACATCGTATTTTTTGGAGTTTCTATAAAGGATTAATAAAAACAAAACAAAGAGACTATAAGAAAATGTGTTTAAGTTTGTTATAACGAACTTTTAATGTAGCGTTTCGATTTTTATAGTTCTCTCGAGTACGTTATAGACGAGTTTCACTGCAGTTTGGTTTGTTTCGTCATCCAGAATTGTTTAAAAATTTCTGACCCCTCCCAGCCGCTTACAAAGACTTAATAAAATGTGTTGAGACTCCACAAGAAAGATTTACTCTATAACGAATTTTTAATTAAAAGGGAAAGGAGATTATAGCAACTCTTTCAATTCAAAAGTTGATGTAAAATTTTCAAACAACCCTTTTTCTTAAATGAGGTTTTACAGGACTTTTCCTCCTCCTTGTCCTCAATTTGAGTTCACTTAATTAATGGTGATCGATTCCTGATCTAAGTAACTATGAGTTAAAACATAAATGACTATTTATTCCAATTAAACTCAGAAAAAGTTTACAAATTTTAATAAGTTTAGTTAGAATTTTATATCGGGTTCTACACCTGCCTGCGTATAAATTATTTTTTCATTTGGGCTTGGTGATAAAACTGTTAATAACTACCTTAATTAATTAATTGTGTCAATTATGTAGACTTTCTTACCTAAACATCTTTGACGAATTATAGAAAGTGGTATGTCATTACCTGTAAAAGAAAGAAAGCATAAATTAGATGTCAGTAATTTTGTAGGTACCTACTCTACTTGTTTCATAATAGTACATAATTAACAATATTGTATTACTTGTATATCATTAAAAAAGTTTCTACTGTGCTATGTTAATGATCTGAAGGAACAATTAATGAACTAATTGTAATAAAAACCATTAAACTTTTAGCTTTTTAAACTTTCCTAGACTATTATCATTCAAAGTCTTGAACAGACAAAATACTGAGTTAAAAAATTTTAGGGTGGTAACTGTTATCCCTTCATTACTGTTTGAAATTATGAATCTATTCAATAAAATCGTACAGGTAAATTAATCAGTCATAAAGTTTATATTTAATGTTAATTTTTGTGGGACAGAGTGTAACTCATGTTAGTACCTACATACAAAAATGTGATAATAATTGTAAAATCATTTATATTCCAAATGCATATTGTAATTGGTAAACTGTAGACGAGTACTAGCGTTGTAATATGCATTAACATTAAAATTAAAACCTCAGTCTTTCTTAAAACCATTGAGGTACTATTATGAATCAATATTATTGATCCTCGGTAAGTACTATAATAAAAGAACAATATTAAAGACTTCTGTCACTTAGGTCCTTATACGAATATAATTACATATTGTTGCCGAGGGCGAGACTTTAATAACATTTACTGAAGAAGAAACTTGACGTTATAATAATTAAACTAATAATAAATAATATACGGACGTATGACAAGCGTGGGGTGGTACCCCCCAACAAGGGTGTGATTTGATTAAAAATTGAAATAGCAAAAGGTATTTTTGGTTTTTTATTTTATTTTATAACAGAAAATTAATTAATTTCAGTTTATGTTTGAATAGATATTTTTTTTATTTTAAATTCCTTATCTTTGGGTTATTCCCATTTTGTGACTTCATATTAATTGTCATTAACTTGCATATTTTTAATTCCCAGTTCGAGACCTATGACTTATATATGCCTGCGCATTACATATGTAGTTTAATTTATATACTTCTATATACCTACGAGCACTTGAGTTGGACCAAACATACTAAATATTAAATATTAAAAATTGGAAGTTTATAAAACATTATGTATAAGAAAATGACAAGACAACAACAACAACACTCACTTCGTTCGTGGTGTCTTTACAAACCGTAACCTTGCGATCCTAAGAAATCAAATAAAATCATCAAGGACTGAAAATATTCGTTAAAATGTAATTTCAAACCGCTACTCCAATTTATTTTGGAGATACGTCTAGGGGGTAGCTTGAAAATGGTCACCCTGTATACTATTACAATCCCGCAATCAAACTTAGCTCTTTAGAATCTATTATTATTAATTTTATTTATTAATGGATATTTTCAGCTGCAATTGGGACTATATTTTCCAATCTATTGCGTTTCTTTTTGTAGGTAGATAAAATTATGATATTTTTATATAAATTCTGATCAGTTTTGATTCTATCTATGTATTATATTATAGTCTACTGTGAATAGTATATGTATGATGTCGGCGTATGCATATTTAAAAGCTCATCATTGAACAAAAAAAATGAATTTCATCCTTCAGTCGCTACTGTTTACTGTTTAAAATTCATTTGACGTTTAGTTGAAGAGTTTTTCATCCGGTGCATGTTGTGTGGCAAACTGAATAATATGTTAAGACAATATTACATCCTGTCACACAGGACAATGCAATAAGGATGCATTTTTATTAAACGCAAATACATTTAGAAAAATAAATATCTAATCAAATACAACTCATAGTGTTCTTGAAGCCTCTTCACAAGTGCTTAAACGTTTTTGATGTATTTGAAGACCATTGGGTTTAGTAATTGTTCTTATAGTGAGCTTGAAGCCCTCTGTGGAGGTGTTTTTAAGCCTTTCGTTATATTTTAAGCCCATTTGGTTTAATATGAACCCTTATATTGCCTTCAAAGCCCCCTTAACAAGTGCTTCAAACTTTTTGATGTAATTAAAGCTTTTTTGGTTTGATGCAAGCCCTCATCGTGTTTTCGAAGACTTTTCACAAATGTTTGAAGCTTTTTGATGTATTTGAAGCCCATTGGTTTAAGTTCTTGTTCCCATAGTGAGCTTAAAGCCCTCTTTGGAGGTGTTTGAAGCCTTTTGTTATATTTTAAGCCCATTTGGTTTAATATGAACCCTTATATTGCCTTCAAAGCCCCCTTAACAAGTGCTTCAAACTTTTTGATGTAATTAAAGCTTTTTTGGTTTGATGCAAGCCTTCATCGTGTTTTCGAAGACTTTTCACAAGTGTTTGAAGCTTTTTTATGTACTGGAAGCCCATTGGTTTAAGTTCTTGTTCCCATAGTGAGCTTAAAGCCCTCTTTGGAGGTGTTTGAAGCCTTTTGTTATATTTTAAGCCCATTTGGTTTAATTTGAACCCTTATATTGCCTTCAAAACCCCCTTAAAAAGTGCTTCAAACTTTTTTATTAATTTAAAGCTCTTCTGGTTTAATTCAAGCCCTCACGGTGTTCTCAAAGCCTCTTCACAAGTGCTTGAAGCTTTTTGATGTATTTGAAGCCCATTGGGTTTAGTTCTTGTTCCCATAGTGAGCTTGAAGCACTCTTTGGAGGTGTTTGAAGCCTTTTGTTATATTTTAAGCCCATTTGGTTTAATATGAACCCTTATATTGTCTTCAAACCCCTTAAAGTGCTTCAAACTTTTTTATTAATTTAAAGCTCTTCTGGTTTAATTCAAGCCCTCACGGTTTCTCAAAGCCTCTTCAAAGTGCTTGAAGCTTTTTGATGTATTTGAAGCCCATTGGGTTTAGTTCTTGTTCCCATAGTGAGCTTGAAGCACTCTTTGGAGGTGTTTGAAGCCTTTTGTTATATTTTAAGCCCATTTGGTTTAATATGAACCCTTATATTGCTTCAAAGCCCCTTTACAAGTGCTTCAAACTTTTTATTAATTAAAGCTTTTGGTTTAATTCAAGCCCTCACGTGTTTCAAAGCTTTCACAATGTTGAAGCTTTTTATGTATTTGAAGCCCATTGGTTTAGTTCTTGTTCCCATGTGAGCTTAAGCCTCTTTGGAGGTGTTTGAAGCCTTTTGTTATATTTTAAGCCCATTTGGTTTAATATGAACCCTTATATTGCCTTCAAACCCCCTTAAAATGCTTCAAACTTTTTGATTAATTAAAGCTTTTTGGTTTGATTCAAGCCCTCACGTTTTTCGAAGACTTTTCACAAATGTTTGAAGCTTTTTTATGTATTGGAAGCCCATTGGTTTAGTTCTTGTTCCCAAGTGAGCTTAAAGCCCTCTTTGGAGGTGTTTGAAGCCTTTTGTTATATTTTAAGCCCATTTGGTTTAATATGAACCCTTATATTGCCTTAAAACCCCCTTAAAAAATGCTTCAAACTTTTTGATGTAATTAAAGCTTTTTTGGTTTGATTCAAGCCCTCATCGTGTTTTCGAAGACTTTTCACAAATGTTTGAAGCTTTTTTATGTATTGGAAGCCCATTGGTTTAAGTTCTTGTTCCCAATGTGAGCTTAAAGCCCTCTTTGGAGGTGTTTGAAGCCTTTTGTTATATTTTAAGCCCATTTGGTTTAATATGAACCCTTATATTGCCTTTAAAACCCCCTTAAAAAATGCTTCAAACTTTTTGATGTAATTAAAGCTTTTTTGGTTTGATTCAAGCCCTCATCGTGTTTTCGAAGACTTTTCACAAATGTTTGAAGCTTTTTTATGTATTGGAAGCCCATTGGTTTAAGTTCTTGTTCCCAATGTGAGCTTAAAGCCCTCTTTGGAGGTGTTTGAAGCCTTTTGTTATATTTTAAGCCCATTTGGTTTAATATGAACCCTTATATTGCCTTCAAAGCCCCCTTAACAAGTGCTTCAAACTTTTTGATGTAATTAAAGCTTTTTTGGTTTGATGCAAGCCCTCATCGTGTTTTCGAAGACTTTTCACAAATGTTTGAAGCTTTTTGATGTATTTGAAGCCCATTGGGTTTAGTTCTTGTTCCCATAGTGAGCTTGAAGCACTCTTTGGAGGTGTTTGAAGCCTTTTGTTATATTTTAAGCCCATTTGGTTTAATATGAACCCTTATATTGTCTTCAAAGCCCTCTTTACAAGTGCTTCAAACTTTTTTATTAATTTAAAGCTCTTCTGGTTTAATTCAAGCCCTCACGTTGTTCTCAAAGCCTCTTCACAAGTGCTTGAAGCTTTTTGATGTATTTGAAGTCCATTGGGTTCAGTTCCTACTCTAATAGTGAGCTTAAAGCACACTTCGGAGGCTTTTGAAGCCTCTTGATATAGTTGAAGCCCATTAGACTTAATTCGAGTCTTTAAGTTGGGGTCCAAGCCCTCAAAGACAATTGTTCCAAACTTTTTGATGTATTTAAAGCTTTTCCGGACTGGGACTTCTTGTAAGTGCTTTGGGTTTAGTGAATTTTGATTTTGTTAGAAAGGTGCAGGATTCTCCCAGCTTTGGTTAAGTTAGGTTACGTTTTGAATTGCATAGAAAACGATATTAAAACCAAATAAAGCTAAAATGCAGTTGACTGGCTCAAAATTTCATCCGCTTGGGAAAACAATGGCTCTCCATGATATTATTACTTGTACATAGATACATTGTATATTTTCCAGCAGACTCATCATCTGCATCTGGTTGTATGGTATGTACGTGTATCTTTGTACTTTGTTCTGTTTGTTCGCGTATCAGTGTGCGCCACTATTGTGAATCAATTGAATTGAATTGCATAGCTGACCCGACAGACACTATTTAACTGTTAATTTATGCATGCAAACATTTTGTATAGGTCTATGTCTACAATTCGTTCTGCGCTTTCATTAAATAAACGTGGATAATTTTCTCTTAAAGTAATCACCTTTATATTATGAAAATGTTCGTAATATTTTTGCGATTTGTACAAGAACCAAGGAAATAAAAAGGCACCCTTATGATAAAGTGGTAACACTTCGAACACCCTCAATATTTATTAAAAAAAATTATTTTATTACAATTGAATATTTTTTCACTGTACTATTTAGATTTCTCATCGTTATTGTATTATTTATATCACCTGTCTTGTATCGCCTATATCCCCACCTTATTGTACTTGTTTCCTATTAAAATTGTAAACCATCTTCTTAAATTTGTTATTTACCACTTAAGTTTGAGTTCGTAAATGAAAAATGTAAATTACAAAAGTATTAGGGGCTTTAAAAAAGTACAATTATGAAAAAAAATTGTTTTTTAAGAAAGCTCAAAAATAGAATCAGAGTTTATAAAATATTCAGTGATTCAAACGACTACTACATTCAGTTAGTTACAAAACTATAGCATTAAATAATTTAAAGTGTTGAAAACACGATTTGAGCCAGTTGTTTGATTGATTTGATGAACTGTAGCATTGACCTCCACGATCAGATTCAACAGTCACATTACCGAATGTACGACTGGCAAGTTTAAATTGATATTTTTAATTAAATGCTATTTTGATGGCTCTGTTAAGATCACTAATGTCTCCCATTTAATTATGATGGCGATTAGTAAATAATAACTGCGAAGTAAATGTATGTATCTAGTTTGTTGCAATTCTGTAGATTTATTATCTATTATTTATCAAAATCCTAACTATTATCGTAAATAATAATAATATAAATAACATTTATCTTTAATAGAATTCTGACATTTTATGCAAAAGATTTTGTCATCATCATACATCATAAAAGTTCACT
Source organism: Agrilus mali (assembly GCA_029378335.1). Taxonomy (NCBI): domain Eukaryota; kingdom Metazoa; phylum Arthropoda; class Insecta; order Coleoptera; family Buprestidae; genus Agrilus; species Agrilus mali. Next base: position 3,222,796 of record CM055655.1, on the reverse strand, counting down.
CTGTATAGTTTAAAAAAATAATATAATAAAGTAATTCTGAGGGATGAGAAAGTCGTTTCAATTTTTCAGCTGACTATCATAATTTACCTGAAGAAGGAAGATAAGAAAATTCAGCGAAACGTTCGTTCGATTATGTAAATTGAAAAAAAAACTTTTTCAGTCCTTTCATTAGTTATATTATTTTTTTTTACAAAAACAGTACGCACATTGCCTATTGCCGTACTATGCCTGACGATGAAACATTTATAAAGAAATAATTTTTTATCGGTTCTAATTTCGAAATAACCGCCTCCCCTCAGACTTTTTATTTATTTTCTACAACTACAAATATTTATTACCTATAAAAATTGTAGTTCTTACTGTATCTCACGAATTTTAATAGTTTTGGTAACGTTAGTGGTGTAACTTTTTTAGATGCAGTGTTACGACATAAAAAACGGTTAGGTACTATTGGAAAACATTTCGTTTTAGTTACAATGTATTTTTTGTAACTGTATGAAAGTTGTATCCTGTAAATTCACGTTAAATTTACACAATATCCTTTTGTTAAATTGATTTGGACTGAGAGAACGATTTGAACATTTATTTTATTTTATTTCACGTCGCAACTTTCATTAAGAAGTTTTTGATGCACTTAAGGGGATGTCCATTGATTACGAAAAGTTTGTTTGTTAAAGTTAGACTCCCCACATCCTTATTGAGTTTTTTATTTTTCTATTTGGTGAAACTTCCAATCTCTTTAACGTGAAATTTACCCTATACTGAATTACTAGCTATGCCCCCGACTTCGTCCCCGTGGAATAGTGACTTTCGACAGCATTTAAATTTTTTTTCTTCTATAGGTATTTTTATTTTCTGGGCCGTAAGCCTTTTTGCCGACGTCATTACACAAAAACTTTCATTCCTTATTTTTGCCCCCTTTAGGGTGATATTTTTACAAACTTTAAATGTCGTATTTATTTCTAATCAGAAGCCTAAAAAATAAGTTTCAAGCCTCTAGCTTTATATCTACTTATCTATCTCTGTACCAAATTCTCATTTAAATCGGTTCAGTAGTTTGGGCGTGATTGCGTAACACACAGACAGACAGTGTAACTTTCGCATTTATAATATTATAGATTAATATAGTTTAAAATAGTTTATATAGCTTAGTATTCAACTACTTTTATTGATCCAAATAAACAAAACCTCTATAACTTTTTACACTTAATCTTTTAATTTTCTGGGCCGTAAGCTTTTTGGACGACGTCATTACACAAAAACTTTCATTCCTTATTTTTGTCCCCTTTTGTGTAAAATTTTTACAAACTTTAAATGTCGTATTTATTTCTAATCAGAAGCCTAAAAAATAATTTTCAAGCCTCTAGCTTTATATCTACTTATCTATCTCTGTACCAAATTCTCATTTAAATCGGTTCAGTAGTTTGGGCGTGATTGCGTAACACACAGACAGACAGAGTTACTTTCGCATTTATAATATTATAGATTAATATAGTTTAATTTTAGTTTAAAATAGTTTATATAGTTTAGTATTCAACTACTTTTATTGATCCAAATAGACAAAACCTCTATAACTTTTTACATTTAATATTTTAATTTTCTGAGCCGTAAGCTTTTTGGACGACGTCATTACACAAAAACTTTCATCGGCTAATTTTATCCCCTTTAGGGTAAAAATCTTTACAAACATTGAATGTCGTATTTATTTATATCTAATCAAAAGCCTAAAAAATCTTTAAAATTACGGAATTTCCGCACAAACTTTCCTATTTCAACCCCTTACAACCCTTTTTTCGCATTAAAAAGTAGCCTATGTCCTTTCTCAGGCTCTAGACTATCTCTGTACCAAATTTCATTTAAATCGGTTCAGTAGTTTGGGCGTGATTGCGTAACACACAGACAGACAGAGTTACTTTCGCATTTATAATATTATAGATTAATATAGTTTAATAATAGTTTAAAATAGTTTATATAGCTTTGTATTCAACTACTTTTATTGATCCAAATAAACAAAACCTCTATAACTTTTTACACTTAATATTTTAATTTTCTGGGCCGTAAGCTTTTTGGACGACGTCATTACACAAAATCTTTCATCGGCTAATTTTATCCCCTTTAGGGTAAAATTTTTACAAACATTGAATGTCGGATTTATTTATATCTGATCAAAAGCCTAAAAAATCTTTAAAAATTACGGGATTTCCGCACAAACTTTCCTATTTCAACCCCTTACAACCCTTTTTTCGCATTAAAAAGTAGCCTATGTCCTTTCTCAGGCTCTAGACTATCTCTGTAGCAAATTTCATTTAAATCGGTTCAGTAAATTTTAGGCGAGATTGTGTAGCATACAGACAGAGTTACTTTCGCATTTATAATATTCCGCGAATTCATTTTCATCGATTTTCCCATGGGAATAAGATATTTTCCCGCAGTAAAACGTAGCATATTTTTTAATGCACAATATTGTTTCACCTCAGAAAATTTATACAGACTTTTTAGTGTAATAAAGTTTAAAAAATTAGTTGTTGAAGCTCGCAAAAGTGGAATAAAAATTGTAAGAAGTATTTAAAAATTTTTAACGAGACCTGACCTCTCACCATCCACCCCTAGCAATATTATTTGGGGAAGAATGTTTCGACTTTGTCGACCTTTTTCAAAAGACTTTTTAATTAGAGTATGTTACTAACCGAAAAGCTCCTTAAGCTACATGTTAAGATCATTAAATATTGTGGGCTTCAAATTATTCAAAATTAGGTACCTTATTTTGTGATGAATTGAGTATACCCAAAATCACCCAAAAAAAGTTCTCACAAACACAGAAATATAACCAACTAGTTAACTAACAACCAAACAATTTAATTATGATTGCAAATAAAGACTACTTCTATACCGCTCGATGGATGCAAAATTATTACAAAATTGAATCGACGTCTAGACAGACTTAATGAAGCAACTGGAACTGAGTATTGAATTCTATGTTGAAAGCGCCAATTATAACAATACAATTAAATCGGCGTCTCATTATCGCAATGGGTCAGAGGGATTAAAATAACAGACGTATGTAAACATTACTTAATTACGCCTGTATGTTAATAAAACGTGAAAAACGTTGCTGAATGAATGTTCTAATAGTTCAAAAAGTTATCACGGGAATGCAAATAACGCGGCAAAAATCAAATCCATTTTCTTGGCGGCTTAAATAATTAATGGGTTAGTGATAAAAAAAAATACGAATAATATTTTTGTTTCTTATATAAATACCATATAAGTACGTAATAAAAATAAAACATTTTTTTTAATACTGTCTCACTTAAAAACCTACCTACATTATCATTATTTAATTTAATGATATATGTTAAAATAAATAAATGGTAAAATTTTGGCTCAATTTATATTATGGTGTTATGGACGATCGATATCGGTGGCACTTTTTATTTAAACGAATAGACAAACTGGAAAATTGACGACGATCTTCGTTATTATTCCTGTAAAACAGAATGTTGTTGAGTTCTCTTTTGAAGCATTAGTTCAGCCAATTTGCTTAGGAAATTCAGTAACACTCAGGCAGTTATTTTAAACATTGTTGCAAGTCGACGGCGTAAAAGGGCCTTCAATTATTCAGTAGGTAGTTTTAGGCCAACGACGTTGCAAACTTCCTGTTTTCTTACTTTCAAAGAAACTGATAATAAAGAAAGCTACAGTATTGTTATTGAGAAGTTCAGTGTAAACCATTAATTTAACGATTCGTAACTATAGTTTGAGTCATATAAAGTGGTAGATCAGACAATAAAGATGCCAATAGAGGCAACTTTGTAAACTTTTTTGTGTTGTTACTTTCAAAGAAGCTGACAACAAACGATGCTGCAGCTGTACTGTTGATTGGTTGACTGTGGACCATTAATTTAACAATAATATCTATAGTTTGAGTTATATAAAGTGGTTGCACAGGTAATAAAAATGACAAGGACGAAATTGTAAACGTTCTGTTTTCTTATCTTCGATTGATAATATAGAAATCTATTGCTGTAGGTACTATTGAGCAGTTTAGGGTGAACTATTAATTAAACGACCCATATCTATAGTTTGAGTCATATAAAGTGGTAATCCAGTAAGTAAAAATGCCAAAAGAGGCGACTTTGTAAACTTTTTTGTGTTCTTAATTTCAAAGAAGCTGACAACAAACAATGCTACAGCTGTACTGTTGAGTTGTTGACTGTGGACCATTAATTTAACAATAATATCTATAGTTTGAGTTATGTAAAGTGGTTGCTCAGGTAATAAAAATGACAACAAGGACGAAATTGTAAACGTTCTGTTTTCTTATCTTCGATTGATAATATAGAAATCTATTGCTGTAGGTACTATTGAGCAGTTTAGGGTGAACTATTAATTAAACGACCCATATCTATAGTTTGAGTCATATAAAGTGGTAATCCAGTAAGTAAAAATGCCAAAAGAGGCGACTTTGTAAACTTTTTTGTGTTCTTAATTTCAAAGAAGCTGACAACAAACAATGCTACAGCTGTACTGTTGAGTTGTTGACTGTGAACCATTAATTTAACAATAAGATCTATAGTTTGAGTTATGTAAAGTGGTTGCTCAGGTAATAAAAATGACAACAAGGACGAAATTGTAAACGTTCTGTTTTCTTATCTTCGATTGATAATATAGAAATCTACTGCTGTAGGTACTATTGAGCAGTTTAGGATGAATTATTAATTAAACGGTCCGAAACTATAGTTTAAGTCATATAAAGTGGTAATCCAGTAAGTAAAAATGCCAAAAGAGGCGACTTCGTAAACTTTTTTGTGTTCTTAATTTCAAAGAAGCTGACAACAAACAATGCTACAGCTGTACTGTTGAGTTGTTGACTGTGAACCATTAATTTAACAATAATATCTATAGTTTGAGTTATGTAAAGTGGTTGCTCAGGTAATAAAAATGACAACAAGGACGAAATTGTAAACGTTCTGTTTTCTTATCTTCGATTGATAATATAGAAATCTACTGCTGTAGGTACTATTGAGCAGTTTAGGGTGAACTATTAATTAAACGGTCCGAAACTATAGTTTAAGTCATATAAAGTGGTAATTCAGTCAGTAAAAATGCCAAAAGAGGCGACTTTGTAAACTTTTTTGTGTTCTTAATTTCAAAGAAGCTGACAACAAACAATGCTACAGCTGTATTGTTGAGTTGTTGACTGTGGACCATTAATTTAACAATAATATCTATAGTTTGAGTTATATAAAGTGGTTGCACAGGTAATAAAAGTGACAACAAGGACGAAATTGTAAACGTTCTGTTTTCTTATCTTCGATTGATAATATAGAAATCTACTGCTGTAGGTACTATTGAGCAGTTTAGGGTGAACTATTAATTAAACGGTCCGAAACTATAGTTTAAGTCATACAAAGTGGTAGATCAGACAATAAAAATGCCAAAAAATTTTACAATTACAATATTATGACATTATTATAATTCTCTCTATTACACGATAAATTAATAACAACAGAACATTATTTAATTTTATACCAGTTAAGTAAATAATTACCATTCGTTTACGAAATTAAAATGCTTTAGTGTCGCGATGATTTTTCTATTTTATTCTGGGTTTTAAGCACGAAAAACCGCACGCATTGCAGTGATACTACTTATTTGAAATTTGTGGTTACGTGCCTAAATCTTTGCAGTTATAACTGAAAGTTTTTAGGGTTCATCTATTAAAATTTATAGCCAAATAAACATAGAGTCATATTTGTATGAAGTAAAGGGAAAAATTCACAAAGTTCGGTTTGTTTACCGTGGCTAATTTCAAAAAGCTGACAACAAACAATGCTAATTAATCGTTAGAATTAGAACAACATTATGTACCAAATAAATTAAGTTAATAGTTGTGGTTGCTCAGGTAATAAAATGACAACAAGGACGAAATTGTAAACGTTCTGTTTTCTTATCTTCGACTGATAATATAGAAATCTACTGCTGTGTAACTATTGAGCAGTTAGGGTGAACTATTAATTAAACGTCCGATCTATAGTTATTTGTTCTGTCAATTGAAATATTCATAAATGCCTAAAATTTTACAATTACAATATTATGACATTATTATAATTCTCTCTATTACACGATAAATTAATAACAACAGAACATTATTTAATTTTATACCAGTAATAAATAATTACCATTCGTTTACGAAATTAAAATGCTTTAGTGTCGCGATGATTTTTCTATTTTATTCTGGGTTTTAAGCACGAAAAACGCACATTCAGATATTATGAAATTGTTTGTCTAATTTCAATAGAAATTCTCTTTATTTCTGAATGTTACAAAATCAAATATATGTTGAAGAAAACATTCATAATCTTTTAGACTTCTATTAGGAATAACAAATTAATATCTTTAGCAATAAGAAACAAACAATTCTTACCAGAAAATTAATTACTCTATTTTGATTTTAAAGATCAATAAAAAAAATTTAAAAAGAATTGATAGAGTTCACCTATTGCTTTAAATGTTTATTATGTTCTGAATAAAATTCATCTAAAACGTTGAATTTTTTTTCGATCATAAAAATTATATATATGAAAATACGACTATTAATGATAAATTACTTTAATAAATAATGAGACAGAAATAAGTTGGAGTTGTAGGTCAAAAACTCAGGAAGTCCAGGACAAGAAAAAAAGGACTTTTGAAAAATTTCTACTTTTGATCCTTTTTATTTTCAAAACGGTAAAAAAATTAAAACATGTTTAAAACAATGTTGTTTTGGCGGATTAGATAAGTCTATAAACCTAGACCTTCACAACAATAAATGTGACGATGATCACTGCTACTTATTAGGTTTTGTTTGCTTTGGAATTGTTACCTGCCTCCATCCATATCCTGTAGACGATATGTAAACTTTATGTGTAAATAATGTTGTTAATGGACTGTGTTATGTATGTCTTTCCATACTAGCCTGGTTTTCTTAACTAAGTATCTACTAATCTTAGGGTATACACCATAATCTCTTTGTAAACAGACATTTCAGTTTGCAATATACCTAAGTTCTTACAAGAAGTAGAAGTTGACAAAAAAAAATGATTATATACGAAAAAAGAAGAAAGTAAAAGTCAATTGTGATGAAAATGAAATGAAATGAGAAGCATCAGAAGCTCAAAATATTTACGTGAAATTTTAAATTTTATTTTATATCGTTTTACAAGTACCTACTGTAATATACCTATATATAATAAAGGGGACAATTATTTTTCGAAGAATAAAAAAAAATTATAATTCGCCTTATCCGAGTTCTAATAGATACAAGGACAAAAGGTTGGGAAAAATGACTGTATTTAAACTAAAATCAACTGCCCAATTTTTACTAAAACTTACTATCGGTGGAAAATCAGAGGTTTTTTAAAATCCAAAATGTTCATTTCACTATCACTTTGTATTTAATAATTAGTTGGAAACTGGAAGTGTTTTAGAAGCTGTATAACTGCAATTTTCCTTTAAATTTTGGTGAATCTTTTGAAATTTAGAAAAAATAAAATGTTTGATTTTTATGCATTTCATTAACAGCTGATATCCATTGGAAAATCAGAAATATTTTAGAAGTGTAGGGTTGTAATCTAACATATAAAATTCTCGTGTCACAATGTTAGTTACAATACTCCTCCGAAACGGCTTGACCGATTTTTATGAAATGTTTTTATGAATATTCAGTAGGGCTGTCAACCCCTAACTTTTGTTTATTTTTTGGACAATTTTTTTAATGATTTGGCATTAAAAAATACATATAACCTTTAATTTTCACCCTTCTACCACCAACTCCAATTTTTTAATAGCAATATTAGTAATGTAATAATCTTCAACTCTCAGTGGTCGATAACTGATCAATTATTATCAATCGATTAGTCATCCCCGCCAGGCGTCTACTGATGTCACTACTCACCCAGCAAACAGCACGGAGTGGGGATGAGAATGAAGCAGATTTTTTTAGAATGTTACAACAGGGAGTTCTAATATGTTCTAAGAAGTAAAAGAATGTTTTATTATAACATTTCAGAATGATTTGGCAATGTTCAAGAATGTTCCAGAATCTTCAAGATCATTCAAGAATGTTTCAGAATGTTAAAAAAAGTTAGAGAATGTTTTAAATCATTATGGGATGTTCTGGATAGTTCTAAATTTGCGAATATTCTAGAATGTTCCATCAAACGTGTAATATATTCTTACTCGAGCAACGCTGGGTATTGCTGCTAGTTTTATCATAAAATTTTGGCAAATTTTTAGAAACTCAGTTAATTTTAAATCTCTAAAGTTCAAAAATAATGCGGTAGTTTTTTTTTGGCAAATATTTTAGGAAACAAATATTTCAAAATATACTTTGTGTATGCACATAAAAAACACATTTGTACTTCCTTAAAACTGTTCCTTTTTGAAGATGTAAATACATCGACCTTCGTTATTTTATTAATTCCTAGCAAAAAAATCACTCTAATGACATAACAGCCAATTTCACATTACTACAGAAAAGTTAAATGGTTTAAATGGGATATTGTTGGAATCCATGGCAAAGTTCTTCCTTCATCGGGGGTGTCAAAGTTTGCCAATCTTCAACTTTAATCGTACAAAATTTAGTATAAATTAAATATTTTTTATTTCGACTTTTGGAAACAACTTTTTTATTTCAAGTGCAACTGGAAAAATCTTTCATATTTTTTTAAAACATGTTAAAAACCACAACAGGAATCGACTTTTCAATTCAAATTATTAGGCACAATATCCAAAACCAAATTAATCAACTTTGACATCCCTTAGCGGAAAAACTATCCATGCAAATAAAAAACATTCCCTTGCAGCCCTATTCAGGGGCACCCTTTTTTTCTCTATTTATTTCTGAAAATCAATTAACAACGACTATCTAAAGGGATGTTGCAACAGTGTGTATGGGAAGATTATTATCTATAAGTATGTAGGTAATTTATTTATAGATTTTTTTTCTAGTAAGTACCTAATAGTAAGTAATTACAGAGGATGTTCGTTCGATGCAACAATTCAGTAGGTAACGATAAGGTGCAGCCAGTATTAGGTATGTATGTAAATGTACACCTAAAAATGCCACGGAAGTAATAGCGTATGTATATAGATAGATAGGTACGAGGGGCTTTGTTATCGAGCCATTAGTTCGGTGTTTAATTGGATTAATGAGATGATGCACACAACAACGCGCGCGCGTTTCGACATCCGCAACATCTAAAAATACCCACTGATGCAATCGGTTTAATTAAAAGGCGACAATGACATCTTGAAATCCCATCTTACTCACGGGATTTGTAAGGAAACCGCGAACAACAAAAAATGGAAAAGAAACAAACAACTCAACTGTTTCATCTCACATCACATCACATCACTTTCTACCCACAACTAAGTAGTGTATTGCGAACAATCTTTGCACAAGAAGATTATGACGAAGAAGAAGAAGAAGAGTCAGTGGCACAAACATGTGTGCGGTTTAAGATTTTAAGAGTCATGTGCTGACAGAAACGTCATAAAAAATTTACGACCACTACGACATGTTGTCTATAATATGCATACTACTAGTTGGATACTTGAAGGAATTACTGTCGTCGTGGGAAATTCTGGGTTATCTTCGTCCAGGAATTTTATTGGATGCCGGATCGTTATATTGTGTTGTCAATTAAGACGTCCCGAATCAAACAAATAGCAGTTTCGCCTTTTTGGGGACACAATTTGACCCCAAATATGAACCCAAACGTTTCAAATCTGATCGTCACTGCTCTTAATGTTTTTTAAAGCAGTGAAAACACCTTAAGTGGTTTTTGGATTACAGTTAAACAAAAAAAAATTAAAAACCAACAAATTTCATTCAGTTACAGTCGAAGACTATGTTGAAACTTTGGTTACCACCATCCGGAGGAAACATACATTGAAATCTATTTTAAAATGTAAGTCATAAGACGAATTAACAGTTATCACAACTCACAATTTAACTTCTCATATTTTTAAATGTTTTTAATTGCATCTTCCTTCTTTATTTCATAATTAAATCAAGAATTTGTTAAATACCCTTTATCGTTTAAACAGAATTCATAATTATACTAGCTGCAAAACGTACGTTGTATGTAAGGGATATGAAAATTATTTATTAATTATTCAATACTAGCTATCCCCGCGACTTCGTCCGCATAAAATAGTGACTTTCGCCAGCATTTAAAATTTTTTTCTTCTATATTTTTATTTTCTGGGCCGTAAGCCTTTTTGCCGACGTCATTACACAAAAACATTCATTCCTTATTTCTGCCCCCTTTAGGGTAAAATTTTTACAAACTTTAAATTTCGTATTTACGTATATCTAATCAAAATAAGTTTCAAGCCTCTAGCTTTATATTTACTTATAAGTATATAAATCTATCTCTGTTCCAAATTCTCATTTAAATCGGTTCAGTAGTCTTGGCGTGATTGCGTAACACACAGACAGACAGAGTTACTTTCGCATTTATAATATTATAGATTAATAGTTTAATTATAGTTTAAAATAGTTTATATAGCTTAGTATTCAACTACTTTTATTGATCCAAATAAACAAAACCTCTATAACTTTTTACATTTAATATTTTAATTTTCTGAGCCGTAAGCTTTTTGGACGACGTCATTACACAAAAGCTTTCATCGGCTAATTTTATCCCCTTTAGGAAAAAATCTTTAGAAACATTGAATGTCGTATTTATTTATATCTAATCAAAAGCCTAAAAAATCTTTAAAATTACGGAATTTCCGCACAAACTTTCCTATTTCAACCCCTTACAACCCTTTTTTCGCATTAAAAAGTAGCCTATGTCCTTTCTCAGGCTCTAGACTATCTCTGTACCAAATTTCATTTAAATCGGCTCAGTAAATTTTAGGCGAGATTGTGTAGCATACAGACAGAGTTACTTTCGCATTTATAATATTCTGCGAATTCATTTTCATCGATTTTCCCATGGGAATAAGATATTTTCCCGCAGTAAAACGTAGCCTATGTGTTAATCCACGATGTCAGCTAACTCCATACCAAATTTTATTAAAATCGCTCCAGCCGTTTAGACGTGAAGTAACAAACATACACACTCACAAACTTTGCCTTTATAATATTAGTGTGATTAAATACCTCATCATCTTCTTGACTACGAGTTGTTTCTCTTTGTGTTAATAAGTAAAAAAATCTTTAAGAAAGAGCACCTATTTGGTTGTGTGAAATTTCTAGACGAGAAAATTTCAACATTAAATCAAGCAATCCTATTTATTTATTTTGTTACGATAAAGTAGTTGTTGATGGAAGCTGTGGTGGCTATTGAACGCAATAATTGTGAAAATGTCGTGAAATATTCTGTTGATAGATAGTTAGTTAGTTAGTCAATTTCACTTTGCACCTGTTGCTGAACATTTTAATCTCTAATTATTGTAAAACAGGGTTGAGTTTAACTTTCATAGGTCGTGAACCAAGTCCATTACTCTATTATGCAATTACGTTATTGTGTCTTCGAAAACTAATCAAATACACTAACTATTATAGTAAATACAGATCTATTTTATGTACGTGCTTCACAAATATTGACATTAAATGAATTTCAAAATTAAATTTTTATTGTGTACAATGTTCAGATAATTTTAACATTTTGTGTAGTACATATAATGACTAGGTACCTAAATGTTGTTGATAACATTGTTTAAACTACCTACAACATATTAATTGTTAGTAAATAATAATTAATTTATAATCTCCCTTGACTTTTAATATACCATACATGAGTAGGTAATTATGTGAGCTGTTTGTCACCTAATAATTGCGTACCTTCTCACCCCTTTAATAAGATTTACCTTAGTAAGATGTGGTGGAGCCCTCCCATTCCCCTTAACGTGAGATTTATTGTTCAATGAGTTTCCTATTGAAAGAGGAAAGGAAATTGTAAAAATTTTTGAATCAAAAAGATTTTCAAAAACCTCCCTTCTTCTACATTAGACTTTATTAAGTATATGAGGTTTTACTGGACCCTTCTCCTCCCTAATTTTCATTGCACGTAATCAATAGATATCCCCTTTTGTTAAATTTCCAGCAAAAATTTTTTACTATCACCACAACTGACACTGGTTTTCAAACGATTTCGTGTTTATTAATAGAAAATAAAGTGAAAAATAAATCAGCGAGACAAATCGAACGCGTAACATGTTTCAGTTATTAGGAGACCAGTAGGTAATTAGCAATTAGAGATAATTAAGTAATTGGCACCTGAACACCTAAAGTCCTAAAAGCTTTTTATATACAAAAATAAAAATTAAGAAGGTAAAAAAATATTGTGTCTTTTGGGGACTTTTTTACTTCATGTTGCTAATTGTGATAATTGAGTATCTAAAGTGGGCACACTGTCCTAAAATTTGGGACAGTTTTTAATAACAATTGTAACGTAAAAAAGCAGTTGTTTGTGTTGTTACTAAATCGTTATATGTAATTATAAATTTGGTAACAATTTTCCTTAATTTCTGGACGCCTCGTGGTTATTTTTAAATTAAGTAAATAAATGCCCTTCTCAAAATGAGAGTTGTTTAGGGAAAATTTTTTGGATCTTTTCTTACCACCAGCTTCTATTGCTGATCGCCAGTTCTTTCGATAAATACACATTAGTATCTATAGGGCAATTCCAAAGGGTACGGTGCAGAATTCTTAAGAATTGTGCTAATGGGTAAGAGAGACATTGCATTGCCCCTTTTACTCATACATTCGTTTAGTGCAAAGTTGAAGAGAAGGGTGGGAGACTCTATTAAGAAATGTGTAAATGGATGGGAGGGACATTGCATTGTCCCCTTCACCCATACATTGGTCTAGTCTCTAGTGCAAAGCTAAAGAGTAGGGTGGAAGATTCTCTTAAGAAATGTTCAAAACGGTGGGAGGTATATTATATTGCCCCTTAACGTATTAGCTGAAGGGTTACTGGGTGGAAGATCCTTTTAAGAGTTTTATTAATGGGAGGGAGGCACATTGCATTGTCTTCTTGAGCTACCCTCTCATCTAGATTCAAGCTGAAGGGTAGGATGGTACACCCTCTTAAGAAATTTTCAAAATATATTATATTGCCCCTTAACTTATTACATTCTTGCCTACCGCAAAGCTGAAGAAAGCTGGGTGGAAGATCCTCTTAAGAATTTTATTAATGGGAGGGAGTTACATTGCATTGTTTTCTTGACCTACACTGTTTTCTATTACAAAGCCCTAAGGGCGGGGTAGAAGACTCTCTTTAAGAATTGTGTAAATGGGTGGGAGAGGCACTGCACTGCCCCTTTTACTCACACATTCGTCTAAGGCAAAGTTGAAAAGAACCTAGATTAGGAGAATATCTTAAGAATCGTATGCAAAAAGTTTGGAGATCTATTGTACTGTCTTCTTCACCTACACTCTCATCTAGATTAAACCTGAAGGGTAGGGTGGTAGACCCTCTTAAGAAAGGTGCAAGAGTGGGAGGTTCATTGTAATACTCCCTTAACCTACAGTCTCGCCTAGTGCAAAGCTGAAGGGTTGGGTGGAAGACCATCTTTTAAATTTAATCAATGGAAGGGGAGTGTCACATAGTGCTCATATTTTTCCAAAATTATTTTTCCTTTTAATTGTTTTTTAGCGAGTCAGAGGGGTTAGGGGGGTGTAGCGGGTTGCCGCTATCACTCACCCTAATGCCCGATTAAGAGTCCCTGCCATTACCAATGCCCCTAGTTCATAATTATTTAGGCAAGTAGTTTTAAGTTATTTTTATAATTAGTTTTAAGTGTTATTAGATTTATAAGGCATTATTTAATTTATTAAACCATATAAAATTCGCTCTTCTATATGACAGGAGTATATTATTATGTCTCCTTGACTTACACTATTTTCTAGTGCACAGCTGAAGGTAGAAGACTCTCTTAGGAATTGTGCAAATGGGAGGGAAATCTACTGTAGGTACTGTACCCTCGAATTTATTCTCTCATCTTGTGCAAAGCCGATGGGTAGGGTGGAAGAGTCTTTTAAAAATCGAGCAAATGAGTAGGTGATATATTTATTTTTTGTTATTATTTTATGAAAATTTTCTTATCACGAAATAAAAAGGAAATTAACAGAAGGTAGAACTGAAGCTTTTATAAATAAAAAATTATTGATTGTAAAACAGCGTTGGACTTCTTTATGATTTCCATTTTTCTCCCCGTCTTGTATAAAGTTAATTTTTTATTTCAAAAATTAAATATTAAAGTAGATGATTAATTGTCGCATTGACTTTTGACCTGTCGGCGTCGGTCGTTCATACCGTTATAACGATTTCTCATTTCCACTACCCGATGTTCCTACTTCCGTTTCCTTTTAAAGGCACAGGGAAATAAGTAAGCTTTAAGTTAGTGTACGAATGAGTGTGCGTTCGTCTTTGCATTCCGAACACAAATGCGACTTATGAGAGCTCTCATTTTAGTCATTCAATATTAAATCGCAGACACGAGTCGTGAATTTTTATGACTTGAGTAGGACAAAAAGAAGCAGGAGACATTTGGTGACATTTTGCTTGCTTGCGTCCGTCGCGGCGCCGCCGTCAACCACGTTGCTGTCGTATAATATATTATACACATTCATACTAAATATGCATGTACATTTAAATACACGTACGTACGTACGTATGAAGGGTGTCGTGTCGTGTCGTGTGTGCGAAGACTCTTTTTCGCAAAGCTTTCTTTCGTGTTGAATAATCGCGAGGAAACGATTCCGTTTTAAACATAGTGAGGATATGCAAATGAGACAAGAGGCACGAACAATGTAAAACACTGGGCGTTTTCGTTTTCCTTCAATTACCAGGCGGAAGACAAAAATATACATATACATATACACAGACATAAATTTTTCGCCCTTTTTTTATCATGATAGTCACCGTATTTGAAGACGATGCTACAAAGTTCTGCTAATAATTCATGCACTTTTAATGTGTAGAGGATAATTTTTAATTCTTTCAGACTGCAGAGATAACATTCAAAGAACTGACTGATTGTACCCATTTATTTTTTTTTCTGGATGCTGTAAGGTCGATTAATATTTTTTTAAGGGTACAAGAATTTTGACTATGTTGGTAATGTTGGTATTTCTTTTCTAATAATTAGTTTATAATTGTGTTAAAGTAATGAATAAGCAAATTGTATCTACTTTCGCAAATGAGGCAAGAAATTTCGAAAATTGAAACAAAGATTATTTATCATTTTTTGATTAGTGGTCGATTATACCTAACTAAAGATATGCGGGGTAAAAAGGGGGTGCCGATTATCTAATCACATGAAAGCTTCTCCTTTTAATTTGGATCTCTTCGACTACTCAGTGAGATATGGTAAGATT
Source organism: Agrilus mali (assembly GCA_029378335.1). Taxonomy (NCBI): domain Eukaryota; kingdom Metazoa; phylum Arthropoda; class Insecta; order Coleoptera; family Buprestidae; genus Agrilus; species Agrilus mali. Next base: position 3,207,414 of record CM055655.1, on the reverse strand, counting down.
TGGTAAGGTTTGTTCTATGTACAATTTTGTTACTACAATTCCCAGAATAAAAAATTTGACCTGAGATTTCTATTACCCCTTATCCCTTTAAATGAGATTTAAGAAAGTTTTGCTAGACCCCTCTTTCCCTATTTTTATCTGAGGTTTATTCCATAATTTTTAAACATTTAAATGAATTTTGCAACATACCATTGAATACCAAAATTCTTGAATTTAAAATATGATTACAGATTTTCAATAACAGCCTCCTTTATAATAATTTTTTTTCCCTCCGCATTTTTATAATACATTTTAATTCTGAACTGAATTTTGCCATCTACCAACTAACTCTTAGAATTAAAAATTTGATTTGAAGTTTTCAATAATAATCCCCCTATTAACTGAGATTTTATGAGATATGCTAGACCCCTTCTTCTCCACTTTTTTATCTGATATTTATCCCATAATTTATAAATGCTTATTGACTTTTGTTAGACGCCATTAAATCATTATATAAAATTCTCACAATAAAAAATGTGACTAGAGATTTTCAATAACCCCCCTTTAAATTAGCTGGTATAAGATATTGTTGGGCCCCTCTGTTCCCATTTTTATTTGGGACTTTTCCCACAATTTTTAAATGCTTATATAAATTTTGCATCCTACTGTTGTAAATATTAAAATTCTTAGAATTGAAAACTTGACGTGAGATTTTCAATAATCTACTTCCTTATAAATGAGATTTGAGGAGATATTGTAACACGGCTACCTCCCCATTTTTATTTGAGATTCATCCTACATTTTTTTAAATATTTAATTGAATTTTGCTACATGCCAAATTAAATGAAAAAATACTTCAATTATTAATAGTCCCTCCTTATTTCTACCAGAGATTTACCTTAATTCCTGTTAAAACCGAACTGAATTTTGCCATACAGTAAAATTAAATTAGTATCAAAAATTTGACTTGAAACTTTCAAAAATCCCCTTCCTTTAAAGGCGATTTAATGAGATTCTGTTATATCTCTGCCTCTCTATTATTATCTGCGATTTAGTATAAATTTTTTAAACTTTAATCGAATTTTGTTCCAAGCCACACTAAATAGCAAAATTCTTAGAATCAAAAATTTGACTTGAGATTTTCAATAAACAATCCCCCAGCCCCCCATCAAATGAGACTTGATGAGGTTTTGCCAGTCTCCTCCCCCAAAATTTTTAAATACTTATATGAATTTTCAATAACCCCTACCTTTTTCAACTGAGTTGTGATGAGATTTAGTTGGGTCTTATTAAAAATCGATTGAATATCATTTAAAATAAATAACCATGCCTTAATCTTTAACCCTTAATAATTTTGTTAACGTTCAGAATTATTCGTCAAAATGTTGAATATTCATTAAATGGAACAGAAGCAAACGAGGATAATGTCATAAGGGATTTGATCTTGAAGTCTTCATTAACATAAGTTATGTTTTAAGGAAGAAGAGACTGAAACAGTCACAAGCGTTTCTCGTGGTTTAATAGGACATCTTTATTTACCCTAAATAACCCTTTCTTACTAGTCAAATTCAGACTTATCAGCTTATCACTAGCCTACATACATACATAAAAAGAACTGATGAAATACAAAGGGAATTTGTTGGGGTTGTTAAATTCTATTAAAAAAAGTTTAGAATCCCAGAAGAAATATACAGGGTTTTTCAAGTTGATTGGCTATTAGAAGTATATGAATTAGTAGAAGGAATTAAATTCTGAAACTTGGGCTCATTTGGTTATTGTTTATGCCGCTTCTTTTAAAAATATTTTCATCCGGTTATACCGGAAGTCGATACCAACTTTGTTATTTTAAATGGAATGGTATATTTTTTACGATGAATTCGAATAAAACGTGTAATTCTAAGGTAAGTTTGATAACCAACTTGTACACCTATGACGATCGGTTTCTGAGTTAATTTAATTTATAGAAAAAAAATCGCTACCGCAACCCAAATTATAAAAAATCATAACTTCCACAAAATACGATTTGGAGTGTTGAAATTTTTACTAGTAATAGCTGAATATTAGTGCTAACGCCTTGACAAAATTGAATTAAATAATTTTTACAGGGCGTTCAAAATAAAATTCTAAAATTGAAAAACTTCAAACACGAATTACATCGTTTTTTCAAATGGCACCTACTATTTTTATTTTTTCAATCGATTCCTTTTTTTATCCTCTTTCGATCCATATGAAATACAAAGGGAATTTGCTGGGGTTGTTAAATTCTATTAAAAAAAGTTTAGAATCCCAGAAGAAATATACAGGGTTTTTCAAGTTGATTGGCTATTAGAAGTATATGAATTAGTAGAAGGAATTAAATTCTGAAACTTGGGCTCATTTGGTTATTGTTTATGCCGCTTCTTTTAAAAATATTTTCATCCGGTTATACCGGAAGTCGATACCAACTTTGTTATTTTAAATGGAATGGTATATTTTTTACGCTGAATGCGAATAAAACGTGTAATTCTAAGGTAAATTTGATAACCAATTTGTACACCTATTACGATCGGTTTCTGAGTTAATTTAATTTATAGAAAAAAAATCGCTACCGCAACCCAAATTATAAACAATCATAACTTCCACAAAATACGACAAAGAGTGTTGAAATTTTTACTAGTAATAGCTGAATATTAGTGCTAACGCACTGACAAAATTAAATTAAATAATTTATACAGGGCGTTCACAATAAAATTCTAAAATTGAAAAACTTCAAACACGAATTACATCGTTTTTTCAAATGGCACCTACTATTTTTATTTTTTCAATCGATTCCTTTTTTTATCCTCTTTCGATCCATATGGATACTTCCTATTTTAAGTAATAATTCAAAATTATTCCAAAATTTTCAAATAAAATAGGAAGTATCCATATCGATCGAAAAAGGATAAAAAAAGGAATCGATTGAAAAAATAAAAAATAGTAGGTGCCATTTGAAAAAACGATGTAATTCGTGTTTGAAGTTTTTCAATTTTAGAATTGTATTTTGAACGCCCTGTATAAATTATTTAATTTTGTCAAGGCGTTAGCACTAATATTCAGCTATTACTAGTAAAAATTTCAACACTCTAAGTCGTATTTTGTGGAAGTTATGATTTTTTATAATTTGGGTTGCGGTAGCGATTTTTTTTCTATAAATTAAATTAACTCAGAAACCGATCGTCACAGAGGTGTAGGTACAAGTTGGTTATCAAACTTACCTTAAAATTACACGTTTTATTCGAATTCAGCGTAAAAAATATACCATTCCATTTAAAATAACAAAGTTGGTATCGACTTCCGGTATAACCGGATGTAAATCGAACTTGAAAATATTTTTAAAAGAAGCGGCATAAACAATAACCAAATGAGCCCAAGTTTCAGAATTGAATTCCTTCTACTAATTCATATACTTCTAATAGCCCATCAACTTGAAAAACCCTGTATAAGAAACTAATAGTGACAAAGAAAAAATACATTGATATTTAAGAGTAAAATAAAAATAAATCTAGTGAAGGGTTAAAGTTTATTGATTAAGAAATTAAAAAAACCAATTAACAATTTATGCACCATTTACTGGTTTGATTGTTCCATTAGATACAATTTACGTAATTTGGGAATGATGTGGCATCCAGATTTTCCTTCTGTGCCCTTTGTCTTTAGTTTTTTTAGTTCTTTATCAATTTTTACGTATCTCTTGCAAATTTAATCAGGGTAGTTTCAATAAATTCGAAATTAAAATATTTTTGTTACATGGATTGGATCATTGCCATTGAGAAACGCTTGCATACCAATGATAAAATATTTTTTGTGAAGATTATATTTTTTTTAATGTGTCAGTAATATTTGTTTGTCATTTATTACAAATTTGAAAGGAAGTCAATGGCATTGTTTCCTCTTTTCTAGAAATCAGAAACGGGCACATACGAGGGCGTATTTTATGAACGGCCCCAAAGTAAAGGAAAATTTTCGTAGAAAAAAATTTTCTATTAATGTTCAAAGACTTTTTAAAGTAACGATTGATTAAATGATACAAAGACATTTTGCAAAATTGATTTCTCTATTAATTTAATAAATTTGGAAGCAAATAACTTTACAAGCAGTGAGTAAAACAACAGCCAGTGGATGTAATATTTTTAGAAATCGTTTAATAAGACAAGACATGTCAATACCAACGTAAAAGAAATGTTTTTAGAAAAGGCATTTGCGCCAAGAGTCAATTATAAAGTTCAATTAATTACAGTAGTTTTTTATGGCATAGGCGCGGGAGATGGCGAAATAGATTACGGCTATTAAGCAGTCGTTTGCGCCGTTTGCTTTTGTAGATGATCTAAACCGATAATTTGTAACATGCGGCGGTTTATTGACCTAGAGCAACACTTGTTATTATTATTGCGCTAAGGCTTTTCTAATAATACTTACATATATACATATAAATAAATTGGCGCGTTTCAAACAATTACATTACACTGACCCTACTTTACTTTCCATCATCATACTGACATTATAATATTATTGTTCGTTACTCGATTGAAACATTACATTTTTATTAGGTATGTGCTAAAAAACAAATCGTTTATAAAGGACGATAAACTGCAAACAAATTTTATTAGATAAATAATAATATTTAAGATTTTTGAAGACTTGTACTGACAATTTTATCAGTCTGAACTCTGAAGACTACCAATTTTTGGATTTCTTGAAAAATACAATTAGTTTTTGCTAATATTTTAGTGTTGTGGTATTAATAATCTGCCCCCCATAACCTATAGTCCCGCCTAGTGCAAAGCTGAAGAGTTGGGTGGAAGACCATGTTATCAATTTAATTAATGGAAGGGGAGTATGAGCTGAAGATAGAAGACTTTCTTAAAAATTGTGCAAATGGGAGGTATATCTACTGTAGGTACCTATACTGTAGGTACCCTCTATTTATTCTCTCATCTTGTGCAAAGCCGATGGGTAGGGTGGAAGAATTTTTTAAAAATCGAGCAAATGAGTAGGTGGTATATTCATTTTTTGTTATTATTTTATGAAAATTTTTTTATTACGAAATAAAAAGGAAATTAACAGAAGGCAGAACTGAAGCTTTTATAAAAAAGAATAAATAAATAAATAAACGATTGTAAAACAGCCCATTTTTGCCCCTATCAAAAAACAATACTTGATAAACTTTTGGTTAATTTTAGTTTATAAAAGAAATGGGACAACCATTAATTACGTGAGCTCAAATGGGGAGTGGTCCAGCAAAATCTCATCAAACCTCGTATAAAGGAAGGCATACTTTAAACAGTTATAATTTCTTTGCCTCTTTTAATCAAATACACATTATACCTAAATTAATAAAGTACCTAAATTTCACCACGTCTCAAAAAATTCATTAAAGGAGAGGGAGGGGTTTAAATTAAAATAAAAAATTGTTCATGTTCTGAAGGGTGTCGTACCCTTTGATTTCGCTTATTTCTTGTTGACTTTCACTACTTTTTCTAACCTAACTAAACCTAACCTTGCTTAGACTAACATTTTCTATCCACTGTTAAGATTAATTGCTCTTTTGGTCAACATTTTCTAACAGTAAGCTCAAAAATAAGGTGAGTACAAATAAAAATAAAATTGATCGAGAATCAATTAATTAAAAATTCAACTGAACTGCTTCCATTGCGATAATCGATAAATTTTTAATATTCATCCCCTGATTACGGGAATCGTTAATAAGAAGGAGATGGTTAATTAAAAACAAAGTAGAATGAAATCAATCTCGCTGAAATAACTTGGATAATAAACGAACCGAACGTGGTCGGTAGATAACAAAATTGATTGCTTTATTTGTAGGACTCTGTTGGCACTGACAGTCAGTAGGGTCCACCCTGTTTATTAGGTACGTAGAACGAGTTTTTCAGTTGTCCCTTTTGGCCGACCGACTGCCCTGACCGATGGATGGATGGGTGGATGCAGTATAATATAAGAGCAAAAAATTTAATAGAATGCACCCTAGCATTATGAAAGTTCACACAAGGACTTTGCATATTTATTTCATTAACAATTAAGTAAGTCCCAGATGGTGGTTGGTTTTTGCTTTACGTTCTATTTAGGAGATTACTTTGGAACTTTGGATTATATCTACAGGCGAGGCGTAATGATGTCCAGGAATATGATGAGCACATTTGGAGGATTAAAATACGATATGAAATGAGTTTTAAGTAAGATTATAAAATGTAACTAGCAGCAATACCCGTCGTTGCCCGGGTAAGAATATATTACACGTTTGATGGAACATTCTAGAATATTCGCGAATTTAGAACTTTAACTCTAACTTTTTTTAACATTCTTGAATGATCTTCAAGATTCTGGAACATTCTTGAACATTACCAAATCATTCTGAAATGTTATAATAAAACATTATTTTACTTCTTAGAACATATTTGAACTGCCTGTAACATTCTAAAAAAATCTGCTTCATTCTCATCCCCACTCCGTGCGTGCTGTTTGCTGGGTGAGTAGTGACATCAGTAGACGCCTGGCGGGGATGACTAATCGATTGATAATAATTGATCAGTTATCGACCACTGAGAGTTGAAGATTATTACAGTACTAATAACGCTATTAAAAAATTAGTTAGTTTAGCTTGATGTTGGATTGTAATGATAATGAAAGTCTAGACTAAACGGCACTCATAAAAATTTATTAACAAAAAAAAAAACAAGGAAAAACGTAGAATAAAATATATACAAGTATTTGAATAAATGGGAACTTGATAACTGATAAGGACGATCGTTGTGAACTGAACTTCGCGTGTGATGGTAAGATAGAAAAAGTGCTTTAGAAAAGAGTAGAATTATAGAGATAGAAAGGGATGCAGACTATTATAGTTTAGTTGAGGCGAAAAATGATTGACAGTTGTCGAAGGCAGGCTGGACAATAGGGTAGTGAAATAATAAAAATCAGAAAGTTCCAGAAGGTTGACAGAAATTTTATGAGTAGTGAAGACAGCAAGGGCAAGGCAATAAATAAAAAGGATTTAGGATATTTCTATCTTAACAACGATAATAAAAAGACATAAGGGTTTTTTAACTGAGCGCAACGAAAAAAATTGAAAGATGCTCACAAAAGTATAGGTACAACAGAAAAATTGTTGCACTAAAAATAGTTCCATATTTTTACGTGTAAAACAATTTATAGTTTTGATAAACAACAAAAGTATATAAAGGGGTCGAAACGTTGTCGTATTGAATATAGTTTGTTTTTTCTTAAATTTCTAATCGAATACTTTCATTTCAATTCAATTGTGACTTCTCAGCCAAGTGGATATTTTTTTTAAATGAGTATTTTCTTTATAATTTAATTAAAATTCACAGCACAAGTAGTATCCTTATATTAAGTAAAATGAAAAATATTTTGTGTAAGGATTTCATTCTCATTCACAACAAATGTCTACATAAGTCAAGGTTTCAAATATTTAGTTGTTTAGATAAAAGAATATTCTAGATATATACTCTAAGAGAAACATAATTATTTTCCACTGATTTTAAAAAGAAAAAAAAAATTCCTGATTGCTTGTGCACTATTCGCTGACCAAAAATTGAAACAAAGTTATCAATAAGATTTTTTTTGGAAACATGATGTTATGACATATTTTATAGATACATGTGTCCACTGTTTTTGAACAAAAAAACCCAACTCTCTTCTCTGAACACTTTTAAAATTGAAAAAAATGATTTCTTTAGAAATTTAATTCAATTTATCGTAAAAACATTTTAAATTCTGGAAATTGTAGCTATGTACTATCTTTCTTGTTGTTTGATGGTATTTTTAAAATATAATTTCCTCATATACAAAGCCTGAATTTCTTTGTATCTTTCAGTATTACACTCTCAAGTCAAGTTCGCTCGTTTCTCGAACTTTTACCTCTTATCTGATGATATTTCAGAAAGTAGAGAGGCTCTTATTAACATTTTGAAATGAAAGTAGTATTTAGGGATTTAATTTGTTAGAAAAGTTTCCAAGAAAACGATTGTGAGATGAGGTCTATGATCTTATAAAAGTTGAATAGTTTCTTATTTGTTAATACAATCAACCAAAAAAGCCCACGACCATTGATTAAGATTAATTAATAAGTGTGAAGTACTAAACCATAATTAGTTTACTCAAACATACCCGTATCTATGCATAATTTGTTCTGTAAAGTAAAGTAAAATTAGTTTATGTTACGTGGAAATATGTATGTATCTACATATGTTTCAATTTATTAATTTCATCACCTTAAAAAGTCATTGGCATTTTTCAAAGCATTGACTTCTTTAGTATCGATCTTCAGCAAATTAGTGAAAATAGCAATTTTAAAAAGAAATTTGGAATATGTTGACTGAAACAAAATGAGCAGGACCGTATTTTATTGGCATTATCGGATTGATTATTAGAAGAGCTTTTCATAGAGCCCCTACATGACCTATCTAGGTCGCCATTTAAAAAAAAAAGTTGGGGTAGCTACAGATTAAGGGGCTACAGAAAGACGAACTAAAATTTTAATCGATTAACGTGTTTCAGCGTTTTTCTTTTTTCTTTTAAATAACCCGTACAGAAGAAATCAATTTTATGGGGTTCTTTTGAACATCATTTAACGCAGTATACAGGGTTTTTCAAGTTGATGGGCTATTAGAAGTATATGAATTAGTAGAAGGAATTCAATTCTGAAACTTGGGCTCATTTGGTTATTGTTTATGCCGCTTCTTTTAAAAATATTTTCAAGTTCGATTTACATCCGGTTATACCGGAAGTCGATACCAATTTTGTTATTTTAAATGGAATGGTAAATTTTTCACGCTGAATTCGAATAAAACGTGTAATTCTAAGGTAAGTTTGATAACCAACTTGTACACCTATGACGATCGGTTTCTGAGTTAATTTAATTTATAGAAAAAAAATCGCTACCGCAACCCAAATTATAAAAAATCATAACTTCCACAAAATACGACTTAGAGTGTTGAAATTTTTACTAGTAATAGCTGAATATTAGTGCTAACGCCTTGACAAAATTGAATTAAAATATTTATACAGGGCGTTCAAAATAAAATTCTAAAATTGAAAAACTTCAAACACGAATTACTTCGTTTTTTCAAATGGCACCTACTATTTTTATTTTTTCAATCGATTCCTTTTTTTATCCTCTTCCGATCTATATGGATACTTCCTACTTTATTTGAAAATAATTTTGAATTATTACTTTAAATAGGAAGTATCCATATAGATCGAAAGAGGATAAAAAAATGAATCGATTGAAAAAATAAAAGTGCCATTTGAAAAAACGAAGTAATTCGTGTTTGAAGTTTTTCAATTTTAGAATTTTATTTTGAACACCCTGTATAAATTATTTAATTCAATTTTGTCAAGGCGTTAGCACTAATTTTCAGCTGTTACTAGTAAAAATTTCAACACTCTAAGTCGTATTTTGTGGAAGTGATGATTTTTTATAATTTGGGTTGCGGTAGCGATTTTTTTTCTATAAATTAAATTAACTCAGAAACCGATCGTCATAGGTGTACAAGTTGGTTATCAAACTTACCTTAGAATTACACGTTTTATTCGAATTCAGCGTAAAAAATATACCATTCGATTCAAAATAACAAAGTTGGTATCTACTTCCGGTATAACCGGATGTAAATCGAACTTGAAAATATTTTTAAAAGAAGCGGCATAAACAATAACCAAATGAGCCCAAGTTTCAGAATTGAATTCCTTCTACTAATTCATATACTTCTAATAGCCCATCAACTTGAAAAACCCTGTATGTATACTGAATAATATAATAATTATTTTCGTGTTATATTCCATAAGAAAAAGCAATTAAAAATGACTGATTGATTGATGGACGATTATATTATTTATTTAATTTTATAGAACTATAATTTTTAAGTCAAAAGGTTATAATAATAATTAAAAAACTAGAATCGTATATAAATAATTATAGGTAGGTACTTATGTGCGTGGTTCCATTGATAATGCGAATATTCCTTTTTATTTTTTAATCTATTTGAATGGAAATAACACAGTCAATACCATCAATATTCAAAGAACATTGACAGAGAGCTCTATAATTAGAAGAATTCGAGAAATACGCACTGTCTAGAAAGTTGAATTAGTTAGTGGTCAAGGGGTCATTAATCATTGGTGTTAACAATAAGGTTAAATTTATAACATACAATTTACCTTTTGTAACATCGAGTGATTTTGTATAAGGGGCCGTTCATTAAAAACGTTCGCATACAAGGGGTCTTGCTGAGTCTTGATGATATGTGACAAAGGGGGACAGGGGGCTTAGGGCAACGTGACGTTCGCCGTTCATCAAAAAATTTACTGAATTTGGACTTCTGATAAATAGAAATATTATTTATTTGTTCGTTACAAAAGATATTTATTAATTTATTTAAATTTTATTATCAAAATACAATAAATATTTTTCACTATCAAAATTTGTGTATTATCAATCAATTTTTTATCATGTTCAGGGGGGGGGGTTAGTTTTTGTGATGTAATATTTACAGCGTGACAACCGGGGGGAAGAGGGTCAAAAAAAGCTAATTTTAGCGTGACGTATTTTATGAACAGTTAGTTTAAATAGGTTCTAAAATAAATCGAATGATTTCCTTTTTTAAACTTTGATCAAATGTACACCTATACTTTTTTAATATTTTATTAAATAATACAAATTAATAAAATTAAGAACATTGTCATAATGATACTGAAGCTGATAAAAAAATATAGTTCCCTTAACTTTGTGATTTATTTCAATTGAAAATTTGTCATAAATCTTACAAGTATGTTGTGTCAGTGTTTGTTGTTTGTGTACTTATAGGTAAATAATTACAAGAAATTTTAAACTTTTTGTAATTTCCAAGATTAACTAATATATAGGTATAAAATTAGAATTCTGCTCATTGCTAACGAAATGAGTAATGTTATGACAAAAAAAAAATGTTCACCAAATGTTACGTTTACCAATTAAATGAATCATAACATATAAAAAAGGATATCTACGAATACATACGAGGTATTATGTATTAATGTGCATGGGAAATCGTTTGTAATTACAATAATAAGATAAAGTTCCCATTAATTAAATAATTGCATCAGTTGCGTTTATTATGTGTATGTGAGGTCATAGGGGCATGTGCCCGTTACTGATTTCTAGAAAAGAGGAAACAATGCCATTGACTTCCTTTCAATTTCGTAATAAATGACAAATTTTTATAATAGCGTTCATGGCTCAACCAATATTAGACAAAAAGGGACAATCAGCAAGTATATGGGGAGGGAATTTAAATAGAGGGGTCGCTTAATTAAAATCTCACACGAGGAAGAAAAGGGGAGGTTCTGCACATTTCAGTAAGGGGAGGGGAAGGAGTTAAAAATTAGAAGAAAAAAGAGACCTCCCGTAATAATTTATGGACATCCCTTAATGAATCAGTTAATAAATAAGAGAAAATTGTGGTAATTTATTTAAAGAGCCTACAAAGACCAGGGACGAAGATGCTGATAATTATGACCAACAATTTTACCATTCCTATTACAATATTGTGACAGATGTGTCATTCTGACGTTGACAACCGCCGACTGCGAAAATTGTGTGGAAGTAACCTATGACGCGTTCCAGAAAGTCCGAGAGTTGCTGGACATTTCGAGAGTTGCCTAGAAACGTCCATAATACTATATAAGGAACAGCGTTGGACAGTTTGACAGTATTTGATAGAAGAGAGCGACAGATATAAGCGAGGAGAGAAGATAAAGCGATTGACAAGCGAAATAGTTATAGAGTTATTGTTGTTATCGAAATAGATATTGAATCGTTGTTGTGTTGGAGTTAATTTAAATAAAAAGTGTTAAGAAAAAAATATGTGATAATTGTAAATTACGTAACAATATAATTTTTTCAAAGTATTGGAATGATTTGTCAAGGGGAGGACAGGGACACCCCTAAATTAAAAATTAGGGTATCTACATACAAAATGTAGTTACAATGGAAAATGAGTTTTAGGAACAGATTGTGAACGTTTTGTGTAATGTTTGCTGTATTTATTCATTTTTATGGCAATAAAAATTTATGTACCTACTATAAACACAACCCAACAGAAAAAATCACAGAATTTACAAGATTGGAAACGATGTGGGTGGTGGTGAATTTTAATTTTAATGTTAAGAATAATTTTGGGCTGGTTTTATTTACTAAATAATGTCAAGAAAAGAATTAATAGAAAAAAAAATATTATTTTAACTAAATTATTATAAAAATGTATGCGTGATAATAAGAAGATTCGAAAACATTAAAAAAATTAAATTAATAGGACAGATGACGTATTACATAATTAGTTTCTGTACAATTACATATTTTAATTATTCCAGTGAGTTTTTAATTCAAGGAATAATTAATTATTCTCGTCTTTACTGCTCAAATTTCTTAACACAGTTAATTCTCATTTAAATATTATACTGGGGGGTCTTACGCTTCTACACATACACATAAATACATATATGCACGTACGCACACACTCATATACTAATACAATAAATATATTATTTAGGTCGTGAATGGCCCATTGAAAAGAAAAACACAAAGCTCCTTTGAACCGGGAGAAATAAAAGAATATAAAATGGGGGCGAAGGGTTTGACGAAGTTGCTTATAATTGGGTTGGTTCTCAGAAGTTTTTCACGTACGATTATACATATACATATATAACTTTTATTGCAAACAAACTACACATATTATGTATTATAGTTTGAAGGGTATTTATGTAGTATATTTCGGGATTATGTGTAAAAAGTAATTTTATGACTCGGTTTATGGGGTTTTAAACAGAGGGCAAAATGGAACTAATAAATATGTATAGAAGCTATAATAGAGAGTAAAATATTTACAATTAGGTAATTCTCTAGAAATTTTACTAGAGGATTTTAAAAGCTGTAAAGTTGTCACTGTTTGGATTATTATTGTTGTTAAATGAATTTTGCCACATACCACTGAATTTAAATTTTTGAATTTAAAATATGGTTGATTACAGATTTTCAATAACCGCCCTTCTTTTAAATAAGATTTGAGGAGATTTTGCAACACACCCCCACTTACCTCCGCATTTTTATTAGACATTTTGCCATATACTACTAACTCTTGCAATTAAAAATTTGATTTGAAATTTTCAATAATCCCCCCTATTAATTGAGATTTGATGAGATATTGCTAGACCCCTCCTTTCTACATTTTTTAATCTGATATTTATCCTATAATTTATAAATAATTAATTTTCTTTTCTGGATGCCATTAAATATCAAAATTCTCAGAATTAAAAATATGACTAGAGATTTTTAACATCTTTTAAATTACCTGTTATATAAGATAGTGTTGGGCCCCTCCCTCCCCATTTTTATCTGAGGATTTTCCTACAATTTTTAAATGTTTATCTAAATTTTGCCCTCTACCATTATAAATACTAAATTGTCATTTTTAGGGGCGTTTGAAATTTAAATGGTAAGTATTCAATATAATTAATATCTTTTTGCAATTTTATAAGGAATTACTTATTACTAAGTAAAGATCCTACACCTAAATAGTTTTGTGTAATATGGGAAGAAATTATTAGAAACGTAGACTAATCAGGCGAGTAAAGGGGATGCAACGTTTTAATTTCAGAATTCAAATTTTAATATTTTCGATAACTGTGTGTGATTAATACCTCCATAATATTTTTAAAAATTAATATTATTTATTATAGTTTTGTTCTCTTTAAGAGTTTTATTCAAGCAAACAATTTTTGAGACTGTTATTACGTTCTCTTTTTTATTTCTCGAGCCTCGACTTTTCGCAAGTTGCTACTTAATGGGTAAGTACTTATTTATTGTGCAGCTTTTAAAAACAAAAAGTAAAAATAAACATTTAAAAGGTTTATTAAGCAAAAACTCTTCATAAGTGTTGACCTTTATCTCAGCTGAATAAATGGCTTTTTTAACTCGAATTTATGTACCTGTGTGTGAACGTGTTATAGGTAAAGTTTTTTATTCTTTGCGAAGATCATTTACAATATTAAAACAATTGTTTGTTTGATAATACCTCAAAAGGGGGAGGATCTTACCTAAAAGAAAAATCTAATGGTAAAGATAATTTAAATATTAGAAACCAAAGATCATTCTTTGGTGTACTTAAGTACATTTTATTTATCAAACAAATATTGCACTGTGGCAATTTTTTATAGAGAAACTTCATTAGAACACAATGATCGCTTTTCAAATACGAATTGCCATAAAAAAAGTATTTACCACTAGTTACCAATAATTTCGTTTAATTGCACATTATTAATTTATGTACTTTTTATTAGTTATCTACTAAATAACTTTTATCTGTTCCAAAATATTTAAAAAAAATAATATCACTTAAATGTATTAAGTAACTAACAGAATATTAAATAAAAAAAAAAATAAATTTAAAAAAATTGTAGTCAATTATTCCATCAATAAGATTGAAAATTTTCAGTTTCCCTTGACGATGGAGTGAATTTTAATAGATTTATCTAAATAAACAAAACGCATCTGTCTTGTCAGAATTAACTACATACATACTATACTAACCAACTAACTGTACGTGTGTTTGAGTAGGGGTCGGATTTCGCCTTTTGCCGAAAATGTCCTGTAGCACAGAACAATAACAAAACCGGCTATGTGTCGGTAGTAGTGTGTGTACAGATGTAAATTTATTCCCATTTTAACGGAATAAATCTAATATCATGACAGAAACTCAACATTACCTGATATAATGAAGAAACTAACAGTGTAGATGAGTACCCCCGAGAAACAGAATTATGAAAAAGTCACAACACTATCACGTTTACCGTCTTTTCGGTATCATACCGTACACCACAACACTTTTAGGGTATAATGACTGATCCTTGGTTGGCGAGAATACATTGCCCCTCCTAAAACAGCTGTCAGCTAATTTCGATTGCACAAAATGTGGATTTCAAGTCTTTGGCGACATCTAGAAGTGAATAGTACAGTCAAACACCACGTTCCACGATGCGAACTGCACGCACTTTTAAATGAACTGTTTCGTACTTTCATCACTGCAGAACTTTACTCAATTTAAATTAAAAATAAGGGAGTGTTGATTTCAACCCCAGATGGAACAAGCTGATAATTAAACGTTTGAATTTTAATTTACCTTGGGCTCAATTCGAATTTTATTTCTACATGTACGGATGAGTATGTACATTATCCCCTGAATTTTTGGAAGGGGTTGTACAGAAATTAACTAATCAATGATATGATATTGATTAAAGGTATTACTTTCCAGAAAGTGTACTTAATCGTTTTTTTTTTTGACTGAACTTTTTTATTACAAATTTCGATTTTTATAATAAAAGAAATGTTGCATAAAAAAGTTTTTGGAAACAAGTGGTTTGGGGTTGGTAAACAAATTGCTTTATATTTTGTTTTACAAAAAAAGTCTTGAAGTTTTTCCAAGAGCTTAACGTTTCTTTAAGGACCTAAAAGTTATTTTCTCAAAGCGAATAAAGCTCTTTGAAGGTACTTGAAACTTTTTCAAAGTTTTTGAAGTTTTTTTAAGGTGCTTAAAGTTATTTTAAAGCAGTTGAAGCCCTCTGAAAGTGCTTCTGAAGTTTTCTGAAACCTTTTAAAGATTTTGAAAGTGCTTAAAATTATTTGAAAGGGCACGAATCTTTTTAAAAGTGGTCCCAAAGTTCATTGAAAAGAATTGAAGCTTTTCAAAGTCCTCGAAGTCTATTTAAAGTTTTAGAAGTTTGTAAATGTGTTTGAATCTCTTTGAAGACTGTCCTGAGTTTTTTTTAAGAAAAGGCTTCAGCTTTTTTGAAAGTGCTTGAAGTTTTCTAAACTCCTTGAAAAGCCCTTTAAAGGTGCTTTAAGGTTGAAGCCCTCTGAAAGTGCTTCTGATGTTCTCTGAAAGCTTTTAAAGATTTTGAAAGCGCTTAGAATTACTTGATAGGGCACGAATCTTTCTCAAAGTGGTCTAAAAGTTCATTGAAAAGAATTGAAGCTTGTCAAAGTCCTTGAAGTCTAGTTAAAGTTTTAGAAGTTTGTAAATGTGTTTGAATCTCTTTGAAGACTGTCCTGAGTTTTTTTTAAGAAAAGGCTTCAGCTTTTTTGAAAGTGCTTGAAGTTTTTTAAACTCCTTGAAAAGCCCTTTAAAGGTGCTTTAAGGTTGAAGCCCTCTGAAAGTGCTTCTGATGTTCTCTGAAAGCTTTTAAAGATTTTGAAAGCGCTTAGAATTACTTGATAGGGCACGAATCTTTCTCAAAGTGGTCTAAAAGTTCATTGAAAAGAATTGAAGCTTGTCAAAGTCCTTGAAGTCTAGTTAAAGTTTTAGAAGTTTGTAAATGTGTTTGAATCTCTTTGAAGACTGTCCTGAGTTTTTTTTAAGAAAAGGTTTCAGCTTTTTTGAAAGTACTTGAAGTTTTTAAAACTCCTTGAAAAGCCCTTTGAAGGTGCTTTAAGGTTGTAGCCCTCTAAAAGTGCTTCTGAAGTTCTCTGAAAGCTTTTAAAGATTTTGAAAGCGCTTAAAGTTATTTGAAAGGGCACGAATCTTTTTGAAAGTGGTCCCAAAGTTCATTGAAAAGAATTGAAGCTTTTCAAAGTCCTTGAAGTCTATTTAAAGTTTTTGGAGTTTGTAAATGTGTTTGAATCTCTTTGAAAACTGTCCTGAGGTTTTGTTCTCAAGAAAAGGTTTCAGACTTTTTGAAAGTGCTTGAAGTTTTTTAAACTTCTTGAAAAGCTCTTTCAATGTGCTCAAAGCCCATTGAAGGTTTTTTAAACTCTTTGAAAGTGCTCCTGAAGTTCTTCGGAAGCACTTAAAGTAATTTGAAGGTGCTTGAATCTTATTGAAAAGTCTTTCCGAAAGTTATTAAAAATTCTTTAAAAGTGCTTGAAAATCTTTCAATGTGCACTAAGTACGAAGTATCCCTGAAGTGTTTTGAAGACCCTAGAAAAAATGCGATGTGTTGAAAGTTGTTTCAAAGTTTTTTGAAAAGGCTTAGTTTTTCAACAGTGTTTGAAGTGAGTGAAGTCCTTATAAAGTGCTTGAAGCTTTCTGAAAGTGCTCTTAAATTTTTTTTAAAAAGGCTCAAAGTTTTTGAAAGAGGATAAAGTTCTTTCAAAGTGCTTGAAGCTATTTAAAAATATTCCTCAAGTTTTTTGAAAATGCTTGAAGCTTTTTAAAAGTGTTCCAAGTCTTTTAATGTGCTTAAAACTCTATCAGGGAGCTCAAGCCCCTTCGAATAGTTTGTAAGCCCAGGTTGACACAAGGTATATTTTGATTTTGACTAGTACTTCAAGCCTTTTGAAGCTCTTCTGGTCTAATTCTAGCCCTAACATCTGTTAATTTGAAATTCTTGGGTTCTAAAATGGAATTAGGACTTCAACGATCAAAGCATTTTAAGTTGGGCTAAGGATTTTACTATTATACTTTTGACCTATTGTAGTTTATATAGTTGAATATTTTGTAAGCACATTAAGGGTGGTTGGCAATCGAAATCTCGCGGAACACCTTTCAAAAATATTTCCAGGTGAAGAAGATGCGTGATTCGATTTAGGAAAGGAAGGGTATTTAATTGTGTGCTATTTTCATCTCCTTTTCAAGATTGGGTCAAAATCATTTCGATTTTCTGTCACAATATCTAAGGGTTGCTTGGGCAATCTAGTAGTGTATCGGATTTTAGAAATTTAGTAATATAAATTGAGATAATTCACTTCGGTGTCTCATTACGACCCAATGTCCCACTCCAGCACCCCCTCAGTGCCCCCTTACCCCCCGTTGCTTGTATACACGCGTTCCGGATGATTTTCTCATAGGAACGGTCGGCGCCGCCACCTACCAAGACGAGTGACAGTCTAATTGTTTGCGGGGCTTCAATTACTCAACTATAATTAGACGTCTGACTGCGAACGAAATTGAATTATTTTTACTCTTCGGCTTCTATGTCGGAATGGGGTGACGCGAAAGGGGCAATGGCGAGCGAGGAGGATGTCGAACAAGCTGGGAGCTGGTGACGAAGGCAACGGCTAATTAACGACGTCCCGGGGCTATATGTTGTCCATTTTTATTTTAACGACAATTCCGATCGTCAGTTGTAACGAAGAAGACTAAAATTATTGTGCACCGGCGTTCACTAAATGAAATAAACATTCAACAAATAATCAAACAAACAAACGAACGAACGAACCAACGAACGAACGAAACAAACGAATAAATACCAACATACAAGATTTACCCTTCTAATAATTGATCCTCTTATAGATAGATAGATACGAGCACGACCCTTTAAGAAGAATTCGTTCGTTTCATCAAATTATTTCCACTATTTTTCTATTTTTAATTTAAATCATGCTTCTGAAGGTATATAAAGGATATTTACGAAGGGTGTTTACTCATAACAATTTATTAATAAATTCGGAGTGGCAAGGGTGAGAATGTATCATATTGAAGATAATTTGGAAATATTCTAGAACAAAATTTTTTAAGCTTTTCAAGAGGTCCTGAATTTTTTTCAGATGCTTGTAGTCGTTCTAAAGTAGTTGAGGCTCTTCTAAAAAGTTTGAAGATTCAAAGTTCTTGAAGCCCTTTTAAATTAGATACTTGAAGTTCTTTGAAAGTTCTCATTAAGTTTTTTGAAGATGCTTAAAGCTCACCTAAGTGTTTGAAGAATCAAAGTTCTTGAAGCCCTTTTAAATTAGATACTTGAAGTTCTTTGAAAGTTCTCATTAAGTTTTTTGAAGATGCTTGAAGCTCACCTAAGTGTTTGAAGAATCAAATTCTTGAAGCCCTTTTAAATTAGATACTTGAAGTTCTTTGAAAGTTCTCATTAAGTTTTTTGAAGATGCTTGAAGCTCACCTAAGTGTTTGAAGAGTCAAAGTTCTTGAAGCCCTTTTAAATTAGATACTTGAAGTTCTTTGAAAGTTCTCATTAAGTTTTTTGAAAGATGCTTGAAGCTCACCTAAGTGTTTGAAGAGTCAAAGTTCTTGAAGCTCTTTTAAAGTAGATACTTGAAGTTCTTTGAAAGTTCTCATTAAGTTTTTTAAAGATGCTTGAAGCTCACCTAAGTGTTTGAAGAGTCAAAGTTCTTGAAGCCCTTTTAAATTAGATACTTGAAGTTCTTTGAAAGTTCTCATTAAGTTTTTTAAAGATGCTTGAAGCTCACCTAAGTGTTTGAAGAATCAAAGTTCTTGAAGCCCTTTTAAATTAGATACTTGAAGTTCTTTGAAAGTTCTCATTAAGTTTTTTAAAGATGCTTGAAGCTCACCTAAGTGTTTGAAGAGTCAAAGTTCTTGAAGCCCTTTTAAATTAGATACTTGAAGTTCTTTGAAAGTTCTCATTAAGTTTTTTAAAGATGCTTGAAGCTCACCTAAGTGTTTGAAGAATCAAAGTTCTTGAAGCCCTTTTAAATTAGATACTTGAAGTTCTTTGAAAGTTCTCATTAAGTTTTTTGAAGATGCTTGAAGCTCACCTAAGTGTTTGAAGAATCAAAGTTCTTGAAGCCCTTTTAAATTAGATACTTGAAGTTCTTTGAAAGTTCTCATTAAGTTTTTTGAAGATGCTTGAAGCTCACCTAAGTGTTTGAAGAGTCAAAGTTCTTCAAGCCCTTTTAAATTAGATACTTGAAGTTCTTTGAAAGTTCTCGTTAAGTTTTTTGAAGATGCTTAAAGCTCACCTAAGTGTTTGAAGAGTCAAAGTTCTTGAAGCCCTTTTAAATTAGATACTTGAAGTACTTTGAAAGCGCTTAAATTTTTTTTTTGAAAAGGTTTGAAGCTCTTCTAAACTAATTGATGATTCAAAATGTTTAAAGTTCTTCTCAAGTACTTGAAGCTCCCTGAAGGTGCTCAAGAAGTTTTTTGAAAAAGCTTGCAGCTCTCCCAAAGTGCTTGCCCAATTAAAATTATTAAACTGCTTGAAGCTCCTAATAAGTGATTGAAACTCTGTGAATGTGTTTGAAGTCTGTACTTTGCTCGAAAGTTTTGAACCCTTTCCACTTCTTGCTTTTTTTTATTTAACGAAAATTTATACTGTACTTAATAAGTTCACCCAACCCTCCCCATTTTTACCCTCCAAGAACCAAGAGCTGACCGGGAATTCAACAATTTATTCTCAGAAAACAATTTCGCATTTCTCGGAAAATTGTTTTACCGGAAAAATTATCCTTCGGAAAATTTCCTTTCCGTTTT
Source organism: Agrilus mali (assembly GCA_029378335.1). Taxonomy (NCBI): domain Eukaryota; kingdom Metazoa; phylum Arthropoda; class Insecta; order Coleoptera; family Buprestidae; genus Agrilus; species Agrilus mali. Next base: position 3,187,195 of record CM055655.1, on the reverse strand, counting down.
CGCGTTGAAGCAGCAGCGCTACGTCGCTTCGCAGCAATGGGTCGAGGGTAAATACCTTGTGATCGATAATTAGCAAATTATGGACGATTAGATATTGTTTGCATTAGCCATGTGACACTTGCTATTACGATATTAGTGGGAGTGCCATTGTTTTCACGTCAAACGACCAGATCGGTATCGAAGTAGGCTTTGCACTAAGTTTCTGGCATTATTCAACTGACGCATTCTATTGTTCAGGGGGAAATTTCTCAGAAACTTTCGGCCTTAGGGGGTTGATTGTTTGTTAAAGTGAAATTTTTAATAAATCATTTTTATGCATTAACTAGCCGCTACTGTGCTTACGAGACCATACTAAGGGCCCGGTAAGAAAAGACAACACAAACGAAGTCGTGGTCAAGTCATACCCGGCGCCTCCACCCTTCTGTCTTCAACTTAAAACTTATCTTTATAATTATTCAAGTTTGTCCCTAATACCCCCGATCGGGAGATACAATTACCGTTTAAATAAGTTTTACTTTTAATTTCCACCCCCTTCGTTTCTTCATCAAAAATAATTGAACAAAAAAGAAAATCCATACGGATTATAAAACGAAAAATAGTTGAAAAAGTGGGTCACCCTATAAAAGTCTTTAAGTATATTAGATTTTACCCCCTTAATCATCTTTGTGGTTCCTAAGGGCCCAGTTTGTTTGTTTGTTTGTTAAAAAAAAAGAATATCGTTTTTCTGACGTTTTGTCTGCATCTGTAACGAACGAAGGTCTTCAGAGTCGCCCCGAATGAATGCTTTTACCTTTTCGTTTTCAATGTCCGCTGTCAAATTCAGTTAGCGTTATTTAATAGGGTTGTTTTTTAGTTGGTTATTTTCATTTCGTATCAGGTAGAAATAAAGAATAAAAAAAAAGAAAAAAGAAGAGAAAACCCGGTCGGCTTAACATAATTAACGTCACTTCTTTTTCCCTTTCTTAAACGCGATGTAGTAACCGTATAAAAGAGAAAAGAGTTTTTCCGGAAAAAAGCGACAACGTCTGCGTTTAATATAGGCTTAATTCTGATTTGTTGTCCCATCTCTTTTCTATTTCCACCCCCTTCCCCAATTCTATCGATGGAGAGTATCTATAGTATCTTCGAGCAACCCTTAATTGTGATTTACCTCTTTTCAATCGAATCGTAGCAGACAGGCGGCTACAAAACTGCAATAGAGAAAGAAAAGAATGGGAACGAGCGAGATATCGTCAACACACAAGCCGACGACTCCGAGAGAGAACCTGAACAAATTTGCCGAACATATAAACGAAATTACGAAAGGCTTTATTAAGTGAAACTCCATTCGTAAAGTGGCCATCCTCCGTATCAACTCCCGTTGCTCATCAAACCGATATTACTTCAACAAACACACCCCATTCTGTTACGACTTTTACCGAACGAAATGGTGAAGTAAAACAATAGCGAAAAGGGATGCGGGGATCTTAAACTTATATTGACTTAATGATCGTTCAAAGAACATACATTTATTTATAGGCACATCTATTACTTCTAATAAGAAGGATACTTCATTTAAATCAACTCCATTCATTAACCTGAAAATTGGCCCTACTTGAAATATTCTGTAAATTAATTCTGAGGGGCTGTTTTAGGTTGGGGGTAACTACTAAGATCCCTACCGGAAATCCTCGCGGAGAAGATTTGCATGGTCTTTATTTTTCGTTTTGAAAGAGTAACAAATCAATTTTCCATCACTCATTTTTATGGAAATTGGCAGCCTTTAATCTTTAATCGAAATTACGGGTGTTTGGAAGCAGTAAATGAATAATTTATTAAAAGAATAAATGATGTAACCTAACATAAGCTATGTAATTATTTGGTTCTCATGAGCAGTGGAGAAATTTCGCAAATTTTCCAGAACTTCCCAGAATTTATCCCAAAAAATTCAGTTTGTCTAAAATTTTAGAACGTTTCAGAATATTCTCAGATATTCCACTACGTTCTGCAATGTTTCAATTCTTGTGGAATTTCCTCAGTGCGATGGACGTATTCATACCAAACACTGAAGTCACCAGTTTGTAAAAATCGTTCCTTCGGTTCTCAACTAGAAATATTTAAGTTTTCCTTTACGAACTCTAAGTAGTGGAGGTTGAATCATAAACGAACACAATAGAATGTCTCAGAATATTACGGACACTTGAGAAATTCCTGGAACTTTTTAGAGATTCTCAGAATTTTCTAACAGCTTCCACAACTTTTCTAATGTTTCATTGCTTTTTATAATCTTACAGTATTTTCTCACAGTATGATGGACAAGTCCATACAAGAAATTGGAATAACCATTTAGTAAAATAATTCCCTAAGTTTTGAATTAGGGATCCTTAACTTTTTCTGAACGAAGTGTAGCTAGTGGAAGTTGAAAGATGGACGAACATAACAGACTATTCGAAAATGCTATGGTACGTTTGAGAAATTTCTTGAACTTTCCAGAGGCTCCTAGAATCTTCCAAATATTTTTAAAAGTTTGGAGCGTTTCAGAACGTTTTCTGATTCCACTACATTCTGTAATGTGTATTTTAATTTTTTGAGAAATTTATTAAGTGTGGTGAACATGTTCATACCAGAACTTGAGGTCACCATTTTGTGAAATTGTTCCTTAGAATCTCAATTAGATTTTTTTAAGTTTTCCTTTACGAACTGTAAGTACTGATGGTTGATTCATTGACGAACACAAAAGAATGTCTCAGAATATTATGGACACTTGAGAAATTCCTGGAACTTTTTAGAGATTCTCAGAATTTTCTAACAGCTTCCAGAACTTTTCTAATGTTCCATTGATTTTTATAATGTTACAATCTTTTCTCAGTATGATGGACATGTCCATACAAGAAATTGGGATAACCACCTAGTAAAATAATTCCTTAAGTTCTGAACGAAGTGTAGCTAGTGGTAGTTGAAAGATGGACGAACATAACAGACTATTAAAAAACGCTATGGTACGTTTGAGAAACTTCTTGAACTTTCCAGAAGCTCCCAGAATCTTCCAAATATTTTAAAAAGTTTGGAGCGTTTCAGAACGTTTTCTGGTTCCACTACATTCTGTAATGTGTATTTTAATTTTTTGAGAAATTTATTAAGTGTGGTAAACATGTTCATACTAGAACTTGAGGTCACCATTTTGCGAAATTGTTCCTTAGAATCTCAACTAGAAATATCTAGAAATATTTAAGTTTTCCTTTACGAACTCACAGTACTGGAGGCTGAGTCATAAACGAACACAATAGAATGTCTCAGAATGTTATAGACACTTGAGAAATTCCTGGAACTTTTTAGAGATTCTCAGAATTTTCTAACAGCTTCCAGAACTTTTCTAATGTTCCATTGATTTTTATAATCTTACAGTATTTTCTCACAGTATGATGGACAAGTCCATACAAGAAATTGGAATAACCATTTAGTAAAATAATTCCTTAAGTTTTGAATTAGAGATCCTTAACTTTTTCTGAACGAAGTGTAGCTAGTGGTAGTTGAAAGATGGACGAATATAACAGACTATTGGAAAATGTTATGGTACGTTTGAGAAACTTCTTGAACTTTCCAGAGGCTCCCAGAATCATTCAAATATTTTAAAAAGTTTGGAGCGTTTTAGAACGTTTTCTGATTCCACTACATTACAGAATTTTTGAGAAATTTCTTGAGTGTAGTGAACATGTTCATACCAGAACTTGAGGTCACCATTTTGTGAAATTGTTCCTTAGAATCTCAACTAGAAATATTTAAGTTTTCCTTTCAAATGATGAAGTGTTTCAGAATGTTATGGAATATTTGAGAAACTTCCTAAAATATGTCAAAAATTCAGAATGTTTTCAGGGTAAAATAATTGTTTATAAACGTTCATCAACGATCATCCATATTAGACAGTATTCTATTTTAAACAATAATTAACTTCATCATTGTATAGGGAAATCTTGGCAAGATTAGTTTAAGTGGCATTTTTAAAGTAATGGAAGAAAGCTGATCGTCTACGAGGGGTGGTAGGTGTTTAGATGTATGTCCGTGTATTTGCGTATCTGTGTGAGTGAGTAGGGTACATACATACATATATGCAATCGGTTTTGAGTTGCTTAGAAGACGGTGACAGTGTGTTTGGTTTTCCTTAGTGTGTAACGTGGACGCGTCTCATCCGACCGACCCGGATCGGTGATTTCCCCCGAGTCCTATTGATTGACGTTAGAGTTACTCCTCTTTCTCGACCGGTTCAAGTGCCGCATTCTAATTTTTGTCACTTAAACCAAATTAATATGTATTCGTTCGGAAAACTGGGTGGGACAATATCATCGGGTCGTCGATAATTTAAAGGAGAGTCGGAAAGAAAGAGAAGGAAAGAGGGGGTGAATTAATAAATCAACCCAAGTTTTGTCAATGAGAAAATAAATTATGTTTTTACCTACTAATAATAAAGTCAAACAATCATTTGGTAGATACCCCATAAACAAAACTAAAGGTAAAAATTTAATCGGCCCCCGGAAAAAAAATTCTTCATTCAGCCAATTAACAATAGATACTTACATATACAATTACCTTGTTTGGGACTTCTACGTATTATAATAAAAATAGTTATCTCTTAATAGGTTTTCAGGAATTAGGTTACAGATTTGCGAATTACTTTTATCTTTGTGTTTGTTTGAATTTATTAGTTTCTATTTTCGATAGTAAAGCTACCTTATTAACATACATCCGCGTGTCGTGATATAATATGTTTACTGTGTTTATTCGAAACTAATTTCAACTTCGTTATTAGCCCAAAAATAAAATACGTAGGATTCCTTATATACAAAATTGGCACTCTCACGGGATTTGTTTCATTTGTATAATGGAAAGTTGAACAGGGGTCATGATAATTTAAAAGTTTCTCAAATACTTAAAAAATTCTCATACCTGGTTTTTTGTATATGAAAATATAAAACACAAAATTTAAAAAATCCACAAACTAATACTATAATAAAAAATAATAGTTCTCCAGTCTGCAGGGTGTTAGGAGGACGGATGTAGAGAATTTAGGAGGTGAAAGCTGACGTCCCGATGACTATTTTTAATTATATTTAGTTTAGTGCAAAGTCTAACAGTTTATTTAAGATTTTCGAAAATAATAGCGGTTTTAATTTAACAATTCATATGACGCTTTGATAAATAGTTGTACGTAACTATTGATATTAATAATTGTAAAAGAGGTCGAAACGTCGTATTGAATATAAGTACATAGTTTATTGTATTTTAAATTTTTGATAGAATACTTTCAATTCAATTCAATTGTGACTTCTTAGTCAAGTGAATATTTTTTCAAGTGAAAAATAAAATAAAACTGAATTTTAAATGTCATCAAGACGGGTAGTACATAGTTAAGCATGCGCACGAACCTAATGCAAGCGCGCAAGGGATTCTGGTACACCTTAAGATACAAACATTTCTAGAAACATTGACCTTATTACTTGTAATCAAGAAATATTCGTAAGTAATCTGATATTTTCAATTGTGACTTGTTAATTAACTGAATATTCTTTTTAATAAAATGATCCAGTACCTACATGTAAATATTAAATAAAAACAAAAATATTTTAAACGTCGCCGTTGTTAAATAAATAATAAAATAATGACCATATAAGGGTAGGTGTTACCAAAAAGTTAGTTTCTGTCGGATTTGGTAAATGTGAATTTCATTTTTGTGTAAAAAGCAACTTTCGCTTCGGTTAAGTTTATTGTCGCCGCTGCTGAAGGGGTCGAAGAAGTAGAACTAAAGCGGTGAGAATTCGATGTCGTTCGAGGTGGCGGCAATCTGAAAGTAGTAACGAAAGAGTTTCGGATGCAATCCTTGCGGTAAATTAGATAAAGCACCAGATGAGAGCCGAATCTAGTTAGCGGGATTGACTGACTCTAACTTCCCTACTTCCACTACTACCACTTCGTGTTCCCGGTTTCCTCCCCGGCGAAAAATTTCGCCAAGAAAAGAGGCGAAAGTACCGAAAAATTGTTTAGAACTTTTTACTAAATACGTACGTAACAAATAACCAAAATAAAGTAACGTTGGGGGCTGTTTTCTTTTTTACAGTTTAAGTTTTAATCACTCGAAAATTAGTAAGTTATTGATAGTGGTTCTATAATAAATAATAATTTATTTTGCCCAAGGAAGAGAGAGAGAAATAATTGGAGGGTGTGCTACCCCTTTTACTAACCCGTGATGTTAGTTGTCTTTCGAAACCCTTGTCGTGCGAGTGTTTTGTATACTTTACACTTTCCCTCAGATTTGAGTATATTGCTTTTATGTGTTTCGAACGTTTTCTTCCCTTTTAAAGGAAAATTGATGTTCTGGAATATCAAATTCGTTAAAAGTTAACGGGCCTGAGTGTAACAGTATATAAAAATGTATACATCGTATACATATATCTACGAACGTAGGTATAAAAGTAAAGTAAGACATAAGCTGGAATAAATATAACAAAGACAGCTTTTGTTACCCATCAACCATTCAACGTGCTAGTAAATAGGGAAAGAAAAGGAGCCCCTCTGCGTGTATGTGTGCTTTTAGAATGGATTTTCACGGGGTTGTACCGTATGCATATATCACGTATCCAGTTTTCGAGAGGTTTAGTTTGCTATTTTTTTTCCTGGAGTAGGATTTTTTAAAGGTTCCAAATGTCACGCGCTTAAAATAAATAATTGTGAAGAAACAAAAATTTATTTTTTGTGTTCCTGTTTAATTCCATCACATATCAAAAATTTAGGGGGTTGAAAAGAAAAGAAAAGAAAAGAAAAGAAGAAGTCATTACCTTCCGAATGTATTGCTTTGCCCACCCACCCTCTGTTAAACATCATAAACAAACATGAGGATCGTTCAAAAATAAGGATAAGGGAGACTCACCACCCAGTCCCTTCGTCTAACAAAAACATTATTTTTATTTAAGAGAACCTGTTTATCGTAATTTAGTCGTTAACATCAGAGCGATATTAAAAATGTATTAAATTTTTGATCTGGCCCGTGGAAGATAATCCAGTAGACAGTATGCATTCAAATATCTTACGCTCTATTACGGCCCATAAACACAACTTAATTTTAATGGGGTTTGTTTCCATAACGTCATTACAATATTTTCCGCGTCATTTATCGAAAGGCGACTGACAGCGTCATGTAATAATAATTTCCAGCGTGAATAATTCAGAAATGAAAATGCTGACAAGCAAAACAATTTGCATTTTAAATAGGGACCATGTTGATATTATCGACAATGCTCAATGTTGTTGTTCGCTACAATAAAACTCTTCCAACGGCCCCAGCCAGCCCCTGTTAATATTATTCTACAGCAAACTTAGTTACAAAAAATTGAACAAAATTATTTGGTTGTATAATATTAACTTCAGTTTACGGTAGATACAAGCAATATGAATGAAGAGAAATTGTTTAAACAAAAATTCCATCCATATTCCCTTATAATCGTAATCGTTAAAGAAATAACCTTTCTTTAGGTGTGATAATGTATAATAGGACCATAAACTGTGACTCCACATATTCTACGTATTATTTTTTTTGTTCTACTACTTGGTATCAATTTATATATCGTTTTGCCCCCATGAGGCGATGGCGGGTTAGGACACGCTGTGATCTTTTCTTGCCGGGCCTTTAATTAACGGCGTAATTAAATCTGAGGCTTTAAACCGTTCTTCGGTAAAAATTAATTTCCTCCAGCGGAAGGATCGCAACTCGGCCGTCAGAATAGCAAAACAGGCACGGGACAAATAGGCCAGTCAACTGAGGAAATGAAACAGGATAAAATTCTGGATAGGAGAAAAATTACAGGGAAAACCGTAGACATGGGGATGTCGAGGGCAAGATTAACCTCGTAAGGGTTTCAGATTTTCCAACGTAAACAATTAAACAGGGGGTGAAATTAAACGGTGCTTTAAAATAGAAGGATGATTTTTACTAATTCTCTTTTTGTATGATTTGCAGAAATTATTGGAACATTAATATGTTTTCAGAACGAATTGCTGTCTAGAGCGTATGAGCCGAGTGAGGATTCTGATAAGTAAGGCGCAGGCGCACGCTATAGACCGTTCTAAAGCATTACAGTTTACACTTGCTTGAAAACCTAACGGATACCAAATTTTTATCACTGATGGATTATTGATGATTAAAAAAGCTGTGGTGGTTATACTTCAATAATATTTCTGTTTTCTGTGGGAAATTTATAATTCAGAAATATCATCGAACATAAATTGTTGAGACGTAAAAGAAAATAATTCGTCGATTATGTTGTGATGCATAAATGGTGAACATAATAAATTGTTAAAGACTAGCCTACGTTTTCAGAACGAATTGCTGTCTAAAGCGTGTGAGTCGAGTGAAGATTCTGTTTGGTAAGGCGCAGGCGCACGCTACAGACCGTTCTAAAGCATTACAGTTTATACTTGCTTGAAAATCGAACGGATACCAAATTTTTATCACTGATAGATTATTGATGATTAAAAAAGTTGTGGTGGTTATACTTCAATAATATTTCTGTTTTCTGTCGGAAATGTATAATTTTGAAATATCATAGAACATAAATTTATTGTTGAGACGTAAAAGAAGATAAAACGTCGATTATGTTGTGATGCATAAATGGTGAACCTAATAAATTTTTAAAGACTAGCCTACGTTTTCAGAACGAATTGCTGTCTAGAGCGTATGAGCCGAGTGAGGATTCTGATAAGTAAGGCGCAGGCGCACGCTATAGACCGTTCTAAAGCATTACAGTTTACACTTGCTTGAAAACCTAACGGATACCAAATTTTTATCACTGATGGATTATTGATGATTAAAAAAAGTTGTGGTGGTTATACTTCAATAATATTTCTGTTTTCTGTGGGAAATTTATAATTCAGAAATATCATCGAACATAAATTGTTGAGACGTAAAAGAAAATAATTCGTCGATTATGTTGTGATGCATAAATGATGAACATAATAAATTGTTAAAGACTAGCCTACGTTTTCAGAACGAATTACTGTCTAAAGCGTATGGGCCGAGTGAGGATTCTGATTAGTAAGGCGCAGGCGCACGCTACAGACCGTTCTAAAGCATTACAGTTTATACTTGCTTGAAAACCGAACGGATACTAAATTTTTATCACTGATGGATTATTGATGATTAAAAAAGTTGTGGTGGTTATACTTCAATAATATTTCTGTTTTCTGTGGGAAATTTATAATTTAGAAATATTATCGAACATAATTTGTTGAGACGTAAAAGAAGATAATTCGTCGATTATGTTGTGATGCATAAATGGTGAACCTAATAAATTTTTAAAGACTAGCCTACGTTTTCAGAACGAATTACTGTCTAGAGCGTATGAGTCTAGTGAGAATTGTGATTGATAAGGCACAGGCGCACACTACAGACTGTTCTAAAACATTACACACACTAACTTGAAAAACGAATGGATTTTGAACGTTTACCCCTGATAACTTATCAATGTTTAAATTTAATCAAATTAATATAAAATATTCTTAATTAAAACCACAACTTATCCGAAATATTGAAGGACACTATTGTAGATATTATGTCACTTAGAAAATGTTGCAACGTCCGCGGTAAAATGCGGCAAGGGGTAGTTTGTTGTTTTTATTGTTACGCGCGTATAAAATTTTTTTTTGCTGTTGGATTGCGGTGATAGAGCGACAGGTCCCTTTCGTCCGTTCTTCTTATTTTCGTGGCGACCGCGACGGCTTTTTGGGGGTTAGTAGCTGGCTGTTAGTCTTCTCCTCGAGAAAGTAGATGACAGGGTATTAAAGACGTGGTTTATTTGACGAATACGTAATCAAGAAGCTTGTTATGCACAGCAGTGAACAGCTGTCACTACCCTTCCCGAAACGGGGGGAAGGTGCGGAGGTGACGTTGGTAACGCGGTGATGGCAGTGGTTCGAGGTCGGAAGGTTTTTCTGCTATTCGCGTTTTGCGTGCTTTCAAGGAAAGTTGACAGGCTCCTGGGCGCTGCTGCTGTTGCTGTTCGCTCTTTTTTTCCTCCCCCCCTCTTACATCCCATCATCCTCCTCCTCCTCTTCTTACGCCTCCACCCGGTCCCTTTAGATTTTATATATCGATTTTTTTCCAAGAGCTGACGACAAATAAACTCAAACACTTAACGCTTTCATAGCAGGAAATTATATTAAGGGCAAGTATTCAAAATGTTAAATATGTAAAATTGTAACAGTGAACAATATCCAGTTTCTTCGGTTTCTTTTAAAGTAAAGGAAACATTATAAGTACACCACACGCACCCCTGAGCCGTGTGACCAGCTGCTCTGCACTCTTTTTTAATTGGGGTACCATAATATTATTTTTGGAACATATTTGAATATTGTGGAATTTTCACGAACGTTTTCGAACATCAGCGGGTGGCAGCACGTGTCTTAAGTGAAAAAACATACATATTTTTAATGTGGTTACTTACTTATATTGATTTCATAAATTAATACCTACCCCTAACCGTCCGTAATTAGTAATCAGAGATCAAATTATCCCTATTCATGTCATAGTAGGTTCGTATATTTTGCAAAATATTTTTAGTTTTATCAGTTAGGTAGATAAACAAGCACTTGAGCTTCTTCTAATTCCGCAATTCAAGCGCAACAAGGCGTCTAATTTAAATCTGGTACACTTCAGGTTGAAATTGAATTTTTTTAGCCACTGTTTGCACTTAGCCGTAAAGAGGGTAGTTTCAAATGAACGAGTGAATGAATGAACGAATGAGTGAATGAATGATATAAAAGCCCTCGGTGCGTCAAGGTGGCTCTGTCGTCGCGCGGTGGCTGACGCTGTGCCGTATGCTCCTCCATAGATGAACAGTAATCGTGGGAGACAAGGACCCTCCATTCGCTGTTAATTATTCATGCAGCTTTTTAAAATCAACTTTAAAATACATAAAAGCCAAGCGGTGCACTATTAGGGTTACTTTCACAAACAGTTAGCAGCCGTGACTCTAACGCAATCGCGGAAATGCAAAAGACTGCACCCTTTTCCTAACCAGCTTGATAGAATGGTACTGCAATACTAAATAAAAATAAAAAGGGAGAAAACTATTTTTTTTTCAAATAACAGTAGTTTTGGATGGTCACTTAAATAAAATTTTGGAGTATTGGCCAATGTTTTCAGGACGAACCGCCGCCTAGAGCGCATGAGTCGAATGGTGTTTCTGATTGACAAAGCGCAGGCGTACGCTACAGATCATTCTAAAGCATTACAGTCTATATACCACATTGAAATATGAACGGATATTAATTTATTATCCCTGATGAATAACTGAATTTTAAATTCGATCAAATTAAAAATGTTGTGGTTGTTTAAGATTATTTTTATTTACTGTTAGAAATTTATAATTTACAAAAATCATTAATTAGGACTGTCATGTGCGACATAGATTATTGAAACGTAAAAGAAGATAAAAAGTTGATTACGTTATGATTCATAAAAGGTGAACATAACAAAATTTGTAAGATACTAGCTTATGTTTTCAGAACGCACGAATCAAGGGAAAATTTTGATTGATTGGGCGCAGACGCAGACAATTTTGAAACATTACAGTCTACTACACAGTAACTTAAAAACCAAATTGTTGGTGAACATAACAAATTTTTGATTCAAACTATCAATAGTGACCATTTGGTGAAACATATTTAATAAATGTAATAAATAAAACACAAGTTTTTTAGGTGTTTCAACAATAATTTAATGTCCTCGACAATATTGTTTCGACCCACATGTGGTCATTATCAAGAGTAAACAATCTAGTGATTGTTTACTCTTGATAATGACCACATGTGGGTCGAAACAATATTGTCGAGGACATTAAATTATTGTTGAAACACCTAAAACACTTGTGTTTTATTTATTACATTTAACAAATTTTTGACACTAGCAGAACGATTCGATGCACACAGCGCATGAGTCGAGTAAGGATTGTGTTTGGCAAGGCGCAGGCGCTAGCTATAAGCCATTCTAAAGCATTCAGTTCTTCTACTAACTTTCAGACTATTCTAAAAATATTAGTCTGTGTACTAGTTTGAAAATTGATTGGTCGATAAACTTTTACTAGTGATAATATATTTAAATTAAACCTTAATTAATGCAAAACAAAATTTATTTTTGTTTCGTAGTGAAAATTCGTAATATATCTACTATAAAAATCGTCCCTCCAGGCAGCTATGTGGAACATCACAAAATACTGAGAAATAAAGGAAGATAAAATTAATTTTTTTGCGATAACCACCTGGCTTTTCACATCGGCATGACAATTCTTATCTGACAAGTGTCCTTAAATGATAATTTTGTTTCGACCAATATCACTCTGAAATCTGAACGTTGTTTGAAATCAGTCAGTAATTTGCCCCGTTTGTTCGTTTATGAGAAAAAAAAGGAACACACAAAACAAACAGAAACCCACTGGTACATGCATGATTAATTATTGATAATAACGAATATTTTTAACATTACTGTTATGGTCAAAAAAACCTTTTACAAGGTTAAAACTTTACTAATAATTAACTGCATGATAAAATTTACAATTCAAATTAAATCATGAACGTGTAGGTACAATTATGTAAGGTCTGTGTTTGAAGCGTCTTCGTCATTGAAATTTACCGCAAAAAAATTGGTTTATTCAAGCGATTATAAATGTCAAAAACACTCTCTGAAACGAATATTAGGCATTCTAGGGGGTAACGTCGTTTAAATTGGGGTTGTAATTAACTATTCCATAGATATAACATGTCAAAGTTGTGTTTAACAAGTAAATTAAAATTTTTTCTTCGTAATAAAAACAATTTATATAAATAATTAAAAATGCCCTCTTAATAAACAATTTCCGTCAACACCCCTTGGTGAAATGCTACCTCTAATATTTTTTTGAGTAAATAATGTTTTATTTTTTGGAAGGGTATTTCACCCTTGCTGTGGCGCTATATAACAGTGCCCTCATGGTCATTACTCGAAATGAAAAAAGTGTTTATTTTGTATCCAGAGGCTTCGGGTTAATTTCGCAATATTAAAGGATTCCATCGAATTTCGTTTTATGAAACTTTTGTAAGTTGAAAGATTTCCTGATTTTAAATTAAACTTCTCAGAACAAATTTGAAACTCTTGAGGCGAGAGAGAGGTCCCTTACTATGAACTAAAGACACTTATTCGCAATAACAATCCCGAAATAAAGTTGCCACTGACTGCGTTGGGTTGGGGAGAAAATTTGTTCTTTGAAGGACGAGGGATGATGATAAGCAAAAATAGTGTTTGTATTAGTTCGAAAGGGCAAATATGATTAAAGTAAACTGATCAAAAAGGGATGAAAGCCACAGGGTAAGTTGAAGTAAAAAACATTATTTAAATAATTAAATGAAAATAAATTCGAAATAGTGATTGATGCAAGGAATAAAGGAGTAAGGGGGTGACAGAAAGGGAAAAGGCAATGACGAAAATACTACTATTAGAAATGGAGAAGTACATTAACCGAAAAAAAAGAAAAAGGAATGATATAAGGTGGTAGAATTTCTTCATAAACATGAGCCGCAATAGAGGAGAAAATAAAAAAACAAGAAGGGTAGTAGAAGACTTTGTAGTTAGTCGCCAGAGAAGTGGTATGTTCTGGTTATAAGTAAATATAAATGGTCAAAGTAGGGCACTGCATGAAGGTAAAAATTGAAAAGTTGAATATGAAATGATTATTGTTGAAAATGGGACAATATGAGGACAGAAAAATAAAAAAAGGGGAGATGCAGGATGGTAGACATGAAGCACATTAGAAAAGAAAAAGAATAAAGAGGGATGGTAGAAGACCTAGAAGTTAGTTGCTAGAGATGCGGGATGCTACCATGTATCAAAAAATGTGAATGTTGGTTTATGATAGGAAAGGGTGAAACTGCAGGTACAGTCTTGTGATTAGCGACCCTTCGAAGACGATTATTTTACTTGAATAAATGACTCATCTCCTGAACACACTGTATATGGAGAAAAAAGACGACAAAGGTATTTGTTTTTTATATTACAACCCCTGGTTTAATTACGGAATTCCTAAGAAACGATAAGGCTTAGTGTATTTTGGAGGAACAGGTAGGTATACGGATAACAGAAAATATTTCTACAAATAATAAGTTGCTTTGATTTCGAAATTCCCGAAATTCCGGTATCTTTATTTAGGCGGCGGCACGTAGTTGGTCCGGATCCTCGACAGGAACAGAGGACGCCGAGGATCAAATTCCTTTTCATAAGAAAATTACTTGATGAAATGAGTTGCAGTCAATTTATTTTATTTCGGAACGATTCCGGTGGTGGCCGGAGGAGAGCGAGAGCGACGAGAAAGCATGTGGCACACGGCGCTTTTTCGCCCCGATCCGGTGCTCACGCGCACTCTCGGGGTGTGTGTGTGATAACGGTGGGGGTAAGGACACGACGCTGACGACGGCGCCATAGGCGTCGCTGGGGTGTGGCGGGCGCCGGCTCTCTGTGGTTTCTCAGTTGGCAGTGCAACTTTCATTCGGTTGCGAGCTGGCGTTTCATAGATTACTGTGGTGGCTATTGCCACTACCACCACACTACTAAATAGTACGCCAACATCATCACACACTTCGTATCTATCTATCTATCCATCTACCATCAGCCGCTTCAGGGGTGACACTGACTTTCGCAACAGCCCCGGGTAAGTACGACTAAATAATTTTTAGAACGTATTTTATTTTTCAATCGTTGTAAGTTTTGTCGTTGATAGTTTGAATGTTGGCGGGAAAAGTTTTAGCGATGACAGGCAGAGTTTTCTAGTAATTGATTTTCCGATGAGCAGAAAGAAGGCGGTTCGTAACACATTTTTTAAGGATTTGTTCCCAAAAATGTTCTTTTTAGATTCTCGGCAATATTTCGACACCCTAACGTTGCTAAGGGTTGAATATTTTACTATAAATGGTAATTAAAGTAAAAGCAGTAATAAATAAAATTAAAAATAAACGCCTGATTGTATTAATCTCGTGTAATAAAATCAGGACCGTGTGGGGTTGCAAAAAAAAATTAATCAAGGATTTATTTATTTATTTACTGTATGTGTATTATTTATATTATATTATATATATTTGTAACAAGAATAACAGTTACCTAAGCAAAAGAGCAAAAGTTGCCAAGTAAACTAATTTAAAGTTGAAATAATCTAATGAATCGTCTAAAAATACTCATATCTTCAATTTTTTGTCCTTCAAGGACCCCCTACAGGATTATAATTTAGTTCTGACAAAATTATATAATACAATTGTTTTAAATTTGTTGGCTACAAAATTGTTACCGTTTCTCAACTGTAGAGGGTCCCTTGTCCTAATTCTGGGTCAACCGCTAATGAATTACTTATTACTTACTTATAGGAAGTTACGTTTGTTTCAAATTCGAAACGTGCGTCCAATAATTATTAATGTCCAGGCTAATTTTAACCGCTCGTTCGTTTGTTTGTTGTTTACGTTTTTAAATTATTCGAAATTTATAAAAGACAGAGTACATTTGACTTTCAAAGTTTTATCGAGAAAATTGTACGATTATTCAGCGCAGTCGACTGACTATCAGATGGGCACCACTTCCGGGTTTAACATTCATTTGCAGCTATGAATTTGTAGCACGGAATCTGAATACCAAAGCGAGACTGTCTGTTAAATAATTAATAAGCAATAAACATTTGGTGGCTCGTGTGACAAATTGACACGTTGATTTAAGACGGGCGAAAGTGACCCGCGGGGGCCAGAGGCCACCGAAAACGTTCACAACTTCATCTATAGTTGATACAAAATTAAAAAACGTTAAATGTCATTAATACGAATGACGCAATAGTAGGTAGGTACCTAAGTCAGTGTTAATTTTTTACGTAACCATAACCTCAATTAACTCCTTAGGTTTCTTGTATAAATTACCTCCATCAGTACTTACAATGGTACATCGATTGTATATATTCATTAAACAACTGTTTCTGGATTAATATTTATTGAGATAGATTGAAGATAAAGGCTTAAAGAATGACCATAAACACGAACACGACAGCAATGAACACAAACGTCAACTATAAATTTAGCCAACCGATTAGTATAAAATATAACTGTTAAGTCTAAATTTCAACACCAATTTTGGCACGTGTCTGTTGGCATCGTTGTTTCCCTGTAAATAATTATTACGCAGGGTCAGGTGGGGTAATTGTGAACGATTTTGGAAGTTTGACTTTTAAAGCTCGATGTATCTTAGATGAATATTATGTTTAGGCGACTATATGATTAATTTAGGTTCTTGTTTGGTTTTAAGTGAATTTCTGTTGTTAAATATGCAAATTGAGATTTTTTTGCAAAAAAACATAAGTTTACAATTACCCCTTCGCTTATTAACACAGTAGAAAACTTAGGGGTTTGTACTGGCTTTATAAAGGTTTTTAATGGGGCAAAAGTGAACAATTCGCTTTCAAACGTGAATTCCAATGAAAATTATATTTATAAAGCCGTGTTCACAATTACCCCAAAAAAAATATATTATACAGAAATATTTTCACTGTTTAACATAAAATATTGCGACACTCTTACTCTGCCGTTTAGCGCGCTAAAGCATCTAACCGTCAAAAGTCAACCCCCCGGTTCTATAATTCCCATTAATAATCATCGAAATAAAGAGCTTGTTTACAATTACTCCACTTGACCCTATAATAGTTACTTTTCGTTTTGTATCAAATATGTTTGGTTAAGAAAATTAAATCTACTTGCTTCGAGTTGTATGGACAAACTTATTTATATCTATAGAAAATATCTTGTAGGTAATAATAAACCTATTTCTGTCGTCAACTTTTCACCCCTAGGGGAAACGTTTAAAAACTTTGTTTAAACTGCTGTGCTGCTCGAGAATAAGCTGTCGTCAAACAAATACTAACTTTCAAACGTGTTTATGGTTCTAGACATGCCCATGTTGGTATGTGCCAAAAATTTTGAGATTTTTACACCTACCTACCTGTAAAAGCTGAGAAAATCATTTGAGTGTCCCTTATTATTTTAGTTACTTTTGAATCTCTTCGACTTAACCCCAAAAAAGAAAAAGAATTCGTTAAGTTTCGTGGCCTTTTATTGTAGTTTTTTGCTACAAAAAAAATCAAAATGCACAAGTTTGATGTTCATATTTCTTATAAAACGTAGAAAAAAATATTTAGAAAAAGCTTAATGATTTCGTTATTTGACAATTATATTTTGATATTATTTGTAGTAACATTTTTTATATATAATTATTTTTTAGTGATACAAGTCAGAAATACTTATTGCATGTTTATTTATGTATGTATATTAGATTTCTTGTTATATAATTCGGGACGGGATGTATATTGTTTAAACATAATAATTAAGGGTGTTAAGAAATAAAACATCCTTCATTCTTTTTAGCAGATTATTCAGCCCCACATCAATATTTTCAGCGTAATTGTACGTATATTATTAGACAATCTGTGCAGTCTCCACGAGATAATCTATAAAATCTAAAGATCATAATTATTATTAATTTATTTAAGTATAAATGATCGAATACACAGTAAATTAGTTTTACACTTTTACTAAGAAAAACTTTTAAAATATTGTTTCAACCATTCAAATGAAGGATAAAGAAATCTCCTATTTATATTCAATACATTAGACCCACCCCCTATGTACGTGATTGCTTTAAATATAGAGCTATTGAGACTGACTTCTGTTAATTCGTTAGTTATATTTAAATTTAAATAAATTGATTTTTATAGATATTTCTAGTTTTTCTAGAAAGTTAAGTTTGAAACCCTTATTTTCAAAAAGGATTATAAATTGAATGCACCATTTGTATACAGTGCTTTGATAGTCCAGTTGAACCTTTTTTGTCCATGATTGATTTTAAGTGTTCTTTTAGTCTGATTTAATTTTTTTTAATTTCGTTAAAATTGATCTTATAAAAACATGATTTTTTGTTTTTATCTTATTTTACCCCCATTTTTGGACTCTTATATTTCGTAACAATGTTATTCTATAGAATACGTTATAACACTAAGTTTATGTTAAATAATTGAAATAACATCGAATAAATAACATAATGAATACAAAAGTATGTTACAAAATATTAGCACCTATCGACACTCTCAGTGAGTACTAAATTCTCGAGAAAAAAATTTGAATGTTGAGGGGATGATTTAACGACTTTTTAACTTACTGAGCTACCAATAAAATCAATATTATTGAATCTGATTCAACTTCGTACCCGTTCAGATCGCTCTAAGGACCCTTTTTTATAGCTAAAATATAATAAAAATAAATGCGATTTATTTGAGACCAACTCTACATATGTCACGGGTTATTCTCCCTTCCTCAAGAGTAATTTGTTACCAGTAATATTTATTATTTCAAAAATTGGTCACCGAAGAATCTATCTCTTTTATAGTTTTTTTTGGGTTATAGGGATTAAAAATAGTGTAACTATTAAAATATTGCATTGGTATTCGATGTTAAGAAAACAATTATGTGGGTGAATTAAGTGCGATGATGGAAGAGCATTTTTTTATTATGCGTACAAATAATACGTGATGGTGGATTCATGAAATTCTTCGCCTTTGCGTCTACGGGTGTCGAAAATGCGGTCATAAAATGCAAAATACATTATTTAACCGCCTACTATCCACAATGAAAATTATTATTCATGTATCGTGGAGCTTTTAAATTACATATTTTGAATCTTTGGCGGCGTATGCGAGACTGTTTAAAACCGAGCAGGGCAGGGCAGGGCAGGCTGACGACGAGCAGATGTTTTATGAATAACAAATGCACTGTATCTATTTGTCGATGATGATAACACGGGTGATAAGGGAACCCTCACAATTTCGTTAAATAAAAACGCACGTGTAGCAAGTAGCTATGTACCTAAATTTGTGTGTGTTGTACACCTGCTAAAATGTGGCATAAGTAGGTGGATTTAAATTATTGAACAAAAAAATAAATATCGATCTTAAAATTTCCCTGAAGATGCTAACCACAATACCCGGCAAAACGTCTGTATTCGTATTAAATTTTAGTAAGACCAAAACCAAATGAACAAAACCAAGACTAGGAACTTATGTTTTAAAATTTTATAACAGATCAATAATTGCATATCATTTGCCACTATTGCACCCCCTTCTAGCTAATAATGTTTTATTTAATTTAGTCTCGTTTCTTTACGATTAGTTTGTTATACTATAAACCAATTTCATCCTTAGAAGTCCGGTCTTTTATTTATTTCAGCAGTTCCTTTTATTTTTTATATTTCGTCTCCTTGTGTCTTGGCCTTATGTATTAAGCAACACCAGGACCAAGACTAACAATAATGATCAAGAATAAAGGTAAAGACCAAAATTTTCACCTAAATTCTAAATCTTCTGCTACTTCCTGCACCTCCTTCAAGGAACTTGGTATTTTTTGTTTCACAAACAAAAATACCAAGTGTTTTTTCTTTTTATCATTATTGAAATATGTTTCACCTAGAGCCAAGCCAGAATTCCATTTCGTTAATTTTTTTTTAGTTTAACCTTTGACCACGTCTCTTTACGATTAGTTTGTTAGATTTTTTATATAATTAATTATTATCTATTAATGAATTGCGTTATTAGAAATCCCGTCTCTTATTTATTGCAAAAGTTCCTTTCTAAAATATAATTAAATAAGAGTAGTCCGAACAATGCCCTGCAATAAACACAAAAAATGAAGTTGTATATTTTTGTATTGGCAATATACAGGGTGCCTCAAAAGTTATAATTTTTACGAAATCGGACGTTTGTTGAATAACTCGTCTCTTTATATTTATCATGTTTAAAATGTGCTAAAAGTGTAGGTACCTAATTTTATTGTGAGATGTATGGGGTGTTCCAAAATCAACTAATTTGGTCGACTAAAAATAGAAGAGAAAGCAATTTTAAGTTAATTTTTACGACTTCCTTCTTGAAGGATAACGATAACCAAAGAAGTCAACATTTCGCAATTATAGGGGTATATTTAAAACTGCAGGGTTACGAATGGAGCACATGTTACACTATACAGGGTGTTCCCGACTCAAGTGACCGCCCTAAACGGCGCGATATTACACGAAAAATTGTCGATAAAATACCTTTAAAAGGGAGGTTTATCTAATTCGGAAAAATAATATGAGCATTTGATTGTTTTTGTGACAATGGGGATATGTATTCTAAATTTTGTTCAATAACTTTACTAAAAACCGAACTAGATGGTTCCTTTTTTTTTAATTTTACACATTATAAGTACCTTTATTAATTTTATGTTTAAAAATTGCAATACCATCTATGGTTTTTTATATAATAAGGGTAGAACAGAAAAAAAAATGAGAAATCAGGCGAGTTATGCACACATTTGTTCTTATCATTTTTATCATATTCTACAGGATAACTTTTACAAAAATACAAAGCAAAAATTTTTTTCATCGTTATTGGTTTTTAAGATTTTAGGGTTATTGCCTACAAGTTAAAAACGTCACTTAACAAACACTGGACTATGGCCGCGTTTGTTTGTCCTTATTATCTGCCTTTTACTAAATTTTATGTTTAAGGTATCTGTTAATTTTTGAACAATTTTTGCGATAAAAATGAGTTATTTACTCATATATTCTTTTATTTATTAACATATCGTAGTAGGTACGGCGTCAGCCTTACTACTTACATGTGGCATCCTTAGGCAAACTTTATGTAAAAATTGCCCCTTGTAGAGTATATTGTTTTATTAATTTTATCTCTCTTATTCTATTTAATAATAAAAACTATTGTACCCCTTAACGTTGTTATATTTATACTGCGCTTCGGTTTGCCCCTAAAAAACCGGATTTTAAGGATAGATTTTAATTTGTAAGGTTACGAACGGGGAAAATGTTATAAATAATTGTAATTTCTAAACTGTCTTGCAAAATCAAAAACAGATCTTCCTAGAACAGACTTATTAGTAATATTGTAATAAAGGGGAAGCGATGGTGACTTATCTCCTTTTTTAGGGTTCCGCACCTCAAAAGGAAAAAGCGGAACCCTTATAGGATCACTTCGTTGTCCGTCCGTCCGTATCAAGGTCCGAGGTATCAAGCTAAAATTTATACTAAATACTCAGGTCTATTGTCCCTTGGAGCTGTGAAAAATCAAACTTCTAAGCCAACGCAATCAAAAGATACAGCCGTTTATGCCGCAAATTTTCGAATCAAAACCTACAGGGTACTTCCTGTGAACTCAGAATCTTGAAATTTGGTACGAAGCAACGTCTGATAGCACAGATAAAGGAAAATTTGCGAAAACCGTAAATTTTTAGTTACATCATATACATAATAAAAATATTTTTAATAATTTTAAAGTTACTACCCCTTTCCTCATGAACGCGTAGAGGTATTAAATTGAAATTCATATCAAATACTCAGGTCTATAATACCTTTAAGCTGTAACAAAATTAAACTTCTATGTCAACGCAATCAAAAGAAACAGCAATTTAAGCCGCATATTTTCAAACTGGCAACTACTCGCAAGGGAATCAAAACCTAAAGGGTACTTCCACTCGATTTAGAATCTTAAAATTTGGCATGAAGCAATGCTTTATAGCACATATAAAGGAAAAATTCCGAAAACCTTAAATTTTTAGGTTTGTACGAAACCCTCGGTGCGCGAGTTCCAATAACTCACTCTTTTCTTGCGATGATATTAGTTGAGCAATAAGTGGCTGGGTGGGGTAGGTTGAAAAAGTTTTAGAAAAGTACTGTAGGCATTCAGGGCTACCTGTTTTATATTAGGAAGAGACAGATAAGCCATCCGGTAGGTACACAAATTTAATTAAAATGTATGTAACACAGAGCCCGAGCGCGTCCTCTAATGCATTATTAATTACCTGCCTTTTCGGATATAAGTACCAGTCGCTTCTGTTCCGTCAAATCGCTAGCTGTTATCTCTCAATAGCATCATCGACTGTAATCGGATTCGGCTGTTAGCCGCCGCTCTCTGCTCTCTCTATATAACAGTAGAGAGAGGCTTCCTTTTTAAATATTAATCTCCTTTCGAAGAATGCCACTACTGGTAGCATCCATCAGAGCGTTGAAGCGCATTTTGCCAATGCCAAGCGGAAAGTATACACTGCAGAATCGCTTCGCGTCGCGTCGCCCCATAGCCGTCGCTTTTCCGCGCCGCGCCGCACCTCGTGTTCAAATTCAGCCACGATAATAAGCCGGAAACGAGAACTTAGTAGCTGTATCAATCTGCTAACATTCCGGAAACGTTTCGGCTTAACTAAAATTTTTAATAAAGAAGGTTTCGAACGCCATTTCAACACACACACACACACACACTAAATTTTAAAAACCCGTGAAGAATTTCCGTGGATAGGTACGTACGGGATTTTGATTTTTTGCAAGGGGTTGTCGACAGATATCCACCCCTACGTTCAGCTCTGATTTCGTTTTATTTTAATTAATGCACGTAAAAGTAAGCGATTTCAAAATGGTGAAGATTTGTCTAGAAAAATCTTATTAAATCTTATTTAAAGGGAGGGAGGGTTATTACTAATATTTGATTGAAATAAATCCAGAATGACAACTCGAGGGTTCAAATATTTTGTTGTTAGGGCTCGGATAAAGGGTGCCCTAATTCGGTTTAAAAATATTCCTTAAAAAATAATAAGTTTTCTTTAAAAACTCGATATACTTTTTAGACAAAATTTACGAAATATTTTTTTGAGAAAGTCACTGGTATTCTAAAGGTGTAATAATTTATATTTTACATGAAATCCACCCTAAAAAGAAACTCGTGACTTTTTTCTACTTCTTGTAGAACGAGACCTTTGTCGTTTGTCGTGCCTGGCATTAATATTTCGAATGCGTTAAAAATTTTCTCGTAGACACCTTCTTAAAATATTTTATGAAAATTTATGCAAATTAGGGAAGTATCCCTGTGCCGACTCCATTAAAAAAGCTAAAGCTTACAGACTTTGTGTTGATTCAAAAACATCAGGATTGAGAGGTCACACAAACGTAGGTACTTATCCATTAATATACATATTTATCTAATTTAGTTTATTAATCGAGGTGGCGCTTTTTGTAGTGAATGAATGAATGAATGAATGAATACTTTCCTACTACCTAGTTGTTTAGGCGACAGAGTATTCATTATTTATTTATTTATTTGTTTACGAGATTCAAAAAATTAGTAAAGAAAACAACATTAAGAAACTACACAACTAGCTACTGTTGATATAGATATTTAATTTCAAACGAAAATGATCTAAATTCAGAAAAGAAAACGTCAAAAAGAATTACTTAGTATTAATTAAACAGGATCAGAATTTACTATTACAGGAGCTTTTATGCGACAGGCGATAAATTTTCAGGACGATTAGTAGCGACGAACCTGACATAACCTAAAAAATCTGACAGATATAAGTACGTTGTAAAAACATTACGTTCGGCAACGTCAAATCATGACATATCTGAAATAAGGTAATAGCTTCGATTTTCTTCAATAATTGTATCATAGGGGAAGAAGTTGTAGTAAACGGTTATTTAATATTTAGATACCAACCTAAATAATGAGTAAATTTTGTCTTCCTACCTTATAAGAATTCAATCATCCAGGGTAGAGCTCAACAGGGAAGAAGTATGGCGATGTTGACTTCATTTTCCAACCGGTAGTTGCTGGTAGTGTTTTAGGAAATTGATCTGAAAAAAAAGTTCAGAAATTCAAAAGGACTGAAAAA
The DNA here is from genome assembly GCA_029378335.1 of Agrilus mali. Classification (NCBI taxonomy): domain Eukaryota; kingdom Metazoa; phylum Arthropoda; class Insecta; order Coleoptera; family Buprestidae; genus Agrilus; species Agrilus mali. The sequence goes on along the minus strand of CM055655.1, from coordinate 3,163,426 downwards.
AGAGATGTTTTTGATGCAATTGGTAAGATCCTTTAGATTTATGTACTTTTCTAATGTGTTATAATGTACACGCTTATTATAGAATTATTACGGTTATAACGTACCATTATTAGAAAGCTCTTAACAGAAAAAGTCGACAACTGCAAATTTAGGTATTTGGAAATGACAACAGTGTGTCCACAATATTGAAAAACTGTTTACTTTTCTAGTTCTGTTTAAGCAAACTCCTGATTTTTAAAATCCCCTTGAGTACGTTATAACCAAGTTTCACAAAATTTTTCGCCTAATTGTGAAGTAGGGAGTTCGTTCTCCGAAACGCTGTTGTGATTAATGCTTTAATTTTTACGACTGAATTCGCGAGAAATCTGTGAAATGAACAAATAAAAATAACTGAAACTTTCTGAATCAACTGTAAACTTTTAAAATTGGGAAGTTCCGTTAGAGGGTAGCCGAGTGTTGGAATAAGTGACTGCTCCAATTTCATTGTTTGTTCTCTCTAACGTTCCACCTCTTGAGCTGATGTCACTTGTGCGCCCGTTTTCTTCTAAAGAGCCTTTACTTACCCTCGACACGAACTAGGACTATTTCGATATTAAAGTTATAAAATTCCCTATATAACAATAAAAAAAATTCTTATCAGAAAAATCTTTTGGTTTATACTTTTGCAAGGGATAATATTTTAAGAGGATAAAGGAATAATAAGTAAAAAGAACCAAAGAAGAAATATTTTTTCTTTTGGAAGACACAATTAAGTAGGTAATGGATCTGTCACACGTCGACTTCCATTAGTTTTGCTCCTTTTTCAAGAATCTTGTTTATCTTGAATCAAGAGAGACAAATATCTTCAGAATTTGAGAAGGAAAATGCATATGACACAGAAGACGCCCTCGTTATCAAAAATAAATAAATACATAAATCAGACAAGGTATAAAAATCGAAGAAAAAGTTGGATATAACGTTCGATATACTCTTATGTACATTTGTGAGCCACAGAAACAGAGAAATTAACGTTAGATTCAAGGAACATTCGCCTCAACTTATATTTAATGAAAGAATCCTAATTGTTTAAATTTAATTAGAAACTTTGGTAGCTTTTTCTATCTAGACACTAACCAAATTATTTAATTAAAGAAAATCTAATGGACTAAGGTCCTTTCAGGTTATTATCATATTAAAATTAAATTCCACATCAACAGGGTTCAGTCGGAGTTCCAGTTGGTTTTTCAGGGTAGTTTAGGGTGTATACAGTTTCGCAGAATATATTTTATTATTTTTTCTAGTACCAGGAATTACTAATTAATGACATAACCCTTCTGTTTTTTACGTGGATATTGTTTGAAAGGTTTCTTTTTCTTAGTAGGTAAACCTCCCCCTCCCTAGCATTGCACCCCCAACATTGAAAAGTTTCTTTTGTGTGCAGAATTACCGGGATTCTCGGGCGGTAAGACCATCAGATCCATTCCGGTTGTTTTTAGAAACGGGCTTAGTTAGTGGGAGAAACCTTTTACCGAATTAACAACTGGCACCCCACATACGTCGGGCTTTGCGAAACGATGTTATCTGCCTTGTTAACTTTTCGTTCTTCTATAAAATATCCTACGTGGAAAACACGGAAACGTACTTTTACGAGTGGTCCATTTTACGATCGATTTCAGGAAAAAAAAAACAGAGTGAAATCAACAGAGACGTTTTGAATTACGGGTTTTATATCTTTCCAAAACGCCATAAAACTACTTACTAAGTATATGGATATCTGTGTGATACGTAATGCACGCAATGAGTCCTACATTTTTATATTTATACGCATACAAAATGTCCACAAAGTAATTCACCGGTCAATATGGATGTCACAACTAAGACTGGGGATTTTTGGGGGTAGATTCGCGTTAGTGGTTAAAGAATACACAAATAATTACATTTTTTCAAATTTTTTCTTCCGTTTTTTTACGCACTATAAATATATTTGCCTTTACTTCTATTATTTAATTCATTTGTAAACTTCTTCTTAAATCTTCCTATTTCTGGGTTCAAAACCTCCCTTAATTATAGTGACATTTCTACCTTCTTTATTATACTATATATTAAAAAAAAAACAGTACACTCTTATATGTAACAGTAAAGCGCAGCAGTTTAGATTAGTGATGGGCACTATCGAATAAATTGAACTATCGAATAATTACTAAATGAATACTTTTAACTATCGAATGAATTCATTCGAATGAATTCATTCGAATGAATTTAGTAATTACTATTTTTTTCAATTACACGATAGTCAGGCAGCAGACGGTTATCCAATCGCTCGGTCCATACTAACATACAAATATACTGATACGAACGTGTATACCAACAGACAAATATACGATTAATATGCTAGTATGGATAAAAAACAAACAGGCTATGCTGAAAATAATAAATAACCTCGACTTGAAACATGGTTTCTAATTCTTATTACTTTGATAAAATTATTATTTACTTAGGTAAGCGATCTTTTTTTGTATTGTTTATTGCTATACGTACTTTATTGTTATTGAACTAAAATAAGTGTTTTAGAAACATCTGTTGTTCTTATCCAGGTATTTGTTAGAGGGCGACGAATAAAGAGTTTTTTATTTTTACATTTAACTACTTTTTTTTATATGTTTCTGCACTTATTATTATTATTTTTTTTTGGGTAATTATAAGTACGCAGTACAAACATATAGTACCTAAGTATTTATGACTCAAATCATCACTACACTAATTTAAAAATTATTAATTCTTTATTTGCATTTTATTTTGTCTCATGTTTAACTAGTATAAATTGGTGCCATAGAAAATTATGTTTTTAAAGTATGTATGTATGTATTGATAACGTCTAATAATTATAGAATTGTTTATATTATTCGGCTCTGCTACGAGGAAGTAGCGAAGTAGTAGACAATGCGCAAACGTATCATTTACCCATTCCAACCACGACTCCAACGTTCAGTTCGATAGTTGAAAAGTATTCGAATAAAAAAAGTAACTACTATTTTCAGTAACTACTTTCAGTTACTAAAACTATTCATTACTTTTTTATTCGAATAAAAATAGTAACTACTATTTTTATTCGAATACTTTTCAACTATCGAATAATTCGAATAGTAGTGAACTATCGAATAATTCGAATAGTAGTGAACTATCGAATAGTTCGATAGTTTTAATTCGATAGTGCCCATCACTAGTTTAGATGTCGATCAAACAATCGCGAAGTTAAGCAACGTTCTCTCCGGTTAGTACTTGGACGGGTGACCGACAAACTCTGGTTTGATTGTTGTTGTGCTTTCGACAACACGTTAATAAGAGGTGTCCTTCTGTGGATGCCTAACAATAACTTTAGAATCTCATACATAATAGGTACCTAACGCAAAGAAAGAAAGTGTTGATGTGAAACATCGATAGCCGCGGGTAAACCGGATTGTTGGCGTGGCGATCGTGGCGACGCTCGCCATGCGCAAGCGCCTGTACGATTCTCTTCCCACTCTTGTCAGTTCGACGGTGTCGTTTACTATAATAGTAAACTAGAAGATGGAAGTGAATTAATTTATGATTGTTGTGTACATTTTACCTAATAAAAAAATGAATGATATTTCATTTTTACATGAGAAATTATTTCTGTACAGTCACAGAGGTTCAATAATTTTTGAAACCAATAAAGATAAACTACCATTGATTTTAGCTGGAGATTTCAATGTAAATTTTGCTAAAGATGAATCAATGCCATTAATTACGTTCCTCCAAAAATATATTCAATTGCAAATTAACAACAATCCAAGAGAACCTACTACCAGATATGTAACAACAATAGATGCTATATTTATTAGATGTCTTTATAATGTTATGTCCAATATTTTTGTAACATACTTCAGTTATCCTCGACCAATTATCACAGAAATGCTGTCAGAGGCAACATCGAATATAACTACAAATTACTGAAGTCACTGATTAAAAGAATTGAGTTGTCGCAACTTGAAATAAATTTTGGAGATTTTAGTTTTTGTATTTAATAAAAATAAATGTTTATTAAATAAATAGTCATCATTTTGTGGAAAAAATTCGTAATATTTGATTTTTTCATTATGGCATATTTAGTTCCTGTTGTAATATTGTTTTTCCTGCATATTACTTGTGCAAACTCGACGTTTCACATCGGCCAGGCGTCGTGTGACGGCTCACGTTTTTTTTTATATAACTATGATATGATGATTTTTGATGATCGTGAAAGTAATGGAAAATTGTCAGTAAAATCCGCAACTCCCTTAGCAAAGGGTTAAAAATACGTTAGATATTGCTCTACATTATTACATCTCTTCTTGAATGCATCGCGAATGGGATATTAGTTAGCTCCTTAAAGAGAAGGTGAAGGAAGACTTTATTCTTGCTTTCTTTTAAATAATTAATCGCTCATCAATGTTTTCCATGGACTCTTCTATAATACAATTTGTCAACCTCTTCTTCACTATTTTTTAACATGAAGTTATTTTTTTTCTTGACGATTTTCCAAACGTTTCATTACAATCTACTTATTATAAATAATGTACCGGATATTTCTGTAGTAAATATTGACCAAAGTAGTACAAACAGAAAACGTACAGGTATTTATTCTTCGTATACGACAGCGAGATGGCAAATGTATTTTAAATGATGACGCTTGATTGAATATTCATTCTAAAGAAGCGCTGTGCTGCAGAGGCAGAAAAACGAAAAGGATTTTTACACTCGGAAAATTTCAACCAAAAGATACCTACATACGTTTGTATATGTATTCATGTTTTTTTTTTATAAAATGAAAATTGATTCTGTTATCATCACTGGGAATTGAATATAATCACTTTATCAAACATGCATGGAAAACAAAGTCAAAAAGGGATGAAGATCTGAGTTTATGAAAAGATATCAAATGTAAACAAAGTATTTTATTGTCAATTTTTCTTTGTGGACCGATATGAATAATAAATAATGAAAAATTGGATCGTTTCTATCAAAGATACGGGAAGAAAAAGCAGCCCCATTGGAGATATCAGTAAATCAAAACATCAAAGAATAAAAATATTTCTAGTATTTTTCATGTTGCTATTCTATCTTAAATATTTAGAGAGAAAAGGAGTGGGGATGAAACGGGGAGAAGGAAGACTGAGAAAGAACTTAATTTTTAGTCATTATTAAAATTTTCTGCCGCCCTTTTAGGGTTTTCCATACTAGGTACGATTTTTATATCGAATAGGAAAATTGTTCCATTTTTAGATTCAATAAAAAATGGGCGGTGTTACAAAGGAGTGCCCCATTAACGCCGTCGATGGCGTACCACGCGAAACGAAAGTAGAAACAGGTGGTATATGTAATAATACGTTCAAAACAACACGGGGTGGTCCCGGGCACGGGTATAACGAGGAAATGCGTTTTAAGTGTGCTTGCAATGAATTAATTTGCTAGGCAAGTTAAGGCAGTTAATCTGCTTAGCTGCGGTCGTGTTAAGGGAAGTAGCGAATTTGCTTACATCGGTTCTCGCCACCGCACCACAGTGGCGCCCGCGTCGGTCCAACTCGACAACGACGCATCGCGTCGCCACCCTCTCCTCTTCCTCTTCCTCCTCCTCGTCCCCTACCTCCTCATTCTTATCTATTACACATAGCCGTGCCCCGACGTTTGTCCATTTACACAATAATCGCACGGGGGTAGGGTAGGGTCGGAGGCAACCGAAGCCAATAAATATTCAGGACTTATTAATTGACCATAATTTTGGTTCCAGAAGGACCCAAAAATACCACCGGGGGGTATTCCTTGGAATTTCTGTCTATTTATATAGACCAGGGTCGATAATTTTTGAAACCAAAAAAAATTGTAGTAGGATGAAACCTATTGGAAAAGGAAGAGCATATAACAGAAACGAAAGAAAAAATAATTTACAGGCGATCTGAGGTCGGGAAGGGGAAGGGTAAAAAACGGTTTTCCTTGATTTACGGAAAAACTACAAGTTTTATGGAAAAAAGTTAAATTAAAAAGTTGTAGGTAATAAAAAGGTCTACAACTTTTGTATTTACATTTTTTTCACATAACCTCAAAATTTATGTAAAAAATTCAAATAACCAACTTTTTGTTTTTTTTCTTTTAGAAAAATTTTGTTTTTTCACAAAATTTGGTGAAAACTTACCTACTTAAGTCCCAAACACGCTGTAATTTTTTTGATTTGAAATATTTATTTTTTCACCTTATTTTTACTTGATATCGAAAAAACACCCTAATTTTCAATCGAAAATTCTCACGTCAAAATATCTGCTTTTTTAAAATCGTTGGCTGGCTTTTTCTTCGTTGAAATCTCTACTTTCTGATGGTGTAAAAAAAATATACATTACTACGGTAAGTTTTTTCAGGACATTTTCACATAAGACCTGTAGTTTTTCCGGAAGTCAAGGAAAACAGTTTTTTACCCTTAAAAACTCACCCCCTTCCCCTTCCCGACCTCAGATCGCCCGTAAATTATTTTTCCTTTCGTTTCTTTTATATTCTCATCCTACTATATTTTTTTTTCGATTTTAACTATTTTTGAAGGCTTCAGCACTGGTCTATTATTTTATATTTAAAATTTGGAGAAAACCCCAACATATTGGCCAGAATAATTTTTTTATTGAACCCACTCCGATTTTATATTTTTGATCGTGCATTTAATTACTTATCTAGCCTAATAATTTTTATATTAAAAGCATATTCGTACTCGTATACCTACTCTAAGTCACCTACAACCATCTAGTGAGTGAATAGTGGTAGTACTTTTATTAAGGACTTCTCGTAAACCAACCAATCCATTTTGGTTGTTAGGTTGTTACAAACCCATAATAGCTTAGCAACTATTTTGTGAATTTATAATCCCGTTTTGTGTAGCAGACAAGTAAACGGGAATTATGGACTGCCACTAATGAAACATTAACATCAGCTCGATAGTTATTGAAATTTCGCCATCAGGATTAAGTCTTATTTTGAAACATTCCGGATTTAATGCAAAATCTGAATCTTTTTCAATTCCTCTTCTGTAGATACAATAGTCAATGTGTCGTCAAAATTTATTAACAACTTCTTAAACAAATTGTTACTGTGTTATAAGCATCTAAAACTGATCAAAATTCGTCAAATGGTTCTTGATTCTCTAGCAATGTGTAGACAGTTAAACGCCTCCAAATAAACCCACCCGTTATTACCCACTTTTACAGATTTATTAAATGTGGAGCAACGTTAATGTTGCAGTGCAAGAAAATTCGTCTGTCTTTTGAAACCTTTCCTTGCATATGTTCGTCTGCTCCTTTGAAGTATTATGACATTATTAGGAACAAACAAAGAGTAAACCAACTGAACGTCTGTAAAACGAAATCCTTAACCAGACAGACATAAACATCAGTCTAATTTATAAGCAAAACGTATTAGTGTCGTTAAGCACGAAGGAGTTGCCGTACCTAATGATAGTAAGTATGAAGGTAACTAATCTTCTTCAAATGAGAAATTAATTATTTAACAGATATATAGCGACTGTGGGTGCTTGTCTTTGACGTCTCACGATAATTTTAGCGCGTAGATAATTAGGCATGTGATGTGAAGACGTTACCATGAGCTTACCACTCATATTTTGCGATTATTTAATTCCAGGTATTATCAACATAATAATAAGCAATTAAAACGACATATACCTACAATAAACAAGAGGATTTTTAGTTTATTTCGAATGAATTTTTGTATTTTCCTCTGAAATGGCCCCCCGATTAGAGTTGTAATCTCACAAGAACCATGGCAGAATTCCTCAAATATTTTTGCTGGATCGAGGAGGTGGTTATAATTATCGTCATTTTAAGAAAGAAAATCAGACATAAACTATGACCGGAATGTTTTCTTTTTTCACAGTTTCAATTATATTCCGACAAGAAGAGTAATTATACCAAGTGTTCGACTCAGCAATCATCCTCTTAAGATCTTGGTCATAGTATCAATAAATGAGGCGGACTTTTGAAGGATTGTTGCTGAGAGAGAGAACAGGTGGTTTTCTATAGTCCTTTTGGTAATAATTGAACGAAGACTATGAGTGGGTTCTTTTTATCTTCAAGTCTCAATTCTATTGCCATCACGTGTTCGACTCAGCAATAATCTTTTTAAGATCCTTGCCATATTATCAATAAAAAAGGCGGATTCCTGAAGGATTTCTGGTTATCAGAAGAGGTGGTTATTCAAAGTCCTTTTAGTAACAATTAAACGAAGATTATGACTGGGTTCTTTCTGTCTTTCGGTGTCAATTCTATTGCCATCAGAAGACTTATTGCCATCACCTGTTTGACTCAGTAATAATTTATTTAAGATCCTTGCCACAGTATCAATACAAGAGGCAGAATCCTGAAGGATTGTTGCTGAACAGATGTGGTTATCTATAGTCCATTTCGTAATAATTGAACAAAGACTATGACTGGATTTTTTTGTCTTTTAGTCTCAATTCTATTGTCATCACGTGTTCGACTCAGCAATAATCTTTTTAAGATCCTTGCCATATTATCAATAAAAAAGGCGGATTCCTGAAGGATTTCTGGTTATCAGAAGAGGTGGTTATTCAAAGTCCTTTTGGTAGCAATTTAACGAAGACTATGACTGGGTTCTTTTTATCTTTAAGTCTCAACTCTATTGCCATCACGTGTTCGACTCAGCAATAATCTTTTTAAGATCCTTGCCATATTATCAATAAAAAAGGCGGATTCCTGAAGGATTTCTGGTTATCAGAAGAGGTGGTTATTCAAAGTCCTTTTGGTAGCAATTTAACGAAGACTATGACTGGGTTCTTTTTATCTTTAAGTCTCAACTCTATTGCCATCACGTGTTCGACTCAGCAATAATCTTTTTAAGATCCTTGCCATATTATCAATAAAAAAGGCGGATTCCTGAAGGATTTCTGGTTATCAGAAGAGGTGGTTATTCAAAGTCCTTTTAGTAACAATTAAACGAAGACTTTTGACTGGGTTCTTTCTGTCTTTCAGTCTCAATTCTATTGCCATCAAAAAGTTTTTCGACTCAGCAATAATTTTTTAAGATCCTTGCCACAGTTTTCAATAAAAAAGGCAGGGAAACCTGAAGGATTTGGTTGCTCAGAAGAGGTGGTTATTAAAGTCCTTTTCGGGAATAATTGAACAAAGACTATGACTGGGTTCTTTTTGTCTTTTAGTCTCAATTCTATTGTCCATCACGTGTTCGACTCAGCAATAATCTTTTTAAGATCCTTGCCATATTATCAATAAAAAAGGCGGATTCCTGAAGGATTTCTGGTTATCAGAAGAGGTGGTTATTCAAAGTCCTTTTGGTAGCAATTTAACGAAGACTATGACTGGGTTCTTTTTATCTTTAAGTCTCAACTCTATTGCCATCACGTGTTCGACTCAGCAATAATCTTTTTAAGATCCTTGCCATATTATCAATAAAAAAGGCGGATTCCTGAAGGATTTCTGGTTATCAGAAGAGGTGGTTATTCAAAGTCCTTTTAGTAACAATTAAACGAAGACTTTTGACTGGGTTCTTTCTGTCTTTCAGGGCTCAATTCTATTGCCATCAGAAGACTTATTGCCATCACCTGTTTGACTCAGCAATAATTTTTTAAGATCCTTGCCACAGTATCAATACAAGAGGCGAATTCCTGAAGGATTGTTGGGTAGCAGAAAGTGGTTATTATAGTCCATTTCGTAATAATTGAACAAAGACTATGACTGGATTTTTTGTCTTTTAGTCTCAATTCTATTGTCATCACGTGTTCGACTCAGCAATAATCTTTTTAAGATCCTTGCCATATTATCAATAAAAAAGACGGATTCCTGAAGGATTTCTGGTTATCAGAAGAGGTGGTTATTCAAAGTCCTTTTGGTAGCAATTTAACGAAGACTATGACTGGGTTCTTTCTGTCTTTCAGTACCAATTCTATTGCCATTAGAAGATTTATTGCCATCAAGTGTTCTATTCAGTAATAATCCTTTTAAGATCCTTGCCACAGTATCAATACAAGAGGCAGATTCCTGAAGGATTTCTGGTTATCAGAAGAGGTGGTTATTCAAGGTCCTTTTAGTAACAATTAAACGAAGATTATGACTGGGTTCTTTCTGTCTTTCGGTGTCAATTCTATTGCCATCAGAAGACTTATTGCCATCACCTGTTTGACTCAGTAATAATTTATTTAAGATCCTTGCCACAGTATCAATACAAGAGGCAGAATCCTGAAGGATTGTTGCTGAGCAGATGTGGTTATCTATAGTCCATTTCGTAATAATTGAACAAAGACTATGACTGGATTTTTTTGTCTTTTAGTCTCAATTCTATTGTCATCACGTGTTCGACTCAGCAATAATCTTTTTAAGATCCTTGCCATATTATCAATAAAAAAGACGGATTCCTGAAGGATTTCTGGTTATCAGAAGAGGTGGTTATTCAAAGTCCTTTTGGTAGCAATTTAACGAAGACTATGACTGGGTTCTTTCTGTCTTTCAGTACCAATTCTATTGCCATTAGAAGATTTATTGCCATCAAGTGTTCTATTCAGTAATAATCCTTTTAAGATCCTTGCCACAGTATCAATACAAGAGGCAGATTTCTTAAGGATTTCTGGTTATCAGAAGAGGTGGTTATTCAAGGTCCTTTTAGTAACAATTAAACGAAGATTATGACTGGGTTCCTTCTGTCTTTCAGTGTCAATTCTATTGCCATCAGAAGACTTATTGCCATCACCTGTTTGACTCAGTAATAATTTATTTAAGATCCTTGCCACAGTATCAATACAAGAGGCAGAATCCTGAAGGATTGTTGCTGAACAGATGTGGTTATCTATAGTCCATTTCGTAATAATTGAACAAAGACTATGACTGGATTTTTTTGTCTTTCAGTCTCAATTCTATTGCCATTGGAAGACTTATTGCCATCAAGTGTTCTATTCAGCAATAATCCTTTTAAGATCCTTGCCATAGTACCAAACAAAAAGCCGAATTCCCAAAAGGATTGTTGTTGAATACAACATATGGTTTTGGTCCTTTTCCTAACAATCTAATGAAGACTATGACTGGACGTTCTCTGTCTCTCATAGTCTTAATTGCATTCCCATGAAAAGAGTCATTAACATCTTCCTTTTATGGTTTTTGCGTTAGTTAGAAACGAAATGTTTCAGAACATTGGTTAATTTCTCTCCCTTTTTTTCTTTCTTTACACATGCAAGTTGATAAATGGGCATGGTAAAAAAACAGATAAAAGGGTTCTGTTTGTGTCATTTGCCTTGGGAACTTTAAAAATATATACTCAGGACAGCTTTAGAGTTATTTGAGGTATGGGGACGTTCCAGAGCACCACATTTGCTCAACATTAGTTTTTAAAAGGCCCCCAAGTCCGTTGTTCCGCCGTCACTGGTGTCAGAGATGGGCAATGTGGGTCATTAAAGTTGGTCTCTGATTATTATCCGCAACGTATTGTTTACACCCTTGTCGTAATTTTCAATTACGCCTGCCATTTCCTTGTCTCTTCCCGCGGCCGTCGGTTGCGGCGCAGCCGTTCCCGTCCCGTCCCGTCCCGCGCTCGAATACCCCAAGGTACGGCAGCGAAAAATGTTCCTGAACGAACAAACGAACGGTGGTGCGACAATATCGTCGGCGTCCGCGCCCCGACGACGACCGTGCTTACCGACGAAAATGGAATTTTTTAGTAAGTTGCTCGTTTTTACTTGATTACGCTGGACAAATGGAGCTGCTTTTTCGGTCGGGGTGCTTTAAACTCTGCTCTGATCCCTTTTTGTATTACATAGGTGTGTGTCGCCTGATACGTAAATCGCGCTAACATCAGGCGAGCCGTGATAAGAAATTATTTCCGAAACGCGCCGATCGATCAAACGTTATCTTTGAATGTCATCGAATTTTTCTATGCACATGCTGCAAAAGTACATTTATCCTTTTAATTCAGCAAGTGCGTCGATACATCGATAAATCATTATCTAGTCAGTCAATTAGCAAATGAGGGGAGCGTAAGAAAAAATGTTCCATTTTCCGCCTACAGCAGTGGCTTATAACGTTTTCCAACCTTTTAGAACTAAGTTTCCCTTGGCGCTCTTCTTTGATTCAAGTCAAAACCGATCTTAGGAGTAAGAGACAAAAATTCTCATAATGTATGATAAGCAAAATATCTACTTATAGGGCCATCTGTTGGACATTTTGAATACTTATGTAACAACAAATAATACCTAATAGATAACAATACAATTACTAGCTATAAAATAATTCAAACAAATTTTCAATACGTCAGAGGCAAACAATTTTTGATACAGGATCGATAAAAAGGAAATCACTAGAGCTGTCGACGTGATAGTAGCCATAGCAATAAATAATTATTATGTATCAAACACCTGAAGCTTCTAGTTACGTATATGTACTACAATGTACATATAAATATTAAGTAAAATAAAAATATTTTGCGTAAGGATCTTATTCTCATCCAAAGAAATCCGGAAATACAACAAACGTCTATAAAACTCGAGTATTCAAACGTTTATTAGTTGTTAGGACTCGTACATTAATATCTTCGCACATTATTAGCTCTTGTCCGCCCTACCATCGAGAAAAATGAATTTTGAATGTCATCAAAACGGGTAGTACATAGTTAAGTATGCGCACGAACCTAAAGCAAGCGCGCAAGGGATTGTGGTACATATTAAGATACAAACAATTCTAGAAACATTGACATTAGTAGTCTGCTGACTTCTTAAATAATTCAATATTCTTTTTAAATGCGCATTTCCTTAGGTACGCAATATAATTCAAATCCACAACAAAGCGGTCCCAGTAAATATATTAAGTAAAATAAAAATATCTAGTGTAAGTAAGGATCTTATTCCAATTCAAATAATTCCAAAATCACAACAAACGTATACAAAACTCGAGTTTGAAAACGTTTAGTAAGTAGCGTAAGGCCACGTAAGATTCTTTATTGTAATTTGGGGGAAGAAATGAAATTTACATATCCTTTAATTTATAAATACATAACTAATTAACGTGTTGTTATATGCAATATGTAGCTGTTTACATATTTACGTTTAATTAGAAGCTAACACAGCACAAATTATGTGCATCTAATTATCTAAAACTTATTATTATACTACTATCATTCAACTTACCGCCAGTTAATTAATTTCTCACTTCTGACTGCATTCTACACGGTCTAACAAATAATAGATGAAATGAGAAATGCTTTGTGTAGAAATTTTAATGCAGTGAAAGGGTCAGTGACAATTATCTGCCATTGCACCTACCTACTAGAAACGTAATGATCAATTTACTTTAATTAATTACAGTCTCACCGATCTATTAAATAATGAAACAATGTCTCTTAATTAATCGATGGGCAATAGATAATTACTACATATTCAGTTTAGAAAATTTGTTGGAGTGATTTCTGTGTGCAGTATGTAGACTGTAGAGGTACGATATAGGGAGAGATATGGTGACATGTTTGTCGTGTCAGGAGTTGAGCCTGGTCCTCGATAACCGTTAGAGCGTGGATGTCCTTTTTGCCACGTAACGAACCGCACACACACTCTCACAGATACACATACACAAAAGACAAAGATACACAAATACGACCACTTCTCTCGCTTTCGGTTCGGAAAACCGCCATCGAATGCCTTCTCAATGGCAATTCGACAAAAGCGACCGTCCGTTCGTTGTTTCCATTTGTCGTGGCACACAAAGGGGGTATATCGCGGTCAAAACAGTCGACAAATTAACCGAAACCATCGAATGGGAAAAAAAGGATCGCGAGGATAAAGGGAAAGGTAAATGTACGTAGCGGTAACCGTGCAGAAGGGATCAAATTAGGCTCAAAAAAAATCTGAAGGATTTCAATAACTGGACAAAAATCGCATAATGACCAAAAACATCTTGAAGAAATTTAAAAAATAATTAATATTTTATTGTTTCAGATTTTAACAGTCTTTCGCTTGGAGCAGCAAGGATTTCCAAAAAATGGTAAGTGATTTTAAAATATAAGATACATATGTATTTTTTAGTGAGGACGACATCGACGTTTACCTACTTAAATAGTATAAAAGTTAAAGGAAGTGTCTAGGATAAGATGTCGAGACTGTAACATCACCTTTACTTCCTTCCTGTAGTAGTTTCTGTAACAAAAGTACATAGTAGTAATAAGAAAGAGAGTGAAGTGCATCTAGGCAGTTTAATACTTTGCCCTGAGTCTTATTTAGACGATAAAGCTCGATGCACTGTTTATTTCGAAAAGTATTATGGTAGTCGTTTTGCAGTTCGTTCCTAATACTAAATTCGCGATTGAACAGACGCCTTTGTTACGATACCAACAACAGCTTTTCCTCAGGTTTAGGGTCGTATTATGGCCGCCACATAAAGGCTATGTCAAATTCAGAGTTTACGCCTTTTTTATGGACAAACATTAAAAATACATTTATATCCATTTGACGCTATAAAGCCTCCACATTTGGGCCCAGATATTGGTTTACACTACCATCAATCTACTCGATATTCGCTACTCTCTTACATCAACTTAGTCATAACATCGCCATCGTTTAAATTACGTCTTTAGACGTAGAAATATTCACACGTTAATTTAAAAGTTATGTACACTATTAGGTACAGAAAAAAAAACGCAACACTAACTCAACATTAATATAGTCATGATCATGGTCTTGGTATACCACATTCTATTAATTAAAATTATCGTCAAAAAACCTATTTAAACGGAGTCTGTTATACCCCGAAACAAAAACAATGAGCATTTGATTTTTTTTTTGTAAAAATTGCGACAGACAGTTATTCTATAATTTTTGCAATAATTTTACTAAAAATCAAACTAGATGGCTCCTTTTTTTATTTTACATATAATTAGTACATTACAAACCTGTATATATGTGATGTAACTAAAAATTTAAGGTTTTCAGAATTTTTCCTTTATATGTGCTATAAAACATTGCTTCATGCCAAATTTCAAGATTCTAAATCGACTGGAAGTACCTTTTAGGTTTTGATTCCCTTGCGAGTAGTTGCCAGTTTGAAAATATGCGGCTTAAATTGCTGTTTCTTTTGATTGCGTTCACATAGAAGTTTGATTTTATTACAGCTTAAAGGTATTATAGACCTGAGTATTTGACATGAATTTCAATCTAATATCTCTACGAGTTCATGAGGAAAGGGGTAGTAACTTTAACATTATTAAAAATATTTTTATTATATGATGTAACTAAAAATTTACGGTTTTCGCAATTTTTCCTTTATCTGTGCTATAAGACGTTGCTTCGTACCAAATTTCAAGATTCTGAGTTCACGGGAAGTACCTTGTAGGTTTTGATTCGAAAATTTGCGGAAATTTGCGGCATAAACGGCTGTATCTTTTGATTACGTTGGCTTAGAGGTTTGATTTTTTCACAGCTCCAAGGGACAATAGACCTGAGTATTTGGTATAAATTTCAGCTTCATATCTCAACGCGTTCCTAAGAAAAAGGGTCTTGACAGACGGACGGACAACGAAGTGATCCTATAAGGGTTCCGCTTTTTCCTTTTGAGGTGCGGAACCCTAAAAAAGATCAAATGTTCATATTATTTCTCTGAATTTGATAAAACCCCCTTTTAAAGGATTTTTATCGACATTTTTTCGTGTAATATCACACCGTTTCGGGCGGTCACTTGAGTCGGAAACACCCTGTATAGTATAACATGTGCTCCATTCGTAACCCTGCAGTTTTAAATCTACCCCTATAATTGCGAAATTTTGACTTCTTTTGTTATCGTTATCCTTCAAGAAGGAAGTCGTAAAAATTAACATAAAACTGTTTTCTGTTCTATTTTTAATTGACCAAATTATTTGATTTTGGAACACCCCGTACATCTCACAATAAAATTAGGTACCTAATACACTTTTAGCACATTTTAAACATGATAAAGATAAAGAGTTATTCAACAAATGTCCGGTTTCATAAAAATTAGAACATTTGGGGCACCCTGTATATTACCAATACAAAAATATGCAGCTTCATTTTTTTGTGTCTATTTCAGGGCTTTCTTTAAATTACTGGTACTGCTGCAATAAATAAAAGACCGGACTTCTAATAACGCAATTCGTTTATAATAATTAATTATATAAAAAATATAACAAACTAATCGTAAAGAAACGTGGTCAAAGGTTAAACTTAAAAAACTGTTTTTAGTTCAGGAGAAGGTTTTAAGTTCCTTGAAGGAGGTGCAGGAAGTGGCAAAAGATTTAAAATTTAGGGGCGAATTTTGTATCATTATACTTATTCCTGGTCCTGGCGTTGCTTAGTGCATAAGGCCAAGACACAAAGAGAAGAAATATCCGCTTATAGTGGACGTTATAAGAAACTACACGTGAAGGAATTCTATTATTATTTTTGAAAAATTCGACAGTTAAACTTTCACAAACAAAAGCGATGAAGGAAGAATTTCCTGTACTTCCTGTTTACAACCCCCAAGGAAAAATTAAAACCACCCAAATTGAAAAACAACAGCCAGAACCATTTCGCGAGTGAATCATTATTTGTTAAAGTGTTACGAGTTTCGGGAAAAGATTTACTACTTTTCTCTATTGCTTGCTCTGCATCATATTCTTCATGGTTGGTTTTTGTTTATTATTATTTACCTGCTGATTCCACCTAGATAGACATACATACATACATACATATGAGGGCAGCAGAAGTGAACTTGCAGAGCGTCGACCTACAATACCCTAGATGATGCAGAGGTATTAGGGGCGGGCTGCCTCGCAGTATTTTTAGGTATTAAACATAGGTACACCTACACACATATACACACAGCGAACAAACCATTCAGGGTTGAAATTAATATGCATGCAGCATCTGCAAATAGTGTTATACGGCTGCGAACGAACCGGCAACGTTTTAGTTATTAATTTTGTGGCGTTAATAAGCAATTGTGGCACGATTTAGTTCTTCCTAATAATAAATAATTACTTTATAGGGTCCGGTGGGGTAATTGAGAACGATTTTGGAAGTTTGACTTTTGAAGCTCGATGTATCTTACAATTAGATGAAGATTAAATTTAGGCGACTATATGATTAATTTAGGTCCTTGTTTGGTTTTAACTGAATTTCTGTTGTTAAATATGGAAATTCGGATTTTTTTTTTCGCAAAATACCTCTTCACTTATTAACGCAGTCAAAAACTTAGGGGTAGATGTGAACAATCATCTTGTTTGTACTGGCTTTATAAAGGTTTTGAATGAAGCAAAAGTGAACAATTTCTTTTCAAACGTGAATTCCAATGAAAATTATATTTATAAAGCCGTGTTCACAATTATCCCAAAAATTATATATCACATAGAAATATTTTCACTGTTTAACATAAAATATTGCGACACTCTTCCTCTGCTGTTTAGCGCGCTAAAGCATCCAACCGTCAAAAGTCAACCCCCCGTGTCTATAATTCCCATTAATAATCATCGAAATAAAGAGCTTGTTTACAATTACTCCCCTTGACCCTATAATAGTTACTTTTCGTTTTGTATCAAATATGTTTCGTTAAGAATTCTTTAAAGAAAATTGAATCTACTTGCTTCGAGTTGTATGGATAAACTTATTTATATCTATAGAAAATAATCTTGGAGGTAATAATAAACCCATTTCTGTCGTCAACTTTTCACCCCTAGGGGAAACGTTTAAAAACTTTGTTTAAACTGCTGTGCTGCTCGAGAATAAGCTGTCGTCAAACAAATACTAACTTTCAAACGTGTTTATGGTTCTAGACATGCCCATGTTGGTATGTGCCAAAAATTTTGAGATTTTTACATAGAAATATTTTCACTGTTTAACATAAAATATTGCGACACTCTTCCTCTGCTGTTTATCGCGCTAAAGCATCCAACCGTCAAAAGTTAACCCCCGTGTCTATAATTCCCATTAATAATCATCGAAATAAACAGCCTGTTTACAATTACCCCTTTTTCCTGACCCTGTTTTCTTTACATAAATATCAGGAGATCCTTAACAAAATGTGGCTCGTATAATTTGAATATTCACTTTTAGTGACGCTTTGGTTCGCTTTGTATAGACGCACCTTTAAAAAATTCCTGTTGGATGATTTCGTTACCCTTTTTTCGACATTAGCTTGCCGCTTGCTTTCCATCCTCAGTTTCCATACACATAGTATTACTTGATATTCGATAGCTGTCGTTGTTGGTTGGTACTACCAATAATTACGACATCAAAGGGACAGAGCCTGGTGTCGATTAAAATCGGGGCACAAGTGGGAGGTCGTTTGCATAGAAAACAGCGAAAATGCAAATGTTTTCGCTCAATACTTCCCGTATCCGCACCAGGCGATTGCTTGTTATTTGTTGTTCGTAAACAAATTTTGTCTGGATATACGTATATCTATCTTCCCTCATCATTATCAACACGTATTATAGGGAACTGCCACCGAAATTTTGCAGTTTCATTGTGGATGATCATTTGTAATCAGTCAATAATCGATTATTCATTTAATGTTTCATTTAAGTTTTATTTATATCACCTGTCTTTATATTATCATGGAACATTAATGGATTCTCCAGAAACCTCCTAGCAAATTTTTAGATACTTATTGCACCCTTACGAAATTGTATTGCTGGCATAAAAGGTACCCCCTTATCGATTGCTTACTAGTATTTTATTTTGTACCTATCAATTAATATTGTTTTTATTTCTTAGGTATTTGTGAATGTTTTACTTGAAAAAGGAAAATATTATGACTCCCCACGTGTCGGCCGTCATAAAATTTGATCAGATTTTTACGTTCACTAGCGACAGCATTAAGCTTTAAATTTGAGTCTGGAGCATCGATATTAAATTTTAAAGTTAATGAAACACAGGAAGGTACTACAGGGGATACTAATAAAAATACGGTCGGTCAGGCAGGTACCTACGTATTTTGTTGCAAGTTACAATTTAAAAAATCTTACAGGCTTAGGATAATAAGTGTAATTTTAAGGGTGTCTATTGGTAGAGTTGTACGTGAAATTAGATTATTAGAGGCGCGTTTTTTTTTTTAAGTAACTCAATAACCACTTTTTCAAAGAGTCAACGCCCCGGGGCGCAGTAGCGTAGGATAGACGCAAACGGCATGGGCGATGACAAAATGTAATAACCTTAGGATCCTTGGGGACATTCAGATAAGCTAAGTGCAAATCACCCCACACGAAAGTACTTTAATTACCTACAGCCACATAATCAAAACGTATAATGGAAATAACCTTTTGAAAAAATAGAAACACTTTGTTGAAATTTCAATAACATGACATAAAAGTTGTTAAACATGTCAAAAGTGCCTCCAAGATTTTTGTAACATTATCCAGTCTATAAAGTTTTTTGAGACGTAGCTACAAATGTTCTTATGGCTCGTTACAGATAAAATGATTATATTGTTCGTTCGAAGAAGACTAAATTAGTATTAATATCAACAGAGGAATCATTCGTACAATATAAGTTGAGGCAAAGAAGCTGGAGAGTAAAGGCACCATCCCTCGCCCTTTTTAATAAAGAATTGTTCAGTTATTGAAACGGGAAGAACCGCAATTCAGTTTAATTTGCCACCGAGATAAACTTTCTCGTATCAGGGAGAAAGAGAGAAAGAGAAAGAGGGGGATGGTGCGGTGGTAGACATCCCCGGTCCAATAAACGTGACTCTACCCCAAGACCTTAAATATCTCGCCATAACTAAGTTAGAAAGTTCTGATTTAAGAGTGGTTCTCAGGTAACATTCCCAAACGGCCGTATTAACCCGGCCTGCGTCCTGACACCGATGCCGACGCCAACAAGACGACGACGACGCCTCCGTTTGGACGCTGAAACCTTACCAACAGAAATAAATTATAAACGCTGTGCTCTAGCGCAAACCAGAGCGAGCTCATTATTATTTTATCGTAACTTACGCCACAACTTAAATTCGGATTATGCAATCTTACACCCATGCATGTTTATAAATCTACTTTTCCACAAGAGGCAAAATCGTCATCTATTTATCTTAATTAATACAATTAACTAATTACAGTCCTAAATTAACTAAACCATTAAAATTGTACGATTCAATTACGTAGGTCTATTTTTGGATTTATATAGTTGTGTAAAATGTTATTGGGAGATTAGTTTTGTGTTTGACTACACAAAATTTTCTAATGTATTTTGGTACCCGAAATCAAATCTGGAAATAGATTTTTTGCATCCATTGTTACCTTATAAAGCGAAACGCAGACGCCTCGTCTAATTTAACAAGACGAACCTGATAACTTAGTTCGAGACCTAAATCTATCAAAATCGTAGTCAGAACATTCAGCATCCACATTAAAAGGATGGAGTCTTTTCTACAGTGACGAAAACATTACTTTTTACCGAAAATGACAAAAAACATTCCTCATTGCTTTCTATAAGAAGGACATTTGATGTACTGCAAACGATTTCTTGAACGCATTAAAACAGAAACATGATCTAAATGATTGGCGCCTATTCGTTGATTCTTCTGTACTTGGTTTAAAGGCGGTATTAATTGGCATCAGTAATAAATACAAATTTGTACCTAAAGGGCATTGAGTTCATATCAAGGAATTGTACGGAAACGTGCGACTTCTTTTACGTAGAATGTATTCGTCATAATAAATATGGGTGGGCAATAAGTGGCGATTTAGGCTTATCTTCTTGGAGTTCAACTCAGTAAAGATAGTAAATACTGCCATTACCTCTGGAACTAATAAAAGTTACTAATGATCATTAGTTAATTCCAATTATTTAGATTATAAGCTTTTAATCGTTGAAACATATCCATAGTTAAAAATATGAAAAACACAAGTTTCAAGAACAAATTTATTATATTGCACTACAATATTGTTTCACCACACAGTGGCTTCATCACCTGATGCAATATAATAAATTTGTTCTTAATTCCAATTGTATTGATGAAGAATTTTGTTAGAGCAATGGATCGGATGGAAGAGCGTTCTTGTACCTATTCAAATAAAAATTACAAAGGACATATTTGCGGGCCTGTAAAAGGGGGAATAACAAAAGATGACATATTTGAGTGGTAAATGAAACTGAATTACGAGTTTGGATCACTTTTTAATCAGTTGTTGCAAATTATTTTTGAAATGTGCCAGCAGCTGACAATTACCTAGACATTGGATACCACCAAAAACATTTTCATGTAAAAATGTTGCCATGACGAGTTTACATAGCTTACCCTGTGAAAAAGTTATCTGATCTCGTATAAAGCCAAGCTCTAAGGACTACAAGCTCTACACTTGACTACACCTTAATAAAAATCTATGAAAAAGTGGCCAGATCTCATGTAGAGCCAAGATTCTTGATCTATGCGCCCTTACTTTACCAAACCTAACTTCACATACTCTATATTTTAGTCAAAACGTGTGGCTTGGCCGTTTTATTTCACACACGATGAACGAATGCCTATGAAATCTTCGTAAAGGTAGCAAAACGGCCAAGTATCACGTTTTGACTAAAATGTAGAGTATGTGAAGTTAGGCTTGGTAAAGTAAAAGCGCATAGATCAAGAATCTTGGCTCTACATGAGATCTGACCACTTTTTCATAGATTTTTATTAAGGTGTAGTGTAGAGCTTGTAGGTTTAGAACGTGTAGTCTTTAGAGCTTGGATTTATACGAGATCTGATAACTTTTTCACAGGGTAAGCTATGTAGACTCGTCTTGGCAACAATTTTACATGAAAATGTTTTTGGTGGGATTTCATTTATTTTTGTTGTTAAGTTGGTTAATGACTTTTTAGAGTAATTTGGACCAATAACTAAAGTAACAAATAATACGAACGAATTATAGAATTATTACGACGATACGATACGACTACGAAATTACGAATATGAAATGCAAATATTTCCTAACAATCGATCATCATTCGCAGTAGAAAAATGTCGACAGCGCATTTCAAAATACACTTAGCGTCATCTAGTGACGTCGGCTGATGTCACTGTCACTATTATACCGTGTTTAAACTGTTACCCCATTTTTAAGATTTAGGGGATAATTTTCAAAAAAATATGACGTTCATATTTTTTTATTTGCTATAAGTATTTTATTATTTTTTTCATATATCTAGTTTTTCAATCGTTATTACTGCATGATTATGTAGTTAGGTAGTGCAAATGTAGTGCAAGTCTCATACAAACTTCCACCTCCTATTCCGAGGGGATAGGTTAGGTTCGGTTCGGTTTTTTATTTTTTTCGTTGTCTTTGTAGTAATATTAGTTTACATACTAAATTTCAGCGTTCTAGGACTTCGGGAAGTACCTTAAGAATTTTGATGATCAGTGAGTGAATCAGTGACGAAATCGGGGGTTTTTAGACATTAATAATATCTAAAGTATAATAGCTACGACATTCAAACTTTGTATGTTTAATGATTGTACTGGTTTCATTATATCTTGAAATTTTTAACTATTTAGCATCATCCAAACCAAAGTTATGAGAGTTGAAAAAAACGACGAAACGTTTCGAGAAAAGGTAGGTAGTGCCCTTGCGCTCCGCTTGGCTCGTCTTGGCGGGGGCACTCCCGTGCCCTCAGATATTGTGAGTGAATAATTATTTAATGCTTAATTATAAAGAAGTAAAATTTAAATGACTCTCGAAATTCACTTTCTGGATCCCCAAATCGATTTCTTTCACGAAAAATTTGAATACAGTAAGCTACTAATTTGGGATATGGTCCCATGCAACGAAAAACAGATATCAACATAAATTTGCTTGATGATTATTACTGAGCATTGTTAAGGGATACTACAGAAACAAAATATCATCATAAAACATGACAATAATACCTTGAGGCACATTTAAGGCTAATAATAAAGCATCTCTCGTTATATTGTGTTACAAAACTAAAAAACTACGGACGATAGAAAAAATTTAAGGTAATTTTTACATAAAAACGCTTTTTTCCGTTCATATCACAAAAAAGTTATAGTTTTGAAATTGCTTATGTCCCTACTTCTTGAATGAATATTGATTAAAAAGTGCAAGAGGTTAGTCAACCCCTTTAGGTAGGTACCAATGCAGTGTTCGTTGACGGTTCGTTGAAAGTTTGTAGCAACAACACCAGTCGCCTGGTCGGCCGCTTTTATAAAAGATTGGTGAGTTGATAAAGTTGAAAAGATAAAAAAGTCTGTTGTCTTGGTATCTCTATTTCGCGAAGTTTATTTAGCTAAAAGCCGGCCAAAGTTAGTGCAGTCATAAACAGCAGAGGAGGAACACAACCGCAGTGTGGTAATATTCCGACAATACAATAAAGGAACTAAGTTCTTCGAAGGAGTTGCCAAATCTACCGAGAAGAAACAATATTGCAAACATCTGCTACTGTACCGTACCCTAATACTAAACACGAACAAGACGAAACTTTTCCAGGGGCCAGGAAGATCAAGCTCAAACTTGACTTTACTTTCCCACCACCGTCTCTTTTAAGGGACGTTTAAAAAGTTAATTTCGACGAATTGTTTAAGATGATTACAATGAATGGAAAATAGTCATAACAAGTTTCTATGGTCTTGAATTAAATTTTTTATATAAAAACTCAGGCTAGTGTCAAATTTTGTAGAAACAAAAAATGAAAAAATGGTCTTAGTCTTTAGTATTTTATTTACAAAGGGATGAAAAATTTAAACAGTTATCTAAACCCTCATCAGACTATGTACGTATGTTACAGTTATAAAATATTTATTTCAATAGCATATTAATTATTGTTTGTTCAAATAACGTCCAAAAATACATAAACCCCATTTAATATTAAACGTTTAACATTCAAATTAATATTCTATTATTTAACTTCTATGTGCAGATATGTATGTACATGCACAGGTATGATCAAACAATACCACACGATATACTGATATTTATACAAATACTTAAAATTAATAAAATTACATCAGTTAAAAGTACTAATAACAAATTCGATTTAAATCCTAAATTTGTTTAAATTCGCCTTTAGGCGAGGAAACTTTGATATGATGAATTATTAGATAAAATAGGAAGTATCCATATAGATCGAGAGGATAAAAAAACGAATCGATTGAAAAAATAAAAAATAGTAGGTGCCATTTGAAAAAACGTTTAAATTCGTGTTTGAAGTTTTTCAATTTTAGAATTTTATTTTGAACGCCCTGTATAAATTATTTAATTCAATTTTCTCGAAGCGTTAGCACTAATATTCAGCTATTACTAGTAAAAATTTCAACACTAAGTCGTATTTTGTGGAAGTTATGATTTTTCATAATTTGGGTTGCGGTAGCGATTTTTTTTCTGTAAATTACATTCTCAGAAACCGATCGTCATAGGTATACAAGTTGGTTATCAAACTTACCTTAGAATTACACGTTTTATTCGAATTCAGCGTAAAAAATATACCATTCCATTTAAAATAACAAAGTTGGTATCGACTTCCGGTATAACCGGATGTAAATCGAACTTGAAAATATTTTTAAAAGAAGCGGCATAAACAATAACCAAATGAGCCCAAGTTTCAGAATTGAATTCCTTCTACTAAATCATATACTTCTTATAGCCCATCAACTTGAAGAACCCTGTATGTAAATGTATATAGTTCTTTGGACTCTTTAAAACCGTAGAATGGCATTTTATAAAAAGGGGTGTAGCACAAAATAAGGGTGTTGTCCCATTTGTATGCACGCTGTTTTAGTTTTAGAGCAATTTTTTTGTTTATTAAAGTCACTTCATCATCGAATTTATTTCTTCTGTAAAATTAATCCTATATAATATTTTTTCCAGTAGACTTAAAGGGACTAAAGGCACGTTCAGACTGAGTGAAAAAATTAAGAATTTGAAACGCGAAGAAAAGTTCAACTTTATACAAGATTTAATAATTTAAATAGTATAAAGGTGGGAAACCCCCCGGTCTCAGGTTTTTTCTCATATTTGTGTTACCTAATATTTGTTCTTCTACAGAATGTCTAAGGGGAGTAAACCAGTGTTGGAGCCTTCAAAAATAGTAAAAAGTGCAAAAAAATACAGTAGGATGAAACCCATTGAAAAAGGAAGAGAATATAACAGAAATGAAAGGAAAAATAATTTAAGGGCGAGCTGAGGTCGGGAAGGAGAAGGGGGTGAGTTTTTAAGGGTAAAACATGGTTTTCCTTGATTTCCGGAAAAGCTACAAGTCTTATGGAAAAAAGTTAAACGGCAAAGTTGTAGGTAATAAAAAGATCTACAACTTTTGTATTTACACTTTTTTCACATAACCTCAAAATTTATGTGAAAAATTCAAATAACCAACTTTTTAGTTTTTTATTTTTATCTTTTACAAAAAAATATTTTTTAACGAAATTTAGTGAAAACTTACCTATTTACATATGTCCCAAACACGCTGTAATTTTTTGATTTGAAATATGAATTTTTTTCACCTAATTTTTACTTAATATTAAAAAAACATCCTAATTTTAAATCGAAAATTCTCACGTCAAAATATCTGCTTTTTTAAAAACGTTGGTGGGCTTTTTCTTCGTTGAAATCTCTACTATACATTACTATGGTAAGTTTTCTCAGGAAATGCAACAATACGAAAAAAACTAGATTAATGTTTTTAAAAATATTACAATGAATAACGTAATCAGTATAAAGTATGTGAATTCAATAGTACGATTTATGTTACATGTATATTTATATATTATGAGATTTTCTATGACATAAATGTAATTAGAATTTAATAAACCAACTTTTTTACTGAAAAAAATAGCAGCGGTCATATTTTTTAGATAACATTCCCTTCGTTTTTTTGCATTTCCTGAGAAAACTTACCATAGTAATGTATAGTAGAGATTTCAACGAAGAAAAAGCCCACCAACGTTTTTAAAAAAGCAGATATTTTGATGTGAGAATTTTCGATTTAAAATTAGGATGTTTTTTTAATATTAAGTAAAAATTAGGTGAAAAAATTCATATTTCAAATCAAAAAATTACAGCTTGTTTCGGACATAAATAGGTAAGTTTACACTAAATTTCGTGAAAAAATAAATTTTTTTGTAAAAGATAAAAATAAAAATCCAAAAAGTTGGTTATTTGAATTTTTTACATAAATTGTGAGGTCTTGTGAAAAAAGTGTAAATACAAAAGTTGTAGATCTTTTTATTACCTACAACTTTGCCATTTAATTTTTTTCCATAAGACTTGTAGTTTTTCCGGAAATCAAGGAAAACCGTTGTTTACCTTTAAAACCTCACCCCCTTCCCCTTCCCGGCCTCAGATCGCCCGTAAATTATTTTTCCTTCCATTTCTGTTATATTCTCTTCCTTTTCCAATGGGTTTCATCCTACTATAATTTTTTTTGGTTTCAAAAATTAGTGACCCTAGTCTAAAGTAAAAATTCGTTCATATCAAAGGAATGTAAACACAAAACGCGAAAGATTTTGTAATTGAATTTATATAATAAGGGGGAACCCACAGGACTCAGTCCCTTCTCTCGAATCAGCTCTCCTCAATTGTTTTTTGACCGTAGATGTAAGGACGTAAAGGCGCATTCAAACTGAGCGAAAAAGAATACAAGATGCAAAAAATTAATTTAAGATTCGGCAATTTAATTAATATTACGATGAGGAGCCCTTAGGACTAAGATCCTTCTCTCATGCTAGTTCTCTTAAGTTTTTGTTTTTTGAGTGAGCATCTCCGGTAGGCACATAAGATAAAATTGTTATACTTGATCCAGTTGATGAGAAGTTAACATGAAAATGTAGGGGCGTGCGGGGCCTGAATAGGTACCTATTTCATCTAATAAAATTATAATTCATATGGCGTGAGTTGATTTTGAAACGGATCGATAAGTTAACTACTCCAGCAGGAAGTTTTAGGTGTTATACGCTCACTTGGAGTCTTAGATAAGTTCCTCAAACGAGAACACGTACCTATTTATCCTATTAAAATGTAATTTGTAAGTTAACATTGCGAAAGGGGAATACATTTACACTAATTAAACTCATTCCAGCTACTGCGGTTGACACACTGTATCGTATCGTGACCTATAACGGGTACCAAAATCCAATGCGATTAATAATTATAATAACATTAATAATTAATTGTAATGACTCCGCATGTAACAACAATAAGAATTTTTTTATTGTTTGAAGTCACGTTACCTGGATAGATTTTATTTACTCGTATCTAATTTCTCGAATCTCATCAAAGTTTCATATCTACCGGAGATCGAAAGAGTTTTTTTTAATTAATGAACTCTTGCGTAATCATGAAATAATTGAATATCTACACGTTACCCTGGCACGCGTTCAATAATTACTAAGGAAACCGCTATTACGTGGAAGACCTCTGTACAAATAATGTAAATGGATTAATATCGTTTACATCTTCCACGATGGAAATTTACTTTGGAGCGTCAATATAGCAACCGGCGGCTTTGGGTATGATTAATTTAGATACAGGAAATTCTAATAAACTTGCTACCACCCCAAGTATTTTATACGTCAAGAAAATCGGAGCTTCTCGTTCTTGAAAGTTAATATTCGATTTTCACGGCTAACGTTTTCAGAATGGTAGTATCAAATCTGACGTAAATTCACTCATGCGCATTCGCTAAATGTTTTGGTTTTGCCTTCTTATGCGCCATTTCTGGGTTTGTTTGTATTACATGGATGAGATATGTCCATTATATATTTATAATGTAAAAGTAATCAAATAAAGCAACAAGTTAAGAAAAAGGCTAAACACTGGTTCACTGTCGTCAAAAACTCACGAGATTGAGGAGCTATTTACGGCTAATGTTTTCACAACGGTAGATAAATGACAGCTGTCAAATCTGACGTAAAATCGCTCATGCGCACTCGCTACACTCAATGTTTTTGTTTCGCCAGATATATGACTCTTTTTATGCGCCATTTCTGGGTCCCTTTGTAGTAAATGGAAGAAATACATATGTCTATTATATATTTATAACGTTGTAAAAGTAATCAAACATAGCAACAAGATGAGAAAAAAGCTACACACTGGTCCACTGTCGTCAAAAACTCACGAGATTGTGGAGCTATTATTCGCTTTTTACGGCTAATGTTTTCACAACGGTAGATAAATTACAGCTGTCAAATCTGACATAAAATCGCTCATGCGCACTCGCTACACTCAATGTTTTTGTTTCGCCAGATATATGACTCTTTTTATGCGCCATTTCTGGGTCCCTTTGTAGTAAATGGAAGAAATACATATGTCTATTATATATTTATAACGTTGTAAAAGTAATCAAACATAGCAACAAGATGAGAAAAAAGCTACACACTGGTCCACTGTCGTCAAAAACTCACGAGATTGTGGAGCTATTATTCGCTTTTTACGGCTAATGTTTTCAGAACGGTAGATAAATGACAGCTGTCAAATTTGACTTAAATTTATTAATGCGCACTCGCTACACTCAATGTTTTTGTTTCGCCAGATATATGACTCTTTTTATGCACCATTTCTGGGTCCCTTTGTAGTAAATGGAAGAAATACATAAGTCTATTATATATTTATAACGTTGTAAAAGTAATCAAACAAAGCAACAAGATGAAAAAAAGGCTACACACTGGTTCACTGTCGTCAAAAACTCATGAGATTGAGGAGCTTTTATTCGCTTTTTACGGCTAATGTTTTCAGAACGGTAGATAAATGACAGCTGTCAAATTTGACTTAAATTTATTAATGCGCACTCGCTACACTCAATGTTTTTGTTTCGCCAGATATATGACTCTTTTTATGCGCCATTTCTGGGTCCCTTTGTAGTTAATGGAAGAAATACATATGTCAATTATATATTTATAACGTTGTAAAAGTAATCAAATAAAGCAACAAGTTAAGAAAAAGGCTAAACACTGGTTCACTGTCGTCAAAAACTCACGAGATTGAGGAGCTATTATTCGCTTTTTACGGCTAATGTTTTCAGAACGGTAGATAAATGACAGCTGTCAAATTTGACTTAAATTTATTAATGCGCACTCGCTACACTCAATGTTTTTGTTTCGCCAGATATATGACTCTTTTTATGCGCCATTTCTGGGTCCCTTTGTAGTAAATGGAAGAAATACATAAGTCTATTATATATTTATAACGTTGTAAAAGTAATCAAACAAAGCAACAAGTTAAGAAAAAGGCTAAACACTGGTTCACTGTCGTCAAAAACTCACGAGATTGAGGAGCTATTATTCGCTTTTTACGGCTAATGTTTTCAGAACGGTAGATAAATGACAGCTGTCAAATCTGACGTAAAATCGCTCATGCGCACTCGCTACACTCAATGTTTTTGTTTCAACAGATAACTGACACCTTTTATGTATCATTTTTGGATTTTCTCTGTATTTCATAGATTATATTTGTCTATTGTATATTTATAAAGTTGTGAAAGAAGCCGAACAAAGCAACGGGGTGAAAAGAAGACTCTACACACTCAATTCATTGTTGTCAAAAGCAACGGGATTCACTGAAGCTTTAGCAATTCCTGTTCAATATAATCAGATGTGTTAGCAAGCAGTTCTTTTAACAACAATGACAAGGGGTAGATAAAACCGTTTACAATGCGAATTGTTTATTAAAAATTAAATTTAGCTCACGATGTACATACACATATAAAATAGTACTTTTTAGAATGTAACCTTTTATTGAGGAATTCTTTTAATTACGAGGGGGACAAAATTCCTTTATGCCCAGGACTAAGGAAAAATGTAACTGCACCCTTTTTGTTTTTTCACCAGTTTGTCTTTATTTACTATCGACTGTCCTAAATTCCTAAATGATATAGAATCAAAACACAAACTTTCCCTTGTTAAAAAAGAATAATTGAATGAAAATCAGTACGACGACGGTGGTGGATAATTTTTAAAGATACAACCGATAACATCATTGTTCAAATGTTTAATTAAATTTTTTGTAAGAAATTTTTTAACGACTCTCGAGATATTTTAAAGTATTCCTTTGTTTCCGCATTATTCGCGGATTTTATATCTTTCTTTACGTTTAACTTATATATCTATATAGTAGGTAATTAAACTTTTGACTTTAAAAACAGATAGGAAAGAAGTCGTTAAATTTATTGCTTTTTCAACTCAGGAAAATATTGTATTTTTTTCTCCATAGAAACATAGAACAATTATTAATATATCTCACAGATTATCATGAAGTCAAACAATATTCATAAAAGATTTATTAAGTTTTGTCACATAGTGCTCATATTTTCCCAAAATAATATTTTCCTTTAATTGTTTTTTATTTCGTTATATTACATTTGTTCTAATTTAATCTAATCAAACAATTGCACGGTATATGCTGACAGTGACCAACTTCCAAAGTTCCATTTGGGGGTAACTAAAAGAGCACTACGTATGTGGATCATTATAAAAGAACAAGTACCTACGTCAGAAAACGGGGCAGTAACTAAAATCAAGAAGGGTTAGGGTGGTGTAGCGGGTGGCCGCTATCACTCACTCTAACGCCTTAGAAGTCCCTCCCATTATCAACACCCTTAGTTGATAATTATTTATCTATTTTATAACATTTTTAAATTTATTAAATCTTTAAAAACACCATAAAAATTTGCTAATTCGTGACAGTATTTTTGTTTATAAATGTACTTCAAGTCAAGTGACATTTAATTTGAAATTTAGTGCCAAGGAAATGTACAACTGTATCAACGAAAATAGTGCAGGTTGAATTTTTGTAATATATTTCACTATATTGTAAACTTGTTTCGAGAAGCGCTCTCAACAGACATCTTTTAAAAGTTCTGGAAAATATTTTTGGTGCTTTTTTTGTTAATTTGAAAAAGCGTGTGATCCCGGACAAAAATATAATTAAAATTATCATTTGTTCACTTTATCTGGCGGAAGATCCGTAGGGCACGAACGAAATTGATTTCGGAATGTTCATCATGCCTTTATGTACTACAAAATTTTCGTTCTGTTTGGTACACACACGTACACGATAGCTTTCATCCAATCGAAAGTTGATTATCAATTAACTACTGCGCCTAAACGCACGTTGCAAATTATACCCCAGTAGTAGTGGTAGTACTAACTGGAAAACGTAAATAGTGATTGTGGTTTGAAATTTTGAAAACTATGGGATACGAAACATTACTTTAGTCATGCTATGTTAATTTAATTTGTACTTTACCATAGTTGGTGGTTATTATTGTACTTTAATTAATTAACTTTTGGGAAAATTATTTTAAAGATTACACTTCCTGCACTTTTCCGGTGCAAAGCCAAGTTCAGAAAAGCGTGCAGGAACTTCGCGGGAGTCTAGTATTTACATGAACTGATTCTAAGCTGGATATTTGAACTTAATATCAAGCACTAAGGTCTACAACCCTGTAGCCTACATTTCATTATAAAAACACGAATTGAATCCACGACAAGACAAAAGACCCAAATATTTTTTTTCGTTCGTATTTTGATAATGTTAAATTTATTTTTAATAAAAGAAAATTGTTGCAGTCTTTACATAAAAAATATATTCGTTGGCTCGTTTTAGTGAAATAAAACAGAAAAAAAAGTATCGTTCTCCTACTTCTTCTTCAGTCAGTTACCCGCGAGATTATTTGATTTCATCGGGACTTAATAAAGAAGGGCGGAAGTAAAGGGAGAGCGATTGCGGATGCTTTCAGCGGAGAAAACTTCCGGTGCAATCGCGGATTTCCGCAACACAGAAGATTCATTATTTACCGCTCTTGTAACTGAGAGAAGTGAAGTACGCCAAGAGAGAGACGAGCTAAACGAGTTAGATGGAAGGGTGAATATTTCTGACTCTGTTAAACGATTGATCAGAACGACATTTGTAAATCAAAGACTCATTTTATGAGAGGGCACACTTACAGGTACGATTTAAATTTTATATAGGTACATGACTGTAAAATAAGGGTGTCCGTCCCTGTTCATTTTACCCTGACCGTTAAATGCCGTTTCCTCTTTCAAAAATTAGGATAAATTGTAACAGAAGCACAATTTAAATAAATCCTGCTATTATTTAAAAAATAACCCTGGCCTCCCCCCATATGTAACTTATAAATTGTTTTAGCAAAATTATAATAATACAAGATAATTAATTTAGTTTGATACAGAAAAAGGTCCATGCAGCTTACCTTGCCCAATACGTACATTTTCAATCACAGTGCCCACATTTTTTATGGTAACACTTATATATTGGGACAAACACAACCCTGCACTACAAAATTACAACCCAATTAAATTATAAATCACAATACTTCACTTTATATCCTCACCACAAAGTATTTGCAATGGCACTGATTGTTTGTTGTTTGACAAATAAAACGACAATAATGAGTTGTCACATGGACCAACCTGTTCAGTGACTTTTCTTATACCAACTTAAATATTTATCTATACAATGACGATATGAATGGAGTTTTGCATTTTCATTTATGATGGGGTAAAAGTTCACAAATATATCAAAGTGACAACCCTCTCCCACCCAATAATATAAATTACATTTTTTTATCAAATTAATAATTTCTAACGCAAAGAAAGTGGTTTTTGTTTGCAACAGAAAAAGGTACATGCAGCTTACCATAATCAGCGCTTTCCTTATCATGTTGCGATCATTGTCGAACAAAACACTTACACATGGGAACAAACACCACCCTGTATTATAAAATTACACCCTGATTATGTTATAAATCGCAATATTATACTTTTCCTCCTCGCTAAAAGGTATTTCCAATGGTACTAAGCTTGTTACTGACAGTTTACTAAACAAATGAATGTGACAATAATGTGGTGTCACCAAGATCAACCTGTTTAGTAATTTAGTTACTATTCTGGTGCCAACTTAATACATTTATTTATGAATGATAATATCTATGAGTGAAGTATTACATTTTTATTCACAATGTGATAGGTAGTAGGCATAGTAACCACGAAAATTATGAATGAAAATTTATTGACCACAGACAGCTCTATCGCTTTCTAGAAAATTTATTATATAGTATAAGATGCAAATAAGGTACATAATTAAAATTCGCGACAAAAAGTAATTGACTGTTTTTTTAAGGAACTAGATTTTAATTATAATAAATAAATAATATGTGAAATATAAAGTTGATTATGATCTAATAAATAATAAATAACAAATGAAAATAAATTAAATATAACGAGTAACTAAAAATTAGTGCATATACTTATTATTAATTAAATATTTCATTTAAATATACAATCTAATATATTTTAAAGGTTTTTAAAAATGCAGTAACATTTGAATATTTAAATGTTGTCGTAACACAGTTAGAAAAGCATGTCAAGGTAATATAATATGTACTAAGGGCAGGTTTTTTTAAATACCATATAAACTTTGTTTTACGACAAAATTTACATTTTATGATTTCGGAAATGTTATCGTTTTTTGAAAAAGCTATAAACTAAAGTTGAGCTGTCGTTAGAGTGCACAACTGCTGCAAATTTTATTAAAACATTTGTTTGGAAAATAATATTGGGGTATTAGATTATTATTACATAGACCTAAAATAATAAAAATAGTAAATATTTATTTATAAAGGAAATGTGAACGTTGTGGAAATTTTATTGAGTTCTGAAATCAATTTCTTAAAAAGGAAAACCTGTGACAAGGCGCGTTCATCCAAGAAAGAAAAAATTGGACGTTGGAAGGGGGATGGTTATATTCGGGATCGACAGTAACGTCATTAGGGATTGCGTGCCTCTTCATATCATTGGGGGATTTTAGGAAAGACCGACCCGAATAATCAAGGCAAAATGGTTAACCAAGCACTGGGTAGATTGGAAAGAGAAATCTATTTTGTGTTTTACATTCCACCACTTTTATTATTAACCACTAACAGAGCACTATAACTTAAAATACTACAATTAGAATAAAAGTTATCTATAGATAAATATAAGTAAAGAAAGAACATTGTGTTAATAATAATTTATTGTCGAAAAACAAGACCAAGATTAAGACCATATTGGGCTAGTTTTAGCTCAAAGGGTAATTGAAGTAAGTGACCGAGCAGAATGGCCTAGTTGTATAGATCGTCGTTGATTAGTAATCGCGAGGACACCGGTACGAGTCCGGTCTGGTACAAGTTTTTCTGTAGTTTTCTAAAACCACTTAAGCAAAATAAATGCAAATGTCATACAAATGGCACTATTATACTTCCCTTCTGTCTAAATTTCCATGGTAATGTCATCTATTTCTCCCCAAATACGACCCCTAAAGGACCTGGGGAGGATCTTTCGCTCTACCTTTCGAGTTTGCACCACTAGAATGTATTTCGAAAGAAGGAATGATGCCCACTTATCATAAATTCGATTTAGTGAAAATTAAGAATCCAAAAGTTTTTCAGATGGAGTTTATTTAGTTGAGTTAAATTGGGTAAAATAGCCATGTAAAAACGATCTTTATACATATTAAGGGGTTCCATTTGAAAATGTGCAAGATTTGGAAGTGTACGAATAGTAGTAGCAGTAGGTAAATGATTTATATTGAAAAGGTTCTTCGAAATTGAATCACCGTGTCACCCGAGCACACACTTATGAAGTAATTCACGTCGTTATAAGTATAATTTATCTGGGTTTGGATCCGTAGTAAAATCTCGAGCACATTGGTATTCCTCGCGGCGACCGCCTCTGATTTTCTCTCTGTTATTTTATACATCACTTTATCCCCCTTGAAATGCTGCCGCCTTTCAGGACAAAAAGATAAACTGTATACGTGCCTTTTATCTAAATCATGAGTTAAACGCTCACAGCTATACAACAATAACACACCGACCGACCCGTTGTAGACCGACTAATTGAAATGTTATTGCCTTCCACCCCTCTCTCTATCTAACTAAACGTGTGAGGACGAGATATACAAATTTTAATTTACATTACAAACGAAACTAAAAAGTTTTTGGTTAATCAACAATAAAAAGCAGAAAAAGGGACCATTAAAAAAAATTATGAAACAATTAGGCAATAAATAAAATTAGAGATACGTAGGATAACTGAAATTTTTTTTGTCACCGTATTCGGGGACACTATTATATGCGAATTTCAACTTTGTAATACAAAGCTGTAGCATTACTCCAAGATATAATTGCTATATGCAGAGCCATTATAATCAATTTCTCTATAACTTTGTAGCAAACACCTGGAAAATAACTTCAAGATAATTTTTAATGACATCATTTCAATATGCGGAGCCATTATAAGTGATTTTCTTTATAACATTGTAACAAAAAGCTAGCGAACCTCTTCAAGAGGTTTTCTTATAATAATTTTTCTATAATGGGAGCTATTATAAGCGAATTTCGATGTAGCTCATAAAAAAACCAGGAAAAGGTAATTTAATTCATTCGGGGTATTTGAACGCGATGTTTTCGCTGTATATGTGTATATAAGAAAACGGGTTAGTAAATTTCCCGTTGGCATGGTCACGGCGAGTTCAGGTCCATTATGTAATTAAAAACATTTCCTGGAGTCTCTTTGTCGATTGTTCATTTAATTTGCATAAGTACGGAGTGATCAAAGCCATTTAATCAGCCTAATTGTATTAAAATCGACACGCACGTTAAACCGGTGGGACATTCGGCTATTCCTTGATGAGTCTCCGTAAAAATATGTCGGAAAATAACATAATTAACGTCTCTTCGTGGCGAACGGACCGATCTATTACCGAGACTGGCCAGTTCGATAAAATTCAGGATATTGAAAAACGTCTGCTGTCGTATCATTCTATCCGGAGTTAAGAATATATTTGCATTGGTCGCTATAAGAGAAGAGAATACAAAAAAGAATTTCGACCCAGTTACTGAAGCTAATTTACTTTAGGGTTACGTTCAAAATATACGTTACACA
Source organism: Agrilus mali (assembly GCA_029378335.1). Lineage (NCBI taxonomy): Eukaryota > Metazoa > Arthropoda > Insecta > Coleoptera > Buprestidae > Agrilus > Agrilus mali. The sequence goes on along the minus strand of CM055655.1, from coordinate 3,127,529 downwards.
AGGTCTAAAAGTGTAAATAAATAAATAAATAAATAATTAAATAAATTCTAACAGTGGCACAGATCCCTCTTCGTCAGAAACCAATTAATTTTACGATCAATGTTCTTTCAATTAGGAAGGCCATGCAATTACTTACAAGCAGACTCCATTTTCAGTTCGCAATTGCTTTCTAAATGCAGCGGAAGTAAATTTTGTTAATGGCGTTCGGAAATAGTTAGAATGAAATTGCTATAGAATGGGAAGATAATAAAATTATAGCAAAATTGGTTTATTTATTTATACCTTCTCTTATTTATTTATCAACTTAATTATTTACTCTCAGACTGTAAGAAAAAAAATTGAATTGAAAGTAATTAATTAATTAATCAGGAGAAACTTCTGAAAATCGGCTACTATCTATTTTTCATACCCCTAAGTGATAAGGGTTGTCCACGCCTAACTTTTTTTTATTTTTTGGACAAGAATTTTATTTTTATTTTGTTATGATTTGGCATTAAAAAATACATATAATCCTTAATTCTCTTTTACCACCAACCCCCAATTTTTAATAGCGACATTAGTACTGTTATAATCTTCAACTCTCAGTGGTCGATAACTGGTCAATTATTATCAATCGATTAGTCATCCACGCCAGGCGTCTACTGATGTCATTACTCACCCAGCAAACATCACGGAGTGGGGATGAGAATGAAGCAGATTTTTTTAGATTGTTACAACAGGGAGTTCAAATATGTTTTGAGAAGTAAAAGAATGTTTTATTAAAATGAACATTTCAGAATGATTTGGCAATGTTCAAGAATGTTCCAGAATCTTGAAGATCATTCAAGAATGTTTCAGAATGTTAAAAAAAGTTAGAGAATGTTTTGAATCATTATGGGATGTTCTGGATATTCTAGAATGTTCCATCAAACGTGTAATATATTCTTATCCGGGCAATGCCGGGTATTGCTGCTAGTAAATTCAAATAAATTTTCTTCAGGATTTTCGAATTATGTGTGTGCATTTATTATGATACAATGTACATATACATATGTAGGTATACAGGGTTTTTCAAGTTGATGGGCTATTAGAAGTATATGAATTATTAGTAGAAGGAATTCAATTCTGAAACTTGGGCTCATTTAGTTATTGTTTATGCCTCTTCTTTTAAAAATATTTTCAAGTTCGATTTACATCCGGTTATACCGGAAGTCGATACCAACTTTGTTATTTTAAATGGAATGGTATATTTTTTACGCTGAATTTGAATAAAACGTCTAATTCTAAGGTAAGTTTAATAACCACCTTGTACACCTATGACGATCGGTTTCTGAGTTAATTTAATTTATAGAAAAAAAATCGCTACCGCAACCCAAATTATAAAAAATCATAACTTCCACAAAATACGACTAAGAGTGTTGAAATTTTTACTAGTAATAGCTGAATATTAGTGCTAACGCCTTGAGAAAATTGAATTAAATAATTTATACAGGGCGTTCAAAATAAAATTCTAAAATTGAAAAACTTCAAACACGAATTACTTCGTTTTTTCAAATGGCACCTACTATTTTTTATTTTTTCAGTCGATTGCTTTTTTTATCCTCTTTCGATCTATATAGATACTTCCTATTTTATTTAAAAATTTTGGAATAATTTTGAATTATTACTTAAAATAGGAAGTATCCATATAGATCGAAAGAGGATAAAAAAAGGAATCGATTCAAAAAATAAAAAAATAGTAGGTGCCACTTGAAAAAACGAAGTAATTAGTGTTTGAAGTTTTTCAATTTTAGAATTTTATTTTGAACGCCCTGTATAAATTATTTAATTCAATTTTCTCAAGGCGTTAGCACTAATATTCAGCTATTACTAGTAAAAATTTCAACACTCTTAGTCGTATTTTGTGGAAGTTATGATTTTTTATAATTTGGGTTGCGGTAGCGATTTTTTTTCTATAAATTAAATTAACTCAGAAACCGATCGTCATAGGTGTACAAGTTGGTTATTAAACTTACCTTAGAATTAGACGTTTTATTCGAATTCAGCGTAAAAAATATACCATTCGATTCAAAATAACAAAGTTGGTATCTACTTCCGGTATAACCGGATGTAAATCGAACTTGAAAATATTTTTAAAAGAAGCGGCATAAACAATAACCAAATGAGCCCAAGTTTCAGAATTGAATTCCTTCTACTAATAATTCATATACTTCTAGTAGCCCATCAACTTGAAAAACCCTGTATATGTACCATATATGTAAGAGGTTGCTGCAAGTGGCGGTGTGCTGGGAAGATTGGCGTTAGATAATGCCCTGTTTTGTATATCGTTCTCCCAAGGAAACTTCTTGAAATGTAACCATTATTTGCGAAGTAAGTAGGTGCTTGCAATCACGATTCCATTGCGGAAAACAACAATTTTGTAAAGTGTTTCATTTGTCTTTCGTAGAGAGGAACCGGGTGACAGATTTAACAACGGAAATAATGTGAAATAGAAAACTTCCAACAAATACAAGTATCTATTCGGTAGGTAGGTAAAATGAATAACAATCCATTATTACTTATCTGCTTGTAATTTATTAATCTGTATTACGTCTTCAGTAGTCTGTTAACCCCCGGACAAATAAAATTAAGGGCCGGACTGATAAGAAATGTAGCATATTTTAATTGTGTAATAGGTCTAAAAACAACAATACTTCATTTTAAAATATTATAAATAAATAAATAATAGGAATAGCAAAATGCTCGAGCACCTTAGTCCGTCCCTGATTGTTGTACATACCTATAGTAAAGGCAAAAAGTTCACTGAACATAAAAATTGCAAACTTCTTTGTCGGCATTTGTTTTATGTCGAAAATGCAAAATAATGTAAACAAGGTATGAAATATATTTTTTCAACCACATTAATTTGAAAATATCTCCTGCTTCTCTCAACCCAACAATTAAAATATTTTGAACAAAGAGCAACAACCCAACCCAAACAAAAACTTTAAATTATATTCATTAGACTTATATTATTTCGTTACTTCTTTCTTCTTGTGCCAATAAAATATAATGTACCACCAAAACTGTTCGAAAGAAGAGTACGAGTACCTAAGCGTAATGTAAACATTATTTCAATTAAATGTTTAGTAGAGTAATTGAAACACAACTTTTGAAGTATATTAAGTAAGTAAACATGAAACTTGTAAAATAGTGCATTACACTTTGAATTTCTTCATCGTTATAATTAGCACACTCTTACATATATACTTAGTGGTAGATAATCTTCTCGAAATAAAGGCAGACAAAACAAAAATTAAGTTACTGGAGAAAATAAAATATCATTTAATCTCTCGTATAGGTACAAACATAGTCAAGTACAGTGGCGTAGCTAGGTAATCAAGGGCCCTGGGGCAAATAAAAAAATTGGGCCCCACTGCAGAGGCGTACCTAGGTAACCAAAGGCCCTGGGGCAAAACATAAAACAGGGCCCCAACTAAACTATTTGAAATCATTTGTTCTGTATTCGTCGTGTTCCGAATTCGACGTACTTCAGATTTGTCATAATTCAGATTCGTCGAAAATTTCTTGACGAACGGCGAACGTCACGTTGCCGTAGACCCCCTGTCACACTCAGCAAGACCCCTCCCCCCTTTAACTTCTAAACATTAAAAAGATTAAAAATGTTTTTTTTTTTTTAATTTTATTCAGGACTATACAAAAATAGTTTAGTGAAAAGGTTCGTATATTGCATTCCCCCTCGTCTGTAAGGGTGCCTTACAACTTTTAACACTGCCAACAATTGGAAATTGTCTTGGGGTAATAAAGATGTTTTTCCAAAGAAATAGGGTAGGTAAGTAATAACCCACATCCATTCAAAAGCAGTCCTTTTCTAGTAAAGCCGGGGATTTATGAAATTGATTGTAAAAACTGTAGTAAGAAATATGTTGGACAAACTAAACGCTCTACTCAGGTAAGGTTTAAACAACATTCAACTCATGCCAGAAAAATCCAGTGTTATCCTTACCGAAAATCACAGGATTAATATTGACAATCTTAAATTACGTAGTTAAGGAAATTATTATTTGCTAGATGGTTTTGAAAGTAAATATAGATCAAACTCTCTCAACAATGACAAGGGTCCCATACCTAGCTCACAGTTGTTTAGCTTAATTTAATTTACTTTCTTTTTGTTAAGGTCTTCGCTTTCAGTTCACTTTGTTACCGAAAAAATTACTACGGAAGTTCAGTTTCGTGTTTTTGCATAGGGGTTTAAACTATTGAGTACATTCTACAACTCCGCCAAAGTTTCCAATTATTACCTAATTTAAATCAGTTTGATATTCTGTTAAAAGTTATTCTTCTCTTAGATTAGTTTAGGCTAAGTTATTATTTAACCACCCTTAAACAGTTGAAATGGAAACCATAAATATTTCATGAAGCAAAACGACACTAATAATTGAAAACAGTAAAACTGATTAACAACATGTGTGTATTTTAGTCAGATTTTCGTAAATCTCAACGTCGTTTGATGATGCTAAATTACATAGAGAACACAAGAGAACAACCACCACCACAACTCTACAGGGATATATTCGCATAAGCGTTATGGCGTTGTGTTGTCTTTTAGACCAAAGAGAATTTGACAATAATTGTTCCTCGAAATGAAAATGGTGGATTATTCACTTCACAGGCCGTAGATTTATCCTTTGATGTCACGTAGAAGATGTGCCGCATCGCATCACGAGGCGTTAATCTTTTACGTCAGAAATTAGCTAAACGGCGCTACATTATTACTTATTTTTGTTGCCCTTAATCTAGCAGATTATCACCCCATTCTATCATTTCCACCTTCGTACCTATCGTTAAATTTCATGGAAATAAATAAACGTAAATGGCACTAGTTTGGGCACCATCATTCACAGCTCTTACAATTAGATTTTTAAGGTCTTGATCCTTCACATTTACTTTAGATCTTAGCCTTAAATTTCGACATTACACCTTTGTATTGGACTTTGTCTTTTGCCTTATAATTTTATTTTCAGTCTTGGTCTTAGTTTACGTTCACTCAAACTGCGTGCTTGGCATTAGTCTTTTTACTTTAGTCATGACTTTCTTCTCGACCATTTGGTCTCAATCTTGGCCTCTATATTGTTGATATAGTCTTGACCTTTGCCTCGTTCTTTTATTCTTATTCTTCTTCATTTACACTGACAATTGGTCTTAGCCTTGGCATTTGTCTTTTTCGTTAATCCTGATCTATGCCTTAGTCTTGGCTTTCTTCTTGACCATTTTGTCCTAATTTAAGCTTCTAACTAGTAGATTTAGTTTTGACCTTTGTTTTGTTCATTTATTCTTAGTCTAAGCCTTAGTCTTCGTCAATTAAACTGCTTTCTTGACCTCAGTCTTGGCATCTATTTTTTCAATTGGTTTTGATCTTGGCCTTAGTAATTTTAATGTAGTCTTGGCTTTTCTCTTGGTCATTTGGTCATCATGATTTTGGTTTCTATCATGCTGATTTAGTCTTGGACTTTGTCTTGTCTTTTTATTCATAGTCTTAGTTTATCAATTTCCAGTTAAACTGCTTTATTGACCTCTGCCTTCTTCATTTGGTCTTAATCTTGGCCTTAGTCTTTTAACTTTAGACATGACTTTCTTCTCGACCATTTGGTCTCAATCTTGGCCTCTATTCTTGACCCTTGCCTCGTTCTTTAATTCTTATTCTTCATCATTTACAGTGACAATTGGTCTTAGCCTTGGCATCTGTCGTTTTCGTTAATCCTGATCTAGGACTTAGTCTTGGCTTTCTTCTTGACCATTTTGTCCTGATTTAAGCTTCTAACTAGAAGATTTAGTTTTGACCTTTGTTTTATTCATTTATTCTTAGTCTTAGCCTTAGTCTTCGTCAATTAAACTGCTTTCTTGACCTCAGTCTTGGCATCTATTTTTTCAATTGGTTTTGATCTTGGCCTTAGTAATTTTAATGTAGTCTTGGCTTTTCTCTTGGTCATTTGGTCATCATGATTTTGGTTTCTATCATGCTGATTTAGTCTTGGACTTTGTCTTGTCTTTTTATTCATAGTCTTAGTTTATCCATTTCCAGTTAAACTGCTTTATTGACCTCTGCCTTCTTCATTTGGTCTTAATCTTGGCCTTAGTCTTTTAACTTTAGACATGACTTTCTTCTCGACCATTTGGTCTCAATCTTGGCCTCTATTCTTGACCCTTGCCTCGTTCTTTAATTCTTATTCTTCATCATTTACACTGACAATTGGTCTTAGCCTTGGCATTTGTCTTTTTCGTTAATCCTGATCTATGCCTTAGTCTTGGCTTTCTTCTTGACCATTTTGTCCTAATTTAAGCTTCTAACTAGAAGATTTAGTTTTGACCTTTGTTTTATTCATTTATTCTTAGTCTAAGCCTTAGTCTTCGTCAATTAAACTGCTTTCTTGACCTCAGTCTTGGCATCTATTTTTTCAATTGGTTTTGATCTTGGCCTTAGTAATTTTAATGTAGTCTTGGCTTTTCTCTTGGTCATTTGGTCATCATGATTTTGGTTTCTATCATGCTGATTTAGTCTTGGACTTTGTCTTGTCTTTTTATTCATAGTCTTAGTTAATCCATTTCCAGTTTAACTGCTTTATTACCTCTGCCTTCTTCATTTGGTCTTAATCTTGGCCTTAGTTTTTAATTTAGACTTGTTCTTTCTTGACCATTTAGTCTAATCTTGGCCTCTATTCTTGAGCCTTGCCTCGTTCTTTAATTCTTATTCCCTTCATCATTTACATGATCTTGGTCTTAGTTCTTGGCATCTTTTTTTTCGTTTAAATCCTTTATTTTTTAGGACTTGTTTTTTTGGCCCTTTCTTTTGCCATTTTGTCCTGATTTAACCTTCTAACTAGTAGATTTAGTTTTGACCTTTGTTTTGTTCATTTATTCTTAGTTTTAGCCTTAGTCTTCGTCAATTAAACTGCTTTCTTGACCTCAGTCTTGGCATCTATTTTTTCAATTGGTTTTGATCTTGGCCTTAGTAATTTTAATGTAGTCTTGGCTTTTCTCTTGGTCATTTGGTCATCATGATTTTGGTTTCTATCATGCTGATTTAGTCTTGGACTTTGTCTTGTCTTTTTATTCATAGTCTTAGTTTATCCATTTCCAGTTTAACTGCTTTTTTGACCTCTGTCTTCTTCATTTGGTCTAAATCTTGGCCTTAGTCTTTTAACTTTAGACATGACTTTCTTCTCGACCATTTGGTCTCAATCTTGGCCTCTATTCTTGACCCTTGCCTCGTTCTTTAATTCTTATTCTTCATCATTTACAGTGACAATTGGTCTTAGCCTTGGCATTTGTCTTTTTCGTTAATCCTGATCTATGCCTTAGTCTTGGCTTTCTTCTTGACCATTTTGTCCTAATTTAAGCTTCTAACTAGTAGATTTAGTTTTGACCTTTGTTTTGTTCATTTATTCTTAGTCTTAGCCTTAGTCTTCGTCAATTAAACTGCTTTCTTGACCTCAGTCTTGGCATCTATTTTTTCAATTGGTTTTGATCTTGGCCTTAGTAATTTTAATGTAGTCTTGGCTTTTCTCTTGGTCATTTGGTCATCATGATTTTGGTTTCTATCATGCTGATTTAGTCTTGGACTTTGTCTTGCCTTTTTGTCATAGTCTTAGTTTATCCATTTCCAGTTTAACTGCTTTATTGACCTCTGCCTTCTTCATTTGGTCTTAATCTTGGCCTTAGTTTTTTAATTTAATCTTGGCTTGCTTTTTGATAATTTAATCCTAATCTTAGCCTTTATTTTGTTGATTTAGTCTTAGCGTTTGTCTTTTCCTTTTATTCTTAGTCTTGGCCTTACTATTCTTCACTTAAAACTTCATGATCTTGGTCTTAGTTTTTTTAATTCAGTCTTGTTTTTTTTTGTTAATAATTTAGTCTTGATTTTGGTTTGGTCTTGTTCATTTAGTGTTTGCCTTCGTCTTTTGTATTTTTTCTTAGACGATAATTAACTTATAAAAGTAAATTGTTAATAATTTAATTACAAAAAAGTTTAATTCCTAATTCCTAATTTTTCAACAAAAACATCCTGAACTTTCGACTGTTTGGATTGTTCCAACTTTTATTGCAAAGTTGGAAATCCGATGCTAAACAGTTTCGGCGGTTGATATTCAGATAGGCCAGAGGGTACAAAACCATGTTTGGCTGTAAACACGACAAAGACTGTAAACATATTTCCTTCCTTTTGGCTGCTGCTGGGCTGAAACTTCTAAACTTTAACCGACCTTTGTGTTCTATTGTTACTGCATTATACGTAATATACATACGAAAATATGTTGCTGGCTATTACGTTCGTGAGTTCGTTGGTTCGTGTGCATCTACGGCATAGCAAAATGCGAAACTTCATTTTCTTTTGCCATGTGCTAACTTCTGTTCAGTTTTTCGCTCGGTAATGAGTTTGTTCAAGGAACGTTTTTGTTCTGGTAGTTACGGAACAAAATCGTAATTAAAAACAAAATTAATTATTAGGGCTGGACATTTTTCCACTTTTTCTGTAAAGGATTTTAGAAGCAACAACGCCATTTTAAATTTAAGAATGAACCAACAACCAGTGGGACATTAGGGGTTGATTTTTTACATTATAAACAATAGTTATATAAAGGGGGATGATATTTACAAGACAGTCGTCTCTTCCGTTGCACTGAGTACTCCCAAGAGACGTATTTTAAGTGTCAATAAACTTATTGATTTATTTGGTAGGATTTGGAAATACGTACCAATTACGGACAGGATCGTGTTGCAAAGGTGCATGCGTTATATCGAAGATGCTCCGTTTGTTGTGATCTAACAAAGGCCGTTGCAGAACGAAATTGGCTCGTTATAGCGTCGTCCCACGACGAAAAGAGAGATCTGATGAGAATTGTTACGAGTTGAAACCAGGTTTTTTCGATATTATTAGCTCAATTTTTCGCGATTTCTTTTACGGAAACCTAAAAGTAAATTCACTCAGGAAGAGCAAATACAATGTTCGAGATTTGGGACCATTAGGGCTCTTATACAGAAGCCGATTTGCTCCATGAAACTTATATGTATCGAATGGCAAATTATGTACCTAATTTATTTTCAACTAATGCCTCTTTATACTATAAATGGAACGACGGAGCCTAGACATTGTCTACTTTTTGGTTATATTGAAAAAATAAAGGTTAAATGTCAAAATACAATAAGTTTGTTCGAATTGTGAAGAATTCAGAAGGGTGCTTTTTGCAGAAGGTTTCAATAATTTGCCAAACAATATTTTTCAGGAAAATATATTCCTGAGTGTCAATATAGATTTAAAAAAAGTTGATTCCTTTATGTAATGCAATGTATTAAATATAAAGCTCATTTTGTTTTGACTTATAACCTTTAAAAATAAATAGAGGCAAAGAAAACTAAAACGAAGAACTATAAAAAGCTGAAATAGTCCTGGTCTTGCTGTTTTGCATGTTTAGCAAGTTCAAGATCAATACCATGGTTTAGTTATGTCCGTAAGTAAGATTAGATGAACAAGACCAAGGCTAAGACCATTATTTCAAGTCTATAGCCTACAATAAATAAGCTAGGCCAAGATTAAGACTAAAGCCAATATGAAATTAACAAGATTAAGGGTTAGACCAAGAATAAATGAGCTACAGCAAGGATAAGTAAAGAATACAAGCTCTAGGCCAAGATCAAGACTATAGCTAAGACCATTTCTTATCTTGAGTTAAATAAGCTAGAGCAAGACTAACATCAAAGACTTTACTAAAGATTAAATGGCAAGGCAAGTAAAAGGTCAATAATTAATAAAATACAGCATATCTAAAGTAAAGAATATATGAGCCAGACTAAGACCAAGAATAAATGGATTGTAGCAAGGCTAAAGCCAAGAACACATTAGCTAGACCAAGATTAAGACTAAAATATCAAGACCTAGCCTAAAACTAAGACAAATAATCACAGTTATTGAGTTATACCAAGGCTAAGATCAAGAATAACCGAATAAAAGCAAGACTAGGGCCAATACGAAGACTGAGTGACCTATACTAAAAGTATAGCGAAGAATAAAAGATCCAGGCCAAAATTAAGGTCAAAGCCAAGTCCCAATTTATAAGATCAAGGCTAAAACCAAGAATAGATCACTTAAGTAATGCTAAAACGAAAACCTACACAAAAACTAAATGAACAAGACAAAGCCGAAAACTAAGGCGAAGACTAACGTTAATTGAGTTATTGTAAGTTCAAGAATAACAGAGTTAGGGTAAAATTAAGGCCAAGACCAAGACTACATGAGCTGGACTAAGGCTAACGCCAGGAATAAATAGTCTGTAACTAAAATCTAGACCGATAGTCTGTTAGAGTGTGGTGTAGTAATTTAAATATATTTTTAAATTCAATTTTCACAAGTCATTAGGGCCGAAGTAGTTCTGAAGTAAGAAAACCGCCTTTTAATTTCAACTGATGTTAATCGCCAACACTTTGAGAGTTCTTTGTGTTTTATATTAAAATGGCTCGGGGGCAAAACTCAGCCGGAGAGGTTACGAAGTGAATTTGCGTAGGTACTTGGTTTTTTAATGAGATTATTAACAGAGTATTTTATTCGGTGAAATGGGCGAGGATTGAAACAAAACGCGGTCGTGTCGGGAATAAAATTAATTTTAAAGAAGTACCACAAATAGATTCAAAAAACGCGGTCGTCCAACTTTAGCCATGGTCTTTAGGGTTTTAAGGCAAAGTGCAAGCTCTCGCTCGCTTTCTCCTCCGCTCGAGTTTTTAATTTCGCCGGACGGGAATAGAATAAAAATGAATTGTTGGGTAAACAATCCCATGCTTTGGAAAATAAATACGAACAACAGATAGGTGCTCTACTAACTACGATGGAGAGCGTGATATTTGCAAAATCCGGTAGATATTAAAACCATGATTACTTAGAAACAGGGGCACTGCATTAGGGTCAGGTGGGGTAATTGTGATCGATTTTGAAAGTTTGACTTTTGAAGCTCGATGTACACTTAGAGGACGTTAATTCGTTCCAAGTAGTTTCCTTAAATGGCAACGTCGCGCCTTTTCGGTCTGTATGTTGTCGATAATGTAGGAAACAATAATATTGCGAGCAGAATCGCATCTATTGCTCGCTAGTTTCGTGGCTGTTTCAATGTTTACATACTTAATATACAGGGTCTTTCAAGTTGATGGGCTATTAGTATATGAATTAGTAGAATGAATTCAATTCTGAAACTTGGGCTCATTTGGTTATTGTTTATGTCGCTTCTTTTAAAAATATTTTCAATTTCGATTTACATCTGGTTATACCGAAAGTAGATGTTAACTTTCTTATTTTAAATGGAATGACATACTTCAAATTGTGGATTTTCTCAAAAAGTATAAGCAAAGTTATACGATAGTCCCATATCAAAAGACGCCAAATTCAATGAGGAATTCGAATATGTAGTCAAAAATGGGTCAGTCTATTTAAAAAAATTGACTTATGCCTCTTTGAAGTTGACCAACTTTGACCACAAAATTTGAACACCCTGTGCATTTTAGTTAAAAAGCACAATTTTTTTTCGATAATGTGAATAGTTATAAATAATTGTTACAAGTTATAAAGCAAAATCTCAAAAATTAATTGAATTACGGTTTTTTAAATGTTTAAGTGCAGATGTCAAAAATTTTGAAAAAAATTAAATAACTCAAAATCCATCAATATTTTCGGAGTAGTGCCTGCTATAAAATATACATGAATTAAAATAAGAAAGTTAACATCTACTTCCGGTATAACCGGATGTAAATCGAAATTGAAAATATTTTTAAAAGAAGCGGCATAAACAATAACCAAATGAGCCCAAGTTTCAGAATTGAATTCATTCTACTAATTCATATACTTCTGATAGCCCATCAACTTGAAAGACCCTGTATATTAAGTATGTAAACATTGAAACAGCCACGAAACTAGCGAGCAATAGATGCGATTCTGCTCGCAATATTATTGTTTCCTACATTATCGACAACATACAGACCGAAAAGGCGCGACGTTGCCATTTAAGGAAACTACTTGGAACGAATTAACGTCCTCTGAGTGTACCTTAGATGAAGATTAAATTTAGGCGACTACTTATATATGTATGATTAATTTAGGTCCTTGTTTCGTTTTAAGTGAATTTCTGTTGTTAAATATGCAAACTCGGATTTTTTTTGCAAAAAAACTAAAGTTTACAATTACCCCTTCACTTATTAACGCAGTCGAAAACTTAGGGGTAAATGTGAACAATCATCTTGTTTGTACTGGCTTTATAAAGGTTTTTAATGGGGCAAAAGTGAACAATTCGCTTTCAAACGTGAATTCCAATGAAAATTATATTTATAAAGAAAGCCATGTTCACAATTTCCCCAAAAATTATATATTATATAGAAATATTTTGACTGTTTAACATAAAATATTGCGACACTCTTCCTCTGCTGTTTAGCGCGCTAAAGCATCCATCCAACCGTCAAAATTATAATTCCCATTAGTTGGAATAATGAAGAGTCCCATTTCATCGAAATAAAGAGCCCGATTTTACAGTTACCCCACCTGACCCTAAATCAATTTAACTTAATAAGGAAATAAATAGATAGATTCATAAATATAAATTGATGGAAATAACATGGGGTAAGTAGGTACTCAATGGTAAGATTGTCAAAGGTTATTTTCCAGCTAATTGGCAAGTCAAAAATTATAAAGTCACGTTTCCCTTTTTTCTTTCCTGTGTGACAGACACATCCTGCAGCGTTATTCCTTTGAATATCAGGTTTCTCGGTACTTCTTGAATTCTATAATTTTTTTTTTTTTGTATTTTATTTCGAAGAGCAATTCCGTTCAGTTCCTTATTACGTGTTTCACGAGCTTAGATCGATAGCCTTCTTATTTTGTTTTGCGCTACTTACTCGCCTGACGACCGACAAAACTGATCAAAGACGAAAGAGAGAAAAAGAAAGGGGATGCGGAGAGAGCGTTATGGAGGCGGCGAATTTTTCGAAAGAAAATTAACGAGTTTATTACTTCGATGAGGTCGGAAGTTGTTTTTGAACTTCTTCGCTCTCTAATAAAAACTTCTCAAGAATCTTACATTAATTTCTTTAAGATCGCGCGGAACTTTATAATATTAGACACGGTAACTTGGAAAGCGGCGGTATGATTCGTAAAAACAACTAGAATAACATGATTCCGGCAAGATCGATAGCTTTACATAAGTAATTTGGAAAGGGGTGAGCAAGCAATCATAGTCTTGGTCTTGTACATTTAGCAACATCAAGACATGATGACAGCTATGCTATGCTTACAAAAACAAGACCATGGCTGAATGAACAAAATTAAGACCAGGAGCACCGCTCCATTGGAGGAACACGCAACCACCCGCTGAATTAATCAAATATGCTTATAAAATTACATTTGACCATGTTTCTTTAAACCTTTTTGCAAAACAGAATTTTTTTATTCGCTTTCTATTTTAAAACAGAATTAAATACGAATACCATAGTTTGAAATAAACCCAAAAAAAATTAGAGGTGCATATTTTTTGGTATCAGTAATATACAGGGTGTCCCAAAAGTTCTATTTTTTCTTAAACCGGACATTTGTTGAATAACTCGTCTATTTAAGTACATTTATCATGTTTATTTTGAGATGTGGGGTATTCCAAAATTAATTAATTTAGTCGATTAAAAACAGATGAGTGAAAATTTTATATTTACTTTTTGCACTTTCTCCTTGAAGAATAACAATAACCAATGAAGTCAAAGTTTCGCAATTGTAAGAGTAGATTTGAGATTGCAGGATCACGAGGAGCGAGTAGGTACACTCAGTGTTCCCAATAGTTTTCTTAAATGGCAACGTCACGCCTTTTCGGTCTGTATGTTTTCGATAATGTAGGAAACAATAATATTGCGAGCAGAATCGCATCTATTGCTCGCTAGTTTCGTGGCTGTTTCAATGTTTACATACTTAATATACAGGGTCTTTCAAGTTGATGGGTTATTAGTATATGAGTTAGTAGAATGAATTCAATTCTGAAACTTGGGCTCATTTGGTTATTGTTTATGCCGCTTCTTTTAAAAATGTCCTTAATTTCGATTTACATCCGGTTATACCGGAAGTAGATGTTGACTTTCTTATTTTAAATGGAATGACACACTTTTTTTTACATTTTCCGATAGAAAATCTGAATTCATGCATATTTTATACAAGGCACTACTCCGAAAATATTGATGGATTTTAAATTATTTATTTTTTTTCATAATTTTTGACATCTGCACTTAAACATTTAAAAAACCGTAATTCAATTAATTTTTGAGATTTTGCTTTATAACTCGTAACAATTATTTATAACTATTCACATTATCGAAAAAAAATTGTGCTTTTTAACTAAAATGCACAGGGTGTTCAAATTTTGTGGTCAAAGTTGGTCAACTTCAAAGAGGCATAAGTCAATTTTTTTAAATAGACTGACCCATTTTTGACTACATATTCGAATTCCTCATTGAATTTGGCGTCTTTTGATATGGGACTATCGTATAACTTTGCTTATACTTTTTGAGAAAATCTACAATTTGAAGTATGTCATTCCATTTAAAATAAGAAAGTTGACATCTACTTCCGGTATAATCAGATGTAAATCGAAATTGAAAATATTTTTAAACGAAGCGGCATAAACAATAACCAAATGAGCCCAAGTTTCAGAATTGAATTCATTCTACTAATTCATATACTAATAGCCCGTCAACTTGAAAGACCCTGTATATTCAGTATGTAAACATTGAAACAGCCACGAAACTAGCGAGCAATAGATGCGATTCTGCTCGCAATATTATTGTTTCCTACATTATCGACAACATACAGACCGAAAAGGCGCAACGTTGCCATTTAAGAAAACTACTGGACACGAATTAACGTCCTCTGAGTGTACATGGCGTATATAATTTGAATTTTTCTAAACTGGTAAGTTAGGTCTTATAAAATAGGAACGACATCACAAGAAGACCAAGTCAACTTTTAGAAAGCAAGGCCAAAAAAAAAATTTTTTTTATTTATCTTCTCACCCCATCACAATTTATTATATAATTATTTTAATGATTGCTCACAAAAGCAGAAGAGCATTCAGAAGATTTACCTAAAGGTTAACAGGTCAGTATCCTATTATCTGGTTTATTTATTTAAATGTAACTTTGTGATTCATTTTCTCTTAACTAATTTCCACTGATGACTGTTAATTAATTTTTGTTAATTGTTATTAAAGTATTTTATTCTTTTTAGGTCCTGTTTGTTTCAAATAAAAATTTTAGTAACTTGGTTGGTCACGTGTATTCTTGGGTAATTAACACATATTGAGGGATGTTATTGCTTGAGAATACACGTAGCTGACAAGTGTTTCTTCATCGCACAACAAAACTACAATGGAAGATACAAATAAATGCCCATATTGCCTACCTCATCTCACGGTTGGTTATCACAGCATCAACTCGAAGATTATGGCGACAGAAAATAATCTGCATTTTAGAAAACGTTTTACCATAGATGTCTATTGATAAAATAAGGCGACCTGTGGTTACGTTTTCTTGATGTATTATAACACTCGTATCATCTACTGTCAAAGAAAAATTTTCTTCTGTGGATAATCCCCACAAACTCTGTTTTTTTTTTTCGTTTTTAATTTAACTGCATGTGTAAAAGTAGATAAATGTTTAAATGCAAACGATTGATTGCTTATAAAAATATTGTTGTCTATTTAAAATTAAGCAGATAAAATTATAAATAAGTATAATGTCCAAAATGTTTTTTTTATTTAGGTTAAAATGTGCAAAAGAGTCTTCTGCTAAACATATTAACTAATAACATATATTATCACTGAATTTTTTATTTGTTAAAAACTGTGAAATAAATTCGTTTAGAAAAATGTATCAAAATAAATCAATGTTTCTTTTTGTAATTATTCAAATAATTCTTTTCAATTTTTAAAAGATTTCCGGAAAGCTCTAATGATTGAAAACTGGCCAGGAAAATCTATTCTTCCTACACAAATCGTATTAAAAAAACAAAGGCCAAAGTACATTAAGAAAAGGGAGTAAAGAATCGCTAACAAATATGGACTTAGTATAGATGACCGTTCCGCAAAGTGGCCGACTGCGCATGATTGTGACGTCATTTTAGTATACTTGAACTATTATAATAATTATTAAAAAAGTAAAATTGCTTTTTGTATGATTTGGTTGCTTTCTAAAGATCAGTTGCTTCTCTTTCTCTCCTATTCAATTACAAACAGAATTTTTATAACATTTGGTAACAATTTGATAGTACCTATTGTTTTTTGGGAAAATAAAATTTATGTTAAGAATGTGCCCAAAGCAGAAATTCAACAAGCACCCACTCACATCGCAAGAAAAACTGATGATGTAAATAAAGGAGGTGTTAAGTAATATTTTTTCTTAAATAAATTTTAAAAAACGATATAACCTAAGTGGTTTCCTTCCGTCGAAGTAACACTACGTAAAGATAGGTATCGAGGGAATTAAAAATTATGTAAAATATTCATTTATATTCATAAATGTAACACCAATAAATCATTCGCGATATTCGGGAACGATAAAGTTCACCGCGTTACAGCGAAAAGCGAAGATGATTTGAGACGAAACTTAACCCTCGGTGCCAATGGAGGGAGCAGCAACAATATAACAGAACAATACGAAGAGAGGCTGACTTTCTTGAGTGACGTATCGTGTATATCCAATTTGTCCTCGAATATTGTTCTCTACAAACTATTCAAAACTTTTGCCTCGAGAGCTTCCTAGTTGTTTACTTCCACACCTTTGGGCTCCTTCACTTTCCAAAGCACTTAACATATTTACTTTGAAGCAATGCTTTTGTTTACGGACTAAAGAAAGCAATTCCGCGACATATTTTTCAAACTACTTATTAAACTGCAACGTACCTACGGGACGCAAAAGTTGCAGCTTCTACTACTACGAAGTTTAAAAGATACATAAACACAACTTCATACTTTTGAAATGTTTAATTTGTTGAATGGCAGTTTATTTCACAATAATCGGAGACGTGAATATCAAAAGGAAACAAAATCCGGATTTATGATCTCTTTTGAAAGCATTTAATGAGCATTTAATTCCTGTGTGAACAAAAAAGATATATTCCGTGTTTAGACAATTTTCTAACTTTCATTTTACTCACTTAAACGAGTTGGCAAAAGGGCATTTTTTGAAAAAATGCGGGAGTATTTAATTTCTCATTAGGGCACCTAATTAGCGTTTAATTACTGTATGAACAAAATATTTTTTTTTCGATGTTTAAACACTTTTTTCATTCGTTACGCCAACTCACTCTAAAGCTATAATTTGTGTGACTAAAAACAGTGAGAAATCACTTATTTTCAGCTCACTCGAACTTAAACAAACAGAACAGTAATTTTTCAAAAATTCCCGAAGCATTTAATTTATAATTTAGGCACTTAGGTAATTAATTAAATTATTGTGACATTCAAAAGTTATTTTCAACACTTTGATATTTTTTTTGCATATATTTTGCCCATTAAACTTGAACTAACAGAACTTCTGAAAATAAATGCCCAGAGCACTTTCTTTCTTTTAAATAAATCCAACTTAATTAACATTTAATTACTGTGTTGTCAAAAATCAATTTTCCATATTTAAACAATTGTTTCTCCTCTATAATCTTGAGCAACCGAGACAATAGCCTTTTTAGCATTTAATTATTGTGTGACCTTTAATGGTTATTTTTACTTAAATTTTTGTCACTTAATCTTGAGCTAACAGAATACTAATTATTGAATTAAGGCACAGCGCATTTAATGTCTCATTAATGCAACTTAATTAGCATTTAATGACTGGGTGACTAGAAGAAGTATCTTAATTATCTAGACTATATTGTCTGTTACTTACTTACTCTTCAGCCAGTTGAAGTGATTTTTGAAAAAAAATGCAAAGGACATTTAATTTTACATTAAGGCACTTAATAAGTATTTAATTAATGATTGTATGACCAAGAAAAATTTTTTCTTTGGTAAAATAATTTTCTTTCGTATACTCTGTTCAATTACGTTAGCCACTTATAATTTTTGAAAAAATGTCCAGAACATTTAAAATCTCATTAATGTACTTAATCAACATTTAACTATTTTTTAAATAAAAACGTATATGCATTGTCTTTTAATTTTGAGCTACTTGAACAGGAATTTTTGAAAAAACTCCCAAAAGCATTTAATTTCTCACTAAAGCATTTAATGAATACGTAACAAAAGAGCGTATTTTCATTGTTTAGACAATTTTCTTACCACTTAAACTTTGTTCACTTAATTTTTGAAGAAATGCCCAGAACATTTAATTTCTCATTAAGGTACTTAATTAGCATTTAATGACTTTGTCGATAAAAAAGATGATTTTATTGTTTAGGCAGTTTTGTCTCAAATATTCTGTTCATCTAATCTAAGAAAGTAGAACAGTAATTTTTGGAAAAAATCTCCAAAGCATTTAATTTCTTATTTAAGCATTTAATTATCATTTAATACATAAGTAACCAAAAAACGTATTTTCATTATTTAGACAATTTTCTTACAACTTTTATTTTGTTCCCTTAATGTTTAAAAAAATGCCCAGAACAGTTAATTTCTCATTAAGGTACTTAATTAGCATTTAGTGACATTGTAGACAAAAAAGATGATTTTATTGTTTGGGCAATTCTCTCTCAAATATTCTGTTCATCTAATCTAAGAAAGTAGAACAGTAATTTTTGGAAAAAATCTCCAAAGCATTTAATTTTTTATTAAAGCATTTAATTATCATTTAATATATAAGTAACCAAAAAACGTATTTTCATTATTTAGACAATTTTCTTACTGCTTATAATTTGTTCAATTAAGTTTTGAAGAAATGCCCAGAACATTTAATTTCTCATTAAGGTACTTAAGTAGCATTTAATGACATTGTCGATAAAAAAGATGATTTTATTGTTTGGGCAATTTTCTCTCAAATATTCTGTTCATCTAATGAAAGAAAGTAGAACAGTAATTTTTGAAAAAATCTCCAAAGCATTTAATTATCATTTAATGAATATGTAACTAAAAAACGTATTTTCATTATTTAGACTATTTTCTTACTAAGTACTTATAATTTGTTCACTTAATTTTTGAAGAAATGACCAGATCATTTAATTTCTCATTAAGGTACTTAATTAGCATTTAATGACATTGTAGACAAAAAAGATGATTTTATTGTTTGGGCAATTCTCTCTCAAATATTCTGTTCATCTAATCTAAGAAAGTAGAACAGTAATTTTTGGAAAAAATCTCCAAAGCATTTAATTTCTTATAAAAGCATTTAATTATCATTTAATATATAAGTAACCAAAAAACGTACTTTCATTATTTAGACCATTTTCTTACTACTTATAATTTGTTCACTTAATTTTTGAAGAAATGCCCAGAACATTTAATTTCTCATTAAGGTACTTAAGTAGCATTTAATGACATTGTCGATAAAAAAGATGATTTTATTGTTTGGGCAATTTTCTCTCAAATATTCTGTTCATCTAATCTAAGAAAGTAGAACAGTAATTTTTGGAAAAAATCTCCAAAGCATTTAATTTCTTATAAGCATTTAATTATCATTTAATAATAAGTAACCAAAAAACGTATTTTCATTATTTAGACATTTTCTTACTAACTTATAATTTGTTCACTTAATTTTTGAAGAAATGCCCAGAACATTTAATTTCTCATTAAGGTACTTAATTAGCATTTAATGACATTGTAGACAAAAAAGATGATTTTATTGTTTGGGCAATTCTCTCTCAAATATTCTGTTCATTTAATCTAAGAAAGTAGAACAGTAATTTTTGGAAAAAATCTCCAAAGCATTTAATTTCTTATAAAAGCATTTAATTATCATTTAATATATAAGTAACCAAAAAACGTACTTTCATTATTTAGACATTTTCTTACTACTTATAATTTGTTCCTTAATTTTTGAAGAAATGCCCAGAACATTTAATTTCTCATTAAGGTACTTAATTAGCATTTAATGACATTGTCGATAAAAAAGATGATTTTATTGTTTGGGCAATTTTCTCTCAAATATTCTGTTCATCTAATGAAAGAAAGTAGAACAGTAATTTTTGAAAAAATCTCCAAAGCATTTAATTATCATTTAATGAATATGTAACTAAAAAACGTATTTTCATTGTTTAGACAATTTTCTTACCACTTAAACTTTGTTCACTTAATTTTTGAAGAAATGCCCAGAACATTTAATTTCTCATTAAGGTACTTAATTAGCATTTAATGACTTTGTCGAGAAAAAAGATGATTTTATTGTTTAGGCAGTTTTGTCTCAAATATTCTGTTCATCTAATCTAAGAAAGTAGAACAGTAATTTTTGGAAAAAATCTCCAAAGCATTTAATTTCTTATAAAAGCATTTAATTATCATTTAATATATAAGTAACCAAAAAACGTACTTTCATTATTTAGACCATTTTCTTACTACTTATAATTTGTTCACTTAATTTTTGAAGAAATGCCCAGAACATTTAATTTCTCATTAAGGTACTTAATTAGCATTTAATGACATTGTAGACAAAAAAGATGATTTTATTGTTTGGGCAATTCTCTCTCAAATATTCTGTTCATCTAATCTAAGAAAGTAGAACAGTAATTTTTGGAAAAAATCTCCAAAGCATTTAATTTCTTATAAAAGCATTTAATTATCATTTAATATATAAGTAACCAAAAAACGTACTTTCATTATTTAGACAATTTTCTTACTACTTATAATTTGTTCGCTTAATTTTTGAAGAAATGCCCAGAACATTTAATTTCTCATTAAGGTACTTAATTAGCATTTAGTGACATTGTGGACAAAAAAGATGATTTAATTGTTTAGGCAATTTTCTCTCAAATATTCTGTTCATCTAATCTAAGACAGTAGACAGCAATTTTTGAAAAAATGCCAAAAGTACTTAATTTTTCATTAGGGCAACTTAACAAGCAGTTAATGACAATTTACAGAACAGACAATGTGAGTAAAAATTTATTTTTCATGTTTGGGCAATTTTTCACTTTTCTTTTTCTTAGACTCTTGAACTAGCGCATAACTTATCATTAGGGCACTTAATTGCCTTCCATTTACTTACCATTTTTATTATAATCCTGCTCATTTAATTTTGAACTAATAGAGATGTAATATTTGAAAAAAATCCCTGAACCCAATAGGGTATTTTATAATTTAACTTTTATGACAGCAATATTTGATGTAGCCAAATTATATTATTTAGAAACAACATTTTGGGTTATTTGTTAATATTTTCCCGGTTTATTCTCTAATAAACTGTTAATATAATATTGTTCTGAAGTTTCGAGAGGAGGTTTTTAATTTGTTTGCTGTTCCACAAAGTTTACTACCTACATATATTTGCAGGACTGCGTGGATGTGTTGGTAAAAATAACAATGATACTTAAAAGTTTCTTAAACTCATTTTTGATACAAGAACACTCATTAGGGAGTTCTGCGAAAGCCGGAGCAATAACGCCCACAGACAAACAAAAATGATCCTTCTTTATTTTTTCATTTAGGGAAGTAAATAATTTGGTGGGCTTGTTCCTAAAATTTTCTAGGAAAATAAATATAACGAAATTTTTCGTATAGACGTATTGTTAACTTAAATTTTACGGCCCTTATTTGCAGTAAAAAATGTCTACATACGGGAAGGTATGTTAGAATGTAAATCTACATAAATGAGATTGATTTAATTCATCAAAAGAACCTTTTAATTTAATCTTCATTTTTGCTATAATTATTAAGAGTTGTGAACTCTCTTCAATTTTAACCTGAAAATATTTGCTTATATTTAGTATCGTAAGTATACGAGAGTGAAAGTAAACAGAAAGTAATGAAGCCTCAACGTTGATACTTCAAGGTTTCTGGAAAACATTTAATACCAACCCAAAACTTTTAAATATGTTACTTATGAATATTTGGAGCAGAAAATAGGAAAGTTTTTGGTTTACCCATCATTCTATTTAATAATAAAGAGGAAGACGATGTGGTTAAAAATAGCATTTAAAATAAAAAGTATTTTTAGAAGGTTAAATTAATTTTTTATTAAGTAAGTTGATAACTTTTAATTAGAAATAAACAAATTTTTATTACTACAAAAAAGTCGAAAAGGAAATACTGGTCTGGAAAAATAAACCGTCCTAGTTTATAATTTCAGTTCCTTTTTTTCAAAGGGGCTTTATATGAAGAGGGGTGGGATTCACAAGTGCCAATATTGTGAACACAAATAAACTAAATAAATTTTACTAATATATTCTATAAAATGCATAAATTGTTTGAAAAAAGGTGTATTTGTTTTAAATTGTTCATCTTCGTTTTTATTTTTGGTTTTTAAAAGGGTCACAAAAATTATATGCCTCTAAGGGTCTTTGCATGGCCTAACAATACCTAACCCTGTAAATATATATCAATATTATACCTAGAGCGATAATAAGTTTTCCTGCAGTTTGTAAGAAAAGTAACTAGCAGGTAAGTATATAGTAACTGTGTCAGATCGGGTCCTTCCACCCCGTAGCGAAGAAATAGCCCTGCAGCAATTAATCCTACTACAAGCTAATGAAATGGAAACTTTAGCCGGATATTGCTGTCTAAATTGTCACAGCGGAATCAAGAAGCTGGTAATTCAGGGCATGCAGTAAAACAGTAGAACTTTTGTATTGGGAATTTAGAAAGAAATAGCACCTAAGACAAAAAATAAATAAAATAACGACCCAACATTTATACTTAACTTTTGGGATGAAAAAAGTTTAATGATATGTGTAGGTATGTATTTCCTCGTGCAATGTTCAAAGAGATTCACAATAAAGGATTTGGTTAGAAGTGAGTTAAGGTGGTGAATCGGGTGACACAACAATTTTCCAAACGTTTTCCTAAGTAAATAATCATTTAGGCCAATATATTATTATTTTGCTTGCCCAGTTTGTAATATATTCTAATAAATGTTTTATTTTCTTTTATTGCATGTTAAATTAAATTATTATTATTCTAAATCAAAAGTAAGTTTGTCATAATGTGTTTTGATAAATCTGCAAGATTTGGTGCGACAACGCTGGCCGAGTATTCGAAAAATGCAATAAAAAATCGAAACAAATATTTATGTTGGTCATGCTTTGAATTTTCTAGTTCGAAGGGTATTTCCGCCGTTTCGACATGGGAATGTATTTCGGCTATATATAAAAGAAACAAAAATGTGCGAAAATGGCACTCGGGGCGATAGCAAAAAGACAACACCAGTTGACGTTGTGGTATGCATGAATACTGAGAAATTCGAATTTTATTCTCATCTGTCGTTTGATATTCAGCAGTATTACTGTCTAACGCGCAAAATAGACTGGAATATGTTAACATACGTTTGGCTTTCAGCTCTGCACTTTACTTTATTCAATCCAAAGGCCTACACGTCGCATTTTATATGGACAATTTCTCAGAAAAATGTCACATCTGGTCAAAAGTCATATGTTAATTTTTTAATTAAAAGAATTTTACTGGAAACTCATCTTACAATGGGAGAGTGAGGGACTTTCATTTTGTCCTTTCCACTTTAGAAATGTAAGTATCAAAATATTTATTCCTTTAAAAGAAAGGGTCGTTGATTGGTTGGTTGGATGTGTATTTATAAATCCCTCTATCGACGATCCAAGAAGAAATCCATTTAATTCTGGGACATGGCGATGCGGACGACCGCACGATGCCGCACCGCGCTACGCCATTCCACGGTGTCAGACAGGACCTCGATTAACAGAAATTCAAGGTGTCCGTGGCAACTTTTAAATAATACATTGTTTCTGCGATTGAGACAAATGGACTAGAGGAAAGATTAAAAGCCCTGCAGGTTTCAGATAAACACAGAGAGAGAGAGATCCCGGGCGAACGTAATAAGGGATGGGCGCGAGAGAGGGTGGAACATGATAAATATACCACCGGCGATCCTATGAATTACAAAGCAACCAACCAACCTACCGACCAACAAACGTAGCAAACGAACGGAGACATTGCACAGCCTCCAGGCGATCCACCGTGCGCTGCTCCTGCCGCATCATCCCCCATTCCTCTATCCTGTATTCATATTATTAACGACCCAAACACAAGGACAAATATGTTCAAATTTAGAAATGCTACGCACACTGCTTTGTTTTTTTTTTATCAAAGTGTGCACTTTTAATAAAAATTAATTAATTAGACCCTTTGTCTTTTTCCATCTTTGTGGTACTGTGTTACTGAAATAACATTCCAAAAGGAAAACAAATAGTGCAATAGGGCAGGGACTCTATTAGACAATTAAAAATCCGGATAAGATATTGGCTGCAAGCACCTCCAGAGGGTGGTGTTCAGGTTCAGTATAAGGGGGTGGCAAAATTGGAAAAAATGTCCTGAAAATTGGAAAATTAAGAAAAAACTCAAAGTGCCTTCTATATTCCCCATTAATTTTAAAAACTAAATAGGATTGTGAGATGTAAAGAATATTTAACAAAAAATACTTCAACCCTGTAGGTACTTACGTAGAATCCTCCCCCTAAAAATTCTTTAATGAAATCCGATCTTGTGTGTTGTATCAATGAAAAACTACCCTTTAATTTCATTGTTACTACCGGGGTCGGTGCAGGCACTTTAAAGTAAATAATGAAACCTGTACACACACGCCTGCCTCCCCGTTGCCTTTGAAGGGTGAAGATTGGAAAATGACGGAACGTTCTCCGGAAATCAGTATAGTTCCCGGACACATTTAAATTATTGGTCAATGATGTGGCAGGCCTGGTTCGCGCGATAATTCACCGCACAATACATTACACGCGATTGCGGTTTGGAAAGGGCAAAGACGTGGAAGAACTACATACCACCACACACACCATATGGATTTTCTTTCTCTAAGCGGTCAGTCACACTTACTTACTTACTTATAATTTATTTTATTGAATCGATAGGCACCCCACTTCCCAATACAATTTATAAAAAAAATGGAATGACAAAATAGCAAACAATCAAAGTAGAATCAAGGGCAGTCACCCTTATTTCATTGAGTCGATAGATGCCCAGTCCCTAGTGTAATTTATGGTAAATGGAATGAAAATAAATGTGTAACAATAAGGGGGTCAAAGTAGGATCAGTGTCAGTAACAATTCTTTCAATGAAGTGATAGGCACCCCACTTCCTTATACAATTTATAAAAATTATGGTATGAAAATCTAATATACAGGGTTTTAAAAGTTGATGGGCTATTAGAAGTATATGAATTAGTAGAAGGAATTAAATTCTGAAACTTGGGCTCATTTGGTTATTGTTTATGCCGCTTCTTTTAAAAATATTTTCAAGTTCGATTTACATCCGGTTATACCGGAAGTCGATACCAACTTTGTTATTTTAAATAGAATAGTATATTTTTTACGCTGAATTCGAATAAAACGTGTAATTCTAAGGTAAGTTTTATAACCAACTTGTACACCTATGACGATCGGTTTCTGAGTTAATTTAATTTATAAAAAAAAATTCGCTACCGCAACCCAAATTATAAAAAATCATAACATCCACAAAATACGACTTAGAGTGTTGAAATTTTTACTAGTAATAGCTGAATATTAGTGCTAACGCCTTGACAAAATTGAATTAAATAATTTATACAGGGCGTTCAAAATAAAATTCTAAAATTGAAAAACTTCAAACACGAATTACCTCGTTTCTCAAATAGCACCTACTATTTTTTATTTTTTCAATCGATTCCTTTTTTTATCCTCTTTCGATCTAAATGGATACTTCCTATTTTAAGTAATAATTCATAATTATTCCAAAATTTTCAAATAAAATAGGAAGTATCCATATGGATCGAAAGAGGATAAAAAATGGAATCGATTGAAAAAATAAAAAATAGTAGGTGCCATTTAAAAAAACGAGGTAATTCGTATTTGAAGTTTTTCAATTTTAGAATTTTATTTTGAACGCCCTGTATAAATTATTTAATTCAATTTTGTCAAGGCGTTAGCACTAATATTCAGCTATTACTAGTAAAAATTTCAACACTCTAAGTCGTATTTTGTGGAAGTTATGATTTTTTATAATTTGGGTTGCGGTAGCGAATTTTTTTTTATAAATTAAATTAACTCAGAAACCGATCGTCATAGGTGTACAAGTTGGTTATCAAACTTACCTTAGAATTACACGTTTTATTCGAATTCAGTGTAAAAAATATACCATTCCATTGAAAATAACAAAGTTGGTATCGACTTCCGGTATAACCGAATGTAAATCGAACTTGAAAATATTTTTAAAAGAAGCGGCATAAACAATAACCAAATGAGCCCAAGTTTCAGAATTTAATTCCTTTTACTAATTCATATACTTCTAATAGCCCATCAACTTGAAAAACCCTGTATAAAATTCTCGTGTCACAATGTTAATTACCATACTCCTCCGAAACGGCTTGCCGATTTTTATGAAATTTTATGTGCATATTCAGTAGGTCTGAGAATCGGCTACTATCTATTTTTCATACCCCTAAATTTTTTAGGACAATTTTTTTATGATTTGGCATTAAAAAATACATACAACCCTAAATTTTTACCCTTCTACCACCAACCCCCATTTTTTCATAGCGATAATAGTACTGTAATAATCTTCAACTCTCAGTGGTCGATAAACTGATCAATTATTATCAATCGATTAGTCATCCCCGCCAGGCGTCTACTGATGTCACTACTCACCCAGCAAACAGCACGGAGTGGGGGATGAGAACGAAGCAGATTTTTTTAGAATGTTACAGGGAGTTCAAATATGTTCTAAGAAGTAAAAGAATGTTTTATTACCATAACATTTCAGAATGATTTGGCAATGTTCAAGAATGTTCCAGAATCTTGAAGATCATTTAAGAATGTTTCAGAATGTTAAAAAAAGTTAGAGAATGTTTTGAATCATTATGGGATGTTTTGGATAGTGCTAAATTCGCGAATATTCTAGAATGTTCTATCAAACGTGTAATATATTCTTACCCAAGCAACGGCGGGTATTGCTGCTAGTGCCTAAATACTAAATCACACGTATTTTATTGAGGCGATACTTCGCCACTTTCTAGGAATATAATTTACGAAAATTATAGAATAAAAATAAAAATGTAACAGAGGGGATGAAAGTAAGATAAAAACCAACAAATATAGGGAAATAAAAAATATAAGAGGACACAGGGTACCTACTATTAAGTTTCATTATAGAAAACACTCTTTTCACTATTTTGGTATCAATAAAATAGGGGGGAGGGGTGAAACCTCTAGAGGGGCCAGTTTAGGTCGAAAAATGGTCAGTACAATGTACCCTTACATTAAATATTCGTAATAAGTTTAATGGAAAAAAGAAAAGATGGAAAATTTAAAACGTTTTCTTTTATAAGATATTTTCATAAAGTCTATACTATTTAACTTGCAATGCAATACCTACATTATGTAGGAATTAGAAAAAATTCAAAATTCAAGATTTCCACATTATACATAGAACCCATCCCCAAAATCAACAAGAAATAAAAATCTATAGCAACAAATTATAAAATAGTAGGAGAGCAAAACCTGCAATGTACATTTCGTTACAGAAAACACCCTCTAGCAATATTATGAATTTTTGGAAAGTGTTTATCGAAAACTGTCTTCATATTTGGCCTGTTCACACCGAAAAAAATATTTCTGGTGTTGATACTTTAAAAACATTTCGGACCATAATTTCCAGTTACTTTTTCTTAATTTTGCATTAAATTATAATATAAAATATAGTAAATAATTACAAAACTGTTTAAATAAAGCATGTTTTTGTATCAAATTAAATTATTCTTGAAGAAAGTCTTTTCAAAGTGTTCTAAAGAAAAATACCAAATGTTTTTTAGAAGGATATAATCAGTAATGGTTTGATCGAGTTTAATTAATACTCGATAGTTTTAAATAATAAAATAATCATTTATATATTTTCACTTACCCCAAATTCCTTCCTTAATAAGAGGACGATTAGCTGATTTAATATATCCAACAGAACACCCTAACATCATCGCTAAAACCATTGCCATTGTCATCCAAAGCGAAAACGAGAAACATGATGAATAGTATGTATTGTAGTAGTACATAATTCTATTGTTTGCACATAATAATTCAGTCAAAATTAAAATTAAAAACACTAAACGTTCACTAGAACAAAACGCCACTGGAATTGTACATACAGTTTTTTTGCCGCTTGATAAAATAGGGGTTGTACGCAACGTCCGCAGTGTTATAACCCCATGTTATGTACGAAGGGAGCGGCAAAATGCTTCTTGCTTCTTCTATAATACAAAGACAACATGGCTGCCATTTAGTTTGGAGTTTAATTTTAATGTTCACAAACGGTTTCTGTTTAACCATTTAAACTATAGATACGTAAAGACGAACGTTGCAAGTGTTGTAAAAAAATAGAGCTCGTAATTAAATGCACTCTTTAAAAAAGTACCTAATAAAGTCACATATCACACCGAATAGCCGACCGAGAAATTGAAATGGTTTTCACGAACACGAACACACATTTTCACGCCGCACAATACTTCTATACTACTGACTACAGATCTACAGATCGTTAAAAAAGTGGTAGGGCCTTGAACAAAACTGCTTGCTTGGAGCTTATCATCAGTGGCGGGGGTATAACCAACCATTTGTCGTAAACAACGTTGCTAGCCTAATGTGGAGAGATTTACGTAGGTATTATTTTATTTGACTTTGACCTGACCCAAAGAAATACACAAAAAAACAGGAAAACAATTACGACGAATCTACACTTGTCGTGAAGGCCTGTAAACAACCTAAAAATATCGTCTCCACAATTGAGAAGATTTTAACTTACAAAAGAGGATTATTGAAAATATTTTACTAATATTACATAAGTATAATTTTAATTTTGATCTACGTATTGACTGAACATTTCTGTTACGCGAATTTCACACAAAAATATAAAATCATTTATTGATTGGTCAGGGTCATGGGCACAATTTTAACAATAACTTTAATGATTATGAGTACAGTACTTAGTTATTTTCAAAATACTTAAACATTGGAAATCAAACAATTCAATTAGCATACATACGAATATATTAAATATGTAAGTTGGTTATGTTAGGTTAGGTTAGGTAGTGTTCCTTAATTTCTTGTGGTTTTTATTTGAATTTGGGTCTCTTACTGAGATTTGGTCATCCGCCTATCGTGACTTTTTAAATATCTATAAGAGGAAAAAAGTGTTGGCGTAAGATCTTTTAATGACCCCGTCCCCACTTATTGAATAAAACTTAATGGATACAATTTTGGTGGACTTCTGGGCTAGGAAACGTTCATTAATTACCGACCACCCACTCTTTAAATAAGACTTGATAATATTTGTTTGGATCACTGGGTTTTTGAACGTTTAATAATTACGTGGTGTTTTTCTATAAATTTGGACCCCTATATTCCCCCTCGCGAGATTTGGTCATCCCCCTCACGTGAGTTTTTAATTAAATAAGAAAAGGAAATTCCAAACATAATTCATTGCCTTAAAAAATGAACAAGAGATTTCAATTACCCCCACTCTCTCTAAATGAGACTTGGTGAGATTTCCTTGGATCTCTGTGTTTTTGAACGTTTATTAATTACGTGAAGTGTTTTCCTATGATTTGGACCCCTACACTTCCCCTCGAGAGATTTGGTCATCCCCCTCACGTGAGTTTTCAATTAAAAGAGGAAAGGAAATTCCAAAAATAATTCATTGCATTAAAAAATGAACAAGAGATTTTAATAACCGCCCACTCTCTCTAAATGAGACTTGATGAGATTTCTTTGGATCTTTGTGTTTTTGAACGTTTATTAATTACGTGAAGTGTTTTTCTTTGAATTTGGACCCCTACACTTTCCCTCGCGAGATTTGATAATTCTCCTCGCATGAGTTTTTATTTAGAAGAGGAAAGGGAATTCCAGAAATAATTTTTTGAATTAAAAGGTGAACAAGGGATTTTCAGCAACCCCTGGGCTATCCAACGTTCATTAATTACGTGAAACGCCTTTCTTGAATTTAGACCCCGACCTCGTGAGAATTGTTCGCCCCCTCACCTTTTTTTTTAATTAAAAGAGGAAAAGTAATTTCACAAATAATTCTTTGAAATAAAAAAATTAGAGATATTTTCAACTACCCCCCCCCCCCCGTGCTTTAAATGATACTTGATGAAATTTCCTTGGATACATTGACTTTGAAACGTTCATTAATTACGTGAGATGTTTTTATTTGAGTTTGGGCTTTCTTTTACCTGCCTCTTTGCAAAATTTGGTCACCCCTTCACGTTAGTTTTTAATTGAGAGAAAAAGGAAATTAAAGTTAACAATTATTCAAATTAAAAACTTTACGTCATGACACTGGACGAAATTTTGCTAGACCCCCTTCCAATCCTCACTTCTTTAATTCTTCCCTGATAATTCTCTTTGCTTTTGAAATCCGTTTCAGACATTTATTAAAATGATTAATTTTTTATCTAAAGCTTTTGACGAAGATACAGTGCCACCAATATAATTTTACAAATAATACCTTAATATTTTATAACTGTAAAAATCTTACCTGTTGTTATTTTGAAAATATCCAAAAATCTTGCAACATAGCTGTGACGATAATAAAATAAAATTAATACATAACAATAAAAATGAGCAATAATTGTGGAATAATATTTTTATTTGTATTTTCTTTCGTTTTTTCCTTTCCAACCAATTAAACTGTAACAATAAACAAAAATAAAAAAATATTTACTTTTCATAGTAAGTAAGTAGGTATGTATATGGTATATCAACGAATTTATTTTAGCTTTTGTCTTTAAATTAGTGACTACTACATCAATATTATTTGTTTAATTCAACCACCTACAAACCTGTGTGAACACTAGCCTTCCTTGAGGAGCACCTTTTCTTCTCTCAGAAACGAGAAAATAGTTAAAAAATAACTTTATTATAATTATAGTATAACAAACAAAATGGCATATACAACAAAGTAAGGAGTTTTTGCCAGTAACGGTAGTGCAATAAGAAGATAGCAGACATATATAAACATCAATAAAATGCAACTAAACCGACTGGAGGCCATTTAAGTGTTCGGATATTTTGTTATTTTTTAATTTTGCTGCTTAAAACTTAATAATCCATTCGATACACCTAAAACTGGTACAACCACCTTCTCAACTGAAATATATAAGTAATATTTACAATTCTAGATAAGCCATCATTAAATAATTAAAATAGTCAACGGGAACAGAAACTATACATCCTTATACAGTCTGCTGCTTGCTACGTTTCATTTACGAATCCGATCCTCCGTGAGGTCTCGTGCTTCCTACCGTTTGCATCGAGGTAGCAACGGTCGGGCTCGTCGAGGTCTGGACCTCCGTCGTTTCAACCGACGGAGGTCCGGTTGTTTGACTCGTTTGATTTGTAACCGTCGGTTGAGCCGATGTGCCAACCGACGCTGTTGTAGCTGTCGAACTATTAACTACAGGAGTTCGGGTATTTGAGGTCTGGGTGGTTACTGAAGGTCGCACCGCTGAAAGCAGTTGCGTTATCCTTGTCGCTAAAGGGTTTATGAACACCTGACCGGCAGGACGCGCTTCCCTCTGCTGCTGGGTGCTACGAAGGATTATCTGCTGAACCTGAGCCTGCTGAAGAATCACCGGCAGCTCGTAGTGATGAAAGAAGTACAGCATAGAATGCTGAAAATAAATTTATTACTTTCAGTATTTCAATTTCTGCTCACCAAGGGGTCGAGGGTGACTTTGGCTTAATTTGACTGAACCCTTAGGTCAAATTTAGTTTTTTAATCTCTTATTAGGAACTATATAAGCAATGTATAGTAAACTAGTTCTACATATGAATAGGCTCCTAGCCCATATTAGTTTCTCTTAAGATATACGATGATCAAGTTGGACCTAATTCAAACTACAGCATATTTCGTTTATAACGACGCTATATCCGGAAGTCGCTAGGTATATAAAAAGAAAAGAGAAAGAATGAAACAAGGAAATTAGGTAAGAAAAGTACCCAGTAACTGACTCTTAGATTTAACTTTACCAATCTTAACGTTTATAAACAATTACTAAGTACAACTGCTGACTATCTGTGAATGTAAACAAAAGATAAAAAGTTTTGTGTTTAGACTCGGTCACAATATCAGTCAGTATGAGATTTCTAGCATCTTGTAATTAATAGTTCATTAAAATTAGTCGCTAAAACCGAAATCGACGGACGTTACATCCGAAGTAGTTACAGCGAAATTTTCTTAAATTATTCCTTAAATTCAAGAGACTTATGAGTTATGTCGTTATAACCAAAAGGTCGTTACTACCGAAGTCGTTATAAATAAAATCCACTGTACTGTAAATAGTTACATTTAAGAAATTTATTAAGGTTCTCTTCGAAAATTAGTTAGGCTCTAGTCTGCCCTAATTTAAATTAGACTTGCCTGGAACATTAGGCTAAATTAGTTTCTCTTAAGAACTATATAATGGTCAAGCGAACCCTACTTGAAACTAATTTTACCTGGACCTTTAGGCCAAATTAGTTTCTCAAAAATATGTACGATGAACTAGTTAATTTTAGTCCACACTGCGTTGTCTAGGTTCCGCATTAGTCTCTCTAAGAAGCTATATGATGACCTAGTTTGGCCTAATTATACCATTACCTGTACCTCTAGGACAAATCGGCTACTCTTAAGAACTGTATTAAAAAAGTTCTCTTAGGAACTAAATTATGCTCCAGTCTGTCTTACTTCACACTAGTTTTGCTTGGACCTTTGGGCCAAATTAGTTTCCCAAAAATATGTACGATGAGCTAGCTGCATTGCCTTAGTTTTTCTTAGGAGTTATATGATGTAAGCTACTCTTAAGAACTGTACTAAGGTCTATTTAGGGACTCAATTATGTCCTAAACAGTCCTACTTCAAACTATTTTTGCCTGGACCTTCAAGTCAAATTAGTTTCTCAATTAAATGTATGATAAACTAAATAATTTTAATACAAACTACTCTGTCAAGGCTTCTGGCCCAAATTAGTTTCTCTTAAAATCCATATGATGTAGTTTAGCCTAA
The DNA here is from genome assembly GCA_029378335.1 of Agrilus mali. Lineage (NCBI taxonomy): Eukaryota > Metazoa > Arthropoda > Insecta > Coleoptera > Buprestidae > Agrilus > Agrilus mali. The sequence continues at coordinate 3,094,365 of CM055655.1, read as the reverse complement.
TTTAAAACACCTCTTTCTGGAATTTTAAGCCAAATGACTTTCTCCTTAGTATTGCATGATGTTTCTCTTAGAACTTTATGATGATATATGTAGCTTTACTTCAATTTAGGTTTGCCTGGACTATTAAGCCAAATTAGTTTCTCTATAAAACTCTATGAAGGCTCTCATGAACCATTTAGTAGTTTAGTTTGCCCTAATTCAAACTAGTTTTTTCTTTACCTTTAGGCCAAATTAGTTTCTCAATTAGATGTATGATGAACTTGATAATTTTAATACAAACTACTCTGTTTAGGCTCCTAGCCCAAATTACTTACTCTTAAAATTTATGTGATGTAGTTTAGCTTAATTTAAACTAGGTTTGCCTGGACCTTTAGGCCAAACACGTTTCCCAAAAAAAATGTATGATGAACTAATTCATTTTAGTCCAAACTGCATTGTTTAGGCTCCTAATCCGCATTCGCTTCTTTTAGGAGTTATATGATGTAAGCTACTCTTAAGAATTCTACTAAGGTCTTTTTAGGAACTCAATTATGTCCTAATCTGTCCTACTTCAAACTATTTTTGCCTGGACCTTTAGGCCAAACACGTTTCCCAAAAAAAATGTATGATGAACTAATTCATTTTAGTCCAAACTGCATTGTTTAGGCTCCTAATCCGCATTCGCTTCTTTTAGGAGTTATATGATGTAAGCTACTCTTAAGAATTCTACTAAGGTCTTTTTAGGAACTCAATTATGTCCTAATCTGTCCTACTTCAAACTATTTTTGCCTGGACCTTTAGGCCAAATTAGTTTCTCAAAGAGATGTATACGAGCTAGTTTACCTTAGTCTAAACTACATGATGATCTGCCAAATTAGTGTTTCCCAATATCTACCGTATATGAAGTTTGTCCAAAGAATTAAATGAGGATATGGTTTGCCCTAAGTTAGCTACATAATGTATGTATTAGTTTTGCCTACTCTAATCTGAATTCGTCCTGCTTTTATATATATATATATATATATGTATATAAGAGAGAGTCTTTTTTGTCCTGGAACTACCACAATTGACATTTCTTTAGGAAAATATAAAAATTAGTGCTGTCAGCATAAGTGCGTTTTCTTTTTATTAAAAATATTAGTTTGCATTAACAATTGCTTTAAAAATAAAATAAGTATATAAAGAGTAGATAAATCTTGTTTAGTTACATAGTAACATTTCCTGGATTATTCCACTAATTCCTTAGATAATCATAAGAGAACTACAAATAATATTTAGCTTTGGATCTTTGACACCGGGCAGCTTTACAGTTATCATACGAGTATCCGTAGCTTAAAAAGTCGAGCACGGGTTTCATTACGTCTCCCACTTTAGTAGGAAGAATTCTGCAGTTCATCCTGCTTCGTTTCAATCCAGGAACAAAATATTTTTTATAACACGAATGCCTCTTGAGGTAGAAGAAAATCGCCACGCCGAATATGATAATTAACAAAATAAAAAAGGGAGGTTTGTCCATTATTTTTGGCGTAAAATAACTTGAAAATTTTGTTTGACATATCTGACAATCTGTCAAAAACACAACCTATACCATATATGTATATTAGAGGTTTTAGTGGGTACAAAAATTCTAATTTGTGTTAAAATGTGACTGATTGTCTGCAAACAGGGCAAGTGGAACTCCTGACGGCCCAACTTCTGATACACGTATTATGAAAAGTGTGTCCACAGTTGATAACTGTAATCGGTTTGCTCAAATACTGTAATTCTTCTAAGCAAATAGCACAGTATTTTTGACTGATGGTACTCAAAATGTGATCCCGATGGAATTCTCCTGAGGTAGAATCATCTTGCATTTCGTAACTAAAGGGGTTGCTGTTTTTCAGATAGTATAACGCAACGCCCAAAGCAATCCCAACCATAACAGCCAAAGAATAATAACTCATTTCTTTCAATCAGTTAGATAAATAAGTATTTACTGATTTGACACATAAACATGACTCGTGACACGAAGGACGTAAAATTTAAATCAATCGAACTAATTTAATTTTTTTGAAGTGGTTTCATTGTAATTCTAACAGCAATAAATACGATAGGGAAAAACAACTTACCAACAGAAAAAAGCCACCTTTACAGGAACTATTATTTTTAATGGTAAAATACTGTTTCCAAAAATAAATGAAAATATAACTGATGGGAATGTCAAAAATTGAAAGCCTTTTCATTCTATTCTATTAAACAAAGGTCTCTATAGATGAAAATATAAAATTCTCTGCTGATGTGTCGTGGGTCAAGGGTAGAATGGGATTAAAGTGCACCTAATTGATTATTTAACTACCCCAGTAATTAATATACCTAAAATTAACAATATTATATAAAAAATCATAGTATACATGAATATTTTGAGATTCAAATTGAACAGAAGCCGTAATCGTATCTACATCAAAACGAGAGTTAAAAAGTCTTATATTTTTAGAACTTATTTGAAAATTCTTGAACACCCTTAATTTTTAACGAAGCTAATGACTCGAGAGGCTTCTTAGTAATTTTCATTTTCAAAAGGCATTTACGTATACCTACCGCTGAACAAACGGTAAAATGGTAGGAAGTCAACGGTTAATTAGAGATATCAAAACAACTTTGTTTATGAAGTGAAAATGTAATTTGCTAACGTGAGCTTGCATAATAGCTGTGTGTGTCTTTTGTTGAATATGTTGGCTGAATAATAGATTGGAATAATTAACTTTTAGAATCTGCAAGAGGCAACTGAACCGTTTACTGACTACCAAAATACAATTAATCGTCAATAAATAATTTTATTAAATATGTATGGTAAGTATCTTCTCTTTTGCTAATTTTATTATTATACACAGGTAGGACAAAAATTATATTTCTTGACGAGCAATAAATAGAAAAAATACTTTTATAACGTACTTAACATAACTTTTGTTACGTACTTCTGATATAAAATACTCACGAAATATCCGGATTTGAACGTTCAAAAAAATCAAATACAACCTAATTTTTTACTCACATTTATTTTTTAAAATCTCAGCATTGGCAGCCTGTGTGTATTCCACGGCCTATGTGAATTTAAGAATTTCTTATAATAATGCATTTGTCGTCTTTTCTCTTACTTTAGTTTTGAAGCCTTTGATTAAACAAGAAACAAGTCGACAACAGGAAATTTAAGTGGTTGAAAAAGTCCACTATACTGAAGAACTGTGTTCATTTATAAAGCATTAATAAAAACAAAACCTTTGATACATATAGACCAGTGCTGAAGCCTTCAAAAATTGTAAAAAGTGAAAAAAAAATATAGTAGAATGAAACCCATTGGAAAAGGAAGAGAATATAACAGAAATGAAAGGAAAAATAATTTACGGGCGATCTGAGGTAGGGAAAGGGGTTGGGGAGAGTTTTTAAGGGTAAAAAACTGTTTTCCTTGATTTCCGCAAAAACTACAAAGCTTATGGAAAAAAAGTTAAATGGCAAAGTTGTAGGTAATAAAAAGATCTACAACTTTTGTATTTACACTTTTTTCAAAACCTAACCTAACCTAACCTCAAAATTTATGTGAAAAATTCAAATAACCAACTTTTCAGTTTTTTATTTTTATCTTTTACAAAAAAAGTTTTTTTTCACGAAATTTGGTGAAAGCTTATCTATTTATGTCCCAAACACGCTGTAATTTTTTTTTGATTAAAAATATTTATTTTTTCACCTTATTTTTACTTATTATCGAAAAAACACCCTAATTTTCAATCGAAAATTCTCACGTCAAAACATCTGCTTTTTTAAAAACGTTGGTGGGCTTTTTCTTCGTTGAAATCTCTACTTTTTGATGATTCGAAGAAAAATATACATTACTTTGGTAAGTTTTCTCAGGAAATGCAAAAACCAAGCTAATTTTATCTAAACAATGTGACCGCTGCTATTTTTTTCAGTAAAAAAGTTGATTTATTAAATTCTAATTACATTTATGTCATAGAAAATCTCATGTAAATCGTACTATTGAATTCACTTACTTTACACTAATAACGTTATTCATTATAATATTTTTAAAAACATTAATCTAAGTAGAGATTTCAACGAAGAAAAAGCCCACCAACATTTTTAAAAAAGCAGATATTTTAACGTGAGAATTTTCGATTGAAAATTAGGGTTCTTTTCCGATATTAAGTAAAAATAAGGTGAAAAAATTAATATTTCAAATCAAAAAAATGACAGCATGTTTGAGACATAAATAGGTAAGTTTTTACCAAATTTCGTGAAAAAAAAAGTTTTTTTGTAAAAGATAAAAATAAAAAACTAAAAAGTTGGTTATTTGAATTTTTCACATAAATTTTGAGGTTATGTGAAAAAAGTGTATATCGTTTTATTACCGACAACTTTGCAAATTAATTTTTTTCCATAAGACTTGTAGTTTTTCCGGAAATCAAGGAAAACCGCTTTTTACCCTTAAAACCTCACCCCCTTCCCCTTCCCTCAGATCGCCCATAAATTATTTTTCCTTTTATTTCTGTTATATTCTCTTCCTTTTCCAATGGGTTTCATCCTACTATAATGTTTTTTGGTTTCAAAAATTATCGACCCTGGGGTCTAATGGTCGCAATATAACATTCTTGGACTAGGTTAGGTTAGGTTACGGTTTCTTACATGATTCTTTTATTGGTGTATCGCCCCCCTGTGATAGAAGATGCGATATTTTTTTTACTCAACAAAGCAGAAGAAGCTACTGTACCGTCCGGGATTAGAACCCGGGCCCTCAGCATGACAAGCAAGCATTCTATCACCAAGCTATCGAACCTTCACGTTTATTCATATAAGTTGCAGTATCTTCTACTGGTATTAATTTCAAATAAATTAGAAATATTAAAAAAAAATAAAAATCGACAATTGTAAATCAATGTACTTTTTTTTTTTAAGAATTGATAATAACTGTACAATTTAGAGACCGTTTATTTGGACGGATACTGTATGTATAATTTATACCTTTCAAATGTATCAGAATATTTGTTCGCGGTTATCGCTGCCGCGACATTATTTATGTTATTGTTTCAGCGACTGTTTCTCACTGTTTGTATTAAGTATTATTAATCACATAATATTAAGAACATTCATTTCATTCATTCTCTCTCTTTGCACTCGTCAATACAACACGCTTTGTTCCCGCGGTATTTAAATCAAATTTTTATAATAATTTTGTGAAAGAAATAAATCGTTAAAACTTAGCAGCTCTCTTTAATTGAGTAAAGCACGCTATACATTGGTCCTTCGAGCCGGATAGTAGTGACAACGGCTATACATCCGGTAAATAGTGCTGAGTGACCGTGGGAAAAACAAAAATAGAAAAATTGGAATCGTCTTCAGAGTACAGCGGTTAAGTCGAAAAGCTGACCAACTGAAGAGACTCCAGACAGAGAAGACCCAGAGGCAGGAAGCGGGGAAATCGGGAAAGCGGCCCGCTGAAAAGGTTAGTGAGCATCCTTTTTTCCTAACTGTCCTTTGATTATCTATGTGTGACAGCATTGTTTGAGCTTCAATTATTTGTTGTATCGATTAATTAAAATGTCGCTGGCAGAGTTAAGGAAGTTGCTCGTTAAGCGCTCTCATTTAGAGGGAAAATTAAAAAGTATTGGAGCATTTGCGCAACATTTTGATTCGTCTAAACACGATATAAACGATATTCAGGTTCGTTTAGCCGACTTGCCAAAAATTCGAGACGATTACGAAGCGGTAATCTTTGAAATAGTTAGCCTAGAAATCGCGGACGAATCTATGTCAGAAGAAAAAGGGGATCGGAACCCTACAGAGTCGAAAGGGGAAAATGAAATTTTAGCTCTAGATAAATTCGATACCGATTGGTTAAAAATTATGAGCGACCTCCAAAGGTTTATTCAAAGATTATCCGTGGCACCTAGTGCAGACGTGCCCTTGGCGAGTTCTGTTCAGGCGCATAGCCAATTTAATGTGAGACTTCCACGAATTAATTTACCTCAATTTTCGGGAGAATATACGGATTGGTTGCCTTTTTACAATGCGTTTGACAGCCTCATTCACAATAATAGCACGTTGGACGACTGTCAAAAGTTTCATTACCTAAAATCATGCTTGATGGGCGAAGCGGCTCGTCCGATTGAATCATTAGCAATTACCGCGAACAATTATCAGTCTGCGTGGTCCATACTGCAAAAAAGATATAAAAATGATAGGCTGATAGTACAAAGTCACGTAAGTTCCATTCTAAATACTCCCGAATTATCGAAGCCATCGGCAGAGGGCTTGAGGAAGTTAGTTAACGACATTTCCGCGAATTTAGAGGCACTAAAGGTAATGCAGATTCAAGTAGATTCTTGGGATGCTTTTCTCGTCCCGTTGATAATAAGCCGTATAGATTACCAGTCCAGGAAGGAACTAGAACTCATATTAGACTCGGGCATTCCAAAGTTGAAGGACATTTTGGAATTTTTGGAGAAGAGATGTGTCACTCTAAAGTGTATTCAGGGGAATTCGAAAACGTCAAAGCCTGAGCCAACGCAGATCAAAAAAGATTATACGAAGCGGTCTTCTCACGTTGTTACAACGAGATTAGCGTGTAGGTATTGCGATAAGAGGCATTTTGTAAACCAATGTGGGGAATTTTTGCGATTGAGTATCGGCGACAGAATCAAGGAGGTAAAGAATAAGAATCTTTGTCTTAATTGCTTGAGGAAAAATCATACGACAAGCGCGTGTAAAGCAAAGGGTTGCAGCGTATGCGGAGCGCGCACACATCATTCATTGTTACATGATAGGAGTGCTAAAAATAGTACGGAACCTGATTCCCCGAATCACTGCTTCACAAACAAATCGCAGCAAGAAACCAAGGTTAACGCTACAGTAAATCATGTTAAACCAAAAGGCGAAACACACGTTATTTTATCGACAGCGCTTATCTGGGTAAAAGACTGTGGTGGCCAATATCAAGAATGCCGCGCCCTATTAGACGTTGGATCGCAAATAAATTTAATGTCAACAGCTACATGTAAACGATTGGGCTTAAAACCGATAAACACGACTATTTCCCTATCAGGAATTAATCACACGTGCACCAAAATTTCGAAGTCTGCCGAAATATGGATCAAGTCGTCCGATTCCAGGTTTAAAATGCCCGTTACCTGTTGTATCACAGAACGCGTAACTGCAAATTTGCCTATCGTCTCTTTCAATCCCGAAAACCTTTCCGTTCCGTCAAACATCAATTTAGCGGACCCAGATTTTAACACGAGTCGCCCTGTCGATCTATTATTAGGGGCCGAAATATTTTGGGAGCTATTGTGCAATGATCGCAGAAAGCTGTCCAGTCCTAGTTTGTTCCTTACAAAAACATTGTTAGGTTGGGTAGTTGGAGGAGCTTCTTATAATTTGGGAAATTCGGAACGACCCGAGAATCGAGTCGCGAACCTGGCCATAAAGGATAAAAGCGATGAACTCCAACAACTTATGGAGAAATTTTGGCTTCAGGAAGAAATCCCGGAAACCAAAGAAAAATGGTCCAAAGAGGAAATAGAATGTGAAGAGCAGTTCAAAAGAACGTACATGCGCGACCCATCGGATGGTAGATTTATCGTGAAGCTACCATTCAAAAACGGAAACGTACAATTAGGTGACTCAAGCGGAGTTGCGCTCAGAAGGTTCTTGTCATTGGAAAGGAGATTCAAAAGGGATCCTAAACTCAAACAGTTGTATTCAAACGCCATGCAAGAGCTCATTCATTCGAACATTGTGGAAAGAGTACCAGAAGGCGAAGCCACTCACGATTCCACCTTCTATTTGCCACATTCAGGCATAGTAAAAGAAACGGGACAAAAGGTAAAGATACGAATAGTTTATGACGGTTCGGCAAAGTCAACCAACGGGTTGAGTCTGAATGACAATTTGATGACCGGCCCCAATTTACAAACAGAGTTATTTTCCCTGCTTATACGGTTCAGGACGCATCAAATTGCCTTTTCGTGTGACATGGAAAAAATGTTCCTACAGGTCAAAATAGATCCTGAAGACATGAATTATCAGAGGTTTTTCTGGAGAAATTCCGAAAGCGAACCGGTTCAGATTTATCGACTGACAAGGCTGGTTTTTGGCCTAACAAATTCCCCATTTACAGCCATGCGGTGTGTAAGACAATTAGCCACAGATTCAGCGGAAACATTCCTAGTTGCAAGCGAAACCCTTGAAAGAGACATTTATATGGACGATGTTTTGAGTGGCGCATCGACCATTCAAGGTGCCTTGAGAGCAAGAGACGAATTAATTGAAGTCTTAAATGGAGGAGGATTTAAACTGTCAAAATGGGCCAGTAACGATTCAAGACTAATACCCACACCTCTAGAAAAAGGAAATGAGGATCGAAACACGATCGAACTGGATAAAGCTGACACATCAAAAGTATTGGGCTTAATATGGAACTGCAAGGAAGACACTTTACATTTTAAAGTATCTGTTCCCACATCGCATTGCAAGATTACGAAAAGAACGATACTTAGCTCGATAGCGAAACTATTTGACCCCATTGGAATAGTTTCCCCGGTTATTGTCAAGGCGAAATTGATAATGAAAGAACTATGGGCATGCAAGCTAAAGTGGGATGACGAAATTCCCCTAGAAATCCAAGGAGTTTGGAGAAAATATCTGGAAGAACTGGACGAGTTAAGCTCGTTAGTAATATCTCGTAAAGTGCTACCCATTTCAGGCGGAGTTCATGATTTGATTATGTTCTGCGACGCTTCTCTGCAAGCGTATGGAGCGAGCATTTATATCCGTACCAGATTAAATGATGGAAGCTATAACTCGTACATGGTCTGTAGCAAGTCCAAAGTGAGTCCGGTGAAAGTGATTACCTTGCCACGTCTCGAACTTTGCGCTGCGGTTTTAGGGGCAAAATTGATTAATAGGGTATCACAAGCGTTAAAATTGAAATTCAGAAACAAATACTATTTTTCGGACTCAGAAATAGTATTGCATTATATAAAGTCAAATGCGAACACTTGGCAAGTATTTGTTGGAAATAGAGTCTCCCAAATACAAAAATTAAGCGACATCCGAAACTGGTATCATGTGGATTCAAAAAACAATCCTGCCGATATTGTTTCAAGAGGAGCTTTCCCTAGACAACTCATGCATTCGGAACTGTACTGGAAAGGTCCCAAATTTCTAACCCATGAAGAATCCGAGTGGCCAAAATCAAAATTAAACAAGAAACTGGATGCGAATGATCTACCAGAGAAAAGAAAGGTGGTCTTGGTAACAGCAAGGAGAATGAACTTGATTGATTTTTCGATGTATTCATCCATTTCCAAGATGCAAAGTATTGTCGCATATGTGTTGCGATTTTCTCATAACTTGAAAAACAAGAACAGTAAACGAGTCGGGAGTTTGACGACAGAAGAACTGAACGAAGCAAGATCATTGATATTAAAACAAACCCAAGCAGAAGAATTCCAACAAGAAATTGCTGCATTATCGAAAAATAATCCAGTGAGTAAATCGAGCAAAATAATAAACTTAGACCCGTTTTTGGATAAACGCGGATTGCTAAGAGTTGGAGGGAGATTGCATAACGCCTCTATTAAATATGAAAGAAAATATCCAATTTTATTACCGGAAAAACACCATGTGACGACTCTGCTTATTCGGTCTGAGCACATATCTCTGATGCATGCTGGACCCACGCAGACTCTCGCATCTATCCGAAGAAAGTATTGGCCTATTGGCGCCAGAAACTCGGTAAAAAAGGTAATTAATTCGTGTATAATTTGCTTTCGTACGTCACCCAAACTTATTCAACAAAAAATGGGAAATTTACCAAAAGTAAGAACGGAACTCGTCAGGCCATTTTTGCACGTGGGTGTTGACTATTTTGGACCCTTACATTTGAAATACGGTAAAAGAAGTAAGATCAGAGAAAAGGCTTGGGTCGCATTATTTGTGTGCATGGCTTCGAAGGCCGTCCACCTTGAAGTTGTTGCTAATATGACGTCAGAGAGCTTTATCAACGCTCTTAAGCGAATGATAGCGCGAAGGGGAAAGGTATCGGAAATTTATTGTGACAACGCGAAAACCTTTGTAGGGGCTAAGGCAGACTTAGAGAGCGTAATGAGCAACCTGCTTAACGACCAACTTCAAGCATATTTGGTTTTAGAGAATATCAAATGGAATTTTATTCCACCCAGGTCGCCTAATTTCGGAGGCCTCTGGGAAAGATTAGTCAGGTCTGCTAAACAACATTTTAAGAAAATTGCGTTAAATCATTGTTTAACTTTTGAAGAAGCTGTCACGCTCATTACTCAGATTGAAGCCATAATTAATTCGCGCCCTCTGACCCCCTTATCCCAAGATCCTTCCGACCTACATTGTTTAACCCCCGCTCACTTCCTAATTGGTGAGTCACTGACCGATATACTAGAGGAAGACCTCGAGGAAGTCAAAGCCAACCGCCTGACACGATGGCAACTGGTACAACAGATGAAGCAGTACTTCTGGAAGAGATGGAGCAGGGAAGTCCTTCATCAGATGCAAACCAGACCCAAATGGCAGAGTTCGTCCTTGGCACCACAAAAGGGTGATCTCGTGTTACTCTCAGAGGACAACATACCACCTCTTGCATGGAAACTAGCGAGAATCGAAGAAGTTTTCCCAGGGTCAGATGGTGTAGTCAGAGTAGCATCGGTGCGCACCAGCCAAGGGACATATAAACGTTCAATCAGAAAATTGGCCGTTCTTCCAAAGGAATAGGTTGTGATGGCAGACTGTCTCGCGCAGTGAAGTGCGTGATTAGAGACGCAAGACTAGTAATTTTCATGTTTGCTATAATTTGAGTTTAGTTCGCGTAGTTATTGTTTCAGAATTATCCGTATTTGTATTCATGCTTTATTTACACTACTGATTATTTGACCACTTGTCAAGGTCGGGGAGGATATGTACAATTTAGAGACCGTTTATTTGGACGGATACTGTATGTATAATTTATACCTTTCAAATGTATCAGAATATTTGTTCGCGGTTATCGCTGCCGCGACATTATTTATGTTATTGTTTCAGCGACTGTTTCTCACTGTTTGTATTAAGTATTATTAATCACATAATATTAAGAACATTCATTTCATTCATTCTCTCTCTTTGCACTCGTCAATACAACACGCTTTGTTCCCGCGGTATTTAAATCAAATTTTTATAATAATTTTGTGAAAGAAATAAATCGTTAAAACTTAGCAGCTCTCTTTAATTGAGTAAAGCACGCTATACAATAACTGTAACAAATTTCTGCATATACTGTAGTAAAAGTTTCTAATTTTGATTAATAGCATTCTTCAGTTATTGTCGTTCCGGAAATTCCTTAATGAAACAATATCTCATTTGTATGACAATTTATTCAACTGTCGAGATAAAGTGCAGGTTCTGCTCAGAGTCTAGAAAACGAACAATTTGTTGAAGACGTTCTTTTTTGCGTTCTGTCATTTGCATGAATGAGGCAGGGTACCGTGCGAAAAACAACAGCAAACAAAATCGACGTGGCAAGTGCCGCACCAGCAGGACGTCCGAGAACGGATATACCTACGGATATTGTATAAACCTGACGTCAGTGTTTTCACCAGGTAGCTAGCTATGTTTGTAGCTGGCTAGACGTTTCAGGAACGGAGGAAATGTGACAGTTTCACGTGCAGCTCCTGTCACATTCAGGATTGTATAATAACAATATCTTCAGCGTTACACGACGACTGAAATCGACACCCCCAATATATCGCCAATAGCCGTTAAACGTTCGATTATGACAACGAACATTACAACACATGTAATTTTATTCTGTTTTGGTATTCCTACAAAGATTGATACAAGTTACTGTATTGCAATAGAAAGAAAAAAATTGATAAGGACGAAACATATTTTAACGAAAATAATTCGAAGGGTCGTCCTGGAAGAGTGTACTGGAAAAGGTCGAGAATCTTTGATAACAATATAAAGAGAAGAAGATTAGGGAAAGGGATGAATACCAGAAAATTCGTTACCTCTTATATTGACAATAATAACTCGATAACAACCCCCAGATAACCGCCATTTAATAAACACTTTTAGTTTAATTCTTTCTAGGACAATGTTATTCAGAGTTATATAATTAATTAACTATTTTTTAAAACCACGTTTTGCTCACACCTCACTATCGCCCTTATTCCCCATTTCAACCCCTTACTTCCGCCTCTTGTGTCCTGGAGTGCATCACAATACTTTCAAATTATTTTTCGCTCATTTTAGCAGCGAAATGAAAAAAGGGTTACTTAATGAACTTTTTCTCGAAAGTCACACTGGCTAATTATGCGGCATACATAATCCTGTTTAGTGGCAGCGAACATAATAACGCTGTCCTGTTTGTTCCTTTCGCCGGATTTTGCAAAGAGAAAATTGCAGAAGAATGAGAGAGGGCGGGCTTGTTTCGCTTGGTTTCTCCTCATGACTGTGTGTTCCTTAAAATAAAAAAGCTCCAACCCGACATGCGGAAGAAATTAAAGTGGAAGAGAAAACAAGAGGTTACTACTGCAAGCGCTGACCGGAAATTGTCCCACGGGACGTTCCTACCTTGCTCTAACACACTAACATTCGAGACTTATACATAAACAGCTATTTCACGTCCGACAACAAAATCTACTGTCATCATCCACCCCTACCATCACAATTATCTAACGTCAGAAAAATAATACTACAGGGCTAATTTCTTTTTAAACAACATTAAATAAATACTACTTCCTACTAAAAGGTCCTGTAGAGTTTCAATAGTCTTTTGAGACAAATATTTGAGTGATTGTATACATAGTATACATATGGCATCCTCCCTACTCACCAGACTTAACCTCTTGATATATTTTTGGTCCCTAAATGCCAAGGGATCAAAAGGGACAGCCTTGGGGTGTTTCTGGAGATGACTAATGTTAACAAAAATCAAAATTATCCAACAAGAAGTCGATACGAAAAGAAATTGTTGTTTAAAGGCTGCATAACATCAGATCACCCTCTTTATTCACCAGACCACGATCTTTTGATGTATTTTTTCTTCCTAAATGCCAAATGGTGATAAGGGGAGAGCCTTGAGGTGTTGTAGAGATGATTAATGGTAAATATAATAAAACAATTATGGAACATGAAAAGAAACTGTTCTTATACAAACGTTGTAAATTAAAATTAAATAAATCAAATAAAACAAAATAAAAACGTCTTACATATGGCATAAAATAAGTACGTATTTATATGTACATATGTATGAATGTATATAACATTATTAGGAGAAAAGGCATTTTCATTATCAAAAGAAGAAATAAGCGAGCAATATTGAAAAGATCTCGGAATGGAAGCATTATTAAAGCAGCCCCGGTAAGCCACACAAAAGCCCTAAGCATTTCCTTCGGAAAAGTTAAAAATACGCCGGAGCAGAAACAAAAGGAAATCAGACCAAGACAAAGACTACCTGTAAAAGTTAATTGTTGACATTTTATTGTTTCATTAGGCTTTCGAAAGACCGGCCGTTAAATATCTCAATCTTAAAAGAAAAGTTGAAATAATAGAATACAATAAACCACACTTTTACAGTGAACCTTTGAAATTTTTTTCTATTTTAATTGCTCCTACATATAATATAAATTTAATACTATTAAAACTAATTGCAATAATTTATTCTATTTATTTTCAAAAGTACTACCCCAAAATATACCGTAATAGGTATGTGTTATTAAATGAACGATCAAAAAGTGGAAGTAATAAAAATATTGTGGTCTTAATTTTCTGTTTCTTTATATTTTCTACTGGTTTTCCGAATTAGATTATATTTCTCCTTAAGCCACTCCTTTGGGCTGTCACTTACCCCAAAATGAAAGAATACGACTGAAGGAAAAGTAAACAAAGGGTTTTGATTATTTGGAAAAGAAAAAGTGTGATAGGGGTGAATAATAAATCAGATAGTAATTTTGTCTCACATGTCATTCTTTTGAGTATCTTGGCCAGTGGTGGCGCACAACATCTATGGGGGTTTCCAACTGCCTACTGTACGTATGTGTAGTTTATAAAATTTTCTTTGTTTTTTGCTTTTGAGGATTCTCATAAAACTACCGGTCAATATTTAATTAGTTATTGCAAATAAAAAAAAAGAGTGATTAAAAGTAAACTCATTTTGCTATAAAATTAAAAATAAAACGTAAAATCAACTTTAAAAATTTTTAATTAATGGTGGGAGTAAAGTAATATTTTCTTTTGCAAAGATACTTGTGTATATTGTCTCTTATTATTATGAATGTTAGTAGGGTTGGGATCAATAATAACTGCGCTAGTTTCTGGGTCATTGGATTTTATTAACTGTATACACAGAGTTTATGATAAAACACCTGACCAGCTGACCAAGTCGGGAATAATGTAGTCGCGTGACTGGGTACCATTAAGTTTTCTCTTTTCCGAAATGAAAAAAAAGCAATATTTACATCTACATATTAAGAAAAGGCGTTTAGTCCATCTGACAATTTGTTTTCCTGTCAAAATATTTCATCTGAGAATTTAATACTTTCAACCCTTTAAGTCAAAACGCTTAATATATACATATATATATATATATATATATATACAAGGTTTTTCAAGTTGATGGGCTATTAGAAGTATATGAATTAGTAGAAGGAATTCAATTCTGAAACTTGGGCTCATTTGGTTATTGTTTATGCCGCTTCTTTTAAAAATATTTTCAAGTTCGATTTACATCCGGTTATACCGGAAGTCGATACCAACTTTCTTATTTTAAATGGAATGGTATATTTTTCACGCTGAATTCGAATAAAACGTGTAATTCTAAGGTAAGTTTGATAACCAACTTGTTTGAAATTTTGAATTTAAGTAATAATTCAAAATTATTCCAAAATTTTCAAATAAAACAGGAAGTATCCATATAAATCGAAAGAGGATAAAAAAAGGAATCGATTGAAAAAATAAAAAATAGTTGGTGCCATTTGAAAAAACGAGGTAATTCGTGTTTGAAGTTTTTCAATTTTAGAATTTTATTTTGAACGCCCTGTATAAATTATTTAATTCAATTTTGTCAAGGCGTTAGCACTAATATTCAGCTATTACTAGTAAAAATTTCAACACTCTAAGTCGTATTTTGTGGAAGTTATGATTTTTTATAATTTGGGTTGCGGTAGCGATTTTTTTTTTATAAATTAAATTAACTCAGAAACCGATCGTCATAGGTGTACAAGTTGGTTATCAAACTTACCTTAGAATTACACGTTTTATTCGAATTCAGCGTAAAAAATATACCATTCCATTTAAAATAACAAAGTTGGTATCGACTTCCGGTATAACCGGATGTAAATCGAAATAGAAAATATTTTTAAAAGAAGCGGCATAAACAATAACCAAATGAACCCGAGTTTCAGAATTTAATTCCTTCTACTAATTCATATACTTCTAATAGCCCATCAACTTGAAAAACCCTGTATATATATATATAAATCGAGTGTCTAAACGAATAAATATTTTTATATTATTAGAAACTAAAAAAATTAACTTTTTGTTAATTTGTTCTTGTAATTTATTAATAGTAATTCTTGAGATTGCTCAGATTCCTTCGTTTCTATTAAAGTTAATACAAGGGAAAGGTCCAGCGACGAAAAGCTGGCAAAGAATCTTACTAATTAAGCCCACTACGTATTTTCTTACAACAACATAAACATCAGCAGAAGAGTAATCAGAAAAAGCAGGAGATTACACAAAATCCACTCCGGTAACTTTTAGAGAAAATAATGAAAACAAACACCGTAAAAACCGCAAAATTCACGGCCTGTAAGATCAAGCAAACAAGCTCGTTTAGCGCTACAAGTTATCTCAAAGGAACTATTTAAATTAAAAATATTTTGCAGGCACTGTATTGTTAGTTGTAGTTATGTTAAATACCCCCAAATAGAGGAATCAATTGCATTTATTAATGTTTTTTTATATTATAATTACAGACCATTAATTATATTTTTTATTATAGTTAAGTTCGTTTATTAATCAAAAAACTGTCTGATTCTTAAACTTGATCGTTTTTAGGCTTTGTTGTTGGGCTACAGCACTTTTCATAATTTTTTATGTGTGTGTGTGTATCTGTAGTAATATTGCGTATGATAGACCAGGGTCGATAATTTTTGAAACAAAAAAAAAAGTATAGTAGGATGAAACCCATTGGAAAAGTAAGAAAATATAACAGAAATGAAAGGAAAAATAATTTACGGGCGATCTGAGGTCGAGAAAATGGTTGGGGTGAGTTTTAAAGGGTAAAAAACGGTTTTCCTTGATTTCCGGAAAAACTACAAGTCTTATGGAAAAAAATTGAATGGCAAAGTTGTAGGTAATAAAAAGATCTACAACTTTTGTATTTACACTTTTTTCACATAACCTCAAAATTTATGTGCAAAATTCAAATAACCAAGGTTTTGGTTTTTTATTTTTATCTTTTACAAAAAATACTTTTTTTTCACGAAATTTGGTAAAAACTTACCTATTTATGTCCTAAACACGCTGTAATTTTTTTTATTTGAAATATTAATTTTTTCACCTTATTTTTACTTTTTTTCGATATTAAGTAGAAATGAGGTGAAAAAATAAATATTTCAAATCAAAAAAATTACAGCGTGTTTGGGACATAAATAGGTAAGTTTTTACCAAATTTCGTGAAAAAAAAAGTATTTTTTGTAAAAGATAAAAATAAAAAACCAAAACCTTGGTTATTTGAATTTTGCACATAAATTTTGAGGTTATGTGAAAAAAGTGTAAATACAAAAGTTGTAGATCTTTTTATTACCTACAACTTTGCCATTCAATTTTTTTCCATAAGACTTGTAGTTTTTCCGGAAATCAAGGAAAACCGTTTTTTACCCTTTAAAACTCACCCCAACCATTTTCTCGACCTCAGATCGCCCGTAAATTATTTTTCCTTTCATTTCTGTTATATTTTCTTCCTTTTCCAATGGGTTTCTTCATCCTACTATAATTTTTTTTTCACTTTGCTTCAGCACTGGTCTATGATCGATATTCGATATTGTTTTTTATTTAAGTAGCTGAAAAACTCCATTCTGCACCGACCGGGAATAGAACCCGGGCCCTCCGCGCGACAATCAAGCATTTTATCACTCAACTGCCAATACTTCTCGATTATTCTACCGACTTATTGCGATATACTACTAGTTTTAATTATATATTTAGTTAAATTAAATTTTAACTGTTTTAAAGACAACATAAACTAATAACTTTTGCTTTGTACACATTCTATAAATATCCGTAAATTATTTGTTTGTTTTCATTTAAACGTACTGTATTTACCTTCATTTAGTGTGTCTATTTTTTTTATTCCCGTAACTCGGTGTGTTGTTTTAATAACAATTTCTTCTCTTACATAGAATTTTGGCACGTGCAGGTATTTGAAAAAAACAAAAAATCTAAGCACAACGTTTGCTCATGTCCAGCACGTCCGGTACTTTCATTATATTAGACTTGGAAACAATTTCGAATTTCTTATTGCCCCGCTTTTTCCTTGTATTCCTAATGTTGTTATGGAGAATTGACTTCATAAATTCTGAGTAACAACGAAAATCGCCGACATTATTTCAAAACGAATAAAAATCTTTTCAACTTTATCTGAGATATTGTATGTACCTACAATTATATTATCTTATTCCCATATAAAATACAACGTTTGTAGCCATATATCAAGGCTAATAATTAAGAAATAAAATAATTTTCGGATTTATCAGTTATTTTTTGTATTAGTATCTGTCAAGGGACATTTGGGGGAGATTCTTTAATTGCAATATAAATATATAAATAAAATTAATACAAATAACGATAAAACTTACCTGAATAAATAACCACGAAGTTAGCAACACTAAGCTACTGTACTGTCCATTAAATCGGTAATGGTATGCATAAAATGAGAACTGGTACAAATAGAAGAATCTGAAAAAGAAAATAAAAAAATCTAAAAACAGTTTCAACTTCCAATTAGACTAACAATAAGAATAAATGAACTCCATCACAAAACAAAGAAAAATGCTATTAAGATGGATGTCGGTTATAACGAACACTGAATCTTAATTCGTTATATGCTAAAGCTCATTGTGGTTTATTAGTTTAAGCAAATTTTGGATAATTTTTTACGTGATTTAAGTGATCTTAATTATTCTCGTTATAGCCGTACTTCTCAAAGGATTTTTAAATTAACTCCATTACTATGTGTTGGCTGTATCCTGCACAAGTTACAGGCGAATTCCATATTGTAATACAGTGAAAACATTGACAGATTAAAAGCTCCGGTTTCTATTTTAATCCAGACGCGATATCCTTTATATTTATTTATAAAGCCTTTTATACAAAATATGTTTACCGGCTGACATTTATCGATGGGTACTTTTACCGGATTACTATATGTCATTTAAACCGTTTGTTTAAAGGATTTAATAATTCAAAAAGCGTTTCGTTGCGTCGTCCGGAGGTTCATGTTTCCTGAACCAACACGCCACAATTCTTTCCTTTTCCTACGTATCCATGTCGTCGCGTTCACATTTTTTTTGTTGCCCACTTGGAAAACATTTGAAATACTTTTCATATTCCATACGCACGAAAGAAAATTTGATTAATATACCTACCTACGTATCTTTTAAGGGCGGTTTGTTGTCTCTGGAATGACCAAAACAAAGACATGGAGAAACCTTTTATTGGTTTATTCTATTAAAGTAACTATGAATTGCTAGACCACTTCTAAACTGATTCTTCACTAAAAAACTACAGTTTACTGGCTACTGTTATGTTTGTCAAAACTTTCACTTAGTACCAGGGCTGATTGAGGCACTTATTAAAAGGGTATTAAGCCCTAAACTTAAAGTGCTTTGATCTTTGAAGCGTCAATTATATTTCAGTATCTTGTCAAGTACCTAATTTAGATCAGTGCTCTAAGCATTTGTAAAAGAGGCTTCGAATACTCGACGCAAGCTTGAAGGAAAACAAATGAGGGTTTGAATTATACCAAAAAGGCTTCAAATACTTAAAAAAGCTTGCAACACTTGTGCATGAAGCTTAGACAATTCTTTAAAGGCTTCAATTAAACAAAAGGGCTTCAAATAACCACAAAGCTTAAAGCTCTTGTGAAGAAGGCTTCGAGCGCAATACGAAGACGTCATTTAAACCAAAAAGACTTCAAGCACTTTGAAGAAGCTCTAGCACGCTCTGAGGTTTGAATTAAAACCAAAACACTTTAAATACTTCGAAAGTCTTGGAACACTTATAAGGAGATTTTCGAGAAACAATATGAGGGCTTGAAGTAAATCAAAAAGGCTTAAAATACTTCAAAAAGCTTGAAACACTTGTAAATGAAGCTTTGAGAATTCTGTAAAGGCTTCAATTAAATAAAAGGCTTCAAATAATCACATAGCTTAAAGCGCTTGTGAAGAAGGCTCCGAGCACAATATGAAGACGTCATTTAAACCAAAAAGACTTCAAGCACTTGTGAAGGAAGCTTCTAGCACGCTATGAGGGTTTGAATTAAAACCAAAACACTTTAAATACTTCGAAAGTCTTGGAACACTTATAAGGAGATTTTCGAGAATTTATATGAGGGCTTGAAGTAAATCAAAAAGGCTTAAAATACTTCAAAAGTTTTGAAACACTTGTAAATGAAGCTTTGAGAATTCTGTTTAAAGGCTTCAATTAAATAAAAGGGCTTCAAATAATCACATAGCTTAAACTCTTGTGAAGAAGGCTCCGAGCAGCATATTGAAGACGTCATTTAAACCAAAAAGAAATTCAAGCACTTGTGAAAGAAGCTTCTAGCACGCTATGAGGGTTTGAATTAAAACCAAAACACTTTAAATACTTCGAAAGTCTTGGAACACTTATAAGGAGTTTTTCGAGAACAATATGAGGGCTTGAAGTAAATCAAAAAGGCTTAAAATACTTCAAAAAGCTTGAAACACTTGTAAATGAAGCTTTGAGAATTCTGTAAAGGCTTCAATTAAATAAAAGGGCTTCAAATAATCACATAGCTTAAAGCTCTTGTGAAGAAGGCTCCGAGCACAATATGAAGACGTCATTTAAACCAAAAAGACTTCAAGCACTTGTGAAGGAAGCTTCTAGCACGCTATGAGGGTTTGAATTAAAACCAAAACACTTTAAATACTTCGAAAGTCTTGGAACACTTATAAGGAGGTTTTCGAGAACAATATGAGGGCTTGAAGTAAATCAAAAAGGCTTAAAATACTTCAAAAAGCTTGAAACACTTGTAAATGAAGCTTTGAGAATTCTGTAAAGGCTTCAATTAAATAAAAGGGCTTCAAATAATCACATAGCTTAAAGCTCTTGTGAAGAAGGCTTCGAGCGCAATATGAAGACGTCATTTAAACCAAAAAGACTTCAAGCACTTGTGAAAGAAGCTTCTAGCACGCTATGAGGGTTTTAATTAAACCAAAAACACTTTAAATACTTCGAAAGTCTTAGAACACTTATGAAGAGGTTTTCGAGAACAATATGAGGGCTTGAAGTAAATCAAAAAGGCTTAAAATACTTCAAAAAAGCTTGAAACACTTGTAAATGAAGCTTTGAGAATTCTGTAAAGGCTTCAATTAAATAAAAGGGCTTCAAATAATCACATAGCTTAAAGCTCTTGTGAAGAAGGCTCCGAGCACAATATGAAGACGTCATTTAAACCAAAAAGACTTCAAGCACTTGTGAAGGAAGCTTCTAGCACGCTATGAGGGTTTTGAATTAAACCAAAAACACTTTAAATACTTCGAAAGTCTTGGAACACTTATAAGGAGGTTTTCGAGAACAATATGAGGGCTTGAAGTAAATCAAAAAGGCTTAAAATACTTCAAAAAGCTTGAAACACTTGTAAATGAAGCTTTGAGAATTCTGTAAAGGCTTCAATTAAATAAAAGGGCTTCAAATAATCACATAGCTTAAAGCTCTTTGAAGAAGGCTCCGAGCCAATTTGAAGACGTCATTTAAACCAAAAGACTTCAAGCACTTGTGAAGGAAGCTTCTAGCACGCTATGAGGGTTTGAATTAAACCAAACACTTTAAATACTTCGAAAGTCTTGGAACACTTATAAGAGTTTTCGAGAACATTGAGGGCTTGAATAAATCAAAAAGGCTTAAAATACTTCAAAAAGCTTGAAACACTTGTAAATGAAGCTTTGAAATTCTGTAAAGGCTTCATTAAATAAAAGGGCTTCAAATAATCACATAGCTTAAAGCTCTTGTGAAGAAGGCTCCGAGCCAATATGAAGACGTCATTAAACCAAAAAGACTTCAAGCACTTGTGAAAGAAGCTTCTAGCACGCTATGAGGTTTAATTAAACCAAAACACTTTAAATACTTCGAAAGTCTTGAACACTTATAAGAGGTTTTCGAGAACAATATGAGGGCTTGAATAAATCAAAAACCTTAAATACTTCAAAAACTTGAAACACTTGTAAATGAAGCTTTGAGAATTCTGTAAAGGCTTCAATTAAATAAAAGGGCTTCAAATAATCACATAGCTTAAAGCTCTTGTGAAGAAGGCTCCGAGCACAATATGAAGACGTCATTTAAACCAAAAAGACTTCAAGCACTTGTGAAGGAAGCTTCTAGCACGCTATTAGGGTTTGAATTAAACCAAACACTTTAAATACTTCGAAAGTCTTGGAACACTTATAAGAGGTTTTCGAGAACAATCTTGAGGGTTTAAATTAAACCAAAAAGTGCTTCAAAAAATCAAAACACAAAGCTTAAAGCTCTTTGAAGAAGGCTTCGAGCCAATAGAAGACGTCATTTAAACCAAAAAGGCTTCAAGCACTTGTTAAAGAAGCTCCTAACACGCTATGAGGGTTTGAATTAAACCAAAAACACTTTAAATACTTCGAAAGTCTTGGAACACTTATAAGAGGTTTTCGAGAACAACTTGAGGGTTTAAATTAAACCAAAAAGTGCTTCAAATAAATCAAAAAAAGCTTAAAGCTCTTTGAAGAAGGCTAGAGCCAATATGAAGACTCATTTAAACCAAAAAGCTTCAAGCACTTGTAAAGAAGCTTCTACACGCTATGAGGTTTAATTAAACCAAAAACACTTTAAATACTTCGAAAGTCTTAGAACACTTATGAAGAGGTTTTCGAGAACAATATGAGGGCTTGAATTAAATCAAAAAACCTTCAAATACTTCAAAAAGCTTGAAACACTTGTAAATGAAGCTTTGAGAATTCTGTAAAGGCTTCAATTAAATAAAAGGGCTTCAAATAATCACATAGCTTAAAGCTCTTGTGAAGAAGGCTCCGAGCACAATATGAAGACGTCATTTAAACCAAAAAGACTTCAAGCACTTGTGAAGGAAGCTTCTAGCACGCTATTAGGGTTTGAATTAAAACCAAAACACTTTAAATACTTCGAAAGTCTTGGAACACTTATAAGGAGGTTTTCGAGAACAATATGAGGGCTTGAAGTAAATCAAAAAGGCTTAAAATACTTCAAAAAACTTGAAACACTTGTAAATAAAGCTTTGAGAATTCTGTAAAGGCTTCAATTAAACAAAAGGGATTCAAATAATCACAAAGCTTAAAGCTCTTGTGAAGAAGGCTTCGAGCGCAATACGAAGACGTCATTTAAACCAAAAAGGCTTCAAGCACTTGTTAAAGAAGCTCCTAACACGCTATGAGGGTTTGAATTAAACCAAAAACACTTTAAATACTTCGAAAGTCTTGGAACACTTATGAAGAGGTTTTCGAGAACAATCTTGAGGGTTTGAATTAAACCAAAAGTGCTTCAAATAATCACAAAGCTTAAAGCTCTTATGAAGAGGGCTAAGAGCACAATATGAAGACTTCATTTAAGCCAAAAAGGCTTCGAATACTTGTGAGTGAGGTTTTGAGAACACTGTAAAGGCTTCAAATATGTAACAATGCTTAAAGCTTCTGTGAAAGATTCTTCGAGCACACTTCAAGGGCTTGAACTAAACCAAAAGAGTTTCAAACACATCAAAGGGCTTAGTTTTTTTTAGTTTTATTTTACTTTCCATTTTGAAAAGAATTTAAGTATTTTGTAAGTCGAGTACTTTAATGAGACTTTATGAACTTAGGCAGATTTTCAAGCACCTTCCTAACGCTTTAACCCACCCCTGCTGTTCATTTGTTAATACATTAATTTTTCCCGTACTTTTAATGAAATTATGGTGGAACGAAATATGCACCGATTAGGTGTCAATATTGAGCGACATTTTCTTGTGCACCATTTGGAACGCGTCGAAATCGCAATCGGCAACGTACTACTACTCGACTCGTGTATGTAACAACATTGAGTTGAAATTGGGATGGAAATTGAATTATTCGCAGAAAACCGCTACGAGGGTAACGGACGTAATTGATCTGTTGCAAGCTTAATAATTCACGTGCAGATACGAACGTATCAAATACGGTCACGTTGCGTCCGATGCGGCCCGATACGATGCGGTGCGGTGCGGTGCGGCGGGGAGGTCGCACCGTTTCAAGCTTTCGATGAACTAATTTAACGAAAATAATACTGTCACGTTTCTACCCCTGCAAAAAGAAAACACAAACGGGAACGGTGGAAAACCGTTTTAGTTTCGACGATTAACGAATATACTTATGTATGTACGTACGTACAATAGGCACCTACCTCCTACTTTCAATAATAGATATTATATTATATACTTATGTGGATGTATACAGGGTTTTTCAAGTTGATGGGCTATTAGAAGTATATGAATTAGTAGAAGGAATTAAATTCTGAAACTTCGGCTCATTTGGTTATTGTTTATGCCGCTTCTTTTAAAAATATTTTCAAGTTCGATTTACATCCGGTTATACCGGAAGTCGATACCAACTTTGTTATTTTAAATGGAATGGTATATTTTTTACGCTGAATTCGAATAAAACGTGTAATTCTAAGGTAAGTTTGATAACCAACTTGTACACCTATGACGATCGGTTTCTGAGTTAATTTAATTTATAGAAAAAAAATCGCTACCGCAACCCAAATTATAAAAAATCATAACTTCCACAAAATACGACTTAGAGTGTTGAAATTTTTACTAGTTCTAGCTGAATATTAGTGTTAACGCCTTGAGAAAATTGAATTAAATAATTTGTACAGGGCGTTCAAAATAAAATTCTAAAATTGAAAAACTTCAAACACGAATTACTTCGTTTTTTCAAATGGCACCTACTAGTTTTTATTTTTTCAATCGATTCCTTTTTTATTTTCTTTCCATCTATATGGATACTTCCTATTTTATTTGAAAATTTTGGAATAATTTTGAATTATCACATAAAATAGTATCCATATAGATCGAAAGAGGATAAAAAAAGGAATCGATTGAAAAAATAAAAAATAGTAGGTGCCATTTGAAAAAACAAAGTAATTCGTGTTTGAAGTTTTTCAATTTTAGAATTTTATTTTGAACGCCCTGTATAAATTATTTAATTCAATTTTGTCAAGGCGTTAGCACTAATATTCAGCTATTACTAGTAAAAATTTCAACACTCTAAGTCGTATTTTGTGGAAGTTATGATTTTTTATAGTTTGGGTTGCGGTAGCGATTTTTTTTCTATAAATTAAATTAACTCAGAAACCGATCGTCATAGGTGTACAAGTTGGTTATCAAACTTACCTTAGAATTACACGTTTTATTCGAATTCAGCGTAAAAAATATACCATTCCATTTAAAATAACAAAGTTGGTATCGACTTCCGGTATAACCGGATGTAAATCGAACTTGAAAATATTTTTAAAAGAAGCGGCATAAACAATAACCAAATGAGCCCGAGTTTCAAAATTTAATTCCTTCTACTAATTCATATACTTCTAATAGCCCATCAACTTGAAAAACCCTGTATACGTACGTACGTTACGCATGCTTCGATTTATTTATGGGCTACGTGTCTACATAATTGACTTCTATATCTGCTATTATCCCCCCAGAGGATGAAAATTACTTTGTGAACTCATCCACGTTTGTTCATTACGAAATACACTTACTTAGTAATACATAACCCTTATTTATTTTATGATTGTACTCTCTGTAAAATTATATATTAGAAAAAATATGATAAGACCATTAAACCATTAGGACATGTAGAAATCCAACCGAATCATTGAACTAATAATATATAAGCTAGAAGTAATTTAAGAATGTCATGAGCCTTGACCTTGGCGTGCGCAGAGACATATTCAACTAATACCAGAGAATAACTGGACGCCTCGTAGTTTTCGCGTATGTTACAACTCGTGACAAAAATATATAAAAAAAACTAGCAGCTATACCTGGCGTTGCCCGTGTAAGAATATCTATAGGTATTACACGTTTGATGGAACATTCTAGAACATTCGCGAACTTACAACTTTCCAGAACATCCTCTAATGATTTAAAACATTTTCTAACTTTTTTTAACATTCTGAAATATTCTTGAATGATCTTCAAGATTCTGGAACATTCTTGAACATTGCCAAATCATTCTGAAATGTTATAATAAAACATTCTTTTATTTCTTAGAACATATTTGAACTCCCTGTAAAATTCTAAAAAAATCTGCTTCATTCTCATCCCCACTCCGTGATTTTTGCTGGGTGAGTAGTGACATCAGTAGGCGCCTGGCGGGGATGACTAATCGATTGATAATAATTGATCAGTTAACGACCACTGAGAGTTGAAAAACAACCCTTATCGCTTAGGGTATGAAAAATAGATAGTAGCCGACGTCTCGACTACTGCATATAAAATTTTATAAAAATCGGTCAAACCGTTTCGGAGGAATAGTAGTTTTTAGGTAATCCTGCACAGGGGTCTCTTAGTCATTTACGTGTATATAATTACTTGGGGAAATTTTAAATAAGCCACATATGAAACGAAATGAAAGGATTAAGGAGCACGTTATCGCGTTTCATCATTCATGATTTCTCAGTTTACATTTTATTTGAGAATCCGTTTCGACAGCGGTTTATGTTGGCATTTTTCACACCCTCAGGGTTTAAAGATTCAACAGAATTCTGCTTAACCGGCGCTGTTTATCAACCGCTGCCTTTGCACTTTTATTAAGCTCAAAAACACGACGCCATATGGCAACTGTACCGTGAACATACGTAGCATAAGCTTCGAGATTTCGTTGATTTCGTTTTTAATACATACCTACATATTCAGGTTTTCTCAGAGGCAGCAAACAGGTAGGTAAATTGAAAAACAAAAACACAAGTACATTAATCATTGGTTTTACAAAATATTTTCTACAACTTTAAAGATTTTGCCCTCCTTCTGCCCATTAAAATTGTCTGAACTCTGATATTAGTGATGACTCGTGAATAAAAAACAAAAACAAGACCAAGATCAAATATATGACTTAGGTTTCTTAAAAGACGAAGACTAAGACGAAATGTGCTGGATTAAGAACAAAATCAAGCCTAAGACTTGCTATTCTCACAAGACCAAGACCAACACTTAAAGTAGAAGACCAGGACCAAGACTGAATGTGTTACAAAAAGGGCCGGATAAAGATGAAGATCAAGATTAAATGTGTTAGATCAAGACCAAGATCAGGCTAAGACTAGATGATCAAAACTGTGATAAAAATGAAGACCAAGACTTAATTAGCTGGATTAAGACCAAAATCAAGGCCAAGACTTGCTATTTTCACAAGACCAAGAGCAACACTTAAAGTAGAAGACCAGGACAAAGACTGAATGTGTTACAAAAAGGGCAGGATAAAGATGAAGATCAAGATTAAATGTGTTAGATCAAGACCAAGATTAGGCTAAGACTAGATGTTCAAAATCGTGATAAAGATGAAGACCAAGACTTAATTAGGTGGATTAAGACCAAAATCAAGGCCAAGACTTGCTATTTTCACAAGACCAAGAGCAACACTTAAAGTAGAAGACCAGGACAAAGACTGAATGTGTTACAAAAAGGGCAGGATAAAGATGAAGATCAAGATTAAATGTGTTAGATCAAGACCAAGATCAGGCTAAGACTAGATGTTCAAAACCGTGATCAAGATGAAGACCAAGACTTAATTAGCTGGATTAAGACCAAAATCAAGGCCAAGACTTGCTATTTTTACAAGACCAAGAGCAACACTTAAAGTAGAAGATCAGGACAAAGACTGAATGTGTTACAAAAAGGGCAGGATAAAGATGAAGATCAAGATTAAATATGTAAGATCAAGACCAAGATCAGGCTACCACTAGATGTTCAAAACCGTGATCAAGATGAAGACCAAGACTTAATTAGCTGGATTAAGACCAAAATCAAGGCCAAGACTTGCTATTTTCACAAGACCAAGACCAACACTTAAAGTAGAAGACCAGGACAAAGACTGAATGTGTTACAAAAAGGGCAGGATAAAGATGAAGATCAAGATTAAATGTGTTAGATCAAGACCAAGATCAGGCTAAGACTAGATGTTCAAAACCGTGATTAAGATGAAGACTAAGACTAAATTAACTGGATTAAGACCAAATTCATGGCCAAGACTTGCTATTCTCACAAGACCAAGACCAACACTTAAAGTAGAAGACCAGGACCAAGACTGAATGTGTTACAAAAAGGGCAGGATAAAGATGAAGATCAAGATTAAATGTGTAAGATCAAGACCAAGATCAGGCTAATACTAGATGTTCAAAACCGTGATCAAGATGAAGACCAAGACTTAATTAGCTGGATTAAGACCAAAATCAAGGCCAAGACTTGCTATTTTTACAAGACCAAGAGCAACACTTAAAGTAGAAGATCAGGACAAAGACTGAATGTGTTACAAAAAGGGCAGGATAAAGATGAAGATCAAGATTAAATATGTAAGATCAAGACCAAGATCAGGCTACCACTAGATGTTCAAAACCGTGATCAAGATGAAGACCAAGACTTAATTAGCTGGATTAAGACCAAAATCAAGGCCAAGACTTGCTATTTTCACAAGACCAAGACCAACACTTAAAGTAGAAGACCAGGACAAAGACTGAATGTGTTACAAAAAGGGCAGGATAAAGATGAAGATCAAGATTAAATGTGTTAGATCAAGACCAAGATCAGGCTAAGACTAGATGTTCAAAACCGTGATCAAGATGAAGACCAAGACTTAATTAGCTGGATTAAGACCAAAATCAAGGCCAAGACTTGCTATTTTTACAAGACCAAGAGCAACACTTAAAGTAGAAGATCAGGACAAAGACTGAATGTGTTACAAAAAGGGCAGGATAAAGATGAAGATCAAGATTAAATATGTAAGATCAAGACCAAGATCAGGCTACCACTAGATGTTCAAAACCGTGATCAAGATGAAGACCAAGACTTAATTAGCTGGATTAAGACCAAAATCAAGGCCAAGACTTGCTATTTTCACAAGACCAAGACCAACACTTAAAGTAGAAGACCAGGACAAAGACTGAATGTGTTACAAAAAGGGCAGGATAAAGATGAAGATCAAGATTAAATGTGTAAGATCAAGACCAAGATCAGGCTAACACTAGATGTTCAAAACCGTGATCAAGATGAAGACCAAGACTAAATTAACTGGATTAAGACCAAAATCAAGGCCAAGACTTGCTATTCTCACAAGACCAAGACCAACACTTAAAGTAGAAGACCAGGACAAAGACTGAATGTGTTACAAAAAGGGCAGGATAAAGATGAAGATCAAGATTAAATGTGTTAGATCAAGACCAAGATCAGGCTAACACTAGATGTTCAAAACCGTGATCAAGATGAAGACCAAGACTAAATTAACTGGATTAAGACCAAAATCAAGGCCAAGACTTGCTATTCTCACAAGACCAAGACCAACACTTAAAGTAGAAGACCAGGACAAAGACTGAATGTGTTACAAAAAGGGCAGGATAAAGATGAAGATCAAGATTAAATGTGTTAGATCAAGACCAAGATCAGGCTAAACTAGATGTTCAAAACCGTGATCAAGATGAAGACCAAGACTAAATTAACTGGATTAGGACCGAAATCAAGGCCAAGACTTGCTATTCTCACAAGACCAAGAGCAACACTTAAAGTAGAAGACCAGGACCAAGACTGAATGTGTTACAAAAAGGGCAGGATAAAGATGAAGATCAAGATTAAATGTGTAAGATCAAGACCAAGATCAGGCTAACACTAGATGTTCAAAACCGTGATCAAGATGAAGACCAAGACTAAATTAACTGGATTAGGACCGAAATCAAGGCCAAGACTTGCTATTCTCACAAGACCAAGACCAACACTTAATGTAGAAGTCCAGGACAAAGACTGAATGTGTTACAAAAAGGGCAGGATAAAGATCAAGATTAAGATTAAAAAATGTGCTAGACCAAGATCAAGATCAAGCTATGACTTAGCTATTCTTACAAAACCAAGACCAACACTCCATACATAAGATCAAGGCTAACAATAAATGTTCTACACCAACTCAAGACGAAGATCAACACTAAATGTACTACACCAGGTTCAGGACCAAAAATATAAGACTTATCTAATCTTAAAAGACCAAGACCAAGTACAACATCAAGACCAAGATTAAATATTTTATACCAAGATCAAGATCAAGACAAGACTAAATGTGCTGAATTAAGACCAAGACCAATACTATAATGGACCACATGTCTTTCTGAATCTGTATCACCACTTTTTCACGAAATTATTCAGAATATCTATTCCTGAACTCTTCTTATATCTTGACAATCCACTGCATGTACGTACAATGAAACCCTTATCTACGATACAATACGTAAACTGAGTGATATTTTGGTGTAAGGGTCGTCAAGGAACCTTGGGGTAACGTCTAGCACTAAAATAAAATCGATGTTTCCGATAGTTTTGCCACGAACATGTAGAAATAATAAAAGTTGAGAGAAAAATTCCGACACGATTACGTACGTCCGCGTCCCGCGGATAAGTCAACGGCTACTCGTACACTTTAGTGCTGCGTTACACAGCATTTCAATTATAAGCAACAGGGTGCCAAAATATAAGTCGACAACAACCACACCAAGTATCGAATTAAGTGTGGCAATATACAGAGTGTCATAATGTCATAACGACACTATTACAAATAATAAAAGTTGCCATTTATGAGCAAGTGAATGCTTTATTCATACGTAGGGCAAAATAGTGGATATATTTCAAAGGGAGCAACAGAGCATATCAGTGAAAAATATTAAAACCAATTACGTGAGATCAAAAAAATATTGAAGGGTTCAGTAAAATCTTATCAAATCTCATTTAATAGGAATTTAATTCAGAGAATTGTTGTAATTTCCTATTCGCTTTTAATTAGGAATTCATTATGAGGTAGTCATGTGAAAGGGTTGGACAGTCCCACCTAATGCTACCAAATCTTACTAAGGAGGATGGAGGGTACCAAAACGAAGAAATTATTGGGCCTCATGAAGGCAAACTACGATAAATAAAAACCGAGAATAGTTGTGAGACCGTCACGAAGTTGTTGTTAGGAAATTTTCTGCCGTCTTGGGCTCCAGTTGAAATGGGTTACCTACACAATGATGAACGTATTAAATTAAATTTCAGGAAAGGTATCCGGCAACATTTCTTGGTCGTATGTACGTCCTACGTGTTTTCCTGGAGCTTTTTTGAAATCTCATAACACACTATATCTTCCAACAATGGAACATTGTGCGAACTACCTGCAGTGACTCGTCAAAGAAGAAGGAATCAACAGGATAAGACTAATGTTACCTACTATACACACGTATGTATATTTTATTTGATGTAAACGTGTTTGTGAGTGAGGCTACTTCCGGAAGTAAGCTATATATACATATATCTAGTACGTACACCTACGTCTAGGTAGGTATTGTATATCCCCCGACATCTGATCTTCCTTTTAAAATATCTGAGAGGTTTGCAAAGCGGATTAAGTTTGGGTCGGCGAAGTTTCAGATTGTTTAGTAAATGGAAGGAAGGTTAACAACTTCGGAACTTCAAGGAAAACTGCTCCCATTGATGGCATTTATCGCCACGGTGAAGTATCGGGAAATGTTCGAATACACAAACGATCGGAAAGGGCCTTTAACAAACTTTAAGAAGAATTTCGAGTCCCTTCTTTATATTAAAAACGGGAAAAAGGAAAATGACAGAAAGTAATATGCGACAATTCAATGCTGCGTATAAAAATTTTCGGTATGCCCACTCGAAAAAAGGGAAACACCAATTCCGGCGTTATTGAAACGCTTGACCCACATGGGAACATAAAAAAGGTGGTTACCTAATACCGATCGGATACTAAAATAGGTGCCCTAAGAAGATTGACACAACAGGAAAATAACAAAACATTTATATTAAAAAAAAAACCTGCAGGATATCATCACTAGGAGAAGAAAATCATAAGAGAGACTTATTAAATAAGTCAAATTATAAGCTCTGTATGATGGAATCGATGTACTTTGCACGCCCTTCTAAGGAATCGATTGGATAGCTGATTTATACAACTCTCTAATTAGTAACGATTAAATCAAGTACGATATAAAAGATGTACGAGAAGATTTAGGAAGAACTTATGATCAATGTAATATCCAAATAAGCTACAGGGCGAAAGAGAAGCAACCGAACTTTATAACATTAGGATTTATAAAAAGTAGAAAAAAGAGACTGTGGTAAATGAACAAACAACTAAAATAGGACTCACCCCAAATTACCACAAATTAATTTAAAACGCGGACACGTGTTTCGCCCACTTCAAACGTGGGCATTATCAACGCGAGACTGTGGTAATTTGGGGTGAGTCCTATTTTAGTTGTTTATTAGGATTTATAACTAGCAGAAATACCCGGCGTTGCCCGGGTAAGAATATATTACACGTTTGATGGAACATTCTAGAATATTCGCGAATTTAGAACTATCCAGAACATCACATAATGATTCAAAACATTCTCTAACTTTTTTTAACATTCTGGAACATTCTTGAATGATCTTCAAGATTCTGCAACATTCTTGAACATTGCCAAATCATTAAATTAATCTCTTGGTTGGTACGATGATAACACTGACGAAAAGTCACTGAATTTTGGTTTATATACCATCAGACATCGAAATTTCTAGTATTAGAACACTCTAGAACATTCAAATAGTCTGTTCTTTTTCATTTGTCGAAATCACTTCAATTTTTTTGGTCACTGTTCCCTCTTGTTTCCAATTGATCTTCACTCGACTGCAAACACAATTTAACTGACAAAAAGTCACTGAATGTTGATTTATATATCATCGAACATAGAAATTCCTAGTACCAGAAAGAACACTCTAGAATATTTAGATGTACCTACATCACTTTGAAACGTAGATGTACACTTTTAGAAACTTTCTAGATCATTCAAGAAATTTTTAGAACTTTGTAGAACATTCTAAGTCGATAATAACAGTTTGCGCTCATTTTAGAATTTTTTAGATCATTTCAGAAATTTTTCACCTTTCTGCCACCTACAACCACCCACTTCCACCCACCGCTACCAAACTCCCTTACTCCCACCTGGAGACCAAGGGGTATTTACCACCCCAACAGGAAGTTGATTGGAGTAGGTAGAGATAGAGAAAACCCTGTCTTTACGTACGAACATTAGCATTTTATATATGTATTTAGATTTAGATTAAGTATCCGATCTTGCGCAGTTAGCCATTTTGCTGAACGGTCCTCTTATCTGTTAGCTATACTAACAATAAGTCCATATTTGTTAGAGATTCTTAACTCATTTTTCTTAGTGCTTTAGCCTTTGTCTCGAGGTATAGTAGAATTATTTTGTCACTGAATGAGACGTATGAATAAAATCCTAATAGTTCATACACATGTGTCAAATGTTGACAGTACAAAATTATAGGTTATATTATTTATAGAATGAGTTGACGTAACTACTCTAAGTAATAAAAAATTTAAAAACAGTATTTTTATCATAGAGATTACGCGTTACGTCCATAGAAAGAGAAAGAAGGCCGCAGTGATCTTGCATTTTCCTCGTTCCTCAACACTGATTGGTCGAGCATGCTCTCCCTCCTACCCACCACCCCCGCTACAAGCACGCTCGGCTCTCGGCTCGGCCAATCTGCGTTGAGGTACGAGAAAGATGCGAGACCACTGCGATATTCTTTCTCTTTCCATGGACGTAACGCTTTCACTTACACGAGAGCATAATTATGGCTTGCCTACTCTATGTTTAATATCTCTATGATTTTTAACAGACAGTTGTATGATAAAGATGTCAATAAAAAACTATTTTACTTACAATATATTGCATATTTTTAAATGTAAATTATCATACAAGAAAGAAAGACTATTTGTTTCTGGCTTGTTGAAAATTTCTTCAGTTTTTCAAAAACAAATTAAAAATTTGTTGGTACACAAACTGAGTTTTTTTTAAGCAAGTAATTTAAAAGTTACACGATTTATTTATGTATTCACATCCATACTTGCTAGGTATCTGCGAATGTACATTTCGAATTAATGTGAACATTTCCATTTCGAACTACATACAATCCACAATGTAGAGGAATATTTATTTACTAACGACTGGCTACTGATGCTATATAAATATAAATATGAAAATTCACTTGCCAATAAACCAATTTCATCCTTCATTATTTCTTGTTCGTTCAATATTTACACATAATTGTAAACTTTGAAATGGAAAAAGCGATTTGCTATCACGAAATCGAATCGACAATCGAAATAACCTTTTCCGTTCTATTCGAGTATTTAATATCTACCGTACCTTTAATATATAATACCTACCATCATTGTAACAAATTTTTATTATTATTAGGCCAATAGAGCAGGTAATTTTTCATTAAAAAAATTATTAGAAAATACAAATGGGTACGTCTATCATGCAATGACAAAAATAATTGTACTTTGTTTATTTTAAAATTAGATTTTCTTTAAAGAACAGATCAGAAAAAAAATTATGAAGCAAGGACACCAGTTACATACCCATTTCTTATGGTATAGATAGGAAAATTTAAGCTTTTGGGGTGCAAGGAAAAAGTAGAATACATATCGACCCCCATATTAGATTTTGTTTAGATAAGATAGCACACTTTTGTGTTACGAGGTATGAAATTTAAAGATGTAACGTAATTGCTTAAGAACATAGGGTTACGGAAAGGAACGACAACATGAAAGAAGCGTACGACATTAAAGTGACTGCTGTAACCCAGGTTTACTTTAAACTAGTTCTGACAAGTAAAAAGGGGTTCGATTTACGTTCAATTTCTACAAGTTACGAACGTTGTCAGTGAACTGAAGGCGTTTACAGAAAATATATAACGAATAAATAATAAGACAGTCGGTTGTTCCATAAAAATTGGTTAGGTATGAGGTCAGTGTACACGAAAGGTGGGGGTTCAGGGGGTGTTGGGGTAGAATCGGTTCAGGCACGGAGTTTACACACACACACATACTCTCCCTGTCAAGCATACATTCGTATATTTAGTAGTCGGATGCCTACAAATAACCAAGTCGCGTCACATCATCAACATAATTTGAGCACGCGGGCTGCCATATTTCGCCATACCGCCAGATATATCCATGTATAGGTAGGTATGTATATATATCATTAGCTAATGAAGGCTCAATGGATCCCTAATGTGAGGGCCCGATGAGCAGCGCACTCACTGAGGCCGCTTGTTCTTGACGCGTGTTATTACTACGAATTGTTGTGCAAAATACCGTTGCTATGTGTTTGGATCGGGAACACGACACGAGATGGGCGCCAAAAGGGGAGGGGGAGGGGGCGAGTGAGTGGGAAAACGGGAACGAGAAAATACAGGCGAGAAAGAGAGGGTGGAAGGTGGCAGAGTGGAAGGCATAGAAATGAATACGACGACGATGACGATGACGACGGTGGCGGCGACAGAAACGACGTCGACGTCGGGACGCATCATACGTTCTATATGAACAACTGCTTTAATTGCCCCCCCCCCCCTAATTGAAGAGGTCATTTCTTTTTCGTTTTGTACATAAATAATAATAATAATTAATGAAGTAGTCAAGCTGCAACGTTTCGTTTTCGATCACAAATAAAAGTTAAGGAATAATGGGAGCGATCGATACCGGCGGCACATATAGGTAATTAAATTTCACCTTAGAACATGAGAGACTCTAAATTTTACTGAGGGTAGGTAGGTACGTAGGTGTCCGAATTAAAATAAAAACACCCCCAACTAATTAATGGACGTCCCTAAGTAGGTATCCCTCATGAGAAGACATTTTTTAATACGACCCTCGACAATGTTTATCAATAAACACCGTAATTTGAGTATTACCGGACTTAATGAACGAATGTGTTTGTTTAGGAAGGACCAGCAAGGGTTTATAAGGATCTCATTCCGACCCTTTACTGTTAAAGTCCGTTCTCTGTTCGGCCGGTCCGTTAAACGATCTCCTTATACGTTGTTTATGAACATCGTTATACCACAAAATAAATTTCTTTCGGTAAAACACGATTTCGGGAAAAGCTTTCAAAAACCTACATAAGTTCGAAATTAATAGGTAGGCACGCTGTGTTTAGTGGGTTGAGATTATGTTAAAAAATTGAGGGAGAAGGTTTCTTCACTTGGGGTAGCTTTAATTAAAAATAGTTCCTGTAGATGTGATATATTTTTTAAATGAGCATTTCCTTAATTATAATTATAAATTATAGTTAGGTATTAGGTATAATTTTAGTTTCGGAGACTCTGAATCAATAATATCAAAAAATTAATTTATACTCGTTCGGAAAATCGATTAGGACAATAAAATGTAGCACCATTTTGCTAGTGAGAGCAAAAACATTCAAATAACCTGTCAAAACGGTAAACGGACAAAGTACTGTCACCCACCAGGCGTTATACAGGGTTTTTCAAGTTGATGGGCTATTAGAAGTATATGAATTAGTAGAAGGAATTAAATTCTGAAACTTGGGCTCATTTGGTTATTGTTTATGCCGCTTCTTTTAAAAATATTTTTAAGTTCGATTTACATCCGGTTATACCGGAAGTCGATACCAACTTTGTTATTTTAAATGGAATGGTATATTTTTCACGCTGAATTCGAATAAAACGTGTAATTCTAAGGTAAGTTTGATAACCAACTTGTACACCTATGACGATCGGTTTCTGAGTTAAATTAATTTATAGAAAAAAAATCGCTACCGCAACCCAAATTATAAAACATCATAACTTCCTCAAAATACGACTTAGAGTGTTGAAATTTTTACTAGTGATAGCTGAATATTAGTGCTAACGCCTTGAGAAAATTAAATTAAATAATTTATACAGGGCGTTCAAACTAAAATTTTAAAATTGAAAAACTTCAAACACGAATTACTTCGTTTTTTCAAATGGCACCTACTATTTTTTATTTTTTCAATCGATTCCTTTTTTGATCGTCTTTCGATCTATATGGATACTTCCTATTTTAAGTAATAATTCAAAATTATTCCAAAATTTTCAAATAAAAAACGGAATCGACTGAAAAAATAAAAAATAGTAGGTGCCATTTGAAAAAACGAAGTAATTCGTGTTTGAAGTTTTTCAATTTTAGAATTTTATTTTGAACGCCCTGTATAAATTATTTAATTCAATTTTATCAAGGCGTTAGCACTAATATTCAGCTATTATTAGTAAAAATTTCAACACTCTAAGTCGTATTTTGTAGAAGTTATGATTTTTTATAATTTAGGTTGCGGTAGCGATTTTTTTTCTATAAATTAAATTAACTCAGAAACCGATCGTCATATGTGTACAAGTTGGTTATCAAACTTACCTTAAAATTACACGTTTTATTCGAATTCAGCGTAAAAAATATACCATTCCATTTAAAATAACAAAGTTGGTATCGACTTCCGGTATAACCGGATGTAAATCGAACTTGAAAATATTTTTAAAAGAAGCGGCATAAACAATAACCAAATGAGCACAAGTTTCAGAATTGAATTCCTTCTACTAATTCATATACTTCTAATAGCCCAGCAACTTGAAAAACCCTGTATAAATAAGTAGTGAATAACAGCGGACAGATTTGTCACATAATAATGTCTCCAATATTTTGCAACCAACATCAACTTTGTACCTATCAAAAAAAAAAATACCTAAAGCAGTTTACACAAGTGTAAAAAAATTTTTTTTGATTTTTTAAAATAGCAACTGTCTCTTTATTAATGTTTTCTGTAATATTAATAGGTACTTAAGTGGCATTTTTTTTGCTGTCAAAGCAATACATAATTTGACTAAATCTTATACACATTTTAGCACCCTGTCAGATCTCAACCCACCCCAATGGTCGTTTGTACGAAATTTGACCACTTTTTCTCATTCATATTTACTTTGAAATTAGGGGACGTTCATAAACTACGGAGATATTTTTCCTGTAACTTTGACTCCTCCCCACCCCTTATACACATTTTGGCACCCTTTCAGATCTCACCCCCTCCACAAAAGTCGTTTGTACGAATTTGACTATTTTTTCTCATTCATATTTACTTTGAAATTAGGGGATGTTCATAAACTACGTGAGATATTTTTTCCTTAAACTTGGTCCCCTCCCTCCCCCCTTATACACATTTTGGCACCCTTTCAGATCTCACCCCCTCCACAAAAGTCGTTTGTACGAATTTGACTATTTTTTCTCATTCATATTTACTTTGAAATTAGGGGATGTTCATAAACTACGTGAGATATTTTTTCCTTAAACTTGGTCCCCTCCCTCCCCCCTTATACACATTTTGGCACCCTTTCAGATCTCACCCCCTCCACAAAAGTCGTTTGTACGAATTTGACTACTTTTTCTCATTCATATTTACTTTGAAATTAGGGGATGTTCATAAACTACGTGAGATATTTTTTCCTTAAACTTGGTCTCCTCCCTCCCCCCTTATACACATTTTGGCACCCTTTCAGATCTCACCCCCTCCACAAAAGTCGTTTGTACGAAATTTGACTACTTTTTCTCATTCATATTTACTTTGAAATTAGGGGATGTTCATAAACTACGTGAAATATTTTTCCTTTAACCTGAACTCTTTTTCTCCGCTTATACCCATTTTGGCACTCTTTAAGATCTCACCCCCACCCCTATGGCCGTTTGTACGAAATTTGACCACTTTTTCTCATTCATATTTATTTTGAAATTAGGGGATGTTCATAAACTACGTGAGATATTTTTTCCTTAAACTTGGTCTCCTCCCTCCCCCCTTATACAAATTTGGCACCTTTCCAGATGTTAAACATTCAACGGACTTCGTTTGTACAGAACTTTTTCCTCATTTACATTCAGGTCAAGATTAAGAGTCAGTTAGTTAATTAATTATGTGAGGTGACCATTTAATTTAACTTAATAAGATTATCAATTATTAATTAAATGAGCAAACAAATCGAATCAATGGTTGAAATTTTAATGACCCTCTTTTTTAGATGAAATTCTGCTGGATCCCATCTCTCATCCCCTCTCCTTAGTTTACCTTTTCTCTACTACTGTTACGTCTTCTTATTGATAATTTTTTTTTTTAACACAACCATGTACTGACACTTCTAAATTGATGAGATTTTCCCCTAGTTCCTGATACTTTCCTTTTGTATCGTTTTTATTGAATAATATTATCAATAGGTATCTAAGTACATACAACTAATCTTTATAGTAGAAAAAGAGCTAGCTAGAAATATTCGTACCTACTGGAGGTAGTGTAAGAAAGAATGAGAGAGAAGAGTTAACTGATAATATTGGTAGATGAGAGAGGGAGAGACAAGGAGAAACAGTGGGGTCAGAGGAGATAAATGGCTCATGGCGCTAGACTGATTGCTTTCTTACAAATCCGTCAACATTTATCTGTGTTTACGTATAAAACAGCGGGCGAGTCGTATTGTTGTATTGCCTACGTACTTACTTATATTTCTGAATCGCGTATCCGTCACAAATCGAAAATCGACCAAGCTCGAAACCGACTAGCCGATGTCAGATCAATTATTTCTTCTTGAAGGGATACCGTGGCCAGTATTTATCGTGTGCTTTATTAAGAAAAGGGAGAAAAGAAACGAGAACGGAAAAAAGTCTTATAATCCGAAATAAAAGTCTTCTGATACTGCCTCAAATATAACTCTTCTTATCTTATACTCAAAGACGACTCTTGTTTTATTCTACGCCTCTTCATTACTTATGTGGTAAGGTCAGTAGCTCTATCGAGCTTTCGACGAAAATTCACTGAACATCAACCCAAAAATAAAACAGAAGATTAAACTGCATTGATTTATTTATAAAATTGTCTGTAGATGTTTAATACTTCTACTTTTTACTGTTTAGTTTCAGAAATTTAAAAAAAGACCACGGAAATTAAAGTGAAGCAATATGAAGGTTTACAAAGCAACAATTTCGGACAAACACCATTTTGAACCCGTTACATTCTCATTTTCGAATTTTTAAACGAAATCAATTTGACTACTTCATGGATCATTTAAAGTGGCATTAAATGCAATGATAAAATTTTATTTAGTAACAACATTAAAGGACAATAATCCTCATTGAGCCTATCCTTGTATTTGAGATTAACAAAAATGTTAATGACTCAACAATGACAGTTTCACTGCCTGAAAGTTCATTTTAACATGACCAGACTATAGCTATCATTTGCAAAAAAATTCTCAAAAATATCGCCAGAATATTGACTGGCAAGGACTCATTTTTCTCATAAAGTAACGACTATTAAAATTAAATTACATGACAGTTAAATAATTATTTTCAAACCCATTTTTTTTATTAAAAAGTTGTTTTGATGCATAAGAACAGTTCTGGCTTTGGAAATTACAACGAACATTTACATGATGTTGCTGTTGCTGTTGTTTTCAGGACAATTTGTCAACTTTGCAGGACAAACCGTGTGGATAATAACGGATAAAGTACGTTTTATTAAAACCAGAGGGTCAGGAACTAATTAAAACGTGCGAAGGAAGTTAGTGTAACGTTCAAAGTCAAAAAGTTTCGAGGATACACTGATGGTTATTATCCTGGAAGTAACGAATAATAACGAAAACTATTTGAAGGATATAATTTGAATTTTAATGACAATACCAAGAGTTAATTGCCACTATGACGAGATGACAAAAACAAAAACATAAAAATATATATTTACTTACCGCAGCCAATGTCTTTTTGTTATCGATGTGTGACAGCAAATGGCATCGTATTGATCTGCCATCCAAACGATCAGAATGATGTAGAAAGCTGTTGAAGTGTCATTGAAGAATTCTGACATAATTGCTTCCATTCCTGAAAATATTAAGAAGAATTAATTAATAGTAACTCAGATCGGATTTGGCCCCAATTACTGTATATAGGGGGCTCATAGGGGGTAGTTCTTAACTCCATGGGGAAATAATTACAAATAGTAAAACACAATGTGTAGTTTATATTTTATGCTAAAAATAGCTTTAATTCCTTGTACAACCCCCGTAATCCAATAAAAATATTATAGAATTTAATGAGCACGTTCCAAATCGTAATAAATTCCAATCAAAATTCATAATTTTCACGGTTTATTTTTATCTGTATAGTGTATCTGTACCGAAATTTCTGCAGAGTTATTAGCAGTTATTTTCATAACTAGACTGTGTCATTAACTGTCTATTTATATGTTAATCGTTAAACAAATTACCAGCCCCGACAGAAAATTCCGGTCAATTTTATAAAAGATCAAAGCGTGACGCTCTCTACATATTGCCACTGATTTGAACCATTTATTGTGATTGCCAAGCATTGTAGAAAATAAAAACAAAAGTACAAACTGCACATTTGGGACACATTGTATACATTTTCGACCCTTTAAATCAAATTTTATTGAACGTATTGCCACTAGATAATATATTTTTGTGACCTCTCGTCTTTTTCTTTTTTGTAACATTATAAATATACCTTCTGCCAGTTAAAAACAATTTTCTACAAACGACACTATTTCCTAATGTACCCCTCATAATATCTGGCCGTAATAATAATAAAAAAAAACGAAATGTTGGAGATAAAAATAAAAAGTTGTGCAAAAAATATGTAAATGGACGCCCTGAAATATGCATCGTCTAATAAAAATTTTAAATAGAACTAAAGGGACCAATAAAACGAGTTGGTTTCTACGTTATAATGTTGCTGTTGCCTATAGGTGAATACTTATTGCAAAAGCTGATTTAATGTAGGTACGTAATAAGTATTGAGTTACCTGCTTGCCGACTCAAAAAGAAAAAGCAACTAAAAGCAAAGAATTAAACCAAAAAAAATTATGCCTAAGTGCCTTTTTAAACTGTAAAAACGTTTGAATGTAAAATGTTCAAAATTATACTTAAAAAAAGTTAGAGAAGTAGGTCCCAGAAGATCAAAAACGCTTTTCAGACAACGCACAACCTAAGTCACAAAAAAAATGGAAAATGTATTGCTTGAAGAGTCCAGCAGAGGTGAACCAAGAAACGGTTTTTCGAAAATCAACCCCTAAAGGGGTAAAATGGAAGTAACATTTGTACATAATTTTTATTTCCTGAGTGCATCAATTTCTTAACTTATTATATAAAAAACTCATTTTATATGATTTATTAAAACAACCCCTAATAAAAGACGGATTGTGACGCAATGCACTGTAGAAAGGTCTTTTGTAATAGGGTAAATATAAGGAATGGGATTGTGGATGACATGAATCAAACGAAAAGACGCTGACCCACTTATATTATGCTGCAAAGAAGCAATAGGGATGCAAAATGACGAGACAAAAAAACTCATGAAAGGGGCAGGCAAGAGGGCGATATAATAACTGAAAAATTAAGGAGCGAAATTTGTGATAGAGGCTCTTGAAAGAAAGTAGAGAAACGAAAGGTTATTAAAATTTAAATTTAAAGTAGGGTGTAGGTAGGGGTAGAAAAATTTAATTTTTGTTTCAGTTACTCAAACTTATACGTACAAAAGTAAATTATAAGACAAGTAACTAAATTTGCAAAATAAATAAAATAGTGGTTTGTCGTTATGGTACTCGCAGGGAGGGTTGAAGAGAGTTTTAAAAAGTAGTGAATATAAATCTAAAAAAAAACGTGTAGCGACTGTGTAGACCTTTATGGCTTTATGTCGACTTTTAACCTCAAATTGGAACGTACACATATTTCCTACAACACAACAACATGGACTCGTATAATATAAAGGAAGACTTACAACATCAAATAACGATCACACGCTGGCACCCAATTATAAGCAAACGTTAAATATAATGATCCAACAAAGCAAACAGCAATAGAATAATAAAAAAAGGAGGCAAATGGCGGTTGCCCTATCCGAAAAAGAACCCATACAAAGGACACAGCCGCTTATAAAAGCTTCCATTGCTTTCGCGGGAAATAATTAACTTCAAAGAGGTACATAGTTGGTGATGCAGAAGGTATAATAGAAGAGCCAGCTTACTCAATAATATTGTAAAAAAATATTTATAGAAATTTAAAAAAAGTACAAAAAATCGTTGAACAAAAAGAATTGATCATATGTAAAATTCGGCTAAAGAGCCGAAAATGGCTCTAGATTTTCTCTGCTAAAAGGCATTATAGTTAACGATAAGAATGTTATTATCAGGATTTATGACGATATTTTGTTTCTGTAGTTTCCCTTAATAATGTTCAGCAATAATCAGTAAGCAAATAAGCACCCCATTTATGTTGATATCTGCTTTTCGTTGCATGGGACCATTTCTCACATTAGTAGCTT
This sequence comes from Agrilus mali, assembly GCA_029378335.1. Lineage (NCBI taxonomy): Eukaryota > Metazoa > Arthropoda > Insecta > Coleoptera > Buprestidae > Agrilus > Agrilus mali. Next base: position 3,051,634 of record CM055655.1, on the reverse strand, counting down.
ACTGTATTCAAATTTTCGTGAAAGAAATCGATTTAAGAATCCAGAAAGTGAATTTCGAGAGTCATTTAAATTAAATAATTATTCACTCACAATATCTGGGGGCACTCGAGTGCCCCCGCCAAGACGAGCCAAGCGGAGCGCAAGGGCACTACCTACCTTTTCTCGAAACGTTTCGTCGTTTTTTTGAACTCTCATAACTTTGGTTTGGATGATGCTAAATAGTTAAAAATTACAAGATATAATGACACCAGTACAATCATTAAACATACAAAGTTTGAATGTCGTAGCTATTATACTTTAGATGTTATTAATGTCTAAAAGCCCCCGATTTTGTCACTGATTCACTCACTGATCATCAAAATTCTTAAGGTACTTTCCGAAGTCCTAGAACACTGAAATTTGGTATGTAAGCTAATATTACTACAAAGACGACAAAAAAAATTAAAAAACCTAACCTAACCTATCCCCTCGGAATAGGAGGTGGAAGTTTGTATGAGACTTGCACTACATTTGCACTAACTACATAATAATGCAGTAATAACTATTGAAAAGCTAGATAGATGAAAAAAAATAATAAAATACTTATAACAAATAAAAAAATATGAACGTCATATTTTTTTGAAAATCATTCCCTAACTCTTAAAAATGGGGTGAAAGTTTAAACGCGGTATAATAGTGACGGTGACATCAGCCGACGTCACTAGATGACGCTGACTGTATTTTAAAATGCGCTATCGACATTTTTCTACTGCGAATGATGATCGATTGTTAGGAAATATTTGCATTTCATATTCATAATTTCGTAGTCGTATCGTATCGTCGTAATAATTCTATAATTCGTTCGTATTATTTGTTACTTTAATTAATGGTCCAAATTACTCTAAAAAGTCATTAACCAACTTAACAACAAAAATAAATGAAATCCCACCAAAAACATTTTCATGTAAAAATGTTGCCAAGACGAGTGTACATAGCTTACCCTGTGAAAAAGTTATCAGATCTCGTATAAAGCCAAGCTCTAAAGACTACACGCTCTAAACCTACAAGCTCTACACTTGACTACACCTTAATAAAAATCTATGAAAAAGTGGTCAGATCTCATGTAGTCAAGATTCTTGATCTATGTGCCCTTACTTTACCAAGCCTAACTTCACATACTCTACATTTTAGTCAAAACGTGTTGCTTGGCCGTTTTGCTACCGTTACGAAGATTTCATAGACATTCGTTCATCCTGTGTGAAATAAAACGGCCAAGCCACACGTTTTGACTAAAATGTAGAGTATGTGAAGTTAGGCTTGGTAAAGTAAGGGCACATAGATCAAGAATCTTGACTACATGAGATCTGACCCCTTTTTTATAGATTTTTATTAAGGTGTAGTGTAGAGCTTGTAGGTTTAGAGCGTGTAGTCTTTAGAGCATGGATTTATACGAGATCAGATAACTTTTTCACAGGGTAAGCTATGTACACTCGTCTTGGCAAATATTTTTACATGAAAATGTTTTTGGTGGGATCCAATGTCTAGGTAATTGTCAGCTGCTGGCACATTTCAAAAACAATTTGCAACAACTGATTTAAAAGTGTTCCAAACTAGTAATTCAGTTTCATTTACCACTCAAATATGTCATCTTTCGTTATTCCCCCTATTACAGGCCCGCAAATATGTCCTTTGTAATTTTTATTTGAATAGGTACAAGAACGCTCTTCCATCCGATCCATTGCTCTAACAAAATTCTTCATCAATACAATTGGAATTAACTAATGATCATTAGTAACTTTTATTAGTTCCAAAGGTAATGGCAGTATTTAGTATTTATACTGCAGTTGAACTCCAAGAAGATAAACCTAAATCGCCACTTATCACCAACCCATATTTTTTATGATGAATACATTCTACGTAAAAGATTCGCATGTTTCCGTACAATTCCTTCATATGAACTCCATGACGTTTAGGTACAAATTTGTATTTATTACTGATGCCAATTAATACCGCCTTTAAACCAAGTACAGAAGAATCAACGAATAGTCGCCAATCATTTAGATCATGTTTCTGTTCTCATGCGTTAAAGAAATCGTTTGCAGTACATCAAATGTCCTTCTTATAGACAGCAATGAGGAATGTTTTTTGTCATTTTCGGTAAAAAGTAATGTTTACGTCAATGTAGAAAAGACTCCATCCTGTTAATGTGGATGCTGAAAGTTCTGACTACGATTTTGATAGATTTAGGTCTCGAACTAAGTTATCAGGTTCGTCTTGTTAAATTAGACGAGGCGTTTGCGTTTCGTTTTATAGGGTAACTATGGACGATAAAAAAATCTCTTACGAAAATACATTAAAAAAACCTACAGGATGCCATGTCAAAAACCTTGTGTTCATTAGATTTCACACAACAAATTTATAAATCCAAAAATACACTACCTACGTCGTGAAATCGCTTTTACACTTTTAATGGTCTTATTAATTTAGGACTCTGGAGAAGATTCCTTCCTTTTAATGTGGATGCTGAAAGTTCTAACCACGATTTTTAAAGATTTAAATCTCAAGCTACGTTATTAAGTTTGTCCTAAATAAAAAAATATGTTTTCAGATTCGATTTCAGGATACCAAGATAACTACTACTAAAAAGTGTATATCAGATCAATTTTTCAACACGATGCATCAAAAAAATATGCCTAAATATTACGACTAATATAAAATATTTAAAACTCCAAATTAAGTAAACGAGTAGAGGACATATTTCTAAATGGTGAGGTGAGGATTTCACCCTTAACGATGAATCTTGATTGGGATGGTGTGTAGTTAGTTATAAGGAGAAACAATGCTGGAGCTATCGGATCACGACACGGTTTCGAAAACAGCACACGCTGTTAGAGTTGCGCGAGTAGTTTACAGGATTCGTATAATGAAAAGCTTGAGTTGCTCGGGTTTCCGAAGTCGGCAGCGGAATATTTACTGTGTATAGCAAAAGGAGGAAATAAGAAACTTGTGCCGAGGAAGAAAGAGCGGTCCTTCAGTGACTTACAGGAGGAAAATTATACCTGTCTCTGGAGAAATACAATCTCGGCAAAAGAGCAGAAGGATGATGACGAGAGTAACAGGGCGACGGCGAGCGACGTCGCGACGCGAAACATCGCACACAAAAAGAAAAGACGAAGGAGGAGAAGAAGAGAAGACTCGAAATAACTTCTCCTGTCCGCAAACTGACCCCGCATATGTCAGCTCGTAGATTAACTTTTTATATTTTGCAATGGGACGCAGACATATCAAAGTACTACCTACCTACTAGTTATGTATGTCTTTCTGTGTAGTTATCTATAAAAAGATGAAAAGCGGTTTAAAGGGAAAACCTAAGCGCATTCCCACATTTTCTACGAACCGAAACGTTCACGTTTCCTTTGCAGCATTTTTATAAATAAATAAATAACTATTTGAATATCTGATCCTGAATTTTCTTCTTACATACAACTGAAAGGTAAAAAGAAATTATTAACACCAATAAATACAACAATACCAATATTTGCTATAGATAAATGTATAGTTGTACGATTATTAAATTCAACTTTCGAAAAGTCTACCAGTTTTGTTTTCTTAAATATTTGCAATAGGGTAAATTAATAAAAAATACATTATTGCGAGCAGAATCGCATCAATTGCTCGCTAGTTACGTGGCTGTTTCAATGTTTACATACTTAATATACAGGGTCTTTCAAGTTGATGGGCTATTAGTATATGAATTAGTAGAATGAATTCAATTCTGAAACTTGGGCTTTTTTGGTTATTGTTTATGCCGCTTCTTTTAAAAATATTTTCAATTTCGATTTACTTCGGGTTATACAGAAAGTAGATGTTAACTTTCTTATTTTAAATGGAATGACATACTTTTTTTACATTTTCCGATAGAAAATATAAATTAATGCATATTTTATGGGAGACACTACTCCGAAAATATTGATGGATTTTGAGTTATTTAATTTTTTTCAAAATTTCTAACATCTGCACGTTAACATTTAAAAAACCGTAATTCAAATAATTTTTGAGATTTTGCTTTATAACTCGTAACAATTACTTATAACTATTCACATTATCGAAAAAAAGTGTGATTTTCAACTAAAATGTGCAGGGTGTTCAAATTTTGTGGTCAAAGTTGGTCAACTTCAAAGAGGCATAAGTCATTTTTTTTTCTAATAGAATGACCCATTTTGGACTACATATTCGAATTCCTCATTGAATTTGGCGTCTTTTGATATGGGACTATTGTATAACTTTGCTTATACTTTTTGAGAAAATCTACAATTTGAAGTATGTCATTCCATTTAAAATAAAAAAGTTAACATCTACTTCCGGTATAACCAGATGTAAATTGAAATTGAAAATATTTTTAAAAGAAGCGGCATAAACAATAACCAAATGAGCCCAAGTTTCAGAATTGAACTCATTCTACTAAATCATATACTAATAGCCCATCAACATGAAAGACCCTGTATATTAAGTATGTAAACATTGAAACAGCCACGAAACTAGCGAGCAATAGATGCGATTCTGCTCGCAATATTATTGTTTCCAACATTATCGACAACATACAGACCGAAAAGGCGCGACGTTGCCATTTAAGAAAACTGTTGGGAACGAATTAACGTCCTCTCAGTGTACCTATAAGATTAGATTAGAGCTCTGGGAACATTACTCAGTAGAATAATATAAAAGAACAGTAACACTCGGCTATAACGTACTGGAGCAGACCTTTAATTTTCGGTAAGTTATATCAAAAGTTCATTAAAACAGAATTAAACACATTTTCTTACAGTCTCGTCGTTTATATTAATCCTTTTTAAAGTTTTTCAGTATCGTAAATATTGTTGTCTCTTTCAAAAACCCAATTTTGCAGTTGCCGACTTGTTATTTATTTCAAAACTAAATTAAACGCCGTGCACTACACACAAGTTGCCAATGCTGAGATAAAAAAAATATTTGTGAATAAAAAGTACAACATATTTGATTTTTTCGACTGTACGTCCAGGATCAGGCATTTGTTACTTTATGTCAGGAGTACTAGTACTTGCGTAATAAATATATTTGGTGTATACAGGGTTTTTCAAGTTGATGGGCTATTAGAAGTATATGAATTATTAGTAGAAGGAATTCAATTCTGAAACTTGGGCTCATTTGGTTATTGTTTATGCCGCTTCTTTTAAAAATATTTTCAAGTTCGATTTACATCCGGTTATACCGGAATAGAATGGTATATTTTTTACGCTGAATTCGAATAAAACGTGTAATTCTAAGGTAAGTTTGATAACCAACTTGTGCACCTATGACGATCGGTTTCTGAGTTAATTTAATTTATAAAAAAAAAATCGCTACCGCAACCCAAATTATAAAAAATCATAACTTCCACAAAATACGACTAAGAGTGTTGAAATTTTTAGTAGTTATAGCTTAATATTAGTGCTAACGCCTTGAGAAAATTGAATTAAATAATTTATACAGGGCGTTCAAAATAAAATTCTAAAATTGAAAAACTTCAAACACGAATTACCTCGTTTTTTCAAATGGCACCTACTATTTTTTATTTTTTCAATCGATTCCTTTTTTTATCCTCTTTCGATCTATATGGATACTTCCTATTTTATTTGAAAATTTTGGAATAATTTTGAATTCTTACTTAAAATAGGAAGTATCCATATAGATCGAAAGAGGATAAAAAAAGGAATCGATTGAAAAAATAAAAAATAGTAGGTGCCATTTGAAAAAACGAGGTAATTCGTGTTTGAAGTTTTTCAATTTTAGAATTTTATTTTGAACGCCCCGTATAAATTATTTAATTCAATTGTGTCAAGGCGTTAGCACTAATATTCAGCTATTACTAGTAAAAATTTCAACACTCTAAGTCGTATTTTGTGGAAGTTATGATTTTTTATAATTTGGGTTGCGGTAGCGATTTTTTTTCTATAAATTAAATTAACTCAGAAACCGATCGTCATAGGTGCACAAGTTGGTTATCAAACTTACCTTAGAATTACACGTTTTATTCGAATTTAGCGTAAAAAATATACCATTCCATTTAAAATAACAGAGTTGGTATTGACTTCCGGTATAACCGGATGTAAATCGAACTTGAAAATAATTTTAAAAGAAGCGGCATAAACAATAACCAAATGAGCCCAAGTTTCAGAATTTAATTCCTTCTACTAATTCATATACTTCTAATAGCCCATCAACTTGAAAAACCCTGTATAGGACGACGCTAGAAACGTGTTATTAAGTTGGTTATTTATGGAAAATGATAAAGAGGGACTCGTTAGAGGGAATTATAATAGTTTTTCGTAAAAGCAAAACTGCATTGGAAACGTTGCGATAATTAGTGGACCAATTGTGCATCACATTGATGCCATTTCGGGGCGATTGCGTGTGTATGTGCCCGCTTGCGCTGGCTGCTTGCCTCAAATGCGAACCTAATTAATGCGGACGGCAGTATCGCCTATTATTACACATGTCGAACTCGTGATGACGAATTATATCGCATCGATCATCAGATCGGGCGACAGCAGTAATGAAAAGGGTCATATTGGCTGCCACTGAGCGCTGTTCTCTCTCGACGAACAGAAAAACTAAAAACGAAACAAAAAAAATTGAAGTGGAGAGAGAATCGGCTATCGAATTGCAGATTTATACTAGTAGCATAACGGAAATTGGAGCCGAAAAATTAGATACCACCCCCCCCCCCCCAATGATCCCTCTCTTACCCACACATATACACACAGGCGTGACGGGAAAATAATTAACAGCTACGATAGTCGAGGAAAAATAGATTTTTCATTATAAATTCTCGAGTGACCGGATACTAACAAACGTTAATGTTGTTCAAGTACGCAATAAACAAAAATCTATGCACCATTATAATTATACACAAAGGGGGTTTCATGTTACTGATAGATATTGACGAGCTTTGAAAACACACAGTCAGAAAATATGACAAAGGTACGTTATAATAAGGTGACCATATTATTTTATTTCAAATCCGGGACGGGAACTTGAAGCGGGGGGGGGGTTAGTTAAGTTAAATAACTTTAATATTATTTTTTTAATAAAATCAGTATCTGTTTTAAATGAATCAATTTTTTTTAATCAGAATTACTGAGTACAAAACTTTTTATATTTTCCTGAACTATGGATCTTTTTCAGTAGGTCTTTTTCGCTTTGAAGCATTGTATAAAATTCTGTACAATTTTCTTCATAATTAACATTAGTAAGTAATATCGCTTTTAGTGTGTCTATTTCAAACCGAGTCTTGTTTGATGATTGATGTTCAAAAGCTATTAATTAAAGAAAATATTCTTTCCGTAGAAGCATTTGTGCCAGGCAGGCAGAAAAAGAACTCTGCCAATTTTCGTAAATTTGAAAATGGAAATTCTCGATTATTAAAGTGAGAAGAAGAAGCACTGGTTTCCAGCGCCCACACTACACATCGTGTCTCTGAGCGTTTTGTAAAAATAATTCTAGTTGAAATATATTTAAAATGAATATTTAAAATTAGAACCTTTTCAAAAATCCGGGACAATCCGGGACAAAAAACTTTAATCCGGGACAAATATTACTTCTAGAAAAATCGGGGCGCAAGGTGGAAATCCGGGACGTATGGCCACCTTAGTTATAACAATGTACTTACTTGCTATTTTATTTTTTAATTATAATAGAAAAATGAACACGTTAAGTGCTCAATCATCATATCAACACAATCAGGACATTATTTCAAACATCAGTCACACGCACCCTTCAAATCTTCTTATTCTAACCCCAAATTTAATTTCTTTTAAGGGGCTGTTCACTAAAATTAGCTTTTTTTGACCCGCTCCCCCCGGTTGTCACGCTGTGTCACACATTCTGTGATCCCCCCTGTAAATATTACGTCACAAAAACTAAACACCCCCCCCCCCTGAACATTATAAATTTTGATTGATAATACACAAATTTTGATAGTCAAAAATATTTATTTTATTTTCGTAATAATAAATATTTTTTGTAACGAACAAATAAATAATATTTCTATTTATCAGAAGTCCAAAGATTCTGTAAAAATTAAGTAAAATTTTTTGATGACCGGCGAACTTCACGTTGCCGTAAACCGCCCTTGTCACACTCAACAAGACCCCCCCCCCCTTGTATGCGAACGTATTTTATGAACGGTCCCTAAACTAGAATACCTCAACAATAAATATATTCTTCTCCAACCCATCTCTCCTTTCCTTTTTAGAGCCAAAAGGTCACTTATTGTTTCCCATACCCTCTTGTTCTATAAATTATTTTGTATGTGCATGTGCGTGTAATTTTACGACCTCTCAATGTCAACTATGTACAAAAGCACAGCTTATCGCTTCGTAGCCCACGGCGCTTACACAGCGAGCAATAAGTACATAATCTGTATTGATTTGATCACCCAATACAAACTATTTTTTTTTTTTAATTACTTTTAATAACATTAGTATTTTGACAACATTAATGTAGATACAGTTACAAAAAAAAATGTGTATGTATAAACAACTTTTGGATTTTAGGGCGGTATATAGGCACCTCCCTAGTAAGTAAGTATGTAAAACTTTAATACCATAGCTACTGTTTGATAGTATTAGGCAACGTCAAATTTTCCTGGAATAACTCCTTCGGTGTCTCCAAATTAGGATTTGCATTTATAATTTTGCAGACTTAAGAAACTGCTTAGCTTAGTCTGCTTTACATGTTATATTAATTATTTCGGTTTACACGTGCGGGATGACTCTGACTCTGCTTCGTTGTCGTTCTTTTGTTGCACATTCAACCCCTCAGACACACCATTTGTACTAGATGTATCCTCGTTCTTTATAAAATATTTACTGAATGAAATTCTCCTCCAAAATGCAAGTCTAAATTATATGAGTATAATTTCTGCTGAAAATGCTTAAAATCCAAAGTATCAGGGTATCATTATAAAAGATTTCTGTAGACGGCGGTCGACACCCTTCAAAATCTCCAGATAAGGTCATAAATCATACAGCAAACAAGAAAAGAAAGTTACGTGAATCTTTCGGAAATAACCAGGAAGGTTTTCATTAAACTTTCATTAACCATATCAAGATTTTTTATAATCTTTTGCAAGTATCTTGGGGGTATCGAAAATATCAGACATGAGCAGCTGGAATTGTATACAACCAATCGACATTATTTAGTGGTCGAATATTTATCTGTCATGTATTTATTCATAGACCAGTGCTGAAGCCTTCAAAAATAGTAAAAAGTGAAAAAAAATTATAGTAGAATGAAACCCATTGGAAGGGGAACAGAATATAACAGAAGTGATAGCAAAAAATAATTTACGGGCGATCTGAGGTCGGGAAGGGGAAGGAGGTGAGTTTTTAAGGGTAAAAACGGTTTTCCTTGATTTCCGGAAAAACTACAAGTCTTATGACAAAAAGTTAAATGGCAAAGTTGTAGGTAATAAAAAGATCTACAGCTTTTGTATTTACACTTTTTTCACATAACCTCAAAATTTAAGTGAAAAATTCAAATAATCAAGTTTTTTGTTTTTTATTTTTATCCTTTACAAAAAATTTTTTTTTCACAAAATTTGGTGAAAACATACCTATTTATGTCCGAAACACGATGTAATTTTTTTGATTTGAAATATTTGTTTTTTCGCCTTATTTTTACTTAATATCGAAAAAACACCCTAATTTTCAATCGAAAATTCTCACGTCAAAATATCTGCTTTATTAAAAATGTTGGTGGGCTTTTTCTTCGTTGAAATCTCTACTTTCTGATGGTGTGAAGAAAAATATACATTACTATGGTAAGTTTTCTCAGGAAATGCAAAAACGAAGGGAATTTTATCTAAAAAATGTGACAGCTGCTATTTTTTTCATTAAAAAAGTCGATTTATTAAATTCTAATTACATTTATGTCATAGAAAATGTCATAATATATAAATTTACATGTAAATGGTACTATTGAATTCACATACTTTATACTGATTACGTTATTCATTATAATATTTTTACCTAATAAATAAGTTTGGCAAAGTTCAATGATTTTATTTTTTTTTATAGGGACCGTTCATAAAATACGTTCGCATACAAGTGGGGGGAGGGGTCTTGTTGAGTGTGACAATATGTGACAAGGGGGGACAGGGGGTCTACGGCAACGTGACGTTCGCCGGTCATCAAAAAATTTTACTGAATTTTTACAGAATCCTTGGACTTCTGATAAATAGAAATATTATTTATTTGTTCGTTACAAAAGATATTTATTATTACGAAAATAAATATTTTTGACTATCAAAATTTGTATATTATCAATCAAAATTTATCATGTTCAGGGGGGGGGGGGTAGTTTTGTGTTGTAATATTTACAGGGGGTCACTGAAAGCGTGATAAGTAAGTAGTACAACACTTTGTATGTCGATTCCATAAACTGGTCATTAATGTACGACAGGAAATACAAATGTCCACCCTTCCACAAGTACAAACTTTTCGAGGTCCAGTAACTTCGAGCTTCGTGAAATTACCTAATGAACCGTGCGTTGTCTCCGCTGCCATTCGGCGTTGTGTAATTAAACAGTTGACAGTTTTGAACGTGACCCTGCTAAATCAGTTCCGTTTCTCCATCAGTGGTGCCAAAAATTGAATACCGGTTACCAACTTAAAATTAATGATTCCTATCCGTACAAAGCACATTGTTCCCGAAGGAAGGTTACTATCTGGACTATGGGAACGTTTGTCTATCCGTTTGTCCGTCCTTCGGTTGCTCCATTATTGGCGTCAGTACATTAACCAACGGTATAATCGAATTCGACATTAAATTAAAACGGACCGAACAAGCGGATTGTTTAATAGAGGGGACTTCTAAGCGCCATTGTACGCTCCGTTAACTTTTTATTGGACTATATCTTGCATAAATGCATAACAATTCGACTACGACGATTTGTTTACGACCCCACCTCATCAACATTATCATCATCTTCAAGGGGTTGGAATTGGATCATTAACAAATCGTAACATTCATAATAAAATCAACATCATCGTCCTTATAATCAGTATCGCCATTTGCCTACCCCCGTCCACCTTCATTCCTAACTATTTGCGAACATTAATATAATGCAGTTCATCGTATACCCCTTTTTACTCCTGACTTTGCCTCAAGGTATGTTCTTTGTCTTAAAACTTTCAAAATAGCTCTAACCCTTTCTTCTTCTTTCACCCCCAAAGAGTCAATTAATTTTTGTACATTGCTGTAGAAAACTCCATTGATATCTTGTAGATACGTATCTTCTTTTTGTTCATGTATGGCAGCAATGAAGCAACAAGTACAGGGTATGAGAACAATGGCTCCACAAAATCGAAGTCAAGCGGGGAAGCAACAGGAGATATCAACAAGTTGCCTTTTATCCGGAAACAGTTTAGATATTTCGACAATAAAACGAATCTAGTAGCGGAAATCGCTAATAAAACTGATGAATACAAAAACTGACGTTTATGTTAAGTAGTGTGTTAAGTATATCCGGCACCCTGCCATATTATGTATAACAAACTTGATGTTGTGAGATGTACGTCTAGAAACACTTTCACTATCAGAAAGAGACGTCAAACAAAACTCAGTTTTATGATAAACTAGTTTATGTGGGGGTTGAAAGGATAATCAAGTGTGAAATACGGTCTTGAACCAGGGTAACTTAAACTAACCATAACATTTTAAATATTTACTCATTATTTTCTACTATTTTTTTTCAATGCTATGTAGCACTTCAACATAAAGGACAAACAGGTTATAAATCAGCCCAAACTTATTTATCCTAGATATCGCTCCTTAAGTAAACTAGTTTGACCTAGATAAACCAGTTAATTCCGAAAGAGGCTTGGTAAAAATATTCAGGACAAATCAGTTTCGACTGCAGGCTAAATTGTTTCGTCCTGTAGCTCTTTGGAATTAATTTCACTGACAATGAATCAACAGTCGTTTAACCTAAAATTGGATAAGATCGGCTAGTTTCAGGATAACCGGTTTGGTTTAGGCCAAATTATTTATCCTGGGTATCGTTCTTTAGAAAATGTAATTTGGAAAAGATAAACTAGTTTACCCTCAAACAGTTCTGACTGGGAATAGCTTCAGGACAAGCTAATTTGGACTACAGACTAAATACGTTCATACTACAGCTCCTCAGATAAATTAGTTTCTATTAGGCCAAAAGAGTTTGTTCTAAAATCGGATTTGATCGATTACAGATTCAGGACAAACCGGTTTGGATAAGGCAAAACTTATTTATCCTAGATATTGCTCCTTAAATAAACTAGTTTGACCTAGATAAACCAGTTAATTCCAAAAGAGACATGGTAAAAAGATTCAGGACAAATCAGCTTCGACTACAGGCTAAATTGTTTCGTCCTGTAGCTCTTTGGATGAATTAATTTCACTGACAATGAATCAACAGTCGTTTAACCTAAAATTGGATAAGATCGGCTAGTTTCAGGACAACCGGTTTGGTTTAGGCCAAATGATTATCCTGGGTATCGTTCCTTAGAGAATGTAATTTGGAAAAGATAAACTAGTTTACCCTCAAACAGTTCTGATTGGGAATAGCTTCAGGACAAGCCAATTTGGACTACAGACTAAATACATTCATGCTACAGATCCTCAGATAAATTAGTTTCGATTAGGCCAAAAGAGTTTGTCCTGAAATCGGATTTGATCGATTACAGATTCAGGACAAACCGGTATGGATTAGGCCAAACTTATTTATCCTAGATATTGCTCCTTAAATAAACTAGTTTGACCTAGATAAACCAGTTAATTCCGAAAGAGACATGGTAAAAAGATTCAGGACAAATCAGTTTCCACTACAGGCTAAATTGTTTCGTCCTGTAGCTCTTTGGATGAATTAATTTCACTGACAATGAATCAACAGTCGTTTAACCCAAAAATGGATAAGATCAGCTAGTTTCAGCACAACCGGTTTGATTTAGACCAAATGATTTATCCTGGGTATCGTTCTTTAGAGAATGTAATTTGGAAAAGATAAACTAGTTTACCCTGAAACAATTCTGATTGGCAATAGCTTCAGAACAAGCCAATTTGGACTATGGACTAAATACGTTCATGCTACAGCTCCTCAGATAAATTAGTTTCTATTAGGCCAAAAGAGTTTGTCCTGAAATCGGATTTGATCGATTACAGATTCAGGACAAACCGGTTTGGATTAGGCCAAACTTATTTATCCTAGATATTGCTCCTTAAATAAACTAGTTTGACCTAGATAAACCAGTTAATTCCGAAAGAGACATGGTAAAAAGATTCAGGACAAATCAGTTTCCACTACAGGCTAAATTGTTTCGTCCTGTAGCTCTTTGGATGAATTAATTTCACTGACAATGAATCAACAGTCGTTTAACCCAAAAATGGATAAGATCAGCTAGTTTCAGCACAACCGGTTTGATTTAGACCAAATGATTTATCCTGGGTATCGTTCTTTAGAGAATGTAATTTGGAAAAGATAAACTAGTTTACCCTGAAACAATTCTGATTGGCAATAGCTTCAGAACAAGCCAATTTGGACTATGGACTAAATACGTTCATGCTACAGCCCCCCCCCCTTTTTTTTTTTTTTTTTTTTATCGATTACAGATTCAGGACAAACCGGTTTGGATTAGGCCAAACTTATTTATCCTAGATATTGCTCCTTAAATAAACTAGTTTGACCTAGATAAACCAGTTAATTCCGAAAGAGACATGGTAAAAAGATTCAGGACAAATCAGTTTCCACTACAGGCTAAATTGTTTCGTCCTGTAGCTCTTTGGATGAATTAATTTCACTGACAATGAATCAACAGTCGTTTAACCCAAAAATGGATAAGATCAGCTAGTTTCAGCACAACCGGTTTGATTTAGACCAAATGATTTATCCTGGGTATCGTTCTTTAGAGAATGTAATTTGGAAAAGATAAACTAGTTTACCCTGAAACAATTCTGATTGGCAATAGCTTCAGAACAAGCCAATTTGGACTATGGACTAAATACGTTCATGCTACAGCTCCTCAGATAAATTAGTTTCTATTAGGCCAAAAGAGTTTGTCCTGAAATCGGATTTGATCGATTACAGATTCAGGACAAACCGGTTTGGATTAGGCCAAACTTATTTATCCTAGATATTGCTCCTTAAATAAACTAGTTTGACCTAGATAAACCAGTTAATTCCGAAAGAGACATGGTAAAAAGATTCAGGACAAATCAGTTTCCACTACAGGCTAAATTGTTTCGTCCTGTAGCTCTTTGGATGAATTAATTTCACTGACAATGAATCAACAGTCGTTTAACCCAAAAATGGATAAGATCAGCTAGTTTCAGCACAACCGGTTTGATTTAGACCAAATGATTTATCCTGGGTATCGTTCTTTAGAGAATGTAATTTGGAAAAGATAAACTAGTTTACCCTGAAACAATTCTGATTGGCAATAGCTTCAGAACAAGCCAATTTGGACTATGGACTAAATACGTTCATGCTACAGCTCCTCAGATAAATTAGTTTCTATTAGGCCAAAAGAGTTTGTCCTGAAATCGGATTTGATCGATTACAGATTCAGGACAAACCGGTTTGGATAGGCAACTTATTTATCCTAGATATTCTCCTTAAATAAACTAGTTTGACCTAGATAAACCAGTTAATTCCGAAAGAGACATGGTAAAAAGATTCAGGACAAATCAGTTTCCACTACAGGCTAAATTGTTTCGTCCTGTAGCTCTTTGGTGAATTAATTTCACTGACAATGAATCAACAGTCGTTTAACAAAAATGGATAAGATCGCTAGTTTCAGACAACCGGTTTGTTTAGCCAAATGATTTATCCTGGGTATCGTTCTTTAGAGAATGTAATTTGGAAAAGATAAACTAGTTTACCCTGAAACAATTCTGATTGGAATAGCTTCAGAACAAGCCAATTTGGACTATGGACTAAATACGTTCATCTACAGCTCCTCAGATAAATTAGTTTCTATTAGGCCAAAAGAGTTTGTCCTGAAATCGGATTTGATCGATTACAGATTCAGGACAAACCGGTTTGGATAAGGCAAAACTTATTTATCCTAGATATTACTCCTTAAATAAACTAGTTTGACCTAGATAAACCAGTTAATTCCGAAAGAGACATGGTAAAAAGATTCAGGACAAATCAGCTTCGACTACAGGCTAAATTGTTTCGTCCTGTAGCTCTTTGGTTGAATTAATTTCACTGACAATGAATCAACAGTCGTTTGACCTAAAAATGGATAAGATCGGCTAGTTTCAGGACAACCGGTTTGGTTTAGGCCAAATGATTTATCCTGGGTATCGTTCCTCAGAGAATGTAATTTGGCAAGGATAAACTAGTTTACCCTGAAACAGTTATGATTGAAAATAGCTTCAGGACAAGCCAATTTGGACCATAGGCTAAACAGGTTTATACCACAGTTCCTCAAATTAATTAGCTTCGATTAGGCCAATTAGAGTTTGTTCTAAAATCGGACTTGATCGATTACAGATTCAGGACAAACCGTCGCTCCTTAAATAGCCCAGTTTAACCTAGATCAACTAGTTAGTTTATTCCAAAACAAGCTTGGTTAAAAACATATTTAAGACAATGCAGTTTAGATCACAGGCTAAACTAGTTTCTGCTACAGCTCCTCAGATGAACTAATTTGACCTAGGCAAAACAAGCTTGTCTTAAATTTTCTGCCAGGCAAAATTTTGTCACAACTCGAACCTTTATTACACAAATAAATAGCTACACATTGTATTTTAGAATTTATCACGTAATGATACAGATAATTTGTTATTAAACACCCTGTATATGGTGTACCGTGTACGTGACTGAGTCCGCCGTCAACTACAACCGATTGCCGGCTGCCCTGCACGATCTCGTCCGTTTCTGTGGTAACCGCGGCTCTCTAACGTTTACGCGATGAAAGCTCAGCGGGCAGGCAGGCAGGCGTCGCCGTCGCGACGCCGTCCGTCGACAGCAGCGACGCCAAGACCTGTTGATGATCGCCGCCGACCCGACGCCATTGTAATTTACAAACTTATGATCATATAGTGTATGTATGTATGTATGTATGTACGTAGTTACGGGACACGCTCGAATTGTTTACAAATACGGCATAATTGGACGCGACACTGTACATCATCAGCGTTATTATTATTATCGTCGTCGAAAATATCCAGTAATCACGTTCGTAATCATAATGTCACCGAGGAAGGCCTACAGACGGACGGACGGACCGACGTCGACGACGCCCGGTACGCCCTCGAACGAACCAAAAATAAACTGGGGCAAGATTGCAGGGTTTGGTACATAACTAATGTGTTTGACGGATAAATTGTAGGGAGGATTAACGTCCAATTATGGGGTAAATTAGAAGTTTATTCTGAATGAAGATGAAAAAGAAAAAGGAAATAGATATTTAACCCACGAGCCGCCACTGTCTCTCACAGAATTTTTAATACTTTGAGCAATGTCCTCTAGTGGCCCAATAGTAAGTAGTTTTATTTAATTACCATTTCAAAATTGCTAAATATAGTTATCGCCCTTTAACGTGGCATAAAAGCAATGGCAACGTCGCGCCTTTTCGGTCTGTATGTTGTCGATAATGTAGGAAACAATAATATTGCGAGCAGAATCGCATCTATTGCTCGCTAGTTTCGTGGCTGTTTCAATGTTTACATACTTAATATACAGGGTCTTTCAAGTTGATGGGCTATTAGTATATGAATTAGTAGAATGAATTCAATTCTGAAACTTGGGCTCATTTGGTTATTGTTTATGCCGCTTCTTTTAAAAATATTTTCAATTTCGATTTACATCCGGTTATTATACTGGAAGTAGATGTTAATTTTCTTATTTTAAATGGAATGACATACTTCAAATTGTAGATTTTCTCAAAAAGTATAAGCAAAGTTATACGTTAGTCCCATATCAAAAGACGCCAAATTAAATGTGGAATTCGAATATGTAGTCAAAAATGGGTCATTATATTTAAAAAAATTGACTTATGCCTCTTTGAAGTTGACCAACTTTGACCACAAAATTTGAACACCCTGTACATTTTAGTTAAAAACCACAATTTTTTGTTCGATAATGTGAATATAATTGTTACGAGTAATAAAGCAAAATCTCATAAATTAATTGAATTGCGGTTTTTTAAATGTTAACGTGCAGATGTCAAAAATTTTGAAAAAAATTAAATAACTCAAAATCCATTAATATTTTCGGGGTATTGCCTCCTATAAAATATGCATGAATTCAGATTTTCTATCGGAAAATGTAAAAAAAGTACGTCATTCCATTTAAAATAAGATAGTTAACATCTACTTCCGGTATAACCGGATGTAAATCGAAATTGAAAATATTTTTAAAAGAAGCGGCATAAACAATAACCAAATGAGCCCAAGTTTCAGAATTTAATTCATTCTACTTATTCATATACTAATAGCCCATCAACTTGAAAGACCCTGTATATTAAGTATGTAAACATTGAAACAGCCACGAAACTATCGAGCAATAGATGCGATTCTGCTCGCAATATTATTGTTTCTTACATTATCGACAACATACAGACCGAAAAGGCGCGACGTTGCCGTTTAAGAAAACTATTGGGAACGAATTAACGTCCTCTGAGTGTACCTATCAGCCGTCGTACTTACATCGATTTCATGCCACGTTAAAGCGCGAGTACTGTAGGTATTTAAAAGAACACTTACCAACTAATGCAAGAATTACGGTCAAAATGGGAGCGGCCGGAAAGCTCACAGAAACGTTGAACTCCAGCATTTGAAGAAGATCGACTGAAATAAAAAAGAAAGGAAAATTAAATACATATTTCGACCTGAAAGTAACGAATTTTGTTGGCATTTACCGACACCAACAGATGTGAGTCGGGATTTCTTATTTACTGATGGTCCTCATGAGTGCAAGTTTCAAAAAATTAACCCTGAATACTTGTTTTAATTATAGATAAAAATTACATAATATTCTAAAATTTAGTAGTGATTTTACTGTTGATGATGATCGTATTGATTGAAACAGTAAGGTAATAATTTGATAAAACATTCCTGTGTTCTTTATTGTGTCCTCTTTATTAAACTCGATAGGTACATTAATTTATTATGCATTAGAAGTTCCCAGAATGCTCTCCGTCCCTAACCACATTTTAAGTAACTAATTTCAATCAAAAATCAGAAAAGGACGACTCCTGGGACGAGGAGCAGGTTGGAGCTGAAAATATGACTAGGAAAAGCGATTAAGGGTGTCCAAAACCATTTTTTCCGTAATTAAGAAGCATCTGCTGACGCTACGTACAATGTAGACGAGTCCGTCGTGACGCCGATGACATGGCCCACGTTATCGTCGACGATCAAGTAACTAACTAATATACAGAGTGTTTTATTGAAAATGGGAAACTGGTACAATGAGTGCTCCAAAAATACCACGTAACATAAATATCACACTAATATTATAAAGGCGAAGGTTTCCGAGTGTGTGAGTGTGTATGTTTGTTACTTCTTCACGTCTAAACAGCTGGAGCGATTTTAATAAAATTTGGTATGGAGTTAGCTGACACCCTGGATTAACACATAGGCTACGTTTTACTGCGGGGAAATATCTTATTCCCATGGGAAAATCGATGAAAATGAATTCGCTGAATATTATAAATGCGAAAGTAACTCTGTCTGTATGCTACACAATCTCGCCTAAAATTTACTGAACCGATTTAAATAAAATTTGGTGCAGAGATAGTCTAGAACCTAAGAGAGGACATAGGCTACTTTTTAATGCGAAAAAAGGGTTGTAGGGGGTTGAAATAGGAAAGTTTGTGCGGAAATTCCGTAATTTTTAAAGATTTTTTAGGCTTTTGATTAGATATAAATAAATACGACATTCAATGTTTGTAAAAATTTTACCCTAAAGGGGATAAAATTAGCCGATGAAGTTTTTGTGTAATGACGTCGTCCAAAAAGCTTACGGCCCAGAAAATTGAAATATTAAGTGTAAAAATTTATAGAGGTTTTGTTTATTTGGATCAATAAAAGTAGTTGAATACTAAGCTATATAAACTATTTTAAACTATAATTAAACTATATTAATCTATAATATTATAAATGCGAAAGTAACTCTGTCTGTCTGTGTGTTACGCAATCACGCCCAAACTACTGAACCGATTTAAATGAGAATTTGGTACAGATATAGATAAGTAGATATAAAGCTAGAGGCTTGAAACTTTGAGCAAGAAAATTGTATCGGTAATTGTAATAATTATCTTTAATTTTACGTATTTTCCTCTAAAGCTTTTTAACAGATTTACACGTGTACGTATAAGAACACAAGATTTTTTGAAAACCACCCCCAAAAACCACGACTTCAAGACAACTTTCAAAAGAGAAATTTTTTCACAGGAGATCCCAAACTTTTCAGTTTCTTTTCTACTTTTATGACTTAAAATACACCCTGTATATAGGGTTGTTGCAACCGATAACGCAGGCGAGATAATGACAAAAGTTTACAAGAAGCGCCGCTGCCAGCTATGCATAAATTATTAATGGAAGATTGATGAAAAGCAGGAAAAAAAATAGCTGGTGCAACGAGCGGACGTAGAAGTAGATGAAGAAGAAAACGAAGACGACAACGATGGTTGGTGGTAATGGGCGTCGATACTATTATTACTGTTATTGGGAAACACGAGGCACCCACGTTTTATCGGACGCTTCCAATCGATACGTTGGCCGTATGTCCACACGGACATCGCAAAAACTACCACCGATAGATAGATAGATAGATAATAAACGGGGCAACCCCATGACACAAAAAATCCCCCCAACCTCTAATTCACAACAACACTTTTATTCACGATACATCTGCAAAAATTGTCTTTCTCTTATTTATTTATTATTTACTTGTTACCCCCAAAACCTAATCACCCTTTCAATGTTCTTTATTTTATATTATGTTGGAACGTATGATGTCCATTCGTAAAATATTTACAGACTTTTTTATGAGTACAGTTCCAAAAAAGGTTCAAGTGCACCCTTTATTTCTATTTGAAGCATTCTCGGCACTTTCGGGATGCTTGAGCATTCCGAATAACGGCCAATCTTCGAACTGCTCCATATTTCCCTCTTTTTTGTATCATATACTTTTATTTATCTTTGTACGACTAACCCACGAATCTGAAGGGGTTTTTGTTACACCAACAACGGTTTTGTGGAAGGTACTTTTTCATTTTTTCATATTGCCAACTCCACGAAACAATTTTATTAAGGTTATGTTTGCTCTACAAACTTTTACAAAGTTATGACTTTTGTTAGAAATTTAGTACCTATCACAAGAAATAGTTTGTCAAATTAATATCGTACGCCACTGGTAGGTATTGCCCCATCCTACCTTTTACGATAAATCGAATAAGTGTTCCATTATCATTGACCATACCTGTACACGTAGGTACGAAATTGAACAATTAATTCTGCTGGGCACTGAAGTGGTTGATATGACTACACAACAGTCTCTCATTGAGTTGCGAATAATATGTCGATGATCATCAAACGTATCGCGTAGGTACCTACATCAACTTAACGATTTCAATAATCGATTTATCGAATAATATGAAATGTGAGAGTGAGATTATGGGTTATGCAAACCAAAATATTATCTACCTGTACACATCGATTGTAAAAAGTTTTTCATTGAATTGGAACATGGAACAATGACAAAAAAAAAAGGAATATAAACAACTTTTATAAATACTATAAAACTGTAAAATGTTCTTATTTGGAAACATTTACAGTAAAAGAATTAATTTTTTATTTCCCCACATTGTAGAATTTGAAATCATAGCAGCGAATCACATATTCAACTCAGTTGATACAATTACTTATTTACTACTTATACCTACACGGCATTATCTTGCTAACTTATAGTGAAAGAATAGAATTATTTAATTGGCGTCATATTTTGTAATTAATTTGTAGTGAATTTGTAGTCAAAGGATAAATTTTTTAGTTCCCATAAATTCCGGAAAATCAAATTATATGCTAGCTTGCAGATCATGTACATATTCCTTCAGCTATTCTCGAGAACAGAAAATAATCTAATAAATTTATTTTATGTATAATTCGTGGTGAATTTGTAGTGAAAGAATTCATTTTATACTGCATATAAATTCTAGGAATATCGAATGATCTGCTAACTTGAAGTCTTGCTAGCAGGTCACTTTTTAATTCAACCCATTCAATAATTTAATTGTCGACATATATTGTAGTTAATTTGTAGTGAATTTATAGTGAAGGGATTAATTTTGTAGTTCGCATAAATTCCAGGAATTCCAATTATATGCTAGCTTGCAGATCATGTACATATTCCTTCAGCTATTCTCGAGAACAGAAAATAATCTAATAAATTTATTTTATGTATAATTCGTGGTGAATTTGTAGTGAAAGAATTAATTTTATACCGCCTATGAATTCCAGGAAATTGAAGGATCTGCTAACTTGAAATCTTGCTAGCAGGTCACTTTTTAATTCAGCCCATTCAATAATTTAATTGTCGACATATTTTGTAGTTAATTTGTAGTAAATTTGTAGCGAAGGGATTAATTTTGTAGTTCCCATAAATTTAAGAAAATCAAATTATATGCTAGCTTGCAGATCATGCACATATTCCTTCAGCTATTCTCCAGAACAGAAAATAATCTAATGGATTTATTTTATGTTTAATTCGTGGTGAATTTGTAGTTAAAGAATTTATTTTATACTGCCTATAAATTGTAGGAATATCGAATGATCTGCTAACTTGAAATCATGCTAGCAGGTCATTTTTTAATTCAACCCATTCAATAATTAAATTGTCGACATATTTTGTAGTTAATTTGTAGTGAATTTATAGTGAAGGAATTAATTTTGTAGTTCCCATAAATTCCGGAAAATCCAATTATATGCTAGCTTGCAGATCATGTACATATTCCTTCAGCTATTCTCCAGAACAGAAGATAATCATACGAATTTATTTTATGTATAATTCGTGGTGAATTTGCAGTGAAAGAATTAATTTTATACTGCCTATAAATTCTAGGAATATCGAATGATCTGCTAACTTGAAATCATGCTAGCAGGTCACTTTTTAATTCAACCCATTCAATAATTTAATTGTCGACATATTTTGTAGTTGATTTGTAGTGAATTTATAGTGAAGGGATTAATTTTGTAGTTCCCATAAATTCCGGAAAATCAAATTATATGCTAGCTTGCAGATCATGTACATATTCCTTCAGCTATTCTCGAGAACAGAAAATAATCTAATAAATTCATTTTATGTATAATTCGTGGTGAATTTGTAGTGAAAGAATTAATTTTATACCGCCTATAAATTCCAGGAAATTGAAGGATCTGCTAACTTTAAATCTTGCTAGCAGGTCACTTTTTAATTCAGCCCATTCAATAATTAAATTGTCGACATATTTTGTAGTTAATTTGTAGTGAATTTATAGTGAAGGAATTAATTTTGTAGTTCCCATAAATTCCGGAAAATCCAATTATATGCTAGCTTGCAAATCATGTACATATTCCTTCAGCTATTCCCGAGAACAGAAAATAATTTAATAAATTTGTTTTATGTATAATTTGTGGTGAATTTGTAGTGAAAGAATTTCTTTTGTAGTGTCCATACATCTCGGAAAATCAAATGATCTGCTTACTTAAAATCATGTTAATAAATAATATTTTAAATTCAGCAGATAAAATGATGTAATTGCCATCATATTTTTTAATTAAATTTTAGTGATAAGCATAATTCTTTCCCTATAAAGCATTTGACGCTAATAATGTCATTCTTTTGACTGAATTGAATATATTGGTCAAATACCATAATTTACTGTTATCAGACCGTTCGATTACATAGGATCGATGGTCAGTAATTAAAATTAATTCTTACACTACAAATTCACTACGAATTATGCCCAAAATATGCTGTTCATTAGATTATTTTCCGTGCCCGACATTGAGTAAAGAAATAAATGATCTACTAGTAGCTAGAATAATATCTGATTTTCCGGAATCTGTTGAGCATTACAAAATTAATTCTTTCGCTACAAATTTACTACAAATTGTCTGTTATCTACAAATAAAATCGACTGAGTTGAAAATGAAAAGTGCCAGCATGATTTTAAGCTAGCAAAAAATAGTACGATTTCCTGAAATCTATGGGCATTATAAATTAATTCTTTCACTATAAATGGTGTTATTCGTTGGAATAAATATTTTCTTTGTTCATATTTTTAAATGCGAAGGTTGAATATGTGATCTACTATCGTGATACAGACGACGTGACCTTTTTACTTTAACTACCACCGACTAGAACTACAATATATGAAATTTCTGGCGATAGTAGGTAAGTATGTTGAAGAACTTTACCATGGCAACCCCATCGTTTCCGTCAACAATCTTACAAAGAAAACCCCTTAACCGTTTACCTCCTCGATGATGAAACAACTTGTGCGCTTCGACTCCTTGGCTTTCTTTACATATTGTACGTATAAGTGGGTTGTTGCAAATTTTGATTTCGTTTCCTTTCTTTGCTCGCGATGCAAAAAGGATAAGATAATAAGAACGCATATGTACATATGTATGTATCTATGTATTATATATATAAGAATGTGAGCAGATTACTTGAGTTAACAGACAACGAATCTGCATATATTTACCCAAACGTTGCATTCAATATATTTTATCGTTTCTTAAATTTTTGATTGAATACTTTCAATTCAATTCAATTGTGACTTCTTAGTCACTAGAATATTTTTTTGTGTTCTCATTTAAACAAAACTAGAGTGTTCAAACGTTTAGTTTTTAGGGCTCGTAATGATTTAATGAGAATTAGTATTTGAAGATCTTGTGACATGTTTTAGACGCGTTTAAAGCTTTGCGAAGGAGAAAGAAAATAAAAGAGAAAAATAATCTTAAAAATGTTGTTTACCATTTCCCAAATTTTCCAGATTCCTCAAGAAAATTGACGTCAATTTCAATTCAAATTAATTTGAAAAACAAGAAAGAAAAAAATTAAAAATATTTTTTTAATTAAAACCAAACCACAATTAGTTTCTACTAACTGCGGTTTGTGTAATTCTCGAAGATCTGGCTCGTGTTAAAATAGAAATGCAGAGGACTTACCGATGAACACGAAAATCTGATGATGAGAATAACGCAACAGCATGGACACGGACACCGTCTGAAAACAAACCACAATTATAGACAAACAGTCGTACCTAAAAAATTGAACGAAATTACAAAAAATGGTAATAAATGAAAAAGCATACAAATAGCACCTAAAAATTAAATTATTAATTTATTTTTGCAATGAACGTCTATAATTTATCAGGCTTCTCCAAAGTGCTCCATAATTAACATCTAACGTTAAATACAGTGGCGGATTTACACATTTGCCGCCCGTAGGCTATTCAAAATTTGCCACCCCTACTGACACCTGCAATTTTATACCATAATTCACAATCAATTTTTTTTTAATGAAATTGCAACTTTATGATTGTATTTATTATATTTTTATAAAACTAATCAACAAGTATTGATACGAATTCATTAGGATTAAAAATGTAAGAATGTTAAGAAAAACTTTCGTTGAATGGATATTTACAGCTTTTATTCATTACAATATTATCATTACATATTTTTTTTAAATTATCATCGCTCTAAAAAATGTATAATATTTATGAAATTTTGTGCAACAATATGCAATTTTTTACGTGTAAATTTATTAAATTTTTATTCTACACTCAAACAGGTTGTTAATATCATCAGAAATATCAATAGAAAACTATTAATTTTCCACATATGTATACAGGGTTTTTCAAGTTGATGGGCTATTAGAAGTATATGAATTAGTAGAAGGAATTCAATTCTGAAACTTGGGCTCATTTGGTTATTGTTTATGCCGCTTCTTTTAAAAATATTTTCAAGTTCGATTTACATCCGGTTATACCGGAAGTCGATACCAACTTTCTTATTTTAAATGGAATGGTATATTTTTTACGCTGAATTCGAATAAAACGTGTAATTCTAAGGTAAGTTTCATAACCAAATTGTACACCTATGACGATCGGTTTCTAAGTTATTTTAACTTATAGAAAAAAAATCGCTACCGCAACCCAAATTATAAAAAATCATAACTTTCTCAAAATACGACTTAGTGTGTTGAAATTTTTACTAGTAATAGCTGAATATTAGTGCTAACGCCTTGACAAAATTGAATTAAATAATTTATACAGGGCGTTCAAAATAAAATTCTAAAATTGAAAAACTTCAAACACGAATTACCTCGTTTTTTCAAATGGCACCTACTATTTTTTATTTTTTCAATCGATTCCTTTTTTTATCCTCTTTCGATCTATATGGATACTTCCTATTTTATTTGAAAATTTTGGAATAATTTTGAATTATTACTTAAAATAGGAAGTATCCATATAGATCGAAAGAGGATAAAAAAGGAAAGGATTGAAAAAATAAAAAATAGTAGATGCCATTTGAAAAAACGAAGTAATTCGTGTTTGAAGTTTTTCAATTTTAGAATTTTATTTTAAACGCCCTGTATAAATTATTTAATTCAATTTTGTCAAGGCGTTAGCACTAATATTCAGCTATTACTAGTAAAAATTTCAACACACTAAGTCGTATTTTGAGAAAGTTATGATTTTTTATAATTTGGGTTGCGGTAGCGATTTTTTTTCTATAAGTTAAAATAACTCAGAAACCGATCGTCATAGGTGTACAAGTTGGTTATCAAACTTACCTTAGAATTACACGTTTTATTCGAATTCAGCGTAAAAAATATACCATTCCATTTAAAATAACAAAGTTGGTATCGACTTCCGGTATAACCGGATGTAAATCGAACTTGAAAATATTTTTAAAAGAAGCGGCATAAACAATAACCAAATGAGCCCAAGTTTCAGAATTTAATTCCTTCTACTAATTCATATACTTCTAATAGCCCATCAACTTGAAAAACCCTGTATATTTAAGTGGTGAAACATATTAGATACACATTAATTGAATAGTGTGGGTGGACCTAAAGAAAAATTTTGGCAATAATAAATTTAAAAATAGGTAAAAATACTAAATTTAAAATGTAATATTTAAACGCTATTGGAATATTTAAAAAATTCAAAATCACAATAGTATATTTTATAAATAAACGTTTAGTAATTTTTCATATACAGACGTTAGTGTATTCAGTATACTGTATAGCACTAAAATATTGTAATTTTTGTTGATTTTTTGAGCCTCGTTTTTTTCCCTGTAGAAGATAATATTTTTTTTAAATTTCTGTAAGAGAAAAAAATTTTTGAGCAAAGTTTACCGCCCCCTAAAATCTGCCGCCCTATGCTCTAGCCTATTCAGCCTGCTGGTAAATCCGCATGTACGTTATGAGTGAACTTTACTGTATTTTTATTTAACATATAAAAATCCTGTATTTTTTTTTAATAAAAAATAAGAAGTAAATAATCTTCCATTTTTTTAATTTTTGCGTTAGCATTTGCGTAAATTTCTGAGAAAATAACCACGATAATTTTATTTCTCCACGTCTAAATATGTATCTACATATATATTCATCTCGTAATAATTTTATGTTTAATTCAGTCAGAAATAATATTTATATTTGACAATTTTTGTATTTCAAACCAGCTGTAAAAAGTTTCTTCCTCGTAATTTAATTTCAAAAGAAAAAAAAAAAGACAAGATTAATAAACGAGATTCTGTGGTTTTTTTTGTAAGGTACCGGCTGTGTATACCTACCCGAAATTAAAGAAAAATAATGTAACCTACTAAAATAAATAAATAAAAGTGAATTAAGAAAAAATCCGAAAGAAAAAAATTGTTTTTAAGCAGTCTTGAAAGATATTAAGGAAGTTCGGAGATAATGCCCACTTAAGACAGATAATGTCGTCAAGCCAAATAACGAAAATTTTAATTAAGTCCCTGACAGGACCGTAGGCACGCAATTAATTGAAAAACTGTAATTGCCGCCGCCAGCTATTTAATGACAGACAACCCGAAGAAGCCATTCGAAGAAAATTAGACGGTTTTGCAGGCAAACAAAAACAAAAGTTACCCCAACTCGTCAAAAAACAGAACTACAAAATAAAGGGACGAATGACAAACTAATTGGCTCCATGGGACCAGAATGTTCCTTCTACATATTATTAAGGTGTCATTTACTACTTCAGTTATTTTTGAATTTCTTCGGGTTCATCCAAAAGTTGTGATTGTGTTGTGAAAAAATTAGATCTCTCAAATTTAAGGTTTTCAGATAACGTTACTACTAAGCGATTGAATCTTTTAATATTTTAATAAATAATTCTTGATTCAAGTCAGAAAAGAATATGCTATTATACATATGTCTTTGTTCTAATCATACAGAGAAAGTATACTGAAAACTTGAAACAACAACCTAAGGTTCATGTGACATTTTCTGTCATTGTTTACACATCTTGCCTAATAGTAAGTTAATTGTTTATTAAAAATGTGCAATATATTGTGAGAAAATCAGTTCTGTTTCAGTTTTTGACAAATTATCTGCAACAATAATGTTTTTTTTTTGTTACTTAGAGAACGTCAAGTGGTTCTACATATAATAAATACAATTAATCCAAAAGTTTTAAATACTTTTAACAGTTATCACTTTTATTTATGATTTCATCATTAACCACGTTAAACAACAAAATCGTTGATTCTTTTCTATTTTTTTTTTTCTATATTTTGTGAGAACTATGCATGAACATCAAAATTATACATTTAATTAATTTTGAGTACCTACCTAATAAATGCAATGCTGTTGATTACATTTCTGAAAAAATTAGTACCTATCTCATTATTATTGTATATCTTTGAAAATTTTTGGTGTAAAAGTAATAAACAAATCTAATTTGTGAGAGGTTAGTGTCCTTTGTTTTTTATTGTATTTTTATTTTCGAACCACTACAGTTTTGTGGAAATCCTCAAAGGGTATATTTACAATCAGCTCCTCTAGAAAATTTTACGATGTTACACTTGATGACAATAATAAAATAAAAATTTCAGAAAGCAACATTACGTTACCGCTATAATTTATTTCGTATATTTTAATACCAAACGAGGGAAGCAGATAAAGCACAGCTTCGTCGTTACAAAATTGCTGTAAGTAAATCAATATTTTTTTGAGAAATTTGTGATAATTGGAACTGTTTCTCTTTACAACAACGCAACTTTTTATGACCCCTTTTTATGGTATGTAGGTATTTTTCCTCGTCCTGTCAAAAATTGAACGCGTAAAGCAATAAAAAAATAATATGTATACATAAAGAATTTTTTTCATAATACTAAATTATACTCAAATAACAATAAAATATTCTACTATAAATTGTATCACCCTAGTTCAAATTCTAGGTCTATTCATCTTTATTTTCACCAAACTATTAAAAAGTTACACAATTTTGAATTAAAATTGAGATTAATTAATTACAGTCAAACTGCGATAACTAGAATGTCGATAAGTCGAACCAAAATACGTGGAAACTCGAACTCTCAAACTTCCATTGCTCAAATCGAATAAGCATCTTCATAAGTCGATGATTATACTGATGGCTAACTTCGTAACTCGAATTTTCTAGGGGAATCCCCTAATAATGTACGACTTTCTTATAAAAAAGTGAAAATAACACTCAAAAAGCCTCGACACCTCGAAGTTTTCTTTTTTCGTCACATGGTGATTCGAGTTACTGAAGTTCGACTCTATTTAGTATTTGTTAGAGTAAAATGAGTACCTACTTGTGGTTGTATTTTAATAAATGTATTATTGTAAATAAACAGAAACAAGTAAAAAGTGTAATGCATTTTCTTGGGATCGACCCCGGGCAACCCACTAGAGCAAATCCGAATGGCTACAAATTCCTCCGATTGTAGCAATTTAATATAAAGTTAATTCGTTCGTATAATCATCAAATCAAATGTACATGATTCGATTTGAAAACATGAAAGCATATTCTTATATTATTAATAAGTTGTTCGTTCGTAGTGATATTAGAAAAAAGAAAATGTCTGAAAGGCTTCCATATAGGCGTCTTGACGCCACACGTACACCACGACACCGGCGTCGTAAGTGGGTTCGACGTGGTGCGGGATGATGTCAAACGATACCCGACACCAGCCTCATAATTAGACGACGCGACGCGTCGCGACGGATGGTAATGGTGTGAAGCAACAGTGTCTCTACCCGATGTTCCACGACGACGTCGTCACCCTGTTATTAACCCACCACGCCTGTCACCCTTTGGCGTGTATTTATGTGGTTGTAACGCGATCGGCCTGATTAAAGGAAAATCGGTAATAACGGGGGCGGTTAGAGGCGCAAAGTGGCCGGGTTGCCGCAACCCACCATGACCGGCTCTTGTTACCCCAATCGTTAAAATACGACTTCTTAAAATTATTATTGCCAAACATTTTCTTTTAGTGACCGTCAGTTTTACATTATCGGATACCAACGGATAGAATATTTACAATTGCACACTTACATTTCTCTTTAAAACAAGCCTAAGTTTGTTAAAATCGAATAAGTCGTTTAGAAGATACATATTTTTAAATAATTAGACATTCGGGGGCTTCCCCCACTCTTATTAAGGTCGGTACGTTAATGAGCCTGATCAGGTTTTCTTACGATGTTAATTAAGTTATAGCTCAATATGAGAATTGTCGGAGAAATCTTGAATTTTATGATTAACCCTATCAATTGCATCCACTTACTGTAGTAGTATCAAACAAAAATTGGGTGAAAAATCAAATTTCACAACTAGTAGTATCAAAAAAAAAATATAGGTGGACTGATAATACATTTTAATTCAAAATTAACCTCTCCCTTATATTAAAATAATGCCATTATAATCAAAATAAAAAAACCCACTTATAGCTACATTTGTTCTTAATTGAATTATATTTGATTAAATCAAATTGTAATCAAAGTATTATGTTGCCCTGTTAACAATTTTGCTTAGTTAATTTGAAATTATGCCATATTAATTGTTTTAAACTAATTAAAATTATTACTTACTATCGCTTATGTTGGAATTATTATTTTCTGTCAATTTCCACAAAAATTTAAACAAATACTGTTTAAAACACTCTTTTTTGTAAATATTTACAACTTTTTTGTCATTAAATATTAATTGTATGTGAATATCAATAACAATCTAATTTTTTGTGTTAAAAACTGATTTCTAACGCAACGTATAGACAACCTAATATACTCTAGTGTATGTAAGATTACATACGCCACCTTTTAAATTTTAAATCATTATAAATTCCAAATATTTAAAAGAAAAATGTTTTGCTATTTCACATATTAAAATAAAATAAAAATAATATGTAAAACGTTCATTCGTTTAACAATAGATTTTAATTTAGATTTATTAAATAACTTTAATCTCTCGCTAATGTTAATATAAAAAAAAACAATATGTAAAAAGATTATTGTGGCTAACAATTAATGGTACATAACGTTATACCAATTAAAATTCATTTAACGTATATAATCATGTAAAGTAATAAAATAAACGAAAGGCAATAAAATGTAAACAAAACAATTTGGTTGATTTTATGTAGATATGAAATACAATGATAAAGTCAAAAATTTTAGCCCAAAATTCCATACCAAAGCGTTTAGAAACTTGAGAAAGACATTTAAGAGTGTTGAAATGCCTGTTTAGACTTTTAAATTTCTTTATGTATAATTTTGAGTTTTAAGGTTTCATTTGGTTCAATTCTATGGAATTCTATTTGAGTTTTTTGTTTGCAAAAACGATTTTTAATATTTAAATATAATATTATTAGATCTACCCCCCACCCCAATCAAGACAAAGATTATCGTCAGCATTATTGTAAATATTCAGTCCATAATATTTAACATTTACTTATGGCTATTTAATTTCAAAAGTTTGTTATAGACAAGTAATAAAAGTACTTACAAAGACCATCATGATGAAGAACGCTGCAAAATACGAACTTCTGGCCATCCACATGCTTACAAATCTATAATGTTCTCCAGTCACAACGTTTCTGAAACAATAATTAATAACTATAATTTATTTAAACCTTAAAACTTGTCAAAAGAATTATTTCTGTGCTTGTAAACTGGACCTTTCTTGCTCATAAATTAATTAACAATATGTAAAAATTCACCTAAGATAGCCCTTATTGTCTTCTTTTTCTGCCAAGGTCTTAATTGATGCCATTAAGAGGTCATCATATCCCAAAAATTCTTCTAGTATAAGTCGACTAAAAGAGTCACCAAAACATTCATCTTTGTTTGGATCTAAAACAACTATGTGCACTGGAACCCCTAAACGTTCTCTAGCAGAGGGGCTGAGACGAAGAAACCCATATTCAAGTGAATATTCTACTATATATTCATCTTCAGGCCAAACTGGAAGAAAATGTGCCATAAATATTAATATAACATAACACAATTATTAAAACAACCAGCAATCAACCAGATTAAAGCATTAGTTTTTAATTAATCATATAGAAAAGAAATGTTACACAAACTCACCTGCTTTAGTTAACTTTTCTGTTGGAGACAAATCTTCTTCCAAATTTGGTATTTCATATTTAACTGTTTGTTCTTTGGTTGTCTCATTATGTCTTACTTGAGGATCTTCTGTTTTTATAACAGGCCCTTCTTCAACAACAAGTGCCTCTGTATTTTTCAAAGGTGTCAAGCCATTCCAAGATGTTTTTGTTACTTTTATAGCTCCAGTGGGGACAGTACTTATATTGGACTCGTCATTTTGGCTTTGATTTGATACTGAATTATTTAAATTTTGAATTTTTAAAGGATCAGTTTTACTAATGTATTCTTTTTCAACAGTTGATTCTTCCTTTACAAAACCATCTCTAACCAACAGACCAAGCACATTTGGTACATCTTCCTCCTTTTCATGTTTCAATTTTTGTTCCTTTGCATAACTTTTTTCAATATTGTAGCCTTTGCCAGCATTACGAATGATTTCTACCCTTAATATACCATCTCTTGGCCATGTTTCTTTAACATGATCTAAGCAAGTGGCTGGAGATTTTGAAAATGTCATATGTATATAGACCAACACAAAAAATGCACAAACAGCTTTTATAAGGATTACAAACTCTATAAACCTCCGCACAGATTTTGGAAATGTTCTTGCATAAGCTAAAGATCCTCTATAGAAAACCGTGTGGAACAATCTGTCCCTGACAGTAAATAGGGGGTTCTGATTATTGTTGTTGTTGTTGTTCCGTACACGATTCGTGTTAAATATTGGATCAGCTGTTACGTAATTATTCTCCGGATTCACCCTCTCGGATGCCGTATCCTCAGGATTCGTTCCAGACATGTTATTCTAATTGCTTAGTCATTTATTAGAGTTAAATTTCATCATTTCTTATGGAGACTGTACAGTCCACAAAGTTAACCTCTTTCCTGAAATCTAACTTCTTAACACAGCAAAAATGTTGGCAAAAATACTTACACATTAATCAGCTTTAAAATGTTTATAACTAATGCTAAATTAAAGTCGACGTAACAAGAATAGAATAAATTATATTTATTGTGGAAGCATCACCACTCTGACAGCTGTCACAATATCCATATTTTTATTTCAAAATATTGAAAGGATCTAAATTTCTAAATGTGACTACGGACACGTAGATGATGGCCTAAATTAATTATTTTGGGAACTAATATATCAAATCATTATTCAATACTCAAAAAGAACTATTTTATTAATCTTTACGTTAATTCAAACATAAATTGCTGGTTTACAATTAAAAACAGTCACCATAATGTCGTGCATATGTCGTGTCTCTAATTTAGTCATGTAGTTTGGGTGAAAATATTTAAAAATCAAAAAGTTATTTAATTCTTATTAAATTTATGTTTTCATTAATATACCAGATATTAAATTATTAATTACTGTGGATATAACTATTATATAAGGCTTGTTAATGCAAATAGTGGTGACGGTGATAAAACATAACCAAAATGATAAGCTGCTATGATAATCATAATAGTAAAATGGTAAAAATATTTAAAAAATGGACACTTTAATTCAATTAAATAAGCAAACTGCCGGAAGGGATAAAATTGCAAGGTATACGAAATACACATATTATTTAAATAATTAATTTAAATTTGTTTTAGGTTATGTCAATACCTCTCTAGATTTTTATGGTACAATCTTCAAAATAAGCAAAAGTTTATTAATAACAATGCTATAAATAACTTAAAAAGTTTAGAGTACCAGTTAAGTACATTTCGAAAGTGTAAGTGTTAGATTTTTTAAGATTAATAGAATAATACATTTACAACTTTTTAGTGCTTCGTTGGGGAAAATGTTTGGATGTGGTTTATTCAACATTACCAATTCTTAATTATCCATTGGATTGTCGTCGTTTGGTAGATGTTTTAACTAGATTAAGTCAGGCATTTTACTTTTTAACAGATCATATTTTATGGTTGGGAAGGGCAGATTTGTGTCAAGTGGATACTCATAAGTGGAATCAAATATCAAACCGATACTGGCTTTATACTATTACTCTTAATCTTGTTAAGAACTTCATTGAGATTAATAATCTTTTTAAGCTTCACAGTTGCCAGTCATTAATATACCAAATATTTTTGGGTACTTGTTCAAGGAATTCTTTTAAAAATAATGTGTCATGGTGTAATGCTCAAACATTAGTAGTTATCC
This sequence comes from Agrilus mali, assembly GCA_029378335.1. Taxonomy (NCBI): domain Eukaryota; kingdom Metazoa; phylum Arthropoda; class Insecta; order Coleoptera; family Buprestidae; genus Agrilus; species Agrilus mali. The sequence goes on along the minus strand of CM055655.1, from coordinate 3,017,834 downwards.
AACAGCACAAAGCATTAATAGCTGATTTAATTAAAAATTTGTGTGATCTTTTCATACCTCTTACAACTTTGGGCTATTATAATTTATCTCCAGGACTTGTGGGGCTCTTAGGGGTAATTTCTTCTATTGCTGGTCTATTTATATTAATAGACTCTACAGTAAAGTTTATACCATAATAAACTTACCTGTCTTTAAGTGTATTAAGCTGCAGATGCAATATTTTGAATATTATAAATACAATAGTACACACACAATTATTATAATAGTACAATTAGTGTATGATGCTGCATAATTTCTATTTGGGCTAGGGACTTTAGCTAGATAGTAACACTAGTTTTAGAAATGTTGAAAGAAAACTCTGAAGAAACATCAAAGCCTAATGGTGATCCTAATGCTTTACCTAACGGTAGACCACAAGAAAATGACAGCGTTAACCCCCCTAATTTAATAAATGGACCAAAAAAGTTATCATCCGGTTCGTGGTCTGATGGGTGCAGGAAAAGTGCTTTCCAGCCCTACAAGCAATCTATTCGTACAGTATTAACCAACTTACAACGAGGGAATACCCAAGCAGAACCGCCAATACCTCAAGAAAAAGACGTAACGTTTCATACTAAAGCTGGCCAGGGTGAAGTTACAGAAGCAAACATAAAAAATGAACAAGACGTCGACGTATGCGACAGCAAAGGCCTTACTGCTTTACACTGGGCTGCCGCATATGGTCAGATTGCTGCTGTACAACTATTGATTCAAAATGGGGCAGAAGTTGATAAAATGGGTCCTGATGGCGAGACTCCTTTACTTTTGGCAGCCAACGGAGGCCACCATGATGTAGTGAGGCTGCTGATTAATTGTGATGCTAATGTTAATCATGCGGATGATGTAAGAATTTATTTGAAAGGAATACGAGTAGAAATTGATATTGATATGAATAATAAAGTAATTGTTTGGGAGTCTTAAAAATAATATATGTAATGCTTTGGAACAGAACTAAGACTCCCTTAATTATTATAAACATGTGTTTTGTTACTTTTTGTCATTTATTACGTACCATATTTTTAGGTGGGAAATACTGCACTAATGTATGCTGCCAGTGGAAACCACCCTCACACTTGCAACGAACTTTTATTAAGGGGTGCAGATATCACGTTAACAAATCATTGCAACGAAACTGCATTTGATTTAGCAATTGCTTACAATAGTAATTTAGGTATAATAATAATTGTTTTTTCTTTTGATAGATTTGTTAATTTTTTGTTCTTCCAGTACAAGCTGTTATTGAAAATTATCTCCTTACAATGTTTGAATGAATGGGGATGACAAAATAATCATGGAACAAAAGTGATGGGGAAATGTGATAAATACATATGTTATACAATGGGAACGGGTCCTGTAATTATTTGATATACTAAAATATTGTAGGTATCTTTTAAAGTATTTTTATTACGTATGTAATTGACGTAACAATTTGTGAAAATAAACAAAAAGATAACACAAATTTACTTACTGTTATTATTTTTTTGACTTGAGACTAGGGAATATCCAAAGTAATATAAACATTATTTTGTATTTGATAAATTTTCTTTTTGACTTAAAATAAAACACATCCTATAAATAGCCCCATGTATGTTAAGAAATAGAGAACAATAGTTGCGTTATCAAAAAGTGTAATAACCAATAACCATGTATTTGTGGGTGTATTCTCAGCCAGAGTGTCTTTTTCTTCGTCTTCTGTAGCATTTGTCGAAGACATTAGCTAAAAATGAAATAAATCTTTAGTACCTAAAAACTTTAAATGTGTAATTATTATTTAGTTGACAACCAACCAACAAAAAAAATGATAAAGCAAGAAAAGTGGCCCCAATATGACAAAAAATTAAATCCTTTTTGTGTATTTCAAATTATTTTAGAGAAATATGGAACACTTAACTTAACGCTACAATACATTATAAGTAAAAATGGCAATTTTTTTTCACGAGAAGAATCGACGATCTGTTTTCTTCAGAAATTATAGAAAAATTAATTTGCTAAAAAAATGTGCTTATGTCTTAAAAAACTCGATACACCTTGTAAAAAAGGTTTCAATTTTCCAAAAAGGCCATTTTTGACCTGAATTTGACGATAGATCATATATGTATCTTAAATTAGTCCTGCATTTTACTAAAAAATTGAGAAATATTTAAAACTTAAAATTACAAAATCTTAACGACAAAAATAAAAAATTTATTTCAAAGATAATGTTTTCTTGCGTCTTCTAGATACTCACATATTCTACTTTTAATTTTTTTAATTTTGGTGAAAACCGCATCAAAATCGATTCGAAAATACGGGAGTTATTAATGTTTTTTAAAAGAAAGTTTCAATGCATTCATAACACCCTATCCCCTTTAAGTGGCGTCTACAGAGTCAATGAACTAGTATTACAACGGCACGCATTGCATACCAACGCCAGACACCTGTGGCCTACTGACCTAATTTTTCTATTGGCTCAGAAATTGGCGCGGAGCATTGGAACCAATCGGGTGATTAAGAGAGCTTTTAAACAATAGATCGGCCATTTGTAAGTTAGTAACCCTCGGTGCTTTAGGGAGTGTACTTCGCTCCGTCAAGTGTTAGGTTATGATTACGTAAATATTTATATTTTTACTTAGGTGAAATACGTTTTGGCACAAATGGCTTGTAGATAATATTTTAAGAATTAAATAATAATAAAAAAATGTAAATTATGTTAATAATTAATTTAGATTTTAATTATTTCTTCAATTAAGATATTTTTAGTTTCTTTAAATGAAATTAAACACAAATGTATACACAAAACAAAATAGTCATATAAAATTTTTGTTAGGGTTTTTACACCAGGGTCCTAAAATTTAATAAGGGAAGTTACACTAATGAACCTTGTTTATTACTAGATTATAATAATAATTAGTACCTACAATTGCCTAGATATTTTAATTTATTTGAATGAATTTAAGCATGCAATAGTACTGATATCTGTATACTGTTATATATTTTTGTACCTTCGTAATTTGTAAACGTAAAGAGATAAAATTTTCAACATACATATATTTAAAATGAGCTAAATGTTTCTAAAATCTAACGTTTATTAATCTTCTTCTCTGACATACATTTATGTACATGTAATTTTAATTATTAAATGGTTAAATTACTTATTAACTGATTATTCAAATTGAAATATTTGTTTAGATACGTTGTGCAAGGTTTTATGAATAGAACAATGCATTTTGAGATCTTTTATTGTTACAGTATCTCAGTATCTACTTCCATAGACGTCAGAACGTTTTGTGGCATTTATTATTAATTATCGTTTTTTCTCTTATTTTTTATCAGTTATGTGGCATTGGTCCATGAAATGATTAAAAACAATTATCGAGTTTAACATTTTCAGTTGTTTACACGCCGTTAACATGCACTTATCGTTAAACTGATTTAAGTGTTTTCTAAAAGTGGCAAAAGTGGGTATGTAAGTACAATATTAACTTTGCTAATGATAATACTGTTATTAGTTAAGGAATTAAATGTATTTATGTAATTATTCATTTATAGCAACAGTTAGAAATATTAAAATATGACATTTAATGTCTAGAATATTCAATAGCACTATATATTTTTTGGGGTTCGATTCTTGATATATAAATATACTAGAAAATCCTTCCTTGATAACTTAGTGTTTGATTATTATTGATTATTTATTGTTAAATTAATAATAAGAAATATTAGTTTGTTATATTTAACGAAATTCGACAGTATATTAGTATTTTATGAGCCAAAAAGCCACAAACTAAATAAATTACTAACCTCCTTTGAATATCCAGGATTAATGAAGAAACGTCCCAGAGGGTTGGTTTTTATTTTTTGTACCAAGTTCACGATATAATTTGGACATTGTGATTTGACTCCGATTATTTTACTGTAAATTACGGTCAATACCAGATGGGTGGAACACAGTACCATCGAGTCACGAAAGAAAGTAACTGAAAAAAAAAATATTAAATTTACTACTTCCCCTAATTTTTTACCATTGTGTACACGTACCTATCAAAGGTGTTTTTACCACATTGGGTGGCAATTGCCAAAAAATATGTTGAACGTACATAAAATGACACAGAAGATTAAAACATCCAATACGAAGCCTGTCTGGATTTTGGAAATCCATAAAAGTCGTCGTTAGAACCAATGTTACTAAAACTAACAAAACAACAAACAATAAAATAATAAGGGATACTTTTAAAACCTTTCAGAAACTTACTTAGGGCTGGAATAACAATTGTGGCAACAAAAATAGTATATTGTCGTTGAATAACATAGTTAATTTTCAACAATGGCTTAACAATAGTTGAACCATTTGTTGAATTAAGATATTTGATTGCTTCAATAGAAAGAAGATTCCATTCTGGATTCGGCGTGAGATCTTCCAAATTTACACCATCAGTTTTTGATTTAATTTTAAAATCGACAGGGTTAGCTAGATTGTTCCAGGTCCCATACACAACTTGACATTCCTGCACGTCAAAGGGATAATAATGTAGCTCGGCTGCACATAAGGCATTGTGACCTGCAGGAATTACACAGATTACTGTTCCTGTTGATTGTGCCAGGCACTTGCTATTGAAACCCTTTTGATATCTTCCGAGAGATCGACCCTAAAGCAAAAAACGAATTAAATAAAAAAATATCTGCAAGAAATGTAAAAGTTATGAAACTTCTGGGCATTTAATTTGAGCTTTTGAAACATTTATACGTGAGCTCTATTTAAAGGTTGGATTCAGTAATTTTATTTAGAGAGAGAGGGGTCAAGCAAAATCTCATTTAAATGGAGGGAGCCCTTGCAAAACATAATTTAAAAGGAGGGGATCTTACCAAATTTCACTAAGGGGGAATTGGTCCAAATTAAAAGAAAAATATCTCGCGCAATTAATGGACGTTTCCTTTAATGTTGGATTGATTCGATAGTTGCTATACCACATGATAATTCATCTCATCTTTGATAAAATCGACACAACACTATTTGTTTATTTATTATCACTTTAAACAATCAAAATGATAATACAAACAAAGAAAATATGTGTTGTTTTTATTTTATTCAATTTTAAACATTTTCTTATTATGCTCAAAAGAAAGAAGTAATGGGTACAGTAGGGTTACATTTTATACACCCCTATTTGTTACCTTCTAAGTTCTGATAATTCAGGGGTCCATATTTCATCTGTATGTACAAATACCGTCGATATGGATTGATAATCTTTGGGATTCCATTTTAATCGTTCATCGTCCCAATGCTATAATTAAAATAAGGTCATTAGGTAATCATAGGAAATCTTTACACTTTTATTGATTAGGGATGACATGTTGTCTTACCATTAGTATCCAACTGTGAACTGATAAAGTAAATTCGTACATATCCTACAAAAAAATAAATTAAAGTAATAATGTTGTCGATTTATAATTTTTAAAATTAAATCAATCAGAGATAAATAATTATCGATCATTAAGGTAATTCTTCTACCCAAACGTTGTAGGGGTTTAAGTAATTTATTGCAATGACGCATCGAATTGAATAAATAAATTATTTAAACCGCTAAAATTGCTGTATTAATTCTTTGAAAGATAATTGTAGTTAAAAAAATTAAAAATTGTTAATATACTCACATAAGTAAAATATTTTAAAAAAAACTTAATGTTAACGGTAATAGGCTGATTTTGCTTTGATCCTGGACTAATCGATTTATCATATTTACACAAGAGATCGAACCTCAATTGCACACTCCCAGATTCGTTAGGTGGCTCTGAACAAAAATCGATCCCTATAAGAAAATATCACAATAATTGATCACTATAAAACGTTAACAAATTAATTATATCACCATAAATCGTTATCGTTGAGTTTAAAATGAAAAGAATCACTACTACAAAAATTGTTTTACAATTAGACATTTTACCTAAACCTAAGAAACTGCCAGGCTGCCAGGAATATACTAACAATTATATGATAACTCGATATTCTGGACATTTTACGCCCCTAGGAAAGAAATTTGATATCACAGATGAACCACGTAGCTGTAGTAAAATAGATAATGATTAAATTGAGTTTTAATGACCCTTCACTTGTATATTTAGCAACAAAAAATATAAATACATATTTTTTTATAATAAATAAAATACTGTATGGACATCGAACCCAAACATTTTTTCATTAAATTAAATAACAACAAAATCGTATTTGTATTTTGTTATTATATTTTTTATAATTTTTTTCTTCAATCAGAGCGCAATTTATTTTAAAATTGAATAAAATTTAAGTAGGTAATTTTATAAATATTTTTTTGTTGAGGTTCAGTTTAAAGCGATTGAAAATTTCCCATTGGATTTAATAATTTTATTTCCATTATTGTTTAATAGCATACAACAAATTATATGTATGTATCTATCATTAACGTGGTTATTCAAATGCAAGAAATTTAACAGACATTGTTAAATATATAACACAATACACAACAATTGTGATTCGATTAAGTAAAATTGCAAAAACAACCCAATTTTCATTTTTCTCTTGCTCCTTCAAGTCAACAATTGTCTTTCCTTCTTCATCATCTTTATCGCTTGAGACAGCAATCTAAAAAAGATTTTTATCCATCTTTCAAAGTCTTAAAAGTGCTCCTAATCTTTTTACCTGAACACTATATTTGAATGTGCCAATGGTTTGTCCAACGTAACTGGACACAATCCAGTTAATAAATTTTGGAGTGTTTGTTTTCTTTTGGGCAATATTTTTAAAGATTATCGTCAGTACGATCAATATTCCACACAGTAATGTCGAATCACGAAAAAATATAACTGTAAGTAAATAAATAAAATAGTTACCTATTAATTAAAATGTGCGAACGTAATTTTATATACATACCAATAAGTGGTTTGTTTCCTGCTATAGGAACTAACCAGTAAACATTTTGCACAAAAAGGAAGTGGCATACTAAATTGAAAGCCCCAATGTTCACCCTGTCAGAAGAATCGAAATCTATCAGAAGAGTTGTTAATGTTACAAACATCAATACTGGAAGACAAAAAATATATTTATAATTCAAAAATTAATTTAAATAATTGATTTGTAAGTGGGGCAGTTAGGAGAATTGAAGGGGTAGGGTTTGACCCCTATCAAGTTAAATTTAGAAAATGATAATTGTATGAAGACTTTGGACCTTTAATTAAGTTGTCCAAAACTCAAGTTTGACTGACCCTGACTTCTAACTTCTGATCATTTTTTTTTATAATCCCTTTGACCCTCCTTTTAACTATAGATCTACCCCAAACCTCTGTTTTTACTCTCCCTTCCTAAATAACATTTAAGCAAAAAACATTCCAAACAATTCCCCAATTACTTATCAGTTTTATGGTAAATCCACGTTCTTACTTCTCTCCCCCAAATTATATTTAATCATAATTATATTACCAATTGCTGGTGCAACAATCGTTGCTCGATACAATGCCCCATATCTCTTCAATACGAACACATATTTTAGATACGGATAGCTATCCCCATTAAACATTCCTGGATCTCTAGTTCCCTTTGCATCCAACAGTTCCCACTGTGGATTTTTAGTGAAGGTATCAAATTGTATGGGGGTATCAGTAACTGTAATATTCATTTCTTCACCATTATGGATCCACGAACCGTATTTCATGTTACACATATGTGTATCAAAAGGGAACCTTGTAAGGTCTGGTACACATAGACCATCGTGTTGGGATGGTGCCACACACTGTATATGACCATCAGATGACGCTATGCAACGGGCTGAACCAATAGCATCAGTCGTTTTAGATAAATCATGCCTAAAACGTAGTGTCATTAATTTTTATCTCCCTAATTAACAAAACTATTGACTTGTTGTAGATGGAGAGATCTGGTAACCAAATTTTGTCTCCTTCAATGTCAATTTTGGTCAATGAATCAAAATCTTTAGGGTCCCATTGAGCTCGTGCAGTAGAAAACCCCTAAATTTATTATTTATTTAAGATAATGACTCATTAAGTAGCTTATTAACTGTCATCTTACCAATTCCAACCAGTTGTTTACCAAAAGTCTGGACTTTTGTATGTCCTGCAATTGTGAAACGAACATACAGTTTTTTTGTAAAAAATAAATAATCATAAAATTAAATAGGATACTAAAGAGGAAGAGAGCGTCAAAGCAAGAGCGTCTCACTAATTTATTTTGGTAGTTATGTGAGATGTAGTGTTTTATTTTATTTAATAAAATCTGTAATAATTATATACTTACAAATTTAATGAAAGCCAGGTGTAAAGTAACTTGGACAGTAACTTTGGTGTCGTAGAGGTCAGGGATGTTCCTACCTACCACTGGTGGGCCTTTATGTTTAAAAGAGCAATACAGACGATTTCTTAAACGCCCTGCAGCTGATGAGGACGTTTTGGTACATGGGTCATCCTGACTGTCTACTACAAAAAAGGAAAAAACAAACGTACAGAGTAATGAAAGTTTAGGGATGTTTCAAACGATTAAAATAAATGAGTTAATGAAATAATTAGGAATAAAGAAAACCATTTATTAAAAAAGAAGATTGAAATTGCCAGCTATCAATACTTTTATTTTTATTTCAACAACTAAAAAATTGGTTTTCAAGCGAATATTAATTTTACAAAAATGAAATTGCAAAAATGCAGTAATAATTGAAATGGACGAGACTGTAAAAATACACATTTTGAAGGTACAATCTTAGGAAAAATAATTAAATTAATTTTTTAATAAAATAAGGTCAATTGAACATCTTACCACATGAGACTAATACCATAAAAAAGTATAGAAGAACAGTTTGGTAGGCAATCATCTTCGCTACTAAATAATTCAGCTGCCATCATAATCTATGATATATAATCCTATTACGCCCCTTAAGAACTGTTTATAAGTTAACTAGCTATGCCCGCGACTTCGTCCGCGTGGAATAGTGACTTTCGGCAGCATTTTAAATTTTGTTCTTCTATATTTTCATTTTCTGGGCCATAAGCCTTTTTACCGACGTCATTACACAAAAACTTTCATTCCTTATATTTGCTCCCTTTAGGGTAAAATTTTTACAAACTTTAAATGTCGTATTTATATTTAATCAAAAGCCTAAAAAATAAGTTTCAAGCCTCTAGCTTTATATCTACTTATCTATCTCTGTACCAAATTCTCATTTAAATCGGTTCAGTAGTTTGGGCGTGATTGCGTAACACACAGACAGACAGAGTTACTTTCGCATTTATAATATTATAGATTAATATAGTTTAATTATAGTTTAAAATAGTTTATATAGCTTAGTATTCAACTACTTTTATTGATCCAAATAAACAAAACCTCTATAACTTTTTACACTTAATATTTTAATTTTCTGGGCCGTAAGCTTTTTGGACGACGTCATTACACAAAAACTTTCATCGGCTAATATTATCCCCTTTAGGGTAAAATTTTTACAAACATTGAATGTCGTATTTATTTATATCTAATCAAAAACCTAAAAAATCTTTAAAAATTACGAAATTTCCGCACAAACTTTCCTATTTCAACCCCTTACAACCCTTTTTTCGAATTAAAAAGTAGCCTATGTCCTTTCTCAGCCTCTAGACTATCTTTGTACCAAATTTAATTTAAATCGGTTCAGTAAATTTTAGGCGAGATTGTGTAGCATACAGACAGAGTTACTTTCGCATTTATAATATTCCGCGAATTCATTTTCATCGATTTTCCCATGGGAATAAGATATTTTCCCGCAGTAAAACGTAGCCTATGTGTTAATCCAGGGTGTCAGCTAACTCCATACCAAATTTTATCAAAATCACTCCAGCCCTTTAGACGTGAAGAAGTAACAAACATACACACTCACAAACTATCGCCTTTATAATATTAGTGTGATTTCATACTACATTAAATGGGTGTAACTTTTGTATTAATTGTATAGTAAGACCCCGATTAGTGGTGTTTCGGTTTTATTATAATAGTATGGTTTCCCAAAAATTGCAAATTGCATTAGGTTACCCCTAAATGCAAAGTAACTTTTCTAGATTGATTCTTCTCTGTAGTTTGTAGTGCCACCTAATTGTACTTTTATCATTTCAAACATTTTTTGCCGTTACTTTAATCATAAACATAGTTATCAATACTATGATGTTCAGTTTTTAATATAAGCGATAATAAAAAACCCAAAAAATGTCAAATTAGTGTTGCCATAAATTTTAAAGTTAATTTTTAAGGGCATAAAAATGTGTCAAGAATAAGTAACAATTGCAAAGGCCTCTGCAACTATAATTGCAATGTTATAAAAACATATTTACCTAAAAGAACTTAAATGGCAAAAAAACTTGGGTGTTTTACTCCCCCTAATGTTGGTGGGCCGGAAGGACCTACACTCTGATGCAAAGTCAGAAGACCCTCTTCAGTCTCCTACAGGAATCGTGGGAATGGGTGGGTGGTGGTTTGGGGGAGAAACAGAAGAGAAGTGAAAGACTCTCTGTGGGAAATTCTACCCCAGCATTTCCTAAATGGTTCAAGGAAACCACAAAAAAAATTGTACCAGAGTGGAACCGGTGGTGGGTGACCTCCCGAATGCTAAGCAATGATCTATACGACTAGATCATCCTGGATCATCCCGCTAAGTTCAAATGACAAAATATCCCACTGTTTATTTTAAGATGGCCTCTTTTAACGCAGTTTCCTATAACGCTCAACATTGAAGGAACGTAACCCCCGGGTCTTACTGTACCTACATTAAAATTCGTCAGATAAAACAAGGGAATAAATAAAAAAACCCATGTCACCCTCTTATTGTAAATGAATACTTCATAAAAATTAAAATATCGTAACCCTACTTTTAAAAGTTGTTTTTTGCGATAATACACTAGTGATGAGCAAAGCAAGACCTTAAAAACCAAGACTCGGATAGTCTTGGACTTGGTCTCGGTTTTGTTTACTGAGTCTTGGTCTTGGTCTTGCTCAAATCGTCTGATCTCGGTCTTGGTCTTACTTCGCAGTCTTGGTATTGGTCTTGCTGAATTTCGTCTGGTCTTGGTTTTATTCTTGGTCTTGCAATAAGGTCTAAACGAACATTTTTCAAAAAATTTTGTAAACATATTGTCATTTGGCAACCATTTTTAAACTTAATTTCACTATCCACAAATTTAAAAAAAAGTTAATTAAGATGTTATAGATATACTTATCATAAAAAGATCTAAAATCAATTATTATTTTTTTGAATACTTTAGTGATAAGCAAAGCAAGACCAAGACTAAGACCAAGACTAGGATAGTCTTGGGCTTGGTCTCGGTCTTCTTTACTCAGTCTTGGTCTTGGTCTTGCATTTTCGCAAGACCAAGACCAATAATTTTGCTCATCACTATAATACACTTGTAATTTATCTGGTTATTTATTGATGAAATATGAAAAAAATATTCTTTTTGTAATTTTTCTATTCAAATTGTTTGCTTGGACGGTGGATTTATAAAAACACACAAGAATTAATACTTTTTATAGTTTTATACCTGTGAATGCTAAGAAAAATCTATTCTTCATGTATAATCAATTATAACTGTTTTCTACGTCTTAAAATCTAATTATTACATTTTTTTTCGTAATATACATATAAATACAAACATTTTGAACAGTAAAAAATTGAAAAAAGTAAGTTTTTCGCATTTTACAGATTTCATTAAAAACAAATCATGTTTACACATATGACCTCTCACTGTGTGGCATTATTTAGATTTTAAGCAAATATGGTTTAGCCCATATTCTAGGAAAAAAACAATTCCTTCCAAATAAAGTTATAAAGATGGAAAAGGAGAAAACTTTACACACCATAACCTAACTTACATACCTATCACAAAGTGAATGAAATATCAATTTAATAATAAGATTGTTTTGTATGTAGTTTCAATTTTTTATACGTACAAAATTATTCATGAAAGTAGATTGTTATAGCAACTGAAAAAATCAACCTTTACCATTTTTTAAAATTATTTGTGTTAATGATGAGAAAACTTTTTATTAAAGATTAATTAGAGAAATACAATACATAACCATAAAAGTATTAAATTTAAACATTTCTACTATTTTTATTTTATAAATACATTGTGAAGGGAAATCAGACGATGAAAATTGATTTATTTTTCGATTTTTGTCATTAAGTAACCAATGAAAAAGCGATACTCAACTTTAGGCCCTTTGTATCAACTGTTTTATTTTGGGTTACAGCATTCTGAAGGGAGCGGATGTTTAAAAAGTTACTTATTTTTTTTTTACTTTGCCCTCCATATTCAGCCTTTCGTCCTTATTTCTAGTTGGTATAAGTAAATCATTGTATGGTACTTGCTCCAAATATAAAAGTGAAACTGTTTACAATTTATAGAGTATAAATGTACCTAATTGCTGCAATATTGATTATAATCGATTTTAAATAATGGTTCTGTGTGCATTGTTCGAGGACAACATGTTTTCGTTCTAGATTTCCTATTTTTCTTCAACCATGTACTTTGTAACGCAACTGATTTTTTTAAATCAGCAATTATGTCATGTACTTGTAAAAGGATTCTGTTTGCTAATAAGACATTCACGCTTAACTGTTTATTCGGGTTGTGAGTTTTTTTACTATAGATATATGTACTAGCAATCGTTCGGAATGTCTAATAAGAACGTCTCTATGTATAACTGGTCAAACCTAAAACTTGCTTTGATGAAAGGGGTTTAATTTTGAGCTAAAAGATTTATCAAATATAATATACCCTATTATATTTTTACATAGGTACATAAATATGTCGTGCTAAGATAAGTTTTACAATTACATGGATACCTAGTTAAAATAATTTGTGTATTGTTAAGTGCACCAGTATACATATGTGTAAGCTACATGTACAGTGTTTCAATCTCATTTTTTAATTGCAACAGGTAATGTGTAAATAAAAATTTATGGCAAATTTTTACAGTACGTTCAGAAGGTAATTTAAATTTGTTATCACACAAATACGTTTTTTTGTTTGCTAAAATTGACACGAACCTTTCCAAAAAAAAACAGTATTACGTTAGTACCTAATACCACAGTTGGTTTAGGTTAAGTGTTAATAGTTTATAATTATAATTATAATTCATATTAATTAATTATTTATTTAAATATACTACGACCTTATAAAAGAAAACTGCGCCTGCAGTGGTACTTGTTATCTTCAGACTTATTACAACAGGTAACAAACAATACGTAGACAAAAATGTATTATTACCAATTTTTACAGTAGGTAGGTAATTTAAATTGTTATCGCACAAACATATTTTTTATTTGCGTTTGAGTAAGTTTTGATTTTTTATCATTTCAATTAATTACTTAGGGGCTGTTCATAAAATACGTCACGTTAAAATTACCTTTTTTTGACCCCCTCCCCCCCGGTTGTCACGCTGTGTCACACTTTCTGTGACCCCCCTGTAAATATTACGCCACAAAAACTTACCCCCCCCCCCCTTTATGAACATGATAAATTTTGATTGATAATACACAAATTTTTTGATAGTCAAAAACATTTATTTTATTTTCATAATAAAATTAAATAAATAAATTAATTAATATCTTTTGTAACGAACAAATAAATAATATTTCTATTTATCAAAACTCCAAGGATTCTGTAAATTTTTTGATAAACGGAGAACGTCACGTTGCTGTAGACTCCCTGTCCCCCCTTGTCACATCTTGTCACACTCAGCAAGACCCCCCCCCCTTGTATGCGAACGTATTTTATGAACGGCCCCTTATTTAAAATTATAAAATAATTTTGTTGTAACTGTACCTCAGTATCAAAATATTATATAGGTAGTGCATAATTTAATTTTATTAATCAATTAATATTATTTTTTAATTAAATTTTATACAAGTTCCACATTATTTGTTAACTAATTCTTGGGGTAGTTTAGTATCATTTAATAACTACGTAAACTGTGTCTTAATTCAGTATTATTTACTAATTAATTGTTTTAGTACTATTAACACTATTAGGTAATGTTTATTTGAGTTCACTAAACTCTTGTGTACCAATTATAAGTTTACGTAATATTAAACGAACGGAACAAACTAGTTTATAGTATTTCAATAAAATTGACCCATTTACCCAGTTTATTTTTTAACAGGTAGACAGACAACTTGTAGGTATTAGCTAGATAGAGGTACAATGGTAGGAGCTACGTTAGTTTCTAATCATATAATAAATAGGTGGTACATTACATGTTATCATTGAATATATCAAATAAGGAAGTACCTACATGTGTACATACATAATCGTACTTATCAAATGTATGTACTTACAAAAAAGAAGATCCTTGACTGTGTTGTTTTCCTTTTTCAGTTCCTCTTAAGATCTAGTATCTAGTTTATACTTAGTGATGTTTTCTATAAGTGTTTTTATTGTTGTCTATTTGAAATTGTGGACTGTTGAATGCCTCGATAATGGTTTGGCCCTTACGCCTCCCATGGGATGGATGACATGGGAACGATTTCGATGTATTACAGACTGTGACCTTTATCCAAACGAGTGCATAAGGTAAAATATTCTAAATATGTATTTTGATTTTAATTGTAATGAAGTCTACTTTTGGTAAAACATTTTTAAAATTTAATGAAATGATAGATAGTATGTAATTGGATTTTGCAGAGTGCAGTAAAAACTATGGGCATTCCAGAATGCAAATAAAGATTGAATAATTTTTAATTAGTGACACCAAAAGAGTGCATTGTTTTTAATTTTATGGTTCATCTTTAATGAAACACTTAAAAATTAATAAAATGATAGCAATAAAGTTTTAAGAATATTTCAGAATGTAACAGGGACATTCCTGGTTGCAATAAAGACATTCTAGAATACAATAAAACTTCCCAATAATGATATTGTATAATGTCGTCCTACCCTTTTAATTGTTTTCTTACATTAGGTATTTTTTAGTGAAAATTTAATTAAAAGACAAGCAGATCTGATGGTATCAGAAGGGTATTTAAAAGCTGGTTATGAATACATAGTTGTGGACGATTGTTGGATGGACAAAAAAAGGGATTCTGATGGACGATTGCAACCTGATCCAAAACGTTTTCCCAATGGAATAAAAGCTCTTGCTGATTATGTACGTGTTCAAATTTTTATTTTCTAAAAATCCAAAAGTATTATCCAGGAAATGTTATACTTTGTAGGTCCACAGCAAAGGGCTAAAATTTGGTATTTATGAAAATTTTGGAACTTATACTTGTGCCGGTTATCCTGGAATGTTCGGGCATGTGGAAACTGATGTAGAAACGTTTGCTTCATGGGAAGTTGACTACATTAAAGTTGATGCTTGCTATTCTTACAAAAACCTTGAAGATATGGAAAAAGGTACTTTGTGGCACCCAAAATAATTTATAATATGAGTAAATTAAGTAATAAAATTTTGAATATTAACACTTTTTAAATTTGCGTTGGTTCATTTCCTTTCCTAGGTTACATTCAGCTTGGACAACTCCTCAACAAAACTGGCAGACCAATAGTTTATTCTTGTAGTTGGCCAGCATATTTTGAACCATTTGGAATCCAAGTAATCGATTAGAAACAAATTTTTTATAAATATTGATTTTAGTGAGCTCATTTTAGGCAAATTACGAAGTCCTGGCAAAGGCCTGCAACTTATGGCGAAACTGGGACGATATAGACGACTCCTGGGGCAACGTAACGAGAATATTAAAGTGGTTCAGCAAAAATCAGGACCGATTAAACCCGTATCATGGCCCAGGACACTGGAACGACCCTGACATGGTAAGTAAATCAATATTATTGATTTATTTATAAGCATACTTGTTATGTGAACAATTGTATTTATTGAATAGTTACTTCTTGGAAACTTTGGTTTGAGTTATGACCAAAGTAGGGCACAGATGGCCATTTGGGCCATAATGGCAGCACCTTTGTTGATGTCCACGGATTTGAGCACAGTCGAACCACGAATAAAAAAGATTTTGCAGAATAAGGAAATTATTGCAATTAATCAGGATCGATTGGGACTGCCAGGAGTTTTACAAAAGACAGTGAGTCACAACTATTTTTTTAGATGAAATTAAATAAATAGAATTTTATTGAAATGTAATTTATACTTAAATACTTGCTTCGATTAATTTGGTACCAATTTCAAAGAAAAATGACCCACATTGATATTAGTAATATTAAAAAAACAGATGAACGCAAATCGTTTAATTAATTACACTAGGTAAATTACACAGGGATGAATTTTGATAGTAGGTAATGAATTGCATAGATATAAGTGCTATTTATGGAAAATATTTTTTATTTTCTTTCCTTATTTCCTGAAAACACCTAAACCTTCTGCTTGTGCCTGAGAAGAAGATTGACTTTGTGACAAATTGATGTTGATATTTGTGGCTTGACTTTGTGCCTGACTTTGAGCTTGACTAGAGCTTCCCCCAACTCCTCCATAACCTCCCTGCGCTACTAAAAACAACAAAATTATAAATAAAACTTAACCAGTAGCATTTTAACGTATTGGTGTCATTCGTTTTGTACACAGACGTAACTGGTATCTAAATTTTGTTGGGTGCTAATTTTACGTTAACACCCTCCCTAGCTTTTGAATTAATTCGTACAATTTAATTACCTTCATAACCATTACCTCCATAACCTCCTCCTGCACCGCCACCTCCTCCAAATCCCCCTCCTCCTCCTCCAGGTCCATATCCTCCATGCCCTCCTGTATTTCCTCCACCGTATCCCCCACCAAAACCGCCCCCATATCCCCCTCCTCCGCCATAGCCGCCACCGCCACCATATCCGCCTCCCCCACCATATCCTCCTCCTCCACCCTGTCCTCCGCCATAACCACCGTCAAATCCGCCTTGGTATCCTGCACTGCCTCCACCAAAACCACCCCCGAAACCGCCACCTCCTCCATAGCCACCCCCCTGAGAACCAATGCTTCCGTAAATTAAGCCTGGACTTTGGCCAAGAAGAAGGTGCTTATGCTTGTGGGGGGTGCGCTTCTCTCTGGGACTTTGTTGGTCTAAAATTAATTGAAATTCTTTAGATTTCATTTATTGAGATTCTTATTAAAATTTTTAATTCTCATTGTATGCAAAGTGTTCAGAGATTTTGTGGAAATTTTAGAGTTTTCATGCATAATAATTAATAGATAATCTTTTTAATTCTGGGTTTTGCATAATTGCTTAAGTATAAGTAAGTAGCCACATATTTGCAAGTAAAATAAATTAAAATTCAAAAATTATTTAATAATAATTAATTTTCTTACCCTCTCCATTGCACCCAACAATACCAAGAAGAAGAACTATTAAAAACGTAACAAACCCACTAAACTTTTGGCACCTCATTTTGTATCGATGAGAAGACCTGACGGTCTATCAAAAACTAAATCTTTATTTTATAATGTTTAATATATATTTCTTTCTTTCGTTATTTACCAGTGAAGTTCATTATCATATTTATGAACTATACCTTGGGTTATTCCGGATGATTCGGAATACCACTTTAACGTTGACAATTATAAATTATGTCGAATCCTACAAGACATCCGTACGAATACGTAAATCTATTTTTCAGATACATAAATTTTAACCTTTAAAAAATACTTAAACATCCTAGTACCTAATGTTAAGAAAAAACACATTACGTATGATATCTTTTATGTACAACACGATCCTGATTATTGATATTGCTTTAGAGAAGTTAATGATCCTAACATAATTATTAGCTACTAACTATGCCCGTGACTTCGTTCGCATTTAAAAAATTTTCCTTCTATATTTTTATTTTGTGAACCGTAAGCCGTCTTGCCGACGTCATTATACAAAAACTTTCATTCCTTATTTTTGTCCCCTTTAGGGTAAAATTTTTACAAATTTTAAATGTCGTATTTATATCTAATCAAAAGCCTGAAAAATAAGTTTCAAGCCTCTAGCTTTATATCTATCTCTGTACCAAATTCTCTTTTAAATCGGTTTAGTAGTTTGGGCGTGATTGCGTAATACACAGACAGACAGAGTTACTTTTGCATTTATAATATTATAGATTAATATAGTTTAATTATAGTTTAAAATAGTTTATATAGCTTTGTATTCAACTACTTTTATTGATCCAAATAAACAAAACCTCTATAAGTAACTTTTTACACTTAATATTTTATTTTTCCAAGCCGTAAGCTTTTTGGACGACGTCATTACACAAAAACTTTCATCGGCTTATTTTATCGCTTTTAGGGTAAAATTTTTACAAACATTGAATGTCGTATTTATTTATATCTAACCAAAAGCCTAAAAAATCTTTAAAAATTACGGAATTTCCGCACAAACTTTCCTATTTCAACCCCTTACAACCCTTTTTTCGAATTAAAAAGTAGGCTATGTCCTTTCTCAGGCTCTAGACTATCTCTGTACCAAATTTCATTTAAATCGGTTCAGTAAATTTTAGGCGAGATTGTGTAGCATACAGACAGAGTTACTTTCGCATTTATAATATTCCGCGAATTCATTTTCATCGATTTTCCCATGGGAATAAGATATTTTCCCGCAGTAAAACTTAGCCTATGTGTTAATCCAGGGTGTCAGCTAACTCCATACCAAATCTTTTTAAAATCGCTCCAGCCGTTTAGACGTGAAGAGGTAACAAACATACACACTCACACACAAACTTTCGCCTGTATAATATTAGTGTGACAAGAGTAATCCATTTTTGATATCTACAAAATTATTACATAATCTGAGAAGAACAGAAAATAATAATAAAGAATATTTTATTTTTCAATTTGGTACGACAGTAATTAACTTGAAACAATTATTAAAAAAATAAGCTAAGTACAAGAAATTTTATTTGGTCCAGTCTCTGCAAGGATTTCTTTTATTATTATTTCTGTGTTTTAATATTTATTTTTGAATCATGCACCAATAAATAGGTAATATCAATAATATTTGCTATTTATTTTATTACACATTCGATCAACATAAAATATTAAAGTAGGTACTAATGATTTTGGTACATAATTAGTGAGATATAGTTTCTTTAATTGCATTAGGTATCTATTTATTTACACATAAACAAAATTTATGTTATTCTAAGGTATTCATAATTTGAATTTAACCTTCGCGTTGTACGGATCTTTCCAGTTTTTGGAAATGTTTACGATAAACGACTCTTGTCTCGTGCATAATATATTAATTAATGATTAGCTGCTTACTTAATTTTTAAAACTGGCTTAAACTTTATACTATTCTTCCTTTTAAAGGTCAAAAATATCGACATTTGGACGAAACCTATTCTACCAATTGTCGGTGGTTCTCATACAATTGCCATTGGATTTTTCAGCAATAGGATCGATGGGTATCCCTATATTGTTGATGTCCAGCTCACGGATTTAGGACTTGACCATACCAGGGGTTACGTACTTTCGGTAATTAATCATTATTTAATCAATTAACAGGTATTTCTATCAGAAAATTTACACTTACAACTTGCGTTCCAATTAATTAAATTAATAAGTAAAATTGACGTTTTGGATCCAAAAATTTTAAGGGTTAATTCGTTTTCTAAATGGCTATTTAATTTGTGCTTTTCCCTGCATAAATAAAATGGTCCATCGAGCCGGATATTAATCCGAAAAAACATCCCTCAAACTAACTTTCTTTCCATGAAAAATCGAACAATACCATTTTACTGCCAATGTTATCTACTGCTATTGATTATTTAATATTCAAAGAATGATGAAAGTTATAATTTGTATGTGTATCACATGGTAGATAAGTTCTTGTGACGATGGCACGTCAAACTCAAACAGAATCTCTGAATATTAATTAAATAAAATATTTATGCAACATTTTATTTTCGATCATAAATGAGTAGATGGTTAGACGTCATCGAATTATTAAAGGTCATCGAATATTTTTAAATTAACGTTAAATTTTAATTAGCTATCTAGATATGTAAGAATAGCTTAAATGCATTTTATAGGTATTTAAAAATCTTTAAAAGAAATTAAAATTTGTTCAAGGAGAACAGCCAATAAAATTTAATGTTCTCGACAGGTGAATTAATTTTAAATTAATTATTAGGTAATACAATATCGAAAATAATTTAAAAACAAATGGGGCTGCACAAACTTTTGTAAAACTTAAACTTTTATTTATTAGATAGTAACATTAACTTTACTTTTAAGAGAAAATTTTTTATTAAAATATTATTTATTTATATAGCTATGTAGATTTCATTTTTATTTATGTATAAACATTTATTTACTGTCTACTGCATAATAATTTTAATTTAATTAGTTTTAAATAGGTGCCGATTTATTTATTTATAATTATTTCGCAGAATCCTTTTGATGTTTATGATCCTGATATTTACTATCCTACGAGCACGTTAAGTGTGAAAGTTAACCCGTCTGGTAAGTAAATAAATTAAGGTTAAACAATTGTATATTAAGAGAAGCCAAAATATTTTATTTTTTTAAGAAGGTTTAGACTGCAAATTGTTGCCGAGTACGTTGGGTTGCCACCATTTTTGTTAATAAGTTACTAAACAATTAATAGAAAACTATGAATGAAAAATAATGTAGTACAGTATTATTGTCATATTTTTCGTTACATGTAAAAATTAAAATGGCTTTTTCTTTATATTTTTCTAACAGTTGAAAATTTTAAAATAAAAAAATATTAATATTGTTTATTTTACAGGTGTAGTTTTATTAAAACTAACCCCTGCCTCTGAAGAAATTTATGATTATTAAAAAATAAAATCCACTAAAAATTAAAACACAAACACCTGATGAATACATGACTGAATAGGTAACAGGAGTAAATAATAAATAATTTTATAATTAATATATTTTTTTTGTTCATTTAGGTACAGATATTTTTTTTCAGAAACCTTAATTGTTGTTGAATTTTTCTTTTAAGTTAATTTGAAATGTAATCGACCATATTACACTAGTCCTGTAATATTTTATTATTGTTATTGTTTCCATAAATATGTTGTAAATTTCTGTTATTTTAATGAAAATAAATATACGTATCTATGTTGTTTTATCTGATAACATTTTTGTTACTTTCTTTTAATTTAAGTAAGTATCTATTTGAAGTTCCCTAGTATCAAAAATGGCACCATTATACGTATGACCAGCCTTTCTGCATTCTTTTTAATAAACCCAAAAACTATTTCTCATTATTTTTATAAATTATAAGTTATTCTGTCCTTAAATATTTTGATATAGGTATTATGAACTATGATTTCCTCTTTTTCTACCCCATTATGGACTCAATTTTTAAAAATTATTTCTTAATATCAGTTACAAATTAAATTTAGATATATTAAAAAATTAATAAGTAAATTGTAATTTATGTAAAACTTGCTATGCCCGCAACTTCGTCCGCGTGGAATAGTGACTTTCGGCAGCATTTAAAATTTTTTTCTTCTACATTTTATTTTCTGGGCCGTAAGCCTTTTTGCCACAAAAACTTTCATTCCTTATTTTTGTCCCCTTTAGGGTAAAATTTTTACAAACTTTAAATGTCGTATTTATATCTAATCAAAAGCCTAAAAAATAAGTTTCAAGCCTCTAGCTTTATATCTACTTATCTATCTCTGTACCAAATTCTCATTTAAATCGGTTCAGTAGTTTGGGCGTGATTGCGTAACACACAGACAGACAGAGTTACTTTCGCATTTATAATATTATAGATTAATATAGTTTAATTATACTTTAAAATAGTTTATATAGCTTATAGTAGTTCAACTACTTTTATTGATCCAAATAAACAAAACCTCTTTAACTTTTTACACTTAATATTTTAATTTTCTGGGCCGTAAGCTTTTTGGACGACGTCATTACACAAAAACTTTCATCGGCTAATTTTATCCCCTTTATTGTAAAATTTTTACAAACATTGAATGTCGTATTTATTTATATCTCATCAAAAGCCTAAAAAATCTTTAAAAATTACGGAATTTCCGCACAAACGTTTCTATTTCAACCCCTCACAACCGTTTTTTCGCATTAAAAAGTAGCCTATGTCCTTTCTCAGGCTCTAGACTATCTCTATAGCAAATTTCATTTAAATCGGTTCAGTAAATTTTAGGCGAGATTGTGTAGCATACAGACAGAGTTACTTTCGCATTTATAATATTCCGCGAATCCTTTTTCATCGATTTTCCCATGGGAATAAGATATTTTCCCGCAGTAAAACGTAGCCTATGTGTTAATCCAGGGTGTCAGCTAACTCCATACCAAATTTTATTAAAATCGCTCCAGCCGTTTAGACGTGAAGAAGTAACAAACATACACACTCACACCCTCACAAATTTTCGCCTTTATAATATTAGTGTGATTTAAAACAATTTCAAATTTATTTTAAAAGGGTGAATACAATAATAAAAAGACTAAAGCAATTTGTCTATAATTTATTGAGTAGGTACCAAAAATGGCACTACTATGCGTGTGACTAGTCGTTTTGCATTCCTTTTAGTATACTCAGAAATTATCTCTTATTTTCATCTACTTTTTATATCCTACAAATTATTTAAATGTAATGAATTTGTAAGTCCGTTTGTCCTTAAATATTTTTACGATTTTTAACAATAATAATGTATTTTCCTTTTTTGTGCCTCTGCATAGACGTAATTCAAGAAACTACCATCTATTATTAAATCTTCTGATTATACAGGTAGGTAATTAGTGAATTATGAACTAGATTAAGAAATTAAGTCCTGTCAGTTTGAGACATTTTCAAATTTCAAAAGAGCAAATTTTTACTTTACTTTTTTCGTACTTATTCTAGTAATATTCTAAAAATACTTCAAAGAATACTTTGAAACGATCTGATCTTTTTAAATGTGTATTATGTGTTGCAAACTGACTACTATACGGAATGGACTGACTATCCTTCACCTTTAACTTTTGGCCACTGTAAACTGTTTTACTGGCGAACAATAAATATCGTTTGCATTTTAAAATTAGAACAATGTCTCGCTACAATAGTTGTTGTTAATTTACATGAATCCTTTGAAATAATAAAAAAAAGCTTATCACCGTTATCTACATCTACATATGTACTACTTCATCATAATAACTAATTTTAAGGAGGGTGTCTAATGTATTATAATAAGGCATTAAATTAAAATGAAATTGTAAATAGCATTTAACCTTTAACTTGGTTTTTGTATTTTTAAGGAAGAATGTTTAAAACTTTATTAAAAAGATACACTAATTTTCTAGTAAGTACCTGGTAACCACAACAAAAAATTATTTAGTTACTAAAATAATAATTTAAATAAATAATTGAAAAGTACAGGAAGATATGTAGGTACTTTGACCACATTTTCATTTCCAAATTGCATATTATCTACAAAAATACATACAACTGCTCTCATTTTTCCACTTAACAAGCCAAAAATAAAAAAAACAGTTTGTAGATAATTAGGTACATGTTGTAAATGTATGTAGAACTGTTTAATTGTAACATTAAAACTTTATTTTGATAAAGAATTATTTTTTTACATAGAAGTCAATTAACTTGGTTGGACTTTACTTTCTTTACGTAAGGGGAACTTTCAACCAATATACGTTACTACTACGTAATAAAGAATAATTAAATAGTGTTGCATAAAACATAAATTTCCGCAAT
This sequence comes from Agrilus mali, assembly GCA_029378335.1. NCBI lineage: Eukaryota > Metazoa > Arthropoda > Insecta > Coleoptera > Buprestidae > Agrilus > Agrilus mali. Next base: position 2,994,129 of record CM055655.1, on the reverse strand, counting down.
AAAAAGCGAAAAGGTCAAATTAGATGTTAAGTAGGTTCCTAATTATAAAAAATATGAGGATCATGGCTGTAAAAAAAATTAATTGAAGATTGCAAATATTACGAAAAATTTTTAATCAGTCAAATTAATCAAAGGTCTGCTAAAATTTGGGGGAATATTTTTTAGTTTGATTTTATATTTTTATTTTATATTGGTACCTTTTTTCGTCTCCCCATACGTAGATACGTGGTAAAAAATTATCTGGAGTATTTATTGAAATGTAATAAAATTTTAAATTACTTTAACAGTTAGGATGTTCATAAATATGTATGTATCAAAAATAAACTATGTAATGCATAATTAATTTACACATAAAATTAATTAAAAATAATTGGAAAAACGCCTCCCTCATTATAATAATATAGTAATTTCATACTCCTACAATATTTTTTTTATTAATATTGTGAACGTAGGCGAGATGAATAATATGTAAAAAAGTTGCTACATTTTATTGCAAATTATATTAGACAAGTCAGTATAAAGGTAATTAAAATGTAAATCCAATACGTGATTATTTTACATTACAATAATTATATTTTTTACGTTTTACCGTACGTATTATTTTCCTGTAGTACTTTACTCAATTACGTTTGTAATAATAATTTAATAATATACTTACGTTGTACTTGAAACCTTATTGTTATTACAGAAATATTTTATACTTATTTGCGTTTGTTGGTGTGGAATTCTATATCTGTGATACTTAATCGTTATAGAACATAGAATACCTTTGCTGTATATGAAATTACTTTCTTATTGATTGTATTTCGCAACATACCTCTCGTATTCGTACTATAAGAATTTAATTAATTAAGATAATTTATATACTTGCGTATAATATTGATGTTTTAAATTAGTCATCAAATAATCAAGTAGAAAATTATTCCTAAAAAAAACACGTGAGATTAGAAAGCATACTTTTACTTTTTTACTACTATAAACCGCTTTTTTTTAAGTACCTAAAAAACTCAGTCTCCATAAGCTGTTTTTATTAATGTTTTGAGTTGTGAACTGTAGGTGCAGTTTCGATCCAATACGTGGTCATTAAAGTGACCTTTATTATTTTCAACAAAGATTTCAAAAATGCAATAATATACTTAATAGGGTGTTCCATTTGAAAAAAATTAAGTTAGGTAGCGCCCTGTATAATCGAAAATAATTTTATTTAAACCATATTTTGAAAAACAATAATAAAGACACAATAAATCCTTATTTGCACACCCTTATATTAAATTTTCAAAATTATAGCAACTTAATAATTTTATATGAATGGGGTGTTTCTTGGAGGATGAACAGTTTTTATCTGGTAACGCTGAATATTTTGAGTACCCGGTGAATCTGTTTGGTACATTTTGTGATAACATTAACCATTATATTGATAAAAAAAATAAAGCTACATTCAATTATTTAAAATGATGATAATACCTAATACAATGGGACAGTTTTTAGTCATGCCGTTTACTTAACTAGAACAAGTCAATTATTTTGAGAAAATTTCCCCATTGAATTTTCTTTTCTAGCTGATATAAAACCAATTTTATTGTTTTTTTTATAATTTATATACCTAGTTGTAATTAAATAATAACAATACAGTAGTAGCAATCACAAAAAAATTATGCATCAGAAGGTAGGTACATACATCTAAAAAAGTTTTGTATTATTAATTTTAGGGAGAAAGTCATTCTTCATAAAAAAATCTGCAGAGCCTAAAACCGAAAATATCAGGTCAGATATCAATTTTTTTCAGTCATATATATAGTACGAGGTTTGTTAAAAAATATAAATTTTGCTCAAGATCAAGAGTAGAGTACTATTATTGTTTTTGAAATATAATAACACGTTATTAAAACAAAACTTATTTCTAATCACATTTTACGTCAAGAAACCGATTTGTAACAAGATATTCCTACTTAAAGAATACTTAATTTTTTTAACATTTTTTGATACACCCCTGTAACTGACGGTTTTGAATTAATTGAAAAGGTTTAAAAAGGGAGAAAAGACAACAATTCCATTTCAGTTTTTGTTAATTAGTTGTTAGTAGTATGTCTTTTCGTCCCTTTTAAGCTTTTACAAAGAATTTAAAATTGTCAGTTACGGGGGTGTATCAAAAAATTGAATATATTATTCAAAATCGGTTTGTTGGCGTCAAATGCCATTAAAAACAAGTTTTCTTAATAAGTTTCTTTTTGTATATATTTCAAAAATAATAAAAGTACTTTAATCTTGAGCAAAATTTATATTTTTTGATAAACATAAAAAAAATAATGATATCTGATAAGTGTATTTTTGGTTTAAGCCTTGCAGAACATTTTATGAAGAATTACTTTATTCCTAAAGCTAATAATAACATACTGTAAGCGTATAATTTCTTTTATTTTTAGCATTTCATTTTGTGTCACAGTTATTGCAAAAATCTAATTTTTTAATCTGCCATGTACGTATAACATCCAATTTAATCTGGACTTTGCACTTCCTTAGTTAATCCCTTCACTTTACAATATAAAACGTAAACAAACATATTATTTGATGTACTTATTAACACTTAATGCACGCTTTACTGCCTCTTACGTGGGTAAGGCTTCGTTAATTAGACCCAAAAACTGCTAAAATAGACCGATCATTGTAGGGGCTATATTACCACCTGGTTTTAGGTAACAAAATTTCCTAGTTTTAAGGAATTAAATTTTATTTAGTTGGAAAGGTACTGTCCACAGATATGTACAAGAAAAATAATTCGTATAGGTTGTCTTTAAAACAGGTAAATTTTATTTAAAATAAATTTGTAATTAATGTTCTGGACTGGTTCAAAACGCGACCAATGCAACATCTTTTTGCCTCTTAGTCGAAAGTAATTACTTATAAGTTTTCTCAAAATCAATAGGTACTTAGTTAATAAGTTTGTTTTTATTTTTTTTTAATAATAGAAATAACAATTCTTTTTTAATAATATTTATTTAATAATAATAAGTGTTAACAATTCATAAAAGCTATAAAAATATTTATATGCACCTAATTCGTTTATTTAATATGACATTACATACTTTAAAGCTTCTCCACATTTTTTAATACATATTTTTTATATATGCCCATACTTCCGTCTTTCACTGGCTCTAAAAACTTTCACAACTTTCTCCACTTTCGTATGCCAGACGTAAATTTGTTTAGTTCACAAGTGAAAATTATTTCAAATTCATTGACCCACTAATTGTACAATAAAATAAAATTAAAAAGAACAATGATGGTTTTGTAAAACAAATACTTTTAATAATTAACAAATAAAATAATAACCATCTTATAAAGTAAAATAATTTAAATAAAAAACATAATACATGATCCAATAAAATACTTACATTAAGTATTTTAGTAAAAAAGGTCAATTAAAGTGTGTATAAGCTGAAAAAAATACTTTTACAAATTAAATAATTTATCGACTGTATTATTTGTTGCTGCTAGTATACCTAATATAATTCATTAGTTACCAATTAAATAAATAAAATGTATAGCCACTAATAATTAATTTAAAAAAATCGACTACAATTACTTAATGTGAAAATAATTTTCTATGTAGAACCATTTGCATAAGCTGGTATTCTTTGGTACTTTCTTCTGTGCATTTCGTCGACTTGGATGAGGTAGTAGGTGCCAGGAAAGAGGTCTTCTGTAGTACCTGATGGTTCATATGGAGCTGTGTGGCAATTTTTCTCGCGCAGTTCCAAAATAGATGAAAACTTCTCAGGACTAATATTCTTTCTTTCCTTTAATTGTAATTGTACATGTGTTAAGCTGTTCACTAATTTTTTAACGTGTTCTTTGTTGCTCGAAATAGTTATGGAATACATGGAGGAAGCCAAACCAGATCCATATGAAAATAATACAACCCTTTTTCCCAATAGTTCTTCTATACTATTTACTTCTACTAAAAGAGAAACTAGACTGCCATACAATGAAGCTGTGTACATGTTTCCAATTTGATTTGCTGCTAGCAACGATTTTTTGGTCTTTTTTTCAAATAAATCATTACTGTAATTGACAAAAACTTTTTCAATTTCTTTATCAAAGTAACACTCTTCAAGCTTCTTATCTTTGTACTTCTTTAAATCAGGATACTCTAATTCAATTTCATTGGTACTCAGCTGTACAACATCATTTAGGACCAGCCGAGACAGTGACTTTTGGACTAGTTTACAATAAGGGGAATGAAAAAGGAAATAATCAATGTCTTTTACACAGACAGACTTCCCCTGCAGTTTACTTGCCTTTTTACAGTAACTTTGGTAACATTTATCCAAGGCATTCAAGTAGCACTGGATAGAAAGTTTACCATCTACAACAGGATACTCAGATGATAAATTTGGTTTGTAAAAGTCATAAGCATGTCTCATATAAACAGCCCGTAAGCCCCTATCAATAACCAATGGTGCATTCGGACCAACCAACATTGCCACTGCTCCTGCTCCTCCTGTAGGTCTTGCTGATCCTTCTGCATATACTGCAATGTCTGCTGTGACCACAAGGGCATACCTTCCATTCCATGCTGAAGATTCTACCCAAGACAAGGCATTAAAAAGGGCTGCTGTACCCCCATAACAGGCATTAGTACTGTCAACACCCTCCAAGTCTAAAACATCATGAGGTTCAAAAAGTTGCATCAGCACAGTTTTTACACTTTTTGACTTGTCAATTATTGTCTCTGTGCCAACTTCTAAACGTCCAATATCCGAATACTTCAAGTGATGTTTCTCCATTAAGTTATGAACTACAGTCAAACAAAGAGAGTTGATATCTTCCCGGTCAGTGCAAAAGCCCATTTTGTCCTGTCCTAAGCCAACAGTATATTTTCCAGCTGATACACCATCAAAAACTTCTAATTCTGTTTGGTCAACATAGTATGATGGAAAAATCATTTCCATTGTAATGATGCCCACATTCTCCGGCCAGGAACCCATTTTTATTGCTTTTTCACGATTAAAATGTTACTAATAACTTGTTTACACGAATGTTTAATAAAACTTTTCTTTAAAATCACAACTAATTATGAGGCACGTTTTCATTATGATTCACCATGAATTATTAGATAACAGGTGATTAAACACAAATATACGATTGTTGGTATTCACAATTTTTATTTGTAACTGGTTAAAATACAACTTTTTCTTATTTTTGTCGGTCTACTATCTCCCTACAACACTAAATACTACCGCATTGTACAACTGCTCTTATACCGCAATGTGCTGCAGTAATGAATGGTTAGAACCCGGTACACTCGAAGATAAATATGCGACTTGACCTGCTCAACACCTGTTCATAACAATTATGAACTAAGATCTCAGGTGTTGTCTCGAAGTCTCGCAGGCATTAAACATAAACGATATCAAACGAGTTCCACCCATCCAATCACATTTTCTTCCATTTCCCCCAATTCTTATGCACTAATTACGATTGTAACCCAGACTTTGACCCACTTATTGCCACAATATATTTATTTATGTTTATTCCAAGAACAATTAGTGATAAAATTACTAAATATTACTGTTACACCTGATCATACGACACTTTATTACATAATTGCAGCAACCAACAACGTAATATAATAATATAACACGTGGTTTTAAATCATAAAAGACGAGAATATAGATATTGTTAATTCATTTTAATCTATAAATCCTGATTAGGTTAATTAATAAATGTTTTTTAAATTTATCTGTTATGAAGTTTGCATATACATCTGTTGTTATTTGTTGCAATTTAGCAAACGTCAACCATTATTTAGCCACTATTAAATGTGACTATGGTCTGTAATCTATTGATCAGTCAGGGACCATAGATTTCAGTGACGTAAAAACATGAATTAAGGGTTGTTTAACCTCATTTCATTTGGTTCTGTAAATAATAGAAAAAAGCTGTAAAATAGCAAAAAAGAGTGTGTAAAGTGCATTAATTAAGATTTATACGTTACTAAAATTGATATAAGAATATAAATTAGATCTGTAACCGTACCAAGTTCCCAGCATATATGAATAGTTTGTGGAAGAGGCAGTGAACAACAAAAAGACAATGTACAGCCCCCGAATGCCTTAACTTTGATTGTAACAATTTAAAATGCATTTCCACAAATAAACATTTCTATAAATTGAGTACAATAATGGAGAAATCACGCAATTGTACATCTGAAACTAGTGGTGCATCTGAAGAGGATTGTTCCAAATCAAAGTGTACTCTTTTAGCTGATAAATACCATTTAAATACAGATCTGGAAAAGAAACTACAAGAAGAATACCCAGAAGTTATTAAACTTATTAAATTATTACATAAATGTATTAAAAAGCAGAAAAGAAAACTCCATGTACTAAAAGGAAAATTGAAAGTAAGTAACACCAATAAATTGTTACCTGTACATATAGGATCAATTCCTCTTGCTCTATTGTTTTAATTTGTTGGGTTTTACAATGAAATGTTGTTTTATAGAAGCATAAACAAACTGTAGAAGTTGGAGTACAAACTGATAATTTATTAGAAACAGAAATATCTAATGATAATTGTAACTTAATTACTCAGGGAAGTATAACTGAAGAAATTACACAGGCTGCGGAACTGGCAGTTCAGAATAGTGGTTTTGTTTTTGAAGAGACATCTGGACTTTATTATGATTACAACACTGGATATTATTACAATGCAGTAAGTATTTTAAGCAATATAGACTGAATTATCTTTATTTATTGTATTTAAAACTATTTCTTTTATTTACTTTTATTTATTAATGTATATTTTGTCCATACAAAGTTTATAAGTATAACATATGTAGTGGAGCCCAAGTACCAAGAGAACCACTTTAATTACCATTAATTGTATTAGAAAAGTTCATAAGTGAGTGATATTCAATTTTCAGGAACTTGGCTTATATTATGATGGAAACACAGGAGTTTACATGAGTTATGAGGCTTCCACTAATTCATACAAGTTTCATTCTAAAGTGGACATTTCTTCTAAAAATCTAGAACAGGAACCTACAAAACCCAGAACCAAGACAAAGCGAAAAGTTTCTAACCAGGAAAAAAAACAAGTAAGAATTTTTGTGTATTCTTGAGAAGGTAGTTTGGTTAACGGTGCTGTTCGTTTTTAGGTAATCAGACCTTGCAATATGGACCATCTTTCCAAGTTTTTTAATCAAATGAATTTAGACAATCTTCGTAATGTTTCCTTGGGTATATACCTCTCTGTAATTCAAATCTATTTCTAGGATTCCAAAAAGAAGTGCCTTCCAAAAAAACCAGACATAAACGAAATAAATAAAAAAGAACTGGAAGAGGGGGAATGCTCAGATACTGAAAGTACTGAAGAAGAAGAGTCAATAACTGGCATTGAGAATGAAGATAGTTTAGATAGTGGTATTTTTTTTGTTTTTTTTTTTTGAAATTTACAATAATAGTTCATTATTTTATATTTGTCTAAAAAAGCTACAAATCATGTATGTGAACCTTTTTCTCACTTATTGGCAGGCGCTGCCTTTAGGAATCCTTAGATTAATTAATTTCAAACAATTATAAAGTTTAATAATTCTTGTAAAAGCTCTAATAATATGATTAAATGTTGTAGACGTTTCAAAGCGATGGCCTCCCTGTATGCGAATAATTGTGGAGGAAAGCACTGTAGCAAAATTAAAAATTGGTTCCTTGTACATAATAACATACGAGGGCGGTTCTTTGGGGAGAGAGGGTGACCATTCCATTTTGATACCCGATATTAACACGAGCAAACATCATTTGAAAATTTCGTTTGATAAAGAATCGAATAAATTTTTGGCGACCGATTTAGGGTCAAGAAACGGGACTGTACTGAATGGCATCCGAATGTCTGCATCGAAACAGGAGAGCGAAGCCCAAGAAGTTGCACACGGTAGTAGACTACAAATTGGAACGACAGTTCTACTGTGCCACATACATAATGGCAATGAAACATGTGGGCTTTGTGAGCCTGGTCTCATTCAAAATAATGTAGTTGGTAAGTAATACTCCTATAATATTTCTAGAGACTAATAAAAGATATTGTATTGAGTTGGCAGTTACTTTGTGATAGTTAATCATATTCAAAATTATAATTAAAAACACTAATTTTGTTTTTCTATCACTTTATTTTGCACAGATTGCGACTATGTTGCCGAAAGTATAGTCGCAATCTGTGCAAAATAAAGTGATACAAAAACAAAGTTAGTGTTTTTAATTATAATTTTGAATGAGACTAATAAAAGTGTAATTAGTTAATTTGAATCCTTTTTTATAGATGAAAACAAAGGTGTTCCTGTACCAAGTGTTACAAAGGGAATACAGCATAAAAAGGAGCTTCAAAGACTGAGAAAGAAGTTTGGGATATCGGGCCACGATATTAGTAATGTCCAACTGGCAAGTGGGTACTCAGATCGGGCCCAAGCTAGAAGAGAAACAGTTGGAAGCCATAATGAACATGAAAAGACTGAAGTGGCTTCAGTTGAACAGTAATATACTTGAGAAGTTTTAAGGGAATAATTTTTATTTATTTATTTTATTATAGGTCCATTAAGCCGAACAATATTGGGTTCAAGATGCTTTCGAAAATGGGGTGGTCAGAAGGGCAGGCACTTGGAAAGGAAGGGTCAGGAATATCAGAACCAGTAGGTCTTTATTTTTTAATTTCGAAGAATATAAGATACATATCAGTGTTTTTGTTATTGTTGATGATTGTACAAATGTAAGAATCTTCAATTAGTTTTATTGCTTTCATCAAAAGTTATTAAAAAAAATATACCTACATAAATTAGAAACGTAGCATTTGAAGGATTCTTATATATGTATTAAGATTAGAAAAAGTTTGTATAGATGAGGCTTTTAACTCTTGTAACTTCATTTAAATAAATAAAGACACAGGATTTTAGTTATAAATAATTTATTAAATTGTATTTTTATTTATTTAGAAAAAATTAGATTTAATTTATTGTTTTGTCTTTTGTGTAGATCCAACCGAAGGCAAATTTTAACAGTGCCGGTTTAGGAAGTAGCCAAGGGGAAGTCCCTGTAAATCAAAACGAAAATACCAAAGGAAATATTTGGAAAAAGACCCAAAAGAGATTTCAGCAGCTCCCAACCAGCCAGAATATATTTGAAGATGAAGAATCAAACTGAAACAATGAATCAATTAAACCAGCAATCATTTAAATTATCTGAGTAATTGTACAACGTTACGATTATTTTTGTATTTTTTTAGTTTCTATATACCTATAAGAGAATAAAATAGACAATAGATAATTAAAAAAGAAAAATCGATCCCAGTTAATTCAAGTTTTGATTTTTAAATGAAAGATGAAAACAATATCTCTTAAATTATTTGTTTGATAACAAATTGATTGCCATGATAAGGGAGATATTATTTATTATGATCACAGATCGATTACAAAAAACTGTCGCCATAAATAGCACAGGAAATAAAAGATATGTAAAAATTAAAAATACGAAAATAAAAGTAATTCGCCGTCTGAGTCTGTTTTTGACGTAATAAAAAAAACAGAATATAAAGTTAAAAGACATACATATACGATACAAGATAAACCACTTTCCATAAAAAATAATAAAAATAAAAAGATTTTCTACAAGAATTTTTATGGTTTACATACCTTTTTATACAATATCTATCTATTTCTTATTAATATAATCAGTGTTAAATTTCATCTATTTTAGGGAAAACCGCATCTAAATCGATTAAGAATTAATCATAATATCGGTCTTTACAGTTTTCTTATTTTTATACGCTTTTACGTAATCATAACCTAACTTTTAATGCAACGAACTATACTCCTGGCGGCATCGAGGGTGACTAACTCAGGAATATGTCAGGAATGCAAGTTCATTGTTATATAACTGGGTCAATCGGTCAGCGTGACAGGTGGCTGGACAGGTGGCGCCTATCTCTGTTTACAGTGGCAGGTGCAGCGCATTGACCACGAAATTCCATGATGGCCGCCGACGCAACAGCGAATCAGATGCAGCCAAATGCATAGCGCCCAATTAAATCATTGGGAACAGCATTCCTAAGTCAGTAATCCTCAGTGCTTTGTAGGGTGTACTTCGTTGCGTCAAATTGTAGGTTGTAATTACGTAAAAATATGTAATTAAGGAAAATTACGTTTAAATGAAATTAGTTTAAAAAAGTAAATTAAGCACTTATCATTATTATAATAAATATTAATGAAACGATTATAAAATGCCTTTAAAGAAAAGAATATCTAATAAATTTTACTAAATCGTATTGTATTTAAAAAAAACGTGTGCAATTCACACGTGGTAGAAATGAAACCTTCAAAAATTTTGGTTACTATGCCTTGGTAAACACGAGTGGAAAATAAGAAACACTGTATAATGCTTCCTATCTCATTTTCTCCCACCCTGTCTCTTTTTACTGTCGCTTTTTCGTTTCATCGACTTTAAAATCACAACAGTATTATAGAAGTTTTCACTTCAAAAGGAAATATATGTACCTACAAGTATTGTTAATGATTATAAATTGGATAATTTATTTGTGTTTTAATTAACGTGATGTTTTAAGAAGTTTTGGTAATACCATAATATAAACAAACACTTGTAAATATGAATTAGAAATAAAGAAATATCTTTTTTACCTAATACTGTGATTTTTTTTAAATATATAATCGCAATTTAGTCCTACTAACCAAAAATATTTAAGCACCTAGTTTTCTAGATATCTACTGGAATAATTTTTAATGCAATAACGATAAACACATATTAACAGTCTTCTATTAATTAATGGCGAGTTATTGCCATTAAAAAGTAACTTATGTGGGCGACTTTTTACATTTTATTGCACTAAAAGGTGTGTATTAATTTTCTGAGGTAAAACAACAAATATTGTTTAGTTCGAATTTTTTCCAACAAGTGACGCTTCGGTGCAGATTTAAAAGGATTTAAATTTAAATTGTACACAACATTCTTTCGTTTTTCAAGAAGAACGATCAGGACCTTGTTTACGAAGATGTATACCAAAGAGGGGGTATTTATAACAGATGTACAACTTCAAGGATATAGTAAAACAGTTTCGTCGTGTTTATTGTGTATTAAAAGAAAATAAAAGTTATAATGCGTAAACGTATAATAAATAATAATTATTATATACAGTGCGGTGCTCATTTTAATAAAAAAGGCACTTTAATTAGTTGCAACTTAAGAGGTAAAAATATATTTTTTTAAGAATCAAAGTTTATTTACTTTTAAAGTATTGCAATTAAAGAATAAATAACCCTCTGTCTTTTTGAAAAAATGTTTGCATTTGCATGTTTATCATTTAGGTAAATTAATTATAAAACCATTGAAGAAATAATTATCACATTAAGTAATTGATGTTAATTTAGAATACACTTTTTTGTGTTTATAAAGTATATTAGGTAAAAGATATTTGAGGTACTTTATTTAAACAAAAATCTAACTAATTTGTGTTTTTATTATTTTCAGATCCTTCAAAATTGGATTTGCCATGAAGTTACAGTGGTGGGTAAGTGGGTAATTAAATTATTTAATTATAATATATATATAATATAAATTTTGCATATCTTTTTGAAAATATACTGACATTTAAGGTTTCTTCAATTTATTTTATTATGGTTAAAATTCGTGACTCATTGTTAGGAATTTACAAAGATTTTTAAGTAGGTATTTCAAGTAATAAATTATCAGAAAATTTCTTTAGATCTACAATTTTTCAGCTGCTCATTTTAGTTTCAAAAATAATATTTTAACGTGATGAAAACATAATATAATGGTACTTAGTTATTTTATGCTTAGCTATTTTTATAAAAGTATAACGAACGATTATTTATTAGATAGATAGCTTTCTATTTTAATTCGCGTTTAAATAATTATATTTGTTACCTTAAAAATATTTCTGAAACACTTTTCGGTTATTAGGTCATCAAAATAATAGGTAGCAAGAAAATCTTTTTATCTCCTTGGATTTACTTCTTCTGAAGATATAAATACCTAAGCTTCTAAAGCGAAATCGAAATTGCACTTTATATTTTTATAATTTTATCCACTTTTAAATTCTGTTGGTATGTGGACAATATTTTTGTGAGTTGTGAAGGATTTTAAGTGTTCCATGTTAGGGTTATTACTAGAACAAAAATTAAATACATTGTACCAGAATAAACAATATTTTATTTACATCTGCAATTTATAAAATAATATTTACTTTTTTTACAATGAAACAGTCTTTCAAAAACAATTTTTTTTCTTCAATTCAGTCATGATTTCACCTGTTGTTATCAACAACAGGGGCATCAATAAATTGTTCCAACAATTCACTCACTGTTTGATAACAATTTTCGAGGGACTTCAACTGGTGGTGCACTATTTTGCTAGTTTCAAACGGTACGTCGTTTTGGAACTGTTTTTTGTCAGGAATTTTGGCGAAATCGAAATTGCACTGAATATTTTTATAAATTTCATCCACATGATCATCTTTCAAATTCTGTTGTGATGTGGACAACATTTTTGTAGAGTTGTGAATCCTTTGGGTTATTTCGGATAAATGTTGCAACGTTTCGAAGGATTTTAAGTCTTCTATGTTGATATCATCGAGGGTTGGTTTCCTTTTTAAAATAAGGGCTCGTTCTGTGGCGTATCTCCCTAACAAATAGCCTAAAAAAAAATTTGAAATTATTTAATCAAGAACTAAAAAGTTTAACAATCTTCGAAACCTTCAAACAAATTTGTTAAGGGTTTCTTTAAAGGATCGTTTATTTTTTATGCAATGAACATTAAAATATTATTTTTCAAAATAAAGAAATATTTGCTTACCCCCAAGTAGAGCAAAAAAGGCGATAGAAAATAAGAAACTAACACAAAGTCTTTTCGACACAAACTCTCCGCTAGTATCAGTGCACCGACTTGTTTCCAAACTCAAAACTCTTTGCATTGTACAATATAAACATAAACAATATCAAAAACAATACAATCCACTGTGAGCACACATCACAAACTTTAATTTCATTTTATTTTATTTTTCATTAATTATTCCGGATTGATTTAGGGTTGAAACATTTTTTTTTCGGCTTTTAAATAAATAAAATATACTATCTATTAATAAATTTTACCATGGGACTTGCGGGTACAGGAGCGTGTTGTTTTTAACAGGGATTAGCGCGACACAAACCCTGGCACCTGCCCAAAGATCGTGGGTATTAATAATAATAAGACTACCGAAATACTATTATAATTACTTGGAATATTGTTTAAATCGCGTTTAACAATGTTGTTGTCTTTTTGTGTTGGGATTGGTTATTAAAAATAGAAATATTTTGCGAGCGCGAGACGGATGCAAGGTGGCCTGTGGTCAAGCGACGATGATTCCGTTTGCCAAATTAATCATTTTGGATTTCAAGGACCTTTTAAGGCCGAATCTGGAATCGTACGGGAAGATTTATAAACTTAATGGTCCATAATAACTAAATATATTCGAGTTTTGAAAACATTTGTTGGCATTATAGATAACTATGAATAAGAATAAGATCCTTACACAAAATATTTTTATGTACATGTATTTTAATTAAATTAAGGAAAAGCACATTTATAAAAAACAATAAACTATATTCAATACAACGTTTCGACCTGTTTTATTTGTATTAAGTAAATATATATCACGTTTGAAACGATTTTTAATGCCATAATGACAAACACATATTTACCAATTTCTTACTAATTACCTAATGGCCAGTTATTGGAATTACATTAAAAAATAACTGATAAGGACGATTTTTTACATTTTATTACATTAAAAAGTGTGTATCAATTTTTTGAGGTGAAACAACATGGTGTATTAAGAGAATATAATGAGAGTGCTTAAATGTTGTTAAAATATGTTTAATCAATTTTGTTATTGATATTTTAAAAAATAAGAACATTTAGTACTAAAAGTTACAAAATTTTAATTATGTCCCTATTGCAATCTTACTTTTGAGATTTTTTTAAGGCATTGTTAGTAAAGTTTTATAAATTATATATTAAACTACATGAATGCAGGACTATAATTTTTAATAGACTTTTTTTATTTACTCATAAAGTAAGTCTCGTGTCTTGAGATCATCACCAATAGCATAGCACAGTTTCCTTGTAAAGCTTTGGATAATTTCTGGAAGATTCAACTTTTTTCAGAATTTTTGTTTTAGTGGTTTCAAAAACAGAAAGGAAACCATAATTTTTAGCCCCTCACATTTTTAGAATAATTGATTTTTAAATATCATTTCTTAAAATTTTAGATGGTCTTCAGAAGATTTAATTTCTTTTTTAAATTCGTTTGAGAAGTCACAATAACATAAACGAGACCTAATTTTTAATTAAACACATTTCTTATTTTGAATTTACACAATAGATAATTTCTAATTCTGTGTGTACCACATTTATGACTTCAGAATAATAGTTTTTTGTATTTTTTAATTTTTGATATTTTGAATTGTTTTTTGAAATTTCTCTTTTCTGAAAATAATTGATTAATCTTGTCCTAAGAGGGTCAGATAATAGTCAAAAAGCACAGTTTGTTTGTAATGTTTTAAAAAAGGGACCATACTTTTTAACTACCCATATTTTTAATTCTGGATGTATCTACACTATATGATTACACAATCATAATTTTTTACTGCTTTGGTTCCTTATAAATTCATCTTTGTTTTTCAGTATGTTAGGATAATTTATTTTTAAGGGTTCTAACCTAAGATTATCGTCATTTATTATCGGTATTTGTTGGAAATTTAAAAATACTAAAGAATAAAATAAAATTTTGGGTTTCTTTGTCAAATAAATTTTGAGACATAATTATCTGGCATAAAAAAATGTTTTTTTTTGAAGTTTTATGTAACAAATTTTACGAGTTACATAATCTTCGCATATTTCCTGAAAACTCGATCATCTCGCATTCCTCACTATTGGCACACAATAACCTAATCTAGGGATTATTTTCTCCCCTCTTTACTCCTGTTTGTATCTGATTAACCCTTATATCTGTATATTTTTATTTATGTTTATTTGTGTAAAGTTTAGGAGGTTTTAGGTTGGATTTGTGATCAGGTATTTAGGTTAGAAGGTAAGACGTAGATAGACGGAAATCTGCTCTAATTTAACTGTAATAATCGTAAGATCGTATATCTAATAATAACCGGGACTCTTGTGTCGTCTTAAGGAATATATATATATATACTAGGACCAGTATAATATTATTGTGATGTTATTAATAGCAAAAAAGGCAACAGATGTCTCCCGGACAGTTTTGAGCAGATCACGTGCTAACCACTGTCTTAATAAAGTTAAAAAAGTAAGATTTTTAATTTCTTTTTTTAATAAACATAAATAAAAAATTATTGCTTCTGCAAAAAAGGAAAAAAATACCTAAATATATGAATTATAATAATTTATAGGCAGGGAGAAAAAGGGGAAGTCCTCCAGGCTTAGAATTTTAAAGGGTTTCTAAAATAATTAAGGACCTCATTTTTTCATATTTTAGGGGAATTCTCAAGAGTGAGGCTTTTAATAAGGTCTCAAAAATTGAGATTTTTTTTCTCTTTTTTTTACTGCAGAACTGTAAAAAAGAAATACTTTTGTGTGTTTGGGTTCCTTGTGGTCCTAGTTGTGGGGTTTATTTTCAAAATATTACATTTATTAATACACTTATCTAACAATAATTTATATATTTTATAATTACAAAAATTTCGTTCCGTAGGGACTTTAATTTTTAGGTATAGAAGTGGGTAAAAAAATTGGGTATTGTTAATAGGTTCCCAGGCAGTTCATATAAAAAATTAAAAGGTATTCAATTATGGATATATTTTGGTAAAAATTATAATACGTTGGCAACAAGATATGACAATATTTTGTTTTTTATTGTTATATGAGGGTTTCTTTGTTGGCCCTTACAAAATTAGCAAGGATAATTTCCATATTATCAAGAGCGAATTTTGCTTGCTTGTATAACTTCCCTTCCCTGATTTCTTCAGGTTCGTTTTTCAATAAGGTTGCAGCCTCTGTTAATATCTTTTTGGATTCCTTTATAAACAGAAAACCAAAGCTAATAAATTATGTAGTAAAATATTATGAGTGAGGAAAACTTATCTACTAATGAATATCACACTAATATTATAAAAGCGAAAGTTTGTGAGTGTGTATGTTTGTTACTTCTTCACGTCTAAACGGCTGGAGCGATTTTAATAAAATTTGGTATGGAGTTAGCTGACACCCTGGATTAACACATAGGCTACGTTTTACTGCGGGAAAATATCTTATTCCCATGGGAAAATCGATGAAAATAAATTCGCGGAATATTATAAATGCGAAAGTAACTCTGTCTGTATGCTACACAATCTCGCCTAAAATTTACTGAACCGATTTAAATGAATTTTGGTACAGAGATAGTCTAGAGACTGAGAAAGGACATAGGCTACTTTTTAATGCGAAAAAAGGGTTGTAAGGGGTTGAAATAGGAAAGTTTGTGCGGAAATTCCGTAATTTTTAAAGATTTTTTAGGCTTTTGATTAGTTATAAATAAATACGACATTCAATGTTTGTAAAAATTTTTCCCTAAAGGGGATAAAATTAGTCGCTGAGAGTTTTTGTGTAATGACGTCGTCCAAAAAGCTTACGGCCCAGAAAATTAAAATATTAAGTGTAAAAAGTTATAGAGGTTTTGTTTATTTGGATCAATAAAAGTAGTTGAATACTGAGCTATATAAACTATTTTAAACTATAATTAAACTATATTAATCTATAATATTATAAATGCGAAAGTAATTCTGTCTGTCTGTGTGTTACGCAATCACGCCCAAACTATTGAACCGATTTAAATGAGAATTTGGTACAGAGATAGATAAGTAGATATAAAGCTAGAGGCTTGAAACTTATTTTTTAGGCATTTGATTAGATCTAAATAAGACATTTACGGCTTACGGCCGAGAAAATAAAAATATAGAAGAAAAAAATTTTAAATGCTACCTAAAGTCACTATTCTACGCGGACGAAGTCGCGGGCATAGCTAGTTTGTTAATATAACACAACTCCTATCCTTACAAAATTAATAAACGAATTTGTGGAAGGGAGTATCACAATTAAAAACACTACTTAAATTAAAAAAAGTAGTAAAGTAGATTATACGTACCTGCAGGGTTGAAAAGAAGTCGCCTTGTCCTTCTTCCCCAAAATTCGTCCTCCTCCTTCCAATTTCTGCAATAGCAGCGTGTTGTTCATAAAGTATGGTGCCCATAAGACGATTTTCAGCTACAAATATTATTCACAATAAATAATGTTTTTTTATTGACCCTAAATACATACCTGGCGCTAAAATTTGAACAAGTGAACCCAATTGCTTGCACAGTTGCAGTTTTAATTGCAAATCGTCGTCTGATACACCTGACAAACCTTCCTCAAGTTCCATACCAATAATTTCTATGAGTGCTAGTCTCACATCGGTTAAGTAGAAATGATTTTTTGGAAGGACGTTGCTGTAGTATTCTAAAAATTTTTTTGATGAAGACGTCGAATCTTTATCCATTGCCTGAAGGTCTTGTCCAACGTGTTCTACAATATTGTGAGCTTCTTCGTCATCTATTTGCATGTTGCAGACGTTACAAGTCCAAATTATTGGAGACGTTACATTTTCGTTTATAAAAGTTTCAGGAATTAAAATACCATCACATTCTCTAAAAAAGATATTTTATAATTTATTATTAAAAAACAAAAATCATAAGTAAGTTTATTGTAATTTAGTTTCCAATCAACAAAACCTTTCTGATGATAAATAACTTCTTACTTCAGTTTGCACCTCAAGCAGCTGAGGTAAGTTCCAAACTCAGTTGGGTCAGTACATCTAGGACATGTACACCAAAAGAATTTAGTTTCTGAAAGGTGATATCGTCTGTTGGGGGTTCCCCAAAGTGGGTCTGTGTAGCAAATGGTAAGATGGTCACCCTTCTCTATTGGAACCCCTGCGGTTATCAAAACTTCCCCTTTAGAAGTAAAAGTTTTGCAACAGTTAGCTTTGCAACTGTGTTGAAACATTGACGCCTTTTTTGTATACAGCCACAAAGGGTGGTTTCTTTAGGGGAACTTCGTGGCCATTTACCTGAAAATTAGGGTGGTTTTATTATAATATCTTAGAATTTTGGGGATGTAAAGCTATAATTACCGTAATAATTCCACAAAACCTCAGTATTTCTTCATCACTACAGATTTCTTCTAATTGAAAAAAGGTCCTTAAAAATTGAGCTACGAAAAATTTGTCCTGTTCATATTTCTCAGTCTTTTTGCGTTCTTCACAGTGTGATTTTAACTTATTTAATTTTTCCCAAACGTCTGGGAGGTTCTGTTTTATATAAAGACATCTGAGGGGTGTTATGCATTGGTAGTTGGGGTGGGGGGCGTCAAAAACGTCAATCGTTACCTAAAACGAAAAGAAAAATGAGAACATTGACTCATGATATTAAGAAGAGAAGTAAAGATGAGGTAGACAATCAATTTTTGACTGATTATTATTATTATTATTATTATTACCTTCTTTCCAACTGCTGTTGTAAATGAGCATTCAGGAATGTGATTGGAGGAATTCTCACAACGTTCGCTGCAAACAGGCCAGCCACATTTTCCACAAGGTCTGCTAGTTTGTGAGTTTAGTCCTTTACCACAACCCAGGCATATAGGAGTTGTATATTGAAGTGGTCCCCAAACTAAGGGCAACTCCTGAAGGATCTTTTCACCCTTTTTTATAGGTTTTGTGGCTTTTAAGTGGCGTCCAAGGTGAGGATCCTCGAAAACCTTGTAGGACACAAAGGGAAAATTACAAATTAGTTATAATTTCCATTTAGATTGCGAAATGGGGTGAATAATTATGAAATATTTTGTATAAATAATGACAACTGTTTAATTTGATTGTCTCTATCACTTTAAATTAAGGGAACCCCTAACAGATGATATCACCTTTTCGATTAAATTCTCAATATCATTCCATCCCTAAACTCTAAACCAAGATAATAAAATCATCCTACTCTTCATATCAAATGGGAACTCTACCCTTTGTGCCTTTATTCTCAATTAATCATCATTTAATTAATTAATTAATTCGAAATTAGTAAAAAAATGTAATCATGTTATTATCTACAATTACCTTGAATGGAAAGCAATATTTCTTATGTGTTTTCCAGTCAGTAATTTGATGCTCTTTGCTGCAATAGAACACGTTCAAGCATCCCCCGCACTTTTGTTCAGCAGATTTTTGACATACCGCACATTTCGATAATTCCGGCATAATTTATTGCCCAATATTAGGTACCAAGTGCTGTACTACTTACAATTAAAAATTGCATTAGAAATGAGTGTATAATATTTTCGTTGTTGTTCAACTGCTAATGTCAGTGAACTAAATTTATTTCGGAATTAAGGCGCTACGTTGGGTATACTAAAAATAACGAGAGTTGTAAAGATCGGCACAAGTCATAAAAATATACAAAAATACTTATGTAGGTACGTACGTAAACATATGTACGTCTTTATTGCAATTAATATTTAAATAAAGCCCTAATAAAATATACAAAGCTGAATATTGCATAATATTTCAAATAATTTAGTACAGGTAGCTTAAAAGAATGCAACACCCTGTATATTATTTTTCATTATTTTTTACTTTTTTGTTTTAGGTGTAATAGATATTTTGTATGCAAGTATTTAAAACATTTTTAAATTTTTTTTTAGATTATAAGGGGACAGGAAAGAAATTAAAAAAATAAATTTTAAACTATTAAGTATCAATTAATGTTATATTTCAAATATTAAGGTTAGTTAAAGAAGAATATGTTTTTATAGCCAATGTTTTTGGATTTTATTAAATATGCAATTTAATAACAATACAATTTTTTCAAAAAAATATTTAGGTGATGTCAAAATGTAGATAACGTTTCAAAAAATTGTTTGAACTTGAGCCACGAAATAATTTTTGCTGTAAGTCGGGATCCACCTCTACTATAACATCATTAATTTATTAAATTAGGAAGAGGATGAGGCTTGTTGAAAGCGAAAGGATTATTTAATTAAAGTCAGATTAGTTCGCTATTCATATCAGTCATCACTCATGAAGTGAGGTGTTAAAATAAAGTTCTGTGCCAAAATGATTACTTATATTTATTTACTTTGCATTAAAATCTTTTCGAAAAAAAAATATTAAATAAAATTTAGGAAAATTAAAGTAAAACGGTAGTACATGTGAATTTGTGTAGGTACCTGTAGGGTAAACGTTTTAAAAAAGTTTAAATTCAAATTAAATGCACACTAAACGTTAACAGTTTGCTTACAGCGCCGCGTAAGGTGTTAGTGGCATTAAAGTGAACTAAAAAAGTATATTAAAATAGGAAATATACATAGGACTATTTTTAAACAAGAAAGTTGCAGAATAAGAAAGAAAGGGTAAGATTTGGTTGTATGTAGTAGTAGAGCTTTATTAATACAAAAAGTTATGTTTAAATTTCGATATACACAAAAAATGAAACATATTATATTCTCCAACTTACAAAAATATATATAAAGTATATACAGCGTTTTTCAAGTTGATGGGCTATTAGAAGTATATGAATTATTAGTAGAAGGAATTCAATTCTGAAACTTGGGCTCATTTGGTTATTGTTTATGCCGCTTCTTTTAAAAATATTTTCAAGTTCGATTTACATCCGGTTATACCGGAAGTCGATACCAACTTTGTTATTTTAAATGGAATGGTATATTTTTCACGCTGAATTCGAATAAAATGTGTAATTCTAAGGTAAGTTTGATAACCAACTTGTACCTACACCTCTGTGACGATCGGTTTCTGAGTTAATTTAATTTATAGAAAAAAAATCGCTACCGCAACCCAAATTATAAAAAATCATAACTTCCACAAAATACGACTTAGAGTGTTGAAATTTTTACTAGTAATAGCTGAATATTAGTGCTAACGCCTTGACACAATTGAATTAAATAATTTATACGGGGCGTTCAAAATAAAATTCTAAAATTGAAAAACTTCAAACACGAATTACCTCGTTTTTTCAAATGGCACCTACTATTTTTTATTTTTTCAATCGATTCCTTTTTTTATCCTCTTTCGATCTATATGGATACTTCCTATTTTATGTAATAATTCAAAATTATTCCAAACTTTTCAAATAAAATAGGAAGTATTCATATAGATCGAAAGAGGATAAAAAAAGGAATCGATTGAAAAAATAAAAAATAGTAGGTGCCATTTAAAAAAACGAGGTAATTCGTGTTTGAAATTTTTCAATTTTAGAATTTTATTTTGAACGCCCTGTATAAATTATTTAATTCAATTTTGTCAAGGCGTTAGCACTAATATTCAGCTATTACTAGTAAAAATTTCAATACTCTAAGTCGTATTTTGTGGAAGTTATGATGTTTTATAATTTGGGTTGCGGTAGCGATTTTTATTCTATAAATTAAATTAACTCTGAAACCGATCGTCATAGGTGTACAAGTTGGTTATCAAACTTACCTTAGAATTACACGTTTTATTCGAATTCAGAGTGAAAAATATACCATTCCATTTAAAATAACAAAGTTGGTATCGACTTCCGGTATAACCGGATGTAAATCGAACTTGAAAATATTTTTGAAAGAAGCGGCATAAACAATAACCAAGTGAGCCCAAGTTTCAGAATTGAATTCCTTCTACTAATTCATATACTTCTAATAGCCCATCAACTTGAAAAACCCTGTATATAAATCAATTCCCTTCCTTTACTTTTATATTCAATTTTCCTGTGTTTTCTCTCTCCCCCTTTCCACACCTCTTCTTTTTAAAATTTATTTCAATAGGGCCAGACCACTACCATCCGCATTTATTATCCCTCCAAGTTCCTCCCTTTCATTCCTCCTCATTACTTCTTCTAATACATGCTGCATTGATTCACTCTTCTCTCCACATAATCTACACAATATATTACCTTCTTTCATCCAAAACTTTTTCTCAATACACTAATTTCCCATTCTAAATCTAGCTATTATCTCTATACTTTTTCCTTCTCTTAGATATCCTGGCACCTCATACCCTTGCCATTCTACCCATATAAACTCCCTCATACCTTTTGCTTATCTAGTTTTCCAGATTTTTTTCAAATCTTCACCTCTTACTATTTCATTACATCTTTTCCCAACCATCCTACTAACATTCAATCCCTTTAGTCTTCACTCTTCCATTTGTTCTTTACTTATTGCCATTTCTGTTAAGGCTTTGTCCCTTTCCACATCATATTTATTTTTTGTCCCGATCCCCAATACCTTTTTCCTCCATATTTATTTTCTTATGTCTCCTTCCGGTAATTCTCCTATTTTTTCTTCATATTTTACAACCCTTCTTTTTGTATCTTCCACCATTTTACCATATTTTGTTTCCCTTCTTAAAATGTATTTTTATATACCTTTTTTAAATATTTTCTACTATTCTATACTCTTTCCATCCCCATATCTAGACTCCATAAAAGACTATACTTACATTGGATGTATATATTTACTAATTTATTTATTTATTTACTACCTACAAGTGGTTTATGAGGGGTCGTGACAGTTTTAAAATTTATTTAACTCAAATTAAACTGGAAATGAATTAAAGATTTATCATTTTTGCATCATTGATGGCATTGTTGACAAAATGGACTTTAAGGCTTTGTTAAATAAAACAATTATATCTACAAAATATTTTATTTTATAAATAAAAATGCAGGTACCCCCTTAATACAAATATTGTATTGATATTCAGTCCTTTAAATTAATAATACCTAGTGGTTTATATGTTTTCCACTTCTCATAGGAGGAAAAAAATCGATTCCCATGGATAAATAATTATTTAACTTGTAATTTAATAGTTCGAAATCTAGTCTAAAAAATACAAGAAGAAATTACATTATAAACATCTGATTAAAGTCTAACTCATTCATTTTAACGAATGATTAGTGAAAGGGTGAATTTAATTCCTAAAGAAAAAGATTTCAAAAAGAGGTTGAGAAAAATTACCTAAAGAGTTGGTACAATCTTAAAATCATATCTTTTTGAAGTTTAGAGAAATAAAAGTTAACTTCAAAATCACTAGGAACCAACATTTCCAAACTATCTATACTTTGATAGGGTGGATCAGTTCCTGTTGTCTTATAAAGCAAATAGTCCTTTTCTTCCTGAAGTAACAACAAAAAATTTATTTTATATACTTCTATATTATTAAGGATGCCAATCTTTTGCATGCCCATTTATATGGGTACATTTTTTACCTGAACGTTTTCCATGTTAATAATGTAATCAAATGTTGTGCTGCATACAAAGCAGCTCTTTTGTATTGGTAACCATTGGTTTTCACGTAACAAAAATGTAACGAATTCTGAAAAAAGTAAATCGACTTGGGCCCCCTACAACAAGAAGTTTTTTAAAGTTGTCTAATATCCTCTTTATTTTAAAATTACTTGAAACAAAATTGTCTAAAAATTTTTGATAGAATCTTACAATAACTTTTTGTTCTTAGTTTATTATTTATTGTTTTTCTGTTATTATACTTACGTTGTCATTATTTAAATTAAATCGAACCCGTTTTTTTATTTCTTCTTTTCTGTTTGCACTCAGACTTTTAAATATTGAAACAATTCGTTTAAAAGGGTGTTGTGCAACTAAAAAGGTATTTTTTGCATGAGACAGGTCGTCCCTTTTAACATCTTCTCGTTTTAGAAAAGGGCACCTTGAAACTGTCTTTCAATTAATTGCCTAAAAACTTTTTTTTTTTGAACTTACGTAAGAGAATTTACAGAATTTTCATGTGATGGACAAAATAGTGATTCAGTTAGTCCAGTTACATCACAAATAACTGAATCACAATTGTCTGTAGAAATTACATAGTTATTATTGTCTTGACGTGAAATATTTTCATTATAATTAGAAAAAATATTCTTGTGATGTTGAGCCAAATATTGGCAGTTTGTAGCCAACGATTTTTTTCTGTCTTTAATTTTTTCCAAGAGGGGGTTCCAATTGTAGTTTTCCTTTTTAAAATTTCCATCATCTTCCTGTTTTATTAAATATGCCAATTAAAAAACATGTTTTATTAGATTTACAAAATAAATATTTGGATTGAATTGTTACAATTATTCCTGATCTTTTAGAATTTAAAATATAAATAAATATCTATTTGAAATATTGTAATAATTATTTTTTCATATTGGACGTTACCAACACCACTTTAAATCTACACAAATAAATAAAATTGGAGTGTCTGTTTGTAATATTAAAATAACCGCTTTTTACTTTACCAAAATAACATTTTTTACAATTTTTGTCTGTCTGTTTGTTCCGGCTAATCTCTGAAACGGCTGGACCGATTTTGACGGGACTTTCACTGACAAATAGCTGATGTAATAAGGAGTAACTTAGGCTAATTATTTATATATTAACATTGATATTAGTACGTTACATACCATTACTTGTACATGCCCACTTGTGAAAGACCTTCTGCCCTCAGTAATTGTCCAGAAAATAAGCAGAGAGGGTAATACTATAGTTAGGAGAAACATAACAAAAATATTTGCTAAAACATTTCTTGTTCTATATCGTCTTTTAGCTTGCGACATTTTAAAAATTATTAGGTACAGTTTATTCTAAAAAAATTAAAATGAAATTTGTATTTAAATACAAAAAAAAATGTTTGTTCAATTTTTAAAACTAAACGGACACACAGTTTATAATATATACTTACCAACATTTCTTTTATTACTTTGAAATTTTGTTGTTGGTCCTCTTATTACACTCACTAAAACTAAGCACTTTTAATAAATTATTTAGTAGGGATCATAGTTTTTGTGTGGAATGTAACTAGGTCTCTTTATACCACTGTACATGGAAAGCTAATAGGTACAAACATATTATTATTTATAATGTTTTAGTAAGATAAGGTTACAGATAAAGTGATGATTTAATCATTAGTACATACTTAGGTACCTGTGGTTATTTTTTTGCTAATCGATAAACAAATATTTTGTGTCATAATATATTCATTTACTTTTTACCATTTTTAACAGAATAAAAAACAGAAAAAAAATGTTATCTAAGTACCTACCCTTTAAATTACTTTTTCTTTGGTTAATCTTGACTTTGTTTAAGTCTTTAATTTTTTTAAGTAATAAAATACGTTCTTTACTACAGTGGCTTATCCAAGGGGGGGGGGATATGGGCAGCGATATATCCTCCATATCCTCTTTAGGTAAATTTTCTCAACCTTCTTTTGAAATCTTTTTCTTTTAAGGGACTGTTCATAAAATACGTCACGCTAAAATTAGCTTTTTGACCCCCCCCCGGTTGTCACGCTGTGTCACATTTTCTGTGACCCCCCGTAATTCTAACTAAAACCCTTTCACCCTGAACATTATAATTTTTGATCGATAATACACAAATTTTGATAGTGAAAAATATTTATTTTATTTTCATAATAAAAATTAATAAACATCTTTTGTAACGAACAAATACTTAAATAATATTTCTATTTATCAGAAGTCCAAGGATTCTGTAAAAATTCAGTAAAATTTTTTGATGAACGGCGAACGTCACGTTGCCCTAGACCCCCCGTTTCCCCCCTACACATCTTGTCATACTTAGCAAGACCCCCCCCCCCCCCTTGTATGCGAACGTACTTTATGAACGGCCCCATATCAGGCAAAACCTACTTAAGTAGAAAGTATTTATTGAGTAGGACATATTACGGTAGAAAGCAAAGGTTGATGGAGTTTTAATCATAATCACAATAAGTGTAGTAAAAGTTAATTTTATTTAAATCTGTTTTCATTATTTATCATTTACTACTGAGTTGTGACTGTTAGGGAAAAAATCAGGGTGTAAATTAAATAAAAAAAATTGTGTTTTGGTTTTTTAATCTCAACATATTTATTTATTTATTCATTTGATGCATTCTCATAACAAAGTATTAAATACGTAAATGTAGGTAATTACATATGTGATTAATGATAACAATTATTTAATTGAGCAAAATATTAAATTGTAATCGTTCAGAACATGCAATACCTGCTACAGATACTTAATAAAAAAAAAAAGGCAAAATACCTGTAATACCTACTGAATTTTATATTGGTAAAAAAAATAATTACCTAATTAAAATAATAATAAATACATCGCCTTTTGGAACAGCGCCTAAAAATAATAATTACATTTCATAGAAATTATTTTGAACTAATAAAAATTTGTTAGCGTTTCCAGAATTCTTCTGACTCGTTTTTGAGAATTTTACATCACAAAAGTATGAACAGGGTCTGACATATAATAATAATAATTTTGAACTAACAACATAATGGGTAATAAATGGTACAAGGAAAAACATAATAAAGGAAATCTAAAAAAAGTATTAAAACAATAAAATAGTTTCCTAGTTAATAAATAAATAGTGATATTAATTATATTTTGTTTATATTCCTTTGGGGAATTAATGAATAATACAATAAAATTTATTCTATATGGACGGATCTTTTGAATTTATTGCTGACAAAAGAGTTGAAGGGTCTTCGTCAGGTTTTCCCACCTCGATGAAGCCACTCAGTGAATAATTAAACAATTCGAAATCGTACCTGTAAAGTAACAAATTCATTTTGTAACTAATTTTATAACAATAACTTAACTTTAGGTACGTATATCAAGCTCCGATTTCTGACTTGCACTATAATTTGTCGCTAATTTGTTACCAAATCCAAAAATTTGTCGCTCGTGCCGTTTAGCCATAATCAGCTGGTATGCTAGCTTGATATCAAGCTAGCACTACACATAGCATATCTCGAAAAGGAAATGTCGTAGGATATTACTGTAAAGACCATAATTTGTCGCTGAAAGATGACACATTCAAAGAATTTGTCGCTAGTCTTATCTTCAACTGATAAGCGAAAAACTGCTACAAATTTTAGCCTTTACAGTACGTTTCTACTATATTTCTATTTTGAAATATGTCATATGCTATGTCAGTTTATCAGTTTAACATAAGACTAGCGACAAATTCGTTGAATGTGTCATCTTTCAGCGACAAATTATGGCCTTTATAGTAACATCCTATGATATTTTCTTTTGATATCATGCTAGCATACCAGCTGATTATGGCTAAACAGCTCGAGCGACAAATTTTTGGATTTGGTAACAAATTAGCGACAAATTATAGTGAAAAATAACTTTGTCGTGCTAGCTTCATATATACGTATTTTAGGTCCTTCTCTATTTCCTCTTAAATGGGGTTAGAGACGGTTCAACTTGGTCGGACCGACAAATTGAGATGGACATGCTAACTTACTTATGTGCCCCATACTCAATTTGTTGTAACTTAATAGTTGCAATGTCATGGCATTTATTGGTGATTGTAAACTTGTTCGGTACTTGTGTCAAAATTAATAACATAGCAGGTACTTAGGGCATTGCATTAACTGTGTACGTGTGCTTAACTATATGGAATATTCTTTTACAAACCGGACAGAAAAAAACCTAATACTAAAACTGAACAAATGGAGTGTTACTTAATTTAATGATAAAAAAATGGAAAATGTTTGCGTCTGATTTTGAGTTATTTTTATTGGCAATTTCTTAAATAATTTTTGGATGGACGAAATTCAGTTCATAAATATTTCCAGAACAACAACAAAGTTCAAGGTGTTAAAAATTATTTGTTTTTATATTTAATTTAACTGCTTTGAGGAATTGTAAACAAATCTTGATCTAACGTAGATCTAAAAAGGTCTTACACATCATTTACATTTAGTAGTAGCTATTAATAAATAACTCCCTAAACTATTCATGCTGCTTTTGGTTATTATGAAAATATTTATGTAGTTGAAATTTAACAGAGTTGCAGAAAACGGTTAATTTTAGAATTGTTGGTCCTTTGGAATTACAAGAATGTACCATAAGGATATTTACAATTATAGAACAATTTTGGAATTACATTTTTATGTGGGTAGTTTCAAGTTTAATTTATAAAATAGAAACATTTACAAATCAAAAACTTTAGAAAGTAATAGTTTATAAAATAAAAAATTTATAAAAAAGATTCTGTGTAGGTACTCAAACAGTTTTCACTCTAATGAATAAAATTTTGATTTGGAAAACATTAATTAGTAACTTCCTAAATAATAATGTAAGGGGTGATTTTGGAGATTAACTTCATTTGAAATTTAACGAGTTCATCCCTAATAATATAATAATTAATTTATCTTACCTGTAAACACAATTTCCTACAATTGTTTCACCCTACCAGGGCATCTTCAGGAGTAGTATTAAAATCGAGTGTTACAATTTTACCCCTTATATAATATTTCTCCCCCCCTCCCCCCTTTAGACTAAGATTATAATAATATATATCTAATATATAAAATTCTCGTGTCACAATGTTAGTTACCATACTCCTCCGAAACGCTTTGACCGATTTTTATGAAATTTTATATGCATATTCAGTAGGTCTGAGAATCGGCTACTATCTGTTTTTCATACCCCTAAGTGATAAGGGTTGTCCACCCTTAACTTTTTTATTTTTTGGACAAAAAATTTTTTTATGATTTGGCATTAAAAAATAGATAAAACCCTTGATTTTCACCCTTCTACCACAAACCTCAATTTTTTAATAG
Source organism: Agrilus mali (assembly GCA_029378335.1). Taxonomy (NCBI): domain Eukaryota; kingdom Metazoa; phylum Arthropoda; class Insecta; order Coleoptera; family Buprestidae; genus Agrilus; species Agrilus mali. Next base: position 2,965,394 of record CM055655.1, on the reverse strand, counting down.
CAATATTAGTATACTCCGTTTATTTTCTCTAGGCACTTGCCTCTTCAGTACGACCTGCGCAAACTAAAAAAGAACGACACTACGCTAGAAAAGGTAGGAAATAGTCTGAAGCGAAATTTGCAAGCGATGCCAAAGATACTATGTGTACAGTACGCTGCGTAAAAAGTGTCTGTGTTATTTGCCATTTTTCTGTTGGTTTTGGTTTTTATCCATTTAAATCCCATCTTGTGTAAAACCTTCCATATCGTGGTGACGGATACCTCATACCCCGTTGCTTCCTGATATTTAAGACGAATTCTTTTTAACGTTGGCACCATTTTTTCCGATATATAAAAATTATGGATTATGCGTCGAAGAAGATCTTGATCGAAAACATCTAAGTTGGATTTTGGACACACTTTCCGGACTTCATTTCTTGGTTTTTTAAACGACGGCTGTTCGCTTTCTTCAATTTTTCTTTTTTTCTGCTGCTATACGTTTAATCGTCCTTATACTATATCCCGTGGCGGCTGCTACACGTTCTTGAACTTTATTCAATGGAATAATAAATTCCTTAGCATCCTTTTCTGCTTCAAAAAATTGCAAAACGTTTGCAATCACTTCTTTGCACTGGATATTTAGCGCTTGTTTTCGATTCGGGCTATCGTTCATGGTGAAACAATATTTTCGACACGTACTGTACAGAAACCTATGTTTAACGAGAGCTGCTTATCAGATAACTGAGCCATGAATGCGACGCAGCACCCCCACTTAAGTTTGTGTCAACGCGCAACTAATACTGTGGAAGGGGCAAGTGCCTAGAGAAAATAAACGGTCTATAGTACTGTAATAATCTTCAACTCTCAGTGGTCGATAACTGATCAATTATTTGGTATCAATCGATTAGTCATCCCCGCCAGGCGTCTACTGATGTCACTACTCACCCAGCAAACAGCACGGAGTGGGGATGAGAATGAAGCAGATTTTTTTAGAATGTTACAGGCGACTTCAAATATGTTCTAAGAAGTAAAACAATGTTTTATTACCCATAACATTTCAGAATGATTTGGCAATGTTCAAGAATGTTCCAGAATTTTGAAGATCATTCAAGAATGTTTCAGAATGTTAAAAAAAGTTAGAAAATGTTTTCAATCATTATGGGATGTTTTGGACAGTTCTAAATTGGCGAATATTCTAGAATGTTCCATCAAACGCCGAGTATTGCTGCTAGTTGCTAGCTGAAGATGCTCTAGTAGGGTGAAACAATTGCAGAGTTAATTAAAAATTATAGTGGAAATTGTGTATGTATTTAACTTTCCATAAAGTAGAGGCTAATACAATTAATGACCTACTTGTAAACGTTGTATAACTGTAAAATTTGTGTCCTCGTAAGTTCTGAGTAATATTTATTTATTTGTTCAACGGTTATCCCCTTTCCTCTATTTCTCCATTCCGGTTTTATTATCCCTTCGAGTCCTGCCTGGTGAATTATGTAGTTCTGATCTTCCTGTAAAATTGACACAAAAGTCTCGACAATGTTAAGGATTTTTGGATTTTCATTGCATTTTACAAACTATAAAAACAGTTTTTTGAAAAAAAATTAACAATAAAAATCGAAAATGTTTAGGATTTTTAGATTCTTCAGCATTTCATAAACATTAAAAAAAATTGTAAAACTTCTCAAAATGCCATGAATATTGCTATAAAAGAAATTATTTGTTAAATTGCGTAAGAGACTTACCTCAAGTGTTTCTGTGTGAGCTATGAATTTAAAATTGAACATACAAGGGGTGCAAAATTGTGTTATTGGGGCCCAATGCATGTCGAAGGGTTCTTTATTCTTAACTGTATCTAAAAGGTACCTTACAAATTCGGAGAACGAAGGCCACCGCTGTTTACGAAGCTTTACCTGTTATAAAACAAGCTCAAATTAAACAAAATTCTTTTGTAGCCAAAGACAGCTCAATTAATAACGAATCAAAATCTCTTTAATGACTGAATTTTTCAATAGTATTCTTAATATATAAGTAAAAGTTTTCTTTTTTGATTATTATAAGTAATTAAATATAAAATTATTTTGTATTAAGAATTTTGATATTGTACTTTTTGTAATTCAATCAATAGAATCAATTAAATAAATTTTCTTGAGATTCTTTAAACATTTTTTTGTGTCAGTTTTTGTTGTCTTACCTTATCGGCATTAGTACGATAGCGTGCAACAATTTGGAATCCCAATTTCTGATGGTATGTTCGAGGCATACTGTGTTGGATTTTGTCCCTATAAGCTGAAAGCAGCCTCTCTAAAGGGTGTCTAACTATTATGAAGGATAACGAATTTTCTATAGCCTCCTCCAGTTCCTTAACACTTGGCCGAGGGTAGCGTTTCCTCGCCAGGGATAAGGGAACTTGTTTGACGTCATCCAAAGTTTTCTGATTGTACCTACATACACATTAATAAAGTACCTATACAGGGTTTTTCAAGTTGATGGGCTATTAGAAGTATATGAATTAGTAAAAGGAATTAAATTCTGAAACTTGGGCTCATTTGGTTATTGTTTATGCTGCTTCTTTTAAAAATATTTTCAAGTTCGATTTATATCCGGTTATACCGGAAGTCGATACCAACTTTGTTATTTTAAATGGAATGGTAAATTTTTCACGCTGAATTCGAATAAAACGTGTAATTCTAAGGTAAGTTTGATAACCAACTTGTACACCTATGACGACCGGTTTCTGAGTTAATTTAATTTATAGAAAAAAAATCGCTACCGCAACCCAAATTATAAAAAATCATAACTTCCACAAAATACGACTTAGAGTGTTGAAATTTTTACTAGTAATAGATGAATATTAGTGCTAACGCCTTGAGAAAATTGAATTAAATAATTTATACAGGGCGTTCAAAATAAAATTCTAAAATTGAAAAACTTCAAACACGAATTACTTCGTTTTTTCAAATAGCACCTACTATTTTTTATTTTTTCAATCGATTCCTTTTTTTATCCTCTTTCGATCCATATGGATACTTCCCATTTTATATAAAAATTTTGGAATAATTTTGAATTATTATTTAAAATAGGAAGTATCCATATAGATCGAAAGAGGATAAAAAAAGGAATCGATTGAAAAAATAAAAAATAGTAGGTGCCATTTGAAAAAACGAAGGTAATTCGTGTTTGAAGTTTTTCAATTTTAGAATTTTATTTTGAACGCCCTGTATAAAATTATTTAATTCAATTTTCTCAAGGCGTTAGCACTAATATTCAGCTATTACTAGTAAAAATTTCAACACTCTAAGTCGTTAAGCTGTTTAGCCATAATCAGCTGGTATGCTAGCTTGATATCAAAAGAAAATATCATAGGATGTTACTGTAAAGACCATAATTTGTCGCTGAAAGATGACACATTCAACGAATTTGTCGCTAGTCTCATCTCCAGGTGATAAGCGAAAAACTGCTGAAAATAATCAAACAATCAATCAAGGAGTTCTTTGTTACATTTGTGTTAAGACATCGGATTTATTTACCAAATTTTTTATATTATGTTTTCCCTGTTTCGCCCAAGTTGGGTAACACGTTACCTTTCGAAAATTTGATGGCTTTCCAGCAGCAACAATTGGAGATAAGACTAGCGACAAATTATTTGAATGTGTCATCGTCCAGCGACAAATTATGGTCTTTACAGTAACATCCTACGACATTTCCTTTTTTGAGATATGCCATATGTAGTGCTAGCTTGATATCAGGGTAGCATACCAGTTGATTATGGCTAAACGGCACGGGAGCGACAAATTTTAATGGAAAAATTTTTAGCGGAAAAAAAGGAAAAGAGAAAACAACAATTTGCTGTATTATTGAAAACAGTTATTCATATTATTTATTTTCATTAAGGGAATATTTAACTTCTATACAAAAATAGTAATATTTAATTTTGCTAAACTGTTTCCCTAAAAAATTTGTAATATTTAATTTTGATAAACTTTAGAAACTAAAGACTTTGATAATGACATAAAATTTTTAGGTAATATAAAAGCACAGTCCTGAAAAATAATATTAAGTATTAGAACAACCACGTTTGGGGGTAAAACATTTTCCCATTTCCATCTTGGAAGCTGGATAATAAAAGTTGTTATAGTTGGCGATGTGCTTTTTATTTGGTTTGGTGTCATTTAATTTTAAAAAAAATTTTTATGACTATTTTTTTCTACGCCTTATAAATGTTTTCAAAATTTGTATTTCAGAAGAACGAGTTTGTGATTTTGTAGAAAGTCATAGTTTAATAAATAAAAATTATATTTTCGAGGAAACAATTTTGTCATTAATTCTTTAACTTGCAACGTAGGTCGAAAAAATGACTTTAGAAATGCACTAAAAAAAAAATAGTAAAATTTGCAATGTTCAGTCTTTTTCTTCATATTTATCATAAGTTCTCAAAACTAGGATCAGCAATAAATTCAAATTCCTGAGTTCGTAAAAAAAGACATAGACTGCAGTTTGGAACAGCATTGTGTCTGTATTATTATATTATCTATTTTTAAAAGTTATAGAATGAACACATATATTTATATTTTGGTACTTCCTGGAACAGTTGGGAATACGTATGTATGTAGTTACATGTCAGCCAGTTTACTTTTTGTTCTGGTTATGTCATCGATGTAATTGTCTTGTTGAAAACAGAAATATTGGGCTCGACAATCGACACATACTCTGCATTGATATTGTTCATAATCGGTTTTTAATAATAACATACCTACGTATTTTGCATAGGTACAAAAAGGAAAAAGGTCAACTGAATAATTACACAACTGCATGAATTGAATTGTAAAATACGTATCTATGTACATAATTGTTATATCCGGGGCTTTAATTCTTTTTACTTCTGTACCTATTTATAGGTAGGTCATATTTTACAATAACTATTAAATGATTGGAGGGTGGATGTTTAGCAGAACCTCATACAATCACATTTAAAGGGAGAGGCTCTTTGGAAATCTCAGGTCAACTTTTGTTACTAACATCCTCATTACAGTAAATACCCCATGAGGGGTATAAACTAAGTCTCTCCCCATCAAACTAAATCTCTCCAATGATAGGAGGGTGGACACATTAAAAGAGAAACTCCTCACATAATTAATTATGGTTTACTACTTTCATGAATGTGTATTGTGGGGACATACGTCTATATATACAGGGTTATTCTCGCTATACGGCACGGAATATTATGGCCAAAATATGAAAATTTCAAAAAATTTAACTTTTGGGCTATATAGCGGTCTATTATGGTTACCTTTTAAAATTATTTTCATATTATACAGGGTGTTCCAAATGCCCTAAAAGTATCAAAGTTATGTTTTTTTAAATGGAACCCCCTGTATATTATTGCATTTATGGATTTTTCGATCAAAATAAGTGTTTGTTTTGATAAGGTTTGTAACACCTAAACCTTAAGGTTTTTTAAATCATTTGAATTTTATCAAAATCTAACCTAATTTTCATGTTTCAAGTACTTAAGAACTATTTAAGTTATGTAAGCGAAATTTACAATGAAGTGTAACAATAGATCATATTTTATATCCTAATTATAATAAACTCGTCATCTTATACAGGGTGTCCAAAAATTAATACTACTTAAGTAAGAACTTTAAGGGGTTGTAATTTGATTAATTTAAATGGAACGCCATATCTTTTTACATTTCAGGAGATGTATTTTTTATTACCTATCGATTGGTATAAGGGTGTCCATAAGCTAAGTCTTCGCGTTTTCTCAGGAAACGCTAAATAATTGTTTTATGCGCCATTTGGAATTTTTCAATTAAATGTTTTAAATCATAAATAAATAAATAAATATATTAACCAATTAAGTATAACATAATACAAATAAAATATTTACAATAGGTGTTCGAAATGTCGACCATCGTTTTCCAGACACTTGTAAATTCTTTTTTCGAAACCACTGCTAACATTGGATAACATTTGCGGGTAGGTACTTAACACTTTCAAAAGCGTCTCTTATGCGCATTTTCATATTTTGTGGAGTTGTCGGAGGCGTATTATAGACAATTCATTTTATGTATCCCCACAAAAAGAAATCTATTGGTGTTAAGTCCGGGGATCTGGGGGGCCAATTTTTAAATCCGCTTCTTCCAATCCACCTATTTTGAAAGTGGACATTTAAAAATTGCCGAACCTCACGGTGATAATGAGGCGGAGCTCCATCCAGTTGAAGCCACATGGTACTTCTAATATTAAAAGGCACTTCTTCCAATAATATTGGAAGTTGGTGTAAAAGAAATTCTAGAAACATCATACCATTTAATGGTCCTTCAAAAAAATACGGACCAACTGAATACGGGTCCAGTATTCCACCCCATACATTAACGGACCACCTATTCTGATTTCTCATTACTCTGTATTTATGCGGATTTGAATCAGAATAGTAGTGAAAGTTATGTCTATTCACGAGACCATTGTTATGAAAAGTACATTCATCACTAAATAACACTCTATCGAAAAAAAAATCATTTTCTGACACTTTATCCAACACCCACATGTAAAATTCAGTTCGGTTATCAAAATCATTTCCGTAAAGTTCTTGACAAAGCTGGATTTTATAAGGATAAAAACCATGCTTTTTAAGAATTCTTGAAATACTTGGTTGGCTAATGTTCGTATTTTTGGAAATCTGATTTTGACTAATATTGGGATTTTCGATAACTGAACCAACTACCATAAAAACATTTTCTTCATCTTCAGTGACTGATTTTCCTGTAATGGGTTTTTTATAAGTGATATTTCCGCTTTCCTGAAATTGTTTTAATAATTTTTCAAAAACGGCTGGCTTAGGATGTTTTCTTTCGGGAAATCTTTGAGCATAAACTCGAGAAGCCAATAAACAATTCTTATAACATTCCCCAAGGATAAAAATCATATCAATACGCTCCTCTTTCGAATAAATTTTCATTTTGAATAAGCAACACTTCAATAATAAATATTAACATCTGACAATAAACACCAAAGGTAACTAGATACATTGGAACTTTTATTTAAAAAACTCCAAATGGCGCATAAAACAATTATTTAGCGTTTCCTGAGAAAACGCGAAGACTTAGCTTATGGACACCCTTATACCAATCGATAGGTAATAAAAAAATACATCTCCTGAAATGTAAAAAAATATGGCGTTCCATTTAAATTAATCAAGTTACAATCCCTTAAAGTTCTTACTTAAGTAGTATTAATTTTTGGACACCCTGTATAAGATGACGAGTTTATTATAATTGGGATATAAAATATGATCTATTGTTACACTTCATTGTAAATTTCGCTTACATAACTTAAATAGTTCTTAAGTACTTGAAACATGAAAATTAGGTTAGATTTTGATAAAATTCAAATTATTTAAAAAACCTTAAGGTTTAGGTGTTATAAACCTCATCAAAACAAACACTTATTTTGATCGAATAATCCATAAATGCAATAATATACAGAGGGTTCCATTTAAAAAAACATAACTTTGATACTTTTAGGGCATTTGGAACACCCTGTATAATATGAAAATAATTTTAAAAGGTAACCATAATAGACCCCCATATAGCCCAAAAGTTAAAGTTTTTGAAATTTTCATATTTTGGCCATAATATTCCGTGACGTATAGCGTGAATAACCCTGTATCTATAAGGTCAAAAAAGATATTTTTTTTGTTGACCTACCCTGCTAAAATATTAAAGTTGTACATCCAAGATGTCGAAGCTGCTTTGAATACGTTGCACCAGACAAGTTGGTGCTTTTTGTTAATTAAAAATTCCCATGGGTTCGGTTTGTGGAGTGAGTCGTTTCCCAGCTTGTTCAAACCCAATAATTTGCACGTTTTTCTTAGATGACTTCTTCTCCTCTCGTTACGTTTTTCCACATCGTCCCAAGTTTTAAGTTCGGTGTAATAATCAGTGTGCTCAACCTAATAAATTAATGTTATAATTTTTACTAAAAGATTTAGTAAAAGTGAATGTCAACAATTGTTTAATATTGATTTTTAGTGAAACGTAAGTTAATACGTAACGATGACTCTAAGGTGAAGAGAAAAACAAATACTTATTGCAAACAAATTCTTAATTCTTATCACCAGAATGATTGAGGAAGATGCAGTTAGAATTTAAATTGGTTAAAAGCCTCATTAAATTTCATTGATACTGTTGTAAAAAGTTCCATTGTAACGTCATAGGAACAAAATGAAAACGATTCATGACGTTACAACAGGAAATAATTGATGCCAATACAAGAGCGATTTATTCCCCTAGATCAGTACTTGTACTGAAACAGACACTTGGCAGTAATTTTTAATTCTAATCAGTTGGCAATTTTTCTGTGATTACTACGTTTACAATTACACCTTTTAAATTCCTTTATAATAAATTGAATTGATTAATTTAAATTGAAAACAATTCTGTTTTTGTATTTTTTTATTGGTTTATTTGAGCTCATTAACAGCCTTTTATTAATCTCAATCTTACAGCCTAATTATTGCAATTAAGGTTAGTTTTAATTTATTTATCATTGTTATTGTGTGCATTTCAATTTGCAGCACCTTATTGAGGTATTACTGTAACGTAATAAAAGGAGTTTTAAAAAAAATTAATTGACTTTGGTTGACGATTAGTTTGGGAAACGAATGTAATGATTGCAATTTTTGAAATAAAATTATTCAAACAGTTACCTATTGACGCAATAAACTGAAATAAGCATTAAATTTATTTTTGTCTAACTATTATGTGTAGTAATACTATCTACATTCTTGTAATATTGTACTTTTGCTTGCACACTAAACTTGTGCTGATGCTGCTTTTTAGTCACTTTCTTATTGGAAATTATTTATATGGTAGGCCACACATAATGTGAACTATTTAGAATTACAAATTAACTCAACTTATGAACATTTTATTTGGATATTTGTCCTGTGCCTTGATTGGGACCTGTAAACAAGTTTTCTATGATATCTCAAAAACCATAAGCCTGACAAAAAACTTTTTTATACATTTCTTGTAAATAATTGAATTATCTACAATTTTGGTTCAGACGCTTTTTAAATTAAAATTGAAAATGAAAAAGTTGTGATGTGTTTTTTGAAAAAGGGTCCATCCTTAAAAGTTTCCGTATATTTTTAACTATAACTTGTTTATTTTCAATTTTACGGTAAAAAGTGCCTGGATCAAAATTATAAAAAATTTGATTCTCTATAAGGTTTGTCTAAATAAAATTTGTATGAGACTTACGGTTCTTAAGATATCGCAAGAAAACTGTTTCACTCCGTTTATGTTGCCTTTCCCTAACGTAACCTTATTATGCTAAACAAACAAATAAAAGAATATTTTGGTTAGGTTGTTTGCTACAATATTAACAGAACACTGTTGACTAAAAAATTAATAACCGTAGGATGGGATTTTGTGTTGTTATTAATAAAAAAAAAATAATTTTTGTTTTGTTTACCTGTAATTTCCCGTAAGTTTTTCTTGCGCGTACAGCACGAACGTATTGATCTGTGGTAACCATAAATACGAGAATGATGGGAATAATGCAAACGGTGGTGGTAAAGAAAATGCATCTCCGAGCAAATTTCCACTGAGCTACTGCGGTTCTCTTGCATTTTTTCGGTACCATTATCCATTGAAAGGTCGCGGGTTTGTAATACTGACAGAAATATTGGCTGGTTTTGGCATTCTTCCCTAATTTCCGATAATATAATTGATATTTGAAATCCTTTATCTATTATTCATAATCTAGAACACAGTATGTAATATTTACGTGATTATTCCGAAATGGTGACAACTTTATCAGAAAAAAATTGTTTCAAGGATTATCGGATTGTAATAGGTAATCAATTAAGTATTAGTCATTTCGAAACCGCCCTCTCTGTAGTTTTAATAAGGATGATTGGAATTTGGATGGGATTATAGGGTGAAAAAAGTTACTTTGGTACAAAAAATAGTGAGTTATTAGTTGTACCAGAAATATTTTAGTAAAAATTGAATTTGTGAAGCTATAATATAGATAAGTATAAAAAAAATTATAAATAAAACCGTCAAAAATTATCTTCCCTTAAAAATGTAAAAAAACTTTTTCATCTAATTGTTTTATTTATTTATCGACTATTTTCTTTTATTGCTATTTTTTAACAATAAATGTTACAGATGAGTGCTGTAGAATTATTTGATTTCTTCCCCCCAGCAAATAAGTAAATAGAATTTTTTATTTTTATTTATAAAATTTATTTAGGTATTCCCTTGAATATTATAATTTGAAATGATTAAAACCTAATTTAGCTTGTTATTAACTTTATGTAGCTAGATGCATTTTCTTTTTGAAAAATCTAATCAACGTTTCGTTTCCTAATACCTACACACGATCCCTCCTCAAGGTTTTTATTGATTAACTATAGCCTCATATTGAGGGGCGAATCATCGGTTTAATCCTACGAAAATTGACTTTGAATGGACGATTTTTTTTTGTCTCATTTCTGACTTAAAAGAAATAGTTTTTCACAATTAAATGACCTTTAATAAACAATCAAAGCAAATTAGAATTCTGCTTATCAATCGTTATCTACGCATCTACGAAACATTATGTTGTTTTAATGGACCTTGTCCTGCGAACTAACAAAGGCTTTTAATATTTGCATTGTTAAGTAGTACAATGTAAACTATAAAGTTTGTTTCATTTAATCTTACTTACAATTAACAAATATTAGAAATATACGTACAACGATATTTTTGAGGAGTTATTGGTGCCACTGTTATTATTGAAGATATTTAGATCTAGATTTATGACCTAGTTTTGAAACACACACAGGGTGGTTTTCCTTAATAATGCGTACAGATTTTAAGGGGTTTGTTTGTTTGAAAATCTATTCTGTGCTATCCTTCAAATAACATAATAAATCTCAAAACTTTGTCGTTACCTTTCAGGTATTTGTCTGTAACTTTTTTTTTTAATATGTGTACATTTTTTCAGAAAAAATAAAATTTAATTTGAGTTCTTAGGGAAATTTTCAGTAAGTTACAGGGTGGTAAATAATCTTTTAAAGGGTTAAAGAGAAGTAGAATTTAACATATATATGACTTGTTAAAGTTAACTAATATATAAAAAAAAAATGTTACAAAAGAACGTAACTGTATTTTTAGGTAGCAAATTGGCCACTAATAAAAAAAAAAATAAGTTTTATTTAATCTTCGTAAATATTAAAAATATATAACGACATTTTTGATTTGTTAGTGCCCTTGCCATTGAATATATTCAATTTTAGATTCAGTAGTGAAGTATTTGACCTAGTTTTAAAACACAGGGTATTTGTCCTGAATAATACATGCAATTTAAGGGTTTTTTTGTCCAAAAGCAACCCTATCCTATTCTCCGAATAAAAAAAAAATATTGCAATTTTTTTTTATGAAATTGTTCCTACACTGGCAAAAAAAATAAATTTTAATTTAGACTACCAGGGTGAATTTTCAAAAAGTAACAAACTGGTAAAGGGTTAAAATAAATAGAATCTAACACCCATTTTTTAATTTAACTTTACAATGTTACTGTATTGGTCAAATTTAATTTCTGGTATTTGTAGTAGTAGTAAAGTGGTCAGCATTGACATATATGTACGTAAGAAAAATTAAGTTTTGTTTAATCTTCGTAAATATTAAAAATACATAACGACATTTTTTAATTATTACTGCCTTTGTTGTTGAACATATTCAATTTTAGATTCGGTGATTATACAGGGTTTTTCAAGTTGATGGGCTATTAGAAGTATATGAATTAGTAGAAGGAATTCAATTCTGAAACTTGGGCTCATTTGGCTATTGTTTATGCCGCTTCTTTTAAAAATATTTTCAAATTCGATTTACATCCGGTTATACCGGAAGTCGATACCAACTTTCTTATTTTAAATAAAATGGTATATTTTTCATGCTGAATTCGAATTAAAAGTGTAATTCTAAGGTAAGTTTGATAACCAACTTGTACACCTATGACGATCGGTTTCTGAGTTAATTTAATTTATAGAAAAAAAATCGCTACCGCAACCCAAATTATAAAAAATCATAACTTCCACAAAATACGACTTAGAGTGTTGAAATTTTTACTAGTAATAGCTGAATATTAGTGCTAACGCCTTGACAAAATTGAATTAAATAATTTATACAGGGCGTTCAAAATAAAATTCTAAAGTTTAAAACTTCAAACACGAATTACCTCGTTATTTCAAACGGCACCTACTATTTTTTATTTTTTTTAAATTGATGCCTTTTTTTAATATCTTTCGATCAATATAGATACTTCCTATTTTAAGTAATAATTCAAAATTATTCCAAAATTTTCAAATAAAATAGGAAGTATCCATATGGATCGAAAGAAGATAAAAAAAGGAATCGATTGAAAAAATAAAAAATAGTAGGTGCCATTTGAAATAACGAGGTAATTCGTGTTTGAAGTTTTTAAACTGTAGAATTTTATTTTGAACGCCCTATATAAATTATTTAATTCAATTTTGTCAAGGCGTTAGCACTAATATTCATCTATTACTAGTAAAAATTTCAACACTCTAAGTCGTATTTTGTGGAAGTTATGATGTTTTATAATTTGTGTTGCGGTAGCGATTTTTTTTCTATAAATTAAATTAACTCAGAAACCGATCGTCATAGGTGTACAAGTTGGTTATCAAACTTACCTTAGAATTACACGTTTAATTCGAATTCAGCGTAAAAAATATACCATTCCATTTAAAATAACAAAGTTGGTATCGACTTCCGGTATAACCGGATGTAAAACGAAATTGAAAATATTTTTAAAAGAAGCGGCATAAACAATAACCAAATGAGCCCAAGTTTCAGAATTGAATTCCTTCTACTAATTCATATACTTCTAATAGCCCATCAACTTGAAAAACTCTTATATATTTGACCTAGTTTAAAACAGAGGGTAGTATTCCTGAATATTAATTTTTAAGGGTTTCGTTTGAAAAGCTAACCAGTGGTTGGTATCCTTCAATTAGAATATCTTAAAATCTGTCGTTATCTTTTAGACATTTGTCTGCAAAAGTTTTTTTATGAATTGGCAAAATTTTCAGTAAATTACGGGGTGGGTAAAGAATATTTTACCATAAACATTTAAAAAAATAGAATCATAGAAATATATGCTCACCTTTAAGGATTTGTTAAAGTTAACTGATAATTATTTTGTAATTTTAAAGTGTTTGAAAACAATTTTACTGTAGGTAGGCATTGTATAAATTTAATTTCTTGTATTTTTGGCCAGCAAAGTGTCTGTTACACAAGTTTTTACAGCACTATTAGCTTTGTTTTCTGTTTTTTTTTTTTGCAACCAGGGAGTTTTTAGTTAAGTAGGGATATTTTTGTTAATGTGCCTTTCGAGTATTCACAAACATTCGAATTAATTAATTTGACCTCATTTACTGTAGATGCCTAATTAATTTAATTTATCTCTAAAATGTGGTATTAATTGGGAACATTCGTCCTTATAAATACGTACCTATAGATACAAAAATACATATCAGGTACCGAACTGACCCTAAGTGAGTTAAACATTTAAAATAACAACAACAATAACAGGTAAATTGTTAATTATTAGGTGCTTCAGGTGTAGGTACTTACCTATTTTGTTAGATATATGTATAAATAAAATAAAAAAGTTGTTACGGAAATCACCGATGCAATTTCACAAAAACCTGCCGTGGCATCACAAAAATAATTCTGATGACCGAGTCACCTCCTCGGCGGGCTGCGTAGTCGGTCGATTTGATGCAGTGAAAATCGCGCATGGAAAACACGGCCTCGGAAAACGGAAGCGGAACATTCGGCGCTGCAGCGAATCCGGGAAAACGGAACATACTTATAGGTACAAAAGCAACAACAATAACCGACAACATTTACCTATCGTTATTGTACGAGGTACTTATTCCCTTTAATGACTTTGCAGTGTATAGGTAGGTACTTTTTGTACTGTTTATTGAACGAACGTATCTTTAAAATAAAAAAAATAAAAAAATGTGAGTCGTCACGGGACGCCTGGCAGATGTGAAACATCGAAATTGCAGAAGATGAAATACAATATTACGACAGAAACTAAATATGGCATATTGAAAAAATCAAATATTACAATTTTTTTCCACAAAATGATGACTTTTTATTTAATAAACATATATTTTTATTAAATATAAAAATTAAAAATTCAAAAAATTATTTCAAGTTGCGACAACTCAATTCTTTTAATCAGTGACTTCAGTAATTTGTAGTTACATTCTATGTTGCCTCTGACAGAATTACTGTTATAATTGGTCGAGGATAACTGAAGTATGTTACAAAAGTATTGGACATAACATTATCAAGACATCTAATAAATACAGCATCTATTGTTGTTGCATATCTGGTAGTAGGTTCTCTTGGATTGTTGTTAATTTCCAATTGAAATTCTTTTTGGAGGAACGTAATTAATGGCATTGATTAATCTTTAGCAAAATTTACATTGAAATCTCCAGCTAAAATCAATGGTAGTTTATCTTTATTAGTTTTAAAAATTATTGAACCTCTGTGACTGTACAGAAATAATTTCTCATGTAAAAATGAAATACCATTCATTTTTTTATTAGGTGAAATGTACACAACAATCATAATAAATTCACTCCCATCTTCTAGTTTACTATAGTAAAAAAAAAAAAAAATACCGGCCAAGTGCGAGTCGAACTCGCGCACCGAGGGTTCCGTACAAACCTCTATATATGTGATGTAACTAAAAATTTAAGGTTTTCGGAATTTTTCCTTAATAAGTGCTATAAAACATTGCTTCATACCAAATTTCAAGATTCTAAATCGACTGGAAGTACCCTTTAGGTTTTGATTCCCTTGCGAGTAGTTGCGAGTTTGAAAATATGCGGCTTAAATTGCTGTTCCTTTTGATTGCGTTGACATAGAAGTTTGATTTTGTTACAGCTTAAAGGTATTATAGACCTGAGTATTTGATATGAATTTCAATTTAATACATCTACCCGTTCATGAGGAAAGGGGTAGTAACTTAAAATTGTTAAAAATATTTTTATTATATGATGTAACTAAAAATTTACGGTTTTCGAAATTTTTCCTTTATCTGTGCTATAAGACGTTGCTTCGTACCAAATTTAAGAATCTGAGTTCACGGGAAGTACCTACCCTGTAGGTTTTGATTCGAAAATTTGCGGCATAAATGGCTGTATCTTTTGATTGCGTTGGCTTAGAAGTTTGATTTTTTCACAGCTCCAAAGGACAATAGATTTGAGTATTTGGTATAAATTTTAGCTTGATACCTGAACGCGTTCCTGAGAAAAAGGATCTTGACAGACGGACGGACAACAATTGTTAGAGTTTTCCTCAATAAAATTGTGAAAGAAAACTGTACCAGGTGTTTTAATTTCGTTTTTATAATAGATACTGTTAAAAAAAGCGTACTAAGTGTTTTAATTTACTTTTTTATATTCAATATGTTTCACCATGTGCCTAGCCAAGATTCAATTTCGTATATACATATCAACAGTATTAGTTGGCGAAACGTCAGATGGATAAACGACTCCATTAGGATTCTTACCAAAAAAAACACATTTACATTTACTGCCCTTATTGTAAGATAGAAAGTCAGTATCAAATACAAATCGTGGGTAATTCGTCCTTTCAAAACTCCATGTATTTACATGTAGCGACTACAGGTCGATTTAACCCCATTTACTGATTTATATTATATCAGACTGTTTCGTTTATCCGTGAGATGGTGGCAAAGGTAAAAAAAAAAATTTTACGATTAATTGTACGCTACGTTCTGAAGTATTAATCAATTTTTCAATCTTTTTAAAGTACGATAAAGATTGTGAACTACCCCAGCCCTTAGCTATTATTGTTCTAAACTTTCATAAAGAGTTAAATAATTAATTTAACGTTCTTTTTAAGAAGGATACGTGCCTTAGGTTCATTTTTTGTTTCTAATTAGAAATCCATATCTGCTACAGTTTCGGAGAAAGAAATGTTTTTACATTGATGATTTCCGACAATAATAATTCTTGATAAAATGATAAGTACACTTTTTTGAAATAACCCGAAGATACATCGTGCTATTTGAATAAAATTTGATATGAAGACTTTAAACAAAAATATTTTATTGCTTGGTAATTACGTCAATGTTTCGTCTGACAGTGTTGAAGTTTCATCATGGTAGACTACGAAACTTAAAACCAAAGTTCCATGATCTACCCTGAAAACTTTTTAACACTTCAGAACGAAACGTTACATTAGTTAAGGAGCAAAAACATCTTTTTCAACTCTTAAATTTTTTGATTTTCTTCATTCGTACATATTAGATTACGATTTATAATTTAATACTGACGTTTTTGCCTTGAAATAGGGGTAAGAAATGGAAACTTGTTCTTTTTGGGATATTGTCTAATTTTTGGGCTTGGTGGCATTGGTATATTAACTATTTTCTTGCCCGTATTCTGACTGAACTAAAAGAAATCAAGTAATAAAAAAATATTTTATTCCTCCGTAATCAGGCCAATGTTTCGTTTTATTAAACCTTCTGAAAAAGCTGTAAAGGTTTCAATAAATAAGTGTGGAAATTAAACAGTGTTTTTATTTATCAAAATTAAATGTTCTTAAGTTGTCCTGGTGTAGTTGTAACGTTACTTTTTTTTAAACACATTTTTCTTGTTTTCAAAAGCGTTTCGTATGTCCCTCTACTTTGTCATTAAAATACCTTCCAGTGTGTCCAATGTATAATATGTTTAAAATGAAATAAAGTCAAATTATTTATATATTGTTTTAAAGGAATAAACTATTTTTCGATTTCTAAAGGATTACAGGTTAAATCGACCTAGATCGTTTAAGAGATTGTAGTTTCCATCATTTCTGACTTATTTGACTATGAAAGACCGTATCCCAAACTTATTGCCGATTTTTTGTCTATTGTCCCATTTTGTTTTTGTGTTTTGTGCCTCTAATTTATTTGTTTTTGCTATTTTTCTGTAGTACATTTGTTGCTTAATTATTCTCAACACTAAAATTACAGGTAACTGAACCAACGTGGTCACAGTAGATGATTGATAGTTAAAGAAGGTAATAAATACGTAAAAATATTTTTTTTCCTTTTTAAATATCAACAAAAAGTTCATGACAGTTATGCTGCAGATGTGCTTAAAAATGTCTATGGTTATTAGCTATCCAACAAGGTATAACAAGCTAGGGTATTATCAGAAATCTTACAAAAAATTTGATAAAATGCTTCCAGATAGTGATAAAATTTCGTTAGGTAAGTACTCGCTGCGTCTATTGTTTGATTGCTGAAGAAAAATAGATATTTTTAAACACATCTGCATCATAACTGTAATACACTTTTTTTAATATTTAAAAAGGAAAAAAAATATTTTTACGTATTTATTACCTTTTTTAACTATAAATCATCTATTGCGATCCAGTTGGTTCAGTTACCTGTAATTTTACTGTTGATAATAATACTACAGAAAAATAGAAAAACAAATAAATTAGAGGCACAAAACACAAAAAAATGGGACAATAGACAAAAGAACGGCAATTTTTATAAAAAACAAAAAAGTCCAGTAACTTGAAAATGGTTAAGTTTGAGATACGGTCTTTCATAGTCAAATAAGTAAGAAATGATGGAAACTACAATCTCTTAAACGATCTAGGTCGAGTTAACCTGTAACCCTGTATTTATTAACAGGGTCTTTAAATTCATTTATTAAGCCACATTTTTTTCTTATTATTAGATAAAAAAAAGAAATAATTTTAAGTTGCATGAAATTAAAAGAAAACGAACAATATTCTCCTGAAATTTTTTCCACTTAATCCTTTTGTTTAAAGTATAATTTTTGTAAACCATATTCAGTTGTTTTACATAACAAACGATAATTACTTATTTGTAACTTCCTTACTTTTTTATATAATTGACAAAACGATAGTTTAAACAATATTTCTCCGTTTCATGGAAGAGAATAGTGCATTGTTTGATGCGCAACATGGAATCACGTTCTTGATTAGGCACAATTAGATATTTTCCTTTCTTTTATTTCCTTTTCTTAAAATACTTGTTTGGTTATTTTCTATTCACGACCAAAACAATGGGAACCTCGTTCGTGCCCTATCTTCGATCCAAATTCGTTTAAATCTTCTTAGTTTGTTGGTCGTTTCGACCAGTCTTCTTTGAGATGTTCGACTTAACGATTCGACTATTTCTTGCCTCTTTTTTGATCGTCGAATTTGTTGGTTCATCGTCCTACAAAAATTGTAGAAATGATCCTAAAGGTAAATCAATACAACTCTTTATTTTTTAAACCTTCTCGATACTATAGAAGGGGTGGCTTTTTAAATTTTTATTCAACGATAGTTCTGTTTGTTAAAATTATAGTCTGTAGATTTTACATAGCGCAAGGTCTGAACTATAGGGAGGGTGATAGCTAGGTACGTTTATTTTTTATATGAGGGTAAATAAAAATATTGACTGAAAATTAATCTATTTCTTTCAGACGTTTTGCTCTACCACCGACGAATTCGTCAGTCGCAAACCAAAAGACAAATCACAGAATACATTCGGTTCCCCGAGTCGTCAACTGATAAGAACCATCACGTCATCATAGGTTGCATTGTCTGCACAGACTTTAATCGCATTAACTCTACTGACAGTGATTGTCAAGTGTTAAGTGGAGGAGTAGGACAAAGTTTTATAACTATTAAACTATCCTGTGGCCCATTCATTGGTTTGAATTATGACATAAAACTATACGGACAAAAAATAGTTTAAGCGTTCGTTAGAACGTAGGTATTCATTAATTGCTTCAACATGACGTAAATCTGCTTAATAATAAATGAGATAAGTGACAATAATTATGTGATTTTTATTATTGGAGAACCTTGATCCTTATATATTATTATAAACTAATACAAACTACACACATTTCTTATAAGATTATAATAAAAAAACTGACAATTGACAATGTCACATTATTAGATAATTGGCTGTAACTTTTCTAATAAATGTCTAATATTGTAATTCACTTTGCATACATTAAATTCTACCTACATCTCTTCTCATATAGGATTTAATATTATTATTGTTTACAAATTATTTATACCTAATTCGATTTTAGAATTAAAACGAAATTAATATAATTGAACTCAATACGTCAGGTGGCTCTAACATTGCTTTATTTTTTAATTTCTGCATTTCTCCTAAGTTACAATTTTATGCTGTTGTCGTTTTAGAATTATTTTTAATTTGATTTTAAAATTTAAAACCTAAAGAATGTAATTAAAAATATATGTATATAATATTAATTGTATTTTTTATTAACAATAATAATACAAAAACCGTAAAAACGCAATTAAATAAATAACGAAGTGGTTAATTAATTGTTGATTTTTATTTAATAAACTTTAATATACCTTCATACCAAAAAAAAAAATAGGTAAGTACCTATACATATCTATAATAATTATTTATAAATAGTTTTTATTGTAATTACTTATTAATGAAAAACTTACTCTAATCAGTATTAACGATATGAAAAAGAAAAAAAATAAATCACCCTAATTCTAAACAATAAATACAAAGATAATGAGGTTTTTTAAGAAACGTTAAAAAATGGTGGATGCGCCGGACATCGATTTGAAACAAATCGGAACTTCGAAAATCCGCGATTTTGTATTAGGAGAGCATAAGCAGCAAGAGGTCGTTTTACGCCGAATCCAGTTGACCGCCAAATTGATTTAGTGTTATTATTACTATATTTGTATGGTCTTTCGTTAGGTGCGTTCAAGTATACTGACTGACTTTAATTCCAAATTTTGAACTGATCGGACTCAAAACAAATCAAAATTGAAAACGTAACTCGGGTACAGAGTTAAATTATGTTTTCATTATTATAAAGCAAAATAATAAGTTCTAACAATTCCTTAAATATTTTGAAGGGGTATAACTTAAATTTTGTAATTTGCTTCATTTTCACTACTATCGAACGCAGCAATAAAAGACAGCTGGTTTGTTTACATTGTATTTTAGGTTATCTGGTCTTTAATACTCGAAAAAAACAATTAAATTCTTTAGAAATGGAATTGTTAAGCAGTGATAAACGTGTACTAATTTCCAGACAAATATTTAGTGGGATTTAGAACTCGAATATATGTGGTTTGCATACCTGTAGTCATATTTTTTCTAATGGTCGTATTGTACGAAAATGATAAGAAAGGAGCTATATACACTGAATATTTCCACTAGAAGTCTTTTGAATAACCGAAATTATTAGTTTACACATGTATTAATTAACATGGAGCGTCCAAGTAATATATTTTGTGATCATTCCAACTGAAGGTAATACGGTACTTTTCAGTAGTTTTTGTGCTTTAAATGCAAGTAAATATACAAATGTTCCTTTTTAGTTCATCACACGTACGTGCTTTATTCCAATAATAACACTATACTATGAGAATAATGCAAAAAATGTGAAATTTTAAGGGTACCTAGAATGCAGTCTACTGATCAATTGCAGTGTGATCTAAAGGTACGGTGGCAATAACTATTAATTTACAAACTACTTTCATGTAATTCTGCTTTCAGATTAGACTGTTACATGATCTTTTGCTATTGTGCAAACAGCATTTCAAGAACACCTTAGATTTGGATCATCAAATAGCTGTAATTCATTTGATGGAATCTGGTTAATGAATCTGCCTTTAAATTTAGTATTTTAAGTCTGTCTGAGTGTCACACATATCACAACGATGTTGAAATAATAACAAGTCTCTATTTGAAATAATTTATTTGTTTCTATAAAATCTAAATCAGTGTTGCATGTTAGAGAGGGATAATTGTTTTAATTTCAATCTAATTGTAAATATTCTTGGCACTAATATCACATTGTCAAGTAATAATGCCCATAATTAGGCAATATTATCGCCTTTTCGGATAATATTAACTAATATATTAACCATTGAACGTTCAGGTACTTTCATAAATCACCATTATTGGTAATAATGTACCAGTAATCTCACATCATTGGCAAATAATGCCTCATTTTTGGGTAACTTTACTTTATTATTGCATAATATTCGACAGTAATGCCCACTAATAATTTAAAATATAAAATATTAATTATTGTTTTCAGATAAGAATCAATTTCCCACCTCTTCCATTGGTTTCACAGGATACAATTAGGACTAAGGAATGGTGCTTTCACAGTGTAGTTAACTTTTTATTTTACCATTTAGTACGGAAAATAGTATTTACCACTTTAACAATATATATAATTATACTTTTTTATCACTTAAAGTGGTTAATAGAAAATAATATCTTTAATTTTTTAATAAACTTGTTAGAATTAATTTTCTGCACTTAATACTGCATTTTATTAAATAAAACCAAATGACAATTTAAACAGATTTATTTGTTTTAAATTAATTTATAAATAATTGGAAAAACCAAAAACAATGCAAAATATTAAGCAAGGAAATATGCAGGATTTAAAATACGTAAACAGATTTGCAAATTTATATTCATTAAAAAAGCAATTTTAGATATACTTTTGAGCTTAATTACATATTTTACGTTTTAAATTCTAAAATAAATTAAAATATAATCTAAAAACAACAACAGTATAATATTATAATTTAGGAGAAATGCAGAAATTAAAATATAAAGCATATTTGCAATTGAACTTTGATTAGCAATGTTAGTGCCACATGACGTATTGAGTTCAATTACAGTAACTTCGTTTTAAATTTTAAAAACAACTTTGATTATTTTAAAAACAATAACAATATGAAATTTGATATTAAAAAGTATGCAGAATTCAAAACCTGCAGGCAGATTTACAGTTAGATTCAAATTAAAACAATTAACCCTCCCTAACATGCAAGACTCATTTAGATTTTATGGTAATAAATAAATAATTTCATATAGACTTTTAACTGTATCAATATCATTGTGATATGTGTGATATACTCAGACAGACTTAAAATACTAAATTTGAAGGCAGATTCATTAACCAGATTCCATCAAATGAACTACAGCTGTTTGATGATCCAAATCTAAGGTGTTCTTGAAATGCTGTTTGCACAATAGCAAAAGATCATGTAGCAGTCCGATCTGAAAGCAGAATTACATGAAAGTAGTTTGTAAATTAATAGTTATTGCCACCGTACCTTTAGATCACACTGCAATTGATCAGTAGACTGCATTCTAGGTACCCTTAAAATTTCACATTTCTTGCATTATTCTCATAGTATAGTGTTATTACTAGAATAAAGCACGTTCGTGTGGTGAACTAAAAAGGAACACTTGTATATTTTATTGCATTTAAAGCATAAAAATTACTGAAAAGTATCGTGTTACCTTCAGTTGGAATGATCACAAAATACATTACTTAGATGTTCCATGTTAATTAATACATGTGTAAACTAATAATTTAGGTTATTCAAAGGACTTCCAGTGGAAATATTTAGTGTATATAGCTCCTTTCTTATCATTTTCGTACAAGGCGGCCTTTAGAAAAAATATGACTACAGCTATGCAAACCACATATATTCTACTTCTAAATCCCACTAAATATTTGTCTGGAAATTAGTACACGTTTATCACTGCTTCACAAGTCCATTTCTTACGATTTTAATTGTTTTTTTCGAGAATTAAGGACAGGATAACCTAAAATACAATATAAACAAACCAGCTGTCTTTCATTGCTGCGTTCGATAGTAGTGCAATGAAGCAAATTACAAAATTTAAGTTATACACCTCAAAATATTTAAGAAATTGTTAGAACTTATTATTTTACTTTATAATAATGCAACATAATTTAACTCTGTAGCCAGTTACGTTTTCAATTTTAATTTGTTTTGAGTCCGATCAGTTCAAAATTTGGAATTAAAGTCAGTCAGTATACTTGAACGCACCTAACGAAAGACCATACAAATATAGTAATAATAACACTAAATCAATTTGGCGGTCAACTGGATTCGGCGTAAAACGACCTCTTGCTGCTTATGCTCTCCTAATACAAAATCGCGGATTTTCGAAGTTTCGATTTGTTTCAAATCGGTGTCCGGCGCATCCACCATTTTTTAACTTTTTTTAAAAAACTCCTTATCTCTGTATTTATTGATTAGAATGAAAATAATTAATTTTTTTTTGTTTTTTATATCATTAATAATAATTAGATTACGTTTTGTATTATTAATTATAGTAAAAAAATATATATATAAGCAATAATTATTAAATTAAAAGATATGTACCCATACTTACCTATTTTTTGTTGGTATGAAGGTATTAAATAAAAATCAACAATTAATTAACCACCTTGTTATTTATTTAATTGCTTTTTACAGTTTTCGTATTATGATTGTTATTTAAAAATACATTTAATATTACATACACATTCTTACACTTTACCTATTTCGTACTATTATTGATATAATATATATTTTTATAATGTACTTTTTGGGGTAGTTGCCCATTTTAAATTGCCGTTTATTAAAAGTATACATTAATATTAAAATGGTATTTACTACAAAAGCACATTACATACACAATTATTTATGTATATCCCTAGTTTATATTTTTATTTTATTAAATCACTTATATTAATTATTAACTACAATTTTATTAAGTACCTAAATACCTACATTTTTATGTAGAAAATTAACAAAAGGTATCTTTATAATAACATTAGTAGGTACATTATATAATACACCTTACAAGTACTTACATATTTTTATAATATAAAATAAATAAATAAATTTTTAACATTTTAAAAAAGGAGTAGGTATTAGCAAAAAAATTTTTAGTTTTTCAAAATAAAAGAAGTATGTAGTTTAGTTTTTATCTTTTATATTTTTACCTTTTTTTCTCAAGTAATATGTATATACATTATGGTATACGTTAGTCATTATAGATGGAAATTACAATAAGTGTTGTGTTTATTGATTTTTATCTTGAGTAAATGCAGGCGTTGTTATCTGTAATATAATAGGTAATTGAAATTATTAAATTAAAAACAGCACGTGTTATACTTTAATAAAGATTATTTTCTCTATTGTCATTATCAAAATCTTAAATAAAGCTCATTAGCAAGAAATCACTAAATAAATATCATTCATAAAAAACGATCTGTTTGTAGTTAGAAAACTAATTATTAAGAAGAGATTTTCAAACCTCAGGACGAAGAAATTTTGAATAAATAAGTAGCAAAAGACCCAGCGGATCAAATTTGACCCGGGGGGGTGGGGGGATGATGGTTTACTTACTACTGGGAAGGAATATGGCTATGTTCGAAAAAAACCTTTGTAAATAAAGAAATTTAATAACAACTGTACTGCAGAAAAATCAGGTTCTCTACAATGCTTTAATGATTTAAATTTTTCCTTTTTTGAAAATAAAAATCCTCCTATCCTATACTTTCATTTCAATAGAATTTTAAATTTAACAATAAATTATCGAGTCACGGGTACAATTACGTTATATGCCTGGCCTGACCATGTATATAATATTTAAGAGTATTTTAAACATACGTACAAAAGAACTGCAAAATATCTTCGAACAACCTGCCGGAATTTAGGGGTGGTTTCTGTTTTCTCCAGAAGACGATGCTCTTTATTCTTCTCGGCCTATTCTGTAATTACAGAAAAAAAAATTATCTACCAATGAATATTGTAGTAGTACAATAAATTAATTTTATAAGTGCGTAGAAAATGATGTGTAATTTGGTAAAATCAATTAAAGAGGGATAAAAATCTAGATTTTGCACACTTCTACTGATAAGTTTTTGTACACAATGTCTTTCTTTGATATGGTGTAGGTATCGAATAAAATAAAAAACCTACTTATTGTTGTTATTGTTCATCAAATCAAAAAAGTAGACTGAATATAAATACTGATTTTTTTAAATTATCAAAACAGTTCCACCTTAAATACGAGTACCTACATTGCATTGTATATTATTTAAGTGATGTTGTAAATGAAAATTTAAATAAACAGTTTTAATTTTTAAGATAAGTACGACCATAAATTAAAACTAGAATTGTAATTCTAACAATTTCTTTAAGTAAAAATAATAATTATGGCTTGCAACTGCACAACCCCCTTCAATGGTGGTCTCCCCCTCCAGAACTCTTCGTGCAACTGGGCATCATCAATGGTTTTCATGACCATGGTGAATACTCTTCTTCAAGATCATTGCGATATTTCGGATCTTTGCGGAAGAATAACGCCTACATTAATACCTGACGACGAGTACGATTTTATAGTGGTAGGGGGTGGTGCTGGAGGGTCGGTGGTAGCTGGAAGACTCAGTGAAAACCCCGATTGGAAAGTTCTCCTCATAGAACAAGGCAACGACGAACCTGCTGGAAGCCAAGTACCCAGTTTCACTTTCAATTTCTATGGAAATAGTGAAACAACTAATTCTTACCCCACAGAACCCCAAACGAGTGCATGTCACGAACACAATAACAGTCAATGCACGTATTTGGTAGGAAAAGTTCTAGGAGGGAGCGTAGTGTTGAGTGGAATGACTTATTTGCGTGGGGTACCGAAGGATTACGACCACTGGGAAGAGTTGGGGAACAAAGGGTGGGGTTACGAAGACGTTTTACCATTTTTTATTGAATCGGAAGACAATGGTAATATTGGTGAAAATATAAGTTCCAATTACCACGGTGTTGGAGGTCCTTTGAGAGTTGAAAGGTTTCCAGATGCACCTGAGATTAGTCAGGACCTTCTTGAAGCTGCCAGAAGTGTAGGATATGACACTCCGAGTGACCTCAATGATGCAAATGCTACTGAAGGGTTCACTCTCACTCAACATGTGGCCAAGTAAGGACGATTTTATGAATTAAAATTATTATTTATTGTATAACCGCCCTGTTCATTCAGGAATGGTACCAGGTACAGTACAGCTCGAGCTTATCTTCGCCCTGCAAGATTTAGGTCCAATCTTCACATTATGTTGAACTCCACAGCTACAAAAATTAATTTTGACAAAAGTAATGGAACTGCAATAGCAAGATCCGTGGAACTCTATTACAATGGCCAACAATATAATGTTACCGTTAAAAAAGAAGTTGTGGTAACTGGAGGAACTATTGGATCACCCCGTTTACTCCTTCTGTCCGGAATTGGTCCAAAAAGTGATCTAGAAGACGTAAAGGTCGACGTGGTGCATGACCTCCCAGGTGTTGGACAAAATTTTCAAAATCACGTTCAAGTATGGATCAGATTCAACTTAAAAGAAATTCCGAATACAAATTTCTTGACTTTAGACGCTGTCGATCAATATTTTGAATACCACAATGGTCCTCTGTCCTACACAGGACTCTCGCAGGTTTGTGGTCGGTTCTCTTCTTCTGAAAACGAGGATGAGGATTGGCCAGACCTCCAGCTTTATTTCAGTGGATTCTCTGCCGATTGTCCTTTTGATGAAGTTGAGAATGCTACTAGAACGATGGATTTACTGATAACTTTAGTAAGACCGAAGAGCAAAGGTTACATCAAATTGCGATCAAACGATCCAGATGTAAAACCGATTGTGCAACCCAATTATTTAACAGACGATTACGATATTAAGGCCATAATTTCCGGAATACGAACGGCCATAAAAATTGGATCAGCCGACGTTTTGAAAGAGAAATACGGATCTGAATTGGTACAGGAAGAGTTTGGAAACTGCTCAAGCGTTTACGAATTTGGAACGGATGACTTTTGGGAATGTGCCGCCAGGTATAGCACTGCTCCTGAAAATCACTTGACTGGGACGTGTAAAATGGGACCAGATACTGATGAATTGGCCGTTGTTAATCCTGAATTGAAAGTTTATGGGACTTCAAATGTTAGAGTTGCTGATGCATCCACTTTTCCGAATAAAGTAGCTGCAAACACCCTTACTACTGTTGTGCTTATGGCCGAAAGGGCAGTAGAGTTTATTAAAGAGGATTGGTCGTAAATATTACAATGAAGGATATTGTCTCAAGTATTGTAAAATTATTTTAACATATTACTGTGAATTTTATAAACATTATACAAATAAATATAAAAATTCTTATTATCATGTTATTGTGTCAAAAAAATAATACAAAAAACTGTGACAAAATTGTAATGTAGTTGGATAAAATATTTTTAATTTCAATAAAAAATTGTAGTCTCCAGATCTGTAGAAGGGGTAAGTAATTATTTGGTTTTTAACTTGTATTTATTATTTATATTTTGTCCAAAACAGGAATTTTATTATCAGAAACTGTAACAAAATAATATCGTTGAGTAATTAGATGAAAGATTTTTAATAAAAAAAAGATAAAGAGAAGTCTCCAGATGTGTAGAGGGGAATTATTTATTGTTTAAGTTTTTTTAATTTTTCTTACCCAGAAAATTAATTTTGTTAACATCACAAATTGTGAAAATTGTACAGTTGCATGAAATATTTTAAATTTCAACGAAAAATTACAAAAAACTCTGTATATATGTAAAAGGGGTAAATGTAATATAAGACTCGATTTTGGGTATAGAAGCTCACCCCTTTTTGGTTCCTAGTTTAAATAGAGTATGTAAACAATTATTTTTAGATGTATTCAGAAGTTAAGTCTCACAAAAACATTCATCCAATTTTTCTGGTGGACAATTAAATTCTGTAAAATTGTTTGTTTGTTTGTTAAAACACATGTATTGTGTTCTTTGAAAGTGTTCGTTTATTTTTAATCATAACTATTTTATTTTCAATTTTACTTTAAAATAATTCCAGTCAAAATTGTAGAGAATTTAAATATCTACAAGAAATGTTTAAAACATTTTTTTGTGAGACTTATACTTTCTAAGATATCGCGAAAAACTCTTTGCACGTTCTAATCATGAAGTCAGCCAAACAGGGATAGGCTTTCATCCCCGAAAACTGAGTATCCTGATACATATTGTTCTATCCAAAACAAAATTTTTTGTAACATTTCAACCGATGAATGATTTATTGGAAGTAAAAGAAGAAATCCCTCCATTTGGTTATTATCTTATATTAATAGCGTGTGTAAACATTTTTTTCTCGATACATTATAATACTTTTTACCGTAAAATTGAAAATAAAAAAGTTATGTGGACTATTTTCTCAATAAAATATTAATAGAAGCCTTTTATTATTAATTTTACAGTAAAAAGCACCAGAAAAAAATTGTAAACAATTTAATCATCCACAAGAAATGTCTGAAAAAGTTTTCTGTAAGACTAACAGTACCTACTTAAGATAGCGTGGGAGAACCGTTTCAGTTTTTAATTATAATAGCAGCCAAACAGGACTCAACCCCGAAAACTGAATACCCCTCAAACATAAATAATGTCCTATCGGAAAATAGAAAAGCCTGCCAATGTTTTGGAATATTTTAATTGCTTAATAATAAATAAATAATTAGAAAAGTTTAGAGTACTGTCTTGACTCATGATTAGGTAGGTACTACGTATTTGTAGATATGTGTTCAAAAAGTTTCCTAACGCCTTTTTTTATTTTGCAAAAAAAAAGTTCAAAAAAACATTTTGCATTATTAGGTAAAGAAATAATAATAATAATATGAAAATTACATAAAAGATAAAGAAATAATTACAGAAGATATAACTTAAAAAATTATACAGGGTTTTTCAAGTTGATGGGCTATTAGAAGTATATGAATTAGTAAAAGGAATTCAATTCTGAAACTTGGGCTCATTAGGTTATTGTTTATGCCGCTTCTTTTAAAAATATTTACAATTTCGATTTACATCCAGTTATACCGGAAGTCGATACCAACTTTGTTATTTTAAATGGAATGGTATATTTTTTACGCTGAATTCGAATAAAACGTGTAATTCTAAGCTTAGTTTGATAACCAACTTGTACACCTATGACGATCGGTTTCTGAGTTAATTTAATTTATAGAAAAAAAAATCGCTACCGCAACCCAAATTATAAAAAATCATAACTTCCACAAAATACGACCTAGAGTGTTGAAATTTTTACTAGTAATAGCTGAATATTAGTGCTAACACCTCGACAAAATTGAATTAAATAATTTATACAGGGCGTTCAAAATAAAATTCTAAAATTGAAAAACTTTAAACACGAATTACCTCGTTATTTCAAATGGCACCTACTATTTTTATTTTTTTTTAATTGATGCCTTTTTTTATCCTCTTTCGATCAATATAGATACTTCCTATTTTAAGTAATAATTCAAAATTATTCCAAAATTTTCAAATAAAATAGGAAGTATCCATATTGATCGAAAGAGGATAAAAAAGGCATCAATTTAAAAAAAATAAAAAATAGTAGGTGCCATTTGAAATAACGAGGTAATTCGTGTTTGAAGTTTTTAAATTTTAGAATTTTATTTTGAACGCCCTGTACAAATTATTTAATTCAATTTTGTCAAGGCGTTAGCACTAATATTCAGCTATTACTAGTAAAAATTTAAACACTTTAAGTCGTGTTTTGTGGAAGTTATGATTTTTTATAATTTGGGTTGCGGTAGCGATTTTTTTTCTATAAATTAAATTAACTCAGAAACCAATTGTCATAGGTGTACAAGTTGGTTATCAAACTTACCCTGGAATTACACGTTTTATTCGAATTCAGCGTAAAAAATATACCATTCCATTTAAAATAACAAAGTTGGTATCGACTTCCGGTATAACCGGATGTAAATCGAACTTGAAAATATTTTTAAAAGAAGTGGCATAAACAATAACCAAATGAGCCCAAGTTTCAGATATGAATTCATTCTACTAATTCATATACTAATAGCCCATCAACTTGAAAAACCCTGTATGTTCAGGTGTACATTGTATGTACAAACAAGTTACGTAACAATAGCTTCCAGAAATAATTGCAATTGTAATTGTGACTACTTATATTGTTAATTTTTCTAAACAATGTTAGACAACCTGTTTCTGAAATTACATGAATTTTTTTATCGTGTGTGTTTACGCAGTTTGTGCAAGTTTAAGTGACGTCTGAACATGTAAAACAATATGTAAACATAAAAGGGAAACGATTACAGTAAAATAAAAAAAAATGAGACTAGTTTTCTTTCCTTGAATTCCAAAAAAAAAAGATTAAAAATCTATATACATTAATTCTAATCGTCTTTTACAACTACAACAAGCCTATTCTATCTACCTAGTATTTTGCTTGTTGTACTAATAAAAAAAAATTTTTTTTTTGAAGTCTACAGAATATTTTCAAGAATAAGCAATAACTATTATAAAATAAGATCTTTATAAACAATAAGAAAAATAATTGAGAAAAAAATTAAAATAATTTGTGGGCTAGTAAAGTTACTTACTTTTTAAATCAATTTTCAATTTATTTATTTAATTATGCATTGAAGTAAGATTTGTTTAATATAAATAAATACTAAAACATAATAACGTTAAAGGACTTCAATATACTATATGTTTCCTGAGGACGTCAACCACAATTGTTGGCGAAATGTCAGATACTTGGAGACTCTTCACGTTTTGTACACTTCGTGCTATTAGACCTTCTGAATTATCGAGTATAAAAACACAGAATGCATTTACGATTTAACCCCTAATTTCACTACCCATTTTTTTAAATTTTTTAAAGCTTATAGGGAGAAACTAAAATTTAGATACAATTAGTTTCCTGATGTTATCTAACATTCATTTTCATAGATTCAAAAATTATGTACCTACTGCTAAATTGTTTCGTTATCTATCTAACTATTACTAGAAAAATATCTAAATGACATGATTGATTCGCTTTTTAAGTAATCGAATCGATTCACTTCCTTCTTTTAGTAAGTAACCTCCTAATGAATAATTATCGCACTGGTACGTACCATTAAAATCGAGGCGATAATATGTTAAAATATGTGAAGAGGCATTTCGAGTACCCTGAATATTTAAAATTAACGTAACGATGTTTGCACAAGTAATTTATAAAGGTACTGTGTGAAGGTAACGAAATTACAAACGGTTTACACCAATGGCCTGCCACTGTACCAATCCTTTTTACGGGCTACCTCTTCAGAATGGCACCTGTAGTGGAGCATCGTCGGTTATGTTTATGACTCTTGTCAATACTCTGCTTCGAGATCGGTGCGATATTTCGGACGTGTGCGGAAGAATAACACCGACTTTGCATCCCGACAACGAGTACGACTTCATTGTAATCGGGGGTGGTGGTGCAGGACCGGTGGTAGCCGGAAGGCTAACTGAAAATCCCCACTGGAAAGTTTTATTAATAGAACAGGGCAACGACGAACCTGTGGGAAGCCAAGTACCCAGTTTCGCTTACGATTTCCTGAAAAGCAACGAAACAATCATCGACTACCCCACGGAGCCCCAAAAGAACGCTTGTCACGAGAATGAAAACAGTGAATGTACCTATGTGCGTGCCAAAATACTTGGAGGGTGCGGGGTTGTCAACGGCATGACTTATATGCGAGGAGTGCCGAAAGATTACGACCACTGGGCTGAATTGGGTAACACAGGGTGGAGCTACAAAGATGTTTTACCAGTATTTAAAAAATCTGAAAATAACGGTAATATTGGGGTTCTCACAAGCACTTTATACCATGGGGTTGGGGGTCCTCTGAGGGTTGAAACGTTCCCTTATGCACCCAAGATCAGTTACGATATTCTTAAGGCGGCCAAAAGTTCTGGATACAAAACTCCAAGGGACCTTAACGCAGATGTTCACGAAGGATTTGTAATTTCACAAACCATGAGCAAGTAATGATAATTTTTTCTTATTTAATATTATTTCATTTTTAATTGAAAATGTGTATATTTATTTAAACAGGGATGGTGTCCGTGACAGTACAGCTCGAGCTTACCTTCGCCCAGCAAGATTTCGTCGTAATCTTCACATAATGTTGAACACAACAGCCACAAAAATTTATTTCGAAAAAAACAATGAAACATCAGACGCAGTGGCCAAAGCTGTGGAACTCCATTACAAAGGCCAAATATACCACGTAAAAGTAAAAAAAGAAGTAATATTAACAGGGGGGACCATTGGGTCTTCCCAGTTGCTCCTTCTGTCAGGAATAGGCCCAAAAAGTGACCTAGAAGACGTAAACGTCGACGTGGTCCATGACCTTCCAGGTGTCGGGAAACATTTCCAAAACCACGTTTCCTTATTCGTACAGTTCAACTTACAAAAAGTCTTGGATACAAATATTTTGAATTTGGACACTTTAAAAGAATATTTGATGCATCACAAAGGTCCTTTGTCATCTACAGGACTTGGACAAATAAGTTCTCGTTTTTCATCATCAGAAAATCCGGATAAAGGCTGGCCGGACATGCAGATGTACTTCAGTGGTTACAGTGCCAATTGTACGTATGGTTGTGGAACTTCCGGTTTACCAGCCGACCCTAGTCAGCCCAATAACACCAGAAGGATTGTCTTCCAGTCGACTTTAGTAAGACCAAAGAGCGAAGGTTACATCAAATTGCGTTCGAACGATCCATACGTAAAACCAATTATACAACCAAATTATTTATCAGATGATTACGATGTTAAGGCCATTGTTTCCGGAATACGAACAGCCATAAAGATTGGAACAGATGATATATTAAAAGATAAATACGGTTCTGAACTGGTACAAGGACGATATGGAAATTGTTCAGACCTTTATGGATTTGATACAGACGACTTTTGGGCGTGTGCTGTCAAATACAGTACTTATCCAGAAAATCATTTGACTGGTACTTGTAAAATGGGCCCTGATACTGATAACATGGCCGTTGTTAATCCTGAGTTGAAAGTTTATGGGACTTCTAATGTTAGGGTTGCCGATGCATCCACTTTTCCGAATATTGTGGCTGCAAATATTTTTGCTACTGTCGTTCTTGTGGCCGAAAAGGCTGTTGAGTTTATTAAAAAAAATTGGTCGTTAAAAAACCTCATCCTTGTATTATAATTAAAATAAAATCGGATTTACTGAGACACAGGACATAAAAATAGGCTTTTCTCCATTCGAAATTAAGAATCTAAATGTATCGTCAATTAAAACTTCGACCTACGAATATTTTAAATAAATAAAAGGAGAAACAAATAGGTACTTTTTTATTTACATAAGAGTCCTTTAATAATATTTTGTTGTTTTCAAAAATGGAAATTGAAATTGTATCCTACTGAAAAATTTTGGATCTATTATCCTATGATCTGAAAAACTTTAAAATAATTTTTTTTTGGACAAAATAATATTTATAAGAGAAATATGAATTCAGATGTGACCCACGGTAATTTAAGGTTCAAATTAAAATTCTCCACAAAAGTATTACCAAAAATTTATCCAAAAGTATTTTTATTTGTAATAATAATGGGTTACAGTTTCGAAAAATTTTTAGATCTTGAAGGACAAGTGTAACCAATGATTTTCAATTGAGCAGATCGAGGCTAATTATATTATACAAAAAAATAATTCCAAAAGAATTTTCTCTTTTGGTACCTATTCGTTCGGCAAAGAGTGCTTTACAATTCAAAAAATTATAATAAAATTTAAACGATAATTATTCGTACGTATATAACATATTGAGAATGGAATATTTTCAACCAAAAATATTACCAATGTTTTGTTTTTTTGGTATACAGTCCTTCAAGAAAGTTCGAGTTGCATTCGAAGAAAAATATACGTAATAATAAAACGTGAATGATAAACTTTCTTATGGATAACAAATTGAAGCAAATGCTTAAGAAAAATACTCCAAAAAGTATTTTAGGTTTTGGCAATCTTTTGAGAAAGGTGTAGAGTTTTAGTTAAAGAGAAAAATTAAATAAAACTAGAAGGATAATCCTTCATAAGGAGGTAAATCATATTGAGAACAGAAAATACTCAATTTAGCAGATTGAGACCATTGTAAGGCAAAAGTATTGTAATCTGTAATATAATAGGTAATTGAAATTATTTAATTAAAAACAGCACGTGCTATACTTTCATAAAGATTATTTTTTCTGTTGTCATTATCAACATCTTAAATAAAGATGATAAGCAATAAATCACTAATTAAATATCATTCATAAAAAACGATCTGTTTGTAGTTAAAAAACTAATTATTAAGAAGAGATTTTCAGACCTCAGGACGAAGAAATTTTGAATAAATAAGTAGCAAAAGGCCCAGCGGATCAAACTTGACTCGGGGGGGGGGGGGGGGGGGATGATGATTTACTTACTACAGGGAAGGAGTATGGCTATGTTTGAAAAGAACTTTCGTAAATAAAGAAATTTAACAACAACTGTAAAGCAGAAAAATCAGGTTCTCTACAATGCTTTAATGATTAAATTTTCTTTTTGAAAATAAAAATCTACCTATACTATAATTAAACCAATTATCGAGTGATGGTAGCACAGAGTTGGGCTTGTTTTTTTTAATTGTATAGAGAATGATATCCTTGAATTTTTTTTTTTGGAAAATTCAGCTATTCATAAGAATTTTAAGTTGAACAGTAAATTATCGAGTCATGAGTAAATTACGTTATCTGCCTGGTCTGACCATGTAAATAATATTTAAGAGTATTTTAAACATACCTACGTACAAAAGAACTGCGAAATATCTATTCTGTAATTAAAGCAAAAAAATATTATCTACCAATGAATATTGTAGTACGTAGTATAGTAAATTAATTTTATAAGCACGTAGAAAATGGTGTGGAATTTGGTAAAATCAAAAAAAGAGGGATAAAAATCTAGATTTTGTACACTTATACTGATAAGTTTTAAAGAATGTTATAAAAGGCACAAAAACCTTTCACAAATATATTTAATAGTTACACTAGTTTCAAGTGTTGGTATTGTATAATTCAAAAAGCTATATCAGTTCTTGTACGCTATATCTTTGATATGGTGTACCGAATAAAATAAAAAAACCTACTTATTGTTGCTATTGTTCATCAAATCAAAAAGTCAGACTGAATATAAATACTGATTTGTTGAAATTTTTAAAACAGTTCCACCTTAAATGCCTTATTTAGGTGATGTTGTAAACGAAAATTTAAACAGTTTTAATTTTTAAGGTAAGTACAAGCATAAATGAAAACTAGAAGTATTTGAAAATTACCGTTTTATTAATATGTTCCTAAGGGTAGCCTTTAAGGAAAATTGTAATTTAATTTTCACTCTAATTCTAATTGCAATTCTAACAATTTCTTTAAGTAAAAAAAAAATTATTTAGCTTGCAACTGCACAACCCCCTTTTATGGTGGTCTCCCCCTCCAGAACTCTTCGTGCAACGGGGCATCGTCAATAATTTTCATGACCATGGTGAATACTCTTCTTCAAGATTATTGCGATATTTCGGATGTTTGCGGAAGAATAACGGCAACATTAATACCTGACGACGAGTACGATTTTATAGTGGTAGGGGGTGGTTCTGGTGGGTCGGTGGTAGCTGGAAGACTCAGTGAAAACCCCGACTGGAAAGTTCTCTTAATAGAACAAGGCAACGACGAACCTGCTGGAAGCCAAGTACCCAGTTTCACTTACGATTTCCTGAATAGCAACGAAACAATAATCACCTACCCCACGGAATCCCAAACGAACGCCTGTCACGAGAATGAGAACAGTCAATGTACCTATGTGCGTGCCAAAATACTTGGAGGGTGCGGGGTTCTCAACGGCATGACTTATATGCGAGGGGTGCCCAAAGATTACGACTACTGGGCTGAATTGGGTAACACAGGGTGGAGTTACGAAGATGTTTTACCAGTATTTTAAAAGCTACAGTTGAAAAGAAGCATAGTAATAAAATTTTGAGGAAAAATACTCGTTCGTGTGTATAATACATTGAGACTTTAAAAAAATACTTGAAGGATGTTCCCTTTTTAAGTGTAACAAATTGAAAACAAAAAAAATTTCAATTGGCCAAATTGTGGCCAGTGATCGCTAAAAATATTCTTACAATGACGAACTAAAATTATTACCTATAACTAGTGATGGGCACTATCGAATAAATTGAACTATCGAATAATTACTAAATGAATACTTTTAACTATCGAATGAATTCATTCGAATGAATTCATTCGAATGAATTTAGTAATTACTATTTTTTCCAATTCATTCGAATGAATTTAGTAATTACTATTTTTTCAATTACACGATAGTCAGGCAGCAGACGGTTATCCAATCGCTCGGTCCATACTAACATACAAATATACTGATACGAACGTGTATACCAACAGACAAATATACGATTAATATGCTAGTATGGATAAAAAACAAACAGGCTATGCTGAAAATAATAAATAACATCGACTTGAAACATGGTTTCTAATTCTTATTACTTTGATAAAATTATTATTTACTTAGGTAAGCGATCTTTTTTTGTATTATTTATTGCTATACGTACTTTATTGTTATTGAACTAAAATAAGTGTTTTAGAAACATCTGTTGTTCTTATCAAGGTATTTGTTAGAGGGCGACGAATAAAGAGTTTTTTATTTTTACATTTAACTACTTTTTTTTATATGTTTCTGCACTTATTATTATTATTTTTTTTGGGTAATTATAAGTACGCAGTACAAACATATAGTACCTAAGTATTTATGACTCAAATCATCACTACACTAATTTAAAAATTATTAATTCTTTATTTGCATTTTATTTTGTCTCATGTTTAACTAGTATAAATTGGTGCCATAGAAAATTATGTTTTTAAAGTATGTATGTATGTATTGATAACGTCTAATAATTATAGAATTGTTTATATTATTCGGCTCTGCTACGAGGAAGTAGCGAAGTAGTAGACAATGCGCAAACGTATAATTTACCCATTCCAACCACGACTCCAACGTTCAGTTCGATAGTTGAAAAGTATTCGAATAAAAAAAGTAACTACTATTTTCAGTAACTACTTTCAGTTACTAAAACTATTCATTACTTTTTTATTCGAATAAAAAAAGTAACTACTATTTTTATTCGAATACTTTTCAACTATCGAATAATTCGAATAGTAGTGAACTATCGAATAGTTCGATAGTTTTTATTCGATAGTGCCCATCACTACCTATAACATACTGACAACAGAGATTTTAAATTATAATTAAGCATTCATTATATTGAGGCCAAATAAATTTCCGTAGAAACTTTGTGAAGTCAACACTTTTATTACAATAATAGTAATAATTTTTAACGACCCTTAAAACGATCAGCTACAGTGACTAGTTTAATTACTTTTTAATTACCCTTTTCTGTAACAATAATAATTAATAATAATAATAATAGCAGGAAACACAGTTTGATTAATTTATATTTTCTCCAGCATCAGTTAATTAACTTTACAGTTGGTAAGTAATTACACAACTTAAAATGTATGTTATGTATGATACGTATATTACAAGTATTTTATTTAATGTTTACCCGTTTCATTGCGATAAATAAATAATGAAAACCTTGTACCTATAATTATGTACATTACTATGATAACTATTGTTTATGGGAACACGTGAAATTAAATAAATATTATTTGAACCCCATAACAATTGTAATAATACTAATACTAATTAAAACTGTACTGCACAAAGATTTAGGGGCAGAACCCTTAATAGGTATTGGTTGTGGGGGCTCGACGATATCAGGAAGCATTGGGGTGAATTTCAGGAAATTTTCATCATGTCCCACTGCTAGTCCATGGATTTTATCATCACACAGAACCGGACTTCCAAGAACAAACACAGTATCATTCGTTCTTTTGCTCAGGAGATAATTTGTTCCCAATTTTATATCCAATTGTTCCTTGTGCAAACTCCCATTTGCATATTGTGACAAATAAGTGCAATTGTACCATTCAGACCCATTATAATTTAAAGACACTTTAGTAAACAAGGCCAAAGGGTATGTTAAATCGTACAAGACCACTTGTCTTGAAAGTATTTCGGGTAGGACAGGTTCTGGAATTAATGGTACAATCTCTGAGTCGTTTTCCACCAGATGGGCTTGAAATTTAAAATAGTAGCTAAGATCCCCGTTGATAAACCGAATAAAATTGGTTGGAAAAACGTCAACTGCTGCTCTAAGACTTGTAATCAGTTGGTGTTGTGATATTGCCGTACCAATAACTTCTTGTTTGTTTAAAAGTTTTAGAAATTGTCGAAGAGACTGTTGGTACAATTCGTTTGAATACAGTTGGTCCACAGATATGTTGAGTGCTTGATAGAACTTTTCCAGGTCCGTACCGGTGACTTCAAATGACCTTATGAACTCCAGAACTGACCTGTAATTGAATTTGCGATCCACCAGGGCTTTGGCAATTTTTTGCAATGGTACGATAGTCAAAAGTTCTGTGTTTGTTAAATTGGTTGTTTCTAGGAGTTGGTTGAATATTTCCTTGCTGTAAGTACCATTGGACAGCAAGTTGAGTTTCTCTTCTTCTGTACCGAATAAGAAAACCGAAGAAAACTCGTTCCTGTTTATTTGGACAAGGTCCAAGATTATGGGCATCTTCTGGTTCGGGTTGATCAAAGTGTTGACCAATGAATTATAAATTTCAGACACCGTAGTACCAATGTAATTAATAATGTTACCAAATTTGTCCCATGTTAAGTTGTATTGGTTGATAATATCGTAAGGGTTGCCAATGTCCAAATTTAAATTCGATAAAGCTTGGGCTAATTCTTCATTCGTGTAGTCTGTTATGTTAATCAACGTTAAGACGTCATAAATTGATAAATTAAAGCAGTTGCTTAAAAAAGTGTTTGTACAGTAG
Source organism: Agrilus mali (assembly GCA_029378335.1). Lineage (NCBI taxonomy): Eukaryota > Metazoa > Arthropoda > Insecta > Coleoptera > Buprestidae > Agrilus > Agrilus mali. Next base: position 2,926,655 of record CM055655.1, on the reverse strand, counting down.
ACGTTTCCCAATGTTATTTCGTTCAATAAAGTTGTGACGTTTTCCTCAATTAAGTCGTAGCGTATGTTCAAAAGATAAGGGTAGGTGTATTCGGAAAATGTTTTGTTGTAAATCGGCTGACCTTCCAGGGGGATAGCAATTGTGTCGTTGTTTGGTGTAGGAGTTGTCACGATCTGAGCTCGTGTTTCGAAAATAATTCCAAGTAAATAAAATACGATACAGAGTTTCATTTTTGCCATTTACGTGCAGGTTCTAGAAAAAAATATGAGCCATATACAGGGTGTTCTATTTTTTAAGTATCTTTTAAGTGAAATAAATAATTACTGATAATGATTCTTTTAGCACCCATTAAGTCTAACAAAAAATAATAAAGTCACTAAATTTTAGAGTTATTATATTTCAAATAGGATTTTTTTAATTGTGTAAAATACTTAGTTACCAAAATTAATCCTACTTTAATTGAAAAAATTAATAAATGGTCACTAGTACTTACTCACGTTGTTTTATTTCGCAAGCTGAGTTAAAATATTAATTAAGTGCCTAATTACTATTTTTTTTAATTGTTAATTTTTTTGCTTCTGAAGCTCACCTGACTTGTTGATCATATGTGGCCGCGTAACACACTAAAAGATAAGCACCATAATATTGTAATCTTGTTTAAAAACTAAATAAGAAATAATTTATTGGGGGCAATTAGATTTCCTATTAACAAATTAAGCAAATATGAGAATAGGTTTGTATGTACAACGTCTATGTACATTAATTTTAACTACATACATACCTACAAGATAATTTGTTCTCAACTAATTTACCTGCACCAAAAAATAAAAACATAAAACCATGAGATTAAACTAAATCTATAAAATTTGTTAACAAATTTTGGGACCTCAAAAGGGTAAAAAAAGTTTCAAGAAGTCTCGAATTGTTAATCTTCCATAAAATAAAGGCTACAAAGTTAAACAAACCAATATATTTTTTTTTAGTTATATGGCTGCCAAAAGACACCAGCTCTAGTTTCTTTTAATTAAAATCAATTTTAAAAATTAATTAATGAATTTTAAGATTTTAAAAAGTCCCTAAAATACAATTTTCTAATAACTAATAGACCAGTGCTGAAGCCTTTAAAAATAGCAAAAAGTGAAAAAAAAAATTTTAGTAGTATGAAACCCATTGGAAAAGAAAGAAATATAACATGAATTAAAGGAAAAATAATTTACAGGCGATCTGAGTTCGGGAAGGGGAAGGGGGTCAGTTTTTGAGGGTATAAAACGGTTTTTCTTAATTTCCGGAAAAACTACAAGTTTTATGGAAAGAGTTAAAAAGCAAAGTTGTAGGTAATAAAAGGATCTACAACTTTTGTATTTACGATTTTTTCACATAACCTCAAAATTTATGTGAAAAATTCAAATAACCAACTTTTTGGTTTTTTATGTTTATCTTTTACAAAAAATTTTGTTTTTTCACGAAATTTGGTGAAAACTTACCTACTTATGTCCCAAACACGCTGTAATTTTTTTGATTTGAAATATTTATTTTTTCACCTTATTTTTACTTAATATCGAAATAGCACCCTAATTTTCAATCGAAAATTCTCACGTCAAAATATCTGCTTTTTTAAAAACGTTGGTGGGCTTTTTCTACGTTGAAATCTCTACTTTTTGATGGTGTGAAAAAAGATATACATTACTATGGTAAGTTTTCTCAGGAAATGCAAAAAATGGTTGTTCTTAATATTAAACATATGATTTCAAAAAGCGAACTTTATCTAAAAACTGTGACCGCTGTTAACATTCCAGCTTGTTTGGGACATAAATAGGTAAGTTTTCACCAAATTTCGTGAAAAAACAAAATTTTTTGTAAAAGATAAAAATAAAAAACCAAAAACTTGGTTATTTGAATTTTTCGCATAAATTTTGAGGTTATGTGAAAAAAGTGTAAATACAAAAGTTGTAGATCTTTTTATTACCTACAACTTTGCTCTTTAACTTTTTTCCATAAGACTTGTAGTTTTTCCGGAAATCAAGGAAAATCGTTTTATACCCTCAAAAACTGACCCCCTTCCCCTTCCCGACCTCAGATCCCCCGTAAATTATTTTTCCTTTCCTTTCTGTTATATTCTTTTCCTTTTCCAATGTATATGGGTTTCATCATACTATAAAGTTTTTTGGTTTCAAAAATTATCGACCCTGGTCTATAAAAGCTGTGCTTTAAACAATTTAATGTTATTACTGTTTCACTTGTTTGTCTTTTAATTAACGTTTAATGTTTTTGAAGTTTATTAACAAATCTTGAAATTCTAAAAGGTTGAAAATTTCAAGATCCCTTTTTCTGTAAAAATACAGGCAACAAAGTTAAAGTAATATTTTTTTTCAATTAACTAAAACCAATCGGTTTTGGCAGCATTTTAATAAACAATTTGTTTATAAATTTATTAATGAAGTTTGAGATCCTAATGAAATAGAGATTCAAGATTCAATTTTCTGGAAAATGAAGACTGCAAATTAATTTAACATTTTAATATTATAATTGTTTCTATTATCTGCCTATTAATTAATATTTAACTTTTCCAACATTTATTTTTATTAACAAACCAGACATTCAAAATACAATTTTCTAAGTTAAACAAAATAATTTTATAATCGTTTCACGTAGGTGTTTGTTAGCTATATTTGCATTTTAATCATTAATTAATTTTTGTTAACATTCCTACTCTACGTAGTAAAATTTATCAAGTGGGTACTGTTATTTTTAAAACCTTACGTAAAAGTTTATTATCTATATTATAATATCGTTGTGAAGAATTTAAAAATAATTAGACAAAAATCTTTACGATAAAAATACTTCTAGGAACAGCCTTAAAATGCAAGGTTGACGGCATTTCTTTTACATTAAAACTTTTGGAATTTGCTGGTTTATAACAAAACATAAAACAACTAAATTTAAAATCTAAGGACTATTTCTATTAAAATTTTCAACAGTTTTTGTAGCTCTAACGAATTGTGCAAAAGGTGTTATTATTTTTAGTATCTATTTATATGTGACATAAGCAAATACATATATATCTGTACGTATATAATTAAAATAATGTCTCGAAAAACAATGCTATCTGAACAATGCCCATATTTTATTTAAAATTCTTGAAATGTACAAGGCAAACTTTTAAGGAATTTGAAACAAATATGCTTTTCATGATAAAGATAAGTTTTACCATTTTTATAAAAAAACAAAAACATAATAAATTCATTGGGGGCGTGACTATCAGTTTTCCAAAAATATTAAAATGTTATATATTTGGACATATCAGAAAATATCAAAAATTTTGGGAAAATACTAAAATGGTACTTTTATAAGGGCTAAAAAAATGCTAGTCTTGAAATTTTGTTTCTAACCAATTTTTTTCCCGTCTATATTCCCTCTGTATGAACATTATTGTTAGTAGCACTGAGTTTTTGTAAATAATAGTGTGCAGAAAATTTTTAACGTCATACAACCAAGTTGTGTTTAGCAAAGCAAATACTAGAACACAATACTTGTGCAGGGTTCATTTACACACTTTTATCTTAACATTCAAATGTTTAATTAAACTTCAAAAACTATATAAAAGGGAAAGTGTCCTTGCACTAAGAGTTTTCTTAAAATGAAAATTTCAGCCAGAGTAAAGGGCGAGTGGTTGCAAATACCCTGTGGAGAGGGTAAGTTACACTTTAAACCATATATCCCAGCATTATGTATTTGGATTTAATTTTATCGAAGTAAATATGTATTTGGGTTTAATTTTTTTTTGAAGGAGAAGAGACTGTTAAATGGTTAGGTAATCAGGCGTATCTGAAGTATGAAAAACTCTTTTATAAACATGAGCGGATCGCTGACAGGACTCCCCCTGTACAGGAAGTGAGAAAAACAAGAGGGGGTGTCATTTTAGATCCTGACGATTTGATAAGGGATGTTTTGGAAAATAACGACTTTGTTAATGTTGGTAAGGGGGTTGTGAAGTTAATTTTGTAAATTTAGCATTTAAAGGTCAAACAATATCGATTACTACTTGAAGGATAAATAATTTCAATGAAACTTTTTATCAGATATTGTTTAAAAACTTTTTATAACTACTTATGTTGCGATAGCATCAATAAATGGTAAATATTTTGGAAATTGTTTTCGTTTAGAAAAAAAAATATGAATACATCAGCAAGTAATTAAAAAGAAATTTGTTGTTAACAGTTTGTTATGTAAGTTTTGCAAGAGAAAAATGCACTATTAGGTTTCATATTTCCTTATTATTATGTTGCTCATATTTTAGTTCTGGTTTCTGATTTCCAATCCATCAATGCAGCAATTCAGAAGGAAATTAAACACACTTTAGAAATCATGTATCCTTCTTAGTTGTACCTAACGTATCTACTCAAAATTTTAAATTTTATCTTTTCCAAGCACTTAATTAAATTATTAAATAAAAGCTAAATAAATTGAACAATAAACAATTTTTTGAGCTCAGTTTTCAATGAGCAAATAACAGAAATATATTTTAGTGATGAAATGGTAGCAAATGTACATTTTTCTTAACAGTTTTCCAGCCCCAAACATTTTACACCCCCCTCAAGGGTACGTAACAAAACACACAAATTTTTGTAGTATTAAAATTAAACAGTTACTTAAATTTTAGAGCATAATCTTGGATGGAAATAATTTGACAACAGATTTGCTCATGGAACTTGGTAATGGAAAATATAAAATAAAAGTAAGGGATTTATACAAAAAAAATTAAAACAAAAAAGCCTTAGAAAAAAATACTAAAACTGATTGGTCTCAGAAATTAATTAGCCTCAAAAATAATTAAAATTGATTGATTTAAAAAATAATTAAATTGCACAAAATTTTTTTTAAATTAAGTATTATGAAGATTTTTTAGTATTTTTAAAATTTTAAGCTTTCAAGAGAAGCAGAAGAAAAGGTTATAAAGTCGAGAGAACTTATTGACGACATAATATCGCAGAAGAGGGTGGTTTATGGCATTACTACTGGATTTGGTAACTTTGCAAGGGTGTTTATACCACACGATAAATTAGAGTAAGTCTAAAATAAATTATAGTAATTTTTGTTAGACCAAAAATGTTCACTATATGAAAAAATATTTTTTACATTCATTTGACTTTGGAAAATCCCTAGCGCATAGGGGGTTGTTTTTTTTAGCTTGTGTTTATTTTTTGGATTTACCACTAATTTTTCCAGAATTTAGTAATGAATTCTAAGCCTTTATAAGGCCCAGTGCTGAAAGATTCATTTAATTTTCTGTAAAACAAGGGCAACATAAATTCAAATAATAATTGTTTCAGTTATGTGTTTGTCAAAAGGCTTCAGCGTTGTCTGAATGGTAATTAACTTTAAATTCTTACAAAATTTACTAATTAATCCCTAAGACCTCAAAGTGTTCACAGTTTTAAGATTGAATTTTTAACAAAACGAAGGCTGTTAATTTAAAATTTCCAGTCCAAAGGTTTGCCCTTTAAACCATGTTGCTTTTTGGTTTTTATTAATCACAAATTAAAATTTAATAAAACCATATTAAAAGATATTTTCAAACAATAAATAATAAATCTTTGAGTCATTCAGAATAAATTTTCGGGGTGATTATTGTAGTTTCAATTTCTCAGAATATTTATTCCCTATTATCAATTCAAAATGCTCCTAAAACAAATTAGTTGGGTTAGATTGTTTTTCATTAACTATTAATAATTTAGGACCACCAATTCGTGTTTCAGGTGTCTTCAATATAATTTAATAAGGTCGCATGCCGCAGGAGTAGGGAATCCTTTAAGTCCTGTTAAAGCCAGGAGATTGCTAGCTTTAAGAATCAACGTGCTCTCAAAGGGATATAGCGGAATTTCGCTGGAAACGTTGCTGGGACTGATTAAGGCATTTAATGGTTAGTTCCACCTTTAAAACAAAATACAAAAATTTCTTTTTAAATTTGCTGTTTAATGATTTTTATTTTAAGCCTGTTGTGTTTCGTACGTTCCTGAACAGGGGTCCGTGGGGGCGAGTGGGGATTTAGCCCCTTTGGCACATCTAGCTTTGGGGATGATTGGGGAGGGGAAGATGTGGAGTCCGGAAACTGGATGGGCTGATGCTAAAGAAGTAAGAAATGTTAACACTTTTTTCACACAGATATTACAAAAGGGTGACAAAATTTAATCCAATTACCTAATTTACTTAATATTGAATTTCTAAAGAGACATATTTAGGGGTAGTCGTCACAACTTTTTTCCATAGAATAGACATAAATAGAGTAAGTACCTAATGGGATTGCAATCTGCAGGTCCTTGAGAAACACGGCCTCCAACCACTAAAATTGAAGGCAAAAGAAGGTCTTGCTTTGATAAATGGCACTCAGCTCATTACGAGTATTGGCGCAGAGGCTGTGGAGAGAGCGTTACGTATAGCTCGTCAAGCTGATGTTGTAGCAGCACTTTCTTTAGAAGTCCTTAAAGGGGAAATTCGAGGGCTTTTGACTCCGACGTCCAAAAAATCAGACCGCACAAAGGACAGGTGGCGGTTGCCAAACGTTTAAGGGCTCTACTCCATTCCGATATATATCCGTCTCAAATTGCAGGTGGGTTAGCAAGTTTTAGCTTAATAATCCTTGTAAAATTAATTATGAGACTGACTGTCACAGGTGGTGATAAGCAAAACTAACATTAAGATGAGATAAGATAAATATAGTTTTGGACATGATTTTGGCCAAGTTCCTGATTTTTAACACTATCACAGATGTTGAACATCAAAAGTAAAATCAAGATCAAGACAGGCCTGATATATTCTTGGACTTGGTCTTGATTTTCGACGCCACAAATTGGATTTTAGTTCTTGGAAGATCTGGTCTTCATCTTGGTCATGTTTTTGGAAAATCATTTTTTTATTGCCCCAAAACTTATCTTTTTTAAACAATCTTGGTGATGTTGTTGGCAGATTAGTTGTTGCTTTTGCAAATATTATTCTCCAAAAATCTTTTCAAGAAACCTTGGTCTTATTCCTTTGATATGTGGTTCTGTGTTTGAAAACAGATTCTTACAACTTTTGCAAGAATTTTACCAAAAAACATTTGCTGTCTTGCTGTGTAAAAACTAGTCCGTCTTTTTGCAAAAGTAATTTTTGCAAGAATCTTGGTAGGAAATGTTTGTCTTGTACTTAATGGGAGATTGGTTGTTGTTTGGGCAAACCTTATCCTTAAAATATTTGCAAGAATTTGTTAAGAAATCTGGATCTTGCTCTTGGGAGGTCAGTTGTTATTTTGAAAAAACTTGTTGTTAATCTTGTGGAAGAGCCTCGTCAAGAAATCTTGAACTTATTCTTAGGAGATAAATCCTTGTTCATGTTTAACTGGTTCTTAAAACCTTTGCAAAAAATCTTGGTCTTATTCCTTGGATATGTGGTTCTGTGTTTGAAAACAGATTCTTACAACTTTTGCAAGAATCTTACCAAAAAAACTTAGTCTTGCTGTGTAAAAACTAGTCCGTCTTTTTGCAAAAGTAATTTTTGCAAGAATTTTGGTAGGAAATTTTTGTCTGGTACTTGATGGGAGATTGGTTGTTGTTTGGGCAAACCTTATCCTTAAAATATTTGCAAGAATTTGTTAAGAAATCTGGATCTTGCTCTTGGGAGGTCAGTTCTTATTTTGGAAAAACTTGTTGTTAATCTTTTGGAAGAGCCTCGTCAAGAAATCTTGAACTTATTCTTAGGAGATAAATCCTAGTTCATGTATAACTGGTTCTTAAAACCTTTGCACAAAATCTTGGTCTTATTTTTTTGAGACAAGTTTGTTTTTGAAAACTGATCTTTAAAACCTATGCAAGAGTCTTGGTAAAAAAACTTGGGCTTGTTACTGGAAGATCGGTTGTTGTTTTAGCAAAACTTGCCATCATAACTTTTACAAAAATTTTCCCAAGTAATCTTGGTCTTGTTCTTTAAAGTTTGGTGCTCGTTCTTGCTAAACTCTGCGATAATTTTTATGAGAAATTTTTGTCTTGTTCTTGTTTTCACAAAACCTACCATAAATTTTTTTGGAAAATCTTGCTAATAAATATTGGTCATGAACTTTAAGTTGCGTTATAAGGAGTACAGTTAGTATTTTCGTGAAATTTATTTAAAAGAAAAATGAAGTAAAAACACTTGACTAAGTTTCACGAAAAATTTAAATTTTTGTAGGAATCTTGCTAATAAATGTTGAAGTTGGTCTTGATGTTGTTCTTGGGGGATTAATTCCTGTTACTGCAGTGTTTATCCTTAAAGTTTTAGCCGTAATCTTGCTAAGAAATCTTGGTCCTGTTTTCAAAAGACAGCTTCTTGTTTTTAAAAAACGTATCCTTAAGAGTGTCCTTATAATATTGCCAAGTAACCTTGGTCTTGATTTTTCGATTGTTCTTGAGAGATTGGAAATTTTTGTTAATAAACCCTGGTCTTGATCTTTGTCTTGTTTGTAGTATCATCTCTTATTTTTACAGAACTTACAAGGATTTACTAAGAAATCTGTGTTTCCATTTTGTTTACTTTTTCAGTTACTCTTGGTCTTGGTTTTGGTATTGCCGGTATAATCTTGGTCTTTTTCATTTCGTCTTTGTCATGGTCTTATGAGTTTATTTATGTCTTGGCCTCAATAATCGCGAAAGAACAAGACATGACAAATTGAAACTTGAAGACCAAGACTAAAGACCTAAACTTTTTAGAGTTTTGTAGAGTATAGAACCTTTAGTGTCAAAGTTTAACTACCCTTACATAGTCCAATACACTTTTATATTATATTATTTTGTTTAATATTTATTTACAGAAAGTCACCGTTTTTGCAACAGGGTTCAAGATGCCTACACCCTAAGATGTTGCCCCCAAGTTCACGGAATTGTCCACGATACCATCGATTTTGTGCAAGGAATTATTCACACGGAAATGAATAGCGCAACTGATAATCCTGTATCCTTATATACATACATACATATAATTAAATATAAGTACAGCTAAAATTGATTTGCTTCAATGATTGATTCGGTGATTCCATGTTTACAAATAACACATATAAAATCATGTCGTAACCGTTTTTCAATAACATCACGCTTACAAACAAAAATAAAAGGCCTTAATTTAATAACAGATCGTTTTGGCGGAAAGGGGTGAAATTATTTCAGGGGGTAATTTCCACGGGGAATATCCGGCGAAAGTATTGGATTATTTGGGGATTGCCGTTCACGAATTGGCTTCCATGAGCGAAAGAAGAACCGAAAGGCTTATTAACCCAGGTAAAAAAAAATTTAAGAATTAAAACAGTTTTACAAACTAAATTATTAGACAATATGTATTTTGTACTCACCACTTTTCGCCCTATGGATAACGTGAAGAACTACAATCCTCTCAGTTTTTTAAATCACCATCGTAAGTCTGCTGAAAAAAACAAAAGAAAAAACATTACATTTCAATAAATTTCATCATTTTTTAGTAATTTCCATAAAAAATTACAAATAATAAGTGAATTATAAAAAATAATGAAATAATAATTTTTTCACCCTTTAAAGTTGCTGATATTAATAATTATCATTTAAAACACTCCTTAGAATCTAAATTTAATTTTTTCCAATAAGGGTGAGTAAGTTTTAAAAATCTGTTACCCTCTTCGTTTTTTTATGATTAATTACAAATTTTTTTGTAGCCTTAAGTGGTTTGCCAGCCTTTTTAGTCAACGATGGTGGTGTTAATTCTGGTTTCATGGTTGCTCATTGCACTTCAGCAGCTTTGGGTAAGCAAAAACTTTTTTTTTAATCGAAAATTAATTTTGTACCCACCACAACTAATATGTACCATAGGTAAAAAGTATTTGGAGTGGTAGAAATAATTAATTAATAACTAACCCCTAAGATGTGATAGGTCTCTAATTACTTACCTATCGATAGGTTATTATGAAAATATTTTTTCTACGTTATTTTACTGTCTTCTAATTTGTTTCTTGAAGCCCTACATTTCCCAAAGCAAAATTGGACTTTAATAACCCATAATTAAAAAGGAACTTTTTTAGAAGCAATGTTACCTGTTATTAACGACGCGATGCGACGCGACGTCTGCTTTAAGAAAAGACGTTAAATTAATAAAACTCCCAAAGTACCTAACACTTACTTACTTTTTTACTAAACTAAGTTCCTTAGTTGTAAGTGCTTTCGATACTTCTTTAAAACTCAGAAAATTTTATTGTGCCTAATTAAGAGTGAAAAGTAATTCTGATACCTACCGGAAAACAGAGTTGATTCGCGAATTACATTAAGAATTAAAAAAGAAAAAAGCAACATTTCTGAAATGTTAGTTAAGGAAACCTGAAATAAAATATTGAATTCATTTTTGTATTCTACTTACTCATAAAGGCAGAACATATTATTAATTAACATAGATGGGCTACTGAAATAGCAAAGTATTTTTTTGTTTAATTTAGTTTGAGATTGGAGAAGGAAAAAGGGCACTATAGTTCTCTTAAAAAATAAGGAAATTCAGGAAAGTGTAGGAACTCCTAGCAACTTTATTTAATTAATTTAAGGGTTTCTCTTTTAACGTACCTATAAAGCTTGTTTGGGGAAAATTTAATGTTAATTATTCTGTTTACATTTATGATCCACTGCAATTGCTAATTGTTATGCACTTTGAAAACAGTAAAAATAACGAAATCGTAACCAAATACTTACTTTAAATAGGTACCTAACACTGTGTTAATGGCAGCCAAACGACTGGTTTAAAAATAAAAAATAAATTATTCATGAATGGATTTATTTAAAGCCTTTTATGTCACCATAAAACAACCCTCGTTAAGACTCGAACAAAACGCGAGAAAAAGATTGAACCTTAGGTACTGTCTATTTTTTAGAGAATTGCATTTTTGAAAAGTATCATTTGGAAATCCAACCTATCTGACATACGTACTTTAAATTTGCTACATATTTCTAACTATTCAAACGAATTTGCGAAGTGACGTAACATTTTTGAGATTCTTAAAATTTGGGTTTTGGAAAATTCAACCTATTTGCCTAGGGTTCAAAATACGATGTTTGTAACTGTCCAAAGTAATTAAACTAACGAGCTATGGTATACAAGGCAAGCTATCGTTTCTCTTTTTTGAAATCTGTGGACAATTATGTTTCTAAGATTCTTTTTAAAGATAAAAATTTGTTTTTTGGGAAAACAACTCGTCCATCATATCCAAAAAAGAAATCATTCCACTTATTCAAACGAATTTAAAATAAAACTGTAATTATCGAGTTATGTTGCAAAGTAACAGTGACAGTGATTTTTTTTGTTTAATCAGTAGACAATAATATCTTTGAGGTTCTCTTTAATATTTAATTAGAATTTTGAACAATAAAACAGATAAGTTGTGTTTTCCAAAACATAAATAAATATATAAGTAGGTTAAGAAAAAATATGGTTGTCTGCAAATTTTATAAAAACAGCCCCCATTCTACAGTACCATAACTCGATAATTATAGTTTAATTTTAAATTTGCTTATATCTATAGCTGGAAAAAGAATTTTTTGGTGCATTTGAAATTCTCAATAAATCAATTTTGAGTTTTAAAACGAATCTTAAAAAAACAGGCCTCGCCTTGCATACTATAGCTCGTTAATTTGTAGTGGTAATTCAAGTTACTTTGGACAGTTAGAAACTGCGTATTTTGAGCCATAAGACAGATAGGTTGAATTTTTCCAAAACCATAATTTAAGATTTAACGATCTATGGTACCTACCTACTTTAAAAGTGACGTCTGCTTTTTGTAAAACCTGTAGACAATCATATGTATTTCTGGAGATTTTCTTAATTCTTTAAATTTCTATTTGGAAAATAGTTATGTACCTACTACCAAAAAATAAGTTTCAAGCCTTTAGCTTTATATACAGGGTTTTTCAAGTTGATGGGCTATTAGAAGTATATGAATTAGTAGAAGGAATTCAATTCTGAAACTTGGGCTCATTTGGTTATTGTTTATGCCGCTTCTTTTAAAAATATTTTCAAGTTCGATTTACATCCGGTTATACCGGAAGTCGATACCAACTTTGTTATTTTAAATGGAATGGTATATTTTTTACGCTGAATTCGAATAAAACGTGTAATTCTAAGGTAAGTTTGATAACCAACTTGTACACCTATGACGATCGGTTTCTGAGTTAATTTAATTTATAGAAAAAAAATCGCTACCGCAACCCAAATTATAAAACATCATAACTTCCACAAAATATGACTTAGAGTGTTGGAATTTTTACTAGTAATAGCTGAATATTAGTGCTAACGCCTTGACTAAATTGAATTAAATAATTTATACAGGGCGTTCAAAATAAAATTCTAAAATTGAAAAACTTCAAACACGAATTACTTCTTTATTTCAAATGGCACCTACTATTTTTTATATTTTCAAACGATTCCTTTTTTTATCCTCTTTCGATCCATATGGATACTTCCTATTTAAAGTAATAATTCAAAATTATTCCAAAATTTTCAAACAAAATAGAAAGTATCCATATAGATCGAAAGAGGATAAAAAAAGGAATCGATTGAAAAAATTAAAAATAGTAGGTGCCATTTGAAAAAACGATGTAATTAGTGTTTGAAGTTTTTCAATTTTAGAATTTTATTTTGAACGCCCTGTATAAATTATTTAATTCAATTTTGTCAAGGCGTTAGCACTAATATTCAGCTATTACTAGTAAAAATTTCAACACTCTAAGTCGTATTTTGTGGAAGTTATTATTTTTTATAATTTGGGTTGCGGTAGCGATTTTTTTTCTATAAATTAAATTAACTCAGAAACCGATCGTCATAGGTGTACAAGTTGGTTATTAAACTTACCTTAGAATTACACGTTTTATTCGAATTCAGCGTAAAAATATACCATTCCATTTAAAATAACAAAGTTGGTATCGACTTCCGGTATAACCGGATGTAAATCGAACTTGAAAATATTTTTAAAAGAAGCGGCATAAACAATAACCAAATGAGCCCAAGTTTCAGAATTTAATTTCTTCTACTAATTCATATACTTCTAATAGCCCATCAACTTGAAAAACCCTGTATATGTAATTATCTATCTCTGTACCAAATTTTCATTTAAATCGGTTCAGTAGTTTGGGCGTGATTGCGTAACACACAGACAGACAGAGTTACTTTCGCATTTATAATATTATAGATTTATTTAGTTTAATTATAGTTTAAAATAGTTTATATAGCTTAGTATTCAACTACTTTTATTGATCCAAATAAACAAAACCTCTATAACTTTTTACACTTGATATTTTAATTTTCCGGATCGTAAGCTTTTTGGACGACGTCATTACACAAAAACTTTCATCGGCTAATTTCATCCCCTTTAGGGTAAAATTTTTATAAACATTGAATGTCGTATTTATTTATATCTAATCAAAAGCCTAAAAAATCTTAAAAAATTACGGAATTTCCGCACAAACTTTCCTAGTTCAACCCCTTATAAGCCTTTTTTCGCATTAAAAAGTAGCCTATGTCCTTTCTCAGGCTCTAGACTATCTCCGTACCAAATTTCATTTAAATAGGTTCAGTAAATTTTAGGCGAGATTGTGTAGCATACAGACAGAGTTACTTTCGCATTTATAATATTCCGCGAATTCATTTTCATCGATTTTCCCATGGGAATAAGATATTTTCCCGCAGTAAAACGTAGCCTATGTGTTAATCCAGGGTGTCAGCTAACTCCATACCAAATTTTATTAAAATCGCTTTAGCCGTTTAGACGTGAAGAAGTAACAAACATACACACTCACACACTCACAAACTTTCGCCTTTATAATAAGTATTAGTGTGATATTTAAAATGTTTTTAAAGATTTTTATTTGTTTCTCTTAGTTTCTGAAAACAAAGTAATGTGTCACCCATCATCTGTGGACAGTCTTAGTACCAGTGCTGGTCAAGAGGACCACGTATCAATGGGATGTTTTTCGGCAAGAAAGGCTTTGCATATTGTGGAAAATGTGGAAAATGTTATAGCAATAGAGCTACTCGCTGCGTGCCAGGCAATCGAATTTTTGAGGCCTCTTCGGACAACTGCTCCTTTAGAAGAAGTTTATTTAGCTGTCAGGAAGGTTGCAAGGTAGGTTTAATTAATACAAAATTTATAATGAAAAAGGAACAACATAACTCTAAGTGTTTAATGAAGTTTTGAGAAGTTACAACCTTGTCTCGTACTCTCATTATTCCTACATGTTTATTTCCAAAACAGGTATCTATCTATTAAAATTTCATGAACTTAAATTAGTTTCACTCAGTCTTAAAAGCTTCTTTCGTTCTTTTTGATGTATGTTTATGAATAAGTTGATGAATTTCTAGGCGTTTTATTAGATATTTCTTTTTAGAGTCCGTAGATGTAAAATATACAAACCTGATTTACATTTTATTTACGTACGTTATGTACGTCTGAGACTGAAATAGTGCACTGCTGTTATGATAATTTTAAATTTTATGTCTAGAAAAGGAATTTCGTCTACCTAATAATAATCGTGTTTTTGCAAGTTTGTTGTTGTTGTGTATTCCAAATATTTTTAAAGGTCGTTAGATACAGACAGATTTATGGCTCCTGATATCGAAGCGGTTAAGAAATTACTCGAAGAGAACACAGTCTGGATGGCTGTGCAGCACCATATTGCTTATTACCATTCACCAAAGGTATTTAGTACCTATCTTAATATTTTTATATTTATACAAACATTTATTTTTATTTTTGTTAAGGAAATTGAGACACGATCTTTTAGTCCAACTTCTTCATCATTACTCGAAGAAAAACCAGAACCACATCGATCATCATTGAAAAGAAAACACGAAGACGACGTCTAATATTTTGTACAATAAGATTGCAAATAAATAATTATTACTAGATTTCCTAATTATTACTAATAAGTACTTGATGGTATTATTTATTGATATATTTTGAACCTTAGTTATTATAAAATGAGTAGTGCAAAGAATTAAAAGAAAAATAATCAAAACTTACCAAATTTTGTTAAGAACCATGACAGGATTGGATCATCTTCATGACTTAGATTCCATTATCTCGACCATGTCGTTGGAAGGTACCTCACGATTTTTAGATGAATTGTAACAATTTGCAAAAATATATTTAAATAAAATGTTTTTTTTTTTGCGATGTTATAAAGAAAATTCTGTGCCTTTAAAATAATTACAAAAAAAACCAAAATATTGTTAAATATTGAATTAAAAATTATATTTTCTATTATTTCCACTACTGTATGCTCAGGATTTCAAAAATGGGGAGGAAGGCAGATGAAAATGATGAGATCTGTTAGAATGGGGAGGAATATAAGGCGAGATAGGAGAAATGAGTGGGAAAAGAATAAATCAGTAGTGAAAAATGGGAAACGAAGAGTGGAAGAGGCCAATAAAAACAAAGAAAGGAAGGGGGTTGAGAGAGAGTTGATGTTAATATGGAGAACTGAAAAAGGATGTAGAGAAAGTAGAGAAAAGGCTGATGAGGAGCAGTAATAACTAAAAAAAATGAGGGAAAGAGGATAAATTGGAAAGGAAGGGGAGGATTGAGAGAAGTTAGAAAGGGGTCTATATTGAGAAGCAGAAAAGGAAGAAGAGATGAGACAGAAGTAGCTAACGAAGAGAAGTTGTAAAGTAATAAGACTGAGGTTGAAAGGAAGGGAAGTTTGAAAAGAAGAAGTCAATAAGGAGAAATTAGAAAGGAAGATGTGATGGACGGGTAGAAGTCAACATGTAGAAGTGGAAAGAGATTAGAAAGCGAGAGAGTGGGCGAGAGTGACAAATAAATAATATACGAGAGAATTTAAAAATGAAGGGGGTTGGAGAGAAGTTGCCAATAAAGGAGAAGTTACAATAGAAAGACAAGTGGAAGGGACAAAGTCAGTATGAAGAAGTGGAAAAGGAAAACAGGAGGCCAACGAGGAGAAATACTGTTGGAAGAATAGATGAGACAGAATGAGAGAGAGACTGGAGACGAGGAGAAGTGAGAAAGGAAGGGGACATGAAAGAATAGATGTTAACACGGAGAGATGGAAATGACGAGGAGATGAGAGGGAAGTCGCCAATAAGAGGAAGTAATAAATTAAGTACCTGTAGCTGAGGGAGAGAAAAGAAGTTGGAAAGGAAGGGGAACTTGGAGAAGAGACTTCAATAAAGAGAAGTCAGAAAGGAAAGCCAGATTGAAGAGACGGAGACGTAGGAAATAAAGAAAAAATGAGGAAGGTTTTGATTAGAAAATTTGCGGAAATTTGCGGCATAAACGGCTGAATCTTGTGATTGCGTTGGCTTAGAAGTTCGATTTTTTCACAGCTCCAAGGGAAAATAGACCTGAGTGTTTAGTATCAATTTTAGTTTGATACCTCCACGCGTTCCTGAGGAAAAGGGTCTTGACAGACGGACGGATGGACGGACAACGAAGTGATCCTATAAGGGTTCAGCTTTTTCTCTTTTGAGGTGCGGGACCCTAAAAAATGAAGGAGACGAGGCCAATGAGGAGAAGTGCTAAAGGAAGGGCAGTGAAAAAACAGAAAAGTGGCAAAGTAAGGGGAATTGAGAGAGATAAGATCTAAAATAGGTAGAAGATAGAAAGTAAGGGATGATGGAACAGAAGAGATTAATATATAGATTAAAAAAAAAAAAAAAGATTGTGGAAATGGGAGAGAAGAAGCAAATGACAGATGTGATGAATAAAAAATAGTTGTCTGTAAGAGAGAAGAACCAACCAATAAGCAGAATATATGATGGAAGAACAGATTAAAATGGGGAAGTAGAAAAGGAAGAGAAATGAGGAGAAATGGTAACGGAAGGGCAGACACGATAGAGAGCAGGGGAGGGGAAGATAGGTGGAATAGAAGAAGGTAACAAGTAAGGACAACAACAAAGGAAGCGAAGTGGAGGATATTTAGGTGAATCCTAAATTATGGGATGAATATTAGAATAAAGTCATCTATCGACAAAAAGAAACAGGAATAAATTTATTACGTTCAAATATACTTTAAAACAATACAAACACATTCATTTAGATACAGCTCTCTTGTATCCGATTAGAAGTCGTAACTATTTCATGACCCCTATATTTCTGCGCTAAAGATGGTTGAATAGTCGAGGGCGTTCGCACGGACCGCTGTAGTGATTTATAAATCTGTAGTTAAAAACTTTGAATGAAGACAAGACAAAAAGGCATTCGATTACCTACACTATATATAAACTTACTACTAAAATTACTTACATTTTTATTAGGACTTTGAACGTTTTCTTTGGCTAGAAACCTGAATTCTTCGTCGTTCTCGTCTTCACCTACTCTCGAGTCAGTCTCTTGATATGTTTTTGTAAACGTTTGGCTGGATTTTCTTTCTGAAATAAAGAACAAAAAAAAAATTTTAGGCTCCGGTGCAGGTTCGAAGGTCTGGTCCAAAAAGAAAACGATTATTACAGTTTTAACTCTAGTCTTCAACTGTATTGACAGAACAAGCTACAGACAAAAAAAAATATTGTGCAATACTTATTTGAATTTGAAAAATAAAAGGAAACTAAAGACTCTTTTAATCATTGTAAAGTTTAAGTTAAAAAGAAGTCGCAAACATAAATTTTAACATGTGATAGGGTGACATTAGTAAAGAAAGGACAATATATAATAGTAAAATTTGTAGAAGAAGCTATTAATTTTGGTTGACAGGTCATGAAAGCAGTTCTGCGAAATTTAATGGGACCTTAAGCGGATGAAAGGCTTTAACATGCTGCAGTCGTTCTCATACTCGGTTTTCCTTTGTTTTCACAACCACCCCATGTATGTATATGTGTGATAATTCGACCCAGAATTAGCAGTTTATCTGCGAGAGACAACCGAGTTGAACTTGAATCAGAATGATATTTAATCTCTTTATATAGTATCTACGGGTAGGGTATACCCGCTGGTAACTTTAGGGTAGGTATTATTTTATCAGTTGAAGTACATCCCTAATAAACTACACCCTTATATGAACCAAATAAGATTTGGAGTATAAAAAAAACTATTTTTTAGTGGACGGGGGGTTGGTGGTGGTAAATTAGTTTTTACAATACCTATCCCATTACCGTATTGGTTCCTTATGATATCGGGATCGGTAATTTCTACGATATTCTTGAGTGGATCGGCGAACAGCTGCTCCAGGTTGGCGGACCCCCTGTGTCCCGTGACAGGACTTTCAACCAGGTCATCGGTAGCCATGACGGCCTCCATCGGGATATGTTTCGTAACACCTTCGGACCGGTGACACGGTTTCGTGTAATGTTTTCTGCACAGGGCGGCAAACACGAGACACACTCCCGTCGCCAGTATACCTGCGGTGCCCAGGAGACCCATGAACAACGGACTCATCGTCATTGACGCCTGTCCTAGAAAAGGGAATATTCTGTCGGCGGGAACACTTAATAATAGCTAATAATTCAAAAGGGGGATATTTTATTTCTGTAAAAGTTGAGTGTGAAAATGATAAGGTATTTAGAAAATTCGGTCACCGGAGGATGTTTTGCAGGAGGCTTAGCTTGAAATCCGAAGGGGCGAAAATTACATCAGTCGCGATTAGGGTGTTTAAAGGATTACCTGTGAATTTGGCAACCCCTTTGAAGGTAACCGCATCAATCACTGCCGGGTCGCTTCGTCCCTTCGCATTCACGGCATACATTAATATCCTGTAGCTTGCGGTTGCATCAAGACCTTCCGCATAAAATGTCGGCGGCGTCTTGTGCGTCGTGACGTTAATCTTCGACTGGAGTGAGGGCAGTTCGAGAACTTCCATGACGAAACTCTGGGGAAGACCGCCGTCGAAGCTCTCCACACATTCTACTTCCAACGCATTCGAACTTTGATTCACTACAGTACAGTTTAGGAGGGGATACGGTCTACCTGAAAGTAAAGAAGAATTGACGTGTTAAAGCTGTTTAAAAATTGAAAGAAAATATTTTCTAAATGTTGAGGAGGCAGTGACAAAAGTGGGAGAACTAAGGAAGTCAATAAAGAATAGGGGCATGGCCATTGTCTTCAATCTGATTATTAGGATTCTGTCTGAAGTTTTATTGACCCTTCAACACGAAATTCTGATTTTTGGAACTGTCAAAGTAATTTTTGATTGTAACCCCTTATTTGCTCCATTATTATGCGCTACAATCAAAATCTTTTCCTGGAAGAACGATGCTACAATAGTTAAATTGGCGAAATAATGATTTTTGAAGTGAATACTTCTAATGCGACTTCCAAAAAGGTTGCGTTAAACGTTTAATGCGAAAGAGACAGAGCGAGAATAATGTGTGGCACAGAGCGAGAGTGAATGCATGGCATTCAAACGCATGCGCGTACTATACCTGTTACGGGCCAGTGCGAGCGTTAGCAACGAGTAGCGTCCAATATTTCAACTCAAGAGGGAGAGAAAGAAGGATACACAAAGGTAGAAAGTAGGAGAGAGAAAGAGAGTGAGTCGGTAGATCAGTACATGCGCGTGGTATTCTTGCTATGCAGCGAAGTAAACAGTGTGAGCGTCGTGAAATTAGCTGAAATGATAATTAAAAGATGCGTTTAATTGTGAATTGTAAGCATTTTTAAATTAAAGTTTGTCTTAAAGAAACAATATGAGTTCAGTAAAAATCAATTTCTACCCCTTCCTATTTTCATTTCCATATTACGAAGTTTCACTTCTTCCGCGCGGAGGTCCTCCACGCACTATATATTTTTTTATTTCTTTCCCGGAGCATTATGATTGCGTTAATACAATAATTTGAAAAATTGTTTAAACATTGATTAAAAAATAATTTTTGCTGGAGCCATTTTTGATATTTTATCCCGTGAAATCTTCTTTACATTGTGGCATGATTAAACGAATTACTGTTAAAAAAAATAACAATAAAACTCAGATTCATTGTATTCCAATGAGTTAAAACGTTTCTGCTGTGACAATTCGAAAGATTCGATTAATTTTTGGATTGTGTTATGAAGGAGAGAAGAAAGTTGAGCCTGGGAAGTAAAATTACATTACGTTTATGGCATTAGAGCTAATTTTATTTAATTATTCAGTTAAGGAATTTCTTATTCATTTCTCCGATTCCGAGACAATGGAATTAAGACAAAACATGGTAGTTATTCTTGTTATGAAAGACATCGGCGATGCTCGGTGGAAATTAATGTAACAGGCAGTCAAGAAGCAGAAGCTAATGGAGTTTTCGAATACGAATTTGAATTTTACCACAGCGGAGCGTTATTAAGTCTATTAAGATGAAAAATAATGCAAATTGTTTCGAGGATTTATTATCCTCGCGAGTTTACAGCATCTGCAGTCCGTACAGTGTCTCTATGGTATCCACTATCAATCATTCTTTAAGTTTTATCTGTACAGGAGAAGAAAAAAACGCGAAAAACAACGGATATATTCAATTTGAATAATGACATGGCAGGTGATAAATCACAGGTCCTAAGTTTTATCGTGGAGCTGCGAAGAGTGCCAAGGACTTGGCAGATAAAATTTGGTCCTTTTTCAAGGAGAAGTCCCGCGCGTTTTTATGATTTTCGCCAGCCTGTTTCCATCCGTGACAGCGGATGACTTAAACTGGAATGATGAATGTAAACTAGTGATGGGCGGGTAATACAGTAACGAATACTTTATATCCGTTACTTCCAAATACCCGAAGTAACGATTACTCGTTTTCAAAAGTAATCGTTACTCGGTACCGACTCGCTTCTTACGTATCTGCGTACGTGCTAATTCGTATAACGTATATTGTATATGTATCGTAAATCGTATATCGTATCTCGTACTACGTTTCTGTTATTGGTATCGTACGAACACCAACGACTTCGAATAGGAGCGAAAGTACTGAGGTAGAAATCTCAGCGCTCTCTGTTATTCAACTTACCTATTACTCTTTCTCAAGTCTGCTTACGTATCTTTCGTATCTGTTATTATTCAGTACAGGTCGCTTTTCAAATTCGGTAGTATAAAAGTCTGTACTCGATACATATATACATTTGTGAAAGTGTATATATATATAAACCGCATCATTACCGGTTCCAGCTGATGTTAATACCTACCTATTGCCGGCTATCGTTAATGATTACTAAGTACCGAATACAAAGTAACGAATACCAGATCCGAAAGTAACGATTACATACGAGTACTGAAAAGTAACGACAATTCCCATCACTAATGTAAACGGTAAGGATACAGCTCTACTATTATACGAGAGAGGAGGGGAGCTTACAGCTCTTTCATACATGGCCAAATTGAGAAAAGACTCCTACTCTGCCTCTGGCTCTTTAAAATACGTACAAAAACACGCCCTGTAATCTAGCTTCCAACATTAATATTCTACAATATAATAACAACTCTACATCGTAACGAATATAACCAAAAACGACTTTTAACGGATAATGAAAAGGACGACTTATACTTTTTAGTGATACCACCTCAAAATTTGCTTTTTTTATTACGCAAATAACTTTTTGTAATATAGGTACGTAAATAAACAAAGTGTGTAACAGCTTGGAAATTTTAAATGTGTAGAATGTTTTTATAAAGTGGAAGGTCCATTTCAAACAAAACGAACAAACATTTTCCGGTTTATTGGAAATATAAAGAAGATACATTTGTCTTCCATCATCCGGTTTCCGATAACGCGTGCTTTTTCTAAAAACCGATTCCGCCGGATAATACAAATTGATCTGCTCATCCCCTTGTCACTTTTTAGCCACACGGGCAGATAAGAAACCACATAAGAAACGTAGTCCCGCGGGTGTCAGCACAACTTCCAAAGCTTGACAGTGCTGCCTCAACGACCGTCTCAGAGGATTGTGCAATCCGAGACCCAAATAGAAAAAGGACAACTATAAAATAAAAGATTAAACGGACCCCACGATATATTGTCTATAGGTCAGTTTTCCAACCCCGGAAAATATTCCTTTATAACAGGGATAAAATAAACCAATGTAAGCTTGATAAATATTAGAGGAAGACACTACACTAAACTTATACTGAAGGACAGACGACAGCCTATTTTCGATTAAGGGGCCTTAAAATATGAAGTGTTTTTACGAGCTCACAACCACTCAAGACTATTGTTGTTAGAGGTATTTTAATATCTGGTGAGCCAAAGGACTGTTAACCTTGTGATACTGTCACATAGTGCATGGGAGTAAGTAAGAGAGCACCATGTGGACCAGTATAAAATAATCAATTTTGAGGGAGTAAGCGGTGAGTGAGATAAACGAAGCGAGTCAAAAGGGTTAAGGTGGTTTACCGGGTGACCTCTATCACTCACCTTAACGCCCCAAAAATCGCAGCCTCTAGTTGTTTTTTGGTTATTATTTGGTGTGTAAATACTTTTAAAAATCGTATAAAATTCGTTCTCCTTCGTCATAATAGCTAGGGATATAGAGAAACTCATGCAAATACTTTCAGCCATTTTTTGATGTAAGTAGTAATAAAGCAATAAAGTCCAAAAGATTAAATTTAAAGTTTTTGAGGGGTGTTACCTTTTTTTAAACGATTTTAAAAGTTCGGTTAGTCACGGACAGTTATCAGTGAAGCAGGAAATATTTTTTGAGGTTGATGTGGTTGAAAAAATATTGCATTGCATTTGTGAACTTTTTGCCTTAACTGTATATTAAACCAGGGACAGACTAGAGCGCTCGAGCATTTTAACCTAACTTTCTAATAATTATATTATTATTTTAAAATCAAATGTTTATTAAATTAATAAATATTATAAACTATCTGACGTCCCTGACTATGCATCACTTTTTTTTTAAGTTTTTAATTAGAATAGAATACATTTACTATTGGTCTGGTTCTGAATTTTATTAGTCCGAGAATTAACTGACTAATTAATCAATAAATTACAATAATGATAATCAATTATCAATAGAGATTTGACAATAATCCTAAATATTGAAATTTTAATATCAAGGATGAGACTTTTTCCTGAATTAAAAAATATAAGTAATTGATGAATATACAGGGTTTTTCAAGTTGATGGGCTATTAGAAGTATATGAATTAGTAGAAGGAATTCAATTCTGAAACTTGGGCTCATTTGGTTATTGTTTATGCCGCTTCTTTTAAAAATATTTTCAAGTTCGATTTACATCCGGTTATACCGGAAGTCGATACCAACTTTGTTATTTTAAATGGAATGGTATATTTTTTACGCTGAATTCGAATAAAACGTGTAATTCTAAGGTAAGTTTGATAACCAACTTGTACACCTATGACGATCGGTTTCTGAGTTAATTTAATTTATAGAAAAAAAATCGCTACCGCAACCCAAATTATAAAAAATCATAACTTCCACAAAATACGACTTAGAGTGTTGAAATTTTTACTAGTAATAGCTGAATATTAGTGCTAACGCCTTGAGAAAATTGAATTAAATAATTTATACAGGGCGTTCAAAATAAAATTCTAAAATTGAAAAACTTCAAACACGAATTACTTCGTTTTTTCAAATGGCACCTACTATTTTTTATATTTTCAATCGATTCCTTTTTTTATCCTCTTTCGATCTATATGGATACTTCCTATTTTATTTGAAAATTTTGGAATAATTTTGAATTATTACATAAAATAGGAATTATCCATGTATATCGAAAGAGGATAAAAAAAGGAATCGATTGAAAAAATAAAAAATAGTAGGTGCCATTTGAAAAAACGAAGGGAATTCGTGCTTTTAAGTTTTTCAATTTTAGAATTTTATTTTGAACGCCCTGTATAAATTATTTAATTCAATTTTGTCAAGGCGTTAGCACTAATATTCAGCTATTACTAGTAAAAATTTCAACACTCTAAGTCGTATTTTGTGGAAGTTATGATTTTTTATAATTTGGGTTGCGGTAGCGATTTTTTTTCTATAAATTAAATTAACTCAGAAACCGATCGTCATAGGTGTACAAGTTGGTTATCAAACTTACCTTAGAATTACACGTTTTATTCGAATTCAGCGTAAAAAATATACCATTCCATTTAAAATAACAAAGTTGGTATCGACTTCCGGTATAACCGGATGTAAATCGATTTGAAAATATTTTTAAAAGAAGCGGCATTAACAATAACCAAATGAGCCTTAGTTTTAGAATTTAATTCCTTCTACTAATTCAAATACTTCTAATAGCCCATCAACTTGAAAAACCCTGTATACTTCCTTAAAAGACATCAGGAGCGCTGGAATTCAAAGGAAGAATAAATACCTACCATTCTGAACACATTTTCGAAACTATTTCCGGATATTGAACTGTACAATTGCTTCTCCAGGGAAATTACGTTAAATGACTCGAGAATGTTCGGTAAGTATATACTTACGCTAGTTACGTATGGTCATACATATGTAGATATACATATTTAAATGAAACCAAGAAATGAAAGAATCTAAGCTACAGTAAGCTACATAGGTACATAGATGATCCTACATTAAAAACAGTAAAAATTTAATAACCACAGAATGTACTTAAGTACCTACATACCTTGGTAATAAAGCTGTAACGCGGGTATAAAAACTATATTTCGTGTCGAGATAAAAAGGAAAAATAGCGAGCATGAAAAACAAATTAAAGTTGACCTCGATTATATCAAATCTGAAATTTAATCTCAAGTATTGTTCTAGAAATTGAACAAGTTCGACCTAATCGATCATTCTTCATTAACAGCAATATCCTATTATTAAAAAAATCTACTTAAACTGATTATCTGTTATAAAGGTTAACAAAAATGAATCATTACAAAAAAAATCTATGAATTTCTTATTATATTGTATTTTAATTAATATCAGCCATAAACTTGAAAACTTCTAATCGAAATAGAAGTTTTTAACTACTTGTTTTATACGTTTAGCAGAAGATTTTTCCCTTAACTGTAGCATAAAGTGTCCTCTTGAAAACATAAAAATAAATAATGACTATACTTTACGACTGTTAGCGATGGGGTTGTAAAACATCTTTTGTTATATCGAGGCCACCCCAATGAAGAGCACATAATTTATCAATTAATTGGAAATACACAACAACAACACAACTGTTCTTATTATTGAACTAACTAAACAGATAAGCTCGCCATAAATAATTATTGTACAATAATAAAACTGGACTGGTACTTTGTTATCAGTCAATTTACTGCTAATAACTCGAGTTATATTAGTAGTAGAATAAAAATTTTAAGCGCGAGAAAAACTAATGCTTATGTCGTGAGCAAACTGAATCGCTTGCTCAGCATAACTTGCAGTACAGCAGTGGAGATGCCTGAGATGCAGCTGCCCCCACCTCTAATGTGATGTGAATAGCTGAAGTGAGCACGCTCCGATTGTGTTCATCTGAATCGAACTTTGTTTATTTTGTTAAAAAGTTTAAGGGGATGCCCCGACTGTAAAATGAACTTAATAATTTAACTTCTGTACATATTTTACTTAAAAATAGAGATACCTACAGGATTCGCTTTTTGCCATTAGTCTAAATATTTTCCAACCCAAATTCACTTTCGGAACATTTTCAAGGAACTTAAAGTTGAGCTTTTCCATCTCGTCTTGCGGTAACTTCTCTCCTGCGGCTCTTTTTGCGAAGTTTTAGAAACACTCTTTAATTTCTTGATGTAACGAGAGATGGTCGTATGCCTCGGTTCAAACGACCAACTCGTAACTTATGTCCCACGGTTATACTTTATCTTCATCATAACACTCACTCACAGGATTACGTAGTTATTTTTGAACAATATATAATTCATTCCTCATTGAAATAAATAAAATTAATTGTAAACAGGTGATTCGAGGATCCCACCCGATTCATATCTTAGAAAGCCGCAGGAAAGGATGAAAGCCAAACACATTTTAACTGGTCTTTAATTAAGTGAAAGTAATTTATTTTTGTGCTTCGGAATATTCAAAAGTATGAGCGCAGGAAGTTTAGTATTCCGGATGCGGAATTTCAAAGCTTATTGTCAGCAAGAACTGCTAAAACTCCAATTAATTGCGAACCATTAGTCTACTTATGTATGCCCCCGTTCCTCCTTCAGCGCCTGGCGACTTTTGATGAATACAAATCAGATGGTGCCAGTGTTAAGTTCCCTGTGCTAATTTCGTGCTTTGAAAAAACTTTTTCATTATCACATTCAGTTTGTTAGTTGAAAACAGCAGAATTGCTTAAATTAACTGACAACACCCTTTCTGAATCCAATACTTTTTCACAACAGCATTCTTGTAACTAACTAATTTGAGAAAAGCTCATTTAAAAACTACAAAGAGGGTGTTAAAACTCAAGACCAAAACATGACAAGTATTGTCTTGGTCTTGGCGTTGGTCCTATTGGTCCTAAAGGCATACGTAGATCTGTATACTGATTTGACAAGTGCACAGGATTTAGACAAGATAAAGTCAAACGAAAGACCAGGATAGGTCTAATATTCTTAGTTTTTATCTTGGTTTTGGTCTAGCTCATTTACCCTTGGTCTTGGTCTTGCTTGTTTTCATTTAGTCTTGATCCTGCTTTTGAGATTATTATTAAATCATAAATCTTAACCTTATGCTTGCTAAAACGGCAAGACCAAGACATAAAAAAGAAAGCTAAGAGACCAAGAGAAAACTAACAGTCTTAGTTACGAAAGCTTAATATTGACTTTAAGAACATAATTATCTGGAAATCTTGCCTTTAGTCGTGCTAAAAGCACAAGACCAAGGCAAAACAGAGAGACCAAGATAATGCTTACGATCATGTTCTTCATTTAGTTTATTCAGTTTCGGTTTAAGTTCTTCATGTTAACTTAGTCTTTATTTTGGTTTTGAAAGCATAATTAATTCAGAATTCTTGGCCTTAGTCTTACTAAAAGCACAAACCCAAGACAAAGTTGGGCAAAACTGATAGAGCAAGAAAATGCTTACAGTCTTGGTTTTAATCTAGCTTATTTAGTCTCGCTTAAGTTTTTTCTTGTTCATTTATTCTTTATTTTGGTTTTGAGAACATAATTAAGTCTGTAATTATTGGCCTAAGTCCTGCTAAAAGTACAAGACCAAGAAAAAACAAGGTCAACCTGAGATTTCAAGATAATACTAACAGAATTGGTCTTGGTTTAGCTAATTTAGTCTTTTCTTGTAAATCCAGTCTTGATCTCGGTTATGAGAGAATAATTAGCTCAGTAATCTTGGTCTTAGTCAGGCCAAGAGTACAAGTTCAACGCAAAACAAGTCCAAACTGGCAGACTATGAAAATACTAATAGTTTTGGTGTTGGTTTTGGGTTTCTTTTGATCATTTACCTCGATATTTGTTTTGAAAGCATAAGTTAGTCAGAAATCTCAGCTTAGTTTAGTAAAAGTACAAGACCAAGTAAAAACAAGGCCAAACTGAGAGACCAAAAAAATTCATACAGCCTTGGTCTTGGTATCGCTTACTTAGTTTTGGTTCTGGCCTTTTCAAAATCTTTTTGTCTTGATCTTGGTTTTAAGAACAACATTAAGTCAGAAATCTTGGCCCTAGACCTGCCGAAAGTACAAGACCAGGACAAAACATGGACAAACTGAGAGACCAAAATAGAACCAAGATAAAACCAATCTTGGATTTGAATAACTTGGTTTTTAATTTTTTCTTGTTTATTTAGTTTTAAGTTTGCTTTTGAAAGTATAATTAAGTTAAAAATCTTGGTATTAGTCTTGCTAAAAGTACAAGACCAAGTAAAAACAAGGCCATTACTGACCTATACAGAATGAACAGTTTTGGTTTTGGACTAGCTTATTTAGTCTTGATTTTGGTCTTGTTAAACGTTCAAGATCAAGAGAAGGCAAGTCCATATTACAAGACTTAGAAGCTTAAAATATAATCAGAAGTTTTATCTCGAATGCTTCATATCATAGGGACAATTCGTAATGCTGTACAAAAAAATTTAACAGCTTTAATAGCCAGGAACAGGGTAATAAACGAAAATGGCTACAATGGTGGTAAGGGAGACTTTGTTTCGAATAATCTCTAAAGAAAGTCATTAACTACAACCCAATAAAACTTACAAATTAATAAGAATGAGTTATAAACAAAGGAATCATGATAACCCCTGAAAATTTTCATTTTCCTATTTAGAAGAAAATTTAATTCGACATAAATTTTGGACATAAAGTTCGCAGCGTAATGAGTTGACGATCAATACGTAGTAACCGCCCCGAGACGTTAACTATTAAACTGTCCAGGGTTCCACGATTTAAAATGAGCAACATTCGTGCAAGGGTGCATTATTAAAAACGTTCTACGAAATGGTAGTTGAATTGCTGCAATTTTTTGTAGCACGAAACATTGTTGTATTTATGTAGTTAAAGCTATTGTAATTTGGTCAGAAACAATTTTTTCTCTTCCTTTTCTGGAATGTCCATATTTTTCTTGTTGTAACAGAAATTGCAGTATAAATAATTAACCAAATTAGAATGAATAAATATGAATTACCTGCTCCAAATCTAGAATCGATATCTTGGTTAATTCATTATTAATATTTTTCTAGTTAACTATTTAATCAATCACTCTGTATAAGGTCAAGGTTGAACCCATTAGTTGATGAAAGTAACTATCTCCTGAAGGTGCGATATCCCATTTTTCGAGGGTACGTCTTTTTCTTCCCTTAGTACACTTCTTCTTCAGAGTTCAACCCCCATACATAGACTCTATTTGGGGTTTTACTGTATGGTTGTTTCTTGTTGCTGTAACACTCACAGCGACCGTTTATGGAGTGCCTAGGAATTGCTGTAGGATACTAACTAAATTTTTCCCGTTGCTAACTTCTCTACCGATTGATCGGCTTTGAAGCTCCTGTGCTTTACAGTTGGACAGAAAGTATTTTGCTCTTTGCCAATAAATCTTTTAATTCTCCCGTGACCGCGTGCGCGCGCGAGAAGCATACTAAGAAAGAAAGGGTTCGTATTTGAAATGAAGTTTCACTTGGTCTCAACTGAACGTTTTGTTTTGTAAAGTATTCAGTCGTATTATTGTGGAAGAGCGTTTGGCGTTTTATATTTCGACAACAATGTAAGCTCGTTCGGGTTTTTGTTCCGGTTCCCTTTTTCTTCGGGTTTCCTTTATACAGTCGGAATATCTTGCCTACAGCAGCGCGGTTAAGATTTTAGAAACGACGACGACGACGATGACGACGGAACTTTAAAGGCACAAAAAGTTGGGAGGAATATTCGAGGCAGCAGGAAACAAATCGGGCAGCGCAGGAATTTTATAAACATAAATTCGTTCGGGTTCTCTCATACATTTTGTCGACTTTACATAAATTTGCAGTCAAGTTAAGATGTTGATTTAAGTGACTCTCTTTTGTCGTTGTCTGTGCACTCAAATTTGCATTCATACATAAAACATAAAAACCCACTGCATTGTAATCCATGTTGGCTTTTTTATCACCTACATACGTATTATTCGGCCGGTCCTTTATTGACCTTATTGCATTTTATTGCATCCTTTCCCTTTAATATTAATTAAAACACGTACGAATTTACTGCAAGTGTTACTTTTTTATAACGTCATCGAACATACAAAGTAAGAGATGCTTAAAGGTTATGTTCAATCAGGCGAAAAAGGTTGTTACGAGCGCTGCAACTGCACCCTCTAACTCTAACCCGACCACTTTTACTACATTATATTCGCAGCTGCTCTCATTCTCATTTTTGTTTTCATACAAAACGGCCATTTCGTTCTTACTACACTTCGAAAACTAACGGTGAACTGTATAACAAGAAAAACTTTTGCACCGCTCTGTTTTTTTAAGAAAATTCTACCATAACGGCGCACTTTTACTTTGTTTACAAATATTTTACTTTAAACTTTCTAAAACTACAAATGCAACAAATTTAGAAACTACTTTTTTGTTTATTTATTAAAATTTTTAAAGATATTTTTCCATTTAATTGCATCTCGGGGTTTTAGGGTTACGGTAGGAAAAGACAACATAAATGAAGTTATCATGTTCTGTTTTATTACCACCCCTTGCATCTCCCTCCTTCATATCCACCCAAATACACTTTTTTAGTGTTATACAAAGTTATCCTCAATCCCCATCGAAATTTTTACCCTTCAACAACTGCAAATCTCTTCATTTATCGTTATAATTACCATTACCAGCTACATCCTCCGCCACCACCAGTCCCACATTCAATATTATTTATTATTTAGATTTCCCCTTAGGATGCCATTAGCAGCCTAATATTGAGTGTTTATTAAAAAAGGTTTTGTATACTGAATGGGGCGCGGTGTTTAGAATTAGAAGACGAAGGTACAATTTCTAATTTAAATATATGTACGTGTACATGTAATAATAAAAATTGTTTTACCTGCTGTCACAACTTGGAAAACGCAAGGCGATCGCTGGTGGCCGATAGCGTTCATCCCCCAGCAGGAGAGGGTGCCGTAGTCCATGTCGGATATGGGTGTGTAGTTGAGACGTGAGGTTGCATGTTCGCTTGTAAATCTCGTGGCTGGCACTTCTGTTTGATCCCCAGAATTATTGAATGTCCAGTGAAAGGTCACAATGTTGGGGTTGGCGTCCAATTCACATTTTAAAAGCACCGTCTCTTGCTTCAAAGCACCGTAAAGCTCTTCTTTTTCTTGTTTGCAGATCGGAGAATCTGTAATAAGAATGTTAATGTGAGGATGATTTTTGGCTTTTCAAAGAATTTTAAGAAAATCTAGTTTTTGGGGTTTCCTGAGGGGAAACTGTAAAAACCACACGGTGTAATTTAAACTAATCAATTTTGCATTTAAAAATATGATAATATTGTAATTTCAACCCCTAAAGCGTATTGTATTTTTGTTTCTTATGTTGTATAATAAAATTTTGTTAATGTGAAGTAGAACCTAATAAAGTACGCTTATGTAGGTCCACTTTAGATCATAATTACGAACCGAAAATCCAATTCACCCCCAAGACTGCCGGGCTGCAGTCACCATCCAACTTTTCGAAGCGAAACAAAGTTTCAGTGATCAATTTCGTTGTAGCATGCGGGAAAACACGCCCACGACATTTGTCAGGAGCTTCGCAAGTGCTAGGGGACCAGGACGTTAACAAAGTATTTACACCAATACCGTATTTATTACAAGGGTGGCTAGACACCGATCTATCTACCTACTTTTAGCACGTACGTTGGTTGGTTGGTGCACCTGTTTTGAAGTTGTCGTTGGCTTTAATTACTTAGAACATAATTAATGACAAAAAGTAAGTAGTTGTAACTGAATTTTTAGAAAATAAATAGGTACATATTTATGTAATAAAAAATAAATGGTAAGTAATAATAAATATCAGTAAGTATTTTTCAAATAATATCTTTTCCCAATTCTCAACAGTAGGGGTAGATGACAGCTTCTGGCCCGGAGGATGAGAGGGTTTCGTTCAAGGTCATATGTCTACTACAGTAGAGAGTGTATTTATTAACGATTGCGTCTTTTCCAAGGTCATGATTCATATGTCTACTACGGTAGAGGGTACATTTTATCAACGATTGCGTCACAATTGTCACAAATCACAACCCTCTCATCCTCCGGGCCAGAAGCTGTCATCTACCCCTACTCTCAACCGTCTAATAAGGCTACTTATGATTTTATTTGATATTGCCAGTAGCTATCTTTTGTGACGTAAAGTTGTTGCGTGCGCAGAGCCGGAAGTGCGCGCGCAGAAGGAAAGTGCGTGCGCACAGCTAACGAGAACTCGACAGTGTGAAGGTAGCAGCAATACTATGAGCTAGCAAGCACGTGTCCTAGTAGAAATGTTTATGTAAGTAAATAAATTTGTATATGAATATATAATCGGAACCATTGTTTTATAAATACTGATGACGAATTTTAATCAATAAAAATTATGCCTATGGTTTTATTTTAATCCAGTTTTAGTTAACTGGCTGCTAAGTAACATTTTATTTAGTTCCGGAAAACAAGCTCCAAATGTTTCGGGATTTCCGTATCGGAATTGTTTTAATTAGGGTGAGTTGGACGTCATATATATCCACTGTGAATTCCAAATAATGTTGGGTTATTTTTGCGCTCGTTTAAATTTCTGCCGTCAAGTATTTTGTTTTGAGAGTACTTGTACGTCGTGGCAGCATTTCAACTGAAATAACAGAGCGTGAAGTTTTATCAAAAAGGAAACATTTAAATTTTCACGAGAGTTCACGCTGACGTAACCTTTCAGCTACAGGTTCGTTCGACTCAAGCTGTCTGCTTGTAAACGTGTGTGTATCCGAATATGGGTGTATGTGTGGTTGTGAAGCATATACAACAATATCGAAACTTTCAGGACAACTTATGCTGCAGCGGAAATGCTCAAACTTTTAACTACTTTCTTAGGTGTCCCGCAAAATTTAGTCCGTTATGACCGTGGAACTTTTCGACTTGCTTCTTTCCAATAAAAACTCGTGCAGGGTTTAGTGGGCATTTGATGTAATTTTCTCGAATTTATTCTGGTCTAACGTAAAAACTCGGAGAAACGTTAAAACTATTTATGATCAATACCGTAGGGCCATTTATATCGATAATTGACAATAAGCGATAAGGGTATACAATGTAAACTGAGAGAATTGTTCTTTTATAGATACCTGTTTTAGGAGAATGTTCGCTTTGGCCAACATATACACATACTGTTGTTATTTTTAATACTTCTAAGAAAATTAAAATATTAAATCTAACATCCAGTTTGTGGATTAGAGAACAGAGTGGCATTGTTGTAAAGTAAACGCAAAACAAGATTGGTCATTTCGCAAGTCAGTTTCGACGTTTAATTAAACAACATATAACAGCTTAATACGTACTCAAAGTAACGCAGGACATCGTGTATCTACACTATCGCCCCATATCTCAGGGAATAGCCCAAGTTTATTAATTCCAGTTTCAAATGCAAACTGAACCGCTGGTAACTATTTGTGTAAGCGGGCAAACTTGAAGCGGATATTAAACTATAATTTAAACCCGCTAGGAATGCTACCTAATAATAAATTCGTAACAGAATTTGAATGAAGTGATGCTGCCACCGAGAGAACCAGGAAGTCAGAACTAAATTAAAAAAGACCTTTTAGGTGCTATCTTTAATTTCTTTGTTAAACATTTTTCACCCTCTTGTGTTTATATTTCGCCTTAAATATTTACGAATCCATTTCCAAGATTCCAAACTGAGTAAAAGGAGGTTGAAGAAAGTCTACCGCCATATCTTCCAGCTTTGCACTATAGAAGATTTTGAAGGCAAAGCTAGCCAAATGGTTAACAAATAAATTCAACAACCTACAATTAAACTACCTAGTTTTTCAGTTAAGAATTCAATTGAATTAATAAACAAAGTCAAAGATATGAAGCTAAAAGACAGTGAGGTTATTGTTTCATTTGATGTTTGTTCCCTTTTTCCAAGTGTGCCAGTTCCTCTCACTTTGACATATTTAGAGGATTTACTTAAAGAAAATGGTTTCTCCGATGACATTTTAGCTGAGTACATTACTCTAACTTAAATGTGCATGTGGCAAAATTATTTTCAACTAAACGGTTGCTTTTACGAACAGAGAGAAGGAACAGCTATGGGGAATTCCTTATCACCCTTCATAGCTGATCTAGCCATGAGTCGTTTTGAAA
This sequence comes from Agrilus mali, assembly GCA_029378335.1. NCBI lineage: Eukaryota > Metazoa > Arthropoda > Insecta > Coleoptera > Buprestidae > Agrilus > Agrilus mali. Next base: position 2,893,042 of record CM055655.1, on the reverse strand, counting down.
GTGACCTTAGCCACCTAAAGTTTTTCCTCGAATATGGCTTAGATACGTGGACGACATTTTCGCTATCTTCGATTTGAGCCCCAGAAGTCTCCAAGACTTTCTTGATGTTTTAAATTCACGTTTCCTTTCGGTCAAATTTACTGTTGAATTGGAGAAGATGGCAAACTACCATTTTTAGATGCGCTGGTTATAATAAATGGGAATTCTTTAGAATTTGATATCTATAGAAAACCCACTAATACCTCTAGATTTATAACCAACGGCTCTAATCATTGCGTTCTACATAAAATGGCTAGTTTTAATTTCCTTCTACATAGATTGCTTAGTTTTCTTCTTGGTAAAAGTAGATATCATAAGGAACTCTGTACAATTAAGAAAATTGCGATTGACAATGGTTACAATAGTAACATCATTGATAAATTACTTATGTAATAAGATTAAAATTAAGAATTCTGTTTCAAGATCTTCGACTTTTCAAACAGACACCAGTAAGACCAAGTTTATTACTATGCCATACGAGCCAAGATTTACTCGAGGATTCGAAGGTATTTTTCGTAAACTTAGTTTTCGCATTGCCTACAAACAGTTCAAGTGGTAACTCCCTTCAAACTGTCCTCGGTAACCCCAAGGATAAAATTCCTTTCATAGAAAAGTCGGGGATATATGAAATTAGCTGTAATGACTGTAGTAAAAAAATATATTGGACAAACTAGACGCTCAATCCAAACTAGGTTCAAGGAGCATTTAGCTCATGCACGGTTTGGTAGAGCCGAAAAATCTAGTGTTGCCCAACATATTCTTACTTAATAATCTTAGTTAAGGAAGTTAGGAATAATTGTCTACTAGACAATTTTGAAAGTTTATACATTTGTAAAAATAACCAAATTTTACTTAAAAATGACAAGGGTCCTCTCCGCTATTTAGTCTAATTTAATTATTATTTTTTGTTATTGTCAAGGTCCATTGAACATAATCACTATTGCTGCTGAACCATGTTCACTGAACCTTAATAACTTTCAGTATACAGGGTTTTTCAAGTTGATGGGCTATTAGAAGTATGTAAATTAGTAGAAGGAATTCAATTCTGAAACTTGGGCTCATTTGGTTATTGTTTATGCCGCTTCTTTTAAAAATATTTTCAAGTTCGATTTACATCCGGTTATACCGGAAGTCGATACCAACTTTGTTATTTTAAATGGAATGGTATATTTTTTACACTGAATTTGAATAAAACGTGTAATTCTAGAGTAAGTTTGATAACCAACTTATACAGTACACCTATGACGATCAGTTTCTGAGTTAATTTAATTTATAAAAAAAAAATCGCTACCGCAACCCAAATTATAAAAAGTCATAACTTCCACAAAATACGACTTAGAGTACTAGTAATAGCTGAATATTAGTGCTAACGCCTTGACAAAATTGAATTAAATAATTTATAAAGGGCGTTAAAAATGAAATTCTAAAATTGAAAAACTTCAAACACGAATACCTCGTTTTTTCAAATAACACCTACTATTTTTTACTTTTTCAATCGATTCCTTTTTCTATCCTCTTTCGATCCATGTGGATACTTTCTATTTTATTTGAAAATTTTGGAATAATTTTGAATTATCACTTAAAATAGGAAGTATCCATATAAATCGAGAGAGGTCAAAAAATGGAATCGATTGAAAATATAAAAAATAGTAGGTGCCACTTGAAAAAACGAAGTAATTCGTGTTGGAAGTTTTTCAATTTTAAAATTTTATTTTGAACGCCCTGTATAAATTATTTAATTCAATTTTGTCAAGGCGTTAGCACTAATATTCAGCTATCACTAGTAAAAACTTCAACACTCTAAGTCGTATTTTGTGGAAGTTATGATTTTTTATAATTTGGGTTGCGGTAGCGATTTATTTTTCATAAATTAAATTAACTCAGAAACCGATCGTCATAGGTGTACAAGTTGGTTATCAAACTTACCTTAGAATTACACGTTTTATTCGAATTCAGCGTGAAAAATATACCATTCCGTTTAAAATAACAAAGTTGGTATCGACTTCCGGTATAACCGGATGTAAATCGAACTTGAAAATATTTTTAAAAGAAGCGGCATAAACAATAACCAAATGAGTCCAAGTTTCAGAATTGAATTCCTTCTACTAATTCATATACTTCTAATAGCCCATCAACTTGAAAAACCTTGTATATTAGGATTAGTTCTCTTTTAGGTTTAGTTCACTTCAGTCCCTGAAGAAGGTAACTTTGTTGTGTCGTGTTTTGGCGTTGGGGTTTGAGCTATTTTGTTCGTTCTACAACAACCGCCAAAGTTTTTCCAGTCTTCATTTTTGTTATCAGTAATGATAGCAAAAGGGGTAAAACGCCCAATTGTTTTTGTCCTTATTAACCACATTTCTTTTGTAATCTGTTATCATTTCTATTTGGGTAGTAGGTAATAAAAACGGGAATGTGCACTGGTAACTGAAAACCACTTGAGAATGTTGCGATGTGATTTTCGAATATAAAAGCTATAAGATGATTTTTCAGGGGAAAGCCAATTTAAAATTTGAAGCCACGTTAGTAGAACGTAGTAGAAAACGAAAAACAAGAAATAAGAGTAATTTATGAGTTTACGGGTTTAGAGAGCTGAGCAACAGTAGCAGCGTGCGGCACTGAGGAGAATTTAAAAACATTGTTACAGCATTCTCATGATTCCAGACACCCAGGAGCATTGTGCACTTGTGAGCTGAGAACTTTTAATAAAATAGCGTGAAATTAAACTTGCTCTACATCATATAATAAGTGCGGTTTTAAACAAAGCGAGTTTGCGATTAGTTTTCGCATAAAAATTGATGTTGATAACTATTTTAAAATCGGGGGTGAGTATTTAGTCTGATTTTTTAAACAGTTTATCGATTCATTACCCATGGCGATTACACAGGGAGCTATAATAGAGTTTTCGGTAATATTTGATACATTCCAGAATTTTTGAACAAACAATTTAAAGTATGGGTTTTGTAAAAATTCTTGAAAATTACCGTCGAAAATTCTTTCTGTAACTTTTTACAACGTCTTGAAATATTAATTGAAGTTTTCAAATAAATTAAGGTGTTTAATAGATAGAGATTTTCACCATCAAAAATGTTCCCTGTCAGCCCCTTAGTCTTCCACTTACGAACAACCGTGTATTTTGCATAAATACGTTCCTGGGCAGTTTCTCGAGCAATTTAATGCAATTACAACTTGTAACACGAATATTCAAACGAAGCTGCACTAGTAGGTAAATTTAATCCAAGATTTCTATTTTCGGAAGACCTGTAGGTACAACCATAATGCAGTGAAGGGTAGTTGGCTGTTTGTCGAAAGTGTTTTTAAAGCAAGTAATTAAAATTATAACATGCTTTTGTACGTATGTAATGCGTTGACTTAATTATCCGAAAGCTCTGCAGGCTATTTCAAACATACACATATATCTATAGGTACGAAATGTGCAGGTTCCTCTGTTTTTATAAGGCTGCATATTCATTAAAACATTCTGCCTCGTTTGCCCCTTTTCGCTTTAGAACATTCTAGGTATATTTAGATATCCGTACGTATACATATACGTGGCACCAAACTGATTCACGTCATAACGTTATCAGCGCCCACTGGCCGCTCAAAGAGGTCCATTGTGAGTTGGCAATTCATGTTTGTTCATTCATAAAGGTACATATGAGAGGGAGACACTGGGAACCTGAACCGAAACGGGGGTTGTTACGTGGCGCTACGAAGCGACCGACGCAACGCCCGATCCACGGTACGCTTAATGAGATTCGATTTTTCACCATCTAATCTGCAGTAAACTGGCCTTAATTAATGACAGAATGGACAACATCGCATCGGGCCGAGCCTTTCTCTACATCCTTCTTTGCTGCCGATAGATTACTTTTATCGCCCTCAATGCCAAATAGGTTCATTTATTTGGATGAGTTGATGACTTGTAAATAAATGGCACCGACTAACTAAAACCAAGCGTACTATAATTCGAGCTCTTCGCATTATGAGACTCGCCAATTAAGACGCGTTCCTTTCCCTTACGATAGATACTCTCCCTCTCACAAAAAAATTACGAGCTAAATCCAAGACAATTAACCTTTTTAAACGCCAGAGACTTAAAACGATTTTATAACAATTGTGACGTTACGTGTCAGTGGTGAAAAAAATATAAAGCTCGTTGTGTAAGCGCCGCGGGTAATAAAAAGACAAGTTATACACTGAGAGGACGTTAATTCGTTCCCAGTAGTTTTCTTATCTAAACAATAATATTGCGAGCAGAATCGCATCTATTGCTCGCTAGTTTCGTTGCTGTTTCAATGTTTACATACTTAATATACAGGGTCTTTCAAGTTGATGGGCTATTAGTATATGAATTAGTAGAATGAATTCAATTCTAAAACTTGGACTCATTTGGTTATTGTTTATGCCGCTTCTTTTAAAAATATTTTCAATTTCGATTTACATCTGGTTATATCGAAAGTAGATGTTAACTTTCTTATTTTAAATGGAATGACATACTTCAAATTGTAGATTTTCTCAAAAAGTATAAGCAAAGTTATATGATAGTCTGATATTGAAAGACGCCAAATTCAATGAGGAATTCGAATATGTAGTCAAAAATGGGTCATTCTATTTAAAAAAATTGACTTATGCTTCTTTTAAGTTGACCAACTTTGACCACAAAATTTGAACACCCTGTAAATTTTAGTTAAAAACCACAATTTTTTTTCGATAATGTGAATAGTTATAAATAATTGTTACGAGTTATAAAGCAAAATCTCGAACTTTAATTGAATTAAGGCTTTTTAAATGTTAACGTGCAGATGTCAAAAATTTTGAAAAAAAGAAATAACTCAAAATCCGTCAATATTTTCGGAGTAGTGCCTCCTATAAAATATGCATGAATTCAGATTAACTATCGCAAAATGTTAAAAAAAAAGTATCATTCCATTTAAAATAAGAAAATTAACATCTACTTCTGGTATAACCGGATGTAAATCGAAATTGAAAATATTTTTAAAAGAAGAGGCATAAACAATAACCAAATGAGCCCAAGTTTCAGAGTTGAATTCATTCTACTAATTCATATACTAATAGCCCATCAACTTAAAAGACCCTGTATATTAAGTATGTAAACATTGAAACAGCCACGAAACTAGCGAGCAATAGATGCGATTCTGCTCGCAATATTATTGTTTCCTACATTATCGACAACATACAGACCGAAAAGGCGCGACGTTGCCATTTAAGAAAACTACTGGGAACGAATTAACGTCCTCTGAGTGTACATTTATATTTAACTAACCATAAAACAATTTAGAAACTGTAAAAACTAGAAGTATACCAAATCAACAAATCAACGCCCTAACATTCAAACTGTAAATCGCATTTGGTAACAGTAGTTTTTAGGATATCTAGATCCAAAGCAAAAAGTTTTAATAACCAAAATAAAAGTGGGAATGATTCACCGGCCGGTATTTTTCCATGTACAGCCTCATTATATTTTTTGAATATAAAAGGGATGCGGTAGAAAATTTTAGTTTTAATTGCGATCCTTCTATAGAGGTATTGTTCTGCGGTGTGGCTGCATTTTCGTGATGTCCTTTTCAACGGTTTCTGCTCTCTAAATTAATTTTTTGTTCCGGTGGATAATCTCCATTTTCCGGGTGACCTTTTTAAAACTTTAACTAATGGACGAGTGACAGCAGTCCCGGCAATTCTAAAGGGAATTACATGAGACAAGCCATAAATGACCATCAGATTCAAAGCAGCGCAGGGCACCAATTCACGTTGCTTGCAAATGGCATCCATTCTTTGAAACAAAATTGTCGTTTAATATTCTCCCCATTTTTCTGCTTTTGCTACGTTGACAATTTTCGGTAAATAAATAATATGTAACGTGGACCGTGGGTTTTTTGAAAGTGCTGACCGTTTTTAACGTTCGCTGCCTGATGATGAGTATAACCATTAAATTATTCAAACTGACCCCGTCTAGTAATCAGCGATCCTTTTTATTCATGAACCCAAAAATCGACCCCTTTCTACGTCGAATTTATAAAAGAATGTCATTTGTTAATTAGAACGGATTTACGAACGTCTATTTAATAACGGATAATTGAAAATCTATCTTACTGTCACATACACTCGAAATAATTATTATCATCCGCTGACATTTTTGCCAATAGTAGGGCATGTCTGATGCAAAATCCTCTCCAAATACAGATTTACAATTGCGAGGAAAAATCTTAAAAAATTACAGCCCGTCACAAAATACTCAATCTGGGGTTCAAATTTAATTAAGGACGAGACTCTAGTAGATAAAAATAATTATAAAAAAAATATTAGTTAATTATTAATCTCCTTGACTCTTGTTCTATAAAAGAGAAAGAAAAAACAATGGAAATATTTTTCACTTACATCTCACGTCAAGGACGACGGGGTTGCTCGTTCCTCGTCCTTCAGTGTTCGCCGCTCGACAAATGAATTCCCCCGCCGTGGCCTTTGTGACACTTTGCAGGACGAGGCTGTGATCGCTCAGAATTATCCCGGCAGAAACGTTGTGATGTATTTCTGTACCCTGCAAGAAAAATAAAGCAACAAATTACAACAACACACAAACTTACATCCCACCTATATGAATTCAATTGACTGTGACATTCTTCCTCATGCCCTGTGTATCTATAGAGGAGTATTGTAGCGTCCGCAATGAAGGCGGGGCTTGTGGATGACGTTTCGCATGCGTCAGCAGGTCTGCCCCGCCCCTGAAGTGCGCAGAGACACAATTCCGCCGGTTTCTAAGCAACTGCTCGAGCAATAAAGCCAATTACGTGCACGTAATGTTGTCACCTGAACATTAGACTCCGCCTTCTTTGCAGACACTTGATACCGCAAATTGTGACATAGTATTACAAAAGTAAAATTGAAAAAGCATCTCTGTTTTGAAACTTTTTTTAATTATAGCTAGTATTAAACAGTTTTTATTTATGAAAATGCAAATTAGAAGAGAACAAATTTTAGTATGAGATGGATCGTTCAGAATTATAAATAGACACTTTATTTCTGACTTCAATTAAGAAGCATTGTCATCAGAGTATTTAAAAACTGAACTGGTATTTCTCAGAAATAATTACATTTCGCAGAAATTCTCCGGAAATTAGTGACTGTTCGAAATCTAAATATTTCGTTTTTTAACCCCTTTGGGAATAAAGATTTTGCCTGACTTGATCCTTTATTCAAGACCTTGGAATAATTTATCTCGTTATTGGAGAAAATAGGGGATGAATTGAAACTTTACATAATATTAACAAATTCTACTTTTTGTTTGATTTCAAATTTTTTGATCGAAATGTAATAAATAGTTCGTTCTTTAACCACATTGAGGATAAAGACTTGATTCTTTGATTGAGGATTTTGAATAATCCTCTCACGATTGGATAAGGTACTAAGGGTAAAAATTACTACATCTGTTATTAAAAATTTCTATTTTTAATGTTTGTGTACACACTCAGGAATTCTAACGTCTCGTCAGTGTATCAGAGAATCAGAAATGAAATTGTATGTGTGGGAAATTTATAAGCTTATAGCTTATGTGCCAATCGAAACAGAGCAGAGGTGCATGCATTTATACTTACGTCATGAAACCAGGCGAGTTTGTAAGCTTTGGGATTGGCTCTAACGTTGCATTCAAAGTAAACATCATCTCCTTCTTTGATGTCTTGGGGGTTCAAACTCGATCCCATTTTGAGCGTTACTACAGGCATGTCTGTAACAAGTTTTTCATAAAATAGACAGACAGACAGACAGATAGACACACACTGCTTACTTTCAGCTTTTAGCTTTTGGCATATGCATATGAGTATCTAATCGAACATAAAGCAAACACTACGTATAAATAGCGTACAGAGCGCTTTACGTAACCTACTCTTTGGGAAATATTTTCTCAGAAACGAAAACTTCATTTTTCTTCACTTCAATATTGATCAGATAATATTAAATAAAACACTAAGTGTGTTCCGTAATTTTTTTTTATGCCATCGACAGTAGTTAAACTTTTATCATTAAAAACCCATCTCATTTATAGATACCTAAGCATGTAGTCAATTTTCAACTTTCCTAAAATTTAATGAGATGTTCTCGTACGTAAGTAGCTAAATTATTTTCGAAACAGGAAATCAATCTGTAATAGTATAATGCAATAAAAACTTACAGTGAACATTAAGCCTCCACTTGTCCTCAAGGGCGCTGTCTGGAATGGACGGGTTCTCAGCACGGCACGTTAAATATTTTCCGTCGTCTTCTATGGTTGGTACCAATGTTAAAATACTCATGGTTTGGTTGTCCTGCTCTGGAAACTAAAGGAAAAAACAATACGTTACAGTTAAGATTGAAGCTATTATTCCATATGTTAGTAGTTTTTTTAAACTTCTACAATTTTACCCTAAAAATATATTTATAGTGTACGAAAAAAAAATTCTATGTGATACTGCAAAAGAAGTATTTATTTATGGAAAGTTTGAGACTATAACTGACAAATTATCCTTTTTGTAGGAAATATGGACATGTAAATGTCTAAATTCAAAATAATGAAGGGGGTAAATCAGTGACAATAGATAATTGCTTCTGTGACATTAAAAAGACATTCAAACTACATTACGGAAAAATCTTTAGTTTGTTTCAAATTTATAACAATAAATCAATAGAGAATAGTAAATTAGTTCAAAAAACTCTTTGAATAAACTTCTGTGGTAATCATTAAAAGTAACAAAAATCGTTTTGTTGTTCTCCCTGTGACGAAATTTCCGATATCCTCATTAATTATTTATTACCCTACTACCCACCTAGGTACATACATATTATAGGTACATATGTTGTAATTGTATGGTAGTTTATATAAAATTTGAGTTTTAAGAACTTGCTCTCGTTTCTTTTACGAACGCGAATAAATCTAAGGGCTGGCGCATTCACGGTTATTGCAACCGGTCGGTGCCAAGAAACCATTCTTAATCCAGCGCTTTCTTTATAAGAAAATGCTGAGATGTTCAAAGAATTATGTTGGACCGTTAAGAAGATATATTCCATCTTTATTCATTGCATGATTGCTGTAAAAATTAAAGGAATTTTTTATGGGAACCTGATGTCTTTTATAACGACATGCATGACTACCCAAGAACTTTGTAATATGAGAGGCACTTAATGATTGTCATGTAACTATTTTAATTTGTAATATGAGAGGCATCATGTAACTATTTTAATGTTTGAAGTAAAAAATCTTCAGCAATACAATACAAAAAGGTTAATAATGTGATTACAACGTAAGGGTGACCAAAAGATTTGAATATTTACCACCCAAACCAAGACAAAACTTATAAAATACCAAAAAAGTTTTTTTAGGTAGGACAAGAGTGGTGGAGGCGCAGGGAGTGATGATAAATAATAAAATGTCTACTTTGTTCCTGTTATCTGTAACCCTTTGACCCTAAGCAATCGAACAGAGGCATTCTTTGGTTAAAATTATTACGGAAAACATGAGTTTACATGACCTAATACATTTTTACATTGCCTAATTTGATTGCTTGATAAAATAAGGTTAGAAAATCAATACAAATATTGTAACTTAGTATCAGGTGTATATTTATACGCTTTCACATAATTTTTTTAGTGTTTTCACGTAGTCCCTTTGACGCCCTAAGCCCTTTCACTCTTCTTAGATCGAAGGTCTCCTCATAAACCTACACAAGTATAATTTAATCTATTGTTAACGGTCATATTCACCCTCTGTGACTTCAGGTATCTTAGTGTCACTAAAAAAACTTTGACGGTGTTCTGCAATGTCTCCTTTAACCCCCCTTAGCCCTTTTACCTCTCTCAGATCGAAGATCATCTCATAAACCTACACAATTATCATTTAAACTATTCTTAACAGTCATTTTCACAATTTGTGACTTTTGGTGTCCTAGTTCGACAGAACACACTTGAATTGGGCTCTAAAAGGACTCCATTAACCTCCTTAAGACCTCTCACCACTCTCAGAGTTAAGGTCACTTCATAAACCTACACAATTATCTATTAACCTATTCTCAACCGTCATCTTTAACTCTTGTAACTTCAGGTATCTTCGAACCATTAGAAACACTTCGATGGTGTTCTGCAAGGCCTCCCTTTATTCCATTTAGCCCTTTCACCCCTCTCAGATCGACGGTCACCTCATGAACGTAGGCAATTATCATTTATTTAATTTTCAATTTTTAGCACAACCCACTTTAACTTCAAGAGTCTTCCTTCGACGGAAAACACTTGAATTATGTCCTTAAAGGATTCCACTAATCTCCTTAAGCTCTCTAACCCTCTTTAGACCGAAGGCCAACTTATTAACCTACACAATTATCATTTAATCTATTCTGACAGTCATTTTCACCCCCTGTGACTTCAGGTGTCTTAGAACCACTAGAAACACTTCGATGGTGTTCTGCAAGGCCTCCTTAACCCCCTTTAGCCCTTTACATCTCTCAGATCGAGGGTCATTTCATAAACCTAAGGCATTTGATTATTTAATCAATTTTCAACTTCACCCTTTTGACTTCATGTACTTCTTAAAAAAAACTTTGCCAAGTTTCTATTAACCTCCCCTAGCCTTTTACCCTCAGATCGAAGATGTAATACTTTATACTCAGGTTTCACCATAAAACTTTACAGTGTAAGGTCTCCCGTAACCCCCCTTAGCCTTGTACCTCTCTCAGATCGAAGGTCACCTCATAAACCTACACAGTTTTCGTTTAATTTATTATTAACAGTCGTCTTCACCCTCTGTGACCTGAGGTGTCTTTGTGCCACTAAAAAAACTTTGATGGTGTTCTGCAAGATCTCCCTTAGCCCCCCTTAGCCCTCTTACCTCTCTCAGACCGAAGGTCACCTCATAAACCTACACAATTATCATTTAATTTATTCTTAACAGTCATGTTCACCCCTTGTGACTTCAGGTGTCCTACTTCGACAGAACACACTTGAATTGGGCTCTAAAAGGACTCCATTAACCTCTTTAAGCCCTCTCACCCCTCTCAGACTAAAGGTCAGTTCATAAACCTACACAATTATCTTTTAACCTATTCTCAACCGTCATTTTTAACTCTTGTAACTTCAGAAACACTTCGAAGGTGTTCTGCAAGGCCTCCCTTTATTCCATTTAGCCCTTTCACCCCTCTCAGACCGACGGTTACCTCATGAACGTAGGCAATTATCATTTATTTAATTTTCAATTTTTAGCACAATCCACTTTAACTTCAAGTGTCTTCCTTCGACGGAAAACACTTGAATTATGCCCTTAAAGGATTCCACTAATCTCCTTAAGCTCTCTAACCCTTTGTAGACCGAAGGCCAGCTCATTAACCAACACAATTATCATTTAATCTATTCCTAACAGTCATTTTCACCCCCTGTGACTTCAGGTGTCTTAGAACCACTAGAAACACTTCGATGGTGTTCTGCAAGGCCTCCTTTAACCCCCTTTAGCCCTTCACCCCTCTCAGACCAAGGTTCATTTCATAAACCTAGGCAATTACCATTTATGTAATTTTCCATGTTCAACTTCACCCTTTTAGCTGCATATAACCTTCTTCAACAGAAAACACTTGAATTGGGCCCTAAAAAGTTTCTATTAACCTCCCCAACCTTTTATCCCTCTTAGATCGAAGATTACTTCATAAAACTAACTATACAATGGCCATTTACCCAATTTTCAATTGTAAACTCCAACTTTTATGACTTCAGGTGTTTTCCTCCGACTAAGAGCACTTGAATAATTGTGTTTTAAAAGATCTTCCTGAACCTCCTTCCCCTTTAAACACTGCTATCCTTCTCAGACCGAAGGCCTTTTTATAAATCTATTCAATGAGGGATGTACCATTTAATTAGTTTTCAATTCCACCCCCGTTGACTTCAGGTGTCCTCCTCCAACTAAAAATACTTCAATAGTGCCCAAAACGATCACCCCCATTACCCTCACCTCTTTTGCCAATAAATTAAAATGTTTACTTACTTTTTAATTAACATTTTGATATTTTTTTAATATCAAATCCCCACAGATTGAATGTATAAATTATTGAGATTGATTTATTAGTTTTCAAATTTATTATTTATGTTTCATCTGGCCTTTACAGGCCATAAAACTGATAAACCATAAAAATTTAATTAGTATTTCTATCGTGTTTTTTATTTAAATATTTTAACCATACGCTCGCAGTATGTGTTTTCAATTAGTTTTTCGGAAAAACAATTGGGTCTTTCATTTATTTATAAATTCAATTTTCCTTTAATTGTGAACGAAATAATAAATGAGAAAACGTACTGGTGCGTTCATTTGTTTTTAAATTGACAACTCTATAGCCGATAATTAATGAAATGATTCGCACAAAATTTAAAACAGCTCGTTAGATTTAATCGCTGATTGATTGAATATTAATTGCTTAATGTTATACATTAAAAGGGCTTTTGAAATTTATTAACTCACTCTAGTATCAAAATTAATGACTGCATTATTATTTTCTTTCGCTGGATTTCAGTAAGCTAAATGTAGAAAAATTAGGTCATCATTAAAAAAAGTCACGCTCTCATGATGTATACTTGTATTCAACTATGTCAGATTACGTCTTAAGTACATATTTTCCTATTTAACTGCACTGCAGTAGGTACCCTTATTTATTTTTGACAGTTGTCGCGGGTTTGTATAATTTATAAAGTTAAATTAAGAAATTGTTGCGACACTTGAAATTTTCTTATACAGGTGATAATTTCCATTTGAAATTCGTTTCGCCCGCTGTTTACTTTTAATGACGAAAAAGTTATTTCTACCGAGGTTTAGAGACGTGCCGAAGTTATTTTGACTTTCAAGCTTTATTGCAAAACGAAGAAACCCCTAACACAATATTGAAAATTAATCGAGTTAGGTACCTCCTTACTGTTGACACAAAATTTCCGGAAGACACTTTCGTTTTTGTGCTGTCAATCTACATTAAATAAGTAAACTGAATTACGACAGTTAGAAGTTCATTTACGCGAACACCTCAAATTTATTTGTTGCATGACAGAGGGGTGCCGCCATCAGCTATTATTAACTTAAAAAGGCATTAACATAAAAATGCGATATTTTCCTAGATCTATCTACCTGGAAATGTCATTCTAACTGATTACATAACCACCCAATTAAATGAGAAAATTTTTATCAAATTAGAGGGTATAAATGTTTTACACTGACACTGACTGAAGGAGGAGCGAAGTATCCCTGAAGAAGAAGAGACGGAGCTCCTAGAGGAGATGAACTGGAGCCTCCGAGAGAGAAGTGAAGCCCCTTGTAGAAACTGAGCTTTTAAACAAGATGCAGAGCTTCTAAAGGTAAGGCGGACTCCTTAAAGTAGATGCGAAACTCCAGAAGAAGAAGTGCAATCTTTGAGGAGAAGCGAAGTCGCTCTGAGAAGATGCGGAGCTCTTAAATTTAAAGCGAATCCTCTGGCGAAGTAGCGGTACTCCTAAAGTTGAAGAGCAACCTCCGAAGGAGAAGCGAAGCCTGAGTGAAGAAGAGGCGGAATCAGTAATGGATACACAGAGTTCCTGGAGAGAAAGCGGAGTCAATGATGGTGACGTGGAGCCTTTAAAGTAGAAACTGAGCTTCTGAAGAAGATGCGGAGCTCCTGAAGGTAAAGTGGACCTTCTAAAGAAGAAGCGGAACTCCTGAAGTCGATGTGCAACCTCTGAAGGAGAAGCGGAGCTTCATTGAAGAAGAGGCGGAAGCAGTAATGGATACGCAGAGTTCCTGGAGAGGAAGCGGAGTCAATGGAGGAGACGTGGAGCCTTTAAAGTAGAAACTGAGCTTCTGAAGAAGATGCGGAGCTCCTGAAGGTAAAGTGGACCCTCTAAAGAAGAAGCGGTACCCCTAAAGTTGAAGAGCAACCTCTGAAGGAGAAGCGGAGCCTCAGTGAAGAAGAGGCGGAAGCAGTAATGGATACGCTGAGTTCCTGGAGAGGAAGCGGAGTCAACGAAGGAGACGTGGAGGAGACGTGGAGCCTTTAAAGTAGAAACTGAGCTTCTGAAGAAGATGCGGAGCTCTGAAGGTAAAGCGGACCCTCCAAAGAAGAAGCGGAATTCCTGAAGTCGAAGTGCAACCTCTGAAGGAGAAGCGAAGCCTCTTGGAAGAAAAGGCAAAATCTGTAAAGGATACACGGAATTTTTGGAGAAAAATTTTCAATGAGTTTGCCTCCACAAAAGCCTAAACGACGTGATGATTAGGAAGAATGGCGGCGCAAAATGACGAGGCAATCCAAAAAGGGACACGAAAGGGAAGAAGAAGTGGAGTACCCTCCTAAAGAAGATGCGGGGACCCTAAAGGAGAAGCGAACTCTCTAAAGAAGAAGGAGAAATGTAATATCTGAAGGAGAAGTGGAACCATTCTGAATAATAGGCGGACCTCCTAACGGATAAGCGAAACTCTTGGAGAAGAAATGGAAGTTTCTGAAGGAGAAGTGGAGCCCCTAAAGGAGTCACCGAGATCCTAAAAAATAAGCGTAGCCCCTGAAGAAGAAGCAGGATCCCAGAAGAGGGAACGATTGGTGCTGACAACATATGACAGCTAATCTAGTAATATTTTACTTTATTTGTGTCCTGAATCCTTTACCAATATTCGAGACGCTGAAACTTAAAGAAAGTAATATTCTGAGAGTCGTCTTTTAGTAATAGAATTTCGATTATTCGAATGTTGTTTTAAAGAAGAACTCCGGCATCAATGTGTCAAAAAAAAGAGGTTATTATTCTCATGTTGGTTTTTACGTATGGGAGATATAAGAAGACGTGTGTAATCATTCTGTAGGTATATGTAATAGGATTGTGTGTGTTCACTCCTTTCATTTTCCCTTTCGTGTCCCTTTTTGGATTGCCTCGTCATTTTGCGCCGCCATTCTTCCTAATCATCACGTCGTTTAGGCTTTTGTGGAGGCAAACTCATTGAAAAATGAACAAAAGCGGCAACTGTGCAAAGAAATCGTCGATGTAATGAATGGCCGTGTCAGAGACGAAGCGTAACAAATGATAGTCAACCTTAGAAAGTATTCAGGAAAGTAAACGAGGCTTGAAATGTTTTTTCGAAGACGCTCTATTTTATTTGCCAGAATGTGGTGGGATATTATTCACTCGTCGGAACAGACAAATTTAACAGCACATTTTGCACCAAATTGCAACTCCTCCGGGAAATGGATGACGATCTCACTCCTCTTATATTCCTTCACTTCACTTCTGAATCCCATTTCCTTCCTTACCAATTTTTATCGATCAAAGCCCAACCAAATATTACATCATTCACAACCAAAATTTATTTATGTATTACCTTCTTCTATTTCAGGTCAGGTCAGGTCACTATTTTATTATTTGAGAAACATTTCGAACTTTTTAGCCGACAATGCAGCAATGTTTCGGTTAAAGTTACAGAAGGGGAAAAAGTTGTATAAAAGATTAACGTAACGGGGTAAAATGTCACTTACGTTTTTCGCTAATCTTTTTATCGGTCGACTGCCCTTCCACCAAGTGATAACGGCCTCTGGCCTGGACCCTGACGTGCGGCATTCTATCTCGTAACGCTTATCAGCTGAATACTGCTTCTCTTTCGTTAGAATGTTGACAGAGGTGGGCTTCACTGTAAAAGAAGAAAAATGGTGTAATTGCAAAAGTCAAAAATAAATTTAATCACTTTCAACAGAAATAAAACAACCAAGAACAGTTTCAATAAACCACAGAACACTTACATATATTAAAAAACAACTAGTAGAAGGATGTGGAAAAGAACATAAGGTAAACTTAACAGTTTTAGGAGAAAAAAATAGAAAGAATAATGAGAAGGATATTTAGAATGGCGTTAGGGGGTTGAAACAATTTTGTTCACTGTAGATTATAGAACGCTGAGGAATGTGAATGAAGCAAAAGGATTTTGTTCTGAATAATTTGAACCATTGTCAATTATTGTCTCCTGATAATGATACAAAAGGGTTAAATTAACATTGTTCATCCCTACCCTCCTGATTTGCACTAGAAAGCATTGGAGATGAGTGGAGAGAATTGAGCACAAGTTATGAATGATATTTTGCTGACTATTTTAAGCCATGGTCTGTTGGGGTTGGGGTTAACCCAATATTGGCCCGAAATTGTACATGTAAATATTCAAGGCAATTTAATATATTCCTATAGGCATAAAGTTAACGATGTAATACGTGAACACCTACTCGTTTAGCAATTCACGTAAAGTGGAATCCGCTGGAGCGTAGAAGTCGAAACAGATGAACATCTCGTTGTCGTATTCGTCGTTGGCGTCGCCGGGGCCGTCGCGGCGCCATCTCCGGCCCTTTGAAATGACAGTTTTACCCGGCATTTATCTTTCACCATCGCGTCAACCCACAACCCTTGATTTATATTCTCTTATATTTACAGAGCGTCACACTAATATCCTTTTTGCCGTTTTCGCACACCGCCACCTCACTCTCCTCCACCATCAACCCCCTTGAATTCCGAATCAGTCTTGTGAAATTTAATTGATTTATGCACGTAACCTGAAGGGATTTTGCATTGGCTGCCTCGGAATCTTGTTAGACAGCTTTGTAACGAATTTATTCTAAATTCCCGGGCAACGGGAACATCGTTACGCCACAGACGCACACATAACATCTACGAAGGTACCCAACACTCTTCTTCGTAACAGCAACCATCGTAATAATGTCTTGTGACTGCGGGAATTGGAAATTAGGTATCTCTTGCTTCCCATAAAAACTCGTTCAATTATTTTTACGGTACGAAAGCTTCAGCCAATGAATTCCGATACGCAGCCACAACCTTATTGAATCTTTAACGTTGAAGATTTTAAAATTATATTATACGTTTTCTTAGGGAATTCTTTTTTCAAAATCACTCGATAGTTACGAGATTTATTGGCACAGGGCAAATATTTACTGTAAAACCGTACAGTGGAGTGGCGTAGACGTCAATCGAACAATTTCGAAGTTAAGCAACGTTTGCTCTGGTTGCTACTTGGATGGGTGATCGGCCAACCCTTCTGGGTATCCTACAGTTTAGAGGATAGGTTGAGCAAGGGCGTCTTCGTGGAAGCCCAAGAATCGATGATGATGACAATAGGGAACCACTCACTACCCATTGAAACCCAAAAATAATTCTGGTAAGGGTAGAACCATTTAAAAATGTAATGTTACATTTTAGAAAAATGCATGAGGGTACTCAGAAAGGAA
Source organism: Agrilus mali (assembly GCA_029378335.1). NCBI lineage: Eukaryota > Metazoa > Arthropoda > Insecta > Coleoptera > Buprestidae > Agrilus > Agrilus mali. Next base: position 2,875,757 of record CM055655.1, on the reverse strand, counting down.
AAACGGTCTCTAATGACGTTGTTAAAACTCAAATGGTTTCTAATCAATAATATCTAACAAAAATAGGATAGTAAATAGTTGTTGTGTGTAGTAGGTAGGTACTTACAGTTAATGTCGAGGATGACAACTTTTGAAGACGGTGGAGCAAGGATGGTGTTGGAGGCTTGGCAGATCAGTCTGGCTTTAAGATGTTGTCGTCCGATGTTGGGAAAGTGCAGGTGATTGACGACAATTCTGTCTTCGCGAACCTCGTAGGAATCGTCTATTAACGTGTTCTCCAGGAACCATACAACCCTCGGCTTTGGACGTCCTGCAGGTTTAAAGTGGACGAGCATTAAGTATTGATTGTTTTCAACATCCGCAGTTTCTTTTAAATCAACGTCTAGTGTTTTCTCAAAATACGTAACATAAAACTGACTTTATGTTTGCTTTGTTTCGGTAAACTTCCCCTATAAAACGCTACACTTTTTATTTTATTATTGAGAAAGGTATAGGGTTGTTTTACGTCGAGTTTCACATTGAAAGTGACGTTCGCTTAATAAATTGCCTTCTTACCCTTTTATCAAGCATTAAACCTTATTTATAAGATGATAAGCAGTAAAGTCGTGTTTTAGTAAAATATAGATACTTTCTTAAAATATTAAATAATCATTGAAGATTGATTTCTACATGTGCCATCGAAAAACATGTCAACTGTTGACTGTTAATATTGTAACCCAACAAGGGATGATTCCTTATAACGGTAATTTACTACCCACTTATTCTAAATATGTGATATGCTTGCGTAAATACAATGACAGGTATAAATAAATTCCAGTTGCACCCTTTTTACAAACACGTGTAAAATTTTTATTTGTTATCGATTAGAGACGATTCAGGAAATAAATTGTAATTGGGCCTCAGATAAAATAAATTAAAAAAAGCATAAGTAAGTTCGTGCAGGAATTATTTCGATGTGAAAATGTGAATAAAGGTTTGCCTTAGAATAATTTTTAACTAGGTAGGTAGGTAGGTGAATCGTTAAAGAAAAGCTCGTTATTGATTTTCATTTAGAAAGCACCACCGCATGCAAAAACGTCCTTAATGTCTGCCGAGGGTGAAAGTTGTTATAAAAAATGGGATGGCCATTAGGATCATTTAATGACCGACCATTCGAGGATATTGCCAAATCCATCATGCACCTCGCCATAATTTGTTTTCAGTTTGAATTTCCCACTTGGAATCTTAACATCTTACAAAGCAGTTTCGGAAATAATAAATTTTCACATATTATTTCGCATGTAACAAAGATTTCCCATTTTCATTCGAACCAGCATAAAATTCTCACGTGTTTTGAAATCAAAACAGAAACAGAGGAATTTGTGACAAGAATATATAATACACAGTAATTTTTTGGATGCATCTACAAAACTTTCCCTTCGGGGAACGAGTAATGTTGAACTATTCCCGGATTGAATGTGAAATTAAAATTTGCAATCCACTCGACAGAGTTTTGAGCATTTTTCGCTGTTCGCGAATAGTTGTAAACTGTGTTTTAACTTCCCCATGACGTATGGCAGTTTCTGAAAAAATTGATACTCTAGTTTCAGCCCTGATTATAAAAAGTTACCGTATAATTTAAAGTTATACACTTTTATAAATCGTATTTACTTATGTTTAAGTATAAAACAAAAGTCTTGTGTACCTGTAAGTATACAGGATGTTAAATAAGAAACCCTCCCTCTTTTTGAATTTATTACAGAAATATTTAATAATAATTGGGACAATTTAATTTTTTAGACGTATCTACGAAACTTTCGTTTCTGAGAAAAAGTAATGTGAAACTATTCCGAGATTTACAGTGAAATTACAATTTGCAAACCACCTGACAGAGTGTTGTGCATTCTTCACTGCTAATGTATACTTTTAAACTGTGTTCTAACCTCCCCATAACGTATGAAATTGATGGGGTAGTTACAGTTACAGTTATAAAATGTTGGGGAAGTGGATAAAGTTAACCCTGTCATTATAATTACCTACAGATAAATAAGTACATAGAAGGTAAAATTAGTTTTAAATCCTTCCTTGTTAATGTTAATTTTTTTGTAACAACAAAGATTACAATGCATAAAGTGTGTCACAGGAACATAAATCAATACAAGGTACTTATCAAACTGTTTGAACTTCTTAACATCCACTTGCTTCAAAAAGTTATAATCTGTTGCTGTTAATTATGACTTTAGAATATCTTGTAATTGGGGATTATATTCACTGAGTCGATAAATTGGCCAAAGGAAGAATTTAAATTAACTTGAATTTTTCATGAAGGAAAATGTTTCCGAGTACTACGCTTTAAAACTTAATACTTCTCCTTCCTCTCTCTTTCCTTTTTTATTCACTGTCTTGCTGTAACTACAATCTAATTATTAATAATAAATTTTCTTACCCCCACTCACTTCACAAATTAGGTTCACGTCAGAGCCTTCGTTGTAAGGATCCAGAAGTCCTGTTTTATCTCTTCGTTTCTCGTCGTAGATAATCGGCTTTTCTGGAGGAACTTGAAAAAGAAATAGATCGTTATTTGCATTGAATACGGAAGCGAACTTCAAAAGAAACTTTTGTAAAATCCTGTACCACATTTTTTTCACTGACAGTCTTTATTTATTATACTCACATAGTCCAGAAAAAAAATTGTTCGAAATAAATAAAAAGTTTGGACAATCAATATTTTTAGGGTGAAAATATTTTGTAGATCGTCGTATAGTTTAAAAAAGTTGGGGCAAAATAAATATTTTTGTACCTTCTTTTAAATGTAACATCAACAAGGATCTGTCTCATCTAATTAAGGAGACGAGACTTCAAAAACAAAATATTTCGATTTGGAGCTTTTTTCGATGTAGGTACTCAATCCCTTAAAATATACATAACCCAGAATCCAAGGACATTAATTTTTAAAGATGATATTAGACTGAGGGATTGAAATTTTTCGATATGGATTTTGTCCAGCTCCAAAATTCCAATATTCCACTAAAAATTCTGCAAATTCAAAATTTTTGGCAACTCACACCCTTTCTACAGATTTTTAGACCAATAATATATTTAATAATCGAAAATATTAGATTGTAAAATTGGGGGAAGTAATTAATTATTTATCTTAATTTCCTTAAACGCTTTCAAATATTAGCTATGAGGATTTCTACAACCCCCTAAGTAATAAATTACTGTTCCAGCAAAAGTTGCTGCTTGTTACGTATCTATGTAAGGGGACCGAATACTTAAAATAGCTTCGCTTCACACTAAATGACAACGACATTTGGAACTTGCAAAAAGGGTTCCAGAATATACAACATACGTATGTTAGCCATTATTATTATATACCTAAAGCAGTTTTCAGTGTAATAATTAAATGGCCCATTTTCTGCGTATTAAGGATAACGCATAACCCTTTATAATTCATGGCCCTTGCGTTGGAAACAATTTAATTTGGAGAAAAGCTCTGGCATGCCGGCACTTAATAAGTCACACATTCCGTCCTGATGTTATGACAGTAACCTTATGTCAAGCACAAAAATTTTGACTACATTCCAGGACATCAAAATTGAAATAAACAGAACAATAATTAAGTAGAGTATTTCTATAGCTACGTGTAGAGTAATAAATTTTAAGGCCCTTTTAAGATGAGGTGTAATTTGTTTTATGTTGGTCTGACGGAATTATCAATCACAATTGTGACATTATCTCAAACTACAGAATGGGGAAATGTAATAATTTGGACTCATTTATAAATTATTATTCTACTAGTTGACGTGCAGGTACGACGTCGTTACACGCAAGATTAAAACGATAATATAATTTTATACATCGAGATGCTATCAGATATAAATATTTTTGGCAAGATCCTTGTCGCCCTAATTTTTGTATTAAAGAAGTTTAAAAAGTAATTTAAGAAATTTCTAGCAAATTGTCAACAACGTAGTGGATAATGATTATAATGGCAATAAAAAATCTCAAAAGCAACCAAAATGTAATTTAAGAAAGCTTTTGCTACTTATCAACAGCATAATGTTTACACAATACTTTACAAAGCAACTACAATTCAATATTGACGTTGAAAAGGTCTAAGAAGTTACCACAACGTAATATGAGAAATTTCATCGTGCTCGTCAACAACGTACAGTTGATACATTACTTTACAAAGCAACTACAAAGCAAGATTGACGTAAAAATGTCTGAGATGTTACCACAACGCAATATGGTAAACTTTTCTTTCTTTAACGACGATCTTGCATTGTGGTTGCTTTGTAAAATACTGCATCAACTGTACGTTGTTGATCAGTTGTAAAGATTTTCTCAAATTACGTTGTGGTAACTTCTTACACTTCTGTAAAATTAATCTTGCATTGTGGTTGCTTTGTAAAGTACTGCAAAACTGTACGTTGTTGATAAGTTGTAAAGATTTTCTCAAATTACGTTGTGGTAACTTCTTACACTTCTGTAAAATTAATCTTGCATTGTGGTTGCTTTGTAAAGTACTGCATAACTGTACGTTGTTGATAAGTTGTAAAGATTTTCTCAAATTACGTTGTGGTAACTTCTTACACTTCTGTAAAATTAATTTGCATTGTGGTTGCTTTGTAAAGTACTGCATAACTGTAAGTCGTTGATAGTTGATTTTTTCAAATTACGTTGTGGTAACTTCTTACACTTCTGTAAAATTAATCTTGCATTGTGGTTGCTTTGTAAAGTACTGCATAAACTGTACGTTGTTGATAAGTTGTAAATTTTTCAAATTACGTTGTGGTAACTTCTTCATTACTGTAAAATTTGATGTTGCAATTTTTGGAAATTGCTTTGTAAATTACTTGCATTAAATGTACGTTGTGTGATTACGTTTGTAATTTAGACTTCTTATTAATTACGTTGTGGTACTTCTTAATTCTGAAAATTAACTTGCATTGTGGATGTTTTTAAAGTACTGCATCAACTTACGTTGTTGATAATTTTTAAAAATTTTCTTGTGTCTTTGGAACTTCTTAACTTCTGTAAATTATTTGCTTTGGTTGCTTTGTAAATAATCTTATTGTGTCGTTGTAAAGTCAATTATTTTTCAAATTACGTTGTGGTAATTCTTCGATTTTAAATACTTGTGGACTTACTTTGTAAAATTAATTTGATTAATCTTTGCATTTATGCTTTGAAAGTCTGCATAACTGTACGTGTTGATAAGTTGCAATTTTTTTCAAATTACGTTGTGGTAACTTCTTGACATTCTGTAAAAAAATCTTGCATTGTATTACGTTGTGGACTTCTTAGACTTCTGTAAAATTAATCTTGCATTGTAATTACGTTGTGGGAACTTCTTAGACTTCTGTAAAATTAATCTTGCATTGTGATTACGTTGTGGTAACTTCTTAGACTTCTGTAAAATTAATCTTGCATTGTGGTTGCTTTGTAAAGTACTGCATTAACTGTACGTCGTTGATAAGTTGCAATTTTTTTCATATTACGTTGTGGTAACTTCTTCGACTTCTGTAAAAAAAATCTTGCATTGTAATTACGTTGTGGGAACTTCTTAGACTTCTGTAAAATTAATCTTGCATTGTAATTACGTTGTGGTAACTTCTTCGACTTCTGTAAAAAAAATCTTGCATTGTGATTACGTTGTGGTAACTTCTTAGACTTCTGTGAAATTAATCTTGCATTGTGGATGCTTTGTAAAGTACTGCATCAACTGTACGTCGTTGATAAGTTGCAATTTTGTTTTTCAAATTACGTTGTGGTTACTTCTTTGACATTTGTAAAAATAATCTTGCATTGTGATTACGTTGTGGGATCTTCTTAGACTTCTGTAAAATTAATCTTGCATTGTGATTACGTTGTGGGAACTTCTTAGACTTCTGTAAAATTAATCTTGCATTGTGGTTGCTTTGTAAAGTACTGCATCAACTGTACGTTGTTGATAAGTTGCAATTTTTTTTTCAAATTACGTTGTGGTAACACCTTCGACTTCTGTAAAAAAATTTTTGCATTGTGATTACGTTGTGGTAACTTCTTAGACTTCTGTGAAATTAATCTGCCATTGTGGTTGCTTTGTAAACTACTGCATTAACTGTACGTCGTTGATAAGTTGTAAAAATTTCTCAATTTACGTTATGTTTCTTAAATTACGTTGTTGCTACTTGTTTAGCTTTTGTTTAACACCAATATTGTGTTGTGTATATACTAGATAGGTCACAACCTGTTGAGATAATGTTTTTATTCAAACCGTTCTTAAAAAAAAAAACATTTTTGTCAAAGTAATTTGTTGAGCCTGTTAGTTTTGTTTGTACTGTTGCAAAATGAAAGTATAATTGAAGAGCTTTTCCTGCATTTGTATTTTTATTGGAGCGTGGAGTTTGTAGTAGGTAGGTAGGTAGTTAACGTTTAAGATGTTTCTTTGTTCGAGCATTTTCCAATATTGCAGTTGAATTAGTTAACTGGAAATGCGGTCTTTCGTGCGAACCAGACTCTAACCAAACAAGTGCTTGAACAACATGATGGACCGTACGTTTAGATTACCATAAATTCAACAAATGCCCGTCTCCAGAATACACATTGAAACTCAATTAGTCCGCTCCGCACGCTTTTTTCCTCCAGACTTCGTTATTACCATTCACTCACTATCAACTACTTCATATGAAATTTAAATTTTCGTTCTCGGCTTTCGAATTTTATAGGTACCTACAAAAATCGCTTCAAGGGCTCCTGAATAGACTTCTTCTTAAAAATTTACTATATCACATACTATGCAGTTATCAACAATATTTAAGCGAGTTAGGATGGTGAAACGGGCGCCACCTAAGCTAATAATTAATATTTCTATAGAAACGATAAATTACATTCCTGTCAATTAGGTAGTTACTGGCGATGAAATTACTAAAATGTCTTCAGCTATATGCAGATACATTTTTGTCTTGTGTTTTAATATATTTGAGTAGTTATGATGGCGGTTTTTTAAATGGTTTAGTTTGCCTTTAAATGATTTGATATGCATTGTGTTCGGGTAAATGTTAGAAAACGTATCGTGAATTTAAAAATCCAAAGAGAACGACGTCGTGATCGTCGACTAAATCGGGGCAAAGTTCCGACTAGTTGAAAGTTTTCAAGAAATGGCCGTTGATACGAAATCGGAGCGGCGAGGCTAGCTAGGGGTTGGAGCTATGGCTAGGGCTAGGGCTAGGACTTGGAGTCTTATTGCGGAAAACGATCCATTATCATTCAACGCCACCGGTCGATTTCTCAAGAGGCACAACGTCGTCATCTGGCAATAGCATTATGTTGCAGATTTCAATTGAAAACACCCGCTTTGTTTGTTAGCTTTTTGTACAAACAATAATTATTTTGTTCTGAGGTACTTGAAATTAATTCGGTTCAATCCATTTAATGCTTAGGGTAGTTCTTCGGAATTTTACATTCATCTTAAGCTACCATAGCAAGGAGGAATTAGAAACATTTGAATCCTTGTTCCTTTTTTTGAAAACGTCATTAGAGGACCACTTTCTTTATTTCTTTAGAATCTGATCCTCATGTCTTCTCTTCTTGCGGGTAACATTTTAAGTCTCTCTCGGTAACTCTGTCGCCCCTGTTTCTATTAGGGCAGAGTTTTCTGTTCTTCTTCCAAACAAGTTTTTTATGCAGTTTGTACCATAAATATTTTTTCTTTCAGATGAATTGCAGTTAAAAAAAAATTCTTGATAAATAATAGAAGAAGACGACTGAATAGCCTGTATCTATGTAGGTCAGTACATGTCGTGTAGAAACACATGACGTTTCATTAGCTAAATCTTTATCCACCGATGGACAGGGATGCCATTAGGGGTGAGGAGCGTAGGGCACACACGTCGCTTGCAAATCTACACGATGCATGCTGAATTATTAATTAATCCGATGACTTAATATAACACTTTGATGTGCAACGTATCTGCGGGCAGATCCGAAGTATCCACGTATCCTGTGTGGTTGTGGTAGGTATCTATACGATTCGGTACACATACACACACACATATATAAATTTACGTTTGTTTGTATGTGTATTTGTGTACGTATCTATAGCTATCGTTTCGTGTGCCCATAAGCGGATTTATTAGCGAACGCGAATTCGCTCTTGTGTCATTGTCTGCAGACTGTGGTTAGACGGATTTATTGTCGAGATTAGGGAACCAATTTGTCTTAGGTGCATCGAACCAACCGAAAGGATTCAATATTGCGTATTTGTAATGGATCCTTTCGTATGCAAATAGTTTCACTAAATTGGTACTTATGTACGTACGTATATGCAGGCGTAAGTTATGTGGTGAGAATACAATCGCATTTCCACTTTATGTAACATATGGGACCGCTAATCGTAAGACGCAGAAGTGGGTTAAGGGTAGCTACCCGTCTAAATTGTCACAAAAGAGTTATTGTAATGGAAATCCTTCTTTTTATTTGTGTTGTGACAGAAACCGACGAACTGAAGTCATACTGTACCACAGAAAATATTTTGTGAGGGTTCCAAACAAACTATCCACCCCATCCTTAACGTCATACGTACAATTCTTGGAACTACATACCTACCTAATTGTATTATTTTTTTAATTTAATTTCTAGTAAAAAATATTTAGGTAAGTCATTACAAGAGACAGTGAGCTATAATCAATCCCAACAAGACACGAAAGATAATGAATTTTGAATAAATAATTAAGGGTTAATTTGAAACTAAAAGTGTATGTAAAAGTTGAAACAGTGTTACAGTACATGCGTAGTGCTTTTATGCTTGATTAAACTGCCAGAGTAGACCAAATGGTAGCACATAAAACAGGTTGTTTTATTATTAAGTGAAAATTTTTACGCGTCCATTTTGCGGGTACCTAATGAACAACCCGACATCTCATCTCAAAAATTATGCATGCAAATAAAATTGAACTTTTAAAACGAGGCCTCAAAGTGCTTTACATTGTATCTACTCGTAATTTAGTGTAGATAGGTACTGAGCGTCTCATTAACCTTTGATAAATAATTCCTTAATAACCCTTTAGTGATCTGCTCAAATGGGAACTAACAAAGTTTTGAAATGTTACAGTTAGTTTCTTTTAAAAGGGGTCATTTATATCTAGATTCAAAGAAAATTTTGGAAGAAAGAAATATGGTTTTAAAAATTGTATGACCTGCAAAGGAAAGATTACGTTAAATATAATTTTGCAAAAATTTAAAAATACACAAATGAAGCTTTAATGTAGCTTAATTAAATTAATATTTTCCATTTTAATAAAAATTTGGACGGTATTCAAACCGTAGCGGTATTAATAAAAATATTTTAAAGAGGCAAGGCATTAAAATATTATTTCTTTGAAAAAAAAAAACCACTTAAATGTCTCCAAAGTAAAATATAAATCTACCTATAAATAATATAGTAGCCGGATTTGAAATTTGACAGAAAATTAAAATTTACATTTAAAAGAAAATGCGAAAAGTTAAAAATACTATCAGAGTATTCAGATATAACATTTACACTTTCCTTTGAAGGGGTTTGTATTTATCTCAATAAAAATATGGAAAAAAATATATGATAAATTTTATGTCTCGTAAAGAAAGGGTTAAGCAAAATTATTTTTATACAAATCAAAAAACTTAGCATGTATCACTGATAAATAATTATATTACTCGTTTTTCACATTCTAATTTGAAAGAGAATTAAAAAAAAAATTGAAGGGTATTTAAAATGAAGAATTACATACGAAGGGACATATTAAAAAATAATTTAAAGAAGGTACGTATCAAATATCACTTCTTCGAAAAATATTCCCTCAGTAAACGCTTAAAAGTCTCATAAGGATGATATAAATCTATAGCCGAATTTTAAATAAATTATGAGTGAAAATTCAATCTCAAGCATTCAAAGAGAATGATGGATTACGATAAGATTGAATTTTGTACTGTTTATAATGATAATGGATGATACAATTACCAAAAAGGTCTATACAGCCACATTGGATAGATGATTATGATATAATACGTTATTACTTAGTGGAATTTGTCAACCCTTTAATCTAATTCACTTTAATTGTACCTATTAGATTGGAAAAGTTAAATTTTGCAAGTTATTCTTAGCTGGATGTTAAAAAAAATTATAAAAAGGTTATTTATATAAGTTTTTATAGTCTGTGAACTATTTGTTTAATTTTAGACGCTAAAGCAACTAATACCCATAATAATTGGCAGGTAGTCAGTGTTATTTTTTAAAATGTGTAAGTTAATTAGTTAATTTTAGTACTAATAAAATTCAGGGCTGTAATAATAAGACATCAGATAGTTTATAATATTTACGTATTTAATAAACATTTTATTTAAATACAGGGTTTTTCAAGTTGATGGGCTATTAGAAGTATATGAATTAGTAGAAGGAATTCAATTCTAAAACTTGGGCTCATTTGGCTATTGTTTATGCCGCTTCTTTAAAAAATATTTTCAAGTTCGATTTACATCCGGTTATACCGGAAGTCGATACCAACTTTGTTATTTTAAATGAAATGGTATATTTTTCACGCTGAATTCGAATAAAACGTGTAATTCTAAGGTAAGTTTGATAACCAACTTGTACACCTATGACGATCGGTTTCTGAGTTAATTTAATTTATAGAAAAAAAATCGCTACCGCAACCCAAACTATAAAAAATCATAACTTCCACAAAATACGACTTAGAGTGTTGAAATTTTTACTAGTAATAGCTGAATATTAGTGCTAACGCCTTGACAAAATTGAATTAAATAATTTATACAGGGCGTTCAAAATAAAATTCTAAAATTGAAAAACTTCAAACACGAATTACTTCATTTCTTCAAATAGCACCTACTATTTTTTATTTTTTCAATCAATTCCTTTTTTTATCCTCTTTCGATCCATATGGATACTTCCTTTTTTATTTGAAAATTTTGGAATAATTTTGAATTGTTACTTAAAATAGGAAGTATCCATATAGATCGAAAGAGGATAAAAAAAGGAATCGATTGAAAAAATAAAAAATAGTAGGTGCCATTTGAAGAAATGAAGTAATTCGTGTTTGAAATTTTTCAATTTTAGAATTTTATTTTGAACGCCCTGTATAAATTATTTAATTCAATTTTGTCAAGGCGTTAGCACTAATATTCAGCTATTACTAGTAAAAATTTCAACACTCTAAGTCGTATTTTGTGGAAGTTATGATTTTTTATAATTTGGGTTGCGGTAGCGATTTTTTTTCTATAAATTAAATTAACTCAGAAACCGATCGTCATAGGTGTACAAGTTGGTTATCAAATTAAGCTTAGAATTACACGTTTTATTCGAATTCAGCGTAAAAAATATACCATTCCATTTAAAATAACAAAGTTGGTATCGACTTCCGGTATAACCGGATGTAAATCGAACTTGAAAATATTTTTAAAAGAAGCGGCATAAACAATAACCAAACGAGCCCAAGTTTCAGAATTGAATTCTTTCTACTAATTCATATACTTCTAATAGCCCATCAACTTGAAAAACCCTGTATAATAATATGTATAACTGTTATAAACTAAAATGGCTCGAGCACCTTAGTCCATCCGTGGTTATACGATAGCTCTATACAGTTAAGACAAGAAATTCACTGAACATGAAAGTTACACATTTCTTTGTCACATTTTCTATTTTTTATGTCGTTAAAAAAAATGCAAAATGGTGGTGAATGTGTGGAGTATATTTTCTCAACCACATCTACCTGAAAATATTCCCTGCTCCTCTGAAAACTGTCCTAAACTAATCTCCCTAAAAATTTGAACCTAACTTATATCCCTTTATTATTTAGACAGAAAGTAGTCTGGAGGTATTTGTACGAATTGTCCTATGTCCCTATGTCATAGTCCATCCCTCACGCATTTTTTAGCACATGGGATATTCAAATACATCTAAAACCAACTGTTTTGAGCAATTGTTAATTCTGTTTCGACTCTCGAGTTCTTTCTATGTAAGGGGGATGGATTCAGTGTGGTGTGTTTGATATTTAAGAAAAGCAGTCGTTCCAGTTGGTCCTTAGTGTACCATCATAACTACAAGAAGTGGATATCTCCGTAGAAAGTTACCTTGTAGTCGAGTACAGTTTGAGGTTTAGTACGTGTTCGTTTCTCTCTAGAAGCAGAAGATCGTTTTGTAGGCACTTGTTCGTTTCTGCAAGCGAACCGAGCGCCATCTGCTTAACACACAAATGCAATCATGTAAATTAGATATGTAAATCAAACTTCTCCGGATTCTCTCTAACATTTTGACTTTTTCGACACTTGCCTCTTCCCGACCACAATTACAGGGTTTATGATGGAAATTCTAGTTTCCAGCGACGAGTTCGTGAACAGGAATTTAAAAAGTTTCCACTGTCATCGGTTGAAAAGAGATTAAAAGGGAAAACGTAGCATAATAACCGAACAAACTTTCGAAATTTGCAAACGGAAAAGAGAAACGTTCCAGTTCCCCTTTTTCAACTCCACTCCTTATGAAAAACGTCAGTTTAATCCATTGAACCACGAGTGGACTCGGTACAAGAAAAATTCTAATTAAAAACACACTCCTTGTCGAAAGTTGAACAGTTCTTCACTTTAATTTAAAATTTTTACTCCCCATTTATACCTTGAAACTTTATTTTCATTTCTATATTCAACACTATTTACTTACTTTAAAACTCTACAGGGATATTTTAAGGAATTTAAAACTTAATATTTCCAAGAATAAAGCAAATTATAAAAAGGGAATGCACTTAAGTGTAGGAAGATAAAACTGATTTGTTGTTAACATTTTCGCATTTGTATGCAGTTGCCAGTAGGTAAGTTTTCACGTAGGTGGGTAACAGAGAAGTTGAAACAGTTCAGTATATCATTTAGAAGTGAATATCTAAAAATAGGCAAGTTAAATGATACAGTAAATTGTGCATATCCTGAAAAGAACTGTGCACGACAAAACGGAATTCTTTTCCTGTCCTGATTCTTGCTTGCCGATAATGCTTGCGTTCGTGCATACAGTATCCTTTTTCCTTGAATTGGTGTTCGCAGAGAAACACGGTTTCTTTATGCGAAATCTTCTTGGAATTATAAAGAGACATATTTTGTTTATATCACTATTCATTGCACTCTGACAGATAAAATCCTGCAGGTGGGTAGAAAATCCTTGTTACTATTTATGAATATATCTACAATACCTGTTTAAAATTACATTCTTTAATGGCTTCAGTATACAGGGTTCTTCAAGTTGATGGGCTATTAGAAGTATATGAATTAGTAGAAGGAATTCAATTCGATTTACATCCGGTTATACCGGAAGTCGATACCAACTTTGTTATTTTAAATGGAATTGTATATTTTTTACGCTGAATTCGAATAAAACGTGTAATTCAAAGGTGAGTTTGATAGCCAACTTGTACACCTATGACGATCGGTTTCTGAGTTCATTTAATTTATAGAAAAAAAATCGCTACCGCAACCCAAATTATAAAAAATCATAACTTCCACAAAATACGACTTAGAGTGTTGAAATTTTTACTAGTAATAGCTGAATATTAGTGCTAACGCCTTGACAAAATTGAATTAAATAATTTATACAGGGCGTTCAAAATACAATTCTAAAATTGAAAAACTTCAAACACGAATTACATCGTTTTTTCAAATGGCACCTACTATTTTTTTTTTTTTTCAACTGATTCCTTTTTGTATCCTCTTTCGATCTATATGGATATTTCCTATTTTATTTGAAAATTTTGGAATAATTTTGAATTATTACTTAAAATAGGAAGTATCCATATAGATCGAAAGAGGATAAAAAAAGGAATCGATTAAAAAAATAAAAAATAGTAGGTGCCATTTGAAAAAACGAGGTAATTCGTGTTTGAAGTTTTTCAATTTTAGAATTTTATTTTGAACGCCCTGTATAAATTATTTAATTCAATTTTGTCAAGGCGTTAGCACTAATATTCAGCTATTACTAGTAAAAATTTCAACACTCTAAGTCGTATTTTGTGGAAGTTATGATCTTTTATAGGTTGGGTTGCGGTAGCGATTTTTTTTCTATAAATTAAATTAACTCAGAAACCGATCGTCATAGGTGTACAAGTTGGTTATCAAACTTACCTTAGAATTACACGTTTTATTCGAATTCAGCGTAAAAATATACCATTCCATTTAAAATAACAAAGTTGGTATCGACTTCTGGTATAACCGGATGTAAATCGAACTTGAAAATATTTTTAAAAGAAGCGGCATAAACAATAACCAAATGATCCCAAGTTTCAGAATTGAATTCCTTCTACTAATTCATATACTTCTAATAGCCCATCAACTTGAAAAACCCTGTATACAGGGCGATATGCTGAAGTTTTAACATTTGCAACAAAATGAAGATTTACCTACCTGATAAGTGTAAAAGGCATAATTTATCGCATTTTTGTTTCCGTGAGCAAACAACAACTCTTGCTCAGTTGTTAACCTATGAACCATAGGAAACTTTGCACTGTAGCGCTCCCCCACTACTAATGTAACGCTAACGATTTAACGGAGCATCGAAATTTTATGCTCACCTGGGACGAGACTATCGAAGCATGTGGGTTTGTGCTCCTTTATAATGATCAACCCTTTTCAGTAACTGGATGTTTGGGAAAATTAAAATCACGAGATATTGTACCATATACGGGTTGTTTTTTTTTTTTTTGTTAAAGGGTGAATGTTATTCCGATTTGTTAACTCTGATGTTATGGTGCACTGCAATGGTCGTGCATCATTTTAAACAAATGACCGGTGACTAATTGGATCTTTATTTGGCAACAAACAAAATGTGAAAGCAGTGTCCGTTTTCATTAGTTCGCTTTGTAAAAGATGCATGCCGTGTAACCGAACGTTCCATTTGTGTTGCACACAAAAATATAACAATTTCATATTCTCACCCTCTATGGGTAATGGGTAGATGCGTATGTAGCAAATTGGAATCGAATTTGCATGTATTGATTGACAAAGGGACTTTATGCGAATCATTTTTGCATGATTTACTTACCCTTATCAATAAAATCAATAAATAAACTGTTAGTGAATTTATATAGAAACTAATTACAAAGAATTACTGACTGATAGTTATAAAAATATTTTTTCATTTTGAAGGAACTTATAAGTTAATATTTACTGACAATAATATTATATTTTGTTCCGGACTTTTTTGTGATCAAATTAATTATAAGTACAGGTAACATTCTCTGCATGGTTTGGGGGTAGATTGGATAGAAGTTTTTTATTGTATTGGCGAATATTCTTCGAAAAGAAAAAAGCAGATATTAAAAAAACTTACTGATGACTGTAAAGTTGACCTTGCTGTTCCGAGTGGGTGAATTACGAAAATCGACCCGACATCTGTATATGCCCTCGTCCGACAATTTAATATCATTTATAACGAGGGTAGCTGGATTAGTGGCAGCTCGAAAAAAAACGCGCGGACCAAAAACCGTAGGCGAAGACCACAACCTTGCCTGGCTGAACTGGCGGCTCCTCACGTCAAAACTGGAACAAAAAGTTAAATAAACAACCAAAACAAATATTACAATCCGAAATTCGAAATGAAACTAGTTGAAATTAGTTTAAGTCTCTATACTGTATTGCCCTTTTAGATGAGCTTCCAAACAAATTAAAATTTTAATCAACAATTCACTAAAGCCGCCAGAATTAATTGTTAAATATTTAAATAAAAATAATTTTCCAGATGAAATAAGGACTAAAGTATGTCTTAAAATAACTTTTTATATACGACTGTAGATATAGGTCATTTTTGGGGTGATGTAAATACCTCAATTTATCAAATTGTTTCTCCTATGAACTTATTTGAATAAACATGAGATTAATAGAGTAATTCCCGTAATTGCCATTAAATTTCATACAAGCGGAACAATCCTTATTAGTAATCCGCTTATGCACGGTCCAAATATTATTAAAGCATGGACTACTGACTACTGACCTGTAAAATGGTTCTCCGAATCCGTCTCTGAACCAAAGTACCATCGCCACACCGTCATTCCTTTCCTTTTGCCCCGGCGTGATGTCGCAAGGAAGACCTTTCTTCTTTCCCAGGACTCCTTGGACGTCTTCCATAGGAACTGGAACAAAAAGGATAAAAACTGAGAAAACGTTACGTTGAATTATTTGTCAGACAAATGTTGTTCAAAATTGCAAAATAGAGTGACTAAATTTATCAACTGTGATGAAGAAAAGTTGTCAGTCAAATTAACAAGTAACTGAAGATTGGAGCATAGGAAAACCATTCAAATAACTTGGTATATACGTTAGATAGAGGTACTTCAATATCTCATGGTCATTAAATGCTCCAGAGGTCGACTTTACTGCATTCAAATTGTACATTTAGGGAACATTAATTTAGCGCTCGCAAAACTCCTAGGATATATGAAAATTCGTATAAATAACTTTGGCAACCTTCTTATATCTAATATATACAATTCTCGTGTCACAATGTTAGTTACCATACTCCTCTGAAACGGCTTGACCGATTTTTATGAAATTTTATATGCATATTCAGTAGGCCTGAGAATCGGCTACTATCTATCTTTCAAACCCCTAAGTGATAAGGGTTGTCCTCCCCTAACTTTATCATTTTAATTTTTTATGACTTGGCATTAAAAAATACGTATAGCCCTTAATTTTCATCCTTCTACCACCAACCCCCATTTTTTAATAATGATATTAGTACTGTAATAATCTTCAACTCTCAGTGGTCGATAACTGATCAATCATTTATTATCAATCGATTAGTCATCCCCGCCAGGCGTCTACTGATGTCACTACTCACCCAGCAAACAACACGGAGTGGGGATGAGAATGAAGCAGATTTTTTTAGAATGTTACAACAGGGAGTTCAAATATGTTCTAAGAAGTAAAAGAATGTTTTATTATAACATTTCAGAATGATTTGGCAATGTTCAAGAATGTTCCAGAATCTTGAAGATCATTCAAGAATGTTTCAGAATGTTAAAAAAAGTTAGAGAATGTTTTGAATCATTATGAGATGTTCTGGATTGTTCTAAATTCGCAATATTCTAGAATGTTCCATCAAACGTGTAACATATTCTTACCCGGGCAACGCCGGGTAGGTATTGCTGCTAATATCTACTTATAAATTATAATAAAGTAATATAAGTCGCCAAATTAAAATTTTTGAGGGTTGTTATACTTTGTCAAAAATATTGTGAAATTACCGTTAGTTTTGGGTAAGCTGGAGATATTTTCAGATAGATGTGGTTGAAAAAATATATTTCGCACATTTACCGCATTGAATTTTTGCTAGTAAGACATAAAAAAAATTTCGACACATATATATTTGGTTTTAATTTAACTAAACTTCTTGCTTGCACTGTATGTACACTCAGAGGACGTTAATTCGTTCCCAGTAGTTTTCTTAAATGGTAACGTCGCGCCTTTTCGGTCTGTATGTTGTCGATAATGTAGGAAACAATAATATTGCGAGCAGAATCGCATCTATTGCTCGCTAGTTTCGTGGCTGTTTCAATGTTTACATACTTAATATACAGGGTCTTTCAAGTTGATGGGCTATTAGAAGTGTATGAATTAGTAGAATGAATTCAATTCTGAAACTTGGGCTCATTTGGTTATTGTTTATGCCGCTTCTTTTAAAAATATTTTCAATTTCGATTTACATCTGGTTAAAACGGAAGTAGATGTTAACTTTCTTATTTTAGAAGGAATGACATACTTTTTTTCACATTTTCCGATAGAAAATCTTAATTCATGCATATTTTATAGAAGGCACTACTCCGAAAATATTGACGGATTTTGAGTTATTTAATTTTTTCAAAATTTTTGACATCTGCACGTTAACATTTAAAACACCGTAATTCAATTAATTTTTGAGATTTTGCTTTATAACTAGTAACAATTATTTATAACTATTCACATTATCGAAAAAAATGTGGTTTTTAACTAATGTGTACAGGGTGTTCAAATTTTGTGGTCAAAGTTGGTCAACTTCAAAGAGGCATAAGTCAATTTTTTTAAATAGAATGACCCATTTTTGACTACATATTCGAATTCCTCATTGAATTTGGCGTCTTTTGATATGGGACTATCTTTAAACTTTGCTTATACTTTTTGAGAAAATCTACAATTTGAAGTATGTCATTCCATTTAAAATAAAAAAAGTTAACATCTACTTTCGGTGTAACCAGATGTGAATCGAAATTGAAAATATATTTAAAAGAAGCGGCATAAACAATAACCAAATGAGCTCAAGTTTCAGAATTGAATTCCTTCTACTAATTCATATACTAATAGCCCATCAACTTGAAAGACCCTGTATATTAAGTATGTAAACATTGAAACAGCCACGAAACTAGCGAGAAATAGATGCGATTTTGCTCGCAATATTATTGTTTCCTACATTATCGACTACATTAAGACCGAAAAGGCGCGACGTTGCCACCATTTCCCTTTTGCTTTTATACCTATTACAAGGGAATAGAATAATACGTTTCTTAAATATTAGTCCGGCCCTGACTTTTTGTAACGGCACGGCTCGTAATGTGTTTAAAAGTGAGCCTAAGCTTTTGTTACTGTAGTTCAAGAGATACTGAACTACCTCTACCATTTCTTGCTCCTAGTTATTAAAACTTGTTAATATGTTCAATCAAACGGAATTTGTGCAATTATTGGGCTAATTAATAAAGTCACTATACATTAGCGGCTACGTATTTATTGATAATTTATTGGAAAATTGCTCGTGCGTACGTACAGTAGGTAGTAGTAGTAGTTTGAGTTGATGGATCCGACTGAACAGACACGTATCGTCATGATCTGGTATTTGCCTACATCCGAGTTCTGAAACTTCTGAAACACTTCGTATAGGTACCTACTGCTTCGAACTTTACCTCATTGTGTACATACAATATCACTGTCAGCAAGCTCTTCACTTCCCTTGTTATTTATCTATTCCGTTTCCTGTTAAGTATCAGGATCGATTAATAAGCTTTTGTTGAACAGAAACAAAACCGGCAAGATTTGGGCAAATTATATTATGTTATATTATACAGAAATCGTAGGGGTAGTTCAATATCTCGAGAACAACAGTAACAAAAGTTCCGCCCAACTTTTTTAAACACATTACGAGCCGTGCCGTTACGAAAAAATCAGGGCCGGACTAATAGATAAGAAATTTATTAGAATGTAAAGTTATTTATATAATTTTTGATTTAAACCTTTCAGACTATAAATTACTTGAAAATTGTGTAATTGTAAGATTTTGTAAGTGCCGTATTAAATACTGTGTGTAAGTACTTCTTGGGTAAAACGGAATTCTAAATGGATTTGTGCGCTTTTGAGAAACTTAACCACCAGTTCGAAAAGTCCCGAACCTTAATAAGTGGGAAGTTTCATAATTGGGACAATCGAAGTCGAAGTCGTAGGGCTGCTTTGCTATATACGTAAGTATGTAGAGGACGGTGGTGGCCCCGGCTCACCCCTTACTTCGACTCTATTCGGTTAACCAGCTGTAATTTTGGCGGTTACAATTTAACGTCTTTCCCTAGTTCTATTCGTGCGAAGTTTCGAGCGAGAGAGAAGAACATTCAAGTTCAGTGATTAACATTGTTCGCATGCGAGCCATGTTTTAAGTAAATTCCTCTAAAAGGTTTCGTACAAAAGCTGCGTGTTAAATTCCGGACTTCGGCAACTACTATTAAGTAGACGGTCACAAAAGGAGAATTTGCCACGAGACTCGAACACTATTTCAAGTATCTGATACGTTACGTTATATATACGTGTGGCACTTGTTACCCCACTTCTATAATTTGTGCAAAGGGTGACTCTAATTCAAATTAATTTTCATTGGGACACTACCAGCCTTTTCATATTTTTTTTAACACATACTTTTTAATGAAATAAAATGTACAAAACACCCTTGTCAACAACAAATGTCTTTAAAAATCGACTGTTCAAACATTTATTAGTAGTTAGGGCTTGAATATACTTAATCCCTTCGCACATTATTAGCTCCTTACCGCCCTACTATTGATAGAATGAAATTTGAATGTCATTAAGACGGGTAGTGCATAGTTAAGCATGCGCACGAGCCTAAAACAACCGCGCAACGGATTGTGGTACATGTTAAGGTACAAACAGTTTTACAAACGTTGACTTTACTTACTTGCATAGAATTCTTCGTTAGTAGTTTTAATAGTTTCAATTGTGTGTAACTTCTTATTGTCAGTCAAGTGAATATTCTTTTTAAATGTGCGTTTCCTTACGTAATTTAATTCAAATCCACAAAAAAGTGTTGCCAGTATATGTTAATATTAAGTAAAATAAAAAAAAACCCCAGAAAGACAAAAAATGCCTATAAACTTGGTTGTTAATTAACAATTTCCGAAGTCGCCTTTATGTTTTTTGATACGTTCTTTTAAAGATCTATCACTTTGTCCTACGTTACATTTTATGCTGGTGAAAGAGCCTTTGAGTTGAGTTGAATTTAGTTGACGGATAGTCTATAAATATGACAATTTCTCAAGCTAATAAAAGCTACATACATAGGTACGTAAAATTGAAATTTGATTGAATATTTTTCAGTTTCCAACAGAACAGAAACTTTTGAGCTCGATACAACATCGTGTCAAGTACCGTCTTCGATTCAAATAAAACTTCTATATTCCAGCATGAGAAGTTACTCAATTGAATTGAATTGTCAATAATATTACCTAAGACAATTTGCTTCGTAAGGTTCTTACAACTAACAAATTGTCCTATTTTAAGTAGAAAAGTAGGTATGTAATAAGTTTCTTCCTAGAAATGAAATTGTTTACTAAGTATGCATTATTTGTGTAAGTAATTTGCTTAATGTTCAATTCAAGTGATAGTTTTCATAAAAAATAGTATAATTAACATTTAATTTGATAGGAGCAGTGTGTGTTTCAGAATAAATTTTAATCAAATCATCCCAAAAAGTATCAGTATCCCAAATGATACCCTATACGTAGGGAAAATTGGAAAAGTTGACTGGTTGAATGGCGTCCTTTTTAACCCCGAGGTGGGTATATAAAGTCCGATAGGGAGATAAAGATTATCGCGATAGGAAGTTCGCTAGTTAGGAAAGAAATGAGGGTCTTTTCAGAGATTTCCGCCAAACACAGAAAATGCTTATTTCTTTTCATTCAATGGAAAAGTTGGTTCGACTGGAACTTTTCTCCCGCCTGCCAATACAATCACAGCCTGAAATTTACCTCAAGCGATAATTTAAATACATTTACCACGAGTCGAATATGCAAGACTCAAGTTTAGTGGAAAAGTCGCTAATTGGGGCGACAACATACTAAACTCTCAGAAACTGAATAGTTAAATTTTTGGGAGATTAGAGTTAGTAAGTTAATAAAATTCAGGGCCACACTAATAAAAAATGTGTTTTCATTTTGTAACAAGTTTATAAACAAAAAGTGGTGCATAATCAGGGATGTCAGATATTTTTTAATGTTTATGAATTTGATAAAAATTTTATTCAAAATGCTCGAGTACCTCAGTCCGATCCTGGTTAAGGCAAAAAGTTCATTGAACATAAAAATTTCACATAATATAATGTGGTGAACGTGTGGAGTGGAGTATACATCTCCTATTTCTCTGAAAACTACCCTGAACTAACTAAACTTTTAAGAACTTATGAACAAAGAGTAACACCCCTCAATAACTTTAAGTACCCTTCAAAACTGCATTTATATGGCTTATATTAATTATATAAAGGTATTTGAAGTGACATTTGTACGAATTTACCTATGTCCCCAGCAAGAACCGAATAATTAACGTATATCAAGCTAGCACGACAAAGTTATTTTTCCGATTTCTAACTAGGACTATTATTTGTCGCTAATATGTTACCACCTCCAAAACTTTGTCGCTCGTGCCGTTTAGCCATAATCAGGTGTAGTGCTAGCTTGATATCAAGCTAGCACTACACATAGCGTATCTCGAAAAGGAAATGTCGTAGGATATTATTGTAAAGGCCATAATTTGTCGCTAATTTGTCGCTGAAAGATGACATATTCAAAAGATTTGTCGCTAGTCTTGTCTTCAACTGATAAGCGAAAAACTGCTGGAAAACCATCAAACAATTAATCAAGGAGTTCTTAGTTACATTTGTTTTAAGAGATAGGATTTATTTACCAAATTTTTTAAATTAGGTTTTCCCTGTTTCCCCCATGTTGGGCAACACGTTACCTTTTGAGAGTTTGATGGCTTTCCAGCAGTTTTTTTGCTTATCAGTTACACATTAGACTAGCGACAAATTCGTTGAATGTATCATGTTTCAGCAACAAATTAGCGACAAATTATGGCATTTGTAGTAATATCCTATGACATTTCGTTTTCGAAATATGCCATATGTAGTGCCAGTTTGATGGTTTTCCAGCATTTTTTTTGCTTATCAGTTTAACATAAGACTAGCGACAAATTCGTTGAATGTATCATGTTTCAGCAACAAATTAGCGACAAATTATGGCCTTTGAAGTAATATCCTATGACATTTCGTTTTCGAGATATGCCATATGTAGTGCCAGTTTGATGGTTTTCCAGCATTTTTTTTGCTTATCAGTTTAACATAAGACTAGCGACAAATTCGTTGAATGTGTCATCTTTCAGCGACAAATTATGGCCGTTACAATAATATCCTACGACATTTCGTTTTCGAGATACGCTATATATTTTATATATATTATATCAAGCTAGAACTACAGCTGATTATGGCTAAACGGCACGAGCGACAAATTTTTGGATTTGGCAACAAATTAGCGACAAATTATAGTGCAAGTTAGAAATCGGATAAATAACTTTGTCGTGCTAGCTTGATATACGTGAATAATTATTTTCAAATATGAATGTAATATTTACGCAGACAATTGGGTGTGTTGATTAAAATTTGCTGCTAAGGTGAACTTTCTTCAAGAGAGTCTTTGTGGTTTTTTTATCCCCAGTAAGACGCAGAAAAGTCCGGGGGTGAATCAAAGGAACATTTAATGATTCCAAGAGTTCTGCCAGTGTAGTGTGCTCGTTGGCAAAGAGAGAACAGGACTAATTTAATTTTCTCTTTCGCTCCTTATTAACTATACTCTCGTTAACAGAGCAGCTACGTACAAAAGAAAAACGTTTCCAAGTTAAATGCAGCGGGAGAGTCCAATTAGCTGCTGGAATTCGCAGGGTGCCAAGGAATAATGAAGATGCAGTTAGGCACAAATTGAACCGACATGCAGATGAATTCTTCGATTTCGTCTCGCGACAGGTGCACTTTCAAAGAATAATACGTAGATACGTACCTACAACCGGCGCGATATCGATTTTATCAGAACTGCAGAGGGAGGACTTTCTGTCGCACACCCCGTCCCATTTTCCTTTCTCTTTATCCCTCTTCCTTGTCCAATATTTTCGTCCCATTTTCATAACTTGACAAGAAACCAAAGGAAACCAATAAAGGGCAAAATTGTATAAAATTGCTATAGTACTTCGCGTGATTTGATTGGGGGTTTAGGCCACCCCTTCCTAAGAAACAAAGTGGGACACTTTAAAAAAACATTTTTCAACCCCCTGTACATGGCATCGAAACATGTACTTATAACTGAAACCCTTCTTATATAAGGTCACCTTCCCTTCATTTAATTATGCAGTAGTTTCAGATGAACCATTTTGAACGACACAATCAATTCGTGATGAATTACAGATCGATAGGAAAAGCTTTTTGACCACTTGGCTTTGATTTGCTAAAACAATTCTGTTCCTTTGTCATCATCAACAGGAATCGATTGTTTTTTTAATTAATGGTAACGATTGTTTTGTTCGAAAAACAAATAATTAAAAAAAAAAGAAACCGAAAAACTGAAAGTGTTTAAATCGCCTGTAGAGCCGATAGATATCGTTGTTCTTTTGTAATTTACAGTCTGATTATTCATTGTTCGTGAGATTATACAAAACACTCGGATCCTTGTAAATTGACAGTTTCGATAAGCATGCCCTTTGTTTCTGTAGGGCTTTTGAACGTGGAACAAAAGACTGTGTACCATTAATCCAGTTTCTCGGCATTTGGGTCTTAACAGCTCCTGATTTATGAAGTTGGCGAGTGAAATCGAACAGATTTGCAAGTATTTAGTGCCGGCAGAAAAGGCGCCTTGTGTTTTACTATGCGTTCCACTTCTCAACTGCAACTTCCCAACTAACAACTAAACTCGAGCTTAATAATTACTCTATCAACAAGTTAAGGACGAGGCGACGCGTGTCAGCACTTACAGTTATTAAAGACAAAGTTGCATGAAACTTATTTAAATCTACATCTACATGTATATAGCTACGTAAGTACAAATGGAACAAGCGATTTTGCAGTAAGTGCTGTTTTTAAATTAGTCCGTGTTAATGTTCATTACCAACTCTCATGCAAAAACAATATTAGTTTGAACCTAGCTGCAACTATAAAATGGAATTATTTACAAGTATACATAGCACAAATGGACGTTATATGGAAGTACTTGGATTTTACTAGGTGCCCTCCCTCTAGGTAAAATAATTATCAGTAAGTGACCAGGGTCAATGTTAGGTTAGGTTAAGTTGGGTTAGACACTTGCTTCTTCGCCTCTTTTCGTTTAACAGCCTCTATCATGTAGGTTCAGGGTTCTTTTTGTGATCTTAAATAATTCTTTCAACGTTTTGAGATCAACCTTAACTAAATGTGTTTTTTGGGCCCCATTTTGGCTTCAATTCTTATAATAGGTAAACAGTATTTGACAAAGGGGTGAAATGAACTATAATTCCGAGGTAAGTTTCTAAATAATGCTTTTAAAAAGATATTTGTAGCTGTTTATCAAGCAGAAACGTGCGGAATGAAAAGCTATCTTGAGCAAATTCCGCTTTCATACTCAATAAAACAAATAAATAATCGCCTTCTCGCCGCCAACATCCGCCAATCCATACAAAAAAGGTGGATAGGTACCTACGCGACAAAAAAAGGTATAAAGTATATTAATCTTCTGGGCCATTTGTCTGCCGCAACTCTGCACCACTGAAGGGTAAAGAATTACAAAAATTTAAACCTGCCATCCGCAGCCGTTCTTATACATACATTCATATATTCATGAAAGTAAAGTTGAAGAAACTTTTATAATATGACGGCAAAGAAGTGACGAGGAAGCCGAGACCGTTCGAAATACGTAAGCTACTGGGACGAGGACAGTTTCAGGAAAAACATTCAACAATAACACCTGAAAAAGTCAGAATGATACGAGTAAAAATTGCCACCATGCACAATTTTATATACATATAAGTAGTTCCAAAACAATTTTTTATCAAAAGGGTGGCCATAGACATATTCAGCCCTCAATGTCTCGTGACCTTCACATGAGGGAAACTTTTTTTAGAGTCAGAATTGTCAGATAGGTGTTGAGGGATGCAGGTTAAAATTTTTAAACGGTTCCACCTTTTTAGGTACTTAAAAATCGTGCTGGAAATTTGGATGGTTACTACGTAATAATAAAATTAAAAACCAATTATTCGTTTATTTTGAATAAATATGTTTATTGATATTTAAAATTGCTTGTACACTCAGAGGACGTTAATTTGTTCCCAGTAGTTTTCTTAAATTGCAACGTCGCGCCTTTTCGGTTTGTATGTTGTCGATAACGTAGGAAACAATAATATTGTGAGCAAAATCGAATCTATTGCTCGCTAGTTTCGTGGCTGTTTCAATGTTTACATATTTAATATACAGGTTCTTTCAAGTTGATGGGCTATTAGTATATGAATTAGTAGAATGAATTCAATTCTGAAACTTGGGCTCATTTGGTTATTGTTTATGCCGTTTCTTTTAAAAATATTTTCAATTTCGATTTACATCCGGTTAAACCGGAAGTAGATGTTAATTTTCTTATTTTAAATGAAAAAACATACTTTTTCTTTACATTTTCCGATAGATAATCTGAATTCATGCATATTTTGTAGGTGGCACTACTCCGAAAATGTTGATGAATTTTGAGTTATTTAATTTTTTCAAAATTTTTGACATCTGCACGTTAACATTTAAAAAATCGTAATTCAATTAATTTTTGAGATTTTGCTTTATAACTGGTAACAATTATTTATAACTATTCACATTATCGAAAAAAAATTGTGGTTTTTAACTGAAATGCACAGGGTGTTCAAATTTTGTGGTCAAAGTTGGTCAACCTCAAAGGGGCATAAGTCAATTTTTTAAATAAAATTACCCATTTTTGACTACATATTCGAATTCCTCATTGAATTTGGCGTCTTTCAATATGGGACTATCATATAACTTTGCTTATACTTTTTGAGAAAATCTACAATTTGAAGTATGTCATTCCATTTAAAATAAGAAAGTTAACATCTACTTCCGGTATAACCAGATGTAAATCGAAATTGAAAATATTTTTAAAAGAAGCGGCATAAACAATAACCAAATGAGCCCAAGTTTCAGAATTGAATTCATTCTACTAATTCATATACTAATAGCCCATCAACTTGAAAGACCCTGTATATTAAGTATGTAAACATTAAAACAGCCACGAAACTAGCGAGCAATAGATGCGATTCTGCTCGAAATATTATTGTTTCCTACATTATCGACAACATACGGACCGAGAAGGCGCGACGTTGCCATTTAAGAATACTACTGGGAACGAATTAACGTCCTCTAAGTGTACATAGAATTACTTATTTTTAATATTGATTGCAAATTCATAAAATTGAATACTTTGTACAGTTTCATATACCTAATAATTTTACAGTAAAAAAATAAAATTCAATTCTAAACAAGTTTAAGAAAGGTTTAGAAAGTAGACTTTAAAATTAATGTTGCGGATATTGTAAAAGTAAATTAGATTCTTAAACTTTGTATCGTTTATATTCAAACTTCTTTTATCGCAACAGCACCTTTATTGGTCGTTTTGATTTTAATTGCACTTTTTACATCACTTTTTACCTCGTTCCAGAATAACACTTATTTATTTTTGAGATCAACTTTTTTAATCACTCTCCCGCTGGCTTTATTTGTTGGCATCAAAACAGGATACCTGAGGGGCGTTGCTGGTTTAAGGCCCAAGGATTATTATCAGCATTACAAATGTTTTCATTATATCACATTAAAGTTTAAGTTCTTGAAACCAGGTGCGCTTTGAATTAAAGAGAAATTCATTTAGTTCCAGATTCTATGGTTGGTAGCGAGCTAGTAGCTAACCATTTATTTCTCTTAAGAGCGCGGCCGAAGTTATTGCAGTAAATCACGCTGAATGGGACGAAACGTTGTTAATCTTTCAGAACTTAAACTTGTAAAACAGACTTATTGATATATTCAGTATCCAGTGGTGTTAAATGAAATTCACTTTTAAGTACCTCTAATGAGTTTACACACGGTTTGAATTAACGATTAGGTATTCTATGGATTAATTTAAAATTAATGAAACTCTACGAACAACGCAACGGTTTAGAAAATTTATGAGAATGTTTTATGTCAGCTCTGTTTAACTTTCAGCTTACTTACATTACCTACTCTTCTATATCTACCCAGTATTTTAACTATTTTAATTCTTTAATAAGGAATAAATGCTCAGGGGGAGAATTTTCAATAACAATATATAAATAGAATACGGAAGGAGATTAAGTTAAGTTAGTTAAATTGCAGTGTTAATTATTATAGGTAAGCAAAAGTTGCATGAATATTCTTAAGGGGTAGGTTATTTGAGACAACCCTGTACGTGGAGGGCAGTTAACAAACAAGGTTTAAGATGGATATCGTTCAGTTGTAAAGATCAGCCGGTCTGTACGTTAAAACAGAACGACAATAGATGAACTGCTCGAGTGAAATAATGCCTTGCACGGTTTTAATTTAGGTTTATCGGTGTCCCGGGTTCCTTCTTTCCGTATTTGCACAATAGCACCGTATTTCACTCACTGCCAGTCCCTAAATGCTAGTCATCGCTCAACCGTGCTGCCTCGTTCGTAATTTCAGATTACGACCAGACTGTAAGGTACCTAACTTAATCAGCGTCCCAATCGCGCACTGCCACCGGAATTATTTTAAAATTTAATTCCACCTACGACAGACACAATTTGAACTCTTCGTCATAAAGCACACGAAACGGCAAAAGAAAAAATACCGGGGCGCATTATTTGCAACTATTTAAGTTAATTAATCAGTTGATTCATCACTAAAAAGCTATAAAGGTACTAGGGAAGGGAGAAGTTCTTCTAAGGGAAGTGTAAAAATACGTAAGAACTAATTTATCAGGAAATCACACAGTAAACGTCAAACTTCCCTGGTACGAAGAAACGAAATTCACGTAAGAGGGTTGAACAGTTGAAAAATGGTACTCTTCATCCCGAATGAGATTTGGCACATTAAGAAAAAGGTACGACGGTCCTGTAGAAGGCAAAAGATCCTGTAAGGGATGATTGCAAAGGATGAACAATTCATCCAACTGAAAACCACACAGATTACATCAAACTTCCCTGGTACGTACATGATGAAGTTGACGTAAGAAGGTTGAACACTTTAAAAGTGTTACTCTTTATCTCAAATGGGACTTGGCATCCTTAAAGGGGGAACGAGGGCACTAAAGAAGGGATAACACATGCTGTAAAAGATGCATGAAAGGCAGAAACAAAGAATTCAACAGAAAACAGTCACACAGTAAATTTCAAACTTCCCTGGTACGAAAAAAATAAATTTACGTAAGAGGGTTGAACAGTTGAAAAATGGTACTCTTCATCCCGAATGAGATTTGGCACATTAAGAAAAAGGTACGAAGATACTATAGAAGGAAAAATATCCTGTAAGGGATGATTGCAAAGGATGAACAATTAATTCAACTGGAAACCACACAGATAACACCAAACTTCCCAGGTACGTACATGATGAAGTTTGCGTAAGAAGGTTGAACACTTTAAAAGTGTTACTCTTTATCTCAAATGGGACTTGGCATCCTTAAAGGGGGAACGAGGGCACTAAAGAAGGGATAACACATGCTGTAAAAGATGCATGAAAGGCAGGAACAAAGAATTCAACAGAAAACAGTCACACAGTAAATTTCAAACTTCCCTGGTACGAAAAAAATAAATTTACGTAAGAGGGTTGAACAGTTGAAAAATGGTACTCTTCATCCCGAATGAGATTTGGCACATTAAGAAAAAGGTACGAAGATACTATAGAAGGAAAAATATCCTGTAAGGGATGATTGCAAAGGATGAACAATTAATTCAACTGGAAACCACACAGATAACACCAAGCATCCCAGGTACGTACATGATGAAGTTTGCGTAAGAAGGTTGAACACTTTAAAAGTGTTACTCTTTATCTCAAATGGGACTTGGCATCCTTAAAGGGGGAACGAGGGCACTAAAGAAGGGATAACACATGCTGTAAAAGATGCATGAAAGGCAGGAACAAAGAATTCAACAGAAAACAGTCACACAGTAAATTTCAAACTTCCCTGGTACGAAAAAAATAAATTTACGTAAGAGGGTTGAACAGTTGAAAAATGGTAGTCTTCATCCCGAATGAGATTTGGACATTAAGAAAAAGGTACGAAGATACTATAGAAGGAAAAATATCCTGTAAGGGATGATTGCAAAGGATGAACAATTAATTCAACTGGAAACCACACAGATAACACCAAACTTCCCAGGTACGTACATGATGAAGTTTGCGTAAAAGGTTGAACACTTTAAAAGTGTTACTCTTTATCTCAAATGGGACTTGGCATCCTTAAAGGGGGAACGAGGGCACTAAAGAAGGGATAACACATGCTGTAAAAGATGCATGAAAGGCAGGAACAAAGAATTCAACAGAAAACAGTCACACAGTAAATTTCAAACTTCCCTGGTACGAAAAAAATAAATTTACGTAAGAGGGTTGAACAGTTGAAAAATGGTACTCTTCATCCCGAATGAGATTTGACATTAAGAAAAAGGTACGAAGATACTATAGAAGGAAAAATATCCTGTAAGGGATGATTGCAAAGGATGAACAATTAATTCAACTGGAAACACACAGATAACACCAAACTTCCCAGGTACGTACATGATGAAGTTTGCGTAAAAGGTTGAACACTTTAAAAGTGTTACTCTTTATCTCAAATGGGACTTGGCATCCTTAAAGGGGGAACGAGGGCACTAAAGAAGGGATAACACATGCTGTAAAGAATGGGCAAAGAATTCAACAGAAAACAGTCACACAGTAAATTTCAAACTTCCCTGGTACGAAAAAAATAAATTTACGTAAGAGGGTTGAACAGTTGAAAAATGGTACTCTTCATCCCGAATGAGATTTGGACATTAAGAAAAAGGTACGAAGATACTATAGAAGGAAAAATATCCTGTAAGGGATGATTGCAAAGGATGAACAATTAATTCAACTGGAAACACACAGATAACACCAAACTTCCCAGGTACGTACATGATGAAGTTTGCGTAATAAGGTTGAACACTTTAAAAGTGTTACTCTTTATCTCAAATGGGACTTGGCATCCTTAAAGGGGGAACGAGGGCACTAAAGAAGGGATAACACATGCTGTAAAAGATGCATGAAAGGCAGGAACAAAGAATTCAACAGAAAACAGTCACACAGTAAATTTCAAACTTCCCTGGTACGAAAAAAATAAATTTACGTAAGAGGGTTGAACAGTTGAAAAATGGTACTCTTCATCCCGAATGAGATTTGGACATTAAGAAAAAGGTACGAAGATACTATAGAAGGAAAAATATCCTGTAAGGGATGATTGCAAAGGATGAACAATTAATTCAACTGGAAACCACACAGATAACACCAAACTTCCCAGGTACGTACATGATGAAGTTTGCGTAATAAGGTTGAACACTTTAAAAGTGTTACTCTTTATCTCAAATGGGACTTGGCATCCTTAAAGGGGGAACGAGGGCACTAAAGAAGGGATAACACATGCTGTAAAAGATGCATGAAAGGCAGGAACAAAGAATTCAACAGAAAACAGTCACACAGTAAATTTCAAACTTCCCTGGTACGAAAAAAATAAATTTACGTAAGAGGGTTGAACAGTTGAAAAATGGTACTCTTCATCCCGAATGAGATTTGACATTAAGAAAAAGGTACGAAGATACTATAGAAGGAAAAATATCCTGTAAGGGATGATTGCAAAGGATGAACAATTAATTCAACTGGAAACACACAGATAACACCAAACTTCCCAGGTACGTACATGATGAAGTTTGCGTAAAAGGTTGAACACTTTAAAAGTGTTATCTTTATCTCAAATGGGACTTGGCATCCTTAAAGGGGGAACGAGGGCACTAAAGAAGGGATAACACATGCTGTAAAAGATGCATGAAAGGCAGGAACAAAGAATTCAACAGAAAACAGTCACACAGTAAATTTCAAACTTCCCTGGTACGAAAAAAATAAATTTACGTAAGAGGGTTGAACAGTTGAAAAATGGTACTCTTCATCCCGAAAAAAAAATAAATTTACGTAAGAGGGTTGAACAGTTGAAAAATGGTACTCTTCATCCCGAATGAGATTTAGCACATTAAGAAAAAGGTACGAAGATACTATAGAAGGAAAAATATCCTGTAAGGGATGATTGCAAAGGATGAACAATTAATTCAACTGGAAAAAACACAGATAACACCAAACTTCCCAGGTACGTACATGATGAAGTTTGCGTAATAAGGTTGAACACTTTAAAAGTGTTACTCTTTATCTCAAATGGGACTTGGCATCCTTAAAGGGGGAACGAGGGCACTAAAGAAGGGATAACACATGCTGTAAAAGATGCATGAAAGGCAGGAACAAAGAATTCAACAGAAAACAGTCACACAGTAAATTTCAAACTTCCCTGGTACGAAAAAAATAAATTTACGTAAGAGGGTTGAACAGTTGAAAAATGGTACTCTTCATCCCGAATGAGATTTGGCACATTAAGAAAAAGGTACGAAGATACTATAGAAGGAAAAATATCCTGTAAGGGATGATTGCAAAGGATGAACAATTAATTCAACTGGAAACCACACAGATAACACCAAACATCCCAGGTACGTACATGATGAAGTTTGCGTAAGAAGGTTGAACACTTTAAAAGTGTTACTCTTTATCTCAAATGGGACTTGGCATCCTTAAAGGGGGAACGAGGGCACTAAAGAAGGGATAACACATGCTGTAAAAGATGCATGAAAGGCAGGAACAAAGAATTCAACAGAAAACAGTCACACAGTAAATTTCAAACTTCCCTGGTACGAAAAAAATAAATTTACGTAAGAGGGTTGAACAGTTGAAAAATGGTACTCTTCATCCCGAATGAGATTTGGCACATTAAGAAAAAGGTACGAAGATACTATAGAAGGAA
Source organism: Agrilus mali (assembly GCA_029378335.1). NCBI lineage: Eukaryota > Metazoa > Arthropoda > Insecta > Coleoptera > Buprestidae > Agrilus > Agrilus mali. Next base: position 2,843,361 of record CM055655.1, on the reverse strand, counting down.
AAATATCCTGTAAGGGATGATTGCAAAGGATGAACAATTAATTCAACTGGAAAAAACACAGATAACACCAAACTTCCCAGGTACGTACATGATGAAGTTTGCGTAAGAAGGTTGAACACTTTAAAAGTGTTACTCTTTATCTCAAATGGGACTTGGCATCCCTAAAGGGGGAACGAGGGCACTAAAGAAGGGATAACACATGCTGTAAAAGATGCATGAAAGGCAGGAACAAAGAATTCAACAGAAAACAGCCACACAGTAAATTTCAAACTTCCCTGGTACGAAAAAAATAAATTTACGTAAGAGGGTTGAACAGTTGAAAAATTGTACTCTTCATCCCGAGTGATATTTGGCACAATAAGAAAAATGTACGACGGTACTATAGAAGGCAAAAGATCCTGTAAGGGATGATTGCAAAAGATAAACAATTCATTCAACTGGAAACCACACAGATAACACCAAACTTCCCAGGTACGTACATGATGAAGTTTGCGTAAGAAGGTTGAACACTTTAAAAGTGTTACTCTTTATCTCAAATGGGACTTGGCACACTGAAAAGAAGGTACAAAGGTACTGAGGAAAAGAAAACATCCTTTAAGGGAAGTATGAAAAGGAAGAACAAAACATGCAATAGAAAACCACACAGTAAATCCAAAATTTCCTTAGTACGAAAAGGGTTGAACAATTTAAAAATACTACTGTCTATTCCAAAAGGGTTATGACACCTTCAGAAGAAGTAAAGTAAGAATGATGGTAGGAGAATGAAACAGGTGACTGCCCTTACTCATCCTTACATTTTCAACGTCCTCCAAACTAGTACAAAGTCTTTTAAAACAAAGTAAACAAAAATTTTTGAAATTACAATATCTTGTAACTACGTATGTAAAAGTTCCAGTTATTGATTTATTAGAGTTTAATTTTATTCATCTCTTCCTAATGCAATTATTATTTGATATTGTCTAGACCAGCAGCTTTATCTTGTATAATACCTTATAAAAGTTTCGATCGTCAGAGGGATGATATAATCATCGAATTTTGCAAGTGTTTATGCCTTGCGCACGTTCTGTAAACGTGTACATACCACAAGAAGGATATTACCAACGTAAGTAAAGATTTAGACAGAGCTCGAGTATTTATACCTTCAAATGCACCTAGAAATGCTGGGGATGAACTCAACGGAAACCAATGGACGAACAAACAAACACAGGGGTAAGTACCTTTTACCACAAACGGTATTTTCTCTTAATTATTACAGTTACAGTTTGATTAGAGATATAAGGAATTTGTATTTGTATCAACAGCAATCCCTACTCCTCCCCTGAGTGAATTGAAGATAAAATAAATCAATTTGATGTAAGAAATGTGTATCTGTATCTTGACTAAAGGATAAAGGACGTCAGAGATGGTACGATATTTAAGTAGATCCTGCAGTATTTAAGGTTTAATTAGATTTATCCGGATCGCTCTAAACTCGTTCGCTGAAAGAAACTAGATCATTTCATTAAACTATTAAAAGCCGTCATTAATAATTTCTTCGACGACGGAAAGCACCGATGCTCCCCAAACGACGACGTCCCTTTGTTCTGGTTATTTGTCAAAATTTAATGGGAATCGCATTAGTTTGATGGCTCTCATTAATTTTAAATTTCCACCTCCGAGTTACATTATGAAAATTAAATTCTAACTGATGCAGCCGGCGGAATCGCACAGACCGAGATGGCGTCGTCACACTCATACTTGATTACAAAACAGGGACACTTCGTGACAAATCGTAAACATAGATTACATATTGATATATCTATATCTATGCCTAGGGTTGTAGAAAATATTTTTATGTAACTAATAAGTAATAGGAGTCTTGATGAAATGATACGAAAGTGGTGGGCCTTTGAGTTTAGGCCTCGTAAGAATCAAAATAATTGATAGAGGTCTTGATGTTTTGAGAAATGAGCTGGATTAGACGCAGCTCAGTGTCTAGCCTAAATGTGCTGACGTATAGTGTAAAAAATGGGGGCAGAGGAAAGTGGTGCGTCTTTGAGTTTAGACCTCGTAAGAATCAAAATAATTGATAGAGGTCTTGATGTTTGGAGGAATGAGCTGAATTAAATGCAGCTCAGTGTCCTGCCTAAATGTGCTGATGTATATTGTAAAAATGGGGGGCAGAGGAAAGTGGTGGGCCTTTGAGTTTAGTCCTCGTAAGAATCAAAAGAATTGATAGAGGTCTTGATGTTTTGAGAAATGAGCTGGATTAGACGCAGCTCAGTGTCTAGCCTAAATGTGCTGACGTATAGTGTAAAAAATGGGGGCAGAGGAAAGTGGTGCGTTTTTGAGTTTAGACCTCGTAAGAATCACAAGAATTGATAGAGCTCTTACAGTTTGGAGGAATGAGCTGAATTAAATGCAGCTCAGTGTCCTGCCTAAATGTGCTGATGTATATTATAAAAAAGGGGGTGCAGAGGAAAGTGGTGGGCCTTTGAGTTTAGTCCTCGTAAGAATCAAAAGAATTGATAGAGGTCTTGATGTTTTGAGAAATGAGCTGGATTAGACGCAGCTCAGTGTCTTGCCTAAATGTGCTGACGTACTGTGTAAAAAATTGGGGCAGAGGAAAGTGGTGCGTCTTTGAGTTTAGACCTCGTAACAATCACAAGAATTGATAGAGCTCTTACAGTTTGGAGGAATGAGCTGAATTAAATGCAGCTCAGTGTTCTGCCTAAATGTGCTGATGTATATTGTAAAAATGGGGGGCAGAGGAAAGTGGTGGGCCTTTGAGTTTAGGCCTCGTAAGAATCAAAAGAATTGATAGAGGTCTTGATGTTTTGAGAAATGAGCTGGATTAGACGCAGCTCAGTGTCTAGCCTAAATGTGCTGACGTATAGTGTAAAAAATGGGGGCAGAGGAAAGTGGTGCGTCTTTGAGTTTAGACCTCGTAAGAATCAAAAGAATTGATAAAGGTCTTGATGTTTTGAGAAATGAGCTGGATTAGATGCAGCTCAGTGTCTTGCCTAAATGTGCTGATGTTTATTGTAAAAAATGGGGGCAGAGTAAAGTGGTGCGTCTTTGAGTTTAGACCTCGTAAGAATCAAAATAATTGATAGAGGTCTTACAGTTTGGAGGAATGAGCTGAATTAAATGCAGCTCAGTGTTCTGCCTAAATGTGCTGATGTATATTGTAAAAATGGGGGGCAGAGGAAAGTGGTGGGCCTTTGAGTTTGGGTCCTCGTAAGAATCAAAAGAATTGATAGAGGTCTTGATGTTTTGAGAAATGAGCTGGATTAGACGCAGCTCAGTGTCTAGCCTAAATGTGCTGACGTATAGTGTAAAAAATGGGGGCAGAGGAAAGTGGTGCGTCTTTGAGTTTAGACCTCGTAAGAATCAAAATAATTGATAGGGGTTCTTGATGTTTGGAGGAATGAGCTGAATTAAATGCAGCTCAGTGTCCTGCCTAAATGTGCTGATGTATATTATAAAAAAGGGGGGGCAGAGGAAAGTGGTGGGTCTTTGAGTTCATCTGGTACATAATTAATAAATTCAACTAATATTCTGTCTGTTATCGATCTTTTAATAAGTTAATTGGAGTAGTGGAAGGTAGCAGATGAAAATAATTTTCTTTAACTGTAATATCTTTGAGTCGTTATTTCGGCTGCCTTTTCCCCATTATTGTTAAGTCAAATTAGACTCGAGTCTCGTAATATCTACCCAAATTGTGTTATATATATATATATTATAAAAGAAGGTAAAGGGAATAAAGAAGCAAGTACCTATCTCATCTGGAAACAGGAGGAAACGATCTGATTCGACGAAATTAATTAATCCTCGACCTTCCCTTGTGGACTTACATAATTCTGCCTTGACGTAATGAAACAGAAAATTAAGTATTTGGAATTCTCTTGGTTGCGATAAAACAAATAAATAGCCGAATTCTTTTCCCAGACATTTTAAGCAGTTTAGTCAAGATGCCAACCTACCTACCAACTTTATTTATCTACAGCGCCAGATGAAGTTTCTGTTCGAATTTATAAAACGTGAAAAAAACATTTTGAATTTAATCAACCTAAACTTTAATCTCTGTCATCTCCTGTTTATGAATCTAATATTGCCTTATTCCATTTTTGCATATATTAAAAAATAATTTGTTTCAAGAAATTTTGTGGGGGTGGGAATGTCATTAAAAATTGTTTGATTATTTGAATTTGTCCGGAAATCGAAAACCATATTCGATTTAGTTAGTTCATGAGAGTCCTATTACTGCTACTATTGATGCAAAGAGGACGTTGGAAGTAAAAGCTTTTGTGCCAACAACAGGAGGTGCAGCTGCAAGTCTTCAGTCTGGAATGGTTTCAATTTGTGCTGAGAATAGATGAAATTTACTGTGATGTCACGATTGTCCAGTAAGTGGCTCGACCCGCTTCGCCAAGATAACGAGATGGTTTATATTCTCATGCTGAAATATATTACCTCATTGTACCAACAACCGAATGAAAAATACTTTCTATCCCTCACAACTCCAACCATTCGATTCGATTCGATAGTTTCGATAAAGTACCTACCTGGGTTTAAAAACTGAACAGGAATTTTCAAATTTTATCGGATATAACAACAGATTTAAAGAAAACGGATTTTCTTTATTGAAATGGAAAATACAAAACATTTTCATTAATTCGGTAATTTACCTTCACTACCCCTCATATAAATAAATAGAAATCTAGGTACCTACTTAAGGGTGCATTTTACGTATAACAACAGATTTAAAGAAAACTAATTTTCTTGGTAATAAATTGCCACAATCATCACTAGCTCTTCAAAAACTGTTTGACCATCACTTCTACCAGTACCTACCCCTAATTCAAATAATAAAAAAATTGATACCTAAGGGTACATTAGGAGTTAAGGGTTATTTAATATGTTCGTATGTTGGGGTAACGATTTTAAAGTGACCTGAATTAAGCGATTGTGCAATGGCGCATTTTCAGACTTACTCCAGTATTTACCCTCGTTGTGCGGAATATTCGAGGAACGAACGGGTCGGTGTAGTCGACCCACCCCGGGATATTAAAGCAATGATGATAATTTAATTATTCAAAAGTTAATTAAACCAAAACGGCTTACGAGATAAAAAAATAGATCTGGAACAGGGGTGAGTACTTATTACGGGCAAAATCATTGAGGTAACTTATTAAGAAAACAACCATGTGTTTTTCAGAAAAAAATATGTACCTGGGTATTAGTAGAAAAGCAATTCTGGAGGGTAAAATAAATAATGAGAAATACAGTAAAATATTTTCTTGGGGGTTTCAGTAATTTAATATTTAAATAAAGGTAATTTCCCAAAATGAAGCTACTACAGGGGCGTCTCCACACTCTATCTAATTCATTCCCCCACTTGCTGCTGCACTTAGAGTTCTCTCGCTGTCTCCAATCAGACGCACTCGAAGCATTATATGGCTATTAAAAAGTTTTCAAAACTATTGCAACTGCTTAATAAATAGAGGGGTTGAATTCCTGGTGCACGTACACAATTATTTTTTTTAATGTACCTTGAGAAATATGTAGTTATTGGTTACGTGTGTTTTGAAACGTAGATGCTCAAAACATAATAACCTGGAAGAACGTTTAAATTTTGAGCGCCGTTAGTCACGAACATGCACCCTCTGGTTCGTTTGCAGGGATGTATATGTAGTGTAATTTGAATTTTATGCCCTCGTAAAACAAAACTTCTGATATTGTCGCGATAATGTAATTTACTTTTGCCGTTAACACAAATTTTTTCAAGAAGTAGGTAATCGAAAACGACTGAATATTCATTTCTAGAAAGCACATATCTGCTTATTGTAACTATAAAATATTATCAGAGGGTAGAATAGAGGGTAGTAGCTATTGTCAGTGGTGGACAGTGATATAATTGTTAAATATTTTTTTTGTATACCGATGGGCAATTTTTCAACCACATCTATCTAAATATCTTATGCTTTTCTGAAAACTGTCCTAATCTAACCGAATTCTCAAAATCTTTCGATCAAAGGATACCACTAGGTACTTGTATTGGATTTATATCATTTAAGTACACAAAAATTGGCTGAAAGTATATGTACATATTTTCTTATATCCCTAGACTCTTGGGTTACTTCCAAATCAATCTGTTCTAATGTTGTTTAATAATTAATCAAAGAATTTCAATTTCTCTTTCATTTTTCCCTCAAAGAAATAAATTAAACGAACTAAGGGAAGAACAAGTCATTCGGTTTTTGTAGACAAACCTTCTTTAAAAGACAGACATCTAAAACAGTTTCTGGAAGGAGGCTTTTTAGCAACGACATCGTTGACAGTAGGTACTATTGTCATTCCCGGTAGGGAGGATGGGACTAACAACAGTTAGCTCCTTGTTAGTCCTTAAAATTCATCGGCTGCTTTCATTCATCAGGCCTTTTTGCGTTTTTATTATAACCGCTGCATCTTGTCTTCAAAAAGCGAAATACAAAGGGCGTGATGCAATTAAGACAAGTTTTGCTAATTAGCTGTCCGTGGAAGAGCTCGGAGAGTTAAATGCTTGAAGCATCCAGCAACGAAGAAAAGACAACTCCAGCTGCAATTTGTACGGACGGAGAGCACAATTAGGCACCCTACAACTCCCGTAACAAAAACTTTTTCGAAGGTAATAATGGAAGGAAATTGTCTTTTAGAAATCATCTAAAACACCTTTTTAAAGAGTGAAACGCAAGGGGTTGAGGTTTTAAAAATATATTGTCTGTTGTATTGACAGTAGGTATGATTTTCTAAATTGAAAGGGCACACACAGTTGTGTAATATTTTATCGTATAAATCTATCAAACAATAGGACTTTGTCTATACCAGAACGTTACTGGTTCATAAACGCACTGTTTATTATTCAGCTTCAATTATAAAGGTCAATCATTAATCTAGGTAAAAGTAATTTACGTAATTTATAAATGTGTGTGTGTGTGTGTGTGTTAATGGCCACCAATGCGGAGTATTGTTTCGGTTGACAATGACAAACGGTCAGTTATAATATGTAAAATGCGCCATACGGACACGCATTTAGAAATAAAAGTTAAATAATTCCAAAAGAACCATTTTCGGCTCTCCAGCCACTCATTTTACCTGAATAGTAGTTTCGAACAATGAACAAAATAGAACAAAAACGCATTTATTTTACATGTTACAATTCTCGAATAATGTCCAATAATCCATTCAATGAATAGGGCTTTTAATCGACAGTATAATTAAAAGGATACTCATATTAAAACAATTAAAAAAATATTCATTCGTTGTATCAACATCAATTTTAATCAAGTAATCACTTGGATACTCGCCACAAACGAGCCGTCTAATCGATTCTTTAGCAGGGAGCTTATACAGGGAGCTTTATCATAGAGCCATATGCAAAAGCAAAAATTATAAAATCTAATATATAAAATTCTCGTGTCACAATGTTAGTTACAATACTCCTCCGAAACGGCTTGACCGATTTTTATGAAATTTTATATGCATATTCAGTAGGTCTGAGAATCGGCTACTATTTATTTTTCATACCCCTAAGTGATAAGAGGGTTTTCCATCTCTAACCTTTTTATTTTTTGGACAAAAAAATGTTTTTTTACTTTTTTATAATGTGGCATTAAAAAATACATAAAAAAACAACCCTTAATTTTCATCCTTCTACCACCAACCCTCATTTTTTAATAGCGATATTACGTAGTACTGTAATAATCTTCAACTCTCAGTTGTCGATAACTGATCAATTATTATCAATCGATTAGTCATCCCCGCCAGGCGTCTACTGAAGTCACTACTCACCCAGCAAACAGCAAATATGTTCAAATATGTTCTAAGAAGTAAAAAAATTTTTTATTACAATAACATTTCACAATGATTTGGTAATGTTCAAGAATGTTCCAGAATCTTGAAGATCATTCAAGAATGTTTCAGAATGTTAAAAAAAATTAGAAAATGTTTTGAATCATTATGGGATGTTCTGGATTGTTCTAAATTCGCGAATATTCTAGAATATTCCATCAAACGTGTGAGCAACGCCGGGTATTGCTGCTAGTTATTTATTAATTGCTTGAATCCTTGGCGTTTCACGGGCAAGAATATATTATACCTTTAATGAAACATTCTAGGAAATTTGCGAAAAATCGATTAATTCACAACATTTGCTTATATTCTGAATCATTCTAGAAATATCTTGAAGGTTCTGGAACATTCACGATCATTCCAAACCAATTCCATCAAATCGACAACATTTCAAAACATCTTGTAATGATTCAAAACACTATCTAAAATTTATAAATATTCTGGAACATTCTGGATCATTCTTGAAAGATTTTGAAGACTCTCGAACATTCCAAATCATTCTGGAATATTAGAAATAATTTTTTTTTGCTTCTTGGGACATTTCTCGAATCGTTATAGAAACTTTCACGAGCATTCCAAAGTATTTCCGTAAAATCGGGAACGTTCTAGATCATTCAGGAATAACTGGAAACATGGCAGAATATCCTGTAATGACTGAAAACAGTCTCTAATTAGTTTAAATATTCTGGAACATTCTGGATCATTCTTGAAAGATTTTGAAGACTCTCGAACATTCCAAATCATTCTGGAATATTAGAAAACATTTTTTTTTGCCTTTTGGGACATTTCTCGAATCGTTATAGAAACTTTCACGATCATTCCAAAATATTTCCGTAAAATCGGGAACATTCTAGATCGTTCTCGAATAACTGGAAACATGTCAGAACATCCTGTAATGATTGAAAACAGTCTCTAACTAGTTTAAATATTCTGGAACATTCTAGATCATTCTAGAAGTGTCGAACATTCTTAAACATTACAAATAATTCTGGAATGGTAGAAAAGTTTGTTTTACCCCTTGGAACAATTTTTAACATTCTGGGAGAATTCTCGAAAAATCTGTAATAACCCAATAAATTGTAGAATATTTTTGGAAACACGTTGCTGTCACTCTTTGCTTTACTAAAAGCCGCTCAAAATATTTTAAACTTCATTTGTAGAAAAAATAATGTATTAGACAAAGGTAGATGTATATTATCACACATTTTTGCCACCCACGGTTTCTCACTTCCACTTACCGAGACCACTGCCTCTTATTATTGGGGAGAGGCTAGGGGCTATGTACCATTACCACCGTGAGTCCGTGGTCATAGAGAAAAGTGAGGATTCACTAAAAAGTCCATGTCTTTTTGTATATATTATTTACTTGTCCTTTGGTATCTCATGAAATAAATCGAATGCAGTTCCAGTTTCCAGTCCCGGACGTTGTGTATGTGTGCATTATTTGGTATGACCTCAATTGGTCAAATTCAAAATCGGTTTGAACAGGGTTTCCCCTCAAAATTAAACAGATTAGTTTAAAACAGTTTACGGCTAATGCAAATTTACGATTGCGGCCTCTATCTTGGACAGTTTGCTGTGGCGAGTGTGTATATGCATTTCGGAACAGCTGCACGGGTAGTTTGTAAGGTCTTTAACTACCCAAGACTAAGGCTCCCACTCAATGTTCTATGTAACGTGCATGACCATTTATTTCGTCTGGAAGGCTTAGTAAATTTAGTAAGTACACGAAACAAAACCTGTGGCTCCATTTCCTGTAGCCAGTAATTCACCTACTCCTAATTTATTTATTCAGGGGTTGTTCACGTCACTGAAGAAGAAATGCCAAATGAGCAAGATTTCAAAAATTATATAAATTACGAAATATTTTAATCTATCTAAATACATATATAAAATGCTAATGTTCGTACGTAAAGACAGGGTTTTCTCTATCTCTACCTACTCCAATCAACTTCCTGTTGGGGTGGTAAATACCCCTTGGTCTCCAGGTGGGAGTAAGGGAGTTTGGTCGCGGTGGGTGGAAGTGGGTGGTTGTAGGTGGCAGAAAGGTGAAAAGAAATATTTCTGTTTTTTTAAGTCATAACGACTTCCGGAAAGATCTCAAAATTTCTGAAATGATCTAAAAAATTCTATAATGAGCGCAAACTGTTATTAACGACTTAGAATGTTCGAGAAAGTTTTTTCTTGAATGATCTAGAAAGTTTCAAAAAGTGTACATCTACGTTTCAAAGTGATGTAGGTACATCTAAATATTCTAGAGTGTTCTGGTACCTAGTAGGAATTTCGATGTTCGATGATATATAAATCAACATTCAGTGACTTTTTGTCAGTTAAATTGTGTTTGCAGTCGAGTGAAGATCAATTGGAAACAAGAGCGAACAGTGACCAAAAAAATTTATGTAATTTTGACAAATTAAAAAGAACAGACTATTTTAATGTTCTAGAGTATTCTAATACTAGAAATTTCGATGCCTGGTGGTATATAAGCCGAAATTCAGTGACTTTTCGTCAATGTTATCATCGTAACAATCAAGAGATTAACTTAATGATTTGGCAATGTTCAAGAATGTTCCAGAATCTTGAAGTTCATTCAAGAATGTTTCAGAGTGTTGAAAAAAAGTTAGAAAATGTTTTGGATCATTATGCGACGTTCTGGATAGTTATTAATTGTGTAAACGTGTAATATATTCTAACCCGGGCATTGCCGGGTATTGCTGCTAGTAATATAATAAAGAAACGTGTATTTCTTGGTGAATCCTTATTTTTATCCATGACCACTACTTCCACCACCTTGTGATGGTAATGGTAGATAATACTGGAATGTTTAATAATTTGCGAGAATCTTCAAAATCTTTAAAGAATGATCTGGAATGTTCCAGAATATTAAAACAAGTAAAAGAATGTTTTGAATCGTTACACGATGTTCTGGAATGTTTTTAATCATTCTAGAATGATTTAGAATGTTCTCAAATTTATGTAATTAAATTGGAATGATCGTGGATGTTCCAGAACTTTCAAGATACTTCTAGAATAATCTAGAATCTTTAATCAACAGCTTAGACAATGCTTTGAATCATTATAGGATGTTTTAGAATATTTTTAATTAATCTAGAATGATCAAGAATGTTGTCGATTTTACGGGAATGAATTGGAATGGTCCTGAATGTTCCAGAACCTCCAAGACATTTCTAGAATGATCTCGAATATTCCAGAGTATTTAAACAAGTTAGAGAATGTATTGAATCATTACAGAATGCCCACTGGTGCAGCTAGCAAATAATATAAGAATAAATCATTTGTGTCAGAAGTTTCAACTAGGTAAATTAAAGTCTGTTCTGAATTTTGCTTTCGATTTGGTTTACATATTTCATGTGTCCCGCCGTCGAAGCTCGTAGCGTGACGACATCAAACCCAATATTTTCCCAAAAGAACGTTTCCTAATCAAAAACTAATTTTGAAATTCAAACTGGTTGTTAGCAACCTATAAAAATAAGCAATCAATAAAAATAATTACACCTTTAGATGGCTAAAAGCGACTGTTACAAATGTGCTTAGCTTTAGAAACTTTGATGGAAAAGGAAAATTGATCCGCATACTTTCAGTCAACTATATATGCATATGTATACAGGGTTTTTCAAGTTGATGGGCTATTAGAAGTATATGAATTAGTAGAAGGAATTCAATTCTGAAACTTGGGCTCATTTGGTTATTGTTTATGCCGCTTCTTTTAAAAATATTTTCAAGTTCGATTTACATCCGGTTATACCGGAAGTCGATACCAACTCTGTTATTTTAAATGGAATGGTATATTTTTCACGCTGAATTCGAATAAAACGTGTAATTCTAAGGTAAGTTTGATAACCAACTTGAACACCTATGACGATCGGTTTCTGAGTTAATTTAATTTATAGAAAAAAATATTGTGATCGCAACCCAAATTATAAAAAATCATAACTTCCACAAAATACGACTTAGAGTGTTGAAATTTTTACTAGTAATAGCTGAATATTAGTGCTAACGCCTTGACAAAATTGAATTAAATAATTTATACAGGGCGTTCAAAATAAAATTCTAAAATTGAAAAATTTCAAACACGAATTACCTCGTTTTTTCAAATGGCACCTACTATTTTTTATTTTTTCAATCGATTCCTTATTTTATCCTCTTTCGATCCATATGGATACTTCTTATTTTATTAGAAAATTTTGGAATAGTTTTGAATTATTACTTAAAATAGGAAGTATCCATATAGATCGAAAGAGGATACAAAAAGGAATCGATTGAAAAAATAAAAAATAGTAGGTGCTATTTGAAAAAACGAGGTAATTCGTGTTTGAAGTTTTTCAATTTTAGAATTTTATTTTGAACGCCCTGTATAAATTATTTAATTCAATTTTGTCAAGGCGTTAGCACTAATATTCAGCTATTATTAGTAAAAATTTCAACACTCTAAGTCGTATTTTGTGGAAGTTATGATTTTTTATAATTTGGGTTGCGATCACAATATTTTTTTCTATAAATTAAATTAACTCAGAAACCGATCGTCATAGGTGTTCAAGTTGGTTATCAAACTTACCTTAGAATTATACGTTTTATTCGAATTCAGCGTGAAAAATATACCATTCCATTTAAAATAACAGAGTTGGTATCGACTTCCGGTATAACCGGATGTAAATCGAACTTGAAAATATTTTTAAAAGAAGCGGCATAAACAATAACCAAATGAGCCCAAGTTTCAGAATTGAATTCCTTCTACTAATTCATATACTTCTAATAGCCCATCAACTTGAAAAACCCTGTATACTTAGTAAAGTAATCCCTTTCAGGTTTTGAGGGGTGAATTAACTATTGTTTCGCTACATTTTGGCTGTGGAATACTTTACAATTTGTTTTCTAATGGCTTATTTTTACATCAAAATAAATTTTCATTAAGTGAATGGTAAGTTGAATCAGTTATGATTGTTTTAGCGCCAGACATTTTGTGTTATATGACGATATTGTATTACCAAAAGTTTCTAAACTATAAATTAAATAAGAAAAACAGTTTTAGAACAGTTTGTTTGTTCGATTGCGAACAATGCTGCCCGTAGTACGTAATGGAAATTAAAGTTGGACTGCTGTCGCAGTGAAACGTGAAATAAAATAAAAAAGTAAACTTCAGAAACGAATCCCTTTTGCCAGTAAAGGCACTAAAGACAAAAGTTTTCCCATCAGAACCTTATACATAGGTAATTAAGTATGCCGTAACAAGCAACTAAGGGCAACTTCTGTCATTAAATAACTTCCAAACAACGAAATACAAAATTTACCTCCCGTTTCTTTTTTTATTCATCATAAGTATAAAAAACTTTAAAATTAAACTCCAATTTCATGTTACTTAATTATTCTAATAGGTTCTTAACCAAGTTATTATTAGGAAATTTAAGGACTTTGCCGTTTTATGAAACGCTTTAAAAGTACGTAACACAATTGTCAGCAAGAGTTACGGTAATGACTCAAAGGATTCAAAAGAAAACTAAAGGACTACAAACTAAATAAATGGGAAATATTACTTATTACTAAATCTAGAAACAAGAATAACCTAAAGTCCCAATTTTCAAATTTTTCATAGCTAAACCTACCCTAACATCTTCGGAGAGCATAATTTATTATGTTGGAGTCGAGGGGTTAACCAAAATCTCATCAAAACTTTTTTTAAAGGAGGAGGAACATTGAAAATCTCACGTCAAACAATTGATATAATTTTCTACCCTCATCTTAATTAAACTCGTGATACAAAAGTCCTACCCTTAAGATACTTGAAAATAGAAACTGATAACGAAAAAGTCATAAAGTTACACACGAAAAGTAAAACTAAACCATTTCGTGTAAGTCTCATAATCATAATAATTACTCCCATTTTTTATTTTTATTTGTTTCACGTTCTGGTAGGTAGGGAGGTAGGTAGGCACTTGTGTACTTACTTCCACCAGCCCTGATACGAATCTCCCGGCAATAAAATTTAATTTTGCGGTGGTGACAACACAACAAAAACGGCCTGTAAATTAACTGTTACAGTTATTGCCATTTGGGGTACATTTGCAAACAAATGAACCATTTAGAGTTAAAACGCACGCAACGCACAAGACGCTACGCGGTACGTTTTCACGGTAATCGGTATGGACGTAAGCGATTTATTATCGACGAACATAAACTGTAAATACGTCTCGCTACGCCAACTTCGTTGTTGCGTTGAATTAATTTCCAGGGTGAATTGTTGGCGTGTGAACGCAAAATGTATCATCCACTGTCAACTCTTCCTATCTGAATTCCATATGGCGCAGGTTTACATTTCTAATAGGAAAAAAATATGCTTGAAACATCTTATAGCATGTAGAGGTAGAAGGAAGTGTTGAATTAATTTCTAGGGACAAATTTTGGGGTGGAAACGCAAATAGTACCACTCACGATTAACTCAATCTATGGTGGTAGTTTACACCTTTAGATGACAAAAATTGTGTCTGAATCATTATGAGGGGGTTTCGTAAGAGTGAGGAGATGTAGATAACACTGGGAGAATACGTGGAAGCGCAGAGGGTGGAGCTGGAACATGGATTAAATGGTAATGTCCAGGTACATAAAGTGACGTATATCAAGCTAGCACGACAAAGTTATTTTTCCGAGTTCTGATTTGTAGTATAATTTGTCGCTAATTTGTTACCAAATCCAAAAATTTGTCGCTCGTGCTGTTTAGCCATAATCAGCTGTAGTGCTTGCTTGATATCAAGCTAGCACCACACATAGCGTATCTCGAAAACGAAATGTCGTAGAATATTATTGTAACGGCCATAATTTGTCGCTAATTTGTCGCTGAAAGATGACACATGCAACGAATTTGTCGCTTATCTAGCTCCAGCTGATAAGCGAAAAACTGCTGAAGAAGCCATCAAACTGGCACTACAAAATTATGGCATATCTCGAAAAGGAAATATCGTATGATATTACTATAAAGGCCATAATTTGTCGCTAATTTGTCGCTGAAAGATGACAAAAATGTAACAAAGAACTCATTGATAAATTGTTTGATGGTTTTCCAGCAGTCTTTAGCTTATGAGCTGGAGACAAGACTAGCGACAAATTCGTTGAATGTGTCATCTTTCAGCGACAAATTAGCGACAAATTATGGCCTTTACAGTAATTTCATACGATATTTTCTTTTCGAGATATGCCATAATTATGTAGTGCCAGTTTGATGGCTTCTCCAGCAGTTTTCGCTTATCAGCTGGAGACAAGACTAGCGACAAATTCGTTGAATGTGTCACCTTTCAGCGACAAATTAGCGACAAATTATGGCCTTTACAGTAATATCATACGATATTTTCTTTTCGAGATATGCCATAATTATGTAGTGCCAGTTTGATGGCTTCTCCAGCAGTCTTTCGCTTATGAGCTGGAGACAAGACTAGCGACAAATTCGTTGAATGTGTCATCTTTCAGCGACAAATTAGCGACAAATTATGGCCTTTACAGTAATATCATACGATATTTTCTTTTCGAGATATGCCATAATTATGTAGTGCCAGTTTGATGGCTTTCCAGCAGTTTTCGCTTATAGCTGGAGACAAGACTAGCGACAAATTCGTTGAATGTGTCATCTTTCAGCGACAAATTAGCGACAAATTATGGCCTTTACAGTAATATCATACGATATTTTCTTTTCGAGATATGCCATAATTATGTAGTGCCAGTTTGATGGCTTCTCCAGCAGTCTTTCGCTTATGAGCTGGAGACAAGACTAGCGACAAATTCGTTGAATGTGTCATCTTTCAGCGACAAATTAGCGACAAATTATGGCCTTTACAGTAATATCATACGATATTTTCTTTTCGAGATATGCCATAATTATGTAGTGCCAGTTTGATGGCTTCTCCAGCAGTCTTTCGCTTATGAGCTGGAGACAAGACTAGCGACAAATTCGTTGAATGTGTCATCTTTCAGCGACAAATTAGCGACAAATTATGGCCTTTACAGTAATATCATACGATATTTTCTTTTCGAGATATGCCATAATTATGTAGTGCCAGTTTGATGGCTTCTCCAGCAGTCTTTCGCTTATGAGCTGGAGACAAGACTAGCGACAAATTCGTTGAATGTGTCATCTTTCAGCGACAAATTAGCGACAAATTATGGCCTTTACAGTAATATCATACGATATTTTCTTTTCGAGATATGCCATAATTATGTAGTGCCAGTTTGATGGCTTCTCCAGCAGTCTTTCGCTTATGAGCTGGAGACAAGACTAGCGACAAATTCGTTGAATGTGTCATCTTTCAGCGACAAATTAGCGACAAATTATGGCCTTTACAGTAATATCATACGATATTTTCTTTTCGAGATATGCCATAATTATGTAGTGCCAGTTTGATGGCTTCTCCAGCAGTCTTTCGCTTATGAGCTGGAGACAAGACTAGCGACAAATTCGTTGAATGTGTCATCTTTCAGCGACAAATTAGCGACAAATTATGGCCTTTACAGTAATATCATACGATATTTCATTTCGAGATATGCCATAATTATGTAGTGCAGTTTGATGGCTTCTCCAGCAGTCTTTCGCTTATGAGCTGGAGACAAGACTAGCGACAAATTCGTTGAATGTGTCATCTTTCAGCGACAAATTAGCGACAAATTATGGCCTTTTCAGTAATATCATACGATATTTTCTTTTCGAGATATGCCATAATTATGTAGTGCCAGTTTGATGGCTTCTCCAGCAGTCTTTCGCTTATGAGCTGGAGACAAGACTAGCGACAAATTCGTTGAATGTGTCATCTTTCAGCGACAAATTAGCGACAAATTATGGCCTTTACAGTAATATCATACGATATTTTCTTTTCGAGATATGCCATAATTATGTAGTGCCAGTTTGATGGCTTCTCCAGCAGTCTTTCGCTTATGAGCTGGAGACAAGACTAGCGACAAATTCGTTGAATGTGTCATCTTTCAGCGACAAATTAGCGACAAATTATGGCCTTTACAGTAATATCATACGATATTTCCTTTTCGAGATATGCCATAATTATGTAGTGCAAGTTTGATGGCTTTTCCAACAGAGAGGGGGTCGACGATGAACTTGTGGAGTATTGAAAAAGGGGGTGTTTCTAGATAGGAGAGAAGTACTACAAACTATGAGGGTTTAGACTGATAAAAATATGACTACGCAAAAGAGCACTCACTTTATTCCTGTTTTCACTTCTTGACATAGTCGAAAAGAATAACTAATTACTAGGTTAAAAATTTAATAATTTTGTACAATATATGACTAGTATATTTTAAATATATACACTTTCTCGCACCTACACAGATATATGTATGTACCTACGTAAAGTAGAGATATATGAAAATGAAACTGGGAACATACAGGTTACAAAGAACAGTGTGGCGAATTAAGGTATTCGCTTTAGAAACCTGTACAAAAGACAACGTTTTGTTCCTGGGGGATCGCGGGAGATGTGCTACGACCCTTGAGAGATAAACGTTGGCTAAACATTTCCTTTATAACGTATTAAACTCATAAACTCGAGATACCCCAGACCAAAACACCCCTTTGTTGGATTAAACTGAACCGCTGCGTAGCGTCGTCAAAGTATTATTTAATATTAATTACTTATACTATTATTAGCGTTAAATGACAAATGAAGACTTTATAATAGCATACAATGTGTGCGTGTGTTGTATTTGCTCATACAAAGGGCACTGAAAACTGATGAGGTTCACTGGTTTCGAAAGGCATTTCGTGTCGTTAAATTTCAAAGTTTTACAATAGGTAAAACTTGGAAAGTGTGGAAATTAAAGGCAATACGAGGTCATTATTGCAAATTTTTATATGTTTATACATTGTAGTATAAGGGTTGTTTTTTTTCTTACATTTTGTGACATAATAGGCACTTTTTAAAATTGTTTTCTATGCAAACCATCTGCTTTCACTTGAGAAATTTGAACTCGAATGAAATGGGTAAAATAGTCGACAGCAGCGTCATTCTGAGAAAGATGCCAGACAAAAAAATTTAGAGACAAAACAAGTTTGATAAAAAGACCTAGAAATAGAGCACAGAAAATCCACACGTGCCACATAACACTTATTGACATTGCTATAAATTGAAACAATACGTAATATACCATCAGGACTTTTAAAATACTTTTCGAATAAATAAATAAAAGCAGTAATGTAATAAAAGCGAAATTCCTTAACAACATAAATAAGTGCCAATTTCGTTCCTTCACATTTTCTACTTTACAAGAAATTACATTTGGAAGAAGACATTACTGGGGGGCGATTACGGTAATTTTTCGTCGTTCTTTTAAGTTTTTGGTCTCAGAGCTTTTTTGTTTAATGTTCAAAGGATCCTTTGTTCTCCCAGAGGATATCCCTCCAGACCCGAAAAAAATGGTGCCGATTCTACAGCAGAACGGGATTTGAATTCAATATGCAGACAACGTAATGAGATTTGTTTTACCACGACGTCGAATTTTTTCGATAGCTCCCTCCGTCAGGCAGCCAGCTGACTACGAATAAATAAAAAGGGAGTGACAGGCAATGATGAATTCAAAATAAAAAGTTCAATCGAAGGAATAGGTACCTACATAATGCCAAAGGTCTTTACAAATTCTACTATTACAACGTTATTTTGTACTTTGTAGGTAGGTACATAAAATAAAAATTAGAACTCATTTTGTATCTGCTTGTTTCTAAAATTATTTTATCCAAAAATACTATAAATGATTACATAATAATGAGAAATAATCTAATAAATCATTTGGGAATATCACAGACCTGGAGCTTGGGATGCGTCTCTATCAAAAAAAGGATAATAATTTAGTAACAATAAGTCAAGTGGGGTATATTCTTTAATTAAATGATGTGGGGAGGAAGGAGCTCATTAAAATCTTCTTGAATTTCATTTAAAGGGACGAAGGATCATTGAAAAGCTCATGTCAACTTTTATATTTAAAATAAAAACCGATTATATGGTAAAGCTCATGTGAAGAGACCTCACAATACTAACCAAAGGGGAGGGCATCTAAGTGGATTCCAAAAACTAGAGGGAATGTAAATCTTCTAAACTGAATCTTAATCTCACCTACAGGTAAATTCTGTGTCTCTTGGATTTGAGGTTATTATCGAATTAATGGGATTAGAAGAGAGGTAGGAACAACAATGTTTGAAGTCTTTTCAAAAGACTGAACACATTTGATTGTGAATTTGAGGAATCCCTGAAGCTTTTAATTTGACGAAATTGGATACGTTTCTGGTGTTGTGTTGCGGTTTAGCAAAAGTTTTTGCAGACAATGTCTAATGTTGCATGGACCTTTTGAGAAACAGGACACAATGACATTTACAGCTTTTTCTCTCCCTTATTAAAGCGATCAGAGGAACGCTTACGTAATAAAACGTTTAACGTTTCCATGTTTTGCATTTGACAATGGCGAAATTTAATTCGACGTGTTCCTTCTCTCGCCACTCTTTGGCAAATTCGAGCCACAAAAGGCACGTGGTCCGCTTGGTTTCACATAAATTTTAAACGAGAAGCTTCGCACCAACATCACGCGGAGGGTAACGTCACACAGCATGTTTCTACGATTGTACCGACGCGACGCGACGCTTGCAGTCGACGTCGCCGGTGCTGGTCCACGGAAGAGCAGACAGAACGAGCCTTTTAATTACCACGGGACCTTTTCAAAGCACCACCGCCTCCTCCGCGCCGTACGATGCATTTATTTCCTAAAAATTTAATTAAACACCCTCTGCACTACAGTTGTTTTATGCAAATCGTACACAAACAGACCAATGAAAGTGCACGAGTGCTTTAACTCTCCTTTGTTTTCGAATGGACAATAACAACCGCAATAAAGGGACTCCGCTGGTTGCCGTTCGTTCTTTCGGCTTTCGTACGTGTGTGTCTACAGTCTACCACTACCACCACACGCCACTGTGTGCTATGTGGATGTGGCTCATGCCACAGCGTACCCTTTTGAAAAGCCACGTCCTCTATAATGTATACAAGGTAAATGTTGCACGAAGAGCTGGCTGGCTTTAGCTGGTGGTAGCAGAAGGACGTATGTGTGTGTACGCTTAATAAAAAAAGAGCTTTCTCCCCACGCAATGTTTAGTTCAGCCAAAGAGGAAATGAAAGCTGATTACATGCCGCCCTATTGCACAGTGTAATTCAAGAGGGATTTATTCCTCGTGAAGCTATTTACTGTCAACAGCTCTTCAACTAGTTATAATATCAAAACAGGGCTGTTTTAGTAAGTAATCACAAGAAATATACATACGAGTAATGAATAGATACATCATTACAACAACAACAACAAAAAATTGTCACAGGATAACGATTTTCAAACTATCCTTTCTACTCTGAAGTCGTCGATTAATCTTTCTTTCTATAAAAGTCCAAAATGAGTTAGGGTGGTGAAACATATGACTAAGTGTGGAATAATATTTTTGTAGAAGTCAGAAGTGAATTAGGGTAGTGAAATTATAACTTGATAGATAACGACCTTCGAAGAACTGATTACGTAGAAAATATTATAAGGTAACGTTCTTTATAAGAGTCAGAAGGAAGCTAAGGTGGTGAAAAAGTAGCTAAATATAGCGCGACATTCTTTATAACAGACGTAAGTGAGTTAGGGTAGTAAAAGGGTAACTATTAATAGTGAAATATTCTTTTTAATATAAGAAGTCAATAGAAGAGCAACTAAGTGTAGTGTGAAATTTTTTACAAGAGCCTGGAATTAATTAGGGTGGTGAAATTGTACCTAGATGAAGTGTGCCCTCCGAAGAGCTGACTAAATAGTATATAATTCAATATAACGTCCTTTATAAGAGTCAGAAGGAAGCTAAGGTGGTGAAAGAGTAGCTAAATATAGCGCGACATTCTTTATAACAGACTTAAGCGAGTTCGGGTAGTGAAAGGGTAACTATTTATAGTGAGATATTCTTTTTAAGATAAGAAGTCAATAGAAGAGCAACTGAGTGTAGTGTGACATTTTTTACAAGAGTCTGGAATTAATTAGGGTGGTGAAATTGTAACTAGATGAAGTGTGCCCTCCTAAGAGCTGACTAAATAGTGTATAATTCAATATAACGTCCTTTATAAGAGTCAGAAGGAAGCTAAGGTGGTGAAAGGGTAGCTAAATATACTTCGACATTCTTTATAACAGACTTAAGCGAGTTGGGGTAGTGAAAGGGTAACTATTTATAGTGAGATATTCTTTTTAAGATAAGAAGTCAATAGAAGAGCAACTGAGTGTAGTGTGACATTTTTTACAAGAGTCTGGATTTAATTAGGGTGATGAAATTGTAACTAGATGAAGTGTGCCCTCCGAAGAGCCGACTAAATAGTGTATAATTCAATATAACGTCCTTTATAAGAGTCAGAAGGAAGCTAAGGTGGTGAAAGGGTAGCTAAATATACTTCGACATTCTTTATAACAGACTTAAGCGAGTTCGGGTAGTGCAAGGGTAACTATTCATAGTGAAATATTCTTTTTAATATAAGAAGTCAATAGAAGAGCAACTGAGTGTAGTGTGACATTTTTTACAAGAGCCTGGAATTAATTAGGGTGGTAAAATTGTAACTAGATGAAGTGTGCCCTCCGAAGAGCTGACTAAATAGTGTATAATTCAATATAACGTCCTTTATAAGAGTCAGAAGGAAGCTAAGGTGGTGAAAGGGTAGCTAAATATACTTCGACATTCTTTATAACAGACTTAAACGAGTTCGGGTAGTGAAAGGGTAACTATTCATAGTGAAATATTCTTTTTAATATAAGAAGTCAATAGAAGAGCAACTAAGTGTAGTGTGACATTTTTTACAAGAGCCTGGAATTAATTAGGGTGGTGAAATTGTAACTAGATGAAGTGTGCCCTCCGAAGAGCCGACTAAATAGTGTATAATTCAATATAACGTCCTTTATAAGAGTCAGAAGGAAGCTAAGGTGGTGAAAGGGTAGCTAAATATAGTTCGACATTCTTTATAACAGACATAAGTGAGTTAGGGTAGTGACAGGGTAACTATTTATAGTGAAATATTCTTTTTAAGATAAGAAGTCAATAGAAGAGCAACTAAGTGTAGTGTGACATTTTTTACAAGAGTCTGGATTTAATTAGGGTGGTGAAATTGTAATCAGGTGTAGTGATCAATGCAATATGACGTTCTTTATAAAAGTGTGATGAAATAGTAACTAGGTACATATATTGCAACCATCTTTATAAGTGTCAGAATGTTAGAAGTGAGGGTCGGGGAATAGTTCACTAAGTATAACATGAAATTCTTTATGAAAGTTCGAAGTGGTCACAATATGAGATTAGTTAGTGAATGCGCTTTATTTTGAGAAGAATCATTCTTGAGAAATCTTCGAGAGTCGCTAGGTTATAGGCACCGAACAAAAAAGCAGTGCGGACGTAAGTGAAAAATATCACAATTCGTTTAAGATTATCGTCGAATATCGTAGACTATAGGATTGTGTGAGCTCTCGTAAAATACCTTTACGACGTCTTATTCTCTTTTATTGCAATATACACTTTTATTATATTGAGCTGGTTTTATTTTACCCGTAAAATATGTATCTTAGATCAAGTCAACTTTTATTGGTGATTGTCTACTTTTTGTCATGCCCTAAGCTAAGCGCAACTCGGGAACTTTTCCTTTATTCCCGTCGATATTACAAAAACTTATTATCGACGTAACACAGAAGTAGACAATCGCAGGCTCCATAAATTAATTTATTTTAAACGAGTATTTATGCCCATAAAGATGTTTTAATGGACTATATACATCGCTTTTATTAATGCGTATTGATAAAATTGAAACAGTAAACCATTAAAACGATCACGATCATATCACTGATATTTACGTAATGTTTTTTATTACAAATTTATTTTACGACTGCCTATCCGTCGAGCCAGCTCGGTATTTAGATTTTGAAAATGTATGGTGCAGGTCAATTAATTAACGACGTACGACACGTTATTCCCTGTCGACTAACAATATATTTACAACATAAAACGGTGAATTAAGATCGGATAAAAGCTCGAAGGTAGAAAGACTGGAGACGAACTTAAGAATTTTAGAAAAGAATGATTTAGAAAAACTTATGACGGAGGAGCTAACAAATTACAGATTAAAGTAGGGTACCAATAGGGTGGTAACGAAGTTGGAAATTTTTGGAGATAAGAAAATGTGAGCCGTCACAGAAAACATCGAGTTTGCATAAGTATTATGCATGAAAGACAAAGACAATATTACGACAGGAACTAAATATGGCATAATGAAAAATTAAATATTACGAATTTTTTCCACAAAATGATAACTATTTATTTAATAAACATTTATTTTTATTAAATACAAAAATTAAAAATTCAAAATTTTATTTCAGGTTGCGACAACTCAATTCTTTTAATCAGTGACTTCAGTAATAGTTATATTCGATGTTGGTTGCCTCTGACAGCATTACTGTGATAATTGGTCGAGGATAACTGAAGTATGTTACAAAAGTATTGGACAAAACATTATCAAGACATCTAATAAATACAGCATCTATTGTTGTTGCATATCTGGTAGTAGGTTCTTTTGGATTGTTGTTAATTTGCAATTGAAATTCTTTTTGGAGAAACGTAATTAATGGCATTGATTCATCTTTAGCAAAATTTACATTGAAATCTCCAGCTAAAATCAATGGTAGTTTATCTTTATTAGTTTTAAAAATAATTGAACCTCTGTAACTGTACGGAAATAATTTCTCATGTAAAAATTAAATACCTATCATTCATTTTTGGGGTTACGCACCTCAAAATGAAAAAGCGGAACCCTTATAGGATCACTTCTTTGTCCGTCCGTCCGTCCGTCTGTCAAGATCCTTTTTCTTAGGAACGCGTTGAGGTATCAAGCTAAAATTTATACCAAATACTCAGGTCTATTGTCCCTTGGAGCTGTGAAAAAATCTAACTTCTAAGTCAACGTAATCAAAAGATACAGCCGTTTATGCCGCAAATTTCCGCAAATTTTCGAATCAAAACCTACAGGGTACTTCCCGTGAACTCAGAATCTTGAAATTTGGTACGAAGCAACGTCTTATAGCACAGATAAAGGAAAAATTGCGAAAACCGTAAATTTTTAGTTACATCATATAATAAAAATATTTTCAATAATTTTAAAGTTACTACCCCTTTCCTCATGAACGCGTAGAGGTATTAAATTGAAATTCATATCAAATACTCAGGTCTATAATATCTTTAAGCTGTAACAAAATCAAACTTCTATGTCAACGCAATCAAAAGAAACAGCAATTTAAGCCGCATATTTTTAAACTCGCAACTACTCGCAAGGGAATCAAAACCTAAAGGGTACTTCCAGTCGATTTAGAATCTTGAAATTTGGTATGAAGCAATGTTTTATAGCACTTATTAAGGAAAAATTCCGAAAACCTTAAATTTTTTGTTACATCGCATATATACTCGGTGCGCGAGTTCGACTTGCACTTGGCCGGTATTTTTTTTATTAGGTGAAATGTACACAACAATCATAATTAATTCATTTCCATCTTTTAGTTTACTATAATGTAGTAAACGGCACCGTCGAGCCGAGTGGGAAGAGAATCGCACAGGCGCTTGCGCATGGCGAGCGTCGTCACGGCATGCAAACGCCACGATCGCCATGCCAACAATCCGGTTTACTCGCGGCTATAGATGTTTCACATCAAAAAATACTAAGAAATGTATTACCAAAACCCATTGTAAAAGTGCAATTAAGAAATAATGAAGGGTACAAATGTCATGCGGTTAGTAGTAGAGAAAGATCAACTGTTAAAGAGATTATAGGAAGGTACAAGTAATAAAATAATTTATGTATGTAGAGGGACAGAACACAAAATAATTTGAACAGAATATTAAAGAATATTTTCACAAAAATATTGAATCGATGAAGCCTTTAAGTAATGTAACAAAATAAAATTACAGAAGAGTTACAAGAATTAATTTATTGAAACCACAATAATTATTTCAACATACAATGCCTTCTTCATGTGGAAAAGTAATTTGAATCTGTATATTTATTCTGTACAAAAGAGTACCAATAAAATATACAATAATTGGTCTGAAAAGTGTTAATTAGATGTTGTGGAATGTAGCGTTATTTGCCACACAGAAATATTAAGTTCAAAACATTTTCAGAACGAAGTTCCAATAAAACTATAAACTTTACATCCTATGCAGTTACCTAAGTACAAATTGTGTAGTATGTGTGCTATATTTTGTCTTATTTATGTAGTTGTAGTAAGTAGATGTGCGGAGTTTCTGCTTGATTTAGTTAATTTCATAGAACCGTCTGATGTAATTAAAATACCCTTTAGATAAATTCCTTTGATTCTCATTCACCTTATGCCACGTCGTTAGAGGCACCAAACTAACTGACTGAAGTTTAAACATCTACTTACTAAGTATAAAAGTTTTAATGCGTTGGACATTGAAAGTTACGGCGTTACAGACGTGGCAGATGAACTACTTTGAAAGTTGATGTCGAAGAAATTGGGGAAATATTTTTAACGTGGGTAACGTAACACTCTAACTAATTTAGAATAAGTTTATTCTTCGTTTAGTATGATGGACTAAACATTTTTGATGGCACTATTTTATAAAACTGCTAAGGAATCGATTGGGCAGTTCGTTTGTGCTTATAGGTACACTCAGAGGACGTTAATTCGTTCCCAGTAGTTTTCTTAAATGGCAACGTCGCGCCTTTTCGGTCTGTATGTTATCGATAATGTAGGAAACAATAATATTGCGAGCAGAATCGCATCTATTGCTCGCTAGTTTCGTGGCTGTTTCAATGTTTACATACTTAATATACAGGGTCTTTCAAGTTGATGGGCTATTAGTATATGAATTAGTAGAATGAATTCAATTCTGAAACTTGGGCTCATTTGGTTATTGTTTATGCCGCTTCTTTTAAAAATATTTTCAGTTTCGATTTACATCCGGTTATACCGGAAGTAGATGTTAAGTTTCTTGTTATAAATGGAATGACATACTTTTTTTACATTTTCCGATAGAAAATCTGAATTCATGCATATTTTATAGGAGGCACTACTCCGAAAATATTGATGAATTTTGAGTTATTTAATTTTATTCAAAATTTTTGACATCTGCACGTTAACATTTTAAAAACAGTAATTCAATTAATTTTTGAGATATTGCTTTATAACTCGTAACAATTATTTATAACTATTCACATTATCGAAAAAAATTGTGGTTTTCAACTAAAATGTACAGGGTGTTCAAATTTTGTGGTCAAAGTTGGTAAACTTCAAAGAGGCATAAGTCATTTTTTTAAAATAGAATGACCCATTTTTGACTACATATTCGAATTCCTCATTGAATTTGGCGTCTTTTGATATGGGACTATCGTATAACTTTGCTTATACTTTTTGATAAAATCTACAATTTGCAGTATGTCATTCCATTTAAAATAAGTGTGGCGACTCAAACCAGCCGCGCCAACTCTCGCGCTTCAGCCTCCTCTCGCTAGAACCTCAAAGCCCACACGGTCTGACGATCAGAGCGTAATTCTCGATCTCCCCGCAATGACGAACATTTTCTAGCATCGTCATACTCCTCAGGTGTCTAAGGCAGGGAGCACGTCGTCAGCCTTACTGATGAGTCCAGACGTGCTCTCGGGACGAAACACAAACAAAATTTTTATCTCTTCCTAGCGTACCTCATACCATACGCTAAAGTGGTGACCCCGTCTTTGAACAACAAACGCAACCTTCGGATCGAGTCAGCAGAGTCTCTCAATCACGGATATCATCCACGGCAACCACGGCACGCCTGATCACCGTCGCTCAACTACCCGGCACACAAAAAACTCTCTTGATCTAACATGCATCTCCGTATTCTCTACGCCGCAGGCCCAAGCAACTCACCGCTTGCCTCAACTCAACCCAACAAGGGCAACAAACAACGGCATTCTCATACACTCTCATCCATCGCACACGCACACGCAGAGTCTCATGCCAACCAACGCAACACGCTAGAGCAACGCGCTCGCATCACATCTCTCAACAAAGAGGGTAGAAAATCCGGAGATCCATCAAACTAAAAAAATTACATCCGTTTCTCCCTTTGTGCTTCATTTCTCTCGACATCTTTCTCTTATAACGTTCCTCCGCGTTCTCACACTCACTTCGTCACTGGGTGGGGAGTACTGTGGCGACTCAAACCAGCCGCGCCAACTCTCGCGCTTCAGCCTCCTCTCGCTAGAACCTCAAAGCCCACACGGTCTGACGATCAGAGCGTAATTCTCGATCTCCCCGCAATGACGAACATTTTCTAGCATCGTCATACTCCTCAGGTGTCTAAGGCAGGGAGCACGTCGTCAGCCTTACTGATGAGTCCAGACGTGCTCTCGGGACGAAACACAAACAAAATTTTTATCTCTTCCTAGCGTACCTCATACCATACGCTAAATAAGAAAGTTAACATCTACTTCCGGTATAACCGGATGTAAATCGAAATTGAAAATATTTTTAAAAGAAGCGGCATAAACAATAACCAAATGAGCCCAAGTTTCAGAATTAAATTCATTCTACTAATTCATATACTAATAGCCCATCAACTTAAAAGACCCTATATATTAAGTATGTAAACATTGAAACAGCCACGAAACTAGCGAGCAATAGATGCGATTCTGCTCGCAATATTATTGTTTCCTACATTATCGACAACATACAGACCGAAAAGGCGCGACGTTGCCATTTAAGAAAATTACTGGGAACGAATTAACGTCCTCTCAGTGTACAACTGGGACACATAAGAGAGATCGAGAATCGTTACTTTAATACAATATTCACAAGGAACAATCGAATAATGTTTAAAAATTGTTGAACAATGAATTGCCTTAGCCTGTTAATGGTAAAGGGCAAATTACCCTTATTTAATCTAATGCAGAGAATGGTAGGTAAAACGGCGTACATTGAAGTGGTGTCGGTTTCCGTATCTGCAGAGGGATCGATTCTACATACATACATATATACATACATATTCCTACCAAATTAATGTTTTGTATTCCACTACGTATACACGGTGATGCAACCCATGCTGTGTAAATTGAACCCTGATTCAAAGCTCAGAACTACGTAATAGCATTGTCCCCTACCAACCAACCAATTTTTTTTGTGCACAACTGTTGATCGAATTAAAAACGCGTAATGTAATATCAACATGTTATATATAAATGTGCTTTAATATTGCGCCAGAACTGATTGTGATTGAATTCCCAATTTATTCAGCGTTGGTAGGTTCCTGAAATATTAATTTACCATCAGCACTGAAGCCATTAATGTGAGGACTATGTAATGTTAATAAAAATTGAAAGCCTATATAGGTATTATATTAAAATTTGCAGGAATTAATAAATAAAATCAATACCTGAGTAATTATAAATTTGATTGTACGACACTAAATCAAATTTAAATCAGCAAGGACCAGTCATCCAAGCGTAATTTCTTGATAATTATTTGAGGTAGATGTTTATTAGACGTGCCATTGTCTGTCTGAGGCACAAGTTCAATTATTTACACATACATATATTTGTGCAAGCTGGGAATGCTGTTAGTGTAAATGTAAAAGATGCTCGTAACGTTTAACAAGCACTTGAAGATGTTTGTGAGCATATCTAAAAGCAAATTCTTTTATATTAGGTACGTAGTACCTACATATTATGTACATACCATTCGTGACTTAAATGGATGTGATTCTATCAGAGGACATCTGTTATGCAGGTCCCATAACATCACCACCAATACCATAAAAGATCTTTCTTACTTGATTCTCTCTGGTACGTATGCAAATAAATTTAATTTTTTTCTAATTACTTACGATAAGAGTACCTAGGTAAGAGCGGAATTCTCATGAATAATTAATTAATTACGGCCTGTGGTGCTTATGCCTCGGAATTGCTTTCGCGACATGAACAATTAATGTGGTCTTGAGGCCAGTTAATTTTTTCTCTTTAATTATATTTGTATAGGCACTGGTAGGTAAATTCAAAATACACAACACAAGTACATTTTACAATTATAGGGGTTGATAAAACGAAAAAAAAAAATACACAATGAAGTAGATAACTATGTAAAGATTCAGAAAAAAGATTAAACTCTTTTTTCAAGAGTCAGTTTTTCAAAAAACACCCCAATTTACCAGACCAGTATCTGGATTGCTCTTAGGACCCCCAAATGCATCTGACAGATATTGCATAATTTACAGGACACCTTCTAAGTGTTAAAATTTCAAAATAAATTTTTTATGACCAACTTAGTGAATTAATTTTGGTATGCATACAACTGAGTGGGAGTGGAACAGTTTCTGGGGAGTTCAAGGAATTATTTAACTTTTCATGTCCGTTGTTCCAGTCTCTGTTCTTAGTTGGACTGACCACGAGAAACAATGGTCGTAAGATAAACAAGGAAATTTGAATAATTCAACAGTTCCATTGATTAATTCAGTTACCCAGTTAAGACTTTACTCACACTGTTTTAGTTGAAAACATTTGAAATTTAGATAGGCTATGTAACGATTCGACTGGACGAAATCTGGCAGATGTTTGAATGACAAAATTTCAAATATTAAACGTTTGAGGTAACACAAACTCAAAGAGGAATTTTATATTAGTTTCGAAAAAAGAAATCCAGTCGTTTGGAAAAAAATTTGACGATATTTCCATCGCAAAGTAGAATTTAAATTTAATACTTTTTAATTTATTTAAAAATTCAATAGGGTGCAATTGCTCAGTTGCTCTAATTGGAAATATTTCAATCTATAAGGCAGTTCATCTCAAAATAAGACAAAAATATTCTTTATAAAAAGACCTTATTGGTAATCTCAGTTTTATTTTTGTTCACCTTGAGCTTTTTCGATAAATTCAGTCGTGCTTGCTGTTATGTTTTGAGTTTGTTTGGGTTATTTCTGACGTTGAAATATAACACGAAGTAAGCAGAAGGAACATTATAAGGAAGAAAATAGAGTTTTGTGGTATTATTCGAAACCGTTAATCAACCTAATTAATTAAAAGGAAAACGGTTTTGGTTTCGACGAGAAGCTCACGTTGAGTTGAAGCTCAGGTGGCGTCAGAGAGATTAGGTCAAATTTCGACCAAGGTACTCTACGTACATCTGCGAGCTGGTCCGCTTTATTACTCAACACTTCCTTTACCTATATAGATTTAATACTTATCGTAAATAATGTGGACTACCTATCAAGACGGATTCTGTAAAGCGAATAATCTGCTATTTTATGGTGATCTCCGCTATATAAGGAGCGCATTGAATTACCCAATAAATCACAGTCGAATTAAACTATTTGCATTAAGTTCGCGCCAATTCTTCTTCTTCTTATTTTCTAGGGCATTCTACGACGTAATTGTATATGCATATGTATTAATTATGACTTCACGAATCCGAAATTATTTATTTATCGGGCCTTATTGGTTTGTTACGCAATAACACATTTAATAAGTACATAATTAATATAAAACTATGAATTAACTACGCCTTTACAATTAAGTATTTCAAAATTGGAGTGACCTTTAAATCAACTTTGACATATATTATTTTGGTAACTGTCCATTTTACTTAATAAAACAAGAAAACTGTCTTGAGATTTAATCAATAATTAGTTACTGTAGCAATAAATTTTAAATAAAATTCTTCATCAAGACAGTGAAAATTATTATAATAATTAATATTCAAATTAGTTGGACGACACAAAACTGATGAGGTGACAAATAAACCAGTTACCTATTTTATCATTATCCAGGTAGGATTTTAAAGAATTTGTTTCCTTTTTAACGCCTCATATTTTTTTTCTGTTTCTTATTACAACTGACTTTAATGATACAGGATGAACTAAAATATGTCGAAAAAATGATAATTTTTATACACTGTATTTAAGTTCTGTCAGGAACTGTAGTTGTTTGTTATTGGATATGTGGTAAATTTTGAATTCGTGACGAAAATTTACATACAAAGTGATGCTTTGTTTTAAATATTTTACCTATAGAATTATAATTTCTCATCGTGGCATAAGCCTTTAAGATTAAAGGTCATCAATTAAATTTATGAGAATCGTTAAAGATAATAGTTATCGTGATGTTGATTACAATCCGATGATTCATCCGCAGGTGTCTATCATTCATGATCACAAAATTAAAGTATGCAAACCCAAATATTACTCAGGCAACAAATTTTGATCATATTACAGTATGGTAACGATGCAATTTGTTTGTTAAAAATACTGCTTTTATCGATACTTCACTAATCAGTTGGTATGCTAGCTTGATATCAAGCTAACACTACACATAGCAAATTATAGTGCAAGTCAGAAATCGGAAGCGTATCTCGAAAAGGAAATGTCGTAGGATATTACTGTAAAGACCATAATTTGTCGCTAATTTGTCGCTGAAAGATGACACATGCAACGAATTTGTCGCTAGTCTTGTCTTCAACTGATAAGCAAAAAACTGCTGGAAAACCATGAAACTGGCACTACATATGGCATATCTCGAAAACGAAATGTCGTAGGATATTACTGTAAAGACGATAATTTGTCGCTGAAAGATGATACATTCAACGAATTTGTCGCTAGTCCCATCTTCAACTAATAAGCGAAAAACTGCTGCAAATTTTGGTCTTTACAGTATGTTTCTACTATATTTCTATTTTGAAATATGTCATATGCAGTGTCAGCTTATCAGCTGGAGATAAGACTAGCGACAAATTTATTGAATGTGTCATCTTTCAGCGACAAATTAGCGACAAATTATGGTCTTTACAGTAATATCCTACGACATTTCCATTTCGAGATACGCTTCCGATTTCTGACTTGCACTATAATTTGTCGCTAATTTGTTACCATATCCAAAAATTTATTATTATCCATAATAAGCTGGTATGCTAGCTTGATATCAAGCTAGCACTACACATAGCTTATCTCGAAAAATAACTGTCGTAGGATATTACTGTAAAGACCATAATTTGTCGCTAATTTGTCGCTGAAAGATGACACATTCAATAAATTTGTCGCTAGTTTTATCTCCAGCTGATAAGCTGACACGGCATATGACATATTTTAAAATAGAACTATAGTAGAAACATACTGTAAAGACCAAAATTTGCAGCAGTTTTTCGCTTATCAGTTGAAGATGAGACTAGCGACAAATTATTTGAATGTGTCATCGTTCAGCGACAAATTAGCGACAAATTATGGTCTTTAGAGTAATATCCTACGACATTTCCTAGCATGCCAGCTGATTATGGATAAACGGCACGAGCGACAAATTTTTGGATTTGGTAACAAATTAGCGACAAATTATAGTGCAAGTCAGAAATCGGAAGCGTATGTCGAAAAGGAAATATCGTATGATATTACTGTAAAAACCATAATTTGTCGCTGAAGGTTGACACATTCAAGGAATTTGTCGCTAGTCTTATCTCCAGCTGATAAGCGAAAAACTTTTGGATAACCATCTAACAATTAATGAAGCAGTTCTTTGCTACATTTGTTTTAAGAGATCAGATTTATTTACCAAATCTTTTAAATTAGGTTTTCTCTGTTTCTCCCAAGTTGAGCAACACTTTACCTTTTAAGAGTTTGGTGGCTTTCCAGCAGTTTTTCGCTTATCAGCTGGAGATAAGACTAGCGACAAATTCGTTGAATGTGTCAACTTTCATCGACAAGTTAGCGACAAATTATGGTTTTTACAGTAATATCATACGATATTTCCTTTTCGAGACACGGTTTCGATTTCTGACTTGCACTATAATTTGTCGCTAATTTGTTACCAAATACAAAAATTTGTCGCTCGTGCCGTCTATCCATAATCAGCTGGCATGCTAGGAAATGTCGTAGGATATTACTGTAAAGACCATAATTTGTCGCTAATTTGTCGCTGAAAGATGACACATTCAACTAATTCGTCGCTAGTCTTATCTCCAGCTGATAAGCTGACACTGCGTATGGCATAATTCAAAGTAGAAATATAGTAGAAACAAACTGTAAAGACCAAAATTTGCAGCAGTTTTTCGCTTATCAGTTGAAGATGAGACAAGCGACAAATTCGTTGAATGTGTCATCTTTAAGCGACAAATTAGCGACGAATTATGGTCTTTACAGTAATATCCTACGACATTTCCTAGCATGCCAGCTGATTATGGATAAACGGCACGAGCGACAAATTTTTGGATTTGGTAACAAATTAGCTACAAATATAGTGTAAGTCAGAAATCGGAAAAATAACTTTGTCGTGCTGGCTTGATATATGTACGTAAATCAAAGATTCTGAGAAGAAATAAACGTATTTCAGAAGCGTTTGAATTTATCAGTTCCATTAATATTTGAAGCAAAACGTAGCCGTGTGTGACGGCCGTCTCCCAATCGCAATCCGAATCCATCCTGTAAGATTTTCATTCGTCTTGAAATTTATATATCCTGTCGTTCTCGTCTTTTTTCCCCCCTTTCCCAAAACGAACATTCACCCTTGCTTGTTGAGGTCTTGGCCGGCCATTATATCAAAGAGAGGGAGCAATCTGCTTACAAACCGTTATTTTAGTACAAATTATTCAGACCATGGAGCTTTCAAGAGTCCCGAATGCCTCCTGAAACTCATAAATATCCCTCTGCGTTGGCATTTAATGCTCGGCTCTTCAGCTACGAACGTTATGTCCTGCCGAAGCCCGACATTACCCAGTAAAATCGTATACGGTCCGACCAAAACAATCCTCTTCCAAGTAATGTAGTAAACTTGCACCACAAATGGCTTGACTTCTACCGATCTCCGGATCTTGATTTCGATTTGCTACTACAACAGCAAAACGCTCCGATATCAAGACTCTTAGTATTAGCAATTACTGGTCTTGCAACAAACTGATAACGCTAAAGGTACTCACTTTAACCCGCTTCTACTACTACTAGGTAACTAACCATGCAGATAGTGCAGTGTGTGCATCCTTCCTTCACCCCTGGGACTTAGTTAGTTAGTTATTTTGAACATGTTCACTCTAACGATGAAACCCTATATGTTCTGCATGCTTGATAAACTTCACCTTTATTATCAACTGTTAAGTTTAATAAAATACCTTTCTGGTAAGTTTTCTTACGTGGTCTTATGTTACCTACTAGTTATTGGGCCATTATTTCTGTTACGTTATTATGTGAGCCAAAAGCACTCAACTTACATCCACTGCTTTCCTTTTTCTATACAATCAATATATATATCGAACCTAAAACCACCCTTTTGCAAACCAATTTCTTTTTCATTATTAAATAAATTAAAAATGTATTGTGACCAAAAATTCTGATCAGGTTTCAAAATTTTTCTGATGTCAAGTACATCCACCCAAATTTTTACTGATATAATAGGAATAATTTTGACCTGTCATCCTTATTGACATTTTTTGTAAAAGGACTGCCGTCCCTTTAATGTGGCTACCATGAGTAGGTAAAAAACTGATTTCAGTTTGAAGATAAACCCCTGAAACGTTTCATATGAGATTTCCTTTTTCAAAAGGCTGCCTGAAGAGTAAGAATGAATAAATGCTCCTCCGGCTTGACCTCATTTTGTCATCGCTTTCAACTATACTACGTAATGTCAAATGATGAATTTTAGTACGTTTCTTTTTAACGCAGTCAATCTTGGCGAGAGAATGCTGTAATTTAAATGGCGCAAGATACGAGGGTGAATGATGACGTTTCTCTCTTTTTACCCGTTCCATATTCTCTCTGTCCCTCTTTCGATTCACACCTTTGATGAGATAGTTTTAATTCAATGTCGGCTTTGTACCAATTTATGAGGGTTTAAGGCAGTGCGAAATTGCACCGTTTGCGGATTAATTCGTACGTTCTACTAGCGAGATGGTAAGCTAGTCGAATACCCGACCATAAATTGTTTGCGATGTAATACCAAAGTAGTGCATGTACAATATTGGATATAAAAGCATTCTTACTCAGATAAACCGAACTCATTAATTTATCTACCCTTACTTCTTTTTACCATGTTTGAAGCCGCCACTAAAGTTTGCTAAAGTTCTAAACTGCAAAATTAATGAGCTATTTTAAATAAAAACCAACTAAAAGTCAATACGACGGTATCTTTGTGTAGCTCGCTGTGTAACCGCCGTGGGCTATAAACCGATAAGCCAAAAGGTCGTAAAATAAAATTTAAACGCACATAGACCTTTTATAAGCAAAATATTTCGAGAAGTTTTTAAAAAAACGAATAAACGTTGTAGTGAATATAAAAAATTAATACTAGCAGTTATAATTGTTAAAAAAATTTGTTACACTAAATTGTAATCAGTTACTTAGTTAACCCGTTAATTTTTTCTGTAATACTCATTCATTGACAATTAATTAATTAATTAATTGAAAGGTTATGTACATTTTATTTATGAGACACCCTGTATACAGTTTTGGGATGTAGACCAAAAAATCTTTAACATTCACAAACTGACGTCGAAGTTTTTCGCTGGTAAAAAGCTCAAGGATCGGAATCCCGAGTGGATCACTTTTTAATCCGCTTAAAAGCCCTCTATTCCAAGTTGTTAAAACTTTGATTGGATTATTTCCAAAGGCCTACAGTATTTTTAATATCTTGACAATTTTAATGTAGCTATGTATTTTCGGGGAGTATATTTATCAACAATAGAAATATGTTGAAATTATAATAAAAACCCATAGTTTTCCATTTCCATAAGGATACTTAATATAATGGTAATTAAAGTGAATACATTGAATTGATACAGGGCAGCAGTAATAATTTGCTGTAGGGGTCGTAAAGGTTTTTATGAGACGATAATGAGTAGTTGTTATTCTCTACTGCAATAGTAAATTTTTTTAAATGAATAAACAAATTATGAACATTTGATACCATTTTATTATTTTGGGAACCTCATTTCATAAATGATGACAAAAACACAATGGAATGTTTCACCAGTTTATTGATAGACTCAACAATTGTTTCGGTCATGGACCATTATCAAGAGTACAAAATTAAATTATTACTAAAATTTAAAACTTTTTACAGACATATATATACCTACTACGTCTTACATAGGAGGAGAGGGGATGGTTCAGATACTATTTCAAGTTGACTGTTTACTAAATTATGTTTTTGAGCTAGGGCTTTCTTGATTTCTAAATTTTCCAACAAATTTAATTTTCTACTTTTAGAAACGTTACAATGTAGAATTTTGATGTTTTCCTGATCTAAATTGTGGTCGGAGTCAATGCAATGTTCTGAAAAACCTGTATTTTTTACTTTTTTATTTATACTATTAACATGTTCTTTAATCCTAATCTCAAGAGCCCTCCCACTCTGTCCTATGTAAGTCGCATCACAGTTTTTACAAAATAATTGGTAGATACCGCTTTTTTGTAACAAGTCTTTTTTGGGTTTGTTGTTAACCAAGAGATTTTTAAGATTGACGTTATTGGTTTCTATTGCGTGAACTCCTAAGGATTTTAATTTGTTTTTAAATTTAATGCTAATTTTGTTAACAAAATTTATTGGGGTAAAAGAGTTAACTGAAGATTTTGGAATATTCATGTAAATTGACTTAGACACAATTATGTTGTTTTTTCGTGCAATTACTAGTCTAATAGATGAATCATACACAAAACTCAGAACAGATCCAACCAAAAAATTTCAAAAATTGGTTGCCAAAATACTCAATTCAGACGATTCTTGGATTAATAAAAACCACAAATTCATGTATAAAAACCTTAACCCCTCAGCTCCGATTCTTTATGGACTTCCTAAAATTCATAAAGAAAATATACCCTTAAGGCCGGTTGTCTCATATATTCAAGCACCGTGCTACAAAATATGTCGTTTAACAAACGGAATTTTACTTAATTCAATAAATTGTCACTCCCCATTTAGCGTAAAAAACTCAATAGATTTTGTTAATAAAATTAAAGATCTTAAAATACTTCTCAATTACATCTTAGTGTCCTTTTTATGTAAAAAGTCTTTTTAGATCTATCCCAACTCAAAAATTGATTCCAATAATTCATAAAAAAATTGCTGAAAGTACGCTTAATAATTCTGAAAAACAAGATCTTGTAAAATTGATGGAAACATGCTTAGACCAAAATTATTTTCAACTCAATAATGATTTCTACAAACAGAACAACGGCCTCCCCATGGGGTCACCTTTTTCACCCATATTAGCGGAAATATACATGTCTAATTTTGAAGATACATTATTTGCTTCCAAGAATTGTTTATTGAAGTACATAATATCTTGGCATCGTTACGTAGATGATGTGTTCGCCGTATGGGGTGGCACACAAAGACAAATAGACACATTTTTGAATTTCCTAAATAGTTTAGATAATGACATACAATTTACTATCGAAAAAGAAAACAACAACAGTTTAAACTTCTTAGACCTTAAAATATCAAAAATTAATGAAAAACTTGACTTTAACATCTACAGGAAACCAACAAGTACGGACACAATTATTCCATCAGATTCATACCACCCGTTACAAACTAAATATGCAGCCTTATCAATCGTTTGTTAAACACACCTCTTAATGATAAGAATTACCATATTGAAGTAAACACAATAAAAGTAATCGCCAAGAACAACGGCTTTAACCCAAATATTGTAGACAGGCTAATTGCACGAAAAAACAACATAATTGTGTCTAAGTCAATTTACATGAATATTCCAAAATCTTCAGTTAACTCTTTTACCCCAATAAATTTTGTTAACAAAATTAGCATTAAATTTAAAAACAAATTAAAATCCTTAGGAGTTCACGCAATAGAAACCAATAACGTCAATCTTAAAAATCTCTTGGTTAACAACAAACCCAAAAAAGACTTGTTACAAAAAAGCGGTATCTACCAATTATTTTGTAAAAACTGTGATGCGACTTACATAGGACAGAGTGGGAGGGCTCTTGAGATTAGGATTAAAGAACATGTTAATAGTATAAATAAAAAAGTAAAAAATACAGGTTTTTCAGAACATTGCATTGACTCCGACCACAATTTAGATCAGGAAAACATCAAAATTCTACATTGTAACGTTTCTAAAAGTAGAAAATTAAATTTGTTGGAAAATTTAGAAATCAAGAAAGCCCTAGCTCAAAAACAATTTAGTAAACAGTCAACTTGAAATAGTATCTGAACCATCCCCTCTCCTCCTATGTAAGACGTAGTAGGTATATATATGTCTGTAAAAAGTTTTAAATTTTAGTAATAATTTAATTTGGTACTCTTGATAATGGTCCATGACCGAAACAATTGTTGAGTCTATCAATAAACTGGTGAAACATTCCATTGTGTTTTTGTCAACATTTATTTTATCATGTTTCACAAAAAGTGCACCGCAATAAGTATTAATATTATTAAAACCTCATTTCAGTCGTTACGAGAGCCTTTTCGTTCCATGCGACAGGGGGTGAAATATTGTCAAGCAAATTGCTTTTGTCTGAGCGTTATAAAGAATAAATTTCAGTGTTCAGTTAGTTTTACCAGAAACTACCTTTACAGCTCTTTTCGAATGCAAATGGCTTCGAATTATTAACACATAAATACTCTGTAGTACTGCTGCTCTTGACACATTTGTACTAAGATACAATTTCTTACGAACGTTATACACGGTTTTCTCGCAAAATTATATCATGTAAGCCCCGAAAACCATTTGCAGATGAAAGGAGTGAGAACATATTTACCCGCAAGCGTTTCCAGTTCAGATGTTCAGCTTCAGAATTGATTATAACAGTCGCGGACCTTTACTACCACTACCCTTACTAAGTACTCCATATTATGGAACTCATGTATACGTAGGTATTAAAAAGAACACTTCTATTGTGTGGAATAGCAAGGTCTCCTTAATAGTGATAGTGAGCAAAAATGGTCCTGATCTTGCATAGCTAGACTAAGATCGAGCTGTGCTCACAGAATGAAATAAACACGACTAAAACAAGGAATAAGGCTAGTAGATATATATAGGGTGGTTTCTGAAGTAGTTGTGGATAATTTTTCAACATTAAGGGGATGGTTATTATTATTATTTTGTGTAAAATGATTACATATTCACTTGAAACTTATTAGAAAAGGAATATTATTATTAGATAGTAAAGTGTTTGTTCGATGGTTCATTTTCTTGGCTACTTTTACCCGGTTTCCGCCTTATAAATATACAATAGAATAGAATTGAAAGCATTCCCTTTAGTTGGTAAGAGGGAGCAAATGAATCCGATCGGGAACGTATCGCCTTTCCGATGTGTGTACGAACGTATAAACGTGTGAACGCTAAACAACAGTCGGGTAAATTGAACGTACGGTTTCCTGGGAATTACGAAATCGAACGAGTATTAAAGGCAATTTTATGCGAATTTTATTCGGAAAGGGGGTGTTCGAAACAAGCCAGTGACAAAGCTAACTCTCCGAAATGGAGAATTATTTGTCCCTGCATCCGCACTGCTGTAAAACTTCGATCTCGATTGCACCAATTCTTTACGGCTGCGTTAATTTTCGGTCGTACGTAGGTACATAAATGCATTCATAAATTCCGCAGATTTTTTTTATTTCAAGTTCCACTCTCATGTAGCCACATACGTTTCGCTTTTGAAACTTTTCATGAAGCGGAATGAACATAACAGTACTATAATTAACAGCACGCGAAACGGAGAAAAGTTTGGATTGAATAGAAGAGTGTGTTATCCGGCTGAATCAAAATTACCCTATCTGGCCGCAGACACACACACACACATATGGTCCTTTAATTTTCAGCTTTTTTATTTTAATATTGGGGCTTTTCAAACTAACTAACTAAAATGTTATTGTGCAACTTTATAATTATAAAATAATTAGAGGGCTACGAAACCAATCCTGTGAGCATTTCATTAAAATTCTAATATTTACAGGAACCAGCAACACATCGGGTTAATTCAATTTACCACTAATTCCATGAAAAAAAATGTGAAAGTACTAATTCACTTAATGGAATCTAGCTTGACGATATACGGCGGCACCTTTTGGCACAATGTCGTCACTTATTACATGAGTATCAATAAAAAAATTGCTTAAGACATTCAACAATATTTCATGACAATTCAAATACTTATTATGTACATGAAGTTGATAAAAGACAGGTGGTATAAATGAATCTTTCTCTTTTTCTCATTATGCTCATACTTGTGCTTCTAACACGTCTCTAGCTAGTCATTTATGTCAACCTGTTTCCTACTGATTTCCATCACCCCCTCCACTTTTAACTTCTACTTATAAAAGGATTATCGTGCCATTATATGCGGAGTGTGTTATTAGCAAATTTAACTGCAGTTAAATGCAGCTTCTTATTAATATTCATATTAAACCTTGTTCTCAATGGGGTGCAATTTTACATGGCTATTACTCGTATAGCCCTCAATTTAAAAAGAATTAAAAAATGTTTCTTAAAACATTCAAGAATATTTCAAGATAATTCAAATATTTATGTGACATGAAGTCGATGTAAGATAGGTGGTATAAATATATCTTCCTTTACCTCCCTTCATGCTCATATTATTTGAGTTTCTAACACGTCTCTAGCTAGTCATTTATGTCAACCTGTTTCCTACTGATTTCCATCACCCCCTCCACTTTTAACTTCTCATTATAAAAGGATTGTCGTGCCATTATGTGCGAAGTCTGTTATTAGCAAATTTAACTGCAGTTAAATGCACCTTCTTATAGAAATTAATATTAAACCTTGTTGTCAAAGGGGGTGCAATTTTACATGGCTATTACTCGTATAGCCCTCAATTTAAAGAAAATTAAAAAATGTTTCTTAAAACATTCAAGAATATTTCAAGATAATTCAAGTATTTATGTGACATGAAGTCGATGTAAGACAGGTGGTATAAATGGATCTTTTCTTTTTCTCATTATGCTCATACTTGTGCTTCTAACGCGTCTCTAGCTAGTCATTTATGTCAACCTGTTTCCTACTGATTTCCATCACCCCCTCCACTTTAAACTTCTCATTATACAAGGATTGTCGTGCCATTATGTGCGGAGTCTGTTATTAGCAAATTTAACTGCAGTTAAATGCAGCTTCTTATAGAAATTAATATTAAACCTTGTTGTCAATGGGGGTGCAATTTTACATGGCTATTACTCGTAAAGCCCTCAATTTAAAGAAAATTACAAAATGTTTCTTAAAACATTCAAGAATATTTCAAGATAATTCAAATAGTTATGTGACATGAAGTCGATGTAAGACAGGTGGTATAAATGGATCTTTTTTTTTTCTTCCATTAGGGCTCATACTTGTGCTTCTAAGGGGCGTCTCTAGCTAGTCATTTATTGTCAACCTGTTTTCCTACTGAATTTCCCATCACCCCCTCCACTTTAAACTTCTCATTATAAAGGATTGTCGTGCCATTATGTGCGAAGTCTGTTATTAGCAAATTTAACTGCAGTTAAATGCAGCTTTTTTTAGAAATTAATATTAAACCTTGTTGTCAATGGGGGTGCAATTTTACATGGCTATTACTCGTATAGCCCTCAATTTAAAGAAAATTAAAAAATGTTTCTTAAAACATTCAAGAATATTTCAAGATAATTCAAATATTTATGTGTAAGAAGTCGATGTAAGACAGGTGGTATAAATATATCTTCCTTTACCTCCCTTCATGCTCATATTAT
The DNA here is from genome assembly GCA_029378335.1 of Agrilus mali. NCBI lineage: Eukaryota > Metazoa > Arthropoda > Insecta > Coleoptera > Buprestidae > Agrilus > Agrilus mali. Next base: position 2,801,749 of record CM055655.1, on the reverse strand, counting down.
TTGTGTTTCTAACACGTCTCTAGCTAGTCATTTATGTCAACCTGTTTCCTACTGATTTCCATCACCCCCTCCACTTTTAACTTCTCATTATAAAAGGATTGTCGTGCCATTATGTGCGGAGTCTGTTATTAGCAAATTTAACTGCAGTTAAATGCAGCTTCTTATAGAAATTAATATTAAACCTTGTTGTCAATGGGGGTGCAATTTTACATGGCTATTACTCGTAAAGCCCTCAATTTAAAGAAAATTAAAAAATGTTTCTTAAAACATTCAAGAATATTTCAAGATAATTCAAATATTTATGTGACATGAAGTCGATGTAAGACAGGTGGTATAAATATATTTTCCCTTTTACCTCCCTTCATGCTCATATTATTTGTGTTTCTAACACGTCTCTAGCTAGTCATTTATGTCAACCTGTTTCCTACTGATTTCCATCACCCCCTCTACTTTTAACTTGTCATTATAAAAGGATTGCCTTGCCATTGTATGCGCAATTATTTATTAGCAAAATATATTATTAAACCTTGTTGTAGGGATGCAATTCTACTTTACCGAAATCTAATTTTTCCATGTCTAGGCACATAAAAATATAAATGTATATATATATATATATAGAGTTAGGAAGTTGTTCGATGCAATTTAAACTACGATTTAATAAAAATCGTGGCACACACGACATAATATATAATGGCAGCGTGGCGGGTCGCGTTCGTTGGAGTGGTGGCACTTAAAATTGGCGTAACGTGACGGGGGGTTGCGCTAGATGGAATGGGGTGGCGCGAGGTGGCGTGCTGAAATCAGCCGAGACATGAAAATATGCCATTACAAACGGATTTCACGTCAGATCGGAGAGCAAAGGGAACAGCGAGCACGAAGGACACTTGATTAAAACCATTCGTGTAAGTACATTCATTAGGCGTCGCCAGCGGTGTTACGGGCGTCGGGACGCCACCGACCACCACCGCCTCCAGCTATATACGTATATACACATAGGCGTTGGTTTCCTTATTTCAGTTAGTTAGTTAGTTACTACGTTACGTCATGATTTATGACATGGTGGATTATCTTCCGATCTTCTACCATGTAATCCAACGAGAGAAAAGTAATACAAGTACATAGACACCTTCAATAACTCGGATCGCGTTTCTTTTATAATTAACTAAGTGAACCGAGACAAGCAATTGTTTAAAATGGGGGAAGTCCCGCGCCCGGTTCGCCATTGCTATCGCCACCGCCACGTCGGCGTTCTAGTTGAATCCACCATCAGTTTTGACCGACTCCCGTCTCGCTCGCACCCTCTACACCAGGGCAGGTTTTAATGTAACAGGAATTTAATTAGGGAACTTCTGTTTTGATCGCGATCTTCCTTTATAGTCATTGTTCATTATCGCTAATTAAGGGTGGTTATATTAACTGATCCACCTCTAATGCGGAACTGGAACTTTTCCTGAAATTCATTCTTGCTTTTGTTTTCGCGGTTCTTACAGCTCGAAAAATAATAGCCATTCACGAATTATGGAAACAAAGACGTTGCAATCTTGTAAGGGATCGGAATTTTATTTGTAGAACTCCAGTTCGTCAGGACTTTTTAAGTCATCTTTTGTCTCAAATACTTAGGTGACATTTCAGTTAACAAATTCAAAGAGCTCATACTTTAATTAATTTAATTATTTTCTACTAAGCTTCCCTAGTTCATCATTTTTTCAGCTACATGTCTTTATTATTAATTTTATCTTAAAATACCAGTCCACCCAACTACCTAATTAATCATATAAAAGGCCACAAATAACCCGCCTTTTAGTTGTCACATTATTTGGGGGTTGATGGGCAGCAAAGTCTAGAGCCGAAACAGTAATAATAGATAGTGAGGGGTGTCCTCATGTTCTAGTGGCAGTTTACTTTTGGTAACATTCGTGTTGTGCCCGTTATATGATTCGGTCTTAAGGGCAGTCGGTCACGTTTTATCATCGCAGTAACGCCGTCTGTGACACCGACTCGAAATGGATCTCTTTTCGTGTGGAGAAACAAGGCTATCCCTCCGCACATGACGTCCCACGAACGGATAACTACCCTGATAATGGACTAAAATGGTGTGGAAGATAAATGACGTTTGCCACTGCCTACCCCTACCCCCAAACACCACCGCCTCTGGCTGCTGATACTGCTACTCATGATGATTCTTACGTTCCTGCCTGAAATGTTTCTTATTCTTACGCAACTTTCAGTCTGATTTAAAGACTTGAAGGTTAGGGATAGAATGAGTAATGACGCAACAAAGTGCGCCATGGAGTTACACTTTTTTCAAATTAATATGAATTAATTAGTTTTTAATTAATATGAGACATACCTACAGACAAGGCAAAAAATTTTGGAGAATGTGTTCCAGGAACTTTAAGGCTTCAAAATCGTAAAGGTGCAGTGAGAAAGGATTTATGTAAAAGTCGTGTAGAGTCGTGTTAAAGCCCCCTGCGCAGTGCGATGCGCGAGATCAGCCAAAGGCGGAACATGTATTTGGGCAGTTACTTAAAAATGACTCGTAAGACTCTGATAAGCTTCTAATAAGTTGTGAACCTTCTAACTTCAATTTTAGGCTTGTTAACCACCCCTTTGTTGTTCTCCAGCAATATATAACATACTCCTTCGTTTAAATTCGGTTTGATAGATATATTAAAAGCTAATAAACAATTTCTATCGTATAATACTATAAGTGGAAGATGTTTTTGTTGGTTGGCTAATTTTACTTCACTTTGAGGGCTTATAAGATCTTATCGATCCCATCAAATTATAATGAGATAATAACTAATGCAAGGTCTCTACATTGTTTATTATTCGAAAACGGTATTAGGTCTTACGTTATAAGTTCGAGAAACATCATCAAACTTATAATAAGTCGATTATATCATGCAATTTGCAGAGTTATATGTACATGTAAAGTACGTATACGAAGATACGTAGGTAAGTAACTTGTGTGGCTGGCAAGAAGGAGATGGCATTATTACCCATCTATTCAGTCCTTTGCCCTTATATTATATTCCCGGTCTCATCATCCGGTTAACGACGGCATTAACGTAATTACTCTAATACTCGTTCTCTTTATGTTTGTAAATATTTGGAAAAACTAATTTCCAGAAGTGTCTGTCAAAGAAGAACAGGAAACGTGGGACTATTTAACGGAAAGGGGGCGTTATACTCTAATGGTATCGATTTTTCTTGGAAATCAAAAAATTAGGGGATGTAATATTTTTGGTCGTTCTTTATTTATTAATAAGTTCGTCCTCAGTAAGTGTTTTTCTTTAATTAATAAGGGATCCAAGTAAAATAAAGAAAGTCACAAAAAGAGGTCCCTGTTAGGTAAAGATACATTTCGTTTTGTTTTAAAAAAAATTAGCAGTCGATCGTTCCTTTTAATATCAATTCATGTGAAAACAATTGTTCAGCGACCTCATAGTTCGCCAGTTTATTATTTTCCTATACAATCTGGGTGAACATTTCGATTTTCGATGTCAAATTGCTTGAACGTGAAATTTTAAGTGGTGTCAATTAAATCAATTAAAATCCAAATTGAAAATAAAACACAAAGAATGGCTGCAGAGTACCAGTATGGAATGACGTTTTAGTTGCCACTGAAAATGGCATTTAAGGGCCCTATTGTGTAACGCACTTCAAATTCATGCACTGTCCAATTGTCACCCTGATAAAAAGTCAAAAAAGCTTTCACAAATCCTGACAAAATACAATAGAAACTTTTGATTGCAAATAATTCAACTATTGGTACCAAACAGGACTACCATCGAATGAAAAAGCTAATTGAGAGCTAATTAATAATTATAAAAAAATGCATACAGTGAACGGAGTCAGTTTTCGGTTAAAACGAAAATTAATAAAAACAAACTAAAATTTTCTAAGTAATTAATTGTTTGGATTACGTAATTAAATGTGTAGAAGTAAAAATCGTTAAATAGTATAATTATTTTAAATTGTAAAAGTCAAATTAAATCGAACAAAGTTGCACTGCACATAAGTTGAGTTCGAAACTGCAATTAAAAGTTAGTTGCAATTAAACTTTATCGTAACTGAAATGTTAGAATTAACTACTGGATATTTAATTAAGTCATCAATTGATTAAAAATTCAATTAGCTCGTAGCCTAAAACATTCATTACCTATCGTAATAAAATAATAAATAACCACTAGATTTTAAATTAAAACCTTTTTAACAACTGTAGAGGTAATTCATTATCTGGTGAACCTTAAGTCCTTTAAGACAATTTAGTTGATTCCTTTTAATTTTTTTTTATTATAATTGAGTTATTTATTTCATTTTATACACCCCTGAGAAAAGGTAATATTTATAATTGATATTAATTATTATAATTTATTAAAACATGCAAGTTAATCAGCTAATTGCCCGACAAGGTCGGACTAATAAGAAAATATTATTTTAGTTTAATTTTGTAGTAGATCTAAGAACAAAAAGAAAGTGGTGCGTATCCAGGGACGTCATCCATATCTCCCTTTACCTTTTTTTAGAAAAATATCTTCTATTATAATCCTCTAACATGTAGAGGTTGTTCAGCATCTTAAAAACTAATAAAATTCAGGACCGAACTGACAAAAAACGTGTATGTTAAATTAATATTCGTAATATAAAATCAGTGTCATAATTCATTGAAACATACAGGGTTTTTCAAGTTGATGGGCTATTAGAAGTATATGAATTAGTAGAAGGAATTAAATTCTGAAACTTGGGCTCATTTGGTTATTGTTAAGGCCGCTTCTTTTAAAAATATTTTCAAGTTCGATTTACATCCGGTTATACCGGAAGTTGATACCAACTTTGTAATTTTAAATGGAATGGTATATTTTTTACGCTGAATTCGAATAAAACGTGTAATTCTAAGGTAAGTTTGATGACCAACTTGTACACCTATGACGATCGGTTTCTGAGTTAATTTAATTTATAGAAAAAAAATCGCTACCGCAACCCAAATTATAAAAAATCATAACTTCCACAAAATACGACTTAGAGTGTTGAAATTTTTCCCTAGTAATAGCTGAATATTAGTGCTAACGCCTTGACAAAATTGAATTAAATAATTTATACAGGGCGTTCAAAATAAAATTCTAAAATTGAAAAACTTCAAACACGAATTACTTCGTTTTTTCAAATGGCACCTACTATTTTTTATTTTTTCAATCGATTCCTTTTTTTATTCTCTTTCGATCCATATGGATACTTCCTATTTTATTTGAAAATTTTGGAATAATTTTGAATTATTACTTAAAATAGGAAGTATCCATATAGATCGAAAGAGGATAAAAAAACGAATCGATTGAAACATTAAAAATGGTAGGTGCCATTTGAAAAAACGAGTAATTCGTGTTTGAAGTTTTTCAAATTTAGAATTTTATTTTGAACGCCCTGTATAAATTATTTAATTCAATTTTGTCAGGGCGTTAGCACTAATATTCAGCTATTACTAGTAAAAATTTCAACATTCTAAGTCGTATTTTGTGGAAGTTATGATTTTTTATAATTTGGGTTGCGGTAGCGATTTTTTTTTTATAAATTAAATTAACTCAGAAACCGATCGTCATAGGTGTACAAGTTGGTTATCAAACTTACCTTAGAATTACACGTTTTATTCGAATTCAGCGTAAAAAATATACCATTCCATTTAAAATAAGAAAGTTGGTATCGACTTCCGGTATAACCGGATGTAAATCGAACTTGAAAATATTTTTAAAAGAAGCGGCATAAACAATAACCAAATGAGCCCAAGTTTCAGAATTGAATTCCTTCTACTAATTTATATACTTCTAATAGCCCATCAACTTGAAAAACCCTGTATAAGTTGATCAGTTAACTCCTGGACTAATAAGATTCAGGGCCGGACTATTAAGAAATGTATTATTAAATTTTAATGTTAGCTGCATTAGGTACTAATATACATGTAAAATGTTATTATTGTATCTGGTTAAATAATATAAAATAAAAATTTATATGTGCGTTAGGTTACGGTACGTAAAGGTCCCATTCTCTCACCTCCCCCTCACAGGCTTTATTTAGAAAAATGTTGTTTTTTTAAGAATATGTGCTAAACTCAACAAAACCTATAATTCCTTATATTCCAAACACTAAAGAGGAAAAGAGGGGAGTGGAGTGAGAGACGGAACCTTTACACACTATAACCTACCTTACATGTCACAGAGTGAATAAATTCATGGTCAGTCCATCTAATAATATATAATACAAAATAATAAAAAAATAATTTCTTTTTATGTCTTACAAGCCGAAGTGCATATTGTGAACAAGGTATGGAATACACTTTTTCAACCACATTTATTTGAAAATATTTGTTGCTTCTCTCAAAACTGTCCTAAATTAACGGAATTCTGAAAATCTTTTGAACAAAAGGTAACATCCCTTAAAGAAGTAAATTTCATTTATTGGAATTGTATGAAAAGGTACCTATGTGGAGATATTTGTATGAATTTTACCATGTCCCTATGGTTTTCGCAGTCTATCATAAGGACAGCGAATATTTTAAAATCTTAATAAAAATTTTTTACTTGTTTATACCTATCCCTAGTTTTATTACCACACGGTTGCAACGAGATGGAAAGGAAACGGTTTTTATGAATCCTGTCGATGTGCCTGTGCCTTGTTGGTGTTGGTAAATGTGCCAGGCAGTACGTATGATAACAATTGAGGTCGGAGATCCTTAATAGCAAAAATTACAATGAGGTGATCGTAAAGGGCGGTGTGGATTAAAACTGGAACGAAATAACTAATGTTGAAATAAAGCTACATAAATCTTTGCTTCGGGGATCCCCTGCATTCGCGGACTAATGTAAATTTACATAAATTTCCATAAAAATGAACGTATAGAGTTTATGCTGAAGAACGTCTACTGTAGGTACAGCGTCGTTTCCTACTAAATTGCTAATTATGTCACTTAATTTGAATGAACATGCAACTCACCCTGTTCGGTTGTGATCCTCTTTTGGCCGCGGATAACTAAAGATTTTCTCCGCAAATGGAACCGCCAACGCGAACTTATGTTTTATGAATCGTTCTTTAAAAATAGTACGATACTTTAATTAAACAACCGCCGCTTTTACCATTTAATGGCTTTAATCCAACTTTGAATAAGAAAACGTTCCAGTTGAGGATGTTAGCCATTTACCTACTTACTTATATTTTCATAAAAAAAATTAAAAAACTTTTATGGTTTTACTTTACTTTTTAACATGAACGTCGCACCTACCTACGTAGAAATCAATAATATTTGTTTTTTTGTCAATCAATTAAAAAATAATTATATAGTTTTGTATCTTTTGAAAGTGTGTGACGTTTGGAAAATCAACAACATAAAACAACGTGTAAGGGTACAATTCATTACCGCCTTTTTATTAAACTCGAGTAGTAAAGTCTAAAGTATTTACGTTGGTAGTAAAAAGTGTTTAACAGTTGGTAGGGATGATGAACACATTTAGCGAATACAGACTCGGTATGTGGACGAATGAATTTTTAAAAGGGCCATTAGTGCTTTTTACGTTTCGAAGCACTCAAAATTAAGAGAAAATTAGGATGTAGTGGAAAACATAAGGCTGGCACGTCGTCACTTCCTAATACCTACAGCAGGATAACCCGCGGGTGGAATGTTTTTTAGCCGTCGGGAGAGAGAGGGTTCGTTCGGCTGTTCGCATACCTAAACAACCCTTTTTAAAAGAACGAAATAATTTCGACTTCCCAAACAGGAATATTAGGTAAAAACACCTGGGACAATGCAAATTAATTAAATTGTAAACACTTTTACTAATTCTCGAAAAGGTAAAAATTATTTAGGTGATCTATAGGGTAACAACTAATTTTGAACACTCAAGCTGTGTAGACATTTGTGATAATTCTGGATTTTTTAACATTTATATGTACTGGGAACACTGTTGTGGATTTGAATTAAATTACGAAAGGAAATTTGCAATTAAAAAAATATTCACTTGACCAAGAAGTGACAGTAAAATTTAAATCCCACCAAAAACATTTTCATGTAAAAATATTGCCAAGACGAGTGTACATAGCTTACCCTGTGAAAAAGTTATCAGATCTCGTATAAAGCCAAGCTCTAAAGACTACACGCTCTAAACCTACAAGCTCTACACTTGACTACACCTTAATAAAAATCTATGAAAAAGTGGTCATATCTCATGTAGAGTCAAGATTCTTGATCTATGTGCCCTTACTTTACCAAGCCTAACTTCACATACTCTACATTTTAGTCAAAACGTGTGGCTTGGCCGTTTTATTTCACACACGATGAACGAATGCCTATGAAATCTTCGTAACGGTAGCAAAACGGGCAAGTCACACGTTTTGACTAAAATGAAGAGTATGTGAAGTTAGGCTTGGTAAAGTAAGGGCACATAGGTCAAGAATCTTGACTCTACATGAGATCTGACCACTTTTTCATAGATTTTTATTAAGGTGTAGTCAAGTGTAGAGCTTGTAGGTTTAGAGCGTGTAGTCTTTAGAGCTTGGCTTTATACGAGATCTGATAACTTTTTCACAGGGTAAGCTATGTACACTCGTCTTGGCAATATTTTTACATGAAAATGTTTTTGGTGGGATTTCATTTATTTTTGTTGTTAAGTTGGTTAATGGACTTTTTTGAATAATTTGGACCAGTAACTAAAGTCACAAATAATACGAACGAATTATAGAATTATTACGACGATACGATACGACTACGAAATTACGAATATGAAATGCAAATATTTCCTAACAATCGATCATCATTCACAGTAGAAAAATATCGATAGCCTATTTCAAAATACATACAGCGCCATCTAGTGACGTCGGCTGATGTCACCGTCACTATTATACCGTGTTTAAACTTTCACCCCATTTTTAAGAGTAAGGGGATGATTTTCAAAAAAATATGACGTTTATATTTTTTTATTTGCTATAAGTATTTTATTATTTTTTTCATATATCTAGCTTTTCAATCGTTATTACTGCATGATTATGTAGTTAGTGCAAATGTAGTGCAAGTCTCATACAAACTTCCACCTCCTCTTCCGAGGGGATAGGTTAGGTTAGGTTCGGTTTTTTATTTTTTTTGTTGTCCTTGTAGTAATATTAGCTTATATACCAAATTTCGGTGTTCTAGGACTTCAGGAAGTACCTTAAGAATTTTGATGATCAGTGAGTGAATTAGTGACGAAATCGGGGGTTTTTAGACATTAATAATATCTAAAGTATAATAGCTACGACATTCAAACTTTGTATGTTTAATGATTGTACTGGTGTCATTATATCTTTAAATTTTTAACTATTTAGCATCATCCAAACCAAAGTTATGAGAGTTCAAAAAACGACGAAACGTTTCGAGAAAAGGTAGGTAGTGCCCTTGCGCTCCGCTTGGCTCGTCTTGGCGGGGGCACTCCCGTGCCCCCAGATAAACAATAACCTATTCCAATTAAAAAATAAACGACTTGAGCGATTTTTTACATCATTATATTGCACTAAAAGATATTCTGTATCAATTTTCTGAGCTACAACAACATGATACATTAAAAAAAATTTTATAAGAGACTATTTAAATAGGTATAAAAGACTAAAATGATCATGAAACATTCACTTGTTGGGGCTCGTAGGTAATTTAAAAATCAAGAATAATCTTAATTGGCATTCATATTCAGCCCAAGTTCAGATTTTGACCAAAAAATTACAGATGAATGGGTTAAGGTGGTGATATGGGTTCCCCTCCTTGTTTACTCTAATAACTACCAGTTCCCTGACATTTATTACGTTTTTCTTAACTAATAAAGCAGATTAACGGTCAATATTATCATTCCATTCTATAATTATAATCCTCTACTCCGAATTGTTTTTTTTTTCTGGATTATCCCCAAATAGGAATGCAGGTAGAACTTCCCTCAATATTTATAAGTGAACAAAGTGTTGAAGTTGTGTTTCACACTTTCATACACATTATTTTTTTAATCATTCTGCAATATCGACGAGGTGCAAAAGTTCTGAAGGATTTTTATTCGAAAAGTTCCGAACTCATCAAGCCGAGCAGTTTCCAGTTTGTTGTTAGCGATTCATGTGCAGCAGTCCCGCTTCTAATTTTAAAACCACTGGCTAGTATATTTTGCATTTAATTAAACTACGATTTTTCCTGATAACCGTACGTTTCAATTTCGAACTTTATTGACTTCAGAGGGCACCAGCTCGAGTTATGACTGACGTATGCATTCGATTATTTCCGATTTAATCATACTTGAATCAACAATCCCCTCGTGTTTCGATGATACTTACTTAATTATATGTGTAGGTATATAAAAGAATGTTACTAAAAAGGGCTGTTGTTCTCTCGTTCGTGTCATTCCCATCAGAGAATTTAATACCAAGTGGATACCTTGTTAATCCTTGAATTCCTTTCGCCTTGGACTTCTAATAAATAATTATTCAAATCGGGCGATGCTTCGGATTACCGGGTGCTCTGATTGGAGGACGAAAGGACAGGTGCATCACTGATTAACAAGTGGACCTCTACATCATTATGTTGTAAGACAACCGGTTGCCCCAATGAGAAACGAGAATCTACAGGGATCCCATTGTTCTTATATCGTATAAAGGCCAACTTCAGGTGGCTTATTTCGGTGTTTCTCGTGGGTACCTACTATTTTTTTGTTTTTTTTGTTATCATCTGCTCTTGGGAAACAAATTAAGTAGAAATATTGACCGCATGTTGTCTCGTTAAAAAAGACCTCGAAACGTAGTTAGTATAAATTAGAAATATGCCATTAGGTACCTACTGTTGTTATACTATGGTAAAATACATTTTGTAATTAACGAATGCTTTCTGAAAACACCGATTTTATCTTTAATTACAAAGAGATACCAACAACCCACCTACATACCTCACTAAACCACACACATTTCGTTGTAATTAAATGTTTATGGTTGCCTTTGGACCATTTTTACAACGGCTTTTTTTTATTAATTGAAACGTCGTTAATTAATTGAATGTAATTATGATAATGAAATACGTGAAAGGGATACCGAAACCGGTCCTGAACTGATTTTAAATACGTCATAATTTTTAAATCACAAAAAACAAATAGCTTAATAAAATAATAAAGTTTACCCCATGTTACTATTTGTTAAAATGTTGAAATTAATTAATTTCTCATAATAATTGATCTTTGAGTAAACAACAAGCGTTGTTTCCACCCCAAGCTATAATGCCATGGTTCACGGAAATATGGACAAATAAATATTTAACGTTTTGAATCCCGGAAGCAGCCCTTTGGGTCAATAATTGGCCTAAATATTTACCAAATTATCCCCCAATGTGTTCTAAAATTAGGATTGCATTTAGTACCAAACGAAATATTTACTGATCCTGAATTGACCAGATTTAACTCGATCATTTTATGCCATAAGAATAGAAATTATAAACTTAATAAGTATTTATGTACTTACGTTCTGGATTCACAGTATTTAATAATTAATGAATGACTATGGTAGGTACTCACCTGAAACATGAAAAATATATTAGTACAAAAATAAATACCTACAGGCACGTACTTAAGATTTTAGTAGGTAAAATATTCTAATAACAATAAAATAAAATAAAATAAAATAAAATAGGAAAGTCTGTTGTGTTTAAAAAAATGATATTCTCAAAACATCCACAGGAACAATTGTTTGTGTTAACATTTTGTTTTCAATCAGCAGCAGCTTGAAGTTTATCTGTGTTACTGGGCAACGATATCAATCTTGAGCTCGGTCGCTTGGCAACGAGAACATCCGCTCCCTTTAGCCCTGCTACTCATCGTATCTGATACTCTCTGTAGATATACTGCAAAGCAAGGTAAAAAGCTAAACAAGGTTCTGCTCCGTAAGAAATTGCGATAAGAAAACAGAGTGAAGTCATAAATAACGTACGTACGTATGTACGTACTGCTTGAAACATTTCGTTGGTAGGTACTCTAAATATATCTATATACATACATATACATAGTCATTTCTTTCTTAAAAAGAAATAGTCTTATTATAATCCTGTATCATGTAGAGTTTGTTCAGTATCTTTAAAACTAATAAAATTCAGGGCCGGACTGACAAGAAACGTATATATTAAATGTGGAATAGTGACTTTCGACTATATTTTTATTTTCTGGTCCGTAAGCCTTTTTGCCGACGTCATTACACAAAAACTTTAATTCCTTATTTTTGTCCCCTTTAGGGAAAAATTTTTACAAACTTTAAATGTCGTATTTATATCTCATCAAAAGCCTAAAAAATAAGTTTCAAGCCTCTAGCTTTATATCTACTTATCTATCTCTGTACCAAATTCTCATTTAAATCGGTTCAGTAGTTTGGGCGTGATTGCGTAACACACAGACAGACAGAGTTACTTTCGCATTTATAATATTATAGATTAATATAGTTTAATTATAGTTTAAAATAGTTTATATAGCTAAGTATTCAACTACTTTTATTGATCCAAATAAACAAAACCTCTATAACTTTTTACACTTAATATTTTAATTTTCTGGGCCGTAAGCTTTTTCGACGACGTCATTACACAAAAACTTTCATCGGCTAATTTTATCCCCTTTAGGGTAAAATTGTTACAAACATTGAATGTCGTATTTGTTTATATGTAATCGAAAGCCTAAAAATTCTTTAAAAATTACGGAATTTCCGCACAAATTTTCCTATTTGAACCCCTTACAACCCTTTTTTCGCATTAAAAAGTAGCTCATGTCCTTTCTCAGGCTCTGTACTATCTCTGTACCAAATTTCATTTAAATTGGTTCAGTAAATTTTAGGCGAGATTGTGTACATACAGACAGAGTTACTTTCGCATTTATAATATTCCGCGAATTCATTTTCATCGATTTTCCCATGGGGATAAGATATTTTCCCGCAGTAACACGTAGCCTATGTGTTAATCCACGATGTCAGCTAACTCCATACCAAATTTTATTAAAATCGCTCCAGCCGTTTAGACGTGAAGAAGTAACAAACATACACACACACACTCACAAACTTTCGCCTTTATAATATTGGTGTGATTGATACGTGTAATTAAATATTTTTTTACTTTAATTTTGTAGTAGATCTAGGAACAAAAAGAAAGTGGTGCATACCCAGGGAAATAGTACGCCCTTTACCTTTTTTTAGAAAAACATCTTCTATTATAATCCTCTAACGCGTAGAGGTTGTTCAGTATCTTAAAAACTAATAAAATTCAGGGCCGGACTGAGTAGAAACGTATGTGTTAAATTAATATTCATAATTGATAGTCTGGTTTATTTATAATTTATTGTTAATTACCGGACTAATAAAATTCAGGGCCGGACTGAGTAGAAACGTATGTGTTAAATTAATATTCATAATTGATAGTTTGGTTTATTTATAATTTATTGTTAATTACCGGACTAATAAAATTCAGGACCGGACTTTTAAGAAATTATTATTGTATTTTAATTTTGCAATTATTTTTTCTTTAAATGTCATACAAGCGAAAATGCATAATGTGGTGAACGTATGGAGCATAGTTTTTCAACCACATCCATTTAAAAATATTTCCTGACTCTCTGACCCAATTTTCAAAATCTTTTGAAACTTAAAATTAATTTTTTAGACTTCTATTACATTATTAGATACTTTTATAAAAAATAGGGTGAAGAAATTTGTACGAATTTTCCTATGCCCTAGGGTACCTATAGCAAGGCACATTACATTGAAATACCTCTAGAAACGATTCGATATTATTCCGAGGATCAACTTAGAGGGTTGTCAACTTTAAAAATTAAAATTTTGGGACCTGATGGGGTACCAGGTTGTAGGAGGATCATACCTATGGAATTCACTTTACCTCAATGTGATACAGTGATCTTTTGAGATTGCAACCCACTTGGAGGCATGGCTTCCAAATAAAGGGTAGATATATTAAAATTAAGCAGGTATTTATTTATAAGTAATAAAAAATGTCGTGCTGTAGATAAGTAAATTCTTTTTAAAGAACTAAAGCCAACTGATATGGTTTCAGGTTAATAATAATTATTAGCAGTTTCCTTTGAAAAAGTTTGTTTTTCATTTTCAGCGAACCTAATTAAATTACCTACTCGCTTTTTGGGACTTATCAGAACGGTAGGTACGTGTAATATCGAAACAAATTGAGTAATAACCGTGGTCGTGTATTTCTCTGAGGAAAATGAGAAAAAAATTCGCCCCAAGCTACTCGGGCAAAAACAAAGGGCAACATTATCAAAAATAATATCGACATTCCAAACTTAAACTGGATTTTGGATTTCCATCAGATTTTCGTTATAAAATGCAACTTTAATCACGATTTCCTTGCAAATATTTGTTGATGGTTTTTGACTTGCCCATCTGTTTACTTTTACTGATGGGCAAAATTGATTAACAAAATAAAAATAATTATTTCTTCTATAAAGAGGTAAATTATGATTTTAGTATACAGGGTTTTTCAAGTTGATGGGCTATTAGAAGTATATGAATTAGTAGAAGGAATTCAATTCTGAAACTTGGGCTCATTTGGTTATTGTTTATGCCGCTTCTTTTAAAAATATTTTCAAGTTCGATTTACATCCGGTTATACCGGAAGTCGATACCAACTTTCTTATTTTAAATGGAATGGTATATTTTTTACGCTGAATTCGAATAAAACGTGTAATTCTAAGGTAAGTTTGATAACCAACTTGTACACCTATGACGATCGGTTTCTGAGTTAATTTAATTTATAGAAAAAAAATCGCTACCGCAACCCAAATTATAAAAAATCATAACTTCCACAAAATACGACTAAGAGTGTTGAAATTATTACTGGTGATAGCTGAATATTAGTGTTAACGCCTTGAGAAAATTGAATTAAATAATTTGTACAGGGCGTTCAAAATAAAATTCTAAAATTGAAAAACTTCAAACACGAATTACTTCGTTTTTTCAAATGGCACCTACTATTTTTTATTTTTTCAATCGATTCCTTTTTTATTTTCTTTCCATCTATATGGATACTTCCTATTTTATTTGAAAATTTTGGAATAATTTTGAATTATTACATAAAATAGTATCCATATAGATCGAAAGAGGATAAAAAAAGGAATCGATTGAAAAAATAAAAAATAGTAGGTGCCATTTGAAAAAACGAAGTAATTCGTGTTTGAAGTTTTTCAATTTTAGAATTGTA
The DNA here is from genome assembly GCA_029378335.1 of Agrilus mali. NCBI lineage: Eukaryota > Metazoa > Arthropoda > Insecta > Coleoptera > Buprestidae > Agrilus > Agrilus mali. The sequence goes on along the minus strand of CM055655.1, from coordinate 2,786,511 downwards.
TTTTGAACACCCTGTATAAATTATTTAATTCAATTTTCTCAAGGCGTTAGCACTAATATTCAGCTATCACTAGTAAAAATTTCAACACTCTTAGTCGTATTTTGTGGAAGTTATGATTTTTTATAATTTGGGTTGCGGTAGCGATTTTTTTTCTATAAATTAAATTAACTCAGAAACCGATCGTCATAGGTGTACAAGTTGGTTATTAAACTTACCTTAGAATTACACGTTTTATTCGAATTCAGCGTAAAAATATACCATTCCATTTAAAATAACAAAGTTGGTATCGACTTCCGGTATAACCGGATGTAAATCGAACTTGAAAATATTTTTAAAATAAGCGGCACAAACAATAACCAAATGAGCCCGAGTTTCAGAATTTAATTCCTTCTACTAATTCATATACTTCTAATAGCCCATCAACTTGAAAAACCCTGTATACGTATAATAGATAAAATGAAAAGGAGTTTACTGGCTTTCTGTTGAAGCTTTGACGTGTAGGTAACCTTTGAAAAGTGCATTGTGGATATTGTAGTGGTTTTGAACATAAGGGAGCAGGCAGCGTAGTTGTGCAGCATTACCTCGCGAGTACAAATTGCTTCTAATAACACGCTATGTAGAGGATTACAGGGATGTGTAATGTTCTCCTAGTCCTAATAATGGTAGTACATCATCCACAAAGTGTGAACAAGAGCAGTACACGAACCGCTCTCTCAATTAGTTTAAAGTTTATCCGTCAAGTTCGTTTGAAGACCGACGTACAGGGCGTTTTAATAAATCTAACAACCCCTTATATACCCTTAACGATTAAGGATTAACAACTGTAAAAAATAGAAACTATGAATGGGTTGTTTAGTTAGAATGTTTGGTTTTTTTTGGTGTGTCCATTGACGTAATGTGTCGGTATTGCAAAATATTTTAGCAGGCCGGAGGTTTCGATCTAGTACTATGGGAATTAAAGGTCCATAAAACTCTTTTATATCCATATTTATGGATGGACTGGAATCGCAGACCGCCGAAGATAAAAATATCCACCGGAATTTATTTAAATCGAAGCTAAGCGTGTAAATGTTTAATGGTACAGAAAATAAACGCATCGCAGTAAATCTTCCGACACAAACGAACCCAAATCCTCGTAAAATAATTCCGACTGTATCTACGGATCTACGTATTTAAAAGACAACGGAGTTACTCAACTTTACTATTATTACTGCCTGATAAATATCTCCATTATTTTTGCTTTAAAACTTTGGAAAACTCAAGAACCTACGGCAATAACACTCTGGGGTCATTTGGTCAACGAACTTCCTTGTATATTTATTTTAAATAAAACGTGAGCACCTCAGTTTCGATTATTTTTGACGCACTTCCACTTTTCAGACAAATGCACCAGAAATTAAAAAGGAAAGAAATATACCGCTCATAAGAATTAATTATCATTACTTTTTTATGAAGAAGAGACATTTTTAATTAAGAATGTCAAAGGATGATAAAAAATTCCAAAATTGATTACCGAAACTCCAAGAAATGTGTGATTCTCGGAAGAAGCTTTGAGGGTCTTTGTTTACTCCTTAAATAGTAAGGAAATACAAACACTGTTATCAAAAGAAAGACAAAAAGGCATAAGACGAGATTTCCTGCATGTACCACTCCTTTGTTGTTGCCATTATTAAAACTAACGCTCTGGCTGGTGGTAAAAGGGAGGCCATACGATCTACCACCAACGCAAACTTTATCTGCCTCCACATTATTTTCAATACATTTCCTATATACTGAAATAGACGGCGTCGCGTCGTTGTCCTTAGACAAGGGTAATAACCGGAACATTCTTCAGTTTAACCCTTAAGTCCAGCAACTCCCCCACATTATAATCATCTTTTGAGTCTCTTGAGTATTCAGCTGTATCAGGAGTTGGTCAGGGTACACACACTGGTCCTTTATTTTTCATAATTTATATGAATGATCTAGTCCGCATATTAAGGTACTCCAGAGTTCTGCTTTATGCAGATGATGTAAAAATTTTCAGTGATAAATTGTGCCCAGGATTACCTTCATCTGCAGTCAGATCTCAATCGATTAGATCACTGGGTAAAATGTAATGGTTTAACTTTTAGTTTGGACAAGTGTTGTGTGATTTCATTTTACAAAACAGAGTTTAAGAAATACTCTTATTGTTTGAAGGTAAATCATGAATTGTGCAGGGTGGACGTAGTTAAGGATCTTGGTGTGTTTCTTTACTCCTGTTTAAATTTTTCTCTTCATATTGATTTTGTTGTTAATAAAGCATCTAAGATGCTTTATTTTGTGTTGAGGCAGTCAAGAAGCTTCACGAATCCTAAGACGATAGTAGCCCTGTATTGTTCATTGGTGCGCTCTCAATTAGTTTATTGTTCGGTTGTCTGGGTACCATCTAAGAGGGGTGACATTGTTAAGATTGAGTCTGTTCAACATAAATTTTTTAGAGCTATGTCATTTAAGTTGAAGCAACCTATGTCAATTTTTGAACATAACTACACTTCTTTAGCTTTGCAATTGAAAGTTTGTTCGTTGCAATCATTTCATAATTACTTAGATCTTTTATATCTGTATAATATAATTCATGGTTATGTTGACTCTCCTGAACTATTATCTTTGATAAATTAAATTAAAGTGCCGAGTAGGATATTGAGGGACTCATATACATTTGAAACAACTCGGTGTGTCTCTAAATTGATTAATTCATCGTTTATAAATAGAGTATGTAATGTAGTTAATAAGGATATTCGTGTTCCTGATGTACTTGATTTGGTACCGTTGAGTAGTTTTAAGAAGGTCCTCAGAGGGGCACTACTAGAGTTTTTATAATGTGTTATTTTGTTACTTATATGAAGAAATTTAGTTTTCTTAGTTAATATTAATTTTATGACTGTAATTTCATTATTTCTTGTGTTTTTTTTTTTTTTTGTATACCCGTGAAGGAGTTTATCTATGAATATTTTTCTAATTTTGTATAAGAATATAGTGTCTGTTCAATGAAAATAAATAAATAAATAAATATTGTCATTGACTGAATTATCAATGGATAACTAACTAATTTAACAGTAATAAATTAAATGGAGTGTCTCCGGCGTCAGTGGTCGCTGCTGTTCGCTGATTAGGTAAACTTCTCCCCTTAATCAGCAGGAATAATACAATTTTCATTTATTCTCAGCAACTTTCACTATCTTCCTTTCTTGTTCAGGTCTAAATTCACCTTCTTATTATTGGTTTCGTTTGAACTGATAAATAGTATTCTGTGAATAATTCAAAGAGGGATTCAATAATTTACCCTCTGTTCTTATTTCTGAAATATTAATGCATTAATCACGCAGGTCAAGGATCGTTCGATCAGTTGGTCAATTTATTCCTCGAATATTGGAAAGTTAAAAGTAAAAAAGAGACATCCAATTCCATGCACAGATCTCATTTTCGTTTGAATAGAAATACTATTTTCTCCGCAAAGGTTTTCCCTTGAGGAAAAAGTCAATGCACCTAATTTCAACGAGAAAATATCTTATACGTGTGGTGAACGAGAGAAAGAGAAAGGGCTTAAGACCATATATTTGGCATGAGTCCATGTCGTTGTCGTACTCGTACTATCTATGCAAGAATGTGTTTAAACATCCCCGTACGTAAACACACCCCCGTGGACATTAATTCGTACGAATGCGGGTTAGTCGTCGAAGAATCAATAAGCTGTAAGAAGGAATAGTTTATCTGGTCTCCAGGTTTGGGTTCCGGAGAAGGGAAGCAATTTGTAGGGATGGCAACTGCTCAGATATGGAAGGCATGTGTCTGGAAATGGCAAAATCGCAAGATTTCATCCACATCCATATTAAAGCTACCGATTACCTACCGATCACGTAACTAAACGGCCGGCGACGAGATCAACCTATTTGATAACTTACTTGATACCGATCCCACAAAACACTTCAAATACTACAGGATGGACCACAATGAACGCTGGAACATTTCTTGGCAACACTGTTCTCCTATTTAGTATCTACATGACTTTCCTTACCACCTGCAGTAGTTATATCTAGTAAATTACTAAAAATAATATAGACTGTAACGTGTAAGCAGGCAACCCACCACACGTTTGGACTATCTGTATAGTGGGCTGCCCATATTCTGTAATAATATTAAAAGAGAAGGAAATTTTTTAGATTAGATGGCTTTTTATACATTTTTTGCTTTTGCAAGGAATATTTCGTGGCAACCCTGTCCTCTTATTTAGTAGCTACATGACTTTCCTTATCACCTGGAATAGTTATAGTAAATTACTAAAAATAATATAGACTGTAACGTGTAAGCAGGCAACCCACCACACGTTTGGACTATCTGTATTGTGGGTTGCCTATATTCTGTTATAATATTAAAAGAGAAGGAAATTTTTTAGATTAGATGGCTTTTTATACATTTTTTGCTTTTGCAAGGAATATTTCGTGGCAACCCTGTGCTCCTATTTAGTAGCTACATGACTTTCCTTACCACCTGGAATAGTTATGGTAAATTACTAAAAATAATATACACTGTAACGTCTAAGCAGGCAACCCAACATACGTTAGGACTATCTGTATAGTGGGTTGCCCATATTCTGTAATAATATTAAAAGAGAAGGAAATTTTTTAGATTAGATGGCTTTTTATACATTTTTTGCTTTTGCAAGGAATATTTCGTGGCAACCCTGTCCTCCTATTTAGTAGCTACATGACTTCCCTTATCACCTGGAATAGTTATAGTAAATTACTAAAAATAATATAGACTGTAACGTGTAAGCAGGCAACCCACCACACGTTTGGACTATCTGTATAGTGGGCTGCCCATATTCTGTAATAATATTAAAAGAGAAGGAAATTTTTTAGATTAGATGGCTTTTTATACATTTTTTGCTTTTGCAAGGAATATTTCGTGGCAACCCTGTCCTCCTATTTAGTAGCTACATGACTTCCCTTATCACCTGGAATAGTTATAGTAAATTACTAAAAATAATATAGACTGTAACGTGTAAGCAGGCAACCCACCACACGTTTGGACTATCTGTATAGTGGGTTGCCCATATTCTGTAATAATATTAAAAGAGAAGGAAATTTTTTAGATTAGATGGCTTTTTATACATTTTTTGCTTTTGCAAGGAATATTTCGTGGCAACCCTGTCCTCCTATTTAGTAGCTACATGACTTCCCTTATCACCTGGAATAGTTATAGTAAATTACTAAAAATAATATAGACTGTAACGTGTAAGCAGGCAACCCACCACACGTTTGGACTATCTGTATAGTGGGCTGCCCATATTCTGTAATAATATTAAAAGAGAAGGAAATTTTTTAGATTAGATGGCTTTTTATACATTTTTTGCTTTTGCAAGGAATATTTCGTGGCAACCCTGTCCTCCTATTTAGTAGCTACATGACTTCCCTTATCACCTGGAATAGTTATAGTAAATTACTAAAAATAATATAGACTGTAACGTGTAAGCAGGCAACCCACCACACGTTTGGACTATCTGTATAGTGGGTTGCCCATATTCTGTAATAATATTAAAAGAGAAGGAAATTTTTTAGATTAGATGGCTTTTTATACATTTTTTGCTTTTGCAAGGAATATTTCGTGGCAACCCTGTCCTCCTATTTAGTAGCTACATGACTTCCCTTATCACCTGGAATAGTTATAGTAAATTACTAAAAATAATATAGACTGTAACGTGTAAGCAGGCAACCCACCACACGTTTGGACTATCTGTATAGTGGGCTGCCCATATTCTGTAATAATATTAAAAGAGAAGGAAATTTTTTAGATTAGATGGCTTTTTATACATTTTTTGCTTTTGCAAGGAATATTTCGTGGCAACCCTGTCCTCCTATTTAGTAGCTACATGACTTCCCTTATCACCTGGAATAGTTATAGTAAATTACTAAAAATAATATAGACTGTAACGTGTAAGCAGGCAACCCACCACACGTTTGGACTATCTGTATAGTGGGTTGCCCATATTCTGTAATAATATTAAAAGAGAAGGAAATTTTTTAGATTAGATGGCTTTTTATACATTTTTTGCTTTTGCAAGGAATATTTCGTGGCAACCCTGTCCTCCTATTTAGTAGCTACATGACTTCCCTTATCACCTGGAATAGTTATAGTAAATTACTAAAAATAATATAGACTGTAACGTGTAAGCAGGCAACCCACCACACGTTTGGACTATCTGTATAGTGGGCTGCCCATATTCTGTAATAATATTAAAAGAGAAGGAAATTTTTTAGATTAGATGGCTTTTTATACATTTTTTGCTTTTGCAAGGAATATTTCGTGGCAACCCTGTCCTCCTATTTAGTAGCTACATGACTTTCCTTACCACCTGGAATATTTAAAGTAAATTACTAAAAGTAATATAGACTGTAACGTGTAAGCAGGCAACCCACCACACGTTTGGACTATCTGTATAGTGGGCTGCCCATATTCTGTAATAATATTAAAAGAGAAGGAAATTTTTTAGATTAGATGGCTTTTTATACATTTTTTGCTTTTGCAAGGAATATTTCGTGGCAACCCTGTCCTCCTATTTAGTAGCTACATGACTTCCCTTATCACCTGGAATAGTTATGGTAAATTACTAAAAATAATATACACTGTAACGTCTAAGCAGGCAACCCAACATACGTTAGGACTATCTGTATAGTGGGTTGCCCATATTCTGTAATAATATTAAAAGAGAAGGAATTTTTTTTAGATTAGCTGGCTTTTTATACATTTTTTGCTTTTGCAAGGAATATTTCGTGGCAACCCTGTCCTCTTATTTAGTAGCTACATGACTTTCCTTATCACCTGGAATAGTTATAGTAAATAACTAAAAATAATATAGACTGTAACGTGTAAGCAGGCAACCCACCACACGTTTGGACTATCTGTATAGTGGGCTGCCCATATTCTGTAATAATATTAAAAGAGAAGGAAATTTTTTAGATTAGATGGCTTTTTATACATTTTTTGCTTTTGCACGGAATATTTCGTGGCAACCCTGTCCTCCTATTTAGTAGCTACATGACTTTCCTTACCACCTGGAATATTTAAAGTAAATTACTAAAAATAATATAGACTGTAACGTGTAAGCAGGCAACCCACCACACGTTTGGACTATCTGTATAGTGGGCTGCCCATATTCTGTAATAATATTAAAAGAGAAGGAAATTTTTTAGATTAGATGGCTTTTTATACATTTTTTGCTTTTGCAAGGAATATTTCGTGGCAACCCTGTCCTCCTATTTAGTAGCTACATGACTTTCCTTATCACCTGGACTAGTTATAGTAAATTACTAAAAATAATATAGACTGTAACGTGTAAGCAGGCAACCCACCTCACGTTTGGACTATCTGTATAGTGGGTTGCCTATATTCTGTTATAATATTAAAAGAGAAGGAAATTTTTTAGATTAGATGGCTTTTTATACATTTTTTGCTTTTGCAAGGAATATTTCGTGGCAACCCTGTCCTCCTATTTAGTAGCTACATGACTTTCCTTACCACCTGGAATAGTTATGGTAAATTACTAAAAATAATATACACTGTAACGTCTAAGCAGGCAACCCAACATACGTTAGGACTATCTGTATAGTGGGTTGCCCATATTCTGTTATAATATTAAAAGACAAGGAAATTTTTTAGATTAGATGGTTTTATGTACATTTTTCGCTTTTGCGTCATGGACGACCTTTCTTTTCTGTGTGAGTCAACATTTTTTTAACAAATTTATTGTTATTGTACTCACAAATTTTAAATGTTTTGTATTGTAGCGATACAATCGCTCAGGCATTTGAGTACAACGACACATAATTTGTATGATAATAGCAATAGGTAGACGTCCGTAACAAAAGGGAAAGCATATTATGTTTAAATAATGCCCCTTGAACAACAATCAGTATACGTAGTACGGTTGCTTGTAGGGTTTTATTTCTTGCGTGATGTGTCGTATCACCGTGTCGTCGCGTCGTAAAGTTGGCTTAAACATATTTTGCTCGTTTGTGCAATCTTGTGAAGAGAATTTCAGAAATTTCACCCCTTCTATTTCTCCCTCTAATAAATTATTCTAACGGCAAAGTTGGCAGACGACCGAATACGGATAGCTGCAAGCACTTGTTGTTCAAAACTTTACAACTGAACTGGTAGGACGACGGTAAACGTCGCTGCTGTTGCTGCTGCTGGTGCTGTTGTTGTTGTTGTTATGCCGTTGTATTAGAGTCATGTATCAGTTTTTCTGGCATATCCGTGCCGTTGTTGCGAGCAAATATTTGGCAGTAGCTCTTTGCCCGACAACAATGAATGTAAAGCGCTCGGGCGGTAAAAAGTTAATTACTTTCAAAACACGCGTCGAAGACCACGCGCGCTTAATTGTTCTCCCACACGCCAGGGGAAGGCCCGCCGCCAACCCCCGCCGACATCACTACTGTTTTCACACGATGATACGGCACTTTCGCCGTTCATGCTCAAATTCTACCCCCTGGATCGAATTCACGCTGTCATTCACTTCGCGACCTACTAAAAAAATTACTAATTTTAAAGGTAATGCACCACAGGGTAAACAAAACACCCTACTCAATTAATAACCGAGTATAGAGTGTTGAAATATTATAAAACGGTGCTGCAGTTTTAGTAAATACCTACTCTATTTGTAGAGGTAGTTCGGTATTTATTTAAATCACAATTAATACTGTAACTTATTGAAACATTTAAAATAATCAGTTAATTCCCGGACTAATAAAAATCAGGGTCGGACTAATATTTAAGAAATGCATTATTCTAACAGCCATCAAAAAGATTCAACTACATTTATTGTAATTATATTACTTTATACAAATAATATTAAAATATGGCTGAAGGTACTTGTACGAATTTTCCTATGTCCCTATAAGAGCATAAGAATAAACATCGTTAAATCAATGTCCTCTTCTGGGACATCTTGTGGCTCATCAGATACTAAAGTACCTCTACATCTTCCATCAAAGTCAGGTTATTACTAAAGCTCTAATGTATTAAATTCTTGGAAATATAAAAAAGTGGAACTGGTGCCATTTATAATAAGAAACTCATCCGAGTAATTTCTTTCATTTTTGTCAGCTTTTGCTAATGTTTAAAAAAAAACACAACCCCTTTGAGAACACTTTACATCAACAACCAGCTAACTAACAACGTTTTAAAGGTTGTCTTTTTTACAGAGAATACCTAGAAAAACAGACAAAAGAAAATTGCGTTCCCATTTCTATTCAACTGGATATTTGATTTCCTTTTTACTGAAACTAATGAAACAATGTGGAACAAATAGCTCGGAATGTGTTAGGACTTCCTCTACGTATCCTTTTGTCCTCAATTTTCTCGTAAATAAATTCTTTTTATTTAGCATGATGTGCTTTTAAATACAATCTTTACTTAGGTACATATTTTTTTGAAACTCATTTGAATCTGAATGAAAATGATTAACAACAAAAACATAATTAATTTTCTGCGACAAGCTATAGCAGAAATACATTAATCATGTCTTAACCTTCTACATGGGGTTAAAGGTTAAACCGAACATTAGCCCCCACTAACATATTTTGCAATAATTATGTATTGTGCAGTTAAACGTTAAAACCGCTAGTTTCCCTGTTCATGCAGCGGATTAGAATTATGCGAATTGAATTTATTATATTATCCGTCATAATTTTCTAACTATATGCACAGATAGTATCACGCTTGTCCGCAGGCGATTCCATTAACGGATTTTATTTCGGCAGAAAAGGTTTAGATAATCCTATTAACCACGTTGAAATTTTAATTTATATTTAAATGAGAATAACATAAATAATGTCAAATGGCAAATCCAAACAAAAGGATTTTGTGAGAGGAAAAACGGGTTAGAAGATAAAAAAAATATTTAGGTAGCTAGTTCTCTTTGGACAAGTTTTAACCAACAAATAAATTATGCTAGTCGTGTACAATTTAAAGGAAATTGTAGGGGAAGACGCGCTTACTGACTACAACGCGTGAGGTCCGCGTGCAATAGTCCTGGGGATATTGGGAAATAAATTTAATATTTAGTTGTAAGTTATGCCCCTAATAGCGTAGATCGTAATGCAGTTCTGTGTTTTTTGTTTAAATAAACACACAATATGGAATATTAAATGTAAGTAGGTAGGTACACTCAAAGGACGTTAATTCGTTCCCAGTAGTTTTCTTAAAAGGCAACGACACGCCTTTTCGGTCTGTATGTTGTCGATAATGTAGGAAACAATAATATTGCGAGCAGAATCGCATCTATTGCTCGCTAGTTTCGTGGCTGTTTCAATGTTTACATACTTAATATACAGGGTCTTTCAAGTTGATGGGCTATTAGTATATGAATTAGTAGAATGAATTCAATTCTGAAACTTGGGCTCATTTGGTTATTGTTTATGCCGCTTCTTTTAAAAATATTTTCAATTTCGATTAACATCTGGTTATACCGAAAGTAGATGGTAACATTCTTATTTTAAATGGAATGACGTACTTTTTTTTACATTTTCCGATAGAAAATCTGAATTCATGCATATTTTATAAGAGGCACTACTCCGAAAATATTGACGGTTTTTGAGTTACTTAATTTTTTCAAAATTTTTGACATCTGCACGTTAACATTTAAAAAACCCGTAATTCAATTAATTTTTGAGATTTTGCTTTATTACTCGTAACAATTATTTATAACTATTCACATTATCGAAAAAAAAATGGGGTTTTTAACTAACATGTACAGGGTGTTCAAATTTTGTGGTCAAAGTTGGTCAACTTCAAAGAGGCATAAGTCAATTTTTTTAAAATAGAATAACCCATTTTTGACTACATATTCGAATTCCTCATTGAATTTGGTTTGGTATGGGACTATCGTATAACTTTGCTTATACTTTTTGAGAAAATATACAATTTGAAGTATGTCATTCCATTAAAAATAAGAAAGTTAACATCTACTTCCGGTATAACCGGATGTAAATCGAAATTGAAAATATTTTTAAAAGAAGTGGCATAAACAATAACCAAATGAGCCCAAGTTTCAGAATTGAATTCATTCTACTAATTCATATACTAATAGCCCATCAACTTGAATGACCCTGTATATTAAGTATGTAACATTGAAACAGCCACGAAACTAGCGAGCAATAGATGCGATTCTGCTCGCAATATTATTGTTTCCTACATTATCGACAACATACAGACCGAAAAGGCGCGACGTTGCCATTTAAGAAAACTACTGGGAACAAATTAATGTCCTCTCAGTGTACACATTTTATTTACTATAAAAAGAACCACCTGCACCTATCTATTTAAATACTCTTGTTATAATAGCAATGGGTTGCTAGCCAATTAAACGTGATTCAGAACGCGGAAAGTCTGCAACTGCAACGTACCATCACCACTATCAGGTCAATTAAATGACCCACGAGATCCACTAAATTATCGGTTGTATGTTCTTTGCACCTTTGCATGCCCAATGGGCTTAAACACGAACGATAGCCGCACCCAATCGATAAAATCAATCTGTCAGATTCGATGTCCTATTATTACACCCCCCTTCCCTCCCGGCTGATTTACCTGACGAATTTATAATTAAAAGAAAACTAAATAACTGATGTCACTTCCCAATTCCTTTTTTTTGTAGGGGAACGAGGTGCAGGGTCATTTCAAATTGTTTTAAAGGGACAATTCATACAAAGATCTCGCTAGTGATTAGGGGTTTGATTCACTTATCCAAAATTTATATTCCGCGCGTGTTAGTGGATGTCACCAAAACGGGTCCAACTTTAGCAATCACTTGTGTCAGAAGTTCAATTTATTCTCGTAACCCTGCCACTTGAACACAAAGTAATTAGTCCTTTTCAGAGGCATTATTACACTCGCTGAAGTAAATATTCCCCCCATTAATTCAGCGCTGAGATGGCTGGGTGGTGCCCTGTGTCGTTGTCCTTCAGTACAGTGCACTCCTGCCCGATCGCTAATTGCTTCGTTCTTCGTCCATCCAAAAGTGGTCTCCGACAACTTCGTCGCTTGCCGGACTTCTAACTGATGACAATTGCGCTTCACGTGGCCCTTCAGGAGGACATTTTCACCGGACCTTTCCGTTTACAATGGCACCAACAGGAAGTAGCTCGAGAAGTAATTAAGAGACGACCGGGTAATCGAGGACAAATTGTCAGCCAGTTAACTCAACTTGGTTGGCAGGAAAAAGCGAACTTTGTATATAAATGGAAATGGGGAACTGACAGACGACAATGTGGGAGTACCCACGTTAATAATACTGACCACTACGTCTATCAGAGCATCTAAAGTTGGTTGATAAACAATTCTCGTTGCTAGTCGGAGTTTCGAAGTAGAACAGGAGAAGCTTACTTGAGACGAAATGAAGAGAATCAAGTACTTGGTTATTGTCATGGTATTAGAGATTAAAATTAAAAATTATTGAATGCACAAATGGAAACAATTGGGCAATGCAGAATGGTAAATAAGGTCAGTGATAAATTGTCTTTAGGAAGAAGATGTTAACCAACAATGAAATGAAAAGATCAGCGATGATGAGCAGGTTAGGAATCTAAGTGAAAAAAGGGAGGAAAAGAAGAAGATAACAATGAGGTGGAGAAGTAAAACGGGAAGAGGAGGTGAAGGAGAAGAAAGAAGAAAGTTTAAGAAGTAGTAGAACAAGAAGAGGAGTGGATGAGAAGCAAGGAGAAGAAGAGAACGTGAAGGAGAAGGGGCAGAGTAGGAAGAGGAAGAGGTGCTGAAGGAGAAGGAGAAGAATAAGAGGAATACAAGGTGGAGGAAAATAAAAGGGGGAAGAGAAGAAAAATATAGTATGGTGGATTATAGAAGGAACAAGAATGGAAGTGGATGTGGAGAATGAACAAGGAGGAGAACAGGACGAGAAAGAAAAGGTGAAGGAAGAATTAGAAGAAGGAAAAGAAGAGGTACAAGAAGAAGATAATAAGGAGGAAAAGAGGGCAGAAGAAGAAGCTCCTAATCAGCAATTTATCGAAACTGTAAGACTTGATGGGTTGCAGTTTAAAAAAAATCTTTGGTAGTGTTAATCACGAATCCTCATCCATGAAGTGGTTAAATTAACGACTGTAATGCTATGGGCCTTTCTGTGGATCACTGGGACACCTATAAGCTTTTAAGTCCACAAATTATCTTTCAGTTTCCTTCTGTCTTCATTTCGCCCATCTCTTCAGCCTTTCCTTAACCCCAATTATGACAATTTCCGAATAGAGGGCCTTCTACTTCACCTTCCAGATTTACACCAGACAGGCGTTGAAGGGGTTGAACAGATTTATTGAAACCACTCATTGATATACTCTTACAAGTTTGATACGTGTCTACAAGAAGTGTAACCAATATCATGGGACGTTTCTCCCCTATTATTTAGCATCCTTACTCAATTTTCATATTTACCTTTTTTCCACTCCACAAATGAATAATATCGTCCACTTGGCTGCAGGGTCCTAGAATAACCACCCATCGTAATCTACAATGGTTTTTTGTTGGTATAATTTATTGAAGCTACCCTTACGGTCAATTCAAACAATTCATACGCATCCACAAAAAAAGACGAACCAGTATCTCTTGATCCTTTAGTATGTTCAAATCTTTTTCATATTCAACCCTTTTTACCCTCGTACCAATTTTTTATGCTAATTTGTAACCAATTCTTCATTTATGTTAACGTTCCTAACTGTGAAAGTGATTGGAAGGCAGAGAATTCGCCGACAGCCTCGAGTGTTTGGTCTGTGCGTGCAAATTTTCAATTTGTGGTCTTGTACCTGTTCGAAATTATTGCACGGTGTTATGAATACGTTACCCGGTGTGTATTAAACAGTGTTCGGGTGGCAGAAATGTTGTTGCTCTCAACGCCATCTGCACTTTGGTACAATGTGTTTAGTCTATCGACTTATTAAACGCATGTACATTGTACAAACATATTTTTAAAAAAATGTAAGTGAACTGAAAGGTATCAAAGGGCACTTGTGTTTTTAGCTCACGGTATCAAATGACATTTATGTAAGAAATGTGCTGTAAATGTTAATAACTATCGGCAAAAACTACCAGTCACGCACTGTAAACGGATTTTGAGTATGTGGGGACTCGTTATGAGCGAATTTAGTAATTTCTCTTATTTAATTGCGGACGAATTTCGTTGCTTCGTAAATTATAACGTGCCGCAATTACAAAAAGGGTTAAAAGGGAGTGGCCGTCCATCAACTTGTACAGCTTGCAGAAGTTACAGCACATTTACCGAATCTTAATTAAGCCGGTGTTAAAAAACTTGATTTTTAAAACCCAACTTGATACACTCCCATCAAGACGGGCAAGTGACCACCAGGACGGGTCGTGATTCGAAGCATTATTTTAACGAACGAACCTTTAAATATTTATCCACAGCAAAAAATATCGAGTACTTGTACACCAGAAAAGTCTTCATAATCTACCGTAGATATACTTTGATAAAACGGAATTATTGACAACGTTAAAAATAAGAAGGACTTTAAAAGATGGCTCCTGCAGTGCAGTCGGTAATCGCTTGACCCAATTAGTTTTAATTAATGTTCAAACTCGCTTAGTACTCCTCCATAAAAGTAATTATCTTTTCGCTATTCAAACACTTGAGCAAACTGCATAAGTCAAAAATAAGGGCGTAATAAGCCATAAAAAATTTCTTAATTCCATTTTGTAATCCAATTTTATTTCTCCCGGTTTAATTACGTAAAATTAAAGCTGGAGAGCGTTTAAGTCGAATATCTCTATATTATAAGAAACGATTAGGGTAAATTTCGTATTACAAAGACGGCGATATCGATTAATAAAATACAAATGAGTACAGTGGGTGGTGTTTTAGTTACTTTCACATACTAACATTATGCTGTTATTACGTTGGAGAGAAGAGAACACAATAGAGTTCCAAGCTTGCGTGGCTGAAGAAGAATACCTACCACCTGAAATTAATATTTTATGAATTGTAGTTAGTTTCTTTAATTCCAATTTGATGTAAGTAGATACCTATCTATAATGCATACTACGTAAATAGCTGTTATAGAACAAAGTCACTGGAAGTAATTTGTATCTAGTAGGGAGGTAATAGTTCAATATCTCACAGACAATTCATTGATTTTAATATAAACGAAATCTACAATGTTGAGTATACTTTTTCAACCACATTTTTCTGAAAATATTTCCTGCTACTTTTATAATTATTGTGAACGATTTTGGAAGTTTGACTTTTGAAGCTCGATGTGTCTTAGATGAAGATTAAATTTAGGCGACTATTTGATTAATTTAAGTCCTTGTTTGGTTGTAAGTGAATTTCTGTTGTTGAATATGCAAATTCGGAATTTTTTGCAAAAAAACTAAAGTATACAATTACCCCTTCACTTATTAACGCAGTCGAAAACTTAGGGGTAAATGTGAACAATCATCTTGTTTGTACTGGCTTTATAAAGGTTTTCAATGGGGCAAAAGTGAACAATTCGCTTTCAAACGTGAATTCCAATGAAAACTATATTTTTAGTTGGAATAATTAAGAGTCCTATTTTATCGAAATTAAGAGTATGTTTACAATTACCCCACCTGACCCTATGTCTTTAACTAATTGAACAAAGGGTAACACCCCTCAAAACATTTTAATTGTAATTATTAAACTCTAAACTATATTTTAACTAAACCCCATGTTTTTAATAATAATTAATAGGTAGGTAAGTAACTACATTTTTTTGATCCCACAACCCTTACTTCGGCATAATTTCCTTACTCTTCCCATAGAAGCAGATTTAAACGAATTTTCTGTTTTCCGTGACATTGGGGAATTCCCCCGGCGATCTAATTAAAGGTGACGGCTAGTCAGTCGGTTTACAGCTAGTGCTCGATTATTAATTAGATTAGTGTCCGACGCCGCGACGAACGGTCGCTTCGGCGTCGGTTGCTCCAAAACTTTGTATAATCGGTGCTCTATCGACCCGTTATGTTACCAGTTTCGGTAAAAAATTTATCACGCTCATAAAATACCATATTGGCGTCGTACCCAATAAAAATGGTGGCCACTATTCCTACACCGGTCATAAAATTCAAAGAAGCGCTTTAGTTTATTGACGAACAGGCAGATAATTTGTTACGGGGTGCGCACCCTTTCACGCGATAGGCGGGCATCACTGCACCAATATACTTATAGGACGTTCAAAAAATGTCACAATGAAATTTGAGCCAATAATCAAGAAAATCTGATAACTTCAAAGCTTCCTTTAAACAAACTGTTATTACTTATAGTCTGGTTCACATAAAGTGGCCGGTTGGGTAATAATTCCTTCAAAGACCATCATCTGTTCTAAGGAAAGGAACAGGACGAGTTTTATTTAGTGCTAATGTTAAGGGACAATGTTCCTCCCTATTCAGTTTATCTTTGTAGCTGGTATCTAATAAAAATGTTTTACAGCCTGTACTGCCACATTATATGACTCAGACTATAGTATGTTTATTAGTAACCCAAGAATGAGAATTAATTAACAACTAGAAATAGAAATTATGAATTGTCGTTGATGCTTGTTAATATTTTTTCTTGCTGGTATCTCTTTGCAACTGAGGTCTTATAAAAATGTTTTACAGTCTATACTGCCATATTATATAACTCAGACTATAGTATGTTTATTAGTAACCCAAGAATGAGAATTAATTAACAACTAGAAATAGAAATTATGAATTGTCGTTTATGCTTGTTAATATTTTTTTCTTGCTGGTATCTCTTTGCAACTGAGGTCTTATAAAAATGTTTTATAGCCTGTACCGTCACTTTACATGACTCAGACTATAGTAAGTTAATTTATAGCCCAAAAACAAAAGTTAATTACCAACCAGGGATTATAAATTGTCTCCTATGCTTGTTTTCTACTTTTTTTTTGTTTCTCCTTATATGGATCCCCATCCATCGATTTATTGTGAGACAATTTTTTAATTTGTTCGTTCAGAAATGATGGCGTGTAGATTCGATGGGGAATAATTCGCTGGCCCGGTCCCGATACCAGGAAACTTTTGAAGTATTACAAGACAGCGCTAATACATAATGGGCCGGAAGATATGTAGATATAAACGTTCGTAACCGGACAATGATTGATGGTAGAATACAGAACAGAAGTCGAACATTTATTAAGTCCGACTACACATACTATCGATCAATGGGACTTCATTTACGATAAACTGACCCCTTTCATGTTCGCTCGAATCGGTGAATTTGTCATCGCGAGGGTTCGCCGCGCTTTTTAATGGCTTACCGAAGGGGCTGCGCTGATCAACACCGACCTTTCACCTCTCTCTTTTCTCTACATGGAACATCTAGTACAGCTACATATAATTAATGAGTTAAAAAATCCAATTTTACTATATTTAGGACAACAAAACGTGTATAGTGTATTTTAAAACAAGCACATAAACAATAATAGACATACCACAACTAGTTTTTGCGACTTGGATTACGACAAATCTGTTTATCGTATCGTCCTTTCGATAAAAACTAGTTCTGCCTAGGCAAAATAAATCAATGATATTTGTGACTATAGAGAAGATAAATACAATGTAGTAGACACTAATGAGGCTCGTAAGGGTGTTAAATATGTATAACAAGTATTATACAGGGTTTTTCAAGTTGATGGGCTATTAGAAGTATATGAATTAGTAGAAGAAATTCAATTCTTAAACTTGGGCTCATTTGGTTATTGTTTATGCCGCTTCTTTTAAAAATATTTTCAAGTTCGATTTACATCCGGTTATACCGAAAGTCGATACCAACTTTGTTATTTTAAATGGAATGGTATATTTTTCACGCTGAATTCGAATAAAACGTGTAATTCTAAGGTAAGTTTGATAACCAACTTGTACACCTATGACGATCGGTTTCTGAGTTAATTTAATTTATAAAAAAAAAAAATCACTACCGCAACCCAAATTATAAAAAATCATAACCTCCACAAAATACGACTTAGAGTGTTGAAATTTTTACTAGTAATAGCTGAATATTAGTGCTAACGCCTTGACAAAATTGAATTAAATAATTTATACAGGGCGTTCAAAATAAAATTCTAAAATTGAAAAACTTCAAACACGAATTACTTCGTTTTTTCAAATGGCACCTACTATTTTTATTTTATTAATCGATTCCTTTTTTTATCCTCTTTCGATTTATTTGGATACTTCCTATTTTAAGTAATAATTCAAAATTATTCCAAAATTTTCAAATAAAATAGGAAGTATCCATATGTATCGAAAGAGGATAAAAAAAGGAATCGATTGAAAAAATAAAAAATAGTAGGTGCCTTTTGAAAAAACGAAGTAATTCGTGTTTAAAGTTTTTCAATTTTAGAATTTTATTTTGAACGCCCTGTATAAATTATTTAATTCAATTTTGTCAAGGCGTTAGCACTAATATTCAGCTATTACTAGTAAAAATTTCAACACTCTAAGTCGTATTTTGTGGAAGTTATAATTTTTTATAATTTGGGTTGCGGTAGCGATTTTTTTTCTATAAATTAAATTAACTCAGAAACCGA
The DNA here is from genome assembly GCA_029378335.1 of Agrilus mali. Taxonomy (NCBI): domain Eukaryota; kingdom Metazoa; phylum Arthropoda; class Insecta; order Coleoptera; family Buprestidae; genus Agrilus; species Agrilus mali. Next base: position 2,767,915 of record CM055655.1, on the reverse strand, counting down.
TCGTCATAGGTGTACAAGTTGGTTATCAAACTTACCTTAGAATTACACGTTTTATTCGAATTCAGCGTGAAAAATATACCATTCCATTTAAAATAACAAAACTATACACAGAAAAAAGAGTATATTTAATGTGAATAAAATACACTTCATTCAAGAAAATCTTTGTTTCATATATACGCAAATAAATATTTTCTTAAATAAAGAATTTTAAAGTTTTAATGGTAAGAAAATGCTGCGTTTCATTTAAGAATGTATATTTTCAGTTAAATACAGCAATGTTTGAAACGAAAAAAGAGTTTACTTACGAAAACCGCAATATTTCTTGGCTAGAATAATGTATTTCTTTAAACAGAATATTTATCTACTGATTTCAACAATTTCGTTTTCTTAAAATAAGATTTGCGGGCTTGGAAAAAATAATATTTTTCTTCAACACAAAAAAACAGATGTTTCCATTTAAGATGGTACTTCTTCATATTTAGTATATGCATCTTTTTAATGAATTCAATTAATATTTCAATTTAAAGCAGTATATTTTTGTATTAAACATGAAACATTTTCAAACTAAAATAACAAAAATTTGTTTCAAAATTTAATTATTACTTGATTTTTTATTTGTAATAATAAGGCCATTTTACAAATCGATTTAATGGTATATAAATAAAATGTGATTATTATAATTGAACATATCTTTATTGAACATAAAATCATAAAAAATACAACGATTAATGGAAGTAAAGTTCTTTCCACAATATAAACATACAATCATATTATTATTATTAATACAAAACGTAAAAGTATAAGTAACGTTATAAGTAATTTTTCTTATTAATCACTTATTAATTTATAAACTTCGGCAATGTACGGGTAGGTTTTGTCATTATTATTTACGATACCATATATTTTTTCAAAAATGCTCCACAAATGAGCACTTTGAGGTGGATAATGCGCATTAAACACATGAAATAGTTTGAAAAGAGTATCAAACGCCTTCATAAATGAAAGAAAGTGATATCTTACATAATCTACCACCACGTAAGTATTGTTTATTTGCATTAAGCTTGGTCCTTCAATCAATAAATAAGGCTGGACGGTTTGTTTGCGTAAAAAAGCTTTTCCTTTTTGCAGTTCAATAAGTCTTTCAACGTCTGCAGCTATCTAAAATCATTCAAAAATCATTATAAATATGTACTTTTGACAACATCCTACCTTAGCATGGACAACAATTCCTTCTAAGGCTTCCACTGTGGAAAACTTCCAGTCTGTTTTTCTTTTTCTTATACGTCCTTTCGGGGGGAGCATATAACAGATAATATGAATTTGCATGCAGAACTTCGTATCTGAAATATTTAGGAAATTACGTTTTAAAGGTTATCACTTTATTTTTTTATATTACTTATTACCTTCATTTAAATTTTCATTTTCATATAGTTGTAGTAGTTGTAAACAGGTTTTATCTTTTATAGTAGTTTTCTTTGAATTTATTACTTTATCTAAACATTCAGAGCCTCTACAAAACAGTTTAATTCCACATTCAGGAAACAGTAAATCAAAATCTGCATTAATCTGGAAGAATATAAAATAGCAATAATATAACGATTAAATTATATAATTAACAAATGTTTGTTTAAACTACAATTCGTTCGCTCTTGTAAACGAAATGATGAAGTAATGCAATGCATAGTTTTAATAATGTTAAAATTACATAGGTACAAACCAATGAATCGGCTCTTGAATCTGTCAGTATTGGCCAATCAGATAAAAAGTCTTGTACTGTAGTTTTTTTGAAATTGTTGTTACGAATAGCATAACTTTGATTCCATTTTGTCATTACTTCGTCCCACGGTTCCCGGTTGTGCTTTAACCATAGGAGTGAGTATTTTCTAACGAGTTAAATGTTTCATAATGCTTTAGTACTGTTTTTCCTAAAGGCGATGTGTTAAATAGTGTTTTTAAGTCAAAGTCTGGAAATTTCGGCAAGGAGAGATTTTCCCATCCATAAAAAGAAACCGCATCGTTTTGCAACGGAATAAATACTGGTAATAAATCTGAGGACTGGGATGTCGTGCTACTAGCAGCACTAGCAGCAGATTCTGTGTCTGATAGAATATTGAAGTTAGCGGCATTGATATCATTTTCGTTTGTTTCAATATTGGTGTATTCTTCGCTTGTATTATTTAATTGAGTTGAAGTTGACTGAAATGTATTTTATCACACTCATTTTCCTCAAAACAAATATCTACCTCATAAAAAATTAACGCAACCTCACCGTGCTTTCATGTTGACTTCTGATTTCTTTGATTTTTTCAATAAACATCTTTCGTTTTCCTACAGACGGTATGAGTTCTTTTAGTTCCTCGAAAGTTAATTGGAATGCAATTTCTTCAGTTATATCATTTTCTTATTTAAAAGAAAGTACAGGAATCAGTATTTCAATAAAGAACAATAGTTTAAATTAGAAATATAGTAGAGAATTAGTTGTAGATCCTACATCCTTCGTAAAAATTTAAGTTAAACAAACTAATAAAATCTATTCAAATTTATTGTATTATGTTGTAATAAATCGCTTAACAATACGATTTCATAGAGGTTCGTTTATTGTGTATTTCAATAACGTAGTGATTGTTCAAGTTTGCTGTTTTGATAAGAAGTTGTTTAGTCTAAATGATTTCAGTAGCTATAATACAAATTATTGTTTTTAATATGAAAAGTAGAATTCTTGGTTTATCGATCAAACGATTATCATCATAATACAATCGACTTGCTAAAAGTATAAATTTTCTATCATAGATGACCTTTTCTATGTATGTATATACAATCCACAATAAACGATTTTCAAATAGCAGTAGGTGTTAGCCATTTTTTCTTTATCGAGAGAAAGCGCGCTTACAAATTTTGCTAAACTGTAGATAGGTACCTACTGCTATTTAACCGAAAAAACAGTTTTATTTTATTTTATATTTTAGAAATTAAAATAGCTATTTCCCTACTTCGTTGAGGATTCATTGTGGATAAAAATGATTTGTAGATATTTATGTACCTATATATTACAGCAGATAACATGATACAGAATGAATTAAAAACTTAATTCTAATATTACGGCTATATTACTTACATATTTACCATGCAAAATTTTGCATTACTTCATAATTCTATTTTGATAAAGTCAAAAAAATGTGTGAAAATTAGATGCACAATAGCTAAGTAAATTCGTAAAAATTAAGTATTTTAATGGGTACTTACTTGCAAATATTTCTCCAAATTCTCCAAAGCCAATTTTATTTAAAAATTCTTCCATTTTCTTAAATAAATATAGCACTGCTTTTTCAGAAAATTTTGTGCACCAACAGCTCACTTTACACTGGTTCATTAACGTATGACGCAATATATTGAAAATCGAAACGGGAGACGAATATGGAGCTCATCAAAGCGTCACTTATTTGTACTAAATAAAATGTTCTTTAAAATGAAATGATAATGCTTTATCGAAAGCAGAACTGTTTCATTTCGAAGAAGTGCTTTATCCAATCCAGTTTTTGGCTACTTGAATAGAATTAATATTTTATTGTTTCAAAATAGAAATCTCTTAAAATTAAGAAATTACTTTTTGTTTAAACCATTCAAAAAGTTGTAGCAAAAACAAACATTTTCATTCCAAGTAGTTCCTTGACTTGTTTTAAGAACAGAGTGAGTCTTCGATCGAAACCTGTATAAATTCATTTCAAAAAAGAAATTCTCTCTTTAAATCAATTGCAGTAAGTAAATAAAAGTGTTGAAGGAAATATTCTTGTTTTCTTAACACAAAGCAAAATACTAAAACGAAGTATTTATTTATTTAAAAAGAGTAAATATCTTTAAAGAAATATATTTTCTTGTTTTAAGAAAGTGTTTTTTTCTGTGTAGTATTCAAACAATTAGTTGGTAAATATATCACCCTGTAGAAAGTACTAAATATATGTGGTTAATTAACTAATCTGTTCCCGGAAACGATCGTTTTTCTGTTCGAGATTAATTTAAGTTAGTGAAACAGCGTTTGTGAAGAAAGCAATCGTTTTACAAGGAATGACTTAAAGCTTAATTAGTTTGTATGGGAGCCGTTTATAGGATAGGATTTGGCCGAGCGATAACCACCAGTTTTACCTAGTTTCTAGACATGGCAATTTTCTTGTGCACAGTTTAAGCTCGCAATCCCAAATCCACTTTCAGAAAAGGGGTGTGTATGAGAGGGATAGAGAGAGAGAGAGAGAGAGAGAAGGGGACCTGAGTTAAAATTGCTCTACTTGCATTTCTTGCAACAAGCGCGCAGTCTATTATTTGTGAAGTTGCAATTTCAAAGCCTCTACTTTCAAATTCCTGATATTATCCGCTGGCACGCTATAGTAAATTAGCTGCTTTTACGTCATTTTCTCACGAAACGTTTCACTTTTTAAAGGTAGTCAGTCGAAGGGGTGGGTCTGAACGCTTTTCTTTTCTTCTTTTACCAACCTGTCTGTCAATCCGTATAAGAACGCCCCGAATCATTTTAATAAATGACGAATACGTGAACTATTAACCGGTGAATTACCATTACCACTTTTACGTTTTATGTTTGTATTCGAATGGTGAGGAGCGTATTAGTTAATGAGCTGTATTATGGCTGGTTGTTGCAGTTACTGTAGGTTAATATCCATTAAACGAGCTGCAGGTGTAATAGAGTGTCATTATTAATTTACAATACGTACCTGAAGATAATTAAAGATCATAATTTTTTTTTATTACTGTATGTATTCAACTTTTTTTTGCTATTTATATCACTAAAAACAACAGAGAAGTTATCCTCTTACTGGAGGAGTTTCAGAACTGTATGGGCCTTGACCTTGGAGTGCCCTGAAGTTTAATGCTTACGCATCATAAGCTCCGTATATAGCCCTTCTCACGCACCTCCAAGTTCACAAGAATCTTCTTAGTATGCAGAAGTTCACAAATATTAAAGAATTTTATTGACGAATCCAATAAAATTTATTGCCAAATTAAATAGTTAATTAAAAATCATTATAATGGCGCCATAAAACCCGATACCTAAATACACCTAAAGCAATTTTCGTAGGCACATATTTAATGATGAGCCTAGTGCTCGAGGAGTAACAGTAAAGTTATTTAATAAAGCATTTAATAACTAGCATAAAATTGGAATTTTCTCGGCAATCACTTACATATTTAGTAGGAAAAACAGCCCGCTTTAATTTGCATAATAACTGTGCGTCGTATTCTAAAAACCGAATTCTACAGCGGCTAATTACATTCAGAGAAGGTAGTGTTTTAAGTAGCAGTAAAGAAAAATGATTTGCCTTAATTTCTATTCGAGATATGCATGTACCTACCTTCAAAAACTGGGTTAAATTTCCCTACCACATTTTTTTGTTACGAACGAAAATTTCTCTCACATTTTACAAAGGACCTCTCTAATTTTTTTTTTATTCGGGGCTATTAATGTTATAGAAATCTTTCTATTGTATCTAATATTTCACATGTCCCTTTATTGTTCCTTTATCAGAGTGAGAACTACGTTAAAACTATCAAAAAAGTATTTGGTTTCAATGGACGAAGTTTAGGGGAAGTTTCTGCTTCATTACCTGTGGATGGGGCGCTAACGATCTCGCCAGGACGCGTTTGTAGAATTGATTGATTAGATTTTAATTCTTTTCCCAGTCTTTGTTCATTTGGAACCCGGTCCACCCTCTGACACAATAACATTCATACAACTACCAACTAAAAACTCTCTTGCTGCCTTCGATAAAGTTGATTATTTGTTTCTTGATTTATTAACGACTCATTGACGAGGTTATCAATCTGTAGTACATACGTCAAAGAAACTGTTACAGAAAAACGAAGCTAATGATCGACAAAAACGTCTAACACAATATTGTAGACAGATATACCTACTGCTGTCCTTGGGGTAGTTTCAGCAGAAAACCCAAAAGAAAGAAAATTATTCAATTGTGATGAAACATATGTGGGGCAAAGTAACGAATTCTTCAGAGATGGTGCTAAAGAACACTTAAATTGGATTATTGGTGCTCATATTTCTTATGGGGTGAGATAAAAACGGTTTTCTCAAAGGTATTATATGTTAATTTGATAACAAATTTCGCTCATACGCCTGCAGGAAAAAAAGTTTTACGATAACCTCTGTAGATTATAAATCCACATCAATTGAGAATCGTAAAAAGTTGTCGGTTTGCAGTCCCCTCGATGCCCATAGCCATAAATGGTAGCCATATCTTTCTGCCATTGGTAAAAAGTACTTTCGAATAGTAGAACTCAATTAGTTACAGATGACAAGCTACAAATATAAATGTAAACAAGCTGCCACAGTTAATTTTAATCCGACAAGTAATTGGAAAGTATATTTTTATGTTTTTTTAATCAGAAGTCATTTTGAAAAATGTTTGATTAAATGATATACTGTGATAGAAAATTGCCCGTAGCAAATTCGTTCGTTTGCCAATACGAAATAATGATTCAACGTATACGTGTGTATCTGTGTATTACGTACCTATATTATGTATGGAAGCATACAAGTGTAGGTAGATGTTTTATGCAGATATAAATTTACAACTGTAGTAGATTAATATCTCATGTGTACCGAATCCGAATTCGTTGTAGAGTAAAATACAGTTACATAAAGTTGGACTAATAATAATAATAATAATAATAGTACGAGAGCAGCTTTTGAGGAGAGGATTCAAAACCACTGAATGGATTACAAAATCACTGGATGTAAACAATTATCCCTAAAAGCTTTATTTGTTTCATAATATGGAGAAAAGCAGCGGCAGGTTTAAAATGTTGACGGAAGGGCGATTAAAACAACAAAATTTTTATATAAAAAAAGTAGTCCAATATAAGCTGGATAAAGCTCTCATCAAAGGGAGTTTTAAGCCCAAAACCAATGCTAAAAGCCCTGCACTTAAATATGCTTAATTTGGGAAGGAACTCTGAGAATTACTAAGATAAATTCTTCTCTATGCTGACCTTCTTCTTTCTCGTCTTCTTATTAACATGCCATGTCTCATTAGGGGTGTAGAGGGGTAGCTTTAAATGGATCAACACCTATTTATGTAGGTAAACTCTGTCATCTTCATACTAGGAATGGTTTGGGGGTGTAGTATGTAATTTCTTGTTGCTTTCCTATATCCTTCTCCATTTAATTGTTTTACTCCATTCCTTCTTCTCCTTTTTTTATCCTCATCCTTATTCTCGTCCTCTTCCTCATCCTCGTCCTCGCCCTCGTCCCTCGTCGTCGTCGTCGTCCTCGTCCTCGCCCACATCCTTGTCCTCGTCCTTGTCCTCGTCCTCGTCCTCGTCCTCATCCTCACACTTATACAATTTTATTATCCTCTTCATCCATTTCAACCTCCTCATCTTCTACATCTTTCTCATCCAACATGTAGTCCTCGTACTCCTCATTTCTGTCATCCTCTTCATCAGCTTCATTCATCCACCTTCCTCATCCTCATCCTCATCCTCATCTTCATCCTTATACAATTTTATTACCCCCTTTATCCATTTCAAACTCCTCATCTTCTACATCTTCTTTATCCAACATGTAGTCCTCGTACTCCTCATTTCTGTCATCCTCTTCATCAGCTTCATTCATCCACCTTCCTCATCCTCATCCTCATCCTCATCTTCATCCTTATACAATTTTATTACCCTCTTTATCCATTTCAAACTCCTCATCTTCTACATCTTCTTTATCCAACATGTAGTCCTCGTACTCCTCATTTCTGTCATCCTCTTCATCAGCTTCATTCATCCACCTTCCTCATCCTCATCCTCATCCTCATCTTCATCCTTATACAATTTTATTACCCTCTTTATCCATTTCAAACTCCTCATCTTCTACATCTTCTTTATCCAACATGTAGTCCTCGTACTCCTCATCTCTGTCATCCTCTTCATCAGCTTCATTTATCCACATTCCTCTTCGTCATCCACATCCTCATCCACATCTTCATCCTTATACAATTTTATTACCCTCTTCATCCAATTCAACCTCCTCATCTTCTACATCTTCCTCATTTAACATGTAGTCCCCTTACTCCTCATCTCTGTCATCCTCTTCATCAGCTTCATTCATCCACCTTCCTCATCCTCATCCTCATCCTCATCTTCATCCTTATACAATTTTATTACCCCTTTTATCCATTTCAAACTCCTCATCTTCTACATCTTCTTCATCCAATATGTAGTCCTCGTACTCCTCATCTCTGTCATCCTCTTCATCAGCTTTATTCATCCACATTCCTCATCCTCATCCACATCCTCATCCACATCTTCATCCTTATACAATTTTATTACCCTCTTCATCCAATTCAACCTCCTCATCTTCTACATCTTCCTCATCCAACATGTAGTCCTCGTATTCCTCATCTCTGTCATCCTCTTCATCAGCTTCGTTCATTCATCTTCCTCATCCTTCTCATTATACATCCATCTTTATCTCCTTTTCTGTTATTCTTTCTTCTATTCTTTTTCTTCATCCATCATTATTACCCTCCTCATCCTTCTCACCATCTTATATTTCTCCTCCAACTTTTCCTCTTCACCTCTGTCAACATCATAACCAGTTACATTCCTCATTCCTCTCGTCGTATACATCATCGTCATCCTGATAAGTCTTTATTACCCTTCTCACGATCCCCATCTTTATCACCTCACCTTTCGCATGCAACTTATCCTCATCTGCCTTCTCAGCTCCCTAATTATTCTCATTACTCTCATCTTCATATATACCTCTTTTTAGGCTTTTAACATACTTCATATTACCCCTAAATAGATTCAAGTGACTCCCAGAATGTGACGTATGTACTATCTGTTAAGCTGTAACTGTTTTGATTTATAATAAAATGTTACTATTCTTAGATTATTGGTGTCATTTTGAGAGCTCAAGGATATCTGATACACGATATGTTCCCACAAACCGTTAAATTAACATCTGGATCATTTTTAATCCGACTTGAATGACAATCTGCTATTTTTTAGCCCACTAAATGCTAGTAAATATTTAATTTGGTAAAATTACTGGTCCAAAATAGGATACACGATGATGTAAGCAACGTGTACATGTCCTTAAATAACTAACTCAATAAGGATTCTGCTGTGGTGTCAGAATTCTTAATGGGAACAGTTTAAAATAAAAAAATAACATTTGCCGGATTTCGAAAGGTGTGTAATAGAAGGAATGTGATACCTCGAAAACACAACTGTTTGGCAAAAAGAATAATTACCCGTTTGAACGGTTGCTCGTTCGGATCGATAAATTTCTGTCATGCCAAACCAAATCTTCGAACGTAGAGAAATGAGAAAAGAATCTTACAATTCAAATGAAACTCGAACACACACGGACACGTGTATAGGTACAATACATGCATGTTGAGTACGTCAATGTTAAACTCGTTACTAACCTCAGGTCATATTTCAACTCAACTATTTTATGTAAACACAGCAGACAGACAAAGGGAGGCTAACAGGACTTCAGAATTCCCTCAGGGTTTGTTTTGTAAAAATATTGGGCAGCTACACTTTTTGGAATTATCTGACCATTGAAATATTGAAATTTCAATTAAAAAATTTGTTTTTGATTTCATTAAATCTCATTTAAAGGGAAAGGGTCATTTATATTCCAGTGAACTTTTTAATTATAGGAACTTCTTGAGACGTCATTTAGGTTTAAATATGACGTGAGAGGGTTTAAGGATCCGATCACATTCTTTTAAATCTTCCTAAGGGAAAAAAAGAGGGGAAATATAAACACAGCAGGGGGGCAAAGGGAAGTATCAGGATTTCAGGATTCTCTCAGGATGTGTTTTATAGGAATTTTGTATTGATATGACTTTCTGGAATTATCTGACTATTAAAACATCTAAGTTAAGGATGAAAGTGTATTTAGAGAATTGTCCTTGATTTCATTAAATCTTACATCAACTTTTAAATTTAAGAATTTTGTTAACATCTCATTTAAGGGTAAATATGACGTGAGGGTTTAAGGGTCCCACACATTCTATAAAATCTTCCTAAGGGGATGAAGAGGGAAATTAAAACACAGCAGGTGGCAAAGGGAGGTACAGGATTTCAGGATTCTCTCAGGATGTGTTTTATAGGAATTTGTGCAGATACATTTTCTGGAATATCTGACTATTAGGACATCTAACTGAAGGATGAAACTGTATTTAGGAAACGGTTTTTGATTCCATTAAATCTCTACGTCAATTTTTAATTCAAGGATTTTTTTAACATCTCATTAAAGAGTTATATAACGTAAGAGGGTTGAAGGATCCACACATTCTATAAAATCTCTAAGGGTGAAGAGGGATTAAACGCAGGTGGAAAAGAGGTAAGGATTTAGGATTCCTAGGATGGTTTTATAGGAATTTGTGCAGATACATTTCTGACATCTGACTATTAGACATCTAACTGAAGATAAACTGTATTTAGGAAAGGTTTTTGATTCATTAAATCTCAGTCAATTTTAATTCAAGGATTTTTTTAATCTCATTAAGAGTATATAACGTAAGAGGGTTGAAGATCCATCACATTCTATAAAATCTTCCTAAGGAGCTGTAAGAGGCGAAATTAAAACATCAGGTGGGCAAAGGGAGGATACCAGGATTGCAGGATTCTCTTAGGATGGATTTTATAGGAAATTTGTGCAGATACAACTTTCTGGAATCATCTGACTATTAAAGCATCTAAGTGAAGGATGAAACTGTATATAGAATATTGATTTTGATTTCATTAAATCTCATTTAAAGAGTGAAGGAGTCATTTAAATTTCATGACTTCATCACTTTTTAATTCAATGATTTTTTTAAGAACTCATTATAAGGCAAATAAAATTTTAGAAGATTACAGGATCCCACCATATCCTACAAAATTTTACTAAAAGGGAGGAAGAAGTAAAATCAAAAGAACTACGTAATAAATAAACGTTCCATAAGTGCCTCTCTCCCTTGGGACTCAACGTATACACAGATTTTGCAAATAAATTTATTTACCTTTACTCCGATCCGATTTAATTGTTAATTTCTTAGGGATAGATGGGTGTACACATAAGGTAATTCCTAGCTACAACCCTGTACCTATTAAATGTTTGAGCAGTGCAATTGTTGGTCCGTTAGTATCAGTGTGGTTTCGTTTCTAGTTACACATACGTACATGCATACATTCGTACAGGTTTAACACAACAAACGGGACTCTTCGTGCCCTAAGTGGTCGCCACCACCGCGACCACAGCCCTAAACTGGTCAAAACTGCGGTATCGAATTTACTGTAACCTTCTTTGTTAGCTTCCGTTGCACAAAATTATAAAATAGATACAAACAAATAAATGGACCTAAAAATAGAAACAATTCCTTAAGGATAAATTGAAGGTAGGTATTCTAGATTTCGCCCTGTTAAGTGTTAACATGTATTGATTTCTGCAAAGATCAGATCGTTGTTAGGGGATGAATATTCTAACGGGAATCACGGTTTGTGCTTGGAAGTGTCGATGATATACGATGTAAGCTCAAATTTTCATAACAAACAATCCACGCCATCCATCGGTTTTGCGGTCTATGCGGTTTAATGATAATACGATATTTTAAGGAAATCCGAGAATTATCAATTCCTTCTCCTCACGTTCCGCCGGAATGCAGACGTTGTAGTTTAAGTAAATTCCACTCACTGTTACCTCGTACGGTATCGTATGATAACAGGATCGAATTCGAATCCTTAACACCAACTTGCGTGCTTACATTATGCAAATTTATGCAAACATTTTGAATATAATAAGACTGGTATTTCTACAGTTTGGCGGATAGTCGAAACCACCCGTCATATAGGTATACACAACGTCTCAAAATTTTATCGTTATCATAACACCTTATTTTTTTTTCGGTTGCTATACACCCTGTATGTTGAGCTGTTAGTCTCGTCCGAAATTCTTTGATGATTTAACATCGCGTGCAATAAAAACAAGAAGGAAAGCGATATCCGAGAAGCTTTTTATCATCGAAAACTTTCATACTTTCCTCGATTTTGTATGTTTCCCGGTGATTTGTGACCCGAGTAAAATGGGTCTCTTGCGAACACCTTCCACTTCACATTCATCAGAAATAATTCCTAATTTAATGTTCTCACAGAAAATCTACAACGGGACAACATAGTTTTCTTTCGTTGACGGCGGACGAGGTCATAAATTACAAAATTTCTGCATGACAAGCAAAAATATCATTGGTCGACTAATAACTTTTTCAAACGGACATTGTAACTTTTTGAAACTAAATTAGATCCGGAAATTGGTACAGCATCCCATAAAAATATGGACAACAACATTATATACTATAAATTGTCCATTATTATGACAAACGGTAGTTTACACGATATTTTATATTACAGCAAAAGGATTTTGGACTAATACCAAATGATGTCACATTTGTCTAGGTTTTATTGTAGAAACTTGGAAATATCGTATACTGACTGTGTGGCTTCCGCAATGAACGGATGACGTATTCATATGCGCGATTGGGATGCGCAGAGACAGTATTAGAGCATTTGCTACGCTTTTCACAGTAAACACCCAAAAAGTATTATAAAATTAATATGCTAAAGTACTTTCGTTATGTTGTTATTTTCGAGGAACTGTGGTTGATTATACATCTAGTACACAGAACTAAAATAAATTTCCCTTAAAAGGTTTGGTTTTAACTTAACTTAATTATGAATCCTTTCATTAACTTGGATCAAAGGAATTCTAGGAATAGCCCTTTCCTTTCAGTGATCCAATTAAAAGTTAATTGAAAATTCTTGGTTAGAGAAGAAATTATTTTATACTTAATTCTTACCAGCTCAAGACAGCTTCACGAACATTTTACCTACATACTTGTTATTTTTGCAAAAAAATATTTAATATGTGAATTTGCTTGAAATGTTACAAAATCCAATGAAGAAACTTAATAATAAAGGAAAAAAGAATGTTCCAATATTTATTGTTTACAAACCCTGTTATTCTTGTTGTTTTTTTTATTATGAAGTTCATTTGAATTTAATTTGAAACCCAAAGGTTATTTTTTTCTTATTTATAGACATCTAGAGAAATTTATTTTTTAATATTTTATCGGTCACGTTGGGGATAATCCACAAAATTAGCTTCTATGTCTAATTCTATATTTAAAAGACTTGTAGTGCCAATAGGGATTTGGATTTGGACAAGTTACTTGTATTTTTTCGACGTCTAAAGTAGCTCTCATTATTTATTTATTAGCAGAAAAAGCAGCCAGTTTTTGTTTTATTTATAATTTTAGCATTTCGGGAAAAACATTTCACGCCAACTTCTCATAACATAACAGAATTTGTGAAAAGTATCGTTTCTGACATTAATTTTGTTTTCAAATTATGACAGATCTCATTTTAATGTCAGGACTTTTCCAGGATCATATTCTTTAGAAAAATATATAAATATTTTTAGGCATTAACAAATACAATAACTAAGCCGAAATGTTACCGAAGATGGAATAATAAATAAATAATTAGACATGATGATCATTAATGTATACATTTGTAATTATTTCGTAAATGAAGCAATAAAATTTCCCATTAAATTAAAGTAGTTGAACGAACTCGTTTAGCAGCCTCATTTTATTATCAACTTTATACAGTTAGTGTTTCGATAGAAGTAATCATGTAGTTCTGGTGTTGATTTTTAAAGTAATTTACTGTGCTTACAACTCGTTTTATTAACTGGTTGGATCCGTTCAACCAACCCAAAAAGTGAAAAAAATCGTCTTTCCTATTCAGAATAACATTGTGTAGACAATAATGGTCACGTCTAATCAACAATCACTACAATCCGCTGCGAATTCTTCAGGTCTATTATTAGAGTAATTTGTATGATCTTGAGTTAATAAAAGGAACAGACAGATCTCAGTCTCGGTCGTAATACTTGTTTCAATTTTGGACAATGCATCCTCCTCATTACTTCCTATTGATTCTATTATTTTGACCATACAATAGAACCGGAACACTGTTGAACGTGACCGTTGTTCGGTCAGCAATCCAATTTATCAAAGAGGTACCTAATCAGACAAAGATAAAAAAGCACTTGGGAAGGTATGTACGCCCATCAAGGGGGTATTTCCTCTTAAAAAAAAAAAATTATGTCTGAATTTAATTGATTTTACGAGGGGCCTCTCTGTCCTCTCATCTCCTTGGTAGGATTTAATAAGACTCTTCAGGTACCCTCACGTGAGATTTTATAGCAAGTATAATGAGTTTTTAGTAGAAAAAATTGACTAGAGGATTTTAACAACTTTTCTTACTTTAAATAAGATTTTGAGCCTTTACAATCAATGGTTGTTCCCATAATACACTAGAAAATTATTATTCCTTCAAAAACGTACCAACAGGGGTTTATTTTTTAATTTTGATCCCTTTCTCCCTCTGAGTGATATTTAATAAGACTCCTCAATTTAACTCACGTGAGATTTACCTCAAGTATAATGACATTTTAATTTATAAAATTGACGTGAGGATTACAACGACTTCCTTTCACATTAAGTAAAATTTTGATGTACTCCTTACATTTTGAGCTCACAAAATTAATAGACTACTAAGAAATTATTATTACATCGAAAACAGACAACATTTTATTTTATTTTAATCTAAACATCCTGTTATAATATCAATTACCACCCAAGTATCGTTCTAACCACCTAAACCATCTGGCTTTTACTTTTACCACCCCACTTCCACGTTCGTTATACGTATAAGTGTTTGATGTTTATGCAGGAAAATCGTAAAGGCTGCTGTGGTGTTATTAAGTTTAAAAAGTATCTCAGGGAAGAGTATGGGAAATAATGACGTAAAAGAAAACACTTTATGTGGAAAAGTGGTTAGTAACAGGTTTCCTCATCTGCAACTAACGTCTTTTATATTTATTTTTTATCGTTTACTGTCTATCGTAAAGCATCCATATCGCTAGTGTAACGCTATATGGATATAATCACTAGTTGTAAAATTCGGAACGATCATTTGCACTCTCTCATTTTATCGTTAATAGATATTATCCATTTATGACACACATCATTTCATCCACAAGCCAATCTTATTATGAGCGAATTATTTTACTGTTATTACAAAATTGTATCTCGGTGCTCATCTTTAAGGGACCAACCATTTTCGTCATGGTAATCAATTTGATATAAGTGCTTATTGCCTTCCAGAACTAATAATGAACATACAGGGTGTTCCTTGTTACTTATGGTGCCAAGTACTTTTTAAAATCGAAGAACTTCTTACTAAAAGTAATTATGTTCACGAACGTAGCCATATAAATATTGGAAATTTAATATCAGCTAAGAAGCTTTGGTAAATGTCAAATGATAAGTCGAAAGATCAAATTATGGAATGCCTGGCAAATTATAAATAAACACATATGTCGTTTCGTGAGTAATAAGAGAAAAGAAAACAATGCTTTGGGAAAAGAACAGACAAAAAAAGTTTTTGATATGATAGAAAACAAGTATTTCTGCTACCCAAAAAAGTAAATATAAAAGAAAAACATACCCTTAAAAAAATAGAAAAACCATATCAATGTCACTTTGTCTATAGATTTTCTAAAAATATATCGACAAGAGCGGAAGTTGACTCTGTAGGAAAACAATATTAAATTTGACACTCAAGCATGCAATACGTATATCCATGGAAAATAAAAAAATGTTATTATTTATTGAGGTAAAATTAAAAATGAAATAAAGTTTGTTAATAGTTTTTGACATCTACTGAAACTGAATCAAATTTTGAGGTAGCACATTTCTAATAGACTTCCATTAACCCTACAAAATTATCAACAATGGAATGTGTGGAATTCACTTTGTTTGACCACCGTCAGTTCATTTTTTCTTTACATTGTGTTGGTGTATTGGTGGTTACTAATCCAGCAGTGGGCTCACATCACCTACATAGTGGCAATCAATTTTTTAACAATCGATACAGTTCATTTAAGGGCGGAAAGGCGCACGGTAATTTTGGTGCATCTGATTTACGAGCAATTTCTCAATTCATCGTTCTAATTATCATACATGACGTACTGTCTGTTGGCCGGCTATATCTTTCACATTTATTACATCGCATCTACATCAACGTCACTTAATTTAAAAATTGCATTAGAAGATTGCTTTAAAGGCAAAAAAAAAGTAAAACAATAAAGATAGTCAAGCTCAAACTGATTAGAATCTAAAATGTTTAGGGTGATATCTTTTTGTAACAAATATTTCTGCTTAGGAGTTTTAAAGTAAAATTACTATGGTCATCTGTTCACGAATATGACGGGCCTCGTGCTCTCGTAAAGGCGGAGCTTATGCTCGAGGGTTTTTGTCTGCGCATCCCATTTGCGCACATGAATACGTCATCAACTACAGCGAGCATAAACAAGTGCGGTATATTACGATATCTAGTATCCTTTGGGTATTTTTATGAAAATCTGCCATTATTTAGATATAAATAACCTGGTGATATATTTATTTTCGGTTTATTGCCAGCTTATGGAGTTGGCAACTGGGTTTTGTTTAGAGCAGGCATTAAAAATTCACGAATATAAAACAGAGAGGGTGTGCGGTTTAGCCTGGCGCAAAAGTCCTAAATCACGCATTTGCATGGAAAACGCACATTTCCTTTCGATTCAAAGTGCCGTGAAAATTTCGTGTCGACATTTGACTCAATTAAAAGGCCGTTATAATTACTAGGGAATGGTCGCCGCAATCGTTAAATTTAATCTCGAAACGGCACACGACGAACTCGACATAAAATATTTTACTTATTTATTATCTAAGCAATTTTTTATCTAAATATCTGTATGGGCTAGAAACTTTCAGCAGGTGAATTCGCTGTAACGCATGTTATTCGTACGCCCGCCGGCTGTAGGTATCGATAAAATGTTTTATAATGTGAACGTTATAAACGAAGAGAAGAGTCTTTGAACACGCAAAGGAAACAATTTGTGGCGTACGATTAGTATCAACGAACGCCAAGAGAACATGCCACCTGAAAAGAAACTCAAGAAATGAATAATTAATTATTTAGCCAACCAGCCAGCCATAGATACATAAATACATGAACGTTCATAAACGACGTAAACTGTCTGTACACAATCGTCTGACCTTTCACTTTTATTTTTATTCATTTGTCTGCAGACCGCATCATGGATTTATGTAATAAATTGGCACGCATCATTACTTGAAACTAAAATGTTTTGTGGCAGGAGTACAGAAAATAAACAAGATCTTTTATAAGGAACTAAGAGAGTTAAAAGGCCTCTAAAATTTTATTTAATTATGTATGATAACCTCTTGTCAAAAAATTACAAGAAAATTTTTACCATAGAGTTCAGCCCGGAACTGTACGTGGTTGTGGGACTTAACAGACGAGAAATAAGTCAAATAATGTGCCAGGGACAAAGCAAACAGCTTACCTAAACCCGAGAATGACTAACGAGATTTGTAGGTACGTTGAGAAGTCTTTTTTGTTGAGTCGTTCTGGCAGTAAGGACTACGAAGGATTATTCAAATGTCCAACAATAATTTTGTTAAGGAAGGAACAAAACACGAAACCTACGAATACGTGCCTAAACAAAAATGAAGCAGGATACAAAAAATTAGTACACAATGTAACAATTACCTACTACTGAAAATAACTAAGGTCGTTATAATAAAAAGAATTAATTTTTTTTATTATAAAATTATTGTTATAAAAGTAACAGCAGTTTAGGTGGAGATAACACGAAAATATTTAAATTTGTTTTCATTATTAGGGTAATATACTGGAGGGTTAGTTAAAGTCACCCTGTACTCTACATGCGAGTGGCGGGTATAATTGGAGATGATGTTTGAGCAGCGATGAAAACGCCATTGTCCCGATAATGATGACGTGTGGTCAACTGTTCATCGAAGCAGGGCTATGAAGTACTTATGAGAGTTAATTAGCTTGATATCGTGATCTCCATTTCATTGTTTCTACAGACTTCTAATCAAAACATACACACGCGTTTGACTGTTCAATTAATTAGCATAAACTGGAAGATAGAAGACCTACAATTTAAATAATGGAGGATAGGAGAATAGTTGTAAAAAGTAATGTACAGTCTTTGTAGATGACAAAATTAGACTGAATTGTGTAAAAAAAAAGTGTATACGCTGAAGGTAAAAGTTTTACCAACCACAGAAAGTGTTATAAATTTACTAGCAGCAATACCCGGCGTTGGCCGGGTAAGAATATATTAGACGTTTGATGGAACATTCTAGAATATTTGCGCACTTAGAACTATCCAGAACATCCCTTAATGATTCAAAACATTTTCTAACTTTTTTTAACATTCTGAAACATTCTTGAATGATCTTCAACATTCTGGAACATTCTTGAACATTTCCAAATCATTCTGAAATGTTATAATAAAACATTCTTTTACTTCTTAGAACATATTTGAACTCCCTGTAGGTAACATTCTAAAAAAATCTGCTTCATTCTCATCCCCACCCCGTGCTGTTTACTGGGTGAGTAGTGACATCAGTAGACGCCTGACGGGGATGACTAATCGATTGATAATAAATAATTGATCAGTTATCGACCACTGAGAGTTGAAGATTATTACAGTACTACGTAATATCGCTATTAAAAAATGGGAGATGGTGGTAGAAGGATGAAAATTAAGAGTTATATGTATTGTTTAATGGCAGATCATAAAAAAATAAAAAATAAAATTGTCCAAAAAATAAAAAAGTTAGGAGTGGATAACCCTTATAACTAAGGGGTATGAAAAATAGATGGTTCGCGGTTCTCAGACCTACTGAATATGCATATACAAAAACAATATGAAGGGTGACGACGGTTGTACACTGAGAGGACGTTAATTCGTTCCCAATAGTTTTCTGAAATGGCAACGGCGCGCCTTTTCGGTCTGTATGTTGTCGATAATGTAGGAAACAATAATATTGCGAGCAGAATCGCATCTATTGCTCGCTAGTTTCGTGGCTGTTTCAATGTTTACATACTTAATGTACAGGGTCTTTCAAGTTGATGGGCTATTAAGTATATGAATTAGTAGAATGAATTCAATTCTGAAACTTGGGCTCATTTGGTTACTGTTTATGCCGCTACTTTTAAAAATATTTTCAATTTCGATTACATCTGGTTATACCGAAAGTAGATGTTAACTTTCTTACTTTAAATGGAATGACATACTTCAAATTGTAGATTTTCTCAAAAAGTATATGCAAAGTTATACGATAGTCCCATATCAAAGACGCCAAATTTAATGAGGAATTCGAATATGCAGTCAAAAATGGGTCATTCTAGTTAAAAAAAATTGACTTATGCTTCTTTGAAGTTGACCAACTTTGACCACAAAATTTGAACACCCTGCACATTTTAGTTAAAAACCACATTTTTTTTTTCGATAATGTGAATAGTTATAAATAATTGTTACGAGTTATAAAGCAAAATCTCGAAAATTAATTGAATTACGGTTTTTTAAAGGTTAACGTGCAGATGTCAAAAAATTTGAAACAAATTAAATAACTCTAAATCCATCAATATTTTCGGAGTAGTGCCTTCTATAAAATATGTATGAATTCAGATTTTCTATCGGAAAATGTAAAAAAAGTATGTCATTCCATCTAAAATAAGAAAGTTAACATCTACTTCGTGTATAGCCGGATATAAATCGAAATTGAAAATATTTTTAAAAGAAGCGGCATAAACAATAACCAAATGAGCCCAAGTTTCAGAATTGAATTCATTCTACTAATTCATATACTAATAGCCCATCAACTTGAAAGACCCTGTATATTAAGTATGTAAACATTGAAACAGCCACGAAACTAGCGAGCAATAGATGCGATTCTGCTCGCAATATTATTGTTTCCTACATTATCGACAACATTCAGACCGAAAAGGCGCGACGTTGCCATTTAGGAAAACTATTGGGAACGAATTACCGTCCTCTGAGTGTCCATAGATACATTTAAGGCAAAAAGTTCATTGAACAAACCAATTACACATTTCTTTATCGCCATTTTTTTTGTTTATTTCGTATAAGTGAAAATGCATTATATGGTGAATTGTGGTGTACAGGTTGCCAACCCCAACTATCTGAAAATATCTCCTGTTTTTCTAAAAGCTGTCCCAAACTATACGAATTCTCACGCTGGATGTTCATGAGATACTGACTGAAATACCTCTACGTATAAAGATTTAAATCAGGTTGTAGTTTTTTAAACGCACAATATCTCATCCCTGTGTACATACATAACAAATGTTGAAACTGCCTTCCCTGTTTTTCATCTCGTTTACTTATTTACTTGCTTTAGCCCAACTTTTACAAAAAGTTTTAAGCACATACTTACTCTTTACAAGAGGTATAAACTGATGATGGTCAAAACTCTCTTTCCAAGTAAGACACTTTACGTAGTTCGCTTAATGCAGTCGGACAAAGTAAAGGGTACGTACGTATACAAACATGTCGGTTTAAATAAACGCAGAAGAGGGTTTAGGGTACAGAGTTCTACACTTAACAACTAAACCGGGAAACTTTTTACGACCGCGGATAGGCGGGTTTTCTTGTACTTATTGCTTGAATAATTTTACCGTCTGTTTTGAAGATTACAGGCATGATATCTACAGGGGTTTTTATTCTATACTATGTCTAAATAAAAATTTAGGTTCAATTTTTTAGTAAATTTACGGGATTTAAGTGTTTTAGGTAACCAGAGAGTGACCATAATGAATTTCAAACATATTCGTCACTGAAAATTATGAAATAATATTAATTTGTTACTTCCTAGTAGGTACCTAAAAATGGGACCAAAAACTTATTTTTGGGTTTCTTGTTTTGCTTGAATAATAATAGTAATAATAATTTCGGTATGCATCGGAGGTCAAAGAGGAAAAGTAGAAAGACCCTTCGGAGAGGTGACGTATCTATAGCTATAATTAACTCCTGATAAATTAACGTTTTTAGTTTTTATTCCTTCATCAAAGATTATTTATTGACCTAATGATGGACGAAGTCATTAGAAAGACGGTGACGACGGTGATGGTTAGGTCAGGAATGTGACCACTTTTTGTACAGAGCCATTAGATATCAAAAATGTATCAGAGTAAATTAAGGTAATTTATTATGTCATTACAGTATCTGATCATTGAGTTAATTGGGGTGGATTTTAGTAATTTCTGATCAATTGATTTTACGAAATAATGATTATGTAAAATAGCAATTTTCAACTGCTGGTTGAACTATCTTGTCCAGACCCTATAAAATGTGATCGAATCTTTAAATAGACGAAGTCTGTTGCAACTTATACTACATACTGTAATTTACGTGTATTCGAATTTATAAACATTGAGCCTAAACAAATTCGGATAGAAATACTTTAAGTACCTATAGATAGTTTTTGAGGAAAATGTTTGTCCCAACAACTATCTGTTTTGTATTAGTTTAGTAGCAATATTTAAGCAGTATTTTATCATATTTTATTAATGCAACATCTTGGTTTAGCTCAGAAAATCGATACACACCTTCCTTTTTATATTGTAAATTATCTAATATATAAAATTCTCCCTCGGAAACGAAAATTTTTTATTTTCATTTTTTGCCTTAAAAGTATGAAAAAACAATGGAGCACCAATGAGTTTAGATAAGGTAATGTCGTAACTATAAGGTCAAATAAAAAGGGAAGACTTATACAGAATGTCATCAAATTTCACTAAGGGTGTATAAAAAATCTTAATTGAAAGAAAAATAGCTCTCATGATTAATACACATCCTCTAAGATGGTAGGAGTCTTGTAAAGTTGGAAGAGATAACAAAAAATAAACTAGAAGTAGAAGAACGAGGAAAGAAATGTCCAAAGGGAAATTGAAAGGTTGATAAGGGATTGGATAAGATATAAGGGAATGGGGAGTTTTGTTTTTTTAATTTTTAATTCAATTTGCCTACAAATTTTGAAAAAATTAATCAGCAATGATCGCAGAGATAAGGGAACGTCCAATAGTTACATGAGGTCAAAATAGGGGAAGACTTCTGCAGAATATCATCACATCTTACAAGGAGAGTGTAACGGGTCTAAATTAAAAGAAAAATAGCTCGCATAATTAATACACATCCCCAAAAGTGGTAGGAAGTCTTCTGAAATAGTAAGAGCTGCCAAAAGATAAACTAGAAGTAGAGTGAAAAGTGGCCAAATTTTGGGAATTGCAAGGCTGATCTGGGATAAGATAGAATAGAAGGGAATGGGGAGTGTATTTGTTATTTGTATTTTAATTTTCCTTAAAATTTTGAAAAAACAAATGGAGCACTAATGAAGTTTATAAAATCGAAGAGATAAGGGAATGTCCAATAGTTACATAAGGTCAAAATAGGGGAAGACTTCTGCAGAATATCATCAAATCTTATTAGGAGGGTGTAACGGGTCTAAATTAAAAGAAAAGTAGCTCTCGTGATTAATACACATCCCCAAAGGTGGTAGGAAGTCCTCTGAAATCAGAAGAGCTGCCAAAAGATAAACTAGAAGTAGAAACATGAGTAAAAAGTGGCCAAATTTTGGGAATTGCAAGGCTGATCTGGGATTAGATAGAATAGAAGGGAATGGGGAGTGTATTTGTTATTTGTATTTCAATTTTCCTTAAAATTTTGAAAAAACCGATGGAGCACTAATGAAGTTTATAAAATCGAAGAGATAAGGGAATGTCCAATAGTTACATAAGGTCAAAATAGGGGAAGACTTCTGCAGAATATCATCAAATCTTATTAGGAGGGTGTAACGGGTCTAAATTAAAAGAAAAGTAGCTCTCGTGATTAATACACATCCCCAAAGGTGGTAGGAAGTCCTCTGAAATCAGAAGAGCTGCCAAAAGATAAACTAGAAGTAGAAACATGAGTAAAAAGTGGCCAAATTTTGGGAATTGCAAGGCTGATCTGGGATTAGATAGAATAGAAGGGAATGGGGAGTGTATTTGTTATTTGTATTTCAATTTTCCTTAAAATTTTGAAAAAACCGATGGAGCACTAATGAAGTTTATAAAATCGAAGAGATAAGGGAATGTCCAATAGTTACATAAGGTCAAAATAGGGGAAGACTTCTGCAGAATATCATCAAATCTTATTAGGAGGGTGTAACGGGTCTAAATTAAAAGAAAAATACCTCTCGTAATTAATACACATCCCCAAAGGTGGTAGGAAGTCTTCTGGAATAGTAAGAGCTGCCAAAAGATAAACTAGAAGTAGAAACATGAGTAAAAAGTAGCCAAATTTTGGGAATTGCAAGGCTGATCTGGGATTAGATAGAATAGAAGGGAATGGGGAGTGTATTTGTTATTTGTATTTCAATTTTCCTTAAAATTTTGAAAAAACAAATGGAGCACTAATGAAGTTTATAAAATCGAAGAGATAAGGGAATGTCCAATAGTTACATAAGGTCAAAATAGGGGAAGACTTCTGCAGAATATCATCACATCTTATTAGGAGGGTGTAACGGGTCTAAATTAAAAGAAAAGTAGCTCTCGTGATTAATACACATCCTCAAAGGTGGTAGGAAGTCCTCTGAAATCAGAAGAGCTGCCAAAAGATAAACTAGAAGTAGAAACATGAGTAAAAAGTGGCCAAATTTGGAAATTGCAAGGCTGATCTGGGATTAGATAGAAAAGAAGGGAATGGGTAGTGTATTTAATATTTGTATTTTAATTTTGCTTAAAATTTTGAAAAATAAATGGAGCACTAATGATGTTTATAAAATCGAAGAGATAAGAGAATGTCCAAAAGTTACATGAAGTCAAAATAGGGGAAGACTTCTGCAGAATATCATCAAATCTTACTAGGAGAGTGTAACGGGTCTAAATTAAAATAAAAATACCTCTCGTGATTAATACACATCCCCAAAGGTGGTAGGAAGTCTTCTGAAATCAGAAGAGCGAACACCCTTAACTTTTATTTTTTGGAAAAATTTTTTTTTATTTTTTTACGATTTGGCATTAAAAAGTACCTACAACTCTAAATTTTCATCCTTCTACCACCAACCCCCATTTTTTAATAGCGATATTACGTAGTACTGTGATAATCTTCAACTCTCAGTGGTCGATAACTGATCAATTATTATCAATCGATTAGTCATCACCGCCAGGCGTCTACTGATGTCACTACTCACCCAGCAAACAGCACGGAGTGGGGATGAGAATGAAGCAGATTTTTTTAGAATGTTTCAACAGGGAGTTCAAATATGTTCTAAGAAGTATAGGAATGTTTTATTATAGCATTTCAGAATGATTTGGTGATGTTCAAGGATATTCCAGAATCTTGAAGATCATTGAAGAATGTTTCAGAATGTTAAAAAAAAATAGAAAATGTTTTAAATCATTAGAGGATGTTCTGGATAGTTCTAAATTCGCGAATATTCTAGAATGTTCCATCAAACGTGTAATATATTCTTACCCGGGTAACGCCAGGGTATTGCTGCTAGTTATTCTATAATAAAACACTTCATAGAAGAGCTATAAATTCAATATATCCCATCATATAATCAAACTCTAAAAGTAACTTTAATACATTCACATACCTAAGAAATATTACCTTAAAAACTAGTAAATATTAACATAATACTTGTATTTCATTCAAAACTAATAATTATTATAGGTAATTAATTAGAAACGATAAAGATTAATTAGATAAAAAGCTTAAATCAGGAGTGTAAAAATTAGAATACAGTAACATAACTCTGTATATATAGGACAAACTGGCCCAACTTTTATAGAACGTGTTAAAGAACACAAAAAGAGTTTTGATGCCACACTGTGGCAAAACGGTCGTTGTGGGCTTTTAAAAATTAAATTTCAAACTTAAAAAGAGCGTTTTCTTTTAACTCATTGTTAATAATTTAACATTCACTTTATATTATCATAATAATGAAATATTGAGACATTATTATCTACCAATTTTAGAATAGGTACATCGTATATCATTTTTCGAAGGTTTGCCAGTACAGTAGGTACCTGCAGCAAGAAACAAATTAATGAATTATGACATATTACGTATATAAACTTTTATAATAGCAGCCTTGCTACTTACACTCTATACCTACTCGTATAATAAGTGAAAGACAAGGTTGGAAATTTCAAAATCGTACAACAGTGACAACTACAATCCATTAGCCTACAATTTAATAAACGAATTCGTGTTTCGCGTGTTTTAAAATGGCCAATTGCCAAATAGGAGAAGAAGATTATGTTAATACCACAAAGGAACTTTCAGGTAACGGTAGGTAATTACCGATATATACGGTCATCCAAACAGATTTTCTGCTCTAAAGGTCAGTCCGCAATAAAAAAGAATCAGAGGATTAAAAAAATATTTCTCCTCCGGTACCTACATAACATCGCACATGGACGATAATTAAATTGTAAAATAGATATTTTGTAGTACCAATTTAATCCGCATAAAGTTGACCTCCACCTACAGGTAGATATTAATATAATTTAATATACAGGGTGTACCATATGTCTTCGTTTAGTATTTGAGATGGGTTATTTTAAAGGCAATTTGGCAGCGATGTGTATTATACTGTAGATAGTTCTGTTAGAGATCTGCACCACCTCTAAGAGGGTTTTGACCTTCTTTCAAAAGCGTTCGTTGTGTGGCTTAAGACGATAATTAAAGTGAAAATAATGGCCATAAAAGCTATTATTGGCAGCCGCTTATTGTTATTCTCCCAATAGCTAAATATTTTTTTATGTATACCTACACGGGTAACCAATTATTGTGGCGATCCTGTCTGTCTATTGGATACCTACTTCATTATTTATAAATATAAATTATATCTTGTGATGGTGCTGACGTGAGAGAAACCCTATTCCAGGAAGCGTTAATTTCGGATCTTTTTTATTTTTGTTTATAATTTTTCGCGACAGTTCAAAGTCCGCGCCTCATCCATCGCGGGCGGTTACATAAAATGTAAATTTGTTTAAACCAGTCTTCTGATGTAGATATAAGTCTTGTTAACATACTTGTGACCACTTTATGGCGCTTTTGAATTTAAAGTGACTTTAATCAGAAATTTGCATTTATGATGTTCCTTAATGACTGCAAAGATATTCGCGTAAATTTACGCGTGTATGTTTACCCACGGATACGCCAAGCAGTCTGTCTGGATGCCTTGAATTTACCTTTGCCACTTAAAATAAACTACGAATATCTTCTGTATAAGTTATAGCAAGTTGACGTGCTTGCTTGCACTGGTGTGATAAAAATTGGGCTTGGCGGAATTCTCCAAGTGTACTAACTGAGATAAACGAGTCAATTTTACAACACAATAATTACAGTTTGAGTCATGTAAAGTAGCGGCTTGGGCTGTAAAACTGTCAACGAGCGAACACAACTAGTAAAATTCAGAGCCGGACTAATATATAAGAATTTTTTTTTAGAAAACTGTCTTCTTTTATAATCCTCGAACATAGTAGAAGTTGTTCAGTATCTAAAAAACTAATAATATTCGGGGCCGGACTGACATGAAACGCATAATATGTTAAACTTATATTGATAATTTATTGAAACATAATAAATAAAATTCAGGGCCGGACTAATATCTAAAAATGTTTATTGTATTTTAAGTTTGTAATAGGTCATAAAACGTAATAAAAGTGGTGAATAGTCAGGGACATCAGATAGTTTATAATGTTAATCAATTTAGTAAACATTTTATTTTGATATAACAATATATAATTATTAGAAAGATCTATAAATAAACAAAATATTTAAGTAAACACCTTAGTCCATCCCTGGTTTAATATACAGTTAAGGCAAAAAGTTTTCTGAACATAAAAATTGCATTTTTCTTTTTCTTTTTCTGTCATATGTGTAGTATATTTTTTTTCATCCACATCCACTTTAATAATATCTCCTGCTCCTCTGATAACTACCATAACCTAATCGAACCCCCAAAAAGTGTAACACCCCTCAAAAGTTTTAAATTGTATTTATAGGACTTTTATTACTTTATTACGTTACAAACTGAGCACCTTTCTGATCGACACAATTTTGATTTCGCTGAATTTTCTATGGGCTCTATATAAAAAAAAAGAGATATATGAGAATTTTTTTAGGTATTCTGGAAAATAAAGGTAATCGAAAATTTGAGAATTTTTTGGTTTTTGGCTTACAGAATCGCTTACAAATATTCATATCTCCGTTTATATTTAAGCCAAGAACTTTTCTAATAATCCAAATAATTACCCCATATAAAAATATGTTTTCGATAAAAAAATTCATGTAGAATACGATGGTAATATTAAAAACTCGATACGAAGCAGGGGTAATTGTTTAAAACCGATTTAAATATTTAAATAGTTTATAACAATAGCAATTTGTTAATAATTTGTAACGAAACGATTTTTTAATCGAGTTCATTATTTTAGCTTTAAAATAAAAATAAAAAAAATAAGTTCCTACTTCAAATAAAATCCGAGTCTCCAATCCAGAAGTCACTAAATTCTTAAAATTTTGATAACCTCTATTTTCCAGAATACGTAAAAAAAATCCTCCAACACGTATCTATTTCTTTTCGATATATAACCATTTTTTGTTGAAATCCATGCAGTTTTTAAAAAGAATGTCTCATATTATGAAAAGGTCCCTGAAGGTATTTGTACGAATTTTCCTATGCCACTAGCGAATAAATAGTAAATTAGGTACCTACGTGGTTAATATTCTAATTCTAAATCTACCAAAAGGTGCGCATTTTGTGGCTCATGAGATAATGAAATACCTCTACAAGTGACTCAACGCGATGTTGAAGATTGTCAGCGTTAAAAAAGAAATTGCACCATTCCTGTTTTCAACTTTGACATCTATCAAAAGTAGTTTTCTATCTACATGGTGAACGGAATTGCCATAGATAGTACTCGTAGGTAGGTTCACCTCGTTATAGCTGTTATTGTAATAAACATTGTCTAATAAAATAGCATGTGTCAATTCGTTTTTGATCGTAGCGTAGGTGTAATGCGTTATATTGAAATAAATTACAATAAACACGTTGTTGTCACGCCTTACATTAAAAACATGCGTACGTTTTGATAGTCTGATGAACGTTTAAAAAATATATAGATACATACAATTGATAATCGTCTGATTTTTCTTCTTTTTTAAGACGTATTTAAAGCAATGAAAAGCGAATATGAATTAAGATTCGTCTTATACGGTCGTAGAGAAGGTTACAGTTCTCGTATTTACACGTTAAATTTGTAATTACAACCCCAAAGCTACCACTTCGACGAAAACACATAAATGTACCGGCAGTATATCTGGGACTAATGTACATTGTGAAAAACCAAATATTTTGATATTAATTTGATCAACTTTCCAGACTTATGGTAAACATTATGAGCAAAAATAAAAAACACGAATTCTCAATTTATCATAAAACTACCCAAACTGACACAATAATACATAACTACTCTTTTCATCCCTATTCACAGAAATTGTTTTTCTTTTCACTCAGTGTTACACAAGCTCATAATCGTTCCACTTCTAAAGTCAATTTTGATTTAGAACTATTATAAATAGAATAAACCTAATTGCAGAAAACAATGGTTATACAAATCTTCACAGAAGAACTATAAATTCAATATATCCCACCATAAAATCAAAATCTGAAACTAACATTAATACATTCACATACCTAAAAAATATTTGTATTTCATTCAAAATTAATAATTATTTAGGGTAATTAATTAGAAACGATAAAGATGAATTAGATAAACTGCTCGAATCAGATATGTACAAATTTTGAATGCAGTTACATAATTCTGTATATATAGGACAAACTGGTCCAACTTTTATAGAACGTGTTAAAGAACACAAGAGTTTTGAACTTAAAAAATGTAATTCGCCATATGCCAAACAATTAATTAGTAATAATCATAACTGTAATGAAAACTTCAAAATCCTACATGGTATACTAAAGTAAGAGTCAAAAACTATAACTTTTGGAGAGTTTGGAAATTAATAACCACAATAATAAACTACTAGGTATTTTATTGAACAACCAACTCGATGTAAACAATTTAGTCCGGTCAATTTAAACGTTTTATCATAAAAATACTTCAGACAAAAATTGTAGATCATAAAATTATCTATAAAATATGTATCAATACTTTTTTTCCTAAGACTCACCGTTTCTGAGTTATCAGGTTAAATGGAACCCAGTCCCTTATTTTATACGCCAGTGTAACCTCGAGACAACATCTGTCTCCTGTTCAATTGTATGCGTGGCTAGGGTCTTATACCTGCTTTATGTCAGTGTGCCCAATAAATGAAATACTGTTAGTCTCAGGGTTGCCAGATTAGGGGATATTTCCCAAAAAATAGGGGATTTGTTTCCTTTAGGGGTATTTTTTGTGGATATATTTTTCAGGGAAATTCTTCTGAGGAAAAATTTTCCTCTAAAACCTTTTTTCTATTTGCACTAAATATTTTCTAGTTCTCTTGGGGATTTATATGTCACATAGCTTATTTTGGGGTATTTTAGAGATACATATTTTATAGATAATTTTATGATCTACAATTTTTGTCTGAGGTAATTTTATGATAAAACTTACCGTTTTGCTGAAAATCGCGAAATACTCATTTTTTTTCCTTTAACCTTAAATATTTTTTTTTCCATACATGGGGAACTTTCAAATTTTATTTTTAATCATATTTTAAACGATCTTACTGATTTTCAGCTTGGTGGGAATTTATGTAGCTTTACTCTTATTTTTTGGTCTAATTTGACCGGACTAATTCCTTTTTACTAAAGTTACAGTTAAACTCCACTCCTTAATTTTGTAATGATGTAATATATAAAGTTGTGGGCTTTTAAAAATAAAATTTCAAACTTAAAAAGAATGTTTTCTTTTAACGCATTGTTAATAATTTAACATTCACTTTATATTATCATAATAATGAAATATTGAGACATTATTATCTACAACTTTTAGAATAGGTACATCGAAGGTTTACCAGTACAGTAGGTACCTGCAGCAAGAGACAAATTAATTATGACATATTACGTATATAGACATTTGTAATAGCAGTCTTGCTACTTACTTTATAAGTATCATCTTATAAGAT
Organism: Agrilus mali; assembly: GCA_029378335.1. Taxonomy (NCBI): domain Eukaryota; kingdom Metazoa; phylum Arthropoda; class Insecta; order Coleoptera; family Buprestidae; genus Agrilus; species Agrilus mali. Next base: position 2,737,746 of record CM055655.1, on the reverse strand, counting down.
ATTATACGAATTGAGATTCGTATAATATGGTCGTAGGGAACGTTTACAGTTCTCGTATTTACACATTAAATTTGTAATTACAACCCCAAGTCTACCAATTCGACGAAAACAGTATGTCTGGGATTGTACTCTGTGTACGACGTACGTACGGTCTGATATTAAAATATTTTCATACGTATAACACAAATAAATATACGAGTCCTGTATTGGTCCTATTGATCCAAATAACGCAGTCTTTTAGAAATTTCATAGTCAAAAATATGTAATTATTTATTTATTATTATTATATACGGGAGTTTCATTTTACGTTGTATTTATTACCTATATTAAATTTACTTTTTGGCAATTATTTTATGTAAATAAAATAGAATATTATTTTTTCTTTTTTATTTTTATAAATAACTTTCTAATCAAACTCGCTTTACAAACTGAATTATCTTATTATATTGTCAGGTCTTAACAGCAACAGTTTCTGTGTCCAGAGAAATGTATTTCTATCCCTTTTTAATTTCCAGTGCATTTATTCGTTAGTAATAAGAAAAGTATTGGGTTAATTTGAAATACGGTCCACAATCTGGATCAATTTTGCTAAGACAAGTTTTGTAATATATTTACCAATGTAGTATGTACATAAATACATATATCTATTGGTATCTATCTATGTGCTATCGGGCAGTTACAAATTCACCACGCCTGTGACAATCCGTCACTCTAAGCGCTATTGTGTGTCGTGGGAGATAATGTACCCGATATATCCTACCATTATTTAAAGGCGACACATTTCCTTAATTAAATTTTAAACCACTCTGATCTTGTCCTTCTTTCTACAAGTTTATCTAAAGCTTCGATACTGTACCAACCTACCTAATACCTACAGCACGCAAACATACATAACTCCACCGAGATGATTGTTCTTAAGATGTTAAGCACAATTGTCAAATTAGAAAACATGACTCGCGAAACGAATGTATGTATGTGTGCAGGTAATCGCTGACAAACGTCCAAATAATAAATTACCGTAGGCACATCTAATTATTTATTGTAGTTGTTGCTTTGCAATTTTCTACACTTGGAATTATGTACCTACCTAATACAAGGACACATTAGACGGCTTTAAAACGTCTTCTACTACTTTATTTAAATGAGCTTCAGACAGGTTGAAAGTGCTAAGTAAAAAGAGAAAAACAATTCAAAGAATTTCCGCCACAGCGCAGCATTACTTTAGTTATAAAGCTCTCTTTTCCTTTTCCGAGGAATATAAAGTTTGCAATACGCAATACTGTAGTTAGTTACCACACGGAGAAAACAATTGTGAAAATATTGCTAGAATTCTAGCAAGCATTACTAAAAAATCTGTCAATTAAATGGACGACTAGACGCTCAAGGAGATTTTACTAGAAATGTCTAGTCAATCTACGTTCGGTGTTGAGACTGAATTCTAGTAAAATTGACTTGATTAGAAAACATTTTTTACACTTCTTATCACTAATTTTACTAAACTATTCTCATTCTAGTATTTTTTTTTTTTACGACACGATAAAATAATCAAGAGGTAGAGAAAAAAAGTCTAGATTTATTTATCTTGATTATTCTAATACTAATTAATTATTAGGAAGAATGAAAAATTGTTTTAAACCACCAAGTACATTTTATGAGAATTCTAGTAATATTAACTAGAAAAATTTTGCTTGACTCATCAAGTAATCAAATCATGATTATTTTTCTTCGTGCAGGGTCTAACGTCTTCTAGTTTCGAATTTACTAATTGAGTATTTTTGCCAATTCTAATACTTCTTAATACAGCTTTGTTTTGGTTCACACAACCAGAAATCTACGAAATAGAAGAAAGTGGTAGGTACGTAGATCGATATAAAAAGTATTTGGTTTGAAGACAAAAGAAAGTTTAGTTTTTAAGGGTTAAAATCCTGTTACTTTGTGATTTATTGTCGAAAGCTGTTTACTTACAACTGAATAATTATTTTATTTGCATATATTTTTAACATTGCCATTGATGATTTTAACCATTTATTATCTAAACTAATTTTGTTTATCCCGAAAAATCCATAAAATTTTGTGTAATAACTTCTTCTTTCGTTCTATTTCATATTTTCTTTCTATAAGTCCTTTGTTGATCTACCAGGTGCGTCCAGAAAGTTCAGTAAGTATCTACTAATATTTTTCACCTGTGCAGGATAATAAATCTGGGAGTATTCACAAAACTGCTTTATTTAGATATGTATGCCTATCGACTTTGAATTTGAATAGTATGTTTTGTTCATGACTAAATTTATTTGGAACAGATTCATGTATTTCTGAACCCCCTGTACATAACGGAATAAAAAATGGAAGTTTACTAAATCCCCTATTAAAATAAAGTACTTACCTAAAACGTTTCGGTTACAACTCTCGTCTTAATGGAAGTGGTAAACAATGGGACTTAATTATTTTATAAACAGAATTAAGGGAAACGGAGAAATCGAATGGCAAGAAAATCCTACCAATCTAAAGTAAGTATAAATGGGGGTGTTTATACGGATGATAAGGCGGTGAGAATTTTCCCATACTTTAAATGAATACTTGAAAATCCATTTTCCAAACATTTTACAGAAACCGCTGCTGCCTCGCGCGTTTGTCTTTCACTCAGAAAAGAAGGAAACGATAAGTGTGACAAAATCCCCCCGAAAATGCTTACAACGGCCGTAAACAAAAAGGAAAGAACCATAAACGCCTCATTTTTCAAACAGTTTACACAGGCAATTTCGCCGCTGAGGCCTACTACTTGAAAGTTGCTTTAAAAAATCCAATGTTTCCAGTTACAAAAGAATATCCAACAACAACTACCTACAAAAAAACTGTCAGAGATAAATTTTAAACAGGAATGCAGGCTTCGGGGTAACTAGAGGTAGTTCAAAATCTCATGAGCCACAAAATTAGATACTGAACTACCTCTACAAATTGTTGTAACCGTATCTCTACGTTCATAGTTCTATATTATAAATTATTAATTATAAATAATTTATTATAATTATAGAGATGCCCATTTACGTCATTATTGTACATACGATTATATTATATATTAATATGGTTCATTTATTCGATCACGACAGTTAAATCGACGGCCACAAAAATTGTTTATAATGTTAGAATAGAAATAGCTATGTAAAGCACGAATATATGTTGAGATATTCATTCATTTATCAAATCAAACTCAGCTAAACACGTGTTAATAATGTATTCGGAGCAGCAATGAATTTTAATGAATAGGCTGTTAAATGTTCACTTACGTAAATTACCTGCACAGAACACGGTGCATGTCTACAAATATCCAGAGGTCATATCGGTACAAATTTGAATCACGTGATTAATACTTTAATAAATCTTTACATCAACAATACAATAGATAGAATAAAGGTATATAATTAGTTTACATATTAAATCAAAAGAACAAAAGCTTGGAGTCAACGTTTGTAGAACGAGATATAGCATCTGTCAATATTTTTAGGTTAAGTGTATCTTTCACGTGAATGCGCCTGTGCAGTTACTGCCCGTTCTAAACGCATCGACTCAGATGTCGCATAAACACAAAACAAGAGACTGTCGCGTCTTCACAAGAACAGCATTGACACTTGCGATTTATTATAACCTTAAAGCAAAAGCGTCGACTCGTAGACGAAAGCTTGCACATCTGCTTTTATAGTTTACGACTTTAATTATTTTCCGTGCATAAAAGGCGATGGCAGTTGTACCGAGGTGCTGCCTTTGTGTTGTAAGATGTCATTATCCTCTCAAATTGTTTAATACAACTTCTTGTCGAATTCTGTCTTTTATTTTTTTTCGGTTAACGATTCAAATTATCTCCGACCTTGCGAAGAGGATGGAGCAGTACTTAAAAGTTGCAGCAGTAGGTTCCGCTTGACAAGTACGAGTACAATATAAAAATGTTAATACGTTTACCATGAGCGAGTCTTAGAGAAAATGTGAACATAATATACGTAACTGCTAGCTTAGCTTAGCAGGAACATTCTCGACATACATAGATTTATTGAGATGTTTAATTCGCACAAGCCCCTGAGGGTACAATCCGGCAATAACAACAACGAAGCTCTAGGCAAATACATAAATAGGTAACTTGTACAATAAATTATTACGCAATTAAGCCTTCATCAAAATAATAATATTCTTACAAGATAGATACAGACTTAAGATTTTTTTTACCTATCTAAGCAGATCTATGTATGTAATTATTTGAATACAGACTTCTTTTGAACATTGTTGGATTATTTGCATTTCTACATAAAGATACAATCCATCGTCAGTCAGTAGTAGCTAAGTATGTATGTAAAAAAAGTACATTTTTGTACTGTGACATCATTTTTTGATAGATGCTACGTCCTATTGTTGGATGCTAAAATTATAAGGATAATAAACTCTTTCAGCATCGTATTAATGAAGCAGTTTGTAATTAGTTGGTTGCAAGCTTTTCAGCTTCGTCTTACACACAGACAGTGAGGCCTTTCATTAACAAATTATCTCCGCAAATCATTTTGTAAACAAGCTAATTTTCAAAAAACGAAGAAAAGTTGTTATTAAGGTCATTAAAATTCTTACATAAATAGATTTGTTTACTCATCAAAAATTACTACGAAGGTAAAATTGAAAAATATATCAGATGTTGAGTATTTATGACACTGAAAGGCTCATCAGGGATGAAGAACTTTAATTAAGTTATTCAATCTCGCTAAGAGAGTGTAATAGGTCTAAATTAAAAGAAAAATAACTTTCGTAATTAATATACATTCCCTGAAATAGTAGGAAGTCTTCTGAAGTAGGAAGAGCTACCAAACAGTAAACTGGAAGTAGAAATATGAGTAAAAAATGTCCAAATTTGCAAGGCTGATCTGAGTTAGATAGGATAGAAGGGAATGGGGAGTGTATATTTCATTTGCATTTCCATTTGCCTTACAATTTTGAAACAAAAAAATGGAGCACCAATGAGTTAAAAAAATCGAAGAGATAAGGTGATGTGATGTCGTATCTATAAGGTCAAAAAAAAGGGAAGACATCAAATGCCATCAAATTTCACTAAGGGTGTATAATAAATCTTAATTGAAAGAAAAATAGCTCTCATGATTAATACACATCCCCTAAGATGGTATGAGTCTTGTAAAGTAGGAAGAGATAACAAAAAATACACTAGAAGTAGAAGTACGAGGAAAGAAATGTCCAAAGGGAAATTAAAGGGTTGATAAAGGATTGGATAAGATATAAGGGAATGGGGAGTTTTGTTTTTTAATTTTTAATTCAATTTGCCTACAAATTTTGAAAAAATTGATCAGCAATGATCGAAGAGATAAGGGAACGTCCAATAGTTACATGAAGTCAAAATAAGGGAAGACCTGCAGAAAATCATAAAATCTTACTAGGAGAGTGTAACGTGTGTAAATTTAAAGAAAAATAGCTCTCGTGATTAATACACATCCCCAAAGGTGGTAGGAAGTCTTCTGAAATAGTAAGAGCTGCCAAAAGATAAACTAGAAGTAGAAACATGAGCAAAAAATGGCAAAATTTTGGGAATTGCAAGGCTGATCTGGGATAAGATAGAATAGAAGAGAATGGGGAGTGTATTTGTTATTTGTATTTCAGTTTGCCTCAAAATTTTGAAAAAACAAATGGAGCACTAATGATGTTTATAAAATCGAAGAGATAAGGGAATGTCCAATAGTTACATGAGGTCAAAATAGGGGAAGACTTCTGCAGAATATCATCAAATCTTACTAGGAGAGTGTAACGAGTCTAAATTAAAAGAAAAATAGCTCTCGCAATTAATGCACATACCCAAAGGTGGTAGGAAGTCTTCTGAAATAGTAAGAGCTGCCAAAAGATAAACTAGAAGTAGAAACATGAGCAAAAAATGGCCAAATTTTGGGAATTGCAAGGCTGATCTGGGATTAGATAGAATAGAAGAGAATGGGGAGTGTATTTGTTATTTGTATTTCAGTTTGCCTCAAAATTTTGAAAAAACAAATGGAGCACTAATGATGTTTATAAAATCGAAGAGATAAGGGAATGTCCAATAGTTACATGAGGTCAAAATAGGGGAAGACTTCTGCAGAATATCATCAAATCTTACTAGGAGAGTGTAACGAGTCTAAATTAAAAGAAAAATAGCTCTCGCAATTAATGCACATACCCAAAGGTGGTAGGAAGTCTTCTGAAATAGTAAGAGCTGCCAAAAGATAAACTAGAAGTAGAAACATGAGCAAAAAATGGCCAAATTTTGGGAATTGCAAGGCTGATCTGGGATTAGATAGAATAGAAGAGAATGGGGAGTGTATTTGTTATTTGTATTTCAGTTTGCCTCAAAATTTTGAAAAAACAAATGGAGCACTAATGATGTTTATAAAATCGAAGAGATAAGGGAATGTCCAATAGTTACATGAGGTCAAAATAGGGGAAGACTTCTGCAGAATATCATCAAATCTTACTAGGAGAGTGTAACGAGTCTAAATTAAAAGAAAAATAGCTCTCGCAATTAATGCACATACCCAAAGGTGGTAGGAAGTCTTCTGAAATAGTAAGAGCTGCCAAAAGATAAACTAGAAGTAGAAACATGAGCAAAAAATGGCCAAATTTTGGGAATTGCAAGGCTGATCTGGGATTAGATAGAATAGAAGAGAATGGGGAGTGTATTTGTTATTTGTATTTCAGTTTGCCTCAAAATTTTGAAAAAACAAATGGAGCACTAATGATGTTTATAAAATCGAAGAGATAAGGGAATGTCCAATAGTTACATGAGGTCAAAATAGGGGAAGACTTCTGCAGAATATCATCAAATCTTACTAGGAGAGTGTAACGAGTCTAAATTAAAAGAAAAATAGCTCTCGCAATTAATGCACATACCCAAAGGTGGTAGGAAGTCTTCTGAAATAGTAAGAGCTGCCAAAAGATAAACTAGAAGTAGAAACATGAGCAAAAAATGGCCAAATTTTGGGAATTGCAAGGCTGATCTGGGATTAGATAGAATAGAAGAGAATGGGGAGTGTATTTGTTATTTGTATTTCAGTTTGCCTCAAAATTTTGAAAAAACAAATGGAGCACTAATGATGTTTATAAAATCGAAGAGATAAGGGAATGTCCAATAGTTACATGAGGTCAAAATAGGGGAAGACTTCTGCAGAATATCATCAAATCTTACTAGGAGAGTGTAACGAGTCTAAATTAAAAGAAAAATAGCTCTCGTAATTAATGCACATACCCAAAGGTGGTAGGAAGTCTTCTGAAATAGTAAGAGCTGCCAAAAGATAAACTAGAAGTAGAAACATGAGCAAAAAATGGCCAAATTTTGGGAATTGCAAGGCTGATCTGGGATTAGATAGAATAGAAGAGAATGGGGAGTGTATTTGTTATTTGTATTTCAGTTTGCCTCAAAATTTTGAAAAAACAAATGGAGCACTAATGATGTTTATAAAATCGAAGAGATAAGGGAATGTCCAATAGTTACATGAGGTCAAAATAGGGGAAGACTTCTGCAGAATATCATCAAATCTTACTAGGAGAGTGTAACGAGTCTAAATTAAAAGAAAAATAGCTCTCGCAATTAATGCACATACCCAAAGGTGGTAGGAAGTCTTCTGAAATAGTAAGAGCTGCCAAAAGATAAACTAGAAGTAGAAACATGAGCAAAAAATGGCCAAATTTTGGGAATTGCAAGGCTGATCTGGGATTAGATAGAATAGAAGAGAATGGGGAGTGTATTTGTTATTTGTATTTCAGTTTGCCTCAAAATTTTGAAAAAACAAATGGAGCACTAATGATGTTTATAAAATCGAAGAGATAAGGGAATGTCCAATAGTTACATGAGGTCAAAATAGGGGAAGACTTCTGCAGAATATCATCAAATCTTACTAGGAGAGTGTAACGAGTCTAAATTAAAAGAAAAATAGCTCTCGTAATTAATGCACATACCCAAAGGTGGTAGGAAGTCTTCTGAAATAGTAAGAGCTGCCAAAAGATAAACTAGAAGTAGAAACATGAGCAAAAAATGGCCAAATTTTGGGAATTGCAAGGCTGATCTGGGATAAGATAGAATAGAAGAGAATGGGGAGTGTATTTGTTATTTGTATTTCAGTTTGGCTTAAAATTTTGAAAAAACAAATGGAGCACTAATGATGTTTATAAAATTAATTAAAAGAAAAATATCTCTCGTGATTAATACACATCCCCAAAAGTGGTAGGAAGTCTTCTGAAATCAGAAGAGCTAACAAAAGTTAAACTAGGAGTAGAAACAGGGGTAGAGACCAGTTTTTGGGCCTAATCTGGGTATTGGATAGGATAGAAACGAACGGGGAGTGTATTTTTTATTTGTCTTGAAATTTGAACACCAATGATGTTGAAAAGAATTTTGGCTTGTCCAGTGTCTTCACTGCAATTTGTCATATTCAGAAAAACTTTCACATTATGTGAATAAAATGCAGCTGATGCAACATCATTATGTGATTATTTTCACTGAAATTAAAATAAATTTCGTCATGAATATCAGTGTTTAATGTTTTGTCAGTGTAATTTGGTTTAATATAAATAAGAAGGCAAGCTGCTGGCAGCTGATGCTGATGTTGATGTCGGGAATCCGAGTCGTTTCTCACGTCGGCAAGTGGGTAATTATACGAATTGGCAGATTGTAACCAAACCAGTTTCCATCATCGGAAGTTTTTTTTATATTTGACGGCGCGGTGGCCGCCGAACGAAACTTTCGAGTCCACGACCTTTGCTTGTTTTACTGATTTCATTCATTCACGAATTATAAAGTAGATTGGAACATTAGGCCGCCGGACTGGATTTATATTGCATGAATGTATGTATCTAAATCATTTACGTTCGGATATAAACAGAGACGTATACGGCAAAGCACCTTGCCGCAAGTATTGTTTAGCGAGAACAACGAGAGCAAACGACCATTCCGTTCATTAATAACCGTTGCCGAGTTGCTTTAAGCGTGGGATTTGTCCAATTTTATTTAGGCAATATAAGCCGAAAAAAGAAAGAATTAAAGGGGGAAAGAGAGAGAAAGGGAAGTTGTAACCCCAGCTTCGCCTTTATTGCGATTTATAAACAGAAAAATCGTTACCAGCCTCAGAGAATATTATTGTTCACTTTTTCATGCCGATGGTTGGCTATTTTTCTTTAATTTGAGCCCTTCTGTCAGTAATATTACCTTTTTCTTCTCTTTCAATTATTTGATGTTCAACGAAATATTTTCCGAAGTTTCCTTGTCAGTAGGGGTAGAAGTTAATTTGGAAATTAAACAAAAATACACTTGAAAATAAAATAAAAATATGCCACGAAAACTACATCAAGATGTTCATAGACAACCTTCCTGAAGTCTATGAATATCAACGACCTTTATTAGCAAACGTTCTCTGATATTCTTGGCATTTAGGAACATTATCCATGAATATGCTCAAGAGTACCATTGGTTTCAAACTTATCTTTTATCGAATTAACTGAAAATCACGAAGTACCAAAACCGCCTGAAGATGTTCATAAAAAATCGTCAGGAACATCAATGAGATTCATTACTCAAAAAAATCGGGAAGTTTTGCAATAACATGTCCGGATTCTTTCCTTACTCTTAATACTCCTTGATATTCTTGGTATTTGGAAGATTATCCATGAAGGTGCTCAAGAGTACCATTGGTTCCAAATTATCTTTATTTAATTAATTAATGGAAGACTACGAAGTACCAAAACCATTTGAAGATGTTCTTAGACAACTTCCAGAAGCCCAAGAGCACCAAGGAGATTCATTAAAAAAATTCTGGATACGTTTTGTAAAAACCTTCCAGCACTCTTCCCTGGCTCCTGACTCTCCTTGAAATTCTTGGATCTTAAGAAAATTGTCTATGCGAATATCCTCAGCAGTACCATTGGTTTCAAACTTATCTTTTATCGAATTAACTGAAAATTACGAAGTACCAAAACCACCTGAAGATATTCACAAAAAATCGTCAGGAACATCATTGAGATTCATTACTCAAAAAAATATGGAAGTTTTGCAATCACATGTCCGAATTCTTTCTTGACTCTTAGTACTCTTTGATATTCTTGGTATTTAGGAATATTATCCAGGCAAATGCTCAACAGTACCATCGGTTTCCAAATTATCTTTATTTAATTAATTAATAGAAGGCTACGAAGTCCCAAAACCATTTGAAGATGTTCATAGACAACTTCCAGAAGCCCAAGAGCACTAGGGGGATTCGTTACAAGGAATTATGTTTTGTAGAAACTTTTCAGGACTTTTCCCTGGCTCTTGGTGCTCCTTGGTGTACTTAGATCTTAGGGAGACTGTCCAAGAAAATACTCAACAGTACCTTATTTTTTAGTCAATCAATAGAATGTCATGAAGTATCAAAAACACAAAGGGGAGTCACTAGCCAACATTTTTTATAACTTTTAGAACAACTTATATAATCACTTCACAAATGTCAACATTTACTCACGAGTCATATTATATATTACCCTAAAAACAATGTTGGGGCATTTGTTGGTACTGTTAGTAACAAAAGAAAGTTAAGATCGATCTCTTTTACGCGATTGTATCGCCAAATTAACCATTGTTATAGTCGAGCCAGTTATTTATCATACCTGTTTGTACGTTTACAAATAAATATAAAGATACATCTTCAGATAACACCTCAAAAAGCAAGCCAACAAGCAACAGCATGGTATAATAAAAGAAAAGGAGATCGAGTTACAGATTTCAGTGAAGTGAATAATATTTACATTTCAAACAGGTATTGACACCTCATTGCATTGTGTCTGTCGGTTAGTCTTAAGAGATTATGCTAATGGGACACTTTAAATTAACCTGGATAAGCGGTTGGTATCCTGGGGTTTTAAAATATTTAAATCCATCAACTGGGAATAAATTTATCTCCCGTAGGCACTTTTAGCCAGAAAAACACAGGTAGATTCAATATTTCTACTGAATCAACGGTCGTTAGCATAATTTCAAAATCTAAAAGATAGAAAACGTAAAAAATTTTTATCAACAATTAAATTATTCGAGGGTAACTTAAAAAAACCATTTTTGAAAACTATAACCATCTCTCTATACTCCTAAGTTTGCTCCTAACATGCCTCCAATAACTAATCCGTCATGTTTCAAAGGGTGTCCCGCCACAACCTACCCTTATTTTGTTAATCCGAATTTATCTGATCTTAATCACCCAGTGTTTACACCGATAATAATTTGTTTGCATTCGTACTTCCGGTTTAACAGCCGTTTTCAATTTCCGGTTAACTGTTCCAGTCTTGACGAAGAGCTCTGTAAGGACCAAGAATAGCTGGCACCTTCCCAGCAATTAAACGCGACTACATACAGAACACCTGAAGGTACTCCCAAAATTTATTGTTCCATCCCAAATTAAAGTAAATTACAAAAAGAGAACATAAGTGAAGAAACAGATATAAAACAATTACTACTATGTGATTAATATATAAAATTTAAATTAATTTTAGCTTGTGTGTGGTACCTAATGGTATTTTAATTGTAATGATTTTACGTTGAAGTCGTGATATGATGGTTGCAACGAACAGAATTCACAGAATCGATTATTCAATCCCTGCATTCAAGTAGAGAATTACGTGGTCGTAAATTACCTGATGCACCTTGTCATCAGCCATTCATAAGCACAACATAATGCAACGTGATGCTACGTTAGTAATAATTTACTTATGCACCTACTTAGTCAATTTAGCCTTAGACAAAGGATCACTGCTCTTTTTGGCTTCATAACAAAACCCCATTTGTTTCAAAATTGTTCTAATTACAACACACATGTTTTAATTACTTTAACTTTGTAACGATTCTTACAAAGTTCTTTAAACATTGCACTTACTTACTTAGAATGTTCACTTGACTGACAATAAGAAGCCACAATTGAAAATATCAAGTCTACTAACGAAGAATTCTAAGCAAATAAGTAAGATCAATGTTTCTAGAACTGTTTGTATCTTAAGATGTACCACAATCCCTTGCGCGGTTACTTTACGTTCGTGCGCATGCTTCACTGTGTACTACTCGTCTTGATGACATTGAAAATTCATTAACTTGTAAAAATATATCACGTCTGGAACAATTTTTAATGTAGTAATTACGAACACATATTGACCTATCAATCTTCTTCTAATAATGGCCTGTTATTGTTATTAAAAAATAACTGATAAGGGTGATTTTTACATTTTGTCGCACTAAAAAATATGTATCAATTTTCTGAGCTAACACAACATTGCGCATTAAAATGTTCAAATATTGTGACTACTATAAAAGCACGAAATGTACAAACATACCTGTATAGGTGTAAGGGCTGGTATAATTGTAAAATACTTTTTAATTGAATTAAATAAATAAGAATATAAATATAAAATGCTTACAAAAAATTTGTAATGATTCATAAATTACTAGATCTGTATAATTGGTAGGGCTCGTAACATATTATTAATAGTAATTAGGCAGATAAATAAAATATAATAAAAAATAATTAGGTTGTGAAAGTGCACCCTTGTTTATTATGTGTTTTCCTCATGTTATATCTTGCCCATGTTTTTTATTGTGTTCTTCTAAATTCATACAAGTATAAAATTTTTGACCTTCTGGATATCTCTTTCTTTTAGAATGATTTCTGTACTTTTAGAAAGACAAAGAAACCTTTATAGAACTACTTAAGCTTTACCTGTCCACCCTCTGTTTTGCGTAGGAATTTTTTTAAAGGTCTTTTGATGTAAAAGTTTAAAGTTTGATGAAGTGTAATAAATTAAACAGGTAGATAGGAATATCTTTCGATTGAATTGTTAGCTAAGAAAAACATGTTTACAGAAATTTTAGAGGAATGACAGTGAGCTGAAAATAAACTTGTTAATCCTGATTGTCCTTTTTGTTTTATATTTATATACTCTTACGCTTTTATTTTTTTTTGATTTATAAATAACCTTTTTAACTTATATCTAACTCTAATCCTAATTTAAATAATTAAGGGTCATGAGGGTAACAAAATGTGTTATAACGTACAATATCAAAAATATTGGCAGTTCTTAAGGAGCACCCAATTTTCCTAAACTCTTTGATTGTCTCGGTGATTTTACATTCTAATAAGGTAATAAGTCATAATTTGTGTGTGCTTTGTGTTGTCAAAATATTAATAAGTTAAGTCTGAATCAGAAAATCAGTTTGGACGTCCGATCAAATCAAATCTTTCGTCTTCTACAGCCAGCGTTTACCTACTGTTACACAAGAAGTGTATTGTCTATTTTTTTTCTCTTTCACAAAATTAACTGTGGCACATTAATGACGAGAACACGATCTGTTTTGTGTGTCATTCAACTGTTATTTTACTATGTACTAGGTACCTATTCGCAACAAATCGTCCTTGACGAGGTAAGAAATAGCCGTTTGCATTAAATTTTGTTGACAGGAAATTACAAAATGGCAATTGGAACAATCGGTTTCTGTTTCTTTTATTTACTTCCAATTCTACTATTGACTACTAATTTAAGTACCTACCTAGGTACGTAAGTAGGCCTTTAATTACACTTTTTGTGTCCTTTAAATAAATTCAACAAATTTAAAATAAGTTTCACTTTCTCCAATTGATGTAGGAGATGAAGTTATTCGTTACGTGTGTGTTGCCTTTTTCTGGTGTTGAAAGAAACAGCTTCGTGCTACCATTACATTTGTTCCTTTCTCTATAATTTCTTTAGACGTCAATTCATGTACATACCTACTACATAGGTATAAGAGAGAAGAGGTGTCTGTGTACATAATACGATTATGTAATGTAGGTAAATGTATTACTTTAGTTTTCTACCCTACTTTAAGAAAGTTTATTCACCTACTTACCTACCAACGATTAAACTAATATAAGATCAATAATAATTGACCTAATGGTCTTTAAATCGATATGTAGGTTAAAATTATGTTTTTAAAAAAAGTAAAAAATGTCGAAACGTCGTATTGAATATGTATACAGTGTACGAGACTTAACGGACTAAACATTTTTCGACGTTATAAGGAGTTTGCCGTTAAATCGAGTGACGTTATAAAGAGTTTACACTGTACATATTTGCTTTCTTATTTTTCCCTGTTTTAATAATGAAGACAGTAATTTTAACATTTGTGTCACTCTTCGTTGTTAAATATTTAATTCTTTATAAAAACACCATCGTGGAAGTAGGTGTGAGATACAGATTTCAAAATATCTTATTTTTTATCGAGTTTAATTTCAATTAAGGGAGGATCCTTGAAGACAGTTGCTACGTCGAACAATAATTAAAAAAGGTCTCTTTCTGCATTATTCCGGCACGCTCTTTTTTTCAATTTTCCGGGTTCCGGGTCGTTTCATAAGTTTTTAAAGACGATCACTTCAAAATATATCTCTATCTGGAATGTAACAAACACGTGCAGGTAAATATTAATAATAACAGAAACAAATACAGTTTTAGTTACAAGTTTCAGCTCAGAAAATTGATACCTACATGCATATTTTTTAGTGCGACAAAATGTAAAAATCACCCTTATCAGTAATTTTTTAATTACAATAATAGGCCATTATTAAAAATCGTTCCAGACGTGATATATTTTTACAACTTTATGAATTTTGAATGTCATCAAGACGAGTAGTACATAGTTAAGCATGCGCGTGAACCTAAAGCAACCGCGCAAAGGATTGTGGTACATCGTAATATACAAACATTTCAAAAAACATTGACTTTACTTACTTGCTTGCTTCAATTGTGACTTCTTATTATCAGTCAAGTGAACATTCTTTTTAATTTCCTTAATTGAATTCAAATCCACAGTCAAGCGAATATTTTTTAAATTGGCATACCTTTAACTTAATTCAAATCCGCAACAAAGTATTACTAATAGTACATGTATATATATATTAAGTAAATTAAAAAGATTTCTTGTAAGGATCTTATTCACATTCGAAAAAATTTAGAATGACAAACGTTTTCAAAATATTTTGTTTTCAAGGATCGCAATTAATTTATTTATAAATTTAAAGAAAAATTTAGAATTCATTATAAAATTAAAATTCTTTTGGAATCGATTGGATCATATGACAAAAAAAAGAAATAAAATTGATGAGTTAGATACTTAGATGAAAAAAAATTATATTAACTAGTAATGATGTTAAATGCAAGAATAATCGACACCTGAAGAGGTAAAAAGCGAAATAAAATGTTGTCACAGGTTGCCCATGAATAAAACATTACTAGAACGAAATAAATCTACTTAAAGAGAACTTGATGAATCATATATTAGAGTTTTTTCTCGAAGAAATCCGCTTCCGATTCGTAAATATCTACTCAAAAAAAATTGTTGTGACTGTAGCAATATTACTAAAGACTAGTTATGTAATATTTCCTTTAAAAGTAAGTCACACCCTTGATATAACAATAAAACGAGAGAGCATTCGATAATATCAAGAAACTGTTCCTGTTCCTGTTCTTGTCTTGACATACATACCTACATACGTACACATACATACTATAAGTAGCTAAAGCTAAGGACCATATAAAATTTTACAACATCAAAGTCATAATCTTCAGTTTCCTACTAATAATATGTAAATAGATAGATACTTTTGAAACTTTGTAACAGGGAACAGAGTAAGTGTCCTTATTATGACAATCCTGGAAAAGTACTTTTCATTTACGATTATCTTAGAAGAAGTTTCTTCCTAATTATGCACCTAATTCCTATAAGTACGGACGAGGGAGGGTTCCACACAGGGTGGCAAAATAAGATTAAAACTATACTCACTTGGTTTATCAAGTTCATTCGCAGTAGTCGACTCGATAGCACCACTGAATGCCGCCCAACAAGAGTTCCAAACAATAACAGAACAAATAGTCAACATTAATAAAGCTTTAGCGAACCCCATACTCTACAGGGTGGTCAAAAACATCGAAAAGTCAGCACACTAACTTAAAAACAACCACTATATCACTTTTATAATTTATTAATTAGGTACACAACACACGACCTATGTACGTATTTATTGTAAATATTTTTTATTTAAGTAGTTTTGAGCACTATATTAACACAATTAAACGTATTTATTTATTTTCACTTCACGGAAACAGGGTCGTGTCACTATAGTAGTGATAGTAGTACTGTGTCCACTTTTGGTAAAGGGGGACACCCACCAAGGGGTCCTTGTGTTTAAAAAAATCCATCGTTTCTTGACTTTTTAATTAGGACCGTAACTGAAAAAATAACGTAAGGATACGAGGACACGACATGTACTTATTTATTAATTATGTTATCTAGATATTATTGGTTGATAGTAGTTAATAAATGTGAAGAATAAGTTGTTAATTATTACGGAAAGTTATTTATTAGTTAGTTAGAGTCGGCGGTTATTTGAAAAAAGGGCGGGCAATAAAGCGATCGCGACGTTACCGGTGCGCCGTGGAAAACTCGACCAACGTCAACGTTCATGGTTAATTTTATGTGTTCGTTGCAAGGCAGCGCTCGCGTTCACAGTCGGCAAAGAACTGAGCTTACCGCGCCGATGGTATTATTACAGAACGCGCCTGCTACCATGTCCGTGTGTACTGCTGCTGCTCCTGCTGCTATTCCTGCCTGCTACTCCTGCTGACACTGCTGCTGGTGCCATTCCTGGTGGTGCTGTTCCCTCTGCTGCTGCTGCTGTTCCTCCTGCTGCTGTGTGATGTGCTACACCTCCAAGATCGAAACAGGCATCAGCTACCGACGACTCATGCTACTATGCGCTCATAAGAATCCTTATAAAGGATACTGGATACTTATTAACATAAAAAAGTCCTTTAATTGTTTTAAAACTTAGAAGTTGTGGGTGGAAATGTCAGCACTAAATAAAGGAAGAATTACCCAGTGTGTTTCCGGTTTGCTCATTGTCATGCTGAGGACAGATTTAAGTACATAACTCTGGACAAAAGTAAACACAAGTTACAGATATTCTCATAAGATTTTCAAATGTATCTGCGTCTTAATGAAAAGTAGAAGCATCCGGAAAACGTTTTCTCCATTAAAAAAGTACTAAAGTAAAATAATGAGGAATCAGTTTGTTGGATCCTCCGCCAGTTCCTCCTGTTGGAAAGGATTCATTAACGTATTCTACGAAACTGCAAACTTCTACAAAGGATATTGAATATTTATTAATAAAATAAAGAAACAAACGCCTTGTGATCGTTTTAAAACTCAGAAATTTCTTAAATCCGCGGTAAGAAAGTTAAAACTAAATGAAAGAAGAATTACCCAGTGTGTTTCCGGTTTGCTCATTGTCATGCTGAGGACAGATTTAAGTACATAACTCTGGCCAAAAGTAAACACAAGTTACAAAAAAGTACTAAAGTAAAATAATGAGGAATAAGTTTGTTGGATCTTCCGTCAGTTCCTCCTGTTGGAAAGGATTCATTTACGTATTCTACGAAACTGCAAACTTCTACAAAGGATATTGAATATTTATTAATAAAATAAAGAAACAAACGCCCTGTGATCGTTTTAAAACTCAGAAATTTCTTAAATCCGCGGTAAGAAAGTTAGAACTAAATGAAAGAAGAATTACCCAGTGTGTTTCCGGTTTGCTCATTGTCATGCTGAGGACAGATTTATGTACATAACTCTGGCCAAAAGTAAACACAAGTTACAAAAAAGTACTAAAGTAAAATAATGAGGAATAAGTTTGTTGGATCTTCCGTCAGTTCCTCCTGTTGGAAAGGATTCATTTACGTATTCTACGAAACTGCAAACTTCTACAAAGGATATTGAATATTTATTAATAAAATAAAAAACAAACGCCCTGTGATCGTTTTAAAACTCAGAAATTTGTTAAATCCGCGGTAAGAAAGTTAGAACTAAATAAAGAAGAATTACCCAGTGTGTTTCCGGTTTGCTCATTGTCATGCTGAGGACAGATTTAATGTACATAACTCTGGCCAAAAGTAAACACAAGTTACAAAAAAGTACTAAAGTAAAATAATGAGGAATAAGTTTGTTGGATCTTCCGTCAGTTCCTCCTGTTGGAAAGGATTCATTAACGTATTCTACGAAACTGCAAACTTCTACAAAGGATATTGAATATTTATTAATAAAATAAAGAAACAAACGCCCTGTGATCGTTTTAAAACTCAGAAATTTCTTAAATCCGCGGTAAGAAAGTTAGAACTAAATGAAAGAAGAATTACCCAGTGTGTTTCCGGTTTGCTCATTGTCATGCTGAGGACAGATTTAAGTACATAACTCTGGCCAAAAGTAAACACAAGTTACAAAAAAGTACTAAAGTAAAATAATGAGGAATAAGTTTGTTGGATCTTCCGTCAGTTCCTCCTGTTGGAAAGGATTCATTAACGTATTCTACGAAACTGCAAACTTCTACAAAGGATATTGAATATTTATTAATAAAATAAAGAAACAAACGCCCTGTGATCGTTTTAAAACTCAGAAATTTCTTAAATCCGCGGTAAGAAAGTTAGAACTAAATGAAAGAAGAATTACCTAGTGTGTTTCCGGTTTGCTCATTGTCATGCTGAGGACAGATTTATGTACATAACTCTGGCCAAAAGTAAACACAAGTTACAAAAAAGTACTAAAGTAAAATAATGAGGAATAAGTTTGTTGGATCTTCCGTCAGTTCCTCCTGTTGGAAAGGATTCATTAACGTATTCTACGAAACTGCAAACTTCTACAAAGGATATTGAATATTTATTAATAAAATTTAAAAAACCCAAAAGCCCTGTGATCGTTTTAAAACTCAGAAATTTCTTAAATCCGCGGTAAGAAAGTTAGAACTAAATGAAAGAAGAATTACCCAGTGTGTTTCCGGTTTGCTCATTGTCATGCTGAGGACAGATTTAAGTACATAACTCTGGCCAAAAGTAAACACAAGTTACAAAAAAGTACTAAAGTAAAATAATGAGGAATAAGTTTGTTGGATCTTCCGTCAGTTCCTCCTGTTGGAAAGGATTCATTACGTATTCTACGAAACTGCAAACTTCTACAAGGATATTGAATATTTATTAATAAAATTAAAAAAACCAAACGCCCTGTGATCGTTTTAAAAGTCAGAAATTTGTTAAATCTGCGGTAAGAAAGTTAGAACTAAATGAAAGAAGAATTACCCAGTGTGTTTCCGGTTTGCTCATTGTCATGCTGAGGACAGATTTATGTACATAACTCTGGCCAAAAGTAAACACAAGTTACAAAAAAGTACTAAAGTAAAATAATGAGGAATAAGTTTGTTGGATCTTCCGTCAGTTCCTCCTGTTGGAAAGGATTCATTAACGTATTCTACGAAACTGCAAACTTCTACAAAGGATATTGAATATTTATTAATAAAATAAAGAAACAAACGCCCTGTGATCGTTTTAAAACTCAGAAATTTCTTAAATCCGCGGTAAGAAAGTTAGAACTAAATTTAAAGGGAAATGAATTTCCAGTGTGTTTCCGGTTTCTTATTGTCATGCTGAGGACAGCTTTAAGTACATAACTCTGGACAAAAATAAACACAAGTTACAGATTTTCTCATAAAATTTTCAAATGTATCTGCGTTTTAATAAAAAGTAGAAGCATCGGAAAACGTTTTCTGCATTAAAAAAGTATTAAAGTAAAATAATGAGGAATAAGTTTGTTGGATCCTCCGCCAGTTCCTCCTGTTGGAAAGGATTCATTAACGTATTCTACGAAACTGCAAACTTCTACAAAGGATATTGAATATTTATTAATAAAATAAAGAAACAAACGCCCTGTGATCGTTTTAAAACTCAGAAATTTCTTAAATCCGTGGTAAGAACGTTAGGACTAAATGAAGGGAGAATTACCCAGAGTGTCTCCGGTTTGCTCATTGTTGTGCTGAGGATAGACTTAAGTACATAACTCTGGGCAAAAGTAAACAAACGTTAAATTTTTGAATGTATCTTTGTCTAACTGAAAACCAGAAGCTTTCGCAAAATGTTTCTTCCTTTAAAAAAGCACTACCCTAGGATAAATTCTTTGGAGTTAACATTCCCATTCAGGAATTATAGATTTTTTATTATATTTATTCTTGTTTCTATTGAGGGCGTAAAAGTAAAAATGTACTGACTGTAGAGAAAGCAAAACATCGGAATATTTTACGATTTTAGATATCAGAACCTGGGATGAAAATGTAGATAACCTGGGGATTTTGAAAATGTCAAAAAAGCAAAATATTTTAAATATTGATGATGGTGAGAAAGTTTTTCCAATTACTATTTTTATTACTTCAGAAGTTAATAGATGTATGTATCAGAAAGCATCGTGAGTTTTCTTTAACAAAGTCAAATCCAGGATCATTTTTGCGCTGAAGGAAATCAAAGGAATTCATTCAAAATGTTCGTTGTTGATTTATGTCTTCTTCGGAAATTCTGTTATACGTATTTAAAGAGAAAGAGGCGAAGTTAGTTTTAAATAAAAAGAAAAGTTGAAATTAAATTGTTTCCAACTGACTGAATGTCTACGGCGGGTAACTAACATTTCCACTCACGGTGCCGGGTCGCGTGACACGTACATTTCACCTGGATATGAAACCTTAGTTGTTTTCAAGCGAAGGGATAAATAACGAAGTGTACTGTGCTCTGCTGTGCTGCAACGAACCTATCAAAACCAGCTCAAAGAAAGAAGACGAATTAATCAAAACGAGTGCACCGTCGACGAACCCAAAGAGACCTATGAAACACTGCGTTTTATTCACGTCAAAAGGTACGTGATCCGTACAAACACTCCTTCTAAATATATGTAGGTATATGATATAGTACAAGAATGTATGCATCTCAGTACCGAGTACGTTATGGGGAGGTTCATGCGTGCATCTGATTTTTAAAAGTGCATCAGTGAGGGAAAATTTACATTCGTTTACAAGACCATATATATTTCCATTAGTAACGGCATCAAAACTATTTATATTCGGCAAAGAGTCAGCTTTTTAACATCTTTCTTCCTTGTTCTGCTTTAAAACTAGGAAATGTTGAAATGTTGATAAATATCCAAATGTTGGCGCTTTTTCGGAATGCACATAATAAATCAAAAGAACTAAAAAAAAACTTTCTCTTCATCAGAAACACTCTAGCAATGTGGTTACACGTTACTAACTTCATACTGTAGAGTCTTCGTTAGCTGTGCGCGCGCAACTTCCGTTTCATATTAAAATTTTCATTTCAACGCCACAAAAGAAGATCTAACATTACGCTAATTGCCGGAAGATATTAAATTCTTCCACTAATTATCAATTTTTCAAAATATGAGTTAAGTGTATCTAATAGAATTGTGTAGACTTTCACAACAGGTGTTTTGTAAAATAAACGATAATTTCCTTCGCGAATTGTGAGCACAGTCCACAAGTCTGGAAAAGAATTATTTATCAGTTACGTATTATGACAATAAATTTTCCTATTTGTACAGTTAGTGTTTTTAGTATTATAAAATCAATAAAATGTGAAAAGGACCAATTTCTGCTGTTTGTACAATATCTTGTTATGATTTAAAAAATTAATGTACGAGTAGTTTTCTTAGACGAATGTGCTGAATATTATATTTCTACCTGTTCGTGTCCTGAACAATATCGATTCCAATGTTAAAATATATGAGCTGAAGTCACCCTTAGCACAGGGAGGCTGTCACAATAAGCGTCAGTATTAACAGCAGTCGCTTTTGGCATCCGTCTCTAGGTTCTACTCTCCTACTTGCAGCAGGCACCATCAGGCAAAGAATAAAAGGATTCTGCATCACTACTCCTGTGTATTTACTTACATATGTATCATATACACAGACGAACGAATAAAAGGAAAGTTCTCGTGATAACAAAAATATCGTCTACGACTACTACTTGGTAGTTATGTGAACGTCTGCAAGGATTACGCAAATTTTAAGTATCTATAGTACATACGTAGAACTTATTATTTATCAAGGAGGATACAGTTTGAGAGAGATTCTGAAGATGACAGCGATATGATTGACGAAACGATGGGTAGATGCAGTTTGATATGTAGAACTTTTAAATAACTGTTTCAAAACAGTAAAACTGTGGGATTTTGTCTACTCTATAGTAGATATTATAGATAAGAAAAATTTCTGGGATTTAATTTTATTAAAGGAAACTTAGGATCTTTTCTGGTACATAGTTGTAGATACTGAATCCTCAAGTTACTAAAACCAATAGTAAAAGGATTGCTACAATCGCCAATGATCAAAATAACTTCCTTTAAAGGAAATTATCATGGATTTAATATTGTTAAGGGAAAATCTGGTACCTTACTTTACTCACTTCTTAGGCTTCCAAAATCATTGGTAAAAAAATTCTTGCCATCGATCGTCAGTATCAAAAATGAAGTTCTTTGACTTTGTTCTTTAAGAAAACAATCGTGGATTTGTTAATTAGGATTAGGATAAAATACGTTCGCATACAAGGGGGGAGAGAGGTCTTGCTGAGTGTGACAAGATGTGACAAGGGGGGACAAGGGGTCTACGGCAACGTGACGTTCGCCGTTCATCAAAAAAATTTAACTGAATTTTTACAGAATCCTTGGACTTCTGACAAATAGAAATATTATTTATTTATTTGTTCGTTACAAAAGATATTTTATTTATCAAAATAAATAAATATTTTTGACTATCAATATTTGTGTATTATCAATCAAAATTTATCATGTTCAGAGGGGGGGGGGCTGTTTAGTTTTTGTGACGTAATATTTACAGGGGGGGTCACAGAAAGTGTGACTAAGCGTGACAACCAGGGGGAAAGGGGCCAAAAAGCAAATTTAATGTGACGTATTTTATGAACAGCCCCTAAGGGAATATCAAGATCTTTCCTGGTACCTACTTTTACTCACTTCTAGAGATTCCAAAATTATTGATGAAATGTTTGCAACCATTATCAGTAATGGTTTTTTCTTACAAATAAAAATTATCCTGTATTTGGCTTTGTTAAGGGAAAATCAGGATTCTTTCTAAAATTTACACGAATTCACTTTTCATACTTCTAATGGATAATTATGCATAGAAAAGACGTTACATAGCAGAATGGGCCACCAATACTAGTGAATCGATAGATATATTTATATTTAATTCTTTTGCCAGTAAGATGACCACTTAAAAAAATTGTGTTTCATTTTTTATGTTAAGTTCTTGTTTAGGGTTGCCTTCATTTTTATAATTCATGCTTTCATATTTCTTATCTACACTTTAAGACTGGAGGACATACAGGGTTTTTCAAGTTGATGGGCTATTAGAAGTATATGAATTAGTAGAAGGAATTCAATTCTGAAACTTGGGCTCATTTGGTTATTGTTTATGCCGCTTTTTTTAAAAATATTTTCAAGTTCGATTTACATCCGGTTATACCAGAAGTCGATACCAACTTTGTTATTTTAAATGGAATGGTATATTTTTTACGCTGAATTCGAATAAAACGTGTAATTCTAAGGTAAGTTTTATAACCAACTTGTACACCTATGACGATCGGTTTCTGAGTTAATTTAATTTATAAAAAAAAAAATCGCTACCGCAACCCAAATTATAAAAAATCATAACTTCGACAAAATACGACTAAGAGTGTTGAAATTTTTACTAGTAATAGCTGAATATTAGTGCTAACGCCTTGACAAAATTGAATTAGATATTTTATACAGGGCGTTCAAAATAAAATTCTAAAATTGAAAAACTTCAAACACGAATTACTTCGTTTTTTCAAAAGGCACCTAAGTTTTTATTTTTTCAATCGATTCCTTTTTTTATCCTCTTTCGATACATATGGATATTTCCTTTTTTATTTGAAAATTTTGGAATAATTTTGAATTATTACTTAAAATAGGAAGTATCCATATGGATCGAAAGAGGATAACAAAAGGAATCGATTAAAAAAATAAAAAATAGTAGGTGCCATTTGAAAAAACGAAGTAATTCGTGTTTGAAGTTTTTCAATTTTAGAATTTTATTTTGAACGCCCTGTATAAATTATTTAATTCAATTTTTTCAAGGCGTTAGCACTAATATTCAGCTATTACTAGTAAAAATTTCAACACTCTAAGTCGTATTTTGTGGAAGTTATGATTTTTTATAATTTGGGTTGCGGTAGCGATTTTTTTTCTATAAATTAAATTAACTCAGAAACCGATCGTCATAGGTGTACAAGTTGGTTATCAAACTTACCTTAAAATTACACGTTTTATTCGAATTCAGCGTAAAAAATATACCATTTCATTTAAAAAAACAAAGTTGGTATCGACTTCCGGTATAACCGGATGTAAATCGAACTTGAAAATATTTTTAAAAGAAGCGGCATAAACAATAACCAAATGAGCCCAAGTTTCAGAATTGAATTCCTTCTACTAATTCATATACTTTTTAATAGCTGATCAACTTGAAAAACCCTGTATAATATATGCTGTTTTGGTAAATAACGTTTCAATAAAGGAAGATAGAACTGATTATCGTTTTTCATTATTTTTCTTTATAAATGCCTAAGAAACCTTTCTGAAAAGTCTGTTCTTTTTCGTCTAAAAGGCCGTTATATAAATATGTTAAACATTATCAATGTTTCTTTTTAACGCCTGATCGTCGTTCAACTTGACTGAAAATAAAGGCGTTTCTTCATCGTCTGAAGAAAGAATACCTAGGATACGGTGCTTTTGCGGCTTCGTTTGTGCACCACACCGCACCGGGCTAAATAAATGAAGTTGTGCTGTGCGTCCGTGATGGTGGTGGTGGTGGTGGTGTTATTACACGCATGCAAAGGTAGGTAGTGTTTTGCGTGGGCATCTCAACCTTTTTGATTACATTCCGTGGTTTTTTTGCCTTTATGAATGTTCTGTGTTCCTTCTTTTGTTCGTTTTTCAAGTTTGCTTTTGTTGTGGTAATGCTGTCCTATATTTTCTTTAGAACAAGAACACTACGCATTTGTAAGGCTTTTCTTCATAAAGTTTGTTTAATGTAAGGAGGATAATGGCGTTTCTACGTTTTGCTCGCTGATGGTAACAAGAGAAACGCCCTTGGGTTCGTCGCTGCTGCAGCTAAGCTTGTTGTTCTATAGAATTATTAAAAGGGCACAATAACCGATCTTAAGGATTTTTATGCAGACACAATAATAAAACGAAATTTTGTAAACAAACAACGACGACGCTGCAAAGGAAACTCTGTAATTATTGTGGAACAGTCCACAAACAATTCGTGAACTAATTTAAGTCGTTATTGCCTCAGAATGCCTTTTAAATATCTGCAATTGCTAATAAAATTAATTAAAGACAATTCAGAAACAATAAGCGCCGTCTTTCTTTTACAACCAAACTTCTCAAAAATGCTGCGCTGGATTTACTTCACGTGGCGCAATATAGATAACAAAAACTACAAATTTTTTCGTATTTAAGAAACATTGGGTTGAACATTGCTTATAAAACCAATTTCTCTTTAGAAAAATTGATTAAAAACAACAAAGATACAATAAGTCAAGTTTATAAACTTGTGGGTCTTGCCCTAAAGTCTAGATTGGTCAAACAGGGAGAACATTTACAAAACGTATTATTGATCACCAAAATAGTTATGTAAAAAACAAAACAGATTCAACATAGGTATGCGAACCATGTAACAGTAGAAAGACATAGTTATATATATAAGTATATAGTATATATATATATATATATAATGAACTCTGTTTTGCATAGAAAATATTTCGATTCCCATAAGATTGGTTTGCATGAAATTTAAACGATTCGATGTTGATTCCTGTGCGCTCAATAAAACTGTTTTATATTTGTTTATGCAAGATTCAACGACTTTACATCTCATGCCATAGACAAATTGACCCTTGGGAACCGTTAGATTTTGTCGTAAGAAATAAGAATAAATGGAACTGAAAACTGCTGTCACCATTGGCGGCACAACTAGTAAAAAAAGGATGTTATGTACTCATCACCTTTTAGGTCCTTTAGGCAAGTCATTATAGCTCAAATGTAGGTAAGTAGGCATTTATTGTGAACATTTTAACAATAGGTAATCCGAGTATGCCACAATGTAATATAGGTTTCAAGGAATAAAATATTAGAAATTACCCCAACAAAAGTTGTCGGTTCTTTTTATTAATGTTTAAACTTTATAATTTGCAATTTAGTTTCAATTTTTATTTTTATCTCGAAAACTATTGGATTAATCGTAATAAAAATTGCAAGAGGTTTAAAATAAAATTTGAATCGTCACGGTCTGAGGAAAGCCTCTGGAAAAGGGTTTTCTTTTTAAAATCATAACTACGCCATTTTAACGATTGTAGCATCGGTCTTATTAGAAAAGGTTGTGCATAACAATTAACAAACAGTATTCTAGCAAATTATTTTGCAAAAGACTCTATGTCTCCCGATTAATGTACGTCAAATATCAAAAGAGCTTGTAGATTTCTTTATTGGTATTTTAAATAAGTAACCAAAAATCGCCTGCAAAAATAGCTATTATAGCCGAGAACTTGAAAAACCAGAGGCGTTGGGGAAAAGTACAGCATTTAGTCAAAATGGCAATGCCTGCATGTAATTATTTGTTTACTTACGACAATTAAATTGAAGAACCTTCGTTTATTTTGACTGTACGGAAATAATTTCTCATGTAAAAATGAAATATCATTCATTTTTTTATTAGGTGAAATGTACACTCAGAGGACGTTAATTCGTTCCCAATAGTTTTCTTAAATGGAAACGTCGCGCCTTTTCGGCCTGTATGTTATCGATAATGTAGGAAACAATAATATTGCGAGCAGAATCCCATCTATTGCTCGCTAGTTTCGTGGCTGTTTCAATGTTTACATACTTAATATACAGGGTCTTTCAAGTTGATGGGCTATTTGAAGTATATGAATTAGTAGAATTAATTCAATTCTGAAACTTGGGCTCATTTGGTATTGTTTATGCCGCTTCGTTTAAAAATATTTTCAATTTCGATTTACATCTGGTTATACCGGAAGTAGATGTTAACTTTCTTATTTTAAATGAAATAACGTACTTTTTTTTACATTTTCCAATAGAAAATCTGAATTCATGCATATTTTATAGGAGGCACTACTCCGAAACTATTGATGGATTTTGAGTTATTCAATTTTTTTTAAATTTTTGATGTGCACGTTAACATTTAAAAAACCGTAATTCAATTAATTTTTGAGATTTTGCTTTATAACTCGTAAAAATTATTTATAACTATTCACGCTATCGGAAAAAAAATTTTAGTTTTTAACTAAAATGTACAGGGTGTTCAAATTTTGTGGTCAAAGTTGGTCAACTTCGAAGAGGCATAAGTCAATTTTTTTTTAATAGAATGACCCATTTTTGACTACAATTTCGAATTCCTCATTGAATTTGGCGTCTTTTGATATGGGACTATCGTATTACTTTGCTTATAGTTTTTGAGAAAATCTACAATTTGAAGTATGCCATTCCATTTAAAATAAGAAAGTTAACATCTACTTCCGTGATAACCGGATGTAAATCAAAATTGAAAATATTTTTAAAAGAAGCGGCATAAACAATAACCAAATGAGCCCAAGTTTCAGAATTGAATTCATTCTACTAATTCATATACTAATAGCCCATCAACTTGAAAGACCCTGTATATTAAGTATGTAAAAATTGAAACAGCCACGAAACTAGAGAGCAATAGATGCGATTCTGCTCGCAATATTATTGTTTCCTACATTATCGACAACATACAGACCGAAAAGGCGCGACGTTGCCATTTAAGAAAACTACTGGGAACGAATTAACGTCCTCTCAGTGTACAACCGTCACCCTTCACATTGTTTTTGTATATGCATATTCAGTAGGTCTGAGAACCGCGAACTATCTATTTTTCATACCCCTAAGTTATAAGGGTTATCCACTCCTAACTTTTTTATTTTTTGGACAATTTTCTTTTATTTTTTTACGATTTGGCATTAAAAAATACATACAACTCTAAATTTTCATCCTTCAACCACCAGCCCTCATTTTTTAATAGCGATATTACGTAGTATTGTAATAATCTTCAACTCTCAGTGGTCGATAACTGTTCAATTATAATCAATCGATTAGTCATCCCCACCAGGCGTCTACTGATGTCACTACTCACCCAGCAAACAGCACGGGGTGGGGATGAGAATGAAGCAGATTTTTTTAGAATGTTACCTACA
This sequence comes from Agrilus mali, assembly GCA_029378335.1. Lineage (NCBI taxonomy): Eukaryota > Metazoa > Arthropoda > Insecta > Coleoptera > Buprestidae > Agrilus > Agrilus mali. The sequence continues at coordinate 2,709,550 of CM055655.1, read as the reverse complement.
GGGAGTTCAAATATGTTCTAAGATGTAAAAGAATGTTTTATTATAACATTTCAGAATGATTTGGAAATGTTCAAGAATGCTCCAGAATGTTGAAGATCATTCAAGAATGTTTCAGAATGTTGTTATTGTTTCCTACATTATCGACAACATACATGCCGAAAAGGCGCGACGTTCCCATTTAAGAAAACTACTGGGAACGAATTAACGTTCTCTCAGTGTACACAACAATCATAATTAATTCACTTCCATCTTCTAGTTTACTAAAGTAAACGACACCGTCGAACCGAGTGGGAAGAGAATCGCACAGGCGCTTGCGCATGGTGAGCGTCGCCACGGCATGCAATCGCCACGCCAACAATCCGGTTTACCGCGGCTATAGATATTTAACATCAAAAATATGACTCTGCGTAAAGTATTTTATTTCGTAGGTGTTTCTACGATTTATTTTCCAGGTATAATTATATACCTACGTATTTATCGAGTGTACTTATTGTTTCTGCCCAAGTTTTAATGAAATATGTTAAGTAATTACTTATTACTTATATACGAAAAACTTCAAATAGTTCACTCCCCCAAATATCGAAAGAAGCTGCTTAACAAATTAAATCGTCATAAGTCAATAATGTTCGTACTTTTTGTTTATTTTTATTTACTTAGTTATAAGTTCGATACCACGCGCCCAGGAATATTATTTGAACAGCACAGGGGTAGATAGTATTAGGATGATAATCCGTTACCTACTACAGCAACTTTTATTCGATTTCGTATTTCCCTTTTCTTTTCTTTTTTTTTTATATTATCAAATTTTCATTTCATTTTCTTTTTCTCTTCCGAAGTGTGATGGGCATAATGCGTGATCAGAAATATGCATAACTTAGCGCCGTCAGAATTTACATTGGGGTCGCATTTTTCATAAGCAAACTTTTTTCTCTCCTTTATAATGGATAACACAAACGGCCGTATAAAAACGGAATCGGAAATTACGACGCGTCTCGTAAGCTTAACCGCAAAGCAACAAAGCACACACATACACATCTACACTATGTTGTTAATATTTAACGTTAAAATGTAAGGGGAAACCTATTAAAAGTACATTAACAACTAGCTAATATTTACACCAACTTTTGTCCCTGATTAAAATGGAAATTAATAGCCACATGGATAATGAAAGGTCTAATTGCTAACACTGTGTTATACTTGTGCCCTTTGTACTTACGTACATATGTAAAATTTATCAACGCAGTTATTCAAAAAGGTATTGTCCAGATTTATTTACAATTAGAGGAGGAAGTAGAGGTATTTAAGTATCTCATGAGCCACAAATTACATTCGAACAGTAAATTTAGGAAACATTGATTTGGCTGTTAACCAGGGACATGAGAAAATTCATACAAATACCTTCAACCACCTTTTCTTATAATATAATCAAATAAATGCAATTTAAAGTTTTTTGAGGGGTGTTGCTCTTGATTCAAAGTATTTTGAGAGTTCGGTTAGTTTACTACAGTTTTCTGACAAGCAGGACTGTATGTTCAACCAGGGCGGACTAACATTTTTATTTCGTTTATATGATTATTTTAAAACAAAATGGTAATTAAATTCATAAACATTATCCCTGAGGATGCGTCACTTTCGTTACGTTTCTAAACCTATTACAAAATTAAATTGGAATAATACATTTCTTAATAGTCCGGCCCTGAATTCTCCCTATCCGGGAATTAACTGACTAACGTACGTTTCAGTTTCAATAACAATTACTATCAATTTTAATAATTGCTGAAATAAAATATTGAAATTCTATGCATACTCCCACTTGTCCCTTTAATTACGTATTTTCATTAATCAGCAAGTAATTAAAAAAAATTATTTAATTTATATTTGTGCATAGAATTCGATTCTTTCTGGACCATTTGTTCCGTTAACAGTTTCGATAAAATCCGTAACGTTTATATATACAGCTGTGGGCTTTTAAAATTACAAGGAAACACACTTTTAGGCAAAGTAATATTAAACAAAGTTCTAGCACTTAACAGGAACTGCACTCTAACACTGCCGTTGTGTCAATATTTGATAATATAACCTACATCTTCGGAAATTGCGTGTGTCTACTATAATTCATTATCGACTTGATTATGCAGAAGGCAAATAAAAATATGTGTTGGGAATTACAAATGCCATGAATTTTTTTTTCTCGTTTATAAATAGAAGGAAACTATGATCAAGTTTCTTTTGTAAGGTTGACTCCTTGAGGTACCTACGTAAATAAAATTAAAAATTAATATTTATTTAAGTACTTGTTGGTGCTTAAAATATGTCTCATAGAAGAATTATCATTGGAGAACTGTATAGAGATTATTTCTCAGTCTTCAAAGGTCTTGAACCGCTTTCTCTGGTCTCAGAGGTCACTGCTGTTCGATTAAAATTATTCCAGTAATCTTTTTATAACTTTGAGAAACAGGTCTGACGGTTTCGAAAGTTGTTAATTGAACGGACCCTTATTATTGTATTCGGAACAATAATCTGGGAAATGTGTTCGTCTACAATCGCAGGGGTACAATAAATTAGTAAATTTTACTTCGCAAAATGATGTATTGCCCGCAGTGTTTTGGTAACGTTTCGTTGGAATATTTATATTTTATGTGGCGGTAATTTAGAGCCAATTTGGAGGGCGATTGTTCACGTCAGGTGCAACGATTTATCTTCATTTGTAGCCCAGATATTATCTGAAAGTGGAGGTAAAATATTCCGATATTTTTTAGGTCGTTCAAGAGTTTTCTGAATGTAAAATATTAAATAACTGGCGCTAATACGTACGTAATAAGGAACGAACCTTATACATTACTTCGAAGGGCTTTTCCAAATTTATTTTTTCATTTTATAATTTCCGTCATGAATTGAGTGCTGCTGTTATTTTTTTAATTCTCAATTCAATATTTTATTAATATACCTAAACAAGGAATTGCTTTTTGAAAGCGTGTGGCTAATGAATAATTAGGGTGGAAAACAAGAAAGTCTTGTTGCGAAACGAGTCTCCTTTTTTATAATGAAAGTATTAAAAAGGGATAGAAATGGAAATTTTGCGAGAAATTATGAAATTTTCAGAAAGGGACCGACAGTAATTGGAATGAATGAACAAGACCTAAAGGGTTCCGGATTCGCAAAGGGGTTGGGCAAAGGACGTCCCACTGGCCCACATTTCATCAGACTTCGTAGAGTTAGGTAATTGGGAATTAGAGAACAGAAATCAATGGCAGTAACAGCCATGGCAAACCAAACGACCATTTGTATACGAATATGTACCCACCAATCTATGTACATACATGTATTAGATATTTACATACATATAGATAGGGCTACTTATACCAAAGCACAAACACGTAATTGCTTGATACGTAAACATAAACGGGATTGGACATGCCGATCAATCTCTGACAACAAGATTCAAAGAACATAAACGATGATGATGGTATAGACGTTAGATAAAAATAATTAAACGACCATTTTGGAGGGGACGTTTGATAAAGAAACTTTTTTAATATTAACGAAGTAACAAATTTAAAACTGGAAGAATAAAACAATCAAAACGAGAACAATAAATCAGGTTATGTAGGTAAGTTGCTTTTATTATGACCTATATATTAGTAGTTGGAGCTCGTACATACTTAATACCTTTGCACATTTGCAGCTAATTTCCGGCCCTACTATCGAGAAAAAATAATTTTGAATGTTATCAAGACGGGTAGTACATTGTTAAGCATGCGCGTGAACCGAAAGCAAGCGCGCAAGGGATTGTGGTACAAATTAAGATACAAACATTTCCAGAAACATTGACCTTACTTAGTTGTATATTAGAATTATTCGTTAGTAGTCTGATTTTTTCAATTGGGACTTTTTAATTAACTAAATGTTCTTTTTAAATGCGCATTTGTTTAATTTAGTTCAAATCCACAGCAAAGTTTTCCTATATTTTAAGTAAAATAAAAATATTTTGTGTAAGAATTTTATTCTATTTTAAAGAAATGTTGAGTAACAACAAATGTCTGAAAAATTCAAATTTAAACATTTAGTGACCAGAAAAATTTTATCATAAAAGAATTAACTTCTTACAAAATCACTTTTAATTAATTACTTATTTGGTATCAAAGTAGTTACCTATACCAGCAAAAAATTAAAATCAAAAGAAGAAAACTAATAGCCTCTGATGTAAGAAAATATAGTTTTTGTGTCAAAAAAAGTGTTGAAAACAAAACAGTTTTTGCTATTACAAATGTTACTACTTAGGTACTTACACAAGATTTTAGTTACTTTGGAAACTTTCAAGCGTCATTTATTTAACCTTTTTTGTTACTTTGTGTTACGTGAGGCATACAAAGCATAAAATCCACTAAAATTCCCTTTATGAGAAGTGGTTATTAAGACAAAATGGAATGGCTCATTTGTTTCAACCGTTTTATCTGATCGTAGGGTTCTCTGGAAAGAATTTAAGTCTAGCGTGTTCTCGTGTGGTGGGCATTTATGTGTGTGTGATACTTAGGAACAACCGTTTCTTGTTTTTCGTTTATAATTTTATGTGCAATTAGTTTTCACGTATAGTTGTTATACGTAGTAATAGTACGTAGTAGGGCCAGGTGCAGGTAATCTGTTAGGGCCGAAATCCCAGAGAGTTTGGTCGGGCGTGGTCATGGGTGCAAATGTTTTTAATTAAACGTAAAACGCCAGGATAGATGGGTCGTAGCACGGAAAACTAATGAGACTAATTCAGAAAGAAAATTACATACTCACGCCTCTAATGCCATGGCTGTTTTACATGAATAATTCCATAGGGGATGACGCACAACATAAAAAAAATTAACGTTGCGAGAAGCCTATACCTTCCGCACTGTTATCTGACGGATTGCGAAATTGCGTGGATAAAAACAACATTTATAAAGAATTTCAAGCTTTGTTGTTCACTCAACGAATGCTGAAACATTTTCTGACTGACCACTTCGACATACAGGACATCCAGGTAAAATAATCCCTTCAAAACTCTTGCGCTTTAATTTATTTTGTTTGTTATTGTTAGAGGTACTTCAATATCTCATGAGCCACAAGATCATATTGTACATCTAGAAAACATTGATTCTTTGCTATAGATACCTTAGAGGTATAAAAAAATTGTTTAAACATTATAAACCATCTGACGTCCCTTTTATTAATTTTTTAGACCCACTACAAAATTAACATAGAAATATTGGTTTATGGTTCATGAGACCTCTATTTAGAAAGAATCTCCTGAATTAAAACCTACCCTTCTGTTCCTGGTTTTTAAAAATAACTTAATTCTGTTTAAAAATGTTTTATCTGAAGTAATTTATGTGTCTTATCTTTGAAAGAGCTCTGAGGGTGTAAGACTTGATGGTAAGGAAAAGAAGAAGAACGAGATATAACCCAGCGAACTACCGTTTTAACGCGTTAAAGTGCCATTTCGTTTTAGTTAGTCCCATTTTACTTCTTAGTTGGTAAAAAGGAGGAAACATCTCTAGAGCAACAGGCTGGCAAAAACCCTTATCATGACTGTTTAAGGAGTAAACACCGACGACATAACCGACGTCTGGAAGTAATGTCGCGGAAGAAGTGACAATTTACTCCGGCACACAGCTTTTAGAAACCGGAGGCAGGGCGCGGCTCCTGTTTGACAGCCACGCTCAATTAGGGCCCTTGCAATGTGAAAAAAAATACACAGGAAATGAATTTAACACAATTCTGATGGTTTTTCTTGCAAATAAACTAAATAAAAGGACGAGAAGTACCAACAGCACAAATCATTAAAGCCCATTTGGTGTTTTAAATTTCGAATGCACATTTTGAGGAATCCTTTCCATAGGAAGATGCAGGATATTATAAATATGAAGTCATCAAAAATACTATTTAAAAAGAGGTTTCTAAGTAACTGAGTTATTTTGATTGGTACAGGGAAAACGTAATGTCTGACATTCTTCAAAACTGATTGGAAGCGCCTACGTTGTTTGTGGTAGATTTTCGCCACCGAGAAACCACCCCCAGGCAGTTCTAAATCGATGAAGACTTTTTGTCTATTTTTTAAACGTCTGCGTTTCATGATCCGTAATAATTAAGATTATCGAAAATATTCACCGAATTATTTTTTGATCATGGGGTTATTACCGCTTGTCATAAACTTTATTTAATTTTTTATCAACCAATATGATTCTGTCTAGTAGACTTTTAGGGTAATTTTGACCCACAATAGAAACTGAATATTGTGGTGAACAGAAATATTTGCGGTTTAGCGAAAGTCAAATTAATAATAGAGTGACTACTGTTTTTAGCTGACTTTTTCCAAACTACCGGAATAATTAATTAAACGGAACACTGCGTCCATTCATGATCTGCTGTAGCGAACTCCAAAAAGTTAACCTACATTTGAATAATTAAAGTGATAAGTTTTTACAGTAAACGAAGATTACGTTAGACTTATAATTAATTACTGTGGTTACGGGAAGTAACCGGCAGCTTTCCAGACGCTTTGTTAGTCAGCCACGGTGCTATTTCACTGGACACACAACCACATATCTATTTAACGCTTCGTGAGCAAAGTGTGCTCCTTTTATTCAAAAACTAGAAGCCATTTTTCATTATTATTCATTTCCCAGAAAGAAATCACATTGCACACATTTTTAAGACTAAAGGTGAAAGACTCCCAAATTCTAAAATCATTTATTTTATATTTACTATTCGCAATAATTAGCAGACTCTTCGTGTCCCTAATAATAAGTCTGTCGAAGTAGAGAAGGGCTGTTGGTCACTGAAAGGGCGGGTTGTTGTCTCCGATTCTGTCAAGTCATTCGGAAACGGTATCTCGGAGGACAGTAAGTAAGTAAATGGTTAACCGGAACTAGATATGAAGCCCAGTGCAAATTAAGCAGGAGATAAGAACAATTTTGCTGGACTACATCCGGTCTCCCTAACGTAAATAGAATATCCTTGAACGAGCAGGAATGGCGCGCTACCCAAGTTTGTACTCGACACTTCGGTCAAGTGTTTAGACTCTCACACACCAACTTAGTGCATTAACTCAGAAATACTATTTAGTTTGTTAAGAAAACAATGGTCACGCGTATTAGACCGAAAACCGAAGCCCGGAGACGAACATTATTACGTACTGGAATTTGTCTTCTGCAAGTGATAATAAGTATCTATTAAAACCGATTACAAGTCAAAATCTGCTACGATAACTATTTTACGTTATTACAATCAATTAATCTATTAATTTGGAAATTTTGTGGAAAATGTGTACACTGAGATGACGTTTATTCGTTCCCAGTAGTTTTCTTAAATGGCAACGTCGCGCCTTTTCGGTCTGTATGTTGTCGATAATGTAGGAAACAATAATATTGCGAGCAGAATCGCATCTACTGCTCGCTAGTTTCGTGGCTGTTTCAATGTTTATATACTTAATATACAGGGTCTTTCAAGTTGATGGGCTATTAGTATATGAATTAGTGGAATGAATTCATATCTGAAACTTGGGCTCATTTGGTTATTGTTTATGCCGCTTCTTTAAAAAATATTTTCAATTTCGATTTACATCCGGTTATACCGAGAGTAGATGTTGACTTTCTTATTTTAAATGGAATGACATACTTCAAATTGTAGATTTTCTCAAAAAGTATAAGCAAAGTTATACGATAATCCCATATCAAAAGACGCCAAATTCAAATAAAATATTTTTAAAAGAAGCGGCATAAACAATAACCAAATGAGCCCAAGTTTCAGAATTGAATTCATTCTACTAATTCATATACTAATAGCCCATCAACTTGAAAGACCCTGTATATTAAGTATGTAAACATTGAAACAGCCACGAAACTAGCGAGCAATAGATGCGATTCTGCTCGCAATATTATTGTTTCCTACATTATCGACAACATACAGACGGAGAAGGCGCGACGTTGCAATTTAAGAAAACTACTGGGAACGAATTAATGTCCTCTGAGTGTACCTACGTATTAATGATTTATTATTTAAGTAGTGAGTTCTTGTATTTGTTTCTAATAGTCACTGTTTTATCAAATGATACTAGCACGGAATATACAAAACAAGTAAAGTAGAGGTTGTTCAGTTTCTCATGAACCACAAGCATTGATCGAAAGATGACAAAAATCTCGCCCAATTCATCTGGAGATTTCGGGAAGTGATTGAGTTGTTTATTTTATTATTTATTTCTTTTAAGTTATATATATATAGGTATATGAAATGAGATAGCAGAGAATTTTATTTTCAAAAAGTCTGAAATGTATTTGAACTTTCCCATTTTCATTACTGTCGCGTTTTCCCCATTGCGTTGCATTGCAGAGTCGCGTCGCCATTAGTAAAATTGTACTTAAACCTAAGAATTAAACTTGAGACTAATTGAAATTATGTGGAGAATTTGAATAGTTTGAAAATTGAATTTCTTTAGAAAAAAAGCTTCCAGTACCCATTCTGTTACTTAATGGGCTGCTTATTTGCATTATTCGAAACAATAGGCACTCCCATTCTGAATTTTAAGGGGTTAATTGTAGCCAGTTCTTGCTGTGGATGTATTCATTTAGCCATCCGTTCATTCATTCATTCATCCATTCAGCCATTGACAACCACTTAATGTTACGAAACGAACAAAACTTCATAAAAATACAAGAATCACAAACGGCAGTTTGTGTTTACTATTCTTTATTCAAATGTGCTAGAGGTAGTTCAGTATCCCATAAACCACGAAAGCTTCGTCCAATTCACTAATATTTACCTTTTACAAATAGTGAACATTTTATTTATTTTTTATTTCCTTTAAGTGAGTTAATCAGGTAATTCCCGGACTGTTAAAATTCAGGGCCAGCCTAATATTAAATGTATTATTCTATTTCATTTTTGGAATATGTCTAAAACCATAAAAAGACAATCAAAATATTTTATAAATGGATAATACATTACGTGGCTCATGAGATACCGAAAGTTGTAAAATATACTTTATGTATTTTCTGTGTATGTTTCTATTTGTATTTCCAACCCCAAATCTCGGCCCCATAAACTACTTTATTCCTCGCTACCACATTAAACAACGTTATCCTCCTTCTCCAATCTTTCTTACATAGTTTTTCTGGCCTATTCCCTACACCCTTACCATTATTACTATACCCTTCACTATTTGTTTAGAAATATTTCCATCATCCTTATAATAAGGTTTCCCTTATCATATATCCCAAACACAAATAGTCCCTAACTCTTTCTATCTCTACCCTCTTCATTACTTATATAATACAGTTCTGCTTTTTTTCAAATGTAAAATGTATCTATACTCATTTCCTTTCGATTAAATTAATTAAAATCCACGCTTACAAATTTAGACAACAAAATCATCAAAATTTACTTTCACTTTAAAAATTCCAATCCTTTCAACATGTTAAAGAAATAAGAAACAGAGATACTATCGGTTTATATATACATATAAAGAAAATTTTCTACTTCATATACAATAATGTTATCGCAGCTTTTTATTACCTTGTTGTTGTAAATGGGTCGACCAACCTCAGCGATGATCTGAACTCTGTAGATATACGTAGTCGAAGGAAGGACAAATACGTAGATATCCATATCTACTACTGTCCTGTCCGCGTTAAAATTCACACAAACGAACGTGTAAATCGCGACACTGTCGAATAAAACACTTTTCTAACACAAAAATTTTCACTAATTACTCGCGTCGCGTTTAAAGTCACAAACTTTTTATAGGTACAATTATTGTAAAATAAAGAAAACCGCATTTAGACGTTTATTCGTTTGACCGTGGGTTTCGGAACCGCATAGATGTGTACATACATTCTCATACGAAGTTAGACACGGACTGAATGACCATACAGAGTGACAGACACACTAACATTCAAGTATTGGTGAGGTTAAAATTCGCGATATTTTAATAATTACAGTGTCATTAATTGTTGCTATACTTTTATGACAGGTAAATTTTCTCGTGATTTTTACACATAAGTGCGTATCATGCAAAATTACACTGGCACAAGCTTTTTATTTAAAAAAATAAATACATAAATACACTGGGACATTTATTTCTTTGGTGGTGAGATTCCGAACTACGAACTTACATACGAACTCACACGAAGTTGAAACCGAGCATTATGAACTTTCACAGTGACACATTGAACCTCACACATGAGTTAGGTTAGATTTTCGAACGTTTTAATTATTATTAATTACTGTGCCGTTATTGAATTTCATTATTGACTGCCGTTATTGAGTGTTACCGTCAGTTCACTATGAATGAAGAGTTTCTTGTGGCCATTTAAAGGTAATTCAATTTTAAAAAATTTTTGTAGCAATAGATTAATCGTATTATTATATGTACTTATATCTACATAAATTTACAAATTAATTAATTTACAATTAAAATCATACTAATTTAACCATAATTTATAAAAAGAATTAAGTACTAAAACATTTTGATGTTGGCAATTTAAAGGCCATTCATAAATTTGCGTAGGTACGATCTTACACGAACTTAAAACCGAACTCGATAAACGTTCAAAATGATAGAACGAAGCTGATGCATGAGTGAGGTTAAAGTTCAGAACATTTTAATTATTGTTAATTATTGACTCATTATTATGTGCCTTTATTGAGTGTCATCGACAGTTCGTGATGGTTGAAGTGTTTTAACGTGCCCTTGTGGTCATTTAAAGGTAATTCAATTTTATCATTATTTTATAGTACCTAGTAGATTGATTGCATTATTTTACTTATATAATTTTATATAAAAATAATGAAAATGATTCTAAAAACTTAACTTTTTGATATTTAATAATCAAATAAAAGAGTATTTGGAAGTTTCAACGATTTATTATCAACGCTCTGACAATTGTTTCGACCTGGCGGTCATTAACGAAGAGCAATTACAAATACTGAAATTACACTTAGACTACATCTCTTAAATACTACTTGGTACATGACGTCATGGAAAAATCTAAAGTCTGCATAAAATTAATACCTATAAGTTCGATAATAATAATGGTGTATTGTTCGAGCAAAGTTCTAATTGATTATTAACTAGATGTTTTTTGTTATGAATTGCCTTTTTAATTTCTAAATTTTCCAATAACTTTAAAATATGGTTTTTCTTTTCTGTATGTAGAATTTTTACATTGTTTATATCTAATTCATGGTTATTGTTAACGCAATGTTCTGAAAAACCTGTTGTATGTTTAACATTTCTTATACTAGAGATGTGTTCGCTAACACGATTTTTTATGGCCCTAGCACTTTTTCCAATATATATGGCATCGCAATTGTTACAGTGTAGTTGATATATGCCACTTTTTCCTGTTTTTTCCAATTTCTGTTTGTTGTTAGATTGCACCACCAACAGTATTACTAGTATTAACTATTTGAATTAGGTGGTAGCAGTTGTATGACTCCCTCTTTTCTAGTGTGAGGTCACATATTTTTGCCATTTTAAACTAAGAAAATATTAAATTTAGATTAGTATTGTAGGGTCCTAATGGAAACATTAGTTTTCTTCAAAAGGCTCTTCACATCCTTCTTCTTCTTCTGTTAAAATGTCCATCTAAGTAGGGTCAGGTGGGTTGGGGTAATTGTGAACGATTTTTGAAGTTTGACTTTTGAAGCTCGATGTCCTATCTTAGATGAAGATTAAATTTAGGCGACTATATGATTAATTCAGGTCCTTGTTTGGTTTTAAGTGAATTTCTGCGGTTAAATATGCAAATTCGGATTTTTTTGCAGAAAGTTAAGTTTACAATTACCCCTTCACTTATTAACGCAGTCGAAAACTAGAAGGTAAATGTGAACAATCATTTTGTTTGTACTGGCTTTATAAACACAATTACCCCAAAAATTATATATAGTACACGGAAAAAAGAGTATATTTAATGTGAATAAATAACACTTCATTCAAGAAAATCTTTGTTTCATATATACGCAAATAAATATTTTCTTGAATAAAGAGTTTAAAAGTTTTAATGGTAATCAAATGCTGCGTTTCATTTAAGAATATATACTTTCAGTTAAATACAGCAACGTTTGAAGCGAAAAAGAGTTTACTTACGAAGACCATAATATTTCTTCGTTAGAATAATGAATTCCTTTAAACAGAATATTTATCTACTGATTTCAACAATTTCGTTTTCTTAAAATAAGATTTGCGGGCTTGGAATAATACTATTTTTCTTCAACACAAGAAACGGATGTTTCCATTTAAGATGGTACTTCTTCATAATAAACTCGATTAATATTTGAGTTGAAAGCGGTATATTTTTGTATTAAACAGGAAACATTTTCATACTAAAATAACAAAAATTTGTTTGAAAATTTAATTTTTTCTTAATTTTTTATTTTTAATAATAAAGCAATTTTACAAATCAATGGAATGGTATATAAATAAGATGTGATTATTGTAACATATCTTTATTGAATATAAAATAATAAAAAGGACAACGATACACACATGAACAATAGTATGAAAGGAACTAAAAAAAATTGCTTAAGACATTTTAGTGTTACGTATGATTCATCAGTAGGGAGTGTATGCATCATGACTGGAAAATGCGTCTTTTTATTTTTATCCATGATAAGAACTTTACTTCCATTTACTGATTCGACCTTATATAAGCTCTTTAATGTAACGTAGTGATTGCTCAAGTTTGCCATTTTGATAAGAAGTTGTTTAGTCCAAATGATTCCAGTAGCTGTAATATAAATTATTGTTTTTAATTTAAAATCAAAACTAGAATTCTTGGTTTATCGATCAAACGATTCTCATCATAAAACAATCGACTTGCTAAAAGTGTAAATTTTCTATCATAGATAACCTTTTCTATACATATACAATCCACAATAAACGATTTTCAAATAGTAGTAGGTAGTAGCCATTTTTTCTTTATCGAGAGAAAGCGCGCTTACAAATTTTGCTAAACTGTAGACACCTACTGCTATTTAAAAAACAGTTTTATTTTACTACTACTTCGTTGAGGATTCGTTGTGGATAAAATTGATTTGTAGATATTTATGTACCTATATACAGCAGATAACGTGATAAAGAATGAATTAAAAACTTAATTCTAATATTGCGGCTCTATTACATATTTACCATGCAAAATTTTTCATTATTTCATACTTCTATTTTAAATATAATTAATAAATAAATTCGTAAAAATTAAGTATTTTAATGGGTACTTACTTGCAAATGCTTCTCCAAAGCCAATTTTATTTAAAAATTCTTCCATTTTATTATAAAAATATACCCCTGCTTTTTCAGAAAATTTTATTGTGCACTAACAACTCACTTTACACTGATAGTTCATTAACGTATGACGCAATATATTGAAAATCGAAACGGGAGACAAATATGGAGCTCATCAAAGCGTCACATATTTGTACTAAATAAAATGTTCTTTAAAATGAAATGATAATGCTTTATCGAAAGCAGAACTGTTTTGTTTCGAAGAAGTGCTTTATCCAATCCAGTTTTAGGCTACTTGAATAGAATTAATATTTATTTGTTTCAAAACAGAAATGTCTTAAAATTAAGAAATTACTTTTTGTTTAAACCATTCAAAAAGTTGTAGCAAAAGAAACATTTTCATTCCAAGTAGTTCCTTGACTTGTTTTAAGAACAGAGTTAGTCTTCGATCGAAACCTGTATAAATTTGTTTCAAAACAAAAATTCTTTCTTTAAATCAATTGCAGTAAGTAAATAAAAGTGTTGAAGGAAATATTCTTGTTTTCTTAACACAAAGCAAAATACTAAAAAGAAGTATTTATTTATTTTAAATGAGTAAATATCTTCAAAGCAATATATTTTCTTGTTTTAAAATAGTTTTTTTTTTCTGTGTATATAGAAATATTTTCACTGTTTAACATAAAATATTGCGACACTCTTCCTCTGCTGTTAAGCGCGCTAAAGCATCCAACCGTCAAAAGTCAACCCCCTCGTGTCTATAATTCCCATTAGCTGGAATAATCAAGAGTCATATTTCATCGAAATAGAGGCCCTGTTTACAATTACCCCACTTGACCCTACCTAAACTTAGAGACACTATAACCTACAAAAAGAACTTTCATTTTATATATGTACCTATGGTTTTGGTATATATATAAAGTTATTATCCTTTTAGAATATTGATGAAGATTGTGATCAAGAGATTTTTACATAATTAAATGATTATCGGAAAGCGGGATAATTTGATATTTCGTCAAAGTAAATCGAAATCTAATATTAACGGATTTTGGAGTTACAAAGCGCGACGTTACGGTTGTTCCGAAACTGAAGTGTGTCGGTAAGAAATTCTCCTCAATTTTAATTTGTCCCGTTCGCATTTTAGTTTAATTGATATTTACAAAGCCGGCCATAAATCAACTTGTAAAAGAGCTTTCCTGTAGAAAGCCTTCATCAGAAATTTCTTCTTTATTCAATGAAGGGTGGTGGTGGTGGTGGATTTTCGCGCCAAGTCCGCCTGCCTCTCTCCTGCAGACACTAAAATCTCGAGGGGAGCATAAACAATGTCGGATCTCCGACATCCGTCCAAATTATTTTCCTCTCCCGAAAAGAAATTAGGCAAATTAATAATGATTTGTAAGCTTGTAGCTTTACCACGGATATTCCCTTTTTTTTGGGTCCCGGCTACACTAACCAACCATCCAGAGAGCCCGTTATTATTAGAATAAAATTTTCACCAGCCTACTAACGCGCCCGATCAATTTTTTTAATACACCACCAGGCACACCCCGGCGACCTTCCTTCGCTCCTGTGTACGTTTCGGGACGATCCATTAGGTTCCCTTGATAAATGACGATTCTAAACAGTAACACGTAAATTGCGTGATAACGGTGAGAAAAATATTAACGCCATTTACTTCCGGTCGCCCCGTCTGTTTTATTTCAAATGCAATTTTTAACCAACCCTTATAACACTCTTACTACTAAACGATTAATTACTAAAAATCTCTATAGGTCCTTCGGTATCTCATGAGCCAATTAGAAAGTATTTTGATTTTTTTAGACCACTTCCAAAAATAAAATATAATAATACATTTAATATTAGTCTGGCCCTAAATATTAATAGTCCGGGAATTACCTGATTAACTCACTTAAGGGAAATAAAAAATAAACAAAATGTTCACTATTTCTAAAAGGTAAATATTAGTGAATTGGACGAAGCTTTCGTGGTTTATGGGATACTGAACTACCTCTAGCACATTTGAATAAAGAATAGTAAACACAAACTGCAGTTTACGATTCTGGTATTTTTATGAAGTTTTGTTCGTTTCTTAACATTAAGTGGTTGTCAATGGCTGAATGGATGAGTGAATGAATGAACGGATGGCTAAATGAATACATCCACAGCAAGAACTGGCTACAATTAACCCCTTGAAATTCAGAATGGGAGTGCCTATTGTTTCGAATAATGCAAATAAGCAGCCCATTAAGTAACAGAATGGGTACTGGAAGCTTTTTTTCTAAAGAAATTCAATTTTCAAACTATTCAAATTCTCAACATAATTTCAATTAGTCTCTAGTTTAATTCTTAGGTTTAAGTACAATTTTACTAATGGCGACGCGACTCTGCAATGCAACGCAATGGGAAAAACGCGACAGTAATAAAAATGGGAAAGATCAGAAGCTCTTCAGACTCTTCAAAAAATCCTTTGCTATCTCATAATTAATTAATGTTTCTTTATTTTTTTTTGTGAGTATTTATTTAAGTTGCTTCGTATTGTAGGTAAATCATTATAGTTACTAGGTATGTAGTCTTAGGGTGCACATCATATTCACGAAAGAATCTTTTAACGTACCTAAGTACGTACTAAGTATAGATACAGCTGCATATAAAGTTTTCCTGGAGCAAAAGATTATTCATTTATGTAGCAAGTTTGAGCCTTTGAATGATGAACCACTTTTGAAACGTTTCTCCGTATTATGAGTGACTTGATAAACGTTCTGCCTGATGCAGTACCTATGTCTTTTGTGCGATTATTTTTTGGGAGGCAGCTACGTATCGTATGTTTTCGAAAATAAAGAGATCTGGGGTTGTTTTCCTGACGAAGCTCTTTCTATTGAAGCGAAACTTTATTCAGTGGGCATAGTGTGGGTCGTAAAAACGCTTTAGAGGGTACGAAACGTACGTGATGTATACTGCATGGGTACATTACAACTCATTTAGAATGTCTTCTGCAAACTCGACAGTTGGTTCTCGTTGCCTTTTTACTTTTCAATTAACATCCGTTGTCGGCAAGAGTACAGACGAGGAGGAGGAGGAGGAGGAGGTTGTAGTAGCGAGCACAGTCGTCGAAACATTAAGGATCTCGGTACAAGAGTATCTAAGCGTTAGGCCACTTCAGTTTCAGCGGTAATATTCAGCTTAAATACTCATAAACTGTTTTATAGGCGACCGCTTTCAGCGAATGCATCTAACGTTTCTCCTTCTTCCCTTTTTACACCCGCCTGGTTCCCCGTTCCGTTTCGTGCCTCCCACCACCACCAACACCACATATATCGCGGTTGTCTTTCTAGTAATTACGCCCTGTCTTTAGGGTGTTGTAAATTATTTCTGCTCGGCAACAGGACCCCTCTTCATCATTCAAACGTCGCTGGCTCACCTTTTCTCTTTTAACATCCGCCACCCTCTCTGTTACTGGAGGTCTGTCTCTAATAAAAAAAATAGATACATTTGGCACAAAATCTGGTTATAACGAGGACGAACGTTATAACCGATAGGTATTTACATAATAATAAAATAACTTTTACGGCTGTAACAGAAGTCTTTATAAGGGGGTGGGCGCTATAAACGAAGACTAAGTACAATGTATATTTATTTATGTGTATGTAAGTAGTGGTGTCTCGTCCGAGTTGGGGTGTCTGAGCAAATTTGTGGTTGTTCAAGGAGCTCGGTTAATGTACAAGCGATGGCCGTTATCTTCAGTTATAAATGGCTTGTCACTTGCGGGAGGGTGAAGTAAGATTTTAAATGGAAAATTATGTACTCATTATACCGCGCTTCCTTAATTAACGCAGGAAAGATTTCGTCCTTTTAGATCCGCGGTCTTAACAAATTATCCTTTTTAATCGCGCTAAGCCCGCCCGCTCTCTACTTAATGTTGTTGTAGAAACAACTGGCAACCTCTTACAATCTAATTTAACATAATTTAGACGATTCTACATTCAAACAGTTGATTATTCGGTTCCCCGTTGCAATTTTAATAAAATCCGACACTCATTAACGATAACGTCCAACGGCAAATTTATTTTTAATGGCAAAAAGGTTTTTCATCCGTTAAAACATACTTGTAGTATATTTATTTATTTCCTTATTTATACACAGTGTACACTTATTAGCGGGAAGCACAAACGAGCCGCGCGTGCAATAAAAACAGAAATATTTTAAAACTTGTTCATCTATACTCTATAAGGGTTCTTAATTCCAACTTTTTCCTCCAGAAACAGTGTCCATTATCTGATTAATTCCTTTAGACCAGAATCAATTGATTACTTTCCGTTTTTCGCCCTCAGTAATATTTTAAGCAACAAGAGGGCTGATAAAAGAGGTGTAGGAAGCCGGTAGAGTGTTACGAAAGCAAAAACTTTTCTCTCCGAGTTGTTGCAAATGTTTATTATCCAATTTCGGAACACTATTCAGTCAGTATGGACTTTCAACTTCAAGAATCTCCCGCAATGTTATTATTTCTTCCAAGCAGCCAAACTTACTTATTAACTTACTTACTTACTACGTACCTACTCCAACAAAACTTGTCAGCCAGACTTTCTTATTGTTTTTGTTTTTTATTAAAGACGAAAACTATTTAAGTAATTGTAAACAGTTTATCTGGTGGCATTGTAAAATTAAACATCACAAAAAAGGAATTGTATTTATTTGGTACAAATATGGTTATCTTATTACCATTCTTAAATCTCCTTTTACAAAGGCCAATTTAAGTAGGTATTAGATATCTGTATGTAACATCTTCAGAATGGTAAATCAACAATGACGTACGTTTGTAATCGAAAAAGCAATAAATCAGCGTTGTATTTTGTGTATTTATAATTTACACCGTATTATGCGGTAAGAGCCGTAATAAATATGCTCTTTACTATAACCGGCTATCTCTGCTTTGACTCACGGCCGATATGAATGCTTTAGATATCTTTAAAAAATTACCAGCCTAACAATCTTAATGTGCGCCGTTCATCTTCCAGAAGCAGAGGAATTCGTAGTTACGAGTACGAGACAAATTCGATGTTTGTTAATTCTCAGGGGATATTACAAAGAGATGAAGCATTTGTTCATTGTAAAATTTGTCAAACAAAAGGGCTGAAGTAACTTAACAAGTAAAATAGATAAAAGGTAAAAAAATAACAAGAAATGTTTCTTTTGGTCTCTTGGAAAATAATTAATTCGGTCACTTCGTTCATGACGTCCTTTCCTACCGTAACCTTACGTTCGATTTTATTGAATCACAAAAAGGAATTCGGCCAGTTAGCAATATCTGGAGCCTATAAATTCCTATAAAGAGTCCTGGAGTAGGATGTATAAAAAATTGTGAACAAAACTACTTATTGTTAATAATAATAAGGTATAATTGGTGCTCGAACGTTTCATGATTTAATTATCTCGAAGGAGCCGTCGCGTCGGGACTGAAGGAAATTTAGGTCATACGTATCGAATGAAAACAGTTCCTGGAACAGGACCATTCACGTATATACGGCTCTGATGCACTTTTTTCCCTGAAGGCGCATTATGTATACGTGCATGAATAAATTGTGATCATGTAAGCGTTCGCGTTCACATCGGAATGAAACAAAATCGACAAACAGTTCAGTGGAAAAATCGTAGGTACCTAAAAGAACTTCGTCGTTGAGATTTATCTATAATCGATCGCAATCTACCACACAAATATAATAAGTACAAGAACGAATTTATTGAAGAATAAAAATATACGTAAGGGAACCCTATCTTTATTAAGGGTGCTACTTTATTACGTCAAACAATGTAAAAAACTTTTAACAACAAGGGTAGTAAGGTTAGGTTAGGTATACGTTGCTGTGAACGTCCTGTATTTTATATTAAAGAGTATAACTACCCTACGACCCTGTATAAAACGTATTGGATACGTAAGTTGTGTGGTTAATGGTTGTAACGGGGTGGTTAATTTAATTCGAAAGTCATAACAAATCGGGCCGTGTCCATGAAATAATCATAGCAGAAGTTAAATAGTGTAGAAGGAGGAGAGAAGAAAGCGAGAAAAAGTTTATTATTGTAGCTGGTTTGGATGTAGTCTCTTAACAGCTGCGAGGCTAAATTAATTATGAGTCTGCAAAGGAAACGAAGAAACCAGCTGCGAACTTTTTAAACCGAATACACGGTTGCCATGGCGGAACATCCAGAGGGTTGTAAATTCAGTATAAAACACGCCCTGACGTTACGAAAAAGCCAAAGGAAAACGTAACCGTAATGAAAACCTTGTTAAAAGTTTTCTCCATTTATCCCCCGTTCCAGATAAATGTGTCTAGTATCCCACCAAGTCAGCTCCTCGCGACACGACGGACGGACGCGACAGTCAGTGGGATAAAGAGAGGAACGTACGATGGTGGTGGTTGGTACATCCGCGCCAAATTGAATGGAATTGCAACGATCTAGTGGTAAACGTACGCTAGACTTTTGCCATTAGATTTATTAAGACTTTTATGTAACATGAATCGCAGTCACATTTCGCCTTGCTTCCTCTATGATTTACTACGCGGTTGCTTTTATTGCGGCCAGATCTCGTTCTCTCGCAAATACCTTTGGTTTTCTGCGATAAAATGTCGCAGTAATAAATGATAACTTTAAAAAATAGAACACTCTCGGTGAGGACCAACGATTAATTTTAACATGCCATAAAATCCGTTCATTTTCTACACCAGTGTCATCCTTTAGGACTTTGTAACCAAATAGGACAAATAAAACCACTGTTTGTAGTAGAGGTAGTTCAGTATCTCATGACCAACAAGCGAAGACCAACATTATTCTAATTATAGTCGAATAATTATGATTTGGCTTCACCTATAATTCAAGTATTTCCAAGATGAGTTGTTTTCCTTATATTTCCGCTATTTAAGATGAATTACCGGAAAAGTACAAATTACAAAGTGTGGTCGCAATATATATGTATCAAATGGTGTAATAAGCAATTTATTATCCGCGGACTGGGTGACTTTTTCGAGTAGGTCTTTTAACGTCCCGAGTAAATCAAATAGCGACCGGTTCGCTGATGCGATTCCAATTTCCGACGGAAATTATTAAGATTATTAAGGTATTCGTTGTTTCGGCAAACAAAAGGCCGTCGACACAGGGTTGACACGTTTCCGAAGATTGATGAAGCAATCTGCTGAAAAACATCAAACCTTCCCGCTTCTAACGAGGACAAGAGAGAACGGCATCGTTTACGACAGTTCAACTCCGCACCTTCTTATTTTCGCACCACTTTTATCCACACGAAAATGAAAACAAAATCCCTCTTATTCGATATAAAAATCATCTTTGAATCTCTGACACACATCCCCGCGAAATTATTAGACCTTCTCGTGACTCCACAAACGCTCAACAACACCTTTCTCTAAATAAAATTATGACATTAGCATTTTTCAAATTGTCAATACGTAGGTACCTTTATCCTTAATATTGCATCCTTCACAATTGTAATATCCTTGATTTAAACATATTCCTTTGACAAATGCCTCAGGTAGGTACGAGTATAAATTGAACAGAAACGATGATAAGGAAGAAAACATCGACATATAAAATGCAACTTGTGCCTTTGAGTTTCCCATTGACAGGAATTCAATCCTATATCGAGAAATGCATGAAATATTTCACGGAAGGAACTTTTCACACAACAGTAAGCATTTTTATAGCCCATACGGTGGGT
Source organism: Agrilus mali (assembly GCA_029378335.1). NCBI lineage: Eukaryota > Metazoa > Arthropoda > Insecta > Coleoptera > Buprestidae > Agrilus > Agrilus mali. The sequence goes on along the minus strand of CM055655.1, from coordinate 2,688,584 downwards.
GTTAAGTTCTTTATTTTAGGCGACAATATCTTAGCCACATCAAACCTTTATCTATTAAAAAACCTGTTTTGTGTTTCAACAAAATAAATAAGAATATATCGAATAGATAGTAGTAGGTGTATGAAAAAGTTTGATTAACGATTTCTATAGGTAACTTATTTTATTCGTCCGTCTTTAAACGATTGCTTCTTTTTCTTCATATTTTTTTGTCTTAGAAAGGATATTAAACTGTATTCCTTCAAGCAAGAGCAAAGTAATCTTACTCTTATTCATAAATCACAGTTTGCTCATGGAAAGCACCAAAGCTCCTTCTTTCTTCCTTCCATCTCTTTGATGTTTACTAAACAAGTTTTACAGCTCTCTCCGACGAGGCAAAAAATAAAAACTGGTTGCAAAGAACTTAACATAACCACCGTCGTAAAAAGAAACCGATTCTATGCTTATGTATAACAAACTGTCTGTCTATAAAGTCGAAAGGGCAAGAAAATGTTATTTATTATAAAAGAAACAAGCAAGTTTTGAATATAAGACGCTGCTTTGAGACAAGTTCAAATAAGAGAAAAATTAATTAACTTATTGACAAGTTAATTTTCCATAATCTTTAACGTTACCATAAACTTATTTTTCACTAAGTGTACTTCTATTCTACTGTAATTGATGAAAAGAAAGAAATTTAAATTTTAGGGAAACCTACTTAGGGAATACTGAAGATTTTGGAACATTCTAGAATATTCGCAAAAAATAGACAACATTTCAGATCATTCTGTAATAATTTAAAACATCCTGTAACCTTTTTGAATATTCTGGAATATTGTAGAGCATTCCCGAAGATCTGAAAGATTTCCGAGCATGCTAGAATATTCGTAGAATATCGGGAACATTTCAGATAATCCCGTAATGATTCAAAACGTTTTTGAATATTCTGGTACTTCTGATACATCCTATAGTAATTAAAAACATTCTCTAACATTTTTCAAATCATTCTGGAATGTTATGAAATTTTTTTTTTTTTAATTTATGGGTCATTTTGATTTTATTTTTGAACTCTGGAACATTTCCGAAAAATCTGAAATATTACATAAAATTCTAGAATATTCCGGAACATTCCAGTAAACTTTAGAACATTTGAGAAAATCCTAATATGTCTCTATCTCTCTTTAATCCACTATAAGCTCCTTAGAGCTCTTTACACTTATTATAGGAAAAATATATTAAATTATCTATACCATACCCTTAGGGGTTCATAAAATACGTTCGCATACGAGGGGGGGGAGGGGTCTTGCTGAGTGTGACAAGATGCGACGAGAGGGGACAGGGGGTCTACGGCAACGTGACGTTAGCCGTTCATCAAAAAATTTTACTGAATTTTTACAGAATCCTTGGACTTTTGATAAATAGAAATATGTATTATTTATTTGTTCATTACAAAAGGTATTTATTAATTTATTTAAATTTTATTATGAAAATAAAATAAGTATTTTTGACTATAAAAATTTGTGTATTATCAATCAAAATTTATCATGTTCAGGGGGGGGGGTTAGTTTTTGTGACGTAATATTTACAGGGGGGTCACAGAAAGTGTGAGACAGCCTAACAACCGGGGGGAGGGTTCAGAAAAGCTAATTTTAGCGTGACGTATTTTATGAACAGCCCCTTAGTGGCTACATCTTTTTTGCACACATGGGTTTCTACAGGAAGTTTAACCCAACAGACTAAAGAAATACGTAACTATAATTCCTTCTGGTCCAGTGCCTTTTCTGAGACATGGGAGATTACAAACGAATAGAAGTAAGGCTAGGTAGTTGTCACATTTGACAGTTTCTGTCATTGTGTGCACACTTTGCCCAATAGTCGTTCTTTTTTGTGAGTTAACCATACAGCCAGTAAACAATTTTTATGACAATAGCATTGTCATACAATTGTCTGTAAAAATACTGTTATTTTTTTTGCATTACCTAGACTACGTCAACTCATTCTATACATATAATAATAATCTATAATTTTATACTGTCAACATTTGACATATTACGTGTTTAGCAACTATTACGAACAAAACGAAAAACACTTAAAATTTCAAGTTCATGTAAACTTCTGATGAAGCTAAAGTTTAGCGAAACAATTGTTAAGTTATAATAAATGTTTTGAAATTTTAAGTGTTTTTCGTTTTGTTCATAATGAATTTCAAACAAGTAACTGTAGACTCCATTCTATTTAACTATTACGATTTTATTCATGCATAAGGTGACCATACGTACCGGATTTCCACCTTGCGTCCCGGATTTTTCCAGAAGCAATATTTGTACCGGATTCAGGTTTTCTGTCCCGGATTGTCCCGAATTTTGAAAAGGTTCTTATTTTCAATATTTATTTAAGATATATTTCAAGTAGAATCATTTTTACAAAATTTGAACCGAAAACATTGTGTCTATCAAAATATGCGGCACGCTTTAAATTTATTTTTTAGATAAAATTTTGTTTTTTTATTTTTTTATGATTTGGCTTTAAAAATACATAAAACTTAATTTTCATCCTTCTACCACCAACCCTCATTTTTTAATACCGATATTACGTAGTACTGTAATAATCTTCAACTCTCAGTTGTCGATAACTGATCAATTATTATCAATCGATTAGTCATCCCCGCCAGGCGTCTACTGAAGTCACTACTCACCCAGCAAACAGCACGGAGTGGGGATGAGAATGAAGCAGATTTTTTTAGAATGTTACAGGCAGTTCAAATATGTTCTAAGAAGTAAAAAAATGTTTTATTACCCATAACATTTCAGAATGATTTGGCAATGTTCAAGAATGTTCCAGAATCTTGAAGATCATTCAAGAATGTTTCAGAATGTTAAAAAAGTTAGAGAATGTTTTGAATCATTATGGGATGTTCTGGATGGTTCTAAATTGGCGAATATTCTAGAATGTTCCATCAAACGTGTAATATATTCTTACCCGGGCAACACCGGGTATTGCTGCTAGTTTTACTACAGATTGTTCTAGTAGTAGTTCTTGGGGAACGTGAGGGTTTTCTTTTGACTGAAGGCTTAAATATGATTTATCTACGATCACATAGATAATAACTAAACGAAATGTAAGAATTTATTCAGAATATAGTGTCAGGTCATACTTTCTCTACTGAGCATTGATTAAATTTTTGAGTGTTGGAAATGTGATAGGTGTGCAATGTGCATGATGTGTGGATATGAAACGAGAAGATGACAACAATTTTTCGATAGATATAGATAATGGATCGGGAGCAATATTCTCTCTCCTCTTCCGTCAGGTGATGATTGAATTTGCCGAATGAATTCCATCAAATCAAGCCGTTACAACGTTTGTACGTTTGTTATGATTTAAACGGGAATTATTAGAGCCGTAAATCTAGCAGTTTCAGATGCTGCACATTGAAATTTTTGCCGTCGCGCCTCGGAAACGATTCGGGTCGTGATTGATTATTTAGTTTGGACTACGGTGACGATGCAAATCCTGTTATTGTTGTATGTCATATGCAAAAGGCATTATTTGACATCCGAGGTAACATATGCGTTTCTGGCGGATGTTTCTGCTTGAATCAAGCTCTAATTCGTCACCTGTGGTTTCAGCTTGGTGCCCAAATTTCACCTAAACGCGCGCGCGCCCATGTATAGATACGTGTGTATGTGTGTCTGTCTGTTAATATATCTGTGTGTGAACCCATGCATGTGTAAACGTGTCTCCAAGCTCACCACATCACACATTGCTCCAATAAACACCTTCAAGATTTTGAGTTTGTAATACCAGCCGAGCAACCAACGTGCTCTTGACTCTGACACCATCCAAGCCAATTTCGAGTTTGATTAACATACTGAGGGTTACGTAGGTACCTACCACTCAAAGAAAAAGTTAAAGGAGTCTAAATTCGAATATTTTGTCAAAAGATCGCTTTTAGAGAATTTTCATTTTTATAATATCTTGTTACAATTATAGTTGATCAACCCTTGTACTATATGATGGGTTTCATCACCTTCGTAACAGTAAACTTTTCCATCGAGTGACACAAACGCTGTCTGTCTGTCTGTCTCTTGATGAGACATGAAAGACGAACAAGTTATTCTTGTAAATCACATAATAACACGCACTAGTTCTCTTCACACGGTTTCGACGAAAAAACGCGCCCTCATCCGAACGCAAACAAACATCGTTTACATACAGAATGGGTAATGTTAATAACGCCGTGACGGCACCTTTGAAGTTCTGATTAAACTCGACGAGAGCTGGTACAGATGGCTTACTAAAATGCCTTCATTTCTGATATTCGATCGAACCAAAATTACCTATAGGATTTTAATATTATAATACCTACCATAAAATGACTATATACAGGGTTTTTCAAGTTGATGGCCTATTACAAGTATATGAATTAGTAGAACGAATTCAATTCTAAAACTTGGGCTCATTTGGTTATTGTTTATGCCGCTTCTTTTAAAAATATTTTCAAGTTCGATTTACATCCGGTTATACCGGAAGTCGATACCAACTTTGTTATTTTAAATGGAATGGTATATTTTTTACGCTGAATTCGAATAAAACGTGTAATTCCAAGGTAAATTTGATAACCAACTTGTACCCCTATGACGATCGGTTTCTGAGTTAATTTAATTTATAGAAAAAAAATCGCTACCGCAACCAAAATTATAAAAAATCATAACTTCCACAAAATACGACTTAGAGTGTTGAAATTTTTACTAGTAATAGCTGAATATTAGTTCTAACGCCTTGACAAAATTGAATTAAATAATTTATACAGGGCGTTCAAAATAAAATTCTAAAATTGAAAAACTTCAAACACGAATTACTTCGTTTTTTCAATTGGCACCTACTATTTTTAATTTTTTCAATCGATTCCTTTTTTTATCCTCTTTCGATCTATATGGATATTTTTTATTTTATTTGAAAATTTTGGAATAATTTTGAATTATTACTAAAAATAGGAAGTATTCATATAGATCGAAAGAGGATAAAAAAAGGAATCGATTGAAAAAATAAAAAATAGTAGGTGCCATTTGAAAAAACGAGGTAATTCGTGTTTGAAGTTTTTCAACTTTAGAATTTTATTTTGAACGCCCTGTATAAATTATTTAATTCAATTTTGTCAAGGCGTTAGCACTAATATTTAGCTATTACTAGTAAAAATTTCAACTTTCTAAGTTGTATTTTGTGGAAGTGATGATTTTTTATAATTTGGGTTGCGGTAGCGATTTTTTTTCTATAAATTAATTTAACTCAGAAACCGATCGTCATGGGTGTACAAGTTGGTTATCAAACTTACCTTAGAATTACACGTTTTATTCGAATTCAGCGTGAAAAATATACCATTCCATTTAAAATAACAAAGTTGGTATCGACTTCCGGTATAACCGGATGTAAATCGAACTTGAAAATATTTTTAAAAGAAGCGGCATAAACAATTACCAAATGAGCCCAAGTTTCAGAATTGAATTCCTTCTACTAATTCATATACTTGTAATAGCCCATCAACTTGAAAAACCCTGTATATTGATCACCATGTTAAATAAATGTGCACTTAATTAACCACCAAGAAGTTTAACACAAGACTAAGAACTTATGCTGAGGAGGTTTCTTGCAGCTGGCTCTTAATTATGTATCTAAGTGTTTCTGGGGTTGTTGCATAAACCCAGAAAATCCATTTGTACAACTTTTCGATTCGGACAAAACCCCCAAAATAAAACCGCCACGCTTCCACGAGATGTGTAGGTAATAAATAGGTAAACGTTTGAAAAGTTTTTATTATAAGAAGCCGAGTGTTTTATATTTAGCGTCGACAATAAATCAAAGCGACCCCACTGTAGGTACCGACGTAAAAAGCGTTTACGAAAAAGTTTTGCGCAGGATTTTCGACGACTGCGACGCTACGTAGGTACGTCAACCCTTAAACCCGATAGGCATTGTACCTACTAGATAGGGATATACGTGAAGTTCTCTCAGCTTTAGCTGCACCCGTACGCCGCTACTGTGTCCTAAACGAATTCCCTTTAAAACAGAGGTAATCTATTAAGTGTCACTGTGAAAGTCGGATGCAATAAATTTTCAATATGTAAGGAGTACTTTGTTGTTATAAGAATGCCATCTCGTATATTGCAAAGGAGTAATAGAATGAATGCCCCATCGGGCGGGTAGCTCTTTTCCTTACCCTCCTTTATTATTGTTTTAAAAAGAGTCACAACCACCTGCTTCGCACTTTAAAATTAATAACCGCCAAAGTTAGGTCCCAGGGTGGGAAGGATGCTGAGGAGATTCTCACAGGGGCAGTAGATAAATAAGTGTTTACCTCCAAAGAGGAGGTGTTAATAGAATACATTATAATATCAGGAAACTCCTTAAACTTCGGAAAACTTCTAAAAATATCTCTAGATGTTCCAGAATGTTCCATATATAAACTTCAGTAATCTTTCCAAACTAAATGTTTAGGGTGGTTGATGCGATAAGGTGATATTTACACAGGCAGTCGATTAGTGTCGTGTAATCTCTCAAACTTTAGAGACTTTTAAAAAAAAATTGTTAATGTTCTAAAATATTTAATAATGTACACTATTGTTCTATTACATTCTGTATTGTTACCAAATTAATTATTCAGTATGATGGGGTAATTCTCCTAGGGAATGTTGATGAATTAATTTTTACCCTAAAAGAAATGAGATGTTAAGTAAAATAACAAAAAGTTAAGAAAATCCTTGTGAATGTTTCAAAATGTTTCAGACGTTCTCATTACCTTCTTAATTAAATATTAGGTACGTTGTGGTGGTAGTTTAGTCTTCAAAACTTTTATACAATTTTATGTACTTAGTTAAATGTATTTACGGTTGCTATTATCTTAAAAGCGAACCAGTTTACAGTTTCATGGTGGTAGATTAATGAGATGCATTTGTACGGGGTGGTTAAGCTTCGAACCGGCTAAATAACCGACAACGTGGCTAGGTATAAAGGGAAAAATAATATCCAGCGTGTTAACAAAGAACACTCCATTTCGGTGGCTGGCCAAAATTCAATTTTAGCCAGCAGCGAAGGGTCGTTTTTCGTGCATTAGACAAATCTACTTTCGTGAAATTGCCACCGCTCATTTTGCATTGCACTTCTTGTTAGTGGTTACATTCACTGTTTAATGGAATACCGCTTTCCCATTTAACAGAGTGGTGCTAAAGAAACCGTAAACTAATCCACTCCATTGATTCTCTCCGGGCTTCAATTTTTTACCAATAAACGGTAATCGTTTCTATCAATTCCCGGAATCACTCTGCTAACCAGTGGCGTAACACTAATAAACCGACCACCAGGGTCAGCAAATTTCGAGAAACAAATCTCCCATTTATATCTACATTTCGCTGAGTAAGAGCCTCGGGTTAGAAATCGATAAGAAAAATAACTTAAAGAGCTTTCCAAGAGAATAAAAAAATTCAATAATAGTATAAATAAACATCTGGTCCCAGACAAGAACAGGTGACATAAACCGTACGGAATAGCAAATTATATTATTGATTAGGGACAGGTGGGGTAATTGTGAACGATTTTGGAAGTTTGTCTTTTGTAGCTCGATGTATCTTAGATGAAGATTAAATTTAGGTGACTATATGATTAATTTAGGTCCTTGTTTGGTTTTAAGTGAATTTCTGTTGTTAAATATTCAAATTCGGATTTTTTTTACAAAAAAACTTGTCTACAATTACCCCTTCACTTATTAACGCAGTCGAAAACTTATTAGGGGTAAATGTGAACAATCATCTTGTTTGTACTGGCTTAATTATTACAGTGTCATTAATTGTTACTAAGTTTTTATGACAGGTAAATTTTCTCGTGATTTTTACACATAAGTGCTTATCGTATGCAAAATTACACTGGCACAAGCTTTTTATTTAAAAAAATAAATACATAAATACACTGGGACATTTATTTCTTTGGTGGTGAGATTCCGAACTACGAACTTACATACGAACTCACACGAAGTTGAAACCGAGCATTATGAACTTTCACAGTGACACATTGAACCTCACACATGAGTTAGGTTAGATTTTCGAACGTTTTAATTATTATTAATTACTGTGCAGTTATTGAATTACATTATTGACTGCCGTTATTGAGTGTTACCGTCGGTTCACTATGAATGAAGAGTTTCTTGTGGCCATTTAAAGGTACCTAATTGAATTTTAAAATTATTTTGTAGCAATAGATTATTCGTATTATTATATGTACATATATCTACACAAATTTACAAATTAATTAATGTAGCGATTTTATTTACAATTAAAATCATACTTATTTAACCATAATTTATAAAAAGAGTTATTAAAACATTTTGATGTTGGCAATTTAGGAGCCATTCATAAATTTGCGTAGGTACGATCTTACACGAACTTAAAACCGAACTCGATAAACGTTCAAAATGATAGAACGAAGCTGATGCATGAGTGAGGTTAAAGTTCAGAACGTTTTAATTATTGTTAATTATTGACTGCTATTATTGACTCTCATTATTATGTGCCTTTATTGAGTGTCATTGACAGTTCGTGATGGTTGAAGTGTTTTAACGTGCCCCTGTGGTCATTTAAAGGTAATTCAATTTTATCATTATTTTATAGTACCTAGTAGATTGATTGCATTATTATATATAATTTTATATAATTACAATGAAAATGATTCTAAAAACCTAACTACTTGAATTAGGGGTCGCACTCTTATAGGTGGTAGCAGTTGTATGACTCCCTCTTTTCTAGTGTGAGGTCACATATTTTTGCCATTTAAAACTTAGAAAGAATTAAATTTGAGCCCTGTTTTTGGCGAGAGAAAGGGTCTTGTAACACTACAACGAATTGCAAAATTTTAAATATGTTTCTATGAAAATCACCTCATTTCCGGTATTTTGGGCGACATAATTTATATTTTAAGTAAAAATGGTCACTGCAGTATTTCGTATTAGCGTTTAGGGGCGGGAGTTACCGTGAGTTACAAGTGAAAAAAGTTCATAAAACAGAGTTATGTGGTTCACGTCAGGTGGGGTAATTGTGAACGATTTTGGAAGTTTGACTTTTGAAGCTCGATGTCCTATCTTAGATGAAGATTAAATTTAGGCGACTATATGACAAATTCAGGTCCTTGTTTGGTTTTAACTGAATTTCTGCTGTTAAATATGCAATTTCGGATTTTTTTGCAGAAACACTTAAGTTAACAATTACCCCTTCACTTATTAACGCAGTCGAAAACTTATTAGGGGTAAATGTGAACAATCATCTTGTTTGTACTGGCTTAATTATTACAGTGTCATTAATTGTTACTAAGTTTTTATGACAGGTAAATTTTCTCGTGATTTTTACACATAAGTGCGTATCGTATGCAAAATTACACTGGCACAAGCTTTTTATTTAAAAAAATAAATACATAAATACACTGGGACATTTATTTCTTTGGTGGTGAGATTCCGAACTACGAACTTACATACGAACTCACACGAAGTTGAAACCGAGCATTATGAACTTTCACAGTGACACATTGAACCTCACACATGAGTTAGGTTAGATTTTCGAACGTTTTAATTATTATTAATTACTGTGCAGTTATTAATTACATTATTGACTGCCGTTATTGAGTGTTACCGTCAGTTCACTATGAATGAAGAGTTTCTTGTGGCCATTTAAAGGTACCTAATTGAATTTTAAAATTATTTTGTAGCAATAGATTATTCGTATTATTATATGTACATATATCTACACAAATTTACAAATTAATTAATGTAGCGATTTTATTGACAATTAAAATCATACTAATTTTACCATAATTTATAAAAAGAATGAAGTACTAAAACATTTTGATGTTGGCAATTTAGGAGCCATTCATAAATTTGCGTAGGTACGATCTTACACGAACTTAAAACCGAACTCGATAAACGTTCAAAATGATAGAACGAAGCTGATGCATGAGTGAGGTTAAAGTTCAGAACGTTTTAATTATTGTTAATTATTGACTGCTATTATTGACTCTCATTATTATGTGCCTTTATTGAGTGTCATTGACAGTTCGTGATGGTTGAAGTGTTTTAACGTGCCCCTGTGGTCATTTAAAGGTAATTCAATTTTATCATTATTTTATAGTACCTAGTAGATTGATTGCATTATTATATATAATTTTATATAATTACAATGAAAATGATTCTAAAAACCTAACTACTTGAATTAGGGGTCGCACTCTTATAGGTGGTAGCAGTTGTATTACTCCCTCTTTTCTAGTGTGAGGTCACATATTTTTGCCATTTTAAACTTAGAAAGGATTAAATTTGAGCCCTGTTTTTGGCGAGAGAAAGGGTCTTGTAACACTACAACGAATTGCAAAATTTTAAATATGTTTCTATGAAAATCACCTCATTTCCGGTATTTTGGGCGACATAATTTATATTTTAAGTAAAAATGGTCACTGCAGTATTTCGTATTAGCGTTTAGGGGCGGGAGTTACCGTGAGTTACAAGTGAAAAAAGTTCATAAAACAGAGTTATGTGGTTCACGTCAGGTGGGGTAATTGTGAACGATTTTGGAAGTTTGACTTTTGAAGCTCGATGTCCTATCTTAGATGAAGATTAAATTTAGGCGACTATATGACAAATTCAGGTCCTTGTTTGGTTTTAACTGAATTTCTGCTGTTAAATATGCAATTTCGGATTTTTTTGCAGAAACACTTAAGTTAACAATTACCCCTTCACTTATTAACGCAGTCGAAAACTTAGGGGTAAATGTGAACAATCATCTTGTTTGTACTGGCTTAATTATTACAGTGTCATTAATTGTTACTAAGTTTTTATGACAGGTAAATTTTCTCGTGATTTTTACACATAAGTGCTTATCGTATGCAAAATTACACTGGCACAAGCTTTTTATTTAAAAAAATAAATACATAAATACACTGGGACATTTATTTCTTTGGTGGTGAGATTCCGAACTACGAACTCACACGAAGTTGAAACCGAGCATTATGAACTTTCACAGTGACACATTGAACCTCACACATGAGTTAGGTTAGATTTTCGAACGTTTTAATTATTATTAATTACTGTGCAGTTATTAATTACATTATTGACTGCCGTTATTGAGTGTTACCGTCAGTTCACTATGAATGAAGAGTTTCTTGTGGCCATTTAAAGGTACCTAATTGAATTTTAAAATTATTTTGTAGCAATAGATTATTCGTATTATTATATGTACATATATCTACACAAATTTACAAATTAATTAATGTAGCGATTTTATTGACAATTAAAATCATACTAATTTTACCATAATTTATAAAAAGAATGAAGTACTAAAACATTTTGATGTTGGCAATTTAGGGGCTATTCATAAATTTGCGTAGGTACGATCTTACACGAACTTAAAACCGAACTCGATAAACGTTCAAAATGATAGAACGAAGCTGATGCATGAGTGAGGTTAAAGTTCAGAACGTTTTAATTATTGTTAATTATTGACTGCTATTATTGACTCTCATTATTATGTGCCTTTATTGAGTGTCATTGACAGTTCGTGATGGTTGAAGTGTTTTAACGTGCCCCTGTGGTCATTTAAAGGTAATTCAATTTTATCATTATTTTATAGTACCTAGTAGATTGATTGCATTATTATATATAATTTTATATATATTTGAATTAACTCTTATAGGTGGTAGCAGTTGTATTACTCCCTCTTTTCTAGTGTGAGGTCACATATTTTTGCCATTTTAAACTTAGAAAGGATTAAATTTGAGCCCTGTTTTTGGCGAGAGAAAGGGTCTTGTAACACTACAACGAATTGCAAAATTTTAAATATGTTTCTACGAAAATCACCTCATTTCCGGTATTTTGGGCGACATAATTGATATTTTAAATAAAAATGGTCACTGCAGTATTTCGTATTAGCGTTTAGGGGCGGGAGTTACCGTGAGTTACAAGTGAAAAATGTTCATAAAACAGAGTTATGTGGGTCACGTCAGGTGGGGTAATTGTGAACGATTTTGGAAGTTTCACTTTTGAAGCTCGATGTCTTAGATGAAGATTAAATTTAGGCGACTATATGATAAATTCAGGTCCTTGTTTTGTTTTAAGCGAATTTCTGCTGTTAAATATGCAAATTCGGATTTTTTTGCAGAAACTTAAGTTTACAATTACCCCTTCACTTATTAACGCAGTCGAAAACTTAGGGGTAAATGTGAACAATCATCTTGTTTGTACTGGCTTTATAAAGGTTTTTAATGGGGCAAAAGTGAACAATTCGGTTTCAAATGTGAATTCCAATGAAAATTATATTTATAAAGCCGTGTTCACAATTACCCCAACAATTATTTATTATATAGAAATATTTTCACTGTTTAACATAAAATATTGCGACACTCTTCCTCTGCTGTTTAACGCGCTAAAGCATCCAACCGTCAAAAGTCAACCCCCCCGTGTCTATAATTTCCATTAGTTGGAATAATCAAGAGTCCAAAGAGCCTGTTTACAATTCCCCGTCTGACCCTAACTACTCGTACATAGGTAATGATTGTCCATCGTAAAAAATTTTTGTTTGATGTCAACTTGTACGTGTGTTTGTATGTTCGAAACGTTCATTATACATTTATCTCCTGTTTGCGTAACATGTGTTTTGGTTAAGAAGCGCGTTTACAGAATCGGTAAACATTCCCTCGGAAGATTAAAGTTGAGATTTGTCAGCCAGTCTTCTTCGATATCCTACGTTGTACGTATTATTATTGTGGCAACCGCAAAAGGTTACGCTGAACCAATAAACCAAGCACATACTTACTTCAAAACCAGATGCAAGACAACATGTTGGGGGATTTGGTAGCATAATAGTGTTTATTATTTTTAAAAATTTCTGACACAAAAGGGAATGCTTTTTTATAAATGCCCATATGAAACAAATTACTGTTTCTTTCGTATTATTATTAGTACCCTTATGTGTAATAACATGTTACAAAATTAATAATTTTGTAAATAGTTCTTCTCAATTGCAACCAAATTGAGCTAGCTTTGTTGTGGTAAAATCAACATTTTTTTTGTTTTTATCACACTAAGTCGATTAAATCACATTAACAATATATGTACGTATACCTACACAGAATATTTAAGTTAATCCTGGATTATTAATATTAGTTTTATAAATAAAAACTTGTATAATATGTAAATTAAACAGGAAGGTACGCACGTGAATAAATATTTTTGCATGGCTTTATTTCGAATGCAAACAATTCTAACCGCAAAATAAATAATATGCAGAATAGCGTGAATGTTAATTTCATGATTGTTTTTGTTCTGAATGCAACTGCTTTTGAAGTAGGTTTTGTAAAATCAACTTAGTAGGAACAAAAATAAATAAAATACAAATCCTTTGTCTTTGTGACTGACTACACTGTTTGTCCTATTAACAATGCGTTGTGCGAATGGAAATAATTTTAAAAACTAATTAAATTTATACGTAGATACGTACCCATGACCTGAATCAAATTTTTACTAACCACAATAAAAAAACTGTTGATAAAAACTATTTAAGGGTAGTTGTTGTTTTTAAATAATTGCAAACTTTGGGAGGGGTTGTAGAACGTACGTACCAAGTATCTGAAACCCCAATGAAAGTACTTTTCGGTAACAAAGTTACCTTCTTCAGGGACTGAAATGAACTAAAAGCTAAGGTGACTTACGAGCAGTAAATATTGCGGTCCGGTGATCATGACTCAGCTTGAAAACTGAAATGCTCAATGAACCTTAACAAGAACAAAATAAATTAAATTAAACGAAACAACAGAGAACTGGGTATGGGACCTTTGTCACTGTTGAGAGAGTATGATTTACTTTTATAAATAAACATACTTTCAAAACTGTACAACATACAGTTGTTTTGGATTTCCTTAACTACATAATTTGTGTTGTTTTGATGATATGTTGAGCAACAGTGGATTTTTCTGTTCTACGGAAACATGTTCTTAAATCTAACTTGAATAGAGCGTTTAGTTTGTCCAACGTAATTCTTACTACAGCCTTTACAATCAAATTCTTATAACCAAGACTAAACCATAGATGATCCTATTAATGATCTCCCAAATTAAAAAAAAATGTGAGCCGTTACGGGACGCCTGGCAGATGTGAAACATCGAGTTTGCAAAAGTAATATGCATGAAAGGCAATATTACGACGGGAACTAAATAAGGCATAATGAAAAAATCAAATATTACGAATTTTTTTCACAAAATAATGACTATTAATTTTTTTAAATACAAAAATTAAAAATTCAAAAGTTTATTTCAAGTTGCGACAACTCAATTCTTTTAATCAGTGACTTCAGTAATTTGTAGTTATATTCGATGTTGCCTCTGACAGCATTACTGTGATAATTGGTCGAGGATAACTGAAGTATGTTACAAAAGTATTGGACATAACATTATCAAGACATCTAATAAATACAGCATCTATTGTTGTTGCATATTTGGTGGTAGTAGGCTCTCTTGGATTGTTGTTAATTTGCAATTGAAATTATTTTTCGAGGAACGTAATTAATGGCATTGATTCATCTCTAGCAAAATTTACATTGAAATCTTCAGCTAAAATCGATTGTAGTTTATCTTTATTGCTTTCAAAAATTATTGAACCTCTGTGACTGTACGGAAATAATTTCTCATGTAAAAATGAAATATCATTCATTTTTTTATTAGGTGAAATGTACACAAAATCATAAATTAATTCACTACCATCTTCTAGTTTACTATTATAGTAAACGAACACCGTCAAACCGAGTGTGAAGAGAATCGCACAGTCGGTTGTAAATGGCGAGCGTCGCCACGGTATGCAATCGCCACGATCGCCACGCCAGCAATCCGGTTTACCCGTGCCTATAGATGTTTCACATCAAAAATATGTTTTATAGATACAAATACAAAAAATAATTAAGATCATTTAAGTACCTTCTTAATAGAACAACAGCTTATTATATCAAAAAAGGAATGTTTTAACTGTCACGTTCGTCCACAAAATAGAAATCACAATGCACATACATACTACATGATATAATACCAAGTCATATAAGAGAAAGGTTATAAACCGTCCAATAATATTTTTAGAATACGATGACATAAAGAGCCCAATGGTGCAAAAATGTAGAGTCTGCTACAGTGTCTCGTAAAATTTGAATAAAATGTTGCATATGATAACCTACATAGCAACCGAAGCGACCCCATTTCTGATTTACCACTTGTACCTAGAGGTATTTCGATATCTCATGAGCAACCAAATGAGCGACAGGCATATTATACTGTACGGTATAGGAAAATATTTTTTAGTCATCTTATTATATAATTAATAAAGTAACAGCTTAGTGCAATTCAAACCTTTTGAGGAATGCAACTTGTTGTTCAAAAGATTTTGGGAGTTTGGTTGGTTAAGGGCAGTTTGCAGAGAAGCAGAAGATATTTTGTTTGAAATAGACTCGTTACGTCCACCACTTTATCTATTTGGCATGTACGACAATGAATTTGTAATATTTTACTTCCTTAACGGTATGTACCTACAACCAGGGACGGATTAAGGTGCTCGAGCATTTTTACTTAACTGCATGTTTCTTTCTAATAATTCATAAACGTTATATATTATCTGACGTCCCCGACTATGCACCACCCTCTTTATGCTTTTTAGACCATTTACAAAATTTAAATATAATAATACATTTATAGCATTAGTCCAGCCCTGAATTTTATCAATCCGGGAATTAACTGTGCACTAGAAATTCCTCATTGCAAAATATTTAAGTACCTTTATGAGTATCACTTTGTTTATAACAAAAAAAATTATCCGAAATGGGACGTGAAAATTTTGTCAATCGAATCAATGGAAAACGGCAATAACCATTTATTGGCCGGCGCCAGTAAATAAATCAAAATGTATAGGCACAGTTGTTGTTCAATTTAATTTTAAATTCGTTCAGATGAAATAAACTGCAAACAAATTCCTGTTTTCTGCTTTTATGAACGATTTATGTGCAGTCAAAGCGAATTAGTGTCCAATTACGCAAGCGAAACAATGATTTGTTCTCGGCGTGTTATAGAAAATTTGATCGAAATTTTTCTCACGTGGAAAACGCGCTGGCGTCACAAAATCATTTGAATTCCGTTCAATTATTTGCTCACCCCAAACAAAAAATGCGATAATGAGGTTAATCGGGAATACACACCATTACGAATATTTTTGATGTGAAACATCTATAGGCGCGGATAAACCAGATTGTTAGCGGGGCGATCGTGGCGATTGCATGCCGTGGCGACTCTCGCCATGCGCAAGCGCCTGTACGATTCTCTTCCCACTCTTGTCAGTTCGACGGTGTCGTTTACTATAATAGTAAACTAGAAAATGGTAGTGAATTAATTATGACTGTTGTGTACATTTCACCTAATAAAAAAATGAATGATATTACATTTTTACATGAGAAATTATTTCCGTACAGTCACAGAGGTTCAATAATTTTTTAAACCAATAAAGATAAACTACCATTGATTTTAGCTGGAGATTTCAATGTAAATTTTGCTAAAGATGAATCAATGCCATTAATTACGTTCCTCAAAAAAGAATTTTAATTGCAAATTAACAACAATCCAAAAAATATGGCAACAACAATAGATGCTGTATTTTTTAAATTTTTTGTTATGTCCAATACTTTTGTAAAATAGTTCAGTTATCCTCGACCAATTATCACAGTAATGCTGTCAGAGGCAAATATTTAAATACAAATTACTGAAGTCACTGATTAAAAGAATTGAGTTGTCGCAACTTGAAACAAATTTTTGAATTTTTAATTTTTGTATTTAATAAAAATAAATAGTCATCATTTTGTGGAAAAAATTCGTAATATTTGATTTTTTCATTATGCCATATTTAGTTCCTGTCGTAATATGTCTTTCATGCATATTACTTGTGTAAACTCGATGTTTCACATCTACGAGGCGTCCTGTGACGGCTTACATTTTTTAAAGTGCAAAAATTTTTCTTTCACCAACAAGCGACATTCTTATTTCAATTTAAGTTTAAATGCAAGGAATGCAGTGGGTTGCTGATTTCAGTACGACTATTTTAAATGTTTTAGCTTCCTGGTTTGGTGTTAGTGAAGATTTGTTTTGTTCGTTGTTCAAAGTAGAAGCGGGTGGTGCTGTTTCTTCTCAGTCACCTCCATTAAACACGTGTTCGTACTGTTTTAAGACAGATTATTTTGCTTTTGCTCGAAAAGTTCCATTAATGTGCAGCCGTAGTCGGTCGGTTGGTTGGTTGGTTGGTTGGAAGGCAACCAAGTTGATTTAACTCGGTTACGGCGGGGCCATTTGCTTCTATATCATTATCGTAAATCCCAACTTTGTGCAAATTCAGACGAATAATCTGGAAGGAATTTTGTTTTCCTTGAAAAGTTCAGTCGCATTGTCCATGTTATTACGTCTGAACTTGTTCGCCGATGAAATTTATCCCGTAGACCACCCGTACTCGCCCCATTTAATCCTGTATAGTTACTCCGTTCTACGCAAAGTTAAACGTTGGCGTCGCGACGCTATTTGACATGACGCGACGTTGCGCCATTATTGCCATTAGAAACGGGGACACCATTGTTTTGATTGATTAAATTGATGATATCTAATCACGTTTTATCCGGAGTTTTTAAGTACCTAACAGTCCTACTCGTATTAATTAAACTAAAATGTTTTCGGTATATTCCGAAGCAACCAAAAAAGTTATACTATTGCTGGCAGCAATGCCCGGCGTTGCCCGGGTAAGAATATATCACACGTTTGATGGAACATTCTAGAATATTCGGGAATTTAGAACTATCCAGAACATCCCATAATGATTCAAAACATTATCTAACTTTTTTTAACATTCTGAAACATTCTTGAATGATCTTCAAGATTCTGGAACATTCTTGAACATTGCCAAATCATTCTGAAATGTTATAATAAAACATTCTCTTACTTCTTAGAACATATTTGAACTTCCTGTAACATTCTAAAAAAATCTGCTTCATTCTCATCCCCACTCCGTGCTGTTTGCTGGGTGAGTAGTGACATCAGTAGACGCCTGGCGGGGATGACTAATCGATTGATACCAAATAATTGATCAGTTATCGACCACTGAGAGTTGAAGATTATTACAGTACTAATATCGCTATTATTAAAAATGGGGGTTGGTGGTAGAAGGATGAAAATTAAGGGTTATATGTATTTTTTAATGCAGCAGAGTATTTTATAGTATAAACGTTGCTGTTTTTACATAAAGTCAATTATGGGTAATACTTTCATCATACAGTAAGTTAGATTGTGCTTCGGACACGTTAAGCAGAGAAGCCTTTTCTTTTTCTAAATAAAAACTAAAATAAACAGTAAAATGTCAAATTTCCTCACCACAGAGATAACAAAGTTTACGTACCAGGGCTGAGCATAGTTTAGAAATGTTGCTCAGCATCCTGAATGGGTGTAGTGGTATTTCAAACAGAATAAAATCAAATATTTCTCACACAATAAAAGTAGGGCGAGCATATGAGCATTGTGTCTGTCTAAAGGATGGTACGAGCTCCAGCAGCTACATTTTTAAAGACTTCGTGGTTTTATTTTGGATGTAATATTTAAGCAGTCTCTTATCATGTTTTTAGGGTTCCGCACCTCAAAAGAAAAAAGCGGCACCCTTATACGATCACTTCGTTGTCCGTCCGTCTGTCAAGACCCTTTTCCTCAGGAACGCGCGGGGTATCAAACTAAAATTTATACCAAATACTCAGGTCTATCTACCCTTGGAGCTGTGAAAAAATCAAACTTCTAAGCCAACGCAATCAAAAGATACAGCCGTTTATGCCGCAAATTTCCGCAAATTTTCTAATCAAAACCTACAGGGTACTTCCCGTCAACTCAAAATCTTGAAATTCGCTACGAAGCAACGTCTTATAGCACAGATAAAGGAAAAATTGCGAAAACCGTAAATTTTTCGTTACATCATGCAATAAAAATAGTTTTAATAATTTTAAAGTTACTACCCCTTTCCTCATGAACGCGTAGAGGTATTAAATTGAAATTCATATCAAATACTCAGGTCTATAATACCTTTAAGCTGTAACAAAATCAAACTTCTATGTCAACGCAATCCAAAGGAACAGCAATTTAAGCCGCATATTTTCAAACTCGCAACTACTCGCAAGAGAATCAAAACCTAAAGGGCACTTCCAGTCGATTTAGAATCTCGAAATTTGGCATGAAGCAATGTTTTATAGCACATATAAAGGAAAAATTTGGAAAACCTTAAATTTTTAATTACATCACATATATAGAGGTTTGTACGGAACCCTCGGTGCGCGAGTTCGACTCGCACTTGATCGGTATTTTTTTTTTAATGAATTATGTTGTTTCAGATCAGACTTTTTATTAGAATAAAATGTAAAAAAATGCCATAATCAGTAATTTTTTTATTTCAATAATTTGCCTGGTATAAATATGTGTTTGTTATTATTGCATTTAAAATCGTTCCAGGAGACTTGATATATTTTTACGTGCAAAAAAATGAAATATTTGGTAAATTAAGTAAAACTGCGGTTTCTCAGACCTTCCATCCCGGCACCTTCACCTTAATTCTTATGGAAATTAAAATTGAACACTCAGACCTGTATATTATATTGATACTTCTCATCAAAATTGAGTTTCAGACACCGTAATCAGTTTCTGGTCATTGGATCTCAATATAAGTTAAATTATTAAAAGTACCTAAAAAAACTAATATTAACTACATAGGTACGTTATGAAGGTTAATTTTCTACTGAGTGTTCCCTAAGAATGACTTAAACTTTTAATGGACGTGTTTGTGCTATAAGTGCGTTTTTCTGTATTTATTTTTAAAAGAATTGATCCCTTATTTTCCAATAAATTGCAACTATTGGCAAAATCTCGAACCCTAATAAACTAAAATTGAGTATCATTATTTCTCGAGTATGAGTATTTGTTATTCTCCAGTAGTTTTGTTGGTAGGTACGACTGCAAAGAGCGTCTATAGCATAACGTATGCAACACAAAGTATAACTACACGTGAGTGAAGAGGCGTCTTTGGAAATATCGTACACACATATACATCAAGTAGCAAACGTTTCGAAATTACAACGCGGAAAATTTGTAGATTCCATGGCTCGGTTGTTTCGATTGTGAACTGCGACGCAACGTTTCGGAACAGGGTTGATAGTGTACCTAACAAGCACATAAACTTATTCGTTCGCGTTACAGCTGCTAATTATTCTGCCATCTTCAATTAGCGTCGTTGTTTGCGCGAAAACGTGTTGTTGAACACAACCTGCACTCGACGTTTCTCAAAACCAAGGAATTTTGCAACTGAATCAGAGTCAAGTGCCTCTGAACACGAAGTGAATTATAAATTCCTTATTTCTTTTGATAGTCCAAGAAACAAAAAGAGCAAAAATTGTTCATGATCAGAAAGTTCTTCAGAAATCCAATAAAATATTTAATGGTGAGGGTGGCACCGAGGATTTTACTGCACTATTCACTTATCCCACGTGGAAGCTCTAGAGGGTGGTGCACTTACCATATCAAAATTAATGAGGGCAAATATATATTCACAAGACTGTTCTTTTGTATAAAATTTTCTTATCTGCTTTACATATAGATATGTGCTCAGCATTCGTCGTCGCGTCGTTCAAAGCGGGGAGTTTTCATTTACTAATTACAATTATAATGAGGGTAGTGGTAGGTAGGTATGTACCTACCTACAGCAAATTAATTAATGAAAAGCAGATAGCAGAAATCTATGGTACACTATCTTAGTAAAGTTATAAGATTGATTAAATTGAACCAACAATTGTAGCGATTCAGAGTTGACTGATCGTCTGGTAGCCACTTGTAATAAATTAATAAACGAAGTACATAGACGGTAAGCAACCAGCCAGCGAACGAACCAACTTCTCGACGAATAGGTTCAGAAATGTTTCAAGGAGATGCAGTAAAGTGCCTTTCACTGAACGGAATTCGTAATGAGGATCTTCTGAAACCTCACTTTGAATATAAAGTGCTCTTACACCAGGACCGTGAATGTGTTTGGAGGCAATATTGTTGTGCCAATGGGAGAAATTCACCGTTTTGTGGTTGTAAAAATGGACTACTTTCCTCTCAAAAAACGTTTCAGCTAAACGAGATCCGATATGCACAAAATGAAATCAAAACATCAATAATAGGTCAGTCTGTAATTTTCTCCACTGACTGGTTTTCTTCTTAGTAAGGTGTTTCATTCCATTGAGTATGCAGGATAATGAACGATAAGAAAAGTTTTAAGCAGTTCAACCCTTTAGGAAGGGTTCTTGTTGATTTCACGGTCACCAACAGTTTATGACGCCACTTTTATGGGCTGTCTAAACTATTGACATTCAGAACCAATTCAAGTTGCTGGAGGAAATGCTAAACACCTAAGAGATTTTCATTAATTATGAAAGTCCAAAATCGTGGGAGGGGTTGTTGTTGCACTTTTCTATTTTAATTAAAAACTCGTTCCAAGGTAAATCTCGGGTACACTCAGAGGACGTTAATTCGTTCCTAATAATTTTGTTAAATGACAACGTTGCGCCTTTTCGGTCTGTATATTGTCGATAATGTAAGAAACAATAATTAATATGATAATAAGTCAAGTCAAAATCTGCTACGATGACTATATTACGTTATTACAACTATTGATTCGGAAATTTTGTGGAAAATATGTACACTGAGAGGACGTTAATTCGTTCCCAATAGTTTTCTTAAATGGCAATGTCGCGCCTTTTCGGTCTGTATGTTGTCGATAATGTAGGAAACAATAATATTGCGAGCAGAATCGCATCTATTGCTCGCTAGTTTCGTGGCTGTTTCAATGTTTACATACTTAATATACAGGGTCTTTCAAGTTGATGGGCTATTAGTAAATGAATTAGTAGAATGAATTCAATTCTGAAACTTGGGCTCATTTGGTTATTGTTTATGCCGCTTCTTTTAAAAATATTTTCAATTTCGATTTACATCCGGTTATACCGGAAGTAGATGTTAACTTTTTTATTTTAAAAGGAATAGCATACTCTTTTTTACATTTTCCGATAGAAAATCTGAATTCATGCATATTTTATAGGAGGCACTACTCCGAAAATATTGATGGATTTTGAGTTATTTAATTGTTTTCAAAATTGTTGACATCTGCACGTTAACATTTAAAAAACCGTAATTCAATTAATTTTTGAGATTTTGCTTTATAACTTGTAACAATTATTTATAACTATTCACATTATCGAAAAAAAATTGTGGCTTTTAACTAAAATGTACAGGGTGTTCAAATTTTATGGTCAAAGTTGGTCAACTTCAAAGAGGCATAAGTCAATTTTTTAAAATAGAATGACCCATTTTTGACTACATATTCAAATTCCTCATTGAATTTGGCGTCTTTTGACATGGGACTATCGTAAAACTTTGCTTATACTTTTTGAGAAAAACTACAATTTAATGTATGTCATTCCATTTAAAATAAGAAAGTCTACATCTACTTCCGGTATAACCGGATGTAAATCGAAATTGAAAATATTTTTAAAAGAAGCGGCATAAACAATAACCAAATGAGCCCAAGTTTCAGAATTGAATTCATTCTACTAATTCATTTACTAATAGCCCATCAACTTAAAAGACCCTGTATATTAAGTATGTAAACATTGAAACAGCCACGAAACTAGCGAGCAATAGATGCGATTCTGCTCGCAATATTATTGTTTCCCACATTATCGACAACATACAGGCCGAAAAGACGCGACGTTGGCATTTAAAGAAACTATTGGGATCGAATTAACGTCCTCTCAGTGTACAAGAGAGAAGAGGAAGTTACAACGTCTCACTAAACATCATCAAGACAGAAAAATGGGCCTAAATTAAAAATAATCAGTGGACATCTTCTAAAATATAATTCAATTGTGAGCCTTTGTATTGATTTCCTGGTACGTTCCAAATAAGTTGTTTGTTTGACGAACTTTTTTTTATCTTCCGGTTATGAGTGAGATAGCAACGTTTCACTTTTTACGCGAGGTCCGTGATGCCGGATTTTTATTTTATTGGCGAGTAGATTTTTATGATTTCATCTGGCGGATTCGAGGCAGATTGTGCGTATAGGAGAGTTAGCACCGCGCTACCTCCGATGGCGCCTTATACGTACAAAGGAAAATTAATTTCTGATTCCAGATAGTGTCTTACCCGGTTTTTAGGTGTGTTTCGCTATAAAACCGTTGTAAATGTTATCGACAATTCGTAACACGTTCGACCAATTTTTATGTGACGATTCCGTAAAATAAATTGTCGGATGATCAGTAGCACGATCGGAACACTGTTGTGCAATGTAACGCCTTAAATTTTATTTAATCCTGTGCGAGTCAGCCCCCATAGGCTCGGCTTTTACGGCGGAATTTATGTGGTCGTAAAGAGTTATGACCGCCGAAAACGCTGAAGCGAAATTTTCCAGAGTTTTAGAGTTCACGACGATAAAATAAATATTTTCTTGCTGTGCAGCCAACCAACCAACCAACCAACCAGCCAGCCAGCCAGCCAGTCCCCGTGCCGGACACCGTGTTTTCTATCAGCAACCCTGCTGTTTGTCGGTGGCTAACTCATCAGATAGCTCGCCATTTCATAAACCATTCCTGGATTTTTCATACCTACACGCTGATTGAAGTCATTACATTGTGTCACTATGTCACATCTTCGATTTTTGCACTCGCACAAATTACAATTTTTCAAGAGACTTCTTGGATTACCTATAGGTAATTCATAACTGTGGAGAATTCTTTCATAAACGTAGGGAGCAGTTTTTGGCAAGGATTTGATTTTTTTTAAGGGACCGATCATTCTGATTTAGAGCGGGTGTTCAGTCAGCAGTTCAGCTTACTTTTCCCATGAACATGTTTGTGTTATCGTTGGCGTAAGAAAGGGTTGTTTCGTAAGGAATTTCATTTCGTTCATACGTTACGATTTATGGAGTGCAGTTGCCGCTACAGAAATGCAAAATAAGCCATTTCTCCAGTGACACCAATAATAAATGCGGGCGCATTTTGCATAATCCGACACGAAAAAGCAGTACCTTAAGGACCCCCACACCACCCCACAACCCCTCCGTCGTGTTGTTTTTTATTGCGAACATCAACTTTTTGGCTACTATCCGGGCAGTTTATTTTTAACCCCGGCGATTACCCATTTGGATGAAGAGTGAATTCAATTTTGTGTCTGTAAAAGGCAACGGACATAAAAACATATCATCAAACAAAGCAGAAAATTATACAAAAGCCTAAAGAAAATGGTCGTCTTTCATCCCGTTCTTTGATGGCGATAATCCCGAGCGCCGCGCTGCTCGACGTTCGAAAGAAATGCATGAAATGTGAACGCTCTCTCTACCCTTAAAACTCCCTTGCCCCTTTATCAAAGTAACAAAAGACTGCTTCTTCGCAGAAGGCTCGGCCGCAGATTATTTCTGTTGTCGTTCAATAATGAAATTCTTTCACCTTTCGCCGCGCCGTACATTTCTCATTGCAGATAAGCTGAAATTCTAACATCCGACACATACAGAATACAACACTTCCATTATTAAAATTTTACCCTTGACTTTAGGTACTAAACTAGAGAACCCTATACAGAAAAAAAAATTCTGTATTTAATGCAGCTCAATTACCACCTTATGTTACATCCTCTGATTAATGCTAAAAAATTGGGCACAGTGGTAGGCAAAACCCGCTTTGGGTATCAGTTAAAGAAATGCTTCAATTTACTTTTCATTTACTGCTCAGTAGATTAGGACTACCTACTAGCAAAAAACTATGTTGGTAAAGCGACACAATAAATTAATGCAAATTCTAAAAGCTTGTTTATTTATGTATTTCTTATGATAGCTTTACATAGACGAATGTATCCAAGACCGAAACTCAAACTTCCTTTCTTCGGTCTTATCTTCGTAAAAATTAATGGTATTTTTTTCTGATGCGACATTATCAATTAATACTTCCTCTTTTTGCTCTGTTTTTGGCTTTTGATTTAAATAAGGAGAAGTACTAACAACTGTATACTTTCTACTCAGTTCCTTGGAGGTATCACTTAAGTTGGTGTCTGCTTTTCTTATACTACCCCTTTTTTCTTCAGGTGGAGTTAAAACTGCCGAAAATTTTCTTGTTATGCTTTCCAAAATTGGATAATGTTCGGTAAGATAGTTTCGAAAACTCATATTTTTATTTGCGAAGTAAATCACTCCCGCTGTCACCCCCGTAAAGAAACCGAGGGTCCTAATAAAGAATCGTTTCGTTCTATCCACCAGGGTGGTCGGTTTGTACAAATCCGTAAAGGGAACGTCGACTTTGTTCCTTTTGGAAATTTTCGAGTTCGCTCTTATATTCGCATGGAGGCTGGTCCTGCAGGTGTAACTCAAATTGTAAACGGTCTTAAGTAATGTTCTGTTACTGTTTCTGAAAATGGCGAAAGACATTACGACTGAATATGGAGAGTTAAATTTATTTTAATGTGATGATACTACTGAAATTTTTTATTTTGACATTTTAATGATGTGTGATTTTTTTGACAAATTTATTGATACGTGTTGTCAATAAATCTCTGATTATGATTACGTTAACTTATATTACGAAATATTAATGTACCTTCTTATAGATAACGTGTGTCTACAATCTACATAATCCCATCCATTTCTAGCCAAATTAATGTTAAACTTCGTCTCTTAATAAGAACAGTAGTCGACACGTCTCCTTGCACCCACTTGTCTAATGCATAAGCTCCGCCTCCTCACGAGAATAGTCGATCCGCCCCTTTTGAGGCACTTGTTTGTAGGATAAGTTCCGCCTCGTAACGAGATATTCTTGAGTTGATATAAAACTTAAATGCCTTAATTCTACT
This sequence comes from Agrilus mali, assembly GCA_029378335.1. Taxonomy (NCBI): domain Eukaryota; kingdom Metazoa; phylum Arthropoda; class Insecta; order Coleoptera; family Buprestidae; genus Agrilus; species Agrilus mali. Next base: position 2,662,622 of record CM055655.1, on the reverse strand, counting down.
TCAATGCAATGGTTTTTATAAAAATTAGAAATATTTAAAACAAAAAGGTATAAAGGAGTAGTACTGAGCCTTCGGCACAATAGTAATAACTGCATTTCCCGTTTTTGGAATTTAATTATGTAATCCTATAGAACTGAAAATTACAAATGTTGCTGTATTAAAAATATATTTTACGATTAAAATGAAATCAAACAGACAGTAATTAATCAATGTCGATGTTTCATCAAAATTTTATCTGGTTGACATGGAAAATTGATTATATGTACATTGCATTTGGCTGTTAACAATTCGTCAGCACAAAAAAATATGTACCTAACTAGCAGGTACATGACATAAATCAGTTAAATATTAATTATTAGCAAACTATGAATTAAAAATACTAAATTAATATTAAAACTAATTAAGTAGGTACCACGTTTGTACTAAAAACAGAAAACCATAATGCAAATTACATGTTTTTGCTTAGAGTCAATGATACATGAATATAAGGACGACAAAGTGTCTGCAATAAAGGCGGGCAATGCGGTTGACGTATACATTAGTAAAGGCCGCCCCTTTCGCCGTTGTCTAGGTTACTGGCATGCGCAGAACATACTAACTAAATTCTCGAGCATAATCTCCTCCTCTGACGAGTGTCGTACATTTCACTTGATCCGCCCTCTTTGCCGACACTTGACACCTCAAATGAGTTTGTTATCCTTGCTGAGTGTATCAAATTTTCGATTTTAATTAATATTAAGAGCGAAAAACTGTATGTACATGGTTGGATGGGTTTCTTATGTGCTATTTAAAATCTAAATTCATCTGTTTTACCAGTCAGTACCTAACAAAAGGGATTAATTATTACATGATTTATGTATTTACAAAAGGTTTATTATTATTTCGACAGTTTATTTATGGAATGAATACTATGAGAGCACTGCAGAACGATAAAACATCGGCTAATAGCTACTATCCTGAGGAGGGAAACTCACTGGAGATAAAATCAGGTCAGGACCTGCAAAAAAAAAATTGTAAATGTAGGTACCTGTAGCAAATAAATTCGTTAACAGTTATGTGTTTATGTGTATTTCAATTGAAAAAGTTTATAAATTCATGATCCTTGTAAGAGGCAAGTGTATTAAAAAGTTTTTAGAATTTCTCGTTCTAGTTTACAATATATCGAATATTTTGTAATGTATTATTCTACATATTTCCAAGTTTAGAACTAAAATTAAGTAAATGTGTCCTTGCTTGTTTAAGAAATTTCTCAGAAGTCTCCCTGTTTTGTTACATGGAGACAATTTTCTTAATGTAGGCAAAAAATCTGTCTTTACAACATCAGACTCGTTACTCATCAAATATCTTGTACGGAGACTTAAAAGCTAAACAACTCTTAAATTTCCCAGAAATAAATCTAATGATATTCTATACACGTATGTACAGACACTATTTGTAAAGGGTTGAAAAGCGTCTGCACATATTTATTATTTATGTATGAGGAGGGTACCTAGTAGAAATAATTTCTGAAAGTATCTATCGTTTAAGGCCATACTATACGTTTTTACATGTCGTGTTGCTTGATAATCGATTTCCGTCGTTCTCCCTACTTGTTTCAACGTATTCCTTGACAATAGCGAAAAACATTTCGGTAGAATGCCTGCCATCACCATCAAAACGGCTTTAGTCCTTTTACCTCGTGACATATTGTTAGAAATGCTACACTACTGCTTTCATTTTACACAGGAAACTGGGTGTTAGCGATAACAATGACACGATAACAAAGAAATACAGAGTTCTTCTTTTTTCATTTCTCCCTTTAGAGTTAGCGTGACTTTTTTTATCAGATTTTGGAACAGAATTTCTTCTAAATGTTTACCAAACTGATATATATATATATATTGTACGTCGTATATATAAATGGTTGATTTGAGCTTCTTTATTCTGCCCTAACGTATAATGATTCAAAGTACCTACACGCCTTTATTAAATGCCATTGAATTTTCCTGATACATGTACAGTTATGTGTACACGTGTGTTTTCTTATTTTTTTTTATAAAAGGGAAAAGGAAAACAGGTCACGCTTTCCTAGAAAAACGAACGGCAAAATACCTATTGGTGAAATGTTATTGAATATCGACACTTAAATAAAAATTTTCTTGAAATTGACACTCAGTAAAAAATAAAACGAGAATCGTTACATTATTTCTGGAGCAAAAAATTAGTGAAACTAAAAACTACACGGAGATTGAGGCTCTTTTGGAAATACCTTCAACCTAAAATAATTACTTTTGGGTACTTTTTGGATAATTAACGATCTAATAGAATCTTACTCTTTATTAAAACGATTGGACGTTAGCATAAAAATAGTAGACTGCAAGATGCCATCAAGTATTCGCAGAGAAGAAGAACCAAACGTTCACGTAAAGCTCCAAACGCAAACTGTGAAAAGAGCCAAATTTGCGAGAGGCGGAGCTTATGCTTCGATAGAATTGCGTCTCTGCGCAGCCTAGTTAATATCCCCTACAACATTAAAAGGGGCGACGTATACTAATGCGCATTGGCACGTTAAATACATATAAGACACGCCTTCGTTGCGGACAATACAAAAAACATTTGTATTTGTGTTATCCAAAGAGCAAATTGATTTACTTATGAGAAAAATTAGATACTAAATGAAAAACGATTTTTCTTTTCGTTAAATGAATGGTTAGTCTTGGGATAGTTAATAAAAGATGTGTTGGAACAGTAACAGGGATTCGTTGTTTAAGAGATACGGTCAGGGGAGCGTGTAAAAAGTAAAGGGAAGATGAAGAGATAGCGAAATGTTTTTTTTAGGTCGGATAACTCCTAAATTAGTTGATACAAAGCCAGGAGCCGGCTGGAGTTCTTATGATAAGAGAGACCGGTTTTACGGCCATGCTTTTGCGGCCAAACGTGCTCTAACATTTTGGTCGCCAGTACAGCGTAAAAGCTTCGTGATTTATTATCCAAACAGCAAACTCCGATATACATTCGCTTTTCGAGCATTCATAGATCGTATATTTTAGGACTTGATATATTTTCCAGTTGAACCGGAAGACATTTTTCTGCGCGATCCACTTTATTCCGCGCAATTTTGTAAATATGAGGGCACCATGATCGTTTGATGTGTATGTGTAGGTATATGTGTATGTGTAAAGCACGGGCACTTTGTCGAAAAAGAAACGCGATCGCGTCATTTTACATTTTTCAGTTTCGATTGTCACATTCACCACACTGTCTTTTTTTATTGTTTGCTGTTGTTGTCGCAGCTGCGGCGGAAACTGATTTACCGAAAATTGCGGAGATAACCGACTGCGAGACGTATTTATAAATGAAATCCTTGCCAAACACACCATAACATAAAAAACAAAATTCTGTGTACCTACACACAATTTCTATTGGAACGTTGTTTTAAATTTAGTCACTCAGAAACTTATGGAACACGTAGCTACCTACAAGTTGCGAAAGAGAGGAACTTAGCATATACAATCTCACAGTATTGGCGCCTCCCACAAATGTGTATCTGTACGTCTGTGCGCCTTAACGTAACTCCCAACAGCCAATTAGCGTGCACGCTCCGCCTCGTTGTGGGAGGGGCGCATTAAAGTCATTGCCAAGGTTTTTCGTTTTCGTACACTGTATATTACAAGAAATTTGGGTGCTAATGAGCTATAGGCATATTGCCATAAATATTTGAACACTTTCTCGTAAATTAATTTCGGTTCTCTCCTTCATTCACTATACTTAGGTAATACACTTATTGGGAAAAATATTTCTGCCATTGTTGTTATCTCTGCTGCACGTTTTTTTTTTTGCTTTTGTTAATAATAAAGCCGTAATGATAAATTGATTTACTTTAGGGTAAGTTCTGGTTCTGTTTTCGAATCCATTAGCGTCGATTTTGTTAGTAAGTTTTCATTAGGAGGAAAACTTGAGTTCCCAGAGGAGCATGATCCCGTTTGCTTCCTCCTAGGGAAATAAACGTTCATTGTCTGAAGTTGTGCAACGAGAAATACCTACCTATCGCAGCGGTCAGCAGATCCTAAAATAAAAATGGGGTTGTATCGACCCCTATTATATAGGTAGGTACGTAGGTATAGTAGATAGATAGATACATGTTGCTACGTCTATTTTGATTACTCAAATTGCGGATGTACTTAGTGGATTTTGTGAGACACCTAATGGAAGTGATTTTTCATTCGACTCTCGAATTATTCCTTTGCTTACGTACTTCATCAATCATTAAGGGGTGGTGGCTAATATTATTGTGCTGAATGCGCGGAACGATCAACCAAACTTACCCCATCACCTCCGTTCTCGTTGTTGCTACTTGTCACGACCCAACAAACATTCGAGGGATGATAATAAGATGAAATATTATTAACTTTATTTTATTTGAACTGAAATTTTATTCGTCGATATGGGGCTGCGATTTTTAATAGACAGGTACATACATATCTGCACCCCATAAAATATAAAAAGAATACGATGTAATAATCATTTCTGGTTTTAATAATAATGCAATCTAATTATGAGGGGGTGTATGTGGAATTTAAAGGAAAATTATATCTCTGACACCCGAAAAATATTTCCTAAAGTTAAAAATTATTTCTATGAAACTAGAGCACTAATTATTTTACAAAATAAATACATAAAAGTGCGTGCAAACCTCGAATTACCTACCGATTAACTTGCATATAGTCAATATAAGACACGTGATATAACATTGTGGAGGTGTAACGTCTCATCGTAAACCATTTAAATAAAAAGTGACAGAAAAAATATTGTTACGGTAAAATAAAATATGAAGAACAGAAGATGATAGTAGTGGCAGACTTGTTTACTTGCTTGAAGACGATAAAACTGAACGCCTTATTCTTTTGAATTCTGTCAGTTAGTCTCGCCGAAAATTAGCATATAATTGGGATATCTGTAATTTGTGTGGTTCATAATGTCACAAAAACTAGATACAGCCAGATCATTAGCCGCAACCTAATAATTTACTTAAAGCTTTTTTACTTACGAGTACTTAATAAGAACGATGGAGAAAAGAAAATTTTGAATAATTCAACAAAATTGTTTTCTCTTTTCTAGGGTTAATAAAAACGCTCCCTCCTTTATTACTTTGGCACAAATTCCAGCCAGCAAAATACGATTAGTAGATTTTTTACTAAGTTCTATATTTATTTAATTGAATCCCGTCGAGCATGGGTTTAGTAACTTTAGAATCTGTCTGTTTGTGTTATATATAATGAGTCGATTTAAATAGGTAACATCAATTTTTAATGTTAAGCCTGAATAAATAATGTTGTTGACAGTGTGCAACGGAGCTTACAAGAAACGCATTAGCAAATTTTGAAAGTTTTAAAAGCAAAACAACCGTTTTAATTAAATTATTTAAACTTTGTCTTGGACGGAGTAAGTAATTAAAATTGGATGATTATGTTTTGCACCACATTAATAATATAAGGTTGTGTTTTCAACAGTTACATCACCTTTATTTTGTATGGCCTTGATATTATTCCTTGAAAGACTGCGCCTTACAAGATATTAAGCAATGTACAAGACACAACAATCTATGATATTGTGCCTAAGACATTGAGCCATAGAGGATACTAAGCCTTACAGACACTAGGCAATATAGGAATGTTCCTTACAAGACTCTGAGCTTAACAAGACTTTGAGCATTACAAGACACTAAACATTGTCAGACACTGTGCTTTACAAGACTGCGTTTAACAAGGTTTTGGGCAGTTTATGACTATGTTTCTTACAGGGCCCTGAGCTTTACAAAACTTTGAGTCTTACAAGACTCTAAACTTTACAAGACACTAAACATTGTCAGACACTGTGCTTTACAAGACTGCGTTTAACAAGGTTTTGGGCAGTTTATGACTATGTTTCTTACAGGGCCCTGAGCTTTACAAAACTTTGAGTCTCACAAGACTCTAACCTTTACAAGACCCTTAACTTATTAGACACTGTGCTTTACAAGACCGCGTTTAACAAGGTTACTAGGCGGTTTATGACCAAGTTTCTTACAGGGCCCTGAGCTTTACAAGAGTTTTAATCTCACAAGACTCTAAACTTTACAAGACACTAAACTTGCTAGACACTGTGCTTTACAAGACTGCGTTTACAAGGTTTTGAATTTTACAAGACTCTAAACTTTACAAGACACTAAACTTGCCAGACACTGTGCTTTACAAGACTGCGTTTAACAAGGTTTTGGGCAGTTTATGACTATGTTACTTACAACCCTTGAGATTTACAAGACTTTGAGTTTCACAAGACTCTAAACTTTACAAGACACTAAACTTGCCAGACACTGTGCTTTACAAGACTGCGTTTAACAAGGTTTTGGGCAGTTTATGACTATGTTACTTACAAGCCTTGAGATTTACAAAACTTTGAGTTCTCACAAGACTCTAAACTTTACAAGACACTAAACTTGCCAGACACTGTGCTTTACAAGACTGCGTTTAACAAGGTTTATGCAGTTTATGACTATGTTTCTTACAAGGCCCTTTAGCTTCACAAAACTTTGAGTTCCCCAAGACTCTAAACTTTACAAGACACTAAACTTGCCACACACTGTGCTTTACAAGACTGCGTTTAACAAGGTTTCGGCACTTTATGACTATGTTTCTTACAGGGCCCTGAGCTTTACAAAACTTTGAGTCTCACAAGACTCTAACCTTTACAAGACACTTAACTTATTAGACACTGTGCTTTACAAGACCGCGTTTAACAAGGTACTAGGCGGTTTATGACCAAGTTTCTTACAAGGCCCTGAGCTTTACAAGAGATTTTAGTCTCACAAGACTCTTAACTTTACAAGACACTAAACTTGCTAGACACTGTGCTTTACAAGACTGCGTTTAACAAGGTTTTGGTCAGTTTATGACTTTTTTCTTACAAGGCCTTGAGATTTACAAAACTTTGAATTTTACAAGACTCTAAACTTTACAAGACACTAAACTTGCCAGACACTGTGCTTTACAAGACTGCGTTAAACAAGGTTTTGGGCAGTTTATGACTATGTTTCTTACAACCCTTGAGATTTACAAGACTTTGAGTTTTACAAGACTCTAAACTTTACAAGACACTAAACTTGCCACACGCTGTGCTTTTCAAGACTGCGTTTAACAAGGTTTCCGGCACTTTATGACTATGTTTCTTACAGGGCCCTGAGCTTTACAAAACTTTCAGTCTCACAAGACTCTAAACCCTTTTCAAGACACTTTAAAATTATTAGACACTGTGCTTTACAAGACCGCGTTTAACAAGGTACTAGGCGGTTTATGACCAAGTTTCTTACAAGGCCCTGAGCTTTACAAGAGTTTGAGTCTCACAAGACTCAAAGCTTTACAAGACACTAAACTTGCTAGACACTGTAATTTACAAGACTGCGTTTAACAAGGTTTTGGGCAGTTTATGGCTATGTTTCTTAGAAGGCCTTGAGCTTCACAAAACTTTGAGTTCCACAAGACTCTAAACTTTACAAGACACTAAACTTGCCACACGCTGTGCTTTACAAGACTGCGTTTAACAAGGTTTCCGGCACTTTATGACTATGTTTCTTACAGGGCCCTGAGCTTTACAAAACTTTCAGTCTCACAAGACTCTAACCTTTACAAGACACAACTTATTAGACACTGTGCTTTACAAGACTGCGTTTAACAAAGTACTAGGCGGTTTATGACCAAGTTTCTGACAAGGCCCTGAGCTTTACAAGAGTTTGAGTCTCACAAGACTTTCCGTTTTACAAGACACTAAACTTGCCAGAAACTGTACTTTACAAGAGACTAGTCAATGTAAAGTATGATACCTTACAAGACTTTAAGCCTTACAAGGTATTAAATAATGTCAGACACTGTGCCTTACAAGAGTGCGATTTACAAGGCGCCAGGCAATTTAGAATAATGTTCAAGACTTTCAGTCTTACAAGACTTTAAATAATGTCAGACCCTGTACCTAAGAAGACACTGAGCCCTAAAAGACACTTAGAGTTATAAGGCACAAAACTGTAAATCAATGTGTCATTCAAGTCTCCGAACTATTCAACATACAGGGCAAGTTAAGAAAATGTGTCTTTCACAATTCTTTCAAAATCATAACATAATTTATGAGACTCTGATGACATCTGAAATCCTCTAGTTTCATTTGTATGACTTCAAAACTTTCCTACAGCTGCACATTTATGTATCTATGTAAAGCATCTATAGGTATATAGATTTTCTAAACAATCATAATAAAACTACTCGATAAGAATATCGTAAAAGTATCCCTTGCCTGAATTCTCGACTTAACTGCGGACAAGTTCCGATAAGGAAGTCGTAAGGACATCCCTAACGGGACCATCCTTGCAGAAACGGAAAAGGGAGACTTTTTCGAAGCATAGCTTTTCCGCCAAGTTTCTGCATACAAGAGTATTTGTATCAAGTGCCAGGAAGTTTAGCAACCAACTCTTATGTACAAATAATAAATTAAGTTAAAATATAACGTATCCTCGACGATAGGGGAAGAAACGAAGGGTGAAATTTTTCATTCTACTAAGAGAGCATCAAATGATTTGAAAATCGATCTGGGTCGACAGTTGAATGTTTCTGGGCGTCTTACTAGGTCATAAATAAATGGAAATAAACACATGAGGGATAAATATTCGATTATTAAACAATGTCGATATTTTGCATCGCATTTTTGAAAATCCTGCAATTATATTTATGTTAAGTGAATAATAGATTAAACTTACGCGTGTTTCGTCGCGAATCCGTGGACTCCATTTCCATTTCCTGTTCATACATGCTAGCCCTATACTGGGAGCTTCTCCTATGGAAACCCTCGTTGAATCCGGCGTCCGATCCGTCGGAATTTTTGTCACTTCTCTTGCGTCTCCTGCGAACATGCAGACCCATCGGGTCGGGTCTTCGTCTGCAAGCGAGCACGGAGGCCGCTACAACGATGCAAATGATGAGAAATAGGGCAGCTGCTGCTAATGCTATTAGAACTAAATTTAAATTCTGACGGGGTGAAATCGCCGCCCCTCCGTCCGTCGACGATGGAGAAAAATTCTCCAATCCGCCATCGTGTTCCGGACCGTGGCTTGTTTTTCTTTCGTTTTCCTTGCCCGACGACTGGTGGGCTGGAAATGGAAAGACGAAAATTAAACGAGGGATTTTCAACCGGTTCGGTTAAATAAAATAAATAAATTTAATAATTTGATCGAATAGCACGGAAATTCAATTTTCATTTATAATTTTATACATAAAAAAATCCAGATTTTTACTCGTCGTTACCTTCTGCATTTTATTTGTAACTAAATTAATAAAAAAAAAAATTAAAATGATTTAAAACCCTGTATGTAGAGCCAGTTGAGTATCTTTTGAAGAACATTTATGAGATTTTGAAGTAATGTATTATTGTGTCGTGTACGTACGGTTGTTGCTGTAATACTGTTGAACTTGAACATTGGGTATAAAAACTGGCGGGTCGCTTTTCCCGACTGCGTTCTCGGCGTAAACGAGAATGTTGTATTTCTTGTCCGGCTCTAAGCTGTGCAAGCTGAAAACAGGTGATTGACCGAGTACTCGAAACAACGGGGGCGAGTTCTCCCCCTGATCGCTCAGCGTTGTCACACTTGTGGGCTCTGAATACTCCTGAGAATTTCTTACTTCCAAGACAAATGTTTGTGGTAATCCTCCGTCTTCATTTGCAGTGCATGACACTTCGGCCGTGTGCCAGCTTGTGTTTCGCAAAACACAGTTTCGTGGCGGCATCGGACGATCTGAAACAACAACCCTATATAACAACAAGGGAAAAATAAATAAAATCTTAGCATATTTAATTAATTCTAATAATAAGTTTATTCCGTTGAATATTTTGATAAGTAAATCAATAGATAATAGAGAATTTGTTTGGACTCTGCACGTGCTTGGGGATGTTCAGTATCATGTACACAATAAACTTTTTATGATACATTTAGAAGGGTTTTATTTCTAGAATTACATTTTATTAGGGTTATTTTATAGAATTTTGCCAAAATTATCCAGTTCAGCGTCTGGGAAGCATTCCCAACACGTGTTGCAAGTATAGGGATAAAAATGGCGTTGGGTTGTTCGATTCAACAGCATCTTTTGTAGCAAATCTTTTATAGAATTTTGAAGATAATTTTTTTATATCAAAATAATAAAAATATCTCAAACCTTCTAAGAGGTGCAAATTTTTAAGGAAGTTTTCTTTCATTGGGGGTTGTTTTTCTTCAGACTCTTAGTTACCAATTTGTAAACAAATTTGGTAATGGGGATAGCAATTGGGGCTGTGTTTTCGCGTTTTCATAATCATCTGGGTAAGTAATTAACGGATGAAATATCAAGAGTGTTGCGTTAGGGGTAGGTAATAAAAGTCACTGTTAGACATTAATAAGGCACAGATAGCAACAGTTACACTATAAATGAAGGAGAGTCTACCTTGAATTACGGAGATGTCTTCGGGGAACGATATTTCAATTTAAATGGCTAGTTAAAACCATTTTATTGGCCTTTACGGGAATGTTAACACCGTTAGTAAATGTAAATTGGAGATGAGGGCACAATGGCCAAGTTTTTAGATCCTAATGTGTTTATATTACACAAATAGATAACGTATTATTGAAGGTAATTATCGGCACGCAAACCTAATATTATACACTACCACCAGAAAATCGATTTCGTTATCCAAACAGTCAAAATAGAATAAAAGAGGGTGTACAAGGAAATAATTAAAAAATCGGTACCTACTTTATAATAATTAATTATGTAGAGTTAATGAGCTGTTGGTATTTTATCATTTCTTCGATTATAACTAAATAACAATTAAACAACTAAATGAACATCATGTAGGGATTTTTTTATGCAAGACATCTATTTACTTTATCCTTCCTGTACTACCATAGTCAATTTCCTATTCTACCCCAAAACTATTAAAGGTACTCTTCTTGCCTAATAGATTAAAGTGAAGGGTGAAAATGTTTGTTTAATGGTGGATTCATTAATTATTTAATAGTCAGTTCTTTCCAAAAAGAAAAAAGAAAATATTTCGTAGGTAATTCTCCGGAGATTTTACCGTACACTCTTTGAGCCCCTTCTGGGACCAGCCAGGACTAATGAATTATATTTTTGAAGAGCTACCCCTTCAGACGATCAGATAATTGCTTTAGTTTTAATTAAATTAAACGGTTTCTTCAGACTCCTTTCAGAAACTTCTATGAGGGTCATTTAAAGTAACATTAATAACTTACTTGCTGGTACGATGTAAAAAATACACGGATTCGATTGCCTGCCCACGCTGTTGCTCGCCCAGCAGGCCAAAGACCGTACCTCGTGGATATTCTCGGGGGAGAAATGGAGGGTTGAGGTACCATCGTTGTTGTATATGTGAGAACTGGAATCCTGCATGGACACAGGGAGGACCCCTTTGCTTGTGTTGTATGTCCACCAAAACCGGGTTACGTCAGGGATGGCTTCCACGTGGCAGTCCACGATTATGGTACCGTGCTGGTATGAAACGCCCACCCTCATCACCTCAAATCCTTTTTTGCAACGAGGGGCATCTAAACCAAACAAATAATAACCTCAATATTAATTTAGTGTCTGGATCATTGGCTCGTTGTGTAAGAGCCGTGGGCAATAAATCAATTGGGGCTCCATTTGTTCTTGGAGTCCTAAAATCTACACGCACATACACATCGAGATCAAGATCGAGAACCTTAGGAAACAGAAAAGGCCTTGAGCTATCAGATTCTTTTGGGGATTCTTTAAGGAAGGTCTCGACATTTATGTATGCAGTGGCAACACATCAAAATTAATAAAGTTATTGATTTTTGTGACGGTTAGAGTATGGCAATTTAGGGAGAACGTTGTACGTGTGTGTTGGAGCCGACAGCAGCGACGGGGGCGACCCTAAGCGGCGTATCTCTTAACGATCCAATGAATATATGTAAGGGAAGAGTCAAAAGCGTTACGCTATGGCACGGTAGCCCGGGCAATCACGAACATAATGAGATACGTGAAAGCGTAGATCATAGATTAAAAAGACATGAAAAATGAAGGAAATTGGGTACATTCTGAACCTCCGACGGGCGACAGCGCTAACCTCCAGATGCCGCGCACATATAACACGCTTTTGCAAACCACAAGTCACGAAGCCCAAACCGTCATAAATCGCACGTGTTTATGGAATCAGAAAATGCGAAGGAAGTTGTAGATGCCGCGATACTCATAAAATTGCCGCTAAATCATGCCGCAACACGCAAATGTCCTGCTTAAATGCAACATTGTTTTCCGTTTAGCACGACCTTATTACCACCGTCACTTTATCCCATCCCCACCCCCAACATTATTAAGACTTATCTGCCACCACCAATCAACTTTATAATGAAGAAATTAAAATAACATATTCTCTGGTCTTTTTTTTTTTGGTGGCATGCTGCAAGGCAAATGCAAGACTAAGGTCAACGCTTTTTATAAAGATTCACCCTTTATTTTTAATTATATATTACTAATGTTGCTGGGGATCATATCTAAAAGGGTATTGTTATTGATGACAGATTCGAATCCGAAACGGATCAAGTTCCAACCCTTGCTTATCGTAACCGAAATGTCATTACATTCGATTTAAAGTTTCCCTTTGATGTTAAACGTACTGTGACAGTTATATCACATTTCGCAAATGTATTTTGATTTTGTGTATGTGAACCTGAGCAAACACTTGTGCTTTTGTTTATGAGCGAAGTCATGGGCGGGAGCCGCAGACGGGGTAGGTAACTAAAGGGAGTCAAAAGGGTCGGTAGGAGTTCAGTGAATTAACGAAAATCAAAGACATAACAAAAAAGGACCAGAAATTAACTTTTGTGATGAGGTGCTTTTCTTGTTTATCTATTTTGAATTAAATTAGTCTAAAAGAAGATTTCTTTATCACTGGGGATAGAGATAAATTTCTTATTGCTAAAAGTCTATATCGAGCACAATGTTTGTAGGAAATTGTTTATAAAAATCAAATTATCACGAAAATAAATAATAGAAGTGAAATTATCTTGTGTTTCAATTAATACCCACGTAGAAGGATGTGATCCAGAGGATTCAGACCACTCAAGACGGATTGCACGGTGTCTGACGCTAAAACGTGAAAGTTGAAATCGAATTACTAGTCCGAAAAGTTTTCGCCATCAGACGTTGCCACCTACCACTACCACCATACCACACATATGTTCCCGATATATCGAGTTTACGATACATTTGGATTCAGCAATGATGGAGAAATAAAACGTCTTGGAAACTAATACTTTTCTGGAGAGAGCAATTAGAGAAACAGGTCACGATCTACACGAAACTGTTATTACTTGGAAACTTATGGCATACTTTTGATTAGCGTTATATCATTTAGGAGAATCATGTTCCTATTTCGACGCGTTAAATTCAATAGTCGCCGGACAACTAGATAATACTCAACAGAAATGCCCGAGTAAAGTTTGTCAATTGAAATTTTATACGCAATCAAACTACGTGAGCTTGGTTTTAATGGCATGGCCACAATACTAATTCTAAAAACATTACCTACTTATCTTTATTTACCTAAGGATGACAATTGCAACGTCAATTAAGTCAATGTTAGTATGTAGGGTGTTAGTTATTGAATAATTATAAAAGTGGAATTGACAAATCATAATGAATATGCGAATTAAAAAAGCAATGCTTTTAGGATAATTTATATAGTGGGGTTATTATTGAAGGTAATTTTTGTACATTAATAATTATTAGCGGGAGGTTAAATGGGGGGAGTGGATAATCGACTCTTAAAGTCAATGAAGGCAATGTTAATAGTATAATATTTATCGAAAAATTGTAATGATGGGCTTGGCTAAGGGTAACGTACAGATAATTTTTCGAGTCAATGTTTTTAGGATAATTGACAAAATAAAGTAAATTAGGTGCAATGATTTTTGAAGATAATGTTTATAGAATAAAAATTGTCAACGAAGATTAAATGGGAGTAGTAAATAAGCGACTCTTAAAGTCCAAGGGGCCAATGTTTGTAGGATAATAAATATCTATCATAGTTGTATAAGCGAGTCAATGTTTTTGGAATTGTTGACTAAATGAGGGAAATCAGGAAGGCAATATATGAAAAATAAAAGTTGTCAAGTAGAGGTTAAGTGGCCGTAGTAGATAAGCAACAACCCAATGTTAGTAGGATAATGTCTGTTAAATAATCGTAAAATTGGTTTTGGACAATTTTTTTAGGATAATTAACAAAATTAAGTTAATCAGGAGTAATGATTTTTGAAGGTAATGTTTATAGAATAAAAATTGTCAACGAAGATTAAATGGGAGTAGTAAATAAGCGACTCTTAAAATCCAAGGGGCCAATGTTTGTAGGATAATAAATATCTATCATAAATGTATGAGCGAGTCAATGTTTTTGGAATTATTGACTAAATGAAGGAAATCAGGAAGACAATGTTTGTAGAATAAAAGTTGTCAAGTAGAGGTTAAGTGGCATTAGTAGATAAGCAATAACCCAATGTTAGTAGGATAATATCTATAGAATAATTGTGAAAGTGAGCTTGGCCAAGAATAATTTGAATTTTGATGTCAAATGTTTATAGAATAAATATGATTAGGGGAAGTTAACTAAGAGTGATGGCTAGTCGACTCTTAAAGTTAACCAAGTCAATGTTTTTAGAACAATTGACAAATTTGGGTTAGAAAAGGATCGCGATTTCTAGAATATTTTTTTTAGAGTAAGAGTAAAATCAATCAGGGATATTTTTGTTTCTTTTCTAAGATCGATGTTTGTAGGATAACAGTAGTTTTAAAATAATTCTTAATGTGATGTTGTTAATGTTATTAGGATGGCTTTAATCATCATATAGCTTCGTATTTACACCTATTTATAATTCTGGAGCTCTGATTTGCAGTTTAAATTTCATTTCAGTCGATTTCTGAAGAAATACTGAAACGCGAATTAGTTGTTTGGTGGAAAAATTAAATCCGGAGATGGTTTTCCCTTTGAAATTCTAAAGTAAAAGTAGGCGTTTAATTTAATTGCCATTATATTTCTTAGAATCGGGGTGAAAGTGTTTACTTCTCTTATACCTTCCCTACCCTTCCCATTTAAAAAATGGGATTTTTCCATTTTCCATTAAAAAATACGGAAAAAGTTCAAATATACTTAAATTAATCATGAATCTGGCTGAAATAAAACATCAGTAGCAATAAATTATAGTTTACCTCCTCAATGTAAAAATTTACCTACCTAATATATTTTTTATTAGCCTTATCTTAAATTTTCGCTAATTCGAACCTAATTTAATTTTATTTCATCCCCTAAAATTGTTCAATATAACGAAGAAGTACTTGATTATTTATTTTATAAATCGATAGTTAATCAATAATAAATTGATTTCGATACAATTCTTGTTATCAAAAATAATTTTAAGACTGGGGTAGTTACTTATATGTAAAAGGGGATCATGTATTATGGTGAGTATCAATCAGTATGTGAAAAGGTTTAGAACGTATTGTTGTATGTAATGTTGCGTTCTTCTGGGGAGGAAGAACAGGATAAATTTATTGGCAGTTTCGATCCCGTTTTCAATTCGTTTCGCGGAATATTAGGTATCTAGGGGTTATCATCAGGCATCAATTTAAAGATAAGGGAAATCGCGGAAAATCCGCGAAATTGCTTTTCTAACACTTTCGTTATTACGAAACAGACATGGAATATTTTCCGCCAATCTGTCTCGTCTTCAACAGTACGATCTAGAGGAAAATTATATCATCGCCCATCATACGGTTACAAAGGGTTGTTTGATGTTAAAAGATATATTTTATATCAAACATTATATTAAAGTGGGCGTATATGTAGGTATTTAAAATTTTGTATTGCTTTGAACCCTCTGGTGCTTGTTAGTCTGAGAAACAGCACCACTCCAGCGTCGGACCGTTAGCAACCCTTTTTGAAAAGCAAACACTTAATAATTCTACAAAATTGCTGCTTCATTCTTACCACCAAGGTGAAAAATTACTTTCGTTTAAGCCGTTAGAAATATTACTGAAATTGGAATTAAATTTTATGTATCTACACTACAATTAAGTAGAATAACAAGGTGATTAATTTAATTAATTTAGTTAGCTACCTACTTGTTAAAGAATATTAAAAAATGTAATACTTACATTGGACAATAAGATTGTAGGGAGGGCTGTAAGTCTCACCCTCTGTATTAGTTGCAGAGCAGGCATATCTACCCTCTACAGACTTCTTAACGTTGTAGAGCTGTAACGTGTTGCCGAGGGGTAGGATTCCCGCACTTTCATTAGTTTGAATAAAACGTTCCTGGAACAAAAAACAAAAAAAAAGATCATTTTTTTAATTCTTTTTTTGTTACATATTTAATTTAAAAGGCATGTTACGTATTCTTCCGCGGGCAACACTTTTTTTTTTTATTTAAAAATATTTTGTACGTGGTAATTAAAATTCATGACTAAGAACATATGAAAATATTTTTGAAATTGTTTATTATTTTATGCGTACTGTTCTTGTGGCTTGTCTCACCCTTGGGATGTAGGTAAATTCATACAAATCCCTTAGGACATCTTTTCTTATAATGAACGTACCTAAGTCTAATAAATGCAATATATTTTTGTTTGAGGGATGTTTGGTTAGTTTGAGACAGAAAAACAATATATATATATATATATATATATATTATTTATATTATTATTTTAAAATTAATTATTGATTAAAATCGTAAACGTTATAAACTATCTGACGTCCCTGACTATGCACCACTTTCTTATGTTTTTAGACCTGTTACAAAATTAAAATAACGCAACGATACATTTATTATTAGTCCGGCCCTGAATTATATTAGCCCGGGAATTAATTGATTTAATAAATTATTATAACAATGACTAAAAATTATTATGAATATTATTATAACGTTTAAAATACAATAAATAACTTAAAACAACTGCTGTATGGGAAAATTGCTAAATACGTAATGGTGGACCGCTTTACCCGTAACACATATTTTTCTGGTGCACCCCACATTAAAACGACAATAAAAGCTACAGATAGATAGACATTAAATTTGAAGTTTATTGCGGTATTAGCGTAAACCATTTATTTACGTACATTGTCATCATTAATTTATTGTAAGTAAAAAGTGCAGTAATAACGTACCTATACGTATTAAAAGGGCATCATTATAATGGTCCTTTTTGCATTTGGTGCAATAAAGTCGGTTTGAAACGGCAAAACGTCAAAGTTATGCTGCGACCGTTATGAGACACGAACATTATCTCTTCGGTCTGTTTAGTTTTTAAGAATGATGCAGTTTTAATGTGTTTTACGGAGTGCAGAATAAGATTCCGCGACGTTTTAGGAGCCGTAAGGGACCGACAATGGTATGGTGTAACATCCAGCGGGATAAATGTCCGTACATACACACAGGGTTGTAATAGAGAAGAAGAAAACTGTAAAGTACATCGTATAACGTTTATTCGTTCGTTCGTTCGTTCTTGGGGTTGAGTTAAGTTGGTTGGCGAACTTGTTAAGTGGAGTGTCTAAAAGAATGAACTGGAAACGACGCATCGCATCGTTGCGCCTCGCTCCACTAAGCCAAAAGCTTGATAAAGGAGCCACGATATTAATGAAGAATATCACGTAAAGTACGACCCAGATTTCGCCCCCGAATCGCACCGAGAACTTTATATCGCGCGTCATCCGATGTTTTATTAGATGGCAATTTTTCTGCCGCATTTGCCCCTGCCGTTTGACAAATGCTTTTTTCTTTTTAACTCGAGATGTAAGAATAGCTCACAATAAAGCATAAAACGATGGAAATAACTTCCTATTCAACCTAAATAAAAACCACTTCAGAGAAACCGATAAGGTCAACCCTATAGGTACACCTCCAACCCCTAACAACTATATGTTTGAACACTTCATGGTTTTATGTTGGTCGCAATAATTAAGCAATTACACATCATGTTTTTTTATATTAATTTTACCTACAGTAATTTTTTGTATTCTGTAACTAACTCGAAACCTGAAAATATAATCAATAAAATTCAACAGGGGATAAACAGGAATGTTGGTTTAGGTAATGGATAAAAAACAGTGTAATTTAGTTGTGCTGCTTGACGGCTCGCAATAAAAACGTGCCATTCCAATAATTGGCAACACTTTAAAACATGCACAGGTTGTAAGTGACAAGAGAATTTAAAACAAACTAAAATTGACTGTATTTTTTACCAAACAAACAGGGAAAGCATTTATTGAATGCAAACAAACCAACAACAAAAAAACTTTAAAAAGTGGTTATTTAATTGTTCAGAGGTCGCTGAGGGTTTTTTTAACATCACCTGACTCCAGTTGTTTGTAAACTTTGACTCTAACAGCTGATATTCTCATATATCATTCAAGGAATGACTAGTAATAGATAGTTTTGACTTTCTGACCCTCATCGAATTTTCTAGTAACATTTTTGTGAAATTATTGAGTGATTGAAAAGGGAGAACTCCCTAGAAGTTTTCCAAAAGTTATAGATTTTTAGAGATGTTAGGTACTATAAACTAAAACTTTGACGAAGAAAAATCATTAATCATACAATTACCCGAAATAGAGGGGTGTCTTAACAAATGACGTATAGATATGCGCCGCCCCATTAATCGTTGCCAAGGATACAGGGCTGCGCAGAGACCAAATGCTCAAGCATAAACTCCGCCTTTACCAATCTTGAAGCGTTTGCCAGCTCGTGTGCTACCGTCACGCCTCTTTTGCAGACAGTTAACAGTTTAATAGAAATTCTTTTTTGACTTACATTATGATACCAACTGTGTGTGTGGGGGGACGGCCGTGCTTTGGTGTCGCAGTGGAGTGTTACGTTCGACCCTTCCTTTGCATGTGACATCGGTCCACTTCCCGGATGTACGGCCACCTTAGGCGGATCTGAAACAATTTCCGAATAATTACGTAAAGCAATAAAGATTAGGAATACCCTCGCTCGACCTTCCCTCTGTTGATACGTCATTTCGTAAATTTTGTCCACTTAAATGGGTTAACGCCAGATTAAAAGGGTTCGACAATAACTTTAAGCCAGGTACACTACTATCCGAACTCTACAACCCTTAAACGTTAAATATTACTGGTGTAATGGTGCAATTAATTAATTTGGTTTAACATTAAAAGTTAATTCAGTATTTTTGAGGTTACATATATGTATCTATATTCTCAGTTCGCCCTGTATAAAAGAGGATGGCATCACGTATCGTGATGGTATCGGATCCTGCGTCATGATTTTAAAAATCGAGGACACATCTCCGGCATTATTGACTTACATCGTCAATTGGGAAGTAAGTTATGAGACGGTTAGACCACAAGCCCGTCGAGACACCGAGACAACACATGATGAATTAGATGCCAATAAGGCACTACACCGGGATGAATGATAAACAATCTAAAGCCAGTCTCGAAATTTGAGGTCGATCGGATTGATGGCCGTGTCTGTTGTGGAAAATCAGGTCCGGATCGTTGCCATCTATTGAAATGGACTGCGCAAATTGAAACTACTTATTATACCCTTTTCCATGCTGGTTCAACTTTTATTTGTAGATTTATCGAAAAATAGAAACCCACAGGAAGAAATTAACTACCCTTTTGGACGTTTTCCATTAATACGTGAACAGATTTTATTTTAATTAGAACCATTTAGTGAGACCCTTCCAAACCCCTCGATGACTTTTAATAAGAGAAGTATCATTTTTGTTTTTCTCCAAAGGTCAAATTCTGGAAGAAGGGCGTCATCGTTTATTTTAGGTACGTACCGTACGTATAGAGATTAATGAAAATTCTAGAGACACGGTGTCAAATTGTTTTATCCGCTCTCATTTTACCCTGAAGTCTCATTTCTCATGTAAAATTCGACCTAGATGTTTATCTCCCGGCAGCTTTCCTTCGATTGAAAGGTACTCCTTATTCCTCTTTATTTTATCTGTTTAAAAGCACGTACACCGTACAGTGCACCACGTATGTCCTTAGCTATATCAGGTACAAATATAATATCGAATGAAGACTTTTCGGTTTTAAAGTCTCGGATGAGGGTTCTTCGAATGAACGATAAATCCAGTGAGATTAGCGGTCGTTGTTTCGTTTTAATACTACTTGATGGAAAAGCGACTTAATCCTGGCGCATTTTAGAAAAAAACCGAAAAATAAAGTGTTGTTAGTTTCTACAAGGAAGCTACACTTAAATTATTTCATTTTAAACACTTTTTGGCGGATATTCCGGGCACATAAAAGATCTATTGATTTATTATTAGAAATGATAATGAATGATACAATTACCAAATGACGTTCAGGTCGTTGTTTCCTTATCTTATCGTTAGGAAACAAAAGACAGTCAGTCGGTACGTCGTAGTAAATGTTTCAATTGCTAAATTCTGTCGAGATTAAATAACGTCGCAGTCGTGTATCGACTTGAGGGAAATGGGTGAAATGGGGCCCCATTGGAGAATTGTCCGGCATAAATTTAACGTTTTGTATTCTGATCAGATCACAAACAGCTTCGTAATCCGGCATCCCCGGCAAGGAGAAGGACCCGGGGTCCCCACCCCGTCCCATACCTACCTACCGTACGTGAAGTTCATTTAAAGCTCCCACGAAATTACCTACGATCCAAATTGCCATTAATCTGTATTTATACTAACGAGCGCCTTCAGATAAAGTTTAAAGTTCAGCGGTTAAGTTGGATGTCTACGGACGGTGGAACGTGCCAGTCTCTGTCTTAGAAAAACGCTTGCCTTATCACACTGATCAAGATATTCGAAAAATAATCACTAGAAAATTAGTTTTTATTGATTGGTACAGGAAAGCCTTGCGAACTTCTTTTTGTTAGCAGGTTTGAACAGAATACTGAAGAATATTTTCGTAAATACGGCGACACAAAGAATTGTAATAAAATAATTCTAATATTTGAAATATTTACAAAAGAGTACCGCCACAAACCGAAAGCTCTTGAACAAAATTCAAGACCCTTCAAAAACTTTAAATTGCATCTGTAATAGGTAACATTTGTACCTACGAATTTCCCTATATCCTCAGGTTATGTGTAGCAAAGAACACGTACAACTGTTGTTTATGACATGAAAATTCGGTTAGTGCCTCTTTGAGTCTGTTCAAAAATCACTCGAGAGCAAACATATCCAACATCGGATATGGTTTTCAAAAGGAGCAGATGCGGGTAGAGGAAGTTATTATATGCTCTACTCCTATCACTCACTTGCGACAGGGAGGTAACCAGCTATACAGATGAGACAAAGGACGTATTTATATAATACAGTAGGTAAATAATATGCAAACATCTCTCATAATGACGAAGGCATACCAGACAGTGTTCTAGACATTTCCATGGAGGCGGGTAAGAAGAACTCTGTGTCGTCTCTTATGAAAATTCCCTTAGTACAAAGCATCCCCTGACTCTGACATACCATAAGTACATAAGTACATATTTATCTATGGGGCTGTTCGTAATAAACGTCACGATAAAATAAGCTTTTTTTGACCCCTCCACCCCGGTTGTCAGGCTGTGTCACACTTTTTGTAACCCCCCTGTAAATATTACGTCACAAAAACTAACCCCCCCCCGAACATGATAAATTTTAAATTGATAATACACAAATTTTGATAGTCAAAAAGTGATATGAGAATGGTGTGTCTGGTCTGATGAGTCACCAATGTTCGCTAATTGAAATTTCCATTTAATGGAATAGCAATTTCAGTTTCCAGCACAACTTAAAATCCAATTCCAATATTTTAATAATTTTTGAAGGTTTGTTTCTCTTTTTAAACGAAACCAGTTCAAAGTTGAATTATTCGTTATTTGAATTTTACTTTTATTTATTTTCCAATATTTACTACTAAAGCTTCCGAAACTCCAAAATTACATTCCGCGAGGTGCTTCGTTATTGGAAAAACTATTAATTTATTCGCTCGACATCGAAAATAGACCAGAATCTATCGATAGTAGATAGTTACAATATCAACTACGATTAGAATAAAATCGTCGACTGTATTTTTTGAAAAAATACATTGCAAAATTAAGGAAATGTAGCTAGTAGCTACCTAACTTTATTTACTCTTGGATATTTGACATTTGAATTTTCTGTTCCCTTGTGTAACAAAATTAAATCTAAAACGGTCCCTAATTGTAAGTAGGCATTTAATTATGTAATATTAAAATTGCATTCTTCTTAAGAGCTATGCAATTAATTTTCGTCTGGGAATATTTTTAGATTTTGTTTTTGACGTCTTCGAAATTTAATTTTAATAAACTTTCTTTTTCTATTTGTTTCAGATGACTTTCATGTCGGTAAGTTCTTTCGGCCTATTAAATTTTTAATATTAATAGGACCTTCAGGGTACATTTTAATAAGAACTTATCGTAGATCGTACATATGTACGTATATTTTTATTTAAACTGCATATGTACACAAAATCTACATACAGGCATTGTGTCGCCATCTCTTGAATAATTTCTCTAGCAGCATATACCCAACAGATGGCAACATAATCTCTGTATGGGGACATTTTATTAACTGGAGGGTGCTTCGATTTCGTCACAAGTATAAGGGCACCCTTTCTTTTTGGAAAAGATTTGTGAATTTTGGAGTGAATTCTTACCGTGACATCCGGTTTTTTTATGAGCCTGTCGTTTAGTAACCATGTGAGTTTGGCAGGTGGATAAAACTAAACACCCCCCCCCCCTCGAACATGATAAATTTTAAATTGATAATACAAAAATTTTGGTAGTCAAAAATATTTATTTTATTTTCATAATAAAATTTAAATAAATTAATAAATATCTTTTGTAACGAACAAATAAATAGTATTCCTATTTATTAGAAGTCCAAGGATTCTGTAAAAATTCAGTGAAGATTCAGCAAGACCCCTCCACCCCTTGTATACGAACGTATTTTATGAACGGCTCCTATGGGGGGTTTTTCAAGAAAATAATGAAAATACTGGGCCCTTTGTAATTCAAAAACCAAAATTGCCTCTATACTTGCAACGAAAGATATTTTTTTATATTTTTACTAACTACCCTGCCCAACTTTCTGTTAATATACACAATAACCTTCCTAAAACGGTGCCTTATAAAATAGTGAAAACCTCATTGATATCCATGCATTGGTTCTTGAGATTAGCGGTAACATACACAG
This sequence comes from Agrilus mali, assembly GCA_029378335.1. Classification (NCBI taxonomy): domain Eukaryota; kingdom Metazoa; phylum Arthropoda; class Insecta; order Coleoptera; family Buprestidae; genus Agrilus; species Agrilus mali. The sequence goes on along the minus strand of CM055655.1, from coordinate 2,639,358 downwards.
ACAACGGACTTTTTATTCTACAATCATGAAAGTAACAGGGGTAAGAGGATTCGTCAAATTATATCAAAATTTTCCCTTTTAAAAATATTGATCGTACCCAATACTAATTTCAAAGCGAGGTGGCTGCACTTAATCCGAAACCTTAGTACCGTCTACATTACGTAACTATTGATCCACCAATCCATATTTGACTGCAACGTAATGTAATAATAGACATACTCGTAGATACATATATAACATCTAACAAGTATATTAGAATATTAGGTTGGTATGACTAGATATAGGTACGTATATACGTGGGTATGTATAATGGGGTAGTTTCAGTCGAATCGAAAATGTGTTTAGGAAACTTCTCAAGCATGAAGTCAGAAGTGGAAACATCGTATCGCCAATGTTTCCTAATCTAGTTAGCTGTGGTTTCTCGAGGGAGCGACCGGCTGACCCAACATTTGTCATAGGGCCGAATTATCCGCATAGAGTGACCTACGAGCAAGCTTGCAAGAATAATGTCCCGATTGTAGGAGCACGGTGGTGTGTGTGTGAGAGAGGGAGAGAGGATGGTGTGGTGTGGCTGCGACGACGACATCGGTAATAATAATAGTCGTGAACTTACCACCATCGTAAATATTATTAGAGAGGCAGGTGCAACATAATGCACACCTCAATGACTCCTACATAGTCCATGACCCCGATCTATCTATGGTACATATTGCCCAAAATCTGACGTGAGAGAATGAAACTAATACAAAATGACTAGGACTCAAAGTTAAAGTGAGATTAGAATGGCTGATTGAAGTTTCCATTTAATGGAATAGCAATTTCAGTTTCCAGCATGTTGCCCTTGTACCAACTGACATATGCCCATAAAAAAAGTAAATTTTAACCTCATGAAGTTCATTTTGATTCTGCACCACCAACAACAACAACAATAACGACTATCTAACGAAGGTTGTGGAGCTGAGAACAATATGAAAATTCGCTCGAGCTGAAGTACATCACAAAAGGATTATTAGCTGGAAGGGAACGGATGAGAGGCACTTACATGCAACTTGTATTTGTCTCCTGTCTTCGACGGATCCCCCGGGAAATCGGGGATTATCTGCACGACACACGAGATCCTGGCCGTCGTCCTCTGCCTTCACGTTTAACGTCAAGATGCTGTTTGTGAACGAGTCTGTCTTCTCCTCCTGCAAATAGAATTAGGTGCCGCCAGGGCTCTTCAACTTAACTTTTCTTTTAGTAAACGTAACTGCTGTTTACACTTTTCTTTCTATCCGATACACGTACACACATACTTCAACACGTATATGCCAATCCTTGGAATTGGGCTGTTTCTAATTCTTTCTTTGTTAGAGGGGATTAAGGGCCAGGGAGGTCGACGACAAAGAAAACCACAAAAAAAAAGGAGAAAACGACAAAGGGGAAGAGAATAACGGGGAGCAGAAGGAGAAGAAGATGTATAAGGAGAAAAAGGAAGAGGAAGAGGTGGAGAATGCGTCAAGGAAGAAGATGAAGAGAAGGACAATATGGAGCAGGTGAAGGACAAGGCAAAGAAAATGTTGGGAAGAAGAAACAGAAGGAGGAAGAGAAGAAGAAAGCAGAGGAATTGAACAAGAAAAAGGATAGAGAGGAAAACGTAGATGGAAAATATGATGAAGAAAAGGCTGAAGGAGAAGGCTAAAAAGGCAAAAATGTGAATGAAAAGAAGGCAGAGAAGGTCAATGAAGAAGAAGATGAAGAAAACAGGAAGAAGAGAGAAAATAACTTGGAGGTAGAATATATTTATGACGAAGTGAAGGACACGAAGAAAGATGTTATGGAGGAGAAGGATGAAGATGGCGAGAATGAGAAGGGAAGAAGGGAGAGTAAGTCAATGAGGACGAATTTGAAGAGAAGAAAGGGGAAGAAGTGAATGGCAAGGAGACAGACGATGTTGTTAGTAGACGAGGAGAAACAGGAGAAAAAAAGATGGAAGATGTTGAGATGGCGGTGAAGTACATGGAGAAAATATGTTAGGAGGAAGATAAAAGTAGATAGGATGAGAAGGATAGAAATGGAGAGAAGGCCATTAAGTAAGAAAATGAGGAATAAATAAAAAAAGGAGGAATAATTAAATAGTAAGGAAAGCGAAGACATTGAGGAGGAGATTGAGAAAGCAAATAATGATGAAGAAGAGGATTAAAGGGGAAAAAAGATGACTATTTAAAAGGAAAAAGAGAGGAAGAAGGAGGAATACGAGGAAGAAAAAGAACAGGCAGAGCACAAGGAGAAAGAGGAGTTGAGTAGGAGGAGGAGTAGAAACAGGAGTTTTTTTTTACGCTTTTATCTGCTAAGCACTCCCACTCCTTTAATATAATAATTTACGTTCCAATATTTTAATAATTTTTGAAGGTTTGTTTCTCTTTTTAAACGAATTAATACTAAAACTTCCGAAACTCCAAAATTACATTCCGCGAGGTGCTTTGTTATTGGAAAAACTATTAATTTATTCGCTCGACATCGAAAATAGACCAGAATCTATCGATAGTAGATAGGTACAATATCAACTACGATTAGAATAAAATCGTCGACTGCATTTTTTGAAAAAATACATTGCAAAATTAAGGAAATGTAGCTAGTAGCTACCTAACTTTATTAGCTCTTGGATATTTTACATTTGAATTTTCTATTCCCTTGTGTAACAAAATTAAATCTAAAACGGTCCCTAATTGTAAGTAGGCATTTAATTATGTAATATTAAAATTGCATTCTTCTTAAGAGCCATGCAATTAATTTTCGTCTGGGAATATTTTTAGATTTTGTTTTTGACGTCTTCGAAATTTAATTTTAATAAACTTTCTTTTTCTATTTGTTTTAGATGACATTCATATCGGAAACTTTGCTATACCCGTCTACCTGCAGGTTAATTGCTCGGTAAGTTCTTTCGGCCTATTAAACTTTTAATATTAATAGGACCTTCAGGGTACATTTTAATAAGAACTTATCGTAGATCGTACATATGTACGTATATTTTTATTTAAACTGAATATGTACACAAAATCTACATACAGGCATTGTGTCGCCATCTCTTGAATAATTTCTCTAGTAGCATATGCCCAACAGATGGCAACATAATCCCTGTATGTGGACATTTTATTAACTGGGGGGTGCTTCGATTTCGTCACAAGATTTGTGAATTTTGGAGTGAATTCTTACCGTGACATCCGGATTTTTTATGAGCCTGTCGTTTAGTAACCATGTGAGTTTGGCAGGTGGGTAAGACCCTGACGTCTCACATTTTACAGTATGAGCCTTATTGACAGACATTAGCGCGTTGGGGGTGACAATCTTCACTTTATTTGGTTTAACTGTAACACAAAAATAATTATTTTACCCTTTCTTTATTGATACCACCAATTAGTTAATCTTATTTATGATTTAAACCATCCCTTAACTTGCAGGTCAAAATTATCTATGGGACAGATAAACAGATTGTTAAACAGTATTGAAATATTGCTTTTGCGTTTCTTCCTATAATTACATGTAACCACCCTTATAACCTAGTAGGTACCTGTAAAAATCTTGATAGAATAACTTTAAGCATCCGGAAATTTTGGTTTTGAATCCATTGAGCTGCCCCATCACAATTGGGAAAACAAACAATGAACATGTAGAAAAATTTAGCGTTAATTTTCATTCTAATTGAAATTCCGCGCTCAGGATACTGTTCCCGTTACGTAGGTGGATAGAAGCGCAATTTAGTTTAGTTTTGTTTTGTTTTCAAAGCCGCGGCAACCGTTCGTAACATGATAGAATGAAAACAAAGGTGGAAATTAAATGTGTAAGCCACCGTGCGCGTTACCTACGTATACGAACGTATATTTATTCGTTTAGGAGGTGAAGTTGGTTATCAACGGGCTCAATAATGTATCATATCTGAAAAATGCCCACAACTAGAAACCGAAGAACTAGTTTGAATTACAAATCAAGCAAAAACAAATAACCAGAAATCAAAACTGACCGCTTGTGCGGCCTTTTAATTTGCACAATATCCACTGGAAATACCCTGCACATCCACTAAGTCTGAGAGCAAGGTTAAGGATACTAGCACAGTCTTTGTTGACGTAGTTTGCGCCTTAAAGCTTCCCCAAAAAAGGCGTAATGAATGTCCAACTGAGCTGTCAAAAGCGCGATAGACACTCGTGTCTCTGTGTGCGCCAATAAGAATTGAAGTACCGGCGGTATCCTTAGCGACGACGATAATAATGAGAGAGAGAGAGCTGCGCACGCAGTATTTGCGCATATATACACGTCATCACAGAGGCCCCTTTTCATTGTAGACGCTATATAGCACATTTTCAAGTGTTTTGGGACAAGACGCTCTTTAAATTCGTGATTTGAATACAAAATACGTTGATGTTTTTGAAAATAGACGCAGATAAATAAAATGTAAACAATTGAGACTTGTTTTGAAGACGTGACCAGGACCCGAATAATTTTTAAATTAAGGATAAGTCAGAGAACACTACCAAAGTCAGGTTTCAGTAACAAAAAAATAAATATAAACAAATTTCAAATTTAATTCCTTCAGAGTAATGTTTACTAAATCTAATTAGTTATTAACCAGACCATTTATCTGTAGGGACGTTAAATGGGCAGTTATACTAGGGTAAAGTGTATTATATTAATTTACTTACGGTAGACCACAAGTCTGACGTCTTTATTTAGGGTTCCGGCAATTTCAGCGGATGTCGCCTTACATTCCAACTTGTTCCCCCTCAGGGACCGTTCTACTTTGCTTATAGTCAACTGATTCACTGTAGTAAAGGATTCCCTAGACGTATCCACCACGCTGTCTAAGACGGTGCCGTTATGCCACCACGTTAACGACGGAGGCGGTCGACCTGCAAACGCCGTTAACTAAAACTTTTTTTAACCCCCTTGATAGCATTTATATGGTTCAACAACGCCCAAAAGTTTTCCCCCTTACATTGCTCAATATAAATTGATAAAATAATTAAAGGAAGGAAGAATTTTTTAAAACTATTGATTGATTGAAGCTTTCATAAGGGATAATGAACACCACATCAAATTATTGAATCGTTGTGGCTTGAAAAAATACAAATTGTTGTCCTGAATAATGGGTTTGTACGAAAATAGACGATAACTGTACCAGTTATTGAAAACTAGCGAGAGTATCTACATCTTTGTTATTTTGTTTGTTCAATATATTATACTTCGATCAGTTGAGTTCGGATCAGCAAAAACAGCGGGTGAATAAATTTAAACATTCTAAGTAAGACGCAACCTCCACAGAGAAGAAAAAGATAAATAATGAGCTAAACTAAGGAGCCTAATTTGAATAACAAATTTACCTCCGGTAACTTGGCATGACAGGAACAGTTCCTGACCCTCCAGAAACGGCCCTGCTTCGTCAACAACTTCTCTGCCTTTAGAATCGAAAATTTGTGGCGGCGAGGGCTGAACTACAACAAGAAAAAAAACAGAAACGTCATTTTTTTTTTCACAAAACTACATAGATAACAAAGAATTATAAGGGCTTGGGATTCAATTCCCCTTTTTTTTTAATATCCTAAAAGGCATAATATATTAATATATGTATGAACCCTAGTATCAAATGGAATGTTCCTTTATTTTATTTGAAGCCATTACTTTATTAAATGTATGGCCCATTCTCTAGCGATTTTTTTGTTAGAGGATACATCTATTTGAATATTTAGAGTTCTTTTCAAAAAATGATAAAGTTCACTTTTTTGCTAATTCTGATGGAAAAATAATTGCAGACATAAAAAGTTATAAAACGATAAGGAAAGGAATAGGGATAGGGGTTGAAGTTTAATCAACCTTTATCGATAGTTTTTGAGTAAAATAATAAAATACTCAGAGCTTTAAGGGGTAAAGAGTTCATTTATTATAAAAACAACACCAACGTTTCGGTTCAGATGTGAACCTTTATCAAGGTGGTTTTTTGTGTTATATTTTAAGAAACATAAGCTGTATATTTGGTGTAATAGTACGATTAACCCCAAACAACATTTAAAACGATAAAACAATAATTATTATTACTACTAAAAACTTGTATAAATAAAATAATAAATAAATAAGTTATGTTAAAAACGTTTACAGAAAAAAAAAAAAAGTTTTTGAGTAAAGTTGGAAAAAAATTGGCTTTGAAGTATTGGAATTTCGCGAAACTGAAATACCTCTACATATACCCTATAAAATCTAACATTCCATGTGCATGAAAAAATCAACGTTGTCAAGAGCCCTATGTCAATATGATTAATATGTTACGGATAAAATCTACAGTAGAATTATTTTATCTTTGCCATCACGTGAGTCGTTCTTGGTTTAAGTGGAAATATTATGAAATATATCTGTATTTATTCTAGCCATGCAGAAAAAGTGCAGTGGAAACAAAACGTATGTTCTTTACGAAGAAAAATAATCATGACTTTATTAAATTTTTCTAGTATTTAATACTAGAATTCTCATAAAATGTACTTTTGGTGGTATGAAACAATTTTTCATTCTTTCTAATTATTACTTAGTATTAGAATAATCAAGCTAAATAAGTCTAGACATTTTTAGGGTTTCGCACCTCAAAAGGAAAAAGCGGAACCCTTATAGGATCACTTCGTTGTCCGTGCGTCCGTCCGTCCGTCTGTCAAGACCCTTTTTATCAGGAACGCGTGGATGGATCAAGCTAAACTTTATACCAAATACTCAGGTCTATTTTCCCTTGCAGCTATGAAAAAATCAAACTTCTAAGCCAACGCAATCAAAAGATACAGCCGTTTATGCCGCAAATTTCCGCAAATTTTCGAATCAAAAACTACAGGGTACTTCCCGTGAACTCAGAATCTTGAAATTTGGTACGAAGCAATGTTTTATAGCACAGATAAAGGAAAAATTGCGAAAACCGTAAATTTTTAGTTACATCATATAATAAAAATATTTTTAATAATTTTAAAGTTACTACCCCTTTCCTCATGAACGCGTAGAGGTATTAAATTGAAATTCATATCAAATACTCAGGTCTATAATACCTTTAAGCTGTAACAAAATCAAACTTCTATGTCAACGCAATAAAAAGAAACAGCAATTTAAGCCGCATATTTTCAAACTCGCAACTACTCGCAAGGGAATCAAAACCTAAAAGGCACTTCCAGTCGATTTAGAATCTTGAAATTTGGCATGAAGCAATGTTTTATAGCACACATAAAGGAAAAATTCCGAAAACCTTAAATTTTTAGTTAGATCACATATATACAGGTTTGTACGGAACCCTCGGTGCGCGAGTTCGACTCGCACTTGGCCGGTATTTTTTCTCTTCCTCTCGATTATTTTATCGTGTCGTTAAGAAAAAAATACTAGAATGAGAATAGTTTAGTAAAATTAGTGATAAGAACTGTCAAAATTATTTTCTAATCAAGTCAATTTTATTAGAATTCAGTCTAAACACCGAACGTAGATTGGCTAGACATTTTTAGTAAAATCTCATTGAGCGTCTGGTCGTCCATATAATTGACAGATTTTTTAGTCATGTTTGCTACATTTGACATATGTACACTGAGAGGACGTTAATTCGTTTTCTTAAATGGCAACGTCGCGCCTTTTCGATCTGTGTGTTGTCGATAATGTAAGAAACAATAATATTGCGAGCAGAATCGCATCTATTGCTCGCTAGTTTCGTGGCTGTTTCAATGTTTACATACTTAATATACAGGGTCTTTCAAGTTGATGGGCTATTAGTATATGAATTAGTAGAATGAATTCAATTCTGAAACTTGGGCTCATTTGGTTATTGTTTATGCCGCTTCTTTTAAAAATATTTTCAATTTCGATTTACATCCGGTTATACCGGAAGTAGATGTTAATTTTCTTATTTTAAATGGAATGACATACTTTTTTTACATTTTCCGATAGAAAGTCTGAATTCATGCATATTTTATACGAGGCACTACTCCGAAAATATTGATGGATTTTGAATTATTTCATTTTTTTCAAAATTTTTGACATCTGCACGTTAACATTTCAAAAACCGTAATTCAATTAATTTTTGAGATTTTGCTTTATAACTCGTAACAATCATTTAAAACTATTCACATTATCGAAAAAAATTGTGATTTTTAACTAAAATGTACAGGGTGTTCAAATTTTGTGGTCAAAGTTGGTCAACTTCAAAGAGGCATAAGTCAATTTTTTAAATAGAATGACCCATTTTTGACTACATATTCGAATTCCTCAACGAATTTGGTGTCTTTTGATATGGGACTATCGTATAACTTTGCTTATACTTCTTGAGAAAATCTACAATTTAAGTATGTCATTCCATTTAAAATCTCAAAAATTAATTGAATTACGGTTTTTTAAATAACGTGCACATCAAAAATTTAGAAAAAATTAAATAACTCAAAATCCATCAATATTTTCGGAGCAGTGCCTTATATATAAATGTAAAAAAAAAGTACGTCATTTCATTTAAAATAAGAAATTTAAGATCTACTTCCGGTATAACCAGATGTAAATCGAAATTGAAAATATTTTTAAAAGAAGCGGCATAAACAATAACCAAATGAGCCCAAGTTTTAGAATTGAATTCATTCTACTATTTCATATACTAATAGCCGATCAACTTAAAAGACTCTGTATATTAAGTATGTAAACATTGAAACAGCCACGAAACTAGCGAGCAATAGATGCGATTCTGCTCGCAATATTAGTGTTTCTTACATTATCGACAACATACAGACCGAAAAGGCGCGACGTTGCCATTTGATAAGATAACTATTGGGAACGAATTAACGTTCTCTCAGTGTACGTGTTCTTTTTGTTCCTATGTCTTATTGGGATGTTTCAAGCGTTTGCAACGATCTTAAATCTCTTTTCAGTTTTTAAATATTTGTCGTTTTTTATTTGGGTATTTCGTTTCTGTACAGCGGTGTGATTCGAACCCACCCTACACTCTGCGGAGGTTCGCAGCGCATCGCCTAACCGATTGGGCCACGGCGTCATCCACGTACATGTATTAATTTCCATGCACCTCATTTAGGTCACGGGAAAGAAAAAATAAAATAATTCGATCTAGTTTAGTTAAGGATAGATGCACCTTTGTTTGTTGTTTTCACCTAAATTTGATCAAAGTTGACTTTATTGTCACAAACGTAAACATAAACAACATTGCAAAAAAAACTTTGAATCCTTGTAATGTCCTTTCAAACGGAGATACAACTGCTAGTTGCAGTTAGCTGCAAGTTTAGTTTCTTTATTTCTTCCTTCCTGTTATGTTCTAACAATAAGTGTTGCTGTGTAGGAATTTAACTTTAGTTTAGTGTCAGTTACAGAAACTTTTTGACGATACCATGCGCTCAGCTCAGCTTCGGATAAAAATAGAGGTCCGCTGAAATATTTGTTATGGCAAAAAAGTTCGATTACGTTTCTTGTAATTTTGCGGTTCGATTCTAGCGTTTGTTTTAAATTCCAACTGCACCGGGGCAGTTTACTTTACGAACAATAGAAGTTGGAAAAGAAGAGTTAACCGCCGCAGAAGCCTTAATAAATGTTTCAGTTTCCAATTTATATACTTACACAAGCATCCCTTCTAATATATGTAAAGTATTTTTGAGCTGTAGGTAGGTAATTCTGATGTTGCTAAATATAAACTAATAATTTTACGATCTGAACTAGAAATGATGAAGGAAATCAATTTTAGAATTTCGCATAAACATACCTATCGGTATTTATTTAGCACGTGTGCCTATAAAGTTTGGCGTAGATTCAAATTTTATTTTGTCACCGGAAATATCCAAGCAAACAGATTGGGTGACCTGCAAAGTACATGCTAATCCATCTACGTAACGCATAGGTCCGTTGATTTGAGAAGTACATACACTGTGGAGGCGTAAAGTGAAATTACCGCGGGGTCAGTGTCAGGAATGCCACATGTGTTCTAATTTTAAAACGTAAATATTGACTGTAATGAAAATAAAAGGCCTTTATATGCGCCACATAATGCCTAACGAATTACCGTTTTTTGTATAAACTTCTCCGGTTACCGTTCTCCGTAAAGATCGCTTAATAACCCAGCTGTTGAAATAACAAAAAGTTTATCCTTTACCGCTAATGATGGTATAATGTTGATGATGACGTGTCGAAAGCAGTCATCCCAAGATTCCAAAAAATGCTCAGTCAAATACTTCAAGAACAACTTCATAACACAAAACAGAAGTCAAATTTAATCTTATGATCGATTGTCTTATTTTTACCTTCAATTAAATCAGAAAAAAATTATATTATGACTTTTAACTAGCGTATTGTTGCTTCAAACTGAAAACAAATTATTCCCATGAGGTCATCTACCGCCAGAGATTTTTTAAGAAGGCGACGCTCGCGCAAGTGACACGCGGCTGGCGCTTGGTTTACGACGATGCAGATGTAAAGGTAGTTCAGTATCTCGTGATTCACAAAATGTTCGAGAGAATCAAATTTAATTTTGTAAATTCTGTGTCAGTAATACGAGCTCTAACAACTAAACGTTTTGAATACCGGAGTTTCGAAGACATTTGTTGTCCTCTGGATTTCTTTGGCTAAGATAAGAGAAGATCCCTACACAAAATATTTTATTATACTTGAATTTAAATTAAATTAGGGAAATTGATTTGAAATTATTCGACCAAAAGTTTAAGAAACGAGAAACTATATTGGGGTGAGGGAAGAAGGTCGATGGAAGAATGTGTGGAATTTTTGAATGAGTAAGGAGATGTGCTGAGCGTATTAAGGGAAATATTGGGAAGAAAGGAGCTGTGGAAATGGAGTGAAAGAGATGAGGAGTTTTAAGGGAATGCCAGTGGATTGTGTAACCTTAAATGAGATTTTTAAACTGTTGATATTGGGGAGTTCTGGGAAGGGAATTGCATCGGGGCGAGTTTATCATAAAGGGAAGAGGGATGACCCTTTGTTTCTTCTTTTGTGTCATTCTTGAGGGATGCAAATTGTTTTTTTTTTCTGGCGTTACGTAAATTGTTGACTTTTAATGCAATAAATTAAATGAAAAAAACCTTATTAAAAAAAGCTTTTATTTATAGATATGCTCTAAAAAGAAGAAATAAAATTTCCTTTTAAAATTTTAACTATCAACTTATAACCTCGTTATATATAATTTATACGATCATAAAAGCTTGTCGCGAGGTTTGCTGAAATTTAAAAAAAATTAAACTTAGCAGATTAAGTTACTCAATTAAATAGGTACTAGCTTATTTACACAAGTAAATCGCGCAACAAGCTTTTATGATCATATAAATTGTGTATAATGAGGTTATAAGTTGATAGTTAAAATTTTAAGGGGAAATTTTATTTCTTCTTTAAAAGCTTTTTTTAAAAAGGTTTTTTCCTTTTAATTTATTTTTTACTTTTTAGTTATCGCTGCCTAGGTTTCTGAGTCTGTTCATCTCAATCAACGCATCATTGTTTGATTTTGGAGTTGTCCTTCTCCTAGACAGGTTGCAGACCAATGCTGATAACGCCCATCTCGCCAAATCACACAAATCAAAGTTAATCAACCGATGTTACAGGCTCAAAAAATTCTACCACAAAAATAATCGAGATCTCTACACCAAATTTCAGGTGGATTAGAGCAACGGAGCTTATAATCACCATCTTTTTTTTAACCTGCCTTTTTATTCTCAGCGAAGCCTTTCATTTAATACTCCTACTATAAGAAAGCATAAAAAACTATAAAAGTCTGCCATATTGTATTAACAGTGATGTCAGAATATTTTGCTAATTATTCTCGGCAAGCCCTTTCATTTGATACCCATATTGCAGAAGTGCATAAAAAATAACTATTCCACCATCTTGGATGGTCCGCCATATTGGATTTAGAATGACGTCACACAGCTTATCGTGTATTGTCATCTAAACTAAACGTGTATACAAAATTTCAGCTCAATCGGTTGAAGATATCTGCTTCACAATTGAGTAACAAGAACAAACGTACATTGCAAGTTAAATAAAAGCTCTTAATAATTACAAACACATATTTACTATGCAGTCTTCTACTTATTAATGTCCAGTTATTGCAATTGAATTAAAAAAATAACTGATAAGGGCCATTTTTTATATTGCCACTAGTACAAAACCACGTGAAGTATTCACACACACATATATTTGTTACGATTGTTATTATTCATGTTTTTTAGAATCATTATGATGATGATTAATTACGTATTTTTTCCTTGAAATAAATAAATTTGTTAAACTTAACAACGATGTGTGCTGATGTTCTTGGAAATGCCGTTTATATAGAAATATCTAACGAAATAACTAAATTATAATTGCGAATAATTAGCAATATTAGGTTTTGTAATATATGAGACAGTAGTCGGAGTAAAATTTACAGTTGACGTAAACTATCTGACTTGTGCGGTTTTATTGGGAGATACTTATTTTCACAACACGTTACATTACATTATTATTGGCAACCACATTTAGAAAGGAATGCGAATTTCAGGAATTAATTCTCGTTACTCACATAATTTTAACTATGACGATCCCTAATCCTTTTGTAAGTATCAAGTTCGATTTTATTTTGAGGAATTAATTTCAAAAATTTGAAGCATCAAGAATTTTTGTACGAAAAATTTTTTTTTAAAATTATACAGAAAGAAGTAGATACTTATATTATATAAAATAACTAGCAGCAATACCTGGCGTTGCTCCGGTAAGAATATATTACACGTTTGATGGAACATTCTAGAATATTCGCGAATTTAAAACTATCAAGAACATCCCATAATGATTCAAAACATTTTCTATCTTTTTTTTACACTCTGAAACATTCTTGAATGATCTTCAAGATTCTGGAACATTCTTGAACATTGCTAAATCATTAAATTAATATCTTGATTGTTACGATGATAACACTGACGAAAAGTCACTAAATTTCGGTTTATAACCATCAGACATCGAAATTTCTAGTACTAAAACACTCTAGAACATTCAAATAGTCTGTTCTTTTCAATTTGTCGAAATCACTTAATTTTTTTGGTCACTGTTCGCTCTTGTTTCCAATTGATCTTCACTCGACTGCAAGCACAATTTAACTGACGAAAAGTCACTGAATGTTGATTTACTTATATATCATCAAACATCGAAATTCCTAGTACCAGAACACTCTAGAATATTTAGATGTATGTACATCACTTTGAAATGTAGATGTACACTTTTTGAAACTTTCTAGATCATTCAAGAAATTTTTAGAACTTTTAAGTCGATAATAGCAGTTTGCTCTCATTTTAGAATTTTTTAGATCATTTCAGAAAATTAGAGATCTTTCCGGAAGTCCTTATGACTTAAAAAAGGACAGAAATATTTCTTTTGACCTTTCTGCCACCTACAACCACCCACTTCCACCCACCGCGTCCAAACTCCCTTACTCCCACCTGGAGACCAAGGGTTATTTACCACCCCAACAGGAAGTTGATTGGAGTAGGTAGAGATAGAGAAAGCCCTGTCTTTACGTACGAACATTAGCATTTTATATATATATTTAGATTTAGATTTAGGGTTCATTATTTTTAAGGCGCTTATAACTATATATCGGTTATTGCGACGAAATGTTGATATCCTGTAGAGAAATATAATATTTGTGGTCTATAAAAACATCGGATATTATGGCAACATTCAGGATGACATTTGAGTTCAGTTACACTACAAGAAGTTTTTGAAATTTACGTAATTATTAATCACTTTTTATTTAGTTAAGACGTTTTTATTTTGGAGATAAAGAATATTCTATCTTTTAATTTCTGCTAAATTGATTGAGTTATTTTTAAAACAATCGACTATAATATTCCTTTTGTAATTACTTTCAGTAGATAAACAAACATCTAAAGTTACAAAGTTTGCTTCGTGGCGTAAGTGATCAATTTTGAAAGTGCATTGTATATATAAAGGTATCTATTTTATTGGTAGAATATCTGGGTTAAGAGTCAGCCACTTCGCTGAAATCAGCATTTCGATTTTTACTTTTATATAAAAGTTTCCTACTTTAATATCTAAGTTTAGTAATTTTACAAACTATCATTACACTTTGTGTAATTTTCATGGAGCACTTTGGAAATAACAATTTGATCGATAGCCAATAAAATTTAGCATTATGTATCTATTGTTATCGATAGAAGTAAGTATATAGGTAATAGATAATAAAAATCAAATATTAATCTAACCTACTAACGTTAAGTTGATCTTGAAGTTTCTCGTCGGCGAGTTACTGAAGTCGACTCGGCATCGGAAAGTGCCCTCGTCCTTTTCCTTCACGTTCCGTATCCTTAGTCGAGCTCTCGACGGTTCGCCATCGGTTATGAAAGTTGAACGTAACCCCAGGTCATCCGTTGTTGATAAGTGAACCGATTTGTTCAGGGGACTCCCTCTAGCTAGTATACTGAAACAGAAACTCCGGTCATTCATTATTTCTTGTTACGAAGGCTAACGAAATCTTAAGCTCCAGATTTATCAAACTTGGTAAGGATACCGCTGCGCCACTTCCGATAAACGATTTTAGCTCTAAAATATCGCCTCACAACCGCTTATATGATATCGCTAAACCTCAACGAAAACGTGAAACCGATACATCCAAAAATAATAAGATTAGAACGAGTTTCAGAGTAACTTCTATCTATCTATTGATTTTATTACAAGAAATTATTAATTAATATAGTGCCGCCACTGATAGTGGCCCACGGCATTTGCGCAGCGACCTACGTACACTCATAACATTTATATTATAAAAATAGAAGAAATTATGGTAGTGCCCTTCGGCAGTTGTGTGCTTGGGTTTCTTTAGACAAAGGGGATTGTTTTGGGCTGCATAATATGCAGCTGTGCTGTAGCAAGTGTGTTCCGCGATAAACAATAGAATATCGGATCTAGTTTTCTTTATGCTCTAATTATGCATCAGGTAAACGGAGTAGAGCATTACAATTCCATCCTGGTTAGCCGCAAGCATTATCCGGTTAAACATATGCATGCATATAGACAATTACCAGCAGCAGGAAGCTAAGACACACCGCGGTACCCTACTATATATGTATATGTATGTGTGTGTGAGGGAATGGGGATAGTTGTAAATCATCAGAGTGGCCACGGCAGGCGCATAGAAGTGCTGAACGTAGCAGCGCCGGCACCGGGAGCCAGAAACACAGTGGGAAACTAAAAGGTGCGGCTTACAACTGCCAAAATGTGCTGCCCTTGCATGGTAATACATCCCGAAATCGCCGAACCAAACTTCCTCCACACTATATCACGCGGTTCCTGCAGGAGATGTCCCTTTTTGTTGAAATTTGCAGTCCTTCGTTCACACATCAGAAGAATGTGAAAGTACCGAATATTTTAATGTCCCGGAAATACAATTTTTCGATTTTAAAACCGCTCTTACATCGCATTGTCAAATATAACCGACGATTTTACCACTAAAATACAAATGGAACATTCTTCAGGCAATAAATCTACCCTTACATCCCTCACGATCGATTAATATGTTTGAAAGATGGAAAGAACCTGAGAAGGGTACTGAAACTTCTTAAATGCAGCAGAGCTGTATGGGTTGCCTAAGTAAATCAGTGCTGCACGTCCTACAGCACAGAGAAGAGAAACATTTACGGTTCCTCAACACAGTGGAAGAATGTAGACGGTCTATTTTCTTAATAAGGGATGTTAAGAGTAGCCCTTACGTACATATATTTTTCTAATTCCTCATCATAGTATTTTCTGGAAGATATTGTCTTATTAAGTAACCCTTGGTCCTTCACAATCGATAATTAAGTTTTGAAAAATGCATGAAAAGACAAAGAATGTGTTAAAACTTCCTAAATACAGAAGAGCTATATAAGTTGCCTACATAAACCAGTGCTGCACATGCTACAGCACATTGGAGAGAAGCATTTACGATTGCCTGTTCTCATCAGAGGGGATTTTAAGAGTAGCCCTTAAGAATATCTATTTTCTAATTCCTCATGATACTACTTTCTGGAACATCATGTCTTATAAAGTAACATTTGGTCCTTCACAATCGATAAGTAAGTTTTGAAAAATACATGAAAAGACGAAGAATGTGTTAAAACTTCCTTAATACAGAAGAGCTAAATAAGTTGCCTACATAAACCAGTGCTGCACATGCTACAGCACATTGGAGAGAAGCATTTACGATTGCCTGTTCTCATCAGAGGGGATGTTAAGAGTAGCCCTTAAGAATATCTATTTTCTAATTCCTCATGATAGTACTTTCTGGAACATCATGTCTTATAAAGTAACATTTGGTCCTTCACAATCGATAAGTAAGTTTTGAAAAATGCATGAAAAGACGAAGAATGTGTTAAAACTTCCTTAATACAGAAGAGCTAGATAAGTTGCCTACATAAACCAGTGCTGCACATGCTACAGCACATTGGAGAGAAGCATTTACGATTGCCTGTTCTCATCAGAGGGGATGTTAAGAGTAGCCCTTAAGAATATCTATTTTCTAATTCCTCATGATAGTACTTTCTGGAACATCATGTCTTATAAAGTAACATTTGGTCCTTCACAATCGATAAGTAAGTTTTGAAAAATGCATGAAAAGACGAAGAATGTGTTAAAACTTCCTAAATACAGAAGAGCTATAAGTTGCCTACATAAACCAGTGCTGCACATGCTACAGCACATTGGAGAGAAGCATTTACGATTGCCTATTCTCATCAGAGGGGATTTTAAGAGTAGCCCTTAAGAATATCTATTTTCTAATTCCTCATGATAGTACTTTCTGGAACATCATGTCTTATAAAGTAACATTTGGTCCTTCACAATCGATAAGTAAGTTTTGAAAAATGCATGAAAAGACGAAGAATGTGTTAAAACTTCCTAAATACAGAAGAGCTATATAAGTTGCTACATAACAGTGCTGCACATGCTACAGCACATTGGAGAGAAGCATTTACGATTGCCTATTCTCATCAGAGGGGATTTTAAGAGTAGCCCTTAAGAATATCTATTTTCTAATTCCTCATGATAGTACTTTCTGGAACATCATGTCTTATAAAGTAACATTTGGTCCTTCACAATCGATAAGTAAGTTTTGAAAAATGCATGAAAAGACGAAGAATGTGTTAAAACTTCCTAAATACAGAAGAGCTATATAAGTTGCCTACATAAACCAGTGCTGCACATGCTACAGCACATTGGAGAGAAGCATTTACGATTGCCTATTCTCATCAGAGGGATTTAAGAGTAGCCCTTAAGAATATCTATTTTCTAATTCCTCATGATAGTACTTTCTGGAACATCATGTCTTATAAAGTAACATTTGGTCCTTCACAATCGATAAGTAAGTTTTGAAAAATGCATGAAAAGACGAAGAATGTGTTAAAACTTCCTAAATACAGAAGAGCTATATAAGTTGCCTACATAAACCAGTGCTGCACATGCTACAGCACATTGGAGAGAAGCATTTACGATTGCCTATTCTCATCAGAGGGGATTTTAAGAGTAGCCCTTAAGAATATCTATTTTCTAATTCCTCATGATAGTACTTTCTGGAACATCATGTCTTATAAAGTAACATTTGGTCCTTCACAATCGATAAGTAAGTTTGAAAAATGCATGAAAAGACGAAGAATGTGTTAAAACTTCCTAAATACAGAAGAGCTATATAAGTTGCCTACATAAACCAGTGCTGCACTGCTACAGCACATTGGAGAGAAAAAAAAAAAAAAAAAAAAAAAAAAAAAAAAAAAAAAAAAAAAAAAAAAAAAAAAAAAAAAGGGGGGGGGGGGGGGGGGGGGGGGGGGGGGGGGGGGGGGGGGGGGGGGGGGGGGGGGGGGGGGGGGGGGGGGGGGGGGGGGGGGGGGGGGGGGGGGGGAAAAAAGCATGAAAAGACGAAGAATGTGTTAAAACTTCCTAAATACAGAAGAGCTATATAAGTTGCCTACATAAACCAGTGCTGCACATGCTACAGCACATTGGAGAGAAGCATTTACGATTGCCTATTCTCATCAGAGGGGATTTTAAGAGTAGCCCTTAAGAATATCTATTTTCTAATTCCTCATGATAGTACTTTCTGGAACATCATGTCTTATAAAGTAACATTTGGTCCTTCACAATCGATAAGTAAGTTTTGAAAAATGCATGAAAAGACGAAGAATGTGTTAAAACTTCCTAAATACAGAAGAGCTATATAAGTTGCCTACATAAACCAGTGCTGCACATGCTACAGCACATTGGAGAGAAGCATTTACGATTGCCTATTCTCATCAGAGGGGATTTTAAGAGTAGCCCTTAAGAATATCTATTTTCTAATTCCTCATGATAGTACTTTCTGGAACATCATGTCTTATAAAGTAACATTTGGTCCTTCACAATCGATAAGTAAGTTTTGAAAAATGCATGAAAAGACGAAGAATGTGTTAAAACTTCCTAAATACAGAAGAGCTATATAAGTTGCCTACATAAACCAGTGCTGCACATGCTACAGCACATTGGAGAGAAGCATTTACGATGACAGAACACACTGGAGGAGTATGGACTGCCTATTCTAATCACAGGGGATGTTAAGAGTAGCCCTTAAGAACATCTGTTTTCCTAATTCCTCATAATAATATTCTCTGGAACATCCTGTCTCATTAAGGCACCCATGATCCTTCACAATTGATAAGTGAGTTTTGAAAAATGGAGAAACACTTGACGAATGGGTTGCAACTTCACAAATGCAGAAAAGCAATAAGAGTTGCCCACATACCATAGATCAGTGGAGCAGTGTGAATCACTATAGGGGAAGCTTAAAGTGACCCTTTACATTTTCTATTTATCTGCTTTCGCATGACACTATTTTCTACAATATTCTACGTCCATGTGACACCCATAATTGAAGGTATTTCACGACGTCATCGATTCCGATAAAGTTTGTTGATGGTTTGTATTTTGCCAAAATTTATGCATAGACGAAACATACCAAGTTTGAGTCAGTTACAGATATTTGAATTGTGAAACTGTCGTTTTTGACGTGCCACGGTGGCGGAATATTCGATTTGATACCTCGCGCTCACATATGCTCCCTTAACGAAGATTGATGGGTTAAAAGGTAGTGAAGCTTCTGTTTCGAACAGCTAAAAACACAGCGATACGGTACCAGTCTGCCAAGCGTCAAATTCAAGTTCACACTTATACAATTAATTGCCATTAATTAATTTGGAAAAGCCGACGACGCGACCAACTGCATTACACGGGGTTAATATCCATTTGTCGTGTTTCAATTTTAAACTTACCCTCCCAGAACAATACCACAGGCCTTGTGTCCTTTTAGGCAATCTCTTATTTGTGATGAAACATTCTAAAATACTTTACAGGGAAGAATATGATCCTTTTTTAATTTTTGGGACTGCTTATAGTCCTGCGAGTGTCTATTCCCTTAGTCCTAGATTATAAAATCTTTTCTAGAAATCAATATGTTCTGTGTGTCGTTGTTCTGTTTCTCTGCATATTTGTCCTACGTACCTATATGTTGTTTGTTGCATTTAACTTTGCGTGTTTGCAGAAGTATCTTTTTTATTAATCTTTCTTGTGATATTTGCAGTCTGCCTTCGAAAAATGAAATGAACTTTGTTATTATGTACTGTATTCAAACATTTACTACGTAGGTACGTAGTTTCCAGCTTATTTACCTACTCCAGCTGATTAGATCTCCGCTGTTTGCTTTCGAGGAGACAACAACCTCACACAAATTAATAAAGCTCGTTTAACAAAAAATAAATTAAATTCCTTCTTTTTTCTTCTTTCTTGGGCAAGCTCCTTCAGTTAATATTCTTTTTATATTACCTCAAGGCTTAAAGTCCACAATATTATATCGTATTTGCTGTTGTAATGGATCAGCTGTTTTTTTGGCACTTATTCAGATCTAATAGAAACAAGTCGCGTGAATTCTAATAATAAATACGAAAACGTTCTAGATGCGTAACCTGAAAACGTTTTCTGCCAACTGCATCACATACAACGTACAATGTATACACATATAATTTCGTATTTAATAGGTAGTGTAAACACATTATGCAGTTTTTATTTTATATCTTTGTATTTTACTCGAATATAAGTACTATACCCATAGGATGATAGAAAAATGAATGAACATAACGAATGGGAATAGTTTACTAAAGGCGAATCCTTTATAACCGCTGTAATGAAGACAGTCCTTATTTATATTGGTAGATGCCACGAATGAAAAATAAAAAAAGAAGACACTAATAACTGAGATAGTGGACATTAATGCTAGTTTTTACGTGGCCCGAAATATATCCTATTAGTCTATATCATAAAAACGTAGTTTGCTAGTAGTAAATCCGGAATGACCACAACTCGCCTTAACATTTAATGTTCATATACAAGTGCTTATGGCACCTACCCATACTTTATTTTTATTAATTTTTACAGAAACATACAGACCTGGCTGTTTTACGATTCATCAACGTCCGTCAAATTGCACATCTTTTTCTAAACCTGATTAACCATAAAAGTGAAATGAGCCACAGAAATCGTTCGGGTAACAACCACTGAAAATAACATACATACGTTATTTATCGTTAGGTTAAAAGGAGATATTACAAAACCTAATTCCAGTGTCAAGTACTTCTATTATAAAGCTGCCACTTCAGATCTTTTAATACCCTATTATCATGGATGAATGATTCAAGCAATAAAAATTGACGACCGGAAATATTGGATCATAAATCATTCAGCTAACAAGCCTATAAAAAAAAACATTTTTAGCAGTTTCTTAAATAACAGACGAATAGTTCACTATTCTTAAGGCCTAAATTAAGGCGTAAAGTTGTCATCATAAAATTTAGCTTCAGTGTCAATCAAAAAAGGTTGACTCATATGTAAGATTCAGGTGTCTTTTTATACCCTATGAGTATGGACGAATAATGCAGGTGATCAATATTGACGACCGGAAATATTGGATCATAAATCATTCAGCGAACAAGCCTATAAAAAAAAATTTTTTAGCAGCTTCTTAAATAACAGAAGAATAGTTCACTATTCTTAAGGCCTAAATTAAGACGTGAAGTTGGTATCATAAAATTTAGCTTCAGTGTAAATCAATAAAGCTTGACTCATATGTAAGGTTCAGGTGCCTTTTTATACCCTGTGAGTATGGACGAATAATGCAGGTGATCAATATTGACGACCGGAAATATTGGATCATAAATCATTCAGCGAACAAGCCTATAAAAAAAAATTTTTTAGCAGCTTCTTAAATAACAGAAGAATAGTTCACTATTCTTAAGGCCTAAATTAAGACGTGAAGTTGGTATCATAAAATTTAGCTTCAGTGTAAATCAATAAAGCTTGACTCATATGTAAGGTTCAGGTGCCTTTTTATACCCTGTGAGTATGGACGAATAATGCAGGTGATCAATATTGACGACCGGAAATATTGGATCATAAATCATTCAGCTAACAAGCCTATAAAAAAAAATTTTAGCAGCTTCTTAAATAACAGAAGAATAGTTCACTATTCTTAAGGCCTAAATTAAGACGTGAAGTTGGTATCATAAAATTTAGCTTCAGTGTAAATCAATAAAGCTTGACTCATATGTAAGGTTCAGGTGTCTTTTTATACCCTATGAGTATGGACGAATAATGCAGGTGATCAATATTGACGACCGGAAATATTGGATCATAAATCATTCAGCGAACAAGCCTATAAAAAAAATTTTTAGCAGCTTCTTAAATAACTGAAGAATAGTTCACTATTCTTAAGGCCTAAATTAAGACGTAACGTTGGTATCATAAAATTTAGTTTCAGTGTCAATCACTAAAGCTTGATTTATGTGTAAGATTCAGGTGACTGTTTATACCCTATGAGTATGGACGAATGATGCAGGTGTTGAATATTGACGACCGGTAATATTGGATCATAAATCATTTAGCGAACAAGCCTATACCTAAGAATATAACCAGAAAAATTCCTTAACAGTTTTTTTAAATAAGAGAAGAAAAGTCGGAAATTTTTCATACCAAACTTTTAAATATGTAAGTTAAGTGGTCTATATATGCATAAATATCAATGAAAGTGAATGACTGTCAGAAAAATATTGCATACGTTTTTATTTATTGAGATGTAGCCATCAGAGGATGTGATCCCCCAGTTCTGTGAGCCCTCTGAGTGAATATTTCACTGATTACTGTGACCGCATAATTCATAGAACCTTTTACAACTATTTGCTGCAATTATGAAAAGCACAAAATAAACATGACAAGTTACACTACATCATACAAAGGGCTGTGGCCTAATAATTTATCTGCTATTTCACATCACATTCGCGTTAACATAAAGGATAGTTATACATATATCAGTGGATACCAGTGTTACAACACACGTATCTACGTATACCCGCACATACGCACTCGAATACGTATACATTAATGCATAATGCATCGTACCATCCATCCATTAGTATTTATTGACAACGGTTGGACGATTGCAAACTAAACGTTTCTAATTAAAAATGCAGCGCCGCCGGAGAAAATTTATACATGTTGCGAATCGACGAAATATTTTAAACACAATCAGTTACTGGCATGGCTATTTAATCAACATTAATAACCGGGTGTTGCTCGTTGGATGGTCCGATTTGATAACTAACAAGCCATTAAGTAAATTTAAACCGATATTATCATTTACACCACACCAAGGTAACGTTAATTCCAAATAAATCACCCTGTATGTTTTTACAACCTTCCTTGATGAAGTGTGTGAGGGCCACCCCACAATCTACATACATTTGAACAAATTTTTGTGACTCTTATTATCTATAGAGTATTTAGTGTATCGACTTTATAACTGATCCATTTATAATAAATACTCTTGTGCAAACAGCCTTGTTCCTTGAGCTTTGGCCTACAGCTTTCTCATTTGCCTCCCCTTCCTCTGCAAGATTAAATAAAGTGGCATGTACGTATGTTGTGCAAGTTACATAGTTACTTATGGCTTAGGTACTTCCACCCCAGTTGACTAAATTTAGAACGGTGTAAGTTGCACTAATGATTTCTAAATGTTCAAATTAACGTAAAATTGAAAATAGAATTGCCTACCTGTATAATGGCACTCCGGCCGAGTCTTTGAACCAGAAAACCATATTTATAGAATCTTTGGGCGTAGGTGTTGTCAGATCGCACGGAAGTTCGACGTCTTTGCCAACAACGCCCCACACGACTTTCGCAGGCACTAGAACACAAAAACATTGAAATGTAAACTTGCGAAGTGAGTCATCTCAGAAAAACACTACAAAGTGGGGTAATTTCACTTTCCTTAATAAACAATTTATTTATTTTCTAAATTTTACTTACTTTAAAGTTTTAATAACTTTAGTCATGTTTGTTTTAACTTTTTCAATTCTTAAAACTTTTAATTTGGTAGAAGCTAAAAAAAAATCCTAAAATAATCTTTGTAGGTATTGTTTTTCTCTCTTATATAATTAATCACGAAAGTTCAATTATTTGTTTTAAGCTATTTATAATAAAATAATCTTTTAATTATAAGTACCTTATACAGGAACTAGGTTACGCCTGAAGCGATAGAAACGTAGGTAATTTGCATTCATGGCGATAATAATAACCCACCCTATCAGCCTAATTATCCCAACTTATTCTCTCTGTTCGAAGAAATGCTCCAGGATTATAAATAAATTTCGTAGATTATCCCAAATTGATTAATCATTCGTATATTAACGCAATTACAATTATAATTGTTAAATAATTAATAGAAAACATATTATGTACATGAGGTAGATCCAAAAATTAAAATTTCTCAAAAACTATTTTACCAACACAATTGATATTATAGGTGTATGCCCATTCTAATATTGAGTTAATTTGTTTTGTAGTCGGTGGTTTTATTTTTTGTTGGAGGTAAAGTAAACAAAAACAACCCTAGTTGGTTAGCACAGTGCTAATTACAACAGAACAGAGAGGTAATTAGTGTTATTCTAAAATAGTGAAGAGAGCGTGGAACCGTTAAGTTGCAACATAAAACTTCTGTGAGGCGAAATAATTAATTTTCAGTAAGCAGCCCCTAACTGAATCTATGTAAACCACACTAGCACGTAATACGAAAGCGCGGTGCTTGCTGTTTAAATCTCACTTTAATTTATTAATTAAAGTACAGACATCAGATAATTATAGTTTTATGAAGCGGCATCGTAGAAAATTAACGCCCTTGAGTCGCTATCAAATCTGCAAGCGTATTCCCCGTGCTGCGAACGTTTGCACATTCTACTTATTCCGTCCACCTTTTGCTATGAAAATTCAAATAATGAGCTTTACAGTCCTTCGGGTTAAAACATGGATTAAAATCTACTAGCGCGCGTTTGTCGGTTGAATTTTTAAAAATAAACCGCAAAATCCTCAGGAACGTGTTAATGTAACATGTTCAAATAGTGGGGAGATTAAAATAAGCGGGATTTCGTTCTTTATACGTTTTATATGTTGCTATGCACTAATTACATATATCTAGTGGTTTAATGAGGAACTCGACCAACCCTAGAAAACCGTAATAATGTCGGAAAATTGTACATGTATTCAGTAAATTAAACATTTTATTATTTGTCATAGTTCTAGTTGTTGTTGTTGTTGTTGTTATTGGCCAATCGGTCGACTATAATTAGTTTTATTGATGATACATACATACGTTGTCTTTAATTCAATCTAATTTCTTATAATAGATTTTAATAACCTGAACGTTAGTGAATATTTTAGTTATTTAATTCATTTAATACGGTAATCGATAACAATTTCTATAACTGGAGCATGTTAAGTAATCTAATCGGTTCTTTTCCGGACCAATAAAATTCAGCGCCGGACTAATGTATTATTCTATTTTAATTTTGTGATATCTACGTCTAAAAAGAAAAATAAAGTGGTGCATAGTCATGGACGTCAGATAGTTTATAAAGTTTATGAATTTAATAGAAATTTTATTTTAAAATTAGTTTGATTATTAGGAGCACCTTAGTCCGCCCCTGGTTGTATATATAGTAAAGGCAAAAAGATTACACGTTTCTTTGTCGGAATTTTTAATTAATTAATAATGTGATGAACTTGTGGCATTTATTTTTCAACCATATTATCTGAAATTTTGTCTTGAAATCTCGAAATTCTTTGAACAAAGAATAGAATGCCCCAGATATCTCTAAATGAAACTAAATAAAAATTAAATTAAGTCCGTGCCTGGCGCTTAAACCACAAGTTGAGTTGACAATTTTTTGTATTCTACATTGAAACACAAGAAAGTGCTACCAAAGAAAAGCAGTTTGATAATAGTTTTTTCCTTCCGTCCTTTGTCGAGCCAATAATCATTTAAAATTTCCCGGAAAACAAGGATAATATTCCCCAGTACTTAGGTACTTAAAAGAAAATCTGTATCTTCGCTTATTTTCTTCAAAGGTGCGAATTGGAAGTCGTTAGTTCTGAATCTTTGTCACTATTCCCTTTGATATTCCGGAATATCAGAAGAGTATTATCTTCCGCTTTTATTATCAATCCCTTTACCAATATAACTGCAGGTTACTGAACTGCTTGAAACTTTCCGAAGTTGTAAACACTTCGATTTGCCTTTGTTTCGATAGCTTTCTAATTTGTGCTCTATTGTCGAGAAATAAATTAATTTTCATCAGTAACTACCCGGTGTTTTTGAAATTATTCTACCACTCGCTTTGTTTTCGAAAGAATCAAAAACAAATCGTCTATTTCACATTTACTTCCGATGAGAAAAATCGCAGTTATGTTCAATAAAACTTCCATACTTTTTATTTAAATCCTTAAAATATTAATAATACAAAAAAAATAGGTTATCTGGGTAAAATATGCTTTCTGGATATAAGAAGTGTACGTTGGGTTGCATAATATAGTACTACTTAGTCTTAAATGACGTAAAATGTAAACACTTCTATTTGCCTTTGTTTCGATAGGTTTCTAATTTGTGCTTTATTGTCGAGAAATAAATTAATTTTCATCAGTAACTACCCGGTGTTTTTGAAATTATTCTACCACTCGCTTTGTTTTCGAAAGAATCAAAAACAAATCGTCTATTTCACATTTACTTCCGATGGGAAAAATTCCAGTTATGTTCAATAAAACTTCTATACTTTTTATTTAAATCCTTAAGATATTAATAATAAAAAAAAATAGGTTATCTGGGTAAAATATGCTTTCTGGATATAAGAAGTGTACGTTGGGTTGCATAATATAGTACTACTTAGTCTTAAATGACGTAAAATGTAAACACTTCTATTTGCCTTTGTTTCGATAGGTTTCTAATTTGTGCTTTATTGTCGAGAAATAAATTAATTTTCATCAGTAACTACCCGGTGTTTTTGAAATTATTCTACCACTCGCTTTGTTTTCGAAAGAATCAAAAACAAATCGTCTATTTCACATTTACTTCCGATGGGAAAAATTCCAGTTATGTTCAATAAAACTTCTATACTTTTTATTTAAATCCTTAAGATATTAATAATACAAAAAAATAGGTTATCTGGGTAAAATATGCTTTCTGGATTTAAGAAGTGTACGTTGGGTTGCATAATACAGTATTACTTAGTCTTAAATGACCTAAAATGTAAACACTTCTATTTGCCTTTGTTTTGATAGGTTTCTAATTTGTGCTTTATTGTCGAGAAATAAATTAATTTTCATCAGTAACTACCCGGTGTTTTTGAAATTATTCTACCACTCGCTTTGTTTTCGAAAGCATCAAAAACAAATCGTCTATTTCACATTTACTTCCGATGAGAAAAATCGCAGTTATGTTCAATAAAACTTCTATACTTTTTATTTAAATCCTTAGGATATCAAAAATTCTTTCTGGTTATAAGAAGTGTACGTTGGGTTGCATAATATAGTACTACTTAGTCTTAAATGACGTAAAATGTAAACACTTCTATTTGCCTTTGTTTCGATAGGTTTCTAATTTGTGCTTTATTGTCGAGAAATAAATTAATTTTCATCAGTAACTACCCGGTGTTTTTGAAATTATTCTACCACTCGCTTTGTTTTCGAAAGAATCAAAAACAAATCGTCTATTTCACATTTACTTCCGATGGGAAAAATTCCAGTTATGTTCAATAAAACTTCTATACTTTTTATTTAAATCCTTAAGATATTAATAATACAAAAAAATAGGTTATCTGGGTAAAATATGCTTTCTGGATTTAAGAAGTGTACGTTGGGTTGCATAATACAGTATTACTTAGTCTTAAATGACCTAAAATGTAAACACTTCTATTTGCCTTTGTTTTGATAGGTTTCTAATTTGTGCTTTATTGTCGAGAAATAAATTAATTTTCATCAGTAACTACCCGGTGTTTTTGAAATTATTCTACCACTCGCTTTGTTTTCGAAAGCATCAAAAACAAATCGTCTATTTCACATTTACTTCCGATGAGAAAAATCGCAGTTATGTTCAATAAAACTTCTATACTTTTTATTTAAATCCTTAGGATATCAAAAATTCTTTCTGGTTATAAGAAGTGTACGTTGGGTTGCATAATATAGTACTACTAAGTCTTAAATGACCTAAAATGTAAACACTTCGATTTGTCTTTGTTTCGATAGGTTTCTAATTTGTGCTTTATTGTCGAGAAATAAATTAATTATCATCAGTAACAACCCGGTGCTATTAAAATTTTTCTACCATTGGCTTTGTTTTCGAAAGCATCAAAAACAAATCGTCTATTTCACATTTACTTTCGATGAGAAAAATCGCAGTTATGTTCAATAAAACTTCTATACTTTTTATTTAAATCCTTAGGATATCAAAAATTCTTTCTGGTTATAAGAAGTGTACGTTGGGTTGCATAATATAGTACTACTAAGTCTTAAATAACCTAAAATGTAAACACTTCGATTTGTCTTTGTTTCGATAGGTTTCTAATTTGTGCTTTATTGTCGAGAAGTAAATTAATTTTCATCAGTAACTACCCGGTGCTTTTAAAATTTTTCTACCATTGGCTTTGTTTTCGAAAGCATCAAAAACAAATCGTCTATTTCACATTTACTTTCGATGAGAAAAATCGCAGTTATGTTCAATAAAACTTCTATACCTTTTATTTAAATCCTTAGGATATCAAAAATTCTTTCTGGTTATAAAAAGTGTACGTTGGGTTGCATAATATAGTACTACTAAGTCTTAAATGACCTAAAATGTAAACACTTCGATTTGTCTTTGTTTCGATAGGTTTCTAATTTGTGCTTTATTGTCGAGAAATAAATTAATTTTCATCAGTAACTACCCGGTGCTTTTAAAATTATTCTACCACTCGCTTTGTTGTCGAAAGCATCAAAAACAAATCGTCTATTTCACATTTACTTCCGATGAGAAAAATCGCAGTTATGTTCAATAAAACTTCTATACTTTTAATTTAAATCCTTAGGATATCAAAAATTCTTTCTGGTTATAAGAAGTGTACGTTGGGTTGCATAATATAGTACTACTAAGTCTTAAATGACCTAAAATGTAAACACTTCGATTTGTCTTTGTTTCGATAGGTTTCTAATTTGTGCTTTATTGTCGAGAAATAAATTAATTTTCATCAGTAACTACCCGGTGCTTTTAAAATTATTCTACCACTCGCTTTGTTGTCGAAAGCATCAAAAACAAATCGTCTATTTCACATTTACTTCCGATGAGAAAAATCGCAGTTATGTTCAATAAAACTTCTATACTTTTAATTTAAATCCTTAGGATATCAAAAATTCTTTCTGGTTATAAGAAGTGTACGTTGGGTTGCATAATATAGTACTACTAAGTCTTAAATGACCTAAAATGTAAACACTTCGATTTGTCTTTGTTTCGATAGGTTTCTAATTTGTGCTTTATTGTCGAGAAATAAATTAATTATCATCAGTAACAACCCGGTGCTATTAAAATTTTTCTACCATTGGCTTTGTTTTCGAAAGCATCAAAAACAAATCGTCTATTTCACATTTACTTTCGATGAGAAAAATCGCAGTTATGTTCAATAAAACTTCTATACTTTTTATTTAAATCCTTAGGATATCAAAAATTCTTTCTGGTTATAAGAAGTGTACGTTGGGTTGCATAATATAGTACTACTAAGTCTTAAATGACCTAAAATGTAAACACTTCGATTTGTCTTTGTTTCGATAGGTTTCTAATTTGTGCTTTATTGTCGAGAAATAAATTAATTTTCATCAGTAACTACCCGGTGCTTTTAAAATTATTCTACCACTCGCTTTGTTGTCGAAAGCATCAAAAACAAATCGTCTATTTCACATTTACTTCCGATGAGAAAAATCGCAGTTATGTTCAATAAAACTTCTATACTTTTAATTTAAATCCTTAGGATATCAAAAATTCTTTCTGGTTATAAGAAGTGTACGTTGGGTTGCATAATATAGTACTACTAAGTCTTAAATGACCTAAAATGTAAACACTTCGATTTGTCTTTGTTTCGATAGGTTTCTAATTTGTGCTTTATTGTCGAGAAATAAATTAATTTTCATCAGTAACTACCCGGTGCTTTTAAAATTATTCTACCACTCGCTTTGTTGTCGAAAGCATCAAAAACAAATCGTCTATTTCACATTTACTTCCGATGAGAAAAATCGCAGTTATGTTCAATAAAACTTCTATACTTTTTATTTAAATCCTTAGGATATCAAAAATTCTTTCTGGTTATAAGAAGTGTACGTTGGGTTGCATAATATAGTACTACTAAGTCTTAAATGACCTAAAATGTAAACACTTCGATTTGTCTTTGTTTCGATAGGTTTCTAATTTGTGCTTTATTGTCGAGAAATAAATTAATTTTCATCAGTAACTACCCGGTGCTTTTAAAATTATTCTACCACTCGCTTTGTTGTCGAAAGCATCAAAAACAAATCGTCTATTTCACATTTACTTCCGATGAGAAAAATCGCAGTTATGTTCAATAAAACTTCTATACTTTTTATTTAAATCCTTAGGATATCAAAAATTCTTTCTGGTTATAAGAAGTGTACGTTGGGTTGCATAATATAGTACTACTAAGTCTTAAATGACCTAAAATGTAAACACTTCGATTTGTCTTTGTTTCGATAGGTTTCTAATTTGTGCTTTATTGTCGAGAAATAAATTAATTTTCATCAGTAACTACCCGGTGCTTTTAAAATTATTCTACCACTCGCTTTGTTGTCGAAAGCATCAAAAACAAATCGTCTATTTCACATTTACTTCCGATGAGAAAAATCGCAGTTATGTTCAATAAAACTTCTATACTTTTAATTTAAATCCTTAGGATATCAAAAATTCTTTCTGGTTATAAGAAGTGTACGTTGGGTTGCATAATATAGTACTACTAAGTCTTAAATGACCTAAAATGTAAACACTTCGATTTGTCTTTGTTTCGATAGGTTTCTAATTTGTGCTTTATTGTCGAGAAATAAATTAATTATCATCAGTAACAACCCGGTGCTATTAAAATTTTTCTACCATTGGCTTTGTTTTCGAAAGCATCAAAAACAAATCGTCTATTTCACATTTACTTTCGATGAGAAAAATCGCAGTTATGTTCAATAAAACTTCTATACTTTTTATTTAAATCCTTAGGATATCAAAAATTCTTTCTGGTTATAAGAAATGTACGTTGGGTTGCATAATATAGTACTACTAAGTCTTAAATGACATAAAATGTAAACACTTCGATTTGTCTTTGTTTCGATAGGTTTCTAATTTGTGCTTTATTGTCGAGAAATAAATTAATTATCATCAGTAACAACCCGGTGCTATTAAAATTTTTCTACCATTGGCTTTGTTTTCGAAAGCATCAAAAACAAATCGTCTATTTCACATTTACTTTCGATGAGAAAAATCGCAGTTATGTTCAATAAAACTTCTATACTTTTTATTTAAATCCTTAGGATATCAAAAATTCTTTCTGGTTATAAGAAGTGTACGTTGGGTTGCATAATATAGTACTACTAAGTCTTAAATGACCTAAAATGTAAACACTTCGATTTGTCTTTGTTTCGATAGGTTTCTAATTTGTGCTTTATTGTCGAGAAATAAATTAATTATCATCAGTAACAACCCGGTGCTATTAAAATTTTTCTACCATTGGCTTTGTTTTCGAAAGCATCAAAAACAAATCGTCTATTTCACATTTACTTTCGATGAGAAAAATCGCAGTTATGTTCAATAAAACTTCTATACTTTTTATTTAAATCCTTAGGATATCAAAAATTCTTTCTGGTTATAAGAAATGTACGTTGGGTTGCATAATATAGTACTACTAAGTCTTAAATGACATAAAATGTAAACACTTCGATTTGTCTTTGTTTCGATAGGTTTCTAATTTGTGCTTTATTGTCGAGAAATAAATTAATTATCATCAGTAACAACCCGGTGCTATTAAAATTTTTCTACCATTGGCTTTGTTTTCGAAAGCATCAAAAACAAATCGTCTATTTCACATTTACTTTCGATGAGAAAAATCGCAGTTATGTTCAATAAAACTTCTATACTTTTTATTTAAATCCTTAGGATATCAAAAATTCTTTCTGGTTATAAGAAATGTACGTTGGGTTGCATAATATAGTACTACTAAGTCTTAAATGACATAAAATGTAAACACTTCGATTTGTCTTTGTTTCGATAGGTTTCTAATTTGTGCTTTATTGTCGAGAAATAAATTAATTATCATCAGTAACAACCCGGTGCTATTAAAATTTTTCTACCATTGGCTTTGTTTTCGAAAGCATCAAAAACAAATCGTCTATTTCACATTTACTTTCGATGAGAAAAATCGCAGTTATGTTCAATAAAACTTCTATACTTTTTATTTAAATCCTTAGGATATCAAAAATTCTTTCTGGTTATAAGAAATGTACGTTGGGTTGCATAATATAGTACTACTAAGTCTTAAATGACCTAAAATGTAAACACTTCGATTTGTCTTTGTTTCGATAGGTTTCTAATTTGTGCTTTATTGTCGAGAAATAAATTAATTATCATCAGTAACAACCCGGTGCTATTAAAATTTTTCTACCATTGGCTTTGTTTTCGAAAGCATCAAAAACAAATCGTCTATTTCACATTTACTTTCGATGAGAAAAATCGCAGTTATGTTCAATAAAACTTCTATACTTTTTATTTAAATCCTTAGGATATCAAAAATTCTTTCTGGTTATAAGAAATGTACGTTGGGTTGCATAATATAGTACTACTAAGTCTTAAATGACATAAAATGTAAACACTTCGATTTGTCTTTGTTTCGATAGGTTTCTAATTTGTGCTTTATTGTCGAGAAATAAATTAATTATCATCAGTAACAACCCGGTGCTATTAAAATTTTTCTACCATTGGCTTTGTTTTCGAAAGCATCAAAAACAAATCGTCTATTTCACATTTACTTTCGATGAGAAAAATCGCAGTTATGTTCAATAAAACTTCTATACTTTTTATTTAAATCCTTAGGATATCAAAAATTCTTTCTGGTTATAAGAAGTGTACGTTGGGTTGCATAATATAGTACTACTAAGTCTTAAATGACCTAAAATGTAAACACTTCGATTTGTCTTTGTTTCGATAGGTTTCTAATTTGTGCTTTATTGTCGAGAAATAAATTAATTATCATCAGTAACAACCCGGTGCTTTTAAAATTTTTCTACCATTGGCTTTGTTTTCGAAAGCATCAAAAACAAATCGTCTATTTCACATTTACTTCCGATGAGAAAAATCGCAGTTATGTTCAATAAAACTTCTATACCTTTTATTTAAATCCTTAAGATTAATAATACAAAAAAATAGGTTATCTGGGTAAAATATACTTTCTGGATATAAGAAGTGTACGTTGGGTTGCATAATATAGTACTACTTAGTCTTAAATGACCTAAAATGTAAACACTTATATTTGCCTTTGTTTTGATAGGTTTCTAATTTGTGCTTTATTGTCGAGAAATAAATTAATTTTCATCAGTAACTACCCGGTGCTTTTAAAATTATTCTACCACTCGCTTTGTTGTCGAAAGCATCAAAAACAAATCGTCTATTTCACATTTACTTCCGATGAGAAAAATCCCAGTTATGTTCAATAAAACTTCTATACTTTTTATTTAAATCCTTAAGATATTAATAATACAAAACAATAGGTTATCTGGGTAAAATATGCTTTCTGGATATAAGAAGTGTACGTTGGGTTGCATATTTTAGTACTACTTAGTCTTAAATGACTAAAGTTGTCTAAAAACGTTTTTCTCCAGAAATACAGCATTCTAATCGGCTAAAAAAATCCCTTCCATTATAATTTCGTCAAAATAGTTAGGGATATCAGCAATTTTACGAGAATATTGCCTAATAGTATAATTATAGTACATGTAAGACATTTCGTTTTCGTATTTAAGTTTCTGTTTCTCGTGCCTGGAAACAATAATTATTCTTGGCGATCTATGCGAGAAGCGGTTCACGTAAAAATGATGGGATGGAACCCCAGCAGAGCTTTTGGGATGTCGTGTGCCAGATTGGCACGTTGCCCGTACGTATAGTGACTAACATTACGCAAATGTAGTCAAAGCGATTTCTTATCTCGAAATATGGAAGGAGCTTTCGCAGGATTTCTTCTTGTAACTGCTCTCTGCTCCGCCCTTTTGTTACTTTGCTCAAAATACTTACACACATACAGAATCGACAAAAACGAATATACGAGACAAAGAAGGGTGTCTGACAACAGTTTAGGGTTTATGGTGCCTTTCAAATTAAGAGAACTTTTACACTTTGCAACAATTTTTAGTTCTTATGGATTACTAGTCGAAATACTCATATTAGGTACTCATTTATCCCAGAATATACTTGTAATAATAAATCAATTTGTAAATAATTCATAAATACATCTTATCAAGTGTCAGAAGCTTCTAAAGATTTATTGAGAGATCGATTCAATTTCTTTCTACCAGATGTACTTACATACAACCGGAACGATTCTAAATTTTAAAAGGAATCCATTGGATCTTATTTTTGGCTGACAGAACTCAAAACCCATTTGTCATAGCCCGATGCTGGTTCTGAAGCAGCCACAAACTAACAAGCAAGTACAACTTACAGCACAGTTCAAGAATTGAGTTTATTTATTAATCGCCAGCTCATGCTTCAAAATTGCGCACGTCCCCGAATGCCATCTTAATTTGATTTCGTCTTCCTGCCAAATTCTTTAGACACTACGCAAAATCACGTCGTACCGTGGCGCCAAAATTTTCGGTTATTTAACACATTTACGACCAGTGCAAGTCCCTAATCGACTCGTCATTTTTAGGGAGCAAGGAGTTCAGGTACATTTTTTATAGACGTTGCTATCTAAGGTAGGAAGAATGCCAAACAAATTTGAATTATAAATATCTTCGTAAACATTAGGTGGTAACGAATATTTAAAACTTTTTACTCGCGACAGTTAGTCCAAAAGAAAAGAAGGTATCGCCCCTTTTACAAAACTTGTATTGATCGATTTTAAAAGGATTAGAAGCTACAAAAAATAAAACTAAAAGTGTGTTCATTAATCCCAACGCGTGGGGTCTGCAAGAGAGAGTGGAAGTGGTACACAGATTAATAACGTGAGGTAGCACAAAATGCTTGGAAGTATGGAGATGAAACATGAATTTAAACTCTTTTAACTTAACGAGTAGTTAAAGAATAATTTATCTTTATTGATCCCAACGCGTAAGGTCTGCAAGAGAGAGTGGAAGCTGTAACGTGCAACAACATAGTTGGCCAGAAAGTAATTGTAAGAGTAATACATTTGCAATATGTTAGAGCCCTAGAAGAGTGGATGTACCTTATAGTCAGTGTATTGCGAATGTGGTAATTTATTGTGCTCTAAATATTTGACCAGCCAAATATTTTTTTCTTTACCTATTGTAAGCAGTAGGTACTAAATAAATAAAGTAGTAGGCTTCAAGAAAATCCTTTTTGTCTCTCCAGCATCCTTTTCTGAACGAATCCTCAGGGTCTTGACTTGATTGATGGGCTTTACAGTGTCAATTTTATGATCATAGAAAGATCGATCGATTAATTTCCCAATCTCTAACCTCTCGTATATCCTATCTATATTTTTATACTTATCTATGTATAATATATTTTTTTATCTTTTACTTTAGTTTTCTAGTTTATTATTTATCGTATCAGTTTTTTTTTTTCGTGGAAACAAAATGTAAAGGATACACAATAGCATCTGAGACGTGTTTTAGTATTCATTACATTCTCTTCTTGCCCTCTGAAACTGTTAAGAGACATGAACCGAGAAATAAATAAACTTTGTGCCTGGAATCCTGTTTCACTAACCGTTGTTAAAAGATATACTCTGGGATGTGTCCACTAAACGTTGCTATGTTACGGTTTTAATTTCTTCCTGGTTCAAACAAAACAACTGGGAATCTAGGCGAATTTTTATTTTAAGTGTTAGATCTTCTGGAAGATTTACGTAGGTATGTGGAAGACAATTATTTTTGGGCTTTTTCTTCATTTGTTTTTTGTTGTTGAGTATTTAAAAATAAGTCTGTGTTCTTTTATTCTCTCTGAGAATTACCCACCTGTCTGACTTACGTAATTGTATTACATATTCATAGATAATTTTCTGATTTAAGCTCTTCATTATGATAAAAAATACAAAAATTTAGATACCAACATAATTACTTTAGGCCTCCCTGTATATTCAAAATGAAAAATGGAATACTTCCACACAAAAACAAATTTGAAAATTTTACCAAATACCAAAAAACAATTTCTGATCCGCCCATGTTTACCGTAGTAGAATTAAAAGTATGAACCTGTAAAATTAAACTTATAATGAAACCCGAAAATGTGTCATACTAAAAGCACAAAATAAAACGCCCCAGTTTAATTTTTCCTGTTTACGACTGTTTCACCCCGTGCAATAGAAATTGTTTGCAAAGAGATATTTCCCTTTTCGAGATTATAATTTTTTCCATTTCCGTTTGTGCGAAGCACTGTGTCGGTATTTGTTTTGGTATCTTTTTACATTAACGGAATTATGGTGTGAGATTAAAAAGAAATAAGAGGGCGCGGCGTGGGCAACTTTCTGGCGCACTTATTTATGTACCAGATCTCGTTAGAAAGCGTTAAATTCAGATCAAAAGAACTCATTTACGGTTAGCTCTTATGTCGCGGTTGTTTATTTATTCTCCGCCGTCTCGCACCCCCTATCCCGAACCCCGAGCCTCCTCCCACTCCCATTTTCACCCTCTGTTTTAAAACTCGATTCCATTCGAAGTAATTTTTGTTGGGTAGGTAGGCGCCCTCTGTAAATGTTTGTAGAACTTTTTTCACGCACGACAAAATCGCATTCTGCCATGCAGCAGGTGCCACCGGCATTCAAACGACCAGGCAGCAGCTACTTCTAACTCGACAGAAATAATTATAAATAAAACTCTTTCTTTGTACTTTTTCAACGTAACCAACCACGTACATTCACACATCCTTTCGCTCCCAAGTGCATATGGTTGCAGGTACGCTGCTTGTTTTGAATGACGCAAAGATCAAAGGAATTCGTTTTTATTTAATGTTCTCATCATTCAATGTAGGTAATAAAATTGCAAATTTCAGTTCCTTTTTGTTACCAGAAAACAGCTATAATAGCGAAACTGTAACGGTATGAAGTTAAAGAACACGTGGCGTTTCTGGTCTCGGCGGTCAACTCTGCTCCCTGACTTTATTTCAACGTTTACATCGATAGTGAATGCATAAGACAAAAAAGTGATTATTACACAATATTTGACGTAACGTTCCATTAAATTGATAATATAGAACGAGAGGAAGTTGGTTAGATCCCGGAATTCCAGATGTTGTCTATAAGTATAAGCTGCCGCAGGAGACCGACAAAAACCCCAATGAAAATTATGTGTGCGAGCGGTTAAGTTAGAACCATTCCTAGTAACAAACACTTTTAATCGCATTACGAGGCCCTTTCCTTTCGTTACTTTTTCGTCTTCGCGTTCGTTTTTTCTCTCTTGTGTGTGTGTGTGTGTGTGTTTTGGTGGCACATTTCGGGGTAGTAGACTGGAAGGAAACTGATAAATTCGCGCGCGTTTCATACCGCAATTTGATTTATGGCAGTCTTTAATCCGACCCAAACTCGAGGTTAGGGTGGGTGCGATCTCGTCTGCACTCGCACCCTACACTTGCCAGACAAATTACAATGGATTGCGACTTTATGTAGGTACCACTTGTACAAGATGAGATTTGTTCGTAAACGCGAAAGAAAATGTCCGAGATGTACCCAGCCCTTTTTCATTACAGTACTTAATTTCCCACACAACAACTTCCATAAGAAGACCTCCATTAATTACTTTCATGAGGACCTCCCATCCCCATCCCCATCACGTGAGATTTACCTTGTAATGCGTTTTAATTAAAAGAGAAAAAAAAGTCTTTGAGTTAAGAAGTTTACATGGGATTTTTAATAATCCCCCTCCCTTTTCTTAACTTTGAATAAGATTTACTAATATTTTGCAGGACCTTTCCGCCACATGTTCAGCTCACGTACGTACATACTGGATGTCCCAAATTGAATTTAAACCTAAAAGGGGTATAATCGATTTAAATATATAGTTACAGCTGTAATTATAATATACTTTGTGTCAGAACATATATTTTAATTATACAGAACGCCTAGTAGGTAATTTCAGAACTAGTTTTGTCCACACAATTAAAATTGTGCACTGCCCCGTTTTATTTACGCCCGCCTGGCTCTCTCTCCTTCTTCTATATGCGTAGAAATTTTGATTGAATTACTACTCCGTCGCGTCGGCGCAAAATTTCGCGGAAATTGTTTTAACAAAATTATTGCTACGATTACTCATCGTTTTTACACGCAGAGATCAACGCCTTGTTGTTCCAGTGATTCGAAATGGAGCAAATATTAATTGAATCGGTTAGGAACGTGACTAATTTAAAATTAGAGTTTCTGAATAAATAACAAACACACGTTTATTTACAATAAATTTGCTCAAATAAGGGATACAAATCATATATATGGAAATATGACCTGAATTTGAACCGCCTCCCACCTTTTGACTCGCATTTATTTTCAAAATTCGTCCTTAAACAATTTTGTCGTGTATACAGGGTTTTTCAAGTTGATGGGCTATTAGAAGTATATGAATTAGTAGAAGGAATTAAATTCAGAAACTTGGGCTCATTTGGTTATTGTTTATGCCGCTTCCTTTAAAAATATTTTCAAGTTCGATTTACATCCAGTTATACCGGAAGTCGATACCAACTTTGTTATTTTAAATGGAATGGTATATTTTTTACGCTGAATTCGAATAAAACGTGTAATTCTAAGGTAAGTTTGATAACTAACTTGTACACCTATGACGATCGGTTTCTGAGTTAATTTAATTTATAGAAAAAAAATATTGTGATCGCAACCCAAATTATAAAAAATCATAACTTCCACAAAATACGACTAAGAGTGTTGAAATTTTTACTAGTAATAGCTGAATATTAGTGTTAACGCCTTGACAAAATTGAATTAAATCATTTATACAGGGCGTTTAAAATAAAATTCTAAAATTGAAAAACTTCAAACACGAATTACTTCGTTTTTTCAAATGGCACCTACAATTTTTTATTTTTTCAATCGATTCCTTTCTTTTTTTCCTCTTTCGATCTATATGGATACTTCCTATTTTAAGTAATAGTTCAAAATTATTCCAAAATTTTCAAATAAAATAGGAAGTATCCATATAGATCGAAAGAGGATAAGAAAAGGAATCGATTGAAAAAATAAAAACTAGTAGGTGCTTTTTGAAAAAACGAAGTAATTCGTGTTTGAAGTTTTTCAATTTTAGAATTTTATTTTGAACGCCCTGTATAAATTATTTAATTAAATTTTGTCAAGGCGTTAGCACTAATATTCAGCTATTACTAGTAAAAATTTCAACACTCTAAGTCGTATTTTGTGGAAGTTATGATGTTTTATTATTTGGGTTGCGGTAGCGATTTTTTTTCTATAAATTAAATTAACTCAGAAACCGATCGTCATAGGTGTACAAGTTGGTTATCAAACTTACCTTAGAATTACACGTTTTATTCGAATTCAGCGTAAAAAATATACCATTCCATTTAAAATAACAAAGTTGGTATCGACTTCCGGTATAACCGGATGTAAATCGAACTTGAAAATATTTTTAAAAGAAGTGGCATAAACAATAACCAAATGAGCCCAAGTTTCAGAATTGAATTCCTTCTACTAATTCATATACTTCTAATAGCCCATCAACTTGAAAAACCCTGTATATTTAGAAAATACTGTAGGTGCTTTTAAATAAAATTACTCCAATATTGTGTTGTGGGCTGTTAGTGCCATTTTTTATTTTTTTGTCGCTGAGTTGGAGATTAAACAACTGTTGTTGCTTGCAGTACAAGGATCCTTAATTTTCCGGAGGAAGGACGACGTCGAACTTGACAACCGTTACAAACATCTCGAAGAATGGAAAAGGCGCTGGGAGCTTCAAAAGGGTGAGAAAATGACTCGGTCACTCCGTCATACGTAACGTTGCCTAGTGTTAGGTTAAATATTCGAGTCGGGTCATAATTCAGAACGTGCCAGCAAAAAATACTATTACATTTTCAATCCTTTAACCATAACTAAAGCTTCTAAAGCATTCTACATATTAACATGAAAATACGAAAAGTACAAATTAAAATAAAATCACGAAATCTGTGGTCAAACAATAAATAGTAGATATTCAGCTCAGTGGGTGAGTGGGTGGTCATTATATCCACTACAATAATCTGTCAATACTACGTAAGACATGAGTGAGATAAATTTCCGTCAGACCGCTTGAGCCTTATCTCATTCTGCTCAATTAGCATAATACTCGGAATGTTGACGCCAATGAAGATTAACGTGCCGCCAGAATATTGCGAAAATTGAACAACTAACTGACAACTTTAAGAGACCTCCTACAAGTGGGACAATCTATGGTTAAAGGAATTTTTGTTGTAGAGAATTTACAGTAGCACAAACATGATATATTGAATGAGTAAAAGATGAATAATTAGGTGAGCTTGAAATGAAATGGGGGAAGAGTTCAGAAAAATCTCCATAAAGCTCATTTAAAGGGGAGGGCATCGCTGAAAATCTCCTCATTTGAAGAACATTTATAATTCACTTTTATTTTTTAATTAAAAGTTGACTACGTAGTAGTTAAATATCTCACTAAGGGAGAGTAAAAGGTCGAAACGAACTCTTCTTGAATTTCCTGAACGGAATCTACAGAATTATGTGTTCTTTTTTAGTTAGCACTGTATTTTACCCCGTACAAGTTTTACCCTAGTGTATCGCCTTTACACTATGTATACAATACTTGTTCTTGTTGTGAGGTGCATCCCCTTTTTCTTCACATTCAATCCTGCAAACAAATACCTGCTTTGTACCGATCGAAATTGGCCATTAGTGTGAAGGTAGGTAGGTAGGTAGTTAGACTGCTACGTACACAAAACGATTGTATCTCTTCTATCTGTGCAAATGCGATAAATTTCTGTAGGTAAGTGAGTGCTTTCTACCCTCCACCCTGCTTTAGTCAGGACACAATAATGGAAGCTGTGTGGAAAAATCGAAACTGCAACAAGCAGTTGCTGTCGATTATTTTGAAAGGAAGTTAAAATTATATTGAAGCAACAATTTCCAAACCTGTACAATTTAAATACATACTTAATTTATTTATTATATAATTTAAAATTAGTTGGATGCGTTTCAATACTTTATGAGCTACAACATGAGCGAAAGGTCAATCATATTATTGCCTGAGGGTATAGGCAAATTCGTACAAATACTTTCAGGCATCTAAAGCAATATTAGTATAATAAATGCAGTTTAAAGTTGTTGAGAGGTGTTACTCTTTGTTCAAACAATTTTCAGAATTCGGTTAGATTGGAACAGTTAAAAAAAAAGAAAATATCTTCAAATATGCTTCACAATTTAACCACATTATGAATTTTTGCTTGTACGACACCAAAAGGTGTAATTTTTATGTTCAGTGAACTTTTTGTATTAGCTATATAAAGGAGTTGATTGAATGTTTTGATCTTGTTAAGATAGTGGATGTAAAGCTGCACCCTTTTCACGTAAACTTCTTCTTGTTGTTTTTAAGTGCAATTTATTTAGTTTACCAACTTACAATTCTTTTGAAATCCTTCGCTATCTAGCGCGCAACATCGGTAAGACAGGATAGCTAGAAATCCGAAGAAATATTGTAGTATGCAACTGTTGTAAAATCCGCTGTTCCATTCGGGACATAAAAGGAACATGTCGCATTTTAGCCGCACTTTAAATGGTCGCGAATTAGTCTTTTTTTCTGTTTTTTACCGTCCACACTTATTCTTAACCCATAATAACGAATACGAAGAGAAGACGCGTCTCTCGGATTGGAGGACACCACAAAAAACACATCAGTCGCAGTTATTTTCGGACCGTGTGCACTTTCCCGCGCTCAACATGTCCCTCCACGATCAAAATCCCGACTGAAACATGTGCGACTGACTTAAGTCACCGATATACGCACACATATACCTTAACATATTTACACACCACGAGAATATCATTCGTGTGTATGGTTGTATGGTCGTTTAAATGTTCTGGATTCTGGATAAATGCGCAATACATACTCCCACACTCTTTCACCATCATTATTTGTACCCCGAGTTGGTGTGTATTTTTAATTCATTAGCTGAAGCCACAATTCCGGCTCCCACATGAAGTTTAATTGTGTTTTCAATTGTTTATGGTTTTTGCAAAAGATCTAAGAATAATTTTCCTCATAATTCTGGGTAGTTTTCCTTCTAAATTGTGCCGGAATCCATCACACATCTGCTATTTTGACGTAAGGCCTAATTTTCGAATGAAAAAAGGGAACGGTAATAAAAGGGGGTCAAGTGCAAGCTGAATATCTATTTTTAAAATTTGCCTGATTTTCTGAGGTGTATAAAAATAATAATTACTTTAAAATGAGGATTATCATTGAAGTAGACTATATGAAAAAAGAAATTCCTTCATTAAGTACTGGAATAATCACAAATTCAGTATCCTCAAAGACAAATATTTGATAGGGGTTTGAGAATTGAAGGTTGAATGCTAAAGGTCAATAGTAGAATTCTGAAGATTCAAAAATAAATTCTGAAAGTTGATGGTAGAGATGAGAAGGACGATTTGATGGTAGAGGTCTGTGGATTCAGGAGTGGATGTTAAAGATTGATGATGGATGTCTCAATATTGACGATAGGGATCTTATGACTAAGAGTTGAATTCTGAAGGCTTATGGCAGAGGTTTGAGGATTGAGGGTTAACTACTGAAGGTTTATAATAGTAGTTTCAATATTTAGGGCTGAATGCTAACGATTGATGGTTAATGGCAGAGGTTTGAGGGTTAAACGATAGAGATTGATGTCAGAGGCCTGAGGATTCATGAGTGAGTGCTGAACATTTTATGGTAGAGACCTAAGGATTAAGTATTATACTGAAGATTGGTGTTAAAAGTCTGATGATTGAGGGTTCAATTCTGGAGGTTGACGGTAGGAATCTACTGATGTGGGTGAAATTGTGAAAGTTGGTGGCAGAGGTCCGGGAATTGAAGATGAGGTGCTGCAAGCTAGTAGCAGAGGAATGAGCATTTTTGGATGAATGCTGAAAATCTATGGTAGATACGGGAACATTGAGAATGAGTGGTCGAAGTTGATGGCATAGATCTGAAGATTCAGGGTCAGTACTGAAGGCTTGATGATTGAGGTCTGCGGATTTAGGAATGAATGCTGATGATTGATGGCAGAGATCTGTGGATTCAGGATGAGTACCGAAGATTTTATGGTAGAAGCCTAAGTATTCAATGATAAATGCCGTAGATTGGTGATAGAGGTCCGATGATTGTAGGTTAAACTTTGGAGGGTGACGGGAGGAATCTAATGATGTGGGTTAAAGAACGAAAGTAGGCGGCAGAACTCCGGAAATTGAAGATTAAGTACTGAAAGCTAGTAGCAGAGGAATGAGCATTTTGGGATTAATGCTGAAAATCGATGGTAGATGCCTGAACGTTGAGAATGAAAGGTCGAAGTTGATCGCAAAGATCTGAAGATTCAGAGATAATTACTGAAGGCTTGATGATTGAGGCCTGCGAATTTAGGAATGAATGCTGATGATTAATGGCAGAAACCTGAGGATTTAGGATGAGTACTGAAGATTTTATGGTGAAGGCCTAAGTATTCAATGATAAATGGCGTAGATTGGTGATAGAGGTCCGATGATTGTGGGTTAAACTTTGGAGGGTGACGGTAGGAATCTAATGATGTGGGTTAAAGAACGAAAGTAGGCGGCAGAACTCCGGAATTTGAAGATTAAGTACTGAAAGCTAGTAGCAGAGGAATGAGCATTTCGGGATGAATGCTGAAAATCGATGGTAGATGCCGGAACATTGAGAATGAAAGGTCGAAGTTGATGGCAAAGATCTGAAGATTCAGAGATAATTACTGAAGGCTTGATGATTGAGGCCTGCGAATTTAGGAATGAATGCTGATGATTAATGGCAGAAACCTGAGGATTCAGGATGAATTCTGAAGATTTTATGGTGGATGCCTAAGTATTACATGATAAATGCCGTAGATTGGTGATAGAGGTCCGATGATTGTGGATTAAACTTTGGAGACTGACGGTAGGAATTTAATGATGTGGGTTAAATTACGAAAGTTGGTGGCAGAAGTCCGGGAATTGAAGAGTAAGTGCTGAAAGCTAGTAGCAAAGGAATGAGCATTTTGGGATGAATGCTGAAAATCGATGGTAGATGCCGGAACATTGAGAATGAATGGTCGAAGGTGATGGCATAGATCTGAAGATTCAGGGTCAGTACTGAAGGCTTGATGATTGAGGTCAGCGGATTCAGGAATGAATGCTGATGATTGATGGCAGAAACCTGAGGATTCAGGATGAATACCGAAGATTTTATGGTGAAGGCCTAAGTATTCAATGATAAATGGCGTAGATTGGTGATAGAG
This sequence comes from Agrilus mali, assembly GCA_029378335.1. NCBI lineage: Eukaryota > Metazoa > Arthropoda > Insecta > Coleoptera > Buprestidae > Agrilus > Agrilus mali. The sequence goes on along the minus strand of CM055655.1, from coordinate 2,595,281 downwards.
GTCCGATGATTGTGGGTTAAACTTTGGAGGGTGACGGTAGGAATCTAATGATGTGGGTTAAATTAAGAAAGTTGGTAGCAGAAGTCCGGGAATTGAAGATTAAGTGCTGAAAGCTAGTAGCAGAGGAATGAGCATTTTGGGATGAATGCTGAAAATCGATGGTAGATGCCGGAACGTTGAGAATGAAAGGTCGAAGTTCATGGCAAAGATCTGAAGATTCAGAGATCAGTACTGAAGGCTTGATGATAGAGGTCTGCGGATTTAGGAATGAATGCTGATGATTGATGGCAGAAACCTGAGGATTCAGGATGAGAACTGAAGATTTTATGGTGATGACATGATAAATGCCGTAGATTGGTGATAGAGGTCCGATGATTGTGGGTTAAACTTTGGAGGTGATGGTAGGAATCTAATGATGTGGGTTAAATTTTGAAGAGTATGGTGGCAGAAGCTCAGGAATTGAAGATTAAGTGGCTGAAAGCTAGTAGCAGAGGAATGAGCATTTTGGGATGAATGCTGAAAATCGATGGTAGATGCCGGAACATTGAGAATGAAAGGTCGAAGTTGATGGCAAAGATCTGAAGATTCAGAGATAATTACTGAAGGCTTGATGATTGAGGCCTGCGAATTTAGGAATGAATGCTGATGATTAATGGCAGAAACCTGAGGATTTAGGATGAATACTGAAGATTTTATGGTGGAAGCCTAAGTATTAATGATAAATGCCGTAGATTGGTGATAGAGGTCCGATGATTGTGGTTAAACTTTGGAGGGTGACGGTAGGAATCTAATGATGTGGGTTAAATTAAGAAAGTTGGTAGCAGAAGTCCGGGAATTGAAGATTAAGTGCTGAAAGCTAGTAGCAGAGGAATGAGCATTTTGGGATGAATGCTGAAAATCGATGGTAGATGCCGGAACGTTGAGAATGAAAGGTCGAAGTTCATGGCAAAGATCTGAAGATTCAGAGATCAGTACTGAAGGCTTGATGATAGAGGTCTGCGGATTTAGGAATGAATGCTGATGATTGATGGCAGAAACCTGAGGATTCAGGATGAGAACTGAAGATTTTATGGTGATGCATGATAAATGCCGTAGATTGGTGATAGAGGTCCGATGGTTGTGGGTTGATCTTTGGAGGTTAATGGTAGAAATCTTATGATTGAGGGATAAATTTTGAAGATTTATGGTAGTGCAATATAAAGACTAAGGACACTAATTTTATTGTGGCTTCGTTTATTAAATCAATATCTGTTGAGAGGATTGGTGAACTCTCATTCTCACTTTTTGTTCAGAGTCTCTATTTAATATTTCGCTGTTTAGATCATTATTCGTTATATTAAATACAGAGTCCGGGGGACTACTTACTAGGAGAATGAAAGAACTTTCAGTTTATGTAAACTCCACGCCCTTTTTACGCAAACAACAAATTAATACCCCAATTACCGCAATTCCTCATTTTATACAAACAGGAGACGGGGTGGCGCGAATATACCTACCCTCACATGCATCGGCACGATGATGTATGTTCAGAGCAAAACTGGGTAATTAATTATGCGCTTGCAAATTACTTTGAGACGAATTTTGTGTTCGGGTTTACGTTACACCGATCGTACATTCATTCATACACACACAGTAGGTAGGTACTACCTTTATATATATTTTATCCGAAATTAATTGCTTTCGTTTAATGGCATTTGAAAGCACTCTTCAAACAAATTAATTCCAACTTTACCTGTACCTAGTAGGTAACCGGGTTGACACTCGTCAAATGTAATTTGTTCCTGACTCACAATGAGTGTCACGCTCTTCAAATGACACGACCCGTGACAAATGAACATCGCGGTTTGTTTCTGAACTAATCGTAAGTGACGAATGAATTTAATCGCAACATTATTTTACATTATTTCAATTTGTCATACATTATAACCCTATTCCCAATTACCGTGACGCTAAGTGAAACCTACGCTCATGTCTCACGAAAGTTACAAAATTTGATTCTTTTGAAGCGCAGCAGTTTGCAGCAATTATCTGTAGATGGCGCTATTTTCATAGTTGCTGGATATTAATAATCTAAATTGAAAGAAGTAACAGTTGCTTGGTCGGAAACTTACCTAAACTGGTTATGGGTTACTAACAATTTGTTTTTTGCTTTCAAGCTCATAATAATGGACAATTCTGTCTGTGGAACGTTGCTTTGACCTTAGGTCAATTATTTCTGTGTATAAATGGAAATGGATCAATACAAATACAATATTTTTATCGCCTTGCTCCCGTCACGTGCTGCTGGCACAATGCGTCGCATTTCTTGTTAAATGCGAACCTTCCAGTCTGATTTTACGCCATGAGCATTCGTCGAGATTTAATTCGAGGACATGTCAACATTTCTATGCGTGCCGCAAATTCATCTTTACGGAGTCAATTCTACTCCGGAAAGGTGACGGTGAACTAAAGTCAATTTTGACACATCTGAATTCGAATTTTACTTCAAGAACATGGAATATAATTTTCGTAAAAAAAATATAAAAATGTTTTATTTGCAAAAATTGAAACTTGCTCATTTCCAGTTTCTCTTTTAGATTAGGGGCTTTACAGAGTACACAACCTTCGGTGCACCATCACCAGTTCCTTCGTTCCTTGAATTAAATACGTGGAAATTTTTTTAATACAAAGCATTATTTTTGTTCTGCAGGTAGGTGTGTATCTCGAACGTATTTTTTCCTTGTTAATACCGTAGGGATGAAGAGAGAGTATTTCCATTAGGTTTAATTCACATTCCATTCAGGAACATCGATCTTGTTTATGTTATTGGAATCGGGAGCTGCGTCTACGGAGAAGGACTCTTTTTAAAATACAAACTGGTCCACGCTAGCATACTTCATTCGATTAGAAAGTAAATGGGGAAAGTTTTGATTCAATTAGGGGCGCGAGTTGTGAGTTTGCATTTCAGAGAAAAAATGCAAATGTACCGAGACAGAAAATGCTAAGCAGACTTCAAATTTAATATTTCTGTGTCGCAAAATAAAAAAAAAATAAAAATCAAACGTACCAACGGTTTTGCGTTTCCAAGTAATATTACTTTTTTAAAATGATTAGTTCTCCAACAGATATTCAATTTTTAATTAACAGTCAGATGGGGTAGCTAATACCAACTTTATTAAATTACTGTCTTTTATAAATAATTATTATTAGCAAGTAAGTAATTGACAGCACCCAACAGTCCGCTGGATCGATCGCCTACAGCGTTCGGTTTCATACCCCTACCAAGGTTTTACTTTGGGAAGAGTAGGGGTAATTTGTGGGAAGTTTATGGATCATTCTGTACCTGTTTATTTAACTTTTTTCACTTATTCTACCTGTATTTTCCATTTATGTGTAGTGTGTAGGGTGGAGGTGAGAAGGTGAAACGTTCGAATGTTGTGTGTTATCGATTATTAGGTTGGTACAAATTTTTGCAAGGAGCTGTGCGAAGCGTTTGGTGAAAATTCAAACGTGATTCGAAGATAAAACGTATTTTCATTGAAACAGCTAGCCGAACGAGGTGAACAGTGGATATTGACCTGTTCAAAATTCATGATAGTTAGGTCAAAAGCCGCCACGTTCTCCCTTACGGTATCACGGGTACAAAAATGGCATACATAAAGGAAGAAACGATAAAAAAAACTATCGCAAGACGATTATTTATTCTTATCGCCTTTTCAACTGTATAAAATGGTTAAAAGGTACAAAAAATGACTATTTTGTATACAAATAGTTTTCTTGTTTTAAAGAAGGGACGTTTTATTATTGTATATATAAAATAGTATTATTGGTAGGCGTGTGGCGAGTGAAGGCTTAATAATTCTTCGAGCTTTTAATGGAAAATATAAATCTAAGGTTTGTTTACTGGAGAATTAAAACACTTGTTGTTACTCTCCTTCCTTGTTATAATAATGTTTGTAATAATTTACTCTTTTGGAACCTGAAAATTTGGCAGTGTTCCCAAATCTGATGTGCTGGAGTGGTTATGAACGAACACATAATAAGCTAATTTATCCTTCCAAAATACATAATTCCAACTATATACACAACAAACCAATACATAATATGTAATTTTTCTTCATATCCAAATACATCATAATAATAGGTACAAAGAAATATTTTTGAACATCTTTGTAGATGTTCCTATCCTACAATATGTCACGACATCCAGAAAAATTGATAAACACCTGCCGTGTACCCTGTAACATTTTTCGTGCCTACTCATCAACATTTTTTGTGTTAACTATTGAAAAATATGTCGATCAATATGATTTATAAAACGGTGCCAAATTTTCAGTTTCTCTAACAATTTTCTACGTCAACCGATTTCTGAGAAAAGCAGCTGTTGGAAGAAGGGTTCCTCCACCCTAAAAGCAACGTGTAGCAAACGTTTCAAAATTTATTTTCTTCATAAACAAAAAAATTTTTTTAGAATTGTGACTCACAAATTGGAGCCACATATCTGTTAAATAACCAATACATTTTTTTGGTAAGTTCGTTGATTTTCAATTGGCAATCGCCCATCAGTGTCGGTGTTGCACGAAGTTTCTTTCACATGAATGTCAAACGAGTAAAGAGAACGTTTTTATATTTTCGGAACGTACTCCCTAACATATTTACAAAGTTAGAGTTCTTGAACTATTTGCATAAGTAACTACGCAGATACTGAACTAATTTAAGTTTGTTCACTCGTTTCTGACCTGGCAGGTTGACTTAGATTGTATCTATTTTAAAAACTAGTTACATATTATTACCTACGTTTTGACATAATAAAGAACTGCCAATGGCAACATCACGACATTCTTTTCACAAATCGATTTACATTTTGCACTCAAAATAATGTCACCCAGATGGTCAAAGCTTCAGAAAATAAACTCTATATACTTTCTGTAAAGTCATGTATTGTTTCACTTCTAATTTTTATAGCTTGTGTGCATGGATTATTTGTTTACTGCTTCGTTACTTTCCGGAAAGATTTGTCAGTTACTTACTTACTTAAAACGTCATTTATGGGTAAAACAGGACCAGGAACAGGCAGGTGGTGGGTAAATATAAATTTTTACCTGTACCTACTTGTACCTGCCAAGCTTGGAGGCCTTTATCCGAGCAAAATCTATCACCAGTTAAGAACAATAAATAGAGTTGGACAGAGTTCAAAATTTATAATTAGATGCAATGTAGTGTCAGTGTATTCCCGTACGTAAATACAACGAAAATATTGACTTGGAGAGAGTAGTAGAGAACAGCTGATAAAATCCAAATATAACTTGATCACATTTTAAGAATGTCAACTATTTACCCAGCCTGGTTTTATTGCCAGCAGAGTTTTATCTGGATGTCGTAAAGCGTCCATCTCATCCTTTGAGGAGCAATCTCTACAAGTAAATATTTACTGTAAAACCCGAAGTTTGCTTAGGATCACGCTAAGAAGTCATTTGTACGGCAATTCACGAGTTTGGGGCGCCACGGACGAATTATTTTCCAAAATACACATACAATCATCAAAAGCCAGAATTCTATTTTACACTTTTCTAGAGATGTGTCATTCATTCACTTTATGGTGATTCGATCGATCGGTGATTGACTACAAAAATGATCGAATCTTTTGTATCAATCATTCATTCGATCACTCTGTTGTTTGTGCTTGCCACTTGCAACGCATGGCTCGCATGTCGCATACAATGGCTATCTCTGTTTAATTTGGACGAGGAGAAGATTTCTATAGTAAAAATTGTTAAAAAAACATTGTTGCATTGTTGTAACAATGTGTTGGTATAGAAACCCTCTCCTGCAAAAAGAAAACTAAATATATATTCTTATAGTTTAGATACATATTTTATTGACATCCATATATACCGAGTGATACACATTAAATAGTGAAGCTCTTTCTGAACGTAACAATGTACATATAAATAATAAAATAAAAATCGCTTTTCGATAACACTGAAATAAAGTAAGTATTGTTTGCTTTTATAAATTAAATTACTAACCAGCGAGGACATGAATAATATTTATAAATATGTTCAATGAGTCTTTTATATTTCCTTGCAAACTAAATACTGCACTGCACTCGATAGTCCCGATCTCGATAGTTGATCTTATTCCGTCGCCGGTCGTCCGTTATGTATCGATCATAGATAAGGTATCGATTCGAATACGAAGTACCGGCTGGCGGATACCGATTAAGCATTCGGTGATCGACCGATTGCGCAGAACGAAGATCGTATCATTCAATACTTTCAAGTGATCCAATCCCAAAGATCGAATCATTCACGAATGACACATCCCTACACTTTTCACCTTAGTCAACCAACTGGACAGAAATACGTATGTGTCGATCTGTAACTCGTAGTATCTTTGAATGAGTAGGATGAAGAGGATGAGGAGGTTGAAGGGACTAATAAGGATGAGAATGAGGGTGAAGATAATGAGACATAGAAAACGAAGAATAAAATGAGCAGAAGAAGGAAATGTGGGTGGGGAAGATGTGAATGATGACCAGAATTTTGACGGTAAAGAAAAAGAAAATGTAAAGATTGGAGAAGGTGAGAAAGATGGGAAGAATGAGAATGAGGACGAGGAAGATGAGGAGATTGAAGAGGATGAGGGGGATGAAGAGGATAGGAAGAATGAGACTGACGATGAGGATGATAAAGGGAACAAAGACGAGAATGGAATGAGGACGTGTATGAGGAACTTAAAAAGGTTCAGTGGGACTTTGATGATGAGGATAAGGGTAAAGATGAGAGTGAGAAGAAAGAGTAGGAAAAGACGAAGGAGAATAGGAGGATAAGCAGGAATATCTGAATGATGACGAAGATTTTGACGGTAAAGATGAAGAATGAGGAGAAAAGAAAACGAAAATGTGAAGATTTGAGAAGGAGAGAAGGATGGAAATGATGAGAAGAATGAGAATGTGGATGAGGTTGAGGGAGATGAGGAGATTGAAGGGCATGAGAAGGATGAATGTGGTAAGGAGTATGAGACTAAGGATGAGGATGGGAATGGTGATGATGAAGGGAACGAAGACGAGAATGGAATGAGGACGTGTATGAGGAACTTAAAAAGGTTCAGTGGGACTCTGATGATGAGGATAAGGGTAAAGATGAGGTGAGAAGAAAGAGTAGGAAAAGACGAAGGAGAATAGGAGGATAAGCAGGAATATCTGAATGATGACGAAGATTTTGACGGTAAAGATGAAGAATGAGGGAAAAGAAAACGAAAATGTGAAGATTTGAGAAGGAGAGAAGGATGGAAATGATGAGAAGAATGAGAATGTGGATGAGGTTGAGGGAGATGAGGAGATTGAAAGGCATGAGAAGGATGAACGTGGTAAGGAGTATGAGACTAGGATGAGGATGGGAATGGTGATGATGAAGGGAACGAAGACGAGAATGGAATGAGGACGTGTATGAGGAACTTAAAAAGGTTCAGTGGGACTCTGATGATGAGGATAAGGGTAAAGATGAGAGTGAGAAGAAAGAGTAGGAAAAGACGAAGGAGAATAGGAGGATAAGCAGGAATATCTGAATAATGACGAAGATTTTGACGGTAAAGATGAAGAATGAGGGAAAAGAAAACGAAAATGTGAAGATTTGAGAAGGAGAGAAGGATGAAAATGATGAGAAGAATGAGAATGTGGATGAGGTTGAGGGAGATGAGGAGATTGAAAGGCATGAGAAGGATGAACGTGGTAAGGAGTATGAGACTGAGGATGAGGATGGGAATGGTGATGATGAAGGGAACGAAGACGAGAATGGAATGAAGACGTGTATGAGGAACTTAAAAAGGTTCAGTGGGACTCTGATGATGAGGATAAGGGTAAAGATGAGGTGAGAAGAAAGAGTAGGAAAAGACGAAGGAGAATAGGAGGATAAGCAGGAATATCTGAATGATGACGAAGATTTTGACGGTAAAGATGAAGAATGAGGGAAAAGAAAACGAAAATGTGAAGATTTGAGAAGGAGAGAAGGATGAAAATGATGAGAAGAATGAGAATGTGGATGAGGTTGAGGGAGATGAGGAGATTGAAAGGCATGAGAAGACTGAATGTGGTAAGGAGTATGATACTGAGGATGACGACGGGAATGGTGATGATGAAGGGAACGAAGACGAGAATGGAATGAGGACGTGTATGAGGAACTTAAGAAGGTTCAGTGGGACTTTGATGATGAGGATAAGGGTAAAGATGAGAGTGAGAAGAAATAGTAGGAAAAGACGAAGGAGAAAAGGTGGATAAGCAGAAATATCTGAATGATGACGAATATTTTGACGGTAAAGATGAAGGTGATGATAAGAATGAGGGAAATAAAAACGAAAATGTGAAGATTTGAGAAGGAGAGAAGGATGGAAATGATGAGAAGAATGAGAATGTGAATGAGGTTGAGGGAGATGAGGAGATTGAAGGGCATGAGAAGGATGGATGGGGTAAGGAGTATGAGACTGAGGATGAGGATGGGAATGGTGATGATGAAGGGAACGAAGACGACAATGGGCGTGAGGACGAGTATGAGGAAGATACGAAGGTTCATTGAGATTTTGATGATGAGGATCGAAGTAAAGGCGAGAGTGAGGAGAAAGAGTAGGATGAGGAGCAAAAGAAAGGGAGAAGAGGGGATTAGAAAAATAAGATGGTTAAAGGATATAAGGAAAATCAGAAGGATGAGGAGGATTTAAATGTGAATAAGGACGAGGAAAGCATAAAAGGAGTGGAAATAAAAGGAAAGGAGGAAAATAATAGGAAAAAGGTGATTAGGAGCGTGATTAAAATGAGGAGAAGAACAAGGACAAGCAAAAGGATAAAGAGAATGGGGATGAGGATGTTCGGAAGGAGAACAAAAAAGAAAAAAGGAGAAATTTGAATTTCTACTCATTTGTATATTTGATTATATCTTTGGTTCATAATGGATCAGTTTCTCTGGAATCAATACGACAACTAATTAGAATTAATTCCTGTAATAAATTTCATGAAAAAACTATCTACCAGAAATTAAATTTGTTGTAGTTTAGATACATGTATAAAGACTGAAAAAAAAGGAAAACAATGAATGACTTGAAAGTGTCTATAGGCTTTGATATTTTAGAAACTAGGCGTCCTGTTGGTCTGAGGAGAATATATTTCTATCTTCATATTGGAAAGGAAGGTGTCCTTCATGAAATTTACGATTTCCGATGTGCATAAATCCGTAAGTTTCCGGATAGCATCCGAGAGTCCCTATTGCTCGTTTGTCATTGATATCTCCGTTCACGCAGCCTGTCCAGCCATCAACTTCTTCCAAGAATCGGCCGTCTTGGAAAAACTTGCTCTCCGAAATTTATCGGCACCTACCGGCAGGCACAAAACGTACCTCGTAAAAAATAAACTTAAACACGAAACTTATTATTCGGGAAACATTTTCCAATGAAATATAGAATCTACGTGTTTTACGTCTTGTCGTGATGTACATACTGGGGTATGGTGTTGGTAATAAATAAATGGGTGTTAGTTGAAAGAAACTTACTGAAAGAGCTTATGGTTCTGTACCAAAACAAGTGACTACTGAAGCAATCTGGTGAAGACGTCAACATTTACTTGTGGTCCAATACATTTTCGTTTTTAAGGCGCTCTTCCCGCTGTGACGTTTAAAGTAAGATGGAGTATTATATGATCAATTTTCCCATCAATTTCCATCTAAAGGAAACTGTTAAACTTATGCATAGTTTTTATACTAGTTTCGCCCTCATTTTGTATTCATTGGTAAGATTATTCACCATGCAATTTATATTAAAATGAAAGACAACTTAATTCACATAAAATAAAGTTTAAGAGGGTTTAATACAAAATTGGAAAGTGAACGGAAGGGATGCGGTTGAATGTTTCTAATTTTGTCATTCGTTCTATTTCAAAAAGGAAAACACTAACAAGGCTGTAATTTACAGTCAATGTAGCACATAATAAGCTGTAAAAGTGGAAGTAATACTAAGAATATGGTTCACTAAAATAGTTCGAAAATTACGACCCGATAGTTAACGTCATGTCATCGCGGACAGTTATACGTTTTAGCCACACAGCGAACAAAACTTTTATGGCACTACCCAACTAGCTGTGGATACTACCCACCTATCGGAAGATAAAAATTTAACTTTAATTTGTTGCATATGGAACAATAGCAAAAGTAAAATTCTGTAAGCGTTAATGTGTTTCGTCGTTTCGTTCCCATACCACGTTTAATGTTCTCATCGCGTTCAACCCCGAGAAAAATGGTCGTTTGGTTGCCGGTTAATTCGGTAGAAATGATGCAGGTGACATACGTGCCCGGCTCGAGTTGAGCAGGGCTGAAACGATAAAACGACGATAGCGACGAAACATTTGCATATGGGGAGTGAAATGCGGCCAGACGTTCAAAAAGGTAACACCCGAAACTCTCCACTCCATGCACAAATATACCTACCAGGATGGCTGGCATAAATTTCAATGAAAAACGGTACAGAATTAAGCTATTTACAGGGCGATTCAAAACATCCACCACTTACTATCAGTTTTATCTTTATGATACCCGACTATTACTGAAATCCTCAGACACATCTGGCTAAAGAATAAATGAAAATTTAAATACCTGAATATGAGGATGATAATGAGGAGATAGAGCAGGAGCAGAAGAATGTGAATGAGAAAGCTAAAGGAGATTATGAGGATAAAGGGACGCATAGGGTGAGAAGGATGATGATAATGAGAAGAAACAGAAGGAGCTGAAGAAGAGGAGGAAGATTTGGATAATGATGATGAAGATCAGAATGAGGAGAAAGAGAAGGAGTAAAAGAAAAATGAAGTAACAAAAAAAAAAGATGTAAACGAGGAAGTTGAGACATTTGAAGGAAATGAGGAGATGGTTAGAAGAATGAGAAGAATGACGATATGAAGGAAATGAGAGACGAAGGCGATGAGGAGGTTGAAAAGGCGGACAAGAAAAAGGAGAAGAAGATGGAAAGGTAGAGAAAGAGGAGAACGTCCATGAGGAAGAAGAGAAAAAAGATTAAGGGGATAAGGAATATGGCTGGTATCAAGAGAATGATAAGAATAAAGAGGATTATGAGGTGGAAATGAAAATGTTATTACCTGAGTATGAGGATGATAATGAGGATTAGAATGAGGATGGGAATGAAGAGATAGAGACAGATTTGAATGAGGAAGTTGAGAAAGTCAAAGGAGATGATGAGGGTAAAGGGACGCAGAGGGTGAGAAGGATGATGATAATGAGGAGAAACGGAAGGAGCTGAAAAGAGGAGGAAGATTTGGATAATGATGATGAAGATTGATTGATTGATTGATTGATTGATTGAACTTTATTTAGCCTTCTCGGCTATTTCCAAAAATACAAATACATTGAAACTCTTACTTATTATACTGAATATTAATTTCTAACATCTTATTAATAATACAATTATTGCACTGTATTCTTACAAACTAGGAACCTCTGCGAAAATGAACTTATTTAATTCACGTTTGAATTTCACAATATTGTCACACAATTTTATTTCTGTCGGTAAATTATTAAACATTTTAACACCTTCGTAAAATATACCTTTCTGTGCACTTTTTGTTTTACGAAATTGAATTGCAATATTTCCCGTTTGTCGTGTCCTACCGTCTATTATTGTTAATTTGTTGTTTAAATTTTGTGGTAGTAATCCATTTACAATTTAAAAAATAAAAATACATACATTGTAGTGAACTCTTTGTCTTATGGACATAAACCGCAACGCTAGCAACATCGATTTAACTCTAGAGTACCTATCGCAATGCAATATAGCTCTCATTGCACGGTTTTGCAATATCTGTAGTTTAGACAATTGAGTTTCACCCATGCTTAGCAATAGCGTTGAACAGTAATCAAAGTGAGGTGCTATAATTGATTTATAGACTATGCATCTGGTGAAAATCGATATGTCTTGGCCTATTCTATTTAAAAAACTTATTTTCTTCCCTATTTTCCTTAACATACTGTCGCAGTGATCTTCAAATCTTAGCAGATCATCAATAATAATTCCTAGATATTTAATTTTATCAACCCGCTCAATTTCAGCACCATCTAAACATTTAACCTTCATAACTCTATTTACCTCTTTACGAACACTTCTAATAATCATGTACTTTGTTTTGGAAGCATTCATTTTTAGTTTGTTCACATTCATCCAGTTTTCAACTACAGGTAATACTAAATTTAACTTACTTTCTACTTCTTTACTACTACCTCCTTTCACGTAAATAATCGTGTCGTCCGCAAACATTTTAATACTACACTCATTTGAACAAATTTGAACTATATCATTTATGTATATATTAAACAGCAGTGGCCCAAGTACAGATCCTTGAGGTACACCGTATTTGGTTTTTAAACTAACAGACCATTGTTCATTAAATCTAACTTTTTGAGATCTATTATTCAAGTACGACTTTATCCAGTCTAGCTTCACTCCTCTCATTCCATATTGATATAATTTTTTTATTAACCTCTCTCTGTCTACAGTCTCAAAAGCCCGCTTCAAGTCTAGAAATATGACACCTACTAATTCACCATTACTTATTATTAATTTCCAGTCATCTAACGTCGTCTGTATTGCTGACTCACAAGAGTTAATTTTTCTAAAGCCCGATTGATGCTCGCTTATAATATTATTAGTTTCTAGAACCATTTCTATCAGAATGAGGAGAAAGAGAAGGAGTAAAAGAAATATGAAGTGACAAAAAAAGAGGATGTAAACAAGGAAGTTGAGACATTTGAAGGAAATGAGGAGATGGTAAGAAGAATGAGAAGAATGACGATATGAAGGAAATGAGAGACGAAGGCGATGAGGAGGTTGAAAAGGCGGACAAGAAAAAGGAGAAGAAGATGGAAAGGTAGAGAAAGAGGAGAACGTCCATGAGGAAGAAGAGAAAAAAGGTTAAGGGGATAAGGAATATGGCTGGTATCAAGAGAATGATAAGAATAAAGAGGATTATGAGGTGGAAATGAAAATGTTATTACCTGAGTATGAGGATGATAATGAGGATGAGATTGAGGATGGGAATGAATAAATAGAGACAGATTTGAATGAGGAAGTTGAGAAAGTCAAAGGAGATGATGAGGGTAAAGGGACGCAGAGGGTGAGAAGGATGATGATAATGAGGATAAACAGAAGGAGCTGAAGAAAAGAAGGAAGATTTGGATAATGATGATGAAGATCAGAATGAGGAGAAAGAGAAGGAGTAAAAGAAAAATGAAGTAACAAAAAAAAAAGATGTAGACGAGGAAGTTGAGACATTTGAAGGAAATGAGGAGATGGTTAGATGAATGAGAAGAATGACGATATGAAGGAAATGAAGGACGAAGGCGATGAAGACGATGAAAAGGAGGACAAGAAAAAGGAGAAGAAGATGGAAAGGTAGAGAAAGAGGAGAACGTCGATGAGGAAGAAGAGGAAAAAGGTTAAGGGGATAAGGAATATGGCTGGTATCAAGAGAATGATTAGAATAAAGAGGATTATGAGGTGGAAATGAAAATGTTATTACCTGAGTATGAGGATTAGAATGAGGATGGGAATGAAGAGATAGAGAAAGATTTGAATGAGGAAGTTGAGAAAGTCAAAGGAGATGATGAGGTAAAGGGACGCAGAGGGTGAGAAGGATGATGATTATGAGGAGAAAGAGAAGGGGCAGAAGAAAAGGAGGAAGATTTTGATGAGAAAGGTGCAAAGTAAAGAAGAAGATTTGCATAATGACGATGAAGATGAGAATGAGGTGAAAGAGAAGGAATAAAAAAAAAATGAAATGATAGAAATAGAGAGGATGTGAACGGGAAAGTTGAGACATTTAAAGGCGATAGGGAGAGTGAAGATGGGGAGAAGGATGAGGATAATGGCGAAGTAAAGGAAATGAGGAGGATTAAGGCGATCCTCGTCATCCTCGTCATATAAAGGAAAAGAAGAGGGGAAAGGTGGAGAAAGGGGAGATCTTCGATGAAGATGAGAAAGAATGTTAAGGGGATAAGGAATATGGATGGGATAAAGAGAATGATAAGGATAAGGAGGATTATGATGTGGATGAGGACGTGGACGAGGACGAGGACGAGGACGAGGACGAGGACGAGGATAAGGATTGGGAGAAGAAGGTGCAGGATTAAGCTAAGGAAAATGAGAAGTTTGAAGGACATGATAAGAATTAAGATGATAAAGAGGATGAGAAGGGTGAGGAGGTGAATAAAAAGAATGAAAAAAATTGATGTGGATGAGGATGATGAGAAAGTTGAAGGAATGAAAATTCTTTAACGTATTGATGTTGAACTAACCCATTTCTTCTCTCATTTTATATTTTATTTTATAAAAGCATTAAAGTACCCACTTTACTATCGATATATGTCTTAGACACGCCTCCGTGGTGGCTTTATTACACACATTATTGGAAATATCTAATAGCCAATGCACGTGCGAAAATTCGTTCCCCCACAGTTAAAACAGGCAAATGTTATGCTATTACTCAAATGCGAACTACCCTCAACAACTTAATAAACCTCTCGTTCGTGTAATATGAACACATTAATTCAATTCCGTGCGCTTAAGTGGGTAATTTGAATAGCAAGCTTGAAAAGTATTCTTACAGGATTACCACTACTTACTGAAATTCTATACCTTCCAATATAAAATCATCGATATACAAAAAAGAGTATTATCCTTTATTATACCTAAGTACTCAATGTGAAAGTATACTTATAATGTGCCTTTTTCTTATTTTTTGTCAGTTGTTGTATCCTTGACACACCATCCATATTAAGTTTTCCAATTGATTATTATCCCTCCGCCCCTTGTGTAATTTGATGAATGTTGTCTGTAGTACCAATGTAAATAATTAACGAGCTAATTAAAAAGAAGAAAAAAAAATGAGAACAAGGATCACTTTTAACATTTACTGAGTAGATATAAGGTGAGCCTTTTCGTGGTAATTAGCCGTTGTAATTAGCGACAGAGAGGGTTTCGTGTTTCATTCCCCCGTCATCACATGTTTGCAACGGCTGCCGCCTTTTGAACTGAACTAAAACCGAACTGTTTATTACTTTCTTTGAGAGAAATGAAACTCAAGACGAGATTCTTCGTTCGAACTTTGATTGCCTGTGTGTTGTATATTGCAGTCGGATCGGATAATATTTATGTTTGAAAAATAAAAAGATAATGATGATGTTGAAATGTATCCCAGTGCCAGTACTGGCTGGCTAGGGGATAATGCGTTTTCTTCCTGTCTGGAGGAGGAAATTTCCACTGGTAACAATGAATTCTACTCGGGGCGCTCTTCGCTCAGGTCGCTACAACTTACTTGACTTTAATGAGCACCCGTTGCTTAATATTCGTCAGATTTATGGACTTCGCTATCGTAATTATCTTTAAAAATCCACCCCGTCGCAACACGAAGTCATGTGAAAGTCCCAAAGGTAAAAAAATACTATTCTTGCCCCACGTAATGATTAATTTACAAATTGAATAAATTTACATAGGACGTAATTTGTGCAAGCGAAAAGCTTTTCAGTTTTTAATAACAGTTAAATTTGGGAGACCAGTTTTCCAATTTCTATTTTTTTTATAGCTTCCAATAAAAATGTGGTTTCTATTTAGTGACGATGATTTACCTGCCGACCTGGTTTCGGATAAACAGGCAGCAAAATAATGTTGCCGGACCTCAAAGGACTCAATTAAGTTGTACCAAACAAAATAGAAATACCTGCCTACCTACCCAACTAATACGTGCATCATGACAGTGTACGTGTACGTTATTCATCCTACGAAATCAGTTGGTTTAACACGGCCGAATAGATCATGGGATTGCTAAAATAGTGAGCATGCACTATTCATGGAGATTAAGCTGATGTGTCGCCACAATTGTCGACGATGCAGACGTGATAATTAACAGTCTAATCGGAAGGGCATGATAAGCTGCTCATAGATATAAGTATTCTTAGAACGTCTCCTGATTAATGGCGAAGAATTGGGAGAGGAGCGTACAAATATTTTCCTAAAGATTTTAATTAATTAATAATAAATAAAAAATATCTAACAAATTTTATTAAGCACCTATTATAAATAAATAACCAATTATAGATTCATATTATTTAATATCAACACTTGAATTTGCATTGAAAATGACAGGGACTTTGAGGCATTAAAGTCACCCCCTACACTACCCTAACCCTTCTAACTCGCTTGCTTGAATATTGACTTCTTACTGACTTCCCGTTAACTCTCAAAACTTTATTATTTTATACCTACTGACATAAAAAACTGTCTTGGGGTATTTGTACGAATTTTCCTGTGCCCCTTAGTAAATTGAATGGGTTCAACAAGTAGACACGTCCATGATGTCTTTCAACTCATGGGAAAACTAAACGCCAATTTTGGTGGTGGTAAAAAGAAAGTGGGCAATAAATTTTACGTTATTTAGTTGTAACAAAAAGCAAATAATAATGAGTTTTTTATTACCTTGTTATTGTTTTTCCCGGTTTCCCTCCGTTACATTTTTGTTATTAATACATTCCATGTGTGCCACAGTCGTGTTTTTCTTTGTCCAAAAATTGAGATTCATTGTGGTGGTTCTAATTACACTCGAATAAAAACAACATTCAAGCAGATGTAAAAATATATATATATATACATATACATAATACATATAACATTTGTTCAGGGTCAAAAGAAATAACAGTACACTAAATAGACACGTGGGGTTTCTAATCTATCTGTGGGTATAAAATTGTTACTATTTGTTTTAATTAATTGTTAAATTATATTTTACTAGGTCTGGTTGTTTCCAATTTTGCCTTTTAAGGATCTCAGTTTGTTATGAAGTGAAACAGGGGGGCAAATTTTTTTTTCTAAAACAACTGTGACCTATGGGTAATATAAACACCCCCTCTTAATTTTTTTTAAGTTTATTTTCATATAATAAATAATAACGTTTCGGTCAAACTGACAAACTAATGTCTTGGGCAACTTTTTGACAATAAACGAAATGCAACATCCGCTGGCTGACATTCTATTTTTAACCCTTCTTTTTCTTTTCCAGAAGTGAACAATTTATAACTTCTCCGTCGACGCCATTCAACACACAACATCATTTTCGAGCCGTCCTTGACTGCCAAATGTGTTATTCTTCGAAATGGTCCGCAGTGGGTGGATATATTATATTTACCAGGACACAGTAGCAGGTAAAAAGCAATAAAAAAACACTATTTCCATATAATGTGCGCCTTTGTATACATACGGGGTGACCCACCCGTCGAAACTTTTAATTCCATTGCTACCATTATTAAGAAAAAATGTAAAAGGTAAAAGGGAAACTTAATATGTGTCTGTAGGAAATCCTGATACAGATTGGTTCAGAATGAGGACTAAAAATTAAATGTATACTAGGTGTTCTTTATATTTATGTATGTCAAAAAAGGTGCTTTAGAGCTTTATTTTCCTTCTTAGAGTGTCATACAGGGGGTGACATTGACTTAACACCCTCGTAAACCGTATACATTATCGTGTTCGTATTTGGGAACTTTAGCGTTTTATTTTGAGGTTTCCCAATGACTTTACAGTCTTAGTTAGAGGAGTTTTCTTGCACCACTTACTTTCTATCGTGTTATTATTGTTAATCATCCAGGAAGAACGAACGAATACCTCTCCTCCTATTTTAACGTGTCCTCCGGAGCACGGTCGAACTGTTTCCCCAGTTTACCGATCACCCATCCAAGTACTGACCAGAGAGAACGTTGCTTAACTTCGAAAGCGACTGATCGCCATCGAAGCCAGTACGCTATTCAGTTCGGGTTAAGAACTTTACTTTTTTTTTTTAACATATGATACAATTCTGCAAAAATGACTTCGTAGCAGTCGTTAAATACTTAATACGTGCATTTTATATTTATATAAGAGAGAAATAATAAATAAATACAGATATAATTTTCTATAGGTAGCACACTTCAGTTGCAAAAGTAAAAAAAGAAAATGATCCAAGAAAGGGCGGAAATAAAAATAAAATTGTACAATTACATTTACATTTAAAATTAGACCAGCTGAGGATTATTTACTAAGTATAAATAAAAAAAAAATGCTAACAATGTACCTACATATTATATTTATCTTCTAATAGAGCTATCGCCCTCCCCAGTAGGTACGTTTTTAATTAATAATCTCTATAAACACTCTGTATATGTAAATAAGTGTAGTCTCTCACACAAACACCTACCCATAGAATAAAGACACACGCACCCACGTTATACGTATAGATATATCCGGTCGTTTCGATTAAAACAGTTAGTAAACCGTAACTCACTTATTGTTAGTTCGTGATATCCAACTGTGCTCTATTAATACGGTTTGAGTTAATAATTCACGTTTCACCGCATAACATTCAATTAAGTTATAACTTGAGTGTCGTGTTGCAGTAAAGATTAGCGGAATGCAGCAACCATTTCGGCATCAGTCAATCGCCGAAACATAAACTTATATGGCTTACTTAATAAAGTCGTAAAATTTGATAACTTCAAAAAAACAACAGGGGCGTACTTATGTGACTTTACTTTTGGGGAAGAGTCGAACAAAAATAATTGAACTCACCAATTTTTATAATAATGCTGAAGTTATTTGTTCGGCAAGTTAATTCTGAGGCCAGATACCTCAAAAGACATTAATTAATTATGGGGAGGAGGGGCCTGGAAAAATCTCATCAAATCTCGTTTTGAGGGTGGGGGTCATCGCTTCCTGCAAAATGTCGCTAAAGAGGAGGGAAAGGTTCAAATTAATTCGGAAATACCTCACATAAGTAATGCACGCCCCTTTACCCCTTACGAGCCCTAATTACTGAATGTTTCAGAATTAAAGTTTTCTTAATATTTATTGTAATTTTTGGAAACACTTTGTTGTGGATTTGAAATAAATTTTGGCCTTAAAATATTTGTTTGATTAAGAAGTTTCAAATTAAAGAAACAGTAAGCTATATACAGGGTTTTTCAAGTTAATGGGCTATTAGAAGTATATGAATTAGTAGAAGGAATTCAATTCTGAAACTTGGGCTCATTTGGTTATTGTTTATGCCGCTTCTTTTAAAAATATTTTCAAGTTCGATTTACATCCGGTTATACCGGAAGTCGATACCAACTTTGTTATTTTAAATGGAATGGTATATTTTTCACGCTGAATTCGAATAAAACGTGTAATTCTAAGGTAAGTTTGATAATCAACTTGTACCTACACCTATGACGATCGGTTTCTGAGTTAATTTAATTTATAGAAAAAAAATATTGTGATCGCAACCCAAATTATAAAAAATCATAACTTCCACAAAATACGACTAAGAGTGTTGAAATTTTTACTAGTAATAGCTGAATATTAGTGCTAACGCCTTGACAAAATTGAATTAAATAATTTATACAGGGCGTTCAAAATAAAATTCTAAAATTGAAAAACTTCAAACACGAATTACTTCGTTTTTTCAAATGGCACCTACTATTTTTTATTTTTTCAATCGATTCCTTTTTTTAACCTCTTTCGATCTGTATGGATACTTCCCATTTTAAGTAATAATTCAAAATTATTCCAAAATTTTCAAATAAAATAGGAAGTATCCATATTGATCGAAAGAGGATAAAAAAGGAATCGATTGAAAAAATAAAAAATAGTAGGTGCCATTTGAAAAAACGAAGTAATTCGTGTTTGAAGTTTTTCAATTTTAGAATTTTATTTTGAACGCCCTGTATAAATTATTTAATTCAATTTTGTCAAGGCGTTAGCACTAATATTCAGCTATAACTAGTAAAAATTTCAACACTCCTAGTCGTATTTTGTGGAAGTTATGATTTTTTATAATTTGGGTTGCGGTAGCGATTTTTTTTCTATAAATTAAATTAACTCAGAAACCGATCGTCATAAGTGTACAAGTTGGTTATCAAACTTACCTTAGAATTACACGTTTTATTCGAATTCAGCGTGAAAAATATACCATTCCATTTAAAATAACAAAGTTGGTATCGACTTCCGGTATAACCGGATGTAAATCGAACTTGAAAATATTTTTAAAAGAAGCGGCATAAACAATAACCAAATGAGCCCAAGTTTCAGAATTGAATTCCTTCTACTAATTCATATACTTCTAATAGCCCATCAACTTGAAAACCCCTGTATAACACGACGTTTCGACCTCTTTTATTAGGTACTATAAATAGTTACGCTCTTTTGTTCATCAAAACTTCATTTATATGGTTTTGGTTTGAAATGATTCTTAATGTCATAATGTCAGTGTTCTGCTAATTAATGGCCAGTTAATGTATTTAACAAATTTCTGATGTGAGCGATTTTTTACATTTTATTGCACTAACTTTTTGGACTGAAACAACATATGGTGCATTAATAAAAAACAACTTAAATATTGCAACTAATATGAAACCAGCAATATCTTTTTTTTTTTCAATTTTATGTGCTTCCTCTTTAATTTTATTTTTAATCGTAAAAGTACCAGTTTTAGTAAATATGTAGATATGAGTATGTGTTTGCACAGTTAGCAAATTTGGAATGCAAAAATTGATGAGCATTTACATAGACGTAAAATAAACCGACATTATTTTTTTTGTGGTACATTTATCTAGGTGGCAATTTGTGACGCTTGTTGCATAAACGATGATGCTTTTGCTTTGACAAGGAGCCGAAACAAAATGTGAATAGACCGAAAATTCGGGATATAATTTAATAAAAAGTGGCTTTTAATGGAAATCCGAAGCACCAGCGTTGCATTCAACAATTAACAAGCGAAAATAGCAACAGCTTTTTGTGTGTTTTCAATTTGACCCGTTTGTTTACAAAATGCAAATTCTGATGTTTCGAAAACGTTAGTGTCGATGCATTCGCCACATCGACCATCGTCCATACCTACTCTCTCTGTGTGTAATCAATAATTTGTCAAATTTACATAATTTTCCATTAGTATTCTACACGAAATAAAACTACACAGCGACATTCAAAATTATGCCAGAAAATTTGGTCGCTAATTTGCATGTTTTATTGAATTCATAAATCAAAACGTTTACACGTACCTATACCCACCACATGCCCTGTTTATCTTTATATATTTATACAATATTACTTATATTATTATATGAAGTTTAATGAACCCCTTCATTTAATTTAATTATTTTCCGGCATCTTGTATTTAGGGACGTTTGAGATGCCACCCTGTGAAAAAATTTTATTAAAAAACCGTCGATATCTATCAAAAATAAAATAGGTTAGCACCTTATGCAAACAGTTGAGAAGGACGAAGAAAATCTTCAAAGTTTTGGTCACATATGTCGCCAATTGGGCAACAAGAGCAGCCAAAGCGTGTTGGTAAAGATATTAGTTTCGAAGTTAGAATCAAAGTTTTCGTGCTTCACACACGACTGACTATCTATGTACGTATTATAATGTAAAAACTGCTAAGCACACACAAACACCCCATATAAAAACTTCTCTTCAAAAATACTTGGAAAAAAATTTAATTTCCTGGTCTCTAAAGAATTATTTATTTTTTAGTCCCAAACGTACACTCACTCACAGCTTGATTAATTGTATAGAGCTCATCCCTTTTGATCGTCAGAAAAACCAGATAGGGTGATCTCGATGAAAAAATTGACGTAAAAAATCGTGACATATCTCCCTTTGACATCACCGTAAACAAAGACGTCATCACCAACTCTTAATTATTTTCAATTTAATCACATTATTCAAGTATGACGTTCGCACCCTTTGTCAGCATGTCTCTAGTGGGTAGCAAAATCACAGGCTTTATTAGACTTGCATGCTTAATAAGCAATAATTTTATCGTGCTTAGCTTCTCATCTGTACTTGTCCTATTTACTAACTACATACAGTAGAAAAATTAATGAGATGCAGTCGTAAGTAGGCAAGTACTAGAAGATTTTACCTATGGCAACCAAATGGCCTTTGATAGAGAATTTTTAATTAAATGGATACCCAAATAACGTAGGTACGTTTTCAATGCGTAATAAGGGAGGAATTTTATTTGAAATCTGAACGTATTGTCATCATAAAATAAAAACTGGATAAGTATTAAGATTCTTTATCGAATTGAAATTCCTAATAGAATCCTTCGTTTCCTTGTGGATTATATTCTTTGAAGTTGGTATAATAATATAATTGTTTTGACACAAAATCAAAAGTTAGGGTGAGTACGGTTCCCGAAAGACTTTCTAGTGTAAGGGCTAGTTTTTTATTAATTTTTGATTTTTAAAAGTGGATACCACTTCGAAATTTTAAAGAACCAAAACATTTTTATTTCCTAAAAACAAACTAATTGTAATTAATTTAAAATATGTTTTTACTACTGATCATTACTAAATTTTGACATTATTATTTTTTTGTGAAGCCAGGTCTGGAAAATAGAGAGGATGTTGTTATTTGATTTATACCTATTTGAATTTTTTTTTACACTACGTATAAATGTTTGAACACTGCAGTTTTGTAAACATTTCTTGTTATCCTGGATTTCTTCAGACCCCACTTTCCCAATAGGCACTTTGGGCAAGTGCCCAGGCCCCTGCGATCGATAGGGCCCCCCCTCAGATCAAATATAAAGTCCCTAGTTCCTGTCAGATCACCAAACGATACCCAATATTTATTACCAAAAAACTTATATAATTCGAATAAATCGAACCTAAATTACTGACTACAATACCAACTTACTAGCTTTTACATGCGCGAAGCTATTCTACTCTCGCCCAAAAATTAGGCTTTCCGACTTCAGCATGTTTAGATTTTAAATATATAATGGTATACTAAGCACATACACATTTTAAAGAAAAATCACCAGTAGTATACTCATCAGTGTGACACTCGCTCCATTTAAATTAAGAAAGATTAGGTAACTAGTTTGTCGCTGATTTCCATAGAATCTGATGTGCTAAAAAGCATAAATTTTGAAAAAGTGATTAACGATTTTGCCCATCTGAAATCTAGAAGGGTTTCTCTTCAAATACCATTGATTTTTAAGCACTTACCTGTAAATGCTAAAAGAGTTACTTTTGTGGACTATATCTATCATATCTATTCGTTTCATGTGATTATTAATAAAAATAAATATTTAACCTTGTTTATCTACTTTCTTTGTCTATTCTAACAAAATAGTGTTCTGTCAAAGTCATAGGGGCCCCATTATCCTAATATGCCCAGGGCCTCTAATTGGTGAAAGACGGCCCTGGATTTGGAGTAATATAATC
Source organism: Agrilus mali (assembly GCA_029378335.1). Classification (NCBI taxonomy): domain Eukaryota; kingdom Metazoa; phylum Arthropoda; class Insecta; order Coleoptera; family Buprestidae; genus Agrilus; species Agrilus mali. The sequence continues at coordinate 2,572,014 of CM055655.1, read as the reverse complement.
ATGGCACAAAATAATTTTATTTTATTTAAAATATACATGTACCGGGAACTTTTTAAAATGTGGATCTTTTTATAACTATATCTATATAATATTTATGTACGTAAATATTGTGATATTTAGTGAGATTCATGTTATTACAATACGTATAAATCTCATGACAGGCTCCTTCGCCAAAACAATTTCACCAAGTCTTTCGCCTAAATTTTAAATTCTTTCAATTTGAACACTCAAGTTTTGTAAACGTTTGTTAACATTCTGGATTTCTTTGAATGAGAACAAGACCATTACACAAAATATTTTTATTTTACTTAACATATACTGGGAACACTTTGTAATGAATTTTAATTAAATTGAGGAAATGTGCTTTTAAAAAAAATATTCACTTGACTAAGAAGTTACAATTGAATTGAATTTAATTAAAGGTATTCCAACTATATTTAATACGACGTTTCGGTCTCTTTTACTTTTATTATGTACTGTTACCAGTTATGTACTTATGTTTATCATAATAACACGTAAAAATAAATCATGTCGGGAACGATTTTTAATGCTGTGGTAATTTGACAAATACATAATATTTACCAGTCAGTTTTCTACTAATTAATGATTAGTTATTGTAATTAAATTAAAAAGTAACTGATAAGGCATTTTTTATATTTTTTTTGTAATAAAAAGTGTATATCAATTTTCTAAGCTGAAAAAAAGTACGATGAGAGACTGCTGAAATACTTCAACGAAATATAACGCCAAAAAGTATAGTTGTTAGGGCCCATAAATGCGGTTTGAAGACGACGTTAAAAAGAGGAAATTAAATCAATGATATAATAATAATGGCGATATTATATTCATTAATTGTTAATAAATAATAATTAATACATCAAGTCTTCTTATTTTTAACTTTCAATAAAATTTAATTAAAAATTTATTCTCTCCACTCCTTCCTTTCTTTATTAAACGAAATTAAGACAACTTTTTTTTATTATTCCACTTAGTTTTTAGGGGTTGATTTTAGTTTCTTCATAAGGCGTTAAAAAGCTCTCTATCGTTATTTTTTTTATTTATTTAATTACTAGTTGTTTTAAGCATTAATTTTTTGCAAGGCTGCAAGAGCTACAACCTACTACACTGTTAAAAAAAAAATAATAACTGATACGGTGCTTTTTTACTTTTATTGAACTAAAAGGGGTGTATCATTTTTCTTAACTGGAACAGCAAGGTGCATAAAAAAAACAGTAGCAGTAAATATTGGAACTAAATATAAAACCATGAAGTTTTCAAATACATAGTTCGTAGTCAGTTATTAAATTTTGTCACAGAATAATTGGAAACTTTAATATTAGAACGAAAGAAGTTAAAATCTAGAGTAAGTTGGTACAAATTAAGAGCGGAAAACAACGAACGAGTTAATTCAAAGATCAGAAGGAAAGTTCGGGGCGACTGTTCTCCAACAGAACAAACTTTATACACTGCTTAAAGGGTCTTGAATTAGTGTTTACCAGAAGCTGTTATTAAACTTTATAAGCAAGCTTCGTACCCACTGCTGCCTGTTCCATTTCAATCTCCGCAAATTTTCGGGAACTGCAATTGAGCCAGTATAAACAGCTATTGCATTTCTCATTTGGCGTGCAATTCACTACCCCGCTACAGGACGAGACGGAATAAAGTCCATGATTGCTTTTGTATCCAATTAAAATTTTGTTTAAATTGTTTGCGTGTTGCTCAAAATTGTTTAAGCATCAACAAGATTTGCTCCTAGAAGTTTAATAAAGGCAAATTATTAAAAAAAAAAAACAAAACAGGACAATGATTTATTTGCCTACTTGTTTTTAAGGATAATCGAATTATTTTTATGTTTTTAAAATAGCTGATAATTAAATCTAATCAAATCATTCTGCTTCTTCAATTTTTTCTAAACTTTTTCTAAGAATATTTTAAGGATCTGATATCAAATCGTAATCGATCGATTCTACATTTATTTAGCTCACAAGTCACACAATGTTTTCGACGTTCCTCCTGACTCATTTATCCTGTTGGAACCACTTGTGCTCTCTACAGGTTTCAAGGATAATAAATCTGATCCTTTCAAAGGATTCCTGTTGTTTACAAATTCCTTCCTCCAGACTTCGAAATAAAGAACTCTTGAGAAACTGTTCTAAAAATAATTAGAGAACTACCCTTTCCCATTTTCTGTTCCCGACAGTAGATGTCGTCTGCGCGGGAATCCTATTGATTTTCCCGATTTTCCTAAGGGCTCTTACCACTCTCAACAATGTAGTAGGCTGTAGCCCTTGCAGCCTTGCGAAAAATTAACACTTTAAACAACTAGTAATTAAATGAATAAAAAAAAACAACTAAGAGCTTTTTTAACGCCTTAGAAAGAAACTAAAAGCAACCCCTAAAAACTAAGTTGAATAATACAAAAAAGTTGTCTTAATTTGGTTTAATAAAGAAAGGAATGAGTAGAGAGAATAATTTTTTAATTCAATTTTATTGAAAGTTAAAAATAAGAAGACTTGATGTATTAATTATTATTTATTAACAATTAATGAATATAATATCGCCATTATTATTATATCATTGATTTAATTTCCTCTTTTTAACGTCGTCTTCAAACCGCATTTATGGGCCCTAACGACTATACTTTTTGGTGTTATATTTCGTTGAAGTATTTCAGCAGTCTCTCATCGTACTTTTTTTCAGCTTAGAAAATTGATATACACTTTTTATTACAAAAAAAATATAAAAAATGCCCTATCAGTTATTTCTTAATTTAATTACAATAACTAATCATTAATTAGTAGAAAACTGACTGGTAAATATTATGTATTTGTCAAATTACCATAGCATTAAAAATCGTTCCCGACGTGATTTATTTTTACGTGTTATTATGATAAACAGAAGTACATAACTGGTAACAGTACATAATAAAAGTAAAAGAGACCGAAACGTCGTATTAAATATAGTTGGAATACCTTTAATTCAATTCAATTCAATTGTAACTTCTTAGTCAAGTGAATATTTGTTTTAAATGCCCATTTCTTCAATTTAATTAAAATTCGCTACAAAGTGCTCCCAGTATATGTTAAGTAAAATAAAAATATTTTGTGTAATGATCTTGTTCTCATTCAAAGAAATCCAGGAAGATAACAAACGTTTACAAATCTAGAGTGTTCGAAAAACATTTGATAGGAATTTATAAATTTAAGTATTATATAATCCTTAATTATTTTGTAGTTTATCGAAATTTTCAATTGCTCATCTTTTTATAAAAATAATAAACTAACAAGTTATTATATTTGTGTGAAGTTGTTTTGGCGAAGGAGCCTGTCATGAGATATTTACCAGGTATTAATAAATACTAAAATGTTTGCATACATACTCAAATATTATGTAGTCTCGTGTGAAAATAGAATTACAGAAATAATGCATCTTTATCAGTCCATGTTGTAGACAGATATTTACCCACCTACCCTGTTTCAAATATGCCTCCATTTCAAAAAGAATAGACACCATGGACTAAAACTTATCCGTAAATATGTATTACATACTTGCTGACTTAAAAAGTAATTTAAAAGGTATGATGTTTCAATATAGAAGCTTTCAATTCGAATTTTGATGCTCATAAATTATTAAAACGTCCCCGTTGCAACTTGAGGCCTGCCTGCCTGTAATATTCCTGATGAATACATTGCTTTTAAATCGATAATATAACGCAATAACACCTTGTAAAGAGAAAATTACTATTGATCTTCATTTTCCAGGCGACTTTCTCACGGTAAGCAACAATTATTAAACTAGGTGGGTCGTGGAAAAAAGGAAAAGAAAATTAAAAACTTACCTACCTGTAAAGGCAAAAGTTTGAAGGCCTGTGATGTTTTATAAAACTTGTATAAAAGTAGAAAAACAGGATAAAGCATATTACAAAAATTTTATTACTAAGAAAAATAACAAAAAGATATTTCTCTGTCTAATTGTGATTTATAATCGTTAATTGCATATCATGTAGATACATACATTACAAAGTATAAAAATATTTTTGGTTGTCATCTTTATTTTTATTCGGTATATGAATTGAGAGGAAATGTATTGTATTTGAACGTGGATGTCTGTCAAAAATCAAATCGGAAACTACGAAATGAAATAAAATCGTCCAACTGACGGTCATATTCATGGGCAGATTTGAAATGATTTTAACACGAGAATTTCATTAAAAGCGCTATTCGAAATAACGTTTTGTTTCAGTTTGTTTAAAGTGACGTTCGCTTCATTAATCGGCTCAAATCGGATCACAACATAATCAATTTAATATCGATTTGACGAGAAGGGTGCCACGATTTAGTCGATGCGGGTAATTTCAAGCTGGAAAAACTAAAACCGACGGAATTTGAAAATCAAAGTGTCTACACAGCGCCGACACTTAAATACATTTGAGGACCTCAAAATAAATGTACCTACTTAGATGTAGAAAAATGGGTAAAATTTTCAACCATCAAACGTCTCATCGTTTAAACTTCAAGTACCTAACACAGGATAATTTTAACGAGTGTCCCCTTCATCCCGAAATTCCAAGTGCGCCCCTGAGTAATAGACAAGAGCATGTAACATGACGTTTTGTTCTTTTAATTTGGTACATACATACCACCACGTTCGTACATTCGCTGCGAGTAAGTCCTCATCGTAGGAACCGTGGAAACGGAAGTAATTTTGCATAACATGTAGGCTAGGAATAATGTAGGGGATAAAGCAGATTTCTGCCGGTAGGTATTGGAAGTGTTTCATAAAAGCGTGCACCTGCGAAATACATTGTTGGGGCGCGCCGGGGGTGTTTCTCTGTGTGTATGTGTGTGTGTTGTACAGCGTAGTAGTAGGTAGTGTTTGTTGCACGTTTGCAGTTTCTCTTAATATCGCCGTTATCTCGGCTGCGGCTCTAAAATAGAACATAACAGGTTTATTTGCTGTACTCTAATTAAATTACTGTCGCGTTGAACTAAACTCCACGGTTAAAATTCGCTTTACAGGGTGTATGTACCATATTTCACCCTTTTATTCACCAGGTTTCTGTCAACACCCCCTTGAAACCATCCCATCAAACAATTCAAAAAGATTTTCTTATAGGGACTCCACATCGTTCTTTTCTCTTCTACTTGTTTCCCTTTTCTCATTTATCTTCTCTTTATCTTCATTCTGATCCTCAACCTCCTCACCCTTCTCATCATTTTCATTCTTCTCATCTCCTTCAAGTTTCTCATTTTCCTTTGCTCGTCCTCGTCCTCGTCCTCGTCCTCGTCCTCATCCTCATCCTCATCCTCATCCTCATCCTCATCCTCACCTCCTCATTTCCTTCACATGGTCATTCTTCTCATCCTTCTAACCATCTCCTCATCTCCTTCAAATGTCTCAACTTCCTCCTTTACATCCTCTTTTTTTGTCTCTTCATTTTTCTTTTAGTCCTTCTCTTTCTCGTCATTCTGATCTTCATCATCATTATCCAAATCTTCTTCTTCACTTTTTGCCTTTCTCATCCAAATCTTCCTCCTTTTCTTCTGCTTCTTCTCTTTCTCCTCATTCTGATCTTCATCATGATTATCAAAATCTTCTTCTACACTTTTTGTCTTTCTCATCCAAATCTTCCTCATTTTCTTCTGCTCCTTCTGTTTCTCCTCATTATCACCATCCTTCTCACCCTAAGCGTCCCTTTATCCTCATCATCTCCTGTAGCTTTCTCAACTTCCTCATTCTCATCCTTCTCTATCTCCTCATTCTCATCGTCATTCTTATCCTCATCCTCATCCTCATTCTCATCCTCAACCTCATCCTCATCCTCATCCTCATCCTCATCCTCATCCTCATCCTCATCCTCATCCTCATCCTCATCCTCATCCTCATCCTCATCCTCATCCTCATCCTCATCCTCATCCTCATCCTCATCCTCATCCTCATCCTCATCCTCATCCTCATCCTCATCCTCATCCTCATCCTCATCCTCATCCTCATCCTCATCCTCATCCTCATCCTCATCCTCATCCTCATCCTCATTCTCATCCTCAACCTCATCCTCGTCCTTGTCCTCGTCCCCATCTTCATCCTTATACAATTTATTACCCTCTTCATCCAATTCAATCTCCTCATCTTCCTCATCCAACATGTAGTCCTCGTACTCTTCATCTCTGTCATCCTCTTCATCAGCTTCATTCATCCACCTTCCTCATCCTCATCCTCTTCATCCGCCTTATCTCTTTCAACTTTCTCATCTTTTTGTTTCTCCTCCTTTCCTCCTTCCTCTTTTCCATCCTATTTGCTCCATTCTCATCCTCATCCTTATACTTCCATTTTTTTTACCGTCGTCATTTACTTCACCCTCCTCATTTCCTTCAACTCCCTTATTGCCTTCATCCTCCTCATCTTCCTTGTCTTCTTCAACTTCTCTTCATCCTTACCCTCATCATCACCCAATCATCATCCTTATCCTGATCCTCGTCCTCGTCCACATTCTGCTCTTCATTATGATCCCCATGCTCAGTCTCATCCACTTCAATAATTTCACCTTTCTCACCCTCACCCTCACCCTACTGCTTCCCCTCCTATTCTTATTTTTTTTTCTCTTTCACTTTCTCCTCATTATTTACATCTATCCTCCTCATTTTCCTTACTATTTTCATACCCCTCATCTTCCACTTTCTCTCCCATTCCTTCTTCTTCACTTGTGTATCTCGATCCCCATCTTTATACTCATCTTCATCCTCTTCAGCTCAATCGATTCCTTAGCAACGCGTACATAGTGAGCCTCGTTGATTCCTTCAAACTAAATTAATAAAATTATTGATCAGATGATGCAATATATTGAACTTTTTATTATTTATTATTACGTTATCCTTAAAGTTATATAACTCAGATTCAGGTACGCGTTGGAAATTCCGTTTTTAAACTCTTCCTGTCAGCAATGACAACAATATTAACTACCTCCGGAAGTTTTCCAATTAAGGAGCCGGAAAGATTACTGAAACTTGGTGTGTTTAAAAACACTATCCCTCTCGCGTTATTTTGTGTCTCCGGCCTCGCCGTCAATGTGTAGTGTCATTTTAATCTTGGTGTAGTTCTTGATTCAATTTAACTTTCGTCATTAAACACGAACGATTTAAAGTTTACCTGAAGTTTGACACAATGCTTCCAAATCTTTAAGCTTTTAATGGACGAAGATGGCTAGCTAGTGAACTGTTGTGGCCGCTTTTTGTCTTCACAAAAACACGACACTTTTAGCAAAACTCCGCTCAGTATAACACAAAAGCGCACTTTAGATGATTAAAACTTTTTTTGGATTTTGTTAGGGACGTCAGCAGCTCAAACTGAAATTTATTTGGTAAACAACGCTTCAAAAAATTTTCCTTCGAAGATTGAAGCGGTGTACATTATAACCGATCATTTTCTTCGTAAAATTAAAGAAAAATTACAGTTGCATCAACCTCATCACTAATGAGTCATCAGGTTTTTTTTTGGAATCTAAAAAAAATCTGAAACGTCAAATTTTGTGACTGTTGGAAATAGTAGCCAAAAATTGTCGAGGACAATTATTACATATGTTCCTGTGTGCCTTTTTGGTGCAGCAGAAGCAAGCATCAGGAATTTAAAATTAAAACGAATAATTCATTAACTGGCCAGTCCCATCATTCCAGTTCGATTTAAGGGCAGCTTCCGAGAGTACGGAATATTTACCAGAATATTATTCACAGACCGTTCAGCTGCAATCGCCAAGTTTCCAGCTTCTCTCAATTAGCAGCGGATACTAATGAAATAAGGTTTGATTGGAATAACCGCGCCACACAACGTTCCTCCACATAACATTGTTAACTGTGTACAAACATACGTAACATAGGTAGATATGTAGATACATGAGTACATCTGCTCTCCTAAATATCTATGGAAATTGGGCATAATCTATAACGGTCATATAACCAATATCTTATTTAAATGTACGTATAAATAACGAAAGTAGTTTAAACTGCATACAGGTTGCGAAAGCACTAGAAATTCCACGAAGAATGTATTTCCACCTCGTAGATCTGTGTACCGGTACTTGTGGGTGTGTCTTCGCGTGACTACCAATAACAGCCAGCTGTCGATGTGCGTGCGCAGTCGTACCGCCCTATTATACTGCTAGTGACGAAAGCGGCACATTTAACTCAATGCCAAGATCCGCACTTTCGCATACTGTAAATGTAAATTAGATTTATTTCAACCTTTCAACCGAAAATAAAAATAGCCAAAAGGTTATTTTAATACGTAAGAAAGAAATGTCAGTGGGGGTTTTTATTATGATTTACGTTGATTGGGGAATATTTTGAAAACGACCCGGTCCCCGGAATGGGTATTTTCACCTGGATGATAAGTTGCAGATGTTTCAAAAGGATAATGAAACAGAAGGATAATTGCGGGCGGGCGACATTCACATTTCCACAAGACCAGTCTTATATAAAGGGCGTAACGTCTAAATCGGGGCTACCCTTTTAACATTCCTGGCATACTCATTATCCAACATTAGCATTCTGACAGCAGGGATTCTGCCTGGGTTAATAACGCGACCGGTATAACTCAAACCAATGGTATTTTCTAACGGCGTGGCGTAACGTCCTGGGTAAATGTTTTACCTGCTTAATTTAGTATGGCTTCCAGGACAGATGCAAGTATGTACTATGTAGCCAGTGGCGTAGGGAGGGTGTAACTGGTAACAGCTACCAGGGAAAATACCGTATTCTCTGCAAACGTCGCGTGGCTTGATTTGTGGCCCTTGCTCGGAATAATTTTACAATTATTACATCTGCTATTGCTACCCGTAAGATTAATAGATAAGTACCTACATACCCACACTAAATAATCACAGACAGGATTGCTAATACCGCAACCAACTGCAAAATTACCAGCGTAAATAAAAAGTTAAAAAATTCTTGCACAAGTCCAACCTAGCCTTACATAACACCTTTAGAGTTAATTGGTAAGCGTATATTGTGTAGGTGTGTTATTCCTTAATGATGGACTAAGTGATTTGGGTTTTTGAGAATGATAAAAACATGAGACAACGATTTATAAGCCTTCGAGTGAGACTAAGTAGCCTGAATCGTCCGCAACGACGCTCAACACGGGGACAAACGTTCTAAAATAACGGGCTTCTTATCAGTGCCATTGTTCTTTTAATGAATTCAAATCCATGAGGCGGAACGTTAGGAAGTCAGCTTTGCAACCATTTGCATAATTGTACATAATGGCGTTCATTAGCAAAGTTGCAGACGGAGCAGGCAGAGATTCGGATTCTCTCTCTCCGAGAATGAGTCCTCATCTGCTTCAAAAATTCTTCACGTTGCGTTGCCGTTAGGAAAGAAGTCATAAAAGGTGACTTTTAAGGGGATGTTTCTTTCCTTTCCCTCACATTACACGCGCGCACGCCGGGGAACGGCCACATTAATCGATTTTTGTGATTTCAATGAACGATACCGACGTTTGTTCATGTTTTATTCATTAACTACGATTCGAAAATTAAAATGAAACTGGCGAGGGCTTTCAAAAACAAAATTTGCAAAGGCAAAGTGCTCTCATTAACATTTACCAAAGCTATCGGAGGTGATTAATATTCAAAATTGTGCCAATGGTCATTTAGAATTCGCGAATTCAAAGCTGACAACCAATAATAATTAAATGAGGACAAAATTGATCCAAAAGAATAATATCTACTCAAAATTTCTAGAAAACGAGACTTTGATTTGAACTCTTTTAGTAGGCACTTGAAAAGTATTGTCTCTTTAGATGCCCTACAGCAAGAAAATCTTAATGAAGATGATAGTGATTTATTTTTGTTTAAAAAAAATATTTCAATATTAAAAAATATATGACGTAAATTTATAAAAACAGGCGTATTTATAAATAATAGCATTATAATCGTAATCCACTGTGCTTATAAAAGTTTCAGAGTGCTAATCTTGGCTAGCAACTCTTGTCTTAAATGATTTTTTGATCTTCGATGTAACTCTCTTGGTTTATTCTCAAATGTTACATCAGTACTCTTGTCTTGAATCACAGCAATCTTCTTAAAGGTTACTAGGATTTTATCAAGATGTGCGTGTTAGCCTTAATCCTGATGTGAAACTAAGCAATTACTTCTCATCTTGTATGATTCCTTAACCGAAAATTTTCGAAATAATTCTCTTGATCTTGTCTTCAATTTTATATCAGTATCAGTACTCTTGTCTTAAATCAAGCCAAGTATTTTCGATTGACCACACGGTCCCATAAAAGCTTACTAGGGTTTCATCAAGACAGGGGCCTTATTCTTAACGACTAATCCTTAGCCTGGCTTGAAAATCAAGATTAAGAAATTATTATTCAATTTCTTGATCTTCATTTAAGTTTTATACCAGTAGGTAATCATGTCTTGAATTAAAACAAGAAACTAGAGTTTCACTAATATAAGGATCCTGACTTTGACGAGTAGCTCTTGTCTTTACTTGAAAATCAAGAATACGAAAATGTTACTTTGTCTTGTACGATTTCTTAGTCAAAATTCTCAAAGTAATTCTTTTATCTTGTCTCGAATTTTGCATCAGCCAGGACTATTATCAGGAGATGTATTTGAAATGGCTACTAGGGTTTTACCAAGGCAAGAGTCTCGCTATTGATGAGTTTAAGATAAACAAATTATTTCTTGTGTTTTATGATTTCCTAGTCAAAAATTCTCAAAGCTATTCTCCTGATCTTGTCTCAAATTTTACATCAGTAGTATACAGGGTTTTTCAAGTTGATGGGCTATTAGAAGTATATGAATTAGTAGAAGGAATTCAATTCTGAAACTTGGGCTCATTTGGTTATTGTTTATGCCGCTTCTTTTAAAAATATTTTCAAGTTCGATTTACATCCGGTTATACCGGAAGTCGATACCAACTTTGTTATTTTAAATGGAATGGTATATTTTTCACGCTGAATTCGAATAAAACGTGTAATTCTAAGGTAAGTTTGATAACCAACTTGTACACCTACGACGATCGGTTTCTGAGTTAATTTAATTTATAGAAAAAAAATCGCTACCGCAACCCAAATTATAAAACATCATAACTTCCACAAAATACGACTTAGAGTCTTGAAATTTTTACTAGTAATAGCTGAATATGAGTGCTAACGCCTTGACAAAATTGAATTAAATAATTTATACAAGGCGTTCAAAATAAAATTCTGAAATTGAAAAACTTCAAACACGAATTACTTCGTTTTTTCAAATGGCACCTACTATTTTTTATTTTTTCAATCGATTCCTTTTTTATCCTCTTTCGATCCATATGGATACTTCCTATTTTATTCGAAAATTTTGGAATAATTTTGAATTATTACATGAAATAGAAAGTATCTATATAGATCGAAAGAAGATAAAAAAAGGAATCGATTGAAAAAATAAAAAATAGTAGGTGACATTTGAAAAAACGAAGTAATTCGTGTTTGAAGTTTTTCAATTTTAGAATTTTATTTTGAACGCCCTGTATAAATTATTTAATTCAATTTTGTCAAGGCGTTAGCACGAATATTCAGCTATTACAAGTAAAAATTTCAACACTCTAAGTCGTATTTTGTGGAAGTTATGATTTTTTATAATTTGGGTTGCTGTAGCGATTTTTTTTCTATAAGTTAAATTAACTCAGAAACCGATCGTTATAGGTGTACAAGTTGGTTATAAAACTTACCTTAGAATTACACGTTTTATTCGAATTCAGCGTAAAAAATATACCATTCCATTTAAAATAACAAAGTTGGTATCGACTTCCGGTATAACCGGATGTAAATCGAACTTGAAAATATTTTTAAAAGAAGCGGCATAAACAATAACCAAATGAGCCCAAGTTTCTGAATTTAATTCCTTCTACTAATTCATATACTTCTTATAGCCCATCAACTTGAAAAACCCTGTATGTTCTTGTCTAGAATCGACACGAGTATTTTAGATTGACCATGCAATCCTCTTATGGCTTACAGAAGTTTCACAAAAACAAGAGTCCTGATCTGATCTTTACGAGTAATTGTTGCCTTGTCCTAAAAATTAGGATTAGGAAGCTCTTTCTAATTTTATACGAATTTATTAAACGAAAAGTCTCCAAAGTAAAATTCTTGTCCAAAATTTTATCGTTTTATTGTCTACATTGCCATTACATGACGCAGACTATAGTTTACATTCAGTATTGTAGTGAAAGCTTTAGTTATTTAGTTATTGAAAGCTGTTCTTAATATCTTCGGGAACAAGCCAAGGTAAAATTTATTGTTCGTCATTACCTTTTACAATAAGATCTTAATTATTATTTTAGCAAGCAAAACATCAGCACCACCTGCTTTTTAATTAAACCGGTTTCCATCTAATAACAGCGTCTCCCTAAAGCAGCAGATATCGCCAGTTACGTCTGAATACCTTCCTAAAGATTATTTATTACTTGTTTTAATTTTTCAACTTTGTGAGTATCTTAAATAATTAATCATTAAAACGGCTTAAAGGAAAAGGAACAATAATAATCATCATTTAAATTTCTTTAATAAAATAAAATCGTTGCATTGGGGGATGATATAGGTAGGTACCTAAAAAGAAGTTAAAAACCGCATCATTTTAATTGCCCTAAACCATTTCTCTTATATTTAAGAAGCTGCTGGTGAACAGTGGGCTAAATAATAATTACAGAAAGCCTAGTAAACATATTTCTTCTTGGGACAATCCCTTTTCAATATTTTTGAGTTTGATACAGCATACAACACCATTAAACTATTTTATTTGTTGTGATAACTCTGTCAACGCAACGTCTGCATATGTAACGTAAAATGTGGGTAGATAAAGTGGAAGTCTGAAAATTTAGCGTTATTTTAAACTCGTACAAGTTTCTGTGTCGTGTTGTAGTGATGTTACCGAGCTGTTTTGCTTCCCAATTAGCTTCTGCCGCACTGTGTGTTACATACTTAAATTGCTTTCGCGCAATGGAGAGACTCTATTTCCATGCTAATAAGGAGTAATTACCCCTTCTGATGCTGCAAAATTACTATGTATCTCTAAATAAAGCCCCACCCCCATCGGTTCACCTGAATAAGCAAGAAGGAGCGCTACTGGGTAAATATTTTAATAAATGAGTTTCTTGTTTAAAACTTTTTATCCCTCTCAAAGTAAAACGTTTGCACTTTTCAACACGAAATTTATTTTTTAAAGGGCCATAAAATAAAACGACCTACGTACAAAATTAAAAGCACAGATTTAATTACCCATCCCTTAAGACCTTCACAACGCAAGGGGTGGGGTTTAACTATCAAATACAAGATTTAAAAAAAAGTATTTTCTAAACGTGCACGTCTTTGTGGCGTTTATTATGAGGCGCTACCGTTGTGAATGTTAATAAATAAGTATTTGGAGCGTTGGGTTAGGGGCGGCACGGCGTTACGAAGAGGGTGAATACGTGAGACGGGGCGTAAGGTACAAATTTATTCAATCTCCCATATGCATTACTCTTTCCGTTTCGCTAGGAATATCGTGTCATCATCAGTGCCAAATGGAACATCGGCAATTTAAACTTCCTTCACCTGTCGGAAGTGGATTCTCTATCAACCTGTTATGACGGAGGAAGACGATGGCAATGTTTCAACATCGCAGGTGTTTGCTCGTGCCTTTACGCTCATTTTCATACTAAGAGCGAGGCATTAAAGGAAACGGCTCGGAATATTTCCCGCCGCCGCACATAGCAAGTCGACGCTACGGTCGCGGAATGACGCGCTTTGCACGCGTCGCGACGCAGATTTATAGCGTCACCTCGTATTCAACGCGGTCGCAACGGCGTTCACACAAATGGAACCTTGTCATGAATGAGATCGAGATTTTCCCTGATTAGATATCTTTTTGTCAGACATACAGGGGGAGAATAATGCCGAGAACCAAAACCATCGGTAGCAAAAAACTAAATTAAAACAACTTTGCCTCTTGTTACGTTACAATGCAATCGACTATCTAATTTAATGACTATTAATTGTTATTAATTTATCGGGCGATATGGCTACGATTTAAATTTAAACTTTGTCCAGTAAACCAAAACGAAACTCTCTACCTAACAAAAACTCTACCTACTATTTGGTACCATAAAATATTTTTAAATTAACGTAGAAATTATTTTACTGCATAAGGCCATAAAGTAGTTAATGGTTTTAGAATATTTCCGATTATTTCCGAAAACTTCTGCTAAATTCCTTTTGTAGTGCTGTCATGTTCGTTGAATGATTTACGACCGACAGCTGCCTACTCTCGAGTTCAGCAAGTGTTTCCGGTATCGATCGCATGCAACATTGGCTTATACCAGAATTTTACGACTTTTAGAAAAAAATAGAGTACAAACATATCACAAAAGTTCTTTTAATAACTTAAGTGTTGCGATGCACCTCGTATTCAACGCGGCCGCAACAGCGTTCTCACAAAAGGAACCTTGCAATTAATGAATTCGAGATTTTCCCTGATTAGATGTCTTTTTGTCAAATTTTCCGGGGAGATTAATACCACGAATCAAAACCATCGATAACAAAAGAAAACTAAATTAAATATATTACTAAACAACTTGGCCTCTTGTTACATTACAATGCAATCAGTTATCTAATTTAATGACTCTTAATTGTTATTAATGTATCGGGCGATATGGCTACGATTTAAATTTAAACTTTGTCCAGTAAACGAAAACGAAACTCTCTACCTAACAAAAACTCTCCCTACTATTTGTTACCATAAAATATTTTTAAATTAACGTAGAAATTATTTTACTGCCTAAGGCCATAAAGTAGTTAATGGTTTTAGAATATTTCCGATTATTTTCGAAAACTTCTGCTAAATTCCTTTTGTAGTGCTGTCATGTTCGTTGAATGATTTACGATCCGCAGCTGCCTACTCTCGAGTCCAGCAAGTGTTTCCGGTATCGATCGCATGCAACATTAGCTTATACCAGAATTTTACGACTTTTAGAAAAAAATTGAGTACAAACATATCAAAAAAGTTCTTTTCATAACTTAAGTGTTGCGATGCAGATTTATAGTGTCACCTCGCATTCAACGCGGTCGCAACAGCGTTCTCACAAAAGGAACCTTGCAATTAATGAATTCGAGATTTTCCCTGATTAGATGTCTTTTTGTCAAATTTTCCTGGGAGATTAATACCACGAATCAAAACCATCGATAACAAAAGAAAACTAAATTAAATATATTACTAAACAACTTGGCCTCTTGTTACATTACAATGCAATCAGTTATCTAATTTAATGACTCTTAATTGTTATTAATGTATCGGGCGATATGGCTACGATTTAAATTTAAACTTTGTCCAGTAAACCAAAACGAAACTCTCTACCTAACAAAAACTCTCCCTACTATTTGTTACCATAAAATATTTTTAAATTAACGTAGAAATTATTTTACTGCATAAGGCCATAATGTAGTTAATGGTTTTAGAATATTTTCGATTATTTCCGAAAACTTCTGCTAAATTCCTTTTGTAGTGCTGTCATGTTCGTTGAATGATTTACGACCCGCAGCTGCCTACTCTCGAGTTCAGCAAGTGTTTCCGGTATCGATCGCATGCAACATTAGTTTATACCAGAATGTTACGACTTTTAGAAAAAAATTGAGTACAAACATATCAAAAAAGTTCTTTTAATAACTTAAGTGTTGCGATGCAGATTTATAGTGTCACCTCGCATTCAACGCGGTCGCAACAGCGTTCTCACAAAAGGAACCTTGCAATTAATGAATTCCTGATTAGATATCTTTTTGTCAAATTTTCTGGGGAGAATAATACCGAGAACCAAAACCATCGGTAGCAAAAAACTAATTTAAATATATTAGTAAAGCTGGTTACATTACAATGCAATCAATTAGGTATGTAATTTAAGGACTATTAACTAACCTAGTTGTTCTTCAACAATCGATATTTTCAGAAACTATTTAAGAGATTCTAGAGCTTTTGTTTCGTTTCGTCTGGTAATGGCGCCAAAGGAATTTCAGTCTCTTATTAATTTAAAAGATCGAAGCAGACTTCTTTGTTTTAAAGGGTAATTTCTCCCTAGACGTTTTTAATGGAAGGCTCAGTTACTAAAACTACTAGTCGATGCTATTAAAAAATAACCGGCTGCAAACTTCTAACATTCACTCTTAAGATTTTAACGAAGCCGTTAACGTCTTAGAAATAATTATTTAAATATATTATGAATATTGTGTAGAAGTTGTTTCATTTGTTATAAAGTTAATCAGTTAATTCCTGAAATAATCAAATTCAGCAAGATCGGACTAATAAAATATTTATTAGGTATTCTATTTTAATTTTGTAATACGTTTAAAAACAATAATTAAATGGTGCATAGTCATCAGGGACGTCAGTTAGTATTTAATTTTTATGACTTTAATAAACATTGCATTTTAAAATATAATTATTAGAAATAGTTAAAAAGTGAAAGTGTTCGAGCGCAAGCAAGAGGTCCATGTTAATATTTTCTGAATGTGCAATAAGGTCAATCACTCACGAATTTTGTGGATCATTAGATATTATAGAACCTCTATTCCTATTCCCAATAAATCAATTTAACATGAGTTTAGAAGCATGAAAAGTTCCCGGAAACAATTTGGAACCAGGAAAACACTCTTTTGGATTTTCCAACCAAAGAAACTTTTAGTATTATAGTACTGTTACGAGTACTTGCCAATTAAGTTGGTGTGAGCATAATTAACGAACATCTTCCCCGAATACATAAGGAATATTCCCGGCTTTCCTGAAACATCCAGAAAGCACCAACAACGATCAATGGGAAAACAATTGGATTACTAGACGGCTGTAGAATTCCCTAGAAAGAGGCTGAAAAGACTATAAAAGGCGGAGACGGCACACACCGAGTTAGTTGATAGTGGACAGCTGATAGGCGAACAACAGGCGATAGATAGATAATGTCTACATTATAGCGAGTGTTTACAGTAGAGGCAAGCGGGAAAAGAGACTTTTAGTGAAATAAATTGTGTAGACTTCTTTATAACTGTAGTGTAGTCAAATTAACTTTAGTAATTAAATAAATTCGTTGTTTTGTTTTGTTAATTGTGTTTTCCGTGACTGAACACGTCACAGTACATTAAAATTTTAATATGCATTTTATATTAACAGGATTGTACCTAAAAAGTATATGGAGTACCTACGTACTATTTTATACCAATCGTCAGCACTTTTTATAGCATTTTAAACACAAGAGGAGATTAACGAACGTACAGATACATCTACCAGCTTTGAATAATAAATGAACTCACGACTAGACTTTTACACCCTACGAGTGAGTGGTAGACATGGATTATAACTTCGTTAAAAATTTCGTAATGTCTTTTCATTCGACTGATCGTGGTTGTTTCACAACTTTTCAGAATAAGTAGATGTGTGATATAATCTGCATTAAATAAATCAAAATACCGACTTTGTCCTACATTTGTACCACAATATTTGTGTAGAATTTGTAGCTGTGCCCAAATAGAGCGTAATTAATTCAAATTACTTTGGCACACTAGTCATCACAATTCATGCAATAACTCTTCACAAATACAAACATAAATATCAGTATGTCAATTTGGTTGAAGAAAGATAGTGAGTAAAATAACACCCCCATTATTGCATTTGTTAATTTGTCGTCGTGTCAGTGTCAGTGTGAATTTTCAAGGAAGTAATTTGAAGAAAAAATCTCGGAGTAACTAAAACGAACCAAATGAAGATTTAGTGGTGCAAAAAAAGCGTTGAAATAGATGGCTACTAGAAAGAATAATAAAGCATAGCACCCTCGCATGCATTATGTATAATGCAAGAGCTGTATCATAATTTACGGTCCCGTTACGGCCACATAGGCTCCATTTTGCAGTGTTACGTTAAAAGGCTGCCCTTGCGGGAAACAGACGGACTCTTTCTTCAACTTGATTATTTTTTTTTTCGGAATAATTACTCAAACCACAAAAAAATTATGGAACATCGAGAAAACACAGTTCTTTCATTTACTAATGGATACAGCTGACAATGATGCTATGGAATCGATTTGACGTCCTGTTTCTGTTCGCCTCTTTCATATAAATACGTGGACGTCGATACAAAAGTTGTAGATACGAGAAGATTCGGGAAGAGCGTTCTGGAAGAGGTCAAGAAAAAGTTTCGAACAACAGGAAGCGATATAAATATCAGGGGGTAGTTTGTTGTTAAGAATATTCAATAGTCAATTTCGGACAATACTATTAGGTAACGCACCCCACAATTAGAGCGAATACGAACACTTGGTGTCATTTCTATTGTTCCTATTTCTAAATGAGCACCGTCGTTTTTGCCGTCTACCGCCGTTGTTGGTTTTTGCCCCCCTATACCCTGCATACAGTAAAACGGTACAGTACGTGTATACGGTGGTGGCAGTGTTAGGAAGAATCGGACCTACACCTGATGTGTTTAGATAATTAATGTAACATTTCACGGCCATGACAATCGCCATTGTTGTCGACGCCAGTTGTGAGTTAATCCGCCTCCACTCACTCAATGGGGGATGCGAGCAATCTGAAACTTTTCTATTTAATTAACGCAGTCTGTAGAATATCACGGTTGTATAAATTAATGATGGCGATGAAAGCAAACGGCGTCGAAAGGCTCGCGGCTTCGTTATAACATTCAATTAAAAATATCCCATGATGTGTAAGTGCGTATTATTTTTAAACCTGCCAAATTGTTAACCGACACGATATTGACAACGGGGCCGTTGTAATGACACGTGAGAAATAACAACAGGTTAACAGATAATCAATTATAACAAAATCAAATGTTTTGGCATAGACCAACTAACACATCTATACATTCAGATGAAATTTGGGTTTCTTGTTAATGCTGGTGGATGCACCAGACATCACTATAACGGCGATACTAACTGCAACTCCAATATACAAGACCAAGACCAAGACCAAGAGCCTTGACAAACTGCCCAATAACAAGTCCATTTGACATTTGCATTGAAATACTGTCCAATAGCAAGTACAGGACTGGGATTAGATGCACTACGCCAAAATTAAGATATAAATACGTTTGCAAGACAAATTCTAAGTTTAAATCAACAAGACCAAGACCAAAAGCCTTGACGCATTATCAAAAAACAAGTCTAGAACTAAGACGACACGTACTGGGCAAAAGTTTTCCTAAAAATATGCTTGCCAGATTAACTCTAGGCATAAAAGGAAAAGACTAAAAGCATGAGTATTGACGTACTTTCCAATAGCAAGTTTAGGACCAAGATTAGATACACTAGTCTAAGGTTAAGACATAAATATGCTTGTAAGACAAACTCTAAGCCTAAATCAATAAGACCAAGACCAAAAGTCTTGACGCACTGTCCAATAACAAGTTCAGCACTAAGAAAACGTGCTAAGCAATGGCTGTCCTAAAAATATGCTTACCAGATCAACTCTACGCATAAAAAAATAAGACCAAAACCTAGAGACTTGACTTACTGTCCAATAGCAAGTCTAGGACTAAGACTCGATGCGCTAGTCTAAGATTAAGACATAAATATGCTTGCAAACGAACTATAAGCATTTATAAAAAGGACTTAGGCCAAGAGCCTTGCTGTACTGTTCAATAATAAGTTCAGGATCAAGATTACATGCACTAGTCTAAGGCTAAGACGTAAATATGCTTACAGGACACACTCTAAGCCTAAATCAAGAAGACCAAGGCCAAAAACCTTGACACACTGTCCAATAGGAAGTCCAGGGCCAATATTGGATGCACTGGTCTGGGATCAAGACATAAATACGCTTGTAAGACCCGCTCTAAGCCGAAATAAATAAGGCCAAGGCCAAGAGATTTGACTTGCTATCCAATAGCAAGTCCAGGGCCAAGACTCGATTCACTAGTCTAGGATTAAGACATAAATATGCTTGCAAACAAACTTTAAGCATTTAGAAAAAGGACTCAGGCCAAGAGCCTTGATGTACTGTTCAAGAACAAGTTCAGGATCAAGATTATATGCACTAGTCTAAGGCTCAGACGTAAATATGCTTGTAAGACAAGCTCTAAGCCAAAATCAAGAATACCAAGATCAAAAGCTTTGACAAACTCTCCAATAGGAAATCAAGGACCAAGATTAGATACATTAGTCTGAGATCAAGACACAAATATGCTCGTAAGACCCACTTTAAGCCTAAAAAAATAAGACGAAGGCCAAGAGATTTGACTTAGTATCCAATAGCAAGTCCAGGACCAAGACTCGATTCACTAGTCTAGGATTAAGACATAAATATGCTTGCATACAAACTTTTAGCATATGTAAAAAGGACTCAGGCCAAGAGCCTCTCTGTACTGTTCAATAACAAGTTCAGGATCAAGATTACATGCACTAGTCTAAGGCTAAGACGTAAATATGCTTACAGGACACACTCTAAGCCTAAATCAAGAAGACCAAGGCCAAAAACCTTGACACACTGTCCAATAGGAAGTCCAGGGCCAATATTGGATGCACTGGTCTGGGATCAAGACATAAATACGCTTGTAAGACCCGCTCTAAGCCGAAATAAATAAGGCCAAGGCCAAGAGATTTGACTTGCTATCCAATAGCAAGTCCAGGGCCAAGACTCGATTCACTAGTCTAGGATTAAGACATAAATATGCTTGCAAACAAACTTTAAGCATTTAGAAAAAGGACTCAGGCCAAGAGCCTTGATGTACTGTTCAAGAACAAGTTCAGGATCAAGATTATATGCACTAGTCTAAGGCTCAGACGTAAATATGCTTGTAAGACAAGCTCTAAGCCAAAATCAAGAATACCAAGATCAAAAGCTTTGACAAACTCTCCAATAGGAAATCAAGGACCAAGATTAGATACACTAGTCTGAGATCAAGACACAAATATGCTCGTAAGACCCACTTTAAGCCTAAAAAAATAAGACGAAGGCCAAGAGATTTGACTTAGTATCCAATAGCAAGTCCAGGACCAAGACTCGATTCACTAGTCTAGGATTAAGACATAAATATGCTTGCATACAAACTTTTAGCATATGTAAAAAGGACTCAGGCCAAGAGCCTCTCTGTACTGTTCAATAACAAGTTCAGGATCAAGATTACATGCACTAGTCTAAGGCTAAGACGTAAATATGCTTACAGGACACACTCTAAGCCTAAATCAAGAAGACCAAGGCCAAAAACCTTGACACACTGTCCAATAGGAAGTCCAGGGCCAATATTGGATGCACTGGTCTGGGATCAAGACATAAATACGCTTGTAAGACCCGCTCTAAGCCGAAATAAATAAGGCCAAGGCCAAGAGATTTGACTTGCTATCCAATAGCAAGTCCAGGGCCAAGACTCGATTCACTAGTCTAGGATTAAGACATAAATATGCTTGCAAACAAACTTTAAGCATATGTAAAAAGGACTCAGGCCAAGAGCCTCTCTGTACTGTTCAATAACAAGTTCAGGATCAAGATTACATGCACTAGTCTAAGGCTAAGACGTAAATATGCTTACAGGACAAACTCTAAGCCTAAATCAAGAAGGCCAAGGCCAAGAGATTTGACTTACTATTTCCCAAAAGCAAGTCCAGGGCCAATATTGGATGCACTGGTCTGGGATCAAGACATAAATACGCTTGTAAGACCCACTCTAAGCCTGAATAAATAAGACCAAAACCAAGAGATTTGACTTACTATCCAATAGCAAGTCCAGGACCAAGACTCGGTGCACTAGTCTAAGATTAAGACATAAATATGCATGCATACAAACTTTAAGCATATGTAAAAAGGACTCAGGCCAAGAGCCTCTCTGTACTGTTCAATAACAAGTTCAGGATCAAGATTACATGCACTAGTCTAAGGCTAAGACGTAAATATGCTTACAGGACAAACTCTAAGCCTAAATCAAGAAGACCAAGATCAAAAGCTTTGACAAACTGTCCAATAGGAAATCCAGGACCAAGATTAGATACACTAGTCTGAGATCAAGACATAAATATGCTCGTAAGACCCACTATAAGCCTAAATAAATAAGACGAAGGCCAAGAGATTTGACTTGCTATCCAATAGAAAGTCCAGGACCAAGACTCGGTTCACTAGTCTAGGATTAAGACATAAATATGCTTGCAAACAAACTTTAAGCATTTAGAAAAATGACTCAGGCCAAGAGCCTTGATGTACTGTTCAAGAACAAGTTCAGGATCAAGATTACATGCACTAGTCTAAGGCTCAGACGTAAATATGCTTGCAGGACAGACTCTAAGCTTAAATCAAGAGGACCAAAACCAAAAGCCTTAACACACTGTCCAATAGCAAGTCCAGGAACAAGATTGGTATGATATGGTATCCGATATCGTCAATATGTCAATAATAATTGCAAATAGATGACATACTTATTTGTAAAGTTTTATGAAAAAAAAATATTGGTAAGTACCTACTCTAATATATTCAAGAATAAGCACCTATTTGTGTTTGATATTAGAATTACTAATTATAAAAAAAAATTCTGATTTGTGTTATGATCGATTAGATGACTGAAAGTTTTGGTTTCGAATAAATTCGCATCTTGGGAGGTTTTTATATTACCAATAGGTAAAGTAGTTCGCATTTGGTTATACATATATCTTTTACACTTCGTCGACGCGAAAGAAATAGGAAATTTACAGGAGCTAATTTTAATGCCTTACTGGTGATCAACAAAAAATCCGTTCCTAAAACTCTTCAGACGAGAATCTTGTCTAAACTTTTTAAATGAAATACCTGCAAGGGTATAGAAGTGGATAGAATCCAAAGTACACATTAAAGAAAAAGTCCAGACCACTCACTATATCTATAGTAATATAAGTAATGATATTTGATAAGAAGAAATTGAACAATAATATAGAAAAAAATTCTGATTGACCTTAAAGCCTTAAGACAGTTATTGCAGTGGATAACCCAAAAAAAAATAATTCTTTAGTTGAAATGCAGTTTTGTTTCAGTCAAAAGCTCTATTAAATATTTTATTCAAGCTGATAAGAAAAAATTAAACAATAGTAGTGGAATGAACAAAATAGCTCAAACCCCAACGCCAAAACACGAAACTTTAGTTGTCCGAATCACTTTTCGGTAACAAGGTTACCTTCGTCAGGGACTGAATTGAACTAAACCTAAAAGAGAACTTATCCTAATATATACTGAAATTTTTTAAGGTTCAGTGAACATGGTTCAGTAGCAATAGTGATGATGTTCAATGGACCTTGACAATAACAAAAAATAATAATTAAACTAGACTAAATAGCGGAGATCCAGGGATAGGACCCTTGTCATTGTTAAGTAAAATTTGGTTATTTTTACAAATGTATAAACTTTCAAAACTGTCTAGTAGACAATTATTCCTAACTTCCTTAACTAATTTAGGATTATTAATATTAATATTATGTTCTTCGGTAAGAATATGTTGGGCAACACTAGATTTTTCGGCTCTTCCAAACCGTGCATGAGCTAAATGCTCCTTGAACCAGGTTTGGATCGAGCGTCTAGTTTGTCCAATATATTTTTTATACTACAGTCATTACAGCTAATTTCATATATCTCTTACTTTTCTAAGAAAGGAATTTTATCCTTGGGGTTAGCGAGGAGAGTTTGAAGGGAGTTACCACTTGAACTGTTTGTAGGCAATGGGAAAACTAAGTTTACGAAAAATTCTTTCGAATCCTCGAGTAAATCTTGGCTCGTATGGAATTGTAATAAACTTGGTCTTACTGGTGTCTGTTTGAAAAGTCGAAGATCTTGAAACTAATTTATCAATGATGTTACTATTGTAACCATTGTCAATCACAATTTTCTTAATTGTACAGAGTTCCTTATTTTAAACAATAATAGTAGTAGTAATGAGTGCTTAGCACTTGGCTTACGCAACAAAAAAAGTATTCTGTGGTTCTATTTCAGTCAAAGGGCAATTTAATTCAGAAAATCGATTTGATACGATTTTACATTAATTACAAACGATTTATGGTCTCCTGGGAAAATGACTGTCTATAAATAATGTACTCGGTATGTGTCGCTATCGATTTTCTGGCGTTATTCAGATAACATCATCCATTCCATACCTACACGACTTTATTAGGCATCAGTCCGATGAGAAAATCTATTTTAATTGATGGTTAACACGAATGTTCACTTTGTGATTTTACAGATTAAATCATTTCTCGTTAAAAAATTCAACCGGAAATCGTGTCAACATCACCTATTTACCTACCTACTGATGTTAAAATTCTTACAAAATAATGAAAGAATTATTTTCTTTGTACTTTTACTTCAGCGTTACAAATCTACCAGAAAAATTTTCAATTAGGACCTCTCGAACTCATCAGCGAACCGCGGCGACTACAAAGACCAATACCCTATAAATTCCTTAATTTATCTTTTAATCAATTGTAAAACACATAAAATACATTGTTGACTTCATTGCTCCTATTCTTGTTGGTTTACATAACCAATCCTTATCAGTAGGTAAATTACTAAATATTTGTAAATAATTTCCAGTTTATAATAAAGGAGATAAGGATAATGATAAAGAATATTTGGAAGTTTCAACTATTGACAATTGTTTCGACCTGGTGGTCATTAATACTGAAATTAACAACAAGTTACAACCCTTAAATACTAGTTACTCAGTATATATATTATAAATATTCTTTGTTAATGATCTCTAGGTCAAAAGATCGAAAGAATTGTCGGAGAGACATAATAAATAGTTGAAACTTAGAAATACCCTTTTGCATTGTTTTTTTTTATTGCATTCCTCACGCCTGCACTGATTACCCCCTACTAAGCCGATTTAGGGTGCCTAGTCGTATTTTAAAAAGGACATTGCAATATATGCTAGAGTGGTGGTTGACAAAGAGGTTAAGTAGGGGTGAGTTATTAAGATTTAATTGGTCATTCAGGAGTACGCCAGTGTTTTTATTTTAATTTATTTCTACTGTTCCTAATAGAGAAAGTCGATAGCTTTTAGTCTCTGTATGTAGAAATTAAAAAATTTCATTTTGATTTCTTAATTTAGTTTTGAGGAGGCGAAACAATTGTGAAGTTTTTAAATAAATAAATAAATTATACATTAAAAGACTGCTAACCTAAACATTGTGACTAATATAAACCTTCAAGTGTACAAACATACCTACCGTTAAATAGTTGTTAGTTAGGGCCCATATCACAGAAATTTGGCCATTAAAATTAATAAGCATTAAAGACCATTTACTACATTATGGAGATTACACATTACGACTAGCCATTATAATACTTATTTACGTATTACGTTAAAAGAGGAGAGAGACAGAGAGAGAGAGAGAGAGTAAAAGAGATCGTCAGGGTAACAGGAACATGAAAATCCGCCAATTGATGCCAACTAGGTATAACAATAACGTTTATCTGACGCCGCAAACATTATTATAACGAGCACTTGAATCATTCTATCATCCCATTCTCTTATTCTTGGCCCGTAGTTTTCGCTCGTTTAAATTATTACCGTAGCCGTTCGTCAGTTCATTGTTCGAATGGCAACCAAGACTCCTTTTCGACACGAATACACCTTCTAATGAATGTATTATATACCGTGAGACATTTGCACCCTTTGTTAAATAATGGTAGATACTAAAAAGGAACCCAACAAATATTCAAACAACAAGCACTGACCGGTACCTAGGTACATAACTACGATCCTATTAAGGTACAGTTAAATTTACATTAACATACAGGGTTTTTCAAGTTGATGAGCTATTAGAAGTGTATGAATTAGTAGAAGGAATTCAATTCTGAAACTTGGTCTCATTTGGTTATTGTTTATGCCGCTTCTTTTAAAAATATTTTCAAGTTGGATTTACATCCGGTTATACCGGAAGTCGATACCAACTTTGTTATTTTAAATGGAATGGTATATTTTTCACGCTGAATTCGAATATAACGTGTAATTCTAAGGTAAGTTTGATAACCAACTTGTACACCTATGACGATCGGTTTCTGAGTTAATTTAATTTATAGAAAAAAAATCGCTACCGCAACTCAAATTATAAAACACCATAACTTCCACAAAATACGACTTAGAGTGTTGAAATTTTTACTAGTAATAGCTGAATATTAGTGCTAACGCCTTGACAAAATTGAATTAAATAATTTATACAGGGCGTTCAAAATAAAATTCTAAAATTAAAAAACTTCAAACACGAATTACATCGTTTTTTCAAATGGCACCCACTATTTTTTATTTTTTCAATCGATCCCCTTTTTTTATCCTCTTTCGATCTATATGGATATTTCCTATTTTAAGTAATAATTCAAAGTTATTCCAAAATTTTCAAATAAAATAGGAAGTATCCATATAAATCGAAAGAGGATAAAAAAAGGAATCGATTAAAAAAATAAAAAATAGATGAAAAATGAAGTAATTCGTGTTTGAAGTTTTTCAATTTTAGAATTTTATTTTGAACGCCCTGTATAAATTATTTAATTTAATTTTGTCAAGGCGTTAGCACTAATATTCAGCTATTACTAGTAAAAATTTCAACACTCTAAGTCGTATTTTGTGGAAGTTATAATTTTTTATAATTTGGGTTGCGGTAGCGATTTTTTTTCTATAAATTAAACTAACTCAGAAACCGATCGTCATAGGTGTACAAGTTGGTTACCAAACTTACCTTAGAATTACACGTTTTATTCGAATTCAGCGTAAAAAATATACCATTCTACTTAAAATAACAAAGTTGGTATCGACTTCCGGTATAACCGGATGTAAATCGAACTTGAAAATATTTTTAAAAGAAGCGGCATAAACAATAACCAAATGAGCCCAAGTTTCAGAATTGAATTCCTTCTACTAATTCATATACTTCTAATAGCCCATCAACTTGAAAAACCCTGTATACTGTCTTTTGACCACCATTTTGACGACTGACACTACTTTTCCTTTTTCTACCTTTCATGCACCTTATTTGATAGTATCTTCAATACCTTTAAATATTAACTTAACTTATGTTATACGTTTGATTAATCATACTTCATGTCGTTCTTTTGTCTGCCCAATTTTGCTATAATTCAGAGTAGGTTCCAGCTGGACTAAGGGGTTGGGATTACGGGTAGGGGTGAAGACATCCTTAGGTAAATAGACGAGGCTACGAGACACTAACTACCTATCTGTCTCAACAACCAGTTTGTTAGGGGCCGATAAATTCCTGCAGGCGACCCTCATAAAAATCCATAAAGTTGGTCCCTGAATTTCTCCCCCGGGATCATCTTGCTTCCTAATAAATCAGGAAAAATCCCCTAATATACCGTTAAAACCAGCTTCCAGTCCCTACAGTCTTTATTTTGTAAGTTTTTTTATCATATTAATAATGTACTCTTCAAGTTTCTGTTGTATTTTTTATGAGAACTTCGAGCTCTCTTTGCATCAGGGTTTCCAGGAACCGCCACGGCTCTGCCCGGACAATTATGAATCTTTTTGTGAAAAATAACTTATTCTTACTGTTTTACAAAGCAACGTTAAAATATTAAAATTTAGTCCTGTAATTAGGCTAATTTAATTTAATCATTGGCGAGTAGTTATGCAACATTACCTCGAATGTTGGTTCGTGTGACGCCTTCTGTTGTTACCTTCCGTCGGAATTCTTGATTCAAATGTAATTTATATCCATTTGGAAAATTACAGGGCACACGGGAAATTTTCTGTCCGATGTCGGATATGTTATTTACCTTGACAGTCATAAAGGACATAAAGCAATATGCGGTCATAATCAAACTAGGTCGTGATTTTTTTTTGTCGCGCGAAACAAAGATTTACTAATACATATAATATTCACAGATACAGGGTGTTCAACTAAATACCTATGTCAGAAATTTACACAAGAAAAATAGAATTAGAAATTTTCTTATTGAAACATTTTAGTCAGTTTATTCCTGGATTAATAAAATTCAGGGCCGGACTAATAAGAAAAAGTATTATTCTATTTGAGAGGTGGCTGAAGGTATTTGTACAAATTTTCCTGTGTACGTAGGATAAAGAAAGACACTTTTCTAAATGTAGCTACAAGAGACCGTGTCTGCTCCCCTCAACATTCCAAGAGCCGAAATACCAAATGTTGGTCACTTTCGTTTTCAGTTGATGCAAAATAAAACGATAGTTTGTGTCTAAAACTGATTCCTAATCATTTTAATCTGATTCATTTACTTACATATACCTGATCTCAGCTTATATATAACAGGCAGCAATTTAATGTACGCATTATTTATTTAATATTTAATCTAAATAACTAAGTGTTTAACAACTACCAACTACCTGTATGTACAACCACTTCTTTGACGATAATAAATACATACATTGTTTAGACATTACCTGTATAGG
Organism: Agrilus mali; assembly: GCA_029378335.1. NCBI lineage: Eukaryota > Metazoa > Arthropoda > Insecta > Coleoptera > Buprestidae > Agrilus > Agrilus mali. The sequence goes on along the minus strand of CM055655.1, from coordinate 2,543,615 downwards.
TATATAATGTAGGTAATATAGGTAACTACTTGGCGAGTACATAAGCAGCTAGCCGGTTGCGTTATTTTGTAAAGCTCGTTAGGAGGCTTAGCAAACATGCTACTTTGCATTACTATAAATAATCGAGCAGGTAATTGCAAGGTATTGAATATTTTAACGGTATAGGAAGGTACCTACCTACACACGTACATATGTACCTATACAAAGTCTAAAGGACATCACAGTGAATGTACAAAAACTTGCACTTGTAGCTAATATATAAGAGCCTACATAATACATATTAGTACAAAGTACGTATATATGTTGTAGGTACATAAGTTTATGTATGATAAGATCTGCATTCAAACCGATAATAAAAAAGTCTCGACTTCTATCTACCATTAACCATATTTATACGATGATTTACCAAAACTAACTGACAAAGCATCAAAACTATCTGCTTCTAATCGATATGGATATCTAAGGATTAATAAACAAACTTTTTGGACTAATCTTGGTTTTGGGTCAGCTGATTTAGCCTTGAATTTGATTTTGTTCTAACAGAGCTAGTCTTAAGATTGATCTATGTCTAGCAGAGTTAGTTGCAGACTTTGTTCTGATCTTAGTCTAGCAGATTTAATCTTGAACTTGTTCTCGGTCTAGCAAATTTAGTCTTGAACTTGGTTTTTGTCGTAGTCTAGCAGATTTATTCTCAGAGTTGGTAATGCTCTGCTAAAACATATTCTTAAGCTTGCTCTGTCTAACAGAATTAGTTGTAAACTTTGTCTCGATCTTAGTCTAGCAGATTTAATCTTGGACTTGTTCTCGGTCCAGCAAATTTAGTCTTGAACTTGGTTTTTGTCGTAGTCTAGCAGATTTATTCTCAGAGTTGGTAATGCTCTGCTAAAACATATTCTTAACTTGCTCTGTCTAACAGAATTAGTTGTAACTTTGTCTCGATCTTAGTCTAGCAGATTTAATCTTGACTTTTCTCGGTCAGCAAATTAGTCTTGAACTTGGTTTTTGTCGTAGTCTAGCAGATTTATTCTCAGAGTTGGTAATGCTCTGCTAAAACATATTCTTAGTCTGTCTAACAGAATTAGTTGTAACTTTGTCTCGATCTTAGTCTAGCAGATTTAATCTTGACTTGTTCTCGGTAAGCAAATTAGTCTTGAACTTGGTTTTTGTCGTAGTCTAGCAGATTTATTCTCAGAGTTGGTAATGCTCTGCTAAAACATATTCTTAACTTGCTCTGTCTAACAGAATTAGTTGTGAACTTTGTCTCGATCTTAGTCTAGCAGATTTAATCTTGGACTTGTTCTCGGTCCAACAAATTTAGTCTTGAACTTGGTTTTTGTCGTAGTCTAGCAGATTTATTCTCAGAGTTGGTAATGCTCTGCTAAAACAGTCTGAATGGTTTTTGTCGTAGTCTAGCAGATTTATTCTCAGAGTTGGTAATGCTCTGCTAAAACATATTCTTAACTTGCTCTGTCTAACAGAATTAGTTGTACTTTGTCTCGATCTTAGTCTAGCAGATTTAATCTTGACTTTTCTCGGCAATTTAGTCTTGAATGGTTTTTGTCGTAGTCTAGCAGATTATTCTCAGAGTTGGTAATGCTCTGCTAAAACATATTCTTAACTTGCTCTGTCTAACAGAATTAGTTGTACTTTGTCTCGATCTTAGTCTAGCAGATTTAATCTTGGACTTGTTCTCGGTCCAACAAATTTAGTCTTGAACTTGGTTTTTGTCGTAGTCTAGCAGATTTATTCTCAGAGTTGGTAATGCTCTGCTAAAACATATTCTTAACTTGCTCTGTCTAACAGAATTAGTTGTAAACTTTGTCTCGATCTTAGTCTAGCAGATTTAATCTTGGACTTGTTCTCGGTCACAAATTTAGTCTTGAATTGGTTTTTGTCGTAGTCTAGCAGATTTATTCTCAGAGTTGGTAATGCTCTGCTAAAACATATTCTTAACCTTGCTCTGTCTAACAGAATTAGTTGTAACTTTGTCTCGATCTTAGTCTAGCAGATTTAATCTTGGACTTGTTCTCGGTCCAACAAATTTAGTCTTGAACTTGGTTTTTGTCGTAGTCTAGCAGATTTATTCTCAGAGTTGGTAATGCTCTGCTAAAACATATTCTTAACCTTGCTCTGTCTAACAGAATTAGTTGTAACTTTGTCTCGATCTTAGTCTAGCAGATTTAATCTTGGACTTGTTCTCGGTCCAACAAATTTAGTCTTGAATTGGTTTTTGTCGTAGTCTAGCAGATTTATTCTCAGAGTTGGTAATGCTCTGCTAAAACATATTCTTAACCTTGCTCTGTCTAACAGAATTAGTTGTGAACTTTGTCTCGATCTTAGTCTAGCAGATTTAATCTTGGACTTGTTCTCGGTCCAGCAAATTTAGTCTTGAATTGGTTTTTGTCGTAGTCTAGCAGATTTATTCTCAGAGTTGGTAATGCTCTGCTAAAACATATTCTTAAGCTTGCTCTGTCTAACAGAATTAGTTGTGAACTTTGTCTCGATCTTAGTCTAGCAGATTTAATCTTGGACTTGTTCTCGGTCCAGCAAATTTAGTCTTGAACTTGGTTTTTGTCGTAGTCTAGCAGATTTATTCTCAGAGTTGGTAATGCTCTGCTAAAACATATTCTTAACCTTGCTCTGTCTAACAGAATTAGTTGTGAACTTTGTCTCGATCTTAGTCTAGCAGATTTAATCTTGGACTTGTTCTCGGTCCAGCAAATTTAGTCTTGAACTTGGTTTTTGTCGTAGTCTAGCAGATTTATTCTCAGAGTTGGTAATGCTCTGCTAAAACATATTCTTAACCTTGCTCTGTCTAACAGAATTAGTTGTGAACTTTGTCTCGATCTTAGTCTAGCAGATTTAATCTTGGACTTTTCTCGGTACAGCAAATTTAGTCTTGAATTTGGTTTTTGTCGTAGTTTAGCAGATTTATTCTCAGAGTTGGTAATGCTCTGCTAAAACATATTCTTAACCTTGCTCTGTCTAACAGAATTAGTTGTAACTTTTCTCGATCTTAGTCTAGCAGATTTAATCTTGAACTTTTTCTCGGTCCACAATTAGTCTTGAACTTGGTTTTTGTCGTAGTCTAGCAGATTTATTCTCAGAGTTGGTAATGCTCTGCTAAAACATATTCTTAACTTGCTCTGTCTAACAGAATTAGTTGTAAACTTTGTCTCGATCTTAGTCTAGCAGATTTAATCTTGGACTTGTTCTCGGTACAGCAAATTTAGTCTTGAATTTGGTTTTTGTCGTAGTCTAGCAGATTTATTCTCAGAGTTGGTAATGCTCTGCTAAAACATATTCTTAAGCTTGCTCTGTCTAACAGAATTAGTTGTAAACTTTGTCTCGATCTTAGTCTAGCAGATTTAATCTTGGACTTGTTCTCGGCCACAAATTTAGTCTTGAATTTGGTTTTTGTCGTAGTCTAGCAGATTTATTCTCAGAGTTGGTAATGCTCTGCTAAAACATATTCTTAAGCTTGCTCTGTCTAACAGAATTAGTTGTAAACTTTGTCTCGATCTTAGTCTAGCAGATTTAATCTTGGACTTGTTCTCGGTACAGCAAATTTAGTCTTGAATTTGGTTTTTGTCGTAGTCTAGCAGATTTATTCTCAGAGTTGGTAATGCTCTGCTAAAACATATTCTTAACCTTGCTCTGTCTAACAGAATTAGTTGTAAACTTTGTCTCGATCTTAGTCTAGCAGATTTAATCTTGAACTTTTTCTCGGTCCAGCAAATTCAGTCTTGAACTTGGTTTTTGTCGTAGTCTAGCAGATTTATTCTCAGAGTTGGTAATGCTCTGCTAAAACATATTCTTAAGCTTGCTCTGTCTAACAGAATTAGTTGTAAACTTTTCTCGATCTTAGTCTAGCAGATTTAATCTTGGACTTGTTCTCGGTCACAAATTTAGTCTTGAATTGGTTTTTGTCGTAGTCTAGCAGATTTATTCTCAGAGTTGGTAATGCTCTGCTAAAACATATTCTTAACCTTGCTCTGTCTAACAGAATTAGTTGTAAACTTTGTCTCGATCTTAGTCTAGCAGATTTAATCTTGACTTTTTCTCGGTCCAGCAAATTAGTCTTGAACTTGGTTTTTGTCGTAGTCTAGCAGATTTATTCTCAGAGTTGGTAATGCTCTGCTAAAACATATTCTTAAGCTTGCTCTGTCTAACAGAATTAGTTGTAAACTTTTCTCGATCTTAGTCTAGCAGATTTAATCTTGGACTTGTTCTCGGTCACAAATTTAGTCTTGAATTTGGTTTTTGTCGTAGTCTAGCAGATTTATTCTCAGAGTTGGTAATGCTCTGCTAAAACATATTCTTAACCTTGCTCTGTCTAACAGAATTAGTTGTAACTTTGTCTCGATCTTAGTCTAGCAGATTTAATCTTGGACTTGTTCTCGGTCCACAAATTTAGTCTTGAACTTGGTTTTTGTCGTAGTCTAGCAGATTTATTCTCAGAGTTGGTAATGCTCTGCTAAAACATATTCTTAAGCTTGCTCTGTCTAACAGAATTAGTTGTAAACTTTGTCTCGATCTTAGTCTAGCAGATTTAATCTTGGACTTGTTCTCGGTCAGCAAATTTAGTCTTGAATTGGTTTTTGTCGTAGTCTAGCAGATTTATTCTCAGAGTTGGTAATGCTCTGCTAAAACATATTCTTAACCTTGCTCTGTCTAACAGAATTAGTTGTAAACTTTGTCTCGATCTTAGTCTAGCAGATTTAATCTTGAACTTTTCTCGGTCCAGCAAATTAGTCTTGAATTGGTTTTTGTCGTAGTCTAGCAGATTTATTCTCAGAGTTGGTAATGCTCTGCTAAAACATATTCTTAACTTGCTCTGTCTAACAGAATTAGTTGTAAACTTTATCTCGATCTTAGTCTAGCAGATTTAATCTTGGACTTGTTCTCGGTCCAACAAATTTAGTCTTGAACTTGGTTTTTGTCGTAGTCTAGCAGATTTATTCTCAGAGTTGGTAATGCTCTGCTAAAACATATTCTTAACCTTGCTCTGTCTAACAGAATTAGTTGTAAACTTTGTCTCGATCTTAGTCTAGCAGATTTAATCTTGGACTTGTTCTCGGTCCAGCAAATTTAGTCTTGAACTTGGTTTTTGTCGTAGTCTAGCAGATTTATTCTCAGAGTTGGTAATGCTCTGCTAAAACATATTCTTAAGCTTGCTCTGTCTAACAGAATTAGTTGTAAACTTTGTCTCGATCTTAGTCTAGCAGATTTAATCTTGGACTTGTTCTCGGTCCAACAAATTTAGTCTTGAACTTGGTTTTTGTCGTAGTCTAGCAGATTTATTCTCAGAGTTGGTAATGCTCTGCTAAAACATATTCTTAACCTTGCTCTGTCTAACAGAATTAGTTGTGAACTTTGTCTCGATCTTAGTCTAGCAGATTTAATCTTGGACTTGTTCTCGGTCCAACAAATTTAGTCTTGAACTTGGTTTTTGTCGTAGTCTAGCAGATTTATTCTCAGAGTTGGTAATGCTCTGCTAAAACATATTCTTAACCTTGCTCTGTCTAACAGAATTAGTTGTAAACTTTGTCTCGATCTTAGTCTAGCAGATTTAATCTTGGACTTGTTCTCGGTCCAACAAATTTAGTCTTGAACTTGGTTTTTGTCGTAGTCTAGCAGATTTATTCTCAGAGTTGGTAATGCTCTGCTAAAACATATTCTTAACCTTGCTCTGTCTAACAGAATTAGTTGTGAACTTTGTCTCGATCTTAGTCTAGCAGATTTAATCTTGGACTTGTTCTCGGTACAGCAAATTTAGTCTTGAATTTGGTTTTTGTCGTAGTCTAGCAGATTTATTCTCAGAGTTGGTAATGCTCTGCTAAAACATATTCTTAACCTTGCTCTGTCTAACAGAATTAGTTGTGAACTTTGTCTCGATCTTAGTCTAGCAGATTTAATCTTGGACTTGTTCTCGGTCCAACAAATTTAGTCTTGAACTTGGTTTTTGTCGTAGTCTAGCAGATTTATTCTCAGAGTTGGTAATGCTCTGCTAAAACATATTCTTAAGCTTGCTCTGTCTAACAGAATTAGTTGTGAACTTTGTCTCGATCTTAGTCTAGCAGATTTAATCTTGGACTTGTTCTCGGTACAGCAAATTTAGTCTTGAATTTGGTTTTTGTCGTAGTCTAGCAGATTTATTCTCAGAGTTGGTAATGCTCTGCTAAAACATATTCTTAACCTTGCTCTGTCTAACAGAATTAGTTGTGAACTTTGTCTCGATCTTAGTCTAGCAGATTTAATCTTGGACTTGTTCTCGGTCCAACAAATTTAGTCTTGAACTTGGTTTTTGTCGTAGTCTAGCAGATTTATTCTCAGAGTTGGTAATGCTCTGCTAAAACATATTCTTAACCTTGCTCTGTCTAACAGAATTAGTTGTGAACTTTGTCTCGATCTTAGTCTAGCAGATTTAATCTTGGACTTGTTCTCGGTCCAACAAATTTAGTCTTGAACTTGGTTTTTGTCGTAGTCTAGCAGATTTATTCTCAGAGTTGGTAATGCTCTGCTAAAACATATTCTTAAGCTTGCTCTGTCTAACAGAATTAGTTGTAAACTTTGTCTCGATCTTAGTCTAGCAGATTTAATCTTGGACTTGTTCTCGGTACCCAAAAAATTTAGTCTTGAACTTGGTTTTTGTCGTAGTCTAGCAGATTTATTCTCAGAGTTGGTAATGCTCTGCTAAAACATATTCTTAACCTTGCTCTGTCTAACAGAATTAGTTGTGAACTTTGTCTCGATCTTAGTCTAGCAGATTTAATCTTGGACTTGTTCTCGGTCCAACAAATTTAGTCTTGAACTTGGTTTTTGTCGTAGTCTAGCAGATTTATTCTCAGAGTTGGTAATGCTCTGCTAAAACATATTCTTAACTTGCTCTGTCTAACAGAATTAGTTGTAAACTTTGTCTCGATCTTAGTCTAGCAGATTTAATCTTGGACTTGTTCTCGGTCAGCAAATTTAGTCTTGAACTTGGTTTTGTCGTAGTCTAGCAGATTTATTCTCAGAGTTGGTAATGCTCTGCTAAACATATTCTTAAGCTTGCTCTGTCTAACAGAATTAGTTGTGAACTTTGTCTCGATCTTAGTCTAGCAGATTTAATCTTGGACTTGTTCTCGGTCCAACAAATTTAGTCTTGAACTTGGTTTTTGTCGTAGTCTAGCAGATTTATTCTCAGAGTTGGTAATGCTCTGCTAAAACATATTGTTAACCTTGCTCTGTCTAACAGAATTAGTTGTGAACTTTGTCTCGATCTTAGTCTAGCTGATTTAGTCCTTGACTTGTTCTAGGCCCAACAGATTTAGTCTTGGACTTGTTCTCGGTCAAGCAAATTTAGTCTTTAGCTTGGTCTTTGTCGCAGTCTGGCAGATTTGTTCTTAGACTTGGCATTGATCTGATAAAGCTAGTCTTTAGCTTGGTCTCTTTGTGGCGGAATCAGTTGTGGACTTGCTCTTGATCTAGCAGATTTAGTCTTGAACTTGATCTTGGGTAACATATTTAGACTCCAAAATTACTTTTTAATTTGTTTTTGGTATTTATTCTTGAGTATTTGCTAATGTGTCTCTTTTTTGGTCTTAGTCGTTCTTTTTTGATGTAGGACGTGGTCTTTCGGGAAGTCTCGGTCTTGGTCTTCACCATTTGTATTCATCATTAATTTGAAATTAAGTTTGATTTTAGGATTTCCTAATGATTTGCGATTTAATTAAGAAATTGCAGCTGTTGGCTATAAATTCGGAACTTCATTAAAATTTAAACGACTCTAAGGGTTAAAAGTTTCCACTTTTTTATCGACCAGTAGATACCCCAGTAGTTGCTATCCATTAAAAATGCTTAAGGAGAAGCTACTTTTTAAAATAAACAACACCCGTTTTCTATGCTATAGATAAATAAGAAAGCAACTTTACTTTTAGCAGCATTGCTGTGAGAAATTGGAAAGTTCGGAATGAAGATTAATGTCTTTAAGTCGGATGTATACTTTTGTTAAAAGTTTTATCCGTTTACTGTAAGTGATGTCAGCCGTATTAAAAGGTAAATTTTAGTTAAATAACAGCAAAGTAATCGTTGATTCATTAAAAGTTGCTTCACGGTGTCCTTCAACATTACGAAAACTATTTTAATTACTCTACCCGTAAAACAGATAACAAAATCAAAAGAACAATTACATCCAAAGCATAAAATTATTAGTGCAGTAAAAATGTCTGGTGGGAAAGACGAATTAATCACTCTGTATGGTACTTCAGGTCGCAATCACGTTTGGAAACAAGTTGAAAGGGTGATTAAACGGCGGACCTGAGAGAATTGTTCTTCGTTAACTCTAGGTGTATTCCTTTTTCTCGAAGATTCATGTAACTCGTCAGGCGTTGATATAATGAAGTTCGTTTTCATTTCTTCGTGTTCTGCTCTTTTTTTTTTTTTTTCTTTTCTTTTCTACCTCGGTCTACATTAACGGAACGGAGAGAGCGGGGCGAGATAAGTTGGTGTATTTAATTTAACGGATTGTAACGCTTTGCACCAAGAGTTACGGAAAAAGACACTTTGACAACGATTATTTATGATTCAATTTCTTTTACTCATTCGAGGCAGCCTTACCGGGAGTTATTTAGTACTGCCATCAAAAAGCAATCCAATCCGTTCCTGTAGGATACGACGGTGTTGGTGCTGAATATATACGCAGTTAATTCTCGAAACTACGATCCCAAACTCATTCCCATTTCATAAGTGATATGAATAAAGCTTTCGAATCGTCAATTCTAACCTAATACTCCAGTAGGAACGTTCACCAGAATTTATAATCGGCCAACATTTTCTACTTCCTTTTGGAATCGTTCAGTTGCTTTTTGAATTACGAAACTCAGAACGAAAGAGTTGAAATTCTTCAATGACATCATTTTGTATCAGTCTGAAGACACACGATGAGCAGCCACTTTGTCATATCTTTAGTTTCCCCACCTCGTGATAAATAAATTAGAACATCAAAATTACCATCGTCACAGAGGCTTCACGTCAATACGAAGATTTGCATGATGGATCAACGGATCTTAATTTTCTAAGGATTTCTTAACTCCTGATGAAGAATATTCCACCACCATCACCATTGTCACAAAATCATCACACCAGTCTGAAGAATTGTATGTTGCACCTCGGCAGTTTCATGTCCTCTAGATTTTTCACCTCATTCTGTAGAAAATGGAATAGAATTGTCCATTATCATCACCTCATTGTAACAAGGATTTAACATTAACTTGAAGACTTTCAGATTAAACCTTCACTTCCTTAATTCCTTTTTCTACTCTTTAACCCACAGTGAAGAATTTAGACCAACATTATCCATCATTATCGTCATAAGAGCTTCACGATAGTCTGAAGACTTGAATTTTCCATAATCAATGTCAGCAGGACATAAAATCACTCTGAAGACTAACATTTCAGAGATCCACTTCTTCAAAGGATTTCTCATCTCTTGATAAAGAAAGTATAATAAAATTGTCTATCTTTATGTCACCTCATCGCTACAGGATTTAACACCAGGCAGAAGATTTGTTTGTTGGAAGTTTACTTCTTCAAATTGTTTTTGAATTCCTTAACTCCTGATGAAGAATGTAGAGTAGAATTGCCTATAATCATCTTCACAATTGTTAAAGGGGCTTCACGTCAGTCTGAAGACTTTCATATTGGATCTTCCCTGATTTAAATCTGTTTCGGATTCTTCAACTCATGATGAAGAATGTGGACTAGAATTATCTATCATCTTCTTCAGAAGGGCTTCACATCACTTTGAAGACTTATGTGGCAGAGAGCCACTTCTTCACAGGATTCCTCAACCCTTAATGAAGAAAGTAGAATATAATTGTCTATCTTCATGTCACCTCATCGCTACAGGATTTAACACCAGGCTGAAGATTTGTTTGTTGGAAGTTTACTTCTTCAAATTGTTTTTGAATTCCTTAACTCATGATAAAGAATGTAGAGAAGAATTGCCTATAATTATCTTCACAATCGTCATAGGGGCTTCACGTCAGTCTGAAGACTTTCATATTGGATCTTCCCTGATTTAAATCTGTTTCGGATTCTTCAACTCATGATGAAGAATGTGGACTAGAATTATCTATCATCTTCATCAGAAGGGCTTCACATCGCTTTGAAGACTTATGAGGCAGAGAGCTACTTCTTCAAAGGATTCCTCAACTCTTGATGAAGAAAGTAGAATATAATTGTCTATCTTCATTTCACCTCATCGCTACAGGATTTAACACCAGGCTGAAGACTTTTCTGTTGGAAGTTTACTTCTTCAAATTGTTTTTGAATTCCTTAACTCATGATGAAGAATGTAGAGTAGAATTGCCTTTAATCGTCTTCACAATCGTCATAGGGCTTCACGTCAGTCTGAAGACTTTCATATTGGATCTTCCCTGATTTAAATCTGTTTCGGATTCTTCAACTCATGATGAAGAATGTGGACTAGAATTTTCTATCATCTTTATAAGAAGGGCTTCACATCACTTTGAAGACTTACGTAGCAGAGAGCCACTTCTTCAAAGGATTCCTTAACCCTTGATGAAGAAAGTAGAATATAATTGTCTATCTTCATGTCACCTCATCGCTACAGGATTTAACACCAGGCTGAAGACTTTTCAGTTGGAAGTTTACTTCTTCAAATTGTTTTTGAATTCCTTAACTCATGACAAAGAATGTAGAGAAGAATTGCCTATAATTATCTTCACAATCGTCATAGGGGCTTCACGTCAGTCTGAAGACTTTCATATTGGATCTTCCCTGATTTAAATCTGTTTCGGATTCTTCAACTCATGATGAAGAATGTGGACTAGAATTTTCTATCATCTTCATAAGAAGGGCTTCACATCACTTTGAAGACTTACGTAGCAGAGAGCCACTTCTTCAAAGGATTCCTCAACCCTTGATGAAGAAAGTAGAATATAATTGTCTATCTTCATTTCACCGCATCGTCAAAAGGATTTCAAATCAGTCAAATCCTTTTTGAATTTCTCCTCTCATAGTGAAGAATGTAGAGTAAAATTCTATATTTATCATTTTCATTTTCACAAAGGCCTCGTATCAGTAAAAAGATGCGTTCAGTCTCCAATTCTTCCATATTTGGAATACAATGAGTAGTTATAAAACTAAAAATGTCTGGCTGGCATCAACTCCTGATTTTTTCGTATTCATAAACGACTCTTTTGAATTTTGTAACTGTACAACATCTTAAAAGTTCCATACATTGTTTGAGAGATTTCGTGAACATTTCAGATATATTCTTGACCTACTTCGAGTGCTGCCATTGTTTCCTCCTTGATTATTTTTTTTTCTGACAATGAAATATTAGTCCGCGAACCTAAGTATTCGTAGAACGCGGTACATCATCGAATACCTACTACAAATTTGCTTTATACTCACTCGTTCCTCATAAATATTTTATTTTTTATTCGAATCGGGAGAGAAACTGTTTTTGAAATTACTATGTGAAACCATTACGCTTTTGAAATATTAATGTCACATCATTAGTATAAGTACTTTTCTTAATATTAATGTTTTAAAAAAATATATATTTGTGATCCATAAACTTGTCATCTGCGACCATTTAATATAAAACAAAAAATATCTTTACATAAAAAATGCGAAACATAATACAGGAGCTTATTAAGATTCATAAAAAAGAAGTACAAAAACATTTCTGTCTACCCCGGGAGCCGATAATGTACTGAAGGGAGGCTCAATTTAATTGTTGTCAACTTTTAACCTTTCAGCTACAAAAGGAAAAGAATATAATAAGTAACGATGTGAATTGGATACTAAAGTTTCATTTTCTTGAGCTTATGCAAGAAGTATCTGTGACTGAAATTTTCTTTAAAGTAAATAAGGGTATTATTTAAATTATTTTTATTTGTAAGAGCTTTTTTCAATTTCTTTTACTTGTAAGAGTTTTTTTGAACTTTTGTGTGGGATAAAATGAGTTACAAATTAGATAACTTTTAAGTATAGCAACTGATTGGCTCTCAAAAACGCAAAAGTCATTATTAACATCAGATATTTTAACGAGGTCGTGTCAGCCACATTATAAAATATAGCTTGGTAGCTTCATCTCCACTTATAAGGTAATTATGGTGTTCTTTCGGCACGAATTTCATTTTTCGTGACTCACGTCATATTCAGAAAACCGTAATAATACTATATTACGTTTTTACTTTCTATTTTTATTTCGTTTCCATCAATACTTATTCGGTAGTTTACTGACTATTCAGATTTGGTGTATAAGGGGGGTAAATATTGGCTCGAGGATGAATTATTTATTTGAAATTGTCATTAGATTTTTATAGGTTACAATTATGAAGGGTTAAACGTTAAGAAATTTCGAGCTGTTGCTGGAAAATCATGGACAGAAAACTGGTTGTTACTTATTTGTACCTAAATTATTAAAAACAAGTAATTTTATAGAGTCGTAATTTCAACCCCTTTATGGATTTATTGACCGTCACAATGGGGTCTTTTTTCATCCGTTAATATTAACTTGTATCTAATTTTATTTACACGTTTTCGCGACGACAGCGTGTCATGAGACGAAGCCAGAAATATTTCAATTATTTCCAGCTCCTAGTGCTGCCTGCTAGCTACTACCTACAGCTGAGTCGATAAAGTGGTTGCTTTTTGTGTCGTCATAACATCGGGCCCAGGGTGATATACACCACCTTAAAAGTAAATATTTATTTTCTCCCCTTCTTCTTCTTCTTCTCGCATTGTCGCGTGGGGTTCCCGCGAGATAGTTCACGTGGCACGTCGCGTCGCGACGCCCGATACTAGCACAGACACAAGCAACCACCCCAACGTGTATGTATGTGTATGTGTTGCATGGTGGTTGAAAGTTCAACAGGGCCAGACGGTGTGTTCTGCAAGCATTCATAGCACCGAAGCCCCAACGCGATGATATATGAAGAGCGGCGAGCTTCGGGGAGCAGCTTATTAGATGTTCGCTATAAATCTGGGCGAAAAGTATAACGAAATAAAGTCGAAGGGCAATAAATCTTCCGGGGTTGAGATAAATAGGTGAGCTAGACCGTTGGATCGTTCCCGTCCACGCCTTTATATCGATACTTCTGTTTTTCACCTTAGTTTGACAATGGAAATTGTCTTCCATTATAATTATAATTAAGGGGTAGGTATCTGTCGCTAAAGATTTTAATTACCTGAGTAAATTTAAATTTGGGCGGAACTGGGAACCAAAGGCTGGCGCTGAGTAATGGTATTTATTAATCGTCAATGCTTTCAGGCTGGCCGATTGGTTGGTTGGTTGGTTGGTTGGCAACATTTTTAAGTAGGTATTAGTACTATTTGAAAAAAAGGGGAAAGGGGAGACTTATTTTCCTTCAACAAACGCCGTTAATGGCGTAATTAAATTTCAAAGAAGTCGGATGTTAATCAGGCAAACAAAGTTTCTGCAAATTAGGCCACTTTTTCTCTTTCTCTCTCTCTCTCTCTCTCTTTGAAGACTAACGATATCGACAGCGGAACGAAATGGCCCTCTGCTATTCAAGAATGTAAAGTTAATTCTGGAATGATGTCAAATATGTTCGTATAAAACGTACCCCAAAGACCGGAACTTTTCCTAAGTTCCTAAACGAATTCCATCCATCACTATAATTGGCACGACTAACTGACACAAATAAGACGAAAACGGGCGTAAAGGCGCAAAGAAATGCAAACAGGATGTGCATGAAACAAGATAACTCACTGTATTGTTAAATTTATATTTTTTAAGTTTCGAACATATATAATAAGCTTGAGAATCTGAAAAATATAAAACAAATATCTAGATATAAATAGAACCACATCTTGATGACTTATACGCCATAGAGCACCCTGTTTACACCCTCTGTTAGTAATTATCTTATTTCTTAGTTTTGTAACCTTTTGCGACCCCTAGGGTGTCAAGGTGCTCAGAAGAAGACTTACAAGAATGTACAAGAAGAAGATAACTAATTATTGTGTTAAGTTTATTATTTAAGGGATCTAGCACCAATAAAAAGCAATAGGGTTTAATAAAGAACCCTAAACCAATTATGAATTCATTACAGAACATCCCGTATTTAATTTACTGTAACAATTTCTTACTTTTGTAACCTTCGTTCTACATCCCCTAAAGCGGTACAGGTGTTCAGTAAGTTATTTTTAAGAAACTACTCGGAAGGGTTTTTATCTCCTTCCGATAAAACAGATAACGTAGCAGTTCTAACGGTCGGACATCGTCGAAATAGTCATTAGGGTCTGATTAACGGCGTGGGATTGATTTTGATCGGCCACTGCGATCCCAGAGACGATTCACCGAAGAGTAGAAGTGGGTTAATACTAACCAATTTACATTCCCATTATCTAGAAACGATAACAAGACAAAGGCGGGCGCCTTAGATTAAATTTCGGGATAAGGTAATCATTATGAACACCACTCGAAATCGTAACGATTGTCTTTGTGCATGTTAAGTTGCAGACGCGAAGATTCCAACTTGAGACAGTCGACAACAAAGTGGCTGTAATTAGAAATTAATTGCAGTGTATGCAAAGACAACAACACATTATAAACGTTAATTGAGTTGCAGCTCGAAATTCAAATTTTCCACTCGTTATGTTCTGGTGGGTAGGTACAGCACAGGACCTGCATAATCTTGGATGTACCGGGGAATTTCGGGATGGAGACGGTTCAGATATTAACCAATGTAAGTAAGGAACCGGAATAGGGTCAACAACACCCTCTTAATAATTAAATTTAAGCTTAAACGACGTGGATTGCAAAACACTCTGCTAAGAATCGATTGGGCGGTTCGTTTGTGCTTAAAAAAAGATTTGGGAACATTTTTATGCAATATCTTATACTTATTGGCAGCTTATTTATCAGCCAACCCCTATTGTTATAAAAAAGTGCGATGTCAAAGTGATTTCCTCATATTTGTGGTGTGGTTGACAAAGGCGATTAACCTGTCGGCAGGATTTACTATTGTACCATATATGCCTGATAAATGATAATTGGGGTGTGCCGTTGTAAGAACCCCTTTGATAAAATGTCTTACCAACCCATCGCGATTTTCCATGATAGCCAACGAATCAGGCGGCGTCAGACAAGTTGAAATAGTAGCGGTCGTTTCCGTGGTTACAAATGACGGCTGCAGCTTTTAGTGGAACCTCTGGTAACCTAAAGCTAATGGAAACGCTAACAAGGAAGAATCTAATGAACACACAAGTCGAAGATAGCAATTTGTCTGCGTGAAACGCGATTGACTTCCATTATCTTTTATATTTTCATCATAGGTACAATAATAAAAATTTGTATCCGTATAGTAACAAAAAATATATTTCATAAAGCATTTGCTTTGTAATGTAGTGTACGATACCTACATAAATAAATTCACGTGCCTAATATTGTCGGATTACATTTCCGTTTTTAAAATAACGAACTTTGTCAAGCCGATGGATGGATGGATGGATGGATGGTAGCATGGGGATGGCTTACAAAATTTTTATGTCTTCCTTGATAGTGCTTTTGGGAAATGATGTAGAGAATTTTATGGGGGCATTAAATTTTAGGCGAAGAAAAGAATGCATCGGGAGTATTATCTCGAGCTGAAAAGTTAAGGCCGAAACGATGACAAAGTAGTTTATGCGCTTGATAGCGACTTGAAGACCGTCTGTACCGCGTTCTATTTCCAATTTTGATCCTTTTATACCACTACAGGAACCCAATGGATGCATTCTGACGTTTCAAGGAACGTACAGGTCTCATATTAAATGTTTATTACTTGATAACGCTTGCAATCATCCTCTTTATCTATCGGACTCTGCGTCTATTGATAATCAGTAAATTTTAAGAACTGTTGCTTTGAATGAGGCACTTGCAGAAGTGTCTAAATTATGATTATTTGGTTAAATATCTCTTTTAATGGGATCTTAATTTGAATTTAGAGCAAGAATTTCCAGGTACAAAAACTAATTTAATAAACATTTTATTTTAAAATAATACTTTAATTATTAGAAACGAAATAGGGCACCTTAGCCCGCCCTTGATGGATGACTATACAGTTAAAGCAAAAAGTTCACTGAATATCCAGGAAATATATCCTGCTCCTCTCAAAAAAAGTCATAAATTACATTTATTGAACTAATATTACTTTATATATTATGTTTAAAAATATTTGTACGAATTGTCCCACGTCCTAGAGGTAGAATAAAGCTCATGGTTAACAGTCGAGTCCGCCCCTGCTCATGAGACATTGAAACACATCCACTGAGATTGAAGGTTGATGACCAAGCACCAGTGTTAGAATGTATGCAAATAAAACGAATTTATGGGAAATAGTTCAATAATACGTAAAAATGACGTATTGAAAAACAATAAATCTAGAATTGATTGTAAGGTGTACGTACTTTTTATGACCGTCATAAAAATTGTGGAATCCTTGTTCTGAATCCTTTCATGGAAACATGGATCAATCTTTAATGAACCTCTAACAAAAACAAATATCATGTTCCAAATATATTTCGATACCTTCTAGGAATTTAATTTAGCCAAATATTAACTCGAACTCAACACCCTCTGCTTAATCGGCCCTCAACAGTACAGGCTTCACGGTATTAATTGTTTTATTAGATAGATATCCATCACACTTGAGGAAAGATTTTTAGAAGAATATCGTGATTGCGATAGGGTGTAATACAATTTTTGTTTTGTAATTACTTATATACAAAACGCGCATATAAAAGAGCTTTCATGTTAACGAATTAATGCCTTCATTACGGCCTGAAAATGTTCAACTCGCGTGTCCGTTGACTTTATTTAGACCGAAATCTGAATGGTAATTAACAAAAAAAAAATCAGAGCAAAAAATTTTTTCTACCGGAACCCACGACAGCCAGCAGCTTTGCTAATGGTATTTTTTTTTATTATTTTTAAATATTTTATGTAGGTTGAAAGTTCATTTAAATCAGGAGAGAAAATTAAGAAGAGGGCACTCAAATGCCTAATTATGCGAATTAATTAAACAAAGGAGAGAAGAATCCTTAGGGGGTACGTGCGTTTATGGGTGAAATTTTAGATGAAAAGGAAACGTGTTTTCGATTGATGAGATAAATTTGTTGTAAAATTGTTACAACAGGAAAAAAGATAGCTGTCTCGTTCAACCACTACCTGTCAGTTTCAATTCTCGTGAAGAAACAATAAGCAGGTAGGTGGTAGACAAGGGTAAAGTAAAATCGATTCAAAAACGTCTTTTATTATGCTTCCTACGACCAGACAGCTAATTTCCTCAAGATTCCTTAAACGCAAAATTAGCGAGTTTTGCAACCAAAAAAGAAAAAAAGTTAATCGCGGCTTTAAATTGAAATACGTAGCTAATTTTTTTTGTTTTCGAACCGACGTAACAGGCAGCAGGCTCGTTTTTTAATTTCTTACGAGACCATAAGGTCGACGTTGGTGGCTGGTGGTTCGAGATGGATGGATGGATAGGCTTTCGATTAAAAAGTGTCGGCAAAAACGCGCGTCGCAGGTCACGTAATCGATTTGCAGGCGCCTCCCAAATCAATTTGTTGAAGCCACCATTTATCGAGTGAGGAGAGTGTACACTATCTGAAATGATGTGGGGTTGCTGCTGCGACCGCGGGGCAAAAAGACCAAGACACGGAAATATGGCTTACCACGAGAATGCCAGTTGGACGGGAATATCTCGCTCTATACACGTGTATCGGGTATTTCTTGTGGAATATAAAACGTTCCAAGTCCTCATACACACACATGCATAAACGTACGTGCATCTCGGCTAGTCGAACGTACTAAAATGCCATTCAATACAGCTAGGAAGAATATCGAATGGCGACATTTCACCAATACCGACCAGATTAGGGTTCAATCAGTTTTTTTTACAATTGAATTCTTTCAAAACAACCACTACTATATCTTTGAGGAACAACTGCTTAAAATAAAACAACTGCCCACTTCACTACCCCAACCTATTCCTCATTCTATTGTAATTTCAATATCATCCTCAGATTAATATTGATATCTACTACCTAACCAATATTGTTAAGGTAGTCGATATTCTCTCAGAGCAGTCTAAAAGGTACTGATGACGATAAATAAGTTCAAAATCGCCATCGAACTGCTTCTTGTGGTCGGCCGTTTCACTACCTCAACCCACTTGCAGTTATTACCCATTCCTAACCGTTAATTTGAATAATTCTGTTATAGAAACTTAATCATGTTAATTAATTGTCCTTCAACCTGGTGGTAGGTGTTGAAATATAATTTTAATTATTTATTTCAGAAACCAATTCTGCCCTATTAAATAAATCGAAACAGTTCGGTTCCGATAACATTAGTTCGAATTAGCATTTCATTTCCGACAACGAAAGTTCTTGAATTTCCTCGGCGTCATGTCATTAATAAAAAAATTTCTTTCGTTCCTTCTACAGAAACCGGAATGTATTCTAATGAAACCGTTTAGCTGACGTTGAATATATATAAATCGTCGTTTTCAATTTCCGCAAGCGAAAAAGAAGTTTGCTTTTTTTCCCTCACGTATTGCCGATAAGACATTAACGCAGTTATTGTAATTACCGCGCCCTGTTTCAACCCCCTTTGAAGTCGATCTTTTCATGAGTCCAATTTACGAGCAATCTACAATTTTTATAGACTAACTACGTACGTACATACTATTATTGAACATTTTTATTGTCTCTTAAGCTTCATAATTATTTTTTATTGCAGATGACGTACCAACGAAGACCTTTTAGTTCACTCGAGGTCACTCTACGTTACTATACCAATGGTAAGTCATTAAATTAACTTTTTTGATGTGTTTGTACTAATTTTTTTTTTCTAAAAGTCGTAAAATTCTGGTATAAACCAATGTTGCATGCGATCGATACCGGAAACACTTGATGCACTCGATAGTAGGCAGCTGTCGGTCGTAAATCATTCAACGAACATGACAGCACTACAAAAGGAATTTAGCAGAAGTTTTCGGAAATAATCGGAAATATTCTAAGACCATTAACTACTTTATGACCTCAGGCAGTAAAATAATGACAACGAACACTAAATATTTTATGGTACCAAATAATAGGGAGACTGTTTGTAGTTAGAGAATTTCGTTTTGGTGCACTGGGTAAAGTTTAAATTTAAATCGTTCTGACGCCATACCGCCCGATAAATTTTGGTTCACTTTCCGGAATAGACGTACATATAATAGTCCTGGATGATGTGTGTGTTTAAACGTACCTAACCGATGATATCAATTTTGCATTTATTCGTGTGTGAAAATCAACGCAGTTATTGAATTCTTGGCTGTAATAATTATATTTAATAAAATGAGCTCAGAATCAACTCGTGTGTACGAAAATTAACGAGGACGGATCGAGTTCCCATTTGTAACTGTTCAATAAGTAGGAAACTTAATGAGATTTTAACGTAAGTGGCTCGTATATAGCCGGATATATATCTGTATTATGTAAACCCTAAATTTTACTCCTACGCGGTTTTTACTCCACTAAACCAGGAAAACAAAAGAAACATCAAGAAAATTTTCATATTGAGACACAGGATCTTTGAAAAATCCTCAAACTCTTAACGTAAGGAGCAGAGTAAGATCAAATAAGCTAGGAGTTAGTTTTCTTCCCTTTACTCCTATTTATGCCAGGAAGATTTTTTCGATTTTCTTATGAAATTTCCTTTCCCAGTGTGGATAATACCACATATCACAGAAAAACTGATAAATTTCATGTTCCTGTATTTCCATATTTATTGATTCCAAAGAATTAGGCACTCCACCCTGATAAAAAAATAGATGTCCCCTCCTCGACAATTTTTCACCACCGACGCGCCATCATTTTTGCCGCTTGTCGTGGGGTTTATAAAAATTATTTTTAAAACCGTGTGTGTAGATATGAATCAGTTTGTCATGTGAATTTAGTAACTTTGCGGAGAGATTGGAAGTGGAAAATTATCGCCGGGTAATAAATCCAGGGAAAATATGTAATGATTGCAACCCGGGCTTGGCTTTTGTGGCTTTAGATGGTGGCTTGGCGATGCGATGTGTCTGTCGCGCCAGTGAGACATGTGTGTGGCGGTCGAGTGGTAGAAGTCGATACATAATGCATAAATGCATCCCGAGAGTATCTGAGGGTAAGGATGTTTATATACTGGGCGAAATAGAAGCGTCACGACATAAAGAAGCCACCACCACAGATATGGAGAGGGAAGCCACCAATTTTTTTTCTTGCAAGTGCGCAGACTTCCACTGACCACCACGATGATAGTTCATTATGATGGTGTCCACAAATAGCAACGAAACGTTGTACGTTTATATCATAAATGTGGAGAGGGAAGCCACCAAGTCGTATTCCTGCAGGTCTTCAGACTTCCACGACGATGTGAGCTCATGGAGGTGGTGTCCACATAAAGAAACGAAACGTTGAGGATAAAAAAGTTTAAACTATAAGACTAGAAAGCCTAGGGATTGTAATTTATGCCAACGTTAGGCATGAAAGCTTATGTTGTATTAAAAACTAAAAAATATATAAAATTGTGCGATATATCACAAAACCAACAGCACGACTTCTGGGTTGTTTTGAACACCTAGACCTGACCTACCCTCTTTCGTAGAAAACTATCTTTAATAAATAATTTGACGCATTTTATCGCGCGGGCAATTGTCGCGAAACCGCTCAGCGTGCAACAGCTCTAAGACGATATTCTGTTCCCGTTTAAGGAAAACATGATTAATGGCCTCTTCGTCGGTATAATTTAGTCAAATTTATCATAACATCGACAGTGTTATTAACATTTAAATTACACTTTATTTAACAAGTTAATCAGAAATATAACCGACGACATGATATGGGGAAGCGTCAAAAAATTAAAAAATATTTTGGGCGGGTCATCAACATATAAATTGTATCTTCGTTTTTAACT
Organism: Agrilus mali; assembly: GCA_029378335.1. NCBI lineage: Eukaryota > Metazoa > Arthropoda > Insecta > Coleoptera > Buprestidae > Agrilus > Agrilus mali. The sequence goes on along the minus strand of CM055655.1, from coordinate 2,522,641 downwards.
GATTACGTTTTCATTTACCAGTCTAAATAAATTTTGTCTTAATTTGGGGATGCTCAAAGAGGTTAAATTCCCTAACATAAAATAAATCTCTCATGGCCCTTGAACATTTCACAGTTCGCGAGATTCTGAACTACCTCTAGTAAAAACTAGGCCACCCTGTTTATATTTACATTCATCACCAATTAATAATTTGCGATTGAACTGAACGTTGGTCTGTGCAAATTTGAATTATATTAGGGAGATACCCCATCCGTCTATCTATTGTTATATTAGGTAGGTATATGAGTAGCCTTCCTGGGGGAGCGCCGACCATTTCACACCAGGTAAGAACGTCGAGGGGTTTTATTCTCAGGGACACAATGTAAATAAGTAAACATTTGACACAGGAGCTTTACCCAACACGTATGTATGTGTGAATGTGGGCGTATGTTTGTATAACTATGTATTGTATATGTAACTGTAACTGTGTTGGTACGTATGAATACTTTACGTATAGGTGGTGTACCTTGTGTTGCCAGATAAATTGGGGAGCAGCTGTTCCACGAAAGGGCGCTTAAGCAGCACATTCGCCAGAAATTAGTCAATTCACGGCTAATCGATCGCTGAAACAGACTGCTACAATTCCCAGAACTATTTCAGTTTCCATGTTTTGAAAAGAACCCACGTCATACACCATTCACATATTTTACATATTACTTATGAAATTCGGCTTTTGTTTATGTGGAAATTCAACTAAGGGTAGGAGTTTTAAGAAATTGCTTTACTCATAAAGTGCCGACACCACCAACTTTCTGTTTAATAGAAACCAAGTGCCAACCACTTCTTTTTATAATAAAAGATACCTTGAAGGGGTGTGCTCAACTGATTGGACCCTTTAACTGAAATTAATAACGGTTGATTGAATTTTCCGCGGAACGGATTATTACATCTTTTACTCAGAATTGGGGTTGCCAGAAGACACGTCCCTTTGTTCAAATAAAATTTTAATTGTTATGTTGGTGAAATTTCTTCTAAACATTTTAATTGACTACGTAAGTAAAGATACTTCAATATTTCATGAGCCACAAAATTCATATTGACAAATGAAACCTTTAGCCACCCTTTTGTATCCAAAATTTGGAGACGGCCAATGTTTTTAGAATGCACGTAGACACTCGTGTTTCACGAGATTCTGAACTACCTCTAACATCACACAGTTACACAGACATGGTGTAGTTTTTGAAAATTTCTCTTTCAAATAACGTATTTAATAAAAGTGAAAATAGGGTTATATTTAACCCTCTAATGAAACACGAGTCGTTTCAGAAGTTATTTAGCTAAAGAGATTAGATTTATGTGAATACATCCTTGTCCTCTTGTTCGTTATTATTTACAGTTTCGGTTACAGCATGTGGATCATCGGAATCTGGAGTTCTCCGGTTATTATTTTATAAATTGCCAAAGTCGCCGGTGCGGTTTTATTACGTATTATTATTATTATTATTATTATTAGTATTATGGTCTCGGTAGGTCATGACAAGTTGGTTAACCTCTTGTTACGCGAATTAAAATCGCATTCATTTCGGATGACAAATGCAGACGTAGCTTCCCCGTTTCGGGTTCAACGACGGTAATTAAAAGTAATCAAGACAATTTATTCCACCGTTTAATTCCACTGTTATCTGACCGTCTAGAAAGGTAGCTAATAGCTTTAATTTGCCCGCTAAATGGCTTATTTAATAAAACGAAACAAGTCGAATCGTTCTTCCCAATTCCCTTTCGTTTTTTTATTTTCTATTGCTGAAAAAAGTACGAAGACCTTTTCACAAAATATCAAAACGACCAAAATTAATTAGAGAAGACTGTTTCCAGGCCGCTATAACATTCTGGCAGGTGTCAAAGACGATCGATGCGCAAAAGACTCACTGCGCAGAGCTCTGACGTCAGAACAAGAGTCTTGGCGCAAAATGAATCTCCGTAAAAAAAGTACAGGGGATTTCGGCTTTACGGTGGACGTTGAATTTAAAAATTTCACTTGAAACGACGCGGAGCGTTTGCAAGTAAGTAGATACGTACAAGTGCATTGGTATATACATAAGTATTACGTACATAGCAGGGAATATTTCTGAAACAGCGACGACTTCCATCAATAACTTGACGCCTTGTGCGTTCCGTCTCCCACAGGAGCGCTTTATTTTAGAACCTGAAACCATAATATTTTCTGAAACAGAGCGAAAAGGCTTTTAAGACGAAAAAGGTTATTAAATTACCGCAAAGTTGAATTGAATGGTGTAACGCAGAACGAGACGCCTTAGAGTTGCTTTCAGGACACGTGTAAAGCGTGAGCGTAAGACGCCAAACGGTAAAAACAACTTGTCACCACAATGACCTTTTTCGTGTGCTTCTTCAATCGGCCCTAAATTGATCACACACTTCCTTTTAAAAAGATTTATTATTGTGCGAAATCGCTGGAGAATAAATAACAAATTGTCTTACACAACTTTACATTTCTCTAGGTATTTTATTTGTTTAGTTATAATTTGAGTGACCTATTTTTCAATATGACAATTTTTAAGTTTCCATAGTATATTTTTGCCACCGGTAGTAGGTAGACGTATTTCAGAATCAGATCAACTTTAATTCTGACAATAGAGATTTTGATATACCTCTATCTACGATTTTTTGTTGACGTTATTCGGAACACTATTCAACTAAGCCATGTGGGTTTGTAGGTATCTAGCAACGGGGGTTAAGACCGCAAATATTTAGTATTATTTAATCAATTTAAGGCTTTTGTGGACTAGACTCTGTCGACTGAAAATATCTTTGATCCTGGGGGAATTTATTGACTAATTATATTCATGTGGTGTTGCCATTGTTTACTCCACAAACAAACTACTTTGGTGTCTTAAATATTTGAAACTTTACATCTACTTTTGTACGTAAAGCGTGGGATAGCTTGTAGGAATACTAGCTGTGGTTCATACGCAAGCACATTTTTTGTAAGGATCCTACGAGAATTTAGTTTGAAATATAAATTAGAATCAGAATTTCATATTTATTTAAAAACAATGTATATATAGATACAATTGATTGCATGTATAAAATCAATGTGGGCTTTTATTGACTGTGCAGTTGTTTTTGTTTTTTGAAAGCACCAGAAGAAACGATGGGATATGGAGTGGGAAGAATGTGAGATGATAAATGCAATTGAAGTGAAAGTGTACCCTTAATAGCCTAATGTCAGCGAAACTGATTGACGGACCGCTCAGATAAATGTTCCACGGCAAACAGGGGCAATCGATCATAAGAATACGTCATTGTGTTTGATATTAATTTCGGGCTACACGGCACGTCCTTTTTTTATTATAGCTGTTGGGCTGTTACCTCAGCACGACCGCTTTTTTTTAAGAACGACACGACATGGGGCAGAGGGAGCTAAACTGACCCATCCCTCATTCATAAAAAATTTTTTTTGTAATTTTTATTATTTACATACAATAAATAATGACGAACTGTATAATTTAGCAGTAGGTAGCTTTGATGATTATCAATCGGTTTCGAAGTAAAGCAACGTTTGTTATCGTTAATAAGTACCTGGATGGGTAACCAGACACCTCTGGTTGTTGCCACACAGCTTAATTCTACTTCAGAGGGCAGGTTAAGCAAAGGTGTCCTCCTCGATGTCTAACAACAACTTAGACACCCCATAAAAAGTGGAATAAAATTTTTTCTATCATTGTGAAGGGAACAGGAAACCACACACGAAACGCCAAAACATCCCTTATAATATGTACCTACATGACAGAGTTTACGAGGCGACGATTAAACCATTTAAAAGTGTTACTCTGCATTTCTATCTTACATCCTGAATAAATTGGATATGGAACCCTAGAAAGAGAATAAATCTAATGTGGGTTTTCCTTTATCCCTCTCTTTACTCCTGCTTTTGCTTCTAATATGTCTTTAATAGGTCAATTAACAGACACCAAAAATTTAAATAATTTCAAAGTAACAAAGTACACAAATTTACATATATAACTACGTATTAAATCAAATTCATACAGTCAATTCCACGAATTTAATATAAATCATAAGCACTCTCCCATTTATTTATTAATATTACGAAATTCTAAATGATTCCAAAAATTGAGTTAGCTTCTCAATATAATTATGATGAATCGAATAAATTTTTGTATAATTTCCAGAAAATTTTATATAGATACCCCAATCACGATGTAGTTCTCAGTACCTACAGGTAAATGCCTAATTTTGAGTTGTTGTTTGTATGTATTATTAACCGTAAATTATTTTTTGACTATCGATCGCGATTTCTATAAGGTTAGAGAAGTTGTTTGCCAGTAATGAAATAGGGCAAAGGTTTCATTCAAGTGTCCTCGACAGAGTTCCATTAAAGATGGTATTGTCGGTATAGATATTAGAAGAGGGAGAGTGCGATCAAGGAGGTAATTAAATCTTCCTCCCTTGACATTGGAGGACCACCTCTTAGGAGGTTATAGTAGTAGATGATTGACCTCTGCGCACTTGGCGCTTCATTTGAAATTCGACCACCCTTCAAATCTATTAGGTATTCACAAAGTAATTTATGAATATTAGTAAGTATTGACGATATCTTTTGTAGATCATCAACAGACAATAAAAAGTGGTAACAATTCATTCGTCAAGATTTTATCGTACATATTAACATGTTCTAGGGCTATCAGAGTCAGGCCAATAGGCTATAACTAATAATAGACATGGCTGTTGCTTGGATGATAACAAAAATAAGAGGGCAGTTTCATGAAGGGAACTTTTTGCTTAGGAGGTTATTCAAGTTGAAGATTGACCTCTTCTCACTTAGCTCTTAATTTGGAATTCTATCAGCCCACAACTATTTTATATTAGTAGCTAGTTACCTACTCACAAAATAATTTACGAAAATAATTGTACCTATGATTTCTAATAAGAGAGGCTTTTAATGACAACCCTAGCTAGAGGATAAGTGGGCCAGTAATCCTCAAGTGCAGTACTATTCAAACAAATTCTTAAAATTGGAGACCGTCATGTACAATCTGTGGAATGCTTCATGACCCATCAGTCCCTTAGATCACAATGGGATTTTGGAAAAATTTCCAGCCCCCCAGGCGGCATCTCCTGAAAGATTTGGAGCCTTTTTGAAGGCAACTTCAGAGATAATAAGTAAACATCCACATTCTTAATCTCCAAGCAAGCGAACATTCTTTAAACTCCTAGTAGAAACCATATGCCCCTAAAGGAGAACCTGAAGCCCTCCAGGGAGAATTGAGAGACTTATCTACATTCTTCCTCTATAACTCAATTGAAGATTCTTCAAACTTCTATTAATTATGTGCTCCTGATGGAGGAACTGGAACCTTCTGGACGGTGTCCCTAGAGGAAACTCTGAGGCTTATCTAAGTTTTTCATCTCTACTTCAACAGAAGATTTTCTAAACATACGTACACTAAATGTTCCTGATGGAGGACCTGGAGCCTTTTTGAAGGCAACTCCAGAGATAATTAGTAAACATCCACATTCTTAATCCCCAACAAGCCCAACATTCTTTTAAACTCCTAGTACAAACCATATGCCCCTAAAGGAGAACCTGAAGCCCTCCAGGGAGAATTGAGAGACTTATCTACATTCTTCCTCTATAACTCAATTGAAGATTCTTCAAACTTCTATTAATTATGTGCTCCTGATGGAGGACCTGGAACCTTTGGACGGTGTCCCTAGAGGAAACTCTGAGGCTTATCTAAGTTTTTCATCTCTACTTCAACAGAAGATTTTCTAAACATACGTACACTAAATGTTCCTGATGGAGGACCTGGAGCCTTTTTGAAGGCAACTCCAGAGATAATTAGTAAACATCCACATTCTTAATCCCCTAACAAGCCGAACATTCTTAAGCTCCTAGTACAAACCATATGCCCCTAAAGGAGAACCTGAAGCCCTCCAGGGAGAATTGAGAGACTTATCTACATTCTCTCTATAACTCAATTGAAGATTCTTCAAACTTCTATTAATTATGTGCTCCTGATGGAGGACCTGGAACCTTCTGGACGGTGTCCCTAGAGGAAACTCTGAGGCTTATCTAAGTTTTTCATCTCTACTTCAACAGAAGATTTTCTAAACATACGTAACACTAAATGTTCCTGATGGAGGACCTGGAGCCTTTTTGAAGGCAACTCCAGAGATAATTAGTAAACATCCACATTCTTAATCCCCTAACAAGCCGAACATTCTTAAGCTCCTAGTACAAACCATATGCCCCTAAAGGAGAACCTGAAGCCCTCCAGGGAGAATTGAGAGACTTATCTACATTCTTCGTCCATAACTCAATTGAAGATTCTTCAAACTTCTATTAATTATGTGCTCCTGATGGAGGACCTGGAAACTTCTGGACGGTGTCCCCAGAGGAAACTGAGGTTTATCTACAGTTTTCATCCCTACTTCAAGTGAAGATTTTCTAAACATACGTAAACCAAATGTTCCTGATGGAGGACTTGGAGCCTTTTTGAAGGCAACTCCATAGATAATTAGTAAACATCCATATTCTTAATTCCCTAACAGCCGAACATTCTGTAAGCTCCTAGTACAAACCATATGCCCCTAAAGAAGAACCTGAAGTCCTCCAGGGAGAATTGGGAGACTTATCTACATTCTCCGTCCAATACTCAATAGAAGATTCTTCAAATGTCTGCAAATCAAATGATCCTATACGAGGACCTGGAGACTTTTGGACGGTGTTCCCAGAGGAAATCGAGAGATATAGATATTTGTCATCCCTAACCCAATTGATCATGCCTCTGACTTCTATTATTATTATTGTTACTTCTTACCATTTGGGGCAATTACATCTTCGCGACTAATTTCCTATGTATCTACAATTTTTCGTTACTAAGAAATGAATAATCGTTTGCGTGATTTAAAAAAATACGACGAATTATTTTTGATTCTGCTATTACTTTGGAATGGTCATTTTCCGTACGTAAAAAGTAAAAAAAAAGAGTAATCTATTAGGGTTTTGAAAAAACATGTAGGTAAGTGTCAATTTGCGCTTTTTTCCGCTTGATTTAGCGTTTATGGGAATTGCCATACGCTACCTGTAATTCAGCGGTAGCCAAGTCATCATAGGGTGCGTCCGCCCTCAACCTATTCTCTGTCCCTACTACGTTTTGGCGCACGCTCAACTTCCAGTTGGATGTTTAAAGTCTCAGTAGCACGCGACCTTTCCGCCGAGCGATTTCATCCGAATCCGCCTCGTTCGTACAGTTCCAAAGGCGCGCTTTCGATTTTATCCTATCGGTCACGTAAAACAACCCCAACAATATTTTTTTCGATACTTACTCAACTGATCGATCCTCAAGAATTATCCTGCAACTCACAGACAGGATTCCGTCAGTTTGTTAGTGTTTTGAAATTAGTGTGACACTCACCAAAAATAGTTTTTCTAACTGGACGCAAAATTGTAATATGGATAGTGAAATAATAACTATAATTTAAAATGTGCTAGTTACAAGGATTAATAACAATGTTGTGTAGTGTTTGAAAGGCTCATAAAAGTCTTTCGTACTTGCCACAATTAATGCATAATAATTATAAATAATTAACAATATAAAATAATATTTATGATGTTTCTAAAAAATAACAAATTCGTAGAATGTAACTGTTTGAGTGGCGAAAAAATGCTTCAAATTCCTTAATGAATACCATAAATTAATATTTATTAATTGTTCCTTAAAAAAATGATAAAAACTATGAGTACGTTTGTTATAATCACTTTACTGGGTGTTGGATTCCACAGCTCAATTTTAGTGGATGCGCAGGGTAAGAAAATAATTATACTACTAACTTAATTTCTTGTTATTGTATTTAAAATCTTCTGTACGAATCAACCTTGTAAAATTAATTTTTTTGTTGTTCCAAAGCTACTGAAATTATTTTTTACCCATTTCACAATGTTTATGGAGTTTAATTGCAATTATTAGACCCACAAAGTCAGGTAAAGATTATTTTAGCGTTCTTATTTATCACATTATTTTACAATAATTGCCAAATATGTAAATTTTACCCAAGGGCTTAGGATGTACCCTTAGTTGTTTTTTTTAGGAGGTCAGCAGTGGCTCTTTACGTTAAATCTGTTCAAATTCTAAACTAGCCCATAAAATATTTAAATATTTATATATCCAATGCCTCAGTAGTGTATCAGTTTTATTACACCTGTAAAACATATCATAAATGTCAATTTATACGTTATCAAGCAAAAAGTTCCCTTCATGAAACTACCCTCTTATTTTTGTTATCATCCAAGCAACAGCCATGTCTCATATTAGTTATAGCCTGTTGGCCCGACTCTGATAGCTCTAGAACATGTTAATATGTACAATAAAATCTTGACGAATGAATTGTTACCACTTTTCATTGTCTGTTGAAGATCTACAAAAGATATCGTCTATACTTACTAATATTCATAAATTACTTTGTGAATATCTAATAGATTTGAAGGGTGGTCGAATTTCAAATGAAGCGCCAAGTGCGCAGAGGTCAATCATCTACTACTATAACCTCCTAAGAGGTGGTCTTCCAATGTCAAGGGAGGAAGATTTAATTACCTCCTTGATCGCGCTCTCCCTCTTCTAATATCTATACCGACAATACCATCTTTAATGGAACTCTGTCGAGGACATTTGAATAAAACCTTTGCCCAATTTCATTACTGGCAAACAACTTCTCTAACTCTATAGAAATCGCGATCGATAGTCGATAAATTAATTTACGGTTAATAATACATACAAACAACAACTCAAAATTAGGCATTTACCTGTAGGTACTGAGAACTATATCGTGATTGGGGTATCTATATAAAATTTTCTGGAAATTATACAAAAACTTATTCGATTCATCATAATTATTTTGAGAAGCTAACTAAATTTTTGGATACTAATAGAATTTCGTAATATTGGTACTTAAATAAATAAGAGGGTGCTTATGATTCATATTAAATTTTTTGAATTAGCTGTAAAAATTTGTTTTAATACTCAGTTATATATGTAAATTTGTGTTTTTTATAACTTTGAAATTATTTAAATTTTTGGCGTCTGTTAATTGTACCTAATAATGACATATTAGAAGCAATAGTAGGAGTAAAGAGAGGGACAAAGGAAAACCACATTAGATTTTTTCTCTTTCGGGATGTAAAATAAAAATGCAAGTAACACACTTTTAAACGGTTCAATCGTTGCCTCATAAACTCTGTCGTGTAGGTGCATATTATTAGGGATGTTTTGGCGTTTCCTGTGTGGTTTCCAGTTCCTTTCACAATCATAGAGGTTTTTACGCCACTTTTTATGGAGTGTCTTAACTTGTTTTTAGGCATCCAAAGGACACTTCTGCTTAACGTGCCCTGCAAAGCATAGTCATGCTAGGTGTAATTGTAACTTTTCCAACTTTTATAGTTTTATTCGGTCACCTACCCGAGCAAATATTGCTTAACACGTTTGATGGAACTACACGTTTGATGGAACATTCTGGAATATTCGCGAATATAGAACTATTCAGAACATCCCATAATGATTCAAAACATTTTTTAACATTCTGAAACATTCTTGAATGATCTTCAAGATTCTGGAACATTCTTGAACATTGCCAAATCATTCTGAAATGTTATGGGTAATAAAACATTATTTTACTTCTTCGAACAAAATTGAACTCCCTGTTGTAACATTCTAAAAAAATCTGCTTCATTCTCACCCCCACTCCGTGCGTGCTGTTTACTGGGTGAGTAGTGACATCAGTAGATGCCTGGCGGGGATGATTAATCGATTGATAATAATTGATCAGTTATCGACCACTGAGAGTTGAAGATTATTACAGTACTAATATCGCTATTAAAAAATGGGGGTTGGTGGTAGAAGGAAAGAAAATGTTCCACGATTATTTTATTTGAGCTACTGTACCGTTAGTTCTCTTTAAGTAGATTTTATTTGAAAATCTAGTGTATAATAAATTTTCTTCTTATTTTTCGTCACCCACTTTTGTATTGTTTATTTATAATTTCGTTACCTGCAGGTACTTATAAAGTGTTCAAAATTTTTTGAGTTATCAGAATAAATACACAAATAATATAATTGAACCATCTCTCGCACACAGTAGCAAAACATTTATTCCAATATTTATTTTACTTCAGTTACAGCAGTAGGTACGAGTTGGTGTTTATCTCATCGTTATGGTGATACCTATAATGTTGTACATATGTAATAAGTGAATAATATATCATTTTAATTAAAAGGAGTAGCAAAAAGCGGTATTAGTTAGAAAAGCTATTTAGTTTATAATGCGCTCTTGACTCGTCTACATACTACGTACGTGTATGTACTCTCCGCGTCAAAGGCTTCAAGCACGAGTTTTCGCACATTAAATTTTCATGTAATTTTGCTTGAAGTATCACATAAATACTAACCCTATTGTACATTAAACCATTCCCAAAGGAAACGCTCTACGAGATTAAATCTCATAAAAGTATGTTAATAAGACAGGAGAGTCTATGTGTTTGAAATTTTTAATGGGATCATAATTTACACCGTATAGGATTATTAATACACTTTTTAGGCACTTGATGCCAACATACATAGGTATGTATACCTTCGTGTAGTTAGGTGGGAAAGATAAAACAACTTTTCACATATACAACAGGGTCACAATATTTTAAGGGTTAATATCAGCAAAAAATGACTTATGGCGATCTGATGAGGGTGTTTGATTAAATTCCTGTATTTTTATTGTAGCTCAGGTATATAAATTGACTATGTATGTTAGTAAATAATGTTTGTTTTTCCTATTTCAGTATGGGTTGGTATATTAACCAGACAGGGAGTAATAAAAGGTCAATTTGTATCAATTTTTGTCAATTGGTTTGCCGTTCGTATTATTTCATATAAAATATTTCTTTTATTGTGCCGTCTGCTATTTACCTAATGGCTAATGGTTCCGGAAAAAAATTACAAATGGATGTTTTTTTGTGTCGCGTTACTCGAAGAAAATTAGGAACCGTGCTTTTATAAAATTGTTATTATATTGTGATAAAGAACCCTGCTGTTTCATTTCGTGTCTTGCTAATAAATAATAAAGAAGTACACAACCCAATTAAATTACGTTAGGAAGTGTGTAAGCACTTGGATGATAAATTATATAAGTCACTTTATCTTTATTGTTTGAGAAACGTATCTTTTTGAAGAAGCCGCAAGAAGAAAATAATTTAGAAATCTATGTATGTATTATTAATGTATGAATAAGGGTAACGTTGAGATTTAAAAGAATTCTAAACGAGTTGTGAGTGTTATGACGATTTAATTAGGTAAAATGCAGAGATTAAGGAATTGAAAATCCAGTCAACAGAATACAGAAGAGTGCGGAATAAATAGGAAAAATGCGGAGAACGCCCGATAACTTAAACATACCTCCACTCTCTAATAAAAATTCAACACCGAGCTTACGGACGTGTAAAGATTAGCGAACGTGGCAAACATTGCAAAAGCTCTTTATACAATTAAAACGGCCAATTTAAAAGTTAATTCATCAGGGCTTTTTAAATTTAACAAAGCGACTAGGAAAGTTACTTCATTTCCTTCTAGTCTAGGATATTAACTAGAGAATTTGATGTCCTTGGGTACTCAACTGCATAGGGTGGTTAAAAATGACGAAATCGCCTATATTTTATTTTTTTTATAAATAAAATACGATGGTAGAGGTACTTCAATATCTAATGAGCCACGAAATGCCTCAAGGACTTAAATAATAATTTATTAAAAAAAATAATGTAACTGGTTTCAATTTAGAAAACTTTTCCCTAAACGACAGCTGCAGTTAATAAACTAACGTCAATGTTCAAGAAATTGGGCGGAGTTTTTGTCCGGGTGTTTGTGAGATTTTGAACTACCTCTACAAACGTATCGGTGTCGGTAATTCACAGAAGACTGAAAGTGTGGCAATTCAATAATATGGAAGAGTGATCTTGTGGAAAAGATTTAATAAAAGATGGTAGATTACTTTTGCGAAAGGTGAGCCAGATAGGGTGGTTAAAAATTACGAAATCATTTATATTTTATTTTTAATATAAATAACATACGATGGAAGAGGTACTTCAATATCTAATGAGCCACGAAATGCCCCAAGGACTTAAATAATAATTTATTAAGTAAAATAATGTAACTGGTTTAAATTTAGAGAACTTTTCCCTAAACGACACCTGCAGTTAATAAACTAACGTCAATGTTCAAGAAATTGGGCAGAGTTTTTGTCAGGGTGTTCGTGAGATTTTGAACTTTCTCTACAAACGTATCGCTGTCGGTAATTCACAGAAGACTGAAAGTGTGGCAATTCAATAATATGGAAGAGTGATTTTGTGGAAAAGATTTAATAAAAGGTGGTAGATTACTTTTGCGAAAGGTGAGCCAGATAGGGTGGTTAAAAATGACGAAATCATCTATATTTTATTTTTAATATAAATAAAATACGATGGTAGAGGTACTTTAATATCTAATGAGCCACTAAATGCCTCAAGGACTTGAATAATAATTTATTAAAAAAAATAATGTAACTGGTTTAAAGTTAGAGAACTTTTCCCTAAACGACACCTGCAGTTAATAAACTAACGTCAATGTTCAAGAAATTGGGCGGAGTTTTTGTCCGGGTGTTTGTGAGATTTTGAACTACCTCTACAAACGTATCGGTGTCGGTAATTCACAGAAAGCTAAAAGTGTGGCAGTTCAATAACATGGAAGCGTGATCTTGTGGAAAAGATTTAATAAAAGCTGGTAGGTGATTTTTGCGAAAGGTGAACCAGAGGAAGAAGAAGCAGTGCGAGGTTAGTGCAAAAGCTAATGTCACCATCGCATCGTCAACGCGTCCGGTCGGCATACAAAACAGCGTGTGATTTTCAGATATGCAAGACCAATTTCATATTCTCGCTTCGGGAGCAAAACGAGCACGACGAACGAGGGAACACATGTTGCAGATCGTTGTAGATTTACGTCCGAGTTCGGAAACTGAAATGGTTTAGTAGTTTGCCAAAGAAAAATACGAACATAAAGTTTCCGATCTGACACATTATACGCCAGCGCGCTTCTGTTGCAATCAACTTCGTCTTATTCTTCCCGTTTCTTTTTCTGCCTATTTTTTTTTTTTTATTTTATTTTTTCGTATTCTTTTTCTTCTTCTTCTTATTCGGCAACTATCTGAGCTCAAGATGGAACACGTAATTGAATTCCATTGGCGCGGGTGTTCGGGCCCAAAATCTGTCGCACATTTTGAACATTATTCAAATCGCTCCTGTCATAAACTTTGTAATCGAACGGTCCAAAATTCATATAAAATGGAACAACTTCGCGCAAACTGTTCATCATTCTCCAAGCAAACGATCAAATATTACAACACACACTGACACAACCACAATTTTCAATTTGCAATACGGAATCTAAAAATACCCTCGGGATTTTTCTTTTTCAACATTGGCATTCTTTAACAATTCTCGCCAAACTTTTTCATTCTTTTAATAATTCTAATGGACATGGAACAGTTTAGAAGCTTGGATCGTAAATTCCAAAGAGTAAAATAAAATTGAAGCACTTGGGGGAGTCTCAATAATCTATTAATATCAAAAAATGACGACCGTAGGGGTTTTTACTAAAAAGAGCTGTCTATGGCGTGCTGAGGAGATCCAACAGAATCAATAATCTCAACCGGAAACCTATTCGTCCATTTCTTCATATTTGTTGTGCTCTCAAAGGCACATTACGTTAAATCGGTCATTTAGATTGTGATTTCTGGAAATTCGATTCCGTTTTAATATTTTAGCCTGAATTATTATTATCCAGATGTCTGGTGTGTGACTGGTCTCTATTCGGGGTGATGGTGCGAAAGCTCGGAGGTGTCAGCAGGGAGTTATGGTGGTGTTACAATTGATAGCGAGAAAGCTGCGCCAGGAAATTATGAAGCAATTTCGTGGTCGCCATAATCATTACTCTTCCGTAAAGTTGAATTTATGCCCAACGTTCCAGAAGTTCACAGTCACATTAGAATGTAGGTACCTGACCATTTACCCCCGCCGACGGCAAATTGAAAATAAGGACCAGACATGCCAGAAATATTTTCCTCTCGGACGCGCGTGATTTACACACACGGTCCGCGCGCCCCTTCCAACCTCATAATAGTTTGCGGCTATTACATGGATACATATAGAGAGAAAGAGATAAAAGTGGCGGTTTCTCAAGAATTTCACGTTACCGCCCCAAGAAAATATCACACACATTAAACACAGAATTACTTTCATAAAGTTATTGCAACAGCAAGGATAACGAAGACTGGGGTAATTTAATAGCCCATAAAATTTTAGTGAACCGGTGTGGGGGTGGTTTTTAGAAAATGCAACTCTATTATTAACACATAGGCACTACATGTAATATTGGAGTATGATTGAAGTTATTTTTTTCCTTTTCATTCACCCCCAAACAATATAATCCACTGGAATTCCTAAGAACTCTTCAGAACCCTCTTCTCTTTAGGTCTTGTCCTCTGGTGGTCTTTAGAATCAGCCATAACTCCCACATCTACTTAAAGGGTAGGTAATTTAAAACAACCCTAACCTTTACTTTTTGTTATTGTCTCAACGCTCATGGGAATTATTTTAATTGTTTTGGCTGATAAACAAACTCGAGTAACTTGTTCTGTTTAAGTTTCCCTTCAATACATAATTGTCTTCTAATTCTCTGCTAGCACAAGGCACAAGTTAAGTTATGGTTCAATAACCTCAACAGGTAAAAAAGCACAAAGTTGTATTTTTGAATCCCCAACTTAAGCTCATATTTTTAAACTTGATAAGTAACTGGGTGGGTAGAAAAAATTGTAAACGTCTGGTTTGGTTTGTAATCACTAACCACTGAACGACGTCTGGTCTTCGTCTTTTTTTTTTTCGAACTTAAGTAATTAGAGATTTAATTAATTTCTCCCTAAAAAGGCAATTGAATTACGGATTATACACCTCTCTCTTCGTAGGAATGCTGTTGAAAGCGGGATTGCTTTCGAAATACCAATTTCCTTTGCTCCTCTTGGAGGGTGCATTTGATACTGCAAAGCCGTTTGTACATTTTATTCTACTCAGTCAGCATTAAAGATGTAGAAGTTCTTAAACTTGCATGAATTATTCATGAACCGGTTATTTAGCATTTTCAAAGTTTCTCGAATTTAACCTTACTAAGTAATCACTGTGCTACTTCTGATTAGATATACTTTATTATTCATTGAATAATTCCGGTCGTATTTCATTAAAGTAAAAAAGCGATTTCCACCACCGAAAATTGCCGGAATCCGTCTCATTTGGGGTAAAAGTTTTTCAAGTGCAATATGATTGCAATAATTACAATAAAAAAAAATTAAAAGTAAATCCAAACATTATTTTTACTTTTCTCTTAATGTTTAAGTACAGGAGAAAAAGTTTTTGGGATTTTATTCTTGTCAATTCAATTATTGCTTGAAATTGGGGGAAAATTAGTCCAAGTATCATCATTGGGGTGTATGATGTTATCCTTTTTTTTAAGAATCATGGAAATTAGCAGGGTGTTTGTTATTGAAGAGACACAAATAAGACAGAGGAGGATTGGATTGTTATTGTAACGTTTTTTTACTGCCCTAGCATTTCTCCAAACTGCAGAAAAACTTCTGTCACGACTTAGTTTCGAACCGGCGACCTCTCGTACGTTACGCTGCGATGTACACCACTTGACTACGCTGTCCGGTGGTTACTTTATATCCTTAAAATAAACTTGAAGCATTGAAAATAAATGAAGCGTGAGAATGGCAAGTACCTATGTACTTATAATGTGAAATTATCTGCGATTATAATTAACTGCGTTCATTTGATAAGACTTTTGTTACGAGACAGTAATAATTTTCTTAGCGAAAGCGTTGTCTTGGATGGCAGGAAGAAAATACAGGTAATATCCGTTTATAAAGACCGCAGAATGAACTGAGCATTATTTCTGCGTCCAGATAGTAAACAACGTTCGTTCCGAGGCCCTTTATTTTATCAAAATTATATGACCTAACCTAATTATTTTCAAGCTTCATTACGCCAACTCATAACAATGGTTTCATTAAAGCGAGTTTTAAAAGGAAACGCGTAACGGCGGGGGGCCGCGAGTAGGTAAACGGGACGGGGATTAGAGGGAGATATATCTCGGGGGATGGAAAACAACGACGCGACGTCGGTCGCTTGTCTCGCGCGCCATCAACGACGGGCGACGCGATATTAAAAGCAAAAACTCGCTGCCACCGCTGATCTCATTTTGGATAAATTAAGCCAGAGTTATTTTCCATTCTTAAGATTGCGATTTTTATGATTAGACGCGCGCTGCTGCGGATAAGACAAAAGATTTTCATCTATCTTTTACTGCCAAACGAATTTTCAAATAACATTTCAACGGTGCGGTGCCGGTGGTGTTATCAAAGGTGGTGGATGGAGAATTGAGCAGAATTAACAGGGATTTATTTAGAAATAGACACTTAGGCACCATGTACACTGAGAGGACGTTAATTCGTTCTCAGTAGTTTTCTTAAATGGCAACGTCGCGCCTTTTCGGCCTGTACCAATTGTCGATAATGTAGGAAAAAAGTAATATTGCGAGCAGAATCGCATCTATTGCTCGCTAGTTTTGTGGCTGTTTCAATGTTTACATACTTAATATACAGGGTCTTTCAAGTTGATGGGCTATTAGAAGTATATGAATTAGTAGAATGAATTCAATTCTGAAACTTGGGCTCATTTGGTTATTGTTTATGCCGCTTCTTTTAAAAATATTTTCAATTTCGATTTACATCCAGTTATACCGAAAGTAGATGTTAACTTTCTTGTTTTAAATGGAATGACATACTTCAAATTGTAGATTTTCTCAAAAAGTATAAGCAAAGTTATACGATAGTCCCATATCAAAAGACGCCAAATTCAATGAGGAATTCGAATATGTAGTCAAAAATGGGTCATTCTATTTAAAAAAATTGACTTATGCCTCTTTGAAGTTGACCAACTTTGACCATAAAATTTGAACACCCTGTACATTTTAGTTAAAAACCACATTTTTTTTTCGATAATGTGAATAGCTATAAATAACTTTTTACGAGTTATAAAGCAAAATCTTAAAAATTAAGTGAATTACGGCTTTTTAAATGTTAACGTGCAGATGTCAAAAATTTTTAAACAAATTAAGTAACTCAAAATCCATCAGTATTTTCGGAGTAGTGCCTTCTATAAAATATGTGTGAATTCAGATTTTCTATCGGAAAATGTAAAAAAAAAAGTATATCATCCCATTTGAAATAAAAATATTAACATCTACTTCCGGTATAACCGGATGTAAATCGAAATTGAAAATATTTTTAAAAGAACCGGCATAAACAATAACCAAATGAGCCCAAGTTTCAGAATTGAATTCATTCTACTAATTCATATACTAATAGCCCATCAACTTGAAAGACCCTGTATATTAAGTATGTAAACATTGAAACAGCCACGAAACTAGCGAGCAATAGATGCGATTCTGCTCGCAATATTATTGTTTCCTACATTATCGACAACATACAGACCGAAAAGGCGCAACGTTGCCATTTAAGAAAACTATTGGGAACGAATTAACGTCCTCTGAGTGTACGTGCTGGGCTGCTCACTTTTTGTTGTAGCTGAATAGTTTTAAATCGTTCGACGGTGACACATAAATGGACTTCGATTTTAAAAATATATGAGAAGATTCGGGAAGAATGTTCTGGAAGAGATTGAGGAATAGTCTCGAACAATTGGGAGAGATATAAATAAAAGACAGTGGCGTAACAGTTTATTAATAATTGTACAGTGAGCCAGTATGAGTCTAATATTGAAATAAGCGACTGTATAACAGTGTTTTTGTAAATGTACAGGGTGATCCAAATATGGTGGCGAGTATCAAGGTGAAATAAACGAAAAGTTATGCATTTTCTTAGCTGAAACTAAACGTAATTAAAGGTGAACTTTTGCGGTCACCAGATTTTTTAATAATAAAAATGCCGGAAAATCAACTCTTTTTTTTTTTAATTTTGAGGGCGGCTTTTTTAGTACAAATAAATACTTCTTTTAATTTCATAACTTTAAATGAAAGAAGTCAATTTTTTGATTTTTTTACATCACTGATCTCTGGAATTGACGTTTCACTCACTGTGAAATGGGAGTTAGGTTATGGAGTGTAAAGGTTACCCCCAAGAGACGTTATTTAACAAAACGTTTTTTTTTCTTTAGGAATATAAACAGATATAGGTTTTGTTGAGTTTAGCCCATATTCCAGGAAAGAAAACATTTTTCTAAAGGGATAAGGAGGAAGAGAGGGAATTTCTACATACCATAATTTAACCAATACACTACAAAGTGACTGAAACGTTAATTTGTTAGTAGGGTTGCCTTGCTTTACAGTTTAGATTTTTTTGATTTAAAATTATTTTTAAAATATGAACTTTTTTAATTGTTTATTCGTTTATGTAGAAAACAAAAATGCAAGAAGTTGATTTGATGACGAAAAAGTTTTTTATTAAAGATTATTTAGAGAAACTCATCCTTTTTAGAAGTTTTTATTTTAAACGTTTATTTTGGATCACAATACACGATAAGCTGTGTGATGTCATTCTAAATCCAATATGGCGGACCATCCAATATGGCGGAATAGTTATTTTTTATGCACTTCTGCAATATGGGTATCAAATGAAAGGGCTTGCCGAGAATAATTAGAAAAATATTCTGACATCACTGTTAATACAATATGACGGACTTTTAGAGTTTTTTATGCTTTCTTATAGTATGGGTATTAAATAAAAGGGTTCGCTGAGAATAAAAAGGCAGGTTAAAGAAAAGATGGCGATTATAAGCTCCGTTGCTCTAATCCACCTAAAATTTGGTGTAGAGATCTCGATTATTCTTGTGGTAGAATTTTTTGAGCCTGTAACATCGGTTTATTAACTTTGACTTGTGTGATTTGGCGAGATGGGCGTCATCAGCATTGGTCTGCAACCTGTCTAGGAGAAGGACAACTCCAAAATCAAACAATGATGCATTGAATGAGATGAACAGACCCAGAAACCTAGCCAGCGATAACTAAAAAGTAAAAAATAAATTAAAATAAAAAGAGAAGAAAATAAAATTTTCCTTTACAATTTTAACTATCAACTTATAACCTCATTACACAAAATTTATATATATATCAATCCTATTCCTTTACCGTCTTCATCTTCTTCCCTTATAGACGGGTTTCACTAAAGGCATCTATCTACTTCATATTACCTTTTTTTGTCTTGCGAATAATTTTATTTATACGTTTCTGATAATCTCTAGGCGAAATCGACAGTAAATTTATTATCGTTTAGTGCAGTATTTCGTTAATAACGGCGTTACCGCGAAAAACATAATTCAATCAAAAAGGGCGTTAATCTACGACGACGACGAGACAGGGCGAGGAAGGGAATATGACGTGTTCCTGGAAACTTTCTAACTACTCCACGCCACCTCTTAATGGCCAACCGTGGTTGTATATGTATGTATATTGTATATATTTATATATATATATATATATGGGGGATGGAGTAAAAGCATCTAGTCAGCATGGCTCATTAAGCATGAGAGAAAGATATGCTACCCCTCTGTCGGCGGTTTTTCTCACTCTGTAGTAGCTCGCGCCCCTTCTTTCGCTCTTGTCACACATTTTCACGTAATACTTGGGTATTTTATTGTCGCGTCGATCAAAAGACGTTCTTGCCTCATGAAATATTGCACTACAATGTAACTGGAATGGATAATGGAACAGCACAAACAGTTTCAAGTTTAATGGGGGTTCTGCTTCTGCAGTACAAATGGTACGAGATCCTTCAAAGGGAGGCCCTAGACCCTAAAAAGGCCACCAACTCTTACAACATTTTGTTCATTTAATAGTTTCAAATTGATCAATAAATCCAAAAGATTTCAGTTTTTAAATAGTTTTTAGAAGCAAAGTCCGTTTTTCTACCTACAGATATTTCTCTACATACATAATAACTGATGATATGGAGGGTTTGTTTTACCCTCACCTAATAATCTTCGGTGGTATGGTGATAGCGTGTCATGTACTTCAGTACTTAATACAGAAACGTTTGTACGAACTAATTTCTATGTTAATTAGTTGAAACACAAGTAGTTGTAGCAGTTGCTGACGAAGTGGTTTTTAACCTGTTATTAATTTTTATGAAAAAACCTACATTTTTATATCCCTTTTTGTACCATCACCTAATGAAAACAGGTTGGTAACTGGAGAATAAATTATGTAGGTAGTGCGCTGTCACTAAAATACAATAAATAAAAGGAAATTAAGTCGCAGTTGCGAAATTGCGAATTTAATAAAGTGCTCGACATTCATGTTTGTGTTAATGAGCATATTTATGAAAGGAATCCGAAATATGTACCTAGGTGCAATTTTGTATTCTAGTTGGAGCTGTTGGAAATAATTTTTTTTTGTTTTTATTGCGATAAATAAATTCTGAATTTTACATACACGGTTGTTTCTTAATAACACAAAACTGCAAGAAAATGGAATATAAAAAATATTTTTGTACATTGAAAAACCCAATATTAATCATTAAAATATCCTTTTTAGTAGAGGGTGCAACAGTATCAAAATTATTTCTTGCAAAACGATTTGTAAACATATTTATAGATACACATGAAATCGTTTCCATGAAGTCTCGTATAAAAGTCGTCATACTTTAGTAGCAAATAGTAGAAATAGTTGTACCAGTGAAACACGCCAAAAATAATCCTTTTAAAGCGTTTCATTAAATGCAAATTAACTCGCAGCTTAAAAATGTCGAAAACAACTACTTTTATTAGGCACCTGAGCCCTCCTGGCTACAAGCTATGTAAGTACATGAATCTGTTTAAGCAGATTAAGAGCTGAAAAAATATTTGGTTTTAATTAAAACATTAAATGGTAGATTATGGAAGAATAGTCGAACATAAGGTAGTAAGCCTTCAGAACGTACCTATATAACAGCAATTGATTAGATTAGGGACCTGAGATAAAGCATAATAAAATGTTAAGGGTAGTTTAGTACTTATATCATCCCCTTTTCTCTTGTTTATTTTATTTTATATATTAAACTATTATAATTCATAAATAATAGTCGTCGATATTATAATTAATTTATTGAAACATGTAAGTAATTCTGTTAATTCCCAGATTAATAAAATTCAGGGCCGGACTAATATTTAATTAAAGAATATATTCTTCTATTTTAATTTTGTAATGGGTCTAAAAAGAAAAAGAAAGTGGTTCATGGTCAGGGATTTTAATAAACATCTTATTTTTAAATAATGATATAATTATCATTATAAAGAAATAAAAGAACGAAAAAATGCTCGAGCATCTTTATTTTGAACAAATATTGATACATTTCAAAAACTTTCAAAAAGTACTAAATTTCAGAGCTGTTTTCATATTTCAGTTTGTAATTCTTTGAATCTGTTTCCTTAATGCACGAATCGAAATATGAAAATGAGGAACGTGGCGAGAGAACAAATAAATGCAATTTTTATTTTTCGTTAAAGACAGTCAAACTCTTCTACCAGAGGTACCTACCTACTTATGTATATAGATAGCATTTTCGCTGTTTGTTTTCCTCCTTTTTAATTAAAACATGTAATGGTAGATTATGGAAGAATTGTCGAACATAGGGTAGTAAGCCTTCAGAACGTACCTATATTACAGCAATTGGTTAGATTAGGGACCTGAGATAAGGCATAATAAAATATTAAGGGTAGTTTAGTACTTATATCATCACCTTTTATCTTTTTTATTTTATTTTATACATTCAACTATTATTATTTATAAATAATAGTCGTCGATATTATAATTAATTTATTGAAACATGTTAGTAATTGTGTTAATTCCCAGATTAATAAAATTCAGGGCCGGACTAATATTTAATTAAAGAATATATTCTTCTATTTTTATTTTGTAATGGGTCTAAAAAGAAAAAGAAAGTGGTTCATGGTCAGGGATTTTAATAAACATTTTATTTTTAAATAATAATATAATTATCATTATAAAAAAATAAAAGGGGAACCCGAAAAAAATTGCTCCCGAAAAGCAAATCTTTTATTTTGGAACAAATATTTGATACATTTCAAAAACTTTAAAAAAGTACTAAATTTCAGAGCTGTTTTCATATTTCAGTTTGTAATTCTTTAAATCTCTTTCCTTAATGCACGAATCGAAATATGAAAATGAGGAACGTGGCGAGAGAGCAAATGAATGCAATTTTTATTTTTCGTTAAAGACAGTCTAACTCTTCTACCAGAGGTACCTACCTACTTATGTATATAGATAGCATTTTCGCTGTTTGTTTTCCTGTTTTATCATTTTTACCTACCGCGCCTTTCTAATCGATCCCATTTTATTAGAAAATATGGTAGGTAGGTATTGCACTCGCGAATATTGCATTTTAATAACTTTTACCTCCGAGTTTATGGAATTGCATAAATTTTCCTTTAACTGCGATTTGAAATTCAAAATGTACTACGTACCGACGTATTATACGTACCTATCTATAATAAAATGCTGTCTGGAAGCATTCCCTTATTCCTATAATAAACTAACCAAGAGTAATTTATTGATTATATTGATCATTATAAAATATTTTCATTTTTGTTTCTACTTTTTTGATTATTTTCAATCTCAATGCGTTTTTTATGTTTATTCTTTCAGATTTTGCAAAAGATATAATGTAAATACCAAGTGGAAATATTTTGTGAGTGGAATACCATACATAGGTATGTACTTTTTTTGCAATTAAAAAGAGAAGGTTGAAGAAGTACAACTGATTTAAAATTCTCAACTTATGGATTTTTTAGTTTGTAGCATTTATTATTTCTTTCGCCTTGGATTCATATATGTATGCATTAATTTACGTCGACACGCAGTTGGCAGCGTGCCAACATTCTCCACTTCTGAGCAGGTCACCTGTCTTAACCGGATTAAACGAATTAATTCAGTAAAATGGGCATGCACGAATAACGAACACCCCCAAGATTTTTAGTAGAACATGTTTTTTAAAGTGTACGATGACCGGATGTACAAAATCACTTCCTTAACGGTACAAGAAAATCCAGAAATCTTTTTATATAGGTAAATAACGAAGTATTTTCGAGTTCGGCTAGTTTACGACAGTTTTCAGAGAATCAGGAGATATATCCAAGTAGATGTGATTTAAAAAATATATTCCCACACATTTAAATAGAAAATATGTCGACAAAAAAATGTGTACTTTCTATCTTCAGTGACTTTTTGACCTTTACTGTATGCAAAAACTGTCAGGGACAGACTAAGGTGCTATTTATTTCTTTCTAATAATAATTAATAATTTTTAAAAAATAAAATGTTTATTAAAGTCTTTTTAGACCCATTACAAAATTAAAATAGAAGAATACATTCTTTAATTAAATATTAGTCTGGCCCTGAATTTTATTAATCTGGGAATTAACAGAATTACTAACATGTTTCAATAAATTAACTATAATATCGACGACTATTATTTATGAATAATAATAGTTTAATATATAAAATAATATAAAAAAGAGAAAAGGTGATGATATAAGTACTAAACTACCCTTAACGTTCTATTATGCTTTGTCTCTGGTCCCTAATCTAACCAATTGCTGTAATATAGGTACGTTCTGAAGGCTTACTACCCTATGTTCGACAATTCTTCCATAATCTACCATTACATGTTTTAATTAAAAAGGAGGAAAACAAACAGCAAAAATGCTATCTATATACATAAGTAGGTAGGTACCTCTGGTAGAAGAGTTTGACTGTCTTTAACGAAAAATAAAAATTGCATTCATTTGTTCTCTCGCCACGTTCCTCATTTTCATATTTCGATTCGTGCATTAAGGAAAGAGATTTAAAGAATTACAAACTGAAATATGAAAACAGCTCTGAAATTTAGTACTTTTTGAAAGTTTTTGAAATGTATCAATATTTGTTCAAAATATATTGAGAGTTCCATTAATTGAGGAAATTGAGACATTTTCAGATAGATGTGGTTGAATAAATATATTATATACGTTGTTCAGAACACTACACATTTAAATAGAAAAGATGTCGACAAAAAAATGTGTAGATAATTTCTATGTTCAGTGACTTTTTGGCCTTTACTGTATGTACAACCATCAGGGACAGACTAAGATGCTCGAGCATTATTTCGTTCTTTTATTTCTTTATAATGATAATTATATTATTATTTAAAAATAAAATGTTTATTAAAATCCCTGACCATGAACCACTTTCTTTTTCTTTTTAGACCCATTACAAAATAAAAATAGAAGAATATATTCTTTAATTAAATATTAGTCCGGCCCTGAATTTTATTAATCTGGGAATTAACAGAATTACTTACATGTTTCAATAAATTAATTATAATATCGACGACTATTATTTATGAATAACAATAGTTTAATATACATATATAAAATAAAATAAAAAAGAAAAAGGTGATGATATACTAAACTACCCTTAACATTCTATTATGCTTTATCTCAGGTCCCTAATCTAATCAATTGCTGTAATATAGGTACGTTCTGAAGGCTTACTACCTTATGTTCGACTATTCTTCCATAATCTACCATTACATGTTTTAATTAAAAAGGAGGAAAACAAACAGCGAAAATGCTATCTATATACATAAGTAGGTAGGTACCTCTGGTAGAAGAGTTTGACTGTCTTTAACGAAAAATAAAAATTGCATTATTTGTTCTTCGCCACGTTCCTCATTTTCATATTTCGATTCGTGCATTAAGGAAAGAGATTTAAAGAATTACAAACTGAAATATGAAAACAGCTCTGAAATTTAGTACTTTTTGAAAGTTTTTGAAATGTATCAATATTTGTTCAAAATATATTGAGCATTTATTCGTTCTTTCTATTTAATTTATGATAATTGAGACATATTTCAAGATAGATGTGTTATAAATAATATATCGTTGTCAGAACACTTCTTTTATCTTTAATTAGACCCATGTCAAAATTAAAATAGGAAGATAATTCTTAGTTCATATTTCGGCCTTTTTATTAATCTAGGTAATGATAATTATATTATTATTTAAAAATAAAATGTTTATTAAAATCCCTGACCATGAACCACTTTCTTTTTCTTTTTAGACCCATTACAAAATAAAAATAGAAGAATATATTCTTTAATTAAATATTAGTCCGGCCCTGAATTTTATTAATCTGGGAATTAACAGAATTACTTACATGTTTCAATAAATTAATTATAATATCGACGACTATTATTTATGAATAACAATAGTTTAATATACATATATAAAATAAAATGAAAAAGAGAAAAGGGGATGATATAAGTACTAAACTACCCTTAACATTTTATTATGCTTTATCTCAGGTCCCTAATCTAATCAATTGCTGTAATATAGGTACGTTCTGAAGGCTTACTACCTTATGTTCGACTATTCTTCCATAATCTACCATTTAATGTTTTAATTAAAACCAAATATTTTTTCAGCTCTTAATCTGCTTAAACAGATTCATGTACTTACATAGCTTGTAGCCAGGAGGGCTCAGGTGCCTAATAAAAGTAGTTGTTTTCGACATTTTTAAGCTGCGAGTTAATTTGCATTTAATGAAACGCTTTAAAAGGATTATTTTTGGCGTTTCACTGGTACAACTATTTCTACTATTTGCTACTAAAGTATGACGACTTTTATACGAGACTTCATGGAAACGATTTCATGTGTATCTATAAATATGTTTACAAATCGTTTTCCAAGAAATAATTTTGATACTGTTGCACCCTCTACTAAAAAGGATATTTTGATCGTAAATATTGGGTTTCTCAATGTACAAAAATATTTTTCATTTAACTTTCTGTATTTTATTTAATTTATTATATTGTAATAATGATTATCATATTAACTGGTCCATAAATTGCAAAGTGTTTTGATGCGTGTTGTCCAAGGACTCTTTGGCTTATTATAACACTTAAGAATCCTTCCACTGAAGGTTTCTATAGGTAACTATGATTGTATGAATGTTTTGTTAATTTTCAGCGTGTTTGAGATTGTGTTTTTACTGCCTGTCTTTTAAATATTCATCGGTAATATAAGACGTATCTAAATGCGGAATCAATGGGGTAATATTAATAAATAACCGAGGAAATATCACCGCCAGTGTAAAACAATTTAACGTGGGCGTAACATTCAAATGTTTTCATGTATAAAATGCAAATTTTAGGCAGTGTGTTGTCGATTTACAAGACGTGAATGTCGGTTAATATTTCATCAGAAGGAAAATAAATTTAACACACTAAATGACCTCAAAAAATGGCAATAGCTTCAACTATGAAAAATACTTGAACTTCTATTACTCGATTCGAATATCTTGATAACTCGAAAGTAACGTTTTAAAAAATTTTAATACAATATGAGAGGGTAAACGTTTCTCCACTCCTCTATGTACTTAATACATAAATTAAAAAAAGGTTATGGTATAATGGTGACTATTTTTTGTACTAAGTAAGTGGAATATCTGATCTTATAAAGATTTAATTCAGTGCCCTACGATGTGCACTTAGTGCCAGATCCTTCCTTCGATACGATGTTATAAAAACGTCTTAATCCTTTATTCGTTGCCTGAATACAAAACGATCTGTTTTGCATGAAAGTGCCATTACTTTCGGTACTAACAGATGAACCGAGTTTATCTACAAATAAAGTTTCGAATTGCCTTGCATCCGATAATAAAATAGCAACCTACCAAATAAAAATAAAACGAATGCAACTGTATTGTCCGTCATTGCTTTCTCCTTAAAACATCGAACAATTAACAACATTTCTCCAAGGAAAAAATAACTTACCCATAAAAAATCCCTCTCTATTCTCTATCCTTTACTATTTTTTTTCTTTGTCCTGAATTATGTCTATTACGTGGAACAGAATTGTAATGGTAGTTAGGTACCAACAAACATTTCGACATTTCCTCGGGGGAGTGTGAGAGAATCGTTTACTTTTGATTCTCATCAAGTAATGGATTACTCGGGTTTTGTGCGTTGTTTTCTGGTCAGAAAAACCGACTGCCGAAATAACGTCTATCGAAAAACTTCCCTCACCGGGATTATCTCAACCACCATGAACTGCAAAGATCGACGTGATCTACAGTCGAACATTAATTCTAACTTAAGATAAATCGTTCCGGCTTGATGTATGTATAAACATCAATATTGCTGTTGATTTTACACAAACGTTTTAATCCTACAGGATATATATATACTTACTAACCCTAACCCTTTTAAGACACATATATAAAAAATTAAATTCTTAATTGGGGACATCTATTAAATAATAAGAACAAAGTCATCGACAATTAAATGCTCATTAAATACTAATTAAGTTCCCTATTGAGCTGTTAAAAGTACTTAGGACTATGTGACTAGAACACGAGGAACAATGATATTTAATTTTTACTGAATAATTAAATGCTCATTAAATGCCAGAAAGAGAAAAGTCTGCAGAATATAAAAAAAGTTGCATGGAAAGTTAAATGGCAAATAAATTGTGAGAGCAGAACATGAGTAAGAAAGTTGGTACAATAGTGAAAGCATTTTTTGGCCACTGAGTAATTAAATACTGATTAAAAGCTAATTAAGTGTACACGTCTATTAATATAAAGAGAAAAGTGAGCAATTCATTCAAAAATCTCATTAAATGCTAATTAAGTGTTAAATGAGAAATTAAATGCTCTAGCAGCAGTTCTGCTAACTTAATATTACGTTAGCAGAGAGTAATAAAATTTTCATTAAATGACAATTAAGTGCCCTAATTAAAAATTAAATGCTCTTGCAATTTTTTCAAAAATCACTCTTCGACTAGCATCACATTTTGTGAGCAGAGGACAACTAAAAAAACTAAATGCTAATTAAATGTCTTCAAAACATTTAATGTGCATTTAATTACAATGCATTTCCACTGTTTAGACAAATTCTTCACTCACGTTTTGTTTATTTCACCTTATGATAGCAGAAGAGTTAATTAGTTAAAAAAATACTCAGGGCATTTAACTGCTCATTAAAGCACTTAATTAACCTTTGAGTGAAACTTTAGATTATACATGACTGTAGCAGTAACTTTTTTATTTACTAGATAAATTATTGTCGTATTTAATTGGTAACTGGTCTGTTTCGAGAGCATTTAATGACTGTGTATTTCCATTGTTTAAACGCTTTCTTACTCACTAAATCTCTTAATAGTAATTTTTGAAAGTGTCTAGTTTTATTAGGGCACTTAATTGGCATTTAAAAAATACGTGATTTAAAAGTAGCCTTTTATGCTAAAGTCTTATTAAATTCTTTAACTCGTTTATGTACTGGAAATGTAATTAATTTACTTAATTCGTAACTGATTGTCTTTTTCGAGAGCATTTAATGAACTTTTAATTACTGTGTATTTTCACTGTTTAAACAAGTACCTACCTTACTCATGTTTTCGTTCACTAAAGCTTAAGTCAGTAGAACAGTTTTCATTAAGGCACTTAATAAGCATTTAATTATCCTTAAAAAAAAGTTCATGCCAAAAAAGCTGTCTTTTATGTTTTTGGCCCTCTTTTATGGTAAAATACTGTCAAAGCCTTTAAGGCGTTTATTTATCGGAGGAATTAAATTAGAGCATTTAATTCGTAACTAGTCTATTTAATGAGCATTTAATTGTTATATATTTTGATTCTTTAAAACATTTTTTTACTCATGTTCTGATTACTAACAGAACAATAATCTTTAAGGAGCATTTTAGTTTTCATTAGGGCACTTAATTAGCATTTAATGGTACTTACGTCTGTTTTTAATTTTCCTGAGATTGCACTTTCTATTCGATGAACGTAAATCATTTACCTTCTCATATAATGACATCCAAAAATTAATTTAGAATTTTTTCAGCATTTCCATGTAACTCCTTTTCTTTTTTGGTAACAAACTGTTTGAAAAATAAATCTTGATGAAAATTTTCCAACTTTGTGCCTGTCTACTTATTAACAATGAGACCTCTCTTTTTCCCTGCAACTTATTGTACATAGACACGTGGGTGGTGGTACAAGATACTCACAAGAAAAATTTAATTCAGTTAAAAATCTCTTAAAATTCTTCTTTCTTTGTCTCCTTGTTTTCAAACAAGACCTTTTTATAATTATAAAAATGACAAGTGTCTTTTTACTTACAACGTACTTTTCCGAAAGCGTAGCAAAAAGCTTTGATGTGTACGTATGTATAGATATAAGTCAGTCATTAAGGGGAAACAAAGCACGAAGTGGATCAGTTATATTATTTAATGAGAGAAAAACATAAAAAAGTAAATGGGTAGGTAACTACCAACGAACGTTGGCTAAGGGTTAAGTTGCTTGCTAGCCTCTTGGTATAACTTAGGTTCTTACATTTGACTCGTTTTTATGCTTAAAAATTCTGCTTGCTGTTGTTCACATAGACATTTTTGTTATAACAATATTTCCGTATAAACCTCTGTAAAATATGTGGAAAGGTTTACAAAATATAATAATGAATTGGACACGTCTTGAGACAGTTTAAGAAGGCGAAGTCCGCAATAAAATATTGTAATACAATAGGGTCCTTATGTCATTAATTCTTTAACATAAAACTACTCATTTTGTATAAACATTTACTAAAGAGAACTTCATTATTGGGTGTACTGAAAATTGTGTTCCAAAATGATTAAAAAATATTTCTTACGGTCTTACCACAATTTAGAATCGATTTAGCCTTCCTAATTTGACCCAGGACACCTTATACAAACACGAAGACCGGGATTAGTAATTTCTAGTGTTCTCTGTTACGATTCGTTTTAAAATAATAATAATCAAACATAATTTTTCACTAATTAATTTTCTATACTCATAAATTTTAATGGAAATGGAAAAAATGACGCGGACCAAATTTATTATCAAATTTTAACGATCGTCAATATTAATAAAAAAATATGAGCTCGTACCTGTATGTATTTATTATTTATTAAAAAAGAAAAAGAAAACAGCATTATCGATGCTATTAAATTTTAATAAAAACGCGAACGTTAATTTAATTTTTATTTAGAGCTGAAAGCATTAATAAATAATAGGGCTTTTGATTCATTTGAAAATCGATTTTAATTTCCGCACACGTCAGAAGTACATTACAATAAACATGCAAGTGTTACCCACCTAGGACCAAAGCGCCTATAAATGAATTACATCTCAATTAAATTTATTGTGCTGTTCCTAGTAATAAAAGATAATTCTTTTAATCTGTCGACAACCCTACCAAGAAAATTGATTACTATCTAGGAGGAGCATAGCAAATATTCAATTTATAAATTATAAATTGATCAATAATAATAATAACATGATTTTACAACAATATTTGCCTCACAGTTAGTTTTAAATTGTTTATAAGATTAGATTAATACAACTATTTCAATGTTAGGGGGGAGGGTTGTTAAAATATTTCATAATCTTGTCGCGATAGATCAGAGCAGATAAAACAGCTTGATGTTTTAATTTACATAATCGCTCAGAAATTACAATTTTATGAATATACGGTTACAACATAAATAGGTAAATGTCAAAGAGGAAGGCTTAAGAAATTTGACTCCCGCTGGGTTATATAAAATATTTATTCAGTTATGTTTTCGTTGTATAATTCATGTCTTAATAGAACACTAAAACACACGGTTTTAATAAATGGTATTTATACAACCGACGTGTCATATATCTGTTTTTCTTCTTCTTTGGCCTGGCGTGAATAATCCTTACGGTGTTATTATGGCGTTAAAATATTATGACAGTATCGCACTGGGTGTTGTTTTATTTTTTTTTTACGATTTTATAACAGTAATGTTTTTACACATTCTCAAAATTTTTAATTCTATTGTTAGGTACACATACAGGGTTTTTCAGGTTGATGGGCTATTAGAAGTATATGAATTAGTAGAAGGAATTCAATTCTGAAACTTGGGCTCATTTGGTTATTGTTTATGCCGCTTCTTTTAAAAATATTTTCAAGTTCGATTTACATCCGGTTATACCGGAAGTCGATACCAACTTTGTTATTTTAAATGGAATGGTATATTTTTTACGCTGAATTCGAATAAAACGTGTAATTCTAAGTTGAGTTTGATAACCAACTTGTACACCTATGACGATCGGTTTCTGAGTTAATTTAATTTATAGAAAAAAAATCGCTACCGCAACCCAAATTATAAAAAATCATAACTTCCACAAAATACGACTTAGAGTGTTGAAATTTTTACTAATAATAGCTGAATATTAGTGCTAACGCCTTGACAAATTTGAATTTAATAATTTATACAGGGCGTTCAAAATAAAATTCTAAAATTGAAAAACTTCAAACCCGAATTACTTCTTTTTTTCAAATGGCACCTACTATTTTTTATTTTTTCAATCGATTCCTTTTTTTATCCTCTTGCGATCTATATGAATACTTCCTATTTTATGTAATAATTCAAAATTATTCCAAAATTTTCAAATAAAATAGGAAGTATCCATATAGATCGAAAGAGGATAAAAAAAGGAATCGATTGAAAAAATCAAAAATAGTAGGTGTCATTTGAAAAAACGAGGTAATTCGTGTTTGAAGTTTTTCAATTTTAGAATTTTATTTTGAACGCCCTGTATAAATTATTTAATTCAATTTTGTCAAGGCGTTAGCACTAATATTCAGCTATTACTAGTAAAAATTTCAACACTCTAAGTCGTATTTTGTGTGAGTTATGATTTTTTATAATTTGGGTTGCGGTAGCGATTTTTTTTCTATAAATTAAATTAACTCAGAAACCGATCGTCATAGGTGTACAAGTTGGTTATCAAACTTACCTTAAAATTACACGTTTTATTCGAATTCAGCGTAAAAAATATACCATTTTATTTAAAATAACAAAATTGGTATCGACTTCCGGTATAACCGGATGTAAATCGAACTTGAAAATATTTTTAAAAGAAGCGGCATAAACAATAACCAAATGAGCCGAAATTTCAGAATTTAATTCCTTCTACTAATTAATATACATCTAATAGCCCATCAACTTGAAAAACCCTGTATACGTTTGAAAGTCTGAATAAAATGGAAGACGAAAAGTTTTTTTACTTTGTGAAGAATCCTCGTAAAAATTCATTTTGCTAATTGTTTCTAATTCCCCTTTTTCTTTGGGCGTAATTCCTCCTTTCTGTAACGAGCAGGCGATTTCATTCGTGAAAGTTGGAATAACTTTTTTTGGGTTCGTTATTCCCTTCATTAACGTTATAATTTTTAAAGTTCACCCGGGAATCCTTTATTAAAACAACAACAACACAGAGCAATAGATTAGGCGACTCTTTTTCTTAATATAAAAAGAGGAAAGTCTTATTAATACCTAGGGTAATTGTTTTCCCGGAAGTTTTCTTCAAGTGTCGCCTCTTAGTCGTTCGAAGAGTTTAAGTATTAAAACGTAATGCATTTCGGCATGCAAAAAGCGCCCCGGAAACTTTTAATTAAAATAACTTTCGATAGGGATGGAACGGGTGCCTTTTTTTAATTCTCACCCTCGTTAACTTACTATGTATTTTCCGACGAACTTAACTTAGACTATTAATAATAATTAAAAGTTGAAACGAGAATAACGGAAGACATTAGCTCTTTCATTACGACTATCCAGTTCATTAATTTCCGTATTTAAGGAAACGGCTTTGCTACTAAATTTGCTTAGCCATTTCAAAATATGGAAATATGTACCTTCATTACGAATTAAAAATTCAAGACGAAATAAATATTAATTGAACGAGACGTCCTACTAATTTTTACACGAACTAACGCATTAAATTTACTGTGAAATTATTGAAAAATTAGGTGATAACAGCCAGGACCGTACTCAAAGATTGGATATAGAAGTTCAAAAGCTTCGTCAGAAATTTTTGTAATGCACGTAAAACGGACAGCAGCAATTAAGGGCTAAAAATTCAATTCTGGACAGATAGATATTTGGTTGATATTTGTCCAAAGTATGGACAACAAATAAAAATTATAAATAAATGTTTAAAAGTCAGAAAAAGTGTTTAGTGGTTAGAAGAAAATAATAACTAGAATTCGATATCTTTTTTTCGTCGAAATAGTTGGAGTTAAGGGTTGATTTGTTGGTAACGTATCGATCCAGATAGATCTTTTAAAGTTTCAAGAGTGAGACCCTAATCTAATGTTAAGAGTCCGAAAGAAATGTTTAGTGGTTTGAAAAAAAATAGCTACCAGAATTCGGTTTCTTTTCTTCGACGTGATAGTTGAAATTAGAGGTTGATTTTTGGCCACAGTATCGAACAGAGACAGCTCTTACTATGCCCCTAAAATGGCACCCTAATCTAATGTTACAAGACAGAAAAAAATATTTAATTGTTAGACGAAAATCATCGTCAGAATTCAATTTTTTTTTCGACGAAATAGTTGCAATGAAGGTTTGATTTATGGGTAATGTATCGACGCAGATAGCTCTATTAAAGTTTCAAGAGTGAAACCCTAATCTAATGTTAAGAGTCAGAAATAAATTTTTAGTGGTTTGAAAAAAAATAGCTACCAGAATTCGATTTCTTTTCTTCGACGTAATAGTTGAAATTAGGGGTTAATTTTCGATCGACCACAGATAGTTTTACTAATAACCCTAATCTAATATTTAGAAGTTCCTCTGTTTGTATATCATCTCTGAAACATGTTAATATAGAGGGAAAATGTTACATTTGTACAAATTTAGAATGTTGGTTTTGAACATTTGCAAAATAAATAAACAAATAAATTTGACGCTGTTTGCATTCAGAATCCGTCTCGTCGAAATGGACGTACATACATACGTGGAGGGAGAGAGAGAGCTGCGAACGTCCATTATTATTGACGCTTGAACAAATAAAATTGGAAATATATGAATGTATAATAGTTGTAATTGTCGGATGTGGGTTGGTGCAATTAATTAGGAATATTTCGATTAATAAACGCGGTTAACTCTTTGTTCCACGCCACGTCTGATCCGAAAAACAAATTGACAATGTTGAATTATTGTATATGTTATAGGTACCTTGTAATTGTCGTTTCAACAGTAATGTCATTTTTGTTCCCGTCCAATAAAATGGTAATTCATTTGGATAATCAAATAATAATTATTTATTTGTAAACACATCCTGTCGTTCTACACCGGACATAGTTACTCTCCCTCCCTCTCTTTTCCTTTGTTAAAGCTATTCAATCAATTTGTTAGAAAAATATATTAATTGTAACAAATACCTTACCTATTTTGAATCGTAATTGTTTATATTATTTATGCAGTTATTAAATTTGCTATCTACAGAATTTGTAATTAACATGAACCTCCTACCACACCCTAAGTGTGTATTGCGGATTCAACTTAAAAAGCGTAAGACAGGGTGGGATTTACGATTTTTTAACCCTGAGTGATTGTAGGTAGTCGAAGGAGTTCTTTTACATTTTTTTTTGTTAGTTAAAGGTTAAAGAATTTTTAACTTAATGTCGTGCAATATTCAAGCACAAAGTAAGTTCCACTTTACATTTTCAAATTTTCCTAGTCAAGTAAGTGTAATTAATAGGTGTGAAAATGGGTGGAAAATTTTCAAAGGAGTAATAAAATCCTCTTGGCAACTAAAAAGACTACTTAGTACATAATAGTAGTTGGCGAAACGTTAAATATTGTAACGTGTTGCATATTGAGCCAGAAGAACTGCGAACTTATGCATAATTAAAGTAGCAACGTTACCCCTGCAGCGAATTAGTGTGCACCTTTTTAAAAAGTAGCGTCATAAAAAAAGACTTATGATGGTGGTTGGTTGTATCTGTAGTTAGGTACCTGCTGCTATGAGACGTCGCCCCGTCGTCGTTGTCGACGTCGCCGGCGTCGCGTCGTGCGAAGAGAGTTAAAATGTTCGCTAAAAGCTTCCCGGGAGAGCCGTATAATCTAGCAAGCGAATACCTCTCTCAACCGTGTATGAAAGGTAACTATGTGCAAACAATGCCTGCTACACCGCCACCGTTTCGCCTTTTACCTCTGAGATAATCATTAGTTTTTACTTTTAAAGCCCGCAAAAAATGTTCCATATTTCCTTCTTTGTACCTAAGTATCGAAATTTTGAAAAGCAAGAATTGTACTGTGCTGTACTGTACCAGGTATCCACCTATATAAAACTATTTTTGAAGAAATTGCACCTTAAAGTTTTATGGCTACTGCATACCGCCACAAAGACATAATTTTGCAAAAGAATTTAAAAAGTGAAGAAAATTGATTAAAATAAACCGCTGAAAAGCAAGTTTCATGCCAGATAATACCCTCTTAAGCCATTCAGTTGTAGAGGTCGTTCAGTATCTGCTGAACCACAAGCTTCAGTTAGACAATGAGTTATTTATTTTATTTTAGCATTGTTATCTTTTATTAAAATATGTCAGTTATTCTAATAGAACTAATACGAAATGTATTAATTTATTTTAATTTTGTAATAGATCTAAAACATAAAGAATGTGGTGCATAGATAGGAACGTCAGTTGGTTTATAATGTTTATGAATTTAATAAACATTTTATTTTAAAATAATCTAAATATGATTATATATAAAATGCTAATGTTCGTACGTAAAGACAGGGTTTTCTCTATCTCTACCTACTCCAATCAACTTCCTGTTGGGGTGGTAAATACCCCTTTGTCTCCAGGTGGGAGTAAGTGGGTGGTTGTAGGTGGCAGAAAGGTGAAAAGAAGTATTTCTGTCCTTTTTTAAGTCATAAGAACTTCCGGAAAGATCTCAAAATATCTGAAATGATCGTAAAAAAATCTAAAATGAGCGCAAACTGTTATTATCGACTTAGAATGTTCGAGAAAGTTCTAAAAATTTCTTGAATGATCTAGAAAGTTTCAAAAAGTGTACATCTACGTTTCTAAGTGATGTACCTACATGTAAATATTCTAGAGTTTTCTGGTACTAGGAATTTCGATGTTCGTTGATATATAAATCAACATTCAGTGACTTTTTGTCAGTTAAATTGTGTTTGCAGTCGAGTGAAGATCAATTGGCAACAAGAGCGAACAGTGACCAAAAAAAATTGAAGTGATTTCAACAAATGGAAAAGAACAGAATATTTGAATGTTCTAGAGCGTTCTAATACTAGAAATTTCAAAGTCTGATGGTATATAAACCAAAACTCAGTGAATTTTCGTCAGTGTTATCATCGTAACAATCAAGAGATTAATTTAATGATTTGGCAATGTTCAAGAATGTTCCAGAATCTTGAGATCATTCAAGAATGTTTCAGAGTGTTATAAAAAAGTTAGAAAATGTTTTTGATGTTTTGGATAGTTCTAAATTTGCGAATATTCTAGTATGTTTCATCAAACATGTAACATATTCTTACCCGGGCAACGCCGGGTATTGCTGCTAGTAATAATACTTATAAATATAACGATACAGTAACTCGAACACCTTAGTCCGTCCCTGATGGTTTTGTACATGCAGTTAAGGCAAAAAGTTCACTGAACATAAAAGTTACACATTATATTGTCGGTATTTTTTCGTTTTATATTTTCAACCATAAATATCTGAAAATATTTCTTGCTTTTCTGAAAACTAACAGAATTCTCAAAATCTTTTGAACAAAGGATAACAACCCTTAAACGCTTTACTACTGTAGGTAGTTGTACGAATTTTCCTGTGTTCCTGGGGTATGGCAAGGCAAACAGAACAGCCAAAGCAACTTTTATAAAACAAAGTCCGCCTCTGGAGCATATCGTGGCTCACGAGATATTGAAGAACCTCTAAGTTTTCCATTTCTCGTTATACAATGGCGAGGGCAGAGTAAGGGCATGGGGGAAGGCAGGAGAGACGAATATCAAAATATTAAACTCGTGTAACCCACAAAATATGTATTAAAAAGGGTCCATTCCCTGTTCCGAACTCGGCTTAAATTTTTCTCATTTCATACATTTTTTATTAATTTTAATTTAAGTGAAAATTTTACAAAACGAAATCTAATCGTCGTTCTGTTTTCGCAAGTTTTTTAAATACTTAATCAGTTATTCCGGATAATTATATTTAATTAAGTTATAAAATTGTTTTCACCTTTCCAAGAATTGATGTTAATTATCCATGGGGGTAGGAATAGTTCCCCCATATTCTCCCCCATCTCTTGAATCCGCCACTGTCGCTATACATATCTTTATCAATTTGTTAAGTATCTATCAGTAAAGCTGTCTATTCATGTTTAAATTATTCTTAAAGATATCACGTACAATAAAGGTACGTACGTACCTACAGTTGGTTCGGTGGTTGTGAATCATGAACCACCCGAACATTTCTTCATTGTTAGTGGTTTGGTTTTCCGTAAAAGCGCAGTCGACGATGTCGTGGTGCGAGAAACTTAATCATGATGTAGGGTCTCAGAGGGGGTCGGGTCGCCACTATCCTTCGAGATATAGAGAGACGGCAATAAATCCCATGACTTACCAGAACACCTCGTAAGTTAGGCCTTTACTCCTCCTTTTAGGAGCATAATCCCTCCATAAGTTTGAAGAAGTTGATATCAGCTGGTCACATCGGGATATTGCTTTATGTTCGTCGGGCGATTTTACAGAAAAATCAGTCTTCAGAAAGAAGAGGGATTTAAAGTACCTCAGGGCAAATTGAACCATCCATTATTAATCTACCTTTAGGACTATTATTCTAACAGGGGTTAATTTTACAAAGCCATTTGTTAATTAAAAACAAGATTAAAATCCACAGTTGCTTTTATGATATTCTTGAAAAAAACTACATATTTTTGTTTATTTAAAAAAAACGAAGGAGTACTGTGGAATATTAACTGAATTAAAGGAATTAAAATAATGTCTCTAAAACCACACCCCTAACGGTGGTCCTTCTTTAATAAATTTAATTTGTTGTTTGTTTGTATTGATTACTGTAGAATTTCTTAGAAAGGGATTGTAACCATTTAATAAGATTAATTTGCTCTCTAACTGAGGCTGACACCTTATAGGTGTCGAGACGCATTTTAGATTTCTAAACGTTTTGTGGATTTTGTATAATGTTGTATCATAAATTACGTATAAAACATTCTGTTTATATTTAAACTAGCAGCAATACCCGGCGTTGCCCGGGTAAGAATATATTACACGTTTGATGGAACATTCTAGAATATTCGCAAATTTAGAACTATCCAAAACATTTTCTAACTTTTTTTGATACTCTGAAACATTCTTGAATGATCTTCAAGATTCTGGAACATTCTTGAACATTGCCAAATCATTAAATTAATCTCTTGATTGTTACGATGATAACACTGACGAAAAGTCACTGAATTTCGGTTTATATACCATCAGACATCGAAATTTCTTGTATTAGAACACTCTAGAACGTTCAAATAATCTGTTCTTTTCCATTTGTCGAAATCACTTCAATTTTTTTGGTCACTGTTCGCTATTGTTTATAATTGATCTTCACTCGACTGCAAACACAATTTAACTGACAAAAAGTCACTGAATGTTCATTTATATATCATCGAACATCGAAATTCCTAGTACCAGAACACTCTAGAATATTTAGAAGTAGGTACATCACTTTGAAACGTAGATGTACACTTTTTGAAACTTTCTAGATCATTCAAGAAATTTTTAGAACTTTCTCGAACATTCTAAGTCGATAATAACAGTTTGCGCTCATTTTAGAATTTTTTAGATCACTTCAGAAATTTTGAGATCTTTCCGGAAGTCCTTATGACTTAAATTAAAATACCGGCCAAGTGCTAGTCGAATTAGCGCACCGAGGGTTCCGTACAAACCTGTATATATGTTATGTAACAAAAAATTTACGGTTTTCGGAATTTTTCCTTTATATGTGCTATAAAACATTGCTTCATGCCAAATTTTAAGATTCTAAATCGACTGGAAGTACCCTTTAGGTTTTGATTCCCTTGCGAGTAGTTGCGAGTTGGAAAATATGCGGCTTAAATTGCTGTTTCTTTTTATTGCGTTGACATAGAAGTTTTATTTTGTTACAGCTTAAAGGTATTATAGACCTGAGTATTTGATATGAATTTAAATTTA
This sequence comes from Agrilus mali, assembly GCA_029378335.1. Taxonomy (NCBI): domain Eukaryota; kingdom Metazoa; phylum Arthropoda; class Insecta; order Coleoptera; family Buprestidae; genus Agrilus; species Agrilus mali. Next base: position 2,483,434 of record CM055655.1, on the reverse strand, counting down.
ATACCTCTACGCGTTCATGAGGAAAGGGGTAGTAACTTTAAAATTATTAAAAATATTTTTATTATATGATGTAACTAAAAATTTACGGTTTTCGCAATTTTTCCTTTATCTGTGCTATAAGACGTTGCTTCGTACCAAATTTCAAGATTCTGAGTTCACGGGAAGTACCCTGTAGGTTTTGATTCGAAAATTTGCGGAAATTTGCGGCATAAACGGCTGTATCTTTTGATTGCGTTGGCTAAAAAGTTTGATTTTTTCACAGCTCCAAGGGACAATAGACCTGAGTATTTGGTATAAATTTTAGCTTGATACCTCCACGCGTTCCTGAGAAAAAGGGTCTTGACAGATGGACGGACGGACGGACAACGAAGTGATCCTATAAGGGTTCCACTTTTTCCTTTTGAGTTGCGAAACCCTAAAAAGGACAGAAATATTTCTTTTCACCTTTCTGCCACCTACAACCACCCACTTCCACACACCGCGACCAAACTCCCTTACTCCCACCTGGAGACCAAGGGGTATTTACCACCCTAACAGGAAGTTGATTGGAGTAGGTAGAGATAGAGAAAACCCTGTCTTTATGTACCAACGTTATCATTTTATATATGTATATTTAGAATTTAGATTTAGATTTAGATTAATTAAAATTCGTTATTTATTTATTCATATTTTACATCCTCAGTGTTTACCTACTTTCCCTAATTAAATAGCAAGCACACCGGTTTTGGCGTTCAAGGACAGAGCGAGATAAGAAACTGGTTGGAGTTGGAGTAGGTTAAAAAGTAAAAATGAATTCAGTTTGCTTCGTGTTTTATCTCTTAATGTACGGTCGTTGTATTTTATTCGTGGTTTTGTGAATTATTAGTGGATTTAAAGACCAAACTTGTGGTGCATTTTATTGCGATCGAACGAACCTACATATTATTGATTACTTATTGATCTTTGTGTTTGATCTTCAAGACTTTATTATAGTACATATAGATAATCGAGATGAGTTTAATTGCAATGGTGAGTACCTAATTGAGCTTATGTAAAAGTTTAAAATACTAAAAGAACAAACTAAATTGTGTTATCTGAGGATCGATTATATTCCCCTAAATCTTGTAATAAGTACTAATCCTGACGTTATAGGGTTATTGCCAATTAAACTGATCGTACGTATTAAATATACCTACATATGTACATATTCAACGATATATGGGATTGTTCCCTATTCTTCTTAATTGGTTAATTGGGTTAATGTGTCCTTGTTGAAAATTATCTCAAGTGCATTCAGCAAGACGTCTCTATCTCTCTATTACTACATATCATTGAGTAAGTTGGATTTTTTTTCTTCTGTAATAATGACTAAAAATAGCTCCCATTTAATTGTGATGACACGGTATTCTGACCTCTGTAAATTAAAGTGTCCGGTCACCAACGCACAATTTCACACTTTTAATAATGATTACAGTTGCACTAAATACAGGATGTTCGTGGTTAAAGCCGTAATGTTGAAAATGTAAAGCAAAAAAAAAAATGTGTTTTTATGGGGTCTTTATAAGGGCCAAACCCGGACAATTAAGTACATACAATTTTAAAACCGTTGCAATTCAAATACATAACTTTTAATAAAATTTGTTGTCTTTAAGAAATATACATTCAAGTTGTTGGGCTATTAGAAGTATATGAATTAGTAGAAGGAATTCAATTCTGAAACTTGGGCTCATTTGGTTATTGTTTATGCCACTTCTTTTAAAAATATTTTCAAGTTCGATTTACATCCGATTATACCGGAAGTCGATACCAACTTTGTTATTTTAAATGGAATGGTATATTTTTTACGCTGAATTCGAATAAAACGTGTAATTCTAAGGTAAGTTTGACAACCAACTTGTACACCTCTGTGACGATCGGTTTCTGAGTTAATTTAATTTATAGAAAAAAATATTGTGATCGCAACCGAAATTATAAAAAATCATAACTTCCACAAAATACGACTTAGAGTGTTGAAATTTTTACTAGTAATAGCTAAATATTAGTGCTAACGCCTTGACAAAATTGAATTAAATAATTTATACAGGGCGTTCAAAATAAAATTCTAAAATTGGAAAACTTCAAACACGAATTACCTCGTTTTTTCAAATGGCACCTACTATTTTTTATTTTTTCAATCGATTCGTTTTTTTATCCTCTTTCGATCTATAGGGAAACTTCCTATTTTAAATAATAATTCAAAATTATTCCAAAATTTTCAACTAAAAAAGGAAATATCCATATAAATCGAAAGAGGATAAAAGAAGGAATCGATTGAAAAAATTAAAAATAGTAGGTGCCATTTAAAAAAACGAAGTAATTCGTGTTTGAAGTTTTTCAATTTTAGAATTTTATTTTGAACGCCCTGTATAAATTATTTAATTCAATTTTGTCAAGGCGTTAGCACTAATAGTCAGCTACATATTACTAGTAAAAATTTCAACACTCTAAGTCGTATTTTGTGGAAGTTATGATTTTTTATAATTTGGGTTGCGGTAGCGATTTTTTTTTCTATAAATTAAATTAACTCAGAAACCGATCGTCATAGGTGTACAAGTTGGTTATCAAACTTACCTTAGAATTACGCGTTTTATTCGAATTCAGCGTAAAAAATATACCATTCCATTTAAAATAAGAAAGTTGGTATCGACTTCCGGTATAACCGGATGTAAATCGAACTTGAAAATATTTTTAAAAGAAGCGGCATAAACAATAACCAAATGAGCCCAAGTTTCAGAATTGAATTCCTTTTACTAATTCATATACTTCTAATAGCCCATCAACTTGAAAAATCCTGTATAAGTAACTTAATATACATTTATTTAAAAACGGGCCAAATCCAGATAAAAAAATTATTAAAACTAGAACACCATTTGAGTTAAGTAACTGTAATTTTCTGTAAAATTTTAGCTTTTGCCTGCTTTCGTGGGGTTGATTTTTGAACAAAATTGCCTGCAGCAGATTTTTTTCATGGCTTTTCAAATCTGCAAAGGTTGATAAACGTGTAAATATTAAACGAAGCAATTTAGAAAGCAAAAAATTTAATTACAACTTCCACCCGATTTACATTTTTTCCCTCCCGGGGTCGGTCAGGGTTCAACGTTCGATTAGAGTTTACATTTCTGTCAAACTAATCTGGCAACTCAACGTAGGTAAATTATCATTTAAAAGCCAAACTTCTGTTTTGCAACAAAAAAAAAAGTTGTTTTTATTTACGTAAAAAAATAAGGACCCTGAGAACTTTTTTGTTACTAAAAATACAACCGCCTACTACCAACAACAAGGCTTCAAATCGTTAACATTTGCTTTGAGTGTGTCTGTTCTGACAATGAGTACAGCTGTATGTACATTAGGAAAATATTGTGGGTGATCACGAGCAGTTCGTACAGACTTCAGTTCAAAAAAAACAACCCTCTGACCCATACAAAGTAAAGCTAATAACCTTATTCTTGAATCAACCCTAAATATTTATACATTTAAAAGAAATTAACATTTACAATTTTAAAAATTTAAAAACTCGTCGGTGGAAGTACGTAAAAACAAGAAAGAAACCGCTAAATGTAGGTAGAATATGCCATCCCCACAGTTGCCCATTGTGTTCCGGCTAGCTGCACATCAAAGGCATTTTAGACAAAATGATCGCCACAGATTTTACCACCAGCTGCAATTCTAAATTACAGCAGACAGACTCCCGACTGGTTTTGCGCGGCGTTGTTGTTGTTGTTGTTGTTGTTGTGTTGGTTGCGTTTCAATTCAAAACGCGAATTTCGTTTTAGCAGTGACAAACGTTTGTGCCCTTGTTTGTAAATACATCCGTCCATTGAACGTCGATTTTCGGTTTTTCCATCAAAATTAAATTAAGGATTCGGTGAATTGAACTTTCGAAATTTATTAAACCACCACCATAATCAAACTGCAACTTTTAACGGTTTCATTTATTCAAAAATAGAAACAAACATTTGCAAAATAACTCCAACATGTTACAGTTTGTTAAACTAATTGTAGGATTAAAATTGAAGATCTTATTAATTTAACTAGAGGTGTCAGTTTTTGATAAAATGACTACTGTAACTAAATTATAACTTATGTTACTTTTTTGACCATGATATGGTTCTACTATTCTGTGGTATCAAAAATATGTATTTATTATGCACCCCTTTATTGGTGCACCCGCCCTTTTTCCACCGTAGCCGGGAAAACACTTCAATATCAGGACCCGGTGAGTCACGGCTGACGGCTAAAGCGTCGGTGGTGGTTGTGTGCTTCGACCCCTTCGCTTCAACCCTTCCGTGTATAGTACACATAATTTCGCACGTAATTTATCACGTTACGTACATAATAACAAATAGCATTATAAACTAAGACCAAATGGTGTGAGGGTTTACCGGAAAACCTATGCAGACGTGGGCTCCCGCTCATTAAGACTGTCATTTAGGAAGGAAGTGCCGAAAGATAACGATAAATAACTGTTACCGCCAACAATAGAGCTGTTGCCTAAATTTAGACCCCGAGATAATGAATACATGCACACCGCACGTTCGAGAACCAAGAATTCCCATTTAAACCAGCCAAGGAATTGTTTAATTTTCGAATATAACGAAAATTATACCTATACCTGTAGAATGTTATAAAGACAGTATAGGGCCCCCTCCCTTACCTATTAAAACAAAAATAAATAATTATTCTTAAATAGTTTCATTCAGTATGTTATGAGCCTTGACCTCGGAGTGCGCAGTAGATAACTCCGCCCATTGTAATCTTAAAGCGTTGGCATAAGCTCCGTCTCTCACAGTTCCTGCGCATCTCACGGTTCATGACATTTAACTACTTATTTCTGAACCTAAAAGTACGAGTTAAGTAGAATTCAGAAAGACGAATTATTTGTAAAGAAAATGACGACAAAAGGTATGTTTTTGAAACGGTTTGGCAATGACATGACAATCCCGTCGAGAAAAATACAATACTTTCCTTTGAATACAAATTGATGCCAGTTTGTCACATAAAATTTAAGAGTCTGTAAAGCTTCCGACTTTTATAGCTTTACATGTTTACCCTACTGGCAATTTGCTGGATTGACTGACGGGACAATTTTCGCTTGGAGGCAATGCATTTAAAATAAGTGCTTGAAAATTGCATACACGTTTGTGGAGGAGCTCGCACGGAGACGCTCGTCGTGTTATTATGTCGAAGAGGAGACTTAAAAATCGATTTGATGGATTCTACAATACCATTAACATATCAGACATCACAATATAAATGCTTCTTTGTGCGAATCTCCTTCCACCTGACGAAAACCCAGAAAATAATCCTATTACCAGAAAGAACTACTTACTAATATTGTTTTGCTCGGAAGAAAAGTCCCCAGAATTATTTTTTGCACATTCAGAAAGACGAAGACGTAGGTGTGCTGGCAAGAATAAGACCAGTACTAAAATAGCAAGACCATAACCAAGAGCAACAATTATTAGCAATACCAAGACTACATTAGCAACATCAAGACTTAGTTAGTAATATGGAGACCAAATGGAACACATATAAGTAAGACGATGACTAAATTAGCAAGACCAAAACCAAAAGCAGTAGTTATAAGCAAGACCAAGACTAATACCAAAAGCAACAGTTATTAGCAGTTGAAACACTAAATTTAGAAGACTGAAAGTTATTTGAAAGACCAAAACCAAGACTAGTTGTACAAGACCAGGACTAAGACAGACTAACACCATATTGATATCTTGATCTAATTTTTGCTCACAACTTCTGGTACCGTTTTGTGGAACGTAGAAGAAATTCTTATCACAGATGTCCTGAATGTTTAAAATAGCAACAAAAGCGTCCTAATTATTTACCTTTAAACTTTCGCGGTTTCCTTTAACAATTCGAGTGTTTCCATTTAGCAATGCTACTATCAGCTGGCAATGATCCTCATTAAATGCGCCTGTTTACCGGCCGCACCATGTGTTGATGCCGACTAACCGCAATATGCTGTCCCTTATACACTTCGTTGCACCCTTTACAAGCCCCGATCATGACCGTGGTGGCTCTATGTATGCTGATGTTGCACGACCAATTTTCGCACCACGGGACTTTGTTAATTAATGGACGAACCAACATTTAATACCTCTTGTTCCTTTTATTTCCAGAATATACTCATAATGGATTCAAAAAAGGGACTTTGCAAAGGGAACGTCTTATAGAAATGTATACCTAATCTAATGTGTCATTAATAATAAAAAACAGTATATGGAGTTAGGTTAAATTAGGTTAGGCTTAGATCATGTTAAATTTGGTTGGATGAGTTTTCAGTCATGCTAGATTAGGTTAAACTGGCCTGAGATCGGGTTTAGTTAGGCTGGGTTTATGTCATGTTAGGTTAGGCTTAGGCTATGCTAAATTTTAGTCTTGTTAGAATATGCTTTGGGCGAGTCTTCGATCATGTTTGATTAGGGTAAACTAGTCTTAGCTTATGTTGGGTAATACTAGATTGGGCGTAGGATATGCCAGGTTAGGTTAGGCTGGGTTTAAATCCCGTTATGTTATGCTGTGCTAAATTTATGTCATGTTAAAATATGTTGGACGAGTCTTGGGTCATGTTTATGGTAATTACGTTAAACTAGTCTTAGCTCATGTTGTGTAAGGCTAAATTGGGCGTAGGACATGCCAGGTTAGGTTAGGCTGGCTTTAAATCCCTTTAGGTTAGGCTGTGCTAATTTTACGTCATGTTAGATTATGTGGGCCGATTCTTCGATCATGTTTGATTGGGTTAAACTAGTCGTAAGTCATGTTGGGTGAGGCTAGATTGGGCGTAAGACATGCCAGGTTAGGTTAGGCTGGATTTAGATCCCTTTAGGTTAGACTGTGCTAATTTTACGTCATGTTAGATTATGTGGGCCAATTCTTCGATCATGTTTGATTGGGTTAAACTAGTCGTAAGTCATGTTGGGTGAGGCTAGATTGGGCGTAAGACATGCCAGGTTAGGTTAGGCTGGATTTAGATCCCTTTAGGTTAGACTGTGCTAATTTTACGTCATGTTAGATTATGTTGCATGATTCTTCGATCATGTTTGATTGGGTTAAACTGGTTGTAAGTCATGTTAGGATATGCTAGATTGGGCGTTACATATGCCAGGTTAGGTTAGGCTAGATTTAGATCCCGTTATGTTATGCTGTGCTACATTTATGTCATGTAAGAATATGTTGGACGAGTCTTCGATCATGTTTGATTGGGTTAAACTAGTCGTAAGTCATGTTGGGTTAGGCTAGATTGGGCGTAGGAGATGCCAGGTTAGGTAAGGCTGGGTTTAGATCCCTTTAAGTTAGACTGTGCTAATTTAACGTCATGTTAGATTATGTTGGATGATTCTTCGATCATGTTTGATTGGGTTAAACTGGTCGTAAGTCATGTTAGGATATGCTAGATTGGGCGTTACATATGCCAGGTTAGGTTAGGCTAGATTTAGATCCCGTTATGTTATGCTGTGTTTAATTTATGTCATGTAAGAATATGTTGGACGAGTCTTCGATCATGTTTGATTGGATTAAACTAGTCGTAAGTCATGTTGGGTTAGGCTAGATTGGGCTTAGGACATGCCAGGTTAGGTTAGGCTGGATTTAGATCCCTTTAGGTTAGACTGTGCTAATTTTACGTCATGTTAGATTATGTTGCATGATTCTTCGATCATGTTTGATTGGGTTAAACTGGTCGTAAGTCATGTTAGGATATGCTAGATTGGGCGTTACATATGCCAGGTTAGGTTAGGCTAGATTTATATCCCGTTATGTTATGCTGTGTTTAATTTATGTCATGTAAGAATATGTTGGACGAGTCTTCGATCATGTTTGATTGGATTAAACTAGTCGTAAGTCATGTTGGGTGAGGCTAGATTGGGCGTAGGACATGCCAGGTTAGGTTAGGCTGGGTTTAGATCCCTTTAGGTTAGACTGTGCTAATTTTACGTCATGTTAGATTATGTTGGATGATTCTTCGATCATGTTTGATTGGGTTAAACTGGTCGTAAGTCATGTTGGGATATGCTAGATTGGGCGTTACATATGCCAGGTTAGGTTAGGCTAGATTTATATCCCGTTATGTTATGCTGTGCTTAATTTATGTCATGTAAGAATATGTTGGACGAGTCTTCGATCATGTTTGATTGGGTTAAACTAGTCTTAGGTCATGTTGGGTTAGGCTAGATTGGGCGTAGAATATGTCAGGTTAGATAATGTTGGGCGATTCTTGGGTCATGTTCAGTTAGATTAGGCGAGTCTTGGGTTAGTATAAATTTAGGTCATGTAAGTTATGTTAAGAAAATCATTGGTTATGTTAATTTAATTTAAGTTAAGCTTACGTCATTAGTTTAGTTTAAGTTGGTTCAATTCGAGCTAGCAATTTAAAATCTTGACATCGCTGTAGAAAATGCTAAACATTAACATTTATAAAACATCGAAATATTTTTTTAGCATTAGCCAAGTTTTTCATGGGTATTTTAAATCGTTGTTAGTTAATCATCCTGCAAGAGTAATTCAATTCGATTCTGTGTTGACAATAGGTAATATTTAATATCCCGGCTATCCATTTCCTGCACCATCCCATCACTTCCCGAAGGCATCCATTGTTCCACTGCTGTTTTCATTATTGAGAACAAAGATGTCCGGAAAGTATGTTCCATATTAGTAGCAATCAAAGCGGCCGCAGTTTGGTCTGTAACTTTTGCTGCTTGCTGTCTTTTCAAACGAAGCGAAGACAAAACAATTTTCCTTTTCGTGCGCTCAAAGAATATCGTGGAGCTTATCATAAAAGTTCCTCATTGCAAAGGCAACCAGATTCTGATGGCTGCGCTTTCACGAAAGTGGTGTTGGTGGTATGGTGCAGTACGTAGGCAGTCCTTTTTTCAACTATGCTTAATACTCTTCTTTCTTTGCCGGCCCTGCATTCTCTTCCTGAAAAGTTGTCGGTATTGAAAGAATTTAATCGGACGGTTTGAGAGAGAGAGAGAATAATTCTTCTTAAAAAATACACATAGAAGTTTAATAAAGGGGTAGTTTTGAAACTTTTGTTGTGAGCGATATCGATTTCGTGGTTTGTGTTGCACAATAAAAAAGGGATGCGGAATGAGGTTCAAAGTTGCTAGAAAAATTAAGAGCTGATGCATTTCGAAGCAGCTCGGTTTTAATTTATGAAGAAACTGAACATAAACAAAAAAAATAAACTTGAATTTCCAAAATATTCAGTAGTTGTGTTAGAAACATAACAGATATTTTTATTTTTATATAATTTTATCCATTTGTGGAGCAGGTTCAGTTTCAAGTAGTTTTGAGTTCTGACACAGATTAAAGTGACGCAATGTTTGTAAATCAAAATGTCATTCTTGGATCCTGGCAAAGGAAGAAATTTCAATCATCAGCAGCCAAATTTGTAACTCACCTGAAGACAAACTTTACTCAGCAAAATTCACCTATATAGTAGCTAGCTAGCAATTTCATGTTTGTTTAGACAATTCAAACAAAAATGCTTCCAACTTTGATATCAAATAACATGCTGACCTACTTTACTTAGGTATCTTTTAAGCCAGTTTGATTTTTATATTGTTTATCCTGCAGAAACATTATATCATATACCTATCGGCAACAATTTTATTAACAGTAAAATATTTTCTAAACCAATACTATTTTCATTGGCCTTTGAGCCTGTATTACTTTATTTAGCCAGAATATAAATGAGTTTAATTTTTAATGTTGTTCATCCTTTATACCTTACCATTTTGGTAGCAATTTTCTTAGTTCTAAAATATTTCCAATGTCAGTACTGTTTTGTTGACCTCTGGTCGTTATCATCGTACAGGTGCATTGGCCTTTGAGCTTATTTTCATTTATTTAGCCACCATTTTTGCAGGCTGCTGGATTGTACATATGGGCGTTACATGAGATACCATTGTGACCTGAAGATGTGGTTTAATATTTATAGAATTTCAGAGAAACATATCTTGTATGAAGCAGCTTAAATATTCCATTGTACTTAGGGCTGGAACAGTGAGATGTACACTGAGAGGACGTTAATTCGTTCCCAGTAGTTTTATTAAATGGCAACGTCGTGCCTTTTCGGTCTGTATGTTGTCGATAATGTAGGAAACAATAATATTGCTAGCAGAATCGCATCTATTGCTCGCTAGTTTCGTGGCTGTTTCAATGTTTACATACTTAATATACAGGGTCTTTCAAGTTGATGGGCTATTAGTATATGAATTAGTAGAATGAATTCAATTCTGAAACTTGGGCTCATTTGGTTATTGTTTATGCCGCTTCTTTTAAAAATATTTTCAATTTCGATTTACATCTGGTTATACCGAGACTAGATGTTAACTTTCTTATTTTAAATGGAATGACATACTTTTTTTACATTTTTCGGTAGAAAATATGAATTCATGCATATTTTATAGGAGGCACTACTCCGAAAATATTGATGGATTTAGAGTTATATAATTTTTTTTAAAATTTTTGACATCTGCACATAAACACGTAAAAAATCGTAATTCAATTAATTTTCGAGATTTTGCTTTATAACTCGTAACAGTTATTTATAACTATTCACATTATCGAAAAAAAATTGTGCTTTTTAACTAAAATGCACAGGGTGTTCAAATTTGCGGTCAAAGTTGGTCAACTTCAAAGAGGCATAAGTCAATTTTTTAAATAGAATGACCTATTTTTGACTACATATTCGAATTCCTCATTGAATTTGGCTTCTTTTGATATGGGACTATCGTATAACTTTGCTTATACTTTTTGAGAAAATCTACAATTTGAAGTATCATTCCATTTAAAATAAGAAAGTTAACATCTACTTCCGGTATAACCGGATGTAAATCGAAATTGAAAATATTTTTAAAAGAAGTGGCATAAACAATAACCAAATGAGCCCAAGTTTCAGAATTGAATTAATTCTACTAATTCATATACTAATAGCCCATCAACTTGAAAGACCCTGTATATTAAGTATGTAAATATTGAAACAGCCACGAAACTAGCGAGCAATAGATGCGATTCTGCTCGCAATATTATTGTTTCCTACATTATCGACAACATACAGACCTAAAAGGCGCGACGTTGCCATTTAAGTAAACTATTGGGAACAAATTAATGTCCTCTCAGTGTACATTGTAAATGGTGATTTGACACGTTGCCTTCTCGAAATAATTTAAAGAAAGTACAGTATTTAAATAAAATAAAACTTTTCTACAGTTAGATCTCAAAATACTCAGATAACTCTCGAGAACAAAAAGACTATGAATTACTGACTTTTGAACTTTTTTCTCATTTTATTCTCTATCTAATCTTTGACATGATTCAGCTATTCGAGTTTAACTTTTTATATTATTATTGTAACTAATTGTACCTTATAAATTTTTTTTTGTTCCAGGTAAGTTCTTCAGCTTTATCTTTCGTTATTGTTATTGGATGGTAAGTTTTAATATTTAGTAGTTATATTAGGGCCTAAAAATATTCAAATATTAAATAACATTCTCGAAAGCACTAAATAGGTATTAAAAAATTGTTGCTTGGTTGCTCTCTTGCTTATAACAATTCGGTAGCATCTGCAATTAAATTCGAAGTAAGTATATAAGAGATTCAGTTTATAATCCATTGTTTCGTCATCCAATTGCATTTGTTAATTGTATGGAATCGTAGCAATCTAGTTAATAACTCGTGTTCAGAAAGGAGGTAGGATATGGTCGTAACAAATGATTCTAAGCGCTCAGTCATCTTCCGGATTACTTCACGTCTTCCATTAATCTCCCAACGTCACTCTAAATAACTTACTTCTTAATCTTACAAAGTCAAAAGTCCCGCTCGTTTATTCAGCTGTAGTATATAAATATATATAAAGTAAGTATATAAGTCGTTCTTTCGCTTAGAGCAACGCGAGGGAGGAGGGAGAACTCTTTTTTTTTGACAGAGCCTTGTGAAAAACTCCCTGCCTTCAATACCGAAAGTTAAAGGAGCCACGAAATTTTGGTACAACGCGATACGGTTGAAAATTTTAACTGACGGATAACTAATTGACTTTTATTATACTCACAAAGTTTCCATTACACCGTCATCAGTCTTGGTCTCTCTTATTGTGCTTCTTTAAGTTACTAAAAGTTTGCTACGATACCAAAGATCCCACCAAAACACTCGTCATTTGTTTCTTTGAAAATTAGGGGTAATTCAATACCTTAAGGGCCACAAGGCAATAAAAATGATATAACTGATCGTTATGATGATTGATCCCTGTATCTACTAATAAACTTCAGAGCCGGACTAATAAAAAATGTATTATTCTATTGTAATTTCTTAATAGATCTAAAAACAACACATTAGTCCATCCCACGTTCATTGAACACCCACAAAAGTATCTACATAAAATCACATTTGGCACATTTTGTGGCTCACATGATATTGAATTACCTCTACCTACAGAAAATAATTAGTCCAGACTCACTTTCACGTTCACAGGATTCTCGATACGTATAAATATAAATATTGAGAGGAAGAAGGGGATAAAATTGTGTTCTAGACAAGGCGAATAAATCGTTCTCGTTGCAGTACTTTTGATGGAAGGTAGAAGGCGTCAAAATTAAAATCCTACTTTATCACAAGCGGACTAACGATGTTATTATAATGATACCGCGCGCGTCTTTGAGGACGCTTTAGTTAGTCCTCGCGTGTGCCCCCTTCGTGGACTCGTCTCAGCCTCGTCCGACGATATGTAAATTTCTACTTTAACGACCATCCTCGGAATTACGGCGTAAATCGAGCTAATGAAATGATAATTTTATACGGCATTTTTATGCGCGGGGCTTTCGTCAAGTGGGATCTTATGAATTTTTACTCAGAAATCCTTCTCTTTCAAAATCCATCTCTCTAGGTGGAGACGTACGTCTACTATACGTACACATTATACATGTATATAAGGTATCAACCGTGCACAATCGCTTGCTACCGTCTCTCCATAATATAACCGGTGGCAAAATTGGCTTGGAAGTGCAAAAATTGGTTATTTGAATAGATATTGGTGGTTAGTACGCGGAACCATTACCTCTCGCGATACTTTCGATGCATGCAAATAAACCTTTGTCGGAACGGGGGAAAACGACTGCATTGTAAAGGGGACCAATTTTTGTAACCCTCCGGCAACATAAACGGGTTGAAACGAAGAAGGGGTGACCGCAACAGCTTCTTTTCTTCCCTTCTACTACTTGCGGCCACACAGGGACCTACTATTGCCAGATCTCATACAGATAAACGCCCCGTTTCACTTAAATTGCACTACGTTTGACGTTATCTTTTAACGTGCACGTTTTGCATTTCGTAGAAAACGGCCAATTAATGTCATCCTATTTCTTCGCTTAATAACAATACTACAACCCTCTCCAATACGTGCCATGCAGAAGTCTTTTCTTACAATACAAAAATGTTCCCTTATAGAAATTGTTGTCCATTTGTTGCACAGCCACAAGAAAACGAGCACTCTTCCAGGAAACCCATCTAATTGGCCCAGCCTTTAAATGAAAATGTATTCTTCTGGAATTGTTTTTCGATCCTTTGTACATTTTTTCTTTAAAGATGCACCCCATTTCCCAACCGCATAACTTAATAAGTGTGCTGTTTTATTAAATAGAATGTAATATTGCCGATCTCTCCCTGTATAAGCTTCAGATAAATTAAGTTTATATGCTCATAACTGCATTATCTTTCCCATTTTCATCTTCCATTATGTGGAGATAAATATGGGCCCCACCTAGGCGTCGGTTCCCCTAATTTTATAAGACCTCATACGTGTGTGTGTATGTGGAAGCGAGGACCATAATCCGTAAAATTGAATTAGAACAGTTTCTGTTCCATTGCGCCCGGTCACCCCGCCTGCCACCCCCGTGCCGCATCGACAATCACGACTGTCAAATTGCACGCGCGCCTCGCGCCATATTGAAATTATAACGGCAGTTATCGCAACTGCTGCCTCTGTACCTCTCTTAACGGTCCGTGAATCCCCGGAGTATTTTAAATAATAATCGTACGCTCCATGTGACGCTATTACGTACGTTTGCCAGCTTTTTTTATTTATGCACTATACGTGACAGGTCCACGTTAACGTAACAACTGCTACTGCCCCAGGACTCATTAATAACGCAAAGAAATGCATATAATGGAAAATTAAATCGACCCTCTGTGGCTGTTGTTATCTATTATCTATTTCATAAACGTAATAAACGTTTAGTTCGGGCTAAAGTCCAAACATTTCATGGGTAACAACGTTCACCTTACCACTACGGCGAAGTCTTGACAGCTACTGAGTACAGGGCTGACTGTTTATTGATATTTATAATGCGGAGCAGTGGGAGTAGCGAGGAGATGTTGATTGAAGCGTCCAATCAAACGTCGATGACGCTGCTTCGCTACGCCCACCGTTCCGAGTCTTCATCGTTTGATTGGACGCTCCGGTCAACACCTTCTTAGAACGCCCACCACTCCGCTCTATAAATATCAACAAACAATTAACTCTTGCACCGAGCGGCATGGTCTAGTGGCCTAGATCATTGCTTAGCATTCGGGAGGTCACCGGTTCGATTCCGGGGCCGACTACTCTGGTCCAAGTTTTTCTGTGGTTTCCTTGGACCATTAGGCAAATGCTGGGGTAGTAATATTCCACAGATAATCTTTCACTTCTCTTCTGTCTTCATTTCGTCCGTCTCATCTTTCTTCCCCCACACCACCACCCACCCATTCCGACGATTCCTGAAGGAGGCTGAAGAGGGCCTTCCGCCCTACCCCTCCGACTTTGCACAAAAAAGTGTAGGTCGGGGGGGACAGCCCGCCCACCAACATGGTGGGAATGAAACACCCAAGAGTTATTTTTTTTGACTCTTGCGCTTAGTAGTTGGCGAGACTTCGAGGCGAAAACTTTTCCCACTAAACAACGCAACTGCAGTTTTTTATGAAAAGTTTAGTCAGTTTAAAACTATAAAAGAACTCGTGACTAAGCGGCCGAAATTGTGATACTGTTGTTTAATTAGCGGTATCAAGTTGGATGATTATTCGTCGTGTAATGAAGTCGATATTTTAATGTGATTGAAGTTACGCAATCGAATGCGGTCCACCAACTGTCCGAACAATCTCCAGTTCGTTGGTGATAGTTGGTTAATTAGTAGGAAATTTTGCTATGAACAGCAACACCTAGTGATCAGTTTTGACCTCATTTTTAAAATTGCAATTCTCACGAATTTCGCGTTTGTTATTCATCGGAAACAAACAATATCTGACTTATTATTTATACATACATACTCTTAACTGAATGAAATATTTTTTATACGAATGCATTATTTTTTGTACATTTTTTTATGTATTCAGTATCGATTCTCTACGACCATGCTATAATGTCCCAGACGCCTTTAGGTATTAAGGAAAATTTATAATTTCTGCAGAACGTAGGTACATAATTTTCTAATTCCTATGCCATGTACGCCACCTGATATTAGAGCTTAAGCTTCTAAAGCATAGCTCTACGGTCTAAAATTAAATTTCATATCCTACCTATATTTTATAACATTCAATATTATCCTTAACTTTAGCACTAAAAGAAAATTGATGTGTCGAGTATTGATTACGGTTTGATTTAAAGAGCAATGCCATAAATTTAACTCTTTGACATTGTAGTAGGAATTGTAATTCCAGACCAACTCCTGCTGAATGAAAGTTTTGATCGTCTAGGGGCGGAATTATCCCTCTGCGCAAGCTAAGATTTCGTCAATATTAGTATCGATTTGTCTTACGTATAATAAGTGTATCGATGAGGCTTTACGATGATGAAAATTATTGTACTTGGGCCATGTAATAGAGTGAAATAAACGGTGATGGAATTTTTCCCTCAGAGGGAATTAAACGAACCGGATGGATGGATGATAATTTATTCAAGAACCACTTTACACAATTAGTGTGCCCGTGTCAATATACGGTACATATATCGAACAGTTCGGGTTATGAATGGAAGTTTTGCTGCGCGATTATGTAAATTATGAATCGTCTGTCAAAACGCAAAATCCACATGACCATCTTTATAATACCAACTGCGCCGTGGGGAGAGATAAATAGTAAATAGCGTCTATGATACGGAACGCGATCTGGTAGCTGAGCCACGTTCAAACCGGTCTATATGCTATAAATTATCGCAATCCAGATTAATATTTGATTTTTACAGCCCGTACAGCCGCCAGAGGGGTCGTTCATGAGCCTCATTGTTTCCCTACTTTTTAAAACTTGAGAAAATCCTCCCCTTACACCTGCCCTTCTTACAATATTAATATCTAGTTTTACTTTTATTAGGTATGTTCCGCCACTTTCTGGATATTTTTCTCGAAACAGTAATTTATTAATAAAATATAACAGTTGTGCAGGGCTGGAATACAGAACAGGGCCATTTTATCTAAACTTTGTGGGTATTGTTTCTCCGAAGAATAACACACAAAAAATTAGTATGTTGGCGTGTAAGTAATGTAAGAATTATAGGGTGGTAAGACCCCCTGGAACTGGGCAAATGGACTTAAAAATAGGGGTGGTTTTATTTTTAAAACTACTACGCAAATTGACGATTTAATTAACATACCCATAATATAATTATAAATTAACAACTTAATTACAGTTAATTGTTTCTGTTACATCCAATGGTACAATTAAGTATATTTTTCGAATCATTAATTAAGAATTTCTCAGCACAAAAACGGTATTTACTCGTTCGTACATTAAAGTAAGTAAAGCTGTGGTTTGAAACTGTATCTATTCTTCGTTTCCAACATAAAAAAATAAAAAGGAAAAATGAGGCCACCGCTTCCGATATTAATGAAATTTCGTCAGAAGAAACTCGGCTCTGGCTCATTTTTAAGCGTAGCGTTTCTAGCGTAATTATACAGATGAGTTTCGTTTTATGGTTTAATTTTTTTTTCAAGGAAAACGGGGTTTAATGAAATCCTTGTTTTTGATATCGTATTTCAGAAAACAAATGAGTTTTTGTACGCCCAAATCCCGAAAGATGAAAAAAACATTTGTTTTTCTGCATAAATGACAGAAAAATTGTGAAAAAACAGACAGACAGGGGTTGGTAGGTCGAAGGTTATATTTAATTTATTACCCACATAAATATCGACCTAAAGAAGTTTTATTCTCTCACTACGTAAACAATAAACTTCGTATACTTCCCGTATTGTTTTTTAATAATATACATATAGCAGGATAATTTAAACCGGACCACTCGCCCTTTAATATTGTTTTTATTTTATTTAATGTTCCGTTGCCAAATATTTTATTCCGGGTTTTAGCTGAATCGTTTCCATAGGTATTAGATATTCCAAATGTACCAAATTGGATCTTTATATTCGGTTCACGTAAAGGCCACTTCTCGACTTTTTCCTCCGGATTCTTTGTCGCGCTCCTCCAAACGATAACAAGCTTTTAAACCAGTGAGATCGGAAAACCTTTTTCTCGTTGTCATACGGAAGCAGTTTACCTCCTTTCCATTCGTTTCGATTTCTAAAGCTGGTAAGTACTTCACTAAATTACTTTTCCCACATATAATAGCCCCAACCAACCCCCTCACGCCACGCCACACCACGCTCACTAGCTTCAATCTAATCCAACGACGAAATATATTTGCATCGCATTAATAAAATATTGGACAGAATCTTCTACATGTATACAAAAACGTGTGCGAATTGAAACCGATTGGGCGGCTCCTTGTGCATGTCGCTGAATAGAAATAAACCACATATAGACTTTGATACGAAAGATAATAAAGAGTGTAATGATTTAACTCATTTGCATTTAAACGAAGTTAATTAAGGAATATCTGTAACGAAATTTGATTAAGGAACGAACAGGGGAATAAAGAACATTCGGCTGTAGCAAGTACACCTAAAAATCCGGCTGTAGCGTACAGTTTTTGGCGATTGTCTGCATATAACATCAAACTGTACTTCAATCGTCTCTTAGGGGATGAATTTTGAAGAATCCTTTCTTCAGATGGTGTTCACGAGTTATTCATTAGACTTTGGGTTCATTTTAACTTAATTGGACGTGACTAATCGCATAGATACATAACCGTGTCATTTAATAGGATTTTCTGTAGCTAACTTTGACGAACTAATTCAAATTCTGATTGAAATGGTATTAAAAAGCAGCGTTGTATAAATAAATACCTAGTAGTTAGTATTAGCGTGTTAAATAAAATAATTGATAAGGATACTTGTTTTAAAATAATTTAAAAATTTAGTAACATTAAAATATTTCCTTAATTATCTTTTTAAACTGTGTATCCATATCATTTTCATTTACATTTTTTGACGTGAACAGCACGAGTCACATCAAGTCCCACATCGTGTTCTCACGTGTAAACTGTTCTAGTTTTATGTAGTCGTAATCAATCAAAAGGGAAATATGGAAATGAAATTGCCAACCAGGTAAAACGTTGTTTCAATTTAGATATTCAACTTTTGCATTTCAATTTGAAAACGAATTTTAAATAACTAATGTCGCAAATTCATACATATATGCCTACCCATCAGTGGTGTATCCAAGGGAATTGGAATTTCGTTATGAAATTAAATTTTAACAAATGTTTTCATAGAACGAACAAAATAGCTCAAAACACGACACTTTAGTTGTCGGTAACAAAGTTACCTTCTTCAGGAACCGAAGTGAACTAAACCTAAAAGAGAACTAATCCTTATATATACTGAAAGTTGTTAAGGTTCAGTGAATATGGTTCAGCAGCAATAGTGATGATGTTCAATCACCCTTCAGTTTTTTTCTTGAATATGCTTAGATACGTGGACATTTTCGCTATCTTCGATTTGAGCTCCAGAAGTCTCCAAGACTTTCTTGATGTTTTTAAATTCACGTTTCCCTTCGGTCAAATTTACTGTTGAATTGGAGAAAGATGGCAAGCTACCATTTTTAGATGCGAATGAGAGTTCTTTAGAATTTAATATCTATAGAAAACCCACTAATACCTCTACATTTATAACCAACAACTCTAATCATTGCGTTCAACATAAAATGACTAGTTTTAATTTTCTTGTACATAGATTGCTTAGTTTTCCTCTTAGTAGAAGTAGATATTATAAGGAACTCTGTACAATTAAGAAAATTAATAAGATTAAATTTAAGAATTCTGTCTAAAGATCTTCGACTTTTCAAACAGACACCAGTAAGACCAAGTTTATTACTATGCCATACGAGCCAAGATTTACTCGAGGATTCGAAAGAATTTTTCGTAAACTTGGTTTTCATATTGCCTACAAACAGTTCAAGTGGTAACTCCCTTCAAACTCTCCTCGCTAACCCCAAGGATAAAATTCCTTTCTTAGAAAAGTCGGAGATATATGAAATTAGCTGTAATGACTGTAGTATAAAAAATATATTTGTCAAACTAGACGCTCGATCCAAACTAGGTTCAAGGAGCATTTAGCTCATGCACGGTTTGGTAGAGCCGAAAAATCTAGTGTTGCCCAACATATTCTTACTGAACAACATAATATTAATTCATATTAATAATCTTAAATTTGTTAAGGAAGTTAGGAATAATTGTCTACTAGATAGTTTTGAAAGTTTATACATTTGTTAAAATAACCAAATTTTACTTAACAATGACAAGGGTCCTATCCCTGAATCTCCGCTATTTAGTCTAGTTTAATTATTATTTTTTGTTATTGTCAAGGTCCATTGAACATCATCACTATTGCAGCTGAACCATGTTCACTGAACCTTAACTACTTTCAGTATACAGGGTTTTTCAAGTTGATGGGCTATTAGAAGTATATGAATTAGTAGAAGGAATTAAATTCTGAAACTTGGGCTCATAAGGTTATTGTTTATGCCGCTTCTTTTAAAAATATTTTCAAGTTCGATTTACATCCGGTTATACCGGAAGTCGATACCAACTTTGTTATTTTAAATGGAATGGTATATTTTTTACGCTGAATTCGAATAAAACGTGTAATTCTAAGGTAAGTTTGATAACCAACTTGTACACCTATGACGATCGGTTTCTGAGTTAATTTAATTTATAGAAAAAAAATCGCTACCGCAACCCAAATTATAAAAAATCATAACTTCCACAAAATACGACTTAGAGTGTTGAAATTTTTACTAGTAATAGCTGAATATTAGTGCTAACGTCTTGACAAAATTGAATTAAATAATTTATACAGGGCGTTCAAAATAAAATTCTAAATTGAAAAACTTCAAACACGAATTACCTCGTTTTTTCAAATGACACCTACTATTTTTGATTTTTTCAATCGATTCCTTTTTTTATCCTCTTTCGATCTATATGAATACTTCCTATTTTATGTAATAATTCAAAATTATTCCAAAATTTTCAAATAAAATAGGAGGTATCCATATAGATCGAAAGAGGATAAAAAAAGGAATCGATTGAAAAAATAAAAAATAGTAGGTGCCATTTGAAAAAACGAGGTAATTCGTGTTTGAAGTTTTTCAATTTAGAATTTTATTTTGAACGCCCTGTATAAATTATTTAATTCAATTTTGTCAAGGCGTTAGCACTAATATTCAGCTATTACTAGTAAAAATTTCAACACTCTAAGTCGTATTTTGTGGAAGTTATGATTTTTTATAATTTGGGTTGCGGTAGCGATTTTTTTTCTATAAATTAAATTAACTCAGAAACCGATCGTCATAGGTGTACAAGTTGGTTATCAAACTTACCTTAAAATTACACGTTTTATTCGAATTCAGCGTAAAAAATATACCTTTCCATTTTAAATAACAAAGTTGGTATCGACTTCCGGTATAACCGGATGTAAATCGAACTTGAAAATATTTTTAAAAGAAGCGGCATAAACAATTAATAACCAAATGAGCCCAAGTTTCAGAATTGAATTCCTTCTACTAATTCATATACTTCTAATAGCCCGTCAACTTGAAAAACCCTGTATATTATATAGAAATATTTTTACTGTTTGACATAAAATATTGCGACACTCTTCCTCTGCTCACAAGGTTACGGTATGTAAAGACAACACTAGCAAAGTGAGTTTTGTGGTCTTGTCATTTCCTTAAACGAGTACATAAATGTTTTACTGTGTAACTTTTTTTATTTTATAAATTTCCAGGCTACTTTTAATATTTCTTTTAACTGACATGTTTGGACGAGTTTAAGTGCGTTGGGGCTCATAGATATATAGAATACGTAAACTAAACTATGTATTATGCAGTTATAAGTCGCAGGTCCCGAAGTGGGAATGGTCCTTTTTTAATACATTCTCTGTGGGTTATATATAAATAACGAGTTTGATGTTTTGATATCCCATCCCCCCATGGACTAACTGTGGCTACGACACTGCTACCTATAGGTACATAATATTAATTTCTAATTTTACCATAAAGTAAGATGTACCTAGGCACTTACGTACTTTATTTGACTACAATTAGTTTATAATTATTTAAAAATCGTTAATGTTCTATTTAAAGTGTTTTATTATTATTGGGTTGTTGTATAACAGAAGAGACCATCTCTTTTTTAATTTTTAAGAAAATACTTTTAGGAGTGTTTCTTAATACCTACCTATCGTAAATATTTATCGTAAGCAAATTCCTAATTTTTTTCCTTTTAATACATTACATGAACACGTTTAATGGAATGGGGATAATATCACAATTGCGTGGAATGTCAATTTGATATCAATGTTTTATAAATTATTAGCTTTGGTGCACGCGAAATTCTACTTGCTTTTTAATCCTATAAAGAATCAAATAATTAATTGACTATTTTTTAACCTAACATGGTTTTTTTATTGAATTAAACATACAAAAAATATAAATATTTTCATTAGGTAATTATTTTGATTTTAACATTTCAAGTAGGTATGTACGTAAGTCGGTTTTCTCGTGTAGTAGTTACAATTTAAACTTTTACGATTAGAACAACTTATTAAAGGATACATTCCAAATCTGAAGTCTTCCCAGATTTCCACTTCCTGCAACTCCAGCCGAGGAGGCATCCCCGGTATGCCAGAAATGATGCACACTGTCTAAAAGCACGAATGTAGGTACGTAGTAGACTACGTACCTACTAAATGTACCGTGTTTAATAACTGTCTACTCGTTGGTTGGTTAGATGGTTGGAAAATGGCGGAAAGTCAATATGGGTTCTTCACCCACGACGCGACGGTGGCATTAATTAATTCAAATGCATCCGAAACAACTCCCTACGAAACCGTTCATATCTAATTAATTTTCAGAAATGCAAAACAGACATGACGTATTATATGTAGGTAGGTACAACAGCTAACAATAACGGAACATGTTTTCGTTTTATTTTAGTACCTAAGTATAAACGAGCAAATAGTCGTGTATTCATTTACATAGTATTTATGATGTGTTTTAGTGTTTTGCATCCTTCAACTAGAGTGGTTTAACTCATTTGCATTTAAACGAAGTTAATTTAGGAATGTCTGTAACAAAATTTGCTTAAGTAACGAACAGGGGAAAACCTGTAACTCGGCTGTAGCAAGTACACCTAAAATCCGGCTATAGCGAACAGTTGTTGGCGATTATCTGCATATAACATCAAAATGTACTTCAATCGTCCCTTAGGGGATGAATTGTGAGGAATAGTTTCTTTAGATGGTGTTCGCGAGTTACTCATTAGACTCTCGGTTCATTGTAAATGGATTTAACCTGGCTAATCGCACAGATAGGTACATAATCGTGTTATTTATTAGGATTTGGTGTGGCCAACTTTGACGAACTGTGTAATTCAAATTCTGATTTGTGTAAGTAGGGCTGTTAAATACCAAACTCGTTAACATAATTCTGGCCTGTTCGAGATTCGAAAATGGAGATAACACTTTATAGCCGGAATGTAAAGGCCTAATTACTTTTTGTCACGGCCAGGGTCAAGGATGTCAAGGGTTGGAAACAGTTCAAATTACGAGCTTATATAAGTTTTATATAAAAAAATCGATTTTTGCTAACACGTCCGGATAGAATAATATTTTATGAATAGAAAATCGGTAAGAATTTTTTACATACACATAAGAAAAATCCTTGTGCACTCGTTTTCTGGTCTTCTTAACAATTAATTAATTTAACCAATTTGTTATCAAAAACTAGCTAAAAATCACGCTTTTTGTGGTTCCAGCGATGCCACACTAAGAACCACAAACAGAACTAAGCTTGGAAAGTAAAATTGCATCGTCCTGGTCACTTTTTTCAGTTCATCAAACTACCATCAAAAATTTAACCTTCTGTGGATTTAATTGAATTTTAATAGTGTTTTTTATGCTATCGGCTCATCGTCATGTTTTTCGAGTGTCCGCATGTTGAATCTATTTCCCATCTTGCTTTTATTTTATGCATCGCTGAAGAACTGAGAACCAAGTTCCGATGTTTCAGTTTAGACAAATGGTCGTTTCCAGCACTCGACCTTTACAAAACGGTTCGTTTTACTGTATCTCTGTCGTAAAAGCTTTTGATGTCAACACAAAAGGGCTGTACGATGATACCATCACGAGAACGCCACACTTACATTAAATGTTGAAGTAAAATAAGAAGAAGAAGAGAAAGAGGGAGAAAGAGGTAAAAATGGCGTACGCAATAATGTAATAAGATCGAGCCCAACATCGACCCCTTTCTTGTATGGTATATGCGTTGACGTTCGATAGCATCGATGACGATGGTTCGTTCGTAGTCACTCGACGTTGAAGGAAGAAAAAAAAAATGCGAAAACGACACGCAGGGAAGTTGTCGCGGAAATTAAGGCTCTTTATGTATATTGCTGCGTCACTGTTACCTTTCACCTAACATTTCCGGTACGTTTCAGGCTTTTTGGAACTGTTTCTCATGCTACATATATTTTTTATAATTTCTTATTTAATACTCTATAAATATAAATATCCTGAAAAGCTGTGATTAAATTTATGAATGAAAACTAGGTGCTGATTCAGACTCGATTTGAATAGAAGCCATAATGTGACCTATATGACCCTTGAGAATTAATTAATTTAATATTATCTACGTCTTACTTGAAAAATTATATTGAGAAGAGTAATTTTTGCCAAACACTCTTCCTTTTATTTATTTGAGTATTAGATACGTATTGTCGCCGAATACTTACTTGCCAACTTTGTGTACCGAAAATAACCTCAACTCAACAACCAATTTGGTAAATGCATCCGTTGCAGGAAATTTCAGCACTCAAACGACCACTTCCTGACCATGTTTCCTCTTAACACAAAACGTCGAATTCCGCACTTTAGTCCTTTGATCTTGCACAGGGAACCCCGGCTCTGTTGTCGAATTTCGTCGGCATTCCTTTAATCCTGCAAGCATGCAATGACAAACTTGTTGGAGTTTAAAGTTTCCCATAAATAATTACGTGTAGGTACCCACCTACCCGCCTGTGTATGTATTTATAAAATCGGTTTAAAATTTTTAAACTCTTTCACTACTTATATAACATTAAAAAAAAAAAAAAAACGAAAATGCAGAATTAAATAGTAAATAAATGGAGTTGTTGTAGTGTTTAGAAATTGTTGAATTTATTTAGTGGAATTGGGTTACTGAAATAACTTATAGAGGTCTTTCAAAATCTCCTGAAGAGATTAGCAATAGGCGGAGCTTGTGTGTTGGGATATTTAGTTGATAATGGACTGAAGTATATTCTGCGCATGAGATTCTAGAAGACTTATACCATTACATTTTATTATATGTACACTGAGAGGACGTTAATTCGTTCCCAGTAGTTTTCTTAAATGAAAACGTCGCGCCTTTTCGGCCTGTATATTGTCGATAATGTAGGAAACAATAATATTGCGAGCAGAATCGCATCTATTGCTCGCTAGTTTCGTGGCCGTTTCAATGTTTACATACTTAATATACAGGGTCTTTCAAGTTGATGGGCTATTAGTATATGAATTAGTAGAATTAATTCAATTCTGAAACTTCGGCTCATTTGGTGATTGTTTATGCCGCTTATTTCAAAAATATTTTCAATTTCGTTTTACATCTGATTATACCGAAAGTGGATGTTAACTTTCTTATTTTAAATGGAATGACATACTTCAAATTGTAGATTTTCTCAAAAAGTATAAGCAAAGTTATACGATAGTCCCATATCAAAAGACGCCAAATTCAATGAGGAATTCGAATATGTAGTCAAAAATAGGTCATTCTATTTAAAAAATTGACTTATGCCTCTTTGAAGTTGACCAACTTTGACCACAAAATTTGAACACCCTGTACATGTTAGTTAAAAACCACAATTTTTTTCGATAATGTGAATAGTTTTAAATGATTGTTACGAGTTATAAAGCAAAATCTCAAAAATTAATTAAAGTACGGTTTTTTAAATGTTAACGTGCAGATGTCAAAAAGTTTGAAAAAATTAAATAACTCAAAATCCATCAATATTTTCGGAGAAGTGCCTCCTATAAAATATGCATCAATTCAGATTTTCTATCGGAAAATGTAAAAGAAGTACGTCATTCCATTTAAAATAAGAAAGTTAACATCTACTTCCGTTTTAACCAGATGTAAATCGAAATTGAAAATATTTTTAAAAGAAGCGGCATAAACAATAACCAAATGAGCCCAAGTTTCAGAATTGAATTCATTCTACTAATTCATATACTAATAGCCCATCAACTTGAAAGACCCTGTATATTAAGTATGTAAATATTGAAACAGCCACGAAACCAGCGAGCAATAGATGCGATTCTGCTCGCAATATTATTGTTTCCTACATTATCGACAATATACAGGCCGAAAAGGCGCGACGTCGCCATTTAAGAAAACTATTGGGAAGGAATTAACGTCCTCTGAGTGTACATCCATCTTTAGCTCAGGTAGAATCTGTGAAATAGTGAATTTCTTGAAAAAGAACAGAATTTGAATTTGTAAGAAACAGAAAATCTCACAACATACAGTATGTTTAGAAACTTGAAGATGAATTTATTCAATGGAGTTGTGTACAAGAGCTACAATCTAGAGGTGTTTCAGAATTTCTTGAATAGTCATATGCAGTACCTGGGCCTAGGGGATCAGCAAGAAGCGGAGTTTCTTCCCGAACATATAGCTAACGCATCAATAATAATATTTTTAATAAGGTTCATGAGATTTTGAAAGACCTATACCATTAGATTATATGACATGTATCTTAATTTCATCGAAAATTTGAATTTGAATTTCAATGAAATAGCTCTAGCTCCAGAAATGTAGGAACGGTAAATATAAGTGTCTGTGATGTAACCGAAGTGAAAGAGAAACGTGATGTGTTGTCAAAATTTAATTTTATGTAATCGCTAAATTTCCACCTGACTACCGTAGAACGCTTTAAGCATTCAATTAAATTGTCATGTACAGATTATCTTATTAACGAAAATTTTCCGCAAGTGAAAGCTTTGAGAATTTGGTGTATGCTATTTAGCGATTACTTAATAATACACTTGCTCCTCTTAGTAGTCGAGTTTCGTACATTAAATAGCAAAGAATGGATCAGACTTAGACGCCACTTTGACTCTTTTGTGGCCGACATATTATCTTTCCTACATCATAATTCAGCACTTTCCGCCGCTCTGTTACAACGAACGCGTAGGCATCGGAAGCTCGCTCAGCTTTACGCAGCAATAAGCATAAACCGTGGAAATTGTTGGGGTATAAGGACACAGAGAGAGAGAGAGGGAGATAAAGAGGGTTGAAGTAACTGCCTAAGCCTCAGGCATACGTTACGACGTACGCCGCCACGACGTCAAAGAGCACGGCCGAAATACGGTCATAATGAGACAACAACTTGGTTCAATTATATGTTAATCCTATCAGTGCCTGAGGGCTGAAAGTTAGTGTTAAGTTATTTCGGGGACGATGGATCTTTGGTCTCCTTTACAGAGGCAACTAATGCTTTAACTTACAATTAGTTTACTTCCAACGGTTAAACTTTTAGCAAAGGTTAGAACAATGGTTAATCTCACCGCCCCGTTTGCTAAACTATTTAAGAAGGAATTAACTCCCATATTGCCACGAAAAATAAATTTTGTCATGATAGACTCGGGGGGTTTCCAGGATAGTGATGACCATTGGCCAATCGCAAGACCAGGATAAGGTTAATATAATCATGACTTTGGTTTTGACTGGAACTTTGGCGAGACTTTGGCAAGAAGTCTTGCACGTTGTCTTAATCTTGGTCTTGCATTTTCTATTTTGTAGTAAAATTTAGATAAAAGTTTTATGAGAATCGTCTTGTGGGTGGTTCTGATCCTGATAGTCTTGGACAATATTAGTCTCTAATTTGCACTCTGTATTAGAATTTAAGTGGCCATTTTGGAAAAATTTTGATATTAATTCTTTCTACTGGTCTTAGTCTTCTTATTGGTCTTGATCTTGGTCTCGATTTCATGCACTTCATCTTGTTGTTGATCATAGATTTGAACTGTGCTAGAATGTAAGTGAGAATGTCAATGGTCTTAGTTTTGATCTTGGTCCAGATAATTTAGTTTTAATCTTTGTCCTGTATTTCTATCCTGTATTAGAGTTTAGGTAAAAATTATACTAAAATCTTAGTACCAAATGTTGCTTGCAGCCTTGGTTTTCTCCACTTAATCTTAATCACGATCTTAGTCTTAGGATCAAACATTTAATGTAATCTTGTACTTTGCTGACTGTTTTCTCTTAGTCTTGGTCACAATTTTGATTTGGGTCTAGGAAATTTGTGGTTAATCTTGATCTTGCATTTTGTAGTCTGTATTAGAGTTTAGCTGAAAATTTCGAGAGAATATTAATTTTAAGTGTCGTATGCAGCATTAGACTTTCACGTTTAGTCTTAGTTTTGATCTTGGACTTGTCTAGAGCATTTAATCTTGATCTCAGTTCTATACTATTCGTACTCTATATTGGCAATCTGCAGAGAATCTTAATACCTAGTGAATATTCTTTATGGTCTTAGTTTTTGTCATTGAGTCTTGGTCTCAATCTTAATCTGGGTCTATGATATTTGTGATTTATCTTGGTCTTGCATTTTGTAGTCTGCATAAGAATTTAGCTGAAAATTTCGAGAGAATATTAATTTTAAATGTTGTATGCAGCCTTAGACTTTCTCGTTTAGTCTTAGTTTTGATCTTGGCCTTGTCTAGAGCATTTATTCTTGATCTCAGTCCTATACTATTCGTACTCGATATTGGCAATCTGCAGAGAATCTTAATACCTAGTGAATATTCTTTATGGCCTCAACTTTTGTCATTGAGTCTTGGTCTCAATCTTAATCTGTTTCTAGGATATTTGTGATTAATCTTGGTCTTGCATTTTGTAGTCTGCATAAGAATTTAGCTGAAAATTTCGCAAGAATGCTAATTTTAAGTGTTGTATGCAGCCTTAGACTTTCACGTTTAGTCTTAGTTTTGATCTTGGACTTGTCTAGAGCATTTACTCTTGATCTCAGTCCTATACTATTCGTACTCTACATTGAGAATGTGCTGAGAATCTTAATACCTAGTAAATATTCTTTATGGACTTAGTTTCTGCCATTGAGTCTTGGTCTCAATGTTGATCTAGATCTAGGATATTTATGATTAATCTTCGTCTTGCATTTTGTAGTGACAATCTTAACACTCAGCAAATCTTCTTTATGCTCTTAGTCTTCGTCATTTAGTCTTGGTGTTGGGTTTCCTCTTACTTTAGAATATTTAATCTCATTCTCAATCTTGCTTGTTGTATTCTATATTAGAATTTATGGAAAAAATTTGCAAAAATCTTAAAATTTAAGCTGGACTAAGGCTGTAGTCTTAGTCTTCGTTACTTAGTCATAGTTTTGATCTTAGTCTTTGTTTAGAACATTTAGCTTGATCTTTTAGTCGTATTCTGTATATTTAATTAGTCTTGGTCTATGTAGAACATTTACTCTTGAAATTAGTTTTTAATTTTGTACTCTGTTTTAGAAATTAGTTGAGAATTTTTCAAGAAAATTAATTGATTGATCTTGCTCTTCCATTTTATACTCTGTATAAGAATTTATGTAGAATTTTGGCAGGAACAAGGATAATAAAAATGGGAAATATTTATAATTGGGGGTAGAATTTTTCAGGTCAAAGCCCTAACAAGCTTCTCATGAAATTTACGTAGAAAACCCGTGAAGGCAAACTTTAATAATTCTCTGGATAAAAAATAATGTCACTGAAAGCAACTTTATGAATTTAACAACTAAAAGCGTCCAAAGCACCACTCAGAAGTGGCAGACTTTGATCGTCACTCACACTTCTACTTGTACACCATGTACTAGAGAACGATTTTTTGTTTCATCTATTCTATACGTTCATAAGGACTTTTATCTTTCACCATTCTCTTCGTGTTTGAAGTAATAATAAGTGCTTTAGGGCGTAAAATATCATTTATTTATTTCCACGAATTGGTGTTCCAAAATAACTAACAACGAATGTAAAAAGAAAATTTCAAATACGTATCACAATAACGAATAAATCAGACTTATGTGAACTCGATATACCTATCGATAAATAAAACGTAACGTGCCGAAAACTACTTCGACCCTTTTGACTTTTTTATGTAGGAAGTAGATATCTATCTGTTGGAAATTGTCCGATGATATTCCTAATAAAATGTACACACGTGTCTGGCAGTAACACTCATGTTGGATTTTAATGACAGTGGTTAAACATGCAATCAATCCCTGCTGGAAATGTGCGACGACAAGCTGCTGATTTCACAAAATCAACAGCAGAAGAGCTGTCGTTCACAGATGTTTAGATAATGCATATTATTTATTACAATAATTATGAACATTTTCAATTAAGTGCTTCAAAAACAATTAAATTACTTCTTGGACCACCCTACAATTTTGGCTAACAACTTTTTGTGAAAATAATGTTTATTAAAATGAAAACAGGGGCTGGATCATAATTTAACCTAAAATTATTATTCACCATTGTACTGAAGTAAATTAACGTTTTTTATAATAGCAATTGATCATCAAAAGGGTTGATATGCTGACTTAATGAATTTTATCTGCTTATTTATTTGGCAGCGTTTGATATTTATTAATTTTATGATAACATATTTCATTCAAATGGAAGGAAGGTCGTTTTGAATGGGGACTTTAGAGCTTTGCGCCACATGTCACGTAAAAAAAAGGGTGTGTTATAATGCGTTAAAATTAAACATCACCTTCATATGAACGTAACTTTTTATATTTGTTATTTTTACCCCTTCTTTCGAAGCGATGAGTATCTTTTTTTGCATAAATCTTCATTGAACTATTGAAAATATTTTTGAATTGGCAATGTGTACTTACATATACAGATAGGGGATGGAAATAAAATGCTTGTGTCCTCGTTCACGACCGAGAAATGTGTTCCTACTTGGCATCAAATCGTAAACAAATACTAGCGAAGCGTGTCGCTGTTTAAAAGCTGCATGGACAACGTTTTTCCCTATAAATCCAATAATACATTTACCGAGGGGTCGCAACCGCTTGTTAAGTCTCGTATTGTGCCCTGTTTCGACTACGACCACAGTTCGTAATCACATTCAGAACTGTTTGCTCCTGTTCACAATGGGACTATTACATTAAAAGGTGGATGGAATATTCAAATTGTTCTCCTTTGTTCTTTTTCGTTATTGCCTCTACCGAAAATTTTCCCCTACTGGTTTACGTACTATCATAAAAATTAACCCTGAAACTAAATGATTCTGACCTGGTAATCGATATTAATCTCTAATGGCTGGCAACAAGAAAAGGAAGAGAAACAGGGCACAACATTAAGGATTATACACTACAATAACCACCCTTAAAAAGAATATTTAAATAAAGTTTCGTTTATTCTTGTGGTCCTCTTCAAACAACTTTTCATTTAATTTAATGGTAATAAAAGTTTGTAAACTTCCTCGATTTACATTTGTTCAATAAATTACGATAACCCTAAAAAATTTATAATAAAATAGGAATCGTGCCCCTACCAAATTTTATCATCCCCAATACATTACAACTTTCTTTAAACATGAATAAGCATAGATATTAAAAATGCAACATCACATCGCATCGTGTACCATAGAAGTGAGTTAAACGAACATGGTGTTGTGTTGCCTGCAGCAGGCAAATGTGTTTTGTTGTCCCGGGAATTTCCCATGGGACGTATAATAATTATCTCACTTTGGAGGGAAATAAATTACACTTTCCCGTCTCGTAGCCCTGATGTGAGTCATTGGGACAGCACTACATGGGTACCTATGTATGTGTATATGTACATGAAGAGAAGACAAAAGTTGAAACGATGTCAAATGCGATGAAACACGACAATACGGTCGAACTTCGATAACTCGAAAAAGATACTAGATATCGAGACTTCGAATTATTGAATTATAATACATACAGGGTTTTTAAAGTTGATGGGCTATTAGAAGTATATGAATTAGTAGAAGGAATTCAATTCTGAAACTTGGGCTCATTTGGTTATTGTTTATGCCGCTTTATTTTCAAATTCGATTTACATCCGGTTATACCGGAAGTCGATACCAACTTTGTTATTTTAAATGGAATGGTATATTTTTTACGCTGAATTCTAATAAAACGTGTAATTCTAAGGTAAGTTTGATAGCCAACTTGTACACCTATGACGATCGGTTTCTGAGTTAATTTAATTTATAGAAAAAAAATCGCTACCGCAACCCAAATTATAAAAAATTATAACTTCCACAAAATACGACTTAGAGTGTTGAAATTTTTACTAGTAATAGCTGAATATTAGTGCTAACGCCTTGACAAAATTGAATTAAATAATTTATACAGGGCGTTCAAAATAAAATTCTAAAATTGAAAAACTTCAAACACGAATTACTTCGTTTTTTCAAATGGCACCTACTATTTTTTATTTTTTCAGTCGATTCCTTTTTTTATCCTCTTTCGATCTATATGGATACTTCCTATTTTAAGTAATAATTCAAAATTATTCCAAAATTGTCAAATAAAATAGGAAGTATCCATATAGATCGAAAGAGGATAAAAAAGGAATCGAATGAAAAAATAAAAAATAGTAGGTGCCATTTGAAAAAACGAAGTAATTCGTGTTTGAAGTTTTTCAATTTTAGAATTTTATTTTGAACGCCCTGTATAAATTATTTAATTCAATTTTGTCAAGGCGTTAGCACTAATATTCAGCTATTACTAGTAATAATTTCAACACTCTAAATCGTATTTTGTGGAAGTTATGATTTTTTATAATTTGGGTTGCGGGTTACGAATTTTTTTTCTATAAATTAAATTAACTCAGAAACCGATCGTCATAGGTGTACAAGTTGGTTATCAAACTTACCTTAGAATTACACGTTTTATTCGAATTCAGCGTAAAAAATATACCATTTCCCTTTAAAATAACAAAGTTGGTATCGACTTCCGGTATAACCGGATGTAAATCGAACTTGAAAATATTTTTAAAAGAAGCGGCATAAACAATAACCAAATGAGCCCAAGTTTCAGAATTGAATTCCTTATACTAATTCATATACTTCTAATAGCCCATCAACTTGAAAAACCCTGTATACATAAGTACATGATTAATTATGTACCTATGTGCTTATTTTTTGTAAATGTGCATGTGTGCCACTTTCTACATTTTTATAAAATTTAATTTTTTGTCAAAAGACAGTCTGTAAAGTACGTTTTGATGACAAATAATCGTAGCTATTAAAAACAGACGTAAAAATCGTACATTATTGTGGGATTCCCCCAGAAAATTCGACTTACCGAAGTTGGCGCCAAATATTATCGTTGAGTTATCAAGATATTCGATTCAAGTAATAGAAGTTCGAGAGTTCGAATAAATTACACAGTCGATACCATTGTCAACCGATTGGTCCGACTTATCAATAATTCGAATTACCCAAGTTTGACTGTAGGTATGTATATTCATAACCCCCAAAATCATTGTAGCATATTCTCAAGGGAAGTTGCATTTAATATTGAGAATTAATATTTGAAGTAATTTATTATTAAGTAGATGATTCATTACGTAGTTGTGTTTGTGTATCTACTCACCGTAAACAAAGCAAAAAAGAAATTGTTTCCCTTAATAATTCACAAAGAAGAACGTATTTCCTTTCATAATAAAGAAAGTTAATACATTAAAGGCCAGTAAAATCGTTTTAATTAACTAATTAACGATCGTCCGCTCCCAACGATTTTCGGTCCTTTATGAATAAATATTGACTTAGTCTAAAAAAAGGCAATTCAGGGAACTGAACTCAATTCTATCGCGAAAACTCTGGGAAGGAAAATATGTAGGTATGTATGAATGTATGTATTAGGTTTCAAATGGGAACGTTCTTTAAGTAATACTCCTGCAAACTTCTACAAGTTCTAAATAAACAAATTAAAGTACAAGTCAGCAAACTATGCCAGATACACATAAACTTCTGGTAATTATAAAACAAGTATCTATATAAATAAGCTACTTATTTTGAAATTTAAATGTTGTAGCAAATACATAAGTAGATGTAGTTCAGTATTTTATGAACCACAAAAAGCTCCAGAGACGGACTTAACGCTGTGGATTACTCTAGGGACCGAAAAATTCGTACAAATACCTTTGGTCACTTTTTCATATCAGTAATAAAGTAATGAGGGATGTTACCCTTACCGTTAGTTATAATATTTTCCGATAGATGTACCTATACTAAAAAATATACTGCACACTGTCACCACATTATGCATTTTTACTTGTATCACATTAAAAGAAAAATTGGCGACAAAAAAATGTACGTATATCAAGCTAGCACGACAAAGTTACTTTTCCGATTTCTAACTTGCACTATAATTTGTCGCTAATTTGTTACCAAATCCAAAAATTTGTCGCTCATGCCGTTTAGCCATAATCAGGTGGTATGCTAGCTTGATATCAAGCTAGCACTACACATAGCGTATCTCGAAAAGGAAATGTCGTAGGATATTACTGTTAAGGCCATAATTTGTCGCTGAAAGATGACACATTCAACGAATTTGTCACTAGTGTTATCTCCAGCTGATAAGCTGACAGTGCATATGGCATACATATTTCAAAATAGAAATATAGTTAAAAATACTGTAATGACCAAAATTTGTCGCCAATTATTCTCTAATTTGTTACCAAATCGAAAATTAGTCTGCAACCCGTTCAGTCACAATCAACTGATATAACGGCTTAATAATTAGGTGGCACTGCAAGTATCAATATTGTTTATATGTTCATAATAGCATTCTAGATGTTATTGCTGTTTATCTAATTAGTGTATATTTTTAAAGGAGTACTAATTTCTCTTGTTTTCCGCTTATCAGTTGAACACAAGACTAGCGACAAATTCTTTGAATCATCATTCAGCGACAAATTAGCGACAAATTATGGCCTTTACAATAATATCCTACGACATTTCCTTCTCGAGATATGCCATATGTCGTGCCAGTTTTTCGCTTATCAGTTGAAGATAAGACTAGCGACAAATTTGTTGAATGTGTCATCTTTCAGCGACAAATTATCGACAAATTATGGCCTTTATAGTAATATCCTACGACATTTCCTTTTCGAGATATGCCAAATGTAGTGCCAGTTTAAAGGTTTGCCAGCAGTTTTTCGCTTATCAGTTGAAGATATGACTAGCGACAAATTCGTTGAATGTGATCTTTCAGCGGCAAATTAGCGACAAATTATGGTCTGTACAATAATATCCTACGACATTTCCTTCTCG
Organism: Agrilus mali; assembly: GCA_029378335.1. Classification (NCBI taxonomy): domain Eukaryota; kingdom Metazoa; phylum Arthropoda; class Insecta; order Coleoptera; family Buprestidae; genus Agrilus; species Agrilus mali. The sequence continues at coordinate 2,448,655 of CM055655.1, read as the reverse complement.
AGATATGCCATATGTAGTGCTTATGAGTTGAAGATAAGATTAGCGACAAATTCGTTGAATGTGTCATCTTTCAGCGACAAATAAGCGACAAATTATAGCCTTTACTGGAATATCCTACGACATTTCCCTCTCGAGATATGCCATATGTAGTGCCACTTTGATGGTTTTCCAGCAATTTTTCGCTTATCAGTTAAAGATAAGACTAGCGACCAATTCGTTAAATGTATCATCTTTCAGCGACAAATTAGCGACAAATTATGGTCTTTACAATAATATCCTACGACATTTCCTTCTCGAGATATGCCATATGTAGTGCTTATGAGTTGAAGATAAGATTAGCGACAAATTCGTTGAATGTGTCATCTTTCAGCGACAAATAAGCGACAAATTATAGCCTTTACTGGAATATCCTACGACATTTCCCTCTCGAGATATGCCATATGTAGTGCCACTTTGATGGTTTTCCAGCAATTTTTCGCTTATCAGTTAAAGATAAGACTAGCGACCAATTCGTTAAATGTATCATCTTTCAGCGACAAATTAGCGACAAATTATGGTCTTTACAATAATATCCTACGACATTTCCTTCTCGAGTTATGCCATATGTAGTGCCAGTTTTTCGCTTATCAGTTGAAGATAAGACTAGCGACAAATTCGTTAAATGTATCATCTTTCAGCGACAAATTAGCGACAAATTATGGTCTTTACAATAATATCCTACGACATTTTGTTTTCGAGATACGCTATGTGTAGTGCTAGCTTGATATCAAGCTAGCACTACACCTGATTATGGCTAAACGGCACGAGCGACAAATTTTTGGATTTGGTAACAAATTAGCGACAAATTAGCGACTAATTATAGTGCAAGTTAGAAATCGGAAAAATAACTTTGTCGTGCTAGCTTGATATACGTAAAAAATGTGTATCTTACGTATGTCGGTGAATTTTTTGCCTCAACCGTGTGTACAACCATCAGGGACAGACTAAGGTGCTCGAGTATTTTTACTTATATAACTATATCGTGTATTTATTTCTTTCTAATAATTAATATTAATAATTATTTTAAAACAAAATGTTTATTAAATTCATAAAACATCTGACGTCCCTAACTATGCATAACTTTATTAAAATTAAAATGAAATAGTACATTTCTTATTAGTACGGTCCTGAATTTTATTAGTCCGAGAATTACCAGTGAATTATAATAATCACTTACAAAATAATTACTTGAATGATAAAAAAAATAATTGGGACACGTTTTAGTTACTTACTGCATAAATTAATCTCGTGGTTAATGAGATACTGAACTACCTCTACCACTGCATACTTCTATTTTAAACTTAAAATACACCCATCAGGAAGAATTGAAGCCCCAAAATTTTCTTTGGGTCAAATTTAACTTCAATAAGTCTTCGGTTATTAATAGAAAATGAAGGAAAAATCACCAAGATCGATATAACTACTCATTTACGTAGAGGGGTGATTTATGACCGTTAGTCAAGTTCCTTTTGCGTGCATGAGTTGATTTAAATCTCTTTAGTTTATGATTGTATTATAATGTTACTTTTAATAATCTTTTAGTAAGGGGATGGAGTTTCTTTACTTATGCTCGATAATATCTGAAACTTCAAGTTTGACTTATTCTTCATCCCTTACAAAATTCAAACCTCTGAGATGTATCTAAACTGTATCAAATTATATTACAATCTAAATATTTATTTGTACAGTATAAATTTTAATTACATTTTGTAAAATAGGGGTGCAAAAGACCTCCTTTTGCTACATTTCTGTTGTGAAATATTTCAGACATGTAATCCGAACTTTAGCATTAATTTTTTTTGTCGTCGTTGTGTTCAGATGATGGGGTTTCGTGCCCAAGTCCATTTCTAGGGATGGGCCCTCGTTCCTTTGTCACTAAATGGTATTGTGGCAAGTATGTCACACGGCGTTTCGCCATTAAACGAATAGCTGTTGTGCAGAGATCGTCACCCGGAAACACCCCGTTGTGTGCGATAATGAAAGTCACGTGAAGACTTAATAACTTTCCTACCACCTGCTGTCGAAATTCGACGTTCATTGTGCTCGAAATAAAAGTAGAAAATTTCAATCGAACGAAAAACTTCTTTCAAAGAAAAATAAGGCCCGTTTTATTGTTGTACCTTCAACTGCTGCTTCATCCACATTGTATTTCACGCTAGTTTGGGGTTGTTAAAAAGGTAATAAATTAAAATACAGGTACCTACAACCCTTTAGTGGGCCAAACGGCGGGCGACTTTTGCCAAATTTAATTAAAGAAGTTTTTGTTGGAGTCTATTGGATTTTTATTGTACTTTACTTTTTCAATAAAAAACGTTAAGGGATAATGTAGGACACGCAAACTGAATCGGTACAAAAACGATATATTTACAAGGGCAGCGGATATAGGTAAGTAGGGTTTAATCCAGGCGTTTAATAACCCTTGGAAGCTGGGGGTGTTTATCTTTGATTTGAATAAAAAAAGGACGTCGAGATCCTGGTTGTTTCTAATTTATAGATTTTATTTTTATTGTATTATTTAACGTGACAATAAATCATAAGTGAGTTACGATGGTGAAACGGGTTACCCTTTTCACTCTCTATAGATAGTTCAATTATGTTATAATAATTATTTAAAATATTATATTATAAAGTCCCCCTTGGTTCAATATTATTTTTTAACGTCTGGAAACTTCTAAGATCCTATCAAAAAATTAATTTTCGTAATATTCGAGTTACGTTACGCGTGGGCAACAGCTAAAATAAAAAACGACGTCTGATCTTTTCGTTTTCCAAGATGTTGTTAGCGTCGAAGTGAAGTTTACTTTTTATTAGTCTACACGTTCTTGTTAGCGTATCGCTCTCTCGCAGGTTCTTCTTCAGAAAGTTGTTATTAACTCGTCAATTCGCGCGCAATATACAATCATATCAATTTACAGACGACAAGGTTGGGGTTTGATCATCTGTGCGCCAGTGGGGCCTGTCACATCATTACATATACAGATGATGATGATAATCACTGTAATTTAATAAACAAGATTCCTGATTATAATTAAACGATAGGTACCTACCGTCGATCGTGGACTTTTGATGATAAATTATCAGCTGTCAGTCGAATTTAAAATTGAATGGGTATGTTGTGTGTTTTATTAATTGTGAGATAAATCGGCAGATTTCAATAGATTATAAATAATTTTGATCTTCACTTCAATGTCGACGAATCAATAATTTTGGTTTTTTATGAGTTGCCAATTACAGAATTTCAACAGATTGAATACGAAGACGTAATAATTTCCTAGGACTGCATCGGATCATAAGGTTACAACAGAAAGGCGTTGTTACGGTCATGTTCTTCATAATTTCCACCCCTTACGTCTCCTTCCCTCTGATCCTACGTAGAAGCATTGTCTAAGTGTTCAGCAAGATTATCCTGTACCCCCTTTGACTACCTTATCTTTTCTAACCACCCCTTGGTTCATATTCTTACACAATTACTGCTTGCCCCACAAGTAATTTGAATTTTCAGTTTTAACCCCTGAGCCTCCACGTATCCGCAACACTAGAATGGTCTTCCACAAAACTACCCTAATCTTTCCCTCTTTGCTTCCTCGTACTACCGTCCATAGATCTTCACGTAAGTTCCAGTTTTTCTTTGTTTTATTATGATATATAAAAAAAACTTAGCCCTGTTTTCCTTAAAAGGGTATCTGTAAAAGCTGACGTCGTACGTTTTACTTTATAATATCTCTTCCCGGAAGTTATGGAATCTGAAAGCTAAGTGTTGAAGATTTTCATCCCCGGTCTGTTGTTTTCATTAATCAGCTTTGTGGAAGAAACACAAATTTTTAATATCTTCTCAGTTCCCTAGACACTCACCTGCCTGCCTGGTCAAATCCCTGAAGCGGTTAATTAAATTTCCTTTTACATAACTCTAACTAAGTAATTAATAATAAAAAACATCGTTCGAAGCTATAAAAACAAAGTTCACTTTACTTTTGAAAAGTGGGAAAAGTCTTGTAGGAAATTAAACGTCTAAACCGTTAAACATCATGGTTATTGGTCTTGGGTTATTTGCACTGTACTGTACTGTTTGTAGAGGAGGCAATTTATTTTTACGCCACTGCCTTCTGTGGCGCAAACTGAAAGAAAACTTCCTTTTTGTTTACGTTTTCCACAAACGGGGAGTAGGTATAATAAAAATGTATCCAAGTAGTTTGTGTGCGGAAGCAACGTTCGTTCATTTCCATCATAAATGCGTGATCGATACAAAATGCACTCGTGCAACTTTCTAGGTCACTGAACATTGCGGGCGTTCATTGAAATGCTCTCATCCTACACTTTAGTAATGGACAATTTATATCCCCTTTTTTACGAGTCATTCGCGTTCCGGGACTTGCCATAAAATTGTTTAATATGCTCCTTTCATTTTTAACCCTCGATCATTACAAAAAAAACCAAGGGTTACTAATGTATGTGACACCTATCCTTATAATTCTGCAAAAAGTAATCCGGTTACAATGTATAGAGGCTTCAACCCCAAAGTTATTCCAGAAGGACACCGTTGGGGCTTGAATTAAGCCAGTACTTGAACTGAAATACATTGTAAGGGCTTCAACTAATCCAAAACAGCTTCGAAATCGTAAAAAGGCTTGTAGCACTCGTGAGACTGGGCTTGGAGCACACGTAATGGACTTGAATTAAATCCATAGGGCTTCAACTCATTAGAGGTTTGAATCCACATTCTAGAAGCTTCCATTGAACATAAGAAGTTTCTAAAAACGTCTAAAGGTATACAGCATATTTGGGGAAGGGCTTTGAGCACATTCTAAAGGCTTGAATTAAATTAAAAGAGCTTCAAACTCAGCCTGGAGCACACTGTAGGGGGATAAATTAAACCAGAAGATCTTCAAACTCGTCAAAAGGCTTGAAGCACTCGTGAGACTGGGCTTGGAGTACACGTAATGAACTTAAATTAAATCCATAGGCCTTCAATTCATCAGAGGTTTTAATCAGTAATAGTTCAAGGTTTATACCACACTATAGAAGCTTCCATTGAACTCAAGAAGTTTCAAAAAATGTCTAAAGGTATATGGCATATTTGGGGAAGGGCTTTGAGCACATTCTAAACGCTTGAATAAAATCAAAAGAGCTTCAAACTCAGATTGGAGCACACTGTAAGGGGATAAATTAAACCAAAAGAGCTTCAAACTCGTCAAAATGCTTGAAGCACCTACAAGAATAGACTTGGAATACACTTAGAGACTTAAATTAAATCCATCTGCTTCAAACCCATCAGAGGATTGAATCTGTTATGGAAAAAGGCTTATACCACACTCTAGAAGCTTCCATTGAGCTCAAGAAGTTTCAAAAGATGTCTAAAGGTATAAGGCATATTTGGGGAAGGGCTTTGAGCACTTTCTAAAGGCTTCAAGTAAACCATAAGAGCTTCAAACTCGTCAAAATGCTTGAAGCACCTACAAGAATAGACTTGGAATACACTTAGAGACTTAAATTAAATCCATCTGCTTCAAACTCATCAGAAGTTTGAATCAGTTATGGAAAAACGCTTAAACCACACTCTAGAAGCTTCCATTGAAATCAAGAAGTTTCAAAAAATGTCTAAAGGTATATGGCATATTTGGGGAAGGGCTTTGAGCACATTCTAAACGCTTGAATTAAATCAAAAGAGCTTCAAACTCAGATTGGAGCACACTGTAAGGGGATGAATTAAACCAAAAGAGCTTCAAACTCGTCAAAATGCTTGAAGCACCTACAAGAATAGACTTGGAATACACTTAGAGACTTAAATTAAATCCATCTGCTTCAAACTCATCAGAAGTTTGAATCAGTTATGGAAAAACGCTTAAACCACACTCTAGAAGCTTCCATTGAAATCAAGAAGTTTCAAAAAATGTCTAAAGGTATATGGCATATTTGGGGAAGGGCTTTGAGCACATTCTAAACGCTTGAATTAAATCAAAAGAGCTTCAAACTCAGATTGGAGCACACTGTAAGGGGATAAATTAAACCAAAAGAGCTTCAAACTCGTCAAAATGCTTGAAGCACCTACAAGAATAGACTTGGAATACACTTAGAGACTTAAATTAAATCCATCTGCTTCAAACTCATCAGAAGTTTGAATCAGTTATGGAAAAACGCTTAAACCACACTCTAGAAGCTTCCATTGAAATCAAGAAGTTTCAAAAAATGTCTAAAGGTATATGGCATATTTGGGGAAGGGCTTTGAGCACATTCTAAACGCTTGAATTAAATCAAAAGAGCTTCAAACTCAGATTGGAGCACACTGTAAGGGGATAAATTAAACCAAAAGAGCTTCAAACTCGTCAAAATGCTTGAAGCACCTACAAGAATAGACTTGGAATACACTTAGAGACTTAAATTAAATCCATCTGCTTCAAACTCATCAGAAGTTTGAATCAGTTATGGAAAAACGCTTAAACCACACTCTAGAAGCTTCCATTGAAATCAAGAAGTTTCAAAAAATGTCTAAAGGTATATGGCATATTTGGGGAAGGGCTTTGAGCACATTCTAAACGCTTGAATTAAATCAAAAGAGCTTCAAACTCAGATTGGAGCACACTGTAAGGGGATAAATTAAACCAAAAGAGCTTCAAACTCGTCAAAATGCTTGAAGCACCTACAAGAATAGACTTGGAATACACTTAGAGACTTAAATTAAATCCATCTGCTTCAAACTCATCAGAAGTTTGAATCAGTTATGGAAAAACGCTTAAACCACACTCTAGAAGCTTCCATTGAAATCAAGAAGTTTCAAAAAATGTCTAAAGGTATATGGCATATTTGGGGAAGGGCTTTGAGCACATTCTAAACGCTTGAATTAAATCAAAAGAGCTTCAAACTCAGATTGGAGCACACTGTAAGGGGATAAATTAAACCAAAAGAGCTTCAAACTCGTCAAAATGCTTGAAGCACCTACAAGAATAGACTTGGAATACACTTAGAGACTTAAATTAAATCCATCTGCTTCAAACCCATCAGAGGATTGAATCTGTTATGGAAAAAGGCTTATACCACACTCTAGAAGCTTCCATTGAGCTCAAGAAGTTTCAAAAGATGTCTAAAGGTATAAGGCATATTTGGGGAAGGGCTTTGAGCACTTTCTAAAGGCTTCAAGTAAACCATAAGAGCTTCAAACTCGTCAAAATGCTTGAAGCACCTACAAGAATAGACTTGGAATACACTTAAAAGACTTAAGGATCATCAAACTCATCAGAAGTTTGAATCAGTTATGGAAAAACGCTTAAACCACACTCTAGAAGCTTCCATTGAAATCAAGAAGTTTCAAAAAATGTCTAAAGGTATATGGCATATTTGGGGAAGGGCTTTGAGCACATTCTAAACGCTTGAATTAAATCAAAAGAGCTTCAAACTCAGATTGGAGCACACTGTAAGGGGATAAATTAAACCAAAAGAGCTTCAAACTCGTCAAAATGCTTGAAGCACCTACAAGAATAGACTTGGAATACACTTAGAGACTTAAATTAAATCCATCTGCTTCAAACCCATCAGAGGATTGAATCTGTTATGGAAAAAGGCTTATACCACACTCTAGAAGCTTCCATTGAGCTCAAGAAGTTTCAAAAGATGTCTAAAGGTATAAGGCATATTTGGGGAAGGACTTTGAGCACTTTCTAAAGGCTTCAAGTAAACCATAAGAGCTTCAAACTCGTCAAAATGCTTGAAGCACCTACAAGAATAGACTTGGAATACACTTAAAAGACTTAAGGATCATCAAACTCATCATAAGCTTGAAGCAGTTATGGAAAAGGGCTTGGAGCAAACTTTAGAGGCATCGATTCAACCAAAAAGGTTTGAAAACTATTTGAAGGTACAGAACACTTTTGGTAAAGGGCTTTGTGCACAGTGGAGACTTTATATGAACACCGAAAGGCATAAAGCACTTTAAGGAAGGGCTTTAAACACACTTTGAAGGCTTTAATGAAACTAAAGAGGCTTCAAAAAGATCGAAAGGCTTAAAGTACTTTTAGAGCACATCCAAAGGGTTTGAATTAAACCAAAAGGGTTTCAAAAACATAGCAATGCTTGAAGAACTTACGAGAATAAGCTTAAAGCACACTATACGGTTTTTTTTATAATTTTAATGATCACCCAGTGTACGTGTTGTTTCGAATTTCAAAAAATTGATAATATTCTTGTGTGTTCCATAATTTTCCAGTTTGTTATTTATTTTTTTATTGTTTTTTCGTAATTACTTTTCGTTTATGTAAACACGGCCACCGTCTTTCCTGTGAATTTTGAATTACGTCCCACATTATTGGACGCTTTAAACAAGGATTTCATTAAACCCCGTTCTGCTTAAAAAGATTAAAGACATAAAACCAGACGGTTTTATAATTATGTTCTGAACGAGACACCTCCAAGAATAACGTGCGTCTCTTGCGACACAATTTCTTTAACGACGAAAGTGAAAAATGGCTTAACACAAAATCAAAAATAAAAATATTACAAGCTGCTTCACACTGTGTCTTAGTGTCTAGAAGACACAACCCCATTTTATTAACTATAATAATTTATTAAATTAACTTTTCAGCTATAAATCTACATTTTAATTTGAATTAAAAATAAGTATATAGCTGCTACTAAAAATCTACCCTTGTTGTTTTCCAAGTCTGACGCAAATTACTCTTCTTCCTAAAATAGAACAGTTTGTAAAATTTCCTTCTGTTTACCCTCAGTAAATCGCCGTGTTTCAAGTCGAAATTGAACCATTTGAGAAGGGTCAACAAAACAAACATTACAGTTCCACTTTTTCAAACCGTTTTCGTTTTAGCGACTGTTCGTTAGTTCGTTTCCGAAACGAAGTGTAGATTTGTAATTATTTAGTATGTAGTGTAGTCTCAGAGGTATTGGTTTTTTTTCCTAACTGATGGTGATGTAGATGGATTACAGCTTGTATTTCAATTCCCGGCTTTGGTTTTATTATTGTCTACCTACCAAATAAATTTGAAATCAAAGATAACTCGCTAGGGCATTCAAATTATCAACTTACTAATAAATTTTTTAAATATTCCTGTCAAGGAACTCGTTGTTCCTTTCAAAACAGTTGAGGTTTCACTTCTCAATTTATTTTAACCCCCAAACAGATTATTTTAAAATGAGCAGTCATTTCATAACGAAATCAGAAAGTTCAGAAATTCTATCCCGTTTGCTTACACAACTTTATTATATCTGTCAATTTTCTAGATTTTGACGACTTCTTCCTAATATAAACTTGAAACTTTTTCTATTAAACTTGTCAATGGTCCTTCCAATTTTCCAGACTTACTCTCTAATTCCAAAGTGATATTTTTCTATTAAATACTTTTAAAAGGTAGAAATGGTAGAATCAATAAGTAATTGGGATTTTTGTTACTAAGAAATCGAAGATTGTAATTCTTCCTCGTAACATTAGTGTCTTTTGGTCAGGTCATAATTTGCTTTGGTGTGATTCCATTGAATCGTGTAAAGTAACGTTTCATTGACGGAAAGTCTATTTTCTTCTTCTATCTTCAGATGAAGAAATAATGATCAGTTTTGTCTGTTTCTCCCTGGTCACCGCCACAAACAATTTGTGATGATCCCTAAAGAATTTCGATAATTTTACAAGACACAGGATGGCGAATAAGAACAGATTGACCAAAAAAATACTTTTGAAGTCTCCCCACCATCTTCAGTTAACTCTTATTTTTTGGTTAAAGTCTTTATTCTTCCTCTATCTCTAGATGAAGAAAAAATCGTGAATTATTACTGTTTCTCCCTGTCCACCACCAAAAACACATTGTGATGATCCCTAAAAGATTTCGATGGTTTTACAAGACTCAGTCTGGTGATTAAAAACACATTGACCCAAAAAATACTTTTGAAGTCTCACCACCATCTTCAGTGAACTCTTCCTAATTGATAACATTCAATTGATGGAAAGTCTTCATTCTTCTTCTTTCTTCAGGTGAAGAAAATATTGTCAATCTTTCCTGTTTCTCTCTGGTCACCACCACAAACTCATTGTGACGATCCCTAAAGAATTTCTACAATTTTACAAGATTCAGGATGGTGAATAAAAACTCATTGCTCTAAATAAGTCTTTCAAAGTCTCACCACCATCTTCCTTGAACTCTTCTTGAACTTTTCCTTTTTGATAGAAATCTTTATTCTGTCTATATCTCTAGATGAAGAAAAGATCGTCAATCATTACTGTTTCTCCCTGACCACCACTAAAAACACATTGTGATGATTCCTAAAGGATTTCGATGGTTTACAAGACTCAGAGCAGTTACTAAAAACTCATTGACCCAAAAAATACTTTTGAAGTCTCACCACCATCTTCAGTGAACTCTTCCTAATTGATAACATTCAATTGATGGAAAGTCTTCATTCTTCTTCTTTCTTCAGGTGAAGAAAATATTGTCAATCTTTCCTGTTTCTCTCTGGTCACCACCACAAACTCATTGTGACGATCCCTAAAGAATTTCTACAATTTTACAAGATTCAGGATGGTGAATAAAAACTCATTGCTCTAAATAAGTCTTTCAAAGTCTCACCACCATCTTTCTTGAACTCTTCTTGAACTTTTCCTTTTTGATAGAAATCTTTATTCTGTCTATATCTCAAGATGAAGAAAAGATCGTCAATCATTACTGTTTCTCCCTGACCACCACTAAAAACACATTCTGATGATTCCTAAAGGATTTCGATGGTCTTACAAGACTCAGTCTGGTGACTAAAAACTCATTGACCCAAAAAATACTTTTGAAGTCTCACCACCATCTTCAGTGAACTCTTCCTAATTGATAACATTCAATTGATGGAAAGTCTTCATTCTTCTTCTTTCTTCAGGTGAAGAAAATATTGTCAATCTTTCCTGTTTCTCTCTGGTCACCACCACAAACTCATTGTGACGATCCCTAAAGAATTTCTACAATTTTACAAGATTCAGGATGGTGAATAAAAACTCATTGCTCTAAATAAGTCTTTCAAAGTCTCACCACCATCTTTCTTGAACTCTTCTTGAACTTTTCCTTTTTGATAGAAATCTTTATTCTGTCTATATCTCAAGATGAAGAAAAGATCGTCAATCATTACTGTTTCTCCCTGACCACCACTAAAAACACATTGTGATGATTCCTAAAGGATTTCGATGGTTTACAAGACTCAGAGCAGTTACTAAAAACTCATTGACCCAAAAAATACTTTTGAAGTCTCACCACCATCTTCAGTGAACTCTTCCTAATTGATAACATTCAATTGATGGAAAGTCTTCATTCTTCTTCTTTCTTCAGGTGAAGAAAATATTGTCAATCTTTCCTGTTTCTCTCTGGTCACCACCACAAACTCATTGTGACGATCCCTAAAGAATTTCTACAATTTTACAAGATTCAGGATGGTGAATAAAAACTCATTGCTCTAAATAAGTCTTTCAAAGTCTCACCACCATCTTTCTTGAACTCTTCTTGAACTTTTCCTTTTTGATAGAAATCTTTATTCTGTCTATATCTCAAGATGAAGAAAAGATCGTCAATCATTACTGTTTCTCCCTGACCACCACTAAAAACACATTGTGATGATTCCTAAAGGATTTCGATGGTTTACAAGACTCAGAGCAGTTACTAAAAACTCATTGACCCAAAAAATACTTTTGAAGTCTCACCACCATCTTCAGTGAACTCTTCCTAATTGATAACATTCAATTGATGGAAAGTCTTCATTCTTCTTCTTTCTTCAGGTGAAGAAAATATTGTCAATCTTTCCTGTTTCTCTCTGGTCACCACCACAAACTCATTGTGACGATCCCTAAAGAATTTCTACAATTTTACAAGATTCAGGATGGTGAATAAAAACTCATTGCTCTAAATAAGTCTTTCAAAGTCTCACCACCATCTTTCTTGAACTCTTCTTGAACTTTTCCTTTTTGATAGAAATCTTTATTCTGTCTATATCTCTAGATGAAGAAAAGATCGTCAATCATTACTGTTTCTCCCTGACCACCACTAAAAACACATTGTGATGATTCCTAAAGGATTTCGATGGTCTTACAAGACTCAGTCTGGTGACTAAAAACTCATTGACCCAAAAAATACTTTTGGAGTCTCCCCACTATCTTAAGTTAACTCTTTTTTTTTTATGAAAATCTTCATTCTTCCTGTATGTCTAGATGAAGGAAAGATCGTCAATCTCGTCTGTTGCTCCCTGACCGCAAAGTCATTATGCCAATTCCTAAAGGATGTCGATTCTTTTCCCGGACTAAGATGGGATTATGACTAAGAACCCATTAAATTGATTCGTTTTTATTGGTGTCTATTTATGTTGTAGCCTTCGATTGCAAACAACCAAAGAGGTGAGGTGGATGGTTGCAATATCGCATACATACGCATTAACGATGTAGGTTAATTGGCTTTGTATCAACCAGCTACTGTACAAAGATCGTTAAAGCTGAGGGTGTTAATTAAAGTTCTCCCATTCTCTTATGTAGTGGGTAGGTACGAAGTATTCGCGTACGTATGCAGGATAGGTACGTAAAAGCAAATTCAAAGCGCTGACTCTAACTAGTCGTAATTTTACACATTAATTCTTAATGAAGAATGCCGATTCTAATTGAGGCACGCCAACCAAGAGTTATCCAACGAACGTACGTTTGCATGTATGTGTAACAACTTATGGGTGATAAATAATCAACAGCTTATGTACATAGATCTCCAGAACACCAGAACGTTTAGACGCCGAATTGTAATGCAGTGACTAATTGTATCAGAAATTCTATGTTAACATAAATATTATAGATGGGTACCTACGTACATAGCATAGGATAAGGGTGTTAATAAATAATTGTATAACTAAATTGCCTAGAGGTTTGGGCCAACATTTTAGAGCAGGTGAAGCCTCAGACTTGATGTGATGATCATAAGTAAATGAATATTTAAGGGGTTGCATTATTATACCAGGTTACCGACTGAACACTTCATGATTTTTAAGCAGTTTTGAGTGCGCTACAATGTAAAAAATCGCCCATATCACTTATTATTTAATTTAATTGCAATAATTGAACATTAATTAGTAGAAGAGAGATTAAAAAAATCCAGAATGACGACAAATATCTACAAAACTCTAGTATTAAGTATTTATTATTATTAGGGGTGGTTAATTGTATTTTATAAAAAACCCTGTCTTAATGATGTTGGAGATACTGGGGAAGAGAAAGTGCCAAGTACCCTTAAAAATAGTACTTAATAGCACCCCAAACTAATATTTCTAATAATTTGGGAATATTATGGATTCTATAAACCTTTTTTAAAATTGATTATCCTGATACTTTTTATTTCTAATAACTAGTCATTATAATCATAAACCTATTGTTATCTCTAATATTTTTGGTTCCATTCGCTCCCCATTACATCTACAACTTAATTTCCACCCAATTAGAAGTCATTTTATGTTTATTCTGTTAGTTTTGCGGATATCGCTGAGTCTAAAAATATTACTAAAAGAGGTAAATTGCTATTTTAATGAATGCCCTAAATCCTAAATAGTCGTTACGAAAATTAGTATTACAACTGCTATTCCGGAGTTATTACTTCCTTTCAATCTCGTTCTTACCTTTAATTACATTCCTGATTAAAACCTCCCGTTTTTAATGTTTTAATCTTCATAGAACTCATTTAGTACACTACCCACTTACTTACTTACTTATCTACCACCCACAATGTTGAATTTATACCTACAGCAGTTGAAAAAAATATTTATACACCGGTTTAAATTAAAAAAAGGAAACAAATTGAGTCAGGGCAATTAAAAATCGTATAATGGTAAGTTCATGGTTATTTTTAAAAGGGGTAAGAGCTTGTCCCTGTAGTATCTAGCTAAAATTGCTTTTGTTAAAAAAATTTTTTTTAGCTTTACTTGGATGGGTGACCGACTAATATCAATATCATACAGTTCGACACAGTGAGTTACAGGTTGGGGTGCCATCAGTCATCAGGTTTCCCCGGATTTGTCCTAATTTAGAAAAAGTTTTCAAATTACTTAAATTATATTAAAAGGCTGCTAACAATTCTTAAAACATTAAGTAGGTTTTGTTTTGTTTCTTAAGAAGACTAATTTCAATGTGGAAATAAATAAAAATCAGAATTATTTTTTTACTCTACTAAGTAATTAAAAAAAAAACACAGGTAACATGTCCGGGTTCTTAGCATCAATATCAGGGGTTTTACGCTACTTGTCCTGGTTGTCAGATTTTAGAGATGGGGGGGTAACCCTAGTAACAGGACACGTTAAGCAAAAGTCTCCTCCTCCTGGATGCCTAACAAAAACTTAAGAAACTCCACAAGAAAGTATAACTCTATTTTATAAGTATAAGACTGTTTAAAAATGTTACCCTGATTGGGATATAGTTGCAGTTTAAGGTCCTTACTGTTGTAATAAAAAATAAATAAAAATGTACGTTATATAAATAAAATATGTAGATACGTTCTGATATACGGACAGAATTCTTGAAATAGTTTCTTGAAACGTTTAACTTTAGAGCAATAGAGATACAATTCTCAGAATGGTAGCACAATCAATCACTTATAGTAATACTCACCTGCTGACTGAAAAGGAAATAGAATATCGCCCTGACTTCGCTCGAATTTCTAGTGGAAACTGTCAGAATACCTCACAACTCAATACATTAACTCAAGATATATACATACTTACATATATTTTGCCTTGACAGGTCAAATTATAAAAAAAATGAAATATCAGAACCAATACCACTTTATAGTTACCCATTTCTACCCCATACACCTATGTAGGTAATATATGTATATTATATACAGAGTTTTTCAAGTTGATGGGCTTTTAGAAGTATATGAATTAGTAGAAGGAATTCAATTCTGAAACTTAGGCTCATTTGGTTATTGTTTATGCCGCTTCTTTTAAAAATATTTTCAAGTTCGATTTACATCCGGTTATACCGGAAGTCGATACCAACTTTGGTATTTTAAATGGAATGGTATATTTTTCACGCTAAAATCGAATAAAACGTGTAATTCTAAGGTAAGTTTGATAACCAACTTGTACACCTATGACGATCGGTTTCTGAGTTAATTTAATTTATAAAAAAAAATCGCTACCGCAACCCAAATTATAAAAAATCATAACTTCCACAAAATACGACTTAGAGTGTTGAAATTTTTACTAGTAATAGCTGAATATTAGTGCTAACGCCTTGACAAAATTGAATTAAATAATTTATACAGGGCGTTCAAAATAAAATTCTAAAATTGAAAAACTTCAAACACGAATTACCTCGTTTTTTCAAATGGCACCTACTATTTTTTATTTTTTCAATCGATTCCTTTTTTTATCCTCTTTCGATCTATATGGATACTTCCTATTTTATTTGAAAATTTTGGAATAATTTTGAATTATTACTTAAAATAGGAAGTATCCATATAGATCGAAAGAGGATAAAAAAAGGAATCGATTGAAAAAATAAAAAATAGCAGGTGCCATTTGAAAAAACGAGGTAATTCGTGTTTGAAGTTTTTCAATTTTAGAATTTTATTTTGAACGCCCTGTATAAATTATTTAATTCAATTTTGTCAAGGCGTTAGCACTAATATTTAGCTATTACTAGTAAAAATTTCAACTCTCTAAGTCGTATTTTGTGGAAGTTATGATTTTTTATAATTTGGGTTGCGGTAGCGATTTTTTTTTTATAAATTAAATTAACTCAGAAACCGATCGTCATAAGTGTACAAGTTGGTTATCAAACTTACCTTAGAATTACACGTTTTATTCGAATTCAGCGTAAAAAATATACCATTCCATTTAAAATAACAAAGTTGGTATCGGTATGTAAATCGAACTTGAAAATATTTTTAAAAGAAGCGAGCATAAACAATAACCAAATGAGCCCAAGTTTCAGAATTGAATTCCTTCTACTAATTCATATACTTCTAATACCCCATCAACTTGAAAAACCCTGTATAATAAGTAAATTTGACAAAAACTACACATAGGTTCAAAAAAAATTTTCTTATTTTTCTTTAGTACATAAGTACTTTATTTACATTACTAGCAGCAATGGGTAGGATTATATCACACGTTTGATGAAACATTCTAGAATATTCGCGAATAAATAACTATCCAGAACAT
Organism: Agrilus mali; assembly: GCA_029378335.1. Taxonomy (NCBI): domain Eukaryota; kingdom Metazoa; phylum Arthropoda; class Insecta; order Coleoptera; family Buprestidae; genus Agrilus; species Agrilus mali. The sequence continues at coordinate 2,432,467 of CM055655.1, read as the reverse complement.
TCCATAATGATTCAAAACATTCTCTAACTTTTTTTAACATTCTGAAACATTCTTGAATGATCTTCAAGATTCTGGAACATTCTTGAACATTGCCAAATCATTCTGAAATGTTATAATAAAACATTCTGTTACTTCTTAGAACATATTTGAACTACCTGTTGTAACATTCTAAAAAAATCTGCTTCATTCTCATCCCCACTCCGTGCTGTTTGCTGGGTGAGTAGTGACATCAGTAGACGCCTGGCGGGGATGACTAATCGATTGATAATAAATAATTGATCAGTTATCGACCACTGAAGAGTTGAAGATTATTACAGTACTACGTAATATCGCTATTAAAAAATGGGGGTTGGTGGTAGAAGGGTGAAAATTTAGGGTTGTATGTATTTTTTAATGCCACATTATAAAATTATTAATAAAAATTGTCCAAAACATAACAAAAAGTTAGGTGTGGACACTTATTTTATCCTTATCACTCAGGGGTATGAACAATAGAAATTTCCCGATTCTCAGACCTATTGAATATGCATATAAAATTTCATAAAAATCGGTCAAGCCGTTTCGGAGGAGTATGGTACCACTAACATTATGACACAAGAATTTTTTATATTAGAAGATATTATGGTCCATTATTGATTATTTTTATTTTCTTTTTGTTTTAGTGACCTTGCTAAGCTACGGTGGCTCCCATAAATTCAAACATAATGGTGAGTTCAACAATATTTTATTATCCAATTACACAAAGTGCAGGCAATTAATTAATTATTAAACACAAATAATATTTCATTAGGGGAATAGTGAAAACAAATGGAGGGCACAACGAATGGTCTAAATCACTATTAGGTACTTTTTAATTGCTTTTGGTCTTTATTCTTGTTCTGTTTGTAATTACATCGAATACTAACTGCGATAGTGCGGTAGGTACTGTAGATACAAAAGAAAAATACAGAAGTGTTAAAGAAAAGTTAAGACATTGTATTGTATAGTAAATTACATCATACGGTACATTCAAACATACACATATGAAGCTATACGTAGTACGTAGATGTACAGATATAGTAAAGTAAATTTTCCAATGCTCCTGGGCACCGTACAACTTTCCTTACAGTTGTGGATTCGCTCTTTGTTATATGTATGTATATACAAGTATGTGGGACCGAGTGAAGCCCCAGGGGAGTGATTTCTGTGTAGTATGCGGATGCTTGACTGTTCATAAAGTCGAGTAACGTCCTCGGAGATGTGCCGAAAGGAGACCTTACAACATGATAGTGTACAGTGAGAGCGACACAACAATACGTCTGATGGATAATAATTTCAGGGATTCCGCTTGGGATGCAATTTGTAATTTTTCTTTAACCAACTTTCATTCTTATATTCAGCTCATTAATTAAGTAGATGATTATTTAAAATGAGCCGAAGTGAGATTTTCAGCGCCCCTCTCCACTTTAATGAGAATTGGCGAGTTTTTCGGTGTAAGCCGAGTCAAAGGATGCCGCCGTATACACATAGTGCTTAAGCGGATCGCATACGTTCGCTACAATAATAACAATTGATATCAATCAATGTTTGAGAGCATATATTTTAAGTGCAGTAATTTTTTTAACATCAAATTTACCTTCCGAACGATGGCAATCCCACTTTGTTTGTTCCCCCTGTTAAATCCGGCCCTAGTTGAACCCCTTCTCCTCGTTATGTGTCCCTTTACTATACTTCTAGGTTCAGCATAATCTTCATCATAAACACTGAAATTAAAAAAGATATTCGCAAGCATCAGCAAAATAGGTGTTAAAAAAATTCAGTACAGTTTTATGGTTTATTTAATTTTTTTAAATGGGCCAAAGTCGTGTTGTGGGGTTAAAATAAGGGAGTTTGTTTGTTTTATTTTTTTGGGTTGGTCAAATGACAACACATTTAGCTGATGTCCAACGTCCACCGTTTCTATTATAAATCATCCGAAATATTTTTCTGGCGCAAAACGGCTTTCGGATGGGATTTGGAGAAAATCTGCGGAGATGAGACGGCCAATATAAGCAGCGTTTAATGTCAAAAATCTGGCGTCTCGTGTTGGTCGGTGGCCGTTATATTCTGGCTGCAATATCTCGCTCACATCCGGCCGTGGCGTCCGTCGCAACGGCATCGGCACCCTTAGGTCTGACGCGCGGTCGAACGTAATGTGTTTCACTATCCCCTGTCCTGATATCTAATATCCAGGAGGTCATATAGGTCCGGCAATCTAATATGAAATCACATCAACTCACCCTCATCTCATACACTGTCACGATGATGGCCACATAGCGATCCGACTATCCTATATCACTTTGAATTTTCGTACGGACGATGATCGTCAGCCGACGGACGCCTCGCGCATTTCCTACGGGAAATAACGTGACGTTTAAACCTTTACCGTAATTGTTGCCTCGAGCATCTGGTGACTACCATCAACCCAAACTTTCCGACTTTTGCCGGATCGGCGAGGCCAAAAACTTTCTCGTAAATTCCACTTTTACATCATAGCGAAATTTAATGCAGCATCGCTTACTGCTTGAGTACACTTCGACCCCAAATTCAACTGCAAGCAATAAATTTTCTATGGGAAAACTTAAGAAAATTGTTTAAAGGCCTGTTCGTTTTAATCTCATCACTTGACTTATATACATAGATATAAGTGTATATAGGTATGAAGCAATTTTCTTTCATTTTTCTTCTTCGTCGTTTTCGTTTTATTGCCTTGACGATGCGAACTACAACGTCCACGAAACGTTTTGCACGTAACCGGTCTTATGTAAATTTCCTTTAATATTATGTACATAATCAATTTCAGCAGGGAAAAAGTAATTTACAGTCACTAATAATGTATAAATTGGATTCTGTCACGTTCTTAATACAAGGCACGGGTAAAAGGTTTGTTCGGATAGCGTTTTCTGCCATATTAAAAATATTCAAATAAGATCGAGTGAGTTTTCCGAATAAACGAAATTAGAAAATTTATCTTTCGGGACCTCTTTCGTTTATTTTCATTTCCGTTCTCATAATTACAACTGATGAGCGTCGTGAAGAAAAAGGGGTAGGGGTAGGTGGGAGCAAATTTAACCTGTTTCCATGCTGTAAATGAACAGGGAGAAGAGAGAGAAAACCCTTATTTATCAGTAAAGGCTAAAGGATGTATCCATTTGAATAAATTGTTTCTTGCCAACTGTTAACGAACACGAGTGGTATTCTGAGCAAACGGATGTAAGGCTTCCAACATACGAATTTAATGAAGTATTCGTTCTCATTGACAGAGATAAATGCGTTGATTTCGACTTCCAGGTTACCTATTTACAGTCGTTCAACTTCCTTGTCGTTGGAATAACGAGCAAAAGGGGGACCCTATGGTGAATTTGACGATCTCCACCAGGCGCAAAACAACAGGGACTGATGTAAAGCTTCGCAAGCTTTATCTTCTTCAAATATTTACGTAAATCATCTGTTTTCATTTGTCTGCGAGTTTATTGTAAATGGCAGCGTTTCGAAAACTTAATCTTCAATTGAAGTAATCATTCAAACACACCGACCTCTTGAATAACTTGAAGCGATTGTGTGTACCATTTGATAAGCCTCATTACATTATTTAATATTGTAACTTATTGAAATGAGGGTTAGTGTTATTACTGTGGTATCGATCGGTCGACTCGTTTAAAAGAGTAATAAATCATACATTGGTGACACATTTATGAAGAGTGTTTACTCTTGTTAGACATTAATATCAATGGATACAAGCTAGCCCATAAAAAAGAAACGAGCAGGATTAATAAATTATCCTTGTTGTTCCTGTTAAGACCATATCTAGACACAAACAGTAGATGGATAATGTAATTAATTACTTAACTAGATACATTTGTTTCGAATCCAATTATTTACATGTTGTTCAACTTGTCGGGAGTGTCATTGTACGGCTTTAGATTTCTTCCCCTTTGTATACTTAATTTTAACACCCTTTAACTAACATTAAAACGAGATAATTATATATTATCTACAGTTTTTTCTTTAATTATCTACAAGTTAATAACCAAGCAATTGGTACATATAAAGCTGGCGAAAGATAAATTTTAAATGAGGGAAACAGCTTAAAGTTGTTGATGAAAACGAAATTGTAGTTCTTTGCTCGTTCACTTCAAATAATCTCCCTTGAACTGACGAAATCTTATTTGCTATAAAGGACTTCATCCTAAGGGCAACAGAGAAGTTCATTATCCACTTCCTGCTTGCAAGCAAATTTAAGCCAAGTGCTATTCCTACATCCTTCAGCGTCTAATTTCATTTATTTTCCAGACGCAACCGTTCCACTCTAATACTTTCCATGCCCAAGAGTCCTTTTAAAATGTCAACCCATTCCTTGCTCCAGCTTCGTGTCTAATTTACAAACACCTATGTGTGCAAGAGTAGACCGGTGCATTCCTCGACTCAACTAACTAATTAATTAAATGTGTACAAAAGCAAGCAAAATCCTATAGGTAAGTACTACAAAATCTTCAAATTTTCTACAACAAGTGATAGAAGTTTCTTTAAAATTGTCTTAAAACGGGAAAATGACTCATCTCTTGTCTGATCTTCTGGACTTCTGGACAGATGTAGGTACTCATAGCGTCACGTTCAATTGCTTGATACTATCACTTTCTGAACAGACGCACTCAAATCAACGTTCCCTAACTTAATAGCTGACACATTCAAGGAACTATACCCAGCTAATCTATTTCGTTCTTTAAAAAGATGCAGTTAAGTCAAAAATTGTTACAACTTTCAGTCCCTTTCTCTAAATTGACGCACTCAAGCCAACGTTCTCAGTAAAACTCTGCTGTTACTCAGCTGACGCACTCATAGTGCCACAGTAAACTGCCTCAATTATCTTGCTCTGTCTCAACAGACGCACTCAACCATATATTCGTTACAACATTTTAAAGGCGCAGTTTTCCACCTCGCTTTTCCCCACTGAATTACGTTTAGATTTTGTGATCCTCCTTTCTTAAAAACCTCACGCAAAATTTAGCCCCGACGCACACGAAACTTTAAATCAATCTACATTCTGCCTCTAAACAGACGCACTCAAAGTAACGTTCGCATGCGTAGAAGCTTCACGTCCGTTGTCGCTACCAGTTTCTTTACAGGATTATGATGTGATGGCTCAAATCAACACTCCCTACACTACTATGGGCGCGCAGTTTCCTTGTTAACTAGATTAGCTGATACACTCAAACTTTAAACAGACTCACTCATGGCAAAATTTGTTAAAACTTTCAGTACCCCTCTTCCTTATAACTTTAAACGTCTCGTCTTCCCCTTTCTCTAAATTGACACACTCAAGGCAACGTTCTCAGCAAAACTCTGCGTGTGTACTTTAACTCTTCTGTTACTCAGCTGACGCACTCATAATGCCACAGTTAACTGTCTCAATTATCTCGCTCTGTCTCAACAGACGCACTCAACCATATGTTCGTTACAACACTTTAATGGCGCAGTTTTCCACCTCGATTCCTTACTGGATTACGTTTAGATTTTGTGATCCTCCTTTCTATCCAAACAGACGCACTCAAAGCAACGTTCACACACTATTCTGCTCACGCACTTTAGCTGACGCACACGTAAAGCTACAATCAATCTACATTCTGCCTCTAAACAGACGCACTCAAAGTAACGTTCGCATGCGTAAAAGCTTCACGTCCGTTGTCGCTACCAATTTCTTTACAGGATTATGATGTGATGGCTCAAATCAACACTCCCTACACTACTATGGGCGCGCAGTTTCCTTGTTAACTAGATTAGCTGATACACTCAAACTTTAAACAGACTCACTCATGGCAAAATTTGTTAAAACTTTCAGTCTTTCTTCCTTATAACTTTAAACGTCTGGCCTTCCCCTTTCTCTAAATTGGCACACTCAAGGCAACGTTCTCAGGCAAAACTCTGCGTGTGTACTTTAACTCTTCTGTTACTCAGCTGACGCACTCATAGTGCCACACTTAACTGTCTCAATTATCTTGCTCTGTCTCAACAGACGCACTCAACCATATGTTCGTTACAACACTTTAATGACACAGTTTTCCACCTCGATTCCTTACTGAATTACGCTTAGATATTGTGATCCTCGTTTCTATCCAAACAGACGCACTCAAAGCGACGTTCACACGCCATTCTGCTCACGCACTTTAGTTGACGCACACGTAAAGCTACAATCAACCTTCTGCCTCTAAACAGACGCACTCAAAGTAACGTTCGCATGCGTAAAAGCTTCACGTCCGTTGTCGCTACCAATTTCTTTACAGGATTATGATGTGATGGCTCAAATCAACACTCCCTACACTACTATGGGCGCGAAGTTTCCTTGTTAACTAGATTAGCTGATACACTCAAACTTTAAACAGACTCACTCATGGCAAAATTTGTTAAAACTTTCAGTCCTTTCTTCCTTATAACTTTAAACGTCTCGTCTTCCCCTTTCTCTAAATTGACACACTCAAGGCAACGTTCTCAGCAAAACTCTGCGTGTGTACTTTAACTCTGCTGTTACTCAGCTGACGCACTCATAGTGCCACAGTAAACTGTCTCAATTATCTCGCTCTGTCTCAACAGACGCACTCAACCATATGTTCGTTACAACACTTTAAAGGCGCAGTTTTCCACCTCGCTTCCCTACTGAATTACGTTTAGATTTTGTGATCCTCCTTTCTATCCAAACAGACGCACTCAAAGCAACGTTCACACACCATTCTGCTCACGCACATTAGCTGACGCACACTTAAAGCTACAATCTACCTTCTGCCTCTAAACAGACGCACTCAACGTAACGTTCGCATGCGTAGAAGCGTCACGTCCGTTGTCGCTACCAATATCTTAAAAGGTCGATGATGTTGGCTGATGAAAATTTGTGGAAAGGAAGGGACGATGGGACGCCGATGTCCGCCCATGTCAAATCACTTAAAACGTTCACGTTATCGTGTTTATAACCATTTCATTCGACGTCAGATGTAATCAGTCGACGTCGGTCGGTCGAACGTAGTCTGGAACTTTTGGAGCGCGCACACGCAAAATTGGCTTTTTATGTAAACAAATGAAATGTGGCATGTGAAGCGTACCAACGATCCGACGTACGGTCTGACGGCTTCAATTAAAAGTTCTTCCATTTTCCGCGACCTCAAACGGTTTGCTGCTGCTGCTGCTGCTGTTACTCTTCTGCTACTGCTGAAATTACGATACCAGACCGACCGTAATCGTATCTTATACAGGCATTTGAATGGTGAAATAAGTAGTACGCGGGGCAATTAATCAACTATCAGCAGCATTTCGCCTAAACAAAACCAGTTAAGGAAGTTTTACCACCCCTTACAATTACAACAAACACTGCAGATACCCTTGTCGATTTTTTGCTGCATAGTGACATAATTCTGGTTCACGAGATTCTGAATTACCTCTAGCACGATCCGTGGATGCCCACAATATTAATACGTTTCTCAAGGAAAAGCAGTTGTGTGTTAAATTATAATTTGTAACAAGAAACTTTCAGGCTGACGCGCCTGCTGATAATGATAATAAGTGGTAAGACGTTGTTCTTTGTCGCCGGGAACGCAAGATTAGTGGTGATCACGTTGGTCGTGTTGCGCGACAACAGGCTTTGTCTTGGGACAGATTAAGTTGTCTGATGCTTGTAATCTGCAGTCATGTTTGTGCAAGGGATCGCGTGTAGAGCTAGCTACAGCAGCTCTTTCCCTCGAGGGCGAACAAAGATCCGACCATGAGATATGCATGTCTTTAAGGCTTAGGTGCGAATGTGGGATTTGCGGAATGCTGCACATCCGAAACCCATCTGTTTCTTTATACAATTAACTCAAAAACTCCTGACCCATATACTGCTGCACCACGATACAATTTAAAACACCATTTTTAACAAGCAAAGGGATGGATATTGAATTTTAATAACGTTTGCGCCCGTCCTAAAGCTTGCACTATGAGAATTGCAAATTTAAGTAGTGCACCTTTTATGAAACATCTCCAAATTGTACTTGTAGGCACAAGTAGGGCACTAAAGTGTGATAAACTTCATAGTCATTGCTGTCGTTGCTCTATTCGTTCATTAGCGTTACATTAGAGGTGGAAGTGCTGTATTTCGAGCAACCTACTCCGTAACAACTGAGCAAGTGTTTTAGTTTGCTCACGAACTGTGACAATTGGAATTTTTAAATAATTTTTTGTAAAAATTCTTGAATAATTTACACGTGGAAATGAAGTTTGATAAAGTTATATTAAAAATCGTTGTTTTTCCATTTCGTGAAACTTTAATAAACTAATGTACAATTTCATTTTGGGGACACGTGAAATTAATTAATTTTATTTCGTAACGGAATTTTTGATGCCGGATTGAAAACAGTGGAAGTAGCAAGAATGAGTCAAGGGCATTGAAAAGAAAAAGCTTTTATTTTTAGCCGTTCAATCGCCCGCCGGATTAGAGCTTGTTTGAGAGCCACTTTAGATCATCTAACTTTCCCAAACTGAACAGCTTTTCGAATAAAAACCCAATCAAAAACGAACAATAGCAGAACATTCTGGACAATTTATTAAAGTTTGTGCTTTAGATGGGGGAGGTCAGTTTTCAACTGCCTTCATTAATACCTACTTTTTAGAGTCAGGTTTTTGAGCCAAAAAATCAAAACAATGGGCTCTATTAACTCCACTTCTTCTCATTAAAGAGCAAAAAATGAAATATCTATGATATACACTGTTATGGCGATTTGTTGGGGAGTTAACTAAAATATTTATGTTTTGAGGGCCTGCCAGTCATCGCAGCTCGAGTGAACAATGACGTTGTGGCTCCTCTCGACCAATGATATTAATGTAGGGGTAGGGGGAGCTTTCCTCGAGAGCCTTCCATGCCACGTACTCTCTAACAACTGAGCAGGAGTTTCAGTTTGCTCACAACTTCTAAAAGTATTCTGTACCGTCGTAAAGATAATTTTCTTGGCCTTAAAGACGTTTTCTTGTAAATGACGGTAGTTCACCCCAGTCTTGTTTATGGCATATTGATTTTTTATGTCCCATTAAAACGTGTTTTTGACATTTTTCTCGGCTAACACGAGAAACCTCATTTGAAGGCAATTTTCATTAAAACTTTTATTATTACCTTTTGATATGTTCGTAACTTTTAATAACGCCAGTATCATTTCAATGTAACAATCTGTTTCGAATATGAAAAACTCTGTTTTTTATCTCTTTGTCTTGTATCGGTTATAACGCAGTTGCCGCAATACGCACTAATTGCAATAGTTTGAAATTCCCCATAGGTGGTTCAAACGAAATTTTTGAAATTGTTCACTTGTCGACTGAATTAAGGGAAACTGCGCCACGCACCGCACCGTCGTCTGTTTTCGTTTCCAAAAAGTGACAAAATTGAAAATCAGCGTGACTGACTGATACGTGACATTGTTACTAAATTTTATTGCGCATTTTTATTTAATGATAGGTTCCTGGTGGTAGTCCGGGAAAAACAAATCCCACCAAAAACATTTTCATGTAAAAACGTTGCCAAGACGAGTCTACATAGCTTACCCTATGAAAAAGTGGTCAGATCTCATGTAGAGCCAAGATTCTTGATCTATGCGCCCTTACTTTACCAAGCCTAACTTTACATACTCTATATTTTAGTCAAAACATGTGGCTTGCCCGTTTTATTTCACACACGATGAACGAATGCCTATGAAATCTTCGTAACGGTAGCAAAACGGCCAAGCCACACGTTTTGACTAAAATATAGAGTATGTGAAGTTAGGCTTGGTAAAGTAAGGGCGCATAGATCAAGAATCTTGGCTCTACATGAGATCTGACCACTTTTTCATAGATTTTGATTAAGGTGTAGTGTAGATCTTGTAGATTTAGAGCGTGTAGTCTTTAGAGCTTGGCTTTGTACGAGATCTGATAACTTTTTCACAGGGTAAGCTACGTACACTCGTCTTGGCAATATTTTTACATGAAAATGTTTCTGGTGGGATTTCATTTATTTTTGTTGTTAAGTTGGTTAATGACTTTTTAGAGTAATTTGGACCAGTAACTAAAGTAACAAGTAATACGAACGAATTATAGAATTATTACGACGATACGATACGACTACGAAATTACGAATATGAAATGCAAATATTTCCTAACAATCGATCATCATTCACAGTATAAAAATGTCGATAGCGCATTACAAAATATAGTCAGCGCCATCTAGTGAGGTCGGCTGATGTCACCGTCACTATTATACCGTGTTTAAACTTTCACCCCATTTTTAAGAGTAAGGGGATGATTTTCAAAAAAATATGACGTTCATATTTTTTTATTTGTTATAAGTATTTTATTATTTTTTTCATATATCTAGCTTTTCAATAGTTATTACTGCATGATTATGTAGTTAGGTAGTGCAAATGTAGTGCAAGTCTCATACAAACTTCCACCTCCTATTCCGAGGGGATAGGTTAGGTTAGGTTTGGTTTTTTAATTTTTTTGTTGTCTTTGTAGTAATATTAGCTTACATACCAAATTTCAGCGTTCTAGGACTTCGGGAAGTACCTTAAGAATTTTGATGATCAGTGAGTGAATCAGTGACGAAATCGGGGGTTTTTAGACATTAATAATATCTAAAATATAATAGCTACGACATTCAAACTTTGTATGTTTACTGATTGTACTGGTGTCATTATATCTTGAAATTTTTAACTATTTAGCATCATTTAAACCAAAGTTATGAGAGTTGAAAAAAACGACGAAACGTTTCGTGAAAAGGTAGGTGCCCGTGCCCCCAGACTTAATTCAGTTTCGAAATTACATTACATTACATTACATTGCATTGTAGAAATAGTGATAAACAGAATCAAAACAAATCCAATGTTTACATTTTTTATTCTTGTTTCAAATGACCTCCTTTCGTCAGACCGTGCATTATTCATCAACATCAACGAAACTTCTGTACAAAGTACAGGTTGGTTTGTATCTACAGAAAACTTTTGATATTTTCTCGTTCCTTCCTGGTTAAGCACACAACTTCTGCGAGTCGTGCTTCCTACATAGTAAATATTTTACAGATGTTTGGTAGGAGTATATAGTGAGTATGCTAATGCACCTACAGTTGTAGTTCAGAACAAATTCTTGTTTAACCAATAGTTTCTCATATTTGAAATTTGAGCTATATACCTCAACGAATTTCCTACATAAACTTTCCATAGATATATAAACTTCTGAATAAATAATGTACCTACATAATTACTGTTTGTTGTTGTATTTTCCAATATCCAAAATGTTTTAGTGTCTTAGGGGCACATTTTCGGTTTTGGGAAGCTCCTGTATTGCCGGAGGAAAAATAATTTTGTGCATTTGTGAATATTGTACGTGTTCGGCTACGATAATTAAATAAAAAGCGTCATTGACCGTGTGCAATTATGCAAAAAGCGAAATGACAACAAACATGGCACATGAATTTATATTAACGTGTAGAAACACAGGCGGCGGTCTCTCGCTTTCGAAAAACCCCGTCAGTAATGAAATTATTTCAACTAAATTGCTCGTACCAAAGCTAAGCCCTCACAGAACATACACACAAGCTTATCAGTACCTACGTACACACACATACATACATAAAAATACGTTTATACATGTGTTGGTATGACTGGTGTGCCTAATTGATTACCACCACCTGCCACTATCATTATGACAAATGGGCAGAGTCATTTATCGACATCGCGTGATTGCATTGCGTGTAAAAATTGTTCGGTGGTAGCTACCTACATAGCATTCATTGTAAGGTATGGCAAATATTACAGAAGGAATAAAACGCGCCACCCTTATTTAATACCTAATACATACTACAAATATACGAACAGGGTAAAGGGCACAACCATCTGAATACAAAACGGGATAAAAACGTCGCCTGAGTGTGTGTGTGTGTGTGAGTGTGTGTGACCCGGGGCAAATAATAATAACAAAAGGCTCATTTATTCACGTTTTTCTGGCACGAAACAATTAAGGCTATGCGGTCTGAAAATAGCAAATTTTCAATTGGTTTCCTATTATAATGTACAAACTGAATTATCGGGGACAATTACTAAACCTACTCTACTACATACAAAAAATATTCAATTAATTCACCCAATCGCCCCCGCTTTCACTCCACTCTTAATTACAATTTTAATCAGAAATCAATTAACAAGTAAACTGGAAGAATTCTTATCGAAACTAAAAGCGTTGAGGCGTTGTTTCGGTTTAATAAAATTTTGTAGCAACATACCGACATTGTAATTAAATTTAGGGCACCAAAATTTACTCTCTATAATCTTTATTAAGCCAAAAAAAATTAACCGAAATGGTCACAAAAAATAACGCTTAAATTTCTTATTTTAGACTAACTTTGATATTGTGCTTTATAATTAGGTATAAGAATTAATTCTTAAATTAATACTGTAACGAACTGCTTATATCACCTGTCTTTTATCAAATATAACCGTGGAATGATGCCTAATTACGATATATAAGGAATATTTCATTAATTAACACAATCGCCCTTATTTACACTTCACCCTTAATTATTATTTTAATCAGAAATCAATTAACAAGTAAACTGGAAGAATTCTTATTGAAACTAAAAGCGTTGAGGCGTTGTTTCGGTTTAATAAAATTTTGTAGCAATATACCGACATTGTAATTAAATTTAGGGCACCAAAATTTACTCTCTATAATCTTTATTAAGCTAAAAAAAATTAACCGAAATCGTCACAAAAAATAACGCTTAAATTTCTTATTTTAGACTAACTTTGATATTGTGCTTTATAATTAGGTATAAGAATTAATTCTTAAATTAATACTGTAACGAACTGCTTATATCACCTGTCTTTTATCAAATATAACCGTGGAATGATGCCTAATTACGATATATAAGGAATATTTCATTAATTAACACAATCGCCCTTATTTACACTTCACCCTTAATTATTATTTTAATCAGAAATCAATTAACAAGTAAACTGGAAGAATTCTTATTGAAACTAAAAGCGTTGAGGCGTTGTTTCGGTTTAATAAAATTTTGTAGCAATATACCGACATTGTAATTAAATTTAGGGCACCAAAATTTACTCTCTATAATCTTTATTAAGCTAAAAAAAATTAACCGAAATCGTCACAAAAAATAACGCTTAAATTTCTTATTTTAGACTAACTTTGATATTGTGCTTTATAATTAGGTATAAGAATTAATTCTTAAATTAATACTGTAACGAACTGCTTATATCACCTGTCTTTTATCAAATATAACCGTGGAATGATGCCTAATTACGATATATAAGGAATATTTCATTAATTAACACAATCGCCCTTATTTACACTTCACCCTTAATTATTATTTTAATCAGAAATCAATTAACAAGTAAACTGGAAGAATTCTTATTGAAACTATAAGCGTTGAGGCGTTGTTTCGGTTTAATAAAATTTTGTAGCAATATACCGACATTGTAATTAAATTTAGAGCACCAAAATTTACTCTCTATAATCTTTATTAAGCTAAAAAAAATTAACCGAAATCGTCACAAAAAATAACGCTTAAATTTCTTATTTTAGACTAACTTTGATATTGTGCTTTATTATTAGGTATAAGAATTAATTCTTAAATTAATACTGTAACGAACTGCTTATATCACCTGTCTTTTATCAAATATAACCGTGGAATGATGCCTAATTACGATATATAAGGAATATTTCATTAATTAACACAATCGCCCTTATTTACACTTCACCCTTAATTATTATTTTAATCAGAAATCAATTAACAAGTAAACTGGAAGAATTCTTATTGAAACTAAAAGCGTTGAGGCGTTGTTTCGGTTTAATAAAATTTTGTAGCAATATACCGACATTGTAATTAAATTTAGGGCACCAAAATTTACTCTCTATAATCTTTATTAAGCTAAAAAAAATTAACCGAAATCGTCACAAAAAATAACGCTTAAATTTCTTATTTTAAACTAACTTTGATATTGTGCTTTATTATTAGGTATAAGAATTAATTCTTAAATTAATACTGTAACGAACTGCTTATATCACCTGTCTTTTATCAAATATAACCGTGGAATGATGCCTAATTACGATATATAAGGAATATTTCATTAATTAACACAATCGCCCTTATTTACACTTCACCCTTAATTATTATTTTAATCAGAAATCAATTAACAAGTAAACTGGAAGAATTCTTATTGAAACCAAAAGCGTTGAGGCGTTGTTTCGGTTTAATAAAATTTTGTAGCAACATACCGACATTGTAATTAAATTTAGGGCACCAAAATTTACTCTCTATAATCTTTATTAAGCTAAAAAAATTAACCGAAATCGTCACAAAAAATAACGCTTAAATTTCTTATTTTAAACTAACTTTGATATTGTGCTTTATTATTAGGTATAAGAATTAATTCTTAAATTAATACTGTAACGAACTGCTTATATCACCTGTCTTTTATCAAATATAACCGTGGAATGATGCCTAATTACGATATATAAGGAATATTTCATTAATAAACACAATCGCCCTTATTTACACTTCACCCTTAATTATTATTTTAATCAGAAATCAATTAACAAGTAAACTGAAAGAATTCTTATTGAAACTAAAAGCGTTGAGGCATTGTTTCGGTTTAATAAAATTTTGTAGCAATATACCGACATTGTAATTAAATTTAGGTCACCAAAATTTACTCTCTATAATCTTTATTAAGCTAAAAAAATTAACCGAAATCGTCACAAAAAATAACGCTTAAATTTCTTATTTTAAACTAACTTTGATATTGTGCTTTATTATTAGGTATAAGAATTAATTCTTAAATTAATACTGTAACGAACTGCTTATATCACCTGTCTTTTATCAAATATAACCGTGGAATGATGCCTAATTACGATATATAAGGAATATTTCATTAATAAACACAATCGCCCTTATTTACACTTCACCCTTAATTATTATTTTAATCAGAAATCAATTAACAAGTAAACTGAAAGAATTCTTATTGAAACTAAAAGCGTTGAGGCATTGTTTCGGTTTAATAAAATTTTGTAGCAATATACCGACATTGTAATTAAATTTAGGTCACCAAAATTTACTCTCTATAATCTTTATTAAGCTAAAAAAATTAACCGAAATCGTCACAAAAAATAACGCTTAAATTTCTTATTTTAAACTAACTTTGATATTGTGCTTTATTATTAGGTATAAGAATTAATTCTTAAATTAATACTGTAACGAACTGCTTATATCACCTGTCTTTTATCGAATATAATCGTAGAATGATGCCTAATTCCGATATATAAGGAATATTTTATTAATTAACACAATCGTCCTTATTTCCACTCCACCCTTAATTATAATTTTAATCAGAAATCAATTAACAAGTAAACTGGAAGAATTCTTATTGAAACTAAAAGCGTTGAGGCGTTGTTTCGGTTTAATAAAATTTTGTAGCAACATACCGAAATTGTAATTAAATTTAGGGCACCAAAATTTACTCTCTATAATCTTTATTAAGCCAAAAAAAATTAACCGAAATCGTCACAAAAAATAACGCTTAAATTTCTTATTTTAGACTAACTTTGATATTGTGCTTTATAATTAGGTATAAGAATTAATTCTTAAATTAATACTGTAACGAACTGCTTATATCACCTGTCTTTTATCACCTATAACTGTGGAATGATGCCTAATTACGATATATAAGGAATATTACATTAATTAACACAATCGCCCTTATTTCCACTTCACCCTTAATTATTATTAATTCTTTCTACGTTCACTTGATGGAAACTCATTTTAATACTCAGTAAGAAATAAAACACTAAAGTTTCCACAAAATTTGTTTAATTTACTTAACAATCGTTTCGCCTAACTTAGGCTTCTTCAGAAGTAATACATTTAAACTAAAGATTAAGCTAAGCTACTTATATATGGTTTAAGAATTAGGGCGGGGGTGAATAAAGTGGTTAAGTAGTGGTGAATTATTGAGATCGATTTGGTCGTTCAGGAGGATATTGATATTTTTAAACTTATTGATTTCTAGAGATTCTAGTAAAGATAGTCTAAGATTTTTATTTTCTACATGTAGGATTTCAAAATTATCATTAAAGGTATGTTCCTCTTCATTAAGGTGTTTGGCGTAGTTTGAATTTAGTTTATTATTTTCGTAAGATTTTTTACGTTCATTTATTCGTTTTTTGAATGAACGTCCCGTTTGACCTATGTATATATAGTTACAAGAGTTACAAGTTAATTTATACACCCCTGACTTATCCTCTTTATTGACTTTATCTTTGTTATTTTTGATATATTTGCCCAGGGTATTTTGCGTTTTATAAGCTACATTAACATTATTTTTCATTAAGTATTTTCCTAAAAGCTCAGAGGGTTTATTTAAATATGTAATACTTTTATAAATAGTTTTTTGGTTAGTGTTACAGTAGGGATATACATTTTTTATAAATTTCTTATATTGTAGTTTTGTAAGTAAATTATCAATTATTTCAGTTTTAAAAGTTATTACAACAGGCAATTTGTTTTATTATATTTAACTCTTTTTTAAAATCTTTAGTATCTAAGGGTGTATTTATAAGTCTATATAACATTGAATAGAAGGCAGACATTTTGTGTTGATTCGGATGACATGATAGATTATTGATAATAATGTCTGTATGTGTTTCTTTATGGTAGATAGCAAAACTATGTTTATTATTTTTTCGAGTGATAGTTAAGTCTAGGAAATTAATTTGTTTATCTATTTCTAATTCAATTGTAAATTTAATGTTATTGTGAAAAACTATTTATAAAAGTTTTTACATATTTAAATAAACCCTCTGAGCTTTTAGGAAAATACTTAATGAAAAATAATGTTAATGTAGCTCATAAAACGCAAAATACCCTGGGCAAATATATCAAAAATAACAAAGATAAAGTCAATAAAGAGGATAAGTCAGGGGTGTATAAATTAACTTGTAACTCTTGTAACTATATATACATAGGTCAAACGGGACGTTCATTCAAAAAACGAATAAATGAACGTAAAAAATCTTACGAAAATAATAAACTAAATTCAAACTACGCCAAACACCTTAATGAAGAGGAACATACCTTTAATGATAATTTTGAAATCCTACATGTAGAAAATAAAAATCTTAGACTATCTTTACTAGAATCTCTAGAAATCAATAAGTTTAAAAATATCAATATCCTCCTGAACGACCAAATCGATCTCAATAATTCACCACTACTTAACCACTTTATTCACCCCCGCCCTAATTCTTAAACCATATATAAGTAGCTTAGCTTAATCTTTAGTTTAAATGTATTACTTCTGAAGAAGCCTAAGTTAGGCGAAACGATTGTTAAGTAAATTAAACAAATTTTGTGGAAACTTTAGTGTTTTATTTCTTACTAAGTAACCCTTAATTATTATTTTAATAAGAAATCAATTAACAGGTAAACTGGAAGAATTCTTATTGAAACCAAAAGCGTCGAGGCGTTGTTCCTGTTTATATAAATTTTGTAGCAATATACCGACGTTGTAATTAAATTTAGGGCATCAAAATTTACTCTCTATTAAAGATTATAGATTATAAAAAAGAAATTAATTAAGATCCTTAAATAAAATAATTTTTTCATTTCTAATTTTTGAGTAGGTACCTGCCTGTTTTTTTTTTTAACAAAAATTCTTTGTCAGTTTATAATGAACTGTTTATAATCCCTTAAATGAAGTTCCTTTACATATTTATAAGAGTACTGGAAATTTCTGATTATTTCTAGAAGCTTCATGTAACTTCCTGTTGTCGTGCCAGTATTGAGGTCATAGTTTATGTCCCTAGTGCCTTCCGGCCTCTTAAAAGCACCGAAGCTGCATACGATACCGGTTGCCGCCTGCGAAGTCGCCAAAGAATTTTTTTAGTTTTTATTAAAAACACACGAATTTTTTATCCAAACTGAAAAACAAAAACTTTATCCCACAAGATGAATCATCTCACGTTCTTGTAGAAATTAGTAGAGTTAGGGGTAGTTTTTCCATCAGGTGGCATCAGCATTTTAATCATTTACTCCTTTCGATACCTTCAGTTTAGCGATTTGTAAAATCGAGAGATTTATCTGTATAATGATCTCGATAATTGTTGCTGTAAATGGAGCCTTAAGCGGGGGTGATTAAATGGTTGTCACATCCAGCGAGCGAGGATTTTTCTGGCTAAAACAAAACGGCACGGACATCGGCAGTGGAAATTGCTCACCCGGCCCGGCCTGAGGGTTGGTCGGTCGGTCTACAATAAGTAGAAAGAATAATCGAACTCGGAGAAAATGCGAAAAAGAGAAATAACGTGACTGAAAGTTTGGCACAATACGCGGCCTGCTCAGGGCTGCATTTAATCTTGTTTTGAAAACAGCTTAGGACGCTCAGCACGAAACTCACTATCTAGACGACATTGCAATTCTACAACATAACTTCTAACTTTAAAAAAAAAAGGGAGTAAATGTGGATACCAGTTGAAACGATTTTATTTTACGTTTAATTAACATTAACTCTGAATAAGCTCCTCTTCAGTCTTCTTTAGGAATCGTGGGAATGGGTGGGTGGTGGTGGTTGGGGGAAAAAATAAATGAAGACGGAAGAGAATTGAAAGACTATCTGTGGAATGTTACTTTCCCAGCATTTGCCTAAATGATCTAAGGAAATCACAGAAAAACTTGCCTTAGAATAGAACCGGTGACCTCCCGAATGCAAAGCAATGATTTAAATGACTAAACTATGCCGCTCGGTTTTTTAGCCGAAAAAAATCTAACCTCCGCCCCCTGATTCCAACCCTCGATGCACCACTGTAAAGACCTCAAATCCCACAACATCTATTATGGGTACTAAGCAGTAAATTTTTTGAATCAGTTTTGATAAGATTGTGTTGCAAGATATTTTATAAAATGCTACATTCGATATTTAGTGGATCTAATAAATATAAATTGTTTTCTTTTTTGAGGGGGCATTATTACTACTATAAGTTTGCTTCGAACGCAAAAGTTTATGTTACGTGTTGTACCGAAACTTAATTCAATGCTTTTACCGCTTCCATTCATGGAGCTCGGTTTTATTATCCTCTTTCATACAACTGGCGGACACGCTAACGAGCCATCGTCATGCCAAGACCTCATGGCCGCGGTGCCACCACGAATCGCATACTATACTATTCCTGTACTAAATTTGGGAACGAAAATCTCTAAAAGGAATTACTACTTTCTTTCCTACCCACCTATCCCTACTAACATACTTACATAAAAATCGGTTTGTACTCAACTTTTCATGAGGGTTGTTAAATAATATAGATATTGGCTTGATTTTGACTTATGGTGAACCCCTAAGTAGCAAGACATGCTCCTAAGTGAACGTCACCCGTTTTACTACCCCACCCTAACGTCATTGTAATCTTCTATTCTTAATTTTTACTGAGTTTTTCATGAGAGGGATAAGGGTTGTTAAATAATATCGATATTGGCTTGATTTTGACTTATGGTGAATCCCTAAGTAGCAAGACATGCTCCTAAGTGAGCGTCACCCGTTTCCTTACCCACCATAACGTAATTGTAATCTTCTATTTTGAATTTGTACTGAACTTTTCATGAGAGAGATGAGGGTTGATAAATAATATCGATACTTGCTTGATTTTGACTTATGGTGAACCCCCAAACAGCAAAACATGCTCCTAAGTGAGCGTCCCCCGTTTCACTATCCACCCTAACGTAATTTTAATCTTCAATTCTGAATTTGTATTCAACTTTTCACGAGAGAGATAAGAGTTGTTAAATAATATCGAAATTGGCTTGATTTTGACTTATGGTGAATCCCTAAGTAGCAAGACATGCTCCTAAGTGAGCGTCACCCGTTTCCTTACCCACCCTAACGTAATTGTAATGTTCTGTTCTGAATTTGTACTGAACCTTTCATGAGCGAGATGAGGGTTGTTAAATAATATCGATACTTGCTTGATTTTGACTTATGATGAACCCCTAAGTAGCAAGACACGCTCCTAAATGAGCGTCACCCGTTTCACTACACTAACGTAATTGTAATTGTGGCCCTATAAGATATTATATTCAGAAACCGAATGCTACAAATATTTATTAGAAATGAGTTGATGCGGGGATGCAAGAGGACTTTTAAAATGTTACAATTGCCCTTTTTAAAGATATATTTTTGTTGCATTCGGTAATTGAATTGGGTGGTTTCGAATGTTCGTTTTTCATGTCAGTGTGCCGGTTGGTGTTTTTTTTTTGTGAAACGATAGAAAGAAGGAGAAAGATCTCTTTTAAAATCGGTAAAATAAATTGACGAATATCGATTGTGGTGGCATTTTCAATTTATATTCGGGACGCGACCGCCGAATGCGGCCGGGTATTTATTTAAACGCCTGTGAAGTTTTTGCGAGCGTCCGTGTAGCCGATTCGCAAGACAAACATTGACAAGCGACTAGCGAAAGATAAACAACGTTAGCTAACGGAGGAATTTATTAAATTCCCTTGTACACAGACGAGACAAATTCTATGTAAAACAGACCCGCGCAAACACATCGTTATTCTTCTTGACATGTCAATTTTAATTCGGAATAACGTTTAACCTCCCATCTCGTACGTCGATCTCATAAAAATTTCATCAAACTAGAACACTTTTTATTCTCTTTTTACAATAACAAAGCTTTCATTAATATTTAATAGCTGGGCGAATGCCAGCGAAAAAATTTCCCAACTTCAAAACAAAACTTTTATCAAACACTTTAGAACAATAAATCTAAATGTGTATAAGATTGTTTAAATTTGTACGAATTTTCCTATGCCAGTGCAGGATACAGGTAGCAAGGTACAAGGCTTATATTTTGCAATGCTTCATTTTATTGCCTCCCGACACACAGGTACATATATGTATAAATGTATGAGGTAGGTATACGTACCTATGTATCTCTAGTATACATCAAATTTGCTTTACTCTGGTTCCACGGGCCATCGTTTTTCTATCTAGTACATCGCATGTTGTGTCAGCATTATCTTGAACGGTTTATTTTTATTACGGGGTGATATCGAGGGTTTATAGTTCATAGAACGCACCACCATTTTGATTAATGTTAGCTACATGCTTATACCTTTATATTTAAACAGATAGAATGTTTAATAATGAACTATTGGGGCTGTTCAAATTACAAAACAAAAGAAAATTATCACAGTTTGTAAATAATAATAATAATGGAACACTTAGTCCAGTTCTCCCCAGAACGATTGTTCTTTTTCATTAACCACATACACTACAGTGGCTTACATTAGATTTTAGTTGGGGGAAGAGCTAAAATAATAACACACATACAATAATTGTTATAGTTACAGCTGGGGTGCAAAGAATTCCTTTTAAAATTCTGGAACTTAAAGAATGTAACAATGTTTCACTTATTAATTAAAATGTGACCAAAACATTAAATTTTTAAATTTTTGCACAAGTTATTTAATTATTTGTTCAGTAATTCGATGATAATACGTTTACTTTCTGTCCCAATATCGAGAAAAATTAATTGTAAATGTCATCAAGACGGGTAGTACATAGTTAAGCATGCGCACGAGCCTGAAACGAACGCGCAAGGTATTGTGGTACATCCTAATATACAAACAGTTCTAGAAATATTGACCTTACTTACATGTATCTTACAATTCTTCGTTAGTAGTCTAATATTTCTTAATTAACTGATTATTTTTTTTAAATGCGCATTTATTCACTAAAAGAAATCCAGGATGACAACAAATGTTTACAAAACTCGAGTATTCAAACAATATTAAGTAGTGTTAGGGTTCGTACCTAATATTGGATCAACCTTTAGTTTCCTCATTTTTAGGACGAAAGACAATTGTTTTATTTCTCATTGGGATAGTTTTCAGTCGTTCTTAAGACCCTGATGCATTTGTGTCCACATTTTTAAGCACTTATTGAATTTTTCCTTACATACCTAAGCATAAAGCATTTCGAAAAGAAGGATAGATACAACAATGCTTTCAGTGAGTGATACGAAATACAAAGAGCTTGAATCACATTGCACCATTGTTGTGTGCTTCCTTCTGTTAAACTGATTTTTACGTTTCTGCATTCAAAGGTATTGATACATAATATATAAGCAACGTTTCACGTATTGTGTTGTAGACATCTCTGTAACGGTTTGAAGTGTTTCCTTTTAATCTTGAATGAAAATAACTCAATTCAATTCAATTGTGAAATATGTGAAATTTTGCAACGTTCACAACAATATAAAATTCATAATTTATTTACAATATCATAATATAACAATATTATTGAATGACATTATTAGTGGTAACGTAGAGGTATCTCAAAATCTGATGAGCAGTAAAATAAATGCAAAATAGCTGCCAGTTGCCAATGCTTGCGAAATTAAAAAGTAAATTTATAAGGGTCGTGACTAAGAGGTCATTACTCAAAAGTCAATTCGTTATTTATCCGAGTTTTGTGTAGTAGGTACTTACCTTAAAATTTATTCGTTTCTTTGTAGGTAGTTAGTTAATTCGTTTGTTGAAAAGTGTTTGTATAGCTCGTTCTCGGGTTAACTCGTAAATCGGTTTAGTGCCTTTCCCTTCGCAAAGGGCTACATTCTCAATAAGTATCTTGTAAGCATTAAGTCTTGGCTTTTATAGTTGTTTTAATACCTGTTGTAGCACCGTATAATTTCCGATAACTTCTTCCAAGAAGTTTTATTAGCAATTTCGTTTTTCTATAGCCGTGTCCTGATTGTTTTTTTTGAAGGAAGCGTGTTCGGTTCTTTACCAGAATTAAGATACCGATTTATGGGCTTCGCAAAAAACAACCCATCAAAATAAATAAAACTAAAGACAGGCGTGTACATTCAAAGTTAATTAGTTTCAGTGTAGAGTGTAGAGAAGCCGAATAAACAACCCAACCTGACCCAGCTAGACATAACATGACCTCCAACCTAACTATTATTCATATTTTTATTTGAATGTAGGTCTGTAAGCCTACCTGACGTAACCTAGCCTCCATCATCGATATTATCAACCCTTGACGTATACAACTAGCATTAAGAGTAGTCTTAATCACCCAATATGTGAAAACAGAGAAAATAAGTCGTGCTGTGGTTGTTAATAGCTGGAGTAATATCAAAAATTGAAAAGGGTGACGAGTGATGAAGTCTCTTAAGATCATGGTTTGAATTTAAACCCAATATCAGCTTTTAATCTCTGATGTAATATGTTAAGGGTCTTTAGTGTACTGATGAGAGCTACTAAGTTCGAAATCCCTAACTCTAGAATTCAGCACATAAAGTTTTTAGTTTGTTTTATTAACGTAGATATTTTTTCTTTGGGTGTAGGTCAGCAACCTGTTTAATTTGAGAGACTGTGATGCATAATGTGGTTGGGTTAAAAACGAATATAAAAAAAAAGATGAGGGTGTCTGTACCATCCATTTGTTCTGTGACACGGCGCCATTCATTAAAAGGCTTCCCGAGTCCCGTTTTTTAAATAAGCGCGACGTATGTGGCCCGAGGCACGTTAATTTATGCTTGTCAGACATTTTTGACACGCGGTTATCAGGAAACTTTGCCCTGCAGTCACTGCACAGAATGAATGTATAGGTACGTACCTACATTATAATAACAATAATACGAGTAATAAAGGAAAAAAAAGTATGGACTACTCGGAACGTGGCAATATTAAAAATCCGTAAAAATGTATAAATGTTCAAAATTTAATCAGTTATTAGCTATAGATCGACCACATCAATCTCAATTGTCTGCAATGAAGGCGGAGTCAAGTGTTTTCCTGACGACACCACCTGCATTGGGCCATTCGCTAGAGGCGGAGCTTATAGGTAATCGACCATTTATTTTAATCTCCTCCAATGAGAGGTTGAAATACGTCTGGTATCCTTAGTGAAGACGATAACAATATACGTCATCTCTACGTTACGCCCTCATTATGGATCATTGACATCCTTATGGTTCTGTATCATTGGCCTGTTTTAAAAGAATTTCTAGAACCAATGATCTGTTGATATAATTGGTGAAGTAAAGAAAATTTATCGATTTAATCATCGCCCCTTGGTTGTATTTTAATAATTATATGCGTCCCTATTTTATTCAGGGCTATTTAAAAAGCACTCAAATCAGCAACTTTGTTTTAGAAATATTGCCTTTCCATTGAGGGGAGTTTTTACCTTCTTTCTCAAGGGACGCCTTCCCCATCCTCATCGATTTTCCATGCCATCTTATACATGCGACGAGTTCTTTAGTTCTGATCGAGGCCCTTCAATCTACCGAATTTGCGTATAATTTTTTTCTCCAGGGAGAATTTACTTCTGCACGTAATCTTTTTGTATGCCTTTGGGTATTCTTTTTAGTAAGCTAATACGATTATCGCTCTTTACTGCTCTACCTTCCCTCCAGTTTTTACAACTTTTCCATCCAGTCACTACCCGAGACGCTCTCCGAAAAGATACTCTCAAACTTTTATCTTTACTACGCATATTTTAAATATAGCTTTTCAACATATAAATATTTATAGTGACTTCCAGACGTTTTCATCCCTCATATTACAAGAAAATCTAGTTATGCCTGCTACTGATATTTACTTTAACATTTGTTTATTCTTAAAGTAAATGTTAAGAAAATACTCTTAAACATTTTTAAGGAATCATATCATATAATTTTAATAACAACTTTAACTAAATCATTTTTTGTTGGCATTTTCCAGAATTTACTTCTGAATAAAAAAACTTTTTTTAGAACGACACGCAGACCTTTCAAACTGTATAGGTTATGTTCTTGAACTTATTGACTACCACACTTCTAAATTGCAAAAATACATGACAGTATTCCTGAACTATCCTATCGTAAAGAAAATACAAATAATTAAATATCTGCATGAAGTAATTTAATTGTAAAAAAGCATCTGCAAAATATTTTCCAGAAGTTATTCTCTATACAAGAGGAATGTTTTTAGAACGACACGTAGAACTGTCAAACTGTACAAGTTATGTTCTTGAAGTAAATGTTTTTAAAATTACTATCACATTGCTAAATTATAAAATTAATTTACTGTATTCCTGAACTATCATATTGTAAAGAAAATACAAATAATTAAATATCTGCATGAAGTAATTTAATTGTAAAAAAGCATCTGCAAAATATTTTTCAGAAGTTATTCTCTATACAAGAGAAATGTTTTTAGAACGACACGTAGAACTGTCAAACTGTACAGGTTATGTTCTTGAAGTAAATGTTTTTAAAATTACTATCACATTGCTAAATTATAAAATTAAATTACTGTATTCCTGAACTATCATATTGTAAAGAAAATACAAATAATTAAATATCTGCATGAAGTAATTTAATTGTAAAAAAGCATCTGCAAAATATTTTTCAGAAGTTATTCTTTATACAAGAGGAATGTTTTTAGAACGACGCGACACGTAGAACTGTCAAACTGTACAGGTTATGTTCTTGAAGTAAATGTTTTTAAAATTACTATCACACTGCTAAATTATAAAATTAATTTACTGTATTCCTGAAGTATCCAATCGTAAAGACAATACAAATAATTAAATACCTGAAAGAAGTAGTTTAATTGAAAATAAGTATCTGTAAAATATTTCCAGAAACATTTCTGTAATGTTTTTAGAACGACACGTAGAGCTGTCAAACGGTATAGGTTATCTTCCGTCATATTGTTTTGGTAAATAAAAAGATTAAAGAAGTTTTGAAGGATATTTGCTTATTTATATTTCTGAAAAGTTTTTGCCTAAATGAAAACCAATTTAGTAAAAAGAAAAATCATATATTTATAAAAGCAGTCGCCTAGAAATTCGAAGCCCAACATAATATTCCTAATATGAGTTTTTTTGTGCGTCGGCTAAGTTTTCCTAATACGAAGTCGACCAGCTTTGTCATAAAAATATCGCAAGAGGCTGAAAATAATAAACGTTCACTGGACTGGCAATCCCTTTTTAAATTAACTTTCAGCGTAATATCGAACTTGATTTCCGATGTGGAGTGGGATTTTTTCTCTGCTCACCTTTCACCACCGGTAAAGAAAATTTCAAATCAATTTTTGTTAGATTTACCTACGTCATATTTTTATTCGTTAAAAGATTTTAATTTCGCAGTCTCAGGGGGAGTTCGAAATATTAAATTCCACTTTACTTTATGAACTACGAATTCACCTCAAAATTTCTTACAAATTTTTGTTTAAAGATTCCTAATTTTCCCAAATTTAAAGGGGTGGCTCAATAGGTACCTAATTTTCACAATGTAGCGATGTCGAATTTCTGTAGAAGTTTAGGTCTGTTCTAGAGGGAGAAAAGGACCGTAGTGAATAACAATTTTTTCATTAGTCACTTTAGTATTGGTTAATTATCATTGTGGCGTGCCTTCGGGGTTTAAATTTTCGTTTATGAATGCAAGGAGAGGAGGAAAATTTGAATATCCGAGCCGTAAATTTATATAAACATGTACATACATTTTATGTACACAGTCCCTCTAAGGGGGTCAAACGTCAGGATTAATTACGCTTTTAGGCGATATTGCTTTTAGCCATCAAAAACATTTGTATACTACAAAAGTTTTTCTCCGTATGAATATTTAACAGAGCTGTGCTTTCAGGAGAATCTGAGTTCCTCTGTCGCTTCGCACATAAAAAATTAGTGTGTTCGGCTCTTCAAAATTCCGGATACACCGTAACATTTACTTTCCCCATATCACGACAATCACAACCACCCTTTTACCCTATCCCTTTATTTAAATTAACGTTTATTTTATTATTTTTTTAAACAGTTTTTTTTTCTGTCGCTGTAAAAAGTTCTCTTTGCATAAGCAAGTACCTTAATATAAGTACCTATATATAAGTAAAATATGATAAAGTCGTTGGTAGTATTTAATCCCAAAAATCCCTAAGGTTTTCGTGTAATTACCCAAATATATTTTGAAATTTAATTAGCTAATGTAATGTGGTTAACGAATAAACTGAGTGCTTATTATCAGGCAATTAATAATATAGAACGCGCTGTGACAGCGGGGTAAATAATTTTATTTTGAGTTCATGCCAACATTTAAAGATAAATTTCTCATGATACCAGGTTATACGACCCTAAGGATCATATGTTTGAATTTCGAAGATAAAGGCTCCATTTTTCTGGGGAGTTCTCAAAATTATTTTGGTCGTTAATGTGTAGACTTTATGATTTCTCAGTCGGGTGTAATTTCAGCCCAAAGCTATACAAATGGTTATATACCTACAGGAAAATTTACACTGCATTTGGTGAAATTAAACCAATTTAATTTTTATTACAATATTTTTATTTCTCCCCCAATATGAGTAAGAGACACTTACGTATACGTACCACTCTATGTTCAATTACAAGAATTATGATGAAGAGAAAGCTCTCGAAATTAAAAAAGTCCAGCATCCCCGTCAGGACGTAAAAGTGGTTTAACAATAAAGGTTATCATCATCAACCCGAACCGGACCATCTGCGGACGTGTCTCCATTAAACTTGGGACAATTTTTAAAGAGTAACCAGCATACTTTTTCACATATCAGCTCCCACAGGACCAAAAACCTGTTAAAAGTTTGTTATAAAAGTTGAAAGAAAACATTTGTTACGGGACCCTCACTCTCACACACACACACATTCGCACACGTGATAGTCTTGTCATGATGAAATCGTTTAATCCTGCTGTGGAATTGTCACTGGCCGAAAATAACAAGCGGTCGCCACGCCGGTGTCGGACGTAAAGCGTGAAACAACCTTTGAAATTGAGATGATGAAAGTTGAAATTGGAAACAATAAAAGACACACACACCCACATAAAGACACAAAAAACATATACAGACATTAACAATAAAAAAATAAAGCAAAGATTGTACAAAATGCACTCAAAGGAATGTTTCTTTGATGTTTACTATCTTCAGTGAATTGGGAATATGGAAGTTCTGGTAATGTCCTTTCCACTGTGGCTTATAGAAATTCCTTTGCAAAGAGTTTAAGAATAGCGGTTATACAGAATTTCATGAGTCATTATCTTAGGATATTCCGAAAAAACTTTATTGACAAAATCGCTACCAAAAAAATATTATTTTCATTATTTTATATTATGTCGGTATGATAGATTCTATAATGGTCGGGAGCATTATGGAAACTAGAACTTTCAAAACTCTTTAAATTCTAAAACCATCTACAAAATTCCATAATATATTCGAATCCTTAGGAAAATTGTAAAATATTGTCTTCTGCAAAATTCTAAAACATTCTCAAACCTGAAAAGTTTTGGGACATTCTCGAACCTTTAGGAAACGTCTAGTACATTGTTGAACCTTCTAAATAGTTCTGAATCTTCTCTAAAATTCTAGAACATTTTCGAACCTTCTGGGAAATTCAGAAACATTTTCGAACCTTCTAGGAAATTCAAAAACACTTTCGGGCCTTCTGGGAAATTCAAGAACATTGTCGAACCTTCTAAATCATTGTAGAACCTTCTAGAAAATTTCTGCAACACTCTCGAACCTTCTGGGAAATTCAAAAACATTTTCGAACCTTCTGGGAAATTCAAAAACACTTTCGAACCTTCTGGGAAATTCAAGAACATTGTCGAACCTTCTAAATCATCGTAGAACCTTCTGGGAAATTCAAAAACAGTTTCTAACCTTCTGGGAAATTCAAAAACATTTTCGAACCTTCTGGGAAATTCGAGAACATTGTCGAACCATCTAAATCACTGTAGAACCTTCTGGAAATTTTCTAGAACACTCTCGGACCTTCTGGGAAATTCAAAAATATTTTCGAGCCTTCTGGGGAATTCAAGAACATTTTCGAACCTTCTAAATCACTGTAGAACCTTGTGGAAAATTTCTAGAACACTCTCGGACCTTCTGAGAAATTCAAAAACATTGTCGAACCTTCTAAATTATTATAGATCCTTCTGGAAAATTTCTAGAACACTATCGGACCTTCTGGGAAATTCAAAAACATTTTCGAACCTTCTGGGGAATTCAAGAACATTGTCGAACCTTCTAAATCATCGTAGAACCTTCTGGGAAATTCAAAAACAGTTTCTAACCTTCTGGGAAATTCAAAAACATTTTCGAACCTTCTGGGGAATTCAAGAACATTGTCGAACCTTCTAAATCATGTAGAACCTTCTGGAAATTCAAAAACACTCTCGGACCTTCTGGGAAATTCAAAAACATTTTCGAACCTTCTGGGAAATTCGAGAACATTGTCGAACCATCTAAATCACTGTAGAACCTTCTGGAAATTTTCTAGAACACTCTCGGACCTTCTGGGAAATTCAAAAATATTTTCGAGCCTTCTGGGGAAATTCAAGAACATTTTCGAACCTTCTAAATCACTGTAGAACCTTGTGGAAAATTTCTAGAACACTCTCGGACCTTCTGAGAAATTCAAAAACATTTTCGAACCTTCTGGAATTATCATAGAACCTTCTGGAAAATTTCTAGAACACTATCGGACCTTCTGGGAAATTCAAAAACATTTTCGAACCTTCTGGGGAATTCAAGAACATTGTCGAAACTTCTAAATCATCGTAGAACCTTCTGGGAAATTCAAAAACAGTTTCTTACCTTCTGGGAAATTCAAAAACTTTCGAACCTTCTGGGAAATTCGAGAACATTGTCGAACCTTCTAAATCACTGTAGAACCTTCTGAAATTTTCTAGAACACTCTCGGACCTTCTGGGAAATTCAAAAACATTTTGAACCTTCTGGGGAATTCA
Source organism: Agrilus mali (assembly GCA_029378335.1). Taxonomy (NCBI): domain Eukaryota; kingdom Metazoa; phylum Arthropoda; class Insecta; order Coleoptera; family Buprestidae; genus Agrilus; species Agrilus mali. The sequence goes on along the minus strand of CM055655.1, from coordinate 2,402,629 downwards.
AGAACATTGTCGAACCTTCTAAATCACGTAGAACCTTCTGGAAAAAATTTCTAGGAACAAATCTTTCGAACCTTCTGGGAAATTCAGAACATTGTCGAACCTTCTAAATCATGTAGAACCTTCTGAAATTTCTAGAACACTCTCGGACCTTCTGGGAAATTCAAAAACATTTTCGAACCTTCTGGGAATTCAAGAACATTGTCGAACCTTCTAAATCATGTAGAACCTTCTGGGAAATTCAAAAACATTTCAACCTTCTGGGAAATTCAAAAATGTTTCGAACCTTCTGGGAAATTCGAGAACATTGTCGAACCTTCTAAATCACTGTAGAACGAAATTTCTAGAACACTCTCGGACCTTCTGGGAAATTCAAAAACATTTTCGAACCTTCTGGGGAATTCAAGAACATTGTCGAACCTTCTAAATCACTGTAGAACCTTGTGGAAAATTTCTAGAACACTATCGGACTTTCTGGGAAATTCAAAAGCATTTTCTAACCTTCTGGGAAATTCAAAAACGCTTTCGAACCTTCTGGGAAATTCGAGAACATTGTCGAACCTTCTAAATCACTGTAGAACCTTGTGGAAAATTTCTAGAACACTCTCGGACCTTCTGGGAAATTCAAAAACATTGTCGAACCTTCTAAATTATTGTAGATTCTTCTGGAAAATTTCTAGAACACTATCGGACCTTCTGGGAAATTCAAAAACATTTTCGAACCTTCTGGGGAATTCAAGAACATTTTCGAACCTTCTCAATCATTGTAGAACCTTCTGGAAAATTTCTAGAACACTCTCGGACCTTCTGGGAAATTCAAAAACATTTTCGAACCTTTTGGGAAACTCAAAAACACTTTCGAACCTTCTGGGAAATTCAAGAACTTTGTCGAACCATCTAAATAATTCTAGAATCTTCTGCAAAATTCTAGAACATCCTCTAAACTACTAGTGAATTCAAGATCATTCTCGAACCTTTGGAAACTTCTAGAACTATCGACATTTAAATATTCAATTGCTCAATAGCACGTCTTGACGTGATTTTAAAAGGCTTAAATATGAACATGCTTAGGTAGTTAGTTGGCATCCTAAAAATAATTTTATTAATAGATACAATAAATCATAAAGTAACAAAGAACTGCTTTTAAGGATCATTTTATTGTTAATGTTATACGTAGTTGTTTAAATTCCATTTTGAAACTAGTCTCCGTAACAAACAGTGCTGCCCCGCACACAAAGTGAGTACGACGTCTATCGAGTCCCCCCCCCTCTCTCTCCAACCCCTAACCGGCATAAGTAGTTCACGTTTTAGTTTGTTATTCAGCACATGTGCCGCGTTGGCGCGGGGGTGGCTCTCTAGTGGCGTTCGGGGAGTAATTTTTTCAGATCTTGGTCTACGCTCGCGTTTCAAAGACTCGGGGATAGGGACCCCACGCGCGCAACTGGGTCATGCAGCTTTAAAGCATCCCGGATAGAGAGAGAGTCCAGTTGCGGAAACCGGTTCAATTTATAAAGCGTGCACATAATGGCGAAGGAGCTCATAGATGGCGGTAAGATTTCATGTAATCTAGATTACTGAGAATTTTAAAGCTACATACTACTACCAACCCACCACCCAACTATCTAATGTAGTAGTAGTAGTGGTGGTAGTGACGATGCGACGTCTGCTCGCTCCGCAGATTATGAGCAGGTTTTGAGAGGATTTACATTGGAATGGGAAATTCATTTCAATAGTCCGCTGATACTACTACGTACTACGTACCACTGGATGTCAAACCACAGACCTTAAACTAAATTAGCTTGCTGTCATGATGGCTTGTTAGTTTTGAGAAAGCTGTTTGTGTAAATCTGAGGTGTCGGCGCAATTTAGCTCCTTATTATCTCCAAGAAAAAAAATTACCTCGACGAATTTGTCAGGAAACGAAACTAATTACTAAAGGCAACAAATTCCAATTCTGATTTTATTTATTTTATTGTTATTCGCCAATTCAGACACCTACTAGACAGTCATAGAAAATTTTTACTTAGTAAAAATTTATACCCAACTAATTACTAATTAGAATCGTCAGTAATTTTCTTAATTAGTGGAGGAGTAGACACGAAACGTATGAATGTATGTAGTAGAACAACAGATGTTCCGGAGATTTATGTGCAAGAGAAGGAGGTAATTAAAAGCACTCTTCCTGAAGGAATTTACATCGCGCTTACAACTAATGGAAACGCAACAAAGAAAGTTGCGGAATGGAATTCGGAAATTCCGCCATTGTACGAATCTGTGTAAAGGAAGAAGAGTTTAAGTTACTGATGTAGAATCGTCTACCTATTAATTAATGTTACAGTTTAAAGTTTTCTAATAACGAATGAAAATTCGCATTTGCTTTGCTACCGTACGCTTTGTACGTTATACAGGTTGCGAAAACGAGAACTTTGCCAAAGGGATTTCACGATCAAAGCACTGCCGCTTTGTAGATATGTTGAAGGATTCGTCTTTGTGGGCGTGTCGTCACGCAACTACCAATAGTAGCCAGAAGTCGGTGTGCGCGCGCTACTGTACCGCCCCTTATTAGTTTCTCCTACTTATGAGAGCGACACATGACAAGACCTACATTTTCATATACTGTATAAATAAGTACATAAATTAATTTTTAAGGGGATTTATACAGAAGAAATAAATTTGCTACAGTGTGAAATACTCAAAAATTAATCTATTATAGTAACATCCCTTCTTCCCATCATAAGAAAATATAATAAATATAATATTTTTCCAGGGTTAACAACAGTTGAGATCCAAGCTGTTGTTGGTGGTGCTGCAGAAATACCATGTGATCTCACCCCCTCGACGACCAATGGCTCAGTGCTGCTTGTTGTATGGTACAAAGACGAGCACACCCCAATCTACAGGTAAATTTTCTCTTGCAATTATATTATTTCAATATTACTCATCCCAAAATAATGAATAATGATTTAGTTGTGAGGCTGGAGTGCTTTAAAATCATCTAATTAGTAATTAGTAGTATGAGATATTTTGGTACAATTCAATTACACTATTCCATTTTCTGGGTACCTATCTACGTGACAATCTCACCGCAATTAAGTACATTCCACTGTCGAATACCTACTACTACCTACATACTTGAGTGTAATTTAGAGATAAGTAATGGGACGTTGGTTCATTTTCAGCACCCTTCAAATATTTTCAACCCTCTAAGTATCATATCTACTCTCATCCAAGCTGTTAACTTGTGAATTAAATAATTTTGAAAGATTTAATTAGAATATTATCGAAATAGTTATTTTTTTAACATTTAGTCCCACGAGCCGGGCTCTACTTATGCTCGGTTCTTGTTAGGGTAGGGACTTTCTTGGTGAACCAGAGACCGAGTCAGTTACAGTACCAAATGGGCGGTGAAATAAAGGGAAAGAAAAATAAATTTCAAGGAAACATGTTGAACATAGTTGTCGTATTATTTAATTAGCTACCAAAAATCATTATAATTTGAGATCTTTAGAAAATGGATGATATTCCCAAAATACTCTCATTGTTACAAATGTAAGCTCCCTTCAATTTTTCAATTGCTTCTCTTTTATGTTCCCTTCCCTTCCTAATGAGAAAAACTTAAATAAAAATACCTATTTTATAATCGTTCGTGTCCTGATAAAGTTCCCAAAAACTAGAAAACCCCACATCCTTAACTATTTATTTTCAAGAATTTAATAATTTAGTTCTTCTTCTGTCCTCTTTTCCCCAAATTCTGTTTCTAGTATGTCTAAGTGCCCCTCAAGTCTCACAAAATGTCCCCACATCCTTTTGGTCTTTGATTTACATTGCATCCTCTGTTCTCATTTTTCTAATATCTCCTGAACCAGGTAAACCTCCTGTCCAGATGAACACTCAACAAAATCTTCAGTCCAGACTAGTTCAACGTACATGTCCACGTGTTCTTATCCTGCATTTTTAATAATGTCTAAAAAAAGCTTCTGGCACCCTGTATCTTTCTTTTTCACAATCTCTTCTCATAGTTTTTCCAATAATTCCTGATCCAGAGCCTTCAAATTCGCTTATAGAATCCACTTCTAATAATATCAGCCCTAAAATCTTGAATAGTTCTTGTGGAAGACTCTTCCATTTATCCAAAGTCAAAGTTTGTTTCATCACATTGTATTCTTTATTGTTACGTTGGATTTTTATTTGTTCCTCTCCTATTGTGGCGAACTCTCAAAAAATCCCATTAAACGACTAATTCAGCATACACCTCCACTCATTCCTATCCCATATCATCAATTAATTTTTTTATGAACATTAAACCAGGTTAATCCTTTATCTGTCTCCTATTCTCCAACTTCTGCCCCCATGCCTTCAAAAGGTTTTGACATCGTATATATCTCCGTATTCTTTTTGATTTGCGTTTTTCAACTACCCTTGGATCAGAGTCATCAAATCCGCTTAACACTAAAATCCTGAACATTTTCTTTTCTGGGTGCTCTTTCATTTGTCCACTATCAGTGTCAGTTTCATCACTTTGTATTTTTTACTTGCTGTTAGTTTCTAATTTCAACTGTTAATTAAATTCAAGATTGAAGAGCCCTTGATAGGAAAAAATTAATAAATCGTCCGCCCCTCGGCCCGTTAAAAATCGTAATGGAGCGATTGTCAGCGGCAGTGTTCACTATTTTATCATATAAACGTACGGTTGTGTCGGTAGCGGCGAAAGGGAAATGTACGGGGATCGTTGCGGAGGGTGCACGGGTGCACGGTTCTGCTCAGCTACAGCACCCAGTCTTGCTATTTATTATTTGTCTGAAGCATGCTGCACGGCACTCGAAAGACTATTCGTTTGATTTAAATGCGCTGTTCGCTGGTAAGTGCACCTCCACCACCACTAAGACCTATTTGTTGGCCAACTCATTCATTTCCTTTTAATTTATCCGCCGCCCGTAGACTACCTTTCACCACGGCTGAATTTATTCGAGCTGTGCAGGAGGGTTTCATTAAGCATTTTAAAAACTCACCATTTACCCCACAGTTGTCTGAATTTAAAGCCCTTTTGTATCTTTGATCGTTTTGTTAATTCCATATACGCTCTCTTACAAATTAGGTTTTTTCTACTTACAGCACTTTTAACTAAATTAAACCATAACTACTTTAAAATGGAAGAAGTATTTAACGAAAACGAAAAGGACATCATTTAATTAAATAAATTATAATTTTAAGTAATCCAAATTAGAAAAAAGATACAAAATCAGACAGTACCTAAGTATTTATTAATAAAAAAAATACTAATCATTTTTTAATTATTTTCTTTCTTGGCATCATTTTTTTGCAATATAATTTAAGGGTTCTCAATATTTCGATTGTTTAAGGGTTAATTAGCTGCTCAATATCAATTATTAACAGCAGAATTAATTTTAGAAGCTCTTAATTAACTAAATATTGGCTAAGTGAGTTGTTTTAATTTTTTGTAGTCGATTTGTCCGGCAGTGTCTTACCGTAGATTAGTAGGACATTTGTGTCAGATTTCCCCGAGGAGAAATTTCTCGCACGACTTCGCCTTCCAATTCTGCGAATCTCGAATGAGCGAGAAAAAGAGAAAGAATAAGGTGGAGAGTTAGGACGTGTACACAAGTACACATTGAGAATGTGGATTTAGATATCGTTCCTTTCGACTTATCATTTAGAGCCGGTCTCTTCTAACTCCGCCGAAGAATATACAAGCGACTCATGAGTGAAATATGAAACAGAGATTTTTATCCGGACTTCGGCTGCATTTGATGTGCGCTACTCCTTTTCATTTATGAGCCCGGGGATAACACTAAGCCCGCGAACGTGATCCGTATACGCTGATAAGGAATCCTTGTTATTAAACTAAGCCGTTAAATCCCATTCTATAAATATATACTTATATGTGTGTGTTAATATGTACATAGACGGTAAAAAAGTATTACAATTTCAATTTGATATTGAGCTGTTCACTAAATAGTTCATGAATAAAGTCAGGACGGTTGGCACTTTACTTATCCCCCAAATGATCATAGGATTCTTAAAATATTCTTACCTCTTTGACAATGACCAAAATTTGCTTAAAATATGTAAAGGAGGTCAGCCAACCCTAAATCTTCAACCAACATAATGATCTTATGTGTTTGGACTTCCTGGAATCTCCAAATCCTCGTGGGATTTTAAAAACCAATGTTTTAGACGTTCACTTTTATCCCAGAATGATCAAAATTGTCTTATTACTTAACATCTCAATTAGGCGATCCTATATCTTCAACTTATATTATGGTCTCATGGGTTTGGACTTCCAGGAGTCTCCAAGTCTTCATAAGACTCTAAAAAACAAAGCCTCAGACGTTTATATCTCTCCCAAAATCACCAGAATTGTCTTACAATTTGAAATAACAGTCAGCCAATCCTAAATCTTCAATTAACTTAGTTGTCTGATGTGTTTGGACCTGCAGGTGTCTCCAAATCCTAAAGAGATAATAAAAAGCAATGCTTTACACGTTCACTTTTATCCCAGAATGATCGAAATTGTCTTATTACTTAACATCTCAATTAGTCGATCCTAAATCTTCAACTTATATTATGGTCTTATGGGTTTGGACTTCCAGGAGTCTCCAAGTCTTCATAAGACTCTAAAAAACAAAGCCTCAGACGTTTATATCTCTCCCAAAATCACCAGAATTGTCTTACAATTTGAAATAACAGTCAGCCAATCCTAAATCTTCAACTAACTTAGTTGTCTGATGTGTTTGGACCTGCAGGTGTCTCCAAATCCTAATGAGATAATAAAAAGCAATGCTTTAGACGTTCACTTTTATCCCAGAATGATCAAAATTGTCTTATTACTTAACATCTCAATTAGTCGATCCTAAATCTTCAACTTATATTATGGTCTCATGGGTTTAAACTTCCAGGAGTCTCCAAGTCTTCATAATACTCTAAAAAACAAAGCCTCAGACGTTTATATCTCTCCCAAAATCACCAGAATTGTCTTACAATTTGAAATAACAGTCAGCCAATCCTAAATCTTCAACTAACTTAGTTGTCTGATGTGTTTGAACCTGCAGGTGTCTCCAAATCCTAATGAGATAATAAAAAGCAATGCTTTAAACGTTAACTTCTTTCCTAGAATGTTAAAAAATTTCTTACTGTATGACATACAAGTAACTAGACATTATATCTTTAACATACTTCGTGGTCTCATGGGTTTCGACTTTCAGAATTATCCAAATCTTCAAAGGATTCAACCCTAAATTTTCAATTAACTCAATGGTCTTCAAGGAATCTCCAAATCCTCTTCGGATTCTAAAAATCAGCACTTTTAACGTTCCTCCTCTCATAGAACGGTCCAAATCATCTTACTGTATGACTTAACAATTGGTCGACCCTAAATTTTCAATTAACCTGATAGTTTAATAGATTTCGACTTCCAGGAGTCTCCAATTTTTCATAGGACTCCGAAGACAATGTCTCAGATATTCATATCTTTCTTGCAATGACCAAAATTGTCTTATAATACAATGTGGAGATCAGCTAAAGCTCAATCTTCAACTTGCTTGATGGTTTGATGTGTTGGGACTTCCAGGAGTGGAGTTTCTAAAGTCTCATAGAATTCTGATATTTTCCTAACATATTTTTGGATTACTATGTCACTTCATTGAGTTGGACAACATAAAAACTACCCCCGATGGCTTTCTGTTTTGCATCAATAACAATTTGTTATTGTGTACCTCGCCTTCCTAATTTGACCCTAATAATATAGAGTGTCCAGTGGATATCGCATTTGTTGTAAAGTTCAGTGTAGAGTCCTTCAGTTGTGTATATTGTCAGGTAGCAAATTACACAGTTATTTCCCAAACAAATAGCTACATAAACGTTCAGCTAATTTTAACCTATTAATAATGTATGCACGCTGGGACGTATGGACGTTTACATACATATGTAGGTAATCGTGCATGCTAACAATAACGTAATTGGAATGTGTAACATGGCGTTCAACGTGCAGGTATATACGTAGAGATGTAGATGCACTACAATGTAACGTCGTTGACGGTCAGAATAATGTCATTATTAATTGGTAGCTATAAAGAGGAAATCGGAGTAAGGACTCTCCAAGAGCGACACTCATTTTAGGTACCGAAATACACAATCTTCATAAAAAATAAAAGCTGCACTGTTAATTATTTATTGAGAAGGTCCTGCTTCCACAAAACTATTTGATATTTATGTAGTTTATCATAAGTACATGCCCTCAATCTATTGTTCAAAATTCTGCTTAAACATTAATTTACAGTGTTCGTAAAGACGATGGTATGTTGTAATAATGGTTGTTGGGAAAATTCTTGTCATCGTCCTCGCGAGTTCAAATTCGTCCTTTATTCATCCCAAGTTGAACTGTGTTGTTAGTTTACTGGCAGGATAATTAAAGACCTTCCTACGTTGCTTTGATGCATAGCGTATCATCTTGCATGAGCGTGTCATTCACAAAGTTGCTCTGCCATCCCATTGTGAACGCAGCGTGGTGTAGTTATACACACGTAACATGAAGTGTTGTAGGTACCAGTATATGTATATATGTAGGTGCTCCTTTATTTCTGAAACATCGAGATTGATTTGCAAGCCAACCAAGTTTGCAATTGAGGAGTTAATACGTGGCACTTCACTCGCTGAAGATGTTCCCTTGTAGCGTCGACTTATTGAAAGCGGAACAACAATAAAATACGTACCTACAAAGCTTCAGACTTTGACAAACACGAAATCTACATTTAAACTTTTAGAGAAGCAAAACTTTTTTGGATTGGAATAAGCCTATAATTATATAAAAGATCCTGGAATGAGTTGATTACGAGGAAGAAGTTTGTACCTCGAAGTCCCCGCAGCGACTGAGCACTGAACTTGTTCTTCACTTGATTTATACTGCGGAGCGGTAGGTGTAGCAACGTGGCAGTGATCGCAACGTCCAATCAAACGTCGATGATGCCGCGATTCGCCACGCCCATCGCTCCGCAGTATAAATATCAGTGAAGAAAAAGCTGTGCGCTTAGTCGCTGCGAGAACTTCAAGATGCACGGAATCAACGAAACGTTTGGACGTAATTACTCTTATAGGCCACAGTCTGAATCGTAATTCTAACATACAATGAGTTTTAATTGTTGTGGGTAATTAAATGTTCCATAATTTGTGGTTTTAATGTGAAAATTCCCTGCTGCTGCATCAATAGAAGCTTGTAGCTAGGTACCTTCGTAAAGTTGCCGTAGGTAATATCGCCGTTTTGTTACGAGCTAAATTAAAGCAATTGTTGCAATAATTGCTTCTTTTCGGTCGCCTCGTTCGGTCTACTTTAACGCTATTGCCCGGTTTTACAGCGTTGCGGAAGAATCGTAAAATTTATCCTTTTATGTATTAAAAAATGTGCCCGATTCTTTAAGGTCTGTTGAATAGCAAACGATCTCGAAGTAACATTTTGTTGTATTTTGTATTCTTACATTCTTTTAAAACCATTACACGATTAAAACACAAGATGTATTTTTATACAAAACAGTTATTGGTACCGCTATCTAAATTCATAATCTCAGGAGCCTTCTTCTTTAAATTAAGAAAATTTTAAATGTGTTAATAACTAGATACTAATACAGAATTTGTGGTTGAATTGTTGGAAAATATTAACGTAATTAAGCAAGTTGTTTAAGTCAGAACAAGAGGGTTGCCAGTTGCTCATTATCTTGGGCCTTGATGGAACTTGCACTTTACCATTAATGGTAGTTAATGGAAGTAAGTAATCTGCGTGGTGGCCGTATATTCAGCGGCATAAAATGCTCCACTATATCCAGTTTGCCTGTCGGAGAGCGAAGTTTGCTAACTAAGTTACTCGCTGCTAATATGGAGGTATTGTTGATTTAGTCACTGGAGGCAAACTGCAGCCACAGCGGCATGTTTGGCGAAGGGTAGCAATTTTGCAATCTAACGGCACAGGTCAAACCCTACATACTCACATACATATACAGAGAATTCTACTGAGATTACAAATATTTGAAATGAAACTCATTTATGAATTTACCCTTTCAAGTGACAATAAAATACGTTCTTAAGTTTCTTATGGGAACATTCCTTAACACGTGTCAACTAAAGTATTTAATAAACGACATTTCTGTCACCCTCCCCAGTCAACCCTACTGTCACTTTGTTCTTTATATTGCTTATATTGTCTGTGCAATTTGTCTCGTTGAAGTACAACTCGTAGACCAAATTAAATACCTAAGTCTCGGTCTCGGACGATTGCAAAATGCGAGACTTCTGAAGATCTTGATGCTAAAAGTTTTTCACAACAGAAACCGAATCGTTATTTAATTTTTCCGACATTATTCGTTGCTGTTCTATATTTCTTTCTTTTTTTTTTTTGTTTTAAATATCTGATACATTCTTAACCACTGGAGTTGAGCGAATTTCCTTTACTTGTTTATTTTTTAAGAATCTCCTCTTCGAATTCTTTCATGAATATTTAAATTTTAAATTAGAATTGAGCAAAGAAAAATTTGTAAAATGTTAGAGGTCATTTAAAACGTGCAAAAATTTTCTTATTAATACTAAAACTTCAGTATACTCCCCAATATTTTTTTTCATTTTTCAAAAGTTTTCAGAAGTTAAACTGTTCAGCTGGCTCCTCATTTCATCTTTATCATCTCTAAAACCATTTCTGGCTTCCTTGCAAAAACATTTTGCAATTTGGGAACGAAAACCAAGTTTAGAGGATTGAACCTAGTAAGTTGGAGGATAGGTAGTTCAGCATACACTTATGTATATAGCTACCATCACACAAATTTGATCTGTTAGGACCCGCATCATCCCACAAACGTTTGGGAACTTCTTTATGGAAGGCAAATGGACATCCCCGTCAATGTTAGGAAATCAAGCAGCATTACATTAATTTTGGATCAAACTTTTCTATATTCATTCCACTCATGGTCCATCTGTGTTTTTATATTCTTTGCTCCTTTTAATTATGTTCGAAACAATGGTTGAGGATCCATGATTTGTCTTCAGCTTTCATCCTTAAAAAGTATCCAATCAGTTTTAGGTCGTCCTCAGAAACTTTCAGATGATTTTGGCACACAATTTCCTCAACTCTATAATAAAGTTCTGGTTGAAAATTTGCACCCACAATTTTTTTAAAATGTTTTCATTAGCAGTGGAAATCAAAGGTGATTCTGGAAGTACCTCGTCATCATCAGTTTTCCAACTTCAAAAAATATTGGGTCCTCCCTAGAAACTTTCCGGTGATTTTGGCACACAATTTCCTTAACTCTAACAATGTTCTGGTAAAAGAATTACTACAGGGGAAGTCAAAAGTCGATGTGACAGTGTATCATTAATCCAAAAAAATGTTAAGTCCTCCCCAGCTTTTACTTAGTTTTCTGAAAATTTGGAATGATTTTGACAGGCAATTTCCTTACTCCAAGAGCATTCTGATAGAAGTATGTGCACCCACAGTTTACATTAGCAATGGAAATCAATGGTACTTCTGGAAGTGTCTCATCATCATCAATTTTCCAATTTCAAAAAATATTGGGTCCTCCCCAGAAACTTTCCGGTGATTTTGGCACACAATTTCCTTAACTCTAACAATGTTCTGGTAAAATAATTACAACAGGGGAAGTCAAAAGTCGATGTGACAGTGTATCATTAATCCAAAAAAATGTTAAGTCCTCCCCAGCTTTTACTTAGTTTTCTGAAAATTTGGAATGATTTTGACAGGCAATTTCCTTACTCCAAGAGCATTCTGATAGAAGTATGTGAACCCACAGTTTTCATTAGCAATGGATATCAATGGTGCTTCTGGAAGTGTCCCAACATCATCAGTTTTCCAATTTCAAAAAATATTGGGTCCTCCCCAGAAACTTTCCGATCATTTTGGCACACAATTTCCTTAACTCTAACAATGTTCTGGTAAAAGAATTACTACAGGGGAAGTCAAAAGTCGATGTGACAGTGTATCATCAATCCAAAAAAATGTTAAGTCCTCCCCAGCTTTAACTTAGTTTTCTGAAAATTTGGAATGATTCTGACAGGCAATTTCCTTACTCCAAGAGCATTCTGATAGAAGTATGTGCACCCACAGTTTTCATTAGCAATGGATATCAATGGTGCTTCTGGAAGTGTCTCATAATCATAAGTTTTCCAATTTCAAAAAATATTGGGTCCTCCCTAGAAACATTCCGGTGATTTTGGCACACAATTTCCTTAACTCTCACAATGTTCTGGTAAAATAATTACAACAGGGGAAGTCAAAAGTCGATGTGACAGTGTATCATCAATCCAAAAAAATATTAAGTCCTCCCCAGCTTTTACTTAGTTTTCTGAAAATTTTGAATTATTTTGACAGGAAATTTCCTTACTCCAAGAACATTCTGATAGAAGTATGTACACCCACAGTTTTCATTAGCAATGGAAATTAATGGTGCTTCTGGAAGTGCCTCATAATCATCAATTTTCCAATTTCAAAAAATATTGGGTCCTCCCCAGAAACTTTCCGGTGATTTTGGCACACAATTTCCTTAACTCTAACAATGTTCTGGTAAAATAATTACAACAGGGGAAGTCAAAAGTCGATGTGACAGTGTATCATTAATCCAAAAAAATGTTAAGTCCTCCCCAGCTTTTACTTAGTTTTCTGAAAATTTGGAATGATTTTGACAGGCAATTTCCTTACTCCAAGAGCATTCTGATAGAAGTATGTGCACCCACAGTTTTCATTAGCAATGGATATCAATGGTGCTTCTGGAAGTGTCCCAACATCATCAGTTTTCCAATTTCAAAAAATATTGGGTCCTCCCTAGAAACTTTCCGGTGATTTTGGCACACAATTTCCTTAACTCTAACAATGTTCTGGTAAAATAATTACAACAGGGGAAGTCAAAAGTCGATGTGACAGTGTATCATCAATCCAAAAAAATGTTTAGTCCTCCCCAGCTTTTACTTAGTTTTCTGAAAATTTTGAATTATTTTGACAGGAAATTTCCTTATTCCAAGAACATTCTGATAGAAGTATGTGCACCCACAGTTTTCATTAGCAATGGAAATTAATGGTGCTTCTGGAAGTGTCTCATAATCATCAGTTTTCCAATTTCAAAAAATATTGGGTCCTCCCTAGAAACTTTCCGGTGATTTTGGCACACAATTTCCTTAACTCTAACAATGTTCTGGTAAAATAATTACAACAGGGGAAGTCAAAAGTCGATGTGACAGTGTATCATCAATCCAAAAAAATGTTTAGTCCTCCCCAGCTTTTACTTAGTTTTCTGAAAATTTTGAATTATTTTGACAGGAAATTTCCTTATTCCAAGAACATTCTGATAGAAGTATGTGCACCCACAGTTTTCATTAGCAATGGAAATTAATGGTGCTTCTGGAAGTGTCTCATAATCATCAGTTTTCCAATTTCAAAAAATATTGGGTCCTCCCTAGAAACTTTCCGGTGATTTTGGCACACAATTTCCTTAACTCTAACAATGTTCTGGTAAAATAATTACAACAGGGGAAGTCAAAAGTCGATGTGACAGTGTATCATCAATCCCCAAAAATGTTAAGTCCTCCCCAGCTTTTACTTAGTTTTCTGAAAATTTTGAATTATTTTGACAGGAAATTTCCTTACTCCAAGAACATTCTGATAGAAGTATGTGCACCCACAGTTTTCATTAGCAATGGAAATTAATGGTGCTTCTGGAAGTGTCTCATAATCATCAGTTTTCCAATTTCAAAAAATATTGGGTCCTCCCTTGAAACTTTCCGGTGATTTTGGCACACAATTTCCTTAACTCTAACAATGTTCTGGTAAAATAATTACAACAGGGGAAGTCAAAAGTCGATGTGACAGTGTATCATCAATCCAAAAAAATGTTAAGTCCTCCCCAGCTTTTACTTAGTTTTCTGAAAATTTTGAATTATTTTGACAGGAAATTTCCTTATTCCAAGAACATTCTGATAGAAGTATGTGCACCCACAGTTTTCATTAGCAATGGAAATTAATGGTGCTTCTGGAAGTGTCTCATAATCATCAGTTTTCCAATTTCAAAAAATATTGGGTCCTCCCTAGAAACTTTCCGGTGATTTTGGCACACAATTTCCTTAACTCTAACAATGTTCTGGTAAAATAATTACAACAGGGGAAGTCAAAAGTCGATGTGACAGTGTATCATCAATCCAAAAAAATGTTAAGTCCTCCCCAGCTTTTACTTAGTTTTCTGAAAATTTTGAATTATTTTGACAGGAAATTTCCTTATTCCAAGAACATTCTGATAGAAGTATGTGCACCCACAGTTTTCATTAGCAATGGAAATTAATGGTGCTTCTGGAAGTGTCTCATAATCATCAGTTTTCCAATTTCAAAAAATATTGGGTCCTCCCTAGAAACTTTCCGGTGATTTTGGCACACAATTTCCTTAACTCTAACAATGTTCTGGTAAAATAATTACAACAGGGGAAGTCAAAAGTCGATGTGACAGTGTATCATCAATCCAAAAAAATGTTAAGTCCTCCCCAGCTTTTACTTAGTTTTCTGAAAATTTTGAATTATTTTGACAGGAAATTTCCTTATTCCAAGAACATTCTGATAGAAGTATGTGCACCCACAGTTTTCATTAGCAATGGAAATTAATGGTGCTTCTGGAAGTGTCTCATAATCATCAGTTTTCCAATTTCAAAAAATATTGGGTCCTCCCTAGAAACTTTCCGGTGATTTTGGCACACAATTTCCTTAACTCTAACAATGTTCTGGTAAAATAATTACAACAGGGGAAGTCAAAAGTCGATGTGACAGTGTATCATCAATCCAAAAAAATGTTAAGTCCTCCCCAGCTTTTACTTAGTTTTCTGAAAATTTTGAATTATTTTGACAGGAAATTTCCTTATTCCAAGAACATTCTGATAGAAGTATGTGCACCCACAGTTTTCATTAGCAATGGAAATTAATGGTGCTTCTGGAAGTGTCTCATAATCATCAGTTTTCCAATTTCAAAAAATATTGGGTCCTCCCTAGAAACTTTCCGGTGATTTTGGCACACAATTTCCTTAACTCTAACAATGTTCTGGTAAAATAATTACAACAGGGGAAGTCAAAAGTCGATGTGACAGTGTATCATCAATCCAAAAAAATGTTAAGTCCTCCCCAGCTTTTACTTAGTTTTCTGAAAATTTTGAATTATTTTGACAGGAAATTTCCTTATTCCAAGAACATTCTGATAGAAGTATGTGCACCCACAGTTTTCATTAGCAATGGAAATCAAAGGTGCTTCAGGAAGTGACTCATCATCATCAGTTTTACAATTTCGAAAAATATTGGGTCCTCCCCAGTAACTTTCCGGTGATTTTGGCACACAATTTCCTTAACTCTAACAATATTCTGGTAAAAAAATTACTACAGGGGAAGTCAAAAGTCGATGTGACAGTGTATCATCAATCCAAAAAAATGTTAAATCTTCTATATCCGTTACATTCACAGCCTTTCTCTGTTGTAACTTTTTGAGACTGATATTTAATTGAATCGCCATGTGTATTATCTAAGAATAAGTATTCGTTTCATACGTAGGCGTACCTAATGGCGTGTCAGAAAGTCCCAATGGAGGAACGGTTCTTGGTGACTGGGACCAAGTGCAAAAGTTGTCGCGTAAATCGAGAACATAAGTTTCGTAAGAGCCATCTCTTGTGGCGGGGAAGGGCGTCTGCTGCTACTGATAATGACCGATTTATGTTTCGGAGCCAGCCAGACAAGTACGAACGAATACAACAATCGCGCGGTCTGCATAGCAATCATCGTTATGCAAATCGGTCCATTTGCATAGTTTGCGAATATAATGTTGGCAGTCTTATTTTCAAGATGCAAATGCGCGACGACTGCGTTATACCTACTACCCGTACTTCTCATTCTTTGTTAGATATCTCGAATATATATATTTGAATGGTGAAGATGACGAGAGATTTCTGCGCGTGACATGAAGAGGAATGACGCTGCATGTCTAAACGTAACGACACGATAGGACGCGACGTTTCGCGAGCGGTCGTCGCGTCGTCGTCAGGCACTTTATATGCGGCAACATCTGGCGATACCTGCATCCTACACAAGTGTTAATTGCTTTCGGATACCATGTGGGAATTGTAATTCCAATTGTCACGTACACGTATGAGATTGGCGTACTCTCGGTGGCTATTTTCTCAACTGATTGTTCCATTGAAACGTGTCTACCAAATCTGAACGATATATCGACGGACGGATAATGTTCTGCATCACTGGGCTTTTTTTACTTTCAGCCATCAACCTTTTCTATTAGAAACCTCTTTTTTTGTTATTTTATCATACAGGGGTGTCTTGAAGCTTAAAAAAATTCATGTATGATTAAATGTGTCGCAATAAAATCCTCAAAATATTTTTTTTTTTAACTATGACATAATGAGGGATGACGAGGATGTTGGTGCACATTCCTACTTGTAAGTTATTTTCCTAAATAAAGCATACAACCATCCAAAATCCACAAAACGTTTAAAAACCTAAAACGCGTTTCGACACTCAAGGTGTCATACTCAGTCAGTCCTAGTTATAAAAAAATATTTTGAGGTTTCTATTGCGATATATCTAATCAAATACTTATTTTTTTAATCTTCGAGACACCCCCTATTTGATAAAATAATAAAAAATAGGTTCCTGATAGAAAGGGTTGATGGTTAAATGTAAATGCTCACTTAGAGGCTCACTCTGAATGACTGATTGTGAGTATGACACCATGAGTGTCGAAACGTATTCAGTTAATGTTCCAAAATGCTCCTTCAATTTTCTTATACCTTTTTCCTAAACGTTTCTTCTTCAAATTACAAAATCTTCAGTATTACAAAAAATTTGGTCCATCTGTAGGTTGGATTTTTTCGAATGAGAATAAAATTCTTATAGGTACAAAATATTTTTATTTTACTTAATATTTACATGTAGATACTGGTAACACAATTGAAAATGTCATACGATTAACGAAGAATTCTAAGATGCAAGCATATAAGATCAATGTTTCTAGAAATGTTTGTATCTTTAGATGTACCACAATCCCTTGCGCGCTTGTTTTAGGTTCGTGCGCATGCTTAAATATGTACTACCCGTCTTGATAACATTCAAAATTCATTTTTATCGATAATAGGGTGGAAAGGAGCAAACAATGTGCGAATATATTGAGTATATACGAGCCCTACCCGCTAATAATTTATCAAAACGTCATATAAATTTTTTCAAACGTAAAAATATAATACGACTGAAACGATTTTTAATTCAATAATGACAAACACATATATATTGTATTAACATTCTGAAACAATAAAGTGCATTAAAAAAAATATGACAAGGGACTGCTTAAAAATTGTAAGTTATATAAGATCATGGAGTGTTCAAACATGTTGTTTTTTAATCCCTTCAGCTCATTATTGTTTGACGTTTAGGCATATAATTACATATTTGAAAATCGCTTGTGAAATAGGGTGGTTTATTATATTATTATCACCGTGTCCCATATGTCCATCATTTACGTATGTACTATGTACGTACAGGTAATTCAAAAGCGTTCAAATCCTTTTACAGATTCACTGATACAAACAACCCCCATACATAAATGCATACATACATTCTTGTTCATTTGCACAAAATATATTATCCACCTACACAAATACATACGTAAATTGTACCTAGTATGTTTGTGTATCTGTGTAGTATCTACGTACGATACAATGCTTGAAGCAATTCATCAGTTTGAGTGGCGTTGCTTCCACACAGGCACACAAACATATGTATGTATGTACCTATGTATAAATAACCATGGGGATGAACTGTTCATTTATTACTGTATTAAAAAACACCATAATCCCAGTATACCACAAATACATACAAATATATTTATATATGTACCTACCCATTACAGGTGTATGTAGGTAACAGTTGAAATATATGCTATTGTTTTACTTCGCAAACGTTAAGGCCCGTTCACAATGAAGAAAGACGAAAAACGTCATCACTTGATGACGTAATAATAGACAATAGAAAAACGAAACAAAACAAGTATTTAAATGTGAAATGTAAAAGTTATGGAATATTGGAGTAATTTCATGTGAACTAACTTAATTGAAGATTACGGTGAAGATGCGGACTATTTTTCTTTTAGTATAAACCCCTCCCTTCTCTTAGTGAGATTTAGTAAAAATAGTGAACATGAAATTTACTCTACAGTAAGTTTTTAATCAAAAAAAATTTACGTAAGATTTTCAGGAACCTCCTGTCCCTATTAAATGAAATTTCTTAATATTTTCCTTGGCCATTCCCCCCATTTTAAGCTCACAAATAATAAATCAATACTTCTAAAGCTTCTACGATTATTAACATACACTCCAATTTTGATTGTTTCATTAAGGGTGTCGTGTCATTCACAAATAATTACCCCTACATTATTAAACCTATAATCACTTTCCACATCATATTTCTAGATATAAAACAGGTTTTATTGGTAGGCCATACATTTTTAAGATGTATTGTGGTAGTTAATATTGTCAAATGGTTCCAGAATCGTTAAGTCCCACCCCCATAAAATAATATAAATTACATACACAAACGAGGATATAAAGTAACAAATTCCTAAGTATCTAATGTGTTGGTCACGAAAATATGCAAGTTTAATTATGCTTTAGCAAGATTTAATGGTGTGGTGGTGTACGACCTATTTAGTGGAGGGTTTGAAAGTTTTAATGAGCCATTCACATAGCAGCGGGAAAGTTCTCGAGGGCTTAGCTGAAGGCGCCTGTCTCTCTCACTCCATTGCAACAAAGACTGCAATAAATTATCGACGGGGCCCAATTCAATTAGGTCCACGGTTTCATCTCAACTGTTCGACCATTTAATTGACCAATATATCTGTACTCTTCGATCCGGAGGAGTCAACGTTTAATTATCGAACTCGTACACTTCGTTTCAAACAATAGAACCCTTGTTTAACGCCAATTTTATTATAAAATTACACCCATTTGTCCAACCGTTCCTTTAAACACACCTAAAACGGTTTTGTTTACACAAGGGGTGAAACATTACTGAGATAAATAGTTTCAACTGAAAATGACATCTTAGATGACGAAACTTGTTGAAATTAGAATAAAAACACTTAGTTACAGTAGCAGTAGTTCTCTGAATTTAAAATTCTTCTCATAATGTCCCAATGTTTTTATTACGGCGATATTTTTCTGGCAGTTACAGTCGACACTTAACACTTAAATGTGCTTTATTTACGAATATGCTACCAGAGAAACAAAAGGTTTAAGCTACAAATGTGTACCTACGGAACATGCAACAATTTAGAATACCCACTTATTGTAAACACGAACTAAAATTATTTCGTTTTTAAATTGAGTACCTCTTTGTAATTTTATTTAAAATACAACAAGGCTGAACAGATATTAACGTTTGTAAAGAACGAGTTTTTGATGTAGCTTGCACAAATAATGTTTTAATGTAAAGTACTAACGAAGAATTTTATGATACATGTAAAGTGAATGTTTTTAGAAGTGTTTGTATCTCGAGGAGTACCACAGTCCCTTGCGCGCCTGCTTTACGTTCGTGCGCATGCACAACTATGTACTACCGGTCTTGATGACATACTAAATTCTGTTTTCTCACTTGTAGGGCAGAAAGGGACTAATAATATGCGAAAGTAGTGTTATTAATACCAATAATTAGAATAAAAACACTTAGTTGAACATGTTTCGTAAGTTTCAACATATAACAACTTCCACCATCAACTATAACGAAACTCCTTATCGTAATAAAATAACTACACGGCTTTTGGTGCAGTTTAATGACATGTCCGTGAGGATTTTAAAAATTCTTGAGCTTCAAAGGTGTCATTCAACGTCATTGTTTAGTTAAAAAAGTTCAGCAAAAGAAATTAGACCACACCCTTCTTTAAAAAAGGTTATTTTAGAACCATCGGCAGGGCTCCATACCTCCCCCCGCCCCTTTAACACACTCTGTTCCTCCTTGACATACCTGTAGCTCCTTAAAGGTTGTAAAATCGTTTTGGACATACCATAGAACTACCCCAAGAGCTCTACAATTATTGGTAATGTAGCTACAGGGCTGTTAGAATAGTTCGATGGTATGTCCATGTCGAAAATGTTTTTCGAGGCAATTCATAAATTTATAATGTCCAACTAAAGATAAGTTACTTTGTATAATTCGCTGCCCCTCTTTCAGGCCCTTTGTTTTTTCTTGACGTACTTGTAGCTTCTCAAGAGTGGTAAAAAACCTCCCATTTTTTAGCTTATTATTTAGAGTAGGTAGTTTTAATTTGGATATTATTGCTGAGGAAGCAGGTCGATAATTCTGTTCGTATAAAAGCGTCACCATTTGAATTGCTTAGTAATAAGTCGAGCCAATAAATTTTTCGATGGCTCTCGAGTATTCGTTGCCTCATTCAGCCCTTTTCTTTCAGCTATGACACTCGTGGATCGCTCACTTCGTTACCGCAGCACTGGCAAAGTTCGAACCTCAGCGGTCGGGCATTTTTCAGGGCAGACACTGATCCCGCCACCCTTCGAATTGAAAACGTGGGCGAGAAGGACGAGGGTGAATACCGCTGTAGGACCGATTATCGCATCTCGCCGACAAAAAACCAAAGGGTGAAGCTCCTCGTTGTTGGTAAGTACAGACGACTATTTCTGACTAGTCAACTTAATGCTTATCCATTATGAAGCAATGAAAGAGAGTTCTCAAAATGCTTTAAGGGATGAAAATAACGAATAGTCTTTTTGTTCTATTTTATACAAATCAAACTTATATTTTATATTATCCACGACAGTGAAATAAAATCACATTTTTTCAAATAAGAATTTTCTTTTGTAAGGTTGAATAAGGCATGAAAATTGCAACAACGTCTTTCTTAAGGCAGTCTCGGGTTGGGTAGGCCGGAATATGTGATGTCACGTCGTCAAGCCAACAGTAGTTACGTAATAAAGAATGAGTTCGTGAGGCGGTCGACATAAGAAAATAAACAGTGCTTGCATGCCTCCATCGCTTATAAAAGTACATACACGTGTGTGTATGTAAGTAGCATGTAGTTATAAAGTCGAGCTTTTGAAAGCTAACTTAGTCGGAGTTATACAGAACGAACGACCCATTTTTCTAACTGCATGTAATTACTGGCTATCTCAACAACTGCCTACAATTTGTTGAATTACAAGGAGTATGGGCCCTTAATCACTCACAATCAGCGAAACTTTTTTTACTTTAAAATTCCCTTTATTGTCCCTAGAAAATTTAAAAAGGGGTGTTTGTTCCCCATCAGCGTGTAGTAACTGATAGTGACCTCTGGGGTGGTGCAGCAAAGTGGAAAAAGGTCCTGGTGATATTGCAAAACTTCATGAGCTGTGGGATGCGCAAGAATAACGAGAGGCGGAGCTTATGCTCCGGTATTTAACCAGCAATGGGCGGAGTTATATTTCTGCGCACCTCAAGGTCTAAGCTCGTGATATTTTGGAATATTTCATTTAGGTTGTTGGTGGTTAAGAAGATTGAAATAGAAACAGTAATAAATAATATAAAAACAATTCTTAAATCTAACATTCTCTTAAAATGTTTAAATTATTGAATTTTGAGCATCAGCAAGTAAAAAAATAATTTCAAAAGTATAGTGGACTACAAATCCAATAGACAAGAAAATAGGAGTGTTAAATATGACTAATAAAAAAAAATTATTTTGTTTAATCATAATAAAGTCGACTATTTACTATGTACATAAATATTAGATTATTTTTTGTAAAATGATTAAAATAATAATTGGTTTGTGAAGTGTCCCTGTTGGCAGTTTATTTTATTATTTAATTTGATTAAAACCACAACGTGCTCTATTAACAAATTTATTTAATAAACTCACGCTAAGCCTTTTCGAACTATTTAAATACAAATTCATGAAATTATAATTTCTGTGCTAATGTACGTAAATGGCTCTTTTAACTGAATCAACCAATGCATTGTTACTTGCTTACGCTATTATTTACAGATTTTCCAAAAATATAATTCATGGCTAAATCATCTTAATACATATCTATTGATAAATTAACACAACGAATTTTATATTTTTTGGAAATATCTAGATAATTATTTTTTTTTTTACTTCAGTTCGGCTTTAATTAATTTTGTATTAAATTGGCTAAGTTTAATATGACATATTATACGATCCACTCGCTATACCTACCCCATTTATTGTGAAATTACTTGTCCCAAATTACGTCTCGAGATCTGAGATAGTTAAAGCAACCACAAGTTGAAGTGTTGCTTTGAAGAGTTTCGATATTGAAACCGAGCACTTGCTCCGCCACATAAAAGTTTTCCTCTCGCGCTGGCTGTCCAAAGTTTGACGAAGAGTTTGCATGCACGTCTTTGTAACAGCTTCCTTTCACTTTGAAACTTTATTCGGGGAAAATCTGCGATAAATACCCATTCTACCGAAAATATGCCGAAGTTCCGATTCAACACTACCTAAAATTTAAATTGTTACCAGACTTATTTAAATACCAAAAGGAACTGTTGTCCAAAAAATTCAAATTGGAAAATATAATGTCATCTAAATTTCAAATGTTTACAGCAAGTAAGTATTTAGGGCTCTATTCAGCATCAGCAGTCAATATGAATTTCCAAAAATATGTCATAAATATTAATAAAAAAATTTGGAACAGTTTTTACTGCCGTTCTCTTTTTAACTACCTAGCTACAATTCATAAATGGATTCAGCTTCCAATTCGCGTTTCTCATTTTAATTACATTTCGCAATTTTCATCGTTTACATTGTTCAGACTAGCAGCACCAGTTGTAGTAACAGTAGCAGTAGTTCTCTGAATTTAAAATTCTTCTCACAATGTCCCAATGTTTTTATTACGGCGATATTTTTCTGGCAGTTAGAGTCGACACTTAACACTTAAATGTGCTTTATTTACGAATATGCTACCAGAGAAACAAAGGGTTTAAGCTACAAATGTGCAACAATTTAGAATACCCACTCATTGTAAACACGAACTAAAATTATTCCATTTTTAAATTGAGTACCTCTGTAATTTTATTGAAAGTACAACAAGGCTGAACAGATATTAACGTTTGTAAAGAACGAGTTTTTGATGTAGCTTGCACAAATAATGTTTTAATGTAAAGTACTAACGAAAAATTTTATGATACATGTAAAGTAAATGTTTTTAGAATTGTTTGTATCTCGAGCAATACCACAATCCCTTGCGCGCCTGCTTTACGTTCGTGCGCATGCACAACCGTGTACTACCCGTATTGATGACATACTAAATTCATTTTTCTCGATTATAGGGCAGAAAGGGGTTAATAATATGCGAAAGTAGTTTTGTTAATATCAATAATTACGTACTATTGCTTATTAAAATGTCATATAAATTATTCTATAGTTTTCCACAAATAAAATAATGGCCAATTATTGCAACTAACGTACGTCTTTAATTAAAACAAAAAAAAAACTATATTTGGTAGCTAATTAAATTTGTAGTGGTTACGTGATTTAATTCAAGAAGAACGAGTGACGCTGTAGAGTGCGATAATTCATAAACTAAATTATATCGTATTCAGTTTCGCCAGCCCTGCAATTTTTCATAAATTCTTAACTGACAGATCACATTACAACTTTGTGCATTTTCATCCGGCGCGACGGTCTGCAGAAGTTAGTCTCAGTAAAGTTTGATAAATGTGTACAAAGTTTTACTCATTTAGCATGAAACTAAAACTAGATCAGCTTTTTATTATAAAATCCCGGGGGGAATTGACGCTTCTTAATAAAATTCTTCTTCATTATAATATGTTACTTTATTCAGAACATTACATTAATTTAAGAATGCCTATGTGTATTAGATATTTATTTTTGTTCAGCAATGTCTTTGTTTGTTACAGTTCCTCCAGAACAACCAAAGATTATTGACGAGAAAGGGAATACAGTTCGGGGAATGGCTGGACCTTATGAGGAAGGGGGAGACCTCAAACTGACTTGTATCGTCAAAGGGGGTAAGTACCACAATAAGGGGTTTTCAAAATATATTGCACAGGCAGTTTAGAATCTCACGGACTAATAAAATTCAGGTCCGGACTGTATTTCAATTTTATAATAGGTCTTACAGAATAAAAAAGTGGTGCATGGTCAGGGACGTCAGAGTTTATGAATTTAATAAAAATTTTATATTAAAACTAGCTATGCCCGCGACTTCGTCCGCGTGGAATAGTGACTTTCGGCAGCATTTTAATTTTTTTTATGTAGGTATATTTTTTTATTTTCTGGGCCTTTTTGCCGACGTCATTACACAAAAACTTTCATCCCTTATGTTTGCCCCCTTTAAGGTAAAATTTTGACAAACTTAAAATGTCGTATTTACATCTAATCAAAAGCATAAAAAATAAGTTTCAAGCCTCTAGTTTTATATTTACTTATCTATCTCTGTACCAAATTCTCATTTAAATCGGTTCAGTAGTTTGGTCGTGATTGCGTAACACACAGACAGACAGAGTTACTTTCGCATTTATAATATTATAGATTAATATAGTTTAATTATAGTTTAAAATAGTTTATATAGCTTAGTATTCAACTACTTTTATTGATCCAAATAAACAAAACCTCTATAACTTTTTACACTTAATATTTTAATTTTCTGAGCCGTAAGCTTTTTGGACGACGTCATTATCCAAAAACTTTCATCGGCTAATTTTATCCCCTTTAGGGTAAAATTTTTACAAACATTGAATGTCGTATTTATTTATATCTAATAAAAAGCCTAAAAAATCTTTAAAAATTACGGAATTTCTGCACAAACTTTCTTATTTCAACCCCTTACAACCCTTTCTTCGCATTAAAAAGTAGCCTATGCCCTTTCTCAGGCTCTAGACTATCTCTGTACCAAATTTCATTTAAATCGGTTCAGTAAATTTTAGACGAGATTGTGTAGCATACAGACAGAGTTACTTTCGCATTTATAATATTCCGCGAATTCATTTTCATTGATTTTCCCATGGGAATAAGATATTTTCCCGCAGTAAAACGTAGCCTATGTTTTAGTCCAGGGTGTCAGCTAACTCCATACCAAATTTTATTAAAATCGCTCCAGCCGTTTAGACGCGAAGAAGTAACAAACATACACACTCACAAACTTTCGCCTTTATAATATTAGTGTGATAATAATTACTATATATATAATAGTTACATAAGTAGAAATGCTCGAGCACCTTAGTCCGTCCCTGATGGTTGTGCATACAGTTAAGGCAAAAAAGTATTTTTTTAACCACACCCACCTGAAAATATTTCCTGCTTCTATGATACCTGTCCTAAACCAACAGAACTCTCAAACCACCCCTCAGAATTTTTAAGTTGCATTTATTAAACATATATTTTATTGTTAGTTATAGCTGAAGGTATTTGTATCTATTGTATTTTCCTATGCCACAAAAAGCACATCTAAAAAAATTTCCCTCGTGATTTCGATTGTCTGAGTTTTTGTTTTATTTCTCTCAAGTAGTTTCACAATGGTTAGTGTTTCAAATAAAATCGAAATAACGTAAATTTTTTATGTCAATCGCTTTCTACAAATGTTCCTTGAAATAGTACCTAATTCGACAAAGTAATTACGTATTTTAACATGACTGACTGAGCTTTGGCTGTTCACCTTGCTTAAATATGTAGTTAATTATTCAAGACGGAATGTTTCTAGTTCTGGCAATAACACGAATGAGAACAGAAATTACATCGTAGTTGGCAAAATATCAGAGTATATAATATACATGTGTGGTATATATAGAGATAAAGCATATTCTCACATAGGCTCTCATATATGGGTGAGTTATCTCCGGAGAAATCAGTCTGTACTGAGAAGGAGCTAAACTTGACTGGGTTACGTTAACAAATCGGATTAGGATCATTTGTACAGATTCTCGGGAAGCAAAGAGACGAACCATTAGCATAATTTAATTAATGGCTAACTAAGAGTGGAGTATCAAACGGGGTTCTCCCTGATACACGGTTCACCACGATACCATCTCTCCCTTATTTTTCCTAATTAAAAATTTCTCGTTTATGTTCTTTTACATGACATGAAATTTGTGATTGAAGGGAAAGTCATGTAAATTATTTTCTTATATATACAGTATTTCAGGAATTATTAAACGATCAGTAATGACTATTAGAGTAATAAATAATCCAGCACCTACCCTGTAGTGCATAATTTGCAGACTGATAGATTTTCTTGCCTAAATACGTAGAAACTTTGGAACTTACAAAAGTGTTTATGTAAAAGTTTTAGTGGCATAATTGTTCCCTTTATTCGTAAGGAGTTTGTGTACTTATCTTAGTTACCGAAGCTTCTACTTATTTTAAACGTCAAAAACAAAAGTTTTAATAATTATCCGGATAGTTGTGAACGGAGGCAATCTGTGTCAACTTTTCTTTTACTCCTCGCTGAATTATTGCTTGGAAATGGCTACTGGAGGACGCTTTCGTTCGTCCTCGAGCTCGTAACCGGATGCGAATGCCTGGTAATCGGAAATTACCTAACTGTCGAGTGCACTTCAATTAGATCTACTTTACCGAGACTATTTCTACGTAGATGTTTCACTGGATCTTCCCAACGTTCCCTGTAATTCCCTTTTTTCCAACCGGTGGCTCAGGGCGATCTCGAGAGAGAAAGAGAGTACAAATGGAATAAAATTGTAGAACTTTTACCTACATACATAAGTTTAGTGTATGCACCAACGTAGTTGCCTTTTTAAAATAATAAAATTATTTCATATTTTTGTAAACTATATTAAAATAGTTGCAGAGATGAACATTTCTTCATTTCTCGAGCTTAAAGTGCAGGTTAAAAGTAAATTTTATGTACATAGACACTAGACAGTCTTCTTCCCCTTTTTCAGGAAAACCGGAACCGATTCTGAAATGGTGGAGAAGTGAAACTCTTCTCGAATCCACGGAAATGCACACCGGATTTGATCACGTTCGATCAAATCAACTTGTGGTCAGAAGTTTGCAGCGTTCTGATCAACATGCAAGATTTACTTGCCAGGCCTCCAACAACAACATAAGTCAGCCAATGTCCCAAACCGTGGCCATCGAAATATACTGTAAGTTTATTTTATTGTCATAAAAAAATGTGGTGTTTTAAGAAAATATTTAATTAATTTGATAAGAATTTACACAACAAAAACTACTTGCCTTATGGCTTAATCAACTAGGGGCGTTAATGATACGATATCAACGATTTTTAATAGGGCATTAGGGTGAGTGATAGCAGTCACCCGCTACACTATCCTAACCATTTTGACTCGCTTCTGATCTTACTGCAGACGCTCGTTTCACATTGTGCTCTTCAGTTGTAACTCCGAACTATACTTTGGAAGTTGATCACCGCCTCGAAGTTTCGTATGGTGGTTCCGTAACGTAATATCACGAAATATACAACAATTAATCAAAAATATGAGCACTTTGTGACCTTATCATCATCAGCGTTCAATTTAACACCAAAGTAGCCACCAGCGGTCCCATACAGGGTCAAAATTAGTGATGGGCACTATCGAATAAATTGAACTATCGAATAATTACTAAATGAATACTTTTAACTATCGAATGAATTCATTCGAATGAATTTAGTAATTACTATTTTTTTCAATTACACGATAGTCAGGCAGCAGACGGTTATCCATCGCTCGGTCCATACTAACATACAAATATACTGATACGAACGTGTATACCAACAGACAAATATACGATTAATATGCTAGTATGGATAAAAAACAAACAGGCTATGCTGAAAATAATAAATAACCTCGACTTGAAACATGGTTTCTAATTCTTATTACTTTGATAAAATTATTATTTACTTAGGTAAGCGATCTTTTTTGTATTATTTATTGCTATACGTACTTTATTGTTATTGAACTAAAATAAGTGTTTTAGAAACATCTGTTGTTCTTATCCAGGTATTTGTTAGAGGGCGACGAATAAAGAGTTTTTTATTTTTACATTTAACTACTTTTTTTTATATGTTTCTGCACTTATTATTATTATTTTTTTTTTGGGTAATTATAAGTACGCAGTACAAACATATAGTACCTGAGTATTTATGACTCAAATCATCACTACACTAATTTAAAAATTATTAATTATTTATTTGCATTTTATTTTGCCTCATATTTAACTAGTATAAATTGGTGCCATAGAAAATTATGTTTTTAAAGTATGTATGTATGTATTGATAACGTCTAATAATAATAGAATTGTTTATATTATTCGGCTCTGCTACGAGGAAGTAGCGAAGTAGTAGACAATGCGCAAACGTATAATTTACCCATTCCAACCACGACTCCAACGTTCAGTTCGATAGTTGAAAAGTATTCGAATAAAAAAAGTAACTACTATTTTCAGTAACTACTTTCAGTTACTAAAACTATTCATTACTTTTTTTATTCGAATAAAACTTTAGTAAAATACTACTTTTTATTCGAATACTTAAATTCGAATAGTAGTGAACTATCGAATAGTTCGATAGTTTTTATTCGATAGTGCCCATCACTAGTCAAAATGACCTTATAACCTAACCTAACCTAACGTGAACTAACATTATTGACTTACTTCTTGTAAAATGTAATCAATTTTTTCTATGCTTAATTGCAAAGCCGTTGGTTACAAATTACATACATATTAAAATAAACATTGAAATGTCGTATGTAATTAACAGCTGGCGGTGCGATTAAAGACTGTACGTGAAAAGTACATCAAACTAACATCTACAGGCCATTAACCAACAACTATCCATTAATTACTTGACAATAATCGGAAAACAAAACAGAACAGCGTGATTATAACCTCGAGTAATGTGTGATAGGTTAATCAAAGCTTATCGTTTATCTGTTCGAAATTTAATCAAAGAGGAAAATTAATGTGTCATTTTTTTTTTATCTTTTTGAAATCTGTTTGTTACTTACTGTTAGTGTTTTATACAAATAAATAAACATCTATCTATCTATAATTATTATGGATATTGATTTTGTGTACGTGGGTGTTACGTACTGTACTGTAATCATGTTCGACATGATTTATAGTCTTTATTTTATTAAAAAAAAAAAACGAATGGAAAGTTCATATTCCGTTCAATTTCTATTTTATCGTATTGAAAACTAATTCATACCTACGCATTTTGATATTAAATTCTCATCGATGATATCAACAAAGGTATAAAAAAAAACTGTTTGGAATTCCTTTTCATCAAAAACGTTTTGTAGAAAGTTTTATCTTATAAATATACTGGCGTCTCAAAATGTCCCAAAATAACTGTAGATATAGCAGGAAATTTAATAACAGAAATTTTCAAAGACAAATCCATCTGCCTAGAACTGCTACCCACCTTTAAAAAGTGATATTTATTAACATTTTCTTGAATCCACACATATTCTGACTTTATTTCTTTTCCTATTCACCTTATTAATAAAAGAAAAAATAATAAGTAACTAAACATGTGTCATGAATATTCTTAACAAAAAACAATTATTGTTTCAACTAATGAAAAATCTTGGGACTTTTTCTGAGAAAATTGCTTTTGACGTCTTTGTTGTTGATCAGCTTGTTTACCCCAATAAAAATTAATCAAATAAACGTGCAATTAATAATTGATGGGTCCAAGGGATTCTTCCAGGAAATACAAGATTGAATTTTTAACGAACTTTTTCAAGCCGTTCCAACCTTGCTAAACTTCCGGGAATTTTCATTATGTATAATATTTAACCACAAAAAAATAATTGTTCTTTACGTTATTGAGGCTTAATAAAATAACTCTTGATTTGGTGTGACTGTGTTTTCTTGAATAACACTTTAGAAGACTCTTGACTTTCAAGATTCTTTTCGCAATTTTGCCTTGATTAAAGAAAATGGGAAGCCAAAAAACTTGAATCAAGGCAAAACATTTTATAAGACAAGACATAATTAATGGATCTTGACTTTAAGTCAAGACAAGAATTGCTCATCAAGATCAGGGCGCGTGACTTATTGTTAGTGAAGGCTGGAAACTATTTTTGTGTAAGGTGGCACAAAAAACTTGACTTTCAAGGGTGTTTATCTTGATCTTGCCAAGATACAATATAAAAATTCGAAAAAAAAGGTTTTCTTGATGTCGATTTCAAGTCAAGACAAGAATTACTGGTCGAAATCACAACCCTTGCCTTGATGCAGACTAGAACAATATTCTTGTTTAACATTTCACGAAAGTCTTGACTTTCAAGAGTTCTCTTTTTGATCTAATATTTAATCAAGGCAAGGTACGATATAAAATCCGCCACGATCAAGGAATCGATTTTCGTGTCAAAAACAAGAATTGCCCCTCGAAATCAAGATACTTGTTTTGGTGAAAATTCAAACACTATAATATAATATTTCACTAAATATTTTACTTTTAAGGACCTTTTGATGATCTTCTCTAAACTCAAGACAAGATGCGATGTAAAAATTATTGATGTAAAATATCAAGTCAAGACAATAGCTGCTTTTCAAAAAATTAAGGACATAGTTCCCCTTGATATTTTATTTTCTAATTCAAGTTCTGAAAAAACAAATTCTTAAAAAAATTGAAGATTTAAACATAAACTTTTTGGGAAACCCTTTTTTTAGAACTATTTCCTTAATCTTGTCTCAGTTCAAGTCAAGATGCGATGTAAAAATCAAGACAAAATCAACTCGAGAATCGTACAAGACAAAAAATAGAGAATAGTTTCTTTATATTGAATTTCAAGTCGAGGTTTAAACACCATTTTTGTTTGAAGATTTGCACAACTCTTGACTTTCTAGAACTATTTCCTTAATCTTGTCTCAGTTCAAGTCAAGATGCGATGTAAAAATCAAGACAAAATCAACTCGAGAATCGTACAAGACAAAAAATAGAGAATAGTTTCTTATATTGAATTTCAAGTCAAGGTTTGAACACCATTTTTGTTTGAAGATTTCCATAACTCTTGACTTTCTAGAACTATTTCCTTAATCTTGTCTCAGTTCAAGGCAAGATGCGATGTAAAAATCGGAACAAGTTCAAGAGAATCAGTTTTAGAATCTCACAAGACAAGAAAAAAATAAATTCGTGATTTTGATTTTCGAACCTAATAGACAAGAATTGCTTATTACAATCAAAACACTTGCCTTGGTGGTGTCTTGAGTTTTTTGACTTTCGATAATTATTTTCTTGATTTTGTTCCGCTTCAAGATAGATAATAATAAGATAAGATACGTTATAAAACACGAAACAAGAACAAAATTAATCAGGTCAAGAATTTTCAAGATCCAGAAAACATACCTATACAGAACGTTATTTCTATAAATGTTTAAAAAAGTTAAAAATTCTTGCCTTGGTAAATATTCGATGACATGAATATGTGCATTAGATTGCGTTGGTAGCGTTGAGGTTTTGAGGGACAGCAAATGGGGTAAGAGGTCAGTTTAACATCTTAACCAATGGAATAACGCTGTTCAGTAGTAATCTGCCCGGGAAATAATATGCACTGTAATTTCACTGAACTCGCGAACATGTTTAATCCCAGAGAGATGTAATTTGGTTAATGGTCTGCAAATTCTCGGCAGTCAGGCATTCAGAAAGAGGGTTACGGAAAGATGAGGAGTGCCGGAGCGCCGGGGCTCTCTCTCGGTGTAACCTACTCTGAATGTGTGTATATGTGTGTGTGTGTGTAACCCGGGAAATAAATTAAGCCGAGAACATCATTTTGGACTACTCGGAATTTCATTGTCCAATTCTGTAATAAACGTTTCCGTGATTTATTTGTACAACCACGGAAACGGTGCATCCGAAGGAGGAAACATGTTGTGTATCCGACCGGCTGTAGACAAACGGATACTTAATTGCAGCAGTAAAACCTTCCATTTATGAATAACGTCACAAGTTTGAACCGAACAATAAGCCGCCCGTCATTTAATTATACGGCCATGTACCTAATAAGAATCATTTACGTCTTTGTTCCATCCCCAAGAACACCCTCTACAACAAGTAATAAGTAGTACGAAAAAGTTTGATTGCAAAATTAAATGGTGAACAATCTGAAAGTTACCAAGAATTAATTTTCCTTTCGTAGATAATAGTTCATGAGATACTGAACTACCTCTACACATATAAGTTTTCTTATAAAACACTTTTCTTGTAGTTGGCAATCAACAAGGGTGGCAAACATCAGTTTTAGATTTTCCTTAATATTTAGAAGGATGTCTCGTAAAAAGGCTTGTCTCAAACGATAAGAGGTAAGCAGGCAGAAGCGAAAGGGTGACTTTTAATGGAATCAATATCTTGGAAATTGAAAAAGAAAAAACTTTTAGTTTGAGTGAAACGTTTGTCTACTTCTACTGTAAAGCCAAAGTAATATGAAAATAATGACAAAATAAAATATCTAAAGGCAAGAATAGTTTAATTACGTATTTATTAAAGTATTAATAAGATTACAAGTTCTATGTAGTAACTTAATGAACTATCTAAGTCTCTGATAAATTAAGTTAGAGAAGTTAGTTAGTCTCGGTGCTGTTTTAATCTCTGTCAGTGTCAAATCCGTTGGTGGATTTCTAATCTGATTGGGTTTATTCAACCTATATTTGGCGGAAAAGTGTCTACTGTAATATATATCCCAGACCCGATACTACACTACTTGAAATTCAATTTTACCACCACGACCACGACATCTACTACTACTACTACTACTACCACCAACACCACCACCGACAAAAGTCTCATCTGACGCTGAAAGAAGCCACAGGAACTAAAAAAAAATTCTGTCTCGGAACTCTGTCGAACAACTTGTAACTGAGTTTAAGAACTTAAGCCGAGATCACTTTGTATAAGCTCCTGGAATGTCTGAAGTTTTCGGGCTGGTAAAGCTACTTAGTACCGTGATCTTTAATTTCAAATTCAAATCATTTACTCCACAACGAAGAACTGGCGCAAAGCCTTCGTGAAATTGTTACCAAACCAAAAGGCACAGTAGATTACCTACATACAGAGGAGAGGCTGCTGCTGGTGTAGGTACTTATCTTAAAGTACAGGGATGCTGCAAAGTTGCAGAACCAGCAAAAAAAAATTATAGTCTAATTATGCATTAATTTTTTTTTACACCAAATCCGAAGATAAAAATAGTTTCTTTTCAGCTGGCCCACAAGACGATTTCTGTCCACTTCTTGAACCTTAGCATTCACAGCTTTAGCGCGTAATTGAGCTGCAATTAAATGCAGCACATCACAAACAATCACACATTACTTATATGATGTTATGATTGAGATTTCTTTAAAAACTGATGCTTGATAAAGTATTGTATTAAAGTTTCTTTAAGGATGAATTTTGGGAAACAACACAAAAAGGCTGAACCCTGTAGGTGTATTTGTGTTTAGGTACGCATTATTTTTTACTATTCCTGTAAAGACGACTTCTGTCCACTTCTTGGACCTTAGCACTCACAGATTTAGCGCGTAATTGAGCTGCAATTTAATGCAGCACATCACAGTTAATCACACATAACGTACATGTATGTTATGGTTGAGATTTCTTTTAAAAACTGTTGCTTGATACAGTATTGTATTAAAGTTTCTTTAAGGGTGAATTTTGGGAAACTACACAACAAAAAGGGAGAACTCTGTAGGTGTATTTGTGTTTAGGTACGCATTATTTTTTACTATTCCTGTAAAGACGACTTCTGTCCACTTCTTGGACCTTAGCACTCACAGATTTAGCGCGTAATTGAGCTGCAATTTAATGCAGCACATCACAGTTAATCACACATAACGTACATGTATGTTATGGTTGAGATTTCTTTTAAAAACTGTTGCTTGATACAGTATTGTATTAAAGTTTCTTTAAGGGTGAATTTTGGGAAACTACACAACAAAAAGGGAGAACTCTGTAGGTGTATTTGTGTTTAGGTACGCATTATTTTTTACTATTCCTGTAAAGACGACTTCTGTCCACTTCTTGGACCTTAGCACTCACAGATTTAGCGCGTAATTGAGCTGCAATTTAATGCAGCACATCACAGTTAATCACACATAACGTACATGTATGTTATGGTTGAGATTTCTTTTAAAAACTGATGCTTGATAAAGTATTGTATTAAAGTTTCTTTAAGGGTGAATTTTGGGAAACTACACAACAAAAAGGGAGAACTCTGTAGGCGTATTTGTGTATAGGTACGCATTATTTTTTATTATTCCTGTAAATATGATAAATAGCGACTTTTGGAGATTCCCATGCGATCAGGCCCATTTTCCCGGCAATGTTTTTATAACTTACCTATAGAATACATGAGAAACACATTACATGTATTCTCTGGAGCAATCAAACATAATTTATGGAGTGCTTTTTGAAAGGGTAAAAACAGAATTCCTCGATCTTCATCAACGTGAAGTAAAACTGCAGATAGTCAGTCCACAAACCTTAAATTATTAACAAATTGTATTTAAGAATAGCAAAAGGGACAGTTAAATTATATATTTAAGAGATTAAAATAAATAATAAATGGCA
The DNA here is from genome assembly GCA_029378335.1 of Agrilus mali. Taxonomy (NCBI): domain Eukaryota; kingdom Metazoa; phylum Arthropoda; class Insecta; order Coleoptera; family Buprestidae; genus Agrilus; species Agrilus mali. Next base: position 2,368,036 of record CM055655.1, on the reverse strand, counting down.
AAACAATTTTAATTCCATTTTTATTTTTAATTCAAATTTAGTCGTTTATTTCAAAAAAATAATAATTTAGGTAATTTGTTCAGTATAATTGTTCTTCGAATAAATTATCAACTAAAATGTGTCAATTATTCCTTTTAACGTACCGGCCTCATTGTCATAGAAAGCTTGAACTAACTCGTAGTACTTACCTATAACTTTCAACTAATTTCACTTCAATTAAAACAATTGCAACTCCAAGTTAAGCGTTTTCAAGAAAATTTGCTTAGACTCATTAATAATCGTTTACGTAGACCGCCGCGTTAATTTGCCAAAGAAATATTTCGTTTTATGGTGGGACAACTTTTTCTATCATAATAGGTATAAAAGCTAAGTTTTTGTGCCAGTTCTTCATCAGCTTGAAATCGTCTTCAGACTACAATAACAACCACAAAAATGTCTTTCAAAGTAAGTACAAAAATACAATTATTATACTTTTAATTTTATATTGATTGAATCTATAATTATTTTATTATATTTATTTAAAGGTTCTTATCTTGGTCGCCCTTGTGGCTATGGTTTATGCCCATGAGAAGAAAGTGGAATACAAAACCATTCATGGAAAATCAATTGAGCACAAACATGAGGCTGAATTTGGCTACAAAATCCACGTCAACCACCCCACCAAGGTAGAACACCACCACGAAGCTCCAGCTCACCACGAACACCACCACGAAGAACCAGCTCACCACCACCATTACCAAAAGTCCTCTTTCGGTCATGAAATCAAAATCAAACATCCCCATGTTGTCTCTGAACATCACGAAACTGTTCACCATCATTAAACGTACATTAATTTTCTGTTGATTAATATTTATTTGAATAAATGCTTAATTAAAGTTTAATTTGTTTATTTTTCACAATAGCAAGTATCAAATATTTTGAGTAATTTATCTTGGCTAGATTTACAAATTAAGCGCAGAAAATACACCAGGGGGTTGAGATAGTCGAAATAACACAGTGGGGAAGCAAATACTTTAGTATTAAGTATTAGAACAGGGGTAATTAAATTTAGACATCACCCATCTTCTTCTGGGGAGTATATTTCCCCTCCTTATGCCCTAAATAATTGATTACAATTTAAAATACCATTCATTCAGGCCAAACCCCATGTATTCTGATGATAATAATAAATCGTCATACTCAAGTGTGGTATTCATTACCAACTTTTTTCATTATTTTCCGTTTCCTTGGCAACATTTTTCTGCTACATTAATTTTTATCTGGGTCGCAATATTCCGTCGTCATTACGCTGGAAAATTTTGTTACAGTTCGGCCATTAAAAGTTGAAATTCTGAGCAGCAACCAGCCGTATTCGGCTGACAGGAAGTACGACATCCAGTGCCAAACATTCGGCTCCAGGCCTCCGGCCAAAATATCCTGGTGGCTGGATCGGCAGCAACTCGCCGAACCAACGTACAACATCACAGAAACTGTGAGTCATTTAAAAAATATATTTTTTTTTTGTTGTAAATATTTTTTACTATCTTTCCAGATTTCTGCTGATGGAAACGTGAGTATGTCGACTCTCGTTTTCACGCCCACTAGACTGGACAATGGAAAATCCCTTAGTTGCAGAGCCAGAAACCACTTAGTGCAAGGCGGCGTTGAAGAAGCCACTATAAAACTCAACGTTTTCTGTAAGTGTTTCTCTCTTCTGATGTTTTTGTGTCTCACAGGCATCGTACTACCCCTGCGGTCTCTCTTTATCACTGCACGATTCAAAGATTCTCGTTAACAACTGGTAGACGCCGTTCTTTTCTCTCTTTTTTTTTTTTTGTTTTATTCTCCTGTCCTCTCGTTCTCAGCTTTTTAAACGGGTCTCCTTTCCTCTTGTGTCCTCTGAAGGAATTCATAACAAGGTCGTTCACATCGGTCAAAATTATAACTCGTAACAACGGCTGCTTTGTTCGCGAATGTTTACTTTTTAATTGTTCCTCTCAATCTAAACGGGGTGGCTGCTGGAACATATCGTACACGTACGTGTGTTTTTCTTGTTTAATTATACATTTGTTTTCGTATTTTCGAACTTTTAATTAAAAACAACCAGCTGTGTTTTTGTACTAGAATATTGGGCTTTATTACGAGAAATTTTGTGTAACATTACAGAACTATTCATTTTAAAAAACAACATAAGTGAATAATATTCAACCCTTATTTAAATTGTCAAATGGTTCCTATATTTTAAGACAGAATGTTCAAAGTGGTGACACAAGTCAAGCTCATAATCGTTTAGATTTAATTTTCAATTTAAAGGGCTCGTAGTCTTTACCAATAACTAAAAAATTGTAATATGTGACTTAAAATATCCATGAGTAGGGCGTTTTAGAAATACAAAAAACCTCCAGCAAGATTACTTCTTAAGATGCTACTAACTCCTCCTCTTCTGGAGACGCAGGAAGAATTTGTCGTTTTACTATGTAGTTATTATTTCCTGTTGCCTTCACAGTTATTCTAGTTTCTTACACCCCTCCTTATGGGATTTCCTAAGTGGTTGTTAGGCATCCAGGATGGAAAAGACACCTCTGCTGAACGTACGTATAGAGATACAAATGGTCACCCCATCCAACTTCTACCCCAGCTTAGCTTCGAAACCGATTGATGGGAATCGCAGCTGCTGCGCTGTTCGGTTCCACATAAGAACCTAGTTTTGTTTTTTTTAATGTAGCACAATTCTAAAAGTATTTATTAGCAGCAAAAGTTTAATGCAATCATTAAATCACACTAATATTATAAAGGCGAAAGTTTGTGAGTGTGTGAGTGTGTATGTTTGTTACTTCTTCACGTCTAAACGGCTGGAGCGATTTTAATAAAATTTGGTATGGAGTTAGCTGACACCCTGGATTAACACATAGGCTACGTTTTACTGCGGGAAAATATCTTATTCCCATGGGAAAATCGATGAAAATGAATTCGCGGAATATTATAAATGCGAAAGTAACTCTGTCTGTATGCTACACAATCTCGCCTAAAATTTACTGAACCGATTTAAATGAAATTTGGTACAGAGATAGTCTAGAGCCTGAGAAAGGACATAGGCTACTTTTTAATGCGATAAAAAGGTTGTAAGGGGTTGAAATTGGAAATTTTGTGCGGAAATTCCGTATTTTTAAAAGATTTTTTAGACTTTTGATTAGATATAAATAAATACGACATTCAATGTTTGTAAAAATTTTACCCTAAAGGGCATAAAATTAGCCGATGAAAGTTTTTGTGTAATGACGTCGTCCAAAAAGCTTACGGCCCAGAAAATTAAAATATTAAGTGTAAAATGTTAGAGGTTCTGTTTATTTGGATCAATAAAAGCAGTTGAATACTAAGCTATATAAACTATTTTAACTATAATTAAACTTTTTAATCTATAATATTATAAATGCGAAAGTCTGTCTGTGTGTTACACAATCACGCCCAAACTACTGAACCGATTCAAATGAAAATTTGGTACAGAGATAGATAAGTACTATATATAAAGCTAGAGGCTTGAAACTTATTTTTTAGGCTTTTGATTAGATATAAATACGACATTTTAAGTTTGTCAAAATTTTACCTTAAAGGGGGCAAAAATAAGGGATGAAAGTTTTTTGTGTGATGACGTTGGCAAAAAGGCTTACCTACGGCCCAGAAAATAAAAATATAGAAGAAAAAGAAAGTCACCATTCAACGCGGACGAAGTTGCGGGCATAGCTACTATAACATAAAACATAAATATCTACGTATCAATTGAAAGTAGTAATTGGGGGTTGCAATTAGGACACGCTACATTTGACCCGATTTGCCCCACGTTACGTTACCTCGAAATTTCACAACCGATTGAGTAGTCGGAATGTTAGTGCATGATTGGCAACAAGCTATTTACATTATTCTTCGAACAATGGGCACCAGGGTGTTTCGTTGAAAACTAAGGCAATAGCCTCATTATGGGGTAGCAACTTCCCACACTTCCCATTTCCAATCAGCAATATTGCGTTTCAATTTCGAACTTTGACTTGCGTGTATAGATTGTTCGTTGACTACCACATTTATGTACATACACATGCCCAAAATTGCTTCTTGAAAAGTTCAAAGGGCGCATTGTCGCCTCCTTCTCTCGTTCCCTACCTACTCGCATTCTCACCCCTCCCTCCTTCATACATATACACACACACCCACATATGTACACATACAGATACAGATACAGAATTTATCGCACGTCCATGAGGGGTTAGTTTCGCCCTTCTTGGCATTTCTTCTCTGTTTCTCACCACCCGTTCGTCGAAAGGTCTGACGGAGAAGCAATAAATCTGCGTCACCTTTCATACCGATACATCTTATTATTAAATTGAAATATCGAACGAGGATTTCCACTCAGTGGGCCAGCAAAACTCTCCTGAATATTGCATTTTATTATTTAATGAGCACATAAATCTGGATGGGGCGCAGCCCAACGCTAGGCCGTTACTCCGAATCCTAATTCGCTTTGTCGGGTGGATGTCTTGAGGAAACGATATTTAATCATCCTCTTTTAGATCCCGTCTTCGTTCAGTCTCCTAGTTTTCATCATCGTATCGTTGTCGGCCTCACCATCCAAAGTGGATGTTAATGAACCCTTAGTTGTTGTTAGGCAGTAAATTATTTTCAATATATGTATACCTAAGTGAATAAAAATACATAGGTACTTTTTACTTCTTGGTTGTAGAAAATATTTTTCGTAAAGGAAACTAGAACAACAAGACAGTTTTTGGTTTCGTCCTTTTGTACACGTGTATTACTATGTGATTATGTGGATCAGTTTCTTCCAAAATTGCTCTTCCACTAACTAAACTTGTAATCCCCGAATCCTGCCGCACCGTCCCCCAGCTAATCAATACCCACATTCTTTACGAAAAAAGTTTTATTTGTTCTGAAGTAAATAAGGGTCACGATAGTAAAGTTATTTAATTAAGTAATTGAAGGACCGCTTTCGTGGCCCCACTCTCGGTACAAAACCTGTCCGCTTTTTGTTACAGATATAGCCATAGCTCATCTCAGCTTAGGGCCGAAATTAAATCCTGACGACATTGAAGAGGGTGATGACGTATATTTTGAGTGCAAAGTTAACGCCAATCCATGGGCCTATAAAGTTGTTTGGAAACATAACGTAAGTCTCTAATTTTTTTTTTATATTATTATTCAGAGAATATGAAAATACTTCCTAAACTTTTTAAACAACTTAATGTATAATTGAATGAACATCGTTTACCCCTGTAATATTTAGTAATCTTTTTATTATAGAATTGCATGCATCGAACAAAGCTTTCTTTGTAATTAAAGTCGTTCCTGCCCACTAATTCGTCGTTACAAAATAGATTATGTTGTTACAGGGAGTTGTAATGCAGCACAACCAAAAGGGTGTCATTATGAGCGACACTAATTTAGCTTTACAAGCGATTACGAGACACCAAGCAGGAAATTATTCTTGCACGGCATCAAACGTTGAAGGCGACGGCGAAAGCAACGTGGTCGAACTGAAAGTTATGTGTAAGTTGAAATTTTCCTTTTACATACCTACCGGTCTGGTCTCTTTATATGAACGTGAATATTTCGTTAAGTTTGTATCCCTTTCAATTTTAATAACGTCAACATCATTTTGAGGAAATCGTAGTTTCCTCTTCTATGTGTCGTTAGAAGATTTCCGGATTTTTTGAGTGCGTCTGCTTAAAGGGATGGAGAGAGAAAGACTATTGATTGCAAGGGCTCCAACCTCAATCTCCTACTTATAGAGTGAGAAAGAGATAGAGGAAAACTGAGAGGGTGCAATGAAGCTGTTAATTAAATTTTCATTTCTTTGAATTCTTTTCAATTTTCCACCTGATTTTTCCCTTGCCCTTTGCTATACGTATTGGATACGTTAAAAAACTGAAATTGCCGTTTTGCGTGAAATTTTTTCAGTAAAAAAAAAATAAATAAATAAAACGAATTCGTTCCGAAAGAAGAAAATTCGGATTCGGTGTGCGAACTCCATCCCCTGACAGAATACATCGAGAATTGTTTGCTCAGACGAGCGAGCCGTCTTGTAGCAACGTGTCGCGTTTTATTACACCCTCCGTAAATAAACCGATACGTCGAATAAAGTGAAAAGGGTCCGAATATGGTGAAGAGCATATGAGGAGATCAGGGAGATGTCAGGTGAAGTTGGTTTTCGCCGGGGGGCAGAAACCCAGTTGGTCGCATTCTAATTTTCTCTTGCCGTCCCTTCCTTAGGGAAACGACCACGGCGACGCGTACCCATATAACGATATAAATAACCTAAACCCTCGAGGCTTTATACCCGCTCGCTATGTTAAAAACCAATCTAAATCATCTACACTCCGAAATACGCTCCAGTTTTCATTTAGGTAACAACGAAAAGAATGAGAATAAAAAAGGAACAAACAGGGCGTAACAAATTCTAAATTTTATTTTATTAGAAGCTGAATTAATTAAATAATTAGTTTTTACCCCTAATAGAGCAACTGTTCTCAAATGTGTTTCTCAATCAATTTATTTTCTTCTACTGGGCCATTACATAACCAAAAAAGAAAAAAGGAAAAGAAAGCAATTAAAGTTGAATTGATTGAATATCTGTAAGGGTCCGTAGGTCATTTTCCTCGCGGTTTCCGCAACGTCACAAAGGTGTCATTCATCGAACACTTCTCCTTTATTCCAGACAAACCGATATGTCGAGCGGGCTTGAAGAGGGTCTACGGCGTTGCCCGACACGAAAACGCCGAGATATTTTGCGAGGTGGAATCGTATCCGCCTCCGGAGAAATTCAGATGGTCCTTCAATAACACCTCGGAAGCAATCGATGTTCCTAGGTCGCGATATCGTTCGAATGAACAACAAGGGTCTTCAACGTTGACATACACACCTGTCTCCGAAATGGACTACGGCACAGTAATGTGCTGGGCCAGTAATCTTGCCGGAAAACAAGAAGATCCATGTGTCTTTCACGTAATAGCCGCAGGAAAACCCGATCCGCCTATCAACTGTACCATCTTTAACCAGACATCCGAATCCTTACAAGTGAGTGATTATTTACTAGATTTTCTCAAGTTCCACTCAATCAATTTTGTTCACCATTGGAGTTTTAAATAAAACTATTTTTTTACAGGTCGACTGTATTGACGGTTTTGATGGTGGACAACCTCAGTTCTTTCTGCTAGAAGTGTACGAGCCTCCCTTTAACAATTTACTGAGAAACATTTCGGAAAAGTTCCCCGCCTTTAATGTCGACGGCCTGGAACCGGGGAAAATTTTGAAACTGAGACTTTATGCTGCCAATTCAAAAGGGAGCAGCGAAAAGATCGAACTGGAGGGATTCACCCTCAAAGTGGCCGAAAAACAAACCGGTGAGTTTTTTTCTTCAAATACTTCTCAATATCTATGCTTTCAAAGACAAAAATATTTTTTCCACGGGAATTTTTAAATTTAACTTTCCAACATTTTCGCATTTTTTTTCCTTTTCATATTACAGTTGCAACCACGATAAACAAACTAACAAAAGTGGCTTTTGAAATTCGTTTGATCCTAAAACGCGTTTTATACTGTAGATATCATATATTAGTGATGAACATTGTCAATGTTGAACAACGAACAAACTATTCGTAACATTTCACAGAACTATTGAAACAGATTCCTCGGTCAACATGTTTTTGTCAAACAGGTATTTCCATTCAAAATCCGAACATCACCACTCTGTCCATGGGCATTAAAAATAACATACTGTCATGTTGTCTTTGACGTCGCGTCATCCCCCATTTCCATTCGAACAAACTCTCTGGATAGCTTTAATTAAAACGGTATTTTGTAATTTATTGACTGGCACGATGAAACTTTAAAAAGTACGGGTTGTGCTTTACTAGTGCTTTGAGTGCGTCTGTTTAAAAAGAAAAAGGGAGAAAGAGACAGACAAACACAACATGCACTAGCTGAACAAGGATAGATATAATGTGCACCTACAGCAGTAGTATGTTTTCGCCGGTTATTGGTTATTGGAATGTTGAAATCAAATAGCTGCTACACCACTACAAAAATAAGTAAAAAAAAACACACCAACACTTCTTCCCTGTACTTTGTTAAATAATAATGTTCACAAGTTCAGTAGGTCGTTTGCTACAATTTCACACTGTTGTCAAATCGCTTCGACAAAAACCATTCTATTAGCTAGTAGCATTTTAACTGACGTCTATTAAAACGACACACTTAGTAGTTTTAGTATCTAGTACTTAGTAGGCTACTAACATCCTATTAAACCGTTGACTATTAATAAGGCTATAAATCTTCAAAGTACGTTTAGGTATCAGGGTTTTATTTACCATAAGTATCTCCTTAAAAGTTCCTAATTTGTCATACTCGAGTTTAGAAGATGTACTTTAAAATAATTGTGCTTAAAAGCTCTTTAAAGTTTGTAAAAGAATTTTCCTCCGGAAACTTCTACTCAGATGTACCTACTAACATACAGTATCAAATTAAATTATAATCTTATTTAACGACAGAGAAATCTAATAAATAATAAACCAACTTCTGAAGAAGTTGATATGATATGATGTGATGTGTTGTGTTCACCAGCAAAATTAAAATTAATTGTCATTTGATGATGTGCTTTAAAATTGAGTCGTAAAAATTTTTGATTTTCTGGAGCTATTAAAAAAATGGAAATGAATGTTTCCAACTGATAAGAACCCTTTTTTAGGCCCTGAGAAATTCGTGTTTGGGTATTGATTAAAGTAATAATAGGATCAATTTGTAAAGTACTTAAAAAAATAGAACGTCTCTAATATACCTATTTAGGTGTGTGTAATACCGATAATAAATCAAGTCCGTTAGAGAGTATAAACTAAAACGTTACAAAATAAGGTTTGTCGGATGCGGTTTAGAATGATCTAAGTAAACGGACATGGTGGAATCTGTTTCCTTAATAGGATGGGAAATTCGTTAAAGACGCTTAAGCCCCTGGTCAGTATTTACTTACCAGAGAACTAGGGTGTCGAATCCGAAGGACTGAACAAACAGCCGTTGGTCCTTCGTTTGATGTTTCATTTATTAAAGGATGTGTTCGACCGACTCAAAGCGGTTCGGCTGGTTCTCCCATGGTCACCCGGACAAGGGAATATTATTAGGAAATTTGTATTTAAAGAGGATCTGTAGCTGCACACAAATTTGTTAAATTTAAACATATACGTAAATAGCTCTTTGATGAGGTCCTTACAAACTTTATCCAAATATGGAATGTCTTTGGTGATCCTTTTAAACGCTTCGTGTATTTTAATGCTAATAAGTAATAAGGGTTTTAAAGTGTATTCTGTAAGGAGTAACGTATGATATGATAGATAATAAAGTGTAGATCATAAAGCTGAAAGGATTTGGCCGTTTCGTTTACGATAGGACTTGTCAAGGGCTAGCATAAACTAGAAGGAAATCTCTTCTTCATATTATTGAAAAAAATACCTCGAATCCATAAAAATAACGATAAAACTGAAGGTTTACGTAAATCCTCGTTCCTTTTTTCAGTTTTATCACTCGGAGCCAGGGATCAATTCGAGATCGCTCCCATACTAGGGGTGTTAGTAGGGGTGGTGACGGCTCTTTTGCTCGTATCGGTGTTGATTGTAGCCGCCTTAAAAATTCGATCTACCCGGAACAGCGGCTCACACGCACTAAGGCCCGGATTTTTGGCCGTCAAAGAAAAAGCTACTCTACCCTTGAGATCCGAATCCGAAGATTTGTTTGAAAAGGATGATAAGAACCCTGACATCATACCTGCTAACAAAGGTTTGTCGAACGAAATTCGTTTCTCCAATTTTCCCAATCGAACACCATCCCTCTTATTCGCATATTTACACCTTTCAACACGAAAAATCAAAACATTTTTTCCATTCGTATTTTTGGCGTCACTAAAACTAAATGTAATTTACTTTACGTCAAAGGTCATGAGATTCTAAAATACTTCTAGCTAAAATTTTCGGTGTTATGTATTGTCATAATTTAGTAATAATAATGCCCTACATTTTTAAAAGGTTTAGTAATGTTTTGTGGGGTTGCTGGTCTTAGAACATGAACTTTGTACATGTACCTATTTTGTGTGTATATATGAGATTGGAAGTGATGTGTAGTTGCCTGTAATATCCCGATCATACATACCTGTTGGAAATTATTTGACGCGTTTAATGCCCGGTTTGTTTCCTGTCGAATAGACTCGGACTATCAACTGGGGTCAGCTGCACAAACTCCTGGACTGAATAATTCAACGGCGTCCGCTAACTATCAAATGCCGCAGAGTCAACACATTACACCTATATCGGAAGCTTACCTAGCCAGGGACCAAACCTACTCGCCACAAGCGGTACGTAATTTACTCTGTTTACTTTTGAAATGCCCATCTTTGTTTTGTGCTGTGCTGTGCTCCACTCACTGACTCGAACGTGCCCTGAAGTATTTATTAAGAGACTTACTTGCACACGCTATATCGTCGCGATCGATCTCATTAATTTTAATGGTCCCGAGCCGATATCATACAACGAGGTGGACGGCTGGACTCTTCCACCCCCATCCTTTCGAAATTCTGTCCACTCAGAAAGTTCCTAACAATAACAATGATACAACCCTTTTCGGAATTTTATTATTTTTATTTTTAAATTTATTTATTTTATCGTTTTTATTTAGTAGTACCAGTAGAAAAGAGAAATCAGTAATAAGGTAATTTAAAGCGAAAAATACTTAACTATATAAATGTCACACTTGCTTGTAATCTCCCCCTTTTAGTGTCCACCATGAAGGCGGGTCTTACTGATGACGTGTACGTCCCCCTCTCTCGTTACTATTGTCGTCGTCAAGGTTACTCTCGTAGCTTCGCCCGTTGCTAAACAATTGCTCCACCTCTGGCGAATCACAGCTCGCCTTGGAGTAAACGTAAGCCCCGCCTTCGTTGCGAACACTTGACAATGAGAACCACAGCATACAGAAGTATGTTTTCTGTACATTTTAATATTCTTGAATTAAAAGACAAAATTATAACAAACTGGTGATCCATAAATATGATAAGAAATTTGTTTTTTGCAACAAAGTGGTTATAGGTATTAAATATTTGCATGTTTTTTATTTTTTTTTGTGTTTGTTTTCTAGTCTACAACTTTTTTATTTTAGGGGCGTTATACACCTTTTCGGGATGTTTTCTAATTACACACGTATTTTATTTTGTAAGTTCCTTTATATTTTTTTTTGCCTGCTTATCACTCGCATAAATTTATTCACAATGACATCATAATATCTGCACTTACCTTTCAAATAGTCACTTTGTAAATAGGTATGTATCTTTAGAATGTTTGAGAGGGTGTAATGAGACCATATCTTTTGATTTCCTTTTTCCATTTTCTCGTTGATTTAAGTAAAAATTACTTACTCATAGTGACTGTGAAGCGGTTTGAGTACTTTTGAAAGAAAATGTGTTAATTACACGAACCAAATCTAAAGTCAACAGTTTGGAAAACCAGAAGTATTAAAGTGATAAAAGTAAGTAGTTCCAGTTTCAAAAGATTTTCCAGGTGGCTTTGTGCGCGTTCGAGCCACAATTTTCTTCTTGTTAAAACTCCCTTAACTTAAGGAAAACTGGTTTAACAATACTTGCATTCACAAAAGAATGTTATTATACCGGACAATAGATATTTTACTAGTTTTATTGTGAATGCATCCACGCATCTGGCAAATTGTTGGAATAAATTACAGCGAGGAAAATATTCTTTAACAGCAGAAAAGCACCTCCATCTTTACGTTCGTTTCTTTTATGAAAGTCTTCGTAGGAAGATTATGAATCTATTTTTATTTACTTTACACAAATTTGATTATTTCTACTTGAATTGAGCAATTCTTCTTCGTTATTATATCGTAATTAATTAGGAATATACATAGACGTTCCTAAAAGAACTAAACTCTATCGAAACTCAAACAAAATGTACAAAAAAAAATATCAAAATAATGTAGGCCTTTTCTTACCCCCTCTGTACCTCTGTTTCTGCTTGTAATATGTCTCTAAGTAGTCCTTATGCCTTAGAAAGTGTTCTACTATCCTCATTCCCCATCCCTATTCGTTTTTATATTATGTTTCCGGCTATTGTAAACTTTTGTTTTTGTATTTTAAGGAAGGGGTCGTAATAATCACGAAATTATGCATTAAAATTTTATTCCTTCCTAAGGGGAAACTTTTGAAGAAAATATTCATTGAATGAACCTGTTTAAAAGTTGATTTGACTAAATAATAGGTAAAAGGATGTTCCACCAAGTTTAATTTAAATAGGTAACTTGTCATCAAATAGTCGTGACATTACTTATTAAAATATCTACATACATTTTTCGATTTTGTTACCTATCACAATTTCACGAGTTCACTAATAAACAATTTTATAGCATGTCCGCTAAATTGAAAATCAGAGATATGATAAGCGTAACGGAAAACGAAATTGTCGATTTAATGTCCTAATAAAATTTACAAACGCTTCACACCAGGTCAGGTAATACAACAGTCACTTTTTTGAAACTAAATTATAGGCAGTGGTCGCCAATTAATTACGAATATACGTATAATATTTTGTAAATGTCCCTTTTCATAAGCATAAATGCGACTTTATTTAACTTTTTATTAAATCATGTACCTATGTATATCTATGAACCACTTTAATTGAGTAAATGTAGAAAATAATCACCCGTTTCACTTCCTTAACCTACGAGCAACTCGCTTGTTAAAATCTGAATGGTTATTATTACAGTGACCTGAGCAGACATGATATGTGGATGCCAGACAACAAACTCAACCCTCTACGTCAATAATTCTGTTCTTAACATCAATTACCGGCATTATTTACTTTATTTATTGATTGTACATAAACTTTCTGCTTGCAATGAATGCTATGTTAGATACAAGAAACTTTAATTTTTATTCCTTTTAGTTTATGTTGCAATTAGTTTGCTCTTGCTGCTGCTGTCTGTTACACACGGCTAGTTCTTTTTTTTGTTGTTTCTCGGTCGTGATTGCGAGTCTGCAATTGATTTTAAACTTTACTTTTGCAGACCAATAAAGAAGTAACTTACGCGGAACTGCAACTGGTTCGGCCCAACTCTTTGGAGCCGCTTCGTAACGGAGATAATAATCAATGTGGTGGTGGTGGTGGTGCCGCGATGGTTAACAAAGAGAATTCTGTCATCTACGCCCAAATTGATCACACGAAAAGGGCCCCCCCGGGTTCGCTACGGATGTCTGTCACATCGCCCCTGACTTCGCCCGTTTCATCTCTCTTCTGCCCGATTAAACCCACCACATACCACAGAGAAATCGTAACGGTAAGAACCCCTTTGATGGGATGTCAGCAGGAGAGCTGTGTTTGACTTTAACCGGAACGGAACGGTGATGGTTTGTTTTGAATTTAGCAAAAGTGCGTGTGTTGTTTCGTGAAATTCGCAGTGTAACACGAATACAATTAAATTGAAACAAAACAGGAACCGATTTAATTTTTGTTTGAACTTTTTTTATTCATTGGGTGGATGATGAATAATATCTGCAGAAACAGATAATTGTGAAAGAGGGCCCAATATTTTAAGAGAACTGTAACAGATCGTTTAATGAAATTGTAGAAGTCTAACGTACTAAAATTTATTATTAATTGTACATACCTAAAAACTACTTGATAAGTTATCAACTAACTCAACAAATTTTTTCATTGGTACTACTCAAAGTACTTTACAGCCTATTCAATACAACAGCAAGGATACTAAACGTTAAAAAGGATGCCGCACGGTTCTATGCTTTGATACACGTCATCAAGTGTCCGCAAAAGGGGCGTGGCGATACCAATCGAACTGCCAAATGCACAAGATTCGATAGAGGCGGGGCTTATGCCCTCTCTCTCTCTCTCACTCTACTTATCCCAAGCCCATCATATTCGGACTTTTATGATCGAGCAACAGTCGGGGTAACTTTTAACCGCCTCTGATATCATTAACACGATAAAAGGGGGCGGTCGTTTACATACGTCATTCGTAAATCCCGCCTTCATTACGCACGACCAACGGCTACATTGAAAGAAGATTGTATGCGGCACCCCTTAATAGTCCAGTATCCTTCTGAAATTGTTAATTAGTCGTGATTTGAAATTATGATAATGAAATGCGTTAATATTTTCTAACATATCAGTTTGAGAGTGAACTAAAAGTATTTGTAAACGAAAACGTTGCTTGGATTTCGAATTTTTAATTATTTTGTTTGTTATATTTTTCTGAGAATTTAAAAATCAAGAACAACGAAGTTTTGTACCCAAGCGCCACCATACAGTATACAGCGGGAAATTTGTGAATCTCGAAGTCACCCAATACAAATTTTCTTGATATTCTGTCTGCTCCACTGAGTTGGTAAGTGAATTTTTATTTCTTTTTATTTTTTAACACAAATAGAGGTACAGCAGGTTATCCTTTGTTTATTAATTTTTATCAAAATTTAAACTTCTTTTAATTTTTTTTTTGCGAAACCCAAGCGATATTTCAGATACAAATCCTTTTAATTATATTTCAAAGGAGTACCTAACGGAAATTGTATATGGGGTGCAAAGCAAAGCACCCCTCGTCTAGTCTATTGCGCAAACGGTGTTATTATTAATTTAATTGAAGAGTTTATTGAAAGACTGAAGTTTTTATATATCATTTATCTTCTCAATATTATATTTGTCTTACACATAAGTGTGCGTCTTGTAAATACACATATCTCTCTTACATAAAAGATGTTCTTTTATTGGAAAATGTGATAACCGTATTAAAAAGCCGCAAACCGGGCTGGAGTTAATTTTTTTCTCATTGTGCAGATGTATGTATGTTACCGGGCTGTGTGACACTACCAGCCGTCAAAAATGAATGTTCTTTGACCACTATTCTTGTTGTAACTTAATGGTCTTCAAATATAATTTCGTAAAAACTTACTTTTAATTATTTTTTGTGGGTTTCGATCCTTCTAATAAAATAAGATCATATACACGTATTAAAATCAAACTGATCCCTATTCGAATTGTAGTTAATCAACGTGCCGCCGGGATCCATCGTCTGCAGCACTTTTTATTTATAAATAAAAAAAATGAAAGTAATTTTTAATATATGTAGGTATCGCACAAGTGGAAGACTTTTTGGGCAAACAGTTTAAAAAAATAAAGGGGACGCAAAACCCGCCCATTAGATATTAAAAAGCGACATTGATAACTGACATGCAAATACATAAATATCCGGACGTTTAATAATCTTTTAATTACAATGTACGAATCCAAATTAACCCATTCCGAAATGATTCGTTTGATGTGCGCATCAAAGTAATAAAATGGATTCGCAAATTATGAATATCAATGCCATCATGGCCTTCATATATGAATTTTTGTTTTTGTTTTAATTAAAATTCATCATGAACCTAGACCTTCTTTTGTTACAATAATTAATTACAAACAGGGTGGGTATTGGGAACCTGTCATCCCCCACCTCATTTTATGAAGATATGGCAATAGGGTAGCAAACAGAAAATGGTAATGAGCCTTAGTCCTTACCAGACTCAGGACAAACCAAATCGAACTAAGCAATAGTTTTCTGAAAATGAATCTTGCTAATCTACAACCAGCTAGAACTAGGCAAAACTAGTTGGTCCTAAAATCGAGTTCAATCAGCACTAGAATTAGAAAAAGTTGATTTGAAGTGGTAAAGTAGTTTGTCCTGAAGTTGAATGTATCTAGTGCCAGATTCAGGACAAACCATTTTAAACTGAAGAAATTAGTTCGTTCAAAAATGTAGTGAGGACAGTGTTAGATTCAGAATGAATTGAGCAAAACTAGTTCTTCCTGAAAATGGATCTATCCAATACCAGATTCAGGTTAATCAAGCCAGAACTTGGCAAAACTTGTTCGTCCTGGAATCGAGTCCAATCAGCACTAGAATTAGGACAAGTTGGTTTGAAGTGGGTAAAGTAATTTGTCCTGGAGTTGAATGTATCTAATGCCAGATTCAGGACAGACCATTTAAAACTGGAAAAATTAGTTCTTTCAAAAATCAAGGGAGGACAGTGCCAGATTTAGAAAGAACTAAAATAAATTGAGCAAAACTAGTTTTTCCTGAAAATGGATCTATCCAATACCAGATTCAGGTTAAACCAACTAGAACTAGGCAAAATTAGTTCGTCCTAAAATCGAGTCCAGTCAGTAACAAGATTAGGAAAAGTCAGTTTAAGTTGGGCTAACTTAGTTTGTCCTGAAGTTGAGTTTAATTTAGTTCGAGGTTCAGGACAAACCATTTTAAACTGGGAAAATTAGTTCGTTCAGTAATGAAGTGAGGACAGTGCCAAATTCCTAATGAACTGAGCAAAACTAGTTCTTCCTAAAAATGGATTATCCAATACCAGATTCAGGTTAACAACCAGAACTTGGCAAAATTTTCGTCCTGATCGAGTCCAATCAGACAGATTAGGAAAGTTGGTTTAAGTGGGTAAATAATTTGTCCTGGAGTTGAGTTTAATGCCAGTTCAGGACAACCATTTAAAACTGGAAAAATTAGTTCTTTAATAAGGGAGGACAGTGCAAAACTAATAATGAGCAAAACTAGTTTTCCTGAAAATGGATTATCCAATACCAGATTCAGGTTAAACCAACTAGAACTAGGCAAAATTAGTTCGTCCTAAAATCGAGTCCAGTCAGTAACAAGATTAGGAAAAGTCAGTTTAAGTTGGGCTAACTTAGTTTGTCCTGAAGTTGAGTTTAATTTAGTTCAGGTTCAGGACAAACCATTTTAAACTGGGAAAATTAGTTCGTTCAGTAATGAAGTGAGGACAGTGCCAAATTCCTAATGAACTGAGCAAAACTAGGTCTTCCTGAAAATGGATTTATCCAATACCAATTCAGGTTAAACCAACTAGAACTAGGCAAAATTAGTTCGTCCTAAAATCGAGTCCAGTCGTAACAGATTAGGAAAAGTCAGTTAAGTGGGTAACTTAGTTTGTCCTGAAGTGAGTTTATTTAGTTCCAGGTTAACAAACCATTTTAAACAAATTAGTTTTCAGAATAGTGAGACATTTTTTTTTTTTTTTTTTTTTTTTTTTTTTTAAAAAAAAAAAAAAAAAAAAAAAAAAAAAAAAAAAAAAGTTCAGGACAAACCATTTTAAACTGAAAAATTAGTTCGTTAGAATGAAGTGAGGACAGTGCCAAATTCCTAATGAACTGAGCAAAACTAGTTCTTCCTGAAAATGGATCTATCC
The DNA here is from genome assembly GCA_029378335.1 of Agrilus mali. Lineage (NCBI taxonomy): Eukaryota > Metazoa > Arthropoda > Insecta > Coleoptera > Buprestidae > Agrilus > Agrilus mali. Next base: position 2,350,743 of record CM055655.1, on the reverse strand, counting down.
AATACCAGATTCAGGTTAATCAGCCAGAACTGGCAAAATTGTTCGTCCTAAAATCGAGTCCAATCAGAACAGAATTAGGAAAAGTTGGTTTGAAGTGGTAATAATTTGTCCTGAGTTGAGTTTAATGCCAGTTCAGGACAACCATTTTTTTTTTTTTTTTTTTTTTTTTTTTTTTGGGGGGGGGGGGGGGGGGGGGGGCAGTTTAAGTTGGGCTAACTTAGTTTGTCCTGAAGTTGAGTTTAATTTAGTTCCAGGTTCAGGACAAACCATTTTAAACTGGGAAAATTAGTTCGTTCAGAATGAAGTGAGGACAGTGCCAAATTCCTAATGAACTGAGCAAAACTAGTTCTTCCTAAAAATGGATCTATCCAATACCAGATTCAGGTTAATCAAGCCAGAACTTGGCAAAACTTGTTCGTCCTGGACTCGAGTCCAATCAGCACTAGAATTAGGACAAGTTGGTTTGAAGTGGGTAAAGTAATTTGTCCTGGAGTTGAATGTATCTAATGCCAGATTCAGGACAGACCATTTAAAACTGGAAAAATTAGTTCTTTCAAAAATCAAGGGAGGACAGTGACAGATTTAGAAAGAACTAAAATAAATTGAGCAAAACTAGTTTTTCCTGAAAATGGATCTATCCAATACCAGATTCAGGTTAAACCAACTAGAACTAGGCAAAATTAGTTCGTCCTAAAATCGAGTCCAGTCAGTAACAAGATTAGGAAAAGTCAGTTTAAGTTGGGCTAACTTAGTTTGTCCTGAAGTTGAGTTTAATTTAGTTCCAGGTTCAGGACAAACCATTTTAAACTGGGAAAATTAGTTCGTTCAGTAATGAAGTGAGGACAGTGCCAAATTCCTAATGAACTGAGCAAAACTAGTTCTTCCTGAAAATGGATCTATCCAATACCAGATTCAGGTTAATCAAGCCAGAACTTGGCAAAACTTGTTCGTCCTGGACTCGAGTCCAATCAGCACTAGAATTAGGACAAGTTGGTTTGAAGTGGGTAAAGTAATTTGTCCTGGAGTTGAATGTATCTAATGCCAGATTCAGGACAGACCATTTAAAACTGGAAAAATTAGTTCTTTCAAAAATCAAGGGAGGACAGTGACAGATTTAGAAAGAACTAAAATAAATTGAGCAAAACTAGTTTTTCCTGAAAATGGATCTATCCAATACCAGATTCAGGTTAAACCAACTAGAACTAGGCAAAATTAGTTCGTCCTAAAATCGAGTCCAGTCAGTAACAAGATTAGGAAAAGTCAGTTTTAAGTTGGGCTAACTTAGTTTGTCCTGAAGTTGAGTTTAATTTAGTTCGAGGTTCAGGACAAATCATTTTAAACTGGGAAAATTAGTTCGTTCAGTAATGAAGTGAGGACAGTGCCAAATTCCTAATGAACTGAGCAAAACTAGGTCTTCCTGAAAATGGATTTATCCAATACCAGATTCAGGTTAAACCAACTAGAACTAGGCAAAATTAATTCGTCCTAAAATCGAGTCCAGTCAGTAACAAGATTAGGAAAAGTCAGTTTAAGTTGGGCTAACTTAGTTTGTCCTGAAGTTGAGTTTAATTTAGTTCGAGGTTCAGGACAAACCATTTTAAACTGGGAAAATTAGTTCGTTCAGTAATGAAGTGAGGACAGTGCCAAATTCCTAATGAACTGAGCAAAACTAGGTCTTCCTGAAAATGGATTTATCCAATACCAGATTCAGGTTAAACCAACTAGAACTAGGCAAAATTAGTTCGTCCTAAAATCGAGTCCAGTCAGTAACAAGATTAGGAAAAGTCAGTTTAAGTTGGGCTAACTTAGTTTGTCCTGAAGTTGAGTTTAATTTAGTTCGAGGTTCAGGACAAACCATTTTAAACTGGGAAAATTAGTTCGTTCAGTAATGAAGTGAGAACAGTGCCAAATTCCTAATGAACTGAGCAAAACTAGGTCTTCCTGAAAATGGATTTATCCAATACCAAATTCAGGTTAAACCAGCTAGAACTAGGCAAAATTAGTTCGTCCTAAAATCGAGTCCAGTCCGTAACAGGATTAGGAAAAGTCAGTTGAAGTTGAGCTAACTTAGTTTGTCCTGAAGTCGAGTGTTTTATTTAATTTAGTTCCAGGTTAAAAACTAGTCAGCTTTAAGTAAACAAAATTAGTTTATACTGAAATCATTTATATATTTTACAACAAAACCATTTAACCTGATATATGGTCGGTAGATTAAGCGAAGAACATCTACATGTAAAATTTTCGTAAGTAATAGAATGATCTAGTCTTCTGCACTTCCTGAATGGTTTTTCCTTAGTCGTGAACATATTTATATAAGAAATAACAACCCTTTTCCTATTAAACACTCTAAATTTCTCCCGTATGTATCCCTAACGTACATCTTCTTCTATTTCTTCCTCAAAGTAATGGGGGTTTCCCTAGTTGTAATTTCATCCCTCGAAACACGTTCCCAATTTCCTACGGAATTATCCATCGCCTATAGATTTGCGGCGGGGGTAAGTAACGAGATGAACGAATGTGTCTGCAGGTTAGAAGCTCAAACAAATTTCGAAGTATCGATTTGAACGGAATCACGTACGTTTTCGTCGTCGTACGTAGTAGGTAGGAGTCGTGTCGGAGAAATCGTAAAATTCTTTTACCGGACCCCGAACAACGAAATACAATAAAGGGAAGTTTTGAAGACTACCCAGCAATTCAGCTTTGCGAAATTTCAGTTGGAAACTCTCTCTAAATCACGACAACTAGACGTGGCACGGTTGTTATCGAAGCGAAAGTTTCTCGGCAAGATTTTCAACTGTACCACTACGAACAATGCTACACGAGCAGCTCAATAATTGCCTTCCACCGCACATTTCATACAATTCTGTCGAGTTTTACAAATATATACATATATATATATATATACATATACCAAAGTATATCCATATATTCATACACATACATGTATGTAATATTTCCGTATTCAGTACACGGTTTTGAATAAATAATGCTAGGTATAACCGACCGTATTATAAAGCTGAAGGCACGTGTATAGCATTTGACAGCAAAACTATTCTATTTTTTGTACCCATTCGACAATCACATGACTGACGTTTGCATACCTCACAAATAAACACTTCGACATTATAAGTAGGTGTGTACCTACCTAAGTGAATATTTACAAAAAACCAACAAATCAAAACTTGAAACTTGTTCAACGAAACAAACTTCAGCACACCAACTTGTGTGAAAGTGGCGGTTTGCCCCTAACTGTAGCCAGTTAGTCAATAACCAACCACATCCCTCCACCAAAAGACTAGAGGTAATTTTTAGTTCGTTAGGAACGAATACTGCAGGCTCTCGATATCAGCGCCCAATTAGATGCACCGAAAGACTATGGAGAGACCAAAACACTCATGATCTTGGTCTCGAATTTTTAAGAATTTTCCTAATAATTCTTGCTCTTGATCTTGTTCTTATTCATTTATTTAATTGATGATAAAGCCAATATCAAAACAAGATTAACATACCCTTGGTCTTAGTGCCTTATGTTTTAGTCTTGTTCACTTACCTTTATGGGTGATGAGCAACAGGAAGGTCACGTCAAGATAAATATACTCTTGGTCTAGGATTTCGCAAAAATATTACCAGGAATTCTTGCTCTTGTTCTTTGTCTTCTTTATTATTTTTGCTTGTGGTAAACAAGAAACAGACCAAGACAAAACTAATGTAGCCTTGGTTTCAGTTTTGACCTACAATTACTAATCTTACTAATGATTATTACTCTTGCTTTATGACTTATTGAGTTATTTTGCTAGTGATGACCAAGGAAAGATTGAAACAGTTTTAATGTTAAATTTTGAATAATCTTGCCAACAATTGTTGCTCTTGCTCATTGTATTGTTCATTTAATTTTACAAGTACTTAAGTAATGACCAAGAGGAAGATCAAGACAAAACTAATATACTCTTGGTCTTAGTTTTGGTCTAAAATTTTGAAAACTCTCCAATAATTCTTGCTCAAGACAAGACCAGAGCAGTCTTGATCTAAAATTTTGTGACAGATCTACTAATAATTGTTACTCTATGTCTTATTCAGTTACTTTTACTAGTGATAACCAAGGAGAAGACCAAGGAAATATTGAAACAGTTTGGATCTTAAACTTGGTCTCAAATTTTTAAGAATCTTGCAACAATTGTTGCTCTTGCTCATTGTATTGTTTACTTAATTTTACAAGTACATAAGTCATGACCAATAGGAAGATCAAGACAAAACTAATATACTCTTGGTCTTAGTCTTGGTCTAAAATTTCGAAAACTCTTTCCAATAATTCTTGCTCTTCTTCAAGACAAGACCAGAGCAGTCTTGGTCTAAAATTTTGTGACAGTTCTACTAATAATTGTTACTCTATGTCTTATTCAGTTACTTTTACTAGTGATAACCAAGGAGAAGACCAAGGAAATATTAAAACAGTTTCGATCTTAAACTTGGTCTCAAATTTTGAAGAATCATGCCAATAAATGTAGCTCTTGCTCATTGTATTGTTCATTTAAATTTACAAGTACATAAGTAAGGACCAAGAGGAATATCAAGCCAAAACTAATATACTCTTGGTCTTAGTCTTGGTCTCAAATTTTAAAAACTATTTCCAATAATTCTTGCTCTTCTTCAAGACAAGACCAGAGCAGTCTTGGTCTAAAATTTTGTGACAGATCTACTAATAATTGTTACTCTATGTCTTATTCAGTTACTTTTACTAGTGATAACCAAGGAGAAGACCAAGGAAATATTGAAACAGTTTGGATCTTAAACTTGGTCTCAAATTTTTAAGAATCTTGCCAACAATTGTTGCTCTTGCTCATTGTATTGTTCACTTAATTTTACAAGTACATAAGTAATGACCAAAAGGAATATCAAGCCAAAACTAATATACTCTTGGTCTTAGTCTTGGTCTCAAATTTTAAAAACTATTTTCAATAATTCTTGCTCTTCTTCAAGACAAGACCAGAGCAGTCTTGATCTAAAATTTTGTGACAGTTCTACTAATAATTGTTACTGTATGTCTTATTCAGTTACTTTTACTAGTGATAACCAAGGAGAAGACCAAGGAAATATTGAAAAAGTTTCGATCTTAAACTTGGTCTCAAATTTTGGAGAATCTTGCCAATAATTGTTGCTCTTGCTTATTGTATTGTTCACTTAATTTTACAAGTACATAAGTAATGACCAAAAGGAATATCAAGCCAAAACTAATATACTCTTGGTCTTAGTCTTGGTCTCAAATTTTAAAAACTATTTTCAATAATTCTTGCTCTTCTTCAAGACAAGACCAGAGCAGTCTTGATCTAAAATTTTGTGACAGTCTACTAATAATTGTTACTTATGTCTTATTCAGTTACTTTTACTAGTGATAACCAAGGAGAAGACCAAGGAAATATTGAAACAGTTTCGATCTTAAACTTGGTCTCAAATTTTTAAGAATCTTGCCAACAATTGTTGCTCTTGCTCATTGTATTGTTCACTTAATTTTACAAGTACATAAGTAATGACCAAAAGGAATATCAAGCCAAAACTAATATACTCTTGGTCTTAGTCTTGGTCTCAATTTTAAAAACTATTTTCAATAATTCTTGCTCTTCTTCAAGACAAGACCAGAGCAATCTTGGTCTAAAATTTTGTGACACTCCTACTAATATTTATTACTCTATGTCTTATTCAGTTACTTTTACTAGTGATAACCAAGGAGAAGACCAAGGAAATATTGAAATAGTTTCGATCTTAAACTTGGTCTCAAATTTTTAAGAATCTTGACAACAATTGTGGCTCTTGCTCATTGTATTGTTCACTTAATTTTACAAGTACTTAAGTCATGACCAATAGGAATATCAAGACAAAACTAATATACTCTTGGTCTTAGTCTAAAATTTTGTAAGAATCTTGCCTTAATTCTTGCTCTTATTCTCTGTTTTATTCACAGATTTGTTTTCTAATTTATGAATTACTCTTGGTCTTAGTCTAGATGCAAAAATCTTGCTAATAATTTTTGATCTTGGTCTTGGCCTTAGTCTAAAATTTTGCAGTTTTACTGTTAACTCTTATTTTTGGCATTGATATCTATAAATTAAAAAATAATTCTTAAACAGTTCTTGGCGTAGGTCTTGGTCTTGTTCATCACAATATTTTTTCGGACGTATCTCTGTTTGGTGGATTGCTGCAATGACGAAGAGTTTAATTAAAGTGACTTAGTAATAGGTACCTATATGTTGCAATTTAACAAATAGACAATAAATTATAAAATTATGTATGGGCACAGGTAGCACGATTAATTTGAAATACGATCAACGCCGCTGTCGGCTATTAAATCTATAACATTTATTTGAAACGTGCAATTGTTTACGAGCATCGCAAATAACATGTTGACTAAACTACAGATTTTCATATAGATTAGAACATCCTAAATAATTACACCTATATGTATATATTTACATATTATACACATATACATACGTATGTGTCTGTGGAAGAACAATTTTACATGTAATTTTATCCCCGAGCACGATAGATCCTAATTTACATAACAACAACAACAAAATAATGTTATTGGAACGGCGATATCAATTAGGATTAATTGTGATGGATAATTACTGTAATTTGCGATTTACGATTTTAGCACTTTTATATTATTTGTCCAACTGTGGGAGTCTAAAAGTGTAAAATGTCAAAAGAGTTGGAATTTTAAACAAAATACAGGAACCTAATAAAGGACCTGGACTAATGACAAGTCACAATAAGTTAATTAATTACACTCTGAAAAATATATTTTAGATAAAAAGTATCAGGAAATTATCAAAAAAATAGGCGTTAATAGTTGGCTCAAATAATAGGGCTTTACAGTAAGAAAAAAATGTATACTTATTAGAACCTATAATTTTTTTATGATGAATTGACAGATAAATATAAAACGAAACGATTATTGTATCGACAGTTGATTAATGATAACAAAAGTTACGACAAACAAACTAAGGCCTAATTTCCGACCAGTTTTTCGTGTTTTTGTTTATTTTGGGGTGAAATTTGGGCAACTTAATGATCTCCATACTGGAAAACTAAATAAAGTAAAAAACCAATTATTAATTAATTCACAAAACGAATAAAAGAATTTTGAGAGGGATGACTTTAAAGGCTACTTTAAATAGATAATTGACTCCCTTAAAAATTCTTAATCCTTCAGAAAATTTCACAAAAGTTACAACCATCAATTTTTATTAATTTGATAAATATTCAACTCAGTTTTAATATTTTATTAGTTTATTTTAATTACAATTACCAAATAAACTATGTCTTGTTTTCTCTTTAATCGTCTTTAATTAATCAATAACAACTAAACAATTATATACGTTTCTATGACGAATAAATAAATGAAAAATAAACAGAGCATCAGAATTGTCTGATAATGTAAATAAATGAATAAGTAAATAGTCATAGTAACACGATTTAGATGGCGCCAAAGTGCTTAAATTTGTATTAGTCACTTAGCATAATTCAAAAGAAGCAAATACAGTCAAACTTCGATAACTCGAACCAAACTGGTTGGCAATAACAATAATCTTGATAACTTGAAGATAATATTTGGCGCAAACTTCGATAAGTCGATTTTTCTGGAGATATCCCTTAATAATGTACTATTTTAAATGCAGGTAAAGGGTGAGAAACAGTTCAATTTCTACGATTTTATTTGTCACCAAAACGTACTCTAAAAACTTTTTACATTGAACAAAAATTAGATTTTATAAAAAAAGTGGAAAGTGGTACACTGAAAACAGATATTAGGGGGCCTTCCATAAAATACGTTCGCATACAAGGAGGAGGGGGTCTTGCTGAGTGTGACAAGATGTGACAAGGGGGAACGGGGGGTCTACGGCAACGTGACGTCCGCCGTTCATCAAAAAATTTACTGAATTTTTACAGAATCTTTGGACTTCTGATAAATAGAAATATTATTTATTTGTTCGTTACAAAAGATATTTATTATTATGAAAATAAAATAAATATTTTTAACTATAAAAATTTGTGTATTATCAATCAAAATTGATCATGTTCAGGGGGGGGGGGTTAGTTTTTGTGGCGTGATATTTAAAGGGGGTTTACAGAAAGTGCGACAACCAGGGGGAGGGGTCAAAAATTCAATAACTCAAAAATTTTGTAATTCGAGTTATCGAAGTTTGGCTGTATTATAAAATTTTCTATTCAACCCTCGTATATAGCATCTTCAATTAAATTTTAATTTTTAATCATATTTCAGTTTACTTTTCATCCCTCTCTAATAATAATTAAATTCCTTTTTATTTATTTATTTATAATCATATAAAATACAGATAACTATGTAATACATACATATTATGTGGATTAAAGACGTATTTTATCTACATACGTAATTTTATTTCGAGCTCGGAATGTGACCTTCATTCAGTGTTGTCATTAAACTGGTTAATTAATAAAAAAAAAGAGCAGAGATACAAGTTTATCAGAATCCGTATCTCGTATAATTAAAAAGAGAAAGGCATCGGTCCGAGTATTGTCGAAGTCGTTCGTACGTGTTATATTAAAGAGCCATCATATACACGTCAATCTGTTTAGTGTGTTTTCAGTGTTTTTTTGTCGTCAAGTTTAACAAGCAACTGACACCTGAGCTATTAATTGTTGTGTGGATTATTTTTAAACGACACCTACGTATTTTAATCGGTCTCGTCGATCCTACGGGCGGGCGTGACGGTCTTTAATTAAATTAAAATTATTGTTTGCAATAATAATTAATTACATAACAATTATGTTAATTTTAATTCATTAGTGTAACAGTACTTAATAGATAATTAATTGGTAATGTGGTAATTAATGTTTTTGGTGCAAGGACTCCATGTTGTTACTTACCTACTTTTCGTAATTGTGTATCAGCGTCTCCTTCAGGATTATGAACCAGGATTATCACCCTTTTGCTTCTACATGCCACGAAAGGTAAGTTTTTATGAAATTATTTTAATTTTTTATTGTTCCTTGTGCTTTGAAAGTTTTTTAGAGAGAGGTATTAACCTACCTACATATGTAAATACTTAAAATGACACATTTTTCTTGTTAATTGTGTCGTTAAAGAAAAGGAATGAAAATTATGTAGGTAAAAGATTTTATTAGGTCCCTGGTTTTAGTAGTAGAACGAAACGAAAATGTTGTTTTAGATTTTTTGCAAATTGACAAAAATATTAATAGAAGCCTATAATTTAAAACAACACACAAACACAAATATTTTAATAGGTAGGTACCTATCTTATTTGGGGGTTAATTTTAATTATTGAAACAATAAATAATCCGCTTCCCTGGCGAACCCTAACAATTATATGATAGAAAACTTCATTAATTGCAATATTTAAGCATTCTCTTCTCATATTTTCTTAATGCACCACGTTGTTTTAGCTCAGAAAATTAATACACACCTTTTAGGACAATAAAATGTAAATAAACACCCTTATCAGTTATTTTTTTAATTGCAATAACTGGCCATTATTTCATTAGTAGAAAACTGATAGGATGGTAAATATATGTTTGTCATTTAGTTGTTATAGGACTCCTTTGGTTTATCAGTTAAATTTTCCAGAACTTGTAGGGAATTAAATAAACGTTGTGGCTTTTGGTCGATATTATTGAGCTATTTTATACCTCATCAAATTCGATATTGATGGAGTTGTTTTTGTGAAAAATCGAATAAGTTTCACGTAATATAAACATGACTAAACTAAAGTATACTTTTTTTTTAAACAAATAGCAATTTACACTGTAAACAATGTACACAATACCCGGCGTTGCTCGGGTAAGAATATATCACACGTTTGATGGAACATTCTAGAATATTCGCGAATTTACAACTATCCAGAACATCCCATAATGATTCAAAACATTTTCTAACTTTTTTTAACATTCTTGAATGATCTTCAAGACTTTGGGACATTCTTGAACATTACCAAATCATTCTGAAATGTTATAGATAATAAAACATTCTTTTACTTCTTAGAACATATTTGAACTCCCTGTAGGTAACATTCTAAAAAAATCTGCTTCATTCTCATCCCCACTCCGTGCGTGCTGTTTGCTGGATGAGTAGTGACATCAGTAGACGCCTGGCGGGGATGACTAATCGATTGATAATAATTGATCAGTTATCGACCACTGAGAGTTGAAGATTATCTATTACAGTACTAATAACGCTATTAAAAAATGGGGGTTGGTGGTAGAAGGGTGAAAATTTAATGTTGTATGTATTTTTTAATGCAACTGGTTCCTATGCCATGATGCATGATCTCATGATGGTTTCCATGAAGAATAACTTTTATTGTTAAAATGGAAAAGGTACATTCGTGTTCTTTTTTTTTTTTCAACGTACTTAGATGTATACAAGCCCAGACACTTATATACTTGTAAATGTATGTGTGTAAATGCATCCTTTGGTACGACAGCAACAACATTTTCATTTTCTGTACGTTCCTAAACTTGTTATGTGCTACGCGTTGAACTTAAGAGGGTAAATTTGAATAATTTTCCCCGGAGACACACGTATACTTCAAAAGGATATCTACACTCTCTTCTCGCAGTTTTTTAGGTACACAGGTAATGGGTTTGCTTGCAAAAGAAACGAAACAAATTGTCGTTAAAAAATAATGAGTCCAGCCATCAACAAAAATAATTTTAAGGAATTCACACTCAAAATTTAAAAAATTTTGTACTTATCCAGTTTGTTATTTTATAAAAAAGAAAATGTTAAGTAGGGGTTGTAAAAATTGACTGCCAATGATTTTGAGGAAAAAATTTTGATGCAATTAAAGATTTTCTTTTTTCTGCTGAAGTTTGATTATTTTTATTTCTTTATCGATTCAATTTTTTTCTGATTGCATAAGTGAAATGCACTCATCAGTTCATATCTCCGTATATATCTCTCGGTTTGTACCATATAGGTAGTCTGTACGTTTACTTTTACTCCCTCCAAATTCGTTCACTATTTTTTATTTTTTTTTTTTTAACTATATTAAGTATTCATGAGTTGTTTGTTCCAACTAATTTATTATTTTTCGTAATGTAATTGATAGCATTTGTGAAAATAATTCGAAATGCAAAATGATTAGGTAAGTCAAAACAAGAAAGAGGTCGTATAATGACCTTTGGAGTATTGCCAGAAGCAGGTCACGCCTCATTAAGCACGTTATTTCTTTGTTATTCAACAGGTTAGCAAACCTCCCTGTTGATGACTTTATTAAAACTGTAATGAACTTCCGTAACATTTCCGCTCCCTCTTAATTTAAAGTTGTACTTTGCCAATTCATATATTATTCCACCACTATAAAAACCATATGAGGGGGAAAGCTTTATACCTACTCAAAAACTCCTTACTGCACCTTCGGGAATTATATCGATCTTGTAGGGAACTCCAAAAACACATTTCTGGAATAAACAAAAAAATGCTAAAGCTTAAAAAGTGATTGTTTACTAAAATTAGTAACGGCCGAATCGAGGAGAATTCAGAGCCAAATGGGGAAAATTCGGGGAAGGAAGTCGTGTGGTAACTTTGTATTTCAAATTCGAATTCCCTCAGGACTCCTGCTGCGTTCAGAAATGAACATTTGCGTTCAAAACAATGCGAAAATCAGGTCTTTGATGTTTTCGAGGGTGCTGATTCCAAATCTGAATATTATTTTTAAATCTACTGTATTTTTGAGCCTGTACAGGTTCAGGAGATTCTGCACAAAACAAATTATGGCAACTTCCAGGATTTTCTAAAATTTTTCTATTACTTGTTCTTATTCCGAGATTTTGTCAGAAATTCTGGAATGTTTCGTAGTTTTTTTCCAATTCATATTTCATTTTGACGTACGTAATGAAAGCTATATAAGAGAATGAGGGAGTGAGCTTTAAACTCATAACTCTTTTCTGCACCTTTGGCAATCGTATCGGTCTTTCGGGGACTTCCCGAAACTCATTTCTGGAATTAATAACAAAAATTAGTAGACCTAAAAAAGTAGTTGTTTATTTAAATTAGTGAACGGAAAATTGAGGAGAATTTAGGGATACAAAAAGGGAAAATTCGGGGGAGGAAATGTGTGGTAACTTTGATTTTCAAATTCGACTTCCCCCAGGACTCCTCTTGTGTTCAGAAATAAACATTTGCGTTCAAAACAATGCGAAAATCAGGTCTTTGATGTTTTCGAGGGTGCTGATTCCAAATCTGAATATTATTTTTAAATCTACTGTATTTTTGAGCCTGTACAGGTTCAGGAGATTCTGCACAAAACAAATTATGGCAACTTCCAGGATTTTCTAAAATTTTTCTATTACTTGTTCTTATTCCGAGATTTTGTCAGAAATTCTGGAATGTTTCGTAGTTTTTTTCCAATTCATATTTCATTTTGACGTACGTAATAAAAGCTATATAAGAGAATGAGGGAGTGAGCTTTAAACTCATAACTCTTTTCTGCACCTTTGGCAATCCTATCGATCTTTCGGGGACTTCCCGAAACTCATTTCTGGAATTAATAACAAAAATTAGTAGACCTAAAAAAGTAGTTGTTTATTAAAATTAGTGAACGGAAAATTGAGGAGAATTTAGGGACACAAAAAGGGAAAATTCGGGGGAGGAAATGTGTGGTAACTTTGATTTTCAAATTCGACTTCCCCCAGGACTCCTCTTGTGTTCAGAAATAAACATTTGCGTTCAAAACAATGCGAAAATCAGGTCTTTGATGTTTTCGAGGGTGCTGATTCCAAATCTGAATATTATTTTTAAATCTACTGTATTTTTGAGCCTGTACAGGTTCAGGAGATTCTGCACAAAACAAATTATGGCAACTTCCAGGATTTTCTAAAATTTTTCTATTACTTGTTCTTATTCCGAGATTTTGTCAGAAATTCTGGAATGTTTCGTAGTTTTTTTCCAATTCATATTTCATTTTGACGTACGTAATAAAAGCTATATAATAGAATGAGGGAGTGAGCTTTAAACTCATAACTCTTTTCTGCACCTTTGGCAATCGTATCGGTCTTTCGGGGACTTCCCGAAACTCATTTCTGGAATTAATAACAAAAATTAGTAGACCTAAAAAAGTAGTTGTTTATTTAAATTAGTGAACGGAAAATTGAGGAGAATTTAGGGATACAAAAAGGGAAAATTCGGGGGAGGAAATGTGTGGTAACTTTGATTTTCAAATTCGACTTCCCCCAGGACTCCTCTTGTGTTCAGAAATAAACATTTGCGTTCAAAACAATGCGAAAATCAGGTCTTTGATGTTTTCGAGGGTGCTGATTCCAAATCTGAATATTATTTTTAAATCTACTGTATTTTTGAGCCTGTACAGGTTCAGGAGATTCTGCACAAAACAAATTATGGCAACTTCCAGGATTTTCTAAAATTTTTCTATTACTTGTTCTTATTCCGAGATTTTGTCGGAAATTCTGGAATGTTTCGTAGTTTTTTTCCAATTCATATTTCATTTTGACGTACGTAATGAAAGCTATATAATAGAATGAGGGAGTGAGCTTTAAACTCATAACTCTTTTCTGCACCTTTGGCAATCGTATCGGTCTTTCGGGGACTTCCCGAAACTCATTTCTGGAATTAATAACAAAAATTAGTAGACCTAAAAAAGTAGTTGTTTATTTAAATTAGTGAACGGAAAATTGAGGAGAATTTAGGGATACAAAAAGGGAAAATTCGGGGGAGGAAATGTGTGGTAACTTTGATTTTCAAATTCGACTTCCCCCAGGACTCCTCTTGTGTTCAGAAATAAACATTTGCGTTCAAAACAATGCGAAAATCAGGTCTTTGATGTTTTCGAGGGTGCTGATTCCAAATCTGAATATTATTTTTAAATCTACTGTATTTTTGAGCCTGTACAGGTTCAGGAGATTCTGCACAAAACAAATTATGGCAACTTCCAGGATTTTCTAAAATTTTTCTATTACTTGTTCTTATTCCGAGATTTTGTCGGAAATTCTGGAATGTTTCGTAGTTTTTTTCCAATTCATATTTCATTTTGACGTACGTAATAAAAGCTATATAATAGAATGAGGGAGTGAGCTTTAAACTCATAACTCCTTTTAGCACCTTTGGTAATCCTATCAGTCGTTTGGGGGCTTCCCGAAACTCATTTCTGGAATAAATATCAAAAATTGGTAGACCTTAAAAAGTAGTTGTTTATTAAAATTAGTAAACGGAAAATTGAGGAGAATTCAGGGACACAAAAAGGGAAAATTCGGGGGTGGAAATCGTGCAGTAACTTTGTATTTCAAATTCGAATTCCCTCAGGACTCCCCGGTTTCAGGAAACAAGAGAATTGAGTGTGTACGGGCTCAGGACGTTCTACGCAAAATAAATTATGACATTTTCTGTTATTTCCTAAAATCTTTTAGAAGTTGTTAATTTCTAAAATGTTTCAGAACGTTTCCAAAACTTCCGCCCCTTTCTAAAATTGTCATAAATTTCCTCGATATATTCTATTTATTCCATAGATATATTTCGATTGCTTATTATGAATATTCATAGAAAATGACGATGTTGATGATGAGTAGAAGTAGCTATCGACATATGTATTACCTCTACGCCCTTATATTTACCATTCACCTGCATTAATACCTTTCAATTTGTCGGTTCGTTTGTGAAATCGCAAGAGCGGTCCGCTCACGTCACTCATGTTTAAAAAGGTTCGCAAAAGCAACCCCGATAGCAGCAGAAGAGTAACTAGTTAATGTAACATCAGATTTAATATTGTGCGGAAAGGAATCGTCCAATTTGAGTGCGCTTTGAATGCTTAAATAAGTGGATTGAAGCGGATATGGACTGAAAACAAAATAAAAGAAGTACCTTATAGGTACAAATGCTTTTAAAATCACCCTTAATGTACCTACAATACGTACGTACGTACGTACGTGGGACCTCATTTTTTTGTTTTTATTTTCAGTCTAGTTTTGTATTTTCTAAGAGATAGTCATTTAGCCAGTAGTAGTCAATATAATTTTTATAAATTGTGCAACCCCTAAGGGAATTCTGCTGGACAACTACTTAAAAGCAGCAATGTTTAAAAGGATTTGTTGGCTTGATTGCAACCGTTAAATTATTTTTTTTTCTTCTAAATTTCTGGTGCACCCCCTCGTTTAAGTTTCAGCCATTATATTACAAAAAATATGCTTCCTTTCAGACCTTATTTGTTTTTGTTGCTTAAATTTTTTACAGTACATTGGGCCCATCCCATGGACCTTAGTATTTGATATTAGTTTCAGAAAAACGTCCTCGTATTACACAATAAATAAATCGATCGTATTTTTCCCTAAAAAGTAAAAGATATTGGCTAGACAAAACGAGTTAGTGTGGGTTTTATTATAAAAATTTAATATCTATCCGAAATTGAAATATTTCACCAAATAGAATAAAAAAAGGGGCAGATAGAAATTTATTCGGCGAGCTGATGGTAAGCCTTTGGGTTATTAAATCGGGGCAATATAGAAACGCTATTTAGAGCACGTTTCAACCCGAATTAACAATGGCCGACATGCAAACAAAGCCAACAGAAAATATCTCGTTAAAAATCCTCATTACGGGATTGATTCGTACTGTCGCAACTGATGGGGGTGCCTCGTACCGTTCGTTCGTTCGTTCGTTCGTTGGTTCGCGCCGCGAGCACAACCACCACCACGACGCGACAGCCCCCGCGCGCGCGATGTAATTTAAATTGCGCTCCAACGTTACAACTGTCCCGAATTGTCATTAAATCTGGCTGTATCGGTGAAAATTAAATGAAAACCGTTACGTACTTTAACGCGAAATAGCAAGTCAATAAGCCATCTCCAAATACAGTTAATGAAATTCCATAGTTGGAATAGTTTTAACTATGCAATGCACAATAACGCTTCCAATAACAAACACCACACCGATCGAATACTGAAAATTGTCCCGTAGCACACGGCGACATGACAAAATAATTACCACTCACCCTTACTGTTTGTTATATACATAAAATTCGTAGGGGTAGTTCAATAACTCATGAACAGCAACAAAACCTCTTCACCATTTATTGAGATAATAAGTTAATCGGTTAATTCCCGGACTGATAAAATCCAGGGCCGGACTAATATTTGAGAAGTGTATTATTCTATTCTAATCTTGTACCTAATAGGTCTAAATAGTTTATGTTTATGAACTTAATAAACATTGTATTTTATTGTCCCTGATAGTTGTACATACAGTAAAAGAAAAAAGTTCACTAAACGTAAAATTTACACATTTAATTGTCGACATTTTTTCTTTTTATGCAAAAATGCATTATGTGGTGAACGTTTTCAACCACATCATCTATTTAATACTCCTCAAAAACATTTAATTTTATTTATAAATAAAAAATATTCGTACCAATGTTCTTGCACTGGTTAACATGTGGTCAGCAGTTCAGTTAATGTAAATATAACTATTCTAACTTAAATTTCGCGAAACGAAGCGTCTCCTTCCACGCAGCGCGCACGACTACCTCAAAAACGCAACGTTCATGTGTTTTATACACCATCTCGAAGTATCTAATTGGCTGTCGGCCATGATGTCACTATGGAAACCGCTCGCTCAACCAATAAACGTGTTAAGGCGGGGCTTCCTCATGAGCGCGGATATAAATAATGAAACTAAGGGTTATTGCCCTATCTTAATGCTAGATACGTCTTAAAGAAACATCTTGGACATTTCAAAAACAATTTTTATGCGGTTTTCAATAAATTTTTGAGAAATTTCGGGTTTGTTATTGGTTACAAGAAAAATAGCTCAGAAGTGTCTAATCCTTATACCTGTGCAAATCGACTTTGAGCGGTTTCTTGATATAATAATTCGTTCTAAGAAAATAGGAAACAATAATAATTAAGGTCGTTTGGAAACTTGTGGAACTTTCGACATAGACCAGGTTGCGTTCGTTCCACTTCGGGGTTTTGTGGCGATAGTGAAAGATGGTGATGTGTAAAATTTGGTGTGTTGTGCCCAAAACCGAATTAGAGACGTTTTAAACGTGATTATACGACACTTGGGATAGAAAGGAACTAATAATTGGTTGTGAATCTCCAATTTCGCCAAAGTGCTTGTACTTGAAATGGAATTTGCTCGACTTACTTCCCTTCCGTATATTGGAGACATCTGTTTGATTATAATCTGGTTTCGGAGCATTGATAATACCTAAAGCGTTGTAAGTGTATTATAAACCTAATTTAGTCGTGGATATTGTGCGAAATTTCTGTCTCTGCATTCAGATAAAACCAAGTTATCGCGCATAGGACGGTCGCATTATTAATTCTAAATCAACTAGCCGCATTCTGATTAATTAAACGGAAACATCTCTCTTCGGAAACGGATACGACAAAATACAATGTGGCTTACACTAAACGAAATCCCATTCTTCATGTAATTTTGGGGTGGGTAAACGTGGGGGGGTATATTTTTCCATCCACATTCGTTTGCTTCTTTCAAAGCTGTCCTAAATTAACTTAACATTCAAAAGCACTTCTCAGACGTTTAAGTTATATTTGTTGTTACTTTATTACTGGTAAAAAGGTATGAAGAAGATAAAAATATTTTATGTAAAGGCCTTATTCCCATTTAAAGAAATCCAAAATGACAACAAATATCTACAAAACTCTGTGTTTCAACGTTTATTTGTTAGGGCTCATGAGATATTGAAGTACCTCTACTTTCCTAAATACCATTTTCCACCCCATTTCCAAATTTTCATCATTATTCCGCAAATATTTGTTTTTTTTTTGTGACAAAGCCTGTAGTAATAAGGGCGTTATATTTTACATATAATAAAAGTGTCGTGTATCTCTTGCCTGTAGCAGCCAGCAGGATGTTCGAGGCTCAGGGCTCATCCCCAGGTCAACGCTGCATCCCAACTCATCCGATTTAAGGGAAACGCAATATATTCGGTAGCAAAGTTCTTGAAAGTGTTTAAGGATGCATGAAAATTGCTTACCGGTCCGTTAGACTGCGCAGCATGAATTTCTCGTGACGCGGACGTGGCGGTTGGTTGTATTATTTTCTTCCCTATACGTACGTAATCCTTCCCAGTTGTTCTATTTTAAAGCCGTCGTCGACTATTTACTCTACCTCCCAAGTTCGATTGTTCATTTCAATGCCCATTGCGTTCCTCGATCTATCTCAACGGTCGGCAAATAATTGATTAAGTTCTTTTAGTTGTTAGTAATGCTTTATACTCAATGACAAACTTGTTTCCTCGCTCTGATTTCGATATTGATCCCGAAAATTCCTTGTTGCAAATTTTTAAACTGTATAAGTCGTATGAACATCTACTGATAATAATGACATGCAAAATTTCTTTATTTGTTTATGTATCGTGTTATTATTTACTCATAATTTGTAAAATTCCGTGGACAATGTAATTCTTAAACAAACAAGGGATGTTTTTGGGGCAAGACAAGAAAAAAAGCCGATGCAAAAATAAGAAACACACCAAGCATCAAGCAGATAATTGTATCGCAGACAGACAAGGGATCGTAATCTCTTTAAGTGCTCGTTTTGTACACAATTTTCTTTATTTATTTTCTGACAGAAGAAACAGACACAGCCTTTCGGTAAGATCGATATTCTTATGCCTACTATTGGTTTTTAATACAAGTTTCCTTAACTGAATAATTAAATAACCAAAAGGTAGGTATTTCCAAACTATGCGAATGACATTTAAAATATTAACACTTTGCAATGGACGCAAAAATATAGCTATTATATCTTATAAGTTTATTAATTTTCATGGATATTCTATACAGGTTGCGAAAGCGTGAAAGACAGCTAATAGTCATTATATTGCCGCTTCCTAGATATGTTTGTGTATTCAGACTTGTAGGCGTGTCTTGGCGCAACGCCCAATAACAACCAGCGATCGATGTGCGCGCGCCACCGTTCCGCCCCTTACTGGTTACTGCTATTAACGCGAACGGCACATTTTAAGTTCCATATTTTCGAACGCTGTAGGTATTGGTCGGTTAAAGTAATGTGTGTAATGTTACGTTCTTTTTAAAAACGAATTGTCGAGCGGCCCCGACAAGTTCAGTTTCAAATCAGACATACATACAACTGCCTGTCCTCGGCTTTCATCAGCAAAGCATAAATGTTTAGCATTGCACAATTAAAATTGGTTGAGTTTGTGTGCGACTCAAAAATTCATTTCTCCTCTTCCTCCTCGAATCGAGAATGAAAGAAAGTAAAGAAAAAGAAAAAAAATAAATGACGAAGTGAACCGTAATATTTCGTTCAGAGAAAACTTTTGACTCCGGAGCAGCTGATGCTCGATTGTTTCATTATTTTCTTATTTATAAGCTGGAAAAAAGGCTTTGGTTGGTTAAACTTGGAGAGTTTGTGTTGTTGCGCGAGTTAGAACTGCCAAAGTTTGCAGCAGTTGTGGATAACGGACGACGCCTCCCTCGATGTAAATTGACATATTGAGTAGTAACGAAGGAACAAACATTCGAGTAATATCGTAACTCAGTTAGACGATGTTTCGACTGAATATTTGGTTAAAATTACTGTGTACCATAACTCGATCTAAACATGATTTAAATATCTACTGAAATACAATCGATCACATTTTAGAGCACGAATGGCTGGTCTTTAGTTTCCTAAAAGTTCCAATTTTAGTTAATGTGAATATAACTATTCTAACTTTAATTTTGCGAAACGAAGCGTCTCCTTCCACGCAGCGTGCACGACTACATCAAAAACGCAACGTTCATGTGTTTTATACACCATCTCGAGGTATCTAATTGGCTATCGGCCACGATGTCACTATGGAAACCGCTCGCTCAACCAATAAACGTGTTAAGGCGGGGCTTCCTCATGAGCGCGGATATAAATAATAAAACTAAGGGTTATTGCCCTGTCTTAATGCTAGATACGTCTTCAAAGAAACATCTTGGACATTTCAAAAACAATTTTTATGCGGTTTTCAATAAATTTTTGTGAAATTTCGGGTTTGTTATTGGTTACAAGAGAAAATAGCTCAGAAGGTGTCTAATCCTTATACCTGTGCAAATCGACTTTGAGCGGTTTCTTGATATTATAATTCGTTCTAAGAAAATAGGAAACAATAATAATTAAGGTCGTTTGGAAAGTTGTGGAACTTTCGACATAGACCAGGTTGCGTTCGTTCCACTTCGGAGTATTTGCGTAAAAGGAAAGGAAAATAAAAAAGCGTAGGGCCTACTGGAGGAAATTAGTCCCGTTCCCTTTTCATTTCTTCTTTTCGCGCGCCAGGTTTGCCCTGCTCGTAACGATTTACGGTTTGGAGAAAAACGTGTGTTGTTCGAAATAAAACAGGGGATGGAACGAGGAATATAAATCTCACTCAGCAAATGTGTAAATAGAAAGAGCTGTATTTGTTTCGACGTGCAAAGGTCCTCCCTCCAAGCATTATAAATCAAACCGGATCTTTCCGATTTTAATTTGTGCCCATTTGTTCCCATTCGCAGACAAGGGATTCGCCTATTGCGGCAAAAATTATGTTTGTATTTTTGCCTGCGTCTTCATTATTGACATGCTTCGAACTTTTTTAGCGTGAAAAACGAGGAAAATGAAACACCGGACACTAACAAGGCAACCAGATAAAAAACCGTTTTCCCAATCCCTTTCGAGGATACCTAATTGGGACTTTCTCGAAATATTAAACAATACATTTTTTATTGAGTAGAATGTGGAAGATACTTATACGTACATTTCTATTGATATATAATATTTCCAGCTTTAGTGCTTTACTATACGATTTCCTGAATTTTGTCAAAAACTGCACCAAATTCGGTTTAGAAATGCTCGAGATTTTTTATGTAAGTTGCACCTGGTGTCAAAAGCGGTCATTGACCTATTACTTATTTACATTATGGCGTCGCGTCTGGCAACCAATCAGGTGCTCTCAGGCGGCCTATAAAAGCGTGAACGTTGCATTTTAAGTTAGTCGAACGCGATGCATAGAAGGGTACACTTCACTGGCCACAAATTCACTTAGAATTTATTTATTTTTATATTGTTCAATATTTTTATTGTTTAATTAACAATATTTGTGCAGTATTCAAGATAACTTTTTTAATAAAAGAAATGTAAAATTAGTTAAAAATATATAATATTACGAGAGTTACAATAAAAAAATTACGTACCTATGGGCAATTCGATATGACTGAAACATTTGGAACAATATTTACCAGAAATATGATCTAGGAAGTGATCATAGCCAAACTGCAGTTTATTACATTTTGTGATACTTTGATTTCCCAATTACGACAAATTGTTAATGAATTTCAGTAAAACTAATTTTATTTCAATTACTACAAACTATTTTATTTTAAGTTTAATTTTAATTATCAAAGGTGTCTAATCATTTTAAAAATCACAAAATAGAAACAAACAAATAAATATTCAATTGGAAATTAATTTGTATTTCTCTCATTTTTAATGAAATAATGAATCCAAAAATTTCTCCTGTAAAGTTTGCATACATAGGTTTAAATAAAAGACATGTTAAGAATCAGTATTCTGAGACTTAGAGATATTTTCAGATCAGAAATAGGACTATTTATTCTACGCACCCCAACGACAATGCTCATGAGATTCTGAAGTACCTCTACGTACGTACGAAGATTTTAAATGTCTACACAACCTGAAATATAATTACAACTGTAAATGGTGCAGTTGTTCCTTAACAAAATCTTCTTAATTGTAATTCTGCTTTCGTATCAAACTACATTAACTTCCCTCGGACAGGGGTGGCGAAAACGTTTCCTTTTCATCACGTAATAAAGTTGAACGTTGTGATTTATTTGGCGTGAGAGAGATGAGAAGTTGGCATAGTAAGTATTCGTTGCATCGCATCGGTCGGATAGTTTGTTACGGTGCATCCCCTTGCTGCAGTGGGACGACGCGACGTTTCGTTGCAAAGAAACATCATGAGACACAACTTCAAATGCTACATAGCGATCTGCAAGATTCACAATGCAATAACCGGATTTTGGCTAGTGCATTTCCTCGTCTTGCGTGTCTTTGCCATTCTATAAATTCCACAAACTTACACACACACACATACACATACCATACATATATGTAATTGTAGTTGTAGTTGTAGGTGATACACGTACCTACATCAGGAAACTCTCTCGTCGCTCCCGTTCTTGTTCTCTCTCTAGTTGTTGAACTTCTTATTATTCTCGTTTGAATGTTTTGTAGTGGCATCACGCTGAGCGTTTTAGCCGGGCTTTCAGCTATCTACTCCTAGGAAGATTCCCGAGCTGATCTTTAATTAAAATCGGGTTTAGGTAGCACCCGCATGCATTGCCGCGATAATATAATGAACCGTTTCTACAAACATGTTGCAAAAAGAATGTCGCCTCGCCCAAATTAACGAAAAAAAAAATAATTACCTAAAAGCTAAAAATATCAAAATTAGTACAAAAAAAAACGTAATATTTTAGTATCAAACATCGAAATTATTTCCAGTCCTTTTCATTGTTTTCGACCTTTTTCTAGCCGGCCAGTAAATCTTGGGACGTCAGATTCCGAAACGTTCGTCTGTAGGGACAGATAACGCCGTAAGTTGATATCAAATTTCGGGTAATCCTACAAAGTTAATATTTCTTCGACCTTTATCCTTAAGAGCTGCTCCTTCATGCCGGAGACCGCAGGTGCTTTACATAATAGCATCGTTTGAAAAGACAAAATTACCGTTGAAATTTGCGAGGGAAGCTTTACCCCTTGATCCCACACACACACATACACATATACGTAGATATCCATATGGGTAGGTAGTGACGTTTGCCGTCCGGGTTTCGATTCACATTCGACACAAAAAAAAAAGTGTACAAATATACACATAGCGAGAGAACGTGTTCAATAAAATAAAGCGACACAAGGCGTGACAAGAAATCATTATTCAGTAAGGACCTCGGCTCTGGCTACGAACTCCTGGCATGATGGTATTCAAGGGGCCGCTTCACATCGCGCTCCTTCTCGCTCCTTTTTTCTCCCTTCTCATTCAAACGATGACGACTAAGTGGTCCTGTACCTTTGCGTGTTAACAGGAACACGTACTTGTAATGAACCAGACCATTTTATCTTTCCGTGCATCCTTTGTCTATTAAAAACGACAAAAAAGTACTTCTTTTTCATTTTCTCCACCAAATATTAATTTCGTACATTTGTTAGTTGATTTTTCACGATCCCAGCCACGAGCTTGGTACTTTAATAAAATAAATCTCTGTTCTTAACATTTAGGCTCTATTTGGTCATTGGATTTTAAACGCAGTCAACAGAATCAAAAACAACCACATGAACTGTGAAGGCTCATTAAATGTTTATTAAATATAATAATAAGATGTTAAATACACCACGTCCATTAAAAATGGCAATCAATGTCGGCAGAATCAGAAAAGACTTGCTGTTTAGTTAAATACTTATTCAATGCTCATGAAATGTTAATTATGTATTAACAAAGACTGTCAAATAGAAAGATTAATATTCCCACAATCAAGAGCAGAAACGTGGCCAGTTAAAAGCTCCACTAAATACTAATTAAAAGCACATATTTCCAGTTAAATGTTAATTAAATGCTAGTTAAGCATCCAATTGAGGCATTAAATGCACCTTATGAAGAAAATAATGTCGTCAGAATCAAAAACAGACACTGAGTTACAGTTAAATGCCTATTAAAAGCTTATTAATTAACCCAAACATAAACTAAATGCATCACGTTCTTTGAGTAAATAAATAAATTCTAATTAAATGCTCATTAAGTGCGCTAATGAGTAATTATGGCAGCATGTCAATTGATTAGGAACATTAATGGAAGTACTACTACAAAAACATTTGGGCAGTAAAATGTTCCATTAAATTCTAGTTAAGCATCCAATTGAGTCATTAAATGCACCTTATGAAGGAAAGAATGTCGTCAGAATCAAAAACAGACGGTGAGTTACAGTTAAATGCCTATTAAAAGCTTATTAATTAACCCAAACATAAACTAAATGCATCAAGTTCTATGAGTAGATAAATAAATTCTAATTAAATGCTCACTAAGTGCGCTAATGAGATATTATGGCAGCATGTCAATTGATTAGGAACATTAATGGAAGTACTACTACAAAAACATTTGGGCAGTAAAATGTTCCATTAAATTCTAGTTAAGCATCCAATTGAGTCATTAAATGCACCTTATGAAGGAAGGAATGTCGTCAGAATCAAAAACAGACGGTGAGTTACAGTTAAATGCCTATTAAAAGCTTATTAATTAACCCAAACATAAACTAAATGCATCAAGTTCTATGAGTAGATAAATAAATTCTAATTAAATGCTCACTAAGTGCGCTAATGAGATATTATGGCAGCATGTCAATTGATTAGGAACATTAATGGAAGTACTACTACAAAAACATTTGGGCAGTAAAATGTTCCATTAAATGCTAGTTAAGCATCCAATTGAGTCATTAAATGCACCTTATGAAGGAAAGAATGTCGTCAGAATCAAAAACAGACGGTGAGTTACAGTTAAATGCCTATTAAAAGCTTATTAATTAACCCAAACATAAACTAAATGCATCAAGTTCTATGAGTAGATAAATAAATTCTAATTAAATGCTCACTAATTGCGCTAATGAGATATTATGGCAGCATGTCAATTGATTAGGAACATTAATGGAAGTACTACTACAAAAACATTTGGGCAGTAAAATGTTCCATTAAATTCTAGTTAAGCATCCAATTGACTCATTAAATGCACCTTATGAAGGAAAGAATGTCGTCAGAATCAAAAACAGACGGTGAGTTACAGTTAAATGCCTATTAAAAGCTTATTAATTAACCCAAACATAAACTAAATGCATCAAGTTCTATGAGTAGATAAATAAATTCTAATTAAATGCTCACTAAGTGCGCCAATGAGATATTATGGCAGCATGTCAATTGATTAGGAACATTAATGGAAGTACTACTACAAAAACATTTGGGCAGTTAAATGTTCCATTAAATGCTAGTTAAGCATCCAATTGAGTCATTAAATGCACCTTATGAAGGAAAGAATGTCGTCAGAATCAAAAACAGACGGTGAGTTACAGTTAAATGCCTATTAAAAGCTTATTAATTAACCCAAACATAAACTAAATGCATCACGTTCTTTGAGTAAATAAATAAATTCTAATTAAATGCTCATTAAGTGCGCTAATGAGTAATTATGGCAGCATGTCAATTGATTAGGAACATTAATGGAAGTACTACTACAAAAACATTTGGGCAGTAAAATGTTCCATTAAATTCTAGTTAAGCATCCAATTGAGTCATTAAATGCACCTTATGAAGGAAAGAATGTCGTCAGAATCAAAAACAGACGGTGAGTTACAGTTAAATGCCTATTAAAAGCTTATTAATTAACCCAAACATAAACTAAATGCATCAAGTTCTATGAGTAGATAAATAAATTCTAATTAAATGCTCACTAAGTGCGCTAATGAGATATTATGGCAGCATGTCAATTGATTAGGAACATTAATGGAAGTACTACTACAAAAACATTTGGGCAGTAAAATGTTCCATTAAATGCTAGTTAAGCATCCAATTGAGTCATTAAATGCACCTTATGAAGGAAAGAATGTCGTCAGAATCAAAAACAGACGGTGAGTTACAGTTAAATGCCTATTAAAAGCTTATTAATTAACCCAAACATAAACTAAATGCATCAAGTTCTATGAGTAGATAAATAAATTCTAATTAAATGCTCACTAAGTGCGCTAATGAGATATTATGGCAGCATGTCAATTGATTAGGAACATTAATGGAAGTACTACTACAAAAACATTTGGGCAGTAAAATGTTCCATTAAATTCTAGTTAAGCATCCAATTGAGTCATTAAATGCACCTTATGAAGGAAAGAATGTCGTCAGAATCAAAAAAAGACGGTGAGTTACAGTTAAATGCCTATTAAAAGCTTATTAATTAACCCAAACATAAACTAAATGCATCAAGTTCTATGAGTAGATAAATAAATTCTAATTAAATGCTCACTAAGTGCGCTAATGAGATATTATGGCAGCATGTCAATTGATTAGGAACATTAATGGAAGTACTACTACAAAAACATTTGGGCAGTTAAATGTTCCATTAAATGCTAGTTAAGCATCCAATTGAGTCATTAAATGCACCTTATGAAGGAAAGAATGTCGTCAGAATCAAAAACAGACGGTGAGTTACAGTTAAATGCCTATTAAAAGCTTATTAATTAACCCAAACATAAACTAAATGCATCACGTTCTTTGAGTAAATAAATAAATTCTAATTAAATGCTCATTAAGTGCGCTAATGAGTAATTATGGCAGCATGTCAATTGATTAGGAACATTAATGGAAGTACTACTACAAAAACATTTGGGCAGTAAAATGTTCCATTAAATTCTAGTTAAGCATCCAATTGAGTCATTAAATGCACCTTATGAAGGAAAGAATGTCGTCAGAATCAAAAACAGACGGTGAGTTACAGTTAAATGCCTATTAAAAGCTTATTAATTAACCCAAACATAAACTAAATGCATCAAGTTCTATGAGTAGATAAATAAATTCTAATTAAATGCTCACTAAGTGCGCTAATGAGATATTATGGCAGCATGTCAATTGATTAGGAACATTAATGGAAGTACTACTACAAAAACATTTGGGCAGTAAAATGTTCCATTAAATTCTAGTTAAGCATCCAATTGAGTCATTAAATGCACCTTATGAAGGAAAGAATGTCGTCAGAATCAAAAACAGACGGTGAGTTACAGTTAAATGCCTATTAAAAGCTTACTAATTAACCCAAACATAAACTAAATGCATCAAGTTCTATGAGTAGATAAATAAATTCTAATTAAATGCTCACTAAGTGCGCTAATGAGATATTATGGCAGCATGTCAATTGATTAGGAACATTAATGTAAGCACTATCACAAAAAACATTTGGGCAGTTTAATGTTCCATTAAATGCTAGTTAAGCATCCAATTGAGTCATTAAATGCACCTTATGAAGGAAAGAATGTCGTCAGAATCAAAAACAGACGGTGAGTTACAGTTAAATGCCTATTAAAAGCTTATTAATTAACCCAAACATAAACTAAATGCATCAAGTTCTATGAGTAGATAAATAAATTCTAATTAAATGCTCACTAAGTGCGCTAATGAGATATTATGGCAGCATGTCAATTGATTAGGAACATTAATGGAAGTACTACTACAAAAACATTTGGGCAGTTAAATGTTCCATTAAATGCTAGTTAAGCATCCAATTGAGTCATTAAATGCACCTTATGAAGGAAAGAATGTCGTCAGAATCAAAAACAGACGGTGAGTTACAGTTAAATGCCTATTAAAAGCTTATTAATTAACCCAAACATAAACTAAATGCATCAAGTTCTATGAGTAGATAAATAAATTCTAATTAAATGCTCACTAAGTGCGCTAATGAGATATTATGGCAGCATGTCAATTGATTAGGAACATTAATGGAAGTACTACTACAAAAACATTTGGGCAGTAAAATGTTCCATTAAATTCTAGTTAAGCATCCAATTGAGTCATTAAATGCACCTTATGAAGGAAATAATGTCGTCAGAATCAAAAACAGACGGTGAGTTACAGTTAAATGCCTATTAAAAGCTTATTAATTAACCCAAACATAAACTAAATGCATCAAGTTCTATGAGTAGATAAATAAATTCTAATTAAATGCTCACTAAGTGCGCTAATGAGATATTATGGCAGCATGTCAATTGATTAGGAACATTAATGGAAGTACTACTACAAAAACATTTGGGCAGTTAAATGTTCCATTAAATGCTAGTTAAGCATCCAATTGAGTCATTAAATGCACCTTATGAAGGAAAGAATGTCGTCAGAATCAAAAACAGACGGTGAGTTACAGTTAAATGCCTATTAAAAGCTTATTAATTAACCCAAACATAAACTAAATGCATCAAGTTCTATGAGTAGATAAATAAATTCTAATTAAATGCTCACTAAGTGCGCTAATGAGATATTATGGCAGCATGTCAATTGATTAGGAACATTAATGGAAGTACTACTACAAAAACATTTGGGCAGTAAAATGTTCCATTAAATTCTAGTTAAGCATCCAATTGAGTCATTAAATGCACCTTATGAAGGAAAGAATGTCGTCAGAATCAAAAACAGACGGTGAGTTACAGTTAAATGCCTATTAAAAGCTTATTAATTAACCCAAACATAAACTAAATGCATCAAGTTCTATGAGTAGATAAATAAATTCTAATTAAATGCTCACTAAGTGCGCTAATGAGATATTATGGCAGCATGTCAATTGATTAGGAACATTAATGGAAGTACTACTACAAAAACATTTGGGCAGTTAAATGTTCCATTAAATGCTAGTTAAGCATCCAATTGAGTCATTAAATGCACCTTATGAAGGAAAGAATGTCGTCAGAATCAAAAACAGACGGTGAGTTACAGTTAAATGCCTATTAAAAGCTTATTAATTAACCCAAACATAAACTAAATGCATCAAGTTCTATGAGTAGATAAATAAATTCTAATTAAATGCTCACTAAGTGCGCTAATGAGATATTATGGCAGCATGTCAATTGATTAGGAACATTAATGGAAGTACTACTACAAAAACATTTGGGCAGTAAAATGTTCCATTAAATTCTAGTTAAGCATCCAATTGAGTCATTAAATGCACCTTATGAAGGAAAGAATGTCGTCAGAATCAAAAACAGACGGTGAGTTACAGTTAAATGCCTATTAAAAGCTTATTAATTAACCCAAACATAAACTAAATGCATCAAGTTCTATGAGTAGATAAATAAATTCTAATTAAATGCTCACTAAGTGCGCCAATGAGATATTATGGCAGCATGTCAATTGATTAGGAACATTAATGGAAGTACTACTACAAAAACATTTGGGCAGTTAAATGTTCCATTAAATGCTAGTTAAGCATCCAATTGAGTCATTAAATGCACCTTATGAAGGAAAGAATGTCGTCAGAATCAAAAACAGACGGTGAGTTACAGTTAAATGCCTATTAAAAGCTTATTAATTAACCCAAACATAAACTAAATGCATCAAGTTCTATGAGTAGATAGATAAATTCTAATTAAATGCTCACTAAGTGCGCCAATGAGATATTATGGCAGCATGTCAATTGATTAGGAACATTAATGTAAGCACTATCACAAAAAACATTTGGGCAGTTTAATGTTCCATTAAATGCTAGTTAAGCATCCAATTGAGTCATTAAATGCACCTTATGAAGGAAAGAATGTCGTCAGAATCAAAAACAGACGGTGAGTTACAGTTAAATGCCTATTAAAAGCTTATTAATTAACCCAAACATAAACTAAATGCATCAAGTTCTATGAGTAGATAAATAAATTCTAATTAAATGCTCACTAAGTGCGCTAATGAGATATTATGGCAGCATGTCAATTGATTAGGAACATTAATGGAAGTACTACTACAAAAACATTTGGGCAGTAAAATGTTCCATTAAATTCTAGTTAAGCATCCAATTGAGTCATTAAATGCACCTTATGAAGGAAAGAATGTCGTCAGAATCAAAAACAGACGGTGAGTTACAGTTAAATGCCTATTAAAAGCTTATTAATTAACCCAAACATAAACTAAATGCATCAAGTTCTATGAGTAGATAAATAAATTCTAATTAAATGCTCACTAAGTGCGCTAATGAGATATTATGGCAGCATGTCAATTGATTAGGAACATTAATGGAAGTACTACTACAAAAACATTTGGGCAGTTTAATGTTCCATTAAATGCTAGTTAAGCATCCAATTGAGTCATTAAATGCACCTTATGAAGGAAAGAATGTCGTCAGAATCAAAAACAGACGGTGAGTTACAGTTAAATGCCTATTAAAAGCTTATTAATTAACCCAAACATAAACTAAATGCATCAAGTTCTATGAGTAGATAAATAAATTCTAATTAAATGCTCACTAAGTGCGCTAATGAGATATTATGGCAGCATGTCAATTGATTAGGAACATTAATGGAAGTACTATCACAGAAAACATTTGGGCAGTTAAATGTTCCATTAAATGCTAGTTAAGCATCCAATTGAATCATTAAATGCACCTTATGAAGGAAAGAAGGTCGTCAGAATTAAAAACAGACAGTGAGTTACAGTTAAATGCCTATTAAAAGCTTGTTAATTAACCCAAACGTAAACTAAATGCATCACGTTCTTTGAGTAAATAAATAAATTCTAATTAAATGCTCATTAAGTGCGCTAATGAATAATTATGGCAATTTGTTTATTGATTAGGAACATTAATGTAAGCATTATCACAAAAAACATTTGGGCAATTAAATGTTCCATTAAATGCTAGTTAAGCATCCAATTGAGTCATTAAATGCACCTTATGAAGGAAAGAATGTCGTCAGAATAAAAACAGACACTGATTTACAGTTAATTGTCTATTAAAAGCTTATTAATTAACCCAAACGTAAACTAAATGCATCACGTTCTTTGAGTAGATAAATAAATTCTAATTACATGCTCATTAAGTGCGCTAATGAATAATTATGGCAATTTGTTTATTGATTAGGAACATTAATGTAAGCACTATCACAAAAAACATTTGGGCAGTTAAATGTTCGATTAAATGCTAGTTAAGCATCCAATTGAGGCATTAAATGCACCTTATGAAGGAAAGAAGGTCGTCAGAATTAAAAACAGACAGTGAGTTACAGTTAAATGCCTATTAAAAGCTTGTTAATTAACCCAAACATAAACTAAATGCATCACGTGCTTTGAGTAGATAAATAAATTTTAATTAAATGCTCACTAAGTGCGCTAATGAGACATTATGGCAACTTGTTAATTGATTAGGAACATTCATGTAAGTACTACCCAAAAAACAAACTTTGGGCAGTTAAATGTTCCATTAAATGCTAATTAAAAACACACACTGACAATTATATGCTCATTAAATATTAATTATGTACCCAGAAGAAAAATAAATGTCCATTAAGCAGGGATATCCCTATCAAAAAAATTGAAAAACAATAGTTAGTCACGTTAAATGCTAATTAATCGATCCCATGAAAAATTAAATGCACCAAATTCGTTGAGAAGCTAAAACATTTTCAGGAGAATTCAGACAATTTAATTTCTCACTAGGACACTTAATTAACATTTAATGAACATTTAATTGTCCTCGTGCCTTTTTTTATTTTATATAGGTAATTGACGTGGTACATTTAATGAGCATTTAATTGTAACTTTGACTGCTTCTGCTGCCTTGGCCCTTAAAACTGAATTGAACAGGTGCACTTTATTTCTCATTAAGGCCATTTAATGAGCATTTAATTATGTTCCTATATCTCCTTGTGTTCCTCTTTAAGTAGCTTTTAATATCTCATTAAAACACTTAATTGGCACTTAATGAGCATTTAAGTGTCCCTGTGTCCGTTTATGCTTTTCATTGCTTTACTTGCTTAGTGGACGCCCTTAAAACATGAAAAAACACAAAAATATTGAAACATTTAATTTAATGCCTGGCGCTTTTTTCAAACTCGGGGAAGTTTTAAGATGATACTGGCAAATATTTTAGTTTGTTCTTGACCATATTTTAACCACTTCTGCTTCGCGTTTCTTATCATGAATACTTATAATACTTACAAGTAAGGAAAATTGTAAGAACAAAGGGGTCGAGGGTTCACGCAAACAATTCGTCAATGTCATAATAACGAACTCGATTGGATTGTTTGCGGTACGGTTAGGCAGATAGCTTTCGATGGGTGCTATAACACAGCTACGAAATTTGGGAGATGTATACTGACAAGGGTCTCGATTGATCGCTCTATTGTTGTGGACCACCGCTAGCACCTTGTCTATCCTGATTAGCCTAATGCAACCTTTGTTCAATTAGCATAAAATTATTTAATTGTTGGTTGGTTGGTGCATATCCATCACCTGTCTCTACTACCAATTTTCCACTTGTACTTTAAACCATCCGAATAGCCGTCAGGATTTAGACGACATATTTCCAAAATGTCTTGACTTGACACCCGTTTTTGATTGAGGATTCCCAAAACCTAATAAATATTGATTGATTTTTTGAAACGTTTAGGTACTTTAGTCATTTATTGTTTTGTTGATGTACTTCACACTTATTTTTTTGGGGAAATAAACAAAAATACATTTTTAGCCAGTTCTTTTATTTTATTTAATTTAGTCAAAAAGAAAAACACTCGTTAGGTAATTGACATAAGTATCGAGTATTCATTTAATTAAAAAATTTAATAAAATTCCCTGGGGTGGAATAAAAGAACGTACATAAAAGGTAAACAACAAGGAGATCAAAAAGCTTTTTGTAATGTTCTATGTAGTCAAATAATGCCATCGGGCTGTCGACTAAAAAACATCAAACAAAATCTCTTCTCATACTCTTGCAGGCAGCAAGAGTAAACAAAAGACCACGATAGTTTTTAGTTTTTAGTTAGGTCCTTAGACAAAAACACGATAAGCAAAAAATTAGCAAAAACTATCGTAACAAAACAAACTTATTTTAATTTATAAAACATTGATTCAACCGTCCCTGTCCCTTTTGCTATATATACTCTAAGGGCGTTGGCAAATTTTACGTATAAAATGTGCATTTAGTATTTCAAAATTCTCGCCAGCGTTAAAGGAGTAAAAGAACAGAAGAGTGAATGAAATGATGTTAGATGGGTACATTTCTGATGTATTTAATATTCAGCAGACGGTTCGTCGATTGTGTTATATCAAATGTAAGCCAAATACGTCGCAACATCTGCAATTTTTATTCCGAACGATATCGCATCTATAAACGTAAATTGTTGTATTGAAGGAAAAATAATGAAAGAATTGCCATTGCATACTGAAATCGGATGTCACATGAATAACAAAATGTACCTATCTACCTATAGATAATACCAAGGACAGCCACTCAAAACAAAAGGCTCCCCACCATTGTGCATCATCCCCTTTCATATCATATCTTAATATTTAAAAAGACTCGTCATTTTCACCCCTAATTCACCGTGTACACGTTCTTTTAAAGTACAATATTGAGATAAATACCATATATAATAAAAGTCCTTTCATATCATGACCTCATCTGATTAAATTAAAAAGAAAAAGTTTAGTGGTACGAAATCACATTAGTTTCTCAAATTCTTCCATTCATGATTCTTCAATGCAAATTAGCTAATTAAAGTACCCGATATCGTCTAAATAAGTGATCCGGTTTTGTCAATTTCAATATTCGAATTAATGGTTTTATTTACATAAAAATCTAATTGGAATCGCAGGCCTTTTGTACTCAGTTTCCGCGGAAATAAACTGGATCAGTCATACCCGTAATTGAGAACAGTTTATCTCTTTAGTAATCCCATTATCCATTCTACCGGCTCGACTTGGAAAACTACTAGTCTTCAACTTATATTAAAGAGAAGCATTTTCCAATAATGAATTGAAGAAACATTTCTTGAAAGACATGGCAAATTGTCTACTCAACAAAAAGCAGATAAAGAATTTAAAATCCCTTACTTAGTTTGAATTCATTTTTAAGAATAAGGCATTTAATCCTGCTTAAAATACTATTATATGTACCAATTGTAATATCATTGTCGTAAAACGATAAAAAAGTTATAAAACCTATGTAATGTGCCCATCATAAGGAGAAGAAATGATTTAAATTTCGAGGACTATGCGGGAGAAAGTTGCACCTCGAAGTCGTCGCAGAGCCTGAGTGCACGGCTGAAGATTCATCGGCATTTATACTTGGGATCGGTGGGCGTAACAAAACTTTGACCAATCATCAACCACAAACTTGCTACTCCCACCGCTCCGCAGTATAAACGCGGTGGACATAACAAAAGTCCAACCAATCGCGTTGACGACATTTGTCACGCCCACAACTTCGCAGCAGCGCAACTCAGTCGATGTCAAGACTTCGAGGTGCATACATCATCCACGTTAGTAACGCCGTATAACTGGTTCCCCCTCTCTCTCTCTAAACAGGTACACTTCAAACAACTGTGCTTCTGTTTGACATCCTCTCCTTTTTGTTAAAGCTCTGTAAAACAATATGAAATATTATTTTAGAATAATGTAGTTTGGTGTTGGGGAAGTTTATAATAGATATTCGCAATCTTATGAACACTAAACATGTTAAATTACAAGCGCAGGTAACTGAAAAATTAATAACATTCATAGAAGTTGAACAGCTGTTACGTTTTTATGGAATAAACGTAATAAAAAGTTTGAGAAACTCACGTAGTATTTCTCAATAATAACTTGTGCCGCTATTTTATCATGGTGTGGACAACAACCAAAGGACCGAGTAACAATAAAAGTAACCGTAAACGTTTAGGGGTGGAAATAAAATTTAATGAAGAGGTCGTGTAGAAGGACGCTCACTGACGAGAACTACAGATCACAGATGGCCGTTTCCTTTTTACTTCTTTTTATTCGAGCTCCGTCTCACAACAACCGCTCGCCATCGTGCTTTATAATACCTTATTGTTACCCAACTTTTCGACAATCAAATAATAATAGTTTTCTTACTG
This sequence comes from Agrilus mali, assembly GCA_029378335.1. Classification (NCBI taxonomy): domain Eukaryota; kingdom Metazoa; phylum Arthropoda; class Insecta; order Coleoptera; family Buprestidae; genus Agrilus; species Agrilus mali. Next base: position 2,316,096 of record CM055655.1, on the reverse strand, counting down.
CAAATATAAAATAATAAGCATTCATATTGACTGTTTGTTTGTTGTTTGTTTGTTGAGATTTTCAAATAAATTCAGTAAAACTTCCTAAAAAAAAAGTTTAAATACATAAAGGCATCATCCCAAAATTAATGTATTATACTGTCGATAAATCGAAATATGTATTAAAATTGTTTGCCGATAAAACAACTACATAATAAACTTGAGGAAAAGCTTTCTTTGTTTATCTTTTAATCTTCTTTTGGCTTTCCCCTAAGTACTTATGTTTTTCTAATACACTAAAAAAGGGAATAAAAAAGTCTTTATTTGTTATGAGCTTATTTACAAAAATTTGTGGAATGATATACTTGCCAGTATGACTTTGTTTGACTGTGAAACTTTCCAAAATAATTTCTAAATTTTCACGTTCTTTTATTGGCCTAAAAAGAAAGTAAACGAAAAGCAAAGAATCACACAAAACGACACCCTTGTGTTTCTTCAGAAATCACCGCATTGCCAGCCTGTCTCCCCAACTTCCGACTATCAGCCATATAGCACATCATTTCTTTTATTCTAAATCATAGTTACCCCGAGGCAATATTCCGATTTCGGTTACGAGTCATAAGTAAACCAAATTCCACTCTAGTTCTCGTCGTACAGTTCCTTCTTCCATAAGTCGTTCCGGCTGCTTTATTCTTTTCTCTCGTTTTCGTCTTTCAATTGCAGCACGTTTTCGTTATAACCTGAAGCGATACTTTGCATTCACCAACGGAAATCAACGGTGTACGAAGACTTTCCGACCACCGCCGACGTTGCCGCTAAATTAAATTGTAGATACGCCCGACCGAATGTATGAATGAATGACTGACTGACTTGCTACAACGTATGTAACTAAGTACGTGCACTTACACTTTGCAGTAATGCATTTTAATTTCAGAAAGCGTACTTTTTAGAAAAATATTGTTCTTTGTGCTCGACATACTGCCATACGTATAAAAGTCACAGTATTTTGAAACTAAAAGAAGGGAAATCAATAAATCATCAGTGCAACTGAGTTGATTACGTGGGCAAAGGTTGCACCTCGAAGTTCCCGTAGCATTTGAGTCCACAGTTGGATTTCACTGACTTTTATACTGCAGAGCGGTGGGCGTAGTAAACATTCGACCAATCATCGATGACACACTCACTACGCCCACCGCTCCGCAGTGTAATTCCAGCAGGCGTTGCTAGGCTCCGGCCAATCTTCGTGAACACTCGCAACGCCCACCGCTCCGCAGCATGGATGCGGTGGGCGTTGCAAGAATCTGACCAATCTCCCACCACTCCGGAGTATATTATAAATACAAACGATCATCCAGCTTAGCGTTCATTCAGTCGCTGTCAAGACTTCGTGATGTAAACTTCGCAACTGGTAATTGTACAATGTCAGTCGTAGTTTTTGACAGACCATTTGGACCTAATCATTCATACAGACCACAACCTTTTCTCTTAACTACAAATTTCTAATTTCTCCTTCTTTACTAAGTGTAGTTTGCTAATACTATTTTTAGTTTTTCGGTTGTCACGTATCGATCGAATAAAAAGAGAATTTGAGCATCCAAAAACACCTTGGGTACTCTTAATACTACAATTGATTAAGGGGTGGTATGTATTGTCTAGAAACATCGTTGAAACCAATCAGTCGTTCGCTGTGATGGGGTGGGTGGGTTAAATGTGCTTGAAGTTTTTAATTGGATTGTTAACATTCTTCCACTTTCAACAAGTGGAAGAGCATTTCGTGTTGTTGTTATAAGTCAAATTGGTTACACCAGCCACTTACTGAAATGTTCTTTTGTTCTACATTTTGCCAGTTAATCTGATCAATGGCCTTAACTTAATAAATAAAGTGGAAATTACATTAGTGTTTCATAGACGGTTAATTTATAAGCGAAGAACAAGAAGCTCCTAGTAATCGGCTCGGTATTAGCATCAGCTCATTGATTTTGCAGCTATAATAGCAAACCAAACTTTCTAATGCAATTAATAAATTACCTACTCTATACCAACTGATGATAAGTAAACAGAAATCGATGGGGATAATGCATTAATTTAGTATTTATAGGGTTTGAACTACATTCTACTAGTAAGTACCTGAGTTTATGCAAAACAGGGAGGTAGAGTGGATGTTCTCTGAATACTACAAGAGCAAAACTACGTCAAATTGTGACACTGTCAGTAAGTACTTAAATATTTTTTTATTAAACATCCCTTAGAAGTTTGCAATAATTATTGTTGAATTTTTAGTTTGGTGTTGTGTCATATTTCTGTTATAATATAAAACACTTAAATAAATGGGATTGATATAGGTACATTAAAGTGGTAGACTACGTAGCATTCGATTGATTGTAAATTCTCTTAATTGTAACAGTACATGCGTAAACAGGGTTAGTTACTAATTATGTTTCCGGTTCCTATAAATTACGTTCGAACCGATCGTGCAATTAAAAGAGATATTAACCGCTGACGGAATAGTACGAAACGTCATTTAAAGCTAGTTTTCGATCAACTGCATTTAATTAAAATTCGCCTATATATAATAATTATTATCCATTCGTGTATAATCATAGATTAAAAAATTTGGAACGTCATAAACGGAAAGACATTGAACCGGAAACATTATTGATAACGTAACGCTCTAATAATAATAATTTATTAATCGTTAATTAAATTAGCTCAGGTATTCCGTTACAGTTTCGGTAATTAAATAAATTTAATGAAGCTTAAAAGCAGAGGTGGGTCATGAGGGGGTTCGGGTTACGACACATTTATTCACGTAAGAGTCAATTTGTAATCTATATTTCGACAATAACAATTAATTATTTATTTATCAATAATTACTTACTTAGGTACTATAAGTTGTAACTGTCATTGTGTAAAATTGTCCCATTCTCGAAATATCGCCCAAGTATCAAATTTGAAGGAAGACGTTAGTAAGTTGATAACAAACGACCCTCTGATCTGTTCACAAAACGCGACAGGGTTAAGAATTTTCGAGAAACGATAGAGATAATGTCAAACATATATATATATATAGATTCCTACCTACTACAATCTAAGCTTATCTGAAGTCTGATAAATTGATAGGTTCTTAAAGAAGAGACGACGGATTTGACGACCGGAAGACACTTTATTATTACGCAGTTTCGATCGCTTTTCCGACTCGTACTTTACGCCCCGTTGTACTATTACAATAATTAATATTTACCTACCAAAGTTCCGTCTATTCTACCATATATATCTGCTTTAAGACAAACGTTGATGTTATCAGATTCTAAATATGAATTTATCTTTTACGTAGGTACGTAGAAATATTTAACTTTTATATGAAAAAAAAAGTACAGTAGGTATGTTTAAAAAAAAAAGTAGGGTCTTACGTGGAACTGAACAGCGCAGTGGCTTAGATGCAGTACAAGCGAAAAGCGAAGTTAAGCAACGCTAGCTCTGGTTGGTACTTGGATGGGTGACCGGGGGACAACTCACTTCACGTAGTGCGTTAGAGGACACGTTATTAAGCACGAACAAGCAAAAAAGGTGTCTTCCTGGCAAAACAAAGTGATGGAAAAAATATGAGCGTGAAGGGGGTGGGCAAAGGGAAAATTACACACACAGTATAACACGAAAAAATAATACTCAATCCCCTGATACGAAGATAATGTTACTCTGCATCTCTTGTCTATGGGAACATCCAAAGTAGACCAGGGTCGATAATTTTTGAAGCCAACAAAAATTATGGTAGGATGAAACCTAAAAAGTAAGAGAGTATAACAGAAATGAAAAGAACAATAATTTAGGGGCGATCTAAGGTTGGAAAGGGGAAGGGGGTGAGTTTTTAAGGGTAAAAAACGGTTTTCCTTAATTTCCGGAAAAACTACAAGTCTTATGGGAAAAAGTTAAATGGCAAAGTTGTAGGTAATAAAAAGATCTACAACTTTTGTATGTACACTTTTGTCACATAACCTCAAATTTGTGTGAAAAATTCAAACCAACCTTTTGGTTTTTTATTTTTCTATTACAAAAAAATTTTTTTCACGAAATTTGATGAAAACTTACCTATTTATGTCCCAAACACGCTGTAATTTTTTTGATATGAATTATTTATTTTTTCACCTTATTTTTACTTAATATCGAAAAAGCACCCTAATTTTCAATCGAAAATTGTCAGGTCAAAATATCTGCTTTTTTAATAACGTTGGTGGGCTTTTTCTTCGTTGAAATCTCTACTTTCTAATGGTGTGAAAAAAATCTACATTGCTATGGTGTTTTCTCAGGAAATGCAATGAAACAAATGAAATTTTATCTAAAAAATGTGACCGCTGCTATTTGTTTCGGTAAAAAAATTGATTTATTAAATTTAAAAATGTCTATTTATATATTATGAGATTTTCTATGACATAAATGTAATTAGAATTTAATAAAACAACTTTTTTACTGAAAAAAATAGCAGCGGTCACATTTTTTAGATAAAATTCCATTTGTTTTTTCGCATTTCCTGAGAAAACTTACCATAGCAATGTAGATTTTTTTTCACACCATCAGAAAGTAGAGATTTCAACGAAGAAAAAGCCCACCAACGTTTTTAAAAAAGCAGATATTTTGATGTGAGAATTTTCGATTGAAAATTAAGGTGTTTTTTCGATATTAATTAAAAATAAGATGAAAAAATAAATATTTCAAATCAAAAAAATTACAGCGTGTTTGGGACATAAATAGGTAAGTTTTCACTAAATTTCGTGAAAAAAAAAATAAAAAACCAAAAAGTTACTTATTTGAATTTTTCACACAAATTTTAGGTTATGTGACAAAAATGTAAATACAAAAGTTGTAGATCTTTTTATTGCCTACAACTTTGCCATTTAACTTTTTCCCATAAGACTTGTAGTTTTTCCGGAAATTAATGAAAACCGTCTTTTACCCTTAAAAACTCACCCCCTTCCCCTTCCCGACCTTAGTTCGCCCGTAAATTATTATTATTTTTTTCATATTTGTTATATTCTCTTCCTTTTCCAATGGATTTCATTCTACTATAATTTTATTTTCACTTCTTTCTATTTTTGAAGGCTTCAGCACCGGTCTAAAGATGAAGAAGAATTTCAAGTATTTAAACTTTTCTGAAGACCTTTACTCTTAAATCTTATTTATATAAAGTGTTGTAATGTTATAAAAAAGGAGATTGCTTAAAATCTACCGACATGTCGTTACTGTCACTGGTAGCGTTCGAAAGTATTAAAAGATATCGTTAGTCGTTTACCAGCCTCATTTTAATATTTACGATACTTTAAAATTAAAAGCGTCGTTATAATGAACGGAGTGGAAATAAAAGCAGTAAAACAACGTCCTAACAGCCATGATTTAGTTGCTTTTATCTGCGATTACGAGGATAATTGAAGGTATTAGTCAGTACTGTTGGCGAAGGAGAAAGGAACGATAAAAGATAACGAAGACAATCTAACGCGCCGAATTTTTCCGGCACTTAGAGTAAGAAAATTCATAACGACTACGTCCCAATAATGGATGGCAAAATCGTAAATAAATCTAAAAAAGGGGTGACATTGTTACACTAATATATATATATTTTTTTTTAATTAGTCTTATTGTTTGTACGCATCAAAATTTTAACGATACGTATTTAATTATAAAATTCATTTCATGTCCTCCCTTCTTATGAAGTGTTACACGAAATTTAAGCCAATCCGGGGGTTTATGGGGTATATAGCTTTTGTTTCTACGCAACATTTAATCAGAAATTCGATATTAGACAAGTTTTCGAAATTACGTTGAGTTTCCAGTCACAGCTTCATTTAAAACTCGAAATTATCAAAAAGTCCTTAGAAATTCATATTTTAAAACAATTACGTAAGTAATGAGTAAGTACATATTACAAAGGCAGGATAAAAAATAATAAATAAGTACCAAGAATTCTTTCAAGTATTTTGCTTACGTAAAACACTGAAACTTTTTTCTTGGGACTTATAAATACTTCATTAAGTACTAGGTAGGTAATAGGAGAACATCGTGGACTCAAATCTTATTTAATAAGGGGAAATCTTACGTATTCTTAAAATTTAATTTTCTTTTTTAATTGAAAACTCATTACAGGGTAAATCTCACGTGGGAGGGTGGAAAGAGATTTCAACACATCCTACAAGACAAAATCTCATTCGAAAGGGGAGAGGAGGGTTCAAAATAAATTTGATTAGGTAGTATTGATTTAAATGGGCTATCGACTATTTTTTTGTATTTTTAGCTTTCTTTATCTTTAAAATAGAAATTTCGCAGCAGGTTTGACAACCACCAAAAAAAGTCAATCATCAGCTACGACCGTTTGATGTAGCAAAGAAGAAAATTCTAGAAAACAAGATTTTTCCATGCAAAGGAAATGATTGTTTACAGTTTGAATCTGTTTACTTGATACGTTCCTTTGTGTTGTCTATCAATACTTACATCCTCGTTTTTTATTGACAACAATGGCAGGCATACCGGGAAAATTGAAACTACAATGAGCAGTATCCTTTGATAAACGTGCAGGATCAACTCGAGCAGAATTTAACAGCGTGAAACTGATATCCGAAACGATAAGGGAACATTATCTTTGACTTTAAAAAAAATATTAGGCTATCAAAAACATGTGTGTGTTCCTCTGTTGTTTTGTTTACTTATTAATATTTTTATTGTTGTTTAGTACGCTCAAAAATAAACTAAAAGGAACAGCCAGAGCGTACGTATATCCTTGAATAAAAGGCTTTCAAATGAACCCTTATCCAATAAATTTTTGTGGAGTTTGAGATAATATTCTAGGGGTAGGTGGATGATGACGTCGCCCACGCAGATACCCCCATAATCCTTGCTCTCACTTCGTTTGTTCACAATACTCTAACTTGTATAATACAAATTATTATTATGCTCCATCTTCACAATATTTTCTATTTCTGTCTAACCAGACTCAAAATAAGTTTTGCTTATCAAAGTTAAAGAGGTAAAACGATAAGACAAATGCCATGTTCTCTGTTATCATCTTCGAACAATCAAGTGACGAATGTTGTAGAGGTAGTTCAGTATCTCATGAACTAAGAGATAAGATATTTGTATGAATTTTCCCTAGTCAATAAATTTTTATGACTCTATAATGTAACTACAACTATGTGACTCATGAGATTCTAAAGTATCTCTACACAACTTTTCCCTTTAATATTAAAAAAATGATACGGAGTAGAAATATACGTAATTGAGAGTAAAGAGGGATGACGTACTGCCCTCAAATAGTTAAGATGTAGACCATATCGTGGCGATTTTTGAACGCAAAATTATTAGGTGTAAAACGTTATTTTACGACGTTTCTAAAAAAAGTATCCGCCACCGTTACCACATAAAATGAACAGTGTCAAGATGAAAATTTATGTCTGGAGCCATTTTTCGTAAAACACATGGCCAGATGAATATATGCGATAGTTTTCTTCTTTTTTCTTCTGGAGAGAGAGAAGCCAACCACCTTGGAGTTTCACGCAGGATTACTTTTGCACAAAAGTCCGTGAAAAAGGTGTCGCACATTGTTGGAATGCGAATTTAGTCATTTTCTCGGATTGCCACGTCGCCCACCGTCGCTCGCTGTCGCAGAAAATGTCCACAGACGTGAAAATATCGCCGCCCCGTTTGTAAACAGAAAATACAAACACACACATACACGCCAACATTTTCGCAACACCGCCGATGGTGGCTTTCTCCCTCTGTTTTGCATCCCACAAGCCCGCGGCGGGGGTCGCATTATTTGTCCTATCACGACACACCCCCGCAGATAACCAAACAAATCCAGCGATTTTTTTTTTCTCGTCTAAATAATAAATAGCTGCTACAATTTATGTAATCATCTGTAAGACAGTCTGATAAGCAATAAATTATATACAACAAATGGCTGAAAAAAAGTAGCGAAACGTTGCAAGATTATTAAATATGGAAACCATAAAATAAGTTTATTTTAGGGGTAGTATTGAATAATAAGTAAAAATTAGTAGTTTAATATTTTTTTGCGCCCTTTTTGTGGGGGTAGTTTTTGTATATCAAAATCATATCGTGTCAGTGCCGTTTGGGATTAAACCCCAAATCTGTCATCCCCCGGTCAACATTTTTCTCCAAAGTAGTAACAATGTATTTGCTGTATATACACAGCCGTATATATGTGTGTATACGTGGGGTGGTACAATGCAACGGTTCATTTAGCCGCCTCTACGCTCCGTGGCAGCTACAAGGAAGCAAAGCCTTGTATCAGATGATGAATGATAAGCGGCTCATTTCTCACTTGCTCCTGACACTTTGTGTATGAATACAGATCGACGGTTTGACGGGTAGGAAGACGCTTTCGCCGTCAGCGTCGAAAAGCTCGTCGTCGTTCTAGTTGTGGAATTTGCGTCTTGGCTCTTTCTCTCTCTCTCCTTTATTTTTGCAAAGCGTCCCGTCGGCGTCGCATTTTGCGAACACACCGAATCCTAATTGACTTCCTCTTTCCACTTTACCCGCTTGTTTGACGAAGAGCGACTTTAAAATTTACGTGCTGAAATTTGTCATCATCGGTATCCAATCGGAAGGGACAACAACCAACTTCTAAAGCATAATGGCTCACTGAACGTTAAAATCGTCCAAGACAAACAGCCACCCGCCTAAACGTATTTAAGGAAATTTTAATTGTACCTAATCAAAATTAATTTTAATTAAAGTTTCTAGGGGAATTTATGTGTTAAGGATGCCATTCCCCACCCCATTGAAGATCCAATAGAGAGATTTTTAAATTGTTGCCTCTGTTGTCACCTATCATCATCCGCCGTGTATTTTATTTCCAGTTGCCTTTTTAATTTCTTACCCCACGTGTTGTGTAAGTAAGGAACTTGTTTTGGTTGCTGGCTGTTGTTGTTAGGCATCCAGGATAGCACGCCTGTGCTTAACGGGTCCTCTCCAATGCACGATCAAGGGTCCCCCTTCTGGTCACCCATCCAAGTACTAACCAGAGCGAACGTCGTTGCTGCATGCGCTGTTCGGTTCCGCTGATAGTTCTCCTTTTTTTGAAGTAGAAACTTCTATAGTACCGTTGTGATTTTAAAGTCGATGAAACGAAAAAGCGACAGTAAAAAAAAGACAGAGTGGGAGAAATTGAGATAGGAAGCATTATACAGTCTTTCTTATTTGTGCTCTGCATCGTACCCCCTCCACTCGTATTTACCAAGGAATAGTAACCAAAATTTTTTTTGAAGGATTCACTTCTACCACGTTTTTTAAATACAATACAATTTAGTAAAATTTATTTGATATTCTTTTGTTTAAAGGCATTTTATAAACGTTTCATTGATATTTATTATAATAATGATAAATAAATATTAAATGAAGTGCTTAATTTACTTTTTTAAACTAATTTACTTCATTTTAAACGTAATCTTCCTTAATTACATATTTTTACGTAATTACAACCTACAATTTGACGCAACGAAGTACACCCTACAAAGCACCGAGGATTACTGACTTAGGAATGCGGTTCCCAATGATTTAATTGGGCGCTATGCATTTGGCTGCATCTGATTCGCTGTTGCATCGACGGCCATCATGGAATTTCGTAAAACTGAGTCACTGTCAATGCGCTGCACCTGCCACTGTAAACAGAGCTAGGCGCCACATGTCACGCTGACCGATTGACCCAGTTATACAGGGTTTTTCAAGTTGATGGGCTATTAGAAGTATATGAATTAGTAGAAGGAAGTAAATTCTGAAACTCGGGCTCATTTGGTTATTGTTTATGCCGCTTCTTTTAAAAATATTTTCAAGTTCGATTTACATCCGGTTATACCGGAAGTCGATACCAACTTTGTTATTTTAAATGGAATGGTATATTTTTTACGCTGAATTCTAATAAAACGTGTAATTCTAAGGTAAGTTTGATAACCAACTTGTGCACCTATGACGATCGGTTTCTGAGTTAATTTAATTTATAGAAAAAAAATCGCTACCGCAACCAAAATTATAAAAAATCATAACTTCCACAAAATACGACTTAGAGTGTTGAAATTTTTACTAGTAATAGCTGAATATTAGCGCTAACGCCTTGACAAAATTGAATTAAATAATTTATACAGGGCGTTCAAAATAAAATTCTAAAATTGAAAAACTTCAAACACGAATTACTTCGTTTTTTCAAATGGCACCTACTATTTTTTATTTTTTGAATCGATTCCTTTTTTTATCCTCTTTCGATCTATATGGATACTTCCTATTTTATTTGAAAATTTTGGAATAATTTTGAATTATTAGAAAGAGGATAAAAAAAGGAATCGATTGAAAAAAAAAAGTAGTAGGTGCCATTTGAAAAAACGAGGTAATTCGTGTTTGAAGTTTTTCAATTTTAAAATTTTATTTTGAACGCCCTGTATAAATTATTTAATTCAATTTTGTCAAGGCATTAGTACTAATATTCAGCTATTACTAGTAAAAATTTCAACACTCTAAGTCGTATTTTGTGGAAGTTATGATGTTTTATAATTTTGATTGCGGTAGCGATTTTTTTTCTATAAATTAAATTAACTCAGAAACTGATCGTCATAGGTGCACAAGTTGGTTATCAAACTTACCTTAGAATTACACGTTTTATTAGAATTAAGCGTAAAAAATATACCATTCCATTTAAAATAAGAAAGTTGGTATCGACTTCCGGTATAACCGGATGTAAATCGAACTTGAAAATATTTTTAAAAGAAGCGGCATAAACAATAACCAAATGAGCCCGAGTTTCAGAATTTAATTCCTTCTACTAATTCATATACTTCTAATAGCCCATCAACTTGAAAAACCCTGTAGAACAATGAACTTGCATTCCTGAATTAATCACCCTCGATGCCACGAAGAGTATAGTTCGTTGGATTAAAAGTTAGGTTATGATTACGTAAAAGCGTATAAAAAGAAGAAAACTTTAAAGAGCGATATTATGATTAATTCTTAATCGATTTAGAAGCGGTTTTCCCTATAATAGATTAAATTTAACACTCACTTATTATATTAATAAGAAATAGATAGATATTGTATAAAAAGGTATGTAAACCATAACAAAAATCCTTGTAGAAAATATTTTTTTTTATGTCATACATTTTTTTTAAGTATAAATTTACAGGAAAAGGTTAAATAGTACACATATGCTTCTTTTATAACATTTTATCCCACCGTATATTTATACCTAATAAAGGTGATACAAAAGTGCGATGAAGTCTAAAAACTACGTAGACCATAGAACGTGGCGTCAGTAACTAATGCACTGAAAATTGTATTATCCTGTTGGTTCCGTTCCAGCAATATATTAGGGGAGGCATTTAACATTCTAGAGCATCTCCCGACCAATATCTTGAGACGTTACGGCTGATGCTATGCCAAGGTGGTTCTCATAAATAATATTTCCGCGTCATTCTTACTGAAAACTTGAAGGGGCGTAAAATTGCCTTATTCGTGCCCTAACATTTGTCAAGCATGAGAATTTATCGCTCACGTTAGTATTCCATGTCATCGAATAATATCGTTACCTTTGTACCTACGAGAAGAGAGTCAGGTGCAACCAAAATGCATCAGTTGACAAAATTATAAAAACTACCCTGCAATGTTTACATGCAATACTCACTCCACCAACAGTGAATTTTTCTTTTCGACAAAATAGTTGATAGTAGGGGGTTGATTTTTGAGTGAAGTATCGACCACAGATAATTCTATTAATGTCCTTAGGATGAGGTCAAAATATGACACATTTAGTCTTGGTCTTGGTTGTAAATACGAGACCAGACCAAAACAATCGTTTCTATTTTTGCTCATCGCTAGTTGATCCAACTGATTATAAAACATAAGTTCGACTGATATCAAACGAAATATAAATAAAAGAATGTGTATGTAAATAATAGTTGTAGCTATGTAAACTTTGGTGTCAGAAACCGTATTGGTTTTCGATCTTTCTGAACAACGAATCGTTCAATCATCCGTCAACCGAATCGGTTATTATATCACATGAAGGATCGTATGCGCGACAAGTCAGTCAACCGGAAAAGGAAGTTGAAATAATGATCGCTATCGCAATTCCATTTCCGCCAAATTGTAACAACATTAAATCCAAACTGGAGCAAATGCAGACGTTGCGTCGCTGGCGGCTGGCGTCGCCTAATTCGACAACATAAGCGGAACGGCTTTAGGAATTGATCGAAACAAAAATGGCCAAGCCTAATGTTACACCATCAGTAAGGGTATCCACCCTTTCTTTGTTTCTCAATGTAATCTTTCCGGATGTCAGTACATTGAGAACAGAAAACTGATTTGGTCGCTGATCGATTGCAACTTACTTTGCAATCGTTATTTTCAGCTACGAACCTACAAAAACTCAACCTTTAAATTCCAGAGAATTGTTTTATACTGAAGTCGATTAAATCGATTCTGTTTAAAGTATTTTTTTAACGTCTGATTAAAAAATTGTTGCCCAAGAATTCAAAAAATTTCTAAAAATATAAATCCATATTAATTTACCCTTTAAATTTTATGGTCGTTCTTTTCAAAATTCAAAGTTAAAGGTGATGCATACTTACTGCCCAATTTGCAGCACGATTAAATATTGTTGGTAATTAGAAATCTTCAAAAAATTTTTGTAACTATTTTAATTTGTATTCAGCCCCTTGATTTAAAATAACAGACACGTTAATTTTTTACGACTTCTAAACTAAATTAATTCGTTATCTTACCAGGTCGTTAGTTTCGGACTTAATTGAATCTGAGCGTTAAAGAAAATGTTTTAAATATGGAATCGTTCTCTCATAATTATGCAGACATTGACTAGACTGAAAATAATTCAGAAAGATTCAAGATTCGTTAAAACTTCGCCTTTAGCCATCTTTTTTGTCTTTCCACTCTCTTTTATCTGCTCTTTCTATTTACATTTACTGTTCTCTTTTAATTACGACTTGCAGGACCGTTCTCAGAGACTTTTAATGTGACTAGACAATAAAATTATTTTTAAGTTCGGTACCTACTTTATATGTATAATATTTTTAATAATATATTGGTGGTAAGTACGAGCTCTCACAAATATCTATATGTTTGAATAAATAAAAATTTTAAATTTTGCTGCTTAACAGAAATTTTACATTTGCTACTGTTAGAAAAAACGATTTTAATACAAAAAGAAACTTTGGAAAACAAGAAAAAAAATTGAATGGAACAAAACAAAAAGTTCTGGAACAAAACATTGTGAGAAACTATTTCGAAGAAAAACAGTTTAAGAGAAAGATAAATATTTTGGGACACAAAAAGTCCTACGAGCCACAACAATTGCATCTTTTGTTTATTGTCATTCAGAATTTCTTTAAATGATAAGTTTGTGGAAATGAATTCAGTTAGGGAAGTGTGCATTAAAAACAATATTCACTTGACTAAGAATTAAGAATTCACAACTGAATTGAATTGAATTGAAAGTATTCGATCAAAAACTTAAGAAACAATAATACGACGTTTCGACCCTCTTACTTTTATTATGTACTATCAATAACAATATAAATCACGTTTGAAACAATTTTTACTGCAATAACAGATAACTGATATATAAAGCAACTTTTTACATTTTGTTACAATAAAAAGTGTTTAATCAATTTTCTGAGCTAAAACAACAAAAGATATTTAAACATAAAGTATAATTATTGTTAGTTGGTCAATTAAATGTGTGGGTACTTCAAAGTGAATGGTCATGAGATTCTGAAGTACCTCTACCTATAATATCAATCTTTCAAAGGTTATGCAATTGTTATTTGTCTAAATATAGACTTCAAAACAAAGGAATAAATAAAATTTTTATATCTCATACTTTATTGGGGCTTTGTTCGTTCCTTCATTTGTTTTCCTCTTCACTTTCAACTTTTCTTTAACATATTCTCGTATTGTTATTTATATTGTTCAGATTTTAAAGCAAAGAGAAACGTCCCCGACTAAAGCAAAACAAACATTTAATTTTTCCTGACACGTACGAATACATATATTCGTTTACGCACACTGCGATTCTTTTTCTTTCTGTTTTTTCCCAGCGCAAATAAGCAAATTTAGAACTTAAGTGTGCCCTGAATACAAATAGAAGTTTTTCCAGGATACAAGTCTGACATCGGGAAATGATTTATGTGCTGAATGTGCGTAGAAGCACAAACTTAATCCGATAATACCACCTTGCCAAAGATTTCCACAAAATGAAATGCACCCTCGTGAAAAATGAGGGTGGAATTTAATAGTCTGCCTATTTGTACCGCGTTCTTCGTCTTTCCACTAAAAAAAGACTCCGTTTGATCGAGTGGGAAAGTGTTTTATTTTCGGCTTAAAGACGGGGTAGCTTAATAGTAGACATCAATAATAACAGTCGAAGAACTTACTGTTTTCTCACGTTCTCAATGACCATAGCCGTAGACAGGGTGATTTTTTAAGCAAGTATATTATTCCTAAACTATATCTTTTTATTATTAATTATTCTGGAATTATTCTTCACTCATGGTGTGTACTGTCCCCTTTTTCGTTATTTTTTATTTTCCTTAATTTTACCCCAGAAAAATAAAGAAATCACATCACTTTTTTCTAGACCTTTCTTCCTTCTTTTTGAGCTCATGTAATTAATAGAGATTATTATATTTTTTGTACAGTTTTAAGACCCTGTGCTAATATTTTAATTAATTTTGGCAGGATGAATATTGCGATGGTTCTGTAGGTACTAGTTAAGGGTTCAAGAACTCGACTAAGATAAGAAGCTCAGTTTCGATGGCATGTTAGCTCCTCGTACATCCCAAGTGTAAAGATTAAAGGATTTGTGTAGGTGGATTTAATTCGTGTAAGTTGGGCGCAAAGCGTCTTGCCATCTAAGAAACTTTCAGTTCGGTTCGGTTAGGTTGGGTTGAATAGGATCAGGGTGACGGTTTCGAAAGACTCGATCGTCATCGTCGCCGAGTTTAAAGACTTATTCTAAGTAGATGACTGACTACAACAATACTCCTGAAATACGTACCTAATGTTCGTCTTTTCTGTGACGCTACCGTTTTATCTATCACAATTGCAACACAACGGAAACTATCGCCATTTGTGTCCTAACCGGACCATAAACAAGTCGTTCCGTGTGGTTTATCTTCTGGAAAATGTCTGCTGCACATGTATGTTTACGTGGACGTTTGACCAAAATAAACGTGACCTACAAGGCACTAAGTATGCTATACATTTACAAGCCCTAACAACTATATGTTTGAACACTTCTTGGTTATATTTATATTAGTCCAAATATTAGTTAGTGAAGTTCTTTTAGTTCAACAACTAAAGGGTCTCTAAAATAAAAACCTAGCTATAAATAATTTATAGTGTTTCAAATATTACAAAAAATTACCAAATGTATTTATCTAAAGTGCCTTACGACCACCCCTAATGGTGGTCTTAGAAAACAGGTATCTCAAAACAAAATTATACACCCTATGTGGGGTAGGTAATGACTGCCCAAATCCAACCTTGCAACAAAACCTTCTATAAATATATTTATATGTAAAAATGGGGCCTAAAAAAACTTCATGTATATAAAGCACAATTTGAAAAATCACCGATTTTTCAAAATAGGGCAAAAAATAAAAAATCTGAAGGCCTAAACGGATAGATACTAAACCCTACAACTCATATCTGAAGACAGATTTACATTCAAATACTTATCACACAAGAATATGGGGGTTAAAAGGCAAATTTATATCTGTAAAGTGTTTTTATTATGTTGTTATTTTTTCATCTCTATTTAGTTTCAGTGAAGATGATAAGGACAACCTTTTCTCCCCTGCAAAAGAGGATGATGAAGGCAATAAGAAATTCACTGCTAAAGCAATTTTCTTCATGGAGTTGATTATTTTTTGGATACCTTGGTCATTTCCTGGTAA
Source organism: Agrilus mali (assembly GCA_029378335.1). NCBI lineage: Eukaryota > Metazoa > Arthropoda > Insecta > Coleoptera > Buprestidae > Agrilus > Agrilus mali. The sequence continues at coordinate 2,300,155 of CM055655.1, read as the reverse complement.
GAAAAATTAATTAAAAAATATTTTTGTGTCTTTAAATTTGTTTTTTAGACATTTTTAGGCAATTATTAATTTTAATGTTTATATTCATTTTTGCTTGTTAACAAATGACTTAAAAAGTTAGAAGGCAAATTGTATTAAAAAAAATTGTGTTAGGATATTTGTCATAAAAAGATTAATATTAATTTTTACAGCAGTCTTAATGATAGGGGGTAAATAATTTTTAAACTTGATTGTGATTAATTTCTTTTTTATATAAACTATTTTTATTGTAAAGTAATGAAAGTTACTGTTATTTTTCATCTTTATTTAGTTTCAATGAAGAGCAATTAGGGTGACTTTCTCTTCTGGAAAGAAAGGATGACAAGCACAACATGATGTCTATTGCTAAAGAAGTTTTCTGAACGGATTTGATTGCTTTTTAGACAGTTTGGGATTCTGCTGGACAATATAGATGGTAAGAAAAATTATTTAAGAATATTTTTATGGCTTTCAATCGGTTCCTTAAAAGATTCTAAATAATCGTTTCAGATTTTACATATTTGTTCATTGTAAAATAGAGTGAAAAAAATTATTTCATTCATTTAACAAGCAGAGGGTACTAAAATATATTAAAATTTGTCTAGGAGCATCATTTCAAAAAGAACATTACAGTTAAAAATAATCGAGATACACTTTCAGCCCCTAATTTAGAAAAAAAGCATTTAAAATTTTTTTTAATTAAATTTTTCCTTTTTTAATCAAGCAGAGGATATTAAATTATATTGTAAGTTTTCTAAGGTCATCATTTGAAGGAAATTTATAGTTAGAAACAATCAGGAAACATTTTCAACCACTAATTTAAAAAAAATATTTTGTAATTTTCTAATGAAGTAATTTCTCCTTTATTTAACAAGCAGAGAGTATTAAAATGTATTAAAAGTTCTCTTAAGGCATCATTTGAAAGAACATTACAGTTAAAAGTAATCCAGATCCACTTTCAACCCCTAATTTAGAAAATATTTTTTATCTTTTGATAAATTACCTGCTTTCTTCTTTATTAAATAAACAGAAAGTATGAAAATGTATTAAAATTATCTAGGACCATCAGTTGAATGAATTTTATAGTTAGAAAATACCAGAAAACACCTTCAACCCCTGATTTATAAAATATTTGTTATTTTTTGATAAATTACTTAATTTCTCGTTTATTAAATAAACAGAAAGTATCAAAGTGTATTAAAGATATGTTGGGCCATCATTTGAAAGAAGTCTATAATTATAAATTACCGAAGTGTACTTTCAACCCCTAATTTTAACGAATAATTTTGTTCTTTTCTTATTAATTAATTTTAAATATTCTCGCGCGTTTGGCGCCTACAGCGCACCCTTCCGTCAACTACGGTAACTTTCAGATAGCCTCGTTACCAGTTGCACTTTTTGCTTAGACCATAGAGTACTCTATGATGTAAGACTTTTTTGGCAATTATTTAAATTCAAAAATGCATTGCTTCATCTAATCATCGTGATAATAAGTTTATAAAAAAATGTTTTTAAATCGGCATTTGTAGCAATCAAAATAAAAAGTGTGATAAATATTGTATTTATTATAATCTCTTCAATGACGTAGTTCGTAGATCATTCCTGTTTGTTGTCTCAGTTGCTCGTTAATTCTAAAGTGTGGTTTTGATATTTGTCGTCGTTTTTAATATAAATTTAAAAAGAAAATTTACAGTACATGTGTAATTTATATCACAATATATTCCGGAATTCCAGCTTAATATGTGGTACGTATTTTATTATTCGAGGATCGGATTATTTATTTGATTTTTATGAATTAAGCAAATGTGTGTTAGGTAGTTGAGGCATCCATGTTTGATATAATTTGAAAAGCTTGAATGGAGACTTGTTAATTTCGATCTACTTTATGAAAAATGATAGTTATCGATTTATTATAGATAAATTGATTGTGACGAATTAATTTATCAGTTCATACAATATTTACTTTATTTATTTACAAGGTTGGGTAATATCTTTGATATTTTGGTTTTTAGTAAAACATGGATTGTTTTTGGTGTAATTTGTATGACACAATAAATTTTATTTATGTGTGTTTTTTTACAGATGCATTTGGAAATGCACTTATTTTCCTGCCTTTACCAAGTGAGATAACAGTTCCATTTACACAGACAGAGTATTTCCTTTCTAAATGTTAAAGGGCTTTTTAAACATTAGAAGGTAAGATAGCTTTTGAAATAAATTAATGAATATGGAAAGTTATTTGTGTGACTTTGAATCTGTGATACGTGCATCGTAGACTGCATTATAAAGTTAAAGTGAAATAAGTACATACATGTTTGATGTTGGGTAATTAAAGTATTTTTTTATAGGCTTCACAATAAGGCAAAGGCACTAGAGTCAGTCTTCTGTGTAGAACATTATGAGGAAGTCTTAGCTGACTATGAATACTTCCTTTTTGACGAGGCTCAATTTATGGTCTTGGAATTTTTTGGGTAAGTTTTATTTGAAAACTGGCTTTCAACTATAGATTAATACTTAATATAAAAACATAGTATTATATCATAAACAAGGAATTATGGTTGTTATTGTTTCTTCTCTATTTAGTTTCAGTGAAGAGTTACAAGGATGACTTTTTGTTTCCTGAAAAGAATGGATGATGAAGACAATAAGAAATTCACCGCTGAAGCAATTTTCTTCATGGAATTGATTAGTTTTTGGATATGTTGGTCATTTCCAGGACAATATAGATGGTAAGAAAAATTATTTAAGAATATTTTTGTGTCTTTAAATTTGTTTTTTAAACAGTTCTAGGCAATTATTAGTTTTAATGTTTATATTATATTTGCTTGTTAGCGAATGCCTTCAAAGGTTAGAAGGCAAATTGTGTTTATTAATTAAAAAAAAAATGATGCTAAGATATTTGTCATAAAAATATTAATATTAATTTTTACAGTAATCTTAATGATAGGGGGTAAATAATTTTTAAACTTGATTGTGATTAATTTCTTTTTTTAAATAAGCTTTTTTTAAAATAAATATAAAGGAGACTGTGGAAAACCAAATAATTAAAAATTGGAAAAGGTCTTACCCCTCATAACCACAACACTTTTAAAAAACGCGGACACGTGTTTCGCTCACTTACGAGTCGTGAGCATCTTCAACGCGTTTTTAAGCTTTTTTTATTGTAAAGAAATGAAAGTTAATGTTATTTTTTCATCTCTATTTAGTTTCAGTGAAGAGTGATAAGGATGACTTTTTCTCCTCTGAAAAGAAGGGATGACGATTACAACAAGAAATTACTGCCAAAGGAATTTGTTGCATTGAATTGATTACATTTTTTGGATTTGTTGTTAATTTCCAGGATAATATAAATGGTAAGAAAAATTATTTAGGAATACTTTTGTGACTTTATATTTTTTCATAAAACAATTCTCCGTAATTATTAGTTTCAGTGTTTATATTCATGTTTGCTTGTTTATAATTAGCTAAATCCTAAAAATATTATAAATATTAATTTTTTACAGTACAAATAAAAATGAATAAATAATTTATACAATTGTTTGCAATTAATTTGTTCGTTCAAAATAAACAGGTTTAATTAAAAAAGTTTTTTCTTGTGCAGTTAGTTTCCATGAAGAGGGATATGAATGAGTTATTATCTGTAAAAGGGATGATGATAACAACAAGAAGTCTACTGCTGATGGGATTTGCTGCATGGAATTGATCATTTTTTGAATAAAATGAGAGTTTCCTGGACAATATAGACGGTAAGAAAAATAATTTATGAATATTATTGTGGCGTTAAATTTGTTCGTCAAACAATTCGAAGTACTTAATAATTTTAATGTTTATATTCACATTTGCTTGTTAATATATAACTTAAAAAGTTAGAAGATAAATTCTGTTTGTTTATTTTTAGAAACACTATGTTAGAGAATTTGTCATAAAAATGAATCAATATTACAAAAAATGTAAATAATTGATAAAATTTGTGACTAATTTGTTCTTTTAAATTAAACAATTGTAATTGTAAGGAAAAGAACATTATAAAGAATTTTTCAATTTTATTTAGATTCAGTGAAGAATCATAAGATTGATATTTCTCCCTGAAAAGAAAAAGGATGACGTTCACAACATCAAGTCAACTGCTAAAGGATCTTTCTGCGTGGAACTAACTCCTATTTGGATGCATTGGGAGTTTGCTGGACAATATAAATGGTAAGAAAAATAATTTTAAAGTATTTTATGTTTGTACCTTAAACGGCAGTAAGTCAATAATAAACAAACCACGAGATATTAACTTTTGCAATTCATTGGAAAAAGAACAATTGTTAATATAGGTGTGTATTCAGTTGCAATAACAATGTGTTGTTTAAAAAATTTGCATTTAAAATATTATTCAGTAATGTACTTACTTTTTATTTTTTGAGATTAACGTAAACTGAATTGAATATCTCCTTGTTTAATTTATTATTACTATTTTTTAAATACTTATTTATAATGATTTCAACTTACATTATTTGTAAATAAAACATTTCTTGGTCTAGTTTCTTTGTTCCTAAATACCTTAAAACTTTAACATTTTATTTAGAAACCGTATATAAAGCTTTTTTGTTAATGTTTGAACTTATAAACAAACTGCTTTCTTTTTTGTGTTTACTATGTATGTAATCTGTGATTATAGAAAGACTTTAGAATACGATTAGAGAAAAATTATTCACAATTTAACTGATTTTGTATATCGATACTTGATTAAACTACATAATACACAGAAATAAAAAAGGCACTTTTAGTTTTCACTATTTATTAAGAAACTTGACAGACATATGTTAATTTACGATTAAGTAAAATTTGTCAAATAAATTAGGTACAAAATAATTTATATGTATCTACCTGCTCCTTACTTTACCTTTATTATCTTAATTAAATTTTCCTAAATTGTCTTAAATAAAACAATAATGTTGAGTTGAGTTTAAGTAATATTTTGAGTTTTTGTGAAAGTGATAGTTTTAAATTAAGCTGGTTGTTTTATATTAGGGCAGTATAAAATTATTAATACAAACTAACTTTATTAGAAGCACCATAAATTAACATAAACGAAAATAGTCAGAATATCATCGATAAATAACTATCAATAAAACTCACCACTGTTTAATTTATTTTAACACAATAAAAGGAAGTTTGATTAGAGTTATTAATAAACTAGTTGAAACTTCCTAAATACTCCTTACTCTTTTTATTATGTTAACACCCACCTGGAACTTCTAACATTTAAGCGCCAAATATTATATATATAATAAGTTTAGTTATAACTTATACTACGAACGGGAAATATGTAATAGACAGTAGTAAATCAACATAGTGAAAGAGCTTTGAAGATAGCGGAACGTGAGGCGGTGAAAAATTCAGTAGCGGTTCGTAAAATTGAACAAATAAATTAATTAATAGATAAAAATTGTTTATGTATTTGAATCTATATTATAATACCCACTAAAGTATCTACCCAATTAGCACCTCTTGTTTATTTAAATTACTCGGATTTCTAATGTTAATCTAACTAGAATGTAATTTCATATACATAAATACTTCCATTGTTATTTCTTAATTACTATCTTGCAATTATAATAACAACAACATATTCTTTGCTTATCTTACGTATGAAACTTCTGCAAATAGTAATTTACACGCCACTGAGTGAATAAACGTGTGAATTAAATTGCAAATTGTGCAGCAGGCTCAGTTATCAATTTTAAACGATAACCTATCCCAACAACTTCGTTTGTATTATTTTTTAATAGTATTTCCAAATAATACTAGCCTAGTTATACCAGAAAGATTCTGCATCTGACAATGCTGTATCGTTTTAATTCGTTTACAACCATATGTTTACTATGATTTGTGATAAGAATAAAGCGGCACATTTGTTACTGTCTATTATTTCCCATTTGTACTATAATTAATTTCATCATAATTGTACATGTCATTAATGTTTTATTTTTCTATTATCAAAACAGATACCTGCATTTACATTTGAGAGCAGTTCCAACGATTATTGTTCTTCAATAACATGCCGTCTTCCTCCAACTTTTCGACGAGGTATTTTGTTATATTGTATCTGAATGTTAATATTATTATTATATTATTGAACTTGTAAAAGTATATAAGGAATTAATGCAATGCGCATAATTTTGTTTCGATTGTAATAAAATAATATTAAAATGTATTGTATTTATAATTTATTGATTATTGTTCTATAAATCTTGGTTGTTAAATAATGTAAAATCCTATTGGACTATCAATAAACCTAGAAAGATAAAAAATTGTTTTAATTCATTCCCCATATAGAGAAAATAAAGTTAAAGCAATACGACGATGTTTTATTTAAAACAATAAGTAATTTTTGTTGGCAGTAAGAAAATAAATAAGACCTGGTTCAACTTATACCCTCCTAATACAATTATAGAAAAATTGCTGAAAAATAAAAATTTTGGTTGTCACATTATTTATTGATCAGCCCTCGTATAAGCTCAAAAATTAAAATTTTGCTTAAATTTTGACCATTTGTATCAGGAGAGCATAAGTCGCAGAAGGTCTTTTTTTTATTTATTGATTAACCCTCGTATAAGTTCAAAAATTGAAATTTTGCTTAAATTTTGACCATTTGTATCAGGAGAGCATAAGTCGCAGGAGGTCTTTTTTTAAATTTTTTGATTAACCCTCGTATAAGTTCAAAAATTGAAATTTTGCTTAAATTTTGACCATTTGTATCAGGAGAGCATAAGTCGCAAGGGGGTCTTTTTTTTATTTATTGATTAACCCTCGTATAAGTTCAAAAATTGAAATTTTGCTTAAATTCTGACCATTTGTATCAGGAGAGCATAAGTCGCAGGAGGTCTTTTTTTTTTTATTTATTGATTAACCCTCGTATAAGTTCAAAAATTGAAATTTTGCTTAAATTTTGACCATTTGTATCAGGAGAGCATAAGTAGCAGGAGGTATTTTCGGAAAAATAAAATTTTTGAAGAAATTTCAACATTTTTATTAGGAGAGAATAAAAAGGGAAAGCTTTTTTTTAGAAATATGTATTTGTCGAATTAATGTCTTTGAAAAATCTTTTACTCATGAAATCTCTACGACAAGTTTATATAGTTAACGAAAACATGTATTTAATTTTAATTGATTTATTAATTAAACCTGTCATTTACATTTTACTACAGGAATTTACAATCTTTATATAATTACACATATAATACATTAAACAAAGTACTCACAATTGAAAATGTACAAAATAAGTTAAGATTATTATATCAATATTTAATTACAATATAGTAAAATAGCTGAAAGAGAAAATACACAACAAATTAAAATACAATTACATCATTATAAAAGTTTATATGTCGTTCGTGTTGTAATAGAAATCGAAAAAAAGACCAAGTTGTTGTTTGTGGCACTTAATTGATTTTTTTTTTTCGTATTATTGTATTTGTAGGTATGTATATTGAAATGAGTTAAACTAATACTTCTACATGTACAACAATACGAAAAAGTTAATTCAGTACGACTACCAATAATTTCCGCTCTTTTCTAGTATTTACTACAACACGAAAAACTTATAGACTTTTAGATTAACATTTAAACATTATATTTGGACTAAAAAAGCCCCTCTAATACTCCGTGGCCTCCACAATCACCCCTTATAGCCAACCCTTATCCGCCAATCTATTTTTATTTATTAAAATTGAATTTGGTTTTAATAATGTTGCCAAAAAGACAATTAAGAAAAGTTTTGAGTATCAGAGGGACTTTTTTGTTACAAATGTATCGTTTAAATATTAACATAATAGTTTATAAATACAAATAAATACCTGTAAGAAAAATACAAGAAAAAAAAATGAAAAAGAATCAAGTATGATGTCTTCAGTCGATCGATGTCCTTTACCTGTAAGCGAATAGTGCAGTGCATTAACCAACTAAACTACAAAGGACTAACGGCAAAAACTAATAGAATTGGTAGAAAAGATTGGACAGATGTCGTCTGAGAGAGCTGGGCAGTCGCCTATTGCTTCTATTCCAGATAACCCACACCAATCAGTCTGAAATGAAGTGACGTTAGAAATAAGACCGCGTGAAGTGTATAAGACACTTCAAAGAACAACTAAAAAGCTAAGTCCAAGGCAAGTCACTCAGGGAGGCCTTTGCTTCTACGCCTTGGATGAGAAGGAACAAGCAAGATAACGAAACGTTGAATCCTGCGGATCATGTAGAGTAAATGCGAAGCGTGACAGTAAGAATTGCAGTAAGCAAAGCGAAGAGGTAAGCAAGAGAACATGCAAAATAAAATATGAATTCTAAAAAACAACAAACAAATGAATGAATTGAATGATAAGCATGCAAAATAAAATATGAATGAACAAATGAAATCCAATAAACAAAAATTAAAAAGTTCTAACTACGGGATCTTCTTTTCTTCTCCCGCGACGACCTGAAACAAATACGATGGCAACTGATTAATAACGAGCAATATTTAATTAACCTTAATTTATTCCCACCTCAATAATGTGCAGAATGTGATGTTCCAAAGAAATTGTCCAACGGAGTGTCACAGTAGTAAACTTTCTATAATCCAGATCACCTCCGCTCAGCCAATCACTTGGATCCCCCGCTTGAAATTGTTGTTAACAGAAGGTAGAACTCGTTGGTATAAGCGCCGTCAGAATTAGACAGCCTCCCTCGTCGATAAGTTCGATAAGTTGGAGGAAAACGTCATGTTGTTGAAGAGCAATAATCGTTGGAACTGCTCTCAAATGTAAATGCAGGTATCTGTTTTGATAACAGAAGAATATAATATTAATGACATGTACAATATAATATACTAATATATTTTAAATCTATTTTTATTTCAAATATTCAATAAACAAACTTTGTTTTTTTTTTTAATAGGATTGTAATTACCTATATTTTATTTAAAAAGAAACGATTATCTTATTAACTAAAACATAAACGAGTAATGAGAACCGTTAAGTTAAATTGAAAACACTTGGTAAGTTTAACAATATATTTGCTTGGTTCTCCAACAATTATTTCGATTATTACACCATTTTGATAGTATCAACTTGAAATGATGTATTAACTGAAACAACTGTTACAGAAGCAAATAAAGATTAATTGTTTCTACATTTCCTTGATGGAAATCCATTTCGAACTATTTAAATAAAACTTAGAAATCAATTATAGTACGAATGGAAAATAATAGACAGTAATAAATGTGCCGCTTTATACTAACAACAAATCGTAGTAAACATATGGTTGCGAAGGAATTAATACGGCATAACGTTGTCAGATGCAACATGTTTTTGGTATTACTAGGCTAATATTATTTGGAAATACTATTAAAAATAATACAAACGAAGTTGTTGGGATAGGTTATCGTTTAAAATTGACAACTGAGCCTGCTGCACAATTTGCAATTTAATTCACACGTTGTATTCACTCAGTGGCGTGTAAATTACTGTTTGCAGAAGCTTCATACGTAAGATAAGCAAAGAATATATTCTGTTGTTATTAAGAAATAATAAATGGTAGTGTTAATGTATAAGAAATTACATTCTAGTTAGATTAATATTAGAAATCCGAGTAATTTATACAAACAAGAGGTGCTAATTGGGTAGGTACTTAAGTGGGCACTATCAAAATTTAATATTGCATGTTACATGTATAGATTCAAATACATAAACAATTTTATTTGTTTATTAATTTATTATTTGTTCAATTTTACGAACCGCTACTGAATTTTTTACCCCCTCACGTTGCGCTATCTGCAAAGCTCTTTCACTATTTATTACTGTATTATTTCTCGTTCGTAGTATAAGTTATAACTAAACTTATTCTATATATAATATTTGGCGCTTAAATGTTAGAAGTTACAGGTGGGTGTTACAATAACTACTTTCACTGGTGTAATTGTGTAATTTTGATGAAACATTATCAATAACACAATAAAATAAAAGAGTATTTAGGAAGTTTCAACTAATAACTCTGATAAAACTTCCTAAATACTCTTTTATTTTATTGTGTTAAAATAAATTAAACAGTGGTGAGTTATTTACTGATAGTTGTTTATCGATGATATTCTGACTATTTTCGTTTATGTTAATTTCTGGTGTTTATAATAAGGTCAATTTGTATTAATCATTTTATACTGCCCTAATATAAAACAACCAGCTTAATTTAAAACTATGTATTACTTTCACAAAAACTTAAAATATTAATTAAACTCAACTCAACATTATTGTTTTATTTAAGACAGTAATTTAGGAAAACTTAATTAAGATAATAAAGGTAAAGTAAGGAGCAGGTACATATAAATTATTTTGTACCGTTTATTTGACAAATTTTACTTTCTAAAAGCTAAAGCAAATTTAAAAAATTAAAATAAGGTAGAATTCAGTTATGCTAAGAATTTAATTATAAACAAACATATGTCTGTCAAATTTCTCTTAATAAGTAGTGAAAACTGAAAATGTCTTTTTTTATTATTGTGTATTATGTGGTTTCATCAAGTATCGATATACAAAATCAGTTATATTGTGCACAATTTTTCTCTAATTGTATTCTAAAGTCTTTCTACAATCACAGATTACATACATAGTAAACACAAAAAAGAAAGCAGTTTGTTAATAAATTTAACCATTAACAAAAAAGCTTTATATATGTTTTCTAAATAAAACTTCAGTTTTAAGGTATTTAGGAACAAACAAACTAGATCAAGAAATGTTTTATTTGCAAATAATTCAAGCTGGAATCATTATAAATATGTATTTAAAAAATAGTAATAATAAATTAAACAACGAGATATTCAATTCAATTTATGCAACAACAAATTGTTATTGCAACCGAATACATATCGATATTAACAATTGTTCTTTTTCTAATGAATTGCAAAAGTTGATATCTTGTCGTTTGTTTATTATTGATTTACTATCGTTTAAGGTACAAGCATAAAGCTACAAAAATATTCTAAAATTATTTTTCTTACCATTTATATTGTTCAGCGAACTCCCAATGCATCCAAATAGGAGTTAGTTCTACGCAGAAAGATCCTTTAGCAGTTGACTTGATGTTATGATCGTCATCCTTTTTCTTTTCAGGGAGAAATATCAATCTTATGACTCTTCATTGAATCTAAATAAAATTGAAAAATTCTTTTTAATGTTCATTTTCTCTACAATTATAATTGTTTAATTTAAAAGAACAAATTAGTCACAAATTTTATCAATTATTTACATTTTTTGTAATATTGATTAATCTTTTTATGAATAATTCCCTAACATATTATTTCTAAATATAAAAAAACAGAATTTGTCTTCTAACTTTTTAAGTTATATACGTATTAACAAGCAAATGTGAATATAAACTTTAAAAAAAATTTTAAAATTAAATTACTTCGAATTGTTTGACGAACAAATTTAACGCCACAATAATATTCATAAATTATTTTTCTTCCCGGTCTATATTGTCCAGGAAACTCTCATTGTATTCAAATAATGACCAATTCCATGCAGCAAATCTCTTCAGCAGTAGATTTCTTGTTGTTATCATCATCCCTTTTACAGAGAATGTCTTTCATATCCCTCTTCATGGAAACTTACTGCACAAGAAAAAACTTGTTTAATTAAATCTGTTTATTTTGAAGGAACAAATTAATTGCAAACAATTGTAAAAAATATTTATTCACTTTTATTTGGACTACTGTAAAAAATTAATATTTATAATATTTTTAGGATTTAGCTAATTATAAACAAGCAAATATGAACTAATAATTAAGGAGAATTGTTTAAAGAACAAATTTAAAGCCACAAAAGTATTCTTAAATAATTTTTCTTACCATTTATATTATCCTGGAAATTACCAACAAATCCAAAAAATGTAATCACTTCCATGCAACAAATTCCTGTGGCAGTAATTTCTTGTTGTGATATCATATCTTCTTTTCAGAGGAGAAAAAGTCACCCTTATCACTCTTAATTGAAACTAAATAGAGATGAAAAAATAACATTAACTTTCATTTCTTTACAATAAAAAGAGTTTATTTCTTGAAAATACCAAAAAAAAAAAGAGATCCAGTAGCTTCCATTAATTTTTTTGTATCTCTTGCTACAGTTACTGATCTGTCCTATACAAAAATTTGAATTTCGCCCACCCCATACACCAAAACCTTTATGTTTATAAATAAATAAATACTTTAATTAACTTACATAAAACGTGTATGTACTTATTGCACTTTAACTTTATAATGCAGTCTACAATGCACTTATTACAGTTTCAAAGTTACACAAATAACTTTACATATTCAAGTATTTATTTTCAAAGGTATGTTACCTTCTAATGTTAAAAAAGCCCATTAACATTTAAGTAGGAAATACTCTCTGTAAATGGAACTGTTGAAGATAGAATTCTCTCACTTGATAAAGGCAGGAAAATAAGTGCGTTCCCAAATGCATCTGCAAAAAAAGAAACACATGAATAAAGCTATTGTATTACACAAATTCATGCACAAATTACACCAAAAACAATCCATGTTTTACTAAAAACCAAAACATCAAAAATACTACCCAAACTTGTAAAAAAATAAAGTAAATAATGTATGAAATAATAAATTAATTCGTCACGATCAATTTATCTATAATAAATCGATAACAATTATTTTTCATAAAGTCGATCGAAATTAACAAGTCTCCATTCAAGCTTTTCAAATTATATCAAACATGGATGCCTCAACTACCTAACACACATTTGCTTAATTCATAAAAATCGTATAAATAATCCGATCCTCGAATAATAAAATACGTACCACATATTAAGCTGGAATTCCGGAATATATTGTGATATAAATTGTACATGTACTGTAAATCTGCTTTTTAAATTTTTATTAAAAACGACGACAAATATCAAAACCACACTTTAGAATTAACGAGCAACTGAGACGTGAGCCTAGATGACGATTGGACGTGAGACAACGAACAGGAATGAGCTACGAACTACGTCATTGGCGAGATTATAATAAATACAATATCTATTACACTCTTTATTTTAAAAACACTTTTTTATAAAATAAATTTACAAATACATGTACTGCATCTTATTATCGCGATGATTAGATGAAGCAATGCATTTTTGAATTTAAATAATTGCCAAAAAGTCTTACACCATAGAGTACTCTATGGTCTAAGCAAAAGTGCAACTGGTAACGAGGCTATATGAAAGTTACCTAAGTTGACGGAAGGGTGCGCTGTAGGCGCCAGACGCGCGAGAATATTTAAAATTAATAATAAAAAAGAACAAAATTATTCGTTAAAATTAGGGGTTGAAAGTACACTCCGGTAATTTATAATTATAGACTACTTTTAAATGATGGCACAACATATCTTTAATACACTTTGATAGTTTCTGTTTATTTAATAAACGAGAAATTAAGTAATTTATCAAAAAATAACAAATATTTTATAAATCAGGGGTTGAAGGTGTTTTCTGGTATTTTATAACTATAAAGTTCATTCAACTGATGGTCCTAGATAATTTTAATACATTTTGATACTTTCTGTTTATTTAATAAAGAAGAAAGCAGGTAATTTATCAAAAGATAAAAAATATTTTCTAAATTAGGGGTTGAAAGTGGATCTGGATTACTTTTAACTGTAATGTTCTTTCAAATGATGCCTTAAGACAACTTTTAATACATTTTAATACTCTCTGCTTGTTAAATAAAGGAGAAATTACTTAATTAGAAAATTACAAAATATTTTTTTAAATTAGTGGTTGAAAATGTTTCCTGATTATTTCTAACTATAAATTTCCTTCAAATGATGACCTTAGAAAACTTACAATATAATTTAATATCCTCTGCTTGATTAAAAAGGAAAAATTTAATTAAAAAAAAATTTTAAATGCTTTTTTTCTAAATTAGGGGCTGAAAGTGTATCTCGATTATTTTTAACTGTAATGTTCTTTTTGAAATGATGCTCCTAGACAAATTTTAATATATTTTAGTACTCTCTGCTTGTTAAATGAATGAAATAATTTTTTTCACTCTATTTTACAATGAACAAATATGTAAAATCTGAAACGATTATTTAGAATCTTTTAAGGAACCGATTGAAAGCCATAAAAATATTCTTAAATAATTTTTCTTACCATCTATATTGTCCAGCAGAATCCCAAACTGTCTAAAAAGCAATCAAATCCGTTCAGAAAACTTCTTTAGCAATAGACATCATGTTGTGCTTGTCATCCTTTCTTTCCAGAAGAGAAAGTCACCCTAATTGCTCTTCATTGAAACTAAATAAAGATGAAAAATAACAATAACTTTCATTACTTTATAATAAAAATAGTTTATATAAAAAAGAAATTAATCACAATCAAGTTTAAAAATTATTTACCCCCTATCATTAAGACTACTGTAAAAATTAATATTAATCTTTTTATGACAAATATCCTAACATAATTTGTTTTTTATCAATAAACACAATTTGCCTTCTGACCTTTTAAGGTATTCGTTAACAAGCAAACATGAATATAAACATTAAAACGAAGAATTGCCTAGAATTGTTGAAAAAAAAAATTTAAAGGCACAAAAAAATTTAATTTTTTAAAATTGCCAAATTCAATCGAAAATAGTCCATGAAGTGTGTAAAGTGACGGGATTTTCGATGGTGCAATGTTTTTTTCGATCGGACTTACCGTTTTCGAGTTATGATTTAATAAAGGGTATTTTAGAGAGGGAGGCAGTTTTTTAGCAGGGCCGTGTTTAAAAAATCATATCTCGGAAACGGTAAGTCCTACAGGAACGACCTTGGGCTCAGTCTAAACTAGAAGGACGGGGCAAGTTTTTGGTGCAAGCCGCACTCAAATCGGACAGTCCCGGCCCGAGCTACAGACCTCCCCGTTCGCGGCATTTACCCAATCTTTCAAAAATGCGTTTTTCGAACTTCAGAAAATACCGAATAACAACGGAACGGATAATCAGATTCGCATGGGACTGAGACTAAAATTTTCTAGAGATACCCCTGGTTGAAATAAGCTCAGAATCATCCCCCTATCACCTATTGTTTAGGAGCAATCACTGCCGGCAGTTTTTGCAGGGTGTTATAATTGGGACATGTAGGAGAGGATATCTGGCGAACCGTTGGAGATATCGAAAAAATTCTTTCACCAGCAGTCGGCCTGATTTCTGATTTATGGTGGAAGTATCAAAACCATAAATTATTAATAATATTATACTGAGAACTATTTTTTATAACTGTTAAAACCCCTTTTCTTAATCTGAAAGGCAAACAAATTATTCAATAGGAATATTTATAGCACGATCGTAATAAAATTATTTAAACGTTTACAAATTCTATAAAAAAGTAATATATAATTAGTTATAAGTACATTTCCAGAAAAATGTTAAAAAAAATAAATGTTTCTTTGACTTGCACTGGACCAAGAAAGGTCAAGAGCCTTAAATGTACAAAACTCAAACAAAATTGAAGCCTCATGTTTATCAAATAAGCGAACATCGTTAAAACTACCCCCATATAAAATTTGATGAACTAAACTGTTCAAACTTTAATTTTATTGATTCAACAAGTAGAAGAATGGGAAGTAGTTATGTTGCTATGAAAACAAATTCATTTTCTCCAAGTTTGACAAACATTTTAGACAGCTGGAAGTCAATTTGTACTATTATAATACCTACGATATAAATATTAAATAGATTCGGATGAGTAGATGATAAATAATGGCCACAGGGAAAGTTAAATTGGTAAAACCGACAAAACAACCAGGCGATCACGAGTACCTAAACTTAATAAAGTTAATGTAAGTTTCACTTTGTTAATGTAAATTTCACGTAATTTTTAGCCCTAAAGAATGTAACCACACGTTACGAGGAAAATACATTCATTACAAACCGGCAAGGGCCATTGAGGGTAAAACACTCGTTAAATTATATAGTCAGAGTGGAGTAAGAGATTTAATTGTACCAAAAAGAGATCCTCTTGAACTGCCAGGAATATGGCCAGAGTCAGAGTACAAAAGATTGAAAAAGCAAGCCAGGGTAAATATTTTACTATATAATCCATTTTTATTTCAGGAAACCACCTAGAGGCAGGGGATGTAAAGGGGAGTGCTAGATAATTATTAAAAGATAAATATCTAACCAAAGTTCTGAAGATGTGGAAACATAAATTTTAGAAAGTGTTATTTAAGGGTGAAGGGATTCACAAACAAAATCTTTTTCGAAAATCTAATTTTAAAATAAACAGCTGAAAATTGAAACAAATTTTCAACAATATGTTCATTAGGAGTGTAAAGGTGAACTAAGAAAAGGTTTTTTTAAAATAAAATCTTTAATAAATCACTGAAAATATAAACATACAATTTAGGGAGTTTATTTTTTTGAAAGTATTTTTTTTAAATTAAATCTCAAAGTGAACTACTGAAAATATAAATATAAAATTTAGAGGGACTATTCATTAGGGGTGTAAAAGTGCAATTAGGAAATAATTTTTGAAAATCAAACCTTAAAATTAACCACCAAAAAAGTAAGCAGTGTGAGTGTGTTTTTTAGGGTTAGATTTTTTTTTCCAAAATCTAATTTTAAAATGAGCCACTGTAAAATTTAGTGAGTGTTTTCTGTAGAGGTGCAGAAGTTCACCAAGAAAACAAAATTAAGGGAGTTTGTAGAAATTCTTTAAAACAATATTTTTCTAAAATTAATTCTTAATATGAACCACTGAGAATTAAAATTTAAGTGTGTTTTCTTTAAGGGTGAAAAAGTTCATGTAGAAAAAACTTTTTCGAAAATTAAATGTAAAGGTTCACTAAAAAAATTCTATGATGAAATAAAATAAAAAGTTTAGAGTGTTTGCTAAAAAAAAGCAAATCTTTAAATAGGCAAGATTAATACTGAAAATATTTTTCTTTTAAGGAACGTTTACACCTATGGGTATTTTACAGTTAAAAATTGTATTTTTAGGTAATCACAGAAAAAGAAAGAAAAGCAATGATTGAAGAAGCTGAAAGAAAGAAAATACAATTGCAAGAAGAATGCGAAGAAAGGAGACAAATGCTGAAGAAGGCCCAATTGGAACAGAAACCAAAACCAGGGTCTACATTAAACCAAGTAATTATGAATTATTAGAAATTTAATTTAGATAAATAGCTATTTAAGTCAAACCAATAGTTCATTAAACTAAAATAACAAAAATTGAAAAACTAAGTCCAAAAAAGTTACCTAAACTAAAATGTTAACTTGTTTGTCTAAAAAAAATATATTTGTTTCAAAAAAGGCTGAAGACGAAGCTTCAAAGAAGAGTTTGTATCTTCTTCAAAGGGCCTTCGAATTAAGACAAGAACAAGAAGATGAAGTAAAGGCTGCAAACAGCATAATTTTGGCTTCCAAATGTCTAGCCATCAGACAAGCACAACTGGCAGAAAAAGAGGTCAGGTTTACAATTAAAAAAATTTAAATTAACTTACCCAAGTAAGAGGTGAAAAGTATTTGGAAAACCCACCACCATTCCATTAATCAATTTTTTGAGATAACAGCATTGAAGTTCCTGAAATAAATCAAACAAAACAATTTAATAATAAGTTAGTTAAGAATTTTACTTCAACAAAATTGTGTTTTGTGTTTCTTAACTATTTAAACATGCTTCATCATCCATGCACCATCCAAAGTCTAAATTCTATTAATAATAATTTATTAATAGTTCTTGACAAATATTTTTGCCCTGCAATTACTAGGTCATTAAAAGAGAACTTGAAGAGGAAGAGAGACGTTTGGATACGATGATGGAACAGAGACGTCAAATGGCAATCAACGAGGAAGAAAGGAAGAGACAGGAGCAAAAACAGAAAAACAAAACATTTGTAGGAGCGATGATGCAACAAATCAAAGAGAACGAAATCCTTCGTCTGATGGAAACTGAGGCAAAGGAAGAAGAAAGTCGAAATATAAACAGAGCCTTGATTGCCATGAGAAGGGAGGACGATGAGAAAGAAAAACAGAAACGTGAAAAACAGAAACAAATTAGGGAAGAATTTAACAAAAACAATAAAGAATTAGAAAAGTATAAGCTGATTGAAAGGGAAGAAGAAAAAATTACTGAAATGAGGGTAAAACAGAAAATTATTCCTGTCCCTGTTTCTAATATGTCTTATTTTCCTTATTTTCTTAAAGGTACAAGAGTTTATGAGAAAGAAAGCCGAGAGAGAAGAGCAACTTGAAAGGGAATTACAGGAAGCCAAAGCAGCAAAGGAAAAAGAAATTGCAAGATTAAGGGCTATGCAAGAAAGGGCTGCTGACCAACAAGCTGCTACTGATGAACTTAATGCCCTGAGAATACAAGAAGAGGTAACAAAAAAAATTAATTTTAACTTTTACAAACCCCTTTAGGGTGAACTAGATCATCAGCTATCACCAATATTATTCCTTAGTCCTAAATCGAAGACAAAATATCGACCTATTACTTTTAAAAGAGATAAGAAAGTTTTACATCAATTTGTTTTTGTTTTTATTAAATGTATACTTGATTACATTTAATATTTTAGGTGGAAAGAGAATGGAGGGAAAAACAAAAGGCCATTGCCAAGAAAAAGGCTGACGCTGAGGATGAATTGAAGAGAGATAGGGCGAGACAAATGGAAGATATTAGGAAAGGCCAGGCCTTAGAAATAGCCCGTGAGAGGCAAGAATTTTTCCAAGTACGTGCCATTTTTTATATTTCTGTTTGAAACTTTAAAATTTGAATTCAATTAGGTACATAAATAAATATAAAGAAATATTTCATTTGCTACCACAAAAAAATATTTTGGAAAAAAAATATTATTTGGGAGAAAAATCATATTTTGGGAGAAAAAATATTACTTTGAAAGAAAACAATATTTTAGGATGTATTAAAATATTAAACCTCTATTGAGTACCTACGCATACATATGTAAAAAAATTAGAATCATAACCTTTTTTGAAAATTAGTGCTAATAATCTCCTTTAAATTGAAATTATGGAAATTTGGTTATTTTTATTTTATAAATGTCTGTCATTCTTAGATTTGTAAATTTGAGTACCCTGAGATATGTGTATATTATTTAGAATTTTAGTTACATTAAGTAGTTCTGCTTTTTACTAAATTTCGAAAAAAATATTTTTACTTTAATTCTTACCAATATTTTTACCTATTCATAAAAAAAAACGTTAACGTTAAAATGGTCTTCTAAAAAATTATTTATTTACTAGGTATGCCCGCGACTTCGTCCGCGTGGAATAGTGATTTTCGGCAGCATTTAAAATTTTTTTCTTCTATATTTTTATTTTCTGGGTCATTACACAAAAACTTTCATTCCTTATTGTTGCCCTCTTTAGGGTAAAATTTTTTACAATCTAAACAAAAGCCTAAAAAATAAGTTTCAAGCCTCTAGCTTTATATCTAGTACTTATCTATCTCTGTACCAAATTTTCATTTAAATCGGTTCAGTAGTTTGGGCGTGATTGCGTAACACACAGACAGACAGAGTTACTTTCGCATTTATATTATTATAGATTAATATAGTTTAATTATAGTTTAAAATAGTTTATATAGCTTAGTATTCAACTACTTTTATTGATCCAAATAAACAAAACATCTATAACTTTTTACACTTAATATTTTAATTTTCTGGGCCGTAAGCTTTTTGGACGACGTCATTACACAAAAACTTTCATCGGCTAAATTTATCCCCTTTAGGGTTAAATTTTTACAAACATTGAATGTCGTATTCATTTATATCTGATCAAAAGTCTAAAAAATCTTTCAAAATTACGGAATTTCCGCACAAACTTTTCTATTTCAACCCCTTACCACCCTTTTTTCGCATTAAAAAGTAGCCTATGTCCTTTCTCAGGCTCTAGACTATCTCTGTACCAAATTTCATTTAAATCGGTTCAGTAAATTTTAGGCGAGATTGTGTAGCATACAGACAGAGTTACTTTCGCATTTATAATATTCCGCGAATTCATTTTCATCGATTTTCCCATGGGAATAAGATATTTTGCCGCAGTAAAACGTAGCCTATGTGTTAATCCAGGGTGTCAGCTAACTCCATACCAAATTTTATTAAAATCGCTCCAGCCGTTTAGACGTAGAGAAGTAACAAACATACATACTCACACACTCACAAACTTTCGCCTTTATAATATTAGTGTGAGTACTTTTTTAAATTTCTAAACTCGAATATCCTGTAATATTGTGTAGAAAGTATTTTATAAAAACCGATGCACTTTATTTTAATTTTAATAACTACACTGGTTTCGTTTTGCTAATTTTAGTTTTCTTATATTAAAAACCCTTGCCCTTTCACCCCCTTCACTGTAGAGTAATGATTCCAAAATGAAAACAATAATCTTTTAAGGTGTCTTTACTGGATTTTTGTTAATATTTTTGAACAATGATTACTGGAAAATACACTTTTTAATTAAGTACCCACTCTCTTTAAGCCAGTAATTTATAATTTTTGGAATTTTATTAAAAAAACATTTTTCCTGGAATATAATCGTTTTCAGACAGTCTATCAAAAAAACACTCTGCTTAATGTTGCTTTTGTTCCATAAGAATTTACGACTTTTCTAGTTTCCTAAACTTGAATATACTGAGGTACTTACAGTGTAAAAAATATTTTGTAATAATCGATGCTCTTCATTTAGAATTTTAATTACCTAACTACACTGTTAGTTTTTTACTAAATTTCACAACAAGTTGCCCTCTTATCCCTTACACAATGAGGCGATGGCTTCAAAAAGAAAATAAAAATCTTTAAAATGCAAAAACTGTTAGTAAACTTGAATATCACAACTTGAGCTTTATTAATATTTTAGATACATCATAAATATTCGAAAATCGATTTCTTAATAAGAAATTTAACTAAATATTAACCATCAATTTAATAAATAATAAGTAAATACTACATAAATTTAATTAATGATTTTATTGACCACCAGTTGTTATTAAGTTTTAAAAGGAAAACACGAATAATGCCTAAATATTCTCACATAATACAATAATATAATTTTATTAAAAACCAGCTTTCTAACAAATTCATATTAGTGTCCTTATGTTTAGACACATCATAAAAATATAGTCTAATCTAATCTAAACTCTAGATACTTACAATTTTATTATTAAATAAATTCATAACGAGTTAAATTAAATCCTTAAATCCCATATTTCTGCATTTTCAAAAACCAAAACGCACTTAAAATAGTGTATTTTAAACAACCACAAATGTAACCAAACATTTTTATTAACCTCACAGTAAAAACTGACTTAATTAAAACAACATAAATACGACTGTGTACACTCCGGTCACTTGTTTACGATAGAACAATGACATTGTAAGGACGAAACGAAAACCAGAATGACGAGATTATAATCGCAAACAAATAAAGCTGTATCTATATATATATATATGTATACGAGGTACATATTTAAATAGATTTAAAGGTATAAAAATACCTACCTATGTACTTACACGATTTAATAAGAAAAAAGCATTTGCAAAATAGATTTGAAATAGGGAAGTTTTTAATTGGCATTTAATTAACAAATTTAAAAAAAAAAATTATAATAGTTTTATTTTCTTGAACATTTAGATCTCTTCGAACCAGTATCTATTAATTAATAGACTGTTTTTAATTAAAGTGTTGATGTTATTCTTTTGCTAACGTACCCAATCGCCTTTTTGTATTTCCCTTAAACAACACGAAAGGTTGCCAAAGTGCAACAAGAAGAGTACAACAAAGAACAGGAGAAAAAGAGGAAGAAACGGGAGGCAGCAGTTTGTCATAGAAAGGAGCTGCTGAAACAAATTAACGAGAAAGAACTCGAAAGAATAGATAAACAGAAACAAAAATTCGAAGAGGGTGAAGCCATTCGACTAGAACAAGAGATTCGCAGTCTGAACATCAAGCAAATACTTAAAAAGAAGGTGGAGACACTGAAGTAAGTCAACAAATATTTTAAAGAAATTAATCTACATTTAAATCCTTTTTTTTTTAACGTAATTAGCTAGTTAATTAAGTTAAGTTAAGAAGACAAAGAACGCATTGTTGTGAATTAATATTAAAGGTGACGCACATTAAAAAAAGAACTTAACAAAAAGTTTCTAAAAAAATTTAATTAAATATTTGTTTATATACAGGCAAAATAATGTTCCAAAGAAATTTGTTACCGATGTGGCCAGGCAGCTGGGGGTGTAATAATAGCCAAGAAAGCACCCCAAAGGTTTCCGGATATGTCAAATAATTCATACCACTTCCTTATACTTTATTATATCTATATACACAAATCTATATATAATGCTTTTATATATTTATAATTATTACAATAAAAACGATCCAACGTAAATTAATGGTTTTCTTTAGTTTTAAAAATCTAAAAGTCTGGGGGTTTTACGTTATAGTTAAGTTTCACATCAGTGAACTTGGCGAGCGCACAGAATCTTAGCTGAGGTTGCACTGAGTCACTCTGAGAGTTTGTGGAATTTTCATAGTTCCTCAAGCATCTGTTATGTAAGCTTTGGTGAAATTGGTGAATGTCACTCTCAAGATTCTGTACACCTGGCACATTCCTTCAGCTTCTGTTAAAGGAACCTCAAAAAATTTTAAATATCTTAGTGCAACCTTAGCGAGGATTTTGTGCACTAGCTAAGATTACTAAGGCTGCCACAATAGCATCTCCACTTGCTACTATGACAGTCTCAATAAACTTGGCGAGAATACAGAATCCTTCGCTGCGATTGCACCGAGTCAATCTCACTCGTCTTGCTCCCTGAGGATATCAGCAGTTACCGAATCGTCTGTAATTCATCAAACCAGTCCAGGATAACTGCCATTAACCCAGAATATTGGACCATCTTCAGTTACCTATATACATCGTGTAGAGTTTTTTTATTGTTTTTTTTTTAATTATTCAATAAAAAACATTATACTTTATTAAAACCTTTTTTATTAATAGAATTACATAGTCTGGCAAATAGCCACATTATATAAATATTCCTTTTTATTAGGGAGATGAGTAGATAATAAACTTACAATCATTCCTCAATTAGCTACGTACATCCTCACTTATTAATTTAGTACTCTAATTTTTTTTATTATGTACTAATTATGTAAATTGTATACTTACAGTCTTTAAAAAATTACTTGTTTTATTATATAAGTCAAACCTTCCATTCAATCCCTTTTATACTCAATCATGCATTTATCAGAACAACAAACAAAAAAATAATAATAATAATAAATTGATACAACACATACAACAACAATTTAAAACAAATGATAATATGTCCTTTAGGGGTGTTCTTGTATCTCTCAAGTGTACCAAAGTTTCATTCATTAACTTTCAAGTTTGCTTATTGCTACTTTATCCTCATCTTTGTAATTGTAAATGGGGTTGGTGTATTCGTGTTGATCGGGGGAGAGAATTCTTTCGTCGTGGGGGTTACTCAAGGCACCAAAGACTGGATTTCGAAACCGAACACTAAAATTAAATTATTTATTACATAACTACCCCATTCAACCTTTAATAAAGTCTTAATTTATTAACTGACTGCTTGAGAGACTGTAAAGGAGGTTACTGTTGGAAAAGACAACATGAAAAAAAAAAAAAAATTAAATTAGTGTATTTACTTACCTTACGTTGAATTTTCCAGAACTTTTCTTCTTAAACACATAATAAACAACGACACAAATTGTTATTATAATTAGAGGTGCTATAATTCCTGCAGCTAATGAACTAGAACTTCTCTGATTTACAGGAACTTTCTGGATGTTGTCGTAATCGATTTGGAGTTTGGGCCTTTTGTTTACATTGTGAATTTTGTCATTCTAAAAAAATTTTTTTAATAAAAAGCTGATCACCATTTAAATACTTTTAATTCAAGAAACTGGAATTTTGTTTACCTGGTCTGAATAACAATCATCCCCTTCATCCACAATTTCCGATACTTCACAAACACATCTAGGTTTAATATCGCTTGGAATGCATAGATGGGTACATTTGTGTGACCCGCACCCATTGACCCCATCAGGCTGCCTCGACTTCTGCATTATAGAAAAACAATCCATTTTGGTAAGCATTCAGTCTGAAACTATCACAAACGACCTTCTCTCCGTACAATTTACACTTTCCCACATAACCATTGGGCAACAAGAAGTACAAATGGTCCTCAAATAGACTTAAACCTCTTGTGATATTATTGGCGATTATTATTTCACCTTTACCGTCATAATCTGTTCGAAGTATGACACTCTCGTGTTGGTTGGCGTAATACAACTTCTTTTTGTTGAGGTCGTAGGTCATCCCAGTGATTAACCCTTTAATTGATTTTGCAAGTTCGAAGCAATTCGTCCCATCCAAGTTGCATCTGTATATTATACTTGTTGGGGTGTTAAAGACCCACCAATGTATCTGGGTGTAGAACAAATATTTGTTTATTGGGTCCACAGCAAGGGCTGACACGTCTGTATCTTTTGTTATGTTCAATATTCTGGCACACTTTTGTTGCTCAAAGTTGCAAACTTTGATCGATTTTGATCTGGTATCGGCATCGACGTAGTAGACGTTCTCGGTGACCCAGTCCACGCTTATCTTTTGGGGATAACCGATATCTGAAAGGGATTCTCTTTTACCAGTTGGAATGTGGATACGGGAAACGGTTTTAAGGTCCTCGACACTGAAATAGACGTGGTTCGATTTCAGGGAGACGTCCAGTCCTGTTATTTTGGGGGATTCCTGCCGAAACAGCACTGAAATTGATCGTTCATGCTGGGAATACAGGTAGATCTCGTTGAAAGTGCTGACGACCATTTCCATTGGGTTTCCAACGGCCTTGCACGATACTCTGTCAGCTCTAAACAAAAAAAATATTTCCCCAACCTTTTTGTAAGTACGTAGTTGTTACCTTATGACGAAGCCATCAAAGCAATCACAACTAAATCCTCCTTCTCGTTCTTGGCATTTCTGGCTACAAACTGAAGGATCACTCGAACATTCCTTTATATCAGTACAAGTATGACCATTTCCACTCAGTTTGTACCCTTTGAAACAAGAACACATAGGTCCAGATGGAGTCCGATGACACTCTTGAGAACAAGGATTATTCGTCTTGCATGGTTCCGTACAAGATCCATACTCGTCAGATCCATCGTAACAATTTTCGTGACCATCGCAGACCAAAGAAAAGTCGATACAGTTACCATTTTTGCACCGGAAACCATCTTTGCAAGGTATATGGACGTGAGGAGTCGATGGGACAATATGATGGGTACAAAGATCTGGGGATTCATCTGAGTCATCCCCACAGTCATCTGCTCCATCGCAAACCCAGTGGGATGCAATACATTTCTTGTTGTTGCATTCAAACTGCTCGTTGTGGCATTTGGAACAATTCTAAAAGAAATACTTAATTACTAAAAACTATGTGAAAGAATAATCTTTAGGTACCTTTTCGTCTTCATGATGGGGACATTCTGAGGTGCCATTACATTTGGCGCTTAGTGGAAGGCAAATGGTCTTGTTCATGGGGCACGAAAACTCACTTGATTGACACCCATTTTCATCTAATGTCACAGTACAGTACGTCTCGTCAGTACCATCACCACAATCGTCTACACCATTGCAACGCAAAGATTTGTCAATACAGAGACCATTGGTACACGAGAATTTATCGGAAGAACACGATTTAAAAGCTGCAAAAGGAATGGAAAATCTTTTTGACCAACTTACCCTAAATGGTACTGTTTGGAAATGCAGTAGAGTAGAGGTTAAAAATTGAGAAGAGAGCCAAAGAACCCTAAATGTTATCCAAATAACTTACTGCAGCTGTTGTGTTCGTCTGATGCATCTGGACAATCAATTTCACCATCACATTCCCAGTTGTTTGGAATGCAAGATCCTGATGAACACCTGAAGAGGTCAATGAAAATTTGCACACCTATTGTATTCCAAAGTGGTATATTTTTGGATTTTTTTCTCACCTGAACTGTCCTTCTTTACAGCCAACCATGTAACAGTTTTCTTCGTCAGAACCGTCATCACAGTCTTTGATACGATCGCACCTGAACCTTTGGGAGAGGCAGTTACCGTCTCTAGTACACTTAAAGTCACCAATTGGACAATCCGCGTTTTTGGAATACGTACAATTTTCTTCGTCAGATCTGTCTCTAAAATTGAAGTTCACATTTACTATAAGAAATTTCAATTAGCTCTGGTTACATCTTCCACTTCTTTAAAATACTTCACTGCAAAAACCTTACCTCCACAAAAGCAACCCCCTTTTTTCTGGACTCTTTTAACCAATCCTTGCCCTTGTTACTTACCCAAAACCCGCCCTTTTTACATTTACTTGAAGAAAATTTAATTTAACTAAAAATTGGAGCCCTGCTTACAACTTCCACTTCTTCAGAATGTTTCTTAAAAAATCTTACCTCCCCAAAATACACCGCTTTTTTTTCTTGACCCGTTTACCCGTCTTTAAAAAGAAAGGGTGAGTTTTGAAGAAGTAAAAATCTCAAAACCCACTCCTTTTCTTTCACCAACTTACTTGCAATCGTAATGAAAATCGCAGGTGAGTTCCTCCCTGATACACTCTCCCGTGTCACACTGGAAATGTTTCGGTGGACATTGCACCTTTGGTTTACAACCCTCCTCGTCTTCGCCCCCTACACAATCCTCGTGCCCGTTGCATCTCATCGATTGGGGGATGCAATGCCTGGCTTTGGCACAGAAAAATTCGTGATGTTCACAAACAACTGGTGTGAAACAGTTCCTGTCATCAGGCCCCAGTTTCAATCCTAAAGGACATGCACAGGAATAATCCTTCCTGGATGCTAAGCAAATGTGACTGCAGTTCCCGTTATTTAATTGGCAGGGATGATGTACGCTCCTGTAGGGTGTTATGGATATTAAATGGGTTATTCTTTCGGTTTCTGGAAAACCTATGAGAAAATTTTTGTTTATGATCTTTGCATCTAAAGAAGAAGGTCTAATTAATACCCAAATCAAGTTTTCTATCCAAGGGTAGACTTCTGTTGTGAGTCTTGTCAGTCCAGAAAAGTTTTGCTGAGTTTCGGACGCTCCAAAATACGTTATCGCTGGTAGAAGCAATTCCTGTTGGATTCGTGACCAACGAATGGAATCCATGCCTGTCATCGCCTGTAAATACCAAAAAATCTGAGTTGAAAAGCATAAATTTTGTTTTGATGGGGTACAAATCAAATGAGAATGAGGGAGCTAATAAAGTCACCCTCAGCTGCTCCAAGTACGTGCGTGGAACGTAAGGGGGGTTTGGAAAGGATTTGGAGAAAGTATTTTTTGGTTTTCAACTATGTAGAAGTCAAAAAGTCCAAACCCAAAAACTTGTTTTATTAAATACCTTCTATGCTTGTGCTTTCGATGTTTCCAGTGTCAGAGTCTGACCAAAACACTCGAGATAATTGGGAGTCGTACATTAGACTTACTGGACCTAGGAGACCTTGCTCAATGACATGGGTTCGACCTGTACCATCCATCAGCATACGGTCTATGTGAACAGTAAAGAGCTTCTTGAAGGCCAGAAACATTAATCTAAAAATAAATCCAAAATATATACAACTATAGAAATGTTTAGGATGTAAATCTCCTCAAATCTTTCAACATTAATAAGGTCTTTGGTTTTTTGAACTTCATTTGGACACTTGATAAGTTATGAGACTTTTTTATGCCCTTCAAATTCCAAATGGTTGCAAAATTAATTACTTACCCTTCAGATGGTATAAGTACCATAGCAATTGGAGACTCTTCTTCCAAATCGTGCAGCAAAACTGTTTTGGCATTCGACTGCAAGCTGTACACGTTTACTGTTGCTTTAATACTGTCGCACCAATAAATGTTTTTGCCCAAATCATCTAAAACAACCAAACATTATTAAATATTCTTCAGATATGGGTCATTATTAAAATTACCATACTGCACAGAAGAAACAGATCCAATTGATAGGTCTGTAAACAAAGATTCTGTAAAATGAATATCCAAATCCATTGAAAGAAAAGTCTTTGCTGATGAGTCGAAAATTATCAGGGAATTTGATTGTCCATTGTAAGCTATGGCCCCAACTTCTTTTACATCAGTTGGTAGGGTTGTAACCTCTTGTTTGCCCAATAATTTCTGATGTATCGATACCAGAAGGTTCTTCGTACCAGCTATGACAAGTTCTTTCTTTTTGGTTTCTGCAAAACAAATATTTGTAAGTTCTTTCAAGATGCAGTTTCACACCCAAAGTGTCATGATTTCACTTGGTTTTCTACTCTCGTTATTTTCTTACCTAAACAGGTGTGTCTATCAGAAGTAAGAGTTCTTTCCAAAGAACAAGCACAGCTGTAAGAAGAAGTTCCTTTCAAAAGACAGATATCGCTGCAGAGTGACCCAAAACAAGGATTACTATGAGTAGTCTTCTTAATGGACGAATGATGTATCCGAATTCCATATATTCTGTGGTCACTCTCTTTGACCAAGGTTTCCCTTTTTTTACAAGTAAACTTCTCGCAAGATTCAAGGGCTTGAGTAGCCCAATCGGACCAATACAATCGATCCTCGAACACTGCTATGGCATAAGGATGTTTTACTATACCATCCAGGATTGTCTAAAAAATTTTTACAGTGAATATTGTGAATGCATGAAAGGTATATGTTTTTACCCTTCTGTCTGTACCATCAAGACGAATACTTTCAATGGTGGTGTGTTTGGCATCGGTCCAATAGAGCCTTTCGTTATGGTAATCGAGTGCCAAACCATTGGGCCAATGGATTTTATCACTCACAAAAACTGTGTAATCGGAACCGTCCATTTTCGATCTTCCTATCTTCGGAAAATTACCCCAATCACTCCAGTACATTTCCCTTTAAAGGAAAATAAAAAATGAACTCTTTACAGATTGTGCAATAGTTGAGACGATATTTACCCTGCTGGGGGGTTTAGAACAATCCCCCTTGGCTTATCAATTCCTTTATTCATGATAACGGTGCAATGCGATCCGTCACTAGTACAAACTCCAATGTGCTGCATATCGGAATCAGTGAAGTAAAGATTTTTAGTGATCCAATCTACACAGATGTCTTCAGGGGTCACCAATCCAGATGTAACGATCAACTAAAATTTACAGTGCTGGATTATAATTAATTTGTAGTTAAGTTATTAAGTAGGTACCTCCCTGTGGGTCCCATCTTCTTTTGCCCTCGTTATGCTTTCGGATTCCGAAAAAATATCGGTCCAGTACAAGTGTTCACCGTCAAAATCGACCCCTATTGCTTGATTCAAGCCCTTTGCAAGTGGAAAATAAACGTGTGACGTCAGGAAGAAGCCCCTCAACTCTGACACGGTGCTGAAAACCATCAAGGCTTCAGCATTTTTGACGCGACATGTTTTCTTGTCCGCTTGCAACTCGTAATCGTCATCGCAGAAACATTCGTAGGAACCGAGGTTGTTTCGGCATTTTTGGTCACATATTCCTGAAAAGAAGGGGTTGAATTTGAATGAGGATTAAATGAAAGACATAAAGAAGAAGAGAAGAACATATTTTTTGAATAATTTTCTTTCAATTTAATTCAACAAAATCAATTTCAACTTCCTTCTACTAATTTTTAGAAATTAAAACTAACCGTAAGTTTCGCATTCATTGATGTCGACGCAATCCTTCTCGTTGACAGTGTGGAATCCAACGGGACAAAGACATTTAAGTCCAGTGGGAAACACGACACAATCGTGAGAACAATGACCTGGGGTGCATTTAAAAATGCTACAGAGCGCACTTTCATCGGACTTATCAGGACAATCGGGTTTTCCATCGCACAACCTGTGGAAATCTACACAGGAAATGTTGTCGTGGCAAAGGTACCTTCGTTGGTCAATTTTACAATTGTCTGGAGATACTGGGAGGACATCTGGAACAACAAAACGATTAAAATAACAAGAGCATAAGAGGTTACCAGGGTTACAGAAAACAAGAATATATGACGTAACAGGGTTGCAGAAAATGAGAATATGTAAGAGAACAAGGCTGCCAGAAACGAGAAATATATGGTGCAATGCAGTTGTAGGAAACTAGATAAAGATTTCTTGAGGTAAAAGTCTAAAAATAAATCCCAAATTGGTTCCTTTTATCGTATCCAGAACAAAGACCTCTGTGGTTTATAATTTTGTTATCTGTTTGCCTAAACTTTATAAATTCTTTATGAAACCACAGACAATACAAATACGTAAACATATTTGTAAATGAGCTGTTATATGTAATGAATAAAGTTCTCATAAGTATTTCTGAAGGGTCATATTTTAAATTGACCCCTAAAAATAAATAGTGAACTTACTGCAGCTGGCTTCATCAGATTTGTCTGCACAGTCGTTGAAATTATCACAGACAGCATATTTCGGTATACAGAACCCGCTAGTTCGACACCTGAAACCACCCCCTTCGCAGGTGACATTACTTTTACAACCTGTCGTTTCATCTGAACCATCTAAACAATCCACTTCTCCATTGCACACCCACTCATTGGGGATGCAAAGCTTATCATCGCATTGCCAATGGCCTTCTATACAAGTTGAATTTTTGGAAAATAAAGCTTTCAGCTGTACCAATAAAAAGCAGAATAAAAAAAATTAAAATAAATGAAGAAAACAATAAGCAACTCCAGGGGTGAAAAAAAAAATTTATTGCGTCACCCCTTGAATTGCTTGTTTATGAGGTAATAATTCTTTTTTATTAAAATATTTATGAATAATTTTGTTTTCTAAAAATTT
Organism: Agrilus mali; assembly: GCA_029378335.1. Taxonomy (NCBI): domain Eukaryota; kingdom Metazoa; phylum Arthropoda; class Insecta; order Coleoptera; family Buprestidae; genus Agrilus; species Agrilus mali. The sequence goes on along the minus strand of CM055655.1, from coordinate 2,269,309 downwards.
AAAAACAGACAACTTAATGGATGAAATTTAAATTAACAAAATTAAAAATAAGAATAAATGTAGACTAAAACCGTCTCACAAATTATTCGATGATTTGTCCTGTAGAATTTGATAAATAGTGACTACATTACCCTTGATGATTTACAATCTTCTTCGTCTGAAAAATCACCACAGTCGTTTTCACCATCGCATAGAAAAGAGTGAGAAATGCATTTCTTTTTACGTTTACATTTAAACCACTCAGGTGGATTACAATGAACATCGCCCACAATTAAAGAAGCATCATCTAAAATATCTGAAACGTCGTTAAAGTAAGTTTTATTACAAAATAAATTAATTTGCAAAAAAAAGATTCATAGGTGACAACATAATAAAAAAAAAATAAACAGAAAATCTTCGATATCATAAAGTAACTGAAGAAATGTTTAAAAAAGAGGGGGTGAAATGAATTAAAAGTTGTGGGTTAAAATAGGCTTATAAATGACTTCTTGAGGTGGATAAATTTTCCTACCTGAAGGAGTCTTCTTAGTGTTATTTTCAGCAGAATTTATTTTATTATTTTTTTCAGCTTCAAAATATCTTACCACATCCTTCTTCGTCCGAATTATCACCACAATCATTTATGCCATCACATTTTTTTAAATCTGAGATACAACGTTTATTTTCACACATAAACGTGTGAGGCTCCTTACAAAAGAAGGTGACAGTATTTTCCGTTGTTGCAAGGACATTTTCATTTTCCAAAATAAATATTAACGCCACGCACCCAAAAATAATCATAACTAAAATAAAAGCTTTTATCAAAATAAATAAAAAGAAGGTTGTTTTACAAAATTGTTTCAATCCATGTCCAACAGAAACCCAGAAGGTTTGAAAAAAACTTTTTGATAAACTAAACCCAACGATTATTGTTACCAATCGTCTTTTTCAATTTTAAAAGTTTCATTATGCTGAACTGAAATATTTTTTTTTATAAAAACAATAAAAAGGAGTTTGACTGGCAAAAAAATACTTTAAAAATTTGCTATTGTTTCATCCCTTGTCTAACAGAAACACACAAAGGTTGAAAAAATATTTTTAACAAATTAAATCTAATGGTTTTTGTTATCCAAACCTCTTTTAATTTTTTTTTAAATATTATTTATAATAATTAATTTTAAAATTTTTATTAGACCTTTGAGCTGAAAGGAACATAAAAAATACAATAAGTATTTTTTGTGTATTTATAATAAGTATAATTCACACATATAAGCAAGTTATCATCCCGGAAGTAGGCAATTTTTTAAGTGTTCTGTTTATTTAAATTTTATACAGATACTGACTATGTCTGGAAATATTTCCTAATGAGTTTATTTTCACCTCAATTACAGAGCATTTTCATTTTTTTTTTCACAAACACTTAATTATAAAACTTTTCTTAACTTCTGTCTAAACGAAAAAAAAATTATTTTAATGCTAATTAAACAATTAAAATTTACTTACAGTAAACTTAAATACCTAGATGCATTTTTATGATAAAAAAAAATATTTTCAAATTAAATTTTCATGCTGCTTATTTGAAATTAAAATAATATTTTTCATATTTATTTTAATCATAATATTTTTCTAAAATAATTTTAATAGAAATAATTTTTCAATCACTTACCGGAAGATTAAAATTTTTATTTAAAATAAATAAAGTTGAAAAACATATATAATTTATAAAGATGAACACAGATATATTAAAACCACTACCATGTGTTAAAACCTCTTAGAACTAAATGAGATAGGAGAAAGGAAAAGATGTGACATTTTCGTTGTGATAACGTGTGTATCCTTCGAAAAAAAGTTGATACCATCCATCGGACAAAGTTTTGTTGTTGTCAGAAAATTAGTGTGGGTAAAGAAAAATACAAGATGTAATCAGAAAATATTTTGACGATAGACTCTCCCTCTCTCTGTTTCTCTCTATCTATCTTTTTAATAGGTATCTAATATCTAATCGCACTATACATAATAATAACAATATAATCAACCAAATATTTTACTACATATTTAAAATAATATAACATTGTTATTATTTCATATCTGTCTACGAAAATAATTAAAAAAAAAGGAAACGAAGGGTGGATCAATAGAATATGACCCAAAAAATCTCAAAATTCATAAAAAAATAAATGAACACATAATTAAACATTAAAATACTTTAACATATAACATGTCTTGGATTGTTTTAAATATAATCTGACTATACAGTATGTCTGAAAAAGATGACAACAAATGGAAAACTTTTTATTATTAATTTTAGGAAAAAAGTAGCAATCTTCTATATATTTCAAAAATAATTGAAGTACTTTACTCTTGAGCAAAATTAATATATTTCTTGGCAAACCTCGTATACCTACCACTAAAAAATATATCTGATACTTGCATATCCGATTTTAGGCCCTGCAAAACTTTTTGTGAAAACTGATTTCTTTCCTAAAAATAAACACAAAAAAGAATTTTCTTTTGTAGCCAATTTTTTTAGACATACTGTACAAATATTACAAAAAAAACTTGATATTTTAATTTACGGTAAAATGTACTGCACTAAAGACAATTATTAATTAATAAAAACAAAGACAATTATTCTCTATCAAAATTATTATTTTAAGTTATCTTCTAATGCCTTTCGGTAAACACGAAGGTTATCAAATTGCATTTGATTTCGTTTATTCAATGCATTATTTTATTACCAGTAAACTAAATATCTAATTAAAACAACGTAGTGTATACTTTCACTACATTAAATAAAAATAGGCCGAACTATTATTTTTTCTTTTTTAAACGTGTAATACACTATTATTAATATATTTATTAATCAGTAATACAGAGAATTGTTGGAAAACAAAAAAGGTCGCTAGAGAACACTCTGGAAAAATAGAAATTGTAAAAACGAAAATTCATATCTCACACTTTAAAATGGCAAGCAAATATTATTTTTATTACTAATAAATGCTTCAAAAGGTTGAATGCGATCCATCGTATTATACAGTGTGACCCAAAATACGCAATTTAGTCGTTGTTTCCAAACTATAACTTAAATTTAAAAAGTTTGTATCTCTTACAGTTGCCCTGAAAATAAATAAAATCTTAATGTTTACCTTCTTTTTAGGTCACGCTTGCTTTATCAAATGCACTCTTGTACAAATTACAAAAGACAAATAGATTTTCATATTTTTACTTCAATTTGAACCATTGAGTCTTCTAATACGTTCCAACAAACTTGTAATGTATCTGAGTAAAAACATTTTTAAATATTACTACTATTTGTATTGGTATTTTAAATATTTTTTTGTATTTTATTTGTTTTTGCAAATATGTACTAATGATAATTTTTTCATATCACATATAAATTGTCCAATAAATAGTTATTAAAATAATAGTACAATTTTATTTCCAAACGAAAAATTATCAATAAAGTACTTGTATTTGTATTTAAATATTTGTAATCAAGTATGATTGTATAACTGCTTGAAAATATTTTTATAAATATAATTCAGAAGTATTTGTATTTATAATTCAAATACTCAAGAGTATTTGTATTTATATTTAAACACCTACTCAAATAAGGCATTTGCAATTTGCAATTGTATTCCAAATACTCTATGAAGCACGAGTGTTTGTATGTGTTTAAATACTTTTGAAAGATATTATTTACAAGTCTGCTTTCTAGTACATCTTTCTTTCTCCACAAGTTATTGATCGGTCTTTCTTTTATATTGTTTCCAAAATTTCATATTTTTAAGATTTTTTCTTTTACTATTCTTTTTCTTTCGTGATTTTAAAATAAAACAATTACATATTTAAGTACTATTTTGTTCTATTTATTGTTTATATTCTATTTACACACAACTAAAAAATAATCAGACCTAAAAGATAATAACAACAAAAAAAAATTGGGGGACATAAACAATAAACACGCATCTTATTTTTACTTCGAATATATACAGGGTGAATATTCTATTATCATACTAATAATCCTATAAATAGTACGAAGGTACAGTATATTTATCACAATTAAAAGAGATATACCAATATTTATATAACATGTAGATTACTGAGTTATTTTCCTCTTTCTAATTATTCATATCGTAAAGATAAAAAAAACATTTGAGTAAAGATCGAAATAGGTTACATAACATCCACATTAAATGTGTAAAACAGAAACAATCAGTATTAACCCAGACATCTAATGAATTTATAAATATATAATTTGGTTTTATTTCTATTTCATTGTCGTGACCGTAACATTGCCACTTATAGTGGTAACATGGTCACCAATATTCACCGAGCCGATCTTCGCCCTCTTGTACGCACTAACTGTATTTTGTCCAAGAAATCTGTAACAGAAATAATTAAAAAATTATAATTTCTTATGGAGAAAAAATACACTGAGTTGCTAAAAAAGCGACGCGCTTAATTTTGGTTGCAACTTGAAAGCTTTTGTCATTGGAAGGATTCAGTAGAAAAGCTGTATTCTGATAATTTTAGAGATAAATAATTGATTAGAAAATCAAAATGGTCTTAAAAGAAGCATCTTTGATAAAGACCGTACGCACTTTTTAATCTGTTACTTGACTAATACACAGGGTGAGTCAAAAATTAAAAAAAAAACATTGTTCGAGTTTTTGCACTACCGTTCAGGAAATTTTGAAAAAATTTCCATCCCCTTTCATTTTTTTGAAAGACAAAGGAATTACCTACTAATAAAAAAAGTAATAAATTAAATTCAGTTCACAAATTACTAAGCTTCAAAGTTGCAACCAAAACTAAGTGCATCACTAAAAAGAAATTCCAATCTTCTTACCTAATACAGACATATATTATCATCAAAGCTATACTGGCGCTTATCATTCTAATATAAGAATCTTCAACCAACTGTATGGTGATCCAGGCCCCTGCAATGGCCAACGACAGACAAGTAACAAACAGTGCAGTACTTCCCCAATGTTCCGCAGTGAATCCCCGTTCCCAGTCGATCTTTGTTGTCGTCTCTACATTATAGGGACAATTGCAAACTTTGCATTTGAGCGTCGTTTCAGTACTCGTTGACGAGCTCTCCATCAACCAGCGCCGAAGACACTCGTGATGGACGCTGGATACATCTCCTGTACATGCGCAGGGTCGAATTAATGGATCACTTCTGTCCGCGTCGTAACAGATCCAACATTCAACATTTCCCTTCTCTTCTCCTTCATTTTGCGTCACGTCTCCCTCGTCAGATTGGAGATATTTCGTGGATACGGTTCCATTATCGAGTTTGGCAAGAAGTTTACGAGGATTGAGGATCCAAAGTTCGTTGGGAGACATGCAATTCCAAAGAACGGCCGGAAACCAAATGGCGACGCCTATTTCGACGATACGGAAAAGAACGTCGTGCCAATTACGCGAAACAACCGGTACTTTGGTTTTCCAAAATTCAGACAACGTTTCGGAAAAGAGGAAACCCACAATTATGATCAACATAAACGCTAGACTTATCAAACCCACACGGGACTGGTGTAACTGCGAATTGTTGATCTCTGGGCGTAGTAACTGCTGATCGTTGTTTAATGGCTCTGACTCAGGGGCTCCACTCAACTGAACCGGTTGCTTTATAAATGCTCCTCGAACCTTCAACAAAAACATTACATTAATACCAATTAAAATTAAACGTCTTCTTTAAATATTTTCTATATTATCGGATTGTTTAGAGATTTGCAATTTTTATTATCTGTAAAATTAGCATTGTGCGCTTCACAAACCTTGAAATAAACTTCGACCCCGTAGACCAAGAAGAAAACCACAACAATAAACAGAAGAACAGCATAACAACCGTTGAATATGTGCATGTAGAAACTTTGATCGTGAGATGGTCTGCTAGCAAACTGAGTCGTTAAAACTTCAGCAAACAAGAGACCATAAATGATTATGTTGAATGTGAGGAAAGCCAAAAAGGATTTTGACAAAAACTGAGTTCTTTCCCATCTAATGTCTTGTAAATGGAAAACCTGAAACAACAAAATAAAACATTTAGTGTTTTATTTATAAACTGCTAGATACATATTTAAAAATTTGATTGAGTAAGAAATGCTTTCTTGAGAAACTGGAGCAAAGCAATTTTAAAAATTAATTTTTGTTCTGAACGCATTTAATATTGAATAAAATTCACGTGTTACCAAAAATTGCTTAAACTTACAACTACTTTCAAAATTGCTTCTTTTTATACTGCTAGGTAAATTTAAAACGAAAACCACTATATAGCACTTTTATTATTAAAGTGGTTTAAATAAAATTTTACGAGAACAAGCAAATGCAAAAAACAATTCTTTGCAATTAAAAATGCATACAGCAGCCAGGTGCATTAGCGCATACTGAAATAAAACAATGCAACTGAATGAAATTAAGTATTATTCATCGTAAATATTTGCTAACGTTCATTATCAAATGTTTTGATTCTACGAAGAGTAAAAAATGAATATTTGAAAAAAAAATTCGCACCTCGTGGTTAATACTGAACAAGGTTTACATACTTACAGGATAAATATTTAAAAGGCATTTTTACATTGTTTAAAGGTATATTGAAAAATTAGTAAATCAACAACTTTATTATTATTACGAAAATTTAATTGCCTTTTTAAAAGATTACACTAAAAGAACAGTTAAAAAAGTTATATTACTTTTCTTGCCTTAATTTTTTAAGTTATTCACTCAATAATAACATTCAATTAAAGATTAAACATTTTATAAAATGATTAATCCCCCTGAGTAAACAATACAATAATAGTTTCAAAGATATGTACATAAACAAACTAATCACTAAATAATAAATGTTTTCTTTGAACTTTCATCAAAATAGCACTACTTTAACACGCTCATGGTCTGTAACCCTAAACAGGTTCTAATTTTGAAAAAAAAAATACTATTACAGTGTATTTTAATATTGTATAAGGATGAAACAAATATTTATTTACAAAAAAATTTTTATTCAAAAAAATAAAAATTTTGTTATGCGTCTGGTTGTTTTGTTTGCACATCGTAAAATCCTATCCCATAATAGTTAAAAAAATCTTATCTATTAAAAATCAATAATATCTGATTAAATTGGAAATGTAATAAAAAATTGCGTAATATTTTTTCTTATCGTTCATTATCTTTTGAAGTACAATCAATAACTCTTTTTTGTTATTGTTCTCTATTAGGTATTTATTTATTTTTTAATTAAGTATTTAACTAATTGTAACTATTATCTCTATTCATAATTTAATTATGTTGTAACTAAAAAAAAATGAAAAAACACTGATGTACCCGCTTCATTAATATCTAACGATCAGAAATTATCATATTGAGATGAATAATAAAAACAACAAGCGATAAAGGTACGTAATCAATACTTTAGGAATTAAATTACGGACAGTTGTACTTAAACTGAAATGTACCTGTCGAACTAACCCAAGGTCGGTTCTTGTTTTTAAAATAAAAGGTAAACTAACTATACAAAAGTCTGTTTAATTTTTTAAATAAATATTTCTATTTTTTAAATTGGTGTAAAGATATATTTATGTTATAAAAATGTCTGATCGGTATTTAAAAATCCCTGAATTTTCATCTGAGTAGATTTAAGTATTAACTAGGGTGAAAAAAACATTTTTTTTATTTCAAAGTTAAATAGGAGCTACCATAGTTTGTTTTTTTTAATACATACTGTGAGATTTCAATAAATAAATAAATAAATAAATCAATCAATAGATAAATAAATAAATAAATAAATACTCAATTACACTAAAGTATTCCATAAAAAAAATTAAAAAAACTGTTATAAATGTTCTTAAAAATATTAACAACTAATACGAAAAAGTTACCTGTTAATTAGACGTTTTTCACTAAAAAAGGGTATTTTAATTTTAATAAATTTTCGATTAACTTCACAAAACACCGGTAGACTTCGAAGTATTTGTAATATTTATGCAGGAATAAATATTTAATATATTCGGCTACACGATTTTTCGCTACGTCACACCCCTGTTTTGCAACAAATAAAAAAAGGGGAAATCATTATGAGAAAAACTAGCAATTAAGATCGACCGAAATGGTTGGAATACCATTAAGTACATGCCAAACTCAGATATGAACTGAAACCAAAAGTGTTTAAGTATCTAAATATATTTAATGTTGATCACGTCGTTGATAACATTAAGAGTACCTAATAGACATCCAATAAATTAATATTTGACCATGAATATTACTTTTACAACGACATATACCGCAATCAATACCTGCTAAATTAAAATTGTGGTTTTTTACAACTTATACATATACCATATTTAAAAGAAATAAACCAAATAATTAATTAAATTATGGCTGTGTAAAAACTTTTCTTTGTGATATTTAAATGAAAAATATAAAGCAAGTATAAAAATTAATGAACATACCTCAGCCCAAAAGCAAACTATTAAAGATGATCCTGATAAAATGAGGGGATAATACGAAGTGAGAAGCAAATTTGACCATTCTTCCATGAAACTGTTCTAAAAAAAATAAAAAAGAAACAATTTTATAATCATTATAATAAATAAAGTTAACAATTTATATAAATGACCCCTAAAAAACACTTCTTATCACAGGATATGATACTAGCATCTTTTAAGAAATTACTTATTTGGCCATGAATTATATAAAAAATGGTAAACCAGTTGTAAACCTAATTTATTATTCATATAAATCCCATATTGTTAATGCTCATTTAATATTTTCAAGTACTACAAGAATTATGACAATATAAAATGACTTAAAGTTCCAAAGGGTTTACATATAAACCTGTAATGTTTTACTGTAGATAAAAATTTAACTACCCCTTTAATTAATTTATTGTATTTAAAAAATGTGTCAAAAAGAATACTTATTTATTTCTATCTGCCTTCACTACTTTAAATTCCTTTTACAAAAGGACAATAAAAAAATTTTTACTACTTACTGGGGATAAAAAGTAGGCTCCTCTTATCAAACTTGCAAGAAACATGACAAAGTACAGAAGTTTTTGAGTAGTTATTCTGCATGCTTTTAGAAATGTGGGGGCCTTTAAGCGTTGATACTCGAATGCAATGCACATCATCAGTTGAATGGCACAAACTAGTGCCACCAGCAGGAAAACACCACCAATACCAGCATGGTAGGGCAAGTTGGGACCATCACAATATTCTCCTGTAAACCTTATTTCACAAAGGCAGGTACCGTTGTTGCATTCACCTCGACCTAAACAGTCTTCACGACAGCTGATTAAATCCGACATCAACAGTAAATGACGAATCATCCCAACAACCATTAGCAATCTGCAATTTTGAACCAAGACATTAGTGATTCTGAATAAAGGAAATATAGGCCTTGAAATAAAATGGCACACAACATTACCTAGTTTCAGTGTAACCTTTCTTCTGACATTCACTTAGCAATTTAGACTTACTTTAAGAAAACTTTTTAATGAATATCTCAAATACAAGAGCACTCCTGAAATAAAATAAACCAACAGCTGATTATTTTTTCCTTTTTATGGCTTCTTGTCAAAAATTAAACTGTCAAAATAGTTAAGTCGTCCAAGGCGACGTTGTCAATTATTGACAAAGGAATTAGATATGTTAGTATAAAAGAACTAATTAATAATTACTATGAATATTGTATACTTCTAAAGACACGCTTTTAAAGTAGAAACTAAATAAGACAGGAAAAATAATTTAAAGCAGTTACCATTCATCAGTTGCAATTCTCAGAACTGATAATTAATTTAAATTGTCATGTGATATGTGATCATCATCATAACTTCTGTTTTATTATTTGTCGTTTAAAATAATATATTTAATATTATCAATAAGTAATAAAATAAAAAATTGACCCGCTACTTTATTTTAATAATTTGGCAACACAGAATAAATTTTTATAACCTAAAAAACAATATTATAACTATAACATAGTTGCCATAAATTAAATTTATTACAACATTTAAAAATCTTTGTAAATAGAGAAATTCATAAATTTTTAATATTCTAAATTATTATTTCACAAATTAAAATAAAATTGTAGATGTATTTGATAAAATACTTTTATTAATAAATTTATTTTTAAACAGTTTTTCTGTAGATGATTTGTTGCCTTCTAATTTTTAAAATATTTCTTAGGCTAATTTTTAATCATTTATTGCGTCGTTCTTGTAAATATATATATATAGTTTATAATAGTATTATTTCTTTAATAAATAACAAAAAAGTGAAGAACTAATTAAGTAACTGGCAACGATGTAAAAATCATACGTATAAAATAAATAAGGAAAAAGGAAAGAAATTATATGAACGTCAGCAAATGACATAAAATAAATTATAAAATATTAAAATTAATAACATAATAACTTTTTAACGAAAAATACTATCGCACATTAATCGTACATTAAAGACAAGCCTGTTGAATAAAAAAAAAGTTTATTATGTGCTAAATCTTCTAAGATCGTCAAAATATTATATTTTTTATTTATCAATGCAAATATTGAATACAATTACGCAAGAGAAAAATAAAAAATCAAATATAAGGCATATTTTTCAAAATTTTTAATTTGCCTCTAAAATTTCCCATAATGCATTTCTAAACTCATTTGTATTTTGTTCTGTTAGCGCGCATCTTCATTGCGCAGTGTGAATGGCGTCCGGTTGTTATTGTTCAAAGCGTATAAATTGTTTTTAAGAAAAATATGTGCTTTATACCAAATAACTTGTGTTTAAATCTTTGTTATAACTTCGTGTGTGTTTAATTAAGTGATCATTGGTGTTTTGTAAAAGACCAGAAAGGTGTTATATGTGTGGAAAGTGTGTCACACAAAATGGGGTATGTAATGGTACTTGTATGTAACCAAATCAATTTCCTTAAATAAAGTGACATTCATGTATCGCGAACTAAGCAAACATAAAATGCTTTGCATTCTTCGTTACAATCATGTACCCAACATCGAGTGAACACTCGTATTTACACTTCAATAAAGTTAATTTGACAATAAGACACATGGAAATATACACTCCCCCGTCTCGCTGACAAGATGGCTGCTATAAAACCATTTTCTTAGAAATAAAATTCCTCTATTAGCAAGTAAAAAATTAACTCTTTAAGGCATGATTTTAGCAGTATTCAAGTTTTATTTTAATTCCATGTTCACTAGTTGACCGTTAAACCTAAATCCATACACGTCAGTAAGTCATACCCGCTGGCCATCGAAATTGTCGATGTCAGATAAGCTCGATTTTTTTTATTGTATCTTAAAATCGTTTTCTTGTTGACAGTTATTATTCAAGTTGAGCCTCCTGTAAACCGCCTATATTTCTCGGGATGTGACTGAAAGAATGGTAAACATCTCAGCGAGTACTCTTGTACATAGACATCATGGAAAAGTAATTCTAAATGGCATTGGAAAGTGATGGCTTTAGTGTTACTACAGTCGTCACTTGCGAAGGGGATCTGTTAGATCCCTCATTTCCTAAACAACTTAAGCGTGTGCTAGGAAGATTAGAGAATCTTTTAGGGGAGCACTTATATGTTTGCAAACTGGAGCCGTGGAACTCTGTTCGTGTTACGCTGTCTATCCCTCGCGAGGCAGCCCTACGGCTGCGACAACTTGCCAGGGAAGGCTCACAGCAACTACGTGCCTTGGGCATTTTAAGTGTTCAAGTTGAGGGAGATCAAGTTATTTCCTTACGTCTGGCTGGGCCCGACAGACAAGAAATTGTTCTGCAAACTGTTCAGCAAGGTAAATGTTTATTAGTTTTATTAATTTTTGTTTTTTTCAACATTTATATTTATGTTACATAGTTGTATCTTATGGTTTTATTCATTTATAACTTTGTACACTTTGTCATTAAATTGTTTTAAGTACCTGTTAAATAGATTGCTAAAAAAAGTTAATCTGTACTGATTTAATCAACTCTTACTAATGTAATCTCTTAATATATATATGTGTGTATATTGTATGAATTGTGTATATCACGATTTTAATTTTTTATTGATAGCTGAATTTGCTCATTGCATGCTTCATTAAGTGATTAATTATGTATTAATTTTTTATTATTTCTCTACTTAAATCAAAGATGGTTCTTATATTATAGTTGTGAGTACAAGAACAAAAGTAACAAAAGGATTCTTATATATTTTATAGATGAAGGCAGTAGCAGCAATACCAATGCAACTTCTGATGGGGGCTTATCAAGATTACTGTCGGGAGAAGTTCAAGTGCCAACGAATGCTGTATCTTCGGACAAGATGCAGTTTCGTTCTCCGAACGTCGTTTGTCCACCGGATAGTGTAGTTCCTAAAGTGCCGACACCGGGGGCCATACAATCGACGCTGTCTTCGTCCAGACTTCAGTCGGGACCTTTTCCATTTACGAGCATGAACCAGGCTATTCAAAGTCGGGAAAACAACTCACTTGGAGGAGGAACAGTAGGAAACGTGAACACCTCAACCTCTTTCACACCACCACCACCTTATCCTGGTAAACATCCACCAGTGACGTTGTCGAGTCCGCTACTCGTCAATTTACTTCAAAATGACGGGGCTTCAGCGACTACGACGACGACGATAAAGTCAGATGTAGAGTGTTCCGGCAAAATCCAAGCAAATGGTTCTATGCTGCATCCGAATGTCTCAAAAAGCCTTACTCAAATTTCCACTGTAAAAAATCATCCACCTCCGCCGTCGCCTTCATCATCATTCACGCCGAAAACGATCCCGTCTGCTCCTGCACGAACAACAGGTGTCTATTCTGCGTCAGCTGTGGCCGTTCAAAACCATCTTCCTCCACCACCGCCACCCCTTCATCCAAAGATCGTACATTCACAACCGACCGTTACCGTAAACAGTAGTCTCAGTACGGACTCTTGTTACAAGCAACTAGTTCATCATCAGCGAATCAATAATAGTAGTGTTAGTGTTTCATCAAACAATGCAAAAGTTTCCGCGCTTATCTCGAACAGTGCCGTCGTTCCACAACAACAAACAACTAATAATTCGTTACCGGATCGACAGTGTTCCACATTGATTGCAAAACCTAGTGCCGTTCTCCAAAACTCAGGTGAACTTGAACTATCCAGTCAATCGATAGTTGCTAATAAAATGCCACAACACAGTGCACTCACTTCAAACAATAATACTAGTAGTAGTAGTAGTAGTGGTAGTGTCACATTAATTCATCAGTCGTCCTCGATTCTTGACGACGCTAAAAGCATCGCGTTTCGGTCGTGTTCGCCGAGTCTGATGGACGATTTGACACCAACGTTGACGGATCTGAAAGAATCCGATTTGGACCAATTGTTGCCATCTCTTGAACACGACATAGCAAATAGTCCACCAGAGCTGCCCGAAGTGTTCACTGATACCAAGGATCGTCGTAAATTTCTAATCAATCCGCTTACGGGGGAACTCGAATTACAATCCAGTAGCGACGAGAGCGAATGTGATCCAGACGAGCAGATCAAAAATGTGTTCACGGACTTGCCTTCGCCGACAGCGTCTGTTTCTGATGATGACGTTGGCTCCTTATCAAACCCATCGACCACGACAATGATGGTAACTACAGCGTCGAATCGATTGCCATTGGATGCAACCACTGGAGCCGCGATCGATCACAGCGATGCAGACACGACAGCATCTACGAAAAGTTCGAAACTGAAAAGTACAAAAGGGAGACCAGAACGTTGTATTGGTGGCCGTGATTCTCCAAAATTGAAACCGACTGAGAAAATTAAATTACGGCTAAAATTAGAAAAATCAGAACCAGTGAGCAGCGGGTATAAGGTTGATGTAAGTTTTATCAACACACCTCCCAAGAAGGCAACGACCTCAAACGTGGTTACTCCTGGTGAAGAGTTGCGTGTACCTCCACTTCACATCTCACTAAGGGGCCGCAATCATGCTGTAATTAACAACAAGAAAAAGGTTTGTATATTTTGATGTTGTTTTCACACTAATAAAAACTGTATATTCATATGATTTTAGATAATATAATAACTGAAGAAAAGATTATATGTACATATACCTGTTTTTTATGCAAAATATAAAATAATTGTCATTTCGTTTATATTAATAATTTTATGACCTTTATTAAATTAATATAAAGAAATCAAAAATTACAATTATGGGAATTGATATAGTAAATGTTATTTAACGTAAATTCAGATAATAAAAAGTCTTTCTCATATTATTAAATAATTATATGATTGCACAGAAGATAATTTATTTACTTCGATAATTATTTCAGGTAAAAACAAATGCGGATGGTAGCATAAACAAACCGAAAGTTCGGAAAGCGCAAGTCGAGTTTAAGCCAAGAAAAATGGGAGAATCTGATTTAGAATCGGACGATCGTTCTTTATCACCTTTAAATAAAACAAATAACAGTGGTGATTTTGCAAACACCAGTAATATACCGCCCGACCACACCAAAACCAGTGCCTTGGACTCGAGAAAAATCAGGAAGATAAAATCTGTGCAAGAACACCGTGAACAGAACTTGCTTACGGGCGGTCACTTAGTCGATCGAACTAAAGAATATGAACACCATGTGGTTTACAATACCCATTTCAAAGAAAAATTGAAAGAGAGGCGAGGTAGTGATTCGGAATTGGCCCACAGCGCAAAACGGTTACTGGACAACAACGGACTGATTTCGGTTGATAAGAAGAGGAGGCTTAGCCAGACAGACCACTTCGATGAATCTCAACAGTCTTTAGTTGTGGGTTCGACCAACGTTGGCACAGTATCCACACTTAGCCCAAAACCAAAAAAAGAAAAATTAAAAGCAAAAGATGGAAACAGCAAAGGTAAGGAGATTGATCGTAGTAAAAGCTATGCAAAAAATGTAGCTGACAAACTTGCAAGCAAACAAGTCGCCCTTCCGACCGGTGAAATTGACATGGAAGCCAAATTCAAACAGCGACTGCTTGAAAACACCACGACATCAGATAAGGTACATAATAATAACAGAACATACAGAACTACGGAAAATAGTAACGTACAAAAGACGGACGATGAAGCCGAGAATATGGTGCCGACATTACCTAATCCTATTCCGCACAAAGACAAACCTCCTGAAATTATAGATCAAAAGGCGGATTTGACGGAAAAACAAGCCAGTCGATCACCAAATTCGGGTGGCCAGGGTGAAGACAGCGGCATTGAAAGCATGGACGCTTTGAGCGAGAAATCGCCAAACCAGGCCGGCCAAAGTCCACATGGGGAAAACAAAAATCAAGTGCCTGACATTCTGACTGATATCGAGGCTCAGTTAGCCAAAATGGAAGGACTCAACGGCGAAGAAGACATGAACGAGAACAAACAGGACGGCACTGCAAAATTAGAACAATGTTGCGGTCTTACACCGTCGTCGGTCTCAGGCGTTCCTGAGCAACAGAGTAAAGATACACCTGGAACAGGGGTAGACCTTATACCTGATGGGAAAGACGACGATTTAGACCCGTTACCAGTTCGTGTGACACCACCTTTGTACACATATTCAAACACCGAAAAATCGGTGGTGGTACGAAACGACGCTGACAGTCCGACATCCGATTCGGACAGCAATTCGTGTCCGGTCGCTTTGAAGAGTAAAAGTCTCCTCGAGCAGCTCCTGATAGATATTCCGGATAGTCAGACGCCCAGTTCGCCCAGTCCCGTGACACGATCGTTGAGAACGCGAGCCTGTTCGAAACTGAACAGTCCTGAACTACTCAATTCGCCCCCCGTGTCACGTGACAACCAAAAGTCGAAGAATACCGTCGCGACGGTCCCAGTGGCGGTGGCAGCGACGCCGGCCGTCGCCAAACGAAAGAGACACGAGTCGGAAAATTCGATCAACACTGACGATGCGTCTGTGCGCAGCAACAACAAGAAAATACGCAAATGTTCAGAAAACGCTACAGAACTCATCAAGGCGTGTATGGGAGTCGAAACGTCGACAACGACGCCAAAGTCAACGGTTCCAGTTGTGATAGTTGGCAGGGAGAAGAAAACTACAACAACGACGACCGCCACCACGGCCGGATCAGGTGGAGGAAACAGCGGTCGATTGATGGCGGACGAAAGTTCGGATAGCGACGAGCCTTTGATCGAGGTGGCGGGCAAGGTGCGAAAGAATAACAATATCGCGGGCAGTGGTCTGGGTGTCGGTGTCACGCCTAAAACAAAAACGAAATTGGCAACGTCTATCCAAACGCCAACAGCTACAGTTAATAAAACTGGTTCTATAAATACACGGCGTTCTGTCCGAGCTACGCCAGCGCTGAATACGCGAAGCAAGGGTGACAGGTTGCAGCCTGATGCCGAAGTTTTACGACGGAAAACGAGGAGTTCAGGTAGGAAAAACTGCTTAAATCAAAAAACTCTCGATAATACAGTTAGTTTTAATGTTTGTTAGTCTGTATAAAAAAAATTTTAATTTTAGGCATAGAATTGATACGTAAAATGAAAGTTTGTAGTAGTTCTAGTTCATCGTAAACCTTGATACAATATTTGAACTAAATTATTTATTTGTATTACAATTGCAACGTGATTTATTTGATATACTGAGTAACCGTTTATTAAGCCAAAAGAAACAAGGAACAAGAAAATAATTTCGCCATTTGTTTTTTAATTAACAGTAACGGAGGGCGAGAGCAAAAGGCGGAAAGACGTGAAGTGACGATGCCTGGGAGGCTGCACTTGCTGCAGCCCTCTGCCGCCTGCCCCCGGCCACGAGTTGCTGCGGTCCATATACGTAACCCGTACCGAAGTGCAGCCTTGAATACTCACGGCAATAGTACAAAAAGTCGACGGACTTTTGTATAGATTGTGATATAAGTATATAATACACTACTTGTACATATATAACATAGCTAGAGAATTGTACATAGAGCCGTGTCGTTTAGTCACATGGATTTATAAATATATGCATATAAATTATGTATAGAGTATAATATTTGTATTTTACACGAGATACATACATAAACACACATAAAAAACACTACCACCACTACAACTACCACAATCATCCACCAGAAACAACTTACCTATTGATTGATTGATTAATGACCACACATGATTGATTAATTTAGATAGCCTTTATAAATTAACAAACAAGGGTGATGATATATAATATTGTAATGATATGTGGTTGAGTGATGGTGATTCTTGCATTTTTGCTACCGCTGCTATACTATTACTACTACTACTACTACTGCTACAACGTAGAAAACGTTTTATTTTTATGTATATTTTTTATAACGATTGTGAAGTTGTTAAAATATTGTTTATGTTTTAGCTTAATTTTTGTTTTATTATTTATACGGTGGATCACTAGAATGATGTTTATTGTTTCTTTTGCATATTACAATGATGACCTGTAATAACGTTCTTTATTGTAGATTTGTGGAAAGGTTGACGAATTATGAACTATATACTGTTAAATAGAACTATCTTAATATTTTGAAAGTATGATGTTTTAATCTTTTCACTTCACATTTGTTTCATCCATTCATTTGTTTTGTTTTTGTTTTTTATTTTTTCTCGCCCCATTTAAATAGAACATTGAAGGCATTAAAGAAATATTACACAGTCAATTATTTATTGTTATTCATTTCAAAGTCCCCTCTTTTAGAGTTCCACAGTCAAATAGAAAAAAAATAATTAACTTTAAAATGTCTTAATTATCCTTATAGTGAAAAGAATTTTTTTTTCTCATACAAAGCTCTCCAACAAAGAATAAATGAGGAAAACTTGTTTTGTGCCCTTCTACCATTTTTAATTAATACATTCTTGAAAAGCTAAAAAAATTAGAATAATGGCAAGTATTGATGAATAGAATACGCTTTTTTCTGAATTTTAAACTGAAAAATTAAGCAAATTCTTAGTTTTAGTATAAATATATAATAATAAATAACAACAGTAATAGTGCAAAAAGTTTAGTGAACAATATAAAATAACATTAAACAAGACGTGTAATTTATTAATAAATTTAAAAACATGTTTTAGGGGAAACACCCATAATGAATGAATTAATTAAAATTGGCTAAATAAATAAGAGATCTCCATGATTCAATTAAATTAAGCGATTAAACTCTATGGTTAAATTCAAAATAATGTGGCGCCTCCTCGACTTATAGGTTATAATATAATTTGTTGTTATTTTTAAATTTAAACTTTTACCTACAAAATGAAATTTCGGGGATTAATGACGGACACAGTAGCAATGAAAGATTTCATGAGTATGTATAGTTCATTTCTTTTATTGTATTTGTAAAATAAAATAATTATTTCTGCTAGATATAACAGTTTCTCTTTCCAAATTGGCTAAAGAATGTGTTATGAGAATAACAAAAAGAAAAGTTTATTTTATAATATCTGAAGAAGATGCTGGTCCTCGTAGACCTTTGGTTTGGTGTGAGTTACCTGTTAACTTTTATTTCAGTGAATATGTTGTAGAAGGGGTTAACAAAGATTACAATGAAATTTATCTATCTTTTGCAACTGGTAATAAAAAACTGTGTGTACTACAAATTATACAATGTTAATTACATATATGTTTTTTAAGGTATGTTGTCTCGTTCTCTTTCAACTCTTAAACAAAATCCAAAGTCCCTTAAAGTAAAACTGACAAATAAAGAAACACCTTGTCTTACATTAGAAATAGAATTGGTGAGTAGAATATTGTATAAAAGTTGTGCTGTTATTATAAACATTTATTTAGATTTCTGGAGAAGGAATACAAAATAGACAATGTGTTCATGACATTCCTGTAGAGACTATTTCAAGAAAACACTGGAAAGATTATGAAGAGCCACATTTTAATGATTTTCATGTATGCTACTTATATAAAATACAAAGGGCTGATATAATAAAATCGTTTTTTTTTTGCAGGTTACTCTACAGATGCCACATTTAAAACCCATTAAAAATATTGTTGAACGTATGAAGAATATAAGCAATGCACTTACTGTTTCAGCAACAAAAGATGGAAGATTAACATTAACAATTCAGGAAACAACAGTAAATATGTCTGCACACTTTCCTGACTTAAATGTAGCATCTTTTGCAGGTAAAAAAAGGTTAATATTCATATCTTAAAGGTACACAAAAAGCCTAGTAAATAATAAAGGATATCAGGTCCATTTGAAAAGTCTTAATCCAAAAGATTTTCAAAATAAAATAGGGGTTTACTTCTTTATTCTAAAGAAAGGTGTCATTTAAATTACTTAGTTTAAAATATTTTTGAGACAAAATAACCAGCTTTGTGGATAAAACTTTTTGAGCTTGCAACGTATTATTTACAGGCAATATTCATGGACTCACAAAAACTGTTAATGATGAAGAAAATTTGGAAGTTATAAGTGCAACAATAGACATTAAAAAATTTCTAATGTTTATAACTGGAATGCATATAAATAATAACTGCACAACTATATGCAGTATAGTACAGGAAAAAATGGTAAAACTCTTTCTGGAACAACCAGGATCTCTTTCATTACAATGTTTTTTAACTCAACTAATCCTATAGATAAATTAAATTGTAAGTGTGTAGTACAGATAAGCTTTAATGTACCTAAGCAATTTAAATTATTTTCATTACTGTATATTTTTTATTCTAACAAAATGAAAAATAGAAGTTTTATTTTATTTACTTTTTATGCCTTTAATTAAAACTACTTTCAAAATTTAAATTACCCATAATTTATTAGCATTTATAAAACAGTCATTATTTTACAGAAATGTTTTTCTATAAATTATAAATTTTAATTTAAGATTTATTGTTCCAAAAGTATTTATTATAATAACTAAAATTATAAAACTGTACATAAAATAACGACAAGTATAAATATTACTAAAAATGGCACCCATGTCTTTAAAACAGCAGGAAAACTAACGTACCTACTATGAAATGGCATTAAAATTGCTAATTTGACCATATTCCAAGTGGTATTATCATACTTCATTAAATTTAGTGCTGTAGCAACATGAGAATGACAATTATCACAGAGGAGATGGTGCATTCTTCCCTTGTAAATTTCGGATGCTTCAGTTATGGCTTGATCCCACCCGGCAACTCCCCCACGAGCTTTTGAAGGATCTAGTAGCCAATACTTTGTGGGTCTGCCAAATGCCATGTTATCTTCAGAAACAAAAAATGGACCAGCAAAGTCTCTTATAACACCAGAAGACATTGCAATACCCATATGACCAATTATTGGAAACAACCAACTTAAAAAGGGAATTGGAGTCCAAACAATACAGAACGGAAAACGGTCGTGAGTTTTATCGATTTGAGCCATATTTTCACGTGGAGGAGTTGAATTATTATTAATTCCTTCCATGGAGTGATAATGAGACATAACGTATTTTAAATCACCATAACTGCATTATTTATTAAAACAATTTTTTAGCGAACACAAATACCAAACCTTTACGTACATATTAAACAATCTTTCCTTTCAATTTATAATTTAAATTTGTTTTTGTTTGCTCAGTTTTTTAATTATGTTTCTTTATAGGTTATGTTACTTTTGACGTTTGTATTTTTATAAATTGGCACAATGAATACATCATTCCAAATGCTTTTTTTTTGACGTTCTTGACCTTGTCTCATTATTTATTTATAATTTAATTAAGAAGTAGTGTTTTGTAAGAATACCTGTTTTTAAATAAGATCTATAAAAAATGTACAAATATTGCAATAAGAATTACTCATCATAATACATAAATTTAGTATATAACCTAATGGCATCGTCACAAGACGCCTGGTACTTATCTCTCCTAGGATTAGCTGAATATTTTAGAACTTCTAGTCCACCTATGATAAAATGTTGTGTGCAGTGCTTACAGGCAGTTTTTACATTCAAACCACCTCCGAGAGTGGAAGCAAGAACTCATTTACAATTGGGAAATATCTTACTAACTCATACGAAAAATACAGATTTGGCTAAGAATCATTTAGAACAAGCAGTATGTTTAAATTTGTTTGTTTACATTTTGATACTATTAACTGAGTTTTAGTGGTTGTTATCTCAAATAATAAATTCCTTTGATGATGTAAAATTTGAGGCAGCAAGTGTTTTGGCAGAGCTTTATGAACAACAAAAACAGCCAGCACTATCCAAACCAATTTTGAGAAAAGCAATTGAACTCTCTCAACATAATGTATACTGGCATTGCCGTTTAATATTTCAATTAGCAGTAAGTTTATATATTTCATTTCTAAATAAAATAAAACTAACCAAATACTATTAACAGCAAATACATGCAGCAGAAAAGGATTATCAACTTGCCAGCAGTTTACTTGGGGTTGGTGTAGATTATGCCCACATCTCTAATGCATATTATACCAGGGTTTTGTTCCTTTTAAGCAAAGGAATGGTAGGAAATAGCATTAAAAGAATATTTATATATTTAGTGATGTTTTGATTCCAGCTACTTTTGATTGATAAGAAGTTGCAAGAAGTTCAAACTGTTTTAAATCAAGCAGGACATTTAGTAGAGACATGGACTGGAACTATGTATCAAAAAGAATATTTGAAGGTGTATTTTTTGGTACTGCAGGTAATTTTTTTTATTTTAATGTAATTGTGATTATTACTGGAACTTTCCCCCAAGTGTGATTTAATTACCTTTTGAAAATGTTTGTACATTTGTTGTTGTTGTTTTAGGTATGTCATCATTTAATGGCTGGACAAGTTAAAAGTGTGAAACCCTGTTTGAAACAGTTGCAGCAGTCAATTCAAACGATAATGGGTACAGATGATGGTAATTATCTTTTTAACAGTTATTTTTCATAATAATAAATTGAATTAATTGAGATTAAATCCTAGAACTAGTTTTCAAATAAATTAAAAATGTTATTCTTCTTACAGTTATTATGAATTCAAATCCAGGAGATATGTTCCTTTGGATGCCAAAGGAACATCTTTATGTTCTTGTTTATCTTGTCACAGTTATGCACAGTATGCAGGCTGGGTATATGGAGAAAGCTCAAAAGTATACTGACAAGGCTCTCATGCAAATTGAAAAATTAAAAAGTAAGTTAGTACACATTTAATTTGAAGTAAACCTAAATGTATTTTTTTACAGTTGTAGACAACAAACCAATTTTGTCAGTATTTCAACTTATGCTTTTGGAACATATAATAATGTGTAGATTAGTGATGGGTAATAAAACCCAAGCTCTACAAGAAATTACCGCAGCAACTGCTCTTTGTAAGAGTAATCCTCAATTACTTGATAGACATGGACCTCAACTGCATACTCTTTTGGGACTTTATGCTATGAGTATGAATTGTATGGAAGCTGCAGAAGCTCAGTTTAATGCTGCCTTAAGTGTAAGAAGTTTATTATTAAAGGTTCCTTTGATTATTTTATTTTGTATTTATGTAGACTTCCCAAGAAAAAGAATTATGGACATTTTCGAATTTAAATTTGGCCATTGTTTATTTGAGGGGTAAAAGAGAGGCAGATTTTACCGCTCTTTTGGATCGAATCAATCCAGAAAATTTACCTTCTTTTTCTCACAGTCTAAGAGCAGCCGCTTATTACGTACAGGGGCTGCAAGCCTTCTTTCAAGGGCGATACAATGAAGCAAAGTAAATATTTTCAACCTGTGATAAATACTTTTTTTTACAAATCTTTTTTGTATTGTTTTTAGGAGATATTTAAGAGAAACATTGAAAATGGCAAATGCAGAAGATTTAAACCGTTTAACATCATGTTCTTTGGTTCTTCTTGGACACATCTTTCTCTCGTTGGGAAATAGCAGGGAAAGCATGAATATGGTCACACCTGCGATGCAGTTAGCAAGCAAAATACCTGACGTACATGTACAATTATGGGCTTCTGCTATTTTAAAAGGTAAATATTATTTTTGTTTCAATTAAGATAAAAATAGTATTGAATTCTATTTTTTTAATAGATCTCTACAGACTTTGCGGAGATCCAACTAGAGAAAATGAAGCGTTTCAAAGACATCTTAATTTTTCTAATATGTTACTTAAAGACCATTTTCAAGCCTCTCAAATGCCCGAACATAATCTACTTATTCACTGGATACAAGGACCTGTTCCATTACAAAATAGCGTTTCTCCGAATAATTCGACAATATTGGTTTGATTAAAATCATGTACAGAAACAAAAAAGATTTTGATTTATTCCAGCAACAAAAAATTAGATTCCAGAAAGTATTACATATTAAAGATACAATTGCATTTTTTCTTTTTTTTAATATTAATTATACAGGGGGATCGTTTTCTGCCTACCTCCTTAGACATATCTTCGAACTGAATTGGAATATCGTTTTGAAAGTTTGGTTGAATGGGTTCTAAGATCGAAAATATTTTAATACCGTAGGCCTTTTTCAAAACCTCATTCGATCAAAATTTCAAAAGGATATTCTAATTCAATATAGAGACACGTCTAAGGGGTAGGCTGAAAATGAACACCTTGTATATTAACTGAATAGTGAATCATAACTAATTTTCATTCGTTTTAAATTGAAATATTTCACTGATAATATAACGTAGTATTTCATTGCCTTTTACTATAAAGACTGGTTTAATAGTATGATAAAAGTTTTAGTTAATCATTAAAAACCATTCTTGTTTAATATCTGGTTATTTCTTTCTATTAAAGTTTCTGAATGCTATATTTATATTTTAATTTTTAAATTCATTTATTTAAATATGTGTAGAATGAAATAATGACATTCGATTTTAATATAAAAATATTTATTCAAAAATAGAGGCTATACACAAATAATATGCGTTCCATTCGTTTTCAACATAAACATATTTAATCACAGGCAGAAATATTACGACAACGGTACAAATTAGTAAAACAACGTATAAATATCTACCTTGATGAAAACAAATTCACTTACAGTGTATCGCTACAACATTACAAATAAAACAGGTAACGCAAAAAAATGTTAATTCGTAATTATAACTAACAACATTTCAAATTAAACAATGAAAAATTCAAGTGTAGAAGAAAAAGCAAACTTACATTCTAAATTTTCTTAATAAAATATCAACGTAAATACGAAAAAAAAAATAATAAAAGGGAAATGTTCGTCTCTACCATGACTCCTCCACTTCTTCCGGCATACTTGGATGCTGAGCTTGGCCGAAATCATCCTACAAGAAGATAATGCATAAAATAAAGAAAAACACGTTCCTGTAACAAAAACAGAAATACCTCTCTAACGTCTCGGCCACCGAAACCTCCGTGATCCCCGAACGAACCACTTCCGCCACCTTTCAACCAATCAGGTACAGGTTGACCAGCTTGTTTTAAAATTCTCGCTAAATCGCCAGCAATTGCAGTGTCTTGAGATTCGTCATAAAAACTTGTCGCCTTTCCACGATTTCCTAAATTATACAAGAATAACAACTTAAATTAGAAATGGAAGAAAAGTAACTTATAATTATAGAAATTCATAAATAATAATCAATGGTACATAGCCCATAGACTCTCTTCGATAATAAAACAGTTTGGTCACAATTAGTGGAAGTAAGTAGGTGTGGGTGGCAAAAAAGTGTGATAAGATACGTCTATCTTTTTGAGCGGCTTTTAGTAAATCAAAGAGAAACAGTAATGTATTAGAATTTTCTAAAATTTGCTGGAACGTCCCACATTTGTCGAGAATGTTCCAAAGAGTTCAAAAATGTTTTGTAACATTCCAGAATGATTTGGGATGTTCAAAAATGTCCCAGAACCTTCAAAATCTTTCAAGATTGACCTATAATCCGAAATATTCAGAAAAGTTAGAGAATGTTTTGAACTATTGCAGGTTGTTCAGGAATGTTACCAATTTTTCGAGAATGTTCTTGACTTTACTAGAATGATTTGGAACGATCGAAATTGTCCCAGAACCACCTTCAAGAATATTCAAAAAAACTTAGAGAATGTTTTGCAGTTAGTATCTTATTAATTGATAACCTTTTAAGACATATCCTTACCAACTCGTCCTGTTCTTCCAATTCTGTGAACGTATTCATCGATGCTCTTAGGTAAATCGTAATTAATTACATGTTTAACGTTTTTAATATCAAGCCCCCTGGCAGCCACTCCAGTTGCTACTAATATGTTCCTAAAACCAGTTTTGAAATCACGTAGTGCTTCTTCACGTTGCCGCTGAAGCCTGTCGCCGTGTATGCTCGTTGTCTTGTAATCCTTTTCACACAAGAACAGGGCAATAAAGTCAGCATTACGTTTTGTTTCGACAAAAACTAGAGTCTTCTCGGATCCTTAAAATTAAACGTGATTAATTAATTAATACATTTTTGTTTGTAATCTCTATTTACCTTCTTCTTGTAAAATTTCAATGAGTTTGTCTCTTTTCTTAAATTTATCAACTTGATAAAATCTTTGATCTACATCAGTACACGCCCCTCCAACTATGCCAACAGCTACAAATATATAATTATCCAAAAATTTTGCTGCTAATCGTTGGATTTCTTCGGGAAACGTGGCTGAAAACATGAGTGTTTGTCGAGTACCCTGCAATACAATTTAATATAAATACAAAAATAACAAAACTATTGTATCATTAATTAGAGAAATAGTACCCGTCCATAACAAATAGGCTAGCATGAAAAAATGATAAGAATATTTCAATAACTATTTTGCATACTCATAAAATAAAAAGCAAGTGCTTACTGTAGGAACCATGCTTTGATGTTCCATCATGTGTTCAACTTCTGGCAAAAATCCCATGTCCAACATCCGATCTGCTTCGTCCAAAACCACAAAACGAGTAGCATTAAATGATAAACTACCACGTTTAACAAAATCGTTCATACGTCCTGGAGTGGCCACTAGAATATGACATCCCATCTAGGAAAAATAAAATTATAAATAGTACTTCTTTGTGAAAAGAAAAACGTAATATACCTTCATGCGATCCTTTTGATATCCAACCGAAGTCCCACCATAAGCTACAACAACCTTTATTATAGAATTATGGGCAAATTTTCTGGCTTCTTCGTAAATTTGTATGGTTAATTCTCTTGTCGGTGAGATAATAACGACCTGTGGTGAACAGCAATTACCATCAGCTACCAGTTCTTCAGGTTCGGCAATCAAAGTATGAATTATCGGCAATAAGAAGGCAGCCTAAAAAATAAAATACACGTTAATCTTAACATGAGAAAGTCAATACTATAAATATTTCGTCCGTTGGTCCAGCCAAATATTATTTGGTATAAATACAGTTAATAATTTACCGTTTTTCCTGAACCAGTTTGTGCACAAGCCATAAGATCCCTTTTGGCTAAAACAATCGGAATGGCATATTTTTGAATAGGTGTTGGTTTTGTGTAACCAGACTTTCGAATGTTTTCAATTAACAATTCCCGTAAACCTGCCTCCTCAAAAGATTGTATTGGTCTTGGATAATTTTCACCAGACACCTGAAATGACACAGCAAAATAAATGAATGTTGCAACGATTTTTAGAATAACAACTTTTTATGATTTACCTGAACTTCAATATCATCGTATTTTGCAAAATTAACACCTGTTGTGTTGCCAGAACTGAACATTTCGTTCTCGTCATTTGTGGGTTCTGGAGGGATATAAATTTCTCGCTTTGGTTTCTCTTCTAAAAATAATACATAAATATAATTTTATATAACAATAAATAAATGTTACAATAATTATGAACATAAACTTTACCATCACCCTGCTCTCCATTATCAAAATCTCCTGATCCATCATTTCTTCCTCCACGACCGCCTCGTCCACGGCCTCCCCGACCACCTCTACCACGTCCTCTTCCTCCAAAGCCTCCTTCATCTTGATCACCGTCGTTTCTTCCCCAGGTATCGTCACCTCCATTACCGCTTCCCCAAGCATTTCCATTATCTGCCAGTTTCAAAATTAAATAAAAAATAATTGTAAATAAATAAATAATTTGAATCCAATGTAAACATCTTTTTAAATTGATATATTCGTCGGATTTTTATGAAACATTTTTTAATAATACGTAAATTAAGTAAAAATAATCATAATTTATTATTCTGAAACATTTAAGTGATTCTTTTTACTTAATTTGCCTATCTTTTTAAATACTATTCGTTGATAAAAAGTTTATGAATTGATTTATATTATTTTTTTCCGTCTTACCATTTCCACCTCCTCGTCTTCCTCCACGTCCTCTTCTAAAGCCGTCGACATTACCATGATTAGCCCCACCATTACTACCACCCCAATCGTCTTCATTATTTCTTTCAGGTCTTTCACCCCCACGACTGCCTCCCCATTCCGAATCGCCATTGTTATCGTCGTGAAATTTACGACCTCCTCTACCGCCTCCTCGTCGACCTCCACCTCTTCCACCACTTGAATTTCCTCCCCAACTCCCGTCATCGTCATTGTTTCCGCTTCTACCCCAACTACCCTCATCTGCATCTGCAAATCGGTTTTCATTTCGACCCCCTCGTCCACCTCCACGATTTCCACGTCCACGACCTCCTCCACGTCCTCCTGATCTTCCTAAACAAAAACAAAAATGGAAATTAATATTCATTAATATTATACTGAATACAACAATCTCATTTATGTATGTAACTTAATTCTGCAATCGAAATAAAAGGTTGCAGTGCTTGTCCATTTATTTATAGCCTTCTTTGTAAATATAGATGAGGGTGAAAAACCAGCAATTATAAAACTAGCACTACCTGCTCTGTACCCTTAACATGCAATCTAACAAAGGAAATTGTGGGGCAATAAATGAAAGTAAATGACCTGAACCCAAGGCTAAACAATTCTTACATTCCAACAAGAAAACTAAATTTGGAAACTCCAATAATTGGACATCTGCTAAAATTTTTAACAACTAGCAAAAGTTGGGAAGGTAAATTTCTTGGTGATAAAATTTGCAATAATTGTTTATCCTTATTACAAAACAAAAGCAATAACATATAACTCTAAAAATTGTATTACAGTATGCTAACCATGATCATTGCCTCCCCATCCACTGTTATCCTTGGCACCCCAATCATTAGTGTTATTGCCATTTCCTGTAATTAATACACAATTTAATAATTTTCTAGTTTCAATATTTATAGTAAATAAACTGATTCACTGGTAAACTACCTGTGAAACCTTTTTTTAAGCAGCATAATAAAAGAAGTGCTTTCTAATGTTTTATATCAAAACTCACTTTTCTAAAAACATGTCGAAATAATTGAAAACTTATTAGGTAAAAACATTATAATAAAGCTCAAAACCAAAACCTTTTAAAACACTAGTAAAAAGTATTTTTTTTTTGTTTGTTCTTATTTATAATAAATTATAATATATTGGAAATAACATACCCCATTCGTCGTTATCCGTACTTGGTACTTTTGCTGAGAATCCACGTCCTTTGTTAAAAGTTTTACCGCCATCTAAAGGAACCCCACTTCCACCAAAGCTCTAAAAAATCACGAATATTTAACAGAAAATTCGTTTATTAAAACACCCAAAAATGATTGGTAAAAATGAATGCATGAAAAGGCAAGTAATTACATCACAAAAGCTTACCTGGGGTCCATCTGGAGCATTATCCCAATCATCATCCATATTTAATCTGCTTTTGACGAGTACTTATTAAAAACTCTAATTTTTTTACTGTAATGTGGTGGTGTAATAAGAAAGCCGCCAAAAACTTACTACCAAGCAGTCAATTATATGTAATATAACTTGAAATAAAATAATAAACTATCTTACAAAACACACCAGTTTAAACAAACATTTATATTGTTTTATAATATTTAAATTATTCAATAATAAATTTTAAAAAGTCTTTACTGCCGGTATACACGTGATAATTGATAACGCTAACGGCACGAAGACGCAGACCTAACGGCAAACAGCAGAACAATGGACAGAAAAAATAATGTTTTATGATAATGTTTGGGGAATTTATGATTTGGAAAACCAGCAGGTTTACAAACAGAAGAATTGAATATAATCACAGAACTAACGAAATAACTCGAAAAATAATTGTATCTATGTATCTATCTCTGTGGTTCTATGATAATGGAGAATATTTAAAATTATCACAATAAAAAATTATATAAAATTGAATAATTAAGTAAACGTGTGTAAAAAAATCCTTAAAATAGAATATACTGATAATGTGTAATTAAAGAATGTCTGCAGATCAACTACAAAGTTATAAACAGCTGATAAGAAACAGTGATTTGTGGCAACTGTGGTATTTTTAATAAGTGATAAAAACGATGATAACATCAAATTATTTAATATATAAATTAAAGATAATCAGAAAAAATTCAATTGTATGAATAGGATTTTATATTTATAAGTCCTTTAACCAGGTAAGCTATAAGAATTTAACATTTTACTTTTTTTACTGTACTTTATTTCTGCAAGTTATATCAAATATAGAGACAGACATGTCCCAAACTACAAGAATATCTAGAGTTTTTAAACTCAGAAGCCAGTTTCATGGATTGCCAAAGGAAACTGATGTAAACTTAATTGAAGAAAATGTGCCTGCTATTAAAGAAGGAGGTCTGATGAGTATTGCAGTTTGTTAAAAGAAAGCTTGACGTTTATATGTAAAATATTTTTAGAATTTCTGGCAGAGGCTGTATATATAAGTGTGGACCCTTATGTAAGAGGTTTTATTTCCAATATCAACCCTGGGGACACCATTTTTGGTTCACAGGTGGCAAGGTTAATTAAATATTCCAGTTATAAAACTTTGTGATTAGTAATTTTATATAATATCTACACAGAATCATTGAAAGCAGAAACAAAGACTATCCAGTTGGAAAACATGTAGTGGGAGAATTTGGATGGCAGACACTATCCATTGGTAAGAATGAATTAAGCAAAATGCATTTTCCAGCACCATGGATAATTCCTGACTTTGGTAGTTTGCCTTTATCATTGGCACTTGGTATTCTTGGAATGCCAGGGTAAGAAGAATTTAATAACTTATTGGGGAAAGTCTGGCCAAAAAGTCAAATTACAAAATTTACTTTACTGAGAGATTTTGATTATTTTTGAATGTTTTGCAATTCTTTTTCTTGAATATCTTCATAGTAAAGTCACAATTTGGTACTCAATTTAATTTACAGAAACACAGCATATTTTGGAGTAAATGAAATTTGTAAACCAAAAGAGGGTGAAGTTTTTGTTGTTACTGCAGCTGGTGGAGCTGTGGGGAGTCATGCTGGACAAATTGCAAAAATTAAGGGATGTAAAGTTATTGGTATAGCTGGAACAGTTGAAAAAGGTAAATGGATAACTGAAGAGTTGGGATTTGATCATTTCATTAATTATAAGACCTCCAATGTAGCAGAGAAATTGGCAGAATATGCTCCAGATGGTGTTGACTGCTTTTTTGATAATGTAAGTTTAATTTTCTTTGATCAAAAATATGAAGGGACTGATCATGAAGTTCTGAAGTAATATTTCACATTCAGTCTACCTTAAACCAAGTGTAAATGCATATTTTGTGTTGTTTACAGGTTGGTGGTGAGATAAGCAGTACCATAATATATCAGATGAAAAAGTTTGGTCGAGTTTGCATTTGTGGATCAATTTCAACTTACAATAATGACTCAGATGACTTACCCAAAGGTAAAGAGGCAAATTATTACGAATAAAAGGGTGCTTGCAGTACTCTTTTCTTTATTATATAATGATAAAATAAATATTTTAGCTCCTGAAATCCAAACGCCTGTTAAAATAAAGCATCTAACCGTGCAAGGACATGCAGTGCTTAAATATAAAGACAGATGGTTCGAAGGTATTAATCAGAATCTTCAATGGATAAAAGAAGGGAAATTGAAATATCGAGAGACTGTTACGAACGGATTTGAGAATACTTTTAAAGCGTTCGTTTCAATGTTACAAGGGGGAAATATTGGTAAAGCTATAGTTAAAGTTTAGTGCATTAATGTGTTTTCTTGCTTATTGTAATAAAAACAACACAAACAATGGTATGGTCATAAAAAGGAATAACAATACTTTTGACAAGGCAGTAAAAGTAATTATTATTATATTTTGATGGTATATAAAACAATAAGTACATTTTAAAACTTTTTATGGTGTTTTTTATATGTATCAATAAACTAATTACAAACATTCAAATATTCATTTTTTGCATAATCATATAGTCAACCCATTTTAAACAAACTTGTAATAAATAATAAAAGTAATAATTAATTGTAAAGAAAAATTGCACTTTTAAACAAAGCTATTTTTAATTAAGCGCATCAAGTAATTTATTATACTTGAAAAAAATATTAATAAACAGTTTACAAGTAAAAACATCTTACTCATCAATATAAATGTAGTATATCTATCTATTGCCTACTTATACGCGATAATATGTGCCTTTTATAATTAAACGTACATTCTTTACAAACTTTCTAACAAAATAAACTTATTTAAAAAAAAGCACGAAAAATGTTTGAACTAATTTACCTCGTCTATTGATGCTCACAATTGAACTAAAGAATATATGGTAAAAAGAACTAATTTGAAAATCGTTTTATTTGACAGTGGTGATGTGTTTTTGACATTGTTTACGTATTTATGTTACAGTTTTTTTAATTTATTTAAACAAATATGAATAGATGAACAGTTTTAGCAGCATAAATTGTTATATATTTAAATATATCATTGCTAAGTTGTAATTTATATCGAATTTATAGTAATTAAATATGTTGACGATGAAACAAAGGCAGAGGTAAGGTTAGATTTGAAATTATGTAGTCAAAAATTATTAAGTTTTCTGTTGTAGGCTTAAAACGAGAAATAAATGCAAATATACTCAATTATCTGGAAAGCATAGCGATGACAGTGGAGAAGATGTGGAATTACCAGTATCAAAAAAAACATTTTATGAGGTGCCAACTATTGAAAAACCTGTTGATGAAGGGGACACTTTACAAGCAATTTCTATTAGATATCATTGTTCTGTAAGTATTTATGGGTAGAAACAAAATACAAAAACCCATATGATAATTTATTTCTTTGCGTGCTGTAAAAGTTTTCTTAAATTGCTTGGTTTATATTAAATATACCTTTTATGTAGTCCCTTAAAATTAAAATCAAATCTTTAATTCTTCACCCCTCTGTGACATATACCTTTTAACTTCTAAATCTTTTTTACTCTATTCACATTCTCCCATTTTGCCTCTCATTACTGTGTATCAATAATAGGTTTTCATATAAATTTGGCCTCTTTATTGTTCAGTAATTAAATGTCTCATCTATTTCTTTAGCTTATAATCTCTCCATCTGCTCAAGAACACTTTTATCTCATAATTTTGAAGCTTGGCATATATTATTCTGACTTGCATATTTTTATTTTCTTAAGTAGTTCTTTTAATTCAATTAAGAAAAATGTTTAGCTAATCATAAGATTAAAAATATGTTAAATATGTCAATTTGTTGTAATTTTAGATAGCAGAACTTAAAAGAATTAACAATATTCATAAAGAGAATGAAATATTTGCAAGGACTGTAATTAAAGTTCCAATTAAGCCAATTTCCATGGCCTTGGCTGGAGTTCACACTAGTGGTAGTAATTCTCCGAAGGAATTAAATGGTATGGCTAGTACTGTAGATATTGCTACTTTGCAGGATAAACTTGCTGTAAAATTCTTTAATTCATCAGATACTTCTAAGCAAAAGGCTGAAGAGGAAGTGAAACAATTAATTTTTAATAGTAATATAAAATCATCTGAAAAAGTAACTGATTCTGTTAGTGAGAATGTTTCTATTTTAAATGAAGAAGTTATTTTATTGCCAAAAAAGAGCGACTTAGTTGATCCCATTTATAATGGGTTTTCATGCAGTGGCGTTGATGGTGACATTTCTTTGAAAGCATTAATAATAATTTTTGTGATTCTTATAGTTGTGGCCCCCCTTATTTATGTTTTTTATATAGCGGAACATCCTGAGGAATATCATCACGAACATTTTGAACATGTTCACTCTAGATAGCGAAAGTACTATATCTGACTTAATTTTAGATTTTATTTTTTAAAAGCCTAGAACAATGTTTTATCAGTGGATGTTAAATGTAGTATTAATCAACGTATTTTTCATTTCTTTAATTTAAGACATAAATTGGCGAAACTAATAAATTTTTGATTGATTGGGTTACCAAAAAATTTGATGCAATTCAAGTAAAATTGGCTTTAATTTTTTTAGAAGCGTGTGTTTATAAAACTGTAAATAACGTGTATAAAGGGTGTTGTTGTTGCTGTATATATTTATTTTTTGTTGCGTGGAAAAAAAATAAAAATATTAGATAACATTTTAAAATTATTTTTGTATTTATATATATGTTAATTTTGACGTGACGTGTATTTTTACAATCTCTTTTACTAATTTAGTTCTGTTTATATGCTTATTATTGAAATATACCAAACATACAGGGTGACTTTGTAAAGAGGCAGCCATTAATTCTATGTCCTATAAAAAAGATGATACAGTTTTTTACTTAGATTTTTAAATAGACATTAAAAAATGTATCTGTGATCGAAAAATAGACAATAAACTTTAAAATTAACTAACGCCTTTATAAACCGACACATTTATTATATTTGAAATAGAAGTACAGGGTAATCATATTAGAAAGATTTATAATCTTTAGGATATTTTGAAGGTATAATTCTTTGTATGTGATTTGATATATGATGCCATTCTAATAGTTTGCAGATTTCTATGCACTTTTCATCAATTTCGCGACTACATTTTTCCTCTTGATAATTTAAAAGGAACTTCAGCAAACGTCCATGATGTTTATTTATTGCTGCATGCCATACAGCAAATAATAATACAGACGCATCAACATTTTTCTCTTTTGGATCCACAAATTTGCACAATGTCTCCCAAGTGTCCGAAATATCATCTTTTGTGGGTTTACAATCTAACTGTGCATCTACATTATTTAGCGAATATTGATATAAACGACTTAAAGCCATGCCTTTATGGCACAATGATTCAATAAGGGCATTCTTCTTCAGCTTCATTGACTCTTGTAGTTTTACGTTGTTTTTTATGTCCAATTTGCTGGCATAATGACATAATATTTCATCTTGATCTAGATTTCGTAAAACTTTTTCGCAAAGAGGTAAAACCTTTATTTGCAATTCGTCTACTTTATATTTGTTTATTTCATCGTCCTTAAAAGAAGGCAGCTGTACTTTTGGGTCAATAGGTTGTAAAAACCTCAGCATATTTATGTGAACCTGAAGATCGTTTGGAAATCCTTGTTCTATTTCTTCATACAGTGTCTTTATTTCATCGACTTCGTCCATTTTTTTCATCCAACTATTTTTTAAATCTTTAAGGGCTTCCTTGTATTCATCTAATTTTGTTTTATTGTTTACTTTACTTTCTGTATTCTTTTTGTTGTTATCATATTTGTGTAGCATATACCTTATTGGATAAGAATCAACTTTACCCAATTCATCTTTGGCAAATGTAACAGTTCCGGACAAATAATTGGCAGTATTGTTGGTTTTAACATTGTATTTTTCGGTTGTAAGGGGACTTATGAATAAGGGCACCGCAAATGGGGAATTCGTTCGCTGGAAACGGTCAGTCTTTTTCTCACTTAACAACGCAGAAATATATGTCGGGTGAACATCCATAGTGATTGGATTAATGAGTTTCATTTTTAATAGCATTGGTAAAGTTACCAGTTTATCTAAATTTTCTTTTTTATCGTGTCGTATTTGTGATTTAACTGTATAAACTCCTTTACCTAATTTAATGAAGCAATCAGTAGAGTTTGCATCTCCACAACCCAAAAGTTGTTTGTTGCTATTAAATACCATCCACATATGAGACTCGTATTCTGTCTGATAGAAAATTCCGCTTAAAAACGGATTTTCCAAAGTAATTTCAGCTGGTTTTACTAAATTAAAATTGTAACTGTGGACCAGTTCATAAATTTGCCTTCCTGGAGGTATAATGCTTCGAGCACTCAAGGGTTTAATTTTTGATTCGGTAGATTCGAGAATTCGAATTGCACTGTTTAGTGTAACAATAGGAAGAATTTCTTCTCCTCTAAGTGTTGTAATATCAACTCTCTGTATTCCTTCCACTGCAAGCATGTTTATGGATGATTTGCTGGGTTTAATGCCGTAAAAACAAACTGAATATTGTACACTCATATCGCCAATGCTATTCCAATTTTTAGCTAATGTTACTTCCAAAATAATTCCACCTTCTACTTTAAAACTCTTTAAATTATCTGTATTACTTGAAACACTCAAATCAAATTTTGTTTCAATCGTTTTATAATGTTTTGTCGGTAAAATTTGCATACAATGTAAAGTGAAATGACCTATATCAGTACATTCGAAGCAATTCATATTGAAAACGGCCCATGTTGCATTTTCAGGAACTTTGAAGAAGTGGCGTTTGATTGTGTTTGGCGCGAATATTTTTCTTTTACTTCTATAGGTGTAATTGTTTGTATCAATTTCTTTAGCTTTTATAACAGTTACTGGAATTCTAAAAATTGGCCCCCTAGAATTATTCAAAGCGTTGTAGGCTTTTATATCAGTTATATGAGCATCAAATTTTAAACTTTTTGCATCGATTTTTATAGAAATTGCTCTTGCCATATTTGCAATACTTAAGTATCGTGGATATTCAACGAAAGAGGCTGAACATTCTAAAACTAATTTCAAACTGAACTCGATTTTCTCTAAAGGAGCTGTGTCTTCGGTAAATTTTGGTTCAATATTTATTAACCATTCTTGACATGGCTGAGCATCTGTGCAAAACATGTAAATTCCCTTGATACTATTCGGTCCACAACTGATATCAAATCGAACGCTAAGTTCCGATGAAGAGTCTGAGCTTGTGACAATTTCAAATGAATTTTCAATATTTAGCAAACCATGTCCCTGCGCATAGGTTTCGGCGTCTTCCAACGCTGTAGTTCCATTTTCTAATGCTCTTTTTATAAGATAAGGGGTGAAGTGCTTTTGTTCTGTAAGAACTCCTGACAAAAGAAGTGCTACAGCACCAGTAACATATGCTGACGCTACAGAGACACATTCTTTTAATTCAGAATTGCAATGTGGTGTTGAAGGATGTGAAAATGTTGCATCTCCTGGAGCACAGAGGATTACTCCAAAACTACCGTCAACTGAGGGGCCTCTTGATGACCAAGTGTAAATTATCCCTGATAATTTTTGACGAAGAGAATGGACTGCAGACATCATTTCTGAAGACACAAAGGAACCAACTCCAATTACAGTATCTTGTCCGATACTGGGGGGTGATGCCACTGTACTTAAAGCAGGACCATAGTGACCAACATCTGCAATCCAAATACAATGATATTTGTCGATTATTTCGTTTATTACCTCTCCAATGTGAGTACTCAATGACATCTGAGCACGTTGTAGTCCAGAACTACCATGAACAATTACTGGTTTATTTTTTGATAATTCAATAATAGCAATTATTGCTTGAACAAGGGCTGATCCAGTCACTGCAGAGTTCAAACGATTGTCACATACTGTCAAAGAAACTATTTGTGCTCCAGGAGCAATTCCATTTTTATCTGAATCATCTTCAAAGTATCCTGCTGCTGTAGATGCTACATATGTTCCATGTAGAGAAGAAGTTCCAACAATTTCCAAAACTTTTCCATCATTATGCACATTAATGGAATAATTGAATTGGTCAAGCTTAGATAAATATGTAAATTCGTGAGTTACATCATATTCTCCTATAACTTTACATAGCTCTAAATTACCCACTTCGGTTATGTCCACACATGCATTCCATTTCGAGCCGTCATGGAAAACTACACAATCATATGTTGGGCCAGTATCAGAAAACTTCTTCTCAATGTTTGATAAAACTTCTACCTTTGCTTCTATATCCTCTTTGGTGAATTTTGCCTCATTGTTTAATTCTCCAATATTTGCATTTTTTTCTTCAAAGTCTGCCAAGATTCTATTTGCTTCATCAAAGTGATATGAATGCTGTCTTAGCCATTCTTCTTTATATTTCTTCTGAACTTTTTCCCTTGTTTGTTTGGA
Source organism: Agrilus mali (assembly GCA_029378335.1). Classification (NCBI taxonomy): domain Eukaryota; kingdom Metazoa; phylum Arthropoda; class Insecta; order Coleoptera; family Buprestidae; genus Agrilus; species Agrilus mali. The sequence goes on along the minus strand of CM055655.1, from coordinate 2,232,225 downwards.
ATATAAATCATACACATTTTTACTTCCAACCCTGTAGTGTCCAGCTGGATTTGTCCATTTCTCTGGAATTTTTAATTTTCTTCCAGTTGCACCATTTATATAACCATTTGTTGGTTCTAAGGGTTCTGATAAAGGTATATCCCCACAGCCAGTGCAGTCTAATCTTTTTAAAATTTTAGGATCACCTTTGGGAGTTTTCTGGAGTCCTATAGCTCCTGGATCAACGCCAGAATCTACAACTGCAATTATCACGCCACTGCCGTCATATTGAGGATATTTTAGTAAAAATGAGTCTACTTTAGTCTCCCTTTTAGGAATCAGACTCCAACTGGGGAAATCGAGTACACTTTTTGAGGACATATTTACATAACAAACAGTACATAAACTAACTTAATCTCCAAAAGTAGAAGCCACAGTCACTGGTTCAATTAAAATACATTATATTATTTATTTTATTTTATTTCTTCTATTTTCTTTTTTGTTTTGTAGTTAGCGAGGTTATATATCTCAAACGTCAAATGTGCTTATCAGATGCGTTTAATGTCGTCATGTCCCTAGACAAATAAGTCATGTCTCATTATTAGCTATTATCAATTATCATATTTAGACCTAAATATAAATTTTATTGAACTTGTAGTCATACAACTTTTTAACATTCATTGATTTATTGAATTGATTACTTATTTTTATTGCCTTTAAGTATCGAAAAGTCGTGTGTGACTGTAACCATACTGTAACCACTACAAACCGCTACTAACTTACACTTACAGTGCTTGAAATCTATGGTTTGAGAGATGACAGCCGATAAAATACACAATGTAAAAGGTTATGTATGGGTTATGTAGTTATGTTGGTTATGTTAATTGTTTATAACCATATGATTGATTTATGATGTTTTGTGTTCTTATTTGTTACATTATTTCTGTTTATTTAATGGCAAGTAACTAATTATACTTGATTAAACTCATTACTTCACTATGTCCAATACATTTTTTTATTTTGCATATGGGAGTAACCTGCTTTCTAAGAGAATTCGTATAAATAATCCAAGTGCAATAAGAATAGGCATAGGAAAGCTTGACGATCATCGTTTAGACTTTATTACTTATTCCACCCGCTGGAAGGGTGCCTCAGCAACGATTGTGCCTCATAAAGGTCATTATGTGTGGGGTGCAATATGGGAAATAAGTAATGATGACATGGCTCACTTGGATAGGCAAGAAGGCGTTCATGCCAATATTTATAAGCCTCTGCAAATACAAGTTCAACTTTTAAACAAATCTTTCCTTGAATGTCGTGTTTACATGCAAACCAGCATTCCTGACTATATAGAATACATAGAGCATCTACCCTGTGAAAGATTTCCTTCAGGTATTTATATGACAACAATATTGAAAGGGGCTGATGAATGTAACATTCCCAAAAAATATGTTAAATTTCTAAAAAGAATACCCAGTAATAATTACTTTGGAGATGCAGGGTTAAAGCTGGAGCTTGATATAGTAGATTGACTAATAAGAAAACCCAGTAATTATGTAGTTAAAGATGAATAATTTAATTTGAAGTAAAGTAGTTTTTATTGTTAAGGTAAGACCATTTACAGGCATTTACTTATTTAGTATCTACTTATATACATGTAAATGTTAACAGAAAAAACAAATTACTTCTATTTCTGATAAAATCACTATAATAAACATATAGTAGTTCGTCTCTTGTAACAAATATGATTATATTTTAATAAACAAACTTAAAAATATCAGTCCCTAATTGCTTTACTTAGTTTATTGATTGCTGTTGTTCATTCAGCAATTTTTTGACCTGAAATAAGACAACTATAAAATATTTAAAATCATTCATAATAAGTATACATACGTAGGAAACTCCCCAAAAGCCATATTCATTTAATTTATCAATATCTGTATTAAGGTAGGAATTTAATTTTAGGAGCGTCTGAAAATGAAAATTGCATGTTATAATGAAATATTTTTAATTTTTTCTTTTACTTACATTTGTGTATATTTTCTGCTTATCTTCTGGCAAATATTGCAAAAGAATTGCAGCAAAGGTGATTTTTTTTATTTTTATACATCTTTTCAATGCGTTTTCAAAATCTAAAGAAAACAGAACAGGACAGGACTGGACATACAAAGAGACCAAATTAACAAAATTGAAACAATTGGTATTTACACCATGCTATTTACCTGAACTAGATGTAAATTTTCAATACACTTTTGAGTTAATTCTTCATTACTAAGGTCGGATATAAAATTAAAGGAAAAGTCTATTATACTCTGCCAGGCATTCTTATAAAACTTTTTATGTTGACAAATGTCCCCTCGTTTCAGAAAATGTACGTACTCTTTAAGTTCCTTAAGCTTAAAAAAATATAATCACTTAACATTTTTGAGTATTGAGTGGAAATAAATTATTTTTTTACCATTTTCATTTTAATCATGGCATTTATAATTATTTCCCAAAATTTTATCTCATAAATTGTGTATGTTGAACAAACTGAAGCCATAAGTTTAATACTGGCAGGATTATTTCTGTCTTGGGCGAGTCTTTTGAGTATATCGCGTTTATTACATTTATCTAGAGATTCGATGTCTAGAGGAAAACCTAGATATTCTAAATCACTAATTAAAAATAGTTTATCAACGTAGTTTCTGTAAAAGTTATTGAATTATTTTAAATTAATCAAGATGAACGAAAAAAATTTTACCTAAACATTTCGTAAGTGCTGTTGGTAAGTTCTTCTAGGACTTTTTCATCTGATATTGTACATAAACATTTAAGAGCCCTTGCTTTGTAACTGGTGTGTTTCAAGTCGTTGTTCATTCCTATTTTTAACAGTTTTCTTTGCCAGAGCTGACGGTCACCACTGGTGCACATATATGAAGCCCTATAAATAATTAAATATATGTTGTAAAGTTATACAATTTAAAATGAAAGTATATTGCACCTCTTGAGATTTTTATCATTTATGTCTGCATCTAAAAGACTTTCTCCTTGAAAATAGCCGTCGAAATGAACACTTATTTCAAGATTTACATTCGGCAATGTTGCATCTGACAACCAACAGTTTAACAGTTCGAATCGAATTTTTTCTATGTCCAAATTGTGTAGTTCGGCGATATTATCAACAGTTATATTTATATCTGAGCATTAACAATGTTGTTAATAATAAAATATGAATTAACTTTTAATTTTTTTATATTACCTGGACAAAGCAAAATCATACAATTAGCTTTCTTTAAAATGCGTTCATCGGCATAAAGAGCTTCTATTAATTTTTCCGGTGGTTGAGTTACAAGTTTTAAGTATTTTTCATCTGCTACTTTGTTAACGTACAAAATATGAATTGTGGAAAAGCTGTAATATTTCTTTTCAACTTTTGTAAATGCTTCTCTTAAGCCTGGCATTTCAGTATATTTTTCTTTGTATTTCAAAGCGTATTTGTAACAGAGACGTATTGCGTTTACTTGATCTGCCCCTAAAGATTCAATTTGAATTATAATAAAAAAAATATAATATTTATGTTAAATTTACCTGGAGGTGTGTGCATGAAAACGTGGTACATTGCAGAAGTAGCCTGTTCGATGTCTGCTATATTTTGAACACATTTGTCAATTTCTTCAAATAAATCTTTATATTGTAATAATATATTCCATTCCTTTTTATGTTTAGACGTTTGAACATTTTGTGAGATCTTTGAAACCTGTAAAAAGCAGTACGAGTTAAAATCTGTTTTGTAGAATCCTAAAAACGATCGCTTACTTCTTCCTTGACTACATAGGAACAAATATCATCTTTGTTTAAATTCTTTAGTATAGCAGCAACATTGAACCAAGTGTTGTATGTTTTTAAATTAATTTCTGGCCTTATGATGTTCCAAACGTCTTTCGTGAATAAAGTAGGTGTAAAAGGTAATCGCAATTCTGACAAGGGATCTATACTTTGAGAATCGGGAAAGCAAGTGTACCATTGCTCTGTCTCGATTTGACTCGGTTTGCTAATGCGTCGATAATTTTTTAGAAACGAAAGCATCCACTTACTCGTCAAGTGTTCTTTCGATTTTTGTTCAGACAATAGTTTTAATATGCATGTAAAGACTTCATAATGGTAGTAATTTACCTAAATAAAGAGTACTTACTGTTTTTTTATTTAAAATTAAATTAAATGTGAAGTAAGAACTTACCGAATTCCATAGTTTTTGAATTTCACTATAAACGCTTTCTTTATCAGAAATATTATCAATAATTGCGGTAGAAAGTTTAAAGAGTTCGGCATCTGTACTTTTCATTATAAGTTCCTTGTTCCCACACAAATCTACTTTTATTTCGTAATTCGCTTTCCAATGGAGAAAAATCCCTCTTAAATATTTTGTAAGATAATACTGTGAATCCAAATTAAAATCGAAACAAAATTCGATCAACATGTTGAAGTTGAAGAAATTTAACTTAATTAATTGTTTTACTAAACTGGTCGGTTCCATTTGGAAGAAATCGTCATAGGCAATAGGACAATTGTCGATTTTGTTGTACCATTTTATTAATAATACGATTTTCTGGCACAAATGGTTATTGGTAATTTTGTAATAGTTCTGTAATTTGAGGCCCAGTTTGGCTATAACTTCGAACTTTTTGATATCACGTTTATATAAAGCGAATGCCTTCATTATCAGTTTTGAAGCATACTTTACATCATAAGTTAATAATAAGGCGTATGCAAGTTCTGTGTCGATATGTTGTGCGGAAAACACTTTCTGGAGCAAAATTGTTGTATAATGTATAACTAGTTCATTGATGTTATTTGGAATGTCTAAATGTATGTTTGGAAAATGATTATTGATTATTTTTTTGAAAAAGATAATCAATTTATAAGCCACCAAGTAGTGTCCTTCTGTGTGTAGTTTTTGTAAAATCATCGGAAGACTTCGAGTTTCTTCAAGAAATGTATTCTAAAATGAATATGTATACAAAAAAAGTTAATCAAATAGTTTGCGGATTTACGTTGTAAATTTTAAGATTGCTACATATAAATTAATGCAAACTGCAAATTAATATTTTAAATTTATCCTTACCTCAGTTAAGGTAATTGCATGATAAGAAACGTTTGAAAAATTTGTTAATCTTGGCAACGTAAAAACTCCTAAAAATTAGAAAACAGTAAGAATAAAAATTAGAGGTACAAAATATAAAGAAAAATTCAAAACATTGTATAACATTTCTGAATAATTCAGAATATCCTTAGAAGATTCTGGAACATTCCAAATCATTCTGGAATGTTGCAAAACATTTTTTTACTTCTTAGAACATTTTTGAACATTCTGTTACATTCCCAAAAGTGGGAATATTTTAGAAAAATCAATCTTAATCAACTTACCCAAAAATTTGGAATAGTATCCAACAAACCATCGAGCAGATGCGGTGTTTCCACGTGTGTTATTTTCCAAAAATAAATTTTTAAACATCGTTTTCGGTTTCGTCTCTAAAGAACGGACAAAATAAAATGTCATTTGAAAATAATTTAACATATCTGCATAATATTCCAAGTCCTGCGATTCTGAATTTAAAATCGCCTTTCCCAACAATTTTTCTGATAGATCTAATGCTTTTATAAACTTTTTATGAGATAAATTATAATCTTCAACGAGAACAGTTTCGTCCAGAAGAAGAGTCTCTTGGAGAATTGTGGCATTATTGTCATTAGCACCTGCACTTTTAAATAGCAAAATTGCCATTAGATAAAGACATTTCGGGTTTCTTTCAAACTGATAAAAATCACTTGCAGCCTCAAGAATATATTCAAATGCTCCCGTTTGTTGGCAAAATTTTAAGACTACCTCACTACAAGACAAGTTCATACATGTGGCAATATCGTTACATTTTTCCATAAACTTTGTACAGTCATCTCCAATAGTCGTTACTAAATTTGAAATAAGTTGGTTTAATATTTTTTCCTTTTTATGTTTATCCATCAAATCGCTAACGGTAACATTTGCTTTAAATTTTTTCTTTATATTGTACAAATTACGAAATAATTTTTGTTCCTCGGAAAGGTATCTTCTTTCGAAAGACGTTTTTGCTTTTAGCAAACGATTATAAATTGGTCCAGCCATACAGTAGTAGTTATATTCTATGTCTTGTGGAAATATCTACAATTAAAACAGTTAATCTTTATGTATAATGTTAATGTGTAATGGAAGAAAATAAAATGATTACGTTGTTTTGAGACAGTGACCGGAATAATGCAATCATCTTTCCACAGCATCTTAAAATTTCTTTTTCAGTGTTATTGTCTACTATTTTCAAAGCAGTTTCGTGGTCCCTGGGAAATTAATTTAATATGTTTCAAACTGAATTTTTATGATTGCCCTATATACTCACCCTTTCCCTGCATAGTGGTATATAAGTTGGTAATTGACAAAATGCCTTTCTTCATCGTTTTTGCACAGTTTATAAACATCTTCAAGGAGGAACGCGGTGTTGCAATAAATTATTCTTTGTACAGCAAATTTTAACTAGAAATCAACGTAAAAGATAAGTAGTAAGTATGTCTATTTGGTATAGTAGTCTATTACATACATCATAAATATCATTCAAGAGTACTTTGTCCAATCCATACACTTTTTTCTTGAGAACAATTAGTCTTGGTTCGTGTTCAATTTCATTTATAATTTCGCTTACAAGAGGATGAGAACAACTTAAGGCTATTCTTGTTATTTCGTGAATTCTATCTGACCAAGGAACTTCCGCCGCTTTTAGTATTTCCAAAATGGACATTAGCTTCAACTCCACCGAATTTATGCAATTTAGTAGCAACGGCATTACTTTTGTCCAATAATGTTCTTCATAATTCAACAGATCCTAGAAATAATAATACAAAGCATTGGTAGAGTCCTATCTGTCTTATGTAAGTCAACGTTACCAACTTTTATTTTATTCATGAAAACTACATCAGGACTTAATCCATTTTCAGTCATATATTTACACAAAAAATCTTCCAAAAGGCATTTATAATCATCATCCGGTGAAATAATATTTAGTAAACTTTGAATAAGGCTTTCTGGACCCTAAAGAGACATTTTATTGTCAGTGTAATAAATACTTAAGAAAATAATCCATTGTATTTACCTCTAAATACTCTGCAAGTGGAATTGTTATGTTATAGGCATTTCGTAAAGTTTTTAGTTGCTGTAGGGCTTGTACCAAGTTCGAAAGACTGTCGATTGCATCCTGATTTAAAAAACATTGTCGCTGAAAATCCGTGTTCTCAATGCCATCAACTTTTAGTAAACTTATAACCTTATTCGTGAAAGCTATTGCATTCGCAGGAAAATCATCATAATTGTTTCGTTCAATTTGAAATATAGTTTTGAAAAGCCATTTAACAAAATGTGATAATGTTGAAGGAAGATGCTTCAGAGTTATGGGGACAAACGTGTAGAGAAATGGAATGTAACTGTTTGATTTAAGCTGTAAGTATAAACAAATTAGATTAATTTTAAAACGTTTCCACATTAGTTAAATACCGAGTTAAGTTCATCAAGAACCATCTGAATATCTTCTTCGGTGACCATAGATAACGTAAGGCTATCGAGATGATTGTAAATTATTATGCACTCTTGAAAATGTTTCTGAAATATACAAATAAAAAATATTGCTTCAAGATAATTTAAAAAGAAGTTTACCAATTTCAAATGCATTGTTAGTTCTTCAAAAATATTGTTTACTGCTGAAAAGTTAATCCAGTCGTGCATGTCGTATTTTTCAGAACCGTGACGAACTATTTCCATAAATGTATCAAATCGATACATGAGATTTGAAAGAGTGCTTTCCAAATGTACAATTTCGGAATCTAACTTCTAAAATATGTAAAAGAATAAGAATAGCAATAATTTAAGATATGAAAATAGTAAGGCAGCCCTTACAAGATATCTTATTTATATTTTTAAAATACTAAAGTTAATTGATTTTCAAGAAAGCATTTTCCATTTTTCGAAAGGCAGTTAACTTGGCGATGTAAAATATCCAAAAAATATGAAGAAGGTATCTTGATGGAGCTAATTATCCTATGTTTGTACCTGACTTGATAACGAAACGAGATTGCAGCCATAGTCTAAAACTTTTTTAACATCTTCAAAGTGGCTGCAACAACACTGAACGTCGATACAACATTGAAGTTTAAAAGGATAATCGTCGATGTCGTCAAACATCTTCAATAAGTTATTGACATCTTCTGGCTCACAAATACGTTTGTCTACAATAAATTGGGCCTTTGCTTTCTTAACGAAAGTTAATTCAATATTGTATTCAGTAGCGAATTTTTCAGCTTCGTCAAATTTTCTCTTTCTTAGAAGTCTTTCGAGTCTTTTCTCAGGTAAAGTTTCAGAGACAATTTGAAACCTTAATTCGGTTATGCATTTGCCAGGCAAAAATTTACAGATGTACATGCACTCGTCGTTTACTGTTTCGGGATGAATAAGATGTATAGGATTGGATACTTTTAATGAGAAATATGTAGTTTCAGCTAAAAGTAAAGTTTTGGAATAAGTACACAAAATAGAAAGCAAAGCATGAAAATCTGCATTCAAACCTTTTAGAAGTACTTACAGAAAATATTTTAGTAAATTTAGAGTTTGAGACATACCTGAATAATTAACGAGTTGTACGTACTGTTGCCCCAAGTCATCTTGTTTTGTTACACCAAAAATGTAGTTATCTTCAATAAAAATGAAGTCATCAAATAAAAACTTATATTCTAAATTAGAAACCAAAAGGGACTTTGAACAAATTTGAAGAATTTCTCCATCATTATTAAGAGCAATAAATAAACTAAAAAAATAACGAGTCAAAAATTTTAAAGTAAAAGTAATTTCTGATTATACTTGCCTTGTACCCAAAGGAAATATTTTTTTAATACTGTAGTCAAAATCATCCTTAATAACATCTAAATAACCAGTTTCAAGATTGTAACTATAAATAAGTGAGCCATGGGTTATTAAAAGAGTTGGGTGCATGTATGATGTACACTTATTATCACCAGTTAAAAAATTTAAATTTATCAAATCAGTAATCATGAAGTCTACAGAATCAACTTCTGTTTTATTTGTTATTGTACTAGACAATCTAAAAATTAAAATTATATACTTAAGTATTATAAATTAACAAAATAGAAAATATTTGTTACCTTATAATCCTGCCACAGTTAAAAATGACAATAAAGTTCAGATAATTATTTACTTCTACAAAACAGCCACAAAAAAATGGTGTTGAAAAGTCTATTTCATCTTCAGACAGTACTCTAAAAAAAAACAATCATTAATTGATCATTGATGAATGTAATTTATATAAATTACTCTGTGTAGACAAGTTGACATTTGTTTTTCGTACTAAAACAGTGAATTGTTCCATTTTGTAGACATAATAGTAAGTATTCTCCTTTATTAGAGACACAAAAGCAGTCTACAGTGGCATCAAAAGTCCCATTAAAACATATACCAGAACATGATAAATTCTCAAATATTCTCATACTTTTATTTACAGAAAAAAATATCTTTCCTGATCTTATCAAGGCTATTATTTGCGGTTCATCGTTTGTATCCTTAAAACGAAGAATTATATTAGTTATTATGTATTTCTTTTTAAACATACACTTTCTCATACATTGCTTTCATTTTTAAGTGTGGCTAATGTTGAAACTTCGTACAAATTATCCCCATCTATAAAACTTCGAGCTCCAAAGTTTATTGTTTCATCTGCCACGTTAAATCCGCATTCAATAATATTCCATTCCTCCATAATAAATAAAATTTAATCACCTTTGTTTGAAACAGTTAACGTTCATTATAAAGTGAGGTTATTATTTTGAACTTGACAATTATATTTGAAAACAATTTCTGATTGGCTTATGGTTTGCTCACTTTTACGCTTGCGTATTTCATGCTCAAATAGGTAGTGGTTAATGTATACAATTATTTATATCGTTCATAATGGTTCATAATCATTCATAATAATGTGTTTGTTGACACTTAAATTTGTTTTATGAACTTTTCAAATTTTGCATCTTTTTGTAATAAAATATTTATTACGTAATATTAAAATAAATAGCTTATATTATTTATCATAAACTATTACTATGTTGTTAAATTAACACGTTTGAATTTGAATGTAGTCGGCGGGTAGACGTAAAATTTGTTTTGAAGTTTTATTATCGAAGTGTTGTTGCGGACTTTTTTAAAAAATTACCAAAACAAGTGTGAATAATTATTATTAAGGTAAATGTGAGCAAGAACATGTTCTCCTAAATGTTAATGTTTACCTGTATAATGGAACAGAGGGTGCTTGATGAGAGCCTAGTTAAGGTAATTTATTTTTCAACTTATATTATTTATTAAGTTTCTTATTAAATATATGCATGTTTTAAAATAAAGGAGTAATATATTGCAATTCCTGATGGTAGACCTACTTGTCTAAAAGCAGACTAGTAGAGGGAGAAAATTGTAAAAAAATAGGACAATTCAGTTAAAGAAAGGCTTATTTTACTTTTACTCTATAATAATAATAATAATAATAAAAGGTGGTTGAATGCTAATATACATAAATTATACACAATTAAAAATCGTATTGTTAATTTTGCTGAAATTTATTCATTTCATCAAGGTATATTTTTTGTTGTATATAATCCCTTACATTCTGTACTTGAGCCTGCCATTGAGAAAACCACTTATCGAGACTAGGAACATCATCAAAAGTTAATCCATCATTCCAAAGAATGTTGCTGTAATAATCAAAATAGGACTCTGCTACTTGGTCAATGGAATTTCCTGCATCTGTTAAAGTACAAATACCCTCGTTTACTTCCAAACTCTCTTGTACTGTTAAGTTTTCTTCTTTACATGTAGTTAATTCTTGTTTAAAATCATCATTTTCATTATATATTTCACAAAATTTACTTCTTTTGGAGCTTTTATTTTTATTTTTCTGCGATTTTGTTTTCCTCTTATCTGCCTTAGCTGGAATTTTATTTTCATTTATTAATTGTAAATTAAGTTCATTAAATTGATCAACAGGACCGGGTTTATCATCCATTAGGTCTGAAACAATTTCATTGTATTCTGTAAATTGTTTTTCTAAATCATTTCTGGGTTCGTCAGTAGTTTTCAAGAAGGAAGTTGGTTTGATAAGGAAGTCATAACCAATTTTGAAAATATCTTTTAAGTGAAAGTTGTCATCTTCTTTGTTATTGTTGTTTCCACAAACTGGAACTTCTAATTCAGATTCTGTGCTTACAGAAGTTACTTCTGTTTTCTTTAGAGAACTTAAGTAACCATTTAGCGGTTGTGTAATATCCTTTGAAATTACTTCTTGTAGATTATTACAATTAGTAATTAGTTTTGCTACATTCAAAAGTGCCACGTTTCGTTTTAAAATATCATCAGCATTTCCTTTGTCATCATTTTTCTGTATTTCATTTCCCAAAGCTAAATTTTGCAGTAAATTGTTCACATTTGTATTTTTAATTTTTTCTTCTTGGTTATTTAATTTGTTTTCTTTAGTGTTAATTTCTGAAGTAAAAATTTCAAGTAATGTCTTTAATTCAGGTAACTTCTTCTCATTAGTTGAAACTGTACTGCTACCTTCATTGCCTGTTTTAGTAGAGTGTCTGCCAGAAGCGAGTTCTTCAAGAAAATTCTTTAATTCTAATGATCTCCCATTATCATTTTTTGGATTAATATGATTTTTATTATGGGCAACACTTAAGTTTTTCAATTTACTTGCTACATTATCTTCTTCACATTGTTCAACTCTGTATTTTATAATGTCAGAGACAGTCTTATTTAATTTCTGCTTGATTTTTGAATTGAGTTCCCAATTTTTAGTAATTCCAGAAATATGGTCCAAACTGCTAGTTTCAACGTTCCATACATCTTCAAAAAAGCTATCATCAATATCTATTTTTGGTACAGACATTTCTGTGCCCCCAATTTCTCCCAGAATATTTTCATACCTCTCCAATTCTTTACCAGGTAAAACTAAACTAATATAAATTCCTTTTGTGTTATTCCTTACTTTTCCTATTCTTTCAATGTAAGTTGTACTTTCTATTGGAATATCATAATTAATAATCAAATTAACATCACAATTAAACTTCTTCATATCTAATGAAGTGGTGCTAATCAAACATTTCGATTTTTTCATTTTCTTCTCTATCTCTGAATCATTTACACAGAAGGGAGCATAGAAAGAATTCCAGCCTTTTTCTTTAACTGTTTTACTTAAATATATTCCTCTGCTTTCATCATTAGTGTAAATTATGCAACGTTTGAATGAAATTTTTGACAAAATACTGCACAATTGGGTAGTTTTTGCTTCTGTTATTGATACTGTTGAATCAAGTGATTGATTTATAATACAAACAAACTGACTGAATCCCAAGAGTACAGAAGATTGAATTTCATGACCTATTTCCAATGGATGATTCATATATTTTTTGAGGAATTTTTGTAAATCCTTTGAATATGTTGAAGCAAATGAAATAATTTGCTTTTTAGTAGGAAATAATTCGAAAAGTTCCTCAAACATTGGATAATCAAATTTAATTAGTTTATCACTATTATCCAAAATTATTAGACTAATTTTATTTTTGTTTAGAGTTGCAGGAGTAATGAAACTTCTTATGTTGTTAGTACTAGAAATTGCTATGTGGCAATTGATAACGTCTACATCCTCTTGTGTTCCATTATCATATGTAGAAACCTTTAATCCTAAAATAAAAGAATCTACATGTAATTTTGGTTAACAAGAGAAAATTTTTACCTTCTAAATGTTGTCCTAATTTAATTATAACATCTTTTATCATGTGTATTTCTTCTGGAGGAGCTAATATTAGGACCTGAGTGTAATTCAATTCTATTTTAATCAATTCTAATGCAAGGATAGCATATAATACAAATCTGCCTGTTCCTGGGTGTTCTTTAATGATCAAATCTGTAAACATGATATATATGGGTGATTAAAACTGACACGATTAGTAAATATTAATAACTTTACCAAGTCCACTTATTCCTAATGGTAAAGAGGTATGTTGAATAGGTGATAATTTTTGGAAATTAAAGTCTTTAAGGGCATTTAACACTGAGTTTGTTAAAAAACTATTGTCCAAATTTGAAGTCTCATTTGCATTTGTAATCAATGTTTCTTTCACATACTCATCCATATTTTTTATTGTGTCTCTAATTAGACATTCACTGCCCTATTTAATCAAGTAATTATTTTTAAGGTGATGTTTTTAAGTTTTTTCGTTAACACAATGTAAACGTGATTTTAAGGTTATGTATAAGTTAACTGCCATTTTTAAAAATTTAAAATTCGTCACTTAGTTTGACAGATATGTGGAAGATGTCGCTAGTGGTCTGATTATTTAAAAAAATATTAATTAACAAAGTAATATTAATTTATTATGTGTTTACTGTGTTAAGCAATACAAATATTTGGGTTTGTGAAAATTTAGGTATGTATATAAGTATTATGAACTTTTTATAATGAAATTTCTTTTCTGAAGGCTTATTAAAATTATATCTATTAATTAATAATTAGTATATTTGGTTTTTGTATCGTTTTTAACGTTATACAAAACCTTGCTAACTATATTATTTAAATTACTTATGATTACATTTTAAAGCGAGAAGAATAATGAATTATCGTAATCCAAAATTATTCTTTTTTATAAATATTTATATTATATAATACTAGATTCTTTTTGGTGCACTTTTTGGGAAAGTGTCAATTGTATTGCACAATTATGTACCTAATAAATGGTCATCATCATCAACAAAATGAAATATAAATACTTATGTATCTGCAGGGACCTAAAGGGAGTAGAAAAAAGTTAATTCAAATTAAAATTAAGACTTCTGCGTTTCTCTTGCTTCCTTATTCTTACTTGTGATGCTATTTGAGGAAAGTCGTGAGGGAACTCTTAAATTTCACAGACCATTAATTTAGCTTTTCTTGCCCTCTCGTTGAATTTAAAACCTACCCTTCTCTTTCGCCTGTCTTAAAAGTAAAAGAATGTTCAATTAGGATCTTATTTTTAATTTTTCTTTCTTTCGCTTGTCACTTAGAGCAGGTTTAATTAAATTTTTGGCCCTTCTTTTTACGCTCAACTACCTAATCGTTGAAACACGTCCAAGCAACTCCACACCTACAAATTGACTTCATTTTTAGTCGGAGCACACCGTTTTAAATTCTACTTTTACATCCTATATACAACTGACTTTATTTTTAAGGGCTCTTAAAGGGTTACTTTTTTTTATTGAACTATTTTTAATTATACGTGCAAATAATTTATTTATTAATAATTATTCAAACATTTCTATTTTTTCCCTATCTTGGAATCATTTAGGTACACAGAAGGGAGCATATAAAGAATTCCAGCCTTTTTCTTTAACTATTTTACTTAAATACATTCCTCTGCTTTCATCATTAGTGTAAATGATCCAATGTTTAAATGAATTTTTTGACAAAATAAATAGCAATATAATAAAAAAGTAGACATTAATTAAAGCCAAATATTGAAAAACAAATAATGTCGTTTTTGGTTGGATTTTCAATTTTTTTAGTTTTATTTAATATTTCCATCATGTTTGTGCTTTATCTATAGATTTACCAAAAGAAATTTAATTCATCTTGAGCAACTAATTAATAAATAGGTACGATAAAATAAAAACTTTTATCATCCTATAGATATACAACTCTCGAACCTTTTTAATAAGCCTAGGTAAGTCTATTTAGAACTACCTAAATAGAAAAATGCACCAAACTATCGAGTGATCCTACAGGATACGTATCCATATCTTAAACGAACAAAATAACTAAGGAAACAAGAAAAAACAATTGTACCTATTGTATCCACTTTATTTTAATCTAATTTATTTTCTGCCCTAGTCTCTCATTTAAAAAAATAACGATCTTTATTAGGTATTACTTACAATAAAATGAACCTTTACAGGATTCTGACTGTAAATTTTGCCTTGCTTATCTACTAATTTGTCAGTACAGTAGGAAAAAATGTCTTGTGGGGGGTCCTTATGTCCTTATGTAAATCCGGCCTTAAAAGCAGAGTGTTTAAAAATGAACCTTGAGGAGCTCCAGTCAATATTATAGGTACCTAAATAGTTAGTGAACATAAAAATAGGGTTGCCAATCCCAAAATTAATATTTAAGTAAGTGCTTGATAAGAATTATTGATAAATTATTATGGGTAGGTACCTACTTACTTCTGCTTAGGTAAGTAATTAAAAAGGTATAGATAATAACTGGGGAATATTTAGGGAAATTTCGGACAGTTGAACCGGTAGGTATGATTTATCTAATAAAAGTCGCCTTGTATATTTCAGTGATTTATCTGCGTCCTGATTTCGTTCTGTACTTACTTACACAAACATGTAGACGTCGCCGATCGAATTAAAAAAAAAAAGAATGCTAATTGTTTTTACAACTGAGCCGTTGATGGCCCTTTCGTGATTAATTTACGGGATTGTTTCACTTCATTGTCAGAGGGGCTATTCGTTTCAATTTTCTTATTACATTCGATTCTTCCCCGTTTCGAATTGTTAAATTGACGTTCTTCTGTAGTAATGAAGATCTGTGGACCACACACTTCGTTACCGTGATTGGTTTCTTCACCCCTCTGCCCCTTGGAGTCCGATCGTAATATCGCGTCGCGTCGTGGAAGGGGGGATGAATGGTCGTGGTGGGGATGTGTGACATGTTGAAGTGTAAACACGAGGGTGGGGATGCTGTGGGCGGGGACGTTTTGTGCTCACGAGGTGGGATGCGAAAGTGTCAATGTGGTAACGGGAGCCACTGATTTATTAATAAAAGAGAGGGCTTTAGACAGATATGTAGTGTAAAGTACGTAACAGAGATTTCCTTTGTGTGGCTGTTTGCGGCGATTTGTAGGGATTTGTTTTCTATTAAACCGCACGCCTGGTCGAGAATATTGATTTTAGAGTCGCGGCTTTAAAAATTGCATAATCCAAAAGAACATGCCACTTCAAGGCGATTAACTTCAACGTTTAGTACCTACCTACCTATCGTAACTAGAAACTCTTATGTCTTCTACGTTTAAAGGCGCTTGATGTAAAAAATGGTAAAAACAGTTTTTCTCAGCAACGGCTAATTACATATCTACCTCACGTAGGTACAGTAGGTATATATTTCGTTTATAAAGACGATGAAAGGACCATTAAAATCAGTCGCTATATCCGGAAGTCGCTTAATAACTGATTCTTAGATTTAACTTTATCAACCTTAACATTTATAAACAATTACTAAGTACAACTGCTGACTATCTCTGTGAATGTACCTAAACAAAAGATAAAAAGTTTTCTGTTTAGACTCAGTCGCAATATCTATGAGTATGAGATTTCAAGCATCTTGTAATTAATAGTTCATGAAAATTGGTCGCTAAAACCGAAATCGACGGACGTTACATCCGAAGTCGTTACAGCCAAATTTTCTTCTTAAATTACTCCTTAAATTCAAGGGACTTGTCGTTATAACCAAAAGGTCGTTACAACCGAAGTCGTTATAAATGAAATCCACTGTAGGTAGGTACTTAAGTTGTAAGTCAGATTTTAGAAATACCCCTACCCCTTACTTAGTAGGTATGCAATAAATTGGTCCTCAAGAGGGTGAGAGAACCTATGAGAGCTTAGTATAAGTAAATATTTTAATTAAATAACGTATTTATTAATTATTTTTTGTCTACTGTGCTTTGATATTTATTTTTTTATAAAAATTGTAGATATCAAAAATTAATTCTCTCTATTACTTTTATTATGGTTGATACAAGTAAGACAAAGTCGAGAGACATTTTATTTAAAATTTATTTGAGATTTTGGTATAATATTCTTAAATATTTTTAGGGTTTGAAAGTATAAAGTTTCACTTAATAGGATTATTTATTATTAGGGTTTCTTATCTTTAATAAAAAATTAACCCTCTTACGCGATTTATTAATCTGTCTGCTTATTACAAGAAGTTTTACTTGATAATTTGATTTAATGATACTTATACAGGGTTTTTCAAGTTGATGGGCTATTAGAAGTATATGAATTAGTAGAAGGAATTCAATTCTGAAACTTGGGCTCATTTGGTTATTGTTTATGCCGCTTCTTTTAAAAATATTTTCAAGTTCGATTTACATCCGGTTATACCGGAAGTCGATACCAACTTTGTTATTTTAAATGGAATGGTATATTTTTTACGCTGAATTCGAATAAAACGTGTAATTCTAAGGTAAGTTTGATAACCAACTTGTACACCTATGACAATTGGTTTCTGAGTTAATTTAATTTATAGAAAAAAATATTGTGATCGCAACCCAAATTATAAAAAATCATAACTTCCACAAAATACGATTTAGAGTGTTGAAATTTTTACTACTGATATCTGAATATTAGTGCTAACGCCTTGAGAAAATTGAATTGAATAATGCATACAGGGCGTTCAAAATAAAATTCTAAAATTGAAAAACTTCAAACACGAATTACTTCGTTTTTTCAAATTGCACCTACTATTTTTTATTTTTTCAATCGATTCCTTTTTTTATCCTCTTTCGATCCATATGGATACTTCCTATTTTATTTGAAAATTTTGGAATAATTTTGAATAATTACTTAAAATAGGAAGTATCCATATAGATCGAAAGAGGACAAAAAAAGGAATCGATTGAAAAAATAAAAAATAGTAGGTGCCATTTAAAAAAAAGCAAGTAATTCGTGTTTGAAGTTTTTCAATTTTAGAATTTTATTTTGAACGCCCTGTATAAATTATTTAATTCAATTTTGTCAAGGCGTTAGCACTAATATTCAGCTATTACTAGTAAAAAATTCAACACTCTTAGTCGTATTTTGTGGAAGTTATGATTTTTTATAATTTGGGTTGCGAACACAATTTTTTTTTCTATAAATTAAATTAACTCAGAAACCAATTGTCATAGGTGTACAAGTTGGTTATCAAACTTACTTTAGAATTACACGTTTTATTCGAATCCAGCGTGAAAAATATACTATTCCATTTAAAATAATAAAGTTGGTATCGACTTCCGGTATAACTGGATGTAAATCGAACTTGAAAATATTTTTAAAAGAAGCGGCATAAACAATAACCAAATGAGCCCAAGTTTCAGAATTGAATTCCTTCTACTAATTCATATACTTCTAATAGCCCATCAACTTGAAAAACCCTGTATATATATAGGTAGAATAAATGGCATTTTATTGAAATTCAGTTTATTGATACCTACCTATTATGAGCCTTAATAATTTTTTTATTGGTTGCAATATTTAAGTAGTTTCTTACCATATTTTTTTTAGTGCGACATGTTGCTTAAGTTCAGAAAATTGATATAGATATGTAGGTACGTACACTTTTAATGCAACTAAATGTAAAAAATTACCCTGTCAATTATTCTTTAATTGCAATAACAAGCCCTTAATTAGTAGTTAGTTCCATTAATAGGTAATAGTTACAATACCTAAATTGGTTCATGGAATGATAGCCTCAGGTTTACTTAGGTACATAGATACATATTTATTTTTTCTAGACAATGTAAACATCATTACTTTGTTGTATATAGATTGCTGACAATAATTTCCCATTTTCTGCGAACATTATTACCCATAAGTATCTAAATAAGTATGTATTAGGTAACGTTAGAACGAGAATGTGAGCAAAATGCCTGTTAAGTATAGAGACATGTATTATTACTATATAGGTTCATCAATCAGTAAAGTAGAATTGCGCGAATTTCTGCGAAATGAACCGTTGTTGTCCAATATAATATGTACATAAGATACTTACATAGGTACCTTGGTAAATACCTACAATACATAAGCCTGTTAGGTATTAAGTACCTACCAACAAATATCTACTTATAATAGGTAGGCACGTAAATAATTTGCTTGCTTGTGCTGTGCCAATAAAAAGTGAGCCATAGTACTTATTTTGTAATATAAATCGTTATATACCTACATACATAATAGATTTATTTATTCCTATACTACCTACTGTAGGTATGTTATGTTGTCCCATTGATCGTCTAAGTACCTACGATTTTAATTAATTATCTGCGTGATTACTGCATTCGAAGATGCGAGTGTGATGTGGTAATGACGATAGATATTATTGTTTGTTCTTAGATAACAACTGCACTCGCTACTTTTGATTTTGAAAGCACCCCTTTCCCCAATTAATTAATTCTTATTTTAATTCTTGCATAAATAGTGGGGGAGGGTGGTTACTTGGTGTGTCTTGATGATTGTCATAACCAATCAAATTTGATTAGGGGTGATAATGTATTTTACAAATTGGTGGATGTTCTCGGCATAGGGAGGCCTTCATTTCATTACATTATGTCAATTACAATATTATTATTGGGGCAGAAAATAAATAAATAAATAATTTAGTTAAATGTGTACCTACATGCAGGGTGGTTTCTCTGATAACCAATAAAAAACCATTTTAGGTACCTACTTAGGTTTCAGTATCAACATATATATCTATATATATGTATACGTATTATTTCATATTAGGGGTCGTTCATAAAATACATTAGCATACAAGGGGGCGAAGGGGTCTTGCTGAGTGTGACAAGATGTGATAAGGGGAGACAGGGAGTCAACGGCAACGTGACGTCGCCGTTCATCAAAAAATTTTACTGAATTTTTACATAATCCTTGGATTTCTGATAAATAGAAATATTATTTATTTGTTCGTTACAAAAGTAATTTATTAATTTATTTAAATTTTATTATGAAAATAAAATAAATATTTTTGACTATCAAAATTTGCGTAGGTATTATCAATTAAAATTTATCATGTTGAGGGGACAACTGGGGGGGAGGGGGTCAAAAAAGGCTAATTTTAGCATGACTTATTTTATGAACAGCCCCTTATTTACCTTTTGAGAAAGTGCTTAATCTTAGTTTACCTAATATATGGATATGTGGTTATTAGATACCCTGTTGTGCCACATGATCTTATGTCTTGAGGCTGCTTCTGCATTCAATTCTAAATTCTATGATATCCTAGTCCTTAGTCCCTATATCTAATCCCTTTTAAATTGTTTATTTCACAAAACTAAGGGGCCCTATTTGTAAAATTTCTTGGTTAGTACCATTTACAACTAGACAGCTATTAAGAACATATTTAGAGGTAGATTTTTTGGGTTCTATAGTTTTTAATATTTTCATAATAGGTAATCTTTTTCGTTAAAAAATAACCCCACGTACTTATATGGTCTTTGGTAATATTCATCACAATGGTACCTTTTTGATAGATATTAAATTCCATCACCATCAGTGCATTTACTTTTTTCCTCATTAAAAATCAGATATTTACTACGTTTCTTTTTAGGTATGTGTGTGTATTAGGTACGTGTATAGTGGTTGGTGTTTATGTGTAGGTATAATAATATGTTTTACTTTTCAACGTGCAATTATTTATGTCTTCAGTAGAATTGGTTCGCTCTGCCTCTTATACCTAGCAGATAAATAGATAGATAGATAGATACTTTCTAATCGTTATCCAGGTTTATTTGCGAGCACATGTCCGTTACTCGGAGATCTTTATTGCGATTAATTAGACGAAAACATCTCTGCTATTTGTCTTTGATCAAGAACCGACTCGTTAGAGCCAATTTATCACCTCAACATCACAGTCGATAAAAAGGAACGAATGAGATAACTACCTACTGTAGCTTTAAAGGGGAAGAATTTTATTATTACAAAAAAAAAGTAATGGATAATGCTCCAAATAATCAAGGAATTGAAGGGAGATGCTCTGGTGCAAGTATTTATGTGGTTTTCTCAAAACGTGTAAAGTTTTGAAGGAGACAACGAGGGACCTTCACTGAGGAGTGGTAAAATTTCAAAAGGAGGTGTTTATGGAGCAAAAAACATAAGGAATAGTAGGAGTAATGTTGTAACCACCAAGACTGATAGGAATCTCATTGTTATTCCATCACATTCACTTCCCGGTCCTACTTACCCCTAACTATTTGCAAACAGTAATCTAATTATCTGATGCCTCCCTTTACTCTATTCATGTCCCAGAGGGCGTCCTTCCACATTCTCCATCTCCTCTTCCTCATTGACTTCCATAACACTCTGTTCTCCTAATGTCTCCTTATTCTAGTTGCCAAAAATCTTTCGTTTATTAATGTCTTATGCATTTTTCTTTATATCTTTGCCTGGTTAGTTCTAAATCTTCCTCTGATGATGCCTCTCTCCTCTCTACTCTCGTTTCTGCTTCTAATGTCTTTAACTATTAGTTCTTCATGTCCCAGAACGTGTTCTTCTACATTTTCCCACTCCTCTTCCCTATTAACTTCCTTAGTACTGTGTCCTCCTACTTTTACTAATGATTCTTCGTGTTAGTTGCAAGAAATCTTCCTTTAACGCCTCTCTTTATTCCTATTTATGCTTCTAATATCTTTAACTATTAGCTCTTCATGTCCCAGAGAGTTTTTTCCACATTCTTCCACTCTTCTTCCTTATTAACTTCCTTGGGTCTCTGTCCTTCTACATTAGCTAATGCCTCCTCTTTCTAGTTGCCAAAAATACTTCTAAATCTTTCTCTGATGCCCCTCTTTACTCTCGTCTCTGCTTCTAATGTCGTCCCTCTAGGACGTGCTTTCACATTATCCCTCTCCTCTTCTTCATTATCATAACTCACCGTCGGTCGTCTTACTTTTCCTAATGCCCTCCCCCTAATTCTAGTGCAAAAAAATCCTTCCTTTACGCACTATTCACGTTGCTCATCGTGACGGATCTCCGCAAATATTCACAATCAGTTGGAGCGATCTTTTCCGTGCATGACAATGAATGTACTCACATACATAAACAAGGTGCTAGAAATCGCAGCTGCACCTGCTCATGTATAAGTAATAGCAAAAGTAATTAATTTCATTTCGCGTCGTTATAATGAACCGTTGCGTTGGTTGGTTGGTTGGTTGATGGGGAGAGAGGTGGCAAATTACGCTCGGGTCTTCGACACTCCCGTTTGTTCTTCTTCTATCCTGCCGACGGACAGAGAAGCAGACAGACAGACAGACGGATGCAGGTTGTGGCGAAACGGACGATATATTTCTACCTAATAAGTAATAACAAGGGCACGGACGATTTGCACACCACACACACCATTATTGCTTTAGGTACTTCCCTGATGTTTAGAAATATACCTATATCTACCTACTGCTAATTTGTGCCGATTTTTCGATAAAACTAATTGCCAACACTAGGCGGCGTTCATGTAAACGGGCTATTCTGGAAAGGAAGTCGATCGTAATAAAGATAGCTGTACCTATTCCTTGCACTTGAACATTAGGCCTATGAAATGTTCTGCTACTGTTGCTGCTTACGCCTGCTTATAACTTAACTGGGTAATGTGTTAAATCTGTAACGAGAAGACGATTTCGCGATTAATGGACATAGTTAACTGATAATGGGACATAATGGGGCACCTTTATCCCTCTTGTGGGAATTGGATCGCATGACCAATTTATATTCTGGCCACCTCTGGCACTAGATAATCGTATATGTAATTACTATTAGAAGATAAATAGAAACATAAATATCTGCAAGAAAAAAAAAGATTGTAAATAAGAAGAAACAAGATATCACTGTGAAAATTTTGCGTAAGACAATAAATAGGTAGGTGTACCAACCTATAGTCTGTTCAACTGGATAACATGTTCAGATTATATGCGATATATCTATAGTCTGTACCTACGTCTCTGTCTGTCACTTCTTCACTATTATAAATAACCCATAAAAACTGTCAGCTATCCCCACGCACTCGGAAATCTGTCGACTGGATTTGTTAAGGACGAACACGCCCCCAGTGCTTCCGCCCCCCGTTTTTAAACTCCGCCCAGCTGTTTCGGATCCTGCTCAGAATAGCGTGACAACTCGTGGAGAATAGAACTTAAATGTTACGTCTGTCTGTCGAGTCTTTAAAATGTTGTTTTCTTTTTGGTGAAGATCTACGATTCGATTGATCGTGCCGCTTGTCGATACGTAATCTCAAAATACTGTGACCAAAGAAAGACAAAGTGATCAATAGTTGACCCAAAAAGACGCTCTTCTTTCAAGTGCTTATCTTTTTTTTTTGGGAACATGATTATGATTGTGATCTGTGGTGTTTGTGATAAGGATAACTGTTCGCTCCTGATTGTGTAATCAAGTGTTGGTGAAAATGGCGCTCTTAACATCGAACATGCTCCCTCAAGCGCTCCACTTTTCGAAGCCCTCAATCGAGCCTGCCGAATCCTCTATTTCGATGGACTCGAATGCCACATCGACAAACTATGACCGAGATCCTAGTTCTCCCTTGATCGATAACAGCAGTTGCTGTAGTAACGACACGATTTTGTCCGTCGGCAACGAGAACCCTCCAGTATCGGAAAATCTGAGCTTCAAGAACATCGAAAATCATCTAAATGCTATATCGCAGATAACAAACAGCACGCTGGAAAGTAGGGCACGTTGTCGGAGTCCTTCTAGTCCCATGAGTCAAAGACTGAGCCCGAGTAGTAGTCGACAAAGTCCTGTAAGTTTAGGCTTTAGTCCGAGCGGCCAAAGATTGAGTCCTAGTAACCACAGCTTTAGTCCTGCAAGTCACAGATTAAGTCCTGCCAGTATTAAATCGGTATCCGATGACGTCTCCTATCGGAACGGTGATTTTTTCGTTGAAAAGTCGAATCCGACGTCACCGATGGAATCCTGCTTCAGCAACCCCCTGTTCAAGGGTAGCATCTTCTCCCCAGCTAGTCCGAACAATCGCAGGCTCAGTTTTTCGAATCCCACGTCCCCGTCCGACACGTTAAGTCGAAGTCCTAAACCGCCCTCAGAAACTCATCATCAGTCTCACACGCTTTTTAAACCCGACCCTAACAAAAATAGTACACCGAATAACAACGATGCTAACGGGACTAGTCTCAAATTTTCGATCGATAACATTCTCAAAGCTGATTTTGGTAGAAGGATTACCGATCCGATCAATATTAAAAGAGCTAACAAGCCAAAAAGACCGGCTGTGACGGTCTCTTCGAGCAGTTTCGAAGATTCTTCTAAAAGTTCCGATCCTGTGGACCTCAGTAAAGCGGCGGAAAATTCGGTGAAATCTCCTGCGACCGAATCTGGAGAAAATGGGGGAAACAGCCAATGTTGTGGCCAGCGTGGGTTTACTGCACACGGTACAGCGACCGACCCAGTTCAGGTAGGAATCTTTAAAATAAACACCTACATACCTTTAAGGATATTTTTTTATAAACCTAATTAAAATAATCATGGGTGAATATATGTATACCTACGTAAGTGCTGCAATTTCTGTTTTAATTTGTCTAATCTAATGAGTAATTAATATGGACAATAAATGCTTAAAACTTATTAGCGGTTCTCCTCGATTTCGTAAAGCTTGGGGGTATCTAACAATAATATAATCCTGAAAATGTGTATTTCTTCTTTAAGATTAATAAGACAGTAGGTATCACATATCTATAAAAATCAATCACCCTGGAGCATTTAAAGGGCAGGGATAAGACATTAAGGGTAGGATAGTTATTTATAGGAAGTCAAGTGGAGGTTTCTTTGCAAACTTGTCTCCATAGAGATTAGTATTGTAAGGTCCTGATAGAAACACTAAAGTTTTCTTCAAAATGCTCTTTATATCCTTCTTCTTCTTCTGTTAAAAGATCCATCTAGGTAGGGTCAGGTGGGGTAATTGTGAACGATTTTGAAGCTCGATGTCCTATCTTAGATGAAGATTAAATTTAGGCGACTAGATGATTAATTTAAGTCTTTGTTTGGTTTTAAGTGAATTTCTGTTGTTAAATATGCAAATTCGGATTTTACTTAAGTTTACAATTACGCCTTCACTTATTAACGCAGTCGAAAACTTAGGGGGGTAAATGTGAACAATCATCTTGTTTGTACTGGCTTTATAAAGGTTTTTAATGGGGCAAAAGTGAACAATTCGCTTTCAAACGTAAATTCCAATGAAAATTATATTTATAAAGCAGTGTTCACAATTACCCCAAAAATTATATATTACATATGTAGAAATATTTTCAGTGTTTAACATAAAATATTGCGACACTCTTCCTCTGCTGTTTAGCGCCCTAAAGCATCCAACCGTCAAAAGTCAACCCCTCCGTGTCTGTAATTCCCATTAGTTGAAATAATCAAGAGTCCTATTTCATCGAAATAAAGAGCCTGTTTACAATTACCCCACCTGACCCTACATCCCCTAATGCTACTTACTATTAGGAGCTTGCTTAACAGCTAATAAATGTTCCAACAACCGATTTCTGTAGACATTTGTTGTCATTCTAGATTTCTTTGAAGAAGAATAAGATTCTTACATAAAACATTTTTATTTTACTTTGTTGTGGGTTTGAATTAAGTAAATTAATTAAGGAAATGCGCATTTAAAGAAATATTCATTTGTAGGTACATAAAGAAATATGACTGTAAGAGACTGTTTAAATATTGCAACTAATATAAAACCATGAAGTGCTCAAACATATGGTAGATACCTACTTATAGTTGTTCCTATAATTGATATTTAACCTAATAAACATGCGTCCCTATTTATGGTACCTACCCAGAAGTGATAGTTGGTATGTTGAACTATTAGAAACTTGATATGTCTCTTTCCTGATGTCCAATAATAATAATAACAGAGATCTGGATCGGTTTGCTCACATTTGATTTGATTAAACAGTCTCTTAAATGCCTAGGTATCGTATAGGTACATATATTTTGTTATTTCCATTTTAGAAAAGTTGCCTTTATTGTCAGTCAAGTCAGTCGAGTCGGAATAATTCTTAATTTAATAGCATTTTTGCTTTTTATGGTTGACCGGTGATGGTATCTTGTGTAATAGGTTCTGCGGCAAACAACTATCAATTATTCGTGATGGATGTACTCTTTAACTAATTACAGTAATTAATTTCAGGGAGAAATGATTCAAGCCGCCGCGTAGCGCGTACCACTTTTACGACTCCTATAAACAGTCTTATTTATTTTTTTATTCTTATTTGCCTTAATAGACATACCCATTATACATAGGTCCCTAGTAATGCAGTTGGAATATCAAATGATATGGTGTCATTCCCTAATTTGATAGATATCGCAGTCATTTTTGAGATTTAAGGGTTTTGAGGGTTAAAAAAATGATTCTAGTAGACCATGTTTTATAACGTGAGGTTCTCCCCCAAAAGAAGGCAATTTATGTTAAGGGGGTTGCAATAAGTGTCATATAGAGAATGAGACCTCACATGATGATGAGTTGGAGGGTGATACTACTACGTAGTGTAGGGGGCACATAAAAGCCTAGGAAATAAACTGGGCGAATGGGGAAAAATTTTTGTTTTCTAAAAATTTGCTGTACACGGAAAAAATAATATATTTAATGTGAATAAAATACACTTCATTCAAGAAAATCTTTGTTTCATATACACGCAAATAAATATTTTCTTAAATAAAGAGTTTAAAAGTTTTAATGGTAATCAAATGCTGCGTTTCATTTAAAAATATATACTTTCAGTTAAATACAGCAATGTTTGAAACGAAAAAAGAGTTTACTCACGAAAACCACAATATTTCTTCGTTAGAATAATGTATTCCTTTAAACAGAATATTTATCTACTGATTTCAACAATTTAGTTTTCTTAAAATAAGATTTGCGGGCTTGAAAAAAATAATTTTTTTCTTCAACACAAAAAACGGATGTTTCCATTTAAGATGGTACTTCTTCATAATGAACTCGATTAATATTTGAGTTTAAAGCGGTATATTTTTGTATTAAACATGAAACATTTTCATATTAAATTACAAAAATTTGTTTGAAAATTTAATTTTTTCTTAATTTTTTATTTTTAATAATAAAGCAATTTTACAAATCAATGGAATGGTATTATATAAATAAGATGTGATTATTGTAACATATCTTTATTGAACATAAAATAATAAAAGGTACAACGATACACACATGAACAATAGTATGAAAGGAACTAAAAAAAATTGCTTAAGACATTTTAGTGTTACGTATGATTCACCAGTAGGGAGTGTATGCATCATGACTGGAAAATGCGTCTTTTTATTTTTATCCATGATAAGAACTTTACTTCCATTTACTGATTCGACCTTATATAAGCTCTTTAATGTAACGTAGTGATTGCTCAAGTTTGCCATTTTGATAAGAAGTTGTTTAGTCCAAATGATTCCAGTAGCTGTAATATAAATTATTGTTTTTAATTTAAAATCAAAACTAGAAGTCTTGGTTTATCGATCAAACGATTCTCATCATAAAACAATCGACTTGCTAAAAGTGTAAATTTTCTATCATAGATAACCTTTTCTATACATATACAATCCACAATAAACGATTTTCAAATAGCAGTAGGTAGTAGCCATTTTTTCTTTATCGAGAGAAAGCGCGCTTACAAATTTTGCTAAACTGTAGACACCTACTGCTATTTAAAAAACAGTTTTATTTTACTACTACTTCGTTGAGGATTCGTTGTGGATAAAATTGATTTGTAGATATTTATGTACCTATATACAGCAGATAACGTGATACAGAATGAATTAAAAACTTAATTCTAATATTGCGGCTCTATTACATATTTACCATGCAAAATTTTTCATTATTTCATACTTCTATTTTAAATATAATTAATAAATAAATTCGTAGAAATTAAGTATTTTAATGGGTACTTACTTGCAAATGCTTCTCCAAATTCTCCAAAGCCAATTTTATTTAAAAATTCTTCCATTTTCTTATAAAAATATACCTCTGCTTTTTCAGAAAATTTTATTGTACACCAACAACTCACTTTACACTGATAGTTCTTTAACGTATGACGCAATATATTGAAAATCGAAACGGAAGACAAATATGGAGCTCATCAAAGCGTCACATATTTGTACTAAATAAAATGTTCTTTAAAATGAAATGATAATGCTTTATCGAAAGCAGAACTGTTTCGTTTCGAAGAAGTGCTTTATCCAATCCAGTTTTCGGCTACTTGAATAGAATTAATATTTTATTGTTTCAAAACAGAAATGCTTTAAAATTAAGAAATTACTTTTTGTTTAAACCATTCAAAAAGTTGTAGCAAAAAGAAACATTTTCATTCCAAGTAGTTCCTTGACTTGTTTTAAGAACAGAGTTAGTATTCGATCGAAACCTGTATAAATTTATTTCAAAAAAAAAATTCTTTCTTTAAACCAATTGCAGTAAGTAAATAAAAGTGTTGAAGGAAATATTCTTGTTTTCTTAACAGAAAGCAAAATAGTAAAAAGAAGTATTTATTTGTTTAAAAAGAGTAAATATCTTCAAAGCAATATATTTTCTTGTTTTAAAATAGTGTTTTTTTCTGTGTAGGTATAAGGACCCTATTATTATTATTAGTAGGTACTACTTATATAGGTAGATATTGTGGATATATGTTGGGTGCGAAGAAGTTCAAACAATAATACCGACAAATGTGTGGTTATTTATCAGTGTAAATGACTGTGCGAGTAGATACGAAATTAGATGCTGCAAATTGCATTAATTTGCCCAAGATTTATACGTTCGCAAATTAACGTGGATAAATCACGGGCACATGGCGTTTGATCTCGTGTAAGGTACGGAAAATTGTCCGACGTTTCTATGAGTTAGTCGTATGATGTGGTGCGTTATTATACGCTAATGAGACATTAGTGAAACAGGAAATGGTAGAGAGATAGTTAGGGGTGACGATTAAAAAATGAAAGGGGGGAGGGGGTCGGGACAACGAAGAATCCATCATCGTATAAAATCCTTTGTCTAAATGCACCAACTACGTATCTATAGGTATATTGTGGATGTAGATAAAACGAAGGGGGAAGAGAACTATGTGTAAACTGTTTGATTAATTTGACAATATTTCTTATAAATGTAGTTAATATTTTAGGGCACTCACTCTTCTTTATGAATGACCCATCTAATTTGATTTTTCCACATTACGACACTGTAATAATTTATAAGCAGACTGCAGCGTTCTAGATGCACACGAAAATTAACTTGAGAACTTCAAAAGACATAGTAGACCACCCCTGTGTGTTCACAGATCACTACTAGCCACGTAGATACGTTTTGCTTATTACTTTTTCGCTAAAGTCCTTGGGATTCCCCTACTGCCTCAATACCCTCTACTGTTAAGGGGTACTTAAACTCCTCTTCTTAATACATACCTAGTGACGCTCCTACCACATCACTTTTTAACTCTGGCTCTCATACTTCCCCTATTTTCAGATTAAAATGCAAACTGCTTGTAATAGCAGACCTTTACAATTTATTAGAGACGTTGACAGGATCAATAAAAAAATAAATGCAACTAGCTTTTGCGTAGGTATGTGTACAGAAAGTATAAAAATAAAAATTATAAAGTAAAATGAATTATTTATCTACATATTGATTAAATTTTATTATATGACAATATTTCTTATAAGTACCTAGACTTAATATTTAGGGAAACTAAATTTACTTTAGGTTCCTCCCACTGGCACTTTATTCCACTTTTACACAAAATATTTCAATAGAACATTGTAATAATTAATAATAAGACTCAGACATTTTAAATGCATACCAAAATCAGCTTGAGAACATCAAAAGACATAACTGAGTACCCCTCTCAGTTTCCAGATCACCACTGTCCACGTGGACATGTTCGTCTTATTAGCCTTTTGCTAAAGCACTCGGGATTCCCCTACTACCTCAATACCCCTTACTTTAAAGGGGTACATGAACTCCTCTTCTTAGTACATACCTACTGACGCTCCTACCACATCACTTTTTTAACTCTGGGTCTTATAATACTTCCCCTATTTTCAGATTAAAATGCAAACTGCTTGTAATAGCACACCTTTACAATTTATTAGAGACGTTGACAGGATCAATAAAAAAAATAAATGTAACTAGCTTTTGCGTAGGTATGTGTACAGAAAGTATAAAAATAAAAATTATAAAGTAAAATGAATTATTTATCTACATATTGATTAAATTTTATTATATGACAATATTTCTTATAAGTACCTAGACTTAATATTTAGGGAAACTAAATTTACTTTAGGTTCCTCCCACTGGCACTTTATTCCACTTTTACACAAAATATTTCAATAGAACATTGTAATAATTATATAAGACTTAGATATTTTAAATGCATACCAAAATCAGCTTGAGAACATCAAAAGACATAACTGAGTACCCCTCTCAGTTTCCAGATCACCACTGTCCACGTGGACATGTTCTCTTATTAGCCTTTTGCTAAAGCACTCGGGATTCCCCTACTACCTCAATACCCCTTACTTTAAAGGGGTACATAACTCCTCTTCTTAATACATACCTACTGACGCTCCTACCACATCACTTTTTTAACTCTGGGTCTTATAATACTTCCCCTATTTTCAGATTAAAATGCAAACTGCTTGTAATAGCAACCTTTACAATTATTAGAGACGTTGACAGGATCAATAAAATAAATAAATTAACTGCTTTTGCGTAGGTATGTGTACAGAAAGTATAAAAATAAAAATTATAAAGTAAAATGAATTATTTATCTACATATTGATTAAATTTTATTATATGACAATATTTCTTATAAGTACCTAGACTTAATATTTAGGGAAACTAAATTTACTTTAGGTTCCTCCCACTGGCACTTTATTCCACTTTACACAAAATATTTCAATAGAACATTGTAATAATTATAATAAGACTAGACATTTTAAATGCATACCAAAATCAGCTTGAGAACATCAAAAGACATAACTGAGTACCCCTCTCAGTTTCCAGTCACCACTGTCCACGTGGACATGTTCTCTTATTAGCCTTTTGCTAAAGCACTCGGGATTCCCCTACTACCTCAATACCCCTTACTTTAAAGGGGTACATAAACTCCTCTTCTTAGTACATACCTACTGACGCTCCTACCACATCACTTTTTTAACTCTGGGTCTTATAATACTTCCCCTATTTTCAGATTAAAATGCAAACTGCTTTAATAGACACCTTTAAATTTATTAGAGACGTTGACAGGATCAATAAAAAAAAAAAATGAACTAGCTTTTGCGTAGGTATGTGTACAGAAAGTATAAAAATAAAAATTAAAAGTAAAATGAATTATTTATCTACATATTGATTAAATTTTATTATATGACAATATTTCTTATAAGTACCTAGACTTAATATTTAGGGAAACTAAATTTACTTTAGGTTCCTCCCACTGGCCTTTATTCCACTTTTACACAAAATATTTCAATAGAACATTGTAATAATTAATAATAAGACTAGACATTTTAAATGCATACCAAAATCAGCTTGAGAACATCAAAAGACATAACTGAGTACCCCTCTCAGTTTCCAGTCACCACTGTCCACGTGGACATGTTCTTCTTATTAGCCTTTTGCTAAAGCACTCGGGATTCCCCTACTACCTCAATACCCCTTACTTTAAGGGGTACATAACTCCTCTTCTTATACATACCTACTGACGCTCCTACCACATCACTTTTTTAACTCTGGGTCTTATAATACTTCCCCTATTTTCAGATTAAAATGCAAACTGCTTTAATAGACACCTTTAAATTTATTAGAGACGTTGACAGGATCAATAAAAAAAAAAAATGAACTAGCTTTTGCGTAGGTATGTGTACAGAAAGTATAAAAATAAAAATTAAAAGTAAAATGAATTATTTATCTACATATTGATTAAATTTTATTATATGACAATATTTCTTATAAGTACCTAGACTTAATATTTAGGGAAACTAAATTTACTTTAGGTTCCTCCCACTGGCACTTTATTCCACTTTTACACAAAATATTTCAATAGAACATTGTAATAATTAATAATAAGACTCAGACATTTTAAATGCATACCAAAATCAGCTTGAGAACATCAAAAGACATAACTGAGTACCCCTCTCAGTTTCCAGATCACCACTGTCCACGTGGACATGTTCGTCTTATTAGCCTTTTGCTAAAGCACTCGGGATTCCCCTACTACCTCAATACCCCTTACTTTAAAGGGGTACATGAACTCCTCTTCTTAGTACATACCTACTGACGCTCCTACCACATCACTTTTTTAACTCTGGGTCTTATAATACTTCCCCTATTTTCAGATTAAAATGCAAACTGCTTGTAATAGCACACCTTTACAATTTATTAGAGACGTTGACAGGATCAATAAAAAAAATAAATGTAACTAGCTTTTGCGTAGGTATGTGTACAGAAAGTATAAAAATAAAAATTAAAAGTAAAATGAATTATTTATCTACATATTGATTAAATTTTATTATATGACAATATTCTTATAAGTACCTAGACTTAATATTTAGGGAAACTAAATTTACTTTAGGTTCCTCCCACTGGCACTTTATTCCACTTTTACACAAAATATTTCATAGAACATTGTAATAATTTATATTAAGACTTAGAATTTTAAATGCATACCAAAATCAGCTTGAGAACATCAAAAGACATAACTGAGTACCCCTCTCAGTTTCCAGTTCACCACTGTCCACGTGGACATGTTCTTCTTATTAGCCTTTTGCTAAAGCACTCGGGATTCCCCTACTACCTCAATACCCCTTACTTTAAAGGGGTACATAACTCCTCTTCTTATACATACCTACTGACGCTCCTACCACATCACTTTTTTAACTCTGGGTCTTATAATACTTCCCCTATTTTCAGATTAAAATGCAAACTGCTTTAATAGAACCTTTAAATTTTTAGAGACGTTGACAGGATCAATAAAAATAAATAACTGCTTTTGCGTAGGTATGTGTACAGAAAGTATAAAAATAAAATTAAAATAAATTGAATTATTTATCTACATATTGATTAAATTTTATTATATGACAATATTTCTTATAAGTACCTAGACTTAATATTTAGGGAAACTAAATTTACTTTAGGTTCCTCCCACTGGCCTTTATTCCACTTACACAAAATATTTCAATAGAACATTGTAATAATTATATAAGACTAGACATTTTAAATCATACCAAAATCAGCTTGAGAACATCAAAAGACATAACTGAGTACCCCTCTCAGTTTCCAGTCACCACTGTCCACGTGGACATGTTCTCTTATTAGCCTTTTGCTAAAGCACTCGGGATTCCCCTACTACCTCAATACCCCTTACTTTAAAGGGTACATAACTCCTCTTCTTATACATACCTACTGACGCTCCTACCACATCACTTTTTTAACTCTGGGTCTTATAATACTTCCCCTATTTTCAGATTAAAATGCAAACTGCTTTAATAGACACCTTTAAATTTATTAGAGACGTTGACAGGATCAATAAAAAAATAAATGCAACTAGCTTTTGCGTAGGTATGTGTACAGAAAGTATAAAAATTGAAATTAAAAGGTAAATTGAATTATTTATCTACATATTGATTAAATTTTATTATATGACAATATTTCTTATAAGTACCTAGACTTAATATTTAGGGAAACTAAATTTACTTTAGGTTCCTCCCACTGGCACTTTATTCCACTTTTACACAAAATATTTCAATAGAACATTGTAATAATTTATATTAAGACTTAGACATTTTAAATGCATACCAAAATCAGCTTGAGAACATCAAAAGACATAACTGAGTACCCCTCTCAGTTTCCAGTTCACCACTGTCCACGTGGACATGTTCTTCTTATTAGCCTTTTGCTAAAGCACTCGGGATTCCCCTACTACCTCAATACCCCTTACTTTAAAGGGGTACATAAACTCCTCTTCTTAATACATACCTACTGACGCTCCTACCACATCACTTTTTTAACTCTGGGTCTTATAATACTTCCCCTATTTTCAGATTAAAATGCAAACTGCTTATAATAGCACACCTTTATAATTTATTAGAGACGTTGACAGGATCAATAAAAAAATAAATGCAACTAGCTTTTGCGTAGGTATGTGTACAGAAAGTATAAAAATAGAAATTAAAATTAAATTGAATTATTTATCTACATATTGATTAAATTTTATTATATGACAATATTTCTTATAAGTACCTAGACTTAATATTTAGGGAAACTAAATTTACTTTAGGTTCCTCCCACTGGCACTTTATTCCACTTTTACACAAAATATTTCGATAGAACATTGTAATAATTTATATTAAGACTTAGACATTTTAAATGCATACCAAAATCAGCTTGAGAACAGCAACAGACATAACTGACCACCCCTCTCAGTTTCCAGACCACCACTGGCCACGTAGACAAGTTTTTCTTATTAGCCTTTCGCTAAAGCACATGGGATTCCCCTACTACCTCAATACCCCTTACTTTAAAGGGGTACATTAACTCCTCTTCTTAATACATACCTACTGACGCTCCTACCACATCACTTTTACAGTTACAATAAATGTAACTGGCTTATACAAAATAGAAAAAAGGTATTTAAAAATAAATTGAATTATTTGCATATTGATTAATAAATTTGTGCATGTGTTATAAAATCTGTAGACTATATTAATACTAAATAATTTAGAGTTTAGATTTGAACCTGTATATTTGTGCATGTGTGATGTTAGGACACTAGTGTGTGTTTGTCATCTAAAGTCAATTAAAATATCGCAAGAATTATGGTTTGACAGCATAATATTGCAATCGGTTGCGAGTAGGTAACTAACTACATAACTGCCTTCGCTTTGCCAGGTTTCAATTTTCTCTGAAAGTGTATTTATATATAAGTACCTAATACGTGTGCCTATAATAGGCCGTTTTCTTCTACGTGTAAATCGTTTCCTTAATGGAATAACATACGGCACATATTTTGTAAATTAATAAGGAATAATATTAAACTGACACCGAAAGAGTGAGCTAAATGATTTAGGACACGATACCCTCGGGGGGTTTAGGTAGATACCTATTTATTATAGATATCTATTGACTGACTTGATTGTATGAGGAATTAATTTTTTAATAGGTACCTATGTATAAGTAACTATATTAATAAATAAATAAATAGTTCTTCGGTGGGTGGGATGGATTTTAATAATAAAATAGATTGAGGTAATATGTAGGTAGGTAAATCAGGTTCCTAAAAAATTGAGTAAATTTTTAAAAACGTTTCGACATTCTCAATGAATATTGATTATGAAATTACTTGTCTGCTGTAATTGATTTCGGTATTTTAGGTATGTAGATGGTTAATTAAGCCTGAAAATGAAATGTTTTAATTGGACAGCATCTAATTAATTATAGCCTGTAAAAAATACCTTATCCATGCAATATTAAAGTTATCAAAAATTATTTTTGCTCATGGGAGGTCTTTATAGTTACCTATTGGAGCAATGTAAAGTTCTTGCTCATTATTATTAATAGTGTTCAAGTTTTATTGTATTAATGATTTTTATCTGTGGTATCTGATTAGGTAGGAAGGTATTTATTTATACCTATAGTAATTTATTGTTAAGAAGAATGTAGCAAAAATTGATTTCTTCCATAATTGTCGTTATCGTTCATCAGAATTCGAAATTCGTGACCGTTACACTGTTGTTAGTAACAATTCAGGAAGCACATAATTAGTTTCACCAATCGCTTTATCTAACAAGGATAAATCGCGATTTAAAGCTCAATTGCTTTTGTGCTCATTACAACTCGAAATGTTATATCTTATACTTAGGTATAACTATACATATAATATGTACTTTGATTATATATTTTAAAAATATTTGGGATTTTTACGTTTCACTTGCTTTTCCCAAAAATTGTTTTCTGGAGCAAAAAATATTCCTGCAGGAATAAAAAGTAAGTACATATTGTAATATTTAGTTAGTGGATTTAATTAAATATTTCAAAAATTTACTGATTTTGATGTACATATCCTGCAGGATTTTTAATCCCGTAAATCCCCCATCTGAACATCCATTTATCTCTTTGTATTGTGTTCCAACATCTACATACATACATACATACATAAATATCACAAA
This sequence comes from Agrilus mali, assembly GCA_029378335.1. Lineage (NCBI taxonomy): Eukaryota > Metazoa > Arthropoda > Insecta > Coleoptera > Buprestidae > Agrilus > Agrilus mali. The sequence goes on along the minus strand of CM055655.1, from coordinate 2,196,167 downwards.
AGGACTCCTCTCAGTCATTGTGATCAGAAATCGTCGCTGTAGCTAATCTGAAGCAAGGATAATGTCCCTGAATTTATTCAAATTAACATCTGTGTTCGGTACCTACTTTCTATATATGTATGTGTTTATGTGTGATACGTAAACGCATTTGCTCCTTTTGCTCACCTTAATGGGGTATCTCGATTAAGTATATTATTATACGTATGTATTATCTATTTATCTCTCTGCTTGTGCTACCTCTCCCCATTTACGAAAAGTGTCGCCTTTGTGCTGATGCCACGTAAGGGTGGTTTTTGTTAGACTGGTAATAACGTGCGCAACTGTTGAGGGGATTCGCAGTCAATGGGGGTTTTGACGCGTGAACATTATGGCTGTGGTGGTGGTGGTTTGAATGGGCTGTTGTGAAAACACTTTTTCTTTCTTTCTACTTTGGTGGTAGGTAGGTATATATATACGTAGGATATATAAATAGCTAGTTGATTTTTGTATTGTTGGTCACTATTCTTTGTTTCTTTATTTACACAAGTGATAGCTTTTCGCCTTTGTCAATTTTTATGTTATCGTAGGATGTAATAATGTGAAAAAATTTTTATGACTGATACAGGAATATGTTTACAGTAGATACAAATGTTTTGAAAAGATAAACTTTTAGTTGTAGAATTAAAGACTGAAAGCTGAAAAAGTTAGAGATTCTCAGATTAAAAGTCGGGAAAGTTCAAAAAATTCTTAGGCTAAAAGTTTGTAAAGTTGAGGCTTTCCAGACCAAAAGCCGAAAAGTTTGGGGTTCCCTAATTTAAAGTTTGGAAGATAAAGGAATCTCAGGTGGATTATAAAATTATGAGTTTGAAAAGTGTTAGGAATTTCTGGTTGAATATTAGAGAAGTTACAAATTTTAAATTAACAGTTTCCAAAGTTAAGAAAGCTTGGAATGTTACGAAATCTCAGGTTAGAAAGTTAGGGGTTCTTGAGTTAAATGTTTCAAAAGTTATTGAAAGTCAGACCAAATGCTGGAAAAGTTGGTAATACTCAGTAGGTCAGGTTGAAAATTTAAGGATTCGCTCGCTGGATGGAAACTAAAAAAGTTTGGAAGGATTTGCAGGGAATCTCAGGTTGAAAGCGAGAGAAGTTAGAATTCTCAGATTAACAGTTTCGAAAGTTAACAAATCTGAGGATAATTTTTAGAAAAGTAAAGAATTCTCAAATTTAAAGTTTGAAAAGTTAGAAAATCTCAGACTTATTGTAGGAATAGTTAAGGATTTTCAAGTTAAAGGTTTGGAAATTTAAGAAATCTCAGACTGAAAACTTAAAACTTTTAGGATTCTCAATTTAAACTTTGGAATGTTATGGAATCTCAGCCTTTAAGCTGGAAGAGTTAGAAACTCTGTTACGAGTTTGGAAAGTAAGGAATTCTCCGGTGGAATTCTGGAAAAGAATTAAATGTCTAAAGATGGAAGAGTTTAAAATTAGGAAAGTTAAAGATTCATAAGCTAAAAAAGTTTGAAATATCAAGGATTCTCAGGTAGAAAGTTAGGGATACTCAGATTAATTGTTTGGAAAGCTGAGAAATTTCAGGCTAATCGCTGAAAACTGTGTAGATACTCAAATTAAAAGACTGAAATGTTAGGGCATCTCAGGCTAAATCTAGGAAAAGTAAGAGATACTCAGATTAAATGTTTAGAAAGTTAAGGAATATCACTCTAAATGCTGAAAAATGCAGTGATGCTCAGATTAAATGCTTACAATATTATGGGATCTCAGTTATAGTGCTGAAAGAGTTAGGGATAGTTAGACTACATGTTTGGAAAGTTGTGGAATTTCAGGCTAATGCTAAAATTTCTAGGAATTCTCAGATTTAAAGTCTAAGTTAAGGATTCTAGGGTGGAAAAAGATTTGGATGATTAAGAATTTTTTAGCGGAAAGCAGGAAAGTTAGGAATACTCAGATTAACTGTTTGGAAAGTTGAGAAATTTCAGGTTAATCGCTGAAAACTGTGTAGATACTCAAATTAAAAGTCTGAAATATTAGGGGATCTCAGGCTAAATCTAGGAAAAGTAAGAGATACTCAGATTAAATGTTTAGAAAGTTAAGGAATATCACTCTAAATGCTGAAAAATGCAGTGATGCTCAGATTAAATGCTTACAATATTATGGAATCTCAGTTAAAGTGCTGAAAGAGTTAGAGATAGATACTTAGACTACATGTTTGGAAAGTTGTGGAATTTCAGGCTAAATGCTGAAAACTATAGGAATTCTCAGATCTAAAGTCTAAGTTAAGGATTCTAGGGTGGAAAAAGATTTGGATGATTAAGAATTTTTTAGCGGAAAGCTGGAAAGTTGGAATACTCAGATTAACTGTTTGGAAAATTGAGAAATTTCAGGTTAATCGCTGAAAACTGTGTAGATACTCAAATTAAAAGTCTGAAATATTAGGGCATCTCAGGCTAAATCTAGGAAAAGTAAGAGATACTCAGATTAAATGTTTAGAAAGTTAAGGAATATCACTCTAAATGCTGAAAAATGCAGTGATGCTCAGATTAAATGCTTACAATATTATGGAATCTCAGTTAAAGTGCTGAAAGAGTTAGAGATAGATACTTAGACTACATGTTTGGAAAGTTGTGGAATTTCAGGCTAAATGCTGAAAACTATAGGAATTCTCAGATCTAAAGTCTAAGTTAAGGATTCTAGGGTGGAAAAAGATTTGGATGATTAAGAATTTTTTAGCGGAAAGCTGGAAAGTTAGGAATACTCAGATTAACTGTTTGGAAAATTGAGAAATTTCAGGTTAATCGCTGAAAACTGTGTAGATACTCAAATTAAAAGTCTGAAATATTAGGGAATCTCAGGCTAAATCTAGGAAAAATAAGAGATACTCAGATTAAATGTTTAGAAAGTTAAGGAATCTCACTCTAAATGCTGAAAAATGAGTGATGCTCAGATTAACACCTGGGAAAGTTAGACAATTTTAAGTTGTGGGAATTAGCTGGCAAAAGTTAGGAAAATTGTTAAAAGTGGTTATTAATGACATTTAGATACTTTAGATCTACTTGTTTGAAACAAATTGATGGAATTTCAGGTAATCTGCTAAAATTTCGTTAGGAAGTCTCAATTTAAAGTCTGAAGTTAGGGGATTCTAGGTGGGATAAACTGGAATAATTAAGAGATACGTTAATTTAGAGAGAAAGAAAAACGGAAAGTGCTGAAAAATAGGTGCTCAGATTAACTGTTGACAAATTGAGAAATTCAGGTTAAAGTGCTGAAAGATGTGTAGAATCAAACTTAAAAGTCTGAAATATTGGGATCTCAGGCTAAATCTAGAAAAGTAAGAGATACTCAGATTAAATGTTTAGAGTTAAGGATTCTAAGGGTGGAAAGATTGATACTTAAAATTTTAGGAACAGTGAAAGTCTAGGAATATAGATTACTGTTTGGAAAATTGGAAATTTCAGGTTAATGCTAAAATGTGTGATGCTCAGATTAAATGCTTACAATATTATGGAATCTCAGGTTAAAGTGCTGAAAGAGTTAGAGATAGATACTTAGATTACATGTTTGGAAAGTTGTGGAATTTCAGGCTAAATGCTGAAAACTATAGGAATTCTCAGATCTAAAGTCTAAGTTAAGGATTCTAGGGTGGAAAAAGATTTGGATGATTAAGAATTTTTTAGCGGAAAGCTGGAAAGTTTGGAATACTCAGATTAACTGTTTGGAAAATTGAGAAATTTCAGGTTAATCGCTGAAAACTGTGTAGATACTCAAATTAAAAGTCTGAAATATTAGGGAATCTCAGGCTAAATCTAGGAAAAGTAAGAGATACTCAGATTAAATGTTTAGAAAGTTAGAATTTCAGGTTAATGCTAAAATTGTAGATCTCAAATTAAATCTAAATATTAGGATCTCAGTAAATCTAAAAAGTAAGGATATAGATTAAATGTTTAGAAAGTTGGAATTTCAAATGCTAAAAATGAGTGATGCTCAGATTAAATGCTTACAATATTATGGAATCTCAGTTAAAGTGCTGAAAGAGTTAGAGATAGATACTTAGACTACATGTTTGGAAAGTTGTGGAATTTCAGGCTAAATGCTGAAAACTATAGGAATTCTCAGATCTAAAGTCTAAGTTAAGGATTCTAGGGTGGAAAAAGATTTGGATGATTAAGAATTTTTTAGCGGAAAGCTGGAAAGTTAGGAATACTCAGATTAACTGTTTGGAAAATTGAGAAATTTCAGGTTAATCGCTGAAAACTGTGTAGATACTCAAATTAAAAGTCTGAAATATTAGGGGATCTCAGGCTAAATCTAGGAAAAGTAAGAGATACTCAGATTAAATGTTTAGAAAGTTAAGGAATATCACTCTAAATGCTAAAAATTGTAGTGATGCTCAGATTAAATACTTAAAATATTATGGAATCTCAGTTAAAGTGCTAAAAGAGTTAGGGATAGTTAGACTACATGTTTAGAAAGTTGTGGAATTTCAGGCTAAGTGCTGAAAAATGTAGTGATGCTCAGATTAAATGCTTACAATATTATGGAATCTCGGTTAAAGTGCTGAAAGAGTTAGAGATAGATACTTAGATTACATGTTTGGAAAGTTGTGGAATTTCAGGCTAAATGCTGAAAATTCTAGGAATTCTCAGATTTAAAGGCCAAGTTAAGGATTCTAGAGTGGAAAAAGATTTAGATAATTAAGAATTTTTCAGCGGAGAGCTGGAAAAGTTAAATCTTGTGAAATTCAGGCTGAAAACTGGAAAGCAATTGATGGAAACGTTAAGAACTTTGAGGCTAAAGACTAGTAAGTTTCTGGTTGAAAATTGAATGAATGAAGGATATGCAGACTAACACCTGGGAAAGTTAGACATTTTTATGTTTGAAGCTGGAAAAGTTAGGAAAATTTTTAAAAGTGGTTATTAATGACCATTTAAGAAGCGTTTTGTGATCACTTTTGCTGCTTAGCATACAACCAACTAACAACCTAATGGACATTTTTCAATTCTCTAAAAATTTTTCCATTGAGTGAAGGTCGTTCTTTCAAAGCTTTTGCTTGCAAGTCTGGGTGACTTTTACCGGTGAGGATTTAACACCTCGGAATTACATATTGACACCCGAACCAGGCGATACGTAGGTAATTCGAGAGAGAAAGAAAAACGAGAACAAGTGGCGTGAAAATAGGTGCTCTGTTATGCGTGCTCGCGCTCGTGTTTGTGTGTAAAATGTGTCGTGGTGTGTGTGCGCATCGAACAAAACAAAAGCAACAAAAGCATGCAAATTGATTGCGCGCCGAGTCATATTAGATTATTTATCGAGAGCGCTTTGTCAGAAACTATGTACGTATGTACATACATACATGTAAATATGTGCGTGTGTAAAAGTGTAAAGGTGCTCCGAAATAAGGTGTGAGAGGGAGAGAGACGGAGAGGGAATGTGCGGCATTTATCTCGTCACATTGTCGGGACCACCCACAATCGGCAAGTGCTTAAATACCTTAACACCTTAATTCTATTCGAAAATGTACACACACATATCTATAGGTACATAATATATGTGTTACACAACCACTGCAGCAGTGGGACTCGTTCTTCGGACCCCACAACCGCTCAATATTTATAGCACATCAAAGTGGCACCGGGATCGAAAATAGAATTACGTTAAGCCCACATAATATCACCGACCGGTACAAATATTAAATATAACTTCAAAAAGACCACTCGGTATTACCTACCGTGCGTATCCTACCTGACAAAACGTTTCGCTGATGATGCTCTCCAAAACTAAATAACTCGAGCAGCTACATCTCTATCTATAACTGAATAAATACTAAGTAACTACAAATTATGAATATAATTATACGTATGGTGTTGTTTTGTTTCGATTGTTCTTGTTTTGTTTGTTTCCTGTTTCCTTCGGCGCGGAGTGTTGTGTGTTGTTTAGTTGTTGCAGGAAATTGCCTGACACTTTCGGAAGAAGGAGTAGTAGAGACGCTGTCTGTCTGGCTGGCTAGTCGTTTCGACTCGTGTCAGATTTCCCCGTGCTCGGTGACAGAGAGAAATTTAAAGAATGCCAATGCAGCAGGAACGTTGATGGAAAAGAGACTCGGTTCGTGTTCGGAAAACATGATTTTTACGTGGCCCCCATCAGCCCTTTTTCGATACGAATTCCTTTTCTTTTTATGCGCCTCTCCGGCTGGCTGATGATGGTCTCTTGGTAACAATAGATACCAAATGAACTTTTTACTTTCTTACTGTGAAGATTGAACTTCATATTAATTTGTGACCTGATTGATGAATGAGTAATAATTAATTTATTGAAAGTATTCCAGAAACTTATGATCTGTGGCAGGGCTCGATTTACAGGAAATAATTTTGGAATGTTACGTAATTTCACGCAAAATGATCAAAAAGTTAGGGATACTTAAATTAAAATTTAAAAATGTAGTCAGTATTGAGTTGAAACGTTAAAAAGTTTCGGATTCTCAGATTCAAAGCTTAGAAATTAATTTAAGGAATCTCAGGAACAATTTAGGAATTCTCAGGTTGAAAAGTTAGGTATACAATCTTAGGCTAAATGCTGGAAAAGTTTGAGGTACTTAGTTTAATAGTTTGGAAAATTAAAATTCTCGTGCCGAAAGTTAAGGATACTTAGTCAAATTTTTTTCAAGTTAAGGAATTTTCAGCTAAATGTTAAATAAGTTAAGAACACTCCGATTGAAAAAAAAGCCTGGAATAGTTAGAAATTCTTAGATCTAAGGCTTGTAATATTGGAAAATCTTTGGTTAAACGCTAAAAAGTTTGTGACACTTGGAAAAAATTTAAAAGTTTAACCTAAAAGGTGGAAAATTAGAGAATTTAATCTTTAAAGCTTGGAAAATTAAGGAAACTCAGATTGAAAGCTACTAAGGATTTTTAGGTGAAAATTTGGAAAGTTAAATAATTTTATGCTGAAGGGTGGAGTAGTTTGAAATAATGAGTTTAATAGCTTGGAAAGTTAAGGATCATTATGTTGAAAGTTGGCAAAGTTAGATAGATATCCACTTAGTCAAAAATTTTTGAAGTATTTAACGGAATTCCAGGCTAAATGTTAAATAAGTTAAGAACATTCAGATTAAACTTCAAAAAGGTATGAAATGTCAAGTTGAAAGGTAGAAAAGTTAGTGATTCTTAGATTAAAAGTTTGAAATGTTGATGAATCTTAGGCTAAACGCTAAAAAAGTTTGTGATACTTAGAAAAAATTTAAAAAGACAAACAAGTTCAAACTAAAAGGTGGAAAATTAGAGAATTTAAGCTTTAAAGCTTGGAAAGTTAAGGAAACTCGGATTGAAAGTTGGTAACAGTTAGGGATTTTCAGGTGAAAATTTGGAAAGTTAAGTACAATCTTATTCTGAATGGTGGAGTAGTTTGAGAAAACGAGTTTAATAGCTTGGAAAGTTAAGGATCATCGTGTTGAAAGTTGGCAAAGTTAGATAGATATGCACTTAGTCAAAACTTTTTGAACTAAAGTAATTCCAGGCTAAATGATAAATAATTTAAGAATATTCAGATTAAAACTCAAAAAGGTATGAAATGTCAAGTTGAAAGGTAGAAAAGTTAGTGATTCTTAGATTTAAAGTTTTAAATGTTGATGAATCTTAGGCTAAACGCTAAAAAAGTTTGTGATACTTAAAAAAAATTTAAAAAGAAAAGCAAAAGTTAGAGATTTTCAAATTTAAAGCTTGAAAAGTTAAGAAAATTCAAATTGGAATCTAATAAAAGTTAGGGATTCTCAGGTTCAGAAAGTTAAGGAACCCTATTTGTTTAGATAGGGGGGCGTTCATAAAATACGTTCGCATACAAGGGGGGAGGGGCTGAGTGTGACAAGATGTGACAAGGGGGGACGGGGGGTCTACGGCAACGTGACGTTCGCTGTTAATAAAAAATTTTTACTGAAGTTTTACAGAATCCTTGGACTTCTGATAAATAGAAATATTATTTATTTGTTCGTTCCAAAAGATATTTATTTATATTTATATTTAGAATTTATCATGTTCAAGGGGGGGGGTTCAGTTTTTTTGTGACGTAATATTATAGGGGGTCACAAAAAGTGTGACACAACTTGACAACGGGGAGGAGGGGGTCAAAAAAAATCTAATTTTAGCATGACGTATTTTATGAACAGCCCCTAGGTAGAAATAGCCTTAGCCTAATTAAAAATGTTTGAGAGTTGCATACAGGATGATAAAATTACTTTTTGTACTTTTTATGTTTTAATTACTTGCTCAAAATAAATTAAATTTCGTTTGATGAAGCTGTAAAGCAAAGCATATGACGGAAAGAAATATTTTTTTTTTAAAACTTCACTAAGTCGAATTTTTCACATCTTTCTCCTACAATTAGATACTTATTTATTGCATATGGTTTATATTTTATGAAATAAACATTTATTTAATAATTTTTTTACCTATAAATTATAATAACTAACAATTAAGGTAAAATATTTGAGAGCATATTTTTTAAATGCAGTAATGGGCCTAATGATAATTAAATCCGGCCCTGAGCTGTGATGCTGTGAAACGCGCGAGGATGTTTAGAGGCGGAGACTATATACATGAAATTTTGAAACCCATATGGTACATTTTTGGGGTTGGTTTTTTTAACTTTCAATTTTATGAACTTGTTTTCTAATGATATGAAGATACCTACAAGTGGAATATATTTACTAATACAGAGGCGGGTTTGTTTTAGTGTGGCCCACTAAACATTAAGTTTAACTAACACTTTAAAATACCTACATAATGTAGAAATAATGGTGTTGCTTTGCAACAATGGGGTTTTTGCGTTTAACAATTTACCTATGTACTTACCTCTCTACCAAGGTCTCGTCGTCTCGTCCACCTCTGCACGACACAATGCTCCATTATGTTGAGTCATGTAGGTGCTTTTACCTATTGTTTCTTTCCGCTTAATAGCGATTGTTCGAAACGTTCATTTGACTCTAAAATTTTACTTAAAATCGTTAGCGGTTGCATTAATGATAAACCTCGTCTGCCAAAAAAAAAATAGCGTGACTTTTACTACATCACATGTTCTTCTACAGCTTATCTTGCAAAACTTTATGGGAATTTGTGAAGAATTAATGGTACTATAAATTTTACTTCATTCGGATTTTTGTTATAAGTAGATAGTAAATTCTATGATTACTTTAAGTCTGGACGATTTTTTATCCTTTTAATTTTATTATCCAACAGTTTTAGTAGGTAACCCTTTAGGAAAATATGATGGAAAATCTTAAGAAAAATATTTGGGTCATTTATTATTTGGAACACACAGTTTTTTTTTGTTCTCGTTAGTTTTGGCCCTAAGGTCGAATTACAAGAAGTTTCCCACGAGCTCAACTATCTGTCAATAATTTAGGAAAGTATCTCATAAAAACGACGGTCTATTGGCATCGGCTAGGTACCATTGGTGACCATTGACATGTAAAGACGTAGTACCCAATAAAAGACGACATAAAATTTTACGCTCTTGACTTATTTGTTACCTTTAATTATTCGTATTCTTCTAAATTATAAATGGGCATTTGCTTGAAAAAATATTGCCAAATAAACTGTAAAAGCTATAAATTTGTACCTGCATCATGAATCTTAAAATTAGAGTTACCTATAAATTTGGTTTATATCTCTATTTATATTTCTTTATATCATTATTAATAAGGATAATAAAAATCAGGACCAGATTTAACGGTCATGGGATTTGGTAATTTAAAAAACTGCACTTTTATAATATTTTACATTAATTGTTAGGTACTACATTCATATGAATTTATAGGTTGAAACTATAATTAAATAAATATCTTTTTCACAAAATATACCATAAATAAGTATTTGTAAGAGACAAATCTTTTTAAAATTAAATAAAGATAAAATATTGAATATCAAATCATTTTAAACTTTGTCGTTTTTGATTCTTTTTTTCAGATTAATTTAATTTTTTTCCATCATGCGTTTTACTTATAGCTTCATCAAACGAAATTTAATTTATCTTGAGCAACTTTTTACACGTATCTATAGCAAGCTAGCACGACAAGTTATTTTTCCGATTTCTGACTTGCACTGTAGTTTGTCGCTAATGTGTTACCAAATCCAAAAATTTGTCGATCGTGCCATTTAGCCATAATCAGCTGGTATGCTGGTTTGATATCATCAACTACACATAGCGTATCTAAAAAAGGAAATGTCGCAGGATATTACTGTTAAGGCCATAATTTGTCGCTGAAAGATGACACATTCAACGAATTTGTCGCTAGTCTTATCTCCAGCTGATATCTAAGCGAAAAACTGCTGGAAAACTATCAAACAATTAATCAAGGAGTTCTTTGTTACATTTGTTTTAAGGGATCGGATTTATTTACCAATTTAAACACGTTACTTTTCGAGAGTTTGATGACTTTCCAGTAGTTTTTCGCTTATCAGCTGGAGATTAGACTAGCGACAAATTCGTTGAATGTGTCATCTCTCAGCGACAAATTATGGCCTTAACAGTAATATCCTGTGACATTTCCTTTTTTAGATACGTGATGTGTAGTTGATGATATCACACCAGCATACCAGCTGATTATGGCTAAACGGCACGAGCGACAAATTTTTGGATTTGGTAACAAATTAGCGACAAATTACAGTGCAAGTCAGAAATCGGAAAAATAACTTTGTCGTAATTTTTACCATCCTGTATTTTAATTATCTTGGGGCGAATTGTAACTACCCAAATAAATACTTTTCTGTATGATCCTGTAAAATATATATCTATCCCTATCAAACAAACAAAATAACCGAGGATAAAAGCAATTGTATTGTATCCAAAACATATCTAATAACGCAGTCCGGCCCTGAAAAAAATTGACAGTAGACGGTACCTATTTAAATAATCAAAAATGATCCTCTTTAGCAGTATTTTAAAAAAAAAAGCCCGTCGAAATCCGCAACTACCTAAATGTCTTGCAGTTAATTCGCTGATCCCATGGGTCAGCCATTGTTTGTTTATCACATTTTTCCTTTTTGTGGTATCTTTAAATGAGGCCTTTGATGGGGTTCCTTGAAAGTTTCTAATGATTGACGGTGTATGTATGTGGGGAATTCGTTGGTTAATTTGCGTTTCCCGTAAAGACGGGCGCCGCTGGTATCGAGTCGCGAGTCGCGGCTTCCATGGCTGGACCACCCAAGTCGCTATGAATGAATACGGCATAGCAACCCACGGCCAACACTGATGAATTGTGATCTCACTGATCTGGCCTGACGTTTACTCCTCAACCTAACCCCAGCGACTCGTTTGTGGCAGATAATATCTGGTGGGTACTCAAACGGAGAAAGGACAACGATTATTTTCGGTGGATCATTACTCGGGGAATGCAAATAAGGAATTCGTTTTATTTTATTGCAATCGTAAAACCGATTTACAATGCTGTTCCACGCTTTTCTTCGGGGCGGATTTTATCGGCAAAAATTGCTTAATTGTCAATTCCATCCAGTCACGACAAAATAAACACAAAAATCCATCTCTTATTATTCATCCTATAAGGGGACACACAAATTGTCCTCCTATTACTTCACACTGCCAATATTTATCTTGGAAAATTCAGGAAAACTTCCCTCGAAAGAAATGAATGTGTTGCCAAGAAGAGATTTCCACCATCCACTAGACTAATGTTAAGTTGCACCAGGGTATTAGAGTGCTCTTCAGTAACCATTTTTGATTTCCTTTTTAATTTTTAATTGATTTCGCCTGTACGTAGGAACGTCATTGCTGCGTTAAGGTGGAGGGAAGTTCTTCTCTATTGCTGTGGCATGGATGGCGTGCCGTGTCGTTAGCGGACTGTAATGTACGTACAAGATTGTAAAAAGCTATCTCACTATGCCATGTTAATCTCTGTCATTAAGGGAAACCCACGCAAACGATTACAATAAAACAAGAGACCACCTGCAAAAATCCCCGTCGTTTTGCCATCAAGATACCGATCGTTTAATAACACAATGTAAATAGATGCTTTTTAGTCGGATGCCTAAATGTCAAGGAGTCACTGACATATTACGGTTGCCGGATGAGTTATGAGCCTTGCCTGACTAACTGACTGACTGACTGACTGACTGACTGACTGACTGACTGACGGGATTTTTCGGATCTTTTTTTAACCAAAACGTACGAATGTACGTTGATTACATAGTAAATATTAAGTAATTGGGAAAATTGAAGAAACAAGGACACGAGGACCTCACCAAGAGATTAACTCCAACTTTTGGTTTCATTTTTAGAGTATTATCTACTTAATTGTTTGTGAATATTTTTTTCCTGAGGATTTATTGAATTTTTAAGGGTGCTTAACACTGAGAGGGTGGGTCGGGTCGGGTCTTCCTTAAGGAGCCTTAACTTTTACATACATTCTCTTGAGTATGTTTATATAATAGTTATTGTTACCATCTTTTCATCTCCATGGCTGTTATTACAACACTATTTTGTTTTTTTTTGTCCGTCCTGGGAATTGAGCCCGCGACTTTGAGCGCCCTAGTAAGTTGCGTTAACCACTCGGCCGTTCCACTGCACCTACTAATGTAATATAAAAAATCATTTTGTACTGCATTTGTAGACGTTAATACAATTTATGTAGTTTTCCAAGTTCGTTCAAACTTGTTATTTGTGCGTGCTTTTGTTGTTCCCTTCAAAAAGATATAACAAGTAAATCATCATTAAATTAACGACCAATCAATGGTTATAACTCTCAATTTCTTTGATAATCATACGCGCTGATTTATGGTGTCCATTAACATGTAGAGGATATTGAAGAACCGCTTACATAGGTACTAGTTTTTAGTCGCTTGTACGGGAAGTTTCTTGGTCGGTTAATAATCGTCTTATTTTGAAGTGGAGTAGACGTAATAATATTCGAACCCATGTTGTTTTTAGATAATAGGGGTAATTATTTTTTTAATTTTAATACAGAAATTAGATTTTAGTATTTAATCAAGTAGGTTTGGCACAATTACAATGGTGTATTTTTTTTTGTTATTCTCATCAGTCATGGCCCACATTTCGGATTACGTATTAGCCAATAGATATAGAGGTATAGGTAACAGAAAACATCGTCAGTTTTATTTTAAAATAATATTACAGAAACATAGAAATTTAGTTTCGTTTGTAGCAACATAACGGATACCCTCTACGTACGTATGTATTAAATTAAATTAATTTATTATTCAACGTGTTTTTTGCCCTAATATATCTTCACTTCCCCTTTACACAAAGTTTTCTACTTATTAAAATTCTTTGTGCGCTCTATATGGTAATACATTCAGTTTCTTAATTAACGCAGTCGATGAAAGATTAATTAACCAATTAATTATCTCTATTACTTAAGAAGGAAATGTCGTATCTGTCGGGAACAGATGTTTCAGTTATCTTTTACGATTTTATCTCCGTTGGCAGACCTGTTTGTACTTACGTATCTACGTACATACGTCTTATTAGTTTTATTATCGAACGAATTTTGCTCGTTTTCAAGGGAAAACTGAATTGAAATTGAATCGAATGAGCCGTTCCAGCGACAGTTTACTACTATATAAAGCACGAATCAATTAAATACCACGTGCACGTAGTTATATGTATCTACTATGTTATTCTGGCATACTCGTGTAATTACTTGATTACAGACGCAGATGCTCTGAAGGATCTTGTGGTTTTGACGAACAAGTCGTTTCATTAGAATAGTTGTTGGAGAAATTTATTCTCCTTTCCATATTATCAACATTCTCCCCAAATTTCACTCCATTCTCATTTATTTTCTGATATACTCACACTTAAATTGTGTTAAAGACTGCTACTATATAATTATTTTTATTGTATTGAATTAGTAGGCGCCCCGAATGGCCTAGTGGTTAACGTAACTGACTAAAGCGCCCATAGTCGTGAGTTCGATTCCCGGGGCGGAAAAAAAAATAACAACAAAGAGCGAAGCTGAAACTGACATGTTGTAAATAGCAAATATCATCATCTCAACTATACTATACCAACTACTACCACCTTTAAAGCAAGTAATTAGTTTCTAAAACGGCTAAAAAAATGCATTCCTAAAGAAATATGAACGGAATGGACTGGACTGCCTTTTGATTATATGTTGTCATTATGTGCAGTATTACAAGTATTTGTTATTGAGAACCATTTTAAGGGCACTAATGTCAAATACAGAGCACACTTTTTAAATAATATATATTATGGTGACTGAGGACTGTTTGGTGTCGTCCTGACTGTATTAATGTAGTGTTGTTGCACATGACGAATTGCCAAACAATTTCGCACGGTTAAGACTGATGGCAATATCGTATTTTTTTATTTCGGTTACATGGTTCCGTTCACACGGACGCGGTTACGCGTATTTTTTTTATGTTGGTCCTCGCGCGTCCCTCGTCGTAAAAGGTACTTTTTCTTCTTCTTCTTACGGACCTCAAGTACCCACAAAAGTACTGTTCGAGACAAAGACGGAAAAGTTACGTGCTTTATGTTTTATTTAACAACTCGACTTGTGTGGTCTCCGGCACGCGATATCCTACCGAAGAACTCGGACCGAAAGTTTTCTTCTCTTTCGCCGCGCCTTGTCGACCGTGTATTCATTCATGTATGCATGTATTTGTCTGCTTGTACTTCTGTGTGTGTATGTGTGTATGGGTGTATGTATGTAGTAGTTGTTGTGCTCTTTGCTCTGGTTGTTGTTGATTTAGTTGTTCACAAAGACTGGCTGCGAACGAGACGCCCAAATTAAAATAAACTCACCGAACGACGCCGCTACTACCTAATGTCCGCGTCCGTCGTCCGTCCGTCGCGGCCGCCGCGCCGTCATCGCCTACTCATTTCTTTGGTTTTTTTTTCTCGTTGTTTTCTTATTTTCGTCGAGCAATTAGGGGGACAATATTTGTCTACACATGTACGTACATACTACGTATCTGTGTAAGTATTGTAAATATACTCGTGAAAGCCTTTTTCAAATTGCTTTTGTCGGACCGGGCCGAGCATTGTAGGTATTTATTATACCTACTTTATGCGTGTGTAACCGCGTTTTAAGCGTTCCTTTTCAGTTTTTTTAAGTTTCTAATTGGAACTGCCCACTAATATTCGGTCTAATTTTTTTTTTTTAATGGACCTTCTACCGGCTAATTGATACATACACAAAGTGCCTTGTTTATCGGACAGTAACTCCAATTCTTGGTGCAAGTTATTAAGGTGCATTGACTGAACTAAGCTAAAAACATTATGTACCTATGTTTGTACTGTAACACGTTTAACAAAGTATTCGTAAGAAAACTATTTTACGAGATTGAAATAGGGTCAGGTGGGGTAATTGTAAAACTAAGGCAATTGTAAACAGGCTCTTTATTTCGATAAAAAAGGACTCTTGATTATTACAACTACATAATGGGAATTATAGACACGGGGGCGTTAAACAGCAGAGGAACAGTGAAAATATTTCTACATAGGTAATATATAATTTTTTGGGTAATTGTGAACAAGGCTTTATAAATATAATTTTCATTGGAATTCACGTTTGAAAGCGAATTGTTCACTTTTGCTCCATTAAAAACCTTTATAAAGCCAGTACAAACAAGATGATTGTTCACATTTACCCCTAAAGTTTCGACTGCGTTAATAAGTGAAGGGGTAATTGTAAACTTAAGTTTTTTTTGCAAAAAAAATTTGAATTTGAATTGAAACAAGGACCTAAATTAATCATAAAGTCGCCTAAATTTAATATTCATCTAAGATACATCGAGCTTTAAAAGTCAAACTTCCAAAATCGTTCACAATTACCCCATCTGTTATAATACATGTTGAGGAGCATACTATAACATTATATATCGAATTAATCTTCAGGATGACTCCATTCTATACAATAAATTTTGGTCACAAATTTTCATTCAATAGTCACTTATTTTGTCATCTCAGCTAAGTACATGAAAAAATAAATAAAATAGTTATTTGATCTCACCCAAGGATGCTAAACTGTAAGGATTTCTGTGCCTCAACAACTAAATGTTTAGACGCTCGATTTTGTTGAAATAAGGGCCAATTATTGCAATTAAATTAAAAAATAACTGATAAGGTTAATTTTTTTACGTTTCATCATACTAAAAAGTGTGTATCAAATCCTTGAGCTCAAGCAACACACTTAAATTAAATATTGCGACTAATATAAAACCGTGAAGGGTTCACACATATATTCATTAGGGCCCGTAGCTTTCACTTTCAAGTATCCGCAAAGAAGGAGGGTCAATAGCTCACGTGACATGACCAAAATCCACTGCGCACCCACTAGACGTCATCAATAACGTCCTCCTTTACTGTAGACGCTTTTAAGTATATTTCCTTGTATAGTTGATATCTAGACGGTCTTATATTTAAAAAGTACCTAGTAATTAAGGGAGTGTCCATTTTATTATCTTATTTTCGTTTTTTTTTTATATTTTTAGTTTGTGATGGTTTTATAACTGATGGATTAGCATAATTAAAACAGGTTTGCAATAAATAAGATTTATATAAGTGTTCACTTTCAAGATTGAATTAAAATATTAAATACTGTCGGAGATGCTTGTCGTAATTTTAGGAGATTAGCACTAAGCCTGGGGCAGTTGTTACTTTTCTTTATTTTTAATGCGAATCGGTTATAATTATGATTACTACGTATTAAGACTTTGAGGTTGTTATTGGTCATTTGTTTAGTTTTATGTGCAATTCGTTTGATGTGTTTATAAGCGGCAGGATGACTCCGAGACCGTTTAGTGCAACGTTTCTGCAATTGTTGAGAGTTTAATGCCTGGCATTCGGTTAAGAACAAAGGAACCGCTACGTAAAATTAATTACTTAAGAGTGTAATAATTTCCGAATTTAATACTAATTTTCGGGATTTATTCGTGCAGTTAGCCGGGCCGGGGGCATTTAAATAAAACGAGCGGTTCCGAATTTAGGCAGGTCCACATGATAAAACCTGTATAAATAAGATTTCTCATTACAGGCGCAATAATTAAAAGGATCATTTTGAGAATAATCCGCACATTAAGGTAAGCTGAATGGACATGCTAACGACTTCATATATTTATACCATCTGAATCGCGATTATTGCCTGTATTGTACCGTAGAAAAACGAAAGAAAGGATTTTCTGCAATATACGATGACCACACTAACTATGTAACAAATGTTGAAACATGACTGTGGCGATATTTTTTTAATAATAATCGCGCCAATAATCGTAAAGTGTAGAATATCTTCTTTGTAATTTTACGTTTCGGCTTTCAAATCGGTTTATTTCCTTTTATATTTGGGGAGGTTACAGGCATTGCTGTACAGGGTGTCAACGGTTCCAGATGTAGGTTTTATATTTTTTTATACAAAATTTTATGACTATTAAACTACAAAAAACATGACTGAATGCTTTAAAAAATTTCCAGAATTTCCTGGAATTTTCTTAAGAATTTCAAAAAATAATAAGAATATTTTCTCGTCGTGGCAATTTTAAGAATTATGGTGTTAGCCACTTTTACAACGCTATCATGTGGAAATATCTGTATTTAAAGAGAGAAACATTTTGTTTTGCGTTCAACATTTTCAAAAAAAATAATTTTTGGACACCCTATATGAAAGGCCTATACCTGAGTGTAGTATAGCGGTCAAAGGTTTACGAAACCATTAAAGAGACCATATCGCCGTGCCCGATGACTTTCGAGTGAGAGAGCCCACCATACGGAATTCTTCGGGGTACGATTCAATGACTCATTCTCGGTCGGGACGAGGAATAATAAGATGAAGAATAAAAAGGATAAAAAAAAATCGAGGCGTATTATTTTTAGTGCCCACGGCGGCTCCAACACTGTCCAGAATGATGACTTAATTTTGATTCTTTGTAAGAGGATTTATGGAGACGGTTGCTGGTTTTATGGTCATGTCATGTTGAAGAATTTGATTGAATAAATGCCTTTATGTGAGACTCACAAAAAGACGTTCGAAAAATAACCATATAACGCAACAGAGACGGGGGCTTACGGTAATGGAAATGCCTGGGGTGCTACGATATACACCACTATAACCCCGTGGGTGGCATCTGGGCATCTCAACTGTTCCAATAACATTCTCAAATAATTTATATGTACGTACTCCCATCCCATCATCTAAAAAGAAATAAAAGGAGATATGCGAACAATTTAGCAGTTTCTTATCAGATTCCCATCAATTTTTTTTTTATTTTTCATTTTTATAGAAGTTCAGCAATAGGTATATGTAAAGTTAAGGGCGTATCTGAAAGAAACCATTTAAGAATTTCATTAAAACAATTTTATGGTGGACAATATGCCCATTAGAAGATTCGTGAACATCAAATCTGTTCACTATCTTTGTTTTATTTATACATGTACGGGGAATAGTTTGTTGTAGATTTGAATTAAATTAAGGAAATGCGCATTTAAAAAGAATATTCAGTTAATTAACAAGTCATAATTGAAAATATCAGACTACTAACGAGGAATTCTAAGATATAAGCAAGTAAGGTCAATGTTTCTAGAACTGTTTGTACCTTAAGATGTACCACAATCCCTTGCGCGTTTGCTTTAGGTTCGTGCGCATGCTTAACTATGTACTACCCGTCTCGATGACATTCAAAATTCGTTTATTCGTTACTAGGGCGGAAAGCAGCTAATAATGTGCGAAGGTATTAAGTATGTTCGAGCCCTAACCACCAATAAATGTTTTAATACTCGAGTTTTATAGACATTTGCTGCATTTCTGCATTTCTTTGAATCTTTACACAAAATATTTTCATTTTATTTCATATTTTGAGTTGAAACACTATTGTGCATTTAAAAATGGTTAAATTTTGCGACCATGCAGTGTATTTGAAAAGTTTTTCAGTTATGGTGTGATTTAGTAGTCAATAGTGAGTATTAGACTCTCTGGGTCGTTCGTGACCACTAGAAGTTTCGTGAACATCAAATCTGCTCGCTCACTACATCATTATATTTTATTTAAACATGTAGTGGGAATACTTTGTTGTGGAGTTGAATTAAATTAAGTAAATGGTTATTTAAAAAGAATATTCAGTTAATTAAGAAGTCATAATTGAAATATCAACTACTAACAGGAATTCTAAGATTAAGCAAGTAAGGTCAATGTTTTAACGGTTTTTATTAAGATGTACCACAATCCCTTGCGCGTTGCTTTAGGTTCGTGCGCATGCTTAACTATGTACTACCCGTCTCGATGACAGTTAATCTTTAACTTGTAGGGCGGAAACAGCTAATAATATGCGAAGGTATTAGTTGTTCGGCGGAAAGCAGCTAATAATGTGCGAAGGTATTAAGTATGTTCGAGCCCTAACCACCAATTAAATGTTTTAATACTCGAGTTTTATAGACATTTGCTGCATTTCTGCATTTCTTTGAATCTTTACACAAAATATTTTCATTTTATTTCATTTTTGAGTTGAAACACTATTGTGCATTTAAAAATGGTTAAATTTTGCGACCTATGCAGTGTATTTGAAAAGTTTTTCAGTTATGGTGTGATTTAGTAGTCAATAGTGAGTATTAGACTCTCTGGGTCGTTCGTGACCACTAGAAGTTTCGTGAAACATCAAATCTGCTCGCTCACTACATCATTATATTTTATTTAAACATGTAGTGGGAATACTTTGTTGTGGAGTTGAATTAAATTAAGTAAATGGTTATTTAAAAAGAATATTCAGTTAATTAAGAAGTCATAATTGAAAAGTCATACTACTAACAAGGAATTCTAAGATATAAGCAAGTAAAGGTCAATGTTTTGAATGTTTGTATCTTAAGATGTACCAATCCCTTGCGCGTTGCTTTAGGTTCGTGCGCATGCTTACTATGTACTACCCGTCTCGATGACATCAAAATTCGTTTATTCGTTACTAGGGCGGAAAGCAGCTAATAATGTGCGAAGGTATTAAGTATGTTCGAGCCCTAACCACCAATAAATGTTTTAATACTCGAGTTTTATAGACATTTGCTGCATTTCTGCATTTCTTTTGATAAACTTTACACAAAATATTTTCATTTTATTTCATATTTTGAGTTGAAACACTATTGTGCATTTAAAAATGAGTTAAATTTTGCGACCATGAGTGTGATTTAGAAAAGTTTTTCAGTTATGGATAGTGAGTTGTGTCAATAGGAGTATTAGACTCTCTGGGGGGGGGGGGGGGGGGGGGGGGGTTTTTTTTTTTTTTTTTTTTTTTTTTTTTTTTTTTTTTTTTTTTTTTTTTTTTTTTTAAGATTTAAGCAAGTAAGGTCAATGTTTCTGGAACTGTTTGTACCTTAAGATGTACCACAATCCCTTGCGCGGTTGCTTTAGGTTCGTGCGCATGCTTAACTATGTACTACCCGTCTCGATGACAATCAAAATTCGTTTATTCGTTAGTAGGGCGGAAAGCAGCTAATAATGTGCGAAGGTATTAAGTATGTTCGAGCCCTAACCACCAATAAATGTTTTAATACTCGAGTTTTATAGACATTTGCTGCATTTCTGCATTTCTTTGAATGAGAATAAGATCTTTACACAAAATATTTTCATTTTATTTCATTTTTTGAGTTGAAACACTATTGTGCATTTAAAAATGGTTAAATTTTGCGACCATGCAGTGTATTTGAAAAGTTTTTCAGTTATGGTGTGATTTAGTAGTCAATAGTGAGTATTAGACTCTCTGGGCCGTTCGTGACCACTAGAAGTTTCGTGAACATCAAATCTGCTCGCTCACTACATCATTATATTTTATTTAAACATGTAGTGGGAATACTTTGTTGTGGAGTTGAATTAAATTAAGTAAATGGTTATTTAAAAAGAATATTCAGTTAATTAAGAAGTCATAATTGATAATATCATACTACTAACAAGGAATTCTAAGATATAAGCAAGTAAGGTCAATGTTTGTAGAAGTGTTTGTATATTAAGATGTACCACAATCCCTTGCGCGGTTGCTTTAGGTTCGTGCGCATGCTTAACTATGTACTACCCGTCTCGATGACAATCAAAATTCGTTTATTCGTTAGTAGGGCGGAAAGCAGCTAATAATGTGCGAAGGTATTAAGTATGTTCGAGCCCTAACCACCAATAAATGTTTTAATACTCGAGTTTTATAGACATTTGCTGCATTTCTGCATTTCTTTGAATGAGAATAAGACCTTTACACAAAATATTTTCATTTTATTTCATTTTTTGAGTTGAAACACCATTGTGCATTTAAAAATGAAGTGTATTTGAAAAGTTTTGGTGTGATTTAGTAGTCAAGTAGATTCTCTGGATCGTTCGTGGGCAAATAAAGTGTGTAATAAAGAAAGAGGGACGACAGTGAGTGAGGCAAAGAGCGAGACGGTGGCCCAGAGGGTTTGTTTTTAATTCATTCATTCTAAATGCAGTCATCTGTCCAGTTTGTCACCAACACTGCGGTGGGTCCACGGACTGGTCTTGTAATCGACTCCGGTCGATCTTCCGTCTTCGTTCCGTTCAACGACCGGCGCGCGGTCTCCGTCTCCGTTTCCTCGATTCGCTTTTCGAAATCCGACACCGGAATAAGCTTCACACACACATAAGCACAGACAATTGACTGTTTTGACTGTGGTCATTATTTAAAAGCCAGAATTTGACAGTTGCGAAGAAGAGGACACGCATTGTCCTATAAAAGGTGATATTTTACTTAAACGGCTTGTATTTGTCATATAGATCGCTTTTAAATTGCCTATTATTTATTTACGACTATTATTTTGGTTTTATAATAGATATAGGTACATACGCAGGTTGGTGATATACCATTTTGGTATAATGGACCATTGGACGGACAGTTTTCGTTCTTGTTGTCGAGATTTCAATATGTAAATGTTTCGGTACGGTTTGCACATTTGCAAAGGTTACCATTAATAAAATATAATGACTATTGTATATTATTTTCACAAATTATTTATTAATTTAGCAACACGTTTCGCCTTAACTAAAGCTTCTTCAGGCTATTGAGTATTTAGTACTTCAGGTCCTTAAATAGCTACTGATAATAGGGGGTGGTACTGGGTTAAAGCAAATTCAGTAGGTCATTAAAAATGATTCCTAGTTTTTTATATCTGTTTATTTTCCAAGTTTTCTAATAACGTTAATTTTTGTCCTTTATTATTTAGTTCCAGAGTTCAAGTTATAAAGTAAAAATTGTTACTGTTGATGCTATTGTCAACCAATTTGGTTCAATTAAAAAAATTCGAGTTATCAGTATTGGACTGTACCTACCCATATTAATTAGTTTCGGTTCATGGTTCATAAAAAATAATAAAATAAAAACATTAATCGAGTTTATTACTAAAAGAAATTGTATTTTTGGGTTTCAATTATTTCGAGTACCTACCTACCTACCGTGACAATAAAATAAATTATTTCTTTGAACTTGTAGGTATTATATGTAATTTGAAACATTTTCAATTATTAATTAACAAATTTTACGGTTGTAACGTAAATTTATTTTTATTTAGGAACAATACCACGTACCTACCTACTTGCCTTTTATACGAATGTGTGCCTAGTATAGTATAGTATAGTATAGTGGTAAAATGTCAGTTGGCTTTTGGATACCACTCGTATAGGTACGTACATAATAAATTCCGAACATTCGTCACAATCAATTTATCGCGGGTCACGGTGTTTTGCGTATTCGCAAAGAGAAACAATGAAAAAAAGAACAGTAAAACTATAAAATTCAAAGTGGTGCTAATACTCCTTCACCAAACAAGCTAATAACGATTTAATTTCGCCAAGCGGAATAACTATAATTGAAAATAGCTCCGTAGGGAATAACAACTGGAAACGAATAATTACAGCTTACACAAGCAATCGCATCAACTGAGCCACAAATTACCGTAGTCAAAGTAATCGGAGATGCAGGTATCATTTTACGGGCGAATTAAAAACTAAAAACAACTAAATAATAATAAAAGTTCCTAGGTAGGTAGGTACAAGTTAAGTAATCAGTTTATTTATATGTTAATTATTTTTTAATCCTATTGGGAAATAAAGTACCTAGGCACCTAATTGAATTCAAACGGAAAGAGTTATCTATTGATTAATAGAGGCAATCCTACAGGATATGTGTCTATAATTATAATATCATAAACGAACAAAATAACCAACCGAGAAAACAAGAAAAAAACAATTGTATTTAATATTTAATTTATAGCTTAAAATAAATTGTTACCTATAGCGTTCTAAAAACATCCCATAATGATTCAAAACATTTTCTAACTTTTTTTAACATTCTGAAACATTCTTGAATGATCTTCAAGATTCTGGAACATTCTTGAACATTGCCAAATCATTAAATTAATCTCTTGATTGTTACGATGGTAACACTGACGAAAAGTCACTGAATTTCGGTTTATATACCATCAGACATCGAAATTTCTAGTATTACAACACTCTAGAACATTCAAATAGTCTGTTCTTTTTCATTTGTCAAAATCACTTAATTTTTTTTTAGCCACTGTTCGCTCTTGTTTCCAATTGATCTTCACTCGACTGCAAACACAATTTAACTGATAAAAAGTCACTGAATGTTGATTTATATATCATCGAACATCGAAATTCCTACTAGGTACCAGAACACTCTAGAATATTTAGATGTACATCACTTTGAAACGTAGATGTACACTTTTTGAAACTTTCTAGATCATTCATGAAATTTTTAGAACTTTCTCGAACATTCTAAGTCGATAATAACAGTTTGCGCTCATTTTAAAATTATTTAGATCCTTTCAGAAATTTTGAGATCTTTCCGGATGTCCTTATGACTTAAAAAAGGACAGAAATATTTCTTTTCACCTTTCTGCCACCTACAACCACCCACTTCCACCCACCGCGACCAAACTCCCTTACTCCCACCTGGAGACAAAGGGGTATTTACCACCCCAACAAGAAGTGGATTGGAGTAGGTAGAGATAGAGAAAATCCTGTCTTTACGTACGAACATTAGCATTTTATATATGTATTTAGATTCACTAATTTGTCGCTGTAGGGGGCTGTTCATAAATACGTCACGCTAAAATTACCTTTTTTTGACCCCCTCCACCCCGGTTGTTACGCTGTGTCACACTTTCTGTAACCCCTCTGTAAATATTACATCACAAAAACTAACCATCCCCCCTGAACATGATAAATTTTGATTGATAATATACAAATTTTGATAGTGAAAAATATTTATTTTATTTTCATAATAAAATTTAAATAATTAATAAATATCTTTTGTAACGAACAAATAAATAATATTTATATTTATCAGAAGTCCAAGGGTTCTGTAAAAATTCAGTAAAATTTTTTTATGAACGGCGAACGTCACGTTGCGGTAGACCCCCTGTCTCCCCTCGTCACATCTTGTCACACTCTGGAACACCCCTCCCTCCCACTTGTATGCGAACGTATTCTATGAACGACCCCTAGTAGAAAATAATTTTGTGGGGGTAGTAAAAATAAATTCTGTGACGTCTGACATAAGGTGGGGGTATTAAAGCTCAATCTGTCTTGAATATTGGGTGTATCGAGCTGGTAATCCTTACCCAGGATTTGTATTACGTATAAAGGTATAGTACGTTGTCGGGGGTTTTGTCACGGCATATTTCGTGCTAATGTATATGAAGTCATTATGGGGTTGGGGCACCATTACTTACTTACTTACTACTACTTGTTCGACACGAGAACATGTCGATATTGTTGCTAAGCTGCGCGACGCGGCGCCACGACTGACGGACGTCTTGTCCTGTGCAATACAGCAGATATTAGTTGTTTTACAGTTTTTCACTTCACTTGGTTCTTGTTGTAAATACAAATTATATATTCTTATTAAATCAAGTTGAAGGGACAAAAGGGTTGGATTTTAATTACCTATTTTTAGTTCGTAATGACATTAATTTAACACTCTGTATATAGGTACTTTTACTCTATAAAAAATATAAGATTGCAAGTTTATGAAATAATCAAAGACGTCAGGAGCGATCTGTTCTCTTTACCTACTCGTTTTAATGGACCAGAAAAGGATAGAGTCAAACAACAAAAGTGTCTGCTGTATAACAGAATCTATGTAAGAATATTTCAGATATTTTACAATTTTAAAAATAATGTGAGATAAAATATTTATTTTCATGATTGATTTGCATTTGCCTAATATCTAATGTGGCTCTGCACGAATAGATGAATTGAATTGAAATTTTGTAGAAATTAAATTGAAAACTGTATTGTTGATTGGTTCATATAGTCTACGTATAGGTAACTAACTACTAAATTTTATGGGGTATATCTAATATAAATCTAACGGCCTACGTCACGTCTCCATGTCTTTGGATGGAACGACACTCCTCGTCATTATTTGCATAGATAAAGCTTGATGTTGATGTTAATTATTGGGCAAGGAGAAAGAGAAAGATAGAGATAGAGACATAGATATAAAGAGAGAGAGGACAAGGTAGAATAAGACATTAATAAAAGTGCGTCAAGCATAGACACGCGCGTCCGTATTACATACATAAATATTTATGTGTATATATGTATGTATGTATTATTAGATACGTGTATGTGTGTAATTATGTATGTAGTTGCGTGCATGTGTGTGTGTATGCGTGCATCTGTCAGTACAGGTCCAGATGTCTAATAAATGTACATTTTATTTGGTCTTTCGCGTCTTGTAATGCTCTGACCTGATGCTCGTTTGAACGGTAGTCTTTTTGTTGGTCTTTTATCGAATGAAATGAAAGAGCGCCGTGGGTGGCGGTCTTGTGAGATACCTATAGATATATGTATAGTAGGTACGTATGCGTATTTGTCAACTTTATTATATTATTGAGTCATGTGTCCTGAGATAACTTTTCTAAAACCAGAACCGCGAACAAAAGACTCACAAAGTTGGGTCAACTCTAGAATGTCTTTTCAAGAGTGAAAGTTTGCAGGAAAAAAAGTTTGTCGAATTATTCCCAATAAATTTTCGAAATTTGAGGCCAAAATATTCTTGGATTCTCCTTCAACAGTTTCAATCTGATTGTCAACAAAATAACAACATCATGAGTTCCATTCAGCATTAATGCCTGATGAGGATGCCAGGCCTAGAATATAATTTCCAGACCTTTGGTTTGAAGATTATTTGAACAGAGACGTTTACCTCTTCATATCCTGATAAGAGGCCTAACCCAATTTCAGCATTTCCAAATTTCGCATCTGTAACTTTATCTAATCTAGAGCCAAACTCTAGAAGAAGAAATATTCGAGTTTTGAGGCCAAAATCTTCTTGGATTCTCCTTCAACAGTTTCAATCTGATTGTCAACAAAATAACAACATCATGAGTTCCATTCAGCATTAATGCCTGATGAGGATGCCAGGCCTAGAATATAATTTCCAGACCTTTGGTTTGAAGATTATTTGAACAGAGACGTTTACCTCTTCATATCCTGATAAGAGGCCTAACCCAATTTCAGCATTTCCAAATTTCGCATCTGTAACTTTATCTAATCTAGAGCCAAACTCTAGAAGAAGAAATATTCGAGTTTTGAGGCCAAAATCTTCTTGGATTCTCCTTCAACAGTTTCAATCTGATTGTCAACAAAATAACAACATCATGAGTTCCATTCAGCATTAATGCCTGATGAGGATGCCAGGCCTAGAATATAATTTCCAGACCTTTGGTTTGAAGATTATTTGAACAGAGACGTTTACCTCTTCATATCCTGATAAGAGGCCTAACCCAATTTCAGCATTTCCAAATTTCGCATCTGTAACTTTATCTAATCTAGAGCCAAACTCTAGAAGAAGAAATATTCGAGTTTTGAGGCCAAAATCTTCTTGGATTCTCCTTCAACAGTTTCAATCTGATTGTCAACAAAATAACAACATCATGAGTTCCATTCAGCATTAATGCCTGATGAGGATGCCAGGCCTAGAATATAATTTCCAGACCTTTGGTTTGAAGATTATTTGAACAGAGACGTTTACCTCTTCATATCCTGATAAGAGGCCTGACCCAATTTCAGCATTTCCAAATTTCGCATCTGTAACTTTATCTAATCTAGAGCCAAACTCTAGAAGAAGAAATATTCGAGTTTTGAGGCCAAAATCTTCTTGGATTCTCCTTAAACAGTTTCAATCTGATTGTCAGCAAAATAACACAATCATGAGTTCCATTCAGCATTAATGCCTGATGAGGATGCCAGGCCTAGAATATAATTTCCAGACCTTTGGTTTGAAGATTATTTGAACAGAGACCTTTATCTAATCTAGAGCCAAAGGAAGATTTGTGATTCTAATATTCTTCTAACTAAATGTTCTAAAAAATCTCAAAGATGTCTTCTGAGCTCTCCTTGATTAATTCCGATGGTTTGATTACCAGAATTTTTATTTCGTATTCGCAGTAATAATCCTTGATGAGGATGCCTACCTTAGTTGTTGAAGAAAAGAAAGAAAATTGAGGCCTACGAAGGACTAAAACTAGACCATTGTTGTGGCGTCGAATTCAATTTCCAGACCTTTGGTTTGAAGACCATTTAAACAGAGACCTCTGCTACTTCCTATCCTGATATGAGGTCAGAGTAAATCTTAACATTTCCACATTCCGTATCTGTAACTTTATTTAATCTAGAGCCAAAGAAAGATTCAACTGCTCTTTACTATTTTCTATTTGTAATTCTAATATGCTTTGAACTAACAAAACCCCAAAAAATTGGGTCACCTCAAAGATGCATCTTGATCAGCTCCACTTTGATTACTACCAGAAGATACTTCTTCATATCCTGATATGAGATCTGAGTAATTCTTTGCATGTCTACATTCCAAATTGTTCTAAAATAGAGCCAGAGGATGACTTTTTCCTCCCATTTGTGCTTCTAATATGTCTGTAACTAAATTTCTCAAAAACATTTACTCACCTCAAAAATGTCTCTTGGATTCTCATTGATCAGCTTCAGTCTAAGGTCCTGTCTTAGTTGTTGATGAAAAGAAAGACAAGACAATTGTTACGGCTTTTAATTCAATTTCCACGTATTTGGTCTGAAGACCAGTGGAAGACGTTCCTCTACTTCTTCTTATCGTTGCATTACTTGGAAATTACAAAAATCAACATGTTTAACTAATTGGTACAATCCAGATGATTCAGGAGGTCCTCTTTACTCCCATTTTTACTTCCAATAGATATGTTTCTAATTTCTCCGAAAAATGGGTCATTTCAGAGAATTGTCTTGGAGCCTCTTTGATCAGCTTCACTCTGATGGCCATGAGGAGGACTACCATTAGTTGTTTAATCCACCAATACATAATTCCTGAGAATCCCTGCATTTGTTCAAATCATGGTTATGTTTGGTTTGGTTTCGAATTTCCCAATCAACCCTTTGACTTCTTTTATGTTAAAAGTGACTTGACTTTTTTCAATCTTTTGATGATCTTTTCTTCTATTTTTTCATATTTAATTATTATATTATTCCCAACCCTTTCGACATTACTGCTCTTGAAATTTTGCGCCCATTATTAACCCCAATATCGCAATTTTCTATGATACCCCCCCCCCCCTGATTGTTTTCTAATAGATAGGTATGTAAAAAATTATTTACGATTTGTAATATATTCAAATAATTGCATCTGTGTATGAAGTAATGGCTTTAAAGACACTTTGTACATGTGTACAATACAGACAAAGAAAATAAAAGCGAATTGTGCTGTGGTTTCTTGGAAGGACGACGTCCTACTTAGTATTCAAAAAGTCGATGGCTAAGAAATGTTTTATGCACATTGTGTACAAGATGATTAAGTGTTTAAGTAGGAGTAATGTTTATTTAGTCCACACGTTGTATTCCTTTTTGAAAAGGACCTCCTAGTAACAATATAATTCATGACGCGACCAAGAAAACGACCCAAACTTTGTAGTGGGACGAAAATCGTTTGCACAGACAACACAATCGCGGACTTTATGGTGGCTCTAAAAAATCGGTTTATCCCCTTATTTATACCGTTTTTATCTGCACATTTCGCTTAGCATTAATGACATTATATTATTCCGTGATGTATTCGACGATTTTTACCTGTAGTTGTTGAGGGGGCTCCAAAAAGGGAAAAATTAAACGAACATTTTTCTCTTGATGTCACTGTTACTGTTTGGTGTCACAATAATAAAAAATTGGAAGTCCAGGAATGTTCGATAATAAATTTATTTTTAAGAATAGGAAGTGTTTTAAAATGCTGTTAGATTATTTAGAATTTTGAAAGGCACGATCGATTTCCGTTAATTTAAACATTGAGAAAGTTCAGTTAGTGAATAATTTCGATTTCACGATTTCGTTACTTTTTCATCCATCCACGCATGCAAAAGCGTTCAGTTTGAAATTTCGATTTGCGATATAGAAAGGAAATAATGGGAGAGCGAATTAGTTGAACGTGATTTTTCAAACGAATCCGCCGAAATGAACGGGATGACTGATGTAAAAACCGAATTTAATTAGCGAAATTGTTTGACGGTAAAAAACACACTAATTAACTTTTTGCTTGTCAACTTACATCCACCCAGGAGGATAAGAAGAATTTAGAGTAAGATACGTATCGTATCGTATCTAAACGAATATAGTTGCGTGGAGATTAAAATTAAGAAATTTAATAGCCAGTTCCAGGGCATATTTATCAAAGTAATTTACAGGTCCGACAGAGAGAAGAGAGAACGTTAGCTTTCATATGGTTCAGTTGTTTCGTCTCTTTCTTGGTCTCGCAAGTCCCGGTAGGGTTCTCTTTCACGTTTCTCGGTTACTTGAAGTGAAGTCACAAATAGTTCGTTGATGAAGACATCTCAGTCGAGGCAGCTTCGTGTGTGGTATCATCGTAAACCTAGGTCCCGTATAGTCTGTCTACGAACAGCATGGTCTCTTTGTTCCTTCCCAGCGCTCTTCACACGATAAAACACGAAAGAATGAGACGAAAAGGGGTCCATATAGCCAGAGCCAGAGCCAGATTTACATACCTTAAAATAACAGACCGACACGGTCCGTTTTGATCCTAATGAACAGTAGTCTACTTTAAAAGATTGCTTTGCTTTTAAAAACGAACGCGCAGCCCGTGAGAGATAGTTAGATAGATAGATGATGAGGAGAGGGGTTGGCGGGGGACCAAGGGGGGTCGGGGTCCCTTCTTGCTTTGTAACTAACGTAACGTCCAAACTATTTGTAATAAAGACAGAAAAAATGACCGTGAACACGCTTTCGAATAGAATCACGAGAACCAAACGAACATTCATCAAAGGTCAATTTTTATTCACATGAAGTAATGGGTTGCCATTTAATCACTCGCTATTTATTGGTAGGTACACATTACAATGATACAAAAATGTATTCTGCGTGAAAATGTACGAATTTTATTGTGAAAATAATTAGATAGGTAAATAAAAAAGTACTAGGATTAGGTATCGTGAAATACTTACAAGAATTTTTCTCCTGAAGGATTCTAATACGTATAATTAATAAAGTGGTGACTTAGGTAGGTAGGTAGGACGGTTTAGGCTAGGAAATGTCTTGAAACAATGCGAAGAATTTTCTATTTTTATGTGGCTTTATTTCCTGTTAGGAAATTGATATTTGTAGAGGTATCCTTAAGGAGTTTTGATAGAGATCAGGGTAAACTACTATAAAAGCAATTGTAGAAACACTGTAGTAGTAGGAAAAGAATTAGGACTCGTTAACTTCACGAAATTGTCTTGAAATTTCCAAAGGATACGTATGGTGGCTTCTAAGTATCTCCTGAAGGATTCTAATATGTGTAAAGATGTATTTTTGTTCTTGATCCTGTCTTAAGCAGGTATTTAGGACGCTCTAAGCTAGGAAATGTCTTGAAACAATGCGAAGAATTTTATATTTTTATGTGGCTTTATTTCCTGTTAGAAAATTGATATTTGTAGAGGTATCCTTAAGGAGTTTTGATAGAGATCAGGGTGAACTATTATGAAAATAATTATAGAAACGACTGTAGTAGTAGGAAAAGAATTAGGACTCGTTAACTTCACGAAATTGTCTTGAAATTTCCAAAGGATACGTATGGTGGCTTCTAAGTATCTCCTGAAGGATTCTAATATGTGTAAAGATGTATTTTTGTTCTTGATCCTGTCTTAAGCAGGTATTTAGGACGCTCTAAGCTAGGAAATGTCTTGAAACAATGCGAAGAATTTTCTATTTTTATGTGGCTTTATTTCCTGTTAGAAAATTGATATTTGTAGAGGTATCCTTAAGGAGTTTTGTTAGAGATCAGGGTGAACTACTATCAAAACAGTTGTAGAAACACTGTAGTAGTAGGAAAAGAATTAGGAATCGTTAACTTCACGAAATTGTCTTGAAATATCCAAAGGATACGTATGGTGGCTTCTAAGTATCTCCTGAAGGATTCTAATATGTATAAAGAAGAATGAAGTGTTCAAATATTAGTTGTAGGAACGGAATTAATATCTAGTATCATGAAATTCAAGGAACTTTACTGAAATTTCCCTTGGAAATGTGTAGTAGTTGGTAGTCTGTCAGTATCTCTTAAGGATAAAGTTTTATGCAGGATTTTAGGACGCCTTAAGCTAGGAAAGTCCTGAGACGAAACGAAGAGCTTTATAGCTTTATTTTTTATATCAGAAAATTGATATTTCTGGAGGAATCCTTGACGATATTTGATAAAAATCGTCTGAATCCTTGCAAGGATTGTTAGTTCCCAATTGCAAAAGTTTATTTTAACTAATATTAGATATTAATTTACTGTTTATGTTCGGTTTCTGTTATAAAAATATTAAAAGGTGTATCGTGCTGGTCTTGTCAGAAAATGAGGTAGTCCTTGATATTGATTACTTAATAATAAGTGATATTATGACGTATGGGCGTTTCTCGCTAAGCAATTTATCGATCCTTCTCTCTCTTTTCGGTTCAAATAACTAATTGCCGTCAATCAAATTATTCAGCTATTTGTTCCACTGTCTTACTACAAACCGTACAGTTCCATTTCTGTTTATACAATTAGCGGAAAATTACTAATTAGTCTTAATGGACCTTAATTGTGGTCGTTATTCCAGCGTTCATTTGGGTCGCATTCTGATAATGTGGAGACATACCATAACAAACAGAAAATACTTACATATATATGGTAACCTAGAGGTAACTAACCACATACAAGGAAAAATTGCAAAGGATTTAGGACAGTGACTAAAAAATTTTCCGCCCCTTGTCCCTAAAGTAAAAAAAAATACTTTGTTAATTTGGGCAGTCACCACTCACCACCCTTACATTATAAAAAATGATGGCATCTTCTGGAACTTGTAATTCCACATTTCAAGTTTTTTTACCTTAACTTTTTCTACATAAGACACTTGATCTAGTTCTATCTTTGAGCTTAAATAAATGGGGCTTCGCCTTACAAAGCAAAGAACACAACACACAGTTTGGGGATTCAGAAAAGTATTTATTTACAGGTGAAGATGTATGATATGATCTTTATTAAATTCTGGCTGACAGGTCTACAATGGCCTGAAAAATTAGCCGGTGAATTTGAGTGTGAGCAAACCTGGGATCATTTTACACTCTGCCTTCGAAGATCAATTTCTTCAAATAAATGTGGGCGCAAAACCCACAACAATTGCACTAACGACTAATTAAATCTAAAACAATTTTCATATTGCAAAAAAACAATAACGAACAATGTTTTAAATTCATTCACATTCGATTGGTAAAAATGTATCATCTAACAATAGATACGAAAACAGAAATCTGTTACATGATGTTAAAAATAAAATTTATTTAGACGTTTCTTGAAAAGGGTTCCAGAAAATATTCACTCGTTATTTTCTTGATTAAATTACAATGAATGGCGATTGTCGAAATAGTTTTGTTGGGTGAGGTCGCTGGTGCATTTCCCACGAACACACAAAAGGTGCCAGCTAAAGCATGGTAGTGTGGTGTGGCGTGGTCGGGTTGTTGAAGGTATCATGTAGCTGCCAAAATAAAAGGGGGATAAAAATAGTTACCTTTTTTATTCAAACACTTCGCTCACACATGTTCTGAAGATTAACAGCATCTTTGGATACAAACAAGATTCAGATGATTGAGACGTATCTTCTTACTTGTTTTGGAAGAGAATCCAAACTTTTATTGTACATACAAGGAGACAGGGGGAGGGGGGTAATCACAAAATTTAATCCTATTTGAATTTGTAAGAAATAATAATCAGAATATAGTGCAAGTACTTATGTAATACATAACTGCAGTTGTGATAGATATTCTTTAGTGAGAATGTCAGAATCAGGATCAGATTCAGTTTCAGAGTAAAAATGTTGTCCACGCAGAGGTGTAATTGTTTATAATACAGGGTGGATTTTAGGACCTTTAAAATGTAGGCCTAAAAAAAGGCACAGATTGTTTGAACAATTACTTCCACAATCCAGTTCTTCATATCCTGAACAAATATTCGTATTTCTTGAAGACCAGAAGAAGCTTCAGCTCCAACAGTAATCTAATGTAGATTTTCCTTTACATCTCATCTTTACTATTATTTCTATATGTAATAAGCCCTGTACAAAAAGATTCTTCAGTAATAAAGACTCTGTAATGTCAGAATCAGGATCAGATTTAGCTTGAAATTGAGGATGTTGTTGACACAGCTGAAATGTCAAGAAGATGTAATTGTTTATAGTACTGGATGGGCTTAAGAACCTTCAAAATGTAGGCCTAAAAAAAGGCACAGACTGTTTGAACAATTACTTCCACCATCCAGTTCTTCATATCCTGAACAAATCTTTGTATTTCTTGAAGACCAGAAGAAGCTTCAGCTCCAACAGTAATCTAATGTAGATTTTCCTTTACATCTCATCTTTACTATTATTTCTATATGTAATAAGCCCTGTACAAAGAGATTCTTCAGTAATAAAGACTCTGTAATGTCAGAATCAGGATCAGATTTAGCTTGAAATTGAGGATGTTGTTGACACAGCTGAAATGTCAAGAACATGTCATTGTTGATAATACAGGGTGGGTTATAGGACCTACAAAATGTAGGCCTTAAAGGCACAGACTGTTTGGACAATGACTTACACCATCCAGTTCTTCATATCCTGAACAAATCTTTGTATTTCTTGAAGACCAGAAGAAGCTTCAGCTCCAACAGTAATCTAATGTAGATTTTCCTTTACATCTCATCTTTACTCTTATTTCTATATGTAATAAGCCCTGTACAAAGAGATTCTTCAGTAATAAAGACTCTGTAATGTCAGAATCAGGATCAGATTTAGCTTGAAATTGAGGATGTTGTTGACACAGCTGAAATGTCAAGAAGATGTAATTGTTTATAATACTGGATGGGCTTAAGAACCTTCAAAATGTAGGCCTAAAAAAAGGCACAGACTGTTTGAACAATTACTTCCACCATCCAGTTCTTCATATCCTGAACAAATCTTTGTATTTCTTGAAGATCAGAAGAAGCTTCACCTTCAAGAGTAATCTAATGTAATAATTTTTTCCTCTACGTCTCATCTTTACCCTTATTTCCTTATGTAACAAGCCCCCTACAAAGAGATTCTTCAGTAATAATGACTCTGTAATGTCAGAATCAGGATCAGATTTAGCTTCAAATTGAGGATGTTGTTGACACAGATGAAATGTCAAGAACATGTCATTGTTGATAATACAGGGTGGGTTATAGGACCTACAAAATGTAGGCCTTAAAGGCACAGACTGTTTGGACAATGACTTACACTATCCAGTTCTTCATATCCTGAACAAATCTTTGTATTTCTTGAAGATCAGAAGAAGCTTCACCTCCAAGAGTAATCTAATGTAGATTTTCCTTTACATCTCATCTTTACTCTTATCTCTATATGTAATAAGCCCTTTACAAAGAGATTCTTCAGTAAGAATGACTCTATAATGTCAGAATCAGGATCAGAGTCAGTTTGATGGTGAGGATTTTGTCCATACAGACAAATTTATAAGAAAGTTTAATTGTTTATAATACAGGGTGGGCTTATGGACCTTTAATATCCTATAAAAAGTGGAAACTATTTGAATATGCACTCTCACTTTCTATACCTTTCCGTCCTAAACTAGAACAAATTCTATCTGGAACAGTCATCTAATCCAGACGATCCTTTAAATTTTATTCTTTTATCTTAAATCAAATTAAGTTTCTAGGAAACTTTTTACCCTTTTGTCTCTCCAGATACTCCAGTTTTCCAACTTTTCCTTTTCTGAAATCGCATATCTCCAATATCTTCATTATCTTGAATTATCTGATGATTTACTTGCTATCACAGAGGATTAAAATATAATTCTGGAGAAAATTTGCAATTTTGTTTTTGGTGTTGTTACCATTTTTTGTACTTATGGCTTTAATTAATCCTTCAATAATGTATATATGTTAACTGAGTTTACGAAAGCTAGTTAATTTTAATGCTAATGAGACTGATGTTGTAACCCAGAAACCCAGCAGTAACGTAGGTATGTTTAAATGTATATGTAGGAATGTATTTAATTATCGATTGACATCTGTTCGTCTGTTTGATGGAGAGTGGTTCTGTTGCCGTTACATCGGGTGATAAGAGCCCTATTATCTGCCGGCTCCTTTGAAAGGAAATAATCAGATTCCGATCATGCCCGGCGCTTTTTCGGCTTAATCTTTTCAATTAAAAATTTCGAAATCGCTTCATCTATCTCCGCTAGTCGTATTTTATTTAAATTTGCCAAATTAAGCTGCCCATTCGGACCCATCCGAACTAAAGAAAAAATCTAAAGGGACCGGCGCGGCGCTTCAACTACTTCTTTTCCGTTTCGCCCTCTGTCCGGTTCTTCTTTACTACCGTAACGTTCGTTCCATCCTCGTCTTTTAAACTTGGACGTTGTCGGGTAAAAGAAGGAGGATGTTATAATACGGGCCGTAACGTAACGTAACGTAACCTAACCGAAAGAGGTATGCAGTTTACACATAAAGGAGGTCCACGGCAAATTAATGCGCTTTACATCCTTAATTGGTGGTCGAACTTCGCGAGCTGTGTGGCCTGCTCTCGTCTTCGTCGCTCTTACGTCCGATTATGTGACGGCATCTTTCTCGGTCTCGCGGGTAGTACGCCGCGCTCTCTATCTTAGACACAACCGTGGACAAATATTAGATAAACGGCGACTTAATGGGGCCTTTTTGTTTAAACATGAGCTTTAATGATCCGGTCCGTTCCTCTTGTTCTTCTCCTTTTTTTTTACGTCTTTTGTTGACAGGGAAACTTTAATTTTAGGCCGTCGCTTATTCTCGATAATTATACCCCGACAACAAGGTTTTATTTCGGAAACTCAAATTTGAATTAATTGTCCAATTGAAAACGTATGTTTTTATGAGGCACCTGTTCCTCCTTTTAATTGGCAACGAAGTTTTGAAAATATAAAACGAAATTTTTTTTTCAACCCCTTTGCTATTGCTAGGAGCTGGGGAAGTTCATTGAGATTGAAATTGCGGAATTAGTGCAGAAGTTAATTAAGGGTATGTTCGGTGGGACATGGCTTTAGTTTTTCCACAAGGGGTGTCCTGATGACCAATCTGGTTTTACCTCTTGTTTTGTGGATGTTTTTTACATTTTTCTATTCTATTTCAATGTGTTCTTCAAGTCCATTTGTCCCACCATTAACAATTTTTTTCCAACCCTTTGGCTCTCTTCTGGTATTATACAGGGTTTTTCAAGTTGATGGGCTATTAGAAGTATATGAATTAGTAGAAGGAATTCAATTCTGAAACTTGGGCTCATTTGGTTATTGTTTATGCCGCTTCTTTTAAAAATATTTTCAATTTCGATTTACATCCGGTTATACCGGAAATCGATACCAACTTTCTTATTTTAAATGGAATGGTATATTTTTTACGCTGAATTCGAATAAAATGTGTAATTCTAAGATAAGTTTGATAACCAACTTGTACACCTATGACGATCGGTTTCTGAGTTAATTTAATTTATAGAAAAAAAATCGCTACCGCAACCCAAATTATAAAACATCATAACTTCCACAAAATACGACTTAGAGTGTTGAAATTTTTACTAGTAATAGCTGAATATTAGTGCTAACGCCTTGACAAAATTGAATTAAATGATTAATACAGGGCGTTCAAAATAAAATTCTAAAATTGAAAAACTTCAAACACGAATTACTCCATTTTTTCAAATGGCACCTACCATTTTTTATTTTTTCAATCCTTTTTTTATCCTCTTTCGATCTATATGAATACTTCCTATTTTATGTAATAATTCAAAATTATTCCAAAATTTTCAAATAAAATAGGAAGTATCCATATAGATCGAAAGAGGATAAAAAAAGGAATCGATTGAAAAAATAAAAAATAGTAGGTGCCATTTGAAAAAATATAGTAATTCGTGTTTGAAGTTTTTCAATTTTAGAATTTTATTTTGAACGCCCTGTATAAATTATTTAATTCAATTTTGTCAAGGCGTTAGCACTAATATTCAGCTATTACTAGTAAAAATTTCAACACTCTAAGTCGTATTTTGTCTCGCCCACTTAATTCTAGTTTTATGATAATTAATGACTTAAATTAATACGATCCCTAACAACTAATAAATGTTT
This sequence comes from Agrilus mali, assembly GCA_029378335.1. Lineage (NCBI taxonomy): Eukaryota > Metazoa > Arthropoda > Insecta > Coleoptera > Buprestidae > Agrilus > Agrilus mali. The sequence continues at coordinate 2,158,537 of CM055655.1, read as the reverse complement.
AAATAGTCGTGCTTTGTGGACATTTGTCAACCCTCTCGACCTGTTCTATTTTCTATGAAAATGTCATATAAATTGTTTTACACGTATGTAAAAATATATGACGACTGGAACGTTTCAAAGTGAAGGGTTCAAACATATATGTTAGCGAGGTATTAGGAAGAATAATCAAGATACAGTGTTATAAAACTTTAATTATTTTATGCGAAGAATAAGTGTCAATATTATTATGAACTATGAAGATACAATATGCGTTCTGTACAAGCTTTCTACTACAACTAACTGTAACTATGCTATACTACCCTAAAACTACCTGACTATCATAAAACTACCCTCTCTTGAAAGAAACACAACAAGTTATACTTATATATACTAAAACATATTTCTTATCGTTGTCACTGAAAAATAACACCCCTCCTCAACGATAATAAATATTACATCTGAATATGTTGTTCAAAAAACAATTTATAATATTACACCAAACCTGCAAGTTTCCTCATAGTTTTTAATTTTATACAATTTAATGGTTTTGTCAACATATCAGCTGGCATTACATCAGTTGGACAATACTTGTAATCTAATGTTCCTTTTTCTTTCAAGTCTTTAATGTAATGATACTTTGTATCCACGTGTTTTGTGCGATTACTAAATTTATTATTGTACACTAAGTTTATACAGCTTTGATTATCTTCAAAAATAGTTGTCGTCGCCGGTATTATGTTTTCAAAGTCTGTTAATAAGCGGCGTAACCACACAGCTTCTTGTGAAGCTTCCGCGAGCGCGATATATTCGGCCTCGGTCGAAGATAATGCCACGCACGATTGTTTTCGACACCCCCAACTAATAGGCGCACCGAATACTTTGAACAAATACCCACTATTCGATTTCCTATCTTTTCGATTTTCAGCCCAATCCGCGTCCGCGTAACCGATTAGATGCGTGTGAGATTCACCTCCGAGAATCAATTCACAATCCTTTGTACCTTTTAAATAACGCACTACCCGTTTAGCTTCCAACCAGTCGATAGATCTAGGGTTTTTGTTACGTTGACTTAATATCGTAACACTTGCGGCGATATCTGGTCTTGTGTGAACAGCAATGTATAGTAGAGCACCGATTAACTGTTGATAAACTTTACTGTCGGTCATCGTTGTTTCATCTGTAAGTTTAGAGTATCCTGGGTCAATTGGTGTCTTCGAAATTTTTGCATCTTGAAGTCCGAACCTTATTAGTAGCTTGTCTATGTATTGTGATTGTTTTAATGAATAAATTCCATTGCTATTCTTCTTTATTTCGATTCCTAAATAATGAGATAAATTACCCAGATCTGCTAACTTGAAATGTTCATTCAGTACATTGAATATTTCTTTTATTGCTTCTTCATTCTTTGCTGCAATTAATATATCGTCTACATAGACCACAATGTATATACTTGGTTTCCCTTTTGCTGATTTTTTGTAGAGACATGGGTCGGCCTGGCCTTGAATAAAATCGTTGTGTATTAGAATCTCATTCAAACGTTCATTCCACACTTTGGCAGCTTGCTTTAGGCCATAAATACTTTTCTGAAGTCTGCAGGCAAAATTCTCTTTTCCCTTTTCGACATAGCCATCTGGTTGCTGCATGTATATCACCTCTTTTAATTGACCATTTAAGAAAGCAGTCTTTGCGTCGAAGTGTTTGACAAGCAAACCCTTTTTACCTGCTACAGCTAAAAGTGACCTAATTGTAGCGGGTCTTGCTACTGGAGCAAATACTTCATCATAGTCTTCTCCATATTTTTGAGAAAACCCTCTGGCAACTAGTCGAGCCTTGTACCTGCTAACGTTTCCTGTTTCATCGTATTTTTTCTTGAATACCCACTTGCATGAAACAACCTGTTTGTCTTTTGGAACTTCTTCTAAGAACCAAGTCTTATTGTTCTTTAAACTATTTATTTCCTCGTCCATTGCTTCCTTCCAATAAACCCCATCTGGTCCGGACAATGCTTCCTTCAGATTTTTTGGTTCATCTTCTCGAGTCAACTTTAACAGGCCCATATAGCGGTTTGGAGGAACTCCTTTATTTGATCTATTAGATCGTCGTAAATCGTCTTCTTTGTTGCTTTGGGACGGATCACTACATTCATGCTGGTTCACATTGGTTTCATAATCGTAGCTTTCTTGAACTGTCTTATTTTCTAGGGTAAATTCCACTTCACTTCTGATTAATTCACTTTCTCGTGACGGTATTAAGTCCATGAAAACAACGTCTCTACTAATTTTTATCTTGTTTGTTTTCGTGTCTAGCAAACGATAGGCTTTGGATTCCTCTGAATATCCTACAAAAATCAACTTTTCTGCTTTTTCGTCTAATTTCCGCCTTAACTCTCCTGGAACAAATGCGTACGCTTCGCAACCAAATATATGTAGTTGTGACACATTTGGAACTTTAGAATGCCACAGCTCGTATGGTGTTTTATTCTTGCTTTTTGTTGGCAATCTGTTTTGTAGAAAATTTGCCGTAAAAATTGCCTCTCCCCAATACTTCTTATCCAGGTTTGCATCGAAAAGCATACATCGGCACATTTCAAGAAGAGATCTGTTCTTCCTCTCAGCGACGCCGTTCTGTTGAGGTGAATAAGTTGCTGTATATTGTGTTAATATCCCCTCCTTCTTTAGATAACCTTGCAGTTCCCTATTTACATACTCCTTTCCTCTGTCAGATCGTATAATTTTTGGTTTTCTTCCGAATTGCGTTTTTACCATTTCAACGAAACTTTTTATGTGACCAGGTGCCTCGGACTTATGTTCTAACAGATATATAGCCGTATAACGTGAGAAGTCATCTATGACTGTTAGGATATATCTTTTCCTTCCGGGTGTGACAGTCGGCATTGGTCCACACACATCTGTATGAATTAGGTCCAGAATAGCTGCTGACTTATTCATGCTTTCTTTTGGAAATGGTTTCCGGGCCAATTTACCTTTTACGCAACTGTCGCAAATTTCCCTTAGTCCACAATCTTTAACTTCTATACCTGTAGCGAGGTTCATTAGGGGTAATTGCTTTATTGCTTCTGGATCTCTGTGACCAAAACGTCTATGCCAAGTATGTTGACAGTTTTCGGTGTGGGCAGCTGTAACGGTACATGCTTTGTCGGCTGTTTGTAATTCGTAAAGTTCGGAACCTAGCGATGCCGTTGCTACAATTCTTCCATCTTTTGAGATTTCACATTGATCTCCATAAAATTTTAGTGTATGTCCTCCGGCAACCAATCGTTTAACGGATAATAAATTTGACCCCAGTTTAGGAACGTACAATACCTTTTGAATTTCAACCCTTTTCGATACGTTGCCTTCTGTGGTACAGTATACAGAGCCGGATCCAACCCCGTGAACTTCTAGAAGTTTTTCTTCATCAGCTAATCGAACGTGGCCCCTTTTGTTGCAATCTAACTTTGTAAAAAATTCCCTCTGATATGAGATATGACTTGTAGCTCCAGAATCGACTATCCATGTACTCGCCTTCTTCTCAGCTTCTTTGGCACTATAACTAGATTGTTGTTGACAGTTTTCTTTTATTCCTTTTTTCGTTATCACTCCGAAACACGCGTCACCACCGTTATTAAAATCTTCTTGCTCACTAACTTTTTTCGCGCTACTCTTGTTGCTTCTATTGTCTTGCTTCTGTTTCCATACTTGATATTTTCTACAATCTTTCTTGATATGGTTTTCCTTTTTGCAGAAAAAACAAGTTTGTTTCTTGTGCTCGTTGTGCCTTTTTGAGCTTGTCTTCATTGCTGCTTCATCTTGAATTGATGCTTGATTACCTTTACGCCTTCTGTATTCGTCTATTAGTTTCCCTTTGACAAAATCTAACGTGAGATCTTCTTTTGGTCTACTTTCAATACCCGTAATTAAACTATTATAGGAGTCAGGTAAACTACTAAGAAGCATAGCAGCTACTAAATTATCCTTCAAATCTTCACCTTGCGCTGATAATTTATTTTTTAAATCTAGTGTCTCCATAATATGCTTTTCCATATCTCCATATTCTTCCAGTTGTAGTCTGCATAGCCTTTTTAATAGGAATATGGTACTTGTTAGTGATGCCTTTTGATGGTATTCCTTAAGCGCTTTCCAAGATTCCTTGGCCGTTTTTGCATCCCGTATGTGAATGAGCTGATTTGCTTCTACCGAAAGACCTATTGTTGCTCGAGCCTTATCGTCCTTCTTCTTCCATTCAGGAGTAAGTGGTTCTGGCGCATTTTCTGTTATCACTTCCCATAGTTCATCTTTAATTAGCAGTAGTTCCATCTGGTAACTCCATGTTTGATAATTTTCACTGCTAAGTTTATCAAAACATTGGCGATAATTTCCTTCTGTCATATTTGAAAAACGAACTACTACCGACTACCGTTAAACACTACCGTATTTCGCACTTGATAAACTAAGAAGAAGAATTATTCACTTTTTCTTGATTATTAGTACGCCTGGGCCCATAACCTGTTAGCGAGGTATTAGGAAGAATAATCAAGATACAGTGTTATAAAACTTTAATTATTTTATGCGAAGAATAAGTGTCAATATTATTATGAACTATGAAGATACAATATGCGTTCTGTACAAGCTTTCTACTACAACTAACTGTAACTATGCTATACTACCCTAAAACTACCTGACTATCATAAAACTACCCTCTCTTGAAAGAAACACAACAAGTTATACTTATATATACTAAAACATATTTCTTATCGTTGTCACTGAAAAATAACAATATAGTTGTTAGGACCCACAGCTTTCACTTTCAATTCTCTGCAAAGAAGGTCTATAGCTCACGTGGCATGCGCAAGATACACTGCGCACCCAGTATACGTCATCAATAAGGTCCCTCTTCACTGTAGACGCCTTTAAGTATACATATTTCCATATAATTGCACTAAAACTACTTAAGTATATTGAGACTAATATAAAATCATAATATAAAACTGTTGACCCCACCGTAGAGCAAAAATACGAATCCTTTGTGATGTTAATGCAAGTAATCAACGTTTGATTAATGTACCTATGTATGATGTTAATGTAACATTAGGTACATACATAATATGTATGTAAGTTATCTATGGTATATTTTATGTATCAATTAATGTTTAATCATGGACCATGAAATGCTTCGCCTTTTTAGCGACGAGAGAGAAACGATTATAATCGTATTAAGGCTGCGTAAAAACTTAATTGAGTTAAGTATAGGTAGAGGTGGTGACGGTGACGGTGATGGTGGTGGTGGTGGTCAGCTATTTTTGAAAATGGTATTTCATGAAGTGACCGTCAGAAATTATGTTTTGTTAACCTCCGTTGCCAATTAAAACGACTAATAGACCTTACCGGCCAGTTTACGATGATTTAACGGACTTTCTTTGAAACATGCACTCTCTAATCGTCTCTCTGATTAACCGCTTTCATGCAAATTAGCTCTACTCTGTCTACGTTAATGTTTTTAGGGCGCGGAAACATTATCCTATATTTTACAACGATGGAACTCCCATTTCGTACCTTTTGTAATGGATTTCAATAACAACTCATTCTACGCATTGATCAGAAAATTGAGAAATTTGTTGCTATGTAGATTTTTGTTTAATTTGGTGTTCCCATTTTAACAATAACTAATTACCTGCTAGCTCCACTCTCAGGTTCGTTCAGACGTTGTACTTTTTCTATTTTTAAATTTTATTGTATTGCACAAAAAAGCAGAAGGCAATTAAAAAAGAAAGAAGCAATTATGTAGTAGTTCTTCAGATTATTTCCCTTTTTAAACAATGAAAATGATGAAGCGTCACCCTGAGTTTATAAAATGTTCGGAAAATGTAAAGGGCATGTTTAAATAATTAACATTCGGTAGTTGTAAGAATGTAGTTTTTCGGATTGTTTGAGACCGATAAAGCAGGAGACTATGTTTACGAGCCGGCCACCCAACAAGCTGTCAGTCTGTATTACAGTCCAGAAAAGATCATAGGGATGTTACGGGTTTAATATGTGCTTTACTCAATTTATTTGGCATCTGCGCTCACTAAGATAATTAAAAGTCATATTAAAGAAGAATTATCGGGCTTGTTAATGCGCCAACTGCGATGTCGAGCTACCAAAATATGCAAACGTCTCGTTTCGCTTCCAGAATCGCAATCTCAACAACAACTACCCGATAAATTTGTCTTGGAACGGTTTTTTTTTACGAATTTCGATTTGTTTGTACAGACTCTCGGCTGACGTGGACTTGTCAAAACAGAACGGCTCGTTTATGTAATAAAACAAGGTACTCATTTAATGCAGTGCCGAATATCCAAATGGGAAAGCTTCTAATACAAATAGAGAAGTCAATGAAAATACCAACAAATATCAAAATTTCACTATTTTAAGGGGACACAACTCTTCCTTATTGAGGCTCTTTTTGAAGCCAAGAATCACCAAAAATATCGTACCTGATACCTCAAGACAATCACCAAGGGCAATAATCCTTGTTGAGTCTATAAGTGTTATAGAACTTTAAGGTATTTGCCTGATGCGCCACTTCAACTTTAAGGGACAATAATCTTTATTGAATCTCATCTTAAACTTTAGAGTCAACAAAAGTATTGTAGTAACCCTCAGGTACCTTATTCCTCAAGACAATGATCAGGCCCAATAATCATTCTTGATTCAATGAGGGTTATGGAGAACTCAGGCAGTTACTTGATGTACCACTTCAATTGTAAAGGGCAATAATCTTTATTGAATCTCACCTTAAACATTAAAGTCAACAAATGTATCGTAGAAACCCTCAGGTACATTATTCCTCAAGACAATGATCAGGCCCAATAATCATTCTTGATTCAATGAGGGTTATGGAGAACTCAGGCAGTTACTTGATGTACCACTTCAATTGTAAAGGGCAATAATCTTTATTGAATCTCACCTTAAACATTAAAGTCAACAAATGTATCGTAGAAACCCTCAGGTACATTATTCCTCAAGACAATGATCAGGCCCAATAATCATTCTTGATTCAATGAGGGTTATGGAGAACTCAGGCAGTTACTTGATGTACCACTTCAATTGTAAAGGGCAATAATCTTTATTGAATCTCACCTTAAACATTAAAGTCAACAAATGTATCGTAGAAACCCTCAGGTACCTTATTCCTCAAGACAATGATCAGGCCCAATAATCATTCTTGATTCAATGAGGGTTATGGAGAACTCAGGCAGTTACTTCATGTACCACTTCAATTGTAAAGGGCAATAATCTTTATTGAATCTCACCTTAAACATTAAAGTCAACAAATGTATCGTAGAAACCCTCAGGTACCTTATTCCTCAAGACAATGATCAGGCCCAATAATCATTCTTGATTCAATGAGGGTTATGGAGAACTCAGGCAGTTACTTGATGTACCACTTCAATTGTAAAGGGCAATAATCTTTATTGAATCTCACCTTAAACATTAAAGTCAACAAATGTATCGTAGAAACCCTCAGGTACATTATTCCTCAAGACAATGATCAGGCCCAATAATCATTCTTGATTCAATGAGGGTTATGGAGAACTCAGGCAGTTACTTGATGTACCACTTCAATTGTAAAGGGCAATAATCTTTATTGAATCTCACCTTAAACATTAAAGTCAACAAATGTATCGTAGAAACCCTCAGGTACCTTATTCCTCAAGACAATGATCAGGCCCAATAATCATTCTTGATTCAATGAGGGTTATGGAGAACTCAGGCAGTTACTTGATGTACCACTTCAATTCTAAAGGGCAATAATCTTTATTGAATCTCACCTTAAACATTAAAGTCAACAAATGTATCGTAGAAACCCTCAGGTACCTTATTCCTCAAGACAATGATCAGGCCCAATAATCATTCTTGATTCAATGAGGGTTATGGAGAACTCAGGCAGTTACTTGATGTACCACTTCAATTGTAAAGGGCAATAATCTTTATTGAATCTCACCTTAAACATTAAAGTCAACAAATGTATCGTAGAAACCCTCAGGTACATTATTCCTCAAGACAATGATCAGGCCCAATAATCATTCTTGATTCAATGAGGGTTATGGAGAACTCAGGCAGTTACTTGATGTACCACTTCAATTGTAAAGGGCAATAATCTTTATTGAATCTCACCTTAAACATTAAAGTCAACAAATGTATCGTAGAAACCCTCAGGTACATTATTCCTCAAGACAATGATCAGGCCCAATAATCATTCTTGATTCAATGAGGGTTATGGAGAACTCAGGCAGTTACTTGATGTACCACTTCAATTGTAAAGGGCAATAATCTTTATTGAATCTCACCTTAAACATTAAAGTCAACAAATGTATCGTAGAAACCCTCAGGTACCTTATTCCTCAAGACAATGATCAGGCCCAATAATCATTCTTGATTCAATGAGGGTTATGGAGAACTCAGGCAGTTACTTGATGTACCACTTCAATTGTAAAGGGCAATAATCTTTATTGAAGCTCACCTTAAACATTAAAGTCAACAAATGTATCGTAGAAACCCTCAGGTACCTTATTCCTCAAGACAATGATCAGGCCCAATAATCATTCTTGATTCAATGAGGGTTATGGAGAACTCAGGCAGTTACTTGATGTACCACTTCAATTGTAAAGGGCAATAATCTTTATTGAATCTCACCTTAAACATTAAAGTCAACAAATGTATCGTAGAAACCCTCAGGTACCTTATTCCTCAAGACAATGATCAGGCCCAATAATCATTCTTGATTCAATGAGGGTTATGGAGAACTCAGGCAGTTACTTGATGTACCACTTCAATTCTAAAGGGCAATAATCTTTATTGAATCTCACCTTAAACATTAAAGTCAACAAATGTATCGTAGAAACCCTCAGGTACCTTATTCCTCAAGACAATGATCAGGCCCAATAATCATTCTTGATTCAATGAGGGTTATGGAGAACTCAGGCAGTTACTTGATGTACCACTTCAATTGTAAAGGGCAATAATCTTTATTGAATCTCATCTTAAACTTAAGACTCAACAAAAGTATTGTAGAAACCCTCAAGTACCTGATTCGTCAAGACAATAATCAGAGGCAAAAATCTTTCTTGACCAATGAATGTTATGGACATCTCAGACACTTACCTGATGGGACACTTCTAAACACAATTTTAAAGGACAATAATAATTATTGAGTCAATCATTGAAGAGCTTAAATTCAACAAAACTTTCCAGTTGCTTTATACGTCTTTAAAATAGTCACGTGAAACATTTTCGACTATTTCGCAACTAAATATATTAATATTTTATGTATAAATATAAATAAGATAAGGGGTTGAACAATTAGTAAATAAAAAAATAATTCCTATAAATCCTCTTAACAGCTTGTTCCAGTAATAATTAAAAGAGTCTGACAAATATGTACTTATTACTATAGAGAGTTGCTCAAAGGCTTTCCTAATGCCGAGAGAAGAGGGTGCATGAACAACGGGGGCGTTAAAAAGAATCGCAGCCCCAGTACCGTTACATAATATCTTCTCGAACGTCGAAAGTGCTGCCACCGTCGACTAGACGGCGGCAAGCCGTTAAATGAATGTAGTACAAGTGTTACGGTGACACTTTCAATATTGCCACCCCTTAAGTGAGTTGATAAAACAACTCTGCGGATGCCGTAACGACGACGGGGGTGTTTTCAATTACCCCATGGAACAAACCAGGACGGCTGTTTGTTCCCGATAACAACCGAAACGATCCCAAGTTATCCGGTAGGATTTAATAATAAAGGGACGTCGAGATGCGGGGCTGGAATTTTCGCCTCTACAATTGACTCTCTCTCGTCCCCTCACTCTCTCTCGCTCTGCGTCTGTCTGTCGCAATGGGCAAGCGATAAAAGTAACGAACTTATTGGAAACTTGAGTTATTACTTTTTAAAGTAGTCACAATGATGGAGGCTAATTTTTAGGGATTGTACAATAAAAAAATTACGCCCTTATGCCATTGAAAAATCAATTAAACAATTCTTTGGTTCATTAATGAAATTAAAGATTATTTTATAAGTAAGTACTGTTTTTAGATAATGTGTTTCGTCAATTTAAAATAATTGAGGGTTGATTTTAATTAATTGGGTACATACAACAACAATATACCATTGCTTTTGATTAAATTTAAATTTGAATATTATTTTTCTGAATAAATTGACCTTTTACTTTCTACTTTGTACTAGAAAATATTTTAGAATAAACCCCCAATAATAGCGATAAAATATTTATTTAGACATTTCTATTAGATAAACACCTAGGAGTAGTAGTAATAATAAAATATTAATTTATATGCACATTTTTGTACTTATTGTTGTAAATTATTTGGATTTATCGTATACCTACCTACCTGACTCATTTTAGTTAGTTTGGTTTCCAATTTATTTAATTTGTTGTTGTTGGCAAATTTTGTTTAACCGTTTAATAATAATTTTACTAATTTTATTTTTCTTTTGTTTTAGGACGAAGTAAGTACTTATCTATAACGAATACAAACCAGAGATAACTGCATCTAGGAAATAAGTGAGAATACCCTTTTATTTGTTTATTTATCTATTAATTTATTATTTGTTGTTAAAGGTATTGTTCTTATTAGCACTTTAAATATGCACGATACGTTCACTAATAGGTAATTTATTTATATTTATTAAAACGAGTGACGTTGTAAAAATGCGATTTCTTTTGATTATCTACACATGCGACATAGTTTTGTAATTGTCGTTGTGGATCTTCAGCTTTATTTATTTCTATATTTGTACTAGGAATGGCATTCAGGGAACGTCTTTCGAAAACCTGAATAAATGCATCGAGACCGTGTACGTTATTACTTATTAATTAAACTAGAACATCTAGGTAGAGGTATTAACTATTAAAGAAAAAAGGAAATTTAAAGTTATTTCAATCGCATTCTTGTTATAAAAGGTAATATAATTAACAGCAATAAATCACTTTCAGTCACTCAGTCTTTAATAACCTTATTTTTCTACTAAATTGATGTTAATAATTATTTATATACATAGCAAAAATTTGAATCAAAATATCAATTATGACAGATAAATTGTGATTCTGATTAACCTTCCTATAAATTTCAGAATGAGTAGAAATATGTTACAAATTCCAGAGCCGGATTTACGTAAGTTAGGGACTCCTCCTTAAAACTTTATAAAGTTAAGGAATTTCAGGCTATATGGTAGAAAAATTAGGGATAGGGAATGAAAAGTTTGGGAAGTTAAGAAATTCCAGGCTAAATTCTATATTTGTAAGTAAAAAATTCTCAGATTAAAATTCAGAAAAGTATGATATATGAAGCTGAAAGCTAGAAAAGTTAGGCATTCTTCAGTTTAACGTTTGGAAAGTTAAGGAATCTCAGATTAAATATTGGAATAGGAAAGGATACTCAGGTTAAAAGTTTGCAAAGTTATAGACTCTCAGGCTAATTTTTTACCGTTTTACCATTCGTCTTTCTGTCTTATTGTGAAAATTGAACTGCATAATACAGAATGGTTAAAGTTTTTTTTTCTGTACAATTTTATTATATTTTTAATTAGTTTTTTATTTGATGAAGCTATAAAGCACATGCTAGAAAAAAATTAAATGAAACTGAAAAAAATCCAAAAGTTTAAAAAGGATTTTTATTACATATTTAATTTTCGATATTTAGCTTTAATGTGGTCTACATTTTCTATCTAGGTATTATTAAATTTGATTATTTTTGTTTTTATTAAAATTTTCCAATTCTCTCATTAAACTACTATGTAGTTTAGATATATCTTATTAAATATCTTATTTTTTAACAATTACAGTAAAATATTTATTTAAATGCAATAAGTTCTTTAAATCATCAAAATTTGCCTATGTACTTTTAGTTGAGACCCTCACTTAATTTTATCTTTGACTCTGGCAATATTATTGTCGACGGCCCGATACCAATTCCTGTTATTATCCTTAAACAATTTTGTACCGGAACAAATTGATCTCTTGTGCTAAAGCAATCAGTGGTGACAGTAGACAACAAAATTTCGTCAATGTCGAGGATTCTAATAAATAATACATTACATAATCCCTTTCGGGATACATGTACATACATCTAAGTTCTCTGACGTGTAGAATATGCTTTAACTTAACTCGTTTGCCTGTGACAGTTTTATTGCTTCATTGTAGAACAATAACCTACTAGACTGAAGAGCAATTAGCATTCCCGCTGTCACTCCGGGAGATTTCCATCCCCGACTGATGCTTACTTACTGATGCTGATGCTGGTGGAAGAATATATCTATAGATAGAGTTCGCAAGTCGCTCGATTCAACATTTAAATAATTACCTATTTTATATTATCTACTCAAACGTTTATTATATTATTGGTCTTTAATTTTTTACAATTTTTGTCTGTTTGTCTGTCTGTTTGTTCCGGCTAATTTCTGAAACGGCTGGACCGATTTTGACGAGACTTTCACTGGCAGATAGCTGATTAAATTAGGAGTAACTTAGGCTACTTTTATTTTAGAGTAAAAAAATAGGGCTCCACGAAAAAAATTTAAAACAAATGAAATCACACTAATATTATAAAGGCGAAAGTTTGTGAGTGTGTATGTTTGTTACTTCTTCACGTCTAAACGGCTGGAGCGGTTTTAATAAAATTTGGTATGGAGTTAGCTGACACCCTGGATTAACACATAGGCTACGTTTTACTGCGGGAAAATATCTTATTCCCATGGGAAAATCGATGAAAATTAATTCGCGGAATATTATAAATGTGAAAGTAACTCTGTCTGTATGCTACACAATCTCGCTTAAAATTTACTGAACCGATTTAAATGAAATTTGGTACAGAGATAGTCTAGAACCTGAGAAAGGACATAGGCTACTTTTTAATGCGAAAAAAGGGTTGTAAGGGGTTGAAATAGGAAAATTTGTGCGGAAATTTCGTAATTTTTAAAGATTTTTTAGGCTTTTGATCAGATATAAATAAATACGACAGTCAATGTTTGTATAAAATTTTACCCTAAAGGGGATAAAATTAGCCGATGAAAGTTTTTGTGTAATGACGTCGTCCAAAAAGTTTACGGTCCAGAAAATTAAAATGTTAAGTGTAAAAAGTTATAGAGGTTTTGTTTATTTGGATCAATAAAAGTAGTTGACTACTAAGCTATATAAACTATTTTAAACTATAATTAAACTATATTAATCAATAATATTATAAATACGAAAGTAACTCTGTCTGTCTGTCTGTGTGTTACGCAATCACGCCCAAACTACTGAACCGATTTAAATGAGAATTTGGTACAGAGATAGATAAGTAAATATAAAACTAGAGGCTTTAAACTTATTTTTTAGGCTTTTGATTAGATATAAATAAATACGACAGGTAAAGTTTGTAAAAATTTTACTCTAAAGGGGACAAATATAAGGAATGAAAGCTTTTGTGTAATGACGTCGGCTAAAAGGCTTACGGCCCAGAAAATAAAAATATACAAGAAAAAAATTTTAAATGCTGCTGAAAGTCACTATTCCACGCGGGCGAAGTCGCGGGCATAGCTAGTAGATAATGTAAGTAAGTCTTACTGCGATGACTAATGAAAAGAGCGAAACCATCCATCGTTAGGTAATTTACAACGATAAATTAAAAGTATCTAATTACCCAATGAGTTGATTGGTTTGGAAAAGGAAAATGTACCCATTGAGTGGAACAACTTTCTGATCAATTAATTAATTTGTATCTACTAATTTGATGAACAAGTGTGAAAAAAGAAAATTCAATTTAATACAAATTTTCTCTTTCGAGGTGGAACTGTGAATTTCAAAAATAAATAGCTTGGGGGGATGTATCTGAGTAAAATATTAAGGGAAATTTTGTCTATTTTATGACGAATTCTTCCACCAGAAAGGGGTGTCAAAGTTAGTCAATTTATTTTTAGTTATTATGACTATTTTGACAATTTCAAAGACAATTTCTGTGATTTCTAACATTCTTAAAAGGAATATAAAAAAATACCTACCATGATTGAAAGTCGAAAAATCAATAATCAAATTCAACATTAATCATATTGTAGTCTAATTAAGACTTTTATTTGCCCCTGTATATTCCTGTTTTTGCTTCTAATATGTCTCTAAAAATCCCTTAAAGTCTTAGAGAGTACCTTGGGTACATCCCCTCTCTAAAATCTATTCTTCTACCTCATTTCTGACATAATCATTAGTCAACTTTGGCGAAAAAATTAGACATGGAATTGAGAAACGTCCCTACTCAGAGGCACCTCCCTTAATTTAATTTAATTACACAATAATCCCAAACGACCCACGAAAGCCAAAGTGTAATTTGAGCAGTACGATTGCTTGCTTTTTTTCTTAGTACCTATTCAATTTCGTTAATGAAACCATCATTATGTTCTTGTATCTTGTTGGTATACCTAGATATTTGTGTTGTGATTTATCGACCGAACTCCTTATTGTTCTGGTTAGTTTTCTTTTTTGTTGCAATTATTTCAGAAACACGTCCTGTTTTCTTAAATCGGAAACGGATGTAGTAGTACCTAGTAGTACGTATGATGGTTGATGGCAGCAGTGATGAATGAATTAAGAGAGCCAACAAGTTGGATGAACATGGCCGTCGTATCCTTATAAGGGTTTTCATACGACTTTTTTGCGACGCGACGCACCGTGTAACCGTACAATTCCTTCTTCTTTATTTCAGGCACTCGACAATATATTATGGCTCAGTAAATAATGCTGTTATCATAAAAAAAGTTACATCTGATGACTCTTACATAGACGTACCAACGTCTGACAATAGCATAAAATTGTAATTAACACGAAGTCATCGTCTAAGTAGAATTTAGTGACGAACAATTGAGTTGAAACAACTTGGTGCGTTAAAAAATATGATAAGAAATAATAGAAATAAAAACATGAAATGTTTAAATACGTAATTATTAGGGCTCTTAAAAGTAAATAAAACAATATAGGTGCCTAGTGTCCCACAAGGAACCATTTGAGGGCCTTTGCTGTTCATTTATAATTTACCTACATTTAAACGATATTCCGGATAATTTTACTATTTTTTAGGCTACTGACAATGAAGTTTAAGCAAAACATTGTCATAAAAACTTTTCTAAATTCATGTTAAATACTAGGAATGATATTTTAGATGTCAAAACACATTTTAACCTTCCAAACGCATTTGCTAAGAACTTTAATTTAGTTATATTTATTATTATAATACGTTATTGCAGTTTCTACATTTATTTAGATCTATTTTATTCTACAAATGTGTACGTACAAGTTTCTTAGAAACATGAACTCATTATCGTAGGGGTTTCCAGGTACCCATAATATCATCAATGTTTACCCACCAATTGGGTAAAACCAAGTACCCACCAAGGGTGGGTTTTGTAACAGGTTTACCTGGCAAATAATAAACAGGCAATATCAAGCAGCACGTCACGTCGAGCAGAGAGATTTTTGATCTTGTATTATAATTATGTATTGAGCTGTTGTTGACGAAACTTCTACAATTTTGTGAATAAACGTCTGTTAAACGTCCTACTTTTTTAACATCCAAGTGTGCATCAATTAGAAAGAGTATTCTTTTTATTGTGTTGCAAAGTGCAAATCACAAATTTGCATCCTTCATCTTCAACAGCATTTTAAATAAATAAATTAAAGAAAATCCTTAATAAGTACACATTTAAGATGATAAATGTTGCAACTTCTAATTGTTCTACATATTGTCAGTTTTGTGTATTCCATTTTTAATTAAAATGATGAAACTGTTTCTAATTACGTAGAGGCATCGGTGCATACCCATGGGTGTTCCCGTACGTGTTGCTACAAATGGGAGATCATTGTTGAAGATAAAGCGCGGTTTGTTTAACAGACCGCGAAGCTTCTATTTATGACATGTTTTGAACATGTTTTTCATATTAAAACGTTATATTATGTACCTACAAACATACATGACCGTATAATGTATGTATATACCTATGTATCTACACAACAGTAGGTAACGTTTCGGGACAGAATGCGAATTAAATTATAATGTTAAACAGAATAATAACAACTCCAGTTTAGATTTGCAGCATTAATATAATTTGACTTAAATTTACATGATGCAAAAACACTTTAATTTAAATTTGAATACTGCTTTTATAACAAGTTAGTGGTATAGTGGTTATTTTTAGGCAGGTACGTAGGTACCTACTTATAAAAGTTACGGTTCGAAAATTTGTTTAGAAATAGTACCTACATATGTGGGTAATAAAATCCAAATTTAATTCAATAGTTGGTAAATAATTAATTGGGAATTAAAATCAATTGAAATTGGAGCGCGATTTCATTATAACCATTAAGAAAGTGTGCTTCCTGCCCTTTAAAGGCTTCTTACAAGCACTGTGCTTATTTAAAGCCTTTTCGGGAACATTTATAAAAGTACTCTGTAAATTGTAGCAATTTCAAAAAAAGCTTCAAATATTTTCGAAGTGCTTAAAATTGTCTCAAAGTGCTTAAACCTTTTGTTATTGCCCATTCAAAGTACTTAAAGTTTTTTATTATAGTGCTTAAAGTCCTTTCAAAATACTTAAAGCCCTTCCAAAGTTCTTAAACTCTTTATTAACGTCGTTTCAAAGCACTTAAAGCTCTGTCAAAGTGCTCGAACCTTAAACGAGGTGCTTAAAGTCCTTTCAAGTGCTTAAACCTTGTGAAACTGCCCGAAACCTTTTGTTATGGGTTTAAAACGCATTCAAAGTGATCGAAGTCCATAATTGTAGTGTTTAAAGCTCTTAAAAAATTATTTAAGTCCTTCTAAAGTTATGAAACTCTTTACTAAAGTGCTCGAAGTTTTTTTAAACTACTTAAAGCCCTGCCAAGGTGCTCGAAACCCTCCACAAGGCGCTTAAAGTTTTTTCAAGTGCTTAAACCCTGTGAAAGTTTTTGAAACCTTTTGTTATGGGCTTAAAACCCATTCAAAGTGATCGAAGTCCTTAATTGTAATGTTTAAAGCTCTTTAAAAATTATTAAAGTCCTTCTAAAGTTATGAAACTCTTTACTAAAGTGCTCGAAGTTTTTTCCAAACTACTTAAAGCCCTGCCAAGGTGCTCGAAACCCTCCACAAGACGCTGAAAGTCATTTTAAGTGCTTAAACCTTGTGAAACTGCTGGAAACCTTTCGTTATGAGTTTAAAACCCGTTCAAAGTTATCGAAGTCCTGAATTGTAATGTTTAATGCTCTTTCAAAAATTCTAAATGTCCTTCTAAAGTTATAAAACTCTTTACTAAAGTGCTCGAAGTTTTCTTAAAGCACTTAAAGCTCTGTCAAAGTGCTCGAACTCTCCACAAGACGCTTAAAGTCTTTTCAAGTGCTTAAACCTTGTGAAAGTTTTTGAAACCTTTTGTTATGGGCTTAAAACCCATTCAAAGTGATCGAAGTCCTTAATTGTAATGTTTAAAGCTCTTAAAAAATTATTAAAGTCCTTCTAAAGTTATGAAACTCTTTACTAAAGTGATCGAAGTTTTTTCAAAGTACTTAAAGCCCTTCCAAGGTGCTCGAAACCCTCCACAAGGCGCTTAAAGTCTTTTCAAGTGCTTAAACCCTGTGAAAGTTTTTGAAACCTTTTGTTATGGGCTGTAAACCCATTCAAAGTGATCGAAGTCGTTAATTGTAATTTTAAACTTCGAAAGTTATGAAACTGTTTAACAAAGTACTCAAAATCCTTTCAAAATGCTTAAAGCCTCTTTAAACAACTCGAAGTTCTTTATTATAGTGCTTAACGCTCTTTCAAAGTACTTGAAGCTCTTTAAAAAAGTGCTTAAGCCTTCTGAACGTGTTTAAAACTCTATTAAAGTGCTTAAAGCCCTTTGAAAATACATGAAGCCTCATCAAAGTGCTTGAAGTTCTGTATTAAAGTCCTTTCAAAATACGTAACGTCCTTTCAAAGAACTCAAAGCCCTTCGTAATGTACTAAAGTTGTTTAAAAATATCATCCATTCAAAATACATAAAGCCCCTCAAAAGTGTTGAAGCTTTTTATCAAAGTGCTCAAAGTTCTATTGAAGTTTTTGAAGTCTTTATTATCGTGCTTAAAGTGCTTGAAACACTTTATCAAAGTGCTTCGGCCTCGTGAAAGTGCTCCATTTTTTTTTACTAAAGTGCTTAAAGCCTCTTGACGATACTCGAAGCTCATTATCGAAACAGCTTTCAAAACACTGAATATCTTCGAGTCTAAGTATTCGAGGCTCTTCATTAAGTTCTTTTAAAATGCCTAAACCCCTTCTGAAGTACTTTAAGCCACTTCAAAGTGCTCGAAGCTCTTAAATGAAGTGCTCAGGAGCCTTTCAAAGTTTTGAAACTTCTTTTAAAGCACTTAAAACTGTATTATAATGTTTAAAGGCCTATCAGAATACTTAAAGCTTGTGAAAGTGATCGAAACCTCACATTGATTTAAATGCAAATTATAAAAAATGATCTGAACTTTTCAAGCCCATACCCTTTATGACGCGTTCAAAGCACTTTTCACAGGTGCCTCATGTTTTTTTTATGGGTTTGAAGCTCTTTTGGTTTAATTTAGGCCCTCGGAGTACACTAGAGGCTCTTTCTACGAGTGCTTCTTGGGGCTTTGAACTTAATTAGTTTTCGATATAAATGATAATGTGACGTCCTTAGATTTTTATAAATATAATTAGAAGTTCAAGGACCAAAAAGCACTTTAATAAGTTATAGCTTTGATCTTATTAAGGCTTTGAATACTTTTAATGAGTTCTTTGAGTACCCTTAAAAATCTGTTATTATTTATATATTATCTATAATTTTTGTCTTTTTAAGGATTTTTAAAAATTAAAGTCTGAAAGTGTGGATTTAGTGTCTTTGAGTATTTGTTTGAAATTTTGAAGTGTCTGTAATTCAAAGAAATGCTAGTAGCTAACAATTGTGACGTCGGAGAGTTTTGGTGCAAAGTGATATCGTACAATTCGCGGAGATCAAAGGGCGTCGCCGTCAGTGGCGTCGTGTCGCGTTTTTAGCCGTCATCATCGGCGTCCAAACTTAAACGAGTTCCACTATTCACGGACGGTGGTTGATAAATGATCTCTCGCCTGACTAATTCACCGTGGTCCATTTCTTGCACGTATTCTCGTCATCTCCGATGTATACGACGAATAAGTTAGTATACTCGCCCAACTTGCTTGCTTGCTTGGGCTTTCTAACTAACTAACTTAGCGTTAAGTAATAGCCGTGACTTGCGAGAAACGAGAGCCCTTTGTGGCGTAAGTTTAATGTCGAGCGAGAGTGGCGTTTGATGCACCAGAATTCGCACACTTTACACCCAACTTCTGAACTTGAGGTGGATGGAGAGCGAACTTCTTGAGCCAATTTTGGTTTTGTACAAGTTTCCAATTATTACACGGAAATCGCATACTTAAACTTCCCTGTTTACTGGGAAATAACAGGAATTTTAATTCTTATCCCTAATATTTCCTAGAATAGCTATACATATATATAATTCCTTAACAAATCAAACTTCTACTAATTTGTTTCAACATTATAATTTTTTTAAATCACAAAGATTTTTCTTGAGAGACAAAAAATATGCACATACGCATATATACAGGGTTTTTTAAGTTGATGGGCTATTAGAAGTATATGAATTAGTAGAATGAATTCAATTCTGAAACTTGGGCTCATTTGGTTATTGTTTATGCCGCTTCTTTTAAAAATATTTTCAAGTTCGATTTACATCCGGTTATACCGGAAGTCGATACCAACTTTGTTATTTTAAATGGAATGGTATATTTTTTACGCTGAATTCGAATAAAACGTGTAATTCTAAGGTAAGTTTGATAACCAACTTGTACACCTATGACGATCGGTTTCTGAGTTAATTTAATTTATAGAAAAAAAAAATCGTACCGCAACCCAAATTATAAAAAATCATAACTTCCACAAAATACGACTAAGAGTGTTGAAATTTTTACTAGTAATAGCTGAATATTAGTGCTAACGCCTTGACAAAATTGAAAATTTAAAAAATTTATACAGGGCGTTCAAAATAAAATTCTAAAATTGAAAAACTTCAAACACGAATTACCTCGTTTTTTCAAATGGCACCTACCATTTTTTATTTTTTCAATCGATTCCTTTTTTTATCCTCTTTCGATCTATATGGATACCTCCTATTTTAAATAATAATTCAAAATTATTCCAAAATTTTCAAATAAAATAGGAAGTATCCATATAGATCGAAAGAGGATAAAAAAAGGAATCGATTGAAAAAATAAAAAATGGTAGGTGCCATTTGAAAAAACGAGGTAATTCGTGTTTGAAGTTTTTCAATTTTAGAATTTTATTTTGAACGCCCTGTATAAATTATTTAATTCAATTTTGTCAAGGCGTTAGCACTAATATTCAGCTATTACTAGTAAAAATTTCAACACTCTTAGTCGTATTTTGTGGAAGTTATGATTTTTTATAATTTGGGTTGCGGTAACGATTTTTTTTTCTATAAATTAAATTAACTCAGAAACCGATCGTCATAGGTGTACAAGTTGGTTATCAAACTTACCTTAGAATTACACGTTTTATTCGAATTCAGCGTGAAAAATATACCATTCCATTTAAAATAACAAAGTTGGTATCGACTTCCGGTATAACCGGATGTAAATCGAACTTGAAAATATTTTTAAAAGAAGCGGCATAAACAATAACCAAATGAGCCCAAGTTTCAGAATTGAATTCCTTCTACTAATTCATATACTTCTAATAGCCCATCAACTTGAAAAACCCTGTATATGTGTTAATATTCAATAACTCGAAGTCTCAATACCTTGAAGTTCTTTTGCGTCACATGGTATTTCAAGTTATTGAAGTTAGACTGTGATTTTATATCCGTGAACCGTTTCCTTCGCCTTAAGGTACACTTGCTAGATGGCAGGTGGGATCAATTTCAATATTTATAAGGTCACTTTAATTCGTGCTGTCTAAAAATAATCTAGGGAGCGACGATGACGTTTTTGCATAATTTTTTAAACAAATTTAGTTGCTATGTGTCCATTTACATGATGTCAAGACACTTTGATTTGTTACCTATGTACATACTTGAGTATCCATTAGAAAATTGCGAATATGAAACAGTTTGGGTCTCAATTACAATAGTAGGGTGTGAATATTAATATTAATATTATTATTAATAAAAGTTTTATTGTGTATTGGTACACGATACTTAAGTGAGTTTGATGTTGTGAACTTATTATCAAAGTATTGGGAAAATATAAATTGGCTTTTATGTCACATTAAAACGCGCATACTGACTTTTTTAATATGGTGACTAATTTAAAACCCTAAAGTTTTCAATCACATAGTCGTTAGGACTGTTACTATGTTTGTTATCAAATTAAAACGATGCCCGACGCGCGAGTCAATGTTTTTGGGACTGCCAATTTGTTAGATTGTACCAGAATCATTTGCGCGCTACCTTTGGCTTCGTGCGCATGCTTAACCATGTACTACCCGTTTTGGTGACATTCTAAATTCATTTTTCTAAAACTATTAAATATTTTAACACTCGATTTATTGTTATTTTCGATTTACCTCAATGGTTTTGGCGAAGTGTGTGTCAGTTTTCTGAGCAGAAACAACATGCTTAAATATTGCAATAAATAATAATATAAACCATACAATATGTAAACAATTTTATATTTTGCAATTGGAATGTTTAGTTTGGTTGAAAAAATTATCAAAAAATTTGATTGTTCATGAAACTAAAACGATATTTCTTTCCAGGTCCTCGAACGCGACGACTGAAAAAAACTGGAGCTAAAGCCCCCGGTTCAAACGAAGAAAAACGTCCCCGAACCGCGTTTTCCGGTACCCAACTGGCCCGTTTAAAACACGAGTTTGCAGAAAATCGTTACTTAACCGAAAGACGTCGCCAACAGCTGAGCCAAGAGCTGGGCCTTAACGAGGCTCAGATAAAAATTTGGTTCCAAAATAAAAGAGCCAAAATCAAAAAGGCCTCTGGCCAAAAGAACCCCCTCGCGTTGCAACTCATGGCCCAAGGGCTCTACAACCACTCCACGATACCTCTTACCAAAGAAGAAGAGGAATTACAACAGCTACAAACCGCGAAAAGTTCGTAGGGTAATAAAAAAACATTAAGATAAAAAAGAAAGTTTTTTGGTAATTTATCATTGATCTACAACAACATCAGATTTGGTTTTTTGTTACATAATAA
The DNA here is from genome assembly GCA_029378335.1 of Agrilus mali. Lineage (NCBI taxonomy): Eukaryota > Metazoa > Arthropoda > Insecta > Coleoptera > Buprestidae > Agrilus > Agrilus mali. Next base: position 2,136,306 of record CM055655.1, on the reverse strand, counting down.
TAAGGAGTAGGTATCTGCTCTTCTTGGCCGAAGATAAGAAACAACCCTTAAAAGCTGACCATTATTAATTGGGTCATATTTTTGGTCAATAAAAAATAAGGAAATAAAAAGTACCTACTTGAAGAAATTATTTTTAAATTATTTCTAAAAATGTATAAAATTGCGTAGGTATGTAGGTATATGAAATTAAATTAATTAATATTTTATTAATTTTTATGAAGAAAATTACTTAAGCCGACCCTCTTTTAATTTAGAACTGCCAGTATTATGTTAACAATATAATAGAAAGAAGTATCGTAGGATCAATGACAGTAGGAAAATGAAATGACCCGTATTACACTGAGTTTAATAAGTTTTATAAAAATTCATAACTTTTTTTCCTAAGATAACAATTCAGAACATTTTTATCAATATTGCCAATGTTTATTTTTGGGGAAATAGAAAAATTGAAATAAAAATTACTTTTTGGGCATTTTTTCAAAAGCTATGATAATTACTTGGAAAATGTTCAAATAATAGTTGTAGAGAATGTAATTACCTATAAAAAGTGTTATACTCCTTTAATTTCTAATTCTCATAGTTGAGCCACAAATTGCCATTAAAAATTGGTAATAGTTTTTGTTATTGGTCTACTTTTGATAGTATTTTTCGGGTGAACTATGAGAGATGGAATTTAGTCTATGGGACTTTTTTGTAGAGAATTAACCCCTCTACAACTTTTATATATGGCTTTATCCCCTAATTTTTCTATTTTTCCAAAGAAAGTTGTTATGAGAAATTGTCAAAACGTTTATCACTTTAAAATAGACAATTATAGACAAGGAACAATTATGTTTATTTGTAACTTATTAAACTCCCTTATATCTATTATATATCTAAAGACTTTCTTACTGATCTCTCATATAAATAAACAAACATCATGTTCAGGACAAGATAGATGACCTTGTAATTAACAAAAAAACAACCTGTGGCATTTTTGGTAAGTGTTTTTACTATTTTTAAAAATATTCCTTTTTTACATAACATTTTACTGCCCTATTTAAATTTTGTTTGAAGTTTTCAAAAATTATGTAAAACAAAGACAAAAAAATGATCAAAATATTAATTACTTTTTAATCCTGCATGCTTTAAGACTATTATGAATTATTACCCATGTACTATATTATACTTGTTATCACTTAGAATGGAAAGTATGTGAACTCAAAAGCAATATTTATTATTAGACTTAATTAAGACCCAATATATAGAGAAATGTATATTAATTTCGATTGTTTAATAATTTGTACATACTGACGAATAGGTTTTATAATAGATAAATGTGACAAATTAATATTTATATTATGTATATTGTGTATGTTGTAAATATGTAGTAAATATATTAAAATTGTATTTACTTTTTTCCAAAAATGTTTAGAAAGCATTATTACGATTAACCTACTGTAAAAACTCATCTAGAATCAAACCAATATATATAAATAACTGCCCCATAAAATTGTTTATTATTTTAATTCAACCCTAATTATTTTTATTTTAAACAGATTACTATCAATTGTTGTAAATATATATGTTTACGTAAACGACAAAGGTAAGTGTTTAATATAATGTAATATTTATTTTAGGGCCTTTTGTAATTGTTTACTGTTGAAATATCTACTTTATTTTCTCCAATTTAAGCTACATCAATTTTAAATTGTCCGCCACTGAATCTGCGAAAATTTGTTTACATATTGATTTGTGGCTGGTTCACACGTTCAGTGTGACTATCGTAAATCATTTTTAAAAATTGAAAATATCTTCAGAAATTGCTTAATCAATTTAAAATACGCATCTAATTAGTGTAAACAACATAATTATTAATCATTTTATAAATATAATTGCGTATAATGAGTCGTTAATTTCATGTAAGTGATTCTGAACGCAACTTTATTTTGATGACCGTATGATGTGTTTTAGACGTTCCCGTTCCCATCATTCTGTTCGGGTTGTGTCGCGGTAAAGTGGCGTACGTGTGCTTTATTTATCAATAATTAAATATATTAAAGGTCAGTATCTTTAAATATAATATTAATAACGTATAATCGGTATATTGAGCAATTGTATTTTTATATTACAATCATTGATTGTCCCTTTTGATTTGATATTTTTGTTGATTTATTAATCGTAATGCGTACGTACACCTGTGGAAGGGTTTCTTAACCTTTTAAAAAATGGTGGACATCTTGTGTACGTGTAATTGTAAAATTGTTGTTCATTAAATAATGTGCTATGTGATGAAATGAAAGTAAATAATAACGTATTAAGATAATAATACATTTTGGGTTTACAGGTGTTAGTGCCAGGATGCTATTATTGCAGATTCAATATAATGGGTGGTAAGTGCATTTTTTATAATTTTGTAAATATTGTACCTTGATTTTGTTAAATGTTTATGGTAAATATTCGGGGCTTGGGGCATAGAAAGAAATGCCTTTCATACAAAAGTAACTTTGCTTTTCTTTGCAAGGTTATTTTTATAACTACGAAAAAAGATATTAGTAGGTATCTTTTGTATAAAAATAAATACCTACTTGTACCTGCTATCTGAATTACTGTAGGTATTTTATTTATGCAATTTAATTATTATTCGTTTAGGATAATTTGCATCATTAAAAATGTTAGGTTATTCCTCCCTTAAGTTCACAGCTGTAATGGATATTTTTGATCAAAAAACTTTAATTTATTGGCAAACTATTTATTAATTCATCAGAGGTATCAACTTAATTTAATAGACAATTAAAAATACAATAAAACAATACTATAAATTATTCATATGATATTGGAAACACTAGTGTTTACTTAGAAGAAATTAATAGCAATAATTCTGGGGTAAAAAACAGGACTTCATTAATTCTTTCTGTATAAATTTTAGAACTGTATCTGAGATATTTTTTGAGTATTTTACAGTATGAAATTTTGTATATTTTCCTTTAAAATAATAACTACAAGCTAGACACCAATCAATAATTAAAATTGTGTACTTACTAGATAATTCGACACTAGAGTTACAGGTGTAATGGGTAATTTTTTGTATTTTTGATTAAAATTTATTGTTACGTCAATGGTATAAACTTAATTTAATAAACCATTAAAAATACAATAATGCAATACAAAATAAATTAATTTTTTAATTGTCATTCTGAAATTGCTTTAATTTTTTCTGTAGGTAATACAAATAGATACTAGGCAGGTAATAGGTATTTGAAGTCCTATGGGTAACTTACAGTATTTTATTATGCAAATTAGGATTTGAATAATTAAAAATATTAGGTAAAAGTTACACTTATTAGGTTTACAGATATATATTATATTTTTAAAGTTTAATTTATTGACAAGCTTTTTCTTATTATTATATTAATAGATACAACAAACTTTATTTATTGATTTATTGGAACATCAAAAATACAATAAATTATTAATACAGTTAAAATTAACTAATTCTGGGGTTAAAAGTACTTTTTTTACTTTTCATTCCAATGCAGAATTGTTTTAATTTTTTTCTGTTTAAGTAAAACATTAGTATGTAACTACATATTTGAAATGCTCCAGATAATTTACAGTACTTACATTATTCTTGCAAATTATAATACAATAACTAAGAGGTTAATATTTTTTAATAGTTAAAAATTTTACACTAATTGAGTTCACAAGATTTTTCATATTTTTGAATAAAATTTTAATTTCATAAAAAGTAGCTCAGGAAAAATTAAACCAAAGATTTCTTTTTTACATTTCATCCCAAATTTACTTTTTTCTGTATAAATACTTTAAACTGATTGACAGCATTTAATTTTGTAAATTTTTGTTTAATTAATTAAAATTTGAGTGAAAACTATTTAATTAATTGGAAATACTTTTATTATTTTATTAAAGATACAAACTTGATTTAATATACATTTTAAAAATATGGAACTACATATTGTGACTTAGCAATTACTAAATCTTCTGCAACAATATCAATTTATAACAAAAAAAAAAACAATGCTGGGGTAGACAAATGGTCTTTTTCTTTCCTTTTTATTTACTCCAAAAGTATTGCAATATATTTTCATGGCCAATGTTCTAAAATTATCATCACCAGAAGTAATGATAAGTAATACATGAAGATGTTTGCAGTTATTGTGTACACACCCTTTTGATTGGGGTTGAAGGACAAAAGTAATTGGTGTTACATATATTAATATTTTTAAGTAACATGGCAACCTTAATATTTTTTAAGGGTTTTCCATATGTAGATAGATTATTTCTTTCCTATTGTTTCTTTTGTGCTTTTCTGTCCTGTGAACACAGACATAAGGGTGCAAAATCCTAGTTTTATACCATTCAAGGGAAGACAACCCTAAACCCTTATTTGCCATAAAAGGTTTTCGTTTGAAATTAAAAATTTTAATCATTTTTGAAATGCTGTAGATAAAAATTTTTGGAGAGGGTGGGAAAATAGGATTGTGGGTGAGAATCTGGATATACAGGATCTTTTACCAGGGAAAGAATTACCAATGGCGTTCGACAATTAATGAAACATAAATACCAATCGTCGAGCTAGTTTTCCTCAACTCCCCCAATTCGGCAATAACTCATCACGTCCATGATTTATTCATTACAACCGCTTCTTCGTAGTCATTGTTTTTTTTTTTTGTTATCAAATCTCTGGAGCGAACCCGCCGTTTCACCCTAGGCCTTCGTGATTGAAAAATGCGTAGCTTCCGTCTTATTATCGTCTGTTTGTATTTGTTCGAACTCCTCGATCTCTTTTCCACGCACCCCCAAACACATCGAGCCACCAGCTCGTGCGTAAGCACGCCGCGCCTCACCCCGACGATACCGGGGCAACTGACGATTGCAATCCATTATTTATATATGGCTAAGTGTGAGGTCCCCTCTCGCTGATGTATGGCAGCCACCAATTCCATTTAATTGACTGGTCACAGGAAAGTGCTCGGGTCACCGTTTATATTAAGCGGAACGAACAGCTACACGGTACCGGAACACGTCTCCCCAAAATGCACATGAGTTATTTTGTACCCGGGCACGAACGAAATGCACAGGATCTGGCTTCTAATATTTAAACAATTTTCAGTCATTTGAGTCAGATTAATAAAGCAGGGGTGTCAAGAGTGGCCAGCAACTGGGATGTACCAAGGGGGTAATAATATATAATAGTATACGTCAGGGGTTCCGAAAGAAATTTATATAGGGATAAGTCAGGGAATGCCAGGAATTTTGGGGAGTAACTTCTATAAGTCAGGGTTTTCTAGGAGTAGATAAGCCAAGTCTGGTTCTACATAGTAGCACGTTTATGTGTCAGGGATTTCAAACGGAATTTATATAGGGATAAGTCAGGAGTTTCCAAGAAATTTGGGGAGGAACTTCAATAAGTCAGAGACTCTAAGGAGAAGTTTTATCAAAGCCATTTCTGGACAGTCCGTAGTTTAGAATTCTGGAAGAAAATTAAATAAGGATGAGTCACGGGTTGTCAGAAATTTTAGGGAGTAACTTTTATAAGTCAGGGATTTCTAGGAGTAGATTAGTCAAGTCTGGTTTTACATAGTAGCACGTTTATGTGTCAGGGATTTCAAACGGAATTTATATAGGGATAAGTCAGGAGTTTCCAAGAAATTTAGGGAGGAACTTCAATAAGTCAGAGACTCTAAGGAGAAGTTTTATCAAAGCCATTTCTGGACAGTCCGTAGTTTAGAATTCTGGAAGAAAATTAAATAAGGATGAGTCACGGGTTGTCAGAAATTTTAGGGAGTAACTTTTATAAGTCAGGGATTTCTAGGAGTCAATTAGTCAAATCTGGTTCTACATAGTAGCACGTTTATGTGTCAGGGATTTCAAACGGAACTTATATAGAGATAAGTCAGGAGTTTCCAAGAAATTTTGGGAGGAACTTCAATAAGTCAGAGACTCTAAGGAGAAGTTTGATCAAAGCCATTTCTGGACAGTCCGTAGTTTAGAATTCTGGAAGAAAATTAAATAGAAATAAGTCACGGGTTGTCAGAAATTTTGGGGAGTAACTTTTATAAGTCAGGGATTTCTAGGAGTAGATAAGTCAAGTCTAATTCTACAGTGTAAAAAGTTTAGTTATGTCAGGGATTTCGAACGGAATTTATATAGGGATAAGTCAGGAGTTATCGAGGAATTCGGGGAGGAATTTCAATAAGTCAGAGACTTTAAGGAGAAGTTTGATCAGTCATTTCTGGACAGTTCGTAGTTTAGAATTCCGGAAGAAAATTAAATAAGGATAAGTCACGGGTTGTCAGAAATTTTAGGGAGTAACCTTTATAAGTCAGAGATTTCTAGGAGTAGATTAGTCAAGTCTGGTTCTACATGTAAAAAGTTTATTTATGTCAGGAATTTCAAACGGAATTTATAAAGGGATAAGTCAGAAGTTATCAAGGAATTTGGGGAGGAACTTCAATAAGTCAGCGACTCTGAGGAGAAGTTTGGTCAGTCATTTCTGGACAGTCCATAGTTTAGAATTCCGGAAGAAAATTAAATAGAAATAAGTCACGGGTTGTCAGAAATTTTGGGGAGTAACTTTTATAAGTCAGGGATTTCTAGGAGTAGATAAGTCAAGTCTAATTCTACAGTGTAAAAAGTTTAGTTATGTCAGGGATTTCGAACGGAATTTATATAGGGATGTCAGGAGTTATCAAAGAATTTGGGGAGTAACTTGAATATGTCAAAGACTCTGATTAGTAATTTTGGTCCGGGATTTTGAGTACATGCGAAGATGCAGCAGTGCATTTGGTGGATACGCTCACCCCTTTAATTCGCGTACGAGTCAAAATTCAATTTGCTTCAGTTTTTTTTATTATGTCGCTTTTACAAGTCGTTATACGTGATGCTTGTCAAAAGAATGTCGCGGTTTTCAATTACAATTGTGTAATTTTTCCGTAAATTAATATAAAAACAATTTGGCCCCTTTACGAAAGACTTTGAAAATGAACCCGTACTAAAACTTCACGCGGATTATTTGATTGAAACCACCCAGGAACGGTTTCATTCCGAGGAAAGGCGATTCTGGATGCTTATTTGCAAACAAATTGAATTTCTCGAAACTTGACAATTTCATTGCTTCTTGCCAATCAATGTTAAATTCAGACAAACGTCTAAAAGTGACAGTTACATGTATCGATTAGATATTATGTGAATTTTAATTTTTGAATGAACTCTGAAGCGTTACTTATGTTTCGAGTATTGTCACAGGAATTTTTCAATAGATATTTTTTCTTTTACACTTGTCCGCGTTCGGTTTAGTTTGATTATCGGCCCTGCCGGCACTAAATCACGTAGCATAACCACATAAATAACGGCTACCTATCTTTCTGTAGTGGATTTATCGGCGTCCGTTGAGCCTTTTTCTCAAATTGAAACAAAGGCAAACCGACGGCAGCAGTAAATAACTCGACACATCGTATACGTTTGTATGTATGTAAGTACGACGTATTGTAGGTACCTACATACTTATGTATGTATTGAAACGCCAACGGTACCGCGACTTACATAAAAAATTTAATTATCCTAAGTGAAATAACTATACCAAACCAAAGCCTATAACTAACTAATCTTTTGTCGTGCTAGTGCTACGTAGTAAATGTCGAAATGAAATAGTGCTAATAGGACCACTGAATTATTTTGTGAGAACCATAAACGACAGCGGTGATAATGGAATGTTATTGATTTTCTGCAATTCTGAAATAAGAAATTAATATACATCTATGTATTGTATACTTGCTTACTTATATATATATATATTTAAGTGTCAGGCGAGTACCTACCTATAGGTAGGTAATATTAAAACTGCTAGGTAGCCAATGTTGAGTTTTAGGGGTTTTGGGTCCTTTCGAATTTAAGAAAATAAAAATTAGGTAAAATTAAGTAAATAGTTATAGGTATACCTAGCGTTCTCTTTCTACTTAAACCAATAATAATAAAATAATTCTACTAGGTATATCTATTTAGTTTTCATCAGAATTACAATGTAATATTGAGTTTAAATCACATTATTGGTACCAAATTTGTTTAAGCATTAATTAATTAGTTGTTGAAGCCTTGACTTTATCATTAGAAACGCAAACGGATATATTTATGTTAATTTAGCGGTTTTTATAGATAATACATGTTGGTATTCTTGGTTCCGTAAATATTACCGTCATCAGGAGACCGCATTATTTTATTATCGACCAAAATCGAAATTTACTAGACAACCGTGAAAGAATTGGGCATATTCGATTAACCGATGCGATATAATAAACGAATCGAAAGTCAACGGGATAACTGATTAGTTTAGGTAAATACGTTACGACTCCAGTTACTTCAGTAAATAATAATTTAATAAATAGATTCTTCAAAGGTCAGGTCGCGGTTCAAGAATGACAAATCCATGAGGAGGATAAGCATAGCATGCATGTCTTCCTCTAACAATGCTAACGTAAATAATATGTTCATCTACATAATAATGAGTATGAAGTTATCAAGGAAGGTATTGTTGAAAACGTCTTGGAATGTAGGTACCTACCTGTGGGTACCTGCTATAGTCAGTCAGTTTTGTTGATCTGATCATATCACTTCATAGAATATCGTCGTGGGCTGTCCAATGCAGGATATGCGAGACAAATCTAGAAAAAATTGCTAATTGTATACGAGTAGGTACACTGAGAGGACGTTAATTCGTTCCCAATAGTTTTCGTAAATTGCAACGTCGCGCCTTTTCGGTCTGTATGTTGTCGATAATGTAGGAAACAATAATATTGCGAGCAGAATCGCATCTATTGCTCGCTAGTTTCGTGGCTGTTTCAATGTTTACATACTTAATATACAGGGTCTTTCAAGTTGATGGGCTATTAGTATATGAATTAGTAGAATGAATTCAATTCTGAAACTTGGGCTCATCTGCCGCTTCTTTTAAAAATATTTTCAATTTCGATTTACATCCGGTTATACCGGAAGTAGATGTTAACTTTCTTATTTTAAATGGAATGACGTACTTTTTTTTTTACATTTTCAGATAGAAAATTTGAATTCATGCATATTTTATAGGAGGCACTACTCCGAAAATATTGATAGATTGTGAGCTGTTTAATTTTTTTTCAAAATTTTTGATATCTGCACGTTAACATTTAAAAAACCGTAATTCAATTAATTTTTGAGATTATGCTTTATAACTCGTAACAATTATTTATAACTATTCACATTATCGAAAAACAATTGTGGTTTTTAACTAAAATGTACAGGGTGTGGAAATTTTGTGGTCAAAGTTGGTCAACTTCAAAGAGGCATAAGTCAGTTTTTTTTAAATAGAATGACCCATTTTTCAGTACATATTCGTATAACTTTGCTTATACTTTTTGAGAAAATCTACAATTTGAAGTATGTCATTCGACTTAAAATAAGAAAGTTAACATCTACTTCCGGTATAACCGGATGTAAATCGAAATTGAAAATAGTTTTAAAAGAAGCGGCATAAACAATAACCAAATGAGCCCAAGTTTCAGAATTAAATTCATTCTACTAATTCATATACTTCTAATAGCCCATCAACTTGAAAGACCCTGTATATTAAGTATTAAACATTGAAAAAGCCACGAAACTAGCGAGCAATAGATGCGATTCTGCTCGCAATATTATTGTTTCCTAATTATCGAAACATACAGACCGAAAAGGCGCGACGTTGCATTTAAGAAAACTATTGGGAACGAATTAACGTCCTCTCAGTGTACCTACCTACAACCAAATATTTGTTCTGGTTAAGAATGTTCTTAATACTCATCAATGACATGACATTTACAGTTTTCACATTAGTTTATTTATCACCAGTACCCAGGTAATTTGTCGATGTTCTTAAAATATTTCCTGCCCCTTGATTCATTTTATTTCCATCGAAAAATTTACGATAAATAGGTAGGGTCAGGTGGGGTAATTGTGAACGATTTTGGAAGTTTGACTTTTGAAGCTCGATGTATCTTAGATGAAGATTAAATTTAGGCGACTATATGATTAATTTAGGTCCTTGTTTGGTTTTAACCGAATTTCTGTTGTTAAATATGCAAATTCGGATTTTTTTTGCAAAAAAAAACTTAAGTTTACATTTACCCCTTCACTTATTAACGCAGTCGAAAACTTAGGGGTAAATGTGTACAATCATCTTGTTTGTACTGGCTTTATAAAGGTTTTTAATGGGGCAAAAGTGAACAATTCGCTTTCAAACGTGAATTCCAATGAAAATTATATTTATAAAGCCGTGTTCACAATTACCCCAACAATTATATATTATATAGAAATATTTTCACTGTTTAACATAAAATATTGCGACACTCTTCCTCTGCTGTTTAACGTAGGTAGGTACTAAAGCATCCAACCGTCAAAAATCTATAATTCTCATTAGTTGGAATAATCAAGAGTCCTATTTCATCGAAATAAAGACTCTGTTTACAATTACCCCACCTGACCCTATATCTATCGGTACGTTTTGGATAATATAAGCAGTTCCAATAGTTAGTTTCGATTGCGTGTTTGTAGAACATGAGCATGAGCGTCGCAAGGGCACCGTCGACAATTCGAATTCGTAATGGGGAAGGGGGTGGCCCCCGTTACCAAAAACGCGGCCCGGCGCAGGGTGGGTCTTAATTGATTTATTGATAAGCTCGTTTAATACTAACGTGAATCGAGTGTGCGGCAGTAGCGAAGTGGGCGCGCCGTCGACCAATACCGTCGATTTTGTAATTACTGACCGATCTTGCCTAAAGGCCACGGACTAATTAAGGATAAATAAACGTAATTACTTCTCCCCATTCTATTAACTACCTACCTACCTACTACGCCGAACTTATCGTGATTTAGCTGTACGACGCGAAAATAGAATGTAGAAAAACCGACAGCTGATATAATATATTAAGTGGAAACGTTGATAAACTGATATAGCTTAAGTGATATTGCCCTCGCAATTTTATTATTTTCTAACTATAGTCTTAAGTTAATTAAACTACCAATAATAGTTTCTGTAACTTTTGTTTAGCAAGGAATATTGCCATGACGTATGTATCTTCCTGAGAGTTTCTTTAACATGGGTTGAATCTCATCAAGTTCACAGATGGACACATTTAGATAATTATCCTTTAACTTTGCTTTGACGTATCTAAAAATTCCTATTTCATTCCTTTGATTTTCATTGACTTCAAATATAAACACAGTAGGGAATATTTCTTGCCAAGATAAATCAAATATGACCCCAATAGTTCCTTTAGCATTTGTCGAACTTAATCGGCTTCAAAGATAGATTGAATAAGGATTATTGCTCTTTAACGTTATCTTTACGAATCCAAGAGTTTCTGTCTCGTTCTATTGATTTTCATTGACTTCAGAGACAAAAACTAGTGCAGTAAGCAATATCGTATCAGTTATCTATTTGAATATTTCTGTAGCATCTGTTGAATTTCATCAGCTTAAGAGATCAACTCAATAAGGATTATTGCCCCTTAACATTGTCTTCACGAACTTAAGAGTTCACAGACAGACAATATAAGAAATCTTGCCCCTCAACGTTGCCATGACGTATAAAATAGGTATTTACCTGAGGGTTTCTATAAAATGTGTTGAATCTCAACAACTTCAAAGATATTTTAATTAATTAATAATTAATTTAACACTTCCTTGACGTACCTAAGGATTTATACATCATTCCATTAATTTTTATTGACTTTAAAAATAAACTTAGTAAGGAAAATTGCCATGACTTATCTATCAGACGTTTCCCTGAGAGTTTCTATAATACTTTTATTGAATTTCGCAAGTTTCAAAGAAAGGCTCAACAAGGATTATTGCCCCTTAATATTGTCTTGACATACATACCAGTTTGTTGATTTTACACCACGCTCAAGATAGAATCAGTAAAGAATATTGCCCCTCAACATTACCATAACATATCAGATATCTACAGAAGAAAATCTAAAACACTTTTGTTGAGTCTCGTCAATTTCAACGATGAACCCAATCAGGAGTATTTCTCTTGATATTGCCATGACTTATTAGCCCTCCCACTAAGAGAATTTTATCAGCTTCAAACATGTACTCAACAGGGATTATTGTCCCTTAATATTGTCTTGACATACATACCAGTCTGTTGATTGTTTACCACGCTCAAGAAAGAATCAGTAAAGAATATTGCCCCTCAACATTACCATAACATATCAGATATCTACAGAAGAAAATCTAAAACACTTTTGTTGAGTCTCGTCAATTTCAACGATGAACCCAATCAGGAGTATTTCTCTTGATATTGCCATGACTTATTAGCCCTCCCACTAAGAGAATTTTATCAGCTTCAAACATGTACTCAACAGGGATTATTGTCCCTTAATATTGTCTTGACATACATACCAGTCTGTTGATTGTTCACCACGCTCAAGAAAGAATCAGTAAAGAATATTGCCCCTCAACATTACCATAACATATCAGATATCTACAGAAGAAAATCTAAAACACTTTTGTTGAGTCTCGTCAATTTCAACGATGAACCCAATCAGGAGTATTTCTCTTGATATTGCCATGACTTATTAGCCCTCCCACTAAGAGAATTTTATCAGCTTCAAACATGTACTCAACAGGGATTATTGTCCCTTAATATTGTCTTGACATACATACCAGTCTGTTGATTGTTTACCACGCTCAAGAAAGAATCAGTAAAGAATATTGCCCCTCAACATTACCATAACATATCAGATATCTACAGAAGAAAATCTAAAACACTTTTGTTGAGTCTCGTCAGTTTCAATGATGAACCCAATCAGGAGTATTTCTCTTGATATTGCCATGACTTATTAGCCCTCCCACTAAGAGAATTTTATCAGCTTCAAACATGTACTCAACAGGGATTATTGTCCCTTAATATTGTCTTGACATACATACCAGTCTGTTGATTGTTCACCACGCTCAAGAAAGAATCAGTAAAGAATATTGCCCCTCAACATTACCATAACATATCAGATATCTACAGAAGAAAATCTAAAACACTTTTGTTGAGTCTCATCAGTTTCAATGATGAACCCAATCAGGAGTATTTCTCTTGATATTGCCATGACTTATTAGCCCTCCCACTAAGAGAATTTTATAGCTTCAAACATGTACTCAACAGGGATTATTGTCCCTTAATATTGTCTTGACTACATACCAGTCTGTTGATTGTTCACCACGCTCAAGAAAGAATCAGTAAAGAATATTGCTCCTCAACATTACCATAACATATCAGATATTACAGAAGAAAATCTAAAACACATTTGTTGAGTCTCATCAGTTTCAATGATGAACCCAATCAGGAGTATTTCTCTTGATATTGCCATGACTTATTAGCCCTCCCACTAAGAGAATTTTATCAGCTTCAAACATGTACTCAACAGGGATTATTGTCCCTTAATATTGTCTTGACATACATACCAGTCTGTTGATTGTTCACCACGCTCAAGAAAGAATCAGTAAAGAATATTGCCCCTCAACATTACCATAACATATCAGATATCTACAGAAGAAAATCTAAAACACTTTGTTGAGTCTCATCAGTTTCAATGATGAACCCAATCAGGAGTATTTCTCTTGATATTGCCATGACTTATTAGCCCTCCCACTAAGAGAATTTTATCAGCTTCAAACATGTACTCAACAGGGATTATTGTCCCTTAATATTGTCTTGACATACATACCAGTCTGTTGATTGTTCACCACGCTCAAGAAAGAATCAGTAAAGAATATTGCCCCTCAACATTACCATAACATATCAGATATCTACAGAAGAAAATCTAAAACACTTTTGTTGAGTCTCATCAGTTTCAATGATGAACCCAATCAGGAGTATTTCTCTTGATATTGCCATGACTTATTAGCCCTCCCACTAAGAGAATTTTATCAGCTTCAAACATGTACTCAACAGGGATTATTGTCCCTTAATATTGTCTTGACATACATACCAGTCTGTTGATTGTTCACCACGCTCAAGAAAGAATCAGTAAAGAATATTGCCCCTCAACATTACCATAACATATCAGATATCTATAAAAGAAACTCTAAAACACTTTTGTTGAGTCTCATCAGTTTTAATGATGAACCCAATCAGGAGTATTTCTCTTGACGTTGTCATGACTTATTAGCCCTCCCACTAAGAGAATTTCATCAGCTTCAAACATGTACTCAACAAGGATTATGCTCCCTTAATATTGTCTTGACATACCCGAGAGTTTCATCAACTTCAAACATAGATCCAATAACGCACATTATCCCTTAACATTGCCATGACGAATCAGTGTCCCCATGAGAGTTTCTATTATATATCCTTTAAACCTCATTAGATTCAGTGTCAAACTGAATAAGGATTATTGCCCCTTGACATTGTCTTGATTATTAAAAGGTTCTGTCTCATTCTATTGATTGTTAAAAGTCAGTAAGAAATATTGCCCTGATGGACGAGGTATCTATGTAAGAGTCTCTATAAAACTAGTCTTGAGTCATCAGCATTAAAGAAAGACTTCTTAAGGATTATTGCCATAATTATAGAAGGAACTGTTTAATTTTGCGCTCTTATAGCATTTCGTACAAGTTTACGGTCGTCCTCCCATACATGATACGGGCCCGAGTTCGTGTTTGATTTCACTTCTTCTTCGTCCTCTTCTTATTCTTCTGCTTCTGCTTCGCCTTTCGCGGAGCGGAGCGGCGAGCGCAACGTTTCGTCGTGCTCTCTGCTCTTGCTCTTGTGACTGGTGACTTTACAGAAACGGGCACTAAACATAAATAATTGCCTAGCTGTGTGAACGTGGTCGCGTCCTGATCAATTCACGGCATGGGATAGGGCTACGTGTGTGGTCTGCGGCATCAACATCTCTCTGTACATATACTTACAGCTCCCGAGATGCCGATGCGATGGTGGTGATGCCTCTGGTTACTTTGGTATACATATCTACGTACGTGTATGAATGTGTGTGTCTGTGTATGCCACGGTTCGTTCTGTTCTGTTCTCTTCTGATGGTTGTAACGAACGCGTTATTCTTCGTTTCATCTTCCTTAATGCGTCTCTTTATTGATAAAAATTATTCTTATACTTGGTAACTACCTACACATTTAAGCAATATTCTTATAAATAGAAAAATATTTCAAAATTCTTAGACGAATACGAAAGGATCATGTTTAGAATCCAGAATAGACCGAAAATCGTCCTCATCGTCTGCTCAGCTCCATTTCTTACATTATCGAGCTCGTAATGGGCCAAAAATGGTCCTTATTACCACCCCAGCTCAGCTCCTTTTCTTGTATTGGTAGCTATAATTACATATTATAATTCGAACCGGAAACGACCGACTGCTTCACTCCTTCTGATTGATTTCATAACTGCGCGGTCTATATATAATACATTGGCGTTTATGATGGTTGTTTGTGTACATGTGAGGAGGGTAATTGTATACCAAACGCTCAGAGCAATGAATGTGTTGTAATAATAACTCCTACGCGTAACGTGTAAGTGCATGTAATTTAAGACGTTTATTGTTGGTTGCATTCTTAATGATTAACTGATGCAGATCGCGCTAGACATTACACAAACATGGAAGTAGTACGAGTATACGTGTGTGTGTGTGTGTGTATGTGGACGCAGTTGCTTATATTTGTATGTGTTTATCGTGTACACTCGTATGTGCACAATTAGACACGTTTAACGTTATATGTACCACGCGATGTTTGTTTAAATTTCGGATAAATTTGTTTAATACCCCCAGAAAACAAACAAGTAGGTACTTATATAACACTTATTATTATTATACGCAGAAATTTGCGCGAAATACATTCCATGTCAATTTTTATTTGCGAATGTGGCACGTCTCAATGTCTTCATTTCGAAATAGACGTCCTGAAGGTTGCTAACTTTTGTAATATTTATATAATACCTAATACGAGTAATAAACATATTTTTTGTCTCAATATTTAATCAGTCTCTTATCATAAAAAATGTATAAAAACTCGATTAGTGCTTAGGGCGCATATTGTTAGCTACTTTCCGACTTACTATCGAAGAAAACGAAATTTGAATGTCGTCAAGACGGGTAGTACATTGTAGTTAAGCATGCGCGCGAACCCAAAACAACCGCGCAAGGGATTGTGGAACATTTTAAGGTATAAACATTTCTACAAACATTGACCTTACATACATGTATCTTAGAATTATTTGTTAATCATAGTCTGATATTTTCAATAGTGACTTTTTAATTAACTGAATGTTCTTTTTAAATGCGCATTTCCTTAATTTAATTTAAATCAACACCAAAGTGTTCCCACTACATGTATTTATTTAATACGTAAAATAAAAATATTTTGGATAAGAATGATGTGTATTCAAAATGAAAGCTTGTGCACAGTTGTTGTTGCCTCACGATGGGTTGATTTTCGTAGAATCGTTAAACTTTACATTCACATTATACCCATTTGAGAGAGCATTTTTTTTAAGCCGTCGTCATTACTCTATTTAATCAAATATGGCGATACTTTGTGTAAATCTCTTCAGCAATAATTCCTTAAATACACCGGATTATGGCGTTAAATTGCGGCTACTTTCACACGTGTTTGGGATTAATTACGCTAAAAAATTTTAACTGAAGAATTACGGAGAACATGCCCGTATGCCAGTCTTATTAATATTCACTTGTCGTTTAAAGGTTGGTTTTCTTTAATGAGATTAATATACTTAAATTGTATCTATGTGTAAAAATTGCTCTTGCCTACTTCAGTTAACTGCATCCAATAAATTAAATTATAAACTGTGCGAGTGCCGGTGATAGTTTATCTACATGTATTTAATTTTTTAATTATTACTTAGGTGTAGATTAGAAAGGAGAAAATTATTGGAATCTTGTAAAATTTTTGCAATTACTTATAAATGTTAACAGAAATCGCTATAAACTATTGCAAACTTCTAAGTTGTTTAAACACTTTTATAAATCAGGCAAAATTTAAATTACCTGAGTGAGATCTTGACTCTTAAATATGCCGCTGTATCGATCGCCACCTCACCCTAACGTTTACGACAATATTTGAATATAGTTTTTCGAAAACGATTTCTTATTATGTTGCTTCTAAAACTAAATTGTAGAAATATTTTTCATTCTTCCCTGTCGAGCGTTATTATGAATATTTTGACATTATGAATGGCCCCTCGATTCTTAAACTCACTCAAATCATTTTTCGAAAGATGATTATTAATGACGTGATGGATTGTTTGTGAATAGGGATTCGGTCTTGTGACTTGATTTATTTTCCGAAAATCCCACGGGGAAGGCCGTTTTAACACCTCGTGCTGTCTGTAAAAAACTCGCCGTTACAAAAATCATTAATTTATCGACTGTGCAAAGGATTTGAGAAAGGTATATTTATGAAAACGAAAGGTAATATAAATATAAGTCTTGGTCGTTGGTAGGTATGTTGTGTACCTACACGATCCTTATGGAGACGTCAATCAGAGTGAACGGTAGCATTGTTCTGTATCGACAATCTCATCTGGCTGGCTGGCTGGTGTCCCCAAGGGCCCTTTAGAGCCTCTCGAGCAAGCGTAAATGTCCTCGCGATAACTGATGAAACCAACAGGTTTCGTGCGTTCTGGGAATTACATATACGTATGTGTGTATTTGGATGTTTATGTGGTGTAAATATTTTAGCAATTTGCAATAAATAACCTTTGAACAGTACGAGTATATACCCAATATACCCAACGAGAGAACGTTCCTACATTTATCAAAAATTTATTGCTTCAAGGAGTTATTGAGTTCCCCATAAAGCACTTTACATAATCGGGAAAATTTAAGAGAGTTCATAATTGAAAAATACAGTCGAACTGCGATAACTCAAACTCTTTGTGACAGAAAGAACTTCTAGGCATCGAGACTTTTTTTTCAGTGCACCACTTTCCACTTTTTTATAACTGCTTGCATTTAAAAAGAGACGTTAAAATCGTACGTTATTATAAAGGGATTTCCCCAGAAAATTCGACTTATTGAAGTTGGCGCCAAATATTATCTTCGAGTTATCGAGATGAAGTTTCAAAAATTACACTTGTCGACGTTCGAGTTATCGAAATTTGATTATATTTCCATTCACGTACCTATAGGTACCATTTCCACTCAGGAGAAATTTCTGAGCCTTTCAGGATATCCCTCAAAATTTAATTTTTTTTATTAAGTTTAACAGTAGATATCAAAGTATCTGTAGTCTTTGAGGTGGTTAATTTTTGTATGTGCCTTTTGTGTTTTTCATTCTTCATTTAATCTTCACCCCGTCCGGGGGGGCATTTGTAACGTGCAACTTGATTACCCACCATGATGTCAACCCTCTGGAGCAGGAGGCGCAGAGGGCCAAGAATTTACGGCTTAAAAAGCGCAACTAATTATGTGTAGAACGCTTTAATTACTTTCCATTTCTCTTTTTATAGCACTTTTAATTACGTCCCTCGCGTCAGCCGATGGGGGATTACCAGCTTCACTTACTTTTATTACATCCGGACAACTACGTTTTGCTACCTAATAATGTGATATATGATAGATACTCTCTCTCTCTCCCTCTGACGGTTTCTTTTTAATTTATTTCTTTTAGCAAAAGTTTCACTTACCTATCTATCGATGCATTTTTCAGAGAAAGGAGAAAAGTTAGCAAGATAAATCGATTAAGTCAAGTCCCTAATATAAAAGCCATGCCCTCCCGTAATTAAATTTAAATAAAAAAGTCCATTAGATGTTAGGTATCGTATTATTTATAGCGGTCGCATATTTTCTTTAGATAATATTTTCTCCAAAATTAATTACAGTAAGCTTGTTATATTAATGAAACGAATTATCTTAAACCATAAAGCGGAAGAATATAATGCATAAACGGGTGCAGACGTACTTATGTAATATTGTTTGTTTTCACAACTTATTTATCATAGCCGAGTTATTAAGAAAAAAATGGGAGAAATCTTATTTTTATATACCTACTCCCAGTTCCGTATGAAAACTTATTCCTCAAAAACTGTTTAATTTGCATTAAAAAAAAAAAACAATTTTACGTTTAACCCATAATTTAACACTGAAAATTACTTTTGGGGGAATATTAAAAATTTCTTTACATTTCTTCAGTGTTAATTAATTAGTAAGGAAAACTTTTGTGTCTAGGAGCCCTTACAACTGTATGTTTGAACACTGTCGAGAAAACTGAATTTTGAATGTCATCAAGACGGGTAGTACACAGTTAATCATGCGCACGAATCTAAAGCAAGCGCGCAAGGGATTGTGGTACATCATGAGATACAAACTTTTCTAGAAACATTGACCTTATTTAATACCTGTATCTTAGAATTCTTTGTTAGTTTGATTTGTGACTTCTTAGTTAAAGTGAACATTTTTTTTTACATGAACACTTTCTTAAATTAATTCTAATTCACAACAAAGTGTTCCCAGTACATCAAGTAAAATAAAAATCTCATTCAAGGAAATTAATATCTAATGACAATAAATTTCGTAGTGAAAAATTATTTAAACTTTTCCTCAATTATTTAACCATTTAAATTTCAAAATGTAGGAATGCTCTTGGGTATCTACTATTCTAATTGAAAAAACTTGATGTGCGATGGGGGCAATGGTACCTAATGCTAATTTTAATCAGATAAGTAGGAATGTATTTGTGTGATTGTGTTCGAATGAATATGAATTATTTGATTTGTACGTCAATCTAACAAATTAAAAGATGCAGAGCCCTTTTTCTGTTAATTAACGTACCGTCTGATGGTAATTTCGGGATGCAAAGCGAGAAAAGAAAAACAGTAATAGATGACGATTCTCGCACACCACACTCTGCATTATGACAGTCCACCAATAAATTTAATTACCCTTTGGCGCAACCCGTCCACTTTAATTTGATTTATTGGCGCGTGATTTATAGCGCTACTTATACTAACTAATATTGTTGCCTCGACTAAACTTATCTGGAAAATGGTATTTTACGAACAGAACACGGTTCGGGCGAGTGCTTTTGAAGGTCTCTCCACGGAAAAGTCACGTTCTAAAATGTTTAATTGACCGTCCGTCCGTCCGTCCGTCGTTGTCACACGGATGAAATAAACACCTATTTTGCGTCAATTAGTTTTAATAAATATAAATTGTAAATGTAAGCGAAAATAATAAGTGATGCTAGTTTACTTGCAGGATTTATTGGTCGTTTATCTATTTTAGTGTTGTATGAAGCGATAGGATATTTACTGAAAGAGAAGGGGGAGGTGGGAGGCTTGGAAGGATTATAATAGGCATGTTTTAGAATTCTCATTGGCAGAGTATCTTATTAATATTTTTATTAAAGGCTTTTGTGGCCAGTCGATGGACTGGAGTGGTGATGTCCTGATTCAAGTCTAAAGGCCGTCGTGCTAGCGAAACATTAGACTACGGCCTTTAGATCCGAATCAGGTAATCACCAGGCTGCCTTTAAATTCATTATAACCATTATGAGAACGACTTCAATCTTAAAACTCAAGTTTTCACGTTATCCTGAGCCAATCCTCGTTTTTTCTAAAAACAGGACATTTATATCCTTATATATACAGGGTTTTTCAAGTTGATGGGCTATTAGAAGTATATGAATTAGTAGAAGGAATTCAATTCTGAAATTTGTGCTCATTTGGTTATTGTTTATGCCGCATCTTTTAAAAATATTTTCAAGTTCGATTTACATCCGGTTATACCGGAAGTCGATACCAACTTTGTTATTTTAAATGGAATGGTATATTTTTTACGCTGAATTCGAATAAAACGTGTAATTCTAAGGTAAGTTTGATAACCAACTTGTACACCTATGACGATCGGTTTCTGAGTTAAATTAATTTATAGAAAAAAAATCGCTACCGCAACCCAAATTATAAAAAATCATAACTTCCACAAAATACGACTAAGAGTGTTGAAATTTTTACTAGTAATAGCTGAATATTAGTGCTAACGCCTTGACAAAATTGAATTAAATAATTTATACAGGGCGTTCAAAATAAAATTCTAAAATTGAAAAACTTCAGACACGAATTATCTCGTTTTTTCAAATGGCACCTACTATTTTTTATTTTTTCAATCGATTCCCTCTTTTATCCTTTTTCGATTTATATGGATATTTCCTTTTTTATTTGAAAATTTTGGAATAATTTTGAATTATTACTTAAAATAGGAAGTATCCATATAGATCGAAAGAGGATAAAAAAAGGAATCGATTGAAAAAATAAAAAATAGTAGGTGCCATTTGAAAAAACGAGATAATTCGTGTTTGAAGTTTTTCAATTTTAGAATTTTATTTTGAACGCCCTGTATAAATTATTTAAATTTCAATTTTGTCAAGGCGTTAGCACTAATATTCAGCTATTACTAGTAAAAATTTCAACACTCTTAGTCGTATTTTGTGGAAGTTATGATTTTTTATAATTTGGGTTGCGATCACAAAATTTTTTCTATAAATTAAATTAACTCAGAAACCGATCGTCACAGAGGTGTACAAGTTGGTTATCAAACTTACCTTAGAATTACACGTTTTATTCGAATTCAGCGTAAAAAATATACCATTCCATTTAAAATAACAAAGTTGGTAACGACTTCCGGTATAACCGGATGTAAATCGAACTTGAAAATATTTTTAAAAGAAGCGGCATAAACAATAACCAAATGAGCCCAAGTTTCTGAATTGAATTCCTTCTACTAATTCATATACTTCTAATAGCCCGTCAACTTGAAAAACCCTGTATGCTGATATAAATTCACCAAGATCTTCTTCTGTCCCTCTGTGCTTGTAAAATGTCTATAACTACCCCTTTGTGCTTTCCCTCCACGTGATTTTCACCATCCCCCTATTATATCACATCCTAGATATTTCACGTTTTATTTATTTATCTTGAGCTAATTTTCGCTTTTTCTAAAAACTGGAACATGCCTAACGACATATTTGCTAATAGAAATTTTATTGCACCCTCTTAACTCCTGTTTCTACTTTCACTACGTCTATAACTACCTCTTTGTGTCCCTTTTTATCTTTTTTTTCCTCAAAATTAACAACCAATCGTTTCGGGATTAAATTTTCCATCAATTTACTCTCCTTGTCACACATTTTCTCTTTGTAACGATTAGTAAGTTTTTCGTAGTACTTTTAATTATCACCCACCGGCCATCAGAAAAAGCATTTTTATTTTATTTAGAAATTATAGTTCAACTACGTAGATATACTTATGTATCGATAGGATGGATATGTAGGTACATATAGGTATACTTAAGTATAATGTGTGTAAATGGTTTCGTGGACACCTGTAACCGATGATGAGAAACCCACTCTGCAATCCCATTCGCCTTTTGGCAGGTTGTAGTTTAAGTAAAGAATTGCCGTAACTGTGCATGATTAGCAGTAAATTTGAGTTTGTTCGTGTGTGGTCCGATGGCTCAAAAGAAATTTAGCACCAACTACCTTACAAGGACTTAACTAAATACATACGTACACATTCATAAATACATTAGAATGTTGAACCGTTTGCTGTTTGGGCATCTAAGTAATAATACGTAATCGTTTCGAACTGTCCCAAAATAATAATAATCGATAGGTAATTCTTTATCCTCTCAAAATGTATTTATCAAATGACGTGTGTACGCGTTTTTAAAAGGATAATGCAAATAATTTCGTATGTAGATTATTTTTAAGTGCGCATCATCGGGAATGGGAATATTAATCTCATTAGAGAAATGCTAACTCATTTCATGGGATTTTAATGATTTACGTCATTGCTGGCTGAGTCGATCAATTCAGTCGATTAATCGGCTGGTTCGTAAACGTATTTATGTAATTTTGTAAGGCAAATCGACTGCTTTTAAAATTATTAAAAACCCTAGGCAGTGGCGTTATTCTGCAATTGTTTTTTCAGTATCAACGGTCGACTATTAAAAAAGTCGAGAAAAAATTTTTACACCTACTAAATAAACGCTCTTATCAGTTCCGTACGAAAAGTAGATATAACATCTTTTTAAACGTAAACACATTCGTACATCAAGCTCATCACCAAATTCCGATTAATTATTTCTTGATTTTGATCATTCTCATCGTTGTTATTATAGATATATTTATATGGTACACTAGCAGCAATACCCTGCGTTGCTCGGGTAAGAATATGTCACACGTTTGTTGGAACATTCTAGAATATTCGCGAACTTAGAACTATCCAGAACATCTGGTTTTTTTCAACACTCTGGAACATTCTTGAATGATCTTCAAGATTCTTGAACATTGCCAAATCATTCTGAAATGTTATCTATAATAAAACATTATTTTACTTCTTAGAACATATTTGAACTCCCTGTTGTAACATTCTAAAAAAATCTGCTTCGTTCTCATCCCCACTCCGTGCTGTTTGCTGGGTGAGTAGTGACATCAGTAGACGCCTGGCGGGGATGACTAATCGATTGATAATAATTGATCAGTTATCGACCACTGAGAGTTGAAGATTATTACAATACATACTAATATCGCTATAAAAAAAGGGGGGTTGTTGGTAGAAGGATGAAAATTAAGGGTTATATGTATTTTTTAATGCCAAATCATAAAAAATTTAAAAAAAATTCTATTGATTTTAGTAATTTAATTAGACCGTAAAAATACAAAAACTTCTAATTTTTTTTAGGGGCTCTGCAGCACATACCCACGTTAAATAACAAAATTAGTTTTTAAATTTTAGTCAATTTTTTTAACACTTGATTTCCAGTTTCTCAATTTCATGATGGGATTCGAAGAATTTCCCGTGTATACTTCAACGCCATTTTTTTATATTGTCAAAAAGCGTAACGTTTTTTGTTTTTGTAACATTTGCAAATAATAATGAAGTGACAGTTGCAATTTTCTTCACCCACCAACTGTTACGCCACGTCACACGATGGTTATCTTTTTTGTTAGCACGAATAATGTCTTTATAATTATTTAAAATTCCGCTGTCGTTACTAGGTATATATTTGTGTCCTTTCTCGTTCTAAAGAGCGAAAAAAGTGAAAGGATGTAACAAAATTGCCCCTTTGTAAAAGAACAAATGAGCGAATGAATGAAAAGCTGGCGTTCCCAAATTATACGGTTTTAAAATTGAGTTTACTGTTACGATTTGCCATTTTCAATAGAATATTAACAACTTCACTGGAAAGCAGTAGTCAAATCACTCATCTTAGGTGTCCATCACAATGTGTCCATTATTCTAATATTCATACTGGAGGTTAGGAGGTCTGAGGTCTAATCCAAAACTGAGTTTAAGAGGATATTGTATACATCTGATAACAGAGCGACTTATTAACTTTTTTATGTAGTTATTTTTACACCTATCAAAAACCGCCGTTTTATTTTATTAGATACGTATTTCTAACGACCGTAATAAAAAAATTTATCGCCGTTTTCCCGTTCCAATTTTTTGCAATCCTCTGTAATATCCTGTGGTAATCAATTTTTCGAACGATCTCGCGTCCATCGATGCGTCAACGAAATGCTACTGTAAATTTCATATCTACATTAGACACACGCGTTTCGACCACAATTCAATAAGTATTGAAAATTTACACTAAATAAAGCAAACGTAAACGTTTTCTCTGCTATTATCGCGTCGATTCTGGATGCGTGTCTACTGGTTCATTCATTCGATCCCTCCTGATGCTAGCTGGAACAAAATACACGTAACTACCACCTCGGGAAGTATACCCGTCCGTCCGTTCCCCTTCCTATGATTTAATAAAATCAACTGAAGGGTGTAAGTTATTCAATTTAAAACTTCAAGGAATGCAAAGCGAATCGGCAATTCGCAATCGCCTCGCAGCAGCGTGACAGGTGATAACTTTAATATCGAAAGTATTTTATGGTCTCACATTCGTCTAATTGAAGCCTGCGTCATTCGACGA
This sequence comes from Agrilus mali, assembly GCA_029378335.1. Classification (NCBI taxonomy): domain Eukaryota; kingdom Metazoa; phylum Arthropoda; class Insecta; order Coleoptera; family Buprestidae; genus Agrilus; species Agrilus mali. Next base: position 2,111,338 of record CM055655.1, on the reverse strand, counting down.
TCGGCGGCCATCAACGAAACGCGCCCTTTTCCCCAAATTAAATTCGGAAGGTGCCTTTTGTGGGGAATTTATACGCTTGGAAAGTTTGGATATTTCGAACTGTTGGTTACTGAAAGGTGCCCTTGTTCGCTTTTTTTTAGAAATTCAGGGCTCAAGGAAGAACATGCATATGTACCTACATAATATAAAAATTATATGTAATCAATTACAGGGCCGGAATTACATGAGGGCGTTGGGGTGTGACCTCTGCCCAACGCAAATTCCTATAATGGGACATTTTATTTTTTGACAGATAGATACAATTGTTCTTTCCTGCTTTCTCGATTATTTTCTTTGTTTACGATTTGGATAGGTAGGTACATATCCTGTAAGATTACAAATAGCCTCAGAGTTATTAAAAATATTGGAGAGTTGAATAAATGGTGAACTTTGGGGCACTAGCTTACGTTTTTAGAATGAATAACTGTGTTCAGCGCATGAGTCGAACGAGGATTCTGATTGGTAAGGCGCAGACGCACGCTACAGGCCGTTCTAAAGCATTACAGTTTATACTTGCTTGATAACTGAACGGATGCCAATTTTTTATCACTGATGAATTACCTACTGAAGATTAAAAAAGTTGTGGTTGTTATACTTCAAGATTATTTTTGTTCGGATATTTATCGATAATTTATAAAAATTGTCGAACATAAATTATTGAGACGACTTAAAATAAGATAAAAAGTTGATTATGTTGTGATGTTGAATGTTAAGGCACTAGTGAGGATTCTCATTGATAAGGCGCATTTGATGAGAGCATACTTTTTAAGTGCAGTACCTATTTTGCATAGGTAAATAAGCTTTACGAAATAACCAAACTTAACTACCCCCCATTTTATTTGTATCCATGGGCTCCAAGAATATTAAATCCGGCCCTGTTTGCCAGTGTGAAGAAGTTCAGACAGAAGTAATTAAAAAAACTCTTAACTATAGATACTGAATTAAAAAAGGGTAAAGAGAAAGTTGATTAACTGCGTAAAATTGGAATTTAAAAATTTATTACCTGTATGTGGTCATCGCAGCTCCTTTTTCCAATAAAAAAAAATTAAAAATTAATATTGTGTGGGGTCTACCATTAATTTAAAAAAAAATAATAAGTTTTGGCCGAAACATTTCATCTATTGGTACCTACACCTCAAAACGAACAAATGTGTTTAATATGTATGAATATTATTATTATTCATTAAATGTAAATCTTTTTAGGTATTATTCAGTAAAGGCATGTTAATTAATGTAAGCATTCGCATATGCGTACGTATATATACACACAAATAAATTTCTTTATGTCCTATTTATATAGGTACAATAATAATATACCTACACTACACAGTTTTAATTTAAATGCAAAACTGTCACTGATTAATAAGTTAATTAACGCGAACTTAGTTTTATGTATGCTAATGAGAGTTATAACTTTTCTCTTGCGGATATACCACACATTAATGGTAATTAGATGGAACCGAATACGACCACACTCGGTTGCAAATTAATTGGTAGCAGTTGATAGCTTAATTGACCGCTATCGAGACGAATAAAGAAACAAATAATTAAACCTTTTCTGTTAATTACATGTGTAATATACAATTTTGCATTTTACCTTTTTCAAACAAACGTCTGGTTAATTATAAATCCGCCTTTGAATTGCATGTGTTTATAAATTAATTTTGTTCATAATGAGTGTCACTGTTGTTCCCCTTTTTCGCCAAAAATATCCTAAAAGACAATTAAATTAAAATTGGCGCGCCGTTTCTTCGGTTGTCCCGTTTTCAATTAACTAACTTCAGAAAGCGTTATATTTCAGCGTTGTCCTTCGGACGTTTCGTCCTTTAGGTATACATATTATTATTTGACTATTCGTCGCGTTTGTCGCTATAATGGTGGTGTGTGTGTAGACCTCTTTCGGTCACTGCGTATTACGTATTGTCGGGCGGCAGTTGTCATGTGTCTTGTTAACATTTTTGGCGCTAGTGCCGGTGTCCGGTTGCACTGCGGAGCCCCCGTCGCACGGGTGGTCCTCGCTTGATTTATTGCGATGCCAGCGTCCGTCGTTTGAACGTTCGAAAGTCCGATCCGGCGTAGCTCTCCGTCCCCGTCCGACGCGGGCTCGTTGAGCGAGAGGGCCGCAGATGAGGGACGCGCGCGCCCTGACGAGGGCCGCAGCTTAATGCACCGAAATAGGCGGCTGTTAGCGCTCGCGCCCGCGACATGTTTAATTGCTCCGAATTATCACTTTGATGATACAACGTAGGTACAACCGCGACCGTGTCGCAACTTTTGGTATGCAAAGCGAACCGAACCCTCAGTACATACCTACTCACGTACCTGCCTGCCTACCTACTTGTATATATATCTTATCTACAGGGTGTCTGTATTTAATTAATAAAATAAATAGATAATATTTTAATAAAAATAGAAGTTCGAAAGTTATCAAGTAAAAATTTGGCTCAACTTATCAAAAATTCGACGGTTAGTTACGGAAGTTTGAGTGTATTTTTCTTCAAGAATTTTTGGTAATAAGTAATTTGCGATTACTTCACGAGGTTGATTCAATGGTAGGTCATTGGTTAAAACAAAACAAACCTCCAGTAAGAAATTTATTACGTTATCTTAGTTTTTATTTATTTTAAGGGTTCCGCACCTCAAAAGGAAAAAGCGGAACCCTTATAGGGCCACTTCGTCAAGACCCTTTTTCTCAGGAACGCGTGGAGATATCAAGCTAAAATTGATACCAAATACTGAGGTCTATTGTCCGTTGGAGCTGTGTAAAAATCAAACTTCTACGCAAACGCAATCAAAAGATACAGCCGTTTATGCCGCAAATTTCCGCAATTTTTTTAATCAAAACCTACAGGGTACTTCCCGTTAACTCAGAATCTTGAAATTTGGTACGAAGCAACGTCTTATAGCACAGATAAAGGAAAAATTGCGAAAACCGTAAATTTTTAGTTACATCATATAATAAAAATATTTTCAATAATTTTAAAGTTACTACCCCTTTCCTCATGAACGCGTAGAGGTATTAAATTTAAATTCATATCAAATACTCAGGTCTATAATACCTTTAAGCTGTAACAAAATCAAACTTCTATGTCAACGCAATCAAAAGAAACAGCAATTTAAGTCGCGTATTTTCAAACTCGCAACTACTCGCAAGGGAATCAAAACCTAAAGGGTACTTCCAGTCGATTTAGAATCTTGAAATTTGGCATGAAGCAATGTTTTATAGCACATATAAAGGAAAAATTCCGAAAACCTTAAATTTTTAGTTACATCACATATATAGAGGTTTGTACGGAACCCTCGGTGCGTGAGTTCGACTCGCACTTTGCCGGTATTTTTTTAAAAATTTCATTAGGAAATGTGTTGTATTTTCATTTTGTTTTCAATTAGTTGCTTGGTTGTAATTGCTCTAAATTTTTTATTATATTTTCATCCCCACTGGAAAAAGTAGAGCACAATAAAACTAACAGCAATATTTCATTCGTCTATTTATATAACATACACAGTTCTTTTTCTGCATTATTTAAATCATATTAATCATTGCACATATTAGTTATATGATAACAGCTAGACATCTAATAAGGAGGGGAAAATTATCATCATTTATTACAGAGATCAGTCTATCGCTAATACATAATTATTAAAACTACATCAACAAACGGCCATCATACACAGGGGGTAATATTTACACACATTTATAACATCAATTTTCTTATAGATAATAGTGAGTACAATTATTGACATTTTTGCAACTACGATAACATAACATGAATTTGTGAACGATTTTTTTAAATAATGGTATTGATTTTAATAAATATTTTTCACATTTAGGTAATTTATAAATAATAAAATGCAGACACGCGCATATCGATAATCGATTTTCACCATCGTTTAATTTCCTATAACACAATAGAAGCATCGTAATTATTGATTTCTAGTAAATTTTGTCCGTTTTCACAATCATCACGTCGATGAAAGTTTCAGCTCTGTATGGCGAGCTCGTCTTCGTCGCAGGGGACCGTTGAGTGGTTGTAAAGCCCTTGGGCCATGAGCTGTAACGCGAGCGGGTTCTTCTGACCGGAGGCCTTTTTTATTTTGGCCCTCTTGTTTTGAAACCATATCTTTATCTGCGCCTCGTTAAGGCCGAGCTCTTGGCTCAGCTGTTGGCGACGTCTTTCGGTTAGGTAGCGGTTTTCTGCGAACTCGTGTTTCAGACGGGCCAATTGGGCACCGGAAAACGCGGTACGGGGACGTTTCTCCTCACTACTCGCCTTGTCCTTCTTCACGCGTCTTGAACGAGGACCTGCAACAAACAGAAAACGTGTGATTACAACAGTTAACATAACTTTTAAATGTTGACTCAACTTTAGATTAATGATATTTATGAGGACCAACATAATACATACTTAATGGGGGGTTAAAATCCCTGAAATAGTGTTAAGGTGTAGATATATTTATAGGATAGGAGGTTGCTCGGTCTGTTAAAAGGCATGGGAGAAACAATTCCTTTAGGCCTCGATGGCAGCCAGCGGTTGACATTTGGGTCCTGGTTAAAGTCGACATTTGTATCTAATTAGAGCAATTGTGGCTGCGCCAAGCGAAGTGTGCAGGACATTAGCGAGGTATTAATGGGGTTGAAATATGGCCCGGAAGGGACGCCCGTCGCTATTATGGCCCTATTTAGGACCAGCCGGTTCGTTACGCTTTGAAATACACGACGGACACTTGGATTTATTGACGTTCTCGTTATTATATTAGGTACTACGTCGTATACGCATGTATGTACGTATTTACTTCTATCTCGTGTGTGCGTAAATAAATAGTAGAGTAGAGTAGGTAAATACATATTTATGCTGCATCTACAATAATATACGTGGGTACGTCTGTTATGTATGTATCTATGGTACTATGGGTAAGGTACCGGTTATGATCAAGTCACTATATCTAGCTAAGTATCGGATCTATCGTGAATTCGTACGTAATACATAAATATGTACCTATATTATGGATAGTTAGGCTTTGCAATCTGTAGAGAGGTTTCCCACAATTCATCACGTATATGTTATTGCGCATGTTCGACTTTGTACCTAACTTCAGTTTAATTAAACATAAATTGTACGTATTATAACGAGTCCTAACAGCTCTGTGTTTGAACACTTTACGGTTTTATATTAGTCGCAGTCTCTTGTTGTACCTTTCTAATACACCAGAAAATTGATAAAACATCTTTTAGTGCAATAACATTTAAAAAGTACGTAACCATTGATAGTAATAAAAATAAAGAGGTCAAACCTTGGCACATTGTTAGCTCCGATTGAGAAAAATGAACTTCGAATGTCGTCAAGATGGGTAGTAGGTAAGTACCTACATAATTAAGCATGCGCACGAGCCTAAAACAAAAACGCAAGGGATTGTGGTACATCTTAAGATACAAACATTTCTAGAAACATTGACCTTACTTACTTGTATCTTAGAGTTATGCGTTAGTGTTCAATCATTTAGTTGTTAGGGCAAGGAAGAACATTATAATTAGAATCTCATGAACCTTAATCTCATGCATAACCAAATGTTCTTAATTTTATTTCACAGATCATGAGGTTTTGTGATCATAAATTATTTTTTTTGTGCTTTATAGCTCTTTTAGGGACCTCTTTAACTCTAAATAACCGATATGTGTATGAAGGACACCATAGAAAATTTATAAAACTTTCTGATTTTTCTAAAAACATAATGCCTAATTGTCTCATAAATAAAATATTCTGTATCATTCGCACAGAAATTGTTATTTGATTTACGTATTTTTTTATTTATGTGGAATATTCTTTGGAAAATTGATGATATGGTATGGTAAGGGTAATTGATCAGTAAATATGTCACAACCCATTTACTTTTTCCCCCTGCTATTAACATTTCTTAAACTTTATAAATAATTAATTCCAATTAGAAACGTTGTACCTATTAGGTAGGTACGAGGCACGTAATGTGTCTTAACGTGTGATTTTGATAAAAGAAAAGTTGTACATAAGGTGGTATTATACTCAATTATTTATTGTTTGATGTCTAAGTACTAAAAATAGTAGGTGGAAATGTATAATCGAAGTAGAAAACAATTTTTAGTGTTTGCTAACTTTTTTGTTTTTGTTTGAACCCCTACGCACTACTATAGGTAATAATTTTTCTTTTTTTCTTAAATATCCACTTTATATGTTACTGATATATTTAGTCACGAGTAGGTACCTACATTAATTAATTCAGTTGCAATATTTTTTAACAGGGATGTAGTTGAGATTGATGTTCTTATGCCATGGTCGAGTATCTATAGTGTAGTAGGTATTCTGTGTTTTCCTAAAAATAGAACGTTTTAGGGAAAGTTTAAAAAGCACTTATCCGTCCGCTGACAGTTTTAACATGCAATTTTTGAAATATGCTTTTGGCAGGTTTATTTTTATAAATTTAAGTGCCCGCTCGATTGATATATAAAGCGTAAACTAAGCGCTACGTTGAAATGTTCCCTTACTTGTTAAATCCACGCTCTTTACCAATTGACGGATTTATAACGAGATCGTGTTCGCACGGGCAATAAAATATGACAGAACTCTTTTCATTTTTCTAATTATATTAAGACAGATGGGCGCCTTATTTTTCGCAAAGGATGAATAATTCCGTATTAAAGGATTTATGTGTGTTTATTAGAGTTAATGGTGCTTAAGGGTTGATGCACATTAACTAAAAATAATGAGCTTTAATTGTCAGTAATTAATAGTTGAAAAATATTAAATTACACAAGCCAAAAAAAATGGGGTTTGAATATGCAATTTTTGGACGTTTTGGTGGTCAAAGGCGTTTTGGTGGTCAAAATAATTTTATATTAGAATCTGGTTCAGCACATCAAATAATTTTAGAATTTGAATATCCTGAAAGTAAGAATTTTAAACTGGGGTGTGTCTTAAAATTTTGAGCTTCTGAAGTAACTTTGTGGCTGTACTGAAAATCACAAAGGACCTGGTGACCGCTTTTGGTACCTTTATCGGATCTTATCGGTACACACAGTAGCCCCCCGGCTAATTGAGGGTGGCAAACGTCTCAACGTCTCATCTTCAATCGTTAATAACCCCAAGAAACAATGGAAGTATCGTCCGATGATCGATACGTGTCATTACAAGAAAATATTGGGCAGGTACAGTGCTTTCGTCCTGTACCATGTAGTGGTGACGTGTCAATATATCAATGGGGGACCGGGTTGACATGTGACTGATCGACGTAGACGTCGATATTTGACGCTCGCTGACTCGTCGTGCACCCGGGAGCCGAGGACTACCGGCTCTCTTTGATGCTCCGGGACACTTGACACCGATATCTGTTGTTGTTATACTCTGCTTGCTTCTACTACGAGATGAAGAAGTATCGACGACAGAAAACGTAAAAGCGCGCGGGAGCGTCAGATGCATGATCCCCGATAACTTTGTTTTAGTTTATGTAGGTAGGTATCTGATGATTAAAAGTATTTTAGAGAGAAAGAAGAGGATACCTACATATATTTGACTAATGAGGATCTGTGGATTTGACGAAACCCTCCCGGAGTTAGGTAGTTAGTTGATGATGTGACGGGGCGATAAATTTGAAATTCTTTTTAACCGATTTTTTTATCGATCACACCCTTCTTTATTATTGTCTTCTTAAATTAACTGCACCTGTCTTAAAAATTTTAAGATAGTATCTATTGAATGAATGAAAGCGTTTCCGCCACTGGGTTTTTTTAATCTACCTATCAATATCAAGTAATCCCATAGGTAAATATATAAGCCATACATTTGGGGATGATATATTTAGTACCTACGTGTTTTCAAAATATTGAGTTACAAAGGTAGATATTAGCAAAAGTGTAGGAGAAAATATAGAAGTAAAAAATAAAAAAGAATCTTGTGAGACATGAAACATACCTATCATTAGAAGCAGAAACAGAAGTAAAGGGAGGCAGTGGAAGATAATTATTTGTAAATAGAGGCTATGAAATTTAATATTGCATTCTAAACTGCATCAGTCAATCAACGACTTTGGAGTTAAATTGAGTTTCATTTCAATGTACAAAATTTGAATTCCATCAATAATAAAAGCAACTCAATCATGAAGAAAGACATTTTTAAAGTTGGTAAATATGCGTAATATCTAAAGAGAGCAGTGGAAAAAATAACGAAATTTCAGAAAGCACACAAAACGTCAGAACTGATGACATACCTAGGTAGAAAAGCTATTAGGTTCCATGTTCATTTCAAACACAAATTAAGACTCTGACTGTGGTTTTAGGTGCCTATACATTGCCAACGACGTATTTCGTAAATAGACTTACTTACTTTTTTGAGTTCTATCCTTTTCTTCTTATATTTCTTCACTACAACGATTAAAGGACAACAGATTCCTGATGTCTTTGATTATTTCGTACACATGCAATCTTAAATTATATTGAGTATATTTGAGTATTAAGCTAGAGAACAAAAAGGAATTATTAGGGGAGGGGGGGGGTTATGAGTACGTATTTACAAGGGGTGCCCTCGATAAAAAATGATTTGAACCTGGAACGTGCCATGATAAAATCGGATTTTTAATATTAATTAAGGTACTTAGTTGCTTAAATAACAAAATACAGGTAATTAATTTTAACATCATCCCTTAAAGAAAATATTTTAAAATCAGATGATGAAAAATCGATTAATTTGACTTACCTACATTCTCATTACATTATTCTGCATCATTTTCTATTGTCTTTGTCAAGTATTAAAGGCAATAAGGTCATTAGGTAATCCCAAGACATAATTTTTAGATAGATAATAATTCCCTTAATTAATTTGCAATATTTTGAATTATTCGAACGATTAAATTATTTAAATTTGAAAATTTTCAACTTCTACTTGAATTATAAATGTTACCAAGGTGATCTAAATTGTAGCAAGAGGTCTGAGTTGTATTTAAGAATTAAAATTTGGTAAAGACCCTGTCCAGCGCCTCCGCCACTTTTGGTACTTAATTATAATGGTATTTTAATTAGTATTTTCTTCATTGATAGTTTTAATGTTTTTTAATATCCAAATGAGACTCAAACACCACCCAGTACATTTATACGTATGTAAATTGGTACTACCGTGGTTTTCACCCTTTAACACTTTTGGGGATCCTTGAAACTTAAGGAGGATCACATACAAAATAAAATTACCTCTTTAAAATGTAGTGGAGGGATATTTAGTTAGTCCTTCGAAGCTCAAGATGTGGAAAATACATGAAAACATAAAGGGAAGGAGATTTTCTAAAATTCATTATTTTTTGACTCAACGAGTACCGTACCTAAGTACCTATGCAATTGAAATTAAATTTCAACTTCTTGTTGAGATGTAAATACTTCCATTGTGCGATTTTTTTTATTTTCCTGAAGGTACTTTATTTTCTTAACAGTTCAGTGTGTCTTACTTACTTACTACCTAACACCTACCTGAACTTGGCCGGTCTGAGTATCTGGTACAATAAACCCACGCAGGCCAGAGTGTGGGCACCTTTCCATCTTCACCTTTGGTCGTTTCTTCGGTCGCTGTGCTGGCGGAAAACGCGCTTTTCAAGACCGGATTCTTTGGTTTAGCCGGATTCGTCGTCTGATCTGCATCGCTAAAATTCTTCTCTATTTGCGAAACGGTTTGACACAGACTTCCCAGGGGAGCATTATTATTGACCGTAGTGATAGTTTTATCAGCTTTAGTAGTAACAGTCTTATTATTGTGTTCGTACGGCTTGTACGCAACCGTTTTTCTCTTTAGTACGGCACTCTTTCCAAAATCAGGACGAAGGATGTTGCTGATTGAGTATTTTAAACTTCGAACTGACGGCTGCTGTTGATCGTCATCACAGTCAGAGTTATCGTTTCTAATGTCACTTAAACTGTCGTCACTAACAACTAGTTCTTTTTGGGGTGACGTGGTGGAGGATGGTTTTTGAAATATTTCCGATTTCACTTGATGGTGATTCGAACTGATTTCGGTGGACGATGAATCTTCATCTTGCTTAACACTTGACAGAGCAAATGAGGCTATTCTAAAGAAAGTGGGCTTGTCATAACTGATTAGTGTGCCGGCAGGTGGTGATGCTCTTTCTTCTTTTAAAATTGACGGTGATATGGTGGTACACGTGTACTGAACAGTCCTGGAGGATTCCGGAGAGTTTGGAGAGTTCGAGTTGCAAGAGGTGCTGCTAGTGTTTGAGTTGGGACTGCAAGCAGTGTTTGGGCTCGATCTATCTTCGAAAGCCATCGTCTTCTTTTCGTTGAGAAAGTTTAGATAAGTTTCGGCATTTTTAACAATTAGGGGTGGGTTGCACAAATGAATGAAATGATGGAAAGTTCAATGATCTGATTTTTTTTTATTTTGATCGAAACACATGCGAACACACCTGAAGAAGAAGAAGTGTCTTTCTGTAGGTATATTGAGCAGATATAGGTACACACAAGGACTAAATTTGCTGCTGATCAAGTGCTTACTTCGGTAAGTACCTTGTCAAACTGAGTAAGATTTCAAAATAGTCATCTTTATTACTTCAAGTGCAAAGCGTGGCTCCGCCTTCTTGGTACGCACACAAGAACCTCCTCTCTCTCTCTAATCTCCCGGACCACACAGAAAGTTTCGCCGTCTCTCTCCGTTGCCTCTTCCGATCAATAACACCGCGAATCTGTCCTTATTTTCTCAAGCAATTCGAGAACAAACAAACAAACAAACGGCACGACTCGAAAAATAATTTTAATTTAACTAATGAAGATCATACTTAGTCATAATTATTAGTCGATTCCCATAATTAATAAAAGGACCCATACGTAAATAATCAGTTAATACGATCGGTTTATTTATGTATTGAAATCGATTAATTACTTATGACTAATCAGTGGACGTATTACTGTCACTTTTTGTTTCATTTTCTCTCATTCTGTTCGTTGTCTTTGCTTACGTCTCACTCGAGCTGGCATTTTGCCACGGTGGTGGGCGTCGCTCGATTGTCAACGTTGCCATTGGTTCGCTTTCGAGGGTGGGGTGTAAGGGCAGATTGAGACGTTAATATGTTTGTTTTTGTTGATTGGGGCGGAGTCTCTGCAGTACGGACCTGTTATAATTCAATAACCTCAGAAAGTGGCATGTGAATCAAGCGCAGGTAATGGTTTTATCAGTGTTAATATGATTGGCATATAAAGAAGTTCAAATAATATCCCCTTAACCTCCTCTAACTCCCTCTACTTTGTTTTACATCTAACTCAAGGAATTGGCAAACTTTTGCTACTGTCCGGACCCTATCATCTCAAAATTATCTGTAGATCTGCCTGTTCCAATTTTAAATGATATTTAAGTAAATAATAAGTCAGGGGGCTGTAATAATGGATAACAGATCCCTTAATAAGCATTGAAATAAATAAACTTTGTGGTTTAATTTTTGTAAAGAAATTGCCAAAAATTTCACTTAGACAAGGTTCACTCAACCTTCTTGAGATGGCTCTTCTTCAGTCTGGACCCTTTATCATCTCAAAATTATCTTTAGATCTGTCTGTTGCAATTTTAAATGATATAAGAGTCAATAATAAACGATGAGGGGTTGTTTAAAAACGATAAGATCACTTAATGGGAGGTAACAGATTATAATCAATTAAAATAAATCGAGGAAAACGTTTGTAGTCCTCATTGTACGAAATTGCCAAAAATTTCATTCAACCTTCTATTAGATGGCTAATGTGTATCTATAGGCTCTTTGTTCTTCACGGTATTATGTGAACTCTCACGTCTAATGACAAGATTTGGTGGAGCAAAATTGAAAATCACGTCAATGACTTATGTGGCTTCAATGAACTGTGAATCAGTTTCTTAAACCTAAGTACGTACCCACTGAAGGATAACCAAATAAAAGGACAATGATATTAAGTAAAAGGCTGACAGACATGTTTATTAATATCTACAATTATTTCACAGTTTTGGACTTAATAGATAATAATTATTATCAATACAACATTTTAGTAGGTACCTACCTACGTACCCTTCATCTTCATAAAATTTAGTGAAAATGTAATACGAACTTTGCTTGTTGTGATACAAATCCTTGGTTGTTGCAAGAGGCTCATAAAAAGCCAGCTCCCTGAATATTTTTAATCTTCTTAATCCAAACACCAAATTCTGACATATTTCAATCTGTCTTTCCAATCGGAATGCTTGTCAAAAGTTGGACCCATGGCAAAGCCCCCAGTCCAAACACGAGACACAATATCCACTGGGAAAAAGTCAACTTTTCGGTCCAAAGTACGTGACCCCCAAAATGAACTATAAACACCTGCCCAACCAACGTGGCAATCCATATGATGCAAAACGTCGGATTTCGATGAACACCCTCGAACACGTTCCTCTCCCCATGAATTTTCCTTGCGTTAACCTCATTGAACAATGTCATCAGCACAAAAGTGTTAAAAACGATCGTGAAATGTTGAGTCGGATACTTTTTGATCCCCACTTGAAACCCCGATTTTATTTTCAACATTTTGTCGCCGTAGAACATGAGGAAAAGCGTCACTCCGAGCTGGTAAATACCTTGTCCCACAATGTTCTTCCACATCGTGGTCGAAATCAACGGTTTCGTTCTCCCATACGGTTTCCTCTCGAGTAATTTCATTGTTGGATAATCGGACGCCAGAGCCATAGCACCCTAAGGTATCCATTATTAAATTGATCCACAATAAATGAACAGCAACTAATGGCACGGCCACTTTGAATGCTCCAATGGTAGCTACAATCACTGTGACAAAATTTACGGTCAATTGGAGCTGAAGGAACTTGCTGACGCTGTCGTATACATTTCTGCCCCACATAACGGCCCTCACAATACTGTTGAAGTTGTCGTCTGTTATTATAATGTCAGACGCTGTTTTGGCAACGTCAGTTCCCGAAATTCCCATTGCGAAACCCACGTCGGCCATTTTGAGTGCCGGAGCATCGTTAGTACCGTCACCTGTGACTGCAACCACCTCCCTCTGCTCGCTAACTTTGCTGTCTATGATCCCTTTGACCAGAGTGTATTTGTCGACTGGAGATGAACGCGCGAGAACCCTTAATTTTGGCCACGTATTGTCAAATAGATCTTGGGAATAGGTACCATCAGGATTTTTGATTCTCTTATTAAACTCTTTCCCTTCGAGGACCAGGTAGTCGTCACCAGGAGTTATGATGCCGCATTTGGTGGCTATCGTTCGGGCCGTGTTGATGTTGTCACCTGTTAGCATTATGACCGTGATACCGGCACTTTGACAGGTCTTGATGGCGACTGGCACTTCTTCGCGAACAGGATCTTCAATGCCGAAAATTCCCAAACATGTCAGCTGCTCCAAAACACTCGTTTCGTCTTTCCAGTTCTGCTGGCCTTCCAGTTCACGGTAAGCCACGCAAAGGATACGCAAACCGTCATTCGCCATAGGTTCTATTACGTTTTCCAGGAGGAATTTACGATCTTTATTTTCCAACTGTTTGAGCCTGCCATTCTCGTCGAAGATCGAATCGCACCTGAAAAAGAAGAAATTTGTATTGAGACTGAGGGTGATCGCTAAATAAAATCTTCGATTGTATAGAATATTTCAGGAGAAACATTATACCTACCAGGGAACAAAAGTTATGTAACTGAAGAGTAGTTTTGAGAAGAGTCGATTGAAAATTTATGATCAGATGACAGTGTTACAATAATTTGATACATGCCTACATATGTAAACTTCAAATGAAGTTGAGGAATCCAGTCTGTTTAAGAGAGTTATGCTGATGAAGAACAGCACAGAAGTCTATTGGTGAAGATGTGGATCGCTTTATGATAATGGAGTTAGTAATGAAGAAGACTGGAGCTGGTGAGGAAGAAGATTTAAGTCTATTTGCAAGACTGGAGTTGGTGAAGAAGAGTCCTCAAGAGTTTTTGCGAGGCTGGAACTAGTTATGAAAAAGAAATGGGTCATTTTGTGAGACTGGATCTAGTGAAGAAGATTTGAGTATATTTGCAAGCCTGAGACTGATAAAAATGTCAGCTTGAGTCTACAAAACTGGAGCTAGCGAGAAAGAAGACTTAGATCCCTTTACGAGACTGAAGTTAGTGAAGAAGAGTCCTCAAGACAGTTTGCGAAACTGGAACTGGTGAAGAACTGTACATGAGTCGATTTGTGAGACTGGATGTACTGATTGAGAAGATTTGAGTATATTTGCAAGCCTGAGACTGATGAAAATGTCAGCTTGAGTCTCTAAAAAACTGGAGCTAGTGAGAAAGAAGACTTGGATCTATTTACGAGACTGAAGTTAGTGAAGAAGAGTCCTCAAGCAGTTTGCGAAGCTGGAACTGGTGAAGAACTGTACATGAGTCGATTTATGAGACTGGATGTACTGATTGAGAAGATTTGAGTATATTTGCAAGCCTGAGACTGATGAAAATGTCAGCTTGAGTCTCTAAAAAACTGGAGCTAGTGAGAAAGAAGACTTGGATCTATTTACGAGACTGAAGTTAGTGAAGAAGAGTCCTCAAGACAGTTTGCGAAGCTGGAACTGGTGAAGAACTGTACATGAGTCGATTTATGAGACTGGATGTACTGATTGAGAAGATTTGAGTATATTTGCAAGCCTGAGACTGATGAAAATGTCAGCTTGAGTCTCTAAAAAACTGGAGCTAGTGAGAAAGAAGACTTGGATCTATTTACGAGACTGAAGTTAGTAAAGAAGAGTCCTCAAGCAGTTTGCGAAGCTGGAACTGGTGAAGAACTGTACATGAGTCGATTTATGAGACTGGATGTACTGATTGAGAAGATTTGAGTATATTTGCAAGCCTGAGACTGATGAAAATGTCAGCTTGAGTCTCTAAAAAACTGAAGCTAGTGAGAAAGAAGACTTGGATCTATTTACGAGACTGAAGTTAGTAAAGAAGAGTCCTCAAGCAGTTTGCGAAGCTGGAACTGGTGAAGAACTGTACATGAGTCGATTTATGAGACTGGATGTACTGATTGAGAAGATTTGAGTATATTTGCAAGCCTGAGACTGATGAAAATGTCAGCTTGAGTCTCTAAAAAACTGGAGCTAGTGAGAAAGAAGACTTGGATCTATTTACGAGACTGAAGTTAGTAAAGAAGAGTCCTCAAGCAGTTTGCGAAGCTGGAACTGGTGAAGAACTGTACATGAGTCGATTTATGAGACTGGATGTACTGATTGAGAAGATTTGAGTATATTTGCAAGCCTGAGACTGATGAAAATGTCAGCTTGAGTCTCTAAAAAACTGAAGCTAGTGAGAAAGAAGACTTGGATCTATTTACGAGACTGAAGTTAGTAAAGAAGAGTCCTCAAGCAGTTTGCGAAGCTGGAACTGGTGAAGAACTGTACATGAGTCGATTTATGAGACTGGATGTACTGATTGAGAAGATTTGAGTATATTTGCAAGCCTGAGACTGATGAAAATGTCAGCTTGAGTCTCTAAAAAACTGGAGCTAGTGAGAAAGAAGACTTGGATCTATTTACGAGACTGAAGTTAGTAAAGAAGAGTCCTCAAGCAGTTTGCGAAGCTGGAACTGGTGAAGAACTGTACATGAGTCGATTTATGAGACTGGATGTACTGATTGAGAAGATTTGAGTATATTTGCAAGCCTGAGACTGATGAAAATGTCAGCTTGAGTCTCTAAAAAACTGAAGCTAGTGAGAAAGAAGACTTGGATCTATTTACGAGACTGAAGTTAGTAAAGAAGAGTCCTCAAGCAGTTTGCGAAGCTGGAACTGGTGAAGAACTGTACATGAGTCGATTTATGAGACTGGATGTACTGATTGAGAAGATTTGAGTATATTTGCAAGCCTGAGACTGATGAAAATGTCAGCTTGAGTCTCTAAAAAACTGAGCTAGTGAGAAAGAAGACTTGGATCTATTTACGAGACTGAAGTTAGTAAAGAAGAGTCCTCAAGCAGTTTGCGAAGCTGGAACTGGTGAAGAACTGTACATGAGTCGATTTATGAGACTGGATGTACTGATTGAGAAGATTTGAGTATATTTGCAAGCCTGAGACTGATGAAAATGTCAGCTTGAGTCTCTAAAAAACTGGAGCTAGTGAGAAAGAAGACTTGGATCTATTTACGAGACTGAAGTTAGTGAAGAAGAGTCCTCAAGCAGTTTGCGAAGCTGGAACTGGTGAAGAACTGTACATGAGTCGATTTATGAGACTGGATGTACTGATTGAGAAGATTTGAGTATATTTGCAAGCCTGAGACTGATGAAAATGTCAGCTTGAGTCTCTAAAAAACTGGAGCTAGTGAGAAAGAAGACTTGGATCTATTTACGAGACTGAAGTTAGTAAGAAGAGTCCTCAAGCAGTTTGCGAAGCTGGAACTGGTGAAGAACTGTACATGAGTCGATTTATGAGACTGGATGTACTGATTGAGAAGATTTGAGTATATTTGCAAGCCTGAGACTGATGAAAATGTCAGCTTGAGTCTCTAAAAAACTGGAGCTAGTGAGAAAGAAGACTTGGATCTATTTACGAGACTGAAGTTAGTAAAGAAGAGTCCTCAAGCAGTTTGCGAAGCTGGAACTGGTGAAGAACTGTACATGAGTCGATTTTGAGACTGGATGTACTGATTGAGAAGATTTGAGTATATTTGCAAGCCTGAGACTGATGAAAATGTCAGCTTGAGTCTCTAAAAAACTGGAGCTAGTGAGAAAGAAGACTTGGATCTATTTACGAGACTGAAGTTAGTAAAGAAGAGTCCTCAAGCAGTTTGCGAAGCTGGAACTGGTGAAGAACTGTACATGAGTCGATTTTGAGACTGGATGTCTGATTGAGAAGATTTGAGTATATTTGCAAGCCTGAGACTGATGAAAATGTCAGCTTGAGTCTCTAAAAAACTGGAGCTAGTGAGAAAGAAGACTTGGATCTATTTACGAGACTGAAGTTAGTGAAGAAGAGTCCTCAAGCATTTGCGAAGCTGGAACTGGTGAAGAACTGTACATGAGTCGATTTTGAGACTGGATGTACTGATTGAGAAGATTTGAGTATATTTGCAAGCCTGAGACTGAGAAAATGTCAGCTTGAGTCTCTAAAAAACTGGAGCTAGGAGAAAGAAGACTTGGATCTATTTACGAGACTGAAGTTAGTGAAGAAGAGTCCTCAAGCAGTTTGCGAAGCTGGAACTGGTGAAGAACTGTACAGAGTCGATTTTGAGACTGGATTCTGATTGAGAAGATTTGAGTAATTTGCAAGCCGGCTGATAAAAGCACTTGAGTCTCTAAAAAACTGGAGCTGTAAAAGAAGACTTGGTCTTTTCGAGATAAGTTAGTGAAAGATCCTCAAGCAGTTGCGCTGGCTGGGGGGGGATTGAGAAGATTTGAGTATATTTGCAAGCCTGAGACTGATGAAAATGTCAGCTTGAGTCTCTAAAAAACTGAAGCTAGTGAGAAAGAAGACTTGGATCTATTTACGAGACTGAAGTTAGTAAAGAAGAGTCCTCAAGCAGTTTGCGAAGCTGGAACTGGTGAAGAACTGTACATGAGTCGATTTATGAGACTGGATGTACTGATTGAGAAGATTTGAGTATATTTGCAAGCCTGAGACTGATGAAAATGTCAGCTTGAGTCTCTAAAAAACTGGAGCTAGTGAGAAAGAAGACTTGGATCTATTTACGAGACTGAAGTTAGTAAAGAAGAGTCCTCAAGCAGTTTGCGAAGCTGGAACTGGTGAAGAACTGTACATGAGTCGATTTATGAGACTGGATGTACTGATTGAGAAGATTTGAGTATATTTGCAAGCCTGAGACTGATGAAAATGTCAGCTTGAGTCTCTAAAAAACTGAAGCTAGTGAGAAAGAAGACTTGGATCTATTTACGAGACTGAAGTTAGTAAAGAAGAGTCCTCAAGCAGTTTGCGAAGCTGGAACTGGTGAAGAACTGTACATGAGTCGATTTATGAGACTGGATGTACTGATTGAGAAGATTTGAGTATATTTGCAAGCCTGAGACTGATGAAAATGTCAGCTTGAGTCTCTAAAAAACTGGAGCTAGTGAGAAAGAAGACTTGGATCTATTTACGAGACTGAAGTTAGTGAAGAAGAGTCCTCAAGCAGTTTGCGAAGCTGGAACTGGTGAAGAACTGTACATGAGTCGATTTATGAGACTGGATGTACTGATTGAGAAGATTTGAGTATATTTGCAAGCCTGAGACTGATGAAAATGTCAGCTTGAGTCTCTAAAAAACTGGAGCTAGTGAGAAAGAAGACTTGGATCTATTTACGAGACTGAAGTTAGTAAAGAAGAGTCCTCAAGCAGTTTGCGAAGCTGGAACTGGTGAAGAACTGTACATGAGTCGATTTGTGAGACTGGATGTACTGATTGAGAAGATTTGAGTATATTTGCAAGCCTGAGACTGATGAAAATGTCAGCTTGAGTCTCTAAAAAACTGAAGCTAGTGAGAAAGAAGACTTGGATCTATTTACGAGACTGAAGTTAGTAAAGAAGAGTCCTCAAGCAGTTTGCGAAGCTGGAACTGGTGAAGAACTGTACATGAGTCGATTTATGAGACTGGATGTACTGATTGAGAAGATTTGAGTATATTTGCAAGCCTGAGACTGATGAAAATGTCAGCTTGAGTCTCTAAAAAACTGGAGCTAGTGAGAAAGAAGACTTGGATCTATTTACGAGACTGAAGTTAGTGAAGAAGAGTCCTCAAGCAGTTTGCGAAGCTGGAACTGGTGAAGAACTGTACATGAGTCGATTTATGAGACTGGATGTACTGATTGAGAAGATTTGAGTATATTTGCAAGCCTGAGACTGATGAAAATGTCAGCTTGAGTCTCTAAAAAACTGGAGCTAGTGAGAAAGAAGACTTGGATCTATTTACGAGACTGAAGTTAGTGAAGAAGAGTCCTCAAGCAGTTTGCGAAGCTGGAACTGGTGAAGAACTGTACATGAGTCGATTTATGAGACTGGATGTACTGATTGAGAAGATTTGAGTATATTTGCAAGCCTGAGACTGACGAAAATGTCAGCTTGAGTCTCTAAAAAACTGGAGCTAGTGAGAAAGAAGACTTGGATCTATTTACGAGACTGAAGTTAGTGAAGAAGAGTCCTCAAGCAGTTTGCGAAGCTGGAACTGGTGAAGAACTGTACATGAGTCGATTTATGAGACTGGATGTACTGATTGAGAAGATTTGAGTATATTTGCAAGCCTGAGACTGATGAAAATGTCAGCTTGAGTCTCTAAAAAACTGGAGCTAGTGAGAAAGAAGACTTGGATCTATTTACGAGACTGAAGTTAGTAAAGAAGAGTCCTCAAGACAATTTGCGAAGCTGGAACTGGTGAAGAACTGTACATGAGTCGATTTGTGAGACTGGATGTACTGATTGAGAAGATTTGAGTATATTTGCAAGCCTGAGACTGATGAAAATGTCAGCTTGAGTCTCTAAAAAACTGAAGCTAGTGAGAAAGAAGACTTGGATCTATTTACGAGACTGAAGTTAGTAAAGAAGAGTCCTCAAGCAGTTTGCGAAGCTGGAACTGGTGAAGAACTGTACATGAGTCGATTTATGAGACTGGATGTACTGATTGAGAAGATTTGAGTATATTTGCAAGCCTGAGACTGATGAAAATGTCAGCTTGAGTCTCTAAAAAACTGGAGCTAGTGAGAAAGAAGACTTGGATCTATTTACGAGACTGAAGTTAGTGAAGAAGAGTCCTCAAGCAGTTTGCGAAGCTGGAACTGGTGAAGAACTGTACATGAGTCGATTTATGAGACTGGATGTACTGATTGAGAAGATTTGAGTATATTTGCAAGCCTGAGACTGATGAAAATGTCAGCTTGAGTCTCTAAAAAACTGGAGCTAGTGAGAAAGAAGACTTGGATCTATTTACGAGACTGAAGTTAGTAAAGAAGAGTCCTCAAGACAATTTGCGAAGCTGGAACTGGTGAAGAACTGTACATGAGTCGATTTGTGAGACTGGATGTACTGATTGAGAAGATTTGAGTATATTTGCAAGCCTGAGACTGATGAAAATGTCAGCTTGAGTCTCTAAAAAACTGGAGCTAGTGAGAAAGAAGACTTGGATCTATTTACGAGACTGAAGTTAGTGAAGAAGAGTCCTCAAGACAATTTGCGAAGCTGGAACTGGTGAAGAACTGTACATGAGTCGATTTGTGAGACTGGATGTACTGATTGAGAAGATTTGAGTATATTTGCAAGCCTGAGACTGATGAAAATGTCAGCTTGAGTCTCTACAAAACTGGAGCTAGCGAGAAAGAAGACTTGGATCTATTTACGAGACTGAAGTTAGTGAAGAAGAGTCCTCAAGACAGTTTGCGAAGCTGGAACTGGTGAAGAACTGTACAAGAGTCGATTTGTGAGACTGGATCTCGTGATTGAGAAGATTTGAGTAAATTTGCGAGCCAGGGGCTGATAAACAAGACAACTTGAGTCTCTTTACGAAACTGGAGCTGGTAAAAATGAAGATTTGTATCTTTGTGTCCTTTCTTCGAGTTCAATAACCGTGGTCCAGGATTGGTTCCACTCCTTGTACGAATCCTTGGCTGGAGGGTAGTTTTACTAGTTGCTTTGGCTGGCAACTTCAAGATACTGAGCTCAGCCGTAGCAAAGGACAACACAACTAGGCCCTCTACGCTCCCTGAGGATGCCAGCTAAAGCAGAACAAATCCTGGAGCACGGTCATTGAATTCGAACCCTTTTCATATGACTTAGGTCTATTTATGAGACTGAAAGTGGTGAAAAAGACTTGAGACTATTTATGAAGTTGGAGCTAATGAAGAGACTTGAGTCAATTTGTGGGACTAGAGCTAGTAAAGACTTGAGTCTACCTAATTGTAAGAGACTGAAGTTAACGAAGAAGGTGTGATTTTATTTACGATACTAGACCCGATGAAGAAGAGGATTCTTCAGCATTTGCAGCTGGAACTAATGAAGAAGAAAACTTGAGTCTCTTTATGAAAATGCAGCTGTGGCGAAGAAGGCTTGAGTCTATTTACGAGTCTCGCAACTAATCTTTCTTCTTTATCGGCTTCACTCTCATAAATAGACTAAAGTTTTCTTTACTAGCTTCAGTCTTATAAATAGACTCAAGTTTTTTCACTAATTCCAGTCTGGCAAAAAGACTTAAAGTCTTTTCTTTACTAGTTCTAGTCTCGCAAATATATGGATTCTTTAGGTTGATTCCAAGAAGTGTATCAGACAATTTCTTCTGAAAGTCAACTATATCGTAGTACATCGTCTACAGTCCCGAAGATTTCAACCTATTTCTGAATGTCATCCATACCTTTCTAGTATGATCTCTGGTGCTCCTTTGGTATACACCCTGTATCGATTTGGAGTCATCTGGATGATGGTGCTCATTGATTTCCTGACGGAATTGAACGTATAAACTTTGACGAACGTTTCTTCCGGATATTCGTCCCTTATGGCATCGTAATTCTCCCCCAGAGCCAATACAACGTCTAAGAGGGCGCATTCAGTTTTATTACCTTCTTGTTTCGGTAATTCTTTTGGTTTGTCCGATGCTACGATTTGAGAAGTGTAATTCGTATTGATAGAAATGCTTTTAGAAATCAAATCTATAACGTTGGCGGTCAAGTCTGAACGTTTCGGGGGTTTTTTAAGGTAATGTCGACCGTTTATGTAGGAACGGACGACGGTCATTCGATTGGTAGTCAGGGTTCCCGTTTTGTCAGTGCAAATGACGGTGGCATTTCCCATTGTTTCACAAGCATCGAGGTGTCGTACAAGATTGTTGTCGTCCATCATTTTTTTGACACTGTGCGCTAAGGCTATCGTCACTGCTAACGGAAGTCCTTCGGGAAGAGTCACGACCAGAACGGTGATGCCGATGGTAACGAAGTCAACGTAATATTTAACATAAATGGAATCCCATTCTTTCTTTTCGACCGCAAATGTTTGTATTGAAAAGCGGATTACAAGCACTAGGATGATCAACGTTGCAACCCCTATTGCTATAAAACCGATTAGTACGGCGAGTCTTGTTAATTTTACTTGTAGTACCGATCTTCCTATGCCAATTGCCATGTCTTCTGCCAAGGGTGCTAATGATGGTTCTTCTTGTGAAGGACTGCTGCTATCAGTTTGATTACGTTCTCTCAGTTTAGCCCTTTTGTTCGCTGCTTGTCTCTTGTACCGACGAGTTCTTTTGAACCATTTCTGTTTGGACTTCGCGTCTGCTTGGAGCAAGAGAATTATTTCGCCGTTTTGGGTGTACGCTCCAACAGCTACGGTCAACATTTTCCCCGATCCCTCCATGACGTAAGTGCCTGCAAGTAACATGGGGTCGTTGTTTAAGTCTTTGGCCACCAGATCGGATTCTCCCGTGAGGGACGCTTCGTCCACTTTGAGATCATTAGCTTGCAGGACGATTCCATCGGCTGGTAAGAGATCTCCGTATTTTATCTGACACACGTCCCCTACGACGATGTCTTTGACGGAAATTTGACACACGTCTCCGTTGCGAACTACTGCGAAGTTTTGAAGGGATTCGATTCGGTTTTGCAATCGTTGAAATTGACGTTCTTTGGAGTAGTTGTTGTATGAAGCGACCATCACCACTACAAATACAGAAATTAAAATAACAGTTCCTTCGATCCAGCCGTAGTCCGAAGATTCCTGTTTCTTGTCTGCTGGTTTGTAAAATGATATTGCCAACGATATCGTTGCCGCCACCGTTAACATTATGATGGTCACATCTTTGAACGATTCAAAAATCATCGTTACGAATCGTTTCGGTTTGTTTGGGGGGATGTAATTTACGCCAAATGTGTGTTGTCTACTCTTCAACTCTATTGGGGTACCTTCGATTCCGTCCCAAGAATCGGTTCTTAATTTGTTGCAAATTTCTTGGATGCCTCCCATTTCTTTTACTTTTTGTGCACCTTCCTCGCCGCGGAATTCCATCAAATATTTCAAGTCTCTCGGGCCTAGTTCATATCTGATAAGACTTTGCTCCTGAAGCCTTGAAGGCATTTAATATTTTCAACAGCGTCATATACTACGGCCATTTAGGGATAGGAAATCGAACGTATTTGATACATTTGATATTCGAGGATTGTGAATAACTTTCTTCCGTTTTTGAGTTACGATTTTCATTAAAATCTGACATTTGAAGTGTCATTTAGCGGTTGGTCAATACTTTTTGTACATTCATGTTTTTTTCAATGGGACACTAAACTTTTTATTAACTAGACTTTTAAGTTTTTCTTAACTTCTAATAACTCTTCATAATATTTTTAGTTATTTTTGTTAGTAGTAGTTACTTTTTAGGCAATGAAAGTTGAATAACAAACATATTTTGCTTACTTAGGAAAACACCTTACGTCTTGGGTAATTGTTTTTGTGCCCTAATTTTTGCAAAAAAAAAAAGAAATGGTTGTGACTCGATTCGAAGAGTATTTGGTTAGCGTAACAAAATCGGTTTTTGTTTATTTAACTGTCAACGTGTGGCTATTTACATTTGGAATTAACGTAGAGAAAAACGGAATAGCGCTTTTAACAAGTTAACGAGATTTCTGTTTGTAAGTCCGAGATGCGTTCCTTCTCTCGTTCGGTATCGGTGACAATAAAACAAAACAAGCAGGGGACCCCTTTTATTTCATTGTTTTCTGCTCCGGTGCTTTTCAAAACACCTACAGACAGACACGATATATATTTACTCGAAAATGTCAATATTCCGATTTTCAACGCCTTGCAAAATCCACCTTGCCTCTACAGTCGACCAGGTGGTTACAACCTGCCTGTGTTTTTACAACGTTTCGACGAATTGTTTGAAACGGTCACCTTTCAAGAGGAAGTAAAATATTTTGTCTTATTTTGACAGTGTCGCATTCGTCGCGATATGCATGACCAAATTCCTGTCCATCTGTTTTCGGCATTTAATTTGAAAGCATCCAGTCCTGGAATTCGTGGGGTGCGACAGGTAGGTACATTCTGGGGGCATTGTATTTGATTGTAGGTATACATACATAGCAAATGAACCAGAAACTGTTAGCTTTTATTTCAGACTTAAAGGGTTAAGTACTTAAAATTCCTTTTTTTATACAAACATTTCGAGAGTAATGGATTAAAAAAAAATTATTATAACCTTTGGGTTGTAGTTTTTGAACACGCCATGGTATTCTATTATTAGTCGAAATATTCAAGCAGTCTCTTACTATCATACTTTTTTCGTGCACCATCTTGTCTCAGCTCAGAAAGCATTTGAATGCGTCATGTATAGATACATATTTAGTAAAATAAAAATATTTTATACATGTTTAAAGAAATCCAGAATGACAAAATATTTCTATGGAAAACTCGAGTATTCAAACATTTATTATAGATTAGGGCTCGTACAAACCTTCGCACGTTATTAGCTCCTTTCCGTCATAAGTGCTATCGAGAAAAATGAATTTTTAATGTCATCAAGACGGGTAGTACATAGTTGTGCATGCGCACGAACGTAAAGCAAGCGCGCAACGGATTGTGGTACATCTTGTGATACCGACATTTCTAGAAACGTTGACCTTATTTTTTTTATCTTAGAATTCTTCGTTAATAGTCTGATATTTTTATTTGTGAATATTTTTTTAAATCGACAAGAAAGTGTTCCCAGTACCTACATGTATAGGTAAATATTAAGTAAAATAAAAGTATTTTGTGTAAGGATCTTATTGTCATTTAAAGAACTCCAGAATGGCAACAAACATCTAGAAAACGTTTTATTTTATTTGTAAAACGTCTATATCAGGTTCGTGTGTGATTTATTTTGGTCTGCGATAGCGACTTTGTAACAAAATAAGAATAAGCTCCTCATTGCATCAGACGACGGACGATTTAATTTATTTTCGAAAGCCACACCTTGCCAACACCTCGTCATTGTCTCAACGCATAAATATGTAACCAAATGATCAATCTTCCCGATACGTCAAAAGGCCCGGGCCCTCTTCCCCCCATATAATTAATGATGTAACACCACATTGTTTCCTACGTAAACGAAACAAATAAAGTGGATATCGGCCGCGAAAATCTTCCTTTAGAATAATGGGTTTGGGGTGGCTGATATGCGCAGAAACAAACAATCCTTTCTTCTTAACACTCACTCACCTTAAACCCCGACAAATCGTGCCACGCAATGATCGCCCACATCTTTCATATAATATATCTTCTTATCCTTTTGTCTCTCTCAATATAATCGGCAAGTATTGTTCCTAAAATCATCGAACAAAAACACGAAAAAATTGATCTTACAACTAGATATGTTGGCAGATATTCTTTTTTGTTTGGAGGAAAATAGTCTAAAGAAAGGGGTAGTAATTAAGGATTAAGAAACTCGTAATTATCTAAACAATATCAAGATGTGTCCAGAGTGTTCTGATTTATTATAAAATAGAATTAGTTGTATTGTACGAATAAATATCTAATTAATTTAATTTTTTTATGACTTGATTTGTGCAGGAAAGTTGGAGTTGTTGTGGCCGCAAATTTTGTTATTAAGTAAATAAAGGCACAATAAACGGATCGATTGAATTATAAATCTTGTCAAAATTTGAATAGGCGAGCGTCAGGAAGGCATATACTTTTTCACCGACAAAGCTTTAATCAACTCGATGTTTATAATGTAGGCTTTTTGTTAAAAGCCTCTTGCACATAAAGCCCGGACCAATCCATCAAATAAAATACATAATAAAACGTTAAAAAAAAGCTTCCCCTTATTTAAGGATTGCTATTTTGGTTTGTGTTCGTAGCAGTAGATATTATTAGGTAGGTAGGTGGTAGCTAGTAGTAGGTAAACAAACACAAAGGAATGAATGTGCTGAAGCGCGCGATTCGCCCGCACCCGGTCGATGATTGTTTCGCGCCCCGCACTCTCTCTGATTTTATTTACAAGTGATGTAGAAAATTGAATTCCACTCCCTCGGCTACAAGGTGTAAGTTTCCAACCGGGGACCATCCGATCGATAAAACTGTCGCTGTCGTAGTCGAGAACTCTTCGTTTTCCTGCTCTTGTACAATTTTTGTTAGGGGGTGAAAACTCCATTTGCTTGGCCATTTTGGGAACACTGGCGAACTAAATAACTAAGGGAACAAGGCCATGGAAAATATCCAAAAAACGTTTGAGGACTAAATTTGTTTTGAAAAATCTACCACTTTCACCCCCAATGCTTACAAGTCTTTTAAATTCCCACGATACTAGATATTGCGAATTCATTTGTGATGGGTATTCTAAAAAAAGTGGCACAAAAGGGCAGATGTACCTAGTAATGAATGCAGATGGTGGGTTTAGAAACTTAAGTGGTTGTCGCCTGCTTTGTGTGGCTTTCTGGTATTGTTGTGTACTTTCGTTTGGACAATTTGTTTTTAACCAGAACGACAAGTAGCCACCACATCATAAATTTCGACGACTCAGGTGGCCCTTTTCTCTCCACGCAATAAATAAGTGTGTAGGTACCAACATCAACTGACCACGGTCGATTCATTCATTATCTTTTATACTGACAGGTTGCAAATACTGAGGTAATTCGGTCCTTAAAATGTAGGTACCTAACTCGGACCATAAATCAACATTTTCAAAGGTTTTCCATATACATGTAGGTACATATTTAAAAAATTACTTACTTTAATATTGGGGTGAAAATTCGACCTGTAAAATTATTTGTCTGATAATATAGGTAATCATTGTGATCAAAAGATTACCAGGTTTTTTTGGTAGCATAAACGAATATCTGTCATAACCCCAGATTCCAAATAAATCATAATATCCTCCAGTTATTCAAATTCTGATGGAAAAGCTCTCTGAAATCTTCTGTTCTTCAAAACATATCTCCCATTCTATGGTCCGATTATTTTCTATTCCCTTGGTCTACATTTTTTGTCCTTTTGTACCATTTATGCTTTTTACAGTTTCATTTGACTTGGCTATTATAATCTCTACAGATCAGATGCTCAAATCTTTCCAACTAATTCTCTTTTATCTGCCCCATAACAGATTTCACATTTGGCATTTAGCTTTTCATTAAATAGTTAATTTTGGTTCTCCTAATTGGATACCCTTGATGAAATTATTTTGGACGACTTCACCCCTGATGCTTGAATTTGCTTTGTAATTTTCTATTTAATTCCAAGGACCATTATTCCGTTCAGCAGTCCTGACTTTTAACTGATGTCATCCCTTGTTTTCTTTTGGTTCTACCGTTTTTGTCCTATATTTGTACCATTGATACCATCCATATTAATTTGACCTAGCTATTATAACCTTTACAGACCAGATGCCTAAACCTCTCTGACTAATTCTCTTCTTTCCCATAAGAGACTTTACATTTGTCATTCAGCTTTTCTTTAGTTAATTTTGGTTCTTCTAATTGGGCACTCTTGATGAAATTCTTTTGGAGGACTTCACCCCCCGATCAGTGGCGGTTTCACTGTAGGTGCATTTGTTCAGTGAACCCCCTTAAAAATTGAACTAGTTACACCATATAATTTTATCTTTTTAATATTGATTATATTATTGATGATTATCGTATAATATACATCTCTTTTACCATTTCATAGTTCATAGTTAGAAAACACCAACCCGTAACCCATAGAAAATATTTAAATTTTTGTTGTGTCGCTGACGACTTTACCTAAATTTTTTTGTTCAAGTTTGATTCTGAACATTAGTGATGGGAAGTTTCGATACTTTTGTGGATTCGTTCGTTCCAATTCCATTCCGATAGTGGAACGAGTCCGACGGATTCGTTCCTCGGAATGAAATTGAAATGTAGAATGCATAGTACATTTTTGCGTCGATCCGGTTGAACTCGGTCAGTATCGGTACAAATAACCGAATCCAAGCTTGGGCTAAAGTATCTGTACGATACGAATACTGTGGAAAATATAACGGTACGGCAATGCGAGGCTGCGAAAAGATGTAATAAGAATGATCAGTGATACAGTTTGTTTAGTCTAGTATAGTAAATCATACTTAATATTATAAATGCGAATGTAAGTTTGTTTGTTACGCTTTCACGCAAAAACTACTTAACCGATCATCATGAAACTTTGCACATACACTCTTGAAGGTAGTAGAAGTAACATAGGATACTTTTTATTAAAAAAAAAATAAAAATTTTTTTACGAAACATAAGAAAATTGTTTGTCAAAATATCGTCAAATTTAGCTACTTCAACGCCATCTAGCATCATAGTAATGAAGTTTCAACCCTGAATACTGTAATACCGGCCCACTGTATTAGAAGATCTAACAGCTAACCACAAAAATTACGGATAACCTCAAAAATGTGAATAGTTTTATACTGCATGTAACGACAGAAGAAAATAACAATAAATATAGAAAAATTAGAAACAGTTGAAACTATATTCAATTGAATTAGATATTGAATTAGATATTATCGTCACCGTCGGTGCGGCCGAAGGAATTCCGATCTTACTCGCTGATGTTAATTCTTACTCTGCTACTATATTGACTCATTTCTATTATTATACCCTTACTCTTTATCTCTCTGCGGGCGAAGCCGCGGGCAAAAAGCTAGTAAATAGAATAAAGTTGAATTGCTGAAGCGGCAGAAATAATTGTAAACTAAACAAAAAGCCGTTGTCAAATCAAACTTAATTTATTAGTCAACATCTAAATCTATAATGTGTATCAATCAATGAATATTAAGATATCTAAGTAATTAATATAATCATTTTCTTTGTTTTGCTGACAGCGCAGCAATGTGTTTGTTTTAAGTTTTAAACATCGGCAGGCTCCTAAAGCGCAAATGCTTTAATTGATGATACCGCAAAGAGCAGGAAATCACCGACGACCTGCTACATCGTCTTGTTCCGTTCCCTATTCGTTTTTCCACGACTGCGAACGAAAGCGAGTTGTGTTTACGTTGATGGGAATCGAACCGAAAGTCGAAGGGAATGGATGGCTGATCGCCTTTTCGATCCTCGGAACGATTCGGATTGAAAACATGGATTCGGTCCGAATCGATCCTAGCCTGGATTCGTTCCTTTGTACCGAGTCCGGCCGGAACGACACATCACTACTGAACATATCACGAGAGCGATACTCCGTGTGATGTCCATGTGTTAGAGAGAGAGGCGTCAGACGCGTGAAATGGAAGATAAAATACACTCAACATACAGCGTTTAGGTGCACTGCACGAGAAGCCGGAATTAGCCGGAATAATGTCGTGCTACGTCGGCACGGGTACCCGACAGTCTGCAACAGGGTTTTGCAACTTCGGTTAGCCTGCCACCTGGTGAAAATGTCCAGTACGAGTCATTTTTAAAGTCTCTGGAAGCTGGTGTTGGTAGGAACCGATAGTAAAAAAATTATGTTCAGAAGCATGTTCAGATTTCAGAGTTCAAAGTCCATTAATTGTAAATGACGCACAATTCTCTTCTATCTTTTCCATAAAAGACTTTACATTTGTCATTCAGCTACTCATGATTAAACTCTTCTGGAGGATATCGTATCTGATGCTTTGTAATTTTCTATTTATGTAATTCCGAAGCCCATATTTTCCTTTCAGCAGCCCTAAACTTAAGTTGCAGGAACCTGATAAAAAAACCTTGTATAAAATTCGATCAGAATAAACGTTCTGTGTGTGTTTTTATGAACCCATTGCTCCTATTGGATTCCCACGTGTGTCGAGGTGCTACGTAGCTACTCTGTAGGTACCTATTCTAGATATTATTGGTTTCACAGTTTCCTGTCGGTTTTTCTCTCACACCACACATAATAATGGACACATACCTACATTAGAAACATAGACGTGCTGCTCGTATAAACATACATACCGTATAATACTATAGAGTATAGATAGATAGATAAAAGTGTGCGGCAGTATCGTAGGCAAAGTCTCGTTTTGTTTGTTATTAATGGCACACGGTTGCCGTTGTTCTCGCTGTTATTTGAAAATGGTCATTGATTGTCCTGGCTACGGATAAATCTGGGTAATAGATATCGGTTGGCATTGTAAATTAGCAGCTGGCTTTATACTATACGTGTTGTGGTGTGGTGTTCGGTTTGTTGTTGTGGTAGTAGTAGTGACGTTAGCCGCTCTTTTGTGGTCGACGACGGTGCTCCACAAGAACAACCCGACCTCGCCTCGCCGGCCGCGTCGCCCCGATAACCATCTTCATGCTAATGGTGTTACTCAAGAATTTCGAAATGATCCTTTCCGAGCCCCTGTCCGATTTGTTGATACTAACGAGAACGAGACTTGTGTTAACTGAACATCTATGCAGTCAACTACCATCTAATGTATCAGTAGATATATTTACGTATGTTCATATGTAATAATATTATTAAAAACTAGTTTCGTAAAATCTTTTGGAAATTATTTAATATTTAAAGATACCTACCTGTTATCTACGTAATAGGAAAACGTGCGAACATAATTATTAATTAACGTAATGGGTTCATTAACCCGACACATGAAGGGTGCAAACTCAATGAAAATTGCCAAAATAGAAACAACGAAAGGTGCCTTAGACAGCTATTGTAATTTGGACAAAGGATGTTGCTATTGTTAAAGGATCATTAAAAATATTTAATTTAATTTTCACCACATTCTGATTGAGTTGTAAGTGGGTAATAATTAGGGTTGCTATCTCTAAAATCTGGCAACCAGGACAAGAAGCGTAAAAACCCCCCGGATATTGATGCTTAGAACCCGGACATGTTACCAGTATTTTTCTTTAAGTTACTTAGGGGCTGTTCATAAAATACGTCACGCTAAAATTAGATTTTTTTTTGACCCCTTCCCTCTCGGTTGTCACGCTGTGTCACACTTTCTGTGACCCCCTGTACGTCATCAAAAACTAAATCGTGAATGCAACATGAAAATAAAAGCTATCGTCTCTATAATTACCTTCAAAAATAATTAAATTTTCTATGCACCAAATTGTTTTTTAACGTGTGCATCTGTTAAAATTAAAAATGTTCTGCAACCTGCGGAAATCGCGATCAAATATCAAATTCATGATATCACAAATATTGTCTCATGGGATAGTTACTTAATTAGTAATTTTAATTACTGTATTGTTTACTGAATTTATTACCATCGAAACAATGCGATTGTGTCATGGGAATTGGGAAAATCAAATAAACCCAACGCGGTCAACGCGATATAGGTACCTACCTATATTTTATTTCAGAATCAATTTTATTGAAATTCTTTTCCGCGCTGTTATTATTACTTGTATTTTTAATGGCGCAATAAAATTTATACTTGGCTGAAATCAATTTCAATTTAATAGAGAGTTCTATTCTCTTTGTGTGTTTGAATGAACTCTGGTCGTCCTCTCAAACGCGCGTGGCTTTTAACTACACAGGTAATACAAGTGAAGTGGCACAGTTATCACATCTACCCATAGATATTACATATCAAAACAAAAACTTTCTTTCCCGTTTCAATTAGTTACGGATAATATGACAATAATCGATACGAATGTGAGATTTTCACATTAAAAGCCGCTCATGAAAACAAAAGCGTCGTAAAAGGGAATTATCGTATGTTACTGCAATAAACACTTGAATAAAGCGAAATTGTTTAAATAAACAATGGACGTAAACGAGTGCTTATTAAGTTTTCATTTGACGATAAATTGATATTTAATTGCTATTGTTTATAACCATATCTTATTGTTTGTAATTAACAGAAATTTTTCGTTTAAATAAAACGACAGCGGAGACTATCAGAATATTGACGTTTAATGGTCTTTTTGGTATTCACAGTAAAACTCCTCGAGTGAATTAGATTCATTTTCTAACAGTGTCTCGCTTTGTTTTTATTAATATGTATATAAGTTTTTCGGTATCGTATCGTGGGCACACACTGACGTCTGAATTTGCAATTGTCAACTTCTTGCTTGTTTAGTCAAAGGTTTCAAAAAGTTATTTTTCTATTGAGAGCTTTATATAACAGTGATCGGGACGTTATAACCGGAACAAGTCCGTAATAAATGTGTATACCATAAGTGAGTTTTACTGTACACTATGCAAATGGACACAGAAAATATTTAGAATTGAATCTTGACCCTCAAGTTCACACACAAAGTTTTATTTATATCTCAAAAACTTCTTCACAAAAAAGAGAATCAAATCTCGCAATTTCTTAATTGACACTCATATTTATTAGTCTAATGATAAAATACAAAAATTTAAAAAAATGTAAGCGAATATTTTCTGTCCAGAAGTATACAGTATTTTTTGCCCAATAAATTCCTATGTGAAGGTTCTATTATTGTTAAAAATTCAAAAAGTACTTCTGATTATTAATACTATAGTCTGAGTCATATGAAGTTGCGGTACAGGCAATAAAACTGTCAACATGTGACATAATGTGTATACTCTGAATCTTACAAAGTGGTGACTCATGCAATAAAACCTCTAACAAAGTAAGTGACCAGGTGCAAACAAAATTTTATGACAGCAGTCATTTTTATATTAAGTAAAACTCGAACAGACTTTTTTTATTAATATGGAAGTCATTTTTGCCCAATACATTCCATTGGACATAAAATTGTGAGGGTTCCTTTATGGTTAAAAATTCGAAAAGTACTTCCGATTATTATTACTATAGTCTGAGTCCTATGAAGTAGCGGTGCAGGCAATATAAATGTCAACAAGTGACATAATATGTGCACTCTGAATCTTACAAAGTGGTGACTCATGCAATAAAACCTCTAACAAAGTAAGTGACCAGGTGCAAACAAAATTTTATGACAGCAGTCATTTTTATATTAAGTAAAACTCAAACAGACTTTTTTTATTAATATGGAAGTCATTTTTGCCCAATACATTCCATTGGACATAAAATTGTGAGGGTTCCTTTATGGTTAAAAATTCGAAAAGTACTTCCGATTATTATTACACTATTCTGAGTCCTATGAAGTAGCGGTGCAGGCAATATAAATGTCAACAAGTGACATAATGTGTATACTCTCAATCTTACAAAGTGGTGACTCATGCAATAAAACCTTCAACAAAGTAACTGACCAGGTGCGAACATAATTTTATGACAGCAGTCATTTTTATATTAAGTAAAACTCGAACAGACTTTTTTTATTAATATGGAAGTCATTTTTGCCCAATACATTCCATTGGACATAAAATTGTAAGGGTTCCTTTATGGTTAAAAATTCGAAAAGTACTTCCGATTATTATTACTATAGTCTAAGTCCTATGAAGTAGCGGTACAGGCAATAAAACTGTCAACATGTGACATAATGTGTATACTCTGAATCTTACAAAGTGGTGACTCATGCAATAAAACCTCTAACAAAGTAAGTGACCAGGTGCAAACAAAATTTTATGACAGCAGTCATTTTTATATTAAGTAAAACTCGAACAGACTTTTTTTATTAATATGGAAGTCATTTTTGCCCAATACATTCCATTGGACATAAAATTGTAAGGGTTCCTTTATGGTTAAAAATTCGAAAAGTACTTCCGATTATTATTCCTATAGTCTGAGTCCTATGAAGTAGCGGTGCAGGCAATATAAATGTCAACAAGTGACATAATGTGTATACTCTCAATCTTACAAAGTGGTGACTCATACAATAAAACCTCCATGCAAGTAACTGACCAGGTGCGAACAAAATTTTATGACAGCAGTCATTTTTATATTAAGTAAAACTCAAACAGACTTTTTTTATTAATATGAAAGTCATTTTTGCCCAAATAATTCTATTAGACATAAAATTGTGGGAGTTCCTTTATTTTTAAAAATTCGAAAAGTACTTCCGATTATTATTCCTATAGTCTGTCCTATGAAGTAGCGGTATGGGCAATAAAACTGTCAACAAGTGACATAATGTGTATACTCTGAATCTTACAAAGTGGTGACTCGTGCAATAAAATCTCCAAGCAAGTAACTGACCAGGTGCGAACGTAATATGACAACAGTAAAACTGGAACATACTTCTTTATTAATATAGAATTCAGTTAGTCAGCGTTTTGAAAGTTTTATTACTACAGCTGCCACTTTACAAGGTCCTGCCTTTAAATCTTTTTTAAGGGATTCCTAATAAATTTAAATCGAAGGTAGATATTAAATAATTAATTTGTTTTAGTAATCATTGAAACTTATCAACAGTACCCCAATACCTCATGTAGTAATATTTTTATTGCCGTATAGGGTATTTAAGGGGTAAAATTAGAAAAAGTAAAAGTCGTCTTATTAAAGGATTTTTTGAGAGCGAGTCATACTTACTTTATCTCCGTTTAATATAATGGCATGATCGTGTCGGGGTGTCCGTGATATATTCCGAATGATGAATAAAATTCCCTTTATGTACGTACGACTCGAGATTAATAACGAGCATTTGATGAACTGCGCATTGTCGGGTGTAATAGGGGATCATCAGTGCGGCGCGGCGGTTCTTTCGCCTTTCGCAAAGCAGAGCCGCCGGAGCCATCTATTTACGGTCGCACAAAGCTCCCCGTGGAAAAAGGTGACCGGATTGGGGGGGTAAAGGGGGAGGTCGCGGGGGGTCGCGCCGACCAAAGCGAAACTACGTCGACGTGTGTGGTCCGCGAGCCTGTCTTCCATCCTTCTCTCGCTACGTCGCCCCCTGACCCTGACCATCTCGCTCTTTCACGGCTAATCACCTATATCGTTAAAAAGGCTGAATAATATAGTGCTCAATTACCGATAATAGTCCGGCAATATGGTTTTTGTGCGCGGTTTGAATATTCGCCATAAAACTGCTATTAGCGATGCTCATGCATTAATTTTCGTAATGGACCACATATACCTATGTACCTACCCCCCCTATACCTATAGGTACCTATACCTACCTACCATCGTGTGTGCTGTTAGTTTCTTGTTGTTATTATTGGCGGTCATTGCCAAGGATCATTCAAAAGGATTACCGTACACTCTTAACACTCCTTATCGTTATTTATATTATTGCCATGCATAATAGAGGTACCTACGTGCATAAATGAATTATAATTTCATTTAAAAGCTCCAGAGGCGGATGTACAAGGTACGTGGAGGAAATTAATTTAGGGAGAAGAAAGATAAACAGTTATTTGGCACATATTTACAGATGTTAACAAGATCCATGTTTTCCTTTTTATAGTTTTTAACTTTTAGAAGAAGTTAATTTTATGATGCGAATCCTATTAATTAGGTAAATGTTGGAACATTCGAGTTTAATAGACATTTGTTGTCATTCTGGATAATAATAAGATCCTCACAAAAAATATTTTTATTTTTCTTAATATACGCATTAGATACATGTCATGTACTGGGAACACTTTGTTGTGTATTTCAATTAAATTAATAAAGGAATATATTCGATCAAAAATTTAAGAAACAAAAAACTATATTCAATACAACGTTGCGATCTCTTCTACTTTTATTATGTACTATCTATCAATAGCTAATGTGTACTTTTTTTATCAAAACGTAATATAAATTGTTTTCCACTGTTGATAGTAGGTACTACTTAGTAAAATATAAGAAGTAATATCAGCGTCCCCTTAAAAAGTAATTGGTCCTTAGAAGTGATTAAACTGCAAGAAAAGTAAATCTGGAAGCCCTTTACTTCCTTAAAATTAACGAATTAATTTTTGAGGACAAATTTATTACAAAAATATTACACATCTTGTGTTAGGTACTTCTATAATCCTTTCTAAATGGACAATGGGATATTTAATCCTGTTGCTGAATTTTCCTCGTTCATAATAATCAGTAAGTAATAATGTAAGAGGTACCTAATACGAACGCACCCTGAAAGTAGTCGGTGATCCTGAATATAAAATGCAGATTGAATTTTCGAAAACAATTAATAAAGGGCTTTTTAATATCAGTAACGGATAATAATTTGCATGGAAATTCGATCGTTGTCACGGTGCCTGCCGGTTTTGCAGTTCATTTAAAACTTTTGCAAACTCATCGAGAAATGAGTAAGTCACCCGCCACCACCACCACCCGTCATGGTTAGTAATTTACTTTTCATATTTTGGCTGGTGGTATCTCTTTGGGGACGCGAGTGCTGGCGCTCCGGACGCGATAAGGCACGTTATCCTTATGAACAATTGCCCCAACCAAGCAGCCAGGACAACGGCAACGGCACGTCAGCGTATAAGCGGGTCGAAAGGTCGTCACAACTACAAAAACTACAAGATCTATAATAAAAACTCAGAGCTTAAGGGGTAAAGAGTTCATTTATTATAAAAACTCTTTACCCCTTAAGCTCTGAGTTTTTATTATAAACACTAGGGGAGGAAAAAATGGAAAAAAAAAAAACTACAAGATCTATGTTTGAATAAAATCCTTGGTTTATATTAGGTATCTAATAATTTATGATGGATGATAAGATTGTGAAACGATTTCGAAGCGCCTCTCCGCCCTCCGCGGACGAAATCATAGTGAGGTGAGGTGGTGATCTGAAACTAAACTGATCGTACCGTTACTATTATTACGCGTGTAAAAAGGGATAAACTTGGGTAATAATATCATTACATTGTTCGAGGGTAATGGCGAGAGTTCTTATTATTGAGTGAGAAAATTGCCGCCCAACAACGAAAGCTTCCATGGAATTAACGGTGGTACTTAATTTGCCGACCGCAGGATACCAGGTTATTTTGATATTTTATGGCCGTGTTTAAATTTATGCGATTTCGTGGTCTTCAAGTAAGAAATAAATACGAAATTGTATATTATTACTTGAAGAGAATTTAATGCGATGTTTCCTTAGATAGCGCTCCTCTTTGTGTTCGGCCCAAAGTTGTTGCGATGCTCTACAGCGATAAGGAAACATCTCATCCTTACGTAAGTACTTCAAGTCCTCTTTTTATCCTTGTTTCTTATATACCTATGCCTACATAGTTTTATAGTTTCATCCTGATTCCAGGAGATTTAGAAGTAATGAAGCTTTATCCCAATTAACTTTTTAACGCAAAACTTCTTAGATTAGATCATTTTCCCCAAAAAGTTAGTTGGGTTTAGTGAATCGTGACTGGAACAAAAATTTTCTGTTCTATCTATCTACCTATTCTACTACTGTTTGTGATGATACATTTTTGGAAGAAGAGGCATTACGTAAGCGATCGAGTTTTGAAGAAAAAACACCGGGATCGTCTACCTGCCTGTGTGTCGGTTTTCCTTTTCGTTTGGTTCGCGTTATTTCTGAAAAAGTGTGGAGACGATGGCGGCATCCAAAGGCACTGTTAACACAACACGAGCATAACTAGCTCGGCCCATCGTCGTCATTTTTTACGACGATCATGCGACCGTTTTGTGGGAACGGCCATATGCCGACGAAACCTACAATTTACATCCACCGAACATCAAACTTGTTTTTCCCCTCTTTTTTATTAATTTTTCGAGACCGACAACAACAAAATTACAATTAAGTACTGAAAGTCAATCCAGGAGGGAATCGGCGTTGAAATATGATTATAATAACGTCTTCCTTATTTCACGATTAATGGCATGCATATTTGACAGATAGGGACAGCAATACACTTATTTAATACAAAATACAAACGGTGACAGTGACAGTTACACCCCCACAATATAAAACATAGAAGGGCAAGAAAATACTAGAACTAGAACCTGATGAAATCTCGTTTAATTTTTTGAAGCTTAAGGTCGTATAAGCTGTTCTCTTCAGCGCTCCAAAAAAAATTTTTCAATTTTCCATGTGCTATTAAACTTTAAGACAATGAACGTTCAGATACATATCTCTGTAGGTACCCACCTATAGCTACTTATAATTTTATTACATACTGTACTTTCTTCAGCCCAGTGAGTATTATATATGATTACACGCAATCACTGAAACGAACCTTTTTAGCTTCCAACTAATGAGAATTTCGTTTTTTGAATTATGCTGTAGGTTAAAGGACGCATGTAGCGGCACTTTTTACCACTTCACGTTATTACAAGAAGTGTTCTGTTCCACGTTGTTTTCCAGGAAATTAAATTAAATACAAAAATGATGTTTCTGCTTTGTCTTATTATTAGGTACGGACTTGGGTATTCTTCATAAATTTTCATAATTATTTCTTAGGAATTTTACACCTGATCAATTTTTATTATTGTAAGTAGGTACCTACTGAAGAAATGATTATTGCAATTACAGTAATCGAAATGGTCAGTTGTTGTTTCAAAATAAAAATTGATTTGGTACTGTTTTGAATGCTGGCGCAGACGTTTTTTTTTTGTAATATTCGAGTAAAAAAGCACCATGGCATTCGGCTGAAGAATATAAAATTAACTTTACCGCAGTGTTTATAATGGTTATTAAATAGTCGGTCAGCTTTGTAATTATCCTATCAATCATGGTCGCAGGATTTCCTGCTGATAGGTTCGTGCTTAAACAGGACAGGACCGCACTCGTTTTTCTTACTACATAGCTAAGTGTATTAAGTATGGACCTGTAGGTACTACTGGATGGTCCACAATTTTTATAAATAATTGTAGACAGGAATTATTGCATTTAAAATTTATTTTTTGTGGTGAAATATTGTTCCTAAAGTAAACATCTTAAATATAAAAGGGTTGAATGTTGAACCTTTGACTTTTAGGTCAAAATAAAATCATTTCTTTGTCAATACTTCAACAGTTGGTTAAGCTAAGTCGGTACCCTTTAAAAACGCTTCAGGTCATTTAATACTTGTGCCTGCTGTTAACCTTAAAAAAAGAACCGCAACCCCTAAAATCGGTCATATTATAGCTTAATGCGGATTTTCAGCGAGAAAATAACATTCTGCGAGTGTCGTGGATGCTTTCTAATAGAAAATTTGGCTTAGAATTTTTTGTCTTCGAATATTGTCGTAATGTACACTGAGAGGACGTTAATTCGTTCCCAGTAATTTTCTTAAATGGCAACGTAGCGCCTTTTCGGTTTGTATGTTGTCGATAATGTAGGAAACAATAATATTGGGAGCAGAATCGCATCTATTGCTCGCTAGTTTCGTGGCTGTTTCAATGTTTACATACTTAATATACAGGGTCTTTCAAGTTGATGGGCTATTAGTATATGAATTAGTAGAATGAATTTAATTCTGAAACTTGGGCTCATTTGGTTATTGTTTATGCCGCTTCTTTTAAAAATATTTTCAATTTCCATTTACATCTGGTTATACCGGAAGTAGATGTTAACTTTCTTATTTTAAATGGAATGACATACTTCAAATTGTAGATTTTCTCAAAAAGTATAAGCAAAGTTTTACGTCAGTCCCATATCAAAAGACGCCAAATTCAATGAGTAATTCGAATATGTAGTCAAAAATGGGTCATTCTATTTAAAAAAATTGACTTATGCCTCTTTGAAGTTGACCAACTTTGACCACATAATTTGAACACCCTGTACATTTTAGTTAAAAACCACAATTTTTTTTTTCGATAATATAATAGTTATAAATAATTGTTACGAGTTACAAAGCAAAATCTCAAAAATTAATTAAATTACTGCTTTTTAAATGTTAACGTGCAGATGTTAAAAATTTTGAAAAAAATTAAATAACTCAAAATCCATCAATATTTTCGGAGTTCCTATAAAATATGCATGAATTCAGATTTTCTATCGGAAAATGTAAAAAAAAAGTATGTCATTCCATTTAAAATAAGAAAGTTAACATCTACTTCCGGGATAACCGGATGTAAATCGAAATTGAAAATATTTTTAAAAGAAGCGACATAAACAATAACCAAATGAGCCCAAGTTTCAGAATTGAATTCATTCTACTAATTCATATAGTAATAGCCCATCAACTTGAAAGACCCTGTATATTAAGTATGTAAACATTGAAACAGCCACGAAACTAGCGAGCAATAGATGCGATTCTGCTCGCAATATTATTGTTTCCTACATTAACGACAATACACAGACCGAAAAGGCGCGACGTTGCCATTTAAGAAAATTACTGGGAACGAATTAACGTCCTTTGAGTGTACTTAATAACTTTTTTCAAATTATTTGGGTTACTATACCTCCTCTTGGTGGAAATTACGACTTGATATAGAATTGGGGGTGGTTTTTGTGCCGTTTTAAAATGCGGTCCGGTCCTGGACAATCGGATCGTGTTTTATTTTGTCGAGAAGGACGACATAACGAGCGTTGGTTCTCTTGGCAGAGCATCGGACGCAGCAGGTGGAATCAGGGGTACCAACACTATAACCGAGAGATGTTTTAGCTCGCGTCTGAATCGTGCGAGCCAATAAGGACGGTCTCAGTCACACAATCAAGGATTCGACTTGGGTGGTCCGCGTTTTGTTTTACTTGTTTCATGCCTCCTTTCTTTCTTCGTCGTCTTCTTTATAAATCCCATACTAGCCGAATTAGCCGGCCTGGGACTCGGACTGGGAGCTGACTATCTTTCACTTATTATCTCGCTTCCTTACATATAATTATGCGGTCGTACATTCTGAGACAAGTCATCTCAAGCCGAACCGCCGGTTGGTTCTTATACCGAGTCGCCCCAAAAAAAATACATTCCCAAAATACACGTATAGATATAACGTCCTACCTATGATTCTAATTACCTATGTACTCTAGTTTTCATTCACCTACAGATGGTAGTGATGGATAAAAATAATCTTGGTCTTGGAGTTTTTTTTTTCTTGCCCATTTAGCAATGAATGTAAGATTAAGGACATGATCAAAACTGCTCATCTGCTTTGAGGAACTCTCGATTTCCTGATTATTAACACAAACATTACGTCGTAAATATTTGTGTTGGTTATTTAAAATCGATCGCTCTGTATATCGAGCGGTCTAGCAATGAAACCGTCTCCCGATTTAGGCCGCTTTCTGACTTGTCGGTGTAGCAGCGGTGCGGTATCGGTATGCTCGGTATACGCGGTACCGAATGCTTACTGAGCACCTATATTTCAATACGGTCTTCCTGACTTGTGCGGCACGTGCGGTAGAGGAGTGATATCGGTTCGGTATACTGCATCGCGGTAGAAACGTCCAGTGGCCGCTCGGGATTACTGCATGAGACATCATACAATATCTCCATCACTCAAGGAGGACGACATCTTCTTGTGACGGTACAAGCGGTTCTGCTCCGTTTTATGCCGAAAACATACCGATAGATGTGTAAATGCAAGCAACGCGGAATCGTTTCGGTACCAACCACTTCGGTACCGCACCGCTGCTACACCGACAAGTCAGAAAACGGCCTTAGGCTTGCATGCGGCGTACGTCGACGTAATGTTTGTGTTAATAATTATTGTCTCCGGGGTCTTATTACGATACCATCGGACCAAGAGAGAATAGATACCTACCTAGTTGGTATACTTATGTACGTATGTACGATAGGTAGGTATATGTTTTTCTTTTTATTTTCGTTGATTCTTTAAGTCCCCATTAAGGACGTGGCGTTATTTACATACAATGACGTGTAAAACGAGAAAAAAATTGAAACGAAGCTTGTTATACTTTAATTATCTTGGAGAGCGCGACACGTACTTGACATAAGTAAAATACTTGTGTTAGCAACTGTGTCGTCTTTGCTTGTCACTGGTCGCAAACATTCTCGTTTCACTTTCCCTTTTTGTGCTTGAATTAAAATAATACACGAGATTCACACCTTTTTTTTTTTTAAATACCTACAGGTAAGAAAAATTAATAGAAAATGGGCCTTTTAAATTCTTTAACTCGACACAGTATATCCTTAGGGAATGTTCATTGATTACGTGGGATTTTTCTCTTTAATTTAGACACCTGTAATAAGATTCGGAAAGATGTAATGGGACGACTCTCCATCCCCTTCATTTAATATTGTTACGTGTTCAGTCACGGAAAACACAATTATCAAAACAAAACAACGAATTTATTTAATTACCAAAGTTAATTTGACTGCACTACAGTTATAAAGAAGTCTACTTAATTTATTTCACTAAAAAGTCTCTTTTCCCGCTCGCCTCTACTGTGAACACTCGCTATAATGTAGACACTATCTATCTATCGCCTGTTGTTCGCCTATCGATCGCTTCCAAACATCAGCTGTTCACTGTCAACTAACTCGGTGTGTGCCGTCTCCGCCTTTTATAGTCTTTTCAGCCTCTTTCTAGGGAATTCTACAGCCGTCTAGTAATCCAATTGTTTTCCCATTGATCGTTGCTGGTGTTTTCTAAATGTTTCAGGAAAGCCGGGAATATTCCTTATGTATTCAGGGAAGATGTTCGTTAATTATGCTCACACCAACTTAATTGGCAAGTACCTACTCGTAACAATATGAATAATGAAAAGAAAATCAATCATAACATTATTTTAAATAAAAAGTTGACGTGAGATTTTTAAAGATTCTCCTGCCTTATAAAGATAAGAGTTTTGGGGAGATTTTCTTGTATTCCACCCTCCGTTTTGAGCTCATCTAGGTACTAAACGACCGTCCTGCTTGTTATCAGGTTTTCCTTCCATCGGTAGTAACTTTTATGAATACCTAAGTAAACGTCATTTTTTAGATATCTTTGGGTTTCTGCTGTATTTTCTATGTCATCTTCATATTTATTCAATCCGGTTTAAATTTTTAATCTAAAAAGTGATACAGCAACTTGAGCAGTCGGAATAGAGCAGTAGAGCGTTGGCGATAATTATTGCTCCGGCAATATTACGTTTTAATCTTGGCGTATCATCATTTTTCGTCGAGGCAGGATACTACCATAGTTACAATATCTTCATCATTTCTCGATTGAAAAACAAAATAATGGAGCTAATTTGTGCTGCAGCTATGTTTGTGTGTGTGTTGAAACGCGTTCGTTTGGAAGCCGATCCCGAGGTGGTGTGTTGTGGTGTGAGTTGAGCGTTAATAAAAAAAAAAAAGA
This sequence comes from Agrilus mali, assembly GCA_029378335.1. Classification (NCBI taxonomy): domain Eukaryota; kingdom Metazoa; phylum Arthropoda; class Insecta; order Coleoptera; family Buprestidae; genus Agrilus; species Agrilus mali. The sequence goes on along the minus strand of CM055655.1, from coordinate 2,068,464 downwards.
GGACAAGATGTTTATAAAAAGGCAATCTCATTTCCAATGAACCTATCAAGCGAGAAGGCATGATATGATGCGGTTGTTCTTCTAGGAAGATCCGAGTCATGGTCCCATCCATCGGCCCGAACTCATTTACTCGACAAAGCCATCTTTGATAATCATAGTCGTTGCGGACACCACGCTGCGTGTTGTAACCCTCAACTAACGCACCAATCAAAATCTCTGACGATCAAGGCTCTTCCTTAAATTTTCGTTCGACAGAGGAGACTCCACTGTAATTATCTTCAGGTATACCATAGGTACCTACACACACACACACACACACACCGGAGAGACTTTCTTTTCGCCTTGAGCCGTTTGAGGAACATCATCAAAAGAAGGTGTTGCGTTATTTGGGGGCTTGTTTTTCAATTGTGCCTTCGGCTTTTTGCTTTGACCATTAGAAATAGCGTGATCGGATCCATTTCGTTGGTCTTCGAAAGAAGAAACGGTTCGGAATGAAGGACCACGGACCAAATATGCCGTGACTTTGTGAATTCGACAAAGTATTGAAATAGACATTAAAAACTCGATCTGATGGTTGTTTTTGTGCTAGGCCAGTAGTTCTTTCTGGTCTTGCGTAGCGGTTCGAATTCGTCAACCGATGTGATTCGGTGGCAATCATTATCTTTGTAATATACCTACCTACCTCTTGGCTAGTTACATCAAGGAATTTACACCTAAAAAGTCGAAAAAAGTATAAGCGTTGAGACATGAAAGGTCGGTTATGTATGTACTTCAGTGGACCGAGTCCTCCAGGTCTTTAACAGTTTTACAAGAAGTTAAAAATGTTTGTTAAACTAGAAGAGGATATAGATATGTATCATTAGTTTGAACAATATATTTTGCTAAATAGTGGAGTAGAGGTGACTCTCTACCTTCTTCCTGTGATTGATCAGAGCTTTCGGAATGTAAGAAGAAGGAAGTCCAGCAAAATTTCGCCACACCCCATTTTAAGAAAGGAGAGTTACCTACTGAAGATCATACCATAGTTTGTAGGAAAGGAAGGAAAGGTTTTCAAAGGTCTCACGTCAATTAAGGGTCCACCAAAATCTCATTTAAGGGAGGAAAGGATCTTTTAAAGTCTCAGGTCAAATTGTGGTCCAAAAAAATCTTTTTTAAGGGAGAGATGGGCCTTTGAAAGTCTTATGTCAATTTGAAATTCACCAAAATATCGTAAGATTTTGTTTAAAATGAGGGAAGGAATTATAAAATACTCATATCAACTTGTGGCACTGCAAAATTTTAGTTAAGGGAGGAAAAGGTCTTTGAATGTCTCATGTCAAATTGTGGTCCTATAAAACATCATTTAAGGGTGAGATGGGCCTTTGAAAGTCTCATGTCAATTGAAATTCACCAAATTCTTATAAAAATTGGTTTGATGGTAGGGAAGGAATTTAAAAATACTCACGTCTACTTGTGGCACTGCAACATTTTAGTTAAGGGAGGAAAAGGTCTTTTAAAGTCTCAGGTCAAATTGTGGTCCAATAAAATTTTATTTAGGGGAGAGATGCGCCTTTGAAAGTCTTATGTCAATTTGAAATTCACCAAAATCTCATAAGATTTTGTTTAAAAGGAAGGAATTTAAAAATACTCATGTCAACTTGTGGCACTGCAAAATCTCATTTAAGGAAGGCAAGGATCTTTTAAAGTCTCAGGTCAAATTGTAGTCCAAAAAAATCGTTTTTAAGGGAGAGATGGGCCTTTGAAAGTCTTATATCAATTCGGAGTTTACCAAAATCTCATAAGATTTTGTTTAAAAGGAAGGAAGGAATTTAAAAATACTCATGTCAACTTGTGGCACTGCAAAATCTCATTTAAGGAAGGCAAGGATCTTTTAAAGTCTCAGGTCAAATTGTAGTCCAAAAAAATCGTTTTTAAGGGAGAGATGGGCCTTTGAAAGTCTTATATCAATTTGGAGTTTACCAAAATCTCATAAGATTTTGTTTAAAAGGAAGGAAGGAATTTAAAAATACTCTTGTCAACTTGTGGCACTGCAAAATCTCATTTAAGGAAGGCAAGGATCTTTTAAAGTCTCAGGTCAAATTGTAGTCCAAAAAAATCGTTTTTAAGGGAGAGATTGGCCTTTGAAAGTCTTATATCAATTTGGAGTTTACCAAAATCTCATAAGATTTTGTTTAAAAGGAAGGAAGGAATTTAAAAATACTCTTGTCAACTTGTGGCACTGCAAAATCTCATTTAAGGAAGGCAAGGATCTTTTAAAGTCTCAGGTCAAATTGTAGTCCAAAAAAATCGTTTTTAAGGGAGAGATGGGCCTTTGAAAGTCTTATATCAATTTGGAGTTTACCAAAATCTCATAAGATTTTGTTTAAAAGGAAGGAAGGAATTTAAAAATACTCATGTCAACTTGTGGCACTGCAAAATCTCATTTAAGGAAGGCAAGGATCTTTTAAAGTCTCAGGTCAAATTGTAGTCCAAAAAAATCGTTTTTAAGGGAGAGATGGGCCTTTGAAAGTCTTATATCAATTTGGAGTTTACCAAAATCTCATAAGATTTTGTTTAAAAGGAAGGAAGGAATTTAAAAATACTCTTGTCAACTTGTGGCACTGCAAAATCTCATTTAAGGAAGGCAAGGATCTTTTAAAGTCTCAGGTCAAATTGTAGTCCAAAAAAATCGTTTTTAAGGGAGAGATGGGCCTTTGAAAGTCTTATATCAATTTGGAGTTTACCAAAATCTCATAAGATTTTGTTTAAAAGGAAGGAAGGAATTTAAAAATACTCATGTCAACTTGTGGCACTGCAAAATCTCATTTAAGGAAGGCAAGGATCTTTTAAAGTCTCAGGTCAAATTGTAGTCCAAAAAAATCGTTTTTAAGGGAGAGATGGGCCTTTGAAAGTCTTATATCAATTTGGAGTTTACCAAAATCTCATAAGATTTTGTTTAAAAGGAAGGAAGGAATTTAAAAATACTCATGTCAACTTGTGGCACTGCAAAATCTCATTTAAGGAAGGCAAGGATCTTTTAAAGTCTCAGGTCAAATTGTAGTCCAAAAAAATCGTTTTTAAGGGAGAGATGGGCCTTTGAAAGTCTTATATCAATTTGGAGTTTACCAAAATCTCATAAGATTTTGTTTAAAAGGAAGGAAGGAATTTAAAAATACTCATGTCAACTTGTGGCACTGCAAAATCTCATTTAAGGAAGGCAAGGATCTTTTAAAGTCTCAGGTCAAATTGTAGTCCAAAAAAATCGTTTTTAAGGGAGAGATGGGCCTTTGAAAGTCTTATATCAATTTGGAGTTTACCAAAATCTCATAAGATTTTGTTTAAAAGGAAGGAAGGAATTTAAAAATACTCATGTCAACTTGTGGCACTGCAAAATCTCATTTAAGGAAGGCAAGGATCTTTTAAAGTCTCAGGTCAAATTGTAGTCCAAAAAAATCGTTTTTAAGGGAGAGATGGGCCTTTGAAAGTCTTATATCAATTTGGAGTTTACCAAAATCTCATAAGATTTTGTTTAAAAGGAAGGAAGGAATTTAAAAATACTCATGTCAACTTGTGGCACTGCAAAATCTCATTTAAGGAAGGCAAGGATCTTTTAAAGTCTCAGGTCAAATTGTAGTCCAAAAAAATCGTTTTTAAGGGAGAGATGGGCCTTTGAAAGTCTTATATCAATTTGGAGTTTACCAAAATCTCATAAGATTTTGTTTAAAAGGAAGGAAGGAATTTAAAAATACTCATGTCAACTTGTGGCACTGCAAAATCTCATTTAAGGAAGGCAAGGATCTTTTAAAGTCTCAGGTCAAATTGTAGTCCAAAAAAATCGTTTTTAAGGGAGAGATGGGCCTTTGAAAGTCTTATATCAATTTGGAGTTTACCAAAATCTCATAAGATTTTGTTTAAAAGGAAGGAAGGAATTTAAAAATACTCATGTCAACTTGTGGCACTGCAAAATCTCATTTAAGGAAAGCAAGGATCTTTTAAAGTCTCAGGTCAAATTGTAGTCCAAAAAAATCGTTTTTAAGGGAGAGATGGGCCTTTGAAAGTCTTATATCAATTTGGAGTTTACCAAAATCTCATAAGATTTTGTTTAAAAGGAAGGAAGGAATTTAAAAATACTCATGTCAACTTGTGGCACTGCAAAATCTCATTTAAGGAAGGCAAGGATCTTTTAAAGTCTCAGGTCAAATTGTAGTCCAAAAAAATATTTTTTAAGGGAGAGATGGGCCTTTGAAAGTCTTATATCAATTTGGAGTTTACCAAAATCTCATAAGATTTTGTTTAAAAGGAGGGAAAGAATTTAAAAATACTCATGTCAACTTGTGGCACTGCAAAATCTCATTTAAGGAAAGCAAGGATCTTTTAAAGTCTCAGGTCAAATTGTAGTCCAAAAAAATCGTTTTTAAGGGAGAGATGGGCCTTTGAAAGTCTTATATCAATTTGGAGTTTACCAAAATCTCATAAGATTTTGTTTAAAAGGAAGGAAGGAATTTAAAAATACTCATGTCAACTTGTGGCACTGCAAAATCTCATTTAAGGAAGGCAAGGATCTTTTAAAGTCTCAGGTCAAATTGTAGTCCAAAAAAATCGTTTTTAAGGGAGAGATGGGCCTTTGAAAGTCTTATATCAATTTGGAGTTTACCAAAATCTCATAAGATTTTGTTTAAAAGGAAGGAAGGAATTTAAAAATACTCATGTCAACTTGTGGCACTGCAAAATCTCATTTAAGGAAGGCAAGGATCTTTTAAAGTCTCAGGTCAAATTGTAGTCCAAAAAAATCGTTTTTAAGGGAGAGATGGGCCTTTGAAAGTCTTATATCAATTTGGAGTTTACCAAAATCTCATAAGATTTTGTTTAAAAGGAAGGAAGGAATTTAAAAATACTCATGTCAACTTGTGGCACTGCAAAATCTCATTTAAGGAAGGCAAGGATCTTTTAAAGTCTCAGGTCAAATTGTAGTCCAAAAAAATCGTTTTTAAGGGAGAGATGGGCCTTTGAAAGTCTTATATCAATTTGGAGTTTACCAAAATCTCATAAGATTTTGTTTAAAAGGAAGGAAGGAATTTAAAAATACTCATGTCAACTTGTGGCACTGCAAAATCTCATTTAAGGAAGGCAAGGATCTTTTAAAGTCTCAGGTCAAATTGTAGTCCAAAAAAATTTTTTAAGGGAGAGATGGGCCTTTGAAAGTCTTATATCAATTTGGAGTTTACCAAAATCTCATAAGATTTTGTTTAAAAGGAAGGGGAAAGGGAAATTTTAAAAAAACTCATGTCAACTTGTGGCACTGCAAAATCTCATTTAAGGAAGGCAAGGATCTTTTAAAGTCTCAGGTCAAATTGTAGTCCAAAAAAATCGTTTTTAAGGGAGAGATGGGCCTTTGAAAGTCTTATATCAATTTGGAGTTTACCAAAATCTCATAAGATTTTGTTTAAAAGGAAGGAAGGAATTTAAAAATACTCATGTCAACTTGTGGCACTGCAAAATCTCATTTAAGGAAGGCAAGGATCTTTTAAAGTCTCAGGTCAAATTGTAGTCCAAAAAAATCGTTTTTAAGGGAGAGATGGGCCTTTGAAAGTCTTATATCAATTTGGAGTTTACCAAAATCTCATAAGATTTTGTTTAAAAGGAAGGAAGGAATTTAAAAATACTCATGTCAACTTGTGGCACTGCAAAATCTCATTTAAGGGAGGAAAAGGCATTTGAAAGTCTCATGTCAATTGAAATTTACTAAATTCTTATAAAAATTAGTTTAATGGGAGGGAAGGAATTTAAAAATACTCACGTCTACTTGTGGGACTGCAAAATCTCATTTAAGGGAGGAAAGGGTTTTTTAAAGTCTTACGTCAAATTGTGGTTCAATAAAATCTTATGTAAGGCAGAGATGGACTTTTAAATGTCTCATGTCAATTGAAATTTACCAAAATCTTATAAAAATTAGTTTAAAGAGAAGGAAGAAATTTGAAAATACACATGTCAACTTGTGGACCCTGCAAAATCACATTAAAGGGAGGAAAGGGTCTTTTAAAGTCTCAGGTCAAGTTGTGGTCCAATAAAATCATATTTAAGGGAGAGATATGGAACTTACGTCGATTTGGAATTTACCAATATGTTACTAAATTTAAAGAGAGGGAAGAAAATTCTCACGTCAACTTGTGGCCCTACAAAATCCCATTTAATGAGGGGAAGTTGGGGTCCACCAAATCTTATCAAATCGAATCTAAATTAAATTAAATAAAACAACTAAAGTAATGCTCCAGCTTTCAAATAAGCAAATTTGTTATTTAATGATGATAGCAGAGGTTGCACTCGTTTGTGAATCAATTACCCTCCCACAAGTACCCATCAGTGTTAAGTAGTTAGTGGGCGGGGAAGATAAAAAGACAGTGGGTACCCGGAACATTTACAATTTTCCGAACGGTGGTTGTTTGTACCGTACCACCTGGTATAGACATTCAAATAAATTTTCCGGTCGTTATAGATTCGTATTGAACGTGTACGTAATTAAGCCGAGATTGGATCAATTTAGCCAGGAGCTAAATGCCCATATATCCATATATACTGTTGTATCAACGACATTCATAGCACACCACGGAAGAAAAATGTGCTCTTGTGGCAATTAGACTCTTTGCGCAATCATGATACCATTGAAACTGATTGATTTACGGTCAACAATTGATGTTTATGTATTATATGAGACGGCGTATGTATGTACACCACATACACACGCTCACATACACAATCATGGAACGACCTGCTGCTGCTGCTGACAAGTTTCGACCTTTTAACAAAGCCGAGTAGTGCGTTGAGTTGATTTAATAATACCAATAATAACGATAATATTATTGATGGTGATAATGATAATAATAATAATAATTGAAGCGATGTTGTGTCAATCGTACGTTTAATTCAGTTTGTTGGCTGCTAATAGCAACTAGCAACGCGCTTTTAGTCGTCGTCTGGTCGTTGTTGACGTTAGTCAGTTTGGTGTTATTATTGCTAATGTATTGGACGAGATTGGTTGATTGATGGCCTGTGCACGTCGGAGGTCAATCGGGAAAGAGTTATGGGCATGGAAACTTGTCAGATTGTTCTACGAACGGCATTTGTACCCGTATGGGAAACATTATGATTTAGAAGTATCTATGCCCTCTCCGGTCGTTATTGCCCAGTCATTGCGTAGGAACCCATTCTAAAATAATACCTACGTACCTCCCTATAGTAATATTATTGAGAATAAATGCGTGTGGAACAATCATTCAACGACATACGCTACGCGTCGTGTTATAAGATATTACTTAGTTAGGGGTATTAGATGTCTAATAGGTATACAGGGTTTTTCAAGTTGATGGGCTATTAGAAGTATATGAATAAGTAGAAGGAATTAAATTTTGAAACTTGGGCTCATTTGGTTATTGTTTATGCCGCTTCTTTTAAAAATATTTTCAAGTTCGATTTACATCCGGTTATACCGGAAGTCGATACCAACTTTGTTATTTTAAAGGGAATGGTATATTTTTTACGCTGAATTCTAATAAAACGTGTAATTCTAAGGTAAGCTTGATAACCAACTTGTCCCACCCTCTGTGACGATCGGTTTCTGAGTTAATTTAATTTATAGAAAAAAAATCGCTACCGCAACCCAAATTATAAAAAATCATAACTTCCACAAAATACGACTTAGAGTGTTGAAATTTTTACTAGTAATAGCTGAATATTAGTGCTAACGCCTTGACAAAATTGAATTAAATAATTTATACAGGGCGTTCAAAATAAAATTCTAAAGTTGAAAAACTTCAAACACGAATTACTTCGTTTTTTCAAATGGCACCTACTATTTTTTATTTTTTCAATCGATTCCTTTTTTTACCCTCTTTCTATCTATATGGATACTTCCTATTTTAAGTAATAATTCAAAATTATTCCAAAATTTTCAAATAAAATAGGAAGTATCCATATGGATCGAAAGAGGATAAAAAAAGGAATCGAAAAATAAAAAATAGTAGGTGTCATTTGAAAAAACGAAGTAATTCGTGTTTGAAGTTTCTCAATTTTAGAATTTTATTTTGAACGCCCTGTATAAATTATTTAATTCAATTTTGTCAAAGCGTTAGCACTAATATTCAGCTATTACTGGTAAAAATTTCAACACCCAAATCGTATTTTGTGGAAGTTATGATTTTTTATAATTTGGGTTGCGGTAGCGATTTTTTTCTATAAATTAAATTAACTCAGAAACCGATCGTCATAGGTGTACTGTACAAGTTGGTTATCAAACTGACCTTAGAATTACACGTTTTATTCGAATTCAGCGTGAAAAATATACCATTCCATTTAAAATAACAAAGTTGGTATCGACTTCCGGTATAACCAGATGTAAATCGAAATTGAAAATATTTTTAAAAGAAGCGGCATAAACAATAACCAAATGAGCCCAAGTTTCAGAATTGAATTCCTTCTACTAATTCATATACTTCTAATAGCCCATCAACTTGAAAACCCTGTATGTATAATGTGAGTTATCCAAAGTGGAAGTTCTGGCAGCAAACACTTTGTCCACTTATTTAACCTTAATTTAGTGTCATTTGCTGGTTTTCTAATATCTATAGTGGCAGCTCAGGCGATAAAACTGCCAGCAGATGACCTTCCTTACTTATTGGCTTAATTTCCTATTATCCGTTAAGGTTTCAAATATATGTTGAGCCACGTAAAGTGGCAAGTGGAGTCATAAAACTGGCAAAAGTGACCAGCTCACTGTCATGTCCAGTTATGTGTGAGCCATGTAAAGTGGCCGCTCAGACCATAACAATGTCAGCAGATGACCCTCCCTTATTTTTCATCTTAAATTCCTATCATTTGCTTGGTCTAGTCGTCTAGATCATTGCTTAGCATTTAGGAGAGGTCGCCAATTCGATTCTGATGTGGTCCAAGTTTTTCTGTGGTTTCCTTGGATCATTTCGGCAAATGCTGGGCTAGTAATATTCCACAGACAGTCTTTCACTTCCCTTTTTCTGTCTTAATTTCGTCCGTCTCATCTTTCTCCCCCAAACCACCACCCACCCATTCCCGCGATTCCTAAAGGAGGCTGAAGAGGGCCTTTCACCCCACCCTCAGACTTTGCACAAGAGTCTAGCCCGAAGGGGCAGCTCGTCCACCAACATTGGTGGGAATGAAACACCCAAAAGTTTGAAAGTTTATCATCTGGCTAGAGTTTCAAATATACGTATGTTGAGCCACATGAAGTGGCAAGTGATGTCATGTCATATAACTAGCAAAAGTGACCACCTTACTGTCACGTCCAGTTATGTGTGTTAATTTGCTAGTTTTCGAATAAAGTGTGAGCGATGTAAAGTGGCAGTCAGACCATAAAACTGACAGCAGATGATCTTTGTTATTTGTCGTCTTAATTTCCTATCATCTGCTAGATTTTCAAATATATTGTTACGTAATTTTACAATTATCACGTATTTATCTCAACACTTTTTATTTAAATTAACTCCAACACAACAACGATTCAATATCTATTTCGATAACAACAACAACTCTATAACTATTTCGCTTGTCAATCGCTTTATCTTCTCTCCTCGCTTATATCTGTCGCTCTCTTCTATCAAGACTACTGTCAAACTGTCCAACGCTGTTCCTTATATAGTATTATGGACGTTTCTAGGCAACTCTCGAAACGTCCAGCAACTCTCGGACTTTCTGGAACGCGTCTTAGATTACTTCCACACAATTTTCGCAGTCGGCGCTTGTCAACGTCAGAATGACACATCTGTCACAATATGTTTAGGCAAGTGATGTTATAAAACTAGCAAGTGAGACCACCTTACTGTCATGTCTACTTAAGTGTCAATTTTAATTTCATACCATTTGAGACTTTTCTAATATAGTGTGAGTCATTTAAAGTGGCAGCATATATCATAAAACTGCCAGCAGGGTGAACACCCTTTTTTTTCACCAGGTTCAATCATTTTATTTTTCTGTTGTGTAAAATATCTTTTGAAGGTGTTATACATTTTTTGTTTTATTGCTGAGCTTGTTAAGGGTAATTCTTACAGATACAGTACATATTTGTTGTATTATTTCAAATTTAAACAAAATAAACTATATTTATAAACCATTTTAAGAGACAATACCACCAGTAATTTTTTGGTGAAGGTGCCGGGTCAGAATTATGAAGTTTGCATTGAAATCAGTGCAATGTGTTGACTTCTTATTACATTTTTTTTTATTAAAGATTGGATTAATATAATCCGTATTTACCCCGTACATCAGAACTAGGATAAAAACTACTAATTAGGGTCAATTAAGAAAAATTTACAGTTAGCATTATAACTAAAAAGAATCCTTTCACTATTTTAGTTAGAATTTTAAATCGTTATTTGTGTCAGTGTGTCAAACATCACCGAATTTCAAAAGAACGATTTGCAACTATGTATCATTATTTGAAATTTCTGTAGAAAAGGAAGAAACGGTCGGCACGGTCCTTGTATCTATAAGGAGTAAACGGCAGGTTTGTTGGTTGGTTATAGAGTGAGTAGAGGCGCTAGAAGCAAGATATTGTTCGGTATATAAGATGTGCGCTCAAGCCGTCATCGTGACTGTCTACGTTCACGAACCATTGACTGATGGGAATATTATTTTTTAGTCGACCTTTCACGTAACCTTTGGGCGCTTTTGTTGTTCGGCTACGGAACTGTGTTTAACAAGCCGCATTGCCACGTTAACTTTTACGAGCACCATTTTTAACATGATCACGTTTCAAGTATCCTGTCACTGTTCAACGCCGATCTGGGGCGGATTATTATGCATAAATAAACCACATAACGTGTACAGTAACCAACGAAATTAATGACACAATCCCTGAAGACAATAGGGGCGGCTGATTTACTATTCAGATAGTATACAGTATATAAAGAAAATTTAGGTTTATGAAAACTCTGAATGTTGTTTGGGGGTGAATTAAACTGTCCCTCTATTCTAGTCATTAAAATTGCCGAACATGTCAAATGTGTAAGTTTAATATGTGCCTACAGAAGAATAATTTAAGTCGCAATAAATTTTATTTTTACTACCTGGCTTTTTCGAATTTAAATATTCTTGTGTGTGAAAATAATTTACTCATAACTGTTTCTCCAAATTTATTTTGGCATGTCTTCTAAAATATTTTTTTTAAGCGGTCTGCTTTAAAACGTACCTACCTAGTTGTTGCGTATTCTTCCGACGTTTTATTATTATGAATATGTTTAGTTGATTTGATTGGTGTGTAATCAGGAAAACACACTCGACGTTTATTATTTTGACACTGAACCAATAGATCGGGGAGATAAGAAGGAGAATTATACGTAAATATGGGCGGGCCTTTGTATATTATGTATTACCAACGCTAGAGAGAGAATGTCGTGATCAGGGGGAGGGATAAATTGCCTCTGAATAAATTATGAATGAATGCTTTGATGTCGAATCTAACGCCAATGTTATTATGTTATATGGATATCTTTGCGGAAATACCATCGATGGTATTTGACCTTATGGCGTGGCGGTCAGGTTAATAGAACTGTATCCACTCGTTAGTGAAATTATTTGAGAGGGTTGTAGATATCTGAATACTGCAGTTTCTGGGTTCCCAAAGTTGATATTGTATTTCTGCAAAAAAAGCATCTGATATAAAGGTCGTTGAGGTCCCACATTAGGCACTGTGTGATGGTGTCATAATCAATAAATGATAATCGACATGTTTTATTATTAATGAACTTGGTTTTCAAAATAGATACCTGCATAATGTGGAGAGACGGTTGTTATTAGGGTAGTAAAAGATGACATGGACAGGGTAATATTTTATGTTAATAGGGTGAACATAATGGTCACCTTGTCACAATACCAATACCAAATCCCGACGGTTGTCAAGTCATCGGAATCAAAGTCACATTATGTCGACCGCTCACTGGGCGAAGACTGTCGAAGCTATTTACAGGATAAAGATTAGGTACCCATGGTTTTATAAAAGAAATATTGTTGTCTGAACCAAGCGACGATAATAATTTTGTTTATTCATTTATTTATAAATATTGTACGAGCTCTAACAACTAAATGTTTGAACATTTCATGGTTTTATATTAAAGCAGTCACTTATGGATTTTTTAAATGCACCATGTTGTTGCAAGTCGAAAAATTGATACGCACTTTTTAGTATCTACAATAAAATGTAAAAAAAAAATCACCTGTAATAGTTATTTTTTAATAAAAGAGGTCGAAACGTCGTATTGAATATAGTGTATAGTTTCTTAAATTTTTTATCGAATACTTTCAATCCAATTGTGAACATATTTTTTAAATTCTGATTTCCTTAATTTAATTCAAACCCACAACAAAGTGTTCCCAGTAGGTACATGTACAAATTAATTAAAATAAAAGTATTATGTGTAGGGATCTTATTCTTATTCAAATAAATCTAGAGCGACAATAAAAAATCGGGTGTTCAAGCATTTAGTTGTTCGAGAAAAATGAATTTAGTAAGTCATCAAGACGGGTAGTAGGTACATAGTCAAGCATGCGCACGAACTCAAACCAAGCGCGCAAAGGATTTCGGTACACTTAGGTTCTATAAACCTTTCTAAAAACATTGACCTCGCTCGCTTGTCGGACACTGTTTTAATTTTATATAGGTAGTGACAAAAATATTTACAAAACTAGAGTGTTCAAATATTTATCTGTTTATTAACAAATGTAGGAGTAACTAATTTTATTTATTTTGTTACAGTCATGACTTCACGAAGTTGTTCAGCATAAAGAGAGGAAGTAAAGGATGTCCTGCCAAAGCTTGATGATGGTGAGTCTTTGTTATTATCATTGCCTATGTGAATTTTCGTAAGCAAGCTGCTGATAATGATGGTATTTTTATTGCTGGATAATGGATAGTTTACGTTCGCAAAATGAGTTTTAATGGTCTCGCCAATTCAGATGTAAATAGCGATAGAAAAATTGGTAGACAATTTGTGGTTGGCAAAGTTAATACTCGTTACAAATTCGTTTTCGTAATATACTGACTATATTAATATCTCATAAAGGTAAAATCAAAAGGTGAAAATGTGAAATTCAAGCTAGGCATTATTAAGATCTGAGGTTGTTGCTCTGGTGCAACTAAATTGCTATTACAGACTAAAACTGTTGTTATTTAGTATTATTAGTTAGGCACCCTTTTAAAGAAATGGGGAAATATGCTTTCTCATTATGGGTTGAGATTAAATCGAATTTTGACTTTAATTTCGTGAACAACGATGGATTGGTCCATTAAGTAAACGGTCGGGGATGTTTTCGAGACGTGGGGCAATTAAACGTCTTCAAAGATACCCAATGCTCATTTTTCTTTTTCATCGGACAAGAAATGGCTCTGCGGTCGGTCGGTAACGTTTTAATAGCTTCTTGTGGCGGTCTAGTCGGAGCAGGTGATTAACAGATGTCTAATAAAAAATAAGTTGGTTAACAGGATGGCCAGGACGACAACACAGAGTTGATCTAAAACTGACACAACACACACACACATGTTTATTTATATAGTTGTATATACATATACAAATAAAGCCTATGCAGTCAGGATTGGTAGGTAGAGTTGTGGCAAGGCCCCGCCTCTTTCGAGGGAATGCGAAGAAGATCAAAAGGGGGTTTCATGTGGACGAGGAGGACACCATGTGTGGCATATGAGCCAAGCCACAATGGAGGACACAGACTACACCTAATTCGTATATAGATAGCTAGGTAGCTAATACGTGTTTCGGTATGTGGAAGAAGATGCCCAACGTCGGACAAGAAATTGGCAAAACTTGAGCCATTACTGACGACGTTGCACGCCGATGAAATGGGTTTTCGGTTTTTATTACGCGGTCACATATGTGAACAATGGCTTCTGCTCTTCCACAAGGAAAAAAAAGGCTGATTCGTTATCGTTATTAGACAGGACGTACTGAGGAGAATTGTGGAAGTCGTAAAGATATAAATTAGAAACACGGTCGGTCCTCCTTGTCTCAAAAACACAAAAAAGAATTTGTTCATCAGATAGGAAAATAAGAAATAGAAAAAATCCTCCAGGGTAGAATGGTTTCCTAAATATTCTTCGTTAAATATATTTATTTATTAGTCACAAAAGTTTTGAATGTACTATTTGAAAAGAAAATCCAAATTGTTGTTTTGTCCTTTGACTATTGACCACCAAAATTGGGAGTCCTACAGGATTCCTCTCCTTCCTGAATAATGTTTCAATATCATCCATGCCATTGAAACTTAACTTTCTTATTTGAATATTCTTGAATCATTTCCTTGATATACCTACAAATTTCTCTTTAGATGTGGAGATATTAATTTTAAAATGGAAAATCTATGAGCATCTTCTGTCCTTTCGGAATAATTATTCAGTATCTACTTATACCATTAATTGAAGCAAAACTTTCTCATGTGTTTATTTCCATTTTTTGATGTTTAAGTTTTCCATTATTAATGAGGAAATATTAATTTTAAAATGGAAAACCTTAAAGAAAATATTATATTATTAATATCTTTTGTGTATAGTATATCCTCAGGTTTTATCTGAATCCAGGGAATGAATCAATTCAATGGGCAAGAGCCTTCGCTTGCTCACACAAGTTGTGTGTCTATAATAATAGGTCGCTTGTAAAGTTGATTATTATTTTACAAAACAACAACAATGGAAATGTAATATCCAAAGGTAATATAATCATTGGCGGGTTCGAAATGTGAACATCGGGGGTTTCACTCGTCAAGCGGCTAAGCGGCGTTTTACGTATTCATTTTATTGTTCGTTATCTATATGAAGTCCGTCCAATGGGCGAAACAAGTCCGCGTCGTAAAATATACATTGATAATAATCAAGTAGCCGTCGTCCTGGTCTCTGTACTTATGTACATTATACATAGCTATAAACACCACACACACACACACACACACACATGAACATATACGTATATAGTCAAGTCAGTCCGCACTAAGAGTCAAGTACTTAAATGAAACCATTTTATATTTGCTATAAATTAGCCTTTCAACTGCCATCGCGACGTCGTTGTTGCGAATCGTCGACCGTCCGACCAACGTTCAAAACAAAGCCATAAAACCGAGAACTGCAAAAAAAAAACAACGACGACGACCACCACGGCCCACACACATACATACACACATACACATCGCATCAGCACCAATACCATTCAGTGGCGTGGCGTCAATTTCGATTTCGAAAATGGCGAACCAATTTACAGGGTGGTCCAAATTTAATCTCAAGTAATAGACATCTTCAATCATCATATTCTGACAAGAATGAGGGAGGAACCAAGTATCTTCCGGGTTGTTATGCCGTGGTACTGTTTTCCTCCCTTACTAGATAAACGTTTCGCCAGTTTCGACTGCTAGCATCCTCAGTAGATTTCTGAAGAAGCAGCAGAAATCTAATGAGGATGCCAGCAGTCGAGACTGGCGAAACGTTTATCTAGTAAAGGACGAAGACATCAGGACCACGGCATAACAACCCGGAAAATACTTGGTTACCATACGAACGTCGGCCGTGAAAGCCTACGATCTACAATGAGAGAGGAATTTAATGAAACTACTTTAAAGGGGTAAAGGGGGAGTTTGTTTGATTTTCCAATTCAGAGAACTCTTCTATTTTGGTTTTTAGAAAAATTGATATCTAATTGGAAGATGCCAAAGTCTTTATGAAGTTTTTTTCCTCTCAATGACGTTATTATTAATTTTATTGATTGAAATCAAAGTCTGGTCGATATGTCGTCCAAAAACCTAATAAATATTAAATAAATAAAGAACGTTTTGAAGATGAAGTTGCCTGAAACGATGTGGAACATTTAAAAATAGAAAAGACAATACAGATAGGAATTTTGTTTTAAAAAATAGTCAAAAAGTGTTAGGACATTATTATTAAGTATTATGATACCGTAACCATTACTCACTCACCTATAAGTAAACTACCTAATAGATAGAAAAATCGATTCGGTTTGGTTAAGACTTTATTGATGAAACTTATTACACAGGCTATTGAAACATTTTGAGACGCATATACTTAGAGTAGAACGAATTTTTCAAAATTAACGTTGAGAAATTGTGAAGAGTTTATACCAATACGTACACGAATCTTTTTTGCAATAGTTTTTATTCTGACACAACTTATGAGGTTAATTTATTATACAATAAATTGTTTTAGAGAAAATCTAACTGCCAATCTGAATCATAGTAAGATAAAAAATGATTCTACATAGTTAGTTTAAGGACAATGCGAAAATTTTGTCAAAAAAGTCTTCAGACTGAGGACTGAATTATGTAAGCCGTCAATGAAATGTAGCAAAATCTCATTAAAAAAAATATTAAGGATCATTGGAAAATTGTCTTGCTAATTTTCTATAGAAACTAGCAGCAATACCCAGCATTGCCCGGGTAAGAATATATCTCACGTCTGATGGAACATTCTAGAATATTCGCGAATTTATCAAGAAACAATCCAGAGCATCCCATAGTGATTCAAAACATTCTCTAACTTTTTTTAACATTCTGAAACATTCTCGAATGATCTTCAAGATTCTGGAACATTCTTGAACATTGCCAAATCATTCTGAAATGTTATCTATAATAAAACATTCTTTTACTTCTTAGAACATATTTGAACTGCCTGTAACATTCTAAAAAAATCTGGTTCATTCTCACCCCCACTCCGTGCGTGCTGTTTGCTGGATGACTAGTGACATCAGTAGACGCCTGGCGGGGATGACTAATCGATTGATAATAATTGATCAGTTATCGACCACTGAGAGTTGAAGATTATTACAGTACTAATATCACTATTAAAAAAGGGGGGTGGGTGGTAGAAGGGTAAAGATGATTACACTGATGATATTAATTACACTCGACATTTTCCTGTATTCTGTTACCTATGTTACCCTAATAATGATGGTATTAATAACAATTGTACGCCACTGTTGTCCTTCACGGTATAAAGATCGTTATATTACGGTCCTGATAGATTTATCACTCGTTCGGGAGAGAACTTGAACTATATTCATAAATACGCGGAGCTTAGAGTTATCGACTAGTTAATTGGCAGATTAAATTGTTTATGGACGAGACGTAAGCCGTAACCCAATCGCAGGCTGTTATTACAGATCCGGCCACGTTAACGAAACCGCCGGGAGTCGCTCGTTCGCTCGTTTTATTCTCTTCATCCTTCAATTCCTTTTTTTTTTATTCATGTATTTTTTCTTTTTACTTACTTTTATTATTCTTTCGCCTTTATGTGGAAAAGGCCACCGGATAGGCGATTATCTGTCGCGGCATGGCAACCAAAACAGAATTCATTCGCATTCATAGATAATTTTTAACTTCTAGTCTCCATTATTAATGAGGTTGTATTCATTTTCAAAGAAGAATCTTCGGAAAGATATCTGCCCTGCTACAGTGTCATTGATACGTAACTTTCTCACGTATTTAGTCTTGAAACGTTTCCCTTTGTATAATATCTAAATTTTTCTTCATTGATGGGGGGGAGGTAGAGGTAATAATTTGAAAATGAAAAATTTTACGGAATCCTTACAGGGCATATTCAATATCTGTGCCAACGAAACACAACTGTCTTGTGTTTTTATTACTGAATTATTTCCTTTTTTCTGATAACTCAATTATCTCTTATTGGTAAAAAGATATTAGATAATATCGAAATGGAAAATTCTGGAGAGTCTCCAGGAAGATGTCTAAATTACAAGGTTGTAATTGATACCCTAGTGACGTTCTCTTGTATTTATCCTGAATCATTTCCTTATTCTTTATAAGTATATCTAAATTTCTCTCTGTTGATGAGGATATAGAGACATTAATTTAAAATGGAAACCTTAGAGTTTTCCTTTAACAGTTAAATTCTCCTTCCCTAAAAAATACTTTTTTAAAATCCCGGCCCCTTAAAGAAAAAACCCACATTCTTGTGTTTTATTTTTTCCTTTAATTCCTTTTTTTTTTTTTCTGATTACTTCAATTTTTCCTTTATTGGAAAAAGGGTAAATTTTTGTCGGATGCAATCGAAAAAAATTTATTGAGATTCAAGATAATTTTTCTTTTTACCCTTATAAAGGTTGTAATTTTGAAAAACCGGGTAGTGACGTTCTTTGTAATTTATCCGTATTTTCCCTTAAATTTCCCCTTTTTAAATATCTAAATTTCTTTTTCTGTTGATGGGGGGAATGTAGAGATAATTTAATTTTTAAAATTTAAAAAATTTTTGGAATCCTTACAGGGAAAAATATTCAATATCTGTGCTAATGAAACACAACCCTTTTTGTGAACTGGGAAATTCCTTTTTTAGATCCTTTCTCTTATTCCATAAAAAGATAAATATATCGAAATAAATTTGGAGATCTTTTCCGGGATGTTAAATTTCCCTGGGGTTTTCCCCTTCTTCTTTTTATTCTTTCATAAATCATTTCCCCTATTTTTATTCTGGAATAATCACAGTGATGTTACCTTTAATTTTTGGGAAACTTTGATTCGTTTTAAACCTAAAAGTCAATTTAGTAAAGTAAACTATTGTACAATAGTTGTTGGCTATTGGGGCCACAACAATTTTTTATAAACTTTGGTTTAAAAATTTGGCCCCAATAAAAGGACATTCCCACCATTTTAAAATTTCATAAGAATCAATTAGTCAATATCGTCGGTACGAGAGCGTTCATTACGCAGTTTTAAAAATTAATTGTCGATCGTCGGTTGTTGTAATGAGTAATTTTCGATAACCAAACACTGTTTCGTATCGGAATGAGAATTTAATTATTGGTTGTGCGTAACTTAAGCGACAAGTATAACTTTTCAAGTATAAGGTACTGGCCCGTAACGAGTAATTTAGCCGCGACGTAATCATAACGTGCAAGCATTTTTGTGCCACGTTGAGAAATGTTCGTTACTCACGCACAATTTGCATTTGCTCCTTTGGCCGCCCGTAAAAGCGCCTTACCATACACATATATACATACATAAATACGTATCTACAAGCCACAATTATTTTGTATTGTTTTCGTATAAATGCTATTTAAAAGTCGTCATGAACGCGCTCGGGAGGAATAGGTAGATATTATTAATTATTGGGTCGCCCTTTTACTAACAATGATGAAGGATCATTTGTTTACTGAGCAAAACAGTTCATTTTAGTTGAGAAGAAGATTTCACTTTTCAATAGATACCTATATTTTGACATTCAGGGCCGGATTTATATAAGTGCATTTGGGGTCGGTACCCAGGATTAGGTTAGGTTAAAGGTTGTTATTTTTGCGAAGGAATAAATGTTTAGATGAGAGGGTTATTTTCATATGCAATAAATTTCTCTTTCCTACATGTCCTGCAGGATCGTACAGAATATTTTGACGCATTTATTGTTACGGTAGTTACAAATAGCCTCAGGATAATTAAAAAGATTCAATAGTTGCATGCGGGGTGGTAAAAGTTTTTTTTTATCCATAATTTTATTATTTATTTAATTAGTTGCTCAAGATAAATAAAATTTTATTCGATGAAGTCATACAGCACATAATGGAAAGAAATAGAATAAAACCGAAAAATTTAAAATCCAATCAAAAACGACTAATTTTAAAAAATACTTTTATTATTTGATTTTCAATATTTAGCTTTAGGGGCCGGTCATAAAATACGTTCGCATACAGGGGGGGGGGGTCTTGCTGAGTGTGACAAGGGGGGACAGGGGTCTAGGGCAATTTTTGCAGAATCCTTGGACTTATGATAAATAGAAATATTATTGATTTGTTCGTTACAAAAGATATTTATTAATTTATTTAAATTTTATTATGAAAATAAAATAAATATTGTTCACTATCAAAATTTGTGTATTATCAATCAAAATTTAATATGTTCGGGGGGGGGGAGTTAGTTTTTGTGACGTAATATTTACAGGGAGGTCACAGAAAGTGTGACACAGCGTGACAACCGGGGGGAGGGGGTCAAAAAAAGCTAATTTTAGCATGACGTATTTTATGAACAGCCCCTTAGGCTAAAGGTAAATATTTAGATGAGAGGGTTATTTTCCAATGCTATAAATTTTCTGGATTAAGATAAATGAAATTTTATTTATTAAAGCTATAAAGCACATGATGGAAAGAAAGAGAATAAAACTGAAAAATTCAAAATCCAATCAAAAACGTATCTAAAAGTTTACCAAGCACTTTTTACTTACCATTTTTTATTGCTAATTTTTAAAGGCACCATTAAATCGAATCTTTCAAATCTGTTTTCTACAATTACTTACCTATTTATTGTAGGTATATTGTTTATATTTTATGAAATAAATCTTTATTTAATTACGTTTTTTACCTACTACAAGTTTAAAAGAATCTAATTGTAAGTAAAATATTTGGGAGCATAAGCAGTAATTTCAATAGATAAGTTTTAAGAAGCCCTTACTTTATTTGTACTCACAGACCCCATGACTGTTTTTAATGCGACCCTGTTGACATTTTCTTTTGAATAAATAATTACCAAATCACAGTAAGGTTTTAATAATTTTCTGCAAAAAAATGTCGTCTTAGTTGTCTTCTGAAGAACTCAATGTGGTGTTATGGGTAGATACATAGGATGACATTTACATTTCTATAAATTAAATTTAAATAATTCCTAACAATATCGTTCGTTTGTTCGTTTTTACCAAACCGTACCTAACTATCTACATATATGTATGTTCGTGTGCCTTGTACCTATGTATGGGTAGGTATATGTATTGTGTAGGTACGTATGTATGTCTAAACAAGTATAGAGACAAGAAATAAAAAATTAAGATCAAGATAGCTTTGACACAGCACGACAAATCATCGAACACGTTTAGTCGTAGCAGATATACGTACATGTATGTACCTTATATTGACTATACATTTTCCCCTTTGTGTTCGTCTGACCTCACATAATCAGCATGGTGTGGTCCTTGCATCTACGAGGCACGTTAAGGAAATCTAAAACCGTTTTGACTTTCCCCTGCCACACATTACTCCTGTTTCTGCACCTAATACGTCTCGAAATAGCCATCGTGTGTCTCAGGAGGGATCCACATATCTTTTTGCCATCCGTAACTTTCTCTGCTTTCATAATACTTTAACTTTTTTCCACTTGAATATAGACGTATAACAAAACAAACAATAACAGAGGAGTGTTCATTAATCATTAATTATATAATTGTATTAATGAACTTTTAACGGCTAGGTATGAGAATATTTTTTTATAAGTCCCGGTATGATTGGATACAATGCGACGGACGTGTTCAGTTGGTACAAGCGAGCTAAACGGATATGATTGGCATTTACAAGAGACAGATTTAATGGAAGATAAACTGGTAGTATGCATAAAACATTACTTATTGTTCCGTGACAAGTGCTGACGGGGTGGTTGGATGCTCTCCCTTATCGATACAGGCTCGAGTAGGAGGTCCGTCTTTATCTGATTAACGATACGGTGGGTTATAGAGAAATTTATGTCGACTTGCTAATCGTTACTCTCCGTCTTTCTCAACATCAACACACAACATAAAATACATAACAGTTCGTTTATTTGAAAGGTCCAAATTCAATCAACAATCACTTTCGTCAGATTTTTGACGAGCAAAATATTTTGAGCTTCTCAATTAATAAAATCCCAAAAGATAAGAAATGTTTGCCTTTTTTAGTTACTGACTGGCTAAATTTTGAAGTCATTATTAATCCTTCATTTACTTTTTATTCATCAGTCCGGCCCTGGATCTGGATATAAAAATTCTTTGTTATAATACCGTTAATGTTATTATTTTAATTGGTCCTAGGTATTCATCGTCTTCTTGAAATGTTACGATAACAAGTGTGTTAGAAAAGGTATAATTTCGTGATACCAACATAGAAAACAATTTAATTGAAACCACAGTTGTGTGTAAAAAAGGAAGCGAATGGTATGACGGCACACGCATCCCGTTGATGATAAAAAAGGAGTCGTACACAGTGTAGCAAACAAACTTGTTTCTGGAATTTTGCCGGCTCAAAAATATTACGTCGACTTTTTCTCAGGAGTGGATTATTTAAGTCGACAACTTGTTTCACCGGTTGTCCAAACTGAACCGAGCAGAATTATCGTTCAACGAACAGGCTTCTTCTTCTTATATGAAATGTCTCATTTTAAATTGATCGGTTTTACGTCTTAACTTGCTATTTTTCTTTTCTTCTTCAAAAGTTTAAATTGTCAGCTTCCTTTCCCACCAACACTGACCAAAAGCACGAACCTGTATATTGTCCTTGATTCGATCTGTTTTCTAAAACATACCTACGATTAGTGAAAAGGGAAATTGATAATTACAGTATTAAAAGTGTGCTAGGTATCGTACAATATTCAGTAATAAAAATACTAATAGATAAATATAACTACTGTAATAAAAGTACTAACATATTTACCATAGTCGACATTCCTTCCCATCCGTCCAGTAGGGAGGTAGTTAGGTAATACTTTTACAGCTTGCCATCATATATTTTTTTAATAAGAGCTGAGTAGACAAACAGGTCGACGGATACATAAAAAGAAATAAATAATAATAAGCGAATGTTGGTACCAAAAAAGGTACAGGAAGCCTTAATTGAGGAAACATTATCCGAACCACGACGCAAAGAATGAATGTCCACCAACCCAATAAGGAGTGCAAAGTGTAAATAACATCAAAAAGAGTCGCGCGGAATGACTTCATTTTTTTTTTTCGCCTTATTCGGTTCGCTTCAGATGATTAATTTGTAGTAATTATAAGTAATTAGTAACAAGATAATGTTTGTGGAAAGTTTATTAGCGGAGGAGTAATAATTACCCTGAAGAATAAAGAGAGTAAAAAAGAGTGTTTGTGGTGCTGAGTGAATTAAAGTCTGACGTTTAGATTTAGACACAAAAAAAAATCAAATATTTTTAAGTTAACTAAAAGTGATTGCTCCTCCACCAATAAAATTTCCACAAAAATTTAGAATAGAATAGATAAAGATATTAAAAAATAATTAATTTTTTTACAATTGAGTTAAATGTGTTTTTTTGGCACTGAGTGAATTAAAGTCCGGTGTTTGTATTTTTCCATAAAAAAAACTAATATTTTCTAATTTACTTTAAAACTGCTTCCATTCTTCTTCAGGGTAGGTAATTACTCCTCTACCAATAAAATATCCTCAAATATTTGAGATGAAAAGATATTGAAAAGAAACGAAGTTTAGTCAGTTCCAAAAACACACTTTGCAATAGTGAGTAGAAATGTGTTTTTGGTGAAATGTAAATTAATGGAGGTTGTTTGTGGTTCCACAAAAACAGTCCAATATTTCCTTGTTCATTATAAAATTGACCTTAGTATCCCTTAGAGTAAATATTCCTCCACCAATAAGATTTTCATAATATTTAAAATGTAAAGATATTGAAAAGAAACGAAGTTTAGTCAGTTCCAAAAGCACACTTTGCAATTATGTATAAAAGTGTGTTTTTGGTGGAGTGTAAATTAATGTATTTTGTTTGTGTTTTCACAAAAGCAGTCCAATATTTCCTTGTTCATTATAAAATTGACCTTAGTATCCCTTAGAGTAAATATTCCTCCACCAATAAGATTTTCATAATATTTAAAATGTAAAGATATTGAAAAGAAACGAAGTTTAGTCAGTTCCAAAAGCACACTTTGCAATTATGTATAAAAGTGTGTTTTTGGTGGAGTGTAAATTAATGTATTTTGTTTGTGTTTTCACAAAAGCAGTCCAATATTTCCTTGTTCATTATAAAATTGACCTTAGTATCCCTTAGGGTAAATATTCCTCCACCAATAAGATTTTCATAATATTTAAAATGTAAAGATATTGAAAAGAAACGAAGTTTAGTCAGTTCCAAAAACACACTTTGCAATAGTGAGTAGAAATGTGTTTTTGGTGAAATGTAAATTAATGGAGGTTGTTTGTGGTTCCACAAAAACAGTCCAATATTTTCTTGTTCATTATAAGATTGACCTTAGTATCCCTTAGGGTAAATATTCCTCCACCAATAAGATTTCCACAATTCCAAAAACACACTGCAATTATGTATAAAAGTGTGTTTTTGGTGGAGTGTAAAATAATTTTACAGAAACAATCAAATTTCCACAAATATTTAAATTGAAAATATATTAAAAAAGAATGAATTATAGTTAGTACCTACCAAAAATATACTTTGAAATTGAGCACCAAAAACACACTGTGAAATTAAGCAAAAAAAGGTGTTTTTGGTGCTGGTTTGTGGGGCACTTAACGTACAATTTTCATACATTTTTCTGTTCAATTTCAAAGCGTGTATTTGGTGCTCAATTTCAAAAATGTTTTTGGTGCTAGCTCTGCTACCTATTGGTACCAATATTAAAGATTTTCTTCAAACTTTACCCAAATATTTATTATAGGTAAGCCAAACTGTACAGCCCTATAAAATTTTGATCGATCGTTAGTTATTAAGGGATGCTGTTGAAACGAAATACATCATTTGTATTATTTTTGTGACAGGGGGACATTGTCAGAGGTCAATTTTAACACTTTCGTTATGTAATATAAAGTTGTACACCATCATAACTAAATAATTGAAGGAATATGTACAAACTGATGAATGTAAATGGGTTAATCATAGGTATATATACATATATACGTATATATTAGAATAAGTATGAAATGAAGTGTTGTTAAGGCGGTTCTCTTAAATAGCAAACTATAGCGTCATAGTCGACATTGGTAAATATTACATCTATTATATATAGAGCAGCGAACTACATTAATACATATGTATATATATATAGATGGATTTTTAGACCGGTTGCATGTTACCTGGTGGTGGCGGCCATTTTGAATTTTTCACGTTTTGAATAAATAAGCTATTAAGTTTTTGTGGGTCGGTCAACAGTACCCCCCTGTCGTAAATAATGTTGTTTTCTGCCGCTGTTATCCATTCGACAGTGCAGTGCACTGGTTCGCTCTTTGTTTCTAAACTACGCCGCGGCTATTAGATATTATTACATTTATATGCCTAATGTTATTATTGTTCTAAAAACTATTAAAAACTTTAAAAATAATTTTAAAATAGGTGGTAGGTACTCTCAACTTGTTATTGTTAATCTGTAGCTTAATAATAAATATATAAGTAGGTACCTACGTTGAAATAATTCTTGCAAGGAATGGCAAAT
Organism: Agrilus mali; assembly: GCA_029378335.1. Taxonomy (NCBI): domain Eukaryota; kingdom Metazoa; phylum Arthropoda; class Insecta; order Coleoptera; family Buprestidae; genus Agrilus; species Agrilus mali. Next base: position 2,043,251 of record CM055655.1, on the reverse strand, counting down.
GAAAGAGTAGAAGGAATTTTTATTTTAGTCAACAGTATCTGCCAAATTTGCATATTGCCGTCATATCAATTTTGGCCCAATAAAACCAAGAGAAAAAACAGGGCATTTTAAACACCACCTACGGTCGCTATTTTAACATTCCAAAAATTTTTGAGAATTAACTAATTATTCTGATGAGCTCCTACACAGTCAATATGTTTATTTATAAGCTTTAATTTCTTTTATTTACATATTTTTCAAAATCCAATAATTTAGTCTTGTTGTATGGACAGATAATGCGATTTCGTTTCAGTTACAATAACTGAACATTTGCTTAAATGTTACGGATTAGTTTCCAAAAAAAAGAAAACTTTTAACATAATTTTCGTTCGACGATAAAACGAACATTAGGTACATTAAATAATAAATCAGTTGTAAGTACTCTAATAAATAATATTAGTAGATGCATTAGTTTGTTGGATTGTTTTAATGTACCTACCCGTATGTATTAGGCGTATTTTAACCCTTTATCGATGGAATCAAATGGAAAAGTTTCTAGGTGTTTACTAAAGCATATAAGGAAATAATACATAAATAGTTAAGTAGCTTCAATCCAAAATAAAATTTTCACTTATGAATTATTGAATGTACCTAATAAGTACGTGTGATGAAGTTTGTTGGATATAAATATTTATTAGGTAGGTACTGTCTGAAAAAATGTTCCAACTCGTTTATACGAGACCTAACAATTACCTACATATACACATATGTTTGAACCCTTATGATTTTATATTTAAGCAGTCTCTTATCATATTTTTTTTACTGCCATAAAAGGTCAAAAACTGAATTATTTTTTAATTGCAATAACTGATCATTACATAATAGAAGACCGGCAAACATGTGTTTGCCATTGTGATACATTTTTATGTGTAAAACAATTTATATGACGATTTGAAAGTAAAAGTGGTCGAAACGTTGTATTGAATGTAGTTTATTGTTTCTTAAATTTTGAATCGAATATCTTATTTTCATCCCAAGAAATGCAACAAATGTCTATAAAACTCGAATGTTCAAACATTTATTAGTGATTAGGGCTCGTATATACTTAATATCTTCGAATATTATTAGCTCCTTTCCGCCCTTCTATCGAAAAAAATAAATTTTGAATGTCATCAAGACGGGTAGTACATAGTTAAGCATGCGCACGAACCTAAAACAACCGCGCAAGGGATTGTGGTACATCTTAAGATACAGACATTTCTAGAAACATTGACCTTACTTAGTTGTATCTTAGAATTCTTCGTTAATAATAATTTAATTGCGACTTCTCAGTCAAGTGAATATCTTTTTAATTAAATTTCACAGCAAAGGTTCCCAGTAGGCACCTACATATATATATTAAGTTTAAAATAAATTAATTAAATAATTAAATAAATTCTAGTGTTCAAACGTTTAGTTATTAGAACTCGAAGTGATTTCATTGGTAATTTTACTTATTACACATATCTTATTTATAAAATATCAGTAGGTATAACAAGAACAATATAATTTAGTTATCCTGTAGCCGTAAATTTCTAAAGCAGAGCTTCCCGAGATTTTTTAATTTAAAATGTGAAACTACAATTTTTATAAGAGTATTAGTCTTTTTAATAATATAAATAAACAGAACCAAAAAGAGTAGGCAGTTTTTTCCTTATTGAATTTAGGTTACACCAACCATTCATTTCTTAGGGTGTTGCCTTTGGAACTTAGAGAAATCTACCTTGATGATAACACCTACCACCAACAGTTGGAAAAGTCGGTGGTTTATTTCAAATTAAATAAATTAAATTGCAGGCTTGGAAAGGGGACAGGATAGTGATCTATAATTTGATCTTGAACGTGATCTTTAAGGTTATTTGAAGATCACATCGGTTTTTTTTTTATTTGAAACCCCTATTTTTGACCCAGGATTATTTTGATTTTTCTTTTGAATGACCTGTGACTCCCATTACTGGAGTTCATTGCGTTTTTGTCTTTCAAAATAGATTTGACCTTTACGAGGAGGTCATGTAGAAATGGCTTCCCTGATGAGATATTCAAATGCGCAGTTTGAAATGCTTGGTCTTCGAAATAACTTCCACAGGTTAATTAGTAGAAAAATCTGAAGACCCACTTCTCGAAATAATTTAAAATGGGACACCCGGTATATAATTTGGTTTCAAATAAAAAAACTTGTATCTATTGTTATCATCGCAGGTATAACTTTAAAGAAAAAACCATCTGTCAGTCTTTGTCGGAAAACTTTTTTTTTACTGATGCCCATTTTTTAATCGTTGTTGCCGACGTCCGGGGGTGTAAATCAGCTCATCCCCGAACCTATTTTAAACCCTTTCCTCCTGTAGTCAGAAACAATGGACTGACTGCGGCAGTAGACCTTATTTCTTCCATCCATCCCATCGTCCTTTGCCCAACCATAATAATAAAACGTACTTATCTTCGTTCGAAACGCCGACCTGCATTAATGAATTAGTTAACTAACAGAGTAACGAACGAACGTGTGGTATTAGGTAGGTACCTAATACAATAATAAATAACAGTTGCTGAAATATTAAACGTTTCGCGGATTAAGCGCATTTTAATCCTTATTATCCGTATACATATGTGTATTTACATATGGTATCTCCGGAAACATATGTATTTGAACAGCTAGTCAAACAATGAAGGAACAATGACGTCGTCGCCGTGGTGGTTGTGGTTGTGGTTGTCTGATGTTAAAGAGAAAAGACCCACCGCGCGCGATTTAAGTCAGCCATTCAGCTATTAAATGTTATTGCCGTGGTGCACGTCACCACCATTGTTAAAAGTCGTTCCTTTTGAATTATAATAGGCGGGTAGACGCGGTTTGGGTACGTGTGTATGCTCCCTTGCACGACGATGGTATAAAATGGCCCTAGACCATGTATGTGTGTATGTATGTAGGTAGGTAAACTAATCGTAAGACCGTGGCTCGCGAACACACAATACAAAGAAAGTTACCACAGTGCAGTGTTTAATTATTACGCATACAAATGCGCCGATTAAACGCTTCTATATGCGACAGCGAACGGTGTTTACGATCCTCCATCGGCGTATAAATAAACGTTAGAGTTTATGAAAAAACAAGGAAAAAGGAATGCCAACTTAATTGTTCTTCCTTCTTTTTATTCCCGCAATCGAAACAACAATAACTTTCATGATATCAGCATATTCCTTAAGTTTTCAAGTTTTTCCAACCACAAGGGTAGGTACCTACCATCCCGGAAAAGTGCTTAACGTTTCAAGAGTTCATGGGAAAAATAATACAACGAATAACCTGTAGGTACTATTATTGTTGGCTATAATTTTACCTAATATAGCAACATGTCCATTTAGGTGGTGTCCTTTTGTGAGCCCCCGATAAATCAATTTGAAGATTACAACATTAATTTTTCGAGTCCGTAAAAAAAGGTGACCACATATAAAATCTATCGTTCAAAAGTATAATGGGTACCCGTCCCTTTTTAATGCACCGACAGATCGAAAACACTATAAGGCCCATGGTGTACACACAAACACACATATGCAGACGAGAAAAGCATTTATTTTAGTGCTGACAGTGTTGATTCCAAAGAGATAGAGAGAATGCCACACAACTCGCCTCTCCGGGGCGTCCGGTCCGACCGTTCACCATGTTCATGATATCCTTTAGTTCGGGCTTCGTTAAGGCCCAAAATGGCCCCCGAGGACGATACGATGACCTCCCATCTTAGCATTTAATGCAGGTATTTACATGACACACAGGTGAGGCTCAGTCAAAACACGGCGGCTTTGAACGCGCCGCCCTTTTGTTGCCCGACTCCGAAGATATTTTTCCTAATTTCCAACGATTGTACGTCAGGACTCCTCGGGACCACCGTCGCTTCCTCTCGTCCCATTCCCACCGACCGACAAAGTTGAACATTAAAACATAATGGGCACAGGCACTGTGCAAAAATATTCCATACATAAAATGAATAATTGAACCAACAGTTTATTCTTCCTGCAAAATGACCTATAAATTTTGGGTCTCATCTCAGTAATAGAGTGTTTGCTCTTTGTAATAAGATAACTAAGAACTTCTGTAACTATCTTATTCGCGTCTTTTTATACCTAATAGATCTGTCTGTTGAATTTTCAATCGGAATCTTTATGATTTTTATTATAGGTATCTAATTGGTTGAGTTTAAGTAAAAGCTGAGATAAAATTTCAACATTCGTCTATAAAACTCGAGTGTTCAAACATTTATTAGAGGTTAGGGTCGTACATACTTAATACCTTCGCACATTGTTAGCTCTTCTCCGTCCTGCTATCGAGAAAAATAAATTTTGAATGTCATCAAGACGGGTAGTACATAGTTAAGCATGCGCACGCACCTAAAACAAGCGCGCAAAGGATTGTGGTACATCTTAAGATACAAACAGTTCTAGAAACATTGACCTTACTTACTTATATGTTAGAATTCTTCGTTAGTAACCTGATATTTTCAATTAACACTTATTAATTTAATTCAAATCTACAACAACGTGTTCCCAGTAGGTACGGGTATAAATATATTAAGTAAAATAAAACTATTTTGTGTAGTTTCTAATAAGAAAATCCACAATTGTCTAATAAATTCATTTCGAGAAAAAGAAAACGTGTAGGTATTACAAATTCTCCCCTGATTGCAAGACATTTAAATTTACTTTTTCCTGGTGCAATTGTTTCAAAATTACCAAATTACTCGGATTAATGAATTTTTCTTTACATTTCCATTTATTGTACAATACTCGAAACAAAGTTTCTCATTTTAATGTAACACTTTTCTAATTAAGTAGGTACCTCATTGTAAATTAGAAAATTTCGAAACAATTACCAAATAATTTCCATTCTAAAGTACTTGGTCTTACGCACTCTTTAACCATCAAAAACTGTTGTTGGTTTGGCAAAAACACTGTTGCGTGCAAATTGTAGATATTTACTTATTGCTAATAATACAGATTAGGTACCTACTTTAGTTCTTGCGTAAACCACATCTGATTCTAAAATAATTAATACTAGATACCTGCCTTAAATAAATCATAATGTGAAAAAGGTATTTTCCCGAAACATTAAGAAACAATCGATTTCTTCACAGTAATTATTATCCAACACAACTTACGCGACTAACTTTTTCTTTTATTACCTAAACTTTGCTTGTTATTATTACACTACAGTTGACTTTAAATAACTCAAACCTAAAACCAAAATCATCAACAAGACGACAATTTCTTCTATGCATAATAGTACGTAGTATCAGGACCCAATGTTTTTGGTGTCTTGGCGTTGCATAGAAAGTTGTAGTCATCAACTGATTAAACAAGATGACAATTTTTTCGACACATAATACTTAGTAGAAGTTTACTATCAGGAGTAATTTTTCCTGCAGGACAATTGCCCTTAAATATTTTCTGCCAATAATGTTTTTTTCTGTCTTACACTTAGTTAATTGTTGTGCATTACCTTACCTTTTGGTTCAATCAAGAAAGCAATTTTTACGTCAATTTTACACACAGTAACTAAATAACGTTGTAAATTCATATTTAATGCTCCATACAGGGACGACGTGCGGTAAATAAACTGTAATGTTCAAACAAGCAGTTCAATGAAATATGGGCTGTAAATCGCGTTGAGTGCAAAATAAAAATGTTAACGAAACATAAACTCTCAGCTTTATGCCTTTGGTCAACATCGCATAATCTTAAGACTGTTTTGTGTATAAAGTCGTTTATTTTACCTTATTTATTATTTCTTTTTGTTTTCCTGTATTCAATACCTAGCTGTTTAGAATTACCTTCTACTGCAGCCATTTTTTTTACAAAATAAATCACCTATCAGATTAATATTACTACTTGCAGAATTTTTATTCAATAAGGTCCTGTTGTATTATCTCAAAGCTTATTAGTTTTTAGTTTTTTAAAACACTTTTTTTCTCATGAATAGGTCCATTTTATGGCTCCCTATATATTTTGGTAAAGGTAGGCAGGTATTTATCAGTGTCATAACCAAACGTCTATTTTTTTTTTAAGTCAGGCAACACTTTAAATTGCCTTATTTAGAACAAAGAAGTAGTATTTAGAGGTAGGCAAGGAAATAAATAACCCCCACAAGGCTGGGTAATATCCAGACCACCCCTCATTCCATCCTAATTATATACTCTCTCCTAAGTTTCACTAATTATCCTCCCGGAACGGAAACAACTACACCTCCTTCCTTAATGACGATTTTGTGGGCCATAATAAAATAAATTTTTCTTAATTATATACCCAAGTATTACCTACGTAACTCTATTCGGCTTTGAACATTTATTTAACCACAAGGTTTTATTGTTTTAATATGGAAATTAGATTATTACTTGAAGATAAAAGTACCTACCTATCAAGACTTCTGATGAATATTTTATTAATTAATATAATTTGCTTTTATCCAACCTAATTTGACGACTCCTCAACACGAAGTACAATTTGCTATCTATTTTTGTTTGTATATTGTATAAATTGAAAGAGCTTTTTATCTTAATCAAAAATCGAGAATTGTCATTAGTTATAATCTGATAATAAACTAGTTGACTAAATAAATGAGTCCTTAAAACATGAAATTAAACAGAAATATTTCTTGCGTTTTGAGGATCTGCTAATATGCCAGTTTTAACGAAACAGGAGGGGGTAGATATTAAAATTAAGAATACAACAAAATTGACATTTGTTGTCATTCTTTGAACTTAATTTATTTGTATCTACATGTACTGGGAACAATTTGCTGTAGATTTGAATTAAATTACGTAAGGAAATGCGCATTTAAAAAGAATATTCAGTTAATTAAGAAGGTTACTAACGAAGAATTGAAAGATACATGTAAGTAAGGTCAATGTTTCTAGAAATGTTTGTACTTTAAGATGTACCACAATCCCTTGCGCGTTTATTTGAGGTTCGTGCGCATGCTTAACTGTGTGCCTACTACCCGTCTTGATGACATTCAAAATTCAATTTCTCGACAGTCGGGCGGAGAGGAGCTAAATCTTCCCGTGGTACCTACTAGTGATGTGCCGGATATCCGTATCCGTATCCGCGGATATCCGAGGGAGAAGAGAGGTCCGTATCCGTTAGTTTTTGGCGGATCTTTTACGGATTTTTTACCTTATTAATTTTAAATTTGTAGATGAAATATATATATTGTGCCGATCAATACAGATTTAGGCAGTACTGTGTGTATAGATGAGTGCGTGGCGGGTTATTGCCGACAAAAGCGGCAATAAATAAAGCAAAAAATAAATATTAAGAGGGATGCCGCCTGCCACATGGTTCACCAAGGACAGAACGCACACGACGGCTGAAGAAGACGGTCGTCTTAAATTGATTAGACGCGACCAGATTATTTTAGTTTTAAAATTATTGTGATATTAATATTGCATTATTGGATTTGATGGTGTTTTGTAGACATTTTTCTTAACTGATATACCAAACACAAACGTTATCTGTGCTGCCCAGTGTCACACTAAACTATACGCGGCGGTAAATATTGCACATGGATCTTTGCAAAGAGACAATCTATTATAAAAGTTAGCTCTTAAAAAGTTTCATAACAGTTTGTCTCTTTAAAAAGGTCGATGTACCTACAATATTTATCATCGCGTACTCTAAGAAAGTAAAGATCCGTATCCGTATCCGTATTCGCGGATCTTGAGACCAAATATCCGTTTTCAGATCCGTATCCGCGGATATACAATTTTAGCGATCCGGCACATCACTAGTACCTACTGGCTATAACCCGGTATAAAACAAAATCAATATGTTTTGTAAGGACTTTGAATGGTCAATTAGTAATTTCAGTAACGAAACTTACGACAGTTACGTTTAAAAATTCTAAAAAATTGTGATGAAGAATAAAATCCTTTGCTATCTTAAGACTTATTACAATTTATGGGTCATTTTGCTGGAAGAATAAATTGTGGGAAAGTACTAATATCTATAGGCGATTTTTTACACTTTATTTACACCTATCTACGTTAAAAAAAATATGACAATTCGTTTAAATTAAAACCATGAAGAATTGTTAGGACTCGTATACCTGATGAGTATAAATTAGTCAGAAATAGAGAAAAGGGGGAGTGGGGATGATGAGGAGGTGGAAATGTGGCGAATATTGAGTACATACATGTATAGGAATAAACGTATGGCGTTGTACAATGGGTCTCGGGGAAATTTATGCGTTTACTGCGAAGCGTTTGCGCCTTTGTTTGTAGTCTGTTCTGGTGAAGATAACAGACCCGTAAAGTTGCTTTCGAAATTCCCGTCCGAGGCCACCGTAATATACTGTTGGAAGCCCATCTCGCCGGAACAAATTGCCTACGATAAGCGTCGGATCTTTTTGTCCCGAAAACGTCTTCAGTGTCCTTTGGTTGCCGAGAGACGACCAGCAGCATCGGCAGGACAAGTCTGTCGGTCGGTTGGCTGGCTGGCTGGCGTATCCAGTTCCTAAAAACACTTAATTTATAGCTACTTGAGCTTCCTTTACCGATGCGAACATAGATAGGGTAACGACGGTGTGGTGTGTGTGTGTGTGTGTATGCGTTCCTCGAACGTGGACACCTTTTCTAAAAAATGGCGGTCCCTTTCTGGAATCTCGTACACGGGTTCGTCCTTTTTCACTGTCTACGCGGTCCATTGTCGAGCCACAGTGATATATGTGGAATTATTTTTTGATGACCGCTCGAGTTACGGGAATTTAGAAGCGATTGTCTAACACTAGACAAGGATAACACAACATTTTATGAAAACCCTTTATCTTACCACCACAACCGATAGATACACAAGACGTGTAACATTTTTTTAATTTGTCTTCTCAGGACTAATCTGAATCTGATAAAAAATTAAATGCCTCTAGCTCATTATTCTAAATACAGATAACTCGAAGAGACAAAGTCTTTAAAGTACTTTTGGTGGAAAATAATCTTCGAAACTGAACCGCCTCACTGCCTACATCATTTAGGGATTCCCCCAGAAAATTCGAGGTGTAAATTACATGAAGATATTTTTTACAGTTGAAGCTATTGCCAACTAAATTATTTATTTCGAATTATCGGGTGATGGAATTTCTCAAAAGTTAACATATTTTCAAGACATACCGACTCGTTCTTCAAAAGTAATGTCCTTGTAAATATTATTAATTTACAACTTTCAACGATCTCTTTAATTTTCTTTGTAAAAACATTATTTTTTTTTTTTAATCATGCACTTTCCTGCCATTTTGTGATATTTTACGAAGCCTAAAAGTGTTAATAGTTTTCAGCTCTCTGGGTAATTGTAATTACCATGTGCATGCTGCATGCAACGTAGGTAAGCCAGGAATGAGTATAATCGTCGTTATAAATATCAACCTTTGCAAAACTGCATACAGATACTCTAATAACGAGAAGGCATTTAATCGTTTCATTTACATATACATATATTTATGCATTATAAGTACGTGGAAAATTGATACATATAATTTAGGAAAATTCAAAGGCCTTACTTTTCAGTTGAAAATGTCTATGATTAGTGGCATGAACATTATGCATTTATTACCTATACTAAGTGTCTTATGCATACTAGTAGTATGTATGTAGCAATGTGTGCAGGCATCGGGCATCTACTTAACCAGCAAATAACAGGCTGATTGACACACAGGAGCAATTGCAGTTATTATCCGGCATTTACCTCCACACCTGATTCGTTCGATGCTATTTATTTTGCTGCTTCACTTACACGTCATTTCAACGTTTGTAATGACATAATAATATGCAAACGAGCCATTAAATATCGATCTTCAATAATTGGGAGTAAATGGAATAAAAGGTCCTTGCTCAGAGTTGGGCAGAGATTCAGTGCTTCAATATGTGCTTCCAGTCCTTTCACGGTTTATATATAACGAGCACTTTTCTTGAAGTATTTGAAGTTTTTTTATTTAATTCAAGCCCATATGGAATTCTTATGTGTTTGAAGTGCTTTAAGTTTTATTCAATTATTTTTGGTATATTTAAAGCCCTTTCTGTTTAATCCAAGTCCTCATAGAGTGCTGGAAGTCCCTTTTAATGTATTAGTAGTCCTTTAGTATAACTCAAGACCTTATAAAATGTTCGAAGTCCTTTTCACAAGTCCTTCAATCATTTTTGGTATATTTAAAGACTTTTTGGTTTAACCAAAGCCCATAGAGTGCTCAAAGCCTATTCACAAGTTCCTCAAGCCTTTTGATGTATTTTCAGCCCTTTTGGATGAACTGAAGCCCTTCTAGAGTGCTCGAAGTCCCTATTGGATGTATTTGTGTAGTCCTTTAGTATAATTCAATACCTTATAGAGTATTCGAAGCCCCCTAACTTTTAAAGATAAAGACCTTTCGGTTTCACCCAAAATCCTCACGGAGTGCTTAAAGCTTCTTTTGATGTGTTGAAGTCCTTTGATTTAATTCAAGCCCCCATGGAGTGATTAAAGTCCTTTTTGTAAGTGCTCCAAAGCTTTAATCGAATTTGATCCTCTTTAAGTTTAATTGAAGCATTAATTGTATAGATACCTAAAACCCTTTCCACAAGTTCTTAGTGCTCCGGACTTAACTTTTTTGATTTTAAGATGAAATTTGGACGTCAGAGATCAAAGCACCTCAAGTAAGGGCTTCGGGCTTCTGATGAGAGTTTTGCCTGGCCCTGGGAGTTTTTGTGTTTTTACGATTAGCTTTTTGATTTAGTTCAAGTCCATATAGAATTCTCAATGTTTCTTTTGATGTGTTTGAAGTGCTTTGGTTTTATTCAAGTCTTCATAGAGTGCTCAAAGCTCTATTCACAAGTTCTTTAAACCTTTTGATGTATTTGCAGATCCTTTGGGTTAACTAAAGCTCTTATAGAATTGTCGAAGTCCTTTTCACAAATGCTTCAATTATTTTTGGTATATTTAAAGCCCTTTCTGTTTAATCCAATTCCTCATAGAGTGCTGGAAGCCCCTTTTGATGTATTTGTAGTCCTTTAGTATAATTCAAGACCTTATAAAGTATTCAAAGCCCCCTAACTTTTAAAGATAAAGACCTTTCGGTTTCACCCAAGTCCTCACGGAGTGCCTAAAGCTTCTTTTGATGTGTTGAAGTCCTTTGATTTAATTCAAGCCCCCATGGAGTGATTAAAGTCCTTTTTGTAAGTGCTCCAAAGCTTTAATCGAATTTGATCCTCTTTTAGTTTAATTCAAGCATTCGTTGTATACCTAAAACCCTATCCACAAGTTCTTAGTGCTTCGCACTTAAGTTTTTTGATTTTAAGATGAAATTTGGACGTCAGGGTTCAAAGCACCTCAAGTAAGCGCTTTGGGCTTCTGATGAGAGTTTTGTGTTTTTACCAATAGTTTTTTGATTTAGTTCAAGTCCATATAGAATTCTCAATGTTTCTTTTGATGTGTTTGAAGTGCTTTGGTTTTATTCAAGTCTTCATAGAGTGCTCAAAGCTCTATTCACAAGTTCTTTAAACCTTTTGATGTATTTGCAGATCCTTTGGGTTAACTAAAGCTCTTATAGAATTGTCGAAGTCCTTTTCACAAATGCTTCAATTATTTTTGGTGTATTTAAAGCCCTTTCTGTTTAATCCAATTCCTCATAGAGTGCTGGAAGCCCCTTTTGATGTATTTGTAGTCCTTTAGTATAATTCAAGACCTTATAAAAGTATTCGAAGCCCCCTAACTTTTAAAGATAAAGACCTTTCGGTTTCACCCAAGTCCTCACGGAGTGCCTAAAGCTTCTTTTGATGTGTTGAAGTCCTTTGATTTAATTCAAGCCCCCATGGAGTGATTAAAGTCCTTTTTGTAAGTGCTCCAAAGCTTTAATCGAATTTGATCCTCTTTTAGTTTAATTCAAGCATTCGTTGTATACCTAAAACCCTTTCCACAAGTTCTTAGTGCTTCGGACTTAACTTTTTTGATTTTAAGATGAAATTTGGACGTCAGAGATCAAAGCACCTCAAGTAAGCGCTTTGGGCTTCTGATGAGAGTTTTGTGTTTTTACCAATAGTTTTTTGATTTAGTTCAAGTCCATATAGAATTCTCAATGTTTCTTTTGATGTGTTTGAAGTGCTTTGGTTTTATTCAAGTCTTCATAGAGTGCTCAAAGCTCTATTCACAAGTTCTTTAAACCTTTTGATGTATTTGCAGATCCTTTGGGTTAACTAAAGCTCTTATAGAATTGTCGAAGTCCTTTTCACAAATGCTTCAATTATTTTTGGTGTATTTAAAGCCCTTTCTGTTTAATCCAATTCCTCATAGAGTGCTGGAAGCCCCTTTTGATGTATTTGTAGTCCTTTAGTATAATTCAAGACCTTATAAAGTATTCAAAGCCCCCTAACTTTTAAAGATAAAGACCTTTCGGTTTCACCCAAGTCCTCACGGAGTGCCTAAAGCTTCTTTTGATGTGTTGAAGTCCTTTGATTTAATTCAAGCCCCCATGGAGTGATTAAAGTCCTTTTTGTAAGTGCTCCAAAGCTTTAATCGAATTTGATCCTCTTTAAGTTTAATTGAAGCATTAATTGTATAGATACCTAAAACCCTTTCCACAAGTTCTTAGTGCTTCGGACTTAACTTTTTTGATTTTAAGATGAAATTTGGACGTGAGGGATCAAAGCAGTACAGTAAGGGCTTCGGGCTTCTGATGAGAGTTCTTGTGTTTTTACCAATTCAACGTAAAGGTTTCATGATTAAGTTAATGGTAATTTGAGCAAAAGAAAGCAATGCCTAACTTGACAAACTTTCGGTAATTATTATTATTAAAACCGAATACAAAAATTTGGAATTGTTATTTATACCTATAGGTAACGTGGTAATTGTTACGATATGGATAAACCAATTACTAAATATGTAGAAAGCACAGCTTCAATGCTGACCGCAGTTAAGTGACAAAGGAGCGCCAGAAAGTCCCCATCAAAAAGCCAACGCACAATCCAACTTTCGCTTCATGTTCTTTATCTATGGTTGGATGTAATGAATGGTTTCCTTCAAAACATACTATGTAGGTATCTTTCCCAAAGCAAATATAAATTAGACAAGAGGTGCGTACGCCAAAGTCGAAAGAAAAGGCGCTACAGGTAACAACTATACATAGTATTTATGTGCAGTTTACCGACAAACGTGTACCGCCCTTTTAGTTCATAGCCATCAAAAAGTCAAAGGACGACGACGCGTCAGCTGCCCTGGGTGGCATGCAAACTCCTTGTACCGTAAATATGTTCGTTGAGTTAGTTTCACCTCGATTTTGAAAAATTAAAAGGCGAAAACTGTCAATAACGGTTTGCTAAAAGGACTCAATAGCAGCGGCACATCCTCAAAAGGTGGACCGACGAATTGTAAGAGGATTAGTTTGCTTTGACAGTTGCGGTAAACAAGGTTAAATAATTGTAAAGCTACCCATGTAAACATATATCATTACATTGTTGCGACAGGTAAACTATTTATGTTGGTACACAAAGGTGCGCAACTAACCAACAACGTGTCTATCCCCGATGGTATCTATTTTGATGGGCTCTTTTGTGCAAACTGACCGTGATGGACGAATTTCTGAAACCAAGGCCGCATACTCTTGGCCCATTTATCTCCGGAACTGGGGAATGGTACAACTGGGCTTTCAAGAGCTTTCTTGTAGCCTTTGTTCCACTTTTATTGTTTCATCCTTTTGACATACTTTGTCAAAGAAGAAATTAGGCCAAGTACAAGTTTCACTTTTTTAAGCGCCGAAAGTTACTACATTTACTTTTTATTTTTTGACCATAATAAATACGTAGAGGGTCACGAATTTTGAAAGGCGCAACAAAACAAATTAAAAAATGCCCATTGTAGATTTTAATTTGATGATCCATGTGACTACATTTCATTCATTCATTCATTATCCGGATTGTGTTAAGTAATCTGTCAGATAATTTGTTAACTAATTATTGTAATTAAACGATTCATAATTAACTCATTGATTGGTAGATTGATATATCATACACCTTAATTAAACACAGATTTACATAAGTGAAGTTTTTTAATAATAATCGTTACATAATTATAATTAAAAAAACGATAATAAATGAATAAATTATTACATGCATTTATAATAAAGTTCCTCTTATCTATGTCTTTATCTAAATGAAATGTTGATTTAAATAAGGTTTATTATACCTTAGTAGAAAACAGGAAATCGATTTATTAATGCTTTTGTATTTTCACATGAAATATCTTTGGCAAGTCACGTTTAAAACTCGTATTTTACGGTATGGGCCCCATCATGTAGATAATTGATTACAAGAGGAATATCGTGTTGTCGCAATTTATTAAAAAAAAAAAACACCGTGCCAAACAGATCGGTCGTTTTGACAGAAAGCGGTGTGATTTTTATGCTCTACTGATGATGATAAAAAAAAATTTCTTGCCGAAACTTTTGTATGAACTTCTGGTGTCTCTTATAAGTAGCAATAAATTAACATCAGTTTTGGAATGAGAATTTGCTGTAGTAAGTAAATGTCGTTTATACATTTTTATGAACACTTAAGAGTTGTTAATAAGGGCTCACACATGGGAATTATCCCCTAATTGTCCAGTCGATCTTAAAAGTGGAATGTTTTCTTCAAATTTAAATCAGACAATTCTTACTCTTATTCTTACATAAAAAAGAATCATCAAAATCAGTTCTTACTAGGCAAAGAACTTTGCGAAACATACCCATGAAAAAAATAAAAATGAATGAGAACCCCTACACGCTTTAAGTTTATTAAAAACATGCGGAAAGAATATTATTTGAACAATCGAGTTTTGTACACATTTGTTGAATATTCCGGATTTCTTTTAATGAGAACAAGATCTTTACACAAAATATTTCAATTTCACTTTATATGTTTATACATGTACTGGAAACATATCAGACTACTAACGAAGAATTCTAAGATACAAGTCAGTAAGATCAATGTTTTTACAACTGTTTGTATCTGATGATGTACCAGAATCCTTTGCGCGGTTGCTTTAGGTTCGTGCGCATGCTTAACTATGTACTACCCGTCTTGACAACATTCAAATTTTATTTTTCTCGATATTAGGTCGGAAAAGAACTAACAATATGCGAAGGTATTAAGTATGCACGAGCCCTAATCACTAATAAATGTTTGAACATTTGAGTTTTGTAGACATTTGTTGCATTTCCGGATTTCTTTTGATGAGAACAAAATGTTTACACAAAATATTTCAATTTCACTTTATATGTTTATACATGTACTGGAAACATATCAGACTACTAACGAAGAATTCTAAGATACAAGTAAGTAAGATCAATGTTTCTAGAACTGTTTGTATCTTATGATGTACCACAATCCTTTGCGCGGTTACTTTAGGTTCGTGCGCATGCTTAACTATGTACTACCCGTCTTGACAACATTCAAATTTTATTTTTCTCGATATTAGGTCGGAAAAGAACTAACAATATGCGAAGGTATTAAGTATGCACGAGCCCTAATCACTAATAAATGTTTGAACATTTGAGTTTTGTAGACATTTGTTGCATTTCCGGATTTCTTTTGATGAGAACAAAATGTTTACACCCTTATTAAGTCAATTAATTCAGATAAAATCCCCATAAATAAAATTGTAAAATACTACATTAGATTTTTGATAAGTCTTCTTTGAATATGTTCTACCCCCCCAAATACCCACTACAATAAATACAATTAAATCGACATTCCAATTGTTATGAAGTCGTTTTAGAATAAGAAAAATTTTCATATTTGAGCTTATTCTATCCCCTACGTTCCAAATTTAGTCCTGTGTTAATTTGTGACCCTAAAGTGTATAAAATTTACTTATAGATACTTGTTAAAAATAAAAAGGTTCCAGACGAACTGTAACCCTCTTAGATATCCTATTGATTCAATTTTGCTAATAATAAAAAGACAGTCTAATACTGTACAACCATAATGTTCTCCCATTTTGCCATTTCTGAACGATTCGCACCCCTTACATAATATATAATACATATTGTGCGAGTTTATTGAGCGCACCCTTGCACCCCAACAGCGCTCCCCAGTAGCACACAAAACTGTACATCCAAGTAACATGTCCGGTAATGAATTGTGATTGTTCCGCTTGCTCAAAACCTCAAAGCTTATTTACCATAGATAGATAGTCGAGTTGGTTGGGAGCTTTTTATCCACGAACTCACATTGCAAATCTATATACCTACACATACAATTAGCGGATTAACTGCGCACACACAGTGACAGATATATAAGGCGGATGTTTCTGGGGCGGGGGGTATAAAGATAGTAGACACAGTGTATCAATACGAGTGACAGTTGAACAAATCGTTGCACCACCAATCACGTTGCCGCATCTGACATGACGAGAACATCTGCTCTTATTTTATCATACATAGGGACTGACTGACGTATCGCCTTAATAATACATAATACACAACAATATAAGGATATAGATATAGACAGAAACGTCGCGTCGCGTCGGTCGCATCGTTATGTATGTTTTATACCTACATATACTTTGTAATATTCCTTTTCTCATCAAGTTTGTTTCATTATTATGTTCGTTAAAACCATCATCCCTGCGGCGTATACTTTTGCCCACAGATGGTCCTCTTGTTCGTGACGCTTTTATGATTTGTGTAGGTACAGGGGTAAAAACACGATGGCCGAACGCTAAAGGTCCAATCAATTTAGTCGAAAAATAAAGGCGTACTTATAATGATTTTAAAAAATTTTGTTTGACAAAGTTTTTAATGAGTTTAAAAACTAAAACAAAGATTCAATATGACAATAAATTAAATCACTGCGTTATAGTGCATTCAAGTGATATAATTAATTTTAAGGTCTTAATTATTTTGTAAATAAATTAAATTGATTTCTGGAACTAAGGGAGGATCATGGATCATTTAACTTACCTATCAAACTTCGATAACTTAAATTACCATGTGATGCAAAAGAACTTCGAGGTATCGACACTTATTGAGAGTAATTGAATAATCACACTAATATTATAAAGGGGAAATTTTGTGTGTGTGAGTGTGTATGTTTGTTACTTCTTCACGTCTAAACGGCTGGACCGATTTTAATAAAATTTGGTTAGGAGTTAGCTGACATCCTGGATTAACACATAGGCTACGTTTTACTGCGGGAAAATATCTTATTCCCATGGGAAAATCGATGAAAATGAATTCGCGGAATATTATAAATGCGAAAGTAACTCTGTCTGTATGCTACACAATCTCGCCTAAAATTTACTGAACCGATTTAAATGAAATTTGGTACAGAGATAGTCTAGAGCCTGAGAAAGAACATAGGCTATCTTTTAATGCGAAAAACGGATTGTAAGGGGTTGAAATAGGAAATTTTGTGCGGAAATTCCGTAATTTTTAAAGATTTTTTGGCTTTTGATTAGATATAAATAAATACGACATTCAATGTTTGTAAAAATTTTACCCTAAAGGGGATAAAATTAGCCGATGAAAGTTTTTGTGTAATGACGTCGTCCAAAAAGCTTACGGCCCAGAAAATTAAAATATTAAGTGTAAAAAGTTATAGAGGTTTTGTTTATTTGGACCAATAAAAGTAGTTGAATACTAAGCTATATAAACTATTTTAAACTATAATTAAACTATATTAATCTATAATATTATAAATGCGAAAGTAACTCTGTCTGTCTGTGTGTTACGCAATAACGCCGAAACTACTGAACCGATTTAAATGAAATTTGGTACAGAGATAGTCTAGAGCCTGAGAAAGGACATAGGCTACTTTTTAATGCGAAAAAAGGGTTGTAAGGGGTTGAAATAGGAAATTTTGTGCGAAAATTCCGTCATTTTTTTTAGTATGAAAAGATTACTACAACGTGTATCATCATGAATAAACAGGCAATTTTCAATTTAACACCCAGTTACTATAAGTAGTAGGTATATCAGTAAGTTCTTCTGAATTAATAAATATAAAAAAAAACTTAAACATTTTCGAAAGGTAGGTACATTTGGTTTACAGCAAATAGTGAAAGTTTTATTAAGGGTTGAATACTCTTGAAAAACAAATGCCGCAGATTTTTATTTAGAAAATTGTTTAATCCTTCATTGTTTAAATTTCGTTTATAAGATAAATTCGTTTTAGTACTTTACTGATCTGATGAAAGCTCGGTCGTTCTTCTACTTACAGTGGAATATGTTGTATGAAAGGACATTTGCCTGTTATCCCCGATACTGTTGCCATGGTCACAGAACATTGCTCTACTATCAGAGTCTTAATGAATAAATTCACTTAATATTTCAAGTAGGGATAACATAGGTATAATGGAATCCGAAATCCGTTTTCTCGTACTACAAAAGCAAATCCGTTTATTCACGGTGGGCCATGCATCATCATCACCACGTTCACTTATCAAGAGGGCCACGGCCGGTTACTTATTGCTCTGTTGCCGAATACTTTACAAAATTTCAAAACATCAGGCAGGAAATAGTTGGTTAGTTTGCTTGTTCAACAAATTTTATTTAATTAACTTTATACGGACTTTTATCCATTTTCATAAATCAAATAATTAACTAATTAACATAACCAAAATATTCATAGTTTTAGATTGGTAATACAATAAATTAATTAGAGCAAAAAATTACGTTACATTTTCGCAATTTCCATAGACTGGTTTAACTTATTATTTGTGAGGAATAAATCCAATACATACTGTATTGAACGATCGATCCAAATTCCAAATATTGATTGACAAATGGAAAACTAATCTAATAGATAATAATTTTGTAGTAGTCTTGGTCTTGATGTCTTGTCTTCAACTAAGTGTTGATTTTGGTCCAATTTAAATAATTAAAATTACACTATATCCTCCTAGGAGGTGCTAAATGTTCTTCAATAAATTAGTTAGTGCAGGTCTTTTTTTTTCGTATCTACATATTAGATATTATAGATAGTTTGTTTTGTTGTCTTTGTTCGTCTTATTTTTCTATAAATCAGGTATTTCGTTGTTCGGTCTGGCAACTGCGGTTTTCCATCGTGTGTTCGCGTC
Organism: Agrilus mali; assembly: GCA_029378335.1. Classification (NCBI taxonomy): domain Eukaryota; kingdom Metazoa; phylum Arthropoda; class Insecta; order Coleoptera; family Buprestidae; genus Agrilus; species Agrilus mali. The sequence continues at coordinate 2,024,183 of CM055655.1, read as the reverse complement.
AGTTTTAGCCAGAAGAAAAATCCAGGTAGGCCGTCGTCGTCGCCTTCGTCGTCGAGCGCATTAACCGAATATTGGTTTCAGAGTGCTCCTTTGAATTCCATTAATGGGGCCGATGTGCAGCTGTTACAGTTTCCATGGACCAATCAAGACCCAACTCCGACCGCGACGCCATATTGCGGACGACTTCCAGGATGATTTGTAGGGACTTCTTAGGGGCAAAATTTATAATTTGAGGTCGGCCACGTCCGTCCGTTCGTTCGTTCGTCGCCCGTCTCTTTGTTTGCAAACATCAATTTCGAAACCAAATTTGGTCCCATTTAATGACCAGCTGGACGGCCAAGATAATATTCGGCAAACAGTTTGTTTAATACTTGGGTGGGTAGGTACTTAGGTACTTATACCATTTCGGATGATGAACAGCTCAAAACAGGAAGCGTAAAGGTTTACGTAGGTAGTGTTTGTTTAAAATGTTGCAAACTAGGCTCATTATCTTCCAGCTTTAAGTCGTTAAACATTTTTTAAAACATACCTGGCTCATACAAAGAATATGATTATCTAGAAACACGCAATGATCAATAAAATGTAGTAAAAATTATTTGAGAAATTGTCTTATAATTATCTATGCCAACTCTCAACAAAATTTGAGTAGGTAGTTCTGGAGATTCAAGAAAGAAAATTTGTCCTGTAGAAATCTCGTTGATTTTGATCAAATTAGCTTGAAAATGTATTGAAATAATACACCATTATAAATCAGTAAAGACTACGTTCAAATCCACCCAAGAATTCTGGAAATCGTGCTGCAGATGTCAGAGATCCTTTTCTATTCACAAAGAACTAGGGAATCTTCATGGAAGTTCAAAATACATTTACTAAGAAATTCTAGAAAACTTTTCTCATATTTAGGTTTATTTAGGAGTTCTTAAAAATGTGTTGAGAAGATTTTGGGAAACCTGAAAATTATCATATTGTTTCCGGTCCTTTAATAATAAAAAAAATCCTCAAAATTTTCTTCAGAAATCTTGGAAATTCAAAGTCCAGTTGTGTAACATTTGTTTATGTTTTCCTTTAAACTTTTTTCCAATAGCTACTTACATATTTTCTTTGTCTAAAACTTTCCCCATTCTTATGTCCATCGAAGAGCTCTTAGTAGATGGGCTAGAGACTGCAGAATTTGGAAAATTATTATAAAATTTTAGTTTCTGTCTTTTAAGAGTGGGGAAATCCTCAGAGTTTTAAAAATTTCCTTGGAAATCCTGAAAATTCAAAATTTATCTGTACAATGTCTGTTTAGATTTTTTTTGGAAATTTACTACTATAGATGCCTTTTCCTCACATTCAAGTCCATGTTGGAGTTTACGATAGAAAGTCTAGGGACTCTGGAGAACCTGAAAATCAGCACGGAATTGTCTATAATCCTGTTCCTAATCCTTGAAGATTCAGGGAATCTTCGTGAATCTTCCTATTTTCATCAGATATCTTGGAAATTTAATATGAAATTGTGCAACACTTTATCTATACTTTTCTTTAAATTTTTTTCTCTTAATATGATAACATTTTTCGTTGGCTAAAAGTTTTCCTCACACTTATGTCCATCGAGGAGCTCTTTATATATGGGATGGAGGCCCTGAAGAATCTGAAATTATAATAAAATTTTTAGAAAATAACTTCTATCCTTCAATAATCGAGAAATCCTCAGAGTTTCGAAAATTTCCTCAGAAATCTTGAACATTCAAAATTTATCAGTACAACGTTTGTTTAGATTTTTATTTGAAGTTTACTACTATAGTTGCATTTTTGCTTTATTGAGGTTTTCCTCACATTCAAATCCATATTGGAGTTTATGATAGAATGTCTAGGGACTCCGAAGAAGCTGGAAATAAGCATGGAATTGTCCAGAATTCTTTTTTCTAATCCTTGAAGAATCAGGGAATTTTCTTGAAGATTCCTTTTTTCATCAGATATCTTGGAAATTTAATATGAAATATGTGCAACACTTTATCTATATGTACTTTTCTTTAAATTTTTTTCTCTAATATGATTACATTTTTCGTTGGCTGAAACTTTTCCTCACATTGATGTCCATCGAGGAGCTCTTAATAGATGGGATGGACGCCCTGAAGAATCTGAAATTATAATAAAATTTTTAGAAATTAACTTCTATCCTTCAATAATCGAGAAATCCTCAGAGTTTCGAAAATTTCATCAGAAATCCTGAACGTTCAAAATTTATCTGTACAGTGTCTGTTTAGATTTTTATTTGGAGTTTTCTACTATACCTATTTAGTTGCATTTTTGCTCCATTGAGGTTTTCTTCACATTCAAGTCCATGTTGGAGTTTAGGATAAAATGTCTAGGGGCTCTGAAGAACCTGGAAATTAGCATGGAATTGTCTAGAATCCTGTTTTTAATCGTTGAAGAATAAGGGAATCTTCGTGAATCTTCCTATTTTCATCAGATATCTTGGAAATTTAATGTGAAATTGTGCAACACTTTATCTATACTTTTCTTTAAATTTTTTTCTCTAATATGATTACATTTTTCGTTGGCTAAAAGTTTTCCTCACACTTATGCCCATCGAGGAGCTCTTAATAGATGGGATGGAGGCCCTGAATAAGCTGAAATTATCATAAAATTTTTAGAAATTAACTTCTATCCTTCAATAATCGAGAAATCCTCAGAGTTTCGAAAATTTCCTCAGAAATCCTGAACGTTCATAATTTATCTGTACAATGCCTGTTTAGATTTATATTTGAAGTTTTCTACTATATTTAGTTGCATTTTTGCTCCATTGAGGTTTTCCTCACATTCAAGTCCATGTTGGAGTTTATGAAAGAATGTCTAGGGACTTTGAAGAACCTGGAAATCAGCATGGAATTGTCTAGAATCCTGTTTTTAATCTTTGAAGAATCAGGGAATTTTCGTGAATATTCCTATTTTCATCAGATATTTTGGAAATTTAATATGAACTATGTGTAACACTTTATCTATACTTTTCTTTAAATTTTTTTCTCTAATATGATTACATTTTTCGTTGGCTAAAACTTTTCCTCACACTTATGTCCATCGAGGAGCTCTTAATAGATGGGATGGAGGCCCTGAAGAAGCTGAAATTATCATAAAATTTTTAGAAATTAACTTCTATATTTCAATAATCGAGAAATCCTCAAAGAGTTTCGAAAATTTCCTCAGAAATCCTGAACGTTCAAAATTTATCGGTACAATGTCTGTTTAGATTTATATTTGAAGTTTTCTACTATATTTAGTTGCTTTTTTGCTCCATTGAGGTTTTCTTCACATTCAAGTCCATGTTGGAGTTCATGATAGAATGTCTAGGGGCTATGAAGAACCTGGAAATTAGCATGGAATTGTCTAGAATCCTGTTTTTAATCTTTGAAGAACCAGGGAATTTTCGTGAATATTCCTATTTTCATCAGATATCTTGGAAATTTAATGTGAAATTGTGCAACACTTTATCTATACTTTTCTTTAAATTTTTTTCTCTAATATGATTACATTTTTCGTTGGCTAAAACTTTTCCTCACACTTATGTCCATCGAGGAGCTCTTAATAGATGGGATGGAGGCCCTGAAGACTCGAAAAATTATTATAAAATTTTTAGAAATTTACTTCTATCCTCCAATAATCGGGAAATTCTGTTTTGAAAATTTCCTCAGAAATCCTGAACATTCAAAATTTATCTGTACAATGCCTGTTTAGATTTTTATTTGAAGTTTTCTACTATATTTAGCTGCATTTTTGCTCCATTGAGGTTTTCCTCACATTCAAGTCCATGTTGGAGTTTATGATAGAAAGTTTAGGGACTCTGGAGAACCTGGAAATCAGCATGGAATTGTCTAGAATCCTGTTTTTAATCTTTGAAGAATCAGGGAATTTTCGTGAATATTCCTATTTTCATCAGATATTTTGGAAATTTAATATGATCTATGTGTAACACTTTATCTATACTTTTCTTTAAATTATTTTCTCTAATATGATTCATATTTCGTTGGCTAAAACTTTTCCTGGAGAATCTGCAAATTATCATAAAAATTTCAAAAATCATTTTCTGTCCTCCAAAAGCCAGGAAATTCTCGTTGAGGTTTTCTCTGGCTAAAACTACCCCCTTTTTGTATAATCCATTCCACCCACCACCTCCTAATAGGTATTGCAAATAGATTTTTAGGTAGGTACCTATCGTCATTTTGAAGTATAATCCTAATCTAAGGACTTTATACTTATAATATATGTGTGTAATCGTACCCACGGTGTTCCCAAGTACGCTTGATGACGATTTCCGTCCCCCTTCATGTGAAACGGGACACGTGCAAGTAACACCTCTCCCCAAAAATAATAACGCCGCATTTATTTTCGCTCGGAGTTGCGTCAGTTTTATAATAAAAGAGAGATGAAGCGTTGAATAAAGAAAAGAGCCCCCCGCTACATAATCAGGGCCAACAACTTTGTGAGGATGTAATCCATCTCTGGCTACGCCCACTTGATAATGACCCGTCATCCCTCGCGAGGTTATCTAACGTGACGTTGTATAAAACGATAAAGATTTGAGATAGGGTAAATATATTACCTACGTTAAAAAATTATAACAAAATCGAAAACATTCCTTACTAGAAAGAATGAGTATGTTTTTAAATTAATTGTTCACTGATGTTAGTTAAGTAACTCCGTCATTATCGGTATAATTTAAAAAATAATAAATGAAAACATTAATGAATTGTTTATAATTACCATGAAATATGGAGGAAACTGGTAGGTATCTATATTATTTTTTGCAAAAGATGAAGCGTCTTTTAAAATGCCTGACAATAAATAATAAATTATAATCGTGAAAGTATCTTTCATCATAAAGTCAAAAGTGTCCATGTAGGTAATCATCGTCCTTCTTTGAGCTGACAACGTTATTTTATTGCGATACATATTCATATAATATAAAATGATATATTGTAAGGTAAGAAATATGGTAAAAGGAAGTCGGTACGTACCAAGTAGCTACCTACTGCTGCTTCGTTTAATAAAATTTGCAATTAAAATGTTAGTTTTGTTTGGGTCGTTTTATAGTAAACATCGACCATCATACTGTTGGAATTACATTACAATTTTTATCTCTACAGCGCACGCAATACGTAGATATAGGTAAGGGAGATGCTGAATATTTTTTTTTGTTGTTTACTGATACCAGCACTTATATTATATATTTTGCATTTTAATCAAGGGGGTGCTGAATAATAAATAACGAGTAATGCAGCAGAATAATTGCTATCAACCTGTAGGGAATTTTATTTTTAGTTTTCTATTATGTTTTATCGCAAAATCAGAACACGTGTTGTCGTCGCCGAAAGAAAGAAAAAAGAGAAAAAAGGGAGGAAGAGGATCGAGCGTTAAATGTAATTTCGTTTTTGGTTCGAATATTAACACACAATTTCCCCCATTTGATGATAACCTCCCGGCCATAACGACGTGGAAGCACGTGTACTTTATGGCCACATTTAGGCCAAACTTCCGTCCGATATTGTTCTTTTCTAAATAGGTATTTTATTTCTTTGGTGGACGGGATATGAAAACTGCCCCACCAGATATGACGGCGGCGCGGCGTCGAGATGCTCCGCCATCTCCGTGAAGACGCCCGTCGCAATATTGTCAGCTGCGACCACCACGTAAAGCTTCGGTTTATATCCTCACATCCCACATATTATCTATAACTCATTTGGTTTATTAGTTTTCTTTACAAAAATTTGGACAGTGAAACGAAAATTTTGCTGCTATTGATGTAGGATATAAGATACCTACCCCATCAGCATCTGAAAAAAATTGGATAATATCTTAGGGGCGTTTTTGGTCCGTTATGAATTAAAAAAAAATATCATTCTAAAGTAGATTTATCTCCTTTGTAAACTTTTGGGGTTGATAAAATAATTTTACAAGAAATAATGTATTGAATCTTTCTCTCGAAATTTTCAAGGATGCAATATTTTTAATAGGGTCTTCACCCCTCCTATTAGCCACTCTTTTTAATTTTTAGTTAGTTATATTCATTATATTTGGTATTTAAAATACTCCATCAGCATCTGAAAGAAACTGGCGAACAAGGGATGGTTTTGGTCCATTATGAGTCTAAAAAATATTATTTTAAAGTAGATATTTCTCCCTTGTAAGCTTTTGGGGTTGATAAAACAATTTTAACGGATATTTTTCCAGCTGCAGTATTATACTTGACACTTGTTGGAAAAACTATTTTAAAATTCTTTTAATTTTTTTCTGCTCCACGTTCGTGTTCGTTCGTATCCTCGGGCCTTAAAGGTTGCATGATTACCTATCTAAATAACGCGATTTCTAACCATGCTTTAAATAGATATATTTATTATCTGTCCATATATATACATGTAGTAATAAGTCGAGCCGTTGGTAAGAAAAAAAAAATGGCGTCAAAAATTAATTTCCATTCGTTTTAGATAACGATGTGGGAAGTGTTTGAAGTTGTATCTAAGAGTATGTAAGAGTCGAAGAGGTCGTTAAAACGCAGCAATTACCATTAGCCAAACGTGCATGGCTCGGGGTAAGCCACAGATGAATAAGACGAAGAAGAAGTGTTCTTTAAAATTAACACTGGCCATCGGGCAGACGAGTAGAGTAGGCGCTTGTTGTAAGTAGGTAACGCTGGATTTCCGACGCACGCTAATTAGAAACGTGAAAGGAAATGAAGGTGTTAATTCTTCATAAAGTCCATTAATTTTAAACTCGTTTCGTTTGGCCGTAATTGCGCGAAGCACAGTTGAAAAATGAACCCGAACCTCTTTTGTGCTTGTTCCTTTCAGTTTAAAAGGAATAAATAAAAACCGAAAAGGTTAATGCGATGTCCGTGCAAACTTGGTACCTACCTACGTTATTATTCGTTTTATTGTCTTGCAATTGCACTTTTATACGAGTAATAATCCTGATGTAGCGAACTTATTTCATAAAATTTGCTTGATTGCAAAGTGGGTATAAAAACCAGGGTTCCAGTGGCGGAGCGCAAGGGAGAAAGCACTGGGATCAAAAGATAATATTTGTTAAACTTTCTATTACGATAGAATATATCAATAAAATTGTAATTCGATGAGCGACTAACGAACGATACAACGGTCCCCAAAATAATCTCACAGATTTTGTTATTTAGTATTTTTTGGCTTCCCATAAATAATTTTTACAGCTTGGTTTCTTTCATGTTCTTTAAAAATTAAATTTTTTTTCAAATTTTGCTACTTCTTGCTTGAAAATTTATCTACTTCAAGTCGTTTCTAGGCTTAGAAGCACTATAATTGATGTTCTTGGGGAAATGAGTGGTTTGGGGCTTGGTGAGTGCCTTACAATTTTTATTTCCAAGGGGCTTCAAGCCTAAAGCCTCTTCAAAGTGTTTGAAGTCCACTCGACTTTCTTTTTGAAGTCTTAGGATTTTAAAACGTAATTGGTTCTTCAACAATCAAAGCACTTTAGGAAGTGGTTTTTGTGCTTCACGCTTGAAAATGTTTTTCAAGTCCTACCTATTTCAACCTATTTTGGAAATAAACGATTAGAGAATTGGTAAAAGTACTTTAGGTATCATTGATATTTCCAAAGAGCTTCAATCCTAAAGCCCCCTAAAAGTGTTTGAAGTCCTTTAACTTTTCTTTTTAAAGTAAAATTCCTTAGATTTTATAATGTAATTAGGGATCCAAAGATCAAAAAGGGCTTTGCTTGTTCGTACTTACAAATGTTCTTCAAGATCTTTCAGGACTTAGAAAGCGCTGTAATTCCAGCTCTTTTTGGAAGCGAGTGCTTGGGGACTTTGTAAAAATTCTTTATTATTACTGTCTCCAAAGGGCTTCAAGCCTAAAGCATTTTCAAATTATTTTTAAGTCCTCTTATCTCACTTTTTAGAGTAAAAGGTATTTCTAAGGCCTTGGATTTTAATATGTAATTAAGGCTCCAGAGATCAAAGCACTTTAAAAAGGGACTTTACTGCTTCGTAGGTACTTGAAAATATTCTTCAAGTCCTTTCAGGGCCTAGAAGCACTGTAATTCTAGCTCTTTTGAAAAATGAATGGTTAGAGACTTTGTAAAAGTGCTTTATTTTTAGTGTTTCCAAAGGGTTTCAAGCCTAAAGCCCCGTCAAAGTATTTTGAAGTAAAAGGTATTTCTAAGGCCTAGAATTTTAAAATGTAAAGATTCAAAGATCAAAGCACTTTAAGAAAGGGCTTTGCTCCTTCGTGCTCGAAAATATTCTTCAAGTTCTTTCAGGACTTAGAAAGCGCTGTAATTCTAGCTCTTTTGGAAAATGAGCGGTTGGAGACTTTGTAAAAGTGCTTTATTTTTAGTGTTTCCAAAGGGCTTCAACCCTTAGCTCCTTCATAATGTTTTGAAGTCCTCTTACCTCACTTCTTTAAGTAAAAAGTATTTCTAAGTCTATGAATTTTAAAATGTAAAGATTCAAAGATCAAAGCACGTTAAGAAAAGGCTTTGCTCCTTCGTGCTCGAAAATATTCTTCAAGTTCTTTCAGGACTTAGAAAGCACTGTAACTCAAGCTCTTTTTAGAAGCGAGTATTTGGAGACTTTGTAAAAGTTAGTGTTTCCAAACTTCAAGCCTAAAGTCCCTTCAAAGTGTTTTGAAGTCCTCTTACCTACCTCACTTTTTGAAGTAAAAGGCTTTGGATTTTAAGATATAATTAGACCAAAGCACTTTAAATACGTAAGGGCATTGGCTTAGAGTCTCGAACTTTTGTAATATTGTACCTACTTTTATGTCCCAATTTCGATAGTTTTCTAATAGAAATTATCCCGTTATTTTTAATTTCTGATTTTGGTTTTAAATTATTCTCAAAAGAAGAATGAATTTCCATTTACTTATTAGTGTTTAAAAAAAGTTTTATATTTTTCCATTTGTGTATGTGCTTAAAATAGAGCAATTATCTTTTATTAATAGGTTCAATATATAATCAACCCATTTTACTTTTCTAAAATTAATCATTACATTGAAAATAAAAAATGTTAAGTAATCTTCACTAACGAGCGACTACCACCAAATTTTTTTTATGTTTATTCCTGCTGGTAATGTTCGCATTAGTCAAGTGTCGAGAAGTCGGAATGAAATAAAAGAAAATAACTTCGACATATGATGCATAACGAACGAACGAACTACTTATATGTAATATGTAGGTATTTGTATTATGATTTATTCCTGTTTGTATTCTCGACACCTCGAAAGTGACGCGCCCGAATACGAAATACTTAAATGCTGTGCATCGTTAAATTTCTAGTGACATGCAACAAATCCACTGACATGTAGGACGATAAACTAACAAACGGAATAACTTGTTTTATGCCCGAAATATAATCCACACCCACCCACCTGACTTATTCGTTAACGTCACTCGAAGTCTTAATAATAAGTAGGTATATTTGTGTAAATTAATAAACCAGAAAAAATTGGATGTACCTATGCCTAAATGCCATCAAATGTCTGTCTACCTAAATGCCTACCTGAACCATGTAAAATTATTTTTGTAGGTAGGTACTCCTATTATACATTAATTATAAATATTATAAGCGTGAAAAAAATTAAATGGTACACTGGTAAATATTTATTGTAATATTTCGTTTCAAAATATAACAAGACTTAATACTGTTGCTCTTATAAATTATCAATAATTATACATTAGGTGCTTGAGGGCAAATTTTTAGATTTCAAAACTAAAAATATTCATTCTAATTTTTAATTTAATTTTACTTTTTTTTGTAACCCTTATAAAATTAATAAACCATGTAATTAATAAGCCAGTTGTTGTTTATTAGTTATAAAATTTAATTAATATCAGTTTTAATAAATTATATTAAAAATATATTGAAAATTTCTTAATATAATGTATTGAAACTGAATTTAATTAAATTTTAAAACTGTTGTACAACTGGTTTACTAATTACGTATTTTTATTAATTCTATAAGGGTTATTTTTATTATAGATACGTATATGTATGTATAGAAAGAGAAAAAAGTTGTTTGCCTCCCTGATCATCAGCATCGATATGAATTTTAATTAGGTAGCATAAATAGGTACTTTTAGTTTTGAGTTTTATAAAATTTACCCTCAACATAATTATTATTTATAAAAGTAACAGAAATGTGATTTCATTTTTTTGTATTTGTTGTTGGATCTGCCACCTCGAAGCTTTTTTAAACATTAAAGTTACAAAAGCCAATGAGGTTTACAGAAACCTTTCACAGAACGTTTTAATGAACACACCTTCACATTATGCCTCGCAGAGGTCGTTATTCGTACCTCCTCTATAAACTACAATCAAAGTATTTGAAAACAACAAAATATATTTTTTAGTTAAAATAATAAATTTAAAACAATAAATAACAAACATAAGTGTTGGTGGTGTTTTCGTTTTACCAAAAAATTTCTTCTACTATTTACCGAATGCTTTATCAGTATCATTCCTTTCCAAACATTTTATTCACTGAGATAAAAATAAGGAACTTCTAAAGCGTAAACTTACATTAGATTAATTTATTTATTTATGCAAACAAATCAAATAAAGAATGGCAAAAATATGTAAGTATATTTAGAATTATTTAACTCTCTTTCCACAAACATAAACTTGCAATATATTTCTATCGTCTGCAGTATAAATAAACTTTTGAAACAGTTCCAAAGCTGTATGGGTATGAAAACAGTCCGGTACTTCCCCCACAATTGCATCGAATTCTTTGCCGACTTCAAAGTTTCCAATTTTATGGTCCAAAGCAAGCGCTAGTAAAAGGATATTAAAATATAAAAGTGTTATTTACTGTAGGAGTATTCACCCTTATTACCTTTTGCTCCCCCCATCGTAGCCAAATAAAACACGTCGTAAATATTTAAAGGATCATAGTCTTCTTTCTCGAAAGAAATATGAGTTGATACACTAATTGCTGAACGCATTACATTCATTATAGAGGTTGAGTATCCACCAGAAATATCTGTAGAAAAAAAATATGTTTTTATTTTTTCACCCCCAACAACTTTCTTTCAATAAGTCACAAAGAGTTTGTTGCCTTTTTTCTTCAACTTAACTTTCTGACTTTAAGTGGGATTTGAATGAAGAAAAAAAAATACTTTTAAGTGCCTCTGTTACTGCCATTATTTACCCCCCAGAAATTATTTTCTCTTTAACAAGTCAAAATTGTTACCTGTCCCCAGGCCTTTAGAAGTTTCCCTCAGAAATAATCTTTAATAAGTCAAAAATGTTACCTGTTCCTAAGCCTACATTAACTCCACCCTTTAAGAGTCTCTTGACGTCACACAGTCCTGACTTCAAACAAGTGTTTGAATCAGGACAATGGGCCACAGAAGTCCTCCTGTTTGCGAGCAATTCTATTTCCGAATCGGTCAAGTAAACTCCATGAGCTAAAACAGTCTTTCAAGGTGCACCAATTAATTATTTATTAATAATGTCGTAGTTTGATTTATATAGGGGTATCTATGTATATCTACCTTTTCTGTCAATAAAGAAGTCTTGTCATAAACTTCAGCGTATGATAAACCATCGAATTCATGATGGACCATTTCTATTTCGGCTTTAATTTCAGAAATGTGACTCTAAAAACAATAAAGTAATAGATTCGTGTTTCGTGTCTTTTCTCTCCGTAACCTTATACTCAGAAAATGGTAAAAACTTACTTGTATGTTTAAGTTAAACTTGTTTGCAATTTGTCCTAACTTGTTCAGGTCATTGAAGTCAAGATTTAGGGCATTTCTTGGGGTGACAATTGGTTGCACCAAGGGGCACTACAATGAAAAAATCCTCGTTTTTGATTTATTAAAATTATGTATGTATTTCGTATTTTAGATACATAATTACCTTTTTGCCAACAAGTTTTTGAACAAATTCTAGGGTATTCGAAATTGTATCTTCAGGGCTTTCTATATAATCTGCCGGTGCCAACTTGGTCATGTTTACCTTCCCTATGAAAGCCCTTTGGCCAAATTGGATCGCAGCATCCGCCAGGAATAAACTACTTTCCAAATGTAGTGTAGCAAAATAAGTAACTGTTGTGGAGCCTGCTGCAAGAGTTCGTTTCTACAATAAATTTATTATCAAATTAATACATTCTACATATTAAAAAAGAGTTCGTAACGGTTTACTTAAAAAAACTTTCTTACCACCACAGTATCATAAACGTTTTTGGCAAACTCAGCGTCGTTATATTTTTTTTCTAGGGGGTAAGTGTATGCCTGTAGCCATTCCAAAAGGGGTTTGTCGTACCCCAAGCCGGCGTTGGGGTACTGGGGTGCGTGGAAATGAGTATCCACAAATCCTGGTAAAAGAAGTTGGTTGTCGTTCAAAAGGATTTCTTCAAAAAATCCCAGTTTGTCTTTCCAGCCCTCCAGGGCACTTAAACTGTCTACAGCAATTATCTAACAATTTAATTTAATTTTCAATTTATATTTTTTACAAAACAAGGGGTAATTTGTAATGTTCCTTCAGGAGATATACATTTAAGAAAGAAATTATATATATATCTTGCATTAAGTATAGTATCAGTGACAACACTGACAACAGAGTATACATTAGGTACAATCGTCGACATATATGACATTTATTTTTTAGATATATTTATATTTACCTTTCCTTCGTCTACAACAACAAATCCTTTCTCTAAAGTTTGCACAGTAAATGGTTTATTACAATGGACAATGTTTCCAACAAACACTTTTACCTTTTCTACCATTTTTGGAATCTGCAAACATTTATTTAGTATTTTAAATTATCAACCCTGAAGACTTTAACGAAATCTAGGTTAGTTTAATTTATTAATAACAATAATACTCTAGCAATACATGGTAGTACCAAGATATAGTTACCCACTGAATTTTTTAATTTATTTATTATCTTCTACTAATAGTGAAAGGAAATTCTAACATAAATACGACATTCATTATCACTTAAACTCTACTGTTGTATCGTTGTAGGTGCAAAAATACAAACATGTGTCGAGGCACATAACATAATAAACTAATTAATAAACATAATTAATTAAAAATAGTTTCCAATGATTCTTACCTTTTTTTAAAATGTTTTTAATCGTTTTTTGACGACTTTGCTACTAACTAACTAACCATCAGTATGGGTAGATATCAGTGGCTGATAGTTATCAGTTAAAGTATGTACATGAACTAGTGTGCGATCCATTTTTATCTTCGTGGTTTATATGTTTTGCTTTTTTCTTATCAATCGGTAATACATATATAATGTTTATATATAATCTAAATCCTCATTATCTACATTAATATAAAAAAGCATCAGTTGCTGTGAGAAAAGTTTGGCAGAAAATAGTAAAAAGACACATAAGCTATAAAACTGTACATAGTTATGCTATTTTAATTTTAAAGGGGTTTAGAATTTCATAAAAATCCACAAAAAAAATTCTAAACTCAGGAAATAAAAAAAGTAAAACAATTTGTTTGTGTCCTCCCTCAATAATATAGAAATTTAATAAGCAAAACAAAGTTTGTAGGCTTTACAAATAATCACACTAATATTATTAAGGAGAAAGTTCGTGAGTGTGTTAGTGCGTATGTTTGTTACTTCTTCACGTCTAAACGGCTGGAGCGATTTTAATAAAATTTGGTATGAAATTAGCTGACATCCTGAATTAACACATAGGCTACGTTTTACTGCGGGAAAATATCCTATTCCCATGGGAAAATCGATGAAAATGAATTCGCGGAATATTATAAATGCGAAAGTAACTCTGTCTGTATGCTACACAATCTCGCCTAAAATTTACTGAACCGATTTAAATGAAATTTGCTATAGAGATATTAGATAGGTAGATATAAAGCTAGAGGCTTGAAACTTATTCTTTAGGCTTTTGATTATATATATGTAAATACGACATTTAAAGTTTGTAAAAATTTTACCATAAAGGGGGCAAAAATAAGGAATGAAAGTTTTTGTGTAATGACGTCGGCAAAAAAGCTTACGGCCCAGAAAATAAAAATATAGAAAAAAATTTTAAATGCTGCCGAAAGTCACTGTTCCACGCGGACGAAGTCGCGGGCATAGCTAGTTTAATACAATAGTTCGTTTCAAAATATAACAAAACTTAATTCTGTTGCTTCTATGTATTATAAATAATTATATATTAAGTGCATGAGGGCAAATTTTTAAATTTTAAAACTAAAAATATTCATTCTAATTTTTAATTCAATTTTAATTTTGTTCGTAACCTAACATAACCCTTATAAAATTAATAAAAACATGTTATAAATAAGCCAGTTGTTGTATATTACTTATAAAATTTAATTAATTACAGTTTTAATGAATTAAATTATCTAATAATTAAAAAACATTCGTCCAATTATTTCTACAGTTAATTAAAAATTTATTGAATACTCTTTATTAGGTATATAATTTATTGAAACTGAATTTAATTAAATTTTATAACTGTTGTACAACTGGTTTACTAATTACATACTTTTATTAATTCTATAAGGGTTTTTTTTATTATACCTACGTATGTGTATTTATAGAAATAAAAAGAAGTTGATTCCCTCCCTGATCATCAGCATCGATATGAATTTTAATTAGGTAGCATGAATAGGTACTTTTAGTTTTGAGTTTTATAAAATTTACCCTCAACATAATTATTATTTATAAAAGTAACAGAAATGTGATTTCATTTTTTTGTATTTGTTGTTGGATCTGCCACCTCGAAACTTTTTTAAACATTAAAGTTATAAAAGCCAATGAGGTTTACAGAAACCTTTCACAGAACGTTTTAATGAACACACCGTCACATTATGCCTCGCAGAGGTCGTTATTCGTACCTCCTCTATAAACTACAATCAAAGTATTTGAAAACAATAAAATATATTTTTTAGTTAAAATAATAAATTTAAAACAATAAATAACAAACATACATTTTGGTGGTGTTTTCGTTTTACCAAAAAATTTCTTCTACTATTTACCGAATTCTTTATCAGTATCATTCCTTTCCAAACATTTTATTCACTGAGATAAAAATAAGGAACTTCTAAAGCGTAAACTTACATTAGATTAATTTATTTATTTATGCAAACAAATCAAATAAAGAATGGCAAAAATATGTAAGTATATTTAGAATTATTTAACTCTCTTTCCACAAACATAAACTTGCAATATATTTCTATCGTCTGCAGTATAAATAAACTTTTGAAACAGTTCCAAAGCTGTATGGGTATGAAAACAGTCCGGTACTTCCCCCACAATTGCATCGAATTCTTTGCCGACTTCAAAGTTTCCAATTTTATGGTCCAAAGCAAGCGCTAGTAAAAGGATAGTAAAATATAAAAGTGTTATTTACTGTAGGAGTATTCACCCTTATTACCTTTTGCTCCCCCCATCGTAGCCAAATAAAACACGTCGTAAATATTTAAAGGATCATAGTCTTCTTTCTCGAAAGAAATATGAGTTGATACACTAATTGCTGAACGCATTACATTCATTATAGAGGTTGAGTATCCACCAGAAATATCTGTAGAAAAAAAATATGTTTTTATTTTTTCACCCCCAACAACTTTCTTTCAATAAGTCACAAAGAGTTTGTTGCCTTTTTTCTTCAACTTAACTTTCTGACTTTAAGTGGGATTTGAATGAAGAAAAAAAAATACTTTTAAGTGCCTCTGTTACTACCATTATTTACCCCCCAGAAATTATTTTCTCTTTAACAAGTCAAAATTGTTACCTGTCCCCAGGCCTTTAGAAGTTTCCCTCAGAAATAATCTTTAATAAGTCAAAAATGTTACCTGTTCCTAAGCCTACATTAACTCCACCCTTTAAGAGTCTCTTGACGTCACACAGTCCTGACTTCAAACAAGTGTTTGAATCAGGACAATGGGCCACAGAAGTCCTCCTGTTTGCGAGCAATTCTATTTCCGAATCGGTCAAGTAAACTCCATGAGCTAAAACAGTCTTTCAAGGTGCACCAATTAATTATTTATTAATAATGTCGTAGTTTGATTTATATAGGGGTATCTATGTATATCTACCTTTTCTGTCAATAAAGAAGTCTTGTCATAAACTTCAGCGTATGATAAACCATCGAATTCATGATGGACCATTTCTATTTCGGCTTTGTTTTCAGAAATGTGACTCTAAAAATAATAAAGTAATAGATTCGTGTTTCGTGTCTTTTCTCTCCATAACCTTACACTCAGAAAATGGTAAAAACTTACTTGTATGTTTAAGTTAAACTTGTTAGCAATTTGTCCTAACTTGTTCAGGTCATTGAGGTCAAGACTTAGGGCGAATCTTGGGGTGACAATTGGTTGCACCAAGGGGCACTACAATGAAAAAATCCTCGTTTTTGATTTATTAAAATTATGTATGTATTTCGTATTCAGATACATAATTACCTTTTTGCCAACAAGTTTTTGAACAAATTCTAGGGTATTCGAAATTGTATCTTCAGGGCTTTCTATATAATCTGCCGGTGCCAACTTGGTCATGTTTACCTTCCCTACGAAAGCTCTTTGGCCAAATTGGATCGCAGCATCCGCCAGGAATAAACTACTTTCCAAATGTAGTGTAGCAAAATAAGTAACTGCTGTGGACCCTGCTGCAAGAGTTCGTTTCTACAATGAATTTATTATCAAATTAATACATTCTACATATTAAAAAAGAGTACGTAACAGTTTACTTGAAAAATTTTTCTTACCACCACAGTATCATAAACGTTTTTGGCAAACTCAGCGTCGTTATATTTTTTTTCTAGGGGGTAAGTGTACGTCTGTAGCCATTCCAAAAGGGGTTTGTCGTACCCTAAGCCGGCGTTGGGGTACTGGGGTGCGTGGAAATGAGTATCCACAAATCCTGGTAAAAGAAGTTGGTTGTCGTTCAAAAGGATTTCTTCAAAAAATCCCAGTTTGTCTTTCCAGCCCTCCAGGGCACTTAAACTGTCTACAGCAATTATCTAACAATTTAATTTAATTTTCAATTTATATTTTTTACAAAACAAGGGGTAATTTGTAATGTTCCTTCAGGAGATATACATTTAAGAAAGAAATTATATATATATCTTGCATTAAGTATAGTATCAGTGGCAACACTGACAACAGAGTATACATTAGGTACAATCGTCGACATATATGACATTTATTTTTTAGATATATTTATATTTACCTTTCCTTCGTCTACAACAACAAATCCTTTCTCTAAAGTTTGCACAGTAAATGGTTTATTACAATGGACAATGTTTCCAACAAACACTTTTACCTTTTCTACCATTTTTGGAATCTGCAAACATTGATTTAGTATTTTAAATTATCAACCCTGAAGACTTTAACGAAATCTAGGTTAGTTTAATTTATTAATAACAATAATACTGTAGCAATTGAATACGTGGTATAGTACCGAGATATAATAATTACCTACTGTATTTTTAAATTTATTATCTTCGACTGATAGTGAAAGGAAATTCTAACATAATAAACTCTACTGTTGTATGGTAGTAGGTATAAAAATACAAACATTATTAAAATGATACGCTGTGGTCGAGTTTTTGTTCTAGACTAACTTTTATTAAGCACCAATCAATATGTGTAAGAAACACTTAAACTTTACTTAGAAAACACACAAAAACAAAACTGACACTTCTTATATATAACAGAACAACTTTTATTTTCACTCAAGTACATAAGTACATGACCAAAGAAAGACTGACTGTGTTATATCTTATGATTTCAATTTTAAGTTTTTAAAAACAACTTTTAAACTTTATTAAAATTGACTTACAAATTTATTTTACAACGATGATAATAATAATTTCAGGTACAGAGCTACATGTAGTAGGTATACTAATTCAATCAGACGTTGCGTACTCGGTCTGAGAGAATCTCACGAGACGCCCAATGCATGGCCCTTTATAGTAGGTCAGGGACAGATAAGGAGTCCAAAAGTTTGTAGTCTGGAGATATAGCACTGTCGTCGACTTTTGTTCCCGAATGCCCCAAACCGAGCCTCTCCTTTTGTTTACTGTTATTAGTCGGGAATCACATTTCCTTACACTGTACTAATCAATGTTTGCAAAATAAAACTAATAGTAAGATTATTACATATGTATATGTATATATTTACAACACTCGGCCATCCTGCATATGTCCTGTCCTCAGGACGACATGTTGAAAGAGTACAGATTACTAGGATAAGTGATATGCGTCTAGGAACCTCTTATGACAAACCATGGGGTTGTAACCTTACTCGGTTATAGGAAGCAGTATTAGTTTAGATGTATGATGCAGACTGCAAAGTGTCTAACAACTGTGACGGGTTACATACTGTTACTAGTATCGCATACTGCGATAACGATGCAACTGCATCTCACATCACGACTGTGATAGGCTCTGGGCTACATACTGCAACTGAGGTCGCATACTGTGACAGGGGTGCAAACTGCATTTTGTTATCACTACAGTGATTAGCCTCATACTGAAACAATTGTCGCATGCTGCGATGGCTATGCAAACTACATTTAGTATCACAACTGTGATGTAAATCAAGCTACGGTATTAAGTGATTTATAAAGTAAAGTATCACAACTGTGAGACTCTACAAACATTATATTTTACTAGTACATATTTGATGCCTACTCCGAATAGCACGTCAGAATTACTAAAACTCAATAGCGTAACTATATCACTCTTGTGATATGACCCACGGTTTTAGTTTATCTACCGCTACAACGGTTTTTTATTTTTTTTTTTTTTTTGCAACCTGCTCTTAAATACTCTACTATATATTCCCGTAGCTGGGTTATTTGTCCTCAGAACTATGACAACATCACCTACCTGGTATATTGTCTCCTAAGCTCGTAAACTGCCAAACCTTACCTTTACATGTCTGACCTTAATTGCTAAAGGTCAATACGGTTCAAACTTTGCTTTATTCCGCTTAATATTTTCGATTCTACAATGTTTCGTCTCTTATAGTTGTCTTGTTAGTAGTGTTGTTGAAAACACTCTGTATAGGCTTAACGTAAATGTCCCACATATTTTCTGGACGACCACCAGCTGTGGTTGCCAAACAATGCAACACGGTTCTGTTTATTCTTTCGCATTGCCCATTCGCCCTGGGCATCGCGACTTCATTAAGTACATATGTAGATACCGTAGCTATTAAACCCTCAACAGACACATTTATCTCGCATTTATTATTCACATGCACTGTTCCTTTATTAAAAGATCGTAAAGTTATTAATCCAGATTTGTTAATAGTTAATTGTAATCGCTTGGCAATTGACAGATTCAAAAAAGTGCATGAACTACCAGTATCTAACAAAGTTTATTTTATGTTTATTTATTTGCGCAGATTTAATAAACACGTTCTAATATTTTCATTGACCTTCGCACAAAGCGACGGACTCGTTTCTGACAGTATCGGAATTCCCTATACAATTTTCTCGCGTATGACCGTACTTCTTACATAGAGAGCATTTAATCTTCGGTTTACGGCATTGGCTTACGAAATGATTATCGCCACAGTTGTAACATTCTATCTCGCGTGATTGATACTGTTTGGACTTGTCACTATACACAGGGCGCGCTTGAGTAAAATCCTTTCGGGCAGAGGGGCCGTCGTTGTTTCCCGGAAAACGTTTCTCAGGAATACTCATTCTTCCTATACTACCTAAATAGTTAGATAATTCACCAATCGTTTGAAAATTTGCTGCTCTGGCCGCTAGTGCTACATTTTTATCCGGGATACCTTCAATAACACTGTCTATTAAAAAGTCCACCGGAATTTGCAAACGAAGTTTATTTAATTTGGCAATTTTCTCGAAACAATAATCACTCAGATTTTGTTCAGGATGTGGTACATAAGATGCTGCTTCAACTAATAGTCTACCGAATTTAACAGTTACGGGAAAATTGTTCAAAAGCATTTGTTTTACATTGTTCCAGTCTAGTTCTGACACTTGTACGGAATCGAACAGTTTTCGTGCATTACCCCGTAACCTACTAGTACCTAATTTCAAAGTCATTAAATCGTCCCACCCATGAAGTACTGCCAATTCATCAACTCTTCGAACCCAATCATTAATTGTCATATTTTCCAAACTTGGATTGAACTCAGGAATAACAGTTTCATCAACCGCGGCACTCGCGTACTGTTTATTACTATGTCTATTACTTACTTTTCGACTGAGGTCATTTAATTTCTTTTCCAACCTTTTAATTTTATTGCGTCTCCTGCTGTCTTCCGAGCTCGATGATGAACTTGATGGAGATCGCCTCCTCGAACTGCTTTTCCTTGAACGCCCCATAACTAATGGTCAAGGCTTTTTACGGTATCTAGTGGTGTATCCCACCGCTGCTATGTAAGAAACACTTAAACTTTACTTAGAAAACACACAAAAACAAAACTGACACTTCTTATATATAACAGAACAACTTTTATTTTCACTCAAGTACATAAGTACATGACCAAAGAAAGACTGACTGTCGTCGACTTTTGTTCCCGAATGCCCCAAACCGAGCCTCTCCTTTTGTTTACTGTTATTAGTCGGGAATCACATTTCCTTACACTGTACTAATCAATGTTTGCAAAATAAAACTAATAGTAAGATTATTACATATGTATATGTATATATTTACAACATATGAGTATATAAAAAGATAAACAAAGAATTCTTAAACAAACTAGCTCTCAGAAATGAAATCTAATATAAAAAAAAATATACAGTTCTTAACAATAATATATGGGCTAACTTTTAACAAACATGTGTTGAGGTACATAACATAAACATAATTAATTAAAAAGAGTTTCCAATGATTCTTACGTTTTTTAAAAATGTTTTTAATCCTGTCTTGACGACTTTGCTACTAACTAACTAACCATCAGTATGAGTAGATATCAGTGGCTGGTAGTTATCAGTAAAAGTAAATGAACTAGTGTGTGATCCATTTGTGTCTTCCTGGTTTATATGTTTTTCTTTTTTCTTATCAATCGGAAATACATATGTAATGTTTATATATAATTTATATCCTCATTATCTACATTAATATAAAAAAACATCAGTTGCTGTGAGAAACGTTTGGTTGCCAATTCTAAACTCAGGAAATAAAAAAGGAAAATAATTTGTTTGTATCCTCCCTTAATAATATAGAAATTTAATAAGCAAAACAAAGTTTCTAGGCTTTAAAAATAATCACACTAATATTATAAAGGCGAAAGTTTGTGAGTGTGTGAGTGTGCATGTTTGTTACTTCTTCATGTCTAAACGGCTGGAGCGATTTTAATAAAATTTGGTATGGAGTGAGCTGACACCCTGGATTAACACATAGGCTACGTTTTACTGCGGGAAAATATCTTATTCGCATGGGAAAATCGATGAAAATGAATTCGCGGAATATTATAAATGCGAAAGTAACTCTGTCTGTATGCTACACAATCTCGCCTAAAATTTACTGAACCGATTTAAATGAAATTTGGTACAGAGATAGTCTAGAGCCTGAGAAAGGACATAGGCTAAAAGGATAAAAAGGTTGTAAGGGGTTGAAATTGGAAATTTTGTGCGGAAATTCCGTAATTTTTAAAGATTTTTTAGGCTTTTGATTAGATATAAATACGACATTTAAAGTTTGTAAAATTTTTACCCTGAAGGGGGCAAAAATAAGGAATGAAAAAGAAAAAAAATTTAAATGCTACCGAAAGTCACTATTCCACGCGGACGAAGTAAATAAAAGTAGAATCAATTAGCTATTAATTTTTTTGTTAAAACGTTTCAGTGGCTTCAATGACTTAGTCATAATTTACTGGAAAATTATTGCTGCAGGTACCTACTATGATATTAAAAGTACCTACCTATAGATAGTTGTAGCATTTTCCTGACCATTGTCATTGTTAAGTACGTACGGATACGCACCTTTATCAGCACAAAACAAAGCAGGAAATTTCATGCATTTTCTTTACACCGTATTATAACATAATATAAGTATGTACCTATATAACATCGTCACGGTTACGTGTGCCAAGGACATATACGTATTGGTGATGACATACAAAAATATTACCTAAAAACACTGTTCTAAAAAACCCGGTAGGTACAGTGTTCAAAAAGTAGATGACATTCGTCCACACAGATTAACGACCCGATTACTGTGAAATTTAATAATCATCTTATATATGTCATCTGATAAGCGAGAAATCATTATTTAACAGCCATTTAAAAAGGTCGCCCTTTAAGCAATTAGAATATCTTTCATTTAAGCTCTTTGGGGAAAGGGTTTTTTGAGAATAATAACCAAGAGATCTTTAATGAACTTTTTTATTAAGTACGTACTCCTAACATTTAAAGCCATAACCATAACATACCAATGCGAGTGCAAATTATTTCTTTTTGATGTCAATTATGAACGTTCTTATCTGGATCGGTTTCAATACCACTTTCAGTTCTTCCAATGAGTTTTCGTTAGAATTGTATTCGTCTGTAGTTTCTGATGTTACCCTGGGTGAAAGTGCGTTGTATGTTTTCTCCCATAAGGTCCTTTTTTGTTCATGTCTACCCTCATAAACAGTTTGTTCAATCGTCTTCTCATCCGCACTAAAATGCAGACGTTTGTGTTCATCTAGTCCTTGATTAGCCCCCAGTGTTGTTTCTTTGATTGATGTTATTTCGAAAGATGTGAAAAGGTCCTAAAATTTTATTTGAATCATTCATAGACATATAGAAAAGAATAATATAAACAAAGAGGGTTAGAAGTTGTCAAGGGGAAGTCCTCTCGTCACAAATGTTATCATACAAAAATAACATTTATTTTTAATTTTTATAATAAGTAATTTTACTTACATTGAGGTCTACTGTTGCTTCTTTAGACCACTCAGGATGTTCGTTTATTTCGTAAACGTGTTCTAATCGAAGCAAAAAGGATGTTTCAGTCCAAGGCTCTAGGGTAAGGAGTTGAACATTTGTAGGTAGCGATTTAGTTAGTCCTTCGAACTGTAAAGTATGTTGCGCCTTGTAATCTTCGAAGGAAAGGTCGTTTGTCGAAGACAAGAATGTCCAAGCTGATAACAGTTTTCGTTGGGCGATATCTTTTTGTTGATATGCCAAACTATCACCCCCTAAACCATAATACCATCATAAAAAGTGATAAATACGATTAATTAATTAATTAAGTATATAAAAAAAATTACTCCAGTCTAAAAAACTTTTAGGGTTAATTTATTCACTGTATTAGCGTTTACTTGTTGAAACTCCATGTTAAATAAGCAATTAAAGAAAACACTTTTAAGAGTTTCAAAATTATTTTTATTGACCACAACGATCGTTTCACCACACTGTGGCTTCATCAGGTGGATGAATTACAATACATAAACTTATAATTTCAAACTTTATATATACATGTATCTACAAGTCTACTTAACCTAAAGGGTGGGGTTGCAAAGTTTTAAATTTAGTAGGGGTGAGTTATTTACTTCAATTTGGTTATTTATTAAAATTTCTAAATTATTATAATTATTGATCTCTAAACATTCTAAAAGATTCAATTTTTGACTTTTATTTGCTAAATGTAAGATTTCAAAATCATCATTAAATGAATGATTTAAATTTATTAAGTGTTCTGCATATGCAGATGTACATTCAATAAAAATAATTTTGAAACTCTTAAAAGTGTTTTCTTTAATTGCTTATTTTAGGGTTAATATAAAACTCACCACTTGTTTGGATAAAAGAACCTGAGTTTACATAATGTGACCCTCTCGCCACAAGTCCTATACCATAGGCCATTTCTTGTAAGGGTTCGCCCACACCCAGACGGTCGTCCTTTTTGGTTTCCCTGTGGAGCTTTAAAAACAATGGGCTTTATTACCTACCGTTAGGTATGGTATAACGTACATAGTAGAAATTTCTTATTATTTACCATAAGTTCAATTTCTCCATCAACTATACTGGATCCACTTTCGCCCCTGTCTGTAAGAACTCCCACTTCCAAATCGTTCACCTCGTCTCGTATCATTATTTTTGACGTGATAGGGTAATAGTTGGAGGAAATGTATTGGTCAGTGCTTAAATTCCAAGTGGGTCTGAAATCTCTCACCCTTTTCATCATTTCACGACCATTGGAGTCCGTGTAGAAAACGGAATTGGTTTTCAGATTTGTCGTGTAGCGCGTTATAACTTCTTTTCCGGGAACCTCTTCCGAAGAACTACAATATAAATGAACAGATAAGTGAGCGAATACCTAAGCCGGCGATCGATACCGGCGGAATTTTGATATTTCTCAAGAATTACAAGGTTTCCAGAAAAATTAGAGAGCATTCCACGACAATTAACACTATAGAGTTATTTTACGTACTTGGTGGGAATGGGTCCAACAATCCAATTGAACTCAACAAAATTTTCGTTCTTGTAGACGCGAATCGTTTGACTGATCCAGTCGTTAAACTTCTGGTGGATTTCAGAGACCAAATTTCCTTCGTACAGTTCCACCGTTGGTTTATCAGTAATAGGGTTGATGTCGTCATCAATTGGGTGGAACACGTAAGCTCCTGAAGCATCAACGAAATCCACAGAACCCTCGTAGTACAAAAATTGTTGCTGCATTGGTATGTAATTGCCATTCATGTTGATTCCAGTTAGAAGACCTGTGCCTTCATTGTAAGTGAACCCTGTTTGACCTTTGTAAATTTTAGTGTCACCGTTGACACTTTTAGAAATCTAAACACAAAAAAAACATTAATTCTCTACATATGTAGGTACTTAGGTAAAACAGATATCGTACATTTGATTTATTATTTTTTTGTACACCATGCGACCTTTTGTTGGTTTTGGAAACGAAGAAAGTTTTGAAACCAAGAGGAGGTAAATCCTCGGCCAAGAAAAGTAACTCGTGAGTAGCTGTGCTGTTTCTTCCAGGTATGTCAAAGACTGCCTCGGCTATGGGGACGTTTTCAGAAGGAATTGACGTTCCTAAAACCCCCAAATCATATTTAACTTTGCTACATACCAACGGTAATTTCTTGGAGTGATCTCACCTTCAGGGTCTAAAACCTGGAATTGCTCATTAACCACAGGCAGTCGAACGTAATGATCCACATGACGACTTAGAGGATTGTACACGGTCACCACAAAATTGTCCTGGGTTTCAGTAAATGAGCATTGGCTGATGTTGAAACGGCATCCATTAAAGTATTCGGTTGTAGGGTCTGAATCAGGATCATTTGACAATTTACTAAACGCAATAAAACACTTATTTAGAAATAATTAGGGATGCTTTTTTGTGTTAGGTACTTTAAAGCAGCCGATGTGGCGATCGAACACTTGTCGATTCCTTCGGACAAAATTCGGGCATAATCTTCGGCAACAACCTGCTTTTCGGTCCCGGCTACAGCATCGTGGTGTTGCAGGACTCCCATTGCTTCCCTCAGGGCATCCACATTATTCTTCGTTTCTTGATCTATGTCTGATAGGGCTGCCAGTTGCTTGCAAACCTATCTTACAAAATTAAAAAAATGATTTTGGGCATATTTTTTCACTGATGCTCTTCCTGTGGATGTACTGCTAACTGCTATCGTGATTCTGTCACAGAACATTCACAAGAAGATCATCAACTTCTTCTTCAGTTCAGTTTTTATTTTAACCTGCAAGAAGTTATTGCCAACTCTTTCGAAACGTTTCAGTGTTGGACGAGACGTATAATATCCGGTCCAGTATTTGTTTTCTTCGGAAGCATAAGGGAAAAAATCGCTCGTCTGAATCAACCATTTGAGATCCCGTTTCTCCGATTCTTCGTGAACAGCTTTCAAATAACACGATGGTGTTGAGTACAGTAAATTATATTTGAAGCCTTCACTTTGGTTCTGATTAACATACCTTAAATTGAATAGTTATGATTAAAAGTTGTGTCTTGGGGATGAAATATTTTTTGATGGAGTCCTGGTGGTAGGTAAAGTTCGATAACTTATATTTGCTTACTTAATGAGTTTGTCCAAGTTTTCAAAGGAGCTATTAGCCTTCTGATAATTGAAATCGCCTCCCATTGTAACCAACAAGTTATCGGTACGATAGACTTTGTGCATGTCTTCTACTAAGTCAAGGAAGTCTTCAACCTGAAGATTTCAAAATAAAAAAATACATTTTTTCTCTTTTTTTTCTCATGTCGAGCAGGTAGGTACCTTTTCCTTTACGTTGTATTCCCAATCGTTTTCATCCTCATCGTTTATTTCATCGTAGCACAACACCTTATCAAAACAAAATCCTGCGGGTGAGTCGTAATTATTGTATAACACGCTGGTGAATATCTCGCTGCGATTTTCTAAAAATTTTTATGTATATTGTTATCAATACAATACCTATATAAATAATTGATTTTGTATACCAAGACTAGCACTGCCTCTCCAAATAAATTCTGCCATGGACGAGTCAAATTTTTTTTGTTTATCTTGATGATCGATTCGCCCCAAAAAAACAGCATCAAAACCCAATTGTGCAAAGATCGAAGCCATTTCGTTGCTATGTCCAAAAGGATCTATTTGCCAGCCTATTTTTGGGCGACCACATTCTCCAAAAATATCGTTCAATTTTCTAGAAACATTTCAAACTTTGATACACTTCTCTGATTATTATGTTATAGGTGAAGTATGTACTTCAATCCCCAAGTAAATTGATCGATAGTTGAGTGATAATGAGTGATGGCTTCGTCGTTCATGCTCCACGCCCCTCCAATTATCTCCAATTGGCCGTTATTGATGAATTTTTTAATTAACGCCCTTCTTTCGTCGTTTTGTTCTAACCACCATTTCCACAAATAAACGGTTTCCACGTAAATAAACCTGTTCAAAAAGTAGAAATATCAAGGGCTAAGCTTTATTTTCTGCTATAGTCTACAGTACCTTCTGGAAGGGTCCTCTCCCAGGGCATCGATAACAGAATTGATAATATCCTGAACAGAAGCTTCCTGAATATAGTTATCAACTAAAATTTAATATTGTGACACTCAATTGTTTGTTTCTGTAATCTGTTGCATCATGCATAAATGATCAAGTGCTTGTTTTTTTATTTAATCGATTTACGTGGTTAACATTCACAAACAACCCTCTTATAAATGGAGGAAAATTTTTATCTCATAATCCTCTTTGTGTTTATATTTTGAGCCTTTGTTTTTAAATCTACTTGAATGTACCTACCCAGGTACTTCAGTTTTTGACATTTATTGATTAAAATTAATTAAATACATCAAGTTGTAGGTAGTTGTTTACAAGATGATGTGCATCTTCAGAACAATTTGTTTATAGTTTTGCAAGAAACATTTAAAAACAACAATTGATTATATAAGTATTTTGACTCTGTAAGGCTGTCTCAAAAATAGCACAAACATTATTGAAATCAGTTCCATCAGGTAATTCTTTTCTTATATCCAAGGCACTTAGTCGTTTAAAACGATATAAATTAAATAATCGTGCCCGTTGACATTCTTTTAAATCATTTATTACATTTATGTTTAAATAAACAAACCACAATGTGTTCGTTTTAATGGTCTAACAATAAGAAGTACTCACTGCCATAATAATATTGGTCTACGGTTTTTAACCATCCTACGTCGTCGTGAGAATGGGCCACCAGATGCACGTTTATAAATCCTTCTTTGATAGGATTGCAACTCTAAAATGTATAACCAGATGTAAAAAATTAATTAAGAGTCGTGGATATTGAAGGAGCTCACTTGGTATCCACATGAAGAACTCTCTTTCTCTATTGGTAATGATAAGATAAAAGATGTTGTCGAAAAATAAAAGAGAATTTTTGTTGGAGAAAAACACCCCATATTCTTTAGATTACGAACAAAAATAACACTAATATAATATGTATTTAGATTTGAGAATTTTTGGAAAAGAAGTTAAAATTAAATTTATCACCTGTTGTAATTTTTGGGAGAGTAATATTTTCACAATTATATACCAAAAAAAAAAAATACTAAACTTTAACAGGACCCAATCGATCCTTAAACACTAACTGAAATTAATATCAACAAATTTATAAATAAATGAGCACCCACTTGTGAAAAACGATAACTTATCTCCCAAGATGAAGTTTAAAAACAAGCAAGTGTTGTAAAAAAGAAAACATTAAAGGGCGTGATTATGTTTTTAAATTCCCTTAGGTAGCTACATTTTTTAGAAAATGTAGACGTTAAAATAGTTTATAAACAACTTATTGGTCTTATTTATCTTAAATTAAACTTAATTATGTTTTAAAATCAGTTTGACTTTATTAATGAGTGCCTAATTGAAGAATTTTCCTGTAGAATATTTTCTATTTGTTTACCTACAGGTTTTCATACGAATATTATTCTAATTTTAATGTGCAATATTTTTCTTGGCCAGAACTTAATGAATATAAAAAAAGTGTTTACTTAATTACGGATTTTTTTTACAAATGAATTACTAATCGTTTTACTGTTTTAATTAAATATTCAATTTCACTACTTTTTATGTGTTTTAATTAAATGTTCCATTACAATAAGAATGGGTAAAATTATCGAATTTTTATGTATATGTGATATAAACTAAGCAAATTGATTTTACATTTTTTAAGCAAGTCGTTTCAAAATACATTTTAATACAAAAAAAGTTGTGAAAGAGTAGGTAGTTGTTTTCAAGCTCCAAATCCAAAAGTTTTATAAAATTTTTTTTATTTATACATGTAGGATTATTATACTTAATATAATAATCATATTTTATTTATTTTCAGATCGTTAGCCGATAATCTGGGACAATAACAATGGGTCTGATTTCCTTTTTTACGTGGATTGCATTTTTACTCTGTTCCATTCAAGCTTCTGATAAGAATATCCGTAAGTTATCATAACCAATTAATTATATGCCATTAAGTTTTTGTAATACCTACACAAGATCGGTAATATTCTTTTCACTGTTTCAGCTCAACCTTTCCAAGATTTCCTCAACCTGGGACAACAACTTTCTGAAAGTGTACGAAATTTACAAAACCCTCTTGACGATTTGTTGGCAATAATAGGATCCCAAATAAATGAGCAAATAAACGCTATTAAGGCCTTAGTAATATACACAAAAATGGCCAAAGGGGTCGGTGGAACAACTGTAATCGTCTACAAAACTCCAAAATGTAAGTTCATACAAAAATAATAAAACTTATTCTAATATTAGATACTTAAACAAAAAAAATACATTAAAACTAATTCATTTTTTTAAGACGCAACGTTTAGATAAATTATTTATATAAGTCATAAATAACTACTTAATAAGAGAGTGTAAATGCAGTTTATAAAGAACGTAAATAGACTGGGCGAAGACCAGATGATTAATTTTTTGTAACAAAAGAAGTAACGCGGAACGCAAGACACCTTAACTTTTCCTCTGCAAATTAGTATCAAATGTTTGTTGTTTATTTATTTTTAAATATAATTTATTTGCAGCTGTTAAATTTCTGATAAAAAATGGCGAAACGTACATATGTACAGACGATAAAGTAAATGATGCTCCAACATGTGCCTCGAAAAATCAATTTTCTATAAAAGAAAAGGAGGATTATTGTTATAGTCGTAACATTCATCGTTTAAATGATAATATTTGTATTTTGAGTTCTCCGAGTGCCAGTCTATCGCTCTCTTTAATCAACGGGAAATTTACCTGCAGTACTGATGAGGGTCACGAAGTGCTCGTATTAAAAGTTAGTGAATATGAAAAATTGTGTGGGAGAAAACCTTGTGATATGATTTTCACTTATTATCCTGATAAATCGGATCCTTTAGCAATTAAAGTACCTAACGATAATCCGCACGTTTCTTGCAATATAACAGCAAATGGTGGATGTTCTTTCAAAGGAGAAACTATTTATGGACAAAACATTTATTCAGACTCAAATACTATAAGTATCATAAAAATTGATGTTTAAGTTTTGAAATATAAAATTAGTATTATGGAATTGTTTATTGGTAGTGATAGATAAAAGCTATCGTTGAAAAATAAAATTGCATTTTTATTGGAGAAAAACGCCTTATATTATAGAACTCAAAATATTTTTAAATTATGAATAAAAATAATTTTAATATGTATTTAGGTTTGAGAATTTTTGAAAACAAAAGTAAGTCAAAGTACATGTTATTTTTGGGAGAGTTATTACAAATATACCTATTCACAGTTATATAAAAGAAAAAAAAATACGACTTTATTAACAGGTCCCAGTCGACCATTAAACACTAGTGTTTTAAATAAATCAGCATTCGCTTGTGAAAAACTTATCTCTCGTAAGACGAAATTTGCAAGCAACGATTATAAAAAATAGACAGCTAAAAGAAAACGTTTAAGAGTATAATTGTGTATTTAAATTGTCTTAGAAAAGGTTGACTTAAAAGTAAATATTTTAAGGCTTCTGGTCTTGCACTTCGTTAGGTAGAAGCTAAGGTATGGGGGGTTCCACTATTTATAGAGATCACCCCCAATAAATATGTGGTTGGGGTTACTTAAATAAATTAATAACGGTACTGAATCCAATATAAAAAAAATGAAACAAAATATCTATCTACCATTACTTTATTCAGTTACTTTAATTAAATATGTTTGTAAACAAAACGTGTTCGAGTATAGATACATAAATAATTAACACGTAAGTAATTACAGAGGAGAGGGGATTGTTGTTTGCTAAATTACCATAAAACGTACTCCATTTTTGCGTGAAAAAAGTTTAAAAAACAGTCATTCTCGGGCTTTTAGTTGATATCGATACCGATAAAACCTAAGAGAAAATCAAAGCAAATACCTATACCAAATCGTACGGAAAATTAATTAATATCATTGAAGGAAATATCATATCTGTATTAAATATACGTGTGTTACGAGAGCCATTACTTGCATCCCACGAGCAAATGAGTAATTTTGAAACGTAAATAACAGGTTCGCTATTGAAACACAATAAATAAAGAAGTCTCCCATTCCACATTGTGTAGTTTGACCGAATGCTTTTACTGAATCGGTTGAGTGTTGAATTTTATTTCTTTCGCAATATCTCTTCCAAGGTAAGCCAAGTTCAAAGTCATAGGCACTAGGTGCGATAAAAATAATGCAGAAACATTGCACACAATATTTTTTATGTTGAGTAATGTCATATGATTATTTTGACCATGTAAGCTTATTTAATCTCTATATATGTGGAATTTTACTATAACTAATTCGAATGTAGGTAATTGTAAACAAATTGTAACAGTGATTTTCCTTTAAAAAATATTACTTTAGCTGATTTTTATAATTAAATAATTATACTTTTATGGCAGTATTTGTCGTTAATAGAGTGAAATTGAATGATATCAACTACTATTATTAATTAATTAATTAACATAAACTCATTCAATAACAATTATTGTAAAAGATATAAACGTTAACAATAACTTGATTGATAACAATTATTTGCAAATTACTTATAACATAGCTAAAGCAATTAAAATTTATTTTTAAATAAACATATTTTTCAAAAATTGATTATTAATCTTCACCTGAAGAAGACTCTGTGAGTTGAAATAATTATTGTGAATTATAAATATATATTGTGACTTACAAAATTCTGTGTTTTAATTTCTTAAACATATTTTTAGTAGTGTTTGGGATAAAATAATTTCGAACTTTGAACACTGAAAATTACATTTAGTTTCTTCTAAAAATAAAAATTGATTGATTTTGGAATATTTCTTGTCAAGTCTTTTAAGTTTTGTACAAGTATCGATAAACATACCTATCTATTAATTATTGATGACCTTATTCTGATATAATGCTCCGGATTTTGCGATGGCCACATGTGTGACTTTTAAAACAAGTTGGAATTCCCACAAGTTATCGGCCAAATCGTTACATAAATTCTAAATACATAATTTACCTATCTAGTTTATACAATCTATATTAATGATCTGTAAGTTACCTCAAAGGTCAATTTTATAATCGTTCGATGATTAATATCGGGTCAAAATATGCAATAAAAAACTCACCACTATTTAATTTATTGGATTAATTCTTCGCTCTGTTTTTTTTTTTATTAAAAAATGATGTAATGATATTTCAGAAAATCCCGAAACCTTGGCAGTTACCGTTTCAAACGCCTTAGCATCTCCTTATATAATATTGTAATAAGATGCACATTAATCATTTTTTTTTAAATTAATTAATTAGACCAGACACTATAAAGTTGCTGCTTAGATTTATAAAGTACATTGTTACGAATATTTAATAATTATTGCACTTTATATTGTGATTCATTTATATTTTTATTGATTACTATTAATGATTAGCAAATTGATTAATTATTTACAATATTTGTTGTTAAGAACTTTTTTAATTCCGAATTTTTATAGAGGATATTCATAAATTCGATAGTTTGGTACTGGTAAAGACAAGGTGACGTTTATCACTTTAAGTTGCCATAAATATTTATTGGAATTTGGAATCTAGTATAAACGTGACTTTGTTTATGTATAAATTAAAAGTTTTGCAAAATTTTGTCGGTACTTAATCATTATGTTTTAATCAGCTTAGCTATGCACCTCATTTAAGAAGTTAATTACCTTGTTAAATACAAAGGAATATTTTTATTTGATTACATGGTTCAATATGAAACTTAGAACACTATTTTTAAAGTACAATATTTTTCGTCCCCATAACTTAGTAACAAATTAAAAAAATATGCGTTCACGGATCTTTTTTGTAAATGAGTCAATCGCCATTTAATGTATTAAATAAATTTACAATA
Organism: Agrilus mali; assembly: GCA_029378335.1. Lineage (NCBI taxonomy): Eukaryota > Metazoa > Arthropoda > Insecta > Coleoptera > Buprestidae > Agrilus > Agrilus mali. The sequence continues at coordinate 1,991,418 of CM055655.1, read as the reverse complement.
TATAAATTCGGTTATATTGAATGTAATAATTGTATCTTTTTATTTTATTTCCAGATCGTTAACCGATAATCTAAGACAATAACAATGGGGTTGATTTCCTTTTTTACGTGGATTGCATTTTTACTCTGTTCCATTCATGCTTCTAGTGAGGATTTCGGTAAGTTAAGCAATTATTAATATATATCATTATTTCTAATTATAAAAAAATATCGGAAAGCATTCTTTTCATTTTTTCAGCCGACTCTATCGAAGATTTCATCGAAAAGAAATTTGAAAATGAACAAGCACAATTCCAGTTTGGCATACCTCGAGTCCAATATGATAATTCCTTCCCATTTCAAAGAAATAACTTTGATCTGGGACGACAAATTGCTGAAAATGTACAGCGTCAATTGAGCCCACTGAAAAATTTGGGGGCGTTAATAGAATCCCAAGTAAATGAGAAACTAAAACCAGTTAAAGCTTTAGGAATACAGTCAAGTATGGCCAAAGGGGTCGGTGGAACAACTGTAATCGTCTACACTTCTCCAAAACGTAAGTTAATAAAAAAATGATAAAACTTATTCTATTACATTTAAGTACCTACTTAAATTTCGTCATGCTTAACACTTTTCTTCATAAATTAAAATTGTTTTTTTTCTAATAACGTTCGAATTTGTAGTTTAAAAATCAATGGGAGGGTTCAAATGCTGTTTATAATGAATATAAATAGTCTGGACAAAATCCAGATGATTGGTATAAGGTTATAAAAAAAACTTTAAATCCTGATTGTTTATTGATTTTTGTAACAAAAATAGGTAAAAACAGAACGAAAGGCACCTTAATTTTTTCCTCTTTTAGTGTTATATATTTTTTTTAAAATTTATTTTTATAAATAATTTATTTGCAGCTGTTAAAATGCTGGTAAGAAATGGTGAGACGTACATATGTACAGACGGTAAAGTAGATGATGTTCCAACATGCTCTTCAAAAAAACTGTTTTCTGTAAAAGAGAAGGAGGATTACTGTTATAGTCGTAACGTTGCTCGTGGAAATGATAACTTTTGTATCGCGAATTCTCCGAATGCCGGTCTATCAATCGTTATAATCAACGATAAATTTATTTGCAATTCTGATAGGGATCACGAAGCGCTCGTATTAAAAATTAGCGAATATGAAAAATTGTGTGGGAGAGATCCTTGGGATTTGATTTTCACTTATTATCCTGATCATTCGAATCCTTTATCAATTAAAATACCTAACGATAATCCGTACGTTTCTTGCACTCTTACAACAAATGGTGGATGTTCTTTCAAAGGAGACGCCATTTTTGGAAAAAACTTTGTTTCAGGGGCAAATAATGTAAATATCATAGATATTGACTGAGTTGTTTTGAAATATTTAGCAGTAAGGTATTGTTCATTGCCTTTACTATTTTATTTTCATAAATAAAAAAGTTCAAAATTTTTTATATTTTCAATTCTTCTGTTTGTTTTATCAGAAAACCATTTATTGTTGATATTCTACTTTTAATTAGCTTCTCATCTTCAAGTATCGAACATTACTATTCATTAATAAAAGAAACTTTGTATTTTTAATAGATAGAAATAAATAAAAAGAAACCATTTGATTAATTAAGATATTTATTCTTATCAAATAGAATATAATTCTTAATACATTTTATATATTGGATATATAATAAATATAATAGTAATAAAATAATTCAAAAGTATCTAAAGCAAAATTTGGTACGTATCAAAAAGTTAACATTTTATCACAAAAGATCGATACAATCACAAAAATTCAGGAATAAAAATTTATAAAGTCAATAAATAATGCAGTCAATACTGTTTTATATGTATATAATAATCATATAACTAATTTTTTTAACTTAGTACCTATTAAAGGGCAGCTACTGAGTTTGTTCCAAAGATTTTTTGGCAGTGTAGTATAAGTGTTTCAATTAGTAGAATGTCTGTAGTCATATCAGGCAGCATCAAGGAGCCAGACTCAGGGGGACCAATCAGAGTTGGAGCAAAAACTGTTGCTAAATTGTGGGGATTCATTTTGTTGATTGCTGCATGTAATGAAACCCTAATAAATTTAAAATACAAATGTCACTATGCTAAATATTTTTTTTCTATGAAATGAATAATTTTCAAGTTATATCCTTGTCAACTTATATTTTTTCCCTTACCGATTTAGATGATCCATCATATAATGTAATGTACTGTAATGTGGTTTAGGTAATGAGAGAAGGGCCTGTTTAATGGACGAAAGTTTTTGTTCCGAACTCTTTTGCTCTGAAATAATATCAAATTTAAATAAACGAAAGTAAAAAATATGTATAACACAAAATACTTACGCATTGCATCTATTAACATTGGATGAACTAAAAATGTTATAAGTGGAATTGGCAATAATCTCAAATATAATTTCAAGGCCCCAGTAATGACGTTTACGTTTGGATACTTGTCCTGACTTAAGTCTGCCTTTTCTCCGTCTGTTTTAAAAATAAAATAAAATTTCCCAAAATATTATTTTACATTAGTCATAATTAATGATATATTTACCAGTGTCAAATGCTAGTTTAATTGCCTCAATCTCTTCTGCAAAACCACTTAATCGATAGATTCCTTCCACTGTTAAGCCTCTGGCTTCGACTTCAGAAACACATTTTATAACTACAAAAGGCAGTTTAGCATTATGGGCAGTTAAAAGGGTAGTCAACTCAATTCCAAAAACTCCCCTAAGATATTTGATATCTGGGATGCAGTCATTAGGAAACTTTTCAGAACATCTTCCTTAAATTTAAAAGGAAAATATTTAATAAAACTATCACTGCAAAAATTTGTAAGGACACACACCATGAGCTATAATTCCACAGTCATCACATTTGACACCTTGAGCAGTAAAACCCCATAGAAAATTTCCACACATTTCACACCAATTAAGACCCTTAAAAGTAGTTATTTTAAATACATGACTTTTTTCATATTTTTCCCCATTTGTTGCAAATTGCTGGTCTTCTATATTAGAAATTGCATTCAAAAATGAGTTATTCCTTATCAGTCTATAAAAATAATTCTTCTACTCTTTTGCAATTAACTAAACACAAAACAATAACATACTTAGACCTTTCTCTGGTGAGTGTTTGTAATTTCTTTTTATTGAGTGTCATATAAGGACTTTCATGGTAATTTGCAGAGGGTAATTTTTGAAGAAATGAAGGTGCTTTAAGTTCAAGATACATTGTTACCAAGCCATCAGCTACTAAAGATCGAACACAATCATAACGCTTCTCTCTCACGTATATTCCAGACCTATCATAGAATAGTTTGTAGTGATGTATTTTATCATCAAATCTAAAAGGAAAAAATACATTATCTATGTATTAAAATTGATGATAAGTAGTTTAAAGGAATACTTACTTGAGTGATAATGTGTAAAATTCCCCATTAGCACTCTTACTTTTTCTGACAAGGTAAGCCCCATTAGGTCTACAACTTAACAAGTTATTTGCTTCAATATGGGAAATTTCCCCATGATAATCTCTGCCAAAATAACTTGGCAAATCAAGCAGAGCTTCTTTACAAATAATCGGAATAGGCACGGGTGCATCCAATTGCATTCGATACACTAAAAATGAAAAGCCCTTTAAAAATGAAATTGCAAATAAAAATTGTTTACATTTCACAAAAAAACAAGCTGGTGGATATAATTGATTGTACAGATATTCTTCCATTTTATTTTCGAATAAAATGAAAAAATAAAACCCACACCAAACATGCTGCACAGGTTGATATTGAAATAAACAAAAAAAAAAAAGGATGTGAGCAAGGTTATATTTTTGATTTACTTACGGTCGTTTTTCCACAAGCATATAGGCTCAGACTCCAGGCCCATGACTGATTTGAAGAATATTAAATGTAAGTTAGCATTAGTAAAAGTAAAATAACTCAATAGAATCACAATAAATTGGAATGCATTGATTATTAATAGTCGATCCTAACCTATAACCTACATTCGAATTATTACGTTATGCACTGACTGCACTGAAATATAATATATAATAAGCACTATTTCTACTACTACTTATCACTTTACATGTTTCGTCGTCTTTTAAAATTTATTATTTTTTTTTGACAACTCAAGAAGCTTGCTCCTTATTTTGCAATTTTGAACTTATGCAATTTCTATGCACTCGGTGTATTTTGGGTTACATACGCATTGGTAGTAAAGTTCAGAAAATTTACATAAACGATTTTGATATAAAAATGATACGTTTTTTAAAATTTATTTTAATTGGATTTGTTTAAAGATTGAATTATTAGAAACAACTTTATAAATATATTATATATTCATCTAGTTTAAACTCTTTTGAATTAAAATTTTTTTCTGTCAATTTCAATAACGTTCGGATAATCTCGTTCCCAGTTGCACTTTTAATTGATCATCATGGTACAAAAATTAATTATTTCATCTAATTACAAGATAGTTAATTACAGTAGAAGTTTCTAAATTTTAACAAAGTACTTTTTTAAATCGTCATATCCAACAACTATTTAAAAAATAAAGTAATAGAAAATAATAAAATAAAATTATTTCACTTAATTTCTTTCCGGTAGTATCGGTTGTCGTTTACAGCGCCACTACATTCTATAGAAATTTGAATGGTTATACATTTAACTATTGTTATCTGTCACATTTAAAAAGTGGCAAATGGTTGACGTCTTTCGTCATTTTAATTTTTCCAATTTTAATTGTTTTTTCGGTGTGTGCTTTTATTTAGTGCTGTAGTTAATTTATTTCTGTTATCCATTTTTTCAGATTGGCAGGCGAATGGCAGAAAATTGAAGCTCATTTTGGACATGTTGCTGTTGGAACAAAAATAGCTCAAACCCCAACTCCAAAATACTGCACTAAATGTCCGAAGCACTTTTCGGTTGCAAATTTACTTTCTACAGGGACTGAAGACAACTTCTTTTGCTATGCTAGACTGCCAAAGTTTCCAGTATTTTGAAATCACAGTGCTGCTTTCAGTTTGTTACAACTTCTGCGTTTGAGTTGATGTCATCATCTTCAGCTTGCCATCATTAACCAGCAAATTCACAGTCTGCACATAATTAAGGTAAGAATAAATAACAGTTTATTAAAAATGACTCGTTATTGACTATTCACTATTATTTTTCGTATTCATTTAGCTTTAAATGAGGGTTGCTAAAGTGTCCCCTTCATCCCTGGGCATGAGGATAATAATCACAAAGTAAAGAATTTGCTAAGGAAGGCGTTCATTATATGAAAGCTTGTAGGAAAACATGGTAAGAGAAACATGAATTTTTTTTAAAGCATAAATTGGTTCATTAAACAATCTTAACTAAAAGTTTAATAAACAAGTTACTTTGAATTATAGATATAAGTAAGGTTTATTTAGGTGATTAAGTAAGTCGTTATTGTAAAGTGATAGAGTGTTTTTTTTTAACAGAGTTTATAATGGACATGACGATCTTTGTGGAGGAGAAAAATTTCCTAAATGCGTTGTTCCTTTCTATGAAACATCATCTGGACCACCAGTGGAGTTGCTTTGGTAAGATTTTTGTTAAATAGAAACAAATAGTAAAACTAAAAGGAAAGAGTATTGACAGTTCCTAAATGTCTAATCATTAATTAATAGCCTTTTTATTCAATACCCAGAAAACATATAAATCATTAGAAGTAAATGATTAATTGAATATACTTGATAATGAACTTATTAGTTATTGATAAAAAACATATGGGTAATGTTTTCAACTATTGGTACATTATTAGCTAATAATATCCAATAATAAGGTATTATTACCTAATCCTAAGGTAACACTATCTTATTATAACGTAAAATTACTCATTAATAAGACAGTATTGAATTTTACTAGCTTTTCATTAATTATTGTAAATAGTAAATACAAAAGAACATAATATAATAGGTTCTTATTAAAACTTTTGAATTTCTTTGATTATTAATTAATAGTTTTGTTAACAAATGTATCTACCTAGAATTTCTAGTAAATATTTAGTCAAATGACCAAAACATCTTAGTACCTATATTTTATAACGAAATTATTTATAAATAAAAGAAACCTATTGATTTCCATAAAACATTTATATTAAAAAGAAAATACTTAACAATTGCTTCACCTTTTTAAAAAATAATTAGAAGCATTAATTACTGAATCATTATTTTAAATTTAAATGTCAAGCTTTTTGTTAACATTCGCAAATTCTAAATATCTTTAATTATTAACTAATAATTTCGTATGATTAATCACATTTAGATTCACTTGCAACTAAATTACAAATATTTTTGAAGTTGTTACACTATCTAATTAATTCTGTAAGATTTGTGATATTAATTTTTTTATAATATACACCTTGTTTGCAAATAAATAAACAGTAATATGTGTATTTAATAGTTAAAATTCAAGGAAATTGAAACCCAAGGCCCATTTTGTTAAATTATTATGCATATGATTTCAAATTTTCTTTAGTTACAAACTAATAATTTCCTATGATTCATTTGATGTAGCCATAGTTAAATAAATAAAATAAAACTTACTATTGATTTCCACAAAATATTTTAAAAAGGCACTTAAAAATTGTTTTGCCTGAATAAATTGTCTGTACTTATGAGGAAGTCGTATTAAAGAGAAACAACTTCTACGTGTTTCTTTAATATATTTTGTGGAAATCAACTGTTGGTTTTGTTTAATTTATTAAATAGTCAATTTTCTTGTCATTATGTTTTGTTCAATTTTGCTTTTTCGATGTGTGCTTTTATTATTATCTGGTGATTATTAATGTTGTAGTTAATTTATTTGTGTTATCCATTTCTTCAGATTGGCAGATGCATGATGGAAAATTGAAGCTTATTTTTAACATGTTGCTGTTGGAACAAAAATAGCTCAAACCCCAACTCCTAAAGACGACACTAAACGTCCGAAGCACTTTTTGGTAGCAAATTTACCTTCTATAGGTACTGAAGAGAACCAACAGTGCTGCTTATCAATTTGCTACAACGATAATGGTATAATTTCTGCATTTGAGTTGATTTCGACATCTTCAGCTTGCCATCATTAACCTGCAAATTCACAGCCTGCACATAATTTCGAAACTTAATTTGTACATTTCCTATTGTTATTACTTTTGCGGTATTTTATGGACCTTAACGTTATTGTATTATATGTGTTATTGTATAATGATGATAAATGTATATTCCTGTAGTAAAATATAAATAACTGGTTGAATTAATAAATCAAATAAAATTATATACCTGTTTTCGTTAATTATATAAAACTGTAATAGACGTATCATGAGTAAAAGATTCTTCGAAATCATTAATTCTACCAATATATGTTTCTAAAAAAAAAGCTTTCCCTTTTTATGCTCTTCTGATACAAATGTTGAAATTACATCAAAAATTTTTCTGAAAATACCTGCTACTTTTGCTCTCCTGGTACAAATGGTCAAAATTTAAGCAAAATTAAAATTTTAGGCTTATACGAGGGTTAATCGATAAATAAATAAAATACCTCCTGCGACTTATGCTCTCCTAATACAAATGGTCAAAATTTAAGCAAAATTTTAATTTTTGAGCTTATAAGAGGGTTAATCAATAAATAAAAAAAATACCTCCTGCGACTTATGCTCTCCTGATACAAATAGTCAAAATTTAAGCAAAATTTTAATTTTTGAGCTTATACGAGGGTTAATCAATAAATAAAAAAGATACCTCCTGCGACTTATGCTCTCCTGATACAAATGGTCAAAATTTAAGCAAAATTTTAATTTTTGAGCTTATACGAGGGTTAATCAATAAATAAAAAAGATACCTCCTGCGACTTATGCTCTCCTGATACAAATGGTCAAAATTTAAGCAAAATTTTAATTTTTGAGCTTATACGAGGGTTGATCAATAAATAAAAAAATACCTCCTGCGACTTATGCTCTCCTGATACAAATGGTCAAAATTTAAGCAAATTTTCAATTTTTGGGCTTATACGTGGGCTGATCAACAAATAATGTGACAATCAAATTTTTCCGAAAATACCTCCTGCGACTTATGCTCTCCTGATACAAATGGTCAAAATTTAAGCAAAATTTTAATTTTTGAGCTTATACGAGGGTTAATCAATAAATAATTTTCAATTTTTTTCAATTTGACATGCAGATTTTTTATTTTTGAATTCACTCTTTAAGAAGGCTAAATTAAAACAACTTTTAAACTCTAAAAGTTTATTTATAGTTCATTAGGATGTTACATTATTTTATAAGCAAGATCTATACTAACAACAATAAAATATAAGTACAATACATTGCAACATGATTTTATGTACGTTGCATTATCTATCTCTATATTTTTACATGTTCGATATAATAACAATATTAATATTTAATTACAATATAATAACATACTGAAAGAGAAAGTACACAATAAATTAAAATACAATTACATCATTATAAGTTTATATGTCGTTCATGTTGTAATAAATACTTACAAAAAACAGAGATGTTGTTTGTGGCACTTAATTGATTTTCTTATATTTTATTTGTAGGTATATTAAAAGGAGTTAAATTAATACTCTTACATGTACAACAATACGAAAAAGTTAATTCAGTATGATTAGCAATAACTTCCGCTCTTTTGTAGTATTTATGACAACACGCAAAACTTGTAGACTTTTAGATTAACATTTAAACGTTATATTTGAACTAAAAAAGCCCCTCTAATACTCCGTGGCCTCCACAATCACCCCTTATAGCCAACCCTTATCCGCCAATATACTTCTGATAAAAATTTAATTTTGTTTTAATAATTTTACCAAAAAGACAATTTAGAAAAGTTTTGAGTATCAGAGGGACTTTTTTGTTTTAATATATCGTTTAAATATTATCATAATAGTTTATGAATACAAATAAATACCTGTAAGAGAAAAATACAAGGAAACCAATGAAAAAGAATCAAGTATGATGTCTTCAGTCTTCGATCGATGACCTTTACCTGTAAGCGAATAGTGCAGGGTATTAACCAACTAAACTACAAAGGACTAACGACAAAAACTAATAGAATTTGGTAGAAAAGATTGGACAGATGTCGTCTGAGAGAGCTGGGCAGTCGCCTATTGCTTCTATTCCAGATAACCCACACCAATCAGTCTGAAATGAAGTGACGTTAGAAATAAGACCGCGTGAAGTGTATAAGACACTTCAAAGAACAACTAAAAAGCTAAGTCCAAGGCAAGTCACTCAGGGAGGCCTTTGCTTCTACGCCTTGGATGAGAAGGAACAAGCAAGATAACGAAACGTTGAATCCTGCGGATCATGTAGAGTAAATGCGAAGCGTGACAGTAAGAATTGCAGTAAGCAAAGCGAAGAGGTAAGCAAGAGAACAAGCAAAATAACAAAAGCATGCAAAATAAAAAAGTAATTCAAATAAATAAGCATCTAACTACGGAATGGATCTTCTTTGTCTTCTCCAACGAAGACCTGAAACAGATACGGTGGCAATAGATCAATAACGAGTCATTTTTCATAAACTTTTATTTATTCTTACCTTAATTATGTGCAGACTGTAAATTTGCTAATTAATGATGGCAAGCTGAAGATGTCGACATCAACTAAAATGCAGAAATTACACCATTGTCGTTGTAACAAATTGATCAGCAGCGTTGTGATTTCAACAGACTGGAAACTTTGGCAGTTTACAGAGCAAAAGAAGTTCTCTTCGGTCCCTGTAGACGGTAAATTTGCTACCAAAAAGTGCTTCAGACGTTTAGTGTTGTCTTTCGGAGTCGGGGTTTGAGCTATTTTTGTTCCAACAATAGCATGTTAAAAATGAGCTTCAATTTTCCATTATTCATCTGCCAATCTGAAGAAATGGACAACAGAAATAAATTAACTACAACATTAAAGAAATTAATCACCAGATATATATATAAGCACACATCGAAAAAAACAATTAAAGTTGGAAAAATTAAAAGGGTTAGGTTAGAAGGTGTCATCGATCTGGCACTTTTTAAATAACAGATAACCACAGATAAATGTATAACCCTACAAATATCTATAGAATGTAGTGGCGCTATAAACGACAACCGGCACTACTGGAAACAAATTAGATGAAATCATTTTAACTTTGTAACTAATTTAATCTTTTTGAAGTTGATGCATTATCTTAAATTAATCCTGAAAATTCTTTTTTATATGATGAATTATATAATATACACCTACTTTGTAAATAAATAATAAATATGTACATTACTACCTAAGCAAAATGCAGCGAAATTAAAACCAAGGCTCATTCTGTTAAATTATATAATAAATAACACTCCAAATTTTATTTAATTATAAACTAATCATTTCCTATGACTTAAATTCACTTGATGAAAATTGATTAGATACTTAATAAATAAAACAAAACCAACAGTTGATTTCCACAAAATATGGTGAAGAAACACTTTTCACACGTTTCTTTTTAATATGAACTTATTCATTCAGGCAAAACAATTGTAAAGTGCACGTTTAATATATTTTGTGGAAATCAATAGATAGTTTTATTTCATTTAGCTATGACTTTCCAACAAGCCAATCATGGGAAATTTGGAATTATATGTATAGTAATTTAACAGAATGGGCCTTAGAGGTTTTAATTTCCTTGAATCTTAATTAGATAATATACATATTACTATTTATTTATTTGCAAAGTAGGTGTATATTATAAAATTCTTTATATGACAAATCTTACAAAATTAATTACAGATAATGTATCAATTTCAAAACTTTTTGTAATTTAGTTGCAGGTGAATTTAGATATGATTAACCATACGAAATTATAAGTTAGTAATTAAAGAAATTTAGAATTTGCAAATAGTTAATAAAAAGCCTGACATTAAATTTAAAATAATGATTGAGTAATTAATGCTTCTGATGAATTCTTAATAAGGTGAAGCAGTTGTTAATTCTTTTCTTTTTAATATAGTGGTACTATAAACGACAAAAGGTACTATTGGAAAGTAATTACTTAAAATACTTCTGCTCTTAATTTTTTGAAAATTAAATACGAATTTAATGAACTTAAAAATAGTTTATGCATTATCTTCAATTAATATTGTTAATACATAAACATGTACATTACCATAACAAAATGCAAAGAAATTAAACATCAAGGTTCATAACGTACTAAATTTTTTTAATTACTAACCAATAATTTCATTATCAAATATAATCCAAGTTTTCAATCATTTACTTTTATAATTTCTAAAAGATTTCGGCGTATTTGATAAGAAGGCTATTAATTAATAATTAAAGAAATTTAGAAACTTCAGTAGGCACCTATAATATTCTGTTTGTAATGTAGAACTTATTTTAAAATCTTACCAAAGCAATCCCAAACGTAGTCCAAATTATGTCTCAAGGAACTATATATTTCAGGAAATATCCTCAGAATGTAACCATTTCTGCACAGAAGATTTTCATGATATCCATCAGTCGTTGTCCCATTCAGCCTCTAGAAAAGCAACAAACATCTTGATTACTTTAAATAAAACTTACTTATACTTATTACTTTAAATAAAGAAATATGTACATATTTGACTCATAAAGTATTTAAAATTATTTAATAATCCAATTTAAGGATTGCAAATACTGTTAATGTTCCTGTTATTATCATTTCCCAGAAACTCCTAAAGTGCTCAAAAAGTAGCGTTGCGGTTTTTGTAGAAAAAGGTTACATTATAAAAGAGGTTATAATAAAAAGGCACATAAGCAAAATGAAGACAAAGTTCACTTTGCAAAATATTTACTCATAACTATCTGAATGTCTTCAATTACTAATGATTTTATTACCAAGAGTATTTGAATCTTTCAATCAACACAATTATTAGTTAATAATCATTGAAATTCAAATGAATTTGTAAGGAATAATTATACAAATTAATCATTCGTAATTTCTAAAACTATATAATACACACACTACACATTGGATTTACATGAACTGTGATTGTTTTTCTGTACTTCACATCTATTGGGTTTCTTTTTGACTGTTATCAAATAAATAAATAAGTGGGGTGTAATTAATAGTTCTTATAATACTTACGTAGCATAGATAATATTTAGTGTCGTTGTTTACTAACAATAAGTGGCGGTAACAAAAAACGAGCCGTTTTTAATTAATTTTTATTTATTCTTACCTTAATTATGTGCAGACTGTGAATTTGCTGGTTAATGATGGCAAGCTGAAGATGTCGACATCAACTCAAATCCAAAAATTACACCATTATCGTTGTAACAAATTGAAAACAGCACTGTGATTTCAACACACTGGAAACTTTGACAGTCTAGCATAGCAAAAGAAGTTGTCTTCGGTCCCTGTAGAAGGTAAATTTGCAACCGAAAAGTACTTCGGACATTTAGTGTAGTATTTTGGAGTTGGGGTTTGTTCCAACAGCAACATGTCCAAAATGAGCTTCAATTTACCATCATTCATCTGCCAATCTGAAGAAATGGATAACAGAAATAAATTAACTACAACTACAAATAAATTATTCACCAGATATAATAAAAGCACACATCGAAAAAACAAAATTGGAAAAAATATAATGACAAGAAGGCGTCACCCATCTGGCAATTTTTATACTGTTTTTCTTACATGGTTGTAATTTTGAACATGTACATTTTTGTCTTTAGGATTTAATTTAAAAATTGATTTAAGAAACTAAGGTTAAACATGTGCTTTATTACCATTACATATGGCAAACTATAATCCGGACGCCTCGATAATCTGGAAAGAATATTGTTTTTGCCTCTCCGGATTAACGAGGCCGTACTGTATTCATATCTCTACCATTACGTGTATGGCAGAAATTCGGACCAACCATTATTTTGACAACAAACTTTTGTGGTCAATAGACATATATCTTTTGGCTAAATGAAAAAGTGCCACCAATTTTTTTGTGGCCGTTAAGGTGCGCCAGTTTCTGTTATTTTTGCTGTAAATAACGTCAAATATTATTTATTATTTCTTTTAACCATACCTATCGACTACAAAAGTTTGATGTCAAAATAATGGTTGGACCAAATTTCTGCCACAGACGTAATGGCAGAGAAATGGACATAAATTTTTTTTATAAAAAATTGTACGCGTCAATTTCCGTATTATTCTAGGCTTAGTAGCAGGTCATTATGGGTCATCAAGGAAAAATATCAATTTCAAAATCGGAGCCACAATGCTAAATTTTTCCTTATGGGCCTTTGTCTTTTGATTTTAATATTTACTAGAAATTCTAAGCAAATATGATAATAAAACTTTTAGCTAATAATCAAAGAAATTTAAAAATCTATAATATTCTGTCCTTTGCATTTACTATTTATATCTGATTAAAGAAGAGTTTGTTTTAAAATCTTACCAAAACAATTCCGAGAGTAATGTAAATGGTTTCTCATCGAAAGAAATATCCTCAGAATGTCACTATTTCTAGTTAAACGATCTTCATATCCACTGTGTAATAGTGAAGCCTCTAAACAAATAACAAATATTTTAATTACCATACAACAATAACATATTTATGTCATTTAAACAAACATTAGTATTATAAGTATTAGTACTTATAAATTTAAATTAACACTGAATATATACATACTTTCATACAATGTTTAAAATTATTTAACAAAAAAAAGTTATATCATTAAAACATTATTTGTTTCTCTTACCACTGTTTTTCTACAAATTCCTAATGTACCCAAAAAATAACCAATTATATCCCATGGGTTCCTTCTTTAGGGATTGACTTCGCTTTGTGGTTTTTATCCTTATTTCCAAGGGAAAAAAGGATACCCTCGAGAGTCTCAGTTGAAGCTAAATGACAAAAAAAGTGGTCAAATTCTTATTTATTTTTTTTAGAACTACAAATGTATTTACAATGTCATCTTTACAGCATTCTGTCAAAGGCGTTGCTAATACCTTTACATGAGTCCAAAAGTAACATTAAGAATAAAGAATTATTAGTGTGGAACAAAATATTTAATTATTCATTTTTTTTATGTTGCTTTTATAGAACGCGACAAACTGATGCATATATGTATTATTTAATGAAAATGCAAGACAAAATTGTTTTTGTTGAATTTTTATACATTCCATACTTTCTTAATATCTTTAGTTCTTCTTCTAAACATAAATTACTAGTTAATAACTAAACATAAAATAGTGGGTACCAACAATATACGTACCTTTTATCTTTTTATTTATATCTAATTAATTAAAGGATTGTATTAAAATCTTACCCAAACAATTCCAAGAATAGTCCAAATGGCGTTTCATCTTAAGGAACAGTATAGTGAAAGAAACCTCCTCAGAATACCAACATTTCTACATATTGGTTTTCGCATACGTTGTCTCATTATGAAGCCTCTAAAAAACAACAAATACGATAATTACCTCATAATTAACACACACTTTTTCATTTAAATTATCGTCACTAATACTTATTTTAACGTAGTACTAATCATTTATTTTAAATTTTATGCATACCTCTCCACAATTAATAAGACATTTTAATAAAAGTTGGGAAGCAAATATTCTGTCAGCACTAAGTAGAAGTGTTAGAGAGATTTTTGTCAATGTAGGAAAACAAATGCTTTCCAAAGTGTATCTGTGAAGGAAAACAAATTAAATGAAAATGTAGTTTCACATAAACCACATCAAAAACAATTTATTTTGAATAAAAATACTCAAAGTATCATCTTCGTAAAAAAATAGAGCTAATTAATGAAAAACAAAACTGAGTTTATTGCTACTATTATTAAAAATAAAAAATTCTGAAAGTAATAACTTTGTAAAACAATAAAGCTATTGAATGAAAAAAGCAATTCATTTGTTTATAAATACTGAACGAATTTCCAATAATTAATATAGAATCGATCGACATAAACGAGTCTTCGATTTTCTTTTTATTTGTCGAACATGGCCGACAGCACTCGATAATATCAATTTTTTTAAATAAAGAAAATTGCAAGAATAAGATATCATTGGAATAAAAAAATACGTACCAAATACAAAACTAATATCTCGAAATCTATTGTGATATAAATTTTGTATGTTATCATACTTTTTCTTAAGCCTTTTATCAAAAACGTAGATGTAAAATTACAACAGGTACACATCGTTATATTGTCACTACATAAATGACACAAACAAAGAAGTACGTCATTGACGAGAGTATAATAAATACACCATCTATTACTTAATTTTTTAAATAGCCGTTGGTTGTGCGATACGACGATTTAAAAAAGTACTTTGTTAAAATGTAAAAACTTCTACTGTAACTAATTATCATATAATTAGATAAACTAATACATTTTTGTATCATGATGATCAATTAAAAATGCAACTGGGAACGAGATTATCCGAACGTTAGTAAATTGACAGAAGGGAGCGCTGTAAGCGCTAGACGCGAGTGAAAAATTTTTAAAACATTTTTAAAAGAGATGAAATAGTTGTTTATATCTTCAACAACTTTAAAATACCGAAACAAAAATTTTAAAAAAATAATTTATGGTTAAAATTGTTTCTGATAATTAAATCTTTAAACATGTCCAATTCAAATAAATTAATAAAAAACGTACGATGATTTTTATGTTAAAATCGTTTTTCTAAATTTCCTAAACTTCAATTAACTATCCTTCACATTCTAAGAAGGTTGAAATAATAATAAGAACGAGTGTAAAATTAATTTAGTTGTAATATCAGATGCATGAATGGTTTAAAATAATAAAGAAACTCACAAATAACATGCTACAATACAACATTGACTTTTAATAGAAAGCCTATGGGGAGGTAATTACTATTTTTTAGCCAATTTTTAATTTAACAGATTAGTTTGAGTCGTATAAACAACTAATTGTTCGTAATTTATAATAATTATTAAATAAACAGATTGAGTAAATGTGAAAATACTACTGCATATGCAACCCAAAATACACCGAATGCAAACAAATTGCATAAACTCAAATTAAAAAAGTTTTTCGAGTTTTTTTACTTTTGTGCATACAGTTACATATTTACAATTCGTAGAAAAATACATTTCATTTCCTATTAATTAAATTTATATGCAATTAAATGTATTTACCTCTTATTAAAAAAATATCTTAAAGACCTGATTGGAAATGCTATACAAAATTATTATTGCGTTGGAGTTCTTATTTTTATATTCGTATATTTCGTCGCACACTTCCATTATGTAAGTCCTGTGACGTTGATGTCTATAGAAAACATGAATTTATTACTATAACAGTAATAATTAATTAGTAATAGGTATGTACCTCTCAATTATAAAAGGAACAGTCTTTTGATACGCAGCTTCGCAGTCCAATTCCAAATATGAAAACGATTTTATTACAGTTGATTCTAAACTAGTTGCTAATACAATTACATCACCATTAAAACGCTTAAAGGTTGTGTCCAACTGAGATCGAATCTGTAAGACAGATAGATACTCTTTCTATAAGAATTTGATTTAATGCTGAAGGTAGCCTTTGGATGTTTATGGAAAGTTTTAAACATAATTAAATAATTTTTTTAATCCTTTATTTGAATTTTTGAATAAGTTTTTTATTTGGTACTGGGAATTTTTATTTTTCAAACAATTACTAGCTAGAAATTAATTCTCTTAAGTACTTACTTGATTCTCGTATCTTTTCCGAGTGTTGGACGATAATTTTTCGTTCGTTACAAAGTCAATTGAAACAGAAGTGTCATGAGGATGATCACAGTTAGAAACCTTGCTCTCAGATCTTGAAATTGTTGTAGACTGCTGTTCAAAAGAGTTCTCTCCAGTGTTTCTGATGCTTCTCAAAAAAGTATCTACTGTTTCTGAAAGGACGACCAATTTCTCTTGAAATCTAACATAAATATAAACAATCAATAAATAGTTGTCAAGGTACGCAGGAACATTAACATTAAATAACTTACTTTCCTTTTTCCCAATTTTGTAGTCTTGCCATGCCTTCTTCTTTTAATATTATCAAGTTTGATACATTAAGTTCGCCGCAAATTTCTTGAATTTCTTCGATATTAAGAGCGTCAATTATAGCAGCACGGATTCCGGCAGACCACAAATCCTTCACAATCTAAACAAAACTCTTTCAAATATTCATTAGTTTGTATAATATCACGAACTTACTTGAGCTTTTTCGTTGACAAAGTTTTTCGAGCCCAAAGAACACACAATGGCGTCTAGAAGTGTCGTTTCGTTGTCCTGTTCTTCTTGAACGGCCTGCACTAGTTTATCTAATGAAATCGATATACCAACTGCGTGCTGTTCGACGTCTTTATTCAAAGTGTTTGCCTGTTCTTTAATGTTACGATAACTCTTTATCATATCATCATATCGCCCACCAGCAGCTATAACCTCGTACACGTGCCTCTTACGCTTCTTAAACTCCCCCAGGAACTGGCACATCATTCCTGAATATTGAGAAATGTTGTACACAAGACCAGGAGTTACGATAATGTTATACTGAAATTTTAAAGGAAAAGTAATGCCTAAATACGTAGTAAAATCATTAATTCAAAAAGTTTACCGATACTCCCAAAGATTCTGCGTTATTTATGATAATTTTCAAGTCCTGTAGGGCTTGCTTGGCCAGCTGAGCAGCCTCATTAGACCTCTTTCTTGTTATTGACTGCAAAACACTTGTTATCTTCGACAAGGGTTGTTCCAATTCAATTAAATTAAAAAGGGTAGTAATGGAATTGTCTGACAGGCCTAGGGTCATTAAATGTGTTTTTATTTGCATGTTTTTCGATTTGCTTTCCTAAAAGAAAACTGTAAAATAAATTAAAAACAACACCAGTTTTATAATTATGATACCTTTGCTTCTGATAAAACCTTATAAATGTCCTCATGGCCTTCCTTAATTCCACAGTGCAATAATATGGCTTTTAGGAGAAGTGTATGGTTGATTCTTATTATAAAGTTTTTATTGTTGAGACCTGGAAGTTCTTCCAAAATTTCACAAACTATATGTAATACTTCGCCGTCTGACGCTAAATTATCTAAAAATAATAAAATACAATACCATACAGGTTGTTTCTAAACTCCGTGTGTGTGGAGCAACCACAAGTTCTTGGGATCAAAATAAGTCGGCATACCGGTGAGAGGATGGCAAAAAAGATGAGGAAAAAAATAATTTTCCTTGGATTAATCAAAAAACCTTCGTACGATTTTAATACAATTCGGTACATAGAAATTTCTATAAGGGCACTACTTCTTGAAGTATAAATCAATTTTCTTAAAATACAACAAGGGTGTAAATTACCCCTATCCTTTGATATAATTAGTCTAAACTTTTTAGGACAAATAAAGCAATTTGGTATATAGATAGATGCAGTGAAGTCAAGTTATTTTAATCTTAGGCACCTGTGATTGCTTGAGTCGGTGTCTTGAGACAGCCTGTACATAACATTATTTAATAAAATTTACCTTGTACTGGTTTGACAATATCAAAAGCACATTCATATAACTCTCGAGGATGAAACCCAAAAACCCTTTTTTCCCTATAAACCCTTTCTATTGAATATCTTCTCAAAAGTGTTATTCCGTTCCAAGCAACATAACGGGCAAATGGGGCTCTAAAAGGTTATATATATATATATATATTTATATACAAAACAATTAAGTTATTACTTCTAGTCACCTTAAATCGTGGGGTAAAGACACAATGCTACCAGCGTGCGTCATCAGTTTAACACAAGATTCAGATGTCTCATAATATTTACTTTTTGGAATAAGTAACGGTGTAATTATATTTTGCCCCCCATGCAATTTAAACATCTGTAATAAATAAATATCTACATAGCAATTGAAAAATAATACAATATTTAGAAATAGATTTACATATATAATTGATTTTGTCTACTGTTACTTGATAAACATACTTAAAACGTCATATTTAATACACAATAATAAAAATTTACTTTTCGATTTCACAAAATTTATTAACAAAAACTTCTTTGGTTATAACTTCCGAAGAAATCACAGTGTGACTAAACGATTCTCAAATTTTTGTGAAATCCAAAAGTGCATTTTTATTAAACATATTTACCTTTACAACAGTCTCTTTTACTAACTCGTACACTTGCAACATCTTTATAGAACTCACGGCAGGCAAGTCCATGTCATAAGTAAGGTCTTGAGCAGGTGTAACAGTTTGATCGAAGCAAGATGCAATCAAAAATTTATATGATTTTAACTGCGGATTGTTTAAAGTATGTCTAAACATATCCCTCAGTTTCTCTTCTTCAAGAACAGGGGCAGGTATCAGGTTAGATTGGAGAAGTTCTTGGGACGTTGGTCTCTGAGAGACGTCATGATTTAAAAGCCACCTAAAAGCAAATTATGGTTTGGTTTAAATAAAACGTTTTCATTAAAAATTGAACAATACATACTTTATAACAGATTCTTGTTTTTCATGTGACTTGTTTTGGAAATCAACTGGTAGTATTATTTCGGCAGTACGAAGGCTGGAAAGAACTTTCATACGTTCCATTTGTGTTTTCAAGGGTTTGTAGCACATTTCAAAAAAAATAATACCTAAAACATTATCAAACAATATAAAATATACTTGCAATTAGTTAAAATGTAATGCCTTTACCTAAACTGTAAATATCGACTCTCTGATCATAGACTGTTTTTGTCGTGGAATTCAGTTCTGGAGCTGTATATAACGCAGTCCCAACTTGTCCTGTTAAAGAACCGTCATCCATCGAGGGCAATGACTTTTCGTTGTCTGAAAGTTAAATAAATTTCCTAATAATTAAATATTTTTTATTAATAGACTTACCCATCAAACTTTTGCTGCCAACAAAGTCTTGTCTGCAAAATAAATTTGTAGTAGCCAGGCCAAAATCTCCAATTTTTACGTGATCGTTAGAGTCCAAAAAAATATTCACAGGTTTCAAGTCCCGATGGATCATGCCTTGTTGATGTATATGGGCTAGTCCTGAAGAAAATGTTAGAAAATAATTTGAAGTTTATGTGAAAAAGTGGATGATGAATACCTTCAACAATTTCCCTGAATAGCCTCCAAACGCGATTTATATCCGTGTGAAGGTCGGCGTCGATGGCAGTTCTTAATGTGCTTTTTTCGCAGAACTCCATCTGAATATACAAAAACTGAATTTCGCGGGAATTCTGAATAGTTTCCGTCGTGATATTTGCAACTGACTGACCCGTGTTGTCTTTACTTTTTGTACTTTTATCTACAGAACTGCTGCCTTCAAATTTAACACTTTCTGAGTCTGATTCTATCTCTAATCTAAAAATATCTACTGTTATCTACTTTAAATAAAACGCTTATATTAAATTTCAATTGTTGTTTATTGCACTTGACAATAGTTTCGCCAAACTTTGGCTTCTTCCGAAGAAACAATTGTCAAGTGCAATAAACAACAATTGAAATTTAATATAAGCGTTTTATTTAAAGTAGTGAACATGAATTTCAATCAAGTATCAGTAGACTCAATCAAATATATCTACTGTTATCCCTATTATGGAATATGCATGTGCATGTTTCATACCTAAAGCCCCAATCAGCCTCCTCACTAGAATCCTCGTCAGACGAACTACTCGATTCTACTGCGTTTGCATGTGATTTACTGTCATAACTGATAGACCATTCGACGTTTTTAATTGGGGGAGCAAGTATTTCGACATCGTTTTTAAATGTTAACTAAAATAGAATATTTTAAATCTTTACTATATTTTAAAAAGGCTCAACTTACTTCTTTGGGTTTTACAACTCTAGGAACATTGAAGATCGTCCCATCTGAACTAGTGTTACTTCTATCAGTATCTTCCTGTAGGACAGCAGACTCAATCCAGGCATTGTAGTACCTCACCACATTTTCATGATTTAGTTTCGACAACAACTTTACTTCTCTTGTAATTTTCTTGTTCAGCTGTTTACTACTTGGATTTAATTTTATTCGCTTTATTGCGTAGTAACCACCGTCCAGTTTATTTCTTACCTAAACAGTTATAAAAATTATTTTAAGAAAATCTAAAACCAAATCATTCATACCTTTATAACGTCTCCAAAGGCGCCTTTTCCTATATACTGAAGCACTTCGAATTCTGTTTCGACTCGTGAAGGACCACTCAAAATAGCATTATTGAATAATTTAAATTCTGACGAAAAAGACTGAGGAGGATCAGTGCTCGGGGATGTAACGTCATTACGGTCGTGTTTCGGGAAGTACTTTTCCAAGGGAGCTCGAATGAAGGCATGATTTAATAGTTGAGTGGCAGTAGAACGTTCTTTTTCTTCTTTGGCCAAACATCTTGAAAATTTAATTAAATAAACTAAATGATTTTTTTGCTATTTAAAAGAATAAAGTTAAACATTAAAATCACCTTGATAGAAAATCGTGAAAATCTAAGGAAGCTGAAGTTGGAAGAGCGATTTTTTCTTCAGAAACGACTTGTCCCCTAAACAAACTTAAAATGGCAAGTCCAAACATGAAAATGTCACTCTTTTTGTTTAGAGAAGATGGTGTTTGAGATGATTTTACTAAATCAGAAAGTCTTTTATTTAAACTATGATTTCCTAACTTGACAATTCCTGAAAGAAATACTTTTACTTTAATTATATTTTCTTATAAATATTTTCTATATATAAATACCTTCATTGCAAAAATAAATATTGGACAGTGAAATTTCTTTGTGGACGACACTGTTGCGATGCAAGAACTCAACAGCATTCAAAACATTAATAGCAATGTGCCTTATTATGTCCAAATCAACTGGTAAATTTAGATTTAAAAGCAAGGAAGAACAATTTAATCCTGTAATGATAATGAAAAATAAGAATGCATTTGTAAGAAAGAATATAATACTCACCAAGAGCAAATTCTCTCAGGACATAGACAATTATCTTGTTTTCTTCTTTGTTTATAAAGTGTTTTATGTTTAAATATTTTACTATATTAGCATGTTTTAATTTAACTAAATAATTGCATTCTTGCTCAATACTACTTATTTGTCTAAAAATTTGAAGATCGTCGTTTTTCCAGGGAACAGTCCATTCGGAAATTACATAAAACTCGCCAGTTTCCAAGTCCAGGCCGCTGTACAGAGTACTACTTTTAGTCAGTGAATGATCTGAAATTTTTAATGTTAAATAATTAATAAATTTTAATATTAAGTAAAACTGGAAAAACTAATAACTCACTTATACATTTTCCTCGCTGAATTTCTTGAAAGCCATTATTTGAAAACTCAATTATTTCAGTCCCTCTACAGTCACAAGAAAATGAATCAACTTCACTACTTCTTCTTCTAAAAATGATATCGTTTATATTCTATTTCATTTTAAGTAATTAATAATTTTTAATACACATCAGAAAAGTATTCTGTGTTGCTGCTATCTGAACTGTAGCGCTCCTTTTTCTTTTTATGTTCTAACTTCAAAATTTCTTGCTTTTTATTAAATTCATTTAAAATTCCTTCCCTCTGTAAGACAATTTTCAAAATTAAAAGTAATAAGCTAAATAAAAAAAATTGTATTGGTAAATATAGAATACTTGTATTGGCAATTGTAGTCTTGAATAATTACCTCTTTTTCTCTTTCTTTTTGCTTTGCCAGTTGTTTTTCTTTTTCCTTTTCTTGTTGCCTTTTGAGCATTTCATCATAAAAGCTTTCTGAACCTGGTTTGTTATGTTCATGTAAAAATGCCTCTATGTAGTTTGCTAGTTGAAAAATCATCACCTCTCCAACATAATCTCTTGCTTTTTCTTCTAAATTTTTTTGAAGATCATTCAATACAGCCTTTGACATACCCTTACTGTTTTCTAACAACAATTGTGGGACACTTAAAATAAATAATTAAATAAACACCTAACTGAAGTATATACCTACAAAAAAAAATATATATAACTTACACATTTGGATAGTCTTCAGAACAAATAACATGCAAGTTTACTGACACATAAGCTTCTTTTGGTGTGGAGCTGCCCTTTAGTGGAGAAAGGGCTATAATAATGTTCAGGGGCTGCCATAAATTCCATGCTTGTTTTTCTCTTACATCTATAATATCCTCACCATAAATTGCCTAAAAGGACTCAAGTAAGTAAATGCAACGTAAAAATTATTATTTGCAACTTACTAAAAGAGCTTCTAATTCAAATTCCTGGCGTTCTTTTGTAGTCTCTTCACTTGCCATTTTACCTTCCTCAACTCATTAGCAGTAACATTTCTTGTTAATGTAAGTACATTAACTGAATACTGAGAACACTAAAGGAGAATTTTAAAGCCAATTACATACCACTAAATAACATAAACATTCAAAAACTTCAAAAAATAATGAATATAATAAAGTTTTTAATAAATATAACCTTACTTGTCATATGTACGAATGGCTGCAGAGCTTTGAATACTATTACCATAGAAATTCATATAATTGTAATATATAGAAATCATAAATGAAACAGAACTGATCCATTTCAGATTTTTAATACTCTTTAATAATTAATTATGTTATGTATTTTTGATAAAATTATTTCCAGAATTAAACAATATAGTTAATGAAATTCGTTTTCACAGACAACTCGTTTTCAATATTATTCTAGTGGAGGATATTAAGAAAAAAAATAAAAAAATATTTAGAAAGTTTCAAAACCTATTGAAAAAAATCTATATTAATGTTAATTGCTATTTTAATATATTTAAATGAATAAACTAAGTATAAAAAAGTAAAAAAAAAAGAATTTTCTAGTAAATAAGATGATTATGGAACATATCTCAATTTCATAGAATATTTATAGGGAAGTTAATAATGCATAAGTTGGCTGTACTACGTTTTCCACAGTTTTTTCTCACCAGTTGTCTGTTTCATGTTGATTTGGTGATTAAATACGTTGTTAATTAGTAAATCTTGCAGATTTAGCGTTTATAAAGTAATATTAGTGTAAACAGTAATAGTAGTAGTGTTGGTGGACAATTCTACACGGCCGACTTCAATATGTCGGACGAAAATTATCCAAAAACTTTATACGTAGGAAATTTGGACATTTCAGTTTCGGAAGATCTGCTATGCACACTTTTCTCGCAAATAGGTCCCGTAAAGGGCGTAAAAATAATACGCGAACCCGGCAACGATCCATATGCTTTCGTTGAGTTTACTAATCATCAATCAGCATCTACGGCATTAGCCGCAATGAATAAGCGAGTGTTTTTAGATAAAGAAATGAAAGTTAATTGGGCAACTAGTCCCGGAAATCAACCAAAAACGGACACTTCCAATCATCATCACATCTTTGTAGGTGATTTATCCCCCGAAATCGAAACGGAAACCTTAAGAGAAGCCTTCGCCCCATTCGGGGAAATATCAAATTGTCGTATTGTACGTGATCCTCAAACGTTAAAATCAAAAGGTTATGCTTTTGTGTCGTTCGTTAAAAAAACCGACGCAGAAAACGCTATTCAAGCAATGAATGGTCAGTGGTTGGGTTCTCGTTCCATTCGTACTAACTGGTCCACAAGGAAGCCTCCACCACCTAAATCGGAAAAAGTCCCCAAAGGTAAACAGCCAACATTCGAAGAAGTCTATAATCAAAGCTCTCCTACCAATTGCACAGTATACTGTGGAGGCTTCACGAGCGGCCTTACTGAAGATTTGATGCATAAAACATTCTCACCATTTGGTATGATACAAGACATAAGGGTTTTTAAAGACAAAGGATATGCCTTTATTAGATTTACTACAAAAGAAGCAGCTGCCCATGCAATAGAAAGCATTCATAACTCTGACATTAATGGGCAAACAGTTAAATGTTTTTGGGGCAAAGAAAATGGTGGAGTGGGCATGGATTCATCTGCTGTTATGACCCCAGGCATGGCAAACCCTGCTCAAGCAGCACAGCAATACCCATACGGTTATGGCCAAGGTATGGGCTATTGGTATCAAGGATACGCACATGGTTACTATCCTTACCAGTATCAATATCCAACAGGTAGTCAGCAGTACTGCGTCATGCCCCAGCAAGGACAGCAACCTAATCCATCTCTCATGTATGCATCAGTGCAAAAGTACCCTGCACAGTGAATCAAATTTCTTATTCCTGGACTTCTGCAGAATTTATTGCAAGTTCACATTTGAAACAAAGTTTAACAGGTACTGTTTTTATTTAGTTGTTCTGTGTAAACCTGCAGGGAATTTTGGTGAGTTCTGGAATGAGGACTAAAAGACTCATGTTGAGTTGGCAAATATTGTGATTTACCTGATAAACACACTCTGTTTGTCAGTTTCATCACCAATCATCGAATAAGTAAGAGATGTGGTGTGTTACGAATGGTTGGTGAATTTGGCAGGGTTTACTTGTGCTCCCATGCTAGTTTAAAGGCACAAGTGAACCAATGTCACATTGCAAAATTATTGTAGAAATATATTATAGCTTAGGCTAGGTAGGATAATGATATTTCTAATAATAATTATTGATGTACTAAAATGTTATGACAGAAAAAAATATATAAGACTAAGGTCCACATGTTCCGTGTGTGTAATTTTTGATCATCCTAATACTTCACTGTCATAATGCAACTGGCATGTAAATGAACCAAGGCCATAATGACAGACTTGTAAAGTGTTTTGTATGCAAGATTGTATATGCTAGTTGTTAATAAAATGTTTGGGTCTGGGAAGTGTGTATTTATAGTATTTTTTTTACTTATGACTAATTTAGCTATTTTCCAAGTGAAAGTTTTTAGAATTATTTTTATAAGTGTGGTTCTCCAGAACAAAGAAATATTTTGTACCTACACCTGTCTACTTAATAATATTTATAAGAAAATTTTGTTTGATAAAGTGGTATTGGTGACCGTGTATTCTACTCAATTATGTGGATATTATATTTTTTTTTGTAAAGATTGTGGTATTTTAGAATGTCCGTTCTTAGTTTATTTAAAAAGAACATTTTTGGGAACCACCATGGTTTTTATGAAAGTTATTGCATTTTTCGTTTATTTAACTTATTGAAATAAATAAATATGCTTCTATAATACTACATATTATATCTTCTTATCATTTATTTTGTTGCGATAAAAGTTTTTCTTTTAAGAGTAGAACATTTCATAATATTAAATCAGTCCAGTAACGACTACGTTTGTGTAAAGGAACAATGATTCGTTCAAAGATTATCAATAACATTTTAAATAACGAGCAAAATTATCTACTATTAATTTCAGTTTAGCCTTCAAAATACGAGCACGATTTTTGCACGTTACTGTACTATTTACTGCTACAAAATTACGAAACTATTTAGATACTTCGGAAGTCACTCCCAACTACACTTTTAAAAATTACTACCTATTTTAAATTTAATAACAGCAAGATGCCCTCTATCAGTTTGGGATTGTTAAAATTTTTTAAAAATATGAGTAACAGGTTAGTAGTGTATGTAAATACATGTATAGTAAATATAAAGAAAAAACAACAGTTATCGGCACAAATTATGTAATTGAGCAAACGATAACCCGCAAACGTTTATGTCTAATGTCTGATAATAAAATCTTCTTTTGGATAATTATGTTTATATTATGCATATATACATGGCTGTAATTCTTACCCAAAGACTCAACTCATGGAAAAGGTCAAGGGTCAATTCAATTTCCTTATGAAAGAAAAATAACACCGTATGTTAAGTGCATGTGCTGCTCGGTCTTGCGTGTTTCGGTGTTAATTTCTAATATTTTCGACAAGAAATATTTTTTTTACGTTTGAAAATGAAAACGAAAATGGAATTGGTTGTGATGCTAATGTTCATCGCCGTATTAGTCGCTGATGAGGACCATAATGGGTAAATTAAATAACCATGAATAAATATTTAACTAAATGAACTAGTTATTGTATAAATCCCACAGAAATTTTAATAATAACAGGTGTCCAATATTTTTTCGATTTTTATGACTTCAAAACTATTTATTTTAAAAAATAAAATTATTAGGTAGTGTACTATTGCTTGTTATTTATTTACCACAGTATGTAAATATCAAAACATTTTAAAATTTCAAATAATTTTAGCGTTTTTTCTGATAAATATTTTTAATTTAAATCTTTAAGCGACCCAATTAATTATCATATAAGTAAATTTTAAATAGCTTTCAGATTCCAAATTATTTTTTTAAGAAAAGTTTTATACATTCAAACCAATTTTTTAAAAATTGCAATTGAAATTAAAGGGGTAATGGACTTTCCAGAGGATTTTACATAAAAGTTTATAAGATAATAATTAAAAACTGCGATTCTTAAATAAAAGCAAAGTTATCATACCTGGTAAAAAATATTAGAAAAATAACTAACTACTGGAAACTTTTAAGTGATCAATTTTATAAGGAATTTTCTGATTTTTTTGTTTTATAAAGGGACAGTATCTACTAAATAAACTTTTTACACTTACATTTAATTATTTGAAAGTTAAAAAGATTGATCACCTGTTCCCTGTTCATCTTTTGAGCAAGTGCAACATTAAAATATATCTAAACAAGGGAAAATCAATACTTGTGTGTAACCTTTAACAAATCAGTCTATCACTGACTAAAAAAAAAAACAATTTTCCGAATCGCAAGAAAATTAAAAATAATAAAAACAATCGTGTCAAATTCAATTGCGTGTTCTAAAAATACTGCCAGTAGTCCACTTCTGCATCCTTGCTTTTTTTCTATTAATAGTTATGTTTTAAGTGCGTCGGGTACTTTATTGGCACGGCGAATTTTTGCAAAGGCTTTGTCAGTTAACAATTTAAACAGAACTATGCCCTACGTCAAACTGTCGGCGCCTGGCGACGTCCAGATGCCCCTTGTGGGACTCGGTACCTGGAAAGCTACCAACGAGGAAATTGACAAAGCCCTCACCACCGCACTCGACGCTGGTTACAGACAAATAGGTAAAGTTATTAAATATAACAAATTTTGCGAAACTATTAATTTCGAATTACTCTAACTTATTATCTAATTTCGAATTATTTTTAAGATACCGCCTTTAACTACAATAATGAGGAAGCAATCGGAACTGCCTTAAACAAGTGGATAAGTTCGGGTAAAGGAAAAAGGGAAGACGTGTTTATTACCACAAAGGTTCGTAATTGTATTAATTTTGATTTTTTTTCATTTGAAGACTTCCAAGGTAAATAAATAATTTTAAAGTAGTTATATTACTTGTACTAACCATAAGCCAATGGTTCCCCTTAAAATGTTCTTTTCATTGAAAATAAAAATTGCGATAAAATTTGGTCACTAACCGTGTGTATTTTCATAAATTCATCTTTTCAGTTACCAGTGTTCGGCAATAGGGCGGAAAATGTGGAAAAATACTTAAATTGGTCCTTGAAAAACTTGCAGACTGACTATGTGGACCTCTACTTAATACACATGCCTTTTTCCCTAATTCCAGACGACACCGGTCTAAGTCCAAAGTCTAATGAAGACGGTTCTTTCGTTCTTGACCTAGAAGCAAACAACGTCGAAACGTGGAAGGTATAAGACTATTTTCTTTTTTTTTTTTAATATATGTAAGAATAATTTTAAATTTACAGGCGATGGAAAAATCGTTAAAGGATGGAAAAATTCGTGCCCTTGGTGTGTCAAATTTCAACGCGACGCAAGTTAAAAAACTTTACGACAACTCTGAGATAAAGCCGTCAATTCTTCAAGTAGAGTTACATGCATATCTCCAACAAAAAGATTTGAGGGCAGCTTGCAAGGAACTTAACATTGCTGTTACCGCCTACGCCCCCCTGGGAAGTCCCCACGCTAAATCCCATTTTATTGAAAAATACAATTACAAGTAGGTTAATCCAATAACAATATATGCAAATGGTTGATTTAAATGTAATTTCTCTTTTTTTTTCAAGCAAAACGGACTTCCCGGATATTTTGGGTCATCCTCTGGTGAAAGAGTTGTCCGAAAAGTACAATAAAACGACAGGTCAAATTTTACTGAGACATTTAGTACAACAGAATATTATTATCATTCCAAAAAGTAGTAACCCCGAAAGAATTAAACAGAACATCGATATTTTCAATTTTGAATTGTCCCCTGAAGACATGGAGCGATTGAATGCGCTGGACAGGGGTGAAGACGGACGTATTTTCGACTTTAGATTTTTTAAAGGGATCACAAAACATCCTGAATATCCTTTCAACTCAAAGGAAGATTAAAAACGACATAGAAAAAGAGACTTAATATTCTTTAAACAAAAAATATTTAACAAAACCATGCTGATTAATTTTTTAAAATGCTAGACATTTATTTCCACAAACATCTGATTTTTATTCTGCAGAAAGAATAATTTAATGTGATAAGGCAATAAATAATAATTTATGTAATTTAAATATAAATATGCCTTTATCATGTTTCATAAAGAAAATTAAAATTAGATGTGAAATTATTATAGATACGTATTTTTCAGAAAAGATGATTTGTAAAACACGTTTACTTGCCTTACAAAATAAAAAATAAACTTAATTGTTGCATTTTTACCTTCATGTTATTAGATAATAATTACCTGATAAAAATATTAAATTGACTAATCTGGCACTTCTTTAATCCCTAAGGTACTCATTTTATGCCTTTCCTACTTGCTCCTGTGTTTTAATGGTTCAAGTCCACTTGCTATACTACACTAAAAAATATTAGGGCAATAGAAAAAAATACTATTATTTTAATCGAAAATACACAATAATTACATAACAAATGAATTTGC
Source organism: Agrilus mali (assembly GCA_029378335.1). Taxonomy (NCBI): domain Eukaryota; kingdom Metazoa; phylum Arthropoda; class Insecta; order Coleoptera; family Buprestidae; genus Agrilus; species Agrilus mali. The sequence goes on along the minus strand of CM055655.1, from coordinate 1,961,659 downwards.
AGTTTAAAGGTAATTAATTTATCTGTACATAAGTGAAGGAATTCAGGTAGCAGAAAAGTTATTAAAAAAAAAACCAGTTTATTATTCATTACAAAAAAACAAACATTTTCTATTTTAAAAAGAATATTTGAGGATAATTAAGGATTAATCAAGGTAATGTTGAGCCGAATGAATAAACTTTTATTAGTAATAACTGCTTAATGAATTCTGGTATTATTTACAGTACCTTTAAATATAATAATAAAAAAAAAAAAACAGAACGGTTCCAAAAATGCAGACAAAAACTACGATTATAAAAAAAAGGATAGGAAAGAAAAGGAAGTGAAATAAACTAACTGATACGGTACAGCATTCTCCTCTGCATTCGATGTTGAAGTTGTCCTCTCCTTATCATGGCGTATATGACCTTCATAATGGCCTTCTCAGGGTACTGTTGGTTTATAAAATCTTGTACGATATTTTGCTGTGAAACCTGCGTCCCTATTGCGAAACGTCTCTTCAGTTGCTTCTCAATTCGACTTAACGTTTCGTAATCTTCATCTGTAGTGAATCCTTCAGCACCTGTTAAATTTTTATTTTAAAATTAACATTCATTATTTAATTACAAATACATAAGAAAAAAAATTGTAATTATGGATCGGAATTACCATACCGTATAAATTTCCACTCATTGCAGCGTCCAAAGTTGAAACCTGAAAAAGACGTAGCGCTTCGTTGACATGAGTATCTGAGACAAAAGGAAGTAGCTGCATTTTGGCCAGACTTTCAGATATCCTTATTATGGCTTCCAGTTGCCTCACTGTTATCGGAATTGCGTTTTTCTTGTGTGTTTCATGCTCATGTTGACTCGCTCCTGACCTCATCATTACATAACGTCTCTTCAATTTATCGCCAGCTTCCTGGCTTAGACGAGGACCACATTTTCTAAAAATAATATATAAAAAAAATATATTGCCATTATTATTAACTTACGTCCTGCAATAGTTAATGTATTTTTTTAGTACTTCTATGGACAGTTCTCCCTCTTTAGGTTCTTCAGTGATTTGTTCTGCACTCATGTGCACATTGATAATGTGCCTGGCTAAAGTCATATCCCTTCGCTGATCATGCTCATCTTTGACAATGAATATCATGTCGAAACGAGAAAGAATCGTTGGCATAAAGTCAATATTTTCCTCGCCCTATAAAAAATTAATAGAAAAAGTATAACTAATTGAGTTTTTTGGGATACCTTTGTCTCGTCCCATCTGCCAAAGATGCTGTTAGCAGCAGCAAGAACAGAACACCTAGAATTTAAAGTGGTTGTGATTCCTGCTTTAGCAATTGAGATGGTTTGCTGCTCCATGGCTTCATGGATCGCCACCCTGTCATCTTCTCTCATTTTGTCGAATTCATCAATGCAAACAACTCCTCCATCGGCAAGAACCATTGCACCGCCTTCCATAACGAAATTTCGCTATAAGAAAGATAAAACACTCCATAAATTACGACAAATAAATTTAATATTACAAAAAAAAGTTTTCACATACAGTAGCAGGATCTCTGTTGACAGAGGCTGTTAGACCAGCAGCCGAGCTCCCTTTTCCTGAAGTATAAACTCCAATAGGAGCCACACGCTCCACAAACTTTAACAGTTGCGATTTGGCGGTACCAGGATCACCGAGAAGTAAAATATTTATGTCTCCCCTGCGAGTCAGACCATCAGGAAGTCTTTTCCTAGAGCCTTATAAATTGCATGTACTTTTTTGCAAATAACATTGTCTAAGAAACATACCTCCAAACAGTAAACAAGCAATGGATTTTTTAATGTCTACAGCCCCATAAATAGACGGTGCAATGCTAGCGGCAATTTTTTCATAAATATTAGGAGACGCAGCTAATCTTCTAAACAAATCCTCTTCCTCAGCACTAACAGCTCCTACACCAGATGATCCTAAGCCTTCGGTATCATGTTGTATACCAATAACTCTCATGTATGGAGCTCTAACTCCAGTTAATGCTTTTTGTCCATCTCTCTAAACAGGTAGATTATTATAATAAACATATTAAAGAAATGTTACAAAATATGATGACTTACCTTACTACTTGCAGCTACTTTCTTGATAGAATAAATACCAAAAATAAAAACTCGATTTCCTGGAACAACTCTCTCACACAAATATCTGTCACAGTAAAGGTTCAGGTGTCTTGGAATTTCCCCTTGTGGCACCCCATCAGGAAGCTCTTGGACTTTCAAAACTTGAAAATCTACACATTGACACTTGTCTGGAATTATAAAGTATGGATCCAAGGAACATTTGTTGGGTCCAGCTTGTTCACTGTTTAACATAAAAAATTGAATTGCAACTGTAACCCTTTAAAAAGAAGTATTTTCACGTACGTGCTACATTTCCTAGGCATAATATAACCCTCAAAACCAGGCTTTACAGGCAAATTTGGAATCATATGGTGACAATCTCTACATTGTATAGTTATTTTAGTTGCTTTGGCTTTGATTCCAGTTGCACTAACTATTATGCCAGGTATTTTAATTAAACGTGAAACACAATCAGACTAAAACACAATTTGATAGAAAAAAGAGAAGGAAACTTAGCATTTAACTAATTTACTCTTAATTCACGTAAACTGGAAGGTCGAGAGTCTGATAATAGTATAATTTGAATATCTTCGACATTTTTCTCTTCTTCAGGTCTAGGGGCTGTTAGTTCATCAGCAACCTCTTTAGCAGCTACCTCAAAAACTGGAAGATGTTCTGTAGGTTGTTTATACAACTTTTCAGCCAAGACTTCGTCGTAACTAGCCAAATCTTCAATATTCACCTCTAGGTAATACTGTTGTAAATTGTAGTTTCTCTTAAGAGTATCTCTACAATGATATATTAAGAAATAATGATAGTTAGGATTAAAAGAACCACAAACCTGTATTTGTAGTTGAAGTTTTCTCCATGGAATTGCCTTATAAATTCTTTAAATTTCTTTTTGATAGCTTGCAGATTCCCTAAGTTTTTATCTTGACTGTCTGCATCTCCAGCAAGATTGTCACTAAAGAAGATTCCGGCATCATCGAAACCTTCCATGATTGAAATGTAATACAACAAAAATGTATAAATAATAAACACACTAAATATTTGCAAAATCTTAGACGAAAGTAGCAGTCCTTTTAAAAGTCTATAATTTGAGGTTATAAACGAAATTAGCCGCCAAAACAACCTTAGAGAGAAAATTATCTATGAACAACCCTTAGACTGTTGTGTATATACCCTGTATATTTGTATATGTTAAGTATAGGCTATTGTCATGGAGCATCTATGGGAGAAACCATAGGTTATTGTCATGGAGTATCTATGGGGAACCATAGATGAAGGGACGCGCGACGATGTGTCGCAAAGGACGGGAGTCGAGCGGGAGTCGTCGTGAGTCAGTCATCGTGGTCTTACAAAAGTAATCAGTCTTGTCTTATGTTGTCTTAGTCGTTTGTCTTATTATAATTAGTGTAATCCATACAAATCGTGTAAATAAAGTGTATCATAGAAACCTTCGTTAGTCAGTTATTAAGTCTAAAGTTTAGTCATATCCCGAAACACAACATAGACAAGGAACAACCTAAATATACTGTGGAACAACCAACGCTAACCATAAAAATAGTATAGTACTGAAGGTGTCTAAAGTAGCGTTATACGGTCCACATAGTTACTTTTTATTCCAATAGATGTCGAGACAAATAAGGCTAAACTAGACTAAAAAATACCTTATTTATTTTTCCTTCATCTTGGGTTTAATGCTTAAGTAAAGTAAATGATAAAATGACTTTACTTATGGGAATGGTGTATAAAATGAAATAAAAGAATAAAAAATTATTTAAATTGAAGTGTATCGATTACTTAAATAAAACATAAGGAAGAATAAATTAAAGTATTACTTGAACAATATAAAAAATTAACATAATATGATTAAAGAAACGAAATAAAAAACCTTTTCTCAGGTATTAATGAAAAAAGCTTCGAAAAGGTACTTTTATTCATTTGATAACTTAAGATCTACTTATTAATATAGTAAGACAGCAAACAGTTAGACTTTTTTATATCACTGTCCCACATTTATCAGTTTCATGTAACACCTGATTTAAGCTCTTTAGTTTGCCCAAGTATAACATCATCATCATCATTAATTAAAGTTTCTTAATAAATTATTTCTTAAGTATTTAATTAATTTGATACAATTGTCTCTTTTATTTTGCACATCTATCACAATAATGACGAGTTTAAATTACACGCAACTTTCTGGTCCTGGTATGGAGTCCGTTAATATGTGGTCTCTTCGTATCGTGGAAAACGAGTTTTCCTTCGGACGGGGCCATGATCGTCCTAGGGTCGCACTTCCATGACTTCCATATAATTCGGGATTCACTATGGACATGTCCTTGTGATTCTAAAATATTTTTAACAAGAACTTAGAAATTGATAACAAAGAAAGGTTTATAATGGATTTTTAATAAATATGAAGAAAATTAATTGTAATGATAACTAAATAATTTTAGAGGAGTATGGAGAATAGATTCAGTTTCTAAAGAATTATAAGGATCTGTAACATGTAATCGTACATTTATTTAATACACAGCTTTATGATATATTTCTTCTTGCATATACATAATGAAAAGCAGAACAGAAAAAAGTTTTCAGCTTCTGAAAATACTTCTGTGAGCTGAAACAATATTATAAAGTTGTTTATTGCATTCTAAATTTAAAAAAGAAATTCCAAATGATTGAGCCCCATCACAATAATTTCAAATTAAAACGAAAATTTTCTTAAATCAAAGCATTTAAATTAGTAATAATTTCTATTTTAGTTCAACTTCTTAATTAAAAAATAAATGAGTTATGTTGTACGATATATTGCTAAAAAAATATTTATTTTTGTTATGATGTGAAATGTGTTGTATTATGCGTCGTATTTTTTCTTTTGGGCGTTTTGGTCGTAAATCCTCATCAGATTTATATACGAAATATTTGCTCCAGTTTCAAAACATTTAACTGAATAATATATGAAGCATACGGTGCCTCATAAATGCTAAACGAGAAACATGGAATATATACGTACAAACTTGGCAAATGGTGCATCGTTTGGAGAAGCGAAGAGACTATCCGGCCTTGGAAACAGCCTCCCCGACTCCCCTACTGGCGTAACATCTGTCCCTAAAAATGATTGTTCTTAATAAATCTTCCCACGAAATTTACATACAAGTTGCTTGCTTCGTCGGTTGTTACGTAGTAGGTGTGTAACTCCTGTGCAACCTATTGAATAATTTACGTTCTTGTTTCAAACACAACTACCTGCCTTATACTTGGGGATAAAATCCCCAACTGAAAGTAATATCTATCAAATAATACTTCAGATTTTTACATCTTTTTGTTTAAGGTATAAAGTAAAAATTGTATTCTCCAAGTAAAATGATCTTAATATAAAATAAATTTACATTTATCATGAGAGCTTACTTACTTATTAAAAGCTGTACATATTATAAAACGCAAAATGTTACCTCTGGGAGCATTAAGAATATCTGGTTGATGTTCAGGGCCGATCACCATAGAACTTGTAATGGGTTGATCCTGGTTAAAGTTGTTCGTGGTGGGCTTGAGTGTATATGCTACCACATAGCGTTGGTCCCCCGTGTTGATTTCTAACATGGAATTAGACCTAGAAGCCTGCGGTGTGAGCACCTTGGGTTGCTTGGCCGATAGGTCAGCACCATGAGAACAATGGGTTATGGGACAGTGTTTGTGTCTGCTTTTTCTAATTGCCAAAACAACCACCAAAAGCACAGCCAGGCAGAGGGTTAATAGTGAACCAGTTAAGAGGGCAGCTAGTGGTAAAATGTTTAAGCCACTGTAGTCATCTGTAAGAGAAAAGGAAAATGGGATGTTTAAAAACAATATTATCATTTATAACGGCATTAAAAATTGTCCCTGATAATAATTTTTGTTATTATGTTAAGAGTTGTGATTTGTTTGTTTTTATATTCAGAAGATAAAGTCTGTTACGAAGGACCTAACCTATAACTTCTGTTTAATACATTTTTATGAAATAAAATAAAAGTAAGTAATGTATAAATAACATTTTAAGAAAGAAAACATTAATATCTATTACTCATTTTGGTTAATAAATGTATTTTCATAAAATATATAGAAAATGTTTCGTGTTTTTACGTAATTTTAATGTAATTCTGACGGAGCGAAGTACACCCCTCAAAGCACCGCGCGTGACTAACTTTTCTAGCGGTTCTTTGCGTCTTAAGATGTCTATTGGTTGCAGGCTTTGGCGCCAATTTGTAAGCCAATAGGAAATTAGGTCAGTCAAACAATAGGTGTTTCCTCAGGAATGTGGTTACTATGGTACTGAATGCAATTACGATGAGAGTTCATTCCCCTTACTGCAGTCTGGCGCCATTAGAAGATGCATTTCTTTGATATGCAAACTTTAAAAAATCATAACTTTGGTATTTGCAAACCGATTTTGATGCGGTTTTTACCAAAATTTACCAAATTTTTTGTAGAATGCACACTGCTAATACTTTTTAAAAATACAGTTTACAAAACTTGCAAATTATTTAATAATGTATATTCAATAGGTTTTTGCAAGATAAATAATAGGTAATTATTAGCTGAGTATACTTGAAAAACATATCGCGTTGTTTGGCGAAAATATGTTGAAAATCTGTCCAGGATTTGAACGAAAATACGTATATACATACATATAACGCAAACAAATTAACAATGCATTATTTCATTAGGTCACTGCCGTTTATTTACTCGTTAATCAAAACGTTTCATTTCATTTATTTCGTTTTTGAAGTTAAGCAGTAACATGTGAATGCAAACTAAAACACAATGGCTTGGCATATTGTGCGTACATTTGATTGTTTAACAGTCATTGTATTCGATAGTTGGGCCCTTAGTAACGCTTACTGTTTGCATTATATTATAGTTTCGAAATTGCAAACCGGTATCGAAAAAAATTGAAAAGATAAAAAACAGGGGGAAAATATTTGTATGAAAAGGACGAACGATCTGGAGGGTCTCATAATTCTGAGAGTTAAGTGGAGTTATTAAGAAAAATAAAATTTTTGACCTTTTGCAACTACACTCTTTATGAAATTTCAAGAAGATTAATAAGAATGTCCTTAGAAAGGTAAAGAGGACAAGTACTTTACATTATGTTCTATATTTGGATTAGGGATTATTTATATATATCTTTATTTTTTTTTGGTGGCTTATTAGTTGGGTAAATACGTACTACAGTTGTCACGAGTTTTTATTTTACGACGACTATCTTTATGTGCCCTTTAAAGCACAAAATATTCCTGAATGTGAACGTACAATAAAAGTACCTAGGCGGATTAATTTCTTTTTGAATTGAAGGTGTTAACTGTAAGCGCAATGTAAAAGATAATTAAATTAATATCTTTAAATTTTTGTTGGTTAATGCAATAAGAAGTTAATATTGTTCCATAATGGATCGGATGGATTAATGAACGTCCTTTGACATGTAGAACGTGTGTTAAGACACGGGTTACTTTATGGAGTCGATTTATCTTTCCGTTTGGTTTTTGCAGATGGATTGCCGCAAGTGAGGAAATTAAGAAAGAATTTTTTGAGTTATCGCGAGCGGTAGCTCATTAATGTCCGAGAGCGAGATTAATAGGCGACAGCACAGCGGTGTGGCCGTGGAACATTGGGAAAACAATCTTCCGAACTTGCCACGACGTTTTATTAAAGTTTCTGGACTTTTTGGGCGTACTTTTTTCTTGGGAAATTAACGTGACACTCTGGAGGAAGAGAGATTAAGCATTATTCTGCTGCTGTGGCAGCTACTTTGTCGCCGGATGCTGAAATATCGTTCTTTTATAATGCAAATGGACGGAAGGTATAATTTGTATCAACTTTACCCTCTTTTACATACGAAGGCGGCAGGTACAACCATCGAACGTACAATGGAACACAAAAATAAAATCATTCAGGATCAGGATATTTACTTCCCTATTATTCTGTTTATCATAGAACTTTTGCTAGATACTATTTTATTTTAAATTACTCTATTTAATCGTATTTGGCAAATATTTCATCCCTTAATTTCAATTTATCTTCTAGTTTTGTATAAAATAAAATATTTATTTCATATTGTAGCCTTTACTTAAATTAAAAATAAAACGTAGTTTTTTACATCTTTGTTCAATTTATTTTGAATCTAATGTGGGCTGGTGTGATACGCTGAAGATGAAAAAATTCTTTTCGAAATGTCATTTTTATTGCGACGTGGGCTAAGAACGGTAATAATTTTTCTTTCGTAAAACTTACTTGACAGCGGGTTGTAATTCAGACTTTTAAGAAGAGTGTTACATTATATACTACCTATACATACCTACTTATACATATAGAAAAGGAAAGTTCTTTTTTTATTAGATACTATTATTTTATTTTGGGCTGTTAGCGTTGTAAACCAAGTCTCACGAATTAAGTTTAACTTGTTTATTAGTCTGTTAAGTTCGTCTTGACAGTTAGAGAAAAATAAAGTTCGTACTATATATAGATACATGATACACCTATGTGTGTAGGTGAGCTGGCCGGGATAAAGCTTCAGGGGGATAACTTTTAAAGACTAGAGAAACGGAGGATGACAAGGCGGATATCTCTTAGGGTGGATACTCTTTCAGATAGGTATACAGGGTTTTTCAAGTTGATGGGCTATTAGAAGTATATGAATTAGTAGAAGGAATTCAATTCTGAAACTTGGGCTCATTTGGTTATTGTTTATGCCGCTTCTTTTAAAAATATTTTCAAGTTCGATTTACATCCGGTTATACCGGAAGTCGATACCAACTTTGTTATTTTAAATGGAATGGTATATTTTTTACGCTGAATTCAAATTAAAACGTGTAATTCTAAGGTAAGTTTGAAAACCAACTTGTACACCTATGACGATCGGCTTCTGAGTTAATTTAATTTATAGAAAAAAAATATTGTGATCGCAACCCAAATTATAAAAAATCATAACTTCCACAAAATACGACTTAGAGTGTTGAAATTTTTACTAGTAATAGCTGAATATTAGTGCTAACGCCTTGACAAAATTGAATTAAATAATTTATACAGGGCGTTCAAAATAAAATTCTAAAATTGAAAAACTTCAAACACGAATTACTTCGTTTTTTCAAATGGCACCTACTATTTTTTTTTTCAATCGATTCCTTTTTTTATCCTCTTTCGATCTATATGGATACTTCCTATTTTATGTAATAATTCAAAATTATTCCAAAATTTTCAAATAAAATAGGAAGTATCCATATAGATCGAAAGAGGATAAAAAAAGGAATCGAAAAAAAAAAATAGTAGGTGTCATTTGAAAAAACAAAGTAATTCGTGTTTGAAGTTTTTCAATTTTAGAATTTTATTTTGAACGCCCTGTATAAATTATTTAATTCAATTTTGTCAAGGCGTTAGCACTAATATTCAGCTATTACTAGTAAAAATTTTAACACTCTAAGTCGTATTTTGTGGAAGTTATGATTTTTTATAATTTGGGTTGCGATCACAATATTTTTTTCTATAAATTAAATTAACTCAGAAACCGATCGTCATAGGTGTACAAGTTGGTTATCAAACTTACCTTAGAATTACCCGTTTTATTCGAATTCAGCGTGAAAAATATACCATTCCATTTAAAATAACAAAGTTGGTATCGACTTCCGGTATAACCGGATGTAAATCGAACTTGAAAATATTTTTAAAAGAAACGGCATAAACAATAACCAAATGAGCCCAAGTTTCAGAATTGAATTCCTTCTACTAATTCATATACTTCTAATAGCCCATCAACTTGGAAAACCCTGTATAAAGAAAGAAAAATATTTAATACTTTCGCTGTCTCATTTTCTTTTTTTTTCTAATGTTAATCACTGAATAAATTTAGTTGCAGACTTCGGGTTTTATAAGGTGTTTTTAGAAAGCAATTACATATTGGATTAAAAAAATTATAAAAAGGGTAGATAGGTATTTTAATGTTGACTTACCGGTTCTTTTTTCGGGATCGTTGAGAGTAATGTCTTCGAGGACTACTCTGTCGCTGCGTCCCTTCAAGTTCTGGGCGTAGACGAATATGCGAAGGGACGGCGGCATTCCCTGCTTGACGTCGAGCACCTCGTCCAGCTGAACCCGGAAGAAGGGACTGTCGGGGTCGTTGGAGGTGAGGTTGAATCGCAACGTCATGGTCCGGGCGTCGTACGCCTCGAGTACGAAGGTTTGGGGCAAGCCTCCGTCATATCCGGGGCGACATTCGATGTCTAACAGACGTGAGCTGTCATTGGCGGCCCCTTGGAGGGTGCAGTTGCTCAAGGGACTGGGCTTTGCTGCAATATCATCAAATTAATTACCGAGCGTCGCTGCCACGGGTTCCTGGGCCGTTTGTGTGTATGTGTGTGTGAGTGTGAGTGTGTTCCGTTCACTGTTCTATGTTCGAAATTTCAAAGCGTTAATTAGAACGACGGCAACGGGGAGGCGGCGAGGCGGTTGATGGCGGTGGCAACTGATGACGGCGTGCGGCGGTTATAGTGCCAAAAGCTGCCGATGACGGAATCCCGCATCGTATTATTACGTGATCAATTAACTTTTCCAATTGCGAAACGTTTGTATTAATCAAGTCTGTCACGGTTGTGCTTTTCCCAAGTTTCTGATTCGTCAAAGCGTTCTCGCGCGTCTTTTCTACAGATAGAAACTTCCAACTACCTAAATGCTACCAAGATGTACATATATCTGTCTGCTCAAACTTAAACAAATACGAGAAAGAATTCAAGGCAATCTTTTAAAGACCATCAATTTTCGATGATAAAAAGGGTCAATATCAAATAAATATTTTCCACAAAAAATGGTAAAAGAATTCAGATATTTTTTTGGGTTTCTTGGCAGTGTGTTTCAAGTCTCTTCAGGTCTTAGAAGAATACGACTTCAAGCTCTTTTACTGCTCTTGAAGTTCTTTCAAAGTATCTGCTGTAATTTTATTTGGTAATTCAAAATCACCTGATTTAAAAATGTAACTGGGGTTTCAAGAACCAAAGTACTACTATCAGAAATTAAAAACCACCACTTTTTTTTTTTATAAAGAACAACTCCACTCTTTCTATGGCCTTTAGTAGGTCATAATTGATAAGCTTTCGATTGATCATTGTCAGTTTCATGCTCTTCATCTTCGAGGCCTTTATTTATTCTACACCACAAAGTCTGGTAAATCACCCTTACATTAAATATTTGTTGGGAGATTAGACAAGAAGTGTTTCAATGATTTTAAAAGCTTTTATAAATCAATAAAGCATTAATTACATACATGATCTATTTTAAATGACTTTTATTAAATTATAAATCACCCCAGCATTTTAAACAATAATAATAATAATTGCTCGTGTGGTATAAAAAATTGTTTGACGTAAACTGTAATCGATTTAGAACGATTAAAAATTCGTTTCAGTATTAGGGGAAGATCCTACAATCGGTGCCAAACCGAATTACGTTTCAGTTATAGGTACGTTATTGGTTAATCAGGTTGTTAAAACTGATTGGTTGTCGCTAACAGGTTTTGAACGTGTTTCAGACTTCGGAGCATTAATTACAATCTAACCTCATTATACGATGCCGTGTTATGTGGTCAGTGAGTAATAGTTAGAACAATCAAAGTTATTACAACAACGGAGACATAATCATTCGGGCAACGCTGGGTACATACATATGTGTTATGGTCACATTCACGGGAACATTATAATGCTATCGTTAAAAGTATTTTCATTGTAAATGTACATATCAGAAGCGATTACAAATCAATAGCAAATTTACATTAATATCTACAAACATTAGTAGCAAGACCGCACGCCCCATTTCTGTTTTTAAACATCAAAATCAACGTTGAATTAACAAATGCAAATATGTACAGGGGCGTTCTTAATAACACGGTACAAAAATTGGTCTTTGTCATGTTCAAAATGAATAATAGTCTTGGTCCTGATTTAGAGTACCTATTATTGGTCTTTGGCTTACTTTTTGACGATATGTCTTGTTTTTAGGCTTGTTTCTCGACAGTAGGGCATAGTCTTGATCTTCGTTGCACTTTAAACGAGAGTGTGACTTGGTTTTGGTCTTGTTCTTGGGATATATCCTCTTGTTGTGGGAAGAATTATCCAAATCATTACGAAGTTTTAATTCATTTGAGTATCATAATTGCCCAAAAAGTATTATGTCAGAATTTTTCCAATGAGAAAGTCTTGGTCTTGGTCTTGGACATGTTCAAGTTGAATTATAGTATTTGTCTTGATTTAGAGTATCTATTCTTGGTCTTTGCGTTACTTTTCGACGATATGTCTTGTTTTTAGGCTTGTTTCTCGACAGTAGGGCATAGTCTTGGTCTTCATTGCACTTTACGAGAGTGTGACTTGGTTTTGGTCTTGTTCTTGGGATATATCCTCTTGTTGTGGGAAGAATTATCCAAATCATTACGAAGTTTTAATTCATTTGACTATCATAATTGCCCAAAAAGTATTATGTCAGAATTTTTCCAGTGAGAAAGTCTTGGTCTTGGTCTTGGACATGTTCAAGTTGTATTATAGTCTTTGTCTTGATTTAAAACCCCTATTCTTGTCTTTGCCTTACTTTTCGACGATATGTCTTGTTTTTAGGCTTGTTTCTCGACAGTAGGGCATAGACTTGATCTTCGTTGCACTTTACGAGAGTGTGACTTGGTTTTGGTATTCTTCTTGGGATAATCTTGTTGTGGAAAGAATTATACAAACCATTTCGAAATTTTATCATTTGAGTAGGATCATAATTGCCCAAAAAAACTATGTCAGATTTTTTCCATGAGAAAGTCTTGGTCTTGGTCTTGGACATGTTCAAGTTGAATTATAGTTTTGACTGATTTAGAGTATCTATTCTTGGTCTTTGCGTTACTTTTCGACGACATGTCTTGTTTTTAGGCTTGTTTCTCGACAGTAGGGCATAGACTTGATCTTCGTTGAACTTTAGAGAGTGTGACTTGGTTTTGGTCTTGTTCTTGGGATATATCCTCTTGTTGTGGGAAGAATTATCCAAATCATTACGAAGTTTTAATTCATTTGAGTATCATAATTGCCCAAAAAGTATTATGTCAGAATTTTTCCAATGAGAAAGTCTTGGTCTTGGTCTTGGACATGTTCAAGTTGAATTATAGTTTTGCTTGATTTAGAGTATCTATTCTTGGTCTTTGCGTTACTTTTCGACGAATGTCTTGTTTTTAGGCTTGTTTCTCGACAGTAGGGCATAGACTTGATCTTCGTTGCACTTTACGAGAGTGTGACTTGGTTTTGGTATTCTTCTTGGGATACAGGCTCTTGTTGTGGGAAGAATTATCAAAACCATTACGAAATTTTAATTCATTTGAGTATCATAATTGCCCAAAAAGTATTATGTCAGAATTTTTCCACGTAGAAAGTCTTGGTCTTGGTCTTGGACATGTTCAAGTTGAATTATAGTCTTTGTCTTGATTTAGAGTACCTATTCTTGGTCTTTGCTTACTTTTCGACGATATGTCTTGTTTTTAGGCTTGTTTCTCGACAGTAGGGCATAGACTTGATCTTCGTTGCACTTTACGAGAGTGTGACTTGGTTTTGGTATTCTTCTTGGGATACAGGCTCTTGTTGTGGGAAGAATTATACAAACCATTACGAAATTTTAATTCATTTGAGTATCATAATTGCCCAAAAAGTATTATGTCAGAATTTTTCCAATGAGAAAGTCTTGGTCTTGGTCTTGGACATGTTCAAGTTGAATTATAGTATTTGTCTTGATTTAGAGTATCTATTCTTGGTCTTTGCGTTACTTTTCGACGAATGTCTTGTTTTTAGGCTTGTTTCTCGACAGTAGGGCATAGACTTGATCTTCGTTGCACTTTACGAGAGTGTGACTTGGTTTTGGTCTTGTTCTTGGGATATATCCTCTTGTTGTGGGAAGAATTATCCAAATCATTACGAAGTTTTAATTCATTTGAGTATCATAATTGCCCAAAAAGTATTATGTCAGAATTTTTCCAATGAGAAAGTCTTGGTCTTGGTCTTGGACATGTTCAAGTTGAATTATAGTATTTGTCTTGATTTAGAGTATCTATTCTTGGTCTTTGCGTTACTTTTCGACGATATGTCTTGTTTTTAGGCTTGTTTCTCGACAGTAGGGCATAGACTTGATCTTCGTTGCACTTTACGAGAGTGTGACTTGGTTTTGGTATTCTTCTTGGGATACAGGCTCTTGTTGTGGGAAGAATTATCCAAACATTACGAAATTTTAATTTATTTGAGTATCATAATTGCCCAAAAAGTATTATGTCAGAATTTTTCCAATGAGAAAGTCTTGGTCTTGGTCTTGGACATGTTCAAGTTGAATTATAGTATTTGTCTTGATTTAGAGTATCTATTCTTGGTCTTTGCGTTACTTTTCGACGATATGTCTTGTTTTTAGGCTTGTTTCTCGACAGTAGGGCATAGACTTGATCTTCGTTGCACTTTACGAGAGTGTGACTTGGTTTTGGTATTCTTCTTGGGATACAGGCTCTTGTTGTGGGAAGAATTATCCAAACATTACGAAATTTTAATTTATTTGAGTATCATAATTGCCCAAAAAGTATTATGTCAGAATTTTTCCAATGAGAAAGTCTTGGTCTTGGTCTTGGACATGTTCAAGTTGAATTATAGTATTTGTCTTGATTTAGAGTATCTATTCTTGGTCTTTGCGTTACTTTTCGACGATATGTCTTGTTTTTAGGCTTGTTTCTCGACAGTAGGGCATAGACTTGATCTTCGTTGCACTTTACGAGAGTGTGACTTGGTTTTGGTATTCTTCTTGGGATACAGGCTCTTGTTGTGGGAAGAATTATCCAAACATTACGAAATTTTAATTTATTTGAGTATCATAATTGCCCAAAAAGTATTATGTCAGAATTTTTCCAATGAGAAAGTCTTGGTCTTGGTCTTGGACATGTTCAAGTTGAATTATAGTATTTGCTTGATTTAGAGTATCTATTCTTGGTCTTTGCGTTACTTTTCGACGATATGTACTTGTTTTTAGGCTTGTTTCTCGACAGTAGGGCATAGACTTGGTCTTCGTTGCACTTTACGAGAGTGTGACTTGGTTTTGGTACTTCTTGGGATACAGGCTCTTGTTGTGGGAAGAATTATCCAAACATTACGAAATTTTAATTTATTTGAGTATCATAATTGCCCAAAAAGTATTATGTCAGAATTTTTCCAAGCTGAGAAAGTCTTGGTCTTGGTCTTGGACATGTTCAAGTTGAATTATAGTATTTGCTTGATTTAGAGTATCTATTCTTGGTCTTTGCGTTACTTTTCGACGAATGTCTTGTTTTTAGGCTTGTTTCTCGACAGTAGGGCATAGACTTGATCTTCGTTGCACTTTACGAGAGTGTGACTTGGTTTTGGTATTCTTCTTGGGATACAGGCTCTTGTTGTGGGAAGAATTATCAAAACCATTACGAAATTTTAATTCATTTGAGTATCATAATTGCCCAAAAAGTATTATGTCAGAATTTTTCCAATGAGAAAGTCTTGGTCTTGGTCTTGGACATGTTCAAGTTGAATTATAGTCTTTGTCTGATTTAGAGTACCTATTCTTGGTCTTTGCTTACTTTTCGACGATATGTCTTGTTTTTAGGCTTGTTTCTCGACAGTAGGGCATAGTCTTGGTCTTCATTGCACTTTACGAGAGTGTGACTTGGTTTTGGTCTTGTTCTTGGGATACAGGCTCTTGTTGTGGAAAGAATTATACAAACCATTTCGAAATTTTAATTCATTTGAGTATCATAATTGCCCAAAAAGTATTATGTCAGATTTTTTCCAGTGAGAAAGTCTTGGTCTTGGTCTTGGACATGTTCAAGTTGAATTATAGTCTTTGACTTGATTTAGAGTATCTATTCTTGGTCTTTGCGTTACTTTTCGACGACATGTCTTGTTTTTAGGCTTGTTTCTCGACAGTAGGGCATAGACTTGATCTTCGTTGCACTTTACGAGAGTGTGACTTGGTTTTGGTATTCTTCTTGGGATACAGGCTCTTGTTGTGGGAAGAATTATCAAAACCATTACGAAATTTTAATTCATTTGAGTATCATAATTGCCCAAAAAGTATTATGTCAGAATTTTTCCAGTGAGAAAGTCTTGGTCTTGGTCTTGGACATGTTCAAGTTGTATTATAGTCTTTGTCTTGATTTAGAACCCCTATTCTATGTCTTTGCCTTACTTTTCGACGATATGTCTTGTTTTTAGGCTTGTTTCTCGACAGTAGGGCATAGTCTTGGTCTTTATTGCACTTTACGAGAGTGTGACTTGGTTTTGGTCTTGTTCTTGGGATACAGGCTCTTGTTGTGGAAAGAATTATACAAACCATTTCGAAATTTTGACTCATTTGAGTAGGTATCATAATTGCCCAAAAAAACTAATGTCAGATTTTTTCCAGTGAGAAAGTCTTGGTCTTGGTCTTGGACATGTTCAAGTTGAATTATAGTCTTTGACTTGATTTAGAGTATCTATTCTTGGTCTTTGCGTTACTTTTCGACGACATGTCTTGTTTTTAGGCTTGTTTCTCGACAGTAGGGCATAGACTTGATCTTCGTTGCACTTTACGAGAGTGTGACTTGGTTTTGGTATTCTTCTTGGGATACAGGCTCTTGTTGTGGGAAGAATTATCAAAACCATTACGAAATTTTAATTCATTTGAGTATCATAATTGCCCAAAAAGTATTATGTCAGAATTTTTCCAGTGAGAAAGTCTTGGTCTTGGTCTTGGACATGTTCAAGTTGAATTATAGTCTTTGTCTTGATTTAGAGTATCTATTCTTGGTCTTTGCGTTACTTTTCGACGATATGTCTTGTTTTTAGGCTTGTTTCTCGACAGTAGGGCATAGTCTTGGTCTTCATTGCACTTTACGAGAGTGTGACTTGGTTTTGGTCTTGTTCTTGGGATACAGGCTCTTGTTGTGGAAAGAATTATACAAACCATTACGAAATTTTGATTCATTTGAGTATACATAATTGCCCAAAAAAATAATGTCAGAATTTTTTCCAGTGAGAAAGTCTTGGTCTTGGTCTTGGACATGTTCAAGTTGAATTATAGTCTTTGTCTTGATTTAGAGTATCTATTCTTGGTCTTTGCGTTACTTTTCGACGACATGTCTTGTTTTTAGGCTTGTTTCTCGACAGTAGGGCATAGACTTGATTTTCTTGCACTTTACGAGAGTGTGACTTGGTTTTGGTTTTTCTTGGGATAATCTTGTTGTGGGAAGAATTATCACAAACATTACGAAATTTTAATTTATTTGAGTATCATAATTGCCCAAAAAGTATTATGTCAGATTTTTTCCAGTGAGAAAGTCTTGGTCTTGGTCTTGGACATGTTCAAGTTGAATTATAGTCTTTGTCTTGATTTAGAGTATCTATTCTTGGTCTTTGCGTTACTTTTCGACGATATGTCTTGTTTTTAGGCTTGTTTCTCGACAGTAGGGCATAGTCTTGGTCTTCGTTGCACTTTACGATAGTGTCACCTGGTTTTGGTCTTGTTCTTGGGATACAGGCTCTTATTGTGGGAAGAATTGTTCAAACCATTACGAAATTTTGATTCATTTGAGTATAATAATCGCCCAAGAAAAAAAAAGTTGTGAGAATTTTGCCAGTGAGTGTCTTGCTCTCGGTCTTTGTCTTGATTTAGAGCACCTATTCTTTGTCTTACTTTTCGACAGCGTGTCTTCGTTTTAGGCCTTGGTCTTTGTGTTGGTCCTGAACGTACTTTTCTTATTACCAGAGCATAATTTCGTCTTGGTCTTGATTTTGTTTAATGTGTGAAACCACGACAAAGCTGTACTTAAGATCAAGACCATTTCTGTTCATCATAAGTTACGAATTAACTGCTTGTTGACTATAAATATTCCCTTAAGTACATAAACCATTTTGTATAAGAGTTTTGTTTATTGTGAAGAGGACGTTGGGGTGGCCAGGGGTGACGCCGTGCGACGTCGCGGTGCCGACCGACGCCCGCCCAAGCGAACAGTGGTCGCCAAAGCAACACAACGTAACGTCTAATTAACAACGTTTGAAATTTCCAACACGTCAGGGGCCTGTTAAAGGCATCTAATAATTAATTCGATGAGATGCCAGTTCTCACTGCTTTTGCCCCGTTTCTAAAGCGGAGAGGAGACCTTCAAAAGGGTTTAAAGTCAACAAGTACGTACTCATCTCCAAACCGTTTGTAACGTTCAAGTGCTATCGGCACATTCAACGTTTAACAATGAGTTACATAGTTATCATTATTGCTAGATTCTGCTACAGTAGCTACAATAATTAACCCAAAAATAGTTTTATCAAATGGAGGAAAACAATTTTTTTTCAGTAAACCTTTCAGAAGCGGTGCTTTGCAGGGGTTGTAATGAGTTTTCGACCGAATAATCATCTTAACAATAATTTTATGAGTAATAATAAATTTAATTACGTAACCGAATAACTTTATTATCTGCTGCTGTGATAAATTAATTAGTTGATAACAGATTAATTAAGTAGCAGAAAACTTTCGAAAAGTTAATTTTACCCAATTGTCTGTGTAATTTAGTGATCGAGTGAACGAGAACTGGTTCGGAAACGAATTCAAAAATATTATTTTCACTCACTGTTTTAGGTGGAGTAGCCAAGAGGAAATTTTATTACAAAGTCGTCAAGTATAGATAACATTAAACTACAAAGTTATGCATATTAAAGCACACCCAGCTGTGTCTTTATCTGCAAGCGGGCGGTTGCAAGAACAAGTAAAATTTAAGCAGTCGACCGAAAATGGTTTAATTTATCTCGAGCTACTCTCGACTCTCCGTACTGGGCAAAGCTCTCTCTATAGCCATCAGTTTCGTCGTGACAGAGACTGAACACTAATTACAAAGGATCAAAGTCAAAGTTACTCGCCAAACAGAAGATTACAAACGGTCACTTTTATTATACCGTAACTATTAAATGATAGATAGGTGTATGTATAGTTACTCTGTTTTATAAAAAAAAAATGTTATTAATTTGAACTGGAATGAACAAGACGACAGTCCAATTAAAAACCAATTTAGCGTGTTTATGTTGACAATTAAATTAGTGATAATAATGCAAACAAAGGCTTAATTAAACGGGGTTTGTTTGGTGTTTCACAAATTCATCAAATTAAATCGGTTTTTAAGGGGCGTCATAAAATATTAATGCATTGCAAAATGCGGTCCGGACAAATTCACGATTGCAATATTACGGATGCCGATCCACGTTTCAGATTATGTCATAAAACTGGAAATAAAATAGTAAATTGGTTGTAAAAAGGACGTTCTATTATCGCGGTCCGCTTTTTACAGACGTTCGTGAATATGGACCTTTTCACGAGATCCCTATCAAGTACTTCATCGTGACACCTCTCTTTTTCTGGAACTGAATTTTTTAACTAATTCGACCTTAACCTGGCCAAAGAGGCCAAATGTTATTTCTAGGGACACCATATTTTTTGTCCTTACTGTAATTAAATTGTGCCTCATTTGACGTAGTGATAAAAAAGTAGAACAACTAGATGATAATTTACTGAATCTTTTTAAAAGCTCTCCGACCGTGATCACGTCTAAAACCTTTTAAAGCCGAAGTTTATATAAAGCTTCCTGTCCTCCCATTTAATACTAAACTCTGAACCCAAACGGAACGTGATAGCTGAAAGGCTAAAAAAAGTGTCGTTTATTGTCACTTACATGCAGGAATAACTTGGAAGACGCAAGGCTTCGCCTGTTTCCCGATAGAATTCCGCCCGAGACAGGTGAGTGTTCCATAGTCCTTTTGAGACGCTGGCGTGTACATGAGCTCGCTCACGTTGCTGCTTGTGGTTGCAAAACGTGCCGGAGACACGTCAAAACTTTCGCCACTGTTGCTAAACTGCCAGTCAAAGGTGACATCGTTCGGATCCGCCGACACACGACATCGCACACGGATCACCTCGTCCAGTGACGCACCGATTATGGTCACCTCGGAATCCTGGCAGACTGGGGCATCTGGAACAAAAAGAATGATTTTTCATGGAGTTGAACATTGAAACTGTGATAAAACTCAGTGGAGATGACATTGATGAACTCATGAATTTTTATTGTAGGGAGTGAGCGAGAACAATCTTAGTATTGCAGTTTTGTCTTTTCACGATGTTGGTCTTGTACGTTTAGAACGCCGATATGCTTCCAAGATCAATACCATGATATACTGGCAAGATCAAAACCAAACTTATGCTCGCAAGACTAATATCAAGGGCAAGACATTGACATACTCTAAAGACAAGACACTGGTATGTCTGTAAGCCTATGATGAAGACTAGGATATTGATGTACTAGGTACCGAGTGCAACACACTTACATATTCTGAAAACTATGATGTTGATACGTTCGTAAGCTCAAGATCAAGAGTAACACTTTTACTTACTCTGAAGACAGAAATATTGATATGTCCATAAGCCCAAAAGAAAGACATTGACAAAACTCTGAAACCAAGACATTGATATGTCTGTAAGCCTAAGATCAAGTCCAGAATACTGATATACTACCAAGAAAATGGTCAATTGCAGGACATTTACATACCCTGAGGACCAAGAAGTTGATATGTTCCTCAAGATCCTGAACAAGACATTGACATACTACGAAGACAAGATATTGATATGTCTGTAAGCCTAAGATCAAGAACAGAATTTTTATATAATAGGTACTGTCAACGTACAGATCGAGAGTAAGGAATTAATATACTTACAAGGCAAAGACAAAGACCAAGACCATGATATTGATATCGTCTTGTCTTGGTCTAAACCTCTAAACGAATCTTGGCTCTTGGCAAGACTCAAAAGCAAGACAATTACACATTATCAAACCTAAGATCAAGAGCAAGACATTGACAAACTACGAAGACAAGATATTGATATGTCTGTAAGCCTAAGATCAAGAACAGAATTTTTATATAATAGGTACTGTCAACGTACAGACCAAGAGTAAGGAATTAATATACTTACAAGGCAAAGACAAAGACCAAGACCATGATATTGATATCGTCTTGTCTTGGTCTAAACCTCTAAACGAATCTTGGCTCTTGGCAAGACTCAAAAGCAAGACAATTACACATTATCAAACCTAAGATCAAGAGCAAGACATTGACATACTACGAAGACAAGATATTGATATGTCTGTAAGCCTAAGATCAAGAACAGAATTTTTATATAATAGGTACTGTCAACGTACAGATCAAGAGTAAGGAATTAATATACTTACAAGGCAAAGACAAAGACCAAGACCATGATATTGATATCGTCTTGTCTTGGTCTAAACCTCTAAACGAATCTTGGCTCTTGGCAAGACTCAAAAGCAAGACAATTACACATTATCAAACCTAAGATCAAGAGCAAGACATTGACAAACTACGAAGACAAGATATTGATATGTCTGTAAGCCTAAGATCAAGAACAGAATTTTTATATAATAGGTACTGTCAACGTACAGACCAAGAGTAAGGAATTAATATACTTACAAGGCAAAGACAAAGACCAAGACCATGATATTGATATCGTCTTGTCTTGGTCTAAACCTCTAAACGAATCTTAGCTCTTGGCAAGACTCAAAAGCAAGACAATTACACATTATCAAACCTAAGATCAAGAGCAAGACATTGACAAACTACGAAGACAAGATATTGATATGTCTGTAAGCCTAAGATCAAGAACAGAATTTTTATATAATAGGTACTGTCAACGTACAGACCAAGAGTAAGGAATTAATATACTTACAAGGCAAAGACAAAGACCAAGACCATGATATTGATATCGTCTTGTCTTGGTCTAAACCTCTAAACGAATCTTAGCTCTTGGCAAGACTCAAAAGCAAGACAATTACACAATTAAACCGAATGACCTAAAAAGATTTCAAGCAGCAAATTTTTATTATGTACCATTGATCAATACTTACAAAGAAAAACAACAGTTATATTAGATATTTGGTCTGCTAAAAGCCTGTCAAGATTCAAAAGAGACGATTTGAATGTTTTTAAGATCAAAAAAATTTTATATAGGTACTGTCAACGTACAGATCGAGAGTAAGGAATTAATATACTTACAAGGCAAAGACAAAGACCAAGACCATGATATTGATATCGTCTTGTCTTGGTCTAAACCTCTATACGAATCTGTGGCTGCATTCAATGGCTAACCTTTTCTTTTCGAAACCATTGTCACAATTACCGTGAGCATTGAAGTTTCAATGCAGCAGCCGCATTGGCACACGAACTTTCAAAATTTAGCGAGGTTAAATTCAAAAGGATTTGTTTTTTTTACGATGCAAAAAATATTCCCCTGGCACAAATAAGAAGCCCTGCTACAGCTCGTTGTCGGAAGTGGAAGTTCTTTCGTTCTTTTAAACTCGCATCATGTCACTTGCACTATATCGTTTTATGACCTAGTTCGTGCTGTTGTCGTCTGTGTCATCAATCGTTTAAAAAGACCCTTTTCTCTTTCGCAAGCCGAGGTCGTCTTCTAATTTTTGACGTGGCATCATGGAAAGAGAGTGTTGACAGAGGAGCGCACAGCAGGCCAGCCAACGAACGTTTAAAATCGCGCGGTGAATCCCCAATGAACGGAAATTATGTACCGTGTATCGACCACGAGACACCGCAAATACATAATTCATAGACTTCCCCAACCGACTACAGGCGACGTTTCTGTTTTATATCCGCTTATGCTCAAGAATAAAACTAGGAGAGGCACTGCTTCTACTGATAATAGAGTACAGGACATAACTGAAAATTTACTGGAGGGAAAATCAAACTAAATAAGTGTAAGAATATGGTACCCGCCCATTTTATCTTCAATTGCATATTATAATTGACTGACTGCTCCGCCGTCTGATATTTTTCAGAATTTTCTTCTCGAACCTTGTTGTATTTTAATAAAGGATCCTGTTTAACAGGTAGATACTTAATAGAAATAAGAAATGCTGTTAAAAGTTTGCGGAAAGATAAATAGTTGTTTGCACGGAATGTACAGTTGCCATCATATTTTATCACGAGAACGTCTTGTAACCAAAGTATGACAAAGGCGACTTTGGAAACTTTGTAACTTGCTATTCTTAATATTATCAGACGCTGCTCTGAAGTTACTAAAACTATATGAAAGAAACACGTACCAACTACTATCTACAACAGCTATCTTTCATCATCCATTATTGTATTGTGAGCAAGTAGATGAAAGAAAAATGTAATTTTGTATTTACCACAACTAGGAAAGTGTTTTTAACAATTGAGATATTTTCATTCGGTTCCTGGAGAGACCAAAGTCCTTCAAATTAAATTTTAGAGCTACTAAAAGTTTTTATTAGAATATTTTACTTTTCTATCGAGAAATATCTATAATTTAAGATATCTATTTATATTATTATCCAGGGAAACCTTTGATTTCCAATTTCAAACTGTAGATATATTAGTAATATTCGTTTTCAATTTATAGTTTGTGAACTGTAATAATTCTGAAACGCATACAAATAGATACGAATCCGGTCAAGTGTCTCGTAGATACTTTGCAAAGTTTAAATCTCAGTTCGGATATTCGACCACCGTTGAACATACATACAAATAACTCAGACACACGATTCCACACGAGTACACAAAACTATGTGCGGACCAGACATCGTCGTATAAACACCTCGTTCGGTTTCGAAAGTGTCGCAGAATTATGCATTGTCAGTTTTAGCAAGTTCCAGAGGATGTCACAGGCACGTTCCTGTCTTTGTTTTATCCGGAAAGAGGAAGACCGATGCAGAAACTACAAACACGCATATGTTAATATCATTTACATGAAAATATATTTAATTATTTATTTAAACGTTTTCCAGGGGCGCAATAAAGTCTTTAATGGGTAGATACGTTTTGTTGTCTTACAAATCAGTATCGATTATTCAATGATAAATTAAACCAGAAATTACAGTGTAATCTTGTGTTGTAAGTGTTTTAGGAAGAAGAGAAACAGTGTTGCATTTGTACGTATTTCAACAACGAAACAGTCGACGATTTCGAGTATTACATGCAATTATGAATCGTTTTCCTTTCATGAAGGCAGGGCAAATGGAAGTCCGGACTTCCCCCTTTATCACAGCGTTGCTAGAATGCCTCGTAAAATGCAAATGGCACTTGAGTTTCTTCCTCACAATCTTGCGTGAACGAACATGCCATCCAATGCAATTTAATTTAAAACAGAATGCCGGCTTAAATTAATGGACACAGAAGCACCACAATACGACCAAGAATAAGAAATAGAAGACTATGCAAAAGGAGTAGCCAATACCAGGAACACAACAAGATGTTATATGTATTGTTTGTAGGACTTTAAAATTAAATTTTACTATTAAAATTCTCTCCAAGAAGCTATTTAACAAATACGTTATCTAATTTATGCTTAAAGTATCCCTGTGAAAATAGTATCACATACGTAGAAATATTATAACCCGAAGATTTTCGTATCGATTCACGTTTCGTGCGTTAGTTGTTTGAACACAGAGAGAGAGCGGATTTGATGCTCCGAGCGAGCCCCTGCTCATTTGTCTACGTATAGACGTACAGTTACACCCGTTATTATTTTTCTTTTATTATTTAATTAACAAATATATAATTTAATTCATACTTAAGGTATTTTAGTAAAAAGAAAGTGTCACATACGTACACTTTCCCTTTATAACCTGAAGATTTTCGTATCGATTCACGTTTGGTGCGTTAGCTTGAACACAGAGAGAGAGCGGATCTGATGCTCCGAGCGAGCCCCTGCGTATTTTATTTCAGAACAAACCTGCTAATTTGTCTACTATAGACGTAAATTACAGTAAATATTTGTATTTTATACATTCCCTTAAATAATCATGAAATTCATCTAGGTATTTTTGTTAAAGAAAGTGTCACATACGACACTTTCCTTTAGAACCTGAAGTCTTTCCGAGCGATTCACCCTTTTCTCGTTAGCTTGAACACGTACAGAGAGCGGATCTTTATTTTCCGATTTAGAACCAATATTTTCTACGTATAAGGTAAATTACAGTTATTATTTGAATTGTTTTTATTTACGTAACAAATATTTTAACCTTTAAAATTTTCTGAAGTATTTAGTAAAATGGAAAGTGTCATACGAACACTACATGAGAACCTGAAGATTTCCGAGCGATTCACGTTTGTCGTTATGTCTAAAATAGAACAGTTACACCCGGGTCTTTATTTTCCGATTTAGCTCAACAAATTTAATCTTTCGTTATACGTAAGGTTATCTGTTATATTTGAATTATTATACACTTTACCTTATAACTTAAATTATCTAAGGTATTTTAGTAAAAAGAAAGTGTCACATACGTACACTTTCCCTTTATAACCTGAAGATTTTCGTATCGATTCACGTTTGTGCGTTAGTTGAAACAAGAGAGAGAGCGGATCTGATGCTCCGAGCGAGCCCTGCTCGTTTGTCTACGTATAGACGTACAGTTACACCCGTTATTATTTTTATTTTATATTTAGTTAACAAATATATAATTTAATTCATACTAAGGTATTTTAGTAAAAAGAAAGTGTCACATACGTACACTTTCCCTTTATAACCTGAAGATTTTCGTATCGATTCACGTTTCGTGCGTTAGTTGTTTGAACACAGAGAGAGAGCGGATTGATGCTCCGAGCGAGCCCCTGCTCATTTGTCTACGTATAACGTACAGTTACACCCGTTATTATTTTTTTTATTATTTAGTTAACAAATATATAATTTAATTCATACTAAGGTATTTTAGTAAAAAGAAAGTGTCACATACGTACACTTTCCCTTTATAACCTGAAGATTTTCGTATCGATTCACGTTTGGTGCGTTAGCTTGAACACAGAGAGAGAGCGGATCTGATGCTCCGAGCGAGCCTGCTCGTTTGTCTACGTATAGACGTACAGTTACACCCGTTATTATTTGTATTTTATTTTCAGTTAACAAATATATAATTTAATTCATACTAAGGTATTTTAGTAAAAAGAAAGTGTCACATACGTACACTTTCCCTTTATAACCTGAAGATTTTCGTATTGATTACGTTTGTGCGTTAAAGTTGAAACAGAGAGAGAGCGGATCTGATGCTCCGAGCGAGCCCCTGCTCGTTTGTCTACGTTTTAGACGTACAGTTACACCCGTTATCATTTTATTCATTATTTAGTTAACAAATATATAATTTAATTCATACTAAGGTATTTTAGTAAAAAGAAAGTGTCAATACGTACATTTCCCTTTATAACCTGAAGATTTTCGTATCGATTCACGTTTGTGCGTTATGTTTGAACAAGAGAAGAGCGGATTGATGCTCCGAGCGAGCCCCTGTCGTTTGTCTACGTATAGACGTACAGTTACACGCCGTTATTATTTGTTTTTATTATTTAGTAACAAATATATATTTAATTCATACTGAAGGTATTTAGCTAAAATAGAAAGTTCACATACGTACACTTTCCCTTTATAACCTGAAGATTTTCGTATGATTACGTTTGTGCGTTATTGTTGAAACAAAAGAGAGAGAGCGGATCTGATGCTCCGAGCGAGACCTGCTCGTTTGTCTACGTATAGACGTACAGTTACACCCGTTATTATTTTTATTTTATTGTTTAGTTAACAAATATATAATTTAATTCATACTTAAGGTATTTTAGTAAAAAGAAAGTGTCACATACGTACACTTTCCCTTTATAACCTGAAGATTTTCGTATCGATTCACGTTTGGTGCGTTAGCTTGAACACAGAGAGAGAGCGGATCTGATGCTCCGAGCGAGCCCCTGCTCGTTTGTCTACGTATAGACGTACAGTTACACCCGTTATTATTTTTATTTTATTATTTAGTTAACAAATATATAATTTAATTCATACTTAAGGTATTTTAGTAAAAAGAAAGTGTCACATACGTACACTTTCCCTTTATAACCTGAAGATTTTCGTATCGATTCACGTTTGGTGCGTTAGCTTGAACACAGAGAGAGAGCGGATCTGATGCTCCGAGCGAGCCCTGCTCGTTTGTCTACGTATAGACGTACAGTTACACCCGTTATTATTTTTATTTTATTATTTAGTTAACAAATATATAATTTAATTCATACTTAAGGTATTTTAGTAAAAAGAAAGTGTCACATACGTACACTTTCCCTTTATAACCTGAAGATTTTCGTATCGATTTACGTCTGGTGCGTTAGTTGTTTGAACACAGGGAGAGAGCGGATTTGATGCTCCGAGCAAGCCTCTGTCTGTTTGTCTACGTACATATATATTATGTACTTTTACACACGTCATACATTTGTCAAATGGGAATTTGGAGGAATAATACATATAGGTACCTACCAACGAACATGTGCGCTCACATTAGGGGAAGAAGTGAAGGTGTATCTGTCTATAGAATGTTCCTAGAAGCTTTCACAGTTTGTTTGCAATTACTTTACATATACGTCCAGGAATTCGTCTGGATCCTGTGTGCACGATGGCGCAAAGGTGTATCTACGATATAAATACGCACGTAGAAAGCAACAATCACTTATTTGTAAGTTGCTTTTGTTTGAGACATGAACTAATTTTACGTTTGTTTGAGGGCGTGTATAGCAAATAGTAGAAATATGAGCCGAGTCTGTAGTTCAAAACACTTTTTTGGGTTTTTGTTGGGAGATTTATTTAGCACATTAAATTGTTTTTTAGAAATATTTAAGTAGCCAACAGTAAAGGTAATATGAGTTTGACTTGTACTTGACCCATTTATTTTTTGTCGTGGAAGTGGAAATGGTTTCGTCCGCCGCGCGTACGTATAAGTATGGATAAAAAGTGTTCTAGTACTTGATTCATACTTTCCGTTTATTCGAGATGGAGGTTCGTTCTTGAGGTACATAAAAAGAATGTCGGAAAGGAAGAAAAATGGGAACCGTTCAATTTGCAGCAAGGAATAAGAAGAGAAAAAAAAGACGAAAAGGTTATTTGTCGAAAAGATTTATCGTTGTTTCCCGGACGGAACTCATTACTTAAATAACTGGTCTTACTCGAAACAGACTGATGACGAAAATATTTAAATAAGCGTCTCGACAAACAATGAGTTTTTTTAACGAGAGCTTAAAAATATTTTTTAACAGCTCCGAAACCCTGAAGATTTAGGTTTTCATTAAGTAAATAGTTAACGTTGCCTATTAAAGTGGAAAAAACAAGTGAAGTCTTGGAAACATCATTTAGAATTACTTTTAATTACCTTCTTAAAACGACAAGTATATATAAAAAAATATTTGAGCCATCAAAACAAATTCTCTTTTTAAAAATACAAAATTTTCCTTCACGAAATAAAACTTTTAGTCCCTTGAGTTACAGTTTACTTTGTAATTGTAGAAATCTGATGAATAAAATAAATTAAATTTCTCTGAACCCATTAATTTTGATATTGAAATTTTTAACGCTTGTCGTTTATTTTAGCTATTACGAATGAGAAAAAAAATCGCGTGCGACATTTCGATTTAGAAAAAGTACATTCCCGTCCCTGTTCCAACTCGACATTCATTGGTTGATTTGAGTGAACGCTTTTTGTACAAATTGTAATATATCTCTTGATGGTAATATTTCGTGATGCACCAGCTTGCATGACTATACATTATTTATAATGCATTACCGAAACGATACCGTGAATTATAACAACGAGGACATGCTTACGGGTCTATTTTTAAATGAATTATCGTGATTGCTACCCCAACACAATATTGGGCATATAATATACACAATTGATAATTTTTATAAGAAAATTTTGAAGTACTTGCATGGTAGGTAGGTACCTACAGTACGCGTGCTTTAATGTGACAAAAAATATGCGCATAGCTTATAGATTCGTTGACACATTTCTTTTGTTTAGGGTAGGAGCTACTTAATTAATGATAATCATTGTAGGGACCGTTCGGTAATTAAAAAACTATTAATGGCAACAAAATGTTCGAGGCGTCTGCAATTTATCGGCTTATAAATTGCACAGGAAAAGGATTAGAGACGTGATTTAGGTAAACAATTTAATTTAATATTTTACAAAAGGGGCTTTAATAAACTTTTTAAAATCCCTCCCCCCGTAATTAATCTCCCTTGCAGAACGTAATTTGCAATTTACGTCAGATAAAGGGAATTATTAATGTTATGTCCATTATGCGGAAAGTTGGAGCGATAAATAATTCAGGACTTTACAAAACAGTTCCGAACGGAATTTGTAGGAATAAATTTTTCCTTTTTTTTGCAAGGTAACGTAACGTAACGTAACGTAACGTCCAGGTCAGTTGAAGACGAATCAAGTCCGCGAGGGCGGCGCCCCTTTGACTTTACAAAATATGTCTTCTTGGTTTGTTTGCCTTACAAATAAAAGATAAAGTCGGACGGTAACACGTCTCTTCTGGCAAACGCGATACGAAACATAAATACAAAAATAAACACAGAGTAGGTAGATGTGTAAAGGGTGTGTAATTAATCTTCACCAAAGGGCGTACGAGTTTTCCGCGGAAGGAACGAACCTACTGGCGGCGAATGAATGAAAAGAAACAAAAAACGTTGATGAGATGAGCAGTGCATAATGTACATACATCGCAGTTACTAAAAATTACTTTACTTATATAATAATTCTACTGACTGTTTTATCTGAACTTTAGGGGACGGGACATTATATAATTATATCTGTGTGTGGTCGTTTGAAAAAAGGACCACAGCAAGAACTAATTGCCTGTCGAATAGTCCGCCCGTTTGACCGAAACTCAAAATAAATCCTGCGGTTAAGTCAGACAAAAAGTAAACGCCGGTGAGTCAGTCCGTTCGAGTTGTAAGTACATAAGAACAGTGAAATCGTTTCATTTGGCCACCGCACACCGACGACGACGGTCCAGTTCCAATAATGCCACCGAGAATGTGATGCGACCCACCGGGTCTTACCTACAATATCCTCGGATTAAAACTTCTCTCACAGAACGGTGAACTGCCACCTTCGCACAGCTTATTTTGTACAAATTGCTTATTTAAAGTTGACGCTTTTTGTTTTTTTTTCTCCTTTTATCTGTTTCTCCCTTAATCAAACCAACCAAACCCTCACTTCATACATAAATAATCCTTCCGCATTTACGCTGTTGCTGTTGTCGTTGTCGTTGTCGTTGTTATTGTGTTGTAGTACAAAAACTCACTTTGTGGCCGAAGGGAATTACACATATGGGTACAAAACACAATAAACCCGACTGCTGTGCGTATTTTATAACCCCAATCTTTTTTCATTATGTTTTTATTATACTCAATTATTTATTCACATCTTGCTGCTCAAATTATTATTTTTATTCTGGAAAACGAGTTAATCTTTGACAGGTTTACATGGGATTATGAATATACAACGTTAATTTTTTTTGTGGAGGCGTCCGAATTTTTAAGGTACAGGATGTTGCTTTACACCATGCGATAGAGAATGAAAATTAAAGGCAAAAAGTCCTTTACCGTTTTTTGATACGACGTATAGTTTTAACGTAAATGGGATCAGAAAATTAACTAGTGGGACCAATTGGTACGTTCCCTGGAACTATGCGTAGTGACGTTAGGCCAACTACGCAGGTGAATAGGCCAAGCAGGTATGCTGCGCGGTCAAGTGAGTATGCTGTGCGTATATTGGCCTACTAATCTTTGAACTCAAATTGTATTAAAACCATACGTCGTATCGAAAAACGGTAAAGGAATTTTCGATTTAAATTTTGATTCTCTATCGTAAGGTGTTAACGTTATGCTTCAACAAAAGATCATACTGAGTATATACAACATTATAACTAAACGTTTTTAGAGCACAAGCTGTGTTATTACATATACCTACAAGGATATGCATCAAAATTTGCCTGTCAACTAGACATCATCCATATTTTAAAGGATGCATGTGTACCAACGGTATTTCTTTTGTAGCGGCATAAAAACGGTCCGAGATATTATTAAGTACTAAATTTTCGTAGGGGTTTAATAAGGTTCGTTTATCGATGCGGAAAATTTATGGATGATTATAAAATTGCTTCCGGAATTCCCGTCCTAATCATCCTTCGGGAGCAGGGAGGATGGGAGCCATCGATCGGGCCGTTTGCTACGGACAACAATAAGGACGTTTATTCATCATTGTGCGCGTCCACCTCCTGGGCCAAATATTTTATAGGCCGGTATAAATACTAACATAGATGAAGAAAACGCGGTGGGGTGGCCCGCCGATATCTTCCCTTAGACCCAGAGTATCCTCGGACGCGGATAAAAAATTAAGAATCCCTTTGCTACCGTCGTTTTTTTTTTCCCGCTCCTGACGTAAATCACTCCTTTATTGGCCTATACATCATTATCGATAAGAACTGCTTCAAGGGAGACGTCCCAGAAGAATTTACTGCTACGCTTATCTCTGAACCAAAGCGCACCTCTGGGAAAATAATACACCACCACCATCACAACTATACCACCACGAGCAATAGGAAAGCGACCGACTGAATAGGGAAAACGTAGGAAGTAGGATCAACGTAACCATTGCTTTCTTTCCTTACCTCGGGCTTAAGCTTAACTTTGCATATTATAACGTACAATTGCCATCAGTTGCCACTATTGCTTCCCTTTCCGTTCCCGTTCCTTTACCGCTTTTATTTCTTTTTGTGAACGCACGGTGGAACAAAATGGGAAAACTTGATCTACATTATCGTGATAAACATTCCAAAAAAATATTTGATCTATATAAATATGATCTATTTAAAAAAAAAATTGCGTAGCAGGGGTGAAACTGTGTCAATTGCATCATAAAAAATCCTTTTAGTAATAAGTTCTAGAAAAAGATTGCTACAGTACCATATTTAAAAGATTTTTAGAGTATTTTCAGTTTGTCGAGAAACTCCCTTGTTCAATTTAGGTTCACTGTGTGGTGTGTTACGTGGCGTCGGAGGGTGGTAACTCACCCCTCTCGGGTTTATTCTTGAATTCCTTGCAAATGCATTGCACGCTGCAATCGTTTCACGTCGTAGATGAGATTGCGCTTTAGAAAAGACACCAACCAGGGAATTTCTAGAACACAGGACACAGACACAGAGAAAAACACAACATTTAACCGTATCATACGAAAGCGTTGGTACCTACGTGTAAAACCAACCCCACGTGAGGGTACCTGTAGGTACGTGTGTATAAACATTGTAGAATTTCTACTTAAGTAGTAAAAAGTGGAGTAACTGTAAATATCTATTTTCGTATGCAATATATTTATTTATTTATTAATTAGTAAAGATAATTAATCCTATACACCATGAAACTGTTGCAAAAAAGCCGTACAACACCTTTGACACTGTTTGCAGAACTTGTCCACAGAAATGTGATCTGAAGTATCGACAACGACTTCCTTTTGATACGGATCAAGTTCTTGGAAATGTAGTATGAGGGCTTTATTAAAGTTTGGTGCTTTCGTCTTCAGGTGCGTTACGGTCTCTTTGTCAATGCCCAGAAAAAAATCGAAGTTTTTATAATCACCGAATAAGAGTGACCTAGAAACTTTAGTAAAAAGAATGTCGTTCTGTTTTAGGATAGTCTGGGCCATTTCGCACATGCGGAGTCCGTTACATTCAGAACGTAAAGCGGCACTGTCAACGACCCACTGGTCCAAGACTCCGGCCCTTTTGGCTTGATCACGAAAAACCGCTTCGGCCATTGCTGACCTTAACACGTTATCAGAGCATACGAATAAAACTTTTCTTATCAACATCTTGTTTTTTTGGGGTTTTATCGAAAAAAGAAATAGTCACGAAAAATTTTTTTGATTGACATTCCTGACGTAAAATTTCTGTCATTTTATTTATCACATGCTTTGGTCTTCGCCTTTTCTTTTCTTGTGAGTTTTTGTCAAAAAGTTTTAATCTACCTATAGTCAAGTGTTAATGATTCTAGCATTTAATTTCTTTGTCTATAGTTAAATAATCAAGACCAAACTTGAAAACTTCATTAATAATATTTTGTGGAAATTACGTTGTCTTTTCAAGATTCCAATAATAATGTTACAACTGTAATAAGTTGTTTATAAATAAAGTTGTCGGGTTAGTGCTACAACGTAATATACAAATTTTCTTCGTAAATATGACAAAGAGTTTCCCAGCATTCGCCGTAATACAACTTGCTTTATAACGCGGATGACGAAATTCTTCATTGCTTTTGAACTACCGTTATTAAATTTCTTGGCAGCAGAAGTAACTTAATAAATATTATATTAGTTGTCAACTCCACCTTCTCCTTATCTCTACATCTCTCTCTCCAAGTGCTTCGGATCATTACTATTATTAGTATGTACTATTATATTTTTATATACCCATAATACCTAATTGCTTTCAGTTCTTCAATCTGTTTGTATTGTTGATATGACGAGAAAAAGGAGATAAAATTTAAGAGAAATTCTGTTAGTCTCTCCGCTTGTGCTTGTTATTTAATTATGAGCTGAATCCGCCTTGTTTTTTTGTCAAGACGAAATTGTAGCGAATCACTTTCATTTAAAATCCATCTTTGGGGCGCTTTCTGCTATGAAAAGCCCTGTGGAAGTTTTAGCAACATTAATATTGTAAGTAACATTAGAATTTCTGCGCTGTTTTGAATACCTACGTATATACGTAGGTACATAGTTCAGAGGAAAATAAATAAGACTCTACGTGACTACAGGAACGCATTTGAATGAGTTATTGCCAATCAAAAAGGAAAATAAGGCAGCCAACAAAATGGCAACAAAAAATAAAACGATTTTTCTTCTCTTTAGTATATAGGTACGTAGAGATCTTTGACTTTTTATAAATGTTTTGTTTAAATCGAGTTCTCATTTGACATCTAACATTTCTTTGAGACGAGTTTCGAAGTGGTGTCTTTGGTCTCTGCACCCTTTTCTTGCGACATCGAAATCGGTCCTTAATCGGCTTAAAGCATAAACTATTGTATTACTTTTAAAAAGTGGAAAAGTTGAAATGATTTTATTGTGGAAAACCGAAGTCGCCGAGTGTAATCGTCTTATCCAGAATGGTTTATTGGGATAAAAACTATTTTCTAGATATACTGCAATTTTGTGTTTGAACATTGACGGGAGATTTTGAGACTGGAGTTGAAAATAAAAAAATAACGTTCATCCCCCGGGACGTCGCGATGGTAATCCAAATGACGACAACTCGCTCAGACGGATTAACGACCCAAATAAAATTGGTTTGATTCCTGAAAATGGTCGTGTAATGCCTTAGTAAATACTGTTCTATCACAAACTCCGCGAACCGTTCAGGACGATCGATGATGACATATGAAAAGAACCGAAAAGTAAAAAAGATCCTGTTTATACATGACCACGACTCGTCTTCTTCAAGTTTAATTGAAACTTCTGAAGAAGCCATAAGTTGGCGAAACGTACGTCAGGTATTTCTTAATAAATTCAGATATTTGTTATGGTAAACCGAGAAGAAATGTGAGCGTCACGCGTCATCCCAAGTATTATTTAAATGTAATAATTAGGTAGTTGATGACTGCAAAGGCTGATACAAAATAATATTAACGTTTAGTTAGTTTTAGTGTTGAAAAGGGAGGAAAAGGGAAGGTTGAAATTAATTAGTGGACCTTTCTCGCGGCGTACCGAGATGCATTTGTCTACATTTCCCCGAACTTGTGCTGCCACTGTACGGTACGTATTATAATTAGGTAACAAATGGCTAAAATACATTAAAATTTCTGTTGGCACGAACTTTGTACGTGTAATTGTAGCCAGTGTGTAAAGGAGGCAACATTTGTTCTTGAAAGGTCAATACATCACAGCAAGAAGGCCAAAGGGTACGTTATATTTCATTTCTGTTCGAACAATGCACCTACACGTGCCAGTTCACATACATGTAAAGCTAAATAATTTTGTGAAGACTCTAATGGGCGAAAACATTATAAAAATCATTTAGTTTAACTGACCAAGGTTGTAGGTAACCTTGAGGGGTGTAAAAACGTCCCCCAGAACCGTTTGGTTAAGTTTCAGGTCACGGGTTAGTCCGTTTCCAATTTTCAACCACCTCACGGACTGTATCTGCACCCACGTCAAATGATATTCAAGAAGATGCCTGCAGTTGACGTTCCTGACACGAGTATTAGTATTAAGTAATGGGACGTGGTGCTCCCTAGCCATCCCGTGCATAGAAACGAATGTGTGTGTGAGTGTGCCTGTCTGGAAACGTGTAAGTCTACGTATGTACGTACGGGCAAACTCATGAATACCCTTCTAATTACATGGCATAATCATTTAGAAGAGCGTGTTTGTAATATCAAGTGGAAAACGGATTGTCTTTTCACGTGTAGGTTATATGTTTGTATTAGTGTAGGTATGCTCGCCTTCCATTAGCAGATTGCCGACTATCAAACGTTACACGCCCTTAAAGTTTTTACATCACCACCACCTCAACTTACGTGGGATACTATAAAGTTACATTAAAGTGGGCCGAAATGGTAGACGTTTAAATATTTCCAAATTAATTTTGAAGAACATTCCTCAACCTGGATTGATTAGGTACCTCAAGTACTGTTTGGACTATGAGACCTTTTATCTCTTGTTTGTTGATTTTTTATGAAAATAGCACAGAATGGCTTTCTAATTAATTCCCAAGAATACTATTCATCCTATGGAATACCTCAAGGTACTGTATATAACTTGGAGCTGCTGTTATTGTTTGTGTGAACAGAATGGAGGATAAATTACTTTAATAATTTCCAAATTAATTCATTTTTCATTTTATGGAATACCTCAAGGTATTCTATGACATTGAAGTCTTTGTTACTGTCTGCTTCTTCATGAAACTAGAACAGAATGACAGATAAAGACTTTTAACGATTTTCGTATTTATTCTGAAGAAAATTCCTGAACCTATGGATTACCTCAGGGTTGTGTACGGACTTTAGAGTTGCTGTCATTATTCGTGTGTTTATAATAATGGGCAGAATGGTAGATTATTGCTAAATTAATTCTGAAGAACATTTTCTATCCTATAGAATACCTCAAGGTACTGTATAGAACTTGGAGCTGCTGTTATTGTTTGTGTGAACAGAATGGAAGATAAATTAGTTTAATAATTTCCAAATTAATTCATTGTTCATTTTATGGGATACCTCAAGGTATTCTATGACATTGAAGTCATTGTTACTGTCTGCTTCTTCACGAAACAAGAACAGAATGACAGATAAAGACTTTTAACGATTTTCGTATTTATTCTGAAGAAAATTCCTGAACCTATGGATTACCTCAGGGTAGTGTACGGACTTTAGAGTTGCTGTCATTGTTCGTGTGTTTATGATAATGGGACAGAATGGTAGATGGTTACTAAATTAATTCTGAAAAACATTTTCTATCCTATGGAATACCTCAAGGTATTGAATGGACTTTGGGCACTTTGCGACTGTTTGCTTCTTCATGAAAATAGAACAGAACCTCTAAAATATTTTTCCATTAAATCTGAAGAAAATTTCTGAAACTATGGATAATATCAGGGTATTGCAAGGACATTGATGTCGTTGTTATTGCTTTCTTCTTCTTGAAAATAAAGCAAAATGACAGATGATTATTAAAATATTTTCGCATTTATTCTAGTGAAAATAGCTGAACCTATGGAATACCTTAAGGTACTGTACAGAACTTGAGGTTGCTGTTATTGTTTGTGTGGACAGAATGGAGGATAAATTAGTTTAATAATTTCCAAATTAATTCATATTTCATTTTATGGAATACCTCAAGGTATTCTATGACATTGAAGTCTTTGTTACTATCTGCTTCTTCATGAAACTAGAACAGAATGACAGATAAAGACTTTTAATGATTTTCGTATTTATTCTGAAGAAAATTCCTGAACCTATGGATTACCTCGGGGTACTGTACGGTTCTAGAGTTGCTGTCATTATTCGTGTGTTTATAGTAATGGAACAGAATGGTAGATGGTTACTAAATTAATTCTGAAGAACCGTTTTTGTCCTATGGAATACCTCAAGGTACTGTATAGAACTTGGAGTTGCTGTTATTGTTTGTGTGAACAGAATGGAGGATAAATTAGTTTAATAATTTCCAAATTAATTCATTTTTCATTTTATAGAATACCTCAAGGTATTCTATGACATTGAAGTCTTTGTTACTGTCTGCTTCTTCATGAAACTAGAACAGAATCACAGATAAAGACTTTTAACGATTTTCGTATTTATTCTGAAAAAAATTCCTGAACCTATGGATTACCTCGGGGTACTGTAAGGACTTTAGAGTTGCTGTCATTGTTCGTGTGCTTATAATAATGGGACAGGCTGGTAGATGGTTACTAAATTAATTCTGAAGAACCGTTTTTGTCCTATGGAATACCTCAAGGTACTGTATAGAACTTGGAGCTGCTGTTATTGTTTGTGTGAACAGAATGGAGGATAAATTAGTTTAATAATTTCCAAATTAATTCATTTTTCATTTTATGGAATACCTCGAGGTATTCAATGACATTTAAGTCTTTGTTACTGTCTGCTTCTTCATGCAACTAGAACAGTATGACAGATAAAGACTTTTAACGATTTTCGTATTTATTCTGAAGAAAATTTCTGAACCTATGGATTACCTCGGAGTACTGTAAGGACTTTAGAGTTGCTGTTATTGTTCGTGTGTTTATAGTAATGGAACAGAATGGTAGATGGTTACTAAATTAATTCTGAAGAACCTTTTTTGTCCTATGGAATACCTCAAGGTACTGTATAGAACTTGGAGCTGCTGTTATTGTTTGTGTGAACAGAATGGAGGATAAATTAGTTTAATAATTTCCAAATTAATTCATTTTTCATTTTATGGAATACCTCGAGGTATTCAATGACATTTAAGTCTTTGTTACTGTCTGCTTCTTCATGCAACTAGAACAGTATGACAGATAAAGACTTTTAACGATTTTCGTATTTATTCTGAAGAAAATTTCTGAACCTATGGATTACCTCGGAGTACTGTAAGGACTTTAGAGTTGCTGTTATTGTTCGTGTGTTTATAGTAATGGAACAGAATGGTAGATGGTTACTAAATTAATTCTGAAGAACCTTTTTTGTCCTATGGAATACCTCAAGGTACTGTATAGAACTTGGAGCTGCTGTTATTGTTTGTGTGAACAGAATGGAGGATAAATTAGTTTAATAATTTCCAAATTAATTCATTTTTCATTTTATGGAATACCTCGAGGTATTCAATGACATTTAAGTCTTTGTTACTGTCTGCTTCTTCATGCAACTAGAACAGTATGGAAAGATAAGATGCAAAAAATTTTAACCAGGGTTTTAAAATTAGGATTAAGTGTATTTTCGGGGATTTATTCTTTGTGGAAAAAATTCTGAAGAACCTTTTTTGTCCTATGGAATACCTCAAGGTACTGTATAGAACTTGGAGCTGCTGTTATTGTTTGTGTGAACAGAATGGAGGATAAATTAGTTTAATAATTTCCAAATTAATTCATTTTTCATTTTATGGAATACCTCAAGGTATTCTATGACATTGAAGTCTTTGTTACTGTCTGCTTCTTCATGAAACTAGAACAGAATGACAGATAAAGACTTTTAACGATTTTCGTATTTATTCTGAAGAAAATTCCTGAACCTATGGATTACCTCGGGGTACTGTACGGACTTTAGAGTTGCTGTCATTGTTCGTGTGTTTATAGTAATGGAACAGAATGGTAGATGGTTACTAAATTAATTCTGAAGAACCTTTTTTGTCCTATGGAATACCTCAAGGTACTGTATAGAACTTGGAGCTGCTGTTATTGTTTGTGTGAACAGAATGGAGGATAAATTAGTTTAATAATTTCCAAATTAATTCATTTTTCATTTTATGGAATACCTCGAGGTATTCAATGACATTTAAGTCTTTGTTACTGTCTGCTTCTTCATGCAACTAGAACAGTATGACAGATAAAGACTTTTAACGATTTTCGTATTTATTCTGAAGAAAATTTCTGAACCTATGGATTACCTCGGAGTACTGTAAGGACTTTAGAGTTGCTGTTATTGTTCGTGTGTTTATAGTAATGGAACAGAATGGTAGATGGTTACTAAATTAATTCTGAAGAACCTTTTTTGTCCTATGGAATACCTCAAGGTACTGTATAGAACTTGGAGCTGCTGTTATTGTTTGTGTGAACAGAATGGAGGATAAATTAGTTTAATAATTTCCAAATT
Source organism: Agrilus mali (assembly GCA_029378335.1). Lineage (NCBI taxonomy): Eukaryota > Metazoa > Arthropoda > Insecta > Coleoptera > Buprestidae > Agrilus > Agrilus mali. The sequence goes on along the minus strand of CM055655.1, from coordinate 1,922,328 downwards.
AATTCATTTTTCATTTTATGGAATACCTCGAGGTATTCAATGACATTTAAGTCTTTGTTACTGTCTGCTTCTTCATGCAACTAGAACAGTATGACAGATAAAGACTTTTAACGATTTTCGTATTTATTCTGAAGAAAATTTCTGAACCTATGGATTACCTCGGAGTACTGTAAGGACTTTAGAGTTGCTGTTATTGTTCGTGTGTTTATAGTAATGGAACAGAATGGTAGATGGTTACTAAATTAATTCTGAAGAACCTTTTTTGTCCTATGGAATACCTCAAGGTACTGTATAGAACTTGGAGCTGCTGTTATTGTTTGTGTGAACAGAATGGAGGATAAATTAGTTTAATAATTTCCAAATTAATTCATTTTTCATTTTATGGAATACCTCGAGGTATTCAATGACATTGAAGTCATTGTTACTGTCTGCTTCTTCACGAAACAAGAACAGAATGACAGATAAAGACTTTTAACGATTTTCGTATTTATTCTGAAGAAAATTCCTGAACCTATGGATTACCTCGGGGTACTGTACGGTTCTAGAGTTGCTGTCATTATTCGTGTGTTTATAATAATGGGCAGAATAGTAGATTATTGCTAAATTAATTCTGAAGAACATTTTCTATCCTATGGAATACCTCAGGGTATTTTAGCGACTTATAGGTCTATGTCATTGTTTGCTTCTTCATAAATACAGTGCAGAATACCAGGTAACGATTTTCGTATTTATTTTAAAGACATTGCTGAACCTATGGATTACTTCAGAGTACTGTATTGTTTGTTTGTTTGGTTGTTTATGATAATAGGATAAAATGACAGATAAGAGAACTATAAGGGTTATGAGACCTCTGTTTTTGATCATTTGGAAAGTAGGAAATAATCCTGGAAAACAATGATTATCCTATGGATTACCTTGGGGTATTATAGGTGAGTTGTCGTTGGTTTGGTGGTGGAATGAGGCATACATTTTGGCTAATGCACTACAATATGTAGGCATGTTTCAAAACTATTCTTTCTTTTCCCGGCATTGCAGTATTTGACTTGTGTTACATGTTTTCTTGCATTTCACTTTGTGAGTAGTTGTTGGTTGAAGATGCTCATAACCGGGGCTGGCTACCGAGAGCCACCTCAAATGTGGCGTCGGCCCATTTGGTTGCACACATTTGCGAGCCTTATAAAGTACCTACTTTGTGTGATATTTACGGTGTCCATTATTCACAAGATGTTGCTCCTACGGTAACGCGGTGGTGCGGATAGAATGCATGTAATGCAGAAAATGGCATCATCAATACTGAACTGTGTCAACCCTACTGCCACCCATTTCCACACGAAACTAACCCCAGGGTGGGTAGGTAATCGAAAACAATTTCACCTTACGGCACTTTCGATAAATTGCGCATTTGTTAATGAAGAAAAAATAATAATTTAAAGTCTTTAAGGGGTTTCATCTTTCGAGCGAGTAATTCTACATGTATCATCCCCCTAAGCCAGTTCGACGCCCTGTGTATTAGGATATTGTTATACGTTGTGTAGGTAAAAGTAGTTCATAAGCCTAGCAATTTGAAGGGTGTTTGCGATGAGGGATTGGTTGTGTCGAACGGGGGTTCATTTATCCCCAATGTATACCTACGTCCTACGTACATCTCTGATCGGGCTGTAATGCAATTTCTGGTGTTTGCTCCTAGAAAACGGGTAGCAAAGTGATGGATTTAGCGCGAAAGCTGCGGTCCGCTCCGACACTGGAAACACAGCAACTTTTCCCGTCACATTAATCTCCCCGCTATGCGTCTGCATCAACCGAACCGGTTCGCGTAGGGTTGAACGAAGTAGAGACGGACGTGGAGTTTGCAGTTTTGCGAAAGGCCGGCCAGTTCTAGTTCTGCAAAAGCTACCAGAATAAATAACCGCGGTCCCGTTTTAACTTTGATTAATTCTCATGATATATCATTTTTATATTTGAATGGAACGTTCTAGTCGACGGTTACAACTCTATTATAATATTATACGAGATTTAACAACTACATGGTTTTCTATTTACGAAACCCTAGTGCTCAAAAAGTTAATAGACGATATTCTTGTGGAAAGCCGGATGATAAGGGGGAAGGTCCTACAAGTCCTTCTAGTCGATGCAGTGATTTACTGAAACTACCCATTTGAGCTGATTACAATTCTAAATCGTTAGCTACATTTGGCGGTGGTTGATTCTCCAATTTTTCTGATAAACTTTATCTATTGATTCATTCCTCCGTAGATATCTAACGAAAAACGTTTTTTGATGTGTTTATTTGAATGGAACAAATTCATATTTTTTTCTTCTGTATATGTATGTTCGTACATTCTAATGTGTCCTGATAAATCATTTCATTCTGGCAAGGAAATCGATTCAGGTACATACACGGAAAAACGCGATGACGGATTAGCCGCGTTGATACGATGGATGAAAAACACAATAACACTACCAAGACTTGAATTATTCAGTGAGATCAATTACCCCCGTAACACTTAGAAGTTTAATCGAGAATCTATGTATGTAACAACAACAACAACAAAAAATACAAATACAAACACCACGACTATATAACCTATCTATATATATGTACCTACCCTAAGTTTATTTTGCGTTAATAATTTCTTATATAAAGAGGGTTGTAAGCAAAAAGTTTTGTATTGGGGTTGAGTATAATGATCCTTGAAGGAATTTCTCGTATATATGAGTAGCTACTGATTTGAGAAGACGTTGTAAGAGATATTTTCGTCAAGGATGACGTAAATAAGGGAAGTAGTTTAGGAGACGGTCAATTGCTCTCCTGGTTCCTTTTATGGGAACAAAGAGAGCGGCTTTTATCAGGACAAGTCATTATTCGTGTGTACTCCGTGAGCAGACCAAGTAAGGAAGAGGGAGAGCCGACCGGGGAGTCAGTCCCCTTGCTGAAGCAAGCAACTTTTGGGGAAAAGTTATCAGACTGTTAAAATGCTGACGAGGCAGTCGTAAACTTTCTTAAACGGCCAAGTTCTTTGTTTGTCAGTGCTAATGTCCAAAACTACAACGTCGCAAAGATAAAATAAAGAAAAAAACAATAGATATAAATACTACCAACACTTCTTCGTTTTAATTTGTTACAAAAAACTTTTCCCTTATTTCAGTATCACTTCAACCGCTTATAATTTACTGTCTGAAGCCAAATATGATTTTTTTTTGTTCCGGCAAAGTAGGAGAGTACCGTCCGGAGTAATGTTACAGTTTTTATGATACTATACATATACCTTTAGATTTTCCCTAAAATTATTATTTGTTTTAGTGGGACGGGCGGGACAGTCAACACGACTACCTCGATGTTAAACGCCCACCGTTTTATCAGATTTGTTTGAAGAAGCGAGCAGACGTTCGGTTGCATGTATTAACATACAAAAAGCTGGGGGGATCGCGAGATTATCAAAGTCACGCGATCGCCTCAGGAATTAGCTGTGGTTAATTAGTAAAATTTCGAGCGTGACTTACATCGTACTCTCAGGATAACGGGTTTGCTCCTGCTCTCTCCCCGATTGTTGGCAGCGAGACATGTGTAGGCGCCGCCCTGCCATCTCGTAACGCGCTGCAACACCAGGCTGTGAGCGCTGATTATCACCCCCGACGACATGTTCTGGACCACCACGTTCTCCTGAAAAACAAAACAGACAATTATTAAGACTGGCTCATTGTTGTTCGATTACGTAAGAAGGGAGGAAACGTTTTTAGCGCCGTGGTTGGTTGTCGGAAGTTTATCAGGGGGATGGTGGTAGGACCTTATCTACGGGTCGTAAATTTTCTCGGTCCGTTGAAAATGTGTTCATGGTCACGACCGAAGTAAGTTTCCGGCCGATCTTTAAAAACAGACGCCGACGGACGCCCTTATCTGATGGCGGGGGTGCCAAAAGGCTTCAACAAAATTAGGAGCACACACTCTTTTACTTCATTCCTTTTTTTATTTTTGCCTTGTGTAGGTATTTTTTTTTCGATTCTCAGGGTAGGTAGGTATTTTATGATTTCAATATGTGAAACTCTGTGAGATAGGGGTTGCATTGCATGCAGGTGCATAGAAGGTAGATTGCACTTATATATGTGTATCTATTAGGGAGAAAGGTTCAGTGTCTTACGTCCTAGAGTCGAGTCCTTCTTTTTCGTGTTCCATTACGATCCGCTGGAGAATGAAGCAAAAGAAGAAGAACAAGAACAATAAAAAGAAGGGTCGGTGGTGGTGGTAGTTGGTGCAACATCTCATACGACAAAAGAGCGACGCCGACGCCGGCGTGGCAGCCGCTTACATACGTGTCCCTCAATAGGGGATCTCGCACCATATTTCATTGTCTTCAGACGTAATTAATGGCCCTGCTTGCCTAAAGGTACAGAGAGACAAATTCTCCTGCATACGGTCGAGAGTGTCGCCTGGGGGCTTTAGCACCTGCACGAGATCGATCGATACCTGGACCGATGGCAGATGTACCTACCCTACCTAATACTCTATTTACAGAAAGCAAAATTTGCCAAGAAATTTTGAAAACGAAGGCCTTTGCTTCGTACAAATCACACCACATGAAATATTTGAACTCTGTTTGATAACAAAATGTAATTAATATTAAGGCAAACAAAGGAACATGTTGCATTGCTTGATAAACTAATTGACACACTAAAAGGAATAACGAAGCTACCTACTATCAAGATGGATGGATTATTCATGCCGAATTAGAGCATACAAAGTGTTGATAAACGTCTGCTCGAAATTATTATTTATTCGCGAATTGTTATGCTTCTTTACGTCTGAGGATTACTTGGAAACAATGCAGGAGAAATAGTTCTCAAAATTAACTTAAATTCTTAATATTCTCCGTAGACAAATAAAGACGTCAATTATGTTTGCTCGATGCTTGCAGGAGCAAACACGGCGACGTCCGGGCCCTCTGTGTGTATGTATGTGTGTGTGTGTGCTTTAATCTTAAGTGTTTACCTTCTGCTTCAGTTAACGTCAAGCACGACAAAACTCTTTTTCATAGAGAAAGAGAGTTGCTTACCATTTCCAAAGTTTCCGTTTTGGATGCCATTATTTGTCGTTTACTACCATCAAGAACGAATACAATATCAAACAAGAAACTTTTTACATTCTTTCATTTCATTTCAAGAGAGTACAGAAAGGAATATAAATTGGGTCTTAAGGCATTAAAAGAAGATCGATTTTAGTAAAATGAGTCATATGTTTGCTATTTGGTAAAAATATCGAATATATATTTTTTGGGGAGAGGCTTTTGTACGGACGGCCGGTATTTGCCTATCTGGGGAGGACATTTTCCCAATTTATCTGATGCACTTCAACAGACGCACTTGAACGATAAGAACAGATACACTCGAAGAGATTTTAGGAGACGCTATTGACTTCACGCTATCTTGTAGATAGTATTTCCTCCTCTTTTGCATTGTATTCTACGATTTAAATTCTGGCATTCGCATTTCTTTCCATTAAATTGGCGATCGTTTAGATGATACATTGAACAGACACACTCGAAGTAACATAAGGAGTCGCCATAGATTTTGCACTCACTTGTAGGTAGTATTTTCTTCTTCTTTTCTCTGGTAATCTATGGTTTGAACTTATATGGTCGTTCAGATTTTTTCCTATAATATTGGTGACCGCCCAACAGATGCACTCGAAGTATACGAACAGACACACTTGAAGTTAGATTGATTTGAGGCTCTTCTGTAGGTAGTGTTTTCACCTTTTTTGCCTCGTAATCTACCGTTTAAACTCATGGGCATTTGCATTTCTTTCCATTAAACTGGCTATCGTTTAGATGATGCATTGAACAGACACACTCGAAGTAACATAAGGAGTCGCCATAGATTTTGCACTCACTTGTAGGTAGTATTTTCTTCTTCTTTTCTCTGGTAATCTATGGTTTGAGCTTATATGGTCATTCAGATTTTTTCTATAATATTGGTGACCGCCCAACAGATGCACTCGAAGTATACGAACAGACACACTTGAAGTTAGATTAATTTGAGGCTCTTCTGTAGGTAGTTTTTCACCTTTTTTGCCTCGTAATCTACCGTTTAAACTCATGGGCATTTGCATTTCTTTCCATTAAACTGGCTATCGTTTAGATGATCATTGAACAGACACACTCGAAGTAACATAAGGAGTCGCCATAGATTTTGACTCACTTGTAGTAGTATTTTCTTCTTCTTTTCTCTGGTAATCTATGGTTTGAGCTTATATGGTCATTCAGATTTTTTCCTATAATATTGGTGACCGCCCAACAGATGCACTCGAAGTATACGAACAGACACACTTGAAGTTAGATTAATTTGAGGCTCTTCTGTAGGAGTGTTTTCACCTTTTTTGCCTCGTAATCTACCGTTTAAACTCATGGGCATTTGCATTTCTTTCCATTAAACTGGCTATCGTTTAGATGATGCATTGAACAGACACACTCGAAGTAACATAAGGAGTCGCCATAGATTTTGCACTCACTTGTAGGTAGTATTTTCTTCTTCTTTTCTCTGGTAATCTATGGTTTGACTTATATGGTCATTCAGATTTTTCATAATATTGGTGACCGAACAGATGCACTCGAAGGTACGAACAGACACACTTGAAGTTAGTAATTTGAGGCTCTTCTGTAGGATTTTCACCTTTTTTCCTTAATCTACCGTTTAAATCATGGCATTTGCATTTCTTTCCATTAAACTGGTATCGTTTAGATGATGCATTAACAGCACACTCGAGTAACATAAGGAGTCGCCATAATTTTGCACTCACTTGTAGGTAGTATTTTTCTTTTTTCCTGTAATATTGGTGACCCCAAGTCATCAGATTTTTTCTAAATATTGAGAGCCAATGAGGCCTTGTAGAAAGTCACTTATTGTTGAATTAGCTTTAATAGGGTTTCATTTTTTCCTAAATCTACCGTTTAAACTCATGGGCATTTGCATTTCTTTCCATTAAACTGGCTATCGTTTATATGATGCATTGAACAGACACACTCGAAGTAACATAAGGAGTCGCCATAGATTTTGACTCACTTGTAGTAGTATTTGTCTTCTTTTTTTCTGGTAATATATGGTTTGCCCAACTATGGTCGTTCAGATTTTTCTATAATATTGGTGACCGCCCAACAGATGCACTCGAAGTATACGAACAGACACACTTGAAGTTAGATTTATTTGAGGCTCTTCTGTAGGTAGTGTTTTCACCTTTTTTGCCTCGTAATCTACCGTTTAAACTCATGGGCATTTGCATTTCTTTCCATTAAAACTGGCTATCGTTTACATGATCATTGAACAGACACACTCGAAGTAACATAAGGAGTCGCCATAGATTTTGGACTCACTTGTATGTAGTATTTTCTTCTTCTTTTCTCTGGTAATCTATGGTTTGACCTCTATGGTCGTTCAGATTTTTTCCTATAATATTGGTGACGCCAACAGATGCACTCGAAGTTACGAACAGACACACTTGAAGTTAGATTATTTGAGGCTCTTCTGTAGAAGTGTTTTCACCTTTTTTGCCTCGTAATCTACCGTTTAAACTCATGGGCATTTGCATTTCTTTCCATTAAACTGGCTATCGTTTAGATGATGCATTGAACAGACACACTCGAAGTAACATAAGGAGTCGCCATAGATTTTGCACTCACTTGTAGGTAGTATTTTCTTCTTCTTTTCTCTGGTAATCTATGGTTTGACTTTATGGTCATTCAGATTTTTTCCTATAATATTGGTGACCGCCCAACAGATGCACTCGAAGTTACGAACAGACACACTTGAAGTTAGATTGATTTGAGGCTCTTCTGTAGGTAGTGTTTTCACCTTTTTTGCCCCGTAATCTACCGTTTAAACTCATGGGCATTTGCATTTCTTTCCATTAAACTGGCTATCGTTTAGATGATACATTGAACAGACACACTCGAAGTAACATAAGGAGTCGCCATAGATTTTGCACTCACTTGTAGGTAGTATTTTCTTCTTCTTTTCTCTGGTAATCTATGGTTTGACCTTATGGTCGTTCAGATTTTTTCCTATAATATTGGTGACCGCCCAACAGATGCACTCGAAGTATACGAACAGATACACTTGAAGTTAGATTGATTTGAGGCTCTTCTGTAGGAAGTGTTTTCACCTTTTTTGCCTCGTAATCTACCGTTTAAACTCATGGGCATTTGCATTTCTTTCCATTAAACTGGCTATCGTTTAGATGATACATTGAACAGACACACTCGAAGTAACATAAGGAGTCGCCATAGATTTTGCACTCACTTGTAGGTAGTATTTTCTTCTTCTTTTCTCTGGTAATCTATGGTTTGAGCTTATATGGTCGTTCAGATTTTTTCCTATAATATTGGTGACCGCCCAACAGATGCACTCGAAGTATACGAACAGACACACTTGAAGTTAGATTGATTTGAGGCTCTTCTGTAGGTAGTTTTTTCACCTTTTTTGCCCCGTAATCTACCGTTTAAACTCATGGGCATTTGCATTTCTTTCCATTAAATTGGCTATCGTTTAGATGATACATTGAACAGACACACTCGAAGTAACATAAGGAGTCGCCATAGATTTTGCACTCACTCGTAGGTAGTATTTTCTTCTTCTTTTCTCTGGTAATCTATGGTTTGAGCTTATATGGTCGTTCAGATTTTTTTCTATAATATTGGTGACCGCCCAACAGATGCACTCGAAGTATACGAACAGACACACTTGAAGTTAGATTGATTTGAGGCTCTTCTGTAGGTAGTTTTTTCACCTTTTTTGCCCCGTAATCTACCGTTTAAACTCATGGGCATTTGCATTTCTTTCCATTAAACTGGCTATCGTTTAGATGATACATTGAACAGACACACTCGAAGTAACATAAGGAGTCGCCATAGATTTTGCACTCACTTGTAGGTAGTATTTTCTTCTTCTTTTCTCTGGTAATATATGGTTTGAACTTATGGTCGTTCAGATTTTTTCTTATAATATTGGTGACCGCCCAACAGATGCACTCGAAGTATACGAACAGACACACTTGAAGTTAGATTAATTTGAGGCTCTTCTGTAGGTAGTGTTTTCACCTTTTTTGCCTCGTAATCTACCGTTTAAACTCATGGGCATTTGCATTTCTTTCCATTAAACTGGCTATCGTTTAGATGATGCATTGAACAGACACACTCGAAGTAACATAAGGAGTCGCCATAGATTTTGCACTCACTTGTAAGTAGTATTTTCTTGTTCTTTTCTCTGGTAATCTATGGCTTGAACTTATGGCCGTTCAGATTTTTTCTTATAATATTGACCGCCCAACAGATGCACTCGAAGTATATGAACAGGCACACTTGAAGCAACATTAAGAAACGCTGTTGATTTGAAGCTCCTTTGGTTTTGGTTGGACTTTGCCCTTTTTAATATTTGAGAAATTATCCCCGTGGTAATTTTCTCGCGAGCTCAGGTTCAAATTGGTTCTTACAAAGTGACGGTAAGTTTTGTTAAACTAGAAGACGTATGTTGCCGCTTAAGTAAAATTACTTTCCGGATGAAACAGCGGTAATCGTCGAAGTCGACGAGCGCAAAGAGTCAAGTTGAACGAACAAATTAAGAATAAATAAAAGGTTCGCTCTACACATCGCTTCGAGATACACGCGGCTCCAGGGAATCACACACATTGAAACGGGCGTCCGCCTCCTTCCACCGCGAAAATTACTTCCATTCGTGATTGTTACTTGTTGGCAAACCAGACAAAAGTTTACAGTGGCATTTTTATGGGGAAATCTCCCCGTTTACGTACCAATAAAGAAAGGAAATTAATGCGGGGGCAATAACTATTTATTTTAGCGTTAAGTTTATGGGGAGAGCTGAAAGGGATGGTGGTGTAACTAAGCGGAAAGAAACATAGAGAGTGGGAGCTATCAAATTTTTATTTACGTTGTCTTTGTAGCGTGTAAGGTAAATAAAATGAAAATAATGCTGCATTACTTTGGTCGACGATCGATACCGGCGGCATCTACGCTCGACAGCTTAAATACGTGATCAAATAACAGTGATATGCATAAGCAAGTAGATCTACTCAATTTATTTTATGATTCAGTGTGTGCCAGATGTTAAAGATTTCTAAACTAGCAATATCCTGAAAATAATTAAATAGTTCTGAAAGTAGCTACCTACCAATCGTAAAAGTAGAAAAAATCGAAAAAATCTAACGATTTCAACTTGAGAAAATAAGTAAGAAATATAGGATTCGGTGCCGTGATTACAGAGTCACGATGCCGTTTTATGGACTTCCGTAAGTATTTCCGAAGGGGTAATTCGCATTTAGTGCTCATAAGTTAATCTTTATTACAGCCAGAATGACTGAGCTCTAAGACCGATTGCAGTCGTTTCATTAAAAGTAGTAATTCCTTCACCTACTTCCATGCAAAATACATGACAATAGATAAATCCAATCATACAACACCAGAAAGGAAGGTACAGAAGGGGTGAGTTTTTAAAAAAGTCGAAAAGGTTTCTCAATTGATTAATTCAATTAAAAAGTTAATCTTCGAATGCTAAAGTATGTGATTGTAATTGGGGGTAATTTCGGTCGCGACTGAGATTAACATAACCCACGAACGACGATAATTGCCCCCAAATGGAGGGTGTAATATTGTAATAACAGATAAGGATAAGTGAGACAAAACGTCCAAGTCGAGCTTAAAGTACAATTAAAACCATTAACCTCCGTCAGGTTTTGCCGCAAGTTAGGAATCTGGAGACAATGTTAGGCATTTAGTTTGTTAATTGCTACAATTACCTTTTTATAAGGGCGCATACTTGCATACAATTTACGGCAAGTGTGCTACGGTACGTTTATTGTACCTATGTACGCTATGTTATCCCGGACTGGTACCCACAAACAACATCAGGGGTGCGTTTTAACTGCAATTTCCCTAACTCACCCTAAATATGGTCTTGTGCACTGTTGCAAGTGGGTAAATTGGACTGAGAAATGCAAGGGGTGGAAATTTTTGGAATTTGTCGGTCGTGTATAAAGGTTCCAATATTTTTTTTTCAGGATTATGTTTTAGGTAGGTCATAAGACTGAAAAAGGATAAGAACCACTATTTTTAATAATTGTAAACAAAACGAACACAAGTAATGTTTCAAGCTATTCCAGAAGTTATACATAAATATTTAGACACTTTTTAAGGTCACCCCAAAATAAAATAGCCCAATGGCTTTTTTTAAGACTCTCCTTGGAGTAAACGTTTTCAAAATTTAAAACGTTTCAGAATATAATTTTAGTTATCAACAATTTTCGTGAAAAATTGCTTTTAGTTTTCCACCTTTTTCGAAACGATGATTTCCAGTTGGGAGTGTAAAAGAGAACTATGACATATCCTTCCCCTAAATGTACGCAGTTAATTTTGACGTCGGAAACAATTTTGTTCAGAGAGAACGTCCCGTGACACGTTCCTGCATTCTCATTTGTGCTTTTATACCGTCGACATATCTGTTGCTCGTTTAATGTGGCACTAAACAACACATCAGTAGCAGAGGAACAGTAAAAATGAAAGAAAAGTGAAAAACGCATTTAACCAGAAACCTTCTTCTTTTATGTAATGTATATGAAAATGTTGCTGTTAAAATTGTATTGTACGATGATAAAACGTCATAAAAGTATCGTTCTGAATTTATGCAGTAATAAGTCCATTTTCAGTTTTTGGGATTCAATATTCACCTGAGGTAACCGATTTTTGAACCCCTATTTCAAATCAAAAATTGTCACGTCGCGTTATTGGCTGAGAAGTTAAAATAAGTATATAAGCATGAAACGGAAGATAATGGTGTCTGTGGTTGGTGGTTAATGGTGCCGAGCGATTGTTTTTATGAATTTTAAAAAGAGATGCAAGAATCAGTAGCAGTTAGTAGGACGTCTGTTGGGGTGCAATTACACTTTTTGAAGAGTAGGCATTTCGGGGTATAACGCTCCGCAAACATGCAATTTAAAACGCGAGGGAATTACAATCCCTATGCAAATGTTTGACTTTGTTCCCTGGGCTAATAACGAACCCTATAGCATCAGCCAGCCACTACCACTGTTACCCAACGGCGGCGGTGGCGACGGGGGATGAATTCTATCTGCATGTCTGCCACACTCCCTCTTCTCTTTTACTCACTCATACTCTTTCCAGTTTTTCGATCTATACGTACGCCCTTGATTACCGAGCAGTTTTGCAATAAAGCAGCTATTTGTTCAGCCGCGCGGTTTTGGGCCCACAGAGCGACGACAAAAAGGGAGGACAACCGATGCGAAACGACGCGACGCCACGCGGGACGCTCACAGAAACTGAGGGTCCTTCCACTCCTTTTGTAAATTAATTTTCTAAAATATTCCATAAATATGTACCTACATATATACAAGGGATGTACCTCACAAAAGTAGAATAATTGTTGCCTTTTTGTACGATCAATCACAAAAGTATTTAATTAATTTGGAATTAATCCCCTATAATGGCACCGCATGTAGTGTATTTGTAGATATAGGGTTGTGGTTATTATTGTTGGATTTTTGGTTATTAACGTAATTAGCATTTTATTTTCATTGCCAAAGTTGTGAGCACTGCAACATACATATCTGTCTGAGTTAATGCAAATTAATTTTAGTGTGCTACATAAATTAATGTTTTAAATAAATAAATATGCTTACAAATAAAAGATCGTTACTAACTGTTACTGATTTTAAATAAATACGTACTCATGTAGGTGGATGTGGTATCTACAATTAATTTATTTAAACTTGTTTTTCGAAATTTCGACGTTGTTTCGCTTTAATTAAATTAATATTCTGATTGAAGCACATTGTTTTGCAAAGTACAAAACCGCAACGCGTTTATCAGAATATTTGTATTTTTTTAACATACCACGAACAGGGTGTAATAAAGATTTATATGCGTGTAGTAACAAAGTTTATCATTCGAAACGTAATTATGTCGCATAACGTAAACGATTTAGCGACAAAATACTCAATTCTGTTTGAATAAACACCGAAACGCGTGCACAGTCATATTCACTTCAAACAAGCAAAATTTTACCCGTTTAATTTTATCATAAAACCGTACATACATTTTAGGTTCATATACGATACGTGAGTATGTAATTTTTAAATTAAATTTTTACTACCCATATTTTTTTTTATATACTGTAAAATAAAGAGAGATATTAAAATCGGGCTACAGATTGGTTCATTAATATTTGAATTAATTAACTTAAATTGGATATTGGAAAATGTAGATGAGAATTACTTAATTGATGGCGCGTTACGTTTTCTAAGAAATTATAATTAACTTTATTATCTTTTGATATCGACAAATTTATTAGTTTTTCTATTTTTATATCAAAATTTTAAGCCAGGAGTCGTTTCTCTTGTGGCCATTTGACTAATGACGCACTGAATCCAAATTGCAAATCAATTTTTTTAATAAAATACAGATAAACTTCTTCCCTTATTATGGCTTAAAACTTCTATTAAATTACTCATAAAATAAAAGGAAAAAGTTTGGACCACGTACTTCTTACAGCCTCCCAAATCCTCAAAAATAATCTTCTCTAAATGATCCGATCTAATTTTGATATCAGGAGATTAGCAATGACGTTAAATCCATCCTGACACAAATTCAATATCCGTCGCCGATTTAATAATAATAAAAGACGAGAAGAAGCAAGACCTGAATTCATTATTATACATGGAGTGTGCCCAAGAAGGAGTAATAAGGTGATCCGTGCACCCCCGATTCTAATCCGATTGCCTAACAATGGCGGTCACTAAATCTGGTTTGATTACCGACAGAACAGGACAAATGCAGCATTAAATCACACTGTTGTGTTTCGGGTGTCCTGTCCGTCGGATTAGGCCGGTAACAACACACACACACACACACCGACACAACTAAGAAGGGCAAAGACAACGAAATAATAAGGGAATTTACTCACGTCATGGAACCAGGTTATCTTGTGCTCCTTAGGGTTTGCACGGATGCTGCATTCGAAATAGACGTCGTCGCCTTCCTTGATATCCTCCGGGTTCAAGGTGCTGCCAAGGTTTAACGACACTTGGGGCGGATCTGCAAACCAACAAGGACATACACTGTAAAACATCGCCTCAATGAATGGCGGAGGTGCACAAATCTATAGATACATAGTGTAAAATAAACTCCGTTGCCCGTGTATGTTACTGCTAATATTGGGAACCAATGCATGGATTTCAATGATGTTTTTACCATTTTATAAGGCACCGTTTTAGGAAGGAATTGAATAATTAGCGAATATCTCATACGGAAAGTGTACGTTCAATTACGAGTCACACGAATTCTTGCAGTACACTTCTCTCGTGCCGCCGGAAGGGGTAATACCTATAGTGGGGATGTTCGAAAGCCAAGTACGGGCAGGTGGTTTAAAAATATAGTAAAGAAACTTTTTAGGTGTGTAATTGCTCAGTAGCTGTTTTTGGGGGTAAAATGGTGGAGATGAGTTGAAGTTACGATTTATTTACCTCCCTTCCTCAATATTTTGCACCAGAACCGCGAAAACATACTACTAACGTGCATTGGGACGAGTATTAACGTGACCTACGAGGTGGCTTGATGTCTTTTCTATATAAATTTAATTCCACATAGTACAAGCTTTGCTTTTTTGTTCATTTGTCCCTTTTAATTCTGTTTTTCAAACTAATGCACCTGCAAGGTAGAAACCAAAGCAATTTTCGTGTATATACGGTATTAAAAAGTTTTAAGTAAGGCTGCGTGTCTAAACAAACGCCCAATTTAAATGGCGCTTGACCCTAATACTAGACGGTGTTCTCGGCTCTAGTGAACGCAATAGCCATTAGTCCAGTCCGACGATTAGCCCAATTTTGTCTGACTTGGAATAGCCATACTTGGCGTATTAGAAAACCTCACGAGCGTGTAATCCGAACGGGAAGCAAGCAAAGTTAGTGCGCAGATATAAAATAACCAATAAACTTGGACCGAACAACCCGACTGTTGCGGCGGGAGCACGGAAACGATGCAATTTCAAGGAGCCATTGTTTAATTGAGTCCTGATTAATTCCTTAATTAAACCTCAAGTATCACTTACAGGGACATTCAGATTAATTATCATAAGAATTACCAAGGAATTTTGATATTAAAGCAAACCTTATCTAAAGCAGAAGGGCATCAGATCCATAAAATATTATTTTTATAGATACCCTTTTGATTTATGACTGTATAAAGCACAATTTTGTGGTAGTGTAAATGTGCCGACTTCAATTATTATTTTTGTGTGAGTGGGAAACGGTGTGCAGACGACGATGAAATTATTAAATTTGACATGATGTTTCGCAAATGGTAAATTTTCAATTTCCGTTTCTGTTTCGGTTCGCAGATCTCATATCCCATTATAATACGTAAAATCGTATATCAAATTATGATCGGCGGGTTATATCGTTGTGAAAAGGCTGCGAGACATACGACATTTTTGTAAAAAGAGCGAGAAAGAAAGAGAAAAAGCGCAATGGGGTGGGCACAACCTGGGAACGAACGAAACACATTTATATTTGCGTCTAAAGGGAGATCGATGTGAAAAATATGGATATCAAACGATTTGGTACACCTCAACGGTGTAATGAATTTGTCTGGAGAGGTGAGAGGCAATTCCGGCCGTGCCGCTTTCCTTCTGATGTATGGCCGGGGATAAATTCTGCCGTCATTCGCTCCCGAGTAAAACGAATGCGAATTATTTCCACAGACTTACCTCCTACCAGAATGCGTTTAATCTCAAATGTTACATGTCGATGAGACGCGAAACGTTCTAAGTCTCCGTCGTCCCGCTTTTAACGTCTCTACGCCTGTTTGCCTCATACGTGCTCGTTCCCTCCACGCTCTTAATGATCCGGATTTTATGGGACTAGCTATAGTTGATGGGTATTTACTCTCCACCTAATTAACTAGTACCCAGTAGACGGTGCTAAATTCGACGCTCTGATATAATCTTTCCTATCACCATGGCGACAGATTATCTTCCTAGCAGATTTCTTTACCAATTAGTCACAATGTCATCGCATAGGTTGGTAATAAGGAACTTTTATTTACCATAGTTTGTACGAAAAGGTTCATTAGGAAATTACTATCAACTCAGGTGCAACTCAAAGATACTAAAATGTTATGATGACACGTTCCCTTTTTATAGTTTACGAATTGAAGTGTCCGCAAAGAAGGAGGGGCGAGTACCGATGCGTGCGATTGGCTTTGGCTCGATAAACGGGCGGGGTTATGTCTCTGCGCAGCGCAGTAACCTTGACGATTACCAATAAGGGCGGCGCGTTTTCACTGTTTTTGTTACGTCATCCGTAAGGCCCATTTTCATTGGTCCCTTTTTTACTATTAAACGAAGGGTGTTGATGTGCGACGACGGTAATTCAGAAGATGTGGGAAATATTGTGGTTATGATGAATTAATGTGACAAAATAGGATGAATTGAATTGAATTTAACTGAAACAAGCTGAGATGCAAGCAACTAACGAGCGCATATTGGCCGTTTCAAATGCAGCCCTGTAAATTTAAAGAAGCGCCAGGAAAAATTCTGACTCGCGGACGGGTCTGAAGTTTATAATTTAATTAGCATCTTCACTTCTGTGCTGCTTTCAAAGGCCTAATTGAATTTTGTGGGCGTTAAAAAGCGTTCGCGCCATTCTACGCGGTTATGATTAACAGACAGCACTCCCAAGCATCAGGAATTGAATTTGATTTGTGTCATCATTGTACTTCTAGTCGCTCTTTTCACGGCGCTCCTTTCTAAATTTTAACCGCGAAAGCAGCCGCTTTTTAACAATATAAAAAAAATATGAAAGAAAGGAAGAGGAAAGAGAATAATGAACACGGTTGCACCACAAATTAAAGCGCCCGTTTTTATCCGTCGCGACCCCGACTTTTATAAAATTTCTTCCACCGTAACAAATTTATTCTATGTATTTCTGTAGTGCCCACTTTGTGGATGACGGGCGGGGAAGTTTTCTGGTAGGAAGGCTTTCAGGACATTTACAAGAAATTTACGTTTGCCCGCGATTAATCGGACAGAAAATGGAAAAATATCATTTTGGTGTGACAAACAATAAGGGTGTAAGGCCTTAAATTTATAATCGGCCTTATCAATTATCTGGAAGGGAGGCGGAGTTGTGACATGCGCAGCTAGGCGAAGGGCGGGGCATCTCAATGATTGAGCTCATTAGAATTTGGAATACCTGTGTATCAAAAGCATATTTCACTTATACGATTTTTTTTGTATACAGGGTTTGTTCTTCATGTAATTGACAAAATCTCAAATTTTCCGAATACCTATCGAATCTTTTCAATTCGTGTGTGCTTGTTGTTTAATGATGTTGTCAAATGCATCCAATTTAGCCGTCAACGTGTACGAGTGTAACTGTTAGGAAAGTTTGAGTTCATCCTTGTAGCTGTAGCGAATTTACGAGATCCGCATAATGTACTGTTTCTGACTATACATGTGTGTGTCTCTCCCCGTGTGTTTTCTTTCTTTGACACGTGACCGTGTTTTAAAACACAATCCGTCTGTTTCTGTGCAGACAATCTGTGGACACGTATCTATACATACGTACATTGTGTACCATCGAAGAACTGCGGCGAGATCGTCAGCTTGTCGTGGTTTTATTTCGATAGATTTTTAAAATCCCCTGCAGCCGGGTTTTTAGCAAGTAGTAAAAGATATACCTAGTAGTACGTGACAACACCACAGGATTTACATTGATCATCTTGGTTTTTGGTAGGCATTTAAAATGCAGCCAGAAGGGCGTAATGGGGGATAATATTAATTATGTTAATTCTTGAAAACTTTATAGTAATTATTAGAAGGACTGTTCTTTAAAGTAGGTGAAGACTTACAAACAAATTTCTTTTTTAGAAAAAAGTGTTTGATGCAATTAACGCAACAAAGGACAAAAGGACATACTTATGGTATGTCGAGTGGTGGCATAGAATTATAAAACGTAGTCACCACCCACCAGCAGCACTGCTATTCATCCCTAAAACGTTCGTTCGACAGCCGCAGCTTTTTTGTATCTCTATTCATTCTAATCGGAACTGCGAGCGTCAAAATTCGAACGGGATGATGATTACTGGAAGACAAAAGGGAGAACTTTCTAGGAATGTACCTACCACCACCGCACTATAAAACTAGAGAGTATTTGCAAATAATATCCGATGGTGTGCACGTAGTACCACATACATACATACCTATACCGTCAACGTTATGAATAAAACATTGCGAAAGATCGCGTCGTTTTGTGCGCTTATTGCTGCTCTCTCTACCTAAAATATTCCTCAAACTGAACGGGGTAAAAACAGGACAATTCCTATTACATACAGGGCGACATAGAAAATAGAATGTCGAAAATGGGATCAAAGGATTGCTTAAGCATGCTAAAAAGTCTTGATCTTAGATTTTTTATGGTCCTTGTAAAACTAAATCAAAACCAAGACTTAGCTACCTAATCAATATGAAGAGTAAATAACCAAAACCAAGACTAAATGAGACCCAAACTAAGACTTCTTGCCATATCTACGTTTACAAAACCAAGATTAAAATTAGCAAGAACAATGTTCAGTTATTGAAGTCAAGACCAAAACTTAGCTACACCCTCAAGATCAAGACTAAACGAACAAGACTAAGATTTATCAATTATCATAAGGCCAGTACTAAACGAACAGTGCTATGATCAAGAATAAGACGTAAGAGCGCTCGTAAGACCAAGATTAAGTGAGCAAGAGCAGGATCAAGACCAAGACTAAACAAGAAAGATCTAGACTAATTTGTCTTAGCTTTCGCTTTCACTTATTTACGCTAACAAACCTAAGATTAAATTAACAAGGGCAAAAACAAGACTAAGACCAAGATTAAATTATTAAAATCAAGACCATGACTTGGCTACGCTTACAAGATCAAGACTAACTGAACAAACCTAGGATCAAGACCAAGATAAAGTGAGCACGACCAGGAGTTGTCGATGGCCTGAAGACTACGACTAAATAAACAAAGCCAAGATTAAGACACGGACTTAAGGACGCTCGTAAGACCATAACTTAAGTGAATATGACGAAGGCCAAATTCAATACGATGGCCAAGTCCTAGACTGTATTATTTCTTTGGTTTTGTTTGCTCATAGCTAGATCAAGGCAAGTTTTAAAAAGTATATCAGAAACCTTGAAAAAAAAAATTACTGTCCATTAATTTGTTTTTTAAAAAGTACGAATTACATTACGAACCGTTTAGAATCGCATTAAATGTTTCCGATGGTAGATTACGCAGTGGTAATTCAATCTCAATCGGAAATATCGTCGACTATATTAATTACAATCTATGGCAACGCTAGTCGGTACCAGATAGGTATATAATTTGACCTGACTTAATTTCAAGAGCGACTAGCGTATCGGATAAGGAATTAAAAAAATCCATTAAACTCTCCAACGTTCACTTTTTTCCTTCAACAGCAAAATTACAAGTAGTAAGGGTGGTAAGTAAAGATACGTTTCATTATCATTTACGACTCGATCAATACTCTAATAAATTATTTACGTACCTACCTACATTATATTCTAAAAAGAGAAAAAAGAATTTGGATAGATAATATCTAAGGGAAATTTGAAGTGGTTTCTATGGACATTTGTGTTTTTATACTTAGTGTAAAAAGTAGCCATAGTATTGGTATTGATCTTGGACTTGGTAAATATGGACGAAGACTAATGCACAATGACGTCTTGGTATTGATTTTGGTCTTAAAGATTTATTCGACTGTAAGTTTTGCTCTTAGGGACACAGGTATGAATCAACCTTGATCTTGGTATTTTTGAGTGTTGAAGAAGACCAAGATAAGATAATAGTATTGGTATTGATCTTGGTCTTGTTAAATATGGACGAAGACTAATGCACAATGACGTCTTGGTATTGATTTTGGTCTTAAAGATTTATTCGACTGTAAGTTTTGCTCTTAGGGACACAGGTATGAATCAACCTTGATCTTGGTATTTTTGAGTGTTGAAGAAGACCAAGATAAGATAATAGTATTGGTATTGATCTTGGTCTTGTTAAATATGGACGAAGACTAATGCACAATGACGTCTTGGTATTGATTTTGGTCTTAAAGATTTATTCGACTGTAAGTTTTGCTCTTAGGGACACAGGTATGAATCAACCTTGATCTTGGTATTTTTGAGTGTTGAAGAAGACCAAGATAAGATAATAGTATTGGTATTGATCTTGGTCTTGTTAAATATGGACGAAGACTAATGCACAATGACGTCTTGGTATTGATTTTGGTCTTAAAGATTTATTCGACAGTAAGTTTTGCTCTTAGGGACACAGGTATGAATCAACCTTGATCTTGGTATTTTTGAGTGTTGAAGAAGACCAAGATAAGATAATAGTATTGGTATTGATCTTGGTCTTGTTAAATATGGACGAAGACTAATGCACAATGACGTCTTGGTATTGATTTTGGTCTTAAAGATTTATTCGACTGTAAGTTTTGCTCTTAGGGACACAGGTATGAATCAACCTTGATCTTGGTATTTTTGAGTGTTGAAGAAGACCAAGATAAGATAATAGTATTGGTATTGATCTTGGTCTTGTTAAATATGGACGAAGACTAATGCACAATGACGTCTTGGTATTGATTTTGGTCTTAAAGATTTATTCGACAGTAAGTTTTGCTCTTAGGGACACAGGTATGAATCAACCTTGATCTTGGTATTTTTGATGTTGAAGAAGACCAAGATAAGATAATAGTATTGGTATTGATCTTGGTCTTGTTAAATATGGACGAAGACTAATGCACAATGACGCTTGGTATTGATTTTGGTCTTAAAGATTTATTCGACTGTAAGTTTTGCTCTTAGGACACAGGTATGAATCAACCTTGATCTTGGTATTTTTGATGTTGAAGAAGCCAAGATAAGATAATAGTATTGGTATTGATCTTGGTCTTGTTAAATATGGACGAAGACTAATGCACAATGACGCTTGGTATTGATTTTGGTCTTAAAGATTTATTGACTGTAAGTTTTGCTCTTAGGACACAGGTATGAATCAACCTTGATCTTGGTATTTTTGATGTTGAAGAAGACCAGATAAGATAATAGTATTGGTATTGATCTTGGTCTTGTTAAATATGGACGAAGACTAATGCACAATGACGTCTTGGTATTTTTGGTTTAAAGATATCGACAGTAAGTTTGCTCTTAGGACACAGGTATGAATAACCTTGATATTGGTATTTTTGAGTGTTGAAATACCAGATAAGATAATAGTATTGGTATTGATCTTGGTCTTGTTAAATATGGACGAAGACTAATGCACAATGACGTCTTGGTATTGATTTTGGTCTTAAAGATTTATTCGACTGTAAGTTTTGCTCTTAGGGACACAGGTATGAATCAGCCTTGATCTTGGTATTTTTGAGTGTTGAACACCATGATAAGATAATAGTATTGGTATTGATCTTGGTCTTGTTAAATATGGACGAAGACTAATGCACAATGACGTCTTGGTATTGATTTTGGTCTTAAAGATTTATTCGACTGTAAGTTTTGCTCTTAGGACACAGGTATGAATCAACCTTGATCTTGGTATTTTTGAGTGTTGAACAAGACCAAGATAAGATAATAGTATTGGTATTGATCTTGGTCTTGTTAAATATGGACGAAGACTAATGCACAATGACGTCTTGGTATTGATTTTGGTCTTAAAGATTTATTGACTGTAAGTTTTGCTCTTAGGGACACAGGTATGAATCAACCTTGATCTTGGTATTTTTGAGTGTTGAAAAGACCAAGATAAGATAATAGTATTGGTATTGATCTTGGTCTTGTTAAATATGGACGAAGACTAATGCACAATGACGTCTTGGTATTGATTTTGGTCTTAAAGATTTATTCGACTGTAAGTTTTGCTCTTAGGACACAGGTATGAATCAACCTTGATCTTGGTATTTTTGAGTGTTGAAAAGACCAAGATAAGATAATAGCATTGGTATTGATCTTGGTATTGATAAATATGGACGAAGACTAATGCAAATGACGTCTTGGTATTGATTTTGGTCTAAAATATCGACTGTAAGTTTGCTCTAGACACAGGTTGAATAACCTGATCTTGGTTTTTTTAGTGTTGAAAACCAGATAAGATAAAGTATTGGTATTGATCTTGGTTGTAATATGGACGAGACTAATGCAAATGACGTCTTGGTATTGATTTGGTCTTAAAATTGACGTAATTTGCTTTGGCAATATGACAACTTGATTTGGTTTTTGAGTGAAGACAAGAAAATAATATATTGGTATTTCTTGTTTGTTATAGACAGTTCAATGTCTTGGATTGTTTGTCTTAGTTTTTCGATGTAAGTTTTGTCTTAGTGACCAGGTATGAACAACCTTATCTTGGTATTTTTGATGTGAACAAGACCAAGTAAGTTTTTTATTATTTGGTCTTAAATGGACGAAGACTAATGCACAATGACGTCTTGGTATTGATTTTGGTCTTAAAGATTTATTCGACTGTAAGTTTTGCTCTTAGGACACAGGTATGAATCAACCTTGATCTTGGTATTTTTGAGTGTTGAACAACCAGATAAGATAATAGTATTGGTATTGATCTTGGTCTTGTTAAATATGGACGAAGACTAATGCACAATGACGTCTTGGTATTGATTTTGGTCTTAAAGATTTATTGACTGTAAGTTTTGCTCTTAGACACAGGTATGAATCAACCTTGATCTTGGTATTTTTGAGTGTTGAACAAACCAAGATAAGATAATAGTATTGGTATTGATCTTGGTCTTGTTAAATATGGACGAAGACTAATGCACAATGACGTCTTGGTATTGATTTTGGTCTTAAAGATTTATTCGACTGTAAGTTTTGCTCTTAGGACACAGGTATGAATCAACCTTGATCTTGGTATTTTTGAGTGTTGAAAAGACAAGATAAGATAATAGTTGGTATTGATCTTGTTTGTAAATATGGACGAAGACTAAGCAAATGACGTCTGGTATTGATTTTGGTCTAAAATATCGACTGTAAGTTGCTCTAGGGACACAGGTTGAATAACCTGATCTTGGTTTTTTTAGTGTTGAAGAAGACCAAGATAAGATAAAGTATTGGTATTGATCTTGGTTTGTAATATGGACGAGACTAATGCAAATGACGTCTTGGTATTGATAGGTCTTAATTATTGACGTAATTGTCTTGGGCAATATGAACAACTTGATTTGGTTTTTTTGAAGTTGGAAGACAAGAAAATAATACTATTGGTATTCTCTTGTTTGTTTAGACAGTTCAATGTCTTGGATTGTTTGTCTTAGTTTTTTTCGACTGTAAGTTTTGCTCTTAGGGACACAGGTATGAATCAACCTTGATCTTGGTATTTTTGAGTGTTGAAGAAGACCAAGATAAGATAATAGTATTGGTATTGATCTTGGTCTTGTTAAATATGGACGAAGACTAATGCACAATGACGTCTTGGTATTGATTTTGGTCTTAAAGATTTATTCGACTGTAAGTTTTGCTCTTAGGGACACAGGTATGAATCAACCTTGATCTTGGTATTTTTGAGTGTTGAACATCACCACGATAAGATAATAGTATTGGTATTGATCTTGGTCTTGTTAAATATGGACGAAGACTAATGCACAATGACGTCTTGGTATTGATTTTGGTCTTAAAGATTTATTGGACTGTAAGTTTTGCTCTTAGGGACACAGGTATGAATCAACCTTGATCTTGGTATTTTTGAGTGTTGAACAAGACCAAGATAAGATAATAGTATTGGTATTGATCTTGGTCTTGTTAAATATGGACGAAGACTAATGCACAATGACGTCTTGGTATTGATTTTGGTCTTAAAGATTTATTCGACTGTAAGTTTTGCTCTTAGGGACACAGGTATGAATCAACCTTGATCTTGGTATTTTTGAGTGTTGAACAAGACCAAGATAAGATAATAGTATTGGTATTGATCTTGGTCTTGTTAAATATGGACGAAGACTAATGCACAATGACGTCTTGGTATTGATTTTGGTCTTAAAGATTTATTGGACTGTAAGTTTTGCTCTTAGGGACACAGGTATGAATCAACCTTGATCTTGGTATTTTTGAGTGTTGAAGAAGACCAAGATAAGATAATAGTATTGGTATTGATCTTGGTCTTGTTAAATATGGACGAAGACTAATGCAAAGTGACGTCCTGGTATTGATTTTGGTCTTTAATAATTATCCGACTGTAAGTCTTGCTCTCAGGGACACAGGTTTGAATTAACCTAGATCTTGGTATTTTTGAGTGTTGAAGAAGACCAAGATAAGATAACAGTATTGGTATTGATCTTGGTTTTGGTAGATATGGACCGAGACTAATGCAAAGTGACGTTTTAGGTCTTGGTATTGATCAAGGTCTTAATTAATTGTCAACAGTATATCTTGGTCTTGTTCGTTTGGCAATAATGTTAAAGGCATAGCTATGAAAGAATATTGATGTTTGTTTTGACAAAAGTTGCTGAAGACTAAGGCAAAATATACTACCTATTGGTATTCCTCTTAGTTTAGATTCTAGACAGTTCGTAATGTTCTTGGACTTGTTCATTTAGTCTTAGTCTTGTTCCCACGATAATAGGTAAGTTTTGATCTTGATTTAGATCTTTCAGAATGTGAATGAACACCAAGGCAATACCTACTCTTGATATTGGTTTTGATCGCGAATTTCAGTAGTACCTACGTGAGGTTCTCTTTCATTTAGTTTTGGTCTTAACTGTGCAAGGCAAAATTCAGTAAATAAAATGAATGTAATTTTGACAATTTAATTTATATCTTATGATAATTTAATCAGCGACGTATGAAACGACTTCCTCTACTTACGTTTTAAATTAGGCAAATCTCGGAGGTCCGCGCGCTGCAACAGTGGCTTGCAATTCGGAATAATTTATATAAAATTGTTGCACCGACGCCGATGGACGCACGGCGTCGTCATATGAATACTGGATGCGGCATCGAATATCCACGCGTACTCTGCATGCATATATTCATACGTACCTATATAATAATATAAAATTGCAATAGAAAATTTTGCTCGCGTCCGGAGATACAAGTTTTCCACAATATGATTTTTAATGACCAATTTGGGCTGTCAGATGTTTTGCGTTGAAATTTTGAAACAAATCAAACGCGTGCCCTGCATTTTCAAACGAATTCCATGCCAGTTTCAAATACAAAGTGGCAGAAAGGGACAGGGGCGAACAAGAGGGAAATACATATGAAAAATACTGATTCTGTTTAGGTAACCTACATGAATATTGAGTCTATTTGCTTTCATAGACATACGAGGGTAGTTCTTTGAACTATTTGACAATTTAATTTTACACGAATTTCATGAGCTGTGAAATGCTCGGATATTTAGTCGGCATTGGGGCTAATTTAGTCTTTGCGCACTTCAAGGCCGAAGTTCATAAGATTCAGAAGTATATCTCGAGTTATTTAACCTTCTAGATATCAAAAATTGACGACCCTTTTACCATTAACGTTTATAATATCCCTGATCCTGCTTTGACTTCTCTTTGTTTTATTTTATATATATTCCGTAGAATAATTGAGGGGTTTATTTTGTGGGGACGACTGTAATTATAAAATACATAGAGTAGACCTGGTATTTGTGTAAATATGCCGCCCAGTTTGGTGTGATTATGTTGCCGGTCATGTTTAGGTACATTTAAGCCGTGCTCCATGTTTGACTGACAATGAGAGGGCTGCACGGCGCGTGATTGAGGCAGAATATGATTAAAATGAGATAAACTTCTATTTGTAAATGTAAATTTTGATAGTCTGCTCACTCTCGCAAAGATTTACCGGATTATGCCTTTGATTCGACCGCCACTAACAAATGTATGTACACCAAGGGGGTTGATAGTTTAGCCGAAGTTCGGGTAAAACAATCATCTACACTTCATGTTTTTATCTATCATTAATTCTTTCCTGTCCATTAACAGTTCGTTTGGTTGGTTATTGGACTTTAGGGTTGCTACATTTGAAAATGTTCCGTGATGAGACTTATCCCCTCCCATTTGACTCCGCCCATTATGCGGACAATTGACGAGGCGAACCAATTTATTATTCAATTTTTTGAGATTATTTGAAAAGAACTGGTGTAAAAACGAATGTAAAATTATGGGTACGTTTTTATTACAAACCAATAAAGTTTATGTTCTAATACGTATCAAAAATTAATTGGCATTATAATTCCGAGGTCACCTTTTGATCGTTTGTACGCCTTGAAATTTCTAGCTGCCTCTAATGTATTATGTATAAATCAATAAGTAATTAATATTTAAAATTGATGTCCTTTGCTGTTATTTTCTGCGACAAAGTAGTCGCCGATCGGAGAGTTTTACGGCCGTGATTGGAACAATTGGATTGTGCACTTCAAAAACGAAATCGTTAGTTCCAATTATCCGGCAAATTCAGTTTGAAAGTCATTAAATTTTCCGAAGTGTCACGGGAGAAATTGCTGACCGGTTAAGTCCTGATTTTATAATTAAATTCATTTAAAGTCAGCGCAACTGTTCCAAGTTAGCCGTGTGCCACGGACCGGGACACGATTGTTACCAGGGGCTCAGCTTCCTGTTCGACACTGTTACAACTCACTAAATTACTATTATTATTGTGTTATGCCGTCCCTCACTCAATGTGAGGCCCACCACTCTCCCCCATTACTCACTCAACTCTAAACCTCCAACTGGAAGGCAAACTACCACACAGGACCTAAGTGTACGTCAGTATATGAAGCCAGAACGGTCTTAATGAATAATAGAAGGATAACAATAATTGAGGTAACTTAATTAGGTACAGGGGTAAAATTAAATTACTTATTGTGAATCAAACAAAAATCTCGAAGGTTAAATAAATATTAGTAGGAAACGGAAGTTGCGCACGCAAAGCGGATGAAAACTCCACAATACGATGTTAGATAAACCGCGCATAGTTCTTCAAAATTCTAGTAAACCATTGAGGTTGTTATATGAACTAATAAAAATATAACGCCTGTACGTTTCTAAAAACGCAAATTTTATTATCAAGGGACAGCAGACATCATACGTATATTATTGCGTCGTAAATGACCATGTGGTTGGCAGTAAAATGGGAAACCACAGCTGTAATAAAAGACAGATCACGTTTCGACGTGGATGACTTACTAAATGAGATATTTGTGCAGGTATCACCGACCCGTAAAGGTGTTAATATTCGAACAATGGATAGTAAAAACATAATACATCTAATACATAACCTAAATGGAGTCATGTACTGATGTTTAGAAAACATTAGCTCAATAATGGGTTTTAAACAAGATACCAAAGTACCTGTGCCTTTTTATGGAATACAAATATGAATAATTAGGGGTGTGTGTCTAACAAGTTTTTGGACTGAGGGATGATAAAACACTCTGATCTTCGCTTTGCGATCGTAATGGACCAGAGCATACCTACCGTGGAGTAAAGTAAAATAAAAGTGGATAAATAATAGTTCCTTAGATAAGATTCTCATTTCCTTTCTGTGAAAACGGGAATCGCATCGGGAAACAATGTCAACGCGTTCCGGATCGAAGAGCGCCCCGGAGTACTTAGAAGGATCGAGATGGGCTTTATAACAATCGGAATTGCAAAAGAGCATTTATCCTTTATGGTTAAGACCGGTGCAACAATCGAAAAGTGAATATAAAAGTCGGGTTTATACGGGCGAGTGCAGGGAGCAGAAAATCTCCTTGGAAGAACAAAAGCCGCCGTGCCGTCTGACTCTCTCTCACTGCAAAAGTTATCGAAGTTACGTTCAACGTTCCCAAGAGGGTGGTGGAGGAGGAGAAGTACGAGGAGGAAGAAGTGGGTGGAGGGAAGTTATAAACGAGGTTGCAAACGACTGGACGGTGGGAGTATAAGGGTAAATAGCGATGAGACAGTAAGGTTGTTGTATTGCAGTTGTAGTCGACTTGAAAGAATCATGATACGCGACGGTGGAGGTAGAATTGTCGTATTAATGGTTCGAAAGCGTCCAATATTCTACAAGAGCGCATCCGAAGGAAAAAGGATACAACCAAAGGATTCCGATCGGGAAACTTTTCATATTATGTTCGGGAGCGGGACTTCAAGAGATTACGACCGACTACACTACTTGTAACCCCGTAACAACGCCCAATTTTCCCGACGAGAATAACAGTCGAGTACATGGTTAAAATTTAATGAATGTGCCTTAATCTTTGAATATAAATAAAAAGATTGCGAATAAGAAATTTCTTATTTCCTTTACTACATGATTACGCCATACAACGTGCGGTATCGTTTGACGTTACGGATCTCTCGTTCGCTACAGTATTGTAAAATTGTTTTCGCAATAGTGGGTTAAATCAATTAAAAATTCATTAAATAAAATGTTGGACTTACATATTACGTTCAGTTTGAAGGCATCCTCCATTGTTACCCCAGGCAGGCTGGGATTATCCCCCAAACACTTAAGGAAAGTTCCATCGTCTTCTGGAACAGGTGCGAACGTAACAGTGCTCGATACGACGGTATCATTTTTGTCGTCAAAAAACTGAAACAAACAAACGCTTCCTGTTAAAACTGTCCTGGTGGTGATCCATAACAATAACAAATGAGGGTGTGGACGAATAATAATATTTAATTTTTAAAAGTCTTAGTGAAGATTCAATGAAAGTGAATTTGCCAAGAGAGGAGGCCTTATAAGTATGTAAAACTACAGTCAGTTCCCTAAGGAATTAAGTACGGACCATTATGTTTCAAGAAGGAAGCAAGTTTAATATCCGGTAGGACGGTTCACCTGTGGTACAATAAATTATTTATTGAGCCCTTGAATATTGCATCGAACTACGTCAATAAATTAACAGTAATTAATAGTTGTAAAGGAATATGGACCCAGAAAGGGAAAGGACAATTTTAATAGTTGTATGAATAAAAATATTTAATACAGCTTCACGTTTTACAGTGGAGGTCGTAAATCAAACTGGTGTGAGATAAAAATTATCCTTGAACTTTCCGGAATGATTCAAGAATATTTTATCACAATGTAAATATCGACTATAATCGACTAAAGACAGTTACAATGAGACATATAAAAAGATTAACAATGAATGTTTCTTACCTTTCCCCTTCGAAACTTCCTGTTTTCTTTCACCCACGAAACGATGGCTGGGGGCCTGGACCCCTTCACTTCGCAGGTGAAGTTGTACATTTGATCGGAAAGAAGAACAGCCGGTTTGTTTATGATCGAAGTGCTCAGCGGTCGAACTGTAAAAAGAAACGAGAAAATACGAAAATGTGAAAGTTATACCTGCTAATACTTTTTGTCGGCGAAGTTTTCCTCGTCCATGGAGGGCTATCCATTAATTTTTAAGTTCGAAGTTCGAAGATGGAAGGAAACATGTGTTCGCCTTTTAACAAGTTTAGTTACGTAGGTAGGTACGAAACAAATAAGAAAATACGCCAAGCAAAAAGGCACAAAGAAAAAAGGAAAACGAGAAAATGTTTACTTGTATATGAAAATCATTCTCTTATATTGAAATAAATTTTCAGACCCACATAATTGAAATTTCAGTCTGTTGCTATATCTAAAAAGGGGTGCAATTAGGTTTTTATAAAGTTGTACAAAAAAACTTCATTAGACTTTTTTATAGCTAATTAAATAACCTACAATTTTTACTAGGTAATAAAAATTTTGTGTAGCATTGACAATAAAAAAATTATCAAAAACTATTTTTCTTTGATGTACGAATTTTCTGATGACATTGATGGTAGAAATAAATGAGAAGACTCACGCAACATATCAAGCTGAACGGTTTTTTCGGCGGGCATGACGAGCTTGGTGTTGCTCGCCTGGCATCTAAAGGTTGAATTAAGATCTTCCCTTTTGACTTGCCGCATTTCCAGGCGATTAATCATCACGTTGTTGCCGATGGCTTCGAAATGTCCTTTTCGTATCTGATCGTTGATGAACCAGTTTACAGCTGGTGGAGGACGACCTACAGAGTCACAGAGATATTATCCGTGGCAGTTAATCAAACACCAACACTAGCAGTTGCTTTTATCTCTAAGCCAATCTGTTATAAGTCCCGACCTGATATAATTTATTATGGATAACGTTAGATACCTATAACTACTTACTTATAGTTACTACAAAAAAGTCTAAAGGGCCTTGAAGGATTATTCTATTTTTATTTGTAAATTATTTATAAATATTTTTGTTGATTCCAAATAATCTACTTATAAAGCGAGAATAGCGTTTCAATGGACCCCAAAATTTGCACGAGTACATTTTCTGAATGTGAAAAGTTATTTACAGAATCGATTTAAATTATAAGAATGAATATTGTAATTAACAACTTCCAGAAATTCGATTTAGAACACCTCCGCACTGTTGGAATAGCGTCATACTTTGTTATTATGTTATATTGTAGTTCGGAAATTAATTTTAAACTGCTGAAATTCAACACAAAAGCCTGTTTTTTGTGCCGTTAAAGAAAAACGATCTTGTTATTTCGCTAGTAAACTTTTTAATACAGATTTTCCGCCGATATTGTCATAAAAATTCACAAACTTTTGCGTATTAAATTATTATTAATTACTTTCTTTTAGAAGGAGCCAAACTCATTGTGAACTTTCGAACAAGGAGGGTAACAAAATAATTTTATTAATACGTGAACGTCGAACTTTGTCCTCAGTTTTTCGAGTTTATAAGTATTATTAACAAGACATCATTCGTAAACAACTGTTCAATAAGCAAATAAGAATGATGACGGCGACACAAAGATTTACGGGAATATTTGGGAAGAGTGTTGTGGAAGGGGTCTCGAACAATGCAAACACTTACAAGACAATTTCCGATTAGTTCTGTTCTAGTAATTATCGATTCTGTCAATTAAGCATTAGTGATGGACAAGATAAATTCAACGGAAGTCCGTAAACGCTCGAACCGTTTATCTTCTAACCGAGAAACAAAAGGAAGTTTACAAGTTCGTTAAAACTTCCGGTAACAACCGGATTATAAAGTTATTATCTCTAAAACGACCACGAAAATTATTTGTCGGAGTGGAACGTCTCGCCCGAAGGAGGAATTAATTCCTTTTAAAGTGACTTGGTTAAAAATTTGGTTACGTAAATCAGAAAAGTGGCAGCTGCACGGTGGGGAAATCTCGACGGGAATTTGCCATGGGTAGTCCAGGTTGGTTATCGACGAAAGACTCCGGAGACCTGGAGGAATACGTAGTGGTTGCCTGTACCTATGGGGCAATCGTAGCGCAAACAAATTGTTCAATCTCATTCTTTTAAGCCCCTAGGGAACAAAAATACAACATGTAGGTAATAGGGAAGTACCTCCTTAGCCAGTGTACACCCTCCACATTTCTTACGTATGCTAATGAAGTACTTGAATATGTAAAGTTTGAGCAGTCTGCAGTGTTCAGGTATATTTACAAGCAAATTTAGCAAAAAATAAAAAATAAAGGTAATAACTTCAATAATATATAGGTAATGAAGTACCGAAGTCCTGGGGGTGCAAACGAATTTGGGAACATTTCTATGAACCACATATTGTACTTTTAATTTCTGTAACTTATTTAATATATTGTTACGAGTACTTGCCAATTAAGTTGGTGTGAGCATAATTAACGAACATCTTCCCTGAATACATAAGGAATATTCTCCGCTTTCCTGAAACATCTAGAAAACACCAGCAACGATCAATGGGAAAACAATTGGATTACTAGACGGCTGTAGAATTCCCTAGAAAGAGGCTGAAAAGACTATATAAAGGCGAGACGCTCACACCGAGTTAGTTAGCGATCGATAGGCGAACAACAGGCGATAGAAGTCATAGTGTCTATGGTATAGCGAGTGTTTATAGTAGAGGCGAGCGGGAAAAGAGGATTTTAGTGAAATAAATTGTGTAGACTTGTTTATAACTGTAGTGTAGTCAAATTGACTTTAGTAATTAAATAAATTCGTTGTTTTGTTTTGCTTATTGTGTTTTCCGTGACTGAACACGTCACAATATATTATAAAAGAACGTTTACAATGTGCGTGCCGCTAAAACTCCGAAACGAGTCCCGGTACGATCAAGGAGGGATTTATATGGTGTGGTAACCCGTTAACCCCCATCCATGAAGAAGGTTCCGGTTTTTACCTAAAGGACGTACGTTTGAAGGTATAAAGGTTGAAAGTTTCGTCCTTCAAAACATCAGAGAGCATTTCACAACATTCCAGAACATTCTCGAACGTTGGGGAATCATCTGGAATATCGAAGATCATTTTGGAACATTCCAGAACGCTCTCGAATACTGTGTAATGTTTTGGATAATTGTGTACTATTCGAAGCCTCTGGTAGGGGTATATAAAGCAAAATTAGTGGTTGGTTCGAAACCGAGCGGCATGGTCTAGTCGTCTAGATCATTGCTTAGCATTCGGGAGGTCATTGGTTCGATTTCGGGGTCGGGGGGCTACTCTAATCCAAGTGTTTCTGTGGTTTCCTTGGATCATTTAGGCAAATGCTGGGGTAGTAATATTCCACAGATAATCTTTCACTTCTCTTCTGTCTTCATTTCGTCCGTCTCATCTTTCTCCCCCAAACCACCACCCACCCATTCCCACTATTCTTACAGGAGGCTGAAGAGGGCCTTCCGCTCTACCCCTCAGACTTTGCACAAGAGTGTAGATCGAGGGGGAACAGCCCCTCCACCAATATTGTAAAGTTTATCCTTTTATTCCAACTACTACACAAGTTATTCACTGTATTAGCGTTTACTTGTTGAAACTCCATGTTAAATAAGCAATCAAAGAAAACACTTTTAAGAGTTTCAAAATTATCTAGAATTAAATAAGATTATTCAAATAGCAGTAAATAATGGTTATAATAAAACAATGGTAGTACAACTTCTTAATAAAAAGCTTTATAAAAAAACCTTAAATTCAATATACCCTATAGTAAAATCAAAATCAAACACATTTAGTACGTTTTCATTTTTAGGAAATATTACCAAAAAAATTAGTAAACATATTCCCAATAATTTTGTATCATTTAAAACAAATCATTCTTTAGGGTTACTTATAAGAAATGATAAAGATAATATAGACAATAAACTGAAATCTGGTGTTTATAAATTAAAATGTGGTGAGTGTAACTATGTATACATAGGACAAACTGGTTGTTCATTTCAAGAACGTATCAAATAACATAGGAAATGTTTTGAAAATCAAAAATGTACATCTGCATATGCAGAACACTTAATAAATTTAAACCATTCATTTAATGATAATTTTGAAATATTACATTTAGCAAATAAAAGTCAAAAATTGAATCTTTTAGAATGTTTAGAGATCAATAATTATAATAATTTAGGAATTTTAATAAATAACCAGATTGAAGTAAATAACTCACCCCTACTAAATTTAAAACTTTACAACCCCACCCTTTAGGTTAAGTAGACTTGTAGATACATGTATATATAAAGTTTGAAATTGTAAGTTTATGCATTGTAATTCATCCACCTGATGAAGCCACAGTGTGGTGAAACGATCGTTGTGGTCAATAAAAATAATTTTGTAACTCTTAAAAGTGTTTTCTTTGATTGCTTATTTTACTACACAAGTTGTATATAAAGTGTTTGAAATGTTTTAGTTTGTACATACCGATACGTAAACAAATGGTTAAATAATAATTAAAAGTGAACCCTGTGAAATCAGGGCTGTAGCTAGAGTCGAATTTGAGGTAGGGCAGCATTGGTTACAGGTAGGGCGGAAGTAAAAAATTGATCATAATTGATCTGCCCTCGAAGCACGGGCTCCTAAATCAATCACAATGTATATCACTAACCTAAGTGATGTACATTCAATAGCTATTCGTAGACAAATAATTTCTGTGACAGAGCATGAGCATGTATCTAAGAACTTTTAAATCCTCAATGATGGAAAAGGCGAACAAGATGGTTGAATTTCCAAATTTGGATGTAGAGATCCACGTCTGAGTGAGAGTGAGGGTGGGTGATACGAGTAAATAGATACGACCGAAAATACCATTTGATCATATTTTTTCTGCAAACTTTGTGCAATATCAGAAGGAATACTATGGCTAACATTACCAACATGTGTTGACCAACCTGCTGCTATGGAACTAGGAGTAGCGATTGTATTTTGTGCTTCCACCTGCTTTGAGCATTGAGGTTCTTCATGGTCAATTTGCTCTTCAACTCCTTGTTTTTCTCCAAAGAAAACCCGTATATCCATCGCAAAATCAATGAATTTATAGCAATAAAAATAACAATTGTATCGATTTTTGGCTAGAACACTTTTCCGTACATTTTACTTAATCAAACTACAAACCATCATAAAAAATCTCTAGTTTATGTTTATTTTAGTTTAAAAAGGGGTTCTCCGTACCATAGATTGCAATATATGCTACGGGGAGTCCCCTCTGTATTACAGATATTATAATTAAATAGACCCATCGCTTCATGTGATGGCGCTTCAAATGCCGTCTATACACAGAACAAAGAATTATTATATGTAATATGAAATAAATGTCACAAAGTGTGGTATGTTCGGAAATGTTGAGATACCTACCTATCGCTACAATTTTTTTTATCTCAAACTATGCAAAAACAATTTAATTATAATAATTTATCTTAGTTTTCGGCATTTTTAAAGTAGGGCATTGTGATTTCAAGGTAGGGCATTGCCCCACTATGCCCCCCCCCTAGCTACGGCCCTGTGTGAAATTGTTCTAATTTCGTTTTGTCTCGTCACTAATTAAATAATAAATTATATAGGCAGTCAATTACATACATAGGTACATAGTAACATGATGAAAACGGTTAATATTTAACGTTAACTTTGTTTTTAATGTTTGTATAGTTAGGTATACATATAATTCGAGCAAAGAGTGGTTGCAAACGGTAATGCACATGCAAACATGGTTTTGAAAGGTTTATAAAAGCAACCAACGGCACAAACGCTGCAAGCGTTTGAATAAAGAACTGAAATATCAATATTTAAATGCATTTAACGTACCTACACCATACCGCCAATACATTTTAAGCGAGTCAATAAATAACGTCATTTATGATAATAAACATGTACAGGGTGTTGCATTGTTTCAATTTTAAAATATGATAGATATATACGTTTCAGCTTTAATTGTTAATTTTGGTTTCGTTGATCAACAGTACGTCTTAGTCTTGGACTAATAAATTTAGTCTAGAACCTTAAGTAACCTTAAGTCTTGGTTTTGGTCTTCGATTGTAGATGCGTTTTAGTCTTGGTCTTGGTGTTTCTTTTTAAGACCATATTTTAGTATTTGCTAAATACATTAAGTCTTGAGCCTTTTTCGAAATAAGACTTAAACATGGTTAGTCTCACACATCTATTCTTAGTCATTGTCTTCTTTTTAGACTGTACAAATGTCTGAGTCTTTGAATAGAACACAACACTTAGCTTTGATTTTGATATTGTTTTAGACCATTCACTCATGAGCCCCAATCTTGGTCTTGCTTCTTAGCAATAAGCCTTAGACGTGGATAGTCTTAGTCTGGCACATTCATTCTTAGTCCTCGCCTAGCGTTTATACTGTGGATACATTTCAATCTTAGGCCAAACTAATGGTTGCGTCTCGATCATGGGCAAATATATTTAGTCTTGACTCCCAATCTTGGTTCAGCTTTTGGACAGCAAGTAAGTTTTGGAAGTGGTTAATCTCAGTTTTTTCACTGGTCTTATTTTTTGACTATTGGTACACTCAGAGGACGTTAATTCGTTCCCAATAGTTTTCTTAAATGGCAACGTCGCGCCTTTTCGGTCTGTATGTTGTCGATAATGTAGGAAACAATAATATTGCGAGCAGAATCGCATCTATTGCTCGATAGTTTCGTGGCTGTTTCAATGTTTATATACTTAATATACAGGTCTTTCAAGTTGATGGGCTCATTTGATTATTGTTTATGCCGCTTCTTTTAAAAATATTTTCAATTTCGTTTTACATCTGGTTATACCGAAAGTAGATGTTGACTTTCTTATTTTAAATGGAATGACATACTGTTTTTTACATTTTTCGATAGAAAATCTGAATTTATGCATATTTTATAGGAGGCACTACTCCGAAAATATTGATGGATTTTGAGTTATTTAATTTTTTTCAAAATTTTTGACATCTGCACGTTAACATTTAAAAAACCGTAACTCAATTAATTTTTGAGATTTTGCTTTATAACTCGTAACAATTACTTATAACTATTCACATTATCGAAAAAAAACTGTGGTTTTTAACTAAAATGTACAGGGTGTTCAAATTTTCTGGTCAAAGTTGGTCAACTTCAAAGAGGGATAAGTCAACTTTTTTTAAATAGACTGACCCATTTTTGACTACATATTCGAATTCCTCATTGAATTTAGCGTCTTTTGATATTGGATTATCGTATAACTTTGCTTATACTTTTTGAGAAAATCTACAATTTGAAGTATGTCATTCCATTTAAAATAAAAAAGTTAACATCTACTTCCGGGATAACCGGATGTAAATCGAAATTGAAAATATTTTCAAAAGAAGCGGCATAAACAATAACCAAATGAGCCCAAGTTTCAGAATTGAATTCATTCTACTAATTCATATACTAATAGCCCATCAACTTGAAAGACCCTGTATATTAAGTATGTAAACATTGAAACAGCCACGAAACTAGCGAGCAATAGATGCGATTCTGCTCGCAATATTATTGTTTCCTACAGACCGAAAAGGCGCGCCGTTGCCATTTAAGAAAACTATTGGGAACGAATTAACGTCCTCTCAGTCTCTCAATGTACGCCTTAATTTTAATCTGGACTCCTAGTCTTGATCTTAATGATGGTCCTCAGACTGTACCTGGGTATTGGCTAATATATTTAGTATTGAGGCTTAATTCTGGTTCCTCTTCGAGGCAGTAAGTCATAAACTGGGTTTAGTACACTTATCGTTGGCCTTGGTCTAGTTTTTCGATTGAAGGTACGTCTAAGTCTTTGTCTAAATTCCTACTTTTATTATCGATACTGTTTAATAAGACTATATGTTGATCTTGACCCTAATTTTAGTCTCACTTCTGGATAATAGGTAATAGACTTGGTTAATTTCAATCTAGTATATTTTTCTGGTCCTAGTCTTGTTTTTCGACTCTAGATACGTCTTAGTTTTGGTCTGGACTCCGTCTAAAGCTTTACATATTTAGTCTTGAGTCTTAATCTTCCTGATAGTAAGTCTTACACATTTTTTCTTGGCCTTGGACGTGTTTCCGACTGTAGGTACCTACAACTTGATATTAGTCTAAACTTTTAGTTTTACCTTTGATGCTGTTTTTTAGGACTTGAATTAACATATTTAATCTTGGTCCTGCTTTTGGACAATAAGCGTTTGCCTTGGTTATTTTAGTCTAGCATATTCATTGTTGGTTTTGGTTTTCGACTAAAGGGACATCAGAGTGTTAGTCTAGCATACTTAGCCTTCCTTTTCGACTGTAGGTACGTCTCAGTTTTGAATCTTGGTGCCGCTTTCCATTTTAGTTTTGGTCTAGCATATTGAGTCTTAGTCTTGGCCTTTTCCTTATTAAGTTCTAGTCTAAGTCAAAATTATCGTAATTTTCCTGAAGCGATGCAAACCCAGAAACGAGGTCATCGTTCGATTCCATCGAGGATAAATATAAATGATAAATCATGAAGTTATTATTTCGGACGTTACCTCACGTAATGGCTCTAGAAATATTGAGGTGTTCGGTTCGATTTGGAGGTATTTTCCGACACGTCATTCGTTTCGGTGGGTAATGCCGGGTAAACGAGCGAGCTACTTTATTTTTCGTGACATTTCTACGCCAAGCAGCGAACGAACGTTAAGTTTAACGAGATGGCATGGCGTTGGTTGCTTGGTTGGTGGATTTATATATTTTGCGCCACTACAACTCGTTAAAATTTCATCTGCGTAAATCACGAGCCGTCCGCGATTTTGACGCGTGCACATTTCCGCAGTCTCTGCTACGTGATCTTTGCGACCCGATTCCGGTTCTCTCTGCAAGAATATTGGAGACAGTTTAGGCGGAATGTAGGCCAACCGCTACCGGGTCCTTAATACCGTCATTTGTAAAGTAAACTTTGGATTTGATGCGAAGGTGTATTACGTATTAAAAGAATACAGAGAGAAGTTCTACCGACGAAAACTCTCTCGCGATAATAAATCCTTAATTTGATAAGGATAAAAAGCTTATCTAGTAAGTAATTCCAGAGGAATAAAACAATAAATTCACTAGGAAAAGCAAATGCTTACCTCCCCTAACTTCGCAGGTCAGCACCAGGTCCGATCCTTCCTCCAAAGGACCAATTTCGCCAGCAACGTCCCTGCCAGAATTGTCGTAAATCAAAATTTGATGGGGTGGAACTGTAACAAAATAAAGACCCCAATGAAGCTCGTGATCAATTAAGATCTTTCTAAATAATTTAATAAATATTTGGTGATTGATTATTTATAGACAAAAGATTCTAAAACGTGATTAGGTTTGATTGTGTGTCATGGACGCCCGAAACGAAACGAGACGTCGGGTCGCGTCGCAGTTCTGTGTTTGACGAGGACTCTGAAGGCGACGAAAGGACTTTCGAAATAAGAAGGCGGGCAAAGGAAATAAAACGAGCAAAATCAATCCTTCGACAGCACTAAAGGCCCTGCACTTTCGAACGGTGTCCAAAGTATGTAAATACAGATATGCAAATAGTCACTTCCTTGTGTGAGGGAATGCATTTGAAGTGCAATTTCTACATTTTTGCCTGAAAGCTCGCTCGGCTACTACCCACTGCTCTGCAGCTGAACTCAACTCGGTTAGTGCTGTAATAATATGTCATCCGTAAATTTCAAAAGCTTGTTACGTTTACATTTTTGCCCCCGGTATACATAAAGGATTCAACTTTGTAGAAAGTCCTTTTCGAAAATCATTTCGAGATACCTTCACACTTTCACGAAAACTTTTGTGTATGCACAAATCAACATTCTGAGCTCATTCTTGTCATCTTATTGAAAAGAAACTTGTTTAGGTAAAAATATTTTTGGTGACGGGAATAGTAACTTAATAGCTTACGTAAAAACTGTAAGACAAAGCCGGGGAGTAAGGCGGAAACTTGGATCCTTCAGTAATCATTTACTTTTTCTAAGTTTACCAATTTATTCTACTCCTAAATGAAGATAATATTAGAATAGTTGAAAAATAAATCTAACAAAATTCAGGGCATAAATAAAGTCGAAATTTGTTAATAAATTTCTAGACCTAAGCCTAACCTAATCCCACCATCTCAATTTATCGAACATTCATGCATTGTTCTTTTGTGATAACGATTACTTATATAAAACCATTTTGGCTGAATACTTTTATATTCTATTGATAGCTGGTCAAAAACATTAGCAACTTATCGAGTTTAAAGGTACCTTTTGTCCATTGTTTAATTATTTTTGTTTTTGTTCAGCCCGAAAATAAAAGTTTCAATTGTAGCGAAGCAGCAATGCATTTTTTGTGACGGAAAAAAGCAGCGCCATTGAAGTCTTATCGCGAGTTTACGGTTGAAGTCTTTCGTTTTTCAGACTGTAACAATTACCCCTCAATTTCCGTAGAGAAGTGAAACAATAGAGTCAAAGTCGAACTGTCAACAACAATACGTACAAATACCTATACACTGTAACTGGAGTGATACAGGCTGTGCTATAAAATACAAAACATAAAATATCACAAGAATTTGTACGCAGCATAAAACCTTTCCAGTTAAATTTCGAGGAATAAAAAGATTCTGAATTTAAAATTGTCGTTTTATATGAAGTTCTGTAAATAAATTGTATACGTTTTTATTGAAGTGAAGATTCTGTACGGACCGTTCTCGCTCCCACCGAGCGGCATGGTCTAGTGGTCTAGATCATTGCTTAGCATTCGGGAGGTCACCGGTTCGATTCCGGGGCCGGCTACTCTGGTCCAAGTTTTTCTGTGGTTTCCTTGGATCATTTAGGCAAATGCTGGGGTAGTAATATTCCACAGATAGTCTTTCACTTCTCTTCTGTCTTCATTTCGTCCGTCTCATCTTTCTTCCCCCACACCACCACCCACCCATTCCCACGATTCCTGAAGGAGGCTGAAGAGGGCCTTCCGCCCTACCTCCCCGACTTTACACAAGAGTGTAGGCCGGGGGGGACAGCCCGCCCACCAATATTGGTGGGAATGAAACACCCAAGTTTTTTTCTCGCTCCCTTTTAATACATTGTAAGTAACATGAGAATAAATGGCGTTCGCTTAACAGACGCACTCAAAGCTACTGTCACATAAGTACACTCAGAGGACATTAATTCGTTTCCAATAGTTTTCTTAAATGGCAGAATCGCATCTATTGCTCGCTAGTTTCGTGGCTGTTTCAATGTTTACATATAATTTAATATACAGGGTCTTTCAAGTTGATGGGCTATTAGTATATGAATAAGTAGAATGAATTCAATTCTAAAACTTGGGCTCATTTGGTTATTGTTTATGCCGCTTCTTTTAAAAATATTTTCAATTTCGATTTACATCTGGTTATACCTTAAGTAGATGTTAACTTCAAAAATAAATAAACAACAACGGAAAACGTTTCACAGTATATTAAAGTCAATCTCGACAAATTTGTTTCGGCCCTAGCGGCCATTAACTAGAGAAATACAGATGATTACTAAAATATAGGAGGTGTACAATCATTTTATACTATTAAAATTTATAAAATAAGAGAGGGGAGTTATAGGTAGTGAGTTCTATTTGATTATTTACTAGATTGATGTTATTGAAAAGGGCTTTTTTAATTTCAAAATTCTCTAAGAGTGATAATTTTCTACATTTAGGGATATTAGCATGTAGAAGTCTAAAATTGGTTAAATCTAAAGAGTGGTTTGTCTTTTAACAAAACTATTACTTGGGTTTTGAAATGATTAATAGTTTGTTTTAAAAAAATTTAATTATCATGAAATATTAAAAAGGTAACGTGCTCGGGCGCCACTTTGTCAAACAAAGAAAAGAATAAATGAAACGACAACTTTGTTGGGCACCGGGTAGTGCATCGGTGGTTCCTGCAGAATCCTGTAGCTTTAGAGAGCTCGAAGCTCTCTTAAAAAAAACAAATAAAACTTGAAGAGTATATTAACAAGAAATTACACACAACAAAATAAACAACAAAACTTACAACAACATATGTAGCCCACCAAAAAGAAAGGTTCCCTGCTCCAATGTAGGGACTGGAAGCTGGTTTCAGGGTATAATCGGGGACTTCTCGTGCTGTGTTGTGAGGCAAGAGGATATCAGCGAAATAGCTTCATGGACCAACCTTTTAATCTTCAGGGGGCCGCCTGCAGGAATTTATCGGCCTCTAACAGGTTATTGAGATTAGTTGGAACCCAGAGCTTTGTCTATTTGCCTTTGTAAAATAGTTTTCAGGATGTCTTCACCCCTACCCTTTAATCCCAGCCCCCTAATCCAACCGGAACCTATTCTAAGAAAATCTCAATGGGCTGACAAATAAGGGCACAAATAAAAGTGCTGATAAATTTTCTAAAACTAAAAAATATTAATCAAATGTTGAAAAGTTGTTCGCATTGAAGATGCTTAAAAAAAAAAACGGATAAAAAGGGAGGAGTAGGGGTGTCTGTCGTTAAACCAACATGCACTCAAGATACACTCCAGATACCATAAAAAATTTTGACTATTAAAAATATATAGATTAAAAGGTGAGAAAAATTAATTAAATGAAAAAATTTAAAAATTGGCCACAAAGGCCCAAAGGATTACAAATATACAGTTAGATATTTAAAAAAGAGACCACATGGTAATAAGGAAAATTTCGTAAAAATTAATCAAAGTTACATCAAAAATAAATATTGAGTGAATAGCAAAAAAGATTTTAAAAGAAATAATTAATTTGAATGAATTTTACATGAACTATTAAAATGCAAAGGTAAGTGGATCACAAAAAAACTCTCACGCAAAACCAAGCACAGAACACCAACAGAAAAACACACACACACACGTCACGTCAGTGTCAAGGATCGAGGAAAAAGACCTCGAGCACCGACCGGAAAATTTCATCGATCCCTCCATCGATCGCCTAGTCCTGCGCGAATGTTGTTAGCCTTGATGATAAGACGGAAGGTCGATCAACATTAAGAAATAATCAACAAAACTGAACCAAGACAAACACAAACTGAATCGAAATAAATAAAACTTCAGTAACGGGATTTTTCATATAAAAAAAACGTTACAGTCTGTAAACAGTGGTCGACCATACCACTTGAATTAATTTTCTTATTTTTAATAGCGGAAGCGTGTTCAGATAAACGTTTTGATATAGCCCTGCCAGATTGCCCAATGTAAGTGGCATCACAATTACTACAAAAAATTTGATAAATACCACATTTTTCACTTTTTGACGTACCTCCTCTATAGTTTACTAACAAAGATCTAAGATTAATCGAACCGGTTTCAATTATTCTACAATCAAATTTATTTTGCAACAAGGATTTCAAACTAAAACTAAAATTATTAATAAATCTAATGGAACCAAACAAAGGTTTATTTTGATAAAGGGAACTACTGTTATATAATAAGACAGAAACCTGTTTTTTAAGTTTATTTTTTAAGAATTTTTCAATAACAGATGTATGATAGCCATTTGAGGTAGCAATGTGTTTGATAATTTGCAATTCAGTGTCAAAATCCGAGGTAGATAGCGGAATGTTAATTAATCTATTTAAGAGGCAATGAAATACAGCTAGTTTAGTTTGTTTTGGGTGTCTAAACTAGAAAATATTGATGGATTGTGAGTTATTTAATTTCTTTCAAAATTTTTAACATCTGCACGTTAACATTTAAAAAACCGTAATTCAATTAATTTTTGAGATTTTGCTTTATAACTCGTAACAATTATTTATAGCTATTCACATTATCGAAAAAAAACTGTGGTTTTTAACTAAAATGTACAGGGTGTTCAAATTTTCAGGTCAAAGTTGGTCAACTTCAAAGAGGGATAAGTCAACTTTTTTTAAATAGACTGACCCATTTTTGACTACATATTCGAATTCCTCATTGAATTTGGCGTCTATTGATATGGGACTTTCGTATAACTTTGCTTATACTTTTTGAGAAAATCTACAATTTGAAGTATGTCATTCCATTTAAAATAAAAAAGTTAACATCTAGTTCCGGTATAACCGGATGTAAATCGAAATTGAAAATATTTTTAAAAGAAGCGGCATAAACAATAACCAAATGAGCCCAAGTTTCAAAATTGAATTCATTCTACTAATTCATATACTTCTAGTAGCCCATCAACTTGAAAGACCCTGTATATTAAGTATGTAAACATTGAAACAGTCACGA
This sequence comes from Agrilus mali, assembly GCA_029378335.1. Classification (NCBI taxonomy): domain Eukaryota; kingdom Metazoa; phylum Arthropoda; class Insecta; order Coleoptera; family Buprestidae; genus Agrilus; species Agrilus mali. The sequence goes on along the minus strand of CM055655.1, from coordinate 1,878,831 downwards.
AACTAGCGAGCAATAGATGCGATTCTGCTCGCAATATTACGTATTGTTTCCTACATTATCGACAACACACAGGCCGAAAAGGCGCGACATTGCCATTTAAGAAAACTACTGGGAACGAAGTAACGTCCTCTCAGTGTACCTCTGTTGTTTTGCGCTTTTAATTTTGAGACCCTGGGAGGGTTTTGGAGGTCCTCGACTTGTATGGGTGTCTATTTGCTTTTTAACCTTTAAGGAACCTACAGGAAGCTAATTAAGTGTATTATAATCAGTTCCCTTTTAATTTTAAATAGTTGTTTGGTGATAAACTGGGGGACGGTGTGTAATAATGTAAAGTTAGTTTTCTTTCGCCAAACTCAATTTCGATTCGTTGTTAACAACCAATGCAACGAGGTAATAGAATCGAAACGGCCGACCGTATGTTTAGATATAGTTCAAATAATGTTCAACAAGGGTGATTACGAACAGCGTCATTATTCATAGTTTAATTATTATTTCGCTGATGACTGCAGCGGATAAATGGGGAGCAGTAACGCCATTAATTACGCCAGTATCGAGTATTACAGAATTAATCATTGCCATTTCAAAGTTTCATGTCACATTGGCACCGTGCTCGAACTGTATTGTTAACGTTTGCGGCCATATTTTCATCCAATTATACGATTCTTCTTTATTTGGCGTAATTTTTAAATCGACGGCCATTCGAGCAATCATTATTAATATCAAGTATTTCTTAATAGGTTTTTAAAATGAAATTTTATTGTAAATTATGTATGCCTACCACTGATTATCACTCTGTATTTTTCTACTCTGCACAAACAAAATTCATATGGCTGTAAAATGTAAAATCCGTTTTAAAAATTCAGAGAGAATCATCATTTTTAAGATGGAAATTGCTATTGGTGGGTTTACGCCGGGGATATTCGCAGTTGCAACTGGTAAAAAATTCAAAAACTGAACGTCACATCTCCATCCACGCTGAAACGGAAGCCCTATTATCACCGGAAAATTGAAAAGTTGAATAAATGCCAAGGAAATGATTGGTTTCCTTTACGGATTCACTTTCCGGCAATCCCCCTCGTCTCTCACGGACTAAAGGAACTAAATTACAACAACCAGTTTTCCAATTTTGCTCAACAAACTCAAACGTTTTTTTTTTTACAAACTAAACTGAATTAATTAATGAATTTTTGTATTCATTTATAACCACTAGGAGAGTCTTGAGACTATAATTTGTACATATCAAGCCTCAACGAGGTGACGAATGAACTATTGAGTAGTAGTAGCAAATCCTGCGTGAGTGTTGATATAAACCACTTATATTATAATAGCACTGGGAGATAATCATTCATTCCTTCTATTTCTATAACCGATTGATTCGTCCTATTATTGGTTTCCTTTTTGATGGTATTGTTGGTTGGGTCCAGAACTACACAACTTACAATTAGGTCATATTTTTATTTAGTTTATTTATGTGAACTTTTTTTTTCAGGTATGCCCGCGGACGGATTCGAACCCGCATATCTAGTTTCGCAGTCAGCGACGCTCGCTACTGGGCTGCACCACCTCCTACTGTTCAGCTGGTAACAATAGCATTAAATTCGTGCAAGGTAAGTTTGATGCATGACGTACAGAGAAGTGTTCGTTTAGTACTAGTGTTTGGAAACAGTGTAGGTACAGTGTGGTGTAGGTTTAGTTCTCTTCCGCCGGTCGGTGTGCATGGTGGGCGCCAGCAGCCCTATACGTATGCAACAATTGCTAATTAAATTAAGCTGGACAGTTTGTGCCGGACGCGCACGTACTTTGATAATTGTTTCCGACCCGATGATTTCCACTTGGAGCGAATTTTATGGGAACGAATGTAATTTCGAGCACGCTCGTTGTCGCCGCAAAATTATGAATACGCCCTTAATGAGAAACTTGGGTAATTTAATTAAGCAGGAATGCGTTCGTGGTTGTTCGCGGCCTTTTTATCTGAAATTAAATTCCGCCAGCTCTTGATGTACCCGTCCAATGTGACAAGCGTCGCGGTCAGCGCAAAAATTTTTACTTTCATCCCCCACACACAAACACATGATGTCACAGAGGGATCGTTCCCGTTTATTTTCGAACTTATACTTTTTGCAGCGTTACATGACTGCCATCGTGCATTTCTGCGTTCGCTTAGGGCACAAATGAATACTTTGCGTACTCGGATTTCTTTGAAGTTTTCGGAACAACTGGCGCACAATGGTGTCAGTCAAACAAACATGAAAAAAACAGCATAAATCAACGCCATCAGATGCTTTTAATTATTAGCATCTTGATGAGGATGACAACGACAGTAGCTGGCGAAACGTGGGATAAACCCTCTGGAAAGGTGTTCTCACCATAAGAGGTACAATTTTTGATTGTGATCACCTGTTTTAAGGAAAAATGGTCTTGGTCTTAAAGTTTTATGTTGTCCTATCTTACTCCTTCTTTTACAACACAAACATCAGCTGCAGTGTTCATTAAAATAAGCCGAAGAAATAATAACGAGTAAAAATTTTTTTGTGGAGATGGTTCGGACACGTATTAATTCCGAGATTTCCTTGTGGCGAATTGAATTTGGGAATGGCGTGTGTGTGACCTTTTTGATGTTTGCTGTTTGCACACAAGAGGATCAACGAATGATGACCGGCTGGCTATCGTCAAATTCGGCTCGTGGATCACCGGGGGAATTTAGCTGACGCAACTTTTAGTCGGGGATTTTTGCGAGGATAGCGTCGGCCGGCCGACAGAGCGAGCTTAGGACATCCACCCTTCCAAATAAATGAGCTCTCACTGACTGTACATACCGACCGGCGGCGTCGCGCATTTTCTCCTCTGACAATTTAAATCTTTGTTGCCGATTCCCATTCAACTTGACGCATTTATCTCCCTTCCTATGAACAGAAACATGTACATAGGTGCCCAAGTAGGTATTAAAATCTAAATAATATTGAAACACGTTTGGGCTTTGCCATTTAATTTAAATCCGTCGCGTGTACAAAGTTTACTTTCCTCCCGAAACATTTCATCTCTGCTCATCTTAAGTAAATTAAACATTAATTCAAACTCGTCTGAAGTTTTAATCTGTAAGTGTAGATTCATACTTGTTCATTATTAAGTCCTACGTAAATTTTCAAAGCATGCTTGCCATTAATATTACCAAAGGCTGTTTTAAAACGACACACTCTCTTCCCTTTGGTAGGTAGGTAGCTGATAAGTAATATAAAGTACAAAGGGAGGAGAGAGGACCTTTAAATTAAATTTGTTTTGTTGCTCAGCTCAATTAAGAGTTGCTTTAGATTAAAGTACCTATGTAGGTACTTGTTCTGAGCACTTACAAGACAACAACAAAGTCATGAATAAAAACTGAGGAGTTACTAATTGTAAGTCTACATTGAAGTTTCTACGAGTACCTCTCGTGTGAATATTTTTTGATATTTTTATTTGAGATGAAGCAGTTGGAGGCACCTACCTACCTGTGCCGTTGAACGATTAATGGACGTTTGAGAAACAGACAGCTCTTTTTCGAAATACTCTGACGGAAGGGATGTGAAAGAAAGAATATCGTTTCCGAGACTGTTACGGTCCCTGTAGAAACGTATATTTTACCTTGAATGAAGTGCAAAGCCGAACGAACACAGTCTTTCACTTGATCATTTAACTTAACAAGAAATATACGAGAGTCTGCTTCAGCTGATAATATATCGCACTGTCATTCTTTATCTACTCGAGCAGATACGAAAATAATTTAAAATTGAAATTGTTCGAAATGAACCTGCATCTGGACTGTTTCTTTATTTAAAGTTTTCGATTTTATTAGAAATGTTTGCTGGGTGTTAATAAACCGTTTTCCATGGGGTGTTAAAATCGAAAAATAGATAGGCAGGTAGATGGGGGAAAATGTAAATGGAACTGTGTCATCATCTATTCATGAGTTTTGGAATGGCCTGTTTAAAAAAAACTGTAACAAAAACGTTGCTGGCTACACGAGTAGGTATCTAACTATGTAAAATGAGGCACGTTTGAGTTTTAAAATATGCATCAGGGGATAAATATTTAATACTTATAATACATAATAATAAGTTTAATAAGCAATTTCAAAAAAAAAAAAAAAATCGGGATATTAAATTACTTTTACTTAACAATATTTCTTTTTATTTCCTTACCTACTCCACAAAATTGAAACCGAAAATCTGCTAATGCCTTCGTTATGCTAACATTTGGTCGAAGTTCCTAGATAATATTTCCGCATAATTAAAACTTGTTGATACTGGAGTAAAATAACAATCAACCCCATCAGAAATACGACACCTTCAGGTAACCATCTAGGTATTTGCGTAGAACAATTTTGAAGCGAGTGGTTTTGGTTTTGATATGCCAAGTTTCAAGGAATTTCCAGAATGAATTAATGTTACTCGTAGCTGATAACAACATGATATTATATTATCTGTAACCGCTTCTATCTACTGCTTACATAAGTAGGTAATATACAGTGTGATAGTATTAGAGAAAAGTTGCGCATTTTTGAGCCGTTTAGAAAATTATAAAATTCCGAGCAGAAATATCTGGGAAAAACTGAAATTCTTCAAAATCGTTTTATTATTTGAGAAGGGATATCAAAAGAAATTCCACCTTTTCCGGGTTATTTGATGGTGGCAACAGTCTTAAAGTCCGACGTCTAGTTTTCGAGGAGCCATCATCAGTTTAATTTTTTGCAATACGGCCCTGTTACTTTTACTACAAAATCTAAAGCCATTTTAAATTCTTAATTAGATAATATAACACTTGTAATTATTTAAACACGTTTTTAGCTTATTGTAGGCATAATTTAAATTTTTCCCTGCGTACGGCTCTGAACATCGCCAAAATTTTATTTAGGAGGAAGTGAAAACTGTATGAAAGTCAGTACAGCACACCATTTTGTGCTTTATTAACTTTCATACTCTAGTTAAATAAAATTAAATCCAATGTGTTTTGGTCCATTAATTCCTAACTAATTATATTCGAATATCCAAAGACTTCGAATTATCAATAAATTACATCCATCAAAGAATAATTAAATTAAAAGTCCTAAATACTAGTGGAAATTACTTTAAGGACTTAAATTAACCTTAAAGGGTGTCTAAATATATCAAACTTAAACTTGTAAAATGACCTCGAGTCTACTCTAAGGGCTTTGATTAAATCAAAAGAGCTCCAAACACGTCATCAATTGACCTAAAATCCATTCAATAGGGTGTCAATGTTAAAGACCGTTTTTATGATTTTACTACCCTCTTAATTTTTACTTCTAGTCGTCATTCATGGAATAACGGTTTGATTCAACAAGTCCAAGTTTAAAAAAGAAAGACTTCAAACAATTTTAATGAGCTTGAACACAAATTACCAATTAATACCAATATTAACCCCCAACTAATTCAAATACAGTCCTTCTAAGCCCTGAAAGTGTCTAAAGTAGTACATAATACTAAACCTCTGCTACAAAATGACCTCGAGTCTACTCTGAGGGCTTTGATTAAATCAAAAGAGCTCCAAACACGTCATAAATTGACCTAAAATCCATTCAATAGGGTGTCAATGTTAAAGACCATTTTTATGATTTTACTACCCTCTTAATTTTTACTTCTAGTCGTCATTCATGGAACAACGGTTTGATTCAACAAGTCCAAATTTAAAAAAGAAAGACTTCAAACAATTTTAAAGAGCTTGAACACAAATTACCAATTAATACCAATATTAACCCCCAACTAATTCAAATACAGTCCTTCTAAGCCCTGAAAGTGTCTAAAGTAGTACATAATACTAAACCTCTGCTACAAAATGACCTCGAGTCTACTCTAAGGGCTTTGATTAAATCAAAAGAGCTCCAAACACGTCATCAATTGACCTAAAATCCATTCAATAGGGTGTCAATTTAAAGACCATTTTTATGATTTTACTACCCTCTTAATTTTTACTTCTAGTCGTCATTCATGGAACAACGGTTTGATTCAACAAGTCCAAATTTAAAAAAGAAAGACTTAAACAATTTTAAAGAGCTTGAACACAAATTACCAATTAATACCAATATTAACCCCCAACTAATTCAAATACAGTCCTTCTAAGCCCTGAAAGTGTCTAAAGTAGTACATAATACTAAACCTCTGCTACAAAATGACCTCGAGTCTACTCTAAGGGCTTTGATTAAATCAAAAGAGCTCCAAACACGTCATAAATTGACCTAAAATCCATTCAATAGGGTGTCAATCTTAAAGACCATTTTTATGATTTTACTACCCTCTTAATTTTTACTTCTAGGCGTCATTCATGGAACAACGGTTTGATTCAACAAGTCCAAATTTAAAAAAAAAGACTTAAACAATTTTAAAGAGCTTGAACACAAATTACCAATTAATACCAATATTAACCCCCAACTAATTCAAATACAGTCGCTTCTAAGCCCTGAAAGTGTCTAAAGTAGTACATAATACTAAACCTCTGCTACAAAATGACCTCGAGTCTACTCTAAGGGCTTTGATTAAATCAAAAGAGCTCCAAACACGTCATCAATTGACCTAAAATCCATTCAATAGGGTGTCAATTTTAAAGACCATTTTTATGATTTTACTACCCTCTTAATTTTTACTTCTAGTCGTCATTCATGGAACAACGGTTTGATTCAACAAGTCCAAATTTAAAAAAGAAAGACTTTAAACAATTTTAAAGAGCTTGAACACAAATTACCAATTAATACCAATATTAACCCCCAACTAATTCAAATACAGTCCTTCTAAGCCCTGAAAGTGTCTAAAGTAGTACATAATACTAAACCTCTGCTACAAAATGACCTCGAGTCTACTCTAAGGGCTTTGATTAAATCAAAAGACCTCCAAACACGTCATAAATTGACCTAAAATCCATTCAATAGGGTGTCAATCTTAAAGACCATTTTTATGATTTTACTACCCTCTTAATTTTTACTTCTAGGCGTCATTCATGGAACAACGGTTTGATTCAACAAGTCCAAATTTAAAAAAGAAAGACTTAAACAATTTTAATGAGCTTGAACACAAATTACCAATTAATACCAATATTAACCCCCAACTAATTCAAATACAGTCCTTCTAAGCCCTGAAAGTGTCTAAAGTAGTACATAATACTAAACCTCTGCTACAAAATGACCTCGAGTCTACTCTAAGGGCTTTGATTAAATCAAAAGACCTCCAAACACGTCATAAATTGACCTAAAATCCATTCAATAGGGTGTCAATCTTAAAGACCATTTTTATGATTTTACTACCCTCTTAATTTTTACTTCTAGGCGTCATTCATGGAAAACGGTTTGATTCAACAAGTCCAAATTTAAAAAAGAAAGACTTAAACAATTTTAAAGAGCTTGAACACAAATTACCAATTAATACCAATATTAACCCCCAACTAATTCAAATACAGTCCTTCTAAGCCCTGAAAGTGTCTAAAGTAGTACATAATACTAAACCTCTGCTACAAAATGACCTCGAGTCTACTCTAAGGGCTTTGATTAAATCAAAAGAGCTCCAAACACGTCATAAATTGACCTAAAATCCATTCAATAGGGTGTCAATCTTAAAGACCATTTTTATGATTTTACTACCCTCTTAATTTTTACTTCTAGTCGTCATTCATGGAATAACGGTTTGATTCAACAAGTCCAAGTTTAAAAAAGAAAGACTTCAAACAATTTTAATGAGCTTGAACACAAATTACCAATTAATACCAATATTAACCCCCAACTAATTCAAATACAGTCCTTCTAAGCCCTGAAAGTGTCTAAAGTAGTACATAATACTAAACCTCTGCTACAAAATGACCTCGAGTCTACTCTAAGGGCTTTGATTAAATCAAAAGAGCTCCAAACACGTCATAAATTGACCAAAATCCATTCAATAGGGTGTCAATCTTAAAGACCATTTTTATGATTTTACTACCCTCTTAATTTTTACTTCTAGTCGTCATTCATGGAACAACGGTTTGATTCAACAAGTCCAAATTTAAAAAAGAAAGACTTCAAACAATTTTAAAGAGCTTGAACACAAATTACCAATTAATACCAATATTAACCCCCAACTAATTCAAATACAGTCCTTCTAAGCCCTGAAAGTGTCTAAAGTAGTACATAATACTAAACCTCTGCTACAAAATGACCTCGAGTCTACTCTAAGGGCTTTGATTAAATCAAAAGACCTCCAAACACGTCATAAATTGACCTAAAATCCATTCAATAGGGTGTCAATCTTAAAGACCATTTTTATGATTTTACTACCCTCTTAATTTTTACTTCTAGTCGTCATTCATGGAACAACGGTTTGATTCAACAAGTCCAAATTTAAAAAAGAAAGACTTGAAACAATTTTAAAGAGCTTGAACACAAATTACCAATTAATACCAATATTAACCCCCAACTAATTCAAATACAGTCCTTCTAAGCCCTGAAAGTGTCTAAAGTAGTACATAATACTAAACCTCTGCTACAAAATGACCTCGAGTCTACTCTGAGGGCTTTGATTAAATCAAAAGACCTCCAAACACGTCATAAATTGACCTAAAATCCATTCAATAGGGTGTCAATCTTAAAGACCATTTTTATGATTTTACTACCCTCTTAATTTTTACTTCTAGGCGTCATTCATGGAACAACGGTTTGATTCAACAAGTCCAAATTTAAAAAAGAAAGACTTGAAACAATTTTAAGAGCTTGAACACAAATTACCAATTAATACCAATATTAACCCCCAACTAATTCAAATACAGTCCTTCTAAGCCCTGAAAGTGTCTAAAGTAGTACATAATACTAAACCTCTGCTACAAAATGACCTCGAGTCTACTCTAAGGGCTTTGATTAAATCAAAAGACCTCCAAACACGTCATAAATTGACCTAAAATCCATTCAATAGGGTGTCAATCTTAAAGACCATTTTTATGATTTTACTACCCTCTTAATTTTTACTTCTAGTCGTCATTCATGGAACAACGGTTTGATTCAACAAGTCCAAATTTAAAAAAGAAAGACTTGAAACAATTTTAAAGAGCTTGAACACAAATTACCAATTAATACCAATATTAACCCCCAACTAATTCAAATACAGTCCTTCTAAGCCCTGAAAGTGTCTAAAGTAGTACATAATACTAAACCTCTGCTACAAAATGACCTCGAGTCTACTCTGAGGGCTTTGATTAAATCAAAAGACCTCCAAACACGTCATAAATTGACCTAAAATCCATTCAATAGGGTGTCAATCTTAAAGACCATTTTTATGATTTTACTACCCTCTTAATTTTTACTTCTAGGCGTCATTCATGGAACAACGGTTTGATTCAACAAGTCCAAATTTAAAAAAGAAAGACTTGAAACAATTTTAAAGAGCTTGAACACAAATTACCAATTAATACCAATATTAACCCCCAACTAATTCAAATACAGTCCTTCTAAGCCCTGAAAGTGTCTAAAGTAGTACATAATACTAAACCTCTGCTACAAAATGACCTCGAGTCTACTCTAAGGGCTTTGATTAAATCAAAAGACCTCCAAACACGTCATAAATTGACCTAAAATCCATTCAATAGGGTGTCAATCTTAAAGACCATTTTTATGATTTTACTACCCTCTTAATTTTTACTTCTAGGCGTCATTCATGGAACAACGGTTTGATTCAACAAGTCCAAATTTAAAAAAGAAAGACTTGAAACAATTTTAAAGAGCTTGAACACAAATTACCAATTAATACCAATATTAACCCCCAACTAATTCAAATACAGTCCTTCTAAGCCCTGAAAGTGTCTAAAGTAGTACATAATACTAAACCTCTGCTACAAAATGACCTCGAGTCTACTCTAAGGGCTTTGATTAAATCAAAAGACCTCCAAACACGTCATAAATTGACCGAAAATCCATTCAATAGGGTGTCAATGTTAAAGACCGTTTTTATGATTTTACTACCCTCTTAATTTTTACTTCTAGTCGTCATTCATGGAACAACGGTTTGATTCAACAAGTCCAAATTTAAAAAAGAAAGACTTGAAACAATTTTAAAGAGCTTGAACACAAATTACCAATTAATACCAATATTAACCCCCAACTAATTCAAATACAGTCCTTCTAAGCCCTGAAAGTGTCTAAAGTAGTACATAATACTAAACCTCTGCTACAAAATGACCTCGAGTCTACTCTAAGGGCTTTGATTAAATCAAAAGAGCTCCAAACACGTCATCAATTGACCTAAAATCCATTCAATAGGGTGTCAATGTTAAAGACCGTTTTTATGATTTTACTACCCTCTTAATTTTTACTTCTAGGCGTCATTCATGGAACAACGGTTTGATTCAACAAGTCCAAATTTAAAAAAGAAAGACTTGAAACAATTTTAAAGAGCTTGAACACAAATTACCAATTAATACCAATATTAACCCCCAACTAATTCAAATACAGTCCTTCTAAGCCCTGAAAGTGTCTAAAGTAGTACATAATACTAAACCTCTGCTACAAAATGACCTCGAGTCTACTCTGAGGGCTTTGATTAAATCAAAAGACCTCCAAACACGTCATAAATTGACCTAAAATCCATTCAATAGGGTGTCAATCTTAAAGACCATTTTTATGATTTTACTACCCTCTTAATTTTTACTTCTAGGCGTCATTCATGGAACAACGGTTTGATTCAACAAGTCCAAATTTAAAAAAGAAAGACTTGAAACAATTTTAAAGAGCTTGAACACAAATTACCAATTAATACCAATATTAACCCCCAACTAATTCAAATACAGTCCTTCTAAGCCCTGAAAGTGTCTAAAGTAGTACATAATACTAAACCTCTGCTACAAAATGACCTCGAGTCTACTCTAAGGGCTTTGATTAAATCAAAAGAGCTCCAAACACGTCACAATTACCGAAAATCATTCAATAGGGTGTCAATGTTAAAGACCGTTTTATGATTTTACTACCCTCTTAATTTTTAGTTCTAGTCGTCATTATGAACAACGGTTTGATTCAACAAGTCCAAATTTAAAAAAAAAGACTTTAAACAATTTTAAAAGCTTGAACACAAATTACCAATTAATACCAATATTAACCCCCAACTAATTAAAAATACAGTCCTTCTAAGCCCTGAAAGTGTCTAAAGTAGTACATAATACTAAACCTCTGCTACAAAATAGACCTCGACCGTCTACTCTGAGGGCTTTGATTAAATCAAAAGACCTCCAAACACGTCATAAATTGACCGAAAATCCATTCAATAGGGTGTCAATCTTAAAGACCATTTTTATGATTTTACTACCCTCTTAATTTTTACTTCTAGGCGTCATTCATGGAACAACGGTTTGATTCAACAAGTCCAAATTTAAAAAAGAAAGACTTGAAACAATTTTAAAGAGCTTGAACACAAATTACCAATTAATACCAATATTAACCCCCAACTAATTCAAATACAGTCCTTCTAAGCCCTGAAAGTGTCTAAAGTAGTACATAATACTAAACCTCTGCTACAAAATGACCTCGAGTCTACTCTGAGGGCTTTGATTAAATCAAAAGACCTCCAAACACGTCATAAATTGACCTAAAATCCATTCAATAGGGTGTCAATCTTAAAGACCATTTTTATGATTTTACTACCCTCTTAATTTTTACTTCTAGGCGTCATTCATGGAACAACGGTTTGATTCAACAAGTCCAAATTTAAAAAAGAAAGACTTGAAACAATTTTAAAGAGCTTGAACACAAATTACCAATTAATATCAATATTAACCCCCAACTAATTAAAATACAGTCCTTCTAAGCCCTGAAAGTGTCTAAAGTAGTACATAATACTAAACCTCTGCTACAAAATGTTAGATAAATTATATCTAGTGTTGAATAAATTATGTATTTGTGTTTGAAATTATCTTTTTTGTATCCTTGCTTCAACAAAGTACAGTTATCAATTAAGCAAGTTATTTCGTGTGCTTAAATTAAAATTAAATTTGAGCCCTCTTAGTTCTTTAGAAGTGGAAAAATTGCCATTTTTGTCGTCGCTCTGCGCCACTCGAGGGAATATAATTTCGCCGACAACTTTGGCCCGTTATGGAAAAAAATTTGATCCAACTGATGCTCAGTACACACTTAAATTTACTTTGTCGAGATTTTTCGTTAGTAGCGTCATGTTACGCCAAGCAGAAGAAGAAGAAGAAGGAGGAGGATGGGTAACGAGGCAGTGAGAGAGAAGGGGACGGGGGGGGGGTAAAAAACCGGGGGTTTTCGTTATTTGAAGTTGAACACAGTTTGTGTTAATTAAATTTTCCGTCCGCGTATCTACGTTAAGTTTTGTTTAGTTGACGTCATTAAGACGGGGCGAAAGTATCTTTCTTTCACTTTGCGAGTTAATTTAATGTTAACGCTTCGCTGGAGCGAATACAAACTTTGTAAAACTTCAAAATCGAAATATGTATCTATTTTGTCCCGTGCTGCTTCATTGGACTGTCTCTTTCTCACTCTCTTTCTCTGAATATATCTCGATTTCTCTCTCTTTGTTTTTTCCCCCTTTTCCACGAGACGGTAGAAGGCACTTCTTGATTAGTCTGCTCCAATAAATAATTATTTCCGCTTTGTAACACTTATAATTCTCTTAATCACGTTACAAAATAAAAATATTTGATAAATTGAGAAGTTAATTTTGTCCAGGCGTTCTAAAAAAATTAATACCATATAATTGCAAGCTTAATTCGAAAGTTTTTGTTCTCGAAATCCCGGGCACCAACCCCTAATTTTTTAAGAGATAGAATTATATATAAACGTGTTTGTTGCCAAAAGAGGAAAATAAAGGGGAAAGCCTCGTGGCGGTGTAGCATATTGTAATCTATAGTTGAGGGTGAGGGCGAGGGCGAGGGTGAATGCTGCCGATAAGATTTCTCCGGTTCCCTGTCATTCACAATTACGAAAGAAGGCTGCTTTCAGTGGCTGACGGCCCGCGTAAAACGGAACCCACTAAGTGTGATAAATCGTGGCCCATAACCATGAAAAATATGTCTCGCCATGGCGAGCAGTGGGCCGAAAATCAAAACCCTTTTTTAAACTTTCCCATTTGTCAACGTGCACGTAAGCGTGTAGGTAAGTAAAAAACGACCAAATCAAAAATTTATCATTCAACGTCGATTTTCGTTACGTCCACAACAAATTTGAATCGTATACAGGGTGATATTTTCTTCAAATGTCATCAGTATAGGTGAAAAGTGATATACAGGGTGTCCGATAAATTGTACGTATATAATAATTTATTTATAGCACTTACCAATGACCGTCAGGTTGATGGCGAAGTTGCGCGTCGGTGTCGTCCGAAAATCCACCCGACAACGGTAGAGACCCTCGTCATCGAGCGTCACCCCGTCCAAAGTTAAGGCCGCCGGCTTAGACTCCGTCAGGAAGAAAGCTCTCGGACCGAACATCATTGGATCGGACCAGTGTAGGGCCTCTCTGAACGCGCGACCTCTCACGTCAAAGCTGGAACAAACGGGAAAAAAACAATCGTGTTTATTGGAGTCACGGATTTACTGACTCGTATATTTAAGCCGCAAAAAACCATATTGAAAATCTGGCGCCTTCCCTTAAAATTCCAAAAGCCTCACTTACTTCTGTATATTTTATACATAGTCTAATTAAAAAGTTCCCTGCTAAATTGAAGTGCATATAAATAAAAGTTCGAACGTTATCACCTCCCTTGTCTAAGCAATTTCTCCTAACAGCATCTTTTACGAGCTTTGTTCGAAGTTTCAAAAGTCCTTAAAGTACTACAGTTTAAAAATTGGAGTGTTAATTAAGCTTTGGAGTGTCTGTTTAACCGTTTGCACTGTTACAAGAAAGAAAAAAGGAAAAACGAAGAATGGCATTGGAGATAACGAACAAAAGGGGCGGTGAAGTACAAGTTAAATTAATGCACAAAAGGTCCTGCACCAAGAACTAAATTGAACATTTTTGTATTAATTGTTCTTCGTCGTTATTACAGCTGTTTATAAGGTAATAAAGTAGCCGGTGTTTTCATTAATTTCAGAAATATAAATCACAATTTAAAATCTTCAAATCGTCGTATTCCTAGGGGATTTTACGTACGTATTAAGTTCTAAATGCATTTATCTTAAGATTTCTTATGATTTTGTATTTTTGCTGACCTATTTATTTAAAAAATTTGATAATATGTTCATTGATACATATCTTGATGAGTCTATGGTATTCGTTTGACCGATATAACGTAAAATTTAGGCTTTTACGGTCGGCATTCCTTGATGCAGTGGTTTTTTCAAGTCACCACTGAAGATGCCCTCAGCGAAGAACGGCGAAACGTCTGGAATAAGGAAAACAGCCCGGAAAAAACCACTGCATCAATACCAGTTTATCTCGAGGACACTTTTTCAAATTACTTTATAAAAGATTCTTCCTTTATGTATTTTCTAAAAGTGGGTTACACCTGGAGTCTGGGAATAGAACCAAGGATTTACATCCTGGAGAGAGGATCGAAGATCGATTTGTACGTCATCGCATTCCATCCTTATCCTATTGCAATTTAATATGAGACGAGAAAGAGGATAATTCGGCGAGTCAGCAAATAAATCAACGACGTAAACCATACAATTTGCATTTGTCTTACTTTTCCACGTCCCTTGTAGAGAGGCCCTTGAGTGAGTTATTTCAGGAACGAAAGCAAGTGCATGGCGGAAATGGTTGCCGCTGTATGAAGCGTTTTCATACAGAAAGAACCCTTCCACTTGTTTCATTCACCCCCTCTTAATGCATCGTGGTCATACATTTTCTACTTTTGTGCTTAAATAAATAATTTTATACTGGCCATGAAATCGTTAATGTTGGACGTACATAGATACATAAAGTGCATCATAAATATGGGGAATATTGCCTTAAATTGCTACAGTGAGTTGGGAAAACAGGACCATATTTCAAATTGACCATACATGTTTCTAATACGTAGTAGTTTTCTGATGAAACTATTTTTTGCAAATTTAATAAAGAGTAGGGTAATTACGTATAATAATAGATATGAGTGTCCTTTACCTATTTTAATATGGTGCCTGTTCGAATGC
Organism: Agrilus mali; assembly: GCA_029378335.1. Lineage (NCBI taxonomy): Eukaryota > Metazoa > Arthropoda > Insecta > Coleoptera > Buprestidae > Agrilus > Agrilus mali. Next base: position 1,863,747 of record CM055655.1, on the reverse strand, counting down.
AATTAGAATCAGATTATGTAAGCCACCCATCGACCTGAATCGGCAAATGCGAGTGAGTTTCAAAGACCTTTAATAGAATTCTGCTTTTACAATCGACAAACGGATTATAATATTTCCGGTTAATCTTATTACATCACGCCAGCATACGATGGACTGAGATCAAAATGTTAATTACCGACGTATAGATACATAGATATATGCACGTGTATTGAAGTATTGACCAATTTTAATTATATTTACAGACTATTTTTTATCGAACTGATTATGGTGTATCTATATTATATGTATGTAAATATTGTCATGTTTATCGAGAAAACAGCAATTTTGTTATTATTTTTAATTTGTTGACCAAACGTCTACTTGGTACAGTTTTACCACTTTATATAAATTAGTAGGTATGTTAAAATGTTTGCCTATACAAAGATTTACTACAGGTATAACACATAGACTTTCAAAGTTCGTAAATCCCAGAATTGTTTTAATTTTTTATTTTCACGTCAAGTATCATTGATTTCCACGTTATACAGGGTTTTTCAAGTTGATGGGCTATTAGAAGTATATGAATTAGTAGAAGGAATTCAATTCTGAAACTTGGGCTCATTTGGTTATTGTTTATGCCGCTTCTTTTAAAAATATTTTCAAGTTCGATTTACATCCGGTTATACCGGAAGTCGATACCAACTTTGTTATTTTAAATGGAATGGTATATTTTTTACGCTGAATTCGAATAAAACGTGTAATTCTAAGGTAAGTTTGATAACCAACTTGTACACCTATGACGATCGGTTTCTGAGTTAATTTAATTTATAGAAAAAAAATCGCTACCGCAACCGAAATTATAAAAAATCATAACTTCCACAAAATACGACTTAGAGTGTTGAAATTTTTACTAGTAATAGCTGAATATTAGTGCTAACGCCTTGACAAAATTGAATTAAATAATTTATACAGGGCGTTCAAAATAAAATTCTTTAAAAATTTAAAAACTTCAAACACGAATTATCTCGTTTTTTCAAATGGCACCTACTATTTTTTATTTTTTCAATCGATTCCTTTTTTTATCCTCTTTCGATCTATATGGATACTTCTTATTTTAAGTAATAATTCAAAATTATTCCAAAATTTTCAAATAAAATAGGAAGTATCCATATAGATCGAAAGAGGATAAAAAAAGGAATCGATTGAAAAAAAAAAATAGTAGGTGCCACTTGAAAAAACGAAGTAATTCGTGTTTGAAGTTTTTCAATTTTAGAATTTTATTTTGAACGCCCTGTATAAATTATTTAATTCAATTTTGTCAAGGCGTTAGCACTAATATTCAGCTATTACTAGTAAAAATTTCAACACTCTAAGTCGTATTTTGTGGAAGTTATGATTTTTTATAATTTCGGGTTGCGGTAGCGATTTTTTTTCTATAAATTAAATTAACTCAGAAACCGATCGTCATAGGTGTACAAGTTGGTTATCAAACTTACCTTAGAATTACACGTTTTATTCGAATTCAGCGTAAAAAATATACCATTCCATTTAAAATAACAAAGTTGGTATCGACTTCCGGTATAACCGGATGTAAATCGAACTTGAAAATATTTTTAAAAGAAGCGGCATAAACAATAACCAAATGAGCCCAAGTTTTAGAATTGAATTCCTTCTACTAATTCATATACTTCTAATAGACCATCAACTTGAAAAACCCTGTATATTTGAAGTTAATTTTCTAATTTTCTTCGAAGAAGACTAATCTTTAATAACTATGAAACAAACCGACCGCCATAAACCATTTTTTTTTTAATTTCTATTGATGTGAAGTATCATCGACGTCACTTTGGCATCTTATCTTACCTTAAAACTAAATTAAATTAATTTTTCAAATCCTACAGACGTCGTTATATTTTAAAGTTGTTTATCAGAACAAGATGATGTTGGTGACATTTAACATCATAAAAAAAATAATAATAGGAAGAGAACTACAGCTGCAATACTAGAATGATTCAAAATTGTTGGGCTTATTACATTTTGAAGATGATGATGTCTATGATACTTAACATAACAAAAAAAAAAAACTAAAAGGTCCTGGGGGAATCAACTTTGGAGCTGTTTTAAAGTTGTTGGGATTACATTTAAAAAAAAAAACCGATGTTGATAATGAAGTCAATTTTCGTATTGTTTCAAAGTTCTACTCACAATTTAATGTGAAGTCTATGATACTTGATATCACAAAAAATAAAAAAATCCTGTATCCGGCAATTGTGAAGCCGATTTAAAGTTGTTGAGTTTATATTTCTGAAAATGTGATATCGATAATACTTGACATCACAAAAACCAAGGAAACCACAATATTGAAACTGTTTAAATGATGTTGGGTTTCGAAGATACTTGATAACACAAAACAAACTAAAAAATGATGAAAGTATCAGTTTTGGTACTATTTTAATGTTTTTGGGTTTATATTTTTCAGTAAAACGTGATGTCGATGATACTTGACATAAAAATAAGTTAGAAAATTCTACAATAATAAATTTTGAAGTTGAATCAAAGCCAGTGACCCTTTTCTAGTGTGACGTCGATAGTACTTGACATTACATAAAACTTATGAGGCTGCTTTAATATTCTTGAGTTTATTCTTTCCAGAAATATATGATACTGGAGAAAAAATTGAAAGGGTGCAGCTTTTGGGGATGTTTCAAGGTTGATAGGCTTATATTTCTCAGAAAAAGTGTCGTTAATAATACTTCACGTCATAAAAAACTAATCAACCTTAAAGCTTTAGTTCTTTCAGAAAAGAATTAGTTTTTGAATAATTTACAAACATTTAGTGACGATAAACTTGATGTGTACCTAAACTTTTAATACTATTTTCTGTATCTCCCCAAAATGTTTTGAAAGCCACCTTGTATACGTTTATATTTTCTTAAGATGTTTAATCCAAAAATTATTAAACAAGAAATTATGTATTTTGCTATTCTCTTTCATGTTCCATTGAATACTCAAACAGGTTTCAATTCGATGAAGTAGAAGACTGAGTTGGTTTTATTTCATTATAATATGAAGCATCAGCTACCAAATAACTACCTGTGTAACATATGTTGGTAGGTACGGGAATTTTGGTTTGCCTTTACCGCAAATTTTAATTTGATAAAATGAATCGGCAAGGTAGATAGGTAAGTACCTATATATATATACAGGAGGTATATACATTATGTACGTGTGTGCCTATGTAATAAGCTCCGCCAGAAGTCTGTTTACTTCAGCATAAAAGCTTCTGAATCGCGAGCATTGTAAGCTCGTTGAAATATAGATTACGGTCCCAAGACGTGGATTTAGGTTCGGAGAAAATGAGCCCTTCTTGTTATGAGGGATTTCTTCCGCTTCGTCTAATCCATTATGTTCCCAAGTACATCAAGCAATTATGAACAGATTCGTTCTATAATTTGCGGCGGCATTACGTCTAACCGAAAACAATGACGAATAAGACGGCGGGGGCCATTTTGCCACCGTTACCAATTCGAATTTTCTTTAAAAAACCGTCTCAGTTGATGATTTGGATGATTGAAGACGAAACGTCCGAAATTTATTTGACTTTTAACAGTTGTCGGACACAGCAAATTAGAGGTATAAACGGAAGTAGAGAGGGGAAAATGCAAAACTGATATCGAGTGGAAACCCTGACATGGATTTTAAGCTGCAGTACTTGGGTCGTTTTTGTTATAAGAGGATCGGATCAATTAATCAAGTTTTGTTGTTCGATGAAATTGCCGCTGATTGCGGCCAAGTTGGAATCGTGCGATCGTGACCTGCAGTTAGAACGGTCTGATATAAAATTAACCAAGATATTTCATCATCACGTAAACTCACCGACATCAGTCAGCTGAAGTAGTAGCGGCAGAGAATGTTGGATAAAGAAGAGAAGAAAGGGGCGAAATAGAGATGGAGAGTTTTCCTCACTCGATCAAAAGTCTGTGCTCGGTTTAGGAGAACCATTCACATGCAGCCGAGTATCCCAGAAGAGGCATTTACCACGGCGAGAAAATTAAGAGTTTTTTTAGACAAAACTAATTTATCGGAAAGGGCCTCTTCGGAAAACTACTCCACTTTAATTATGTCACTCGAGCGCTCACTGAATATCAATCGAATTTTCCCTGTTTCTACCCTTCTGACTATACAAGGCACCTACTGTATCAGAAGGATAGATGCCTATGTTGTAGATTAATGAATAGATATTAGAACTACAACAGGCCAAACTTAATTCATTTCCAAGTGACCCCATTCGCGTTATTTTTATCTACGAACCCTAAAGCGCCAAACACAACCCCCGGAGCCCAACCCGGACCAAGTTGTTTGTCTTTTCTTACACCCAACTTCCAAACTGTTGTTGCAATACAAAATTTTATTTTCATTTTCTAAACGTACTTTATTTTGCATTTCAACGCCAACAAATGTTACTGTAATATTGGAAACTTAAAACATACCCCTCCCTATTAAGCAGCTCCGTCACTTTGAATTAATTAATTAAAATATTCTGCTTCAAAATTCACCCCCTGCTAATTATGTTATTATAAAATGTAGGTACTTTAAGGAATTATAAGAGTATGCAATGCAGAGGATGTCTAACGAAAAAGACACTAAGTACTCCTAAAGTACTTATTTTGACTTTGAGAAACTTTTATTTTAGTGTTTCGCTGCATAATAAGGAGTCGTGGTATTTTTCTTAAAGTTTTCAGTATAAATCATCAGCTGAGATGGGTATGTGTATATATATATATATAGGTACACGTAGTTTATATACATATAAATGTATATAGGTACGTGGCTGTCGTCGCACTTCAAACGCTTCGGGTAATAAACCGTGCAATAGAAATTTAACGAGCGTGTAAAAGTTTGAATAAAAGTTTATAAAATAACGACTGCCCAGAGTAAATACATTGTTTCAAAAAGAGCAGTTTCAAATGCCGACAAACTACATTACCTCCCCTACAGTTCAACCTAATGAAAAATTTAATTGCAATAGAACTTTTACAATTCAAAACACTAGACATAAATTTGAAATTACCGTAACTCTATAACTTGCTGATTAAAAAATAAAAAGGAAAACGACAACTACAACAGCCGATTATTTACTTTGTTTCTGAAAGGAACAAAATAATATCTAAAGAAGTCTGGAGTGAAACAAAGGGTGTGTCTGCACTCCTTGCAGCTCAAAATTAGTCATCGTTTTGTAATAAATCGTTTTTATCTGATGGCATTTTCCCTCACATTTTAATTTGAAAAAATCCTGCATGAATTGTAAAAATTCTACAGCTGTCATCGTATTTTAAAATTGTTTATCAAAAAAAGGCGACATTGAACACAAAAAAAAAATAAGGAGAGGCATACAGATGCAATTCTGGAATTGTATCAAAGTTTTTGGGCTTTTTATATTTTGAAAATGATAAAATTACAAAAAGAACATAAACATGATGATCAATTTTGGAGCTGTTTTAAAATTGTTGGGGTTACATTTTCAAAAAGAACTGATGTTGATAACGAAGTCAATTTTCGTTTCGTTTGTTTCAAAGTTCTACTCAGTTGAATGTGAGGTGGATGATACTTGACATCACAAAAACCAAGGAAACCACAATATTGGAACTGTTTAAAAGATGTTTGGTTCGGAAGATACTTGATAACACAAAACAAACTAAAAAAATGATGAGTGTCAATTTTGGTGCTATTTTATTGTTTTAGGGTTTACATTTTTCAGTAAAACGTGCTGTCGTTGATACTTGACATTAAAAGAAGTTAAAAATTCTACATTAATCAATTTTGAGGTTAAATCAAAGCCGCTGACCCTTTTCTTCTCAGAAAAAGGTGACGTCGATAATACTTGACATTACAAAAACTTATGAGGCTGCTTTAATATTGTTGGGTTTATTCTTTCGAGAAATAGATGATACTGGAGAAAAATAATGTAGGACTGTGGTTTCCGAAAATGGCACCTACTAAAAAATATGTATGTATTATTGTGGGGTAGAAAAAGTTTGTTGTCGCCGCTGATATCCATTTGTCTGGCGGCGCATAATCTGACGAAAGTCCGAAACAACACTCGTTCAACACATGTTACGGAAACCGGGGTCGATACACATCCGTCATTAATCATAAAGATTAATTACCCGACCGTGGCATATCGTTTTAGGTAATTTGCACGGCCCCACGCACTTATTAAATACAATATTAACTCGCCCGGTAATTGCGCGCGAATCGCCATACATTTAGGTAGGTAGTAGTAAGTAGTAATAACAGAATTATTTCGTCACTCGAACAAAACAATGAAATTTTTAATTATTATTTTAAAAATATTTTTGTAAAACATAAAAATATCGAAGCTGCTCAAATATTGGTATTACGAGTAATATAAAATTATAATATACAGGGGTTTTCAAGTTGATGGGCTATTAGAAGTATATGAATTAGTAGAAGGAATTCAATTCTGAAACTTGGGCTCATTTGGTTATTGTTTATGCCGCTTCTTTAAAAAATATTTTCAAGTTCAATTTACATCCGGTTATACCGGAAGTCGATACCAACTTTGTTATTTTCAATGGAATGGTATATTTTTTACGCTGAATTCGAATAAAACGCGTAATTCTAAGGTAAGTTTGATAACCAACTTGTACACCTATGACGATCGGTTTCTGAGTTAATTTAATTTATAGAAAAAAATATTGTAATCGCAACCCAAATTATAAAAAATCATAACTTCCACAAAATATGACTTAGAGTGTTGAAATTTTTACTAGTAATAGCTGAATATTAGTGCTAACGCCTTGACAAAATTGAATTAAATAATTTATACAGGGCGTTCAAAATAAAATTCTAAAATTGAAAAACTTCAAACACGAATTGCTTCGTTTTTTCAAATGGCACCTACTATTTTTAATTTTTTCAATCGATTCCTTTTCTAATCCTCTTTCGATCTATATGGATACTTCCTATTTTATTTGAAAATTTTGGAATAATTTTTGAATTATTACTTAAAATAGGAAGTATCCATATAAATCGAAAGAGGATAAAAAAGGAATCGATTGAAAAAATTAAAAATAGTAGGTGCCATTTGAAAAAACGAAGTAAGTCGTGTTTGAAGTTTTTCAATTTTAGAATTTTATTTTGAACGCCCTGTATAAATTATTTAATTCAATTTTGTCAAGACGTTAGCACTAATATTCAGCTATTACTAGTAAAAATTTCAACACTCTAAGTCGTATTTTGTGGAAGTTATGATTTTTTATAATTTGGGTTGCGATCACAATATTTTTTTTTTATAAATTAAATTAACTCAGAAACCGATCGTCATAGGTGTACAAGTTGGTTATCAAACTTACCTTAGAATTACACGTTTTATTCGAATTCAGCGTGAAAAATATACCATTCCATTTAAAATAACAAAGTTGGTATCGACTTCCGGTATAACCGGATGTAAATCGAACTTGAAAATATTTTTAAAAGAAGCGGCATAAACAATAACCAAATGAGCCCAAGTTTCAGAATTGAATTCCTTCTACTAATTCATATACTTCTAATAGCCCATCAACTTGAAAAACCCTGTATATCTGATGGTGTCTCACTGGGGCGAAAAAATTATCAATTCATATCAATGTCTGATTGTGTTCAACACGAAATCGTCCCGTTTCTTGTGTTGTTTGGTTCATTTCCAGTGTTGTAGAGAGCGTGTTTAAGAGCAATTTGGGGTGCAGTGAACAAAACTAGAACATACACTTGCAACTTCTCTCATGAATAACTGAACGGAAACCTTATCACAGTTGCTCAGGCCGCGGTGAAGATCGCAAACAAACATGCAAAAATTACAAACATATCTACATCTAAGTACACTAATCCACAGGGGTAGGTACTATTTAAGTGCTATCATATCCATATTCATTCCATTGTTGTTCACGGATTTATTTCACATTCTTACAGGTAATAGGTTTGAAAAGTCAGAAATAAAGAAGAATTAGGTATCTAATCTTAATTTCAAATTCCATTGCTACCCCTGCTTTTGGTGGTTTGATCGTCCTCGCCCCCCTCCGTTTTGATTAAATACGGTGCACCAACAAACGCGGAGGTAAATATTTAAACGTTCTGATAAGTTCTCGCAGGTGTTGAAGGAGTAGAAGTACATTTCCACATTATGCATAATTTATCACCCCATTTCGTAATCCCCCGGCGCTGTTCTCTCTGTTTAACTTGGAGGCGTGCCTTATCTGGCCTGGTGGATAAACGGTGTAAGTTTTTGTTGCGGTAAAGGTTACCGCGGAGAGCTTTTAAACGAATGCCAGTCACATCAAAAACGTCTTTCTGATTATGCAACGCCAACATTATTGTAGACGCCCCGCAATTTTCTTAGTTTAACAGGAATAATCTACCGAAACCATTAACCTATTTCCACTTCCTTTGTATGTACATACTCACCCGATCGTATCTCTTATTTATTTAACTATCTATCATAAAGGGCTTTCGTGACAATTACTATCGTATTTTACCTGCTGCACTCACAAAATGTCTCTTTGGTCAAATTGAAATATGGCCCGTTTAACTAAAAATCGTTTACTTTCGTCTGTGTAGATACTAAAAATGAGTTTTAAGAAGAAGAAGAAGAAGACAAAATTTGCATGCACGAATTCAATGCGATGGCCCAAATGATAAGACCGAGGAACGTGCTGGAACGCGCCAGAGCTTCCTCAAGGATTTCAAGTGATGTTAGACGAAATAAAAAAGAAAAGGTGCATCAACTTCATGAACACTTCTCATACGAATGCACAGAGCGGACTCTTGAGTAAGAAAACGAATGAAATATGTTGCTGCTACGACTCGAGATTTTCTCTCACACTCTCCCAACTTTATTCTTGTGGTACTTTTTTACGTGGTAGTTGGTTATAGGCAGATGAGAGAGACGTTGAGAAATTAGGTCGGGTCGTATCATATTTAAGTTCAAGGATACATGATAGAGACTTTTCTGAATTGATTTTTTATTTTGTATAATTTGAAAACCTTTTTTATTTCCTATTAGTGGTTGATTTGCCGAATTAATTTACTTTTTTTTTTAAAAATCAACGCTCCGTAGTGGGTTCGTTCGCGCGACCTACTGATTACAAGTCCGTTACGCTGCGACTGGGCTACTTCAACTCGCCCTTATTGATCTATAACGAAGTGAAATAAAAAGTGTAACTATTCCGTTATCAGTAAGTAAATGATTGAAGAGTAGTTGGAAGTGTTTAAGAGTTGAGTTAACCTGTCGAATTAGGATGGAGTTTTGGATACCGAGAACATTAATTCACTTTATGCAATTTATCTTCGAAGATACCGAGACGGTTTTAATTAAATTTAAACGGCGATAGAAACGGTAGTAAATGTAAATGGGTCGCTGTTTATTAACGCTCGTTTTGTTAGTCAACCTGTTAGTGATGAGACCATTTACAAAATAAACATGCACGATGGATGCCTCGACGGGAACACAACCAGATTGATCGTGTTAATGTACGTTTGTATTTAAGTATCTTGTAAGTGGTGTTAAATGTTTGGCCGCAGACAGGTTCCTTTGCAATTTCAAACGAATTCCACCCCCGACAACATTCGGGTAATTGAGCCTGTAAAACTAATTATCCTAACCCTAAATCTTGGAATTTTAAATACTTATTAATTATTATTAAGTAGGACTTTATTAATGTGAGGACCCCAGAGTTCAACAATGTTGTTTTTCAAAATTTATTCCATTGTCGCTGAATATATCTCCCGGGGCTGTTTTATTCGAGCGGAATTGAATTTTATGATTTGACGCCGTGTTCTATCTAATTAACTGCAATAAATTACGGTTATCTCTATAGGCCAAACATAATAACTCATGGTGGTGGGTATTGAGTACGAATTGCCTGGTTGATGGATGTTGTAGATAGGGCCGGATGCGCCATGACATAATATGTATGTATCCATGTATTTGTGTACTACAGATAGATATTGTAAATTGAAGAATGCTCCATTTCCTCAATTTAATTGCCTTGGGTCTCGGCACAGTGCAAACGCATCAAACGTTATTGTTTAAATAAATAATTTATAATAGGGTACAGGGTACATATGTAGTAGTCGGATAATGTATGTAATAGATAATCACGACGTCAGAATTATTCGGGAATATTTTTGGACGAATCCGGCTATAACGAGCCAGCCAACCCTTGAAAAGATTTCGTCGGGATTACGTATACCCGAGGACTGCTCTGCTGCATCATGATGTTTTTGCCGTAGTCCTAGCCCAGAGGAACTTTTCTCCACGAATTTCATAATTACGTCCCGAATTATTCTATCATATACAGGGTTATTCACGCTATACCTACGCCACGGAATATTATGGCCAAAATTTCAAATACTTTAACTTTTGGGTTATATAGGGGTCTACTATGGTTACCTTTTAAAATTATTTTCGTATTATACAGGGTGCTCCAAATGCCCTAAAAGTATCAAAGTTATGTTTCTTTAACCAGAACCCCCTGTATATTATTGCATTTTTGGATTCTTCGTTCAAAATAGGTGCTAGTTTTGATAAGATTTATAATATATATCTGATCAAGGTTTTTTAAATAATTTGAATTTTATCAAAATCCAACCTAATTTTCACGTTTCGAATACTTAAGAAGTATTTAAGTTATATAAGCGAAATTTACAAGGAAGTGTAACAATAGATCATATTTTATATCCCAATTATAATAAACTCGTCATCTTATACAGGGTGTCCAAAAATTAGGCTCGAGTATGATTCCTGGGGCGCCACAACTTTACAACTTTTTTAGACTAACCAAGCCAAAATAAAACGAAAATAAAGAATAAAATTTTTTGATATCTCGCTTGGTTGTCGAGTTATTGAAGTTTGAAAGTTGAAAAATCAAAGTGAAAATTTTTATAAAACAAATGCGTTTTCTTTTGTAATTGGTCGTGGAAAACACGAAAAAATGGTTAAAAAATTCCAAGTACTATATTTTTCGAGATATTGAACCAAAAATGTGAAAAAAAAATCATTTAATTGAAAACAGTTGAGTGCATAGCACTTTTCGGTGGTGCATAGCACTTCAAACATTTTAATCAGAGCAATAACCATTCCATACCGTAACCTAAGCAAAAACCTCTTCGTGATGCATAGCACTTTTCGGTGGTGCATAGCACTTTAAACACTTTAATCATAACGACCACTTTATACCGTAACTATCCCCGAAAGTCGAAAAATTAAACTGAATTTTTTTTATGAAACAAATGTCTTTTATTATCTAATTGGCCAAGAAAGCCACAATAATGGTGTACGAAAAACAATTGGAGAGCACGTATCTAGGAGACTTATTATTGTTATTATGAATTTAGCTTTTTGACTGTGACTTATTATTGTTAATGATTTTTTTTCACATTTTTGGTTCAATATCTCGAAAAATATAGTACTTGGATTTTTTTAACCATTTTTTTCGTGTTTTTCACAACCAATTACATAAGAAAACGCATTTGTTTTATAAAAAATTTCACTTTGAATTTTCAACTTTCGAACTTCGATAACTCGAAAACCAAGCGAGTAGGAAGTTTTTTACTATTTTTCCCGTACTCAGCGACCTCGACTACGTTTAAAAAAGTTGTCAAATCGTGGCGCCCCAGGAATCATACTCTCCCCAAAAATGAATACTAGTTATGTAAGAACTTTAAGGGGTTGTAACTTGATTAATTTAAATGGAACGCCATATTTTTTAGCATACCGGGAGATGTATTTTTTAATTGCCTATCGATTTGTATCAGTGTGTTCATAAGCTGAGTCTTCGCGTTTTTTCAGGAAACGCTAAATAATCGTTTTTTGCGCCATTTGGAGTTTTTTAAATAAAAGTTCCAATGTATTTTGTTGCCTTTGGTGTTTTTTATTGTCAGATGTCATTATTTATTATTGAGGTGTTGCTTATTCAAAATGAAAATTGATTCAAAAGAGGAGCGTATTGATACGGTTTTTATTCTTGAAAAACTTTTCATTTTCTGACACTTTATTCAAAACCCACATGCAAAATTCAGTTCGGTTATCAAAATCTTTTCCATAAAGTTTTTGACAAAGCTGAATATTATAAGGATAAAAACCGTGTTTTTTAAGAATTCTTAAAATACTTGATAGGCTAATGTTCTGTATTTATGGAAATCTGATTTTGACTAATATTGGGATTTTCGATAACTGAACCGACTACCATAAAAGCACTTTCTTCATCTTCAGTGACTGATTTTCTTGTAATCGGTTTTTATGTGACATTTCCGCTTTCCTGAAATTATTTTAATAATATTTCAAAAACGACTGGCTTAGGATGGTTTCTTTCGGAAAACCTTTGAGCATAAAGTCGAAAAGCCAATGAACAATTCTTATAACATTCCCCAAGAATAAAAACCTTTTTTGAATAAATTTTCATTTGAATAAACAACACCTCAATAATACATAATAAAATCTGACAATAAACACCAAAGGCAACTAGATACATTGGAACTTTTATTTAAAAAAACTCCAAATTTACCGTTTCCTGAATAAACGCGAAGACTCAGCTTATGAACACCCTGATACAAATCGATAGGAAATTAAAAAATACATCTCCCGGTATGTTAAAAAATATGGCGTTCCATTTAAATTAATCAAGTTACAACCCCTTATTAAGGTTCTTACTTAAGTATATAAATTTTTGGACACCCTGTATAAGATGACGAGTTTATTATAATTGGGATATAAAATATGATCTATTGTTACACTTCATTGTTAATTTCGCTTACATAACTTAAACACTTCTTAAGTATTTGAAACGTGAAAATTAGGTTAGATTTTGATAATGGGTGTTATAAACTTTATCAAAACAAACACTTATTTTGATCTAAGAATCCAAAAATGTAATAATATACAGGGGGTTCTAGTTAAAAAAACATAACTTTGATACTTTTAGGGCATTTGGAGCACCCTGTGTAATAGGAAAATAATTTTGAAAGGTAACCATAATAGACCCCTATATAACCCAAAAAATAAAGTTTTTGAATTATATTTAAACTATCTAGGGTGCACTTTTTGTGAAACATTGTATGAATAAGTTTATTTAATAAAACAATATGGAAAATTTCACCAACTTTATTATTTTTGTACTCGACAAATTTGTTTCGAGCTACGAGCCCATTATCAAGAGTAACATATATACTAACAATTCAAAATCAGTTACATCAATTTATAGATAACTTAAAATTAGTGGGGATAAGTAACTACCCAATTCCAACTGATTATTTACAACGTTCTCCGAATTTTTTAAGGCCTTATTTATTTCTAAAAATTCATACAAGAATAATATTGTTACGAGTACTTGCCAATTAAGTTGGTGTGAACATAATTAATGAACATCTTCCCTGATTACATAAGGAATATTCTCGGCTTTCCTGATACATCTAGAAAACACCAGCAAAGATCAATGGGAAAACAATTGAATTACTAGACGGCTGTAGAATACCCTAGAAAAAGGCTGAGAAGACTATAAAAGCGGACGAGACACTCACACCGAGTTAGTTGACAGTTTACAGTAACAGCTGATGCAAAGCGATCGATAGGCGATACAGGCGAACCATAGAGGCGATAGTGTTCATAGAGAGCGATAAATAGTGTCTACCGGAACGGCGATTAAAAAGTGACTTTTAGTGAAATAAATTGTGCGGACTTGTTCATAACTGTAGTGTAGTCAAATTAATTTTAGTAATTAAATAAACTCGTTGTTTTGTTTTGTTAATTGTGTTTTCTGTGACCGAACACGTCACATTTGGTGTCAGGTGTGGGATAGTAAGGGAATTGAAGATTCCCTAAGAAAGTTAGTGCGACAGATCGTAGAAGAGGTCCGAAGAGAAGAAGAATTTTGAAGCCTTATGCCAGTAACAAGAAAACAATCAGCAATAATGGAGGAACAAATAAAGGCTTTAATGGAAATGATGAAGGCAATGAAGGCAGGCCAGGAAGAAATGAAGGAAGAAATGAAGGCAGGCCAAGAAGAAATGAAGGCAGGCCAGGAAGAAATGAAGGAAGAATTGAAGAATAAAATGGAAGCTGGACAGGACGAAATGAAATTAGCACAAGAAGAAATGAAGGCGGGCCAAGTAGAAATTAAGGCAGGTCAAGAAAAATTGATTGAAGATATGAGAGCAATAAAAATTGAGCAGGAAGGATTGAAAGAACAGTTAAAAGAAGTCAGAACCGAAGTGCAAGAAGAGTTAAAGGAAGTCAGAGTAGAAGTGCAAGAAGAATTAAAGGAAGTACGACAAGAATTGGAGACGACACAAGAGAAACTAAGAGATCAGTTGAAAGAAGAAGTACAAAAGGAAGTAGAGAAGATGAGACAGAAGTACGAGAACACTAGACCGGCTAGTGAAGTGAAGTCCGAAGACACTGCGAAAACGATTAGAATTAAACCACCGACTTTCGACGGAAAAGTTTGCTGGTCTGTATACAAACGACAGTTCGAGGCAGCGGCAGAAGCAAACAACTGGAACGATTTTGAGAAAGCAACGGCGCTGGTCATAGCTCTGCGAGGAGAAGCATTGGATGTCCTTCAAGGTATTCCAGAGCGCCAACAACGAGACTTCTCTGCGCTGCTAGAGCGACTTGAAATGAGATATGGCGACAAACATTTACAACAAGTGTACCAAACCCAACTAAAGTGTCGCAATCAGAGGACATCAGAAAATCTACAGGAGTTCGAGGCCGACGTGGAACGTCTAGTTAGATTGGCCTATCCTACCGCTCCGCAGGACTTCGCAGACCAGCTAGCAGTCCAAACATTCGTCGATGGCGTGAGGGACACCGACTTACAGCAAGTTCTCCGTTTGGCCCGCCATAAGACTGCGAGTGACGCACTGGCGCACGCCTTAGAATTCGAAGCTGCAAAACAAGCTTCCAAGGGCCACGTGCGTGTACGCCAAACAGCTGTTGAAGACAACGAATACAAGAATGAAGTTACGAGGCTGATCAAAGAATGCGTCGAAACTGTCAAGAGGACTACCATCAACGACAAGAGAGAATCGGCCAAATGTTGGGAATGCGGGAAGGTCGGTCACTTTTCCCGAGACTGTGACAAAAACAAAGGAAGACCAAGGTGCTGGGAATGTGGAAGGCACGGACATTTACGGCGAGACTGCCCGGCCGAAGAACGCCGTGCGGACCGACAGCAGTCGGGAAACTAAGATCAGCCAACTTTGAGGGGCGCAAGTTGGCTTCTCCCCACCAAGCCCCAGCAGAAATCGTCGTTTCCCAACTAAACGGAAGCAAGTCCTTATTCGTCGAAGGTCACATCAACAACAAGAAGGTTAGAATGGTGGTCGATACGGGAGCTTCTAAGACCATAATCCGCCCGAACATCGTTAACGAGTGGAGAATCCGTCCCCTGCAGAGGAAGCTACGTTTGACCACGGTTACCGGAGAAACAGCGCCGATTAGAGGAGAATGCGACATCGAATTGAGATTGGGAGAAGTATGCCTTCGACACAGGGCACTGGTAGCCGATGTCGCCGACGACGTGATCATTGGATTGGATCTTCTTGAACGAAACAAAATTAATCTGGATTTGGGCTCCGGCATTTTACGCATCGGCAAGGAAGAGTTGGTGATGACAAACCCCACCAAAGAGTACGGTCTTCGAAAGGTCATCGTAGCAGAAGACCGATTACTACCTGCTAGATCCGAGGTAGTTCTCAAAATAAACATCGACGGCGAAGGTGCGGATGGTTTGGTGGGGATAGTAGAAGCCAAAAACCCGGATTTGACACAGAAAGCCATACTGATAGGACGAACATTAATTCGAACTGGGACGCCGAACGCATCTGTCAGAGTGGTCAATCTGAAGGACTTCGAGCAAAAAGTGTGTAAAGGAATGGAAATAGGAGTCCTTGAACCCGTGGTGTCCATCCTCCAGTGCGAAGTTGAAGCTGAACCCTCAATGGCAGAGAGCGAACCACTTCCAACCGTTCTTCGAGACTTAGTGCAGCGTTCGGCCACAAACCTTAACAGCGACCAAATTAGAAAATTCGAAGAACTACTCAGCAAGTATCGAAACGTCTTCGCCCTCTCTGACAACGACTTTGGGAGAACGAATCTGACATACCACCGTATAGACACGGGATCAGCTCGTCCTATTAAACAACCATCTAGAAGAGTTCCATGGGCTAAGCAAGAAGAAGTCAACAACCTGGTGAAGAACATGGAAGAACAGGGGGTAATCGAACCATCACAAAGTGCTTGGGCTTCGCCGATAGTGTTGGTTAGGAAGAAGGATGGATCGACCAGGTTCTGCGTTGACTACAGGAAGCTCAACGACGTAACTTTAAAGGACAGCTATCCCTTACCCAGAATCGACGACACCCTTGACAGCTTGGTTGGTGCCAAATGGTTTTCAACGTTAGATTTGAAGAGTGGATACTGGCAAGTGGAACTGGATCCACAAGACAAGCAGAAGACCGCATTCACGACTGGTTACGGGCTGTGGCACTTTAACGTTATGCCATTTGGACTATGTAACGCTCCCGCCACCTTCGAGCGACTTATGGAAAATGTGCTACAAGGGCTCAATTGGAAGGTTTGTCTGGTGTACCTAGACGACGTGATAGTACTGGGAAAGACATTCGAAGACCACCTCCAGAATGTCGAAGAAGTGATCAAGAAGCTTTCAGCAGCCAAGTTGAAACTCAGTCCCAAGAAATGCCATCTGTTTTGTAAGGAGGTGAAATATCTTGGCCACGTTATCACCTCAGAAGGAATAAGAACTGATCCTGACAAGACTGAAGCTGTGAGAAGTTGGCCTGTCCCGAAGAACCAACACGACTTGAGAAGCTTTTTGGGGCTGTGTTCCTATTACCGACGATTCGTAAAGGGATTTGCAGATATAGCTCGACCGCTCCACAAGTTAACAGAGGATGGTGTCCCTTTCCAATGGTCAGAACGATGTCAGCAAGCTTTTGAAACACTGAAGTCTACCCTTTCTCAAGCCCCAATACTGACGTACCCACAGTTCGACACAGACTTCATTGTCGATACGGATGCCAGCAATGTAGGAATTGGTGGTGTACTGTCGCAGATGCAGGAAGGAAAAGAAAAAGTCATTGGCTACTTCAGTAAGGCACTGTCAAAGCCGGAGCGAAACTATTGCGTGACCCGTAGAGAATTGCTGGCAGTCGTCAAAACTCTCGAACATTTCCATAAGTATCTCTACGGACGAAAATTCCTGCTAAGGACAGACCATGCGTCCCTGAAATGGCTGCTGCAATTTAAAAACCCAGAAGGACAACTGGCTCGATGGCTACAGCGGCTACAAGTATACGACTTCAGCATCGAGCATCGTGCTGGAAAACAACATGGTAACGCTGATGCCCTCTCGCGAAGACCATGCTCGAAGAACTGCAAACATTGCATGGCCGCCGAAAAGAAGGAACCAGTCAACTTGGCAAGGATCTGTCAGACGATGGTGGAACCTGAAGAACACTGGCAGAACGAAGACCTGGCGAAAGACCAAGATAACGACGAAGACATTAAACCGATACTGCGGTGGAAAAAGGCAGGAACAGCACGACCTACCTGGGCAGATGTTAGTAGTACGAGTACCATCACGAAGAGCTATTGGGCCTTATGGGATTCACTCATCGTCGAGAATGGGGTACTAAAAAGAGTGTGGGAAAGCCCTGACGGAACTAAAATTCGACATCAAGTAGTTCTCCCGAAGAACAGAGTCAACGAGGTGCTGACAGAAGTCCATGGAGGTGTTGGTGGAGGACACTTCGGAGTAACAAAGACGTTGGAGAAGGTGCGAGAGCGATTCTATTGGCTAAAGTGTAGAAGAGACGTCGAAAATTGGTGTAGGAAGTGCCCAACGTGTGCGTCAGCCAAGGGACCTCAGACTCGAAGCCGAGGGCGAATGAAACAGTACAATGTTGGTGCCCCATTTGAGAGAATAGCTCTGGACGTAGCAGGACCATTCCCAACAACAGCTGCTGGCAATAAGTACATCTTGGTAGTGATGGACTATTTTAGCAAATGGCCCGAAGTGTACGCAATCCCAAATCAAGAAGCTACTACGGTCGCTGGAATGTTGGTCAACCAATGGATCAGCCGGTATGGAGTTCCGATGGAGATCCACTCTGACCAGGGACGGAACTTTGAATCCGCAGTATTCCGGGAAGTCTGTGAGCTGCTAGGAGTACAGAAAACTAGGACCACTCCATTACATCCACAATCTGACGGAATGGTCGAACGGTTTAACGCGACGCTAGAAACCAATTTGAAAATGGTTGTTAACGATCATCAGACAGACTGGGACCAGCATATACCTTTGTTCCTGTTGGCCTATCGAAGTGCGGTTCACGAGACCACCGGCAGAACACCAGCCAGCATTTTATTTGGAAGAGAGCTGAAGTTACCGATGGACATCCGGTTTGGACACCCAGAAGATCGGCGACCTTCAGCTACCGACTACGCACAGCAGCTAGAGGAACGACTCGATACCATCCATAGAGCCGTTCGTAACAAAATCCAAGTAGGGAGTGACCGCATGAAGACCAGGTACGACCGGAGAGCCAACAGCACAGGATTCGGAGAAGGGGACCAGGTGTGGCTTTACAATCCTGTCCGTCGGAAAGGACGCTCACCGAAGCTACAGCGAGCCTGGGAAGGACCTTACACTGTGGTCAGAAGGCTGAATGACGTGGTCTACCGTATTCAGAGAGGACCAAAGGCCAAGATGAAAGTTGTACACTTGGACCGCCTGGCGCCCTACAAAGGTCAAGACATTGATCGGGACGATCAATTCTAAGAAGGGGGCAGTGTTACGAGTACTTGCCAATTAAGTTGGTGTGAACATAATTAATGAACATCTTCCCTGATTACATAAGGAATATTCTCGGCTTTCCTGATACATCTAGAAAACACCAGCAAAGATCAATGGGAAAACAATTGAATTACTAGACGGCTGTAGAATACCCTAGAAAAAGGCTGAGAAGACTATAAAAGCGGACGAGACACTCACACCGAGTTAGTTGACAGTTTACAGTAACAGCTGATGCAAAGCGATCGATAGGCGATACAGGCGAACCATAGAGGCGATAGTGTTCATAGAGAGCGATAAATAGTGTCTACCGGAACGGCGATTAAAAAGTGACTTTTAGTGAAATAAATTGTGCGGACTTGTTCATAACTGTAGTGTAGTCAAATTAATTTTAGTAATTAAATAAACTCGTTGTTTTGTTTTGTTAATTGTGTTTTCTGTGACCGAACACGTCACAATATTTTACTTTTTACTGTATTTACATGAAAGAATTTGGTGTTTTCTAAATTTAATTTATGATTTAACCTAGTACAATGTTCGCTAATTCCTGATTTAACTTCTTTTTTATTGATTGATTTTACATGTTCATTGATCCTAATCTCAAAAGCTCTACCTGTTTGTCCTAGATATACAGCATTACATTCATTACAAAATCATTTATATATGCCATTTTTTCGTTTTATATCTATTTTACATTTATTATTAACTAGTAAGCTTTTTAAATCTTTTTTGTTGCACTCAATGGCTGACATTTCTAATTTTTTAAGAGTATTTTTAAATTTATAACTAACATTTCTTATAAAAGGTAAAGAGCAAAAAGTATTAAGTTTAATTTCATTACTGTTATTATATAACATTTTTGTTACTTTTTTATTCAGCTTATTTTCTAATAATTTGTCACAAAAGCGGACAAAGGCAACAGTGTGGTAATAATAGATAAAAATTCATATACAGAAAAAATATACTCTCTATTAGATGATTCATACATAACTTTGAAAAACGACCCTACTAAAAATTTTCAATTAAAACTTTATAACACACTAAAAAGTGATAATTTTTGGCTTAATGATGGATATTTATTTAAACTGAAAAACATGAATCCCTCAGCTCCTGTCCTATATGGTCTCCCTAAAATCCACAAAAATCAGGTGCCTATGAGACCTGTTGTATCTTACGTCAACGCGCCTTGTTATAAATTGTGTCGCCATGTCAATTCCATTTTATTAAACAATATCAGTTGCCATTCAATATACAGTGTTAAAAATTCGTTGGCTTTTATTAATAAAATCAAAGAACTCGAACTACCTTGTAATTCTATTTTAGTGTCATTTGACGTCACGAGTCTATTTACCTCCATTCATTTACCGAGACTTATAGCAATTTTAAAAGAAAAATTAAATAACAGTCAATTAGGAGAAACGAAAACCAATGATTTAATCTCATTATTAGAACTTTGTCTTAATCAGAACTACTTTCAATTTGATAATAACTTCTTTAAACAGAAAGATGGCCTCCCTATGGGGTCACCTTTGTCACCTGTATTAGCAGAAATATATATGTCAGCATTCGAACAAATTCTATTTAGCAGCGAAAACCCACTTATCAAAAATATTCATTCTTGGAACCGTTATGTTGATGATGTGTTTTGTATCTGGTCAGGCACAAATAGACAACTGGATAGTTTCCTTAATTACCTTAATACTTTAGATAACAACATTAAATTTACAATAGAAAAAGAAATTGACAACAGATTAAACTTCTTGGACCTCAACATAATAAAAAACAATAACAAGCTTAGTTTTAATATCTACCGCAAACCTACAACTACTGATACAACCATTCCTTTCGACTCTAATCATCCCTTAAAAACAAAATTAGCTGCTTACAATTCTTTCATAGAAAGATTAATAAACATACCCCTATCACTTGATAATTTCAACATCGAATTAAATATTATAAAAACAATTGCCATTAACAATGGTTTTAATACTCATATCATTGACAAATTATTAGAAAATAAGCTGAATAAAAAAGTAACAAAAATGTTATATAATAACAGTAATGAAATTAAACTTAATACTTTTTGCTCTTTACCTTTTATAAGAAATGTTAGTTATAAATTTAAAAATACTCTTAAAAAATTAGAAATGTCAGCCATTGAGTGCAACAAAAAAGATTTAAAAAGCTTACTAGTTAATAATAAATGTAAAATAGATATAAAACGAAAAAATGGCATATATAAATGATTTTGTAATTAATGTAATGCTGTATATCTAGGACAAACAGGTAGAGCTTTTGAGATTAGGATCAATGAACATGTAAAATCAATCAATAAAAAAGAAGTTAAATCAGGAATTAGCGAACATTGTACTAGGTTAAATCATAAATTAAATTTAGAAAACACCAAATTCTTTCATGTAAATACAGTAAAAAGTAAAAAATTATCCTTGTATGAATTTTTAGAAATAAATAAGGCCTTAAAAAATTCGGAGAACGTTGTAAATAATCAGTTGGAATTGGGTAGTTACTCATCCCCACTAATTTTAAGTTATCTATAAATTGATGTAACTGATTTTGAATTGTTAGTATATATGTTACTCTTGATAATGGGCTCGTACCCTCGAAACAAATTTGTCGAGTACAAAAATAATAAAGTTGGTGAAATTTTCCATATTGTTTTATTAAATAAAGTTTTTGAAATTTTCATATTTTGGCCATAATATTCCGTGCCGTAGGTATAGCGTGAATAAATAACCCTGTATATTATAACATACGAAGAATTAACGAGGTCACGTTCTGAATGGACTTTATATGTCTACACTTTGATTATTTCGGTAGGTATTAAAGACCAAATAAATATCTTTGACAGAGTTTTGGTATACTTAACGGACTCGTTATTATTGGTGTTTGTGTGTCGTGCATTTATTGGTAGAAATTTCCATTTAGGTTGTATGTAGGTAGGGTGTAATTTATACAGTGACAGAAACTGATTATCCTTAAAGGTACCTACCACTTAGATGACCATCAATGAATACGTAATATTAACATGAACCTGTGGTCTTTGTAACGGTCCATTACGAATGCAAAAGGAAAACTTCGTCGGTAGGTCTATTATTATTATTTACATTTGTAGCTTCTATAGATCAGGAAATTTCATGATCTACTATTAACTAGGTAATTATGTTATTTTAGTTAATATTAGTTTATTTTCCCTTAGAATATTGATCGTTAGTTAGGTACTATTGAATTTCTTCGATCAAAATGTAGAAAACTTTTTTACATAGAACTGTAAGATTATTTATTTGTTTTTCTTGTTTGAAGTGAGTTTAAAAAATATTCAATGCCATTTTTTTTTTCTTATTATTCATTATAATTAGCAAAGGACAAATAATTCCTGCTGTCATTGATTACAAATGCATGAAAATATTTGTAATTTAGATTATCTTACCTGTAAATTGGTTTGTTGTCCCGGTCACGGTACCACAGGACCATGTAGGGCCGATCATCTTTGACCTCTGGTTCAACGTCGCAGGGAAGGGTGGCTCGTTCACCCAGAACAGCACCAACCGATATCCTTTCTGAAAATAATGAGATAAAATTACAACACAGAAATCAACACATAGAATTAATTAATTAACGTTCCACTCTGATTCTGATTCTGATTTGGAATTGTTTATCTACTATACGTATATACATACATAGATACATTAGTTTCTGTGCCAGTGATCAAAGTGAAACTGGAATTTGTAACTAGGTAGAGCTACATAGGAAATAAACATCTGCAAAATGGAGTTTTCGCCAGAACAAGATGATGTGAAGGGGAGTGAGTGAATTGGGTAGGCCTCTACAACTGAACTGCCGTAAACATTAATCTAAATTAGTGGTCGTGTTATAAATTGCAGAAACGCCATTCATTTGTTTGGTTCACAGGTGTCAGTTACGCATTGTTCCTTGTTCAGGTACGTTAACACAGGAATGATGCGGGTTTTCGTGATATAGCTTAACGCAGGCACACGTATAAATACACGGGCCTTAATTGCGCAATTTTACACCAATGAACGCAATTATAAGGGGTGGAAAAAATAATGGATATGTCCCTAATGAACCCAAAGGACAGTCCATTGTTTATTTCAAAATTTAACATTTATTTTGTACTTATTAAGTAAATAGATTTGTTATCAATCGATCTCGGGGACTTAAAGGATCACTATAACTCTCTTAAAGAATCCATAAAATTTCTCCACAATTTTATATTTGCATCAATATTCAACCATAGAAATAGAAAACAATTTTTCGATAAATTGGCGCAATTTAACATTTAAAAATCGATTTGTTAAATGATCAATCTTTGGGATATGTTGATTTAGATACTTAAAAAAGTCAATCAAAGTCTAAAGGGCCCAAGACATAAAAATATTTTTAAAAATAACCATTAATGATTGTTCTTTCTCAACTATATTAGGTAATCATAACAATTTTTTAGGGAAATTCATAAAAAACAATAAAGATACTACTAAAAAATATCGGTCAAGTGCGAGTCGAACTCGCGCACCGAGGGTTCCGTACAAACCTCTATATATGTGATGAAACTAAAAATTTAAGGTTTTCGGAATTTTTCCTTTATATGTGCTATAAAACATTGCTTCATGCCAAATTTCAAGATTCTAAATCGACTGGAAGTACCCTTTAGGTTTTGATTCCCTTCCGAGTAGTTGCGAGTTTGAAAATATGCAGCTTAAATTGCTATTTCTATTGATTGCGTTGACATAGAAGTTTGATTTTGTTACACCTTAAAGGTATTATAGACCTGAGTATTTGATATGAATTTCAATTTAATACCTCTACGCGTTCATGAAGAAAGGAGTAGTAACTTTAAAATTATTAAAAATATTTTTATTATATGATGTAACTAAAAATTTACGGTTTTCGCAATTTTTCCTTTATCTGTGCTATAAGACGTTGCTTCGTACCAAATTTCAAGACTCTGAGTTAACGGGAAGTACCCTGTAGGTTTTGATTCGAAAATTTGCTGTATCTTTTGATTACGTTGGCTTAGAAGTTTGATTTTTTCACAGCTCAAAGGGACAATAGACCTGAGTATTTTATATAAAGTTTAGCTTGATACCTCCACGCGTTCCTGAGAAAAAAGGTCTTCCGCTTTTTCTTTTGAGGTGCGTAACCCTTAAAAGCGTTTAAATCAGTAGTTAAGTTGCCTAAATGCGGTGATTCTGATATAGACCAAACAGGTAGGCCTTTCCTTGAAAGAAAAAAAGAGCATAAAAATAGCTATGACAGAAAACACTCAACATCAACTTATGCCGAACATTTAATAACTAATAACCACAGTTTTAAAGAACATATAAAATTTTGCATTTTGAGAGTACCTAAACGAAAAAAGTTAAACTTGCTAAAAAATTTATGAATAAACAAGTTAAATAAAAAATCAACAACAAATCTCTCTTGCTGGCCATTAATTTATCGTTCTTTTCACTGTGTAATTTTTACCCTTAGCATTTTGGTAAAATTTTAGTACCTATATAGGTCTGTTTGTATTTATTTCTAATTTAGATAATTCTTCCACCTGAAAAAGACACTAACTGTGTGGCGAAATAATTATTGGGGATTACAATAAATTATCCTGCTATCAATTTGGTTAAAAAATTACATCTTGTATAATCATCTATCAATACTATAGAATAATATTGTGAGTCAAATTTCGAAATGAATATTCTCCACCCATGCAAACTTGAGCACGACAATGATTAATGCCCCTAAAGCTGTGAGATTAGGAATGGCTACAGAATTAATTGTGGTAGAGATTCAGCCCTTCCCAAAATTACGTATGTACCTAGTAGAAAGCTGGACTAGATACGAGCCCTGTTTGAACATTTCATAATTGATATTTATGAAGTCTCTTATCATATTCTTTTTAATGCACCTTGTTGTTTCAGCACAGAAATTGATACACACATTTATTTTTTAATTTAATTGCAATAACTACGATAACTGCACGGACAAAAATAATCATGATTTTATTACTTAATGAGTCAAGCAAAATTTTTCTACTGTAGTAAATAATACTAGAATTCTCATAAAATGTACTTGGTGGTATAAAACAATTTTTCATTATTTCTAATAATAATTAGTATTAGAATAATCAAGCTAAATAAGTCTAGACTTTTTTTCTCTAGGTACCTCTGGATTATTTTATCGTGTCGTAAATAAAAAAATACTAGAATGAAAATAGTTTAGTAAAATTAGTCATAAGAACTGTAAAAAAATGTTTTCTTATCAAGTCAATTTTAAAAGAATTCACTCTCAACACCGAACGTAGATTGACTAGACATTTCTATTAATATCATCGTCCATACAATTGACAGATTTTTTAGTCATATTTGCTAGAATTCTAGCAATATTTTCATGATTCATTAAATAGTAAAAGACTGTAAATATGTATTTGTTATTATTGCATTAAAAATTATTCCAGTAGATGTAGTATAAACAACTTATATGACGTTTAGATATGTAAATAAAGTACGTAACTATTGAGAGTACACAATAAAAGTAAACAAGGTCGAAACGTCGTATTATATACAGTTTATTGTTTCTTAAATTTTTGATCGAACAATTTCAATTCAATTGAAAATTGAAAAGTATTTATTCTGGTGTATATTTGGGGGGTAGAACACACTAAAAGAATATTAAAAATCAAATGTAGTATTTTACCATTTTATTTAGGAGATTCTATCTAAATTATTTTTATTTTCAACCGACTTTTAAATTTGTTTCTTTTCGTTTGGAGTTTAAATTTCACGCCCTGAAACATTCAAATAAATAAAATCGTTTCGGAAACATTGAATTTTGTGATCTTGGCGAATTTAATGAAAAATTTCTTAGGATCGGTTTAAGCCGTTTCCCGACATGATTTCGATCAACAGTTTGGAAATATAAACCATCAGAGAAATTCGTCGTCATTTTTGCTGTAGGTGGGAACACGACGAGAGGGGAACGTTCTTCCATCGCAAAAGCGTTATCTGTTTTTTTTTTTTTTTTCAAAGGCAACCAAAGCAATTTCCCTCCCCGGTTCGCAAATGTAAATCGCACAAAACTAATTTAAAACCATGTCGATCATTTGGCGAAAACGACGGAAAACCAATATCGCGCACACGGGCCTCGGACGAACGTTTCAAACGTTTAAATTTATTCCAAAAATCTGCTGGTTAATGATCCGCGTTTGATTTACCTTTGCGATTACGTTATTTCGTCATTTACCGGGACCCAGAGTGAGTGTGCCGCCGACTACTACGGTTCTCTCCCTTCATGTTCAACCCCGTCGACGCCGCCGTTTATGCTGCCTGCCGCCCCGTCTGCTTCACGCTGGCTGTTGCCTACATTTGTAGGTCGTAAGCGTGTTCGACGGAACGAAATCGAAATTGGATTCTCAGCCCATTTGCGCCCACTGCGATTTGTCTACTCATTTGCCTGCATCCGTACGTTTCAATTAAAATTTGTCTGTAGGAAAGGGAGGAAGGGGTGAACACAGAGAGAGAAATATGTACCTATTGTATATTGTATTCCGATACCTTCACGTACAACAATAATTTTGTCCAAATACCTTCACTGTCCTATAGGATAGATCATTAGATACTAAACTTTTAATAGCAGTCCTAGCATTAAAAATCGCCTCAACAAACGTACCAGTTTTTTTGTATTCATCCAGAAAACTTTAATTTACCGTATTGTCCCAATGAGATTGCAGCAAAGAATTTTATTCTTAAAAAAAAAAAATGTGGTAAATATTAGATTCCTACTAATTCTTTTGTCGTATCGAACGTTAAACGTTTTGTAAAAGAGAAGTTAATTGTTAAACCGGAACAACTGCTACTGTTAACCTTTACAAAAAGTTTTCTATACGTTAAACCATGTAGGTACGTCAGCGATCGCTCGATGTATGTGTACGTAACGTATAAAACGGGTCAAAGAGATAATGGTTGCTATTCTATCCTTTCGTCACTTCCTTTGTATCGGCCACATACCCATTCCTTCTAAATCGAACACTGAACATAAAGGGAACATTGGACGACGCTGTTGGGTGTGGAAAATCCCGTCAAAACGTTCAACTTTATTCCCTCTTTATTTTATTTTTTTTGTATTGTATGACCAAAAACTGAAGCAACTTTTCTATTAGGGATTATTTTGAAACAGTTTGAACCGATAAGAATACAGAATTGCTGTTAAGAAGTCATAAAGCGATCTTTTTGCTATAATAAAACCCTAACAAGAAAAAAATATTTTAAAATGTCATGAACCTTGACCTTGAAACGCGCAGAGACTTAACCTGTTCTTGGGCATGACATTTTAAAATACTCGCGCTATTTTCGCTTAACAGTCTGAATTATTACAAAAATCTTAATTGATGCGGTTGCATTGTGTAAACCGTAATTTATATTGCTAATTGATAACTGAAAAGACGTTAGCTAAATATTAAAGTACAACAAAGGTCGGGTTGTGGAAAAGACCGAAGGAAATGTGCTGTAGCACTCGTTTGTCGTAAACACCCCTTTGAAAGTAATTGCAAGCCGCGACGTGTTTTCTTTGTACCTTTATATTGCTTCACTGAGGGATTGGTTCACCCCAACAAAGGCCCCGACGATATTGGAAGGCGATGAACAACTTTTCAATTTACGTACTTATCGCCAATGTCACTGGGCGTTAGAAAATATTTATACAGGGTTTTTCAAGTTGATGGGCTATTAGAAGTATATGAATTAGTAGAAGGAATTCAATTCTGAAACTTGGGCTCATTTGGTTATTGTTTATGCCGCTTCTTTTAAAAATATTTTCAAGTTCGATTTACATCCGGTTATACCGGAATTCGATACCAACTTTGTTATTTTAAATGGAATGGTATGTTTTTCACGCTGAATTCGAATAAAACGTGTAATTCTAAGGTAAGTTTGATAACCAACTTGTACACCTATGACGATCGGTTTCTGAGTTTATTTAATTTATAGAAAAAAAATCGCTACCGCAACCCAAATTATAAAAATCATAACTTCCACAAAATACGACTAAGAGTGTTGAAATTTTTACTAGTAATAGCTGAATATTAGTGCTAACGCCTTGACAAAATTGAATTAAATAATTTATACAGGGCGTTCAAAATAAAATTCTAAAATTGAAAAACTTCAAACACGAATTACCTCGTTTTTTCAAATGGCACCTAATATTTTTTATTTTTTCAGTGGATTCCTTTTTTTATCCTCTTTCCATCCATATGGATACTTCCTATTTTATTTGAAAATTTTGGAATAATTTTGAATTATTACTTAAAATAGGAAGTATCCATATAGATCGAAAGAGGATAAAAAAAGGAATCGAATGAAAAAATAAAAAATAGTAGGTGCCATTTGAAAAAACGAAGTAATTCATGTTTGAAGTTTTTCAATTTTAGAATTTTATTTTGAACGCCCTGTATAAATGATTTAATTCAATTTTGTCCAGGCGTTAGCACTAATATTCAGCTATTACTAGTAAAAATTTCAACACTCTTAGTCGTATTTTGTGGAAGTTATGATATTTTTATAATTTGGGTTGCGGTAGCGATTTTTTTTCTATAAATTAAATTAACTCAGAAACCGATCGTCATAGGTGTACAAGTTGATTATCAAACTTACCTTAGAATTACACGTTTTATTCGAATTCAGCGTAAAAATTATACCATTCCATTTAAAATAACAAAGTTGGTATCGACTTCCGGTATAACCGGATGTAAATCGAACTTGAAAATATTTTTAAAAGAAGCGGCATAAACAATAACCAAATGAGCCCAAGTTTCAGAATTGAATTCCTTCTACTAATTCTTATACTTCTAATAGCCTATTAACTTGAAAACCCCTGTATATATAATCCTGTGTATGTAAATTGCTCATATTACGATAGAGCTGAAGTGAGGTACTTTATAAATTTTTAATGGATTATAATATAATACATGATGTATAAGAAGAACGCTAGATACAAATATATATAATGTATAAAAGTAAAGTCCCACATACATAGGTACATATATATCAAAATGAAAGACAGTCAAATTCCCTAACGAACAAGATTGATTACATCACCAATGACAGTGGTAACCCATCATCATTTGTTTTCCCGTTCCCGTTTGGAAAAAAAACCGACTCTTAATGCATCCCAGAGAAATTAATTTTTTTGTTTCTGGTTTAGTTATTTTGGCCAATTTAGTAATGGTGACTTTAAAAGTATGAGAAAATTCACATTTGTTTGCAGTCCTATATACCTAGCGTTAATTGAAGTCAAAAAGTAAAGACGAACATACTTAAATTATTTAACAACTTTCGGAAGGACGATATGCAAGTTAAATTAAGTTGTGATCGCTAAAATATTAAAAAGGGTATTGAAAATATTATTAATAAAATCATCTACATACCATAACCACAGATTTTATAGGCACTTGTAACATTAATCAAAAGTCTATTTGTTACATTTGATACTTAATTGGGAAAAGAAATTTAAACTGAAATTTCTAAAAACTGTACCGTCATACTACGATAACTCTCAACAAAGACTGACGCGATACAAACAGTAACAATAATGCGTAATTGACGTAAGCTAATTTGGGGACCAATTTAGTGACAACAACAAAATCACCATAGTTTCTTTGGTCGGTTAACTACTGACTATCTATTTTAATTAAAACAATTGAAATAATATTAAATAATCAGAACAATTGAAACAATCACTATTAATCGTATCTAACATTATCAGTTTTCTTAATGTTTTTAAATTACAGAATCAGACCCTTACCATTAAATTAGCTTTGGTAAAAACTCAAGTACGATAACCCTTGACAAAGGCTAACAGTAACAATAATGCGTAACTGACATAAAATAATTTAGAAATGAACTATGAAGATTAATAAACTCACCAGACAGCGTTGATCAACTGAGCATGAAACGGTTACCATGGCGACAGTGTAAACAAAGTGTTTGTAATAATCATAACAAATGAAAAAATGTCTAACAATCATAACAACTGAAATAATCCCTAATAATCATAAATATGAAATAATAACTTATAATTCTACCAATTGAAATTCTTTCTAAAAGACAACTGCATAAAATATGACAAGATAAAATGATTGTATCTTTTTATATTGAGTAACGTAATTGCATAGCGTTATTTCCCAAAACTTTACAAATCACTGATTTAAATTGTTACCTTTAAAATAGTTTTCGAAAAACAGTACACACACCGGGAAATTCATGGGGACACTCAACCACAATAACATTTCAGAAAGACTAACAGTAATCACACTGACATAACTAATTTAGGGACCAATTAGGGATATTAATAAACTCACCAGAAGACTGTTGGTTAAGTGCCAGTACAAACAAATTGTTTACCTATACCTAATAATCATAACAAATGAAGAAAACCCTAAAACGTAATCATAAAAACTGAAATAATCCTTAAAAATCGTAACAATTAAAACAATTTCTAATAATCATAACAATTGAAATTTCCTTTAACAAGCAATTACGTAGAATTTGACAAGATAAAATTCTGGGATTTTTCAATTGTAAAATAGAAATAAGAAATTTTCAAAACTGACTAAGTTGTATTCTTACCCTTAAAATAACTTTTGAAAAACTGTATTCACACCAAGGTGTGAAAGAGAATACCAAGGTTCGAAAACAGTTGACAAACAATAATAGTAACAATAATGCATAACTGACGTGAAGTAATTTAGGGACCATTTAGGGACATTAATTAACTTACTAGAGCATCGTTGGTCAAATCTGTTGAAACTATTAACTAGTTGTTACTAAAGTAACCTTGAAAAAGTGACAGTAGCAATGCAAACAAATTGTTTATAATAATCGTAACAATTGAAACTGTTTGTTACATTCAATTATCGACAAAAAAAACTTTAAAATAACAATTTTAAGAACTTTACCGGTACAGTGGTGGGTGGAAAGCAATGCACAAGGGGTTAGAATAATACGAAATTGACGTATGTATCTATGTGTAGCTAATTAGGGAACTAAATAGGGACATTAATAAACTCACCAGAGGTCTGTTGGTCAACTCTGACTTTAACCAATAATAAATTGTGGTTATAATAGTGACAGTGCAAATAATCAAAACAATTAAAACTTTTCCTAAAGGTACATTCACGTTCTTAATAGTGGAAGTTATCTTCAAATAAGTAATCGTCCGGCATTTTTTGAAATTTCTTATCACTTTTGTTTATAAAATTTACACTATAAGTACTGAAATCAACGAACAGAATTTCTACATCTACAGCACTACAGTTCAGTTTGTGTTTCGTGTTCGCGAGTGAAGGCACGAAGATGAATCGGTCTGCAATCGTCCTGTGGCTATGACCTCCAAATTCATCATGTTTGTGGTAAGTTTTTCCTGTCCTTTTGCTTTAACTTGATACAAATGTTGTTCGCGTGTTTGCTAGAAAAAGCCTTATCTCGAACTATACCTATCTAATGATGTAATGGCGCAAAAAAACCAGGTTGTTTATCAGGATCAGGTTTTATTTTCATACGGAGACAAGAGTTCGTGTAAAAATATGCGAGCGTTTTTTATTCTTTTTGTTATCGAGGCAATAAAATTGTTTACGGCATTTTTTCTCGCAGATGAATGAATTTATATCTTTTATAACGAAATATGTACATACGTAGGTATCTATTTTAAGAAATAAAAGACATTGTTTTACTTTTATTTTGTGGCGTTATTATGGACAAAATTAAAACTGATAGCCTACAGGTGTTCAGTGAAAATGTAATTAAATATTTGTCTATTATTAGGGGATGATAGAGACCATTATTTAACTTCCTTTAACTTCGTTATTATTCTACTTTCATACCACACTGAACACAGAAAAACAACCCCTTGTTACGTAGGTGCGATTAACCCATTATAAGTTATGTTTCTTTCATTTAATTTTTGTTGTTGAACCCCAAAGGAATTTGTTATTACTGTTGTAGTAAATTATACAAACTTGCTGTTTACAAATTAATCACCTGTTAAAAAGGCATTAGGGATGGTGTATATGGTATAGTGGTAGGACGCTATTAAAATACAATTAGGTAGTTGCTTTAGGTACTACGTAGTTCACCTGATTGTAGCTAACTTAACTTTAATTCTTCAGGGGTTGTTTGTACGTATCTACTAAAAAGAACATCATAATATTTTATAAGGCCAGACACAATGTGTAATTGCTTACTGTATTATTATGGTACAAAAATGTCAAGGGTATTCCTAAAAGGGTCCTGATGCTATCATAAGCTTGAAACGATTTTATATTGGTAAATAAATTATTGGTTAATTTTATCTGTACGTACAAATTCCTTATTCGTTTTCGTTTCATCCCCCCTCGCTCCGGATCCATTTCAGTAATTATAGTGAAATTTTTATGATTTATGACTCACAAAACTTTTCTGATTAGGTACAACTAAAAAAAAAAAAGGGAAAAGGAAATAGAATTATTGATCAGTAACGAAGTAAGTAATTTTCGGGTTGTTTTTGTCGACGTAAATTACCCTTTAATTTAGGAAACTATCAATAACTAAGGATGCTTGTATTTCTTAACAGTTTTATGGTAATTGTTGTTTTTATACTTTTTAACAATTCTTTTATTATGTATTTTGAGAAAATTAGAAGAATTTTTATTTATTTTTTCTCTCATTGTTTTATTTCTATTTTTAACATTTTTTGTATTTTTAAATTACCCTCTGGAAAATTGTCCTAATTGTCTCTATATTAAAAAATTATTATAAACCAGGGGAATATAATTTATTAATTTTCGATTTTTCAGAACACCCCCATTTACATAAATTTTGAGAAATTGTTGGTCATTGTAATTTTGGAAAATATCAAAAACCAAAGTAACTTTTATTCATCATACTTTCATTGTTATATTTCTATTCTTAACAATCTTTCCCGATTTTGCAAACCACCCCGTTGATATGAATTCAGGGAAATGTTTAAAATTATTCCCAATTGCCCCTTATTTTGGAAATTACAAGAAAGCAGATTCTTAAGCTTTTCCTTGTTCTATTTCTATCCCTAACAGATTTTATCGATTTTCCTATCCAGTAGTAAATTCTGGGAAATTTTAAGATTTACCCTTAACTGACTTTAATTTTAGGAATTATTAAAAAACCAAAGGAAATTACATTTATTAACTACTTGATCTTTCTTCTTCTATAATATTTAAGAGTATTTTTAGATTTTACAAACTGCCCTCTTTTATATAAATCCTGTAAAATTGTTAGTCATCGTTACCTGTTCTTAATTTTGGAAATTTAAAAATTTTCTATTTTCCAATCCAACTCCTTTTATATAAATTCTGGGAATCTTTTAGTCACCCTTTATTATTGTTTTATTTCTATTTTCCAAGTCACACCTTTTTATATAAATTTTTTTATGAGTCACCTTAAACTGACCTTAATTTTGGAAATAACAAACCAAACGTTACCTTTTTGATCGTGCCTTTTCTATATTTGATTTTATAAACTACCCCCCTTTTACATAAATTCTGTAAAATTGTTAGAGCCATGGCTCCCTGTCCTCAAATTATAGGAAACCTAAGAAACTTTTATTTATTAGCCATTTTATTCCTTTGTAAATTTCTTTTCGATTTTTTAAGCCACCCTCCTGTACATAAATTCTTAGAAATTGTTAGCAACCCTTAATTGTTCCCAATTTTGCAAATCATTAAACATTAAAGGAACCTGTTTATTAAATTTTTAATCGTTATCTTTCCATATAAACTTAACAGTACTTACCAATTTTCCAAACCACCCCGTGTCCAGACTTTTCTTACAACAATTTAATACAATTTCTAAGAAATGATTACAGTCACCGGTTATGCACGTGAACCTTTCAAATAAGCTAATAATTAAACGCCCTTAATTACTTGTGTGTATGTAGGTATTTTTTATTTTTCTAAGCGGCAGATTCCGAGAGAGAGATTTCGAAGGTGTTGCCACCCCCGCAATGTGACGTGATCTAAATCGCAATAATAATTTAAGGAGAGTCTTTTCCGACATGAAAATAATTAAGCGTGCAAATAGATCATTAGCGGCCACGTCACGGTCCAAAGTACTTATTTTACGTTTATAACCTTTTTTTTATTCTTCAACCACAGTTAAGAAATTTTCAACACGCAAACGGTCTTGAATAAAAGGCAAAACAACAAGAAGTACTTACAACCGTTTCTGTATTCGTATTGGCATGTTTTCGTATAAACAGTAAATTGCAGAAACATACCACTGTTATCTATAGACATATTGGGGTGCGATCGAAAACTATTTGGAGAGGAATTAGTCGGCGTATGTGGTAGTATCCATGTATTAACATTGTAACGAGCACAGAATGAATTTCATTACTTTGCACAGAGTACATACATACATACATACACAGATATACCTATAGAGAAATAGAACGTGAATATCATCCCCCTGCGCCGCCCCGTTTTGCTCGGCTTACTATCTTGCAATTAGTTGTGAATACTAGGGCGTAATTTATGAGTGTGTATAACAAGTTTAGGGCAAATTTATAAGCGACTTGTCCGCCCCTCCGCCTCCCCCTCGCCCCACATACCGCTCGCTAATATGCCGCCGCAAACGATACGAAATTTATGCACTTCAAGTGTTGTTATACATATTTACTGACTGAAAGCGGAAACCCTGAATCGAACAACTAACTAATAAAGTAAACTGACGAAAGTAAGTGAGTCGTTAAATAGCGTGGCAGCAGCATCACTAATAACTGTATAACTAAAAGGGAGATTCCGCCCCATATGTACCTATGAGGGTGTGTATACAAAGTTGCTGAATTTGTGTGAGTGTAAAAGAGATGAAACGGCTTAGCTGCGTCAAATAGGTAAGCAGTTCGCTTTGAAACGAACCTGGTGCTTACATATCAAATTACCTTTGCTGGTATCAGGTACCATTTCACGAGAAACGTCTGAATTGATGTAGGCATATCCTGTGCGACGAATTCACCATTTCCTTCTACCCTCAACTCCTTTAATGGTAATAAACTAGCTGGAATGTATTCTGAAGTATTTTTGTAGGTGCTCAAAAATATCTAGCAATAATAAAATATACGTCCTAGAAGGGGATGGACTTTTTTGAAAATAATGCAAAGCAGTTTTAGTCAGTTTTCTGTAAACAAGTAAGGTTTTAATAAAACATCAAATATGGGCTCTAAAGGGAGTGAAGATACTGCCTTTTAATCCTTCTCTTCTAATGGTTGCTTTTACTCTTTGGTAATTATACAGTCGTGTGTTAGAAGATTGAAGACATGAGATAGAAGACAGTAGGCGAAGGATGTCCATAAAATTCTTATGCTCCTTGGCCCTACTACTGAAGGGTGTGTCGATTTGTCCATTGTACCAATTCTTGTTGTAATCTCCTAATTATAATTTTAATTCTTGATCAGTTCTATGTTTTGAAGAACAGATGATCTACTTGGTAGCCTTTCAAGATCTATTTAAGTTTAATCCCCAATTTTATTGATGATTTTAGGGGATGTATCTATTTCTGGATTTTTGGAATAATTTCCCTGGGTCACGAAAGTTTTTCATAGCCTCAAATGAAGTATTTTTTTTTTATTAAATCTATTTTGTCTTGAAAATCTGCCAAAGTGTATTGAGGTTACTTTAACTGGTTATTTGAAAAGATTCTGATGATGTTGTGGCGGATAACGCCACATTCTTCAGCTTCCAACCAAAAGCAATAATTGTATATTTCTATGGGTAGCTTTTTGTATATATATTTTAAATATGAATTCTTTTGTATTATATTTCTGTGTTCAGTTCAATTTATGTAAATATTCTTCAAATTTCTCTTCTTGATAACAATGCAGATGCTCTATAAACATTCCTTTCTTTTGTAAATATTTCTATTGTATCCGGTCTATCTATTCAAATAACTTTATTACTGTACTTTCTTATAATCCCTCTAACAGTTCATTCTTCGTATACTAACAGCATGACGTCTGTACTTTTCATTCCTTCTTAATTGCAATTTTACGATGGGTTTCTTCGGTGGTTTGGTACTACAATCTATTTCTTAGTATTTCTTATCTCTGAAAATTTCCAGCCTTGTTACCACCCTATTGGTACCCTACTTTCATCTATCAACTATTAGCTCCTCCTTCATAAGTTTCTAAAAGGATTCTTTTCAAAAACTTCGGGAGTTGGTCCTGAGAGTTCGTCTCCAGCTTTGCTACCTTCGAGCCTTATCCTATTGCACTTCATCGTTTCATTGTTTTCATTCTCGTTTGTTGTCTCATTGTTAAGTTGTTAATATATTGTTGTTGCTGTTTGTTATCTAGTGTTTTATTTAGTGTTTAATTAGCAGCCAAGTCATTAAGGCTAAAACCCAAACAACTAAAATTGGTCTCATCACGAAAAGACCAAAGTGGTGACCCCGACGTGATCTCTCGTGAACATACGCGCAAACATTGTAGTGAAAAAGTTAAACCAAGGATTATAGTGCAACAGTTCAGGTAAACTTTTTTCTTGTTGTTTTGGTAAAAATGGCTAATCCAACCGCGGACGAAGCCCGTATGATAAGTGCGTTAGAAGCGTTACTGGGTACAAAGAACACTCGTGTTACATTGCCACCTTTCAATTATGCCGACCCAGAACTATGGTTCTCACAAGTGGAGTTAGGTTTTGCAAGTGCCGGAATTACTTCGAACGTAAAAAAATTCGAGATAGTAGCACAATGTCTCGAATCGCGAGTGGCATCAGAAGTGCGCGATTTAGTAGTAGCGGCGCCAACTGACGGTTCTTATGAGCTCTTAAAAACGGAGTTGATAAAAAGACTCAGCGCTTCCCAGGAAGAGAAGACGAAGCGATTCCTGGAAAACGAAGAGTTGGGTGACCGGAAGCCGTCGCAATTCTTGCGGCACCTGAAAGGCCTGGCGGGTTCAGCAGCTCCTGACAGCATTATTCGAGCTATATGGTTCAACCGACTGCCAAACAGTATCCAGCCCATCCTGGCAGCACAAAACAACAGCTCTCTGGAGGATCTGGCCGACCTAGCAGATAAGGTTATGAATTTATCTACAGGGAAGCCAGTAATCACCGCAACAATACCATCAACAAGTGCGTCGTGTATACCCGAAATGCTCGCAGAACAACTACGCCAAATCCGTTTGGAAATGAGTTCCGCTCTCCAGACAGAAGTTGCAAAGTTTCGCGCAGAACTTTCGGAAGTGCGAGCCAACAAATTCCAAACGAACTCTCTACGGGCGCGCGAACGCGAACGGTCATATTCTCGTGGACGGTCATATTCTCGCGGCCGGTCGAACTCTCGCGGACGGTACGCAGGCGACGGTATCTGTTGGTACCACGAGCGATTTGGGCCAAAGGCTAAAAAGTGCACTCGGCCATGTCAATTCGCGAGTGCGGAAAACTCCAGGGCCAGTCGTTGATGGCGGCAGACGACCCAAGGCCCACAGCTTCCCGCCGTATCCTGATTCGAGACCGCAATACCAACAGCCTCTTTTTGGTAGACACCGGCGCCGATTTATGCGTTTTTCCACTGTCCTACTGTCAACAGCCCCGAGAAAGGAGCACCTATCAACTTTCCGCGGCTAACGGGACTCCCATCGCGACATACGGCACGATAACTAGAACGCTGAACCTTGGACTCAGACGGGACTTCACCTGGAGGTTCGTAGTCGCGGACGTTAGCAGGCCTATCCTCGGGATTGATTTCCTCGCACACTTCAACCTATTAGTGGACGCGAGGAATGGTAGACTCGTCGATGGCACGTCTAAGATCTCCGCACCTGGCCAACCTGCCGACCGTGATGTACCAACGGTCAAGATCATAACCGGAACATCGCCATATCTTGACCTCCTCGCGAACTTCCCCGACATCGTGCGCCCAGACGGAACCTCATCGGTAAAACACCGAACGCAACACCATATCCAGACCACACCAGGACCTCCTGTCGCTCACAAGCCCCGAAGATTGGCTCCAGACCGCCTGCAAGCTGCGAAAAGGGAATTCGACGCGATGCTGAAATTAGGGACTGCCAGACCATCGAACAGCTGCTGGTCGTCACCGCTACACATGGTCCCTAAGGAAGGCGACGAATGGCGTCCATGCGGCGACTACAGAGGGCTCAATGCACGCACCGTACCAGATCGTTATCCAGTCCGGCATATTCACGATTTCTCCCAGACGCTGGCTGGAAAAACAGTATTTTCCACCATTGATCTGGTAAAAGCCTACCACCAGATCCCGGTCGCCGCAGAGGACATCTGTAAAACAGCGATAGCAACGCCTTTTGGTTTGTTCGAGTTCCCCTTTATGTCGTTCGGTCTACGAAACGCAGCGCAGACATTCCAGCGCTTCATCGACGAAGTACTGCGTGGGCTGGATTTCTGCTACGCGTATATCGACGACATACTGGTGGCCTCAACAACACCGGAGGAGCACATTGACCATCTGACAACCCTTTTCCGCCGTTTGCAGGACTATGGCGTCGTCATCAACCCGGCAAAATGCAAATTTGGTCAATCCGAGGTAAAATTCCTGGGATATCTCGTCACCGGCACAGGAACAGCACCACTCCAAGAAAAAATCGACGCCATTACATCTCTCCCACGGCCAACTACCGTCAGAGAACTTCGGCAGTTCTTGGGGATGGTTAATTTCTATAGGAGATTTATCCCGAAGGCTGCAAGTTTCCAGGCGCCCCTCAACGAACTTCTCAAAGGCGACGTTAAAGGCAAGGTACCACTGACATGGACACCGGAAGCAACCACGGCGTTCGAAGCGACCAAGAACGGATTAGCAAACGCGACACTTCTCGCGCATCCAGTACCCGATGCACCATTGGCGATATTTTGCGATGCGTCAAATTCCGCAATTGGAGCGGTATTACAACAGTACGTCGATGGGTCATGGCAGCCATTATCCTTCTTTTCCCGGAAGCTAAAATCAGCGGAAAGGAAATACGCGGCCTACGACAGGGAACTGCTCGCCATTTACGACGCGGTCAAGCAATTTCGTCATATGGTCGAGGCCCGGACGTTTTCAATATACACCGACCACAAGCCTATCACATACGCGTTCGAGAAGAAGGATGGTATCTGCAGCCCACGCCAATTTCGGTACCTGGACTTTATCGGTCAGTTTTCCACAGACATCCGCCACCTCCCAGGAGAGGACAACGTTGTCGCAGACGCCCTGTCGCGGATTGAAGAGGTCACACTCGCGATCGACATGGAGGAATTAGCCGCGGCACAACGAATGGACCAAGAGTTAGCATCGTTAGAGAGGAACAACAACTCCAACCTGCAACTCAAACTCATAAAGATGCCAGGTACGGACATCTCACTGGTCTGCGACGTTTCGACCTCCACAGCGCGACCCTTCATCCCGTCCAAGTTTCGCCGAGCGGTGTTCAACAAGATCCATGGTCTATCGCATCCAGGTGCCAGAGCATCCGTAAAACTGGTAACCGCACGCTACGTCTGGCCATCGATTAAGAAGGACTGTCGGGAAATGGCCAAGAACTGCCTGGAATGCCAGAAGTCCAAGGTTACGCGCCACGTTTCGACAACCCCAGGGACCTTCCAGGTACCATCAAGTCGTTTCGAGCACGTCCACGTCGACATAGTAGTAATGCCTTATTGCGAAGGCTACCGCTACTTGTTGACGTGCGTGGATCGATTTTCTCGTTGGCCAGAGGCTATTCCAATGGAGGACCAAGAAGCCGCCACGGTTGCCCGAACTTTTTATCGCCACTGGATAGCTCGCTTCGGGACTCCGCTGCGCGTTACGACGGACCAAGGCAGGCAATTCGAGTCGCACCTGTTCAGGGAATTAAACGCTTTGACAGGTACGATTCATTTAAGGACAACAGCCTACCACCCGGAAGCTAACGGCATGGTCGAAAGGCTCCATCGACAGCTAAAGGCCGCAATCAAGTGCCACCAGTCCACAAGATGGATTGAAACCCTCCCGACGGTACTGCTAGGAATACGTTCGGCCTGGAAGGACGATCTGCAGTCCACCGCAGCAGAGATGGTCTATGGCGAACCGATACGACTTCCGGGCGAGTTCTTAGGAAAGGCGACTCCAGAACCTACCACAACGGCTGAGTTCGTCCAAAAACTGCGAGGTCATGTACAGCAGCTGCGTCCCGTGCATGGAACGAGGCATGGTGAGAAGACACCGTTCGTATTCAAGGACCTCGCAACTGCAGCGCAGGTGTTTGTCCGCCACGATGGGCCAAAAGGACCGCTGCAACAGCCGTACGATGGTCCATTTAGAGTGGTCTCACGAGCGGAGAAGACCTTCGTGATAAATGTTCGCGGACAAGACGTCAAGGTTTCTATAAACCGTTTGAAGCCTGCATACGTCGTCGCCGACCTAGACGGCGCCAACAACGAAACAACTGTCTTTGTCCAGCAAACTCCAGCCATTCCAGATGCCCCAACTATACCGGAAGTACCACTCGTTCCGGAACTACCGATTCCGCAGCCGCAAGCTCCCTCACCGCCACCACGAATAACGCGATCAGGACGACGCGTCCGCTTTCCGGATCGGTTGCAAGTTGGGTTATCGTGACTCCATCACTGGAAGGGGGGTACTGTGGCGGATAACGCCACATTCTTCAGCTTCCAACCAAAAGCAATAATTGTATATTTCTATGGGTAGCTTTTTGTATATATATTTTAAATATGAATTCTTTTGTATTATATTTCTGTGTTCAGTTCAATTTATGTAAATATTCTTCAAATTTCTCTTCTTGATAACAATGCAGATGCTCTATAAACATTCCTTTCTTTTGTAAATATTTCTATTGTATCCGGTCTATCTATTCAAATAACTTTATTACTGTACTTTCTTATAATCCCTCTAACAGTTCATTCTTCGTATACTAACAGCATGACGTCTGTACTTTTCATTCCTTCTTAATTGCAATTTTACGATGGGTTTCTTCGGTGGTTTGGTACTACAATCTATTTCTTAGTATTTCTTATCTCTGAAAATTTCCAGCCTTGTTACCACCCTATTGGTACCCTACTTTCATCTATCAACTATTAGCTCCTCCTTCATAAGTTTCTAAAAGGATTCTTTTCAAAAACTTCGGGAGTTGGTCCTGAGAGTTCGTCTCCAGCTTTGCTACCTTCGAGCCTTATCCTATTGCACTTCATCGTTTCATTGTTTTCATTCTCGTTTGTTGTCTCATTGTTAAGTTGTTAATATATTGTTGTTGCTGTTTGTTATCTAGTGTTTTATTTAGTGTTTAATTAGCAGCCAAGTCATTAAGGCTAAAACCCAAACAACTAAAATTGGTCTCATCACGAAAAGACC
Source organism: Agrilus mali (assembly GCA_029378335.1). NCBI lineage: Eukaryota > Metazoa > Arthropoda > Insecta > Coleoptera > Buprestidae > Agrilus > Agrilus mali. The sequence goes on along the minus strand of CM055655.1, from coordinate 1,822,499 downwards.
AAAATGTAATTATTGGGAAAAACTTTTCAATCCAAAAGCCCATTACTTCTGTTTAGTCCATTTCATTTTGTGATCCCTTTTATTTCCTAAAAGATGTACCATCGTACTTTAGGACGTCAAAAACAGAAGAAACGAGACAGTACACGATGAATATCCATAAAATTCTTATGCTCATTTATCCTTTAATTGAAAGGTGTATCGGTTTGTCCATTGTACCAATTCTTGTTGTAATCTCCTAATTATAATTTTAATTCTTGATCAGTTCTATGTTTTGAAGAACAGATGATCTACTTGGTAGCCTTTCAAGATCTATTTAAGTTTAATCCCTCATATTGTTAATGATTATAGGGGATGTATCTATTTCTGGATTTTTGGAATAATTTCCCTGGGTCACGAAAGTTTTTCATAGCCTCAAATGAAGTATTTTCTTTTATTAAATCCAGTTTGTCTTGAAAATCTGCCAAAGTGTATTGAGGTTACTTTAACTGGTTATTTGAAAAGATCCTGATGATGTAATTATTTGGAAAAGTTTATCAATCCAAAAGCCCATTACTTCTGTTTAGTCCATTTCATTTTGTGATCCCTTTTATTTCCTAAAAGATCTACCATCGTATTTTAGGACGTCAAAGACAGAAGAAACGAGACAGTACACGATGAATATCCATAAAATTCTTATGCTCATTTATCCTTTGATTGAAAGGTGTATCGGTTTGTCCATTGTACCAATTCTTGTTGTAATCTCCTAATCATAATTTTAATTCTTGATCAGTTGTATGTTTTGAAGAATAGATGATCTACTTGGTAGCCTTTCAAGATCTATTAAAGTTTAATCCCCGATATTATTGATAATTATAAAGGATGTATCTATTTCTGGATTTTTGGAATAATATCCCTGGGTCACTAAAGTTTTTCATAGCCTCAAATGAAGTATTTTTTTTTATTAAATCCATTTTGTCTTGAAAATCTGCCAAAGTGTATTGAGGTTACTTTAACTGGTTATTTGAAAAGACTCTGATGATGTAATTATTGGGAAAAACTTTTCAATCCAAAAGCCCATTACTTCTGTTTAGTCCATTTCATTTTGTGATCCCTTTTATTTCCTAAAAGATCTACCATCGTACTTTAGGACGTCAAAAACAGAAGAAACGAGACAGTACACGATGAATATCCATAAAATTCTTATGCTCATTTATCCTTTAATTGAAAGGTGTATCGGTTTGTCCATTGTACCAATTCTTGCTGTAATCTCCTAATTATAATTTTAATTCTTGATCAGTTCTATGTTTTGAAGAACAGATGATCTACTTGGTAGCCTTTCAAGATCTATTTAAGTTTAATCCCTCATATTGTTAATGATTATAGGGGATGTATCTATTTCTGGATTTTTGGAATAATTTCCCTGGGTCACGAAAGTTTTTCATAGCCTCAAATGAAGTATTTTTTTTTTATTAAATCTATTTTGTCTTGAAAATATGCCAAAGTGTATTGAGGTTACTTTAACTGGTTATTTGAAAAGACTCTGATGATGTAATTATTTGGAAAAAGTTATCAATCCAAAAGCCCATTTTTTCTGTTTAGTCCATTTCATTTTGTGATCTCTTTAATTTCCTAAAAGTTGTACCATCGTGTGTTAGGACGTTAAAGACAGAAGAAAAGAGACAGTGCACGAAGAATATCCATAAAATTCTTATGCGCATTGATCCTTTGATTGAAAGGTGTATCGGTTTGTCCATTGTACCAATTCTTGCTGTAATCTCCTAATTATAATTTTAATTCTTGGTCAGTTCTATGTTTTGAAGAACAGATGATCTACTTGGTAGCACTTCAAGATCTATTTAAGTTTAATCCCCGATATTATTGATGATTATAGGGGATGTATCTATTTCTGGATTTTTGGAATAATTTCCCTGGGTCACGAAAGTTTTTCATAGCCTCAAATGAAGTATTTTTTTTTTATTAAATCTATTTTGTCTTGAAAATCTGCCAAAGTGTATTGATGTTACTTTAACTGGTTATTTGAAAAGATCCTGATGATGTAATTATTTGGAAAAGTTTATCAATCCAAAAGCCCATTACTTCTGTTTAGTCCATTTCATTTTGTGATCCCTTTTATTTCCTAAAAGATCTACCATCGTATTTTAGGACGTCAAAAACAGAAGAAACGAGACAGTACACGATGAATATCCATAAAATTCTTATGCTCATTTATCCTTTAATTGAAAGGTGTATCGGTTTGTCCATTGTACCAATTCTTGTTGTAATCTCCTAATTATAATTTTAATTCTTGGTCAGTTGTATGTTTTGAAGAACAGATGATCTACTTGGTAGCACTTCAAGATTTATTTAAGTTTGATCCCCGATATTATTGATGATTAAAAGGGGATGTATCTATTTCTGGATTTTTGGAATAATTTCCCTGGGTCACGAAAGTTTTTCATAGCCTCAAATGAAGTTTTTTTTTTTTAAATTAAATCTATTTTGTCTTGAAAATCTGCCAAAGTGTATTGAGGTTACTTTAACTGGTTATTTGAAAAGATTCTGATGATGTAATTTTTTGGGAAAAAATTTTATCAATCCAAAAGCCCATTATTTCTGTTTAGTCCATTTCATTTTGTGACCCTCTTTTATTTCCTAAAAGATCTACCATCGTGTTTTAGGACTTTAAAAAGACAGAAAAAAACGAGACAGTGCACAAATGAATATCCATAAAATTCTTATGCTCATTTATCCTTTGATTGAAAGGTGTATCGGTTTGTCCATTGTACCAATTCTTGTTGTAATCTCCTAATTATAATTTTAATTCTTGGTCAGTTGTATGTTTTGAAGAACAGATGATCTACTTGGTAGCACTTCAAGATTTATTTAAGTTTGATCCCCGATATTATTGATGATTAAAAGGGGATGTATCTATTTCTGGATTTTTGGAATAATTTCCCTGGGTCACGAAAGTTTTTCATAGCCTCAAATGAAGTATTTTTTTTTTATTAAATCTATTTTGTCTTGAAAATCTGCCAAAGTGTATTGAGGTTACTTTAACTGGTTATTTGAAAAGATCCTGATGATGTAATTATTTGGAAAAGTTTATCAATCCAAAAGCCCATTACTTCTGTTTAGTCCATTTCATTTTGTGATCCCTTTTATTTCCTAAAAGATCTACCATCGTATTTTAGGACGTCAAAAACAGAAGAAACGAGACAGTACACGATGAATATCCATAAAATTCTTATGCTCATTTATCCTTTAATTGAAAGGTGTATCGGTTTGTCCATTGTACCAATTCTTGTTGTAATCTCCTAATTATAATTTTAATTCTTGGTCAGTTCTATGTTTTGAAGAACAGATGATCTACTTGGTAGCACTTCAAGATTTATTTAAGTTTGATCCCCGATATTATTGATGATTAAAAGGGGATGTATCTATTTCTGGATTTTTGGAATAATTTCCCTGGGTCACGAAAGTTTTTCATAGCCTCAAATGAAGTATTTTTTTTTTATTAAATCTATTTTGTCTTGAAAATCTGCCAAAGTGTATTGAGGTTACTTTAACTGGTTATTTGAAAAGATCCTGATGATGTAATTATTTGGAAAAGTTTATCAATCCAAAAGCCCATTACTTCTGTTTAGTCCATTTCATTTTGTGATCCCTTTTATTTCCTAAAAGATCTACCATCGTATTTTAGGACGTCAAAAACAGAAGAAACGAGACAGTACACGATGAATATCCATAAAATTCTTATGCTCATTTATCCTTTAATTGAAAGGTGTATCGGTTTGTCCATTGTACCAATTCTTGTTGTAATCTCCTAATTATAATTTTAATTCTTGGTCAGTTCTATGTTTTGAAGAACAGATGATCTACTTGGTAGCACTTCAAGATTTATTTAAGTTTGATCCCCGATATTATTGATAATTATAAAGGATGTATCTATTTCTGGATTTTTGGAATAATTTCCCTGGGTCACGAAAGTTTTTCATAGCCTCAAATGAAGTATTTTTTTTTTATTAAATCTATTTTGTCTTGAAAATCTGCCAAAGTGTATTGAGGTTACTTTAACTGGTTATTTGAAAAGATCCTGATGATGTAATTATTTGGAAAAGTTTATCAATCCAAAAGCCCATTACTTCTGTTTAGTCCATTTCATTTTGTGATCCCTTTTATTTCCTAAAAGATCTACCATCGTATTTTAGGACGTCAAAAACAGAAGAAACGAGACAGTACACGATGAATATCCATAAAATTCTTATGCTCATTTATCCTTTAATTGAAAGGTGTATCGGTTTGTCCATTGTACCAATTCTTGTTGTAATCTCCTAATTATAATTTTAATTCTTGGTCAGTTCTATGTTTTGAAGAACAGATGATCTACTTGGTAGCACTTCAAGATTTATTTAAGTTTGATCCCCGATATTATTGATAATTATAAAGGATGTATCTATTTCTGGATTTTTGGAATAATTTCCCTGGGTCACGAAAGTTTTTCATAGCCTCAAATGAAGTATTTTTTTTTTATTAAATCTATTTTGTCTTGAAAATCTGCCAAAGTGTATTGAGGTTACTTTAACTGGTTATTTGAAAAGATCCTGATGATGTAATTATTTGGAAAAGTTTATCAATCCAAAAGCCCATTACTTCTGTTTAGTCCATTTCATTTTGTGATCCCTTTTATTTCCTAAAAGATCTACCATCGTATTTTAGGACGTCAAAAACAGAAGAAACGAGACAGTACACGATGAATATCCATAAAATTCTTATGCTCATTTATCCTTTAATTGAAAGGTGTATCGGTTTGTCCATTGTACCAATTCTTGTTGTAATCTCCTAATTATAATTTTAATTCTTGGTCAGTTCTATGTTTTGAAGAACAGATGATCTACTTGGTAGCACTTCAAGATTTATTTAAGTTTGATCCCCGATATTATTGATAATTATAAAGGATGTATCTATTTCTGGATTTTTGGAATAATTTCCCTGGGTCACGAAAGTTTTTCATAGCCTCAAATGAAGTATTTTTTTTTTATTAAATCTATTTTGTCTTGAAAATCTGCCAAAGTGTATTGAGGTTACTTTAACTGGTTATTTGAAAAGATCCTGATGATGTAATTATTTGGAAAAGTTTATCAATCCAAAAGCCCATTACTTCTGTTTAGTCCATTTCATTTTGTGATCCCTTTTATTTCCTAAAAGATCTACCATCGTATTTTAGGACGTCAAAAACAGAAGAAACGAGACAGTACACGATGAATATCCATAAAATTCTTATGCTCATTTATCCTTTAATTGAAAGGTGTATCGGTTTGTCCATTGTACCAATTCTTGTTGTAATCTCCTAATTATAATTTTAATTCTTGGTCAGTTCTATGTTTTGAAGAACAGATGATCTACTTGGTAGCACTTCAAGATTTATTTAAGTTTGATCCCCGATATTATTGATAATTATAAAGGATGTATCTATTTCTGGATTTTTGGAATAATTTCCCTGGGTCACGAAAGTTTTTCATAGCCTCAAATGAAGTATTTTTTTTTTATTAAATCTATTTTGTCTTGAAAATCTGCCAAAGTGTATTGAGGTTACTTTAACTGGTTATTTGAAAAGATCCTGATGATGTAATTATTTGGAAAAGTTTATCAATCCAAAAGCCCATTACTTCTGTTTAGTCCATTTCATTTTGTGATCCCTTTTATTTCCTAAAAGATCTACCATCGTATTTTAGGACGTCAAAAACAGAAGAAACGAGACAGTACACGATGAATATCCATAAAATTCTTATGCTCATTTATCCTTTAATTGAAAGGTGTATCGGTTTGTCCATTGTACCAATTCTTTTTGTAATCTCCTAATTATAATTTTAATTCTTGATCAGTTGTATGTTTTGAAGAACAGATGATCTACTTGGTAGCACTTCAAGATCTATTTATGTTTAATCCCCGATATTATTAATGATTATAGGGGATGTATCTATTTCTGGATTTTTGGAATAATATCCCTGGGTCACTAAAGTTTTTCATAGCCTCAAATGAAGTATTTTTTTTTATTAAATCCATTTTGTCTTGAAAATCTGCCAAAGTGTATTGATGTTACTTTAACTGGTTATTTGAAAAGACTCTGATGATGTAATTATTTGGGAAAACTTTTCGTTCAAAAACTCCGCTACCTACCTATGCTTTATTGAATAGCCACTTAGAAATGTTAAAAGTTGAAGTTTCTCCGGAACTAGCAAATAACTGCACCGTGTAATTAAAACTGAACTTTATAAGAAGAAGAAGAAAAGGACTAGAAGAGGAACAAGAACAGCATGTTGTGAGCTTGCGGCAGACCAAGAAACGTAAGGGCTGTGGAAATGTTTGCACACTTGGTAAACTTTACTCTACGTTTCTCGGCCCCTACTTTCCGCAAGATACGAATGAACGAAAATCTTAGCCCTACCTTCCTCAGAAAATAGTTTTCAATGGGCCTTAGTTAGGGTAACTAGGGAAGTTATGTTAATCAAGTCCACGATCCCCTTAGTTGTTGAATTGTAAGTTGGCTAAAATAAGATACTCGAAGAAAGTTCAGCCAGGTGGGGTTTAATTTTGTTAGGACGCCAAAATCACTTAACCGGTTCTGGTTCTAGTTTTTCTACCCCAAAAATCTCGATGCAGCCACTCAAGCGAAAATTGTTTGCTTGATTGAGCTTGCGAATAGAATCTATGTATATTTCACCCCCTTTTTCAAATATTTTGGAACACGATTTAATCTACCTAAAATTATTATTTTTTTTAAATAAAAACGAAACATTTTGTTTCTCTGCTTTTACTGCCACTGATGAGGAAAACAAAAGTTATGTCGACAGTTAATTTAAACGTTTCGTCTGATTGCTCTCGTCGACAACGGAAAAATAAAAATAGTAATGACGTATCTGATGTTTAAAAGAAAGTAAAGCAAAGAACAAATTCGTTCATTAAAGAATTTCTGCTGCTGTTGCAACACGAGTCCGGATGTGCCCTTATATTTCTCCCATTATTGCCGCATACATATATTTATAACTGCGACATTGATGAAAGTCCTTTTGCAATAAATTCCAAACGTCTACATACCATCGCTTATTACGTAATGTGGAGTGACTGACATAGTTCGGAATTTGCAAGCTCTTGATGGAAATAAAGGGAACAAAGGGCGTTCCGTGTAATATCAAATAAGGGAGAAATTAAATACCAACCGTTTCTTAATAGGTACATAGACATAATTATCAATAGTTACAAAATTAAATAATCAATATTAGGTTTTATTTTTACTGAGAAAAATTAAACATTTGACATTTGTTTTATATTTTTCGCTTGCCCGGGGCATTAATAAAATATTGATTAGTTAAATAGACATTTATCCCCACAGGTAAATAAATGTCACTCACGCAGACTTATTTTTTATATTATTTTGTATTTTTGCTCCTAACTTATTGAAGTATTATTGTGCCTTTACAGGCCTAATATAAATAACCTTTTTTTGTGATGTTTTCAAAAGAATATTGTCAATTTGTGAAATATGAGAACTCGAAGAAATGGCTCTTTAGCATTTTATTTTATTTTCAAAATTAGAGCTTCGGGGAACGTCTAGAAATGCTCACAATCGATCTCCGAATGGAAGACAATTTCATCTTAAATTTATTTATTTAAGAATGTATTTACAAATGCCTAATGGATTCTACTTGGATGGATATATTTGAATAATAAATGGCGGAAGAAACGAACGTTAAAGGGGATGATCTTATTGATTTGTGATAGGACCTCATTACTTTCATTTGCTCTTCTTTTGTAAAACATTACTCACCAAATTTTAAATATAAACGCTCATGAGTGCTTCTTGTATCTGTATTTTAGGTCTCAATTTGTTTGTATGTGCACCGTATCCCACAGGAGCAAGTAAGCTGTACAATTAAAGTTTTCCCAGGATCTACGGTGTGTTGTTCGTCTGCTTTATGAATTCGCCAATTAGCAAGTTCGCTCTGCCCTCGTATAATACCCCAACCCCTTCTTATTCCGTCGTGTCACAGTAAGTCCTTATTCATCGAACTTTGGCACTTAACGAAGTTTCCATTTGCCCGGCCATGGACGCAAAACTAATCATTGACAATGGTTCAGTTTACCACGCCGGTTTCTGTTCTCGAATTTTCCGAATATAGTTTACTAAATAAGAAAATTATTGTATCATGACTTCTGATGGAATTATCGGAGACTATCAAAGCTATATGAAACTATAAAGAAATTAATAGACAAATATTTGACTCAGTACATTGTTCCTTTAAATAATAGCGTCTTTTTTTTTATGAATTCTTGAGACATATCATTAGCACGATCTTTAGTAATTTCAGTGATAATATATTTTATGCTCTTTGCACTTAAAAAGTGTCATATAGTGTCCGCAATGAGGGCAGGTCTTATAGATGACGTATACGCTTGCGTCAGGACGTGCCGCCCTTCTAATCGTCGTTGTCAAGGATACCACGAGTAGCTCCGCCTTTCGCAGAGGTCATAACATATTTGGATCTGCCTCTTTGCAGATAATATAATTGTTCTTTGAAGACATTTGTTGTCATTCTGGGTTTCTTTGAATGGGAATTGGCCACTTATTGCAATTAAAAAATAACTGATGAGGACGATATTTTAATATAAAACCATGAAGTGTTCAAAAAATTTTAGACTTAGTTACCTATTAGGACTCCTAAAAGTGAAAAGTGTTTATTAGTCACCAAAAGCCGTAAAAAGGGACAAGTAGTTTTTAAAGTCGATTGCAATAGTTGGAATAACGTCGAAGGAATTCATTCGGCATTATTCCATTGTCCGGAGATCGTCTCGGGGACAATTTTTACCATTCGAACGTGACTTTTCGTTAAAAGCGCATTTCCGTTTAATGCTAAAAGTCGTCCGTGGAGGAGTCGGTGTATTCGTCATTGTCTTGTCCTAGCACGGCTTACAGGATATTCTAACCATGTAGCATCGGGTTTAACTTCGGGTACCGTATTTAAATATGCAAATTTGTCTGAGAAGATAAGCTTTCGTAACATGGTGTAAGACACGATAATCCTTTCGTTCAAACAAGGATATTTTTTGAAGGAGTCTTCGCAGCGTTACACAGATCGGCTTAGGCTACCGGCTTCCGCGTAAAGCGACATGAAAAATGACGCTGTTACTTTATTCACCGTTCTAACCGAAAAAGATGGAATATTAATAAAATTGCAATGATTGTGTGCTACAGTGCCACCCTGTATGTAATAATGTTGCACTGAGGGTATTGTTTTTCGATTTAGTATTAGAGAAAATCGGGTGGTATTTTTCTGTAGTAAGTACGTACAAGGGCTGCCCATAATGGTACGAAGGCGTAAAGGAGATAAGAAAGAACATCAATAACCCATTTTCCTTCAATTGAATTTTTCGATTCGTTCATATCTGTTTTATTTTTCGCATCCATCGCGTTCCCAAGCGGAGCTGCCGATCATTGAAACCGTCTCGTCTCGTCTCTCTGTAATTACCGTCTCTTATAAAGAATGACAGGTAATTAAAAATATCCGACACTCATTGTTAATATATATCCATCTGGATGGAGCGGAATTATTGAATTTCTCTTTAAAATTGAGCCTGACTAAATTCTCTAACGTTATGTCAGATCAATGAGCTGGGTCAAGTGCAGCTCACATATGCTTTTTCTTGATTGTAATGGGACCATTATTAATGTACATACTATTTTCACGAGACGGATTAATATAATGACGAGTTCGCATGGTTATAACCGATTAAATTATCTCATATTGTGTCACAGGAATGAGCTGAGACGAATGCTGCTCACTTAACGCTTTTTCTTGATAGTAACGGGATCATTATTAATGTGCAGCTCATTTTCCCAAGACGGATTAGAATAATACAGAGTTTGCATTATTATAACTGACTAAATCCTCTCACATGATGTCACAGGAGTGAGCTAGGTCAAGTGCAGCTCACATATGCTTTTTTTTATTCTAATGGGACCATTATTAATGTCCATCTCATTTTCTTGAAACAGATTAAAATAATAACGAGTTCGCATTATTATAACTGACTTAATTCTCTCACAATGTGCCACAGAAATGTGCTGGATCTAATGCAGCTCACCTAACGTTTTTTCTTGATTGTAATGGGACCATTATTAATGTCCATCTCATTTTCTTGAAACAGATTAAAATAATAACGAGTTCGCATTATTATAACTGACTTAATTCTCTCACAATGTGCCACAGAAATGTGCTGGATCTAATGCAGCTCACCTAACGTTTTTTCTTGATTGTAATGGGACCATTATTTATGTGCATCTCATTTTCTTGAAACAGATTAAAATAATAACGAGTTCGCATTATTATAACTGACTTAATTCTCTCACAATGTGTCACAGAAATGTGCTGGATCTAATGCAGCTCACCTAACGTTTTTTCTTGATTGTAATGGGACCATTATTAATGTGCATCTCATTTTCTTGAAACAGATTAAAATAATAACGAGTTCGCATTATTATAACTGACTTAATTCTCTCACAATGTGCCACAGAAATGTGCTGGATCTAATGCAGCTCACCTAACGTTTTTTCTTGATTGTAATGGGACCATTATTAATGTGCATCTCATTTTCTTGAAACAGATTAAAATAATAACGAGTTCGCATTATTATAACTGACTTAATTCTCTCACAATGTGCCACAGAAATGTGCTGGATCTAATGCAGCTCACCTAACGTTTTTTCTTGATTGTAATGGGACCATTATTAATGTGCATCTCATTTTCTTGAAACAGATTAAAATAATAACGAGTTCGCATTATTATAACTGACTTAATTCTCTCACAATGTGCCACAGAAATGTGCTGGATCTAATGCAGCTCACCTAACGTTTTTTCTTGATTGTAATGGGACCATTATTAATGTGCATCTCATTTTCTTGAAACAGATTAAAATAATAACGAGTTCGCATTATTATAACTGACTTAATTCTCTCACAATGTGTCACAGAAATGTGCTGGATCTAATGCAGCTCACCTAACGTTTTTTCTTGATTGTAATGGGACCATTATTAATGTGCATCTCATTTTCTTGAAACAGATTAAAATAATAACGAGTTCGCATTATTATAACTGACTTAATTTCTCACATTGTGTCACAGAAATGTGCTGGATCTAATGCAGCTCACCTAACGTTTTTTCTTGATTGTAATGGGACCATTATTAATGTGCATCTCATTTTCTTGAAACAGTTAAAATAATAACGAGTTCGCATTATTATAACTGACTTAATTCTCTCACAATGTGCCACAGAAATGTGCTGGATCTAATGCAGCTCACCTAACGTTTTTTCTTGATTGTAATGGGACCATTATTAATGTGCATCTCATTTTCTTGAAACAGATTAAAATAATAACGAGTTCGCATTATTATAACTGACTTAATTCTCTCACAATGCGTCACAGAAATGTGCTGGATCTAATGCAGCTCACCTAACGTTTTTTCTTGATTGTAATGGGACCATTATTTATGTGCATCTCATTTTCTTGAAACAGATTAAAATAATAACGAGTTCGCATTATTATAACTGACTTAATTCTCTCACAATGTGTCACAGAAATGTGCTGGATCTAATGCAGCTCACCTAACGTTTTTTCTTGATTGTAATGGGACCATTATTAATGTCCATCTCATTTTCTTGAAACAGATTAAAATAATAACGAGTTCGCATTATTATAACTGACTTAATTCTCTCACAATGTGCCACAGAAATGTGCTGGATCTAATGCAGCTCACCTAACGTTTTTTCTTGATTGTAATGGGACCATTATTAATGTGCATCTCATTTTCTTGAAACAGATTAAAATAATAACGAGTTCGCATTATTATAACTGACTTAATTCTCTCACAATGCGTCACAGAAATGTGCTGGATCTAATGCAGCTCACCTAACGTTTTTTCTTGATTGTAATGGGACCATTATTAATGTGCATCTCATTTTCTTGAAACAGATTAAAATAATAACGAGTTCGCATTATTATAACTGACTTAATTCTCTCACAATGTGTCACAGAAATGTGCTGGATCTAATGCAGCTCACCTAACGTTTTTTCTAGATTGTAATGGGACCATTATTAATGTGCATCTCATTTTCTTGAAACAGATTAAAATAATAACGAGTTCGCATTATTATAACTGACTTAGTTCTCTACAATGCGTCACAGAAATGTGCTGGATCTAATGCAGCTCACCTAACGTTTTTTCTAGATTGTAATGGGACCATTATTAATGTGCATCTCATTTTCTTGAAACAGATTAAAATAATAACGAGTTCGCATTATTATAACTGACTTAATTATCTCACAATGTGTCACAGGAATGTGCTGGATCTAATGCAGCTCACCTAACGTTTTTTCTAGATTGTAATGGGACCATTATTAATGTGCATCTCATTTTCTTGAAACAGATTAAAATAATAACGAGTTCGCATTATTATAACTGACTTAGTTCTCTCACAATGCGTCACAGAAATGTGCTGAGTCGAATGCAGCTCACCTAACGTTTTTTCTTGATTGTAATGGGACCATTATTACTGTACATCCTATTTTCCCGAGACGGATTAAAATAATAACGGGATCGCATTATTCGACTGTGCGGATTATTATTAATAGGAAAGAGTGAAATACGTGTGCAATAATAAGCGGATAATGAGCACAAGTGAGAATGACTATTTAGGTATTAAATTAATAAACATGGGCCTAACGAGACTCCAGGTTCATTTGCATGGTTAATTTAATAATCCCACCATCCTGTACACATATATAAGTGCATATATGTACCATTTATGCTACCCGTTGTTCCCGGGACTTTTTACAATTTTAATTGGATTGGATCTAATCACTGCATTGGCACAAATCAGTGTGACATAAAATTAAATTTTTAGACTTATTGAATAGTTTGTTTCTGTTGTAGCGTGAAAATTGCAATTTATAGTTTCCATAAATATGATAACGAAGATTATCTCTTTGTCTGTTACAAATTGAACGAAGTTTGAGTAGAAAAATGAAAGCGTGCTATAGCTACTACAGCTGGCTCCATATTATAGTGGAGAACGTTTTCTGTAGAATTTATTTCTTTGACTCGACTCGACGAGCCCGGCTCGCTCTCCTTTTCTCGTTATACGTATCTTAAGCAACTAGAAACGAACCTAATGGAATTTTCTGTCGGGTTTGGCGAGGATAAAGCAGTTCGTCGCCGTATAACTTTTCAATTTCGAAGGATTTCGCAAACTGCAACAACATGAAACAGTTACGTAATTGCTCATACACCAACTGTATACTCTACATTAGGTACTTTACTCACCGTTGATCTTCATTCATTCACCTTTTTTCTGAACGAGATGCGAAACTGAATGCTACAGAATTTTTGAGGCACATACAGGTTCTTTCGAGCAATTAAAATTTTACAAAATTTCATTTGAAAAGGGATCAGGAGGTCAAAAAGGGAATGTGAAGTCAAAGTCCAGCAGACAAATCGACAAAATCGCCATAAAAATTGTCCTTTTGAATGCCGAAAAAAATATTTTTTTCATGACAAATACCCCGTGAAGTAAGATTCCAGTAGTATTCATTTCGGCATAATAAATTTACTTCTTTTTTGCAACATTATGTCTAAATAAAGATCTATTTGACGACGAGGACTTTTCAACAGGCAATTTTGCTTCGTAACCGTGTGCCATATAAAAGTCGTAGAGACGGTATAAGATTCTTATTTTATTAGGTTGATTTATGAAAGGACCGAGTTCATAAAGTTAAAATGGAAATCTTGTTCTTTTGGCTGCCACGCGGTAGAATAAATATTTTATCATTAACCGAAGCGTATACGTTCGTATCAAAGGCACTTCTTTTCTTTGCTTTTCTCTTTCTTTAAATTCTTCCCTCATTTGGGAAGGACAACGTGACGGAGTGCCACAGAACTGAACATTCAGCTTTTTCTTTTTTTTTTTTATTTCGGAGCCATCTAATAGTCACGTTTAAGGGTTGTTTTCTTTGTCGGCTGCTTACTAAGTCTATCGGTATCAGTAGTTTTATATTCACAATTCGATAGCATCAATCAAATCGCAAAAAGTGTTCAAAACTTTGTACACTTGTTAAGAAAACAAAAAATATAACAACTAAACAACCTCTGGAAGATTTCTCTTGAATTAATTATTAAATTTGAGTGCCGTTAGGTCTAAAATGACAACAATTTTTTAATATTTTTGCTTACTATTTTATCCAATATTTGTATTTTTAGACTCTTTTGTTACACCAGAAATCCGTTTGGCGTGTTAAAATCTTTGAGCTGTCTTCGCCGACGATCAATCGTACAATAGTTGTTGTTTATACGTACAAAAAGGGTAACATTGCTCTTTCCCGTATCGAGTGATTTAGTGAGGGATCGGGTAAACACACGGGACAGTTGACATTGTTGGAATGCTTCTTGAAACGACAGTACACAAAGAGGGATTACAAACGAGGGTGGCTGTTTCGGATTTAATCGACTGAAACTTTTTCCTTGTTTCCGAACACTTACCCACACATAACACATACGACATACCCGCTTTTTTTCGAGGACTGTTGTTCACAAATTTCCATTGCACACAACTACAACTGATTGCAACAAAAAACGAATTCCCTCTTTGATAATAATTAATCGTACATACCTACCTATCACTAATTAAATAAAAATCATATCGTTTTTTCTTGTTCCTGATCCTGTTTCATTATTTTTTACTTTTTCTTTAATAAATAAGGGAGAGAAATTATCTCGATGAGGGCCTTATTGCCACTTCTTGTTTATTAGACGCGGTGTTGCTGTGTGGTTATTTAATCATTTGTAGCAACACTATAGAGCAACGTCGTAATCTTAAAAGATCGGTGGCGACGGACGTAGCGTAAGGGGTGGTTGGCCGGGGGCGGAAGTAGCATCGTCTCTCTCTCTCTCTCACACACACACAGTTAGTGGAAAGCTGTGTGTTATTATCTCCCTGTGCCTTTATGCTGGCCGCGGTCTCCTTTATTTCGGGAAACCATTAGTGATATTGTTTCCAAGTCGTCTTTTTTCTCTCCGGGATAATTAGTTTCACGTAAGGGTGAGAGCACCAGTTGTGGTGTCCCATCTCTCGGGAGAAAAAAGCAGATAAACAGCGGCGTTGATAAACGATTTCCTTCGGGCTGAATGATCACTGTTCGCCAGGAGCAGTTAGGTGAACTTGCGACCTTAATGAAATATTTCCACCTCGCGAAAACATCAATCCCTCTAACGGACGATGGGTAGGTAGGTACCCTTCATTTATCGGGCAGCCAGTTACTGTGAAAGGGCACTTTTAACCAACGTTGACCATTTATTTCTGGTCTTGTGTAGTTGTTCGATTAAATTTTAACCCCCAGGTACGTCCAGAAGAGTTAAAGCGGCCAGTGAATACCCCAACGGCTTTGGTACAGAGATAAAGCGGTTTAAAGTATTCTTACTTTTTTTTTTCAGTCCAGTGTTTTCTTGAATAGCTTTATTCATTTAAAACTCGCTTCTTGCTCTGTGTCAGCAAGTCTTAGATATATTGACGTTCATTTGGTACTCTTTTCTTACTCGTTGTTTGCTTATTAGTTCCCAGGTTCTCCTTGTCCTGAAAGTATCCCCTATTGTCTTACATACCAACCTACGGTTACCTTATTATATTGAGCGGGTCTCAGATATATTGACGTTTATTTATGACTCTTTTCTGACTCGTTGTTTGCTCATAAGTTCTAGGTCTTCCCCCGTCTTGAAAGCATCCTCTATCGCCCCACATACTAACCTACCGTTCCTCGTTATATTAGGCGAGTCTTGGATATATTGACGTTCATTTGGTACTCTTTTCTTACTCGTTGTTTGCTCATTAATTCCCAGATTCTCCTCGTTCTGAAAGTATCCCCTATTGTCTCTATACCAACCTACGGTTACCTTATTATATTAAACGAGTCTTAAATATATTGACGTTTATTTATGACTCTTTTTTGACTCGTTGTTTGCTCATAAGTTCTAGGTCTTTCCTCGTCTTGAAATCATCCCCCATCGCCCCACATACTAACCTACCGTTCCTCGTTATCTTAGGCGAGTCTTGGATATATTGACGTTCATTTGGTACTCGTTTTTTGACTCGTTGTTTGCTCATTAATTCCCAGTTTCTCCTCGTCCTGAAAGTATCCTTTGTTGTCTTACATACCAACCTACGGTTACCTTATTATGTTGAACGAGTCTTAGATATATTGACGTTTATTTATGACTCTTTTCTTACTCGTAGTGTGCTCATAACTTTTAGGTCTTTCCTCGTCTTGAAAGCATCACATCGCCCCACATACTAACCTACCGTTCCTCGTTATCTTAGGCGAGTCTTGGATATATTGACGTTCATTTGGTACTCTTTTCTTACTCGTTGTTTGCTTATTAGTTCCCAGGTTCTCCTTGTCCTGAAAGTATCCCCTATTGTCTTACATACCAACCTACGGTTACCTTATTATATAAAACGAGTCTTAAATATATTGACGTTTATTTTGACTCTTTTTTACTCGTTGTTTGCTCATAAGTTCTAGGTTTTCCTCGTCTTGAAATATCCCCCATCGCCCCACATACTAACCTACCGTTCCTCGTTATCTTAGGCGAGTCTTGGATATATTGACGTTCACTTGGTACTCTTTTCTGACTCGTTGTTGCTCAAAAATTCCCAGTTTTCCTCGCCCTGAAAGTATCCCATATTGTCTTACATACCAACCTACGGTTACCTTATTATATTGAACGAGTCTTAGATCTATTGACGTTATTATGAGTCTTTTCTAACTCGTTGTTTGCTCATAAGTTCTAGGTCTTTCCCCGTCTTGAAAGCATCCCCCATCGCCCCACATACTAACCTACAGTTTCCGTTATTTAGGCGAGTCTTGGATATATTGACGTTATTTGTACTCTTTTCTACTCGTTGATTGCTCATAATTCTAGGTCTTTCCTCGTCTTGAAACATCCCATCGCCCCACATACTAACCTACCGTACCTCGTTATCTTAGGCGAGTCTTGGATATATTGACGTTCATTTGGTACTCTTTTCTGACTCGTTGTTGCTAATAATTCCCAGTTTATCCAGCCCTGAAAGTATCCCCTATTGTCTACATACCAACCTACGGTAACCTTATTATATTAACGAGTCTTAAATATATTGACGTTTATTTATGACTCTTTTCTTACTCGTTGTTGCTCATAACTTTAGGTCTTTCCTCGTCTTGAAAGCATCACATCGCCCCACATACTAACCTACCGTTCTTCGTTATCTTAGGCGAGTCTTGGATATATTGACGTTCATTTGGTACTCTTTTCTGATTCGTTGTTGCTCAATAATTCCCAGTTTTCCTCGCCCTGAAAGTATCCCCTATTGTCTACATACCAACCTACGGTTACCTTATTATTTGAACGAGTCTTAAATATATTGACGTTTATTTATGACTCTTTTCTTACTCGTTGTGTGCTCATAACTTTAAGGTCTTTCCTCGTCTTGAAAGCATCACATCGCCCCACATACTAACCTACCGTTCCTCGTTATCTTAGGCGAGTCTTGGATATATTGACGTTCATTTGGTACTCTTTTCTGACTCGTTGTTGCTCAATAATTCCCAGTTTTCCTCGCCCTGAAAGTATCCCCTATTGTTCACATACCAACCTACGGTTACCTTATTATATTGAACGAGTCTTAGATTATTGACGTTATTTGATCTTTTCTAACTCGTTGTTTGCTCATATTTCTAGTTTTCCCCGTCTTAAAAGATCCCCCATCGCCCCACATACTAACCTACGTTTCTCGTTATCTTGGCGAGTCTTGGATATATTGACGTTATTGTACTCTTTTCTTACTCTTGTTGTCATAATTCCAGGTTTCCTCGTCTGAAAGTATCCCCATTGCCACATACTAACCTACGTTCCTTGTTTATTAATTAATATAATTGAGTTATTTGGTACTCTTTGACTCGTGTTTGCTCCTATGTCCGGTTCTCTCGTCCTAAAAGATCCTCCATTGTCTTACATACTCTGTTTTTATTTGTTGAAAGGTCAGTTTTCTTTATTTGTGACCTTTTCTTATCGTAGTTGCTCATAATTTTAGGTCTTTCCTCGTCTTGAAACATCCATCGCCCCACATACTAACCTACCGTTCCTCGTTATCTTAGGCGAGTCTTGGATATATTGACGTTCATTTGGTACTCTTTTCTGACTCGTTGTTGCTCATAATTCCCAGTTTTCCTCGCCTGAAAGTATCCTTTGTGTCACATACCAACCTACGGTTACCTTATTATTTGAACGAGTCTTAGATTATTGACGTTATTTATGATCTTTTCTTACTCGTGTTGCTCATATTTTAGGTCTTTCCTCGTCTTGAAAGCATCACATCGCCCCACATACTAACCTACCGTTCCTCGTTATCTTAGGCGAGTCTTGGATATATTGACGTTCATTTGGTACTCTTTTCTTACTCGTTGTTTGCTCATTAATTCCCAGGTTCTCCTCGTCCTGAAAGTATCCCCTATTGTCTCACATACCAACCTACGGTTACCTTATTATATTAAACGAGTCTTAAATATATTGACGTTTATTTATGACTCTTTTCTTACTCGTTGTGTGCTCATAACTTTAAGGTCTTTCCTCGTCTTGAAAGCATCACATCGCCCCACATACTAACCTACCGTTCCTCGTTATCTTAGGCGAGTCTTGGATATATTGACGTTCATTTGGTACTCTTTTCTGACTCGTTGATTGCTCAATAATTCCCAGTTTATCCTCGCCCTGAAAGTATCCCCTATTGTGTCACATACCAACCTACGGTTACCTTATTATATTGAACGAGTCTTAGATCTATTGACGTTATATATGAGTCTTTTCTAACTCGTTGTTTGCTCATATGTTCTAGGTCTTTCCCCGTCTTAAAAGCATCCCCCATCGCCCCACATACTAACCTACAGTTTCTCGTTATCTTAGGCGAGTCTTGGATATATTGACGTTCATTGGTACTCTTTTCTTACTCATTGTTTGTTCATTAATTCCCAGGTTCTCCTCGTTCTGAAAGTATCCCCTATTGTCTCACATACTAACCTACGTTACCTTGTTCTATTAAATTAATATCAAAATTGTTGATGTTTATTTGGTACTCCTTTGGGACTCGCTGTTTGCTCCTATGTACTCGGTTCCTGCTCGTCCTAAAAGCATCCTCCATTGTCTTACATACGTGTTCTTGTTGTGTTATATGTGTCGTGAAAGTGTCGACGTTGTTTCTTTATGTTTGGCTGAACCAGAAACTGCATGATAACGCAGACGAGCCTTAAAAGGCAATATCGGAAAATTAAAAATGCGAAGATGTTTCAGGAAAATTAAAAATCTCGCACAACATGGCATTACTTTCATCTAGTAAGAATTCTAAAGGATCTATCTTTAGCCCGTTATAATCCGCAATGGAAGGATTTTAAGGCAGAGAACGGGCACACAGGGCCGGATGTCTTCCTTTCAAATTACTCTTCCGGGCTGTGGGTTTTTAGGAGAAATATTTAAATTTTCACGATTTGCTTTACTCCAATTAAATATCCAACCTGACACGATATGGTTAACAAGTGTTTTCATTTAGTTCAAGATTTTACTATCGTACTGGTCATATTAACAACAGGAAATTTTCTATGAAATTTATGGTTCTAGTGTAAAAGGAGGTCGTAATAAAAATTTGTGAAGGGAAGTAAGAGCATTGGGGTTGTAAGAGAAATTTGCCAGATGTGAGGGTTACCTTTCTGTAAAATCGTTTCCTCTGAATCTGATTGCGGGTGAAATTAGGACGTTAGAGTCAAGTAAGGCGATTATGATGGGCTCAAACTAATTTCGTTAGTCATAAATCGGGATGAGCAACTGGCGAGCATGTTAAATCTCGTCTTTAGTCTTATGTTTCAGTTTATGTTGTAAATTAAACAACTTTGCAAATAATTATCAATTCAAATATTTATTATGTACGTAAAATCGTTTATTGAAACAATTTTCTGTCATTAAAGCTTGCGGAAGTCATATTTAAAGAAAATTATTTTTAAATTGCAACCCCCCGTCGATTAAATTAATTTGAAGCCTTTCTACAGCATTTGCACAGTATTTATTATATGGTATTATACAAGTACGTGCATTTGAAGAATTAATTAAGTTATGTCGCACTTTGTGGACAAATAATTGTGGCATTAGCTCCAATTTTCAAACGGAAACGTTCTTTTTGTAGAAGGAAAAATAATTTTACGAAAGCAGCAGCCATGCCAATGTACCTACCTACGTTTAATTACAGTTTGAATTAATTTTTGCGGTGACTGCAGCCCTTTAAGAAGGAAACAAAAAGGAGAAACAGGGTGAGAAAAGGGGCGAGAGGGGAGGCCCGCGAAAAAAAAAGAGGGAAATTTCAAGAGGCCTTTTCCCTTGTACGCAAACATTGCCAGGATGACGACGACGACGCGACGTCGCGACGCAGCAGTACAGGCTGGAATTTTAACGTTTATTCGTTGGTTAGTTGCGTTGAAATTTTGCATGTAAATGAGTGAAGGCGTTTTCGCAACTAACGAATAGAACACATACATATTCAAAGCAAATTTGCACTAAATTTAGTTTTGCTTTACAAAGCGATGGATTCGGGCATGTATGTTACGTACATACACATTGCATACATACCATATCGTATGTAAATATCTACCTGCGGATTTATAGGCTTTTTAAATGCTCTTTAAAAGGCAATACATTAACCAAAAAAAACTAGAACGGAAACGCCGTCGTGCACCAGAAATGTTGCACTGTCTTTGCAATTTATTAAGGGACGTGAATAAACCAAGCGCCAAATTCGTCTGTAATTAGATTCGTACTCGTTACACATACGTATCTACGCCAGGGTTGTTTTAAAATAAAATAATTGTACCTGCTGTTAGCTACCTAGTTTGGTTGCTGTGGTTGGAAACTTTGGAATGTAAATTTTCTAATAATGAAAGTTCATCGGATTAAGTGTAAAATTTTTTTATTTATTATCACTATCAAGACCAGAAGGCCTTCAGCACGAATATTTTTATTCAAATATTCTTTCTATACTGAGTTTTTATTGAAAACAGCAAGTTCATTGAATTAGAAGTAAATTTCAATTTATCGTCATCCTCATTACTTCAACCACCACCAGAAGGTCTTCAGCACGAAGATTCTTTCCACAAGTACACTTTTGTCTTCAGCATTTATTAAAATCATTAAGTTCGTTGAATTAAACATAAAAAGCTTTGTTTGTTATCATCATCATCATTACCATCACCAGAAGATCTTCAGCACGAAGATTTACACTAAATTTCTCTTCCTGTACTCAGTATTTATTGAAAACAGCAATTTTATAGAAGCAAAATGAGATATCAAATTTATCATCATAACCATTACCACAACCATCACCAGAAGGTCTTCAGCACGAAGATTCTTTCCACAACTACACTTTTGTCTTCAGCATTTATTAAAATCATTAAGTTCGTTGAATTAAACATAAAAAGCTTTGTTTGTTATCATCATCATCATTACCATCACCAGAAGATCTTCAGAACGAAGATTTACACCAAATTTGTCTTCCTGTACTCAGTATTTATTGAAAACGGCAATTTTATAGAAGCTGGGAATCAAATTTATCATATAACATTACCCCAACCATCATCAAGTTTTTACGGTCTTTCACAACTATTCTTTTTTTAGCATTTATTATCCTGGTTTATGAATTTAAATAAAATTTGTTTTTTAAAAATCTAGCCACACAAAATCTTAAACGAAGATTTACACAATTTTCTTTATACTCAGTATTATTGAAAAGGAATTTAAGAAGCAAAAGTGAGAAATAATTAATCATCATATGATTACTTAAACACTACCGACGGTTTTCGCAAGGATTCTTTAAACACGTTTTTGTCTTGAATTTTGAAATCATTAGTTTCGATTACATAAAACATTGTATTTCCCTCCAATACAAAGTTTATTGAGCATAGTAAGAACATCCCCTCGTTAACTAAATACTTTAAATAACTTCAAGTCTCTTTTACGTTTGTACTGTTGTAACGTTTTAAAGTAATTTTAGATATTTTGAAACGCCGCAATTTAAAAGTTCTTTTGGTCTTTTCTGTTAAAAGTAATTAATTTTATTAATTTTTGGTACTAAATCGCAATGCATTTTTGTGTAGATACCCTGGTTTTAATTTTTTCCTTTTATTAATTTGTGGAGAATTTTAGTTTTTTCAAACTCAAATAATTTACTAAACTCCAATTCGAGGAATCCTTTATTTCCCTTTTACTTATAAAAAAACAAAACTTTTAAATTCCCTACAATTTTTGCACGACCTTTAGACTACATACCAAGAAAACAAGAAGAACAAATACAATACTAAAATAATAAAAGTTGAGTTGTATTTTTTGCCTAAGTCCTTAAAGTCCTTGTTGAGTAAAATATTGAAATATGTAGGTAAGTGCCTACACGCGTAATAAAAATTAATTGGCAGTTTAAAGTTTCTGTGTTAATTTTGAACTTCACGTCCTAAACGAGCTGCCCCTGCCAGGTAATTATTTTAGAGTGGTTAATTCTTTATGCCACAGGAGTAACCAGAAAGGTTCTGTGAAATGCACCGTTCATTAGGCAGCAAACGTGCCGTTACGTTAAAGGCAAGAACGAAGTTACTCTACGCATCGTTTCACGTTCTGAAATAGGCCCAAAAAGCTCCCGTCAATCTTTAACCAGATGAAGTGGAAGAGGGAGATTTCTGAAATGAAAAATCTTGGACAAAACATTCACCAATAGATATTAACTAATTCATTATGGCACAATCGGTGGTTATTTCTATAAATTGCTGACCAAGAACTTCTTTTGGTGTCATTTGGCCAATAATGAAGATATTTGCCTGAAATTTTCATTTGAAACTAAAAATGAATGTTATAACGTTATATCGCTTTGTACAGATATAAAAACTTATTGAATGTTTATTGTCGAATTGAAAAGCACAATTCTTACAAGTGGTCGATTTGCTAAAGAAGCTTTTTCTTAAATTACATCATGTGGACAGTGATCCTTTAGATAAAAAGGGAGAAGATGGCTACATCCGTTTTTCCCTCCGATGGGATATAATAAACCTGACGTCGATCCTTTCATTTCTGTGTAAAATGGAGCAGAAATAGTCGCTGCCTCCTTTGTCAGAGAGAATGCGAAGAATAAGAAAGGAAACATGTTTGCAGATATTAAGCGAAATATACCCACCAACATTTTCTGGAACATGTTCAAAGTTTGCATCTTTTTCTCCTCGAGACAAACAACTTTATCGACTAATGTAGTCTCTTCAATCTCCTCATTGATGTGAAGGTAAGAACATCGATGTGTAAAAGCAACATCAAGTGTTCCTTTATTGCTTATGGTCCCAGTAAACAAGTTTCGAAGGTGGAAAACTTGGTAAAAATCTTTTATTCGACAAGATCGAAATGGACGTCTGCAGCTCTTAAAACACTCAATCTTATAAGCGATTTTCCGCCCCATCGCGTCTCAAAAGGGAAGAAGAGAAAGGGAAAAACAGCAGCGGGACTTCGTTAACAATTGAAAGCCCTTTAATATGCTTCCCGACAACAGACGACGACGATGAACTAAAAAGATGATACCTTCGTTCACCTTTATGAGCTCAGAAGTATTTTAGGGATGAAGTTTTTAAATTTCTGAAGAATACTGACAGCACAGAATAACTGGCTTAGATTTATGCTTTGTTTTGGGGTGTTTTTCTGTGGTCCACAGAATGTTTTCCCGGCGTTTCACCGTCCTGTGCTAATGAAATATTGAGCTGAATGAGTTATATCTGCGTCATGACATCAAGAGTTGATCATGACTCAATCCAAATCTACTCACTATCAGCAGTAGAGAGTGGACCACCTGGAATAAAAAAAATGCCGATAAAACTACCACGTAGGTATGTGACATTATCAAGACTTGGTCATGACTCAGTCCAAACTGAATCACCTCAAACAATTCCAGCAACAATAGAGAACGAATTGACTGAATTATGGACGAAATTTTGTCGGTAATACTATAACATACCTGACAATATCAAGAGTTGATCATGACTCAGTCCAAACAGACTCACCACAGAAGATTCCATCACCAGTGGAGAGTAAACCACCTGGATTATGGAAGATTAGATGCCAATAAAACTACCACGTAGGTATGTGACAATATCAAGACTTGGTCATTACTCAGTCCAAACTGAATCACCTCAAACGATTCCAGCAACAATAGAGAGCGAATTGACTGAATTATGGACGAAATTATGTCGGTAATACTATAACATACCTGACAATATCAAGAGTTGATCATGACTCAGTCCAAACAGACTCACCACAGAAGATTCCATCACCAGTGGAGAGTAAACCACCTGGATTATGGAAGATTTGATGCCAATAAAACTACCACGTAGGTATGTGACATTATCAAGACTTGGTCATGACTCAGTCCAAACTGTATCACCTCAAACAATCCCAGCAATAATAGAGAACGAATTGACTGAATTATGGACGAAAATATGTCGGTAATACTATGACATACCTGACAATATCAAGAGCTGATCATGACTCAGTGCAAACCGACTCACTACAGAAGATTCCATCACCAGTGGAGAGTAAACCACCTGGATTATGGAAGATTAGATGCCAATAAAACTACCACGTAGGTATGTGACAATATCAAGACTTGGTCATTACTCAGTCCAAACTGAATCACCTCAAACGATTCCAGCAACAATAGAGAGCGAATTGACTGAATTATGGACGAAATTATGTCGGTAATACTATAACATACCTGACAATATCAAGAGTTGATCATGACTCAGTCCAAACAGACTCACCACAGAAGATTCCATCACCAGTGGAGAGTAAACCACCTGGATTATGGAAGATTAGATGCCAATAAAACTACCACGTAGGTATGTGACAATATCAAGACTTGGTCATTACTCAGTCCAAACTGAATCACCTCAAACGATTCCAGCAACAATAGAGAGCGAATTGACTGAATTATGGACGAAATTATGTCGGTAATACTATAACATACCTGACAATATCAAGAGTTGATCATGACTCAGTCCAAACAGACTCACCACAGAAGATTCCATCACCAGTGGAGAGTAAACCACCTGGATTATGGAAGATTAGATGCCAATAAAACTACCACATATGTATGTGACAATATCAAGGCTTGGTCATTACTCAGTCCAAACTGAATCACCTCAAACGATTCCAGCAACAATAGAGAGCGAATTGACTGAATTATGGACGAAAATATGTCGGTAATACTATGACATGCCTGACAATATCAAGAGTTGATCATGACTCAGTCCAAACAGACTCACCACAGAAGATTCCATCACCAGTGGAGAGTAAACCACCTGGATTATGGAAGATTAGATGCCAATAAAACTACCACATATGTATGTGACAATATCAAGGCTTGGTCATTACTCAGTCCAAACTGAATCACCTCAAACAATTCCAGCAACAATAGAGAGCGAATTGACTGAATTATGGACGAAAATATGTCGGTAATACTATGACATGCCTGACAATATCAAGAGTTGATCATGACTCAATCCAAACCGACTCACCACAGAAGATTCCATAAGCAGTAGAGAGTGGACCACCTGGAATAAGGACAAATAGACGCCGATAAAACTACCACGTAGGTATGTGACAATATCAAGACTTGGTCATAACTCAGTCCAAACTGAATCACCTCAAACGATTCCAGCAACAATAGAGAGCGAATTGACTGAATTATGGACGAAATTATGTCGGTAATACTATAACATACCTGACAATATCAAGAGTTGATCATGACTCAGTCCAAACAGACTCACCACAGAAGATTCCATCACCAGTGGAGAGTAAACCACCTGGATTATGGAAGATTAGATGCCAATAAAACTACCACATATGTATGTGACAATATCAAGGCTTGGTCATTACTCAGTCCAAACTGAATCACCTCAAACGATTCCAGCAACAATAGAGAGCGAATTGACTGAATTATGGACGAAAATATGTCGGTAATACTATGACATGCCTGACAATATCAAGAGTTGATCATGACTCAGTCCAAACAGACTCACCACAGAAGATTCCATCACCAGTGGAGAGTAAACCACCTGGATTATGGAAGATTAGATGCCAATAAAACTACCCCCGTAGGTATGTGACAATATCAAGACTTGGTCATAACTCAGTCCAAACTGAATCACCTCAAACGATTCCAGCAACAATAGAGAGCGAATTGACTGAATTATGGACGAAAATATGTCTGTAATACTATGACATACTTGACAATATCAAGAGTTGATCATGACTCAGTCCAAACCGACTCACCACAGAAGATTCCATCAGCAGTGGAGAGTGGACCTCCTGGATTATGGAAGACTAGATGCCGATAAAACTACCACGTAGGTATGTGACAATATCAAGACTTGGTCATAACTCAGTCCAAACTGAATCACCTCAAACGATTCCAGCAACAATAGAGAGCGAATTGACTGAATTATGGACGAAATTATGTCGGTAATACTATAACATACCTGACAATATCAAGAGTTGATCATGACTCAGTCCAAACCGACTAACCACAGAAGATTCCATCAGCAGTAGAGAGTGGACCACCTGGATTGTGGAAGATTAGATGCCAATAAAACTACCACCTAGGTATGTGACAATATCAAGACTTGGTCATAACTCAGTCCAAACTGAATCACCTCAAACGATTCCAGCAACAATAGAGAGCAAATTGACTGAATTATGGACGAAAATATGTCTGTAATACTATGACATACTTGACAATATCAAGAGTTGATCATGACTCAGTCCAAACCGACTCACCACAGAAAATTCCATCAGCAGTGGAGAGTGGACCTCCTGGATTATGGAAGACTAGATGCCGATAAAACTACCACGTAGGTATGTGACAATATCAAGACTTGGTCATAACTCAGTCCAAACTGAATCACCTCAAACGATTCCAGCAACAATAGAGAGCGAATTGACTGAATTATGGACGAAATTATGTCGGTAATACTATAACATACCTGACAATATCAAGAGTTGATCATGACTCAGTCCAAACCGACTAACCACAGAAGATTCCATCAGCAGTAGAGAGTGGACCACCTGGATTGTGGAAGATTAGATGCCAATAAAACTACCACCTAGGTATGTGACAATATCAAGACTTGGTCATAACTCAGTCCAAACTGAATCACCTCAAACGATTCCAGCAACAATAGAGAGCAAATTGACTGAATTATGGACGAAAATATGTCTGTAATACTATGACATACTTGACAATATCAAGAGTTGATCATGACTCAGTCCAAACCGACTCACCACAGAAGATTTCATCAGCAGTGGAGAGTGGACCTCCTGGATTATGGAAGACTAGATGCCGATAAAACTACCACGTAGGTATGTGACAATATCAAGACTTGGTCATAACTCAGTCCAAACTGAATCACCTCAAACGATTCCAGCAACAATAGAGAGCGAATTGACTGAATTATGGACGAAATTATGTCGGTAATACTATAACATACCTGACAATATCAGGAGTTGATCATGACTCAGTCCAAACCGACTAACCATAGAAGATTCCATCAGCAGTAGAGAGTGGACCACCTGGATTGTGGAAGATTAGATACCAATAAAACTACCACCTAGGTATGTGACAATATCAAGACTTGGTCATAACTCAGTCCAAACTGAATCACCTCAAACGATTCCAGCAACAATAGAGAGCGAATTGACTGAATTATGGACGAAAATACGTCAATAGAGCTATTCTTCTCTATTGCTGATAGGATCTTCTGTGGTGACTCAGATTGGACTGAGTCATAGCCAACTCTTGATATTGTCAAGTATATTATAGTTTGTCGACGTCTACTCTTTTATAAATTAGGCGATTGACTTTTCATTTCTGATGGAATCTTCTTTAGTGACTCGATCTGAATTTAGTCACAATAAATGCTTGATATTCTCAAGCATTTCAAGTCTTTGTTGCTGCTTCTTCCACAATCCACAAGTATTTTTCTCTATGGCTGATGGAATCATCTGTGGTGACTCGGTTTGGACTGAGTTATGACCAATTCGTGACATTTTCAAGTATATTATGGTTTGTCGAGGTGTCCACTTTCATAAACTATGCGATTAACTTAATTTCAGAAGGATTCTTCGTTAGTGATTCGATTTAAGTTAAGTCACAATCAATGCTTCATATTCTCAAACATTTAAAGCCTTAGTTGTAGTTTCTTTCACAATCCTAACTCACAACGTCAGGAGCTGGTCGTGACCAAGTCCAAACCGATTCACCACAGAAGATTTCATCAGCAATAAGGAGAAATACTTGAGGACTGTGATAGGAGCAACAACAAAGGCTTGAAACGTTTGAGAATATCAAGCATTGATTGTGACTCAACTAAAAACGAGTCACTAAGGAAGATTTCATCTGAAATGAAGAGTCAATCGCCTATTCTATGAAAGAGTAGACCTCGACAAACTATGATACACTTGACAATGTCAACAGTTGGCCATAACTCAGTCCAAACCGAGTCACCACAGAAGATTTCATCAGCAATAGAGAAGAATAGGTCTATCGACATATTTTCGTCCATAATTCAGTCAATTCGCTCTCTATTGTTGCTGTAATCGTTTGAGGTGATTCAGTTTGAACTTGGTCATGACCAACTCCTGACGTTGTCAAGTATGTCAGAGTTTTGTCGAGATCTACTCTTTCATACTCCAGGCAAGTGACTCTTCACTGCAGACAGAATCTTCTTTAGTGATTCAGTTCTAAACTTTATGGTAATTTTCGTCTATTGTACCTATAGGAATAGAGAATATTCTTTACATAAGCTTCAGGATACGTTTTGTGTAAATGGGAACGTCAACGATGGGGATAGATAGACAGACAGATAGAGAAGAAGGGGTTGTTTTCGCCAGTTGCCGACAGCTCTCTAACCGCCCACGAATCAGCCACTCAGCCACTGAGTCAGCCAGCTAGCCAGTCAAGCCAACGACGGCGTTGTTGCGGAACAGGAAGGCAATTAGACCAGATTAGAGATCAGTTTTCCACTTATCGGATTCGCATTTGCAGCTTTCTTGTTTTCTCCACGCCGTTCTTACGGAAAGATTAAACGATTGATATCCGAGTTAGGGGTAATTACTTTTAAGTTTCGACGAGTGTGAAGGGGAGAATTAGACGAGGAAAGAACAAAATCGGCAAGAAACTACAAGGGATAAAACCCTTTTCAACACGACCTGGACTACAGGAACTTTAGGGTAATTTGTGTTTAAGGGATAATAAAGAGTTACGAATTTATGTATTTTATTAAAAAGTTTTTGGATTGAAAATGTTAATACGTCAATAATATTGACTACAGTAGGTGCCGTTGCGAATGATGAAAAGTTTTATGTTTGGACGTGTTCCTTTTTTTTCTGGTCGAAGAAAATACGTTTTTATACCGATTGGTTCTTTTGAATTGAATCTCCATTTTCGACCCTTCCAGTTATTCTTAAAGGAACCGACGTCGACAAGAGAGCGCGCTTTTCGTTTGGATTTTACTATCTATCTCTCACCCCCCTTTTTCCTTTCCTCATAACCGTCATAAAAACCGTACACATCCAAACCAATTCCATTCTTCGTATATATTAAACGTTATGATGTGAAGTGTAAATACTTCGACAGCTTTAACAACCCTATTTGTCGGTGTACCCTTCCCTATATTATAGATATACCAACCCCGCCGTGTTTGTCGACTAATCTTCTTGCTTTTGCTCTCTTGAATCCTATTAGGTATGTATGAAGGCGATGGCATTTTGTCGGATTTAATTTTAACAATGTGGGATTTGGGAGCCACGAAGCAATATTGAATTCCTCGAATATTAAGCAAAAACTGATAAAATAGAAAATCGTTCGTGAGCTTGGGTATTCATTAAATCAAATGATCGACACGTTTCTACTCATTACCATTCACAAACGTTCTAACAAAGGACAAATCTACATTAACATCCCTAATGAATTAAAAAAACATCATATAAAGAGAGTAGGTACTGTAACTGAGAATATTATAATATACAATCAGTTTTCAGGAAATGTTTTACATGTCGATAAAAAAATCATTCGTAATGTTTCATCATTACCGCCATCCATAAATAATAATCAGGAACGGCGTAATTTACTCTTGATTACATGTTACGAGTGTTTGTTTCCCGGATGCAGTATGGGACCTTTGCTTTCAAAGGGTCGTAAAAATTTTACGACGACGATTTTACGATTCGTACCTACACCCTGCAAATACCTACGTACCAATCTATCGATGTAAAAACGTATTAATTAGATTTCCATTGGGTAGAGGCAGTTGCTGAAGACCCTCAACTGTGGGGTGTAAGTAGATCGGTTTACGTGTTAATTGCTGGGTCATGACGTGATCTTCACGGCGTAATCTTATTAAATTACATTTAAATGTGTCACGAATGTATCAATTACCAGGAACTATCGATTTTTGAAGTTTGCGAAAATAAATTACAAAAACAAAAAATCTTCACACTGTAGATATTTTTGTGAAAAGCTTTGGTTAATTTAATAGCGATGCATAATTTTGCTTCAAGGTGCTTGTAACTACAAAACTTTCGAATAAACTTCCTATATTATGTAGGTTGTTATGTGTTGTATACAGGGTTTTTCAAGTTGATGGGCTATTAGAAGTATATGAATTAGTAGAAGGAATTCAATTCTGAAACTTGGGCTCATTTGGTTATTGTTTATGCCGCTTCTTTTAAAAATATTTTCAAGTTCGATTTACATCCGGTTATACCGGAAGTCGATACCAACTTTCTTATTTTAAATGGAATGGTATATTTTTCACGCTGAATTCGAATAAAACGTGTAATTCTAAGGTAAGTTTGATAACTAACTTGTACACCTATGACGATCGGTTTCTGAGTTAATTTAATTTATAGAAAAAAAATCGCTACCGCAACCCAAATTATAAAAAATCATAACTTCCACAAAATACGACTTAGAGTGTTGAAATTTTTACTAGTAATAGCTGAATATTAGTGCTAACGCCTTGACAAAATTGAATTAAATAATTTATACAGGGCGTTCAAAATAAAATTCTAAAATTGAAAAACTTCAAACACGAATTACTTCGTTTTTTCAAGTGGCACCTACTATTTTTTATTTTTTCAATCGATTCCTTTTTTTATCCTCTTTTGATCTATATGGATACTTACTATTTTAAGTAATAATTCAAAATTATACCAAAATTTTCAAATAAAATAGGAAGTATCCATATGGATCGAAAGAAGATAAAAAAAGGAATCGATTGAAAAAATAAAAAATAGTAGGTGCCATTTGAAAAAACGAAGTAATTCGTGTTTGAAGTTTTTTAATTTTAGAATTTTATTTTGAACGCCCTGTATAAATTATTTAATTCAATTTTGTCAAGGCGTTAGCACTAATAATCAGCTATTACTAGTAAAAATTTCAACACTCTAAGTCGTAATTTGTGGAAGTTATGATTTTTTATAATTTGTGTTGCGGTAGGGATTTTTTTTCTATAAATTAAATTAACTCAGAAACCGATCGTCATAGGTGTACAAGTTGGTTATCAAACTTACCTTAGAATTACACGTTTTATTCGAATTCAGTGCAAAAAATATACCATTCCATTCAAAATAACAAAGTTGGTATCGACTTGCGGTATAACCGGATGTAAATCGAACTTGAAAATATTTTTAAAAGAAGCGGCATAAACAATAACCAAATGAGCCCAAGTTTCAGAATTGAATTCCTTCTACTAATTCATATACTTCTAATAGCCCATCAACTTGAGAAACCCTGTATATTTCTGGCTTGCCTAAGTAAATATGATACAAATTCAAAATAGTTTACGTATGTTAAATAAATTTTACCTAATTAATGCTAGCTAATATTAATAAGTAGATATTATAACAATTTTAAGCGTTTATATTGGCCAACAAAAGTTTTAATCAAAACCAAATTACAACAGTTATAACATTTAGGAATTCGTAACATGTTCAAAGTTTTAGAATTTGTTTGGTTAATTATCATGCCTCAAAATAGGAAAGTAAATATTATGGATATATTTAGGTTTGTTGATGGAAATGTAGAAAACGAAATTATGAACAACTTTTCAAATAAATAATTAGTCTTGAAAATAAATTAAGATAATTTTTAAATTTAAAAATCTGAAATTGGTTAATTCATCAGATAAAGGCGATAAAAATAAATTTTTCTATTTCAGAGAAGCCTTGAAGATGGCCTTTATGATCGAAGACAAAACGTCGGATTGATATGGTACAAATAAAGGATCTAATTCAACTTCACAGATTTTAAAAATAGGTATGTCTTATTGTTTTTTTATTTTCATTTATTTCTGAAAATGCTATCCACTCCCCCTCACTCATTGATTTATTTTGCGAAAGACAAAAGGGTTCGGGTGTAATTAAACGGAAAACATTTCTGCTCGCCTGGTTACAAGTTCAATTTCGGAAAGGAATATAGTAGATAGGTAGGTAGGTAGGTAAAAGGACATCAAAAGCTCTCTTGTTAGACGAACGTCCTAAGAGCCTTAAAGTGTCCCGATTATTGATATTTATGAACAACTCTGTTTTATTAGGAAAGATGTATGAAGTTGACTCTTAAAATGAGAAAAATGTTCTCCGAAATTGTTTTCTGTCTTCTGGGGCGTAATCGAGATCCTAAAGAGGCCTCTCACACGATCGCATACGTACAACAACCAGACCTTGTTTGTCGCCTGAAAGGATTTTTTTTATATAAGTGTCTATGTATGGTAGATGGAGAAGACCCACTTAAAGTTTAATCAAACGATAAAAATATTCACAGAAGCTTTTGATTAAAATTTGCTGTAAATCTTCGATTTAGCTCAACTAAATTGTGTGGTATTTAAAGACCCTATAGGCTGAGGAAAATTTGATTTAATTAAGTTTTTAGGGGTCTTTTTCAAAACATTTTGGGGTCACTTGTACGACAGATATTCCTCATGACTTATTCAGGACCGGAATTGAATGATTACATTCGCAAATTCTACCGCACCGCATTGTTCGTGACGCATTAGGGATTCTATAACGTATAAATGTTCATTTCCGGAAATAATATGAAATCCGCCCGGTCGTCCTCAAACCAACCAACCACTCCGCGTCCCCTCTTGTTGGCCGCTTTTGCTCGCAACCTACAGCCGCGTCATTTCCTTATCATTATGGGCCTTCTATATTTTAGAGGGTGGGTTCTCACGCTCGCAGGAAATATTTTTCACACAAAGCTTAATCTCATCAATCGCGAAATGCTACACAGACCAGGAAAGGAAACGTAACATGCCCGTTTTATTTCGAAAATATGCTATTTATATCCGTAACGGATATTATACTTACTTGTAGCTTTTTTGTTAGTTGCCACGACTACTGTTGAGCTTTTGTTGGTCGCCGCAGCTGGCGCGGGCAAATATCGACCGTTGCTCAGTGCTCTGGTTAATGTTATGTTGAAGGTGGGGAGAACCGTATTTTGGCAGTCCCCAATGTCTGTAGTACTGACAGATGAGCAAATACGTGTATTTGCTCGCAACCCTAAGAAATTGAGTAGATACCTATCGCCACAGTTTACGAGTGACAGGTAATTACATTAATAAAGTGAAATTCAAACTCCATTCATTATCCAAGCGATTTAAAGAAAAAATTCATACTTTGGTCCTTGTAAATGTAACGTTTTACTAACTCCAGAGAAAGTACAGGCTGAGCTTGCATTTCCACGCCCAAGTGTTCTGAGAGGTCGTAACTCAAAATTTCGACTTATTGGGAATGCAATTCGAGTCTGCAACTGTTCCTGTAACTGTAACAATCAAAGGCAGAAAGTTTGTAGTAGTAAAATCGATAATATTTTTCGTTTCGTCAATTTCAGCTTGCTCCTTTGTAAGTTATGAGGGCCACTGGCTAGAATGTAACGGTGTTCGTATTATTATGGGGGGAAAAACGGAAACGGAACCGGTCGTGAAATCCGTGCACACCGTAAAACAAAATGTATGGCTCAATACTTTAGCGTGCCAGTTGCGTATTAAAATCTAAAAAGCAGGAAACCGCGCGTTATTGCTGGTAACATCTGGCTTAACTCAAGTACCTGCCGGTAAGCAGCCAGCGAGCGAGTGAACGGTTCTGGAAGGGCTGAAAGGGCGCTAGCTGGCTGTGTGGGAGCGGCGGATGTAACGATGAACGGGGTAGATATTATTGGGAAGGGCGCGAGCTTGCAACTCTACGAAAAATTAACGTTCCAAGTTTCAAGAAGGCTTTTGCCACGCTTACTGTTTATTTTCGTTTAAATCATAAAATGAGAATAATTTAATTTTAAGAATTTATTTTTATTTTGCAAGAAAATTTGGTGGCACCCACCTCCAAGGATTATTGCAGGATTCATCGTGACAGCTCCAAAATGTGTTTTTATTAACATCAAAAACCTTTCAAGATTCATATCCTGATTAAAATATTTGTGATGTAACTGATGTTTATACAAACAATATATTCACCCTATTCACCAGCCACGGGAGGGGTAGATAGATTTCTTGGTACCTCAGTTGCGAGGATAATAACGTCACTCCTAATTTCCCAAGTGTTTAAGGGTCCCCTTTTATTCCTTTACCTCAAAATTCAATTTGCATCTTCACCATCAGCGAATTCCATTCCTCTTCTCCTGAGTTCAGTCTCAGCTTGTTCCACGCGACACATCGTCATCTTTAATTTTCCAGGAAATGTTTTTTCCAACAGTGTCCCTTTCTCTCTTGGCGAATTTTGGTAATATACTTACTTTATTAAATAATTCCTGAAGGAATAATAATATTTTCGCAGGTAAACGTAGACCTTTTAGGTACAGTCATGTTCAAATATTTTGTACATAATAAAATAAGAAATCGTGTGGAGGGTTTCATTAAGCCGCAAGATGACAAGTTACCGTTGGCAACATCGAGGATGTTGATGGATGAATTATCCTGTTAAAATTAGTAAGTTGTTGTCAGGATAGCGGGCAATTATTTAAAATGTAAAAGGCGACCGTGTAAAATGTAGGTGGGTAACGTTGTATAACGTTGTCGTCGATTAAGCAACGTTACAACAGCTGTTACTTCACAGTTTAAATTTAAAGCCGTACCTTCATAGTTCCTGACGGTGATGAACAGTTCTGTTCCCAAATTCCACCTCCCTCAAAACCAAGACGAGGAGGAAGACGAGGAGGAGGAGGAGTAAGAGGATTCTCCCCGTTCCCGTACACGACGCTCCTCTTCCTTATTCGTGAAGGCAATTTATTAATGAAGAATGCAAGTAAATAAAGGTACCAGGCGAGGAAATTTACCCTCGCGATGCCTCCATTCTGTCCTGTTATTCGTGATCTATTCTTTACTTATGTACCTACCTACTTATTTAATTTTAATAACCCACATACCTATGCTATCTTTATATTACCGACAGTCACTTAATTTTTGGGAGGAAATTAATAACACGCACGTCATATGTCCAAAATGTGTCACTATATACGTTTTGTGTTCTTGACACCAATCGATTATTATTTATTTATTTATTTATTTTCATTGAACAGACACTATGGTCTTATACAAAATTAGAAAAATATTTATAGATAAACTCCTTCACGGGTATACAAAAAAAAAAAAAAATGAAATTACAATCATAAAATTAATATTAACTAAAAAAAAAAAAACTAAAATTCTTCATTTAAGTAACAAAATGACACATTATAAAAACTCTAGTACTGCCCCTCTGAGGACCTTCTTAAAACTACTCAACGGTACCAAATCAAGTACATCAGGAACACGAATATCCTTATTAACTACATTACATACTCTATTTATAAACGATGAATTAATCAATTTAGAGACACACCGAGTTGTTTCAAATGTATATGAGTCTCTCAATATCCTACTCGGCACTTTAAAATTTATCAAAGATAAGAGTTCGGGGGAGTCAACATAACCATGAATTATCTTATACAGATATAAAAGATCTAAGTAATTATGAAATGATTGCAACGAACAAACTTTCAATTGCAAAGCTAAAGAAGTGTAGTTATGTTCAAAAATTGACATAGGTTGCTCCAACTTAAATGACATAGCTCTAAAAAATTTATGTTGAACAGACTCAATCTTAACAATGTCACACCTCTTAGATGGTACCCAGACAACCGAACAATAAACTAATTGAGAGCGCACAAATGAACAATACAGGGCTACTATCGTCTTAGGATTCGTGAAGCATCTTGACTGCCTCAACAACAAAATCAATATGATGAGAAAAATTTAAACAGGAATCAAGAAACACACCAAGATCCTTAACTACGTCCACCCTGCACAATTCATGATTTACCTTCAAACAATAAGAGTATTTCTTAAATTCTGTTTTGTAAAATGAAATCACACAACACTTGTCCAAACTAAAAGTTAAACCATTACATTTTACCCAGTGATCTAATCAATTGAGATCTGACTGCAGATGAAGGTAATCCTGGGCACAATTTATCACTTTGAAAATTTTTACATCATCTGCGTAAAGCAGAACTCTGGAGTACCTTAATTTATTTATTGACATTAATGTACACTCAGAGGACGTTAATTCGTTCCCGATAGTTTTCTTAAATGGCAACGTCGCGTCTCTTCGGTCTGTATGTTGTCCATAATTTAGGAAACAATAATATTGCGAGCAGAATCGCATCTATTGCTCGATAGTTTCGTGGCTGTTTCAATGTTTACATACTTAATATACAGGGTCTTTCAAGAAGTTGATGGGCTATTTGTATATGAATTAGTAGAATGAATTCAATTCTGAAACTTGGGCTCATTTGGTTATTGTTTATGCCGCTTCTTTTAAAAATATTTTCAATTTCGATTTACATCTGGTTATACCGGAAGTAGATGTTAACTTTCTTATTTTAAATGGAAAAAAATTTTTTTTTACTTTTTCCGATAGAAAATCTGAATTCATGCATATTTTATACGAGGCACTACTCCGAAAATATTGACGGATTTTGAGTTATTTAATTTTTTTCAAAATTTTTGACATCTGCACTTTAACATTTAAAAAACCGTAATTCAATTAATTTTTGAGATTTTGCTTTATAACTCGTAACAATTATTTATAACTATTCACATTATCGAAAAAAATTGTGGTTTTTAACTAAAATGTACGGGGTGTTCAAAATTTGTGGTCAAAGTTGGTCAACTTCAAAGAGGCATAAGTCAATTTTTTAAATAGAATGACCCATTTTTGACTACATGTTCGAATACCTCATTGAATTTGGCGTCTTTTGATATGGGACTATCGTATAACTTTGCTTATACTTTTTGAGAAAATCTACAATTTGAAGTATGTCATTCCATTTAAAATAAGAAAGTTAACATCTACTTCCGATATAACCGGATGTAAAACGAAATTGAAAATATTTGTAAAAGAAGCGGCATAAACAA
Organism: Agrilus mali; assembly: GCA_029378335.1. Classification (NCBI taxonomy): domain Eukaryota; kingdom Metazoa; phylum Arthropoda; class Insecta; order Coleoptera; family Buprestidae; genus Agrilus; species Agrilus mali. The sequence goes on along the minus strand of CM055655.1, from coordinate 1,784,875 downwards.
TAACCAAATGAGCCCAAGTTTCAGAATTGAATTCATTCTACTAATTCATACACTTCTAATAGCCCATCAACTTGAAAGACCCTGTATATTAAGTATGTAAACATTGAAACAGCCACGAAACTAGCGAGCAATAGATGCGATTCTGCTCGCAATATTATTGTTTCCTACATTATCGACAACATACAGACCGAAAAGGCGCGACGTTGTGTATATAGGTATTATTGGAGCTTTGACACCATTCATACACGAGACACGATTTTTTTATGTGGCGCCGGTATCGATCGCCTGTAGAGTTTGTTCATAGCATTATTGTGTGATTTCGACATTATTCTGTTTTGTTTGCAAAAGTTTAACCCATGTATGTACAAATATATTCATCAATTCCTATCCAGTAGAATTCATGTAATCAAATGTATCGAACTATGTTCGGAATTCAATAGCAATGGCAATCGGCGGGTTAAGGTTACAAAAGCTTAGAAACGTCGTCTAGGAATTCACGATAGCATTCCACATCAGAACATGTCGAGATTCTCTACATCTGTCTATATATGAATACAATATAAACGTGCATATATAATGCACCCATAGATATGTACCTATATCTTTATTTTTATTTTAGTTAGATGTCGAAAAGTTTCTCATTAATAATCACAGGAACAATGCAGAAGTAACTAAGCCATTGACAAAGGCGGCCTCTAAAAAGCCAACAAACCATCTAATAATAAAATTACCACCTCCAAAAGAGGGTGTTCTTTTTATCAATATTTCCAGGATGATTGAGCAGACTTTGTCGCTGCTGCAATGTCCTATTAATAAGCCGAAGTCCAAATGGGTTCGGGCACGCGACTGTGTGTGACGAGGTGGTATGTTAAAGTAATTAAGTATTTTTTCTGTGATACTAACAAACAAACAAACACATAAACACACTTATGGTACATACATACAGACTTGTTTGTGGGTGTGTTTAACTTATGTACCTACACCATATATACATGTATGGTGTATGAATCTAGGTAGGGTTAGGGTACCCGCCACCTTTTTTGACCCAATTCTTCGCCGAAATCAGTAGCCAGGTAATATATGTACTATTACTGGTTTTATAAACAAGTTGCGGAACGAAAACAGCAACACCGTAATTAATTATTTTAATTGAGAACATTCATTATTAGAAGCCTGCGGTGGCGAGCGTGAAAGAGGACATTTTTTGTTCTAATAAAAACGGGTCCCCACGCAATAGTGCATTTAAAAACAAACCACCCACCCGACCACTTGCTCGTTCTCTTCCATTTTTAATTTGCATTTAACAAAATTAGACTGATGAAATTTTATCAGACTTTAATTAAAACTAAAATCGACTTTGATGGAGTTTCGTGGGATAATGCCACTCATTCTGCAGATTCAATGTGTTGACATAGCAACAAACAGGGGAAAGCAATTTTACTTGTTTTTTTGTATTAGTTCGCTTGACATCTTTTCAATCGCGGCTAATTTTGGTCTGCAAGGTAATTAATTCTGACTTCAAAAAATCCCATCAGTCAATATATTGGAAATTTATTTATTTATCTACTTTACGTTCGTTTTTTTTTATCCTTCAAAAAAAAAAAAAGGAAGCAGGTGACTGTTAAAGTGCGTATTTACCGAAAATATTTTTTTTTTCTGTTCGATTATTGATTTCAACAAATCTTTATGATTATGTCGTATTATTGGGAGCGGGATCAAGTTAAGTACCTATCGGGTCCTTTTTTCCTCGTGTAACAGTGCCATCAAAATAACTACCTTCCACTGAAATATATATAGATGTATATGTGAGGCACCAGGTGGTCGTGATTGCGGTAAACGTATTCGTTCGATTTATTTTATGGCCCCCCGGACTAATGTTCTGCATGTTTTTTTCCCCCTTTCTCTCGTAAGACAGATGTGATCTTTTTCCCATTTTTCTTTACCAATCCCGTTTGTTATTTCAATTCGATTGTAATCTTCCATAAAATGAAAATGTCATCAGCATGCCGCCGCAAGAGAAAACACAACTCCCTGCCACCCCCTTTCTCTCTCTGTATACGTATGCACACGTACAAAATCGTGTAGTCGAACGTCGGAAGCGAACGTTATATAAGGGAAAGTATCAATCACGAAATTCAAAAAGGATACACTTCGCCTGGCGTTACGATAAATAAATAGAAGATAAAGGAAATGTCGGAACACACACGCTCGCTTTTGACATGTTAGGTACCTATTAGATATATCGATACACACGAAAAAAAATCGCGAAAGGAAAGAATACTGAAGGGTTCAATCTTGGCTAATGCTGCTCATACAAAATTCTTGAATTTTAGTAAAATTAACCTAATCAGAAAAAAAATATTTTGTTTACTGTTTAGTTAATTTAATATTAAATAATTCTTTGTAAAGGGGTGATTTTTTGCCAGGAATTGAAATGTGCTCTTTTACATGAACAAACCTCTGATGAAATCACCCCTAATAATTTCTATTTTAAATCAAAAATAATAACAATTGTTAGGTTGACTAAATTTTAAGAATTCCTCGATAAAAACGGGTTTAACAAAAACTCGAAATTTTGTGGTAAGATTAAAAACGTTGTCCCCTAAATAATTATTTACCAATTTACTTTCAATATCACTTCCAATCCTTCTTAATTCATCCAAAAATAATACAGATTATTGGTTAATTTAATTTTAAATGTTAATTAAATAGAAAGGGTGTTTAAGGGACTTGCCAGGATTGGAAAAATTGTCCTTTACATAATTATCTCTCTAAATAATTAATTTTTATTTCCAACCAACAAGAACAGAGACTGTTTAGTTAATTTAATGATAAATATGTCTCTGTACCTGAAAGGGTGTTTAAAAAGGACCTGATTTTTCTGTCAGGAATAGAAACGTTGTCCTTTACATAAAGAATTAATTTATATCTCGTATCACCCCTAATTATTTATATTTTTAAACAGAAATGGTAGCAACAGTTTAGTTAATTTAATTTTAAGGATTTCTCTACAAGAGAGCATTTTGTAAGGACTGTAAATTTTGTGGTAGGATTACAAACGTTGTTCCCTTAATAATTAATCAATTAATTTTCTATATCACTCCCAATATTTCTTATTTCATACAAAAATAATAGAGACTATTGTTTAATTTATTTTAAATACTAATTAAATAAAAAGGGTGTTTATAGGAACTTGTCAAGATTGGAAAAATTGTCCTTTACATAAATAATTTATTAACCTCTCGTATCTATCTAAATAATTAATTCTATTTCCAACCAACAAGAACAGAGACTGTTTAGTTAATTTAATGATAAATATGTCTCTGTACCTAAAAGGGTGTTTAAAAAGGACCTGATTTTTCAGTCAGAAATAGAAACGTTATATTTTACATTAAGAATTAATTAATATCTCGTATCACCCCTAATTATTTATATTTTTAAACAGAAATGGTAGCAACAGGTAAGTTAATTTACTTTTAAGGATTTCTCTACAAGAAAGCATTTTGTAAGGACTGTAAATTTTGTGGTAGGATTACAAACGTTGTTCCCTTAATAATTAATCAATTAATTTTCTATATCACTCCCAATATTTCTTATTTCATACAAAAATAATAGAGACTATTGGTTAATTTATGTTAAATATTAAATAAATAAAAAGGGTGTTTAAGGGACCTCTCGTATCTATCTAAATAATTAATTCTATTTCCCACTAACAATAACAGAGACTGTTTAATTAATTTAATGATAAATATTTCTCTGTACCTAAAAGGGTGTTTAAAAAGGACCTGATTTTTCAGTCAGAAATAGAAGCGTTATATTTTACATTAAGAATTTATTAATATCTCGTATCACCCCTAATTATTTATATTTTTAAACAGAAATGGTAGCAACAGTTTAGTTAATTTAATTTTAAGGATTTCTCTACAAGAGAGCATTTTGTAAGGACTGTAAATTTTGTGGTAGGATTACAAACGTTGTTCCCTTAATAATTAATCAATTAATTTTCTATATCACTCCCAATATTTCTTATTTCATACAAAAATAATAGAGCCTATTGTTTAATTTATTTTAAATACTAATTAAATAAAAAGGGTGTTTAAGGGACCTCTCGTATCTATCTAAATAATTAATTCTATTTCCCACTAACAATAACAGAGACTGTTTAATTAATTTAATGATAAATATTTCTCTGTACCTAAAAGGGTGTTTAAAAAGGACCTGATTTTTCAGTCAGAAATAGAAGCGTTTATATTTTACATTAAGAATTTATTAATATCTCGTATCACCCCTAATTATTTATATTTTTAAACAGAAATGGTAGCAACAGTTTAGTTAATTTAATTTTAGGATTTCTCTACAAGAAAGCATTTTGTAAGGACTGTAAATTTTTGGTAGGATTACAAACGTTGTTCCCTTAATAATTAATCAATTAATTTTCATATCACTCCCAATATTTCTTATTTCATACAAAAATAATAGAGACTATTGGTTAATTTATGTTAATATTAAATAAATAAAAAGGGTGTTTAAGGGACCTCTCGTATCTATCTAAATAATTAATTCTATTTCCCACTAACAATAACAGAGACTGTTTAATTAATTTAATGATAAATATTTCTCTGTACCTAAAAGGGTGTTTAAAAAGGACCTGATTTTTCAGTCAGAAATAGAAGCGTTATATTTTACATTAAGAATTTATTAATATCTCGTATCACCCCTAATTATTTATATTTTTAAACAGAAATGGTAGCAACAGTTTAGTTAATTTAATTTTAAGGATTTCTCTACAAGAGAGCATTTTGTAAGGACTGTAAATTTTGTGGTAGGATTACAAACGTTGTTCCCTTAATAATTAATCAATTAATTTTCTATATCACTCCCAATATTTCTTATTTCATACAAAAATAATAGAGCCTATTGTTTAATTTATTTTAAATACTAATTAAATAAAAAGGGTGTTTAAGGGACCTCTCGTATCTATCTAAATAATTAATTCTATTTCCCACTAACAATAACAGAGACTGTTTAATTAATTTAATGATAAATATTTCTCTGTACCTAAAAGGGTGTTTAAAAAGGACCTGATTTTTCAGTCAGAAATAGAAGCGTTATATTTTACATTAAGAATTTATTAATATCTCGTATCACCCCTAATTATTTATATTTTTAAACAGAAATGGTAGCAACAGTTTAGTTAATTTAATTTTAAGGATTTCTCTACAGAAAGCATTTTGTAAGGACTGTAAATTTTGTGGTAGGATTACAAACGTTGTTCCCTTAATAATTAATCAATTAATTTTCTATATCACTCCCAATATTTCTTATTTCATACAAAAATAATAGAGACTATGGTTAATTTATGTTAAATATTAAATAAATAAAAAGGGTGTTTAAGGGACCTCTCGTATCTATCTAAATAATTAATTCTATTTCCACTAACAATAACAGAGACTGTTTAATTAATTTAATGATAAATATTTCTCTGTACCTAAAAGGGTGTTTAAAAAGGACCTGATTTTCAGTCAGAAATAGAAGCGTTATATTTTACATTAAGAATTTATTAATATCTCGTATCACCCCTAATTATTTATATTTTTAAACAGAAATGGTAGCAACAGTTTAGTTAATTTAATTTTAAGGATTTCTCTACAAGAAAGCATTTTGTAAGGACTGTAAATTTTGTGGTAGGATTACAAACGTTGTTCCCTTAATAATTAATCCCCCCCCCCCCCCCCCCCCCCCCCCCCCCCCCCCCCCCCCCCCCCCCCCCCCCCCCCCCCCCCCCCCCCCCCCCCCCCCCCCCCCCCCCCCCCCCCCCCCCCCCCCCCCCCCCCCCCCCCCCCCCCCCCCCCCCCCCCCCCCCCCCCCCCCCCCCCCCCCCCCCCCCCCCCCCCCCCCCCCCCCCCCCCCTTTTTTTTTTTTTTTTTTTTTTTTTTTTTTTTTTTTTTTTTTTTTTTTTTTTTTTTTTTTTTTTTTTTTTTTTTTTTTTTTTTTTTTTTTTTTTTTTTTTTTTTTTTTTTTTTTTTTTTTTTTTTTTTTTTTTTTTTTTTTTTTTTTTTTTTTTTTTTTTTTTTTTTTTTTTTTTTTTTTTTTTTTTTTTTTTTTTTTTTTTTTTTTTTTTTTTTTTTTTTTTTTTTTTTTTTTTTTTTTTTTTTTTTTTTTTTTTTTTTTTTTTTTTTTTTTTTTTTTTTTTTTTTTTTTTTTTTTTTTTTTTTTTTTTTTTTTTTTTTTTTTTTTTTTTTTTTTTTTTTTTTTTTTTTTTTTTTTTTTTTTTTTTTTTTTTTTTTTTTTTTTTTTTTTTTTTTTTTTTTTTTTTTTTTTTTTTTTTTTTTTTTTTTTTTTTTTTTTTTTTTTTTTTTTTTTTTTTTTTTTTTTTTTTTTTTTTTTTTTTTTTTTTTTTTTTTTTTTTTTTTTTTTTTTTTTTTTTTTTTTTTTTTTTTTTTTTTTTTTTTTTTTTTTTTTTTTTTTTTTTTTTTTTTTTTTTTTTTTTTTTTTTTTTTTTTTTTTTTTTTTTTTTTTTTTTTTTTTTTTTTTTTTTTTTTTTTTTTTTTTTTTTTTTTTTTTTTTTTTTTTTTTTTTTTTTTTTTTTTTTTTTTTTTTTTTTTTTTTTTTTTTTTTTTTTTTTTTTTTTTTTTTTTTTTTTTTTTTTTTTTTTTTTGGTAGGATTACAAACGTTGTTCCCTTAATAATTAATCAATTAATTTTCTATATCACTCCCAATATTTCTTATTTCATACAAAAATAATAGAGACTATTGTTTAATTTATTTTAAATACTAATTAAATAAAAAGGGTTTGGTTTAAAGGGCCTTTACATAAATAATTTATTAACCTCTCGTATCTATCTAAATAATTAATTCTATTTCCAACCAACAAGAACAGAGACTGTTTAGTTAATTTAATGATAAATATGTCTCTGTACCTAAAAGGGTGTTTAAAAAGGACCTGATTTTTCAGTCAGAAATAGAAACGTTATATTTTACATTAAGAATTAATTAATATCTCGTATCACCCCTAATTATTTATATTTTTAAACAGAAATGGTAGCAACAGGTAAGTTAATTTACTTTTAAGGATTTCTCTACAAGAAAGCATTTTGTAAGGACTGTAAATTTTGTGGTAGGATTACAAACGTTGTTCCCTTAATAATTAATCAATTAATTTTCTATATCACTCCCAATATTTCTTATTTCATACAAAAATAATAGAGACTATTGTAATTTATTAAATATAATAAATAAAAAGGGTGTTTAAGGGACCTCTCGTATCTATCTAAATAATTAATTCTATTTCCCACTAACAATAACAGAGACTGTTTAATTAATTTATGATAAATATTTCTCTGTACCTAAAAGGGTGTTTAAAAAGGACCTGATTTTTCAGTCAGAAATAGAAGCGTTATATTTTACATTAAGAATTTATTAATATCTCGTATCACCCCTAATTATTTATATTTTTAAACAGAAATGGTAGCATTTTTTTTTTTTTTTTTTTCCCTTAATAATTAATCAATTAATTTTCTATATCACTCCCAATATTTCTTATTTCATACAAAAATAATAGAGACTATTGGTTAATTTATGTTAAATATTAAATAAATAAAAAGGGTGTTTAAGGGACCTCTCGTATCTATCTAAATAATTAATTCTATTTCCCACTAACAATAACAGAGACTGTTTAATTAATTTAATGATAAATATTTCTCTGTACCTAAAAGGGTGTTTAAAAAGGACCTGATTTTTCAGTCAGAAATAGAAGCGTTATATTTTACATTAAGAATTTATTAATATCTCGTATCACCCCTAATTATTTATATTTTTAAACAGAAATGGTAGCAACAGTTTAGTTAATTTAATTTTAAGGATTTCTCTACAAGAAGCATTTTGTAAGGACTGTAAATTTTGTGGTAGGATTACAAACGTTGTTCCCTTAATAATTAATCAATTAATTTTCTATATCACTCCCAATATTTCTTATTTCATACAAAAATAATAGAGACTATTGGTTAATTTATGTTAAATATTAAATAAATAAAAAGGGTGTTTAAGGGACCTCTCGTATCTATCTAAATAATTAATTCTATTTCCCACTAACAATAACAGAGACTGTTTAATTAATTTAATGATAAATATTTCTCTGTACCTAAAAGGGTGTTTAAAAAGGACCTGATTTTTCAGTCAGAAATAGAAGCGTTATATTTTACATTAAGAATTTATTAATATCTCGTATCACCCCTAATTATTTATATTTTTAAACAGAAATGGTAGCAACAGTTTAGTTAATTTAATTTTAAGGATTTCTCTACAAGAAAGCATTTTGTAAGGACTGTAAATTTTGTGGTAGGATTACAAACGTTGTTCCCTTAATAATTAATCAATTAATTTTCTATATCACTCCCAATATTTCTTATTTCATACAAAAATAATAGAGACTATTGGTTAATTTATGTTAAATATTAAATAAATAAAAAGGGTGTTTAAGGGACCTCTCGTATCTATCTAAATAATTAATTCTATTTCCCACTAACAATAACAGAGACTGTTTAATTAATTTAATGATAAATATTTCTCTGTACCTAAAAGGGTGTTTAAAAAGGACCTGATTTTTCAGTCAGAAATAGAAGCGTTATATTTTACATTAAGAATTTATTAATATCTCGTATCACCCCTAATTATTTATATTTTTAAACAGAAATGGTAGCAACAGTTTAGTTAATTTAATTTTAAGGATTTCTCTACAAGAGAGCATTTTGTAAGGACTGTAAATTTTGTGGTAGGATTACAAACGTTGTCCCTTAATAATTAATCAATTAATAATCTATATTACTCTCAATATTTTTTATTCAATCCAAAAATACTAGGGACTGATAGTTAGGTTAGGTTAGGTTGGGTTAGGTTAATGCTACTTTTAAAAAATTCTCGAATCTTATTAAAATTAACCATCAGTCAGTTTTTAATGATTATTTATAGATACAAACATCATCAGAGAAATAAAATGTTTTGTTTACTGTGGTTAGTGTTCCCTAAAGAGACACAGAGGCACGTGCCTAATGAAAATTGAGCGAAACCGTAAGAGAATTCCATAGAACGAAGAAATCTTTATTAAATTATTACTATTGATTTTTAGGGGTTTGTTTTTCTAGCTCGCTTCCTCGTAGTAGACGTGACGTATACGAGAACATCGAACAGTTCATACAAACCTCTTTGATATTGGGCTCACGTGCAAAAAAATTGAAGAATCCAATTTAAGCACCCCTGCAATCTATTAAAAGCGATAAAAAATCAAAAGTTAAATGAAAGTTCGTCTTTTGAATTTAGAGACGCTCTTTATCCGAACAGGAATTAATTGAGGGGTGTAATTGGTTCGAGATAAATTTTCAATTTTCCTCTCCGGAAAATATCATTTATCACCAAAAGGAGGAGCGAGGACTTTCTTTGATTACGCCGTTCTGGTGGAAGAAAGTGCGCTATAATTCATACGCGGTGAAATATTGACGAGGGCAGGCAAAGGCGCCGGTTGCGCCACGGCGTAGTCGTCTTTCTCGTCGTCGTCGTCGACGTCGACGGCGTCCGCCCCGGCCAACCGTGTCGTTTAGTTAATATTGTGCCGCGAAAATAATTTATACTCCCCACTCACTCAATATTATGAGGGGCAATAAATGGGCTAGGCCAGACTTTCTTTTCTTCCCTTACCGTCGGTCGCGTCGTCGGCATCAACCTTCAATTCACTCAACTAAATTATGTTGGGCCGCCGCACAATACCATACTATTAATTGAATTTTCCGATTTACTTAGATTTTGCCTTCTTCGAAAACTACTACACAATACATGACACGGTTTAATTAACCCCAATTATCTGGTCGCATTTTACGTACTAGAAAATACAAACTGATCAAAACTACAATTTTATCATCAAGTTCAAAAATAGAACGAGAGAAAACCAAATATATCTATTTATATCTAAGTGTTTCAATTAAAAATAACAAATGTTTAGTCTTTAAAAGGAATCAGGAACATTGTCCTTTACATAATTAATTTATTAACTTCCCCTATCCTATCTCTCCCAATAACATTAATTTTTATTTCCAACCAGTAAGAACAGAGACTGTTTAATTAATTTAATTTTAAATATTTATCTGTACCTAAAAGGGTGTTTAAAAAGGATCTAATTTTTCTGTCAGGAATAGAAACGTTGTCCTTTGCATAAAAAATCAATTTGTATCTCGTATCAGCTCTAATAATTTTTATTTTTTAACAGAAATAGTAGGAATTGTTAAATTAATTTAATTATAAGGATTCCTCTGCAAAAGAATCTTTAATAAAGACTCGAAATTTAGTGACAGGATTAAAAACGTTGTTCTCTAAATAATTAATCAATAAACTTTCCATATCACTCCCAATATTTCTTATTTCATCCAAAAATAAAAGAGACTATTGGTTTATTTAATTTTAAATATTAATTTAAAAAAAAAGGGAGATTGGATTGAAAAATTGTCCTTCACATAATTGAATCAATTCAACAACGGAGACTGTTTAGTAATTAATTTAAATTCTATTTCCATGATTTTTCTGTCAGGAATAGAAACTGTTTGATTAATTTAATATATAATTATTTTTTAACAGGAAAAAATCAATTTTATTTTATGGTTCCTCTACAAAGGACTGTTTTATAAGGACTCCTACATTTCCTTTGCATAGTTAATTAATTAATCCTACTAGAAAAATAGTAAAAACCAATTAGTTTTCTAAGTTAATTTAGAAAGTTCCACTGTGAGGAAGTGTTTTATAAACACGTGAAGTTTAGTGTTTGATTCCTTTTTCTGTGGGCATTTCAACTATTTTTGAGTTTGTCTGATGGTATTTCGTTAAGAGCTAAGCTAATAAATCGTGTCGGGATGTTGAGCAGAAAATGACTGAAAAAAAAAATCAAAACCTCTCCGCAGTCGAGTTTGAAACGCTCTCGAGCGCGAAATTATCGATTATTTGCTTAACAATGCCTATAATTAAACTTATGAATATTTAAATGAGCCGGGAAGCTCCTTCAGATGAATGGAATACGATCTGAGAGGGAAGTAGTTGGTGCTGCGGCCCTTTTTTGATACTTGCATCATTAATCAAAAAGCTCTTAATTTCGATTCAGGGCAAAAGATCCTCATCATGACAACCGGCTCACTCTTTTCGTTCCTCTTCTTCCATTCTATACCTAATACCATACACAAAGATCTGCCCTTCATAAATATTGTATTAGGTAGGTAAGCGAATCCGCGGGTCTCTCTCCACTTCCTTAATACAGAATTACCTAAATATATACGATGATAAAAACGAGCTTACTACTCCCTGCAGGGCGTTATTTACCTCCATAAAGCAGATAAGATAAGATGGAAACGTATCTACTTATTAGATGAGGTGTCTACGTATAAGAAAAAGTGTAATCTTTAATGTTACGATAAGAAGCATCTATTTGTAATGCTACTACGGAAATGTACTGCGTAAATAATTCATATGTAGGTGCTTTTGTGCGTCAAAAGCTAAGCACCTGTGGGGGTTGAACAAATGAATTAATAAAGTTAATTGGACTGTTAATATTAATTAAAAGTAAGACACTTATATTGCTCATTAAACCAGATTAGCACTTGCGGTTGGTTGCTGATGTAATGATAATTTAAATAGTAATAATAACTAGGTACATTCATACGAAATCCGGCTCGAAGGACCAAAACCCAAGGCAATGTTTCGGTTTAATTCTTTACGTTAATATAAATTTAAATAGTTTTAATAATTGGGGGATTGATTGACTAATTTAAAGTGACAGAATTTCGCTGTTTTAGGAAAACTTAGTTTCACACAAATATCTCTTCTAATTCTTCCGGAAACTGCTGATTTTATCTTATAACTCATTAGATTAACTAATTGATCCAAATCATTCCCTATTCGTATAATGCTGCCGAATTCTCCGTCCATAATAACATCAGACGTCTCGGACTATAAATTTCCCTCCCAACTTCCATTAGCCAGCCTATTTAGGATATAAAGACATTCATTGTTACACTCGGCCCTAATTTTCCGTTTCGGCCGTGACAAAACTTCCGGAACGGACTTTAAACGGTAAATACTTAAATAAATCCTCGGAGAATATTGTTCGTGTTTTAATGTTCGATTTAAAAATTTTAATCTTTGTGTCCTAATTTCATGAAATACGTACCTGTACATAAACAGGATTGTAAACGTAAACGATCAAAAATATTTTAAGGGAAGGCACTGTTCGAGTGCGCCTGCTTCGAAAGGATATCAAGAAAGAAAAAAGGGAAACACGAACTGATCTAGTGCGTAAAGGAAAGTAAGAGAAATAGAAATTGTTTGAGTGCGTCTGCTTCAAAGGCAAAGAAGCAGGAGGGAAAGAGGAAACTGAAAATGTTCGAGTGTGCCTACCTTGAAAGGCAATCAAATGAGAGAAAGAAAAAACTGTTCAAATGCATGAGGGAAAGCAAGAGAGATATAAACCATTTGAGTGCGTCTGCTTCGAAGCGAAAGCAAGAAACAAAGAATAAACTCACTGTGTGAGTGCGCTTGTTTCGAAAGGATATCAAGAAAGAGAAAAGGGAAACATGAACTGATCTAGTACGTAAAGGAAAGTAAAAGAAACGGAAATTGTTTGAGTGCGTCTGCTTCAAAGGCAAAGAAGCAGGAGGGAAAGAGGAAACTGAAAATGTTCGAGTGTGCCTACCTTGAAAGGCAATCAAATGAGAGAAAGAAAAAACTGTTCGAATGCATGAGGGAAAGCAAGAGAGGTATAAACCATTTGAGTGCGTCTGCTTCAAAGCAAAAGCAAGAAACAAAGAATAAACTCACTGTGTGAGTGCGCTTGCTTCGAAAGGATATCAAGAAAGAGAAAAGGGAAACATGAACTGATCTAGTACGTAAAGAAAAGTAAAAGAAATATAAATTGTTTGAGTGCGTCTGCTTCAAAGGCAAAGAAGCAGGAGGGAAATAGGAAACTGAAAATGTTCGAGTGTGCCTACCTTGAAAGGCAATCAAATGAGAGAAAGAAAAAACTGTTCGAATGCATGAGGGAAAGCAAGAGAGATATAAACCATTTGAGTGCGTCTGCTTCGAAGCAAAAGCAAGAAACAAAGAATAAACTCACTGTGTGAGTGCGCTTGCTTCGAAAGGATATCAAGAAAGAGAAAAGGGAAACATGAACTGATCTAGTACGTAAAGGAAAGTAAAAGAAATAGAGATTGTTTGAGTGCGTCTGCTTCAAAGGCAAAGAAGCAGGAGGGAAAGAGGAAACTGCAATTGTTCGTGTGTGCCTACTTTGAAAATCAAGCAAGTGAGAGAAAGAGAAAACTCGAACAGTTCAAGTGCATGAGGGAAATCAAGAGAGATATAAACTATTTGAGTGCGTCTGCTTCGAAGGGAAAGCAAGAAAGAAAAAAAGAAGAAACTCACAGTGTGAGTGCGCTTGCTTCGAAAGGACATCAAGAGAGAGAAAAGGGAAACACAAACTGATCGAGTGCGTAAAGGAAAGTAAAAGAAACAGAAATTGTTTGAGTGCGTCTGCTTCAAAGGCAAAGAAGCAGGAGGGAAAGAGGAAACTGGAATTGTTCGTGTGTGCCTACCTTGAAAGTCAAGCAAATGAGGGAAAGAAAAAATTCGAACTGTTCAAGTGCATGAGGGAAAGCAAGAGAGATATAAACCATTTGAGTGCATCTGATTCGACTTGAGTGTAGCTGCTGCTAATAAAACGGTCGCGTACTATATAAGACACTTTCTATAGATCTACCTACAAATATTTTTGGTCAATGAAATGTGGAATAATAAATTACAAATTGGTCTGATTGCATTAAATTTTGCTTAAAAGTTGTTCCGCGACTTCCGAAACGTGCACCAACACACAAAGCTCCCCTGCGATATCCATTTAACTCTCTAATGCACAAAACCACCCTCCGGCGAGCTTCCTTCTCTCGCTCATTATTGCCATCACAACGTAACAGAAACATCCACCTATATAGATGTTAATACTTCAGAGAAGATCTCCTCTTCTCCATGTCGCTGTCCGTTTTCGTTATCAATAGCATCCACAAATTTTATTAATTTTGAACTGCCAGCAAAGGACGTAACGTTGCATATTATATTTTATGACAAAATAAGTAGGTACAAAAGTGCAGAATCAAAGCTTTTGATGAGGAACTTCAGAGGGAAACGAGTATATAAAAGGGGGGACGACATTTTTACAAATAATTAAGTTTGTTGGGGCTTGGTGCATCTGCTCAAGACAAGCAAATTTTCCCTCGAATTTTCTTTTTATCGCATTGAAAGAAGCAGCGAGTTGTAAAATAAAATTTAAAGTTAGTTTTTCTCTGCTTGTAAATTTTCGAATGGGAGGCTTCCCCAGTAGTCAAAATTTCTTTCGGAGCGTGAGTTTGAATTAATTAAATTGAAGATTGAAGAATCGAAACGAAAATTTTAAGTATCGTTTAAACAAATATTTTTCCGTCAGTAATAACAGAGTATATGGTGGATTTCTTTAACGAGATGGGCCGGGCAAAAGAATTTGTAAACGTCAGTGGTAAGCTTTAATATTCAGCATGAATTCTGCCAGATAAAGTGCTCGTTGCATCGCATGCATTATTAAAAGTAATTAATGGTCATTTCCTGTGCAGTGTAATTACAAACATTGGGACAGGTATCTGCACGAAAAGTGACTATTTATCCTCTTTGCAACGACAGTACGTACATATATACTTAGTGATTGTTTTGATTCTTGTCTTTATTTACCAGAGGGGAAAACTGTTGAAAACAATTGAATGTTACACCAAAATAGTCTCAAACTTCATAATAATAATGCATATATAAATATATATTCGGAAACAGGGTGAGGGAAAACATGATAGGGTTGTATTTACTCCCACTCAATACAAAACTTGCCACTTAATGGTATTTGTAGTAATGGGAACTACCCTGTGTTACAGGGGCAATGTCCTGTATAACTTTCACAATAACAACCTACAACAAACAATCCAAAGCTATTTAGGTACATACCTAACAGTAAATTATTGTTTTTAGAAAATAAAGCTATTGTTGGGTTAAGTTTGTTAAACAACCCTTAGGTGATTTAATACATTTTATTTAATTCCTCAAATCACCTAAAATGTATTTTTTATTCCTGTAAGCATCGTAATTGTGAAAAGTTGAAAAACATTTTTGCGCATGTTCCTCATTTGTTCATTATGCCCACAGCGACAACAAATTAGTTTGATATTCAATTAAAAAAAAAGCCAGGCGAACAAAAAGGCTAACCAATGATGATGTCGTTTCCTGCCCCTACATTTGCATCATTGTCAGTGTGGCAGCGACGACTACGAGGTCAGTCCAGAGTCCTGTTGTTTTCACAATATCTAGTAAATACTGTTTGAATTAATCCTGAAACTGATTAAGTGTCGGGTGGCGTGGATGCTATTTAAAATGCCAAAAACAGCGACCTTCCAAAAGAAAAACGATCGGTGTATGTGTGTGTGTTTGCGCTGTGTATTTATACGCGACAAAAACTCTCACCAACTCTGATCTTCTGGTACAATAATTATCTTCCGACAAAAAATTCCGCCATTTGTTTTGGCCAATGTACGCAGAACATTTATGTCAGTTTATGATACGTAGGAAAAAGAAAAACGTTGTTCCCAGAAAATAACGCAGAAGTGTTATATCAGGACATTAACATCAGTACACTTTTTACCACTGGGCTGTTTGTGTTCAAGGATCCTCAAAACATCGGGAACGTGGACATATTTTGGGAAAAATGTAATGTGGTGTAGGACGCAGTTGAATGTTTAAGTAGTTATTCTTGGTTTTGTTCTTAGTCTTGTAGTTTTATCTTTATCTTGATTTTGCACATTTAGGAAGACCAAAATCAAGTCCAACGCAGATATGCTCGTTAGAGCAAGGCGAAGATTAATTGAACAGTACCAAGACTAAGTGTAACTCAATGCGACCAAGACTAGAATTAACTGTGTAAGACAAAGGCCAAGATTAACTAAACAAAACTAGGACCAATCTTAACTGAAATAGATCAAGACTAAGTATCATTTAACCAGATCGAAATGAAGATTAATTGAACATGGTCAAGATTAAGATTACCTCAACAAGGTCAAGATTAAGATTATCTCAATGAGATCAAGATGAAAGCTAACTGAATGAGACTAAGACAAATATTAACTGAAGTAGATCGAGACTAAGATTAATTGAACAAGACCAAGATGAAGATTAATTAAACAAAATTAACAGCAATATCTGCCGAAGTAGATTGAAACCAAGATAAATTGAATAATACCACAACCCATATTAATTAAATTAGGAACAAGCTAAGATGAACTGAACAAGACCAATAACAAAATTAACTAAACATGGTCAAGATTAAGATTACCTCAACGAGATCAATATTAAGATTACCTCAACAAGATCCATACTAAGATTACCTCAACAATACCAAGATTAAGAGTACCTCAACAAATTGAAGATTAAGATTACCTCAACAAGATCCAGATGAAGATTACCTCAGCAAGATCAAGATTAAGAGTACCTGAACAAGATCAAGATGAAGATTACCTCAACAAGATCAAGATTAAGAGTACCTCAACAAATTCAAGATTAAGATTACCTAAACAAGATCAAGATTAAGAGTACCTCAACAAATTCAAGATTAAGATTACCTCAACGAGATCAAGATGAATATTACCTCAGCAAGATCAAGATTAAGAGTACCTCAACAAGATCAAGATGAAGATTACCTCAACAAGATCAAGATTAAGAGTAACTCAACAAATTCAAGATTAAGATTACCTAAACAAGATCAAGATTAAGAGTACCTCAACAAATTCAAGATTAAGATTACCTCAACGAGATCAAGATGAATATTACCTCAGCAAGATCAAGATTAAGATTACCTCAACGAGATCAAGATGAATATTACCTCAGCAAGATCAAGATTAAGAGTACCTCAACAAGATCAAGATGAAGATTACCTCAACAAGATCAAGATTAAGAGTACCTCAACAAATTCAAGATTAAGATTACCTAAACAAGATCAAGATGAAGATTACCTCAACAAGATCAAGATTAAGAGTACCTCAACAAGATCAAGATTGAGATTACCTCAACAAGATCAAGATGAAGATTACCTCAACAAGATCAAGATGAAGAGTACCTCAACAAGATCAAGATTAAGAGTACCTCAACAAGATCAAGATTGAGATTACCTCAACAAGATCAAGATGAAGATTAACTGAACGAGACTGAGACAAATATTAATTAACTGAAGTAGATCGAGACAAAGATTAATTGAACAAAACCGAGATGAAGATTAATTAAACAAGAAGAAATAAATAAGTTTAAAGCTAAGATTGAATGAAGAAGATCAAACTTATGATTGACTGAACATGGTCAAGACAAAGATTAAGTGAACTTAATAAAGATAATTGAATAAGATCAAGAGCAAGATTAACTGAACATGGTTAATACCGAAGATAAGTAAACAAGACATTGGTCAAGATAAATTGAACAAGATTCAGCCTAAGATTATCTGCATAAGATCAATATTGACTGTACAATATCGATAAGACTAAAGTACCTACAATATCGATGGTGCCAGACAAAAACTGAAAACAGGACTCTTTCAATTTTATCTAATTCATCACTAATATTTTTTATATCAGATATTAATTTGTCACAAGCAAATCCAATTAATTATCGAAGTAATTCAAATGCTGTCGAAATGCCAATTAAGAGCCAATGACCCAAATATTAAAAACTTCATCCCTGGGTTTAATGGTTTATTACTTAATTGAATTAATTAAAAGGCCAACATTTTGTCTATTTTATTGACATTTTTGACCTTTTCACATTTAAGAAAAATTTTCAGGAAGATATTTTAATGTTAATAAGAAAAGTTATCATTATATTAAAAAGTCATTGAAATCTGCGTTTTGGCTAGTTCAGGGATTGTTCTGAAAACTTTATAAAAAAGTATCAAACAGATCTTTTAAAAGTTCTAAAAGTTCTGTTTCTGTACGTTGATTATTTATTGGTACATAATTCAGTAGCCAAAAATATTTGTTCTTTTAAACATATATTTAACGAACGCCCACTTTGTCCTACATACATATAATCCTTATTTCTCATGACAGTATTTTTTACAGTTTTTTAAACTTACTAGTATTGGTAATTACTGTATTTAGGATGTACAAGCACTTGGGGTAATTACAATATTATTTATGCAGTAGGTTGTCAGACATTCAAATTGCTCATTCCAACCGAAAGAACACGTTTTATGATGACAACTTCATGTTCAGCCGTCACATACATTTTATGCAAAACAACGTCGAGAGTTCGCGTGATGGTCCAGTTTTTGCACCTCTTCCAATTTAACCGCTCCACTATGCTTATGTATGGGGGTGAATCCAGTCACTTGCTTACAATACGTTTTCGAAAAGAGACATTGGGACGAGACACGCGAACAAAACTCCTTTAATGTTCCTGTTGTAGTTACGATGACAGCGATACGAACTTTAAGTTTTCGTTTAGTGAATAAATTGATGGTAATTTTCCAATTAATGGGGTGTACAAAAAGTTAATGAAAGAGACAAACAGAAACACTTCAAAGATTCTAGTTACAAACTGACTTTCTTTAAGTGGTGCGACTGTCAAAAATTCACTGACCGAGGATCTAGGGATTCTCATTATACCAAAAGTTACTACATCAAGATCGTTGGAGATTCTCTTGGTCAAATTAAGTTTTTAAATGATCACAAACTTATAGATAGGTCCATGACCAACAATCAGGATCAGATCAATAAATCATTACCTGTGTCTTCATCTTCCTTGATGATCTCAAAGGCGGAAATCACTTGGGCGTAAGAAAATAGCACAACGTACATCATGAGAATGTAGCACTTGTTAAACCACCACATATTTTATATTAGATTAGAATATGCTAGTCACTTTAGGGTCTCGGGTGAAAACTAATCAATCGCAACTGATCATCATCTTCATGATGATATTGAACTTTGAAAAAGAACTGGAACAAAATGAAATTAAAAAAACTGGAATGTTTTGCGACAAGTGTTTGCAAAGCTTTCGGTTTCGAGAGGGTTGCGTCCGCGCAGAAGGGTCGGCTTCTAGCCCCCACCGGATTCGTAGCTTTACTGCTCCGCAACTTTCCGTCGCTCAAGGGTAGAAAATCGAGCTTTCGAAGCTTTCCGAATCGGAACCGACCACGTACGAACACCTGAAGACAATGGAATACGCGCCGAGAAAATACTATGTGCTCCAATGGGCAGTGTGCCAAAAATAGGGACGTTTTCAAACGGCGGCGCGCGCGCTAACACAAAATCGTAAAATTCGGTCAAAATTCCTCTAATAACCACTCTCACAAACTATTTAAAAATTATGGACACTTGTGGCTCTATTTTGAGTGTAGGCAAACAAAATAGAGGATTGCTAATTGATTGAAATTGATGGGGTTGACTTTTTGACACTACTAATTTGTTGTCGTTCGTTGTAAGATTCCTGAGAAAA
This sequence comes from Agrilus mali, assembly GCA_029378335.1. Classification (NCBI taxonomy): domain Eukaryota; kingdom Metazoa; phylum Arthropoda; class Insecta; order Coleoptera; family Buprestidae; genus Agrilus; species Agrilus mali. The sequence goes on along the minus strand of CM055655.1, from coordinate 1,765,308 downwards.
ATGTTTTTATTTTATTTAATATACACATGTAGGTATTGGGAACACTTAATAATGTATTTGATCTTCACCCCCAATTTCTAATACATGATCAGAGAGAGTCTTTTTGCGTGTATAGTGTTCGTTGGTTCTAATTGTGAATATCGTTTAAAATTTCTGTTTACACTTCATAAAATCTATTATTCCCTGGTCATTGAACGAAGCCGTTGATTGCGTCTCACGTTGGCCAAATAATGTCCCTAACACCATAATTAAAAGCAATAAATGTTGTTAGAGAGCAATTATTGCTGCTATGGGACGCGACAGCTGCTTATTTGTATGCATTAATGGCCTCACCTTTTCACGTGGCGTTCGGTGTGGCATCATCTTGTGAGAATTTTGGCAGTCTACCAAAACGCTGATGTCCAACATACTTTGTTATCACCATAACCATTATATTAACGAGTAGATTAAAAGGTATTCTGCTTCCTTGTTTTTAGAAGAACAAACAAAAATAAATTGTCATGTAGCGTCGTCACCTTAAGTCTGAAGCAAATATAAAAAAATCAAATACATGTAACGAAAGGGTTAATAACAAGCAAGAATGGCCATAGAAGTAGAAGTTTTTGCCGAAGCCTGAATGTGTATCGCACGACGTTGAACATGGAGAAGAGCAACCGGTGGCCACTGTAAACGACATCGTTCTAATTTATGTAAAAGCTGTAAAATTAACCAACCAATCAACCAACAAAAAAAATAAAGCGCTATAAACTTACAGAATTTTAAAATCTTCGCAAGAAACATTTAATTTATGATATAATAACGTAAGACTTAATGTGTGTTGGTAAGGATTTTCATTCCATTCTCCCTTTTATTATTAAAAGTTTGATTTTGCCCTCGCCTCTGAAAATTTAGCAGAGTTAGCTTTATATACCTACACATTGTCCAGATGTTAAATGGAAAATCGGACAACAGATGTTCCTGTATATTATTTGTTCTTTATTGGCAAGTTACCAGGAACTCGAAGGCGGGCGCGGAGATGTTGAAAGTCAGGAAAATTTAATTTTCTATTTCACAGAAATTTATCTTAAAATAGTATCTACTTATTTGATCCCACGAAGCTGTACAATATCTCGTAAAAATCAAAAATTCTAATCAATTTTCCAACAGTTCAAAAGTTCCAAATACCGTCAAAAACCAAGTGTCAAAATATCAATACTGAAGACTTTCCAGAATATTTTCTCAAGATATGTGACGTTTCCTTTATTATTATTATTATTTTGTATTACCGTTGAGGGTTGTAAACAAAAAATGAGTCGCGTCAACATTCACGCATTGTGCTAATGTTGAATAGAATTAATAGCAGAAATCAATCGGGAATGTTATTTCGACAAACGCAGCCAGTATGTGGCATCAGATGCAGAACCGTATCGCAAAATGGAGGAGAGAAAAGCGACTCTCTAACGCTCGTTTTCCCGTTTCGGCACGTTCGACGCTGACATGGAGGTATTAAAGATCGCTTTGTATAATTTGTTTGAGATCAGAAACAGGCAATGCTAGCTTTTAGAATCCGCATGCACCACCCGCGGTTTCCTGTGGATATGAATACATGTCTAGTTATAGGTATATCCACCAGGAACGCGTATATGTCGAGCCGTTTTGACAATACACGAACCATGTTATTGTTTGTCACGAATTTTCTGATAGCAGATTGCTGTTCGGTGCAATATTTTTTGTAACGCGGATGTTATCAAGACCGGTAGTAGTTAAGCATGCGCGCAAGCAAACAGTAAGCGCGCAAAGAATTCTGGTACTATTACTACTATTAATTTTTCCAAAAACATTGACCTAACCTGTTGGACACCGTTTAGCCGTTCAATTGTACTAATTAATATCGTTTCATGTTGCCTTCCTGACAATTTCATTGATCTAATTGGGTGGAAAGTTATATACATATACCCACGATCGATCATTTCTGTAAAAAAATGTAGATAAGTGATTTATTTATAGAAACGTTAAATTCTTATTGAAATTGAACTGTTCGCTTTCCTTTTACGTCTGCTGCAGAAAACATGTCACTATTTTTTAATATACAATACATAATTAAAATCACAATAAAGAATAATTTTTTGGGTGACACAAAATCGATAATCAATTAAAAATTGTTTTTTACTATTGGGCACAATTTCAATTTATAAAAAAAGAGATTGCATATAAAAACATTTCCCAGTTTCAATTTGATTGATAAGTATTTTATTTGAATAGATTATTTACTAAAGCTTTTAATTGAGCGAACTTTTGTATTATATATAATCCCAAATTTTTAATCGTTTAGTTTGTCAGCCTATTCGCCTTTATACATATGAACTTTTCAATAGTTGTTTAATATTTGATGGCGAATGAATTCTAAAATAACTCGGTAATTGTTTTAACACAGTTATATAAAATCGCCTTTTTTATACAGGAAATGTTTAGTTATTTTTGGTAGAACAAACTGGAAACAAACAAGGAAATGGCTTCTGTCTATTTATATATTCTAATAAAAAATTAATTGTGAAGCTGTTAACTTTAAAGACCGTTCAAAGTAAAATATGGGCCATAAAGGAATCTTAAATTTGGTTATTTACTTACCTAAATCTTTCGGTTGTGTAAATTGTTTGTAACTCAATACCGCCCACTCTAAAATACTTCGTTTCGTAACTAAAGATATAATTAAGGATTTGTGTTTCTAAATAAAAGCAAATGAAAATATTTAAGAAATATTTTGAGACTTTTTTGTTGGATTCAAAGTTGAGTAGAGGGAGACATTATTTGGGGTGTTCTTGAAAATATGTTGCAAACCCTTTAAGGGCGCTTTGTCCAGTTTTCAGTTTTGACTTTTCATGCACAAGAATCCTTTATTGACAAAAAAACAGATTGTCGTTTGATTTTACAGAAGCAGTTAATTAATTATTTTCAAATTGGCGGTCACTTTGACCTGTAGTTCTGATACTCTCCGTAACAGGCTCGTCGATTGCGCCAGCAGTCTTTTAAAATTTACGGCAACGATGTTGAGTGTATTGTCCTTCAGTATGTCATTGTTTTGCGTTGCGAATAAATTACGTGGAAATTAACAAGTTTTCGTTGGAATTGTACGACTTCCTAACGTCCAAAACGTCGGTGTGTGCAATTTAAACAAAACTGAAACAAATTTTGTGTCCTTATTGTGCGATCTTTTTGTGATTACCTACATATTTACATATGGTGAGTTTTTTTATTACTAATCGTCCTTAATTTATGTGTTACTTGGGTTTTCTTTTATAGCAGCGCCTGTGTAGTTAACGTATGATCATTTCGAAAACTATTATTAAATTTATTTGTAAAATTATTTTGTTATTACTTCGAGAGAGCGGTTTTGCGTCCTTTTCTCTCCGAATACTGTCTCATACGGCCGGCCAAACCGTCGATGCTTGCATGTATTAACATGGAAATTATAAATTGTTTTTAAAAATCGAGAAATGCAAATTTCCTTGACAAATTCAGTGTACAATTATTTGTAACTTTTTTACGCACATACTGGTACAGTATTTTTTGTAATATTTCAATTTCTAATGCCCCTCTTAATATACTTAATTAAAAATGCATTTTAGCGATTTCTAATTATACTTCAAAAATTTCCTTCTACAAATCTCTCAAACAAAGTGCTAGTTAGTGGTGTATGGGAATAAAATGTTAACTTTTAGTTTAGATTATGCGAAATAATTAAGTAAATGCGAAGCTGTTCACCGTTCGAGTTTTCGTTTGAGTAGCATATAAGCCCGAGCCGATATATACTTCAGCGGTAATACGGTCGTTGATCGTAGGTTGACCACCTAGGCGTTGAGTGAGGGTACCTTTAGCAGATGCGCTTATGATGGTGGAATAGACCGAACGGGCGACTGTAAGTCTAGCGGTGTATTACCCCCGTATTTTCCATTACTCTAGTCATCTGTTAAACGTCGAGCCCGACTTCTCAGGTCTTCTCATGTACGTGTGCATGAGCTGGGAAGGCGGCAACTTGGCGTTTAACGGGTGGCTTAGGGTGATGATAAAATGCGGGTTTTTTGTACTGTTTTGTAATAAATAAATTAATTAAAGCTCAATTTTAAAGTATAATTGATGCACTATATTGTTTAATAAATTCAACCAAATAAATCATTAATATTTAAAGTATTTATGAACATTTTTCGAAAAAAATTAACTAATAGGAATTAAAAATTTGTATCAAATAAAAAAGAAAAATAAACAGTACCTGAATGCTAGGGCTGAAAGTTACATAAAAAAGATTTCATCATTTAGCAAACTGAACATTTTTTAATTTCTACCACTGGATATACACATAAATAAAACCTTATTTTAAAATGCAAAAAGGGGTTGTGGTAATAAACATTGGATGCATTGTCTTCGTTTAGAAAAAAACTCCTTCTCCATACTCCTGGACTAAATTGAATTAAGGACTGAAAGACACAGCAAGGTAGTAATTTTCATTAAGGAAGCATTAATTTTTCCGCCACCGAAGAAGAACAAAAAGGGCTTACGTTTGTTGAAGCCTTTTTTAATTTATGCATAATTATTGTTCCTTATTTTATTACGTGAGTTTATCAAATATATATATCTGAAGATTTAAGTTCTTTTAAGGGATTGTTTGCAAAATGCTCATTTCACTACTTACAATATCCTACAAAGCAATTACATCCCCTTCGAACTACTTAATTGATTCTCGAAATTAAATTAACAGGGAGTTGGTAACTTAATTTCTCTGTTACGCTATTTCCCTTAAACGAATTAGAAGCAAAACTCCATTTAACTAATAATTAACGCTCGATGGATGAAACAATTGATTTAAAGAATGGAAAACAAATTTCCAAAACTATTTTGTTCTTTAATGGCTTAAGGGTAGTAAGCGAAGTTACTTCTTTACACAACTAACAACCCTCAGGCCTTTGATTTAGTTTTCCTGTTTTAATAAGAATTTCGTGAAGAATATTAACAACTATTTGTCTTTGTGAGCGACTTAAGACTGATGAAGAATGTGGATGACAATAAGGTTAGAAATGAGACAGAGAAGGGAGTTAGGGTCGTGATACGGGTGACCATTTATACTTAACTTAATTTTCCTTTTGGTCTTCAAATTATTTTCTTGTTTTTTATTAAACCCTCACAAAATTCACAGAAAGGATGTATTTTTTTTAAGAACGATATTTTGGGGGTTTTGTGTGTGAAGCCCTATATATATCAGTCTTGATGGATCCTCTTCATAATTAACACAAATTTAATTTTGGTTGTGGTGCATACAAACGTTCAGTTTTGAGGAGTTTATTGATATCCTGCTCCTGACAGTAAATTAATTTAAGCTGTCATAACTGATAAAGAAGGCGAGTCTCAATAACGTTAGAGATGAGCCAGAGAAGGGAGTTAGGGTAGTGATACGGGTGACCATTTGTATTTAATGTAATTTTCCACGTTCCTTCCTTTTGGTCTTCAAATAATTTTGTTGTTTTTTATTATCTAAACCCTTACAAAATTTACAGAAAGGATGTATTTTTTTTTAAGAACGATATTTTGGGGGTTTTATGTGTGAAGCCCTATATGTATCAGTCTTAATGGATCCTCTTCATAATTAACACAAATTTAATTTTGGTTGTGGTGCATACAAACGTACAGTTTTGAGGAGTTTATTGATATCCTGCTCCTGATAGTAAATTAATTTAGGCTGTCATAACTGATAAAGAAAGCGAGTATCAGTAACGTTAGAAATGAGCCAGAGAAGGGGTTAGGGTCGTGATACGGGTGACCATTTGTATTTAAGTTAATTTTCCACGTTCGTTCCTTCTGGTCTTCAAATAATTTTGTTGTTTTTTTATTAAACCCTCACAAAATTTACAGAAAGGATGTATTTTTTTTTAAGAACGATATTTTGGGGGTTTTATGTGTGAAGCCCTATATGTATCAGTCTTAATGGATCCTCTTCATAATTAACACAAATTTAATTTTGGTTGTGGTGCATACAAACGTACAGTTTTGAGGAGTTTATTGATATCCTGCTCCTGATAGTAAATTAATTTAGGCTGTCATAACTGATAAAGAAAGCGAGTATCAGTAACGTTAGAAATGAGCCAGAGAAGGGGTTAGGGTCGTGATACGGGTGACCATTTGTATTTAAGTTAATTTTCCACGTTCGTTCCTTCTGGTCTTCAAATAATTTTGTTGTTTTTTTATTAAACCCCCACAAAATTCACAGAAAGGATGTATTTTTTTTTAAGAACGATATTTTGGGGGTTTTATGTGTGAAGCCCTATATATATCAGTCTTGATGGATCCTCTTCATAATTAACACAAATTTAATTTTGGTTGTGGTGCATACAAACGTTCAGTTTTGAGGAGTTTATTGATATCCTGCTCCTGACAGTAAATTAATTTAAGCTGTCATAACTGATAAAGAAGGCGAGTCTCAATAACGTTAGAAATGAGCCAGAGAAGGGAGTTAGGGTAGTGATACGGGTGACCATTTGTATTTAATGTAATTTTCCACGTTCCTTCCTTTTGGTCTTCAAATAATTTTGTTGTTTTTTATTATCTAAACCCTTACAAAATTCACAGAAGGGATGTATTTTTTTTTAAGAACGATATTTTGGGGGTTTTATGTGTGAAGCCCTATATATATCAGTCTTGATGGATCCTCTTCATAATTAACACAAATTTAATTTTGGTTGTGGTGCATACCAACGTTCAGTTTTGAGGAGTTTATTGATATCCTGCTCCTGACAGTAAATTAATTTAAGCTGTCATAACTGATAAAGAAGGCGAGTCTCAATAACGTTAGAAATGAGCCAGAGAAGGGAGTTAGGGTAGTGATACGGGTGACCATTTGTATTTAATGTAATTTTCCACGTTCCTTCCTTTTGGTCTTCAAATAATTTTGTTGTTTTTTATTATCTAAACCCTTACAAAATTCACAGAAGGGATGTATTTTTTTTTAAGAACGATATTTTGGGGGTTTTATGTGTGAAGCCCTATATATATCAGTCTTGATGGATCCTCTTCATAATTAACACAAATTTAATTTTGGTTGTGGTGCATACAAACGTTCAGTTTTGAGGAGTTTATTGATATCCTGCTCCTGACAGTAAATTAATTTAAGCTGTCATAACTGATAAAGAAGGCGAGTCTCAATAACGTTAGAAATGAGCCAGAGAAGGGAGTTAGGGTAGTGATACGGGTGACCATTTGTATTTAATGTAATTTTCCACGTTCCTTCCTTTTGGTCTTCAAATAATTTTGTTGTTTTTTATTATCTAAACCCTTACAAAATTCACAGAAGGGATGTATTTTTTTTTAAGAACGATATTTTGGGGGTTTTATGTGTGAAGCCCTATATATATCAGTCTTGATGGATCCTCTTCATAATTAACACAAATTTAATTTTGGTTGTGGTGCATACAAACGTTCAGTTTTGAGGAGTTTATTGATATCCTGCTCCTGACAGTAAATTAATTTAAGCTGTCATAACTGATAAAGAAGGCGAGTCTCAATAACGTTAGAAATGAGCCAGAGAAGGGAGTTAGGGTAGTGATACGGGTGACCATTTGTATTTAATGTAATTTTCCACGTTCCTTCCTTTTGGTCTTCAAATAATTTTGTTGTTTTTTATTATCTAAACCCTTACAAAATTCACAGAAGGGATGTATTTTTTTTTAAGAACGATATTTTGGGGGTTTTATGTGTGAAGCCCTATATATATCAGTCTTGATGGATCCTCTTCATAATTAACACAAATTTAATTTTGGTTGTGGTGCATACCAACGTTCAGTTTTGAGGAGTTTATTGATATCCTGCTCCTGACAGTAAATTAATTTAAGCTGTCATAACTGATAAAGAAGGCGAGTCTCAATAACGTTAGAAATGAGCCAGAGAAGGGAGTTAGGGTAGTGATACGGGTGACCATTTGTATTTAATGTAATTTTCCACGTTCCTTCCTTTTGGTCTTCAAATAATTTTGTTGTTTTTTATTATCTAAACCCTTACAAAATTCACAGAAGGGATGTATTTTTTTTAAGAACGATATTTTGGGGGTTTTATGTGTGAAGCCCTATATATATCAGTCTTGATGGATCCTCTTCATAATTAACACAAATTTAATTTTGGTTGTGGTGCATACCAACGTTCAGTTTTGAGGAGTTTATTGATATCCTGCTCCTGACAGTAAATTAATTTAAGCTGTCATAACTGATAAAGAAGGCGAGTCTCAATAACGTTAGAAATGAGCCAGAGAAGGGAGTTAGGGTAGTGATACGGGTGACCATTTGTATTTAATGTAATTTTCCACGTTCCTTCCTTTTGGTCTTCAAATAATTTTGTTGTTTTTTATTATCTAAACCCTTACAAAATTCACAGAAGGGATGTATTTTTTTTTTAAGAACGATATTTTGGGGGTTTTATGTGTGAAGCCCTATATATATCAGTCTTGATGGATCCTCTTCATAATTAACACAAATTTAATTTTGGTTGTGGTGCATACAAACGTTCAGTTTTGAGGAGTTTATTGATATCCTGCTCCTGACAGTAAATTAATTTAAGCTGTCATAACTGATAAAGAAGGCGAGTCTCAATAACGTTAGAAATGAGCCAGAGAAGGGAGTTAGGGTAGTGATACGGGTGACCATTTGTATTTAATGTAATTTTCCACGTTCCTTCCTTTTGGTCTTCAAATAATTTTGTTGCTTTTTATTATCTAAACCCTTACAAAATTCACAGAAGGGATGTATTTTTTTTTTAAGAACGATATTTTGGGGGTTTTATGTGTGAAGCCCTATATATATCAGTCTTGATGGATCCTCTTCATAATTAACACAAATTTAATTTTGGTTGTGGTGCATACAAACGTTCAGTTTTGAGGAGTTTATTGATATCCTGCTCCTGACAGTAAATTAATTTAAGCTGTCATAACTGATAAAGAAGGCGAGTCTCAATAACGTTAGAAATGAGCCAGAGAAGGGAGTTAGGGTAGTGATACGGGTGACCATTTGTATTTAATGTAATTTTCCACGTTCCTTCCTTTTGGTCTTCAAATAATTTTGTTGTTTTTTATTATCTAAACCCTTACAAAATTCACAGAAGGGATGTATTTTTTTTTAAGAACGATATTTTGGGGGTTTTATGTGTGAAGCCCTATATATATCAGTCTTGATGGATCCTCTTCATAATTAACACAAATTTAATTTTGGTTGTGGTGCATACAAACGTTCAGTTTTGAGGAGTTTATTGATATCCTGCTCCTGACAGTAAATTAATTTAAGCTGTCATAACTGATAAAGAAGGCGAGTCTCAATAACGTTAGAAATGAGCCAGAGAAGGGAGTTAGGGTAGTGATACGGGTGACCATTTGTATTTAATGTAATTTTCCACGTTCCTTCCTTTTGGTCTTCAAATAATTTTGTTGTTTTTTATTATCTAAACCCTTACAAAATTCACAGAAGGGATGTATTTTTTTTTAAGAACGATATTTTGGGGGTTTTATGTGTGAAGCCCTATATATATCAGTCTTGATGGATCCTCTTCATAATTAACACAAATTTAATTTTGGTTGTGGTGCATACCAACGTTCAGTTTTGAGGAGTTTATTGATATCCTGCTCCTGACAGTAAATTAATTTAAGCTGTCATAACTGATAAAGAAGGCGAGTCTCAATAACGTTAGAAATGAGCCAGAGAAGGGAGTTAGGGTAGTGATACGGGTGACCATTTGTATTTAATGTAATTTTCCACGTTCCTTCCTTTTGGTCTTCAAATAATTTTGTTGTTTTTTATTATCTAAACCCTTACAAAATTCACAGATAGGATTTATTTTTTTTTAAGAACGATATTTTGGGGGTTTTATGTGTGAAGCCCTATATATATCAGTCTTGATGGATCCTCTTCATAATTAACACAAATTTAATTTTGGTTGTGGTGCATACCAACGTTCAGTTTTGAGGAGTTTATTGATATCCTGCTCCTGACAGTAAATTAATTTAAGCTGTCATAACTGATAAAGAAGGCGAGTCTCAATAACGTTAGAAATGAGCCAGAGAAGGGAGTTAGGGTAGTGATACGGGTGACCATTTGTATTTAATGTAATTTTCCACGTTCCATCCTTTTGGTCTTCAAATAATTTTGTTGTTTTTTATTATCTAAACCCTTACAAAATTCACAGAAGGGATGTATTTTTTTTTAAGAACGATATTTTGGGGGTTTTATGTGTGAAGCCCTATATATATATCAGTCTTGATGGATCCTCTTCATAATTAACACAAATTTAATTTTGGTTGTGGTGCATACAAACGTACAGTTTTGAGGAGTTTATTGATATCCTGCTCCTGATAGTAAATTAATTTAGGCTGTCATAACTGATAAAGAAAGCGAGTATCAGTAACGTTAGAAATGAGCCAGAGAAGGGGTTAGGGTCGTGATACGGGTGACCATTTGTATTTAAGTTAATTTTCCACGTTCGTTCCTTCTGGTCTTCAAATAATTTTGTTGTTTTTTTATTAAACCCTCACAAAATTTACAGAAAGGATGTATTTTTTTTTAAGAACGATATTTTGGGGGTTTTATGTGTGAAGCCCTATATGTATCAGTCTTAATGGATCCTCTTCATAATTAACACAAATTTAATTTTGGTTGTGGTGCATACAAACGTACAGTTTTGAGGAGTTTATTGATATCCTGCTCCCGATAGTTATTAATTTGGGCTAAGTCATAACTGATGAAGAAGGTGAGTCTCAATAACATTAGAAATGAACTAGAGAAGGGAGTTAGGGTCGTGATACGGGTGACCCTTTATACTTAACTTAATTTTCCTTTTGGTCTCAAATAATTTTGTTGTTTTTTATTACACCCCCATACAATTCACAGAAGGAATGTGTTTTTTTTAGGAATGAAATGATATTATGGGGATAATAGATCCTCTTCTCAATTAACACAATTTAATTTACGTACAGTTCTGTGAAGTTTATTGATATTCCGAGTAGATACGTTTTACATTTAAAACGATGGTAGAGGTAGTGAGTGAACCGGAAAGATAGTGGATATTTGTATTCACCGTTATATAGCATTTACAATTTCGAAAGTAATTACCCACTAAACTTGTGTGTATGCTGCAATCAACCGATCACCTACGGTGTTTGGATTGTTGCACCGTGTGTTCCTATATGTATATGTAGAATTTCCTCCTCTCTCTCTCTCTCTCTCTATCTACGTTTCGTTTGTGTGCCGACGATCCGATTCGAATTGTATACAAAGGACAACGATTTTGATTTGCGAAACGGCTTCATTAGTCGTGCAGTTCGGTTTTCATTGCACACGTTTTACCAACAATTTTCTCCCACAGACATACGTACTTAGGTGGATTTGATGATGGACATTCCCTGTTGTTCCAAATCCTTCTTGTCCTAAACTTTTCACTTTTCACTTAGGAGTAACAAATTATCATAAATTTTTGTTCGGGTTTGTTTGATGAACATGTTCAATTATTATTAAGTAGTCATATTACGTTTTCAACCCCTTTACTTACATTTTAAACCAAAAAGGGCTTCTAGTCTACGTTAATTTTTTTAAATTTATCTTGAATAAACCGCCCCTAAATTATCGTCGCCTATCCACTTTAATTCTTGTTATATTTACGATGTATTGTTGGCTTCTATAGTTTGTCAGTGCTGATTGATAAACTTTGCATCGACTTTTTCGAGTGCATCGTGCAATTTTGAAAATATTCGGCGATGTGTTGTAACCGTAAAAGTTCTCGCCACACGGCTGGCTGCAGCACAGCAACCCCCAGCAGTTGGAACTGCACACCCGAACAAAACAACAAAAAAAAAATGAACGGAAGAAAATTTGTATCAACAGTCCTTTTTATTTTTTGAATATATGATGGTGCTCATCGCAGTTTATAAAATCGGTGAACTGAAAAGTGAATTTTATTCGTTATATGTATATTGGAGCAAGTACATAGGTGCAAATAAGCAGTCTTTTTTGTTTTATTTAATGATCGTTTGTAAAGCGTGTTGCTATTCAACAAATCCAGATTAACAGAACATACCTGGACATAAAACATTGCGAGAATTATTTTTAAAAAGCAATCCAAACACAATAAAAAACAACCCCTAATAGGTACTATTATCAAAAATATATTTAATTGGCTAAAATTTAGATACAAAAACAACCCTTACATTTACATTTATTTGAAATAGGTGCTTTTTTATCTTGATTTTGGTCTTTAGTTTATGTTTTTATAAAATTGACTACCCTCACACCCTTTATGTACACTTTGTAGTCAGCTAACTAACTAACTAAGTTCAAGTACATCAGAGAAAGAACTTTTACGACTGGCGTGAACCCATAATAATTATAATGCCATTTTAATGGCTCGCTTAAATTTTAATGGTTCATTTCGATTTTATTTAAAGAGATTGTAACTTAACTATACGTAGTTAATGGAACACAGTACTCACACACACACACACACCTCCACCACCAGTTACTTTATACCCTGTTCGATCATAAATGCCACCGCTAATAACATTTCAGACGCCATTCTTTGGAAAATGATTTTGTTAAGGTACGTACCTACAGCTGATTTCTTTGCAAGATAGAAATAAAGCCAAGTGAACGTTAGAAAATTAAAATGTGTGGGGAGGAATAAAAACACAAAATGGCTTTTTGGGTCTGAAACTTCTGTTATTAGATTTTTAAAAAGATATTACAAATATAAGCAAGGTTTTGTGGTGTCAACCCCTTAATAAAATTGTTTTATTCCCAGTGTTCACGTCAACGCACAGTTACAGAAGATTTTTTTTTTATTTTTATTAAAAAACAACTGTTAAATGTCACTGGTATCTGTTACGATGCCCCTGGCGAAAATTTCACCCCTATCACCGTTAACCACGTAAGTTCTGAGCCGTTTGTCTTAAAGTCACCTCAAAGTTTCTGTGAGAATGGCCGATTTAGACGCAGAAAGCTGACTCATCATAAGATACACGTACAATAAAGAATTCTGCAGGAAAAAGAGACATATAGTCATAACACGCAGCTTTTCAGTGTAATGCATTCATTACTCCCAGACGCCACATTTGCCGGTTAACTAGATAAAATCCACCTGTTCTGCTAGTTTTTCGTTATAACGCGATCAAGGCTTTAAATTTTATTCCCGCAGGATGCATATATGAGAAGATTGCAGTGTGTAAGCGACCATAAACCTGATTTATCATCGAAACTGAAAACCTGCTTCCGTTTCTCTACCGTCGTTCAGTGATAACCAACTGCATACGTACAAATAACAACTACCAACTCAAAAACTAGACGGGGGATTAACCGCTCAATGCCCCTGTTGAAGTTCTCTGCAGCTTGTTTATAGAAATATTTGAAGCACATTGATGTACAGGGAGTCATCCCGTTTTAAACTTTTTACCCCTCTTCGTTGGTAATGAAATAGAATGAGCGATCACAATAAGTTTAGATGGTAAAGAGTAGAAAAATAATTAAGGTGGTGAAGCGGGTGACTCAATCTCGGTTTCCTGGTTTCCTGATGCTTTCGATCTTCAAATTAAATTTATCGTTAATATTTTTTTTCCAATAAAATCACCTATCTAAGAAAATCGCCATCAAAAAGCGGTGAAAGTTTCCGTTGGTTGCTTTTTGGGTTTCGGACTGATCGGATCGTTCTGGATTTGGATATTGTGTTTGTCAGTAGGCGCCGGCCGCGACGCGACAGACGCCCGCCGTCTTTCGCATGTGAAAATGCATTCCGATTGTAAACTTAACAGAATGTTATTGGATTTGGCGGGGATTTCTCAAGCATTTCGCTTCTCTTGTTGTTTACCTAAATTCACGCGAGAACGTGTTTGCTTTTGAAATGGCGAATGGCTTACAACTCAAGAGAGAATATTGACAAATGGTGCGCTACTCCTCTTGTTGTCGATCACTCGAAACGTTGTTTATTAACCAATCGAATGATTTAGACAGTTATCGATAGACAAAAATTCCAACCATTTTTCCGAACGACTCTCAATTCAAGTTTTGAAGGTTCTTTTGAATTTTTTGTTTTCAATAATTAACGTAGATTTCAATGAAACACCCGAATATCGTTTAAATTGTTTTACTATAATAACTTTTTAAATACTCTCACAATCGTTTCGGTCTCTCGACCATTCTCAAAGAGTTGTTACCTGAAACTAAACTTAAAACTATTTCCTTATCTATTTATAGGTACTCACTATTGTAGATGTTTATGTGTATATTTAGGTTAAAAATTTTCGTGATATTTAATTTATTTAATTATTGCTATATATATAGGGCTTTTATGGCCTTCTGTCTGTTCATTAGTGATATTTTTGTTTAATTGTATGGCTTTTTCAATTTCCAATTTTTCGAGATAATTCAATTTTTTACTTTTTTGAACTGTATGCAATACTTTGAAGGCGTCTTTTGAAAAATTGTGTTTATTGTTGATACAATGTTGAGAAAAACCTGTTGTGCCCTTATTCATTTTAATAAATGTTTATGTTCCTTCAATCTTTTTTCAAAACTTCTGCCTGTCTGCCCTATATATATAGCATCACAATCGGAACAATGTAACTGGTACACCCCTGATTTATTGAATTTATTATTTTCAGTTAATTTGTTGTTGGTAAGTAATTTTCCTAACGTGCGCTTGTTGGTGCATACTGTATTTATATTTAGTTTTTTAATTGTTTGACATATTTTCGGACTAAGTCCATTAACATAATTTATAAATGACCAATTCTCGTTTTGTTTGTGAAGGTTCTTATGGTAAATTTCATTCAAAATTTTTGTTTTCTGTTTCTTTTTAATAATACTATCTATAAGATTTTCTTTATAACCATTATTCCGTGCTAAAGTTTTTATGAATTTGATTTCATTCAAGTAATTTTCTTTGGATAAGGGGTAATTGATTAGTCTATGTATGAGGCTGTTGAAGGTTGATATTTTTATATTGTAACTTTAATTGGAGGATGATGGTATTATTGCATCGGTAAATGTACTTTTTCTATATATATTGAATTCTAGATGATTTTGATTATTTATTGAAACTGACCAGTCTAAAAAATTTAGAGTTTTTTTTGTTCTGGTTCTACCGTAAATTGAATTTTTGAATTGAAGGAATTTATTAATTTTAAGAAATTTTGTAATTGTCTGTTGGTCCCAGACCAAATACAAAAGACATCGTCGACGTACCTAGTCCAATGCACTACATTGTTAATTAGGGAATTTTGGCCATTAAACAACCATTCTTCGAAATAATTCAGGTAAATTTCAGATAATAAGGGTGAAAGCGGGGACCCCATAGGGAGTCCGTCCTTCTGTAGGTAGAATTTATTATTGAACGTAAAGTAATTTTGTTCTATGCAAATATATATTAAATCTAGCCAATTTTGTCTATCTTCTAAGTTTATCAATGTTTCATTTAAAATGTTTTTTAATTCTGAAATAGGTACCGAGGTAAACAGGCTTTTTACGTCAAAAGAGACTAACATGCTATTTTTAGGTATTTTAATGTCTTTTGTTTTGGATAGAAACTCATACGTATTTTTAATTGAATATTTTGGTTTAAAGTCTAGTATTTTTGGTAGATCATGACTAAGTTTTTTACATAATTTATAAGTTGGTCCATTGATATATTTGTTTTCAAATGATTTAAAATAGTTTACAGAAACAAAATTATCTTTTCAAAGTTGTTAAGACATCCCCCGTTTAGTAAAACAGCCTTAAACAAATTACTTCTCTGTCCAAATAATTTTTAACTCTGACTTTTAAATTTGAGCAATGTAAATATCATAACTAATTTTTTAGTTTACATTTAAAAGCACGTAGTGATGATTTATATAGGTACATAAGTACATATATTGAGAGGGCTGGTAGAGGATGATATATTATTTATGCGCGATTGTAAAATCAGGTTTTGAATTTTAGGTACTCGGCTCGTGCAGTCCTAAATTATCCTTCACAGAAATTCGCAGATTTATTAAAAGATATTTTCTTAGAAGATTTTTAATATCCACTTCACTGAAAATATAAAAAAATGGGGAAACTAAACTTCTTTTGTAGATATAAAAATAAATTTAATTTACACGCTATGAGTAGATTAGAATTATTTCTATGTAAGTAAATTACAATTTATTTTCCCACAGTAAGCAAAAAAAAAACTACTTATTTAGATACTTCTGTAAGTAACGTTGTCGCTTGTCGTGTCTTGTGTACACGCCTTTGTCGATAATCGAGCAGAAGTGTCATTTATTTTAGTCTATGTATGTACAACGTACAATGTACATATGTGCGATTGTGTTGGAACATCCTGAATCCTAGAAGTAGGTGTTTCGTCCTTATTCGAAATTTCCCAGATAGTGTGAGTGGAAAGGAGCGAAGGCATGTAATACGTAGCGTAGGATATTCGTATCAAGAATCCCATAAAGGAAGTAGAGAGCATTGTGTGCCCCCAGTATTCTTAGGTACGTACGTACGTCTGCAGCAGCTATGTAGAAAAGAAACAACGAAACGCGACATTGCTGAAAGCTATTTAAATGGGAAGCATTCAAAGGTTGGAGACGTGTTGGTGTATCTACGTAAAGTAGTTAAAAATGCGCTAGCCTTGCGCTTGTCTTACAAAGGAATCAAAAAGATTTTCGAATGGAATTTTAGAGCGTGCACACCAGCAAGAAGATCTGGTGCTTTTTATTAAAATGTCGTTTGTTTATCATTTTCACTACAGTTTATCTGCAGATTTTGAGAGGGACAAAGCTCACTAACGTTATTCAGAAATCAATCAGGAAAATTTCATGATAAATTTCCGATAAATGGAACACAAACTTAACATTTGAGTCAAAAGTTTTTTCGTCTGGGTGGTTTCCACTCCTTTTAAATTCCACCAGGTTTGTTCGTGCAAAATCTTGCTCCATCGTATGAACTAGTCTTCAACATTATTTGCACTAAGTTAGTTAACTTTGGATTCCTTCTTGATTTCTTTGGGCTTCTGGATAAATATAATAAAAATGGGTTTGCTTTCGTTAGAAACCATAAATCCATTGCAGTGTTTTTATCTCCTTTAAAAAGTTTCCTGTATTGGATTTGGTTGAGCTCAGAAGATGGATAGAATTCTTCTTTCATCGTCATTGCACTTATCCATGCAAAACCCTGCACTATAGTGTGAAGTGGTCTTCAATACTATTTGCACTCAGTCACTGAACATTGGTTTCCTTCTGGATTTCTTTAGGCTTCTGGATAAATAAAATAAAAATGGGCTTGCTATTGTAAGAAACCATAAATTCATTTGACCACTTTTATCTGCTTTTGCAGGCTTCCTGGATTGGATTGGATTTGATAAAATTTTAGCGATGTATGGAATTCTTCTTTCAACTTGTGGAATGGTCTTCACTATTCCTTATACCTAACCAATGAACTATTTATTGACTCCCTTCTATTGGCAAGTGTTCAGGAGGTTTTCCATCACACCTTGAGTCAGTAAATTTTGTCTATTAGTTAGTTGATGAGTTTATCAAGGATTTTTGTATCGGTCGTTGTTTTTTGTCCTTTTGTGATTGTTATTCTTATTTTATCATTCTTACCCATTCACAAACTCCTGAAGTTCCCATGTTTTTAACTTTTACTGATAAATTAATAACACTCCCTTCATTCCTTTGAATAAACTCTAATATTTGCTGGTTGGTACACACAAAGCTTTAGCAGTGCCCTAACGGGATCAGGCTGTGGATGGATTTGAAGGGGATAGTTTTGGTTTATCGAACGTTTATTAATAGCTTAATGTTACGATTGTCGACACGTTAACATGCACATTGTGTAGCGGTTATGTAATTTCGGTTTTACCTGCGGGAAATCTCTGCAGGTTGTGTGTTATGTTGTTGTCGTCGACGTTTCCGGTAGATGAGGGCGGGAAAATGAGAGGGAGATAGAGGGAGAGGGATGGCGGAAGAAAGGCATTCGAATACAACCCGTGAAAGCTGCGGACCAACTGAAGTGGAAAGCGAAGATAAAGAGGGAATCGCGGCGAGGAAAAGTTGCCAGATAATTCAATAACAAAGACGAAATTACTGTAGAAATTCTTCGAGCACGTCACTGCATTATAACGGCAACTTAGTTATTTTATGTAGGTACGAGTAGGGGCCTACTGTTGTTGTTGCTGTTGCTGTTGCTGTTGTGTCGTCAACTAATCGCGAGTCCAGTAAAACGTGAAATTTTCATGCCGTTCATTTACCTGACAAGCAAAGTTTGTAAGAAGTTCGAACAGCGCGACGTCTTCTTCAGGACTTTGGGAAAGGGGTGCAGGACGTATATGCTGCAGAGATGATTATAAGGGTACGGTTTTTACGTAGAATACGTAGAGCAGATTTCGAGAACGGAACGAGACGATTGGACTGAAGGAATTGGATTCGGATAGAGAGAAAGTGATAGAAGGAAGAAGACTAGTGAAAAATAAAAAACAGTAACTCTGGGAAATCAAGTTTAAAAAGTTTCGCCCTTTTAAGAACTTTGTAGTCATTGCATCTCAAATAAAATTTTATAAGATTCGGGACGTGCCGGCTGGGGGTAGTTTTAGTTAGTGATTTTATTGATTTCAGCCCTTAAGTACCTACAGTTTTTTTTAATGCATTTATTTACCTAATTAATTCTGAACGCTCGAGTTTTGTAGACAATTGTGTTATTCCTGGCTTCTTTGGATGAAAATGAGGTCCTTACACAAAATATTTTTATTTAATTTAATATTTATGTACATACATGCAATGGGAACACTTTGTTGTGGATTTGAATTAAATTAAGGGAACCCCAAAATGAACAAAACTTTTAGAAAACTAAAACGCGTTTCGTCACCCAAAGTGTCATCCTCAGTAGATCATTTTCTAAACGTTTTGTTCATTTTGGGGTTTGTTTCAGTTAACTAATATTAATAATATTCGACCGTAAGTTTTACAACTTAATTCGATGTTTCGAATGTTATTTGGTCGTCTTTATCTTAATGGCTTTTTTTTATACTTAGACGATAAAGGTCATCTGTCGTGAACGACTCGAGAAATAAAGTGTGTGTGTGTTTGTATATTAGTACGTATAAATACTTCTTATTCAGTTTGTACATTTCAGAAATATGTAGGGCGTAGAAAAATAGTTAGAAAGAAATTTTCTTTAATTTAATATAAAAATAAAATAAAGATGTTTTTAAAAGTTGCAAATAATCTTAATATTTAAATAATAACAAACAAACGAAATTACGTACAGTGTAAGAGATATTTTTAAATATTAAAAAAAAACTGGCTCAGCACGTCCGAGATGACACATCTGTAAAGTAAACAAAATATAGAGGTACGAGATACCAATTAAACCTATAGAAGAATTAAAATAAATGACTACATAAATAATAATTGACGTCTTTGCATTTCGATCATTATCCGAATCACAGACATCAAGGGTCATCGGAAATAAATCAAGCTAGTCTAGAGTATCCACCATGGTAAACAGTGTAACAACATGCCTTCACTTCACAATAAATTATTTTTAGTCAAAAAGGGCGTTAAGTACATCAGGCACATTAATTACAAATAGGGTTGTTAATAAAATGTACTGTTTGTAAATTATTTGTTACGTAAGTGGTTGTAATATACGTAGTCTGTTTATTAAACGTCATCTTTTCTCAAAAATATTTATATTTGTTAATTTTTGCTGATACTTGTACCAAAAACGTTTAAATGTATTATAAATGTATAAATATACATATTTAAGGGGGTGGATTTACTGTAATTTAAAAGAATACATTCCAAAAATATAATATAACACAAATCAAGTTGAAATTGACTTGAAAATAAATATTCAATTTTGTTTCAGCTACCTCTGGTGTTTATTCCTGGGGTCACGATGAAGACTTATCGATGTGACTATTTTTCGAAAAAAATAATAGAACGAGGAACATGACGGTAAGTTTTTGTAATTTAGTTTTTTAATTTGTTTATTAAATGACATCCTGCATAAATTTTCTTAGTAATATTAAGCTTTTACTGTTATATTGCACAAACGTTTAAATGTGTTATAAATTAATGCATCCACGTAAATATTGTAGAGGGTTGGTTTTTAACTACTTTATGAAAACCCTTTTTTAAAAGTAACTAAGTAAATTTAAAATATAACACAAATCAAGTTGAAATTGACTTGAAAATAAATATTCAATTTTGTTTCAGCTACCTCTGGTGTTTATTCCTGGGGTCACGATGAAGACTTATCGATGTGACTATTTTTCGAAAAAAATAATAGAACGAGGAACATAACGGTAAGTTTTTGTAATTTAGTTTTTTAATTTGTTTATTAAATGACATCCTGCATAAATTTTCTTAGTAATATTAAGCTTTTACTGTTATATTGCACAAACGTTTAAATGTGTTATAAATTAATGCATCCACCTAAATATTGTAGAGGGTTGGTTTTTAACTACTTTATGAAAACCCTTTTTTAAAAGTAACTAAGTAAATTTAAAATATAACACAAATCAAGTTGAAATTGACTTGAAAATAAATATTCAATTTTGTTTCAGCTACCTCTGGTGTTTATTCCTGGGGTCACGATGAAGACTTATCGATGTGACTATTTTTCGAAAAAAATAATAGAACGAGGAACATGACGGTAAGTTTTTGTAATTTAGTTTTTTAATTTGTTTATTAAATGACATCCTGCATAAATTTTCTTAGTAATATTAAGCTTTTACTGTTATATTGCACAAACGTTTAAATGTGTTATAAATTAATGTATCCACGTAAATATTGTAGGGGGTTGGTTGTTAACTACTTTATGAAAACCCTTTTTTAAAAGTAACTAAGTAAATTTTAAATATAACACAAATCAAGTAGAAGTTGACTTGAAAATTAATATTAAGTTTTTTTTTCAGCTGCCTCTGGCGTTTATTCCTGTGGTCATGATGGAGACTTATCGATGTGACTGTTTTTCGAAAAAAATAATAAAACGAGGGACATGACGGTAAGTTTTTGTAATTTAGTTTTTTAATTTGTTTATTAAATGACATCCTGCATAAATTTTCTTAGTAATATTAAGCTTTTACTGTTATATTGCACAAACGTTTAAATGTGTTATAAATTAATGTATCCACGTAAATATTGTAGGGGGTTGGTTGTTAACTACTTTATGAAAACCCTTTTTTAAAAGTAACTAAGTAAATTTTAAATATAACACAAATCAAGTAGAAGTTGACTTGAAAATTAATATTAAGTTTTTTTTTCAGCTGCCTCTGGCGTTTATTCCTGTGGTCATGATGGAGACTTATCGATGTGACTGTTTTTCGAAAAAAATAATAAAACGAGGGACATGACGGTAAGTTTTTGTAATTTAGTTTTTTAATTTGTTTATTAAATGACATCCTGCATAAATTTTCTTAGTAATATTAAGCTTTTACTGTTATATTGCACAAACGTTTAAATGTGTTATAAATTAATGTATCCACGTAAATATTGTAGAGGGTGGGTTTTTAAATACTTTATGAAAACCTTTTTTTTAAAGTAACTAAGTAAATTTAAAATATAACACAAATCAAGTAGAAGTTGACTTGAAAATAAATATTAATTTTTTTTTAATTTATTTTATATTTTTTACATAAGTAGAACAAGTGAATAAATTATAGTTTTCTTTAATTTTATTTGTTGTTTTACTTTAACAGTGTCATTATTTTAAATTCCCATTATCATGCAATTTATTTATATTTATTCGTTAGAAAAAAAAGCAATTTCATTGAAAACTGAGTTAATGTCAATTATATAGCGTGTGAGTTTAATTAATCGTTATTATTTATTTTCAGATACTTCAGCCAATTTCGTTGTTTTCATCATTTCGTTCCAAATGGAAGATTTTGGTTCCTTTTAAATGTAAGTTTCTCCCATATTTTTTCTGATCTCACTTGTACTTTAACAAAATTATATTTTTAGTATTATTAACTTTTTATTAATGTGTTTATAAAATCCGAATTAATTTATTATTCCAAAAATAATTGTTAATAACTACTTATGGGTCTGGAACGTTTTAATTTTGAAGACTAACAGCTAATTTTGTTGCAGTTACTGCTTATGTATGTATGGATTTCCACCTTGAAGAGATCTCTGCCCACTGCACTGGTAGAAAGAAGACGACCCGATCACGGCCACAGGGGTGAGTTTCTAATTATCCTTTTTCTTGTAGCTACCTAATTACTCCGTTTTCCTTTAGTTATTTATGCTTCTTGCCCTTTTGTTTAGATTAATGTATGTTTTGAAATTCAATGTTTTCAGATTTTTTATAGCTTTTATATCTACAAATATTAGTTTTTTTTTTCTTAATGGTAATAAATATTTAATGGATTAAATAGTAGTACATTAACGTCTGTAAATATTTCTTTAAATAACTTTTCTTACAGTTATTGCAGTAATTGTTACCATTAAGAAATAATCATTTTAATTTATTATTTTTGCTTCACAAAGAATTATATTGATAGTAAATTAGATTTTTTTTTAAATGTTACGTTAGACTTAAGGCAGGGTTTCTTTTTAATTTTGGGTTGAAGAGGTAACCATATATATCTTTTATAATTGTTAGAAAATTTAACTGTTAAGTAGCAATAAAATAAATAATTGTTATAAATAATGTACTATCTTTCACACTTATTTGAATAACTCATAGAAATTTAAAAAAAAAAACCAATTTCGAATTTTTCTTTGATTGGAAGTTGTGTAAATACTTTTCAGGTAACCTTTATAGTTATAAATAATTAATAGTGGAATATTTGAACTCTAATTGAAGCTTTACAAAAATATATCTACAATTTTGTTAATAAGCTTAATTAAATGAATTATTTTATTTTATTTCACAAGTATTTATTATTTGTTTATTAAACAATTTCAAATAAAAAAAATCGAAGTTGGAAATTTTTATTTAAAAATGCTTTTAATACCGTATGAGATACTTCATTCAAATTAATACTTTTTAAACGTGAAGACAGCTTATTATTTATAACAATTACTTATTTTATTATTATTCAACACTTAAGTTTTCTCGTAATAATAAAATGATTCTTTGTATTTTTGTTTCTGTCAATTTTTTACTTCAAATTGTTTCCCAAACATGCAATATCAGACTTTTCTTTTTCTTTTCAGGATCTGCTTCTGGTCGATCTTCTTCACCATCCA
Organism: Agrilus mali; assembly: GCA_029378335.1. Classification (NCBI taxonomy): domain Eukaryota; kingdom Metazoa; phylum Arthropoda; class Insecta; order Coleoptera; family Buprestidae; genus Agrilus; species Agrilus mali. The sequence continues at coordinate 1,742,102 of CM055655.1, read as the reverse complement.
CCAGGGAATCCGAAGACTTCAATTACGCGGTCGCGAGTGTTTCGGGAGTGTTCCAGAACGTCCAGATTCGGACCAGAAGTCTCCACCACTCGGAATTTCAGGATTTCCGGGATGCCAAGTCTTGGAAACTCCAGAATTCGAAACTTAACGTCTCCAAAGCTAGGAAGGCAGATAGTTTTCGAGGCTTTAGGGTTCGTATTTTGGGGTTTTTGGGACTTAGTATTCCACAGATCCTGACGTCTGAGATGTGGGGGCTTCTAGTTCGAATCTGTACGCTCCGGATTTTCGGCGTGGTCCCGGTCGGTCTTCGAATTAAAAAACTTTTCGCACTAGACCTGGTAGGCGTGAAAAATTTGTTTTGTACTTTTGTTTTTTTTAAATAAAACACATACGGGTCTACTATATCTTTTATTTTGTTTGTTTCCCCCCGCCCCGTTTCATTCACACCCCCATTCGTTCTCTCTCGCACCCCCATTCATTCTCACGCTCACTCGCACTCGCGTCCCCTCTCTCTCTCTCCTCTCCTCTCACCTACGTTCACACCCCCATTCATTCCCATGCTCTCACTTGCACCTGCACCCCCTTCTCTCATTTTCGTTCACACCCTCTCTAGTATCCACCACTCACTCACTCTCACTCTCTCCCTCATACTTACAACCACACTCATTAATAACCTCAGCCTCACCCTTCCTCATCCTTTCACACCCTGTCGTAGCAGGGGTGAATTAAAATATATGAGAGTGAACACCCACTCTCATAAATTCTTATTCTCCCCTCCACTTACACTCCAGTCGTTGCACGAGTGAATAAGTATCCATGAGGGTGAACGACACAATTGTTGATTACCCTCATGCATTCGTATTCTCCCCTATTACCATTCATTCGCCCCCATACATACCATTATTTGTAGCAGAAAAAAATAAAAATGTTTAAGGGTGAACGAAGAGGTTATCGTTTACCCTTACGCATTCTTATTCTCCCTCGTTACCAGTCTCTCACAGTCTCACCCTCACGTGATCCTCCTCTGTCAACAGATCAAAATAAAAATACTTAAGGGTGAACGAAGAAGTTATCATTCACCCCTAAGAATTTTTGTTCTTCCTTGTTATCATTCTCTCATCTCTCACCCTCATATGTACCTCCAATCGTAACAGAAGAGAATAAAAATGCTTAAAGGAGAACGAAAAAGTTACCCTTAAGGATTCTTATTCGCCCCTGTTACCATTCACTCGTCGTTCTTTTTATTACATGCGTACCCTCTTGTTTTCCTCCACTCAAAACAGAAAAAGGTAAAAACACTTAAGGGTGATCGTGATCGATAAAATTATCATTTACCCTCCTGCATTTTTATTTTCTCCTGTTACCTTTCACTCACCACTCTATCACAATTCATCTTTGAACAAATTCACCCTTATCTTCATCCCCAAGTTCTCCCTCATTTCGAAACACACCATCCTCACGTTCATATCCTCATTCTCACCCCACAATAAATCCCCTGGTTTCCCCATTTTATTATTTTAACACAATCGGTAAAACTATTTAAACAAATATACAATCATATCTGGAAACATCCTAAAATATTGCTATTTCGATTGATATAAATGTAAATTAAATTAAATTATAATTACAATTAATTTCAAACTAAAATGTAAATTACATAATATGTACCTATACATTTGCATAAAATACTATTAATTAAATTGTTGCAAACTAAATTATATTATGTTCCTACATAGTGGTACATACTAAAAATTAATAAATATATGTAAATTAATTATGACAATATTTAAACCTACAACAAGAATAATGAATTATATCAAAAAAGTTCATCACAATCGATTCAAAGTAGATTTATTGATTTTTTGTATTCTATTAAATTAATCTAATTGGAACAAGTTACTGAAAATATTCCTCTACTTTACTTGTTATAAATAATAAATGCACAAAAAATATTAATTGCAGCTGTTAAAAAAGAATTTGAAAACAAGAATTTAATCATAAAGATAAAAAGAGAAAAATAAAAAGGTAAGTTAATAAATGAATAATTTTGAATAATTACTTACTTTTAACAAACACAAAATTTTGACAACGTATCCAACTAACATTTTCTTCAATAAATCCACTTTCACTAAAATGTATTATATTACACAATAACAAACAAACTTCAACGTTGATGAATATATTTTTCTTGTTACGTCTACCATATACCATCATTCCAGGAGTCCAGGACCATCAAGGGAATCTAGAATATCAAGAAACAATTTTCAAAATAAACTCATTTTCAATATAATCAATTAAAAAAATAAATTTACCTGCGACAGGAATACAAATTGTTATCCAGTCAAGCATTAGAGCACAGGACGAATTACTCGAACTCCTGAAAAATATGAAAGAAAAAATCCTAAAAATTTATCGAACAGAAAAAGCAACCTAATTTCATTGTGACCTACTGTAATTTCTCAAAATATCTAAATATATCTACTTAACTTTTGCCTAGGGCAATAATAATTAAATAATATTAATTAGCTACTTTATTTAATAACTCACATAAAAACCTAAGTATTAAGGAAAACGCCCACATTCCATGTTGGAAATTTCCAGAAGAAATTATAAAAATATGCCACACCAAATCTTAATTAAATAAATTATTTCTTTGCTATTAAATCCCATTACTATTTACGTACGTATATATAATTAAATTTTGATTTTGATAAGGTCCAAATTTTCAAAAATTACGATACGACTTTGACGACAATTACAACAGGACTGAAGCTATAACACATTAATATTTCTGTTGCCAAACTGAACGTTTTTTGTGTTAAACGACATTACTTATATCTGTGACATTCCCATTCGTTACAGATTATAACACACAAAAACATCTGTGTGTACCATAGGTATTAAAAATTTAGTCAAAGGTTTTTTTTATATTTTAATTTAATTTAATTCAAGATACATTCAACGATCAGCTTTTTATAGATACTTCATTAAAAGGACCAATCAAGCAATTTCAAGTTTAATAAAATTTAAAATTAGATACGAGAGGCGTCCAAAAATTATTTTAACGTTTTTAAATGCACAAAACTCACAAAGTTTTTGATATGATTACTATTTTATTCAAGATTTATAAACAAATAATAAAGAGTAAAAACAGCCCTCACCTACACCTTGGGGATTGCGATAGACAATAAATAATAGCGAAACGATGTCGATTCGCGGATACATCAAAGCTTTTACTAACCCGCAAGCAGATGTTACTACTAAACTAAAGCGCTTTGAATATTTGCGGAACTTGCTACTTGTTATTGCGGGTTCCGAAAGATTTCGATAAAGGATGATAACAACCCCAGGCATTTGAATATATACATAAATACCTAATACATAGACGGGTGACCGACCAGACGCGATTAGATAAAGATATAGGAGGCTCTTAGACTGTTTAAAATTTATGTGAAGTTCGAATTGTTGCCTTTAATTCACTTTGAAAATAACCTAAAAAAAATAAATAGTCTAAGATGAAAATTTTAGAGAGAAATGCCAGATACATAACTTATGAAATCTGTCCATCGACATCATTTACCTGAAATTTTATTTTTTCAATTTGTGCGTGCTGAGATGATTTTTTAAAATAAAATGAGCTCATCAGACTATGTGGCTTTTTCATTTAGTAAAGAACAATGCAAACCCGCAGTAATTTATCGCGCCCTTGTCATCGGCAGCCGAAATTAATCCTAATTCTATATTAAGATCTCGGCAACGATACAAGCATTGGATGTGGTACAACAATACAGTGAGATAAGTCCCTGCATTGACTTTACCCCCGGTATACCACCAGTCTCGTCGCACTGCTCCACGCCGCGCCGAGCCGTATAGTTCGAGATAACATTGGAAATACACTGTTAATGGCATGTCATAGTTATTGTTCTGTGTTATCGAACCTTAGATTGGCAACTAAACACTGTCGTATTAAAGTATGATGTATAAAAAAATCAATGGGGGATGGATATCGTCGAGCGTCGTTCATATGAAGCTGCCTAATTTTGAAAAACACAAATAATAACACTATCTTTTAAATTGCTCTTAAGTTTTAAATAGAAACGCCACAATACACAAGAGTGTATATATCGCGTCTTGTCTTGCATTGTCTTGTCTTATCATGTCTTAAAACCCAAAACAATATAAAATCAAAAATAAAATGCTCATATGAGATGTCTCTGAAAGAATATCAAGATAAATAAGTCGAAACACAAATCATGTCAAGATCTTCAAAGACAAGATCATGGTTTCTGTGTATGTCAACTTTTTAAATGAGGAAGTTCGAGCTTATCAAACCCTGAAGCCTATTAGTATCCTCATATACTTAAGTTTTAAATAGAAATACCACAATAGTCAAGAGTGTATCTACCTCGATTTGTCTTGTATTGTCAGGTCTTATCTTGTCTTGAAACCCAAAACAATATAAAATCAAAAATAAGATGCATGTATAAGACACCCATAAAAGAAATTAAAGATGGGTACGTCAGGACACAAATCTTGTCAAGATCTTCAAAGACAAGATCATGGTTTCTGTGTATGTCTACTTTTTAAATGAGGAAGTTCGAGCTTATCAAACCCTGAAGCCTATTAGTATCCTCATATACTTAAGTTTTAAATAGAAATGCCACAATAGTCAAGAGTGTATCTACCTCGATTTGTCTTGTATTGTCAGGTCTTATCTTGTCTTGAAACCCAAAACAATATAAAATCAAAAATAAGATGCATGTATAAGACACCCATAAAAGAAATTAAAGATGGGTACGTCAGGACACAAATCTTGTCAAGATCTTCAAAGACAAGATCATGGTTTCTGTGTATGTCTACTTTTTAAATGATGAAGTTCGAGCTTATCAAACCCTGAAGCCTATTAGTATCCTCATATACTTAAGTTTTAAATAGAAATGCCACAATAGTCAAGAGTGTATCTACCTCGATTTGTCTTGTATTGTCTTGTCTTATCTTGTCTTGAAACCCAAAACAATATAAAATCAAAAATAAGATGCATGTATAAGACACCCATAAAAGAAATTAAAGATGGGTACGTCAGGACACAAATCTTGTCAAGATCTTCAAAGACAAGATCATGGTTTCTGTGTATGTCTACTTTTTAAATGAGGAAGTTCGAGCTTATCAAACCCTGAAGCCTATTAGTATCCTCATATACTTAAGTTTTAAATAGAAATGCCACAATAGTCAAGAGTGTATCTACCTCGATTTGTCTTGTATTGTCAGGTCTTATCTTGTCTTGAAACCCAAAACAATATAAAATCAAAAATAAGATGCATGTATAAGACACCCATAAAAGAAATTAAAGATGGGTACGTCAGGACACAAATCTTGTCAAGATCTTCAAAGACAAGATCATGGTTTCTGTGTATGTCTACTTTTTAAATGAGGAAGTTCGAGCTTATCAAACCCTGAAGCCTATTAGTATCCTCATATACTTAAGTTTTAAATAGAAATGCCACAATAGTCAAGAGTGTATCTACCTCGATTTGTCTTGTATTGTCAGGTCTTATCTTGTCTTGAAACCCAAAACAATATAAAATCAAAAATAAGATGCATGTATAAGACACCCATAAAAGAAATTAAAGATGGGTACGTCAGGACACAAATCTTGTCAAGATCTTCAAAGACAAGATCATGGTTTCTGTGTATGTCTACTTTTTAAATGAGGAAGTTCGAGCTTATCAAACCCTGAAGCCTATTAGTATCCTCATATACTTAAGTTTTAAATAGAAATGCCACAATAGTCAAGAGTGTATCTACCTCGATTTGTCTTGTATTGTCTTGTCTTATCTTGTCTTGAAACCCAAAACAATATAAAATCAAAAATAAGATGCATGTATAAGACACCCATAAAAGAAATTAAAGATGGGTACGTCAGGACACAAATCTTGTCAAGATCTTCAAAGACAAGATCATGGTTTCTGTGTATGTCTACTTTTTAAATGAGGAAGTTCGAGCTTATCAAACCCTGAAGCCTATTAGTATCCTCATATACTTAAGTTTTAAATAGAAATGCCACAATAGTCAAGAGTGTATCTACCTCGATTTGTCTTGTATTGTCAGGTCTTATCTTGTCTTGAAACCCAAAACAATATAAAATCAAAAATAAGATGCATGTATAAGACACCCATAAAAGAAATTAAAGATGGGTACGTCAGGACACAAATCTTGTCAAGATCTTCAAAGACAAGATCATGGTTTCTGTGTATGTCTACTTTTTAAATGAGGAAGTTCGAGCTTATCAAACCCTGAAGCCTATTAGTATCCTCATATACTTAAGTTTTAAATAGAAATGCCACAATAGTCAAGAGTGTATCTACCTCGATTTGTCTTGTATTGTCAGGTCTTATCTTGTCTTGAAACCCAAAACAAATAAAATCAAAAATAAGATGCATGTATAAGACACCCATAAAAGAATTAAAGAGGGTACGTCAGGACACAAATCTGTCAAGATTTCAAAGACAAGATCATGGTTTCTTGTATGTCACTTTTTAAATGAGGAAGTTCGAGCTTTCAAACCCTGAACCTATTAGTATCCTCATATACTTAAGTTTTAAATAGAAAGCCACAAAGAAGAGTGTATTATCGATTTGTCTTGTATTGTCTTGTCTTATCTTGTCTTGAAACCCAAAACAAATAAAATCAAAAATAAGATGCATGTATAAGACACCCATAAAAGAATTAAAGAGGGTACGTCAGGACACAAATCTGTCAAGATTTCAAAGACAAGATCATGGTTTCTTGTATGTCACTTTTTAAATGAGGAAGTTCGAGCTTTCAAACCCTGAACCTATTAGTATCCTCATATACTTAAGTTTTAAATAGAAAGCCACAAAGAAGAGTGTATTATCGATTTGTCTTGTATTGTCTTGTCTTATCTTGTCTTGAAACCCAAAACAAATAAAATCAAAAATAAGATGCATGTATAAGACACCCATAAAAGAATTAAAGAGGGTACGTCAGGACACAAATCTTGTCAAGATTTCAAAGACAAGATCATGGTTTCTTGTATGTCACTTTTTAAATGAGAAGTTCGAGCTTTCAAACCCGAACCTATTAGTATCCTCATATATTAAGTTTTAAATAGAAATCACAATAGTCAAGAGTGTAACCCATTTGTCTTTATTTCTTGTCCCGAAACCCAAAACAATTAAAATAAAAATAAATGCTGTATGCACATAAAAGAATTAAAGATGGTAGTCAGACAAAATCTTCAAATCTTCAAAGACAAGATCATGGTTTCTGTGTATGTCACTTTTTAAATGAGGAAGTTCGAGCTTTCAAACCCTGAACCTATTAATCCTCATATACTTAAGTTTTAAATAGAAATCACAATAGTCAAGAGTGTAACCCATTTGTCTTTATTTCTTGTCCCGAAACCCAAAACAATTAAAATAAAAATAAGATGCATTCACCCATAAAAGAAATTAAAGATGGGTACGTCAGGACACAAATCTTGTCAAGATCTTCAAAGACAAGATCATGGTTTCTGTGTATGCTACTTTTTAAATGAGGAAGTTCGAGCTTATCAAACCCTGAAGCCTATTAGTATCCTCATATACTTAAGTTTTAAATAGAAATGCCACAATAGTCAAGAGTGTATCTACCTCGATTTGTCTTGTATTGTCTGTCTTATCTTGTCTTGAAACCCAAAACAATATAAAATCAAAAATAAGATGCATGTATAGACACCCATAAAAGAATTAAAGAGGGTACGTCAGGACACAAATCTTGTCAAGATTTCAAAGACAAGATCATGGTTTCTTGTATGTCACTTTTTAAATGAGAAGTTCGAGCTTATCAAACCCTGAAGCCTATTAGTATCCTCATATACTTAAGTTTTAAATAGAAATGCCACAATAGTCAAGAGTGTATCTACCTCGATTTGTCTTGTATTGTCTTGTCTTATCTTGTCTTGAAACCCAAAACAATATAAAATCAAAAATAAGATGCATGTATAAGACACCCATAAAAGAAATTAAAGATGGGTACGTCAGGACACAAATCTGTCAAGATCTTCAAAGACAAGATCATGGTTTCTGTGTATGTCTACTTTTTAATGAGGAAGTTCGAGCTTATCAAACCCTGAAGCCTATTAGTATCCTCATATACTTAAGTTTTAAATAGAAATGCCACAATAGTCAAGAGTGTATCTACCTCGATTTGTCTTGTATTGTCTTGTCTTATCTTGTCTTGAAACCCAAAACAAATAAAATCAAAAATAAGATGCATGTATAAGACACCCATAAAAGAATTAAAGAGGGTACGTCAGGACACAAATCTTGTCAAGATTTCAAAGACAAGATCATGGTTTCTTGTATGCACTTTTTAAATGAGGAAGTTCGAGCTTTCAAACCCTGAACCTATTAGTATCCTCATATACTTAAGTTTAAATAGAAAGCCACAAAGAAGAGTGTATTATCGATTTGTCTTGTATTGTCTGTCTTATCTTGTCTTGAAACCCAAAACAATAAAATCAAAAATAAGATGCATGTATAGACACCCATAAAAGATAAAGAGGTACGTCAGGACACAAATCTGTCAAGATTCAAAGACAAGATCATGTTTCTTGTATGTCACTTTTTAAATGAGAAGTTCGAGCTTTCAAACCCTGAACCTATTAGTATCCTCATATACTTAAGTTTTAAATAGAAAGCCACAAAGAAGAGTGTATTATCGATTTGTCTTGTATTGTCTTGTCTTATCTTGTCTTGAAACCCAAAACAAATAAAATCAAAAATAAGATGCATGTATAAGACACCCATAAAAGAATTAAAGAGGGTACGTCAGGACACAAATCTGTCAAGATTTCAAAGACAAGATCATGGTTTCTTGTATGTCACTTTTTAATGAGGAAGTTCGAGCTTTCAAACCCGAACCTATTAGTATCCTCATATATTAAGTTTTAAATAGAAATCACAATAGTCAAGAGTGTAACCCATTTGTCTTTATTTCTTGTCCCGAACCCAAAACAATAAAATAAAATAAATGCTGTATGCACATAAAAGATGGTACGTCAACACAAATCTTTCAAGATTTCAAAGACAAGATCATGTTTCTTGTATGCACTTTTAAATGAGGAAGTTCGAGCTTTCAAACCCTGAACTATTAGTATCCTCATATACTTAAGTTTTAAATAGAAAGCCACAAAGAAGAGTGTATTATCGATTTGTCTTGTATTGTCTGTCTTATCTTGTCTTGAACCCAAAACAAATAAAATCAAAAATAAGATGCATGTATAGACACCATAAAAGATAAAGAGTACGTCAGGACACAAATCTGTCAAGATATCAAAGACAAGATCATGTTTCTTGTATGTCACTTTTTAAATGAGGAAGTTCGAGCTTCAAACCCTGAACTATTAGTATCCTCATATACTTAAGTTTAAATAGAAAGCCACAAAGAAGAGTGTATTATCGATTTGTCTTGTATTGTCTTGTCTTATCTTGTCTTGAACCCAAAACAAATAAAATCAAAAATAAGATGCATGTATAGACACCATAAAAGATAAAGAGGTACGTCAGGACACAAATCTGTCAAGATTCAAAGACAAGACATGTTTCTTGTATGTCACTTTTTAAATGAGGAAGTTCGAGCTTTCAAACCCGAACTATTAGTATCCTCATATATAGTTTTAAATAGAAATCACAATAGTCAAGAGTGTAACGATTTGTCTTTATTTCTTGTCCCGAACCCAAAACAATAAAATAAAAATAAATGCTGTATGCACATAAAAGATAGAATAGTCAGACAAAATCTTCAAATTCAAAGACAAGATCATGTTTCTTGTATGCACTTTTAAAAAAAAAAAAAAAAAAAAAAAAAAAAAAAAAAAAAAAAAAAAAAAAAAAAAAAAAAAAAAAAAAAAAAAAAAAAAAAAAAAAAAAAAAAAAAAAAAAAAAAAAAAAAAAAAAAAAAAAAAAAAAAAAAAAAAAAAAAAAAAAAAAAAAAAAAAAAAAAAAAAAAAAAAAAAAAAAAAAAAAAAAAAAAAAAAAAAAAAAAAAAAAAAAAAAAAAAAAAAAAAAAAAAAAAAAAAAAAAAAAAAAAAAAAAAAAAAAAAAAAAAAAAAAAAAAAAAAAAAAAAAAAAAAAAAAAAAAAAAAAAAAAAAAAAAAAAAAAAAAAAAAAAAAAAAAAAAAAAAAAAAAAAAAAAAAAAAAAAAAAAAAAAAAAAAAAAAAAAAAAAAAAAAAAAAAAAAAAAAAAAAAAAAAAAAAAAAAAAAAAAAAAAAAAAAAAAAAAAAAAAAAAAAAAAAAAAAAAAAAAAAAAAAAAAAAAAAAAAAAAAAAAAAAAAAAAAAAAAAAAAAAAAAAAAAAAAAAAAAAAAAAAAAAAAAAAAAAAAAAAAAAAAAAAAAAAAAAAAAAAAAAAAAAAAAAAAAAAAAAAAAAAAAAAAAAAAAAAAAAAAACCCCCCCCCCCCCCCCCCCCCCCCCCCCCCCCCCCCCCCCCCCCCCCCCCCCCCCCCCCCCCCCCCCCCCCCCCCCCCCCCCCCCCCCCCCCCCCCCCCCCCCCCCCCCCCCCCCCCCCCCCCCCCCCCCCCCCCCCCCCCCCCCCCCCCCCCCCCCCCCCCCCCCCCCCCCCCCCCCCCCCCCCCCCCCCCCCCCCCCCCCCCCCCCCCCCCCCCCCCCCCCCCCCCCCCCCCCCCCCCCCCCCCCCCCCCCATTAGTATCCTCATATACTTAAGTTTTAAATAGAAATGCCACAATAGTCAAGAGTGTATCTACCTCGATTTGTCTTGTATTGTCTTGTCTTATCTTGTCTTGAAACCCAAAACAATATAAAATCAAAAATAAGATGCATGTATAAGACACCCATAAAAGAAATTAAAGATGGGTACGTCAGGACACAAATCTTGTCAAGATCTTCAAAGACAAGATCATGGTTTCTGTGTATGTCTACTTTTTAAATGAGGAAGTTCGAGCTTATCAAACCCTGAAGCCTATTAGTATCCTCATATACTTAAGTTTTAAATAGAAATGCCACAATAGTCAAGAGTGTATCTATCGCATCTTGTCTTGTATTGTCTTGTCTTATCTTGTCTTGAAGCCCAAAACAACATAAAATCAAAAATAAGATGCATGTATGAGACAACCATAAAAGAATGCAAAGAAGAATACGTCAGGACACAAATCATGTCAAGATAATCAAAGACAAGATCATGATTTCTTTGTATGTCAACTTTTTAAATGAGGAAGTTCGAGCTTCTCAAACCCCGAACCCTATTAGTATCCTCATATAGTAAAGTTTTAAATAGAAACATCACAATAGTCAAGAGTGTAACGATCTTGTCTTATATTATCTTGTCCCGAAACCCAAAACAACTTAAAATAAAGAATAAAATGCTCGTATGCAATATTTATGAAAGAGTGTCAAGATAAATAAGTCGAAACATAAATCATTTCAATATCTTCAAAGACAAGATCATTGTTTCTGTGTATGTCAACTTATTAAATGAAGAAGTTCGAGCTTCTCAAACCCTGAACCCTATTAACATCCTCATATACCTAAGTTTTAAATAGAAACATCACAATAGTCAAGAGTGTAACGATCTTGTCTTATATTATCTTGTCCCGAAACCCAAAACAACTTAAAATAAAGAATAAAATGCTCGTATGCGATATTTATAAAAGAATGCCAAGAAGAATACGTCAGGACACAAATCATTTCAATATCTTCAAATACAAGATCATGATTTCCTTGTACGTTATCTTTTTAAATTGGGAAGTTCGAATGCCTTATAAAATCCTAAACCTCATTCGTATTCTTTTGTTAAGAACTACAGCAAGAGTCAAGAGTGAATTGATCTTGTCTTGTCTTATCTTGAAAACTACAGCAAAACGAATATCAAGAACAATGTATTGGTTTAAGACATAATAGGATACTAAGATGAAGAAGTTGAAACATAAATCTCGTAATGTTCTTTAAAGACAAGATTAATAAGGCTAGGCGAAAACAGGATTCGATTTTTCACAGCAATATAAATCATTAAAAACTTTGTGGTTGAGAAGGACTTTGTGTGGGAACATGTAACAGTAAAGTTATGAATTTATAAAGTCTTTGTGTCAGTAACTTCAGTCTCCTTTGTATGTGGTCTGATATATCCGAATCTTCTAATTCCGGTCTCACAAATAGTGATTTAAAAAAAAAATAAAATTTAATGTTTTGCTCATTTAATTTATAGCAAGATTGAAAAAAAGGTAGTTTGACTACTTTATTATGTATTTCAATGTAATCTTTGTTATATAACAGGATATTATGATTATTTGCAGAGCAAGAAAGCTTCCTAATTGGAATTTTAAAGCGAAAAAAACAAAAAAAAAACGGAAAAAGAAAACGGTTTTAACTTTAGTAGCGTTAAATTAGTATTTGTATTTTTGTTTCGTCAAGTGGAATTACATTTTTCATCAAGCAAAATCTTCTGCAACGACCGGAATAATATTTGCAAAAGGTCCCTTTTTCGTTCTCTTTCTCTGTAACGTCGATCTTGTGTTGTAGTCCTTGTTCACTAGCGACCGCGAGCATGTAAAATACGGTACAAAAACCGTAGTTGGGAAAACAAACGAGGAAATGAACGTCGGAAGTTAAAAATTATTGTTTTCCTTTAGTCTCACTCTTTTTATTAATCAACTTCCTGATGATTTCCGCTACGTCTTCAGAATTTTTATTCGATTCGTTTATTAATATTACGTCGTACTGCTTACGGACTTGTGTGCCAAGAATAATTTTAGGAAATTGTAACTGGTGTAACAATCACTATTTTTTTCAGGACAAATCTCAAATCTTTTCTACCCCTCTTTACGCCTGCTTTTGCTTCTAGTACGTTCCTAACTCCGCCTTCCTGTTCCCTTCAATTTACCATTGCTTTCTTCCCGGTATTTTCAAAATAATAATAATCGAATTATTGAATTAGAAACAAAAAATGTGACTCTTATTAGATATCATCGATGAGAGCAGATTTAAAAATTTATTTGCCTTTAAAGAAACCCCATAGTAACAATTATATTAGAGATAGAAGTTTTGTGAATAGAATGCTGTTGTAATTTGGACGACATTACATTTTTATTAAAAGTGTCCCTGGTTCTGGGCTAGGAGAGTTCCTAAAGTCATTAAAATTGCTAACAAGCAAAGATTGTGAAAGCGACCGAGGCAAGAAGGCGAGTGAGTGAGTGTTGGGGCTGAAAAAATTAAAAAATTACTTTTTTACGTAAAGCTTGACAGGTCTCATTTAGAAAGTAAGTCTTATCGCGAGGGTTTTTGTGCCTTTCCGACGGACGGCATCATTATATATTCCGCGAACTGCGACATATTTTCTTGGAATTAATGCGAAAATAACTCTGGAAGAAGTTCTGACTTATGTTTACGTTATCGCGAAGCGTTGCGTTGGAGAACATTTCCGAAGAATCCATCAAATTAAATTTAATATACCTTGCGAACGTACAAAATGTAAGCGAATTACAATTTTATTCAATGGAAATTCAGCGTGTAGTTACAAGAATTATTTATTTTTATCATAATAATTAGTTATTTCGGCACACCACTTCAGGTAGAAACTAAATAAAAAAACTTTTGGGTGTTTCAATCTCACCAATGTTGGTGGGCGGGCTGTCCCTCCGGCATACACTTACGAATAGGGTTGAAGGCCCTCTTCAGCCTCCTTTAAGAATCGTGAGAATAAGTGGGTGGTGGTTTGGGAGAGAAAGATGAGACGAAGGAAATGAAGACAGAAGATAATAAATAAATAATTTTTGTAACTATACGTCTCTCCATATTCATATGCCGATGATATAGCAATGGTGGCAACAAGCAGTGAAGCGCTAAAAGACATGGTGAAAGTTCTGGAAAAATTTCTAGGCAGAAAGGGTTTACAGTTAAACAGTGAAAAAACTAAATATATGGAATTTGGGGAAACTAGGGGAAGAAAGGGTAAGGAAAAAAAAAAAGGGAAATAATTTGGAAAGGAAAGGTAATTGAAAAACTTAAAACTTATACATATTTAGGGTACGTTTTGGAGGAAAGTAATAGAGATAAAGTACATATTGATAATCAGGTAGCTAAAGCTAATGCGATAATGGGGCGTATATGGTATATAGGAAAAAAGCTATGTAGGGACGATTTCAATAAGAGAATAAGTTTATTCAATGCTGTGGTTAGGAGTATTATACTCTATGGGGTCGAAGTATGGGGGTGGAAAGAGAAAAAACAGGTGGAGATATTATATAGGAAATACATAAAGTGGATTTTAAATTTAGATAGGTGTACGCCTGATTATATAATTAGAAGAGATACAAAATGTGGGAAGATGGTTGAAGAAACAAGAAAAAGAACTGTAATGTACGAAGAGAAGTTAAGAAAGCTGGAAGAGGGTGATATAAGAAAAGAAGTTTGGAGGAAAAGAATATTTAGCATAGGGAGAGAAATAAAATACGATAAAGAAAGGAGGGAGACTTTAAAGCAATTGAGTCTGAGTCAGGAGCAAATGAAAGATTGGGCTGATATGGGACTGAACGTTGGAATGATGGTGAGAGAAAGATGCAGAGATAAAATAAGGGGGGAGGATTTTAGAAGTATTCATAATTCGGAGTACGCCAGAGGTTTGAACATAATTTTATGGGATGAGTGGCAGAGCGACTGGGTTCCTGAATATTTGGTAAATAGAAAGGAGATAAGTCTTTATGCAAGATTTAGAATGGGTAATGAGTGTAATGAATGTAAGTATTGGTTGAAAGAGGAGGATAGGTTGTGCAGAATATGTGGGAGGGAAAGGGAATCTATATCACACGTTTTGGGTGAATGTAATATGAATAAAACAGTAGATGAATGTAAGGAAATGTTAAAAGGAAGTATTATTAAAAATAATAGACTAAAAGAGATAAAAAATATGAGAAACAAATAATAACTAGAAAAAGAACAAAACTCTGATAAGGGAGTTTCTATGGTAAGAATGGCAAGGGGATAGGGTGCCGGGATATTTAAGAGAAGGGAAAGGGGGGAGATTAAGGAAGACGGTCAATGGAAGAATATGTGGAATAGTTGAATGAGGAAGGAAGTAAGGAGCGTATTAAAGGAAATTTTGTGAAGAAGGAAGCGGTGAAAATGAAGTAACAGAGAAGGGGAGTTTTAAGAAAAGACCCAGTTGGGTTGTAAAGCCTTGATAGAAAATAATTAAATAATTATATTGAGGATTACTGGGAAGTGATTTGCATTGGAGCGGGTTTAAAGGGAGGTAGAAATGACCTTATGGTTCTTTATATGTAATTTTTGATGGATGCAATTTGTTTTGTTTTTTGTGACTATTGTAATTGTTCTTTGTAAGTATCAGAATTGATGGTGATTTATGTTTATTTTTTTTACTTGTATATAACTTTTTGTTAATAAACTACTACTACATTAATTGTAACTATACGTTGTGTTTATAATTTTAAACACTTCATTCATCCAAATTTTCAATGGAAATTCAAAAAAAAAAATCACAATGCTACAACATCTTTATTTTAATGTTTTCACGTATATTTCGCAAAGTAATGTAGTAGAACCATATGAGGACTATTGTCAGTCTGTTGACTTTTCTTGGACGTTCAGAATTGGGTTTGATGACACTGTGTCTCATATTTCTTTGTGCCCACGCAACGTCGTCGCGTCGTCTGCTTGACTCTTATTCCATAGTATTCTCCCTTTCTGTCTCTCTCTCTCTCTCTCTCTCTCACTGTCTCCATTTCGCTTTTAAGTTCAGCGTTTTAGCAGAAAGAAATGATTCAACACAATATGAACTTCCTTTATCTCGTGAATAGATGAGAGAGCCGCCGCCGCCACACAATGCGAATGGTCCTCGGGCGGGAAAGTCCCGGCCTTGGCGTGAAAGGAAACTGCTTTTGGAACGTGCCTCGGTGACAAATGACTATCTACAACAATGGAAAACTTCCTCGCTCCCATTGCTAACTAGATAACTTGATCCTCATCTTATCGTCCATTGTGCGCGCCGGCTAAAAAACTTTTACTTCACCAAACATTAAAACTTACCTTGCTTTTTACTTAGGTACGTAGATATCTGTGTTTTATATTGTATAACGAGGCCTGCCTTTCAAGAACGAATCCGGCGACGAGGCGACTTTTAATGAAAATGCACAGAACGGGGATGGACCATTAAAGGAAGTGATTAAGTATGGCAACTCTCTTTTTTGAATTACGCGAAACACAATTAATCCAAGAACTACATTTTATGAAGTTACAGTCCATAGGCGACTGGTACGTAGGTAATAACACAATTTTATATTTTATGACAAAATTTATGCCCTGCTTCTGTAAATGTCCAATATTTTTTTAGGCCCTAAAAATATATTTCGTTTTCCTTTCGTGATATCTACTGGCGATGTCAAGGTAATTTCGATAAATATAAATAACAATTAAACAGACATAAATTAAAAGGGAACGTGGCAGTTCTGTGTTACATTTATTGCCCACTGTCGCCAACATTCAATTACAAAGACGATTCGCGTTACTTTTACGATACCTGACGATGTTATCGGCGACTGCTCGTAATACCGCAGGATATTTGTGTAGTTAGTAGAAAGTTGTAAAGTTTCGAACCCAATATGGTTAAGAGTTTTTATTTATTATTCATGGGCCAGTAACGAGACTTTTCCTATTTATCCATCGCAAATCTTGCGGGGAATCTACGCACGCACCTTTACACAAACATACAAACACATCTACGTACAACTTTCGTTCGCTAAGGGGGTTTAAAATTTCCAGTGCAGGTATTATATGTTAAAAAAAAGTAAAATTTTCAAACAGAGGATACAGTTACAGTCAAGTTAATAAGCAACTTGGATGGGGGGTGATCGAGCAACTCACCACTCATACTGTTGTTCAATTGTCCTGTAAGGGGAACGTTAAGCGGAGGTGTCATTTGGGATAAAAAGGGACCTACGAGGCTACCTATAACTGCGAAAACAACAGGAAACGATACGGTAAATGCCAAAACTTCCCCAAAACGAATAGGACATGATGGGGTATGATGGCACCCACCTTGAGAACACGAAATCGATTGGCAATAAGACTTCTGTGTGGAAAACTAACTGTTGGACTGTACTCGTCGTATAAAAGAATGTTAACGTGTTTCCACCAACAAACCCTTCAAAACTGGAGGAGTGTATGGTGGTATACACGTCCGTCAGCTTATACACGCCACTTCATCACCGCCACCGGTCCCTTGTCAGCCCTATGCAAATCGCCTTTCAGTCGAGACCGAATTTCGAGGAATAGCACCGTTTGTTTGCGATATGAGCAGTCGTTTATAATTAATTCGTTCATGTTTTTACGCTTTCTACCCCGCCGTTTTATTCAGTAACAGAAGCGGTAGGAAGGGCGCGTTAAATTAAGGGCTGGGCAGTCCGGAAAAATTATAATAAAAAAAACACACGACTCTCTTTAAATACAATGTCTCAATCCGGACGGTATGAAAATCGTTTTGACATCGACTTTATTTACCATCACGAAGTTTCCACCCTGGCTGTATCAAATTCAGCTTACAACTAAAAGGAATGAGAACATTATAATAAATTTCAAGGCGCCTTTTCAGGATTTCATCGTCCTTGGGGCAACGTAATTGTTATTTCAGTTTTTATCTGTTTAATATCAACACCCTTTTACCAGAAAAACAAATAAAAGAATACAATTTCTCCCGATAAACTCTTGTTATGATCTCTCTTCTTTCAAACCGCATCTTTTCCCTTTTTTATCTCGCAACATTTACGGTTATAATTCGCGATAATCCCAAAGTTCGCTTTTGAAAGCGTCCTTGTTTATACTCGGCAACTAAGGACAACTCTGCCTTGGAGGAGAACGTGTAAGGAAGCCGAGGACGTTCTCAACCCCTATTCAATAATTATTCGATGGCTCCCTCGCGGAAAGTCCCTTATTTTCTTCGGGGAACCGGTTGCAAGGACCCTCCGGGGAATCCTTCGTGAGCCAGACGGCGCATCGTCGACATTGCGACACAACATGCTTTGTTTGAACGTGCTCCCTTCTATTCACCTCCTCCTCCTCCTCATTCTCTTACTCCTTCACCTCCTGCTTCTGGTGCTAACAAATTAAACGTCTTGCTCATGTTCGCAATTAATTGATCGAAGAAGACAACAAACACATCGACGACACAATTGTTAACGTGTTAGGGCAAAATAGAAGGAAATAAAAGAAAATGCACCACCAAACGAATCTCACTAAGTATATGAGTGTTAGAACTTGTATCCAGAAAATTATTGTGGAACAACGAGGAGTTTTACTTCCTGTCACTCCATTACATAATTAATTAGTGATCGAGAATCACATGAAATGTTGCTAGTTGGAGAAAAACAATTCTTTGCAATTCTGCTTCAAATAATTTAATTTTCAATTGCTCCCAATATTATTCGTTGTAATAACTATCCCCGTCTATTCATGGGGTAAGTATAAGGTAATCGTTTAGAGTTGGATGAAATGTGGTAGAATTTTGGTTCGCCATGATACGTGTACCAAAACCACCCACAAATATTTAATGATGGTCTGAAAGCGTCCATGCGGCCGGTGGATATTTCAAACGGGGCGATTATCGGCTCTGTATACAGGAAGCGTCGGGAATGCAGGAACTCGGTTATTGCGCCCATTTCCCCATCGGGCCCTTTCGGCCTCGCATGTCGAAACGCAATAGCTCTCTCGACAGCAGCGTCGCGTCGCCTGTGTGTCGTATTCAGTAACTTTTTTAACGAAACTAAACAGCGGCATATTAATGTAAATGAAAACTGAGAGGTGGTGGACGAAGAAGGACTTCCAATTCCAACCCCTCAGTTTTCTGGCTCGGTTTCTTACAAGACGGCCAGCGGACTCTCGTGCCTGTCGATTTCTTATTTTAATAATAAAACGCTTCATCGCGTCCCTTAAGTCGAAAGATGGTCCAGTTGCATGATTTATGGAAACCGCTCAAGTGGAGTGGGAAATAAAATCGTTTTTCGTTTTCGCAACGTCAGACGTTAGTAGAGAATTACAAAAATTTATTTCACTCTTCCAAATTTGAGGACATTATGACACAACGTTTCGTTTAGTCCTAAAAAAAAAGTCAATAAGGGTTCATACACCCGGATGGTTCTTCTAAACACACCGCCTCTAATAATTTTTCCAAATCCCTCCGACGGCGTTGTGTGTCGCATTTTCTTTGAAATTTAATTAATTTTTTTTTTGTTCTTTGCTTCTTTTGATGGACCCGGCCAACCAAGCATTACCAGGGCAAAGAGAGGCGAAAGGAAGGGACGAAGAGAAAGAGAGCGAGGGCACGTGCACTCAGAACGTGTATAGGGGGTGCGCTTTTGTTCTCCGGAGCGACTTTTTACAAAGCCATGCAAATTCTAGTTAATGTAAATGAGCAAGACCATACGAAAGCAACGAGAGTGGAGGAAAGAGATTTGCAGACGCTGGCTGACGTCTTTTGCTTTGCCGAAGATCTCGTTTGTATTGCAGAGGCGTGACGGACGCGACTCTTGCGTCGGGACGCTGCTGCTGCTGCTCCTGCTACTACTGAACTTAAATTGGTTTTATTATCATTGCAGATTTGGTTGATGCCATGTGCCGCATCGTCATCTGGTCCTTTAGTCCTTAGTTGCTTGATTCTTCTTCTTTTTAATACTCGGCCACCAACCAACTTTCCCTCGTGTATAAATCTCTGGGTTATTTACAGTTTTAATTTATTTATTCACTCTGATTCCCTTCGGCAATCGGTTTCGAACGGGGTTAAGAGTAACCGGGTGCTGTCGCGCTTTTTTCGGCGCTTCTGACGATCCGATTCAATCGTATCAATTTATTCGCGAAAGTTTAAATTAAATTCATATCCCTCTAAATTTAGTGATATTAATCTTCGAAAACTTTTTCGGTTCCGGGAATAAACGGAAAAACTGTTCGGTTAGATATATGTATCTGTAAGAATTACTTTCCGTTTTACGATTGATTTACCAACATACATACATACATATTTTAATTCAATCGAAGATAGAATATTTCAATAGATTTAAATGAAACATATGCGAGAAAACTTAAACCATTTATTTGTATGAATTTCCTGACAACACGAACTAAACGATTCAAGATTTTTTGGTGGATCATCCTCTCTACAGCTCAGACCATGCAGT
Organism: Agrilus mali; assembly: GCA_029378335.1. Lineage (NCBI taxonomy): Eukaryota > Metazoa > Arthropoda > Insecta > Coleoptera > Buprestidae > Agrilus > Agrilus mali. The sequence goes on along the minus strand of CM055655.1, from coordinate 1,721,907 downwards.
ATATCACATTGGAATCCTATAAATCGTCAAAAATAAGCTAAAAAAGGCATATATTAGTAATACAGGCAAAAATTTCAACAAAGACCCTACTTAACTTCCAATAAGTTCGATAATTGAACAAGGCAAGTAACAAGACGTAAAGGTACGTAGTGCACCTGAGGGAAGTGACGTCACTGCTGGAGATGACGTCTCTTCTTTGACCGGAGTTTCTAATTGGAACTATAATTCGCCATTTTGCAATTGACCCGAACTTGGACATGTTATTAGAAAGTTATCAAGTATTAATGAGGTCTCGCCTATTACGACTCCCTCAAACGACATGATGGTAGGCAATAAACATTAAGCACTAATAAAAGATTATCCCTAATAACGGAGTGGGTAATCAAAATCAGATTCGTCGTAATACTGGAAAATATATCTACTGGATATTTTGTTGCATGTAACAATACACTAATAATCCTAATAGAAGCTTCTTATCATATTTTTTTAATGCACTTTGTTGTTTTAGTTGACACAACTGACATACACCTTTAGTGTAATAAGTTTTAAAAAAAATCACCTTTGTCAGTTATTTTTTTAATTGCAATAACTGGCCATTAATCAGTAGAGTGTGTAAATATCTATAAAACTCGAGTGTTAAAACATTTATTAGTGGTTAGGGCTCGTAAATACTTAATATCTTCGCTCCTTTCCGCCCTACCATTGAGAAAATTGATTTTTGAATGTCATCAAGACGGGTAGTACATGGTTAAGCATGCGCACGAACCTAAAGCAACCGCGCAAGGGATTGTGGTACACCTTAAGATACAAACATTTCTAGAAACATTGACCTTACTTACTTGTATCTTGGAATTTTTTGTGAATAGTCCTGATATTCTTCAATCGAGCTTTTTTTCAATATTTTTTTAATGCATTTACTTGTTTTAAAGTTCAAACCAAAAACATGTCCCTTTACATGTAAAAAGTTGAAATAAAAAAAAATATTTTTGTAAAGTTATCTTTTTCATTGCAAAGGAAATCAGTAGATGTAAATATGTATAAAAACTCGAGTGTTAAAACATTTATTAGTGGTTAGGCTCGTACATACTTAATATCTTCGCTCCTTTCCGCCCTACCATTGAGAAAATTGATTTTTGAATGTCATCAAGACGGGTAGTACATGGTTAAGCATGCGCACGAACCTAAAGCAACCGCGCAAGGGATTGTGGTACACCTTAAGATACAAACATTTCTAGAAACATTGACCTTACTTACTTGTATCTTGGAATTTTTTGTGAATAGTCTGATATTTTCAATCGTGACTGTTATATTAACGGAATATTTATTTTAAGTCGCATTTACTTACGTAATTTAATTCAAATCCATAAAAGTGTTCCCATTACATGTAAAAAAATGGAAAGTAAAATAAAAATATTTTGTGTAAGGATCTTTATCTCATCCAAAGAAATCTGGAAATGCAACAAATGTATAAAGAACTCGAGTGTTAAAACATTTATTAGTGGTTAGAGCTCGTACATACTTAATATCTTCGCTCCTTTCCGCCCTACTATTGAGAAAATTGAATTTTGAATGTCATCAAGACGGGTAGTACATAGTTAAGCATGCGCACGAACCTAAAGCAACCGCGCAAGGGATTGTGGTACACCTTTAGATACAAATATTTCTAGAAACATCGACCTTACTTACTTGTATATTAGAATTCTTGGTTAGTAGTCTGATATTTTTAATTGTGACCTCTTAATTAACTGAATTTTTTTTTAAAGGCGCATTTTGTTAATAACACTTAGTAAAATTCATTCAGTTGTTGGGGTATGCAAATATAAATATGTCTCACCGATGTATGATTTAATACATATAAGGAAAGCCGACTGATCGATACCATTGACGGTGATGACTCTTTTTGGTACCCATAAGTAGTTCAAGTTAACTGGTCCAATGGTCATAGAGCAAAATTGATAAATCTAGACGACGTCGTTTCCTATATGCTCTAAGGTAGGGAACTTCGATTCCGGCGTCGTCGTCGTCGTCGCGACGTCAGTTTGAAACTCTAAAACCGGAATTGGGTCAATTACAGCGAGCCCGCATCTCGTTGCTACGGAAGGTTGGTTTGCTCAACTGAATCCGCTTCCGGTTATCACAAGTCCAACTCGCTAATTTGTTATTTATGTAAATCGCCTAAGTTAATAAGCAGTTAAAACATAATCTTCATTAACTAACGAGCATCATTCGATGAACTGAATAAGGCGTTTCATAGAACAGTTTCCTAACCTACTTACTTAAGCTTGATGCAATTCAACGATTATGCCATGGATCTCGTAAACGTTTATTTTAACATCCAGTAGAATATTCAAGAAAAATTTAAATACATACATAATCTTCTGATATAAAATAAATTGGAAAACCATAAGGGATTCACGATCCTCCACTGCACGAATTCTTTGGCAAGTATTACCACCTGCACTCGGCTCGAACGTCAGAAAGACTTTGAGCGTAAAAACTCGCATTTAGCCATCGATAAGACGCGCCTGGTGCATTCATTATACTTACCACCATCACCGGGTGAACTTTGTCAGTTATTTACAGAGGAAAGAAGGTCGATTCTATACCTAGTGGTGCTGTCAAGTTAAATAACGTTTCCCGCGGGATTTACCCGGCGTCCTCTCGAACTTTTCGACGATAAGTAAACGCGAAACGGTTAGCGAAGTAATTAAGGACGACACGAAATCCAATGCAATTAAAAGAGATAATGCACTCGAAATTCAACTAGTCTCCTAATGTACCTTCGGGAAGATTTACGGATCGATAACTTTAACGTCGCCACCCTTATTCTACTTCTAAACAACAGCCAATTTAAATAAACTCTCATACGAGAATTTCTACCACATTTCTAAAAATTATCCCCGACATAAAACGGAGAAGGGTTGTTGCGGACAAGTTAATTACGTGGCGTATTTTAAAAATTTTAATTGTACCTTAGCCAGTACATTTTGCGAGCCAATTAATCACAACAAAGTCTGCACATTACGTGTATCTTTTAGTACCTCGAGACGAACGTAGTTAACTAGTGCCGTTCGTTCCTTTCTTTACTTGATTTACAACACTTCCGTCCTAATTTTAACACCGGTCGTCGTCGTCGCTACTAGAAAGAAGTAAACCATCTGACTCTGATAAGGAAGTCATAAAACTGGCGGGCAATCTAACAAGGAATTACTCTAAATGCAAAAAAGGGCATAAAGATTTTAGTAGTAAAGTTTTAATTACTCCTCCTCGTCTGTATACAAACGAGCTGAACGTTCTTCGACGAAAGAGGGCGCCGTGTTTACCTCAAATTACAGACAGAATATATTGCCAACAACTTCTGAAAACTACCACTAACAAGACATAAAACTAAATTAAATATTGGTAAAAAACTAAAGACCTCCAGCCATACCATCTTCTTGTTCTTTTTCCAGACTGTATCATTAACGAAATTATCCAATTATCTAATCCCACTTGTTTTTTTCCCCCTAAAAACCGACGTATAAAAGATGCTAATACGTAGTACATAGACGTGGGTCAAGGTGGTGAAACGGGTGACCATTTTTTTAAATATCTACGTTATTTACGACAAGAAAACACTAGCAAATATTTGATTAACGCAACTCTTTTACAAAGTTGCCTGCACTGTTTGATGATGCATCAATTTACGAACGGTGCACCACTAATTAATTAAGCGAGGAAAAATGTACGCATCATCACTTGCTCGGCAAAACGAATTTCGTTTGGGTTTGTATTGAAAATTGAAAAGGCGAACTCGTAAAAAGAATTCAATCTGAAAAAACTGCTGGTGGAAGCATCAAAGTTAATATCGTCGAAGCCGTTATTTAGAGTGAGATTGCTTTCTAAATTGCAATAACGAACGCAAAATGCACAATGTAAGTTATTTTTCAAAAACATGCGATTCCATTCAGCAGGTAGCTGAGTTGAGTAGGTTTACTAGGAAGCAGGTGCCTACAGATACACAGATACATACAAAGCAAATTTTCACTTTGATGTTGATACACGAGTTCCTGTACACATCAGTAAGCATATTGAAGATTCCAAGCCAATTATTTGTCAAAAGCATTACAAGTTTGCGTACAAGAAGTACCGACCGACGACGTATAGAGGCAACAAAACGAGAGCTCGACTTTCACGCTACAACTTTTAAGAAGCTTCAATACCTTATTTTTAACTAGCTGTCATAAGGAGCTTTTCTACGAAATTTCTATTCAATATAAACGGAGCTTATGCGTAATAAAAAAGATGTAAGGGCAAGTGTGTCTCAATTATCCTATTAAAATTTTCATTGCCTACCTACCTGGTACAATAAATTGTAAAAAAAATCGTACTTATTTTTTAATTGCAATAACTAGCCATTAATCAGTAGAAGACCGGTGAGTATGTAAATATCTACAAAACTCGAGTGTTAAAACATTTATTAGTGGTTAGGGTTCGTACGTACTTAATATCTTCGCACCTTTCCGCCCTTTTATCGAGCAAAATAAATTTTGAATGTCATCAAGACGGGTAGTACATAGTTGTGCATGCGCACGAACGTAAATCAGGCGCAAGGGATTGTGGTACATCTTAAGATACAAACAATTCTAGAAACATTGATCTTATTTACTTTTATCTTTGAATTCTTCGTTAATAGTCCGATATTTTCAATTGTGACTTTTTAATTAACTGAACATTCTTTTTAAATCGCATTTTCTTGGGTAATTTAATTCAAATCCACAACAAAGTGTTCCCAGTAGGTACATGTATAAATTTATAAAGTAGTAAAATTTAAAAAAAATTGTGTAAGGATCTTATTCTATTAAAATTTAAATTAAAATTTTCATCGCTTACCTACCTATTGCAATAAATTGTAAAACAATCGCCCTTATCAGTTATTGTTTTATTGAAATAACTGGCCATTAATCAGTAAAAAACTGGTGAGTGTGTAAATATCAACAAACCTCGAGCAAAAAAACATTTATTGGTGGTTAAAGCTTGTACATACTTAATATCTTCGCACCTTATTAGCTCCTTTTCGCCCTACTATCGAGAAAACTATATTTTGGATGTCACCAAGACGGGTAGTACATAGTTAAGCATGCGCACTGACCTAGAGCAACCGCGCAAAGGATTGTGGTACATCATAAGATACAAACGTTTCTAAAAACATTGACCTTACTTACTTTTATCTTTGAATTCTTCGTTAATAGTCTGATATTTTCAATTGTGACATTTTAATTAACTGAATATTCTTTTTAAATCGCATTTCCTTACGTAATTTAATTCAAATCCACAACAAAGTGTTTCCAGTACATGTGTAAATATTTTAACAATAAGTAAAATAACATTTGGTCTCAATATTTTAATAAAAGTTTTGGTAAATGTGTCACATTAACAAGATATCTTTAGGAATCTACACCCGCCCTAATGTACAGATTAGGAGCAGCCAAAGCTTGGATTATTTCGTATCCTATCCTCTCTCGGCTTCGTTAAAGAACAAAACAGCTCAGTAGGGAGCTGCACTATCCATCGTTAAAAGCAAACCCAGTTTATTTATAATAAGAAGGGACTACTATTACCTACTTATTATTATTACAATATTATGGAAGGCGAACGTTTACCCACATGTATGTATATTCAAGAAACTTGAAAGCCTTCGTTCGAAATCAATTTAGAAGTGTGCGTATAAAATTAGATATGCCTCGTCTTACCTTATAGGTACTTTCCGGTTTCCCGTAATCTGCATTTCCTTTCCAGATTCGCGCCGAAATTGCCCCATCTGCAAAACAAGAACATCGACTTTAAACAGTCTCCGAATAAAAATGTGAAGATGGTGGCTACAGTACTCGCGATTTAACGTGACACGAAAACAATAAAAATAAGAGTAAAACGATTAATAAATAGGTATTAAAAACATCACGATATTAGTCAGGGTGTCCCTTTTTATATAATTCAATAAATGCTAATTGAAGACACCAGGAAATTAAATTTTTAGCCCTCATCAAAAGTTATAAACTAATTTACTAAATAAAATTAAATTAAAATTAAATTAAAATAAAATTTGCAAAGATTTTTTCTAGAAAATATTTTTAAATATAAACAAAAAAAGGACAAAATTAAAAGACACTATACTGTAGAACTATTAGATTTATCCAATGTGCATCATGTATGTATTCGTAGATGGGTAATGCATATCTATAAAAATGAGGAAAGTTTGTCTAAATTCAACCAATTTTTTGCATCTAGCTGCTGTTTACATTTTCCATACACTGAACCGAAATCGCAGACTTTTCCAATTTGAAAAACTCCTTGAAGGAGTATTAAAAAACCCGGATCAGATCCAGTTTACCGATGCAATTCGATTTGACGGCACTTTCTGTTAGTTTATTAAACTTTTCGCTCGGATATGCACGTTGCACGTGTGTATTTACGTTCAGTGAATCGTTTACGTAGTTACTTACTTCACCTTTAGCTTTAGGTATGTACAAAGTTGCTCCTCTACGTCGGAAAATCTCACTTCCTATACCTACTCGAAGCTCATACGACATCAGAAACGCGACGTAATTTCTTTAAAAGTCTTTTTGAAAAATATTTACGAGCGAAGCAAAAATATAGATGTTTATTAAATGCCTGAAGTTGCAGGCCGTATTTCGAATTGACCCTAAAGTCAGACAAATCTTTTTTAAGCGAACTTTACTGAGAAAGAAAATAAAATTTATTCACTTTTGAATTTGTACGTTGCGTTGTTGTTTATTCAACTAACTACGTTTCGATAAATAACTGAAAGGGTTGTTTACCCTGAAAATCTGTACACAGTAAACGTATTATAATAGGTCTTTTATTTTATCTTCGGTTGACCTATTATTGTGTACTTTCGACGCTCAAAACACTAACCGTTGAACAAATCTAACACCTGTTTATTCTTTCTGTTATATTTTGTAACTTTTTACGCGCCTGTCAAAGCGTGAAAATATATTTTTTGTACCGTCTGGAAAGTCAGAAGTTACGCGTGAAATCCAGGGGCGCGTATATATTTCCTTCTTGCAACTTTGGGAAAATTTAAATTTCGAGAAACTTACCATTTAATTAAATAAATTAACCTATTTTTCTGTCAACGTGTTTTTTTTTCACCGCTATAAGAACGACTTTTTGTTGTTTTCGATACTAGAAGTTCACTGTTGGTCTTAAACTCCTCAGAGTTCCATTTTTGATACGCCAATGATGTGACATATAAAATCGCTTTATTCAGACGTTATTTTATTTGGGAATAAAAATTGCGAACCCCTGGGAAGGTTCGGCTAATCAGGACGAACAAATAAACCGATTCCCCCTGATCGTCTTATTCTATTCAGTTTATATATTCGAATAAACAAGATGCTAAAAACAAAAAAAAAAAAAAACAAGAAGGGAATTGTCCTCCCGATGCCCACGTAGTACGTGTTATAAGTAAGGTGGATGATGGGAAAGACAGGTTGTTGGATGTCTCTAGGCAACAAATCGAAAATTCGCGACTGTAACTCAAAATTTCGGTAGGTAACAGAGTATGAAAAGAAAACAACCCCCGGGTTATATAAGCTGTTAGACAAACCGAACGCTTTAAAATATGTCCATAATACTGTCACCGCTTTTACGACAACAGAATGTTCTATGTTTAAAAAAACTCATAATCATAATTATTTATAAGCTTGTAAATTAAAAAATAATTAATTATCTGTTTGCGAGAGTTAAGACATAATAATTATGGTGAATCGATTTTCCTTTTTCTCGAGATGAAGATGGCCTTCTCCATTACTGTCTTCGGTATCTCGAGGAGTTGAAACATCGCTGACGCTAACTGCACCCTCGTCAAGTCCTGGATGGGGAACGTTCGTTTATCCCTAGGTCATATTTTAAAGGACCAAACTCCCTCTCTACCCATGTCACCAGAAGGGTACCTACCTACCTACCTACCCTTAACTGGGTCCGGTGTAGACATATGTATTACGATCTCAGCTGGTTGGATCGTTTGATTTATATTCTATCGAACATATAACGAACGGTTTGTTCCTTGGACGTTTACAAAGTATTTAATGTCTAGCTCATCTCTGAACAGAGAAAGAAAATATGTAGATATATATTGAAGGAAAAATAGTTTTCTTATTTATTAACTTAAAGGAGTAAAAATTTGAATTTGAATAGAAGAGACACACATAAAAATACAAACGAATTTTATGTAAGCAGTTATATACCCGATACCTTGCCTTTTAATGTAATGTAAATGAAATTGTTTCAAAACCACAAAATCAAACACTTCCACGGATATAGATATTTAAATAGGTAATTAAAATATCAACTCAGCCCTTATACAAATATGTTTATTTTTAATCCTCCTTTCTTCAGGTTTCCTGTATTTATGCATACGTATACAGGGGTTTTCAAGTTGATGGGCTATCAGAAGTATATGAATTAGTAGAAGGAATTCAATTCTGAAACTTGGGCTCATTTCGTTATTGTTTATGCCGCTTCTTTTAAAAATATTTTCAAGTTCGATTTACATCCGGTTATACCGGAAGTCGATACCAACTTTGTTATTTTAAATGGAATGGTATATTTTTTACGCTGAATTCGAATAAAACGTGTAATTCTAAGGTAAGTTTGATAACCAACTTGTACACCTATGACGATCGGTTTCTGAGTTAATTTAATTTATAGAAAAAAAATCGCTTCTGCAACCTAAATTATAAAAAATCATAACTTCCACAAAATACGACTTAGAGTGTTGAAATTTTTACTAGTAATAGCTGAATATTAGTGCTAACGCCTTGACAAAATTAAATTAAATCATTTATACAGGGCGTTCAAAATAAAATTCTAAAGTTTAGGAACTTCAAACACAAATTACCTCATTTTTTCAAATGGCACCTACTATTTTTTATTTTTTCAATCGATTCCTTTTTTTATCCTCTTTCGATCTATATGGATACTTCCTATTTTATTTGAAAATTTTGGAATAATTTTGAATTATTACTTAAAATAGGAAGTATCCATATAAATCGAAAGAGGATAAAAAAAGGAATCGATTGAAAAAATAAAAAATAGTAGGTGCCATTTGAAAAAACGAGATAATTCGTGTTTGAAGTTTTTCAACTTTAGAATTTTATTTTGAACGCCCTGTATAAATTATTTAATTCAATTTTATCAAGGCGTTGGCACTAATATTCAGCTATTACTAGTAAAAATTTCAACACTCTAAGTCGTATTTTGTCGAAGTTATGATTTTTTATAATTTGGGTTGCGGTAGCGATTTTTTTTCTATAAATTAAATTAACTCAGAAACCGATCGTCATAGGTGTACAAGTTGGTTATCAAACTTACCTTAGAATTACACGTTTTATTCGAATTCAGCGTAAAAAATATACCATTCCATTTAAAATAACAAAGTTGGTATCGACTTCCGGTATAACCGGATGTAAATCGAACTTGAAAATATTTTTAAAAGAAGCGGCATAAACAATAACCAAATGAGCCCAATTTTCAGAATTGAATTCCTTCTACTAATTCATATACTTCTAATAGCCCATCAACTTGAAAAACCCTGTATATCTATCTTTAGTGCATGTCGTTTGATTGATACCCCCTGTCAAAATATCACTTTGAATTAGTGAACACAATATTATCCTGGACATACAGATGTAAAGACAATCGGCGACAGCGTCCACCACACACCACTGTGCGCTTGCTTGTAATTTCAAACAAAATTTCCTAGGATAACAGAAAATCCTTCACTATACGTAGTATACATATAAATATATATATATTTATATACACACATACATTCATATGAGATTCCATCGTCCATTCCTTCGGAAACTACAGGTATAGGGTTGCGTGTTGCACGCGAAGCCGTTCTTAAAATTTCGCCGTTCAAGAAAACCCCTCATTCCCATGAATAACTAACATAATACTAATTAATTGTCGCTCTCATAAATAACCATTTGACTGTAGGTTATTCAAACAGCCCTCCACGAATCCATAATCCGTGGGCAGGCGTGCGAATATGTGTACAAACACCTACGAGATTTTTACATAAGTGGGTAAATATGTATAAATCATCTTTTATAACAAAAACTCCCCAAAATGTCCCTAGATTATTAAGGGAAAATTATACGGGCAATTCGAAAGATATTTACAAAAAAAAATTACTCTGGGGTAAAATTTTCCTTACTGGGCACTTTAAAGCAACCCCTAAACGACGAGACGATATAATGTTTCGCCATATGCAGGGAACTTGCACAAGAAATACTTTTGTTACAGCAAATATCCAAAAGATTAAGATGATTTAACAATATACCAGAATTTATTTCGATTATAGATAATAAAATAAGTAAATGGGGTGTTCATCAATCACTTCACAGCCCTTTTTATATAAAAGTCAACACCTTTCTGTGTAATACATATACACGTACAGTCCTTTTTACCTCGAATGAAATAAAGAAATCACTTTGGGGTAAATTTTTCCTTGCATAAATTGTTGCTGGACACATTAAAGCAACCCCTAAGCAATGAGATGATAGAATGTCCACATAAAGGCGTTATTTCGCCATCTGTGGGGCACTTGCACAAGAAATACTTCTGTTACAGCAAATATCCAAAAGATTAAGATGCTTTAACTATCTATCAGAATTTATTTCGATTGTAGATAATAAAATAAGTAAATGGGGTGTTCATCAATCACTCCACAGCCTTTTTTATATTAAAGTCAACACCTTTCTGTGTAATATATCAATTACAGTCCTTTTTACCTCGAAAGAAATCAAGAAAACACTTTGGGGTAAATTTTTCCTTGCAGAAATTGTTGCTGGACACATTAAAGCAACCCCTAAACTTTGAGATGATACAATGTCCATATACAGGCGTTATTTCGCCATCTGTGGGGCACTAGCACAAGAAATACTTCTGTTGCAGCAAATAACCAAAAGATTAAGATGCTATAACAATCTACGACAATTTATTTCGATTATAGGGAATAAAATAAATAAATGGGGTGTTCATCAATCACTTCACAGCCTTTTTTATATAAAAATCAACACCTTTCAATGTAATATATGATTTACAGTCCTTTTTACCTCGAAAGAAATAAAGAAATCACTTTGGGGTAAATTTTTCCTTGCAGAAATTGTTGCTGGACACATTAAAGCAACCCCTAAGCAATGAGATGATACAATGTCCACATACAGGCGTTATTTCGCCATCTGTGGGGCACTAGCACAAGAAATACTTCTGTTGCAGCAAATAACCAAAAGATTAAGATGCTATAACAATCTACGACAATTTATTTCGATTATAGGGAATACAATAAGTAAATGGGGTGTTCATCAATCACTTCACAGCCTTTTTTATATAAAAATCAACACCTTTCAATGTAATATATGATTTACAGTCCTTTTTACCTCGAAAGAAATAAAGAAATCACTTTGGGGTAAATTTTTCCTTGCAGAAATTGTTGCTGGACACATTAAAGCAACCCCTAAACTTTGAGATGATACAATGTCCATATACAGGCGTTATTTCGCCATCTGTGGGGCACTAGCACAAGAAATACTTCTGTTGCAGCAAATAACCAAAAGATTAAGATGCTATAACAATCTACGACAATTTATTTCGATTATAGGGAATACAATAAGTAAATGGGGTGTTCATCAATCACTTCACAGCCTTTTTTATATAAAAATCAACACCTTTCAATGTAATATATGATTTACAGTCCTTTTTACCTCGAAAGAAATAAAGAAATCACTTTGGGGTAAATTTTTCCTTGCAGAAATTGTTGCTGGACACATTAAAGCAACCTACATGAGATGATACAATGTCCAATACAGGCGTTATTTCGCCATCTGTGGGGCACTAGCACAAGAAATACTTCTGTTGCAGCAAATACCAAAAGATTAAGATGCTATAACAATCTACGACAATTTATTTCGATTATAGGGAATAAATAATAAATGGGGTGTTATCAATCACTTCACAGCCTTTTTTATATTAAATCAACACCTTTCTGTAATATATATTACAGTCCTTTTTACCCGAAAGAAATAAAGAAACACTTTGGTAAATTTTTCCTTGCAGAAATTTTGCTGGAACTTAAAGCAACCCCTAAATGAGATGATACAAGTCCAATACAGGCGTTATTTCGCCATCTTGGGGCACTAGCACAAGAAATACTTCTGTTGCAGCAATACCAAAAGATTAAGATGCTTAACAATCTACAAATTTATTTCGATTTAGGGAATAAATAATAAATGGGGTGTTATCAATCACTTCACAGCCTTTTTTATATAATCAACACCTTTCTGTAATATATATTTACAGTCCTTTTTACCTCGAAAGAAATAGAAACACTTTGGTAAATTTTTCCTTGCAGAAATTTTGCTGGAACTTAAAGCAACCCCTACTGAGATGATACAAGTCAATACAGGCGTTATTTCGCCATCTTGGGCACTAGCACAAGAAATACTTCTGTTGCAGCAAATACCAAAAGATTAAGATGCTATAACAATCTACAAATTTATTTCTTTGGGAATAAAATAAGTAAATGGGTTCATAATCACTCACAGCTTTTTTTTATAAATCAACACCTTTTGTAATTTTTTACAGCCTTTTTACCTCGAAAGAAATAAAGAAATCATTTGGGGTAAATTTTCCTTCAGAAATTGTTCTGGACACTTAAAGAACCCCTAAATGAGATGATAAATGTCAATAAGGGTTATTTCGCCTCTGGCACTGCCAAGAAATACTCGTTGAGCTATAAAATCTACACAATTTATTTCTTTGGGAATAAAATAAGTAAATGGGGTTATAATCACTCACAGCTTTTTTTTAATCAACACCTTTTGTAATATATTTTACAGTCCTTTTTACCTCGAAAGAAATAAAGAAATCACTTTGGGGTAAATTTTTCCTTGCAGAAATTGTTGCTGGACACGTTAAAGCAACCCCTAAACTTGAGATGATACAATGTCTACATACAGGCGTTATTTCGCCATCTATGGGGACACTAGCACAAGAAATACTTCTGTTGCAGCAAATATCCAAAAGATTAAGATGCTATAACAATCTACACAATTTATTTCGATTATAGGGAATAAAATAAGTAAATGGGGTGTTCATCAATCACTTCACAGCCTTTTTTATATTAAAAATCAACACCTTTCTGTAATATATATTTACAGTCCTTTTTACCTCGAAAGAAATAAAGAAATCACTTTGGGGTAAATTTTTCCTTGCAGAAATTGTTGCTGGACACATTAAAGCAACCCCTAAACTGAGATGATACAATGTCCATATACAGGCGTTATTTCGCCATCTGTGGGGCACTAGCACAAGAAATACTTCTGTTGCAGCAAATAACCAAAAGATTAAGATGCTATAACAATCTACGACAATTTATTTCGATTATAGGGAATAAAATAAATAAATGGGGTGTTCATCAATCACTTCACAGCCTTTTTTATATTAAAGTCAACACCTTTCTGTGTAATATATCATTTACAGTCCTTTTTACCTCGAAAGAAATAAAGAAATCACTTTGGACTAAATTTTTCCTCGCAGAAATTGTTGCTGGAAACGTTAAAGCAACCCCTAAACTGCGAGATGATACAAAGTCTACATACAGGCGTTATTTCGCCATCTATGGGACACTAGCACAAGAAATACTTCTGTTGCAGCAAATATCCAAAAGATTAAGATGCTATAACAATCTAACAGAATTTATTTCCTTTCTGGATAATAAAATAGGTAAATGGGTTCATGAATCACGACACAGGTTTTTTTTACAAAATCGACACCTCTGTAATCTCTTTTTTACAGCCCTTTTAACCTCCCCATGTATAGGAAGCAATAAAGCTAATTCGTTTTAATTCGACGTGCTGTATTATTCATTAAGGTAATTAGTTTCTTTGTTACCCTACCGTATGAAGGTATACCTACGTATATTGAATCCCGAACGTTACTTGAATTGATTATGTTTTGAAAGCATAATTGATTAATTCGCGCTTCTCAAACAACCTCGCCTGCCTAAGAAGAACTACCAACTAATATCAATTAGTTGCTTCAGTAAATATTAAAGTTACCTACCAGTATTATACCCCTATCTACTACCAACGATGGATTTCAGTTGCTTTATCCTACTTACTTCTATTATCGAGCATAAATTGGAATAAATTGTAGTTTCATAAATTGAGTCACAGATTCGCTACTACTGTACTAAAATCGGTCGATCAGTGTAGTGAAATATTGGAGACTACATAGCTATAAAAGATTGTCAAAGGAATTTAATAAACAGGAGTGTTGTGGAGTAAACAATATACGTAGAAAAAGAAGAAATTCAGCCGCTAATCCACAAAAAAAAACATTTATTTATTTAGATACAAATGTATACATTTCAACCACTCTTTTTCTACATATATTATCAAAGGATTTTAATCCTACGTTGCTCTATTCCTTTTGAAGACTTTAATTTCGATTCTTAAGGATTGAACCACGCAGAGAGTCTGGTCCGCCCAAGAGCACCCTTCGACGTTAATGGCAAATTGTCGACAGGATTTCAATAATGTTCCCTTTAATCTTTTTCGTCCTGTCATCGGCAAAAGACAGACTGACTGTTCGTAAAGGTTTTGCTAACGCATTTAAATTAATACGATTGGACTGTCGTCGTCGAAAGGATTTTGTTTGAATTGAAAATAAAACAGGTTCGAGTTCTACGAAAACGGCACGTAGTTAACATCACATTTTGGAAATTGAAGTGCAAAAAATACAGTCATTAATTTACTTCTTCTTCAACAATTTGATTCCCAATTTAAAATTACTGTCAATTACAACAAATATTCATTGTAAAGCTTCTTTGAACGCGTCACAAACATTTATAAAACATAAAATAGGTATAATGTACATGTGCCGCCCATTTGCCCATCATCCTCGAGACCTTTCAGTTTGCCCATTCGCTCCAATTGCCACCCTTATCAGGTAACAAGATTAGAGCCTTTCGTGAGCACGAAATCGCTGCAAAACTGGCTTAAAATCGTATCGTTTACTGTTATTTCAATCAGTCTAATGCTCCAAATAGTGGAATCACGTACCATAACGTTAAATATTTACTAATATATTATACATTTGCACGCATTACCCATTTTAACCCTTCAGCAACCGCTAGGGTGAATATTGACGTACATTCTATTGTGCATTTATTAGCAAAAAGTTCGGTTGCATACATTTTGGTTTATTGCTAACGTTTGCTGATTTTTGTCACTCTTGTGGTCCTTTACGTACTTAATTAATTAACACAGGTGTTTTAATTAAAATATCTCTCGCACAAATATCCTTTTTATTATTTTTATCAGTTAAAACCCTTGTTGTAAAGTATCAAACTATTTTGCAATATTCACCACTCGAACATTCCGTTATCATAAAGTTGAACTAAATAACCGACAGTTTTAAACAAAACTTTGACGAATGGATCGAAAATACTATCGAGAGGGAAGCGTTTTATCAGAAAAGCATCGAGCGGTGGAATGTATAACCGCAGGAATTTGAAATTTTGAGTAGTCTCCTTCACATTACTCGGAATTGAATCCGAACCAAATTGCTTCGGTAATTTTTCAACTTTTGCCAAAATTGAAATTAAAATTCACTTTTAAACCATCTCACGCCCATTAAATCAAAAACATATTTCTATATCAACTTTTACATAATACAACGAGAAAAATATTTTTTTAGTTTGGTGATATTCTATAAAACCAACCCTTAAAGGAACGCAATTTTGGTAACCCCCTAAGTAGTGCCTTTACTTAATCAAAATAGTATCAAAGTAGGCCATAATTCGCATTCAAATCAACCCATGGGAGCAATAAAGGATGTTCCCTTCGTTCACTGGTTCAGGTTCGCCTATCACTCCTCTGCTCTTCCTCTTTGAACGCTTCATAAACTGATGAAAGCTTTTGAATAATGAACATGACGGTTAACAGCCACCAATATGACTGCGGATTGCTGGAGGTGACAGTCAGTTTATCATAACCATCTTTCAGAGTTCGCCTGCAATACATACGTGCAAAAAGGAAAAAAAGGAAAACCATTGACGTGACTTCGACAAATAATAACGAACTCTAAACCGAGCACAATTGAACTTACCTAACAGCTAGAACAAGCACGACTGTACTCGTGACATTTAGGGGTTGAAAGCTGAAACTGACGGCAAAAATGTGCTTCGTTTTATTGCAAGAACACTTAATGGCAAAAAAAAGATTTAACATAGTCACCACTGAAAATTTTCAAGGTAGACACATGTTTCGCCCACTTTTAATGTGGCCATGATCAATTTCAGACTGGAGAATAATATTACTTTACACCAAAAAATTTTTTTTGAAAACAAACACGAGTTTCGCCCACGTTCAATGTGAGACTAAAATAATATCAATGAAGCTCATCCCCGTCTTCCAACAAAATCGTGAAGGTGTTTCACCCACTTCTCATCAACAGGAGACTGTAAAATACTAATAAGGGTCTCGCCCTAGTACACTACAACATTTTTTTTAAATCTACACGTGTTTCGCCCACGTTCAATGTGAGACTATTAAGGAAAATCTCCTTTGACTTCAATTATTCTGTTGCTAAATCGTACAAGTTTCCACCTACTTCACATTAAGACGAGACTGTAGACTCGTCCACGTATACTACAATACCTGTTTTTAAACCGACACGTGTTTCGCCCACGATCAATGTGAAAATTCTTAACGTGAAACTGCAGAACAAGATCAAAGACAGTCACCTCTGTTTATAACAATTTTTGCAAAATGGTGCATGTGTTTCATCCAACACGAGACTGTAAAATATAATCAAGGCACTTGCCCAAGTATACTACAATTTTTTTTAAACCGACACGTGTTTCGCCCATCTTCAACATGAGAACTACCAACTCTTGACCTCCACTATTCTGTTGCTAAATCGTGTAGGTGTTTCACCTGCTTCTCATCAAAATGATACTGAAGAATACTATCAAGAGACTCGTCAACGGATACTACAATATTCTTTTAAACCGACACGTGTTTCGCCCACGTTCAATGTGAGAATTATTAACATGAAACTGTAGAACAATATCAAAGAGAGTCACACCTGTTCGTTACAATTTTTGCAAAATGGTGCAAATGTTTCATTCAACACGAGACTGTAAAATATCATCAAGGCACTCGCCCAAGTATACTACAATATTTTTTAAAACCGACACATATTTCGCCCATCTTCAACGTGAGCACTACTAACTCTTGACCTCTACTATTCTTTTGCTAAATCGTGTATGCATTTCACCTACTTCTTATCAAAATGATACTGTAGAATACTATCAAGTGACTCGTCTACGGATACTACAATATTCTTTTAAACCGACACGTGTTTCGCCCACGTTCAATGTGAGAATTATTAACGTGAAACTGTAGAACAATATCAAAGAGAGTCACACCTGTTCGTAACAATTTTTGCAAAATGGTGCATATGTTTCATCCAACACGAGACTGTAAAATATCATCAAGGCACTTGCCCAAGGATGCTACAATATTTTTTAAAACCGACACATATTTCGCCCATCTTCAACGTGAGCACTACTAACTCTTGACCTCTACTATTCTTTTGCTAAATCGTGTATGCATTTCACCTACTTCTCATCAAAATGATACTGTAGAATACTATCAAGAGACTCGTCTACGGATACTACAATATTTTTTTTTAAACCGACAAGTGTTTCGCCTATTTCTAATGTAGACAAAATCACAGAGCCGTAAAGAACTGTACCAGACTCATGTTTGAAAACTTTTAGAAACAGACACTTTTATCGCTCATTTTTGCAGTTGGAATTATCAACGTGAGACTAGAGAATAATGTCAATAAGACACCGGGATTTTTTTCGAAAAGAACACTTTTGTCGCTAATTTTTTCATATACTGCAATTTATGTTCAGAGAAATTTTCTTTTGTTGTAAAATTTCCTATTTTGCAATTTCAATTCGCTATTTCATAAAGCCTTGTACTCTAAGGGGAATCTGTTGCTTGTACATTAATCTTGGCCTGATTTTTAAGTCTTGAGTCGTTAAGAATCTGGATGAAAAGAAAAAATAGATTGTCGACAGGACTTTTGCAAATTGTTGAACAAAAGAGAGCCGATTAAAAGTTAATTACAGTGTCGTCGTCGGTAACGTTTTCCCGGGCATTAAACTGTGTTTGAAATGAGTCGACCGATTTCGTAACAAATGTTGCAGAAAATGCTTTATATCGACGCTGAAGAAGGCGGCAGGCACCTTGTCATTCGACAAAAGGAAAGCCATTTGTCAGTGCTGCAAAACTTTTTGTTCGCCTTTTTACGTCCTGTAAAAAGATTTTTCCATGTCTGTATTCAGTTGTCAATGAACTAAAGAGAACTAGATTAAGTGTCTGTCGAGATCGCGTACAATTCTCCCGAATCCCGCGCCCTTTAAAACCGTCAGGCTGTGCATAAATTATACAAAGACGGGCCGCGTAATACAAAAGGTGTTTTTAAGGATTCCTTTTCCCTCCACATAACACACACCTACATATAAAGGAGAAAAAAGGAAATAAATTCGCGAGTCACAATACCGAAGGAAGCGAGTCAGGTGTCTTGTCGTTGGCAAAACACAATGACTTTTTGTCCCTCCATTCGACTGTAAAAATGAAACGAAAAACATTTTTCACATACAAAAAAAAAACACACGCAATGGAATAAACATTTCAAAATCTACTTAAACTTAAATACTCTTAAATAAGTTTCAAAGAAAAATTACTCAGCCTAAAATTGTTTGACAAAAAAAGTAACAATAACAAACCTTTTTGTCTACAATACAATTATTTATTATTATCATTTCTTCACAAACTCACATACATTTTTCTTTTCGAAATAATGTAAAAATTTTGGGTTACCCAACGTCACTGCTTAGAGTAGTTGCTTACTTATATATTTTTAATAAACGTAATAAATAAGAAGGAAACCCCATGCAATTAAAACGCTTATGAAAGGACTGCCTTTTGTGCGAAAGGGCACATCCAAAGCACACAGACAAACACGTGCAGCAAAAAGTGAACGAGTTGAAAATAATTGTAAAAAATCCGCTTGAAACAAGAAAACGAGGCGCACAGATAACTACTACACAAATGTGTACAAATCACCCCTACACAAACATAAATACACATCTACACTAATATAAATATGTGTGAATGACTACTACATCCGTATAAAGGAAATATAGGTGCAGTGGCGTACATATTTAAGATCCTCAAGGGTTTAGGAGCCCCCAGATACAAGTTTTCTTTAAGTATTTGTATTTCGCTATGAAACCGCACAATATCGTTTTACTCTCATTGTGGATAACTGTGCCAAGGTTTTCATCCGCAAGTGGTGCTAAATCTCTACAGATGGCGCTAACCAAGTGTCTGTAGTTATTTAATAAACTTTGTGACTATAGGTCCCTTGCTGTTTCCTCATTTCTCAGCCCTTGACACCACATTCACTTACAATACAAAGATAAACCGAATTAATTACATATAAGAGGACAAAATGGGGTGTGAAAACCTGCACGACGTCATTTACAGGGAGGGGACGGTCAAAATGCAATTTACAGGGAGAGGAGGCTGGTGAATATGCCACGTCAACTTTTATTTCAATTAGTTGTTCTAATTTCTTTTTCTAGTCTAATAAATTTTCGTAAGTCATGGCGGTCCCCTAACAGATTCTTACACAATATACTTCTTAAAATCTCCCTTGCACCTTAACAATTTTTTGTTAAGTTGTCTCCCTTTTCACCTTGGACTTCAACATACGCCCCTGATGAGTACAAGTGCTTCTATGAATTAGAATGGGTATGCGCAGCGGTTCCGTTATAGACACGTACCCACGCTACATCGAGAGTCGTTTCCATTCCTGATAACAAGTTGCTGGGAAAAGCAGGAATTCGCGGGTCGTTATTTATTCACGTCCCGGGGAAGAAGAACACCCCTACAGAGGGTGCACCTACTGGATGGGACGATGGCGCGGGCGACGCTGCCGGCGGTGGTGGTTGTAGTCGAGGTGCATCCTCTAAATGGACGCCTCATTACTCACAAACTCGACAAGATTATGTTGTAATAAAGTACCGCCGTCACTACTCCAATTAGTTCAACTTTATGGCTTCCAGGGCCCGCCACGAAATTCGCCTAATGTGGAAAACAAGAGCGGACCCTCCGAAAGAGTGCATCTTAATCTTGAGATGCTGCTAACCTGACTAAACTAAACTACCACCACCGGAACTTACCCCAATCTAACCACTTTGTACCTTTGTGCGTCTAAACAAACCTGAAGGAATAATTGCCCGTTGAAATACAAGGCTTCTCTGAAAAGTAATATCAGTACTCGTTTGAGGATTTTAGCAAGTCCTCTCAGATCTTCTCTGGATAATTAACAATGTCAAATAATTATTAGCTCCTTTTCGCCCTATTATCAAGAAAAGTCAATTAGAATGTCATCAAGATGGGTAGTACATAGTTAAGCATGCGCACGAACCTAAAGCAAGCGCGCAAAGGATTATGGTACACGTTACGATACGAACATTTCTAAAAACATTGACCTCACTTATATCCTAGAATTCTTCGTTAGTAGTTTGATACTTTCAATTGTGACTTCTTGAACTTGAGTGTTCAAACATCTAATTGTTGAATTAAGGCCTTTATCAACACATCCTATAAAAAAATATTTATGGTGTTATAAAGAGATCTATTTCCACAATGATTAGTAAACATTTTCAGAACACCATCACTATCAATTTTGTAAAAAACACAACCAACCCCAAGAGGCTCCTGAATCCAGAAAGGGTTCTGTTTGTGCCCCATATTTGATTCTGCTTGAGACCTCCTTATTAACAGAAAATTATATTCGGATTTCCTAATTAAAAACTTAACGGCAGGCAGCAGTTTCGGAAACGAAAGTTTTGTTCAAGTGGCGCTCGAGACTTTGAAACTTTTCTCCGTCCATCCATCCGTCCATCGTTAAACTTGTTCGTCGAATAAAACTTTTTCCTTTTCAGCTGGAAATTAATTCGTTAGCAGTTACCGGAACAATTCATTGTTGCATTATTGTAATGCCTCTGCATATATTACATATAACAACCACTTCTTATACTTTTTTCACTATTACATACATTGGTATTGTTACAAGGGCTCAATAAAAATGTCCTACCTATATGCATCTACCCTTTTCCTTCCCTTATAATTACTTTTAATGTAAAACAACCCCTGCACAGCTTCTTCTTCTTCTACTTCTGATATCCGTTTTGATCTTTTTTTGTTATATTGTCCAATTAAAAATATTTGTTTTAACAAACGGTAAAATAAATGCGCACCCAAACAACAGAAAACTTTTCTTGCATAATTGGTATTTTGACTACATAGTTCCACCCTTGTTTACTTTTTATATTGTATTAGAGATGTATTGGGATTTCAATAAATTTTAATTGGATGATTGTATCGTATATGTTACAACAACTTTACCCGGTAAACAGCTTCAATTGAAAAATGTTCTGCCAATGCATTTGCCTTTTTTTGTAAATTTTAACGAGACTCCTTATAAATGAAGTACATAGATACCTATAATAAAATTTTCCAAGAAAAATAAAATGAGAGATCCAATAAGAAATTGACATACTGACATACTTATATTTTTTCTCTGTCAGGGCATGTAATGTAATAAATATTTATTGTTAACAGGTAGAAAAGTTTGAAATTGTTTATGTTATGTTGAAATACGAGAGATATGTATTGGAATGTTCCTAGGATATCAGCTTCTGGGATACGAAAGGTAACAAGTTCCTGGAAGTTGGAAAAAGGCGGCAACTTTCTTGAATGGGGAGATCAGTGTCGATATGTCACTGCCAGAAAGTTTGGATAAACTTAACAACGCTTTCGACCCTTGCAGGCGTTCACACATTTATCGTTGTTTTTTTTTGCTTCCTTGACTGATGCGTCTCGGAAAAAATGCGGATTAGTAGAGGTACATCAATTTCCTGGTCCCCGTTTTAACCCCCGGAAGAAAAATGCCGGGCCGTTTTTCCAAATTTTGGGTTAACTAACAATATGTTACGTCCGCTGCTTCTTTTCTTTCTTCCAAACCAAATTATTCTTCTTACAAAAAAGAAAAAAAGAACGAAAGCGGAAGAATAAAATAAACTTGCCCTCATTTTAAAAAGTGAAACCTTTTTACTATTAATAGCGAATCAACCTTCTGTGATACTACAATTTATTTTTTCTTCGATTACTGTTACACAAAAGCACCCCTTAATCAGTTTCTGTGATAATCTCTGATGGTTAGTCTTGTAAAGTCGTACTTGAATAATAGATCTCAAAAAGTTAGATTTAATGAACTATGGCCTGTTTAAAAACCAAATACGGTGTACCTCAAGGATCTGTACTTGGGCCACTGCTGTTTAATATATACATAAATGATATAGTTCAAATTTGTTCAAATGAGTGTAGTATTAAAATGTTTGCGGACGACACGATTATTTACGTGAAAGGAGGTAGTAGTAAAGAAGTAGAAAGTAAGTTAAATTTAGTATTACCTGTAGTTGAAAACTGGATGAATGTAAACAAACTAAAAATGAATGCTTCCAAAACAAAGTATATGATTATTAGAAGTGTTCGTAAAGAGGTAAATAGAGTTATAAAGGTTAAATGTTTAGATGGTGCTGAAATTGAGCGGGTTGATAAAATTAAATATCTAGGAATTATTATTGATGATCTGCTAAGATTTGAAGATCACTGCGACAGTATGTTAAGGAAAATAGGGAAGAAAATAAGTTTTTTAAATAGAATAGGCCAAGACATATCGATTTTCACTAGATGCATAGTCTATAAATCAATTATAGCACCTCACTTTGATTACTGTTCAACGCTATTGCTAAGCATGGGTGAAACTCAATTGTCTAAACTACAGATATTGCAAAACCGTGCAATGAGAGCTATATTGCATTGCGATAGGTACTCTAGAGTTGAATCGATGTTGCTAGCGTTGCGGTTTATGTCCATAAGACAAAGAGTTCAATACAATGTATGTATTTTTATTTTTAAAATTGTAAATGGATTACTACCACAAAATTTAAACAACAAATTAACAATAATAGACGGTAGGACACGACAAACGGGAAATATTGCAATTCAATTTCGTAAAACAAAAAGTGCACAAAAAGGTATATTTTACGAAGGTGTTAAAATGGTTAATAATTTACCGACAGAAATAAAATTGTGACAATATTGTGAAATTCAAACGTGAATTAAATAAGTTCATTTTCGCAGAGGTTCCTAGTTTGTAAGAATACGGTGAAAAAATTGTATTATTAATAAGATGTTAGAAATTAATATTCAGTATAATAAGTAAGAGTTTCAATGTATTTGTATTTTTGGAAATAGCCGAGAAGGCTAAATAAACTTCAATCAATCAATCAATAAAAAAAAAAAAGACCAGTCAAAATTTGTATCATTGTCGTGCGTTTACAACGGAAGGTTTTATTAAAAAATCACCCCGAGAAAAGTAAAAAAAACTAAGAATGAATAACGAAACCCATGTCGGGATAGGTAATAACAAATACATATTCTGTAAAACGTAATAACAGTGGGTAAAGGTGAGCCAGAGCGTTAATTAAGAGCATGTACCATAGTAATACCTGGTGCAGACCGACCGTAGTGAACGTTCAACTTTTTAAACTTGCACCGTTCGCAATTAAAACGCCCTTATTACCTACCACGCTGCACCGATTTTACAACGGTTTAATGTAGGTAGGTGCCTTTTTTATGCTTCTTTTCAGACAAATATATTACGTTGAAATCTGCGAGCTCGAGATGTTTCCTCCACCTGAATTTGCAGTCACTAATTATTACGAATGCGATCAGACGTAAGATATTTATTTATTAGAATTTTCGATAAGTCTTCTTGTTACCCTATTTTCATTTAATTTTTCTCTTTCTGTGAAATTCGCAATTATAAATATTCATACTTTATTTTGTTCAATACAGTGAGAACCATCCCCAATAAAAATGACCACAAAAACTGTCTAATTTCTTCAAATAGTAAAATTGGCGACACTATCTGGTGTCCCTCAAGGTTCTCGTTCAGGTCCCATACTATTTTTACGACTGTAAAACCGTCTCTAGGCAGAAAAAAATTAAGACACTTTAACCATTCTTCTACAATTTATTACTCAAGTACTTTAAATACGTAATTCTTTCAGTTTTTTGTTATATTGTTAAGTAAAACGTAACATATGTGCCTAATTATATCTTTCCCATATCTGGTGTCCCTCAAGGTTCTCGTGCAGGTCCCATTTTATTTTTACATCTGTAAAACCGTCTCTAGGCAGAAAAAAATTAAGACACCTTAACCCTTCTTCTACAATTTATTATTCAAGTACTTTAATTACGTAATTCTTTCAGTTTTTTGTTATATTGTTAAGTAAAACGTAACATATGCGCCTAATTATATCTATCGCATCTCTGGTGTCCCTCAAGGTTCTCGTGCAGGTCCCATTTTATTTTTACGTCTGTAAAACCGTCTCTATACTGAAAAAAATTAAGACACTTTAACCCTTCTTCTACAATTTATTACTCAAGTACTTTAAATACGTAATTCTTTCAGTTTTTTGTTATATTGTTAAGTAAAACGTAACATTTGCGCCTAATTATATCTATCGCATCTCTGGTGTCCCTCAAGGTTCTCGTGCAGGTCCCATTTTATTTTTACGTCTGTAAAACCGTCTCTATACTGAAAAAAATTAAGACACCTTAGCCCTTCTTCTACAATTTATTATTCAAGTACTTTAATTACGTAATTCTTTCAGTTTTTTGTTATATTGTTAAGTAAAACGTAACATTTGCGCCTAATTATATCTGTCGCATCTCTGGTGTCCCTCAAGGTTCTCGTGCAGGTCCCATTTTATTTTTACGTCTGTAAAACCGTCTCTATACTGAAAAAAATTAAGACACCTTAGCCCTTCTTCTACAATTTATTATTCAAGTACTTTAATTACGTAATTCTTTCAGTTTTTTGTTATATTGTTAAGTAAAACGTAACATATGTGCCTAATTATATCTTTCCCATATCTGGTGTCCCTCAAGGTTCTCGTTCAGGTCCCATACTATTTTTACGACTGTAAAACCGTCTCTAGGCAGAAAAAAATTAAGACACTTTAACCATTCTTCTACAATTTATTACTCAAGTACTTTAAATACGTAATTCTTTCAGTTTTTTGTTATATTGTTAAGTAAAACGTAACATATGCGCCTAAGTATATCTATCGCATCTCTGGTGTCCCTCAAGGTTCTCGTGCAGGTCCCATTTTATTTTTACGTCTGTAAAACCGTCTCTATACTGAAAAAAATTAAGACACCTTAGCCCTTCTTCTACAATTTATTATTCAAGTACTTTAAATACGTAATTCTTTCAGTTTTTTGTTATATTGTTAAGTAAAACGTAACATATGTGCCTAATTATATCTTTCCCATCTCTGGTGTCCCTCAAGTTTCTCGTTCAGGTCCCATACTATTTTTACGACTGTAAAACCGTCTCTAGGCAGAAAAAAATTAAGACACTTTAACCATTCTTCTACAATTTATTACTCAAGTACTTTAAATACGTAATTCTTTCAGTTTTTTGTTATATTGTTAAGTAAAACGTAACATATGCGCCTAAGTATATCTATCGCATCTCTGGTGTCCCTCAAGGTTCTCGTGCAGGTCCCATTTTATTTTTACGTCTGTAAAACCGTCTCTATACTGAAAAAAATTAAGACACCTTAGCCCTTCTTCTACAATTTATTATTCAAGTACTTTAATTACGTAATTCTTTCAGTTTTTTGTTATATTGTTAAGTAAAACGTAACATTTGCGCCTAATTATATCTGTCGCATCTCTGGTGTCCCTCAAGGTTCTCGTGCAGGTCCCATTTTATTTTTACGTCTGTAAAACCGTCTCTATACTGAAAAAAATTAAGACACCTTAGCCCTTCTTCTACAATTTATTATTCAAGTACTTTAAATACGTAATTCTTTCAGTTTTTTGTTATATTGTTAAGTAAAACGTAACATATGTGCCTAATTATATCTTTCCCATCTCTGGTGTCCCTCAAGTTTCTCGTTCAGGTCCCATACTATTTTTACGACTGTAAAACCGTCTCTAGGCAGAAAAAAATTAAGACACTTTAACCATTCTTCTACAATTTATTACTCAAGTACTTTAAATACGTAATTCTTTCAGTTTTTTGTTATATTGTTAAGTAAAACGTAACATATGCGCCTAAGTATATCTATCGCATCTCTGGTGTCCCTCAAGGTTCTCGTGCAGGTCCCATTTTATTTTTACGTCTGTAAAACCGTCTCTATACTGAAAAAAATTAAGACACCTTAGCCCTTCTTCTACAATTTATTATTCAAGTACTTTAATTACGTAATTCTTTCAGTTTTTTGTTATATTGTTAAGTAAAACGTAACATTTGCGCCTAATTATATCTGTCGCATCTCTGGTGTCCCTCAAGGTTCTCGTGCAGGTCCCATTTTATTTTTACGTCTGTAAAACCGTCTCTATACTGAAAAAAATTAAGACACCTTAGCCCTTCTTCTACAATTTATTATTCAAGTACTTTAATTACGTAATTCTTTCAGTTTTTTGTTATATTGTTAAGTAAAACGTAACATTTGCGCCTAATTATATCTGTCGCATCTCTGGTGTCCCTCAAGGTTCTCGTGCAGGTCCCATTTTATTTTTACGTCTGTAAAACCGTCTCTATACTGAAAAAAATTAAGACACCTTAGCCCTTCTTCTACAATTTATTATTCAAGTACTTTAATTACGTAATTCTTTCAGTTTTTTGTTATATTGTTAAGTAAAACGTAACATATGTGCCTAATTATATCTTTCCCATATCTGGTGTCCCTCAAGGTTCTCGTTCAGGTCCCATACTATTTTTACGACTGTAAAACCGTCTCTAGGCAGAAAAAAATTAAGACACTTTAACCATTCTTCTACAATTTATTACTCAAGTACTTTAAATACGTAATTCTTTCAGTTTTTTGTTATATTGTTAAGTAAAACGTAACATATGCGCCTAAGTATATCTATCGCATCTCTGGTGTCCCTCAAGGTTCTCGTGCAGGTCCCATTTTATTTTTACATCTGTAAAACCGTCTCTAGGCAGAAAAAAATTAAGACACCTTAACCCTTCTTCTACAATTTATTACTCAAGTACTTTAAATACGTAATTCTTTCAGTTTTTTGTTATATTGTTAAGTAAAACGTAACATATGTGCCTAATTATATCTTTCCCATATCTGGTATCCCTCAAGGTTCTCGTGCAGGTCTCATTTTATTTTTACATCTGTAAAACCGTCTCTAGGAAGAAAAAAATTAAGACACCTTAACCCTTCTTCTACAATTTATTACTCAAGTACTTTAAATACGTAATTCTTTCAGTTTTTTGTTATATTGTTAAGTAAAACGTAACATATGTGCCTAATTATATCTTTCCCATATCTGGTATCCCTCAAGGTTCTCGTGCAGGTCCCATTTTATTTTTACATCTGTAAAACCGTCTCTAGGAAGAAAAAAATTAAGACACCTTAACCCTTCTTCTACAATTTATTACTCAAGTACTTTAAATACGTAATTCTTTCAGTTTTTTGTTATATTGTTAAGTAAAACGTAACATTTGCGCCTAATTATATCTATCGCATCTCTGGTGTCCCTCAAGGTTCTCGTGCAGGTCCCATTTTATTTTTACGTCTGTAAAACCGTCTCTATACTGAAAAAAATTAAGACACCTTAGCCCTTCTTCTACAATTTATTATTCAAGTACTTTAAATACGTAATTCTTTCAGTTTTTTGTTATATTGTTAAGTAAAACGTAACATATGTGCCTAATTATATCTTTCCCATCTCTGGTGTCCCTCAAGTTTCTCGTTCAGGTCCCATACAATTTTTACGTCTGTAAGCTGAAAAAAAATTAGACACCCTAACCCTTCCCCTACAATTTATTACTCAAGTAGGTACTTTAAATACGTAATCCTTTCAACTGTTGATGATGTTGTTAAGTAAAACGTAACATATGCGCCTAATTATACCTATCGCATCTCTGGTGTCCCTCAAGGTTCTCGTGCAGGTCCCATTTTATTTTTACGTCTGTAAAACCGTCTCTATACTGAAAAAAATTAAGACACCTTAGCCCTTCTTCTACAATTTATTATTCAAGTACTTTAATTACGTAATTCTTTCAGTTTTTTGTTATATTGTTAAGTAAAACGTAACATATGTGCCTAATTATATCTTTCCCATCTCTGGTGTCCCTCAAGTTTCTCGTTCAGGTCCCATACTATTTTTACGTCTGTAAGCTGAAAAAAATTAGACACCCTAGCCCTTCCCCTACAATTTATTGCTCAAGTAGGTACTTAAAATACGTAATCCTTTCAGCTGTTGATGATGTTGTTAAGTAAAACGTAACATATGCGCCTGATGACGTTATAGATAGATACATAGTTGCTCGATCATATTTACTCTCAATCAGACAAACTGGCTCTATTAAACCGATATGCATATAAGGCAAGGGTCATGAATCTAATTACCATTGATTACTGAGCTCCATACAGACCTCAGCGTAATTATCGGCAATAACACATATGTATACATGCCAATACATGCATAGACAGATATATCTATGTGTCCATTTCCGAATGCCTTGTTTGATTCTCACGTTCAATGGGACGGTCATTGGGGCTGTTTGACTTTCACTTATCAGCCCCAATCAACGGCACTTATGTTTACTTATAAAACAACGGTTTTCGGATTTGATTTGATAATTGCCTCGCGAATTCACAACGAACTGGTGCTCTTTCCTGTTTACCTATCTAAACAAATTTGAACTATTTTTTGATCAGGACAAATTTTATATTTGATTGTGTATCATTTAGAAAGTGGCCACCCTGTAAATCTAATATCTCGTATAAATTCTGATTCCTTAATTGTATGAAAATATTTCCAATACTGATGTCCATGATCCGTCGATTCTGTAAACTGATGGCGCGCTTCTTGGTAGTTCGAACAACAATGGATACCTTTCTATCTGCATGACAGGTAATTAAGAGTAATATACAATAATGGCAGACAAAGGCATCAAAGAAATTCGGGAGGTAGCATGAGCTATGTAACGTACAAAGAAGCGACGCCGCTTTCACCCCCGTTCACAATCGCATTCGCTTGCACAACTCGACGATGAGCCATTTATTTGCCTCTCAGCTTCCGATTCAATGATGCCTGTAATTATGACGATGAATGGGTTACTTCCAAGGAATCGTTACTATTCATCCCCCTATTTCCGAATATGTAGCACCAGTCAATTCAAATCTCGTTTTTAACAAAAGCAATAACGATTTAAATACAAGATACAAAAATGTGTGTCTATTGATTTTTTATAAAAATTTAAATCATGGTTATAGCGGATGTTGTCGTAACCACCCCCTGCACCAATATATTTGTAAGGTTAATATATTCGCTCCCATTTCATCCCTCTCCATTCTCTTTTTTCTTTTATATAAATCATGTTCCTGCCCGGAGGAATGTACCCACGCCACGGGACGAATGTGTGCCCTACACACCGCATAGGATCGACCACAGGAAACCGGGAACACACAGTCGAAAAATTGAACTTTAAAAGCGGAAACTGACGCACGCTTCCGAAATTGCTTTCTAACTGCTGCTGCGGTTCGAGGCAAATGCTAACAAACTGCTCCCGGCCTGCGATCAGCTGATCCTTCAAGGAAACCATTTGTCACAGCCGGCACCCCCGTTTGTAAATTCCTTTTTAGGCAACTTAGATTTCGCGTTTTTATTGCCGACTCTGGACGCCTTTACAACCCCCTCAATTATTATTATTATGACAAACAATACGTCTACTAGAATTAAGCAAGTTTTCTTTCTTATTTTGGATTTTGAGGTGCTGGGAATATTTAAATTAGACCTTTGACATCGCTTTCTGTTTGCTTGGCACAGTTACATCATACGTAGTTCCTTAAGAAAGGGAAAAAAGTGGCAGGGTGTTTTTATAGGTTTAAAGAGGTAGCGCAGGCCATTTTTGGAGCAATTTTCTTACAGTATATAGGGACCCTCTGTTTACACGGTAAAGCGGTTGGCACTCAAGAAAATGACTTGGTCAACACTCAACTAAGATTGCTCAAGACTATTGATCGTTATTCAACGCTTAACAGAAGGGGCAGAAGTTATCAAGACACTTCCTTACATACTACCGGCCCTTATTTGGTCGGAGGGGATCTCCAATCGAAGAAGAATGAATGACACTGCTAACAAAAGGACATTAAGGAACCAAATTGCACAAAATTTTGAAATTACTCTCCACCTAAATTTCACGTAAGTATATCAAGCTGGCACGACAAAGTTATTTTTCCAATTTCTGACGCACTATAATTTGTCGCTAATTTGCTACCAAATCCAAAAATTTGTCGCTCGTGCCGTTTAGCCACAATCTGCTGGTATGCTAACTTGATATCAGCATATAGCACTACATGTAGCGTATCTCGAAAAGGAAATGTCGTAGGATATTACTGTAAAGACCATAATTTGTCGCTGAAAGATGACACATTCAAAGAATTTGTCGCTAGTCTTATCTCTAGCTAATAAGCGAAAAACTGCTGGAAAACCATCAACAGCTGAAAGGATTACGTATTTAAAGTACGTACTTGAGTAATAAATTGTAGGGGAAGGGTTAGGATGTCTTAATTTTTTTCTGCATAGAGACGGTTTTACAGTCGTAAAAATTGTATGGGACCTGAACGAGAACCTTGAGGGACACCAGATAGTGTCGCCAATTTTACTATTTGAAGAAATTAGAAGACAGTTTTTGTGGTCATTTTTATTGGGGTTGGGTCTCACTGTATTCAACAAAATAAAGTATGAATTTCTATAGTTGCGAATTTCACAGAAAGAGAACAATTAAAAGAAAATAGGGTAACAAGAAGACTTATCGGAAATTCTAATAAATAAATATCTTACGTCTGATCTGGCACTCAAGAAAATGACTTGGTCAACACTCAACTAAGATTGTTCAAGACTATTGATCGTTATTCAACGCTTAACAGAAGGGGCAGAAGTTATCAAGACACTTCCTTACATACTACCGGCCCTTATTCGGTCGGAGGGGATCTCCAATCGAAGAAGAATGAATGACACTGCTAACAAAAGGACATTAAGGAACCAAATTCCACAAAATTTTGAAATTACTCTCCACCTAAATTTCACCTAAGTATATCAAGCTGGCACGACAAAGTTATTTTTCCGATTTCTAACTTGCACTATAATTTGTCGCTAATTTGTTACCAATTCCAAAAATTTGTCGCTCGTGCCGTTTAGCCATAATCAGCTGGTATGCTAGCTTGATATCAAGCTAGCACTACACATAGCGTACCTCGAAAAGGAAATGTCGTAGGATATTACTGTAAAGACCAGCAGTCTTTCGCTTATCAGCTGGAGATAAGACTAGCGACAAATTCGTTGAATATGTCATCTTTCAGCGACAAATTATGGTCTTTACAGTAATATCCTACGACATTTCCTTTTCGAGATACGTTATGTGTACCTAGTGCTAGCTTGATATCAAGCTAGCATACCAGCTGATTATGGCTAAACGGCACGAGCGACAAATTTTTGGAATTGGTAACAAATTAGCGACAAATTATAGTGCAAGTTAGCAGTTTGATATACGTTTTCAATTCCTGACAGATAAATAAAAATTCAATTGTAAAGTTAGTTATTCGATGTTCGTAATGATCGATCTGTCCTCTTTGGTATAAATCATGTTAAATGAAACTGCCCCTGTTTCCTGTCAAAAGTTTCCTACGAAATTGCCATTACTTCAAACGAAGTCTACGCGGAGCTGCACCTAAACTTTTATCTTTGGTCTGAATAACAACAAGCTGGCGCCGCAAGCTTGTAAACAAGTCAATCAATAACTACCTGAATCTGCACTTTTTGAAGAAAACACACAAATCGCTTCCAGATCCTGTTTTAGTGCCGACAATTCCTATTATATAGTCATAACTCGAGTTCGACGACTTTAAGGACCATTGTAAACAACCTATAACCGTGTATAGTGCTCGCGCTTTAACGTGACACACAAATATACGTATTTCAATCAAATTCATCAGAACAAGTCCAATTAAAATCGATGCAACCATAACAATAATCCTTCAAACGATTAAATGAAGCAATTTAAATAATGAAGCGTTCAATATAGTTGAAAATTTTAAAGCTTTCACGCAATTAATTTCGAGAAACGACTTTGCAAATCGATATAAACAATAACCATTAAATCTAAAACGGCATACACACAAAAGTGTGGTTCTCAGTTTAATAATTCAGTAGAAATTAAAAAAAAATGTTTTTGTCTGCTTATTAAATTTGAATACAATTATCAACTGGTTATCTAATTTTCTATTTTCATATAAAGCCATTCTACAGACATGGTTTTCTTTGCAGTTTTATAGTAAATATAAAAACTTTTCACATGTAGTATCACCGGAAATAACAGGTTTTAATATTGAACACATGTGAGAGTTTAAGTTATAAATTCCAGGCAAAATAAAAAAAACTAGTAGATCTATCTGGGAAACCATACAGCAACGAAGAAACAATAATAATGAAAATTGAAGGAAGCTTATTGCAAAGATCGTATGTTTTCACGACCGGCGCACATGGAATGTGGTCGAGGGTGCTGAAAAGCAAAAGGATACACAACTACTACCCCCACTACCGCCGCCAACCAATCACAGTCCACCGGCACCGGTCGTCGAGAGTATATAACGTATGACTCGAACGGAAGCTTCTCAGTCACAGCACAGCAAGCAGAGAACGCCAGTAGACAAGAACAGTCCAGAAAACACATTGTTACCCAATTTTATTGTATGATTTTCTTGGTCATCGTGTCTCCCTTACAACCATTCATGAGTCTCTCGTCTTCCACCATAGCCACTAGACGAAATAGAACATCTATAAATTGTATTCACTTACTATTAGTTTTATCGCAAGAATTTTCGAACATGTGAAGCTCCAAATCCACCCCCGGCATTTGATACGAGAACGTAACAAGGTGTATGATTGTATCTAAATGACGATATTCAAGTTGGTTCGTATTCGTTCGTAGATACCTACACCGGCCCCAGAATATCTCTTCATCTGTTCTGTTCTGCACCAACCAACCAACCAACCAACCAACCAACCAACCCCCCCGTTCCCCGCAGGTATTTACGACCCAACATTGTATCGTAATATATTTGATTTTGTGTGTCATCCTATCTCGCTCGACCGCCGTCTATTTGGGTTAACTCAATAAAATGGACAACTGTGCAAAATTGGCCACGACTTCCTGTCCTTTGACGTTGCACGCTCTCCTAACGATACACTACTGTGTGTGTGTGTGTGTGTGTGTCTATATACTGCTTGGCTACGGTACTGCTTGCTACTCCATCGTTATTGCCAGGTTTCTCGTTGCCAGAATGTGAACACGCTACAAATCTAATTTAAAGCCCTAATTTTACAAAATTTCGACGCTACCGACGGCAACGCTCCCATCCCGAGCACAGAGGGACTGCATAATAGACAGGAACACCACACCAACAACATCTAGTACGTATCCACCATCCATACATCATTGTTGTCTGTTTCACAAGACGTATTCTACAATCCACAGTTGTTAATAAAGTTCAGTTGTTGCTGGTGTAATTTTGATCTACTCGCTTTTGATTTCAATTATCCCATATCCAATCCAGTACAAACAATCTTAAAGAAATAGAGAAAGCTACTGGGGTGGTCGAACTATATGGCGGACTGGCTTCGATGCTGATCAAGCGGATATTTGGATGGGGGACCGGCAAACTCACGTTGGTGTCCTTCTGGGTGTTTAACAGCAAACAACCTGCATACCCCATAAAAAGTCCATGACGACTGTGAAGGCAACAAGAAACTAAAAAGAATACGTCAAACTTAAGTAGAAAGAAGATTCAAAAATGTTCCTTTCCATCTGGTTCTGGTACTTTAAGAAGAAGGCTTTCAAGGATTATATCGTCTGTTCCAGACTGTCCTACTGTATGTCGACAAATAGGGACCCATTCTTAACATTTTAATAACCAACAGTTAACAGCAAACCGCAAGCAGCCCCTTTCAATGGTGGAGCAATTAAAATTTCGTGACTATTTTAAACACGAGCTTCTTTGCCCTAACCGGAAATTTCTTGCCAAGTGACTCGTCGAGTGATAACAATTTAAGTGAATTCTTTATGTTTATGCACAACAACTTCTTTGCCAGGAATTCAATTATTCAGAGTACCTACTGGCTCTTCTACGTAAACATGTAGGGAAATCTTATCTGGAAATTATGAACACATACAGTTTGCATGTTAGCACGTCGCCAAGAGCTGAACTATAGGGAGGATACATTCTAACCTATTTCAGTGCATTATTTCTTAAATGATCGAAACTCAAGCACACTGTTAGGAATACATACCTATACAACACGTTTCGGTGTTTCACAACAATCAGCAGCAACAGAATAATTTACACTGTTTAATTTTAATTTTTTTGCTTCTTTGGGTTTTACCGGCAATAAGAAATAAAAACGTGACGTGACAAAAGGCGAAAGGGTGCATAATGATATTAAAGAGAACCCGTAGGTTTATTCACAGTGAAAGTTCTCCATCTTTCTGGAGACAAAGGAAACGATGGTCACGAAGGTGGGTATTCTCAATTTTGGGACAAACATAATTTAGAACAAGGACTTTTCGTGAGGGTTGAAAGGGTTGAAACAATTGCAACCTGCGATTCGTCTTTATTTAAAGCGGGAGAATAATGTCAGCTTGGAGTGTGCGAAATACAACAAAAAGAACTCGGAGACCTACGTTTCTGGGCTCTCGATTTATTCTACTTTACCGAAAGTGACCGTATACAAGAGGAGGAGGAGAAGGGAAAGAGAAGGGAGGCCCTTTCGGATGGGCGATTTTTCATGCTACGAAGAAATATCTGTTGAAAAGTTAACAGACAACGGAATTGTTTTACGACCGAAGCGACCCCGAGTATAAATATAAATCTGGGAAGTAAACAGCACAGGCAGTTATTTATATATTGTATACCTAGTTGGAAAAATTACCCAATGAAATAGCGAACACTTTAACACAATGATTTAATCACAAATTATTCATAGATATGTTCTTTTATTCTATTTTTAAAAGGTCTTCCAGTCTGTCCAACGTAATTATTTTTAATTGTAACAATTTACGGCCAACTAAGTATTCTTTACGTACAGTTTAAGGCAGGCGACTGAATGTATTTAAATTATTAAAATGTAAACGGCCAGGAAACATATAAATGTCTTTACGGTTTTGTTGTTTGGGGCGAACGCCCCTCTTTTCATTTTTAAATTGTTATTATCCTTGTAAATTTTTATGGCATGGCTGTTATTGATTTCGTGGACGAACGGTTCCGCTCTGACATATCCTTAACTAAAAATTATTACAGATATTATTATTATGACGGAGAAATCGTAACAATAAAAATGTTTTTCATTTTTAACAACTACCCGATAACAGTAAGCAGCAAGCAGCCCCCTTTCAATGGTGGAGCAATTTAAATTTCGTGACTATTTTAAACTCGAGCTTCCAATTTTATTGCTTAATAAAAAATATTCATCCCATAAATTCGTGGTTCATTATCAAAAATAGGACACGGGCGTAAAACTACCTATTGATGATATAATCGTAATAGTATTATTTCATGGGGTTGTCGTTGAGGGACACAAATTTTGAAAGTGGTATCGTCCATTCCAGACTATCCCACTGGACGTGGATGAAATAATGACCAATTTTTGAAGTTTTAAAGATCTATATATTCCTATATATCTGAATAAAAATCTTGTATTTTTCCTGGAAACTTTTTCTGGAATGTAACTTTTATAAGTGGATTTAAGGATATCCAATTTCCAGGGCCGGACTTGACAGTCGTAAGACCCACGGGCACAAATTAAGTGGGCGGACTCCATCTTCTAGTGGGTAAATTTGGTGATTTAAAAAACTTATTTATCCAAAATTCTGCACTCACAAGATATGCTCTCAAATATTTTACTTTAATTGTTATTATTATAATTTGAACATTCTTATGAATCTATAGATAAAAAAATTAATTAAATAAAGATTTATATCATAAAATATAAACAATATATCTACAATAAATAAGGAATAAATTTATTGTAGAAGACAGATCTAAAAACTTGATTTAGTGAATTTTAAAAATAGAAAAAGCTAAATATTGATAATCAAATTTGATTGAATTTTGGTTCTTTCAGTTTTATTTTACTTCTTTATAGCTTCATCAAATGGAATTTAATTTATATTCAGCAACTAATTAAACAAGTGCAACTCCCAAACCTTTTTAATTATCCTCAGGCTATTAGCAACTAACTACCTAAACAAATAAACGCCAAAAACTATTCTGTATAATCCTACAGGATATGTATCCATATCATAAACGAACAAAATAATCGAGGAAACAGGAAAGAACTTTTATATTCCATCCATTCAAACTATTCTGTTCTCTCGTCTAGGTTTCTTCAGTTTAATTTTACCGGTTTTTGATTATAAAATCAAAATTATACAAATATGATTTGTGGGGACTTCTTCTTTGTAGATGCCCTGGCCACAAGCTCCGGAAACCCTTATCTATATCCGGGCCGGCCAAATCCTTACGTTTATGTTCCCTTTATCTCTCTCAAACAGTTCCAAGTAAGCTCCTTCAATTTCTTGGCATCTTGTGAGTTAATTTTGACCATAATAGCCTTTAAAAGGGACCAAAACGATTCTGACTGCAACATTAATATTCTTTTTTTTTTATTTATTGTTTATTTCGGTGAAGTCGATGATGGAACTGGTTCGCTCTTAACTTAACGATATTTATTTCGACACACGGCGAGGACGAACGACATCGGTTTAATGAATGTATTTTGTAGCAAAACATGCGGAAAAGCAAAAGCAATAAATCAAACGCCTAGTCAGGAGAGAAGGTCGTTTTTCTCCGGGTCGGTGGTCGTCGTTTTGGCGCGCAGATTGGCTCTCGCCAGATTTTTAGATATCTACGTCACACACATGAAATATGAAGTAACGTTATCATAAATTTACGCTTCAAGTCAACGATCGAAAAAAAGGTAACACAGATTATGGTCCTGTAATGACCATACGTCGCGGCGCCCCGGGAATAATTACGAAAAACCCAGCTAAGCGGCAGATTAGCCCCTAGATGCTCCACAAGCTAAAAATATCGTCTATATAGGTACATACTACATGGGAAATTAAGCGTGCAGTTAAGAGAGCCTTCAGGGAACAAGCACATCACGACCTCCACCATCTCACAATATTAAAAATGAAAGAGTATTTGGAAGTTTCAACTATTTATTACCTTTCTCTGACAATTGTTTCGACCTAGCGGTCATTAGCGAAGGGTAATTTATTACAAATACCTACTGAAATTTTGGTTGTTCCAATTTTGGTGGGCGGACTGTTAAGATTACACCACTAACAGTATTAGTATTGCTATTATAATAATTATTACACTCTGTGAACCTAAAGGGGTGCGTGTTGAAAATGGTAGGGGTTGTTGTTTTTTCTCGTGTCTCATTCCGGTGGCAGTTAAAAGGTAAATTTTAAACAACTTTTCGCAGTAACTGGAAACAAGTTTAGAAACATCATTTCCGTTATCTTGGAAAATACGATAGCGATAATTAAGGTGGAAAAGTGTTCGTCGAGTCGCAGTTATCTTCCCGTGCTACAAAGCGAGTAACCGGCTTTCCATCAAGATAGTCTCGAAATTGAATTTAATTTCCTTTTGTCCCCGGCGGATCGTCTTAAAATGCATTAGAGGTTTTGCTTGGCAAACTCGTCCCGAAACCGTATAAGTTGCCTTTCCTCATCCATATGAATGACAGGTGGTGTCATCAATCTAAGTCTTTGACGGACGCATCAACTTCAACTCCCAAAATTCTTCTATTATGTACTTTATACATTTATATTTACGGCTACAGCTGTAGGTATACACCGACCCCCAAGATGACAATGAATCTGTATTTGGAGCGGAGGAGAAATAAAACCGTTTTATAGTTTTTCTTCCCCGAACTTCTCATATTCGTAACAGGGCAATTTTGAAATTTACGGCCCAAGTGAACAATAAAATCTAGTTTACGTTATACCTTTTCGAAAACCTTATTACCGACATCGTATGCATCGAATAACAATCCACTTCTCCACTCCGGGGAATGAACAACGATTTAATTAAGTACGTATTTTCGCAGGCACTTACAACAAACCCATTAAAACAGTCATTTTCGGGATAAATATTGGAAAAAGTTTAATTAATTGGAACACTGGTCGAAAATATTTTGAAACGCTTAAATTTCTTTTTTAAGCCCACCCCATCAAACTAATTACCTAGGTAATAACATTTCCTGTCAGGTAGTAGGTGAACAAACTTAAAATAAAGTAATATAAAGTTATTGTGTATGAAAATTTCAATATCTAGGGAATGCCATTAAACTACCTAGCGCTATGTGCTGCATTAAATAAAGTCGAAAAATATTTTCATCTCTTCACAAACAAACTGTATCAAACGTTTGAAGCACTTACTACCTAATAACAGGATTTACAAGGATGTAAACAGGAATGTTGACTCAGCACTTGAAAGATATTAACTTCATCGATTTCTTGCTCATATCTACACTAAATATTGTGACGTGTTCTGTCACGGAAAACACAACTAGCAAAATAAAACAACGAATTTATTTAATTACTAAAGTTAATTTGACTACACTACAGTTATAAACAAGTCTACACAATTTATTTCACTAAAAAGTCTCTTTTCCGCTTGCCTCTGTGTGAATACTATCTACCGCTCTCTATAATTTAGACACTATGACTTCTATCGCCTGTTGTTCGCCTATCGATCGCTTCGCTTCCAAACATCAGCTGTTCACTGTCAACTAACTCGGTGTGTGCCGCGTCCGCCTTTTATAGTCTTTTCAGCCTTTTTCTAGGGAATTCTACAGCCGTCTAGTAATCGAATTGTTTTCCCATTGATCGTTGCTGGTGTTTTCTAGATGTTGCAGAGAAAGCCGGGAATATTCCTTGTGTATTCAGGGAAGATGTTCGTTAATTATGCTCACACCAACTTAATTGGCAAGTACTCGTAACAATATCTTAAAAGTATACGCTCAGATAGGTACCAACCTACTCGTACCCTGGATAAATATTATTAATTAAAAAAAAAGCAGTTATCCTTCTAATAAAGCATACAGAATTATTGTACCAGGGCGAATAATAATTGGAGCAATTTTCGCAGGTTTGCGTCACAATTTGCGCGAAGGGTTAAAAAGAACGGGGTTGTCTCGTAGGTTGAAAAGGGTCGTGACACACTATAAAACAAATGTACGGACAGCTGGAAAAGAAAGTCGGTGTTATTGACAGTGGAAGCCGTGCCCGGCGAAATTCTCCCCATTCAAATGGTAATCCGACATAAACTCGAACGCAAATAAAATTGTTTCCGATATCAACACCCAACTAACTGAACATCTGTATGGACCATCGTACCCATCGGGAAAATTTACAGAAACGTCAAATTTATTGAAAAAACAAAATAATATGTGGTGATCATAAGAATCAGGGTCGGATTTTACATGGGTTTAGTAAATTCCCCAAAAAAAAAAGAAAACCCCGGAAAATTTCCTATTTCCCTGGAAATCAGTATCCTTACATGCACTTATAAAAGTTACATTCTCAAAAAAAAATTCAGGAAAAATTCAAGATTTTTATTCAGATTCCATTTCATGAAGCTAGAAAGAAATATAATAAAACTGAAAAACTCAAAATCCAATCATGTTCAGAAAAAAAAATTATTATAATATGATTGTCAATATTTAGCTTTTTCTATTTTTAAAAGCTTCACTAAATCAAGTTTTTAGATCTGTCTTCTACAATAAATTTATTCCTTATTTATTGTAGATATATTGTTTATATTTTATGATATAAATCTTTATTTAATTAATTTTTTTATCTATAGATTCATAAGAATGTTCAAATTATTGTAATAACAATTAAAGTAAAATATTTGAGAGCATATGTTGTGAGTGCAGAATTTTGCATAAATAAGTTTTTTAAATCACCAAATTTACCCACTATAAGATGGAGTCCGCCCACTTAATTTGTGCCCGTGGGTCTTACGACTGTCAAGTCCGGCCCTGGAAATTGGATATCCTTAAATCCACTTATAAAAGTTACATTCCAGAAAAAGTTTCCAGGAAAAATACAAGATTTTTATTCAGATATATAGGAATATATGGATCTTTAAAACTTCAAAAATTGGTCATTATTTCATCCACGTCCAGTGGGATAGTCTGGAATGGACGATACCACTTTCGAAATTTGTGTCCCTCAACGACAACCCCATGAAATAATACTATTACGATTATATCATCAATAGGTAGTTTTACGCCCGTGTCCTATTTTTGATAATGAACCACGAATTTATGGGATGAATATTTTTTATTAAGCAATAAAATTGGATGCTCGTGTTTAAAATAGTCACGAAATTTAAATTGCTCCCGAATTGAAAGGGGGCTGCTTGCTGCTTGCTGTTATCGGGTAGTTGTTAAAAATGAAAACATTTTTATTGTTACGATTTCTCCGTCATAATAATAATATCTGTAATAATTTTTAGTTAAGGATATGTCAGAGCGGAACCGTTCGTC
This sequence comes from Agrilus mali, assembly GCA_029378335.1. Classification (NCBI taxonomy): domain Eukaryota; kingdom Metazoa; phylum Arthropoda; class Insecta; order Coleoptera; family Buprestidae; genus Agrilus; species Agrilus mali. The sequence continues at coordinate 1,681,009 of CM055655.1, read as the reverse complement.
CACGAAATCAATAACAGCCATGCCATAAAAATTTACAAGGATAATAACAATTTAAAAATGAAAAGAGGGGCGTTCGCCCCAAACAACAAAACCGTAAAGACATTTATATGTTTCCTGGCCGTTTACATTTTGATAATTTAAATACATTCAGTCGCCTGCCTTAAACTGTACGTAAAGAATACTTAGTTTACCATAAATTGTTACAATTAAAAATAATTACGTTGGACAGACTGGAAGACCTTTTAAAAATAGAATAAAAGAACATATCTATGAATAATTTGTGATTAAATCATTGTGTTGAAGTGTTCGATATTTAATTGGGTAATTTTGCCACCTACGTAGGTATACAATATATAAATTGCTGCCTGTGCTGTTTACTTCCGAGATTTATATTTATACTCGGGGTCGCTTCGGTCGTAAAACAATTCCGTTGTCTGTTAACTTTTCAACAGATATTTCTTCGTAGCGTGAAAAATCGCCCATCCGAAAGGGCCTCTCTTCTCTTTCCCTTCTCCTCCTCCTCCTCCTCTATACGGTCACTTTCGGTAAAGTAGAATAAATCGAGAGCCCAGAAACGTGCGTCTTCGAGTTCTTTTTGTTGTATTTCGCACACTCCAAGCTGACATTATTCTCCCGCTTTAAATAAAGACGAATCGCAGGTTGCAATTGTTTCAACCCTTTCAACCCTCAGGAAAAGTCCTTGTTCTAAATTATGTTTGTTCCAAAATTGAGAATACCCACCTTCGTGACCATCGTTTCCTTTGTCTCCAGAAAGATGGAGAACTTTCACTGTGAATAAACCTACGGGTTCTCTTTAATATCATTATGCACCCTTTCGCTATTTGTCACGCCACGTTTTCATTTCTTATTGCCGGTAAAACCCAAAGAAGCAAAAAAATTAAAATTAAACAGTGTAAATTATTCTGTTGCTGCTGATTGTTGTGAAACACCGAAACGTGTTGTATAGGTATGTATTCCTAACACTGTGCTTGAGTTTCGATCATCTATGAAATAATGCAATGAAATAGGTTAGAATGTATCCTCCCTATAGTTCAGCTCTTGGCGACGTGCTAACATGCAAACTGTATGTCTTCATAATTTCCAGATAAGATTACCCTACATGTTTACGTAGAAGAGCCAGTAGGTACTCTGAATAATAGAATTACTGGCAAAGAAGTTGTTGTGCATAAACATAAAGAATTCACTTAAATTGTTATCACTCGACGAGCCACTTGGCAAGAAGTTTCCGGTTAGGGCAAATAATAAATGTGTAACGGGAATTGAAGCGGTCGTGTTTAAACTTCCCGTAGTTAGGAAGCAATGTTCTGTAAACGCCTTTTGTTGCTACAAATGAGGAACGGTCTTGAACGTCGGCGACTTCTTGAATATTGTCGCATTTCCTAACCACAAAACACCGCAATCAAGGAACTGCATGCAACATTTACTCTATTATACAATACGTACAGTACAACTAGACATTATGTAGGCATTGCGCATAATCACCGGTGCATAGCAATAATTTTTATTTACTAACAATCCTCAACATCCTTTCAGGGTCAATGGAAAAGTAAAAATTAACTTTTACGACTCTATAATGTACTACATTCGAGTCTGTTAGGTCTAAACTGTAAACGAAACACCCACAACGCACCTTGTGAATCTACAACGGAAGAAGTAGGCCAAATGTTAACCTAAAAGGTCATCAAACGAAATTAAAGTTTATTTACTTCTGTGTTTACTTTGAGCAATGTTGTGCGTTGTAGAGTCATATTACGTTGTGGGTATAAACTCACAATGTTAATTGGACTTTTTTGCCATTTAAAAAATGCCTTGTGTTCAATTCAAATAAACCATAGAGACAACAGTTGCGTTGTGGATTAATTTAAGGAGCCCAATTGCGTTGTGGACACTAGTCACAATGCTTGAGTGGCAACACTAGAGGCAATACCACATAAACTTCACATAATCACCACCTAAAGTTTACAGAAACGCGTTGTGTTTATTTTAAATGATGCAAAGAGACAATTGCTGCGTTGTGGGTGAATTTCAGGACACATATTGCGTTGTGTACAGTAGCCACAAAGCTTGAGTGGCTTGAGAAGCAATACAACATACATTTGATATTATTATACCACCTGAAGTATACAAAAACGCGTTGTGTCAACTGTTGCGTTGTAAGCGGATTTCGGGAGCCATGCTGCGTTGTGTAAAGTAGCCACAATGCTTTAGTAACTACAAATAGGAAGAAATATTAGATAACTTTCACATTCTTGACGTCTAAATTTTACAAAAATGCATTATGATTATTTTAAGAGTATAGGGGCACAACTTTTACGTTGTGGGTCAATTTCACGAGTTTAATAGCCACAATAATTTAGTGATAACATTGAAGGTATCACAACATGCATTACTATTTCTTTTGTTTGAAGTTTACAAGAACGTATTGTGTTTATTTCAGTCAGTACAACGCCACAACTGTTGCGTTGTGGGTCAATTTCAGGAGGCACAATGCGTTGTGTTTAATAGCCACAATAATTTGGTGATTACAGTGAAGGTATCACAGCATATAAGTCTTTTACATTTATATCATCTGAAGTTTAAAAAATGCGATAAGTTTGAATAACCACAACGCATAGTGAGGGATACTAGAAAATGTTACAGCACATACATCACTTTGAGCCCTTCAGAAGTTTCACCAATCGCGTTGTGGATATTTATGAATGTCTCATGGTGAAATTTAACGTTACGGGTCTATTTGAAGAACCGCAACGCGTTAAGATCCGTTTTTTTTTTTACTAAAAACGTTTCAGTGTCGATACAACTGCCTATTCGTGAAGATAGCAGGAACGAGAATGTCTTATTGCTGACGATTATCATTATCATACGGTTTATTGGCACTTAATGTGACTGAAGACGTCATAATGCGATGTCAGTTGAGAGTTTCCATTATAAATTGCGTTGTGACGCTTAAAGACTCGTCGCGAGGAAACATCAACGGGACAACAGGGAATATGACGAAGGGGGGTAGGGGAGCATTTTCCCGTGGAAGTAAACTGCACGGCCGTATTTCATGAAATAATCGGCTCATCTCACAGCTCATATACATATCTGTCTCTCTCTTTTTCTCTCCCTCCACCTATATGTATATGATGGCGGCAAATGTTGATATTAAAGTGAGCAGCGTCGGTGTCGGGGTATGGAGGGGGGGGTGGAATGAAAGAGGGCGATGATATGTCGCGCGATGAATAAAATACAGATTTGTACAACCATTAGACGCGAACGTAACATTAAACGGTTGATTTATACGAGGGCTGACAGTTAGTTTAGAAAACTGTTTGCGGGAGGGTCCGCGCATTTTTCATCTTGACAGTATCGTTACAGCTTTATTGGGTGGCCGCAATTCCATTTTCCGCTAAACCGAAGAGAATGAGGACATTTTTCATTACAAATTACCTGCACCTTATTAGGCCCTATCTTGCAACCAGTCACACGTCGCCGTCGCCGTCGCGACGCTCGCAACCCACCCTCTTACATTATACACACGTATCTTTCGGACTCACTTTTAAATGTTGATAACATACATTCAGACTACCCCCGAAAACTTATCTATTCCTTTCCAAGTTGGGTAAGTCGTAAATTACAAAGGAACGACTCGATTTTACATTTACAGAAGGAGCTACTTTACGAACCTGAAATATTTCCCAAATTAGAATTTCTTGTATGACAACAGGACGTTTTGTAGTTTCATATTTATTCCTGTTACTCTACGAAGTAATTATTTGTTAAGCTTATATTATTCTATTCGACAAATACAATCAATGCCGTCTGAAAGTTGAAAACAAAACTTCTGCGTGCAGTGCTGCACTCTCTAGTACGTAGTTTCGTAAACGTAGCCTGTGGGAATTGGAAAAGTTGGCTAAAGCCCGGGGTAATTAAACTGTAACAGATGCATTTCTACAGTGGAATGCCTCCAGTGTATTTGTAGGTTGCTACGGTTGCTGTCGCCGTTAGAATTCAGTTTGAAGGGAGAGCAGATAAGGGTCTCTACTCTAATTCATACAAGATAAAATCGATATAATATTGCTGACAACGACGATTGCAACAGTTTCCACACAAACTTGCTTTTTAGATGCTGCATGCAGTCTGTCAAACTTTTCCCCAACACTGGCTGTCATCGAGCTTATTGGCGACAACAGTAAACTTTTCTATTCTGTTTACACAGCTAGAGATAAAGTTTTTAATGAGATGCAGACCTACATAACCGTCGCTTTATTGGAAAATCCAATTCGCCATTGTTTGCCTACTGTCCTTTATTTTTTTATATAGAAGTTTAGAATTTTCCAAAATTAAATGATCAGGCCAGACGAGATTCCACGGTTCGCAGCGCCAAGTGCCTGAAGAGAAGGCGTGTCCAGTGTTCGTGTGGTAGTCGCAAGAGGCAGAGCTAATGCTCAGATATTCAATTTTATGTCCCTGCGCAGCCCGCTACTTTTGGCACGCCTTCATTTCAGACTTTCTACCACTCATTTCTAAATAAAATTAAAAAGGCAAAATTTTCCTATAAAATACACTAATTATTCGAGTAGCAATACATTCAGATGTAATCGATTGTTTCGTGTGAAAATATTAAAATGCAAACATTCTTAACAACATATTCCTGCTGTTAACCCCGTGCAGGAAGGTCAGGCTGACCTTTGCGTTCGTATTTGTAAACATTTATTTTAAATTAACTCCTGGCCTATGTAATTGTATTACATTAATAGTGCAACTGAAAGTTACTTTCATTCAACCTTTTCAATGTCCATGAATCTTTTACTCAAATTTAATTTATCTAGAAAGAAGGTATTATTATTGTGTCGCTGAAAACGACTGTGAGAAGTGCAATGTATCCGGTGAAACCCATTAAGTCTGGCACATTTCACACGGTTTGTGACGTCTTTTGCTGAGCATTAGTTAATAATTGAATTGAAATGCTAAAAGGGGAAATGTGCCGTCTTCATCAGGAATGTGGGAGTATTCTCAGATGTACCTCTGAAGATACCTCCTTAATTCAGTCTTGTTGGAACCGATGAGGTGCATTGCTCGCTGTCTCGTTTATTTTTGCCAAATTGCCTCGAGGATTTTAACGAAATCCAATCTGAGCACATTCTCCAGCTATTTATAAAATATCAACTGTGTTACACGCCTGCATCACGATTTATTGTTTCCTATACTATAAAACTGTTAATTTATAATTAACGCTCTGAATAAAATTATGCGGAATTTCTTGCAACTCCAGTAATACTACCCACTGCAAAACTAGATACATGTAAGTTACTTCGCCTGACTGACATCATCATTGCATGCTCGCAGAATGTTAATTAACGATTAAATTTTACAAAGTAATTAAGAAACATATACTCGGAACATTGTCGCTTATATCTACACGAATAAGGGACATTGAGAAGCCTACCATCCCCAACCACTTATAACTTGTACTGAATTGAGACCAGTTCACTATTCTAACCGCAAATATGAGCCTCGACTCTCTTTGAGACGGTTTGAGTCCCAATATCAACAAGACGAGCTTTTTGGTGTGCTTCAATAACTTTTAAGGGGACTCAAGCACATTAATGGAACTTTAAGCATCCTGAAAGGACTTCGGGTACTAGAGAGATCATCATAAGAATAAAGAAGGAGCTTGTGGTACTTTAGGACTTATAGGTCTTCAAAGGAACTTCAAACACTCCGAACCGGCTTAACAAACATTCTAAAAGAGCTGTAAGCACTTCAATAGGACTTGAAAGAAGTTGTAGTACTTTGATGGGACTTTAAGAACTAAAGGAGCAACAAATACTTAGACTCTAAGCTTTTTAAAGGAGCTTCTAATACCTACATACTTTGAAGAGGACTATAAATACTTTGGAGGAACTTCAAGCACTCTAAAGCGACCTCATATGTATTCTGAATGAGCCTCAAGCACTATAATGAGATTTTAAGTACGTTTAAGGAGCATATTGTGGGACTTTAAGCATTTTAAAGGGACTTCAGGCACTCTATACGGAGTTCCCAAGCATTCTGAAGAACCGTCAAGTACTTTAAAGGGACTCTGGCCCTTTTGAGAAAGCTTCTACTAATTTAAGAAGGAGTATAAATAGTTTGGAGGGACTTCAAGCACTCTAGAGGGGCTTCACACGTATTGTAATAAGATTTTAAATGCTTTTAGGGAGCAAATTGTACCCTAATGGGACTTTAAGCATTTTAAAGGGACTTTAGGTACTCTATAAAGACTTCACAAGCATTCTAAAGGAGCGTCACGCATTCTAATAAGATATTAAGTGTTTTTAAGGTGCATATAGTACACTGATGGGACCTTAGGCACTTTAAAGGGACTTCAAGCACTCTAAAGGAGTTCCACAAGCATTTTGAAGAAGTTTTTATTACTTTGAAGAGAACTTTTAATACTTTGGAGGGTCTTCAAGCACTCTAAAGTGGCTTCACAAGCATTCTGAAGGAGGCTCAAGCATTCTAATGAGATTTTAAGTACTTTTATGGAGGATATGGTACACTGATGGGATCTTAGACACTTTAAAGTGACTTGAGGCACTCTAAAATAGTTCCACAAGCATTTTGAAAAAGCTTATAGTACTTTGAAAAGAACTTTCAATGCTTTAGAGGGACTTCAAGCACTCTTAAGTGACTTCGCAAGCATTCTGAAGGAGGCTCAAGCATTCTAATGAGATTTTAAGTACTTTTATGGAGGATATGGTAGACTGATGGGACCTTAGGCACTTTAAAGGGACTTGAGGCACTCTAAAATAGTTCCACAAGCATTTTGAAGAAGCTTTTAGTACTTTGAAGAGAATTCAATACTTTGCATGGACTTCAAGCACTCTAAAGTGGCTTTACAGGCATTCTGAAGGTACCTCAAGCACTCTAATAAAGTTTTAAGTACTTTTAAGGGATATGTTGTACTTTGATGCGACATTAAGCACTTTAAAAGGACTACAGGCACTCTAAAGCTATGCGGATTTTCTTGCAGCTCCAGTAGCAAAACATTTTTCACAAAAGTAAATAATAACAAGTAAAAGTAAGTACCCTACCCCCCTGACAACAATTAGGTTTGCCAAATCGACTCTACAAGAAGCTGCCAGCAAATTACTTCGTCTCCTTTTGTTTTAACATAAATTTATAAAATTTTTATGGCCGTCTATTTTTTTTCTTACTTTTTGCTTGTCCTACACCTTTTATAAAAAGCAATACCAAAAAATATAATTTTATAGATGAATGGGACATAATTTAAATTTAGTACCTATTGCTGTATTCAGAATTTCCAGTAGAATCAGAATCCCAAAAAAATTGGGGTTGCTATTAAAAAAAATGTCAATGGTGTCATTGCTCAGAAGGATGGAGATAAAAACATTTTACAACAAGAGGACAAATTAAGGTTTAGTTGTACGAGCGTTTTTAATACAGATCTTTAAGGATTACTCTATTCAGAACGTTTTGTTTCAAAGAAATCCAGAATGACAGCAGATGTCTACAAATTTTTTAGATTTATTAAAATTAGACAAGTTTCTGAAAGACTTGTGGGGTCATATTGCAATTTAAAAATTTTAAAACGTACTTATATTGTAATTTCATGAAGTAGAAGAAGATTGTCTCGGTCTCGTATGATTTTATTGCGTCGGAATTCCCGTAGGTCTCCACTGAGTCTACTATTCTGCATACTAAATCCCATCCTTTTGATAAAATTACTTTAGGATCCTTTGAAAATCAAGAAATAAAGCAAATCTTCGCAGTCTTTTAAAATGTGCCTTACGATCTAATATATTAGGTTTATTTCAGACAGAACCACTTAAGTAGATTACTTTTTCGCCATCACCTCTTTCACTGCACATATGCCCGGGGTAGATAAAGAAGGAGAGAAATATAAATTCCCCCTGATAGACGTTATACGCTGGGGCGGATGCCGCGACGAACAAAGTTGCTCGTCTTTAAAAACAATTTTAACCCGGAATATTTCGTCCCAAATTCGATATATCATAATTTAATTTATCGATCTGAAGAGTTGTACTTATTAAAAGACTTGTATAGGAAAAGTACTTATATTTAAATAAGGTATCGTAAACTTAGTAAGTAGGTGGAGGAGGGCTTTCAAAGAAAATAATAGAAATGCTTTTATTTAGATTTTTGTGTGTGGGCACCGGATCTATTCAAAATAATAATAAACCTTTTTCGTCTTGTCAGAAACTTTTTCTCAACTTATTTTCTTCACACAAATACTTTATTTAATAAAAAATAAAATCACGTGATAAAAGATCAACCATTTTGTGTAGAATTTGAGAACTGACCAAAAAAATCCTCTTTATTAGTGACGTCGACAAAATTACTTTCACAACAGGTATGAAAAAAGTTTTCGGTGACAGTTTATATCATGGACGATGGTAGGGAGGATTTCACCCCAGTTTTATCTTATCGTGGGGTAATTTTCGGTCCATTTGACATGGGAGGTTGTCGACGTACATGCCTAGGAACGACTTGGTCGAGATTCAACGATGCGTTCGAAGCTCGAATAACTTGGTTCGTCGAGTTGGGCGTCTGATGCGATGTGATTAAAGGCGGCTTTGACAGGCGTCACCTACAGGATCACGGTTCGGCCGGTAATTAAGCGCGGGACCGGTGAAAACCGGGTCCGGCCCTGTCACACAGGTGCGAGAGAGAGACGACCCGAGTCGACTGTAATTTAGAAAATTACTCCACTTCCAGAATGAACTTTCGTTCAGATCCTTAAATTGATATATCACGATTGCAATTTAAAACAGTGTTTAACTGTTCGCAACTCTATTAAAAGTTTTTCGGAGAAACAAGCGACGTTAACGAGCACACTGCTGCCTGCCTGCCTGAATACGGACCCGGCACAAACGTCAAATCTTCTTCTTCCTTCCCAACATCGTCGTAGCCGTAGCGTTAGTAGCCGTCATCGTCGAATTTTCCCCCGGTTTTTTCCCCCTTTTTCCTTTTTGCTTTCGGATATTAATAAGGCATTTTCCAGTTTTTCCCTCGCGCCCGTCGTTACGTCCTAGAAAACGAGCGCTTCACTTCTAACAACTCCAATTTACTAAATCAAGACGTTCCGCACTAATATTTCAAATTTCATTAAATTAGTCCGTTCAAAAACGTTTCCTGACGATGCGAAACAAATAAGCAATTGATGACACAAAACGAGTCTCAGTTATTTTTAAACAGGCAGGAATATTTTCATTGAACGTAAAACGCAGTTGCCGTTAAATACGTATTCGATATAAGCGAACCGCACTCTTATAAAGAGCCTTATTAATTATATGGAGCTTTTTCAGGACTTGAAGTATTTGAAGACTTTATGACGCGAACCAAGTCCTTATAATGTACTTGAAGCCCTTTCCACAAATACTTCTTAATGTAATTGAAGACTTTATGATGTGATCCAAGTCCTTATAATAAACTTGAAGCCCTTTTCGCAAATATTTCAAGCCTCTTAACATATTTTAAGCCCTTCTGATAAATTCGAAGACTTGCTAATGTAATTCATGTCCTTATGGTGTGCTTGAGGCCCTTTTCACAAATACTTCAAGCCTCTTAATGTAATTGAAGACTTTATGATGTGATCCAAGTCCTTATAATAAACTTGAAGCCCTTTTCGCAAATATTTCAAGCCTCTTAACATATTTTAAGCCCTTCTGATCAATTCGAAGACTTGCTAATGTAATTCATGTCCTTATGGTGTGCTTGAAGCCCTTTTCACAAATACTTCAAGCCTCTTAATGTAATTGAAGACTTTATGATGTGATCCAAGTCCTTATAATAAACTTGAAGCCCTTTTCGCAAATATTTCAAGCCTCTTAACATATTTTAAGCCCTTCTGATAAATTCGAAGACTTGCTAATGTAATTCATGTCCTTATGGTGTGCTTGAAGCCCTTTTCACAAATACTTCAAGCCTCTTAATGTAATTGAAGACTTTATGATGTGATCCAAGTCCTTATAATAAACTTGAAGCCCTTTTCGCAAATATTTCAAGCCTCTTAACATATTTTAAGCCCTTCTGATCAATTCGAAGACTTGCTAATGTAATTCATGTCCTTATGGTGTGCTTGAGGCCCTTTTCACAAATACTTCAAGCCTCTTAATGTAATTGAAGACTTTATGATGTGATCCAAGTCCTTATAATAAACTTGAAGCCCTTTTCGCAAATATTTCAAGCCTCTTTACATATTTTAAGCCCTTCTGATAAATTCGAAGACTTGCTAATGTAATTTAAGTGCTTATGGTGTGCTTGAAGTCCTTTTTACAAATACTTCAAGCCTCTTGAAATATTTGAAACCTTTATGATGTAGTCCAAGTCCTTATAATGTACTTGAAGCCCTTTTCACAAATATTTCAAGCCTCTTAACATATTCGAAGCCCTTCTGATAAATTTGAAGACTTGCTAATGTGATTCAACTCCTTATAGTGTGCTTGAAGGCCTTTTCACAAGCCTCTTGATGTATTTGAAGACTTTATGACGCAATACATGTTCTAATAATGTACTAGAAGCCTTTTCCACAAGTGTTTACGCCCTGAATTTAATAACGTTTCGAAGAAATATATGATTTAGATTTTTAAAATATATTTAGAACTTCAAAAATCAATGTATTTTTAGTCTTGAAGCCCCGTTGACGAACACTTTGCCTGGCTCTACTTTTATATGTGATCAGTATGTAATTTTATTTATGAAAAACCCACAAAATCGCCTCAATGTATTAATAAAAAATATATTTCCGATTCTTGATTAGATACCTTATTCCTTCAATAAAATAAAAACCATCATTACTTAATTAAAAGCATTCAAAGTTCGCAATTCAAATTCCCCTCGGCCGTAAAATTTGCACTGGAAAGCGATCGTTAGCATGATTTTACGATTAGTTTGCAAATCGCGCAAGTACATACTCACACACACGAACCCAGATCACGAGAGTACCGAGACCAAGTACCCACTACTGCCCATCTCCCCACATGAAACCGGGAATATCCATACGGTATAAATCCTGGATTAAACAACGTTATGTGAACACCTGGTGAAACGAAAGTAGAAAATTTAACTGCGTCGAGGGTGCAGTTATAGAATGACACATGACCGTTACCATTGCCGGTCGGTATTTCTCTTTTGTACTTGCCCCATCTACATACATACATACATACGTATCTACCTGCACCTAATAGTAATAGTAATATCATACGTGTGCCCACATACTGGAGTACATTTCGAGACCGAATTTGATGGCGTCCGTGCGTTGCCAAGTTATAATCTCGAAATACGGTTTTAATATTACCTACCCACTGCAAAACTAGGTACCTATAAGTTACTTCGCCTGACTGACATCCTTACTGCATGCTCGCGGAATGTTAATAAACGATTAAATTTTACAATGTAATTAAGAAACGTATATTCGGGACATTCTCACTTATATCTACACGAATAAACGACATTAAGAAGCCTACCATCCCCAACCACACTTATTATTTGTACTTAATTAAGGTCTGTTCACTATACGAACCGTAAATACGAGCTTGGACTCTCTTTAAAACGTTTTGAGTCCCACTAACGATAAGGCGAACTCTTTGATGTGCTTCAAGAACTTTTAAGGGGACTCAGTGGAACTTGAAAGGACTTCGAGTAAAAGGGAGAATAAGGGGCTTGTAGGTTTTCCAGTTTTAGGTTTCCAGACATTCTAAAAGAGCTATAAGCACTTCAATGAAACTTGAAAGAAGTTGTAGTACTTTGATGAAACTTGAAGATCTTTAGAAGTGTTTTAAGCCCTCTTCAGGAGCTTCACAAGCATTTTAAAGGAGCAGCAAGTACATTAAAAATACTCTAAGCCCTTTGAAGGAGCTTGTAGTACTTTTAAGAGGGCTATAAATACTTTGGAGGGAGTTCAGGCAATCTAGAGGGGCTTCACATGTATTCTGAAAGTGCCTCAAGAATTCTACTGAGCTTTTAAGTACTTTTAAGGAGCAAATAATACACTGATGGGATTTTAAGCACTTCAAAGGGACTTCACGCACTCTACAGGAGCTTCACTAGTATTCTGAAGGAGCATCAGGTACTATAAAGAGACTCTAAGTCCTTTGAAGGAGCTTGTAGTACTTTAAAGAGGGCTATAAATACTTTGGAGGGAGTTCAGGCACTCTAGAGGGGCTTCACATGTATACTGAAGGTGAATCAAGCATTCTACTGACATTTTCAGTACTTTTAAGGAGCAAATGGTACACTGATAGAACATTAAGCACTTCAAAGGAACTTCAGGCACTCTACAGGAGTTTCACAAGCATTCTGAAAGATCGTCAGGTACTATTAAGGGACTCTAAGCCCTTTGAAGGAGCTTGTAGTGCTTTAAAGAGGGCTATAAATACTTTGGAGGAAGTTCAGGCACTCTAGAGGGGCTTCACATGTATTCTTAAGGAGCCTCAAGCATTCTTATGAGATTTTAAGTACTTTTAAGGAGGATATGGTACACTTATGGGACTTTAAGCACTTTAAAAGGATATCAGGCACTCTACAGGAGTTTCACAAGCATTATTAATGAGCGTCAGGTACTATAAAGGGACTCTAAGCCATTTGAAGGAGCTTGTAGTGCTTTAAAGAGGGCTATAAATACTTTGGAGGAACTTCAGGCACTCTAGAGGGGCTTCACATGTACTCTTAAGAAGCCTCAAGCATTCTTATGAGATTTTAAGTACTTTTAAGGAGGATATGGTACACTTATGGGACTTTAAGCACTTTAAAAGGATATCAGGCACTCTACATGAGTTTCACAAGCATTCTGAAAGATCGTCAGGTACTATTAAGGGACTCTAAGTTCTTTGAAGGAGCTTGTAGTGCTTTAAAGAGGGCTATAAATACTTTGGAGGAACTTCAGGCACTCTAGAGGGGCTTCACATGTACTCTTAAGGAGCCTCAAGCATTCTTATGAGATTTTAAGTACTTTTAAGGAGGATATGGTACACTTATGGGACTTTAAGCACTTTAAAAGGATATCAGGCACTCTACATGAGTTTCACAAGCATTCTGAAAGATCGTCAGGTACTATTAAGGGACTCTAAGTTCTTTGAAGGAGCTTGTAGTGCTTTAAAGAGGGCTATAAATACTTTGGAGGAACTTCAGGCACTCTAGAGGGGCTTCACATGTACTCTTAAGGAGCCTCAAGCATTCTTATGAGATTTTAAGTACTTTTAAGGAGGATATGGTACACTTATGGGACTTTAAGCACTTTAAAAGGATATCAGGCACTCTACAGGAGTCAGCAGACTCGTTATTGTTGCCGATCAAAAAGGGAACAATCGTTCCCCAGAAGATTTCATTAAAGTGCATAAATTAGAAATAAAGCAAGCCATCGAACAAGTATATATTTTCTTCTATATCAATATCAGTTTTGTAGATACATCAAAGAAGTTCAGAGAAAAAGAAATAGAGAAAAGAAATGAGGCCCCAGCAAGGTGGATATTGTTTTATATATGGATGTATACAAGGAGAGGGAGAGATAGAAAGGGTGAGGGTTGGGGTTCGGGTGGTGCTCATCAAACTGGTGACCGGAAACTACAAATGTGCATATTGAAATCCGCTATATCGGCGCGTTGTTCTGCATGCGACTCGGCCGATTTTACGGCGTTATAAACTTTTTATAGCAGCATTAAATTGAGTCAAGAGATAGCACGTCACTTCTTTCATCTGACGAGGACGATATTGCGCTTCAATAGTTGAACTGTTAATATAACGTTTCCCGCTCTCTTTTGTTCTTCTTGGACAAATATTGCTCTACTGTAATTACTTCCGGGGTAAATTGTACAATACTAACGGGGCACCTAATAATACGTACGTACGTACGACGTAGCTCGAACGGAAAATGAACGGGAAATTCTCTCGGTTGCTCTCTTTGTCAATTCAACTTTGACATTAATCAAATTTAAAAACAACACGATAAAATTAAGATTTTAATTGAAAATTACTTATAAAAATAAACTGTTAGTTCTTCGGGCAGTCTGATGAGGCTCTAAAAGCATTTTTAAGGAACTTTTTATTGTATTTTACACTTTGGAGAGACTCCAAGCATTTGAGTGTTTTGGCTGGGCCGGGCATCAAACAATCCACAAGAATTTTTAAAAAACCAAGTTTCTTTGAATGAGCTTCAAACACTTAGAAAGGCTCAAAGTACTTTGATGGAGCCTCATGACAAGTTTGAGTGAGCTCCAAGCTCTCTGAATGGACCCCTAAGCACTTTGGTAGGGCTTCAAGAACTCGGATAAGGCCCCACAAGTATTTTCAATGGATTTCATGTATTTTGACAAGATTCTAATACTTTGAAGGAACTTCAAGCGCTATGGAAGATTTACAAGTACCTTATATGAGATTTGAGCTAGTTGACAGGACTTCCAAACACTTTGATGGGACATCAAACAATCCACAAGAATTTTTAAGAATCTTCAACTACAGTGAAGAGGATTCAAGCACTTTTGAGAGATATCAGGCATTTTAAAGGGGTCTTAAAGCACTTTAGAGGAGCTCTACTTTGAAGGTTTCTAAAGAGACTTTAATCGGTCCGATGAGATGCCACAAAATTTTTTAGAGAAGTTTAAGTACCTTGGAGGGGATTCAAGCATTTTAATAGATCTTAAAGCAATATGGAGGTACCTACACTGAGAGGACGTTAATTCGTTCCCAGTAGTTTTCTTAAATTGTAACGTCGCGCCTTTTCGGTCTGTATGTTGTCGATAATGTAGGAAACAATAATATTGCGAGCAGAATCGCATCTATTGCTCGCTAGTTTAGTGGCTGTTTAAATGTTTACATACTTAATATACAGGGTCTTTCAAATTGTGGGAATAGAGAGGGAACGTTCAACGGTCCAGCATAAGAATTGATTACGTTACAAAATAACATAAATTTTAGCCCTGTTTCATAAAACTGAGAAAAGTCCTTGACATTTTTCGTATTAATCCTGTACGAGAAGGATGTAAAAGTGGCAGGGCAAATTTCGTTCCTAAACAAAAGAACTTGAAGAATATCTAAAAGCCGGAATCAAATTACCCGGTACTAGGATAAAAACTTTTAATGAACGACCCCGTCCTTAATAATAATAGAGTATTGTACTTGTAACCCCAAGTCAGTTTTATTACGGAATCAGGACTCCGTTCTGAGGCGGGTGCCTCGCGAGCAGCGAAAAAAGTGCCGGAATAGAGAACGGAATTCGGCATTACGTTAAGATTTTAACATCAAAGCAGCCGTAAAAGAAAATTGAATAATTTCATTCGCATTGGCGTGTCAAAATTACCGTAAAGGAAAGGAGAAGACCGAAAGGAAAAAATAAATGGAAAAGTAACACACCGAAAGCCCTAAAAGATTCTGATATAACCAAATTTTTCGGGTTAAAGGCGAATTGAATCGTAGATGATTTTTTTTCTTCGTCCCATAACGGACGATCTACCTATAGGTTGTAACGTTTTTTTTTCTATGAAAAATCCCGTTACTGAAGTTTTATTTATTTCGATTCAGTTTGTCTTTGTCTTGGTTCAGTTTTGTTGATTATTTCTTAATGTTGATCGACCTTCCGTCTTATCATCAAGGCTAACAACCTTCGCGCAGGACTAGGCAATCGATGGAGGGATCGATGAAATTTTCCGGTCGGGGCTCGAGGTCTTCTTCCTCGATCCTTGACACTGACGTGACGTGTATGTGTGTTTTTCTGTTGGTGTTCTGTGCTTGGTTTTGCGTGAGAGTTTTTTTGTGATCCACTTACCTTTGCTTTTTAATAGTTCATGTAAAATTCATTTAAATTAATTATTTCTTTTAAAAATTTTTTTATTCACTCAATATTCATTTTTTGATGTAACTTTGATTAATTTTTTTTTTTACAAAATTTTCCTTATTACCACGTGGTCTCTTTTTTAAATATCTAACAGTATATTTGTAATCTTTTGGGCCTTTGTGGCCAATTTTAAATCTTTTCATTTAATTAATTTTTCTCACTTTTTAATTTATATATTTTTATTAGTCAAAATTTTTTATGGTATCTGGGGTGTATCTTGAGTGCATGTTGGTTTAACGACGGACACCCCTACTCCTCCCTTTTTATCCGTTTTTTTTAAGCATCTTCAATGCGAACAACTTTTCAACATTTGATTAATATTTTTTAGTTTTAGGAAATTTTTTAAGCACTTATTTGTGCCCTTATTTGTCAGCCCATTGAGATTTTCTTAGAATAGGTTCCGGTTGGATTAGGGGGCTGGGATTAAAGGGTAGGGGTGAAGACATCCTGAAAACTATTTTACAAAGGCAAATGGACAAAGCTCTGGTTTCCAACTAATCTCAATAACCTGTTAGAGGCCGATAAATTCCTGCAGGCGGCCCCCTGAAGATTAAAAGGTTGGTCCATGAAGCTATTTCGCTGATATCCTCTTGCCTCACAACACAGCACGAGAAGTCCCCGATTATACCCTGAAACCAGCTTCCAGTCCCTACATTGGAGCAGGGAACCTTTCTTTTTGGTGGGCTACATATGTTATTGTAAGTTTTGTTGTTTTTTGTTGGGTGTAATTTTTTGTTAATATACTCTTCAAGTTTATTTGTTTTTTTTTAAGAGAGCTTCGAGCTCTCTAAAGCTACAGGATTCTGCAGGAACCACCGATGCACTACCCGGTGCCCAATAAAGTTGTCGTTTCATTTATTCTTTTCTTTGTTTGACAAAGTGGCGCCCGAGCACGTTTTCTTTTTAATATTTCATGTTAATTAATTTTTTTTTTAAAACAAACTATTAATAATTTCATAACCCAAGTAATAGTTTTGTTAAAAGGTATATACGAGAACTTTTTTTATTTAAATTCTTCACACTAACAATGTGTTTAATTATACGCCAGTTTCCATTAACTAAGACAGATTGAACGTATTATTACTAATGTAACACCTACATACACATTGTATTATACAGTACTACCTAATAAAACATGTACAGTCTGATCTGCAACACATTAGAATTAATAAGCAGAATATTTATTGATGAATATTGATCTATTTGTATCTATTAGTTTAATTGAAGGGCTATTAATTGATACATTAATAAATTATTACGAAACTGGTCTAACTAACCGAAATACTTAGAAGATAACTGCCATTAATAATTATCTACAACCTATTTACAAATTTTCAATTTTTTTAAACTTACATGGATCATCAAATAGAGCTAGTTGAAGGCGAATTGGTAGTTAGCTGTAGGTGCTCAAATCGATAACTGGAAGAACCTGAAACAAAAGTTTGAGTTAATGTTTAAACTTCCCACGAGATTAAGAGGAAATTTAAATAAAATGTACAAAAGAAAGCAAGGGGCAGTTCGAGACTACTTCTATTTGTGTTTAATATTGATACTAATCAATAAATAGACTCAAATTTATCAAGACAGAGTGGCTTCAGGAACTTTAAAAAAACTTAAAAAGGACTTTCAAGAAACTTCAAGGACTTTGGAGAACAAACAAGCACGTTTAAGGATCTTAAAGCACTGTGGTAGGGCTCCAAGTTTCTTTGAGTGAGCTTCAAACACTTAGAAAGGCTCAAAGTACTTTGAAGGAGCCTCATGACAAATTTGAGTGAGCTCCAAGCTCTCTGAATGGACCCCTAAGCACTTTGGTAGGGATTCAAAAACTCGGATAAGGTCCCACAAGTATTTTTAATGGATTTCATGTATTTTGACAAGGTTCTAATACTTTGAAGGAACTTCAAGCGCTATGGAAGAATTACAAGTACCTTATATGAGATTTGAGCTAGTTGACAGGACTTCCAAACACTTTGATTGGACATCAAACACTCCACAAGAATTTTTAAAAAATTTCAAGTGCAGGGAAGAGGATTCAAGCACTTTTCACAGGGGTCTTAAAGCACTTTAGAGGGGCTCTACTTTGATTGAGATTGAAGGTTTCTAAACGGACTTTAATCAGTCTGCTGAAGAGCCACAATTTTTTTTAAAGAACTTCAAGTACCTTGGAGGGGACGTACCTACTCTAAATGTTTTGAATGAGCTTCGAGCTCTCTGAAGGAACTTCTAAATACTTAAGAGGACTTCAAGCAGTCTGAAAAAGTGTTTTAAAGGGGGTTTATATACTTTGGAGAGACTCCAAGCATTTGAATACTTTGGCTGGGCTTCGAGCTCTTTTAAGGATCTTTCAAACATTTGATGAAATTTCAGGCAAACTGACACAAGGACTTCAAGTAGGCACCTTTAAAGGGATTGAAGTATTTTGGAGAAGCAACAAGTATTTTCATTGGTTTTCAAGCACTTTGAAGAGTTTCCAAGTACTTCGAGCTTTCTGAAGGTACTTCCAAATATTTTGATGGGACTTCATGCAATCTGATGAGGTTCCACAAGGATTTTTAAAGAAATTCAAGTACTTCATAGCGGATTCAAGCATTTTAGAGGAATAACAAATATTTTTATAATTCTTAAAGCACTATGAAGGGACTCTGAAAGGATTTCTAAAGATTTTGATGGGACTTCGAGCAATCTGATGAGATTCCACAAGGATTTCTAAGGACATTAAAGAATTCTAGAAGAGATTCAAGCATTTTGGAGAGGCAACAAGTATATTTGTAGGTCTTCAAGCACTTTGAAGAGTTTCCAAGTACTTCGAGCTTTCTGAAGGTACTTCCAAATATTTTGATGGGACTTCATGCAATCTGATGAGGTTCCACAAGGATTTTTAAAGAAATTCAAGTACTTCATAGCGGATTCAAGCATTTTAGAGGAATAACAAATATTTTTATAATTCTTAAAGCACTATGAAGGGACTCTGAAAGGATTTCTAAAGATTTTGATGGGACTTCGAGCAATCTGATGAGATTCCACAAGGATTTCTAAGGACTTTAAAGAATTCTAGAAGAGATTCAAGCATTTTGGAGAGGCAACAAGTATATTTGTAGGTCTTCAAGCACTTTGAAGAGTTTCCAAGTACTTCGAGCTTTCTGAAGGTACTTCCAAATATTTTGATGGGACTTCATGCAGTCTGATGAGGTTCCACAAGGATTTTTAAAGAAATTCAAGTACTTCATAGCGGATTCAAGCATTTTGAGGAATAACAAATATTTTTATAATTCTTAAAGCACTATGAAGGGACTCTGAAAGGATTTCTAAAGATTTTGATGGGACTTCGAGCAATCTGATGAGATTCCACAAGGATTTCTAAGGACATTAAAGAATTCTAGAAGAGATTCTAGCATTTTGGAGAGGCAACAAGCATATTTGTAGGTCTTCAAGCACTTTGAAGAGTTTCCAAGTACTTCGAGCTTTCTGAAGGTACTTCCAAATATTTTGATGGGACTTCATGCAATCTGATGAGGTTCCACAAGGATTTTTAAAGAAATTCAAGTACTTCATAGCGGATTCAAGCATTTTAGAGGAATAACAAATATTTTTATAATTCTTAAAGCACTATGAAGGGACTCTGAAAGGATTTCTAAAGATTTTGATGGGACTTCGAGCAATCTGATGAGATTCCACAAGGATTTCTAAGGACATTAAAGAATTCTAGAAGAGATTCTAGCATTTTGGAGAGGCAACAAGCATATTTGTAGGTCTTCAAGCACTTTGAAGAGTTTCCAAGTACTTCGAGCTTTCTGAAGGTACTTCCAAATATTTTGATGGGACTTCATGCAATCTGATGAGGTTCCACAAGGATTTTTAAAGAAATTCAAGTACTAGATAGCGGATTCAAGCATTTTAGAGGAATAACAAATATTTTTATAATTCTTAAAGCACTATGGGGGGACTCTGAAAGGATTTCTAAAGATTTTGAAGGGACTTCGAGCAATCTGATGAGATTCCACAAGGATTTCTAAGGACTTTAAAGAATTCTGGAAGAGATTCAAGCATTCTGGAGAGGCAACAAGTATTTTTATAAGTCTTAGGGCACTATGTATGGACCTGACTGATGTTCGAGCTCTGTGAAGCAACTTCTAAGCACTTTGATGGGACTTCGAGCAATCTGATGAAATTCCACAAGGATTTTTAAAGAACTTCAAGAACTTTAAAAGAGATTCAAGCATTTTGGAGGGTCAACAAGTATTTTCATAGGTCATAAAGCACTATGGTTGGACTTGAATGACGTTAGAGCTCTGAGAAGCAACTTCTAAGCACTCTGATGAGGCTCAAAAACTTTTTAAATAACTTAAAGGTACTTTGAAGGGTGTTTATACAATAAACACTATAGAGGCACTCGAAGTAGTTTTGGTGAGCTTAAGGCACTGTGCAGAGACTTCCACTCAAGTACTTTGGAGAAACCAAAAGTATTTTAACATGAAACACTTTGAAATTATTACACCCAAATGTGTTATCAATATGAACTTATTCGAATGATATTCATCTGTGGTACGTATAGTACTTCACTCTGGATTTTATAAGTTACTCGTTAAAGAAGGTAACCAGTCAGGTTATTGTCAAGAAAAGTTGTGGGAGTTTTATTTCCGGTGGTAAGAGACTGCTGGAGTTTGCTTTTTCAACATTGTTTGTTTATTCCAACGGCTTCATTTCTGATACCGTTCCTGTTCTGCTTACTGATTCGACCAGTTGGTTGGTTGTTCGCTAGCGTTCCAGCAGCACCGCCACACGAAAACGTACTAAAGTAGAAAGAGAATTACCTTAATGTGCCTGTCACCCTCAGGACTGGCAGACATCTGCTCGGAATTTTAAAGAAACAGTTAATTCAGGAAAGTGAATCACAGACATAAAAAGTTTGCCGCTACATAATTTTTAATTTTTGTCTAGTTCGTATCTTACCATTTACTTCTTATCCTGTAGGTAGGTACCATCGACCGTTAAGAGTAATTGGAACAATTAAATTTCATTAGTCTCTGTTTGTCTGTTTTTCTTTACCAAAGCAGTTTTAGAGTCGCTGCTAAATTAGTAAAAAACACACAAAGAGAAATCTAAGAGGACATTTAAAATTAACTTCTAACTAAATTTATCATAATTAAAATTTGGCCACGAATGGGTTTTTGAAAGAATTATTCGTTACACCCCGTTATTAATAATCCAGGTCCCTCGTCTATTATCCCCTTATCGCAAATAATTCCTTGAGGGGTTTCTCCTGGAAACATTCGGTTAATCGTGTGTTTGGTCAGTGCCTCGTCTAAACCTTCAATGGTCATCCCTTAAGAAACTTTAATGTCGTATTAATTCCGACAAGATTTCATCATAGCCCCCCTGAACGCACCATCATCATCATTATCGTCACACCTCCGATCTAGCTACAAATATTTGGGTCTTCTAACGTAATTAGTGGCCACCTTAATACCAATTGTCCCTTAATTACTGTGTCATCGTATTCATAGCGATCCCTATTATCTTCGTTCGGCTCCTAACGCGCAATTAAGTACAAAAGCGCAGTATTAATGGCGTTCTCATCCTATTACGTACCAAATTGAACTTCCGCTTTCGCCGCCGAATACAAGCCCAAAGAGAAACGAAGGGGAATGTCACGGTGCATTCCCCGACGACGACGCTCATACCGGCCGACGTTGGCGATTTCTCCGATAATGACTCGAGAAATAAAAAGAATCGAACTTTCCTCTCCAATGCAGTCAAATCTTATTAATCTTTCAAGAGGGGATGCTTCAGGTGTTAATGGTAAGGATATAATGGTCAATCGTTTTATAAATTCAAACTTAACCGAGAAAAGTTCTTTGGGAAGTATCCCACAGGCTAACGAAGTCTTGGTGATTGTCACGATGGTCTTGGTCTTGCTTTTCAATAGAAAATTTTAGCTTGGATCTGGTTTTTGGGAGATGAGTTCTGAAATTTTAAGAGATAGTGTCTTTTTCCTGGCATATTATGGCCTAGGTATTTCTCTTAAGTGATGTGACTTTATTTTTGTAAGACCATTACAGCCCTGATCCTTGTCATTACTTAATCGACCTTAGTTAAACTTTTCAACTGTGCATCTTGTCCTTATTCTTGTTCATTCCAGATCAGTTAGTTCCATAAATACTGCGATAAGTTTAAGAATAGATCAGTGATAGTATTGGCAATAAAACGGCGTTTAACGTAGCCTTCGGGTCCTTTTCTCCCTAAGTCTGTCACATCACGTCGTTTTACTCGTCGAATTTCGCCGTTGTAACTTTTAAATATTAAAGTAAATGTGTTGGTGTAAGTTGGGTCTAACCATCGTGCATAATTCAGAGTAACTGCTTCGGAACTGTTCCGTATCGTCGATGTTCTGCATAACTGCTTGGCAGCGCACCCTTTAACTGGCTACTAGATCATATTCATGGACTACTACGAAGCGCATGAGGCGCATTTTGCCGGAAAGTAAACAATTGTCAAGGTTCCGCGTATTCACTTGTTCCTTTCCCTATTTCTCTCTCTTTCGATCTCCCTTATCTCTTCTACATAACATATATGGACCTATATGTATGTTCCGTTCTTGTGTGTCTGCTGCTTACTTCGCATTTTAACCGCAACGAATGCACACTCTTTAGAAATGTTTGGTGGCCACCATTCATTCATTTGCATGCATGCATTTTATACAAGCATATGAATATACATTATGCGAAAAGGCGACCGAAACTAAAAACGAAGTCGTTTTAAAAAGGAAGAAGCAGGAAGGAAAATGCAATTCATCTTTGCACAAAAATATTTACAATAACCGTCATAACACATAAGTACTTTTACTTTTTTTTGTTACTTTTCATATTCTATTTCAAGTATCACCGTAATTAAAAATTGAATAAAAGTATAAAATTTATTTATCAAACGAATGCTTGTTAAGTTTATTTCCTAGAAGGGGAGATAAAAAACGACGGAATTTAAAGGGCGACTGACTTTAATAAGAATCATCTTACACGCTGTCTGTAACTGAATAAAATTAAATTTTTTGAACTCCCTTAGATCCAATAACTTAGTGCTTATCTAATTTCAAAGCGAAAGAAAATAATTTTGTCAACACGTCCGTAAATCAATTACTTTAATTAAATTTTATAGTAGTTAAAAGCCTAAATAAATAAAATATCCCTGTCTGTGCCTGTATCATAACACGCGCGAAAGTTTATAACACAATTGTGAATTTTTCTTTTAAAAGCAAACCGCCGTCAGGTCTTAGACGAGGTGAAAATGCACTTTGCAGCGAAGTGTTGGTTTCCACCCCGCTTTCAGTTGTGACAACAGTTATAAAGCAGTGGTTTGCGTTTATGAATAATGGATTAGCTGCACTCTTAGTCGGTGGTAGGTAGTACACTAGTAAAATATCTAGTAGCATCTATGTACTACTATCGCATCTTCTCACTAACTTGACATAATGCCACCAGGTACTCGTTTAAGGACAAGCAAACACGAAAGACGATCCTAAAAAGGCAACACGAACAAAATAACACACGTGTACCTACCTACGGTTAAAAGAAAGTAATCTATCCATAAAAAAAATATTTACAAGAATTAGTCAGTCATTTAAAGAGTTAGAAAAATTTAGTCCAACAATAATTATTATTGTCGTTCAGAAAAGTGATGATCAATAACACAGCCATCGCCTTGGTCATCATTTAATTTTGGTTCTGGTGATCACTGACATAATTTCGTCCTAATATAAGTCATTATTTAAACTTGGTCTTGGCCGAAATTAGTCCTTGTTCTTGGAGATGATTCAGACTTGGTAGTGGTCATCATTTTGCCTTAATCTTGGTCACCATTAAACCTACGTCTTGGTCATCATTAACCATTAAGGCTTGGCCAACATCTAGTCTTAGTCTCGAACATCATTTAACATTTATCTTGATCTTCATGTTGACCTGATTGAAGGCATCTTGGCCATCACTGAACCTAGGTTTTGGTGATCAACTAATCTTGGTTTTGACCGAAATTACTCCTTGTTCTTGGTCATCATTCAGACTTGTTAGTGGTCATCATTTTGTCTTAATCTTGGTCATCATTTAACCTACGTCTTGGTCATCATTAACCATTAAGTCTTGGTCAACATCTAGTCTTAGTCTCGAACATCATTTAACATTTATCTTGATCTTCATGTTGACCTGATTGAAGGCATCTTGGCCATCACTGAACCTTGGTTTTGGTGATCAACTAATCTTGGTCTTGATCAAAATTAGTCCTTGTTCTTGGTCATCATTCAGACTTGTTAGTGGTCATAATTTTGTCTTAATCTTGGTCATCATTTAACCTACGTCTTGGTCATCATTAACCATTAAGTCTTGGTCAACATCTAGTCTTAGTCTCGAACATCATTTAACATTTATCTTGATCTTCATGTTGACCTGATTGAAGGCATCTTGGCCATCACTGAACCTTGGTTTTGGTGATCAACTAATCTTGGTCTTGATCAAAATTAGTCCTTGTTCTTGGTCATCATTCAGACTTGTTAGTGGTCATCATTTTGTCTTAATCTTGGTCATCATTTAACCTACGTCTTGGTCATCATTAACCATTAAGTCTTGGTCAACATCTAGTCTTAGTCTCGAACATCATTTAACATTTATCTTGATCTTCATGTTGACCTGATTGAAGGCATCTTGGCCATCACTGAACCTTGGTTTTGGTGATCAACTAATCTTGGTCTTGATCAAAATTAGTCCTTGTTCTTGGTCATCATTCAGACTTGGTAGTGGTCATAATTTAGCCTTAATCTTGGTCATCATTTAACTTACATCTTGGTCATCATTAACCATTAAGTCTTGGCCAACATTTAGTCTTAGTCTCGAACATCATTTAACATTTATCTTGATCTTCATGTAGACCTGATTGAAGACATCTTGGCCATCATTGAACCTAGGTTTTGGTGATCAACTAATCTTGGTCTTAACCGAAATTAGTCCTTTTTCTTGGTCATCATTCAGACTTGGTAGTGGTCATCATTTTGCCTTAATCTTGGTCATCATTTAACTTACATCTTGGTCATCATTAACCATTAAGTCTTGGCCAACATTTAGTCTTAGTCTCGAACATCATTTAACATTTATCTTGATCTTCATGTTGACCTGATTGAAGACATCTTGGCCATCATTGAACCTAGGTTTTGGTGATCAACTAATCTTGGTCTTGACCGAAATTAGTCCTTTTTCTTGGTCATCATTCAGACTTGGGTTAGTGGTCATCATTTAGCCTTAATCTTGGTCATCTTTAAAAACCCTTACGTTTTGGTCATCATTAACCATTAAGGCTTGGCCAACATCTAGTCTTAGTCTCGAACATCATTTAACATTTATCTTGTTCTTCATTTAGGCCTAATTGTGGCCATATTTTATATTTAGTCTGGGTCATTATTGGACTTAGTCTTCGGTCATCATTTAACCCTGATCATGGTCATGATTTCACCATAATCCTAGTTTTTGTTTATCCTTGGTCTTGACCATAACTTAAGCTTGTTGTTGTATATTATTCATCCTTCGTCTTTGTCATTATTTCGCCTTAATCTTGGTAATCCTTAACCATTAGTCTTGGGCAGCATATTATCCCAGTCTTTATTTTGTCATGATAACGGCCTTCATCTAGCCTTAGTCATGGTCACCATAGTGCCTAGGTTTTGGTCATTGTTTAGCCTTGAACTTGGTCGTACTTTCATCTTAATCTTGATTATTATTTAACCTTCGCCATGATCTTGGACATTACTTAGTCTTGGTCTTGGTCATTATTGAGCCACAATTTTGGCCATCATTAATCTTAGTATCGGTAATCATTTGGACTTGATATTGGTCGTCATTTAGGCTTGCTCTTGGTCATCATTTAACCTTAATCTTGATCATCATTTAACCTTAATCTTGGTCATAATTTTGCCTTAGTCTAGGTCTTAGTCAGTTATAACTTAGCCTACATCGCCATTTAGCCTTTGTCCTAATCATCATTTAAACTTAGTTTTGGTCGTCATTTAGTATTTATTTTTAGTGGAGGATCCATAAACCCTAAATAGCTATTTATATACGTCGATAGTGATTGTGATAGTTAACATTTCTTTTTTAAATAGCTCGCATTCCGGCTATAAGATAAACTGTTAATAGAACTTTGGAAAGTTGAGTAATAACATATTTCGGTTTCGACGGCAAACATAATACAAACTGCAGTAAAAAGTAGCGACTCCGGAAGCTAAATGAGCCGTAATTTGAAATGTGAACTCTCGAGTTGGACTCGATAATGCTCTTTAAAAGAATCAATAGCAAGATCGAGTTTTGCTCGTTTTTGGATGGAAAATTGCAAACCGGAGCGGACCATAACTTTCTTTAAATCTTCCAAGACGCACGGGGAAAATTTATGGTCTACGTAAATAAGTTTTGATACCTTAGCCGAGTCAATAATATAAGGGCTCCAGACAGACGCCACCGTACCGTGCCCGTAAACAGAGAACAAATATTAAAGCAAACTTCTAAATCTGAATACAATGAAACACAAAGAAATTTAACAACGGAAACTGCGTCTTTCACATTGTTAAATGTCCCGGAGGCGCTCAAAAGTCTCAGCTCTTTGAGAAATGTTTAATATTGTGCCGTTATGAACCACTTAAAACAAAATTGGAAAACCAAACAACTGTATTTATAAATATTAATGTACCTATATAGCTGCTCTCAGTACATCAATCTTTAAAAGCTGTCCAGTTAAGGGTTTTGAAGTTTAAGATGATAGGTAACTGGTTATTGTTGATTTTCTGTTATAAAATGTAACTGAAAATTTAATAACAATAGAAAAGACAAAACAGAATTATTTATAAAAAGTGGAGTATAATTTATATATGCTGCAATGCATGCAAGTCTATTTACATAGGCCAAACGGAGAGAATGTTTAAAGACAGAATCAACGAACATTGCAAAAATTAAGTCAATTAAATTCAGAAAAATCATAACAAACGAAATAGAGAATTTTTACGACTCCCCTATTGTCAGAACGTGTGAAAATCATTTACCTCCCCCTCGCCTACCCTAATCACCCAAAAATTGTTTGTATTTAAGAACAAATATTTGTAACTTAGTTATTAATCCGTCTTCTGAAGATGGTCTTGTAGGTCGAAACTTGTTAAGAAGTTAATAAGAATTAAGTGAAAGTTTTCAATGTATTTTCTTTCCATAAACATCAGTCAAATTTAGATTTACTTTCATATAGTACATAGTAGATGTTTTCAAGGATTCTAACTGTGTTTTTTGCCTTAATCTTGGTCATCATTTAACCTACGTCTTGGTCATCATTAACCATTATGTCTTGGCCAACATCTAGTCTTAGTCTCGAATATCATTTAACATATATCTTGATCTTCATGTTGACCTGATTAAAGGCATCTTGGCCATCATTGAACCTAGGTTTTGGTGATCAACTAATCTTGGTTTGGACCGAAATTACTCCTTGTTCTTGGTCATCATTCAGACTTGGTAGTGGTCATCATTTTGCCTTAATCTTGGCCATCATTTAACTTACGTCTTGGTCATCATTAACCATTAAGTCTTGGCCAACATTTAGTCTTAGTCTCGATCATCATTTAACATATATCTTGATCTTCATGTTGACCTGATTAAAGGCATCTTGGCCATCATTGAACGTAGGTTTTGGTGATCAACTAATCTTGGTTTGGACCGAAATTACTCTTTGTTCTTGGTCATCATTCAGACTTGGTAGTGGTCATCATTTTGCCTTAATCTTGGCCATCATTTAACTTACGTCTTGGTCAGCATTAACCATTATGTCTTGGCCAACATCTAGTCTTAGTCTCGAATATCATTTAACATATATCTTGATCTTCATGTTGACCTGATTAAAGGCATCTTGGCCATCATTGAACCTAGATTTTGGTGATCAAATAATCTTGGTCTTGATCAAAATTAGTCCTTTTTCTGGGTCATCATTTAGACTTGGTAGTGGTCATCATTTTGCCTTAATCTTGGCCATCATTTAACTTACGTCTTGGTCAGCATTAACCATTATGTCTTGGCCAACATCTAGTCTTAGTCTCGAATATCATTTAACAAATATCTTGATCTTCATGTTGACCTGATTAAAGGCATCTTGGCCATCATTGAACGTAGGTTTTGGTGATCAACTAATCTTGGTTTGGACCGAAATTACTCCTTGTTCTTGGTCATCATTCAGACTTGGTAGTGGTCATCATTTTGCCTTAATCTTGGCCATCATTTAACTTACGTCTTGGTCATAATTAACCATTAAGTCTTAGCCAACATCTAGTCTTAGTCTCGAACATCATTTAACATTTATCTTGATCTTCATGTTGACCTGATTAAAGGCATCTTGGCCATCATTGAACCTAGGTTTTGGTGATCAACTAATCTTGGTCTTGACCGAAATTAGTCTTTGTTCTTGGTCATCATTCAGACTTGGTAGTGGTCATCATTTTGCCTTTACCTTGGTTATCATTTAACCTACTTCTTGATCATCATTAACCATTAAGTCTTGGCCAACATCTAGTCTTAGTCTCGAACATCATTTAACATTTATTTTGATCTTCATGTTGACCTGATTAAAGGCATCTTGGCCATCATTGAACCTAGGTTTTGGTGATCAACTAATCTTGGTCTTGACCGAAATTAGTCTTTGTTCTTGGTCATCATTCAGACTTGGTAGTGGTCATCATTTTGCCTTTACCTTGGTTATCATTTAACCTACTTCTTGATCATCATTAACCATTAAGTCTTGGCCAACATCTAGTCTTAGTCTCGAACATCATTTAACATTTATCTTGATCTTCATGTAGACCTGATTGAAGACATCTTGGCCATCATTGAACCTAGGTTTTGGTGATCAACTAATCTTGGTCTTGACCGAAATTAGTCCTTTTTCTTGGTCATCATTCAGACTTGGTAGTGGTCATCATTTTGCCTTTACCTTGGTTATCATTTAACCTACTTCTTGATCATCATTAACCATTAAGTCTTGGCCAACATCTGGTCTTAGTCTCGATCATCATTTAACATTTATCTTGATCTTCATGTTGACCTGATTAAAGGCATCTTGGCCATCATTGAACCTAGGTTTTGGTGATCAACTAATCTCGGTCTTAACCGAAATTAGTCCTTTTTCTTGGTCATCATTCAGACGTGATAGTGGTCATTACTTTCATATAGTATATAGTAGATGTTTTCAAGGATTGTAACTGTTGTTTTAACTTTTAAAACCATTAAAAAACATTAACTCGAAACGAATAGTTTACATGGGGTTTTTTACTGTTTAATTTCCATATGCAATTCCCTTCGCACACATACAAAACCCATATTTTTTTAAAGCAAATAGCTAAAATTGCAATTTCGCTTCAAAAGGCCTTTATTATTATTCATAAGCCCGCGTGTATCATTTACATAAATAGACGGTGGTGCCTTTATAAAAAATATAACCGAGGCGGAAACTTCAAAAAAAAAAAAAGAAATATAATTTGAAAACGTAACGTAACGCGGAGCGACATGAAATTTCGTACGAAAAAAATGTCAAAGATTAATAAATGATGAAATACAAGAAAACGCATTTTTTACAACATTCTACTTGAGAAAAAAATTCAACTCAATTTGTAAATTAAACAAGCAAGTTTTGTAGACATTTGTTGTCATTCTCACTAAAATGTGTGTATCATTTTCAAAGCTCTAACAACATGATGCATTAACAAAATATGATAAGACGCTGATTAAATATTGTGACTAATATAAAACACTAAGTTTTCAAATAAAAGAGCTTATATAAAACCAAATTAATTAAATTGAATAATAAAATATCCCACGTGCTATAATGACAAGAACATTTTATATCGTATTTTATTTACATTGTAATACCTACCTATCAATCAACTTCTAAAAATGATAACGAAATATTTTAGCGCGAAAAACATGAAACAACACAAATAGACACTTAACCTGCAACATACGTCTCCTTTTATTTGCAAAGTCACTATAATAGATTATTTCTAATCCATTCGAAACAAAGCTATTTGTTTCAGTTTCATAATTTATTTAAAAAGCGATTTTGTTAATTACATCAAACTATGTACAGTGAGCAAATTCGAAAGAAAGTATAAATTACAAAAATATTTTTATTATTAAATGCTTCAAAACGTCAAATGCGACCCCACATGGTACCTATGTATGTATATATTGTTGCAATGAGAACAAAAATGCCTTTTAACTGAAACATAGCTAACTATAGTTGCTATTAAAAAAAAAACTTCTTTATGTTATAACTTGAAAGTACCTATTTTTTAGTAATTTTTCTGACGCCACTGTTTCTACGTAAACAAGTGCCTGAGGAACATAACAGCTGCTTGCAACATATATTTTGAAAATCTATCTCTAACATAATTTTTCAAGTTTTTCTAGTGTTTTATCATGTTATGCTAATTAGGTACCTATTATCTCTAACAAACTTCTAGTAATCTCAACAAACACTTATCAAATACTGATTATATTTTATTTAAGTACCGTTGTTATTTCTCCGCAGGCGTTTTTTAAACGAAGCAAGTGAACCAAACCCAAAATGATTTACCAAGTGATAGTTGCAGTTGTGGTGATCTCTGTAACAGCAATAATTTTATATTTAAAATGGTCGTTTCGTTACTGGAAGAAAAGAAATGTTTTCACCATTGAGCCCAGTCTTCCATTTGGCAATGGCAACGAAGTGCTTTCAGGAAAAAAAAGTCTTGGACTAATGCTCCTGAAATTATACAATGCTGCAAAGGCTAAAGGGCACCGTTACGCTGGTTTATTTTTCTTTGCCGATCCCATATTCGTTCCAATCGACCCATCATTGATACGAAACATTATGATAACCGATTTTCAACATTTCACCGACCACAGTACTTTTACAAACGAAAAGAACGACCCTTTAAGTGCACATCTGTTTCAATTAAATGGGGCCAAATGGAAAGCCCTCAGGACTAAACTAACGCCACTTTTTTCTAGTGGAAAATTAAAAATAATGTTTCAAACTTTGGTGGATTGTACCAAAAATTTCCATTACATCTTGGACGAAACAATACAAAAAAATGAGCCTTTCGATATCAAGGACACTTTTGCAAGGTACACCACAGATGTCATAGGTTCAGTTGCTTTTGGAATAGACTGTAACTGTCTCAAAAATCCCAACACAGAATTCAGAGCGATTGGTAAGAAAACAGGCGAAATCGGTTTTAAGGAGAGCTTAGTACAGGCTTTACATATGGCAAGTCCTAAATTAGTGGAACTTTTCAAACTGAAGCTTACCAACAGCGAAGTGGAAAATTTTATTATGAAGATCGTGAAGGAAACGATAGAATACAGGGACAAAAACAACTTTGTGAGGAACGATTTTATGCAACTTCTGATGAACTTGAGAAATCAAGAAATTAAACTCGGTTCGTCGTCCACTGAGAATAAAGACGATGACGATAGTCATGTTGCTTATTATCAAAATGGACTGACACTAGAAGAGATTGCGGCTCAGGCTTTCGTATTTTTCATTGCAGGATTCGAAACTTCCTCCACCACCCTAAACTTTTTGATGTACGAACTTGTTGAAAATTTAGACATGCAGGAGAAACTAAGGGAAGAAATCAAAACAGTTTTGAAAGCCCATGGAGGGAAAATAACTTATGAAGCTATACAAGAGATGACATACATGGATAAAATTGTCAATGGTACGTCAGAGTATAAATATATTTTCTAAAATAAATTTGGGCCCATTCTGAGGCCAAGCAAAAAATATTAGTCTAAAGCAGAAACAACCACTAATAACTTGTCAAAAAATGTTTTCATATAATCAAATTTTAATTTAGAAACACTCAGAAAATATCCACCCCTGCCAACAACCACGAGGATTTGTACAAAAGATTACAAGGTGCCTAATTCCGATCTGATCCTTACAAAAAAAACGTTTATTCTGATCCCCATCTACGCTATTCACCACGATCCCGAGTATTACCCAGACCCGGAAAAGTTCGACCCAGAAAGGTTTTCCGAAGAAAAAAAAAATAAGCGACCACCTGTAACGTTTCTGCCTTTTGGAGAAGGTCCGAGAAATTGCATCGGTAAATATTAATTAAATAAAATATACTTACCAATATTTTTCACAATAATTAAATAAAACAATTATTAAACTAATTAAAATTATTTTTCATCCCATTAAAATTGCTTTATTTCATTAGTATAGATAAATAATATATAATACAATAATCACAAATTTTATTTATTTTTTTAGGGATGAGAATGGGTCTCTTACAGACTAAAGTTGGCTTAACGGCCCTTCTTCGAGATTACAGATTTACTCTCAACTCCAAGACAAAAGTACCATTGGAGTTTCAAGGTAGGCAGTTTGTTTTATCAGTCGATGGTGGGGTATGGATAGAAGCACAGAAAGTTTAGCACCTAACTATATACCAAAACATTAGTGCCCACTGTGGTTTTAGGGTCAAGGACCAATATATTTTTGACCTTTGATTCTTGCACTTTGCTGGCACAATTTGGGTTTTGGTTTCTTTATAGTGAGACATAAATTGTGAAATGTTTTTTTTTTCTGCAAAAACATCGATACAAATGTGTAAACACTTTATATACCTACCTAAAGTAGCTATAATTATTAAATAATTTGTATGTACTTTTTTATGTTACAAACTTTATTAACTTTGTAAAATATATTTACCTAAAGTACGATATTTTTTTAAAGTATTTTCTAACAGTTAAATAATATAATATAATAAATTATTCCACGTGCTGTAATGATATGAATATTTTATATCGTATTTTATTTATATTGTAATACCTACCTATCAATCAACTTCTAGCAATGATCACGAAATATTTTAGCGCGATAAACATGAAACAATACAAAAAGACACTTAACTTGCAACTAAAAAAAAATTGTAGATACATACGTCTCCTTTTATTTGCAAAATCACTATAATTAATTATTTCTAATCCGTCAGATATAAAGTTTTTTTTTTAGTTTCATAATTTTAACGAAAATAGTAATTATCTTACTGCGTATTTATGTTTTTAAAAAGCGATTAGCGATTTTGTTAAGTAGATCACAATATGTACAGGGTGGGCAAATTTGAAAAAAGTATAAATTATAAAAATATTTTTATTATTAAATGCTGCAAATCGTCAAATGCGATCCCACATGGTACCTATGTACAGGGTGATTCATTATCATGTCGCCCCCATTTAACTTTGTTATTTCGAGTGTCCCAAAAAAATTAAAACTATGGTTATATGTTATAGGTGCTAAAAAATACTTTTTTTCTATTTATAACAAAAATTTTAAAAATGATCAGTATACAGGGAAAACCATAAAGTTATTTTTTTTTAAATGGATCACCCTATATATGAATTTATTTTTCGATTCCTCGTAAAATTCTGAGCATAATTTATATAACATACCGTACACTTAAATTCAACAGTTTCTGAAATATTCGCATTTGAAACGTTATCAGCAACAAGAAATCTAACAATAAATAATATAACAAAAACAATTTTTAGTTAAATATAAAGAAGCTCTACCGGGCCTTCATTTTCTTCAACACATTGTATAAGGGCTCTTCGCATTTTCTCTAATCAATCTGTTATGAATGCTGGGTTATTTTAATTTAAATTATTAATTTCATTCCGTATCAAATCTTTAAGATGATCGAGATTTTCAATTTGGTGAAGGAATTTTATCCTTGGGGTTACCGAGGAGAGTTTGAACTGTAGGCAATGCGAAAACCAAGTTTACGAAAAATGCCTTCGAATCCTCGAGTAAATCTTCGCTCGTATGACATAGTAATAAACTTAGTCTTACTGGTGTCTGTTTGAAAAGTCGAAGATCTTGAAACAGAATTCTTAAATTTAATCTTATTAATTTTCTTAATTGTACAGATAGTGGAGCGCCTGGAGCGTCAAAATCATAGAAACCTCAGACTTCCGTTACAGTGGATGAAAAAAAAAATAAAAAATTGGAATGTTTAGCTAATAACATAAATAAAAAAGTTTACCTATTGAAAATTTGTGCTTTTGATTTTAAAATAAAAAAAATGGATAATTATAATAATTCAAATAGTATGAGGCATATTAGTCTGTAAAATGATGTTGTATATGAAAATTAAGTTGAGGTATATTTTTATATATGCATAATAAGTGGGTAAATGTAGTAATTCAAGGAAAATCGAAAAAAAAGGTAACATTTACAATAAAATTTTTGTTTATTAAGGCATTTTACATTATTGATCTATATCAAATATTCTCTTCCACTTCAGTCATTTTAATGGTAGGTAAAGTATTAAGGCAGCTATTTCCGTTACACTGTAAATATGCTACACTACAATATAAACCACTCTTCCGACATCCACAAGCAGCTCCACACCCCTTTTTGCAATTGCAAAATAACATTTGCAGTAGATTATCCGATGCTGGTAATTGGTTCATCGTTATTGGGATGAACATGTTATTGAGATACTTCCACCCCCAATCTCCAATATTTATGTCGTTTCCTAACCATATCTGGGTTTGCAGGTACACTCTTTTCAGGTGTTCAATTGCGGCATCAGTTGTAGGTGGTAATGATGACAGAATAACACTTGTATTTTTGGTTGTAGCTTTAATGAAAAAATTGTATCTCAATGTATTCAAGTCTTTGATTTTTGCCGGAGCTCCATATAAAGCCAAAATACATGCTACACCTGCTTGAAATATATTATTGAAGTCTTCATTTATGTTTTTAAATATTTTTGCTAATTCATGCAAATCATGACGTTTTTCAAAATTTTTGGCAAACTTAATTTTTCCTTTATTGAAAAATGCCGAAGTAGTGTCACAACCCGTTAAGGAATGTAAAAAAAGAATATGTTCTTTACATTTTGGTAAAGATTTCTCTAAACCCTTCGAAGAAAATATTTTTTGTTCGACCTTGCCTCGGGATGGTTTTAGAAAATATATTTCACGACTCTCATCCGCTAAAGCCGTTAATATAACCAATACGTCAATATCTTCTGAAACTATTACAACATTTTTTGTTTCCAAATTAATTGCTGTATCAACAATTAATTTATCTGCATCACTTTCCGCTTGACATGTAAAAATATTGTTGTCAGCTAATTTTATTCTCAACATTTCTATCAAGCGACTTTTATTTTTGTTATTTGACAAAAATTTATCTTGAGCGATTTTTAAAAAAGGCATATCTTCGTTGAATTCAATATCTGCACATTTATTTTTCAATGCGCGACGATTCCGTTCGGCCGATTTAATAGAATCTATCTTATATCCGTCGAAAACCACGTAGGTATTACTATTATAATTATTTTTCAAATATCTTACATAATGCTCACATATCATTTTAAAGCTTTCATTTAATTACCATTTGCAACGATGTAATAACATGCCCCAATAATAATATAATGAACATTTTCTAAACTTTTTAAATTAATTGAAAGTTCTGGGAATAACTCATAGACATAGGTATCTCTAAAAGATGATATTCTATACCTATTCGAGACAAATTCTACGTGTACATAAAAAAAATGCTATCTGAAATTAAATTATATGCTGGAATATTAATTTTTTATCTTTTTTCAATTAAAAAGTGAAAAAATTGAAAGCACAAAAAAATTTTTGGTAAACTTTGCAAGATATAGTATAAGAAAGAAAATGCCACCTCAACCAAAAAAATTCATTCACTGTAGCAATTTTCCGAGGTCAAAACCCCCAGGCGCTCCACTAAGAGTTCCCCATGATATCTACTTTTACTAAGAGGAAAACTAAACAATCCATGTACAAGGAAATTAAAACTAGCCATTTTATGTTGAACGTAATAATTAGAGTCGTTGGTTATAAATCTAGAGGTATTAGTGGATTTTCTATAGATATCAAATTCTAAAGAATTCCCATTTCTTATAATCAGCGCATCTAAAAATGGTAGCTTGCCATTTTTCTCCAATTCAACAGTAAATTTGACCGATGGGAAACGTGAATTTAAAACATCAAGAAAGTCTTGGAGACTTTTGGAGCTTAAATCGAAGATAGCGAAAATGTTGTCCACGTATCTAAGCCATATTCAAGGAAAAAACATTATAGCTAAATACTCCTTGAACCTAGTTTGGGCATAAAAGTTGTTTTTTCTTTCAATAATAAAAATATTTCTGAAATTACGAGGTTTAGGTATAAAATATTATAAAGAAACATTAAGCAGAATTAACGCACCATTCCAAAAATTCAATAATATACAGGGTATTCCATTTGAAAAAAGGAGAAATCGCTCTTTGAAGGTTGCTCAATTGACTGCACCGTAAAAAACACCCTGTATAATAAAATTATGATTTTATTATTTTTTAGGTTTAGTACATCCGTTGGCAGCATAACTACTAAATATTTCATCTCAACTAATCGTAATACTCGTGCATTGAACTAAAAAGCCAAACCCTGTTGCAACCAATTTTTTTACATTTTCATTATTAACTCAACAATGCAACATCCAAACCCAAAAATCTTTGTATCATTGAAAAGACAATTTTAAGTACCTAGATTATGAAAAACAAATAATATACCTACAGGGTGTTTCATTTAAAAAAATATGTTGGAACGTGCTCCGATTTAGTGATTCACCCTGTATATGTCAAACTATTTTTAAAATATGCGTCTTTTGATATTGTATCATTCTCATAAAAAAAAAATTCTCCAATATGATTTAATAAAGGCTATGTTGACCTTTGACGCACTAATGAGCAATCCTGTATAATAAAAATCCTAATAAATGTTTCAAATTTCTAGTTTTAAAAATGACGTAATTTCCATACAAACTTTCATCCCCTATTTCAACCCCTTACAACCTTTTTTTCGCATTAAAAAGCAGCCTTTGTCTTTTCTCGGGCTCTAAACTATCTCTGTACCAAATTTCATTTAAATCGGTTCAATAGTTAGGCGTGATTGAGTAACACAGAGATAGACAGAATTACTTTCGCATTTATAATATTAAATATTTTATAATATACTTAGATTGTGCAAGAATATGTTGTCCAATCCGTTCATAAATAGCGATAAGTTAACCTCTACTTCATCATTGTGATAATTTGCAGCTAATGATTGATTTGGTTTGTTATTATGGTGATGCAGTTACTCGTTCCCACAATTCCTAAAAGAGTCACCCCCCTCTACAGTCCAGATTTGCAACCACACTTCAACATTAACATCTAATTTGTAAGAACTTTGCTTTATACTTGAAGATGGCTCATATTCATTAGAAAACATGTAGTAAACATATTCGACCACAGAGATATCCAAAAGTAGTAAAAAAAAGTGCTCTTGATGTATTGCAGTGGGGGTCATGGTCAGTTAGTTTTCGCCGTGCCTTCGAAAAATTAATGCATATATATATATATACCTGTTATTAGTCTAAAACGCGCATCGTCACTTCCAAGGCTATTTTAATTTTATTATTTTATGAAATAATTCTTGTTTGGTCCAGTCTCACATCATTCGCGCTTCACTGAAGTTAACAGTAAGTATTATATAGATACTAATTTATGTATGTATCTACACGTTATGTATTATACTAACATATTTAGTTACCTAGTTACTGTAGGTACTGACCTCCAAACTGTAAGTGTTTTAAATACTTTTGTATCGTATTATATACAGGGTTTTTCAAGTTGATGGGCTATTAGAAGTATATGAATTAGTTGAAGGAATTCGATTCTGAAACTTGGGCTCATTTGGTTATTGTTTATGCCGCTTCTTTTAAAAATATTTTCAAGTTCGATTTACATCCGGTTATACCGGAAGTCGATACCAACTTTCTTATTTTAAATGGAATGGTATATTTTTTACGCTGAATTCGAATAAAACGTGTAATTTTAAGGTAAGTTTGATAACTAACTTGTACACCTCTGTGACGATCGGTTTCTGAGTTAATTTAATTTATAGAAAAAAAATCGCTACCACAACCCAAATTATAAAAAATCATAACTTCCACAAAATACGACTTAGAGTGTTGAAATTTTTACTAGTAATAGCTGAATATTAGTGCTAACGCCTTGACAAAATTGAATTAAATAATTTATACAGGGCGTTCAAAATAAAATTCTAAAATTGAAAAACTTCAAACACGAATTACTTGGTTTTTTCAAATGGCACCTACTATTTTTTTTTTCAATCGATTCCTTTTTTTATCCTCTTTCGATCTATATGGATACTTCCTATTTTAAATAATAATTCAAAATTATTCCAAAATTTTCAAATAAAATAGGAAGTATCCATATAGATCGAAAGAGGACAAAAAAAGGAATCGATTAAAAAAATAAAAAATAGTAGGTGCCATTTAAAAAAACGAGCTAATTCTTGTTTGAAGTTTTTCAATTTTAGAATTTTATTTTGAACGCCCTGTAAAAATTATTTAATTCAATTTTGTCAAGGCGTTAGCACTAATATTCAGCTATTACTAGTAAAAATTTCAACATTCTAAGTCGTATTTTGTGGAAGTTATGATTTTTTATAATTTGGGTTGCGGTAGCGATTTTTTTTCTATAAATTAAATTAACTCAGAAACCGATCGTCATAGGTGTACAAGTTAGTTATCAAACTTACCTTAGAATTACACGTTTTATTCGAATTCAGCGTAAAAAATATACCATTCCATTTAAAATAAGAAAGTTGGTATCGACTTCCGGTATAACCGGATGTAAATCGAACTTGAAAATATTTTTAAAAGAAGCGGCATAAACAATAACCAAATGAGCCCAAGTTTCAGAATCGAATTGCTTCTACTAATTCATATACTTCTAATAGCCCATCAATTTGGAAAACCCTGTATATTATATAATAATAGTGATTTTCATAATTAAATAAATAGGTACTTATATATGTACAAATATGTACATACGTAGATATTGTTATTGCTAAATTATCTTCCTATCTCATTTTAGATTAAGAAACGTAAAAGCGTACACATACCTACCTATAAATAAAATATTTGTTTATTTAGATTTGTTTGTGATGTTGTGTAGTGCTTGAAGGACGTCTTGCAAAATCCACAAAACAAACACATGCCTTTTTATTTAAATAATTATAATATAGCTTGGTAGCATTATCTATCTAATCAGTAAAACGTAAAATTTCGAAGTTGTTTCAATTTTTTCTGTTTGCATTGTTGTTTTATCAAACACTGTGATTTTTACAGAAGTTTGACTTCTTTATCTTACCTTGTAATTTCTCCTTATTTACTCACTGTAATTATCTATTTACACTGATAATAATTAAGTTTACTTTTATCTGTAGTTTAACAGTACATCAGCCAAGTGTTTTTTTTTTTTGTTTTTTGAATCGTTTTGCTATAAATTTTTTATTACAAGAATATTTCTTAGAAGAAATATTTTTTTAACTAAACCAAACAATACACAAAAAACAATAAATCGTACTAAAAAGGTTAAAAATCCAATATTCACGCGTTTCGATACCAAAGCTGTCATCCTGAGCTAAGGGCCTTTTATTACTAACTATTTTTTGCCTATACCTACTCATCTAGGTATCTGACAATATTTATTTTCATTTAAGATATAGGTATAACTCAGAAAGTTTTCTAAATGAACGTATGTTAGTGTAACTAGAATAATTTTTTTTTATTTATCATTATTGGAATTAGAATCAGAATGGGCCCAAATTCATTTTCGAAATTGACAATTTTATCCATGTACATACGTCATCTTTTGTATAGCTTCACAAGTGATTTTCCCTCCATGGGCTTTCAAGAATGTTTTGATTTCTTCCCTCAGTTTCTCCTGTATATCTAAATTTTCAACAAGTTCGTACATCATAAAGTTTAGGGTGGTGGAGGAAGTTTCGAATCCTGCAAGGAAAAATACGAAAGCCTGAGCTGCAATCTCTTTTACTGTCAGTCCATTTTGATAATAAGCAACATGACGATCGTCATCGTCTTTTTTATCAACGGACAAATCGAGTTTAATTTCTTGATTTCTCAAGTTCATCAGAAGTTGCATAAAATCGTTCCTCACAAAGTTGTTTTTGTCCCTGTATTCTATCGTTTCCTTCACGATCTTCATAATAAAATTTTCCACTTCGCTGTTGGTAAGCTTCAGTTTGAAAAGTTCCACTAATTTGGGACTTGCCATATGTAAA
Organism: Agrilus mali; assembly: GCA_029378335.1. Lineage (NCBI taxonomy): Eukaryota > Metazoa > Arthropoda > Insecta > Coleoptera > Buprestidae > Agrilus > Agrilus mali. The sequence goes on along the minus strand of CM055655.1, from coordinate 1,640,926 downwards.
GCCTGTACTAAGCTCTCCTTAAAACCGACTTCGCCTAATTTCCTACCAATCGTTCTGAATTTTGTGTTGGGATTTTTGAGACAATTATCGCCTATTCCAAAAGCAACATAAATCTATCTATGACTTGATACTTTTTTGTGTAATTTCAGGTTTTTTAGTGGTTTATCATGTTATTTATTAGGTACCTATTATCTCTACTTGTACTAATCTCCACAAATACTTATCAAATACTGATTAGATTTTATTTAATCATTTAATCAACGTTATTATTTGTCCGCAGGTGTTTTCCAAATAAAAAAGCAAGTTTTCTACATTCAATCGAACATATTCATAAGTGAACCACACCCAAAATGATTCTCCAAGTGATAGTCGCAGTTGTGGTGATCTCTGTAACAGCAATAATTTTATATTTAAAATGGTCGTTTCGTTACTGGAAGAAAAGAAATGTTTTCACCATTGAGCCCAGTCTTCCATTTGGCAATGGCGACGAAGTGCTTACAGGAAGAAAAAGTCTTGGACTAATGCTCCCGAAATTATACAATGCTGCAAAAGCTAAAGGGCATCGTTACGCTGGTTTATTTTTCTTTGCCGATCCCATATTCGTTCCAATCGACCCATCATTGATACGAAATATTATGATAACCGATTTTCAACATTTCACCGACCACACGACGTTTACAAATGAAAAGAACGACCCTCTAAGTGCACATCTGTTTCAATTAAATGGGGCCAAATGGAAAGCACTCAGGACTAAACTAACCCCGCTTTTTACCAGTGGAAAATTAAAAATGATGTTTCAAACTTTGGTGGATTGTACCAACAATTTCCATTACGTCTTGGACGAAACAATACAAAAAAATGAGCCTTTCGATATCAAGGACACTTTTGCAAGGTACACCACAGATGTCATAGGTTCAGTTGCTTTTGGTATAGACTGTAACTGTCTCAAAAATCCCAACACAGAATTCAGAACGATTGGTAGGAAATCAGTCGAAGTCGGTTTTAAAGAGAGCTTAGTGCAGGCTGTACATATGGCAAGTCCCAAATTAGTGGAATTGTTCAAACTGAAACTTACCAACAGCGAAGTGGAAAATTTTATTATGAATATCGTGGAGGAAACGATAGAATACAGGGACAAAAACAACTTTGTGAGGAACGATTTTATGCAACTTCTGATGAACTTGAGAAATCAAGAAATTAAACTCGATTTGTCCGTTGATAAAAAAGACGATGACGATCGTCATGTTGCTTATTATCAAAATGGACTGACAGTAAAAGAGATTGCAGCTCAGGCTTTCGTATTTTTCCTTGCAGGATTCGAAACTTCCTCCACCACCCTAAACTTTTTGATGTACGAACTTGTTGAAAATTTAGACATACAGGAGAAACTAAGGGAAGAAATCAAAACAGTTTTGAAAGCCCATGGAGGGAAAATAACTTATGAAGCTATACAAGAGATGACGTACATGGATAAAATTGTCAATGGTACGTCAGAGTATAAATATATTTTCTAAAATAAATTTGGGCCCATTTTGAGAAAATAACCACTAATAACTTGTCAAAAAATATTTTTATATAAGAATGTAAAATGTAAGTGTAGGTCAGTCTGAAAATAATTAATCAAATTTTAAATTTAGAAACACTCAGAAAATATCCACCCCTGCCAACAACCATGAGGATTTGTACAAAAGATTACAAGGTGCCTAATTCCGATCTGATCATTAAAAAAAAAACGTTAGTTCTGATCCCCATCTACGCTATTCACCACGACCCCGAGTATTACCCAGACCCGGAAAAGTTCGACCCAGAAAGGTTTTCCGAAGAAAAAAAAAATAAGCGACCACCTCTAACGTTTCTGCCTTTTGGAGAAGGTCCGAGAAATTGCATCGGTAAATATTAATTAAATAAAATTTACTTACCAATATTTTTCACAATAATTAAATAAAACAATTATTAAACTAATTAAAATTATTTTTCATCCCATTAAAATTGCTTTAGTTCATTAGTATAGATAAATAATATATAATACAATAATCACCAATTTTATTTATTTTTTTAGGGTTGAGAATGGGTGTATTACAGACTAAAGTTGGTTTAACGGCCCTTCTTCGAGATTACAGATTTACCCTCAACTCCAAGACAAAAGTACCATTGGAGTTCAAGGGCAGGCAGTTTGTTTTATCAGTGGATGGTGGGGTATGGATAGAAGCACAGAAAGTTTAGTACCCACCTATATACCAAAACATAAGTGTCCACTGTGGTTTTAGGGTCAAGGCCCAATATATTTTTGACCTTTGATTCTTGCACTTTGCTGGCACAATTTGGCTTTTGGTTTCTTTATAGTGAGACATAAATTTTGAAATGTTTTTTTTTCTTTTACAAAAACATCGATACAAATGTATAAACACTTTATGTATCTACCTAAACTAGCTAAAATTAATAAATAATTTGTATGTCCTTTTTTATGTTACAAACTTTATTAATTTTGTAAAATATATTAATGTCCATCACTGCGGTTATTCTAAGACTTAATCGCTACGTTACGCTACGTTTCCTGAGGATGCCAATCACAGTTGTTGACGAAACGTCGGATAAGGGACTTCTTCGGTGTTCTCACCGAAGGAGAAATAATCCTAGACCACGGCCATAAAGTCCGGATTTCACAATTTCTTCTAATGAACATGAGACACTTAAACTATAGGGTGGGGGTTACAGGAATAATTAAAATTTTGTAATAATTAGCGGTGTGGTGTGTTATACATATAATTAGATTTGATCCAAAAATTACTCCACAAAAAATCTTTTTCATACCGTAACCTAATCACAAAATTATCTAATAATATAATAACAATTTCTTATTAATTCAGTGTTACGCAATGCGAAAATAATTTATAGATGAATTTCCTGTTACATAAATAACAAAAAAAATCTTTTGTAGTAGGACTACAAAAAAAATTATTGATTGCTTCAGACAGTTTAGAATTATAACCGCAAACAATATTAAATTTTATAGGATATACTTCTGGTTATAACAAAAATTTATTGAAAATACTCTGAACGTAAGATATGTAAGTAAACACGCTACCACTGATAGTAGTTAATTAGTTCCATCTCTATATAACAGAGTGTGACCTCCTCGTCCGACATTATCGTCGCAAACTACGTGTTACACAATGATTTTAGAAGTAATCGTCTCGTCAGGGACAGTTCTCCTAACGGTTACACTTTTAGCCTTAAAATGGTCCTTCCGTTACTGGAAAACCCGCAATGTGTACACCCCAGAGCCGACACTACCCTTCGGTAACGTCCAAAACGTGATTTTAGCAAAAGAAAATTTGGGAAGTGCAGTTACAAGAGTTTATAGAGAAGCAAGAGCCAAAGGACTCCGCTACGCAGGTCTCCATGTCGTCTTCAGCCCTGCGTTTGTACCTGTGGACAACAATTTGTTGCGCCACATACTGATAACAGACTTCCAACATTTCACTGATCACAACCCATCGATTAACGAGAAAAGGGATCCACTTATAGCACACCTGTTCTTCTTAAAAGGGGCCAAGTGGAAGGCTCTTAGAACTAAACTTACACCACTTTTTACCAGTGGAAAATTAAAAATGATGTTCCAAACTTTGGTGGACTGTACCAAAGATTTTCCGGACGTTCTCGACGAAACTATCAAACGTAACGAACCGTTCGATATCAAAGAAATATTTGCAAGATACACTACGGACGTCATAGGATCTGTAGCGTTTGGGATAGACTGTAACTGCCTCAAAAATCCGGACACTGAGTTCAGAGAATTTGGGAAACAAGTGTTCAAAGTTAGCTTTAAGGGTAACGTGGCAAGACTGTTAAATAACACAAACCCTTCGTTGCTAAACCTTTTTAATATCAAACTTATGGAACAAGACATTGAAGACTTCTTTATCAACATTGTCAAGGAAACGATTGACCACAGAGATAAGAATAATTACGAACGAAAAGATTTCATGCAACTGTTGATGAGTTTAAGGAACCAGGAGATCAAATTGGACGCTTCTAATAACAAAAACGGTCCCAGTAATGGACACGTGGCGTACTACCAAAATGGGTTAACACTTGCAGATATTACGGCCCAAGCATTCGTGTTTTTCATTGCAGGATATGAAACTTCGTCCACAACCCTTAACTTTTTAATGTTCGAACTCGTTCAAAATTTGGACATACAGGAAAAACTGAGGGAAGAGGTCAGAACAGCTCTTAAAGCCCATGGGGACAAAATTACGTACGAGGCGATACAAGAGATGACTTATATGGACAAAATTGTTAATGGTATTAAAAACAATTATTAATATACAGGGTATATATAAATTTTTATTGTAGAAACTTTACGAAAGTATCCGCCACTCCCTTCGATTCCAAGATACTGTACAAAAGATTACAAAGTTCCAAATTCTGATTTAACAATTGTAAAGGGGACGCCAGTATTTATTCCAGTCTATGGTGTGCACCACGATCCCGAATATTATCCAGATCCTGAAAAATTCGACCCCGAACGATTTTCTGAAGAAAACAAAAATAAGAGGCCACCTGCAACGTTTCTGCCTTTTGGAGAAGGCCCCAGGCTTTGTATCGGTATGCTAATTTGTATATCTATTTAGTTACAGTATGTCACAAAAGTTTCCCAATAGAATTGACAGATTATGTTTCGCATTTACAATTCTTTGGTGAGTTACTAAAACACTGACTGAGAAAAAGATTGTTCAATTTTTGTTTTTGTAAAAATACTTTCTTGAAAGTAAATAATTTTTAATTAATCTAATTTAAGTTTTAATTTCTGATTGCATTTTAGGTTTAAGACTGGGAGTTTTGCAAACTAAAGTGGGATTAACGGCACTGCTCAGAGATTACAAATTTACAATGAGTTCTAAAACCAAATTACCCTTAAAATTTGCTCCCAAGCAAATTATTCTGACTGTGGATGGTGGAGTTTGGATAAACGCAGAAAAAATATAAATACATATATGAAGACATTAATATTATTTAAATTAATAATTAATCTCATATTTAGGTGCACGTAAACTTAATAAATTTTTATATCTATACCAAGTATGTGTGTAATATAAATAAATAAGATCCTTTTTATAATAATTTTTATATACAGGGTTTTTCAACTTGGTGGGCTATTAGAAGTATATCAATTAGTAGAAGGAATTCAATTCTGAAACTTGGGCTCATTTGGTTATTGTTTATGCCGCCTCTTTTAAAAATATTTTCAAGTTCGATTTACATCCGGTTATACCGGAAGTCGATACCAACTTTGTTATTTTAAATGGAATGGTATATTTTTTACGCTGAATTCGAATAAAACGTGTAATTTTAAGGTAAGTTTGATAACCAACTTGTACACCTATGACGATCGGTTTCTGAGTTAATTTTATTTATAGAAAAAAATATTGTGATCGCAACCGAAATTATAAAAAATCATAACTTCCACAAAATACGACTTAGAAAGTTGAAATTTTTACTAGTGATAGCTGAATATTAGTGCTAACGCCTTGACAAAATTGAATTAAATAATTTATACAGGGCGTTCAAAATAAAATTCTAAAATTGAAAAACTTCAAACACGAATTACTTCGTTTTTTCAAATGGCACCTACTATTTTTTATTTTTTCAATCGATTCTTTTTTTATCCTCTTTCGATCTATTTGGATACTTCCTATTTTATTTGAAAATTTTGGAATAATTTTGAATTATTACTTAAAATAGGAAGTATCCATATAGATCGAAAGAGGATAAAAAAAGGAATCGATTGAAAAAATAAAAAATAGTAGGTGCCATTTGAAAAAACAAAGTAATTCGTATTTGAAGTTTTTCAATTTTAGAATTTTATTTTGAACGCCCTGTATAAATTATTTAATTCAATTTTGTCAAGGCGTTAGCACTAATATTCAGCTATCACTAGTAAAAATTTCAACTTTCTAAGTCGTATTTTGTGGAAGTTATGATTTTTTATAATTTCGGTTGCGATCACAATATTTTTTTTCTATAAATTAAATTAACTCAGAAACCGATCGTCATAGGTGTACAAGTTGGTTATCAAACTTACCTTAGAATTACACGTTTTATTCGAATTCAGCGTAAAAAATATACCATTCCATTTAAAATAACAAAGTTGGTATCGACTTCCGGTATAACCGGATGTAAATCGAACTTGAAAATATTTTTAAAAGAAGCGGCATAAACAATAGCCAAATGAGCCCAAGTTTCAGAATTGAATTCATTCTACTAATTCATATACTTCTAATAGCCCATCAACTTGAAAGACCCTGTATATTAAGTATTTAAACATTGAAACAGCCACGAAACTAGCGAGCAATAGATGCGATTCTGCTCGCAATATTATTGTTTAATATACAGACCGAAAAGGCGCGACGTTGCCATTTAAGAAAACTACTGGGAACGAATTAACGTCCTCAGTGTACATGCAGTTCTGGCAAAAAGTTCATTGGACAAGAAAATGTGTAATTTTTACTCTTTTTTATGTCGTGCAATCAAAAATAATAATGTTGAGAACGTGAAAGTAACTCCTGCTTCCTGAAACTGTCCCAAATCAAAGTAAACCCTTGAAATCTCAAAAAACAAAAGTAAAAACCCTCAAAAAAATAAATTACATTTATTAGACTTATTTAGGTTTATTTCTTTAATACTTATATGGAGTAGAAGGTATTCGTACAAATTTTCCAATGTCCCTGCAGGATTACGTGTCTCATAAGATATCTACTGAAATACTTCTTGACTAAATACGAATTTTTTAATTTAGTTTCTGTGGCTACGTGATTATTATTTATTTATTTTTTCTTATTATTGTCAGATGGATCTTAAAATTACACGTATGTATTAGTCGTGTAGATTCATCAGGTTGTTCGGGGCATGACCGTAGCTAGGGGGGGGCATTGTGGGGCAATGCCCTACCTTGAAATCACAATGCCCTACTTTAAAAATACCAAAAACTAAGATAAATTATTATAATTAAACTGTTTGTGCATACTTTGAGATAAAAAAAATTGTAGCGATAGATATCTAAACTTTTCGGAACATACCACAGTTGGTGACATTCATTTCATATTATAATAATTCTTTGTTCTGTGTATAGACGGTATTTGAAGCGCCATCACATGAAGCGATGGGTCTATTTAATTATAATATCTGTAATGCAGAGGGGATTCCCCGTAGCATACATTGCAATATGGGCTATATTGCAATCTATGGTACGGAGAATCCCTTTTTAAACTAAAATAAACATAAACTACAGATTTTTTATTATTGTTTGTAGTTTGGTTAAGTGAAGTGTACGGTAAAGAGTGTTTTAGTTAAAAATCGATACCTACAATTGTTATTTTTATTGCTATAAATTGAAGATTCATTGATTTCGCGATGGATATACGGGCTTTCTTTGGAAAAAAAACGAAGAGTTGAAGAGGAAATTGACCATGAAGAACCTCACTGCTCAAAACAGGTGAAAGCACAAAATACAATCGCTACTCCTAGGTCCATGGCAACAGGTTGGTCAACACATGTTGATAATGTTAGCCATAGTATTCCTTCTGATATTGCACAAAGTTTGCAGAAACAATATAATCTAAATGGTATTTTTGGTCGTATCTATTTACTCGTATCACCCCACACAACAATTAATTATTACCTCACTCTCACTCAGACGTGGATCTCTACATCTAAATTTGGAAGTTCAACCATTTTGTTCGCTTGTTCTTCATCATTGAGGATTTAATAGTTCTTAGATACATGCTCATGCTCTGTCACAGAAATTATTTGTTTACGAATAGCTATTGAATGTACATCACTGACCTAGAGGTCAGTTATATACATGGTGATTGATTTAGGAGCCCGTGCTTCGAGGGCAGATCAATTATGATCAATTTTTTACTTCTGCCCTACCTGTAACCAATGCTGCCCTACCTCAAATTCGACTCTAGCTACAGCCCTGGTTCGGGGTCAAGATTCGCGTATTCGAGAGAGCGACAGAAGATTGGACAATAGAGGATAGGAAATCATTAGCAAATATTACTCGATCCCAATCTACAGTCAGTAGACAAAACAATGCATCGCCCTTTATATCAAATTATCGCACACGCAGACATAAATTTTGTTAACACCTGTACTACGCTTTTTGCTATCAACCAACGGTTCAACATCCACATAAACGTCCCCCTCTCATTAGCAAATTTGCCAGTACGCAGCGTACGCAGATGACCTCAAACAACCAGGTACTTAAGTTGCAATTTACAAAACCTTGTGCAACCAGCCAGACTGAGAGAAAAATAAATTAAAGTTATAAATAATGTATAAAAGGACGACAATTGTTGTTGTCTGCACTAATATGAAATTGTATGGCCACTGATAATAAACTTAACGTGATGATAGTAGTAGAAGTGTTTTTTTGTTTGGTGATTGTTTTTGCAACAACATTCGTTTTGTTCCTAAAATGGTCATTCCGCTATTGGAAGAGCCGTAACGTTTTTACCCCCGAGCCAACCATCCCCTTCGGAAATATTAAAACACTCCTACAGGGAAAAGAAAACATTGGAACTTTAGCAGCAAAAATATATAATCAAGCAAGAGCTAGAGGAGACCCATACGCAGGATTCTATTTGGTTTTTAGTCCTTCATTTATGCCAATAGATAACACGCTGCTGCATCATATTCTTATCGACGATTTTCAACATTTTACCGATCATTTTCGATTCGTCAACGACAAATACGATCCTTTAACAGCAAATTTATTTGCTTTAAAGGGAGCCAAATGGAAGGCCCTTAGGACCAAGTTGACGCCCCTTTTTAGCAGCGGAAAATTAAAACTGATGTTTCAAACTTTGGTGGACTGTACCAACGGATTTCCCCATGTTTTAGATGAAGCTATTTCTCAAAAAGAACCGATAGACATCAAGGATACTTTTGCAAGATACACAACTGATGTTATAGGATCTGTCGCATTTGGGATTGACTGTAACTGTCTCAAGAATCCGGACACTGAGTTCAGGATCTACGGCAAAAAGATATTTAAATCAGGACTTAGAGAAACCTTCATTCGACTATTAAACAGTTCATGCCCCACCCTGTTGCGATTATCAAGACTGAGATTTTTCTCACCCGATGTTGAAAATTTCTTTATGAATATCGTGAAAGAAACGATTGAAGACAGGGAGAAAAATAATTACACAAGGAACGATTTTATGCAACAATTGATGAGTTTGAGGAACCAGGAACTGAAAGTGGACTCATCAGCGGAAAAAGATAACGAACACGTTGCCTTTTACCAAAACGGATTATCGCTGGAAGAAATTGCTGCCCAAGCGTTTGTCTTTTTTGGGGCCGGCTTTGAGACTTCGTCCACAACCCTAAACTTTTTGATGTACGAACTTGTGGAAAATTTAGATATACAGGAGAAACTAAGGGAAGAAATCAAAACAGTCTTGAAAACCCATGGAGGGAAAATAACTTACGAAGCCATACAAGAAATGACGTACATGGATAAATGTATCAACGGTAATGAAACTACGTAATAAATATTTGGATAATATCAGAATATTTAAAATATTTTTTTTTTCAGAAACTCTAAGAAAGTACCCTCCAGTCCCGATGATTCCAAGGATATGTACAAAAGACTACAAAGTGCCAAACTCAGATTTAATTATTGAAAAAAACACTACAGTTACGATTCCAGTCTACGGAATCCAACACGATCCTAAATATTACCCTAATCCTGAAAAATTCGACCCAGAACGATTTTCCAAAGAGAACAAAACCAAACGGCCACCCTTATCGTTTATACCCTTTGGAGAAGGTCCAAGGTTATGCATTGGTATGTGTATCTAATACCTATTATAATTTGATAAACAAACAATATTTTGTTCTCTTTCAGGTTTACGTATGGGCCTGCTACAAACAAAGGTGGGGTTGATTGCTCTTTTAAGGGATTACAAATTCACCCTAAATTCAAAAACAAAAGTACCAGTCAAATTTGTTGCTCAAATATTTGTTCTGACTGTAGAAGGGGGTGTGTGGGTAGACGCTCACAAAGTTTAAAAGACTTTTTACAGTATTGGGCTTTAAATTAGTTTTGTCTATAAAAAGACTGCTTTATGGTATCTATGATCTAAGTAGGATTTTTTTTATTTTATTATGTTACCTAAACCTAAGTAACTATTCAAAATAAATAATAAAAATTGAATATATAGTCTGAAATCTTTTTTTATTTCAATTCAAATTTATAGGTATTTTATGATGGCCAATTGGTGCTTTATTGTATTGACTACTTGGTATTTTATTTTAATGACCAATTAGTAGATTATAATACTTGCCAATTGCTATTTTACTTGGAAACGAATAGAAAATTGCTCTCAATTAAATAAAGTACAATATAAATATCATCCCAGCCTGAAATAATTAATATCTTAAGAGCAATTGAAGTTGCTTTTATTTTTACTATTGTTTTTTGTTATACCGATCACTTGGTATATTATACTGACCATTTTGGTATTTTTTACTGGTCATTTAATACTTTATATTGATTAACTGTCATTTTATGACGATCACTTGGTATTTTATACTGGCCAGTAGGTATTTTATGATGGCCAATTGGTGCTTTATTGTATTGACTACTTGGTATTTTATTTTAATGACCAATTAGTAGATTATAATACTTGCCAATTGGTATTTTACTTGGAAACGAATAAAAAATGTCTCTCAATAAAATAAAGTACATTATAAATATCATCCCAACCTAAAATAATTAATATTTTAAGAGCAATTGAAGTTGCTTTTATTTTTACTATTGTTTTTTGTTATACCGATCACTTGGTATATTATACTGACCATTTTGGTATTTTTTACTGGTCATTTAATACTTTATATTGATTAACTGTCATTTTATGACGATCACTTGGTATTTTATACTGGCCAGTAGGTATTTTATGATGGCCAATTGGTGCTTTATTGTATTGACTACTTGGTATTTTATTTTAATGACCAATTAGTAGATTATAATTCTTGCCAATTGGTATTTTACTTGGAAACGAATAGAAAATTGCTCTCAATGAAATAGAGTACATTATAAATATCATCCCAACCTAAAATAATTAATATTTTAAGAGCAATTGAAGTTGCTTTTATTTTTACTATTGTTTTTTGTTATACCGATCACTTGGTATATTATACTGACCATTTTGGTATTTTTTACTGGTCATTTAATACTTTATATTGATTAACTGTCATTTTATGACGATCACTTGGTATTTTATACTGGCCAGTAGGTATTTTATGATGGCCAATTGGTGCTTTATTGTATTGACTACTTGGTATTTTATTTTAATGACCAATTAGTAGATTATAATACTTGCCAATTGGTATTTTACTTGGAAACGAATAGAAAATTGCTCTCAATAAAATAAAGTACATTATAAATATCATCCCAACCTAAAATAATTAATATTTTAAGAGCAATTAAAGTTGCTTTTATTTTTACTATTGTTTTTTGTTATACCGATCACTTGGTATATTATACTGGCCATTTGGTATTTTTTACTGGTCATTTAATACTTTATATTGATTAACTGTCATTTTATGACGATCACTTGGTATTTTATACTGGCCAGTAGGTATTTTATGATGGCCAATTGGTGCTTTATTGTATTGACTACTTGGTATTTTATTTTAATGACCAATTAGTAGATTATAATACTTGCCAATTGGTATTTTACTTGGAAACGAATAGAAAATTGCTCTCAATAAAATAAAGTACATTATAAATATCATCCCAACCTAAAATAATTAATATTTTAAGAGCAATTAAAGTTGCTTTTATTTTTACTATTGTTTTTTGTTATACCGATCACTTGGTATATTATACTGGCCATTTGGTATTTTTTACTGGTCATTTAATACTTTATATTGATTAACTGTCATTTTATGACGATCACTTGGTATTTTATACTGGCCAGTAGGTATTTTATGATGGCCAATTGGTGCTTTATTGTATTGACTACTTGGTATTTTATTTTAATGACCAATTAGTAGATTATAATACTTGCCAATTGGTATTTTACTTGGAAACGAATAGAAAATTGCTCTCAATAAAATAAAGTACATTATAAATATCATCCCAACCTAAAATAATTAATATTTTAAGAGCAATTAAAGTTGCTTTTATTTTTACTATTGTTTTTTGTTATACCGATCACTTGGTATATTATACTGGCCATTTGGTATTTTTTACTGGTCATTTAATACTTTATATTGATTAACTGTCATTTTATGACGATCACTTGGTATTTTATACTGGCCAGTAGGTATTTTATGATGGCCAATTGGTGCTTTATTGTATTGACTACTTGGTATTTTATTTTAATGACCAATTAGTAGATTATAATACTTGCCAATTGGTATTTTACTTGGAAACGAATAGAAAATTGCTCTCAATAAAATAAAGTACATTATAAATATCATCCCAACCTAAAATAATTAATATTTTAAGAGCAATTAAAGTTGCTTTTATTTTTACTATTGTTTTTTGTTATACCGATCACTTGGTATATTATACTGGCCAAATTTGGTATTTTTTACTGGTCATTTAATACTTTATATTGATTAACTGTCATTTTATGACGATCACTTGGTATTTTATACTGGCCAGTAGGTATTTTATGATGGCCAATTGGTGCTTTATTGTATTGACTACTTGGTATTTTATTTTAATGACCAATTAGTAGATTATAATACTTGCCAATTGGTATTTTACTTGGAACGAATAGAAAATTGCTCTCAATAAAATAAAGTACATTATAAATATCATCCCAACCTAAAATAATTAATATTTTAAGAGCAATTAAAGTTGCTTTTATTTTTACTATTGTTTTTTGTTATACCGATCACTTGGTATATTATACTGGCCATTTGGTATTTTTTACTGGTCATTTAATACTTTATATTGATTAACTGTCATTTTATGACGATCACTTGTAATTTTATACTGGCCAGTAGGTATTTTATGATGGCCAATTGGTGCTTTATTGTATTGACTACTTGGTATTTTATTTTAATGACCAATTAGTAGATTATAATACTTGCCACTTGCTATTTTACTTGGAAACGAATAGAAAATTGCTCTCAATTAAATAAAGTACAATATAAATATCATCCCAACCTAAAATAATTAATATTTTAAGAGCAATTAAAGTTGCTTTTATTTTTACTATTGTTTTTTGTTATACCGATCACTTGGTATATTATACTGGCCATTTGGTATTTTGTACTGGTCATTTAATACTTTATATTGATTAACTGTCATTTTATGACGATCACTTGGTATTTTATACTGGCCAGTAGGTATTTTATGATGGCCAATTGGTGCTTTATTGTATTGACTACTTGGTAATTTATTTTAATGACCAATTAGTAGATTATAATACTTGCCACTTGCTATTTTACTTGGAAACGAATAGAAAATTGCTCTCAATTAAATAAAGTACAATATAAATATCATCCTAACCTAAAATAATTAATATTTTAAGAGCAATTAAAGTCCCTTTTTTCAACTATTGTGTTTTGTTATACCGATCACTTGGTATACTGACTATTTGATATTTTTTTCTCGCCATTTCGTATAATTATACTGTCCATTTGCAATTGTAAAATAACTTTCTAACATTTAACTAAATACCAGCCTTATGGACCAATTTTTATACTGATACAATAATTTAAAATGTGACCACTCAATTTGTTGCCATTTGCGAACCAATTTACACCAGTCATCTTGAACATGTTTACTGAGAGCAGTCTGCGCAATTGAAAACTGAAAACAACGTTACTCAACAAAAACTATAATCAACTGATTACAAGTAGGTATATTGACTGACAAGTTAAACAGATAATTCTTCAAACTTTAAATAGATGTAAAGTGCAAGGCTGTCGAACATTTACTTTAGGTACATGTCAATATAAAAAAATAATATAATTTGTTATGCTTCAGTGATAATTTTTGTACTTTTTACAAGAATGTAAATCAAGGGGTGTTATTACTTAATAAAGTTTTTACATTTTGAAATATACGAGGAATTGTTTTCCATCGTTACCAACGTTTTCTTATCTGCCAGATCCCTTTGACTACCCTGTCTAATTTATGTAACTTACAGTCGCATCTCATAGGGATGAAAGCGACCTGACCTGTTCGAATATCTACCCAACTACACAACGAATGAATTTTATTTTATTTTAAGCATACTCGTCCTTAAAATGTCACGTACAAAATCAATATTGTTATCTAATCGTATGTAGTTAAGTATTTTATATACAAATATAGAATTTTTATTCCAGTTTTTATACAAATTAAAAATTCCGCGGAATTTATTAATAAACACAGTGAGTTTTCTGATTATCTGCAATACAAGGACTCGAGGTTGTTTACTGTGTCGTACGCACCAAAATAGTTGTGCAGACAAAAATAATAATTTATTAACTGATCCAATAGAATTGAATAGATAATAAACAGAATAGAAGGTTAAAGGACGCTGTATATGCAATGCTTAAATCAACATTCTCTCGCAACATACCAAACCGTCAACATGATGTTTGCGGTAGTGATATTCCTAGTGCTGGTGTTTTTATAATATAATATTTTTTTTAAAACCAATAAAGATAAACTACCATTGATTGTAGCTGGAGATTTCAATGTAAATTTTGCTAAAGATGAAACAATGGCATTAATTACGTTCCTACAAAAAGAATTTCAATTGCAAATTAACAACAATCCAATAAAACCTACTACCAGATATGCAACAACAACAACAATAGATGCTGTATTTATTATTTATGTCTTGATAATGTTATGTCCAATACTTTTGCAACATACTTCAGTTATCCTCGACCAATTATCACAGTAATGCTGTCAGAGGCAACATCGAATATAACTACATATTACTGAAGTCACTAATTAAAAGAATTGAGTTGTCGCAACTTGAAATAAATTTTTGTATTTAATAAAAATAAATAATCATTTTCTGATAATAATTCGTAATATTTCCCCACTTTATTAGTAACTGTTAAATCCAGTCCTGCTTACGGACAATAAAATTACCAGCAAAGAAGTGTTATGTGATGAAGTTAACAGACACTTCGAAATAATCGCGGCGCATTAACAAGATCTAATGACTAAGTGACAATCTAAAATGTTAATGAGATAACTGAAGTAGCTATAACTTATTTCTGACACGTCCCAATCAGCTGGCTACTTTACCGGCGTATAAACTCTAGCATCTGTCTCATTAACTGCACAATGTGTTAAAAATTCTGTTTGTATCTACGCAACTGTAACTGAGTTATCTCGTTTTATCAAAAGTGATTAAAATCGAAATAATAAGGAATATAAGGCAGGTTTAACATAATTAACATTATAATTTAATCAAAATAACCGGTTGAAGACAACACAGTGAGTGTTTTAAAGTTACGAGAATGATTTTAGAAGTGGTTCTTTCTGTAGTGATAATTTTAACAACACTAATTGTTTTACGATTGAAATGGGCGTTTAGACATTGGAAGAGCCAAAATGTGTACACTCCGGAGCCATCTATTCCGTTCGGGAACGTCAAATCCGTGATTTTCGGGAAGGAAAGCATCGGAGTCCTTACTACAAAAGTTTATAACACTGCCAAAGCTAAAGGACTTCCATATGGAGGTTTTTATTTCTTCTACAGACCTACTTTCGTACCTGTCGATCGCACGTTGATACGCCAAATTCTTATAAACGATTTTCAACATTTTACTGATCATTCTGGAGCCATTGATGAAAAAAGAGAGCCTCTTTCCGCACATTTATTTTCATTAACTGGAGCCAAGTGGAGGGCCCTCAGGACTAAATTGACACCCCTCTTTACCAGTGGGAAATTAAAAATGATGTTCCAAACATTGGTCGATTGTACAAATGGTTTTCCTTACGTTTTGGAAGAGGCCATCAAACGTAAAGAACCTTTCGATATTAAGGACACCTTTGCGAGGTACACAACGGACGTCATAGGATCTGTCGCGTTTGGAATTGACTGTAACTGTCTCAAGAATCCTAACACCGAGTTCAGAGTTTATGGGAAAAAAGTTTTTCAAACAAGTCTAAGAGACAGCGTGGTTAGCGCTATTCATGTCATATGTCCCGCTTTATTGACAATCTTCGGTCTAAAATTATCAAAAGTAGACGTCGAAAATTTTTTTATGAATATGATAAAAGAAACGGTCGATTATAGAGATAAAAATAATTTCAAAAGAAACGATTTTATACAACTTCTGATGGATTTGAGAAATAAGGGGGATCAAAGTTGAATCGTCCCTTAAAGAAAATGGCACCGAGGGTCATGTAGCTTATTATCAAAATGGATTAACAATAGAAGAAATTGCGGCACAATCGTTCGTTTTCTTCCTTGCTGGCTTTGAAACTTCGTCCACTACCTTAAACTTTTTAATGTACGAAATTGTTTTGAACATGGAAATTCAGGAAAAATTGAGGGAGGAAATTCGCACTGTTTTAAAAGCCCACAATGGTAAAATAACTTACGAAGCTATACAGGAAATGACTTACATGGACAAATGTATTAATGGTAAGTAAATAATTGTGTAGGTACCCCAAAAAATTTTTAAATTTTGTAAGTGCCTTCTTTTCAGAAACATTGAGGAAATATCCACCACTCCCAGTAACTCCAAGGAGATGTACTAAAGATTACAAAGTACCAGATTCTGAAGTAGTAATTAAAATGGGAAGACCGTGTATGATCCCAATTTACGGTATTCACCACGACCCCGAATATTACCCCGATCCTGAAAAATTCGACCCCGAAAGGTTTTCCGAGGAAAACAAGAACAAACGACCACCAGTGACATTTATACCATTTGGGGAAGGCCCTAGAATATGTATTGGTAAGATTATCAATATAACTAAGATCACGCACTAATTTACTTATAAATTGGGTGAAAAATTAATAGAAATATTTTCTTATAGGTCTGAGAATGGGTGTATTACAAGCCAAGGTGGGATTGACGGCTCTCCTAAGGGACTACAAATTTACTTTAAACTCCAAGACCTCAGTACCATTGCAGTTTGCTGGCAGAGAATTTATTCTTACTGCAGATGGTGGAGTTTGGTTAGAAGCAGAAAAAGTGTAATAAACCTAATAATCTAATTGTATGAAATATATAGGTATCTAGTTGTTAGTAAATATGTATTTTTTGATAGTAGTTGTTAAATGAATATTGAAGAATGGAAATTTTAGAACGATGCAACTGCAAAAATAAAAAATTTTTTACCTATAAGAATGCATTAATTTGTTAATTAGGTATTAAGAAAAAAATTGATTAAGTGATTCTATTATAAATTTTCTCAAAAAAATCTAACAACCAACTATATTTTAGAATTTGAATAGAACCTTTTAAGTTAAGATCACACGATTCTATCTAGGAGATTATAATATTGTCTCAATGCTCAAGTATTTTTTTTTTTTTTTTGGAACTTAAATTAAATTTTATTAGTCATCAAAATTATTAATTAATTCTTCTGTATATTTCAATTTATAAAAAGAAAATTAAAAATTTATTGTAAGATGGGGCCCCAACGCAGTAGCATAACTATACCGTTCGAGGACCGTGGCAAATCATCGGATCCCCCCCCCCCCCCAAAAATAAAGAAGCTGGCTGAACAAACAATAATAATATTTTTTATTTTATAAAGCTTATTTATACACTTTTACTTGTAAGAGTTTAATAATAAATCACTACGTGAAGTAAGTACCTACTTACATACAAACTTTATTATTAATTAATTATAATTAAGTACTTGTTGTTCTAATAATCCACTTTAAATTAAAAGTACGTACATATTGAACTGAAATCACCATAGGGGCCGTTCATAAAACACGTTCGCATACAAGGGGGGGTCAGGGGTCTTGCTGAGTGTGACAAGATGTGACAAGGGGGGACGGGGGGGTCTACGGCAACGTAAAGTTTTACTAAATTTTTACAGAATCCTTGGACTTCTGATAAATATAAATATTATTTATTCGTTCTTTATTACAAAAGATATTTATTAATTTATTTAAAATATTTTTGACTATCAAAATTTGTGTATTATCAATCAAAATTTATAATGTTCAGGAGGGGGGGTTAGTTTTTGTTACGTAATATTTACAGGGGGGTCACAGAAAGTAAGACACAGCGTGACTACCGGGAGGGGAGGGGGTCAAAAAAGCTAATTTTATTGTGACGTATTTTATGAACAGCCCCTTACTTGTGTATGCAACTAAGTAGGTAACTTAAATAAATTAAAAACAAAACTATTTTTTATTTATTATTCCGGCTGGGGGCCCGTGGCATTTTGTCGACTTGTCACCCTGTAGTTACGCCACTGTCCCCCCCCCCCTCCCCCCCCCACCTCGTTTACATACACATACAAACATATGTGCCCATGGACCTCATGACTGTTAAATTCGGCCTTACTTCCGGGCAATCAAATCGTTTGTACTTACACTCAAAAAGTTACTCGCCTATTATAAAAAGCAAGTATGTAGCAACACGTTATGATGTTAACCCATACTACAACATGATCGGAATAAAAACCAGAGAGAGCATTTATTACTGGTTGAGATGTGCAAAGTCAGCTAAGGGTCAGCTACTTTAATCGCATAAGTGCTAGTCATTATTTTCATTCTGCGCGTACGTGTAACTACGTTATCTCGTTTTATCGAGAGTGATAACACAAAAAAGTACATATAAATCCGATTTAAACAAAAATAGCATTATAATTTTAAAAAAACATACCCAGCTGAACATACGTATATTTTCAATAATGATTTTAGAAGTGGTGCTCTCTTTAGTGATAGTTTTAACAACACTAATTGTTTTACGATTAAAATGGGCGTTTAGACATTGGAAGAGCCAAAATGTGTACACTCCGGAGCCATCGATTCCTTTTGGTAACATCAAGTCCTTCATGCTTGGGAAGAAAAGCATGGGAGTCTTCGTGACCAATATTTATAACACTGCCAAAACAAAAGGACTTAGATATGCAGGTTATTATTTCTTCTACAGACCTGTTTTTGTACCAGTCGATCGCACGTTGGTACAACACATTTTTATAAACGATTTTCAACATTTTACTGATCATGCTGAAGCGGCCAATGAAAAAACAGAACCCCTCACTGGACATTTATTTTCATTAACTGGAGCCAAGTGGAGGGCCCTCAGGACTAAACTTACACCCCTTTTTACCAGTGGGAAATTAAAAATGATGTTCCAAACATTGGTCGATTGTACAAATGGTTTTCCTTACGTTTTGGAAGAGGCCATCAAACGTAAAGAACCTTTCGATATTAAGGACACCTTTGCGAGGTACACAACGGACGTCATAGGATCTGTCGCGTTTGGAATTGACTGTAACTGTCTCAAGAATCCTAACACCGAGTTCAGACTTTATGGAAAAAAAATTTTTGAAACAAATGTGAAAGACGCCGTGCTTGTCGCTATTAATGACCTAAATCCCACTCTAATGACATTTTTCGGACTAAAATTGTTAAAAACAGACGTCGAAAATTTTTTTATGAATATGGTTAAAGAAACGGTCGATTATAGAGATAAAAATAATTTCAAAAGAAACGATTTCATACAACTCCTGATGGACTTGAGAAATAGGGAGATCAAAGTTGAAACGTCCCTTAAAGAAAATGGCACAGAAGGTCATGTTGCTTATTATCAAAATGGATTAACAATAGAAGAAATTGCGGCACAATCGTTCGTTTTCTTCGGTGCTGGCTTTGAAACTTCGTCCACCACCTTAAACTTTTTAATGTACGAAATTGTTTTGAACATGGAAATTCAGGAAAAATTGAGGGAGGAAATTCGCACTGTTTTGAAAGCCCACGATGGTAAAATAACTTACGAAGCTATACAGGAAATGACTTACATGGACAAATGTGTTAATGGTAAGTAAATAATTGTATAGGTACCTAATACAGCTACGAAACTTTATCCAGAAACTTTGAGGAAATATCCACCACTCCCAGTAACTCCAAGGATATGTACTAAAGATTACAAAGTACCAGATTCTGAAGTAGTAATTAAAAAGGGAACATCGTGTATGATGCCTATTTACGGTATTCACCACGACCCCGAATACTACCCCGATCCTGAAAAATTCGACCCCGAAAGATTTTCCGAAGAAAACAAGAACAAACGACCACCAATGACATTTATACCATTTGGGGAAGGCCCTAGAATATGTATTGGTAAGATTATCAATATTACTAAGATCACGCACTAATTTACTTATAAATTGGGTGAAAAATTAATAGAAATATTTTCTTATAGGTCTGAGAATGGGTTTATTACAAGCGAAGGTGGGATTGACGGCTCTCCTTAGGGATTACAAATTTACTTTAAACTCCAAGACCTCAGTACCATTGCAGTATGGTGCCAGAGGATTTATTCTTACTGCAGACGGTGGAGTTTGGTTAGAAGCAGAAAAAGTGTAATAAACCTAATAATATAATAAATGTATGATTAATTGTATATTTTGTTCATGTATGAGTGTACAGTTTGTTATTAGATTTGTTGTGTAACAATGTGAATGGGAACGAAAAAAGACAGTTTCTGAGTACTACTAGATTTTTGTATATGCAGAAAAGTAAACCATTGTGTACGTAAATATAATAAACTTTTTAATAATTGAAGTACCTGCCTAACTTCTTTATACGTATTTATATAACTTCCCAAAAAATGTCAAATCGTTAGCATACCCAACTATTTTACTGTATTTTTGGAATTAAATTAGTCACCTTGAAGGCTTATTATTGTATTATTTCGTCCAAGGTTCAGACAACAATTCCAATTATTATGAAATTTGTTTTTATTTCGATTAAGTAGCATGAATTTTACATATTAGATTATATATTATTATTTAGTTATTCAGCATAAACAATAATGGTTCAGAAGATTGAAACTCATGATCAAAAACATAAATTTTTCTATTAAATAATCTTTAATCTGATAGGTAGATATCAACATAGCAGACGCATTTCTAAGAACGAATTAAATTCAAGAAGCAACGCACAACATGATTTTGCATTATATATAGATACTTATTTGTTCAATTTTGTAACTAAGATTCGCGTCGTAAAATCAAATTAAATTTGGATGCAAGACTTACTGATTATTTAATTGATTTGATTCTTTATTAATATACACCTTTTAAAAAAATGACATCTACATAGGTATCTAAAACAATTTAAACAACTAATTTACCTACCTTGAAAGTATCACCCTCATCATCCCCATTCCTACTCTTCTTAAATCGATAATGGTACCATTCCTCCTGAGCTGATGATGAAACCAGGGACCAGGCACCATATTCTACCATATCATTTCATCTGATCTTTGGACGAAGACCATCCCTTAAATAATAGCCACTCCCGCACTTCCCTAATAAAATTAATTAATTCCCGAACGCACCAACATTTCGCGGACGGGGCCACAAAGGGGGCAGTTCCATATCGATCGAACAAATTATTTATTACTATTTAAAAATTGTTAGTTGACAACAAAAAGTATTTTAAATAGGTACCAAATAGAAAAGAAAATTATTTAGAAGATTTGTACCTACACCAAAATTAAATTGTACCTAATTGCATCGATTATTATAAATTATTAAATTATAAATATCCCATATCCCATAAATTCGTTTAGGTTTAAAAGAGACGTTGCAATAGTGTTTAACCCTACATAATAAAAATGAGTCATCATAAATATTAATCTTACTCTTATCAAAATGTTCTCAAAGTTTCTAATAATTGTACACGAGATTTCTAAATGGATCTAAATCAATATCATAATTAAAATGATTTTATGTACCTTAATTAGCATTTCTAATTGTAGCCATTTTTAATACATTTTTTATATATATGAACAAAGATGAACGTGACACAACATAGCACTCTTCTCGTAGGTATCGGGCACTAGTAGGGTGGGAGAAATTGCTAGAAGGGGTTTGTAAAAAGTTGAAATAAACAACTGGGCGATATGGATAAGACCAATGAATAACGATATGAAAATTGTCAGTTACAATAGATTTAAATAAATAGAAAGCAATATTTTCATGACTTAAAATTTAATAATTAATTATTGCCACAAAAATTAATTAAAACGTCGCACTGCAAAATAAATCATTTATACCCACATTGTAAGAAAATTATTAATAGACGTAAACTAGATTTTTAATAACTAGCCAAACGACTAACGTTATATTAGTTATTACAATATGTACTTCATAACTCAAATAAATTAACAAATAACTTACGACAATGATTTAAATTCATTTTAAAAACACCACTATATTAACAGAAATCGTTAGGTCTTTGTCGATGTCAACAAATTATTTATTATAAACTTACTTAACATTATATTTTTAATTAATAAAAAAAAACTATTTGTGTGTCCGCAATTTTGAATTTAAATTAAACTTCCCGGACGTATATATGACCCGCCTTACAATTAATTTACGAAATATGGCGTCTCCGTATAGGCCACCCGTTTTACATCAAATTGAAATTAGATAAAAAATATTGTAGAATTAGAATAAGACTGCTAAAATACTATTTTAAATAATTTTGTTTGTCTTTTTTATTCATAAATTGAATAAATGATCTACTGGCTATTATTGTACCTTTTATTTATTTATTTTTTAAAAATAAAAGTGAAAAAATTTGTTAACTACCACAACTAGTAATTTCTAATAATTATTAACACTACTACTGTATATAAACGTAAAAAAACGTTCTTGAATTAAAATAATTATTGATACAAAAATCAACCACTTCTTTATAATTAATTTGTATCATAAATAATAACTAAATAAAAATAAATTGGGTTTAGATAGCAAAATTTGTTTTGCGACGTAAACAAACAAAAAAGTATTTTGTTATAAATATTATACGTTTTTTAATGTAAATTCAATGAAAATACCTATGTATCAATTCTACAATTCCGAATTTAAAGTCAAAATGGCATGTACGTATAGACCACCCACCATACACCTTATTTAATATAGCAACCAAAAACCAAAAGAACTGCTAAAAACTTAAGTTTTTTTAAAGAATAGTTTTTAAATCATAGTTTAATGTTTTATTTTCAACATAAAACTATTGTTTGCATGCTTTTTGTTACTTTATTTTTGAAAAATAAATATTTTATAGCAATTACAAAAACCAGAAGTTCAAACATTACTGTTATACCTTTATATTCTTATTTTCCTACTATTCCTACCCACTTTTGTAATTGTTATGTACTATTTCTTCAATTAAAACAAAACTTTTTACAAAGAAGCCTTTTATTTAAAATTCTTATACATAAAGTGGAAAATGAAAAAGAATTAAGGTAATTCAGTAGCTAAGCCTTTTGCAGTTATATCAGGCAAATTTGTAACTCCATTCTTATCAACAAGCTGTACTTTAAAGTTAGGAAGATTAATAATTAATCGTTGATGGACTTCCTTAACACATTTTTTCATAAGGTCATAAGCATCTTCCTTGTTCATGTTATTCAAATAATATCTGTCCAAAACTGCCAGTGAAAAGAAACCCCCATAGCCATGAGCTGCATATTTAACATCAACTATTGAAGCCAAGTAATCCATAAAATACAGTGCTGGGCCAGTTTGGTCATCATAACCCGCAAGAAGGAGATTAACATTGTATGCATTCTAAAGATTGGACCATCAAGATTGTCAATACTTTAATTTTAATAAATATGTACTAAAATAGTTCACTTACTCTGGTTCTTAATGCTTCTGCCAAGTTACGTCTTGTGAATGTTGCTGCAGCACTTGGACTAAGTTCATAACCATTTCTCATTTTATAAAGTTGTATATTTTTAGCTATATACTCAGCAAATTGCGTGGTATCCCCTTGCTCTCCGGTAACGGCCATAATCAGCTTATCAGACAATTTGTGCAGCTTATTTTCATCTGCAAAGAGAACATATATTAACACCCTCAAACACAAAATAATTATGTTCTTACCGTTCTTCATGACAATAATGCTCTGGGCATTTGTCATATCTGCAGCAACGATTACAAAATCTTTGAACTTAATTCCAATAATGCACTCCATTTTAAATTATTATAAATAATTTTTAAATTTAATTATGCTTTGTAATGTTATTAGCTCTTTGAGGTTAGGTTTTTTAGAACCAGAGATGTAATAAAACAGCTAAAAGGCAGATTCGGTTGTGGCTAAGATAACGATAAACATTCAAAGTAACTGGGTCTAAAAATATTTGAATAATGAATTTTAATGTTATAAACAAAAATTAATAATCTTAATATACCAAATTTTAAACCAAGGGTCGAATTTAATAGTTGTAATAACATAAATATATTAACGAGCACCATACACAGATTATTCAATTTCTATTGTACACAAATTACAACATAACCACAATCCAGTGACAGTAAATAAGTGACAGTTAAATTGCGATTTTGCATAATAAATTGCAATTTGTAATGCAAAAATAAACATTTGATAGAAATACTGATGACGAAGAATCTCATGGATTTAACAGTAGTGCAGAGGTTACTTTTTCAATGGCTATATTTGAACAAGAAACGGCCAAAAAGGTGTTGCTAGATGATACAGAATGTTTGTCCTGTGTTATTGAAAATTGGAGAAATATTAACGGACATATAGTAATTTGTTATTAATATTTTTTCTTCGAGTTACTTAAATTGAACTATTTTTTCTTTAAGGAATACACAATCAGAGTCCAAAGGGGTCCTTTTCGTGATAATAGTTGGATAGTGGACAAAAGGTACAATGACTTCATTAATTTGCAATCTCAATTACAAATTTCGGGAATCCCCTTGCCTCTACCACCCAAAAAGTTTATTGGAAACCTAAACCCTGAATTTATATCTGAAAGACAAAAGGGATTGCAGGTATTAAGCTTACTGTCTTACATGATATGTAAATTATATTATTTGCAATATAATTTTACAGAAGTACCTAAACACAATTTTAATGAATCCAATTTTGATGTCATCTCTGCCTGCAAAGGCATTTGTAGACCCAGCTAATTACTGTAGGCCATTTGGAGGTAAACAGCAAATCTTAAAAGGTGTTGATAGACTTTATAAATTTGATTTTGTAGAAATAGCCTTGCAACATGTGTCATTAGCATTAAGAGGTGAAGTAGGCTGGGAAGTAATAGGTCCCTTGGATGATATTGGGTGGAGAATAAGAAAGCATTATTATCAAGTACGTAATAAGAATACACCTAAAAATGAGAAGTTGGCAAGTTGGACAGAATATGGACCAGATAAATATCTCAGTGAAAAGGATATGCAAGCAGTTTTTAAAAGCTTATCACAGATGCAGGTATGATTTTATTTTCTTTTTAAGTATACTATGGCAATTTCTTATGGAATTTTATTGTTACCTGCATTATCTTTAGTTTTAATTGTTTGTACAAGATAAGGAAAATGTACCTGTAACACAATATTCTGGTTTTAATTGATAAATTGTTTATAATAGTGTCACATATACAGTTCAGTGACTTCAATATGAATAGAACTGAACTTTTTCTATGTAGCTAGGGCTATCAATAAACATTTTCTTCTATTATAACTCAGAGCTGAACAAAGCTTCAAGCCCAAAAATCTTAGTTAATGCTACTTGTTCAGAAAACAGTTTGAAGTACAATGCTTCTTGGTCACATCCTTTGTACAGCTCTAGTCAAATTTGCATAATAAAAATATAATTTTTGTCTTTACCTAAAGCATCCTTTTGTGCAATCAATCGACCTCTGCTTATGCACCGACGTTGGTGGTCTTGTGGTGAGGCCATTCTTTAAAGATGGTTCCTTAAGAGACATCCTTTATGACTCAAAACCAAAACAGCCGTTTATGAAGAAATATGGAAACTCTAAAGCTCATAATCACCTGGATAATGCCCAAATAGCCCTCTATGGACGCCAAATACTGGAAGCCCTCAAGTTTCTACATGACAAAGGACTACCATATGGTAAAAATCTAAATTTCTTCTTTCCAATTATTTATACAAACACTTATTGATGTACCAATTTTAGGCCATTTGCATGCCAGTAATATTTTAATAAGTGATGGTAGAGCGAAACTTTTGGACATAGAGAATGGTATTCTGGGTGTTCCATCATATTACAGACCATATTTTATGCAGCATCGCAAAATATTCTCGTTACAATCCATCGACATATATTGCTTTGGTCACACGCTTTATGAAATGACTTTTGGGGCCCCCCTACGAGATATATCCCTCAACGAACTTCCAGGGGAATGTTCGCCAGAGTTGAGTAAGTTAATAAGTTGATGAATCCATACAATTTATTTATTGTTGCTATATTTCAGAAAAAGTGTTAGAGTCCATTTTATCAGCTGAAGCTTGCAAGACGGGTCTTCCAACGATTGAAAATCTTCTCTCAATGCCTTTTTTCCAAAAAGTTGCTTTACTGTTCAATTCTGAAGATAGGGTACAGCTCAAGATACCCTCGTCGATTAAGGACCGTTTGAAAAGTGCTCAGGCACAAATTGAGGAACGGCTCAAAGATGAACAGAAGATGATGCGGAGTCAGAAACGGATGTCAAAAGTTCAGGAAATGATGAGCTCCGAGGAAGAAAAGAAAAAGCAGAGACATAAAAGAGTGAGGAAATAGAAATTATATTTGCATATTTATTTAACTGAATTATTTTTCAGAGACAAGAACAGAAATTGCAAAGTCAAAGGAGTATCCAAGAGAAAGAGAAAGAAAAAGCTGATGGGATGAATGGGGAGAGATCAGACAGCGTTAATAGTGCCAGCACTGTTACCTCCGTTGGAACAATCACGCCCCCTTCAATGTCAGGTACAACTTTTTCCTACACAGGGCTATTAAATGTTTTTCAATATTTTTGCATAATTTAACATTATTAATAATCCAATAACAGATGCTCCGAACGTTCTATCGTGTCCTCCACCCCCCGCGCCGCCATTGTCGGCCCCAGCCCCACCACCTCCTCCGCCTCCACTTTTAAACGGATCGTCCAAACCACCAGACTTGTCTGCGGTTTCGAAAGACCGGTCAGCTCTTCTCGGTGCCATTTGTAACTTTGACAAATCTGCTTTACGTAAAACCAGCAACAAACCATCTTCCGTTACTTGATAGCTGTCTTTAGAGACAATTAAATTTGACAAAAAATAAATACATATATCGTACATAGGCGTATAAAGGGCATTAAACTGCAAATCGGTTTTGAGTTTTCATAAATTGCTAATCGATCAAACGAAGTTAAAAGTTCGGTGCTTCTGTTAAATATTAATTAGTATGTATTAATGAAAATTTCCCTCTCTTTACGTTAATTGTTAATTATTCCGGCAATAATTAATTATATGATTTAATACAACCAACAAACAGTTCTTAATGCCCAAATGCTTTAAAAATATTACAGAATACATAGATATGTTAAAATTAGGATCTAGGCAATATTAATTACATATTATCTTTGCGTATTCTTAAAATTATTTTTTTTTTTTTCGATAATCACCACAAAAAGTATAAGCCACATTTGTTTTTCAAAATGGAAAATGCACTCTAAATTGCTTATTTTTAAATATTAATAGGCATTTTCGAGAGAATTTTGTAGTTACTCGAATCAAAGAATAAGTATCTTCTGTGTATTTACAATATTATAGTGAAATTATGAAATGTGATTCTTGTAAATATGTTTTTAATTGTTGATAATTTTATATTAATTTAATGATTGTTTTGTTTTAATTTCACTAAAATTGACTAGTTTGATTCAAGAAATTTGACCATGTTTAAATAATTTGTTTTTATTTTCCACTTTATGTTCCTATTAAGTTAATTATTTTTAATTATATCGTATAATTTTACATTCCAAAATATATACAGTGAAACAGTTAAAATGTATATGAAACAACTACCTCGGAAAGCCTTACATGAAAAAATAATGAGTATCAAGCACAAAAACCGATTTAAAAGTTTGTTTAAACTAAATCTATATTTTCATATTATTACTGTAAAGTAACAATTGTCTCATTCAGGACATGGAATGAGAAATGTAATCAATATCTTTTTTGTTTAAAAAAATTTGGTCTTTTCGAGTCTATTAAAAATAAAAAGTGTATACTTTTCTCTTATTGACTTTTCAAAAATGTTTCCTGTAGTATTTTAATTTTCAAAAAAGTTTCCTGCATGTAAACCCTAAGCCTAAGTGTCTGTCTACATCAGAAACTGCCAAAAAAACATCTCTTTAAAAGGGCAATCAAATTGAAAAACATATTTCTTACTGTGGAAGCTTGCTAACTAATTTTTAATCTAGAATTAAAGTTTGGGCTGGTGGACTGTGTGCTAAAATGAATGCAGACATTTCGTCGACAACTATTTCGTTAGGGGAGTTTTTGCAGCAAATGAGTTGTTCTATAACGACTGAAGATGTCGTCCTCAATTATCGACGAAACGTCTGAATGTAGCCAATCATTTGCCAGTCCGAGTTCTGCTTCTACAAAAGATTCTGGCCGTGAATGCCTGTCTTTACACAATTATTTATCCTTATTTATTCTATGTGTTTTGTTAATAGCTTTTCAAATACACAATTCGTTACCAATATATTTGTAAAAATAATAAAAAGTAATCATTATACCTGGTAGAATAATAATCATTGTAATAACGATAATGGTAAATTTTAAATGTTATACGATAGGACACAAAGTACCTACATATAACTTGAAATTAAATTAATGTCTATTTTTGTAGACTTAATTTTTAATTGACTGTGTAGAAATTTCGGAAATATATCGATGTCTGTAAATGTATTAATTCTATAATGTATTACTATGTATTTAAGTAATATTTAGGACTTATTCAAGTAATATCCAAAGAACCAAATAAAAAAGTATTCCATATATAAGTAAAAAATAACGTATGTATTACCTTATTAACTATTAAATTAAATCCTTGTCATCTTAATTAGTCTTTCAATATTAAACGTGATTTTAGGAGAGGTAAAATACTGACATTTATTTATTTTCTAGTTTCTCTACAACTGGGAATGAAATAATATTTGTACATTTACTATTGCTGTGCTGCTCGATAATTTTTTATGTTCAAAGTGACCCAAGCGGGATAGGCTGATACGGCGACGAAAAATATGAGTCCATGGGTAATTTTTGCTGCCTGGGACATCCTGTAATTCGGGGGACCAGATACTACAGATCCATGTCTTATTTGCGAGCCAATTGCCTTTTGAGGCAAGCTCTTGGCAAGTATTCTTGCAAAATTCATTCTGAAACTTTTTTTCAAATATTAATTGCACTATTAACAAATTACTTACTATAAGGCAACAAATAATGTTTAAATAATATTTATTACTTTAAACGCCTTATGGCCTTTATTCTTTTAAGAAAAAGATACGTGAGGAAAATTACAGTGGCCTCAAAATTAATAAAGTTTAATGAAGTGAACCTCTCAAATTGGGTACATAAACAGACTTAATTGTAGCAATGTATCTTCATCTAAACAATTTATCCAACTTACATAATAATGCGAGTTTAATTAAATTAATCGACGCGTTATAAGAAATGTGCGTTCTTTAAAAATTAATTATTTAATAGATAATGTACTTTCTGTAGACATCTGTACCTAGATGAAAAATATTTCAAACTTACTTTTTAGTTTCGTGGACCAGCTGAAAAAGAAATAACAACGAACAGTAAAGTTTTTACTTCAACTAAGCATTTACTGCTTACTTACCGATTATCGCCACTTATCGAAAATTTGCGGTAGGTAAATAACACACACAAGAACTCAAATACAGTGATATCTTTTCCAAGGTGTACAATACGCGTTAAATATTCGATAAAGTATCAATATACTTATGGCAAATGCTATATTAGAGCGTGATTAGTGAGTGCGTAAGCGACACTGTTTCTGTTCCTAATTAAAACTTAATGTGATACAGGCGTCTTTTGAGGAACGACTGTATTTTTTAAGTAAGTATTTTTATTCTTTTTCCCAATTTTATGCGTTAAACCTACGTGATATTTTGCACGTAGAATAAGACGAAGTTGCACGCACAGCGCATGTTTCATAAAAATAGAAATCGAATTCAATTTTGAGTACGCACATCTTCTCTTAGTAATATAATTAATTAATTTTTTCACCCGACATGTAAGTATAGTTTCTTTTATGTATTTGTTGTTTGTTATATACGAATTTATTATACAATTCATTTAATTAATATGCATTATAAGTCCACTAAGCTGTGTTAATTAAATTTAATATTTAACAATACTTAGGTGTTCTTCTCGGTTATAGATTATACATTAGTTTGGGGGGGGGGGGTTTACATGGGCTATAAAAATTCTTTTATACATCACCATTTCAAGTCTATCAAGGTTTGAATTAATTAATTTATATAAAAAGGTGCTTTATATACAAATACATATTATGTTCGAGCTTATGTATAAATAGATTTTATGTTTTATATCGATTTTATATGTTAGATAAGCCTAAGATAATGGATACAATGATTCAACCTAATTTCCGGAATGTTTGCTCATTTCGTTATCTAGCACAAATTATTTTATTACGTGTGCTTTATTTTTAATTTTTTCTCCATCGACAAAAGAAAAAAGGGTATTTTTTATCTTTATATTTATTAATACAGTTACTAAAAGTGAAAGCGCCTATGGGTGCAACTTATTTTTTTGCGATAAGTCATATACAAACGAACAAAAATGACTCAGGTCAAAAAGAACACATGGGAATGATCCTCATAACTGTGAGTTTAATAAGTTTTATAAACTTTTTTCTGGTAATAAGTTCACATCATTTAAGAGCACAATAATTTTAAAAATGGCAAAATGCCAAAGATGGCCAAATTTATCCTCTAAAATCCTAAATGTTATAAATTATTAAAATAAGAATTGCAAACAATAAATAAAATATTTGAAACTTTTTAAACTAACAATTATGAGCTACTTTAATACTTTTATTGATCTTAGACCTTTTGTAAATCTAAATTTTTCAGTCTTCATATTTCATTTCATTCATTCAATAAGATTGTTTAGTCTATTTAAAATCCTTGTACACTCTGTATATACAAAACAAAATCAATACTGAAGTTAATTTTAAAACAACTTCTGTAAATTCAATTTACACAATTCTTTTGTATCCTTTTGTTATAAATATTGTGTAAACCGAAATGATATTTAATTTTTACGTTTTTTCAGCCTGAATGTGCATAACTTTACATATTGTTATGCATTTAGTATTATACAAATATACTGCCCCATATTTTACCTACAGAGCATACTAAAAACAAAATACCAAAACTTTTAACGTTAATATAAAGCTGAATAGCGACAAATAACGCATACTAATTATCTTTAAAAACGATTTATTAACAATTTAAGATAGTAGATACGTTATTTTTAGTTGACTACATTGAATATTATTATTTACTAGTTTATTCTGAACCTTGGGCTCTGTAATTCTTAATATTAATTAAAACCCAAGTGGGAAATGCAAACCATGCTGTGCACATAACAAGCCCATGAGCCAGTTTTTCCTGGAAGGACATGCGATAGCTTGGGGGGCCCGAAACAGCGGACATATTCCTGGTTTGGGCGATTGTCCTCATCTGAGGTGCAAGTCTCATCAACGACTTCATGGTCTACTAAAATGATCCAATAGTTAAAGGTAAACAGAACACTATTAGATAAATGTATTACTTTTTAATAAGAATTCTTGTTAAATTTCTTATTATAAGAAAACTTCAGCCTTGGTTAGGTAACAGCACACCAACACGAAGATAGGTATTTATTTTGGTTATATTTTGGTGGTGCCACTGTAAAAACTTCTTCTTCTTTAAAGTGCATTGCAGTGATCCTCCAACAGTGGTCAGAGGGTTGTCATATCAAATTTTGAATTTTATTATTTTTCAAGATTACCCTTCTACCGTAGACTTGTTGCTTTTATTGTCAATCTCGTTAATTATAAGTTAAATTGGGACTATCAAGTTACCGTACTCAATAAAGTCTTGCATTTGTTCATTTAAAAAGGAATGATTGTAACAACAGCGAGCTATAATAAATGTCAGATAAATAAAAATTTCATTACAGTTGTCATTTGGCTGAAATAAATTTGTAATAATTCTATTGAAATTCGATGAAATTAAACGTATTTTTGGTACTATATCAAAAGTAAACTTACTCTAAAGAGTTATAAAGAATGTCGTTGCAAGAGGTAAATTACTTTGCTGTTACATTTGTTTAATAGAATTTTTTTTTTATTCAACATACGGATTCTCAACAAGAAATAAAATAAAATAAAATAAAAAAGAAATTAATTTACTGGCAATTTCCCCTCATAGTCAACCACTTGTTTAGAATCACTGTATTTTTATTACTTCGTTGATATTAGTGTGTTGGCAGCATTGAAGGTTTTCTGTATTCTTGGAATTTTGAAGATCATATCATAACCTTATCATTTTGTGTGTGTCATCCTATTAATGACCTTTACTATTTATAATTTTATATAGTGCAAGCAATTATACAGCATGGCTGGAAAAATTATGGATTTGAAAAATCAACTGGAAGTTTCGCTTCGTGATAAGTCAAAACCTTGGACAATGGTGCTTGATGTTCTTGAAGAAAAGACAGGCGTAGATCGGCTATTCATTTTTATAGGTATTATTTATTAATTCGATATCATATTGCTATTAATTTAAGCTTATTTGTTCATAGGAAGCGTTACAATCCTGGGATTATGGTTAGTATTTGGCTATGCAGGGCAGCTAGTGTGCAATACAGTTGTATTTTTATACCCTGCTTATGTGTCCGTTAAAGCAATTGAATCTCCTCAGAAGGATGATGACACCATTTTACTGACGTACTGGGTCGTTTTTGCACTTTTTTCTGTCATTGAATTCTTCGCTGACTTTATTGTTGGCTGGTTTCCTTTATATTGGCTTGCTAAAGTACGTCCCAACAATTTTGACATTTTTTGGTCACCTTAAAATGTTTTCTTTCTTGTTGCAGTGTATTTTCTTCGTTTGGTTGATGTTGCCTTCTGATTTTAATGGTTCATTGATAATTTACAGGAAGTTTATTAGGCCATACTTTTTACAACATGAAGGTAATATTGATCATGCCATATCCTCAGGTAAGTTGGAATTTAAAAAGTCTTAACAGGCTATAATCTGAAGCATTTTGCATTTAGGAAATTATTTTTTACATGCCTGACTTTATTTATTCCAGCTTCTAAACTATTAGGAAAAGATAAGTAAACAACTTCCGTAAACTACAAGTAAACAGTCCCTCAACAGTTATAAATTATTATTGATTGTGCTTTAAGTATGCCAGGCTACACAAAAAATATACACCCCTTCATCTTTACAAAATGATGTTACATTTTAATGATTCATAAAAGAGAAATTATTTTTATAAGAATTAAAACCTATTATAGCTTGAATGTTATCATTCCACTTAGAGCTTTGTAAGAAAAATGTGATTTTTTTAAAATTAATTTAAATTAAATGTGATAAATGTAAATGCCAATTCCCTACAATTTAGTAATAATTAATCTTTTGAAAAGGAGGAGTTACAGCAATTTTAAGCTACTAATGTAACTATTTTTAGAAAAATTTAGTTTAATTATATTCAATCCTTAACAATAATTTTATGTGATAAAGTTGTATGTAAAATTAATCAAATCGAGAAAATGTTTGATGATGTCATCAATGGTCATTAACTACACAATTTTTAATTACATATAAATTTTATTTATTAGATAATAGAACCTTATTTTGGTTTTTATGTTAGTCCTATAAAATGTAAAATAAAGTAATACTAAGAATTTTTGCTTAGCTGCTGTTCTTCCTATTTAATTTTCATAAATTTTTATATTTAACAAACTCATGTAATAATTATTATTTTTAAAGGGAATTATTAATAGTACTTTTAGTCATGTTTATTAACACCTATTCGTTTTTTATAAAAATAATTTTCTTTTAATGAACTACTCTTTGTATTTTCAATTACCATTTTATAATACTCTGTTTTTCTTTAAGTACCTATCTTAGTGTAACAACAATTTTTATATGTAAATATCGCTCTTTTAATGAAATTAATTAATGGTATTTGGTGTAAATTATTAATCGTGTCCTTTGATTAGCAGGTTGTCATTAACACTTTAAAGCTTTGCTTGCACCTTTTAAAATGTGATGTAAAGGAGATATTTGGAATTGGCTTATTTTCCATGGAAGTATTGTAAAATTATTGTAATGTTTCGTATGTATATTGAAGCAAAAAGTGATTTAAAAATATACACTTTAAATTTTTGCAGTTTCGTTTCTTTTTTTCTATAGTTAAAGAACCTCGAGAGTAATTAATAAACAATTTAAAGACAGTAAAATACCAAACACAAACTTTCTTGTCCTAAAAAAAAATTAAAAGGAAAGAATCATTCTATTTGTTATTTATTCAATTAAATGTTCTACTGAAACAAAATTAATTAGTAAACCTAGTTGATACTACAAAAAATTACTTGGAAATTTGACTGTCATTTTCTGACTTTTCTCCTTTAATTTCCGAAGAGTCCTTCAGTTTTTCTGCCTTCCTATTTCTCCAGGCTGTCATATAACATCTCGGGTGAATTGGGAGAAAGCCAGATAATCCTAGAATAATATAGGATTTAGTTACAATCTTCCATAAAACTAGTTTAGTAAGTAGGCTTTTACAGCTGATTGTCTGTTTATTTTCATTAATGTTTCTAGAGACAAGGAAATCTCTTCTTCAGAGGTCTGTATGTAATTTTTAGACTCTCAAAACTGATCAATTTCTCATAGTAATATAGCATACCTAGGAGTTCTTGAACTGGTTGAGATATTAAAGCACCATTTCCTATCCAATGACGTATCCTTTCAAAGTTTAAAGACACCAATTTTTCATTGTATTCATTTGGAATAGGATCGTAACTACCAACTTGTTCAATAACAGGCTTGTATTGCTCCTTACGTTGCTAATTAATTAAAAGAGTTAAGCACATTTATATATATGAAAGTAATTACTTACCTCGGCAACAACTATATGAAAAAAAGGCCTGTTTGTGCAGCCTTTTCGTACAAATCTTATAACCTTTTTCGAAAATTGAGAAAATTGTCCAGTACCGCTTCCTGGAGGTAGCATATTTAAATTAAATAAAATAATATCTATGTTATAATTCGGCAGTAAAACACAACGAATTAATTAATAAACAACTAAATAATATATTAATTTCAAAAGGTAATATTTTTAGGTTATGAATACCTGAATGAATGACAACCATAGATAACGATAATGTTGAACAATAGATATGAGAATGAAAGTTTAAGTTATGCAACCCTTTAAACAGCAGAGTATTGTATGTTTCAATGAAAATATGAAATTATAAATATTTAACTCAAATAGTAATTTTAACATTATTGTTGTATATAATACACCTGCGATAAACAATTAATATTTGTCGTTATCAAAACTGTCATGTAATGGTTATTTAACCTTCAACTTCACCATATAAAGGCAAAAATTTAAAGTGCCTTTGGTAAAGTGCGGTAAAATAAATATGAATTTACTTTCAAGATTACTTAAACATTATAAACAAAGGAATAAAGGAAATTCAGACAAAGAAAATGTAGAAGAAATTGAAAAATTAGATGATTTGTCATCAAATAACGCTACTATCGACAACTTTATTAATTTAATATCAGGTACTTATCTACTATATTGAACAATTTTTATTTTTTAATGGCATATAATAATAATTTATTTTTTAGCTGCATCTGTTGTTATATTTATTACATTATTTTATTATTATACCAGTAAAGTATTAAGTATATTAATTGGCACCTTGTACCCTGTTTATGGATCTATTACTGCATTGGATAATCAATCTGGTGATAAAATAAGGTGGTTGAAATATTGGATTTGTTATGCTTTTGTTTGTTTTTTGGATCCCTTTTTAGCACTTTTTATTGGTCGTTTTGCAATTTATATATATCTAAAGGTAATATTAATTTGTTTTGTTTTTATATTTATTACCTGTTCTTTTATAAAACTTTTTTCAGATATTTTTTTTCATTTGGCTGATGCTACCAAATAAAATTTTAAATGGTTTAGATCTGTTTTATGACTCAGTGGCATTACCATTATATTTTGAAGCCACAAATTATCTAAATACATTTAAAGATCCTATAGAAAATAGTAGTAGTACTCAACAATGAAAATATTGTATAATTGTATTTTTTAAAACATTTAACTATGTACACGTATTTTTAATGTTATTAAATATTACTGAATAAAATAAAATCAAAAATTGTAGTAGTACCTACTTAATAAATAAGCATTAGTGAATTAAGCTCCTGATACAGATAATAATAAAAGATAAAAATAATGCGATAATTTAAATTATTAAATAAGAACGCATTTTCTTTCAAAAAATGTTTTTAGTTAACATTTAAAAACAATAAACATATAAAAATTATTTAATAAAAAAAATAAAAACAAATAAAGGGGTTGTACCATTGAGTATAATAGTAATAGGAATAAAATTTCAGTGGTTTGTAATGGTTAAATTTTTTAAGTATGGCGCCCTGAATCATTTCGGTTTCGGTGTGATCACGTGATTGATAGGATAGTTGATAGTTGCATTATTGTGTATTACGGCTTTTACAGGTATGGTTAACGTCCTTAGTTTTTTAGTATTTGCCTTTAGTGTTTAATATACATCGCTTGTGCTTAAGGTATTTCTAATTTTTTATTTTGTTAGTTCTTATCACGCGAATTGTCGTATTGCCCACGCTCTGTCGTTTTGTATTAATGGCGAATTTACCGATTTTCAATTTTGCTATATGTCAAAAGACAATTCTTCATTGCTTGAAATGGCGTCCCTCCACATGGCCATTATAAATGTTTCTTACTTGTAATTATGTATTAATTAACTACACCGTAATAAGTGATTTACTTCATGTGAAAACGAACTTCGACTTTTGGTAAATTTGACATTAGTTAATGTTAAAAATTTTAGATTTCCCTTTTGTGTATAACACATTCGCTAATTTACGATTATTTTGAATCACCACAACGTTCTATTTCTGCCAATAATATAAAAATAAGTCGTTCCAGTTTTCAATTTTTAATATATTAGGCAAAAAGTCTTAACTATAAATAACCTTGACCTTAAACAAAGTATAATAAGTTGTGTACTACTTATTTAATAATTTATTTTTGCCTATTATATTTAATGTATTTAGTAAAGTTTTCGTTTTTTAATAACCGATTTAATAATAATTTTCAGATAAGTTGTATATACTAACCTGTACATATACTGTAAAGATGAGTTCAAATACTAAATCCACCTCGAAAGGTGGTAAAGGGTCAAAAGGAGAAACTAACAAATCAAATAAACAGGACAAAGGAGATACAGGTAAAAAATATTACTATTATAAAAATAACATCATTAAAAACAAGTTCTTTATATGCTTTGTTCTCTGCATGTGGTATTGCTATTATCTTCTAGCAATTTGATTTTCATTTGCAAGTAAATTTAATATTGTTTTGACATAAATAATTGTCAAGGAATGTTATATGTTACAAGTAAACGCCTTTTTCCAGGAAAAGTATCAAATGATAAGTCACAGCATATTGGTGCTGGTGAAGGAGCAAAATCACAAAAAAGTATTGAAATTGATGTAAAAGAAAAAGTGTTTAAATTAATAGAGTTCACTCAGCGTTCAGAAGAAGAGGTATGCTTTGCTTTGCAACAGTGTGACAATGATCCTGATCAAGCTGTTAATATGCTATTTGAACAAGGCACAGAGGTACAACTATTCATATTTATAATATAGTTGAGGAAATAACTAACAACAATTTTCTAGGGTGAATGGGAAACTAGAAGCAAGAAAAAAAAGAATAGACAAGCTTCGGTGAGCAAGGGCGATGGTGCAGATGCAGGAGGAACAGGGGAGTGGAATGAGAATCAGACTCCGTCAGGAGACAAGGACAAATCTCGGAATAAAAGTGGTGGACCCCCACGTCTTCATGGGAGGAACAACGATAGCCGTGGATGTAAGCAAATTAATTTGTTTTTATCATCTGTAAACATTTAAATGTCTTAATTTTATGTTAATAGGGAAAGGAAGAGAAAACAAGGAAAATGAACGCAACAACACAGACGAAGGCGGTCAGTCGGAAAGAAGGGAGAGACGTGGTCGATCAGGGGGTCCAACTCGTGGCGGTGGCGGACGAGGAAGAGGTGGCGGTCGTGCAGGTGGACGTTATCCTCCCCGCGGAGGTAACCGTAACAATAATTCGTTCAACAACCGTCCGATCGACACTTGGGACAATGCAACCAGTTGGAATAACACAACCGTCACCTTTTCTTCGTCTCAAACTAATAAAGGTATGTATATACATATTTTAAATATGTTTTCTATAATTAGTGCAACTTACAATTAAATACCCTTTCAGAAGAAGTATGGGACGATTTTCCGACCACGGACGACTGGTCCACAGAAGAGTACACAGGTAGTTTGGCTGACACGAAGGTGTTCACACCCAGCACACAACAGCAAGGGGACGCAGACGTGGGGATCGACGCAACAACAAATCTGGACGCTAACAGTAGCATGCAACCTCCTGTTGTTGATCCTTCAGCACTTGGTTCTGCTGCCCAACAATTATCCCATGCAATGGACATGCACAACCAGGGAACTAATGCAATCACCTCAATGGTAACCCATTCTATAATTACATTGTTTTTAAATCATTGAGCGATTTTTATCAAATAACATGATGATACCGATGACGAGACTGAGGTTTGGGAACGTTCGAGAAAATGTCTGAAACAAGTCTTTTGTTTTATGATAATTTCTCTCGCAATTG
This sequence comes from Agrilus mali, assembly GCA_029378335.1. NCBI lineage: Eukaryota > Metazoa > Arthropoda > Insecta > Coleoptera > Buprestidae > Agrilus > Agrilus mali. The sequence goes on along the minus strand of CM055655.1, from coordinate 1,601,900 downwards.
CACCAAACTCGCAGATGAACGGCTACAACTGACTAATTATAATTTAAATAAATAATAATCTAAGTAATTATTATTTGTTTCACATCTTCTTGCTGTCATGTTGCAGAGTCCCACTTCAATGGTAGGTCCTCTGAACGCGGCTCAGACGCAATATTTGAGCCATTTTACGCAACAGAGTTCAGAAACTCTCAAGTCCGTGCAATATGGTAATGCTCCGGCGGCAGCAACGGCCGGGCCTCCGCAAGCCCAATACAACTCGGGACAAGTGTTCGTCAACGCGAATGTAGCGGCGCCCACAGCCGGGTCGCAGCCCTACGCCGGTGCGCCCCAAAGTTATGGCAGTGCGCCTGCACAGAACTCTTACGGTGGTGCAGCTTACTATAGAGGCACGGGCGCCGATCACACGGGACAGGCGCAACAAACAACCACCAGGACGAAGACGCAGAGGGCACGGGTACCTCCTCCGTCCAAGGTTTTTTTTTTTCAAAAAAAGTGTTTTTTAATAAAATCACTATAATGTTGTTTTTAGATACCTTCAAGTGCGGTAGAGATGCCTGGAGATCTGAATAGCAGCATTGGGTTTTTGGACGTGCAATTTGGGGCGATGGATTTCATGTCGGACGGTAATTCGTTCGATGGCGAAAAGTATGCGTCGCAAAACGAGTCGACCAATAATGCTAATGCAAACGCGAACCTTGACTTAAGTCAAACGGGACAAAACGCGTCCACGATTGACGCGTATTCGACCACAAAACAGGGCAACCAAGGCAGTATTACTTCAGCACTTTCGCAAAATGTAAGTTAATTTCTTTATTATCTTCTTGCAAAATCGTGCACTTTGTTCTTTATTTACTTTTACTATCAGCAAGCCAAATATACGAAGGTAAAAGCTTAATCGACCATAGAGGGATTTTGTTACATTTTTATTGGTAAGGTTTGTGCTGACTTTGCTGATGCCTTATATGGGTTGTCCTCGTCCTTTTCAAATTGTGAAATTCATGTATAATTTGAATCTAAAATAAAGTAAAAGGTGCGGTAGGTACATCAATATATGTATTATATATAAAAAGACAGGGATTTTTTTTGTGAATCTTCATTTTTCTATATGACCACCTACTTCCACCCCACTCGGGGTGTTAATGGTATTTTTTTAACATTTTTTTTTTGACTCAGGAATACCCTGTAGAAGTCCATGGTTATTATAGAATTTTATATGGTTGACCAAACTTTTACCTTCAGTATTTATCTTTAATAACTAAAAAGAGGGTGTTATGTTACTACTAGCCTTTTATGTTTTTTGTTGCACTAAAGCACTATTGTTTAACATGACTAACTTGAGTTAAAAATAAGAACAAAACCTAAAGAGTAAGTGCGGTTGGTTATTTTTCAATACAAATTTTGTTAATACGCGCATACATCGCGTTTTTTTGGAATGTAAACGTAATTCTAACTGTAGTTGATCTGTTGTTTATTCGTGTGCGAATTGAGTGTTGTATTTGTTAGCTTTCGAACACGGACGCAATGCCGCAGCAAACTAGCGAACATCTGACGAACACATATAACACGGTGTCGAGGAGTTCGGCGCCGGTGACGAACGCGGCGGCTGTGGCGGGTGGCGTCGTGGCGCCCTCGTCCGCATCCACCATGGACATTAACAAGCAACCTTCCGACACGCATTCGTATGCCCCTTCGTCTACGTACAATTCGTATCAGACAAAGACTTCGACTTCGTATCAGGCGCAAAACTACAACTCGTCTAGTTACAATGCCGCACAGGTGAGTTTATGTAGCGTCGCGACGGGCGTCGTACCGTTCAATCTTATCTTAAGTGGGGTGGCAGGCAAGCAGGAGATGATCGATTGATTATATTATTGATGGATTATTTAGTGATGTAGTCTTCGTAAGAACATTCATTTATGTACTGGATACTACAAATTATTAATGGATACTATTGATAATTTTGCTAATTTTTTGCTTACTTTTTCTAACTGTTTATTAACTTTTCTGTCCAGCAATGCATGTCACCCTTTATAAATATAATAATTTTTCTTGTATGACATTCATTTATTTATTTGATCTAAATAATGTCGTGTTTTTGAATCCTGTGACGTCTTATGCAAAAAATGATGTTTGGATGAAGACCTATGAAGACTTTTTTGGCGGGACAAAAACTTTGTCTATATCGTTGAGAATAGTCCTTTGAAAATATGAACTGCTCTGATTCAAGTCCTGGCGGTGTCGTTCGTAGATATTTTGTACGTACGAAATACGGTTTCGTTTAATTTCAGACAACGACCAGTTCGTACACGGCCAATCAGGGTAGCAGCAGTTATTCTAGCGGCAGTGCCGGATCCTACAACTCATCCAGTGCTGCGGCTGGGTACCAGAATGCATATTCGTCGAATTCGTACCAGGGGAACTCGGGATCGTCTGGGGGATTCCCGTCGATCAGCCAGGCCAACAATTATCCTGCGCAAGCGGGCACCGCGGCCGCAAGCAATCAAAGCTACCAGCATAACGCTAGCCAGTCAGTTTATGGTTCGAATGCAGGTAAATAAATATGATTATAAAAGAGAACCCATCCCCGTATTGTTTGTTGTTTAAAAATTATTTTTTGCTTTAGGTTTAAATAGCTCTTCCGGTTTTGGTAGCACGTCATCGAGCACTAACCAATACAGTACCTATAATTCTACGAGTAATAAATTAAAGGATTCTTCGTACGACACGAGCAGCACGACGACGCCCAGTTCGGCGACGAACACGAGCAACAACGTCAACACAACAACGACGTCGCTTTCGCTCTCTCAAACAACCACGACTGGAACTAAGACTGCAACCACATTAGGTAAGTGTTTTCTTTACGGTAGGGTTACCATTACCTCTTGACTTATTTTATTTACAGCCAAAAACACAAGTAGCGTTATGTCGAATATTCCACCCGGTGTTGCTGCCCCCGTGATGAGTACGCAGTACATAATGAGCCAGGGAATTCCCTATTTCCAACAACCAATTTATTCGTTCGAAGAGATGCAGTTATTGCAACAAAGGATTCCACACATGGTAAGCTTCAGGATTTTATTTTCTCTTTTTATTTCTTATTTTAGGCACCCCTTTTTATAGCTTTCCCAAAGTATTATTTCTGTTTAGGGCGTTTTCTCCATTTTTGTTTTTTAATTTTCCTTCTCTAGACGACTGGTTATTATGACATGAGTTATCAGACTCCCACGACGTTGGCGGCGGTCCGTGATGGCGCCCTAGCAAACGTGGCCTATTCGATCTCGGATGGTCGGTTCACTCGTGGCGACAACACCTCCCCGGTTCCATCTACGCTTTCCCAACAAACCAACACGCTCACGCAAGGACACCAGCAAGCACAACCGATGCTTGCCCAGACTGCAGGGCCAGCGCCCTTTTTCTACACCGCGGCAGCATACAATCCCATGCAACCCACCTACCAGTTTGGAGCTGTTTACCCTGTAGGTTAAAACAATTACTCTAAAAATCAAATTTGGTTTGTTTTTTATTTAATTTTTTTAGCAACTGCCAACAGTCACAAATGCTCACGGATCGAACAGCACGAGCCAGTATCCAAAACCTGCGACGTACGGTTCTGGATACGGGTCGGGCTATGACACCCTGTCTCAGTCACAGGACTACGGTAAAGGGGGATACATGAGCAACACGCAGGGCCAGAATAAGGGCGCAACTGCCAATTCGTCATCCACCGGATCAACCGGAAACGATCTCACGGCTGTGTATGGAAAATCTCATACTGCTTTGGGCAAAGTCAATGTAAGTGTTTTTCTTTTAGTATTTCTCAAATTTATTTCCCTTACGTTGATTGTTTTTGTTGCAGTCGTATGAAAAGCAGGGTTTTCATTCGGGAACGCCTCCTCCGTTTACTGGACCCCTCCATGGTAGTCAGAACGCGGGGTTGGCGCCCAGTGGAACAGGCTACGGGCCCCAAATGTATATCCCCACAATAGCTCCACATCAACAGCACCATTCAACCCAATTGATGCATCAGCCTTTACATCAGGTATGCGATGTATATTAAGCTAGTTTTTAGTTTACGATCCTTTAAGTACGTCGTGCTTCTCTTCTCTTAAAAAAGGACTAAGAAGTATCGTAAGAAATCATAAAACAAAGGAAATAATTCAAATGTATCACAATTTTTGATCATCTACTATTTCTTGTACTTTTCTGTTTTGTGTTCATTTTAATTGAAGTCTTTTTTCTGATGGTATTAAAAAATTGTGTCTTGTTGGTATCTATTGGGCATCAACATTTCAAAAAATTGGTAACTACATATTTTGCTTCCCAAAGGCATTCAAGTGTCTCAAATTAATTTCTTAATCAATGTTAAGTTGTAATAAATGAAGTTGCACGTTATTTTTTAACTGTTACACAGTTTACATAATTTTTTTGGCACTGTTGAAAAGATGATTTATTGTCGTTGTTTAAGCGATGTCTTGCGTTATGGATATACCAATGCCACTTCAGCATGTTTTGTTTCCCTTTTTAGTTATTTAGATTTTCTTTTGCTTGTAGATTGAAGTACGGCACCAAAACCGGCGTATGGTAAGTCACCCACCCGCCGATTAAAACCGTGCTTCTGCCTCTTGCTTTTTTCATTTATTATACTTATGCCTCTTGTTTGTCGTTATCTTTGTTGTTGTTCTTGTCGACGTAATGGTGGTGTTTTATCTTTCTTTATAACATACTTGTCCTGTTCATATTAAGTGGTTGTCATCGCCTTAACCTCCTGTTGCACACGCTTTTTTTTAAATTTCATTCTGTTAAATCACTCTGCTTTGTTTCTTTTCACTTTTAGTGACTACCACACAACGAACAATATCTATCTTGAAAGAAAATTAAGCACTCTTTCCTTATATAAAATTCGAAGCTTTAAAGCCAATACGATAGGCAACCCATTAAACACGTTAAGGCATAGAAAACATTAAGGCAATGCGAGAAAAGCAAGTTTTTGTGAAGTATATACGTTTGGGGTGTTAGGTGGTGTACCAATAAGTGGTTATAATTTTTATATAATATATAATACATAAATAATGGCAAATCTTGTTCCAACTGTAAGACGAGTTATCGGAACTTTCTTGGTACCTTGGTACCTTTTCATAAGTAAGCATCCGGTTAAATAATTTCACGTTTTATTTCACAAATTAATATTCAACACAGTTCGATTTCAGATAATTCTGTTCACACGTATCTAGTATAAATTATGTTCTAGGTTCTAATATGTGTATAAATTTCTAGTAAATACCAGTTATCATTATTCAGGGATTGATTAGTCGGCGAGTAGTTTCTCATACATGTGTTTTTTTATGAAATCTAATATCAATTGTAATAAAAACCATACTTAATAAGACTTTAAACTGTATAATTTAATATTATTTCGCCTTATTAGAGAATCATCAAATGTTTGATTTTAACAAACTTTATTCATTTTAATTTACCTGAATCGCGTAATGATAGAAATTATACATATAAATGTTTGCTAATATTATTATTACTTCAGTAGAGTGTATATTAGTGAAGATCAAAAGTTATTTCTATTTATAATCGCCTTATTATTCCGTTGCTCAAAACTTCTTGAAAAGGAACTGCCTTAACGGTATACCGCCTTGGCTTCACTTAGTTTCACGGTAACTGCGGCTTATGCTCAATCTATACATATAATAGTCACGTTACTGTGATTCGTATTATATATGTAGATATTCCATTTGAACAGTATAAGTAGGTTTATACTTACTAATATACAGGATGTAAAATTTACAGCTGGTCATTATTTTGCAAAATTATCGGGGTATTAAGTACCTTTTTAGTTTTTGTAGGAATTCATTAAATAGTTTAGAATGCAATTACATAATATTGTCGTGAGTGTTGGGTAAATGTTGAAATTTTTTTTGCAGGACTCTAGTAACAGTGGTGGCCAACGTTCGCAGGCTGCGAATCAGGGAAAGTCTGGGAATAAGCAGTACCCCACGTCCTACTGGAATCAGGCATAAAAAGCACTACATTCAGTTTTATTATTACCCCTGTTTTTCTCCCTCGTCGGTTTTTTGCTTTTTTCCACCAAATCACACCACTTCTGTAACCATAGCCGCAGCCGCATCCTTTAATATTATTATATAATTATATTTAAAAGTAACATTTGTGACCCAAGCAGCATATGGCTTTAGAAAGACGGTGACTTGATTTCGAGACATCTCTTTGCATTTAGTTTCTAGCCGCCAACAGACGGCATATTAATAATTATTACTACTACTACGATTAATAAATTATTACTTTGTACACATACACCGAGTTTATTATTAATAATTTATTATTATTGGCAGTCTGGTGTATTTTATTGTCTACTTTACTTTTTTATTATCTTAATTGCATGCTATATTTGTCGTGCGATGGTGATGATGATGCTAATTTGTGGTGACAATGATGTAGTCTTTCTTATACAAGACGAACTGCCACCTCTCGTATTATTGTACATTGGCTTTTACACATTACTTGCCAGTTCTTCTTGTATATGGTTAAAGTCGATAAAAATGTTAATACCGATCGGTTTTGCAAGTTTTTTCTTTCGAAACTTCACCTTCACATGCAAGTGTTTTTAGTAGGAGGTTAGTTATTAATTAACTGATTACATATACTTCACGCTTTCTATTCTATTATTTCTTAAACAATTCGATGGTTGATAAACGACAGTTTTAAAAATAAATGTCAATTTGCAGCCCTTTTCGAGATAATTATATAATAGTACATACAAACATAATTGTTAAATTTTAGCGAACAAAAAATGATGATATGAAACTGTAAATATCGCTTTGGGGTTTTTTCTTCGTTTTGTTTTTTTTGATAAATGAACACTTCTTGTGTAGCTGCTAGACGATTGCTGCATTAGGAACATAAAACAATATGAAACTGATATACATATATAAATACATAATATATATTATATATATTGGTATTCTGTAGTAGGTAAACTGACTTACCTAAAATTATTACTTTAGGGGTCAAATGGTGACTGAGCAGAGGTTTTTCTTTTCATTCGATACGACAGCACGTAAGACGACGCGTTAAGAATCGCTGTGTTGTTATATATTTTCGTTTTTCTTTTTTATTTTGCGATTGATCTTTAAATAGCTATAGCTGTAACAACTACAGACGTGGTGAATTAAAAAATCACTAGGAAATTTTGGGGTATTGTGCACTGACTTATAAATCTATTAATAAAAGTATGTGTATGTTACTAATACATCGTTTAAATAATATGGGTTTATGTCAATAAGTGAAGAAATAATGATTTAAAAAAACAGAGATAGACAAGTTTGGAGTCGTTACAGATTCCATAAAAACGCGCTGTAAAATTCTAATAAAAAGAACGAAGTAGAATGAATGTATTTGTATAAAATTTTAGTGATAAATGATCTTTACTATTTACTGTTTATTTGCATGAAGATTATTTTACTTGTAGATAAAAAGTTATTGATGAGGATAAGAAACCTTCGACAACAATGTCTTAAATGTTTTTAAAAAATGTTATTACTGTACAATATGCATTCACGTCTGTATTATCTGTAAATGTTAATTAAGAAAGAAAAGGTCATCGCGTGTTAGATCTTAATTTAACTACGATTTGCAAATCCTTAGTTTATTTACGAGAAGTATATTTGTGTACCTAAGCTATGTATAAAAAATAATCACTTTTATGTAGAGTATAAATGTGTAGTTCTGTTTTGTATTTGAAGTTAGCTATTATTACTTATGAAAAAAATTAAAGGACAATTCTTTTAATTGAACGCGCTGTTTGTTGCGTTATGTACTGCATTAGTCCCCTCTTCCCGTATTTTGTATTTACTTTATAAATGTAGACGCTAAGTAATTATTATAAACAAAAAAAAAACATTTAAGAAAACGGTAAGAAAATAAATTTAATTTGCTGGTACTTTAAGACAATGTTGTTTTTATTATTTGTAAAATTTATCGTTTTATTTAAATTAACCAATGAAAAGATAATAAACCCTTTTCCAGTTCTCATGAGGTCTTTCATTTTTATTTTATAATATCTTTAATTAAAATAAAGTTCAACAAAGGGATATGAGACGTGTAAAAAGGCATTTTTATTAACATTTTTACAAAAAAATCTTCACACATTTATTATTAATTAAATTTGCTAAATAAAGACTGGCGAATTTGTAAATCCTCCACGTACCGACGACAAAATTAACCCTGCTTCCGTAAAAAATTGCTAAACCACACAATTTCAGGGGTAGGTAAGAGAATTAGGGACAGGCAGACGAACAAACGAAAAAGAAGAAATGATGATAAATACAAATAGGAGACGTTCGCGTTTGATTCTCTTGAGAAACCGATAAGACACAAAAGAAACTGTATCCTTAACACATCTACGTATACGACATTATGTAATGCATTTAAGAAGAGACAAAGTGATGCACATGAAAGGAAATAAAACAAATTAAAAAAAATCGAAATGAATGGTCCGCGATATGGGTTGGTTTCATATTTATCTCTGTTTTTAATTAATTAAGTAATTAAATAATTGTAATGATGAAACATTGTTTTAACCATATGCACATTTTCGAGTTGCTAAACCTTCTCAGCGATGGCGAGGAGCTCTTCTACGGCGGACATCAGCAGCTTGACGTCGTTTTGGATGTTGTTGGACTTTTGTTCATCTCCACTGCTAATTTCCTCGCTGTTTTGTATCTCGGAATCGTCGCCACTCTTGTCTAGTTGACGCCGTTCCTTTTTTGAATCACTTTTGACTAGACTACTGCTATCCTCTGGGTCCTTAGAACATCCCGGTTTCACCAGGTCCTCTTTCTGTTTCACCTCTTCACTTTGAAGGGTCGTTTCCGATTTTTCTTCCGTGTTACTGTTACTCGAATCTAAAAATACACGACCAACAAAAAAAAATCTAAACAAAACGTTAAATATTTTACTAACTCTGCGCATCGAATTCTTTTAATACTTCTTCGACCCTGCTTTTGAGTTGTTGAAGTGTGGTCTTGAGTAACGGGGGTGGCACAGCCTCGGGACTGTTGTACACGAGCACAAGGGCCCTCAGGTCCCCGGCCAGTCGTCTTGCCATCTTTTTAACATCAATCGAATCGACTTGTTCGTTTAAGGTAACCACCGTGTTGTCGATCATTGTAAGGGTTTGTTCGGTCAAAACTCGATCTGAAACCTAAACAAAATATTAAGTACTTACATACACAATTACATTACGTGTATTATTTTATTTACTTTCGGAAAGAAGGTGGTGAGAAATTCGTAGATTATGTCATTGGTGAGGGCCAGACGTTCGTCCAGGAGCACTGCGTCCACATAATCCACAAAATAGGTGCACGAAGTCAACATCGTTATATATTTTCTGTCCACGTGCTGAAAAATACACAATTAATGTTTCCAATATCAGTTTCGAAGTTGTTATTATTTACCTGCACCCTTAAGACGTCCAGCCAAAATTTGGGGAAGTAAATGGAGTGTAAAGGGACCGCTTCAAAACCTACCATCGCACTCAGAGTTATCATCACTTCAGAAAGGGATTCTGAATTTACTGCTAATCGACAAAGCATGTCGATAAATTCGTGATATGGGGTGTAAAATTTGTCTAATGCTTCGTCATATTCGGGATCGACGCCCTACAAAATTAATTATTATGTATCAAAATATTATAGTATTACAAATATTTACTTACGTGATTACATTCAAGTTGATTATGTGGAACTGTCATTTGTACCATCGGTCTCAAAGGTCTGCCAGTTCCTTTACCCGCAGAGGGTGGTAGAGGATGTCCTCTTCGAGGAAAATATGGCCCCAGGGGTACAGCATCATGGTTGTCATGGAACGCAGAGTGACAATGAGACAAAAGGGGAACCGAAATTTGCATAACCTCTCCCGGCATTATTAATACGAACTCTTTTAAAATCTCTGCAAAATAAAAAAAAATAAAAACATTTGTTTTGCAAAAAAAAAATAATTTATGTGTATTTCTCTCACCTATACACAGCAATCGCATCTCTGGAGGATTGTAAGTGTTCAAAAGAGTAGCAAGTTTTCGAAGAACCTCAAGCCAATCCTTGCAATTAAGCAGAATGCTTCTAGCATCCTTGGGTTCCCTATATATCCTTAAACAACGGACCAAATCGAGCAGGATGGACAGGATCTCCGTCAGATCTCCAGATACGTGACATGTTGTCGCTTCGTGCAACATCACATGTAAGTTTTGGAATGCCTACAAAATCAAATGTAATTTAAATAAAAGTTGCAGTTTATTTAGTTTTAAAATTTATTCAATTACCTCGAAAACTATTTGAAGACCACTGTTATAAACTATATATAATCTATCGTCGTTGGATTCTATTAATATCCTAAATGCAGATATAAGAGTTGCCCAACTCGTTCTACCGTCTAAACACTGAGAACATATGAATACATTTAATAAATAGAAATTAAAAATTGATATTAACATTGATGACAAGTTTATATACATATATAATAATAAATTAATTTATATGTTACCTGTAAATAAGCTGTAAGAGTCGACCTTCTAAAGGAGCAAATTTCTCGCTGCTCAGCTTCTGTTGCGTCCGGATATTTGGCAACGAAAAGTTGCATCAATTTAAACAATTCCTCGACAGCCTATTTTTTATATATAAAAAAACAATTTAAATTAAAAATATAATACATTTTAAAAATTACTTACAATGGGATACTGCGTGGGGTGTGGTGTGATGTTTTTAAAGGCCCACTGAAGATTCTGGTGCTGCGCGAGATGTCTCGTGAAATTCTTCGACTGCTGACACATCATCCTTAAGAGGCCGTAATAAGCTGGTAACATTGCTCTGTTGTACATTACGATTTCTTGGTCGTCGTGGTCTGCCCTAAAACAAGAATACAAAAAATCGCATTACATTTAGAAAAAAAATAACTACACTCAATTCCAAAAAAGTGACGCACCTAATTTTGCTTGCAATGGACAGTTATTTGTGTGATTAGTAGGTAATTGCCTTGCCTTTCAAAAAAATAAAATAAACGGGGTGGAAACGAAAGCTTCCTAGATGGTAGTGTAAAAACTCCAACAATATTTTTTTTCTTAATTTTTGACTCACCCTATGTATTAGTGAAGTAATGGTATAAAAAGTGCGTACAGTCTATATCAAAGACACCCAGGAACGTCACTAAGTGTATTTAATTTAATACTTACAATATGTAATTAAATGCAATATTTTTGGTGACGTGGGCGTTCTGAAGCATAAGCTGGACGTTCTCAGGACAATCAGTGCAAACATGATTCCAGAAGGCGAGCAGGGCCTGTTTATTATGATGTGCAGGTATCGAAGGCTCGGATAGTTTGGGATGAAACAGGTGCCACAACTGCATAAAATACTGACCAAACTGAAACAACAATTGCAATAAGTTATCCAATAGGCCTTATTAATAGTGTTACTGTATTTACCATCAGTTTCTCTGTCCTCGAAATACAACAGTACATCAAAAGGGCAAAGTATGCGGTAAGTTTCATGGTGCCATGCTGCTGTATGTCGGTGTAATGTTTCGCCGAGGCTAAGAGCCTCAGTAGCTCTGTGTATATTTTGTGAAGAACAGATTGAGCTTCTGCAGACAACTGAGGTTCACGGTGTAATCGATGGGTGGCCCTAAAACCTTGGCGGAACTGTGTACTAGGAACCAGAGATACTAATAAATATCCAGCAGCTAAAAAAAATCAATTAAAAACGATGAAAACCTTATTTAATTCGTTTTATTTACCATTTCTGACTCGTTGGTTTCCGTGGGCGATCAAAAAGTGTTCGAGCCACGAGTTCATCGAATTAAGGACCCATTGGTGCACCAGGCGACTGCGGGTCACTTGAAGGGCGAGCCAGTCGAGAGCCGAATAAGGACAACATTCCGCTGCCTCCCAGACCCTTTGCAACACCAACTGCGTAAAACAAGGCTGACCCGGTTGATTATTTGCGGAACTTTGGGAATTACTTTCCGTTAACAACGTTAGTATTTTGAAGAATGGCTGGCAAGACTGCAAAAAACGAAAAGTCACTGAATTCTTAAAATTTAATAAACATGATGGGAGATGTGTTACCTCTGAATGTCGGCTGATGGCTTGAGATATCATGCTAATAATCTGGGTTGCGAGCCTCTCGTTTCCTTTGCAAAGAGAGTGAATGAGGTTGCGGGTCTGTTGTAAATTTATGTTGTCTTTGATTTGTTGATACAAGAACGGAAAACCCTTGAAAAATAAATTCTTTAGAAAACAAATTAAAATTAAAATAATTATTTAACTTACTTTTCCCCCAGCTACAGCGTTTTGGTCTTTTGCACTCAATTTTAAGTGTCCCGACGCGTCCCTGCTCTTCTCAACAAGGGAAGCTATCAGAGTGATCATTTTATCTAAAGAAGCTGGTTTATATTTATCTGTGGGCAAAGCAACTACTTCTTCCTCTTCCTCGCCCTCACTTACGTCCACCTAGAATAAATAATAAATAAGATTTTGTATCATTGGTTATTCAGTATTCTTACAAAATCGTTTGCTTTTTGTCCAAGATAAAATTGGACCATTGTGTTTACAGCACCAACGGTTAATAAAAATTTAGACTCTTCCTCTCCCATCCGGCTAAATTCGTACAGAAAACCGAAAAATTCCGTTAGGTGTTTTAAATGAGCCTTTGCACCGTGTTCCATCTAAATAACAAAATATACAATTATGTATTTTTTTAATATAATTATAAATCCATTAGCTTACAAGGGACAGAAGAGTTTTCACAAACTTAGTAACACAGGAAACATTTCCAATTTTTTGGGGTTTTATTTTTAATAAGCCTTCGTCACTTATTTCATCGTTATTTCCCCCGCTATCATCCTCGTCATCTACTGCCAAATACAAGCTGGAATGCAAAGGCCTACAAAAGAAAAATATCAATAAAGGAAGCAATTCAACAATAAAAATGGTACGCCTTACTTCAGTCTTTGAATAACGTGGATACACAGCCTCTGGAACATTTGCCTCACCATTTGATTGGGGCATTTTAAAAGAACCTGAACAGGCCACCAAGTGTCTTGTGCCATGTGTTCCAAAAACCATACACATGCCTCTTGACATGCATTGAACTGCTTGGTGACCAGTTCAACCCACTGAACCATCGTTGGCTGTTAAAATATATTAGTTACTGAATAGATAGATAAATTTTGAAAGTATTTACCTTTTCCTTGGCGTGAATGAATGTCTCTATAAAGAACGACATGGACAGTTGGGCTGCTTTCCGAGTTATATCGGGTTGTATGGGCAAAATTGTTTGGGGAATGTAACCACATATTTGCCACATAAAGCTGAAAATAGAAATTTTATTTAATACTTCAAATAAATATTTAACTTCAAAATAAAACTCACTTAAAATAGGTATGTTCAAAGATGTTTTTGTCCTGTATGAAATGCATATTATCCTGCCATATCCAATCAGCCAGTTCCTTGCTCAATTCAAATGTGGTGGTACTTGAAGATGAACAGGACGAGATGGTGCTCTCATCAGGTTCAAACGCGGTTGAAGGGCATTCCACACCCTCAGGACTTCCGCTCACATTTATAGGACACCGTTCATAAAAAAGCATGTACGCACTGTTCGTTTTTTCGAAGCTAAAGTCCATAAACTTATCTGTTACACTATCGTAGGTTTTGCTCTACAATAATAATTATTTATACTATATTAAGTATAATGAAAAAATTCTTACAGTCATTTCTCCTCCAAAACATTCTGCTGCTATTTGATTAGGGTCAAAAGGTTTCACCTCGGCGTCATTGAATAAGAACCATTTGTCCCTAGAACCTCCTGTTCTATCTTTGATGAAGCTGTAATAGTGGCCCCCGTCTGCAGTACCCGTATGTACTGTTACGCCTATAAGGTCGTATTCGTATTGTTCCACTTCATCAAAGTCACCACTTTTCTCTTTCTCTTCTAAAATTTTTTTACAATAAATCAGTTAAAAAAGCAATTTTTTGAGGGGTCTAGTTCTCTTTACTAAATAATTAGGCATAATTATATTGATGATTCTCTAATAAGACGAAATAATATCAAATTATACAGTTTAAAGTCTTATTAAGTATAGTTTTTATTATAATTGATAGATTATACTATATACGTGTCAACAGAATTATCTGAAATCGAATTGTTGAATATTTATTTGTGAAATAAAATTTGAAATGATTTAACTGAATGCTTACTTATGAAAAGATATTAGGAAACCAAGAATGTTCTGATCTCATCTTATAGGTGCAACAAGATTTGCCATTATTGAATTATTACATATTATATAAAAACTGTAACCGCTATTAAATTTACTTATTGACATTGGTACACCACCTAACACCCCAAACACAACTCTCACACTTTAATTACGGCATGTAAACGTAAATATTTCACAAAAACTTGCTTTTCTCGCACTGCCTTAATGGTGTGTAATGAATTGTCTACAGTATTAGCTTTATTTCGTTACGCAGACACAGTCCAGTTTATATATACATATTTATAGGGACAGGAATCTTTTGGTGAATCCTCACTTTTCTATATGACCACCTACATCCACCCATTCGCGGAGGTAATGGTAAATAGCCCTTAGCCTCTCCTCGATAATAAGAGAGTTTGATCTCGGTGGGTGGACGTGAGTGGGCGTGGGTAGCACAAAAGTGTGATAAGATACATCTACCTTTGTCTAACATACTATTTTTTCACAAATGAAGTCGAAAATGTTTTAAGTGGTTTTTAGTGAACTAAAGAGTGACAGTAATGTCCTAAAATTCGCTAGAATGTCCCACATATTTCAAGAATGTTCCAGAATATTCAAGAATGTTTTGAATCATTACAGGTTGTTCTGAAATGTTTGCCGAACATTACAGCTAGCTAATATAATTTATTATTCGACTAAATATGGTATTTTAATCTCACCTTGATACTGTTGAGGCATAAGTTGCTTTTCAACATATCCCCCCATGTTCAGTCTTAATGGAAATGAAAAATGGGTATTGACTTTTTCTTTTAACATCGTTAACATATTAAAAGTGTATCTCATTGTGTTAAAGCACAATATCTGAGGGAGTTTTTTAAAACAAGCTCTAAAATAATTAAAAAAAATTAGATTGGAAAAGTTATTAAGAAGATGTAAAATTATTGACCTTTTTTCAGCTCTAACTTTTTTGCCACATTGTGAACACGTGTACATGTTATCGCCCTCAAGAGTGTCCTTAACAGTAACTTCGTCCAAAGACTCGTATAAATTTCGCATGTCCGCCACCTGACAACGAACAGTGTAAAATTCTTCAAGGGTTCGACTAACGTGATTGCAGTCCTGAAAATAAAACGTTTTTTTTTGCAAATTTATGTAAAAACAAATTTTACTTACCAATGACACGACGTTGTTGCTTATGACGCCACAAAAAAGGGTTTTTATAACTTTCTTTAAAGTAGGTGTCATTTCCTCCAATTTACTCACGAGATCTATAAAGAACTCGGCCATGTCTTTCTGTTCGGCAGTGTTCAAGGGCTGATGATCCATCGTATACACTTTACAGAAACTCCGAGGATTATAAGCTTTCCTTTCACTTTCCTAAAAATATAATGGTGTCTAAATTTAAAGTTAAATACTTAAAAGTTTACCTACCAATAAATAGGCAAACATTCTTTGCAGTTCCCTCAGGGTTGATTCGTGTTTAGAATGTTCCACGTTTGCTGAAAGGATTGACGATCTTGCTTGGGGCATCATGTACAAGTGCTGCATGCAGGACGCCATATAACAGGTGGCCCCAAGGTTTGTAAGCCCAACGTAACCACATTCTGATCTGCCATCGTCATGGGGCCAATAGTCCCAAGGGTATGGAGAATTTGGACCTGAAATTTATGTTTTATATAATCAGAATAATTTAAGAAAGAGACAAAGAAATTTACCTGGTTGATGTTGCTGAAGAAGTTTTTCGTGTAAGATGGCGTAATTTTCTGGCGACCCTTTAACTAATTCTACGAGTAGATCAAATGCAGCCGTTCGAGATCTTACGGACTTACATTTAGGAACGTGACGTTTCTTTGGATTGGGAAGTGCGAAAAGAAAATCAAATATCTGCAGAAAGAACATTGGGCTTTTCTTTGTACAATTTTGAAAATCAAAAATTACCTCAGATATCAATTCTTGACCTTGTTTACTGGCCTGGAAAGGCAACCTATGTTTCAAAAGATTTGTGAGTAGGTTTAGTAATCCTATGAGACCGTCATCGTCGACGGTCCTGTGCCTCGTTTCCAGGTATTCCCGGGCTAATACTGATTCGGCCACTTTTACAGTTAAATTATTTACATCTATCACACAATTCTGAGGTTCCTCTATACTCTCTAAAAAATAATCTCTATTAATCTTTTTCATATTGACAAACAACAACAGTAAACATATCGCATACCTTTGACGATGTCGTCTGGTAAACTGTCAACTAATCGGGAAATCAACCAAAAATAATCTCTGCATGCTGGCCCGTAAGGCTCTTTGCCTTCTTCTGGTGCTTGTATACCCTAAACGAAATTAACGTGTAGTACACAATAATTATGTAGTATAAAAAAAAAAAAACAAATTGAATGGCCACTCACATCTAACTTTTGTGGACGCATACTCTCCGCTATGGATAAATAATTAAGCAACTGGGCCAGAATAGGGGCTGTTATACTGTTGTCAGGTGCGTCGATTCGAGCTGATACACCCAAGCACAGCCTGTAGAGGGCCGAGCACACTTCTCTTCGTACAGAAGGCTCTGGATCTTCTAACACCTTAACATCAAGTTACACAACGTTAAGTAATAATCCATCCAAAAGGCTTCAGGACGAACATTTAATAATGTAAAAATGTTACTTACGAGTCTTTGTAACCATACAGAAAAACTTGGAGTTTCAAAGAGAGCCTGCTTTGCCTGTTCACTGCAGTGTAGCCACGACACCAACAAGGACATTGCGTAATGAACCACCTTAAGTCATAATTAAAAATCGTAAAACAAATAAATTTAATAAAAGAGATATTTTTTTACTTGAGCTCTTCCCCAGAATCCAGTTTTGTAATAGTTGGGATCCCTCGGCATGGACGCCTCTTGTAATATACTGGTAAGCCTTTGCATCGTACTTTTCACTTCTATCATCGACAACAAACACTGAAAAAAAATTTAAGAAATAAATATAGAAAATGATAGTATTAAAAAATAGCTGGTACCTCATTAAGACTAGGAATAATTATTTTTTCGTTCCTTGAAGGCCTGTTATCTGCAGGAGTACTCTCGACCCCTAAGTGGCATAGCAATTTTAACAGAGACGCCAAACAGTCTTGGTGCCACTCGCCACCGTTATCTCCGGACTTTTGTAACACTCCTACAATTATTTAAGACAATAAAAACGAAACTTTTTATACACGTAATTTCTTAAATATTTTGATGTTACCTGACATAAAAATGTCGAACAAATGCCTAAGTCCACCTTGTTGAATAAATACATTGCTCCAAGGCTCTTTGCCATCCTCTTGACTTTTAGTGCTCGTCTTGACACTCAACGATTCCACAATATACAGTGAATACATCAATTTCTGGGGACTGGATGGGTCAAGTAGTTCGGCAAGTGGTGTGTCCAGGTTCTGAAAACCTCTTAGGAGGGTTGGATTCGTCGGTAACAGACTCAAAATGTCCCACACCCTTCTGCTAAGAACCTGCGCTTTTGTATGGGGCATTTTATTCTGAAACAATACGATCAAATAAAAAATATCGTTTATACAGTTTTTATCAATAAAACGATATTGTGATATAGATTTTAACTTACTCCGCCCTTAACTGTTGTCTTCATTTTACTAAGAGTGTGCATTAAGCCAAATAACTGTTCGAAATAATTAGGCCTAAGCAGAAGGAGGGTAGGAATTGATTCTCTGGGGGGAGGCGGTTGGAGGGAGGGCGAGTCTGCGCATTCTCTTTTCTTTAAACCACGAGCAGCACCAACTGATATGTACACCATCTGAAATTAATAAGATATTTGCTTTAACGATTAACTAATGAGCTAATTGACATATTACACAAAAAAAAATACGTTTCTTACCTGATTATCTTTGAAGCCCATTTCTGCCAGAGTTTTTTCATCAGATTCGGTGGTAAGCTCCTGTCCTTGTGTAATGATACGTATTGGACCTTCTTGTAAAGCCGGAGAGCTTCTTTGATTATCTGACTCGGCATTCCTAATCTTTAAGTAAAAATATAATAACAATTTTAAATTTTACCATGTCACATTTGTGTACCTCACAAAGCTTCTCCCACCAGGTAACCACTTCAGCCCTTAGGTCAGCCACATAATCCGAACTTAGTAAGTCTAAAACGGACCTTTCTGACATCACAGCCGGTTGTACCATCAATCTTATAAGGGTGGAAGAACGGTCTCCCAGAGCGGCGTGGCTACCCACCCCTTTTCCCTCTAAAGCCCACCGTCGCAAATGAAAAGCGTACCTTAAAAAAATGTATATTGCAACAATGACTAAAGTTAACGAACCCTTAAGTTTATTTATCCTTTATTTACCTGCGCCTAAACGTTTCCATGTGTGTCTTAAGCAACAAAAGGGCTCTTTGTATGTACAGTAAGGGCGCTTCCTCGGTTCCGGGGGTCGTTGCAGACACTAGGTCATCTGTAGCAGCTGCCAAATGTGACATACACTGCCAAACAAACTGTCCCTCGTGCTGGAGATTCTGCCCCATGTAATATCCATTCAGGTATTGAATAGCAGCCATACTAACATCTAAATAGAAAGAATAAATCTTTTTTTTATTCTACTATATTTATATACTAGGTAATATATTAAAAATTTTATTTTACCGGTGTTGTTGGCTTTGAGGGCAATTTTCCACATGTGGTCCATGCCAACGACGTAACCATCCTGTCCGTTAGTATCCATGTTAGCAGTCGCAACCCTGGCCAAATTGCACAACTGCTGGAATAGATTCAAACAAGTCATGCTGAAACTCTCTGGAGGCAAACTTGGCAGGTGGTGAAGGTAGAGGCGTTTGAGGGCTTCTAATCCAAGTGCATGGAGTTCAGTACTCTTCGCTTGAGACAGCAACCAGCTGAAGAGCTCGTCTGAACATTCGGGATCGTGTGCCAGACACTCCCACAACGTGTCCACTTGTTCCAGGCTTAATCTAACACGAAAATGGAATGATAAATTAATTAAATGAAAAATATGTACAATCAGATAAAGGGTGAGTCACTAAGGCAAAATCAACATCTTTTATTTGAAATATTTTTCTCAACTTAAAAAAGTACGTGAAATACACATCGATTTCGCCTTAGTAAGTGACTTACCCTGTAACAAAAGCAAAACAAAAAATAACGTTCAAGAAGTTAATTAATCTTTGCTACATATTAAAAACAGTTTCTTTTTTAATAAATAAAAACTAACTAATGAGTAATTGATAATGCTTTACAAAAAAAAAAAGATTGTACATAATAGAATTGGATATAAAAAAACTTACTTAAAGGTTTGAGGCGATCCCAGAGACGAAAAAACAGCAGATAAGAAATGCAGTCGAACCTGAATTTGCATCTGATGAGAATACAACGTGAGTGCTTTGCTAGGGTCTGCAGTGTACACTTTTAAATTATTGAAAAAGTGAGACATCATGTGATGCTGTCGTTCAGCCCAATGAGTGATATGGTGCATGTCTAAGCCCCGAAACTGCTGAAAAGACGTAAGCAACTTCGGCAGAAGACGTAGAGAAACAATGACCGAGCTGAAAATTACAAGTAAAATTTTCTCATTATCTTAAAACAAAAAAAAATGCTTACGTATTGTTGGCCACATTACGAAGACACCCTTCAATAAATTTCATTCTAATTATTCTGTCAGTGTTGTAGCATAAGATGTTGCAGAGGGTCTTTTCGGCTTCCAGGGCTAGGCCTTCGCCCAATTGACTCTAAAATACTTTATTTTAATTTTGTTCAAATAAATGAATATTTAATAACTAATTACAATCTTGTTGTCTTGAAGTAGATCCCATAGTAGAGTGTTACCAGGTAAACAGACGTTTTCTATTTTGAAACAGGCAGAAAGACGCGGGTCTAGTCTTTGCGGAGACTTCTCTGGAGACGACTGATTCGCCAACGAGTCCAAATTCATCTGTGCCTTAAAATATCGACTGTTAACGCGACAAAACGAAAAAAAGACCATAAATAAAACGAAATAAAAAATTTAAATTAACCAAGATAATAAAATATAAGCGCGAGTGGAAATTATTGACTTACATGTTCAGCTAATTGTGCCAGTTCTTCTTCACAGCCGGAATCTTCACCATCAAAATCGGCCATGTTTTTCTCCGATTTAGTGCTCATTCTCGACGAGTAACTACCTTCTCCATCACCTTCTGCCTCTGCCTCTTCACCACTTAAAAGTTCCAAGATACGACTAAATAAAAATAAAAATATATTAAATAATAATTGTTTGAATAAAAAAATTATATGAACTTACTCTGCTGCTGCTCTTGAGTGTATGGCTAAAAAAGTGTTAGGACAAGCTCCTTCGTTCGCTTCAACGGCTGCGGTTTCTTTTCCCAGTTCACTACACGATGAACTTTCTTCCATGTAAAAGGCATGCTTCAGACTTAAAATAAAAATACTTTTTTCTTTAATTTCAATAAGAATACAGAAACTTACTTATCGACCAAATTATTAACCTCACTGGGCAAAATTAGCGTTGCAGCTTCCTTTACTGACACTCTTTTCATTTCTTGGTCACTGTCCCTCTCCTCTTCACTTAATGCAACAACTTCAGGGGGCTGTACGTTCCTTTTATTTACTCTTTTACCCAAAAATTCTGAAAAATTAATATTAGCTTTTGTAAAAGCCCTAGAAATATTTATTACAGTATTTTACCTTTCAATTTTCGATTTCTTGTCCTCCTGAGTATTTTCTTTCGTTTTCTTCCGAATTTTATACCTTCAGAGTCGGCTTCTTCCGGGGAACTACTGGTCGCCAAATCATCCATTGCTTCTGCTGCTGCATTTACATTAATTTTTTTACGTGGAGAACTATAAAACATAAAATCAAAAAATAATTGCTCATTAATCAAATTCATTTCACTTACGCATGCCTCTTTTCTGATGTTACGACCGGTGTTTGTGTCTTTCCCTTTTTCCCTTTCCTTTCTCCTTTTGGAAGTTCTTCTAATTACAAATAATACAATATAATAAAAAAATTATTTTATATTTTATTTATTGACCTTCGATGTCGACGTCGCTGCTGCTTCCTCCAGCATTTTTCCTTTCCGGAGATACCTGTTTTCGAGGGACCTTACAAGGCGTTGGTCCCTCGCTATCAACAGCAACACTGTGTTCTTCCAAATCATCAAGTTCAACACCATCGATGTCTTCACTTTCTGACTTGTGACTCTCTGACTGACCAGAAGTTTCACCCTAAGAAGTCAAAGATGTATTTTATCATACATTTAAAAAAATTAGACTTGATAATGTGCATACACTATTTTCAGTAGAACTTTGACATTTATGGAGTGCAATTCCTGCAGCCGAAGCAGCCAGTCCTATAAGTCCCGCCTCTGCACCAGCCCCACCTTTGGTCCAGATAAATTTAATTAATGCCGATGCCAGAAATAAAGTCTACAAAAGAAAATAATAACATACAAAAGCAGAGGGATTTTTATTGTAAACAAACCTGTTCTGTATGCTCCTTGGGTTCCATTTTAAATAGTAAAGAGTAAAGATGCAATGCAGGGGGTGCAGGTAGATGTTTCACGAGACCTGGTAGTAAATCATGTACAGTTTTTGAGCAGTGTTTTAGTTGAGCTGCGGCCCATATCGTGTCAATATGTTCGCATGTTATACGCCCCTCCATCGCCAAAAAATTAAGTATAATATGACTCTGTTTAATTACCTACAAAAGAAAATAAACACAATTTGTACTTGGGGATAAGTACACTTTCAACTTTAAAGAAAACGAAGGGTCTGTTTGTATATTTTACCTCAACATGTAAATTTGGTCCAAAAATGTGCGATATAATTTTGTTGTTGATAAGCCAGTCGGCCATATGCCTAGGAGCAGACTCGGCCTCGGGCAGAGCTTCACCCACACAGAGCTCTGCCAGAACACCAATTTGATTATTAATTTGTGTTATCCCAGCTAGTCGCATCGTCAATGTGCTTGATGTGAAATATTTAAAAGCTAAATCTAAACCATCAATATCAAAAGCCATGGGAGTGTCCAAAGGATCTTTTATAGCATTCCACATAAAATCTATAAATGACATTGAACAGTGAAAGTTGATTTTAATTCCCTTAATGAATTTTTTTATATTTATTTACCTGCCATGCTTTTTATTGTTGGTGTCCTCAAATCTTGATCTGATAATTTGCACATGTAACGAAGAACAAAGGAACGGAGGGGCACCAACATAGTTACAGTGCTCTTAATGTTCATCCAAAGTTTTAGATTACAAACTGAAATGTATTTTTATTGAAGTATTTTTTCTTTGAGAAGCAAAATTAATAAATATCTTAGTTTTTAAGAGGAACTTTAAATGAAAAAAGTAACTGAAATATTTCATGTTTGTGAAATACATATAACTGAATGTTTGTATGTTCAGTTGAACTTTTATATTTAGACTATGAAAAAAATGTAAGTTATACTTACCAACAGCGATCATAGCGTGGGCAGTAGAAACTGGTAGTTCTTCAGGTGAGAGATAAGAGAAGCAATTGGTCATTGCATGTATTCCTCCAGTTTTACAGAAAAAGCTAACATTTCTCAATAGAAAAATGGGTATTTCAGAATCGTGTAAATCACAAAAAATATTTAAATTTTGCATCTCTTGTTGTGTCAGATCATCTAGTTTTGATTGTATTGTATGTTTAAAAGCCACATACAATGGAAAGTTAAGAATGAATATCTTTGAAACAAGCATTAAAAGCTGATCTATTTCTTGATTTGTGGTAGCATCAGCAACTTTAACTTTATCTTTTTCCCCTGCCACTTTCTCTTTGTTTTTTTCATTATTGTATGTTTCTTTTGCCTTTTCTCCCAATTTCTTTAACTGGCAAACAGCCAAATAAATAATATTTTGAGTGATACAGTTAAATCTCTCCAAGTTCTTTGTATCACGATAACAGCACATACACTGCCTGCAAATGACAACACTTTCTATTAATTAATGCATAAAATAAACTAAGAAAATGCGTACCGTGAAGGCCATGCCTGCACATAAGACAGTACAATTCCAATATCTCTTTTACTTAAGATTTGGTCCTCATTTGTATCTTTGAATGATTCTAGTTCATCTACAAGCAAACATTGAATTAAAATTTACGATAAACGGGGTTGTCAATAGTTTAAAAGTGTTTAATTAAGACAAAACAAAACTTTAAATCTCATCGTTAATTAACGATTTATTTTTGTTTTGCAAACATGTGTTGGTAACGTCACGAATTTTAAACTCGACTCGAGTTCGATTTCAAAAATATATCACTTTGAACGTATGAAACTTACAAGAGAGAAGTAATTGCAAAAAGTCTGAGCATACATCGCACATATTTAAAGCATTCACAACAGATTTATTTAATTATCATTTCTCTTTAACCCTATTCAATACAGACGATTCAGTTTTTTGGATGATTAATGACAAGAGAAACCACCATATTGATGCTCAATGACGTTTACCACCCAAAAACACCAACAGATTTCAAAAGACAAATAGTGGATACTGTGACGGCTATGTACTAATAAAATAAATAAAATATTTTTTTTTATTAATCATTATAAAGTAAATTTATTCACATTATTACATATTCATATATTAATGCAAAAAATTGGTGTGTAATGAAGCTTTTAATCGTTAATTTATAACAAAACAATTATTAAACTAAACAGAATTAATTCCATTATAATTGATAGCTATTTCATTAATATTCTTTTAAGTTTGCCTTAATTCATTATGTGATGAGAAAAATAATTTAATGAAAAGAACGACCTTTTTTTAGAAAAAGAAATATTATTATTTTATTAAATTTATAAATAAATTAACAAATTAACAAACTTTGTCGTAATTCTAAGCACTTTGTATGTTGTGTAAACAAAAGTTTAATGACCTTCACCTAGTTTTGAATAGCGCCAAAATATTATTTAAATATCAATTTCAAATTCAAATGAATTTATACATTTTTAACCGGTAATGAATTAAGTCGGGTTTTAAAAGGCCTGTTTGGGAATTTAATTAGAATAAGTAATGCTAAAAAAAAGTGGCGAGCTTCTTCAGAGGTCCTTCCATCTTCGATGCTGGATGTAGACTGTCTACATCCAGCATCGAAGATGGAAGGACCTCTGAAGAAGCTCGCCACTCGTGCTAGCGAAACGTTAGGAAGAAATTCCAATCGACGACGGCCTTTAAACCCGACGAATATCACCGGTTCATCTTCTGGCCGCGAAAGCCTTTACCGAATTTATACATTATTTATACTTTTAATAGCAAATTGGTAATGGAATTAAGAAAAATATGGTCGTATATATAACAACGGACACTGTTTGAATATTAATATAGAATAAGTAAATGCTACAAAAAAAGTACAAAATTACTTCAAAATAAAGAATTTATTAAACTTACATACTGCAACAAATTATTTTATTAATTTGCACTATTACCTATTAAAGATTGGCTGTAAGTAAATTGAAAAGTTTCTAAAAAATACCATTTTCTTTCATTTTTTCTTATATTTAACTATTTCATGATCATCATCTCCCCATTCCTTGTGGGCTTCTTTACAGCAACGAACACAATAAAGATCTTTGCAATCCAAACATCTCAATTGAGCATCTGCATTACACAAGACACACCAGGGCAATTCAGGCTCATCTTCCTCCAATTTTTCTTCAAACTTTACAATGTCATCTTTTTCCTTTGACTTGGCTCCACTTCTATTTTCCAAAGAAATTTTGGACATTACCTGAAAATAATTATTTAATTAGTAATAACACATTTTACCTATATAATAAATTTGTAGTTCAATTAACATTTTCAGTAATTTTTTCTGCTTCCACTTCCTCATCAGATACTTCATCATCTTCATCATCCAATTTCTGTTTCTCCTTAATAACTTTTTCTCCTTTTAATTTTGCAATTCTTTCTTCTAAGTCTGCTGTAGACTCATGATCCTCTTTAATGTTAATTTCAGAAGCATATTGTTCTAAGAGAGAATCAATTTTCTCCTGATCACTTCTTGAATCTACTGCTTTAGGCTAAAACCTACAGTTTATTAATAAATGTTTTCGAAACACATTTTTTTTTTAAATATACAAACATCATAGACAATTTTGGCTCTTGTTGTTTCTCCCTTAAGATTTTCTAATCTTTGTCTTAACTCATCTTCAGAAGGTAAGACTTTTTGATTATCTTTGGCTTTAAGTTTCTCCAACCTTTCTGCTATTTGTTGATCTGCAGGTGATAATCCTGCCTTAAACTTATTCAATTCCTGGGCATTGTTACTGTCTGGAGCAGTTGCTGCATTTGAACTCTGCAGATTAGCTAATCTTCTAAAGGGAAAGGAAAACTAATTGGGGACATATTAACAATAAAAAGTTTTTACTTTAGAAATATATCAGGAGGTGGTCTATTATTTGTGTTGCTTTTAGCTGCCTGTTGATTGGTTAGTTTTGTGTAACATGCTCCACATATCTTTGCCTCCTTGCCAGTTGCAGGAATCTTGTATTTATGTTTTACACACTTATGGCAGAATGAAATGCCGCAATTTCCACAACCAACCTAAAGGTACATACTTGTTAGAAAATAATTACACGATATAATTAAGAAAAATCACAAACCTCTTTATTAAAGAAACCATATTTTGCATTACAGTGAAGGCACGACATTCTATAATTTTATTATGTACTTTTTAAATTAAACAGCGATTGAATGTTATATATAAATCAATTTTTAGAAAAAAACATTAAAAAAGTGTCTTGTTTAACCTCACTTTGCACTAGAAATATGACAGTGAATAATGTTAATAATATTTAATGAAATACCAGTACGTTACCTAATATTCTCCTAGGTTTCTAATAATTTTTTTCAATTTTATATGTTTTTCTCTTCAATTTTAATATTTATATTTGATACCTAATCTATGATTTGATACATTCTGACACTTATACGCATAATACCCTATATAACTGCAACCATATTAAACACTCTGCATAGTGTGTTGCATAAATAATTCCACATTTTTGACTTAATATTATTATTCAAATATAACCTATAAAACAAGTGTCAATCTTAATTATAATTTATAATTAATGTGTGTATATTAAATATTTTAAAAACACGACGAGGTTTATCATTAGAAAAATAAAATGTGCAATTGAATGACGCTCTTTAACAGTCTATCAATGGAAAAGAGTTAATAAATAAAGGTGCAACACATCCCTGTTTTGTAAGGGTAGAAACTGGTTTTTTGGTATTGTTAGATTTAAGGGAATATGAGTGCATGTTTACACGTCCAAAATCAATATTTTAAGCATCTTTAGCAGGTACATAAAACGATATTGCTTATTAGTTGCTATCTCAAACAGGTAGATGAACCCAGAACTATTATAGCCAATTAATTGGAAGGCCTCAAGACGCTAGGATGACAGGAACATCACAATTTAATAGAAAAGTAAGAGACAGTATTAATTAATTAATCAATTGGTTTATTTATTTTCGATAGATATACTAATTATACAATAATTTACATATAATTACCCAAAGGAGGTATCCAAAAAAGTAAAGAGTAAGGTTCACAAAATTTGAGAGATAGAGCAGTGAAAATCTGGGATTTTATGATAATTTTTGAACATTTAGATAAACTTCCCCATCAGTATTTAATACTAAAGCTTTTACTTGAAGTTTCAGGGGTTGTTTGGTTTTGGAGTTCAGAGAAAAGCTATAATTTCGAAGTAACGAAATAATTGCAATTTTTGACTGTAATAAGCCCAATCTTAATCCTAAAAATCATTATTTGTATTTATTTTTATTTGAAAAAGTGTTTATAAGATAACAAACCTATACAATTTCTTGGACCATCCCCAAAAGGCAACCAAGTACATGAGATCCTATTTCTCTTATTTTCTTCATTGAATCTTTCAGGATCGAATTTTTCTGGTTCGGGATAATATTCGGGATCATGATGTATGCCGTGAACTGGAACAATTACAACAGTTCCTTTCTCAATAACTATGTCTGAATCAGGAATTTTATAATTTTTGGAGCAAACACGTGTAAGAACTGGTAGGACAGGATATTTTCTTGTAGTCTCTAAAAATTATCTCTACTGTGAATAACTACAACTCAACACTACTGCAACTACCTACTTACCACATACGCACATTTCCAAATATTGCATTTTAGATACGGCTTCGTAAGTTACATTTCCGTCAAATTCCTTTAGCACTGTATTTATTTCATCCCTTACCTTGTTCTGTATATCAGAATGAAGGGCTAATTCATACATTAAGAATGTGGAAACGTTTGAAGATGTTTCGAATCCGGCTAAAAAGAAAATGAAAGTTTGCGCAGTCATCTGATCCAATGTAAATTCTCCTTTGGCCTTGTCATTTTTGAGATCTATCAATAGCTGCATAAAATCGTTTCTTTTGATGTTATTGCTTTCTCTGTAATCTACCATTTCTTTGACTAATCTGAAGAAGAATTCGGTGGAGTCTTGGGGCAATTTGACGAATTTTGCACGGAAGAAGAACAATATTTTTGGAACAAATAATTCAAAAAACATCAAGATTTTTCTTGGCAGATTTTTATTAAAAGCTCTCAGGCCATGGTATTTGAATTCTGTTTCCGGATTATTGAAACAGTCGATATTTAATCCAAAAGCAGCTGATCCAATAACATTTATGAAGAATTTATGCAGAATATCTCGTATGTTAACGGGCTCTTTTTCTATTATCGATTTATCTAAACTGGTGGGAATTTCACGACCACAGTTCAGAATAGTGTGAAACATATTTTTCAACTTTCCGGAGGTAAAAGTTGGCGTCAACTTCGCTCGCAAAGATTTCCATTTTTCTCCTCTTATGGAAAACAAATTTGCACTTATGGGTTCTACTTCTTCGTTACAATAAGTTGCACGGTCTGTAAAATACTGGAAATCGGTTATTAATATTTTCTTTATCAAATCGGTATCCACTAGTACGAATACTGGACGAAAAAGAGTGTAAAAGCCGAAATATTTGCACTTCCTTTCCGTTTTAAAATAATGATAAACATCAGAGAACACTAAAAACGATGATTTCTTAAAAAAATCTAAAGTTACGTTACCGAGGGGTATTTTTGGGGGTAACGTTTCTATATTTCTTTTCGACCAATAAGTAAAACAGTATTTGTAATATAAAACTATATATAACAACAAGGAAATAATTACAACTAAAACTGTTTGCAAAAACATTATGTCACTAAATGATATTTCTAATGAAATGATTTTGGGATATATACACACTTTAAAAGCTTATTTTTTTATCTTATCTGTTACTTCAATAATAAAGTTCGTCACACTAGACATTTTTTTTATTTGAGAACATGATTTTCCATTATCCAAAAAATCTTTTTTAATATATAACAACGACACGCTCAAGCTAAGTGTTTTTTAATTATTGTTAATCTCAAATATGTCACAATAGAAATATATTTATTATTTGAGAACAAGTTTTTCATTATTTGAACTATCATTTTTAATATATAACAACGACACGAGCAAGCTAAGTCTTTTTAATTGTTGTTAAACATGTAATGATTAAAACAGACTAAGATAAAGTTGTATATATTTATAATAAAACACAAAAACAAACACTTATACATCATATACATATAATACAAAGTCGACCTTACAATAAAATAATTAGATAACGAATGCGCTATCATTTATACAGGTAAATTAATTAATTAAAGGCAGAACAGAATATTGCAATCAATTGAAAAAAAATATATGTCGGTAAGGTACAATATAACAGAGTAACGTTGACAGGGCCTATTTTAAATGCAAGTATGTAATCTAACTGAGTTATTGTAAAAATACTGTCATCATAAATACCTACGTACATGTTCGTGAAGGTAAAATATACAGTAATTTGTTTTTAGCGGAGCAGCATAAGAATTTTAGTTATAAACGGCATTGCAAAAATAAATCGCAGTCTTTTAATTAGAGGAATATGTATTAATTAGAAATAATTAGTTTACCGAAGCTACAATCATCATAATGTATCAAGAGGAACGAAAAACGTTTGCAGCTGTTTAATTACAACAGTAAACTTTTCTAATCATCGTATTCACCATACCTAACATAAAATGCAAAATATTTAATTCATTTAATCGGAGACGAGATCTTTTAAAATATCAGTTTTCTTAACTCCATAATTTTTCTCATTAGTGTAAGCGCAATTTGTTAAGTAAATAATTTCCAAACGCAGGCTCTCGCGGCCGTGTTCGACTGATCGATCCAATATTGAATATGTTCAAATTAACGTAGTCATGATATATTTTTATTAAAAATCTAATAACGGTAACTTTTTTATTCAGGATTAATAATTTATTGATTTACCCTTTATGTAGCACCACTGAATAAACTACATCTTTGCAATAGGTAATATTTTTATCTAATTAATTACTTATTAAGTTAACGCATTGCTTATTTTTTTTTGTGACTAGAATATCGAAGCAATTTATTTATTAAAATTAACAGTTTCACAATAAAAGTGAAATAATTATTTTATAAGAAGTACTTACTGATAACACATAATTATAATATATTAATTTATATATTTATATCGAAAATGTTAGAAAAGAATACTGCTTGTACTATACAGCATAAATAAATGCAATCTTTAACAAAAATTTACATATTACTTATTACATTTATGATAGATAATCATTATTTTCGTTTTTCTTTTTTGCAACTTTCCAATAGGTAATTTTAAGTTTACACACACGTACTACTTAACAGATATTTATAGTTGTACTGAAATCTTTGTTTCATTAATGGTAGAAATTATTGAATACCTATAGAAATTCAAGAAAAAATAATTTTATTACCATACTAAAATGGCCATGAGAAAATTTTAGAAATTACTTTTAAGCAAGGGGACTCAATTGATTTTATTTTAGCAAACTAAGGCTTGTTTGAAAGACAATCGGATAAGTCGTTTAGAAAATACAACGATTTAAATAATCAGACATTTAGGGGAATTCCCCACAGAGTCTGGAACTTTTGAATAAATTTTCAGGCTTTCTTTAAATGTTATTTAAATTATAGATTAGATTTTATGATTTAACCTATAAATTGCGCCCCCTTGCAGTAAAATGCGGAGCTTAAGAATAGGCTCTTTTCCTACGGCTATTTTAGTAATAAAATCTTTTTTCTTAAATTTTTACACCCAATAGTTACACCCCGTGTTGTACAGAATTAAGACGTTTAATAAAAAATGTTTTTTGGAAATTTTTGAGACTTCTCAATTATGTAAAACTATAAACATCGCGGTTTTGAGCAACGGTATTATATTTATAGGTCGCTTGTTATCACCTATACACTATTTATAAAAAGCGGCAGCGACTAGTTCATTTTCAAAAAATATACAATGCAAGTCTAAAAAGCGAGTAATGGAGTGAGTAAAGTAAGCAAGTGCTAGAGGCTTTAGGACGATAAACGTGTGATATCTCACTTTTATTTTTACGATAAATAAATAACATCATCTTTGAATTGTTTGTACAAGAGAATTGCTTGTGATTAATAAAAAAAAAGCTTTTACATAAGTAATTAACTTTGAAATTTAATGAAACGCTTAGAATTTTAATATGATGAGTTACTTATTTTCCTAAAAGTATTTTCGAGATACTATACAGAAATTTATCGTCTTTATGACCTTCTATAGTGTTTATTTTTTTATAGTATAAATACGAAACGAATGTCGATCGCGTCATAAAAAAAATTATACATTAAAATATGTACAAAGTTAAAAAACACACAAAAAGGAAACAACCTGTTTAAGTGTCCTCGTCCTCCTGAAGACTAACTGTTTCCGACTTCGTTCGTCGTCAAAGTTGAACTACTTGAATTGGACATGTGCGCTTTTTGGGAAAAGGCTGGGCTTTGTATAAAAGTACAGGTTACTGGGGTTGAGGAGAAATTAACGCCAGGATCCGCGACGTTCGAAGCTGCTACTTGGGACTGCGGATGAAAAATCGAACGGTTCGTTATATACTGATTCACATGAGGGAACTTTATTCTGATGGCATCCACCACGTCCAGGAGATTTTTTGAGTCCATTGCCAGTATGTGAGCGGAACCCAACATGCCCCTAAACACAATACAACATGAAATACAACGCAAACAATGTACATACAAATTAATTAATTAATCAGGAGAGTTAAACACAAAAAGTCGTACTTTCTGTATTCAGCATCTAAAGTGGTGTTACTGTATTGTTGGGCTAGTCTCATGGTGCTCACGAGTTCGGTCATGTCTTTAGCGAGGACTTTGTGGGCCATTTCGACTTCCCGGTGAGCTGAACTGGGAAACGCAGTCACAAGTTCATCCACGCTCGATAGCAGGTTTCTCAAAGCCAAACCAACGTTCCTCACAAGGTTCAAATACTGGTCGGCATGCGATTGTTGCACCCCTTGCGACAAGGACATTACGGCTTTCACCACAAGGGTAGTACATTCGTATACTCTGTCATTTGTACGGTCCAAGTCTGCTGTAGGCTGAGGTTCAACTTTCTACGAGTAAATAAAACAAAAATAAATAGTAAACTTTAGTAAGATCAAATAACTTTTTTTTACCTTTTTACTGTCATCATTTTCTTGTTGTTGTTGCTGCTGCTGTTGGAGTTTTCCGTGCACCCTTAAATATTCGTTTTTTTCAGTCAATGTGAGAGTACTGGTGACAGATCCTGCAGGAGAATGACTTTTGCTGCTGCTCTGTGAACCCGTGCTGCTTTGCAGTCCGTTCCCACTCATGGACATACTGGCTACGCTAGAGGAAAGCTGATATGGAGTTGAAGTTGATAATGAAGAAGACAAAGGACTGGCTGGTAGGGATGTTAAAGATTGGGATCCATCACGCAGTGTATCAGTTTCAGAGAAACTTAAAACACTGAGTCTCTTCTTCTACACACAAATATTGTAATAATTAATAAATAATCGAATATTATATTAATTATGCATACCAAATTGCTCTCAGTTTCTGCCAGCCATTTAGAATCTTCTTCAGAT
The DNA here is from genome assembly GCA_029378335.1 of Agrilus mali. Taxonomy (NCBI): domain Eukaryota; kingdom Metazoa; phylum Arthropoda; class Insecta; order Coleoptera; family Buprestidae; genus Agrilus; species Agrilus mali. Next base: position 1,569,551 of record CM055655.1, on the reverse strand, counting down.
TCGATTTGTTGTTGTTTCAATTTCTGTTCCAAAACGCGTCTATTAAAATCCGAAGTTACGTCGTTATGTATCAGAGGGTTTTGTTGGAATAATAACTGGTCACCGTAGAGTGATTGTTGTGAAGACGTGGGCTACAGAAATATTATTATATATTACAAAAAATATTATTTTATATATGTATAACACAAATTGTTATCTATGTATTTATAACATCCGTGTGCCGTAAAAATTAAATAAAGAGATGCAAATAAATGAAGAAATCATCAAAAATCAGCAAATAAACCAAATTCTTTGTTACGGACACTCTTCAGGCAACGTGCAGTTAAAAATGTCATGCCACATATTTTGCCAATTCAAATACGAATAAATAATAGTTAAAAAATCAAGAAATGTTATTTCTGTGTAATAAAATAAAATAATAAATTCTAATTAAAAAAAACCAACGACGACGTGGATAAAATCCAATCAATTTAAATAAATTATTAATTGCAAAAAATTGCCTTTGAAAGTATGTTATTTTTGTAATTAATTTTTTATCGTAAAATATTGGTATAATACTGTAGTTATTTTATCCACCTCTAAATAACAATGTTATCAAAAGAGAAACAAATAAAAATAAAAATAGAAGATTGTTTGAGCAGCCAGAATAAAATGTGATAACACCAACTGGTCACGAGCGAGCCATGCTTGACGAAAATATCAAACCTGAACTTGTGTTTTTGATTCGTTCGTGACTTTTTGAGCAAAAAATGGCTGTTTATGTGCGCAACTTTTCACGTCGGCCCCACCAAAGTCGTAAATGTTTTCTTCTGGAAGTTGCATCTCTCTTTGTGCGACAGGAAACTGATATACAGTAGGATGGGGATGAAAATCGGGAATGTCGTCTGTCTCGTACAGAATAGGAGGGGGTTGGGTATAAGAAAGATGTACGTTTCGTTCCAGGGATCCCATCTTGGGAGAAAAAGTTGTCGTTTGCTTGCCAATGGTTGTGTTCCTTTCCAATGAACCCATTTTAGGAGATCCCTTTTGGGATTTTCTTTCCAACGAGCCCATTTTAGGGCTGAACATACCCGCTGTTTTATCCACGCTACCTCTTGGACTATCAAAACGAGAATTTTTTTCTAAAGAATTCGATTTTTTTTCTAACGAGTATGATTTTTTCTCTATTGAATTTGTTTTTGACGAATAACGACTGGAACGCTCTAAAGAACCTGTTTTTGGGGTGCTCTCTCCACTACCTTTTGACGATTTACGTTCTAAAAGTTTCTGTTCGAGAACAGCGTTTTCTGGGATCTCTGGATCGAGTTTGTGCAAGCTTTGGACTGGGATGGGACAAGTTTTGAGGACAGGTTCTTTGTCGTCCTCTTTTTTCTCAAAATCAACAGCAATTGTGTTAAATACCGAAGCTGGAGTCGTGTAGGCCGACGGGCAGAGACTTCTGGACTCGTTTTCTTTCATAAGATGCGCTAGTACTTCTGGATTTTGGGCCACGATGTAAGTCTGAGGGGGACCTGATGCCCCTCCGAACGAATTCAGTGAAGCTAATGAACTAGAATCGACACCTGCAATCAAATATAAAAGTTTAAAATAAAAGAAAAATAAATAAAATAGACACGTACCTTGCATTGGAAATCTGGCAGGTTTTGGTGGTGGTGAATCATCGGTAGATCCCCAGGACATTGCAGCTACTCTCCTATTCTCACGTCTCATAGTTTCTTGAGCTGCTGACCGTTCTTCAATCAATATTTCTCTGCAATAAATAATTTGAGTTTTTACTTAATTTTTATTACCTAAGTAAAACATTCTTACTGTAGTATTTCTTTAATTTCTTTAAAACTGGGTCTTTTACTTGGCTCATAAGACCAGCACTGAGACATTAGCGAATAAAGTCTTGGTGGGCAGTTGGGTGGGAGAGCCAGTCGTTCCCCATTCTCAATTTTACCAATTACATCGTTATTTTTAATTCCCTGAAAGGGTTTCACTCCCAGCATTAGGATTTCCCACATACAAACACCTAATAAATGCAGAACAAGAGTTAAACAAAAAAAAGCAACGGGGCACATAATGGAATATTTACCAAACATCCAAACGTCACTGGCTGTAGTGAACCTCCTAAAATTGATACTTTCTGGTGACATCCATTTAATGGGCAATTTCCCCTTCGAAGCTTTGTAGTAACTCTGTTCCTCTCCCATCCACCTGGACAGTCCGAAGTCCGCCAGTTTGACGCAAGTATGCGAGCTAACCAGCACGTTCCTGGCTGCAATATCTCTATGAACAAACTTCTTCGACTCTAGATAACTCAGGGCAGTGGAAAGTTGGAATGTATACAAGATTAGCGAGGCGAGATCGAGACGGTTCTTGTTGCTTTGCAAATATGCTCTCAGTTCTCCAAGTTTTGCAAGTTCCATGACGATCCAAACTGGAGAATCGGGACATATGCCAATTAATTTTATTATGTGTTGGTGGTCGAATTTTTGCATTATATCTGAAATAAAGTTAGCACACATTAATTTCAGTTGATGGAAGAAATGGTAATCACTTACAAGCTTCCTCTAGGAATTTTTCGGCAGTTGCAGGATCGGGATTTTTGCAGGTTTTCACAGCCACAGGAATGACGTTACCATCCTTAGTTTTAAAAGTGCCTTTATGTACATCACCGAACTGGCCTTCGCCCAAAATATCACCTAATTCTATTTGATTTCTTAACAATTGGTAATTTTTAGCTACAAGGGAGAAATAATTACTAATTAATTAGAATCTTGACATAATAAGCTACAAATCTTACTTGTAGGAGTTGAATAATCTCCTTCTTCATCAACTATTTCGGCGTAATCTTCCGACAGCATTGTACCATGGGAATTATTACTTTCCCTTTTACTTAATTTACTCTTTTGGGGATGGGCATCTAGAATTTTTTTAAGATAGAGATTTTTTTGTAAATCCTTACTTAGACCCACTCGCGGTAGTAGTAGTAAATAGGCCTTAGCCTCTCCTCGATAATAAGAGAGTTTGGTCTCGGTGGATGGAAGTGGGTGGTTGTGGGTAGCAAAAATGTGTGTTAAGATACATCTATATTTGTGTAGCAGATTATTTTTTTTCTACAAATGATGTCGAAAATGTTTTGAGAGGTTTTTAGTGAACCAAGGAGTAACAGTAATGTATTAGATATTTCTATAATTTGCTGGAATGTCTTAAACTTTTTGAGAATGTTCCAGAGTATTCCAAAATGTTTCATAAAATTCCAGAATAATTTGGAATGCTCAAGAATGTTCAGAAATGTTTTGAATCATTACAGGATGTGTGTGACGTGTAATATTTTCATGCCTGGGCAACGCAGTGCATTGCAGCTAGTGTAGAATTTAAAAAAAAAATGTTCAACTAGAATATAATTTGTAAATCTACCCTACATAAGGAACATTTAAGCTAAGCTAGATACTAAAAAAAATTACTAACCTTTACATGGACAAGGAAACTGTTTCCAAACAGTAGCTTGAAACAGGACAAAGAGAGGATATTGAAAATTAAAAGTCCTACGCATTATTATTATTTTTTTCTATGATAGAAGTAACTATTTAATATGATAGACTAAAATTACTAATGGTTCTAATACACAGTATTAAATTAACTAATATCTATTAAGAGGGGGATTTATTCTTCGTTACAACTAATACGTATTTCTAAATTAATTAAGTGGAGATTTTTTTGCTTACCTTTTTTGGTCCAAATCGAAGAATGGTTTGGTGAGTGAAGTCTATAATATCCATCGATTAAATCGGCCAAACTTTCTGCTGTATCCAGATTGGGGCAAGTAATGAAAAGGATTTCTTGTGCACCGGCCACTTTTAGTTGAAGGGTGGCCTTCTTGTGCTCATCACAGTCACTGACTAGGGTTTGAATGGCTTGAATTTGATCGAATTCGGCAATTTTGATCGTGCTCGACACCTGAACTGTCGTGTATGAGATTCCGAGGTCGGGTCCGATGACAAGCTCAACGGGAACGGACCAACTGCTCCCTAAATCGACTCGAAACTTTTCCTGGTCATATTTGTAATAGAGACCAAGGATTTCGAAAAACTTGAACATACATTCGACCTCGTTCAATTGGCTGAATTTTTTGAAGTGGGTTTGGATGCTTTTACGAAGAGTTTTGGGTTTCATGCTCTCAAGAATTTTGCGGGGGAGGAACTTGTGCATGCCCTCTTCGCGCTCCAGATATTCGAAGTTCGATTTCTTATCTAGGGCCACTTGGGGCATGTCTTTGAAAAAATAACGAATTTCTAAACAACACAACTGAACTGCAGCATCTTGGTCTATGCTGAGGTTTGACGAGAGGTAATCGTTTCGAACCTTGAAAAACAAAATAATAAAAAAAAAAAAATTAAATCAGTAAAATTCTTACCTGATCGTAATAAAAAAAGAACGTTACTTTATCCTTATCGTAAAGGTCGTAAAGGTTTGGTGGTAAGTATCGAACCCTTAACTCGTAACGCCATTCTGTAGAAGGGTGTTTTTTGAAATATTTTTCTTGCACTTGATACATAGTGGTATCTTGGTGAAGCCAATGCATCTATAATAAAAATATATTCTTATTGATACTGGGGATAATCTTTCTTATTTAATAATTTTTATCTCTTACCTCCCCAGTTGTTACATGACGAAGCCTCATGGCATAGGAATTTTTGTAATACCTTTCGCCAGTTGATAACCTTTCGGTGACCAAAGAAATGATACCTTTGACATCGATGGCATCTCCGTACTTCACCACATTAAAGCCCCCATTTGGTAAATGAACCTTAATGAATGAATATTATTAATATAAATAAAATAATAATAATATAAATAAAAAAGAAAATGTAGTTACCTTGAGGGTGGATTTATCAGCACACGCTGGGCTATTTTGGGGCGATTTTTTCGGACTGTCCATATTGGATCTTGCAGGAACACACCTTATTGGTGATCCTGTGGTTACGGGGGTTGTAGGTGATACATCACTGAAACAAGATAATTAAATTTTATTTTAAAAAATCTCACAAGATACGGAATGTACTACACGTCTTGTATACATTGTACATTTAAAAATAAACCATTTTATTGGTAATCATTTTAAACATTTATTTGTTTATTTGATGGCACAGACGTTTCGAGGTCAGTTACACTGTGCTTCCTCTTTCCGTTTTCATTTTATTTTTTGTTAGTAGGTACTTAATGTAATAATTTAAAAGAGAACAAATTTTAAAAATAAAATTCGGAGCTACGTAGGTTTAACGTCCTATGGTTCTTTGGCTGATTTTAGGAATCGTATAGTAGTCAAGTTGTTAATAAATGTGGACAGATGTTTGTAAGAGTATCGTATTTTATTAATAGTACCTTCGTTACTACCAAAGAATATTTTCACCTAAAATTACCTTTGAACTGGAGCCAAAGAAAACACTTAGGGTCCTGTATATTATTGAAAATAAACACTGTCTTATAAATTAATTATTGTAAAAAGGATAATTATTATTAACGATCGATTCTCGCCCACAACAATTAAAGTGGTAAATAAATAAAATAAAAAGACGTTCTTATAATTTTTGAAATTTGTTGGGTACAAAAAGCTTTACCAAGTAAAATGGCACTTTTTACCATTTTACCCTTTATTGGGACTTTACAAAAGATATATAAATACATAAATATGAATCCTCCTTATACTCCAGATTTTTACTCTAATTTATCAGGACCATTTTTACTATAATATCTATATTTAATTTTTATTATTAATTTGGGGTGTTACTAATAATTATTTAAATTAATTTCCCACTACATATTACATTTTAAATAAGTACCTGGATAATATTATGTAATGAGAACTAGGTAGACGTACTAAATGCATAATTTTAGTTTTATATAAAAATCCTAAGTAAATTTGTGACGCAATTACTTGTGCAATTATTTGCTTTCAGATAAATTATAAATGGCCCTAATTATGAAAACACAATTACATTGTTTATTTACGTATCTATGATTCAAGAATGAAATAATACCGACAAGAAATAATGTGTGAAGAAAAGGAAACTGTTCGAGTTATTAAACCATTTAAAGGAAACTAAAAAAGGCAATTAAAATAATTCCTAATTGGAAAATCTACTCTTTAGGGGATTTTTAATTCTTCACAAAAAAGTACATACATACTAGGTATGTATTTCAAAGTTATTCAAGACCAAAATTAAATTTAAAATTAGTACTTTTTGTCTAAATATTTGCAATTTCCTGTTCGACGTTTCCAATTCAAAATACTTACAATTAGATACTTATACACAAATACAAGAATGTTAATTATATTATTAAATACATTTACAAGTAAGTACAAAGTAATTTAATTTAGTCAGTCAATTCATGGCTTTATGACCTTTCAATAATTCGCTCCAACGTCCCCGATTCTCATCGTTTCACTCCATTCATCACTGACATCATCAGGTAGGTATTACGTAATGAGAATGAGAAAATACATGATACATGAGGGCATAATACACAGCATCAGTAGCGACGGTCAATAATAAATGTAGGTATGGGACAATCATAACCACTGAGTTTGCTCTACTTTTTGAGGTCACAAAAAATGCCAGTAATGGCACCTCATTTTTCGTGATACAGAATATAAGTACCTATATGTTTAAACACTTCACGAATTAATACAAATCGTAATATTTAAGTAGCCTACTATCATGTTTTTTTTTAAACCTGCAATGTTGCTTTCTATTTCGTCCTATAATCAGGAAAAGCAAATTTGGCATGTCGTCAAGACGGATAGTAGTTAAGCATGCGCACGAGCCCAAAGCAGGCGCGCAAGGGACTGTGGTACACCTTTAGATACTAACATTTCTAAAAACATTTTCACTTTCTTTGTTTCTTTATTTGGTCACCTGGTATACCTAAACAAGAGATCTGGCTGGGGAAACTTGGTGCAGTGACGATTTGATTTTACAGCCAGTTTATTTACATTACAACTGTACAAACATTTATTTATTAGGCATGCGCCTATTATTAAAAGCGGTTATTAATATTAAAGCAACATCCGCCTGTGTAAAATGATTACATAAAGTTGATAAACAATGAATGTATAAAAGTGTTTCTACAAGGTACCTATACTATATGTAATACATACAATAATAATACACCGTGTCGAACTTGTTCTACAAGGAATTACAAGTAAACAATTTATTATTTTTTTTAACAAACATGCAACAACATGAAATAAGAAGATTAAAAAATTGTTCTAAGATACCAACCGCTTTCCAAAAAAATAAAAATATTTAATATTTATATACATGTAAGTGACCTTTTCTTTCGTGACCTCTTCGAGCACATCTGATCTAATACAAACATCCTACACACCTTCCAAACACCTGGACTATTATCGTTCCATTCAACAAGCATTTCAATAGTGACAACAACTAAACGTTTCAAGTATGCAGTCTATATTACGTACTTCGCCCACGTAATTTCCTCTATGTCTACCGCATATTCACATACATACACACATGTACTATTGTACAACACATCTATGTATCTAATTGTGAGTGTATAACAATACAATTAATAAAAATGAAAACCGAATGTTCGACAGGAATAATACAAGTTGTCATTTACAAAGAAGGTACCTAATAATTTTAACTTTTAGGGGAGAAAAAGGTTCAAGTTTAGTGGAAAGGGGTATTAAAAATACCCTTCAAAAATAATGAAAAAAGTGACTGTTATTGGGGCCATGTACACCCTTTGAGTCTTCACCACTCTACTCCTATATAAAAGTGTTTTTCAAGTAGAGGCACAGGGGTAGTAAATAATAAAATAAATAACCCTACAACACCGTTTACTTCGTTCATGTTATCTTCTCCTTCTGTATCCTTATAATCAAAAATCATTAAGAAAACGTGACTACATCAAGAATGCTTTTGGTAGATTATTTACGTTAATATAAGGTCATGGTAGGAAAAGAAAACACACACGAAGTACTTTCACCACTTTTTTTAGTATTCCACAAGGTTATTTTCAACCCCTTCCACCCTAACAATTTTCCCTTAATATTTTCTTAGTTTCTTTTATGGATTTATATATTTTTTATGTTTTATCGTTATTACCTGTAGGACTTAGGCCTGGGCCTGTGAAATTTCCAGGTGTCGCTGGGATTATGGTAGCTGTTGTAGCTCTCCTCCGAATTTCCCGAACACAGTAAACTTTTCGGCCGAATTTGAATAAATGCTCTAACAGTCTTGTCTTTCCTATTTGTTATACGCGGCGTATATTGGGCGGTGTAGGTCACCGGGCCGCCACCCCCGATAAAAAAATTCGCCTTTTTCACCAACTCCAACATGGCACTAACACTACCATTTATTTAAACCACATTTTCTTCATTAATTAATTTTACACTTAATAACAAAACAAAAAAAAAGTAAGTAATACTGCAATATAAAAGGGGTTATAAGTTTAATAGTGTGGGGGTTAGAGTTAGTCGTTTAAAGGGGAGAAATGCTAGTTAGTTACTTAGTTCGTTGTACCCAAATAATTCCAACAGAGTAGCAATGTACGACTTGTTTTGTATGTATTTATATTTTTTTTTCTTATCGAATATTATTAATTGTTGTTGTTATTAATGGCATTTAAAGTAATGGTCAATGATAAACGCCACTATAAGATAAATTAATTGCAAAGTGCAAAGTTTTTCTTGTCTTTCATTAAACCACCACACCAGCTGTTGTGCACTGCCAGCGAGGTCTTCAGTAGGTACTTAATCAGTATGTACTTTATTTTGTGTTTTGTTTCGTTATCATCAACTACAGCAAAAAACGTACGCGATATTGTTAATATACTACAGTGTGTCACACAAAATTCCGGTTCTTTTTTGTTTCTAATAATAAAAAACAAAAAAAAAATGAATCGACTAGAAGTAAAAAAAAAAAGGAAAAGCTGAATTCTTTTTTTATTTCTATTGGCTGTAAAAAAATGGCCAATAGGTACTTGCAATATCTACTGAAAAAAAATATATGTATGTAAATAATTGAGTGCATTAGAAATAAAATTTATACAGGGTTTTTTAAGTTGATGGGCTATTAGAAGTATATGAATTAGTAGAAGGAATTCAATTCTGAAACTTGGGCTCATTTGGTTATTGTTTATGCCGATTCTTTTAAAAATATTTTCAAGTTCGATTTACATCCGGTTATACCGGAAGTCGATACCAACTTTGTTATTTTAAATGGAATGGTATATTTTTCACGCTGAATTCGAATAAAACGTGTAATTCTAAGGTAAGTTTGATAACCAACTTGTACCTACACCTCTGTGACGATCGGTTTCTGAGTTAATTTAATTTATAAAAAAAAATCGCTACCTACAGCAAATCAAATTATAAAAAATCATAACTTACACAAAATACGACTTAGAGTGTTGAAATATTTACTAGTAATAGCTGAATATTAGTGCTAACGCCTTGACAAAATTGAATTAAATAATTTATACAGGGCGTTCAAAATAAAATTCTAAAATTGAAAAACTTCAAACACGAATTACTTCGTTTTTTCAAATGGCACCTACTATTTTTTATTTTTTCAATCGATTCCTTTTTTTATCCTCTTTCGATCTATATGGATACTTCCTATTTTATTTGAAAATTTTGGAATAATTTTGAATTCTTACTTAAAATAGGAAGTATCCATGTAGATCGAAAGAGGATAAAAAAAGGAATCGATTGAAAAAATAAAAAATAGTAGGTGCCATTTGAAAAAACGAAGTAATTCGTGTTTGAAGTTTTTCAACTTTAGAATTTTATTATGAACGCCCTGTATAAATTATTTAATTCAATTTTGTCAAGGGGTTAGCACTAATATTCAGCTATTACTAGTAAAAATTTCAACACTCTAAGTCGTATTTTGTGGAAGTTATGATTTTTTTATAATTTGGGTTGCGGTAGCGATTTTTTTTCTATAATTTAAATTAACTGAGAAACCGATCGTCATAGGTGTACAAGTTGGTTATCAAACTTACCTTAGAATTACACGTTTTATTCGAATCCAGCGTGAAAAATATACCATTCCATTTAAAATAACAAAGTTGGTATCGACTTCCGGTATAACCGGATGTAAATCGAACTTGAAAATATTTTTAAAAGAAGCGGCATACACAATAAACAAATGAGCCCAAGTTTCAGAATTGAATTCCTTCTACTAATTCATATACTTCTAATAGCCCATCAACTTGAAAAACCCTGTATAAGCAGGTAATATTTAAAAAAAAAATCTGGAATAAGAAAGTTTTGGTGTCGTCACTAAATTGACTAACTGTACATTTAAATTCCAACGAAGTTTCTTATCACTACTAAACGTAAACACACATGGTGCTTCTGATAAAATTATCTTTAATTGACCAACATTTTTGGCAAATACAAAACACAAAAGCAATACATAGTTACTTGGCCTAAATAAAATATTTTTTCTAAACCACATCAGGGGGTCTTCTTAAATGATGCTAAGACTTTAATCATAATCGTTTAGGTATTCAGCGTCGAACAAAATCGTGCTTTGAACGACAAATAAGAAGAACAAGTAGGTATAAATATTAAATTCTTGAAGAACTATCGATATCTTTCACACAATCAGTCAGAAATAGCACCGAATCTCAATTTATAGCATTAATATTTAATAGTTTACATACAGAGTGTCCCTGTAAATAACGTACACTCTTGAAAGAATTTTTTAAGGTTAAGTGTTTCAAAAAAAGGCGGAGCTTATACTCAACTATTTAGTTAAGAATGGGCGGAGTTACGTTTGCCTATAAGATGAAGGCTCATAAAATATTTTCATTTAAGCTTCAGAATGAAGAATTATTATTAGATATGTACCTACCTAAATTAAATTAGTGTCTCACTTAATACTGTAATTACACTGTGGCCCTTTTTAACCCACCAAGAACCTACTTGTGCACATATAAATTCATGCAAAATAAGGGTCAATCAAAGGTTAAGAGATCTGTATTGCATTATAGACCCACCTCTTTCTCTTAAGATGTGTAGAGTTAACAAAAATGACCGTTGAACCTACGCATTAATAAGTGACTTAACTCCATCATTACTTACCTATGTAGGTATGTAAAATATCATCTGCAAATATATACGTGGGTACTTTATAATAGTTTTGGATTCAAATAAAAATTTTCGCGTGATTAATTCTAATAAACGTTTAAGCGGTTCGACAGCATTAATAGACTTTTAGATTTTATCGACATGCACGAAGGGTTTGCGCCCTAATACGACAAGATTTATTTATGTATTCGTTGTTATGCTATTTGAGATTTTATTTCTATGTATTTTGCTATTTACCCGGAAAAGTCATCGGACTTGTGTTAGGTCATGCTCTTAAATACTTAAAGGCTTAAAGGTCATGCACAGTTATAAGTTACCTACCTACTGAATTCAAAAGAAAACTATATTGCCCAAATCAACATCCACCAAGAAAACATGCATTCTCAAGCCTTCTGAGAAATTCTAGAACATCCTTAAACCTCATTAAGAATTCTAGAACATATTTGAGCCTTCAGAGATATTTTAGGACATTCTCAAGCTTCCTGGAAAATTCTAGTACGTTCACAAACCTTCTGGAAAATTCTAGAACGTTCTAAAACCTTTTGGAAGGTTTTTAGAACACTCTCGAGCGTTCATAAAAATTCTAGAACATTCTCAAACCTTACTTTAAAGGGTTCTAGGACATATTTGAGTCTTCAGAGATATTTTAGGACATTCTCAAGCTTCCTGGAAAATTCTAGTACGTTCCCAAACCTTCTGGAAAATTCTAGAACGTTCTCAAACCTTTTGGAAAGGTTTTAGGACATTCTCGAGCGTTCATAAAAATTCTAGAACATTCTCAAACCTTATTAAGGATTCTAGGACATATTTGAGTCTTCAGAGATATTTTAGGACATTCTCAAGCTTCCTGGAAAATTCTAGTACGTTCCCAAACCTTCTGGAAAATTCTAGAACGTTCTAAAACCTTTTGGAAAAGGTTTTAGGACATTCTCGAGCGTTCATAAAAATTCTAGAACATTCTCAAACCTTATTAAGGATTCTAGGACATATTTGAGTCTTCAGAGATATTTTAGGACATTCTCAAGCTTTCTAGAAAATTCTAGTACGTTCACAAACCTTCTGGAAAATTCTAGAACGTTCTAAAACCTTTTGGAAGGTTTTTAGAACACTCTCGAGCGTTCATAAAAATTCTAGAACATTCTCAAACCTTACTAAGGATTCTAGGACATATTTGAGTCTTCAGAGATATTTTAGGACATTCTCAAGCTTCCTGGAAAATTCTAGTACGTTCCCAAACCTTCTGGAAAATTCTAGAACGTTCTAAAACCTTTTGGAAAAGGTTTTTTGGACACTTTTCGAGCGTTCATAAAAATTCTAGAACATTCTCAAACCTTACTTTAAAGGGTTCTAGGACATATTTGAGTCTTCAGAGATATTTTAGGACATTCTCAAGCTTTCTAGGGAAAAATTTTAGTACGTTCCCAAACCTTCTGGAAAATTCTAGAACGTTCTAAAACCTTTTGGAAGGTTTTTAGGACATTCTCGAGCGTTCATAAAAATTCTAGAACATTCTCAAACCTTATTAAGGATTCTAGGACATATTTGAGTCTTCAGAGATATTTTAGGACATTCTCAAGCTTCCTGGAAAATTCTAGTACGTTCCCAAACCTTCTGGAAAATTCTAGAACGTTCTAAAACCTTTTGGAAAAGGTTTTAGGACATTCTCGAGCGTTCATAAAAATTCTAGAACATTCTCAAACCTTATTAAGGATTCTAGGACATATTTGAGTCTTCAGAGATATTTTAGGACATTCTCAAGCTTTCTAGAAAATTCTAGTACGTTCCCAAACCTTCTGGAAAATTCTAGAACGTTCTAAAACCTTTTGGAAGGTTTTTAGGACATTCTCGAGCGTTCATAAAAATTCTAGAACATTCTCAAACCTTATTAAGGATTCTAGGACATATTTGAGTCTTCAGAGATATTTTAGGACATTCTCAAGCTTCCTGGAAAATTCTAGTACGTTCCCAAACCTTCTGGAAAATTCTAGAACGTTCTAAAACCTTTTGGAAGGTTTTTAGGACATTCTCGAGCGTTCATAAAAATTCTAGAACATTCTCAAACCTTATTAAGGATTCTAGGACATATTTGAGTCTTCAGAGATATTTTAGGACATTCTCAAGCTTCCTGGAAAATTCTAGTACGTTCCCAAACCTTCTGGAAAATTCTAGAACGTTCTAAAACCTTTTGGAAGGTTTTTAGGACATTCTCGAGCGTTTATAAAAATTCTAGAACATTCTCAAACCTTATTAAGGATTCTAGGACATATTTGAGTCTTCAGAGATATTTTAGGACATTCTCAAGCTTCCTGGAAAATTCTAGTACGTTCCCAAACCTTCTGGAAAATTCTAGAACGTTCTAAAACCTTTTGGAAGGTTTTTAGGACATTCTCGAGCGTTCATAAAAATTCTAGAACATTCTCAAACCTTATTAAGGATTCTAGGACATATTTGAGTCTTCAGAGAATCCTAAAACGTTCCTGAATCTTCTAAAAGACTAGAATATTATTGAGCATTCAGGGAGATCTTAGGACATTCTCGAGCCTTTTGAGAAATTCTAGAACATCCTTAAACCTTTGGAAGGTTTTTAGGACATTCTCGAGCGTTCATAAAAATTCTAGAACATTCTCAAACCTTACTAAGGATTCTAGGACATATTTGAGTTTTCAGATAATCCTAAAACGTTCCTGAACCTTCTTAAAGACTCTAGAACATTATTGAGCATTCAGGGAGATCTTAGGACATTCTCGAGCCTTTTGAGAAATTCTAGTACATCCTTAAACCTTCTGGAAGGCTTTAAGAACATTCTCGAGCTTTCTGAAAAATCTAGAACGTTCTCAAACCTTATTAAAAATTCCTTTTGAAAGACCCTAGGACATTCTGCAGTCTTCTGGAAAAGTTTGGAACGTTTATAAACCTTCTGTAAGATTTTAGGACATTCTCGACCCTCGTAGAAGATTCTAGAACATTCCAAAACGTTCTGGAAAGTTGTAGAACGTTCTCAAACCTTCTTTTAAGTTATATGGTATGTTGGTTTAATCAATTTTATAAAATTAGTAATTAATTTATCTTTGAGCCCTTAAAATCCTCAATAAATAATTCTTCCTCTTTTTATTGTGATGTATTAAAAAACTACTTACATTAATAAGCATATAAATAGATAAACAAAAAGGTTATTGAAAGTCTTGAAGGCTATCCTGTGAAAATTTGAATTTCCAATACAAGGAAACTCGACAATTTTATTACCTGCCAACAACTTCCTTCTGAAAGCGATAAAATCGACAACTAATCAAAAATTCAAAGGCGATAAAATTATTTGATGGGCGATGTTAAAGTCGAGGAAAGTTGTGAACAGAATATTTAATAATACAATTTTGTTAAAAACGTCTCCTACTTTGTATTCGCAGTAACAAAGGCAATACTAACGAATTTTGGGTTGTAAAATCGTACATGATGACCTATCTATTACCTGCAACCATTTTCTTTTGCAGATAAAATAAATTAATGTTAAAATTTAGGACCTATAAATACCTAAAAAAGGTACCATAAAGGGATACAGAATTGTCTAATAATGATTAAATAAATTTAATAATTTACCTGTTTTGAATGTAGTAGATAATAAAATAATAAGAGAAGGGCACATAATTTACTTGTTAAGTATCCTATCGTCATTGAGTAAGAAATCTATGGGTTATAATGCAATTTTCTTTGTCAATAAATTCTAATGAACCTTCATTGGTAACGGCAACGTGTAATGGGTGCGCAATCACGTTTATATTGACTCGATGGTGTGCTAAATCAGCCATGAGTATAATTACATCAGGACTTGCAGGACTTCCAAGAACTATTTCTAATATATAATCGTCAAACACTTGGGTATTACAATTATAAGTAGGCACCTCGAACATAACACGACTTTAATGAATCATGAAATTTACTATTACTTACTAGCTTACTACGTATACAGGGTTTTTCAAGTTGATGGGCTATTAGAAGTATATGAATTAGTAGAAGGAATTCAATTCTGAAACTTGGGCTCATTTGGTTATTGTTTATGCCGATTCTTTTAAAAATATTTTCAAGTTCGATTTACATCCGGTTATACCGGAAGTCGATACCAACTTTGTTATTTTAAATGGAATGGTATATTTTTTACGCTGAATTCGAATAAAACGTGTAATTCTAAGGTAAGTTTGATAACCAACTTGTACACCTATGACGATCGGTTTCTGAGTTAATTTAATTTATAGAAAAAAATATTGTGATCGCAACCCAAATTATAAAAAATCATAACTTCCACAAAATACGACTTAGAGTGTTGAAATTTTTACTAGTAATAGCTGAATATTAGTGCTAACGCCTTGACAAAATTGAATTAAATAATTTATACAGGGCGTTCAAAATAAAATTCTAAAATTGAAAAACTTCAAACACGAATTACTTCGTTTTTTCAAATGGCACCTACTATTTTTTATTTTTTCAATCGATTCCTTTTTTTATCCTCTTTCGATCTATATGGATACTTCCTATTTTATTTGAAAATTTTGGAATAATTTTGAATTATTACTTAAAATAGGAAGTATCCATATGGATCGAGAGGATAAAAAAAGGAATCGATTGAAAAAATAAAAAATAGTAGGTGCCATTTGAAAAAAACGAAGTAATTCGTGTTTGAAGTTTTTCAATTTTAGAATTTTATTTTGAACGCCCTGTATAAATTATTTAATTCAATTTTGTCAAGGCGTTAGCACTAATATTCAGCTATTACTAGTAAAAATTTCAACACTCTAAGTCGTATTTTGTGGAAGTTATGATTTTTTATAATTTGGGTTGCGATCACAATATTTTTTTCTATAAATTAAATTAACTCAGAAACCGATCGTCATAGGTGTACAAGTTGGTTATCAAACTTACCTTAGAATTACACGTTTTATTCGAATTCAGCGTAAAAATATACCATTCCATTTAAAATAACAAAGTTGGTATCGACTTCCGGTATAACCGGATGTAAATCGAACTTGAAAATATTTTTAAAAGAAGCGGCATAAACAATAACCAAATGAGCCCAAGTTTCAGAATTGAATTCCTTCTACTAATTCATATACTTCTAATAGCCCATCAACTTGAAAAATCCTGTATAATTTTAATACTGATGACGTTCTTTTGGGACACCCTGTAAAATTTATGATGTGGTCTCGATGATCGTTTTATATCCAAAACATTTTCATAATTTTCATTAATATTTTGTAGGAAATTCACCATTTTATTTAAGATAAGAAAATACTTTTTTTAAAATATTTTATAGTGCAAATATTTTGTTTAGAAGAAAATATTTTTCTTGAAATCTTTTCACAACAAAATGCCTAATAAGAAGACAACCTACTTGATAGATAGTCTAATAAAAATATATCTCATCAGTTATTACAATGAGATAAATTAACGAGATGGTACCCAATACGTAATATTTAATTAGTTGCTGTTGCTGTTAAAAATACCTATAAAATAAAACTACAGGCACCTTTTTAATTAAATAAATAGAGATTCTGATGAGAAAATTTATATTTTAGGTTTTTAAAATTTTTTGATAAATGGGTACCTAAAAAATCAAAAACTAGCAGCAATTAACGTCTTTGTATTAATTACATTTGTTAATAAATTATTACAAAACTATTTTTCAATTATCTACTGCATAAGTAAATAAAAATAAATAACCGAGCTTGCTATTTAGTACCTTCCCATATCTATATTAGCTAACTCGAGAAAAGTTCAAAACAATTTTCATTTTTAGCCTTTATACCTACAGAAAACGAAATTGTAAGTTAAAATTTATTCACTGTTAAATACTCAACTACCATATACATATAAATAATAAAAAGGGGTAAGAAGCTCAATCTCAAATGGTTGAGAAGTGGGGTCATCTTGTAATTTCCAGAAAATGTTAAGATTGATTGAGGATAAGAATAGGTGGAGGTGCCTGCCTGGGAATGAAAATGACAGACAGAATAATAAGACACTATTTGAAATTCAAAAAGACAATTAGGCATATATGTGGGAACGGAATCAGGCATAAAAAGGGTTGGATCAAGAGCAGATAGTTGAGGAAAGGGGTGTTCTTGTAGTTTTATAAAAGTGTCGTGTTTGATTGAGGAAAAGAAAAGTGGAGGTAACTGCAGGAAGATAAAAATAACAAATAGGACTTTAGGACACTTTAAAGGGCTAATTACAGACATAATAGAAGCAAAATCAGGAATAAAAAGGGGTAGATCAAGCACAAATAGTTAAGAAGTAGTGTCATCTATCAATTTCCAGAAAATGTTATGATTGATTGAGGATAAGAATAGGTGGAGGTGCCTGCCTGGGGATTCAGGACACTTTATAACATTTAAATGGCCAATTACAGACATAATAGAAGCAAAATCAGGAATAAAAAGGGGTAGATCAAGCGCAAATAGTTAAGAAGTAGTGTCATCTATCAATTTCCAGAAAATGTTATGATTGATTGAGGATAAGAATAGGTGGAGGTGCCTGCCTGGGGATTCAGGACACTTTATAACATTTAAATGGCCAATTACAGACATAATAGAAGCAAAATCAGGAATAAAAAGGGGTAGATCAAGCGCAAATAGTTAAGAAGTAGTGTCATCTTGTAATTTCCAGAAAATGTAAAATATATTTTAGTTAGTACCTCAACTTTTTAAAAATTATCAATTGTGACTTTTGCTCATTCGTATTAGGTAGATAAAAGCAAAGTGGGTGCAAAAGTTATTCACCTGCATATAATTATTGCAACAAGGCCAAACACGTTTCACGCCTTCATACTTATATTATGCACCTATATAAGTATGTAAGGGCTCTATCAACAATAATTAATTGGAAGAGACAGGTCAGGACTGTTACGTTTTTCATGTAATTTCGCAGGTAAACCTAAAACAAGTATTTCGTCTAGTGTAGCAAATCTAAATTATGTAGGTACCTAATGATTATTAAAATTTCGCTCTTACAACATCAGAGCCAAGTATCCTCCAGCAAAACACCTGCATCACTCATAATATCAATAAACTAACGCCAACACAACCAAATACTTTTAATAGTACCTAGTACATACGTAGGTACTACATTATTGAACGCACTGTATATTAAATATTTTTTTATTTAAACACTTATTATAACTAACTAATGAACGGGACAGATTACTATTCGATTTCGACTGTGATTACATATTTATTTATGAATGTAGTTACGTATATACGAGATACGTTTCAGAAGACAAGCCATTCATGATACAACGAACGATACAAAATACAACTAACTGTCCGCACCGCGTCGTGAAATGATCGTAACTGAAGCTGGTTAACGATCGTGTGAGAGTAAATAAACAAATTTTACAAGCCTCTGCTTTTGTTGTCTTTGCCTGGCTGCTCTTCTACCACTCCCGTTCATAATTTCGTTCGTGTGACGTTGCAACGACATAAAATAATGCACTTCCAAAGAAAATCGATGTTATCGATCTAAAACTTTTGATCTTCACTCACAAATAATAACATACCTAAACTGCTTTGTAACAATTAATGTTGGGGTTAAAAAACTACTAAAGTAAGTAATAACGCCAGTTCAAAATTGGGGAGATGAGGTCTAACAAAATCTCACCCAATCTCATTTAAAGGGATGAAGGGGTTAGTGAAATTCTTAAGTCAACCTTTTAATATACATATAAGTAGATAAATTCAAAGACTTGCTATAAAAAATTTCTTTTCATTTTTTAATAAATAGTTTTTGTTGTCATTTCTATTTTTCTCCTACCCTTCTATAATGCATTTACAGGGGGTTAAAGAATCTTTTGGACAGTCTATCCAAAAAAGGAGGAAGGGGTCATAGAGAAATTCACGTCTATTTTTTAATACATACATTCAAAGATTTTTTCTTCTCGTAAATAATTAAAAACTTATTCAAGGGTAAATTTCACGTGAGTGGTGTGAGTTAAATGACCCGCAAAATTTTACCAAATCTCACTAATTGTAAGAATAAAGAGGAGTCCAAAATTAACGGACGTTTCATGTTATTTTTTAATTTTTCAACCCATACAATTTCAAAGGGAGATCCTACCCTGCCACCCTGTATTCTTTTCTTCCCCATACTATATGTAAATTATTTTTACTACTGTACTGTATGAAATACCAAAATTTAGAGACTAAACATATTCACTTAACACTTGCACTTTAAAATTTGCATTGTCTAATTAATTAAGAAAATAGAAAAAGTTATTAGTTAACAAACCGATTTAATTATGTTGTAATATGTATTAATAAATAATAAACGTTCAGGTGAACATTTTGGCCGGTCACAAACGCGACACTGCCGTTAGAACTAACTAACTTATAACGGAAGAAAACAGAAATAGGAAAGACACACACCACTCGTTCAAAGACACACGACAATATTTATAAATACTCCTGGAAACGGCTGATTTTAGTACTTATGTACTTATCGTTAGGTACGATGTGCCATGTAAATGAACTGACTATATATGATACTTAGGTCATAAATATATAGATACGTGTTAGAACAGTTGTCCTGGTCCATCAATTTATCAGAAATATTTTGAAATGTTCTGGAGTTCTTTAAATAAC
This sequence comes from Agrilus mali, assembly GCA_029378335.1. Lineage (NCBI taxonomy): Eukaryota > Metazoa > Arthropoda > Insecta > Coleoptera > Buprestidae > Agrilus > Agrilus mali. The sequence continues at coordinate 1,549,811 of CM055655.1, read as the reverse complement.
AATAAGATCCTTACACAAAATATTTTAATATTATTTAATATGTACATGTACCGGTAAAGTCAATGTTTTTAGAATTGTTTATATCTTAAGGTGTACCACAATTCCTTGCGCGATAGCTTTGGGTTCGTGCGTATGCTTCACCGTGTACTAGTCGTCTTGATCACGTCCTAAATTTATGTTTTTCGATAGAAAGGTGGAAAGGAGCTTAAAATATGCGAAGGTATAAATTATCTACGAACTCTAACCACTAATAAGTATCTGAACACCCTAGTTTAGTAGATATTCGTTGTCATTTTAGATTTATTTGAATAAGAATGAGATCTTCACACAAAATATTTTTATTTTACTTTATACAATATGTACTGGGTAAGATCAATGTTTTTAGAATTGTTTATATCTTAAGGTTTACCACAATTCCTAGCGCGATAGCTTTGGGTTCGTGCGCATGCTTCACTGTGTATTAGTCGTCTTGATGACATTCTAAATTTATGTTTTCCGATAGAAAGGTGGAAAGGAGCTTAAAATATGCGAAGGTATAAGTTATATACGAACTCTAACCACCAATAAGTATCTGAACACCCTCGTTTAGTAGATATTCGTTGTCATTTTAGATTTATTTGAATAAGAATGAGATCTTCACACAAAATATTTTTATTTTACTTTATACAATATGTACTGGGTAAGATCAATGTTTTTAGAATTGTTTATATCTTAAGGTGTACCATAATTCCTTTCGCGATAGCTTTGGGTTCGTGCGCATGCTTCACTGTGTACTAGTCGTCTTGATCACGTCCTAAATTTATGTTTTTCGATAGAAAGGTGGAAAGGAGCTTAAAATATGCGAAGGTAGAAATTATATACGAACCCTAACCACTAATAAGTATCTGAACACCCTCGTTTAGTAGATATTCGTTGTCATTTTAGATTCCTTTGAATAAGGATGAGATCTACACACAAAATATTTTTATTTTAGTTTATACAATATGTACTGGGTAAGATCAATGTTTTTAGAATTGTTTATATCTTAAGGTGTACCACAATTCCTTGCGCGATAGCTTTGAGTTCGTACGCATGCTTCACTGTGTACTAGTCGTCTTGATCACGTCCTAAATTTATGTTTTTCGATAGAAAGGTGGAAAGGAGCTTAAAATATGCGAAGGTAGAAATTATATACGAACCCTAACCACTAATAAGTATCTGAACACCCTCGTTTAGTAGATATTCGTTGTCATTTTAGATTCCTTTGAATAAGAATGAGATCTACACACAAAATATTTTTATTTTACTTTATACAATATGTACTGGGTAAGATCAATGTTTTTAGAATTGTTTATATCTTAAGGTGTACCACAATTCCTTGCGCGATAGCTTTGAGTTCGTACGCATGCTTCACTGTGTACTAGTCGTCTTGATCACGTCCTAAATTTATGTTTTTCGATAGAAAGGTGGAAAGGAGCTTAAAATATGCGAAGGTAGAAATTATATACGAACCCTAACCACTAATAAGTATCTGAACACCCTCGTTTAGTAGATATTCGTTGTCATTTTAGATTCCTTTGAATAAGAATGAGATCTACACACAAAATATTTTTATTTTACTTTATACAATATGTACTGGGTAAGATCAATGTTTTTAGAATTGTTTATATCTTAAGGTGTACCACAATTCCTTGCGCGATAGCTTTGAGTTCGTACGCATGCTTCACTGTGTACTAGTCGTCTTGATCACGTCCTAAATTTATGTTTTTCGATAGAAAGGTGGAAAGGAGCTTAAAATATGCGAAGGTAGAAATTATATACGAACCCTAACCACTAATAAGTATCTGAACACCCTCGTTTAGTAGATATTCGTTGTCATTTTAGATTCCTTTGAATAAGAATGAGATCTACACACAAAATATTTTTATTTTACTTTATACAATATGTACTGGGTAAGATCAATGTTTTTAGAATTGTTTATATCTTAAGGTGTACCACAATTCCTTGCGCGATAGCTTTGAGTTCGTACGCATGCTTCACTGTGTACTAGTCGTCTTGATCACGTCCTAAATTTATGTTTTTCGATAGAAAGGTGGAAAGGAGCTTAAAATATGCGAAGGTAGAAATTATATACGAACCCTAACCACTAATAAGTATCTGAACACCCTCGTTTAGTAGATATTAGTTGTCATTTTAGATTCCTTTGAATAAGAATGAGATCTACACACAAAATATTTTTATTTTACTTTATACAATATGTACTGGGTAAGATCAATGTTTTTAGAATTGTTTATATCTTAAGGTGTACCACAATTCCTTGCGCGATAGCTTTGAGTTCGTACGCATGCTTCACTGTGTACTAGTCGTCTTGATCACGTCCTAAATTTATGTTTTTCGATAGAAAGGTGGAAAGGAGCTTAAAATATGCGAAGGTATAAGTTATATACGAACTCTAACCACCAATAAGTATCTGAACACCCTCGTTTAGTAGATATTCGTTGTCATTTTAGATTTCTTTGAAGAAGAATGAGATCTTCACACAAAATATTTTTATTTTACTTTATACAATATGTACTGGGTAAGATCAATGTTTTTAGAATAGTTTATATCTTAAGGTGTACCACAATTCCTTTCGCGATAGCTGTGGGTTCGTGCGCATGCTTCACCGTGTACTAGTCGTCTTGATGACATTCTAAACTTATGTTTTTCGATAGATAGATGAAATAGAGTTAATATAAATCCTGTACGAACCCTACTAGAGATCTGTAAAAGTTTAAAAATAAGAGGCGCAACTTATGCCTGGGCAATTGGTAAAGAAAGGGGCGGAGTTATGTCTAAGGGCAAGGCTTATCTACTTACATTAATTCATATTATTATAACTAATGTGTAAAAATAGATAGATAATGTCAATTTTAACAAAAAGAATAAAAAAAAATATTTCTATCACTAAAGTAGCTGTACAATAAATTATAACCAACTACGTTGTGGTTTAATCGATATATTTTCTTTTATAAATACTTAACGTCACTGTAATGGCTTCATTTATTTAAAATATTGCCAGACTTTGTCCGTGTAGTTTTCTAATTTTATTTTTCACCTTGATGCGAACCTATTATATTACCTTGATAAATTAGATATAAAAATAAATATCAAAAAAAAAAGTTTCCTAACTAAATAAATTCTTGAAGTCTTCTAAAAAGTCTCTCGTATCAGTAGATGCAGGGACACCCTGTATATATACGTAGATATGCTTATGATAACATAATGTTCCCCTCTTTAATTTAGCTATTAATAAAATTAAAAATGAAAATTCATAAAAAGTTTTAAGCCTCCGTATACACATATAATATACGTATATACGTTATCCAGCAGCAGCTGGTGCAGGAATTATTTTCTTCAAAGGCCACACGCAGTCAAAGTTCCTGAGGTCAATTACCACAAGAAGATTGCATTCATTATTAGGCGATTTTAATAAGATATAAAACTTCAAACAGTATCTACTTATAAAAAGAAAAATAACTGTGTATAGCTAGTCAAAGAGACTATATACTAATATAATATTTACTTTTCGTACGTATCTGTACATATAAATAGTTACTATTTATTTTAATACTTCCCAATTAATAACACTGTTATAATTATTGTTTTCTAGCTTTGATTTATTTTTGTATACCTACATTGTATGTATTTGGTAAGGTAAGGTCAATGTTTTTAGAACTGTGTATGCCTTATGGTGTACCACAATCCCTTGCGCGGTAGCTTTACGTTCGTGCGCATGCTTCACTGTGTACTAGTAGTCTTGATGACATACCAAATTGATATTTTTCGATATAATGGCGGAAAGGAGCTAATAATATGTGTTTTGTAGACATTTTATGAAAATTAGTTTGTTAAGTGGTGTTAAAAGTACGAATTTAGTATACAGTCGAACTTCTATAACTTGAACATCGACAAGTCAAGGGCAAAAATTCTTTTATTTTATTTTACAAACTTGGGGGAGATTTTTCTTTTTTCTGTGGTGTTTACAAGTCGTTAATCTGCCTAAGAATTTGTTAATCAAATTTACGTTCCTAGTAAGGCTATATTGTGTGTGAATTTTTATCACGATTTATTAATTTGTTAGCTATCTGTATTAATGTAGATATTATTAAGCCACGAAATACCTGCACAGATCCGTCAAAAAACAAACAAAAACTTGCAATTTCCTTTTAGGAAAATCATCACATTAATAGATACATACATACATACATACATACAAGTAGAGATAATGTCCTTAGGCAATAGAAAAAAAAAATCAGTGTCCTTGCCATATTACCTACAGAATTCACGCATGGGCGTATGTTATGTTTTGTATGGATGGCAAATCGTTGTTGGGTCTTCACATAGATACATACATACATATTATAAACACATTTACACAAATATATATATATATATATACGAATACATGTACCTATGTATTTAAAGTTAACAACAGTAAAAAGGTACAATTTGAGCTCATAATTTATATACCTTTGTAATTACTTAAAGATCTATGCGTCATCAAAAATGTCATACAGTTTAGAACGCAATTTGTTCAGATTTTTCCAAAAAAAAAAAAGTACTTTTAGGTTTCGTTAAAACAATTTTAAGACACAAAAATACTCTTTACGATAAACTTTGGGGCCGTTCATATATGTCTCCTCCATTTTATAAACTGCTTTGAAAACGACTAAAACTACTAAAGTAAGAGGGAGGAAGCTCAAAATTGGGGAGAAGGGCTTTACCAAAATCTCATTTAAAGGGAAGAAAGGGCTAATGAAATTCTGAAGTTAACCTTTTAATCAAATTCATTTGTATCTTTTATAAATATGTAAGGGTTGTTGTCAGTCCTCAGACTAGACACTACAAAATTTAAAAAAAAAATACAAACTCACCCCAGTTTGTTCTTCTTTATTATCATGGACAATACACATTGTACTTTTTCCACACAAAAGCACATGATGGTGGGTGTTTGTTTCTTTGTCACTGTACCCTATGACATTAAATTATTTATCACATATCCACTGATAAAAAAAAAATGACTATGTATGTATGTATGCATGTGTATGTAAAGGAAATGGTTCCACGCAGTCTAGGAAAACCAGTGATAAAGCCAACAACACTTAATAATGTACTTACACTGATTGTCTGTTCTGTTTTTACAGAAGATAATTTGATAAGTCTGATGGGAGTTCGTAGAAAATTGTGATATTGTACAGTACAGTTCGATGTCACAAAGTTTACAACTTACAATTTTATGTTTCATTTATTTGTATTTTAGCAGGAAATTTTTATTGTATTTCCTAAACGATTAAATTTTCATTAATACATTTATCATTTAAGTATATTTTACATAGATATTTATGTAGGTACAGGTACTTATACATATATGGCATTTGCTCATCCGAACGTAGGGATTTTACATATACAGGGTTTTTTAAGTTGATGGGCTATTAGAAGTACATATATGAATTAGTAGAAGGAATTCAATTCTGAAACTTGGGCTCATTTGGTTATTGTTTATGCCGCTTCTTTTAAAAATATTTTCAAGTTCGATTTACATCCGGTTATACCGGAAGTCGATACCAACTTTGTTATTTTAAATGGAATGGTATATTTTTTACGCTGAATTCGAATAAAACGTGTAATTCTAAGGTAAGTTTGATAACCAACTTGAACACCTATGACGATCGGTTTCTGAGTTAATTTAATTTATAGAAAAAAATATTGTGATCGCAACCCAAATTATAAAAAATCATAACTTCCACAAATTACGACTTAGAGTGTTGAAATTTTTACTAGTAATAGCTGAATATTAGTGCTAACGCCTTGACAAAATTGAATTAAATAATTTATACAGGGCGTTCAAAATAAAATTCTAAAATTGAAAAACTTCAAACACGAATTACCTCGTTTTTTCAAATGGCACCTACTATTTTTTATTTTTTCAATCGATTAATTTTTTTATCCTCTTTCGATCCATATGGATACTTCCTATTTTAAGTAATAATTCAAAATTATTCCAAAATTTTCAAATAAAATAGGAAGTATCCATATTGATCGAAAGAGGATAAAAAAAGGAATCGATTGAAAAAATAAAAAATAGTAGGTGCCATTTGAAAAAACGAGGTAATTCGTGTTTGAAGTTTTTCAATTTTAGAATTTTATTTTGAACGCCCTGTATAAATTATTTAATTCAATTTTGTCAAGGCGTTAGCACTAATATTCAGCTATTACTAGTAAAAATTTCAACACTCTAAGTCGAAATTTTGTGGAAGTTATGATTTTTTATAATTTGGGTTGCGATCACAATATTTTTTTCTATAAATTAAATTAACTCAGAAACCGATCGTCATAGGTGTACAAGTTGGTTATCAAACTTACCTTAGAATTACACGTTTTATTCGAATTCAGCGTAAAAAATATACCATTCCATTTAAAATAACAAAGTTGGTATCGACTTCCGGTATAACCGGATGTAAATCGAACTTGAAAATATTTTTAAAAGAAGCTGCATAAACAATAACCAAATGAGCCCAAGTTTCAGAATATAATTCCTTTTACTAATTCATATACTTCTAATAGCCCATCAACTTAAAAAACCCTGTATACATACGTATATTTCAACTGCATTATTAAAATAGATACTTATATAATTTCATCCCTCTCTCTGTATCAAACTTACCGATCAGGACAGGAACTAACACAAAACCGAAATAAATTCCGTATTCGCAAAAACACCCTTGTCAAGTACGTTTTCCACTTTTTCCGTGAAGAAAAATTCATGGCACAACATTATGTATTTTATTTTAATTTTATTAGCCCTATCCACACCACCTTATTCTTCGACAATTACTATTCAACACTAAAATAATACCTAACTGTAAAATTTAATAAATAATAGAGTACTTAACGTGGACCGGATGTTGCCATGACATTCAGAACGAAACACCGAATGAATACTACTAAAAATTATTATGTATTAAAAGGTAATAAGTACGCTAAAATCGAAATAAAACGACAAACGACTAGAAACGACGGTGACTCTGGTCAAAACAAATCAAGTGTAGGCGGAAATAATTACATACAGACAGATACAACTTATTATTATTAATGGAACAATACGTCAACAATTTTTTAAAATTATTAATATTTAAAATGTGGTAATTTCAATGTCTAAAGGAACAATAAAAAAAGTTTTATTGACTTATGATTATTGTGAGTACACAATTAATTAATTATAACAATAAATTAGTGCTAAAACATTTTGAACCCTTCCTCCCCCCCTGGTGAGATTTGATAACAAGTACCACAACCCAACATCCCCTTTAGTGAGATTTACCCTATACCTATTGAATTTTTAATTAAAACAAGGAACGAGATTATAATAATTCTTTGAATTAAATAAGTGTCGTGAGATTTTCAATGTCCTTCCTCTTTTTCAATTAGAATTAATGATGAGATTTTGTTGGAGCCCTCCCTCCTTCTTCATGAGACTAGGGCAAATGTGGTGGGATCCCCCTTACGTGAGATTATGTTATCAATAATTCCCCTCCTTTTGAATTATATGTTACGAAAGACGTTCCTGGAGACCTTGTCCCTCTTTAGAGAGACTTGAGAAAATGTGGTAAAATCCTCCCCTCAGTTCCCCTCACGTGAGATTTTCAACAGTGCCCCCCTTTAAATTAAATTTTATGATAAGACTTTCCTGGAGACCACCATCCTCTTTAGAAAGGCTAAAGAAGACGTGGAAGAGTTCCTCCCCTCATGTGAGATTTGAAACTAGTACTACAAACAACCTCCCCTTTAGTGAGATTTGCCCTATAGGTACCTATTGATTTTTTAATTAAAACAGGGAACGAGATTATAATAATTCTTTGAATTAAATAACTGTCGTGAGATTTTCAATGTCCTTCCTCTTTTTTCAATTAGAATAAATGATGAGATTTTGTTGGAGCCCTCCCTCCTTCCTCATGAGACTAGGGCAAATGTGGTGGGATCCCCCTTACGTGAGATTATCAATAATTCCCCTCATTTTAAATTAAATTTTACGAAAGATGTTCCTGGAGACCTTGTCTCTCTTTAGAGAGACTTGAGAAAATGTGGTATAATCCCCCCCTCAGTTCCCCTCACGTGAGATTTTCAACAGTGCCCCCCCTTTAAATTAAATTTTATGATAAGACTTTCCTGGAGACCACCATCCTCTTTAGAAAGGCTAAAGAAGACGTGGAAGAGTTCCTCCCCTCATGTGAGATTTGAAACTAGTACTACAAACAACCTCCCCTTTAGTGAGATTTGCCCTATAGGTACCTATTGATTTTTTAATTAAAACAGGGAACGAGATTATAATAATTCTTTGAATTAAATAACTGTCGTGAGATTTTCAATGTCCTTCCTCTTTTTTTAATTAGAATAAATGATGAGATTTTGTTGGAGCCCTCCCTCCTTCCTCATGAGACTAGGGCAAATGTGGTGGGATCCCCCTTACGTGAGATTATCAATAATTCCCCTCATTTTAAATTAAATTTTACGAAAGATGTTCCTGGAGACCTTGTCTCTCTTTAGAGAGACTTGAGAAAATGTGGTATAATCCCCCCCTCAGTTCCCCTCACGTGAGATTTTCAACAGTGCCCCCCCTTTAAATTAAATTTTATGATAAGACTTTCCTGGAGACCACCATCCTCTTTAGAAAGGCTAAAGAAGACGTGGAAGAGTTCCTCCCCTCATGTGAGATTTGAAACTAGTACTACAAACAACCTCCCCTTTAGTGAGATTTGCCCTATAGGTACCTATTGATTTTTTAATTAAAACAGGGAACGAGATTATAATAATTCTTTGAATTAAATAACTGTCGTGAGATTTTCAATGTCCTTCCTCTTTTTCAATTAGAATTAATGATGAGATTTTGTTGGAGTCCTCCCTCCTTCCTCATGAGACTGGGCAAATGTGATGGGATCCCCTCTTACGTGAAATAATCAACAATCCCCCTCCCCTCCTTGAGAAAATGTGGTAGAACCCCCCCCCGTTCCCATCACGTGAGATTTTCAACAATGCCCCCCCTTTAAATTAAATTTTATGATAAGACTTTCCTGGAGACCACCATCCTCTTTAGAAAGGCTCAAGAAAACGTGGAAGAATTTCTCCCCTCACGTGAGATTTTTAATAATCCATCCCCTTTAAATTAGATTTGATGATGAGATTTTGTTGAAGCCCTCCCTCCTACTTATTGAGACTTTGTAGGACGTGGTAAGAGCCCTCCCCAATTCCCTTTACTTGAGACCACTTTAATCATCCCCCCCCCCCTTTAAATAAGATTTGATGACGAGACTGTGCTGCACCCTTCCCCTTCTCTTAGAAAATTCTTATACAGCAGACCATTAAATTAATTATCCTGAAAAAAAAAATTCCCAGAGGCTGTTCTATGAACTCCATGGTTTTAAAAATAGATCTACTGATAGAATCGTCAAGGGATAAAAGTTTTCTACTGATCACACAACCGAGCTTCTCAGCAAAGTAAAACGGAATAATTGGTCTTTTAATCAATAAGGGGAGGCAATTAAATTCTGTTGACATTTAATTGGAAATATTTCGGACAGTTCAACGAATCTCTCTCTCTGTGCTGCTGCTAACAAGAAAGTGAAGTTTGACAAATCTATATTAGTTTGGTTAAGAATCCCTTTCAATTAAAACTAATCACCGCCTGATTAACTAATCTCCAAGGGTTTAAACAGGATTTCCAATTGGAGAGGGTTTAAAAAGAAAATAATAACTTATCAATGGTCCAAAATCTGACACCTAATTCTTTGATTTCTATTCATTTAGATTCCTTCTCAATGAGATTTAGTAAGAAGAGATGTGGTGAGAGTTCTCACGCGAGATTTTCAATAATACCCCTCCCTTTAAATGAAATTTTGCTATGCTCCTTTTCCCCCTCCTATTAGCAAAATTTCCAAGAGACTGTTTACAGCCCTTACTATTTATCCCTTACTTACTCCCCTTACACGTGAGATTCATCATGCAATAAGTTTAGACTTAATTAAATAAACAAAAGATATTATAATAACTTTTTGAAATAATCTATAACCTCCCCTACTTCTACGTGAGACACTTTGAGATTTTTTTGGTCCTCCTTTCATTTTGACGTCACAGTTCTTTTTTAATTTAATTTTGTCTTAAACCCTTTCTTTGAATAAAAAAAAATAAGTTGTAGAAATAATTTAAATCCTTTAAGTAGTTCTGGTCTCTAGTAGTCTTTCTCTTTTGGTACGAAGTTTCGCCAACCCTCCACCTACCCCACGTAAAATCGATATCGCAGTCTCGGCGTTTCAACAGGGTTCAGGGATTGTTTAACACAAACCAACGTCAGCTGTTGCACAGATGCAGAATTAATTGAATCGTGTTTATTTAATCAGAAACCCTTTAACTTTAATTAAATCATTTATTACTTTTAATTGAGCAACAAAAAAATGTATTTAATTAATTACGTAATTGGACTGTAGAAATTTTAAAGGGGTATGAAGGGAAGGCTACCCTCTTGCAAAACTATAAAGATGAAATAGGCTTTTGCTTCAACTGAAAGCCCTCTTCTTTTTATTTGTAGGTACAAAACTTGAAAGGGGATGGAACTTCTGAAAAGTAGATGCAGTCAGCATCCCCTTTGCAGATAATCCCCCAGCCTGAGTGAGCTTTTGTTGGCTAGAAAAGTAGAGCGCAACTTAACATCAAATCATAAAGTCTGCACATAATTATGAAGCTTTCGAAAACGAAACAACCCCAAAGGTAGGCACAATTACAGGTTTCTTTTATTACAGAGAAAGAAAACAAGAAACTTGAAAAGACGCTTTTTTCAGTAATCTTAGGGGCCGTTCATAAAATACGTTCGCATACAAGGGGGGGAGGGGTCTTGCTAAGTGTGACAAGGGGGGTCTACGGCAACGTGACGTTCGCCGTTCATCAAAAAATTTTACTGAATTTTTACAAAATCCTTGGACTTCTGATAAATAGAAAAATTATTTATTTAATCATAATAAAAAATATTTATTAATTTATTTAAATTTTATTATGAAAATACAATAAAAAAATATTTTTGACTGTCAAAATTTGTGTATTATCAATCAAAATTTATAATGTTCAGGGGGGGTTTTAGTTTTTGTGACGTAATATTTACAGGGGGGTCACGGAAAGTGTGGCACAGCGTGACAACCGGGGGGGGGGGGTCAAAAAACCCTGGTTTGGACAACAAAATGTGAAATTTTTACTATTTTTTTTATGTCGTGCAATCAAAAATAATAAAAATTAAAGTGAGATTTTCAATGCCTTTCATCCCTTTAAATGAGAGTTTGCTAGACCGTTCGCCCTCAAGGTAATTAATTGATGCTGCCCTACTTCTCGCTGAAGTTCATAACCTTTCATTTACCCTGTAACGGCTTCTTAGTCAAAAGCAGGAAAGAAATTATTAATAACGACTTTTTTAATTTTTTGAAAGTCAGAGTGAGATTTTAATGACCTCCCCCCCTTTAAATGAGATTTTACTACACTCGTCGTCCTCTACGTAATTAGTGAACGTTCCTCTACATTTACCTTAACTTGGGAAGCTTTCATTTACCCAATTAGTGGTCGGGGTCCTTCAATCAAAAGGAAGATGGAAACTATTAATAGATTAATGTTAGATTTTTAATGACCTCCCTTCTTTTAAACGATATTTTGTTATATCCGTTCCCTTTAATGTAATTAATCAATATTCCCTTACTTCTAACTTTTAGATGAAGGCGCTTGGCATAAGAATAGCCCATAATCAATATTATTGATTTTAAATTGCACACACGTTATATTAACCCCAAAAAAGGCTCATAAATGACAATTTATTGACTGCACACTTAATAAAAAAACATCTTCCACCCAATTGTTTTTTTAATTATACTTTTTGTTTTATTATTCTTTTGTTAATCAGTTGATTTATTATTGGATAATTATTTTAATTTTTTCTTTATTAATAAATTAATTTGTTTTTTTTTTGTTAATTAATTTTTCAATTCATTTTTTTTTTTGTTAATTAATGATTTTACTGTTTTCTTTGTAGGTGCTATTAACCACCTGGGTAGGTACGTGATTTCAAATAAAGGCCAATTCTACGTAATACAATTTAAGCCCAATAATAAAAAACTGCAAACTGACAGATAACGCATAAATAAACAAATTAGTAATTATGTTAATTTGATACTTGCAGCACGTGAACAATGAGTAATTTTCAATACGTGCATATAAGTTTTTAGGTAGATAAGTACTAATAACAACAGCAATAATTAATGTTTGCAAATAATAACAGCATAGATATCAGTTTGTTATTACTGAAAACAATATTCTTCAACATGGTTTTCAGCAATAACAATTACTACTATACTACTACATTGTTATTACTCATCTAGTTCAAGCAATTTTTGAAGCCTAGTGATTACAAGGTTAATAATAATATAAATACATAATCAATTTTAAAAATAAATTAATTTATGAACGAATGCATGAATCATCCTGCATATATATATACTGAATAATTCGTATTTCAACCCTAACGTCACCTATATACATAAAATAATAGTAATATCAGGGGCAGTTGGACACAAGAGGGTGCGTTACTGTGTTAATGGCGGCCAACTGGTTTTGCATGTCCAAGGGGTGAATTATTTAGGTTACTGATAAAAATCAGATACAACAGGGTACAAACGTACTATTTTTTTTTTGTATAATGCATCTGCGCTCTTGGAAATGTGGGAAAATGATGTAACATTCAAATGCTCATAAAGTCGTCTTTTATTCAATTGGTGTCAACGACTCCATCATTATTTACTGATGTCGTAATATTAAACATCAGCAATAAAATAGTTCGTATCAACACCATCGACTATCTGTTCGTCTTACAATTAGAAAAAATAACCCAATTAGTTCAGTTGGAAAAATATAAAACAAAATATTAATAGAAATACGTACGTAGGTAGATACTCAATAAAACGACAAAACACACGATTCAACTGTAAAAACAACCGCAACGCTTGGAAAGAGATAACAAACGAGTATAGGTATCTCTGCCTCGGTCTTTCGGGGAGGTGGTTGTCAGTGCGAGGGCGTGATATAGCTAAAGGCCGGATTCTATTGGCTAACCATATTGCGCGCGCACAGCAGGTAGATACAACAACAACAACCCTGACAATCAGATTCTTCTCTTACTCTTTCTAAGCCTTATTTAACGCTGCCAACCAGCTAGTTGTTCCTTTTTGTTATAGTTCTATAAACTTTGTATGTGCTTATGCGTGTGCAGAGATAATAATTGCATCAACTATGTATATAGATAGTAGGCATTAATAGTAACCTGTGGGAAAACCCGATGAGAAAAGATAAGTAGATGATGCTAATATTATTACGTAGCTCACACTTTTATGTATCGAATGTGAAATCATTGGCATGGAAGGTAAATGAACTTCACCATGGAAACTGAATCGAACGCCACCACCGCCAGTAGGTACCTAACGGTATATTGCGGACAAATACGAAATCGCAATAATTTAATTACCCTGCGTCAATTTAAACCACCAGATAGATACCTACTAATTGCATTACAAATTACATTGTGTATTTACTACATACATATATGTAGGTATGTGTGTATGTAGACATACACGAGTAGGGTTTCCGATATTTTATTATTTTATTTAATTTAATTCAAGTGGATTTATTTATATAAAAAAATCAGGGCAATGAACTACAACTGATAATAATTTAAAAAAATGGGATTATTTATGAGGTCCTTTGGGATGGGCCTTGTAAGATTATTGTAGAAATAAACAGGGAGATAAAGTAGACTACATACTAACGAAGAATTTTTTAATGCAAGTAAGGCCAATGGTTTTAGAAATGCTTATATCTTAAGGTGTACCACAATCCCTTGCGCGCTTGTTTTAGGCTCGTGCGCATGCTTAACTGTGTGCCTACTACCCGTCTTGATGATGTCCGACTAAATTCATTTTTCTCGATAGCAGTAGGGCGGAAAGGAGCTCAATAGCTATATTCTTATGTTTATCAAAACGTCATATAAATTGTTTTACTTAAATGTAAAAATAAATGACGTTTTTTTGTCACAAAAATAAATATTTAATAAAAGTTAATGAACTAAGGTAATTCCTTGAAATTTTAGCACCAAAAACAAAAGCTGATACCCACACAATGCGCCTAAATTTAACCGTCTATTTCGTGGCAATTCTATTTAATTAAAGCACACCTGTTAATAAATACCATTACATGGTTTTATGTATAGATATTTTTGGTAAACACATATTTATTTTCCAAATATCCACTCCCAAAAAAAAAATATAGATACCTAAAGACAATAAATTCATTGATATTTTACGTACATTATTTATACATATGTATATTAAAGGAAGCTAGACCTTTAAAATTATTTTAATAATTATTCTGTAGGCGATTAAGTCTCTTAATTAATAATATAACCCTCAAATTAAGTCAGAAAGTAACGGAACATCCTGGAAAAGTTTTCTCGGTTATTGAACTTTTTGCAACAACGAATAAATAAATGAATGAGCGAATGATTAATATGTGTACAATTACTTAGGTAGGATTTTCCGGTACATTACAACACAAATCACTCATTAAATATTTAATTAGTTTTTTTTATCATCTAGGCCCGTAAATATTGGTTATTGGTGTTTTTAGAGAACTCACATTTGCAAGCACAGAGAAGCGAATTTGAGAGAAAGATTGAGCTGCATACAATGCAGCACACCAGCTATCGATTACTTACGTATTAAAAGCATTTGACACAATTAATACTGAGTTTAAGTGGCAATAAATAAATAGTTTTCAAAACAATTCATTTTCCTGTTTTATTAAACCCAAACAAACACACAGCTTCTGCTTTACACGATACCAAATGTTTCAGCAGTTGCACTTAACACACCATCATGCACCCTCTGTGTGTGTGTGGTTAACTTCTTCGGGATTTTTATTAATAATAAACAAAGGGGGCGAGTCCTCATCCTCATCCTCATTTCACGTCTTTTACTACAAGAAGCCTTGTTACCACAAAATTTATTATCGGAAAGAGCTCGAGTGTTGTTGACAGCGTTTAGCAAACAAACTGATTCATGTTTAAAAGAGATAACGACAAGACAAGGGGGATGGTAATCGTGAATGTGGAGGCAGACTGGGCTGCTTCCTTATTTAATGGGACGACTACCTAAAGGCATTTTTAAGACAATTGTGAAGTTCAAAAATAATTAAATTAAAGAGGCCACTTACTAAATTTTAATTGATTGATGAATTGATTTCAAAGAAAAACACCATCAGCCCCCTGATTATTATCGGTCATTAATGATCGTTTAAAAGTACATCAACTTCGCGATTCTATTAATACACTTTGACACACACAGGCTGCTGGTTGGTAAAATATAGTTGCTAACGAATTAACTTTTAACTTCGCAGGCTGAATTTCCAAAAAGCGGGGGCAACGAACGCGAGTGTTTATTTTATACGGTTTTGGTTTGTCCAATCAATTTAAAATTATCGATATTTATATATGCACCTATACATATATATACAGGGTTTTTCAAGTTGATGAGCTATTAGAAGTATATGAATTAGTAGAAGGAATTGAATTCTGAAACTTGGGCTCATTTGGTTATTGTTTATGCCGCTTCTTTTAAAAATATTTTCAAGTTCGATTTACATCCGGTTATACCGGAAGTCGATACCAACTTTCTTATTTTAAATGGAATGGTATAGTTTTTTACGCTGAATTCGAATAAAACGTGTAATTCTTTAAAGGGAAGTTTGATAACCAACTTGTACACCCTATGACGATCGGTTTCTGAGTTAATTTAATTTATAGAAAAAAAATCGCTACCGCAACCCAAATTATAAAAAATCATAACTTCCACAAAATACGACTTAGAGTGTTGAAAGTTTTACTAGTAATAGCTGAATATTAGTGCTAACGCCTTGACAAAATTGAATTAAATAATTTATACAGGGCGTTCAAAATAAAATTCTAAAATTGAAAAACTTCAAACACGAATTACTTCGTTTTTTCAAATGGCACCTACTATTTTTTATTTTTTCAATCGATTCCTTTTTTTATCCTCTTTCGATCCATATGGATACTTCCTATTTTATTTGAAAGTTTTGGAATAATTTTGAATTATTACTTAAAATAGGAAGTATCCATATAGATCGAAAGAGGATAAAAAAAGGAATAGATTGAAAAAATAAAAAATAGTAGGTGCCATTTGAAAAAACGAAGTAATTCGTGTTTGAAGTTTTTCAACTTTAGAATTTTATTTTGAACGCCCTGTATAAATTATTTAATTCAATTTTATCAAGGCGTTGGCACTAATATTCAGCTATTACTAGTAAAAATTTCAACACTCTAAGTCGTATTTTGTGGAAGTTATGATTTTTTATAATTTGAGTTGCTGTAGGTAGCGATTTTTTTTTATAAATTAAATTAACTCAGAAACCGATCGTCATAGGTGTACAAATTGGTTATCAAACTTACCTTAGAATTACACGTTTTATTCGAATTCAGCGTAAAAAATATACCATTCCATTTAAAATAAGAAAGTTGGTATCGACTTCCGGTATAACCGGATGTAAATCGAACTTCAAAATATTTTTAAAAGAAGCGGCATAAACAATAACCAAATGAGCCCAAGTTTCAGAATTAAATTCCTTCTAATAATTCATATATGTACTTCTAACAGCCCATCAAGTTGAAAAACCCTGTATACTATGCACGCATTTAGTTCAATAAATTTTTAATTGCAATAGTTGGCCATTATTTTATTAGTTTTTGTATTAAAAATCGTTCCAAACCTGATATTTTATTAAGTGTAGAATAATTTATATGACATTGTAATTAACTATGGATAGTATTTAATAAAAGTACTTTGGCATACTTTCCGCCCTACTATCGAGAAAAATGAATTTAGTATGTCATCAGGACGAGTAGAACAAAGTTGTGCATGCGCATGAACGTCAAGCAGGCGCGCAAGGGATTGTGGTATTCCATCGAGATATAAACAATTCTAAAAACATTGACCTTACTTGTACCATAAAATTCTTCGTTAATAATCTACTAATTCATATACTTCTAATAGCCCATCAACTTGAAAACCCCTGTATACTTAATGTAATATTCCGATCGATTATACGTAAATTAAACCCAAAATAAAAAAATCCCACCAGTGAAGGTAATAAAAAGATCCGAGGATTTAAGGTTCGTTAAAAATCTCACGTCAACTTTTTAATAAATTCAAACAATTGTTGCGGGTTATTTTCCTCTTTTAATTAAGAAACCATCATGGGGTAGGTTAATATCACGAACGGGCTTTCACCACATCTTCCCAAATCTCACTAAGGGTGAAGGAGACACAACCTCATATGATTAATGGATGTCCCCAAAGTTTTGTATACGTAATATGACGGACAGAAGATCATTACATTTTAAATACGAGCCCTAATATTTAAATGGTACGTATTAACGAAGAAATTTCTAACGTTTTTAGGAATGTTTATATCGTAAGGTGTACCACAATCCGTTGCGCGCTACCTTCCGGTTCATGCGCATGCCTAACCGTGTACTACCCGTCTTGATGACGTTCCAAATTCGTTTTTCTCAATAGTGAACAAAATTACGTACAACTTCTTTAAGGAGTTTAAACTGCATATCCATAATTATTACTTCTAATTCTTAATTAATTAAATAAGTAATTCAGATTCAATTTGTTATTTTAAGTGGCAATTTTCAATCGAATCATGTGCACATTTTAGATTTGACATTCGTTATTTTCACTAATTAGTTAGTAGGTAGGTACATATGTATTAAATATTCGTATTGGCTGACGAGACAATATCTATTATGCGTACGTATAATAATGAAACGAAACCAAAAACCATTTCTTGCCATAATATTTAGTAGTCTTATCATAGAAATAAGGTCGGTAACCTGAACGCTGCCGGAAGTTTGCCTGTGGTATCCGATAATAATGGGGGGCTCTTGACAAGGATGGAATAAAAATTAGGGACGACTGCAGTTTTTCACGCTTTACAATGAATTTCTATTTACGAGCCCGACAATTTTATCGTTTTTATGTTACGAAAGTTGCAATATTTAAAGCAATAATTATGTTAATATTATGGTTTGATAAACAAAAGTACGTAATTATTGATTCCTTAGTTTAATTAAAAAATCCACAACAAAGTGTTCCCAGTAAATTAAACCATATAAGTAAAATAAAAATATTTTGTTTAAGGATCTTATTCAAATAAATCAAGAAAAGCAACAAATGTCTACAAAACTCTAGCATTGAAACATTTGTTAGTAGTTATTTAATATTTTCGCATGTTTTTTCTCTATTTTCCACTCTACTATCGAAAAAAATGAATGTAAAATGTCATCAAGACGAACAGTACACAATTAAGCATGCGCACGAACCTAAAACAAGCGCGCAAGGGATTATGGTACACCTAAAGGTATAAACATTTCTAAAAACGTTGATTCTTCATTAATAGTGCAAGTCCGTTTTATTTGGTTATCCGGTATGCTTAAATGTATTTTATTTTAAGAGATCGGGCTACAAATTAATAATTAAATATATAGGTAATTATTATTAATTAACTTGAGACGGTGGTGTACAAAAAAACTTTTCAACACCCGTCAGGTAAAAAATCAAAACCCGTTCCTTTTTTTTTTATTAACTGTGACTCGAAAAATAAGAGTACATAGATACTTTTATCGAGAGATATAAACAAAAGGATTTGTGGCATTTAAAATAAACAACAAAGCAACTGTGCGATTTAAAAATAGAAATTTTCGAATCATCTCGCTTTATATATCAGCACTTACGTTTCGAGATATTGAAAAATCCTGTAGACCGGCTTACGATACATGAGAAATCCTTCCACCTTTTCAACCATCATCGTCTTCTACAGCACCCCTCTCTTCTTCTATCCAGCGACAAAAACGACAACAACAACATTTGCAACACTCACTGTCTTTAATCCAATCCTCACAAAAAAACAAACATACAATAACACAGACAGACCGACAGACGGACGGACGTCGACGCTCAGCGTCGCCCTCGCTCACTTTTCTTTTATTATACCGTACGTTTTGTACTTCACGCACTGATGTTTGTTACCGCAGTAGACTATGATATGAAATTATTTGATGGACACTGACAAAACTAAAACAAAACACACACGCCAGCAAAACGGATTAAAACAAACCAATAACTAACATCGCCTTTCAACTGTTATTTTATTGTATTGTTTTTTTGCCTTCGTAGTCTCCCACGACGCGACAAATGGAAAGAAGCGCCGGTTATTTATTAATTACATACACATATAAGTTTGTACCCAAACACACACTCACAGATAAAAAGATAGACAGATAGACAGGCGGACGGACGGCACGCGCGTTGTTGGGTGCAAAGGCTGTTCTTCAATGGGGGGTGGCGCGCATCGGCGACCGCGTTTTGTTGCAGCGGAGGCCGACGCCGACGACGACGGTGGAGTTGTTGGTGGTGGCGCGAACTTGGATACGTCACCGACGCAGGCGCTACCGAGAACCACCCCTAATCATTATCACCGTTTTTCAAGTCTCAAGGGTGCACAGACGGAATGCAGAAGTAATGAACCCATTTTTTCTTTAGCTTTTACGTACGTGAATGAAATATTGTAATAAGGCTCAACAAAAATCCACATTAAAAAGCCCTAAAGTTTATCTTTTTTATCATTTCGAAATTTAGTGTTTTTATTTAATTTTTTGGAATTCAATAAAGGGCTATTTTTGTGACGATCAACCCTCTATAACATGGTCATTAGTTAAGCGCTGATTGTCTGTATATAGAATTCTTAAAGATGCCAGTTAACCCTCTCAATAACAAAAGAATAGACAACTACCTTCAGATGGTCACAAAAACCCACCCTTCAAAAAATTCTGTACTTTTATAGCAAATATTTTGGCAGAAATTGAGAAAACTTGAGTCAGGGTTGAGGTCATAACAAGGTTTGTTTTCAAAGAAAGCCATAATATAATTTTATGGTGATTTTACTTAACCCTCTGCTGTTGGTGGTTACTTTTAGGATACCTAACCTAACCTAACCAAAGAAGCCAAAGTTATAGACTGTAAGAAAAAAAAAACTATTATGGAAGAGGAAACCCGGTGTCATCGTTTTGGTCATAAATTGATGTCTGGCTGACATGCCACCAGGCCACCACCGTTCGTCATTTGCTTTCGATACAATCAAGGAACGTGGAACGTTTACGTAAATATTAATGCGAAACAACGCGAGCCAAAAGGACTCTCTCGTCATTACTTATGCAAGCAGCGAGCTCGAGTATGGCGGGGCACGTTTCCATTTTTGATTATTTACAAAACAAGCACCGCTAGGTCCGCAGGTTGCATCGGACACGTTTCGGCATTTAACAGTAATCGCTTGTGCCCAAATTTGCAACACTTACTCCACTTACAGACCATATGGACTGTTAGCAACAAATTTTTTTACAACAAATATTCTAGAACATTTACCAGACATCCCCACCAACACAAGCTTCCTTTTTAATTATAAGGGACTGCGAGGGAGTGAGAACAGGACTTTAAACTCGAAACTTTTTACTATAAGTAATTACCGAGATTTTTCTCATATTTAAAAAACTTCTGTAAAGTCCCTTGTATTTTAGCTAGGTATGTACCTACTAGTTTTGTTTTCGTTTCTTTTCTTTTTTTGTTTGTTTCATATTTTGTTTTTCTGTAACGGTAGCATTGCGTTGGCATGTTTACAAGTAGAAGTCTCGCACCTGTCACTGGCATGCACTTCTGCATGCGAACTTCCGATGACATCAAGCCAATTCCCAGCCGGAAAACAAAGACATGACCAGCCTAACGGCGAGGGCATTGCATTGTGTGCACACGATGGATGCGGCATATGTTTTACAAATAATTACCGAACAAATGACAGTAATTAATGTGGCGATTCTTTTTTGTCGGCCACTGTACCGTTAACAGAAATAATAAAAGCGTGTATTATGTATACATGACTACTGGGGGCTTTATTAATTCAACAAATTAACGTGCTTGTTTAGCATACAAAATAAATTGCATAAAACCATTAAATTAAAATAGATTTGTAGGAACAAAAGTATTGATTTAAGGAGTGCTACAACTTCTAGAGCAACCCATGTATTTCACATTCTAACTCTTTTTAGGCTCTCTTTAACCATGTATTTGTTTGGATTGCAAAAAAGTTAATTATGTATAAAATGCACAATAAGCAAAAGTAATTGTGGGCTGGCAAATTAACGGCTAGTTTTACAACACCATATACAACTATTTTACTTTTTTTATTACCACAATATAAAGACGTTATTAATAAGGTGCCCATTAAATTGATAGTATCAGAATACCAATCCATAAAGGTCACACGTCTAATTATTTTATTATTGCTTTAATCAAGACTATTGTTCTTGTGTGACTTCTTGGGTTATCTAAGTACATTATTAATATTTTAATTGCCGATAAGCAAGTAGGGAAAACGGCCCCTTTACAGGACAAAAAGGGGGTTACCACAGGTGTATGATGTTCACCGATTAAAAACGTAAAATTAATTATTATTATCTACTAAATAACTACAGGGGGGTTTCAAAAATTTGTTAACTACATGTACATCAATTTTGGATGTTTAATTTTAATTAAAAAGGCAATTAAATTAAAAAAATTAACGTTTAAGGGTAGTATTGAGGTTATGTCAAAAAACTAACTTAAAATTTTAACTGGTACCTACAAGTGAATTAAATGCAGTTGTTGAATAAATGACTTTTGTTTTATCGCAAATGATTAAAAAACTATTTCATTTGATATAGATAGGACTTTATTAAATATTATCAGGAAGTTATAAGTACTTATCAAGTAGTACTACCTGTATTTGTACGTTGCCTCAACATTTACAAATTCCGATATAATGAAATATCAATAAAATATAGAGAACATATTAAGTTTAAAAAAATGTAGCAAAAGATACACAAAAAAGGCAAAAAATAGACGAATTATTTAAGTAAGTAGTTATGCTAGTTTGAGCACACCCACTTAGACTGAACGGATTCTTGTGTTTTGAAATAAAAAAATGGACTTACATTGTAACTGAAGTTCGATTGTGATTTTCTTCTTATCATTTTACTAATTCACGGTCATACCATTTAAATATTTTACACAAACACAAATTAAACGTCACATATCCGGCCATAACACGATTATTTTGACAAATGTCAAACGTATTTTTCTTCTTCTTCTCTATTCACTAATTCCCACAGATTAAAAAATCCATTGATAGAAAATCCCAAATTACCGAAAGAGGAAATCAGGTAGCCATATTGAAGCAGGTTAGCGTCATTTTGTGATCTGTTGTGTATGAATCATGTTGTGTTAATATGTTCTGTTCAACATTTAACAGTAGTGTTTAGTGTCCAAATGTGTTAGAAGCTGAAGAACGACATATGGATAATTATAATGTAAGTCCCTCAATTAATTACTTCCTTTTTAAGCCAGCAGAAAAGAGGAAATAGCACTCAATAATAGGGTTACTATTTAATCCATGTTAGTGTACTTACATATTACCTTTACAAAGACAAAGTATAATGGTCTCTGTTTGTCTTTTTATTTAAAATTATTTATATCAAATGATTTTATGACAAATATATACTTGCCTGCTAAAATTACGACTAAGGAAATCAAACCAAATTGAAAATGTTATGTTCAATTAATTTATTATTTTTATAATTAACTACAATTAAATTTACTTTAACAATATTATAAGTAAAATTAATTTAAAGTTTTCTTTGCTTCCTCGGTCTTGGAGGATTCCATGAAACAGGGGTTGTATCAGTTATGGATACGATATTTAAACCAGACATTTGAAGTCCCTTTATTGAAGACTGAAATTAAAAATTAATTAGTATTACTTATTAAGTTATGTAATATTCTTACCATTCTTCCTGGTCCTAGTCCGCTTATAGTTACTCTTACAGTTTTTACTCCATTTTCAATGGCTTTCTTTAAACAAAAAATTAGTCAATTACTTACAATCAGTTATAATAAATTGTGTTTAAACACTTACAGTTCCTACAGTTATTGCAGTTGTTTGGGCTGCTATATTAGTACCTTTCTTGGCATTTTTAAAACCTTCTATACCACACGATCTTAGTAGTTTAGTTGTACCTAGAATGCAACGAAAGAGTAATTCACTGGAATTATCTACGTGTTTATACACACCTTTATGGTCTGTTAAGGCTACAATTGTATTGTTTTTTGAGACCCTGATATGAAAAATGGGAAGTTCTTTGAAGGGTGTGCCATTGAAAAGCCTATTCGGTGTGTCCATGTTAGGGAACACATCTTCTTTCCTAGAAAAATAAAATATTACAGGGCAAAATCCATGAGTTTAGGCAAGTCTTACTTTTTAATAATAGAGTCTATATCAATTGCCTTTTCCCCTACAGTTCCTTCCTCCTTTGCAGGGGTAGATTTTAACATTTCTCTACGATCCGCCACTTCTCTTCTCAAAGACGATGTTGTTGAGACACATCTTAAACAATTTGTTAATGGATTTTGAAGATTTAAATTAGCTGCACTTGTTATACATTTTTTAAGCATTTTTACGATTTGTTTCTTAAAATCTAAGGTTATAACGTGACGTTTGATGTAAGGTTATGTGCAAATGTTTTGTTTCGACTACCATAGATAGTTCTATAGGCACTCGGCCTTCTATGATGTAAATTTTTGCTATACAGGGTGCTCTTTTTAGGTTAACCAAAAGAAAGTTTTTTTTTAAATGTTTATTACTACTCTAAAACAATATAGATCGTTTCGGTAAAGTATAAATACACAGCTCGCTTATTCAATTACATGACTAAATATACAAACATATATTAAAATAAATAATTAGTGTCTTACATTAAAATACGGGTTTTCAAACTGGAATTGGCACACGAATAAACAAAAAATAAAACAAAATAAATAAATAGATGAGTTAATTAATAGTATTGGTGTTAAATTTCGTGCGGTTTTTGTCTTTTTGTTTTGTTTTGTTAGGTCGAAAGTTGAATAAACAAAAAAATAATAAAAACAGAAACACTCAGCTAATCAATTCAACTAATCATCAGTACAAATAGTTTTTGGGCATTTCTTTTACTGGTTCCGTGCACGTTCCCATGGATTGTAGCGACACGGTGTTTTTCGATCGGCAAATTTCTATTTCCAAGAAACAGAGGTTGCTGTATGTTTTGTTATCTGAACCGCATACTGGATCGTAGTAGGTTGGGCAGATTTTTTGGCACCCTTTGAACATGAAACCGGCCAAACAGCGTTTTATTGGTACAACGTAAACGTGT
Organism: Agrilus mali; assembly: GCA_029378335.1. NCBI lineage: Eukaryota > Metazoa > Arthropoda > Insecta > Coleoptera > Buprestidae > Agrilus > Agrilus mali. The sequence goes on along the minus strand of CM055655.1, from coordinate 1,525,360 downwards.
TTTCTGAAACAAAAATATTTGAACCAAACCTAACCCAACCGAGGGAAGTTTTGCAACTTACCCGCAATTTTCTCGTTTCATTTCGCATTCGTTTTTGTAAAATTTATTATCCGATCCACACACAAATTGTTTTTCTTCTGTACAAGAAATGTTACACGAGGCGGTTGTTTTACAGTGATGGAGGGGCACTTCTGTCACAAATTGGTCACATGTTTGTTTCTTGAGGTCACATAGAGATCTTAAACAAATCAAATTATTATGATTGATACGGTGGCACTTTTATACCCTTCAAAACAGTTTTTTTTTACTTACTTGTATACGTTTCCATCTGATCCACACACAGGTTCTTTGGTTTCGTTGTCACAGTCCGAAGGGCAAGATTGTGATCGTTTAAGGGTCGTACAATTTCCGATATGGGCCATTTGAACCCCTTTGAGGCAGGTTGCGATACTTAGTTGGCAAGGGTTGGTGTATGTTTTTGCGTCTGTGCCACACACAGGGTCCACGTCTGTTGGACATTTCGTCTTTTGACATCTCGATAATTTTGGCCTGCACTTTTCGAAATCTACCCTCGAAACTTTTTTGTTTGCTTTCCTGAAATTAAATCGGAATTTCAACTGTTCTTAAAAACAAAAAAAATTCTAAAGAAAACAATATAGATTCGTATTTTTTGTTTAAAACAAAAATTTATTTTTGTTTCTGTTTCGAATGCTTTTTTTTTTGAGTATTTGTATTTTCTTACCCACAATTCAGCAATTTAAGTTCACATTCGCTCTGATAAACGTAACCGTCAGATCCACAAGTTGGTTTTTCGATTTCGTTGCCACAACTTGTGGGACACTCTGTACTATGCGGTGTCCTTTCTTGGCTCGTGCAAAAGGCCATTGGGACCTCAAAAACGTGTTTTCTAAACGGAAAAAAATAATCAAAATTATTTTATAAATAGTTTTTAATAATAGTGAACTATTTTGAATGCCTGCAATTTAAAGGATTTAATTAAGGATTCTTACCCACAATTTTTCGATTTCATTCTGCACACGTTCGCGTACATTTTTCCATCTGAACCACAAACAGGCCTTGCATTTCTCCAACAGGATTCTCTACAGTGTCTTGTTGTTTGGCAGTATTTTTTATTTGTCCTTACAACTCCTTGTCTGTGAAAACAAAGGACACAATTCATTATTATGTATTTACCTTAAATAAAATATATAGCAATTGTATTCTAAAACGGAGTGAAATCTTGGTTACTGAAAAACAATAAGATTAGGTACTGTATGGAAATATAACATAAACGAATTGTATGTCAAAGAATCCTTAAGAGATTTATGCCTAATTAAAATTAAAATGTAAAAAAATGGTTTTTTTCGAAAACAATTTTTTTTCAAAAATGTCTCGTATGCCATTATATACCAATTTTTTGTAAAATAACTAATAATGAATTTTACTGTTAAAGGAAACTTTTTTTAGACATTTATTTTTTAACAACTTCTTAATCACATATTAATTTAATGTTACAAAATAACAGTTGCTTTAGTATTTATATCAATGTAAATTAACTAAGTGTAAAAAAACAGTGCAATATTGTTTTACTAAAATTTCTTTTTGTAAAAAATAAATTTGGGTGCGTTTAGAAGCAGTTCTTTCTCAACTTCGGCATTGTACAGTTTCCTGGCTATTTGTTTTTGAATAAAATCGTCATTTTTTGTGAAAGTAATTCTGTTATCCTTGAGATATTTAAATTTAATGTTTTTTACAGGATATTCCCTTATTTGCCCGTTGTAGAGCCTGTTAATGTCTTTACAGCAGTTCAAAAGTTTTATTTGGTCTTTTGTTACTAAAATGTTGGTGCTTTTAACTCCTTCTCTGTCGTAAATGGTAAACACTCTTGTTCTGTTCTTTTTTTTCGTGTCTGCTGTTGTTTTCTCTTTGTTTTCATTTTCACTTTTCCTAGAATTTTCTTCGTTTGTTTTATCAATGTCGTTACTGGACGAAGTTGACGATGACACTGATTTGTTGGTAATCAGAACTTGAGAATGTACATTTTCTTTTTTTACTACCGTTTTGGTATTATCATTCCCGTTTGATTTTCTTGTCGCTTTTCTTTATCTGCGAGTTTTCTTTCAAAAGTTTCTTGTTCTTATTATTGTTACTGTGATACAGTCTCGTGAATGTTCTTGTTTTCGAGGCGGTGCATTTGTTAGTTTCAGCGCTTATTTTTTTCAATACGACCAGCCTTTGGAAAAAACTGAGGATTTTTGACTTTGTAAAATGAGAAGACGCTGTACGCCATAGTTTTGTTGCTGACTGGAATTTTGATTGGAATGTCATTGTCCAAAATGATTTTTTGACATTTACATTGAACAAAAAAAACATAAACAAAAGTGACATTGATGTACATATGTATAACAAAAATTAAAATTTTGAAAAATCTTGTTAGCTGTATTACGGTTACCAAGCACACCAAGTTTCTTCAATACACCTTCAGGGATTCTTTTGAGTGCAATAATTTATTTAAAAAGTATCTTTTTCTTACCCACACGTGAGAAGTTTCATTTGGCACGTATTTTTGTACACATTTCCGTCACTGCCGCAGACAGGACCGTCCTGGGGTGCTTGGAGGCAGTCGATGGGGCAGTTTTCCCTGTGGGCACTGATGTTGTTGCACGGGCCCAGATGAGAAAGAGAAATTCCTATTCTAAACGAAATATTAAATACTTTTTAAATTTATTAAAAAATATATTTATATATGTACTTATACAATTTAAAAATGGGAAACAAATGAAAGTAAAACGAAGAAGGAATAGATTTTCTTTCTGTTTGTTTGTTTATTTACTTGAAGTTGTTTCTAAAGCCTGATCTCTTATAATAAGACAAATTTAAGCATACTGAGTGACCAAATAAAATGAAGAATGAGTGAGGTCAATGCTTTTAGAAACGTTAGTATCTTAAGGCGTACCATAATCCCTTGCGCGTTTGTTTTAGGTTCGTGCGCATGCTTAACTGTGTATTACTCGTCTTGATGACATTCAACCTCTTTTACTTTTATCATGTACTACCAATAGTTAACGTACTTATAAATAGTTTAAATAGTTGTTTTATTTTTTACAATAAATTTTCGATCAGAAAATAGAGTTATCCTGACAGGACAATGAACGCAATAGTGCAACAGAAAATGTTTATTTCTTTTGAGTTTTATTTATGTATAGATAGGTACATGAGGCTATTTCTCACCTACAAATTTCCACCTGCAGCATACACCTGTTCAAGTACGTCCTCCCATCTGTTCCACACACCGAGTCCTTTTCATTTCCGCATTTATGCTCGCATTTCGAACCCGTCGATCGCATGCACAATTTCGGATCCGGAGATAACTTTACACCTGCACCAATACGACAAACAAATCCAATTATAAATATTTAACTTAAACTTTAATTCAATGCAACAGTTTGAAAATTAAATTTAGGGTGATAATATAATATAATATTAATAGAAACAATAGAACAAGCTTTACTTTTGTGTATTTTGAAAATTGCCAAATAATGGTAATATTTCTAAAGAATTTTTAGTTTCGAAATAATTTGGTGTTGACTACGATAATTAATGTTGTGGTCATTCCAATGAGGTTTTTAAATTTTTTTTATCGGTTTACCTTTGCCACAAGTTTTTTTCCGAAGTTCGCATATGTTTGGGTAAATTATGCCGTCCGTTCCGCAAACAGGATCGCCGTAATTTTGCGAACTGCATATTCTAGGGCAGGAAGTGTCTCGTACGCCGAACACTGCTGTAACAAAACGAAAAAAAGATCGTGATCATGTTATAATTGGACTAATAAATGTATGAAAATAAAAACAGAAAGAAACTGTTTCCTGCCAGCCAGAGAGAACGTTTCTCAAAGTCTCAAACAGAATTTATATTCTTAGATTAATAAATTAATAATAATTCTGTAATGTTAAGGATTTATTTAATAGTTAGTTAATGCATATAAATTAATTTTGTCTGCCACTTTGGTTGTCCTTGTGGGGAGAAACCTTTTGTGGAGAAGAGTAATAAATCGTACGGGGGTGACACATACATAAAAAAAAATGTACGAGAAAAAGGATCTAAAACCACTAAAACGTGTCTTTAAATGTTGTAGTTAATTGAATTTTTTGAGAACTTCAGGGCCGGATTTAACAAATTAAGTGGGGCCCCGATCTTAGAGTAGAAACAGGGAAAAAACACAAAATGTCAATGCCCCACCCTCTCATTCTACTTTAGGTAGGTAGGTACCTAATAATTTTGTGGGGCCATTTTTCTGTGGTCACGTGATTAATTACGTAAATAATCCGTCCCTGACGTTGTGTGTACAGTTGCCTGTTTGTGTAGGACGTTTGCAATAAGTTTTGTCGCTTATAACAATAAATAAGGCTTGTTAACAACCTGAAAATCATCTGTCACGGTTTAATATACTATATGATGCTAGGTTAGGTCTCTTATGCTAACTATACGACTACTTATAATGTCTAACCCTACGTAATAACGATGATAATATGAGTGAGAATGAGAATCGTCTTCTGCTTCTTGTTGTTAATGGAAGTTCGACAGCCTTCGGCGGTTAATAATGACGATGGCTAATATAGTTGTGTAGTAACTAACCGTTTTCCCAGAGGCAACTAGTCACACACAAGTGTATTAACTTAAAAAAAAAAGAAGGCGTGCAACAATTGACGGTTATTTCTGGACGAAAAAAAGAGAGTGAGAGAACAAAAAAAAAAACAAAAAAACAAAGGAAAAATAATAGCATAATAACAATGCATCTGGCGTTCGATTGTTTTGTTTAGCTGACAGACCGCAAGAAGACCATTATTAGACCATTAGAGATAGCAGTAATTAACTGGAACACATACAGTTATCTAGTGTAGGTGTTGAAAAAGAAAAGAACAACGATTACCTACGGAAAAAAGCGAAGAACAATAATAAATTACAGTATACAGTATATATTAGTTTCTTTTTAATTTTTGACAACAGATACGCCCACAAGTAGATGATCCTTTTGCCGTTGTTAAATACAATTTACAATTTAATTACTTTCCTTCTAATTCTAGTGTTATAAGTTAAGTACTATAGTAGGTATCTGTAAAATTTACTGCTAATTTATGAAGTTATTGCCCTTTTGTTTCTGTCTATTTATTTTTTGTGTTCTCTTTGTTTAAGATTCATTGATGTTGTGGTCTGTCCGCTATAATTTTGCCAACACAAAATTCAGAATTGTTCTGAAACTTTATCGTTTTTAAAACTATATATTTGAACACTTCTTGGCTTTATTAATAGTTGCAATATCTAGAGGTTTCTTATAATATTCATTGTAATGCACCACAATCAACCCCAATATATCATACATCATCTATAGTAAGTGATAATTAATTTTCTGCACGATATTTTTAGTAAAGCGGATGTCGTCAAGACCGGTAGTAGTTAAGCATGCGCACGAACCCAAAGCAAGGCGCAGAGGATTTTGGTACTAGCTACTACTATTAATTTTTTCCAAAAACATTGATCTCACTTTTCGGACATCGTTTCCACCTTATAATAAACATAATACTATACAGGGTTTTTCAAGTTGATGGGCTATTAGAAGTATATGAATTAGTAGAAGGAATTTATTTCTGAAACTTGGGCTCATTTGGTTATTGTTAAGGCCGCTTCTTTTAAAAATATTTTCAAGTTCGATTTACATCCGGTTATACCGGAAGTCGATACCAACTTTGTTATTTTAAATGGAATGGTATATTTTTCACGCTGAATTCGAATAAAACGTGTAATTCTAAGGTAAGTTTGATAACCAACTTGTACACCTATGACGATCGGTTTCTGAGTTAATTTAATTTATAGAAAAAAATATTGTGATCGCAACCGAAATTATAAAAAATCATAACTTCCACAAAATACGACTTAGAGTGTTGAAATTTTTACTAGTAATAGCTGAATATTAGTGCTAACGCCTTGACAAAATTGAATTAAATAATTTATACAGGGCGTTCAAAATAAAATTCTAAAATTGAAAAACTTCAAACACGAATTACTTCGATTTTTCGAAAGGCACCTACTATTTTTTATTTTTTCAATCGATTCCTTTTTTTATCCTCTTTCGATCTATATAGATATCTACTTCCTATTTTATTTGAAAATTTTGGAATAATTTTGAATTATTACTTAAAATAGGAAGTATCCATATGGATCGAGAGGATAAAAAAAGGAATCGATTGAAAAAATAAAAAATAGTAGGTGCCATTAGAAAAAACGAAGTAATTCATGTTTGAAGTTTTTCAATTTTAGAATTTTATTTTGAACGCCCTGTACAAATTATTTAATTCAATTTTGTCAAGGCGTTAGCACTAATATTCAGCTATTACTAGTAAAAATTTCAACACTCTAAGTCGTATTTTGTGGAAGTTATGATTTTTTATATTTTAGGTTGCGGTAGCGATTTTTTTTCTATAAATTAAATTAACTCAGAAACCGATCGTCATAGGTGTACAAGTTGGTTATCAAACTTACCTTAGAATTACACGTTTTATTCGAATTCAGCGTGAAAAATTATACCATTCCATTTAAAATAACAAAGTTGGTATCGACTTCCGGTATAACCGGATGTAAATCGAACTTGAAAATATTTTTAAAAGAAGCGGCATAAACAATAACCGAACGAGCCCAAGTTTCAGAATTTAATTCAATCTACTAATTCATATACTTCTAATAGCCCATCAACTTGAAAAACCTTGTATACTATGCACGCATTTAGTTCAATAAATTTTTAATTGCAATAGTTGGCCATTATTTTATTAGTTTTTGTATTAAAAATCGTTCCAAACCTGATATTTTATTAAGTGTAGAATAATTTATATGACATTTTAATTAACTATGGATAGTATCTAATATTATTAACTGCTTTCCGCCCTACTATCGAGAAAAATGAATTTAGTATGTCATCAAGACGGGTAGTACAAAGTTGTGCATGCGCACGAACGTAAAGCAGGCGCGCAAGGGATTGTGGTACTCCATCGAGATACAAACAATTCTAAAAACATTGACCTTACTTGTACCATAAAATTCTTCGTGAATACTCGGATACATTTAATTGTATAGGTACATTAAGTACAACAAAAATATTTTCTGTAAGAATCTTTTTCTCATTTAAAGAAATTCAGATTGACAACAAATGTCTACAAAACTCGAATGTTCAAACATTTATAAGTTGTTAAAATTTTTGAATGTGTCGCCCCTCGTTTTAGAGAACATATTAAAAAACTTTAGTTGTAATTATCTTTTTTCTTTTAGGGAAATAGAGGTTTTAATCGTGATCTTAATCAGGAACTTTCCAATTCAATCCTATCGTGGCTTTCGTCGTGGAAATTCATTTGTATCGTGTCTAGACTGCAAATCGAGATTACGTAGTAGTAATAAAAAGAAAACCGAAAAACGTTTCATAACTTAATTGCAGCCCTCGTACGGAATTCCAATCGCCAGGAGAGGATGTAATCGCGACGGAGCGTAGGCCTTTTTGCAAAAAAACTTTTCGTTCAACACCAGTCTAGGTACATACATTTAAATTTTTTATCCCAAGTTACAAAGGTACACTAAATAACAATTCGGAAGTAATTGATCATAAACCATTTACCAAATTAACGCAAAAAAGAGTTTTGGTATAAAAATAAGGGATGAAGATTTTAAATTGATAATTGCCTTGAATGGGTCTAATAAAGACCTTCACTTCATCCCTTATTTTAGCTTAGCATCGATGTGTTGGTTTCTTGTGACGTTTTCAAAACTTCAAGGATGTTTGAAGTTGGCCTTTGAGAATCGGTTTTATGGTAGTCTGTTAGTTACGTATTTAATCTCTAGGCTGTTAAAATTCTTTAATTGATTATAACAAGTTGACAAAAGGCTCTTTACAATGCTTTTTATTTAGTAACTGCTCCCTATTGTTGTCGTATATGTTTATATGTCAGTCACATTAATTTGGTGCGCTTTGGTCGCCAAAATTAAACGACAAATTTAAATTCTGGATGTCCGAGATCATCAGCACATATTTTTAAATTTAAAACAAAAATTTTTAAATGATTCCTTTCCATCAACCACAAATTAGCAAAGGAATTTTAATTAATACAGAAATTCTTGCAGTTTCTCTAGTCAAAATTGTGCAAACATTTTCTTATCGTATTAGTCATTTTAATCAATAAATTCGATCTTCTTTATTTACAAAGCAATTTTACCAAGAGTGAGATTGTCATCTCCGATTGCAGCTTTTAAACTATTTAATGGGGGATCAGATTTGCTTCCCCTCACAGGATATCGTTTTCGTGGCTAAAAATACGATGGGGTGCCATACAACTGTTTTCTTAAATATGTGTCCCGAAATATTTGAAAATATTTTTAGAAAAGTGACGTCTAAATATTTCTTTTGGCGATAGTCTTGATTTTTATGCATTTCATTCATTAATCAATTAACGAATTAATTAAAATGTTGAATATCTCTCTCTCCACATCACTGAGATTTTATAAAATGTTATCCCCAAAAATTTATTTATTTTAAAAATTATATTTAATTTCTGTTGATAAGAGCCGTGATTTGTGGTATAAGCATTTCAAATGGAATAGAATTTCCTTTAATTTGGTGATATTTGGTAACATGTTGTTCCCCAAACTTTTGGATATAGATGTGTTTTTAGAAAACCTAATTTTTCTGATATATCTACAATAGTAACAAAAAAAAATTTATTGACACATACACATAATAGTTCTGACTGCAATTATAGGAATATGTAAGTAAATCCTGACATCATCAAAAAGCCGTTACAATTTATTGTTGATTATTGTTGGCATCTCAATCTACCTACATATCTACTGACAGTTATTATTATAATGTAACAAATTGTCTGTGCTGTGCCAACAAGGCTCGTTATATTGTTATTTTGTATGCATTCAATAATGCCGTTTTGTGTATCAATATAATTGGAATAGCTGTAGGCAGACAGGCATAGTAGGGAAACGGATTACGTATTATAATAATGACGGGCAACTTTATGGTTGTTGACTTCCACTCCCGTTTTCTACATCTATCCAACCATCCATCCATCCACCCACGTAAATTTTTAACCAAATACTTAGAAGTTGTAAGTACAAGAACGTGAGCCAGATGGAGAACAACACATCAAAAATGCTTTTGCTTATATTTATTTTTTTGAAATGTCTTTGTGTCATTTTTCGTCCATTCAGCCACTTTACTGTCACTTGCATATCAGTTCTAAAAACATCTACTTATAAGATCAATCAGGAATACACCATTTAGTATTGTCTGAGGGGTTGCTATTGTGTTATTTGTCTGTATGTTACACCATAAATTGAGACTCACTTAAATGATTTTAATCTGGTTTTAATTTCCGTAAAGGATATTATTTCCGGACGGTTTTAAGCTTAATTTAATATAACTATCACGAAGAATAAAGAGATGTAGCTATTTTTAAAAATTAAAATTCTTCATAACTTAAATGTTGTCATGCAAATGGATTTCTAGAGGGGTTTCAAGAAAAATTTCATTAAGGAACAAATAAAATTAATTTTTATTATTTTTTAGTAATATTAAAACGATTTCTTTAGAAATGTTTTATAGGTATAAAGATAATTTATTAAGTTGTTTTCATTGACATATTTTAAATTGCCTTTGTGTCACTTTTCGTCCATTCAGCCAATTTACTGTCACTTGCAGATCAGTTCTAAAAACATCTACTTATAAAATCAATCAGGAATACACCATTTAGTATTGTCTGAGGGGTTGCTGTTATGTTGTCTGTCTGTATGTTACACCATAATTTGAGACTCACTTAACTAATTTTAATCTGGTTTTAATTTCCGTAAAGGATATTATTTCTGGACGGTTTTAAGCTTAATTTAATATCACTATCACGAAGAATAAAGAGATGTAGCTATTTTTAAAAATTAAAATTCTTCATAACTTAAATGTTGTCATGCAAATGGATTTTTAGAGGGGTTTCAAGAAAAATTTCATTAAGGAACAAATAAAATTAATCTTTTTTATTTTTTAGTAATATTAAAACGATTTCTTTAGAAATGTTTTATAGGTATAAAGATAATTTATTAAGTTGTTTTCATTGACATATTTTAAATTGCCTTTGTGTCACTTTTCGTCCATTCAGCCAGTTTACTGTCACTTGCAGATCAGTTCTAAAAACATCTACTTATAAAATCAATCAGGAATACACCATTTAGTATTGTCTGAGGGGTTGCTGTTATGTTGTCTGTCTGTATGTTACACCATAATTTGAGACTCACTTAACTAATTTTAATCTGGTTTTAATTTCCGTAAAGGATATTATTTCCGGACGATTTTAAGCTTAATTTAATATCACTATCACGAAGAATAAAGAGATGTAGCTATTTTTAAAAATTAAAATTCTTCATAACTTAAATGTTGTCATACAAATGGATTTTTAGAGGGGTTTCAAGAAAAATTTCATTAAGGAACAAATAAAATTAATCTTTTTTATTTTTTAGTAATATTAAAACGATTTCTTTAGAAATGTTTTATAGGTATAAAGATAATTTATTAAGTTGTTTTCATTGACATATTTTAAATTGCCTTTGTGTCACTTTTCGTCCATTCAGCCAATTTACTGTCACTTGCAGATCAGTTCTAAAAACATCTACTTATAAAATCAATCAGAATACACCATTTAGTATTGTCTGAGGGGTTGCTGTTATGTTGTCTGTCTGTATGTTACACCATAATTTGAGACTCACTTAACTGATTTTAATCTGGTTTTAATTTCCGTAAAGGATATTATTTCCGGACGGTTTTAAGCTTAATTTAATATAACTATCACGAAGAATAAAGAGATGTAGCTATTTTTAAAAATTAAAATTCTTCATAACTTAAATGTTGTCATGCAAATCGATTTTTAGAGGGATTTCAAGAAAAATTTCATTAAGGAACAAAAAAAAATAATCTTTTTTATTTTTTAGTAATATTAAAACGATTTCTTTAGAAATGTTTTATTGGTATAAAGATAATTTATTAAGTTGTTTTCATTGACATATTTTAAATTGCCTTTGTGTCACTTTTCGTCCATTCAGCCAATTTACTGTCACTTGCAGATCAGTTCTAAAAACATCTACTTATAAAATCAATCAGGAATACACCATTTAGTATTGTCTGAGGGGTTGCTGTTATGTTGTCTGTCTGTATGTTACACCATAATTTGAGACTCACTTAACTAATTTTAATCTGGTTTTAATTTCCGTAAAGGATATTATTTCCGGACGGTTTTAAGCTTAATTTAATATAACTATCACGAAGAATAAAGAGATGTAGCTATTTTTAAAAATTAAAATTATTCATAACTTAAATGTTGTCATGCAAATCGATTTTTAGAGGGATTTCAAGAAAAATTTCATTAAGGAACAAAAAAAATTAATCTTTTTTATTTTTTAGTAATATTAAAACGATTTCTTTAGAAATGTTTTATTGGTATAAAGATAATTTATTAAGTTGTTTTCATTGACATATTTTAAATTGCCTTTGTGTCACTTTTCGTCCATTCAGCCAATTTACTGTCACTTGCAGATCAGTTCTAAAAACATCTACTTATAAAATCAATCAGGAATACACCATTTAGTATTGTCTGAGGGGTTGCTGTTATGTTGTCTGTCTGTATGTTACACCATAATTTGAGACTCACTTAACTAATTTTAATCTGGTTTTAATTTCCGTAAAGGATATTATTTCCGGACGGTTTTAAGCTTAATTTAATATAACTATCACGAAGAATAAAGAGATGTAGCTATTTTTAAAAATTAAAATTCTTCATAACTTAAATGTTGTCATGCAAATCGATTTTTAGAGGGATTTCAAGAAAAATTTCATTAAGGAACAAAAAAAATTAATCTTTTTTATTTTTTAGTAATATTAAAACGATTTCTTTAGAAATGTTTTATTGGTATAAAGATAATTTATTAAGTTGTTTTCATTGACATATTTTAAATTGCCTTTGTGTCACTTTTCGTCCATTCAGCCAGTTTACTGTCACTTGCAGATCAGTTCTAAAAACATCTACTTATAAAATCAATCAGGAATACACCATTTAGTATTGTCTGAGGGGTTGCTGTTATGTTGTCTGTCTGTATGTTACACCATAATTTGAGACTCACTTAACTAATTTTAATCTGGTTTTAATTTCCGTAAAGGATATTATTTCCGGACGGTTTTAAGCTTAATTTAATATAACTATCACGAAGAATAAAGAGATGTAGCTATTTTTAAAAATTAAAATTCTTCATAACTTAAATGTTGTCATGCAAATCGATTTTTAGAGGGATTTCAAGAAAAATTTCATTAAGGAACAAAAAAAATTAATCTTTTTTATTTTTTAGTAATATTAAAACGATTTCTTTAGAAATGTTTTATTGGTATAAAGATAATTTATTAAGTTGTTTTCATTGACATATTTTAAATTGCCTTTGTGTCACTTTTCGTCCATTCAGCCAATTTACTGTCACTTGCAGATCAGTTCTAAAAACATCTACTTATAAAATCAATCAGGAATACACCATTTAGTATTGTCTGAGGGGTTGCTGTTATGTTGTCTGTCTGTATGTTACACCATAATTTGAGACTCACTTAACTAATTTTAATCTGGTTTTAATTTCCGTAAAGGATATTATTTCTGGACGGTTTTAAGCTTGATTTAATATAACTATCACGAAGAATAAAGAGATGTAGCTATTTTTAAAAATTAAAATTATTCATAACTTAAATGTTGTCATGCAAATCGATTTTTAGAGGGATTTCAAGAAAAATTTCATTAAGGAACAAAAAAAATTAATCTTTTTTATTTTTTAGTAATATTAAAACGATTTCTTTAGAAATGTTTTATTGGTATAAAGATAATTTATTAAGTTGTTTTCATTGACATATTTTAAATTGCCTTTGTGTCACTTTTCGTCCATTCAGCCAGTTTACTGTCACTTGCAGATCAGTTCTAAAAACATCTACTTATAAAATCAATCAGGAATACACCATTTAGTATTGTCTGAGGGGTTGCTGTTATGTTGTCTGTCTGTATGTTACACCATAATTTGAGACTCACTTAACTAATTTTAATCTGGTTTTAATTTCCGTAAAGGATATTATTTCCGGACGGTTTTAAGCTTAATTTAATATAACTATCACGAAGAATAAAGAGATGTAGCTATTTTTAAAAATTAAAATTCTTCATAACTTAAATGTTGTCATGCAAATCGATTTTTAGAGGGATTTCAAGAAAAATTTCATTAAGGAACAAATAAAATTAATCTTTTTTATTTTTTAGTAATATTAAAACGATTTCTTTAGAAATGTTTTATAGGTATAAAGATAATTTATTAAGTTGTTTTCATTGACATATTTTAAATTGCCTTTGTGTCACTTTTCGTCCATTCAGCCAGTTTACTGTCACTTGCAGATCAGTTCTAAAAACATCTACTTATAAAATCAATCAGGAATACACCATTTAGTATTGTCTGAGGGGTTGCTGTTATGTTGTCTGTCTGTATGTTACACCATAATTTGAGACTCACTTAACTGATTTTAATCTGGTTTTAATTTCCGTAAAGGATATTATTTCTGGATGGTTTTAAGCTTAATTTAATATCACTATCACCAAGAATAAAGAGATGTAGCTATTTTTTAAAATTAAAATTCACTTTAACTTAAATATTCCCCAACTGAATTTATTGAAGACTCTCAAAATAAATTTCTTTGGTGCTTAATGTCAATAATCCTGATTTTTTTGCAATTAAATAAGTACCGTTTGCCGATTCGATTAACCGTCATGTCGTTGGTGATTAGGTATCTAGTTAATAAAATACAGGTCAAAAGTGAAAAGAGTCAGTATGAATAAATTTGTGTTCGCCCGAAGAACAATGCCCTGACGCCTGATCTGAATAGCGCCGAGTTGTTGCCCACCAGAGTACATATAGATACAATAAAGTATTTTTTTTTGCAAACTAACGGACGCTCTGCGTCAAGTCCGCTTGGCTTGGTTAGTCGACTGTGAAAAATGTCAGGTACAGTTTCGAATATATATTTTAATGCAAGTCGTTGTACGCTTTTAATAGAGATAGATAAACGCTGACGAGTGATCCTGAAATTGCACTTTAAATACACAAAGACCAGTAACACAATAACTTTACAACTTATTGTTAGTGGAAGAGAATACGGTTCGGAATTGTGCTCGAATTATTTATTTGAATATCCAAACATTCCAACATCCACAATCGATTAGTTTAAAAAAAGTTATTTTTAATTTAAACAGATCCTCAAATGATGAAATATCCAAATGTTTGGTATGTTATTAAGCACTTCAAGTATCTAATTATTTCATTACTCAAATACATATTTAGATACTTGAAGTATTTAGTAATTAAATGTATGCATATTTGAAGCTCTGTATAATTAAATATTTGAATACTCAAAACTTTTGATATTTAAACGTTTGGATACGTGCAACATTCAATAATCAAATAATTGGATATTTAAATTTTCATCAAACATGTATTTTCAAATACTTGAAACACTAAACAACCAAATATTTGGATACTTTAAGTGTTTAACTTCCAAATATTTGGTTATTTGAAGTTTTTAATAATCAAATATTTGGATACTTGAGACTTTGGATAATTCAGTATTTGGATATTTAAATCTTGGAACAATCAAATAATTAAATGATTAAAACTTTTGATAATCAATACTTGGATTCCTCAAACTTAGAATAATCAAATAAGTAAACATCTTAAATAAATAAATACTTGAATACATAAATTTCGTATAAATAGATAATTTGATACATGAAATGTTTAATTAAGAAAATATTTGGATATTTCAAGCTCTGGATAATCAAATTTTTGAATACTCAAAGCTTCTGATATCTAAACATTTGGATACCTGAAACGTTGAATAATCGAATAATTGCATGCTTGAAATTTTCATAACATAAAATAAATACATCGAAATGCTTATATAAAGAATTATTTGGATATTTGAAGTGTTTAACTACCAAATATTTGGATACCTGATGTCTTTAATCATCAAATGTCTCGATACTTTATGTATTTGGAAATTTGAAATGTTGAACAATTAAATATTTTAATACTGAAAGCTCTCGGTAATCTATATTTAAATGCTTCAAACATTGAATAATCAAATAATTGGATATTTTAACTTTTATTAAACATATATTTTCGAATATTTGAAACACTAAACAAATAAATATTTGGATACTTGAAACCTTAGATAATTCAGTATTTGGATATTTTAATATTTGAGTAATTAAATAATTAAAACCTTTGATAAACAATCAATACTTGGATTCCTCAAACTTAGAATGATTAAATAAGTAAATATCTGAAATGAATATATATTTTAATACATAAAATAGATAATTGGATACATTAAATGTTAATTAAACAAATATTCGGATATTTGAAGTTCTGGATAATCAAATTTTTGAATACCTACTTAAAGCTTTTGATTTCTAAACATTTGGAAATTCGAAACGTTGAACAATCAAATATTTGAATACTGAAAGCTCTTGATAATCGATATTTGAATGCTTCAAACATTGAATGGTCAAATAATTGGATATTTAAATTTTTATTAAACATATATTTTTGAATATTTGAAACACCAAATAAACAAATATCTGGAAACTTAATGAGTCTAACTTCCAAATCTTTGGTTATTGGAAGTCTTTAATAAACAAATATTTGGATACTTGAAGCTTTGGATAATTCAGTGTTTGGATATTTTAATCTTTGAGCAATCAAATAATTAAATAATTAAAACTTTTGATAATCAATATTTGGATTCCTTAAACTTTGAATGGCTAAATAAGTGAATATCTGGAATTAATATATTTTTGAATACATAAATTTCTAATAAATAAATAGCTGGATATATGAAACGTTTAATTATCCAAAATTTGGATACTTCAAGTCTTAATAATAAAATATTTAGTTATCTGAAACTATGAAAAATTCAAACATTTGAACACTTAATGTTTTTGATCATCAAATATCTGGATATCTCAAACTTTTAATAGTCAAATAATTGGATGCGTAAAATTTTCAATAAAAAATATTTTAATACTTGAAATTTTGAATAGTAAATATTTGGATACTTTAACTATTGAAATATTTGGTAGTTAAACGTTTCAAGTATCTAAATATTTGCTTATTGACAAATATTTTATCCTATCCAATTATTTGATATTAACAGTTTGAAGCTTCCAAATATTCATTTTCGAAGGCTTTAAATATTCAAATATTCGAGTGCTCTAAATTTTAAATATCCAAATAAATAATTATCCACAGTTTCATATATCCAACTGTATGGTTATTAAATACTTCAAGTGTCCAAGTATTTGATAGTTAAACACTTCAAGTATTAAATTATTTGACTATTCAAAGTTTTAAATAATAAATACTTGTTTATTGAAATTTTCAAGTATTCAATTATTTAATTATTCAAAGTTCCTGCATCCAAATAAATTTGATTGTTCAAAGCTTGAAAAATTCAAATATTTAATTATTTGTTCATTAATGACTTTAGGTAACCAAATATTTCGTAGTTAAACACTTTAAGTATCCAAATATTCGTTTATTGGAAGTTTCAAGTATTCAAATATCTGTTTGATGAAAATTTTATGTATCCAATAATTTAATTATTGAAGGTTTGAAGCATTCAAATATCAACTATTAAAAGCTTTCAGTATTAAAACATTTAATTGTTCAAAAACTGAAATATCCAAACATTTTGTTGTTGAAAGTTTTAAGTACCATTCAAATATTTGTTTATTGAATAGTTCAGGTATTTAATTATTTATTTGAATATCAAAAATTTTATGTACCTATCCAAATTTTGACTTTTTCAAATATTTAAATAGTCGATTATTTCATATTATTCAATTTCAAACATGTATATAGTATTGTGAGTACTAACCATGAAGTGAACGTTACGAGGTCACAATAACCTTGACATTGAAAACGTACGTTTGGGCATGTGAATAGAATTTGATTTTGGTATTGTACGGTGCGGAAGAAAGGAAAGGTGAACACAGGAAGGAAGTTTATAAATATATACATACACATTACATATATTGAACAACAATTCAGTTGAGTTGTTCTGCATGAATTGTCAATAAGCTCATCTCTTTCAAGGTTTCGATACCATCATGTTTAATATTATAATAAAAAAGTAAACAGCCACTTCAATATGGAATGAAAAATGGCAATAACTTAAGCATAAGATAAATTGCTTTGAAAATTGGTTAAAAAAAAGTGTGCAAAAAATCGAATCTTTCACTGATCTCATATTTTCGTAGGTAGGTTAGGTTTAGAAACTTGAGATACGAGCCTTAAGAGTATTAAAACGAAGAATTTTATGGTAAATGTAAAGTCAATGTTTTTAGAATTGCTTGTATCTCGAGGAGTACCACAAACCCTTGCGCGCTTGCTTTACGTTCGTGCGCATGCACAGCTGTGTACTACCCGTCTTGATTCATTTTTCTCGATAGTAGAGCGGGAAAGAGTCTTTGTACTTATATTGCTATCAGTGGTTACGTAATTTTGCTTATTAAAATGTTTTATAGGTTTTTAATACAGTCTTCTGTAAACATAAACAATATTCATACCTGTCGGCTTCACTTCCTTATAATAACGAGGCAAAAACCAAAAACCCCGTTACAGAACTGATAGATACAACTGAACACAACACAAGTATAAACTTACTATTCATTTGTTGCTTCTAGCTGTGCCTTTTTGTTGTATAAGTTGTGTTATGTTATGATATTTTATTTAAAAAATTCAAGTCGTGTTTTCGACTCGAGGGCACTTTAGGTGCACCATGCAGGTCGATGAGAAAAGCGGAATACACAAATGGTAAAATTCCCTCACGTAAAATGAGTCTTCGAGATTAAACTCTATGTAGGTATACTTACGTACGTATACATAATAAATGGATTGTTTTCAGCCAAAGAATTTTATTTTGAGCAGATGTGAAGGAATGTCGGAAGAGTTTATCCACTTGACATTCAAAAAAACTTTTTTGTTTGCGTTAAAAATATCGTAAAACATTTGGCTTAAGAGTTTCGCGAAAATTTGTTTTAAGGGGTTAAAAAAATCCTTGAAAAAGTCTTACTCTACAATGCAAAACGTCGGTTATTGATGTTGGTTTTATAATCTGTAGTAAAAAGGTTGGATTTTGATTCAGTATTTTCTGTTGTTATTTTTTTTATGAGAGTCACTATTTTATATACTTAGAAGCAGATATTTAAAATAAATAAAATATATCCTTGTTTATGTCGTAATTTTGCCCGGCACAGTAATAAACAAATCTGACAGGATAACGCGATATCTGTCCAGGCAAATGTTTCGTGCAGTAAACTATTTCAGGTTTTATTTAGTCATTGAAAGACTTATACAGATACAGCAGCATCTGTATGTATGTACGTACCTGTAGGTGCATTATAATAAAAAGTACTTCCCGTTTGCCTAGGCGAAACAATGGTACCTACTCGTACATTGGTGCATGCATGGTTTAAATCGAGAAAGCCTGTCGCACCGTGTGTCACATTCGCCTTCGTCTTTTTCCTATCTTATTTTATATCTTCGTTCGAGAGCAACTCTATGTATATAAACTGGTGCATTTTATGTCATAAATAAAACAAAATGGTTAACACCTGCGTAACGTTCTCTCTCTCTAATAAGCAGTTCGAGTTATCAAAGTTTGACAGTACGTTAATGTTCAATCGTAAATTAACATGCTATTATTACCTATTGTAATCGGTTAATCAATGTAGGGATATAGTATAACATCTAGAAATACTAGCGCCACTTGTCTGAATGCTACAGAATCCTTTATAGTCGCTTAAATAAACAAGGGGAGATTATGGACAAATAACTCTTTTCCGCACAACTATCGAAAAAAATTAATTTAGAACGTCATCAAGACGGGTAGTACATAGTTAAGCATGCGCACACACTCAAAGCAAGTGCGCAAGGGATTCTGGTACACCTTAAGATACAACCATTTCTAAAGACATTGGCCTTAGTTGCATTAAAAACACCTGCCCTAATAGTCTGTATTTTCGATTGTGACTTTACTTAAGAGATATTTTTTAATGTGCATTTTATTAATTTAATTCAAATCCACAACAAAGTAAAATAAAAATATTCTGTGCAACAAATATCTACAAAACTTGAATATCCGAACATTTAGTAAGTAGATAAATAAATTCCATTGTGTTCTAATTTAATTTCTTTTTTGTCTTCGTTTTTAACTCTGTGTGGGTACTGGCGGGTATGTGTAAGGATTTAATTTTCGTTTTCTAACCCGAATCAAAATATATTTATCTAAAGAATGTA
The DNA here is from genome assembly GCA_029378335.1 of Agrilus mali. Taxonomy (NCBI): domain Eukaryota; kingdom Metazoa; phylum Arthropoda; class Insecta; order Coleoptera; family Buprestidae; genus Agrilus; species Agrilus mali. The sequence goes on along the minus strand of CM055655.1, from coordinate 1,505,905 downwards.
GAGTCAGTGTATTTATGTATTTATATATTTCTTTCTGGTGATATCCTTGTGTAAATATTGTCGGGGTTGTGATCTGCCACTTGTAATCTTATCGGCACGAAAACTTTGTTATTTTACAAACTCTTTTTCGTCGTACTATCGGGGAAAACAGAATCAGGACGTCGTCAAGATGGGTAGTGCATAGTTAAGCATGCGCACAAACTCAAAGCAAGTGCGCAAGGGATTCTGGTACACCTTAAGATACAACCATTTCTAAAGACATTGGCCTTAGTTGCATTAAAAACACCTGCCCTAATAGTCTGTATTTTCGATTGTGACTTTTTACTTAAGAGATATTTTTTAATGTGCATTTTATTAATTTAATTCAAATCCACAACAAAGTAAAATAAAAATATTCTGTGCAACAAATATCTACAAAACTTGATTATCTGAACATTTACCATAGTAAGTAAATAAATAAATTCCATTGGTTCTAATTTAATTTCTCTTTGTCTTTGTTTTTAACTCTGTGTGGGGACTGGCGGGTATGTGAAAGGATTTCATTTTCGTTTTCTAATTCGAATCAAAATTTATTTTCTTTAAAGAATGTAGAGTCAGTGTATTTATGTATTTATATATTTCTTTCTGGTGATCCCCTTGTGTAAATATTGTCGGGGTTGGGATCTGCCCCTTGTAATCTTATCGGCACGAAAACTTTGTTATTTTACAAACTCTTCTTCGTCGTACTATCGGGAAAAACAAATTTAGTATGTCGTCAAGATGGGTAGTACATAGTTAAGCATGCGCTCGAACTCAAAGCAAGCGCGCAAGGGATTCTGGTCCACCTTAAGATACAACCATTTCTAAAGACATTGGCCTTAGTTGCATTAAAAAGTCTCCCCTAGTAGTCTCTCTAACAGATATTTTTTTAAAGTAAAATAAACATATTCTGTGCAACAAATATTTACAAAACTTTAATGTCAAAACATTTAGCAGGTAAATAAATAAATTCCATTGTGGTCCTTTATGGTCGCTTAAATTTTTACCCTTTTATTAGAAGCTGTATCTCGAGCAAAATCATTAAGCAGGTGATTCCAGGATTGTAAATTCTTCAGTAAATTTACGACCTCCACTTTACACATCAGGTTCGCGTTCTTATTCGCTGGTTCGATAAACTCAAGGGTCGACGACGACAACGACGACGGTGTAGACGATTCGACAAGAGTTTTATTTGAAGATCGCGAAATGTTAATTTATGGTAATTAAGCACCATTTAAGCACTAATTATGCTGGGATATGTATGTATTATGTATGTGGAGTGGATTCTGGAACATTTTTTGTGGGGTCGTTTAATCATCATATGCTCACGACAATATTATGTATAGGTAGGTTCCTAAGTATATATAGGTAGTACCTGCATCAGTCATTTAATTTTATCATTTTGTTCTTATTGAAGTATCATCTATGTTACCTATTGGTAGATATCTAATGGTAAATCGGGGTCGTAGTTCCTCCAAAAGTAGGTCTCATATTTAGAATCGTTACTAGATGTCCGACAATTTTATAAATAAAAAATAATAAATGTATGAAACGGTGAAAGTTGTTTTTCCTGCTGCTCATTAACTAGAGAAAGGTCCTAATACGATGTTCTGTCTGGCACAGTCGACAATCATAAGTTATCTGTCTAATAAAATCGTGAGCCAAACAGTTTTAATGTACAGAGTACGAAAATGCGGATTCTGGTGATATTGATAATAGTACGTTGCTCTTTCATTAATTATTAGTAGCAGAACATCACAGTTGACTTGTAGACCTCTTATTCTTCTCAACTTTATCGAGTGATCAATTATTGACTATAAATTGATTCAAAAATAACAATGACATTGTTGACGAGGTTTCTTGATTTTAAAGATTCATGAAAGAAATTGAGCAACAATCGATCAATCTATTGACTATTAAAACCGATAATTTATCAATAAATTTTATTGAGTGGCCAATCCGATATTAATTAATCCAATAATGAATCAATGAAGCATTATTTAGCAATATGGCCAAAAAGAGGGACTAATAATCAATAGTTGATCCATAGATCATTCAAATTGTTGACTTTTAGATCTCTTAATAATCCTTAAGACTTCTTGATTTTGTCACGTGATTACTTGACTATTAATTCATTCAAAAGTAGTAATGACGTTGATAACAATGAGATTTTTGATTGTAAAGATTCTTGAAAGAAATTGATCAATAATCGATCGGTCTATGGATTCTTGAAACAGAAGATTAATCACTAAATTCCTTTTCGATCAGTTTTATCGAGTAGTCAGTCGGTTAATAAACAATCAATGATGAATTAATGAGGCATTTAGTTAGATGTTTAGTCAAAAAGAAAGACCAATGATTAATTAGGTTTAATAATCAATAGTTGATCCATAGATCGTTCAAATTGTTGACTTTTAGATCTCTTAATAATCCTTAAGACTTCTTGATTTTGTCACGTGATCACTTGACTATTAATTCATTCAAAAGTAGTAATGACGTTGATAACAATGAGATTTTTGATTGTAAAGATTCTTGAAAGAAATTGATCAATAATCGATCGGTCTATGGATTCTTGAAACAGAAGATTAATCACTAAATTCCTTTTCGATCAATTTTATCGAGTAATCAATCGGTTAATAAACAATCAATGATGAATTAATGAGGCATTTAGTTAGATGTTTAGTCAAAAAGAAAGACCAATGATTAATTAGGTTTAATAATCAATAGTTGATCCATAGATCGTTCAAATTGTTGACTTTTAGATCTCTTAATAATCCTTAAGACTTCTTGATTTTGTCACGTGATCACTTGACTATTAATTCATTCAAAAATAGTAATGACGTTGATAACAATGAGATTTTTGATTTGTAAAGATTCTTGAAAGAAATTGATCAATAATCGATCGGTCTATGGATTCTTGAAACAGAAGATTAATCACTAAATTCCTTTTCGATCAATTTTATCGAGTAATCAATCGGTTAATAAACAATCAATGATGAATTAATGAGGCATTTAGTTAGATGTTTAGTCAAAAAGAAAGACCAATGATTAATTAGGTTTAATAATCAATAGTTGATCCATAGATCGTTCAAATTGTTGACTTTTAGATCTCTTAATAATCCTTAAGACTTCTTGATTTTGTCACGTGATCACTTGACTATTAATTCATTCAAAAGTAGTAATGACGTTGATAACAATGAGATTTTTGATTGTAAAGATTCTTGAAAGAAATTGATCAATAATCGATCGGTCTATGGATTCTTGAAACAGAAGATTAATCACTAAATTCCTTTTCGATCAATTTTATCGAGTAATCAGTCGGTTAATAAACAATCAATGATGAATTAATGAGGCATTTAGTTAGATGTTTAGTCAAAAAGAAAGACCAATGATTAATTAGGTTTAATAATCAATAGTTGATCCATAGATCGTTCAAATTGTTGACTTTTAGATCTCTTAATAATCCTTAAGACTTCTTGATTTTGTCACGTGATCACTTGACTATTAATTCATTCAAAAATAGTAATGACGTTGATAACAATGAGATTTTTGATTTGTAAAGATTCTTGAAAGAAATTGATCAATAATCGATCGGTCTATGGATTCTTGAAACAGAAGATTAATCACTAAATTCCTTTTCGATCAATTTTATCGAGTAATCAATCGGTTAATAAACAATCAATGATGAATTAATGAGGCATTTAGTTAGATGTTTAGTCAAAAAGAAAGACCAATGATTAATTAGGTTTAATAATCAATAGTTGATCCATAGATCGTTCAAATTGTTGACTTTTAGATCTCTTAATAATCCTTAAGACTTCTTGATTTTGTCACGTGATTACTTGACTATTAATTCATTCAAAAGTAGTAATGACGTTGATAACAATGAGATTTTTGATTGTAAAGATTCTTGAAAGAAATTGATCAATAATCGATCGGTCTATGGATTCTTGAAACAGAAGATTATCACTAAATTCCTTTTCGATCATTTTATCGAGTAATCATCGGTTAATAAACAATCAATGATGAATTAATGAGGCATTTAGTAGATGTTTAGTCAAAAAGAAAGACCAATGATTAATTAGGTTTAATATCAATAGTTGATCCATAGATCGTTCAAATTGTTGACTTTTAGATCTCTTAATAATCCTTAAGACTTCTTGATTTTGTCACGTGATCACTTGACTATTAATTCATTCAAAATAGTAATGACGTTGATAACAATGAGTTTTTTATGTAAAGATTCTTGAAAGAAATATCACTTGACTATTAATTCATTCAAAAATAGTAATGACGTTGATAACAATGAGATTTTTGATTGTAAAGATTCTTGAAAGAAATTGATCAATAATCGATCGGTCTATGGATTCTTGAAACAGAAGATTAATCACTAAATTCCTTTTCGATCAATTTTATCGAGTAATCAATCGGTTAATAAACAATCAATGATGAATTAATGAGGCATTTAGTTAGATGTTTAGTCAAAAAGAAAGACCAATGATTAATTAGGTTTAATAATCAATAGTTGATCCATAGATCGTTCAAATTGTTGACTTTTAGATCTCTTAATAATCCTTAAGACTTCTTGATTTTGTCACGTGATCACTTGACTATTAATTCATTCAAAAATAGTAATGACGTTGATAACAATGAGATTTTTGATTGTAAAGATTCTTGAAAGAAATTGATCAATAATCGATCGGTCTATGGATTCTTGAAACAGAAGATTAATCACTAAATTCCTTTTCGATCAATTTTATCGAGTAATCAGTCGGTTAATAAACAATCAATGATGAATTAATGAGGCATTTAGTTAGATGTTTAGTCAAAAAGAAAGACCAATGATTAATTAGGTTTAATAATCAATAGTTGATCCATAGATCGTTCAAATTGTTGACTTTTAGATCTCTTAATAATCCTTAAGACTTCTTGATTTTGTCACGTGATCACTTGACTATTAATTCATTCAAAAATAGTAATGACGTTGATAACAATGAGATTTTTGATTGTAAAGATTCTTGAAAGAAATTGATCAATAATCGATCGGTCTATGGATTCTTGAAACAGAAGATTAATCACTAAATTCCTTTTCGATCAATTTTATCGAGTAATCAGTCGGTTAATAAACAATCAATGATGAATTAATGAGGCATTTAGTTAGATGTTTAGTCAAAAAGAAAGACCAATGATTAATTAGGTTTAATAATCAATAGTTGATCCATAGATCGTTCAAATTGTTGACTTTTAGATCTCTTAATAATCCTTAAGACTTCTTGATTTTGTCACGTGATCACTTGACTATTAATTCATTCAAAAATAGTAATGACGTTGATAACAATGAGATTTTTGATTGTAAAGATTCTTGAAAGAAATTGATCAATAATCGATCGGTCTATGGATTCTTGAAACAGAAGATTAATCACTAAATTCCTTTTCGATCAATTTTATCGAGTAATCAGTCAATAGTTGATCCATAGATCGTCCAAATTGTTGACTTTTAGATCTCTGAATAATCCTTAAGACTTCTTAATTTTGTCGAGTGATCAATTGTCTATTAATTCATTCAAAAATACCAATGATAGTGATCACAATTAAGCTTTTTAAGATTTATAGACTACTGAAACCTACAATTGATCATTAAGTCCCTTCTCGATCAATTTTATCAAATGATCGGTCAGTTATTAATTAATCTATGTAAGAATAAATTAATCATACATTTAATTAACGAGATGATCAAGAAGAGATGACTAATTTGACCAATGATTAATTTGATGCAGTGATCAATAATTGATCCATATATCATTAATATTATTGATTTATAGATCACTGATTCATCCTTAAGATTTCTTAAATTTACTCAACTGATCGATGATATAGTTAACGATCTATTTGGAATACGTAATAATTTTTTGAGTGGTCATTTTTATTCTAAGACAAAAAGAAACATTAACTGAGACTACTCCCGATATTTAAGTACATATGTACTTTATAACGGTTGCTAAACGTTGCCGCTTTTATGATCCTGTACTTGGCAATTTGCATGTGTTAAACGTACCTTCATGTAACTGTTTTTTTTTGCTAATATATAAACTTTTAAGTCCGTTGTTTACGTCATTAACATAATTTAATTAGTGCACCAGAATAAGAATACCATTTCATTAAATTTACGTGACCGTCATGTTATTGTAACGGACAGGGCAATTTAAAATGTGTTTTACATGGCCATTAAAACTATTAATTACGCTCTAAAACTGTTAACGTTTTGCTGTATTTTTTATTGTATTTTCAAACGATTTTTGGCACATGTTATACACTCTGTGACCCCTTCCAAAAATTAAAAATCTATTACTATAACATTTATTAATTAATTGTAGCCTGTCTTGTGTCCATTAGGAAGTGCTAGTGTTATCGATGACGTGACCATCAGAACAAATAAAATTTAATATATTATGACCGTGTGAGGCAATAACAAGTTCAATAGGGGTTAAAGTTAAAACTAATTTGGTAAATTATAATAATAAAAATTCCGTTTGGCATTCAGCATTCACCATTAATAATACGTAATCAATAAACATATTTGTCGTACTGTTGAATTATCGAATACGAAATTTAGATCAATAAATCAATCATTTATTCTTTGATGGAATATTAATACCCACTTTAATAGAGATGCCTTAAAAACTTCTGATAATAATAAATTATTATCATAACAAACCCTTTCAAAGAATAATCAGTACCTAGCTAGTATTTTTAGGATTTCAACAAGATAAAAAGCTCTTGTCTCACCAACAATTCATAGCGTGACTTGAAAAACAAGGTCAAGATAATAATCTTTTTAATTTTTTTTCTTGCCTTATGCCTTATTCCTGCCTTAATTTCATGAAAGTCAAGAGTCTCTTTTGTCAAGACAAGAGTCTCGATCTCAACGAGCAACTTGTTTTGAAAATTAAGATTAAGGCAACGTTTTCTAAATCAATACTCATGACTTTATTCTTCTCTCGAATCAAAATAAAATCAAGACACAAGTTCTTGAAAGTAAAGAGTTTTGTAAATACTCTTGTCTAGGTTTGAACGTTAAGGCCATGGAAATGTTTTCTTTTATATTTTCTAAATCAATACTCATGACTTTATTCTTCTCTCGAATCAAAATAAAATCAAGACACAAGTTCTTGAAAGTCAAAAGTTTTGTAAATACTCTTGTCTAGGCTTGAACGTTAAGGCCATGGAAATGTTTTCTTTTATATTTTCTAAATCAATACTCATGACTTTATTCTTCTCTCGAATCAAAATAAAATCAAGACACAAGTTCTTGAAAGTCAAGAGTTTTGTAAATACTCTTGTCTAGGCTTGAACGTTAAGGCCATGGAAATGTTTTCTTTTATATTTTCTAAATCAATACTCATGACTTTATTCTTCTCTCGAATCAAAATAAAATCAAGACACAAGTTCTTGAAAGTCAAGAGTTTTGTAAATACTCTTGTCTAGGCTTGAACGTTAAGGCCATGGAAATGTTTTCTTTTATATTTTCTAAATCAATACTCATGACTTTATTCTTCTCTCGAATCAAAATAAAATCAAGACACAAGTTCTTGAAAGTCAAGAGTTTTGTAAATACTCTTGTCTAGGCTTGAACGTTAAGGCCATGGAAATGTTTTCTTTTATATTTTCTAAATCAATACTCATGACTTTATTCTTCTCTCGAATCAAAATAAAATCAAGACACAAGTTCTTGAAAGTCAAGAGTTTTGTAAATACTCTTGTCTAGGCTTGAACGTTGAGGCCATGGAAATGTTTTCTTTTATATTTTCTAAATCAATACTCATGACTTTATTCTTCTCTCGAATCAAAATAAAATCAAGACACAAGTTCTTGAAAGTCAAGAGTTTTGTAAATACTCTTGTCTAGGCTTGAACGTTAAGGCCATGGAAATGTTTTCTTTTATATTTTCTAAATCAATACTCATGACTTTATTCTTCTCTCGAATCAAAATAAAATCAAGACACAAGTTCTTGAAAGTCAAGAGTTTTGTAAATACTCTTGTCTAGGCTTGAACGTTAAGGCCATGGAAATGTTTTCTTTTATATTTTCTAAATCAATACTCATGACTTTATTCTTCTCTCGAATCAAAATAAAATCAAGACACAAGTTCTTGAAAGTCAAGAGTTTTGTAAATACTCTTGTCTAGGCTTGAACGTTAAGGCCATGGAAATGTTTTCTTTTATATTTTCTAAATCAATACTCATGACTTTATTCTTCTCTCGAATCAAAATAAAATCAAGACACAAGTTCTTGAAAGTCAAGAGTTTTGTAAATACTCTTGTCTAGGCTTGAACGTTAAGGCCATGGAAATGTTTTCTTTTATATTTTCTAAATCAATACTCATGACTTTATTCTTCTCTCGAATCAAAATAAAATCAAGACACAAGTTCTTGAAAGTCAAGAGTTTTGTAAATACTCTTGTCTAGGCTTGAACGTTAAGGCCATGGAAATGTTTTCTTTTATATTTTCTAAATCAATACTCATGACTTTATTCTTCTCTCGAATCAAAATAAAATCAAGACACAAGTTCTTGAAAGTCAAGAGTTTTGTAAATACTCTTGTCTAGGCTTGAACGTTGAGGCCATGGAAATGTTTTCTTTTATATTTTCTAAATCAATACTCATGACTTTATTCTTCTCTCGAATCAAAATAAAATCAAGACACAAGTTCTTGAAAGTCAAGAGTTTTGTAAATACTCTTGTCTAGGCTTGAACGTTAAGGCCATGGAAATGTTTTCTTTTATATTTTCTAAATCAATACTCATGACTTTATTCTTCTCTCGAATCAAAATAAAATCAAGACACAAGTTCTTGAAAGTCAAGAGTTTTGTAAATACTCTTGTCTAGGCTTGAACGTTAAGGCCATGGAAATGTTTTCTTTTATATTTTCTAAATCAATACTCATGACTTTATTCTTCTCTCGAATCAAAATAAAATCAAGACACAAGTTCTTGAAAGTCAAGAGTTTTGTAAATACTCTTGTCTAGGCTTGAACGTTAAGGCCATGGAAATGTTTTCTTTTATATTTTCTAAATCAATACTCATGACTTTATTCTTCTCTCGAATCAAAATAAAATCAAGACACAAGTTCTTGAAAGTCAAGAGTTTTGTAAATACTCTTGTCTAGGCTTGAACGTTAAGGCCATGGAAATGTTTTCTTTTATATTTTCTAAATCAATACTCATGACTTTATTCTTCTCTCGAATCAAAATAAAATCAAGACACAAGTTCTTGAAAGTCAAGAGTTTTGTAAATACTCTTGTCTAGGCTTGAACGTTAAGGCCATGGAAATGTTTTCTTTTATATTTTCTAAATCAATACTCATGACTTTATTCTTCTCTCGAATCAAAATAAAATCAAGACACAAGTTCTTGAAAGTCAAGAGTTTTGTAAATACTCTTGTCTAGGCTTGAACGTTAAGGCCATGGAAATGTTTTCTTTTATATTTTCTAAATCAATACTCATGACTTTATTCTTCTCTCGAATCAAATAAAATCAAGACACAAGTTCTTGAAAGTCAAGAGTTTTGTAAATACCTTGACATTTTAGTTACTTTTGATATTATAACATGTTTCACCAAGAGCCTAGCCAAAACTCTATTTCATTAATTTTAGTTGCCTTTATAATTATAGGCAGTGATTAAGATTTCACCACCAGAAAAGTCTTGATCACGACGAGCAACTCTTGTCTAAGTTTGAGTATTAAGATCAATGAAATCTTAATTTTACGTTTACATTTTTTATATTAGTACACTTATCTTGTAGGTGTATGAATCAAGACGAAAGTTCTTGAAAGTCGACTCTCGTAAAACTTTTTAGAAGCAAATAGTTAAAGGTTGTCGTGATCTTGACGAACAACTCTTGTCTTGGCTTGACAGTCAAGATCCATGAAAAATTTTTTTTTTGAATTTTACATTTAGGTACGTTTTCTTCATCAGTATTCTTTATCTTGTTCTTGTATGAATCAGTAGGAATTAAGACAAGGGCTCTTAAAAGTTAAGAGTCTCAGAGTATCGTAAAACACTAAGCAGAAAGGCCATTTTCTGTAGAGACCCTGTACTGTATCGATGAACCTAATAATAGTGAATTATGACCCTCTGCGTCGTAATAACTTTATCCGAAGATGAGGTTTTGAATACAGACGTTAGTTACTTGGTTGCTCTGGATGAGAAAACGTCGGTGGCATGCTGACAAGAACAAAACGTGCAAAAGCTGGCGTTTAACTGTAGATAGAACGTGTACTCATTAATCAGCGAGAACCACTCTCTGGACTTGCCCGGAATGCACTATTATTTTCGTAGAGCAAACGCGTAAATATTGTGTGTAACTTCTGAATGCAAATAATATCCACATTGGTCAGAAAAATGTCTAGCTGACCACCGTCGTGGTTACTGACCGTGGTAAATTAGAACTGTTGGTACATTTATTACATCCCGGACTTTTGTGTAGATTAGAAACTATAATTTATAGAATTTGAGGTGCAAATCAGAAATACTATCCATGTTTCAAGTTGTAAAGATGGTAATAGGGGAGCCTCTTTGAGGAGTGTTTCAATGCGACATTCTTTGATCCTAAAGAATCAAAAAAACTTCAGATGCATCTCCATCTATTGTTCTCCATGTGGGCATTAAACAAATTAAATTCATCTTTCTTTCTCCGATGGTTCTTTTGATACAATGAACTTTACAACAACGGTTGTGTTATTATTATATTATATAATCGACGTTCCATAAACGTATTTTAATTATAAATTCTTACAATGGGTATAAGTTACCGTTTTCTTACGTAGACGGTATCACGAAACTGTTGGCGAGGTCGCTCACCAATAAACCTAATGAATGGACATGAATAATGCATGGGAACAATAAACAATAACTTTTCACTTAATTAATATTAACTAAACTACCATTGTCCCGGAAAAAATGAATTAAATATCTTGTCAGGCAACAAAAAATTATAATAAACTAGGGGAGGTTCTGGGCAAATAAATAGTCCTAATGTCTCGTCATTTTATAAACTCTTTTTCGCCCTGTCGCAAAGATGGATTTAAAACGTCTTCAAAACGGGTAGTACAAAGTTCAGCATGCGCACGAACTCAAAGCAAGCGCGCAAGGGACTCTGGTACACCTTAAGATACAACCATTTCTAAAGACATTGGCCTTAGTTGCATTAAAAATACCTGCCCTAATAGTCTGTATTTTCGATTGTGACTTTACTAAAGCGATATTTTTTAATGTGCATTTTATTAATTTAATTCAAATCCACAACAAAGTAAAATAAAAATATTCTGTGCAACAAATATCTACAAAACTTGAATATCCGAACATTTAGTAAGTAGATAAATAAATTCCATTGTGTTCTAATTTAATTTCTTTTTTGTCTTCGTTTTTAACTCTGTGTGGGGACTGGCGGGTATGTGTAAGGATTTAATTTTCGTTGTCTAATCCGAATCAAAATATATTTATCTAAAGAATGTAGCCAGTGCATTTATGTATTTATATATTTCTTTTTGGTGATCCCTTTGTGTAAATATTGTCGGGGTTGTGATCTGCCCCTTGTAATCTTATCGGCACGAAAACTTTGTTATTTTACAAACTCTTCTTCGTCGTACTATTGGGAAAAACAAATTCAGGACGTCGTCAAGATGGGTAGTACATAGTTAAGCATGCGCACGAACTCAAAGCAAGCACGCAAGGAATTCTGGTACACCTTAAGATACAAACATCTCTAAAGACGTTGGCCTTAGTAGCATTCAAAACGTCTTCGTTAATGGTCTGTATTTTCGATTGTGACTTTTTACTTAAGAGATATTTTTTAATGTGCATTTTATTAATTTAATTCAAATCCACAACAAAGTAAAATAAAAATACTCTGTGCAACAAATATCTACAAAACTTGAATATCCGAACATTTAGTAAGTAGATAAATAAATTCCATTGTGTTCTAATTTAATTTCTTTTTTGTCTTCGTTTTTAACTCTGTGTGGGGACTGGCGGGTATGTGTAAGGATTTAATTTTCGTTGTCTAATCCGAATCAAAATATATTTATCTAAAGAATGTAGCCAGTGCATTTATGTATTTATATATTTCTTTTTGGTGATCCCTTTGTGTAAATATTGTCGGAGTTGTGATCTGCCCCTTGTAATCTTATCGGCACGAAAACTTTGTTATTTTACAAACTCTTCTTCGTCGTACTATTGGGAAAAACATAAAATCAGGACGTCGTCAAGATGGGTAGTATATAGTTAAGCATGCGCACGAACTCAAAGCAAGCGCGCAAGGAATTCTGGTACACCTTAAGATACAAACATTTCTAAAGACGTTGGGCTTAGTAGCATTCAAAACGTCTTCGTTAATGGTCTGTATTTTCGATTGTGACTACTTAAGAGATATTTCTTAAAGTGCATTTTCTTAATTTAATTCAAATCCACAACAAAGTAAAATAAAAGTCCAAACATTTAGTAGGTAGATAAATAAATTCCATTGTGTTCCTATTGAATTTCATTTTTGTCTTCGTCTTTAATTCAATGAGGGAATTGATAGACAAGTGAAAGGATTTCATTTTTGTATTCTAATTCAGCGCTGTTTTGCCATCATGGAATTTGGCCGTTTTCACGGACTGTGATCATCAAAAGCCTTTTTATTGCGGTATCGAAACCGGCTTGTTTGTTCCTATGTATGCTTTAGAAATTAGGGTTACCGTTGAAGATGGAAAGCATGACCTGTCCTGCTTTCTACCGAAGCATCATTTCGCAGACAGAGTTTGCCATAATTAATATGCAAACAACAACTTATACTACGACCTTCCCACTCACTGTATGTACCTACATATACCGTGGTATTATTTCTTTCTTGTGGCGCCTTAACGTCTAACTATGGGATTTGTGGTGGTAATATGTAATAATTGTCGTTGACTTAAAATGGGAACTTGCTTCTTGGGTTTAAAATGATAATGATCGTTTTAATTACGTAAATGGTAATTGCTGTTAATTATCATTATGGAGCTACTTAAAGGTAAACTACAATTACACAAGGAACGCGGGTAATTAAGTAGTTTTTTACATAGGTGCAGGAATATTTATATTAATTGTAAAATAGGTAAAAAAATTTGCAGCTGTAATAAATTAAAAAAGAAAAATGTAACTGTAATAATATAAAAAAAATGTTCCTATTGTGGCAATTTAAATTTAAAAAATTATATGGGTGTGTATTGAGTTCAGTTGAAGAAAACCTTAATTAAGTCTAATAAAAGTAAATCATGACTAACTCTATCCAGATTGCACTGCTAATGTCCGAGGAACCATTAGAAATAATTTAATTTGAACTACATAAGTTTAGTTTTGATGACAAATTGTCCCTAGACTTAAAATAATTAAGTTCATGTGTTTCAAGACTTTAACAAAGGACTTAAATGATTTTTAAAATTATAAGCAAAAGGTTTTTATCATCGTCTTGTATAATTAAAAAATTATTAATTTATTCCAGAAGTAGGATTATGGCAAAAAGAGATCTTTAGATATTTTTAACAATTTAAAATTATAGGAAAACAAAGAGATCGCCCTTATAATTGATGATTTTTATCAATTTTCCGTTTTCAAAAATTTGGCGACATTATCCTTGTTTCGTCCTTCCTACCAATAAATCGATCAATCACAATTAATTCCGAAAATAATATTTCCGGTCGTACTTACCGGAAATTCCAAGGCTGAGGAAGATAAACAAAACACTGGCACACCACCTACTTTCCATTGTCATTGATTAAAAAAAATGAAATAAAATAAGATATTATCGTGACTTGAGGGTAGCAAAAGTTCGCGATCACAGCCCTTACTGTTGATAAAGATGTTCAATCTCGGTTCGCGTATATAATATTGTAACAACGAATAAATAAAATTGAAAAAAACAACACTACTTTGTATTCGGAGAGACAGACGTCCGTGGCTTCGAGAGCGGTGATCTACACCGACTGGCCTAAATAGGGTTGCTCTTCTGCATATATGTGTGTAAGCCGCCGTGCGTCCGTCGTTGAAGCAGACGACGACGCTGTTATAAGAGTAGAAGAACAGAAGAAGAGGAAGAGGGCACAAGATCGAACCGAAGAAGAAGTAACTAGAGATAGTAAGCAGATGATGGTAGTGCGCTGTGTGCAGTCGATTGGTACTCTTGCTACTTCTTACTTCTTGCATGCACCTCCGAGGGCGACCGACACCACAATTGTTGTATCGACTTTGTTGGGACCTGAGTCGAAAAAGTGGTCAAAGATCAATTGACAGTAATCGAATTATTAACAATCAAAGATCTTACTGACTATTGAATGTGGTTCACTGAATTGAGGCTATTTGATGGTAAAGATTCACGAAAGAAACTGATCAATGATCAGTGTTGACTATTGAAACCTATTACTACATTCTCGATCAATTTTATCGAGTGACCAATCAGTTATTAATCACTTTAGTGGTGAATCCATAGATCGTTCAGAATGTTGATTTTTCATTCTCTCAAATAACTTTTAAGACTTCCTTACTTTGTTGAGTGATCAATTGTCTATTAATATATACAAAAATAACGACCACATTAATAGCAGTGATGCTAAGGATTCACGAAATGAATAGATCAACAATAAATGGCTAGATCTATCGACTACTGATCATTGAATATCTTCTCGATCAATTTTATCGATCTATTTATTAATCAATTTACGAATTAATGAATAAGGCATTTACTAATGTACCTATTTGGTCATGGGATCAAACAATTGATTAGAATAATTGATTCATAAATCGATCTGACTGTTGATTTGTAGACCTCTGAATCATCCCTTCAAAAATAATTAAAAGTAATAATTCGTGAAAGAATTTGATCAACGATCGATCCATCTCATTGCTGAAACCTATTATTGATCATGTAATACTTTCTCGATCAATTTTATCGAGTGACCAATCAGTTATTAATCACTTTAGTGGTGAATCCATAGATCGTTCAGAATGTTGATTTTTCATTCTCTCAAATAACTTTTAAGACTTCCTTACTTTGTCGAGTGATCAATTGTCTATTAATATATACTAAAATAACGACCACATTAATAGCAGTGATGCTAAGGATTCACGAAATGAATAGATCAACAATAAATGGCTAGATCTATCGACTACTGATCATTGAATATCTTCTCGATCAATTTTATCGATCTATTTATTAATCAATTTACGAATTAATGAATAAGGCATTTACTAATGTACCTATTTGGTCATGGGATCAAACAATTGATTAGAATAATTGATTCATAAATCGATCTGACTGTTGATTTGTAGACCTCTGAATCATCCCTTCAAAAATAATTAAAAGTAATAATTCATGAAAGAATTTGATCAACGATCGATCCATCTCATTGCTGAAACCTATTATTGATCATGTAATACTTTCTCGATCAATTTTATCGAGTGACCAATCAGTTATTAATCACTTTAGTGGTGAATCCATAGATCGTTCAGAATGTTGATTTTTCATTCTCTCAAATAACTTTTAAGACTTTCTTACTTTGTCTAGCGATCAATTGTCTCTTAATATATACAAAAATAACGACCACATTACTAGCAGTGATGCTAAGGATTCACGAAATGAATAGATCAACAATAAATGGCTAGATCTATCGACTACTGATCATTGAATATCTTCTCGATCAATTTTATCGATCTATTTATTAATCAATTTACGAATTAATGAATAAGGCATTTACTAATGTACCTATTTGGTCATGGGATCAAACAATTGATTAGAATAATTGATTCATAAATCGATCTGACTGTTGATTTGTAGACCTCTGAATCATCCCTTCAAAAATAATTAAAAGTAATAATTCATGAAAGAATTTGATCAACGATCGATCCATCTCATTGCTGAAACCTATTATTGATCATGTAATACTTTCTCGATCAATTTTATCGAGTGACCAATCAGTTATTAATCACTTTAGTGGTGAATCCATAGATCGTTCAGAATGTTGATTTTTCATTCTCTCAAATAACTTTTAAGACTTTCTTACTTTGTCTAGCGATCAATTGTCTCTTAATATATACAAAAATAACGACCACATTACTAGCAGTGATGCTAAGGATTCACGAAATGAATAGATCAACAATAAATGGCTAGATCTATCGACTACTGATCATTGAATATCTTCTCGATCAATTTTATCGATCTATTTATTAATCAATTTACGAATTAATGAATAAGGCATTTACTAATGTACCTATTTGGTCATGGGATCAAACAATTGATTAGAATAATTGATTCATAAATCGATCTGACTGTTGATTTGTAGACCTCTGAATCATCCCTTCAAAAATAATTAAAAGTAATAATTCATGAAAGAATTTGATCAACGATCGATCCATCTCATTGCTGAAACCTATTATTGATCATGTAATACTTTCTCGATCAATTTTATCGAGTGACCAATCAGTTATTAATCACTTTAGTGGTGAATCCATAGATCGTTCAGAATGTTGATTTTTCATTCTCTCAAATAACTTTTAAGACTTTCTTACTTTGTCTAGCGATCAATTGTCTCTTAATATATACAAAAATAACGACCACATTACTAGCAGTGATGCTAAGGATTCACGAAATGAATAGATCAACAATAAATGGCTAGATCTATCGACTACTGATCATTGAATATCTTCTCGATCAATTTTATCGATCTATTTATTAATCAATTTACGAATTAATGAATAAGGCATTTACTAATTTACCTATTTGGTCATGGGATCAAACAATTGATTAGAATAATTGATTCATAAATCGATCTGACTGTTGATTTGTAGACCTCTGAATCATCCCTTCAAAAATAATTAAAAGTAATAATTCATGAAAGAATTTGATCAACGATCGATCCATCTCATTGCTGAAACCTATTATTGATCATGTAATACTTTCTCGATCAATTTTATCGAGTGACCAATCAGTTATTTATCACTTTAGTGGTGAATCCATAGATCGTTCAGAATGTTGATTTTTCATTCTCTCAAATAACTTTTAAGACTTTCTTACTTTGTCTAGCGATCAATTGTCTCTTAATATATACAAAAATAACGACCACATTACTAGCAGTGATGCTAAGGATTCACGAAATGAATAGATCAACAATAAATGGCTAGATCTATCGACTACTGATCATTGAATATCTTCTCGATCAATTTTATCGATCTATTTATTAATCAATTTACGAATTAATGAATAAGGCATTTACTAATGTACCTATTTGGTCATGGGATCAAACAATTGATTAGAATAATTGATTCATAAATCGATCTGACTGTTGATTTGTAGACCTCTGAATCATCCCTTCAAAAATAATTAAAAGTAATAATTCATGAAAGAATTTGATCAACGATCGATCCATCTCATTGCTGAAACCTATTATTGATCATGTAATACTTTCTCGATCAATTTTATCGAGTGACCAATCAGTTATTAATCACTTTAGTGGTGAATCCATAGATCGTTCAGAATGTTGATTTTTCATTCTCTCAAATAACTTTTAAGACTTCCTTACTTTGTCTAGCGATCAATTGTCTATTAATATATACAAAAATAACGACCACATTAATAGCAGTGATGCTAAGGATTCACGAAATGAATAGATCAACAATAAATGGCTAGATCTATCGACTACTGATCATTGAATATCTTCTCGATCAATTTTATCGATCTATTTATTAATCAATTTACGAATTAATGAATAAGGCATTTACTAATGTACCTATTTGGTCATGGGATCAAACAATTGATTAGAATAATTGATTCATAAATCGATCTGACTGTTGATTTGTAGACCTCTGAATCATCCCTTCAAAAATAATTAAAAGTAATAATTCATGAAAGAATTTGATCAACGATCGATCCATCTCATTGCTGAAACCTATTATTGATCATGTAATACTTTCTCGATCAATTTTATCGAGTGACCAATCAGTTATTAATCACTTTAGTGGTGAATCCATAGATCGTTCAGAATGTTGATTTTTCATTCTCTCAAATAACTTTTAAGACTTCCTTACTTTGTCTAGCGATCAATTGTCTATTAATATATACAAAAATAACGACCACATTACTAGCAGTGATGCTAAGGATTCACGAAATGAATAGATCAACAATAAATGGCTAGATCTATCGACTACTGATCATTGAATATCTTCTCGATCAATTTTATCGATCTATTTATTAATCAATTTACGAATTAATGAATAAGGTATTTACTAATGTACCTATTTGGTCATGGGGTCAAACAATTGATTACAATAATTGATCCATTAATCGATCTGACTGTTGATTTGTAGACCTCTGAATCGTCCCTTCAAAAATAATTAAAAGTAATAATTCATGAAAGAATTTAATCAACGATCGATCCATCTCATTGCTGAAACCTATTATTAATCATTTAATACTTTCTCGATCAATTTTATCGAGTGACCAATCAGTTATTAATCACTTTAGTGGTGAATCCATAGATCGTTCAGAATGTTGATTTTTCATTCTCTCAAATAACTTTTAAGACTTCCTTACTTTGTCTAGCGATCAATTGTCTATTAATATATACAAAAATAACGACCACATTACTAGCAGTGATGCTAAGGATTCACGAAATGAATAGATCAACAATAAATGGCTAGATCTATCGACTACTGATCATTGAATATCTTCTCGATCAATTTTATCGATCTATTTATTAATCAATTTACGAATTAATGAATAAGGCATTTACTAATGTACCTATTTGGTCATGGGATCAAACAATTGATTAGAATAATTGATTCATAAATCGATCTGACTGTTGATTTGTAGACCTCTGAATCATCCCTTCAAAAATAATTAAAAGTAATAATTCGTGAAAGAATTTGATCAACGATCGATCCATCTCATTGCTGAAACCTATTATTGATCATGTAATACTTTCTCGATCAATTTTATCGAGTGACCAATCAGTTATTAATCACTTTAGTGGTGAATCCATAGATCGTTCAGAATGTTGATTTTTCATTCTCTCAAATAACTTTTAAGACTTCCTTACTTTGTCTAGCGATCAATTGTCTATTAATATATACAAAAATAACGACCACATTACTAGCAGTGATGCTAAGGATTCACGAAATGAATAGATCAACAATAAATGGCTAGATCTATCGACTACTGATCATTGAATATCTTCTCGATCAATTTTATCGATCTATTTATTAATCAATTTACGAATTAATGAATAAGGTATTTACTAATGTACCTATTTGGTCATGGGGTCAAACAATTGATTACAATAATTGATCCATTAATCGATCTGACTGTTGATTTGTAGACCTCTGAATCGTCCCTTCAAAAATAATTAAAAGTAATAATTCATGAAAGAATTTAATCAACGATCGATCCATCTCATTGCTGAAACCTATTATTGATCATGTAATACTTTCTCGATCAATTTTATCGAGTGACCAATCAGTTATTAATCACTTTAGTGGTGAATCCATAGATCGTTCAGAATGTTGATTTTTCATTCTCTCAAATAACTTTTAAGACTTCCTTACTTTGTCTAGCGATCAATTGTCTCTTAATATTGTGGCGGATAACGCCACATTCTTCAGCTTCCAACCAAAAGCAATAATTGTATATTTCTATGGGTAGCTTTTTGTATATATATTTTAAATATGAATTCTTTTGTATTATATTTCTGTGTTCAGTTCAATTTATGTAAATATTCTTCAAATTTCTCTTCTTGATAACAATGCAGATGCTCTATAAACATTCCTTTCTTTTGTAAATATTTCTATTGTATCCGGTCTATCTATTCAAATAACTTTATTACTGTACTTTCTTATAATCCCTCTAACAGTTCATTCTTCGTATACTAACAGCATGACGTCTGTACTTTTCATTCCTTCTTAATTGCAATTTTACGATGGGTTTCTTCGGTGGTTTGGTACTACAATCTATTTCTTAGTATTTCTTATCTCTAAAAATTTCCAGCTTTGTTACCACCCTATTGGTACCCTACTTTCATCTATCAACTATTAGCTCCTCCCTTATAAGTTTCTTAAATCATTCTTTTAAAAACTTCTAGAGTTCGTCTCCAGCT
This sequence comes from Agrilus mali, assembly GCA_029378335.1. NCBI lineage: Eukaryota > Metazoa > Arthropoda > Insecta > Coleoptera > Buprestidae > Agrilus > Agrilus mali. Next base: position 1,485,728 of record CM055655.1, on the reverse strand, counting down.
TTGCTACCTTCGAGCCTTATCCTATTGCACTTCATCGTTTCATTGTTTTCATTCTCGTTTGTTGTCTCATTGTTAAGTTGTTAATATATTGTTGTTGCTGTTTGTTATCTAGTGTTTTATTTAGTGTTTAATTAGCAGCCAAGTCATTAAGGCTAAAACCCAAACAACTAAAATTGGTCTCATCACGAAAAGACCAAAGTGGTGACCCCGACGTGATCTCTCGTGAACATACGCGCAAACATTGTAGTGAAAAAGTTAAACCAAGGATTATAGTGCAACAGTTCAGGTAAACTTTTTTCTTGTTGTTTTGGTAAAAATGGCTAATCCAACCGCGGACGAAGCCCGTATGATAAGTGCGTTAGAAGCGTTACTGGGTACAAAGAACACTCGTGTTACATTGCCACCTTTCAATTATGCCGACCCAGAACTATGGTTCTCACAAGTGGAGTTAGGTTTTGCAAGTGCCGGAATTACTTCGAACGTAAAAAAATTCGAGATAGTAGCACAATGTCTCGAATCGCGAGTGGCATCAGAAGTGCGCGATTTAGTAGTAGCGGCGCCAACTGACGGTTCTTATGAGCTCTTAAAAACGGAGTTGATAAAAAGACTCAGCGCTTCCCAGGAAGAGAAGACGAAGCGATTCCTGGAAAACGAAGAGTTGGGTGACCGGAAGCCGTCGCAATTCTTGCGGCACCTGAAAGGCCTGGCGGGTTCAGCAGCTCCTGACAGCATTATTCGAGCTATATGGTTCAACCGACTGCCAAACAGTATCCAGCCCATCCTGGCAGCACAAAACAACAGCTCTCTGGAGGATCTGGCCGACCTAGCAGATAAGGTTATGAATTTATCTACAGGGAAGCCAGTAATCACCGCAACAATACCATCAACAAGTGCGTCGTGTATACCCGAAATGCTCGCAGAACAACTACGCCAAATCCGTTTGGAAATGAGTTCCGCTCTCCAGACAGAAGTTGCAAAGTTTCGCGCAGAACTTTCGGAAGTGCGAGCCAACAAATTCCAAACGAACTCTCTACGGGCGCGCGAACGCGAACGGTCATATTCTCGTGGACGGTCATATTCTCGCGGCCGGTCGAACTCTCGCGGACGGTACGCAGGCGACGGTATCTGTTGGTACCACGAGCGATTTGGGCCAAAGGCTAAAAAGTGCACTCGGCCATGTCAATTCGCGAGTGCGGAAAACTCCAGGGCCAGTCGTTGATGGCGGCAGACGACCCAAGGCCCACAGCTTCCCGCCGTATCCTGATTCGAGACCGCAATACCAACAGCCTCTTTTTGGTAGACACCGGCGCCGATTTATGCGTTTTTCCACTGTCCTACTGTCAACAGCCCCGAGAAAGGAGCACCTATCAACTTTCCGCGGCTAACGGGACTCCCATCGCGACATACGGCACGATAACTAGAACGCTGAACCTTGGACTCAGACGGGACTTCACCTGGAGGTTCGTAGTCGCGGACGTTAGCAGGCCTATCCTCGGGATTGATTTCCTCGCACACTTCAACCTATTAGTGGACGCGAGGAATGGTAGACTCGTCGATGGCACGTCTAAGATCTCCGCACCTGGCCAACCTGCCGACCGTGATGTACCAACGGTCAAGATCATAACCGGAACATCGCCATATCTTGACCTCCTCGCGAACTTCCCCGACATCGTGCGCCCAGACGGAACCTCATCGGTAAAACACCGAACGCAACACCATATCCAGACCACACCAGGACCTCCTGTCGCTCACAAGCCCCGAAGATTGGCTCCAGACCGCCTGCAAGCTGCGAAAAGGGAATTCGACGCGATGCTGAAATTAGGGACTGCCAGACCATCGAACAGCTGCTGGTCGTCACCGCTACACATGGTCCCTAAGGAAGGCGACGAATGGCGTCCATGCGGCGACTACAGAGGGCTCAATGCACGCACCGTACCAGATCGTTATCCAGTCCGGCATATTCACGATTTCTCCCAAACGCTGGCTGGAAAAACAGTATTTTCCACCATTGATCTGGTAAAAGCCTACCACCAGATCCCGGTCGCCGCAGAGGACATCTGTAAAACAGCGATAGCAACGCCTTTTGGTTTGTTCGAGTTCCCCTTTATGTCGTTCGGTCTACGAAACGCAGCGCAGACATTCCAGCGCTTCATCGACGAAGTACTGCGTGGGCTGGATTTCTGCTACGCGTATATCGACGACATACTGGTGGCCTCAACAACACCGGATGAGCACATTGACCATCTGACAACCCTTTTCCGCCGTTTGCAGGACTATGGCGTCGTCATCAACCCGGCAAAATGCAAATTTGGTCAATCCGAGGTAAAATTCCTGCGATACCTCGTCACCGGCACAGGAACAGCACCACTCCAAGAAAAAATCGACGCCATTACATCTCTCCCACGGCCAACTACCGTCAGAGAACTTCGGCAGTTCTTGGGGATGGTTAATTTCTATAGGAGATTTATCCCGAAGGCTGCAAGTTTCCAGGCGCCCCTCAACGAACTTCTCAAAGGCGACGTTAAAGGCAAGGTACCACTGACATGGACACCGGAAGCAAACACGGCGTTCGAAGCGACCAAGAACGGATTAGCAAACGCGACACTTCTCGCGCATCCAGTACCCGATGCACCATTGGCGATATTTTGCGATGCGTCAAATTCCGCAATTGGAGCGGTATTACAACAGTACGTCGATGGGTCATGGCAGCCATTATCCTTCTTTTCCCGGAAGCTAAAATCAGCGGAAAGGAAATACGCGGCCTACGACAGGGAACTGCTCGCCATTTACGACGCGGTCAAGCAATTTCGTCATATGGTCGAGGCCCGGACGTTTTCAATATACACCGACCACAAGCCTATCACATACGCGTTCGAGAAGAAGGATGGTATCTGCAGCCCACGCCAATTTCGGTACCTGGACTTTATCGGTCAGTTTTCCACAGACATCCGCCACCTCCCAGGAGAGGACAACGTTGTCGCAGACGCCCTGTCGCGGATTGAAGAGGTCACACTCGCGATCGACATGGAGGAATTAGCCGCGGCACAACGAATGGACCAAGAGTTAGCATCGTTAGAGAGGAACAACAACTCCAACCTGCAACTCAAACTCATAAAGATGCCAGGTACGGACATCTCACTGGTCTGCGACGTTTCGACCTCCACAGCGCGACCCTTCATCCCGTCCAAGTTTCGCCGAGCGGTGTTCAACAAGATCCATGGTCTATCGCATCCAGGTGCCAGAGCATCCGTAAAACTGGTAACCGCACGCTACGTCTGGCCATCGATTAAGAAGGACTGTCGGGAAATGGCCAAGAACTGCCTGGAATGCCAGAAGTCCAAGGTTACGCGCCACGTTTCGACAACCCCAGGGACCTTCCAGGTACCATCAAGTCGTTTCGAGCACGTCCACGTCGACATAGTAGTAATGCCTTATTGCGAAGGCTACCGCTACTTGTTGACGTGCGTGGATCGATTTTCTCGTTGGCCAGAGGCTATTCCAATGGAGGACCAAGAAGCCGCCACGGTTGCCCGAACTTTTTATCGCCACTGGATAGCTCGCTTCGGGACTCCGCTGCGCGTTACGACGGACCAAGGCAGGCAATTCGAGTCGCACCTGTTCAGGGAATTAAACGCTTTGACAGGTACGATTCATTTAAGGACAACAGCCTACCACCCGGAAGCTAACGGCATGGTCGAAAGGCTCCATCGACAGCTAAAGGCCGCAATCAAGTGCCACCAGTCCACAAGATGGATTGAAACCCTCCCGACGGTACTGCTAGGAATACGTTCGGCCTGGAAGGACGATCTGCAGTCCACCGCAGCAGAGATGGTCTATGGCGAACCGATACGACTTCCGGGCGAGTTCTTAGGAAAGGCGACTCCAGAACCTACCACAACGGCTGAGTTCGTCCAAAAACTGCGAGGTCATGTACAGCAGCTGCGTCCCGTGCATGGAACGAGGCATGGTGAGAAGACACCGTTCGTATTCAAGGACCTCGCAACTGCAGCGCAGGTGTTTGTCCGCCACGATGGGCCAAAAGGACCGCTGCAACAGCCGTACGATGGTCCATTTAGAGTGGTCTCACGAGCGGAGAAGACCTTCGTGATAAATGTTCGCGGACAAGACGTCAAGGTTTCTATAAACCGTTTGAAGCCTGCATACGTCGTCGCCGACCTAGACGGCGCCAACAACGAAACAACTGTCTTTGTCCAGCAAACTCCAGCCATTCCAGATGCCCCAACTATACCGGAAGTACCACTCGTTCCGGAACTACCGATTCCGCAGCCGCAAGCTCCCTCACCGCCACCACGAATAACGCGATCAGGACGACGCGTCCGCTTTCCGGATCGGTTGCAAGTTGGGTTATCGTGACTCCATCACTGGAAGGGGGGTACTGTGGCGGATAACGCCACATTCTTCAGCTTCCAACCAAAAGCAATAATTGTATATTTCTATGGGTAGCTTTTTGTATATATATTTTAAATATGAATTCTTTTGTATTATATTTCTGTGTTCAGTTCAATTTATGTAAATATTCTTCAAATTTCTCTTCTTGATAACAATGCAGATGCTCTATAAACATTCCTTTCTTTTGTAAATATTTCTATTGTATCCGGTCTATCTATTCAAATAACTTTATTACTGTACTTTCTTATAATCCCTCTAACAGTTCATTCTTCGTATACTAACAGCATGACGTCTGTACTTTTCATTCCTTCTTAATTGCAATTTTACGATGGGTTTCTTCGGTGGTTTGGTACTACAATCTATTTCTTAGTATTTCTTATCTCTAAAAATTTCCAGCTTTGTTACCACCCTATTGGTACCCTACTTTCATCTATCAACTATTAGCTCCTCCCTTATAAGTTTCTTAAATCATTCTTTTAAAAACTTCTAGAGTTCGTCTCCAGCTTTGCTACCTTCGAGCCTTATCCTATTGCACTTCATCGTTTCATTGTTTTCATTCTCGTTTGTTGTCTCATTGTTAAGTTGTTAATATATTGTTGTTGCTGTTTGTTATCTAGTGTTTTATTTAGTGTTTAATTAGCAGCCAAGTCATTAAGGCTAAAACCCAAACAACTAAAATTGGTCTCATCACGAAAAGACCAAAATATATACAAAAATAACGACCACATTACTAGCAGTGATGCTAAGGATTCACGAAATGAATAGATCAACAATAAATGGCTAGATCTATCGACTACTGATCATTGAATATCTTCTCGATCAATTTTATCGATCTATTTATTAATCAATTTACGAATTAATGAATAAGGCATTTACTAATGTACCTATTTGGTCATGGGATCAAACAATTGATTAGAATAATTGATCCATTAATCGATCTGACTGTTGATTTGTAGACCTCTGAATCGTCCCTTCAAAAATAATTAAAAGTAATAATTCATGAAAGAATTTAATCAACGATCGATCCATCTCATTGCTGAAACCTATTATTAATCATTTAATACTTTCTCGATCAATTTTATCGAGTGACCAATCAGTTATTAATCACTTCAGTGGTAAATCCATAGATCGTTCAGAATGTTGATTTTTCATTCTCTCAAATAACTTTTAAGACTTCCTTACTTTGTCTAGCGATCAATTGTCTATTAATATATACAAAAATAACGACCACATTAATAGCAGTGATGCTAAGGATTCACGAAATGAATAGATCAACAATAAATGGCTATATCTATCGACTACTGATCATTGAATCTCTTCTCGATCAATTTGATCGATCTATTTATTAATCAATTTACGAATTAATGAATAAGGTATTTACTAATGTACCTATTTGGTCATGGGATCAAACAATTGATTAGAATAATTGATCCATTAATCGATCTGACTGTTGATTTGTAGACCTCTGAATCATCCCTTCAAAAATAATTAAAAGTAATAATTCATGAAAGAATTTAATCAACGATCGATCCATCTCATTGCTGAAACCTATTATTAATCATTTAATACTTTCTCGATCAATTTTATCGAGTGACCAATCAGTTATTAATCACTTTAGTGGTGAATCCATAGATCGTTCAGAATGTTGATTTTTCATTCTCTCAAATAACTTTTAAGACTTCCTTACTTTGTCTAGCGATCAATTGTCTATTAATATATACAAAAATAACGACCACATTAATAGCAGTGATGCTAAGGATTCACGAAATGAATAGATCAACAATAAATGGCTAGATCTATCGAATACTGATCATTGAATCTTTTCTCGATCAATTTTATCGATCTATTTATTAATCAATTTACGAATTAATGAATGAGCCATTTACTAATGTACCTATTTGGTCATGGGATCAAACAATTTATTAGAATAATTGATCCATTAATCGATCTGACTGTTGATTTGTAGACCTCTGAATCGTCCCTTCAAAAATAATTAAAAGTAATAATTCATGAAAGAATTTAATCAACGATCGATCCATCTCATTGCTGAAACCGATTATTAATCATTTAATACTTTCTCGATCAATTTTATCGAGTGACCAATCAGTTATTAATCACTTTAGTGGTGAATCCATAGATCGTTCAGAATGTTGATTTTTCATTCTCTCAAATAACTTTTAAGACTTCTTTACTTTGTCTAGCGATCAATTGTCTCTTAATATATACTAAAATAACGACCACATTAATAGCAGTGATGCTAAGGATTCACGAAATGAATAGATCAACAATAAATGGCTAGATCTATCGACTACTGATCATTGAATATCTTCTCGATCAATTTTATCGATCTATTTATTAATCAATTTACGAATTAATGAATAAGGTATTTACTATTGTACCTATTTGGTCATAGGGTCAAACAATTGATTAGAATAATTGATCCATAAATCGATCTGACTGTTGATTTGTAGACCTCTGAATCGTCCCTTCAAAAAAAATTAAAAGTAATAATTCATGAAAGAATTTAATCAACGATCGATCCATCTCATTGCTGAAACCTATTATTAATCATTTAATACTTTCTCGATCAATTTTATCGAGTGACCAATCAGTTATTAATCACTTCAGTGGTAAATCCATAGATCGTTCAGAATGTTGATTTTTCATTCTCTCAAATAACTTTTAAGACTTCCTTACTTTGTCTAGCGATCAATTGTCTCTTAATATATACAAAAATAACGACCACATTACTAGCAGTGATGCTAAGGATTCACGAAATGAATAGATCAACAATAAATGGCTAGATCTATCGACTACTGATCATTGAATATCTTCTCGATCAATTTTATCGATCTATTTATTAATCAATTTACGAATTAATGAATGAGCCATTTACTAATGTACCTATTTGGTCATGGGATCAAACAATTGATTAGAATAATTGATCCATAAATCGATCTGACTGTTGATTTGTAGACCTCTGAATCGTCCCTTCAAAAATAATTAAAAGTAATAATTCATGAAAGAATTTAATGAACGATCGATCCATCTCATTGCTGAAACCTATTATTAATCATTTAATACTTTCTCGATCAATTTTATCGAGTGACCAATCAGTTATTAATCACTTCAGTGGTGAATCCATAGATCGTTCAGAATGTTGATTTTTTATTCTTTCAAATAACTTTTAAGACTTCTTTACTTTGTCGAGTGATCAATTGTCTATTAATATATACAAAAATAACGAACACATTGATAGCAGTGATGCTAAGGATTCACGAAATGAATAGATCAACAATCAATGGCTCGATCTATCGAATACTGATCATTGAATCTTTTCTCGATCAATTTTATCGATCTATTTATTAATCAATTTACGAATTAATGAATGAGCCATTTACTAATGTACCTATTTGGTCATGGGATCAAACAATTTATTAGAATAATTGATCCATTAATCGATCTGACTGTTGATTTGTAGACCTCTGAATCGTCCCTTCAAAAATAATTAAAAGTAATAATTCATGAAAGAATTTAATCAACGATCGATCCATCTCATTGCTGAAACCTGTTATTAATCATTTAATACTTTCTCGATCAATTTTATCGAGTGACCAATCAGTTATTATTCACTTCAGTGGTGAATCCATTGATTCTGACGATTGATCGTTTAGTATTTTCTTTGATCAATTGTATCGAGTTACCAATCATTTATTAATCAATTAAAAAATTAATTAGTGAAGCATTTATTTATCTATATTGTTAAAAATAGAAATCAACGATTAATTAGGTTTAATGAGCAGTAGTTGATCTACAGATTGTTCACTTTATTGACTTGTTAATCACTGGATCATCCTTAATATTAATTAATTTTGTCTATAAACATATTCAAAAATAACGATGACATTAATAACAGTGATTCACGAAATAAATAGATCAACAAATCGATTTGACTGTTGATTTGTACATCTCTGAATCATCTCATTACAAATAATCAAAAGTAATGATGATAATATAACAATTGAATTTATAAGCAATCAAAATTTTATTGATGGAATGATTTCATTGATTAATTTATTGATTCACTTGCAGATAGATTATTTAATTATTTAATCAATTGATTTGATTGATCGAAGTTTTAATTATGTAGACGTCCATAAAGTGGCCAGTTGTGCAAGTAGCTGTACCATTTATTAATGTTTCGGTAAAGGAAATTAAGCGGACAAAGGGACATTTGTTTTTCTGCAGGTATTTAATAAAATTCGTACGTAAAAAAACACTAATACTGTTTTTATCCTCGTATCTGTCATTCATTGAACAGCTGTCTTTATCTACATATCTATGTACTTAACAAAGATTTATTTTCCTACGAAGTTTGCTGACGTGATGGCTGGTTTTTAAGTCGTTCTTAATGGACCAAAGCAATGATGATATCCTTCTTCGGGAGGACTTGGCATTTGGCATACATCCAGTAATGTTCTCTATGGAAAGTAAAATTACTTCCGGTACAATTGTAATGTGCTCTCTGCTTTCAATTGTAAAGCTTTCCCTGATATACTGCACTGTAGAATTACTTGCTTTTGATATACGACTGTGAAGCTTTTGCTTTTAACAAAGATTTACGTAAAACCAGCTCGAATACCGATTATATATGTATCTTTGATCTCAAAGAAAGAAAATAAAATTTTTTTTGATAAAGGATTAACAAAAAGTCTTGTTTGGCTAACTAACTATTTCAGGAAATATACAGCAAGAACTGCTTTTTTTTTATTTTTTCTTTTTGAGTAGCCTCTTAAACACCTTCTCATTACAAGTGGTTTACTTTATATTGCTTTATACATAAGTGCATTAACCTATCCATGGAATTAACCGGTGGTAGACTCTTTAGGTACATTTTTATGGTATCCAAGCGGCAAATTAAATTGGTTGTTTAATGTCTTCTACCATCTCGTTTAATTTGTCGTTATTTAAATTGTGAGTGAGAAAACGAAACAAAAATAACTATTCAATAGGCACGTCAATCGTAAATGTTCTTTTTAATTTAATAGATTGATACATGTTTTATTTAATAAAAAAAAAAATGGTTCAGTAAAGGAATAAGGGTTGGATTGGACTGGTATGGAGGGTGGAAAATAAGAATTATTAAAAGTTTTGTTTGATAATTTCTAGAGAATTTCTATTAAAACGTTTAAAATTATGGTATTATAAACAGTTGGGGGAGGAGTCCAAAAGACAGGGGGTCATTACAAATCTAGCGTCAACATTTCAATAAAATCTTACAATTCTTACAATTTCCATAGTTTCCTTTCCTCTTTAATTAATTATTGAACTATCCACTTATTTAATCGTAAACGTGGTTGTTTTAATGACGTGAAGATTCTCTTTTTGTAAATGGTTCATAGAACTTTTACAAAGAGACTCCATGAATAATTTATGACCTCCATATAATACGTTGACAATAAATGTGGTTTATTAAACTTGAAATATTGGTGCTATTAACAAATATTGATATTTCTGAAAAAGACACTCAATAAATCAACACAAAATTAACAGAGGTTAATGAGCCGATATAACACGACTAGTATTGTGGTGGTTCAAAAGTCTTTTAATTAATGAGGGAGAGCTGGAGCCGAAGAAACCCTAACATTAATCAACTCAATCAATCCTGGACCCTGAAGATGGCTTGACAATAAAATATATTTATTAATTTATGAGAGGATGCTCTGATAATTAGAGCAAAAATTGTAATTCTTTGTTATTAAAATATTTTTTTTTATTTGTTACAGGGATTTCGTAGCCGGTTCTTCAGTTTAATCGACAACATACAACTCGAATGTAAGTTTTTATATTTGAATTTTGTTTTTCAATTGCAATTTGTAATGTATAAGAAAACAGAAAAAGAAAAAAATTCTACTTTTGTCAGTTCAGTCAGTAGGTAATAAAAATTTCGCGAAGCATTTCCATTATGTACGTATTTTATACATACTTACTACGAGCCTGTGCGTGGTGTATAATAGTCACTTGACTGAAACGGAGTTGAAAAGATAGAATGAGGATAAAAATAAAGAAAAATGAGAGAAAGTAGGTGCGCTCAGTTGCATTCACAATGCCACTTGCGAATATAGGCTAACGACACACATCCTGACGTTGTCCATTGAATTATGTTTTTGCCATTTACTTACTTGTCTACCATACGTATCTACGATACGCTACGATTATACGACTACATACAACTAGGTATACAGGGTTTTTCAAGTTGATGGGCTATTAGAAGTATATGAATTAGTAGAAGGAATTCAATTCTGAAACTTGGGCTCATTTGGTTATTGTTTATGCCGCTTCTTTTAAAAATATTTTCAAGTTCGATTTACATCCGGTTATACCGGAAGTCGATACCAACTTTGTTATTTTAAATGGAATGGTATATTTTTTACGCTGAATTCGAATAAAACGTGTAATTCTAAGGTAAGTTTGATAACCAACTTGTACACCTCGGGACGATCGGTTTCTGAGTTAATTTAATTTATAGAAAAAAAATATTGTGATCGCAACCCAAATTCTAAAAAATCATAACTTCCACAAAATACGACTTAGAGTGTTGAAATTTTTACTAGTAATAGCTGAATATTAGTGCTAACGCCTTGACAAAATTGAATTAAATAATTTGTACAGGGCGTTCAAAATAAAATTCTAAAGTTGAAAAACTTCAAACATGAATTACTTCGTTTTTTCAAATGGCACCTACTATTTTTTATTTTTTCAATCGATTCCTTTTTTTATCCTCTTTCGATCCATATGGATACTTCCTATTTTAAGAAATAATTCAAAATTATTCCAAAATTTTCAAATAAAATAGGAAGTACCCTATATAGGCCGAAAGAGGATAAAAAAATTAATCGATTGAAAAAATAAAAAATAGTAGGTGCCTTTGAAAAAACGAAGGGAATTCGTGTTTGAAGTTTTTCAATTTTAGAATTTTATTTTGAACGCCCTGTATAAATAATTTAATTCAATTTTGTCAAGGCGTTAGCACTAATATTCAGCTATTACTAGTAAAAATTTCAACACTCTAAGTCGTATTTTGTGGAAGGGTTTTGATTTTTTATAATTTGGTTGCGATACAATTTTTTTTTATAAATAAAATTAACTCAGAAACCGATCGTCACAAGGGGGGTACAAGTTGGTTATCAAACTTACCTTAGAATTACACGTTTTATTCGAATTCAGCGTAAAAAATATACCATTCCATTTAAAATAACAAAGTTGGTATCGACTTCCGGTATAACCGGATGTAAATCGAACTTGAAAATATTTTTAAAAGAAGCGACATAAACAATAACCAAATGAGCCCAAGTTTCAGAATCGAATTCCTTCTACTAATTCATATACTTCTAATAGCCCATCAACTTGAAAAACCCTGTACACATACAAGAGGCATTTCGTTTCGATCATTAGGATTCCACTGAGGAGTCGATTTTCTGTTTGTTTGTGTTTATTGGCTTGACGTTGCTTCCAAAGCCCGATCTCTTATAAGACACATTCAGATATACCTACTGGGTGACTAGAATACAACGAAACGTTTGATGATACAATGTGTTTAGAAATGTTAGTAGCTTAAGGTGTACCACAGTCCCTTGCGCGCTTGTTTTAGGTTCGTGCGCATGCTTAACTCTGTATGTACTACCCGTCTTGATGACATTCTAAATTAATTTTTTTCGATAGTAGGGCGAAAAGGAGCTAACAATAAACATGTACCAGACCTAGTAGACCGAGTTTTGTAGACAATTGTTGTAATTCTGATTTTTTTAATAAGAATTAAACAAAAATATTGCAACTAATATAAACATATGAGGAAACGGTATCAATATTTTTGGAAAGATTAATAATGATAGTAGCGCCAAAATCCTTTGTGGGCTTGCTTCAGGTTCCTGCGCATGCTCAACTATGTACTACCCGTCTTGATGACATCCGTCGTACTAAAAGTATCGTGCAGAAACGATTTAATTACTATTTATATAATTTCTTTACAGTCCTAATGATAAATTAGTGTTTGTTGTCCAATATAATTGATCGTCCTGTATTAGAAAACGTCGGTTCGTTAATTTCGCGTGCAAGCAGCGTTGGCAAAAGAAACTATACATACACACGACTTTTTATTATAAGAGTGCGGGTAGCGAATAGTGTGAAAAGCAGAAGGAAAGTAAAAGTGTGCTAGTGTACGTGGAGGCGTGATTTATGTGTTTCTAATTAGGAATTACATACACGAATGGATTGTAACATTGTAAGTAGTCGCACACGCGTATACTTATTAGAGCCTCGGCAATGAATACACAGTACGCACGTTGAAAAATATTTCCCAGCCGGTTTAGCGATTACGATTACGATTTTATCTTATGCGGTATTAATCATAAATTACTTTAGTAAAGGGGCCCATTATTATTATTAACTTCCTTGATTGATGACGGTGAAGTCTACCGTTAACACCCTGTGTAGGAAGTTAACGAAATAATTGTCGGGCTTACTTATCTTCATAACGTGTACGACTCTTCAGGAGGTTTGTTCGAAATCGCCCGATTACCATGAAGGAAAAAACTACTGAAGATATCGTCCACTTAAAAGTTTGGAATAATAAGGGATGGTGTATGCTAAACCGTATCGGACCCAAACTCCGGACGATGCTCGAAATGATCGGTCTTTCACGTTGCAAGAAAATGGTGATGCATTGAAGACCTACGTCCGGGACCGGATACGAAACGACGTAGCATAAACCAGTCTTTATATCCAACATTTCGTCAACTGAGATGGACGATATCTTCAATAGTTTTTCTCTCAGGATGCATGGAACAATTTGAGATGAATTCCTGAAGATATCGTCCACCTAAGTTGAAGAAAACATTGATATAAAGGATGATTTACACCACCGTTTCAAACCCAGATTCCGGAGAGTGCTCGAATATGTTTCGTCCATTCAGGTTTAAAACACAACCGAGCATCGTTATAGACATGCACTCAAAACTGTGCAGCGTGGACCAACTTTTATTATCAACATATTATTAACTAAAATTGGACGAAAACTTAAATAGTTCTTCTCTCAGGTTGCTTGGAAGAATTTGAGAAGAATTTCTGAAGATATTGACCAACCAAGGGGAACAAAACTTGAACTAAAGGATGATTTACATTCTATCGTTTCGAATCCGAATTCCGGACGGTGTTCAGATGTATCTCGTCCGTTCAGGCTGCCTGAGGTTGGCTAAGGTTTGAAACACAACCGAGCATCGTCATGAACATGCACCAAAAACGGTGTAGCGTGAACCAACCTTTATCATCAACATTTTATCAACTAAAGGTGAACGAAAACTTCAAGAATTATTCTTTCTTGATGCTTGAAAGAATTTGAGAAGAATTTCTGAAGATATCGACGAACGAAGTCGAAGAAAAATTGACCATAAAGGACGATTTACACTCCATCGTTTCGAATCCGAATTCCGGACGGTGTTCAGATGTATCTCGTCCGTTCAGGCTGCCTGAGGTTGGCTAAGGTTTGAAACACAACCGAGCATCGTCCTGGACATGGACCAAAAACGGTGTAGCGTGAACCAACCTTTATCATCAACATTTTATCAACTAAAGGTGAACGAAAACTTCAAGAATTATTCTTTCTTGATGCTTGAAAGAATTTGAGAAGAATTTCTGAAGATATCGACGAACGAAGTCGAAGAAAAATTGACCATAAAGGACGATTTACACTCCATCGTTTCGAATCCGAATTCCGGACGGTGTTCAGATGTATCTTGTACATTCATGCTGCCTGGGGTTGGCTCAGGTTTAAAACACAACCGAGCATCGTCATGAACATGCACCAAAAACGGTGTAGCGTGAACCAACCTTTATCATCAACATTTTATCAACTAAAGGTGAACGAAAACTTCAAGAATTATTCTTTCTTGATGCTTGAAAGAATTTGAGAAGAATTTCTGAAGATATCGACGAACGAAGTCGAAGAAAAATTGACCATAAAGGACGATTTACACTCCATCGTTTCGAATCCGAATTCCGGACGGTGTTCAGATGTATCTTGTACATTCATGCTGCCTGGGGTTGGCTCAGATTTAAAACACAACCGAGCATCGTCATGAACATGCACCAAAAACGGTGTAGCGTGAACCAACCTTTATCATCAACATTTTATCAACTAAAGGTGGACGAAAACTTCAAGAATTATTCTTTCTTGATGCTTGAAAGAATTTGAGAAGAATTTCTGAAGATATCGACGAACGAAGTCGAAGAAAAATTGACCATAAAGGACGATTTACACTCCATCGTTTCGAATCCGAATTCCGGACGGTGTTCAGATGTATCTTGTACATTCATGCTGCCTGGGGTTGGCTCAGATTTAAAACACAACCGAGCATCGTCATGAACATGCACCAAAAACGGTGTAGCGTGAACCAACCTTTATCATCAACATTTTATCAACTAAAGGTGGACGAAAACTTCAAGAATTATTCTTTCTTGATGCTTGAAAGAATTTGAGAAGAATTTCTGAAGATATCGACGAACGAAGTCGAAGAAAAATTGACCATAAAGGACGATTTACACTCCATCGTTTCGAATCCGAATTCCGGACGGTGTTCAGATGTATCTCGTCCGTTCAGGCTGCCTGAGGTTGGCTAAGGTTTGAAACACAACCGAGCATCGTCATGAACATGCACCAAAAACGGTGTAGCGTGAACCAACCTTTATCATCAACATTTTATCAACTAAAGGTGGACGAAAACTTCAAGAATTATTCTTTCTTGATGCTTGAAAGAATTTGAGAAGAATTTCTGAAGATATCGACGAACGAAGTCGAAGAAAAATTGACCATAAAGGACGATTTACACTCCATCGTTTCGAATCCGAATTCCGGACGGTGTTCAGATGTATCTTGTACATTCATGCTGCCTGGGGTTGGTTCAGGTTTAAAACACAACCGAGCATCGTCATGAACATGCACCAAAAACGGTGTAGCGTGAACCAACCTTTATCATCAACATTTTATCAACTAAAGGTGAACGAAAACTTCAAGAATTATTCTTTCTTGATGCTTGAAAGAATTTGAGAAGAATTTCTGAAGATATCGACGAACGAAGTCGAAGAAAAATTGACCATAAAGGACGATTTACACTCCATCGTTTCGAATCCGAATTCCGGACGGTGTTCAGATGTATCTTGTACATTCATGCTGCCTGGGTTGGCTCAGGTTTAAAACACAACCGAGCATCGTCATGAACATGCACCAAAAACGGTGTAGCGTGAACCAACCTTTATCATCAACATTTTATCAACTAAAGGTGGACGAAAACTTCAAGAATTATTCTTTCTTGATGCTTGAAAGAATTTGAGAAGAATTTCTGAAGATATCGACGAACGAAGTCGAAGAAAAATTGACCATAAAGGACGATTTACACTCCATCGTTTCGAATCCGAATTCCGGACGGTGTTCAGATGTATCTTGTACATTCATGCTGCCTGGGGTTGGTTCAGGTTTAAAACACAACCGAGCATCGTCATGAACATGCACCAAAAACGGTGTAGCGTGAACCAACCTTTATCATCAACATTTTATCAACTAAAGGTGAACGAAAACTTCAAGAATTATTCTTTCTTGATGCTTGAAAGAATTTGAGAAGAATTTCTGAAGATATCGACGAACGAAGTCGAAGAAAAATTGACCATAAAGGACGATTTACACTCCATCGTTTCGAATCCGAATTCCGGACGGTGTTCAGATGTATCTTGTACATTCATGCTGCCTGGGGTTGGTCAGGTTTAAAACACAACCGAGCATCGTCATGAACATGCACCAAAAACGGTGTAGCGTGAACCAACCTTTATCATCAACATTTTATCAACTAAAGGTGAACGAAAACTTCAAGAATTATTCTTTCTTGATGCTTGAAAGAATTTGAGAAGAATTTCTGAAGATATCGACGAACGAAGTCGAAGAAAAATTGACCATAAAGGACGATTTACACTCCATCGTTTCGAATCCGAATTCCGGACGGTGTTCAGATGTATCTTGTACATTCATGCTGCCTGGGGTTGGTTCAGGTTTAAAACACAACCGAGCATCGTCATGAACATGCACCAAAAACGGTGTAGCGTGAACCAACCTTTATCATCAACATTTTATCAACTAAAGGTGAACGAAAACTTCAAGAATTATTCTTTCTTGATGCTTGAAAGAATTTGAGAAGAATTTCTGAAGATATCGACGAACGAAGTCGAAGAAAAATTGACCATAAAGGACGATTTACACTCCATCGTTTCGAATCCGAATTCCGGACGGTGTTCAGATGTATCTTGTACATTCATGCTGCCTGGGGTTGGTCAGGTTTAAAACACAACCGAGCATCGTCATGAACATGCACCAAAAACGGTGTAGCGTGAACCAACCTTTATCATCAACATTTTATCAACTAAAGGTGAACGAAAACTTCAAGAATTATTCTTTCTTGATGCTTGAAAGAATTTGAGAAGAATTTCTGAAGATATCGACGAACGAAGTCGAAGAAAAATTGACCATAAAGGACGATTTACACTCCATCGTTTCGAATCCGAATTCCGGACGGTGTTCAGATGTATCTTGTACATTCATGCTGCCTGGGGTTGGCTCAGGTTTAAAACACAACCGAGCATCGTCATGAACATGCACCAAAAACGGTGTAGCGTGAACCAACCTTTATCATCAACATTTTATCAACTAAAGGTGAACGAAAACTTCAAGAATTATTCTTTCTTGATGCTTGAAAGAATTTGAGAAGAATTTCTGAAGATATCGACGAACGAAGTCGAAGAAAAATTGACCATAAAGGACGATTTACACTCCATCGTTTCGAATCCGAATTCCGGACGGTGTTCAGATGTATCTTGTACATTCATGCTGCCTGGGGTTGGCTCAGGTTTAAAACACAACCGAGCATCGTCATGAACATGCACCAAAAACGGTGTAGCGTGAACCAACCTTTATCATCAACATTTTATCAACTAAAGGTGAACGAAAACTTCAAGAATTATTCTTTCTTGATGCTTGAAAGAATTTGAGAAGAATTTCTGAAGATATCGACGAACGAAGTCGAAGAAAAATTGACCATAAAGGACGATTTACACTCCATCGTTTCGAATCCGAATTCCGGACGGTGTTCAGATGTATCTTGTACATTCATGCTGCCTGGGGTTGGCTCAGGTTTAAAACACAACCGAGCATCGTCATGAACATGCACCAAAAACGGTGTAGCGTGAACCAACCTTTATCATCAACATTTTATCAACTAAAGGTGAACGAAAACTTCAAGAATTATTCTTTCTTGATGCTTGAAAGAATTTGAGAAGAATTTCTGAAGATATCGACGAACGAAGTCGAAGAAAAATTGACCATAAAGGACGATTTACACTCCATCGTTTCGAATCCGAATTCCGGACGGTGTTCAGATGTATCTTGTACATTCATGCTGCCTGGGGTTGGCTCAGGTTTAAAACACAACCGAGCATCGTCATGAACATGCACCAAAAACGGTGTAGCGTGAACCAACCTTTATCATCAACATTTTATCAACTAAAGGTGAACGAAAACTTCAAGAATTATTCTTTCTTGATGCTTGAAAGAATTTGAGAAGAATTTCTGAAGATATCGACGAACGAAGTCGAAGAAAAATTGACCATAAAGGACGATTTACACTCCATCGTTTCGAATCCGAATTCCGGACGGTGTTCAGATGTATCTTGTACATTCATGCTGCCTGGGGTTGGCTCAGGTTTAAAACACAACCGAGCATCGTCATGAACATGCACCAAAAACGGTGTAGCGTGAACCAACCTTTATCATCAACATTTTATCAACTAAAGGTGAACGAAAACTTCAAGAATTATTCTTTCTTGATGCTTGAAAGAATTTGAGAAGAATTTCTGAAGATATCGACGAACGAAGTCGAAGAAAAATTGACCATAAAGGACGATTTACACTCCATCGTTTCGAATCCGAATTCCGGACGGTGTTCAGATGTATCTTGTACATTCATGCTGCCTGGGGTTGGCTCAGGTTTAAAACACAACCGAGCATCGTCATGAACATGCACCAAAAACGGTGTAGCGTGAACCAACCTTTATCATCAACATTTTATCAACTAAAGGTGAACGAAAACTTCAAGAATTATTCTTTCTTGATGCTTGAAAGAATTTGAGAAGAATTTCTGAAGATATCGACGAACGAAGTCGAAGAAAAATTGACCATAAAGGACGATTTACACTCCATCGTTTCGAATCCGAATTCCGGACGGTGTTCAGATGTATCTTGTACATTCATGCTGCCTGGGGTTGGCTCAGGTTTAAAACACAACCGAGCATCGTCATGAACATGCACCAAAAACGGTGTAGCGTGAACCAACCTTTATCATCAACATTTTATCAACTAAAGGTGAACGAAAACTTCAAGAATTATTCTTTCTTGATGCTTGAAAGAATTTGAGAAGAATTTCTGAAGATATCGACGAACGAAGTCGAAGAAAAATTGACCATAAAGGACGATTTACACTCCATCGTTTCGAATCCGAATTCCGGACGGTGTTCAGATGTATCTTGTACATTCATGCTGCCTGGGGTTGGCTCAGGTTTAAAACACAACCGAGCATCGTCATGAACATGCACCAAAAACGGTGTAGCGTGAACCAACCTTTATCATCAACATTTTATCAACTAAAGGTGAACGAAAACTTCAAGAATTATTCTTTCTTGATGCTTGAAAGAATTTGAGAAGAATTTCTGAAGATATCGACGAACGAAGTCGAAGAAAAATTGACCATAAAGGACGATTTACACTCCATCGTTTCGAATCCGAATTCCGGACGGTGTTCAGATGTATCTTGTACATTCATGCTGCCTGGGGTTGGCTCAGGTTTAAAACACAACCGAGCATCGTCATGAACATGCACCAAAAACGGTGTAGCGTGAACCAACCTTTATCATCAACATTTTATCAACTAAAGGTGAACGAAAACTTCAAGAATTATTCTTTCTTGATGCTTGAAAGAATTTGAGAAGAATTTCTGAAGATATCGACGAACGAAGTCGAAGAAAAATTGACCATAAAGGACGATTTACACTCCATCGTTTCGAATCCGAATTCCGGACGGTGTTCAGATGTATCTTGTACATTCATGCTGCCTGGGGTTGGCTCAGGTTTAAAACACAACCGAGCATCGTCATGAACATGCACCAAAAACGGTGTAGCGTGAACCAACCTTTATCATCAACATTTTATCAACTAAAGGTGAACGAAAACTTCAAGAATTATTCTTTCTTGATGCTTGAAAGAATTTGAGAAGAATTTCTGAAGATATCGACGAACGAAGTCGAAGAAAAATTGACCATAAAGGACGATTTACACTCCATCGTTTCGAATCCGAATTCCGGACGGTGTTCAGATGTATCTTGTACATTCATGCTGCCTGGGGTTGGTCAGGTTTAAAACACAACCGAGCATCGTCATGAACATGCACCAAAAACGGTGTAGCGTGAACCAACCTTTATCATCAACATTTTATCAACTAAAGGTGAACGAAAACTTCAAGAATTATTCTTTCTTGATGCTTGAAAGAATTTGAGAAGAATTTCTGAAGATATCGACGAACGAAGTCGAAGAAAAATTGACCATAAAGGACGATTTACACTCCATCGTTTCGAATCCGAATTCCGGACGGTGTTCAGATGTATCTTGTACATTCATGCTGCCTGGGGTTGGTCAGGTTTAAAACACAACCGAGCATCGTCATGAACATGCACCAAAAACGGTGTAGCGTGAACCAACCTTTATCATCAACATTTTATCAACTAAAGGTGGACGAAAACTTAAGAATTATTCTTTCTTGATGCTTGAAAGAATTTGAGAAGAATTTCTGAAGATATCGACGAACGAAGTCGAAGAAAAATTGACCATAAAATTTTATAGGTTATAGCCGTTCGTGATGTAATTAAACCTCAGTGAAGATAAAAGAACGTCGCCCAAAGGTTGTATTATTATTCGAACGACCTAGACCCAGAGGTGTTATGTTCTAATCCAATGTCAACCTATACTTTGATGAGATACATTTAGATACGCTCATTAAATTTTAAATAAAAAAGTGCTCATTCGTGCAAGGAATTCTCTCTTTATTAGACACATACGAGATTTGCTTTGATAAGTACGTCCCGTCGGTATGTCGTACGTCAGTCATTGGTATGATATGTTACTCTCTGTCGTTGGTTTCTTATTCTTAGATCTTGTCTCTTCTTCTGTACAATGAATAACACATTTTCTGATCTGGGTTTAAAAAAACGCTGTAGTAAGGAGAATCCTGGTGGCATAATTAAACATTAAACAGAAAACGGAAAACTAAATAATGAAGAATACGATTGCGACGACTCTTATAGGGTGTTTAAAGTTTTTGGTTTGAAGAGTTTTTATGTATAATTGGAAATCGAAGCTTTTCATTTTAAAATGTAATTAGGACTTTAAAGACCTAATCACTTCAAGAGGGTGCTTTAGTTTTATAGCTTCCTGTCCTTATTATGAACCCTTCGTCCAGCTTAAAAAAAAAACAGAAATGGCAAGTAACTTTTCAAATACATTTTTTTTAATAATATGAAAAGCTTGTTGTTTTTAACTGATACAATAATATTTGTATAGAAACCTTTGATTAGATACTGTAATTTTATTATTTTCAAATTGGCGGTCACTTTCACTTTTCGTTCTGATAATTAATTGAAAATCTAAACGATTGGAGATCTTCCTCGTATCTAGTACTTATTGATTTACAATTGCTTTACAGCAGGGTTATCATTCATTTTCCTTGACGATACAAATGGTCCTTATTACCGATTAAATTCACGGAACATGTTAAACTTTATTATAATTGAACTGTTGCTTGTAATGGATTCGCGTGGGCTTGCGATGAACGACTTGGAAGTTTGCAGTTGCTAATATGATATATCCTTATTCTTCAAGTAAAGGATTTTTTTTAATACTCAAATCCATGAAGAACTTTCTAGAGGTCAAAACCAAAAGAATGTTTTACACACAAATGTAAATATCACTTATTTGTTTGTATTTTTAGCATTAACAGGTAGAGGTATTTGATGGCAATCAAAAATGCATATCTCTGCTATAATTTCCAAGAAAGGTGGCCAGAACGACTTTTGTTCCTATAGGATAGGATACCTGTCTACTTTGCATAGAAAATTAAACAGGTTTTAAAATTGCCGGTCATAACAAACCTGTGATAAATTCAAGCCCAAACTTAGGTATTTGACTTTTGGTGCCCCCATGAAGTGGTTTCTTTCTCGTATTTTCTGTTCGTGTTTGCAGTTTACTCGAAAATTGCCATAACATTTTCGAATCTTAAGAATCTTTGCCTTATTCACCGAGGCGTGAAAGACACAACAAATATACAAGGGGTTCGTAAAACAGGTCTCTGAAAGGTTAATTTTCATGTGAAAACAAAATAAAAGTTTCTTTTGATGTAGTGATAAGCAGACCAAAGATGAGGCCAATAAAGTCTTGGTAGTTTGGGCTTGATTTTGCTCCTTAACACTAGGTACGTCTTTGTTTTGGTCTTTGTCCTAGTCTGTGCATGACCACGATAGGATAAGTCGAAATTGTGAAACCAAAATTATTTTTAAATGTTACAAAGTACTTTGCTGACTATAATAATCGTACCAGTAAGTGAAGGATGTGGGTAAGAAAATTTTTGAAAAATTTCTTCAGAAGTTCTAGAAATGTTTTGAAAAAATTTAGATGTTCGCACTCTAAAGGATTATGGAGTGTTTAAGAATATCCTAAACTATTTACAGAATAGATATTTAAAAAATCGAAAAAGTTATGAGGTATTTTAGAATGTCCTTAAAATTCCTCGAAGGTTTCAGAATGTTCTATAAAACGTCGTATGTTTTTAAATGTTTTAAAGAAAGAGTGTTCTATAAATCTTCTGGAGTGTTTTAGAATCTTTAAAATAAATTTGCAACATCTTGATATGCTTTAAACTATGTTGGAATGTCACAGTGTTTTACAAAACTTCTGGAGTGTTGTAGAATCCTTAAAAAAAATTTCAGTGTTTTTAAATGCTCTAAAACATTCTAGACAGTTACAGAATGTTCTATAAAACTTCTGTAGTGTTGTAGAATCCTTAAACAATTTTGCAGTGTTTTGAAATGCCCTAAAACATTCTGGAGTGTTACAGAGTGTTCTATAAATCTTCTGGAGTGTTTTAGAATTTTTAAAATAAATTTGCAACATCTTGATATGCTTTAAACTATATTGGAATGTTACAGTGTTTTACAAAACTTCTGGAGTGTTGTAGAATCCTTTCAAAAAACTTGCAGTGTTTTTAAATACTCTAAAACATTTTAGACAGTTACAGAGTGTTCTACAAAAATTCTGGAGTGTTTTGAATCAGTTTAAAAAAATTTGCAGTGTTTTTAAATGCTCTAAAACATTCTAGACAGTTACAGAGTGTTCTACAAAAATTCTGGAGTGTTGTAGAATCCTTAAAAAATTTTGCAGTGTTTTGAAATGCCCTAAAACATTCTGGAGTGTTACAGAGTGTTCTACAAAACTTCTGGAGTGTTGTAGAATCCTTTAAAAAGCTTGCAGTGTTTTTAAATACTCTAAAACATTCTAGACAGTCACAGAGTGTTCTACAAAACTTCTGGAGTGTTGTAGAATCCTTTCAAAAAACGTGCAGTGTTTTTAAATACTCTAAAACATTCTAGACAGTCACAGAGTGTTCTAGAAAACTTCTGGAGTGTTGTAGAATCCTTTAAAAAGCTTGCAGTGTTTTTAAATACTCTAAAACATTCTAGACAGTTACAGAGTGTTCTACAAAACTTCTGGAGTGTTGTAGAATCTTTTCAAAAAACGTGCAGTGTTTTTAAATACTCTAAAACATTCTAGACAGTCACAGAGTGTTCCACAAAACTTCTGGAGTGTTGTAGAATCCTTAAAAAAAATTGCAGTGTTTTAAAATGATCTAAAAGATGCTGGAAAGTTACAGAGTGTTCTACAGAACTTCTGGAATGTTGTAAAATCCTTAAAAAAATTTGCAGTGTTTTTAAATGCTCTAAAAGATTCTGGACAGTTACAGAGTGTTCTACAAAGCTTCTGGAGTGCCATAGAAAAAAAAAAAAAAAATCTGGAGTGTTTTACAATTCTGTCAAAAATTCTGGAGTGTTTTGAAAAATTTCAAAACATTCTGAAGTATTTCAAACTGCTCCAAAATGATGTGGAATGTTACAAAATGTTCTATAAAACTTCTGGAGTGTTTTAAAATGTTGTAATAAAATCTGGAATGTTTTTGAAGCGCATTAAAAGGTTCTAGAGTGTTTAAAATGTTTTAAAAGAATTAAAAGTGTTATATATGTATAATATCCTAAAAAACATTGTAAAGAGTTCCAGAATCTTCTAAAAAAAGATTCCATATTTTTTAGTACTCTTTGCAAATTCTTTTGAAATTTGCTCAATACTGTGACCACAGCTAGTATTAAGAACATAAATAATGTATTAGTAGGTACGGTTCTTTTTATTGATGGCTAGTATTAATTAAGTATTTGCTGGCAGCAATCGAAAAAGTAGGAAATCGGTGTGTTCTTGATGGTATGGTTGTTCGAACAGGATGTTGCATGATAGATGTGGTTAAACAAAGTCCGCTAACAATGACATGACCAATTCCCAATAGAAAAGACGTAAACATTTATTATTGTAAGTACATACCTACATACGTATTAGATATTGGTAGAAAGATGACACTTGTCTTCCGATTGATTATTAGTTAGTTAGTTGGTAGAAAGTTACTTAGTGCTAGAACCATCAGAAGCCAGAAAGAGAGAGACAGCCCAGAGGCTGTGGGCTCACGGGTCGCAAAACATGCAAGAAGCGATACGAATACGACCATCAGCCTTGAACGAGGTTACTGCAACGTGGTGGAACTGCATTTCGCCTACTTCTTACTTCTACTTCTCGTTTACTTTTCGCATTTCTCGTTCTGACGATGCGATGCCAATAATATTATCTGTAGCCAAGTACATACATGTCCACAGATACAACAAACATCCAGGTACAGGTACAGTTATTACTTGCCTGCCTATCGCAAAATTAAATATTAAGAAGCGGCTTATTATCCCGATATATAAACCAACTTTGGAGGACGATTAGTCAATTACTGGCTTGAATGTGGAACAAATATTATTTTACTAGTATAGGTATTACGGGGCAATTTGCTTCGCTGCCGCTGTTATATTTTATTACCCTATAAACCCAGAAAAAAAATCGAATTGCTTCCTTTTGCTATTTTCCTCAAGTAAGTAAGTCATCCAATATACTTCCTCGTTTCCCCATATATGGCAGGATATCATCATTTTAATTATTTTCAAGCCCTTTTAAATTTTGGGCTTGGGGCTCTGAGCTGACAGCTTTTCATAAAATACTAACAAGTAAAAGTCGTAGCTAGCTCCTGTGATCAAATTGAATACTATTATTGTCTGCAATATTTATTAATATAACATACATAATACAACCAAAATATAAAAAAAAGATTGAAAACCGTCCAGCACAATTTGCCTCCTCATAAAGAACGAGTCGTAAAATTAATAAGTCTCGCCAAGTAAGTACATACATATATCTAATTAAGCACAGGTTGTAGTGCTCTCTCTCACCTACTACAGTCAAGTTAATTAAGTCGAAGACTATGCCGTTTTTGCGCGAATACTGTTGAAAAATGTAAACCTTTTATGCGCCGTAAATCGCCACGGTGAATACCTTTTACAACTAATAATAAGTAAATAACAGTTATCTTTAAAGCAAACCTACATTTTTAGTAAAAATTTTAGTTAATAATAATTGCCACTTAAATATGCCACGAGTAATGAAACAACTGTGGTGTGGTGTAGGTTGTAGTACCTACAGTACCTAATTGAAGAACTTGAAAACACATTATTTGTACATTTACATTGTTTCAATACAACTTCTGTTAGAGCTAGGTATGTACTCATATTGTAGTCTGTTTCTAAAGCATTTAATGAGCATTTAATTGCTATGTGACAAATGAAGTTGCTTTCATGCTTAAGTAACTTTACGCACTCCTCTTCTTCTCTCTTAATTTTATGATAAAACTAGCAGCAATACCCGCCGTTGATGGTTTCGCGAATTCAGAAATCATAAAAAAAATTAAAAACAATTTTGTCCAAAAAATAAAAAAGTCAGGGGTAGACAACCCTTATCACTTAGGGGTATGAAAATAGATAGTTCCCGATTCTCAGACCTACTGAATATGCATATCAAACTTTATAAAAATCGGTCAAGCCGTTTCGGAGGAGTATGGTAACTAACATTGTGACACGAGAATTTTATATATTAGATAATAATATGTTTTAATTAGAGCAGTTAGATAATTAGCATTTAATTACAGTGACCAAAAAGTATTTTCATTATTTATTTTTTCTTCTTCAATATTCTGTTCACTTACTCTTAAGCTACCAGAATAGCAATTAATAAAGAAATGCCCAAAGCATTTAATTTTACTTTAGGGCACTTAATTAACATTTAATTATTGTAATCAAAATTTTAGTTTCACTGTTCAAACACTGTTTTTTACTATTGTTCTGTTTATTTAATCATAAACTACCAAAATAATGACTTTTTAGAAAAAAAAGCACAGAGCATTTAATTTCCCTCTAATAAAACCTAATTAACATTTAATTATTATGATCATAAAAACTATTTTTATTGCGCAAACATTTATTTTATTAACGCTTTGCTTAATTTAATCTTAAGCTTGCAGAATAGTTATGACAAAATTCCAAGAGCATTTAATTTATTATCGTTTCTAGTACTTAATTAGTAATTAAGTAACTGTATTTTAAAAGTATTTTCATTGTCCAATTTTTTTCATTAATGTTCTGTTCATTATTTAACCTTAACCTACCAAAATAGTACTGAAAAAAAAACTCTCAAAGCATTTAATTTCACATTAGGGCACTTAATTAACATTTAATTATTGTAATCAAAATTTTAGTTTCACTGTTCAAACACTGTTTTTTACTATTGTTCTGTTTATTTAATCATAAACTACCAAAATAATGACTTTTGAAAAAAAAGCACAGAGCATTTAATTTCCCTTTAATAGACCTAATTAACATTTAATTAATAGGATCATAAAAACTATTTTTATTGTGCAAACATTTATTTTATGAACGCTTTGCTTAATTAATCTTAAGCTTGCAGAATAGAAATTATGACAAAATTCCAAGAGCATTTAATTTATTATCGTTTCTAGTACTTAATTAGTAATTAAGTAACTGTATTTTAAAAGTATTTTCATTGTCCAATTTTTTTCATTAATGTTCTGTTCATTATTTAATCTTAACCTACCAAATAGTACTGAAAAAAAACTCTCAAAGCATTTAATTTCACATTAGGCACTTAATTAACATTTAATTATTGTAATCAAAATTTTAGTTTCACTGTTCAAACACTGTTTTTTACTATTGTTCTGTTTATTTAATCATAAACTACCAAAATAATGACTTTTGAAAAAAAAGCACAGAGCATTTAATTTCCCTTAATAGACCTAATTAACATTTAATTAATAGGATCATAAAAACTATTTTTATTGTGCAAACATTTATTTTATGAACGCTTTGCTTAATTAATCTTAAGCTTGCAGAATAGAAATTATGACAAAATTCCAAGAGCATTTAATTTATTATCGTTTCTAGTACTTAATTAGTAATTAAGTAACTGTATTTTAAAAGTATTTTCATTGTCCAATTTTTTTCATTAATGTTCTGTTCATTATTTAACCTTAACCTACCAAAATAGTACTGAAAAAAAACTCTCAAAGCATTTAATTTCACATTAGGGCACTTAATTAACATTTAATTATTGTAATCAAAATTTTAGTTTCACTGTTCAAACACTGTTTTTTACTATTGTTCTGTTTATTTAATCATAAACTACCAAAATAATGACTTTTGAAAAAAAAGCACAGAGCATTTAATTTCCCTTTAATAGACCTAATTAACATTTAATTAATAGGATCATAAAAACTATTTTTATTGTGCAAACATTTATTTTATGAACGCTTTGCTTAATTAATCTTAAGCTTGCAGAATAGAAATTATGACAAAATTCCAAGAGCATTTAATTTATTATCGTTTCTAGTACTTAATTAGTAATTAAGTAACTGTATTTTAAAAGTATTTTCATTGTCCAATTTTTTTCATTAATGTTCTGTTCATTATTTAATCTTAACCTACCAGAATAGTACTGAAAAAAAACTCTCAAAGCATTTAATTTCACATTAGGGCACTTAATTAACTTTTAATTATTGTAAAAACAAAATATTTATGTTATTACGTTTTGCTCAATTAGTTTTAAGCTGGCAGAATAGTAATTTTTGAGAAAATTCCAAGAGCATTTAATTTATATTAACTTACTGATTAGCATTTAATTCACTATGTCCAGAAAATAATTTTAATTCTCTTAACATTATTTTCCTTTTAATGTTCTGCTCGGTTAATTCTAATCTACCAGAATAATAGCCTCTGAAAAAAATCACAGAGAATTTCATTTATCTTAAGGGCACTTAATTGGCATTTAATTAATATAACCAAAAAAACATTTTTTTGTCTAAATGTTTATTGCTCAATTAATATTAAGCCAACTGAGTACTAATTTTTAAAGAAATTTCTCAGTGCATTTAATTAACGTACTTAATTAGCATTTAATTTATATGATCAGAAAATTATTTTTATTAAATAAATATTCATTTCACTGATATTTTGCTCAGTTAATCTTAATAATACTCCTATTATGACAATTAGCATTTAAATAATGCGATAAAAAAAAACCTTAGGTACTTATGTACGGCTATTTGAAATTAATTGTTAGTTAGTTAAATTTCAATTTTTTTTTTGAGCACAATAACATAAAAAGTGTAAGAATTTACCATATTATAGCCAAGTCCAAATCCTCTGTTTATTGAGCACAAAATTCTTGTTTACAGGTCGTTTTACAAAGCCGCAACATCTGCATGGTCTTTTTAATAAATAAATCACCCAAGCATAAAAAAATCCAATTCGATTTGTTAAATTCTTTTATTAAAAAAAACTTTCACGATTTTCTTCGTCTCTTTACTGTTTAGATTGGCTACATTTCAACGTTTTTTCGACATTTTACAATAGTTTAATAGAAATTTTCGTGGCCACAAAATACAAATTGAACCAGATAGTAATTTAAAATTTTTATGGGAACTGCTGTGAAAGGAGATGTTGTGTAGTTACCATCTAATCAACCACTTTGTATTTTTCAATTTCTTTTGCTTCAGCCTACTTCTTAAGGAGGTCGAAATATTTCATTTATTGTACAAGATCATTTTGATGATTAACATCACGCCACAGGTTCCCATAATTTGTTTAATATAGTGAAATATAGGAAGAGTGTAAAATAGTTTACGATGCTAATATTAATATTGAAAAATATTTGCTAATAACTAAGAGCCTATTTGGAATGTACTTGTTCGTGGAGTCCGTATGTCGCACGTGTAATTGTTTAATGTATCGAACGTTCTTGGTATTTTTCGAGGCATAGCAATTTGCGGAATTTCTCTCAAGTATATGGAGAACGATGATGAGGAAACTAAACCAATAAAATAAACCAATCTGTACTTCAAAGAAACAATTCCCATTTTAAAGTACCGTAGCTCGATAATTTATAGTTATATTTCAAATTCGTTTAAGTAGATGAAAAAAGTACAACAGATATGTTGGATTTCTCGAAAATGATTTTGTGAGCCAAA
Source organism: Agrilus mali (assembly GCA_029378335.1). Taxonomy (NCBI): domain Eukaryota; kingdom Metazoa; phylum Arthropoda; class Insecta; order Coleoptera; family Buprestidae; genus Agrilus; species Agrilus mali. Next base: position 1,456,455 of record CM055655.1, on the reverse strand, counting down.
AGAAAAATTGTGAAAATACACTCAGTTCCAAAAAAAAGTGAAGCACCTAATTTATTATGGTTGCAACTTTTGAGCTTTGTCGAAAATATTAAAGGGGGTGGAAACCCTTTCAAAGTCTCCTGGATGGTAGTATAAAAACTCGATTTTTGACTCACCCCTGTATTAGTCAAGTAATGGTATAAAATGTGCATACAGTCTATAGATATCAAAGTCTCTTCTTTTATTTATTTATTTATACATTCATTAATTCATTCGTTCATTTAATTATTCATTTATTCATTCATTGATTCATTAATTTATTGATTTATTTAATTATTGTTTTATTGATTTATTGATTGATTTCAAATTTTAAGATTAAAAAAAAAATGTCAGAATATTATATTTAAAAAATATAAAGGGAGGAAGTTGCCAGTATTAATTAATAAATAATATAAATTGATAAATAACGGGTAGGTAGCTAGCCGTCTGCTGTGATTTCTGTTGCGGAATTAATTATCTCCGCAATTAGTTGATGTTAAAATACGGAAACGAGAATAATGTCATATATACTTGGGAGATAACGAAAACAGGTGACGGTAATTGCTCCAATGTTCCAACTGTTCTTACGGAACCAGGCAATAATGCTAAATATTCAATTAAATATATAAACATTAAACACATGCCTCGTAGCTACAATTACATATATTTTATTGTCTTTGTTCCATTAATCCGTCCCGTAATGGTAATGGTAATGGTGGTCAACAATTTAATATCTAGTATCTAAATCGATTGTGGAAGTTACTAAAACGATAATTGATTACAGTTTGATCTACATATTTAGTAAATTAGTTTCAGTACAATTCTTTTTCCGGATTTATTTTAATTTTTAAACAAATATTTTATTTCAACAGTTTTGTAGATAATCGCATGACACGGTCACCTTGTGTAGGTCTGTTTTTTGTGTGTGTATGTTTCTCATCTGTTGATAATACTGTGTGTGGAATTCACATTCCTTTGTAAAAAAACTAATACCTAGTTAATTTTATTTCAGATGCTTTTGGTTAACATTATTAAACTGGAGGAGGATGATTTCTTAATTTAATCCTGTTTGTCTCCTTCAAGATGATTTCTTGAGGCCACAACGGTAAGCTTTTTGTTATCCCCTTTTTTCTGTTTTTTTTTTCTAATCATTCTTTATCTGCTTTCATTTAATAACCAACATTCTTTTACTTCTTTTTTGACAAATTTTCCCTCATTTATCAATTATCTTATTACCAAACATTCATTTGTTTACAACTTCCCAGTTTTACCCCCCCTTTTGCTTCAACAACTTTTGTTATTAATTTTAGAATGTTTTTTTTACAAAGCTCACCTTCTTTTTTCTGTAAGACTTGTTTTTATTTCAGATTCTTCATTAAATTGGTACAATAGATGGGGTATTTGTCTCCTTTGGGATGGGGCCTCAACGGTGAATGTTTTTTTATCTTTCTTTCAGTATTCATTAAACCATTATTCTCGCCCCAATCATTGCTCATTTGCTCCTTTATCACTCTTCATTTCTTCAAACAGACTCTTATTTTATCCTCCATAATTTCACTCTCATTTAACAAACAAATTTCCAGTTTCACCCTTATTGTCATTCATTATTTTTTTATTAATCTTGAACCTGTCTGTAGGATGCTCACCTTCACCTATATTTTTTTCTATGTGGTAGTTTATGAAATTTGTATTATGGGTTTTAGAAATTAATACTTGATTTTATTCCAGATCCTTTTGGTACAATTGAAAGGAATGGCTTCTTGATCTGATCCTGTTTGTCTCCTTCAGGACGATTCCATGAGGTCATACCAGTAAGAGAATTCTTGTTATCTTTTTTCTGTATTCTATGCACCTTCCCACACCAACTATATTTCATTTGTCCCTATTAACTTTTCATTTATTCGTACAGTCACCCTTTCGTTCTTTTTTTTTTACTTTTTCACATTTTTAACTGCTAATCATTCATTCGTTCAAAACTTCCTATTTTTACCCCTTTTTTCGTTCAACAACTTTTTTTATTAATTTTAGATTTTTTTAAACAAAGTTCATCTTGTATTTTTTCTATGTGGTAGTTTATGATATTAATAAAAAAGTAACTTCTAAGTTTAAAGGGTTTTAGAAATTAATATTTGATTTTCAGATCCTTTTGTTTTATCGTTAATCTGGTACAATGGAAAGGGATGACTTCTTGATCTGATCCTGTTTATCTCTTTCAGGGTCCTTCCTGATGCTACAATGGTTAGTGTTTTTATCTGTTATCTTTCATGTATTGTTCTATAAGTTTTAATCACCCCAATCATCCCTAATTTACTCCTGTTTACTATTCCCTCGTTCTTACAGTTGGCCTCTTATTCTTGCACTTACCCACCTATTATCATTCATTCAAAAAAAATCCTATTTTCATCCCCATTTTGCTTTAACTACTTTCTTTATTAATTTTAAATTATTTACATAGTACTTCTTTTGTATTTTTTTGTGGTAGTTTATAATATTAATTAAAATGTAACTTGTAAGTTTAAAGGGTTTTAGAAATTAATACTTGATTTTATTTCGGATCGTTTTAGTTTATCATTAAACTGGTACAAGTTTTTTTCATTAATTAGCTTTATTTTTTTACGAAGATGATACATTTAGTATTATTATTTGTTTAATTTTTTTTTTGATGTGGTTTATATGAAACTGCATTTTCATTTATCTTGTTTTCCTTCACAGATACATTTTGGAAAGCAAGTTGTTTTCCTACATTGATCAAAATCCCTTCAACACTTCTATTTAGTGTTAACAGAATATTTGCTTCCCAACTTAAAAGGTCTCATTAATTGTGGAGGGGTATGTATAAAATTTAAAATAAATGTTTAATACTACATTAAAATAAATATAAGTGACGGGTAATTTAAATAAAAAAGTGTGTGATACTTATGAGGTATTTAATGTATTTGTTGTTTTTTAGAGGTATCATAATAAAACAACGAATGCGAAAATCAATATGTAGAAATGTCGGTACTCTGAGTTTCTTTCACTATATTGTTCCTTAAGATGAAACACCATTTGGACTATTTTTGGAATGGTTTGGGTAAGATTTTAATACAATCCTTTAATTATTCAGATATAAATAGAAAAGATAAAAGGTATGTTGTTGGTACCTCCTATTTTAAATTAAGTTATTAACTAGTAATTTACGTTCAGGAGAAGAACTTAAGATATATAGAAAGTAATGTATAAAAATTCAACAAAAACAACCTTGTCTTGCATTTTCATTAAATAATACATATTTGCCTTGTAAATACATGTTAGTACTAAGTTGTATAATTACAAGCTGGAAAATTAATTTAAATATTGTTATTAACGCGTAATTGTATGCAATGCGTTTGCACTGGTGTATGTATAGTTGCCTATCGCGACATTCATTTATTTTACTATGATTTTACTTTCTAAATATCTATGAATAAGTAAGAGAACGCAGTCTCACTGATATATTTACAATTGTCAATGGTCAAAATAGAACCACAACTAGTCCCAATTACTTGAAAATTTTACTGCTTTTAAAAGTGTTATTGTATTATTTCTTAGCGAATTTCTTTAATAGTGTGACCTTAAAATAAGACTGCATGCCACAAATACATGTTTGATATTCTTTTAAGAAATATTAATGATTAATTAATTAATAAGTTTCTCTATTTTAGATCAGGAATTAACTAGGATGTCTCTTTCGTTGGGATCTATGCCTGTCTTCAGCAATTCAAAATGTTCGTATATTATCCTTATTTCAAACAACCTTAAAATATTTATAAAAGCAACAAATGGTACATACATTTTTACATATACATATATCCTTTGAAAGCTTTGTATTTCATGTAAGTTTTTTTTTAATTGTGACATTTCAATTGAACATTTTTGAATTACAGGTAAAAGGCGCCTTTTGCAACAATTAAAAAATCATAATGGCCGACATTCACAACAATACTGCAACAATTAAAAAAGAATAATGGCCGCCACTAACAACAATGCAGCAACAATTAAAAAATCATAATGGCCGACAGTGACAACAATACTCAACAACTAAGGTAACGAATAACCTACATTCTGCGTATTGTTTATAAATGGAATGGAATTTACCCTGTAAGTTAGTTACAAAAGTTAAAATATTAAGAGTAAAACTATTTCATTTAATTTCTTTCCAGTAGTATCGGTTGTCGTTTATAGCGCCACTACATTCCATAGATATTTGTTGGGTTATCTGTCATTTAAAAATAGCCAGATGGGTTGTCGTTATATTTTTTCCAATTTTGTTTTTTCGGTGTGTGCTTTTATTATATCTGGTGATTAATTAATTTAATGTTGTAGTTAATTTATATATGTTGTCCATTTCTTCAGATTGGCAGATGAATGATGGAAAATGGAAGCTCATTTTTGACATATTGCTGTTTCAACAAAAATAGCTCAAACCCCAACTCCAAAAGACGACACTAAACGTCCGAGGCACTTTTTGGTAACAAATTTACCTTCTACAGGGACTGAAGAGAACTTCTTTTGCTCTGCTAGACTGCCAAAATTTTACAGTGCTGCTTATCAATTTGTTACAACGATAATGGTATAATTTCTGCATTTGAGTTGATGTCGACATCTTCAGCTTGCCATCATTAACCCACAAATTCACAGCCTGCACATAATTAAGGTAAGAATAAATAAAAGTTAATTAAAAATGGCTCGTTATTGATCTATTGCCACCGTATCTGTTTCAGGTCTTCGTTGGAGAAGACAAAGAAGATCCATTCCGTAGTTAGATGCTTATTTATTTGAATTACTTTTTTATTTTGCATGCTTTTGTTATTTTGCTTGTTCTCTTGCTTACCTCTTCGCTTTGCTTACTGCAATTCTTACTGTCACGCTTCGCATTTACTCTACATGATCCGCAGGATTCAACGTTTCGTTATCTTGCTTGTTCCTTCTCATCCAAGGCGTAGAAGCAAAGGCCTCCCTGAGTGACTTGCTTTGGACTTAGCTTTTTAGTTGTTCTTTGAAGTGTCTTATACACTTCACGCGGTCTTATTTCTAACGTCACTTCATTTCAGACTGATTGGTGTGGGTTATCTGGAATAGAAGCAATAGGCGACTGCCCAGCTCTCTCAGACGACATCTGTCCAATCTTTTCTACCAAATTCTATTAGTTTTTGTCGTTAGTCCTTTGTAGTTTAGTTGGTTAATACACTGCACATTCGCTTACAGGTAAAGGACATCGATCGAAGACTGAAAACATCATACTTTATTCTTTTTCATTTGTTTTCTTGTATTTTTCTCTTACAGGTATTTATTTGTATTTATAAACTATTATGTTAATATTCAAACAATATATTTGTAACAAAAAAGTCCCTCTGATACTCAAAACTTTTCTAAATTTCTTTTTGGTAAAATTATTAAAACTAAATTAAATTTTAATCATTAGAAATATATTGGCGGATAGGGGTTGGCTATAAGGGGTAATTGTGTAGGCCACGGAGTATTAGAGGGGCTTTTTTAGTCCAAATATAACGTTTAAATGTGAATTGAAAAGTCGTATAAGTTTTTCGTGTTGTAGTAAAATAGCGGAAGTTATTGGTAGTCATACTGAATTAACAATAATGTGCCACAAACAAGAACTTGGTGTCTTTTTCGGTTTTTATTACAACACGACGACATATAACTTTTATAATGATGTAATTGTATTTTAATTTGTTGTATTTTCTCTTTCACAAGTATTTTGTTATATTGTATCTGTACGTTTATATTATTATTATATTATTGATCTTGTAAAAGTATATAAATAATTAATGCAATGTACATCATTTTGTTTCGATTGTAATAATAATATTAAAATGTATTGTATTTATAATTTATTGATTATTGTTCTATAGATCTTGGTTGTTAAATAATGTAAAATCCCATTGGACTATCAATAAACCTAGAAAAGGTAAAAATTGTTTTTATTCATTCCCCATAAGAGAAAATAAAGTTAAAGCGATACGACGAGGTGTTATTTAAAAATAATTAATTGTTGTTGGCAGTAAAAAAATAAATAAGACCTGGTTCAACTTATACTCTCCTAATAAAAAATAGAAAAATTGCTCAAAAATAAAAATTTTGGTTGTCACATTATTTATTGATCAGCCCTCGTATAGGCCCAGAAATTAAAAGTTTGCTTAAATTTTGACCTTTTGTATCAGGAGAGCATAAGCCGCAGGAGGTATTTTATTTATTTATTGATCAACCCTCGTATAAGCTCAAAAATTAAAATTTTTCTTAAATTTTGACCATTTGTATCAGGAGAGCATAAGTCGCAGGAGGTATTTTTTTTATTTATTGATTTACCCTCGTATAAGCTCAAAAATTAAAAGTTTGCTTAAATTTTGACCATTTGTATCAGGAGAGCATAAGTCGCAGGAGGTATTTTTTTTATTTATTGATTAACCCTCGTATAAGCTCAAAAATTAAAATTTTGCTTAAAATTTGACCATTTGTATCAGGAGAGCATAAGTCGCAGGAGGTCTTTTTTTATTTATTGATTAACCCTCGTATAAGTTCAAAAATTAAAAATTTGCTTAAATTTTGACCATTTGTATCAGGAGAGCATAAGTCGCAGGAGAACTTTTTTTTATTTATTGATTAACTCTCGTATAAGATCAAAAATTAAAATTTAGCTTAAAATTTGACTATTTGTATCAGGAGAGCAAAAGTTGCAGGAGGTATTTTCGGAAAAATGAAATTTTTGAAGAAATTTCAACATTTGTATCAGAAGAGCATAAAAAGGGAAAGCTTTTTTTTCAGAACTGTATATTGGTAGAATTAATGGTTTCGAAGAATCTTTTACTCATAATATGTCTAATTACATTTTTATATAATTAACGAAAACAGGTATATAATTTTAATTGATTTATTAATTCAACCAGTTATTAATATTTTACTACAGGAATATACATTTATCATCTTTATATAATAACACATATAATACAATAACGTTAAAGTTCATAAAATACCGTAAAAGTAATAACAATAGAAAATGTACAAATTAAGTTTCGATTATTAGATAAATATAATAGTACAAAACAAAATACCTGAAAGAGAAAATACACAACAAATTAAAATATAATTACATCATTATAAAAGTTTATATGTTGTTCATGTTATAATAAATGTTTACAAAAAAAAAGAGAACAAGTTTGTGGCGCTTAATTGATTTTTTCATATTATTGTATTTGTGGGTATATTAAAATGAGTTAAATTGAAACAGCAATACGAAAAAGTTAATTCAGTACTACTACCAATAACTTCCGCTATTTTACTACAACACGAAAAACTTATAGACTTTTCGATTCACATTTAAACGTTATATTTGGACTAAAAAAGCCCCTCCAATACTCCGTGGCCTACACAATTACCCCTTATAGCCAACCCCTATCCGCCAATATATTTCTAATGATTAAAATTTAATTTAGTTTTAATAATTTTACCAAAAAGAAATTTAGAAAAGTTTTGAGTATCAGAGGGACTTTTTTGTTACAAATATATTGTTTGAATATTAACATAATAGTTTATAAATACAAATAAATACCTGTAAGAGAAAAATACAAGAAAACAAATGAAAAAGAATAAAGTATGATGTTTTCAGTCTTCGATCGATGTCCTTTACCTGTAAGCGAATGTGCAGTGTATTAACCAACTAAACTACAAAGGACTAACGACAAAAACTAATAGAATTTGGTAGAAAAGATTGGACAGATGTCGTCTGAGAGAGCTGGGCAGTCGCCTATTGCTTCTATTCCAGATAACCCACACCAATCAGTCTGAAATGAAGTGACGTTAGAAATAAGACCGCGTGAAGTGTATAAGACACTTCAAAGAACAACTAAAAAGCTAAGTCCAAAGCAAGTCACTCAGGGAGGCCTTTGCTTCTACGCCTTGGATGAGAAGGAACAAGCAAGATAACGAAACGTTGAATCCTGCGGATCATGTAGAGTAAATGCGAAGCGTGACAGTAAGAATTGCAGTAAGCAAAGCGAAGAGGTAAGCAAGAGAACAAGCAAAATAACAAAAGCATGCAAAATAAAAAAGTAATTCAAATAAATAAGCATCTAACTACGGAATGGATCTTCTTTGTCTTCTCCAACGAAGACCTGAAACAGATACGGTGGCAATAGATCAATAACGAGTCATTTTTAATTAACTTTTATTTATTCTTACCTTAATTATGTGCAGGCTGTGAATTTGTGGGTTAATGATGGCAAGCTGAAGATGTCGACATCAACTCAAATGCAGAAATTATACCATTATCGTTGTAACAAATTGATAAGCAGCACTGTGAAATTTTGGCAGTCTAGCAGAGCAAAAGAAGTTCTCTTCAGTCCCTGTAGAAGGTAAATTTGTTACCAAAAAGTGCCTCGGACGTTTAGTGTCGTCTTTTGGAGTTGGGGTTTGAGCTATTTTTGTTGAAACAGCAATATGTCAAAAATGAGCTTCCATTTTCCATCATTCATCTGCCAATCTGAAGAAATGGACAACATATATAAATTAACTACAACATTAAATTAATTAATCACCAGATATAATAAAAGCACACACCGAAAAAACAAAATTGGAAAAAATATAACGACAACCCATCTGGCTATTTTTAAATGACAGATAACCCAACAAATATCTATGGAATGTAGTGGCGCTATAAACGACAACCGATACTACTGGAAAGAAATTAAATGAAATAGTTTTACTCTTAATATTTTAACTTTTGTAACTAACTTACAGGGTAAATTCCATTCCATTTATAAACAATACGCAGAATGTAGGTTATTCGTTACCTTAATTGTTGAGTATTGTTGTCACTGTCGGCCATTATGATTTTTTAATTGTTGCTGCATTGTTGTTAGTGGCGGCCATTATTCTTTTTTAATTGTTGCAGTATTGTTGTGGATGTCGGTCATTATGATTTTTTAATTGTTGCAAAAGGCGCCTTTTACCTGTAATTCAAAAATGTTCAATTGAAATGTCAGAATTAAAAAAAAACTTACATGAAATACAAAGCTTTCAAAGGATATAAGTATATGTAAAAATGTATGTACCATTTGTTGCTTTTATAAATATTTTAAGGTTGTTTGAAATAAGGATAATATACGAACATTTTGAATTGCTGAAGACAGGCATAGATCCCAACAAAAGAGACATCCTAGTCAATTCCTGATCTGAAATAGAGAAACTTATTAATTAATTAATCATTAATATTTCTTAAAATAATATCAAACTTGTATTTGTGGCATGCAGTCTTATCTTAAGGTCACACTATTAAATAAATTCGCTAAGAAATAATACAAAAACACTTTTAAAAGCAGTAAAAATTTTCAAGTAATGGGGACTAGTTGTGGTTCTATTTTGACCATTGACAATTGTAAATATATCAGTGAGACTGCGTTCGCTTACTTATTCATAGATATTTAGAAAGTCAAATCATAGTAAATTAAATGGATGTCGCGATAGGCAACTATACATACACCAGTGCAAACGCATTGCATACAATTACGCGTTAATAACAATATTTAAATTAATTTTCCCGCTTGTAATTGTACAACTTAGTACTAACATGTATTTACAAGGAAAATAAATAAAGATAACAAAAAACGAAAAAAAAATAATAACAAATAGTTAACATGCATAACAATCTTTTATCGCCGATTCAATAAAAAGCGAAATAAGCAGTAAAAGCTGAGGAGTTAATAAACAAAACTTTTTTGTGGATACTTACTTGGATTTTACTGAAAAATTATGCTAATTTGTTTTTGCGTCTTACGTAACAGAGAAATATACATTAAAGATTGAAATTTTCAAAACTTATTTAATTTAAAGTGACTAAAAAGTGGGTGTAGAAATAGAAACATAAAATTAATAGAATTGTTTTCAATTTAAAAGTATCACCTTTACAGAAAGTTTTATTTCATTTTTACAAGTTTAACCATGTAATAGTAGACAAAATGTTATAACTCGTAAAACTTACTATAAATTTACAAATTTTAAATTCCAAAATGTGCACTACTCCCCTTATGATTAAAATTAGTTGCTTCGATATAGCTGTTACCACTCAGACTTATTCGAAATACACTAAATTTTAACAATCAAATTAAATGAACTACATTTTAGAACTCAGAAAATCTAAACGATTCTTAATTATGGGAAGAAAACAAAAACGGTCTTTTTTATAATTCTTTATAGCTAATGGATAGTTGCAGTGTATTTAAAAATATTTTTTGTATATAAATCTTTAATTTAGGCAATATTTGACCATTGGTAGCATTTTGAATTTTTTTTGTACTTGTTATAGATTTTCTGAGCCAAAATGACCAAATTCGAAACAAACATTTACACAAATAACATTTGATCGCTATGATAATGATTAGCATTTTTCTAGGTAATTTACCCGAATCATTCCGAACATGAAAAATGCTGGTAATAGGTAAGTATTAAAACAAAGAGAAATTACATTTTTTTGATAGTTAGCACCATGAGCTCTTTAGTATATTGAAACTGTACACAAGAACATTTAAAACAAATACACCCAGATCGTTTAAATATCTGTATCTTTCTTGTTTTCGATCCTTAACAATAAATAATTAAGATAACGACAATTTGTCGCAAATTGGGCTCAAATGCCCGATGAAAAACACCACAACAATATTTATTCTTTATCTTCTAAATAGGGCAAATAGACAATTTTTAATTTATTTCATTTTATTCTGATATATGTAGGAAGGTAATTATTTACTTATGTATGTTTATGAGAAAAATGCAGCCTTCAGTTTCCTGATTTAGTTATTTTAATAATTAAATAAACAAATAAAATCATTAATTAATATTTGGATACCAATTAATCGTGGCATGTATTTAAACTGTAATAAAATAATACTGTAATAAGGGATGATTTACTTTTGAATTTTAATTGTAAGTATATAACAATAATTGCTTTAAGTTAAAAAAAAATACGTTTAGGCCCCGCATTTTTGCAATAGGAAACCTGCAGATCAAAATTCCAATTTTTGGCACGTCCATCAGGTAAGGAAAGCAAAGTCAATTTAATAAAAATAGACATATGGACAATTAAATGCTCACTAAATGTCAGTTAAGTGCTCCAATGAGAAATTAAATGGCATTTAATTATCATCTGATTAAAATATTATTTTATGTTTACCTAATAAAATTTTTCACTCAAGTTTTGCTTATTTAATCTTAACCTATCAGCATTTTTTAATGAAATTTCTGGATCATTTAATTTCTCATAAGTGCATTTAATTACTATATAAGTAGGAAAACCATTTCTTTTACATTTTCATTACATTGCTTTTATTTTTTATGTTAGCAGAGCAGTTATTTATGAAAAAATGTCTGGAGAATTTAATTTCTCATTAGGGCACTTAATGAGCATTTAATTGTCCAAATAAATATCTGTTTTTGATTCTACTGGCTACTCTTCCTTCCTAATGGACATATTTTTGGAGATTATTATGACTTACATTGTTTACAAACTTTTGCATTTTAATTACTCTGGTTTGTATTACTTAATATTACCTACTTACGAGGGCTGACATCGATTTTATTTATTAATATTTAATTAGATAGATAAAAAGTGGCACATCAACAACTTTTGAATCGGAAACAGTTTAGTTACATTAATGGACCCCAATAGAAATTGTTATGATGTAAAAACGTTTAATTCTAGTGATATATGTATGACATAGGACATTTTCGAGTAAGCAGTTTTAGTTTAGTTTAGTATTTATTTGCTAAAACAACTTACTCGCTTTTAGTTGACAACAAACATTACTTAACTACTCACAGGCTTTCTAATTACGTAATTACATCAAATTCCTCGAACTACAAATCGTTCTATCAACCATTGGTGTTTTTAGTTAGTTATTATGGACCCACATGTTTACAAGAAATACTTAAAGCATTCTAGGTACATGCATTTTTAGGTACACGTTTGTAATGTACCATCTCACCAAATCATATTTTATGTTTATGATAAATATGGAGAGCAATCAAGGGGTTGGCCATTTTAGGAAGGCGAAGTCGACCATAAAAATATTAGACCAAAAGAGGGCAACACCGGTTGATAAAATTAAATTGCCCTCTTATGGTCTAATAGTTTATTGAGCATCTCGCCTTCCTAATCTGACCCTACAAAAATTTATTACATTACCAGTTTGTAGTAAATTATTAATATTTTTTTTTATATGTAAAGATATGACTTTTGTTCATTATTATGTATAAATATTTGACAAAGAAGACTCAGGTATGATATTTTTTCTACTCCTACTAAAAAAACCTTAATAAGCGAAACGATAGCACGTATAAAACAAGTCAACAAACAAAAACGAAAATTTTAATTTGATTTCATAACAAAGACAAAGTCAATTATTATTACGATTACGAGAAAAGCCTGGCTCTTGAATGTTTGTTTTTAATTTCAAATGAAAGACCTCTAGATAAAATTTTGAATTAATACCATTATTATGGTAATAAGTTTAGAAGTAATTCGTCCCATTGACGTCATGTCTCGGTGTGTATTGTATTGGTACGAAAAAAATTCACTTTTTATGCAAATTGAAACGGAAAAAAGCAAAAGCAACCCTCATTTCTCTTTAATAATGACAATCGACACTGTTATGGGCCCCTTTGATGGGCCATTCGTATTCACCTACGTTTAGGTAGATATTAGAAATTTTCTTTAATGCCCTTTTATCTTTCTTTTTTCGTGTGTCCAAGCAAGAAACATACAAACAGATATCTATAGTCACAGGGGTGGGTACCAAAAAATGGCCCCTCTCTGGCTTATCAATCGTATGACTTTAACAACACATTTAACATTTACTTCAACTGAATTAAGTTATTAAGTACCTACCTTTAACCCCGCTATGAATACGTATATACAGGGTGTAATTCGAGTACAATGTCGTATCGTTATTTTGGGCACCCTGTATAAATGTACATGGGTAGATATATACACGAATTTATTGACGTAATTTATAATAGGGCAGGTAAATGTATATGAAATAAAAAAATTGAGCGTCATTTACAGGATGATATTAGTTGGGGGGAAGGGAGGGGAGGTTTAATTATCCCCCTAAATTAATTTAATCAAATCAAATAAATTATGTCTTTGATAATTTGATCTTTACACACTTTCATGGTAGCCTGCTTTTAATTAATTAAGTTTTGTGGTTTTGGCCTTAAAATTTTTTATTACATGCGGATTTATTAAATAAAGTAGAACTGTCTAAATTTGAGATTTCTAAAACATTTATGATAAAAAGAAAGAAGCAAATTTTCTCGACTTCTTATTTTTTTTGGATTCTAGGTACATGAGAAAACAAACAAGAAACATTTTTATAAATAACGTCAATTGGGAGGTCGAGGGGTTGTGAGGAAGGGGGTATGGGAGGGGGAGGGGGAGGTCATTACATACCGTAACTTTACCTACATATGACAAAGTAAATAAAACATAAATTTCAGAGATCATTTTGTGTAAACATGTTTTTTTATTGAAGTTTAAAAAGAAAATGATAAATGAGTATTTGTTTCTGTAGATTTTTTTTTGAAAAAAGAAATTGCATTTTGTCAACTTTTCATCATTAAAAAACCAGGTGATCCTGAAAGTGTACAAGTACCAACTTTTTTTTAAACTCCCCAAACAAAATCATCAATAGTAATGACCTCCTTTTCCATAGCTGACCCTAAATCCAAAAAAGATTTACGAACAGGTGAAATGCGGGTAAAAATGATTAAATGTTATTAATTAATGTTCGACTGTTATTAATAATAACGAATCGACAATGTGTCACTGACAACCAAATTTTTATTAAATCGTACAAATTGTAGGTATGTAATATGTAATAGCGTCATCCGTATAAAAAGTGTAATACTTCAGCGAATAACTTAATATACTTAATATTATTTAATAAATATTTTTAAATACCTAATCACATCCTTAATATTATATGTGTGTAGGTAATTAATTTTAATTGTACGTATAGTAATTAAAAACTAAACTTACAATAGGTAATAATAAACAACATTCAGTACAAAAGGTACTACGTTAAATATTATTAATTAATTCTATCACATTGTCTTTATATTATATTAGTTATATCCGATTATAAATAGTAAATAATCAAACTGGTTTGGTTGTTGTAATTTTTTTCTTTTTCAAATATAAGTACTCAATCAATTATTCTTTATTAATCAATTAATCTAAAAATCGATTGGTAGGTACAAAAAAAGTCACATCGTACGTTCAAACTCTCAAAATATGCTCACATGCTCATACTTGCATTCTAATCTTATTTATTAGTTATAAATTACTCAAAGTGATCCCATCTACGATTTATTTATAATTATTAAAAATGGGGGAAAACCCTCAGAAGGCGATCTGTCTAATTAATTGATTAATTAATTGATAATAACAATAACGAAAAAAAAAAAATTTTTATGATTATTTACGAAGGGCAGTGTTTTTTATTTTATCATATCATATGTTATGTTGATCCTCTAATTGTACACGATTGTTTTATTTTTTTTTTTTTTGTAAAAATAAAAAATTGTAATTAATTTTACCTTTGTATTGTATGCCAATCAAATCGCCTTCTTCTGAAGCGTGTTTTCAATCCCGTTTCTTTTGTGTGTAAATTTCTTTAAAGAACGTGAAGGTTCTCGCAGGATTTCGACTTGCTATCCCTCGCCCACACCCTCCCCAATAAGCTTCGGACTTTGAGACTCGCCGACGTCCTGGATCCCCTGTACTTCTTGGGGGAGTTTTGGGCGCTCCCTGTGGGCGTGCTTGTTCCCGAAACTGGTGATTTGTTTCGGCTGAAATTTTTTCGGGACGAACTCCTCTTCCGGAATATGTCCCTTGTCCTTTCGGGATTTTCCAATTTTAGGCGGATCTGAGTCAAAATTCCTACCAACAGTTCGTCAACGTTGTGGTTGATTCCCACAGAAGTTTCTATGTATTTGCATTCGAAATTTGTTGCCACCGATTTTCCTTCTGAAACAACAAAAATGGAAAATTAATTATCCCCTATGGGTGAACTACCAAGAGTCGCCACTGGATCAAAATACAATTCAAGAAACTCATTAAAACATTTTTTATTGGTTGATGTGCTGACCAACATATTTATTGATACGTGGATTTATTGAGTTGTTGATTTATTTATTGATGCAATAATATACCATATATACTTGTTATGTATTTATTAATTCATTTATTGACTGATTTAGATATTAATCTAATTAACAAATTTGTTTAATAAAATCTAATTATTAATGAATTTATAGATTTATCTATTGATCTGTTTATTGATTTATATGTGTATTGGACTATTGGTCGACTTATGAATCCCTTAATTGATTTATTTACTGGTCTAATTAACATAACTATACAATTATTTATTGATTTAATTATTTATTGACTTAATTATTAATTTATTTATTAATCTAATTAATAATGTATTTTATAATGCAATTATTTATTCGTCGATAACTTTATGTATTGACATATTTATTTTGTAAACTATTGGTTCATCGATTTATTTATTGATTTAATTATTTATTGATATGTTTATTGATCTAATTATTAATTGATTTAATGATTTATTTATTGATCTATTTATTTATTGATTTATTTGTTGATCTAATTATTAATTACATTATTGATATTTTTGGTTATTCATTTAATAATTAATTAATTCGTAGAATTATTTATTGATCCGTTCATTTATTAGTCTACTAATCGATTCAATTATTTATCTTTCGGTGCATTTAATGATTTATTTATCAATTTATTTGTTGTCGTCAGTTTCGATTATTGTTAAAGCTTTACGAGTAAAAAACGATAAGGTCATCTTAATAAAAGCAAATGCCACAAAGTCCCTTATTACTTCGAAATTCAATCAATAAAGTGGCCAATAAGAATTCCATATCAATTAAGCTTTTACCGATAGAAAATCAATGTAATCAGTCATCGCTGCGTAACTATAACGCAAACAACCCCTTTCTGGGTTAATTGATTAATTAATTGGGATTGGGGTCTGAACATATCGAGAAAATTTCAAAAGCTAACAATGAAAAGCTCCTCTTGCATAGACTTAATTTTAATTTAGAATATTTCTTTTTTTTTTTTTGTTAAACCAAATTAGAAAGATCAAATGCTGTGGTAGGTACATTATTCCCTTTTTTTAATGGAGGTACGCCATAAATTTTTGATTGCTGCCGTTATATCATGCTGTTAATTTGAGCTGTTAAATTGTAAAAGTCGCTTCCAGGTAATTCGCCCAAATGAGAGCTGTCGCAACGGGAACGTTACTTTGCAGATAATTTTATTGCAAAATGTAATTTCTAAACTAGACGCAGTTAACATAAAATTGTGACACAATGTTGCTGAAAGGAATTTTATTCTTTAATGAAAATATTATCCCTTTTTTTTACCATTTGTTATTGTTTTAAATTTGAAGCTTTATCGTTTCAGATCAGAATGAGCGACCAAAATTTTAAAATGGTCAGAGTCTTAGTACCTGCGAGAAAACTGTTTATCGTCGGAAATCGATTTTCGATTTCCATAATATTTTCATCTATTATTTCTAATCTCTGACACAAATCTTGACTTCTCATCGTTTCGTTTGGCTTTAGATTAAGATGTTTTCGAACGAATATTGCCAGGACACAACATTCATTTTGCTACAGGACTTTTCGCGACACCCCAATCTATTTCAATGTAAAAACCTGCCTCATTTTGTAAATTGGTCCCGATAAGGGTAAAACTTTTAACTATTTTTGGAGAAAGAATAAGAATAGAAGTTTTTAACCCCACGCCTCTTTGTTTAAAGAGTTTACATCCGATTGGTCACGCCCTCTATTTGAAAACTTCAATCTTCATTCAACCACGCCCTCAGCTTGAAACTTTTGCCTTTGTTTGACCACGCCCCTTACAGGAAAACTTTTGTCATCCTCGATCTATTTGTATGTTCAAAAACTTTTGTCTTTTCGTCCGCTCCCTCTTTTCGAAAAGTTTTAGTTTGTCTCAACCACTTTTACCTACATTCGATTACGCCCCCTGCTCGAAGAGTTTTTTTCCAACACACCCCATTTTCGAAAAGCTTTATATTTTAATTGAAAAAAAAATATTTTAGTAGCACAAATCCATATTTTTGTTGCCTGTACTATGTATCTGAAGATAGGTAAATTTTTTGCAGGTAAAGATTCCTTTGAAAACAGACTATTTATTTTTCCACGTTCTTCTATCACGTATAGTTGTTGTTATGAGACATTTTAATGGCTCAGCTGCAAAACTCAATAAAAGGCACCACTCGAAAGCCATTACTCTTTCAAAAGGTCGTTACCTAACTGGGTCGCAACGCTCAAAAATACGATAATATACGTGGATAGAACAAGATCATGAATTAAACGTAGATATTTACCTTTTTTACGAAGACCTGAACACTTATATAATTCCTTTGGAGCATACCGCTTAAAATACTGACAAGAACAACGAGAAAAAAACTTTTTGAACAGAAGATAATATTTGTCGAAAATAGGCGTGGTAATAGGTTCTTCGTTTGCCACGCCCATTGGTCGAAAACTTTTATTTTATGTTGACCACGCCCCTTTTTGACAACTTTTATCTTCTTTTGTTCGATGCTAAAAATGAACGCACGTGAAAATAACAAAAGTACCTAACAAAATAAATCAATCAAATGTTTTTTTGACTTACCTTCTGTTGATACAACCCTTGACCTGACCAAATCGGCCTTGTTCGCAACTAAGATGACAGCCTTCGTGCTAATATTGTCCATCATCCAAAGTGTCTGAAGTATTCGTTCGGCGCACACCAAACTCGACCTGTCAGCACTGGAATATACCACGCAGTATGCATGAGGGTCTTGATATTTGTTGATACAAGTTTCGGGCTGAAACAAAGAGAATAATGCCTTTTTGACAACGGCCTTTCAAACCAAAACCAACAAATTCGAACGTGAATAGAGCTCTGAACTAGCTAGCTAACTACGGACGTGTGAATTGTAGTATGGATGGAAAATCGATTAATGAACAAGAGTTTTTGCAGTACTAGATTGTAGGGTACGAGATAATAAAGTTTCCAATCGACCGAATGTTTAAAAAATCTATTTGAAAATTTCAACCAGGACGGAGAACTTTAGAGCTGCAATCTCCTATAAAGTTAAAGGATTTTTTTAAATTAATAATCAATTCCAATTGAGGGTGAGGATCCCTTTTACGTCCTCGTTCTCCAGTTAGGGTGAGAATCCACGTTACATCCTCAATATTCAATTTGGGTGAAGGATCCTTCACACTGTCTTACATCACTCCTTTCCAATTATAGTGGAGAATTTATTTTATATTCTTAATCATCAACATCGATGGAGGATTCTTCTAACACTCCTAACATCTCCCATCTTCAATTGCATCCTCTTCTTCTAGGATTACTACCTTTATATTTGAACCCTCCAGTTAAAGTGGAGGATTATTATCATACTTGAATCTTCCAGTGAGAATCGAGAGTCCTTTCTACATCTTCATCATCTAGTTCAGTATGCAGTAAGCATGGATGATTTCTCTTACATCTTTAACCTTTAGTGGGGGTGGGAGATCATCATCAACTTCCAATTAAGGAAGAGGGTTATCTTTAGATTTGAAGCTTCCATTAAGGGTGAAGGATTCCTCTTAAATCTTCAACTTTCGGTTTGGACGGAGTTTTGTTCCTTTATCCTCAATTCCCAATTAGGGTGGAGGATTATATCTAGATTTGAACTGCCATTGGAAGCGGAAGATTCTTTTAATCTTCAACCTTCCAGATAGAGAGGAGAAGCCTTCAGTTAAAGTGGAGCATTATTCTCATCTAATAGTGATTGTGGAGAATCCTGTCTACATTCTCAGATCCCAGTTAAGATGGAGAGTTACCTTTATATTCGAAGCCTTCAGTAAGCACGTAAGATTTCTCTTACATCTCCAACCTTTAATGACGGTGAGGGATTTTTTCTAAATCCTCAGCTTACAATTAGTGTGAAGGTTTATCTCTAGATTTGAGGCTTCCAATGAGGATGGATGATTCCTCTTAAATCTTCAACCTTCAGTTCGGGTGGAGAATTATTCCTATATCTTTAATTTCCAATTAGCGTGGAGGATTATATTCATACTTTGAAGCTTCCATTAAAGTCGGAGGATTCTTCTTATATTTTCAACCTCTAATGAGGGTAGGGAATTTATCACAAATTCTCAATTTACAGATAGAGTGGAAGAAACCTTCAGTTAAAGTGGATAATTAATTTTACATTTGAATCTTTCAGGAGAGGAGGGTCATTTCCAGTGAAGGTGGAGTACTGTATTGTCGAGGATTCTTCCTACACCCTTAACATCCAGCTAGGGTGGAGGACAGTCTTTATATTTGAGGGGGTGGAATATTTCTTTTGCAACTTCAAACTCGAGTGAGGGTAGAGGATTCTTTCAACATCTTCAACTTTCAGTTAGGTTGGTGGATTCATATATAATGTTTCCAGTAAGGGTGGACGATTTATCTTAGATCTTTAACATCCAGTGAGGGTGGAGGACATTCCTCTCACATGCCGAATCTCCAGGAAGTCTAAACATACTCAATTTCCAGTGAAGGTAGAGGATTATCTTTATATTATGAGCCCCCATTGAGGGTGGAATATTTCTCATACATATTCAAACTCTAGTGAGAGAGGGGGACTCTTTCTATATCCTCAACTTCCAGTTAGGGTGGAAGAAAGTGTCTATATTTGAGCGCCCTATTGAGGGTAGAAAATTTATTTTGTAACTTCAAATTCGTGTGAGGGCGGAGGATTCATCCAACATCTTCAACTTTCAGTTACTGTGGTGGATTCATATATGATGTTTCCAGTAAGGGTGGACGATTTATCTTAGATTTTTAACATCCAGTAAGGGTGGGGGATTCTTCCTACATCCTTAACTTCTGATTATGGTTGAGGTTTATATTTATTATCGAACGCTCAAGACAGGGTGGAGGATTCCTCTTACATATTCAATCTCCAGGAAGCCTGAATATACTCAATTTCCAGTGAAAGTAGAGGATTTCATTTATATTTGAAGCCCCCATTAAGGGTTGAATATATCTCTTACATATTCAAACTTTAGTGAGGGAGGGGGACTCTTTCTATATCCTCAACTTCCAGTTGGGGTGGAAGAAAGTGTCTATATTTGAGCGCCCTATTGAGGGTAGAATATTTCTTTTGTAACTTCAAATTCCAGTGAGGGTGGAGGGTTCTTCCAACATCTTCAACTTTCAGTTACTGTGATGGATTTATGTTCGTGATGTTTTCAGTGAAAGTGGGAAGATTTCTTTTACATCTCAACATCCACTGAGGGTGGAGAATTATTTTTACATCCTCAACGTTTAGTTAGGGTGGAGCATTATCTTTATATTTGGAGTCTCCAGAGAGGGTATTGGATTCCTTTTATATCTTTAACTTCTCGTCATGGTGGAAGATTCTTTCTATATCCTCAATTTCTAGTTAGGGTGGAGAATATTTTTGAAATTTAGCCAAAAGGGAGAATTTTTCTCACATCTTCGAAGTTATTGTGAAGGATTAATCATTTTCTTATTGTTTTTTCTAAATTATTGTTTCAAATAGAAGGATATCACGAGGACTACAACGGCTGTGGCTTTTATTAGATTTTTTTAATAGATACCTACGTAAATTAAGAACACCCGATAATTAAAAAGTTAATAACCTGTCACTACAATCTGGTGATACACTTGTATGCATATAACCATTTTTCGAAGGTTATATAAATCAATTTTATCATAATTATTTCCGTTCGATTCGCTTGTTCTTTAATTTTCCGATACGATAGAGAAATTAAGAAAACTTCCCTTGAGTAAAAGCAAACAGAAACCTTGTCCTGGAAAAAATTCGGACACGGAATTTAATCATTTAGGTTAATTGCATTATCTACGGAATCAATAATCTAAATATTAATCATGTCCTAAATCAAAAATCGCCGGAAATCGGTTAGCATACGCCTTAATTATTAATCGTATTGATTCTACAGCGGGGTTGGACAAAATACAAATAGAGCTCGTGTTTAAGTACCCAAAAAAATAAATATGTATAAAAGAACTTACCGATAGATCAGCTGTTGCAAAATCGATGAAAATTAATTCAGATTCTTCCCCAGCGAGCAAGACAGACACAGATTTTTCCCCACTTTCGTCATCTGTAACAAACACACCCCCAATTACTAATTAATCAATTCCAGAGAACAAAAAATGATATTTGTGTTCCCGTTTCTCCCACAGGAATAAAATAATTTTAATCCACCACCTCAGAGATAAAAAAAAAGCCACAACAAAAAAGGAATAAATAAATAATTACCTATGCTTGTGTCGTATGCATGAAGGTACTCTGAGGTCATGAACTGGGATACGAGGGAGGATTTCCCGACAGCAGGTCCTCCGAGCATCAACACTTTGTACGGGGTGGGACCTGGTGCACTTGTCGACGATTCCCTGGAGGAAGCCAGACTGCAGGAAGCTGAAGTGCGACACGAACCTGTCGCTGAAACCGCTGTTGGAAGTTGTTCAGTACTGAAAGTAAAAAAAAAAATATTTATTTATATTGTAGTGGCAACACATTTAAACTTTACAGGACTATGTTTTCATATTGTAGTTGGGGTTTAATTAATAAACAATTTTAGTCCTTTGTACAAAAAGTAGTTTTATTTATTATCCCCCGTTTTTATTTCCTTCTTTGTTCATGCAAGCAACGTTTATGAATTCAGTATTGGATAAATACTTTAATTTTCCACACAAAAAGGATAACTCCAAGAATGTAATATAGCAAGGATATTACAAAAACGTACATATACATTTTGCAGGGTAAGAAAATGAATTTGGGCTAACTTCGACATTAAAGTTACCCACAAAGATTTCCTCGAACTCTTGAAGAATTTGCAACAAGGAGTTAATAAAACTTTCCACCAACTAGCTGGTCAAAATTAATTTATGGTTAAGGATAATATGCAAGGAAGGACTGTAAACTTTTTGTAGCAAAAAATAATTTTTAGACTATTTCAGTAATTAATTTAGGCAGGTACCTACAACAGGTGACAGAGTTCATTAAAAGTACAAGTGTCCTTGCTACATAAATGTCCTCAAGATTAATTAATTTGACAATATGAAAGGAAGTGTTGTTACTGTTACTAATAGAATTAGAAATAAATAAGTGAAGATAAAAATAATAAGGATGATTACAGAAATGGAAAGATGACAAAGGATAAAACGATTAAAAATTATTTAAATTTTCAGGGAGGTAAATTCTGAAGTGTTTCGTCTTTCTGATTCTATCAGGAACATCCTCAGGATTTGTATCTTGAATATATTAAAATAACTAAACCTTTTTTATTGGCAAATGAAAAATTCTTAATTAAATATGTCATTGATTATTGTCCTTCAGATTTATCAATTTTTTATTATTATGCAAGAAAGTTTAATTCCTTCCATTCATAATAGGATCTGGACTATACAAATGAAGATAAAAATAATAAGGACGATTGCAGAAATGGAAGAATTATAAAGGATCCAGTATAAGGTTTTGAAACTATTAAAAATTATTTTAATTTCCAGGAAGGTTAATCCTGAAACATTTTATTTTTCTTATTCTATCAGGAGTCAGGAACATCCTCAGGATTTGTACCTTGAACCGCTTGAACATATTAAAATATCTACACATTTTTTTATTGGTAAAAGAAAAATTCTTAATTAAATATGTCCTTGATTATTGTCCTTCAGGTTTGTCAATTTATTATTTTATTATGCAAGAAAGTTTTGTAGTTTTAATTTCTACCATTAATAATAGGATAAGGAATAAATAAATGAAAATAAAAATAATCAGGACGATTATAGAAATGGAAGGATAATAAAGGATCCAATATAAAGTTTTAAAACTATTAAAGTTTGCAGAGAGATAAATCCTGAAGTGTTTCGTTTTTCTGATTCCATCAGAAAAAAAAGCACTTGTATGTAGATGATACTAAAATATCAATAATTTTTTATTCTAAAGATAGATAAAGATTTGGAACATCCTTGGGCCTTAATTACCACGATGCTTAATTTGTGATAAACTACGTAATTACTTAACGCTTTTAAAATAGAAAAATTTACTTTTAATAGTTTACCAAATGTTATTCATCACGTTTATGTTTATTTTACTTTTTGGGTTAGAATATTTACGTTCTCTATCACAATTTACGTTTTCCATCACAATTGGAATTCGCGAGATGATCCACACCGTTGTTCGACAACGTAATTGTAACTCACATTCATGGAGTTAAGAACTAGGTCAAAAGTACACACGTAGTAAAATCTGTTTTTATTCGACCAGGTAGGTATATGTCGTTATTGTGATTTCAACTTCGTTATCCCTTTGACGTTCCCAATAAACAATAGCAGGTATAACAAGACTGGGAACAAATCGGGTCTGAAATTCGCCTGGAGGAAAAATATTTTTTTGTTTTTTGAAAATTACGTTGCAAGTAACGAATTTTTTATTTCTAATAATATGTAACCTACGTGAACATTCCTTCAGGGGATAAATCTAATTAGTTTAGCTTTTTATGGTCATTGTTTATACAATGTTCATTAATAAATAATTTTATTGCAAAAAGCACAATATTTGTTTCCATGCAACCAATACACATACATCATTTATTAAATTTTTGAATATGGTCTTTAAAAATTTTTAACAGTAGGTAGGTGTTTCAATTTCAGTTCAGCCTATACTTTTTCCTCATGTGAACCGACGCACTCAAAGTGACGCTCCACAATGTCTTAAATAATTTAACAGCCTCACCTAAAATTCTCGCTTTTTCAAAAGGTAAAGCAGCATCAACATCAAAAACAACTTAAGGACCGACCGTTTAGATAAAGCGAAATCGTTTTGGCGGCATTGAATATAAAGTGGCGTTTGAGAATGAGATAATCTCGACAAAAGCAGACTCCGTTTTTGTGTCTTTTTCTACGATTCCAGACAAAAGGAAAATTCAACAACGCATCACTTAATTTCTTAATCTAAAAACGTCTTAAAGACAGTAAAAACACACAGACACCTTAACCATTCTCTTCATTAGGAATATTTAATTTTTTAATAACAGTGGCAGTGACAAAAATAAAATCCAATTTTTTTACCCTACTGCAGATATTTAATAAAATATTTCAACAATTAAATGTTGTTGGTTCAACCCCCGCGCCTACAGAACTCTCTTTCTCCTAAAATAACAATAACAAATAAGACATAAATGAGTAGGTACGATAGATATTTTTAAAATTGACATCACTATATACATGTAGAAGCATTAAGGGCGGAAATTGGTTTAGACGAATTAAAAAATAGAAGGAACTCGGCTGGGGAGCAGCTGGTATTTGTATAGACGTTAAAGACAGGAAACGAGGCAGTCAGGAGGGCGATAGGGTGGGTGGCTTATTCGGAAAATTGATATTTCAATCTTCAGAATTTTCATTGAAGTTAAGCTTCTTTAAAAGCTTATCCGATTTCAAGACAAAGGCAACTTTATAAAAGTACGTCTGACATACCAAGGTAGGTACATAATAAAAAGGGAAGTCAATTAATTTGGTGGAACCTAGAGGTGTTTCAATATACAGTGAGCTACTAGAAAAACAGGGACGTTGGAAAATTAGTACAAGTAGGTACCTACCTCATTAAATAATATTTGAAGTTTTCCAGGGGTGTTATATTACTTTTGTTACTGTTTGTTCAAAAAGATTTTCAGAGTTCGTTTTGTTTTTATAGAAGTGGATGAAAAATATAATAATAAAAAAAAAATGATGTCCAACGTTTTTAAACAGGGTTTAAAGAAGAAAAATCATAAAATTGGTCGGAGTTATTGTCACTGCGCAAACGCAGCTCGTTGTCACGAGATATTGAACTACCTCTACAAAAGTTGATGCTCATTTACAATCTTAACTACTTCAAGAAAACTTTCAGCGTTATATATTTTAATTTTAATTTTAATGTACAATCTCGATTTGTTGTTATCTTTTAAAACATAATGCTAATAACAGAAAAAAAACTTTCGCGAGGAACTGTATTTTGTTGGAGTTCGTGTTACGACTGAACAAAATAATAAATTATGTATTATTTTCCAGAATTCCATTTCCGAACTTAATATAACATAATTTTCTCAAAAATTAATCAAAAGTTATAATTTTTCGAAAACAATCACAGGAAGGAACTCGAGTTAGATCCTGGGCTACCACCCACAAGGGTTAAAATTAAAAACAGTTACATTCAAATATTTAATAAGTAATTTATTTTCAGCCCTGTGTCTCGTTTACCTGCAATTATCTTGTACCTCCTCTAGGCACTTAAGGAAGCAAGCAAATCTAAAGACATTGTCTAAAACATATAACATTAACAGTCAATTCAATCAACCGTATTCGTGGTTAGTTACGGTATCAGAATAATGAGACGGAATTACGTTACTGAGACAATTGTTTCGCTGAGAACGCTGCATTTGATGCAATTAATTATTGCATTAACCGAATTTGCGACGTGAAATGTTGAGACAAAACCGCATCCCCTACACTACACTACATTTAGACCTGTACCTGTATGTATACAACAACAAGTATGTGAAAACAATTTCTTGTTTGTCATGGATGATGCAGGCAGATATTAGCATACCTAATGTACACGTAATACCTAAAAGCAGGGTGGAAGAATTCGGATTCGTTCACAATTAATTCTATATAGTGGAGCGCCTGGAGCGTCAAAATCATAGAAACCTCAGACTTTCGTTACAGTGGATAAAAAAAAAAAAAAAAAAAATTGGAATGTTTAGCTAATAACATAAATAAAAAAGTTTACCTATTGAAAATTTGTGCTTTTGATTAAAAAAAAAAAGGATAATTATAATAATTCAAATAGTATGAGGCATATTATTCTGTAAAATGATGTTGTATATGAAAATTAAGTTGAGGTATATTTTTATATATGCATAATAAGTGGGTAAATGTAGTAATTGTGTCTACCTTATATTTTTTATAATTATTTCTGACAATAAAAACTTTAAAGGTTGCGGAATTGTCTCATCAATATCTTCAAGCATTTTGTCACTTGCTCTGTAATTTTCATTACCGTAAACTTGAGCTCTTATGTCCCTTCTAATAATTTCGCTGGCCGCTTTTAATATGTGAAATTCCTCTTCTTTTTTATTATTGTGTTTTTGATTGTACCAATTTTCTGTTAATAAGGGAGTCAGTCCTTAAGGAGAGCCACTCATGGCTCAGCTCTATACTGCTCTCCAATATTATGTATTTTTTTAAAGGTTCTGCAATTTCTATAAAAAGTTTAGCTACAGCAGGATTAACAAATAGTCGCAGACAGTGTGGCAAACGCCACCTGTAATTAATTATAAAAGTTACCTTTACGTTCGTATCTGAATAGAATTTTTCGTTAAATATCAAAATAAAACGATTAGTCATTTTCTACGATACTATAAATGTATAATTCCTGTTTATCGATTTCAATTGGGACAGTTGGATTGCTTCACAACACCCCATTTAAAAAAGCAATTTACAATACCTTGACCTGCATGTGTACAAACCAAATTTTTGATGGAAATAAAAATTAAATCGAAACTATTGTTTAGGTTTCTCATAAACACGCTGCATACGTGACAGTAAAAACATATCGAAGATTCATATTTAATTTTATATTTTATTTCTGTAGGTGCCAAAAATAAACCTGAATAAATTTGGATGGACCAGATAAATCGAGCAGTGCGCTTCTTTTATTATTGCAGCCTTTAAGTTTGTTAATAGAAGCATTTGACGTCTGTAATGTTTAATTGAAGTCGTTTTCATAAGTGCTTCAAGTTTTTTGGTGTATTTGGACCCTTTTTGATTTTGTTAGACCTTGTAATGTGCTTTAGGTCCTTTTCACTGGTGCTTAAGGACTTAAGAGACATTTAAGATCCTTCAGATTTTATTTAAGACCTTATAATGTGCTCTAAGCCTCTTTTTCAGATGTTCTAAGCCTTCTTAACAAACGCTTTAAGCCTTTAGATGTATTTGAAGGCTTATTCGTTCAATTAAAGACCTTATAGTCTGCTCTAAGTCCTTCTCATGGGTGCTCAATGTACTTTTCATAGGTGCTTCAAGACTCTTGAGACATTTGAGACCCTTCTGGTTTATTTGAGGACCTTCAAGAGCGGTTCAAGACTTCTACGACTTTTGAAATCTATCTTAGGTTTAATTAAAAGACTTTATAATGTGGATCTAAGTCTTTTCCATTGGTGCTTTGTGCACTTTTCAGAGCTGTTTCAAGTTCTTTTGATGCATTTGGAAGCCTTCTTGGTTTAAAGGAGACCTTATAATGTGCTCTAAGTCCTTCCACCAGTGCTTCAAGCCTTTCGAAATATTCGAAACCTTTTAGATTTAACTGAAGACCATATAGTCTGCTTAGTTTTTCACAGGTGTTTCAAATTTTTTCGATGTATTAGAAACATTATTGGTTCAATTTAAGACCCTTATTATCCATTTCACAGGTGCTTCAAGAGCTCTTGAGACATTTGAAACATTTCTGGTTTAATTAAAGACCTTATAGTGTGCTCTAAGTCTTTTCTTCTGTTGCTCTGGGCATTTTTTATAGACGCTTAAAAGCCTTTTTATGCATTTGAAGCTTCCTTGGTTTATTTGAAGACCTTCCAGTGTGCTCTAAATCAATTTTACTGGCGCTTCAAAACTTTTGAGACTTTTGAAATCTATCTGGTTTAACTAAAGACCTTACGGTGTATCTAAGTCTTTTCATTGGTGCTTGTGCATTTTCAAGTTCAAGTCTTTGATGCATTGAGCTTCTTGGTTTAAAGAGACCTATAATGTGCTCAAGTCCTTCACCAGTGTTCAAGCCTTTGAAATATTCGAACCTTTGATTTAATGAAGACCTTATTTAGTCCTTTTCACAGGTGTTTCAAATTTTTCGATGTATTAGAAACATTATTGGTTCAATTGAAGACCCTTATCCATTTCACAGGTGCTTCAAGAGCCTTGAGACATTTAAACATTTCTGGTTAATTAAAGACCTTACAGTGTGCTCTAAGTCTTTTCTTCTGTGCTCTGGGCATTTTTTATAGACCATAAAAGCCTTTATGCATTTGAAGCTTCCTTGGTTTATTTGAAGACCTTCCAGTGTCTCTAAATAATTTTACTGGCGTTCAAAACTTTTGAGCTTTTGAAATCTATCTGGTTTAACTAAAGACCTTACGGTGTACTTAAGTCTTTTCTTCTGGTGCTCTGTGCACTTTTCATAGGTTCTAAAAGCCTTTTTATGCATCTGAAGCTTTCTTGGTTTAAAGAAGACCTTATAATGTGCTCAAGTCCTTTCTACCAGTGATTCAAGCCTTTGAAATATTCGAACCTTTGATTTAATGAAGACCTATAGTCTGCTCTAAGTCCTTTTCACAGGTGTTTCAAATTTTTCGATGTATTAGAAACATTATTGGTTCAATTTAAGACCCTATATCCATTTCACAGGTGCTTCAAGAGCCTTGAGACATTTGAAACATTTCTGGTTCAATTAAAGACCTTACAGTGTGCTCTAAGTCTTTTCTTCTGGTGCTCTGGGCATTTTTTATAGACCATAAAAGCCTTTTCATGCATTTGAAGCTTCCTTGGTTTATTTGAAGACCTTCCAGTGTACTCTAAATTAATTTTACTGGCGCTTCAAAACTTTTGAGTCTTTTGAAATCTATCTGGTTTAACTAAAGACCTTACGGTGTACTCTAAGTCTTTTCTTCTGGTGCTCTGTGCACTTTTCATAGGTTCTAAAAGCCTTTTTATGCATCTGAAGCTTTCTTGGTTTAAAGAAGACCTCATAATGTGCTCCAAGTCCTTTCTACCAGTGATTCAAGCCTTTAGAAATATTCGAAGCCTTTTTGATTTAATTGAAGACCTTATAGTCTGCTCTAAGTCCTTTTCACAGGTGCTCAATGTACTTTTCACAGGTGCTTCAAATTTTTCGATGTATTAGAAACATTATTGGTTCAATTGAAGACCCTATATCCATTTCACAGGTGCTTCAAGAGTCTTGAGATATTTGAAACATTTCTGGTTTAATTAAAGACCTTACAGTGTGCTCTAAGTCTTTTCTTCTGGTGCTCTGGGCATTTTTTATAGACGCTAAAAGCTTTTTGATGCATTTGAAGCTTCCTTGGCTTATTTGAATCTTTCTAGTCCATTTCACGAGCGGTTCACGACTTTTGAAACCTATCTGTTTTAATTGAAGACCTTATAGTGTGCTCTAAGACCCTTTCGTTGGTGCTTTGTGCACTTTTCAGAGCTGCTTCGAGTCTTTTGATATTTCTTAAGCCTTATTAATTTATAAGAAGACCTTGTAATGTGCTCTAAGACCTTTCCACCAGTGCCTCAAGCCTTTCGAGATATTCGAAGCCTTTTTGATTTAACTGAAGACTTTTAGTGTGTCTTAAGTCCCTCTCAAAGATGCTTTGATTGATTTCAAACCCTTATCGTGTTCTATAGGTTCACGCCACTAGTTCTTCGCGACTTTTCATAGACTCTTCAGGTTTTTTTGTGAGGATTTGACCGAAATCTCTCTTGTTGTTCTTCGTTTCTTCACAGATCAGGCCTAACATTTTCCTTAACGACTTTAATACTATTTAATCTACATTTGTGATTGTATTTGTAATATACACGCATATATTTTCGTTTCCGCTACATTGTGATGTGTGTTTTAATTAAATCGGCCGCTGTAGTACAGAATTGGCAACATTTTGGGGATATCGAAATAGAAAGCGATGTATTGAACTGACTGCAACAAACCGAGTTTGGAGAAGGCATTTAATTAAACAGGAAATTACAATAGCCCCCATTCCCTCCCTGCTTCCCTCGTTTGTCCCAAAGTGGTGGACAAAACGTATTCTATATTTAATCACAGTACCTGGCCATGCGAATGGAAAAGAAAAAGAAAAAAATTATAACGTTCTAACGAACTCCAGAAATTACTCAATTTTGTGTCCTTTTTCTGTCAGTAACGGTTGTTCAAACTACTTACAACATTAATCTACATTAAATTGCTTTAAATGCTTTTTGTTTGTCTCAATTAAAATCTCAGATAAATCATTTTAACAAAAAGGGAAATTTAACGGTTCGAAAGATTTACTTGAAATTTCAGTTTCTATACAAACGGTCCATTAAACTGAAAAAAACTATTTCTATTTGTTCTAATTATCTGTTTTATTGAATTAATTATAGGCCTTTGGTTTGTAGAAAAGATAAATAAATAACGTTCCTATAACCTTTAAAGTACAGTCATAGAATCACGGGATATATAATTTTTATAAACTGCTCCAAAAGTAGATGTTCAAAGGTCAATTTTTATTTTCATAGGGCCTAAAAATGTCCCCAGCAGAAGGTGTTGTTGTTCTTGGTCAGCTCCTTAGAGCCACCTATTGGGCATTTAATGTTATAGAAATATTTTAAATAGTTAGAGGGCATATAAATTTCCATAAGGGTGTCGTACATTGTAATAGAGATGCCTCTGAATTGGATAGAGATAAATACCGGGGATCATAGGTGGATTGAGTCGAGAGTGTCTCGCTCGCGTTTCAACGATTATTTAGGACAGACGGCCATTTTAATGGCGTATCGATTTCATATGTTTGTAGTTAATCAGCTCGAATAAGCCCTTAAACAAATCGCGTGGCAAGCGCTTGTTCGCTACATTAAATAAATTCCTTGAGGTAATCTTTTTAAAACACGGACTGATAAAATGTCTCCATCAAAACCGTTTTATTAAAAAATTCCAGGAGGGCAGATTGGTAAAGTAATTAAACACTTGTGTCTTCGATATTAAAGGCAACATAAATTTTGTCTATCAAAAATGTTGAAAAAAAAAGGGTCACCCCAAAAAGAAATAGATCGAACATTAATAAGGAAAAATATAGTCATTGTATCGCCATCTGTTGAAAATACTTCTGTAGCAGAAAATGTCCAAGAGATTGCAATAGAAAAAAAATAATATGCAGATACCTACAGTAACCACCAAAAGGGTTAAAGTTCTGAAAAAATAGGTAAGGGAAATTTCAATAATAAAAATTCTTATAAAAGCTGCTAATAGATAAGCGTCCAGCAAAAGGAACAAAATTGCTTTATATGAAACGTAATAACGTTAGAGCGCCACTATTCGAGTAAGTACTTACTTCGTCAAAATCTAGTTAGACATTTTATGCGTTCAAAAACTGAGCAAAGTGATTCAATTTGCTCAGAGATTGCACTTGGAGCAGTTTAGTCAACTATCAAAAGAAATTTCCACTGGAAGTCACTTACTTTCTTTCAATTTTATTACCGGCACAAGTGCACGGGAAAATCAAAGTGAATAACATGATTAAAAGAAAATTATTGCTCTACTTTGGTTAAACAAAAACAAATTATACTGTGGATGAATTATTTTTCACCAGATTATTTGTTTCTTCAGAAAAAATGGATGAGGCATTTGGGGATTCGTTGACAACGTTATAGAAGTGAAGTGAATCTCGGAACGTTTGTATGGATGTTTCAAGTTAACTTTTCGTTCAAAAACTCTAATATTTTGGATCAGATTTGTTTTACTTATAAAAAAAGGGGTGGAGGCATCGGGGGACTCACCAACAACGTTACAGAGGGGTGGAGGCATCGGGGGAACGACCAACAACGTTACAGAAGCGAAGTGAATCCCGGAACGTTTGCAGGAAAGTTTCAAGTCAACTTTTCGTTCAAAAACTCTAATATTTTGGATCAGATTTATTTTACTTATAAAAAAAGGGGTGGAGGCATCGGGGGACTCACCAACAACGTTACAGCGGGGTGGAGGCATCGGGAGAATCACCAACAACTTTACAAAAGGGAAGTGAACCCTGGAACGTTCGTGTAGAAGTTTCCAATCATCGTTTCGTTTAAAAATTCTATTGAGAAGTTTCTGTTTGTCCACCCCCATGGATTAAAACGTTTCGACAGTAGCATATAACTGTCTTCAAAGCGTATTTGAGTTTACAATTAATCTTTCAAAGTATGAAAACATTTAATCCAGCAACGCAACCGGACTAAGAGTAACGAGAATCCCGTTTTTAAAAAGGGTGAAAGGCGAGTAGCAGGAATGCAACCATGTACTATGTATGTATAAGTATCAATTAATTCAATTTAAAACCTTTGTATGCTCAAAATTTAATTCGTGTCTGAATGAACATTTACCTAAAATAGGTACGTACGTAGTACGTACCTACATACAGACGTGACCTTTTTTTTTTGCTTGCACGTAATCCTAAGCCTAACAGGGATGTAAATGTAATTCACCACCACATAATTACTGAAAAAGCACCCCATTCAATATTTTTACAGACAAAAATAAAATAACAGTGGCCCACAAAATGTAAAGCTTAGAGACATCCTTGGAAGAGACCTTGGCCCCTCGTTTACAATATTAATAATTTAGTTAATAGATTGCGTATCGCATTCTTTGTGAAACATTTTGAATACCAAAAAAAGGGGGTTTAGAGTAACAAAAACTGGGTTACGTTTCACGAAAATATTTTATTAATCTCTACAAATTTGTTTCAACCCTTGCGGGTCATTGTCAAGAGCTACGAAGTTACTAAAGATGTAAATAGTGTACCAGACTTATATAAACGGATTACAGTAGGCAAGAAGAATTTTATGCAGGTAGGTAACGGTTATCTATTTGGAAAATCCAATAACAGCGGAGAATCCAATGTGAACATTTCAATTTGATTATTTACAATATTTTCATTATTATTAATGGCTTTCTTAATTTCCAGAGATTCAAGTAAACTCAATTTACGACCCTTTTGAGCAGAATGTACAAGTTCAATTGAATTAATATCTAAATTATGTTTGAAATCTAGACAATGTTGAGCTATTCCTGTATTATTCTTTTTATTCTGAATGGCAAGCACATGTTCTTTAAGACGAGTTTTTATGGCCCTACCTGTCTGTCCCAAATAAACTTCAACCATATTTGGTTTAATAAGCAGTGTATTAAGTTTAAAGTCATACCAGTGTATATGATGGTTAAGTGCAAGAATAAATCACCGGAAGCTCAAAAAGCAGTAGAGGCAGCTCAAAATTGTTGGTTTAATTTGGAAATCAAAAAGTGGCAGACAAGAAGACAAAATGTAGGTGAACACCTCAAACTTATACACATGCAGATGCACACCAGGTTCCACAATGTCATCTTTGATTGCATCACTTCAAACATCCACGAAGAAGTCAACATTAACATCAAAAAACATCAGTTAAAGTTAAACAGGAAGTTGGACAAACTCAAAAGCACACAACTTAAGACTAAAACTAAGAATATTGCTTCAGGTATAAACAACAACAACTTAGACCATTCTAATTTTAATTTCTCTGAGAGAACCGTAAATTTATCGAATGTTAATTTCAATAACACTGAATTGAACCTTTTAAACAAAGGCTTAAAATTTTCGCCAAAATTAACAACTTCATTTAAAGATTTAGAATTGTTAGGTGTTAACGTTGATATTGCCTTAAACAAATCAGATAAAGTAGAAATAATAGATAAACACAATTTGGCGAAAATCATTAAGTCTACACAAATTAGCCATAACTATAATAATGTTTCCAAAACTATCAAGTCCATTAAATCTAAATGTATTCAAAGTAACCTTATAATTTGTAAAGCTGATAAAGGGAATTCGGTCGTCATTTTACAAAAAAGAGATTATATTGATAAAATTAATATGCTACTGTCAGACAACAATGTTTTTTCTAAATTAAAACGTGATCCCACATTAAAATCTCAAAAAATAATTACAGAACTCATCAATAATAGCAAAACTTTAATTCCTAATAAAGATACATTTAAGTTTAAATGCATGAACCCGTCTAGTCCTATCCTGTATGGACTACCGAAAATTCATAAAGTTAATGCACCTATTAGACCTATAGTTTCTTATTTGAATGCTCCTTCTTATAAGTTATGTCAGTTTTGCAATAACCTT
This sequence comes from Agrilus mali, assembly GCA_029378335.1. Taxonomy (NCBI): domain Eukaryota; kingdom Metazoa; phylum Arthropoda; class Insecta; order Coleoptera; family Buprestidae; genus Agrilus; species Agrilus mali. The sequence goes on along the minus strand of CM055655.1, from coordinate 1,422,324 downwards.
TTACAGGCTAACTTTGATTGTTTTTCTAGTTTTAGTGTTAAAAATTCTTTACAGTTAGTTGATTGTCTTAAGATTATTAAACTTCCAGATAAATCTATATTTGTATCCTTTGATGTCAAAAGTCTCTTTACTTCAATTCCAGTTAACAAACTAATCAAAATTTTAGAAAATAAAATAGAAGTTAATCCTAAACTAAACCATATGGAAAAAAATTTGAACTATTAAATATTCTAAAAACTTGCTTAGATCAAAATTATTTCAAATTCGAAGACAATTATTTTAAACAAAATGATGGATTACCTATGGGTTCTCCTTTATCACCTCTCCTTGCAGAAATTTTTATGGCCTCTTTCGAAAATTCACTTTTTAAACTTAACTCTGAACTTATCAAGCTTGTTACCCTTTGGAGACGTTATGTGGATGACGTTTTTTGTATTTGGAAGGGAAGCTTAAGACAATTAGACAACTTTCTCAAATTATTAAATTCCATAGATTCGAACATTCAATTCACGATGGAAATTGAAACAGACAATAAGTTAAACTTTTTGGATCTTACTTTATACAAAAATAACAAAGAAATTATGTTTGAAATTTATAGAAAACCTACGACAACTGACACGGTAATTCCCTTTGACTCAAATCAATCTTTTAACATCAAAATGGCAGCTTTTAATAGTTTATTACACAGGTTAATAAGTTTACCCCTTTCTAAAACCAATTTTGAAAAAGAATTAAAAATTATAAAACAGATTTCCATTAATAACGGGTATAATCCCAACCTAATTGACAAAATGTTAAAAAGTAAACAACGAAAACTCATTGAAATCAAACTTTACAACGGTCTCCTTCCTGATTTAATTCCTGAAAATAAGAAATACGCTTTTATTAACTATGTAAAAGAAGTCGGATACAAAATTAAACACCATCTAATTAAATTAAATATTATACCAATTTTAGTCAACAAAATTAATTTAAAAACTCTGTTAGTTAACAACAAAAATAAAACAAATTCAATAGATAAAAGTGGCGTGTACAAATTATACTGTAAAGATTGCACAGCCTTTTATTTGGGACAGACAGGTAGGGCCATAAAAACTCGTCTTAAAGAACATGTGCTTGCCATTCAGAATAAAAAGAATAATACAGGAATAGCTCAACATTGTCTAGATTTCAAACATAATTTAGATATTAATTCAATTGAACTTGTACATTCTGCTCAAAAGGGTCGTAAATTGAGTTTACTTGAATCTCTGGAAATTAAGAAAGCCATTAATAATAATGAAAATATTGTAAATAATCAAATTGAAATGTTCACATTGGATTCTCCGCTGTTATTGGATTTTCCAAATAGATAACCGTTACCTACCTGCATAAAATTCTTCTTGCCTACTGTAATCCGTTTATATAAGTCTGGTACACTATTTACATCTTTAGTAACTTCGTAGCTCTTGACAATGACCCGCAAGGGTTGAAACAAATTTGTAGAGATTAATAAAATATTTTCGTGAAACGTAACCCAGTTTTTGTTACTCTAAACCCCCTTTTTTTGATATTAATAATTGTTTTAGTAAAGTTGTAAAATTTTGTAGGTCCTTTTGTGTAAAGAGATATGAAATAAACTTACCCCCTGAGTAGGAGATGTTTGTTACGCCACTGATAAAACTTTCAAACATTACGTTAGTACATAATAATGTAAACTGCTTTCGACATGAATCACGAATTATATTGCCAAAGACGTCTAGGTGTAATAAAGTCAGTTTACATGAATTCACCCTCTACAAAGTGGATTTACGCCCAGTTCAGCCACGACTCTGACGCTCAATCGAGAGATTAAAATCGGATATCAAACGGCCTTAAACCTACGAATTGTACGTATTGTGTTTATCAACTAGATTACGACCAGACGAATTAATAACATAATATATATTATGTTGTTGGGAATCCCTGACAAAAATGTTAAGGCCGCAAAAAATGGCCCAAAAAGGATTTTGAAAATTAATTTTTGTTGTTTTTGTAGTACAGAGAGAGAGAGAGAAAGAGAGAGAGAGAGAGAAAGAGAGAGAGAGAGAAAAGGGAACTAGTAAAATATCAAAAGGATGTTTTGGACTAAATTGTTTTTAGTTTCCCTAAAAAGCAACATACTTATATACGACGAATAAGTAAAGAAAATGAAAATTAAAAAGTTTACCTTGAGTTACTCGAAGCAACGGAATTGTTTGAGCGAGATCTCCTGCTTTTCAAACTGTCGCCCCTATTGACAATTCCCTTTCCGGTAATTGAAAAGTGTCTGAGACGGTAGTACTCCTCTTCCACCCCCGTGTTTGGCATCGACGCCACCCTCGAACGTTGTTGCGGAAGACACAGGTAATTCGGACGACCAGACGATCGTCCTGGAGTTTTGACTGATTGGGAACGACTGTGATGGGGACTCCCATACCTGTGGACAACAGAGAGCAAGATCAATAAAAAAATTTGGGAACAAAAATATATTTTTATGGTATCAGTGTCGTAATTATTATTACAGTAGGTAGGTAGTATCTATGTAAACTTTTCCAAGGTGTGACCTTTAGCCTTTAATCGAAATAGTAACAGAAATTTCTCCCCTGATACGCCAGCGTGGGACTTGTGTTTGTAGGTATCAATGTACTTGAATGTACGTGAAAAACTTTTTCCATTATTTTCCTGGCGTGGGATATAATAAAGAAGAACTAAAACGCGACGACGCGACGTCCTTAAAATAGCTTACAGCTTACAACAGAATACTGTTACATACTTGTAGGGTAAAATAAATTAGGAAAAATAGCTAGCACGCTTTTTTTTTCAACAACAGCAAACGAAAAAGAAAAGAAGATGTAATAATGATATTAGATTAACAAGGGCTCTTATTGGGGTGCCATATTAGTACACTTTTAAACGATTCAGCCCTCATATGTAGCGGTATTTTGTACTAGGGGATGTTTGTGTCCTTTCTTGTTATATTCACAGTCACTGTAGTATTTTTATGTTTAGGGGGTGTAAGGGTTCTTGCAGGGCGTTCTATTAAGTTTAAAGTGCCCTCTGCAACTTGGTTGAACTTTATATGGGTGCATCTTGTAGTTACTGAGGGATGTTTGTGTCCTTTCTTGTTATATTCACAGTCACTGTAGTATTTTTATGTTTAGGGGGTGTAAGGGTTCTTGCAGGGCGTTCTATTAAGTTTAAAGTGCCCTCTGCAACTTGGTTGAACTTTATATGGGTGCATCTTGTAGTTACTGAGGGATGTTTGTGTCCTTTCTTGTTATATTCACAGTCACTGTAGTATTTTTATGTTTAGGGGGTGTAAGGGTTCTTGCAGGGCGTTCTATTAAGCTTAAAGTGCCCTCTGCAACTTGGTTGAACTTTATATGGGTGCATCTTGTAGTTACTGAGGGATGTTTGTGTCCTTTCTTGTTATATTCACAGTCACTGTAGTATTTTTATGTTTAGGGGGTGTAAGGGTTCTTGCAGGGCGTTCTATTAAGCTTAAAGTGCCCTCTGCAACTTGGTTGAACTTTATATGGGTGCATCTTGTAGTTACTGAGGGATGTTTGTGTCCTTTCTTGTTATATTCACAGTCACTGTAGTATTTCTATGTTTAGGGGGTGTAAGGGTTCTTGCAGGGCGTTCTATTAAGCTTAAAGTGCCCTCTGCAACTTGGTTGAACTTTCTGTGGGTGCATCTTCTACTTACTAAGGGATGTTTGTGTCCTTTCTTGTTGCATTAACAGTCAGTGTAGTATTTTTATGTTGTGGGGTTGTTAGGATTCCTGAAGGGCGTCCTGTTGACCTTAACGTGCCCTTTACAACTTAAAAAAGTCGATAAGCTTCCAAATACTTATCTCAGCTTTTAGAAAGGCAATAGGATTCTTTTTTAAAAAGCCTTCATTATTGTTACTACCTAAGTATAATAATCGTGGGCCTCTGAACGAAATTGGTATCATTTAGCCCTGTCATCGCAGATGAAAGGGTGCATTAGGGGCTTTTAAAAGGTGTTCGATGATTGCCTTCTTTCTAGACGATCGAACGCACACCCCATCACCTTCCGAGCACTTAACTCGAACTCGATATTATTAAAAAGAGGCGCCTCATCCAATCAAAACTCCATTCAAAGTTTCGTCGATGCAATGCATCCGAATAAGGTCGATAATGGAAATTTGTTATTACGAAAGGACAAGGGGAGAAAATGAGAAAATACTGCAACATATGTAGTAGTATCGTTCAATTTAAAACTTTACTGTACTTAAACTACTTATTAGTAAATTTAATTCAACATAAGGGAGATGCCTTCATTCAATGACCAAAACATCGACTTGTACCAATAATTTACATTTACTGTAAAGGTCTCAACTTCCTTAATTGTTTGTTGTTAATTCGCCAGATCCCGATTTCCACCCTAACGAATTTTGTTTGTTATCATTAGCCGGTACCGTTGCGTTGATATATAAATTGTACAGTTCCGAAGTTACATAAATCTAATTATAATCGGTCGGTCAAGCTGCACTAATCAACCCTAATGTCAATGCGACCGCAATATTACATTAATTATCGCAACGCTGCTCCGCACCCCTTTATGAAGGGCACCTTTGTTCTCCGAAGAAAACTTTCCGATGAATCAGAAGAAGTCTTCTGTACTTACCTAAGTACCTACTATATTATGGTATGTATTTACTAGCGAATATATAGGAGTTGGCATCGAGCCAGTTTGTTAATGTGAAACCATCTGCAATGGCGTATTATGTATGGTAGGTAGTCGAGGACAAAACTTTTCCCTCGCACGATGGATGAAAAATTATATCATTAATTTCTTATCACACCCTGCACACTGCTGGCTGGTAACTTTTATTAAACGATTTTTAATACTCCAAGACAAGCAGCAACTGACTGATATAGGGGACAAAGGTCAAAAAGAGGCGTATTTGAACTCTAAAAATAATCATAGCAGTAGAGCTACAAATTTTAGTTTGTTTCTTAGACAGCAGGGAACCCTTAGTGAGTAAATTGTTTTCGTTCTGTGACAAAACCTCGTAAAAACGAAATCTGGCAGTTTTAGTCGGAAAGAATTTAAACGAACGAACGAGCGTAGATAGTGAGTGGATTTCAGGACGCGAAGTAGCTACACATGTAATAAAACCCTGCAGGATATATGGCAACCATATGTTTACCTGTACGGGTTGCAACCCTCCCTCTTTTGCTCGAAACACAGGACGATGCCGAGTTGGTAGTCGTTTTGAAATGTTTACAAAATAGGAAAACAAATATTTGGGGTAAATGTTGAATTATATCATATCTGCTACAATGTTTTCTAACTACATATTAAAAAGATGATAAAAGGGTTAAAATAGGTTACAAAATAGTATTTATAACAGCAGTTGATTGTTCAGAAAGAAATGTCTAAAACATCAAGGAGAGATGTTAGAAAAAGTGGGAGAACAGAGAGAACTGTAGAAGGAAAGATCGAGGGGGAGGGTGTATAATAAATAAATCGTAGGACACGAAGGACCGTTAAAAACTGAATAAGGATGAGTAAAGAGAGGAATACTTACTTATTATACTGTAAATGAAAGTAGTTGCAGGATAGACTCAGAATGAATTTTGAGGACCCTGATCTCTTCTAGTAAGGGGTGCCATCATTTATATCGCATTCAATCATTGGGGATGCAGAGGCAGGCTTACATTTTTAGGCAGTTCAACCCTCTACGTAGATTCATCTCCATATGCAAGAGAAGTTTTTCTGTCGTTCTACTTACTGTGTGGTTATTTTGTTTCCCTTTCTTTGCTTCTTTATGGGGGTGGTTATGTATGTAGGTGCCTGAATTGTCCAGCATCCAGGAGAACACTTCTGCTTAAGCGTGCCCTCTGTATGAGTTAACCCGCTCGGTAGGTCGGTCACCCATCCAACTACTAACCAGGGAGAACGTTGCTTAACTTCGATTACCGTTCGCTTTGCATCCAAGCTACTCGTCTGCTTCTCGGGTGTAGTAAAATACTTTTTTTTTTAAATATGAACTACAGAAAAACTTTTCTTTTAATATAATACAATAAAATTACATTTACTAAAAACACGATAGGTATTTCTTTTTACTTTTTATTTCTTTTGTTGGTTTATTGTTAGAACATTTTAAATATTTAAATTTGAATTTCCCGATTTGTTTGCATTTTCGAAATGGTAGTTTACGTTTCGGATACTTCTGTAAATAAACATTATCCTTAACATTCAAATTCCAGACGGAGAGGCTCTGGTCTGGGTTATAGACTCGGGAGCGACCTTCGGGATTGCGACTGATTCTAAATATATTTAATTTTATATACAAATGCGTTACGACTATAAACAAAATCGCGTATTATTATATATAACTTTCAGTATACTATACTATGTAAATATTTTTGAAAATTCAGAGGATAAATTATTATTTTATTATTTATAAAGGCGATTTTCCCAAAAGTCATAAAATGTTCTTCAGGTAGTATTTGTTCGTCAAAATTTATTGCATTTTATTCTTAATAATAAATATACAGAGCTATTGAAGTCTCAATTGCCTTCTGTTTATGTGCCTATTTAAGTTATTACATAAACTCGACTTGTCTCTCGAATATATGTTATTTCAATTGGAAGTTTGTAATATAATTACTGATTAACTTCAAGCGTCATTCAGCCAGATAATTGGAAGTTAAGTAATATCGCCTTTGGTAATTAAGTTTGTGAAGTTTCGTGAATGTGCACCATCCTGCTTAATACTTCAGTTGCATTCGATTTATTAGTGTTTTATTAACAAATATAATACAATACGAACCTGAGAATGTGTGCCCCTGGGACTTGGGAAAAATCGTACAAGTAGGTACTTAATATTATTTAGCGAATACTTTAACTTGATGATGTTAGAGTTAGTTCAGGATCCCATGACCACGAGCTGCGGTTGGAAGTGGTAGTGACTCCGTCCAATTCTGTTGATTTTTACTTTTTCAATACGTTGGACGTAATTTTGTGCATTCCTGGCTGAATGATGTATGAAGTTAATCGGTAATTATATTACAAACTTCCGATTGCAATAACATATATTCGATAGACAAGTCGAGTTTATCTAACAAGTGAGGTACGTACATTAACAGAAAGTAATTGAGATTTACTTAATTGAACTAAGAAACTGTTCCATTCAACGACATATAAAAAATTACCTTTTTGTAATTTTCCTGGCATCTTTTTTGATTTATAAGCCACTAAGTTTCAATAGCTCTGTATATTATTATTAACTTTAAAATGCAATAAATTTTGACGAACATCTACTACCTGATGAACATTTTATGACTTTTGGGAAAATCGCCTTTATAAATAATAAAATAATAATTTATCCTCTGAATTTTCAAAAATATTTACATAGTATAGTATACTGAAAGTTATATATAATAATACGCGATTTTGTTTAAAGTCGTAACGCATTTGTGTATCAAATTAAATATATTTAGAATCAGTCGCAATCCCGAAGGTCGCTCCCGAGTCTATAACCCAGACCAGAGCCTCTCCGTCTGGAATATGAATGTTAAGGATAATGTTTATTTACAGAAGTATCCGAAACGTAAACTGCCATTTCGAAAATGCAAACAAATCGGGAAATTCAAATTTAAATATTTGAAAATGTTCTAACAATAAACCAACAAAAGAAATAAAAAGTAAAAAGAAATACCTATCGTGTTTTTAGTAAATGTAATTTTATTGTATTATATTAAAAGAAAAGTTTTTCTGTAGTTCATATTTAAAAAAAAAAGTATTTTACTACACCCGAGAAGCAGACGAGTAGCTTGGATGCAAAGCGAACGGTAATCGAAGTTAAGCAACGTTCTCCCTGGTTAGTAGTTGGATGGGTGACCGACCTACCGAGCGGGTTAACTCATACAGAGGGCACGCTTAAGCAGAAGTGTTCTCCTGGATGCTGGACAATTCAGGCACCTACATACATACCCACCCCCATAAAGAAGCAAAGAAAGGGAAACAAAATAACCACACAGTAAGTAGAACGACAGAAAAACTTCTCTTGCATATGGAGATGAATCTACGTAGAGGGTTGAACTGCCTAAAAATGTAAGCCTGCCTCTGCATCCCCAATGATTGAATGCGATATAAATGATGGCACCCCTTACTAGAAGAGATCAGGGTCCTCAAAATTCATTCTGAGTCTATCCTGCAACTACTTTCATTTACAGTATAATAAGTAAGTATTCCTCTCTTTACTCATCCTTATTCAGTCTTTAATGGTCCTTCGTGTTCTACGGTTTATTTATTATACACCCTCTCCCCGATCTTTCCTTCTACAACTCTCTCTGTTCTCCCACTTTTTCTAACATCTCTCCTTGGTGTTTTAGACATTTCGTTCTGAAGAATCTACTGCTGTATATACTTCTTAAAATGGATTTTGATCACGCAAAGGTTTAAACCAATTTTTAATATTTTGTATATATTAAAATGAAATAAACTCACGACGCAAAGTTTGTTTACATGAGTGTCTAGTACTCGTAGTAGCTATGTAGAGTGTGAATCAGCGTGAAAATGCGACTTAAAAAAAAGCTGTGATATCACCAAAATCTTATTTACAGAGCCGAAAGCGTTAACTTGTAGCAATTTTAGAAGACAAACATCTAAAGTTTCACCATGTTTGTGTGTGTAGTGTATTTGTGCTCCCCCATTCTAATATTATGCTGCCATCAGAGGCATCAAATAAGTAGTAGAAAATACACAACATTGTGTTTCGTGTCTCAAATTTTATTTGAACGTTGATTTGTTTAAAGAAGAAAATTGTCTGTATGTAATACATATTAAGGTCAAGTTTATGGTACTCACAACATGCCAGATTGTTTATATACTTTCCCACAACAAGTCTTATTTTTAGATTTTAAAAATAATATTCGAAATTTTCAGTCAATGTCAGTTTTGTTTAATAACATACCACGCTCTTGTGATAGAGATGCGGTCTATTCTTGCAAATATTTACACGAATGAGTAGTTTTAAGTGTTATAAACGATAACAATTTTTGTATTTTATTATGTACTTCACGTCGATTTTGAATTCCTTCTTTGTAGTAACAGAGTTTACGCCCAAAAAAGCACCTGCTTCTTTTATAGTTATTGAAAAAAAGAAATAAAGTTTACGATTCTATCAAATTTATTGGCTGACTTTTATTTGCAGAAAATACTGAGGCAATTAAAACAGAATTGTCGTCAGCTCCTAAAATAAAAAACGTACCATTTAGTGCACCTAAAGTTTCAAAGGCCTATTAGAAATCATTATTGAAAAGTAATGGTAGAAAAATGTTGTAGTTATGACACTAATCTACATTTCAAAAAAAATCTAGTAGTTTTTGTTGAACCGGAAGGAAATTGATACCAGCTTCCTTATTTTAAGTCAAACACCCTATTTTTTATTGGACCATTGATTTTTTGTTACTAAACGTTTCGCTAGTCTCGACTGCTGGCATCCTCAGTAGATTTCTGCTGCTCTTGGGTCAGCCTCAGCAGAAGAAGCAGCAGGAGCAGCAGAAATCTACTGAGGATGCCAGCAGTCGAGACTAGCGAAACGTTTAGTAAAGAAGGAAGACAGGACCACGGCTTAACAACCGGGAAAATACTTAAAACTACAGGGTAACGTACAGAAGGTTTTATTAGTAATAGGGTAGTTAATGGTAATAATTTCGTTCTAATTTTAGGGTAACTGTTATATTACTTGTACTAATGTCCTTAAGGTCATTTAATTTAACATCCTGCGAGCAGCAAACGGCGATTAACAATTTAATGTAAATTTAAATGCACAATATTATGTGCAAATGTCGGTTTCGGGTGCCAAGTCGTAAACGTTCCGATAAATTTACTTTATGAAACGTTTACATATATGCAAGTAATTACGTGGTTGTAAATCTGCTTAATTATAAATTACGATATAGCCAATAAGTTTGTTTATTTATCTAGTAGGTAAATATTTGTTTCTAATTTTTTATTGTTTCAATTGTAATAATTGTTTATTTAGGTCAACCGTTTTCTATCTAAATAATGACTCAGAGTTGTTAATTTGAAAGGCTTCTATGAATAATATAAATAGAGAGTATGCCCGAATGAAAACGGCCCAGACGAGAGAAAGAAAGAGCTTTCACGTTTATTGTTTTTATTGTGTGTGTCTAATTGTTCTTTTCTATTCGCAATTTGCCCAAAGTCTCGAATCTTTTCGTTCCTTTGTTCTCACTTTTTATTTTATTGTTTTCCCTCGCTTTTGTTTTCGTTATTATACAGGGTTATTCGTGCTATACGGCACGGAATAAAATGGCGGTATGTTACGGTTACTTTTTAGAATAGTTTTCATATTATACAGGGTGTTCCAAATGCCCTAAAACTATGAAAGTGATGTTTTTTTTTTAATTGAACCCCCTGCATATTATTGAATTTTTGCATTGCCCGATCAAAATAAATGTTTAAGGTTTTTTAAATAATTTAAACTTTATCAAAATTCAAAATCTTACCTTCTTTATTCGTTTATTAGATTACCGGTCTTTGTTATTATATCACAATTATGCTCTCTCTGTTTTCATACCCTGACTACGTTCCTTTGGTATTTTTACTCCATCAGTGCTCTCCTCGTTCTTTCATTACAGAAGTTCTCCCTTCAGCCTTTCACCCACTTTGCGCTCTATTTCTCTTTTACCCTAATTACGTTCTATTTGTCACTTTACCCGATTACGCACCCTTTCAATTTTTTCTTTAATTTCTCTCCCTCTCTTTCTTTCCATCATTCTCTTCACCCATTTACCCTACCTACGCTTCCTTTGTGATTTGTCTACGCTCTCGTTATTAATTTATATCCGGTAGAATTTCCTGTGTACCACCCCATTACCGTGGCTCCTTACGATCGATCGTATTTCCTGCGGCGACGTTGACATTTTTTATTGTGTTTCTCCAATTCCTATTTTTCAAATTAATATCCCTCCCCCCATCGGTATATCATCCTGAATAAATAAAACTTTTCGCACTTGTTATATTTTTTTGCACTTTTTGAATATTTCGTTGAATTTTAGTTCTACAGTAGAATAGAATATAGAACAATGTGACCTAATGTAATGTTAATACATACAGGGTTTTTCAAGTTGATGGGCTATTAGAAGTATATGAATTAGTAGAAGGAATTCAATTCTGAAACTTGGGCTCATTTGGTTATTGTTTATGCCGCTTCTTTTAAAAATATTTTCAAGTTCGATTTACATCCGGTTATACCGGAAGTCGATACCAACTTTCTTATTTTAAATGGAATGGTATATTTTTTACGCTGAATTCGAATAAAACGTGTAATTCTTTAAAGGGAAGTTTGATAACCAACTTGTACACCTCTGTGACGATCGGTTTCTGAGTTAATTTAATTTATAGAAAAAAAAATCGCTACCGCAACCCAAATTATAAAAAATCATAACTTCCACAAACTACGACTTAGAGTGTTGAAATTTTTACTAGTAATAGCTGAATATTAGTGCTAACGCCTTGACAAAATTGAATTAAATAATTTATACAGGGCGTTCAAAATAAAATTCTAAAATTGAAAAACTTCAAACACGAATTACTTCGTTTTTTCGAATGGCACCTACTATTTTTTATTTTTTCAATCGATTCCTTCTTTTATCCTCTTTCGATTTATATGGGTACTTCCTCTTTTATTTGAACATTTTGGAATAATTTTGAATTATTACTTAAAATGGGAAGTATCCATATAGATCGAAAGAGGATAAAAAAAGGAATCGATTGAAAAAATAAAAAATAGTAGGTACCATTTGAAAAAACGACGTAATTCGTGTTTGAAGTTTTTCAATTTTAGAATTTTATTTTGAACGCCCTGTATAAATTATTTAATTCAATTTTGTCAAGGCGTTAGCACTAATATTCAGCTATTACTAGTAAAAATTTCAACACTCTAAGTCGTATTTTGTGGAAGTTATGATTTTTTATAATTTCGATTGCGGTAGCGATTTTTTTTCTATAAATTAAATTAACTCAGAAACCGATCGTCACAGAGGTGTACAAGTTGGTTATCAAACTTACCTTAAAATTACACGTTTTATTCGAATTCAGCGTAAAAAATATACCATTCCATTTAAAATAAGAAAGTTGGTATCGACTTCCGGTATAACCGGATGTAAATCGAAGTTGAAAATATTTTTAAAAGAAGCGGCATAAACAATAACCAAATGAGCCCAAGTTTCAGAATTGAATTCCTTCTACTAATTCATATCTTTTTAATAGCCCATCAACTTGAAAAACCCTGTATAATATACAAAAGGTAGATGGATTATAATGGTTTGAGGCTTCCTAGCGTCTTGCAACAGTAGCTTTCCGTTTCCTTACACATTTTATCTTAACGACCGTCATAAAAAGCGGTGAGGAGCTTTCGTAGAAATGTAAACCCAAGTGAAGACGAGCAAGTTTAAATTCCGACCGTAGTGGCTAACAAGCTAATAAGTTTTAATTAGTCGTTTAATTTTACGTCAGGTTGTTTTCCTTTCTTTTTGTTTTTTAAGTCAGCACTCGTCCTTTAACATCTTCTCGCACTCGAGGGTAACTACGTACTAACGTCTTGGGTGCATTAGCAGCGCTTCAAATTTTTTAAGCAGTGAAAGTGAGGAAAACTGACCATTTTACTACATTTGCTGGGTCGTTGCAAATCAGTGGTGAACAAAATAAAAATATCTATGCGAAAAGTTTTTTTACTCAGGATGATATACCAGATGGGGGAGAAATAAAAATTTGAAAAATAGGAATTGGAGAATAACAATAAAAAAAGTATATCATCGACAAATAAATTGCTTTAAAAAGGACGACGAATATTTTTTCTCTATTCCTATTTTTCTGAATTTAACTTAACACAAAAAATTGTTTTTGTTTCTTTATATAAACTTTTTCATTAAACTATAACAATAAAATTCAAAATAATAACCGACGTACGTACGATAAAAGTGAAGCAGTTTTACGTTTTTATAAAAGCCGATACACAAAAGAGCCTGAATTATTCTTTCCTTTTTAAAGTCTATAAATAATTTAAGTAGGTATTACTAAAGGCTTTCAAGTTTTACAATTGTTCAAAAAGTTTACGTGGGAGTCGGAAGAGAAATGACAATTTTAAGTAGTCATTAAAAAAAGTGTGTTAGCAGAGAGTTTAAGGTTAATAACCCAGGAGCATTATTTTTAAATTGACGCAAAAAAAAAGTTATATTATTATTATTACTCGGTTATTCACCCTGATTGTCCTTTTAACAAAAGAATAAATTAAAATACAGGGTGAATAATTGCGACATATTACCACTTTTAAAAACGAAATGTTCTTAATAAAGTTATTTCTGTTTTTATATACACTTTCAGTGGATAAGTAAAAAGTTCCTAAAACTGAGGGAATACAAAATTTAGTTAATGTCTGGTTGGCCGGATTAAGGGTGGCACTCGGGGAGAATTTCGGCAAAGAAAATGTCTAATAATAAAATATTTTTTCTTTTTGTAGATATACCAATGTATTTTGTTTCAAAACAATTTAATTTTGTGGTCGAACTACTTTTTTCGCTAATTTATTTCTGACGATGAATGATGTCCTTTCACAAACCACAAGAGTTATCAGGTTATTAACTTTGACCTCTGTGCTATCTTCTATCTCTAGGCCATACAGGCACGTGAATTTAAAATTCCTATTAAACATGTAAACTAAACTAAATTTTGTTTCCAGACTCCTACCTTTTCTCAAAGTCGTGTATTTCGTCAAAGGACAATCTGCTGAGGAGCTCCATTAGTAACTGTTTCATTTTAACTCGTTATCAAACGTCCCTTTGTCCACAATAAAAATCAACTTGAATAATAAGTCACCAATAACAACAACGACAACAAGTCAAAAGATGATTACGATAATTTATTAACACAAAATCGAAACAATTTTATATACGATATTATCCATAAGTTGTCACTGTAGCACGTGCTTAAATCAACTAAAACACTCGCGTGTCTAGGAACTTTATTTATAGGGTAGAGTGAAAAAGAGTGTGGCTGTGTGGCGCGAGTGAATCCCCACTTTTCTCGGATGCACTTGTTCAACAGGAATCGTGACAGTTACAGGAACCGGGACCGATGTGTAAATCCCGCTGGCGACCGTCCATCGGTACGTTGAAAAGTAAAAAACGAAAGCAAAAGCGTCGCGAGTTAGGACTATGTATGTATTACCAAATTATAATTACGATATTGATAAAATAAGCTGATCCAACGATCAACTAACTGGCCACACGAATTATTACTGTAATGAGTCTCAGTGGTAGGGTGGTAGGTACACAGGAAATTCAATCTTGGATATAAATTAATAACGAGAGCGTAGACAAATCACAAAGGGAGCGTAGGTAGGGTAAATGGGTGAAGAGAATGATGGAAAGAAAGAGAGGGAGAGAAATTTGTGAAAAAAATGAAAGGGTGCGTAATCGGGTAAAGTGACAAATAGAACGTAATTAGGGTAAAAGAGAAATAGAGCGCAAAGTGGGTGAAAGGCTGAAGGGAGAACTTCTATAATGAAAGAATGAGGAAAGCACTGATGGGGTAAAAATACCAACGGAGCGTAGTCAGGGTAAGAAAACAGAGAGAGAGTGTAATTGTGATATAATAACAAAGAGAGAGTTAATCTAATAAATGAATAAAGAAAGCGTAATCAAAAAAATACACAGAAAACGTAATTCGTAAGGAAATGTATAATGAAAAGCCGAAAAAAAAAAAGGACAAAAGCGAAGATCAGGTAAAAAGTGCCAAAGGCGGGCGTAAGAGGGTAAATAAAATTTCTTGGTGTATTTTGTGACCAATTTCAAAGAAAGCGAGCGAACGAAGGAAGTGCATTCACTATGTGTAAGACTTTAAAATTGCGTAGTTCAGGTAAGATGGTAAGACGGTAAAACGCGTGAAAAGTGCGTAATCCAAAAAGAATTTGAAATGGAGCGTAACTCGGGTAACATTACAAAACAGAACGTAAGTTGGGTAAGGAAAGCGTAAACAAACGAAGAGATCCTAATTTGAGTAAATGAATGACGAGAGCGAAATTCAACAAGAAAGGTAAAGGGTGCGTAATCGGGGTAAAATTATAAGTAAACCATAATTCAGGTACACAATATGTGAAGATTGGATAAAACGCTGAGTGGAGAATTCTTCGAATATTGAATGAAGAGTGCGTTGATAGGGTAAGAAAACGGAAAATATGAGCGTAGTCCGGGTAAAGAGCGCAATTATGATACTAAAAAGAATGTGGATTAAAGGAATCCATTTCTTATTATCTGTCTACCTTTAGGGAGCTTTGCAAAAGATTTTAAAACTTTCACAAACACATTCAACTCAGCGTAATTTTTTTACCCACAATTTTTGCGTTTTACATAAATAATATCAATCATTATACGTACTTAATGAATAAATTAATCGAATCTTACCTCATTTCGAAGTCGTGTATTTCCTCCATAGTCAAATTGTTGCTAACGTCCAGCAGCTGTTTGACATTTTCTTCTTTAACTTTGGCAGCAGTTTCGACGTTCGACACGAAATCGCTTCCATTCTTGAGTAGGATAGTGGACACCCCGGAATGATCGAGACTGACGGAAGGCTGTTGAACAACGATTGTAGCTTGGGGTTGCCTGGTTCCACGTGAATTACCCCCAAAACGTACGGAGTTTTCGAGGGGATTCGTGGTAACATTTATGGTGGACGAGGCTTCCAGCTGGGCTCCCACGTCTAGTATGCACTTGTTCAGGCACACGCTTCCGCGTTTCTCGTGGGACACGGGGATTAAAAGGGAATCGCGTGGACCGGGGGCTGTTGCAGCATTAGACTCGGCTGATTCGTTAAAAAAATCTACGCGGAGGTCCGGAAGAGGGGGCGTCATTCGGGCCTGCTCCCTGTATTTGCTGATGTGCTTTTCATCGTACGTGAATCTGGAATTTAAAAAAATCCAGAGTTAAATGGGAGGGGGAGGCGACTGGGGGAGATGAAGAGCACTGTTCAAATGTTTTTAGTGTTGGGAGATAGCTCGTATTTATAAACCCAAGGGGGGGGGGGCGGTCGAAAACTTAAATTGGGCAAATTTTCACGGTGTGTATGAGATGACTGTCAGTCTATTGGGGAGCAAGGGAGTGAAGGGGTGAGGGATGCAGATATCCTTGTAGAACATTACCCCCATCCCCAAAAAATAACGTTATTTCCAAAAATGTATTTCTTTTCCAAACTATAAGCAAAAATCGGTTTAGTTTACTTTGACTAAAATTAAGGCACAGCATGTTAGAAGGGGGGAGAGTGAAAAAGGGGACGGGGTTAGAATCTTTTACACACTATAACTTGGCCTACATACTACTAAAAGATTAATGGATAAAAAGTCTGCCTTGTTTCATAGATTCTACTTTTAATTTTCACTCGTCGTGTCTCAACCCCTACGCCTCTATCTTCAATACCCCTTATGGACATACATACCCTCCCCCCTCTACTCCTTCGTCTCTCTGACGTACAAGCATTTCATTCACACTACTAAGCTTAATTTATTTTTGAAATTTTTAACGTCATCCCCTTATATGAATCTGTTGCCAACCAGAAGCACTCACTCCCTCTCCTCGGGCTAGTCTCCCCCCGTTTGACGGATAGGTACCAAACTATGTAAACTAATCTAAATGAACAAAAAATAGCAAGAGTATAAACTGAACCGACTGTGACTGTGGTTGTTTACAAAAAAAGGACCGAATGAGGTTATCCGATAAAAGGGAATATACAATAATATCGTTATCAGTTAAAAGGTTTATTCGTGGGCAGGTAAAAATAGAGGAAAACACTGACCAAATGTTGTTTACGTTAATTTCCACCAAATATATATAATAATTGATTCCAGTAATTTTAATTAAAGCAGGAAAAGTTTGCTGACGAAAACAAATATAACAGCGTTCGATTACAACCATTGTAAACAGTTTCAACTAGAAAAATAGTAATATTGTTTTTTGGCAATCAACAGTAGAAAAAATAAATTTTCCTAACTAACTCCCTTATGTAAATCAGTCCCTGATTTTAAAAGAAATTTTATTTGTAACCCTCACCTTTCGACCTTGTTCTTCGCAGAAGACGAATGATGCCTCTTTTTGTGCCGATGTTTCGTCCGCGTAGTGGCCGCCTGTATCCCTCCTCGGTCCAAAGAAACCGTAGACTTCACCTCCAGTCTATAATCGTGACCAGTTTTATCGACAGACATCGACCTCCGGGGTTTCACTCGAACAGTGCTCTGAGTCCTGCTGCTTGAAGAACTTCGACCCCCGTCCGATTCCGCCTTTGTGGTGGTCGAACTCTTGCTTTCTTCGGAACTGGAGCCCCTTAGCATGTCTTTAGAACCGGTGACATTTCGAGAAATTACGTCTTCTGAGGGCCGGAAGACGTTCGGGTCGGTTTTGACCGGCTTAAACCCGTTCGGCTGCTTCACCTGAAACAAGAGAAACAAACCAAAATGTTGAGCTCCTCTTCTTCAAGATTTTTAAACATTTGAGGAATTTGTTAGTCCCAAAAAAAAAATACAATGTACATAACTGGTACATACTAAGAAAATTAAAAAACAAATATTCTTAAAATTTCAAAAACGTTGCGTTTGTATATTTGACTTTGAGTAAAAACAGAAGCCCCTTTTGATGTGCAAGACTGATTGACTGTAAGGCTAAGTCTGTAATCAGTAATTTTACTACATCATAACTACAATAATAACTCTGACGATGAGTAAGTCTCCCGGTGAAATATATAAATCGCCTTAAGGAACATCTGCGCTGTAAAACGAAAGGAATTAGTCACTTGAAAATAATCGCTACAACGAACGATGTTGTGCGTATCAATTTTTGATGATGAACCAACGTCTGAGAAGCGATCTGAAGCAAACGGTGTGATGAAAGTTGAAGTTCATTTACAAGTCCAATATACAAATTCTGAGCCGAAAATAACTGGAACTGGTCAATTCGATGTTTTGGTCCCAAAGTTTCGAAAACTTTAGTGACAAGTAAACCCAAGACTCAATACAAAAATTTGAAAGTGTAACTGCAATTTCAAATGAGCACACAACGTATCTCTAAAAATGGGATAATTTTCAAAATAATTAGCAAGAGTCCCAAAGAAAAGATTCTTCTACTTGACTTCTTCCATTAATTTTCCAAAGACAAGATCCTAGACTAATCTGAAGAAAAAATTACCTTTTTTTTCCAAGAAACTGTCCATATTCGCGGTTGATTTAAGACAGGATTACCGTCCACGAATATACGAATAAACTGCGAAGGGGGGGTTGATTTAAGGCTACAGTGTCGTCTACAAATAGTTTTACTAATATCCCAAATATAAGGTTTTGGAATAATCTTCAGAGGCTATCAGACATGATGAAGAAAATTTTACATTTTTTTAAGAAATTGTCCATAGTGGGGGGGGTTATTTTAGGCCACAGTTTCGCCCATAAATAGAGTAACTAATGTCCCAAATATGAGGTTTTGGAATATCTTTAGAGGCTTAAAACATGAAAAAAATTTGACATTTCTCTAAGAAACTGCTGTGAGGGGGGTTGATTTAAGGCAATTCTCTAAATATAACTAATGCCCCAATATGAGGTTTTGGAATAATTTTAAGGCTATAAACATGAAGAAATTTGACATTCTTCTAAGAAACTGTCTATGGGGGGGGGTTGATTTAAGGCCTTAATTTAAAAAACATTTTGCAAATATTAAAATCTAAAAATAATGTCCAAATATGAGGTTTGAATAATTTTGAGGCTATAAGACATGAAGAAAATTTGACATTTTTTCTAAGAAATTGTCCATAGTGGGGGGGGGGGATTTTGGCCCATAAATAGAGTAACTAATGTCCCAAATATAAGGTTTTGTATAATCTTTAGTGCTAAAATGACGAAGAAAATTTCTTCTAAGAAACTGTCTGTAGAAGGGGGTTGATTTAAGCAATATCATCTGCAAATATATCTACTAATGCCCCAATATGAGGTTTTGGAATAATTTTAGAGGCTATAAGACATGAAGAAATTTGACATTTTTCTAAGAAATGTCCATAATGGGGGGGGGATTTCAGGCCATAAATAGAGTAACTTGTCCCAAAATGAGGTTTCTAATCTTTAGACTACAAGAATTTAAAAAATTTGACATTTTTCTAAGAAATTTTCTATGGAGGGGTTGATTTAAGCAAGTCGCTCAAAAAGACTAAATGTCTCAAATATGAGGTTCTGAATATTTTTGGAGGCTTAAGACATGATGAAGAAAATTTGACATTTTTTCTAAGAAAGTGTCATAGTGGGGTGGGGGGTATTTTAGGCCTATAAATAGAGTAACTAATGTCCCAAATATGAGGTTTTCGAATAATCTGTAGAGGCTATAAGACATGAAAAATATTTGACATTATTTCTAAGAAACTGTCCATAGTGGGGGGCGAGTTGATTTGAGGCCACAGTTTCGCCCATAACTAGAGTAACTAATGTCCCAAATATGAGGTTTTGGAATACTCTTTAGAGGCTGTAAAACATGACGAAGAAAATTTGACATTTCCTCTAAGAAACTGTCTGTAGAAGGGGGGTTGATTTAAGGCTTGAATATCATCTGCAAATATATCTACTAATGCCCCAATATGAGGTTTTGGAATAAATTTTACAGGCTATAAGACATGAAGAATATTTGACATTACTTCTAAGAAACTGTCCATAATGGGGGGCGGGTTGATTTAAGGCCACAGTTACAATAAATTGTGAAGAAAATTTGACATTTCTTCTAAGAAACTTTAAAGCAAGAGGGTCGTCTACAAAAAGATCTATCAATGTCTCAAATATGAGGTTCTAGAATAATCTTTGGAGGCTATAAGACATGATGAAGAAAATTTGACATTTTTTCTAAGAAATTGTCCATAGTGGGGTGGGGGGGTATTTTAGGCCCATAAATAGAGTAACTAATGTCCCAAATATGAGGTTTTGAAATAATCTTTAGTGGCTATAAAACGTGACGAAGAAAATTTCTTCTAAGAAACTGTCTGTAGAAGGGGGGTTGATTTAAGGCTTGAATATCATCTGCAAATATATCTACTAATGCCCCAATATGAGGTTTTGGAATAATCTTTAGAGGCTATAAGACATGAAGAATATTTGACATTATTTCTAAGAAACTGTCCATAGTGGGGGGCGGATTGATTTGAGGCCACAGTTTCGCCCATAAATAGAGTAACTTCTGTCCCAAAGATGAGATCGTGTACTAATCTTTAGTGACTATAATAAATTGTGAAAAAAATTCGGCCATTCTTTTAAGAAACTGTCTATAGAAGGGGGGTTGACTTAAGCCTTGAGCATCGTCCATAAATATATTAACTAGAGTCCCAAAGATGAGACCCTGGACTAATCTTTAGAGGGCATATGAGATTATAAAGAAAAGTAGACCTTTTATCTAAAACAGTGTCCATAGTGGGGGGTTGATTTTATGTTAGAGTATCGACTGTAGATAGTTTTCCTATTGTTCCAAAAATGAGATCTTAATCTAACGTTTAGCGTTTTTTGAAGGATAATAAAGCAACCTCTGTTTCTTTTCTACGAAACTGTCCATTATGTAAGTTTGATGTTAGACTGGGAAATCGAACATATATTGAGCTACTTAGGTTCAAAACTGAATTCATGATCAATTGTTTAGGGGCCTGCAAAAAAATGTATAAAACAAATTCGATCTTTCTTTTATAAAGCTGTCCATTGTGGAGGGTTGATTTTAGGCTAGAGTATCGTTCACAAATAGATCTGCCAATGTCCCAAAGATGAGACCCTGGACTAATATTCAGTGTAAGTATACAAGAAATTATGGAGAAAATTCTTCTTTTTCTCTAAGAAACTGTCCAAAGGGGGGGGGGGGGATTTGCGTCTAGACTACAGTGTCCAACGTTTACTCTGTACAAAAAAAAATAATGAAGCAAACAATATTTTTTTCTATGAAGCTGTCTATAGTGGGGGGTTGATTTTAGGCTAGAATATTGTCCATAAACCTCAGTGCATAATAACTGCACAAAAAATGAATTTTGTCGATTCCAGAAACCACAATTTTTCATATTTTTTGAGCAAAATTTGAGCGGACATAAATATGACTTGGTGGGTGAACGACCGTCCCATGTAGTGTGGAACAAACGCCCGGTTCCTTCACCTATCACAGTCTCTATCTTCCGTAAATTTTTCGAAGAATGTCGGAACTGGAGAGCACGAAAGTAATTTTTGTTTGGGCCTTAAGCCACGGGAATTACACCAAAGTCAAAACGAACCACGACAATGTCTCGACTCTGGATACGGGTGTGTGCATGTGTGTGGGTTCCGTTAGTTAGAACGTTTACATTTTGAACTAGTTTAGTAACACGGATAACGTTGAACTCGCACATCATCGCTAAAAACATCGCACGAAATTTATTTTGATCCGCTACGTCCACGAATAGCCACACTTTGTATATATACGTTGGGAGTTTACAGTTCGTCAAAATAGAACAGTGCACCACGACGGGCGAGGACAACAATACTACAAAATAAATAATTGAAATAGTTTTTATTGAACTTGTAATACTTTCAAGAAGTGGTTGGCAATCCAAAACCTAATCAATTGTAACTGCATTAAGTACTCATATTTGGAACATTTGTGGAACTATCTGAGGTCAATAATCTACCTCCAAACACAACCCCCCACCATGGACACCTACATAGGAAAGAAACAATATTTGCTTTATTATTTTCTTCTTGTAGAGAGTACGTTAGATTTAGGCTTCACTTTAGAACAGTCGACACTTTAGTCTAGACACAACCTCCCTCTATGGACAGTTTCTTAGAGAAAAAGAAGAATTTTCTCCATAATTTCTTGTATACTTACACTGAATATTAGTCCAGAGTCTTATCTTTGGGATATTAGTAGATCTATTTGTGAACGATACTCTTGCCTAAAATCAACCCTCCACAATGGACAGCTTTATAAAAGAAAGATCGAATTTGTTTTATACATTTTTTTGCAGGCCCCTAAACAATAGATCATGAATTCAGTTTTGAACCTAAGTAGCTCAATATATGTTCGATTTCCCAGTCTAACATCAAACTTACATAATGGACAGTTTCGTAGAAAAGAAACAGAGGTTGTTTTATTATCCTTTAAAAACGGCTAAACGTAAGATTAAGATCTCATTTTTGGAACAATAGGAAAACTATCTACCATAAAATCAACCCCCCTCTATGGACATTCTTTTAGATAAAAGGTCTACTTTTCTTGATTCTTCCTATGCCCTCTAAAGATTAGTCCAGGGTCTCATGTTTGGGACGTTATTTATGGACGATACTCAAGCCTTAAACCAACCCCCCTTCTATAGACAGTTTCTTAGAAGAATGGTCGAATTTTCTTCAGAATTTGTTACAGTCACTAAAGATTAGTGCAGGGTCTCATCTTTGAGACATTAGTTACCCTATTTATGGGCGAAACTGTGGACCACAATCAACTCCACCCCCACTATGGACAGTTTCTTAGAAAAAAGAAGAAAGGATAACATTTTCTTTATAATTTCTTATAGTTACTACAGGTTAGTCAACGGCCTTGTCTTTGAAAATTAATGGAACAAGTGGTTGATATTTTACCTAAAAATCAACCCCCCTACTATCGACAGTCAAGTAGAAGAATCAGTTCTTTGGGACCCTTCCTAATTATTTTGTGGAGTATCCGATTTTTGGAGACACGTTGTCTGCTGATTCCGAAAAATAATAATTCTCATTAAGACAGGTGCAAAATAAACACTCTCCTAACGCAAACTGCTTCTTGGACAGCTTTTTATTAACTTGCGAAAATGTTATGTCAAATAGATATTTTTAGATTTCTGAGAACATATACTTAGTTAGATATTTTCAGACATGCAGGTAGAGTATACAAAAATATTTTTATTACAGGCACGTTTCGCGAAAAACGTTTATTCTCGTTAGGCTCGAACAAAATGTAAACAAAGGGGTAAAGGGGAAAAACTACTGATTTGCGTCAAGTATTACGAATTCAAAAGATTTGTAGAATTGTGTAGTAAGTCTATTAGGTAATTTTATACTCTTAGATACCATTAGGGAATAAATATTTATGATATTCAAATATAATATGATGTATGATAACAATATATATTTCATATATCATATATTTTAATAAATAGATTGGTTAAAAATAGCCAAAAGATTTGTCAAAAATAGCGGCAATAATTTGTCATAACTGCCATCATAAGAAACAACGAAAACGAACTGTTTACCAATGTCTTCTTGACAGCCATAATTAACATAAACCCGACAGATTTTAACACGTCCCTTTAAATATTTTTAGTCGCCTTCTTCTACATATTCTACACGGAATATGAAACGCCTTGG
Source organism: Agrilus mali (assembly GCA_029378335.1). NCBI lineage: Eukaryota > Metazoa > Arthropoda > Insecta > Coleoptera > Buprestidae > Agrilus > Agrilus mali. The sequence continues at coordinate 1,398,899 of CM055655.1, read as the reverse complement.
GGCTTACGATATGATGTATGTGTCACTTAGAGCCCGCTTCAGTAGATCAAAGAATACATTCAGCCAACATTAATTTTCCACATAACGCCTTCTGAAGTTAGAATTTTTTAATAGGTACATAGTTTGCACTGCGAGGCCTTCACGACATGACCTGCCGCAGGATTCCATCAGGAAATTAATTAAACTAGAGTTACACGTCATTAATTCATACCTGCCATCAGTAGAAACAACTTAAGTGGGTGAAACTTGCACCCCGACAGCACAGCGACTGAATAAGCGGTGGTTGTTCAGTGATATTTATACAGTGAAGCAGTGGACGGAACGAGAAGGCGTGATCGATACAGTACAAATACCAATGGACAGCTTGCGTTTCTCCCAGTTGCCGTAGCGACGGCGTCAACCACGCCCTCTCGTTCTATCCACTGTTTCTTAGTATAAATACCGGCGAACAGTCAGCCCTGTGCTCAGTCGCTTATGCGACTTTGAGGTTCATACATCCACGTTACGCTATACACTGTCGATGTTGGTAATAAAATGTTTCGACCTAATATTTTATATTAAATTTTTAAAATAACTCATACCCTGCACTTCTACAAAGGTTTCGAAGGGGTGAAAATGTTTTATTCCACCAAGTGGCGCACGCGTGTCACTTTACCCTCAGTTTATATTGAAAGTTCCTAACAAAATGCTAACTATCTTTAGGTATACATCTGTAATATACATAACTTATGTACCTAAGTACGTCTAGTGCACCCATATAGATGGGGTAAAGTTCAGTCAAATTTTGTAGAATAAACTTCTCCAGGCAGGTGTTGGATTCCAAATATTGTGGAAAGGCGTAAAATCAATTTATTTTATATCACACGTATACATACCTACGTACTTACGCTGGCTGTCATTCGAAGGAACGAGGTTTATCACGAAAAGCTCGGACTTATCTCAAAGGAGTATTCACTCACTTTGTAGCATCCATAAGAGGGTTTTTTTAACTTTGTTTACTTCAATTCGTCATCCGTACCTTTCTTTCTCCCGATAATTGGAGTAAAATAAGAATGCTTATTGTATTTTATCAAAACAATAACAATCGAATAGTTCGTTAAGAAACTTCGATAAAAAAACACAAAATTTTGACATTTCCAGAAAATTCAATTTGCGAAACTGAGGAGGTAAGAATAAGGATTTTTTTTTTGTAGAAAAAAGGTCACATTTGGTAAAAGAAAGTCATATGGGGCGGTTACATTAGCGGTTATTAAAAAAAGAGATTGGCTTGCTCGTTTTTGTGTTAGGTTGTTTAATGGATGTTTTGGGTTGGATTTTGTTGAAGGGTTCACAGGTTATTTTGATTGATTTTTGGCTTATTGTGTTAAGCTTAATTCGGTGTTTGTTGTATACACAGGAGCAATTACATTAGCTGTTGCCGACGAAAATCTGGTTACACCTAATGTGTTCATTAATTATTCCGACATGGTGCGAGTTTCGTAAACGCGTATTCGGTATCTAAATATTGCGGATCGGTGAAAACTGTTCGATAAAGTTCATGTTTATGGAGATGTGACCATATCAAATAAAGGTCAATATTTGCCCGACAGCGTCAATTTCCAGATACATATGTATAATACAAAGTGTAACTTGTTGTTGAAATTTAAAATTGAACGCATATTAATTAGGTCATTATCACAGGTAATGAGAAATCCAAAGTCAAGATTCAATATCCAAAGACAAGTCGAAGACCAGTATACACTTTCTAACACAAGATCAAATTCAAGATTTACAGTCCAAAGGCAAGACAAACACGATATTTAAGATTCGAAGGCAAGTCTATGATTAAATGTTCAAACAAAATTTAAAGACCTGCATTTACTATCCAAAGACAAGATCAAAGTCAAGGATTACAATTCAAAGTTAAGTCTAGGACCAAAATTTAATGGTAAATGGTAAGTACACGATTTATTTTCTAAAAGAAAGTCCAAGATCGGTATTTATTGTCCAAAGACAAGATCGTCAAGATTTATAATTCAAAGTCAAGTTTTAGACCAATATTTTAAGTTGAAAAGGAAGTACACGATTTATTTTCTAAAGGCAAGTCCAAGATCGGTATTTATTGTCCAAAGACGAGATCAAAGTCAAGATTTACAATTCAAAGTCAAGTCTAGGACCAAAATTTAATGGTAAATGGTAAGTACACGATTTATTTTCTAAAAGAAAGTCCAAGATCTGTATTTATTGTCCAAAGACAAGATCAAAGTCAAGATTTATAATTCAAAGTCAAGTCTAGGACCAAAATTTAATGGTAAATGGTAAGTACACGATTTATTTTCTAAAAGAAAATCCAAGATCTGTATTTATTGTTCAAAGACAAGATCAAAGTCAAGATTTATAATTCAAAGTCAAGTTTTAGACCAATATTTTAAGTTGAAAGGCAAGTACACGATTTATTTTCTAAAGGCAAGTCCAAGATCTGTATTTATTGTCCAAAGACAAGATCAAAGTCAAGATTTATAATTCAAAGTCAAGTCTAGGACCAAAATTTAATGGTAAATGGTAAGTACACGATTTATTTTCTAAAAGAAAATCCAAGATCTGTATTTATTGTTCAAAGACAAGATCAAAGTCAAGATTTATAATTCAAAGTCAAGTTTTAGACCAATATTTTAAGTTGAAAGGCAAGTACACGATTTATTTTCTAAAGGCAAGTCCAAGATCTGTATTTATTGTCCAAAGACAAGATCAAAGTCAAGATTTATAATTCAAAGTCAAGTTTTAGACCAATATTTTAAGTTGAAAAGCAAGTACACGATTTATTTTCTAAAGGCAAGTCCAAGATCTGTATTTATTGTCCAAAGACAAGATCAAAGTCAAGATTTATAATTCAAAGTCAAGTTTTAGACCAATATTTTTAGTTGAAAGGCAAGTACACGATTTATTTTCTAAAGGCAAGTCCAAGATCTGTACTAATTGTCCAAAGACAAGATCAAAGTCAAGATTTATAATTCAAAGTCAAGTTTTAGACCAAAATTTTAAGTTGAAAGGCAAGTACACGATTTATTTTCTAAAGGCAAGTCCAAGATCTGTATTTATTGTCCAAAGACAAGATCAAAGTCAAGATTTATAATTCAAAGTCAAGTTTTAGACCAATATTTTAAGTTGAAAGGCAAGTACACGATTTATTTTCTAAAGGCAAGTCCAAGATCTGTATTTATTGTTCAAAGACAAGATCAAAGTCAAGATTTATAATTCAAAGTCAAGTTTTAGACCAATATTTTAAGTTGAAAAGCAAGTACACGATTTATTTTCTAAAGGCAAGTCCAAGATCTGTATTTATTGTCCAAAGACAAGATCAAAGTCAAGATTTATAATTCAAAGTCAAGTTTTAGACCAATATTTTAAGTTGAAAAGCAAGTACACGATTTATTTTCTAAAGGCAAGTCCAAGATCTGTATTTATTGTCCAAAGACAAGATCAAAGTCAAGATTTATAATTCAAAGTCAAGTTTTAGACCAATATTTTAAGTTGAAAAGCAAGTACACGATTTATTTTCTAAAGGCAAGTCCAAGATCTGTATTTATTGTCCAAAGACAAGATCAAAGTCAAGATTTATAATTCAAAGTCAAGTTTTAGACCAAAATTTTAAGTTGAAAGGCAAGTACACGATTTATTTTCTAAAGGCAAGTCCAAGATCTGTATTTATTGTCCAAAGACAAGATCAAAGTCAAGATTTATAATTCAAAGTCAAGTTTTAGACCAATATTTTAAGTTGAAAAGCAAGTACACGATTTATTTTCTAAAGGCAAGTCCAAGATCTGTATTTATTGTCCAAAGACAAGATCAAAGTCAAGATTTATAATTCAAAGTCAAGTTTTAGACCAAAATTTTAAGTTGAAAGGCAAGTACACGATTTATTTTCTAAAGGCAAGTCCAAGATCTGTATTTATTGTCCAAAGACAAGATCAAAGTCAAGATTTATAATTCAAAGTCAAGTTTTAGACCAATATTTTAAGTTGAAAAGCAAGTACACGATTTATTTTCTAAAGGCAAGTCCAAGATCTCTATTTATTGTCCAAAGACAAGATCAAAGTCAAGATTTATAATTCAAAGTGAAGTTTTAGACCAAAATTTAATGGTGAATTGTAAATACACGCTTTAATGTGTATAAGCAAGTCCAATACCTGTATTTATTGTCCAAAGACAAGAATGAAGTCAAGTATTACAGTCCAAAGGCAAGTCTAAGACCTATATTTTCTGCCCAAAGGCACTGTCTAAAGGCAAAAATTACTGTCCAAAGCCAAATCTTATTGTCTAAAGGCAAGTCTTCAAATACACAAACTCTATACCAATAAAATATTTTTATGTCTCTTACCTCATGTTGTTGTTCCTTCATAATCTTCTCCACACTCTTCTCCTCCTGCATACAAATTTCGTCATTTTGAAGCAACGTATCGAACACAAAGGTGTCATTCTTCTTGCAGCAAGCAGTCTGTGGCGTCGGCGTCGCGACGTCCATGACGTCAAAAGTAAATTGGCGTTCGTGTTTGACGGTGGTCGGCGTTTTCGGGGACATTGTGACGGGAATAATACAATGCGCACCCCTCTCTATACCACCCTCCAGCTGGTTGTTGTCTAAGTTTAAGATGTCAAAGGAATCGTTTATCTCCAGACTGTCATGACCATCAGTCGTTTCGCCGTCAGTTGCCGTCATGGTCGTGATCATGGTGTTGGAACTGTCAGTGCTGGTGTTTATGGTCGTCTCTGAAGCCGTGCTGGAGCCCATCAGAACCACCTTTGGGACCGGCGTTTGAACCTGGAAAGGAAAGGAAATCCACGATTGTTTCATTTTGTCAAAAATTTGGACGTAAATCGATTTCCAATTTTTTTATTTGTACGTAAACTTATCTTTCGACAAACAAAAACATTGTGTTGAAATGTTCACCAAGAGTTAGTTATTGATGACCCTCTGAAAGTTTCTCGGTCTGGAAAATTCCAGCTGCCACAGTCATAAAGACTGATTGTTAGTTCAGCGTTCTCTACTCCTATTTCGAGTTAAGTTTCGCTTTTACGGCATGCAATTACTATCCAATTTCATCTGCAACTGTATACAACCTTTTTGATGCTGCACTTTTTCTATTTCGTACTAAACCGTTCGTCAATTATGTTGAAATTTTAAAAAATCTCAAAAGATACCTTCCCTTTACGAAGATCTTTGCAATTAAAATTTTTTTACAATACTTATTTTATTTACAATTAAATTTAATTTCTTATCGATTAACAAAAGTATTTATTGTTGTCTGATGAATGAAGAGATGAAAATGAAGGTTTAATTTGCAGTAAGGGTTAGAAAGTGAATTTACCTGCGTTTTGGCATTCGCTTTGGTAATTCCCCGACCAGTCTTGAAATGTAGCCTTCTTAGTGCTGAAGTAGCCGTGGTGATCAAATCCTCGGAGGGTCGGGTAGATCTTGGGCCCGACTGCGAGTTTATTGTCATTCTAGGGCGAGGACTGGGGCTACTGCTAGGGGAGCAGTTTTCGGACGGGTTGGCACTCTGAAACAATCAGAAAAAAATCCCAATTTAAGACCAATAGTCATTATACAAGAGACCTACTGTTCAAAAGCAAGTCCAAGATTAAGAACAAGGCTTATTGTCCAAGTATAAGTACAAGATAATGATTACTGATCAAAAGAAAGTCTAAGACCAAGACTTATTGTCCAATAATACGTTCAACACAATGACTAACTGTCCAAAAGTCCCAAGACTTGTTGTCAAAGCGTAAGTCCAAGATAATGACCTAATGTCCAAAGGAAAGTCTAAGACCAAGACTTATTGTCTAAGCACAAGAACAAGACAATGAAATAATGTCCAAAAAAAGTATAAGACCAACACTTATTGTGCAAGAACAAGTTCAACATTATAGCTTACTGTCCAAAAATTAGTCCAAGACCAAGCCCAAGACTTATTGTCCAAGCGTAAGTACAAGACAATGACTACTGACCAAAAGGAAGGCTAAGACCAACTTATTGTCCAAGAATACGTTCAACACAATGACTTACTGTCCAAAAGTCCCAAGACTTATTGTCCAAGCGTAAGTCCAAGATAATGACCTACTGTCCAAAAGAAGTCTAAGACCAACACTTATTGTGCAAGAACAAGTTCAACATTATAGCTTACTGTCCAAAAATTAGTCCAAGACCAAGCCCAAGACTTATTGTTCAAGCGTAAGTACAAGACAATGACTACTGACCAAAAGAAAGGCTAAGACCAACTTATTGTCCAAGAATATGTTCAACACAATGACTTACTGTCCAAAAGTCAGTCTAAGAGCAAGCCCAAGACTTATTGTCCAAGCGTAAGTTCAAGATAATGACCTACTGTCCAAATGAAAGTCTAAGACCAAGACTTATTGTCCAAGAACAAATCCAATACAAAGGACAAGGGAAGTCCAAGTCCACAAACACTTTTTTTTTTCATAAGGAAATGTATGATCAAGAATTTTTGTCCAAAGACAAACAGAACAAAATTTTCATGCAATTACCAATCAAATTCTGTCAAATTAAAGTATGTACCTAAGGTAATTATTTCAAAGAAACAATTTTCTGTCAAACTTTCGCCGGTAATATTTACCTAGTGGGGAACGAAGAGGGTAATTTGTTTATGAATTAAAGATTTTTGTTTAATTAATTAATTTAATTATCATGGAATTTTACGGTAAATCGATAGGTTAGAGCAATTTTGCACGTTTATATACGCAAGTTGGCGGAAAGATTAATTGGAAAGATAATTGTATGACACCATTGCACCGTTACATGCGATAACTTCACGCTATAAAGGACTCCCAGGATCAATATGTACTTTTATGTATTTTTTTACAAATAATTAATTTGAGCTCTCATATTATAAAAATAATTAATACATTCACTCTGTTTGTCATTATAAACTGGGAAAAATTTTCCAACAGGCGTCAGTACTGAGAAATACAGTGATCTAACCAGATACAGAAACATAAACAAGAAGGACATGAATAGCGAATCATTTAGCTGATGAATACATAAAACGAAGTTGAAGTTTCAAAGTGTCGGAGCGTCAGAAATAAATTGCTTTTCAGAACTGTTATACACTGTCGAGAACGCAATTTATTTAAGAAATACGCTAGAATGCACTTTATCCTTCTTTGATACAGGAGCTTTTCCTTTCTTTATCCTTTTTTCGTAACACGAAAAGAGAAAGTAGAGACCGTGAAGGGTTTATTGGAAAATTTACTGTTCTATAGACACCACCCCCGATAAATGTTCCCTCAAGACCTCTTTATTTAATCAGCGAAGCCCGAGTCGTGCGATTCGTCGATTTTTTTAGAAACACTGGTAGATACGTGGCAATAAAATACTGGGTTTAGTCACTCGGATTTTGTTTCGAGTCGAAGAGTTGAACCCTCGAACGGAAAGTGCTAATTTAAATTTAATACTACCCTATACAATTTGTCGAAAGGTCTTAATCAACTAATTAAAGATTGAAACGATCACAGAAAGGATTTAAAGCTACAAGATTACGAGACTGAAAGCTTTTTAAGAATCCTCAATCTTAAAAAAGAAAGTATATAAAATATTCAATTTTAAGGACAAAGCAATATACCTCTCAAGTACTGAATTAAAGAGCACAAAGCCGTTAGATCAATATATTTACATATGTACGTACAGTGTGACTGACACGTGTAACAATCCCATTATGCTGTTTTGCCCTGATTTGTCAAATGACATATTATGTCGACATATCACGAATTGCGGATTACATTAATACAAGAACCACTTTGTCAAGTTTTGCTGTTAATTAGCAAACTACATGACTAAACTGTATAATACATATGTATGTATAATATGTACAGTGCACCCACGTGTACATAGACACATACACACTACTTTTGGGTGCTAAAACTCAAACTTGCGAGACACTAATTAACTCGAGATTAGACAAGAAAACTTTGGAAAAACTTCCACTAAGAAAAGGAGATAAGCTTTATTAATCGCCGAGTTCTCGAAAGTTCCCAGAGAACGTTAGGGGCAGCAGAATAACAAACGGAGAAACGGAGAAAAAGATCAGAAATCAATTAAACATATCGAAAAGTAAGGCATGTAGGTAATAGTAATACACAGTAATTGGATCTGTTGAAACAAAATAATAAATAGTTCAAAATCAGAACAACCAAGACAAGAGTCGTGAAATTGACGAGCAACTCTTGTCTTAGCTTAAAAATCGACATCAAGAAAATTATTTTTATATCAATACTCTTGCCTTATTCTCTTTTCAAATGAAGACAAAAGTACTCAAAAGTCAAGAGTCTCGTGACAACCGTATAGATTTGACTTTAAGAGTCCACGTCTTGATTTAGACGAGCAACCACTGTCTTTAAAATCAAGATCAAAGAAACACTTTCTTCTTTTTCATATTTTTATATTACGACTCTTATCGTGCTATTGTATCTAATCAAGACAAGAGTGCCTTGAAGTCAAGAGTTTCTCATGAAACACTACATGTGATCTTTTCCCCATTGTATACATCTTAACAGTGTCTGCTTTGCCAGGATAAGAGCCACGATCATATGTCTCGAATAAAGAGAAGAGTTACTGAAAGTCAAGAGCCCCTTGGGCAAACAAAACTCTTGAACTCAACGAAAAACTCTTGACTTAAACATCACAAACAAGGAAAGAGTTCTTTACAGTTCTACATCCATACTATTATCTTGTTCTTGTCTCGAATCAAGATCGAATCAATACCAAAATCAAAAACCTCTGGTGAAACCTTAAATTTGATCGTTTCTCTACTATATTCCCTTAAGCAGTGTCTATTTTACCAAGACAAGAGTCTATCTTGATCGAATCACGTGAAAGTCAAGACAAGAGTTGTTGAAAGTCAATAGTCAGGAACGAAACTCTTGATTTGACAGTTTATAAACTGTCGACCCTTTAGCATATTCCACTTTGGCAAGAAAAGAATCTTGCCCTTAACGAGCGACTCTTACCTTGAAAGTAAAATCAGAGAAATAGTTCCTCAGATTTTACATCAGCACTTTTATCTCCTCCTTGTCTCGAATCAAGACCAAATCAATATAAAAATCAAAAACCTCTGGTGAAACCTTAAATTTGATCGTTTCTCTACTGTATCCCCTTAAGCAGTGTCTATTTTACCAAGACAAGAGTCTATCTTGATCGAATCAAGTGAAAGTCAAGACAAGAGTTGTTGAAAGTCAATAGTCAGGAACGAAACTCTTGATTTGACAGTTTATATACTGTCGACCCTTTAGCATATTCCACTTTGGCAAGACAATAATCTTGCCCTCAACGAGCGACTCTTACCTTGAAAGTAAAATCAGAGAAATAGTTCCTCAGATTTTACATCAGCACTTTTATCTCCCCCTTGTCTCGAATCAAGACCAAATCAATATAAAAATCAAAAACCTCTGGTGAAACCTTAAATTTGATCGTTTCTCTACTGTATTCCCTTAAGCAGTGTCTATTTTACCAAGACAAGAGTCTATCTTGATCGAATCAAGTGAAAGTCAAGACAAGAGTTGTTGAAAGTCAATAGTCAGGAACGAAACTCTTGATTTGACAGTTTATATACTGTCGACCCTTTAGCATATTCCACTTTGGCAAGACAATAATCTTGCCCTCAACGAGCGACTCTTACCTTGAAAGTAAAATCAGAGAAATAGTTCCTCAGATTTTACATCAGCACTTTTATCTCCTCCTTGTCTCGAATCAAGACCAAATCAATATAAAAATCAAAAACCTCTGGTGAAACCTTAAATTTGATCGTTTCTCTACTGTATTCCCTTAAGCAGTGTCTATTTTACCAAGACAAGAGTCTATCTTGATCGAATCAAGTGAAAGTCAAGACAAGAGTTGTTGAAAGTCAATAGTCAGGAACGAAACTCTCGATTTGACAGTTTATATACTGTCGACCCTTTAGCATATTCCACTTTGGCAAGACAATAATCTTGCCCTCAACGAGCGACTCTTACCTTGAAAGTAAAATCAGAGAAATAGTTCCTCAGATTTTACATCAGCACTTTTATCTCCTCCTTGTCTCGAATCAAGACCAAATCAATATAAAAATAAAAAACCTCTGGTGAAACCTTAAATTTGATCGTTTCTCTACTGTATCCCCTTAAGCAGTGTCTATTTTACCAAGACAAGAGTCTATCTTGATCGAATCAAGTGAAAGTCAAGACAAGAGTTGTTGAAAGTCAATAGTCAGGAACGAAACTCTCGATTTGACAGTTTATATACTGTCGACCCTTTAGCATATTCCACTTTGGCAAGACAATAATCTTGCCCTCAACGAGCGACTCTTACCTTGAAAGTAAAATCAGAGAAATAGTTCCTCAGATTTTACATCAGCACTTTTATCTCCTCCTTGTCTCGAATCAAGACCAAATCAATATAAAAATCAAAAAAACTCTGGTGAAACCTTAAATTTGATCGTTTCTCTACTGTATTCCCTTAAGCAGTGTCTATTTTACCAAGACAAGAGTCTATCTTGATCGAATCAAGTGAAAGTCAAGACAAGAGTTGTTGAAAGTCAATAGTCAGGAACGAAACTCTTGATTTGACAGTTTATATACTGTCGACCCTTTAGCATATTCCACTTTGGCAAGACAATAATCTTGCCCTCAACGAGCGACTCTTACCTTGAAAGTAAAATCAGAGAAATAGTTCCTCAGATTTTACATCAGCACTTTTATCTCCTCCTTGTCTCGAATCAAGACCAAATCAATATAAAAATCAAAAACCTCTGGTGAAACCTTAAATTTGATCGTTTCTCTACTGTATTCCCTTAAGCAGTGTCTATTTTACCAAGACAAGAGTCTATCTTGATCGAATCAAGTGAAAGTCAAGACAAGAGTTGTTGAAAGTCAATAGTCAGGAACGAAACTCTTGATTTGACAGTTTATATACTGTCGACCCTTTAGCATATTCCACTTTGGCAAGACAATAATCTTGCCCTCAACGAGCGACTCTTACCTTGAAAGTAAAATCAGAGAAATAGTTCCTCAGATTTTACATCAGCACTTTTATCTCCTCCTTGTCTCGAATCAAGACCAAATCAATATAAAAATCAAAAACCTCTGGTGAAACCTTAAATTTGATCGTTTCTCTACTGTATCCCCTTAAGCAGTGTCTATTTTACCAAGACAAGAGTCTATCTTGATCGAATCAAGTGAAAGTCAAGACAAGAGTTGTTGAAAGTCAATAGTCAGGAACGAAACTCTCGATTTGACAGTTTATATACTGTCGACCCTTTAGCATATTCCACTTTGGCAAGACAATAATCTTGCCCTCAACGAGCGACTCTTACCTTGAAAGTAAAATCAGAGAAATAGTTCCTCAGATTTTACATCAGCACTTTTATCTCCTCCTTGTCTCGATCAAGACCAAATCAATATAAAAATCAAAAACCTCTGGTGAAACCTTAAATTTGATCGTTTCTCTACTGTATTCCCTTAAGCAGTGTCTATTTTACCAAGACAAGAGTCTATCTTGATCGAATCAAGTGAAAGTCAAGACAAGAGTTGTTGAAAGTCAATAGTCAGGAACGAAACTCTCGATTTGACAGTTTATATACTGTCGACCCTTTAGCATATTCCACTTTGGCAAGACAATAATCTTGCCCTCAACGAGCGACTCTTACCTTGAAAGTAAAATCAGAGAAATAGTTCCTCAGATTTTACATCAGCACTTTTATCTCCTCCTTGTCTCGAATCAAGACCAAATCAATATAAAAATCAAAAACCTCTGGTGAAACCTTAAATTTGATCGTTTCTCTACTGTATTCCCTTAAGCAGTGTCTATTTTACCAAGACAAGAGTCTATCTTGATCGAATCAAGTGAAAGTCAAGACAAGAGTTGTTGAAAGTCAATAGTCAGGAACGAAACTCTTGATTTGACAGTTTATATACTGTCGACCCTTTAGCATATTCCACTTTGGCAAGACAATAATCTTGCCCTCAACGAGCGACTCTTACCTTGAAAGTAAAATCAGAGAAATAGTTCCTCAGATTTTACATCAGCACTTTTATCTCCTCCTTGTCTCGAATCAAGACCAAATCAATATAAAAATCAAAAACCTCTGGTGAAACCTTAAATTTGATCGTTTCTCTACTGTATTCCCTTAAGCAGTGTCTATTTTACCAAGACAAGAGTCTATCTTGATCGAATCAAGTGAAAGTCAAGACAAGAGTTGTTGAAAGTCAATAGTCAGGAACGAAACTCTCGATTTGACAGTTTATATACTGTCGACCCTTTAGCATATTCCACTTTGGCAAGACAATAATCTTGCCCTCAACGAGCGACTCTTACCTTGAAAGTAAAATCAGAGAAATAGTTCCTCAGATTTTACATCAGCACTTTTATCTCCTCCTTGTCTCGAATCAAGACCAAATCAATATAAAAATAAAAAACCTCTGGTGAAACCTTAAATTTGATCGTTTCTCTACTGTATTCCCTTAAGCAGTGTCTATTTTACCAAGACAAGAGTCTATCTTGATCGAATCAAGTGAAAGTCAAGACAAGAGTTGTTGAAAGTCAATAGTCAGGAACAAAACTCTTGATTTGACAGTTTATATACTGTCGACCCTTTAGCATATTCCACTTTGGCAAGACAATAATCTTGCCCTCAACGAGCGACTCTTACCTTGAAAGTAAAATCAGAGAAATAGTTCCTCAGATTTTACATCAGCACTTTTATCTCCTCCTTGTCTCGAATCAAGACCAAATCAATATAAAAATCAAAAACCTCTGGTGAAACCTTAAATTTGATCGTTTCTCTACTGTATTCCCTTAAGCAGTGTCTATTTTACCAAGACAAGAGTCTATCTTGATCGAATCAAGTGAAAGTCAAGACAAGAGTTGTTGAAAGTCAATAGTCAGGAACGAAACTCTCGATTTGACAGTTTATATACTGTCGACCCTTTAGCATATTCCACTTTGGCAAGACAATAATCTTGCCCTCAACGAGCGACTCTTACCTTGAAAGTAAAATCAGAGAAATAGTTCCTCAGATTTTACATCAGCACTTTTATCTCCTCCTTGTCTCGAATCAAGACCAAATCAATATAAAAATCAAAAACCTCTGGTGAAACCTTAAATTTGATCGTTTCTCTACTGTATTCCCTTAAGCAGTGTCTATTTTACCAAGACAAGAGTCTATCTTGATCGAATCAAGTGAAAGTCAAGACAAGAGTTGTTGAAAGTCAATAGTCAGGAACGAAACTCTTGATTTGACAGTTTATATACTGTCGACCCTTTAGCATATTCCACTTTGGCAAGACAATAATCTTGCCCTCAACGAGCGACTCTTACCTTGAAAGTAAAATCAGAGAAATAGTTCCTCAGATTTTACATCAGCACTTTTATCTCCTCCTTGTCTCGAATCAAGACCAAATCAATATAAAAATCAAAAACACCCTGGTGAAACCTTAAATTTGATCGTTTCTCTACTGTATTCCCTTAAGCAGTGTCTATTTTACCAAGACAAGAGTCTATCTTGATCGAATAAACGTGAAAGTCAAGACAAGAGTTGTTGAAAGTCAATAGTCAGGAACGAAACTCTTGATTTGACAGTTTATATCTGTCGACCCTTTAGCATATTCCACTTTGGCAAGACAATAATCTTGCCCTCAACGAGCGACTCTTACCTTGAAAGTAAAATCAGAGAAATAGTTCCTCAGATTTTACATCAGCACTTTTATCTCCTCCTTGTCTCGAATCAAGACCAAATCAATATAAAAATCAAAAAACCTCTGGTGAAACCTTAAATTTGATCGTTTCTCTACTGTATCCCCTTAAGCAGTGTCTATTTTACCAAGACAAGAGTCTATCTTGATCGAATCAAGTGAAAGTCAAGACAAGAGTTGTTGAAAGTCAATAGTCAGGAACGAAACTCTCGATTTGACAGTTTATATACTGTCGACCCTTTAGCATATTCCACTTTGGCAAGACAATAATCTTGCCCTCAACGAGCGACTCTTACCTTGAAAGTAAAATCAGAGAAATAGTTCCTCAGATTTTACATCAGCACTTTTATCTCCTCCTTGTCTCGAATCAAGACCAAATCAATATAAAAATCAAAAACCTCTGGTGAAACCTTAAATTTGATCGTTTCTCTACTGTATTCCCTTAAGCAGTGTCTATTTTACCAAGACAAGAGTCTATCTTGATCGAATCAAGTGAAAGTCAAGACAAGAGTTGTTGAAAGTCAATAGTCAGGAACGAAACTCTTGATTTGACAGTTTATATACTGTCGACCCTTTAGCATATTCCACTTTGGCAAGACAATAATCTTGCCCTCAACGAGCGACTCTTACCTTGAAAGTAAAATCAGAGAAATAGTTCCTCAGATTTTACATCAGCACTTTTATCTCCTCCTTGTCTCGAATCAAGACCAAATCAATATAAAAATCAAAAACCTCTGGTGAAACCTTAAATTTGATCGTTTCTCTACTGTATCCCCTTAAGCAGTGTCTATTTTACCAAGACAAGAGTCTATCTTGATCGAATCAAGTGAAAGTCAAGACAAGAGTTGTTGAAAGTCAATAGTCAGGAACGAAACTCTCGATTTGACAGTTTATATACTGTCGACCCTTTAGCATATTCCACTTTGGCAAGACAATAATCTTGCCCTCAACGAGCGACTCTTACCTTGAAAGTAAAATCAGAGAAATAGTTCCTCAGATTTTACATCAGCACTTTTATCTCCTCCTTGTCTAGAATCAAGACCAAATCAATATAAAAATAAAAAAAGTCCGGTGAAACCTTAAATTTGATCGTTTCTCTACTGTATTCCCTTAAGCAGTGTCTATTTTACCAAGACAAGAGTCTATCTTGATCGAATCACGTGAAAGTCAAGACAAGAGTTGTTGAAAGTCAAGAGTCAGGAACGAAACTCTTGATTTGACAGTTTATATGCTGTCGACCCTTTAGCATATTTCACTTTGGCAAGACAAGAATCTTGCCCTCAACGAGCGACTCTTACCTTGAAAGTAAAATCAGAGAAATAGTTCCTCAGATTTTACATCAGCACTTTTATCTTGTTCTTGTCTCGAATCAAGACCAAATCAATATAAAAATAAAAAAAGTCCGGTGAAACCTTAAATTTGATCGTTTCTCTACTGTATTCCCTTAAGCAGTGTCTATTTTACCAAGACAAGAGTCTATCTTGATCGAATCACGTGAAAGTCAAAACAAGAGTTGTTGAAAGTCAAGTCAGGAACGAAACTCTTGATTTGAGAGTTTATATAATATGCTGTCGACTCTTAAGCATATTTCACTTTGGCATTACAAGAATCTTGCTCTTAACGAGCGACTCTTGTCTTGAATATGAAGATCATGAATACATTTTTTTACTTTTAAAATTTCAATCTTATTTCTGACAAAATCTAGACAAGAATTATTTAAAGTCAAGAATATTGTGAAATTCTACATTTATTCGATTATCTACTGTACGGTATCCATTTCTTACAGCCTTTGCATACAAAATATCTGTCTAGGTTTCTATTGGACTTGGAATACAATCGATTCACGTCAGAAGTGCTGCTCTCAGCTTTCTGGGAAAGTGCAATCTTTAAGTCAACGTAAACAGATCCACACGTGTGGGTGTGTGCTCTTGTAAATGGAATAGATAAACTTGTGTGGGTGGGCCCCTGCAGTACATAAATACGTATAGGAGAGTGGCGAAGAATTTTCGTTCCCGTCCCTTGTCAATTGCAATCGTGGCGACGACCACGACCGTGTTTTTATTTACACTGCGAACGATGAACTTGGGACAAATGTCTTGGATCGCTTTTACTCCAAACGACACACTCGACGTATCCTGAAATTGAGTGACAGGCTGAAGGACTTTTGGCCACCACGACCAACTATTTGTAAAGTCTAAAGAAATATACACAAATAAGAAAAGTGGCGACCACAAACATTCCATTTTATACAACGAGAAAATTTACTTTAAGGACAATCACAATCGTGACACTCAAACTATTTCTTTTTGTTAATGGCATGTGTCTATTTATATTTGCAAATATTTTCTTTCTCTATTTCCGTTTTAATTCTACTTTTGAAAAGCCACTTAGCAGTCCAAGTGTGTAAAGCTTTGAAGTGCCGACCTGATCTCCATACATTTTCGGAATTACGAAGTCAGACACTTGAAACGTTTCAAAGGATATGTTATGCATGCTGGGAGATTAGGACAGTAAATCAGTGGAGACGTTAGCTCCATATTCCGCATCTCTTTTAATGGAATATATTTTATGGAATCCGAAATGCCCTACGTAAGCGAATGGTACGTGGAGGAAAACCATTCGTACGAGTACATGAAGAGAATACACAGAAATGCATTACAAAGTATGAATGTAAATTGTAGATTAAGTATCCAAACGTGCATTTGTTGGTTACAAAATTTTTCTCATTTCTCTTATTTTTTGGAACAGTCTAAAAGAACACAGTTGACAATTACTATTATTGTGAATTAAAGGAAGGGATTATGAAAAGCAAAAGCAAGACAAATAAACTTGGTCTTGATTCAGTATACATACTCTTAAACTTGATCTTAAATTTAGAGAGTAAATGGGTTTAATCTTGGTCTTGGTGTGGAGAATTTAATCTTGATTTTCGTCCGTAAGTCTTGTCCTTATTCTTGGTCATAGGGCACAACATTTATTCATTAAAATGGTCTTGATTTTCGACAAAAAGTCTTCATTTTCATATAAGATATCTTGAATTTGGTCTTTCTCTTAAATAGTTAGTCTTAGCGTTACTCCAAACCGTTTGGTGTTCATCATGATTTTACTGCTCGATAGTAAGTGTTGGATTTAATTTTGATCTTGGTCATATTTCGGGACTTTTATCCTTGCTTTTAAACAGTAAGCCTCTACCTTAATCTTGATCTATATCTTGACCTCGATCTTGCTTTTAGACAGTTAAATTTGCCCCATTTTTAGTGTTACTATGGTACAAATAATTTCGCCTTCATCATGATTTTACTTTTAGACAGTAAGTGTTGGATTGAATCTTGGTCTTGGTGTTGTTTTTGGACAGTAGTCTTGACTTTAGTCTTTATCTTAGTCCAGGACATTTTGTCTTTATCATGGTTTAGCTTTTCGACACAAAAATTCTTAGTCTCAATCTAGATTTGCAATTAGGATATTTGATGTCATCTTCGTTCTTGCTTTTATTGGCCTTAATCTTGATCTTAATTCTAAGATATTTTATCGTGCCCTTGGTCTTGCTTTTAGCCTTATTCTCAGTTCTAACCTGAACCATTCGCTCTTCATCCTGGTTTTACTTCTCGATAATAAGTATTGGATTTAAACTTGATCTTAGTGTAGGTTTTGGACAATAGGTCTTGACTTTAGTCTTTATCTTAGTCCAGAACGTTTTATCCTATTTATGGCCTTGCTTTTCGACAAAACTTCTTGGCCTTATTCTTTATCTTCATCTAGTTGAGTTAATCTTAACTTTGGTCTCTTGGCCAGAACATTTGATCTTCGTCATGGCTTTGCTTCTCGACAGTAGGTCTTAAATTAAATCTTGATCTTAGTCTTGCTTTTGGACAGTAAGTCTTGGCCTTATTCATTGCCTTAGTCTAGAACATTTAGTCTCCATCATGGCTTATCCCTTCGACAAAATGTCTTAGCCTTTTTTTTACGTTTTACCATAACGTTGGTCTTGCATTCAGACAGCAAGTCTTAGTCTTATCCCAGAACATAAGTTCTCCAACTTGGTCTTGCTTTTAGACAGTATATCTTGACCGCAATTCAAATAAAATCGAAACTGTCTTAAGATAGTTCTTCAGCAACTTTCTTTGCCATGAAATTGTAGTGACCATTCTCAAATAAGTTTCCTTGCAGTGGAATTAAAACAATAACTTGAACAAGTTATAGTTAAGGATGACTCAAGACAATTCTTTTTGATAATTGATTTTTCTTGTTAATATAATTGCCATTCTTTTGGCGTACGTGCCAAATGAGAGAGGAAAAGTTTAAAGTAAATAAATTCGTGTCTTCAATGTAGGTATGTACATACAGTACACCTTGCACTGGGTTTTCCATCACTTGTATGCAAGAATCTCGTTAGCGTGGCAAAAGGAACACATGAAAATTTCCTATTTTTACACTTCACACGGATGGAATGACAGGCAGAGTAAAGTGAGAGAAGAAAGATATCTGCCGGCTGTTAGACTTGAAACAGATGGATGCGTTTCTTCCTTCGAGAAGGGAGTTTAAAATTAATTGCAGTCGCGTGAAATGTTTTATGCGGAATAGAAAACAGGATTTTACTCTAATAATAATGAAAATAGGGTGCACAAGAACAAATAACACCATAATATTGTTGGTCTTTTTTTAGTCTTCGTGTTGGTCACGATAAAGACCATTTTACCTCATCATTAAGGGGTATTTAAAAATAGTTTCAGGTGTTTCACTTTCTCAAGCACCACAGCCCATTTTAATTTGTTTTCAATCTATTTTTATGGTAGACATTATTTGCTATTTGGATGCCAAAACATGGAAATTTAATTTATGAGCAATAATGTTTGTACAACTGTGGAAATTGGATAGGGAAACATGTTGAACGAAGAAAATGAGTCATCCCTCAGATTCTGATGGACACGGCTTAATATGTTTCAGCTTCCTTTATGTTTTCTGCTTTGGTGAAAAGGTTTTGTTAGCATTAGAGTGAAAGTATTTTTTTAAATTTAAATCTTGAGCAGTGGCGGCTCGTGAATTATGAAAACTACAATAACAATACTACTATTGGTAATAAGATAAGTTAAACAAATTAGTCTTGGTCTTGATTTTTAGACCAAATTTATGTCTTGGCCTTGATCTTTCTGAGCAAGCAATCAAGACATTAAATTTAAAATTACTTATGGTGCACTTTATGTATTCTGAAGCTCTTCAGTTCTTATACAAAGTTCGAAAGGCAGTTGAACATAATTTACATTTGTCCTGTCGTTGTTTTCCTTTTTTGTCACTCCTCCAGGCAATTTTTCACTTCAACGAAGTTTCTGGAAGCCAAATGTCGACATAGATTTTGATATTTTCATAATTAATGGTGCCATTAAAGTAAGAGTTGAGACAACAGGCTCTTTTGAACGTGTATGCACGCATTTTCTGTCGTCTCTTGATGAATTTTCTTGGAAGATTCTGCCTGCAGAAATTAATTGCTTATTCCGGGATTGTGTGTGTGCGTGTGTGGAAAAAGGAACATTACGAGCCACTGAATGCACATAAAGGTACACATATTACTAAGTACTTATGTATATGCATTGTTCTTATGTCTAAATACATATATGGTTGGTTCCCTTTTCTTGTGTTCGTCAAATAAAAAGGCAACGTCCTTTGTAAAGGTGCTTGAGCTGCAACGACCCCGGATCGACCCACAGAACAACGAACTTTTAAATTTTGTAATATGTATCTCTTCCGTTCTGTTTTGCAATGATGCATAAAAGCTCGACCTGAAGTAAACACAGTCGGATTCAACGAAAAGACATTATAACTGTTCCTCTTTTGGTGGCATCTAATTTCAAATTAAAATTCAGAAGTGTAGTTACTGGAAATGAAGCTGCCCCATCTTTATAAATTATGATCAATATATATACATAAAAGCAGGGCTTCTTAAATCTTCACTTTTTCCTCTGAACGATTCTAAAATTTGTTGGAATGTCCCAGATTTTTCGAGAATTTTCTAGAATGTTCAAAAATGTTTTAAGAAGTAAAAAAATGTTTCGTAACATTCCTACATGATTTGAAATGTTCAAGAATGTTCCAGAATCTTAAAGCTCCTTCGAGAATCATCTACAATGTTTCTGAGTATTAAAAATTGCTAGAGAATGTTTTAAATCATTACAGGATGTCTTGGAATGTTTACGTTTTTTCGAGAATGATTTAGATTGATCGAGAATGTTATAAAAACTTTATGATCTTTCGAGAATGATCTAAAACGTTTTGAATCATCACAGGGTTTTC
This sequence comes from Agrilus mali, assembly GCA_029378335.1. Lineage (NCBI taxonomy): Eukaryota > Metazoa > Arthropoda > Insecta > Coleoptera > Buprestidae > Agrilus > Agrilus mali. Next base: position 1,378,895 of record CM055655.1, on the reverse strand, counting down.
TGGAATGTTCCCGATCTTTCGAGAATAATTTAGAATGTTTTCGATTTTACGGGAACAATTTGAAATTATCGAGAATGTTACAGAAACTTTGAAATCTTTCGAGAATTATGTAGAATGTTCTAAAAAATGTTTCAAATCATTACAGGGTGTTCTGAAATATTCCCGATCTTTCGAGAATGATTTGGAACGTTTTCAATTTTACGGGAATAATTTTGAATGATGTTCCAAAAACTTTATGATCTTTTGAGAATCCTCTAGAACATTCCAGAATATTCTAAAATGTTGGAGACTGTTCTGAATCATTACTGGGTGTTCTGGACTGTTCCGGACTTTTCTAGAATGATTTAGAATGTAGCTGCTACTTACATAATAAAATAAACCGAGGGAGAGTGTTTTACATGGAATTTGTGAACACACTTAATATCCTTTAGCACGATCAAAGTACTTATAAACAATTTTCCCGAAAATTTTGGCGTTGGCAGTTTTTGATCTTGAAATCTTTTCAACGTTAACTGTTTTCGTGTCAAAGGAACGCCCTTTGGTAGCATGTTACCTTTTGGTCTACATCAAAATGTACTTTAAAGAGTAAAACAAAATTCATTAAAAGACTTTTATACACTGCCGGATACTAATTGGAAAGAGTATGGTGTGTTTTTATAAAACACTGAATATGCAACGTGTACAATGGAGATAATTGACCAAATGCCGACAGTTTCCCATTGTACTTAGTTGCCAGCCCACAATATGCAATTATATGTACAACGACCCCTTAGTGTTGTGATATAAATAATTGACAGCTACATAACTGCGGTCATTTTGTTTGTGGCAAAGGTTCCAACAACTTGAGTTCAAAGGAATCGCCGTCTTTTTTAAAAAAATATTAATAATTACTTATGTACTTCAAACAATTTCAAGTTTTATTATTAACTTATTAGAATTCTACTACAAATCGATGATTAATATCTAATTTCAATAATTTAGTCTTTAGTAAATTGATAATAGAATCGAAATTCGATGACGTGACGTGACGTTGGTTTTCGGGATTGTTTGCGCCTTTGCGGTTCGACATGAATGGAGCAAAACAGCACCTGAATCGACAATAATTCCAAACCACCACTTTGACATGTAAAGCACACAGAACTACACACACTACACTTGACATGTCCCAACCACAATTGGTTGTTAATATGCCAATACAAATTCATACAGGTAACCTTCTGACCTTAAAACATAAAGTTTTTCTGTTCTTAACATCTATAAAATTTATCGCAACAAGTTTGGGAATTAAAAAAGTCTGGATTTTTATGGTACGGACTTGTGGGTGTATCTGGAGAACAAAAGGCAACTGTTCTAGTGCGCCTTTTCTTTTTTTTTGACCACCCATCACGTAACAAAGAAAACAATCACTTAAAAAAAAGGAATGTTCTGTTCTCGTGGAAACAAAAAGAAAACATTAAGGCAATTAACCTTAAATTCTTCTTCACATCACAGACCTGTAGTAGAAATAATAAAGATAAAGAAACTTCTGAGAAAGTAATTTTTATTGTACGCGTTTGACCCAATTCGATTCCCATTTAAAGATGCTCCATTTCTCTGGTGTCTTTATTACGTATGTACGTATCTACGTGCGTTTGTGTATATGTATGTGCAAGATTAATTCGTGTATTCCCCGAAACGATGGGTCAAAAAAGTTCGAATCGGTAGTCGAAACGCATAATATTACGCTATTAATAGCAGTAAACTCTGTTAAGCATTATTCTTGCTAATACGACTAAAAGAGGTTGTTGACACTACAGACAAAAATATAAATTCATAATTCACGAGAAAACCCGCAGGCAGATGGATCTCCACCGGTACCTACTGAAACGTACTCGAATAAAATTGTGTCAAAAGAACTTTTCATTGTTTACAAAACTTATTTTATTTCTAAACCACATAGGGACAATACATTTTATACCCAGACGTAGGGTTGTCAAAGGCGGGAGAAACGAGGAAGTCCTCCACGACCAGATAATGAGCATTTAACGTAATCCAACCGAACTTAACTAATGCCTACCAATCGATTTTATTGTACGCAAGATTACACTGCAAAAGAAATGTTGTAAATTGTATTAAACCACCCTTAGTCTGATTATGACCTTAAGACACCCTTGATTTGATTGTTTAACCTTTACTTCAAGAGAAACCTAACGAACAGCCTTAAATCACAGTTGACATGATCACTACAATTTTGTGGCAAGGGAATCTTGGTAAAGAATTATCTTAAGACACTCTTGACTTAATTATTTCAATTGTACTGCAAAAAAATTGAATTATTTTAAATCTTAAGATACTCTTCACTTGATTGTTTGAATATTACTGCAAGAGAAACTTAATTGACAACCTAAATCACCCTTGCCACAATCACTACAAATTTCTGGCAAGGCAATCGTGGTAAAGAATTATCTTATGACACCCTTGACTTAATTATTTCAATTGTACTGCAAAAAAATTGAATTATTTTAAATCTTAAGATACTCTTCACTTGATTGTTTGAATATTACTGCAAGATAAACTTAAATGACAACCTAAATCACCCTTGCCACCCTCACTACTAATTTCTGGCAAGGGAATCTTGGTAAAGAATGATCTTAAGACACCCTTGACTTAATAATTTCAATTGTACTGCAAAAATGACTTTGTGAACTATCTTAAATCACTACTGATTTGGCCATTACAATTTTAAGGCAAAGTGGATATAATGAAGAATTATCTTAAGACACCCTTCATTTCACTGTTTGAATATTACTGCAAGGGAAACTTAATTGACACCTTTAAATCACCCTTGACATGATCACTACAACTTTGTGGCAAAGGGAATCTTGGTAAAGAATATCTTAAGACACCCTTGACTTAATAATTTCAATTGTACTGCAAAAAATTAAATTATTTTAAATTCTTAAGATATCTTCACCCTATTGTTTGAATATTACTGCAAGGGAAACTTAATTGACACCTTAATCACCCTTGCATCACTACAATTTTGGCAAGGGAATCTTGGTAAAGAATGATCTTAAGACACCCTTGACTTAATAATTTCAATTGTACTGCAAAAATGACTTTGTGAACTATCTTAAATCACTACTGATTTGGCCATTACAATTTTAAGGCAAAGTGGATATAATGAAGAATTATCTTAAGAACCCTTCATTTCACTGTTTGAATATTACTGCAAGGGAAACTTAATTGACACCTTTAAATCACCCTTGACATGATCACTACAACTTTGTGGCAAAGGGAATCTTGGTAAAGAATATCTTAAACACCTTGACTTAATTATTTCAATTGTACTGCAAAAAATTGAATTATTTTAAATTTAAGATATTTACTTGATTTTTGAATATTACTGCAAGAAACTTAATTGACACCTAAATCACCCTTGACATCACTACAATTTTGGCAAGGGAATCTTGGTAAAGAATTATCTTAAGACACCTTGACTTAATTATTTCAATTGTACTGCAAAAAAATTGAATTATTTTAAATTTAAGATATCTTCACTTATTGTTTGAATATTACTGCAAGGAAACTTAATTGACACCTAAATCACCCTTGCCACATCACTACAATTTTGGCAAGGGAATCTTGGTAAAGAATTATCTTAAGACACCCTTGACTTAATTATTTCAATTGTACTGCAAAAAAATTGAATTATTTTAAATTTAAGATATCTTCACTTATTTTTGAATATTACTGCAAGAAACTTAAATGACACCTAAATCACCCTTGCCACCTCACTACAATTTTGGCAAGGGAATCTTGGTAAAGAATATCTTAAGACACCCTTGACTTAATAATTTCAATTGTACTGCAAAAATGACTTTGTGAACTATCTTAAATCACTATATTTGCCATTACAATTTTGGCAAGGGAATATGAAGAATTATCTTAAGAACCCTTATTTATTTTAATTTACTGCAAGAAACTTTTGACACCTTAAATCACCTACTGATCATACAATTTTGGCAAAGGGAATTTGAAGAATATCTTAAACACCCTTATTAATATTTAATTTACCAAAAAATAATTATTTAAATCTTAAGAACCCTTATTATTTTAATTTACTGCAAAAAACTTTTGACACTAAATCACCTACATCATACAATTTTGAAGGAATCTGGTAAAGAATTATCTTAAGAACTTCTTGCACTTATTTATTTACGCAAGATTAACTGCAAAAAAATTGAATTTATTTTAGTCTATTATCTTAAGACACTCTTGACTTGATTGTTTAATTTACTGCAAGAGAAACTTAACTGAACAAGCCTTAAATCACCCTTGCACATATCACTACAATTTCTGGCAAGGGAATCTTGGTAAAGAATTATCTTAAGACACCCTTGACTTAATTATTTCAATTGTACTGCAAAAAAATTTGAATTATTTTAAATCTTAAGATACTCTTCACTTGATTGTTTGAATATTACTGCAAGAGAAACTTAATTGACAAACCTTTTAAAACACCCTTGACAATCACTACAACTTTCTGGCAAAAGGGGAAACTTGGTAAAGAATGATCTTAAGACACCCTTGACTTAATAATTTCAATTGTACTGCAAAAATGACTTTGTGAACTATCTTAAATCACTACTGATTTGGCCATTACAATTTTAAGGCAAAGTGGATATAATGAAGAATTATCTTAAGACACCCTTCATTTCACTGTTTGAATATTACTGCAAGGGAAACTTAATTGACACCTTTAAATCACCCTTGACATGATCACTACAACTTTGTGGCAAAGGGAATCTTGGTAAAGAATGATCTTAAGACACCCTTGACTTAATAATTTCAATTGTACTGCAAAAAAAATTTAAAATTATTTTTAAATTTCTTTTAAGAAATTTACCCCCTTTTACTGTTTGAATATTACTGCAAGGGAAACTTAATTGACACCTTAAATCACCCTTGACATATCACTACAATTTGTGGCAAAGGGAATCTTGGTAAAGAATGATCTTAAGACACCCTTGACTTAATAATTTCAATTGTACCTGCAAAAAATATTGAATTAAATTTTAAAAATATTAAGAATTTTCTTCACCCCTTTATTTGTTTGAATATTACTGCAAGGGAAACTTAATTGACACCTTAAATCACCCTTGACATGATCACTACAATTTCTGGCAAAGGGAATCTTGGTAAAGAATGATCTTAAGACACCCTTGACTTAATAATTTCAATTGTCTGCAAAAATGACTTTGTGCTATCTTAAATCACTATGATTTGCCATTACAATTTTAAGGCAAGTGGATATAATGAAGAATTATCTTAAGATACCCTTCATTTATGTTTGAATATTACTGCAAGGAAACTTAATTGACACCTTTAAAACACCCTTGACAATCACTACAATTTTGGCAAAGGAATCTTGGTAAAGAATTATCTTAAGACACCTTGACTTAATTATTTCAATTGTACTGCAAAAAATTTGTTATTTAAACTTAAATACTCTTCACTTGATTGTTTGGCAAGACTTAAATGGACCTGCCACTATAAATTTCTGAAGAATCTTGTTATCTTAAGACACCTTGACTTAATTTCAATTGTACCGCAACTACTTAAAATATGATTTGCCATTATTTTAAAATCTTTAAGATACTCTTCACTGTTTGAATATTACTGCAAGGAAACTTAATTGACACCTTTAAATCACCCTTGACAATCACTACAACTTTTGGCAAAGGGAATCTTGGTAAAGAATTATCTTAGACACTCTTGACTTAATTATTTCAATTGTACTGCAAAAAAATTGAATTATTTTAAATCTTAAGATACTCTTCACTTGATTGTTTGAATATTACTGCAAGATAAACTTAAATGGACAACCTAAATCACCCTTGCCACACTCACTACTAAATTTCTGGCAAGGGCAATCTTGGTAAAGAATATCTTAAGACACCCTTGACTTAATAATTTAATTGTACTGCAAAAATGACTTTGTGAACTATCTTAAATCACTACTGATTTGGCCATTACAATTTTAAGGCAAAGTGGATATAATGAAGAATTATCTTAAGACTAGAATCATAATCCAGTATCATTTTGGTGAACCCAACTCTACTAGATAAAGTACATTGCTAACTCTGGGATTTCACTCGTTCACAATCGTTTTTATTTTTTGATCGGCAAATCTTTAACGATGGACTGTTCCGTTTGAAATTGCTCTTTCTTGTTAATCACACTCCTCATTATCAATCACGTTCTGAAACTTTACATCAAAAGCCTCATCTTTTACCCAAAATTAATTTTACGTTGCCATTACCTACCGGTAATTTTAGAAAATTTGAACCGCATTCGCCGCAGAAATAATGAGCTACGTAATGTAAATCTGAAAATGCGTAAATTTTGTAAATTAAGGATAAAAGGTGTCAGACCTGGCGGCAAAGTTACTGAACGTGGTTTGAATGCCTTGGGACCATTATATTAAAGGACACGCTTGACTAAATCCCAATGTCTCCCCCAGGAATGACTACACTTTTTTATATTCCTTAAAAGCACACGAATTGGTCTTTAGAGCCCACGAACCGCAACAAGAAAAAAGTAAATAATAGCGGAAACTAACTCAAATAATTTATCGCTGTGTAGGTACTATCTACTAAAAGGCTCGAAGGCGCATCCCTAAAATATTTCGGAATAAAGATTTCTAAAAGCTGTTAAATAAACATGATGGGCGAAGAGAAAATTTACTAATCGTCGTTATTTTTATTGCAACGTTTTACGAAATCGAAACTATGTCAGTATACTGTTTGAATTGTGACCCCATTGTACCATACAACACATTTAGGTAAAGAACGTTAAAAGGAGCTGTAAATTTAATTGTCTTAACGTCTAACAGAAATATGTATCATTAATTGTAATATTTACAGCTTACTTACAACAGTAAATAAACTTTATGACACAAAAAAGACCGTCAAGAATTTGAAGTACCTAAAGCTAACAAAGATGGCTTACAATAGCTGACAGGTGGCTCACCGCGCAGGTGACTGAATGCGCAAGACTGTGACGTCAGATTAAGAAAATAAATGGAATAGTGGAGATGTCAGTTAGAAATAATAACTAAAAAATGAATAAAGCAAGAAAATTTGTGTGAAGGGGTATAAGAAACAGAAACTTGTGAAATTGGACTTTGAAAATCAGTAAATGAACAGAAAAAAATTAGAATAAGTTTAATACTTGTAGATGACGTAGGGTGAGCTACACACCATTTACCCTCACGTCATAAAAAAAACCCTGTTCTGATAATATTAAGTGAGCAAAATGGCAAGGGTGTAACAACATGCAATAAATTCTGAACGTTATATAATTGCAGGTTCCCAAAAATTGATGTTGTTTATGTTGGAAATAAAAAACATTAATAATGTGTATTAATGTGCGGACGTAGGTAAGTTAATGTTAATAATATGGAAAGTTTGCGAAATCGCGCGCATGTTGCGCCCAGTTGTGCCAAATCATATACAACCTGATGCTTGCTCTTGGTGTTCCGTGTTTATAAATAATCGCGATTATTTATAAAAGACAGGCCGGTATTAGCCTCTATTTTCGAATATCGGAAACTAATAATAGCACCAAACTCTCCTCCTCTCCGGCCTTGTTGGTCTATTGTTGTTGCACGTCGAAGATATGCACATGGAGCAGCAGTTTATGTGCCCACCAGTGGCGGCTCGTCAACCAAATTTAAAATCAAGCCTTTAAGGTAACTACAAATCACCGAAACTTTGACGATTGCGTTTTAATAAAAATTATAACCACAAAAAATTGTCTTCTGCTGCTTATTGACGGTAAATAATTATATTATTGATACAATGAATCTACTGAAGTGCCGCCACTGGTAGGTGTACCCCACACGAACCGGGATACTCCAAATTTAATCCCGGATTATTTTTAAAAATAAAAACCAATTTATGACACTGTTTTATGGGCGCGTTCGATTATGATTGATCATTAATAAAAATGAGCCTGCACTGACTGGTACAAGGATTTTTATTTTTGTGATGGCTACTGGTACCTCTGACACAATAAAACCACCCATTTAACTATTTATAAATATTCTATAAAAAAAGCACAATTCCAAAATTGCATCTGCTAATATTAAAAATTAATTAATTTGAGGTTTTTGTATTGATTAAAGTAACTGCAAGGTACTTGAGGATAACCTTTTAACATTGTACTGCCAAAATTCCTCAATATTAAATAATATTAAAGAGACTTATCCCTAAAAGGACACCTCATATAAAAAAAAAATTAATACTGTACTAAAAATAATATCAAAGAAACTCACCCCTATTATACACACTCTACTGGTCAGATCAAACATGAAAGTGAATAAATAAAGCAATAAATTAATATTCATGTTAAATATCGTGGCACGTTTATTTAAATAAAATTATTTTCAAAGCTCTTTAATTTAAAAATTGTTTACCTCCTATTTTGAATGACATTTAGGATGTAAACAATTTCCTTCAAGGCAGCATTGAATATTTAACCAAAACATTAATGTATCACGATTTTTGGCAAACGCTTAAACGTTTTGGGTCCTGCCTTTTAATTTTAGATTAAATACTTAAAGTAACTCATTTAATAGATTTACCTAAAATTAAAATCGAATTTCCTTCGTGTAACTTTTTTATCAGAACTGTAACTTTTCTTCAAAAGATTGATGTGTACCTACATTGTTACATTAACTTTTTTTTATTCATAAATCCGCCCGGAAACTACAGAATTTTGACAACATAAGCCACAATAGGACATAATCAATCACTGCCTCGCAAATATTGTCATCAGGGCGCAATGACTTCACAAAAATAAATGTATGTTGGCGTTTTATATCCAGGAACTTCAATGTGTGACTTAAATACTAAAACCTATCAAAAAATTGATTATTTGACGATTTGATTAAAAAAATCAAGATATTATATTTATATTCTGCTAATTCATTATTGTAATGGGTCGTAATATTATAAAATTGAATAATTTATTTGAAATTGTAGTAGTATAAGACAGGTGATATAAATTCTAAAGATTTTTATGTTGCCCGACGCAACAAACAAAACTCCAGAGTAAATATTTTCTTAAAATCGTGTCAAACTGTTACATCACAGTTCTCATGAATCTAATTATCGACGGGCAATGTCACACGTCACATATCACACCTAAATTGTACCAATTCCAGTTCGATTGGAGATAGATTTATAATAAGTGAATGTAGAAACAACATGGTCTTATTTTTTTTTTTTTCCTGACATCATTAACTCGCCGGACATTGACCACAGGGCGATTTTGTAACTCCCAGTAATTTATAATCAGGTCATTAGAACGTCTGCGCTAAAATAATTAGTGAGCGACTATTTTTAAACGTTATTTTCGGAAACGGACCATAAAACATACTGGAAATGGATCTCACAATCACTTGTTGACTATTAATTAACCTGGCGGCATCCTACTCTACTAAGATATTATGCTATATGTTATGCCATTTCGACATTCTTTTCGTTTCTTTCATTTTTTATTTTTGATCTGAGAGAACATGCTGTAGAAGAAAAAACTTGACGGAAACATTAACAGATAATAAATAACTAACATTATACAGGCCATAAATATTCTTTTTGACTATTTATTTAAGCATCAGCTGCGAGAAAGGATCTTCTCCCACCATTTACTATAGTCAATGTTTGAAACAATCAGGAGATCAATTATGCAAATTTTATTAGGTATGACCTTCGCCTTTTGAACACACTGCTGCCATCAAAGTCTAAGAAAAGGCCCATGAAATTCGTACGTAGCCTTCTCTGTGACCCTCGGACCCTAAGCTCAGAAAGGTATAAGTTTGGGGCACTATACGTCGATGTTGTTACTCAAAAGTTTCCCCAACTCAAATCCCCTTAAGCACTATTGGTCTGCAAACAACCTTAAAAGTATAAGAAATGAAGTACAAATATCAATTAAAAAGTGTAAATTGTATTGTAACTCCATGCACGATTTATTTAATTGAATATTTTGAACCTCTCTGCATCCAAATCCATGTAAAAGTATATGTATAAATAAATACATAGGAAAATAGATTTATGTGAACACTTTACAGCGAGGCTTCGGTTTACGACAAGACCACTAAAAGTCTAAGACAACATAAGAAAAGTCTCATTCAAGTTTGTTTAATAGCGACTGAGGAGAGAAGAAACGCGAAATCCGGTTTGGACAAAAGCCAAATATCAAACAATTCCATTTATCCTGCACACCAAGATGTCCCACCATTATTTAAGGCTTTCAGCTTTTACACAATAACCCAAAAAAGAAAATTACCAGCTCCACTTCTGACCGTCCATTTTTCGCCAATAATGACACGGAGGAAAAAAATTATCGAGTATCCCATTTCAACTCCAGCCATCAGAAATTCTATGGAAGTGTAAATAACGAAATCCCCTTCTTAATACGTACGCCAAAAGTGTGTAGATAACTGGTACAGAAGGTAAACAAAGTTAGTTTTGTAAAATTGTGGGGGAATCACCACTAAGTGATCACTATACTAGACTGTGACATAACTTGACTTATAGAATCAAGATCGACACTAAAAAAATGAGTTAAAGGCACAACTATGTTGGCAAGACCAAGATCGACACTAAAAGAACATGACTAAGGCATAACTTGCCTTACAAGACCAAGATTGGCTCTAAAAAAACGAGTTAAAGCAAATAGTACTCTTGTAAGACCAATATCGACACTAAAAAACATGACTGAGACATAACTTGACATAAAAGACCAACATCGACACTAAAAAAATCAGTTAAAGGCACAGCTACTTTTGCAAGTTCAAGATCAACTCTAAAAGAATAAATTACAGGTACAACTATTTTGGCGAGACCATGATCGACATCAAAATAACATGAATGAGGCCTAATTTAACATACAAGACCAAGATCAACATTAAAAAAACGAGTTTAAGGCACAAGTACTCTTGAAAGACCAATGTCGCCACTAAAAAACATGACTGAGACATAACTTGACATAAAAGACCAACATCGACACTAAAAAAATCAGTTAAAGGCACAGCTACTTTTGCAAGTTCAAGATCAACTCTAAAAGAATAAGTTACAGGTACAACTATTTTGGCGAGACCAATATCTACATTAAAATAACATGAACGAGACCTAATTTAACATACAAGACCAAGATGAACATTAAAAAAACGAGTTAAAGCCACAAGTACTCTTGAAAGACCAATGTCGCCACTAAAAAACATGACTGAGACATAACTTGACATAAAAGACCAACATCGACACTAAAAAAATCAGTTAAAGGCACAGCTACTTTTGCAAGTTCAACATCGACACTAAAAGAACAAGTTACAGGTACAACTATTTTGGCGAGACCAATATCTACATTAAAATAACATGAATGAGACCTAATTTAACATACAAGACCAAGATGAACATTAAAAAAACAAGTTAAAGCCACAAGTACTCTTGAAAGACCAATGTCGACACTAAAAGAACAAGATTGAGACATAATTATGTTTGAAAGACCAAGATCAACACCAAAAAAACACGACCAAGACATAACTAGGCTTACAAGACCAAGATCGACACTAAAGCAATCATACTGAGACATGGCCATGCTTAAAAGACCAAGATCGACACGAAATGGGCAAGACCAAAGCACAATTACACTATAAAATCCAAAATCACAATAAAAGTTTATGTTAAAGGCACAACTATGCTGAAAAGACCAAGAACAAGATTGAGATGTAACTGTGCTTTTTATCATAAGACCAAGATCAACATTTAGAAAATAAGATCAAGGCTAACTTATAGATCGCAGATTTTAATACATTTTGTACTTTTTATTATTAAACAGGTACCAACTTATTTAAAGTGCTTCTTTCCCTCCCTTAAATCTGTGTCCGGTATTGATGAATAAAGTATATCAAAGTATTTTATAAAAATCCTTGAAAGTTTATAATACGTTTAAATAGCAAAGTTTTGCTTGAGTTCGTGGAAGTATTAGCAGTCTAAGTACCCACCTACGAGTTCTCTTGTCGTGATAACATTCAAATTAAACTTTTGCTACAAGTTAGAGCTGCGAATATTGCCTAGGGTGAGGCTTTTGTTCTGAACTATCTGTTAAAAACGAAGGACTTTGTTTGGCACTTCTTTGATGTGAATATACATAAGTAGGTATCATTTCTCAAATTCAAAATTAGAAATTAGTTGATTTGCCCTGAAAATGCGGTCAAACATTCGGAATACAAACTAACAGCGTAGTGCATCTCGTAAATGTCACTCTGTTTGAAGTAGCAAGACTCACGAACCGCTAAACAGGAAGTCGCCATCAGCAATCAGCTGTAACACAGTCCGTGTCATGTGTTGTTTCGCTTCAACTAACTAAAGTTAAAGGTTTATTACCAGTAGTGTCGAGTTCGTTATGGCCAGGAAAAGTTAAAAACCGAAAAACGTTTTGAACAGTCCTGATAAATTGTATTAAATTCTAATGATTTTAACAGTACAATGTGTTTGTAACCATATTCACATAAATTAGTGTTCATTTAGTGTTGGTCTGGTCTTCCAAACATATTATATTTAGAACTTGCCCTTTTGGTGTCGATCTTAGTTGTGAAGGTATAATTGTGTTTTGGTTTTGCTCTTTCAGTATTCCTCTTGGTCTTTCAACACAGTTATGTCTTAGACTTGGTCTTCCAGGCATAGTTATGTCTTGATCCTGCCTTTTTAGTGTTAATCTTGGTATAAATATCATAGTTATGTCTTGGTCATACCCATTTAGTGTCAATCTTGGTTTTTCAAGAATAGTTATATCTTAGACTGGCTGTTTAGTGTCGATCTTGGTCTTCTAGGCATAGTTATGTCTTGATCCTGCCTTTTTAGTGTTAATCTTGGTATAAATATCATAGTTATGTCTTGGTCATACTCATTTAGTGTCAATCTTGGTTTTTCAAGAATAGTTATCTCTTAGACTGGCTGTTTAGTGTCGATCTTGGTCTTCTAGGCATAGTTATGTCTTGATCCTGCCTTTTTAGTGTTAATCTTGGTATAAATATCATAGTTATGTCTTGGTCATACCCATTTAGTGTCAATCTTGGTTTTTCAAGAATAGTTATATCTTAGACTGGCTGTTTAGTGTCGATCTTGGTCTTCTAGGCATAGTTATGTCTTGATCCTGCCTTTTTAGTGTTAATCTTGGTATAAATATCATAGTTATGTCTTGGTCATACCCATTTAGTGATAATCTTGGTTTTTCAAGCATAGTTATGTCATAGACTTGTTGTTTAGTGTCGATTTTGGTCTTACAGGCATTGTTATGTCTTTATCCTACATTTTTAGTGTTAATCTTCGTCTTAATATCATAGTCTTGTCTTGGTCATACCCATTAAGTGTCAATCTTGGTTTTACAAACATAATTATGTCTTGATCTTGCTGTTTTATTATCAATCTTAATCTTTCAAGCACAGTTATATCTAAGACTTGTTCTTGTAGTGTTGATCTTGATTTTACCAGCCCTGAACTTCTCTTTTTAATATCAATCATGGCCTTACAGTGATCGTTAAGTTTTGATCTTTTTTTTATGTCAGTCTTGGTCTTCCAAACATTGTATTGATCTTGTCTTTTTGGTGTCGATCTTACTCTCATTGCTCATTTAATGCCGATGTTGATCTTACAAGCTTAGTTATGTCTTGGTTATGGTTATATGAGCACATTCGCATTTTACAATTAGTCTTGTTCTCAGTTTTCCAGGCATACATATCTAACGAATGATGGTTAGCACAATCCATAAATATAAACAAACAGCGATTGATAACATTATGTCTTGTTGCATTTATTGAAGGCACTTTCTACTGAAACTCGTTTTTTCCTATTAAATTTAATGGCTGGTCACAATCAAATTATTGGAAATCTCGCTGAGTACGTAGCTCGCATATTCATACCGGTAACAGACCATCTCTATATGAATAAATGCCCATTGAACCGCAAACTATGGACAATACATCTGCTAATACAATAAACCCATGGATGGATACATCTCTGACGTCACCTTACCATTCATGCCTTTATCCAAGGGGACATTACAACCGACTTATTAACACCTACACACATGCAGAGGCAGATACAGCACATTAATTAAAAAGTAAACCGGCGAACCATAAATTTAGGGTTTAGTTTGGGTGCAGGAAACAAAAAAAAAACAGTGGAAGCTGGTAACAAAACCTTAAGGGGGGGGGGACAATTGAAGCATCCTGTACGATCTGTGATTGAATATTTAGGTCATTTTTAGGGTGGATAATGTTTGTCTCAAATTTTAGAAGACAGGTTCAAGGATCACATGACTTTATGCTTCTGGCAATGCATGTGGATAAAAATTCAAACTTGTCTGAAGGTATTTTACTTTCGGTCAATATTTGCAAACGTTGTCAAAAAATACTCCACGTATGTTCGCGAATATAAAGAGTTGCTACTTTTCTTTTGAAAAGTCCTGAGTAATAACAGTAATAAAGGAATGAGACACAAGACCATCGGTTTACGTCATGTCGTCTCTAACGAAGGCGTATGTGTGTGTGTGTGTGTGGGGGTGAGCGTGAACGTGATACTTTGAGCTGGACGAAGGAAGAAAACGAGGGTAGTAATAATGTAAGTGGGAGGGAAAATACCGATAGAATACGGCGTCTAATTTGCATATGAAAAAGGTTCCCACAATCGGCTATAATTAGTACGTCAGGGTCTTTGAGGACGGACAGCTTTTAATAAAAAAAATTTATTTGATTATAACCGTGCAAGCGAAAATTTCGAAAATAGATCTACCACCCAACATCTAAGATCCTTTTCCCTAAATTAATTCTTTCCACTTCACCAAATAAAATAAAATTTAGTGTCGCAAGATAGTTTCTTCATTGTTTGGGAAAGGGCCATATTATTGAATTTTGCCATAAAAGAGAGTTTATTAAACTTTTCCAGTTCGATAAATTGCAGGTCAGAAAAGGCATTTCCTACAATACAAGTTGATAAAACACTCACATACAGGCAGCGTATCGCCATCTGTTGGGCCTTTGCTGCCCCAGAAGCTGCAACTTCCATTAATTTACACAAACAAATGCTTTCTTAATGCTTCTATAGCGTTAAATACCCAACAGATGGCAATCTTACGCCTTTCTGTTAGATAATAGGTAACTAAACATATGTAAAACCCCCCGCTTATTATTATTGTTTTACAGAATGTTACATTGATATAAAATAATTTTCAGTAATTATTTTCAATTAAAAGCCCTCCAAACTCATTCCCTGTCTGCCCAAACGACAATAATTCAATTCTTTGTAATTCAGTTTGCATCGACGTTACTAATTCTCGGTACAGTTAAGGAGTTGTGAGCTGGCAATCAAAACTTTTAATGACTTCTGAACTGGTTCTGTCGGTTGCAGAAGTCAAATAATAGCACGTATTCGTGTGCACATTCTAACTCACGTATACTTTCCCTTAAAACTGTCCAACACCCGATAAGTCGAGTCGAAGACGGGAATAAGCTAAAAGGATAAGGCCAGGAGTTTTGCGAAAGCTGTAAGAGGTAACTAACTGAGAGATTTTGTATTCAGCAGTCTCAAATCGAGTTATACCTGTAGGGAAACGTTATTATCGTTAATGCCCAGTGAAGCGATTAAAAGAAACTGCTTTGACAACATCTTGTCGTCGTCTTCCAAAGATTTCGAAGAATTCAATATCAACAAAATTCCAGGAGACACAGAGGAAAATAGCTTTTTCCAATGTACAGATAATTTGATTGAGAATTTACTCAAAATAGGGACTCACTCTAAACAGAACTCTTACTATGCTTTTGTACTGTTCAGTAAATCATCGAGACACCTCGACCCTTATTTGATAAATGATGGCCGTAATATAACCTAACAAAATATAATTTGACAGCTGTCAACTTCATATTCTAAAAACATTGACTAACTAAATTAAATGACGTTTTAGGGGTAGGACAATATCTAAAAATGTTAAATAAACACTGTGATAATAATATAAATAATGCATAATTTGCTTAGGAAAGGTATACGGGGTAGTAGTAGAAGTGGGGTAGGTAATAAATCGCCTTTCAGCGAAAACAAACGAATGAACAACTAAAGCAAAGGGCTTACTCCCATTAATCTCTCACGCTGTTAAAAGTGGGCGAGTGCCGGGCAGACAGCTTTTGTTTCAGAAAAACTGTTAACGGGAAGATTTTCCTCATTGTTTTCCCTTTTCGGTACAGCGCGGATCCTGCATAAAATTCTTAATTAAAATTGATCTCTCTGAAAAGTCAATTATTCTCTTCGACGTGACTCTCCGAAATTTATTCGGTTTATGCTAATCACGTCAAGAGACAAAAAATAAACAGGAACCTTAAGTAATTAAAAAATAGTCAATACAGCTTGCAAACATCTTTACACAACCAAATTTCGAAAAGGAACCAATGTACCTTGCGCCTTCACCAAACTCCATCCCTAGTATATTTTACTATATATCAGTTTATGTTGATGAGTAAAACTGAACTTCAAAGTTTTAGTTCTACTTACTAGCATAATGTTATTCTTTCATATAAAGTTGTTTTTGGAAGGAAAAGTTCCTTTTGAAACTGAAGTAACTGGAATAAAATGGGGTGGTAGTCAGCAAACATAAGTTTAATTACACACAGCTCAAGTCTTTGCAGATGTATTTAAAATCTCTCCACCCCTACTACAAATAAAACACCCTGAAAATGACCGAATGGTGCCATGGTCACGAAAGAAACACTTCGCAGCAGTTTGTTGGTGTTTATGTGCACGTATGTGGGCTGCTAGTAATTTTCCAGCGAAACGATTTTCTTAATTGAATGGATATTAATGGTCAAATTTTCTGGCAGGGTTGCGGCTGCTTATTTTTCAGTTAAATCATCCGTGACACGGAAACAGAGATAAATTGTCTTTCGCAGAGACGACTGCGATTCTAGACACTGTTTATCATTCGATCTGCCGCTGACGTACGAACGGAACTTTCAGGAAATAATATAAGACAGCGGCATAAGCGAAACCGGATATGAACAAGATACGGTATGTTGATTCCTACAGGAATACCTACTACAGGTACCTACCATATATATCCCTATTTTAAAATGCTTTGCATTTGTAAAAGGGAAGGCGGCGAATAATGTAAAACGCAAGATCGATTTCTTCTTCTTCTTTACTATTGATAGTTCAAGATGCAAAGTTTTAGGACACCATTCTTGTAAGTTATCATCTTTTACCCTAGTGGTGAGCAAAAACAAGACGAAACAGTCTTAGATTTGATCTTGAAAATTAAATCTTGGTTTTGTTCTTTGTCTTCTTAAATGCCAAGACCAAGATTTTGACAAGATAAACCTGCAAAATCTAGACTGCTTTTATTCGTCATTACTCGCAATCGATACTCTGAGAAAATGTAATTTTCCGTACACACTTTCCCCACGTCTCTGACTGATTTTCTCAGAATTTCTACTTAATCCTTCAGTAATCACATTCTCCGAAATTCACGTTTCAATCTCGAGTGATTTAAGCTTTGCGTTGACTGATTCAATGAATTTATTAATATCCGCTTTAGGTACAATTATTTCGTAACATGATGGGAATTGAATATATAGTCCTGTTAAAATATGCTTAAATATTTGAAGGAAACATGCTACTGATGACATGTGGGAAAGCACGTCTGTAAAAGCTTTGTACTTATGCCTGTACAAAAATAATTTAATAAAAGTTGAAAGTCCAATTTAGAAGTCATTAAGGCTGTGCAATTCACCAACGCAAAAACTTTTCTCATAAAGGGGCTGAAAGTCGCCTTTGTAATATATATTAAACTAAAGCATCAAAAAACAGAAACTTTAGCTTGTTGACTTACTTTAAAAGAAAAAAAAAAGGAACTAAATAACTTACTTTCTCTTTTAATGAAGTTTAAAAAGGAAAATAATGTCTGCATATCTATTTATATGTGACAATATTTTAAATTGTGATGAATTGTTTAAATAAACCCTAGAGAGCTATATGTTTTAGGACGGGTAGTATTGTGCGCCTTCGAGCCGAAATGATAATAGAACTATAATAAATACTAGCTGTCTCCCATATCTACTTCAAGTTTTATTACGTAAAATCGTCAGCTACCACTTCGTGTATGTATGCTTAAGGATAAATTGAAAGTGAATACACAAATGCAGCCCTTTCTGTGTCTGATGGGCCTATATATTTTGTTATATCGATTTGTCAAAGGAATTTACGTAGACACCTGTGTTTCAAAAACCATTGTAAATGTGTCGTTAGGATCCAGATATCTGTTAGCCCTAATGTTCAAAGATTTTATGTCATTTGTACGACTTACCCATACAAATTCTGTCTCTAAAAATGGACGAAATAAATAAGACTTTACGAGAAAAGAGCAATATGTTTTAGGACGGGTAGTATTGTGCGCCTTCGAGCCGAAATGATAATAGAACTATAATAAATACTAGCTGTCTCCCATATCTACTTCAAGTTTTATTACGTAAAATCGTCAGCTACCACTTCGTGTATGTATGCTTAAGGATAAATTGAAAGTGAATACACAAATGCAGCCCTTTCTGTGTCTGATGGGCCTATATATTTTGTTATATCGATTTGTCAAAGGAATTTACGTAGACACCTGTGTTTCAAAAACCATTGTAAATGTGTCGTTAGGATCCAGATATCTGTTAGCCCTAATGTTCAAAGATTTTATGTCATTTGTACGACTTACCCATACAAATTCTGTCTCTAAAAATGGACGAAATAAATAAGACTTTACGAGAAAAGAGCAATATGTTTTAGGACGGGTAGTATTGTGCGCCTTCGAGCCGAAATGATAATAGAACTATAATAAATACTAGCTGTCTCCCATATCTACTTCAAGTTTTATTACGTAAAATCGTCAGCTACCACTTCGTGTATGTATGCTTAAGGATAAATTGAAAGTGAATACACAAATGCAGCCCTTTCTGTGTCTGATGGGGGGGTTTTTTTTTTTTTTCGTAGACACCTGTGTTTCAAAAACCATTGTAAATGTGTCGTTAGGATCCAGATATCTGTTAGCCCTAATGTTCAAAGATTTTATGTCATTTGTACGACTTACCCATACAAATTCTGTCTCTAAAAATGGACGAAATAAATAAGACTTTACGAGAAAAGAGCAATATGTTTTAGGACGGGTAGTATTGTGCGCCTTCGAGCCGAAATGATAATAGAACTATAATAAATACTAGCTGTCTCCCATATCTACTTCAAGTTTTATTACGTAAAATCGTCAGCTACCACTTCGTGTATGTATGCTTAAGGATAAATTGAAAGTGAATACACAAATGCAGCCCTTTCTGTGTCTGATGGGCCTATATATTTTGTTATATCGATTTGTCAAAGGAATTTACGTAGACACCTGTGTTTCAAAAACCATTGTAAATGTGTCGTTAGGATCCAGATATCTGTTAGCCCTAATGTTCAAAGATTTTATGTCATTTGTACGACTTACCCATACAAATTCTGCCTCTAAAAATGGACGAAATAAATAAGACTTTACGAGAAAAGAGCAATATGTTTTAGGACGGGTAGTATTGTGCGCCTTCGAGCCGAAATGATAATAGAACTATAATAAATACTAGCTGTCTCCCACATCTACTTCAAGTTTTATTACGTAAAATCGTCAGCTACCACTTCGTGTATTATGTATGCTTAAGGATAAATTGAAAGTGAATACACAAATGCAGCCCTTTCTGTGCCTGATGGGCCTATAAGTATGTTTTGTTATATCGATTTGTCAAAGGAATTTACGTAGACACCTGTGTTTCAAAAACCATTGTAAATGTGTCGTTAGGATCCAGATATCTGTTAGCCCTAATGTTCAAAGATTTTATGTCATTTGTACGACTTACCCATACAAATTCTGCCTCTAAAAATGGACGAAATAAATAAGACTTTACGAGAAAAGAGCAATATGTTTTAGGACGGGTAGTATTGTGCGCCTTCGAGCCGAAATGATAATAGAACTATAATAAATACTAGCTGTCTCCCACATCTACTTCAAGTTTTATTACGTAAAATCGTCAGCTACCACTTTGTGTATTATGTATGCTTAAGGATAAATTGAAAGTGAATACACAAATGCAGCCCTTTCTGTGCCTGATGGGCCTATAAGTATGTTTTGTTATATCGATTTGTCAAAGGAATTTACGTAGACACCTGTGTTTCAAAAACCATTGTAAATGTGTCGTTAGGATCCAGATATCTGTTAGCCCTAATGTTCAAAGATTTTATGTCATTTGTACGACTTACCCATACAAATTCTGCCTCTAAAAATGGACGAAATAAATAAGACTTTACGAGAAAAGAGCAATATGTTTTAGGACGGGTAGTATTGTGCGCCTTCGAGCCGAAATGATAATAGAACTATAATAAATACTAGCTGTCTCCCACATCTACTTCAAGTTTTATTACGTAAAATCGTCAGCTACCACTTTGTGTATTATGTATGCTTAAGGATAAATTGAAAGTGAATACACAAATGCAGCCCTTTCTGTGCCTGATGGGCCTATAAGTATGTTTTGTTATATCGATTTGTCAAAGGAATTTACGTAGACACCTGTGACTCAAAAACCATTGTAAATGTGTCGTTAGGATCTAAATGTCTGTTAGCCCTAATGTTCAAAGATTTTATGTCATTTGTACGACTTACCCATACAAATTCTGTATCTAAAAATGGAGGAAATAAATAAGATATTACGAGAAAAGAGCAATATGTTTTAGGACGGGTAGTATCGTGCGCCTTCGAGCCGAAATGATAAAAGGACTGTCTACTGTATCTACTAGCTGCCTCCCATACGTTAAGTTTTATTAAAATATTTATCTGTCGTTTTGTGTGTACGTGTCTCAGGGTGGATGGTAAGTGAATATACAAATTTAGCCCCTTTTGAGCCGAATGGGTCACTATCTTTCATACACCGATTTGTCAAAGGAATTTACCTAAACATATGTGTAAATACGTCGTTAGGGTCCAGACATCTGTCAGTTCTAATGTTTAAAAATGGGAGAAATAAATAAGTCTTTACGAGAAAAGAGAAATATGTTTTAGGACGGGTAGTATTGTGCGCCTTCAAGCCGAACTTATAATTATGAAAATATTTTTAATTTTGGATCCGTACATCTTAATTTTGAATATACAATTTCTAGAAACCTTTTTCACACATTGAATGAAGATATGGTAATTATTATTAGTAAAAAATAAATTCCATCTACAACAGCAGAGCTTGAAACCCTTCATTTTGTATACGGAGCAAACTTTTCTAGAATGATTTAGTAGCTTTAGCGTAAGGTAATTAATCATCCCTAGGTAATTAAAATGCGCAATATGTAGCAACTTCAGGTCCTCCCACCAACAACGTACGTACAGAATGTTTCGAATGAGATTAATTTTTTGAAAACATTTTTTTTTTCTCAGTACCTTATTAGTTACATTAGGTACAACAGTGTCATAAGCTAAATTAAGTGTTTGGAAACCCACAATACATGCACACGTTAAATATTACCTATGAGTACTTTAGATTACTAACAGAAAATATTGCAGCAGTGTTTTAGATAGTCATTTTAAATTTAGTGACATTTATTTCTGTATGTGCAATTTCACAAGAGCAATGCACCAATTCAACGCGAGTACATATCAGAATTTATTGTTTCTGATATAAGCTCGTACAGAAAAGCCACTTCAAGTCGGATTTCGAGACAGTCGTTCTCTAATAACGAACTTACAACTAAGTATTATTGTGCTCTGAAGAACTTTACGAAATTCGAAGCTTTTATTGTCCTGACTTTAACATTAGAGCACCTATGTCAACTTTTATTTATTAAATATAACTATCAAAAAAAACGAAAATCAATAACCACAAGGGTAAAAATGTTTTTACGACAAATGAAAATACTAGATTAATTTAACGACAAAAGAGTATGATTATGAAATAAATCTTTGGAAGGGGTAAAAGCTGCGACAAATTAATGGAAAGGAAAACACACAGATAAGGGTTTTATTAACGGACGAAGTAGATGTAAGCAGGACAAAACCTATCACAAAGAAAAACAAAAAAGAAGTTTATCTAAAGGCGCAATCGTAGCTGCAGCTTTAAGGGACGTCATTAAAGATAACCCTAGAAATTTACCAACCCACATTATACGTTTTTACTCAGTTTATGGATTTTGGAGATTGCCTAAAGAATCAGACGGACAAAACGAAAATTAATAAGTTTTATTTAAATAAATAATAAATAAAAATAAATTTTTGACAGAAGTGACGTCTGTAGGTATATCTATTTGTATGTTCCAATAAAATTAAATTGTGTTGAATAGTTTAAATAAACCCTAGAGAGCTGTATATTTTAGGACGGATAGTATTGTGCGCCTTCGAGCCGGACTCGTAATAGAACTATAATATATACTAGCTGTCTCCCATATCTACGTCAAGTTTTATTACGTAAAATCGTCAGCTACCACTTTGTGTATTATGTATGCTTAAGGATAAATTGAAAGTGAATACACAAATGCAGCCCTTTCTGTGCCTGATGGGCCTATAAGTATGTTTTGTTATATAGATTTGTCAAAGGAATTTACGTAGACACCTGTGACTCAAAAACCATTGTAAATGTGTCGTTAGGATCTAAATGTCTGTTAGCCCTAATGTTCAAAGATTTTATGTCATTTGTACGACTTACCCATACAAATTCTGTATCTAAAAATGGAGGAAATAAATAAGATATTACGAGAAAAGAGCAATATGTTTTAGGACGGGTAGTATTGTGCGCCTTCGAGCCGAAATGATAATAGAACTGTCTACTGTATCTACTAGCTGCCTCCCATACGTTAAGTTTTATTAAAATATTTATCTGTCGTTTTGTGTGTACGTGTCTCAGGGTGGATGGATTTTCCCATTCTGTTCAGCGTACACGCATACATTTAATGACAGAATTGTTTTATCTACAGATAAATTAATACATTGGATATTGGGCACGAACATTTTGGTAACTGACGTACCCACACATAAAAAAAGTTTGATTCGTCCTGAATTGTTTTGCTACACGCTCCAACGGCTTGACGCTAGAATCACCCACGCATTCAGCAGACTAAATCAAATACCATTATGGATTAATGAGTTCCGCCCTGGCACTTCAATTTTGTAACCACAATGCTCATTCAAATGATTACTTGTTATCAGGTTAACTATCAAAAATTTCATTTATGACACGATGATTAGAGCAGGTACATACAAATCTCAAATAATATAAATAATTTAATAAATATCACATGTTACTTTTTGCTAGCTATCGAATGGAATGCTGCTTATTTACCCCAAAATCGACCGGATAAAGGCCCATTATCCCCTCCTCATTTTTTACCTACCGTTCCCCTTCAAGATTTATATTTGACATATGGAAATTATTGTGAGATCCCGCAGCCCTTACAAATAAAATAAATTTGCTCCTTTACGTTCGTTTAAAGGCGCTAGGGTGTAAGCTATTGGGCCTAAATTTTCGTTACGCCCTTTACCACCACCAATTTTTAAATAAAAGAATAAATAACGAAGTATTGCGCAAAGTTTCAAGGAATTTATTTGTTTGTAACTTACATCAGGCTGGGAGTTAGCGGGTTGGTGGAGGGGAGACGACTGGCTAGCGGGGGTGGTTTTTTGTCGCAGTCGGGCCAGGGCAGTTCGGAGCCCCTCCGTTATAGTACTTTGGCCATCGCTCCTGAAACAAAACAAAAAAAAATTATTTTGACCTAAAACTTGACTCCGTTAAGGTCTGAAGCTCTGAAGGATAATAAAATTATTACTTATCCTTTTACTTCTTTGAATACTGTGTTTCGAATTAATTAATAAATTGTTTCGAAGTGGTTTTCCGCAAAGTCTCCTAAAGCTGCTTATACTTTTTGTAAGGCGCTAACCTGAATTATTAAGTCGATAACGCTGTTCGCTAAAACTGCGAACAAAAACAGACTTCTTTTTGTCCGCAGTGTAAAGCACCCCTATTTCCTAGGAAATGGCGGGACATCGCAACAATACATTTCTGCAACTTACCACATCAATTATTAATGACCCATTTGAATCGAACGTTTTCAAAGTTCTCGTCACGCATACATTCTTTTATAATAGGAGGTCAATGAAACTGGTAAAATGGAGCTATAAACAAACAAAAACTGTGACACACTGACCAATAATTAATAACTAATTTCTTTTAATTTATGTGTTTTTAAAAGGAAATATATGTCAGTTCCCCTTTTCGTACGCTGTGATAAAAGTTGATAATCAAAATATACATAAATTGTTTAAATAAACCTTTTCAAGAAAAGAGCGATATGTTTTAGGACGGGTAATAGTTTGCGCCTTCGAGCCGAACTCACAATAGAACTAACATATCTTCTAGCTGGTAACTACGTCAAGATCCTTAGCTATCAAAACAAAAAATGATAAAATTTGTCTTGCTCCAACAACCTTTTTTATAAAGTGTTAATTTAATATGTACGAGAGACAGGGTCAAAATAAAGTCAGAAAAAGTTTCTGACTCAGTTTGTCTTCATATTTCATTCCATTGTCAAGCATTAAAAATTTCATTTGTGAAATTGCGTTGTTTTTGTTATTCTTCATACAACGAAAATACTCAATAAAGAAAACAAATACTCGTTCCCTTGAGTTTACCCTGCATTAAGTGTTTATTCTTTGCTGACAAATAAAAGAAAAGGAAAAAACTTCTGTCTCAGGCATAAAATATTTTTATTTTTAAAAAATCTTCAACCAAGTTTTTGTCCCATTATTACACTATCTACCCCTGTACTTCTCCACCAATTATAAGACAAAATGAGTACTGCACTTGTACATTAATTAAGCACCTTTGTCGCAATCAAGGGGATTACAAGCTTAAGGTTATTTAGATTAGATTAACTTTTGGAGTGCTGTTGTAAAGTTTCCAAACAGCCCTTGCGCTCACTGAGTGGAAAAACCTTGTCGAAATTTTGACAGGGGGTAAAATAGTACCAAGCAATGTAAATGAATCGTAACAATTGTTAAATACCACAAATAGAGTAATTAAGTAGGTACGTACAGTTGATACAATAAAAATTTATCTTGAAAGAGAAAATAAGGTGTCACGTTCTCGTTTTGATTTTTACTGACTGGGGGAGAAATTTCAGGAGGAACAGGATTCGTGAGATATAAATTATCCCTGACGTGACACGATGTAACCCACCGTAACGATGCTAGACAGCTGAACGTATATAAACGCTTAAGTCTCAAGCGACCTTTACAATATTTAGCAAACCCTGCAGATACACAATACAACCTTATAAAGAGGGACGTTAACAATTTTATTAGTCTTTCTTTTTTATAGGTTGGCATATTATCTTTGTGATTGCACAATTGTCATAAAACAGTGGATCAATAGAAAACTTCGAGTAAAAGAATAATAAAAATAATAATCGTATCGTCAGAACAAAGACTACTTAAAATTGTCTTTTCTACTGGTAAACACCTTGTACAAATATTATAGGAATAAGTTCCCTAACGAATCTGAATTGCTAAGCGAATGGGAACCGTCTACGTCATTGTCGTAGCAATCGCATTCGACGTCTACGACACCGTTGCATCGTCTTTTCGAACACACGACACGCTCTCTCCGATAGATATTCAAATTAAACGCCAACGTTTGTTCCATTGCAAGTGGCATTTTCTCAAAGCCACGAATACATATTTCCACATGCCAACATTAATATTGTAATGCATCATATTATAAACGTTTACGAAAATGGGGCAATGTACTTAGGACGGATAGTACCGTGCGCCTTCGAGCCGAACTCACAGAAATATAGTGCGCATCTACTGCCCGTTTCGCTCACTTAGGTACAGTTGCAATTGCTGACCTATCCGGTAATACAGGACAATGGCAACCTTGTAAAATTTGAGCAACCTATAGATAATCCACGAAATGTTTGTTTAGAGCTTTAGGATATTGGTAGGTAAGCAAGATGAATATCAAAAAAGGAAAACTCGTTTTATTAAAACATCTGCTCGTAAACGCGTGAACCAAAACAACCACTCATCAGTCAATCTCCTAATATCTTAATCCTGATGGATTTTTTAATAACGAAGAAAGGCACAACATCAATCCATCTATTTTTCATTTTTTTTTTTTTCTACCTGAATCTGCATATTTATGAAACAGAGAAGCTTTTGTTTTTCAGGCTGGGCGTTTTATCAATTTCTACAAATAAAATATTTATGTAGAATCAATAAAATCACTCCAGATGCTGTAACAGCGTCACCCTTGTCTCTCATGTCAGACAGACACTCATTTTAGTCTACAGAACTAAACTACCCCTTACTTTTCAAATTCCCTAAACCATCAGCTTTAAAACATGTTTTTGCATTTTGCTTTACACGCATCTGTTGCAAAGTGTGTTAGGTTGTTTCCATGTAACAGATAATTTGTCAAAAAGTTGCGTCTGATAAAAAAGCAATTACGCAATCGTTATTAGATACATTGACGTGTTTAGCTTTCTATTAATCTTTTAATCGATAACTCAGAAAGATAAAATCATACTACATACAGTGACGTAGAAAATGTAATAAATAGATGACACCAAAGAAATTATTTTGAGAGAAAAGGGCAATGTGTTTAGAACGGGTAGTATTGTGCGCCCACGAGCCGGATTTTCTTTTGTTCAGAACAACTGACTAACGAGTAGAATATGCGAAAATATTATGAATTAGCAATAAACAAAAATACATATTTTCTAAAAACCTAGTTGTGCCCTTTAGAACGTTATATTCATATTACCTACTGTTAGAAACAATTTCCTTTATGGATTAAAAACATTATCCAATTACACATTTACCTAGTTTAACGTGTAAATTTTGTTGTCGGCCCCGTTATGCTAAACAACAACTGGAAGTAATTTCAACTTATTTTCTTTCTATTATACCGCATAGTCGCGTTTACTCGGGAAACGTCTTCATCTCCCTTTCGTATTCCGAATAATTTTCCTTCATTATTCTCCGAATTCGTTGGGCTTCCTCTCATTTTCCCACCTCCTTGCGAGAAATTGTTTCCCTCAGTAAACAATTTCTCGAGCTCTGGAACTACATAGAGACATTATGCCAACATTTATTGTTTCATACGTAACGGGGTTGAATATTTACATGCATTAGAAGTTACGTAGTTATGTTTATTTAATTTTAGGAACAAAAAACACCAAAATAATTCAGAATCTAACCGTTTTCTTTGCCTAGAAAATTATTTGATTTTGCTTCTTATTTCTTGTCAATAATTTACAATGAGGAGGGCATCCATAAAGTTGCTGAAACTCAAAGAACAACATCAAGTAGACGCTATTGATTTGACGCTCTCTTGTCGTTTTTTAATAAATTATAAGTAACCAAAAGAAGAGAAAACTTTTATCAAGTCATACAATTGAGGTTTTATCTCTGAGGTAGAGTAGGAGTTGCTCAAAATCCTTTGGTCACAAATTGACTATTTTTCTACACTGTATACATTTCCGTTTCTAAGCCATTTAAAAAGGAAAAAGCTGCTATCGTGTTGGAGATAAACCGTGCCATTTTATAAATCCTTTTTCCTTATACAGCACGACTACGGTATACACATATATACGTACATATATGTAAAAGGATCTCGAGTCCGATCGAACCGAACGTTCACAAAACACACCCTGTTTAGTATTCCGTTTGAAAAAGGCTACAAAATCCGACCATCCAGATACTACAATCCCTGTCCACATACTGGCCATTTGGGTTGGGGTTGACGCCTCTTTATGGAACAGTTATTTACACCAGAGATATTTCCACCTAATTTTCAACCCCACAACGTATCTACCCTTTTAATCACTAATTAAAAGGTAATGTAGACAGAAAAGAGTAAAGGTAATTTGTAATTTGGCTGAAATTTGAGCTTTAGAACAAACAAGGCTATTAAAATCATTAAGAGAGAAACACGGTTCACAATTAAATTTATGTTATAAGAAAAAGCAAGGCGAGAATTTGACCTGTAAGAAAGAGCATGTACAACAAGGATATACGCTCAAAGCCAAGACCAAGATGCTAGCTCTAAAGACCAAAAGCAAGGTCAAGAACCAGGCAAAGGCTAAGACCAAGGTTGTGCTCTAAAGGCCAAGAGCAATGATACGCTTTAAAAACCATGAACAGGGCTACGCGCGTGGATACGCTCCAAAGACCAAGAGCAAACCTAAGATGAAAGCTACGCTCTAAAGACCAAGAGCAAGGTCAAGAACCAGGCAAAGTCTAAGACCAAAGTTGTGCTCTAAAGGCCAAGAGCAATGATACGCTCTAAAACCATGAACAGGGCTACGCGCGTGGATACGCTCCAAAGACCAAGAGCAAACCTAAGATGAAAGCTACGCTCTAAAGACCAAGAGCAAGGTCAAGAACCAGGCAAAGTCTAAGACCAAAGTTGTGCTCTAAAGGCCAAGAGCAATGATACTCTCTAAAACCATGAACAGGGCAACGCGCGTGGATACGCTCCAAAGACCAAGAGCAAACCTAAGATGAAAGCTACGCTCTAAAGACCAAGAAGCAAGGTCAAGAACCAGGCAAAGGTCTAAGACCAAAGTTGTGCTCTAAAGGCCAAGAGCAATGATACGCTTTAAAAACCATGAACAGGGCTACGCGCGTGGATACGCTCCAAAGACCAAGAGCAAACCTAAGATGAAAGCTACGCTCTAAAGACCAAGAGCAAGGTCAAAAAACCAGGCAAAGTCTAAGACCAAAGTTGTGCTCTAAAGGCCAAGAGCAATGATACTCTCTAAAACCATGAACAGGGCAACGCGCGTGGATACGCTCCAAAGACCAAGAGCAAACCTAAGATGAAAGCTACGCTCTAAAGACCAAGAGCAAGGTCAAGAACCAGGCAAAGTCTAAGACCAAAGTTGTGCTCTAAAGGCCAAGAGCAATGATACTCTCTAAAACCATGAACAGGGCAACGCGCGTGGATACGCTCAAAGACCAAGAGCAAAGCCCTAAGATGATAGCTATGCTCTAAAGACCAAGAGCAAGGCTACTCCCTAAAAACCATGGGCAACTGTACACCCTAAAGACGAAAAGCAAGACTATTAGGCAGGCAAAAGCAAAGACCAAGGCTGTGCTTCAAAAACCAAGAGCAAGATTAAGACCAATGCTACACCCTACAGAGCAAGAGCAAGGCTTAGGTCAATACTTATACTCCAAAGATCAAGAACCAGGAAAAGGACAAGAGCAAGGCTATGCTCTAGAGACCAAGAGCCTCTAGAGCATAGCTTTGATATTGGTCTTGTTCTTGGACTTAATCTTAAGATCAAGGCTATGCTCTCAAGACCAATACTAAGACCGAAACCTGAAACAAGGCTAATACCAAGATCCTTGCACCAAGTCTCGACCTAAGCCTTAGTATTGATCTTATCGCTACACTTGGCCCTTTTCATGACATTTCTTATGGCCTTGCTCTTAGTGTTTAAAGCATAGCCCTTATCTTGCCCTTGCTCTTGGTCTTTTCATTGCCTTTGTGTTTAGAGCATAACTTTGATCTTGTCTTGGTCTTCGCCTTGCCCTTGTCCTTGGCCTTAGTCTCTACATAAATGCTACGTTCACAAAAGCATATTCTATTCTCGTTCATCACTAGTTTGGACTACAACAACACTGCCCAAATTCCCAGTCCTTTACGTTTGCCGTACCGATAATGTAGACTACATTATATTTGGAGTAGATTTAAAAATTTACACACATCTCGTTCCGGTTGAATACATGCATAGATAATGCCGGTCCCTGGGCTACGTTCACGTAATCTTCAGCATTTTGAGAAGCTGACAAAGCCGTTTCCTTCCGAACCGGAATAAGTTAA
Source organism: Agrilus mali (assembly GCA_029378335.1). Taxonomy (NCBI): domain Eukaryota; kingdom Metazoa; phylum Arthropoda; class Insecta; order Coleoptera; family Buprestidae; genus Agrilus; species Agrilus mali. The sequence goes on along the minus strand of CM055655.1, from coordinate 1,348,933 downwards.
TGTAACGCACATTTGTGACATTGTTCTCAGGCTAAAGGTGCGTTAAATTTTAATAAGTTTTCCAGAGAAGCTCAGCTTTTGAAAGCTTCTATAAAAAAAATCGGATCGCGTCCCATTTCTTTGCTACAAAATTTACATCATGAGCTATTTTCCCAACTGTTACAATTCAATAGAAAGGAATGTAAAATAATGTCGGCAATTTATAACGCATAACGCCGGTTGTTAATTAATTCGAGGCCTAATTAACATTGTTGGAATGCAATGTTCGTGATACGTACATCTTCAACTTTGTTGTTGTATAAAAATACGTAAAGATGGCCCACTTACTTCGCTTTGAAAGCACGAACTGAAAATGCATCGGGTTTTAGTGCTTCATTAGTGCTTTTTAGTGCTCGCACGGATACCGAATGCCTGTATACTTATTCACATCCAGATAGGAAGTAGTAAATTCCTGTTCGTTAACTCTTACTGTAATGCCGGATGTTTATGTGCAGGAGGAGGTATGCACGGCGTTTTTCATACAATTCCACCAGCAAAAGTTTTTAGACTTTAAAGCAAATCCATTGTAGCTTTCACTACAAAACATTCTGACTTCCGCATAGATTTACTAAACATACCTAACTGTAAAAGAGAAATTGTTGTCGGTAACTTTGGTTGAATGTTTCTTACTAACTCTTGCAGACAGTGGAGGCGAAGGAGTCCCGAATTTATTTTATCCGATTGAAAAACCTGTCAGTTAGAGATTCGCCGACACAATGCCAAAGGGCCTCCAATTCCTTTCAGCGTAAAACGTAAAAAGCTTTTTTGAAAGAATATTTAGATATAGGAAGTTTCGTTAAGAAAAAATGGATTGACAAGAAAGTTGCAAAAAATGTTATAGTAGACGGAAAAAAGTCGTATAAGCTGCTGAGACTGACAAAAAAAAAGGCAAAACGGATAATTGCTCGACTTATGTTTCCTCAGCCACCAGAACTCTGTGCTCAGGAGAATTTTACTTATTTTGGGAGTATACAGCGTTTTTTTTTTTTTTTCCTATAATAAAATAAACGAGGGTTAAATATATTTTTTATGAGAATAATTACTGTAGAACTGAAGCAGACTAGTCGCTTAGACGCCGCCCAATCGGTCGATCAAGTTAAGCAACGTTCTCTCGGTTAGTACTTGGATGGGTGACCGGTTGGTTAATTCACAGTTCAGTTCGACCGTGCTTCGGAGGACACGATCCTCTAGGGTGCCTAATAAACAACAAACAAAAGCACCCCACGAAGAGAGATGGGCACAAGATACTACCATGATTGTGGAGATTAAAGAAAATAATAACAATATGTAAGAAATATGAATTTACAAGAAAATTTCGTACCCTGATCTCAAGAAAACAATTGATTCTGTTCCATATTTCATCCAGAAATATTAACAGGTAAATAATATCATCAATTCCTTCTTTGAACATATTTATGGAATGTACTTTTGCTTGATAAATACACTGCTAAATTATCAAAAAAAAATTGACCGGAAAAATTAAAAACCCAACAAATAATTCTTCTTTAAGACCAAGAAAGACCATAGTATCATAACTAAGAAAACTTCAGAACAACTTTTTCCTATCCAATGAATAAAGAGATTGGATTCAAATCTAAGAAAACCACCCTAAGGGAAATATTTTATTAGCAATAAATTATTTTTTTTATCTGATAAACCGTTTCAACCCCTAAGGATATTATGTAGATACAGCTTCGTATCAGTAATAATTATCTTCGAAAATTGTTTTAGCTCTCCATGCTGGTATTTTGATTTATTTGGGAAAAAACTGCTACTGACAGAAATAAAATTATCAATTTCTTCTTTAAACAATTTAACATTATGAAAGGTACTTTTTTTGATAGAATTTAAACAATTAGATAATGAAATATTATCCACAACTAAATTATCCATAAAATAAAATTGACTAGAAAAATTAAAGCCCCAACAAATAATTCTTCGTTAAGTCCAAGAAAGACCATCGTATCATAACTAAGAAAACTTCAGAGCAATTATTTCCTATCCAATGAATAAAGAGATTGGATTCAAATCTAAGAAAACCACCCTAAGGGAAATATTTTATAAGCAATAAATAATTTTTTTATCTGATAAACCGTTTCAACCCCTAAGGATATTATGTAGATACAGCTTCTTATCAGTCATAATTATCTTCGAAAATTGTTTTAGCTCTCCATGCTGATATTTTGATTTATTTGGGAAAAAACTGCTACTGACATAGAAATAAAATTATCAATTTCTGCTTTAAACAATTTAACATTATGAAAAGTACTTTTTTTGATAGAATTTAAACAATTAGATAATGAAATGTTATCCACAACTAAATTATCCAAAAAATTAAATTGACTGGAAAAACTAAAGCCCCAACAAATAATTCTTCGTTAAGTCCAAGAAAGACCATCCTATCATAACTAAGAAAACTTCAGAGCAATTATTTCCTATCCAATGAATAAAGAGATTGGATTCAAATCTAAGAAAACCACCCTAAGGGAAATATTTTATAAGCAATAAATAATTTTTTTATCTGATAAACCGTTTCAACCCCTAAGGATATTATGTAGATACAGCTTCTTATCAGTCATAATTATCTTCGAAAATTGTTTTAGCTCTCCATGCTGATATTTTGATTTATTTGGGAAAAAACTGCTACTGACATAGAAATAAAATTATCAATTTCTGCTTTAAACAATTTAACATTATGAAAAGTACTTTTTTTGATAGAATTTAAACAATTAGATAATGAAATGTTATCCACAACTAAATTATCCAAAAAATAAAATTGACTAGGGAAAAAATTTAAAGCCCCAACAAATAATTCTTCGTTAAGTCCAAGAAAGACCATCCTATCATAACTAAGAAAACTTCAGAGCAATTATTTCCTATCCAATGAATAAAGAGATTGGATTCAAATCTAAGAAAACCACCCTAAGGGAAATATTTTATAAGCAATAAATAATTTTTTTATCTGATAAACCGTTTCAACCCCTAAGGATATTATGTAGATACAGCTTCTTATCAGTCATAATTATCTTCGAAAATTGTTTTAGCTCTCCATGCTGATATTTTGATTTATTTGGGAAAAAACTGCTACTGACATAGAAATAAAATTATCAATTTCTGCTTTAAACAATTTAACATTATGAAAAGGGACTTTTTTTGATAGAATTTAAACAATTAGATAATGAAATATTATCCACAACTAAATTATCCAAAAAATTAAATTGACTAGGAAAAACTTTAAAACCCCAACAAATAATTCTTCGTTAAGTCCAAGAAAGACCATCCTATCATAACTAAGAAAACTTCAGAGCAATTATTTCCTATCCAATGAATAAAGAGATTGGATTCAAATCTAAGAAAACCACCCTAAGGGAAATATTTTATAAGCAATAAATAATTTTTTTATCTGATAAACCGTTTCAACCCCTAAGGATATTATGTAGATACAGCTTCTTATCAGTCATAATTATCTTCGAAAATTGTTTTAGCTCTCCATGCTGATATTTTGATTTATTTGGGAAAAAACTGCTACTGACATAGAAATAAAATTATCAATTTCTGCTTTAAACAATTTAACATTATGAAAAGTACTTTTTTTGATAGAATTTAAACAATTAGATAATGAAATATTATCCACAACTAAATTATCCAAAAAATAAAATTGACTGGAAAAATTAAACCCCCAACAAATAATTCTTCGTTAAGTCCAAGAAAGACCATCCTATCATAACTAAGAAAACTTCAGAGCAATTATTTCCTATCCAATGAATAAAGAGATTGGATTCAAATCTAAGAAAACCACCCTAAGGGAAATATTTTATAAGCAATAAATAATTTTTTTATCTGATAAACCGTTTCAACCCCTAAGGATATTATGTAGATACAGCTTCTTATCAGTCATAATTATCTTCGAAAATTGTTTTAGCTCTCCATGCTGATATTTTGATTTATTTGGGAAAAAACTGCTACTGACATAGAAATAAAATTATCAATTTCTGCTTTAAACAATTTAACATTATGAAAAGTACTTTTTTTGATAGAATTTAAACAATTAGATAATGAAATGTTATCCACAACTAAATTATCCAAAAAATTAAATTGACTGGAAAAACTAAAGCCCCAACAAATAATTCTTCGTTAAGTCCAAGAAAGACCATCCTATCATAACTAAGAAAACTTCAGAGCAATTATTTCCTATCCAATGAATAAAGAGATTGGATTCAAATCTAAGAAAACCACCCTAAGGGAAATATTTTATAAGCAATAAATAATTTTTTTATCTGATAAACCGTTTCAACCCCTAAGGATATTAGGTAGATACAGCTTCTTATCAGTCATAATTATCTTCGAAAATTGTTTTAGCTCTCCATGCTGATATTTTGATTTATTTGGGAAAAAACTGCTACTGACAGAAATAAAATTATCAATTTCTTCTTTAAACAATTTAACATTATGAAAGGTACTTTTTTTGATAGAATTTAAACAATTAGATAATGAAATATTATCCACAACTAAATTATCCATAAAATAAAATTGACTAGAAAAATTAAAGCCCCAACAAATAATTCTTCGTTAAGTCCAAGAAAGACCATCGTATCATAACTAAGAAAACTTCAGAGCAATTATTTCCTATCCAATGAATAAAGAGATTGGATTCAAATCTAAGAAAACCACCCTAAGGGAAATATTTTATAAGCAATAAATAATTTTTTTATCTGATAAACCGTTTCAACCCCTAAGGATATTATGTAGATACAGCTTCTTATCAGTCATAATTATCTTCGAAAATTGTTTTAGCTCTCCATGCTGATATTTTGATTTATTTGGGAAAAAACTGCTACTGACAGAAATAAAATTATCAATTTCTTCTTTAAACAATTTAACATTATGAAAGGTACTTTTTTTGATAGAATTTAAACAATTAGATAATGAAATATTATCCACAACTAAATTATCCATAAAATAAAATTGACTAGAAAAATTAAAGCCCCAACAAATAATTCTTCGTTAAGTCCAAGAAAGACCATCGTATCATAACTAAGAAAACTTCAGAGCAATTATTTCCTATCCAATGAATAAAGAGATTGGATTCAAATCTAAGAAAACCACCCTAAGGGAAATATTTTATAAGCAATAAATAATTTTTTTATCTGATAAACCGTTTCAACCCCTAAGGATATTATGTAGATACAGCTTCTTATCAGTCATAATTATCTTCGAAAATTGTTTTAGCTCTCCATGCTGATATTTTGATTTATTTGGGAAAAAACTGCTACTGACATAGAAATAAAATTATCAATTTCTGCTTTAAACAATTTAACATTATGAAAAGTACTTTTTTTGATAGAATTTAAACAATTAGATAATGAAATGTTATCCACAACTAAATTATCCAAAAAATTAAATTGACTGGAAAAACTAAAGCCCCAACAAATAATTCTTCGTTAAGTCCAAGAAAGACCATCCTATCATAACTAAGAAAACTTCAGAGCAATTATTTCCTATCCAATGAATAAAGAGATTGGATTCAAATCTAAGAAAACCACCCTAAGGGAAATATTTTATAAGCAATAAATAATTTTTTTATCTGATAAACCGTTTCAACCCCTAAGGATATTATGTAGATACAGCTTCTTATCAGTCATAATTATCTTCGAAAATTGTTTTAGCTCTCCATGCTGATATTTTGATTTATTTGGGAAAAAACTGCTACTGACATAGAAATAAAATTATCAATTTCTGCTTTAAACAATTTAACATTATGAAAAGGTACTTTTTTTGATAGAATTTAAACAATTAGATAATGAAATGTTATCCACAACTAAATTATCCAAAAAATTAAATTGACTGGAAAAACTAAAGCCCCAACAAATAATTCTTCGTTAAGTCCAAGAAAGACCATCCTATCATAACTAAGAAAACTTCAGAGCAATTATTTCCTATCCAATGAATAAAGAGATTGGATTCAAATCTAAGAAAACCACCCTAAGGGAAATATTTTATAAGCAATAAATAATTTTTTTATCTGATAAACCGTTTCAACCCCTAAGGATATTATGTAGATACAGCTTCTTATCAGTCATAATTATCTTCGAAAATTGTTTTAGCTCTCCATGCTGATATTTTGATTTATTTGGGAAAAAACTGCTACTGACATAGAAATAAAATTATCAATTTCTGCTTTAAACAATTTAACATTATGAAAAGTACTTTTTTTGATAGAATTTAAACAATTAGATAATGAAATGTTATCCACAACTAAATTATCCAAAAAATTAAATTGACTGGAAAAACTAAAGCCCCAACAAATAATTCTTCGTTAAGTCCAAGAAAGACCATCCTATCATAACTAAGAAAACTTCAGAGCAATTATTTCCTATCCAATGAATAAAGAGATTGGATTCAAATCTAAGAAAACCACCCTAAGGGAAATATTTTATAAGCAATAAATAATTTTTTTATCTGATAAACCGTTTCAACCCCTAAGGATATTATGTAGATACAGCTTCTTATCAGTCATAATTATCTTCGAAAATTGTTTTAGCTCTCCATGCTGATATTTTGATTTATTTGGGAAAAAACTGCTACTGACATAGAAATAAAATTATCAATTTCTGCTTTAAACAATTTAACATTATGAAAAGTACTTTTTTTGATAGAATTTAAACAATTAGATAATGAAATGTTATCCACAACTAAATTATCCAAAAAATTAAATTGACTGGAAAAACTAAAGCCCCAACAAATAATTCTTCGTTAAGTCCAAGAAAGACCATCCTATCATAACTAAGAAAACTTCAGAGCAATTATTTCCTATCCAATGAATAAAGAGATTGGATTCAAATCTAAGAAAACCACCCTAAGGGAAATATTTTATAAGCAATAAATAATTTTTTTATCTGATAAACCGTTTCAACCCCTAAGGATATTATGTAGATACAGCTTCTTATCAGTCATAATTATCTTCGAAAATTGTTTTAGCTCTCCATGCTGATATTTTGATTTATTTGGGAAAAAACTGCTACTGACATAGAAATAAAATTATCAATTTCTGCTTTAAACAATTTAACATTATGAAAAGTACTTTTTTTGATAGAATTTAAACAATTAGATAATGAAATGTTATCCACAACTAAATTATCCAAAAAATTAAATTGACTGGAAAAACTAAAGCCCCAACAAATAATTCTTCGTTAAGTCCAAGAAAGACCATCCTATCATAACTAAGAAAACTTCAGAGCAATTATTTCCTATCCAATGAATAAAGAGATTGGATTCAAATCTAAGAAAACCACCCTAAGGGAAATATTTTATAAGCAATAAATAATTTTTTTATCTGATAAACCGTTTCAACCCCTAAGGATATTATGTAGATACAGCTTCTTATCAGTCATAATTATCTTCGAAAATTGTTTTAGCTCTCCATGCTGATATTTTGATTTATTTGGGAAAAAACTGCTACTGACATAGAAATAAAATTATCAATTTCTGCTTTAAACAATTTAACATTATGAAAGGTACTTTTTTTGATAGAATTTAAACAATTAGATAATGAAATGTTATCCACAACTAAATTATCCAAAAAATAAAATTGACTGGAAAAATTAGACCCCCAACAAATAATTCTTCGTTAAGTCCAAGAAAGACCATCCTATCATAACTAAGAAAACTTCAGAGCAATTTTTTCCTATCCAATGAATAAAGAGATTGGATTCAAATCTAAGAAAACCACCCTAAGGGAAATATTTTATAAGCAATAAATAATTTTTTTATCTGATAAACCGTTTCAACCCCTAAGGATATTATGTAGATACAGCTTCTTATCAGTCATAATTATCTTCGAAAATTGTTTTAGCTCTCCATGCTGATATTTTGATTTATTTGGGAAAAAACTGCTACTGACATAGAAATAAAATTATCAATTTCTGCTTTAAACAATTTAACATTATGAAAAGTACTTTTTTTGATAGAATTTAAACAATTAGATAATGAAATATTATCCACAACTAAATTATCCATAAAATAAAATTGACTGGAAAAACTAAAGCCCCAACAAATAATTCTTCTTTAAGACCAAGAAAGGCCATCGTATCATAACTATTAACTGAGATTGGATTCAAATCTAAGAAAACCACACACAAGGAAAATATCGCATTAGCAATAAATTATTTTTTCTAATCTAATAAACCGTTTCAATCCCCTTAGGATCTTATGTAGGTACAGCTTCGTATCAGTAATAATTATCTTCGAAAATTGTTTTAGCTTCCTATGATGGTATTTCGATTTCCTTTGGGGTGAAATTATGTCGCTCGAGTAGGGTTCTTCCCATGTGGCCTATCGACTCTTGATCTCATAGATTAACAATAAATTGCCTTTTCTGTAGGTACACAAAAAACTTTATCTCCCAAAAAATTACACTTGGCTACGTAGGGTCCTGTAGGATTGTACCAAAGTCAAAAGTCTTTACACTTCAGTACAAGAAGGTCCAAAAAAAACATAATTTGTTTCAAAAATTAATTTTCCTTTAAATGCTGTTTATTCAAACTTATTCTATCATCGATAAAAAACAACTAAGCCATTTATAGACAAATATCAACATATCACCCCTTGGGAAATAAAAGGCACAATAAACCAGTATGTTATTTCATTAGGGGATGTTAACAGACTTACCCCGCTTCGATAACAATAAACTTCTTATCATCGCGAAGTGCTGAGGACTTTTTTATTTCGAAAACCGTGTAGAACTTCGTCTTAAGGATTTTTTTAACCACAATCGTCCAGAAAAGAAAACATAAATTAAAAAAACATAAAATCCTGCAGGACTATTGCAGAATTTAATTCACTGGATTATTTTCGTCGGATAAACGGCGCGTAAAAAACGGAAGGACCAGGATAACTACCACTCATTTTTTTTTATTATCCAGTCTTTCGCCTTCGAAATGACGTTCTGGGAGAATGTCGCAACTGGTCCGCCAGCACTTTCCGCGAAACACTAAAGGAAGGGGTGGCGCATCCAAAGTCTTTATTTGCCCCCCTCTGGAACGGGAACGCATGCGTCGGGAACATAGCACAGGATAATACACGTGTGAAAGGAAATTTGTTGCAGGACGCGGATACCGCAATCGAAACTTATTTGACGTGCTACCACGGACAGATAAAAAGCATTTAAAGTAAAGGAATATGCAAACGTCCTGCCTACAAGATCGTTACATACAACTAAACAGGATAACTGATCTACGTCCAGAACTGCAAAGCAAAATTAAATATTTATCTGCAATTATCTGTAACTTTGAGTATAATATTCGCTTTTGGTTTAAGAATTTACATTTTAATTGTATTGGATCCATAGCCCCATAAAAAGGACCTCGAACTTTGTAAAAGTTCTATAATATCATTTTGTTTTTATATTTCGAAGAAGAACGGACATCTTAACTCGAATAATCGTTACGAACGATTAAAATGAATGAATCGAATCCTTTATGCTCCCCAGTTCACATCAGTTTGTCCTTTATAACAGCAAAAACTCCCTAAGGTTTCTAAACTAGGATGGTTCTCAAATTATTAGTACAAAATATATTAAAGGGAAGATTATTCCTTCTATATGTTGGAATGTCATCAGAACGGGTAGTACATAATTAAGCATGCGCACGAATCTAAAGCAAGCGCGCAAAGGATTTTGGTATAACCTAAAAGTTGACAGTTACTACAAACCTTTCCAAAAACATTGACTCGCTTGTCGTACCCTGTTTTAATTTGATACCAAACATAATACGAGTCCTAATAACTTGTGTTTTGTTTATTCAAACATGTCGTGGTTTTATATTATTTGGAATATTTATTAGTGAAGTAAAATGTTAAAAATCGCCCCAATCCGTTATTTTTTATTTTCTATAACTGGCAATTATTTTATTAGTAGAAAACAATTTATATATGACATTTTGATAAACAAAAGTACGTAGCTATAGGTATGGAATATAGTTTATTGTTTCTTAAATTTTTAATCGAAGACTTTTAAAAAATAGTGACCTCTTAGTCAAGCGAATTTGTTTTAATACACATTTCGTTAATTTAATTCTAATTCACAACAAATTGTAAATATTAGACAAGTAAAACAAAAGTAAATCGAAAATAACAATAGATTGAGTGTTCAGTTTAAACATTTAATAGTTCTAAAAAATGAATTTAGAATGTCATCAAGACGGGTAGTACATAGTTAAGCATGCGCACGAACCCAGAGCAAGCGCGCAAAGGATTTTGGTACAATCTAATAAATTGACAGTTCCAAAAACATTGACTCGCGTGTCGGACACTGTTCTGTAGGTGTTTTATTTTTTAAAGTATTAATAAACGTCTGCATTTCTTGAAGAACGATTACGTTACAACTAAATAATAAGGAAATTATTGCAATTATACTTAGTTAATTGGTTAATGGAAAACTATCTCAAACGTGACAACTTTTAATTAATGATGAACTGTGGCATTTGTTCTTTAACAAGCAAAACAGAAACATCCAAACGACCTTGTATCTTTTGCGACTCAGTTTTTGCAATAAAATTCTGTTTTTTTTTTAAGATTGTTCTTATTCAAATTAAATATTATGTAACCGTTCACCTATTAAACAAATTGGGTTGAAAATATAATATAAAGCGTCCAATATATTATTAATTTATTTCAATAACAAATTGTATTAATAAGTACTAATATACATACAGTATCTAACAAAAATTACATCACAAACTCGCTTTTATTTGACCCTTTCTTTTCTCTCTTTGCCTTACATCTTCCCCATAAATAATGTTACTAACTTCAATCCAATTAAAGTTAAATATCTTATTGTAGATAAACGCACCCATATTTCTGTGCATCTATAATCACGTCAATTATCCTTTCCGCATAGCCAGTTTCTGCCTGAAACTTATGCAGCTCTTTCGATGATTTTTCTAATTCCTCCTCGGTCATATTTTTATAATCGAATACATCGTCCTTTTTAGAAAGCATTATTTTCAACAACGACAACGCCATGTACAGTCCAAAGCCCATGAACATCTTCATGTGTTCGTCGAAAATGTCCCGAGGAAACGCTCGGCCAGGATCGCATCCAAGTTCCTTCAGGAACTCGGAGAAACTTTCGTAATATTCGTCAATTAAATTGTTAAAGTGTTTGTCTCTGAACTGTTTGTCTGTACACACGAAAAGAAAATAGAAGATGTCAGCAAATGGCGAACTCATCCTGGATAACTGCCAGTCCAAAAAAATTACTGATGTTGGCTTACTAGATAGTCCGAAATCCTGTTAGAATATTAAAAAAGAATCTCTTATGAACTGATGGTGGCCTTAATCTATAATTTATTTTTGTGCTATTGAAAGAACCATTATGTAAAAAACTTAATAATTCGCTTCAACTTCAACAAAACAGAGATAGATAATAATTATTGGAATTAATTAGGCTTGACGTGACAACATTTAATTGACGATGATATTCGTTCATTAAATACCATAACGAAAACATTCAAACGACCTTGCATCTTTTACGATTCTATTATGGCAATAAAAATCTGTTTATTTATCAAAAGTGATAGATAGGTACCCAATTTATGTATCATATTTTGTTGTGATTATTTATAAATCAAATCACCAACTCAAAACGACGTTTTTATCGTTGATGATACGTTTTAAATAAATCGGGCCAATAACACAAACCGATTATGTAATAATCCAACGTTTGCTGTCAAAATGCATTTGTTGATCTTTTTCATTATAGCAAATTGTTTGATCGTTTAAGAAGTGACCTTGTATCTCAATAGGTTGTGGTTAACCTTCTGGCAGCAATTTTTCAATGAACTATGTATTTAAATGTGTAATGGTACTTACTTATAGTCCAATTAACTAGGAAATTCGTTTACGTCATCGGTAGGGACAAAAATATTACGTAATTAATTAGTTAACTGACAGAATTTTGTGTCACAAAGAAAATTATTAACGTAGGTCGTAACTAACATCGTTTCCTGAATAGCAAACGTTTTAGTAATACAAGGGAGTATCTTCATATTTTATTAAGATTTAAAGGTAATTTAATTATTCAACCCTCCCAGTCAAACTTTTTTTTTATTTTTGTTGCCAGGAAAGTTGGGGTTGCTTTATAATTGAATAATTATAGATCGAGAGTAACATTTCTATTTTAGGTTATTTCAACCCTCCCAGTTAAACGTTTTTATTTTTATTGCCATGAAAGTTGGGGTTGTTTTTTTTTTTTTATTGAATAGTTATGGATCGAGAGTAACACCGCTATTTTAAATTATTCAACCCTCATTGTGTTGCCAGGAACGTTAGGATCTTTTTTACTGAGTGGTTAATTAATTAATTAATTTATCTGTTGTCTTCCCAGTCATATTAATTACTTAAGCAGCTTTTTTTGGATTTTTGGGTCTCCGGGAGGGATTAACGTGTCCTCAGAAGTTAAATTCTTCTTGTAACCAATTCGAGTACGTACTCGTCATTAAATAATAATTAAAAAAAGTACAAACTCATAGGATATACATATGTATTTAAGAATAGTTATTAAAAACAAGGTCTTGAAAACTGATGACTGTAAAAACTAATTATAGGTAAGTACCATGATCTACTCATTTCGATATAATTGCAAACACGTTGAATTCAGACGTAGGGTCAGGTGGGGTAATTGTAATTGTATACGATTTTGGAAGTTTGACTTTTAAAGCTCGATGTATCTTAAATGAAGATTAAATTTAGGCGACTATATGATTAATTTAGGTCCTTGTTTCGTTTTAAGTGAATTTCTGTTGTTAAATATGCAAATTCGGATTTTTTTTGCAAAAAAACTTAAGTTTACAATTGCCCCTTCACTTATTAACGCAGTCGAAAACTTAGTGGGGTAAATGTGAACAATCATCTTGTTTGTACTGGCTTTATTAAGGTTTTTAATGGGGCAAAAGTGAACAATTCGCTTTCAAACGTGATTTCCAATGAAAATTATATTTATAAAGCCGAGTTCACAATTACCCCAAAAATTATATATTACATAGAAATATTTTCACTGTTTAACATAAAATATTGCGACACTCTTCCTTTGCTGTTTAGAGCGTCGCTAAAACATCCAACCGTTAAGTTGGAACAATCAAGAATCCTGTTTCATCGAAATAAAGAGCCTGTTCACAATTACCCCACCTAACCCTATTTTGCAGTGGGAAACCCTATTATTTATTTATATGTAATGTGATTTTTTAAATTTTATTTAATGAACGAACGTACGTGAGCATTAATATACAGAATTAAAAAAAAATTATTATGTATCAATATTATCCATATATAGGACTGGAGGTCATTGTGTGGATAACGTAAACGCAATTTCTGAATAACTTTAGGTACTGCCTTATTATGATAACTTATTTAATATAATATACAGGGTTTTTCAAGTTGGTGGGCTATTAAAAGTATATGAATTAGTAGAAGGAATTCAATTCTGAAACTTGGGCTCATTTGGTTATTGTTTATGCCGCTTTTTTTAAAAATATTTTCAAGTTCGATTTACATCCGGTTATACCGGAAGTCGATACCAACTTTGTTATTTTAAATGGAATGTTATATTTTTTACACTGAATTCGAATAAAACGTGTAATTCAAAGGTAAGTTTGATAACCAACTTGTACACCTATGACGATCGGTTTCTCAGTTAATTTAATTTATAGAAAAAAAAATCGCTACCGCAACCCAAATTGTAAAAAATCATAACTTCCACAAAATACGACTTAGAGTGTTGAAATTTTTACTAGTAATAGCTGAATATTAGTGCTAACGCCTTGACAAAATTGAATTAAATAATTTATACAGGGCGTTCAAAATAAAATTCTAAAATTGAAAAACTTCAAACACGAATTACCTCGTTTTTTCAAATGGCACCTACTATTTTTTATTTTTTCAATCGATTCCTTTTTTTATCCTCTTTCGATCTATATGGATACTTCCTATTTTATGTAATAATTCAAAATTATTTCAAAATTTTCAAATAAAAAACGAAGTATCCATATTAATCGAAAGAGGATAAAAAAAGGAATCGATTGAAAAAATAAAAAATAGTAGGTGCCATTTAAAAAAACGAAGTAATTCGTGTTTGAAGTTTTTCAATTTTAGAATTTTATTTTGAACGCCCTGTATAAATTATTTACTTCAATTTTGTCAAGGCGTTAGCACTAATATTCAGCTATTACTAGTAAAAATTTCAACACTCTGAGTCGTATGTTGTGGAAGTTATGATTTTTTATAATTTGGGTTGCGATTACAATAGTTTTTTTCTATAAATTAAATTAACTCAGAAACCGATCGTCATAGGTGTACAAGTTGGTTATCAAACTTACCTTAGAATTACACGTTTTATTCGAATTCAGCGTTAAAAATATACCATTCCATTTAAAATAAGAAAGTTGGTATCGACTTCCGGTATAACCGGATGTAAATCGAACTTGAAAATATTTTTAATAGAAGCGGCATAAACAATAACCAAATGAGCCCAAGTTTCAGAATTGAATTCCTTCTACTAATTCATATACTTCTAATAGCCCATCAACTTGAAAAACCCTGTATACCATAGGTAAATATATACGTAGTATGATATCTAAAGTTTTTGAATACAAACATTACGCTGCAGTAAATACTTTTATTTGGATCGTTAGTATATGGTATATGTAGGTAAAGCAAATAGTTACGAAGTAAAGATGATCATTGAAATTTTATGTTGTCTCATTATTTATACAACGCAAAATGTTTCTGTGTCATCTTTAACGTAGCACTAATTACCTTTTAGCAATAATTCAAGTTAATTTGTTAGTGGAACGATTTGAGGTTAGTCATTAAAAAAGAAAAAATTAAAAGTACATCAAAACTTCTCAGAAATAAAATGTGATAAGTATAGATAACATTCATTGATCTTCATTTTTTTAAATTAATTTTTATGTTTCATATTTATTGATTAAGGCCACGCGCTCACAAATGGTAATATAATTATACATTTTATTTGTTTTGATGATAAAAAAATTGATGCTTCTGTGAAAACTTAAAAAAATATTTTTTACGTATAATTCTTTATAACTACGTTCTTAACTTTTTTTTAGTACCTAATATACACAGAAAACCAAACATTTTAAAAAAAATCCCAGAGTAAATTTAGGTTATGGTAGGGGTTAGGTTATGGTATGTCAATGTTCCTTCCCTATCCCTTCGACTGACGTTATTCAGAAAAACATTCTTTTTTTTTGTAATATGGTTAGGTGGGGGTAATTGTAAAGAGGCTCTTTATTTCGATGAAATAGGACTCTTGATTATTCCAACTAATAGGAATTATAGACACGGGGGGGGGGTTGACTTTTGACGGTTGGATGCTTTAGCGCATTAAATAGCAGAGGAAGAGTGTCGCAATATTTTATGTTAAACAGTGAAAATATTTCTATATAATATATAATTTTTGGGGTAATTGTGAACACGGCTTTATAAATATAATTATCATTGGAATTCACGTTTGAAAGCGAATTGTTCACTTTTGCCTAATTGAAAACCATTATAAATCCAGTACAAACAAGATGATTGTTCTTATTTACCCCTAAGTTTTCGACTGCGTTAATAAGTGAAGGGGTAATTGTAAACTTAAGTTTTTTGCAAAAAATCCGAATTTGCATATTTAACAACAGTAATTCACTTAAAACAAAACAAGGACCTAAATTAATCACATAGTCGCCTAAATTTAATCTTCATCTAAGACACTTCGATCTTCAAAAGTCAAACTTCCAAAATCAACAGCAATTACCCCACCTGACCCTATATACAAGCAAATATGGGGTTTATTGAGTTTAGCCTGTATTGTACAAACAAAAGCCTTTTCGAAATAAAGTCGTTTTGGAAAGGGTAGGGGTAAGGGAGGGAAACCCATACACAATATAACCCAACTCTTCACAGAAACTTAATTAAACGTCAATTTAATGAAAAAGTTGTCTTAGTTTATAGTATTTTTTAATTGATTTTAGCTTAAGCTGTAAAAACTCAAAAAGTCTAAACTATTGTTGTTTTTTCAAAAATCCGCTGTAAAATAAATGTTTTAAAATCTAATCATACCCATGAAGATTCATGTATTTTTTATCATTAAAAATCCAGGTGACCATAAAAGTCAATCACGATTTCTATCCCTTCTTTTCAATTTTGATTTTTTACTTGCCTCATTCTTGAACAAAAAATTATTTGTCCAGGAGTCTCCATGTCCTATTACAGAATACTTTCCTGGGGTCTCTTCGCACAATTCGTTTTTCAAAATATATTCGAGATTAGAACGAAAACTGTCGAATTTCCCCTTCAAGGGTTCTTCCAAAAGGTCGGAAACTGGCTTAGTAAGATTATCATAATAATCATCAGGCAATTTCGTAAGATCAAAACACTGCTCAGCCAAATTATCTGCTAATTCTCGAAATTTCTCGGGATCGCGTTCCCTGAGTGCGAAAGAAAGGGCGTGTAATTTCCCGTAAGATCTTATGACCAAATAAACATGATCGTAATCCAGCGGTTTCATCCTGTTTTCCATATAATATCCTATCGATTTCATATTTTTCATTATCAGAGTTTCGAAACCGTTTGATGGAATTGTTTTGTAACAAACAGCAAAAGGATTAAAAATTTCTTTTATATTGCAGTCCTTTTGGAGTTTCAAATATTCTTTAAAAATTGTGTTGTAGGCGTACATCTCCCTGATATAAAACTGGTGTATTGGAACTTTTTCCCGAAACACTCCTGACCTCGGTGCACATTTTACGATTAGGTCCAGGTTTTTTTTCCCATTCTGTTCCCCATTATCGTCTTCGATTATTACGTTCACTATTTCACCCAAATAATTGTCACCGAGTGTACTGCCTGGTTTGAACGATATGACAGGTCTCGTGATGCCCTTTTGCTCACTCAACTGCACCAGTTCACTCCTGACCTCTTCCCCTACAAGCCTTTCCCAGTTCTGCGACATTCTCGATTATTTTTAGCATTAATTTTAATCAAACAAACTGTACTTGTTTTATCTAATTGCTAGTGTGAACTAACAATCGGTTCCCGCTGTCGCTCTTTTAAATAACTTCTACATATGTACAGTGCCTGGTAAAAATATATATAAAAGTTTTGTAACTTTTGTGTTGTATTTTTATTTTAATAAGGAGTTACAAGAATTAACAGCTTCATCGATTAAGAATAAAATTTGTTTATCTTAATAGATAATCCATTAACGTACGAAGAGTCTGATATGATAACGTTCATGGGACACAGTAATTAAGGAAAAATGGTTGAAGATAAAAAAGTGGATAAATAATTATCATCAATAAATGGAAGAGGGTACAAGTTCAACCAGGTGTGCACTTCACAACACATAATCTTCGCAAATAATAACGACCAACAACTCTTTTAGTTTTTCTACGAATAAATAAAAATTGAAACTAGTAATAATGCCTGCGGCAGTGTAATGTTATCTCAAATTGTTAAATGGAAAGAGAGAGAGAACAGAACAGATGCTTATACAAAATATTTTTATTCCACTTAATGTGTACATGTACTGGAAACACTTTAAAAATTAATACGATTTATTTTAATATCAAATAAAAACAGTGTCCGAAAAGCGAGTCAATGTTTTTGGAAAGACTTATATATAACTGTCAACTTTTAAGTTGTACCAAAATCCTTTGCGCGCTTGCTCTGGGTTCGTGCGCATGCTTAACTATGTACTACCCGTCTTGATGACATTCTAAATTCGTTTTTCTAAAACTATTAAATGTTTGAACATTGGATTTATTGTTATTTTCGGTTTTCTTGAATCAGAATGAGATACTACACGAAACACTTTTATTTTACTTATCTAGTATTTACAAGTACCTACTTAGAACAGTGTTCGACAAAAGAGACAACGTTTTTGGAACTGTCAATTTGTTAGATTGTACCACAATCATTTGCGCGGTTGCTCTGGGTTCGTGCGCATGCTTAACTATGTACTACCCGTCTTGATGACATTCTAAATTCGTTTTTCTAAAACTATTAAATGTTTGAACATTCGATTTATTGTTATTTTCGGGTTTCCTGAATCAGAATGAGATACTACACGAAACACTTTTATTTTACATATATAGTATTTACAAGTACCTACTGAGAACAGTGTTCGACAGGAGAGTCAACGTCTTTGGAACTGTCAATTCATTAGATTGTACCAAAATCCTTTGCGCGGTTGCTCTGGGTTCGTGTGCATGCTTAACTATGTACTACCCGTCTGATGACATTCTAAATTCATTTTTCTAGAACTATTAAATGTTTGAACATTCGATTTATTGTTATTTTCGGTTTTCTTGAATCAGAATAAGATACTACACGAAACACTTTTATTTTACTTATCTAGTATTTACAAGTACCTACTGAGAACAGTGTTCGACAAAAGAGACAACGTTTTTGGAACTGTCAATTTGTTAGATTGTACCACAATCATTTGCGCGGTTGCTCTGGGTTTGTGCGCATGCTTAACTATGTACTACCCGTCTTGATGACATTCTAAATTATTTTTCTAACTATTAAATGTTTGAACATGGATTTATTGTTATTTTCGGTTTTCTTGAATCAGAATGAGATACTACACGAAACACTTTTATTTTACTTATCTAGTATTTACAAGTACCTACTGAGAACATGTTCGACAGGAGAGTCAACGTTTTTGGAACTGTCAATTTGTTAGATTGTACCACAATCATTTGCGCGGTTGCTCTGGGTTCGTGCGCATGCTTAACTATATCTACCTGTCTTGATGACATTCTAATTCATTTTTCTAGAACTATTAAATGTTTGAACATTCGATTTATTGTTATTTCGGTTTTCTTGAATCAGAATAAGATACTACACGAAACACTTTTATTTTACTTATCTAGTATTTACAAGTACCTACTGAGAACAGTGTTCGACAAAAGAGACAACGTTTTTGGAACTGTCAATTTGTTAGATTGTACCACAATCATTTGCGCGGTTGCTCTGGGTTTGTGCGCATGCTTAACTATGTACTACCCGTCTTGATGACATTCTAAATTCGTTTTTCTAAAACTATTAAATGTTTGAACATTCGATTTATTGTTATTTTCGGTTTTCTTGAATCAGAATGAGATACTACACGAAACACTTTTATTTTACTTATCTAGTATTTACAAGTACCTACTGAGAACAGTGTTCGACAGGAGAGTCAACGTTTTTGGAACTGTCAATTTGTTAGATTGTACCACAATCATTTGCGCGGTTGCTCTGGGTTCGTGCGCATGCTTAACTATATACTACCTGTCTTGATGACATTCTAAATTCATTTTTCTAGAACTATTAAATGTTTGAACATTCGATTTATTGTTATTTTCGGTTTTCTTGAATCAGAATAAGATACTACACGAAACACTTTTATTTTACTTATCTAGTATTTACAAGTACCTACTGAGAACAGTGTTCGACAAAAGAGACAACGTTTTTGGAACTGTCAATTTGTTAGATTGTACCACAATCATTTGCGCGGTTGCTCTGGGTTTGTGCGCATGCTTAACTATGTACTACCCGTCTTGATGACATTCTAAATTCGTTTTTCTAAAACTATTAAATGTTTGAACATTCGATTTATTGTTATTTTCGGTTTTCTTGAATCAGAATGAGATACTACACGAAACACTTTTATTTTACTTATCTAGTATTTACAAGTACCTACTGAGAACAGTGTTCGACAGGAGAGTCAACGTTTTTGGAACTGTCAATTTGTTAGATTGTACCACAATCATTTGCGCGGTTGCTCTGGGTTCGTGCGCATGCTTAACTATATACTACCTGTCTTGATGACATTCTAAATTCATTTTTCTAGAACTATTAAATGTTTGAACATTCGATTTATTGTTATTTTCGGTTTTCTTGAATCAGAATAAGATACTACACGAAACACTTTTATTTTACTTATCTAGTATTTACAAGTACCTACTGAGAACAGTGTTCGACAAAAGAGACAACGTTTTTGGAACTGTCAATTTGTTAGATTGTACCACAATCATTTGCGCGGTTGCTCTGGGTTTGTGCGCATGCTTAACTATGTACTACCCGTCTTGATGACATTCTAAATTCGTTTTTCTAAAACTATTAAATGTTTGAACATTCGATTTATTGTTATTTTCGGTTTTCTTGAATCAGAATGAGATACTACACGAAACACTTTTATTTTACTTATCTAGTATTTACAAGTACCTACTGAGAACAGTGTTCGACAGGAGAGTCAACGTTTTTGGAACTGTCAATTTGTTAGATTGTACCACAATCATTTGCGCGGTTGCTCTGGGTTCGTGCGCATGCTTAACTATATACTACCTGTCTTGATGACATTCTAAATTCATTTTTCTAGAACTATTAAATGTTTGAACATTCGATTTATTGTTATTTTCGGTTTTCTTGAATCAGAATAAGATACTACACGAAACACTTTTATTTTACTTATCTAGTATTTACAAGTACCTACTGAGAACAGTGTTCGACAAAAGAGACAACGTTTTTGGAACTGTCAATTTGTTAGATTGTACCACAATCATTTGCGCGGTTGCTCTGGGTTTGTGCGCATGCTTAACTATGTACTACCCGTCTTGATGACATTCTAAATTCGTTTTTCTAAAACTATTAAATGTTTGAACATTCGATTTATTGTTATTTTCGGTTTTCTTGAATCAGAATGAGATACTACACGAAACACTTTTATTTTACTTATCTAGTATTTACAAGTACCTACTGAGAACAGTGTTCGACAGGAGAGTCAACGTTTTTGGAACTGTCAATTTGTTAGATTGTACCACAATCATTTGCGCGGTTGCTCTGGGTTCGTGCGCATGCTTAACTATATACTACCTGTCTTGATGACATTCTAAATTCATTTTTCTAGAACTATTAAATGTTTGAACATTCGATTTATTGTTATTTTCGGTTTTCTTGAATCAGAATAAGATACTACACGAAACACTTTTATTTTACTTATCTAGTATTTACAAGTACCTACTGAGAACAGTGTTCGACAAAAGAGACAACGTTTTTGGAACTGTCAATTTGTTAGATTGTACCACAATCATTTGCGCGGTTGCTCTGGGTTGTGCGCATGCTTAACTATTACTACCCGTCTTGATGACATTCTAAATTCTTTTTCTAAAACTATTAAATGTTTGAACATTCGATTTATTGTTATTTTCGGTTTTCTTGAATCAGAATAAGATACTACACGAAACACTTTTATTTTACTTATCTAGTATTTACAAGTACCTCTGAGAACAGTGTTCGACAGGAGAGTCAACGTTTTTGGAACTGTCAATTTGTTAGATTGTACCACAATCATTTGCGCGGTTGCTCTGGGTTCGTGCGCATGCTTAACTATATACTACCTGTCTTGATGACATTCTAAATTCATTTTTCTAGAACTATTAAATGTTTGAACATTCGATTTATTGTTATTTTCGGTTTTCTTGAATCAGAATAAGATACTACACGAAACACTTTTATTTTACTTATCTAGTATTTACAAGTACCTACTGAGAACAGTGTTCGACAGGAGAGTCAACGTTTTTGGAACTGTCAATTCATTAGATTGTACCAAAATCCTTTGCGCGGTTGCTCTGGGTTCGTGTGCATGCTTAACTATGTACTACCCGTCTTGATGACATTCTAAATTCGTTTTTCTAAAACTATTAAATGTTTGAACATGGGATTTATTGTTATTTTCGGTTTTCTTGAATCAGAATGAGATACTACACGAAACACTTTTATTTTACTTATCTAGTATTTACAAGTACCTACTGAGAACAGTGTTCGACAGGCGAGTCAACGTTTTTGGAACTGTCAATTTGTTAGATTGTACCACAATCATTTGCGCGGTTGCTCTGGGTTCGTGCGCATGCTTAACTATGTACTACCCGTCTTGATGACATTCTAAATTAATTTTTCTAGAACTATTAAATGTTTGAACATTGGATTTATTGTTATTTTCGGTTTTCTTGAATCAGAATGAGATACTACACGAAACACTTTTATTTTACTTATCTAGTATTTACAAGTACCTACTTAGAACAGTGTTCGACAAAAGAGACAACGTTTTTGGAACTGTCAATTTGTTAGATTGTACCACAATCATTTGCGCGGTTGCTCTGGGTTCGTGCGCATGCTTAACTATGTACTACCCGTCTTGATGACATTCTAAATTCGTTTTTCTAAAACTATTAAATGTTTGAACATTCGATTTATTGTTATTTTCGGGTTTCCTGAATCAGAATGAGATACTACACGAAACACTTTTATTTTACATATATAGTATTTACAAGTACCTACTGAGAACAGTGTTCGACAGGAGAGTCAACGTCTTTGGAACTGTCAACTTTTAAATTGTACCAAAATCCTTTGCGCGGTTGCCCTGGGTTCGTGCGCATGCTTAACTATGTACTACCCGTCTTGATGACATTCTAAATTCATTTTTCTCAAATAACTGTGTGAACACACGAGCTTTGTAGACATTTATTGTCATTCCGGATTTCCTTGACATACACAAAATATTTTTAATTTGCATAATATATTCGTTTACCTGGAATAATATGTTGTGGATTTGAATATAATTAAGAAGGTTTTTCCCTTTTGTAACCCATTTTCTGATAACATAATTAGAGTATCTTGTAAATAACACGTGGTGATTGAACAATATACAGTTTTATTAAAAATAATAATTTCAATTTAATAACAATATGAAAATAAATCGACTTACTTAATATCTAAACATATTTGCTTAACACAAAATCAGCAAATAATTGTTCAAGTGTTAATTATTTATTTATTTATTAGGTACAATTCGAAATATTTTTTTAACGTACCTACTAAAAATTACCTATTTGCACTGCCCCAAAACTGTCACAATAGGTGCCTACCATACGAGACATACAGTGCAGGCACGTATGTGAATGTAATACTGATCTACAGTACTTCCTACAAGAATAACATCTAAACACGAAGAGGACACCAAAAGACAATTTTTTCTACTGTAAATAAACACAACCATATCGTTGGGCGTCAGTGATAATGTCAACAACCCTTTTGTTATGGTCAGAAGCCGATTTGATATCCGGAGGTTCCCTCATGACTTTTTCAAGTTCTTCGTCGTTCATATTTTTAAAATCAGGTATCTCATCTTTCTCAGCTAACAACACCTTCAATATCGACACCGCCATGTAAATTCCGTAACCCATGAACCTTTTCATATGTTCGTCGAAAATGTCCCGAGGAAATATCTGATCAGGATCGCACCCCAATTTCCACAGGAAACTGGAGAAACTTTTATAATACTCGTCCATTAAATTGTTAAAGTGATCGTCTCGGAAATCTTTGTCGGTACAGACGAAAAGGAAGTAGAAGAGGTCTGCAAATGGTGAACTCATTCTGCATAACTGCCAGTCCAAGAAAATTAATGATGTTGGTTTCTTAGATGTCCCGAAATCCTGAGTCAATATTATGCAGTTTTAGAAAAAAAAATCGAACTGTTGTTATTGGAATTACGGTTCATTTGACACTTGCCTACAATTTTTGTTTTGTTTGATAATTATTTTGTTTATTAATTAGTGCGAAACAATATCGCTTTGAGAAATAAATTTTGTAAAGAGCATTGTTCTTCAATTGTTTAAATAATAATAAATGGCATGGAAAACTTCTAGGTAGATATTTACTTCTATGTAAATTTGTTTTAATATTTTTTCATTATAAAGTATTTTTTAGTTTACTATTTTGGTAAGTATTGTAATACAGTTTTTCGATTCGAAACTTTTTTACTTTTTACTTATTTATTTTACTATTTTTTTTTTTTTAATTTTGAATATTCTATTTTTATTTCAAAATAAATGTTTTAATTTAATGCATTTCTATTTTGATACATTATGTTTCAAAAATTTTTTTAGTAGGTATTACTTTAATTTTAATATATTTCTTAATTTAACAAATGTCTTAAATATAATTTTGTATAATTTTAATATTTTCTTTATTATATTTTTATTTAAAAACTTTTGTATTTGTTTTTTATAACTATAATTTAATTTTTTATTTTTAGTTCAATAGTTGATTTTAATGTATAATAATTTTTTTAGATTTAGAAACTTTTCCATTTCTATTTAAATATTTTTTACATTATAAGCATTTTGTTTTTGCAAATGACTTGCTTATAACTACTTATCATAAATCAACATGTTTCTCATCAAAACAATCTCTTTTCAAAACATTATATCACTTGTAGATACTTTTTCAGTTAAGTAAAATCGTAATGATAAAAATGTCGGTAATATTTAATTCAAAAAATTCCTTTTCTGATAGTAATCCATTGATTTTACGATAGGTAACTAAAGAGCAAGTCAGTCTTTTTTTTTTTTAATTTATTATTTATTATTATTTATTGCTATTAGATACTTGCCTCTTTTTTAAACAAGAAGTTGTTGGTCCAACAATCCCCATGTCCTATCACAGCATATTTTCCTGGAGTCTCCTCGCACAGCTCGTCCTTCATAATTTCCAATAACCTCGAACGATAATCATCAAATTTTTCCTTTAATGGTCCTTCAACTAAATCCGAAGCTTGTTTGGTTGCTTGCATATAATAATCGTCAGGAAAATCAATCATACTCAAGAGATCCGTATTTACGTTATTTGCAATTTTTCGAAACTTTTCTGGTTCGTGTTCCCTCAGTGCGAAAGAAAGGGCGTGTAATTTCCCGTAGGATCTTATGACCAAATAAACATGATCGTAATCCAACGGTTTCATCCTGTTTTCCATATAATATCCTATCGATTTCATATTTTTCATTATCAGAGTTTCGAAACCGTCTGTTGGAATTGTTTTATAACAAACAGCAAAAGGATTAAAAATTTCTTTTATATTGCAGTCCTTTTGGAGTTTCAAATATTCTTTAAAAATTGTATCGTAGGCGTACATCTCCCTGATATACAACTCATGCATGGGCACTTTGGCCCTAAACGCTCCCGTCCTTGGGGCACATTTAACAATTAGATTCAGATGCCTTTTTCCATTTTCCTTGTCGTTTTCACCCTGAACTATTACGTTCACTATTTCACCTAAATAATTATCACCGAGTGCACTGCCATGAGTGAAGGATATCACAGGTTTGGTGATGCCTTTTTGGTCACTCAATTGCACCAATTCGCTCCTGATCTCGTCCACTATAAGATTTTCCAAGTTTTCCAACATCGTTTCAAGTTCAACACCACGATGAACATGTAAATCGCAAATAAAATAAAACGAACTGTTTGGCCACTTGTTCACGTCTAAACTAATCACTGGTCGCAGCGGCGTTTTAAATACTTCGCCAATTTAACAAATAAATAAATAAATGTAGGTACAGTCTGTGCGAGAAAATGCAATCCGTACCAAAACAATTGTAAGAAAATTATGAGGATTTTATTGCACTTTGGGGAACACTATTATTTTAAACTCAAATGTTACCTGAAAGGTCAAATCCTAATCCTCCTAATTGTGTCACACAAATAATGATTAATTCAATCAGTTAAAAAAGTAACCAAACTTTTTTATTTGGATATAATATGACATTATTTTGTGCAATATTCGGTATTAATTTTATTTTAGCAATGGCAAAATTTTGCCAGAGAATTCTTTGTTCTAAGTTTACACATACATAATTAAACGTTATCATAAACAAACTAACTATAACAATAGTTAACAAAATAAGCGCTTACGTAAGTACTTTTTTGAAAAATATTCATTTATCAGAAGTTACAATAACCTAGAAATTTAGATAAAATATGTTAATTATTTGTATTTTACGAATCCGTTTTGACGATTATTATCATCAATCGTTGCTCCACTAAAAATACAATAAAAAGCAATACCTACATCCTTGTACTATTCTATTTGCAAAAATATTATAATAATAAAAAAGTAATATATTGTAGGTATTTTGAACCATACTGTAACATGAAATGCAAAAGTAAGATCTTTTTAAATTTACAACAGTTCACAAAATTCTGATAACCCAAAAGCGTGTACGTGTGATAACATCGAAATAGCAAGATCACCAAAAAGAATTATGAAAGAGAATTAAAATAAAATAGTTAATATCTTCACGTAGTATGTAGATATTCGTAATAACAGATTTCTTTATTGTAGCCAATTATAAACTAAAACGAATTAAATTTAATCCTAATTAAAAAGATATATACGAAAATTAAAATTATATTTAAAAAAGTTGTCGACTTCAGGAGTTCGATAGACAATGGAATGGTTAAAGGTGTTGTTCTCTTCTCCCCTGGATGCCTAACAGCAACAATTTAGAGGGAGGCACCCTATGAAAGGCTGTGTAAGAAGAAACTATGGGGCGACTATGAAAACTAACCCACACAGAAAACTCAAAACTTCTACGATACATATAGGAGTGACAAAGGGTAATTTAAAAACCGTATCAAATTAAAATAGTCTACGACAAACGAGTAAATGTTTTTGGAATGATTTATAGTAACTGTCAACTTTTAAGTAGTATGTACCAAAATCCTTTGCGCGGCTGCTTTAGATTTGTGCGCATGCTTAATTGTGTACTACCCGTCCTGATGACATTCTAACTACAGACATTTATTGTCAATCTGGATTTTCTTGACTTACACCAAATATTTTTAATTTCATAATATATTCCTTTACCTGGAACAGTTTGTTGTGGATTTGAATTAAATTAAGAAAGTTTTGTTTTTTATAACCCAATTTCAGATAATTATTTGTATTTAAATAAAAAATTGGGTACAAGTACGTTAAATAGTAGTTGTTACCCCAATTTATGGTAACAAAATAACCCTTGTGCGAAGATCACAAGTAACACAATTTAAGAGGCATCTACGCCATTAAATGGGCGACTATGAAGGAAAAGGGAAAACCAGCCCACACAGCAAACTTAAAACTTGTACAATACAATTAGGGATGACAAAGGGTAATTTAAAAACCGTATCAAATTAAAATAGTCTACGACAAACGAGTAAATGTTTTTGGAATGATTTATAGTAACTGTCAACTTTTAAGTAGTATGTACCAAAATCCTTTGCGCGGCTGCTTTAGATTTGTGCGCATGCTTAATTGTGTACTACCCGTCCTGATGACATTCTAACTACAGACATTTATTGTCATTCTGGATTTTCTTGACTTACACCAAATATTTTTAATTTACATAATATATTCTTTTACCTGGAACTTTTTGTTGTGGATTTGAATTAAATTAAGAAAGTTTTGTTTTTTATAACCCAATTTCAGATAATTATTTGTATTTAAATAAAAAATTGGGTACAAGTACGTTAAATAGTAGTTGTTACCCCAATTTATGGTAACATAATAACCCTTGTGTGAAGATCACATGTAACACGTTAAGCAAAAACAATTTAAGAGGCATCTACCCCATTAAATGTTATGTAAGAGGAAACTATGGGGCGACTATGAAGAAAACGGGAAAACCAGCCCACACAGCAAACTTAAAACTTGTACAATACAATTAGGGATGACAAAGGGTAATTTAAAAACCGTTTGATGTTGCTTTAGACCACCAAGCGATTACGACACCTTAAGAGGTTTTTCTAAATCTAAATGCCCAAAAACAAAATCTGTGTAACGTAACAATTTTTTATGCTCTTTACTGTACACATTTATTCAATTGACTGACCTTGCTCACGTAATAATAGTCTACGACTCATCTGAACATTATATTTTGTAACTGTTTAACAACAACAATCTGGCATCATATAAATTACTATAATAAACTCCTCCTCTCTCTTTATCATTTGCACACACATATTCAATTTTTTAAATAAAATATTGCGACTATTTTACTATAGGTAATTGAGTTTCTTGGTTTTAGTTGTTTTGGTTGTTTGCCAAACTTAAGGTATTTACGGAAATTAGGAATTTAATTTATTTTCAGTAGGTACCTAGGTACTACAACGGGTCATAAAGGGCACGTGTCCGCCTTCAAGAATGAACGCTACAAAGGTGCAGAAGATTTTTGACCAAAAAAACCACCACTTGGCTTGTATTAAATTCGGCGCCAAAAGTATTATTGTGTTTACAAAAAGATCGTATACGTAATTTTCTGTCTCAAAGATAACTACCTATCAGACGTTTTGTTCCCATTGTGCTACAAAGGCTGTAATTCATCATAATTATAAAGGACCTAACGATTATTTAATTAACAGCTATCTACTGGATAGGTACCTACTTTATTGTTTACTCTAAGTCAGTATGTAGATAGGTATAAACCCGAAAAAAACATTACGCAGCAGATGAACCACAACAAAAGTGTTACTTACACAAGAAAAAAAAAAATGTTATTAGGTACATATGTAGGTACACCTAATGTTTCAATTCAAATACTACCTACATACATAGATAGTAATAATAAACCAAATAAAGCACTATAATAAAGTGCCTAAAAATAACGTGTTCGAAATAGCCGCAAATATTTGTTGGCGCCGTTGCGCATGGTCGCCATAATCGATCCCGGTGTCCCGTCGGTCGGTCGGTCTGTCGGAAACTCCTACAGGAGCAGCACCAGAAAACAAATGTCAACTGAAATGCATAACCGTAACAGTGACTCACAAAATGACTCCGGTTTTTAATAACATCACTTTAAACGTGGTAAGAGAATAATAGTTATTGTTGTATAAGGCACAGTATGACCTTTTGCCGCTTTATATGTCGTTCATTATCAACTGCACACTGCATGCTTAACACCATACAAAACGAAGCTTTTTAACGCAAGTTTCATGGTGTTGTTCCAGGCGTCACACGTACATACAATATGTTTACAACCAGAATTGGCGTCGTATCATGCATGCAACCCCAGAAATGTTTTAGGGCAACTTTTAGGTATAAAAGTTTCGATTAAAATTAGTCAGATCAATGTTCTAAGTTTATAAGTAAGTAGGTACCAACACAGACACTTGGTTAAAAATGAAAATATATACGTATGTTGGTACTTTTTCAATGCCATTCAATCGATCAACATCTAGACGAAAAAAAATTAAAAATAAGTTCCTCAATTGCATGTAATCTATTGTCTGATAAAATTATCAAAAACAATTTAATTTGAGTGTCTAACATAAAAAAAATCCTTGACCATGTCACATATGTCGAGGAAGAAACGTCGACGACTACCCCAATATGTCACTGAACTCTTACCTACTCATTTTTTTTTTTTTTTATATCACGGTATATATACGATTATTATTAGTTGCTTCAATTTGATTACAAATTTTTAGTCAAAAAAGAAGTAGCTGTTTTTATTTTGCCATACGTATGTACAATGGGCTTTAATAATTATATTATGGTATAAGAAGAATGATTGTAATTTAGCTGAATCTATCTGAAAATGTAGGGCATGGATATTTCTTAATACAAGCAGATTTAAAGTGGATCCAAAATAGAACCTGCTAATTTTGTAAGCCACTCGTTTAGATATACCTAAATTAGAAACTGACTTGAAACAGTCTGAAATGGATCACATTATTTCGTAGGTACTTCTAATAAATCACAATTTTTGTGAGCATTCTTTAATCAGATTAATCAGGAACAATTAAAATTTTTTTATAGGAAACTAGCAAGAACTAAACCCTCCATAAGACAATTTTTCTTCTCTAAATATATATATTATACCATACTACATCAATTACAATTCCTACTAAACTATTTTAAAATTAATAAATCAAATTCTTAGTTTATTTTATTGAGTATAAATGTTCCTTTAATCCATGTCCTACAGCTCCACCAATTTAGCCCACATACATACATTAAAAGTTCGATAAAGTTATAAACACCCTAATAATTTTCAATTTCTGCATTTTTTAATTAATCATAATTTCTACTAAACTATTTTAAATTAATAAATTAAATTCTTAGTTTCTTTTATTGAATTTAAATGTTCCTTTGATCTGTGCTTTAAGACTCCCTCAATTTAGCCCACATTTACATATAAAAAAGCCCAATAAATTCAAAAACTCCCCAGCAATTTTAAGTTTGTTTTACTTAGATATTTTAGATTCTTGATTTATTTTGTTAAATTTAGATGTTCCTTTAATCCATGTTCTACAGCTCCACCAATTTAGCCTTCATACATTACTCTTACAATTTTCAATTTCTGTCTTGTTCAGTTAATCACAATTCTTACTGAACAGTTTTTGATTAAGAGAGTAAATTTTTGATTTAAATGTTCCTTTAATCTATGTCTTAAGACTCCAACAATTTGGCCTACATATACTTATAAGAAGCCCAATAAATTTCTGCTAAAATATTTCACATCTAGATGAGTATTTTATTTGTTTTACCGAGTATAAAGAATGGAGGGTAGTAGAGGTCTAGAAAAATATCATCAAATCCCATTTGAGCTGTTATTGAAAATTTCACGTCAATTTTTTAATATAGTATTTAATTTTTATTTTAATATAGGGTAAATTTAACGTAGGAGTGTTTGTGATCCCCTTACATCTTATCAAATCTCACTTGGGAGTCAAAGATGGGTCAGAATTAAAACAAAATTGATGACAATAATTCCCTATCGATTTCCCAATACCAAAACATCGAATTTTCTAACTGAAAGTAAAAGTAGGGATGCAAAATTGAATACTACGTCTCTAATTTGTATGCAAGTGTAAATAACGTTTGCGCAATTACCAATATAATGTGTATACATAAATATTTACTTTTACTTATAACAGAGCGATTCCGAGAGTTTTATCAGCTAGTCACCGACCATCTTATCAGTTTCAAACTGACAATGTTTACAATACGTTGAGACGCCAATTTCTGAAACCTCAGTGTTTTTTCCGTTTGCACTCAAACGCACAAAAAACAATGCACTACTTAATTTTTAACTGTAACTGCATGTAAATAAGTTTTCATGTGTGATACCAAAAAAAAAACAATATTTCTTAAGCTACAATAAGGGGTGAGTATTAGTCTTAGCATCAATTGTTTATTGAAAATAAAAATATAAGTAAATAAGTATATTACGAATATTTTTCTAAATTTATTATTAATGTTTGTATTTTGTTTTTAATCTAAATTCTTATCATTATCAGTAAACATCGTAAAAGTGCAAAACGTATATTTTTTCATTGTTATAAATTTTAATAAATAAACAGAGTACCTACTTGAAGAAAGTTTTCTCAGTCGGTAAAAACAAAAATAATATATTTCTTTATGTCTTCACTCAATTGTCAACCTACAATTTAAAAAGCCAGCAATCTTGTCTTGAAAATATCATCACGTCGTATAATAAACATCAACAAACATATTTTAAATAGTTATAAATAATAATTATTTCTTATTATGTACCTACGTAGATACTCAGAAGTACCGTGCAATATTTTAGTGCCAACTAACAATTTATTACCAAAATTTTTATTTACCTATCTAATTAACTAATAAAAAAAATTAAGTGACGACTTATAAAAAGCATTTCCCCGTTGTGTAATTATTTATTTTTTAATTAACGTCATATGTTGCCAATCCATTCAATTTTATTCATCATATGCTGTATTAATGGGTGGGGTAGACGATACGTATAAAAATAAATTAAAATAAAATTATATTCTATTAGAATATTATACCTACCTACCTAATATACATTAATTAAGTATTAATTAACTAAACAAAATCAACTTTAATTTAATTGTTATCAGTTTGCACCACGAAGGTTTTGTGCCTAATTACTTCCTACATATCGAAAACGAAGGACTCATTTATTTATTAAAAGTCATGTCCTTTTAATTTATTTTTTTAATTTTATCACTCAATTCAACTGCGTAAATCATCAATCACACCTTTGTTAGTTACGTAAGTTCATCGACTTTTTAACGATTATTATCAACAATAATGACAGGCAAAACTTTGCCTTTATGTTATTATCGTACGTAAAACCTTTCAGTTATCTTATAACATAAATTAATTTAACTCTTTATCAAGGACTCTAATAATACAAATAATAATAATCACAACTGTAAAAAGGATAACAGACAATATACTGTTGTTTTATAGAAAAGTTATTGGTGGTTTACATCGAGCAACGTTTCTTGACGAATGTCGTCGCCTTCATGAAGAATTCAAGACGATAAAAATACACAAAACAATCAATCGTCACCACCACCGCCATGGGTAGCACATCGTCCAAGTTCAAGAAATATTTGCAGCACGGAGACGAGTTTGCTGCCATGCAAATTTACCAGAGTTCTCCAGAGCTGCGCAAGAACTTGGACCCGAATCTGAGCTACGGGGAGAACCACAACCACAATACTGCCCTTCATTACGCTGCCAAACATGGTACGTTTACGTTTTCTATTTATATTACTGTTAGTCGAAAAATCTCTTACTGAAACTTAACTTATTTTATGACTCCTCAGACTTTAATACTGTCCCTAAAAATTATTTTCCTGTGTCATATGTTGTGCATCAGTCTGTTGATTATATGACTCCTCAAACGTCAATATTGACCCTAAAAGTTCTCCTCTTGTATTTTATATTATGTAAGGGTATGTGCGTGTCGATTTTACGACTCCTTATTGACTTTAACGATTAAAAATTGTTCCAGGGATGAAGCATTTGCTGAGGACATTCCTGAACGACTTGGGCGGGAATCCGAACAAGAAAAACGGCCTGAATGAGACTGTTTTGCACTGTGCTTGCCAACTTAACCAGACGAAGAGTTTTAGTGCCCAAGAACGACGAGCAGCCTGTGTTCAACTCTTACTTTATTGGAAGGGTGTGCCCCTTAAGGAAGGCGGAAGGGAAAAAGTGGATTTGTCGGCCCAAGATAAGGTAAAGACACTCGATAAATTCAGTAGGATTTTTTTTTCTTCATCCCATAAATCACAATCAGGAATGCCACTAAAAGAATTTCGTACGAATAAGAAATGATGAAAGTGGAAGTTATTTTAACACCCTCATAAAATTTATTTTCGTTTTATAACCAGGAAGGTAACACAACCCTCCACTGGGCAGCCTTCAACGGCCTTAAGAAATGTGTGGAGCTGCTCCTGGCCCACGGGGCACCCCTATTCATCGAAAATAACGACAAAATGACGCCCTGTGACCTGGCAATGAAAGGATCCCACCACGATATTGCACGACTTCTCGAAAGCAGAATGGTCTTCGTAAGTATCCCGCACTTTTTTAATTATTCTCTAATTGCACTCAAGGCTTCTAATTAAATATTAATGTTTCTACGTAATTAAAGGCCGACAACTCGGACGTAGTAAACGAAGACGAGCTTATGGTGGGTCAAGAAGAAGTTTACAGCGGTTTACGAAGTCAAGACCTGCAGGAAGCCAAAGATCAGCTCCTGGTCGATACTTCTGACATGCTCAAAATACCTCTGTTCACTGCTGAAGCCCTGCTAAGGAATAACGGTCAGTATTTACGTAGATAAATAAATAAATAAGTAATGAGGGTGGAATTAATATATTTCAGAATGGTCTCGAGAACTTCTTTTGGAAAAATGGATGAAAGACCCTATGGAATGCTGTAAAGAAGCTGGGGTGCAAGCACCATCCACTATTTTACATCAGGGTAACTCGTGGGATTCCTCCAACTGCACATCCCCGACGTTTAGTGAAGATAGTAATAAAGCGGAGAGAATTGTACGTAAAAAAATTAATGAAGATTGAGTATACCATAAATAAGTACTTGTTGTTCTTCCAGTGTGAGATCTGCGTCTCTCCAATAGCAGAAAAGGACAAAACCATCATAATGTCGTGCAAGCACATCTTCTGCAGATCGTGCTGGGGAAGTTATCTGACCATAAAGATTCAGAGTGGTGATGCCCACCACATCATGTGCCCCGCCTACCAGTGCCACATCCTGGTTCCGGTTGAAATGATCGAGAAACTCGTAAGTCCGGAAATGGCCAGGAGATATCTTCAATTCGATATAAAAGTAATATAACGCTAAGTATATTGGGTTTTCGGCAGAAATTACCAAAAGAAAATTTTCGTTCAGGCTTTCGTGGAGAGCAACAAAAGCATCAAATGGTGTCCAGTAGCTGGTTGCGGAAGAGCCGTCAGATTACCGGAAACGGAACAGAACAGAACCAAGTCTGGATCGATTCCCATAACTTCACATGCCGTTGATTGCGGAAATTCCCATTTCTTCTGTTGGGAATGCTTAGGTACATTTTTTTTATAAAACTGTTATCAACAAACTCTTGAAGTAATAAAATTGTAGGGGAAGCCCATGCGCCCTGTGGTTGTAACCAATGGCAAGAATGGCAAAAGAAGATTGCAGAAATCAAACCAGAAGAACTGAAAGCTTCTTGTAACGAGAGCGAAGATGCAGCCAACTGTCTCTGGTTGGTGACCAACTCGAAACCGTGTCCAAATTGCAAAAGTCCCATTCAGAAGAACGAAGGGTGCAACCATATGAAGTGTTCAAAGGTAAATAGGTACCATAAATAAACTCCTGAACTTCAAAAAATCTTTGGTTGATGGTTTCAGTGTAAATTCGACTTCTGCTGGGTGTGCCAGGAGTCGTGGAAGAAGCACAGTTCTGCAACAGGCGGTTACTTCCGGTGTAATCGTTTCGAAGCCGTAACGAAAGCTGATGAGAAACAGGGTTCACTAATTTCCGAAGCCTTGGACAGGAACAATCAGATGCAGGAGATGTCGCGTTTTCTTCATTACTACACGAGGTTCCGCAATCACGAAAACAGTCAGAAAATGGAGGAACCGCTCCTCACAACTGCCAACCAGAAGATGGAAATATTGGCCAACAGTCTCGGAATGAAATACAACCAAGGTAGGTACTTATTTAACTTTATAATTGAACTAGCTGCAATGCCCAAGCAAGAATATATGAAACCCCTATATTGGATTAATAATGGTATGATTATTTAGATAATGGAGTAAAAGGAACCAGATTCTTTGAAGATGGAGTCAGGGAGTTGCTGAAAGCCAGGAGGGTCCTGTGCGGCTCCTACGTCTACGGTTACTACCTACAGGACGATGGATGCAACAAAAGTATTTTTGAGTTTATGCAGGTAAGTCCAAACGTCCAAACAACGGTTCCATTTTTCCAAAACGTAAATTTTTAGAATGAGTTAGAGGAGGTGGCAGAAAAGCTGAGTGAAATGATTGCGCGGCCGTATTTACGAACCCCAAAATCTGTGATAATCCAAACGACGGCCTTGGCCCGAAGAAAACGCCACGAATTCGTAAGGGCCGTTGCACAGGGTCTCGTCCCGCCCGAAACACCCCCGTCGCAACGGAAAGTGAAGAAAGCCAAATACCACAATGTACCTACATAAATAAATTACTCACATTACAAAACTAATGCATGATGCTTGCAACCCTTTGGCTTGTTGTTCACACCTAATAGAACTTGCTGCTTGCTGTCTTCTAAAAATTCTCGTGCTAACAATGAATGCTTTTAGATAGATTATTCTCCTGGAACCCCTTGGAAAAAGAACTGCAACTGGCCCAGCTTCGGATCGGAAGAGGATCTGCAAAACCTAGAAAGTGGCATGCAAGATATCGACCTGCAAGCCCCAGATCACCAGTGCGGGTTGAGATGCAACAGATACAATTGTTCAAGTAATTACCATATACACCATAAAATAAACATAACAATAATTAATAATAATTGATTTCCTAATGCCAGAAATCGGTTCAGACTACAACGTGGAACTGGTGATAGCTCTGGAGATGTCAAGACTTCAGATGATCGAAGACAGACTGAAACAAGCAAACACAGCGGTCACCCCCGACCCCAGCTCCAGCATTTCGAATAATAGCAGCGAAAGTAACGATGACCAACTCAAACTGGCCATCCAGCTTAGTTTACAGGAATCCTCCGGATCCTTCAGCAATCTTTCAGAAGAAGAAACGTCAAAAAGTGGAAGACGATACTTCTCCAAGTCTAATGCAGATATTACAGTAGATTATTTTCTGAAAACCCTTGCCAACCACCAAATAGATTTAAAAAACTTAGAAGTCGATTTCAACATGCTCCGGAACGACGCTGAAAAAATAAAGAGCGAAAGGGAGTTCCTTTTTAAACCGTGTAACAGCGGAAACGAAGACGGACGCTTCCAAATCTCCGATATCCACGAAAACGGCTTCACTTTTGCTGACGACGACGAAGATTTCGACGACAACGACATCAGATTGAAGAGATCCCATTCGACGGGAGATCTTTGTATAAGAAGATCGGGGAGGAGAACCAGGACGCGGGTCCCAGGGGACGAATCCAGGTACCACTTAGACTCAGACCACAGCAGCCAGCACGATGAAAAACCGGAAGAAATAGTCCGGAAAACTTTGACACTACCTTCAAGTTCTTTACGTCAAAACCAACATCTTCTACCTCACCAAGAAGAGAGATTGTACGAGGGTCAAAGTTCAGTGGACGACACCACTTCCGATTCCATGAACGCCGACATGGAAGTGTGCGAAATTCTGGAAAACGTCACTGACGAAGATTTAGAAAAATCGATCGACGAAGACATTTCCTTGTGCGTTGAGAAGGAACAACAACAACAGCGACAACAACAAGCGAAAAAGACTGAGCGCATATCACAAATCTCGGACAT
Source organism: Agrilus mali (assembly GCA_029378335.1). NCBI lineage: Eukaryota > Metazoa > Arthropoda > Insecta > Coleoptera > Buprestidae > Agrilus > Agrilus mali. The sequence continues at coordinate 1,312,235 of CM055655.1, read as the reverse complement.
TAGATTCCATAACCCTTTCGCATCCCTCAAAGCAAAACTGTGTTCGGCGCATCTTCCAAAAACTTACTGCCTTACAAAACTTGCAGTCAATAAAAGCATCGGTTTGCTACAAGAAACCGACAACACGACCAAACCGAAGACAAAAAGTGAAAAACTGGCATCTGCAAAACACGCCCACGTAACGATTAGCAAATCGGATACGAACCCTTCCACCTCGTCGAAAAACAACCCGGAAGCAACCAAAACAAAATTTTCTAAATCGACCAGTTTCTTACACGAAGCGCACAACGGCTGTGGTAAAAAGATTTCGTTAAGCAATCTAAAACTGAAGATGCCCAAACCGGAGAAACGTTCTCTGGAAACGGACAGTTCGAACGAGTACGAATCAGAAACCGGCATCCCAAGATCCCCGACCCTCTTCATCTCAGGAGTATCCATCTCCAGAACACCTGAACCGAAAAGTCCAAGATTAAGCATGGTATCGACGATCCAACAATCCAGGTCTTCGAGCATTTCAGCCCCTTTATCATCCAACACCCTCAACACTTCGAACAACAGCCTGAACAACTTCAACAGCGACACATCCAACTCTCACAACGTCACTCCCCCAAGCAGCCAACATTGCAGCCCCAAAACGAATGCTAAACATTCCGGTACAGCAAACAAGGAAAACACAAAATCAAAAAGTGCTAGTGAACCTGAAAGGGAGAGGGAGGTGTTCAAATTCCCCAAATCATCTACAGACGGGGCCCTCAGCTCAGTATTGCACGTGCAAGAGTCGAATCTTAGTTCGGACGACTTTCACGAAGCGCTTTTTTTGTTCGAACGATCGCCCAAGACCAGGGACTCAAGAAGGAAGAAGAGATCGAAAAAAAAGGATAAGGACGAAAGGAGGGAGGAAGCCAGTTCGGCCTTGTGAACCAAAAGACTGTATTTCTTGACGTAGCTCGTAGATTTTGTACGTAATAAGATTGCATATTGTGATACAAATACTTAATTGGTACTTACTTATATTATTAATTATAATATACTTATTGAAAATCGATTGTTGGGAAGAACACAACGTCAATTAAAAAGATATCGTCAAATGGGGATGAAGACCGAGATAATTTTGTTAATAATGATGGTCTAGATTTTTCATACATTTTATATTTTATTGTACAATGTGAAGATTAGAATTTCGTCAACAAATTTCAAAATTATTAACAATCTGCACGATGAAGCAAAATATTTTATCGATTTTTAGTAGCGTAGGTAGGTATGTATATTTTTCCTAACCAGGTAATTATCGAAAATTTAATTATGTAAACTGATCCTGATTAGAAGAAATTCATTGTAAAGAAATAGACAAACAAGTACTTAAAAACAATCACTAATAGATAGTTTCTAAATGTTTTATAACAGGAGAAAGTTGTTAAAAGCGTTTCAGCAAAGTTTAATAACTTCAATAAATAAATAAATAGAGATGAAGTCAAAATTAAATTAATTATGTATTCAAAAATACAATTTAACTTCGATAACTCGAATCAATCACCCTTTGAAACAAAAAAATTACTTCGAGTTATTTAATAATAATACATATAATACACATGTACGAATGTGCTTATTTTCGGTAAATGAGCTTTTGTATATATTTATTTCGTGTCACAGATACATAAGTAGATATACAGGGTTTTTCAAGTTGATGGGCTATTAAAAGTATATGAATTTGTAGAAGGAATTCAATTCTGAAACTTGGGCTCATTTGGTTATTGTTTATGCCGCTTCTTTTAAAAATATTTTCAAGTTCGATTTACATCCGGTTATACCGGAAGTCGATACCAACTTTCTTATTTTAAATGGAATGGTATATTTTTTACGCTGAATTCGAATAAAACGTGTAATTCTAAGGTAAGTTTGATAACCAACTTGTACACCTCTGTGACGATCGGTTTCTGAGTTAATTTAATTTATAGAAAAAAAATCGCTACCGCAACCGAAATTATAAAAAATCATAACTTCCACAAAATACGACTTAGCGTGTTCAAATTTTTACTAGTAATAGCTGAATATTAGTGCTAACGCCTTGACAAAATTGAATTAAATAATTTATACAGGGCGTTCAAAATAAAATTCTAAAATTGAAAAACTTCAAACACGAATTACCTCGTTTTTTCAAATGGCACCTACTATTTTTTATTTTTTCAGTCGATCCCTTTTTTATCTTCTTTCGATCTATATGGATAATTCCTATTTTAAGTAATAATTCAAAATTTTTCCAAAATTTTTAAATAAAATAGGAAGTATATAGATCGAGAGGATAAAAAACGAATCGATTGAAAAAATAAAAAATAGTAGGTGCCATTTGAAAAAACGAAGTAATTCGTGTTTAAAGTTTTTCAATTTTAGAATTTTATTTTGAACGCCCTGTATAAATTATTTAATTCAATTTTGTCAAGGCGTTAGCACTAATATTCAGCTGTTACTAGTAAAAATTTCAACACTCTAAGTCATATTTTGTGGAAGTTATGATTTTTTATAATTTCGGTTGCGATCACAATATTTTTTTCTATAAATTAAATTAACTCAGAAACCGATCGTCATAGGTGTACAAGTTGGTTATCAAACTTACCTTAGAATTACACGTTTTATTCGAATTCAGCGTAAAAAATATACCATTCCATTTAAAATAAGAAAGTTGGTATCGACTTCCGGTATAACCGGATGTAAATCGAACTTGAAAATATTTTTAAAAGAAGCGGCATAAACAATAACCAAATGAGCCCAAGTTTCAGAATTGAATTCCTTCTACTAATTCATATACTTCTAATAGCCCATCAACTTGAAAAACCCTGTATAGTGGTTTTTTTAGTGCACCACTTTCCACGTTCTTATAAGATTAAATTTTTCTTTTTTATAATTTTAAAAGATATTCGATTCGAGTAATTAAGTTACAAGTAACCAATTTAGTTATTAAACTAAACTTATTAAAAATTCGAGTTATCAGTTTCACTGTATTAAATCATTAGAAAAGCTTTAATGTAGTTTAATTCCTTTTTAATTTAGAATTTTTGAAATTTCATTATCTAATCCTGCAGCATTACTTTAGTAAAGTCGATAAAATATTGTGAAAGTCCTGAAATATTATTCGTTTAGGTAATTTAAAAAATACACTACAAACAATATTATTAACACCTGTCTGTAAACATCTACAGAACAAGTTTTTATACCGATAGATTGATAGATAGATAACTTGAACCTGCTTTCGTGCAAACAATCCCACAAAAAGCGAGAATTGTTTTACTTCAGATAGGTATCAAAGGTCATGTGTTCTTTCTACACAAAAACGGTTTAGGAATAAAAATAAACTAAAAAATTAAGAATGAAAGCATGTACTGTATAAAAGTGTTCAATCGAGTTTAAGCGCATATTTAGACTTGAGAACTTTTGTAATTTGTTATTTCATTAATTAAAATAAATTAATTAACAATGTCATTATTAAAAATATAACTTAGTAAAAATGGGGCCATTTCTTCTCACAATAATCACAACATTTTTATCCACCCCCTTCACGTTTACCTACAAAATCTCACCGAATTTTAACGAACAGTTTCAAAAGTTAACTAAAGGTGCTTAAAAATCAATTTTGTTGATTTACTAGTTTTCCTAGGCACTAGAGCAATAAACATTAAAGGAAGAAGCCTCAATAATGAATTGAAAACAATTTTTATTTTCTTCAATTTAAAATCAATTAAATCTATAGGTACAAAAGTACCTACACATAGACATAATTATTTGTCTAAAGATTTCGAGCAGAAATTATGGATTATTATGAAAATGTAGCTATTGCATCATTTTTTTAAACGCAATTTAAATAATTTACAGAACGTTAAATTGCCTACCTTAATAATATTGTAAAGATGGCGACGGAAACGACGAGAACGACAAGGAGCCATTTTCCTTGAACCGATTTTCCCGACCGAACACGATGCCATGGCGTTCTTTTCAATAAAGCACTTACACGAATATACACACACACTCACGCACGTATTGAAAGTACATCAAATCACAAGTCATTAATAAATAATTAACACTTTTTAAAAGTAATAAAACGATTGCCGTTTTTCGCCACGAAAACGCCACAGCTCTCGAGATTAAACGCGGACCTTTTCACTCGTTCGCGACAACTGATGGAGACAACACAGCATCGACAATAGATCCTCGAACTACTTCGGGAGGACTCGGCCTCGTTAACTTAACGACTATTGGTGATAAATCCTTCGAGGAGTTCCGAAGGAAAAAAAAATACGTACACCCCCAATAATAACGATTGCTAATGAACTCTTCCATGTTGATCTATTTTTAGATTTGACGTATACAACAAATAAAATAATTTAGTTATTAAATATTGCATAACAAATAAAATTTGGATAGGTGCAGTAAATATGTACATAATAATAGAAATATTTAATAATTTATTTACTTATAAAAAAAAATACTTTAAATGGCTAAAAATATATTTTTAATAAATAAAATATTTTTTAAGGTTCTTCATAAACTCGTAATGGTTCGAGAAGATATTTTAAATAAATACCTACTTAAATTTTTTGTATTTTCCAAAATTCAGGTTAAATAAAACCACAGAGGTTTTGCTAAATGTGATAGACTTTTATTATTATCTATCATAATAATTTACATTTTATGTTAAATATTATACAATATATTTTTGTATTTAAATACAAAATAGGGAACAGCATAAATAGCCACATTGGCCATCTTGCAACAATAATTAATTATTTATTGTTTCTATTAAGAACATTTTCAACTATGGAAGGCAGTCATAATCGAAAATGTTTTTTTTTTAATTATTTTGGCTACTTATAAAATTATTTAAAATTTTAAATTTTGGACCCTACGTCTTCAATAAACATTTCAAAGCTTCAAAGGTTCAATTACCATAGGTACCTCAAAAATATTAGTAGATACATACAGATTTATCAAAAATAACTTAATATTTTTAAATAAATATTCCACAAGAGTAGTGTCATCTGCTTCGTTTATTATTTACAAAAATATTTTACGTGGTAGGTACCATTGCAATAATTAATAATGATAAATTTTCTATTGCCCAAGATACACCAACTTTTTGTGATAACGTACAAACAACTATTTACAATTGATATTTTTCTCTTTTAATAACAATTTTTGGAAACTTTGTTCATGCTTTACAAGTGAATATTTTCAATTAAAAAAGTTATTCAATCGATAGATATTTTAGTGGCTGTTTTTAAATCAAATTCACTCAAAAACATGAACCACTCTTTCTAAGCAATTTTTGATTTCAGATTCCTTATTGCATTGCTCATTAACAAGGATATCGTATTATTTATTAGGTATGACATCATATTCACTATACAATAAATACACGATTTAAACTCACAAGTACATACTCAATTAATCAAGTAAATCAATATGGACCAAACTAATAAAAATTTACGTATGTATATAAATACAAATAGGTACAAAAAATAAAAATTGTACATCAGTATAAAATATATCAAATAATATTTTTCTATTAATTTAAAAACGACATTTTATTTATTTATTTATTTGCTACTTTACACCTAGATATGTGACGTTTTGTAAAAATACTTTTTAAAGTTTTTTATACCAAGCGTTTTAATATACACGTATATCTAATAGCTTTAACATTTTCAATTTCTTTTAACTGAAACATCTAGCAATTTTTTTTTTAAGTTTTAAAATGCTCACTCAAAAAACAACTTCCTACACACAATTCTTTAGGGTTTTCAAATTCAAAGCTCGATCAATTAATTATACACATCACATAAATGCCCTTTATTTACAATAATAATGCATGTCGGTCGTTGCTTATTATATGTAGGATTATTGTCTTATCATTAACAAATTTTGTTAATTGCAAAGGTAATGAATGATAACATACGTAAGAATTTCTCACCCCCATACTCTTAGTAAAGTTTTATTTATATTTATACAAAAAACCAATGTTTTGCTTTAAATCGACTAACGAGTTTACTCTCACGAAGATGCTCGTGTTCCTCTTCAGGAGAAATGCTGATCGCCAATTTCTATAATCACAGTATTTTTTTATACAGAGCTACGTAACATAACGTATCGAACCAGAAAGTAATTAAAGACCTGTTGTCAAAAATTATAGAGGAAAAATAAAAGGAATTGTCCTCAAACCGAATTTAAAATATATTTTCAAATGTCTCACAAAACAAGTCCCAATAAGAAATTAAGGAAGTAAATAAAAAGAACCTTTTTACCATAACTAAAAAAGCCTTTAATAATGTAAATGTAAACATCTAAATGAATTAACTTAATTACCTCTTTGAAGGTACCAGGCGTTTTAATTATCTGAATAATCGCAACCAGTGGTATCATTAAAATGGACGACAGTGCTAAAGAACACCCAACCCATTCAGCCCAGCTGGGATAAAGGTAGTCGTTATATTGCAAAGGTTCGTGGTACAACAAACCAAATATCACGACACCCTTTAATGAAGAAAAAAATTACTGAAGTAGCAGCATTTACTGAAACTGACTGACATTATATAAAAAAGAACTTTTAGAGTTTGCCATCAGACGTTATAAATTTAAGACAGTAGTAAGGCCAACGATGAATAAGATTGAGTTCTATTTATAAAGTCACAAAGTTCTTGAAACGCTAGAAATCAATGATGGTAAAGCCAACGTTAAATGAGACTGACACTGTCCAAAGAAGTCATAAAATTTGCAAATTTAATACAGTAAAGCCAACGTTAACTAGAACTGAGTGTAATTAAATGTCATAAAATTCGCCAAACGTTAGAAATCGAATTTGGTAAATCCAACGTTATTTAAAAATTACTTTTATTAAGGAAGCCATAAAGTTTACCAAACTTTACAAATCTACTATGGTAAAGCCAACGTTAATTAGAGCTGTGTTTTATTAAGTAAGTCATAAAGCTAATACCTAACGTTAATAATCAAATATTGTAAAACCAATGTTAATTAAAAGTGATTTATGTTACGCAAGTCATAAAACTTACCAAACATTATAAGTCCAACATGGTAAAGCCAACGTTAAAGGCGCTGATTTTATAAAATGAAGTCATATATTTTACCATCAGACATTAGAAATTTAATACAGTAAAACCAACGTTATAATTAGTACTGAGTGTAATTAAGTAAGTCGTGAAATTCGCCAAACGTTAGAAATCGAATTTGGTAAATCCAACGTTATTTAAAAATTACTTTTATTAAGGAAGCCATAAAGTTTACCAAACTTTACAAATCTACTATGGTAAAGCCAACGTTAATTAGAGCTGTGTTTTATTAAGTAAGTCATAAAACTAATACCTAACGTTAATAATCAAATATTGTAAAACCAATGTTAATTAAAAGTGATTTATGTTACGCAAGTCATAAAACTTACCAAACATTATAAGTCCAACATGGTAAAGCCAACGTTAAAGGCGCTGATTTTATAAAATGAAGTCATATATATTACCATCAGACATTAGAAATTTAATACAGTAAAACCAACGTTATAATTAGTACTGAGTGTAATTAAGTAAGTCATGAAATTCGCCAAACGTTAGAAATCGAATTTGGTAAATCCAACGTTATTTAAAAATTACTTTTATTAAGGAAGCCATAAAGTTTACCAAACTTTACAAATCTACTATGGTAAAGCCAACGTTAATTAGAGCTGTGTTTTATTAAGTAAGTCATAAAGCTAATACCTAACGTTAATAATCAAATATTGTAAAACCAATGTTAATTAAAAGTGATTTATGTTACGCAAGTCATAAAACTTACCAAACATTATAAGTCCAACATGGTAAAGCCAACGTTAAAGGCGCTGATTTTATAAAATGAAGTCATATATTTTACCATCAGACATTAGAAATTTAATACAGTAAAACCAACGTTATAATTAGTACTGAGTGTAATTAAGTAAGTCGTGAAATTCGCCAAACGTTAGAAATCGAATTTGGTAAATCCAACGTTATTTAAAAATTACTTTTATTAAGGAAGCCATAAAGTTTACCAAACTTTACAAATCTACTATGGTAAAACCAACGTTAATTAGAGCTGTGTTTTATTAAGTAACTCATAAAGCTAATACCTAACGTTAATAATCAAATATTGTAAAACCAATGTTAATTAAAAGTGATTTATGTTACGCAAGTCATAAAACTTACCAAACATTATAAGTCCAACATGGTAAAGCCAACGTTAAAGGCGCTGATTTTATAAAATGAAGTCATATATTTTACCATCAGACATTAGAAATTTAATACAGTAAAACCAACGTTATAATTAGTACTGAGTGTAATTAAGTAAGTCATAAAACATACCGAACGTTAGAAATCAAATATTGTAAATCCAACGTTAATTAAAACCGATGTTTATTAGAGAAGTCGTAAAATGTACCAAACGTTAGATATGTAAGATAATAAAGCCAACATTGAATTGGGCTCAGATTTGTGGGGTAAGTCTATGAAACTTACTCATATTATGATTATACAAAATAAAGTAGATCTATAAGATTAAGTAAGTGATAGTAAAAATTAGCTATGATCAAGTTAGGTTAGGCTTGAACTAAAAAGAATTCTCGAAACCATTTTTCTGAAGCCACCCTGTTCGAAAAGCTATTGTGGGGAGAAATAATAAAAATAACTTACGATGATGAAAGAAGGACTTATAATTTTCCAACAAATTCTCCAATAGCAGCCGGGCCTTCGGCCGAGCATGGCGTAAGCGTCTTGCGAGAATTTATCCAAACCTAAAAAAATTTATAAGCTTTATGGTCCCGAATGTGTTTATTTTACAACCGATTAGGCGATTTACTGCTCACCATAAAACCAGGACACGGCTATTGCCTCGAATAATGCCGAGCAAAGGAGGGAGATTCCCGCGGAATAAGTATCAAATAAATGGAACATATAAATTCCACCCTACAAATAACACAAAGCAAAAAACCATAATACATATTCGAATCATTCACAGAATTTTTAATTACTCACTGGCGTAACATTGATCAGGGCGACTGAAAAGGATAATATTATAACCCCCAGCGTGAAAAATTCCCTCGAGTGGTGTCTTCCTTTGAAAAACCATGAAAACTCGTCCATCAGACCGGTTATTACACACTCCAAGCCACCCATCTAAAAAAACCTTTAGGTATTTTCTAAGGGACAATACCAATAATAACAGTAAACAAATAAAAAATTAACACCCCCTGAAACTCACAGCTGAATCTAGTCCAAGCATAATGAGCATGAAGAAGAACAACATTGACCACAGATGTGACCCTGGCAAAGTGGCCACAGCTTCTGGATAGACCTGGAATACCAAACCAGGCCCTGAAAACAAATCAAAAAGTTTTTTTCCCATTTTTGACCCTTAAAATACAACGGTACCTTCGGTTGCTACTGTGCTGATGGGAACACCCTGTTTGTGCGACATAAATCCCAAATACGTGAATATTACAAACCCAGAAAAGAAACTTGTGAACGAATTTACAATTGTCGTTACGATACAGTCCCTACAATAAAAAATACTAATTAGTTAATTACCTAATAAATTATATTATTGTTTAATACCTAAAGCAATTATTGTGGAACGTATTGTAGCTCGCGTAAGATAAATGGACTCCAAACCCTGCACCCACCGAATAAAATATTTGAACAGCTGCGTCAACCCAAACCTACAAAATTTTTAATAATATCAACCCCCTTTTCCTAAAACACATTACCTTATCAATTCCTTAGAGTTTGGAGGACGATTGATATACATATTTAATTAAAAAAATATTGAAGCTTACCTGGGCTTCCCTGAGCTTCGATAACTCAGGTTTAAGATAATACGTAATACCCTTAACAGCTCCGGGTAGCATCAACCCCCTTACCAATAAAATACTAAGTACAACATAGGGCATAGTCGCAGTTACCCAAACAACTTTTCCTGATAAAAAAAAGGAATAAATTCAGTTAGGATATTGGGAGAAATAGGAACCAAAAGAGGGGGGTGAATAATTAGTTACCTGAGGACTTCACCCCTTTGAACAAGGAAATGTACAACATCGTATATACAATTAACAGACAAAGGACGAGTTGCCACTTCGGATACCCCATTGCATGAAGCCCATCGCTCCATTGCATCTCAAGAACAGCGCGACTTAAAAAAAATTTTTTTCGGAAACTATTTTTTGGTAAAAGTAAAAAAAAGACCTTACTGAAAAAATTCGGACGCTGGGGTGTGCATATTGACGATCGACAATGTCGACATATTAATTGTAGGGACGGCAGTTTGGTTGTTTTTGCTTTCCGGCAACATGCTCTCCCAGCACAGGTCCGTATTCCAAACATTGTTACAATGCAGCCATGGTAATTCCACTTTTATACTGGACGCCAAAAAGTACAGGGACCATGCTATGTGTAACCCAGATTAAGGTAACCATGAAAATACTATTTTCAAAAAGTTTTTGCACAAAACTTTCCAAACCAGACATAACTGAGTCAATTGTATCAAAAGAAATATTTTTCGAATGTATTTCAATTTTTTTTTTTTATCAAAACTTTGTATTCCTAATGGCCATTATTTATTTGAAGTGTTTACAAAATTACTGTAGTTCCTTTTAGTTACATACATAAGTATATTTATAACTAAGGTCCTAACCTAGATAAACCACTAAGTCCTGTTAATAAACAAAAAGAGAACGATACAAAATTACTACTGACAGGGCCTTTAAGCTCGTTTAAAAGTTACTCTGTTCCACAACTAAATAATTAGATGTCCTTGTTAAACGAAATTAAGGACATACAAAGAGCAAAGGAACTACTGTATAAGTACGTTTTTATACATACAACAAGTTTGAATTCAATTATTGTATCTACGTAAAAAGTTTTAAGTGAGTTTAAAAGGTAAAAGTGGTCAAAATGAACCTTTAAAAACAATACATTAACATACAATTTTAGTAGTACTTAAATTGATTATGTCATTGCTCTAAATTATCAGGAAAACTAAATCATTTGCTCTAAATTATCATGCACTCTAACTATTATTAGAGTTCTGACATATTGTTAATGATTTCTTATACCTTGTCGACGTAGAGGTCGATTAGGTATTTTCGACTATAGTGATGCTCTGAATTGTCAGGCAATTGAATTTTCAAGCGCTCTAAATTATCAGGCACCCTTATAATTATTAGACTCTGTCATACAGTTAATGATTATACAGGGTTTTTCAAGTTGATGGGCTATTAGAAGTATATGAATTAGTAGAAGGAATTCAATTCTGAAACTTGGGCTCATTTGGTTTTTTTGTTTATGCCGCTTCTTTTAAAAATATTTTCAAGTTCGATTTACATCCGGTTATACCGGAAGTCGATACCAACTTTGTTATTTTAAATGGAATGGTATATTTTTTACGATGAATTCGAATAAAACGTGTAATTCTAAGGTAAGTTTGATAACCAACTTGTACACCTATGACGATCGGTTTCTGAGTTAATTTAATTAATAGAAAAAAATATTGTGATCGCAACCCAAATTATAAAAAATCATAACTTCCACAAAATACGACTTAGAGTGTTGAAATTTTTACTAGTAATAGCTGAATATTAGTGCTAACGCCTTGACAAAATTGAATTAAATAATTTATACAGGGCGTTCAAAACAAAATTCTAAAATTGAAAAACTTCAAACACGAATTACCTCGTTTTCTCAAATGGCACTTACTATTTTTTATTTTTTCAATCGATTCCTTCTTTTATCCTCTTTCGATCTATATGGATACTTCCTATTTTATTTGAAAATTTTGGAATAATTTTGAATTATTACATAAAATAGGAAGTATCCATATAGATCGAAAGAGGGTAAAAAAAGGAACCGATTGAAAAAATAAAAAATAGTAGGTGCCATTTGAAAAAACGAGGTTATTCGTGTTTGAAGTTTTTCAATTTTAGAATTTTATTTTGAACGCCCTGTATAAATTATTTAATTCAATTTTGTCAAGGCGTTAGCACTAATATTCAGCTATTACTAGTAAAAATTTCAACACTCTAAGTCGTATTTTGTGGAAGTTATGATTTTTTATAATTTGGGTTGCGATCACAATATTTTTTTCTATTAATTAAATTAACTCAGAAACCGATCGTCATAGGTGTACAAGTTGGTTATCAAACTTACCTTAGAATTACACGTTTTATTCAAATTCACCGTAAAAAATATACCATTCCATTTAAAATAACAAAGTTGGTATCGACTTCCGGTATAACCGGATGTAAATTGAACTTGAAAATATTTTTAAAAGAAGCGGCATAAACAATAACCAAATGAGCCCAAGTTTCAGAATTGAATTCCTTCTACTAATTCATATACTTCTAATAGCCCATCAACTTGAAAAACCCTGTATACTTTCGTCGACTTAAAGATCGGTTAGATATTTTCAACACTGGCGATGCACTTAACTGTCAGGCGTTCTAAATTATCAGGTACTCTAAGATATCAGGCACTCTACTGACTCCATCTGATGTATATTTTTGGCTATTAAAAATTATTTTATTGCTGGCACAAATATCCCTGTTTATGAAACGCTTTTTAAAGACATGAGAGACCCTAGCCGTTCAGACGACAAAATTTAATTTCAACGTGAAATTCTACTGTTAAATTATTTTAATTAATTGCTCGACTCTTACCAATTATGACGTTATAATAGAACGAGACGTAAAATGCTACGAGTACAGCACAAAATCCGACACCTGGAACAGAACGTAATCAAAATGCAAATCAAATAATCAAATTCTCATGACATCACCCTTGAATAATGGACAGATGCGCCACACGCTAACCGGACCCTGACGGCTAAACTGGCCCAGAATTAATTCCATGTAGAATAAAGGAACTGCACCGAACACTAACATTAAAATATAGGGAATAAGGAACGCACCTGGAAGTAAAACCTCCAATTTAGTATCGCCAGGAATTAGGAACACTAATTTACTTTCAACATTAATGAGCAAGGCGAGAAGCAACAACTCTCAACTACGGGGTTATTGGGTTATGTAGGCAAAAAAAATGTACATTCTAGGATAGGAAATGAATTCTCACGTATACAATGGCGACCCAACATCGTCCTTATCTTTCCACTTAAATGATCCTTTCCGACGTAAACATGAACGTAGGTTAATCGACCTGGCTTATGTACCTATACATACGACTTTGGAAAACTCTTTATATTCTTGAGGGGAGCCTTTAGGCAGGTCATGCCGTTCACCTAATCTCCAAGACATATTTTAAAATCCTTTATTGAATACTTATGTTCATGTACCTGTTTAGACATTTATAACGTTCTCAATTCTCATGCATAACAGTTCTCTAAAGCTCTCAACTATCAGGCTTTATAATAATTGTTAGACTCTGACATACAGTCATTGATAATACGTATTCACGTATTATGTCGTTTTAAATTATCAGGCAATGTACCTACAATTTCAGAAGCTCTAAACTATCTTATTAAACTCTAACCTATAGCTAATGATTATATCGCCTCAAACATTATGTTGCTCTAACTTGTCAGGGATTTAAACTTTACAGAAACTCTAAAATATCAGGCGCTCTAATAACTGATTGACTCTGACATACAGCTAATTATTATATCTCTTGAGGCATGATGTTGCTCTAAATTGTCAGGCATTTAAACTTTACGAAAACTCTAAAATATCAGGCGCTCTAATAACTGATTGACTCTGACATACCTACAGCTAATGATTATATCTTTTCAGACATGATAGTGCTTTAAATTATCAGACATTTTAAATTTACAGAGACTCTAAAATATCAGGCTTTCTAATAATTGATTGACTCTGACATACAGCTAATGATTATATCTCTTGAGGCATGATGTTGCTCTAAATTGTCATGTATTTAAACTTTACGGAAGCTCTAAAATATCAGGCGCTCTAATAACTGATTGACTCTGACATACCTACAGCTAATGATTATATCTTTTCAGACATGATAGTGCTTTAAATTATCAGACATTTTAAATTTACAGAGACTCTAAAATATCAGGCTTTCTAATAATTGATTGACTCTGACATACAGCTAATGATTATATCTCTTGAGGCATGATGTTGCTCTAAATTGTCAGCATTTAAACTTTACGGAACTCTAAAATATCAGGCGCTCTAATAACTGATTGACTCTGACATACCTACAGCTAATGATTATATCTTTTCAGACATGATAGTGCTTTAAATTATCAGACATTTTAAATTTACAGAGACTCTAAAATATCAGGCTTCTAATAATTGATTGACTCTGACATACAGCTAATGATTATATCTCTTGAGGCATGATGTTGCTCTAAATTGTCAGCATTTAAACTTTACGGAACTCTAAAATATCAGGCGCTCTAATAACTGATTGACTCTGACATACCTACAGCTAATGATTATATCTTTTCAGACATGATAGTGCTTTAAATTATCAGACATTTTAAATTTACAGAGACTCTAAAATATCAGGCTTTCTAATAATTGATTGACTCTGACATACAGCTAATGATTATATCTCTTGAGGCATGATGTTGCTCTAAATTGTCATGTATTTAAACTTTACGGAAGCTCTAAAATATCAGGCGCTCTAATAACTGATTGACTCTGACATACCTACAGCTAATGATTATATCTTTTCAGACGTGTTAGTGCTTTAAATTATCAGACATTTTAAATTTACAGAGACTCTAAAATATCAGGCTTTCTAATAATTGATTGACTCTGACATACAGCTAATGATTATATCTCTTGAGGCATGATGTTGCTCTAAATTGTCATGTATTTAAACTTTACGGAAGCTCTAAAATATCAGGCGCTCTAATAACTGATTGACTCTGACATACCTACAGCTAATGATTATATCTTTTCAGACGTGTTAGTGCTTTAAATTATCAGACATTTTAAATTTACAGAGACTCTAAAATATCAGGCTTCTAATAATTGATTGACTCTGACATACAGCTAATGATTATATCTCTTGAGGCATGATGTTGCTCTAAATTGTCATGTATTTAAACTTTACGGAAGCTCTAAAATATCAGGCGCTCTAATAACTGATTGACTCTGACATACCTACAGCTAATGATTATATCTTTTAGACATGATAGTGCTTTAAATTATCAGATTTTTAAATTTACAGAAAACTCTAAAATATCAGGCGCTCTAATAACTGATTGACTCTGACATACAGCTAATGATTATATCTCTTGAGGCACGATGTTGCTCTAAATTGTCATGTATTTAAACTTTACGGAAGCTCTAAAATATCAGGCGCTCTAATAACTGATTGACTCTGACATACCTACAGCTAATGATTATATCTTTTCAGACTGATAGTGCTTTAAATTATCAGACATTTTAAATTTACAGAGACTCTAAAATATCAGGCTTTCTAATAATTGATTGACTCTGACATACAGCTAATGATTATATCTCTTGAGGCACGATGTTGCTCTAAATTGTCATGTATTTAAACTTTACGGAAGCTCTAAAATATCAGGCGCTCTAATAACTGATTGACTCTGACATACCTACAGCTAATGATTATATCTTTTCAGACTGATAGTGCTTTAAATTATCAGACATTTTAAATTTACAGAGACTCTAAAATATCAGGCTTTCTAATAATTGATTGACTCTGACATACAGCTAATGATTATATCTCTTGAGGCACGATGTTGCTCTAAATTGTCATGTATTTAAACTTTACGGAAGCTCTAAAATATCAGGCGCTCTAATAACTGATTGACTCTGACATACCTACAGCTAATGATTATATCTTTTCAGACGTGTTAGTGCTTTAAATTATCAGACATTTTAAATTTACAGAGACTCTAAAATATCAGGCTTCTAATAATTGATTGACTCTGACATACAGCTAATGATTATATCTCTTGAGGCACGATGTTGCTCTAAATTGTCATGTATTTAAACTTTACGGAAGCTCTAAAATATCAGGCGCTCTAATAACTGATTGACACTGAATACCTACAGCTAATGATTATATCTTTTCAGACGTGTTAGTGCTTTAAATTATCAGACATTTTAAATTTACAGAGACTCTAAAATATCAGGCTTCTAATAATTGATTGACTCTGACATACAGCTAATGATTATATCTCTTGAGGCATGATGTTGCTCTAAATTGTCATGTATTTAAACTTTACGGAAGCTCTAAAATATCAGGCGCTCTAATAACTGATTGACTCTGACATACCTACAGCTAATGATTATATCTTTTCAGACATGATAGTGCTTTAAATTATCAGACATTTTAAATTTACAGAGACTCTAAAATATCAGGCTTTCTAATAATTGATTGACTCTGACATACAGCTAATGATTATATCTCTTGAGGCATGATGTTGCTCTAAATTGTCATGTATTTAAACTTTACGGAAGCTCTAAAATATCAGGCGCTCTAATAACTGATTGACTCTGACATACCTACAGCTAATGATTATATCTTTTCAGACGTGTTAGTGCTTTAAATTATCAGACATTTTAAATTTACAGAGCTCTAAAATATCAGGCTTCTAATAATTGATTGACTCTGACATACAGCTAATGATTATATCTCTTGAGGCATGATGTTGCTCTAAATTGTCATGTATTTAAACTTTACGGAAGCTCTAAAATATCAGGCGCTCTAATAACTGATTGACTCTGACATACCTACAGCTAATGATTATATCTCTTTAGACATGATATTGCTCTAAATTGTCAGATTTAAACTTTACAGAACTTAAAATATCAGGCGCTCTAATAACTGATTGACCTGACATACAGCTAATGATTATATCTTTAGACGATGTTGCTTTAATTTCAGATTTAAACTTTACGGAACTCTAAAATATCAGGCTCTAATAATGATTGACTCTGACATACCTACAGCTAATGATTATATCTTTTCAGACATGATAGTGCTTTAAATTATCAGACATTTTAAATTTACAGAGACTCTAAAATATCAGGCTTCTAATAATTGATTGACTCTGACATACAGCTAATGATTATATCTCTTGAGGCACGATGTTGCTCTAAATTGTCAGATTTAAACTTTACGGAACTCTAAAATATCAGGCGCTCTAATAACTGATTGACTCTGACATACCTACAGCTAATGATTATATCTTTTCAGACATGATAGTGCTTTAAATTATCAGACATTTTAAATTTACAGAGACTCTAAAATATCAGGCTTTCTAATAATTGATTGACTCTGACATACAGCTAATGATTATATCTCTTTAGACATGATTTGCTCTAAATTGTCAGATTTAAACTTTACGGAACTCTAAAATATCAGGGCTTTCTAATAACTGATTGACTCTGACATACCTACAGCTAATGATTATATCTTTTCAGACATGATAGTGCTTTAAATTATCAGACATTTTAAATTTACAGAGACTCTAAAATATCAGGCTTCTAATAATTGATTGACTCTGACATACAGCTAATGATTATATCTCTTGAGGCATGATGTTGCTCTAAATTGTCATGTATTTAAACTTTACGGAGCTCTAAAATATCAGGCGCTCTAATAACTGATTGACTCTGACATACCTACAGCTAATGATTATATCTTTTCAGACATGATAGTGCTTTAAATTATCAGACATTTTAAATTTACAGAGACTCTAAAATATCAGGCTTTCTAATAATTGATTGACTCTGACATACAGCTAATGATTATATCTCTTGAGGCATGATGTTGCTCTAAATTGTCAGATTTAAACTTTACAGAGACTCTAAAATATCAGGCCTCTAATAACTGATTGACTCTGACATACAGCTATATGATTATATCTTTCAGACATGATTGCTTTAAATGATCAGACTTTTAAATTTACAGAGACTCTAAAATATCAGGCTGTCTCTAATAACTGATTGACTCTGACATACAGCTAATGATTATATCTCTTTGAGACTGATGTGCTCTTAATTATCATGACATTTAAATTTACGAAGACTCTAAAATATCAGGCCTCTAATAACTGATTGACTCTGACATCCAACAGCTAATGATTATATCTTTTCAGACATGATAGTGCTTTAAATTATCAGACATTTTAAATTTACAGAACTCTAAAATATCAGGCCTTCTAATAACTGATTGACTCTGACATACAGCTAATTATTATATCTCTTGAGCCACGATGTTGTCTTAAATTGTCAGGCATTTTAACTTTACGGAAACTCTTAAATATCAGGCCTCTAATAACTGATTGACTCTGACATACCACAGCTAATGATTATATCTTTTCAGACATGATAGTGCTTTAAATTATCAGACATTTTAAATTTACGAACTCTAAATATCAGGCCTTCTAATAACTGATTGACTCTGACATACAGCTAATGATTATATCTCTTGAGGCACGATGTTGCTCTTAATTGTCAGATTTAAACTTTACGGAAACTCTAAAATATCAGGCGCTCTAATAACTGATTGACTCTGACATACCTACAGCTAATGATTATATCTCTTTAGACATGATATTGCTCTAAATTGTCAGGATTTAAACTTTACAGAAACTCTAAAATATCAGGCGCTCTAATAACTGATTGACTCTGACATACAGCTAATGATTATATCTCTTGAGGCACGATGTTGCTCTTAATTGTCAGCATTTAAACTTTACGGAACTCTAAAATATCAGGCCTCTAATAACTGATTGACTCTGACATACCTACAGCTAATGATTATATCTTTTCAGACGATGTTAGTGCTTTAAATTATCAGACATTTTAAATTTACAGAGACTCTAAAATATCAGGCTTTCTAATAATTGATTGACTCTGACATACAGCTAATTATTATATCTCTTGAGGCACGATGTTGCTCTTAATTGTCATGTATTTAAACTTTACGGAAGCTCTAAAATATCAGGCGCTCTAATAACTGATTGACACTGACATACCTACAGCTAATGATTATATCTTTTCAGACGTGTTAGTGCTTTAAATTATCAGACATTTTAAATTTACAGAGACTCTAAAATATCAGGCTTCTAATAATTGATTGACTCTGACATACAGCTAATTATTATATCTCTTGAGGCACGATGTTGCTCTTAATTGTCAGCATTTAAACTTTACGGAACTCTAAAATATCAGGCGCTCTAATAACTGATTGACACTGACATACCTACAGCTAATGATTATATCTTTTCAGACATGATAGTGCTTTAAATTATCAGACATTTTAAATTTACAGAGACTCTAAAATATCAGGCTTCTAATAATTGATTGACTCTGACATACAGCTAATGATTATATCTCTTGAGGCATGATGTTGCTCTAAATTGTCATGTATTTAAACTTTACGGAGCTCTAAAATATCAGGCGCTCTAATAACTGATTGACACTGACATACCTACAGCTAATGATTATATCTTTTCAGACGTGTTAGTGCTTTAAATTATCAGACATTTTAAATTTACAGAGACTCTAAAATATCAGGCTTTCTAATAATTGATTGACTCTGACATACAGCTAATGATTATATCTCTTGAGGCATGATGTTGCTCTAAATTGTCATGTATTTAAACTTTACGGAAGCTCTAAAATATCAGGCGCTCTAATAACTGATTGACACTGACATACCTACAGCTAATGATTATATCTTTTCAGACATGATAGTGCTTTAAATTTCAGACATTTTAAATTTACAGAGACTCTAAAATATCAGGCTTCTAATAATTGATTGACTCTGACATACAGCTAATGATTATATCTCTTGAGGCACGATGTTGCTCTAAATTGTCATGTATTTAAACTTTACGGAAGCTCTAAAATATCAGGCGCTCTAATAACTGATTGACACTGACATACCAAAGCTAATGATTATATCTTTTCAGACGTGTTAGTGCTTTAAATTATCAGACATTTTAAATTTACAGAAACTCTAAAATATCAGGCTTCTAATAATTGATTGACTCTGACATACAGCTAATGATTATATCTCTTGAGCATGATGTTGTTCTAAATTGTCAGGCATTTAAACTTTACGGAAACTCTTAAATATCAGGCGCTCTAATAACTGATTGACACTGACATACCAACAGCTAATGATTATATCTTTTCAGACGTGTTAGTGCTTTAAATTATCAGACATTTTAAATTTACAGAGACTCTAAAATATCAGGCTTTCTAATAATTGATTGACTCTGACATACAGCTAATGATTATATCTCTTGAGGCACGATGTTGCTCTAAATTGTCATGTATTTAAACTTTACGGAAGCTCTAAAATATCAGGCGCTCTAATAACTGATTGACACTGACATACCTACAGCTAATGATTATATCTTTTCAGACGTGTTAGTGCTTTAAATTATCAGACATTTTAAATTTACAGAGACTCTAAAATATCAGGCTTCCTAATAATTGATTGACTCTGACATACAGCTAATGATTATATCTCTTGAGGCATGATGTTGCTCTAAATTGTCATGTATTTAAACTTTACGGAGACTCTAAATTTTCAGGCCCTCTAATAACTGATTCACTCTGACATACAGCTATAAATTATCAGTGTACATTTCCAGAAGATTGAAATGATCAGACTTTCTAAACATTGTTGAGATTGACCTGCAGCTAATAATTACAATTTTCTGGGCATGTTGGTGCTCTGAATTATCAGACATATGAAATTTACAGAAACTCTGCAATATCATGCACTCTAATGATGTCTCTTTAGCTTGTTTAAATCTCTTTGATTATGACTGTGCTCTAGATTATTGGACATTATAATTCCAAACTCTAAAATATGAAGCACTCTATCGATTGTTGAATTCTAAGGCACGCTTTAAAGTAATTTCGCACCGATTTGGAAGTCTAATAAGGACGTATCAAAATGATTTTGTTGATGTTGCTCTAAAATATCAAGCACAATGACGTAACGGTTTCATTTGGTCCCAACAGATTTTATTTCTTGGTTTATTGACGACAGGAATCATTGGAAACTAACATAGGAAAGAAACTATTGGCCATGCAATATGACATGCAAAAAAGCTTGTCTTACCACCACCGTTTTTGTAGCAAAGATAAGGAAATCTCCATACGTTGGCCAAATCAACCGCAAAACCGATTATCGAAAGTAAAAAATCCGCGTTTGAAGCCCACGTTTCCCGATCGTCACCCCCTTCTTCCCGGGGTGAATCGGGATCGGCTTCCGCCTGACTGGAACTACTCGAAGCCAAGAGGGACTCGAAACCTCTTTCATCTTCTTCCACCTGAACCTGCAAGTCTGCAACAATACCATCACCACCATGGACTTTCACTTTCACCCCAGAAATGGATACCATTTAATAACGTAGCATTTTTAGTGTTTCAGTCACCAAAACATTATGTTTGATGGATTCAAAGAACAAATATAAATTTAATTTCTTAATATATTTATAAAATGAGAGAAGAATTAAATTTTTGGTGAAATTATTTCACTACTTACTTTTTGGAATTAAGTTTTGCGTAAATCCTAAAGTAGATGATGGACTAGATTGTTGACGAATCAATCTTTGTTGTCCTAAAAAGAAATCAGTATCACCTTTACATTAATTTAGTTGACGTGACTGAAGGTTAGGATGATATTAAGAAGGATCCAGGATAACAACCCCGTTCACTTACGGAGATTGTCGAGGAAAAACTTATAATTTACTGCTACTACAGACGTTGCAGCTCTTCTTCTGAAGTTTCTTTTCCCTTTCGTTTTTCCTTTTGGGGGTTCGTGGAAACAAAAGGGACTTTAGGACATGATAACAAAAACCATTTACATACGTAAACGCATATCTACATAAATGCAAATTTACAAGACGAGACGAGGTAACATTAGGTAAGTACGTGTTTTGACGCGAAAAAACAACGAGCAAAATCGCGTTGGTATAATAACATGCATTGGAGTGTTCGTCGTTGAGTAATAAACGTTGGGAAGTTGCGGCAGTTGTTTTCAACGACGACGTCGACGATGCCAAAGGAAAGTTGACAATTAAAACATTCTTTCACGCGAACACAGGAGCGATTCGAATTCCGCGGATTTGTCGGAATAATATACCCGTTGTGGTTGTTCGGTATTTCGATTGTGAAACACCGAGGGAAACCTTGACCTACCGCTCATACCTAAACCCGAATAGACAAAAGTACTAAGTATTTAATAAGGACATACCCGGCGTCCTTTCTCACTCCATCGCCACCGAAACACGTGAATGGCACCGGCGATCGAACATTTTCACCGACATCGTCCCCTAAATAAACCCACAATTTAATATACGTAATCTAGGAGTGCAGAATAATTTTTACTAACTGTGTAAAATTTTGTTTCGTCGTCAAATAATGTCCTGCAAAATATTTTTCAAAAATATCAACCTCCTCATATAACAAATTATTGACGTTAAAAATTCTGGAATCAAATCGACGAAAAAGTTACCCTTTTATTTTGACAGGGGGCTAAAATCAAATCCAAGTGGTTGAAGCATTTTCATTAAATAATTATTTTTTTTATTGCATCTAAGATATAGGTAGTTAAAAGTTAATTTACTTTTTAATATTTTTTAATGTAAGTAGCAGAACCAACAACGAACTAATACCTACCACCAACCTAAGGGAAAAACTAATTATTCTCCCGGAAGCAGTGCTAACCTTAATTAAACCAAATTGCCTGTTAATGGAGGAACTGCCTTATGATACAAGCTTTTAAGATAATTACTCCATATACTTTTACGCAAATGCAACTCGATCTTGGAAAAACAGTTTCCGTCATCTAGTCTACATTTAAACATGTATAATATCTATCTAAACAACAATGCAACGATCAATTTTAACCTTTCACATCATATCTGCAAATATGTATCAGTCACTAATGCAGGGAACTCAAAAACTTCCCTATAACAGTTTTCCACCTCCAGTTATTTTGCGCTTTAAATGCCTCTTACTACGTTTGAGAGTAGAATTGCCATCTCCAACAGTTCTAGAACTCTCCCCCTTCAGTAGTTCTGGTCTTTACGGAAAGAGAAAAAGTCTTGTAGATGACTCCTAGAACCGTTTATGACTGGAAGTTTCCTCTCTAGCTGTTCTAGTCTTTGGAAAAGGGAAAGCAATTCATGTGAGTACCTCTTAGGGACGCTAGGGACTAGAACTCTCCCCTTTCAGTAGTTCTAGTCTTTAGGGAAAGAGACAAAGTCTTATAGATGACTCCTAGAACCGTTTATGAGTGGAAGTTTCCTTTCTAGCTGTTCTAGTCTTTGGAAAAGGGAAAACAATTCATGTGAGTACCTCTTAGGGACGCTAGGGACTAGAACTCTCCCCTTTCAGTAGTTCTGGTCTTAAGGGAAAGAGACAAAGTCTTGTAGATGACTTCTAGTACCGTTTATGACTGGAATGTTCCTCTATAGCTGTTCTAGTCTTTGGAAAAGGGAAAACAAGTCATGTGAGTACCTCTTAGGGACGCTAGGGACTAGAATTCTCCCCCGTCAATAGTTCTTGTCTTTAGGGAAAGAGACAAAGTCTTGTAGATGACTCCTTGTACCGTTTATGACTGGAATGTTCCTCTCTAGCTGTTCTAGTCTTTGGAAAAGGGAAAACAAGTCATGTGAGTACCTCTTAGGGACGCTAGGGACTAGAACTCTCCCCCTTCAGTAGTTCTTGTCTTTAGGGAAAGAGACAAAGTCTTCTAGATGATTCCTAGAACCGTTTATGACTGCAATGTTCCTCTCTAGCTGTTCTAGTATTTGGAAAAGGGAAAACAAGTCATGTGAGTACCTCTTAGGGACGCTAGGGACTAGAACTCACCCCTTTCAGTAGTTCTGGTCTTTAGGGAAAGAGAAAAAGTCTTGTAGATGACTCCTAGAACCGTTTATGACTAGAAGTTTCCTCTTTAGCTGTTCTAGTCTTTGGAAAAGGGAAAACAAGTCATGTGAGTACCTCTTAGGGACGCTAGGTACAAGAACTCTCCCCCTTCAGTAGTCCTGGTCTTTAGGAAAAGAGACAAAGTCTTGTAGATGATTCCTAGAACCGTTTATGACTGCAATGTTCCTCTCTAGCTGTTCTAGTATTTGGAAAAGGGAAAACAAGTCATGTGAGTACCTCTTAGGGACGCTAGGGACTAGAACTCACCCCTTTCAGTAGTTCTGGTCTTTAGGGAAAGAGAAAAAGTCTTGTAGATGACTCCTAGAACCGTTTATGACTGGAAGTTTCCTCTTTAGCTGTTCTAGTCTTTGGAAAAGGGAAAACAAGTCATGTGATTACCTCTTAGGGACGATAGGGACTAGAACTCTCCCCTTTCAGTAGTTCTGGTCTTTAGGGAAAGAGACAAAGTCTTGTAGATGACTCCTAGTACCGTTTATGACTGGAATGTACCTCTCTAGCTGTTCTAGTCTTTGGAAAAGGGAAAACAAGTCATGTGATTACCTCTTAGGGACGCTAGGGACTAGAACTCTCCCTTTCAGTAGTTCTGGTCTTTAGGGAAAGAGACAAAGTCATGTAGATGGCTCCTAGAACCGTTTATGACTGGAATGTACCTCTCTAGATGCTCTAGTCTTTGGAAAAGGGAAAACAAGTCATGTGAGTACCTCTTAGGGACGCTAGGGACTATAACTCTCCTCCTTCAGTAGTTCTTGTCTTTATGGAAAGAGACAAAGTCTTGTAGATGACTCCTAGTACCTTTTATGACTGGAATGTTTCTCTATAGCTGTTCTAGTCTTTGGAAAAGGGAAAACAAGTCATGTGAGTACCTCTTAGGGACGCTAGGGACTAGAATTCTCCCCTTTCAGTAGTTCTGGTCTTTAGGGAAAGAGGCAAAGTCATGTAGATGACTCCTAGTACCGTTTATGACTGGAATGTTCCTCTATAGCTGTTCTAGTCTTTGGAAAAGGGAAGACAAGTCATGTGAGTACCTCTTAGGGACGCTAGGGACTAGAATTCTCCCCTTTCAGTAGTTCTGGTCTTTACGGAAAGAGACAAAGTCTTGTAGATGACTCCTTGAACCGTTTATGACTGGAATGTTCCTCTATAGCTGTTCTAGTCTTTGGAAAAGGGAAAACAAGTCATGTGATTACCTCTTAGGGACGCTAGGGACTATAACTCACCCCTTTCAGTAGTTCTGGTCTTTAGGGAAAGAGACAAAGTCATGTAGATGACTCCTAGTACCGTTTATGACTGGAATGTTCCTCTATAGCTGTTCTAGTCTTTGGAAAAGCGAAAACAAGTCATGTGATTACCTCTTAGGGACACTAGGGACTAGAACTCTCCCCTTTCAGTAGAGACAAAGTCTTGTAGATGACTCCTAGTACCGTTTATGACTGGAATGTTCCTCTCTAGCTGTTCTAGTCTTTGGAAAAGGGAAAACAAGTCATGTGAGTACCTCTTAGGGACGCTAGGGACTAGAATTCTCCCCCGTCAATAGTTCTGGTGCTGAGGGAGGGAGACAAAATTGCGTAAATGACTCCTAGGAACGCTGGAGACTAGAATTTTCCTTCTCGGTGGTTCTTGCTTTTGCGGAAAGGGCGCCAAGTTGTATAGGTACATTTTAGGAACTTCTCCAGTCGTTCTAACCTTTAGGAAAGTCACGTAGGTATCTCTTAGAGGTTCCAAACGTTAGAAAACACTCAAAAATAACAGCTTGTAGATCAATATCGATTGCAACATCGAAGGAAGTGTTTGTTTTTCTAGAGAAAGGAGGCCCCTAGAGAAAGAATGATACATTGTTACTTTCATTTCGTGAACGTTAATCATTTTCGGTGGTACATGATAGCAATTGATGTGGGGGTGGCTGACAAAAATTTCCGTTAAGTATATTCGTATTTCCGTCGCGATAGCCCTCAGCCTTTTGAGCGACAAGGAGTGACTGCTTCAAAATCTAATTAGTTACTCAAGCACCTTAATTTAAGCTTTTAACTGCCAATCAGCTGTTCCAGTTAAACGAGAAGGGCACACAACGTCTTTGATTTATCGATTGCACGGTTCCATTTAATACTTTCGTCAGATGGCTTAACAGGTTCAACTTCAACCCCCATTTAAATATAGAACATACACGTATATTACAAATATTCGGATCAATCATCAAGAAAATATTGTCGAAAACTTCAGTTTGATTTAACCCTGTTACAAATTTTAATCTCGATACGAGTATGCACCGTTTGAAATCCGTTCAGCCGAAAGGGTTTTTATTAATTGCCGGATTTTTTTGATGGCACTCTTGCAACGTTAATATTTAATGGAAAACGACCCTCTGCTGGAACATGGTGTCGCTGTCTGCTGGCACCTGTTGATCCTCTGCAATCCAATTTTACTTTACAAGTTCATCCCAAGAGCAGGATGATTAAAAATATTATTTTATTAGAAGCTGTGTCGCAATATTTCGTGCCCTTGGCTCCCTGATTGCTGCTAATGTATTTCAACCAAATAAAAAATGTGAAAGTCGAAACGACTTATAGGGGTAGATTGAGTATCTGGAACATTACGTAGTCCCTTATCCCTTGGTTATAAGACATTATTTATGGGGTAATGTTCGATAGCATAGACAGGTAGGTATTGCAATTTTTCCTTTTTGATCCGAACCAGCCCGCTTTAAGGGCGAGAGAGTGAGAGATCGTTCATTCGGGACGAAGAACTTCCATCAGGCATTCCGTTAATATAGCGTCGTGGAATGCGTCGTGACGGCACGGGCGAAAGGGGGATACGGACAGATCTGGGAATGTAGGTACCTGTCGACCAACAAACGTCTTTATTTATTATTGAGTGTCGAGAGCAGCCTTGAAGAACGGCACAAGAATGTGAGGTGTATTGGGAACGGTTGGATAATCACATAATCTGATCCTGCAAATGCACGCTCATACTCGAACAGGACAACGTAATTTGAAATGAAATGCAATAAAAAAATAGGACAAATCGACAAGTGTAAAATTTTCCACTAGGGGTAGTTTTGGTGTGTAAAAGTGTCACCCTCCTCAGTACTTATATGAAACCACACAAATTTATTTTTAGGTACTGGTGTGTTAATTAAACCCACTAAAAACTAAACTCCATAAAAAGATTAAAAGTTTGTATGGGGATGAAAAGTAACCCTTTGGAATTTTTGTGGAAGATTAAATATCCTTAAGGACTTTTTGATGAACAAATTTGTGCTAAGGGATTGTATTATTAGAAAAAAAAATTAAAACTTTGACTAGATAACTAAAGTAAGTGTCTAATAATAGATAATAATTGTAGAGTTTAGTTTTAATTAAGTAGGTATATTGATTATTTAAAAGGGTTTAAAAATTCCCAAGTATACATAAAAAAGCAACACGAAATCATAATATTGGAATTTTAAACTTCTAACTGTAAAACTGTATTTATGTAATTAGGGGTAGTTGTGTGTGAAAAAATGTCACCGTCCTCAGTACTAACTTATAAGGAACCACAAAGATTAATTTTTAGGTTATGATGTGTTAAATGGTCCCACTAAAAACTAAACTAATTATTGACAAGATTAAAAGTTTGTTTGGGGGTGAAAAGTAATCTTTGGGAGCTTTATGTAGAAGTCATTTTAAAATTCTAACTGTAAAACTGTAGTTAAGTAATTAGGGGTAGTTGTGTGTGAAAAAATGTCACCGTCCTCAGTACTAACTTATAAGGAACCACAAAGATTTATTTTTAGGTTATGATGTGTTAAATGGTCCCACTAAAAACTAAACTAATTATTGACAAGATTAAAAGTTTGTTTGGGGGTGAAAAGTAATCTTTGGGAGCTTTATGTAGAAGTCATTTTAAAATTCTAACTGTAAAACTGTAGTTAAGTAATTAGGGGTAGTTGTGTATTGAAAAATGCCAACGTCCTCAGTACAAACTTATGAGAAACCACAAAGATTTATTTTTAGGTTATGTTGTGTTAAATGGTCCCACTAAAAACTAAACTAATTATTGACAAGATTAAAAGTTTGTTTGGGGGTGAAAAGTAATCTTTGGGAGCTTTATGTAGAAGTCATTTTAAAATTCTAACTGTAAAACTGTAGTTAAGTAATTAGGGGTAGTTGTGTATTGAAAAATGCCAACGTCCTCAGTACAAACTTATGAGGAACCATAAAGATTTATTTTTAGGTTATGATGTGTTAAATGGTCCCACTAAAAACTAAACTAATTATTGACAAGATTAAAAGTTTGTTTGGGGGTGAAAAGTAATCTTTGGGAGCTTTATGTAGAAGTCATTTTAAAATTCTAACTGTAAAACTGTAGTTAAGTAATTAGGGGTAGTTGTGTGTGAAAAAATGTCACCGTCCTCAGTACAAACTTATAAGGAACCACAAAGATTAATTTTTAGGTTATGATGTGTTAAATGGTCCCACTAAAAACTAAACTAATTATTGACAAGATTAAAAGTTTGTTTGGGGGTGAAAAGTAATCTTTGGGAGCTTTATGTAGAAGTCATTTTAAACTTCTAACTGTAAAACTGTAGTTAAGTAATTAGGGGTAGTTGTGTATTGAAAAATGTCACCGTCCTCAGTACAAACTTATAAGGAACCACAAAGATTAATTTTTAGGTTATGATGTGTTAAATGGTCCCACTAAAAACTAAACTAATTATTGACAAGATTAAAAGTTTGTTTGGGGGTGAAAAGTAATCTTTGGGAGCTTTATGTAGAAGTCATTTTAAAATTCTAACTGTAAAACTGTAGTTAAGTAATTAGGGGTAGTTGTGTATTCAAAAATGCCAACGTCCTCAGTACAAACTTATGAGAAACCACAAAGATTTATTTTTAGGTTATGATGTGTTAAATGGTCCCACTAAAAACTAAACTAATTATTGACAAGATTAAAAGTTTGTTTGGGGGTGAAAAGTAATCTTTGGGAGCTTTATGTAGAAGTCATTTTAAAATTCTAACTGTAAAACTGTAGTTAAGTAATTAGGGGTAGTTGTGTATTCAAAAATGCCAACGTCCTCAGTACAAACTTATGAGAAACCACAAAGATTTATTTTTAGGTTATGATGTGTTAAATGGTCCCACTAAAAACTAAACTAATTATTGACAAGATTAAAAGTTTGTTTGGGGGTGAAAAGTAATCTTTGGGAGCTTTATGTAGAAGTCATTTTAAAATTCTAACTGTAAAACTGTAGTTAAGTAATTAGGGGTAGTTGTGTATTCAAAAATGCCAACGTCCTCAGTACAAACTTATGAGAAACCACAAAGATTTATTTTTAGGTTATGATGTGTTAAATGGTCCCACTAAAAACTAAACTAATTATTGACAAGATTAAAAGTTTGTTTGGGGGTGAAAAGTAATCTTTGGGAGCTTTATGTAGAAGTCATTTTAAAATTCTAACTGTAAAACTGTAGTTAAGTAATTAGGGGTAGTTGTGTATTCAAAAATGCCAACGTCCTCAGTACAAACTTATGAGAAACCACAAAGATTTATTTTTAGGTTATGATGTGTTAAATGGTCCCACTAAAAACTAAACTAATTATTGACAAGATTAAAAGTTTGTTTGGGGGTGAAAAGTAATCTTTGGGAGCTTTATGTAGAAGTCATTTTAAAATTCTAACTGTAAAACTGTAGTTAAGTAATTAGGGGTAGTTGTGTGTGAAAAAATGTCACCGTCCTCAGTACAAACTTATAAGGAACCACAAAGATTAATTTTTAGGTTATGATGTGTTAAATGGTCCCACTAAAAACTAAACTAATTATTGACAAGATTAAAAGTTTGTTTGGGGGTGAAAAGTAATCTTTGGGAGCTTTATGTAGAAGTCATTTTAAAATTCTAACTGTAAAACTGTAGTTAAGTAATTAGGGGTAGTTGTGTGTGAAAAAATGTCACCGTCCTCAGTACTAACTTATAAGGAACCACAAAGATTTATTTTTAGGTTATGATGTGTTAAATGGTCCCACTAAAAACTAAACTAATTATTGACAAGATTAAAAGTTTGTTTGGGGGTGAAAAGTAATCTTTGGGAGCTTTATGTAGAAGTCATTTTAAAATTCTAACTGTAAAACTGTAGTTAAGTAATTAGGGGTAGTTGTGTGTGAAAAAATGTCACCGTCCTCAGTACTAACTTATAAGGAACCACAAAGATTTATTTTTAGGTTATGATGTGTTAAATGGTCCCACTAAAAACTAAACTAATTATTGACAAGATTAAAAGTTTGTTTGGGGGTGAAAAGTAATCTTTGGGAGCTTTATGTAGAAGTCATTTTAAAATTCTAACTGTAAAACTGTAGTTAAGTAATTAGGGGTAGTTGTGTGTGAAAAAATGTCACCGTCCTCAGTACTAACTTATAAGGAACCACAAAGATTTATTTTTAGGTTATGATGTGTTAAATGGTCCCACTAAAAACTAAACTAATTATTGACAAGATTAAAAGTTTGTTTGGGGGTGAAAAGTAATCTTTGGGAGCTTTATGTAGAAGTCATTTTAAAATTCTAACTGTAAAACTGTAGTTAAGTAATTAGGGGTAGTTGTGTGTGAAAAAATGTCACCGTCCTCAGTACAAACTTATAAGGAACCACAAAGATTAATTTTTAGGTTATGATGTGTTAAATGGTCCCACTAAAAACTAAACTAATTATTGACAAGATTAAAAGTTTGTTTGGGGGTGAAAAGTAATCTTTGGGAGCTTTATGTAGAAGTCATTTTAAACTTCTAACTGTAAAACTGTAGTTAAGTAATTAGGGGTAGTTGTGTATTGAAAAATGTCACCGTCCTCAGTACAAACTTATAAGGAACCACAAAGATTAATTTTTAGGTTATGATGTGTTAAATGGTCCCACTAAAAACTAAACTAATTATTGACAAGATTAAAAGTTTGTTTGGGGGTGAAAAGTAATCTTTGGGAGCTTTATGTAGAAGTCATTTTAAAATTCTAACTGTAAAACTGTAGTTAAGTAATTAGGGGTAGTTGTGTATTCAAAAATGCCAACGTCCTCAGTACAAACTTATGAGAAACCACAAAGATTTATTTTTAGGTTATGATGTGTTAAATGGTCCCACTAAAAACTAAACTAATTATTGACAAGATTAAAAGTTTGTTTGGGGGTGAAAAGTAATCTTTGGGAGCTTTATGTAGAAGTCATTTTAAAATTCTAACTGTAAAACTGTAGTTAAGTAATTAGGGGTAGTTGTGTGTGAAAAAATGTCACCGTCCTCAGTACAAACTTATAAGGAACCACAAAGATTAATTTTTAGGTTATGATGTGTTAAATGGTCCCACTAAAAACTAAACTAATTATTGACAAGATTAAAAGTTTGTTTGGGGGTGAAAAGTAATCTTTGGGAGCTTTATGTAGAAGTCATTTTAAAATTCTAACTGTAAAACTGTAGTTAAGTAATTAGGGGTAGTTGTGTGTGAAAAAATGTCACCGTCCTCAGTACTAACTTATAAGGAACCACAAAGATTTATTTTTAGGTTATGATGTGTTAAATGGTCCCACTAAAAACTAAACTAATTATTGACAAGATTAAAAGTTTGTTTGGGGGTGAAAAGTAATCTTTGGGAGCTTTATGTAGAAGTCATTTTAAAATTCTAACTGTAAAACTGTAGTTAAGTAATTAGGGGTAGTTGTGTGTGAAAAAATGTCACCGTCCTCAGTACAAACTTATAAGGAACCACAAAGATTAATTTTTAGGTTATGATGTGTTAAATGGTCCCACTAAAAACTAAACTAATTATTGACAAGATTAAAAGTTTGTTTGGGGGTGAAAAGTAATCTTTGGGAGCTTTATGTAGAAGTCATTTTAAAATTCTAACTGTAAAACTGTAGTTAAGTAATTAGGGGTAGTTGTGTGTGAAAAAATGTCACCGTCCTCAGTACTAACTTATAAGGAACCACAAAGATTTATTTTTAGGTTATGATGTGTTAAATGGTCCCACTAAAAACTAAACTAATTATTGACAAGATTAAAAGTTTGTTTGGGGGTGAAAAGTAATCTTTGGGAGCTTTATGTAGAAGTCATTTTAAAATTCTAACTGTAAAACTGTAGTTAAGTAATTAGGGGTAGTTGTGTGTGAAAAAATGTCACCGTCCTCAGTACAAACTTATAAGGAACCACAAAGATTAATTTTTAGGTTATGATGTGTTAAATGGTCCCACTAAAAACTAAACTAATTATTGACAAGATTAAAAGTTTGTTTGGGGGTGAAAAGTAATCTTTGGGAGCTTTATGTAGAAGTCATTTTAAAATTCTAACTGTAAAACTGTAGTTAAGTAATTAGGGGTAGTTGTGTGTGAAAAAATGTCACCGTCCTCAGTACAAACTTATAAGGAACCACAAAGATTAATTTTTAGGTTATGATGTGTTAAATGGTCCCACTAAAAACTAAACTAATTATTGACAAGATTAAAAGTTTGTTTGGGGGTGAAAAGTAATCTTTGGGAGCTTTATGTAGAAGTCATTTTAAAATTCTAACTGTAAAACTGTAGTTAAGTAATTAGGGGTAGTTGTGTGTGAAAAAATGTCACCGTCCTCAGTACTAACTTATAAGGAACCACAAAGATTTATTTTTAGGTTATGATGTGTTAAATGGTCCCACTAAAAACTAAACTAATTATTGACAAGATTAAAAGATTATTTGGGGGTGAAAAGTAGTCTTTTGGTGTTTTATGTAGAAGTCATTTTCAAATCATAATATCTGTGAAAATATATTCGACATTTTAAACCCTTTTTGTTTTGAAGGTAGGTAGGTAGGTAGGTAGGTAGGTAATTTCTCGTTTGGTGGAGGAAGAAAAAGGTAATATAAATCTATGCGGGTAATTTTCCATCTCGAAAGTACAAAGTAAAATTTTCAGTCCGCTTTTGATGTAATACTTTTTCTCACAAAGAAAGAACTCTTTTCTATTTACCTGATGGTCTTACTACTGCTATTACTACTTTATACATTTGCAATTAAAAATTAAAAAGTTCTTTTAAAAACAGGGAAACATAAATGTGATGTTTTCCATTTAAATTCATAATAACATTCAAATAAAAAATTTAAAGAATATTCAGATGAATAAATATGATGACTATAAATGGTACACATATTAAAAATTGTGTTGTTTAATTTCTACAAAACTCGTTTTTAGTAAGGAAAAATAAAATAAAATAAAATAAAAATAGGCTAAGGAAAGGTCTTGAAGTTACTTTTCATCCCTTTATACATATTTTTGAAATAAGAAGTATCTAGTTTAAGCCACGTACGTACGTATATATATCTAAATTTTGATGTTTTATGCATACGTAAATATTAGTTAAACAGCCTTATCACTATCTCCACATTCTCGCAAACAGTGAGACAATCAAGGCAAATTTATGCACCACAATCAGGCACATTCCCATAACAATTTCATTAATTAATACATGAAAGCTAAATGATCCTTATT
Organism: Agrilus mali; assembly: GCA_029378335.1. NCBI lineage: Eukaryota > Metazoa > Arthropoda > Insecta > Coleoptera > Buprestidae > Agrilus > Agrilus mali. The sequence goes on along the minus strand of CM055655.1, from coordinate 1,278,831 downwards.
TACCAAGTAACAATGCGGGCAATTGTGCATAAACTGTTGTACGTTGTTTAATTGACTCTGTGATTCCACGTAAACTACCTATGTACTATAATACGTACGAACGTACAAAGACATCAAATCCCCTTATAAACGTTCGCGGTCGATGATACTATCTATACATCATACGATTTTAGTTATCAAGAGTTTTTGAAATGCATAATAAAGGTACCTAAAGGTAACCATCATGATATTCGAAGAAGGATTTTACATGCATCAAATTGACGTTTCTAGGTCAATATCGAATACTTTATGCTGCCAATATATTACCTCAATTATAATCAGAAGACGATGTCAAAATACCACATTGATTGAATCCACTGAACTATTTAAATATATGTTACTTATTTCTATAACATTTTTACAGTATTTAACAAAGTTCCAAGTTTTTAATTTTAAATTAATAATCTCATTACTGGATAGCGCAACATTGGGAATCCTCAGTTGTACTATTCGTCCTAAACCATTAGAGCTTAAACGCTTTTTCAATCCTAACCTCGATTTATTTTACCCTACGTAAATAGGAATAAAAAATTAATAAAACAAGAACTTCATCAGAAATCTGTCTCACCGAAAAGAATATTGTTATCATTGTGTATCTTCAAATGAAATTAATAATCTCATTAGTAGATAGCGCAACATTGGGAATCCCCAGTTGTACTATTCGTCCTAAACCATTAGAGCTTTAACGCTTTTTCAATCCTAACCTCGATTTATTTTACCATACGTAAATAGGAATAAAAAATTAATAAAACAAGAACTTCATCAGAAGTCTGTGTCACCGACAAGAATATTTTTAGCATTGTGTATCTTCAAATGAAATTAATAATCTCATTAGTAGATAGCGCAACATTGGGAATCCCCAGTTGTACTATTCGTCCTAAACCATTAGAGCTTTAACGCTTTTTCAATCCTAACCTCGATTTATTTTACCCTACGTAAATAGGAATAAAAAATTAATAAAACAAAAACTTCATGAGAAATCTGTCTCACCGAAAAGAATATTTTTATCATTGTGTATCTTCAAATGAAATTAATAATCTCATTAGTAGATAGCGCAACATTGGGAATCCCCAGTTGTACTATTCGTCCTAAACCATTAGAGCTTTAACGCTTTTTCAATCCTAACCTCGATTTATTTTACCATACGTAAATAGGAATAAAAAATTAATAAAACAAAAACTTCATGAGAAATCTGTCTCACCGAAAAGAATATTTTTATCATTGTGTATCTTCAAATGAAATTAATAATCTCATTAGTAGATAGCGCAACATTGGGAATCCCCAGTTGTACTATTCGTCCTAAACCATTAGAGCTTTAACGCTTTTTCAATCCTAACCTCGATTTATTTTACCATATGTAGATAGGAATAAAAAATTAATAAAACAAGAACTTCATCAGAAGTCTGTGTCACCGACAAGAATATTTTTATCATTGTGTATCTTCAAATGAAATTAATAATCTCATTAGTGGATAGCGCAACATTGGGAATCCCCAGTTGTACTATTCGTCCTAAACCATTAGAGCTTTAACGCTTTTTCAATCCTAACCTCGATTTATTTTACCATATGTAAATAGGAATAAAAAATTAATAAAACAAGAACTTCATCAGAAATCTGTCTCACCGAAAAGAATATTTTTATCATTGTGTATCTTCAAATGAAATTAATAATCTCATTAGTGGATAGCGCAACATTGGGAATCCCCAGTTGTACTATTCGTCCTAAACCATTAGAGCTTTAACGCTTTTTCAATCCTAACCTCGATTTATTTTACCATATGTAAATAGGAATAAAAAATTAATAATACAACAACTTCATGAGAAATCTGTCTCACCGAAAAGAATATTTTTATCATTGTGTATCTTCAAATGAAATTAATAATCTCATTAGTAGATAGCGCAACATTGGGAATCCCCAGTTGTACTATTCGTCCTAAACCATTAGAGCTTTAACGCTTTTTCAATCCTAACCTCGATTTATTTTACCATATGTAAATAGGAATAAAAAATTAATAATACAACAACTTCATGAGAAATCTGTCTCACCGAAAAGAATATTTTTATCATTGTGTATCTTCAAATGAAATTAATAATCTCATTAGTAGATAGCGCAACATTGGGAATCCCCAGTTGTACTATTCGTCCTAAACCATTAGAGCTTTAACGCTTTTTCAATCCTAACCTCGATTTATTTTACCATATGTAAATAGGAATAAAAAATTAATAATACAACAACTTCATGAGAAATCTGTCTCACCGAAAAGAATATTTTTATCATTGTGTATCTTCAAATGAAATTAATAATCTCATTAGTAGATAGCGCAACATTGGGAATCCCCAGTTGTACTATTCGTCCTAAACCATTAGAGCTTTAACGCTTTTTCAATCCTAACCTCGATTTATTTTACCATATGTAAATAGGAATAAAAAATTAATAATACAACAACTTCATGAGAAATCTGTCTCACCGAAAAGAATATTTTTATCATTGTGTATCTTCAAATGAAATTAATAATCTCATTAGTAGATAGCGCAACATTGGGAATCCCCAGTTGTACTATTCGTCCTAAACCATTAGAGCTTTAACGCTTTTTCAATCCTAACCTCGATTTATTTTACCATATGTAAATAGGAATAAAAAATTAATAATACAACAACTTCATGAGAAATCTGTCTCACCGAAAAGAATATTTTTATCATTGTGTATCTTCAAATGAAATTAATAATCTCATTAGTAGATAGCGCAACATTGGGAATCCCCAGTTGTACTATTCGTCCTAAACCATTAGAGCTTTAACGCTTTTTCAATCCTAACCTCGATTTATTTTACCATATGTAAATAGGAATAAAAAATTAATAATACAACAACTTCATGAGAAATCTGTCTCACCGAAAAGAATATTTTTATCATTGTGTATCTTCAAATGAAATTAATAATCTCATTAGTAGATAGCGCAACATTGGGAATCCCCAGTTGTACTATTCGTCCTAAACCATTAGAGCTTTAACGCTTTTTCAATCCTAACCTCGATTTATTTTACCATATGTAAATAGGAATAAAAAATTAATAATACAACAACTTCATGAGAAATCTGTCTCACCGAAAAGAATATTTTTATCATTGTGTATCTTCAAATGAAATTAATAATCTCATTAGTAGATAGCGCAACATTGGGAATCCCCAGTTGTACTATTCGTCCTAAAGCATTAGAGCTTTAACGCTTTTTCAATCCTAACCTCGATTTATTTTACCATATGTAAATAGGAATAAAAAATTAATAAAACAAGAACTTCATCAGAAATCTGTACCACCCATAATAATATTTTCAAACTGAAATCTGTCCTACAGTTTTATATAAAAATTACATTTTTATTTCTCATTATAAATATAAACTTGCAAGAGAATAATAACAAGTTTTTAAAGAAGTTGAGTAAATAACAAATGAATCCCCTTTGTATGAGGTAAATTAGTCGACATTTGCTAGAGGGTCATAAAAAACAATGAGCTGTTAGTAACGATAATAATAAAATAAAATAATTGTAAAATAGTAGATTATCCATCTCTTGAAACATCAATTTATTGGCTATTCAGTTGATTTTACGAACAGAAAGAGACCGGATCGAAAGTTGAAAATAAATTGGGTCGTTTGCACCGCCAGCAGCGTCTCGTCGCGTCGCATCGTCTTGAATGAACTTCCTTTTACGTCTTCCTTGAAGCGCGAGTAAAAAATAACAAAATCGGACGCGTATTAAGAAAAACGGATAATCCCCGGTGAAGATAACAGGATAAAGTGTGCGATACGTTGGGTTCGTCATTGTCAGTGACCCGCGGGGGTGACATTACCCACCACTCTACCCCCTTTCCTTCTTCCCTCCGATTGTACGAAAAAGATTTAGATAAAATAGAAGTCGTTTGATTCGTTTATTCAAAGAGATGCTTCGCGCTAATCTCGATAGTCAACTCATTTAACTTCTTAATGAAGTTTCTTTCTCTTTTAGATCGACAGAAGGAAATTTGGTAGTGCCATCAGTTACTTGACTGTTAGTTGACGTATCCAGATCAGATCACGATTATGATGACGATTTAAGTGTTTTGCTATAGGTACTTACATACGAAAAATACCTGTATTGTTAACCGTTTGTTCTCTTTGACTTTTTAAACGATTTTATTCGTTTCGTACCTGTCAACTTCAATCAAGTCTTGGAGTTGATTTTTCGCCCGCAAATTTCACAAATGGTGATATGATGTGGTTTGGCTCGAGTGACAATAGAAAATGACAAAAAAAAAACCTTGACCTCGATTTCTTTTAGGAACGTTTTAAAAATTAAACAAACAAAATAATTTCGTTATTGAGTAGCGAAACATTGGGAATCCCCAGTTGTACTATTCGTCCTAAAGCATTAGATCTAAAACATTAGGCTCGATTTCTTTTATATAGAAATAAAAAATTAATTATTTATTTTCAAATTGAATTAATAATTTCGTTATTGGAAATTCCCCAGTTGTACTACTCATTCTAAAGCATTAGAACTAAAATGTTATTTTTCAAAGTCTTCAGGCCTATTAGCAGCATATTAAAACGAAATAATATCATCTAAAAGTACTTAAACGTCCTGTACAACAATAGATTGGGGTAATTACCTCCTTGTGGCGTACTGTTGCAGGACTCGTAGCCGTCATCTAGAGTGGAAGTTGGCGTGGATCTCTGACAGGTGCTCGTCCTGCTCTGTACTTCTTTCCTCTCGCTCCCATCGTCATCCTCCCCTTTCGAGGACAATACGGCTTCCTTACCATCAGCAACATCCGTTTCCTTTCCGTTCTCGAATGATTTTCTCCCTGCGGCATCATCTCCAGCCTTCTTCCCGTAGGCCAGTTCGTCGTTTAATTTTTTTGCGCGCTTTTTGCTCCTCAAAAATATGTGCGTGATGCTTTTGGGTGGTCGTTTTCGATTTTTGGGCACGATGCCCACCAGGAACTGGGGCTCGGGCTGGTGATGGTGGTGAATGGTCTTCTGGAGGGTTTTAATTGGAGACGTGTACGACTCCAGGTCGGTCTCTTTTGCCACCGATTCGTCTTTCACCTCGCCCTTATTATTGTCTATCGATTTAAGGGGAAGATTCTCGTAGATGCCGCTTGACATGACGGAATTTCTTAATATACGGTCTCGTCGGGATATTAATGGATCACGTCATGACAAAAGATTGAAAGAAGGAGAGAAAACGGGATAAGAGAGATGGGGTTGCTTGCACACTTTTCAGCACAATACCATGTGGAAAATCAAACGTACCACATTCTTCACTGCACACCTGTAACGCTTCAATGTTCTTCTCATTGGCATTAACAGAGCAGTCCACTGAAACGATGAAAGATATCATTTCAGGAAAGACGCAAACCCTAAATTACTACCCCTATTTCTGAAAGGCACTAAGCCCATAATTTGATCAATATTAAAGGTTTACAAGATCCTAATGCCCTTTTATTAGGTAGTTTATGTCACTTTTAATGTAATCCTGCGTACATAATGTTTAAAAACGTATTAATTTTGTGTGTACGTAGTGAATACCCAAAGGGTAAAATGTGGAAAAAGAATTTAGACACAAACAAGCCCCATCATCAAAGTCGTTAGTAGACGGCATCAAAAGAGAGGCCACAAAGACGTTGAACTGTGCAGAATTTAGAGAAACTTTGTGAAATCGATAGGACACAGTAAGGTACTTACGACAAAATAAATTTTTGTTGCTTTAAGATTTCGTATTTTACTATTTTCCAAAAACATTGAGAACAGTTAGAAATGTACAGTACAATTACCAAGAGACTGTCTTGACGTCATAAACATAGTCTACGTGAACTCATTCTGAACGTACGTAAAATGCACTTAAAGTAAACTTTATGAGTACACCCTATAAAATTTAAGACACTACGTGCGGTCATAATTGTAAACTGTATGAATCAATCAACAACTTTCGAGTAAAATTAAGTTTCATATCAATTTCTGTAAAATTTCAATTCAATTCATTGATTGATTGATTAATTGGTAAATAATAGTGCAGAGCCATAGATAAATGCAACTCAACCTCGATTTCTTTTATGCAGCAATAAAAAATTAATAAAACAAGAACTTCATTAGAAATCTGTATCACCAAGAAAAATATTTTTAGCATTGTGTATCTTCAAACGAAATTAATAATCTCATCAGTGGGTAGCGAGACATTGGGAATCCCCAGTTGTACTATTCGTCCTAAAGCATTAGAGCTTAAACGCTTTTTCAATCCTAACCTCGATTTCTTTTATGTAGGAATAAAAAATTAATAAAAGGACAATTTCGTAGGAAATCTGTCACACAGACAAAAAATATTTTTACCATTGTCATTGTCAAAACGTGTGACATAAGTTAAATTAAAGAGAATTGAGTCAAATTATTTGCATATTATTTTAAATAACAATTAAGACTGTCGTTACTATTTACAACTTCTAATAAGTAAAGGACAAATAGTTCCTGCAGTCTTTGATTGTTTCCTACACATACAATCTTATATTTTATGGGTTATAGATACATAAATAGTAAGTTTTCGCTAATACTTATAAGAGAGATTGGACGATAGAAAATATAACGTAAGTCTATTATTAAATGCGTAATTGATCCGCTAGTAATTTCTCATTAATGTTACTATAGCTTTATTCAATATAGTAATTTGGAAATAGACGAACAGTAGATTTAATTTGACGATGCAATTAAGAAAACGTTCGTTCTGCAGATGCACCCTAATAAAAACTTTATGTTATCACCGAAGTAATTACGAACATTCTACACACTAGGGATTAATTAAATATATTTTTGATGAAAATTATAACATTTAAAAATTTAATGACATTCTAAAAAAAATATAAATTCAAAATTTTTTTTAAGCTACGTGTTCTAAAAATTATTAAGGCTATGACAGTAAAAAAATTTAAATAATTTAATTTTTCCATTTATGTACAATAATCAAAATTTTTCTGAAGCGTTTTTCTATGAATCTATTATTTATATTTTATTGATTCTGGCACGAAAATTAACCAGCTTAAAGAGATGCCTTCATGCATTAACAATTTACAAAAATTGTCCTTTAATAAATAACGAGATCAACAGTAAAAAATTACTACCATCACATCATGTGATAAATTAGCTAGATGTTAGGTATTGTATTTTTATTTTTTTCAGATCAAACTCCTCAAATTGCTGTCGAACTTTTAATTACTCTACTAACTCAATTAAAAGTTTTGTTTGGCAATTCAACGTTTAGAGGTTGGTTATTAGTTGAAAACAAAAAGAAAAAATTATTACGAGTTTACAAACAAAATTTGGTTTACACGTGATCATAAAAGCAAAATAAAATTATATAAGTAATGTATTTATTATAACTTGTACCTGCATAGAAGGTAGGTACACTTGTTTGGCTTGACAAGGATTTTGTTTCACCCTATCTGCACGGGGCAACAAACCCTCAAAATTATTTATGAGGTAAATAAATACCAAACACATAAGTATCTATCTCTACTCTAATGCCAAACTTTTTAATTATTATTATTGCTAGTAACCCCCTCCTTCAACCAAGCAAATTGAGGATCTGTTTGGAGAATGTACCTAATAAATAAAAATTTTTTAGAAGTTACCTACAGAGCAAGGCTTTAATATTAAATTGTAGGGATGGTTGTGGTACTACTTACTACCCCCCGTAACACGCGTCGCGTCATCACACAGGAGGACAGTGCGCGAAAATGCCCGCCAGGACTGCACTTGTTTACTAAATTTTCCGCGAGAATTTCCCGGCTCTAACACAGCGCCTACTCGATCGAACAAACATTCTCACAATCGTACACAAACGTACGTGTACAAATGCGAATATAATGTGAATTATACGTAGATAAATGCGTGACTTAATTGGACTGACACTTCATTCTCATCATCGAAACGATTGTATTATAATTAAAACGATAATATCTTTGAAAAATTAATTTGTGGATCTCGAACGTAAAAATCAAATTATCACATTAAAACGTAATATTGTATTATAATTATTAAAGTTACAAAAATTAATGTAGATACGTATGACTAAAGAGTGGGTGGTTAATAACTTTAATTTTTTCTTTAATGAAATTCCTAGATTTTGGGCTTTTATACATAGAATAAAAGCTGTGGAGGTACACACTTATTATAAGTGACTGATTTAATATGGGTATTAGGACTCGTACTGTGTTTGTTATCAAAATTAAAACTGTGTCCGACACGCGAGTTAATGTTTTTGGAACAGTCAATTTGTTAGATTGTACCACAATCCTTTGCGCGCTTGCTCTAGGTTCGTGCGCATGCTTAACTATGTACTACCCGTCTTGGTGACATTCTAGAACTATTAAATGTTTGAATTGAACACTAAATTTATTGTTATTTTCTATTCCCTTGAATGATAAATAAATACTTTTATTTTGCTTGTCTAATATTTACAGGTACCTACTAACAACAATTTGTTGTGAATTAGAATTAAATTAAGGAAATGTGCATTAAATCAAATTCGCTTGACTAAGAAGTCACAATTTTTTAAAAATATTTGATCAAAAAATTAAGAAACAATAAACTATATTCCATACGACGTTTCAACCTCTTTTATTTTTAATTAATTTAATTAAATCACGTCCGGAACGATTTTTAATGCAATAATGTGTTGTAGTAATTATTAACCATATTTTGTTGCACTTTCTGAGTCGAAACAACATGTTGTATTAAAAAAATATAAAAAGAGACTGCATAATAAATGTTGTAAGAAAGTTTTAGTTTATTGTCAAAAGGATAACGATTAAAATAATTTTAAAAAATTATAACCGCCCTTCTAAATAACCAAACAATTCTTTTAATTACAACTATTTGTTGCGTACCTACGTATTACACTTTGATATCGTTTTTCTAGAAAATAAGATCGCTTCGTTACCGCAGGATTACAAAGGACTCCTTTAAAAAAGGGCTCAACTCTAGTACCCACTGGTTACTGTTGAGAAAGATCTTTCACCCTACTGCTTCGTAAACTTTATTATCAATTTAACAATAAAATTCTGGTACTTAGCAACCCCTTAGGTAATATAAAAAAATATTTAATATTTTTGAACAATTTTCTTCAAATAAAGTTTTGTAAAAATCGAAATATTTCTTTTAGAAACAAAACGTTTTTTTAGAAAAATAATAAATTAAAAGTACAATAGAAATTTATTTTAATGTAATCTATGATGAAACTTTTTCAAAATAAATATTAAACTTTGTTACTGAAATAAAATCGTCAACCCCTTCAAGTACCATCAACTAAATAAAAGTATAAAAACTACCTGATGGAATCCTTCAATTGTCAACTAAAAGCACTATAAATTTATTATCAGAACCACTTTTTTTAATTGATACTAAAAATTTTCACTAAGGGCAGTAATTATCTAAGTTTCGTGTCCACCCAGCTTCTTACGATGTAGATAGCACTAGTTCAAAACGACGAATCGTGCCCTATTGGCAGGTGAGTGAGTATTTATATGGTAATCGGTGCGTCGTCGAGTGACAAGAGCGTCGACGACGCCGCTATCACCCTCGACGTCGCGTACGGCATCATATCAAGCAACCGACGCCTCTTAAAACACATAAATAATATCTACATAAATACGTACACGAATATATAAACGATTATATGCATTTTTAATCTCTAACATTTCCCAAAAGAGAAATCTATCTACTTTTCCCCAGAATTTTAATCTTACAAATGTTAAATCAGCGAAGTTATGATTTAAAAAAAATTAATTATAATTAAAAAAACAAAACGATTTGGTTCAACGGAGTTTCAGTTAAATTAAAACGACACACGAGTCAATGTTTTTGGAACAGGCAATTTGTTAGACTGTACCACAATCCTTTGCGCGCTTGTTCTGGGTTCGTGCGCATGCTTAACTATTTACTACCCGTCTTGATGATATGCTAAATTCATCTTTTCGAACATCTAAATGTTTGACCACTCTAGGTTTATGGACATTTGTTGTAAAGAATGTTATCAGTCAATTTTAGATTCGATTTGAGTAATAGAATTTCAAAAGTTCGAGTTATCAAGTAAAAATTACACGTATTTCTCATACACTAAACTTTATGTAAAACTTTTTTACAACATTTCGAGTACTTATACCACAATGTAAAGCAAGTTTCAGGAAATAAAATATCAAAAATTTCCCCAGCAAAAGGTGCCAGTTTTTATAAAAAAAAAATGGTGACTTATTTTAACCATTTCTGATATTTTAGTCTCTTAAAATTTCTATTACCTAAATATTTTAAGGAATATCCACTATCTACTTATATGGTAATTGTAATAATTGGTCTAAGAAAACTCGCTTTTACCTCTATATTATGAATAATTACCTCCAAATGTATTCTTAATTAGAATTGAACTCTTCATGACACCAAATAAAACACTTTTCCAAGTAACACCACATTTTACGTATATTTATCACTTGTAGGTACCGTAATTATAAATGGAAAATATTAAGACGTGAAAATGCCACAATAATAAATTATTTACAAGAACTTGTCACGTCTACATAAACTGTTTGAATGCCCTCATTTCCAAAATAATAAAAAAACACCCTAAAAGCAGTATTACCTAATATTTTTTAATTGACATACTTAATAATCAATAACAATGTAAAACAATAGACAAAGTGGCAATTTTATCTCTTTCTTTTTTTTTTTTTTGTTGTTTAACCCCGGTAAAATTTGAATTGAAGCACTTAAATAAAAAATAGTGCGGTAATTTGAAGGAAGTATAAAAAATAACTATAAATGTGTTAAAAAGACACTTACATACAACGCCTCTACTGTAGAATATTATTCTTTAATAACTTACCTGAAATTAAATAGATATTAAATATAAACAAATGTTTTTTTTTAATATTTCAACAAAATTTAAAAAAATATGATGTCTATTAAATAAATGTCGAATAGAAATGATTATTATTGATGTTTCTCTTAGCACTATTCCCATACATTTGTAAATAAATAAATTAAAAAGCAGACGCTCTTTTATTGGTACAAATAAATACCTAAAATTTTTTGACCAGATAATAAGTACCATTTTGAAATAATATCTATTAATTTATTCCACCATTACTATCATTCGGTATCACTTTTAAACATGAATACAGAAAAGCAAAACGCAAAAAATTAATATAAAAAATCGCACCTTTATCCCATCTTATCCTGTAATGTTTTCCTGTTTCTCCATGACGAAATAACATTGTTAAAGTCTTTCACTCACAGTCACTAAAATCTCACTTTTCCGTACCACCGTATTTATTGTTAATTAACAATATTAATTTACGATTAATTACTCGCGTTTGATTAATATAACAAATAGTGTCGCCACCTGTTCATAAACTTGACAACTAATAAAGACGTTCCTTGTTTCTCAATATGGTGGCGCCACAATCAATTTGCAGCAATCTATGTTTATAACCTATAATTGTCGAATATAAATATGTAAATTAATAACTTTTTTATTAAGTTTAAAGCTTACTAATTCAACAAAACCATATATATTGTTTCAAATAATTAGTTTTGACCGTCTATTTATTATTAAAAGTGTTCAACTAATGAGTGATGTAAGAACAATAAGAAGAAATCCACGAATCACTCGTCTCATTTTCGTAATTTTTAATATGATTGGATTGCAAAAGTTATAGAAGAAAAGTGATTGGCTTGATTTAACCAAGAAGAATTTAATTTCACGAAAAGACATTAAACTATTTTAAAATGTCTGTATTTTTTGTGAACGCGTAAGTATTTGCTTAATTCGATACTTTAACAAATAACCTACCCAAAAGCTACATATGCTGTTTTGTTATGGATTCCTTAACTTTCCGTCACTTTTTATTTACGATACTATTTTTTATAATAATGTAGAAGCGACACTGCAGAAGAATCTAAAGGAGAACCAGCAACATCAGAGGACCAATGTCAAACTCAAAGCGAAGCCCAGGCCGAACTGCAGCAGTTCTGGTCAAAAGTTATGGATGATATAAGAGGAATAGGAGTTGTAAGCATGCTTGTCAGCTACTTATAGATAACATGTTAATAAACTGTGCCACTTTTTACATTAGATGGACCTTAAACAACAAGTACTGCCTTTGGCAAGAATAAAGAAAATAATGAAACTTGATGAAGAAGTAAAAATGATATCTGCAGAAGCACCCTTGCTTTTTGCTAAAGCAGCTGAAATATTTATTCATGAGCTAACTCTAAGGGCTTGGATACACACAGAAGATAATAAACGACGTACTTTACAAGTATGCTATCAGTTTTTGTTGCTTTGATAGTGGTAGTAGATAAAACATTATTTTTAGAGAAACGATATTGCAATGGCCATAACTAAGTATGACCAATTTGATTTTCTTATCGATATTGTGCCCAGGGATGACATTAAACCAGCAAAAGTAAAAGAGGAAAGCACTGGGAAGTTATCTGTAAATTCAGACCAAGTATGTCACCACTTATCTTTTTGTTGCAAGTTCATCTTACATTCTAAATTTTTAATAGGTTCATTACTACCTCTCATTAGCTCAACATCAACCAGGTTCTTTACAATCAAACAGTACAACACAGTCAGGAGGCAGTACAGTTGCCACCACCACTACAGCTCAACCCCAAAATGCCATTCAAATTGTGCAGCCTCAAGTACAAACAGTCCAAGTTAGTTCTGTGGACCAGGTAAATTATTTTTAAATGTTTTCAATGTAAAAGCCACTGAAAATACCTTAAACACTACAGAATGCCACAGCATCTAATACATCATCAACAAATGTAACCCAAGCTCAGGTCATGCTGCCCCAAAGTCCCACCTCCCCTTCTCAAGCACAAACTGGTGGTATTCAAATTGTTCAACAAATTGTAACACCAAGTGGAGAAATACAACAAATACCTGTGAGTTTCAAATTATAAAATTTTATTTATTAAACTTAGAAACCTGTTTTTATTTCAGATTCAATTATCTCCCCAACAACTCCAAATGATAAGAATGCAATTGCAGAACAACACTTCTCAGCCGTTGATTATACAAGCAGCCCCCATTCAAGCAGCAGCTCAACCTCAAATTATTCAGGTAATTGTTCTTTTTTATAGCCAAAAAGCAAACGTTTTCGTTAATTAAACGTTCAAATTAATAGAGATGTTATTTTAGCTGTGTTCACTGGGTGGAGCATCAAATTCTGCTAGTCAGCCAGTATTTATTACAAAAAACAGCGGAAATAGTGAAAACGAATAGTATTTCTAATTTATTCCTCTTATATACATTAATAAATAGAGTTAGGTAATTAATGATTTATTAATTGATTGATTGTATCCGTGATACCCGTTTTTGTAAATAAATTAATTATTTCTATAACTAGTGTCTCGTTTCGTTGGTGTTTATTTATAATAATTATTAAAATTGCAACATATAATTTTATTCTTTCATTTATTATTAAAAATAGTTTTTGGTCAAACAATTACATATTTACACTGAAAAATAATACATAGGTACATAAACAATTACATTTAAAATTGATAGCAGTTGTGGCTTCAACATCGACTTTGTGCAATTTTATTTCGTATTTGCCCCATTTTTTCTTTCCGAAATTAGCAACCAATAATTCAAATCAACACGCAACATTCAGTCAAATATAATATGTAGATTATAACGTTTGTTTTTATATCATGGAGACTACAAAATTCTTTTCTACATTTAAAAAAAAAATATATTTTATTAAGTACTGTGACTGTGTGCAGTTTTTGCTTTCTCTAATCTTTAATTTTAAAATATCACTACTTTCATGTTAAAAATCACAGAGCTGGACAAATGTAATTGGGGCTTCAAAGACCAAAGCATTTTAAATAAAATAAGGGATTTGCCCAGTTCTGTAACATCAAAACAATAAAATATTCTCGCTTTCTCTCTGCATTATATTTCTATATCAAAGTGAAAAAATTTGAAGATTGTATAGTTGAGCAAATACCGAGATGAATAAAATTATAAGATAGATGAAGGCGTAAAAAACATCTATTTATAAAATACAATTTCGTAAATTTAAATTAATTTATAGTACATATTATTAACCAATTCGCACATTTTCATCATCACATTAGTACATTCTCACAAAAATAGTCACCGAAAGGAATATTCTTATTAGCCTTTTTAGTAAATGGTTATTAAAAAAATGTTTTTGCAACTATGTTTTTTAAATACATGTAGGTATGTATATGTATAAATAACAATCAAAAGCTTCTTTTAGTCATGTGTGTGCCGTATAGGTACGTAACAACACATTTCGAAATATGTATATATACAATAAATATAAAATATATATGCTAGTTTTTTTTGGAAAGCGTTTCTCAACAGATATATCTGCACTTTTATCTCATATAGTCAATTTAAAAAATAAAAGAAACAACTTGAATATAAAAATATTTCACTTTGTACTAGTCTTCGAAGTGTACTTACAATACAACACTTTTTGTCTGTTTGTAACAAAAACAATACTGATCAAAGGTAAATCGATATTAAAAAATTACTCGCTTGGTAACCAATTCAATTAAAGTAACGATAATAATAACAGGAAATATCCGATTAATTTTGTATATATTATGTAATTATATTATATTATAATATGTACACACAGGAAGGATTGTGGCTTATCACTCATTATTCAGGCAGATACTGCTTAGTACTAACATACATCTAAATGTCACATCTTTCTCGTTCATAAAACAGTATGTTTCAAGCAGTATAAAGAAGCAGAGCACAATTAATAGTTATTCGAAAGATATATAAATTTTAAAACGAAACACAAATAAAAATGGCAGTGTTTCTTTCCTTAGAAAAAATGGTAAGTGTTAATTAACTTAATTTAGTATTGTATATGTTATAAAAACTGCAAAGCAAAAACAAACGTAAAGTAACATAATAAGGAGAGTAGTTTTTCGGTTTTGTTTATAAAAAGTTGTTTTACCGCTTGAATACAATTACAGCAAAAATAACAAAATTAGCAACAAATATTTTCTAGATTTGTTACATTTTGATTTAAAAAATAAAAAGCACCACAAGGAGTAAGTCCTAAATAATACTTTTAGGATAAATAAGCGCTAATTAATAAAACCTCAAAAGACTGAAAATTTTGTACCATCAAAAGGGAAAACAATTTTGTAAAATAAAAAGAAATCAATTTTAAATGAGCTTCATCGATTTTAACAAGACTGTCTCTTTTAAAGGTATAAATGAAAAATGTTTTCATAATTTTAACCTTAAATAATAATTTTTATTAATTTGCATTATTTTCCAAACTAACTTTTAAAATTTTAGTTTTTGAGAGTTGCTGTTTATCCCAAAACAACAAGAGCTCTTTTTACTTTGTTTTACAGTCCTATTATCTCTAAAATTTCTTAAGAAATCAAAATATTTTCTGAGACATTGTATAGGCGTAACGTATTGAAGCCAACACGATAGGCAACCCATTACACACCGTTAAAGCAGAAAGAGCAATAAGGTAATGCGTTAAAAGCAAGTTTTTATGAAATATTTACATTCTTCTGCCTTAACGGTACAAAGTTAGGTGCCTATTATCTTGGCTTCACATAGCGGCCTATGTTCAGTCTACATAATAGTCACGTCTGAATATTTTAATCAAACAACCCACAGGGAATTTTCTTTCATCAATTCAGCAAATTATTGCTTTCCTTACAATCACACTTATTAATTGTAGTAGAGTTAAAATGATTTTCAATAGTTATGCTACCTACTTTTTTGATCAGTCTTTTCAGAACATTTACTCAATTTTTTGACGTTATGAAACAAACAAATTTTTACACTGCAATAAAACTCGCGCTTAAACTACAATAGTAAACAAAAAAATTTCTTTGCTGCTTTCAATCAGCTGTCCACTTAAAAACCGGGGTTTTTAAAGGGTCAAAATTTGTCATTATTTAAAATAAATCATCTTGAAATTAGAATAAAAACACTCTTTTTCGTTAGTTTCAACATGTATCAGCTTCCACCATCAACTATAAATCATCTTTTTTCTTAACGTCACAATTTCACTCGCTTTCCATTTAAGTCTAAAGTATGCAAGTGCAACCAAAATTTTCGATAAAGAAACCTACACGCGGTCCACGAAATAGACAATCGAATTTCTTAAAATTTAAAATTTTCAAACATAAAAATAAACCGTGTGTGTGCGATATAGAAACGGAAGAAAGCAATTCTTTTTCCTGTTCGTTCGTCTCCAAGGGAGAAATTTTATAATTAAAAATCAATTTGGATGATGGGACGAATACGATTTACTGTAACCCGGTTTGTTTAGTTCCAGCGAGTTGGGGTCAGTTATTTCCAAAATTTTTCCACGACCTGCAGTCGACGGATGGCAATGACGATAATAAACGAGAAGAAAAACGATCGCAAGTAAAAACGAAACTATTTGGGCCAAAGCGGCGCCATAACGGAGGTAAGCATAGTTCTCCAAACTAATTTGAAAATACCTGAAACAGAAAATTTATTAGTTACTCATTAGAAAATGTAAATAAATAAAAACCGATTTTGAGTTTCTCAAAATATGCAAACTTTCCACATAAACGTATTTAAACAAGAACATACCACACGACCAATGCCCCCGTGTTTTCCATTAGGCAGACGAGGTAATAAACGAGATATGCGTAACGTGTGGGACCATCTCTTGGCGAGATGAAGGCAATGACGTAGGCGAAACCCAGAGCCATAGAGAGCAGCAGCTCTTCGCAATGACTGCTACAAGCTGATGTCTGGCTCAGGGCCAACCATACCGCCATAACACCCCAATGTAAGGCACACACCACCCCCATCCACCACGGATATATTGCTGCCAGCATACTCAACGCCAACACCCTCGACACTAACAAAAAAGTATTTGGAATATAGCAAAAAATAGGAGTTAAGACATTTGCTCATATTTAAAAAAAATCCTAAATTCAGGCCAAATGTTTACTCAAAACGTCACGTCAAGCAATTTGATAAATAATTAGTTAATTATTTATTAGTAGGAGTTAAGAAAACATTTTTATATTTTTTACAACCGTTGAAATGGTAAAGGCGGAGATGAAAAGCTTTTAGAAAATTTTTCAATTTCCTAGCTTTTCTTCACATTGACTATTGCGCTATTTAAAGAAAGCACTTAAGTATACTACAAATGTGTTTTTACGTTGGAAAATAAAAATGTTTAACTGCAACTGCCAAACAGTGCCAAAAACACGTTTATAATTGGCACGCAAACAGAAACAAACAGATTCGGATCACTTTACGTACGTATATTTTCATTAATAAGAAAAGAAGCTAAACAACAGGATTTAACAGACAATCAAAACAAAAATATATATATAAATCAATAAACAAGAGTTAGTACAGAGATCAATTTAAAATAAATTAAAAGTGGATATGGATATTTTAAGATTAATAATTAAAATAAAAAATGTACCTGTGCTCATTAAATGCCAACAAAATGCGACCATAGTTGCACTCCATGATACATTCTCCTTATCATCCCGTGAATATCGTACTGATCTGTGATAAGAAGTTAATGACCATGCTGCAGAAACAACGGCCACTATTACTGTCCACGACTGTAGAACCTCAATATCTGTTAAAAAAAAGGAGTTAGACAAATATAAAAATTAATGACTTAATTAAAAACCCATATGCTTTTGTAAATTTTGTGGTTGAAGGAAGTAAACCATAATTTTTACTCACGTCAGGATTGAAATGTTTGTACATGGAATTTTGATATTACTGTTTTGGGCATATTTAAAATAAGAAAAATCGTAAGAAATATATTAGCCGAATCCTAAAACATAAAACTTTATTGAAATTGGAATTTCTTGTAAGTCTTCCTTCATTATTTACGATTGATAAAAGCTCATTTAAGTTAATTGCTTTTCCATCAATAAACGATAAAATCTAACTTCTCTTACTTAAATACTTAAAAAAATCCAAAAATATAAATGATAAATTAGAAATCCTTTTTATAACTAAATGGTAAACATTAAAAAATATGTTTATTTCTCGCAAACTGCCCACAATAGCTATAAATATAGCTTGAAAGACGCTTATACATGCATGTATGTATAATTAATTCGTACATTGTATTACAAAACAGTAGGTACGTTTTTCGATTACAAAAAATTATTTTATTACTTTTGCTTGCAAAATACACGTATAAACGTTTTATACATATGTTTAAAAATAAAACAAACATATCTCACAATACATAGGACAATAAATAATTTAATAGTTTTTATAACTTTATCCCAACCTTGACCTTAATTTAAAGGAGTTTTAACCAATTCAATGGCAATATCAAGGACAATTTTTTACTAGTAATACAATTAATTGTTTTTTACATTGGTAACAGTAACAGTTCAATTTAAAATTAACTAAACCTGATGAGTCAATTTTAGAAAAAAAAAATACATTTACGTCACTTTCGCGAAAAACGATTATGTAATAGATAAATAAATATCAATCGTTATCGCTACATTTATCATTTCTTATTAAGTACTTAAAATATCTGGGTGTAATTTCATTTCCAGGCTAATACTATTTAATAGTTCTCTCGTACCTACAGGTCTTAGGAATTTATGCACATAATATTTATTTTTCGTCAAAATAAGTGTAAGAAAACTGCATTGGTTTACTAATATTAAACATTACGGTCGCATTTAATTCCAACCATGATTTTTACGTCAATAAATATAAAAATAACAAAGGTTACAAAACGGTACCAATTCCTACAAACAATTAAAACTAACTGCACACATTGAACTTGTATCTTTTTATATAAGTGTAAAAGAGATATTTTATTTCCTGTTTATGTAACGAATTTGTCATTAAAAAGCTCAGTTAAAAAGAAAAAAGACAGTTACCCTCTCTCCTAATATTGGTTCCATCTCTTTTGTCCAGCTGTCTAAGTAAGAACATGAGCTGTATCACAGCCTGGGGTGCAGAATGCAAGAAACAATGAAACAGTCTCAGAAGGGCCCCATTGGTATCTTCATCAAGCATTCGTCTAGACAAAGTCATACGCATGTGTTCCATCCTTGCATACCTACTTCTCAGACCATAAATGAGAGTGTCTATATACCTCAATAGGGGGGAAATTTGAAGCAACAAAAAAATTATCCTCACTACCCATTGGCATAAGGAAACTTTTCCAAGTGATGCATCATCATTGTCAATTATATACCTGCAATACATACAAATAAGAAACTGTAGTTCTTCAGAGGTTACCCTTTCAGAGCAATAAAAAAATTTGCTATTGTATCACTACTGATTTTATAAAAAATGTTTAAGGTAAAACTATTGTTGTAGGCAGCATTAAAATAAAATAAGTTATCAAAATATCGTGTTAAAGGAACAACAACCTGTACACACACCTGTAAGATAGACGACATTATGCGTGTCAAGGTAAAAGAATTTATTGCCATAAAAACGTTGGTCAGAAACTTACCATCTCATATTAAAAGCCGTCAGGATAATTGCGGGCATAACAACAAACGTTAACGTTAATGCAAAATTCACCCCCCAACCGTTAACCGAGTAAAAATACAGCAGAAAACAAGCCAATGTTAAATCGGCCACATATGAAAATATAGAGAAGAGCACACATATCACATAAAATGTTCCGAAATAAACAGTGTCCGACAGTCTGTCTGGCGAATCATTATTTTTGTAATTTTCTATTCGGGCTGTTGAATGATCCTTTGAAAATCGCACAACAGTACAGTCCTCTGCCATTATTTCACATCAACATAAAAACGAATAGCGAACAAGATGATACCCCACAATCAATCTTTCCATAATAAATTAGAGCAACTTGGAATAAACTGCACAGACATCTAAAACTATAAAAAAGTCTAACTGTTTATAGTTTACATCATACCACCACTTCACAATTACGTTTGTACGTTTGTAAGAAATTGGAGGAAATTTTGTTTTGCACCTTTCAAGCAACCGATACATTTATGTGCATTTCACTTTAACTAATGTAAAATAACTTTTGCTATCTCTCTCATTTAAAACTCCAAGAATCCATAGAATAAACAATAAAAAAAGTAACAACTGTGTCTAAATTGTATGTCGCCACTTCCAAATAAAATTTTTAAAGTTATTTCCAATTTAATTTATCTTAAAAAGAAATATGGTGTTACTATAAATATGTTTGCTTTATTCTACTTTCTGTTTTATTTATTTTACCTGAAATAATTCATACAAAAAATGCTACAAAACTATACAATATGTTTAATTTTCATAAATAAAGCATTAAGAGTGTAACAGTTTAGTCTATTAATTCTTACTAGTTGGGCATTTAAAAAAAGAAAAATAAAGTAAATGCTGTTGCTTTCAGGCTTTCACGGCCGGCGTTGTATTTGGACATATATACATTTTCCAGGCTGTTGTGCCGTGGTCGACGTCCAAAAAAAGTAAATACTGTATGTTTGACACTACTCCATTTCTATGAATTATCACGTGTATGATTTTCAATCTATGGTCATTATCATATCTAAATCTATTCTTCATTCCCTCTCTTCATTCTTTTAGTAGTGATGTTCAAGTGATGTGTTTATTTTATGTCAATTTCTAAATTAAAATAAATTAAACCGGTTAATTATTGTTATAATTAGGAAATTTGAAAAGCAAATGAAGCAAACGTCATATAAAACAAGAAAGAACTAGTTAAGTTTATGTTATTAAAAGAAGTAAAAGGTAACAAATATTTTTTGTACTTGGTATAGGTACTTTTTATAATTACAAAATCGTTGTCTTTCATTTCAGACCAATAAGCATGGGTTTAATAAAGTTTTTTGCTAACAGACTACTAGAACTTGTCACTGTATTAGTTTTAATCCTTCTTTTACCTTACATACCTCCAAATATTAATTTTTCAAAGTCTTATGTGTAAGTATAACTCATTACTATATTTGCACATTAATATTCTTTTAAATATTTATTTGGTACATTATAGTGTTAAGCCTTCATTACCACTTGAGGGTAAATTAGCTATAAATGAGCGACTGAATGATACTGTAAAATGGCATGAGGGTGAAATCTTAGGGCCAGAAGCTTTTGCAGAGTATAATGGAGAATTATATACAGGTGTTCATGGGGGAGATGTTATTAAGATAGTAGGAAATCACATTACTCCTATTGCAAAATTTGGCAAACCCTGCAAAGGATTATATCAAGAAAAAATATGTGGGAGACCTCTAGGAATGGTTTTTGACAAAAGTGGACTCTTGTATGTTGCTGATGCCTACTATGGAATTTTCAAAGTTGATGTTAAAACAGGTGAGAATTAATTACGTTTTTGATTTTTATGTTTTTTTATTATGTAGTAGAAAGCATATAAAATTTGAGAATGTATTAACCATTCAGATATCATTATTTGTTAGTACATTATCTTTTATCACACCCACAAGTATATACAGCAATATATATGGTATTGTCGGATTAAAATTATCAAAGAAAACCCACATTTAAAACCGTTGGATAATTCCATTCCATTGTTTTGAACATCTAATTATCTACTTTATGTTGTACCTACTATACACATCCTGTAACTGAAATAATAATTTGCATAATTCATTGTATATATTAAAACAGTCAGTATAATAATTATGGTAAAGATTTTTATTCAACCTTTGAACCGAACAGACATCAGTTATCAGTTGTATAATGAAATTTATAAAAATAACATTTATTTATTGACATTAAATCATTAAATTTATCATTAAATGTCTTATTGTCACATTTTTTCTTTTTCTTCATAAAGTTGACAAATAAAATTACTTATTAAATAATGTGGAGTTCACTCTTACAGGTAAAAAAACGTTATTGGTATCAATGCAAACGGAAATTAATGGCAAACAGCCCAAGATTCCAAATGGCATTGCTGTATCCAGTACAGGAGATGTGTACTGGTCTGACTCTAGCACTGATTTTTATTTAGAAGATGGTATGTTTGATATGTTTGCTGATGGCAGTGGAAGGTAACTAACTAGTCTCATATAAGATCTTTTTATTTCAATCAATTTGTTTGTAGACTGGTTAAATACGATCCCAAAAGTCAAAAGAATACCGTCCTAATCGATGACATTCATTTTGCCAATGGAGTACATTTATCAGAAAATGAAGAATATGTTTTGGTGGCGGAGACAGCAAACAGCCGGATTCTTCGTTACCATTTAAAGGGCCCCAAGAAAGAAACCTATGACGTCTTTATAGATCAACTTCCAGGCTTGCCTGACAACATAAATTCGGACGGACAGGGTGGTTATTTCTTCCCATTGATCATCAGCAGAAGTTCTGATTTCCCTTTCATTACCCAAATATTCTCTCCGTTTCCACGAATAAGAAAATTAATATCCAGATTGTTTGCACTTCCTGAATTAGGACTGAAACTAATTAACGATTTTTATCCAAATAGATATGCAGAAATCGCTATACACCTTGTACGTTATATGCTGCTTTATTTTTATTTATTTTACAACTTAAACATATAATTTTTTTTTAAGATCGGTCATTTTGGCGCAAGTGAGTTTATAAACGGCTTTGTAACTCCGGAGCGTACAACAATACTACGTGTATCCAAAAATGGAGAAATTCTCGAATGTCTTCACACTACTAACTTAAAAAAAGTGTCTCGCATCTCCGAAGCATTTATTTATAAGGACAGTCTTCTGCTTGGATCTCCTTTCAACGATTACATTGGTCGTATATCTTTAAAAAATGCCGGACTGCACCACTTGAAGGATTCTACACAGAAAACGCCTACAACTACAACAAAAACTTCCACAACAACTAAACCTCCTAGTACAACCACCAAAGCTACTACTACAACAACAACAACAAAACCTCCTACAACAACAACAACCACTACTAGACCTCTCACTACAACAACAACAACAAAACCTCCTACAACAACAACAACCACTACTAAACCTCCCACTACAACAACTAAACCTCCTACAACAACAACGACGACATCTAAACCTACGACAACAACAACTAAACCCCCTCCTTCAACAACTGCCAAACCGTCCACAACAACCAGTAAACCACCCACCACGACAACTAAACCTCCTACAACAACAACCACTAAATCTCCTCCTACTACTAAACCTTCTTCGGCTTCTACTACAAAACAACCCCCTTCAACAACGTCAACTTCTAAACCTCCAACAACTAAAACTCCTCCTACATCAACAGGATCTCAGAAACTGGGCGAGGCTAAAACCGAACTGTAAGCTGTTATATAGATTTTTTTTTATATTTTTACTTGAGAATTTGACGGGTTTTTGGTTTATGTTTCAGTAAAAGTTTATTTGTTGTGAAACGCAATTAATTAAAAAATATTGATCTTGCTCACATTTAGAAGATTGGGCTATGTGTATGTATATACAGGGCGAGTCACTAACGCGAAATCGCTGTTGTACACGTACGATTTAAAATACGGAAAAATATTTCAAATAAAAGTGTAAAATTAAGTGTTGAATAACTATTTTAAACAGTACGTTAACTACAGAGCGATTTCGCCTTAGTGACTCACCCTATATATATATACTTTTATTTAGGTAATGAATGAATTATCTCATTAGGTAGCTATAAATGTTGTTTATAATATTTATATTATTGATATTACCTCATCCCCAATGTTTCTTTTATACTATAAAAGTATATTATTTAAATTACCATTTATAAATAGTAGTATATCTTACATAGTATATTCTAAAAGGTCAAAAAAAAAGGTGTTACAATTTATGGGCAATAAGTGCTACTAATACAGGGTGCTGTTGAACATTTTTCTTACAGCTGGAGGGTATTTTTTGCTTTTACTTTTATAACTTTTACTCTTAATAACTTGACATCACGATCTTTTCATAATCTCAACAAAAGAAACGTTTTTTGATATAAAATATTTTGTATAATTCTTTAAACATTCCTAAAAATAATTTAAACATTCCGATTTGCTTTACGTTCCAAAACGAGCATAATTGATTGCAAAGACTTTCATCTTAGATGTAGAGATGTAGTATTTTGTTAATTTTGCGTATGGTTATCATTAATTGATGGTGATTGTGATATGTGTAGATTGTTATAATTTTTTAATAATAAATATAATTGGATAAATGTTCTTTTTCTTTGATTTATTTCAATTAATTGTATTGAAAGGGCAATAAAACAAACAATTACCTAACAAGCATAAATTATTATTGTTTTTGCTATTATTATGTTAACAAACGAATTAATATTACCTAAAGATGTTTCTCAACGTATTCTTTAGCAACAGCAATGCTTTCCTTTAGCAGCGAGTCCCAGTCTTTGATTTTGACTTTCTTATTTTTCATATTGCATACCAGGGTTAGGTCCTGACCTGTTGTCGGAATGGGGTTACTTTTGAATACCGAGCACACTGTAGACGAGAGCCATTTCAAAGCGTCAAAGTTTTCATTTTTCATGGTCTGTAATATTTTTGGTAAATTAAATGCACGATTTAATTAATTAATAAATAAATTACCTTTGGCACACAGCATCGTGCTTTAACTGTACTATCTGAATACGAAATAACTAACATGGGAATATCAGAAGAGACTTTTGTGGCGTTTTGTAGTGGCACACTGTCCAGCATGGGAGAGCATCTGAGAAAATGGATTATGTAAGGCTTATTACTCTTTGTTCGTTTCTGCTTCGTTTGAACTACGTTTAGCATCTCCTCTTCTACAAATTTTCTAAAAAACGAAAACATTATTAGGCAAACACTTTATAAAATAATCTTTAATTTTGCTTCACTTTAAACTGCTTCTTGCAACTTCATCTATCTGTTTGCTCATTTTGCTCAACTCCTTCTTGCACCTGTTTCCCACGACAGCTGGGAGGACCTCTGGATCGTGTACATCACATTGCAAACTTCGGTTCATCGACCTAATAGTCATCTCTAAAATTTCTGGCTTAAAAATGTCACACTTTCAATATCAAGTTTGCAAGTAAAGCAATTTAAGCACAAAATCACATACCGTATCAATGTTATCGCTCAGGCTTTTTCGAAGATCGGCAATCTTTTCGAGAGCTGCAACTCCATTTTGTCGTGCCTTCATTGCCCGACCGTTCGTTACTGCATAAATGGACGTGGTAGTTCGCCCCAATGACTGCACCTTCACGATACAAAAGTCCTCGAGATCAGCCGTATTAAATACGTGGGTACCACAACATGGTTCTCTAAAACATCAAGTCTTAAGTATCTACAGAATGCCTCAAAATTCTGTGTACGTGGAGCAGTCAGGTTCTTGGGATCGATATTTTTTTCTTGCCTTTCTTGTCACCCCCTCAGGTGTAGACGAAGTAATATGGTATATAGATAAATACGTTATTGTTAAATTACCTTATTTTGATCCCAAGAACCTATAGTTCATAAAAAACATACCTGGATAGAAACCCGTTTTCGGATGCAATCTCTACCAACCGTATACCACCCTCGGGATATATTTCTCCAGGGACCATCACAACGTCGTCAAGACTTAACAACTCCTGACTGTCGATTTCAGTAACTTTTACGTCGGTATTACTATCAATTACGTTTTTTACGTCAGCCTCCAAGGTTTCTACTTCGTCTATCGTCAATTTAGAACCGAATATGCCCACGTCGAGGTTGAGACAATCAGGCGTTACTTTACTAGATTTCTGACAAGTAGCTCCTTTCAGTCGTTTCAGGGACGCGTTTAACAGATGCGTGGCTGTATGATTTCTCATATTACTCAAACGCAAATTCTCGTCAATCTTAAGAAGCCCCTGAGTGTTCGTTTGAAGAAAAGTTGTGTTATTTGAGCTTTTCAGGGTGCCCATGTGAAGTATGTAACCTCTTTCCTTTCTCACGTCGTTTATTTCAAAGCAGCTCCCGTTTTCAAGTTCGAGGATTCCCTGGTCAGGCAGTTGACCTCCGGCTTCCGTGTACATGTTTGATTTATCGAGTACAATAGTGCATTCAATATTGGAATCGATTTTTTCACAAAGTTCGCCGTCTTTTACGATTATCAAGATTTTTACTTGCAGAGGCTCGAAATTGTAACCGTTTCCTGTTTTTTCCCGTATATACACATACTTGTATGAATCATCGGTGACTGGGACTTGATCTTTTTCTAATGCATCTAAAAAACGATCGACATTAGAATGCGAAACGTGTCTGCTTCTCGCCTTTGCCTTTTGGAGCTCATCTTTGAAACCATCGACGTCGAACTTTTTATTTAATTTCGACGACAGTTTCTCAATTGTATCTTGATCGAGACCGTACGTGTCGAACAACTTATATCCCAACTGGGGAGTCAATGAGTTTGTATTTAACGATTTCAGTTCTTTATAAGCTGCCACAAGACCTGGCATCTCAACCACGTCCAAAGTGGACAAGTTGGGCTGTTTACTGACTATTTTCTTCCACTCTTGTGCCGACACTTTCCTTATCAGTCTGTAAACTTCTTCTTCATGGTCCACTATTTTGTGTATCTATGAAAACAGATTTGGAATTAACTTTCATCCCAATACTTTTAAATAAACTTTATTTATTGTATTTCATTTACCGTTTTTATGTTTTTTTCCATTTCTGGGTAAAAAGATCCTAATTTTTCTACCACATAATTTGAGAGCTCCTTTAAAAGACCGTTTTCAACTTTAAAATAAGTCTCGCTTACTGAAAAGGCTTTGCGCATTACTTTTCTCAATTTCTGGCTGTAAATTACATAAAAATATTAAACTTCAGATAAAATATCATTTACATATATTTACTTTTGTTCAGGTATCACTCCATCTGCTAAACATGCCGTTATCATTCGGGCGTGATCAGCTAAAATTCTGTAATTTGTATCTAAAAGATTCCAATCAGCTTCACCATACTTTCCACTGTATGGGGGAACATTTTTACAAATCTAAAAGATAGCTATTATACTATAAGAACACAATATTTATATATATATATATATATTACTTTGTGAATCGCTAAAAACATTGGTGAAAACAAATCAGTATCATAACTGCTCAGTTTTCCTTGCATTAGGGCACATAGTCTTTCAAGCCCCATGCCTGTATCGACGTGGTTTTTAGGCAGAGCTTTTATGGAATTATCTGAGTTTCTGTAGAAACAAAGTTGACGTTTTCACTAACATTATATTAGAAGTATTTTTAAAATAAATTTACCTGGTAAACTGAATGAAAACAATATTCCAAAGTTCTGTAAGATCAGACAAACCTTTGTTAACAAACTGGGATCTATTTGTGCCCCCTCTCATGTCTACATGAATTTCAGTGCAAGGACCACAAGGTCCTGTAGATCCCATCTCCCAAAAATTATCTCTCATACCAAAAGGTAAAATTCGGTCTTCTGGAATTCTTAAATGAAAATAATATAATAATTGTAAAGAGCATAATAAATAGATATAATATGTATATACCCAATGTTTTTCCAAATTTCTTTACATTCATAATCAGGTTCTAGGCCTAGTATTTTGTCTCCGGCAAAATAAGTTACATATAAAATCCTGGGATCAATTTTATACACATCTGTTAATAACTGCCATGCCAATTCACATGCTTCTTTCTGAAATTAAGTTAGGTAGTCATAAATTTCCTAATATATCTACAAAGTACCTTAAAGTAATCTCCAAATGACCAGTTACCCAACATTTCAAAAAAAGTGTGATGGTAACCATCAGTTCCCACAACATTAAGATCATTATGTTTTCCTCCAACCCGAACACACTTTTGTGAATTAGCAACTTTTAGGTATCGAGGTTTTTGTCTACCAAGTAAAATACCTTTAAACTGTAGAAATAATTAATACATTAGTTGATTGCATTGCCTTATACATGGACAATACCTGATTCATTCCAGCATTCACAAAGGCCAAAGAAGCATCATGATGGGGTATTACAGGGCTCGAACGAATAAAATTATGATTGTGATCTTTAATAAAATAGTCCAGGAAACGTTGTCGTAGCTCTTTTGATGTATTATCTACTTTACTAAAAGAAAAGATATATCTTCCAGAACCCAATTTTGAAGATATTTTCACTATTGCTGAAGTTACATTCATACTGAAAATTTTTATGAGCATTTAAATTATATCATGTAAAAACTATTTTTAATGCTAATTAATTAGTCAAACATCTTATTATACGACAAAAATTAAAAGAATTTCTTGACTATGTTTTGAGGTTAAGTAGGTTAACTAGATTTGTTTTTTATTCACAGTGCTACCACCATAAGCAACCATAAGCTACCACTCAATCCTTTTCATTGACAAAAATTCTAAAATAAATTGGTAAGCTTGTCGAAATTTTTATGGTTATGACCATAGATTAGTTATGACCATGTTATGACGGTTATGACTGTGGTTATTATGACATAACCTCTATATTTTATGCTAAAAGTTATTTAAAATGTAACATTTGTTTAAATATTAAATGTATTTAGTTATTTTTTATGAAACAGTGAAAATTAAACCATGACTTCTGAAGATAAAAAGGAGCAAATTCAAGAATTCAAACTTGATCCAGATTCTGAGCTGAGATTTGAAGTAGAATCAAAGGGTGAAAAGGCTTATATTACTTTAAAATCTGGTCTGGCCGAGATTTTTGGTACGGAATTAGTAAAAGGAAAGCAGTATGAGTTCTCAGCTGGAGCTAAGGTAGCAGTATTTACTTGGAAGGGTTGTTGTCTTGAACTAAAGGGCAAGACAGATGTAACATATGTAGCAAAAGAAACTCCCATGGTGATATACTGTAACTGTCACGCTGCCTTAGAATTGATGAGGATTGAAGCAGAAAGAGAAAATAAGAAAGGTCCAATAGCAATGGTAGTAGGGCCAAGTGATGTTGGAAAATCTACCCTCTGTCAGTTACTTTTAAACTATGCAGTTCGAATGGGGAGGAGACCTTTATTTGTAGATCTGGATGTAGGGCAAGGACAAATATCAATACCTGGAACCATTGGTACTTGTATTATAAAATGTTAAATGTTTTTTAAATGTCTCAAGTTATTTATTAATATTAGGTGCCCTTTTAATTGAGAGGCCAGCTTCCTTGGATGAGGGGTTTTCACAAGAGGCTCCTTTAGTTTATCAGTATGGACACAAATCACCATCCACCAATTCTACACTATTTAGTATGGTAGCAAATCAATTGGCATGTGTTGTTAAAGAAAGAATGGAATCGAATAAAAAAAGTGAGTCAAAAGTGTAGCAGTTATTATTTATGCAAGCTTAGTAAGGATTTCAAAAAGGAATAATCATTTTTTGTATAGTGATACAGTTTCTTTTTACTTAAAATTATTTTAATTCACTTGTAATAACTTATAATTTAATAAACATGTACCTACTTATTACAGCAAAAGCCTCAGGTGTGATAATTAACACATGTGGATGGATTAAAGGTGGTGGCTATAAGCAGTTAATTAATCATGCAAAATCATTTGAAGTGGATGTAATATTAGTTTTGGACCAAGAAAGGCTGTACAATGAACTTGTCAGAGATTTACCACCATTTGTTAAAATCGTATTTCTACCTAAAAGTGGAGGGGTAAGGGTGTTAACTGATTATATTTCAGAATTGCATATTTATTTTTTTATATATCAGGTGGCGGAACGATCAAAAAACTCTAGAAGTGAAGCCAGAGATCAAAGAATAAGGGAATATTTTTATGGAACTCCCAAAAACCCACTGTACCCCCATACATTCGAATTAAAGTTGTCTGATGTTAAAATCTTCAAAATTGGTGCTCCTGCCTTGCCTGACTCTTGTTTGCCATTGGGAATGAAGGCTGAAGATCATCTAACTAAAATTGTACCAATTACACCAAATGCAGCTATTCTTCATCATATTTTGGCAGTTAGTTATGCTAAAAAAGAGGAGGATGACTTAATACTTTCACATGTAGCTGGATTTGTGTGTGTGTAAGTTTAATCAAATTAAATTTAATTACCTTAAAGGTTTTTAAGGATATGTTTGTTTTTTTAGTACAAATATTGATATGGAAAGGCAAACACTGGCAGTTTTATCACCCCAACCAAAACCACTACCAAATAATATTCTTTTACTTTCTGAGTTTCAATTTATGGATAGTCACTAAGGCAATAAATAAGTATATAGAATTAAAATTTTATTTGTAAACATACAAATTATTTTCTTTAATAAATATTTTGTAGAAATGTCTTTTATTTTTTGCATTCTATAGAAAATAAACTTTAATATACATATGTATTGTAAAAATTAATTTAGAGTTACAATTAATGAAACAACAAAGAAACTTGGGGGAAAATTACTCCTTCAACTCAAGTGAGCACCTCAGTAATGTGTGTTGCCTATACTTCAGGAGTCAAATTGTAAATAAATATTTTGTGTTTTAATAATTAAATAACCTGTAAATTGGACTTCGAACTAGGACTGAACTTTGTTCTACCTTTTTTTTTTCTAATTCTCCGTTTTATTTACGGCAATTTGTGGTATTATAAAACTACTTTATCTTCAATCTTATCATCATTCCTAATAATTGTTTTCTGGCAAGATCATAACTGTAAAATCTAAACGATCTAAACCGTAAAAAAAATGACTACAGCTGTTAAGGGTAAGTTTAAAGTTTTAATAATTATCTACTACAGATTTTAAGTTTAATATTTAAATTAAAGGAGTTTTTATCGTGGGTGCCAAAAGAACTCCATTTGGTACGTTTGGAGGCAAATTTGTAAAAACTAGCATTTCTGATTTGCAAGCTCATGCTGCCAAGGGTGCCTTGGCTTCTGCAAATATTAGTCCTGAATTAGTGGACACTGTTCATATAGGGTGTGTTGGAACTGTAAGTGAAATTAATGATTGCAAGTAATTATTACTTACACAATCTCTTTTTATTAGAGTTCTACTTCAGAGGGAGGACTTGTTGCAAGGCATTCACAACTTAAAGCAGGAATTCCTTTAGAAAAGCCTGCCCTACA
The DNA here is from genome assembly GCA_029378335.1 of Agrilus mali. NCBI lineage: Eukaryota > Metazoa > Arthropoda > Insecta > Coleoptera > Buprestidae > Agrilus > Agrilus mali. The sequence continues at coordinate 1,247,724 of CM055655.1, read as the reverse complement.
TATCAATAGATTATGTGGTTCTGGATTTCAAGCTGTTGTAAATGGAGCTCAGGTAATGATTTAATTCATATATGAAATTATTAATTAAATTTTAAGTCAGCACTTTACTTTTATTCAGTCTTTGAACTCATTATATTTAAGCTGCAAGACTTGAGGTAAAAAAGTTATTGAGATGAAATATAATGCTTGACTACTTTCTAGATAACACGTGGCCTGTAAAAATGACCCCAATCCTCCTTTTACCCTTTCCTGTTTTCCAGAAGCCCTATAAAATTAAAAGAATCTAATTTGAATTTTTAATCTGCTACATTTCAAGGGAAACAAGATGTAAGTGTTGTTTATCTATCGTAGTTAGTGATAAGAACTTTTGTCCTTTTACAAGTTATTTACAATACATGTAACATATTTTGCTCAGTAATAAAAGCAAAAATAAACAGATAACTTAATACAATTATATTCTATATTTTTAAAATTTTCTACCTGTACTTTATAACTTGTTTACTTGTAGATAAAAAGATAATTATTTAATCAACTTTTTGTCATATACAGGGTGTAACTATTTATGAAACAATCTCTTCTTTTACTCAGGATATTTTGACTGGAGTAGCAAATATTTCTTTGACTGGGGGTACTGAGAACATGTCCCAATTTCCCTTTGTTGTGCGCAACATTAGATTTGGAACAACACTGGGAGCCCCTTATCAGTTTGAGGACAGTTTGTGGACAGGTTTAACAGATTCTTTTTGTAAACTTTCAATGGCACAGACTGCTGAAAAATTAGGGGCACAACAAAATATTACACGTCAAGAAGTTGATGAGTTTTCCTTAAACTCACAAAAACGTTGGAAAGATGGTACCTAAATAAAGTTTATTAAAAATAGTTTTGCAGTCTTTAGAAACAATTTCTTTATTTGCAGCACAAGATGGTGGACGTTTGAAGGAAGAAATAAGTCCAATTCAAATCAAAGGAAGAAAAGGACCAGAGTCATTTGAAGTAGATGAACATCCTCGTCCCAAAACTACTCTGGAAGGGTTAAAGGGGTTGCCATCGTTGTTTAAAGAAAACGGACTTGTTACTGCTGGTACTGCTTCTGTAGGTTTACTATTTTTAAATCTTTTTATTATTAAATTATTTAACTTTCAAATTATTTTCAGGGTATCTGTGATGGTGCAGGATCTGTGATTCTAGCAAGTGAAGAAGCAGTGAAACAGCACAATTTGAAACCCCTTGCAAGACTCGTCGCTTTTTCTGCAGTTGGTGTTGATCCCAGTATAATGGGTATTGGTCCTGTACCAGCAATCCAAAATGTCCTTAAGGCTGCAGGATTGGATTTAAGTAAAATCGACCTTGTTGAGGCGAGAAATTTAATATTAACCTTTTTAAAGCACTTGCTTATTTATAAAAAATATATTTTTTTACAGATTAACGAGGCCTTTGCAGCTCAAACATTGTCTTGTGCAAAAGTATTAAAGTTAGATTTGGAAAAGCTGAATGTAAATGGTGGTGCTATTGCCCTTGGGCATCCTTTAGCTGCCTCTGGATCAAGAATTACAGCCCATCTTGTCTATGAATTAAGGTAATATTTAAATTAATCACCTCATACATTTTTATAATAATTATTTTCAAAGATATTTAGTTTAATGTGGTCAAAAAATATAATATACTATTTTAGGAGAAGGAAGGCTAAGTACGGTATTGGTTCAGCATGCATTGGAGGTGGTCAGGGAATTGCCCTATTAGTTGAATCATTATAAACAAATTATATTTAAGGTATTCCATTTTGACTTTGTATAATTTTTAACGATAATTTTACAATCATGACCTATAATTTTTAAAAGTTTTATAGCTGAAATATTCAAACAAATTTCTCTAGGCAATTTATTATTTATCAGTATCTTTTACCTGTCACAAAGGAATGTGCATTTTACCTAACATTAAAAAGATGTTTTTAAAAAGATACTTTTATTTATCACAATTAACTTACAACTAATTGCAAAATACATATTTATATTTATATTATTACTTGTGGAGGCGCTAGTGATTGATACAATTTTGATACTGCTGTGTGCACAATTTGTTGAAAAGTTTCATCCGTAGGGCAACTAACTTCCTATAAAACAATTAATTTAATTATAACTGTCCTACTCCCAAAGCGTATATCACAATTAGAAATAGATTCCTAATCAAATTTTATTATAGAAAATACTCAATTAAAATTCTTGAATAAATTTTAAATCTTCTTACCAAATTGGTGAGATCAATGTCTGCCCTCTTATCATTTACAGTCACATAAAGTTTTTCTCCTTTAAACATCTTCGGCACCGAGTCCTCTCCAAACATATCTTGTAGCATTTCGATCAAACATTCCTTAAAATGCATCCTATCGACTTTAGCACTTGACGAAACGTTTTTTATGGGCACATCGAGACTCTCGGCTTGCAAAATAGCGGCCACTATCGCGTCTGCGTACATATCATTGACTGGATTAGCTACCCATTCGAGCACCACCACCTTATTTTCGATAGTTATGTCGATACTACCAAATGCCCTCATTTTCCTGTCCCCTTCTATCGTTTCCAAGAGGCCGGCGATTTGGGTCACAAAATGACGTAACACGTTTATCGTACCAGAGTAGTAGACACTCTGACGTTGCATCACATGACTCATGCTCATGTCCGTGTACTTAGAAAGATCGTCTGGGGCCAGCACATGATAATTAAAGTTTCTCTTTACCAATATGCCAGAAATGACGTTGTTAGGCGCGGGTTTGTCCATAGCTAACGTGCCCATCACTTTGGCCGTTTTCTCACCCCGGAAATACAATTCTACAGCGTGTGTATTGCGGGGGTTGTGTATTTGAATGGACGTGTTAGGGTCGTCTTCGTATTCTCTTTGTAAGGCTGCTTTAAGGCGGTTCATCTCATTCTGTTCTCCATGAACTAATACCTTAAAGACAATTAAACCATTTGTTTATCATTGTCTGATGAAACCATAAAAGAATTACTTACAACATTCGGTGGTTTTAAAATTCGAATAAATTCGCTCGTCTGTTGATAATCCGTATGAGCTGAAAAGGATATATAATCCACTGACATTTTTAGAGGTAGTTTTTGCCCCACCATTGTGGTAATTTCTTCAGGTTCTGATAATATCGTTTTCGCTAAAGTTCCTTCAACACAGTAACCTGAAACAAAACGATTATAAAGTAGTATTTTATTAAAGACGTTTTTTGGCTTTGTTACCAGCTATAATGACCCCATTTTTGGGATCAGTGCACCAAGACTCAAATAATTCTCTAGACAAACCACTTTGCATCATACCTGGTGAAGCCATTACAACACAGGGGCCAATATCTTCAAAATGATCAATTCCCTAAAGTAAAAATTAAATTAATCGAAAGAACAGTAATAAATAAGTGTCTACCTTTAAATTTGATATATGCTTAAAAATAAACGGATTATTGATGGCTATTTGTCTTCTTATCTTTTCATTCATTGCATTTATGTAGGTCTGATAAACTGCCATACACTTTTTGGCTAATGATGATGCATAATAAATTGGAATATCATGCAGTTCCGGATGCTGGCTCCAATATTCATCTAAAAATACATAAAAATAAAAAAATCTGTTCTTAAAAATAAAAAATATTTATTCAATACCCAATATAAGAAGTAGTTCTTGGGCACGACCAAGTGCAAAAACTGGAATAAGGCATCTACCACCCCGAGTGACTATGTCGTGTACCAAATTCGTAAATCTACTCTCACGTTCTTCCCTTTTTTCGTGGATGTGAGTACCATACGTTGATTCCTACAAATATGAACTTTGTTTTATGTACAATATTAGCTAGTTAGGTAAATTATTACAGTGATTAATACATCAGGTTTAACTGTAGGTATTTCAGCAGCCATCAAGTGTCTGTCTTCTTGTCTTGAAAAGTCTCCTGTATATAAAATCTACAAATATAATTAATAAAAAGTAAATAAAAGAACTATAACATGTATTTTACCTTTACACCTGCTATTTCGATCATAAACATAGCAGCTCCCAGTACATGTCCTGCATTGTAAGCCCAAAATTTAATACCTAAAACGTCCTTTTCTTCGTGGAAATTAATAGTTTCAATTTTATCCATACTAGCTTGAAGGTCTGACTCAGTATATAACATCTGTTCAGTGGCTATATTACTGAAGAGACAATATTAATTAAATAAGCAATTATTTGTTAAGATTTAATTAATTATACCTAACTTTAATGTAGTCAGAGAGTAACCAGCGATATATAGCTTTTGTAGCATGTGTCATGAAGCAACGGCCTTTAAAACTAGTTTTAAGTAAAAACCAAGGAAGAGCACCACAATGATCCAGATGAAAACTAAAATCATATTGAGATATATTAAAATTAATGAGCACAATATCAATATAAGCATATTTACTGAGAAATGAGGAGTAAATCGATTTCATCTGCTTCAATTAAATCGACAAATGGCAAAGCATCCATACCTGTAAGACCAGGATGTATTCCACAATCCAACTAAAAAGAAATAATTATATGTAATAATATTGTTTTGACAAAAAAGAATATACACACCATAATTTTTTTGCCCTTAAATTCTATCATTATGCATGATCTACCGACTTCCTGACCGGCACCCCTAAAAATTTAATTTTTAGTACAAAATCAACATATGTACTAATTTTAATACAAAGGCCTTATAATAAGTTGATCGCTTTCTTCTGCAGGAACTTGACCGTCCGCTTTTCTTTTCGTAGCCATTATTTATTTATATTTTTAAATTATTTTATTAAAGTTAACCTATCTTAACCCTATTTGACTTCTACGTTTGACATAACAAAAGAATAAGAAAAAGAGAACAGTTAACGAAGAACAACGATGAAGGTCGTAAAAGTTCGTGTTTTTCACATCGCCATCTGGTGGATAGTTCTAGACAATGACAAGCGCTAATAAAGTTTAATTGAATATTCCGTTCATCAACCCGTGAATTTTATTTAAAATTAGTGAATTATCTATTCGTTTATTAACTTCGAAATAGTTAAAAGAGAATTAAAAAATGGTAAGGAATTAGCTGATTTAAAATGGTTACTTTTTCTATTTTTAAACTGAAAATTTTAATGTTTTAATTTTTAAAGGTTATGTTTAATTTTGGTGCACTGTCATCGTTTTAAAGTTGCTGTGTATTTATTTTATTTTATTCTTTCAGGCTCGACGTTATGATACCAGAACAACGATTTTTTCTCCTGAAGGTAAATATACCACTGTTAAAATACGTTTTACTTTTATGAAAAACTTACAGGGAGGCTCTACCAGGTTGAATATGCTATGGAAGCTATCAGTCATGCTGGTACTTGCCTTGGTATTTTGGCCAACGATGGCATTTTATTAGCTGCAGAACGTCGTAACACCAACAAATTACTGGATGAAGTATTTTCTTCTGAAAAAATCTACAAGCTCAATGAGTATGTAAATGATCAAAGGTGCCTAAAACCAGTAAACACTCCAATTCGTTTTTACTTTTAGTGATATGGTGTGCAGTGTAGCTGGAATAACGTCAGATGCAAACGTTTTAACTAATGAGTTACGTTTAATAGGGCAAAGATACTTATTACAGTATGGAGAATCCATACCTTGTGAGCAATTGGTTTCCTGGCTATGCGATGTGAAACAAGCATATACACAGTATGGGGGTAAAAGACCCTTTGGTGTTTCAATTTTATATATGGGATGGGATAAACATTATGGCTATCAATTGTACCAGTCTGATCCAAGTGGAAATTACAGTGGCTGGAAAGCAACTTGTATAGGAAATAATAGTGCAGTAATGACCATAATATAATCATTTATCAATTTTTAATCATTTACAATTTGTTTAATTGATTTAGGCTGCTGTATCCAGTTTGAAACAAGAGTATAATGATGGGGAAATGACCCTAAAAGATGCCAAAGCATTAGCAGTAAAAGTTCTCAGCAAAACACTTGATATGACAAAGCTAACAGCAGAAAAAGGTTGAAAGAAGACTGATAAGTTATTATTAACATGTATTTTATTTATACTTGTAATTTTAGTTGAAATGGCTACACTGTCACGTGCTAACAACAAAACAGTGATTCATATACTGACCAATAAAGAAGTAGAAGAACTTATCAAAGAATTTGAGAAAACAGAAGCAGCACTTGAAAAGGAAAAGAAGGAAAAGCAAAAAGATAAACCCTAAGTCTTTTAATTTTTATATTAACGTTATTCATTTTTAAATACAGTAAGAAAAATACAAAAAAAAATTCCTTGAAGATTTATTGGTTTTATTTAAAATTAATCTGAGAAAATATAATATATGGTGTGCTGAGTGAGAATTTTGCATAAATAAAATAAAGTAAATATAGTAAAGCTTAATTAAGAAAAAATTAAAAAAACATTCCCATGTCCCCACAGAAAAATACACAAACAGTTATGTTTTAGATATTTATATCGGTATAATTACATAAAAGTTTATATTTATAAATATCAATTTAAATTTCCCTCTGTTTATCCCATGGTATGCTTGGACATTTATTTTACTGCTTTCAGTTGTTGCCTAGTACAATTGTTAATGAGAACATTTAATCACTTTTGTGCATGATTTCAATCAGATTATTAAAAAAAGGTGTTTATTAATTTTTAGATATTTAAAATAAAATAAAAATAATTTAAGGTGATATCTACACTACTGCCACAGTGGCGATTTTCAGAAGGAAACGAATACAGTGCATGACGGGAAATTTTCTCAAACCTTTCGAAGACAATTTTGTCGCCGGACGTCATTGAAAAAAGTCAGTGCTGGACAATCGAAAAAAAAAAATAAAATATGTCCATGTTATCTGTTCGTGTTGCAGCTCGTGCGGCAAGGCGACTTCCAAACAATTCTCAAGTAAGTTTTAATTAGCTTTTAAACTGGTTAATAATCTTTTATATAAACGAAGTTCAGCAATGTCGGTCGGCGGTGATGACATAACACCTTACTTATTAAATTTTATTTCATTTATTTCTTATATATTAAGAAAATAAAGGTCTGCTTAAGGATGGCATCATTACTTTATATAATATTTATTTCCAAGTATCTTTTGGAATTAATATTAGACATGTTATGTAACCTCCATATAATAATTCCCTTTAATCTAATTTTTTATTATAAATAATATTGATAATGACAATAAGTAATTGTATTTATGAATACTTTTAATTTCTATTTTTAGGTAGTAGCTTTGATTGCTCCAGCAACAAATGTTGCAGCACGAAACTTCCATGCATCTGCCACTACTAATGGAGCTGAAATTAGTTCAATTTTGGAAGAAAGGATCCTTGGTTCAGCCCCCAAAAGTAATCTTGATGAAACTGGTCGTGTCTTAAGTATTGGTGACGGTATTGCTCGTGTGTATGGTCTCAAGAATGTACAAGCTGAGGAGATGGTGGAATTTTCTTCTGGGCTCAAGGTTTGCTTCTAAATTCCTTTCTTTACACTTTTTTAAATAATGTTATTATGTAGGGTATGGCTCTTAACTTGGAACCTGACAATGTTGGTGTGGTAGTATTTGGTAACGACAAGCTGATTAAGGAAGGTGATATTGTAAAGAGAACTGGTGCTATTGTGGATGTGCCAGTAGGTGATCAACTGTTGGGACGTGTAGTTGACGCTTTAGGTAATGCAATTGATGGAAGGGGTCCAATTGATACTAAACAACGTCTTCGAGTTGGTATCAAAGCCCCTGGTATTATTCCAAGGGTTTCTGTAACAGAACCTATGCAGACTGGTATTAAAGCTGTGGACTCTTTGGTGCCCATTGGTAGAGGTCAGCGTGAGTTGATCATTGGTGACAGACAGACAGGGTAAATCTAACATTTTATTTTTACTCTCTAATCATTTAATATAACTTTTTATAGTTCTATTCTGTATTTGGTAAAAAATATTAGCAAATGCTTAAGAAAGTTTATTAATTTTTGAAAACAATCAATCAATTAACATAATCAAGTATTGTTTCTTTGGTTATCTAGTAAAACTGCCCTTGCTATCGATACGATTATTAACCAGAAAAGGTTTAACGATGCTGACGACGAAAAGAAAAAGTTGTACTGTATCTACGTAGCTATTGGTCAGAAGAGGTCTACTGTCGCTCAGATTTTGAAACGACTCATGGACACTGGTGCTGACAAATATACCATTATTGTGTCAGCCACAGCTTCCGACGCCGCCCCCTTGCAGTATCTTGCTCCCTATTCAGGCTGTGCCATGGGAGAATATTTCAGAGACAGCGGAAAACACGCCCTCATTATTTATGATGACTTGTCCAAACAGGCTGTTGCCTATCGTCAAGTAAGTTGGATGTCTTTAAAAAATGAATTGGTGGTTTGGTTATTAATATTGTATATTCTATTCTTTTTTAGATGTCTCTGTTATTGAGACGTCCCCCAGGTCGTGAGGCTTACCCCGGTGACGTATTCTACTTGCACTCGCGTCTTTTGGAACGTGCTGCCAAAATGTCTAATGCTAATGGGGGTGGTTCCCTAACTGCCCTGCCCGTCATCGAGACCCAAGCCGGTGACGTGTCTGCCTACATTCCAACCAACGTCATCTCCATCACTGACGGACAAATCTTCTTGGAAACCGAATTGTTCTACAAGGGTATTAGACCAGCCATTAACGTCGGTCTCTCCGTATCTCGTGTAGGATCAGCTGCCCAAACAAAAGCCATGAAGCAGGTAAAATAAATAAATATAATAATAAATAATTAACTTAATTGACTAAAAAGTGTACTATTTATTTTTTTGTTGTTTAGGTTGCCGGTTCCATGAAACTGGAATTGGCTCAGTATCGTGAAGTAGCTGCCTTTGCCCAGTTCGGTTCCGATTTAGATGCTGCCACTCAACAACTTTTGAACAGAGGTGTTCGTCTAACAGAATTGCTAAAACAGGGTCAATACGTACCCATGGCTATCGAAGAGCAAGTGTCAATCATTTACTGTGGTGTTCGAGGTCACCTTGACAAACTTGACCCAAGCAAAATCACCGTTTTCGAAAAGGAGTTCTCTCAACACATTAAGTAAGTTCGGTACCCACAATTTCTGTTGTTATTTTTATTATTTAATTTAAGTATACTAATATATCATTGTGATAAATTTAATAGGAATTCCATATGTCGATATTCTAACTAATTTACATATTTTTAATTCTAGGAACAGTCACTCTGACATTTTAACAGATATTGCTACCAAGGGCCAGATTACTCCTGAAACAGATACTAAGTTAAAACAGGTGGTTACAGATTTCGTGGCAAATTTCTCTTCTTAAGGGAAATTGATTCTAGTTTATATGCTTTTTTAAGTTAATAAAGTTTCTTATTTCGATCAATTTTACCGTATGAGTGAAATTGATCTATGATTATTGGAGAAGTTCATCGTTCATATTGAAACTATTCTAAAGTAGGTGCAAATAAACAGGTGATTTTTTTAATTTGCTGTCCTCGGTACTGAATTATTGTACTTGTATCTATTCCGGTTATCTAAATTGTACAGCATTTGTTTTAATAATCGTTTCTGTATGTAATCTAAGAAATAAATACGAAATACATCTTTATTTTGGGTTTTTAATATTTAAGTAGATTAGTATCGCAATTTATTTTACAAAAGAAGTACCACATTGCATCAGGAACTAAAGCAATCTGCTTGTGTGCTAAACGATTATTATAAATTAAGTTTCTTTTAACGCCAATAAAAAAAACTAAGGTAACTTTTAGTTTCAATATTCAGAAAGTCTAATATGCAGTTTTTATTTTTAAAATTGTCTTTCTAATACGTTTGATTGGATACCCCACTTAATATGTATTACTTTACATCATGTTCCACCGTTTTGTTTATTTGTAAAATGTAACATATACTTAATTTTAAACAAAAAACCAAGCTTGTCTAAAATTTTAAAAAAATATTTATATACATATTTATAATTTGTAATGTATTACGTTTTTTATGGAATTAAAAGTACCTTCTTTTATGTAAAATATTTAAAATAATAAAAAAAAACTATTACAAATAGCAGAAAGAGCGCCATCTGTAGGGATTCTGCCAATAACCATGATCTAAATATTTAAGTATGTTACCAATTAGGGTCCATTAGCCACATCCATGTATTTTTGATATCTATGGAAAATTAAAGCAATTTTGACGTGACAACATTTTGACAGTAAGAAAAAGTTGTTATAGCAAAAGTGTTTTTATGTTCGAAATCTTTATTAATATTTAAAATATTTTTAAAAACCACCAATTAATTTCCTTTAAGTTTCTGTAGTTTTATATTAGTTTGTTCATTACTGATTATTGGTATTATGTGTGTGGCATCATGATTTCAAGAAGGGTTCTTAGTTAGTGAGTGTAGAAAGAAACCCTTTAAAATTAAAAAACGTGAGATAAAATTACTATTTGAATGATCTCCGATTTAAAAATGCAAATTTATTGCTAACTTGAAAACTAAAGGCAACGTTATTAAAATGGGTACTAGTGAGAAAGAGGCTAATTTTCGGTTGCATCACGAAGTAGATAAAGGTACATAAGTATATTATTTATTATAAATAGGGATTATTTAATGATTAATTTAACTGTTATTTAGATAGTATAGGAAATAATCTTTACTGTACAATATGTGGTGTAAGTATTACAATGCGCCAAAAAGTCAAGGAACACCCAGTTTTAAAGGTAGCAGTGTGTAGCTCATGCCTTTTAGAATATGAAGCAGTAAACTTTAATGGGAATGATCTCTGTATATGGTGTGGCAAAGAAAGTGATACCTTAAGGAAATGTTGTTTGTGCAAAGGTGGTTTTTGTAAGGTAATTTCTACTACTTGTTTGTATGAACATTCAAGTTAGTTACTGCTGGTTTTCTTTTTGATTAAATTTTTTATTTTAGAAATGTTTATATCATAACTTAGGCGATAAAGGCAAGTGGAAGAATAAATGGATTTGTCTCAAATGTGATACGGAACCCATTTGGCCACTTAGGGTAGATTCAAAATTCAGGTAGGTACTTGTACTGATCATTTATATTAAAATTTAAAATGATAACTATGACACTTATTAATCAATGTGTTTTCTTTTCAAATATGTAAAGACCTGTTTTTTTTTAAGAAAACGAAGTTCTTCTCAAGAAAAAATCAATAGTAATCAGCAGCCTTTGATACGATTTAAACGTTCTAAAAGCATAGGATGTGCATTGCCTTCAAAAGCAGATCCTTTGGAAGATCAAATCTTCAAGGAAACCACGAAGAACACAAAAAGACCAAATTATCAAACTTTGCATCAATTCCTGAGAAAAGTTGCAAGAGATTTGGATTATCTTTTTGATGAAAGTAAAAGCAGCATAAAAGACTTTAGATTAGTTACTTCTCAGCCATACACAACACAAATAAGTCAGATAAAGGGCTGGTTTATTTATCTGTGCTTGTTTATTGACAGTGTTTGTGATAATTTAAACCATATTAAAAGTGACATTTTAAATGAAGCGGCTGAGTGCAAAAACTATGATGGAATTTCTTTACTTTCAAACTATATTAAAAGAGTTAAGGAGAAAGGTGTGAGGCTTTTATTTTAACAGTAACTAATGGGTTAATCATTTTGTATTTTTCCAGACGAAAAGAAAGATACTTCGCCTGATAGTATGGTTTTGCCATTTTCAAGTTCCTCAGAATCAAGTCAAGATGATCCTAATCCACTATCATCTACATCTCTAGCCAAATCAAATCCACCGAAAAAGTTTAAGTTGGGTTTAAAAAAGAGAAAACTTATTTTTTCTTCAGATGAGTCGTCAGATGAAACTCAACAGAAAAAGGAAAACCTGAATCATCAAAGTTCAGGTGCCCACAAAAACATGAATGAAAATGAATTGAGCTTGGAGGCTAAAGACGAAGCAGCAATTCTCAAGGAGCTAGAAGACAGCAATAAAAGTACTTTTGCATTCTTTTGCCCTATGGGGATATGTGAATAATTTTTTCAGGGTGTATTATTGAAGTACATAAAGGCTGACAATTGAAGGATCAATGTTCCTCATTAGTACGAATATACTCTGAAATAATGATTCAGATGGCCCTTTAGGCTTTTTTACCTAATGTATTATGCGTCATTTGTTTATTTTTATATGCAGAAAGGGAGGAAAATAAACAGGGAAGTAATCATTCAGAGTCAACAGAAATATATGATTTTTTGACTGCTCAAGACTTAAACTCACAAGCAGACTATACTGGAGAAACCACAATACAGCCAAGTAATTTTTTTTTTAATAATAAGTTAATTAGATCAAAAAATGTCAACAAATGAAACAGTTTATTAGGATTAGAATTGGTGCTACTATTTTTTTAGACTATGATGCTCTGGAAGTTTGTCCAGAAACAGGTAATTATATTGGGGGCACAGTTCCAGACTCTTCTCAGATGAGTAATTTGGAACACACAGACAGCGATACACAATCATTTGTTTTCAACATTCCTGATAATTTATCAAAAAGTGAGATTAATGGGGTATTATTTTTTTTCGTCACAGTTTTGTAGAAAATGGGAATTAGATTGTTACTTTGCGCTATTAATTTTCATAAGATAAAAGGAAATACACCAAATATTTGTTTATTAACTTGCATGTAAAGAATAGACAGGCTTTAGTAGAATTAAATGTATTCATCTTCTTAGATTGGGAAGTACACAGTTCCACCATCATGTTGTATTTTTAATTAGATGTACTAAATTAACGTTAACAGTCTGCAAATATAATTAAAGCTTTAGTTTTTGTTAGCAGTAATTTTATCTTGCTTATAATATCAACGTTAAACATTTTCTGACTGTGCTTTACTTTTGTATACGTTGCAGAGAATGAAAGCTCTGAAGTGCAGGCTATGGTGGAAAATGTTGAGACTGCAAAAGGTACTGATATCAGAAATCTACCTATGTAATATTTTAGAAGTCATTAATTTATTTTCCTTTTTTATTTTCAGATGCAGATAAATTTGAATCGAATAGAAACGAAGATGATTTGCTTAATATTGAAGAACGTGGACCGTCATTATCTTATAATAGACCCAATCCTAATAATTTATTAATAGGTACAAATGCAAATGAAAATTCTAAATTATCTGAAGAAGGCAAACAACAACAAGAAGTAACCAGTCAGTACAATCAGAATGAAAATGTCAATAGTACCTCTGTAGAAAATGATATAAACCAAACACTTAACAAAAATAAAGCAGACGTTTCAGAAGAAAACAGCGACTTGAGTCTTGATGTGAGATTTTTAGAAGAGAAAATTGACATTGAAGAAGAAAAGCCTCGACTAATGGACATAATAACTACTGAAGGTCTGTTACAAACAAATGTGCCAGAAGAAGTGAAAGATGAAAATGACATAGTAGAACAAATAAATAAGATTCTAAATACTGCACTGGAAGATATCACCAATATCAATCCTGACAATGTTACAATTAAAGAAGAACATGATAGTTCTGGTGAATATGAAGATAATACTGACGAATTTGAAGATTTATTAAGTGAATCGGACGAAAATGAGAAAAAGGACCCTTCAGTAAGTGATGAAGAAAGGCTAAAAAAAGCATTGGAGCATCTTCAAAGTGATGATTTTATGATAGATGGTAACAGCATAAGCGCATCTTCTTTGGAAGTGTTAAATGACGATAGGTAATATTTTTTTCTATTCTGACAATTTTTGTTTACTCTTCGTGGTTTTTTTCTTTTTCGACAGTTTTTCTGATAGCGAGGAATTAAATGTGGCAAGTCAGTCAAACGAACCAGAAAAAGAAAACGTTTTCGGACAAATAGTGTCATTGCCCCTATCAAAATTAGATGCACAAAACAACAATACAGATAATGATACAAAAATCACAACAATTAATAACACACTTGAAGATAAAAGCATGGATAACGCGCCAGACAGTCTTTCAATAGTTTATTCATCAAATGAGCAAGACGAAAAGGGCAAATTAAGTGATAAGCCGTTTGTACCTAAAAGTTGCTGTGTAGTTTTGGATAGACTGCCCAGGGACTTCGTTTCGAACAAACTTAAAGAAATGAAAGAAGGACGTGATCTTGAAGACGCCCAATTAAAAAGGTTAGGCAATAATTATTTCATTTCTGAATGGTTCTATTGATATTGCATTATTTTAGGCTCTTTAACTTAAAAAATCTGGATAGAAAAAGAAGACGCGCTTCTAGTGGAGAAGAAAAAGAAAAAAAGAAGCAACGGAATTATGTTCATAAGCAGAAAGTTACCCAACAAAAAGAAACATCGTCTTCAAGCGAATACGACCAGTTTAATGAAGATTCTGATGAAGAGGAACAAAGCCGACACGGAGCGTCAGATAATATTAAAGAAATCAAGAAAAATGATGGTATAGAAGAACATCCTTATATAACTTTAGAGGAAATATTAAGACGACAGAAAGAAAGTAATTTCGTTAGTAGTGATTCAGAAGATGATACTGATAGTTATGATGATGAAAATAATGAAGAAAATGAAATGAAAAACACGAATAAGACAAAATCAAAAAAGAACAAAGAGAGTGAACCCAAAAAGGATAAAGTACGTCAAATTTTTTGTGTTTTGTATGAAAATATTAGTAATTATTTTTTGTAGAAAAAAAAGAAGAAGAAAACGGCAAGCTGGAGGAACGATTCTTTGTTACGTGGGCGGTTTGATATGTTGTCAGATTCAGAAAATTCCAGTGACAAAGAAGAAACTAAAACCACCAATAAAGTTTCAAAAAGGAAACCGAAACTAAGCGATGAGGATGATTCTGATATTGAGAATTTACTAGTAAAAAGGAAAAGACAAAAATCGTCTACATCAGGTCTCACAGACGACGACAACTCAGATATCAAAACTGAAGCAAGTGGTAACGAGCTTCGCTGTATAATACCCACAAAATCCTTCAATACAAATAAAACAATCGTACTGTTATCATCTTCGGATAGCGATATTGAATTGTATGTCGTTTTAATGTATATTTTTTTACATGTACCACATATAAAAATGTCTCTTTTGTAGTGTAACGAGTGTGCCTGCGAGAAACAAGGCAAAATTAAAGAAAAGATGTAACAAATCGGAGAATGAGAAAGAGACAGATTCTCTCAAAAAGAAAGGTCGTAAAAATATTAGGGCGGTAAGTGGCAACAATTGTATTTTTATTATAATTAAACTAGTCTATGTCGCCTGTGTAATGAACTTCAAAATTTTCAACAGATTACTAAAGTTAAATGATGCATCAACAAGATGTATATCCCACTGTTTATTTAAATTGCCATGAGCTACCAACTTTTGTTGAGGACATTATCGGTATTTTATTCCTTGAAATCTATTTTATCACATTGTGGCATTCTCGGATTACTGTTAATGACTGACCTGCTATATATGTATATTAAGCTTTTCTTATTTAAAATTCTTTTATTTCAGATAATTTCAGACGATGTTTTAGAAGAAGATACCAAGAAGGCTATCGAAGAAGAAAAGCAGCGTAACATACGAGTTTCCCAAAAGCAGCAATTGGTGAGTGAATCAGAAAATTTTTAAATATCTGCACTTTTTTAATAAACAAAATTTTTTAGTGATTTCTTTTCACCAGTAGTAAAATAAATTTTAGTTGAGTGTTTCTAATTTGCTAAATATTACTTAGTTATTATTATATTCTAAGAAATGAAAACTTAAATTTTATGTACATTAATTAATAAATAATCAATAAATAAAAAAGTTTCTACTTGCAGTTTCTTTCATTCATTTTTTATAAGAAATAAAAAATTCAATTGAAAATCACCTTTGGTGCGGTTTGTTTTTCGATATTTTACAGGCCAATTTTTAGATGTCAACTTTTCTGTCTCAATCGTCGGAAATTTTGGAAGAAGAAGGTTTGATTTTAGACGTTGATAACAAAACAAATGAACCCCTGATAGTGGTTAATAACAATTTATCAAAAAGGCTTAAAGATCATCAAGCAGAGGGGGTGAAATTTATGTGGAGTTCCTGTTACGAAAGTGTAGAACAAATTAAACAAGGTAACAAGGGATCTGGCTGTATTTTGGCACACTGTATGGGACTTGGAAAAACTTTTCAGGTATTTACAAATACAAGAAAAAAAAATTGAAAGAACCTGAATAATTGGCGATTTTATTTCTAGGTTATCACTCTCATTCACACATTATTTAAATACCACGAAGATACGCTTACAAAACGTGTGTTGGTGGTCTGCCCTTTGTCTACGGTACTTAATTGGGAAAATGAATTCAAAATTGCTTTCAACATCGCTACAAACTCAAAAAAACCAGTTGTGCATATTTTAGGGTAAAGTGCAATGCATCTTTTATTGAAATAATTTACTTTTTACTTACCCTTTGTTTTCATATTTTTTTTAGAGACGAAAAAAATTCCATGATTAGCAAGGCTTCCACAATAAAACGGTGGTATGATCAAGGCGGGGTTCTGGTGATGGGTTACGAGGCGTACTCTTCAGCTCTTAAGACCATGAGATATTCGCAAAGTACCCAGGATAAAGTGAATGAAGCCCTAGTTGATCCAGGTATTTATACAGGATGGCCAAAATTCTATATACATGGAGCAACTACAGGTTCCTGGGATCAAAATAAGTTGATTTAACCATAACGGATTTATCTATATACCCAATTGCTTCGTTTACACGTGAAAGGGTGGTAAAAAAGGCGAGAAAGAAAATAATTTTTCTTCAATTAATAAAAAGTGTTTCGTACGCTTTTAATTAACTTTTGTGTCTGTACTTAAGAATTTTTGTCGAAAATCATCGATTCAAAAAAAAATTTTTTCTCCGAAACTGTTTCAGATATGGATGTTTATTTAATAAGAGACAGAAAATGAAACTAAGGCATGTATACTTAAAAATTAAAGATATTATTTAACTCCTAAAAAGTTTAGAACAATTATATCTAAGGGTAGGAGCAGTTGTTGTCGTATTTTAAGAAAATTTATTTATACTTTAGAAGGTAGCACCTTTATACATAGATATTTATGTGTATCAAATTTTATTAAAATCTTACGAAACGTTTTTGATTAATCAAAGAAAAACGATTTTCTTTGTCATCTTTTTTGCCACCCTCACATGTAAACGAAGCAATGGTTAAGTCGACTTATTTTGATCACAAGAACCTGTGGTTGCTCCAAGTACACGGAGTTTCAAAACATCCTGTATATTTTCAATAGATGCTCATATTATTTTTATTAAGAGTAAGTCACTATATATATATTAAAAAGACTGCTTATTATAGGTCCCGATCTAGTAATTCTTGATGAGGGACATCTGCTTAAAAACGGTAAAACCAGTAGGACGACCACCCTTATGCAAATTAAAACGAAACGTCGCATAATTTTGACCGGTACACCGATGCAAAACAATCTGAAAGAGTGTAAGCTTAATAATTCCTAAATTGTAAAATTATCTGGTTTGTAATATTTTCAACTTTTAGATTATTATATGGTAAACTTCGTAAAACCGAATTTACTGGGAAGTTGGCTAGAATATAGCAATCAATTCGTTAATCCTATTGTAAATGGCCAGTATGATGATTCAACAGAGCAGGATGTGCGAAAGATGAAATACAGGAGTCACGTTCTTAATAAAAATTTGAAGAGAACAATACAGGTATTAAACATTTATAAATTCAATTAGGAAATTGAATATTTCTATACACTTAATTATGATGTCTTTCCCAGAGATTCGAAGTCTCAGAATTGGAGACATATTTACCCCCTAAACTGGATTACGTTCTTTTCGTCCAGTTGCACCCTGTTCAAGTTCAGTTATACAAATCTTTTTTGGAAAACTTAAATGTAGATGTGATTCAGGCAGGACGCATCTTCGCTCATTACCGTTATCTCCAGAACGTTTGGACTCACCCATACCTTCTTGTACTCCAAGATAAAATGAAAAACACAGCTAAAGACAAGAATATCAAAGAGGTTGATGTAATTGATTTGGATCCGGAGGTCACTGTTGTTGAACAAAAGTCAGTTTCAAGTAACTGGTGGTCACAGATCATTCCCGAAGACGTGGAAACAAACATAGAATATGGGCCCAAGTTTTGTATCATGTTATCGATAATTGAAGAAGCAACTTGCTGTGGAGACAAAATTGTCGTGTTTTCAAACAGTTTGAATGAACTCGATACTATCGAACACTTTTTGAAGTTGGTGGGGACACCGAGTTGTAAAAAATGGCGAAATAAAATAGAGTATTATCGAATGGATGGCACCGTAAAGCCTGATAGTCGAATGAGTCTTTGCATGTCATTTAATAATCCTAAGAACACCCAAACAAAGTAAGTATTTAATTTGCGGTTATCCACATAATTACTGACTGGAAAACTACAATATTCTTTCGAAAAATAGGCATTAAAACTTTGGTCTGCATTTCTTTTTGTTTGCCATAAAGTTATTCTAAATGTTGCATAATAAAAGTTATTAATTTTTAATTTTCAGAGTATTTCTAGTTTCCCATAAAGTCGGAGGTCTAGGACTGAATTTAGTTGCGGCAAATCGGGTTATTTTGATGGACGTAAATTGGAATCCGTCTTATGACAGTCAAAGTGTATTTAGAACGTATCGTTTTGGACAGAAAAAGACTTGTCACGTTTACCGTTTAGTGTCAATGGTAAATATTTGGTATACTACACTCTTATACTCATAATTATTTATTCTTTTCTTAATATTAAACAGGGAACAATGGAAGAAGTCGTTTATGAGAGAAGTATAACCAAGTTAGCTATAGCAGGGCGTGTGGTTGATGAAAGACAAATAAGCAGACATTACAGAAGCGACGATTTACAAAAAATGTACAGGTGAGATTACACATTATTATTTTTAAAAGTAGGATAGTTTCATTAAGGTGGTATAACATATATAACAATAATAATTCTTAGAGCAAATTTTGATTTGAACCAACCAAGGCCAAATCTAAACGTTCCTGAAGACGTAGTTTTGGGCAAAGTCTACCAGAAACATATTAAAGAACTTTTTAAGTATCATTCGCATCAGTCAATGTTAGAAAACTTACCACATGAATGTCTTACAGAGGAAGAAATGGAAAAAGCATGGCTTGAATTTGGAAAAGAAAATGAAGAAGGTATATGGTAAAAGTATTTTTTTAAACAAAGTGTTTTTATGAAATTTTCTTTCTCAGCTGCAAGAAAACAGGAAATGAACAAACAAGTTATGGAAAACGCTAAAAAATTGTAAATATGTCGAGATTATCGTTTTAAAGTACGTTTATCATAAAATCGTTTTCTTTTCAGGCGATACCAAAGGAACATTCAAAACATAAACGCTCTTGCCGAACTGGCGACCAATAATAATAACGCAATTTTAAATAATTTCACGATTGCAAGAAATGAAAATTTTGTAAATATTCCGAACACTTCAATGTCAGCGTCCTTGCTTCCTGCTGCTTATCACGCATTTGCCAAAGAAAACGCAAAAAATTTAAAAACATTTATTTCCAGTGAAATGGCACGTGCACAAACAACAGCATCAACCAGCACTAAGGCTCCCACCCATTTGGGTCATTTTGAAGAAGTGTACGTTCCTGGTGGCGACAGTCATTTTGACGTTAATGATAACAGAGATAATGATGTTATCGTAGTAGAAGAAAATCGATTGGACAATGCCATTTCAGTATCTCTTAACAATAATAAGAGCGAAAATTCTAATGTAAGTTTAACTTTAGCGTACTTTTTGCTTGCTTTATTGTTTATTATATTTTTTTGTGATAGACTAATGGTCAGTTTATGGTACCAAAAAGTCTTTCAAATAATAATCGGATTCTTCCAACGAATCGCGTAAGTGGCAACTTCTCTAAAAAATCAACAGCGATGCGAGTACAATCTTCAACAAGTAATGAGATCCCAACGGAGGTGATAGATGTAGAAAATCATTCAATCTTAGCAATGCTTGCAAAAAATCACAACATAAGTGTTTCGCAAATTTTGAAACCGAAAAATCCAGAAGTTGACGACCATAACGCCAAAGAAAAGACTTCTAACAACTGTGATAATGTGGTGGAAACAAGTAATGTTTTTTATGCAACTTTCCTAGTTTGACCGAATAAACTCAAAAGAGAATGTTTTAAATCAATTCTTAATTCCCAGTTAACAAAACTAAATTATTAGTTTTTTTTAAATTGTCAATAGTATATGATAAAAACAAATTCTTTTAGGGCAACTCATTTTTAATTATTGCCATTTTCAGGTGTAGTTATTCTGTAAAAAATGGATAAAGAAGAGGGGAAAATAGAGAGCTTTCATTTTTGATTTAAAGTGCTTTTCCAATCAATAATACCTACCAATAAAACAAAAATATCTTTCATAAACTATTTAATTTCAAATTGGCTGCCAACTTCGAATACGTCGATTTCAGGTTTAACCTTGTCATAAAGATGAGGAAAAGCATTTTCTAGCCCGTAATTTTTACGTACTCGTTCATACAATTCCAAGTCGAACATATTTTCAAATTCCTCTCTGGTCATGAAAATATCCGCGTAAAGAAACGAGAAACCTCCTATGTCGCGAGTGAACTTCTCCATTTCTCTCATTGCCGCGACGGAATTGTATTTCTCTTTCCTTTTCACGTATCCGGGTACACCGTAAATTCCTAGATCATTGTACATTGCATAATCGGTTTGATTCACAATATATTTTCGCGGCGGTCTTTTTAATTGTCCTGAAGAAGGCCCTATGTCATAAACCCTGCATGGATACACCAGAAGGGGGAATACGTCGAAAAGTTTGCAAGAAATATCAATTTGCTTTTCCAACTCTTGCAATGGTAGAACTATGTCTTGGAATACTTGTCTAGTGAACGTATAAGCCCGCACACCTAAGAATCGAAAAAAGGGTGTATCTTTGTAACAATTTGTATCCATCCTATTAGTTATCTTACTATATTTTGTTTTAAAAATAAAATTAGTTATCAATATTTCTATTTATCCACTTTATTTTTAATTTAAAAATGTAAATAAGTACTTTATTTAAAGAATTAATAGTTAAGGTGCATTTTATACAAAATTAAATGACGTATTTTTAAGGTTTTTTTTTTTATTAAAATAAAGATTTTTGTTTAAGATTTGAAATGGGAACTTTTTTTTTATTATTAAATTTACATACAGCTTTAGTAAAACTTTTTATTCATCTTACCTGGTGTGGTAGTGAACTTGAGAAAAGCAGGTTTAGGAGGTAACAACCACCCCAAGAAAATCCGGAAAAATGGATTGTTTCCAAATGGTATCATTGACTCAACAACCCAAAAGATAGCCCTATTATGCCGTAACAAATAATCTCTTAGAGGAATTAATTCTGTATGTTCTCCTGTGCTTAGAAAAGACCCGTGTATTTATAAAACCACGGCTTATACCACCTGGTAACTTTATTTACTTTCAATTGAGGATCAAAGTTTGAATAATCAGCCTTCATAATCACAGCTTTGTCTTTGCTGAATATTGTAGCTTCTACATAGTCAGAAATTGGGTCTTTTTTGCTCTCAGCCCCAGACACCTTACGAATTAAACTGCAATAGTTTTTCTGCCCTACAACAGGTACGTATGTGATTTTAACATATGGTTTTACTTTAACCAACTTCAGAGTAAGTGCAACAAGGAAACCCAAACTGCCATGAGACCACGGTAATGTTCTGTACAAATCAGTGTTCTCATCTTCAGTTGCTCTCACTAAACTTCCATCAGGTAAGATTACTTCATATGAAATCACACTTTCATGGTACAAGCCAACTTGATGGGAATGTGTAGTCATGCCCGTACCTAGAGCAAGGCCCCCTAGAGTTGCATCTCCAATTTCTAAAGTGACAGCAAGTGTGAATCCTTTTGGAATCAAAAACTTCATGACTTGATCAACTGTTACTAGAGGCTCCACTCGAACAGTTAAATTTTGCTCGTCTAATTCTAAAATATCAAACAAATCGATAGAAATTTGATGGCACTTATCTTTCTGGAAGAATTTCGTAGATAAACTTAACCAATTGGGCCGTGCAGTGCAAAGTAATTTTTTGTCTTTCGTTGGCAATTTATACCATTCCTGCACATGTTTTTGTATTTTTCTGACCCTTTGGTCATGCCTTTTTGGACTGCTAAATATTGAAAAATACATAAACTTCTGTACGCTCAGAATAACGTTGAAAATGTAACTCGCTGGTAAACAAAACACAAGGATCACCAATGCTCTATTTTCCTCTAGGAAATTAATAATGTTATTTTTCCAATTATTTGCTTTCATTTTTACAGAATAAAAGGTCTATTTCAAGTCAAACATGCATTTTCTTTTAATTTAAAAAGTAAATAACAATAATATAACCTAAAAAACATATGCATACTCGTCATTATTTAGTTGTATTCATTCATTTAATAATTTTAAAGAAATTATAATATACGTACAGTTTACCTCAAAATTATTAAAAACTCTTTTTAATTAACAATTACAAGTAATACTGAATAGTTTGTTTCCAAATTAGATCCCAATAAATAATTAATTATTAAACTAGATCAGTTTAAAATTGAGATTAAAGTCAAATCAATATAATTGAACGCACCTTAATTTTTGTCACATTAAAACCATAATAATAACACTAAATTCCAAGTTCCCGCGCGATTCGGCGCAAAACGACCTCTTGCTACTTATGTTCTCCTAATACAAAATACCAAATTTTGGAAGTTTGAAATATTAAAAAAGTGATGCCCTGGCGCCTCCACCATTTTTAATGAAAGAGTTATTAATGATATATTTTTAGCTATAATCTTTAATTATTATATTTTTTTATATAAATTGTACTTGTATTATTTAAGTCTGTATACTATATCTTGATATCTTTTTAATTAATTAATTATTTATTATTTTTATTTAAATATTTAAAAAAAATACTTTTTATAGATAATATTAATTGTATAAAAATACTTACCTTTTGTACCTAATTCAAAAATAAATCAATAAATCAATGATTAAGTTAAAAATTATTAAGTAAATATAACAAATGATTAATTAAACAAAAAAAATAAAATACTTACCTTTTTGTATTTATTTACATAAAAATTATGTAATTCATTCTTTTATGGGTGGAATTTATATTTAAAACAAAAAAGAAAAAAAATTAAAAGAAATAGCTTTATTCAACAACAGTTACTATATCTATCTATAAATACAGTACGAATTAATAATTATAATTATTTTATTACATAAGACAATAAGTTAAATAAATAATTTACATACTGCTAAATCTTTTAGCCATTCAAATTTTCAGTAATTATATATAATAAATCCTACATAGGTATATAATATAACATATGCACTCTAACGATTATTAACAACAAATTAATTTCTTAATTATAGTTATGAAGAATATCAACAGATAATTAATGAAATAGTTTTTATGTACAAAAAAGTGGTTTTGGAAATTTTCCTGGTTCATATTTTTTGGGGTAAAAATTCTGAATGTTTTGAATCGATCAAAAAATTTAATTATTAATTAAGTAAGGAGACTAATTATTTTTATTTCTGTTATCTGTTTGTTTGCGTGAAAATTATATTTTACAGGGCATAGTGTTTAATCTACTTCAACAGTTAATTAATTAATTAATGCGCGAACTTTACCACTAATTAATTAAATTCTGCAATAAATAAATTGTTTAAAATTAACTATTAAACGATTATGATTCGACGTTGGCTCCCTCTTCTTCTAAAGTTTTGTCAGAACTTTCGATTTGTACCAGGCCTCCAACAGGTTGCAAAACATTTGAATGAATTCTGATAGACTCAATTGTTTTCGATTTTTTGGTCGGCTTCTTTAACAATTCCTCTATAGAATAAGGATTTTTTGTCCTCCCATCCCGAGATTGAACCTCAGACTTAATTGATTTATTTTCGATAAATGTCGGAGTCTGATTGAACGGTACCACCAAGTTTGACCATGTGCTGGTGGTACCATCGACCAGGGGGTCATTGGGGGTGCTGATGTGCAATTGCTGTTGCAAAATGGACATTTTGGAACTCATGTACGAAGTGTCCTGCATGGTGGGGTAATAGTGAAGACGATTGTTTATGACTGACATGTGTTTTGCATAAAGGTCGTTGGTAGTCATGTTGTTGGCGTCTGAAATTTCAATGTGACCATAATTATTACTTAATTAGCAGTATTTAGGGGCGCAAAAAAGGGGAAGTACCAGGTACACCTTTGTAATCTGCCCAATATAAAAAGATGTTAACTCGTTACTGGTAAGTAGTAAATTAAAAAGGAAGGGATAGCAATAATTAAGAAATCAGACTGACCCATAATCGCCGTTCTTACCACAATTACCATCATCATTACTGCAAGTTGTTAACAACATAACGTGTATTGATGACATTGAATAAAAAGGGGAAACATCGACCAATTGCACTGGCGCAATAGAATCTACTTATAACATAATATTTTCTCTTATCATTGGATAATATTAGTTAATAATTGAAAACGTTCAAGTATATTAATAAACGACTATTATTAGCCAATAACGTCCCATTATTAGGTAATAATTACTTATTATAAGGTAATAATTACTAATTATTGGGTATTATTACCTTATTATTAGATATTATAAGCCAATAATGGTCCAATGTTTGCAAACATTGACCATAGAACGTTCAATTATATTAATAAACGACTATTATTAGCCAATAACATCTCATTATTAGGTAATAATTACTTATTATTGGGTATTATTACCTTATTATTAGATATTATAAGCCAATAATGGTCCAATGTTTGCAAACATTGACCATAGAACGTTCAATTATATTAATAAACGACTATTATTAGCCAATAACATCTCATTATTAGGTAATAATTACTTATTATTGGGTATTATTACCTTAATATTAGATATTATAAGCCAATAATGGTCCAATGTTTGCAAACATTGACCATAGAACGTTCAATTATATTAATAAACGACTATTATTAGCCAATAACATCTCATTATTAGGTAATAATTACTTATTATTGGGTATTATTACCTTAATATTAGATATTATAAGCCAATAATGGTCCAATGTTTGCAAACATTGACCATAGAACGTTCAATTATATTAATAAACGACTATTATTAGCCAATAACATCTCATTATTAGGTAATAATTACTTATTATTGGGTATTATTACCTTATTATTAGATATTATAAGCCAATAATGGTCCAATGTTTGCAAACATTGACCATAGAACGTTCAATTATATTAATAAACGACTATTATTAGCCAATAACATCTCATTATTAGGTAATAATTACTTATTATTGGGTATTATTACCTTAATATTAGATATTATAAGCCAATAATGGTCCAATGTTTGCAAACATTGACCATAGAACGTTCAATTATATTAATAAACGACTAATATTAGCCAATAACATCTCATTATTAGGTAATAATTACTTATTATTGGGTATTATTACCTTAATATTAGATATTATAAGCCAATAATGGTCCAATGTTTGCAAACATTGACCATAGAACGTTCAATTATATTAATAAACGACTATTATTAGCCAATAACATCTCATTATTAGGTAATAATTACTTATTATTGGGTATTATTACCTTATTATTAGATATTATAAGCCAATAATGGTCCAATGTTTGCAAAAATTGACCATAGAACGTTCAATTATATTAATAAACGACTATTATTAGCCAATAACATCTCATTATTAGGTAATAATTACTTATTATTGGGTATTATTACCTTATTATTAGATATTATAAGCCAATAATGGTCCAATGTTTGCAAACATTGACCATAGAACGTTCAATTATATTAATAAACGACTATTATTAGCCAATAACATCTCATTATTAGGTAATAATTACTTATTATTGGGTATTATTACCTTATTATTAGATATTATAAGCCAATAATGGTCCAATGTTTGCAAACATTGACCATAGAACGTTCAATTATATTAATAAACGACTATTATTAGCCAATAACATCTCATTATTAGGTAATAATTACTTATTATTGGGTATTATTACCTTATTATTAGATATTATAAGCCAATAATGGTCCAATGTTTGCAAACATTGACCATAGAACGTTCAATTATATTAATAAACGACTATTATTAGCCAATAACATCTCATTATAAGGTAATAATTACTTATTATTGGGTATTATTACCTTATTATTAGATATTATAAGCCAATAATGGTCCAATGTTTGCAAACATTGACCATAGAACGTTCAATTATATTAATAAACGACTATTATTAGCCAATAACATCTCATTATTAGGTAATAATTACTTATTATTGGGTATTATTACCTTATTATTAGATATTATAAGCCAATAATGGTCCAATGTTTGCAAACATTGACCATAGAACGTTCAATTATATTAATAAACGACTATTATTAGCCAATAACATCTCATTATTAGGTAATAATTACTTATTATTGGGTATTATTACCTTATTATTAGATATTATAAGCCAATAATGGTCCAATGTTTGCAAACATTGACCATAGAACGTTCAATTATATTAATAAACGACTATTATTAGCCAATAACATCTCATTATTAGGTAATAATTACTTATTATTGGGTATTATTACCTTATTATTAGATATTATAAGCCAATAATGGTCCAATGTTTGCAAACATTGACCATAGAACGTTCAATTATATTAATAAACGACTATTATTAGCCAATAACATCTCATTATTAGGTAATAATTACTTATTATTGGGTATTATTACCTTATTATTAGATATTATAAGCCAATAATGGTCCAATGTTTGCAAACATTGACCATAGAACGTTCAATTATATTAATAAACGACTATTATTAGCCAATAACATCTCATTATTAGGTAATAATTACTTATTATTGGGTATTATTACCTTATTATTAGATATTATAAGCCAATAATGGTCCAATGTTTGCAAACATTGACCATAGAACGTTCAATTATATTAATAAACGACTATTATTAGCCAATAACATCTCATTATTAGGTAATAATTACTTATTATTGGGTATTATTACCTTATTATTAGATATTATAAGCCAATAATGGTCCAATGTTTGCAAACATTGACCATAGAACGTTCAATTATATTAATAAACGACTATTATTAGCCAATAACATCTCATTATAAGGTAATAATTACTTATTATTGGGTATTATTACCTTATTATTAGATATTATAAGCCAATAATGGTCCACTGTTTGCAAACATAAACCGAAAATAATTTAATTTAGTTTTATTATTAGTGGATTTTAAATAAAAATTACTGTATAAAGAAATATTTTATTTGAATTATTCATTTGTTACTCTTTGTTCTGGTTTAATTTCATTATCATCATCATTGCCAGTGCAATTGGCTCAAACAAAACTGTTGATTATTACAAACGGTTCTGCTTCTGTTTAAACGATGTGTGCATTTAAATTTATGGAAATTGGCTGGCTACTACTTATGAGTGAGTACCTACTTATTACAAAAGGTACAATATAAAACGAAATCATTACTCGTACTTGTAATAAAAGAAAAAAATCTGCATTGTCGTCATTATAACGGCACGTTACGTTGGACGCGTTTCAATTAAACTGTTAACAACTGATTAACATTCTTCCGGACCACCCTTAATAAAGTCGTTAATTTTTTGACGTTTATTTAGCAACTTTATATCACAATACTTATTAATTAGGTATTTTTATTATGCAGATACTCATCACGGCTTTAATGAAGTTATTAACACAAATATCTCTCTTTTTATTACCACACGATTATTTTTTATGTCATGCTATACGTATTAACAGTAAAATAAACGAATAAAAAAAAAAGTGTATGTACAAACCTGTTGTTGGGTTTGTGGGGATGGCACCCTGTTGCTGCAACATGTCCTGATGATGATCCGGCCAGGACACTGTAGAAATGCTGCTGTTCCTCAAGATCCGATTGACGGAGCTTATGGAGGGTAAACTGTGAGGTTCACAGATCCTCTGGGCCGCCAGCTGTTCCCGAATTTCCCACGCGAACATTCCCGGATTTTCCTGCTTGCACTTGAGGATCTTCTTAACCACCGTGGGCGTGGCCACTTGCTGCAACAGCCACATACTGTTACGAGCTGAACCTTTTCCGTAATACTGAAAATTATAATAAACAATAATGGGTGCGATCTTGTTACCCACGAAAATAAAATCCAATTCATCCCCAGATCATCGACTAAGAAATTAATATTAAATAAAGCGACAGGTTATTATATAGTTCGCGTGTCAATTGTCTTCAAAAGGGGCGGATCGATTGTCAAATGTTTACGTAACGTTACCAACTGGCCAATGAATCGCTTGAAATGGGCTAGAGGCGGAGTTTATGCTCGTACAATGACAGGAGTTTGTTTCTGCGCACAATAACGATACACGTCACTCATACAAGTCCCGCCTCTATTGCGGACACATTTTCAATCATAATAATTATATTTACAAATTGTCACGTAATTATTTACAATTATTTTTTAAATAAAATCAAAAACACCCTCAGATAGATGTACCAGGCTTTGGAATTATTTTTGATTATTACTATTAATTGTCCGAAAAGCACATGGACACACAGACGATTATCTGGTATAAAAATTTAATAATTATAATAATTATTTAGCAACAGAGACGATATGGCAGTTCATTTAGATCATCGAATAAGAAATTAATATTAAATAAAGTCTACAAGTCTTTATGTACCTAGTTCGCGTGTCAATTGTTTTCAAAATGGGCGGATCGATTGTCAAATGTTCACGTTACGTTACCAACTGGCCAATAAAAAGCTTGAAAGGTGTTAGAGGCGGAGTTTATGCTCGTACAACAACAGGAGTTTGTTTCTGCGCATACTAACGATACACGTCACTCATATAAGTCCCGCCTTCATTGCGGACACATTTTTAACCATAATAATTATTTACCATTACTTTGAAAATATATATATGAGTTTATTAATGTCGTTTTATGATTTCTATAAAAGTTGCAGCAGTGTGTCCTGTAGACATAAAAAGGGAGATACAGATCACGATCCTGCAACAATGTGTTGACTTATTAATATAAATATTGGGGGCTAATGTTAAATTTATCGATAGATATATTTTATAGATAGGTGTAATTTTTTAATTAGGCCCGCGTGTTATCTTTTAATGGTTAAATGCATGGAGAGTGGCGCTGTTGGTGTGAAAATAAATGCATTTACGATAATTTGAGGGCAGCTACCATACCGATACCTACCTGTAAGTTCACTTTTAAAACCCTCAATTATGGCTTTTATGGCTCACTTTGATTTTACCGACCGATCTGGATAATAGTTATTAGGGATGCCAATTATGGTTGAACTAACACGGACTTTACGAATCATATAAGTAATAAAAAGAAATATTTTGTAACACATTGCCATTATCGAATAAAATTTGGAACTACTATCTATATTAATTAATTCATCAGGGCAAATTTTGCTTGATGCAAATCGTACAGTCTTAGCTTTAGTCTTGGTTTCAGTGTTGGTCTTTATCTTGATTTGACATTTGTTATTCTGTAATTCAAGTTAAATAAAAATTTTGCAAGAATTTGTTAAGATGCCCAAAAAAATTATATCAAGACTATTTAAAAGCTGAGACTGATAACAAGACCAAAACCAAGACACACAAATACTCTTAAAACCAAGACCAAGACTAATTGACCAAGACCAAACCAAAGACACACAAATACTCTTAAAATCAACACTAAAACTAATTGAGCAAGACCAAAACCAAGGCTCATATACAGAGTTTTTCAAGTTGATGGGCTATTAGAAGTATATGAATTAGTAGAAGGAATTCAATTCTGAAACTTGGGCTCATTTGGTTATTGTTTATGCCGCTTCTTTTAAAAATATTTTCAAGTTCGATTTACATCCGGTTATACCGGAAGTCGATACCAACTTTGTTATTTTAAATGGAATGGTATATTTTTTACGCTGAATTCGAATAAAACGTGTAATTCTAAGGTAAGTTTGATAAGCAACTTGTACACCTATGACGATCGGTTTCTGAGTTAATTTAATTTATGGAAAAAAAATCGCTACCGCAACCCAAATTATAAAAAATCATAACTTCCACAAAATACGACTTAGAGTGTTGAAATTTTTACTAGTAATAGCTGAATATTAGTGCTAACGCCTTGACAAAATTGAATTAAATAATTTATACAGGGCGTTCAAAATAAAATTCTAAAATTGAAAAACTTCAAACACGAATTACTTCGTTTTTTCAAATGGCATCTACTATTTTTTATTTTTTCAATCGATTCCATTTTTTATCCTCTTTCGATCTATATGGATACTTCCTATTTTAAGTAAAAATTCAAAATTATTCCAAAATTTTCAAATAAAATAGGAAGTATCCATATTGATCGAAAGAGGATAAAAAAAGCAATCGATTAAAAAAAAAATAAAAAATAGTAGGTGCCATTTGAAAAAACGAAGTAATTCGTGTTTGAAGTTTTTCAATTTTAGAATTTTATTTTGAACGCCCTGTATAAATTATTTAATTCAATTTTGTCAAGGCGTTAGCACTAATATTCAGCTATTACTAGTAAAAATTTCAACACTCTAAGTCGTATTTTGTGGAAGTTATGATTTTTTATAATTTGGGTTGCGATCACAATATTTTTTTCTATAATTTAAATTAACTCAGAAACCGATTGTTATAAGTGTACAAGTTGGTTATCAAACTTACCTTAGAATTACACGTTTTATTCGAATTCAGCGTGAAAAATATACCATTCCATTTAAAATAACAAAGTTGGTATCGACTTCCGGTATAACCGGATGTAAATCGAACTTGAAAATATTTTTAAAAGAAGCGGCATAAACAATAACCAAATGAGCCCAAGTTTCAGAATTGAATTCCTTCTACTAATTCATATACTTCTAATAGCCCATCAACTTGAAAAACTCTGTATATGAGCCTTGGTTTTGGTCTTGCTCAAATAGTTTTAGTCTTGATTTTAAGAGTATTTGTGTGTCTTTGTTTTGGTCTTGGTCAATTAGTCTTAGTCTTGATATTACGACTATTGTGGTGTCTTGGTTTATACTTTTAAATAGCAACAAAAATTTTTTTAGTAAGTCTTGCTGTTGGTCTTAATGTGTTTTTTTGGTCTCGATCTTGGGCTTTAATGAGATTAGAAAAATTATGAACCTACATATGTGTAATTGTGAAGAGAAGAGTAAGTAACGATTTTCCCATAAACGCAAGAAATACATAAACACTGTCCTAGATAGAAAACGTAACGATCCCATTGTAAGAGTCATTATCACGAGTGCGAGTGGTTAGGGCAATTTAACCCTTAATAATAATACACGTGTGTTTGTTATCGTTATCTGCGAGGACATCTCACGCCATTACGAACAAATATTTATACTGAACGTTTTTTCAGAATATAAAACACGAAAAGGAGCATCCTCATTAATCAAAAAAACCCCATTTTACTTTGTACTTATTAATTTTTTTTAATTATAAAACTTAAATAAATCAAATATAAATAAACATTGTTCCTACATCTGTCTATCGTTAACAATTTCGAAGCATGGAACGAGGAAACAGTAGGTAAAAACAACCCTTAAAAATGGGGCCGGTAGATTGTCGAAGAAGTAGGCGATGAAGCGCCGATAGAGACCGCTTATGTCATTATTACAACACGAACGTAATGCCTTCTGAACACGCTCGACGGGCTTTTGTTTTGTTGATCGAACAACCCCCATCAGCCAGCCCACCCTACGATCGACCTTATCAGTACCACAAGACCGTTGGAAAAGGGACACCGTAATTGTTTAATGTCCGATGGACATCGCATCGCATTGCTAACAACACCGTAATGCCCTGTTGATGTCCTTTCTCAAGAATTATGGCGCAATAATTCCTTCCTTTGTTTGTATTTCCTTCCTGTGTGAAACGAAGGAAACTTTTACGTCGTTAAAATACTCGTTGCGTCTTATAACGTGAAAAATATTGGATGCTAGATATTATTAACATGTCATGAAAATTCGTGAAAAATTAGTGATTAAACGTCGTGAAAAGTCGATTATAGATGACACCTCATTAAGCATCATCGATAGGCACAAAACTTGTTTGCAGTCTCGTCTGCTGGCTCGTCATTATTAGTTCATTAATGTCTACTGAAGGAGCGCGTTGAGTGTTTATAAACAAAATTTAATGGTTAATATGCCTCGATATAATTAGGCTCTGATTCTATTACACCTGTGCTCACAATAGGGCTCCGATAGCTGTGAAATATCAAAAGCAACAGTCACGAGATAGATGCACCAGGCGTTGGAATTCACACGTACCTGCCAATTATTATTTACTATTAACGTGTCTGAAAAGCTTATTATACAACATACGCCTTTATTTAGCATAAAAATTTTATAATCACAATAATTGTTTAAGATTTCGTTTAGATCAGTGATTAAGAGCTTAATCTTCTATTAAAGACAGCTCACTCTCGTTAAATAAGAAGTTTGCGTATCAATTGTTTTCAAAAGGGGCGTATCGATTGTCAAATGTTCACGTTACGTTACCAACTGGCCAATGAAAAGCTTGAAAGATGCTGAAGGCGGAGCTTATGCTCGCACAGCGACAGGCGTTTGTCTCTGCGCATACTAACGATACACGTCACTCATATAAGTCCCGCCTCTATTGCGGACACATTTTCAACCATAATAATTATATTAACGAGTTGTCACGTAATTATTTACCATTACTTTTTAAATAAAATCAAAATTATATTTTTTATTATTACTATTTTATTGTCCAAAAGGCAAATGGGCGCACAGACGATTATCTGGTATAAAAATTTAATAATTATAATAATTATTTAGCAACAGAGACGATATGGCACTTTATTTAGATCATCGACTAAGAAATTAAGATTAAATAAAGTCTATAAGTCCCTATGTACCTAGTTAGCGTGTCAATTGTCTTCAAAAGGGGCGTATCGATTGTCAAATGTTCACGTAACGTTACCAACCGGCCAATAAAACGCTTGAAAGGTGCTAGAGGTAGAGTTTATGCTCGTACAGCGACAGGAGTTTGTTTCTGCCCATACTAACGATACACGTCACTCATATAAGTCCCGCCTTCATTGCGGACACATTTTCAACCAAAATAATTATATTTACAAGTTGTCACGTAATTATTTACCATAACTTTTTAAATAAAATCAAAATTATATTTTTTATTATTACTATTTTATTGTCCGAAAGGCACATGGGCGCACAGACGATTATCTGGTATAAAAATTTAATAATTATAATAATTATTTAGCAACAGAGACGATATGGCAGTTTATTTAGATCATCGACTAAGAAATTAATATCAAATAAAGTCTATAAGTCCCTATGTACCTAGTTCGCGTGTCAATTGTCTTCAAAAGGGGCGTATCGATTGTCAAATGTTCACGTTACGTTACCAACTGGCCAATGAAAAGCTTAAAAGATGCTGAAGGCGGAGCTTATGCTTGCACAGCGACAGGCGTTTGTCTCTGCGCATACTAACGATACACGTCACTCATATAAGTCCCGCCTTCATTGCGGACACATTTTCAACCAAAATAATTATATTTACAAGTTGTCACGTAATTATTTACCGTTACTTTTTAAATAAAATCAAAATTAAATTTTTTATTATTACTATTTTATTGTCCGAAAGGCACATGGGCGCACAGACGATTATCTGGTATAAAAATTTAATAATTATAATAATTATTTAGCAACAGAGACGATATGGCAGTTTATTTAGATCATCAACTAAGAAATTAATATCAAATAAAGTCTATAAGTCCCTATGTACCTAGTTCGCGTGTCAATTGTCTTCAAAAGGGGCGTATCGATTGTCAAATGTTCACGTTACGTTACCAACTGGCCAATGAAAAGCTTGAAAGATGCTGAAGGCGGAGCTTATGCTCGTACAGCGACAGGCGTTTGTCTCTGCGCATAGTAACGATACACGTCACTCATATAAGTCCCGCCTTCATTGCGGGCACATTTTCAACCATAATAATTATATTTACAAGTTGTCACGTAATTATTTACCATTACTTTTTAAATGAAATCAAAATTATATTTTTTATTATTACTATTTTATTGTCCGAAAGGCACATGGGCGCACAGACGATTATCTGGTATAAAATTTTAATAATTATAATAATTATTTAGCAACAGAGACGATATGGCAGTTTATTTAGATCATCGACTAAGAAATTAATATCAAATAAAGTCTATAAGTCCCTATGTACCTAGTTCGCGTGTCAATTGTCTTCAAAAGGGGCGTATCGATTGTCAAATGTTCACGTAACGTTACCAACAGGCCAATGACCAGCTTGAAAGGTGCTAGAGGCGAAGTTTATGCTCGTACAGCGACAGGAGTTTGTTTCTGCCCATACTAACGATACACGTCACTCATATAAGTCCCGCCTTCATTGCGGACACATTTCCAACCATAATAATTATATTTACAAGTTGTCACGTAATTATTTACCATTACTTTTTAAATTAAATCAAAATTATATTTTTTATTATTACTATTTTATTGTCCGAAAGGCACATGGGCGCACAGACGATTATCTGGTGTAAAAATTTAATAATTATAATAATTATTTAGCAACAGAGACGATATGGCAGTTTATTTAGATCATCGACTAAGAAATTAATATCAAATAAAGTCTATAAGTCCCTATGTACCTAGTTCGCGTGTCAATTGTCTTCAAAAGGGGCGTATCGATTGTCAAATGTTCACGTTACGTTACCAACTGGCCAATGAAAAGCTTGAAAGATGCTGAAGGCGGAGCTTATGCTCGTACAGCGACAGGCGTTTGTCTCTGCGCATAGTAACGATACACGTCACTCATATAAGTCCCGCCTTCATTGCGGGCACATTTTCAACCATAATAATTATATTAACGAGTTGTCACGTAATTATTTACCATTACTTTTTAAATAAAATCAAAATTATATTTTTTATTATTACTATTTTATTGTCCGAAAGGCAAATGGGCGCACAGACGATTATCTGGTATAAAAATTTAATAATTATAATAATTATTTAGCAACAGAGACGATATGGCACTTTATTTAGATCATCGACTAAGAAATTAAGATTAAATAAAGTCTATAAGTCCCTATGTACCTAGTTAGCGTGTCAATTGTCTTCAAAAGGGGCGTATCGATTGTCAAATGTTCACGTTACGTTACCAACTGGCCAATGAAAAGCTTGAAAGATGCTGAAGGCGGAGCTTATGCTCGTACAGCGACAGGCGTTTGTCTCTGCGCATAGTAACGATACACGTCACTCATATAAGTCCCGCCTTCATTGCGGGCACATTTTCAACCATAATAATTATATTTACAAGTTGTCACGTAATTATTTACCATTACTTTTTAAATGAAATCAAAATTATATTTTTTATTATTACTATTTTATTGTCCGAAAGGCACATGGGCGCACAGACGATTATCTGGTATAAAATTTTAATAATTATAATAATTATTTAGCAACAGAGACGATATGGCAGTTTATTTAGATCATCAACTAAGAAATTAATATCAAATAAAGTCTATAAGTCCCTATGTACCTAGTTCGCGTGTCAATTGTCTTCAAAAGGGGCGTATCGATTGTCAAATGTTCACGTTACGTTACCAACTGGCCAATGAAAAGCTTGAAAGATGCTAGAGGCGAAGTTTATGCTCGTACAGCGACAGGAGTTTGTTTCTGCCCATACTAACGATACACGTCACTCATATAAGTCCCGCCTTCATTGCGGACACATTTCCAACCATAATAATTATATTTACAAGTTGTCACGTAATTATTTACCATTACTTTTTAAATTAAATCAAAATTATATTTTTTATTATTACTATTTTATTGTCCGAAAGGCACATGGGCGCACAGACGATTATCTGGTGTAAAAATTTAATAATTATAATAATTATTTAGCAACAGAGACGATATGGCAGTTTATTTAGATCATCGACTAAGAAATTAATATCAAATAAAGTCTATAAGTCCCTATGTACCTAGTTCGCGTGTCAATTGTCTTCAAAAGGGGCGTATCGATTGTCAAATGTTCACGTTACGTTACCAACTGGCCAATGAAAAGCTTGAAAGATGCTGAAGGCGGAGCTTATGCTCGTACAGCGACAGGCGTTTGTCTCTGCGCATACTAACGATACACGTCACTCATATAAGTCCCGCCTTCATTGCGGACACATTTTCAACCATAATAATTATATTTACAAGTTGTCACGTAATTATTTACCATTACTTTTTAAATAAAATCAAAATTATATTTTTTATTATTACTATTTTATTGTCCGAAAGGCACATGGGCGCACAGACGATTATCTGGTATAAAAATTTAATAATTATAATAATTATTTAGCAACAGAGACGATATGGCAGTTTATTTAGATCATCGACTAAGAAATTAATATCAAATAAAGTCTATAAGTCCCTATGTACCTAGTTCGCGTGTCAATTGTCTTCAAAAGGGGCGTATCGATTGTCAAATGTTCACGTAACGTTACCAACGGCCAATGAAAAGCTTGAAAGGTGCTAGAGGGGAGTTTATGCTCGTACAGCGACAGGAGTTTGTTTCTGCCCATACTAACGATACACGTCACTCATATAAGTCCCGCCTTCATTGCGGACACATTTTCAACCATAATAATTATATTTACAAGTTGTCACGTAATTATTTACCATTACTTTTTAAATAAAATCAAAATTATATTTTTTATTATTACTATTTTATTGTCCGAAAGGCAAATGGGCGCACAGACGATTATCTGGTATAAAAATTTAATAATTATAATAATTATTTAGCAACAGAGACGATATGGCAGTTTATTTAGATCATCGACTAAGAAATTAATATCAAATAAAGTCTATAAGTCCCTATGTACCTAGTTCGCGTGTCAATTGTCTTCAAAAGGGGCGTATCGATTGTCAAATGTTCACGTAACGTTACCAACCGGCCAATAAAACGCTTGAAAGGTGCTAGAGGTGGAGTTTATGCTCGTACAGGACAGGAGTTTGTTTCTGCCCATACTAACGATACACGTCACTCATATAAGTCCCGCCTTCATTGCGGACACATTTTCAACCAAAATAATTATATTTACAAGTTGTCACGTAATTATTTACCATTACTTTTTAAATAAAATCAAAATTATATTTTTTATTATTACTATTTTATTGTTCGAAAGGCAAATGGGCGCACAGACGATTATCTGGTATAAAAATTTAATAATTATAATAATTATTTAGCAACAGAGACGATATGGCAGTTTATTTAGATCATCGACTAAGAAATTAAGATTAAATAAGGTCTACAAGTTCTTATGTACATAGTTCGAGTGTCAATTGTCTTCAAGAGGGGCGTATCGATTGTCAAATGTTCACGTAATGTTACCAACTGGCCAATGAAAAGCTTGAAAGATGCTAGAGGCGGAGTTTGTTTCTGCGCACATCAGAGTCGACAATAACGATACACGTCACTCATATAAGCCCCGCCTTCATAGCGGACACATTTTCCTACCACAATAATTATATTTACGAGTTGTTAAGTGATTATTTACCTTTGTTTTTGATCCTCCAATGGATCCAGGTCTTATGGATCCAGTTTCATAAAATCTCGTCAATATTTTTGAGACACAGCCGTGTGATACCAAAAGTTGTCGAGATATGTCGCAGGGCCGGACTCCGAGTAATGCCAGTTCCACTATTCTTCTTCTGACGCAGTCCGGAAGGGGCCGGCCGTTCACGAAAACACCCCCAAGCTGATTAACCCCAGCCTGTCCTGAAATTTAAATAGACAATATGTAATTTTGGTACTTAATACCTACATAATATATTCAGACAATATTTTAAGAGTTTTTTTGTTGCAAATTATTTTTCCATTTGGTCCGGCTTATGCCCCAAGGGGTTACTTATGCAAATCAGCCGGGTAATTACCGTAAGTGTTCGAGTGAATGAAGTTAATGAACAAGCGGTGTGTGTTTTGTGACAAAGAAATTACGTTCATGCCAACTATTTAGTCGATTTACTCTTATACACGATATAATTTACGTTACGAGGATGTTTTGCTACAGGCACAGAAATATAGATATATTATTGTATACGTATCCGTGT
Source organism: Agrilus mali (assembly GCA_029378335.1). Classification (NCBI taxonomy): domain Eukaryota; kingdom Metazoa; phylum Arthropoda; class Insecta; order Coleoptera; family Buprestidae; genus Agrilus; species Agrilus mali. The sequence goes on along the minus strand of CM055655.1, from coordinate 1,209,438 downwards.
AATTTGAGTATTGTTTAGGACCGGAGGCAAATTTTGCATTATATGCCGTCCACCCCTTTGTACAATTATTTTTGAATCAACGGTCCACCTGCGACCGACACTATCATCGTCAGAAAATGAAAATAGTGACACAGGAACAGAAATTATTTCAACTAGGTACATCAAATTCCACCAAATATCTACCCTTCAAAATAATCCTCCCCTATTGTAACTATTCTTTTAATTGTATTAAAAAATTGACGTGTAGACGTGAGGTTTACATCTCTTAAAATGATATTGAATAAGATTCTGGCCTGACTCCATTTGGAGCAGGTACTAAAGAGGACTAGATTAGGATTATTTTATTATGTAAATGCATCCCTGAGATGGTATGGTATGGTGTCATGAAAAGGGTGTAAACGATTCGTCCACTACGTTTGGTTTGTTTTCAGTTAACGTTAACAACCTGTGGCGAATCTCTCAATAATTCTTTCGCTTGTTGAGATTGTCGTTTCCGCAGGTGCCATTTGATACCGATACCTGTTCCAACTAATTATTACCTACCATTAGGCACATACCCACCGAAAAAGACGAAACTAAATATGGCGTGACTTAAGACAAAAAAAAATCTAACAGTTTTCTTTTCGTAATTCGCTTTGGCAGGTGCTACGTGCCGCCTTTTAGACACACGCGATGCCGTTTCGACTTAATGTGCCTTTTTTTGGTAACCACCGCAACAATTCCTCCACTTAACCTACCTATTGCAGAAGAAGTGCAGCGGAATCTCACACCTTTTGTCGGTTTCTTAAACGCAAGAAATTGATCTATTAGCTCCAATACCCTGTTCAACTATAAGTGTTTTAAGATGCTGTTCGGTTTGTCCAACGTAGGTACCTACACAAGTAGGTACACATAAAAACATGATCGTTATTGGGATTCATAAGTCAAATAATAATTAAAATCGTTCGTGAACGACCTGAAAGGCGAATCATTAAACTTCAACTGCATCAATTTGCGCTAATCGTCCGAGCTAATAAGCTTATAATGGGACAGGAACACACAGGTCTTGCGCTGGGACACCTGTAGCAACCTCTCACTCACAAACAGCTACTGGATATTATGTACCCACATTTGATGTCGTTATCTACTGGCCAATAAAAATAATTAATTTACCACTTTGTTAAGATAAAACATCGGAATATATTAAACTCGACATACGTATCCATATCGCAAACGAACAAAATAACCGAGGAAACACGATCCTATTTATTGCATTTGAATGTAAAACATCAGTAAAAAAACAGTCCGGTCCTGCGTCATGTCTCATTTTCATTTAAAAGAACTACTTTGTACATCTTCACGTAAGCCTTTCTGCCGATGTCATTACACAAAAACTTTCATTCCCTATTTTTGCCTCCTTTAGGGTAAAATTTTTACAAACATTAAATGTTGTATTTATATCTAATCAAAAGCCTAAACAATAAGTTTCAAGCCTCTATCTTTTTATCTACTTATCTATCTCAGTACCAAATTCTCATTTAAATCGGTTCAGTAAATTTTAGGCGAGATTGTGTAGCATACAGAAAGAGTTACTTTCGCATTTATAATTATCCGCGAATTCATTTTCATCGATTTTCTCATGGGAATAAGATATTTTCTCGCATTAAAAAGTAGCCTATGTTCTTTCTCAGGCTCTAGACTATCTCTGTACCAAATTTCATTTAAATCGGTTCAGTAAATTTTAGGCGAGATTGTGTAGCATACAGAAAGAGTTACTTTCGCATTTATAATTATCCGCGAATTCATTTTCATCGATTTTCTCATGGGAATAAGATATTTTCTCGCATTAAAAAGTAGCCTATGTTCTTTCTCAGGCTCTAGACTATCTCTGTACCAAATTTCATTTAAATCGGTTCAGTAAATTTTAGGCGAGATTGTGTAGCATACAGACAGAGTTACTTTCGCATTTATAATATTCCGCGAATTCATTTTCATCGATTTTCCCATGGGAATAAGATATTTTCTCGCATTAAAAAGTAGCCTATGTTCTTTCTCAGGCTCTAGACTATCTCTGTACCAAATTTCATTTAAATCGGTTCAGTAAATTTTAGGCGAGATTGTGTAGCATACAGACAGAGTTACTTTCGCATTTATAATTATCCGCGAATTCATTTTCATCGATTTTCTCATGGGAATAAGATATTTTCTCGCATTAAAAAGTAGCCTATGTTCTTTCTCAGGCTCTAGACTATCTCTGTACCAAATTTCATTTAAATCGGTTCAGTAAATTTTAGGCGAGATTGTGTAGCATACAGACAGAGTTACTTTCGCATTTATAATTATCCGCGAATTCATTTTCATCGATTTTCTCATGGGAATAAGATATTTTCTCGCATTAAAAAGTAGCCTATGTTCTTTCTCAGGCTCTAGACTATCTCTGTACCAAATTTCATTTAAATCGGTTCAGTAAATTTTAGGCGAGATTGTGTAGCATACAGACAGAGTTACTTTCGCATTTATAATTATCCGCGAATTCATTTTCATCGATTTTCCCATGGGAATAAGATATTTTCTCGCATTAAAAAGTAGCCTATGTTCTTTCTCAGGCTCTAGACTATCTCTGTACCAAATTTCATTTAAATCGGTTCAGTAAATTTTAGGCGAGATTGTGTAGCATACAGACAGAGTTACTTTCGCATTTATACTATTCCGCGAATTCATTTTCATCGATTTTCCCATGGGAATAAGATATTTTCTCGCATTAAAAAGTAGCCTATGTTCTTTCTCAGGCTCTAGACTATCTCTATAGCAAATTTCATTTAAATCGGTTCAGTAAATTTTAGGCGAGATTGTGTAGCATACAGACAGAGTTACTTTCGCATTTATAATTATCCGCGAATTCATTTTCATCGATTTACTCATGGGAATAAGATATTTTCTCGCATTAAAAAGTAGCCTATGTTCTTTCTCAGGCTCTAGACTATCTCTGTACCAAATTTCATTTAAATCGGTTCAGTAAATTTTAGGCGAGATTGTGTAGCATACAGTCAGAGTTACTTTCGCATTTATAATTATCCGCGAATTCATTTTCATCGATTTTCTCATGGGAATAAGATATTTTCTCGCATTAAAAAGTAGCCTATGTTCTTTCTCAGGCTCTAGACTATCTCTGTACCAAATTTCATTTAAATCGGTTCAGTAAATTTTAGGCGAGATTGTGTAGCATACAGACAGAGTTACTTTCGCATTTATAATATTCCGCGAATTCATTTTCATCGATTTTCCCATGGGAATAAGATATTTTCTCGCATTAAAAAGTAGCCTATGTTCTTTCTCAGGCTCTAGACTATCTCTGTACCAAATTTCATTTAAATCGGTTCAGTAAATTTTAGGCGAGATTGTGTAGCATACAGACAGAGTTACTTTCGCATTTATAATATTCCGCGAATTCATTTTCATCGATTTTCCCATGGGAATAAGATATTTTCTCGCATTAAAACGTAGCCTATGTTCTTTCTCAGGCTCTAGACTATCTCTATAGCAAATTTCATTTAAATCGGTTCAGTAAATTTTAGGCGAGATTGTGTAGCATACAGACAGAGTTACTTTCGCATTTATAATATTCCGCGAATTCATTTTCATCGATTTTCCCATGGGAATAAGATATTTTCTCGCATTAAAAAGTAGCCTATGTTCTTTCTCAGGCTCTAGACTATCTCTATAGCAAATTTCATTTAAATCGGTTCAGTAAATTTTAGGCGAGATTGTGTAGCATACAGACAGAGTTATTTTCGCATTTATAATTATCCGCGGATTCATTTTAATCGATTTTCTCATGGGAATAAGATATTTTCTCGCATTAAAAAGTAGCCTATGTTCTTTCTCAGGCTCTAGACTATCTCTGTACCAAATTTCATTTAAATCGGTTCAGTAAATTTTAGGCGAGATTGTGTAGCATACAGACAGAGTTACTTTCGCATTTATAATTATCCGCGAATTCATTTTCATCGATTTTCTCATGGGAATAAGATATTTTCTCGCATTAAAAAGTAGCCTATGTTCTTTCTCAGGCTCTAGACTATCTCTGTACCAAATTTCATTTAAATCGGTTCAGTAAATTTTAGGCGAGATTGTGTAGCATACAGGCAGAGTTACTTTCGCATTTATAATATTCCGCGAATTCATTTTCATCGATTTTCCCATGGGAATAAGATATTTTCTCGCATTAAAAAGTAGCCTATGTTCTTTCTCAGGCTCTAGACTATCTCTGTACCAAATTTCATTTAAATCGGTTCAGTAAATTTTAGGCGAGATTGTGTAGCATACAGACAGAGTTACTTTCGCATTTATAATTATCCGCGAATTCATTTTCATCGATTTTCTCATGGGAATAAGATATTTTCTCGCATTAAAAAGTAGCCTATGTTCTTTCTCAGGCTCTAGACTATCTCTGTACAAAATTTCATTTAAATCGGTTCAGTAAATTTTAGGCGAGATTGTGTAGCATACAGACAGAGTTACTTTCGCATTTATAATATTACGCGAATTCATTTTCATCGATTTTCTCATGGAAATAAGATATTTTCTCGCATTAAAAAGTAGCCTATGTTCTTTCTCAGGCTCTAGACTATCTCTGTACAAAATTTCATTTAAATCGGTTCAGTAAATTTTAGGCGAGATTGTGTAGCATACAGACAGAGTTACTTTCGCATTTATAATATTACGCGAATTCATTTTCATCGATTTTCTCATGGAAATAAGATATTTTCTCGCATTAAAAAGTAGCCTATGTTCTTTCTCAGGCTCTAGACTATCTCTGTACCAAATTTCATTTAAATCGGTTCAGTAAATTTTAGGCGAGATTGTGTAGCATACAGACAGAGTTACTTTCGCATTTATAATATTCCGCGAATTCATTTTCATCGATTTTCCCATGGGAATAAGATATTTTCTCGCATTAAAAAGTAGCCTATGTTCTTTCTCAGGCTCTAGACTATCTCTGTACCAAATTTCATTTAAATCGGTTCAGTAAATTTTAGGCGAGATTGTGTAGCATACAGACAGAGTTACTTTCGCATTTATAATTATCCGCGAATTCATTTTCATCGATTTTCTCATGGGAATAAGATATTTTCTCGCATTAAAAAGTAGCCTATGTTCTTTCTCAGGCTCTAGACTATCTCTGTACCAAATTTCATTTAAATCGGTTCAGTAAATTTTAGGCGAGATTGTGTAGCATACAGACAGAGTTACTTTCGCATTTATAATTATCCGCGAATTCATTTTCATCGATTTTCTCATGGGAATAAGATATTTTCTCGCATTAAAAAGTAGCCTATGTTCTTTCTCAGGCTCTAGACTATCTCTGTACCAAATTTCATTTAAATCGGTTCAGTAAATTTTAGGCGAGATTGTGTAGCATAGAGACAGAGTTACTTTCGCATTTATAATATTACGCGAATTCATTTTCATCGATTTTCTCATGGAAATAAGATATTTTCTCGCATTAAAAAGTAGCCTATGTTCTTTCTCAGGCTCTAGACTATCTCTGTACCAAATTTCATTTAAATCGGTTCAGTAAATTTTAGGCGAGATTGTGTAGCATACAGACAGAGTTACTTTCGCATTTATAATATTCCGCGAATTCATTTTCATCGATTTTCCCATGGGAAAAAGATATTTTCTCGCATTAAAAAGTAGCCTATGTTCTTTCTCAGGCTCTAGACTATCTCTGTACCAAATTTCATTTAAATCGGTTCAGTAAATTTTAGGCGAGATTGTGTAGCATACAGACAGAGTTACTTTCGCATTTATAATTATCCGCGAATTCATTTTCATCGATTTTCTCATGGGAATAAGATATTTTCTCGCATTAAAAAGTAGCCTATGTTCTTTCTCAGGCTCTAGACTATCTCTGTACCAAATTTCATTTAAATCGGTTCAGTAAATTTTAGGCGAGATTGTGTAGCATACAGACAGAGTTACTTTCGCATTTATAATTATCCGCGAATTCATTTTCATCGATTTTCTCATGGGAATAAGATATTTTCTCGCATTAAAAAGTAGCCTATGTTCTTTCTCAGGCTCTAGACTATCTCTGTACCAAATTTCATTTAAATCGGTTCAGTAAATTTTAGGCGAGATTGTGTAGCATACAGACAGAGTTACTTTCGCATTTATAATATTCCGCGAATTCATTTTCATCGATTTTCTCATGGGAATAAGATATTTTCTCGCATTAAAAAGTAGCCTATGTTCTTTCTCAGGCTCTAGACTATCTCTGTACCAAATTTCATTTAAATCGGTTCAGTAAATTTTAGGCGAGATTGTGTAGCATACAGACAGAGTTACTTTCGCATTTATAATATTACGCGAATTCATTTTCATCGATTTTCTCATGGAAATAAGATATTTTCTCGCATTAAAAAGTAGCCTATGTTCTTTCTCAGGCTCTAGACTATCTCTGTACCAAATTTCATTTAAATCGGTTCAGTAAATTTTAGGCGAGATTGTGTAGCATACAGACAGAGTTACTTTCGCATTTATAATATTCCGCGAATTCATTTTCATCGATTTTCCCATGGGAATAAGATATTTTCTCGCATTAAAAAGTAGCCTATGTTCTTTCTCAGGCTCTAGACTATCTCTGTACCAAATTTCATTTAAATCGGTTCAGTAAATTTTAGGCGAGATTGTGTAGCATACAGACAGAGTTACTTTCGCATTTATAATATTCCGCGAATTCATTTTCATCGATATTCCCATGGGAATAAGATATTTTCTCGCATTAAAAAGTAGCCTATGTTCTTTCTCAGGCTCTAGACTATCTCTGTACCAAATTTCATTTAAATCGGTTCAGTAAATTTTAGGCGAGATTGTGTAGCATACAGACAGAGTTACTTTCGCATTTATAATATTCCGCGAATTCATTTTCATCGATTTTCCCATGGGAATAAGATATTTTCTCGCATTAAAAAGTAGCCTATGTTCTTTCTCAGGCTCTAGACTATCTCTGTACCAAATTTCATTTAAATCGGTTCAGTAAATTTTAGGCGAGATTGTGTAGCATACAGACAGAGTTACTTTCGCATTTATAATATTCCGCGAATTCATTTTCATCGATTTTCCCATGGGAATAAGATATTTTCTCGCATTAAAAAGTAGCCTATGTTCTTTCTCAGGCTCTAGACTATCTCTGTACCAAATTTCATTTAAATCGGTTCAGTAAATTTTAGGCGAGATTGTGTAGCATACAGACAGAGTTACTTTCGCATTTATAATATTCCGCGAATTCATTTTCATCGATTTTCCCATGGGAATAAGATATTTTCTCGCATTAAAAAGTAGCCTATGTTCTTTCTCAGGCTCTAGACTATCTCTGTACCAAATTTCATTTAAATCGGTTCAGTAAATTTTAGGCGAGATTGTGTAGCATACAGACAGAGTTACTTTCGCATTTATAATTATCCGCGAATTCATTTTCATCGATTTTCCCATGGGAATAAGATATTTTCTCGCATTAAAAAGTAGCCTATGTTCTTTCTCAGGCTCTAGACTATCTCTGTACCAAATTTCATTTAAATCGGTTCAGTAAATTTTAGGCGAGATTGTGTAGCATACAGACAGAGTTACTTTCGCATTTATAATTATCCGCGAATTCATTTTCATCGATTTTCTCATGGGAATAAGATATTTTCTCGCATTAAAAAGTAGCCTATGTTCTTTCTCAGGCTCTAGACTATCTCTGTACCAAATTTCATTTAAATCGGTTCAGTAAATTTTAGGCGAGATTGTGTAGCATACAGCAGAGTTACTTTCGCATTTATAATATTCCGCGAATTCATTTTCATCGATTTTCCCATGGGAATAAGATATTTTCTCGCATTAAAAAGTAGCCTATGTTCTTTCTCAGGCTCTAGACTATCTCTGTACCAAATTTCATTTAAATCGGTTCAGTAAATTTTAGGCGAGATTGTGTAGCATACAGACAGAGTTACTTTCGCATTTATAATATTCCGCGAATTCATTTTCATCGATTTTCCCATGGGAATAAGATATTTTCTCGCATTAAAAAGTAGCCTATGTTCTTTCTCAGGCTCTAGACTATCTCTATAGCAAATTTCATTTAAATCGGTTCAGTAAATTTTAGGCGAGATTGTGTAGCATACAGACAGAGTTACTTTCGCATTTATAATATTCCGCGAATTCATTTTCATCGATTTTCTCATGGGAATAAGATATTTTCTCGCATTAAAAAGTAGCCTATGTTCTTTCTCAGGCTCTAGACTATCTCTGTACCAAATTTCATTTAAATCGGTTCAGTAAATTTTAGGCGAGATTGTGTAGCATACAGACAGAGTTACTTTCGCATTTATAATTATCCGCGAATTCATTTTCATCGATTTTCTCATGGGAATAAGATATTTTCTCGCATTAAAAAGTAGCCTATGTTCTTTCTCAGGCTCTAGACTATCTCTGTACCAAATTTCATTTAAATCGGTTCAGTAAATTTTAGGCGAGATTGTGTAGCATACAGACAGAGTTACTTTCGCATTTATAATTATCCGCGAATTCATTTTCATCGATTTTCTCATGGGAATAAGATATTTTCTCGCATTAAAAAGTAGCCTATGTTCTTTCTCAGGCTCTAGACTATCTCTGTACCAAATTTCATTTAAATCGGTTCAGTAAATTTTAGGCGAGATTGTGTAGCATAGAGACAGAGTTACTTTCGCATTTATAATATTACGCGAATTCATTTTCATCGATTTTCTCATGGAAATAAGATATTTTCTCGCATTAAAAAGTAGCCTATGTTCTTTCTCAGGCTCTAGACTATCTCTGTACCAAATTTCATTTAAATCGGTTCAGTAAATTTTAGGCGAGATTGTGTAGCATACAGACAGAGTTACTTTCGCATTTATAATATTCCGCGAATTCATTTTCATCGATTTTCCCATGGGAAAAAGATATTTTCTCGCATTAAAAAGTAGCCTATGTTCTTTCTCAGGCTCTAGACTATCTCTGTACCAAATTTCATTTAAATCGGTTCAGTAAATTTTAGGCGAGATTGTGTAGCATACAGACAGAGTTACTTTCGCATTTATAATATTCCGCGAATTCATTTTCATCGATTTTCTCATGGGAATAAGATATTTTCTCGCATTAAAAAGTAGCCTATGTTCTTTCTCAGGCTCTAGACTATCTCTGTACCAAATTTCATTTAAATCGGTTCAGTAAATTTTAGGCGAGATTGTGTAGCATACAGACAGAGTTACTTTCGCATTTATAATTATCCGCGAATTCATTTTCATCGATTTTCTCATGGGAATAAGATATTTTCTCGCATTAAAAAGTAGCCTATGTTCTTTCTCAGGCTCTAGACTATCTCTGTACCAAATTTCATTTAAATCGGTTCAGTAAATTTTAGGCGAGATTGTGTAGCATACAGACAGAGTTACTTTCGCATTTATAATATTCCGCGAATTCATTTTCATCGATTTTCTCATGGGAATAAGATATTTTCTCGCATTAAAAAGTAGCCTATGTTCTTTCTCAGGCTCTAGACTATCTCTGTACCAAATTTCATTTAAATCGGTTCAGTAAATTTTAGGCGAGATTGTGTAGCATACAGACAGAGTTACTTTCGCATTTATAATATTCGCGAATTCATTTTCATCGATTTTCTCATGGAAATAAGATATTTTCTCGCATTAAAAAGTAGCCTATGTTCTTTCTCAGGCTCTAGACTATCTCTGTACCAAATTTCATTTAAATCGGTTCAGTAAATTTTAGGCGAGATTGTGTAGCATACAGACAGAGTTACTTTCGCATTTATAATTTCCGCGAATTCATTTTCATCGATTTTCCCATGGGAATAAGATATTTTCTCGCATTAAAAAGTAGCCTATGTTCTTTCTCAGGCTCTAGACTATCTCTGTACCAAATTTCATTTAAATCGGTTCAGTAAATTTTAGGCGAGATTGTGTAGCATACAGACAGAGTTACTTTCGCATTTATAATATTCCGCGAATTCATTTTCATCGATTTCCCATGGGAATAAGATATTTTCTCGCATTAAAAAGTAGCCTATGTTCTTTCTCAGGCTCTAGACTATCTCTGTACCAAATTTCATTTAAATCGGTTCAGTAAATTTTAGGCGAGATTGTGTAGCATACAGACAGAGTTACTTTCGCATTTATAATATTCCGCGAATTCATTTTCATCGATTTTCCCATGGGAATAAGATATTTTCTCGCATTAAAAAGTAGCCTATGTTCTTTCTCAGGCTCTAGACTATCTCTGTACCAAATTTCATTTAAATCGGTTCAGTAAATTTTAGGCGAGATTGTGTAGCATACAGACAGAGTTACTTTCGCATTTATAATATTCCGCGAATTCATTTTCATCGATTTTCCCATGGGAATAAGATATTTTCTCGCATTAAAAAGTAGCCTATGTTCTTTCTCAGGCTCTAGACTATCTCTGTACCAAATTTCATTTAAATCGGTTCAGTAAATTTTAGGCGAGATTGTGTAGCATACAGACAGAGTTACTTTCGCATTTATAATATTCCGCGAATTCATTTTCATCGATTTTCCCATGGGAATAAGATATTTTCTCGCATTAAAAAGTAGCCTATGTTCTTTCTCAGGCTCTAGACTATCTCTGTACCAAATTTCATTTAAATCGGTTCAGTAAATTTTAGGCGAGATTGTGTAGCATACAGACAGAGTTACTTTCGCATTTATAATATTCCGCGAATTCATTTTCATCGATTTTCTCATGGGAATAAGATATTTTCTCGCATTAAAAAGTAGCCTATGTTCTTTCTCAGGCTCTAGACTATCTCTGTACCAAATTTCATTTAAATCGGTTCAGTAAATTTTAGGCGAGATTGTGTAGCATACAGACAGAGTTACTTTCGCATTTATAATATTACGCGAATTCATTTTCATCGATTTTCTCATGGAAATAAGATATTTTCTCGCATTAAAAAGTAGCCTATGTTCTTTCTCAGGCTCTAGACTATCTCTGTACCAAATTTCATTTAAATCGGTTCAGTAAATTTTAGGCGAGATTGTGTAGCATACAGACAGAGTTACTTTCGCATTTATAATATTCCGCGAATTCATTTTCATCGATTTTCCCATGGGAATAAGATATTTTCTCGCATTAAAAAGTAGCCTATGTTCTTTCTCAGGCTCTAGACTATCTCTGTACCAAATTTCATTTAAATCGGTTCAGTAAATTTTAGGCGAGATTGTGTAGCATACAGACAGAGTTACTTTCGCATTTATAATATTCCGCGAATTCATTTTCATCGATTTTCCCATGGGAATAAGATATTTTCTCGCATTAAAAAGTAGCCTATGTTCTTTCTCAGGCTCTAGACTATCTCTGTACCAAATTTCATTTAAATCGGTTCAGTAAATTTTAGGCGAGATTGTGTAGCATACAGACAGAGTTACTTTCGCATTTATAATTATCCGCGAATTCATTTTCATCGATTTTCTCATGGGAATAAGATATTTTCTCGCATTAAAAAGTAGCCTATGTTCTTTCTCAGGCTCTAGACTATCTCAGTACCAAATTCTCATTTAAATCGGTTCAGTAAATTTTAGGCGAGATTGTGTAGCACACAGACAGAGTTACTTTCGCATCGTAGCCTATGTGTTAATCCAGGTTGTCAGCTAACTCCATACCAAATTTTATTAAAATCGCTCCAGCCGTTTAGACGTGAAGAAGTAACAAACATACACATTCACAAACTTTCGCCTTTATAATATTAGTGTGATTTTATTTTAATGATTTGTTCAGAAAAGTTGCTTTTACATCCGCATGATGTATTAATAATGAAAATCGATTGCTAAAGGCTAATAAATGTCTGAAGCTGGTTAGGTTAATTACTGGGGCGTAAACTTCATTATAATCTTTCAGATATTCTACTTGGCTAAACCTTTTAGCTACCAACATTGCCTTATATCTACTTACGTATTTTACCGTCTTGTATCCATTTTTATAGTAAAAACCCATTTACAAGTAACTATATTTGCGTTTGACGGAGTTGTTACAAGAGTACATCTTTTAATGTTTTTAATTTCTCTTTGTTTACATTAAATTTTGAGAATTATTTCAATTTTGTCTATTTCTATCAATAAATTCAAAATCCAATCAAATCTTATTCGATTTTTTTTTATTTGGCTTTATTTAATGTCTATTTTTTTAATTATATTGTTATTTTTAAAAGGGTCACTAAATCCAATTTTTCAGATCTATCCCCCACAATTAAAAATTTATAAGAATGTTCACGTCTTTATAATAACAAATAAATAAAGTAAAATATTTGAGAGCACATTTATTAAGTCCGACCCTGCATACCAATTATTGTATTTGCCGTCCAAGCCAATTGTAAAATTTTAAAAGAAACTTTCTTTACTACCTAATAATGAAAAAGGTACTTAAAATTCTGACCCTTCGCCCCTGGTACCTAAGTACCTACCTACTTACTTTCAGATTAATAAGAAAAAAATGAAGTCTCAACAATTGTTCTATTCATTTATTTATTGTTGTATTATTTTAAAAACAAAAGTTGTATAAACAACATGTAAGTAAGCACTTGTAAGTAATAATAATAAACGAGGGTTTTGCGAGCGCACGCGATGCCTTTTTGTTATCTCGCAAAAAACAATTTACAATCGGCGGCATCTCCATCTCTGTTCACCCGTGTGTGCCTTACAATCAGATTTTTACTGTGCGAATCGCGAACGATACCTATAACATTATGTTATTCGAGATATGCCGGCGTAATTGGATAACATCATTTATAAATATTAATGACGCTACATATATGTATATATAGATCGTCAAAGAACAACCTGTAACTCTTCTAGGTAGGTAGGTACCATACATAAACCGAGATGCAGAAAAAGTTGTCCACTTTAAATCCTATAATATGATAGTTGCCGGGAAAATTGCAAAAACCGATCAATTTCTCGTTCTGCGTTTATCCTATCGATAATAATTGAGAAATATCGATAAAGTAAATTGTTATAAATGTGTTTCTTCAAATACCGCACTTTACAAAAAAAATTTGTTGTTTGATTTGATTAGTTAATGTTAACTAGCTATAACCATCCATCAAATTGTTAAAAAAAAATCCTGGTCTTACACTTTTGTCTTGTCCTACTTGGTCTTCCATATAGGCAAGATCAATATTTATCTAAGATGGCAAGATGAAAACTAAGACTGCATGAACAAGACAAAGACGAAGACAAGACCAAGAGCAAGGCTAATTGGGGAAGACTAAGACATATTTATACTCTAAGACTAAGATGAGGACCCCAAGACACTTGTGCTCCAAATACAAAGATAAAGGTCGATTGAAGATGACCGAACACGTCTAAGATCTCAAGACGAAGATTAAGGTCATATTTGTGCTCTCAAGATCAATGTTAGGTTAAATAAAGAAGACTAAGACATATCTATGCACTTAATATCAAGATTAAGGCTACATTAAGGATATCAACAAGCATTTCTGCTTTCAAGACAAATATAAAGGCTAATTGAAGATGATCAAATACGTTCAAGTTCTTAAGACTAAGATAAAGGTCATATTTATGATCTCAAGATCAATGTTAGGCTAAATAAAGAAGACTAAGACATATCTATGCTTTCAAGACAAATATAAAGGCTAATTGAAAATGATCAAACACTTCCAAGTTCTCATGACTAAGATTAAGGTCATATTTGTACTCTCAAGAACGATGTTAGGCTAAATAAATATGTGTGTATGTTGTTAAGGCCACATGAAAGATACCAACACGCATTTGTGCTTTCAAGATCAAGATAAAGGCTGATTGAAGATGACGAAACAAGTTTAGGCTCTCTAGACCAAGATTAATGTCATATCTGTGGTCTCAAGATCAATGTTAAGACTAATTGTGAGCTTAAGATCAATATTGAATGCTCTCGACATAGACCAAGATGAAGTTTAAATATTTCCGACGAAGACTAAGATCAAGACTAAATGTGTGACCAAAAGACCAAGATCAATATTAAATGTGCAAGTCCATTATATGCTTGACAAAGACCAAGATCAAAATTCAATATGTAAGTGTAAAACCAAGTTCAAGACTTAATGTGTCAGACAAAGACTAAGATCAAAATTAAATGTGTGAACCTAAGACAAAGATCGATACTAAAAAACCGACAAAAATTTAAATCAAGTTTAAATGTTTCAAGTTCAAGATTAAATGCGTCAGATAAAGACCAAAATCAGGATTAAATTTATAAGTCCAAGACCAAGTTTTTAATTAAATGTGCCAGATAAAGGCCAAGATCAAAATTAAATGTGTTAATATATGACTAAGTTCAAATTTATATGTATGAGTGTAGGACCCAATTGAAGCCTTAAAGTAGCAGAAAAAGACTTAGACCAGGATTAATTTTTCCGACAAAACTTGAAATCAAGTTTAAATGTTTCTTACAAAAACTAAGATCAAGACTAAATGTTTGAGACAAAGACCAATGTCAAAATTAAACCTGTAATTCCAAGACAAAGTTCAAAATTATGTGACAGATAAAGATCAAAATAAAAAAGTGTGAGTTCACCACTAAGATCAAGTAAGTCTAAGATCAAGTTCAAGGCTTAATTTGTCGGATAAAGACCACGATCAAAACTGAATGTGTCAATATAACACTACGTTTAAGTTTAAATGTATGAGTGTAGGACCAAATTAAAGACTTAAAGTGTCAGACAAAGACTAAGGTCAAAATTAAATGTGTGAACTTAAGATTAATGTCAATACTAAATCAAATTTAAACGTTTCTCATAAAGACTAAGATCGATAGGAAATGAATCACACAAAGACGAAGATCAGGATTAAATTTCTAAGTCCAAGTCCAACTTCAAATTTAAATGTTTTAGACTAAAATTAAGATTAAATGTGCTACAAAAAGGCCAACCTTAGCATTAAATTTTCCCGACAAAGACCAAGTTGCTTCTCTTGCTTTGGTCTTGAATTTAATCGTCACTGATCTTCTTGATCACGCAATATTTTCTTAAGACTTCGATTTCTTTCTTTTTTTTTCTGCATTTTTGTTCCAGCAACTTCTAATACACATTTTATCAATTAAATCAAAGATCAAATTGCTTGCGGTAAAATGCAAATGTGGTATGTAATTAATAACCCGGGCGCTCGCGACTACCTGATGGTGGTACATAAGAAATGGGAGCCCTCCTATTTTACCAACTAATTGGCAGATGAACATTGAAAATTACCATGTAACTTTATAAGGGATAAAAATTTAGTTAAGGGAATGACATACGGGGGCAGACGTTTCCTTAATCAGTCCCATTTTTTCCTAATTATTTTTGTTTAGAATTATACGTAAGTATACTTATATAGAAAAAACACTCTAATTGCTGTTACACTTAAACATATTGGTACCCTTATCCTGATGCGAGTTACACATAACTCGCACTTCTAATTCAATCAATTTACCCGCCAATGTGAACACCACGAATAGGTACCTACACATTCCGGTTAAGACATTTTTAAATATTATTTATTAGTTATTATCGACGTTTAACGAACCGTCGATCCATCTGGACATTTTTTTTAATTTACCATAGGATCTACCTAAGTTGCATAATAATAAATAAATACCTTAACATTATGCAAGAATATTCTTTATTATTGGTCTTGTTTTGGTCTTGTTCTTTCTTTGTTTTGTAAGCGTAGGTACAATATCTTGGTGTTTGTTTTCTTCATTTAGCCTTGATCTTTGTCTTGAGAGCACAAATACGACTTAGTCTTAATCTTGATCCTCATCATTGAAAGCGTCTTCATTTATATTTGATCTTGGTTTTTAGAGAACAGATATGACTTGGTTTCCCTAAATTAGCCTCCATCTTAGTAGAAATATATGTTTTTATCTTCTTCGATCTACTTTAATGATAGTCTTAAAAGCACAAGAATATTTAAGCTTCATCTTGGTCTATGCCCAGAGCATTTAATACTGATCTTAAGCTCTGTCTGGGACATTTAATGTTGATATTAGTCTTGGTCTGGCACATTTAATTGTGATCTTGGTCTTTTGGTCACAGATTTAGTCTTGACCTGAGTCTTTGTCGGAAATATTTAAGCTTCATCTTGGTCTATATCGAGAGCATTTAATATTGATCTTAAGCTCTGTCTGGGACCTTTAATGTTGATATTAGTCCTGGTCTGACACATTTATTCTTGATCTTGGTCTTTTGGTCACACACTTAGTCTTTACCTTAGTCTTTGTCGGAAATATTTAAGCTTCATCTTGGTCTATATCGAAAGCATTTAATATTGATCTTAATCTCAGTCTGGGACATTTAATGTTGATATTAGTCCTGGTCTGACACATTTAATCTTGATCTTGGTCTTTTGGTCACACACTTAGTCTTTACCTTAGTCTTTGTCGGAAATATTTAAGCTTCATCTTGGTCTATATCGAAAGCATTTAATATTGATCTTAAACTCAGTCTGGGACATTTAATGTTGATATTAGTCCTGGTCTGACACATTTAATCTTGATCTTGGTCTTTTGGTCACACACTTAGTCTTTACCTTAGTCTTTGTCGGAAATATTTAAGCTTCATCTTGGTCTATATCGAGAGCATTTAATATTGATCTTAAGCTCTGTCTGGGACATTTAATGTTGATATTAGTCCTGGTCTGACACATTTAATCTTGATCTTGGTCTTTTGGTCACACACTTAGTCTTTACCTTAGTCTTTGTCGGAAATATTTAAGCTTCATCTTGGTCTATATCGAGAGCATTTAATATTGATCTTAAGCTCTGTCTGGGACATTTAATGTTGATATTAGTCCTGGTCTGACACATTTAATCTTGATCTTGGTCTTTTGGTCACACACTTAGTCTTTACCTTAGTCTTTGTCGGAAATATTTAAGCTTCATCTTGGTCTATATCGAGAGCATTTAATATTGATCTTAAGCTCTGTCTGGGACATTTAATGTTGATATTAGTCTTGGTCTGGCACATTTAATTGTGATCTTGGTCTTTTGGTCACAGATTTAGTCTTGACCTGAGTCTTTGTCGGAAATATTTAAGCTTCATCTTGGTCTATATCGAGAGCATTTAATATTGATCTTAAGCTCTGTCTGGGACCTTTAATGTTGATATTAGTCCTGGTCTGACACATTTATTCTTGATCTTGGTCTTTTGGTCACACACTTAGTCTTTACCTTAGTCTTTGTCGGAAATATTTAAGCTTCATCTTGGTCTATATCGAAAGCATTTAATATTGATCTTAATCTCAGTCTGGGACATTTAATGTTGATATTAGTCCTGGTCTGACACATTTAATCTTGATCTTGGTCTTTTGGTCACACACTTAGTCTTTACCTTAGTCTTTGTCGGAAATATTTAAGCTTCATCTTGGTCTATATCGAAAGCATTTAATATTGATCTTAAACTCAGTCTGGGACATTTAATGTTGATATTAGTCCTGGTCTGACACATTTAATCTTGATCTTGGTCTTTTGGTCACACACTTAGTCTTTACCTTAGTCTTTGTCGGAAATATTTAAGCTTCATCTTGGTCTATATCGAGAGCATTTAATATTGATCTTAAGCTCTGTCTGGGACATTTAATGTTGATATTAGTCCTGGTCTGACACATTTAATCTTGATCTTGGTCTTTTGGTCACACACTTAGTCTTTACCTTAGTCTTTGTCGGAAATATTTAAGCTTCATCTTGGTCTATATCGAGAGCATTTAATATTGATCTTAAGCTCTGTCTGGGACATTTAATGTTGATATTAGTCCTGGTCTGACACATTTAATCTTGATCTTGGTCTTTTGGTCACACACTTAGTCTTTACCTTAGTCTTTGTCGGAAATATTTAAGCTTCATCTTGGTCTATATCGAGAGCATTTAATATTGATCTTAAGCTCTGTCTGGGACATTTAATGTTGATATTAGTCTTGGTCTGGCACATTTAATTGTGATCTTGGTCTTTTGGTCACAGATTTAGTCTTGACCTGAGTCTTTGTCGGAAATATTTAAGCTTCATCTTGGTCTATATCGAGAGCATTTAATATTGATCTTAAGCTCTGTCTGGGACCTTTAATGTTGATATTAGTCCTGGTCTGACACATTTATTCTTGATCTTGGTCTTTTGGTCACACACTTAGTCTTTACCTTAGTCTTTGTCGGAAATATTTAAGCTTCATCTTGGTCTATATCGAAAGCATTTAATATTGATCTTAATCTCAGTCTGGGACATTTAATGTTGATATTAGTCCTGGTCTGACACATTTAATCTTGATCTTGGTCTTTTGGTCACACACTTAGTCTTTACCTTAGTCTTTGTCGGAAATATTTAAGCTTCATCTTGGTCTATATCGAAAGCATTTAATATTGATCTTAAACTCAGTCTGGGACATTTAATGTTGATATTAGTCCTGGTCTGACACATTTAATCTTGATCTTGGTCTTTTGGTCACACACTTAGTCTTTACCTTAGTCTTTGTCGGAAATATTTAAGCTTCATCTTGGTCTATATCGAGAGCATTTAATATTGATCTTAAGCTCTGTCTGGGACATTTAATGTTGATATTAGTCCTGGTCTGACACATTTAATCTTGATCTTGGTCTTTTGGTCACACACTTAGTCTTGACCTTAGTCTTTGTCGGAAATATTTAAGCTTCATCTTGGTCTATATCGAAAGCATTTAATATTGATCTTAAGCTCTGTCTGGGACATTTAATGTTGATATTAGTCCTGGTCTGACACATTTAATCTTGATCTTGGTCTTTTGGTCACACACTTAGTCTTTACCTTAGTCTTTGTCGGAAATATTTAAGCTTCATCTTGGTCTATATCGAGAGCATTTAATATTGATCTTAAGCTCTGTCTGGGACATTTAATGTTGATATTAGTCCTGGTCTGACACATTTAATGTTGATCTTGGTCTGTGTCTTACATATTTAGTGTTTTTGCTGGTTTTTTAAAACAACACTAAAAAGACCAAGACATATTCTGACTGATTAGTACAGAGGACTGCAACGATAATAAGTCGAAGTAGGGAGGAGATACCGACATCAAATATGATTTTTTTTATAGAAGAGATAGGTACATTGATGTTGTGGTTTTTAACAGATTATTAGAGACAGTGATGTGGCTAGCATCGTACCTACATCACGTCACGTTAGAAACCGTTTTGCGAAAATAAAAAGCTCCAAGTTATCTAACAGTTCTATTACTTGGCGTCGGTTAGTTTTAATGGCATCGCAAATAAACTCTCTCAAATTCCATTAAGAGAAACAAAGAAATTTTGCGAATAGACCGCTTCTAGTTAATGGTTAAGTTAATTCTTGTCGTTTTTGCGGAGTTGCGTTTGCCTCGGATGGCTTATTACCTGTTACCTGCCTGGGCAATAAAATTTACTCATTTTCGATTTTTAGGCACTTCCGACAAGATTTACTGTCCATGCTGCCATAAGTAGCGGAGCTATCCGATCCGAGAGGTGCTGCTCCTTTGGCCTCCCCAGTCGTTACGATTCACGGACTCCCGGTGCATACCGAAAGGTCATACACCATAAACGAACATTTTTTAGAACACTAACAGTAGATTAGCTCGCAGTCGTAAACATTTCTCGCGTTTTAAAGGATAAAACCACTCACACTCGATATGACGACCGTTGCCAGTACCGTATAACAATAATTCGATATTTAAAACGCAACCAATAGAATGGTTTTCATCTCACTAATTAACGTATAATAAGTATATATGTCACCGACGTAGGATTTAATACTTTTAGGGATAATTGTAAGTAGATATTAGAAAAGTTGCTCACCTGTATGTGGCATAATAGCTCTTCGCAGACGTTAATTATCTGAAAATAAAGAAAATACTTTATAATTTTTTTAAACAATATCGTCAAGTGCCTTAAGAAAACATAATATAAATAAGAGAACCATTGGGGGGTTGTAATGTGCTTTTTGTAGTCAATAATTATTAGCGGGCTCGATTTCTGCCGTAATGATAGTAATGTGGGGAGGTGGGGCGTCATAAAAATGCATGAGCAGCATTTTCTGTTTTCTTATTTAAAAGTGCAACCTTAACGCCACGAACGTCCGTGAGAAAATTAGGTCCTTCGGCAGGACTAACACGTAGAACGCGTGTCTAATGAGGGCGTAACCGTATTAATCGATTTGGAAAAGCTCACGCCGACAACTTATTAAAATAGTGTGAGGATTCAATTAG
Source organism: Agrilus mali (assembly GCA_029378335.1). NCBI lineage: Eukaryota > Metazoa > Arthropoda > Insecta > Coleoptera > Buprestidae > Agrilus > Agrilus mali. The sequence goes on along the minus strand of CM055655.1, from coordinate 1,189,187 downwards.
ATTACTTATAACTAAAGCCTTTGGGGAAACGTTTTACACGCTTCAGGACGATGCCAACAAAATTTAGAATTCAAACTCTGATGCAAAGCCGGATGGTAAGGCGGAAAACACTTACATTACATATTTCCCCATATTGTTTAAATGAAATGTTTCTTTGTCTGGATGTGAGACAATATGTGTGTGCGTGTATGTAGGTACATACATAAGTGAATGTGTGGGGGGTAGGGGGTTCCGCTTACCTGAACACACGACATTCACCGTGTCGAGGAGCGTGACATGTGGTCGTTTGCGGCTTTGAGATGCAAATGCCTAAAATCGTCACCCACCGTGCGGTGCGACCGACGCTAGGCGTCTCGACGACAGCAAGCAACACACGTAGGTACATACGAAAAATCACGATTGTTATAATCATCATTACCTGAATTTAAATTACCTATACAAAAACAGTTAAGGAAATTATAATTTCGATTTCAAGCACTTAAACAATTTGATCTTCTTTATTTTCGCAGGACCGGACTCATAGGGTCTGTGGGTACAATTCAGTAGGGGTTTGTTGTCATGTAAGAATAAGTAAATTTGCTGATTTAAAAAAATATTTAAAATACAATTTTACAATAATTGTTACCCCTGCTGATGCCCTTATAAGGCGAATCACGTATCGAGTTTATTAGATTTAGTAACTTTCAAAATTTATTGTTTTCTTTTTCTTTTGAGCAGATATTTCAGGAAATGGTAACGGCAGAAATCCTTTAAAAGTGATTCACCTAGAAAATTCGACTTATCGAATTTGGCGCCAGAGAGTTCGAGTTATCAAGAAAAAAAATTGAACTCGCACACCGAGGGTTCCGTACAAACCTCTATATATGTGATGTAACTAAAAATTTAACGTTTTCGGAATTTTTCCTTTATATGTGCTATAAAACATTGCTTCATGCCAAATTTCAAGATTCTAAATCGACTGGAAGTACCCTTTAGGTTTTGATTCTCTTGCGAGTAGTTGCGAGTTTGAAAATATGCGCCTTAAATTCCTCTTTCTTTTTATTGCGTTGACATAGAAGTTTGATTTTGTTACAGCTTAAAGGTATTATAGACCTGAGTATTTGATATGAATTTCAATTTAATACCTCTACGCGTTCATGAGAAAAGGGGTAGTAACTTTAAAATTATTAAAAATATTTTTATTATATGATGTAACTAAAAATTTACGGTTTTCGCAATTTTTCCTTTATCTGTGCTATAAGACGTTGCTTCGTACCAAATTTCAAGATTCTAAATCGACTGGAAGTACCCTTTAGGTTTTGATTCCCTTGCGAGTAGTTGCGAGTTTGAAAATATGCGGCTTAAATTCCTCTTTCTTTTTATTGCGATGACATAGAAGTTTGATTTTGTTACAGCTTAAAGGTATTATAGACCTGAGTATTTGATATGAATTTCAATTTAATACCTCTACGCGTTCATGAGAAAAGGGGTAGTAACTTTAAAATTATTAAAAATATTTTTATTATAAGATGTAACTAAAAATTTACGGTTTTCGCAATTTTTCCTTTATCTGTGCTATAAGACGTTGCTTCGTACCAAATTTCAAGATTCTAAATCGACTGGAAGTACCCTTTAGGTTTTGATTCCCTTGCGAGTAGTTGCGAGTTTGAAAATATGCGGCTTAAATTCCTCTTTCTTTTTATTGCGATGACATAGAAGTTTGATTTTGTTACAGCTTAAAGGTATTATAGACCTGAGTATTTGATATGAATTTCAATTTAATACCTCTACGCGTTCATGAGAAAAGGGGTAGTAACTTTAAAATTATTAAAAATATTTTTATTATAAGATGTAACTAAAAATTTACGGTTTTCGCAATTTTTCCTTTATCTGTGCTATAAGACGTTGCTTCGTACCAAATTTCAAGATTCTAAATCGACTGGAAGTACCCTTTAGGTTTTGATTCCCTTGCGAGTAGTTGCGAGTTTGAAAATATGCGGCTTAAATTCCTCTTTCTTTTTATTGCGATGACATAGAAGTTTGATTTTGTTACAGCTTAAAGGTATTATAGACCTGAGTATTTGATATGAATTTCAATTTAATACCTCTACGCGTTCATGAGAAAAGGGGTAGTAACTTTAAAATTATTAAAAATATTTTTATTATAAGATGTAACTAAAAATTTACGGTTTTCGCAATTTTTCCTTTATCTGTGCTATAAGACGTTGCTTCGTACCAAATTTCAAGATTCTAAATCGACTGGAAGTACCCTTTAGGTTTTGATTCCCTTGCGAGTAGTTGCGAGTTTGAAAATATGCGGCTTAAATTCCTCTTTCTTTTTATTGCGATGACATAGAAGTTTGATTTTGTTACAGCTTAAAGGTATTATAGACCTGAGTATTTGATATGAATTTCAATTTAATACCTCTACGCGTTCATGAGAAAAGGGGTAGTAACTTTAAAATTATTAAAAATATTTTTATTATAAGATGTAACTAAAAATTTACGGTTTTCGCAATTTTTCCTTTATCTGTGCTATAAGACGTTGCTTCGTACCAAATTTCAAGATTCTAAATCGACTGGAAGTACCCTTTAGGTTTTGATTCCCTTGCGAGTAGTTGCGAGTTTGAAAATATGCGGCTTAAATTCCTCTTTCTTTTTATTGCGATGACATAGAAGTTTGATTTTGTTACAGCTTAAAGGTATTATAGACCTGAGTATTTGATATGAATTTCAATTTAATACCTCTACGCGTTCATGAGAAAAGGGGTAGTAACTTTAAAATTATTAAAAATATTTTTATTATAAGATGTAACTAAAAATTTACGGTTTTCGCAATTTTTCCTTTATCTGTGCTATAAGACGTTGCTTCGTACCAAATTTCAAGATTCTAAATCGACTGGAAGTACCCTTTAGGTTTTGATTCCCTTGCGAGTAGTTGCGAGTTTGAAAATATGCGGCTTAAATTGCTGTTTCTTTTGATTGTGTTGACATAGAAGTTTGATTTTGTTACAGCTTAAAGGTATTATAGACCTGAGTATTTGATATGAATTTCAATTTAATACCTCTACGCGTTCATGAGAAAAGGGGTAGTAACTTTAAAATTATTAAAAATATTTTTATTATAAGATGTAACTAAAAATTTACGGTTTTCGCAATTTTTCCTTTATCTGTGCTATAAGACGTTGCTTCGTACCAAATTTCAAGATTCTAAATCGACTGGAAGTACCCTTTAGGTTTTGATTCCCTTGCGAGTAGTTGCGAGTTTGAAAATATGCGGCTTAAATTCCTCTTTCTTTTTATTGCGATGACATAGAAGTTTGATTTTGTTACAGCTTAAAGGTATTATAGACCTGAGTATTTGATATGAATTTCAATTTAATACCTCTACGCGTTCATGAGAAAAGGGGTAGTAACTTTAAAATTATTAAAAATATTTTTATTATAAGATGTAACTAAAAATTTACGGTTTTCGCAATTTTTCCTTTATCTGTGCTATAAGACGTTGCTTCGTACCAAATTTCAAGATTCTAAATCGACTGGAAGTACCCTTTAGGTTTTGATTCCCTTGCGAGTAGTTGCGAGTTTGAAAATATGCGGCTTAAATTGCTGTTTCTTTTGATTGTGTTGACATAGAAGTTTGATTTTGTTACAGCTTAAAGGTATTATAGACCTGAGTATTTGATATGAATTTCAATTTAATACCTCTACGCGTTCATGAGAAAAGGGGTAGTAACTTTAAAATTATTAAAAATATTTTTATTATAAGATGTAACTAAAAATTTACGGTTTTCGCAATTTTTCCTTTATCTGTGCTATAAGACGTTGCTTCGTACCAAATTTCAAGATTCTAAATCGACTGGAAGTACCCTTTAGGTTTTGATTCCCTTGCGAGTAGTTGCGAGTTTGAAAATATGCGGCTTAAATTGCTGTTTCTTTTGATTGTGTTGACATAGAAGTTTGATTTTGTTACAGCTTAAAGGTATTATAGACCTGAGTATTTGATATGAATTTCAATTTAATACCTCTACGCGTTCATGAGAAAAGGGGTAGTAACTTTAAAATTATTAAAAATATTTTTATTATAAGATGTAACTAAAAATTTACGGTTTTCGCAATTTTTCCTTTATCTGTGCTATAAGACGTTGCTTCGTACCAAATTTCAAGATTCTAAATCGACTGGAAGTACCCTTTAGGTTTTGATTCCCTTGCGAGTAGTTGCGAGTTTGAAAATATGCGGCTTAAATTCCTCTTTCTTTTTATTGCGATGACATAGAAGTTTGATTTTGTTACAGCTTAAAGGTATTATAGACCTGAGTATTTGATATGAATTTCAATTTAATACCTCTACGCGTTCATGAGAAAAGGGGTAGTAACTTTAAAATTATTAAAAATATTTTTATTATATGATGTAACTAAAAATTTACGGTTTTCGCAATTTTTCCTTTATCTGTGCTATAAGACGTTGCTTCGTACCAAATTTCAAGATTCTAAATCGACTGGAAGTACCCTTTAGGTTTTGATTCCCTTGCGAGTAGTTGCGAGTTTGAAAATATGCGGCTTAAATTGCTGTTTCTTTTGATTGTGTTGACATAGAAGTTTGATTTTGTTACAGCTTAAAGGTATTATAGACCTGAGTATTTGATATGAATTTCAATTTAATACCTCTACGCGTTCATGAGAAAAGGGGTAGTAACTTTAAAATTATTAAAAATATTTTTATTATAAGATGTAACTAAAAATTTACGGTTTTCGCAATTTTTCCTTTATCTGTGCTATAAGACGTTGCTTCGTACCAAATTTCAAGATTCTAAATCGACTGGAAGTACCCTTTAGGTTTTGATTCCCTTGCGAGTAGTTGCGAGTTTGAAAATATGCGGCTTAAATTGCTGTTTCTTTTGATTGTGTTGACATAGAAGTTTGATTTTGTTACAGCTTAAAGGTATTATAGACCTGAGTATTTGATATGAATTTCAATTTAATACCTCTACGCGTTCATGAGAAAAGGGGTAGTAACTTTAAAATTATTAAAAATATTTTTATTATAAGATGTAACTAAAAATTTACGGTTTTCGCAATTTTTCCTTTATCTGTGCTATAAGACGTTGCTTCGTACCAAATTTCAAGATTCTAAATCGACTGGAAGTACCCTTTAGGTTTTGATTCCCTTGCGAGTAGTTGCGAGTTTGAAAATATGCGGCTTAAATTCCTCTTTCTTTTTATTGCGATGACATAGAAGTTTGATTTTGTTACAGCTTAAAGGTATTATAGACCTGAGTATTTGATATGAATTTCAATTTAATACCTCTACGCGTTCATGAGAAAAGGGGTAGTAACTTTAAAATTATTAAAAATATTTTTATTATATGATGTAACTAAAAATTTACGGTTTTCGCAATTTTTCCTTTATCTGTGCTATAAGACGTTGCTTCGTACCAAATTTCAAGATTCTAAATCGACTGGAAGTACCCTTTAGGTTTTGATTCCCTTGCGAGTAGTTGCGAGTTTGAAAATATGCGGCTTAAATTGCTGTTTCTTTTGATTGTGTTGACATAGAAGTTTGATTTTGTTACAGCTTAAAGGTATTATAGACCTGAGTATTTGATATGAATTTCAATTTAATACCTCTACGCGTTCATGAGAAAAGGGGTAGTAACTTTAAAATTATTAAAAATATTTTTATTATAAGATGTAACTAAAAATTTACGGTTTTCGCAATTTTTCCTTTATCTGTGCTATAAGACGTTGCTTCGTACCAAATTTCAAGATTCTAAATCGACTGGAAGTACCCTTTAGGTTTTGATTCCCTTGCGAGTAGTTGCGAGTTTGAAAATATGCGGCTTAAATTGCTGTTTCTTTTGATTGTGTTGACATAGAAGTTTGATTTTGTTACAGCTTAAAGGTATTATAGACCTGAGTATTTGATATGAATTTCAATTTAATACCTCTACGCGTTCATGAGAAAAGGGGTAGTAACTTTAAAATTATTAAAAATATTTTTATTATATGATGTAACTAAAAATTTACGGTTTTCGCAATTTTTCCTTTATCTGTGCTATAAGACGTTGCTTCGTACCAAATTTCAAGATTCTAAATCGACTGGAAGTACCCTTTAGGTTTTGATTCCCTTGCGAGTAGTTGCGACTTTGAAAATATGCGGCTTAAATTGCTGTTTCTTTTGATTGTGTTGACATAGAAGTTTGATTTTGTTATAGCTTAAAGGTATTATAGACCTTAGTATTTGATATGAATTTAAATTTAATACCTCTACGCGTTCATGAGGAAAGGGGTAGTAACTTTAAAATTATTAAAAATATTTTTATTATATGATATAACTAAAAATTTACGGTTTTCGCAATTTTTCCTCTATCTGTGCTATAAGACGTTGCTTCGTACCAAATTTCAAGATTCTAAATCGACTGGAAGTACCCTTTAGGTTTTGATTCCCTTGCGAGTAGTTGCGAGTTTGAAAATATGCGGCTTAAATTCCTCTTTCTTTTTATTGCGATGACATAGAAGTTTGATTTTGTTACAGCTTAAAAGTATTATAGACCTGAGTATTTTGTATAAATTTTAGCTCGATACCTCAACGCGTACGTGAGAAAAAGGGTCTTGACGGACGGACAACGAAGCTTTTTCTTTTTGAGGTGCGGAACCCCAAAAACTAAATTCCAACTGCGCAAATCACCTAATTTCATAAAATAATTATTTTAATAAAAAATATGTTAGTTCACATACAGAAAAAAACAATAATAAGTTATCCTTATTGGAAACAATGGAAATAAATAAATTAAAAACAAAAAAAAACAGATTTACTGTCAAACGATCAATTAGATTTAAATAGTTCCCCGTTACTCAATTTTTTGCAGTCCTAAGGGGCTGTTCATAAATTACGTCACGCTAAAATTAGCTTTTTTTGACCCCCTCCCCCCTGGTTGTCACGCTGTCTCACACTTTCTGTGACCCCCCTGTATATATTACGTCACAAAAACTAAACCCCCCCCTGAAATTTTTTTCGATACTAAAAAATAATTATTTTATTTTCATAATAAAATTTAAATAAAACAGGGAAAAATCTTTTGTAACGAACAAATAAATAATATTTCTATTTATCAGAAGTCCAAGGATTCTGTAAATTTTTTTAATGAACGGCGAACGTCACGTTGCCCTAGACCCCTGTCCCCCCTTGTCACATCTTGTCACACTCAGCAAGACCCTTAGTATTTTATGAACGGCCCCTTAGTAAAAATTAAACATATGTTTTCCTTTTTTGAGTTCAACAACAAAAAATCGACGTCTTTCAAAATCCTTTGCCCTACGTACGATTGAAAATGAGTGAATATCTCAGAATATTTTTCGGTTTTTTTTTTAATAACTGGAAGTGGTCTTCCTTTAGAACAATATGCCATGCCGGTTAGTTTTATTGTGTTGTTGTCGTTGTTCTCGTTATTACGCTAACCATCACCGGAGCACCGGAGGTAGGTATGTGGTGGCCAATTTGGGATGATGAGAAATTCGTGGTACAGAAAGCGACTCACTCGACTCGGCTGCGTTCCGGACAAACCGACATTTTATTCCGAGCATGAAATATATGAATTATTATTTCAATTATGGGCGCGTACAAGGAAGAGAACATGAGCAAAGGCCGGTCCGGTCGGTGGCTAGCTAACATCCTGACGAACACGAACGTGAACCATAAATAATTCAAGTATTGAAACGTCTTGGACGGACGGTGACGGGCCGCCAACGATGCTGGGTGGTTTCGTTATGATCTGTCCCTATGGAAATGTCGTCTCTCTTCTCGGCACTCATTACCATGCACTTACTTATACCTACATAGCACAGTGGGCACCGACGATATCATCATCATCGACTTCTTTTATACGTATTAACGTGCGTGCAAAGAAGTTCGCGCTACCGCCTTTGGAAAATACCTAACAACCGGACAAGCGCATTCCACCAATAGACTATCTAACGACATTTTTAATTCCTAATTAGTAATTACTGTGAGAATACAGGAAGCTACCTACCTGGGCAACTCAATGAAGCCGGGAATAAATAAAATGTCTTATTCGTACCTAAAAAAAGATTAGACACAACCCGCCGATACATTAACAACATTAAGGTAATAAACAATTTGTTCACTAAAATATATTAAAATTTTATTACGTATATGTAGGGTCAGGTGGGACTCTTGATTATTCCAACTAATGGGAATTATAGACACGGGGGGTTGACTTTTGACTGTTGGATGAATGCTTTAGCGACGCGCTAAACAGCAGAGGAAGAGTGTCGCAATATTTTATGTTAAACAGTAAAAGTATTTCTATATACCTTATATATAATTTTTGGGGTAATTGTGAACACGGCTTTATAAATATAATTTTAATTGGAATTCCCCTTTAGGGTAAAATTTTTACAAAGCCTAAAAAATAAGTTTCAAGCTTCTAGCTTTGAAAATCACCTATTTCCATACAAACCTTCATCCGCTATTTACAACCTGTTTCTTGCATTAAAAAGCAGCCTATATCCTTTCCCAGGCTCTAGACTATATCTCCACCAAATTTCATTTAAATCGGTTCAGTAGTTTAGGGGTGATTGTGTAACATACAGTGTTACTTTCGCATTTGTAATATTAGTATAGATTACTAAAATTAAAATTGTATACCATAATAAGCTGTATACATACAGTAGAAGAAGTAAAACCAATTACAAATTACACAGAAGTAAGGGTGAATTAGTAGTTTCCATCCCTAACTGGTTATTTACAAGTAATTTATTATTATTGAGAGCTTTTTTAATTTGCAAGTTTTCTAGGGGGTTACTTTTTACCTTTTGTACAATTACGTAATAATTTTGTGTTCTTTTCATTTAAATAATGATTATTTTTTATACAGTACTCAATACTGATATTTTATGTTCAATCAATCGAACTTTTAAAGCTCGGCCTGTTTGCCCTATATATACAGGGTTTTTCAAGTTGATGGGCTATTAGAAGTATATGAATTAGTAGAAGGAATTCAATTCTGAAACTTGGGCTCATTTGGTTATTGTTTATGCCGCTTCTTTTAAAAATATTTTCAATTTCGATTTACATCCGGTTATACCGGAAGTCGATACCAACTTTATTATTTTAAATGGAATGGTATATTTTTTACGCTGAATTCGAATAAAACGTGTAATTCTAAGGTAAGTTTGATAACCAACTTGTACACCTATGATGATCGGTTTCTGAGTTAATTTAATTTATAGAAAAAAATATTGTGATCGCAACCCAAATTATAAAAAATCATAACTTCCACAAAATACGACTTAGAGTGTTGAAACTTTTACTAGTAATAGCTGAATATTAGTGCTAACGCCTTGACAAAATTGAATTAAATAATTTATACAGGGCGTTCAAAATAAAATTCTAAAATTGAAAAACTTCAAACACGAATTACTTCGTTTTTTCAAATGGCACCTACTATTTTTTATTTTTTCAATCGATTCGTTTTTTTATCCTCTTTCGATCCATATGGATACTTCCTATTTTATTTGAAAATTTTGGAATAATTTTGAATTATTACATAAAATAGGAAGTATCCATATAGATCGAAAGAGGATAAAAAAAGGAATCGATTGAAAAAATAAAAAATAGTAGGTGCCATTTGAAAAAACGAGGTTATTCGTGTTTGAAGTTTTTCAATTTTAGAATTTTATTTTGAACGCCCTGTATAAATTATTTAATTCAATTTTGTCAAGGCGTTAGCACTAATATTCAGCTATTACTAGTAAAAATTTCAACATTCTAAGTCGTATTTTGTGGAAGTTATGATTTTTTATAATTTGGGTTGCGATTACAATATTTTTTTCTATAAATTAAATTAACTCAGAAACCGATCGTCATAGGTGTACAATTTGGTTATCAAACTAACCTTAAAATTACACGTTTTATTCGAATTCACCGTAAAAAATATACCATTCCATTTAAAATAAGAAAGTTGGTATCGACTTCCGGTATAACCGGATGTAAATTGAACTTGAAAATATTTTTAAAAGAAGCGGCATAAACAATAACCAAATGAGCCCAAGTTTTAGAATTGAATTCCTTCTACTAATTCATATATTTCTAATAGCCCATCAACTTGAAAACCCCTGTATATCTATGGCCTCACAACTATTGCAGAGTTGTGAATAAAATATTTTCTGTTTTATTTTAATATATTAACAACAATGTTAATCACAATTGAACATTAGACAGTTTAAACATTTATTTTTTCTCAATACCTACGTATTTCGCATTGTAAGGACATCCTTAGGAGTAACAGTTAATAAATTTTAATTTAAAGTTAGTGATTATTATCTTATTAAATACGGTTCATCGAGTGATAACGGCTGATACTTTAAAGATTATTTAAAAAATAAATCAGTGGTAGGTAAGTTTTTGTTTTGGGGGTGGTAGGTAGATATGTACTGAAGTGGATATCGTGGAAAAAAGTGGAGATTAATAGTGTGTAAAAAGCGTAATATCATGAAAGGCGTTAATTTCAGCCGGCGGGGAATTATGACACGACATAAAACTTATATGGTGGATATCGACAGAAATGCGTGATCTTGAATGCAAATATCAGCTAATTATACAATATTTTTGGGCCGAACGCGTCACCCGCACGATTCGATTTACATTAACTCTCTCTTTATACTTAACATGAAATCATGTCCATAAAAATAAAAGCATAACGGGGCTCTCTACCCCATTTATACCAACGCGAAATATTAATAATAGCTTTCGAAATGAAACGTTACAATTTATACATAGGTACGTGTTCCCAACCTAATACGGAACGAATTTTTTTAATCGATTCATTAATGATTTAATTTCATGAAAATATTTTTATTTTTTTGCCAAAGAAATAACCTTTTACTCAATGAAGTGATTACATAAGGAGGAAATGAGATGACAGAACTATTATTAGAGAGAGATGTATTATATGCATAAGCAGGAGTAATGGGAGGGAGGTCCTTGGACGCTTAATAATTATATGATAACAAATTTAAAAAAATTAATTATTTTAAGTATCTAGAATACGTTTTCCACTTTGATAAAATATTTGTGAGTTAATGAGTAAATAAAAAGAAATAACAAAAGGATTTTGCAACAATTAGAAAATTTAAAGATTGGAAGGATTCAAATTTCACAAAAATTATTAACTGCCTTCATTCTGGAACCCCCAGTTGTTTAATAGTACATAAATAAAAAAATATTAGAAATGTTTCTGTAAGGACACAAAAATTTTAAGAGCTTCAAAGGATTCGACTGCAAAAACTGAATTAATTAAGTTCCCATGCTTTTAGCTGATGGTCTCAAATAAAAATCATTTAAAATATATTAATCATAACAGAAAGGTTTTGCAAGGACACGAAATATTTAAGGATTCATTTCTTACAAAACTTTAGGTGCTATGGATGTGACAATTTAAAGAGTCTGAAAGGATTCAGTTGCTACAAATTTTTTGTTATTTACAATGATTGTGGATGAAATATTTTACTGAATGAAGGATTATGTAAAAGAAAAAATTTAAAGACTAGAAGGATGTATTACATGCATAAACAGGAGTAATGGAAGGGAGGTCCTTGTTTAAGAATTATATATAAAAAAAAAAATATTTTAGGTATCAGAATAATTTTCTACTTGAAAATATTTTATTATCTAATTTATTTGTGAGTTTATGAGTAAAAAAAATAAAAATTTTGCAAAAAAAATTTAAAGACTGGAAGGATTTAAATTACAAAAAATATAAGCCTTCATTCTGAACCCCATTGTTTATGTACATAAATAAAAAATATGAAATTTTTCTGTAGCACAAAAATTTTAAGATTCAAGGATTGCTGTTAAAAATAATTAATTAAGTCATCTTTTAGATGGTAATAAAGACTTTTAAAAATTATTAATCATACAAAAGGATTTGAAGGAAGAATATTTAAGAATTATTTAAAAATTTAGTATGATGTGAATTTAAAATCTGAAAGTTCATTGCTTGGATCTTAAGAATTATATATAAAAAAAAATATTTAGTATCTAGATACTTTTCTACTTTGATCAAATATTTTATTATCTACCATATATTTGTGAGTTTATGAGTAAATAAAAAGAAATAACAAAAGGATTTTGCAACAATAAGAAAATTAAAGACTGGAAGGATTTAAATTTCAAACTGCCTTCATTCGGAACCCCCATTGTTTAATAGTACATAAATAAAAAAATATTAGAAATTCTGTAAGGAACAAAAATTTTAAAGCTTCAAAGGATTCGACTGTAAAAACTGAATTAATTAAGTTCCCATGCTTTTAGCTGATGGTTCAAATAAAAATCTTTAAAATATATCTAATCATAACAGAAAGGATTTTGCAAGGACACGAAATATTTAAGGATTCATCTTACAAAACTTTAGGTGCTATGGATTGACAATTTAAAGAGTCTGAAAGGATTCAGTTCTCAAATTTTATTGGTTATTTACAATGATTGCTGGATGAAATATTTTACTGAATGAAGTGATTAGAGGAAATGAATTAAAGGACTATTCTTAGAAAGGATGTATTACATCATAAAAGGAGTAGGAGGGAGGTCCTTGGATCTAAAATTATATATAAAAAAAAATTTTTAGTATCAGATAGTTTTCCACTTTATAAAATATTTGTGAGTTATGAGTAAATAAAAAGAAATAACAAAAGGATTTTGCAACAATAAGAAATTTAAAGACTGGAAGGATTAATTTACAAAAAATATAACTGCCTTCATTCGGAACCCATTGTTTAATAGTACATAAATAAAAAAATATTAGAAATTTTCTGTAAGGAACAAAATTTTAAAGCTTCAAAGGATTCGACTGTAAAAACTGAATTAATTAAGTTCCCATGCTTTTAGCTATGGTCTCAAATAAAAACTTAAAAATATATACAAATTTTATTGGTTATTTACAATGATTGCTGGATGAAATATTTTACTGAATGAAGTGATTACGTAATGAGGAAATGGGAACTTAAAGGACTATTCTTAGAAAGTGATGTATTACATGCATAAACAGGAGTAATGGGAGGGAGGTCCTTGGACTCTTAAGAATTATATATAAAAAAAAAATATTTTAGGTATCTAGAATACATTTTCTACTTTGATCAAATATTTTATTATCTACCATATTATTTGTGAGTTTATGAGTAAATAAAAAGAAATAACAAAAGGATTTTGCAACAATAAGAAAATTTAAAGACTGGAAGGATTTAAATTTAACAAAAAATATCAACTGCCTTCATTCTGGAACCCCCAATTGTTTAATAGTACATAAATAAAAAAATATTAGAAATTTTTCTGTAAGGACACAAAAATTTTAAGAGCTTCAAAGGATTCGACTGTTAAAAACTGAATTAATTAAGTTCCCATGCTTTTAGCTGATGGTCTCAAATAAAAATCTTTTCAAAAATATATCTAATCATAACAGAAAGGATTTTGCAAGGACACGAAATATTTAAGGATTCAATTCTTACAAAACTTTAGGTGCTATGGATGTGACAATTTAAAGAGTCTGAAAGGATTCAGTTGCTACAAATTTTATTGGTTATTTACAATGATTGCTGGATGAAATATTTTACTGAATGAAGTGATTATGTAGTGAGGAAATAGGAATTTAAAGGACTATTCTTAGAAAGAGATGTATTACATTCATAAACAGGAGTACCGGGAGGGAGGTCCTTGGACTCTTAATAATTATATGATAACAAATTCAAAACAAATTAATTATTTTAAGTATCCAGAATACGTTTTCCACTTTGATAAAATATTTGTGAGTTAATGAGTAAATAAAAAGAAATAACAAAAGGATTTTGCAACAATAAGAAAATTTAAAGACTGGAAGGATTTATATTTAACAAAAAATATCAACTGCCTTCATTCTGGAACCCCCAGTTGTTTAATAGTACATAAATAAAAAAATATTAGAAATTTTTCTGTAAGGACACAAAAATTTTAAGAGCTTCAAAGGATTCGACTGCTAAAAACTGAATTAATTAAGTTCCCATGCTTTTAGCTGATGGTCTCAAATAAAAATCATTTCAAAAATATATCTAATCATAACAGAAAGGATTTTGCAAGGACACGAAATATTTAAGGATTCATTTCTTACAAAACTTTAGGTGCTATGGATGTGACAATTTAAAGAGTCTGAAAGGATTCAGTTGCTACAAATTTTATTGGTTATTTACAATGATTGCTGGATGAAATATTTTACTGAATGAAGTGATTACGTAATGAGGAAATGGGAACTTAAAGGACTATTCTTAGAAAGTGATGTATTACATGCATAAACAGGAGTAATGGGAGGGAGGTCCTTGGACTCTTAAGAATTATATATAAAAAAAAAAATATTTTAGGTATCTAGAATACATTTTCTACTTTGATCAAATATTTTATTATCTACCATATTATTTGTGAGTTTATGAGTAAATAAAAAGAAATAACAAAAGGATTTTGCAACAATAAGAAAATTTAAAGACTGGAAGGATTTAAATTTCACAAAAAATATCAACTGCCTTCATTCTGGAACCCCCAGTTGTTTAATAGTACATAAATAAAAAAATATTAGAAATTTTTCTGTAAGGACACAAAAATTTTAAGAGCTTCAAAGGATTCGACTGTTAAAAACTGAATTAATTAAGTTCCCATGCTTTTAGCTGATGGTCTCAAATAAAAACCTTTTGAAAAATATATCTAATCATAACAGAAAGGATTTTGCAAGGACACGAAATATTTAAGGATTCAATTCTTACAAAACTTTAGGTGCTATGGATTTGACAATTTAAAAAGTCTGAAAGGATTTAGTTCCTTCAAATTTTATTGGTTGTTTACAAAAGCTACTAGTTGAAGGTACCAAATAAAATAATTTTTTAGAAAATGTTATCTAGAGAAAGCTCTCTATTTATTTATAAAACATTTTATTGTTTGAAAGTTTAGAAATAAATTAAAAACAATCAGAAAGGATTTAGTAAGAATACAGAAATATTAAGATTCTGAAACGATTCAATTGCTCTAAACATTTTTAATTATGTTCACATGCTTTGAGCTGATGGTTCAAAATTTAAAAAAAATAAATATCTGGAGACAGCTGTCTAATTTGATTATAAATATTTCAAAAGTTATGAGCTCCATAACAAATAAATAAATAAATATTAGAAAGAATTTCGTAGGGATACGAAAACTAACATTTTTCTTTTAAAAAACTACAAAAACAACCCTAGTTAAAAAAAACAATTGCTTACCTTTGATCCTGAAGAATTCTGTTGGAATTGACACTTTTTTGAACTTCAACCCTTCTATGAGTCGAGTCGAGTTGAGTTGAGTCGTCGTGACACTGCTTCTACTTCACTCCTTCAGTCCTTCACGTCTTTTTGGTGGATGTCCAGAAAATATATCGGTCAGGAGGAACAGGAACCGGAAACCGTAACAACAAACAAACAAACGGACGTATCGATAGATAAATTATAACGAACGTCAAGACAACTAACTAACTGTATTAAGGACTCGAAGAATTGTGTTTTGTTGTCGTGATAGTTCCCGAATAAAGGATATTCCCGTGCTACCGGACGAACGCGTGTTCAAAACGGATGTCAAGAACGGCGGCGTTTGATGATGATGATGAGGATGATGATCGGAGCCGCCGGGGGTCGAACTACCCGCCTCTTCCACGCGACTAGCCACGCTCTCGAACCGTCCACGCCCGCCCGCGGGTGCGAAAAACACCCAAAGGATACCAACGCCTAAGGACCAACGAACGAGGACACCGCATCGTGCCCAGAGCGTCACCAAACGACGTCGCGTCACGGACAAGTGACAACTACGTGACATTTTTGCTCTTTTCTTTATACCCTCGTTTCCTCTAGCAAGGCATCACAAGAAGTGTTTTCCGTTTTAAAATTTTTGAAAAAAAATACTTGATAAAATCTTTCAGTTTTCATTTCTCAAAATGATTCAATTTTGGATTGAAAACGATTCAAAAATTGCTTTTCTTCAAACGATATTTAAAAATTTTAGTAAAACATCCCAAGATTTTCGATTTTATTTATTTTTTTTAATTTTGGATTGAGAAAATTTTTGGAAAAGAACTTTAGAAAATGTTTCATTGAGATTTTTACGTTACGTCGCCTTTTTTGATATTTTTAAGTTTGAAAGTTTTTAACAAAAAATAATTTTCCACTCAGTTTTCTATTTTCAAAATTATTTAATTTTGGAGGGAGAATGATTCAAAAATTGCTTTTCTTTAAAGGATTTTTACAAATTTTAGTAAGCATCTCAAGATTTTGGATTTTAATTTTTTTTTTAAGTTTTGGATTGAGAAAATTTTTGGAAAAGAACTTAAGAAAATGTTTCATTGAGATTTTTACGTTACGTCGCATTTTTTGATTTTTTTAAGTTTGAAAGTTTTTAACAAAAAATAATTTTCCACTTTCAGTTTTCTATTTTCAAAATTATTTAATTTTGGAGGGAGAATGATTCAAAAATTGCTTTTCTTTAAAGGATTTTTACAAATTTTAGTAAAGCATCTCAAGATTTTCGATTTTATTTTTTTTTTTTAATTTTGGATTGAGAAAATTTTTGGAAAAGAACTTTAGAAAATGTTTCATTGAGATTTTTACGTTACGTCGCCTTTTTTGATATTTTTAAGTTTGAAAGTTTTTAACAAAAAATAATTTTCCACTTTCAGTTTTCTATTTTCAAAATTATTTAATTTTGGAGGGAGAATGATTCAAAAATTGCTTTTCTTTAAAGGATTTTTACAAATTTTAGTAAAGCATCTCAAGATTTTCGATTTTATTTTTTTTTTTAATTTTGGATTGAGAAAATTTTTGGAAAAGAACTTTAGAAAATGTTTCAATGAGATTTTTACGTTACGTCGCCTTTTTTGATATTTTTAAGTTTGAAAGTTTTTAACAAAAAATAATTTTCCACTTTCAGTTTTCTATTTTCAAAATTATTTAATTTTGGAGGGAGAATGATTCAAAAATTGCTTTTCTTTAAAGGATTTTTACAAATTTTAGTAAAGCATCTCAAGATTTTCGATTTTATTTTTTTTTTTAATTTTGGATTGAGAAATTTTTTGGAAAAGAACTTTAGAAAATGTTTCAATGAGATTTTTACGTTACGTCGCCTTTTTTGATTTTTTTAAGTTTGAAAGTTTTTAACAAAAAATAATTTTCCACTTTCAGTTTTCTATTTTCAAAATTATTTAATTTTGGAGGGAGAATGATTCAAAAATTGCTTTTCTTTAAAGGATTTTTACAAATTTTAGTAAAGCATCTCAAGATTTTCGATTTTATTTTTTTTTTTAATTTTGGATTGAGAAAATTTTTGGAAAAGAACTTTAGAAAATGTTTCATTGAGATTTTTACGTTACGTCGCCTTTTTTGATTTTTTTAAGTTTGAAAGTTTTTAACAAAAAATAATTTTCCACTTTCAGTTTTCTATTTTCAAAATTATTTAATTTTGGAGGGAGAATGATTCAAAAATTGCTTTTCTTTAAAGGATTTTTACAAATTTTAGTAAAGCATCTCAAGATTTTCGATTTTAATTTTTTTTTTAATTTTGGATTGAGAAAATTTTTGGAAAAGAACTTTAGAAAATGTTTCATTGAGATTTTTACGTTACGTCGCCTTTTTTGATTTTTTTAAGTTTGAAAGTTTTTAACAAAAAATAATTTTCCACCTTCAGTTTTCTTTTCTCAAAATTATTTAATTTTGGAGGGAGAATGATTCAAAAATTGCTTTTCTTTAAAGGATTTTTACAAATTTTAGTAAAGCATCCAAGATTTTCGATTTTATTTTTTTTTTTAATTTTGGATTGAGAAAATTTTTGGAAAAGAACTTTAGAAAATCGTTTCATTGAGATTTTTACGTTTACGTCGCCTTTTTTAATTTTTTTAAGTTTGAAAGTTTTTAAAAAAAAGAATTTTCCACTTTCAGTTTTACTATTTTCAAAATTATTTAATTTTGGAGGGAGAATGATTCAAAAATTGCTTTTTTTTAAAGGATTTTTACAAATTCTAGTAAAGCATCCCAAGATTTTCGATTTTAATTTTTTTTTTTTAAATTTTTGGGTTGAGAAAATTTTTAGGAAAACAACTTTAGAAAATCTTTCAATTTAGATTTTTACGTTACGTCGCCTTTTTTGATTTTTTTAAGTTTGAAAGTTTTCAACAAAAAATAATTTTCCACTTTCAGTTTTCATTTTCAAAATTATTTAATTTTGGAGGGAGAATGATTCAAAAATTGCTTTTCTTTAAAGGATTTTTACAAATTTTAGTAAAGCATCTCAAGATTTTCGATTTTAATTTTTTTTTTTAATTTTGGATTGAGAAAATTTTTAGGGAAAAAAACTTTAGAAAATGTTTCATTGAGATTTTTACGTTACGTCGCCTTTTTTGATTTTTTTAAGTTTGAAAGTTTTCAACAAAAAATAATTTTCCACCTTCAGTTTTCTATTTCTCAAAATTATTTAATTTTGGAGGGAGAATGATTCAAAAATTGCTTTTTTTAAAGGATTTTTACAAATTTTAGTAAAGCATCCAAGATTTTGATTTTAATTTTTTTTTAATTTTGGATTGAGAAAATTTTTGGAAAAGAACTTAAGAAAATTTTCATTGAGATTTTTACGTTTACGTCGCATTTTTTAATTTTTTTAAGTTTGAAAGTTTTTAAAAAAAAGAATTTTCCACCTTCAGTTTTTTTTCTCAAAATTATTTAATTTTGGATTGAGAACGATTCAAAAATTGCTTTTTTTAAAGATTTAAAAGTTTAAAAAGTTTTATAATTTTTAGCTTGCGCAACATGTTTTTTAGGTTTTTTTTTTTTTTTCTGTTTTGGGTTTAGAAAATATTTGGAAAAGTGTTTGAATTAAATATTCGTGTTTGACTTGCTTTTTTTAAATTTAAATTTAAAAATTGTTTGAAGTATTTCAGTTTTTTTCGTAATTTCTATTTGTATTGAATTTTTAAGAAAAAAGTGTTGACTTTCACTTTCAGTTTTTGGATTCTCAAATTTGTAAAACACTTTTTCCTTTCTAATACTAGTCTTCAAAATATTGTTTTTTTGGTTTTGGAATCGGAAAACTATTGAGAAAGGCTTTGAAAAAGTTTTAGTAAGTTTTTATCTTCAGGCAACACTTTTCTAATTTCTGAGGATTGTTTAATTGCAAAAAATTTTGTTTTTGTGCCCTGAAGGTTACTGTCTTAAGTTTATTTTGGTGTTTGGATTTGGAAAATTTTAAGGAAAAAGTTTTTTGAGAAAATGCATCGAAAAACAAGTCAATGAGCTTTTCATCTTTAATCAACACATTTTTTTATATTTTTTTCTATTTCTAAGAACTTTTTTATTTCAAAATTTTCATCATTTTCTCTCTTGATTTCTTTCCTAATTTTACATTTTGGTTCTGAAATTTGAAACAGCTTGGAAAAGTGTTTCAATAAGTTTTGCACCACAAATTTTCAAAAATGTTTTTTTTTGTGTGCTAAAGCTAAACCGTTTTTTTATTTTTTCTAACTTGTTGTGGTTTTAGATTGTGAAAGATTTTTTAATAATATTTCAATCATTTTATCGCATTTTTTTCTGAGAGCCGTTTGATTTCAAAATTTTAATGATTTCTTTTTTGGTTTCTTTCCAGAAATTGGATTTTGAAAATATCTAGGAAATACATTGGAAAAATTTTGCTAGGTACTTTTTCCAAATTATTTTAATTTTGTTTTCGAAAACGTTTTTAAAAAACCCTCAGACAGTGTTAAGCCGTTAGTTAATCCTTTTGATGTTGATGGCTCTTCCTTTTGGGGGACTGCTGGAATTTTCTGAAACAAAAAAAAATTATAAAACTGATTTTTCGTTTTCTCTACAATATTTCTTATAATAAGGGTTGAATTGTCCAAACATTTTTCATTTTAATAAAAATTAAGAACTACATCAAACTTCAAAATCTATTATCCTGTAAGAGAACTAATACTAATACTAATACTAATACTGGGTCCTGTTTCTAAAGTCCTGCCATCCTTATCTCATCCTGTGTGTGTGCACCATTGAATACAAACGTTAATTAATACCCTTTGACTACATGGTAAGTAAGTAGTTGTAGAACATGTAGAGCGCGTGTTCTCGCCCCAGGGGTTGAAGATCCACGTTCGTTTATTGGTGTTTAGCAGGCAGAGATATGCCCTTTTCATTGGTCGTCCTCGCCAACCGGTGCCACGAACATTGGTCGATTTAGATGACGACGGCGACGACGACGCCGGGCGTCTGTCTGTGACGACGTACGCAACACAATACGTGATAACATCCATCCACTTATCATTATTTTACACACACTTATTTATTTCAACCACTGTGTGATCTTACGACATTTATAATCCTTGATTACGTTGGTTATCTTTACGTCCCTAATTATTACAATAACTTATTTGTATCTATTGTTTCTGGGGTTAATATTGTAATATTGAGTATATAAAGGGTGGATGCTCTTTTTTGTATTTATTTGAATATATCTAATCAACAACCCCAAACTTAAGAACTTGGTCCTTAAGGGAAATCCGGGTACTTCTAAATATTTTTTTGCACCCCTTAACGTTGTAATAAATTCCACCTAAGATATCTATTACATTTTGCTGTTGGTAAACTATACACCCCCTTTGTACAAACACCGAAGTAATTTTCTACAACTATTAAAACAAATCATTCGATTTACTGTAACAGGTTTGTTCGTTGGTTCGTACATACGTTCGTTATACGTAATAATAAAAATAGGGGTAAGGGTGCGAGTGGTGCGTTTATGGGTCCATTCAAATGTGGTTAGTGGTGTATGATCCGTGACGGACGTGCTACACTGGTTTATATTACACACACGAATTTGTCGATACTTGGCTAACACCCTTATTACTTATTTTGGGGGTAGGTGAACCGAACGAACCCCGTCCTCCGTTGTCGTCTCTCGAGTGCTATTATTTGGATTCGACACATAAATTATTACGTGTGTAGGTAGCTAAAGGGATGAATGATATCATACCATGTGATGTGGGGACGTTTGCTAATGTTGCTAGTTAACAAGTGTATTAAATTCTTTGCCAGGCTCCTCTACCAGAATTAACAAGTGTTATGTAATTAATTTTTCACCAATGGTGGTAGGTAGTATCGAGTGGGTGACTTTATTATTTTTCTTCTTAAGGTATTATAACTCCTTCTGGATCGACCCTCAACCATTTCGTAAACTTTCTGTCATCATCTACCCCCCTAAGGATCTTTTGGGGTTTTCTGTTGTCTTCACAGTTTCTTATGACACTTTTTACATTATTTTTCACCAAATGGTGGTAGTATCGAATGGTTGTCTTTATTATTTTTCTTCTTAAGGTATTATAACTCCTTCTGGATCGACCCTCAACCATTTCGTAAACTTTCTGTCATCATCTACCCCCCTAAGGATCTTTTGGGGTTTTCTGTTGTCTTCACAGTTTCTTATGACACTTTTTACATTATTTTTCACCAAATGGTGGTAGTATCGAATGGTTGTCTTTATTATTTTTCTTCTTAAGGTATTATAAGTCCTTCTGGATCGACCCTCAACCATTTCGTAAACTTTCTGTCATCATCTACCCCCCTAAGGATCTTTTGGGGTTTTCTGTTGTCTTCACAGTTTCTTATGACACTTTTTACATTATTTTTCACCAAATGGTGGTAGTATCGAATGGTTGTCTTTATTATGTTTCTTCTTAAGGTATTATAAGTCCTTCTGGATCGACCCTCAACCATTTCGTAAACTTTCTGTCATCATCTACCCCCCTAAGGATCTTTTGGGGTTTTCTGTTGTCTTCACAGTTTCTTACGACACTTTTTACATTATTTTTCACCAAATGGTGGTAGTATCGAATGGTTGTCTTTATTATTTTTCTTCTTAAGGTATTATAACTCCTTCTGGATCGACCCCTCAACCATTTCGTAAACTTTCTGTCATCATCTACCCCCCTAAGGATCTTTTGGGGTTTTCTGTTGTCTTCACAGTTTCTAATGACACTTTTTACATTATTTTTCACCAAATGGTGGTAGTATCGAATGGTTGTCTTTATTATTTTTCTTCTTAAGGTATTATAACTCCTTCTGGATCGACCCTCCATCATTTCGTAAACTTTCTGTCATCATCTACCCCCCTAAGGATGTTTTGGGGTTTTCTGTTGTCTTCACAGTTTCTTACGCCACTTTCTGTGAGGTGCTTCCCTTCAAGTTAGTGGTAGTTGTCTTGTTGTTTAGGCACCCAGGAGGACACATACTGTGCTTAACGTGTCCTCTAACTAAAGCACGTCGTATAACTAGACTTTTTTTGCCGCCGATCACCCATCCAAGTACTAACCAGAGAGAATGTTGCTTAACTTCGAAGACCGATTGATTTACTTCTAACCTACTGCACTATAAAGTTCGACTAGCAATTTATCTTCTTATCATTAATATATTTTAACTTTTTTTTATTGTTCTCAAAGAGAAAGGTAAATATAATTATTTTATATAAGTATAACACCAGCGGGTTAAGTAAAATGATTAAAAAAGTTTTGTTTTGACCAGAAATTAAAGAATCACTTTACAATTTCTTGTTTACACTTTTGGGAGGGATGAAAAAAATAGAAATATTGAAGGTTAAAATAGTTGTGTTAATTATTAAAAAAAAAGTGGTGGTAGCCCAACCCCTAATCTAAAACTCCCAAAACCAACCCAATATCAGTTTCTGAAATGTTTTTTAACCCTTTTCCTTTTTATTATTTTCTTATCTGTTAATTTGTGGTTCGATTAGTGTTCCAGAAGCAAATATTTTTTGATATCGGTTTTAAATATGAAAATAGTGTCTGATAATAAAATAATATTTTGTAAATGTACATATATCTATTATGTGCCCGCCTAATCATCCCGCAGCGCAGGTTGTGGTAATTTGAACGATGTACAGACGTTATCGGTTGTTAAAAATCTCGCTAATTTATTATTAACGCGTTGTATCGTTCGTTATTAATTACTACAGGTCGGTTGGATAGTTGGTTGGTTGGCTGGCTTTCGGAAGCGCCGATGAATGTAATAAAGTGCCGGATATTGCCCACAAACAACAACAACAACCATCGGATGGTTAACGCGTGTTTTTAGAAATTATTATCCGTAAATTAACTCAATTATCGGTAACTAATTGTTGGTTAAAACAAATTTGTCAATTTCCTTTTTTTTTAACAAAGAAATATAATGTAAAGTCAAGTCATTGTAATTTCTGTTTACAAGGGGAATTTTGAGGGTTCACTGTAAGGTTTATTGTTGCCTTAGAGGAGTTTCTATCTCGTTATGGAGTTCCTAAGTCTGGAGATGCCCAGTAATATTTTTAAACTTTTCAACCCTCTTCATGTAATGTACACCCTCCCTCCCTGCCTGTCATTCCCTCAGTGCTGTATCATTTTAAGGTGCCCTCTGAAGCACGTTCAAACTTTATTTATACTGATACAAGCGAGTCTGTCGATCACCCATCCAAGTACTAACTATTTTTTAAATAAAAGCTTTTTTGTCACAGAAATTTTTGTTTTACGTAATTTTTTTAATTTTTTAGGAGCAATTGCATAATGTACCACAAACATCATTAAAAAGCCTTGACATTCACTATCCAAATAAAATGCAACATCTCTTTGGTAAACGTCTACATCTACGTGTAGATACTCCTAGATAAATATACACATAAGCGTATAAATAAACACCTATTGGAATCTCTTCCTCAATTAAAATTGCATGACTGCCACTGTTATTGATTACTTATCTAGTAACTAAACGAACGTCCTCGTTTCAGGGAGAAAGTTGCTGTGATATAATTTCGTTTTAATACCTAAATAATTCTTTCACTGGCATCAGACGAACGTAGAGAGGCAGGTAAAATACATAGTAACTGGCTTCGTATTACTTAATTATCCTTCGAGAACCAGGGCCGGATCTACATAAGGACCAGGGCCCCTCACCCTCCCCCGCAAGATTTTTTCCTATTAAATTTTTAATTCAAATTCAATTGTACTTTCCTGTTAACTGTTAAGTCCGTCCGTGTCAAGCACATCGAGACAAATGAAACCAAAGAGCACCAGTTTTTTCTTATTAGCAAAAAAGGATAATAAAAATAACGAAATATGTTACGGAGGACAAGGTCAATAGTTTTCTTGTAAACAATGTGAATGCTATATATACAATTTATATATAATTTTAAATATATACAAACACATTTATTACCTATGCATATCTGTAAACCGTTTAATTGGTCTGATCCTTTCACTACGTAATCTAATCGTAAAAAAAACCCATAGAACGCTTTTTGTACTCCAATGAATGTTCAATTCCAATAATGTGACCAACCAATCAATCAATATACGTATATATATATATATATATATATATAACAAATGTCTTCAAAATATGGTATACAAAGTTTTTCAAGTTGATGGGCTATTAGAAGTATATGAATTAGTAGAAGGAATAAAATTCTGAAACTTGGGCTCATTTGGTTATTGTTTATGCCGCTTCTTTTAAAAATATTTTCAAGTTCGATTTACATCCGGTTATACCGGAAGTCGATACCAACTTTGTTATTTTAAAGGGAATGGTATATTTTTTACGCTAAATTCGAATAAAACGTGTAATTCTAAGGTAAGTTTGATAACCAAATTGTACACCTATGACGATCGGTTTCTGAGTTAATTTAATTTATAGAAAAAAATATCGTAATCGCAACCCAAATTATAAAAAATCATAACTTCCACAAAATACGACTTAGAGTGTTGAAATTTTTACTAGTAATAGCTGAATATTAGTGCTAACCCCTTGACAAAATTGAATTAAATAATTTATACAGGGTGTTCAAAATAAAATTCTAAAGTTGAAAAACTTCAAACACGAATTACCTCGTTTTTTCAAATGGCACCTACTATTTTTTATTTTTTCAATCAATTCCTTTTTTTATCCTCTTTCGATCCTATATGGATACTTCCTATTTTATTTGAAAATTTTGGAATAATTTTGAATTATTACTTAAAATAGGAAGTATCCATATAGATCGAAAGAGGATAAAAAAAGGAATTGATTGAAAAAATAAAAAATAGTAACTGCCATTTGAAAAAACGAGGTAATTCGTGTTTGAAGTTTTTCAATTTTAGAATTTTATTTTGAACGCCCTGTATAAATTATTTAATTCAATTTTGTCAAGGCGTTAGCACTAATATTCAGCTATTACTAGTAAAAATTTCAACACTCTTAGTCGTATTTTGTGGAAGTTATGATTTTTTATAATTTGGGTTGCGATCACAATATTTTTTTCTATAAATTAAATTAACTCAGAAACCGATCGTCACAGAGGTGTACAAGTTGGTTATCAAACTTACCTTAAAATTACACGTTTTATTCGAATTCAGCGTAAAAAATATACCATTCCATTTAAAATAAGAAAGTTGGTATCGACTTCCGGTATAACCGGATGTAAATCGAACTTGAAAATATTTTTAAAAGAAGCGGCATAAACAATAACCAAATGAGCCCAAGTTTCAGAATTGAATTCCTTCTACTAATTCATATACTTCTAATAGCCCATCAACTTGAAAAACCCTGTATACTTAGTATCTTCGCACATTGTTAGTTCTATTCAGTTCTACTATCGAGAAAAATGAATTTTATACGTCATCAAGACGGGTAGTACATAGTTTAGCATGCGCAGGAACCTAAACAAGTGCGCAAGGGATTCTGGTACACCTTGACATACAAGCATTTCTAAAGACATTGATTTTACTTCTTCCTAAAGTAGCGGACAATAAAAAACTACTTCTATTTTATTATTAGATACTTTTTCATTTTGAATTTTTATTTCGATATACCCCGT
The DNA here is from genome assembly GCA_029378335.1 of Agrilus mali. Classification (NCBI taxonomy): domain Eukaryota; kingdom Metazoa; phylum Arthropoda; class Insecta; order Coleoptera; family Buprestidae; genus Agrilus; species Agrilus mali. The sequence goes on along the minus strand of CM055655.1, from coordinate 1,163,284 downwards.
TGGCTTCCCCTCACGATTCTGTGGTATCCTAACGAATTAATGTAGGCAACTGATACAAATATAATACAAAATAAACAATTTTTAGCTTAAAAAGTGTAAAAATAAATCAAGTAAATATTTTATTAGTTGATTTGTAGGATATTGTACTTTGCAGCTGAATCTCTGGAATTAGTTTTGGTCTAACATGTTTAATAATAATAAGATGGGGGCCTGAGGTATTTAATTTGCAAGATAAAACCGAAAGCTCGTGCCCTTTTCGGAATGTGCGTGTTTAAATGGGATTACTACCTGGGACACCTGTACCTACCATGGCTACCACACAACACCAAAGGCAAAGCCAAAAAGAAATTTATGAGCGAATATTTCATGTTCGTCCTTTTTTTAATTATCGCCGAATTTATCTTCCAAATTGAAACATTAGTTTAATGTCGAAAGCTGTTTATTGACGTCTCGATTTATAGAAATTTACAGGTGCAACATTTACCCCAGTTGAGCTCATTATTGGGTTGTAAAATTTTTTATTACCTACACAACTTTGTGAGACCCCACTTTGATCTAAATACTGGAAGACGGGAGGGGGTTAATTTTTATTTTAATTTCTTTTATGTATATCAATTAATAATTTTTCTGTATCGGTTTTAATTTAATGAACGTGTCACGATCTACATAACAAATAGTATATTTACGTTTATGTAATGTTCGAAAGTAAATAATTTTTCAACGTATTCAACGTGAAGTAACTGTTACAGGCAAACATCATCTGCTTTTTTTTTCGGTTGTTAATAGTAAAGAAAGCAGGAACAGAGTATAAAATATACGATCATGTTGCATCAAGTTCATCTAATTACGCTTCTTTTATGGCGAAAGTATTTCAACATTTATCAGACACACGTATGTTTATATATTTGTAAGTAAGTCTTCCTAGTTACATTAATTCGTTAGTATATACCAGAGACGGCGCCACAGAATCGCCGGGGGACGTCAAAGGGGTATATATCGAAATAAAAATTCAAAATGAAAAAGAATCAATCAATAACTACTTTTTTTCTGTTTTTCTAAAATAGAAATATTTTTAATTTCGTCCGCTAGTTTAGGAAGAAGTAAAATCAATGTCTTTAGAAATGTTGGTATCTTAAGGTGTACCACAATCCCTTGCGTGCTTGCTTTAGGTTCATGCGCATGCTTAACTATGTATGTACTACCCGTTTTGATGACGTACTGAATGGAGCTAACAATGTGCAAAGGTACTAAGTATGTAGCAGATCTAGCCAGCAATAAATGTTTGAATATTCCAGTTTTGCAGACATTTATTATCATTCAATCTTTATATTTATAGTAAAGGTACCCAATAATACGAGATCTTTTAAGCAAAATACCCATGTATTGCAAAAAGTACATTATCAATAAACAATGCCCATAGTCACTTGTTTCTCAACAGCATTTGTTAAGAATATAAAACAGAGCAAACATTGAAATAAAAAACAAAACAATACGCTTTACATTTGTTTTACTTTAGCAAATTCCTTTTGCATAATAACAATTGAAGAGTGAACTCGTGTAGTTCCACTCAACGCCCTCCACTTATTATTTAGGTACTTATACTGCTTTACACTAACATAGTTCAAGTTTTCGTACTTTTTTTAAATATTTATTTATACCTATACCTACGTAATTATTTAATTAATTAACTAAATTTCTTGTACAAATCTGATGGTAGGTACAGTTTAATTAAAGAATCAGTTAGAAGTAATTTATTAACGTTATGTTCTATTTAATTTATAAAATTATTTGTCTGCTATTTCCTAATAATAATAAAAAAATGTAGACACAACGAAATAGTGCTGTCTTTAAGTTTTATTTTGCAATATTATGAGGAAACAATCAAAATAACGTTGTTGTAACTCGAAATATATGTACAATAGGTGCGTATTAATAGCAAAATATCTAAATTAAATTAAAAACCTTTCTAATTGTAGGTACACTTAAGTGTCCTTTTAACTTTTCAATAATACCCAAAATAACTTATGTACATATGTATTAATATTTACATCTTTGTATGGGTTTGATTTATGGAGAATTGATGGAAATAGAAAGGAAGAGAATTGTTCTTTTGACCTTTGTTTAATGGAAATCGCTCTAATTATAAGATGTCCTTGCAGGATGAGAATATGCAACAATTCTTCTATTTTGTCTTGTAAATTTTTAATGGGCCATTCCAAACATATTTTTTTTATTTTACATTAATTTAAAAAATAATACAAAGGATATAAATTTATCATTTTTTTGCGATGCAATTATACCGTTAATTAATTGTCAATATTTTGTTTTCTCTTTCCAATAAATAAATGTTTTTTATAACGAATCTTATTACCAAAAGTTTCAGTAAGCCCAATCAGCAAAAATAAACTTATTAAATTAAAGTTATCGTAGATAGTACCAGAAACAGGAACTTAAGCGTTCTTCATTCCTTAATACATTACATACATTAAATATTAGTATGTACTTAAGTCAGTTGATGATAATGGTTGTGGTGTTGTGAAATCTTGACAGGAACGTGTACAGGTACTTTGACTGGATAAGGTACTTCCTTTTCTACCGGATACGGTACTTCCTTCACGATGGGCACGGGCCTTTCGACCGATACGTGAACAGGTACTGGTACTGGTTTTTCAACCTCCACTGGTACCTTCTTTTCAACCTCGTACGGTTGTGGTACTGGTACTTTTACGTGATAAGGTACTGGTTTTGGTACTTCGACTGGATATGGTTTGTCAATTGGGATTCTGACTTCGTATGGTACTGGTTTCTCGACTGGGTATGCAATATGTTTTTCTACAGTGACTGGGTACGGTTTAGGGACGTGGACGGGGTAGGGCCTGTCGACGGGAACTTTGACTTCGTATGGTACTTTCTTCTCGACAATGTAGGGTTGTGGAACAGGGATTTTTTCTTCTACATGGACTGGAACTCTCTTTTCAACGATGTAAGGTTCTGGTACGTGCACTTTTACTGGGTATGGTACTTTCCTTTCGACGGTATAGGGTTGTGGTACTGGGATTTTTACTTCGTAAGGTCTAGGGACTGGTACTTTGACCTCGTATGGGATCTTCTTGATAACTTCGTATGGTTGAAGGAATGGGACAGGTACTTTGACGTATTCCTTAACAGGTACTGGTACTGGTTTTTCAACCTTCACTGGTACCTTCTTTTGAACCTCGTACGGTTGTGGTACTGGTACTTTTACATGATAAGGTACTGGTTTTGGTACTTCGACTGGATATGGTTTGTCAATTGGGATTCTGACTTCGTATGGTACTGGTTTCTCGACTGGGTATGCAATATGTTTTTCTACAGTGACTGGGTACGGTTTAGGGACGTGGACGGGGTAGGGCCTGTCGACGGGAACTTTGACTTCGTATGGTACTTTCTTCTCGACAATGTAGGGTTGTGGAACAGGGATTTTTTCTTCTACATGGACTGGAACTCTCTTTTCAACGATGTAAGGTTCTGGTACGTGCACTTTTACTGGGTGTGGTACTTTCCTTTCGACGGTATAGGGCTGTGGTACTGGGACTTTTACTTCGTAAGGTCTAGGGACTGGTACTTTGACCTCGTATGGGATTTTTTTGATAACTTCGTATGGTTGAGGGAATGGGACAGGTACTTTGACGTATTTTTTAACAGGTACTTGTACTTTCCTTTCGACGATGTAAGGTTGTGGTACGTTAACTTTGACTTTGTGTGGTACTTTCTTTTCGACAATGTAGGGTTGTGGAACAGGGATTTTTTCTTCTACATGGACTGGAACTCTCTTTTCAACGATGTAAGGTTCTGGTACGTGCACTTTTACTGTGTATGGTACTTTTGTTTCGACGGTATAGGGCTGTGGTACTGGGACTTTTACTTCGTAAGGTCTAGGGACTGGTACTTTGACCTCGTATGGGATATTTTTGATAACTTCGTATGGTTGAGGGAATGGGACAGGTACTTTGACGTATTTCTTAATAGGTACTGGTACTTTCCTTTCGACGATGTAAGGTTGTGGTACGTTAACTTTGACTTTGTGTGGTACTTTCTTTTCGACAATGTAGGGTTGTGGAACAGGGATTTTTTCTTCTACATGGAATGGAACTCTCTTTTCAACGATGTAAGGTTCTGGTACGTGCACTTTTACTGGGTATGGTACTTTTGTTTCGACGGTATAGGGCTGTGGTACTGGGACTTTTACTTCGTAAGGTCTAGGAACTGGTACTTTGACCTCGTATGGGATCTTTTTGATAACTTCGTATGGTTGAGGGAATGGGACAGGTACTTTGACGTATTTTTTAACAGGTACTTGTACTTTCCTTTCGACGATGTAAGGTTGTGGTACGTTAACTTTGACTTTGTGTGGTACTTTCTTTTCGACAATGTAGGGTTGTGGAACAGGGATTTTTTCTTCTACATGGATGGAACTCTCTTTTCAACGATGTAAGGTTCTGGTACGTGCACTTTTACTGGTATGGTACTTTTGTTTCGACGGTATAGGGCTGTGGTACTGGGACTTTTACTTCGTAAGGTCTAGGGACTGGTACTTTGACCTCGTATGGGATTTTTTGATAACTTCGTATGGTTGAGGGAATGGGACAGGTACTTTGACGTATTTTTAAAGGTACTGGTACTTTCCTTTCGACGATGTAAGGTTGTGGTACGTTAACTTTGACTTTGTGTGGTACTTTCTTTTCGACAATGTAGGGTTGTGGAACAGGGATTTTTTCTTCTACATGGAATGGAACTCTCTTTTCAACGATGTAAGGTTCTGGTACGTGCACTTTTACTGGGTATGGTACTTTTGTTTCGACGGTATAGGGCTGTGGTACTGGGACTTTTACTTCGTAAGGTCTAGGAACTGGTACTTTGACCTCGTATGGGATCTTTTTGATAACTTCGTATGGTTGAGGGAATGGGACAGGTACTTTGACGTATTTTTTAACAGGTACTTGTACTTTCCTTTCGACGATGTAAGGTTGTGGTACGTTAACTTTGACTTTGTGTGGTACTTTCTTTTCGACAATGTAGGGTTGTGGAACAGGGATTTTTTCTTCTACATGGAATGGAACTCTCTTTTCAACGATGTAAGGTTCTGGTACGTGCACTTTTACTGGGTATGGTACTTTTGTTTCGACGGTATAGGGCTGTGGTACTGGGACTTTTACTTCGTAAGGTCTAGGAACTGGTACTTTGACCTCGTATGGGATCTTTTTGATAACTTCGTATGGTTGAGGGAATGGGACAGGTACTTTGACGTATTTTTTAACAGGTACTTGTACTTTCCTTTCGACGATGTAAGGTTGTGGTACGTTAACTTTGACTTTGTGTGGTACTTTCTTTTCGACAATGTAGGGTTGTGGAACAGGGATTTTTTCTTCTACATGGACTGGAACTCTCTTTTCAACGATGTAAGGTTCTGGTACGTGCACTTTTACTGTGTATGGTACTTTTGTTTCGACGGTATAGGGCTGTGGTACTGGGACTTTTACTTCGTAAGGTCTAGGGACTGGTACTTTGACCTCGTATGGGATTTTTTTTGATAACTTCGTATGGTTGAGGGAATGGGACAGGTACTTTGACGTATTTCTTAATAGGTACTGGTACTTTCCTTTCGACGATGTAAGGTTGTGGTACGTTAACTTTGACTTTGTATGGTACTTTCTTTTCGACAATGTAGGGTTGTGGAACAGGGATTTTTGGGTATGGTACTTTCCTTTCGACGGTGTAGGGTTGTGGTACTGAGGATTTTTACTTCGTAAGGTCTAGGAACTGGCACTTTGACCTCGTATGGGATCTTTTTGATAACTTCGTATGGTTGAGGGAATTGGGACAGGTACTTTGACGTATTCCTTTTAAAAGGTACTGGTACTTTCCCTTTTGACGATGTAAGGTTGCGGTACATTAACTTTGACTTCGTATGGTACCTTTTTCTCGACGGTGTACGGTACGTATTTTTCAACGGTTACCGATACAGGTATCTTCTTGTCTATCACAAAGGTCTTGACCTCTTCGTGGTGCTGGTGGTGACCTCCACTGTATCCTAGTTCGGCTCCCTGATACCGTGGTCACCAAGGCCCAAATTTCTTTGTTTCTCCTACAGTATCATGATAATATACCACAAGGGTACCTTAGGTTCCATATAATAAGAAAAGTGCAATTTTGGATGACCGTATCGTTTTCAAATTCAGTGTGGTTTAAGGGCAATCAGATCCTTTTACCGCAGTGGTTCCCATTCTCCCCATGTCTCACTAAATCTGCCCACACGCACCGTCACCCAGAAATACAAAAATACAAATACCAATTACGTAACGTTGGATGCAACGCTAGAAGATAACAACATGGGTACCTACATACTATACATGCATAAGTACACATTTCGAAAAATCACAACCACACAAACAAACGCTTTTACAGAGATACACACAAAAATATATTCGTAAGATTTGCACACATACATACAAAGACACATAGATATTATGCATCGTGATCAGCGGAGCGGATGTGGAAGTGAAATACTTTACATCAAGTCGTACGCTAACTTGCGTGTGAGAAAGCGTTTGAGTGGCGAGGTAACCCATATAAAAGCCGAAACACGCTCTCTTTCATCAAAGCCTTCAAAACCTTCGAACCCATAACGCAGAATCATGAGGGCCTTGGTGAGTAAAAAAACAAGTGCTAGTGAAAAAACGAAACAAAAAATAGTGAAAATTGAAAAATTGTGTTTGAGGCAGTGATAATACGACACAGTGTTTTTTTTTTCTATTTACTGAAAGAAAATTAAGGGGATTGAGTTTTTGGAAAAAAAATAATTAATTAAATAATATAAGAGTTTCGGCCCTGGTTATCGAACGCCTTCTGCAATTTTCATTATTAGGAAATATTTAAAAAACATTTAACTGTATAAAAAAAAAATATTTGTGCTACTTACTTTGCATAAAACGAAAAAAAAAATTTTTTTTGTGTAAAATATCAACAATATTTGTTACTTACTTCAAAATTTTTATGACCTAATATAAACACTTTCATTTAGTTTTTTCGTGTAGGTATAAAAAAAATCATAGATATTTTTTTCTTGTAGATTCTCTTAGGCACCGTTTGCCTGTTCTTCAGTCTTGGTTCATCAGCTACTAAGAATGACAAAAAGCAGGAGAAACGAGGAATTTATGGCCTTGGTGACCATGGTTTCAGCGGTGGTGATTTCCAGGGCGGCGAATCCTTAGGATACGGTGGAGGCGACTACGGAGGTCAACACCAGCACCACGAAGAGGTCAAGACCGTTGTGGTAGAGAAGAAGATACCTGTACCGGTAACCGTTGAAAAACACGTACCCTACACCGTCGAGAAAAAGGTACCATACGAAGTCAAAGTTAACGTACCACAACCTTACATCGTCGAAAGGAAAGTACCAGTACCAGTTAAGGAATACGTCAAAGTACCTGTCCCATTCCCTCAACCATACGAAGTTATCAAAAAGATCCCATACGAGGTCAAAGTACCAGTTCCTAGACCTTACGAAGTAAAAGTCCCAGTACCACAGCCCTATACCGTCGAAAGGAAAGTACCATACCCAGTAAAAGTGCACGTACCAGAACCTTACATCGTTGAAAAGAGAGTTCCAGTCCATGTAGAAGAAAAAATCCCTGTTCCACAACCCTACATTGTCGAGAAGAAAGTACCATACGAAGTCAAAGTTCCCGTCGACAGGCCCTACCCCGTCCACGTCCCTAAACCGTACCCAGTCACTGTAGAAAAACATATTGCATACCCAGTCGAGAAACCAGTACCATACGAAGTCAGAATCCCAATTGACAAACCATATCCAGTCGAAGTACCAAAACCAGTACCTTATCACGTAAAAGTACCAGTACCACAACCGTACGAGGTTGAAAAGAAGGTGCCAGTAGAGGTTGAGAAACCAGTACCAGTACCTGTTCACGTATCAGTCGAAAGGCCCGTGCCCATCGTGAAGGAAGTACCGTATGCGGTAGAAAAGGAAGTACCTTATCCAGTCAAAGTACCTGTACATGTTCCTGTCAAGATTCCACAACAACACCACCATCACCATCACCAATACTAAATTAACTGACTTAAGTACTAATATTTAATGAACGTAATGTATTAGGGAATGAAGAACGCGAACGTTCCAGTTTCTGGTACATACAACTCTAGTTATATTATTATCTATGTAAATAAATAAATTTATTGTTGCTGGTTGCTGAAGATTTGACGTAGTTAACAATAATAAAAAATTGAAAGAAATAAAGAATAAGGTGCATGATACGCGTCTGCTAGTACTACCTAATACGAGTACCTATGTATAATAATTATTTCCTCAATAGGCTTTATGTGCAGTATTACCTATGTATGTACATACGTATGAGTGTGTTAATTTTGTCTATTTTGTAATAAATTATCTTAAGACCAAACTACAGTTGTTCCAATCAACGCGGATTTTTAATTATTAGGTAGGTACTTATTATACAAGTACCTAGTACTAAAAATAAAACAATTATAAAAACATTATTTATATATATATATCCTTTGGTTAGTACCTAGTGTTAATTTAATTTAATTTCATTTTATTTAGAAAGCAAGTACAGGTCAGTACTCGTGCACGACCAATTAATTCTTAAGTATTTTGTTGAGATAGACCATCATCATGATCATCACCATCATTGCGTTGTGCGAAAGTGAAAGTACCTACCATGAATGCGTTTCTTTGTGTGCATATATGTACGTTTATCTGTCTGTCTGCCTGTTTGTTTGTAAGTTTCTACTGGTTTCCTAATTGCGTCGACAATGTGCAATTAAAATCAAGAAAACGGAACATATGTCAAGCGTGGTAAATAGACAGTTAACTTAATTCCCTTTTACATAACGTAACATAACAGTCTTCCTTTTACATAAACATTTATCTATTAATTACATACACATTTATAAAGGAATTAGGAAATAATTATTCGGGCATTTCGAACAAATTATATCACATTACACATGCATTTATTTTCTCAGTAGGTACGTTTGCAATAAAATTAATTTTACTTTAATTTACGTAACTGCTTGCAACATATCCAATAGATATATACAGGGTTTTTCAAGTTGATGGGCTATTAGAAGTATATGAATTAGTAGAAGGAATTCAATTCTCAAACTTGGGCTCATTTGGTTATTGTTTATGCCGCTTCTTTTAAAAACATTTTCAAGTTCGATTTACATCCGGTTATACCGGAAGTCGATACCAACTTTCTTATTTTAAATGGAATGATATATTTTTTAAGCTGAATTCAAACAAAACGTGTAATTCTAAGGTAAGTTTGATAACCAACTTGTACACCTATGACGATCGGTTTCTGAGTTAATTTAATTTATAGAAAAAAATATTGTGATCGCAACCCAAATTATAAAAAATCATAACTTCCACAAAATACGACTTAGAGTGTTGAAATTTTTACTAGTAATAGCTGAATATTAGTGCTAACGCCTTGACAAAATTGAATTAAATAATTTATACAGGGCGTTCAAAATAAAATTCTAAAATTGAAAAACTTCAAACACGAATTACCTCGTTTTTTCAAATGGCACCTACTATTTTTTATTTTTTCAATCGATTCCCTTTTTTATCCTCTTTCGATCTATATGGATACTTCCTATTTTAAGTAATAATTCAAAATTATTCCAAAATTTTCAAATAAAATAGGAAGTATCCATATGGATCGAAAGAGGATAAAAAAAGGAATCGATTGAAAAAATAAAAAATAGTAGGTACCATTTGAAAAAACGACGTAATTCGTGTTTGAAGTTTTTCAATTTTAGAATTTTATTTTGAACGCCCTGTATAAATTATTTAATTCAATTTTGTCAAGGCGTTAGCACTAATATTCAGCTATTACTAGTAAAAATTTCAACACTCTAAGTCGTATTTTGTGGAAGTTATGATTTTTATAATTTGGGTTGCGATTACAATATTTTTTTCTATAAATTAAATTAACTCAGAAACCGATCGTCACAGAGGTGTAGGTACAAGTTGGTTATCAAACTTACCTTAGAATTACACGTTTTATTCGAATTCAGCGTAAAAAATATACCATTCCATTTAAAATAAGAAAGTTGGTATCGACTTCCGGTATAACCGGATGTAAATCGAACTTGAAAATATTTTTAAAAGAAGCGGCATAAACAATAACCAAATGATCCCAAGTTTCAGAATGTAATTCCTTCTACTAATTCATATCTTTCTAATAGCCCATCAACTTGAAAAACCCTGTATACTGCATACATAAAGATTTATTAATTAATCAGGTTAATTAAAACATAAAATGATGAAGAAGCCTTGATGTGTCAGGATCATAATTCCTCCTCTTTAGCTACCTACATAGGAATGTTATGCAAGTCGATGGTATTGGCGTTTTGGCGATGGTGATAGTGGAGCAAAGAGGTGATTGTTTTGGCCTATTTTTTACGCATTATTAAACTAAAGCAAACGCTCGACCTTTACATGTAAATAAATAATAACATAATAACTACGTGATAGAAAGCAAAATTAAATTGCTACTTTGGTTGGGTAGCCAAATATGGCATGGCATGGCTTGGAATTATTTCTCCAGACCATTTTCGGTCTTATTATACATAGTTATAGTTGAGACCAATTAAATGATAAAATTTGTCCTTTTGGGAAAGCAAGATATTTAATTAAGTGGGTTGGAATCAGGGCCGGATTTACATAAGGGCATCTGGAACCTCATTTTTTATTTATTTATTTATTTATTTATTTATTGTATTCGTTAATCCTGTAGGATCACACACAACAGTTTGTCGCAGGGCCGGACTGTTTTTTTATCAAATGCAATAAATTTGATCAAAATTAAAAAGTGTGCAAAATAATAAGTACTTAATTGTAATTGTGATCTATATATTGGTAAGCCATATATATGTATCTGTGAATCCCACAAGGGAGGGTTGTTTGAGTACGATATCCAATGGCTCGTGCAACCCCTTGTGCCAAAAGAATAGACTTTGGGGATTACATCATTACAAAGCACGTGCTATTATCTTGTTTATGTTATTACATTCACATTGACATTAAATAATCTAAATAACACCCCTACATGGGGTGCAAATAATAAGCCACTTGTAATACTAGTAGTCATATGAATAAAAAATTAAACGCATTTATTTACTTTCTTAATATTTAATTTACCCCAGTTAATTAATTAGGACATTTTCTTTTTTTCTTTAGGTAACCCCTATAGCTATACTATAGATATATAGGTGTGAAAAAAATATTTTTGTTTGAGGGAATTATGCTATCTATCATATGTTTTTACTTAAAATTAAAGTTGTTTAATAATTAAATCGTAACTCTCGTTGGCCATCTTTCCAACAGTAATTGACTAATTAACACTCTAGTACCCATTATGCAAATTAATAAATAAATAAATTACTAGTTTTGCATACGAAATAACCGTAAATGTCACAAAGCATACGCAATAACTTACATAAAATCGAATACTTTGCTTAAAATAATAATTTAAGACGTTCATAAAAATATAATTAACTTAATTTCATAAATAAAATGCTTTTTTATTTTTATATTTTTGAATTGCCGCCCATTTTAAGCGCCAATTGTTGTGTAATTGTTATTCTGGTCGGCCATGTTGCATTTATAATTGTTGTCGACTCGGGCATCATTTTTTTCATTGTTGGCGCTTTGTTTCTGGTGGCGGCCATAATAGTTTTTCAATTGTTACCGCATTGTTACTGTTGGCGGCCATTACAGTTCGTCAATTGTTGTACTGCGCGGTAAATTTAAAAACCGACATTCACGTCTCAATTTAAAACGCTGCAACTTTCTTATTTCAAAACCGATCTTAAATCCGTTTGAACCATTGGAAAGAAGAAATTTTAGAAATCCATTCTGGTTGAAAACGTTGTTTTTATAATTGTTGTCGATTCGACTATCATTTTTTTATTGTTGGCGCATTGGTTTTGGTGGCGGCCATAATATTTTTTCAATTGTTACCGCTTGTATGTTGGCGGCCATTACAGTTCGTCAATTGTTGTACTGCGCGGTAATTTAAAAAACGACATTCACGTCTCAATTGAAAACGCTGCAACTTCTTATTAACCGATTAATCCTTTGAACCATTGGAAAGAAAAATTTTAGAAATCTATTCTGGTTGACCACGTTGTTTATAATTGTTGTCGATTCGACTATCATTTTTATTGTTGGCGCATTGTTTTGGTGGCGGCCATAATATTTTTTCAATTGTTACCGCTTGTATGTGGCGGCCATTACAGTTCGTCAATTGTTGTACTGCGCGGTAAATTTAAAAAACGACATTCACGTCTCAATTGAAAACGCTGCAACTTGCTTATTTTAAGACCGATTTAATTCCATTTGAACCATTGGAAAGAAGAAATTTTAGAAATCTATTCTGGTTGACCACGTTGTTTATAATTGTTGTCGATTCGACTATCATTTTTTTATTGTTGGCGCATTGGTTTTGGTGGCGGCCATAATATTTTTTCAATTGTTACCGCTTGTTATGTTGGCGGCCATTACAGTTCGTCAATTGTTGTACTGCGCGGTAAATTTAAAAAACGACATTCACGTCTCAATTGAAAACGCTGCAACTTCTTATTAAACCGATTTAATCCTTTGAACCATTGGAAAGAAAAATTTTAGAAATCTATTCTGGTTGACCACGTTGTTTTATAATTGTTGTCGATTCGACTATCATTTTTATTGTTGGCGCATTGGTTTTGGTGGCGGCCATAATATTTTTTCAATTGTTACGCTTGTATGTTGGCGGCCATTACAGTTCGTCAATTGTTGTACTGCGCGGTAAATTTAAAAAACGACATTCACGTCTCAATTGAAAACGCTGCAACTTGCTTATTTTAAACGATTTTAATTCCATTTGAACCATTGGAAAGAAGAAATTTTAGAAATCTATTCTGGTTGACCACGTTGTTTTATAATTGTTGTCGATTCGACTATCATTTTTATTGTTGGCGCATTGGTTTTGGTGGCGGCCATAATATTTTTTCAATTGTTCCGCTTGTAATTGTTGGCGGCCATACAGTTCGTCAATTGTTGTACTGCGCGGTAAATTTAAAAACGACATTCACGTCTCAATTGAAAACGCTGCAACTTCTTATTTTAAACCGATTTAATTCCTTTGAACCATTGGAAAGAAAAATTTTAGAAATCTATTCTGGTTGACCACGTTGCTTTTATAATTGTTGTCGATTCGACTATCATTGTTTTTTATTGTTGGCGCATTGGTTTTGGTGGCGGCCATAATATTTTTTCAATTGTTACCGCATTGTTACTGTTGGCGGCCATTACAGTTCGTCAATTGTTGTACTGCGCGGTAAATTTAAAAAACGACATTCACGTCTCAATTGAAAACGCTGCAACTTGCTTATTTTAAGACCGATTTTAATTCCATTTGAACCATTGGAAAGAAGAAATTTTAGAAATCATTCTGGTTGACCACGTTGCTTTTATAATTGTTGTCGATTCGACTATCATTGTTTTTTATTGTTGGCGCATTGGTTTTGGTGGCGGCCATAATATTTTTTCAATTGTTACCGCTTGTTATGTTGGCGGCCATTACAGTTCGTCAATTGTTGTACTGCGCGGTAAATTTAAAAAACGACATTCACGTCTCAATTGAAAACGCTGCAACTTGCTTATTTTAAACCGATTTTAATTCCATTTGAACCATTGGAAAGAAGAAATTTTAGAAATCTATTCTGGTTGACCACGTTGCTTTTATAATTGTTGTCGATTCGACTATCATTTTTTTTATTGTTGGCGCATTGGTTTTGGTGGCGGCCATAATATTTTTTCAATTGTTACCGCATTGTTACTGTTGGCGGCCATTACAGTTCGTCAATTGTTGTACTGCGCGGTAAATTTAAAAAACGACATTCACGTCTCAATTGAAAACGCTGCAACTTGCTTATTTTAAGACCGATTTTAATTCCATTTGAACCATTGGAAAGAAGAAATTTTAGAAATCTATTCTGGTTGACCACGTTGTTTTATAATTGTTGTCGATTCGACTATCATTGTTTTTTATTGTTGGCGCATTGGTTTTGGTGGCGGCCATAATATTTTTTCAATTGTTACCGCGTTGTAATTGTTGGCGGCCATTACAGTTCGTCAATTGTTGTACTGCGCGGTAAATTTAAAAAACGACATTCACGTCTCAATTGAAAACGCTGCAACTTCTTATTTTAACCGATTTTAATTCCTTTGAACCATTGGAAAGAAAAATTTTAGAAATCTATTCTGGTTGACCACGTTGCTTTTATAATTGTTGTCGATTCGACTATCATTTTTTTTATTGTTGGCGCTTGGTTTTGGTGGCGGCCATAATATTTTTTCAATTGTTACCGCATTGTTACTGTTGGCGGCCATTACAGTTCGTCAATTGTTGTACTGCGCGGTAAATTTAAAAAACGACATTCACGTCTCAATTTAAACGCTGCAACTTTCTTATTTAAACCGATCTTAAATCCTTTGAACCATTGAAAAGAAGAAATTTTAGAAATCTATTCTGGTTGACCACGTTGCTTTTTATAATTGTTGTCGACTCGACTATCATTTTTTTTATTATTGGCGCATTGTTTTGGTGACGGCCATAATAGTTTTTCAATTGTTACCGCATTATTACTGTTGGCGGCCATTACAGTTCGTCAATTGTTGTACTGCGCGGTAAATTTAAAAAACGACATTCACGTCTCAATTGAAAACGCTGCAACTTGCTTATTTTAAGACCGATTTTAATTCCATTTGAACCATTGGAAAGAAGAAATTTTAGAAATCTATTCTGGTTGACCACGTTGTTTTTATAATTGTTGTCGATTCGACTATCATTTTTTTTTTATTGTTGGCGCATTGGTTTTGGTGGCGGCCATAATATTTTTTCAATTGTTACCGCGTTGTAATTGTTGGCGGCCATTACAGTTCGTCAATTGTTGTACTGCGCGGTAAATTTAAAAAACGACATTCACGTCTCAATTGAAAACGCTGCAACTTTCTTATTTCAAAACCGATCTTAAATCCGTTTGAACCATTGGAAAGAAAAAGTTTTAGAAATCTATTCTGGTTGACCACGTTGCTTTTATAATTGTTGTCGATTCGACTATCATTGTTTTTTATTGTTGGCGCATTGGTTTTGGTGGCGGCCATAATATTTTTTCAATTGTTACCGCATTGTTACTGTTGGCGGCCATTACAGTTCGTCAATTGTTGTACTGCGCGGTAAATTTAAAAAACGACATTCACGTCTCAATTGAAAACGCTGCAACTTGCTTATTTTAAGACCGATTTTAATTCCATTTGAACCATTGGAAAGAAGAAATTTTAGAAATCTATTCTGGTTGACCACGTTGCTTTTATAATTGTTGTCGATTCGACTATCATTGTTTTTTATTGTTGGCGCATTGGTTTTGGTGGCGGCCATAATATTTTTTCAATTGTTACCGCATTGTTACTGTTGGCGGCCATTACAGTTCGTCAATTGTTGTACTGCGCGGTAAATTTAAAAAACGACATTCACGTCTCAATTGAAAACGCTGCAACTTGCTTATTTTAAGACCGATTTTAATTCCATTTGAACCATTGGAAAGAAGAAATTTTAGAAATCTATTCTGGTTGACCACGTTGTTTTTATAATTGTTGTCGATTCGACTATCATTTTTTTTTTATTGTTGGCGCATTGGTTTTGGTGGCGGCCATAATATTTTTTCAATTGTTACCGCGTTGTAATTGTTGGCGGCCATTACAGTTCGTCAATTGTTGTACTGCGCGGTAAATTTAAAAAACGACATTCACGTCTCAATTGAAAACGCTGCAACTTGCTTATTTTAAGACCGATTTTAATTCCATTTGAACCATTGGAAAGAAGAAATTTTAGAAATCTATTCTGGTTGACCACGTTGTTTTTATAATTGTTGTCGATTCGACTATCATTTTTTTTTTATTGTTGGCGCATTGGTTTTGGTGGCGGCCATAATATTTTTTCAATTGTTACCGCGTTGTAATTGTTGGCGGCCATTACAGTTCGTCAATTGTTGTACTGCGCGGTAAATTTAAAAAACGACATTCACGTCTCAATTGAAAACGCTGCAACTTTCTTATTTCAAAACCGATCTTAAATCCGTTTGAACCATTGGAAAGAAAAAGTTTTAGAAATCTATTCTGGTTGACCACGTTGCTTTTATAATTGTTGTCGATTCGACTATCATTGTTTTTTATTGTTGGCGCATTGGTTTTGGTGGCGGCCATAATATTTTTTCAATTGTTACCGCATTGTTACTGTTGGCGGCCATTACAGTTCGTCAATTGTTGTACTGCGCGGTAAATTTAAAAAACGACATTCACGTCTCAATTGAAAACGCTGCAACTTGCTTATTTTAAGACCGATTTTAATTCCATTTGAACCATTGGAAAGAAGAAATTTTAGAAATCTATTCTGGTTGACCACGTTGCTTTTATAATTGTTGTCGATTCGACTATCATTGTTTTTTATTGTTGGCGCATTGGTTTTGGTGGCGGCCATAATATTTTTTCAATTGTTACCGCATTGTTACTGTTGGCGGCCATTACAGTTCGTCAATTGTTGTACTGCGCGGTAAATTTAAAAAACGACATTCACGTCTCAATTGAAAACGCTGCAACTTGCTTATTTTAAGACCGATTTTAATTCCATTTGAACCATTGGAAAGAAGAAATTTTAGAAATCTATTCTGGTTGACCACGTTGCTTTTATAATTGTTGTCGATTCGACTATCATTGTTTTTTATTGTTGGCGCATTGGTTTTGGTGGCGGCCATAATATTTTTTCAATTGTTACCGCATTGTTACTGTTGGCGGCCATTACAGTTCGTCAATTGTTGTACTGCGCGGTAAATTTAAAAAACGACATTCACGTCTCAATTGAAAACGCTGCAACTTGCTTATTTTAAGACCGATTTTAATTCCATTTGAACCATTGGAAAGAAGAAATTTTAGAAATCTATTCTGGTTGACCACGTTGCTTTTATAATTGTTGTCGATTCGACTATCATTGTTTTTTATTGTTGGCGCATTGGTTTTGGTGGCGGCCATAATATTTTTTCAATTGTTACCGCGTTGTAATTGTTGGCGGCCATTACAGTTCGTCAATTGTTGTACTGCGCGGTAAATTTAAAAAACGACATTCACGTCTCAATTGAAAACGCTGCAACTTGCTTATTTTAAGACCGATTTTAATTCCATTTGAACCATTGGAAAGAAGAAATTTTAGAAATCTATTCTGGTTGACCACGTTGCTTTTATAATTGTTGTCGATTCGACTATCATTGTTTTTTATTGTTGGCGCATTGGTTTTGGTGGCGGCCATAATATTTTTTCAATTGTTACCGCGTTGTAATTGTTGGCGGCCATTACAGTTCGTCAATTGTTGTACTGCGCGGTAAATTTAAAAAACGACATTGACGTCTCAATTGAAAACGCTGCAACTTTCTTATTTCAAAACCGATCTTAAATCCGTTTGAACCATTGGAAAGAAAAAGTTTTAGAAATCTATTCTGGTTGACCACGTTGCTTTTATAATTGTTGTCGATTCGACTATCAATTGTTTATTGTTGCCGCATTGTTTTTAGTGGCGGTCATAATAGTTTTTCAATTGTTACCGCGTTGTAATTGTTGGCGGCCATTACAGTTCGTCAATTGTTGTACTGCGCGGTAAATTTAAAAAACGACATTCACGTCTCAATTTAAAACGCTGCAACTTGCTTATTTTAAGACCGATTTTAAATCCGTTTGAACCATTGGAAAGAAGAAATTTGGAGGATTGAATGCTTAGTGAAAAAAAAAATTGTAATAGCACCAGAATTATTAGGTTTCAAATACAGCAATATTTGCTGATTTTTTCATCTAGCTAAAAAGTAAGTGATTTCTATGTATTGGCGGCGTTCTTTTGGAAATGTCATCGAGTCGAACGTGGGATATTTATGGCCCTTAAAGTCGGATTCATTATTTGAAATTCGTCCTGGCAAAGTTGCTGACAAGGTGGAAATTTAGGTATGTGTGTCGGGGTATCTATAGAGTGTTATTTTGGCAGGTAGCTATCAACATTTGTAATCTGAGCAGATGTTCCTGTATTGGGGGTACCATAAGAGAAGGCACGTCTTCGGCTTTTTATTTGATTTTAACGAGGGCTCTATTATTTTCTAATTTATCTGATGGACGCGAAATCTAACCGACTCGACTCGATTCAACTGGGCCGAATTTATCGATAATCAATACGGGCATAAGTACGTACATAGTTGTTTTGCTGAGTTTTTAATGATAGATAAGCAAACACATGCCGATGCCGGGAAGTACTACCGACACCGATCGTGATAACAACTAAACAGCTGATTACGTTTAATGCTCACTCTCACAGGACTGATTTAAATGAACGTACATATCTAATTAATTAACAATAACTACAAACTTTAATTGAACTTCAAGGTTAATTGTGTTATTTTCAGACGCCCATATACAGGGCGATCAAAATTATTTAACGCAGGTACACCTATTGAAAAGTTTCGTAAACTAAACTGCCTTTTTTTGTCACTGTTTGTATGCACCTAATGCTAAATAATTAAATTAATTAAAAGATTGCGTGGTCGTTACGATAAACACCAAATGCCAGCAGACACCAGACAGGTGACCGGTGACCGTCCCTGATATTCACATTAAATCACGATTTACATAATTATAAAGTAACTAGCTAGAAACGAGGCCTATAAAAAAAAAAAACTGCAATGTCGCATTTTTTCTGTACGCAATGAGTGTCTCAAACTCAATAAAAAAATTCTTTTATAAATTTTATTAAATGCCTAAGAATTTTAAATGTTTAATTAATTGTATTTCTACTTTATACAGGGCCGGATTTAAAATAATTCATGGGACCAATATTCAGAATTGTATTCAGAACAAAGAGACCGCGTTTAAATGTGCCTGTGGTTTAATTAAATTGAACGTTTAGAATAAAGGTGCCAAATACTTTTATCTACGCCATTCCGCCATTCCGTATTCAATTAAAAACTAAATCGTTTTCGAAATGTGAAATAGTCCATCACGTCCATTGAACACGATCATAATAAATACGTGGGTAATACAGCAGCAGTCTGTCGGTCGGTGGTGCGGCATGCGAATCGTCAAAAAGCGATAAGTCCATAATATTTAGCGATCCCGTTCGTTTCTCCCCATTCCGTTGTGGCAGGGGTCTCTTGGGCGTCGACTACGCCAAAAGCGACGCGACGGCCTCGCTCTGAAAGGTCGCCGAGTCGAGATTAACAGTTACGGAACTTTCGATGTGGAACGCCCGCTTGGAGCACTCGGCAAGCCTGTTCCCGGACGATAGGGCTCCCGAGGGACCAGCTTTGTGCCACCAAATCACTCATTAACACCACTACCGCCGCCGCCGCTCTTGACACAAACTCCATCGTTCTCCAACCCCCCGTCAACCCATCATCCCCCTCCCCGATAAAGTCGTAATACGAAACGAACGAGTGACTTGATACGCATCCCTTTCTCGCTCGCTATATTGAGGTATTTCTCTTTTCCTCCCTCAGGATCGTTTTATCCCGTTTTATAATGAAAAGGAACAGGATTCTGGTGGAAACGAAGCGGATCTCGGGAATAATAAGTGGCAAAAGGAAGCGTCCAATTAAAATCCGCTTGCCAGGGGATTTACGGGAACTTTTAATAGATTTAAGGGATGATGGGAAGAAAACGCAACCTTCAGGAAACTGGTCTAATAAGAAAAAATGCCTGAACCGATTGAAAGTTTTTTATTGCTGCCTGAACAGCCAGAAAATGGCTATAAATTAATAAGAAACAGTTAAAAAGTCATTCTAGACAAAAAAACTACTTCAAAAAATAAGAAATTCAACCATTTTCCGCAGAAAATAGAGCAAGAGAAACAGTTTTATGGTTATTTGCTGTTTTAGTTGTTATTTCCGGTGGCCATTACTGTTTTAATTGTTGTAGCATTGTTGTGGCTGGCGGCCATTACTGTCTTCAATTGTTGTTGCTGGCGGCCATTACTGTCTTCAGTTGTTACTGCTGGCGGCCATTATTTTTTTAATTGTTGAAGCATTGTTGTCGTTGGCGGCCATTATTAATTTCAATAGCGCGCTTTTTTCAAAATTTAAATTCGTTATTGTGTATATTAGCAGTAAGATCGCAATTTTTAGGTAAGCAGATAAACGATTCAATTTAGTTAAACAGTAGAATATTTTCTATTGTAACATCAATCAAATTCATCCGGTAAGAAATTTCTACCTATAAATTTCCCATTGACATTCAAACCAGTTCGATATTTTCGCTAACAACACTCAATAAAACATTAAACGAGTGAAAGGTAAAAGTCGTGCCACGTAATAAAAGACAGATTTCAATAAAGTCAATTATTAGAGTAAGGAAAGAAGGTAAAGTTTAGTTAGTAGCCACAGGGCTGTATTATTTTAATTACCCCATAATTTAACACACAAAATAATTGTGTCCAACTCATCAGGATATGCGAAATACTAAACTTTCTCAATTATTTTCATTAACAATTAAAAAAAATAATTTTGAGTATTAAAAAATGAGAAATAGTCACCAACAAAAAAAATATTACAATAACAAGTCTGTAGGTGATTTTTTTTAAATGTATCAAAATTTTTCGTTTTAGGACACCCTGTATATCGATATCTCCAAGTAATTTATTGCAGATTGATCACAAATTAAATTACAGCGTTTGTAAAATTATGATGATAGAGTTTGGTCAGGTTGATTGGGCACGAGTCTAGTAGGTAAATCCTTTTTTTGCCCGAGTGGCCCAATTAATATAATGCTCGTCGTTGATTTTAATCTGCGACCAAACAAAAAGTGGTACCTATCGTGTTTGTAACAGCGCCAAATCAGTCCACCGACCATAGTGATATCATGGTAGATTATCAGAGCAAATAAACTGCTTGTTTTAAGTAGTTTTCAAATTTTGTATCAGTATCGTCTATCAGGACTTCGAGGCTTTATTATATATTCATATATATATACGTACAAATTTATTGTAAAGTACCCAACAGAAATTATGAGTTTGATTCACGATAAAAAGTTATTTTGTTACAGTAGAATTTAAAATTTATTTTTTGTATCTACTTTTGGTATTAGAGTAATAATATAATAATTAAATATCATGTAAAATAAAAAAATAATTATATTTAAGACAATTTTAGGTATAGGAATGAGAAAAACATTACTGTTTTTGGTGAAAAACCCCCTGGCACTTATGCAACCGTTGCTTCCCTCGTGTTATGCAAGTAGCCATTGAGAAACTCTTTTATTTAAATAAAAAATTAATTAAAAGTGGTTTATAAAGATTCTGTGCCATTCTGGTTAATCTTTTTTAGATGGTCTATCACTCTGACATTTGCCAGTACGTAAAAATATTATTATTAAGTTATTAACATGCAAAGGGCGAGTAAAAAAGTTATGCAACCCAAATGGCACCGCTTACTCTTCCTATATAATGCAACGAATCCAGTCGATATTATTACTTTTTTTTTGGTAACAAACAACAATATTTGTTATAGAATTAATAATGTTTAATCATTCACAATTGTGTACAGTTTACTGCCCTGTTAACAGTCTTTTTCTTACTTGTTTAACACAGAATAGTTTTTTTTATTAAACAATAATTAGTAATGTTCTAATTAATAAACCTGATCTTGGATCTTATAATGAACGTATTTTTATTAAAAGAGAGAGTTTCTGTACTCATTATATAGCAGGAATATTTCGTAACTTTCTTAGTAGCACTTCTACTCAATTTAATTTCACTTTTACGTATATTTACCATATGGTACCATCACGGTATTCAATAAATTTGTTGAGCGACTTTACTGGGTATACAGACATAAATAATATACGATTTTAATTGAAGAAAGTGATACAACACTTAACGCAAAACTATTATTCAAAGCAAATATAAATTAATAAATTAATTAAGTTCTTATTTAGTCTTAACAGTAGGAAATTATATAAAGTAACAGGGAGAAGGGAAAAAAGTAAAGAAGGAAAAAAATATTAAGCAATTATTATGAATTATTAAAAAAAATCAAGTACAATAGCAAAAATGTATTCAATATAATAGAATATCAATTAATTAATTAATATTATGAATCGGTGCTAATAACTTCTGACTGACTATGAGTTGATACATCACCTTTGGACTGTTCAAGGGATGAGACATTCTTCAAAGCCTATAAAAAAATATAAACCCATTTAATCAATTACAAAACGTAACATTAATAACTTAAGTAATTTATTTACTTTTGATAGACATTAAAATTAATGAAACGTAAAAAAAAACAATAATAAATTAATATATTAAGTATTTCTTACCTCCTCAACCTGTTCTTTAGTAAACATATGAAACAATTTGTCTGGTGTCATTGTCATCACCTCCACGTTTGTAGAATTCAATTTCTCTTCCATAACTTGCTTGAGAATAGTAAGAGCCGCAGTGGTTGCTTCAGTCAGAGTCATACTGCGATGGTACATCTCCTGTAAACTCTGCTGAGCCCCCTCAGACCCTGAACCAATTGCTTTAGCTTCAAATTCAACAAAAGTGCCTAAAATAAACAATGTAATTACATACCTGTGCATTTTGTTATTTATTGCTATTTACCTGAAGGATCCATATGGAAGAGCTGGGGCCCGTTTTCGTCGATACCAGCCAGTAAAATGGCAACACCAAACGGTCTAGACATTGCAGCACCATCATCATCTGAATCTCCAAATTGAATAGCAAGATTTGAAACTGCTTGTGCACAAGATTCGACAGTCATACGTTCATTGTACACAAACCAGTGATTTTGACATTCCATCCTGGCCCTATTATGGATAGAAATTAAGTAATAACAGATTGGGTGCTCCACAATGTGATTACCTGTCGATCATTGTTCTTGAATCAGCCATCAGGCCAGAAACAGCACAACCAATGTGTTTATCAATTTCCACTATCTTTTCAATAGTGGTGGACTCCATAAGGGTGGATGTAATGCGTTTTTCAACAGCCAAAACAACCCCTTCACTTGTACAAATTCCAATTGCTGTGGAACCTAATTTAATTGCTTCTATTGCATATTCAACTTGAAATAGCCTTCCCTCAGGCGAAAAGGTGTTAACACCTCTGTCGTATTCACTTCTTGTAAGAAACATCTACAAAATAAATTAATTATAAGGTATTTCAATTTTAAAAATAGGTTAGGTTGCTATGACATGCACTTTTCGATATTTTTTTCTGTTATTTCGCTTTTATTATTAATGATATTTGAATGAAAAAGTAAAAGGGACTTACCTTAGTTAGTTTTGAAGCACTTTAAACTCTAATTGTTATATATTTTATTATTAATTTATAATAATAGCGGCTTTATTTTTATGTTACTTTACTGTTACTCAGCTATTTGTTAGTTAGTGGGTTGGTAAGAGTGCCAACTGTAAACTGCAAAATAACTCTTTGAGTGAAAGTTCTAACGATTCATAACAGATGTCGCGACAGGTTCGAAAATGAAAATTGTATATACAGGATGTTCTATTTATAAGGACAATCGCAAAATCAAATATATAAAAATCGAAATTATGTAGTAGATATTTAATAATTAATAAAGAAATAGTCGTAAAGTAGGACAATTAAAAATTTTCTTTTTTGTACCTGTAATAACTTTCTTAATATTTCTTTAGACTTTTTAAATTAAATTCGGAAAGTTTGCAAGAAATATAAATAATTCTCATTTATTTATAGGTGGTAAGTGCTCAAAAAAAAAGTTGGGAGTTTTTTCCTCATAAAAAACTCGCATTTTTTTTATATATCCCGTAGGAGTCGCGTTTGCGTCAGACTCGTGTAATGTTTATGTTCCCGGCAAAAATGGAATGACAAAGTATTGCCAAAATGTTGACGACTTTTGACATGATGAATGACATTTTTTTTATGATTGTCCGCACCCAGGTCCAAAAAACAGTTTTACATTCATAAATTTTTTTCTTTTATAAAAGTTAAAAATTTTCAAAATAATTTTCGTTCAGCTTAAAATAATGCTAAGGGTACGAGAGCATTTTTTGGTAACTTTTGGTGGCTACTTTCAACCAAAATTACTTCTGGTAGTTACATTTACGTATTTTATTTTCTTTTTTAGTTATAAGGTTAAAAATTTCCCAAGTTATTGTAATCCCCTGATCTTTTAAGAGTAGTTTTAAAAAATAAAAACAAATTATCGGTAAGCGTCTTCGGTGTCTTCTCTTACGTCTGTCTTTTAAAACGGTTGATGTGACGGGTGTTGCCAAGACCGACGCGGACAGAGAGCCGTCGCGACGGCTCCAACTCGCTGCCCGTAGCGTCGTATTGGAGAGAGGCACCGAAATTATCCCAGTAGTCCTGTGTAAAATACGCGCGCGTGTACAACGTCAGCTCCCGATTCCCTTTTGTTCGTAATTGTATGCTCTTATATACGTACATGTATGTATGTCTATCAGAACCGCTAGATAGGTATTTGTCAGAAATTTGAAAACAAAAACAAAAGTCGACAGTGTTTTGTTAAATTATAACAAATAGGTAATCAATTCTTGTTGTTTTGTTAGAAATAAAACAGACAATTTTTAAAGTGGCCTTTTAAACGTACGTTCTTAAGGTAGGTCAAGAATTCAAAGTATGAGTATGTGTAAATATTTAAATAATAAATAACCAGACTTGTGGATAACATTTATGAATATCCTAAAGTATTTTTAAATTGGGGACAGAACATTTAAAGTTGTTAAAAAAAATATTTTTGTTTTTTTACAGATGTAGGTACTCACTTTATAACAAAACTAATTTTTTTAAATCTCATTAATTCCACAAAAAAGTCTTCTTGTATTAATATTTCCATTTATTTATTATATACATACATGCAAATTACATTGGGGTAGTTTTCCTCATAAAATCAAAATAATTATCCTCTTAAAACCTTTCGGTAGGTACTTGTGTAGGTATATGTTTGTGTATAAATATTTGTTAATTGAATTGATTACATGATTAACGGCCAGATTACTTAATGTCTGTGTTGTACAATATTTACATAATAATTAATACTAAAATAATTTACTAAATAATTAGAAAATTTTGTCATATTTCGTGAGATAACAGTTCCATCAAATTAATATTTAAGTAGGTAAGTAGGTACGTCTGAATCGAAGGGATGAAAAGTATCCCTCTAGGTATGTCTGTAGGTAGATACTTTGTATAAAAGTTTTGAAACAAAAATTTTCTATTCTACGAATTACTCGGTAATTGGCAGTTGAACGTTAAAATAATTAATGAATCAGGACGTAGTTATGAGTCTGCTAATGAAGCACGCGATTCTTAGTTAAATAACTGAAATATGTTTCAACTTGCAGCAGAGAAAAGTATCTATTATTAGTAATTTGAGCTGCAACATTGTTATTAAAAAGCCAAAATGTACGCAAAATAATTTGAGTGTTAAGTATTTTAAGTTGCAACTGAAACACCTGCTTCAACTTGCAGAAAGAAATCTTTTACCATTTTCAGTTATTAAGTACCTAACTTTCCTGTGTGCTTCAACTTGCAGGACATTTGGTGTTGAATGGTGCAATTGCTGAGTATCTGAAACACCTGTTTCTACTTGCGGTAAAAAAAAATTTATAAAAATTTCTACTTTTAGTTATTCATTATTTGAAGTATGTGCTTCAGCTTGCAACAAAGAAATCTTATTTTAAAGTTTCTACTTATAGGTATTAAACTACTGAAGTGTGTGTTTCGACTTGCAGCAAATAAATCACTTTACAGTAGTTGTAACTCTCAGTTATTAAATATCTGAAGCATATTCTTCAACTTGGATTATAGAAAATTCTTTTTTGTTTGTAAATTTTGTGTTTTAATTTGCAACTGTTTATAGTAACTGAAACACCTGCTTCAACTTGCAGTAGTTAAACCTCTTTTAGGAGTTTCTACTTTCGGTTATTAGTAATTTGAAGTGTGTGCTTTAACCTACAGAAATAAAGTCTATTCATTATTTGTACGTTTGGTGTTTTAACTTGCAATTGCTAAATAACTGAAACACTTGCTACTACTTGCAGCAAAGAAATCTCTCTTTAGAGATTCTACTTTCAGTTATTAAACAAATGAAGCATATTCTTCAATTTGCAATATAGAAAACACGTTTTTGTTTGACCATTCGTTGTTTTAACTAGCATCTGTTTAGTAACTGAAACACCTGCTTCAACTTGCAGTAGTTAAACCTCTTTTTGGAGTTTCCACTTTCGGTTATTAGTTATTTGAAGTGTGTGCTTTAATTTACAGTAATAAAGACTATTCATTATTTGTACGTTTGGTGTTTTAACATGCAATTGCTAAATAACTGAAACACTTGCTACAACTTGCAGCAAAGAAATTTCTTTAAAGATTCTACTTTCAGTTATTAAACAAATGAAGCATATTCTTCAATTTGCAATATAGAAAACACGTTTTTGTTTGACCATTCGTTGTTTTAACTAGCATCTGTTTAGTAACTGAAACACCTGCTTCGACTTGCAGCAGTTAAACCTCTTTTTGGAGTTTCCACTTTCGGTTATTAGTAATTTGAAGTGTTTGCTTTAACTTACAGTAATAAAGACTATTCATTATTTGTACGTTTGGTGTTTTAACATGCAATTGCTAAATAACTGAAACACTTGCTACAACTTGCAGCAAAGAAATTTCTTTAAAGATTCTACTTTCAGTTATTAAACAAATGAAGCATATTCTTCAATTTGCAATATAGAAAACACGTTTTTGTTTGACCATTCGTTGTTTTAACAAGCAACTGTTTAGTAACTGAAACACCTGCTTCAACTTGCAGTAGTTAAACCTCTTTTTGGAGTTTCCACTTTCGGTTATTAGTAATTTGAAGTGTGTGATCTAACTTACAGTAATAAAGACTATTCATTACTTGTACGTTTGGTGTTTTAACATGCAATTGCTAAATAACTAAAACACTTGCTACAACTTGCAGCAAAGAAATTTCTTTAAAGATTCTACTGTCAGTTATTAAACAAATGAAGCATATTCTTCAATTTGCAATATAGAAAACACGTTTTTGTTTGACCATTCGTTGTTTTAACTAGCATCTGTTTAGTAACTGAAACACCTGCTTCGACTTGCAGCAGTTAAACCTCTTTATGGAGTTTCCACTTTCGGTTATTAGTAATTTGAAGTGTTTGCTTTAACTTACAGTAATAAAGACTATTCATTATTTGTACGTTTGGTGTTTTAACATGCAATTGCTAAATAACTGAAACACTTGCTACTACTTGCAGCAAAGAAATCTCTCTTTAGAGATTCTACTTTCAGTTATTAAACAAATGAAGCATATTCTTCAATTTGCAATATAGAAAACACGTTTTTGTTTGACCATTCGTTGTTTTAACTAGCAACTGTTTAGTAACTGAAACACCTGCTTCAACTTGCAGTAGTTAAACCTCTGTTTGGAGTTTCTACTTTCGGTTATTAGTAATTTGAAGTGTGTGCTTTAACCTACAGAAATAAAGTCTATTCATTATTTGTACGTTTGGTGTTTTAACTTGCAATTGCTAAATAACTGAAACACTTGCTACAACTTGCAGCAAAGAAATTTCTTTAAAGATTCTACTTTCAGTTATTAAACAAATGAAGCATATTCTTCAATTTGCAATATAGAAAACACGTTTTTGTTTGACCATTCGTTGTTTTAACTAGCATCTGTTTAGTAACTGAAACACCTGCTTCAACTTGCAGTAGTTAAACCTCTTTTTGGAGTTTCCACTTTCGGTTATTAGTTATTTGAAGTGTGTGCTTTAATTTACAGTAATAAAGACTATTCATTATTTGTACGTTTGGTGTTTTAACATGCAATTGCTAAATAACTGAAACACTTGCTACAACTTGCAGCAAAGAAATTTCTTTAAAGATTCTACTTTCAGTTATTAAACAAATGAAGCATATTCTTCAATTTGCAATATAGAAAACACGTTTTTGTTTGACCATTCGTTGTTTTAACTAGCAACTGTTTAGTAACTGAAACACCTGCTTCGACTTGCAGCAGTTAAACTTATTTTTGGAGTTTCCACTTTCGGTTATTAGTAATTTGAAGTGTTTGCTTTAACTTACAGTAATAATGGCTATTCATTATTTGTACGTTTGGTGTTTTAACATTTCAATTGCTAAATAACTGAAACACTTGCTACAACTTGCAGCAAAGAAATTTCTTTAAAGATTCTACTTTCAGTTATTAAACAAATGAAGCATATTCTTCAATTTGCAATATAGAAAACACGTTTTTGTTTGACCATTCGTTGTTTTAACTAGCAACTGTTTAGTAACTGAAACACCTGCTTCAACTTGCAGTAGTTAAACCTCTTTTTGGAGTTTCTACTTTCGGTTATTAGTAATTTGAAGTGTGTGCTTTAACTTACAGTAATAAAGACTATTCATTATTTGTACGTTTGGTGTTTTAACTTGCAATTGCTAAATAACTGAAACACTTGCTACAACTTGCAGCAAAGAAATCTCTCTTTAGAGATTCTACTTTCAGTTATTAAACAAATGAAGCATATTCTTCAATTTGCAATATAGAAAACACGTTTTTGTTTGACCATTCGTTGTTTTAACTAGCAACTGTTTAGTAACTGAAACACCTGCTTCAACTTGCAGTAGTTAAACCTCTTTTTGGAGTTTCTACTTTCGGTTATTAGTTATTTGAAGTGTGTGCTTTAACTTACAGTAATAAAGACTATTCATTACTTGTACGTTTGGTGTTTTAACATGCAATTGCTAAATAACTGAAACACTTGCTACAACTTGCAGCAAAGAAATTTCTTTAAAGATTCTACTTTCAGTTATTAAACAAATGAAGCATATTCTTCAATTTGCAATATAGAAAACACGTTTTTGTTTGACCATTCGTTGTTTTAACTAGCAACTGTTTAGTAACTGAAACACCTGCTTCAACTTGCAGTAGTTAAACCTCTTTTTGGAGTTTCTACTTTCGGTTATTAGTTATTTGAAGTGTGTGCTTTAACTTACAGTAATAAAGACTATTCATTACTTGTACGTTTGGTGTTTTAACTTGCAATTGCTAAATAACTGAAACACTTGCTACTACTTGCAGCATAGAAATCTCTCTTTAGAGATTCTACTTTCAGTTATTAAACAAATGAAGCATATTCTTCAATTTGCAATATAGAAAACACGTTTTTGTTTGACCATTCGTTGTTTTAACTAGCAACTGTTTAGTAACTGAAACACCTGCTTTAACTTGCAGTAGTTAAACCTCTTTTTGGAGTTTCTACTTTCGGTTATTAGTTATTTGAAGTGTGTGCTTTAACTTACAGTAATAAAGACTATTCATTACTTGTACGTTTGGTGTTTTAACTTGCAATTGCTAAATAACTGAAACACTTGCTACTACTTGCAGCATAGAAATCTCTCTTTAGAGATTCTACTTTCAGTTATTAAACAAATGAAGCATATTCTTCAATTTGCAATATAGAAAACACGTTTTTGTTTGACCATTCGTTGTTTTAACTAGCAACTGTTTAGTAACTGAAACACCTGCTTCAACTTGCAGTAGTTAAACCTCTTTTTGGAGTTTCTACTTTCGGTTATTAGTTATTTGAAGTGTGTGCTTTAACTTACAGTAATAAAGGCTATTCATTGTTTGTACGTTTGGTGTTTTAACATGCAATTGCTAAATAACTGAAACACTTGCTACAACTTGCAGCAAAGAAATTTCTTTAAAGCTTCTACTTTCAGTTATTAAACAAATGAAGCATATTCTTCAATTTGCAATATAGAAAACACGTTTTTGTTTGACCATTCGTTGTTTTAACTAGCAACTGTTTAGTAACTGAAACACCTGCTTCAACTTGCAGTAGTTAAACCTCTTTTTGGAGTTTCTACTTTCGGTTATTAGTTATTTGAAGTGTGTGCTTTAACTTACAGTAATAAAGACTATTCATTACTTGTACGTTTGGTGTTTTAACTTGCAATTGCTAAATAACTGAAACACTTGCTACAACTTGCAGCAAAGAAATTTCTTTAAAGATTCTACTTTCAGTTATTAAACAAATGAAGCATATTCTTCAATTTGCAATATAGAAAACACGTTTTTGTTTGACCATTCGTTGTTTTAACTAGCAACTGTTTAGTAACTGAAACACCTGCTTTAACTTGCAGTAGTTAAACCTCTTTTTGGAGTTTCTACTTTCGGTTATTAGTTATTTGAAGTGTGTGCTTTAACTTACAGTAATAAAGGCTATTCATTATTTGTACGTTTGGTGTTTTAACTTGCAATTGCTAAATAACTGAAACACTTGCTACTACTTGCAGCAAAGAAATCTCTCTTTAGAGATTCTACTTTCAGTTATTAAACAAATGAAGCATATTCTTCAATTTGCAATATAGAAAACACGTTTTTGTTTGACCATTCGTTGTTTTAACTAGCAACTGTTTAGTAACTGAAACACCTGCTTCAACTTGCAGTAGTTAAACCTCTTTTTGGAGTTTCTACTTTCGGTTATTAGTTATTTGAAGTGTGTGCTTTAACTTACAGTAATAAAGACTATTCATTACTTGTACGTTTGGTGTTTTAACTTGCAATTGCTAAATAACTGAAACACTTGCTACTACTTGCAGCATAGAAATCTCTCTTTAGAGATTCTACTTTCAGTTATTAAACATATGAAGCATATTCTTCATTTTGCAATAAAGAAAACACGTTTTTGTTTGACCATTCGTTGTTTTAATTAGCATCTGTTTAGTAACTGAAACACCTGCTTCGACTTGCAGTAGTTAAACCTCTTTTTGGAGTTTCCACTTTCGGTTATTAGTAATTTGAAGTGTTTGTTTTAACTTACAGTTATAAAGGCTATTCATTATTTGTACGTTTGGTGTTTTAACATGCAATTGCTAAATAACTGAAACACTTGCTACTACTTGCAGCAAAGAAATCTCTCTTTAGAGATTCTACTTTCAGTTATTAAACAAATGAAGTAAAGTTCTTATTGACTCATGCCTACAGGGCTTTAGAATGTATGTGCTTCGTCTTGCAGTAATGAAAACTTTTTATCGAGTGCATTTAGAGCATTTAAATTGTTGTGGATGAACTATTTTCTTATGAATTTAAATGTATGGTAGTTTCCTTGAGAGAATCAGAGAATAGAATGATTTTGCCCACGCACCGAATTGTAAATAATGTGTGGCTCTTACAATAACGACTTTTTCCTTTTGTTGTGGCTTTAAACCTCGCAGATATTTCTTTGGCTCTGTATATAAAACAAAACAAACTATTTGGCACAGACTGGATGTAACGTTTGAACGCATCAACTGGCAGAGACGATGGTGCCCGAGTGCTAATTTTGTACGTAAAGTACTCTGCCCATCTACATTTCTACTATATATTTATATTACTGTAATAGAGTATATTAACAGTAATCTTTGTAAAAATTGTCTTGGGGAATTCAAATAGTATTTAATTGTCCTCGTACCTTTTATTCTTTTTGAAAACAGACATTTTGTATATAATTGTAAAACATTTGGTAAATCCCTTGCTCCCCATAAGCAGTGTGGAAGCAATCGAACTGTCGATTATTTAGAGTTTATTTATCTGGCAATGCTTTGATTCCACGGTTGGGAATCAGGTCAAACTGCATGATGTTTTGTGGTCAAGTTCACATCGTTCTACATTCGTACATATGTACCTAAAGTACAGTATACTAACAACGAGATCAACGAACAAACATGTGCGTTTATTTTTGGAAATTTTCGAATTCCTACCACCGCTTTTTAGAGGACGAATACGAGCAGCAGTAATTTAAGTAAATTATTATAAAAAAAATGCATTTCTCAAAATTATCACTATCAACTATTTCGTATTCGTATATCGTAAAATCACAATCAATATATTTGCAATTGGTTTCTAAAGGGGACAGAAAAAAACAATAAAGTATGGTAGGCTTTAAAAACCGAAAAACATTAAAACAAAAGAAATAAAACGCATTTGTTTTGTTTTACGTCTTATTTTCGTTTGTTCTTTTTTATCGCAGCCTCAGCAGTTCGACCCAATCAGATAAAAAAATGTCGCCCATTCTTTTTAAATAATTAGTTTTTCACATGTTTTCTAATAGTAGGTCTTGAGACGATCTATATCATGCACCTAATGTTTTTTTTTTGAAGACTTTTTAACATGATGTCTACTAATTCACGATAACATTTCAACTTGTCCTCAATACCTGATTTTTTTGGCATGCAAAGTGCAAACTTATTGCGAACATTTGTTAAGCATGACCTATTTTTTACGTTGCAATGGTTTTTTTAATTGATATTAATGATCGTCACAAACGATGTCATACGAACCCTAACAATCAAATGTTTCAATATTCCAGTTTTGTAGATTGTGGATTTCTTTAAATGACAAGTACAGTCAATGTTTTTAGAAATGTTGGTATCTTAAGGTGTACCACAATCCCTTGCGGGTTTGCTTTAGGTTCGTGCGCATGCTCAACTATGTACTACCCGTCTTGATGACGTACTAAATTCATTTTTATCGATAGTAGGGCTGAATGGTGCTAACTATGTGCGTTCGCTTTTTTAATAAATGCTTTTTCGTTAAGAGACTGTTTAAATACTGCAACTAATATAAAGTAATTACCATCTGAGTAGGTAAGATGTAGAATGTATATTGTGTAGTAAAATTAGTCAAACTGAAGCAACAGTGTTACAGGAAAATTGAGAGTTTTATGAAAGTGGAACGTGAACGGATATAAATTCCGACAGAGTTTAAAAATCGCTTTAAAATAGATTGCAAAACACGTGAGATACCTAACAACAGGCTCTAAATACAGTGCAACTACCTATACCATATGTATAATAGATACTTAAGAAATCTACAAGAATGTTTCACATGAAAATGCAAAAGTTAAGAAATTACAGGCATTATTCTTATTATAAATACGTAATAAATTTGCCATTTATTAATTAGATTATTTAGAATTATTTATTCTTTTGCTCACAATTACAATACGAATTTTAACAACTAAATGTTCCAGTTTTGTAGATATATTTATTGTCATTGTGGATTTCTTTAAATGACAAGTAGTCAACGTTTTTAGAAATGTTGGTATCTACCACAATCCCTTGCGCGCTTGCTTTCGGTTCGTGCGCATGCTTAGCTATGTACTACCCGTCTTGATGACGTTCTAAATTCATTGGAGCTAACAATGTGCGTTCGTTTGGCAAACGCAATTTTAAAATTCTTTTTTTTAATTGTTTCAGACGACCTAGCTCCCCAAGATGCTGCTGTTTATTACGTTAGTGTTAATATGTGTTCGCGATTCAGTGGCCCAATATAAAAAGTTAATCGTGAAGTCGTGTTAAAAGAGGCAACGTTCGTTCCCGTTTGTTGTTGAGTTGAGTGTTATCACCGTTCGTTTACAACTTTGACGTTAATAAAAAGTGACCGAAAATTAAGTCCCTTTTTAAAATGATGTCGACCCAGTCCGAGCCATCGAGAAAAACTCACTCGAGCACGACGAATCATCGGAAACACAGGTCGCGATCTACGCCGAGATTCTCGGACTCTGATAAGCCCAAAAAGAAAAGAACTTTGACCGCCGCTACGTCTTTAGTGTCAATACCCAACACGATTAAGTTGTCCATGCTCAACAGCGGTCTTCTATCAACAGGTAGGTGCCTACCTAGGTACATAATTTTAAAAAAATTTTTCACCCTTAACTATTGTTACTTATTTCGTCTGAGTCGGGGATGAAAAGGGAACAACGACAAAAAAAATTGCTTTAACCCCCAAACCCAAAACTACTTTTGTTACAACGGCTGATAAACTCCCCTTTGGGGCCCCTTTTTTTGTTTGGGTTTTTTTTGATTGTGTGCCTTTTTTAATTTGTTAGAAAGGAAAGGGCGAAAGGATCGAAAAATAAAGGCCAAGGTTTTCATTAGCAGAGGAATTTCATCGGCTTTGTTTTCTGTTGCTAAAACAAAGCCGAAAGAAACAAAATTTTTTTACAACGTCCGAAAAAGTTTCCAAAAGGATAATACTTGCAATTAGTTTGATTAATTAATTATACAGAGTGACTGACACAAAGTCAAACGTTATTAGTGGCAAATTCCTTATTCCCTTACTTTAAATAAAACACTCTGTATTTTATTGCACCGTTGAATTTATCTACTTATTGAAAGGTAAGTTTTTTAAAATGATCCTGCCTTTAAAACCGTTTCGGAATAAACGATCATCTTCATTCATTTTTTTAAAACGTTTGTTCCAATAATCATAATTACATAATGGTCTTTAATCCCACGTAGTTATTTTTGGTCATATTCATACAAGGTGTTCAGAAAATGTTTTTAAAAGTAAAGAACTTCACAATGCAATAATTTTATTTTTTACATGAAACACCCTGTATCTTTTACATAATCGGATGCAAAATTAAATTCTGAATCGATCTACATAAGTAATGTTACAATACCTAAAGTTAATATTTTCATAGTTATTGGCATTTATATATTTTAAAAAAAAAATAATAATTTCGTTGCTGAAAAATGTGATTTGAGTATTTTATTTTATTCAACTACATATATCAATAATTGTTACAAACAAATTATTGAGAATAATTAAAAAGAAGAATTGGTGAGTAAATATATTCAACAATTATGCATCTGATTATGTAAAAAGATACAGGGTGTTCAGTTTAAAATAAAAAAGTTAATGCTGTGTAAACGTCGTGACTTTAAGAAACTTTTTCTGAACGTCCTCTATAAAAATCGACGAAAATAAATATGTGCCATCAAAGACTATTATGTTATTGATTTATTGTAAAAATTTGATTCATTTTCGTTTGTTGGTATTGAAGATTGGTACAAAGTCATCTTTCAGAACATATTTTTCAAAAATAAAATGATGATGGTTGTTTATTTCGAAACAGTTGGGTTTTCAGGTAAGGTCATGTTATAAAACTTAAGTTTAAATAAACAAAGAAATTCAATGGTGCAATAAAATATAGGGTGTTTCGTTTTAAATAAGGAAGTGCTACAAAATTGAAAATATTTTTTAAACGAATTTTCTTATCGTTAGTTTTCCATAAATTTCTAGTAAATGGCCCACTGACATGATAAGATTAATTTGATAAGAAAATGATTTTTTAGGGTATCTAAGCATCATCCTGTTTCTTCTTGTTGATCACCCTGTATTTAATTTAATTATAATTTACCTACCATTTAAAATTAAAATTAAAAAAAAATGGCAACATACATAATAAAATCTGTTATTTTTTTTCAATGTGTGTATTGTGTGGTTGTGGTACAAATTGCAACGAGCCGAGCAAAGTGAACGTATTAATTAACTTAGGTCAATAAATTGCATCAGCAAATATACGTATGTATACGTACTTACGTAGATAATTACTTGTGGGGGTTTCGAAAAACAACTCATTTAAAGAACGATTCGGTCGATCAATAAACAAGAGCATGAGGGATGTTCTGTCAAACCTTTATTTGCGATAATAATCATACATAAATATTCATGTGTGTATTTATCGATTTACCTACCAGTCCAACAACAAAACGGGATGATTCCTCGACCCTCTAGCGTTCCACCCTCAAAACTTTACACACATTTATTTTATTCAAATTAAAAACGTGCTTTTATAACATTTTCGACCCTTAAATAATTAGAACTACCTACGCAGTAATTAGTAGACAATAAATGCGTGCCCTGATTAATTCTGTTTCGCTCGCAGTGGTGATTTAATAACTCGAGCAAGTTTAATTGTAATTAATTGTACCTACGGCTCATACATAACGAATGTAGTGGATAATGAACAGGCTGAAATTATAATTACTTTTCCTTGTCTTGTTCTTCAATGTTTTTAGAAATGTTTGTATCTTAAGGTGTACCACAATCCCTTGCGCGCTTGCTTTCGGTTCATGCGCATGCTTTACTATGTACTACCCGTCTTGATGACGTACTAAATTCATTTTTTTCGATAGTCAGGATGAATAGAGCTAACTACGAGCCTTCGGTTTCTTAATAAATGTTTTTTTGCTCGATTATAGAACAACAAGTACGTGTTTGCCCCAGCTTATCCCTTTTCCCGAAGAACGCAATTTTACTTTTTTTAAAGCGGACTGTTTCAGTTAAAAAAAGTAAAACTTTTACAATTTAATTGTTTGTTTCAGTTTTAATATCTAATAGTAAGAATGTGTTTTCTCTATTTGTTCCAGAAAATGAAAATGGATCGATGTTAGCGTCAATAAACGAAAAAGCCATTCCAATAAAAGAATTTTCCAAGTTCGTGGAC
Source organism: Agrilus mali (assembly GCA_029378335.1). Classification (NCBI taxonomy): domain Eukaryota; kingdom Metazoa; phylum Arthropoda; class Insecta; order Coleoptera; family Buprestidae; genus Agrilus; species Agrilus mali. The sequence goes on along the minus strand of CM055655.1, from coordinate 1,126,839 downwards.
CAGCGGAAGAAATTTCCGGTCCTTTTCAAGCTAGAATTTCAGGTACGATTGCCAATCGACATGGTCGTAAACGTTTTCATAAAAACAAACATCTTTTTGGACTTTCTCTTCCTTTCAAACTGTTAATAAAAGTTTACAACCAAAAAAAACACGAGCATTTTATTTTCTACATATTTCAAAATTTTAAGGAGTCGATTTGGCGGCACTTTTCACTCCAGGCAGGGGCGTATCATGAGTTAGAATTTAGGGAAACTTAACATAAACTGGGCATAATCAGATATCGTCGATTAAAGACAGGTTAAATAATTATTATATTTTTAATGTTTTATTAATAAATAATAAAGTGTTAAAGTTCACTAAAAGAAATTTTCTTAGTTACCTACGACGCCTTCGTCAACTTTTCCTTTTAAATGAAAATGACAAATAACCGATTGTGTGTTTAGGATGAAATGGAAAAGTGTTTGTCTAATGTCTTAAACGTGAACGACAAGATGTAAAAGAAAATCGGAGAGAAGAAAATTTACGGCGACCTTGAAGGAACATTAAAGGGGAGGTTAAAAACACCTTTGACGGGGCAAATGCGCTCCTGGAAATCGATATTTCCTTTATGTTGAAAAATTGCAAGGCGTTCACGAACAAAAGTTGTTGTGATTATAATTGTCTGCAATTAGTTCAGTCAAGTGTTCAATTTTTACTTCAATTAATCCTTTACAGACAGGGTGTTTGGTTTTTGTGACGTAATATTTACAGGGAGGGTTACAGAAAGTGTGACACGGCGTGACAACCGGGGGGAGGGGGTCAAAAAGAATTAATTTTAGCATGACGTATAAGGTTTAGACAAAAAATATGCAGATTAAGGGGTGACAAATTACGTAGATTAAAGATACGAAAAAGTAGCGACGATTAGATCTATCTATATAGTTACCTTGAACCATTCCAGGAGAAAAAAGAAAGAAAAGAAATTAAGTACATACTTAGGGTGGAAATCATATGGTTCTACTTTATTTTTACAGTTAATTACATAAAGAGTGTTACAAGAAAATATAATCGAGAAAAGTTGTCGCTTTTCCCTAACATTTTCATTTCTAAGGTGAAATAGTAAAAGGCTACATTAATGTAAAATTTCCTTTTAATTAAATTTCCATCAGTAGGTAGCGGTTCTCCCCATAATCCCACCAAATATCAAAGAGACTCCACAGCTTTTCTACTTTATTGCATCATTTCCTATTCTAACGAAAGCAATTTTTTTTGTTCTTATAAGATTAGATTACTAGAAAAGTAAAATTTTTAAAATAATTTCAATATAACATAATTCAGAATAGTTGTCGCTTTTCCCTGAAATTCCCCTTTCTAATGTGAAACAGTAAAAGGCCACATTAATGTAAATAAGGAATTTTTGGAATTTTCCTTTTCGACAAAGAGGCATTTCCATCAGCAGCATTCCACGTTCGTAGGCAAACACTAAATATCAAAGAGACTCCACTCCACAGCTTTTCTTCTTTATTGTTCCATTTCCTATTCTCACAAAAGCAATTTATTATTTATTCTTTTACCTACGATCTCCAGGTCTACATGTAGGTACTACTGCGTATTTCGCATTTCGTCTCGTGGAAAATTACGAAAAAGCCCTGAAAAGGGGCCGGCAGATAATAAAGCTGTCAGCAAGCAATTTTAGATCACAATGGAATTAGGAGACAATGGCATTTCGAACAATCCGTGCAGGAAACACAACTACAATACAATGGTCTTAAAAAACCTCTTCGTCGAAAACTACTTTACTTTGTGATTAGATTATTCTGTAATAATTCTTGACACAGATTTCTTCTTAAAGGGCCAATTACGTATTGTACATATACATACAGGATTTTTCAAGTTGATGGGCTATTAGAAGTATATGAATTAGTAAAAGGAATTCAATTCTGAAACTTGGGCTCATTTGGTTATTGTTTATGCCGCTTCTTTTAAAAATATTTTCAAGTTCGATTTACATCCGGTTATACCGGAAGTCGATACCAACTTTGTTATTTTAAATGGAATGATATATTTTTTACGCTGAATTCGAATAAAACGTGTAATTCTAAGGTAAGTTTTATAACCAACTTGTACACCTATGACGATCGGTTTCTGAGTTAATTTAATTTATAGAAAAAAATATTGTGATCGCAACCCAAATTATAAAAAATCATAACTTCCACAAAATACGACTTAGAGTGTTGAAATATTTACTAGTAATAGCTGAATATTAGTGCTAACGCCTTGACAAAATTGAATTAAATAATTTATACAGGGCGTTCAAAATAAAATTCAAAAATTGGAAAACTTCAAACACGAATTACCTTGTTTTTTTCAAATTGCACCTACTATTTTTTATTTTTTCAATCGATTCCTTTTTTTATCCTCTTTCGGTCTATATGGATACTTCCTATTTTATTTGAAAATTTTGGAATAATTTTGAATTATTACATAAAATAGGAAGTATCCATATAGATCGAAAAAGGATAAAAAAAGGAATCGATTGAAAAAATAAAAAATAGTAGGTGCCATTTGAAAAAAACCAGGTAATTTGTGTTTGAAGTTTTTCAATTTTTGAATTTTATTTTGAACGCCCTGTATAAATTATTTAATTCAATTTTGTCAAGGCGTTAGCACTAATATTCAGCTATTACTAGTAAAAATTTCAACACTCTAAGTCGTATTTTGTGGAAGTTATGATTTTTTATAATTTGGGTTGCGATTACAATGTTTTTTTCTATAAATTAAATTAACTCAGAAACCGATCGTCACAGAGGTGTACAAGTTGGTTATCAAACTTACCTTAGAATTACACGTTTTATTCGAATTCAGCGTAAAAAATATACCATTCCATTTAAAATAACAAAGTTGGTATCGACTTCCGGTATAACCGGATGTAAATCGAACTTGAAAATATTTTTAAAAGAAGCGGCATAAACAATAACCAAATGAGCTCAAGTTTCAGAATTGAATTCCTTCTACTAATTCATATACTTCTAATAGCCCATCAACTTGAAAAACCCTGTATACATATACATAACATTCTATACTATAATAGGGGATGTTCGTAAACTGTGTCATCTCCCTAAGTTAGTATCAGAGGAAAGTTTTTTGGCGTTTACTGGGTCAGTAGTTTAATTTCCCTTTGTTTTCAACAGTTTTATTTATATGACGAAGTTTTTTACACTCAAATCCACTTTTTTTATTGTTTTTTTTTTATGGTATGCCTCCTGCCTAAGTTGTTTATGTTTTTTGTTGTTATTAGATATGCAGGATTGTAAGTAAGTAACACAATTCAACCTCACACACCCTGTGGTGCTTTAGCTTAATTAAGTGTCCGGTGTCCTCTGAAGCACTCCTGGCAAGACCCACGAGTTGGTCACCCATCCAACTACTAACCGGAGAGAACGTTGCTTAACTTCGAATACCGATTGATCGGCGTCGAAGCCACTACACCATTCAATACTTTAGTTAGAGTCTACTCTTATCGTCAATATATTTTTTTTTTGGTAAAATATTTTTCAATTATCTTGACTTCTAACATGAACTGCACACACTATCGCTTTTAATAATTAATAGATACATATAACAAACACGATTACGACCCCGGTGCCCGCAATTAATTAGCAGAACACGCAACAGTTGACCAGAACAACATAACAGTAATCGAATTATTGAAACATCGGAATTGATTAAGGAGACGAAGTGACTTTGGGGGATTCTAATTACAAATATACAGTCATATTGTATCGTAATAAGACATGTCACAAACATAAACAATTGTGGCGTGGCCTGACCATTTCATTATACCAAATAAGGGTTAACATTTGAAATTGTGACCTACCCTCAGACTAATGGACTGTGTATGTACATACATGTTCGGGAAGTTTAGAGTCGCAATAAATTAACTAGGTACATAGGGTCAGGTGGAAAACTGTTTAGTTAGTAACATTACTTATCTATTTTTATTTCAATTTCAGGTTGCCATAAAAGTGGAACAGCACTCTTGCAGGCATGCGTCCAAAAAGGCAAATCTAAAGAAGAATCAAAACCAAAGATGCATTCCTTGTAAGTATTGATTTTACGTCTTTCAGATGCACTACTTTTGCATTAGATTTATTGGGCGAAAGAACTAATCCCATTCGCAAGTTGGGGGTTGGATTCAAAACTTCTTAGCCAACAATTCTGATAAATAATTTCTAAATTTTATAATGATGTGGAATTGAGTTTTGTTACTGTAATATATTTAAATTTAAAAATAACCACATCATCTGAAAATTAAACCGACTTTTAACTTAAAAGAAACAATTTATAAATAGATTGATCCAATCTTTTCTTTGGCTTATTTTAGCCGGACATCAAAAGACTCTGTTTTGAAAATAAAGATTTATTGCTGAAACCGAAAAGTAAATTAAGGCCTGCATTACGCAAATTCTGTGGCAATATTTGAATAAAAATATTTCAATGGGGTGGATAATTTAATAAAAAAATTTATATGTACCTACCTAACATTACATTTTTTCCTTTTTTATTTTCAGATGACTACAATCGGGTAGTTTTAGAGAAAATTAGAGACGAGAATGATTCCGATTACATAAACGCTTCGTACGTTGACGTAAGTGTAAAATTTACGTACACAACTATCGGCAATATTCGTACACGTGTGAGTGTCCATTGCGCATTTTTGGCAACAGTTCAAGAATTTCATTTTACTTTACTTACTTATTTACTTACTTAACTAACTAAACAAACACCGGACCAACCAGTCATCGTAACGGGGAGGATTTGTGTGCCTAATTTACTTTCGTTTTTGTTTCATTTATGTTTTCTTTTATATTAATTGCAGTCTCTTATCACCTTCTTATCCGTTTTCAAAATTACAACAAATGTCTACATACAAAACTCGAGTGTTTAAGCATTTATTAGTACATAGGGTTGAAATTAATTTAGTACGTTGTCAAAACGGGTAGTACCTACATAGTTCAGCATGCGCACGAATCTAAATCAAGCGCGCAACGGATTCTGGTACCCATTGAGGTATAAACAGTTCTAAAAACATGTATCTCATCATCGAATACTTTCAATTAATTGTAACTTCTATTTATTTAACGGGCATTCCCTTATTTTAATTCAAATCTATAACAAAGTGTTCCCAGAACTTGTATATTTTAAGTAAAATAAAAATATCCTGTGTAAGAATCTTAATCTCTTTAAAATAAATTCAGAATTACAATAAATGTTTACAATACTCGAGTAGGCAGGCCTGGTATATGCTTAGTACCTTCGCATATTGCTATCTCCATTCCGCCCCAAGAACTACCGAGAAAAAAGAATTTAGTACGTCATCAAGACGGGTAGAACATAGTAAAGCATGCGCACGAACTTAAGGCGAGCGCGCAAGGGATTATGGTACCATTTGACGTATAAACAGTTCTAAAAACATGTATCTTACTTGTATATAACATCGAATACTTTCAATTAATTGTAACTTCTATTTTTTTAACGGGCATTCCCTTATTTTAATTCAAATCTATAACAAAGTGTTCCCAGAACTTGTATATTTTAAGTAAAATAAAAATATCCTGTGTAAGGATCTTAATCTCTTTAAAATAAATTCAGAATTACAATAAATGTTTACAATACTCGAGTAGGCAGGCTTGGTATATGCTTAGTACCTTCGCATATTGTTATCTCCATTCCGCCCCAAGAACTACCGAGAAAAAAGAATTTAGTACGTCATCAAGACGGGTAGAACATAGTAAAGCATGCGCACGAACTTAAGGCGAGCGCGCAAGGGATTATGGTACCATTTGACGTATAAACAGTTCTAAAAACATGTATCTTACTTGTATATAACATCGAATACTTTCAATTAATTGTAACTTCTATTTTTTTAACGGGCATTCCCTTATTTTAATTCAAATCTATAACAAAGTGTTCCCAGAACTTGTATATTTTAAGTAAAATAAAAATATCCTGTGTAAGGATCTTAATCTCTTTAAAATAAATTCAGAATTACAATAAATGTTTACAATACTCGAGTAGGCAGGCTTGGTATATGCTTAGTACCTTCGCATATTGTTATCTCCATTCCGCCCCAAGAACTACCGAGAAAAAAGAATTTAGTACGTCATCAAGACGGGTAGAACATAGTAAAGCATGCGCACGAACTTAAGGCGAGCGCGCAAGGGATTATGGTACCATTTGACGTATAAACAGTTCTAAAAACATGTATCTTACTTGTATATAACATCGAATACTTTCAATTAATTGTAACTTCTATTTTTTTAACGGGCATTCCCTTATTTTAATTCAAATCTATAACAAAGTGTTCCCAGAACTTGTATATTTTAAGTAAAATAAAAATATCCTGTGTAAGGATCTTAATCTCTTTAAAATAAATTCAGAATTACAATAAATGTTTACAATACTCGAGTAGGCAGGCTTGGTATATGCTTAGTACCTTCGCATATTGTTATCTCCATTCCGCCCCAAGAACTACCGAGAAAAAAGAATTTAGTACGTCATCAAGACGGGTAGAACATAGTAAAGCATGCGCACGAACTTAAGGCGAGCGCGCAAGGGATTATGGTACCATTTGACGTATAAACAGTTCTAAAAACATGTATCTTACTTGTATATAACATCGAATACTTTCAATTAATTGTAACTTCTATTTTTTTAACGGGCATTCCCTTATTTTAATTCAAATCTATAACAAAGTGTTCCCAGAACTTGTATATTTTAAGTAAAATAAAAATATCCTGTGTAAGGATCTTAATCTCTTTAAAATAAATTCAGAATTACAATAAATGTTTACAATACTCGAGTAGGCAGGCCTGGTATATGCTTAGTACCTTCGCATATTGTTATCTCCATTCCGCCCCAAGAACTACCGAGAAAAAAGAATTTAGTACGTCATCAAGACGGGTAGAACATAGTAAAGCATGCGCACGAACTTAAGGCGAGCGCGCAAGGGATTATGGTACCATTTGACGTATAAACAGTTCTAAAAACATGTATCTTACTTGTATATAACATCGAATACTTTCAATTAATTGTAACTTCTATTTTTTTAACGGGCATTCCCTTATTTTAATTCAAATCTATAACAAAGTGTTCCCAGAACTTGTATATTTTAAGTAAAATAAAAATATCCTGTGTAAGGATCTTAATCTCTTTAAAATAAATTCAGAATTACAATAAATGTTTACAATACTCGAGTAGGCAGGCTTGGTATATGCTTAGTACCTTCGCATATTGTTATCTCCATTCCTCCCCAAGAACTACCGAGAAAAAAGAATTTAGTACGTCATCAAGACGGGTAGAACATAGTAAAGCATGCCCACGGACTTAAAGCGAGCGCGCAAGGGATTATGGTACCATTTGACGTATAAACAGTTCTAAAAACATGTATCTTACTTGTATATAACATCGAATACTTTCAATTAATTGTAACTTCTATTTTTTTAACGGGCATTCCCTTATTTTAATTCAAATCTATAACAAAGTGTTCCCAGAACTTGTATATTTTAAGTAAAATAAAAATATCCTGTGTAAGGATCTTAATCTCTTTAAAATAAATTCAGAATTACAATAAATGTTTACAATACTCGAGTAGGCAGGCCTGGTATATGCTTAGTACCTTCGCATATTGTTATCTCCATTCCGCCCCAAGAACTACCGAGAAAAAAGAATTTAGTACGTCATCAAGACGGGTAGAACATAGTAAAGCATGCGCACGAACTTAAGGCGAGCGCGCAAGGGATTATGGTACCATTTGACGTATAAACAGTTCTAAAAACATGTATCTTACTTGTATATAACATCGAATACTTTCAATTAATTGTAACTTCTATTTTTTTAACGGGCATTCCCTTATTTTAATTCAAATCTATAACAAAGTGTTCCCAGAACTTGTATATTTTAAGTAAAATAAAAATATCCCGTGTAAGGATCTTAATGTCATTAAAATAAATTCAGAATTACAATAAATGTTTACAATACTCGAGTAGGCAGGCTTGGTATATGCTTAGTACCTTCGCATATTGTTATCTCCATTCCGCCCCAAGAACTACCGAGAAAAAAGAATTTAGTACGTCATCAAGACGGGTAGACATAGTAAAGCATGCGCACGAACTTAAGGCGAGCGCGCAAGGGATTATGGTACCATTTGACGTATAAACAGTTCTAAAAACATGTATCTTACTTGTATATACATCGAATACTTTCAATTAATTGTAACTTCTATTTTTTAACGGGCATTCCCTTATTTTAATTCAAATCTATAACAAAGTGTTCCCAGAACTTGTATATTTTAAGTAAAATAAAAATATCCTGTGTAAGAATCTTAATCTCTTTAAAATAAATTCAGAATTACAATAAATGTTTACAATACTCGAGTAGGCAGGCCTGGTATATGCTTAGTACCTTCGCATATTGTTATCTCCATTCCGCCCCAAGAACTACCGAGAAAAAAGAATTTAGTACGTCATCAAGACGGGTAGAACATAGTAAAGCATGCCACGGACTTAAAGCGAGCGCGCAAGGGATTATGGTACCATTTGACGTATAAACAGTTCTAAAAACATGTATCTTACTTGTATATAACATCGAATACTTTCAATTAATTGTAACTTCTATTTTTTTAACGGGCATTCCCTTATTTTAATTCAAATCTATAACAAAGTGTTCCCAGAACTTGTATATTTTAAGTAAAATAAAAATATCCGTGTAAGGATCTTAATGTCATTAAAATAAATTCAGAATTACAATAAATGTTTACAATACTCGAGTAGGAGGCCTGGTATATGCTTAGTACCTTCGCATATTGTTATCTCCATTCCGCCCCAAGAACTACCGAGAAAAAAGAATTTAGTACGTCATCAAGACGGGTAGAACATAGTAAAGCATGCGCACGAACTTAAGGCGAGCGCGCAAGGGATTATGGTACCATTTGACGTATAAACAGTTCTAAAAACATGTATCTTACTTGTATATAACATCGAATACTTTCAATTAATTGTAACTTCTATTTTTTTAACGGGCATTCCCTTATTTTAATTCAAATCTATAACAAAGTGTTCCCAGAACTTGTATATTTTAAGTAAAATAAAAATATCCCGTGTAAGGATCTTAATTCTTAAAATAAATTCAGAATTACAATAAATGTTTACAATACTCTAGGTAGGCTGGTATATGCCTTAGTCCTATATTGTTATCTCCATTCCGCCCCAAGAACTACCGAGAAAAAAGAATTTAGTACGTCATCAAGACGGGTAGAACATAGTAAGCATGCGCACGAACTTAAGGCGAGCGCGCAAGGGATTATGGTACCATTTGACGTATAAACAGTTCTAAAAACATGTATCTTACTTGTATATACATCGAATACTTTCAATTAATTGTAACTTCTATTTTTTAACGGGCATTCCCTTATTTTAATTCAAAATCTATAACAAAGTGTTCCCAGAACTTGTATATTTTAAGTAAAATAAAAATATCCTGTGTAAGGATCTTAACTTTTTAAAATAAATTCAGAATTAAATAAATGTTTACAATACTCGAGTAGGCAGGCCTGGTATATGCTTAGTACCTTCGCATATTGTTATCTCCATTCCGCCCCAAGAACTACCGAGAAAAAAGAATTTAGTACGTCATCAAGACGGGTAGAACATAGTAAAGCATGCGCACGAACTTAAGGCGAGCGCGCAAGGGATTATGGTACCATTTGACGTATAAACAGTTCTAAAAACATGTATCTTACTTGTATATATCATCGAATACTTTCAATTAATTGTAACTTCTATTTCTTTAACGGGCATTCCCTTATTTTAATTCAAATCTATAACAAAGTGTTCCCAGAACTTGTATATTTTAAGTAAAATAAAAATATCCTGTGTAAGAATCTTAATCTCTTTAAAATAAATTCAGAATTACAATAAATGTTTACAATACTCGAGTAGGCAGGCCTGGTATATGCTTAGTACCTTCGCATATTGTTATCTCCATTCCGCCCCAAGAACTACCGAGAAAAAAGAATTTAGTACGTCATCAAGACGGGTAGAACATAGTAAAGCATGCGCACGAACTTAAGGCGAGCGCGCAAGGGATTATGGTACCATTTGACGTATAAACAGTTCTAAAAACATGTATCTTACTTGTATATAACATCGAATACTTTCAATTAATTGTAACTTCTATTTTTTTAACGGGCATTCCCTTATTTTAATTCAAATCTATAACAAAGTGTTCCCAGAACTTGTATATTTTAAGTAAAATAAAAATATCCTGTGTAAGGATCTTAATCTCTTTAAAATAAATTCAGAATTACAATAAATGTTTACAATACTCGAGTAGGCAGGCCTGGTATATGCTTAGTACCTTCGCATATTGTTATCTCCATTCCGCCCCAAGAACTACCGAGAAAAAAGAATTTAGTACGTCATCAAGACGGGTAGAACATAGTAAAGCATGCGCACGAACTTAAGGCGAGCGCGCAAGGGATTATGGTACCATTTGACGTATAAACAGTTCTAAAAACATGTATCTTACTTGTATATACATCGAATACTTTCAATTAATTGTAACTTCTATTTTTTAACGGGCATTCCCTTATTTTAATTCAAATCTATAACAAAGTGTTCCCAGAACTTGTATATTTTAAGTAAAATAAAAATATCCTGTGTAAGGATCTTAATCTCTTTAAAATAAATTCAGAATTACAATAAATGTTTACAATACTCGAGTAGGCAGGCCTGGTATATGCTTAGTACCTTCGCATATTGTTATCTCCATTCCGCCCCAAGAACTACCGAGAAAAAAGAATTTAGTACGTCATCAAGACGGGTAGAACATAGTAAAGCATGCGCACGAACTTAAGGCGAGCGCGCAAGGGATTATGGTACCATTTGACGTATAAACAGTTCTAAAAACATGTATCTTACTTGTATATAACATCGAATACTTTCAATTAATTGTAACTTCTATTTTTTAACGGGCATTCCCTTATTTTAATTCAAATCTATAACAAAGTGTTCCCAGAACTTGTATATTTTAAGTAAAATAAAAATATCCTGTGTAAGGATCTTAATTCTTAAAATAAATTCAGAATTACAATAAATGTTTACAATACTCGAGTAGGCAGGCCTGGTATATGCTTAGTACCTTCGCATATTGTTATCTCCATTCCGCCCCAAGAACTACCGAGAAAAAAGAATTTAGTACGTCTCAAGACGGGTAGAACATAGTAAAGCATGCGCACGAACTTAAGGCGAGCGCGCAAGGGATTATGGTACCATTTGACGTATAAACAGTTCTAAAAACATGTATCTTACTTGTATATAACATCGAATACTTTCAATTAATTGTAACTTCTATTTTTTTAACGGGCATTCCCTTATTTTAATTCAAATCTATAACAAAGTGTTCCCAGAACTTGTATATTTTAAGTAAAATAAAAATATCCTGTGTAAGAATCTTAATCTCTTTAAAATAAATTCAGAATTACAATAAATGTTTACAATACTCGAGTAGGCAGGCCTGGTATATGCTTAGTACCTTCGCATATTGTTATCTCCATTCCGCCCCAAGAACTACCGAGAAAAAGAATTTAGTACGTCTCAAGACGGGTAGTACATAGTAAAGCATGCGCACGAACTTAAGGCGAGCGCCAAGGGATTATGGTACCATTTGACGTATAAACAGTTCTAAAAACATGTATCTTACTTGTATATACATCGAATACTTTCAATTAATTGTAACTTCTATTTCTTTAACGGGCATTCCCTTATTTTAATTCAAATCTATAACAAAGTGTTCCCAGAACTTGTATATTTTAAGTAAAATAAAAATATCCTGTGTAAGGATCTTAATGTCATTAAAATAAATTCAGAATTACAATAAATGTTTACAATACTCGAGTAGGTAGGCCTGGTATATGCTTAGTACCTTCGCATATTGTTATCTCCATTCCGCCCCAAGTACTATCGAGAAAAAGAATTAGTACGTTCAAGACGGATAGTAGACATAGTAAAGCATGCGCACGAACTTAAGGCGAGCGCGCAAGGGATTGTGGTACCATTTGACGTATAAACAGTTCTAAAAACATGTATCTTACTTGTATATAACATCGAATCTTTCAATTAATTGTAACCTCTATTTTTTTAACGGGCATTCCCTTATTTTCCCCCCCCCCCCCCCCCCCCCCCCCCCCCCCCCCCCCCCCCCCCCCCCCCCCCCCCCCCCCCCCCCCCCCCCCCCCCCCCCCCCCCCCCCCCCCCCCCCCCCCCCCCCCCCCCCCCCCCCCCAGAACTACGAGAAAAAAGAATTTAGTACGTCATCAAGACGGGTAGAACATAGTAAAGCATGCGCACGAACTTAAGGCGAGCGCGCAAGGATTATGGTACCATTTGACGTATAAACAGTTCTAAAAACATGTATCTTACTTGTATATAACATCGAATACTTTCAATTAATTGTAACTTCTATTTTTTTAACGGGCATTCCCTTATTTTAATTCAAATCTATAACAAAGTGTTCCCAGAACTTGTATATTTTAAGTAAAATAAAAATATCCTGTGTAAGGATCTTAATCTCTTTAAAATAAATTCAGAATTACAATAAATGTTTACAATACTCGAGTAGGCAGGCCTGGTATATGCTTAGTACCTTCGCATATTGTTATCTCCATTCCGCCCCAAGAACTACCGAGAAAAAAGAATTTAGTACGTCATCAAGACGGGTAGAACATAGTAAAGCATGCGCACGAACTTAAGGCGAGCGCGCAAGGGATTATGGTACCATTTGACGTATAAACAGTTCTAAAAACATGTATCTTACTTGTATATAACATCGAATACTTTCAATTAATTGTAACTTCTATTTTTTTAACGGGCATTCCCTTATTTTAATTCAAATCTATAACAAAGTGTTCCCAGAACTTGTATATTTTAAGTAAAATAAAAATATCCTGTGTAAGGATCTTAATTCTTTAAAATAAATTCAGAATTACAATAAATGTTTACAATACTCGAGTAGGCAGGCCTGGTATATGCTTAGTACCTTCGCATATTGTTATCTCCATTCCGCCCCAAGAACTACCGAGAAAAAAGAATTTAGTACGTCTCAAGACGGGTAGAACATAGTAAAGCATGCGCACGAACTTAAGGCGAGCGCCAAGGGATTATGGTACCATTTGACGTATAAACAGTTCTAAAAACATGTATCTTACTTGTATATAACATCGAATACTTTCAATTAATTGTAACTTCTATTTTTTTAACGGGCATTCCCTTATTTTAATTCAAATCTATACAAAGTGTTCCCAGAACTTGTATATTTTAAGTAAAATAAAAATATCCGTGTAAGGATCTTAATGTCATTAAAATAAATTCAGAATTACAATAAATGTTTACAATACTCGAGTAGGTAGGCCTGGTATATGCTTAGTACCTTCGCATATTGTTATCTCCATTCCGCCCCAAGACTACGAGAAAAAGAATTTAGTACGTTCAAGACGGGTAGACATAGTAAAGCATGCCACGAACTTAAGGCGAGCGCGCAAGGGATTTGGTACCATTTGACGTATAAACAGTTCTAAAAACATGTATCTTACTTGTATATAACATCGAATCTTTCAATTAATTGTAACTTCTATTTTTTAACGGGCATTCCCTTATTTTAATTCAAATCTAAACAAAGTGTTCCCAAACTTGTATATTTTAAGTAAAATAAAAATATCCTGTGTAAGGATCTTAATGTCATTAAAATAAATTCAGAATTACAATAAATGTTTACAATACCCCCCCCCCCCCCCCCCCCCCCCCCCCCCCCCAAAAAAAAAAAAAAAAAAAAAAAAAAAAAAAAAAAAAAAAAAAAAAAAAAAAAAAAAAAAAAAAAAAAAAAAAAAAAAAAAAAAAAAAAAAAAAAAAAAAAAAAAAAAAAAAAAAAAAAAAAAAAAAAAAAAAAAAAAAAAAAAAAAAAAAAAAAAAAAAAAAAAAAAAAAAAAAAGTTTACAATACTCGAGTAGGCAGGCCTGGTATATGCTTAGTACCTTCGCATATTGTTATCTCCATTCCGCCCCAAGAACTACCGAGAAAAAAGAATTTAGTACGTCATCAAGACGGGTAGAACATAGTAAAGCATGCGCACGAACTTAAGGCGAGCGCGCAAGGGATTATGGTACCATTTGACGTATAAACAGTTCTAAAAACATGTATCTTACTTGTATATAACATCGAATACTTTCAATTAATTGTAACTTCTATTTTTTTAACGGGCATTCCCTTATTTTAATTCAAATCTATAACAAAGTGTTCCCAGAACTTGTATATTTTAAGTAAAATAAAAATATCCTGTGTAAGGATCTTAATCTCTTTAAAATAAATTCAGAATTACAATAAATGTTTACAATACTCGAGTAGGCAGGCCTGGTATATGCTTAGTACCTTCGCATATTGTTATCTCCATTCCGCCCCAAGAACTACCGAGAAAAAAGAATTTAGTACGTCATCAAGACGGGTAGAACATAGTAAAGCATGCGCACGAACTTAAGGCGAGCGCGCAAGGGATTATGGTACCATTTGACGTATAAACAGTTCTAAAAACATGTATCTTACTTGTATATAACATCGAATACTTTCAATTAATTGTAACTTCTATTTTTTTAACGGGCATTCCCTTATTTTAATTCAAATCTATAACAAAGTGTTCCCAGAACTTGTATATTTTAAGTAAAATAAAAATATCCTGTGTAAGGATCTTAATCTCTTTAAAATAAATTCAGAATTACAATAAATGTTTACAATACTCGAGTAGGCAGGCCTGGTATATGCTTAGTACCTTCGCATATTGTTATCTCCATTCCGCCCCAAGAACTACCGAGAAAAAAGAATTTAGTACGCTGTCAAGACGGATAGTAGATGCATAGTAAAGCATGCGCACGAACTTAAGGCGAGCGCGCAAGGGATTGTGGTACCATTTGACGTATAAACAGTTCTAAAAACATGTATCTTACTTGTATATAACATCGAATCCTTTCAATTAATTGTAACCTCTATTTCTTTAACGGGCATTCCCTTATTTTAATTCAAATCTACAACAAAGTGTTCCCAAAACTTGTATATTTTAAGTAAAATAAAAATATCCTGTGTAAGGATCTTAATGTCATTAAAATAAATTCAGAATTACAATAAATGTTTACAATACTCGAGTAAGTAGGCCTGGTATATGCTTAGTACCTTCGCATATTGTAATCTGCATTCCGCCCCAAGTACTATCGAGAAAAATGAATTTAGTACGTCATCAAGACGGGTAGTACATAGTAAACCATGCGCACGAACTTGAAGCGAGCGCGCAAGGGATTGTGGTACCATTTGACGTATAAACAGTTCTAAAAACATTTACCTTACTTGTATATATCACCGAATACTTTCAATTAATTGTAACTTCTATTTTTTTAACGGGCATTCCCTTATTTTAATTCAAATCTATAACAAAGTGTTCCCAGAACTTGTATATTTTAAGTAAAATAAAAATATCCTGTGTAAGGATCTTAATGTCATTAAAATAAATTCAGAATTACAATAAATGTTTACAATACTCGAGTAGGTAGGCCTGGTATATGCTTAGTACCTTCGCATATTGTTATCTCCATTCCGCCTCAAGTACTACCAAGAAAAATTAATTTAGTACGTGATCAAGACGGGTAGTACATAGTAAAGCATGCGCACGAACTTGAAGTGCGCGCGCAAGGGATTGTAGTACCCTTTGTGATACACACAGTTCTAAAAACATTTACGTTACTTGTATAATAATAATTCGTACTTCGTACCTAATCTGATACTTTCAATTGTATTTTAAATTGTAACTCTGTCTAAAAATGCTTCTGGTCTTGGTCTTTGTGACGATCTTGGTCTTATAGTGAACATTGAGTTGCAATAATTAGCTTCGAACACTTTTTGTTCATCTGGTTACATAACTTCACGTTTACGAGATAATTTTACAATGTACTCGATATTATTACTGTACTGTCTGTATGTAACTTTATGGACGAAATTTACGTTCGACTTTGGCTATTAAAGTAGAAATCATTTTCCTCATAAAAAAATATTAGGCACACTTAAATATTATTCGCTAGATTATGGCTTTTATTTTCTATGATCAGGTATATAAGTAATATAACTGTCACCATGTAATTTATAATAGCCATTTAGGAAAATTTCGAAGCCACTTTCATAAATAAAAATTTGGTTTACCTACTTATTTGTTACTGGAACTTTAGCGTCATATTCTAAATTTAAAACGTGCCCATATTAATTTAGGGATTGCGTGAAACAGTCAAGGATGTCCATTACATTAAAAAGAAAACAGTGACTGCCCGATTTTCATGAGCGATTAAAGTTTAAAAATAGTGTTGACCATACACTTTCTAAATTTACTATCAAGTTATTGCGCTTTTCACTGTCAATATGCGGATTGATGTCAAGGGACAAGGTTGCCTGTATTTTTGTACCAATTTATAGTCAAAAACAGTCCAAGTTCCGGTTCATATACAGATGTTTGTTTCTGTTCAAGGGGAAACTTTAGGTGTGAGTCTGGCCGGATGCTAAAGGCCTAATGGGACATTAAAAAATATTATTTATGTTAGTTATCATATTTAGGGTTAAAATAATTGTTAAATAATTCAATTAAAATTATTTTGAACTCCTGGTATCGGTTTAATAATTTTGATTCAATTTTTTCCCAGAGTTTGCTTAAGCCAAATGCCTACATTGTTACCCAAGGGCCCACAGAAGAAACCGTCACAGATTTTTGGAGAATGGTTTGGTCAGAAAGGGCCAGTTGTATAGTGATGCTTACAAAAACTTTTGATTTTATAAAGGTAAGCCCTTTCCTCAAGTGCTTAAGGGCCTTTGAGTTTAATTACTTGAATTTAAAGACCAAAGCATTTTGGGGGTCCTTTAAATGGCCCCAGAAACTGCCAAAAAAATTATAAATGTCCTTTAGAAGTTTTTGGAGTAAAATAAATGTTTTACAGGTAATGTGTGTCCAATATTGGCCAGCCTCTAAACAAATAGAAGAAGTTTATGGCGATTTAACAGTTTCTATAGTCCAAGAGGAAGAACTGGCCAATTTCCACATAAGAACGTTCAGACTAAGAAGAAAGGAATTCGATGTAAGTAATCAATTAATTTCGAAACCTTGCCACTCGACTTCTTATTAAATTATAACAGTTCAAATCACTTGTAGCAAAAATCTGACATTTATTAATATTAGGGTGAATAAAAAAGATTCTGAAGGCATGTGATGAAGTTCTTTCGTGAAATCGATGCAGACAGTAACAACTTGAAGTGGCGCCGGCGGTTTATAAAACTGTTGGCAATTTATTTTTGAAATTTATAAACGAACCGTATAAACTTCAAGCCTAAAAGAAACTGCCCGAAAAGCACTCCAGAACGGGGCCGTAAACATTTATTCCCGTTTTCTTTTTTTCTAACGACGAGCATAAATCAAACGAGAAAGCTATAAGTGCGTAGTCCTGACTAGAATTTCTATAAAAAAGCTAATTATTTATTATAGCCCAAAAGAAATTATTTTCAACCCCCAGAAGACCTATGACAATTTAATTTTCTGTTTGTTTTCATTCTAGAACGTCGTGGAAGAAAGGCTCATATTGCAATTTCACTTCACAGAATGGCACAGTCACACTTGCCCTTTTATTAATGCCATACTCGAATTCCGAAGAAGAGTTAGGGCTGTTGTTGGCCATAGAATAAAATCAAATGAAGCAGGGCCAATACTTGTTCACTGCAAGTAAGTCTAAATACTACTAAAACATTTCACAGTTTATCGTTCGCTATGGCGAAACAGCTTTTGAGCAAACATTACACTTGCTCAACAGTTACTATAACAATGGCAGTGGAGGTGCTCGAAATGCTGCTGTCCCCACCTTCTGTGTTATTATAACGGTACAGCTGAGCAATTTTCAGCTTTTGCTCTTTTCTTTTTTTAATTTTAAGGGAACGTAATTGGTCGTAATTTTTAATTGATATAGAAATAAAATTGTAGTCCATTCTATTTTCCATTTAAAAGAAGTTATTTTAAAATTTCCTTAACAACAGCAACGTAAAAGTTCACTACATTGCAAGTGAGTCTCAAAATAAAATCACTAAGTACTAAAACATTTCACAATTTATCGTTAGATAAGGCGAAACAGCTTTCGAGCAAACATTAAACTTGCTCAAGAGTTACTAGATATTACATGGCAGTAGAGGTGCTCGAAATGCTGCTGTCCCCACCTTCTGTGTTATTTTAACGGTACAGCTGAGCAATTTTCAGCTTTTGCTCTTTTCTTTTTTTAATTTTAAGGGAACGTAATTGGTCGTAATTTTTAATTGATATAGAAATAAAATTGTAGTCCATTCTATTTTCCATTTAAAAGAAGTTATTTTAAAATTTCCTTAACAACAGCAACGTAAAAGTTCACTACATTGCAAGTGAGTCTCAAAATAAAATCACTAAGTACTAAAACATTTCACAATTTATCGTTAGATAAGGCGAAACCGCTTTCGAGCAAACATTAAACTTGCTCAAGAGTTACTAGATATTACATGGCAGTGGAGATGCTCGAAATGCTGCTGTCCCCACCTTCTGTGTTATTTTAACGGTACAGCTGAGCAATTATCAGCTTTTGCTCTTTTCTTTTTTTTAACTTTAAGGGAACGTAATTGGTCGTAATTTTTAATTGGTATAGAAATAAAATTGTAGTCCATTCTATTTTCCACTTAAAAGAAATTATTTTAAAATTTCCTTAACAACAGCAACGTAAAAGTTCACTACATTGCAAGTGAGTCTCAAAATAAAATCACTAAGTACTAAAACATTTCACAATTTATCGTTAGATAAGGCGAAACCGCTTTCGAGCAAACATTAAACTTGCTCAAGCGTTACTAGATATTACATGGCAGTGGAGGTGCTCGAAATGCTGCTCTCCCCACCTTCTGTGTTATTTTAACGGTACAGCTGAGCAATTATCAGCTTTTGCTCTTTTCTTTTTTTTAACTTTAAGGGAACGTCATTGGTCGTAATTTTTAATTGGTATAGAAATAAAATTGTAGTCCATTCTATTTTCCACTTAAAAGAAATTATTTTAAAATTTCCTTAACAACAGCAACGTAAAAGTTCACTACATTGCAAGTGAGTCTCAAAATAAAATCACTAAGTACTAAAACATTTCACAATTTATCGTTAGATAAGGCGAAACCGCTTTCGAGCAAACATTAAACTTGCTCAAGCGTTACTAGATATTACATGGCAGTGGAGGTGCTCGAAATGCTGCTCTCCCCACCTTCTGTGTTATTTTAACGGTACAGCTGAGCAATTATCAGCTTTTGCTCTTTTCTTTTTTTTAACTTTAAGGGAACGTCATTGGTCGTAATTTTTAATTGGTATAGAAATAAAATTGTAGTCCATTCTATTTTCCACTTAAAAGAAATTATTTTAAAATTTCCTTAACAACAGCAACGTAAAAGTTCACTACATTGCAAGTGAGTCTCAAAATAAAATCACTAAGTACTAAAACATTTCACAATTTATCGTTAGATAAGGCGAAACAGCTTTCGAGCAAACATTAAACTTGCTCAACAGTTACTAAATATTACATGGCAGTAGAGGTGCTCGAAATGCTGCTGTCCCCACCTTCTGTGTTATTTTAACGGTACAGCTGAGCAATTATCAGCTTTTGCTCTTTTCTTTTTTTTAACTTTAAGGGAACGTAAATTTGGGCGTAATTTTTAATTGGTATAGAAATAAAATTGTAGTCCATTCTATTTTCCACTTAAAAGAAATTATTTTAAAATTTCCTTAACAACAGCAACGTAAAAGTTCACTACATTGCAAGTGAGTCTCAAAATAAAATCACTAAGTACTAAAACATTTCACAATTTATCGTTAGATAAGGCGAAACAGCTTTCGAGCAAACATTAAACTTGCTCAAGAGTTACTAGATATTACATGGCAGTGGAGGTGCTCGAAATGCTGCTGTCCCCACCTTCTGTGTTATTTTAACGGTACAGCTGAGCAATTATCAGCTTTTGCTCTTTTCTTTTTTTTAACTTTAAGGGAACGTAATTGGTCGTAATTTTTAATTGGTATAGAAATAAAATTGTAGTCCATTCTATTTTCCACTTAAAAGAAATTATTTTAAAATTTCCTTAACAACAGCAACGTAAAAGTTCACTACATTGCAAGTGAGTCTCAAAATAAAATCACTAAGTACTAAAACATTTCACAATTTATCGTTAGATAAGGCGAAACAGCTTTCGAGCAAACATTAAACTTGCTCAAGCAGTTACTAGATATTACATGGCAGTGGAGGTGCTCGAAATGCTGCTGTCCCCACCTTCTGTGTTATTTTAACGGTACAGCTGAGCAATTATCAGCTTTTGCTCTTTTCTTTTTTTTAACTTTAAGGGAACGTCATTGGTCGTAATTTTTAATTGGTATAGAAATAAAATTGTAGTCCATTCTATTTTCCACTTAAAAGAAATTATTTAAATTTCCTTAACAACAGCAACGTAAAAGTTCACTACATTGCAAGTGAGTCTCAAAATAAATCACTAAGTACTAAAACATTTCACAATTTATCGTTAGATAAGGCGAAACGCTTTCGAGCAAACATTAAACTTGCTCAAGAGTTACTAGATATTACATGGCAGTGGAGATGCTCGAAATGCTGCTGTCCCCACCTTCTGTGTTATTTTAACGGTACAGCTGAGCAATTTTCAGCTTTTGCTCTTTTCTTTTTTTTAACTTTAAGGAACGTCATTGGTCGTAATTTTTAATTGGTATAGAAATAAAATTGTAGTCCATTCTATTTCCACTTAAAAGAAATTATTTTAAAATTTCCTTAACAACAGCAACGTAAAAGTTCACTACATTGCAAGTGAGTCTCAAAATAAAATCACTAAGTACTAAAACATTTCACAATTTATCGTTAGATAAGGCGAAACGCTTTCGAGCAAACATTAAACTTGCTCAAAGTTACTAGATATTACATGGCAGTGGAGTCTCGAAATGCTGCTGTCCCCACCTTCTGTGTTATTTTAACGGTACAGCTGAGCAATTATCAGCTTTTGCTCTTTTCTTTTTTTTAACTTTAAGGGAACGTTATTGGTCGTAATTTTTAATTGTATAGAAATAAAATTGTAGTCCATTCTATTTTCCACTTAAAAGAAATTATTTTAAAATTTCCTTAACAACAGCAACGTAAAAGTTCACTACATTGCAAGTGAGTCTCAAAATAAAATCACTAAGTACTAAAACATTTCACAATTTATCGTTAGATAAGGCGAAACGCTTTCGAGCAAACATTAAACTTGCTCAAGAGTTACTAATATTACATGGCAGTGAGGTGCTCGAAATGCTGCTGTCCCCACCTTCTGTGTTATTTTAACGGTACAGCTGAGCAATTTCAGCTTTTGCTCTTTTCTTTTTTTTAACTTTAAGGGAACGTAAATGGTCGTAATTTTTAATTGGTATAGAAATAAAATTGTAGTCCATTCTATTTTCCACTTAAAAGAAATTATTTTAAAATTTCCTTAACAACAGCAACGTAAAAGTTCACTACATTGCAAGTGAGTCTCAAAATAAAATCACTAAGTACTAAAACATTTCACAATTTATCGTTAGATAAGGCGAAACAGCTTTCGAGCAAACATTAAACTTGCTCAAAGTTACTAGATATTACATGGCAGTGGAGATGCTCGAAATGCTGCTGTCCCCACCTTCTGTGTTATTTTAACGGTACAGCTGAGCAATTATCAGCTTTTGCTCTTTTCTTTTTTTTAACTTTAAGGGAACGTTATTGGTCGTAATTTTTAATTGATATAGAAATAAAATTGTAGTCCATTCTATTTTCCACTTAAAAGAAATTATTTTAAAATTTCCTTAACAACAGCAACGTAAAAGTTCACTACATTGCAAGTGAGTCTCAAAATTAAATCACTAAGTACTAAAACATTTCACAATTTATCGTTAGATAAGGCGAAACAGCTTTCGAGCAAACATTAAACTTGCTCAAGAGTTACTAGATATTACATGGCAGTGGAGATGCTCGAAATGCTGCTGTCCCCACCTTCTGTGTTATTTTAACGGTACAGCTGAGCAATTTCAGCTTTTGCTCTTTTCTTTTTTTTAACTTTAAGGGAACGTATTGGTCGTAATTTTTAATTGGTATAGAAATAAAATTGTAGTCCATTCTATTTTCCACTTAAAAGAAATTATTTTAAAATTTCCTTAACAACAGCAACGTAAAAGTTCACTACATTGCAAGTGAGTCTCAAAATAAAATCACTAAGTACTAAAACATTTCACAATTTATCGTTAGATAAGGCGAAACAGCTTTTGAGCAAACATTACACTTGCTCAACAGTTACTAGATATTACATGGCAGTGGAGATGCTCGAAATGCTGCTGTCCCCACCTTCTGTGTTATTTTAACGGTACAGCTGAGCAATTATCAGCTTTTGCTCTTTTCTTTTTTTTAACTTTAAGGGAACGTAATTGGTCGTAATTTTTAATTGGTATAGAAATAAAATTGTAGTCCATTCTATTTTCCACTTAAAAGAAATTATTTTAAAATTTCCTTAACAACAGCAACGTAAAAGTTCACTACATTGCAAGTGAGTCTCAAAATTAAATCACTAAGTACTAAAACATTTCACAATTTATCGTTAGATAAGGCGAAACAGCTTTCGAGCAAACATTAAACTTGCTCAAGAGTTACTAGATATTACATGGCAGTGGAGATGCTCGAAATGCTGCTGTCCCCACCTTCTGTGTTATTTTAACGGTACAGCTGAGCAATTTTCAGCTTTTGCTCTTTTCTTTTTTTTAACTTTAAGGGAACGTCATTGGTCGTAATTTTTAATTGGTATAGAAATAAAATTGTAGTCCATTCTATTTTCCACTTAAAAGAAATTATTTTAAAATTTCCTTAACAACAGCAACGTAAAAGTTCACTACATTGCAAGTGAGTCTCAAAATAAAATCACTAAGTACTAAAACATTTCACAATTTATCGTTAGATAAGGCGAAACCGCTTTCGAGCAAACATTAAACTTGCTCAAGAGTTACTAGATATTACATGGCAGTGGAGATGCTCGAAATGCTGCTGTCCCCACCTTCTGTGTTATTTTAACGGTACAGCTGAGCAATTATCAGCTTTTGCTCTTTTCTTTTTTTTAACTTTAAGGGAACGTAAATGGTCGTAATTTTTAATTGGTATAGAAATAAAATTGTAGTCCATTCTATTTTCCACTTAAAAGAAATTATTTTAAAATTTCCTTAACAACAGCAACGTAAAAGTTCACTACATTGCAAGTGAGTCTCAAAATAAAATCACTAAGTACTAAAACATTTCACAATTTATCGTTAGATAAGGCGAAACCGCTTTCGAGCAAACATTAAACTTGCTCAAGAGTTACTAGATATTACATGGCAGTGGAGATGCTCGAAATGCTGCTGTCCCCACCTTCTGTGTTATTTTAACGGTACAGCTGAGCAATTATCAGCTTTTGCTCTTTTCTTTTTTTTAACTTTAAGGGAACGTAAATGGTCGTAATTTTTAATTGGTATAGAAATAAAATTGTAGTCCATTCTATTTTCCACTTAAAAGAAATTATTTTAAAATTTCCTTAACAACAGCAACGTAAAAGTTCACTACATTGCAAGTGAGTCTCAAAATAAAATCACTAAGTACTAAAACATTTCACAATTTATCGTTAGATAAGGCGAAACCGCTTTCGAGCAAACATTAAACTTGCTCAACAGTTACTAGATATTACATGGCAGTGGAGATGCTCGAAATGCTGCTGTCCCCACCTATTGTGTTATTGTAACGGTACAGCTGAGCAATTGCCAGCTTTTGCTCTTTTCTTTTTGTAACTTCAAGAGAACGTAATTGGTCATAATTCTTATAACTAAATTTGTACTTCATTCAATTTACTGCTTAAAAGAAGTTATTTTAAAATTTCCTAGACAACAGCATCGTAAAAATTTTTGGATAAAGTCCAAGCCCTTACTACACTAACCACATATACATATTACATTTATTAAAATACATCAAAGGCGCTCAATAAATTATTTACTGCCTGCTTTGTTGTGCAGAGGACAGCACACCTGTTGACACATAAAAATATGTTTATTGTTTTTTCTTTTATTGTTACGTACTGAATGCGAAGATTTTTCGTCGTAAAAGCTGTTATTGATATTTATATTGATAAGTATGATGTCGCAATAAAATATCGGGATCAGGAAAAATCTTTTCCTTCCAAGGAAACACGTCCGAATGATTTATTCCGCGCTCAACTTTTTCAAGCGTTATTTTCTATTATATAATATCTGTAGGGTGACCTATAAATCAAATTTCGAACTTAATTCTACTTCCCATTTTGGGGTTTCATTTCAATCTATTTCGCATCATACATCCACATTTAAAGATAACCAGCAGAGTATCTATTTGTGGTAAACAAGCCAATAAATCATATTTCGACGTAGACGCACGCATAAAAAGGAAATTAGTTTATGTTGCATCTGATTTTTATAGTGACGGTGGGGGTCGATCGGGGGTTTACCTCGCCATCGACGCCAACCTCGAACTCGCCGAAGAGGAAGATGTTTTTGACGTGTTTGGATATTTGAAAAAATTGCGGCAAGCTCGGAAGGGGTTAGTGGAAAACGTAGTAAGTACCTACCAATAATAATTAATTTTTAAACTGCCAATTAAAATTTAATAAACCAAAAGAGAGGTCTCTTGAATATTAACACCCCAGTAGTCGCCTGGGTATTTTTAAATGCAAATGCTGCTTTAATAAAAAATAAAAATGCACTCACTGTTTGTTCTAGGACCAATACAAATTTATTTACGACACGTTAGAGGAACACGTGACCTGTGGGAATTCGTGGTTCCCTGTGAGCGAACTTTCTCAAAGACTGAAGCAAAAATCGGTAAAAGACCCGGTTACAAAGATGAACGAGTACCAGAGGGAATATTTGCTGATATGTAAACAGACCCCGAGATTCACCATAGGCGATTGTGCCGGAGGACATCGCGGGGACAACAGGAAGAAGAACAGGGATGTCCTTATTGTTCCGCGTGAGTAGAAAACTTTTTTAAAAACTGAACTGTATGCAAGCTACAGTATGTTATCAGAACGGGTAATACAATTATGCGTTAACCTAACATATTTGACAGGTGTTACGTATCATTCTAAAAACGTTGACTTGAATATTTGACTGAGGCGTATCTAACAAATAAATATAAATTAAAATTATTAATATAATGTTCTATAACAATAAGAAAATAAACTCTAAGAAGGTGTTGAGAAGGATTTGTTTCTTAATAATATCAAGTAAAAAGTTTTATAAGTACAATAAAAGTAAAATTAATTATTAACTCTTAGTCAAGTGAATATTTATTTCCTTAATTTAATTCAAATCAACAACAATAAAGTGTTCCCAGAGCACGTATATTTTAAGTAAAATAAAAATATTCTGTGTAAGGATCTTAATCTCATTAAAATAAATGCAGAATTACAATAAATGTTTACAATACTCGAGTAAGCAGGCCTGGTATATGCTTAGTACCTTCGCATATTGTTATCCCCATTCCGCCCCAAGTACTATCGAGAAAAATGAATTTAGTACGTTGTCAAGACGGGTAGTACAAAGTAAAGCATGCGCACGAACTTAAAGCGAGCGCGCAAGGGATTGTGGTACCATTTGACGTATAAACAGTTCTAAAAACATGTATCTTACTCGTATATATCATCGAATACTTTCAATTAATTGTAACTTCTATTTCTTTAACGGGCATTCCCTTATTTTAATTCAAATCCATAACAAAGCGTTCCCAGAACTTGTATATTTTAAGTAAAATAAAAATATCCAGTGTAAGGATCTTAATCTCATTAAAATAAATGCAGAATTACAATAAATGTTTACAATACTCGAGTAAGCAGGCCTGGTATATGCTTAGTACCTTGGCATATTGTTATCTCCAATCCGCCCTAAGTACTATCGAGAAAAATGAATTTAGTACGTCATCAAAACGGGTAGTACATAGTAAAGCATGCGCACGAACTTAAAGCGAGCGCGCAAGGGATTGTGGTACCATTTGACGTATAAACAGTTTTAACGGGCATTCCCTTATTTTAATTCAAATCTATAACAAAGTGTTCCCAGAACTTGTATATTTTAAGTAAAATAAAAATATTCTGTGTACGGATTTTAATCTCATTAAAATAAATTCAGAATTATAATAAATGTTTACAATACTCGAGTAGGTAGGCCTGGTATATGCTTAGTACCTTCGCATATTGTTATCTCCATTCCGCCCCAAGTACTATCGAGAAAAATGAATTTAGTACGCTGTCAAGACGGATAGTAGATACATAGTAAAGCATGCGCACGAACTTAAGGCGAGCGCGCAAGGGATTGTAGTTCCATTTGACGTATAAACAGTTCTAAAAACATGTATCTTACTCGTATATATCATCGAATACTTTCAATCAATTGTAACTTCTATTTCTTTAACGGGCATTCCTTTATTTTAATTCAAATATATAACAAAATGTTCCCAGAACTTGTATATTTTAAGTAAAATAGAAATATTCTGTGTAAGGATATTAATCTCATTAAAATAAATTCAGAATTACAATAAATGTTTACAATACTCGAGTAAGTAGGCCTGGTATATGCTTAGTACCTTCGCATATTGTTATCTCCATTCCGCCCCAAGTACTATCGAGAAAAATGAATTTAGTACGTTGTCAAGACGGGTAGTACAAAGTAAAGCATGCGCACGAACTTAAAGCGCGCGCGCAAGGGATTTTGGTACCCTTTGTGATACAAACAGTTCTAAAAACATTTGCCTTACTTGTATAATAATAATTCGTACTTCGTACCTAATCTGATACTTTCAATTGTGTTCTAAATTGTAACTCTGTTTAAAAATGCTTCTGGTCTTGGTCTCTGTGACGATATTGGTCTTATAGTGAATATTGAGTTGTAATAATTAGCTTCGAACAATTTTTGTTCATTTGGTTACATAACTTCACATTTACGAGATGTACTCCATATTATTAATGACCTTGCTACTGTACTGTACTGTCTGTAACTTTATGGACGAATTTTACGTTCGGCTTTGGCTATTAAAGTAGGTAGAGACAATTTTTCTAACTTCAGTGTTGTCTAAAACTGCTTCTCTCACTCTCAGAGCTTTTTAATAACGACCGAAAAATAACAAAAAAAGGGACTTAAAATGGAGTGGAAAACTTGAGAAATAATTGTGTTTACCGAACGAAACGAATGCTACGAAAAAGCATTTATTAAAAAAGCGAATGTAGTTGTAAATTAAATTTTTTTTCCGAAACGAAAATACTAAAAAGAAACCTTTAGGTATACTTATGTAACTTTTTTAAGGATTTATTCTCAACAAAAAACAACGTTGATTTTTATTTTTAAATTTTATGCCAGTGTTGAGTCAACATCATCTTTGCTAATTATTAAAAAAAATAATAATAGTAATCATAATAACTGGGGCAGCTCGAAATTCTTATTTTCAAGTATCTCATTATTTTTAATGAGAGAGTTGGCTGCTTTTTCTCTTACATCACAGAATGTAACAAGTACTAGGCTATAAATTTTTTTTACTGAATTCGTGTGTTCCAAAGACTTAACCTTGACAAGCCTTATTACACTCTTCTCAATTAATTAATTAATTAAAGGGCTAATGATAAGAAAAAAATTATATTTTTAATTAATTATAAATGAATTTTTTATAGGGCCATTAGAAACAAAACACATGACCCTTTTATATGCATATGAAAAAGTACCCAAAGCATCTACTACAACAAAAGTAAAATTTTCTCCCTTAATTAAATAATTTTCTTCTGTTTCAAGCCGATAACTTCCGTCCTTACTTAACGTCATTCCAAGGGAACAGTTTTACTGATTACATTAATGCAGTATTCGTAGATGTAAGTGCTTCCTATAATTTCATAAAATAACACCCCCAGACTCATTATTATTTTTTTATTAAAGGGATACACTAAGCCCAGAGAGTATATAGTGACCGAATGGCCTGTAAAAATGACTTTGGGTGAATTCTGGTCATTGGTATACGATTACGAATGTTCAGCCGTCGTTGTCTTATGTGTTCCACCCCACAACTCAGTAAGTTACATAATATTATAAATTACTATATTATACGACTTACTTAATATTTTTATTAAAGCAAACGTATCCTTCGTTTTGGCCTGAGGGCAGAACGTCTAAAAAGTACGGTCCTGTATTCACAATAGACCACATCTCTCACAATCACTACACGAATATTAAGACGTGGCTTTTCAGGATAAACAAAAAGGTAATTTTCTAAAATTCCCTACGTGTATAGGTTCAAGTAATGGAATATTAACGAGGTAATTTCACAGATCGTCTCTCTAACCGAATTGATGGCCGGGGTGAAAGCGCCCCCTCGAACCGTTCAATTATTCCAGTTGATCTGCTGGCCTATGGGTCACAAAGTACCCACTTCAACCAACTCTTTGGTGGAATTAATGAATATGGTAGAGAGGTGGCGGCAAAGAACCGACTACGGACCTGTCTGTGTCGTATCACAGTAAGTTACAATTTAATTAATAAAAAGCACATTCCATAAATATTTTATAAAGCTACATTACCAATAAAACGTATTTAAATCAATGAGAAAAACAAGATGTGCACTCCAGCAAGCACCGAGAGTCACTAACGCTGGAGCGCTTGTTTCTATTGTTATAAACCACGTCGAACCATCTGATTGGCTGCTGTTCGCTGCGCCGTTGCGACAGCCAATAGGGAATTACGTCAAGACACTCACGTGATTTATAAAACAAAAGAAAGGTCGTTTACCTCACTTATTGTTGACAGGCGCCACCCTGATACAACTCAAACATTTATTAACCGATTTTGATGCGATTTTCACCAAAATTTAAACCATTATAAATTTTAGGGATGGTAGGAGTAGATGTGGGGTTTATTGTGCCGCAAACGCTTGCATAGAACAAGTGGTCCAACACGGAGAGGTCGACATATTTCAAGCCGCTAGAACCGTGAGAAGGCACAGACCTCAGCTCATAGAAAATATTGTAAGTTTTAACTCCCAACATAACAAAAAAAATTTTCTGAGCTTATAATTTATTTTTAGACTGAATATAAATATTGTTACGATTTGGTCTTACACTACGTCCTCCATTATCTCAACAAAGATTTAAAAGAAAAAACTAACAAGGACGTGAAAGAAAAAGTGCCATCACAATCTTCGAACGCGAATGCTCAAAATAACGAGATGGCTCACACGAGCAGCCAGCAGCAATTGAATAGCGAAACTGTTCAACACCATTATCAAATGGATCAGACGAGCAATCAAATGAATCAATTGAATTTTAACGGTAACCATAACCATCATCAAGTCGATAATGGCTATCAAAAGGACCGGCAAAACGGCTTTCCTCAACAGAGTTATCATCACATTAACAGTTCTGATAACAGGGCCAAAAATTAAACGTTACTTTTTTTATTCCTCCTGTGTAATAATTATTATTGTATTTGAATGAAATTTAATTGTCTAATTATTAAAAATAAATTAACGTAGGTACCTATGGGCTTAAATTATATTTCTACCATAAATGAAAATATGTACTATTTATATAAAAAAATATTAAGATATGTGCTGTTGGATTTTTGTTGTTATTAGAAAGTAAGTATGCAAAAAAAGCTCCGTCTATTTTATTTTATAATTTTTTTAACAATTAAATTGCATTTTCTGATGTACGTAGATATAAAAAATAGCCAAAAGTAGAAAGAAACTGTGGTATTATCTAATTAGTTATGTACCTAAATACTTAAATGACTTTATATCATATTTTTAGAAAAATGTTAAAATATACACAATCTTGCTCTGTCTAAAAATATATGATTAATATAAAAAAGAGAATATCGAACTTTTCGATTGTTTGTAATTGTTAGCAACAATGTGATAACAAATTACTATGATTTTCAATTTTCTTTATCGATTAGAAAATGTTTTAATAACAAAAGAACAGCAATAGACCAAAAACAACTATAACATTAGTTAATAATTAATGTAGTCCAAAGTCAACCCTATTTATGAACCAATATATGTATACATACACATAGTACCTAAAAAATTATAAAACTGTAGCAAAAGTAGATATTTTTTTAAGTTTTTAACACGACCGTACCTAAAGCAATTGATAGTACCATTTTTTTTTAAGTCAACCACATTTACGGCGCTTGAAAAGAAAAGAAAAAATTATAAAATATTGGCTGTGAATCGAATGTTTAATAATGATTAAATTAAATGAATTATTTTTAGATTCTTTATATTTATTTTTTTTGTACCTAAATTCGAAATTGATATCGCAGTGGAAGTTCTTAAATCAAAATTATTTAGACAGGGACATATTCAAATAAAACAATTATAATAAAGTACCTGAAAACTCTAACGGTACCTTTTTTTTATCAATTGTGCCAACAACAACGATTAAATAATATAATTCATAACAATGCAAACATTTGAATTCGGTAAACAATTAATTCGTGTCTTTTGTTTTGAGATATTTAATAATGTGTATTAACAGGGTACTTATATTGTGAAGCTATACCTTATATAATAATCTTATTCGGCCATCCTGCATTAATTAAATGTCTATTTGATAAATATTTACGTAAAAGGATATTTAAATAATACTACATAATTATAATAATGTCCCAAATTAATGCTCCTTGTATCTGTATATACTATAAGTGTAATTATTATTGTTAGCCAATTAATAAATGTACGTTTAAACAGCAATTGTTTGTTTCTATAAACTCATTTTATCATTTGAAACTGATTGATTAATAAAGAGGTACTTTCCAGGGGTATTTTTGGGTACCAAGTCCGGACCTGACCATTCAAATATTGCGCATTTACTTAAATTTCGATAACAGAATAAAAACTTACCAAAACAGTCCGTCTCTGTTGCATTTGGATTTGGATAAACCTTGTATATAATTCCTGACATTGCCCAAGGACAAAGGACACCAAACATTCACTTGATTAATTAAGTATTTTAAAGTTAATTAACACAAAACTGAAAACATATTTCACATGCGGTACGATTTAAGAAACAGAACGTTTACCATGAAGAACATACGTAATTTTTAATAAACTTTTTCATTAATAATAAAACAACATAATACAAACACGAACGCGTCTCGCACTTTTTAAACAAAACTAAATCAAATAATAATGGTGCTCTACCCTACCATTACAGTCAGCTGTTCGTTGCCAATTATTGTTTCTAAAAATTACTAAATATTAATTACTAGTTATTTTTAAAAAAATAAAATTTTAATAAAATTTAAAAAATTTAATTGTAATAGAAAATACGTTTTAAAATTTCCCCATTAAAATGCCCGTTTATTTAACACCTTTTACCAAAAATAGTGAATTAGTTAATTTTTTAATGATGAGAAATAAATGAATCTACATTTAATTTTTAACACAATATATTATTAAGAAGTAATATTACATATTAATATATGCTTTTAATTTGGTTTTTGCTTGGATAAAGACAAAAATATCCTTTAAAACTTCTATTATCCTTAAAATAGTTATTTCATTTAAAAATATTTTAAAATGACTAATATCATAAAACATCTTCATCCAACATAATTTTTCCTAAAGTTCCATTTCTAAAACACTTAATCATATACCTGGCAGCATTATTTAAATCAGGTTTAACTACATATTCGTTATTTGTATCTCTTACTTTCATAAACATTTTGTTTTGAGTGGCAATTTGCAAAAGGACATTTAAAATATTGTCTGTGGCTTTCTCTAGATTAAAAATTTCAACATAACTTAATTTGGTTTGTTTATTTAACCAGTAAAGCAGATAATCAGCAATGAGAGGCTCTCCAACAAGATGGTCCTGGACTATTGCACATAAAGCCAATTTCAACCAAATTTCAGCATTGTCTACCTTAGGAATAGTGATACCAGGAGTGTCAAACAAGTAAAATAAAGGGTCATCACAAATTTTTATTTTTGTCTGAACACTTCTTGTGATACCAGGGACAGCTCCAACTGGGGCAGCATTTGATCTGTTTAGGTATACGTTTCTCAATTTATTTATTAAAGAAGACTTTCCCACATTTGGAACCCCAATTATCATAACATTAAAGTCTTTACTACCATCACGGTTGTACCTTTCAGTTGAATCTATAAGCTTCTGTATTAATGGAAGCAACTTTTTGATGTTTGGATCAGCTTGGTTTTTACAATTAGTAAATAATACATGTTCGTTCTCATCACTTAGCCTTTTGCTGATCAAGGGCACAAAGTGTTTTTCAATCATATCCACTTTATTCAACACTAAGACATGGGGTTTTATTCCGCTGACAGTGTATTTGAAGTTTGTATTTCTTCCTGTAATCGGGATCCTCGCATCGTGAACTTCTATAATACAGTCTACGATTTTAAGTTTTTGTTGCATTTGCTTCATGCCTTTGTCCATATGACCTGGATACCATCGTAAGAGATTTTTGTCAACTGCTCCAAAAGTGCTTCTAAAAGTTTCTGCACATTTTTGCGCCATTGCCACAATTCTTTCGTTAACATCCTTTAAATATGTAAATGATTTATTTTTATAATACTTTTCTGTTTAAAAATTACTTACAGTTTTGAATAAAAGACGATTGTAAACAATAACAAGATAACCTTTAACACTCAAGTCAGTTACATTAATCGTCATTACTTATCTATGGTTATTACTGTCTAGCTGTATTGTAGACACATCCATTCTGACGTTTATCTAACCTAACTTGTCTAACCTTTTCTTTTGAAATGTAAATTATTAGTATTAAACATGTAAATTACAGCATTTAAATGCAAATGACAAGGATATGAGATAACATTTTGGGATAATGAGGAAGAAGAACCACATTTACTTTCAATCTCTTGGTGGGGTTTTTAGAAAGCGGACTGTTGTGCTAGTACGATTACGAAAACCGTGTTAGTAGGACAGAGAGAGGGGCACTTGTACTACCTATTAAATATTTTCACTGTTACGTTTGTGTAAAGACCTTGCCCTTCACAATGCTCGCGAGATTATCATTTTATCCCACGTTAATGTATAATTTGGTAATGGAAAGAATTTCTTCCCGAAATTGGTACGACAGAATTGACGATTTTGTTATTTTGGGAGCCCTACCGTTTCCTTCTATGACTGAACACGTAAGATTAAAGTATTAGCCATAAAATTGCTCGTGATCATTAATAAGTATATTGTAGTTGGTAAAAAACGAAAATGTTAAAGCTGTAATATCAATGAATGAAGATTACGAACTGTGGTTTGCTAATGATAAGAATGTAAGTATAATAACATAAGATAATTATTTTAATAGTTTATCAAAAGTATTGTTAATATTTTAGAAATGGAAGGAAGTTGGTGTTCGATTTCTTCAGTTACCCACAATTGATATTTTTCGAACTCCTTGTCAGAATAAGCTCTATGAAGGTGTACAATTTATGAACGAATTTATTGCAAAAAATGGGGAAGTAGTTAATGGCAATAAACCGACAATTTATGTGCATTGTAAAGCTGGTAGAACAAGGAGTGCAACACTTGTTGGATGCTACCTTATGAGGGTATGTTGTGATGTTACATAATCACTTTATTTATTGTAAACTTTTCTAAATCTTAGAGATATTCTTGGCCCCCAGAAAAGGCCGTTCTTTTTATGATCGACAAAAGACCTCATATACTATTAGGTGGTAAACAATGGAAAGCACTCAAAACGTTTTATCAGGAAAATATTGCCTCACACACATCAGATTAACAAATAGATATATTTACTATAAATTGAAATATTTAACTAATCACCTGTCTTCCACTGTATTTGTTTTAACAGAATTACCTTAGTAAAATATTGTTATTGTTTTAAACTTATTTATGATATAAGGACTGTTGGGATAGTTTTAAGTACTTATAGAACCATCATATTGATGGATTAAATGTGTTTTTTTAAATTTCATTTGTTAATGAAAGTATTTAGATTTTATTACTGTAAACAAATATTTAATAAATAAAGAGTATAAATTTAAATTTTAAAGTTTTATTCACAAGAAAAACATAGGTAAAATACACTTAAGTTTAATACTCAAACATGCACAGTATTTATGCCTTCTTAGGGTTCCATGCTTTTTTTATTGTTTTTCCTATTCCAATATTGCTGAAGTTATAGTACAAAAGACCACCAAGAGTTGCTGCAGAAATAACATACAAAATTGCAAGACTTGCCTTTGGAATTACAGGTCCAAATATAACTGGTCGCACATAGTCAACTACAATGGCTTCAAAACCCCTTTAAAAAAAGAATTTTCTTTCTAAACACCCTCTTTTCATATTTTGCTTTAACTTTTTAATGAGTTGCAAATTGTAAGGGTACAACAAAATTAGATAAACAGCAAAATTTTGCAATTTTGACTTTTTAAGAGGAAGTGGACTAAGCATAACAATAAGTCTTAAATTTTCACTTATTTATTTTTGTTTGTTGAGAAAGTGACTTACCAGTGTATATGAGCCACCGTTAGAACTGCCATTAAGTTGTCTGTTACTGCATTTGGGGAAATAATTCCATAGGGAACTATTCCCAATAAGAGTAGTGAAATAGCCCTTTCAGCAGTCCACAAGGTCCTGTGATCACTATCTGTGGAGACATTACGTACAGCCTGCTTGCTTCTAACAATAGCTTGAGATAGCAATTGTTTAATGTTTTTGTTTTTTGGCAGTTGATTGAACGAAATGAACTGTTTCTGTGATACCAGTTTAGTAAGATTTAACTTATTTCCAAGTATAATGTTAGGACTTTTGAATGTGCAAAGCCCTAAAAAAAACATTTGTTATGTAACAAAAAATTTTATTGGTAAACTTAAATATTGTATTACCAATGCCTTTCGGAATATTTCGAGCCAATACACAAAACGACATTATTTACTTTTAATTACTCTTAACTAATAAAATGCTTATATTTTAGTAATTATGTTAATTATTGTAATTTATTATTAGTCGTATATTATCGACCTAACCTCACAATTGTAATTGTTTACGATTTAGTTTCAGCATTTGTCTGGTAGATGGTGCAATAGTAGGGAAATTTTGGTTTCTGTGTTTGCCTTTCGGTACAAGATGGCTCTCAATTGTCGAATCTGAAAAGTTTTTTAAATGTTTAAAATCAGTAGCGGAAGTAATAATTATATTATTAGTTTTTGCGCTTAAATTGTGAAATTAAAAGTGTAATTCGCGAGTGAATAGTGTTTTAACAACTTCATTTCACTGCTGTGGTTTAGGAGTGAGTTCATTTTATTTAATTTGTTAAGTTTGAGAAAAATTGCGATGTGTATGTAACTATAATGTGCGAATTAATATTAATTAGAAATATGCTCCTGTGGATTATTATTAATTATTTTTTGTTTTTAGAAATACGCCTTGAAATTGTCATAAGATAAAGAGATCCAATATTTTGGGCAATAGTCATAAATGTACAGATTAGTAAAATAGGTACATTCAGAATATACAATGATTATTACTGGGGGTGGTCAAAATATATCAAATTATTTTTAATGGTACAAAAACTTGTGTCCAATTTGCATTTAGAGCCTTAATTAAATATCTTCCAGTAAGTTTTACTTTTGTAGTAATAATCTCTGCATGTTTTTCATAGGGACAATTCAGGGGGTTCTAGGGGGTCGTGAGCATTTTCAAAATCATAATTAGCTCTCCCAATGAAAATTTTAATTAGTTACTGTTGTTTATGCAATGTGGGGATAGGTTACAAAGTATCTAAGCCTTCAGCCAAAACTGAAAGAATTTTTCGATATCTAGAGGGGTGAAAACTGTATTATTATTATTATTAATAGGAAAGAACTCTTTAATGCTTGGTCAGTAACTTTTGCATTTTCTCTTATTTGGTTGCAATCCTTTGTATCTCCACTGTCCGAAATGAAATTACAAAAGAAGCGTTTAGGGGATGATAAATGCGGTTGGGGATTTGACATGTCGTGGCTGTTGTCCGAAATTTGAGACGTTTAAAAAATCTAAGGTGCGAGAACGTGCACGGAAAATAAGTTATGTAAGTAAGTAAAGGAGGAAGGAAGGAAGGAAGAAAGAGGGTTAGGATTTTGGGGTTGCGAGGTGTGTGCGCGCGGGAATGTAAGACCACGCGCGTTTGTGACGCAGTGGCGCAACCCAGCTCGATATCGAACGGGGGTCGTGAGTGAAGACAGTCCGCGCCCGGCTATCGCTGCGGCAATGACCGACCTCAAATTGCAACAGCAACATCTTCAGCATCAAAAACACCACCTCCACCACCATCAAATCACGATACTTAACACGGCGAAATGACCAGTCGAAGTCGCCATCGTTATCCCGCGTTGGTGCTTCCAGTTGCACTCGTTGTGCTACCGTTTATATTCATCCAATTGGTCCAGTGTACCTCTGAAGACGAGTACCATCTGAATGTTTCCTTATCGAGTGACACCTTCAACGATTCCGGACACCATGTCCGTACCAAGGATCCGCTTTTTCCGAGCGATCTTTTCTCGATCGACCAGCTACGGAGGGGTGCCATTATCCTCCATATCCTGGGCATGGTGTACATGTTTGTTGCCCTCGCGATCGTGTGCGACGAATTTTTCGTACCGTCTCTCGATGTCATCATCGAAAAGTTCGGAATTCAAGACGACGTGGCAGGAGCAACGTTCATGGCAGCCGGAGGATCCGCTCCGGAACTGTTCACAAGCATCATCGGCGTGTTCGTGTCTTTTGACGATGTCGGAATTGGTACCATCGTAGGTTCTGCCGTTTTTAATATCTTGTTCGTCATTGGTATGTGCGCCCTGTTCTCGAAAACTGTTCTCACATTGACATGGTGGCCGTTGTTCAGAGACTGCTCGTTTTATTCGTTAAGCCTCCTCACGCTTATATTGTTCTTCAAAGACAACTACATCTACTGGTACGAAGCGCTCATCCTCTTCAGCTTCTACGCCATGTACGTGACCTTTATGAAATGGAACCATCCGATGGAACAATGTGTCAAGAAAGTGCTGTACAAGAACAAGGTGACTCGCGTTAGAAGTACTGACCAACTTATGCCCACAGTACGTAAAGATGTAGAAAAAGGAGGGCGAGGAATTTGCAAAAGAAACGCTAATCATTTTTGTACAATTTCTCGTTGTCTTTTTTTATGTTGAAAACCCACTCTTAGATGACGCACCAAATTTCCAATGCAATAAAAACATATTCGTACGAAACTTATCGGTTGGTATCTTGAAAACGTCACAATTTTAGGACTTTTGTAGATGCAGTTCCAAACAACCGAAAAACATTGTTATTCTTAGATAAAAAACGTTAGACAATCAATCAATCGTGTAGAATAGTTGCTCATTCTATCCAATTCTGAGGGGTCAATAATAAAGACCATGATTTTCCATAACAAACCCTTCATTATATCACTATTTCATCAACACACATAGATGATCATTTTAAGTAGCTTTTTGGTTATGGTTTCTTTAAAATGTGAACCACAAAGGGTAAAATAGATTTGCTAGATAAAGCGATGAATAACCCCCAAAATAAATTTTCAATATGCTCATACCTTTATTGGATCTGTGAGAATGCCTGTCATGGTGTACCACACTGCTCAAGATGAATCCCTTTCATCAAAACTTGACAGTACATGGCAAATTTAATTTTATTCCATTAGATCTCCATAAATAACTGTTTTAAGTAGTCTTTTGGTCTTGGTCTGTTTAAAACGTGAACCAAAAAGAGAAAAACAATCATAACAGTGTCATAGCTAAAGGCGTGAATTCACGGTCATATATGTATTTACGCCTCTCGAATAAATTTTTAATATGTCAATGTCCTCATGGGATCTCAGTTTATGCCTTCTTAAAATATTTGACTCTAGAAACTACCCCTGAGGCTACGATACTGCTTAATATGGCTCTCCTACTACGTTATATGACGATGGTAAGAGCAAAATTAAAGAAATAGGATTCCAAACGAAAACAACATTGTAATAACCCTTTTAGACTTATATAAAAATTTAGTTTAAGAAGTATTTTAGTCTTGGTTTGTTAAAAATGTCGATTCATAAAGAGAAAAATAGTTTTTGACAGTGTTGTAGCTAAAGCCATGAACATTTAGGGCAACATTTGAATTTTAACTCCCCAAAATTAATTATTAATGCACCCATTTCTTTATGAGATCTGTGAGAATGTCTCCTTAAAATTTGCGCCCCTAGAAGTAGCCCCTGAGGCTACGACACTGCTCAAGATGACTCCCCTATACGTCATAAGACGATGGTACGAGCAAAATTAAAGAAATGAGATTCCAAACGAAAACAATATTGTAATAATCCTTTTAGACTTATATAAAAATTTAGTTTAAGAAGTATTTTAGTCTTGGTCTGTTAAAAATGTCGATTCATAAAGAGAAAAATAGTTTTTGACAGTTTTGTAGCTAAAGCCATGAACATTTAGGGCACCATTTGAATTTGAACTCCCCAAAATAAATTATTAATGCGCCCATTTCTTTATGAGATCTGTGAGAACGTCTCCTTAAAATTTGAGCCCCTAGAAGTAGCCCCTGAGGCTACGACACTGCTCAAGATTACTCTCCTGTACGTCATAAGACGATGGTACGAGCAAAATTAAAGAAATAGGATTCTAAACGAAAACACTATTGTTATAATGCTTTTAGACTTACATAAAAATCTAATTTAAGAAGTATTTTAGTCTTGGTCTGTTAAAAATGTCGATCCATAAAGGGAAAAATAGTTTTTTGACAGTGTTGTAGCTAAAGCCATAAACATTTAGGGCACCATTTGAATTTGAACTCCCCAAAATTAATTATTAATGCACCCATTTCTTTATGAGATCTGTGAGAATGTCTCCTTAAAATTTGCGCCCCTAGAAGTAGCCCCTGAGGCTACGACACTGCTCAAGATGACTCCCCTATACGTCATAAGACGATGGTACGAGCAAAATTAAAGAAATGAGATTCCAAACGAAAACAATATTGTAATAATCCTTTCAGACTTATATAAAAATTTAGTTTAAGAAGTATTTTAGTCTTGGTCTGTTAAAAATGTCGATTCATAAAGAGAAAAATAGTTTTTGACAGTTTTGTAGCTAAAGCCATGAACATTTAGGGCACCATTTGAATTTGAACTCCCCAAAATAAATTATTAATGCGCCCATTTCTTTATGAGATCTGTGAGAATGTCTCCTTAAAATTTGCGCCCCTAGAAGTAGCCCCTGAGGCTACGACACTGCTCAAGATTACTCTCCTGTACGTCATAAGACGATGGTACGAGCAAAATTAAAGAAATAGGATTCTAAACGAAAACACTATTGTTATAATGCTTTTAGACTTACATAAAAATCTAATTTAAGAAGTATTTTAGTCTTGGTCTGTTAAAAATGTCGATCCATAAAGGGAAAAATAGTTTTTTGACAGTGTTGTAGCTAAAGCCATAAACATTTAGGGCACCATTTGAATTTGAACTCCCCAAAATAAATTATTAATGCACCCATTTCTTTATGAGATCTGTGAGAATGTCTCCTTAAAATTTGCGCCCCTAGAAGTAGCCCCTGAGGCTACGACACTGCTCAAGATGACTCCCCTATACGTCATAAGACGATGGTACGAGCAAAATTAAAGAAATGAGATTCCAAACGAAAACAATATTGTAATAATCCTTTTAGACTTATATGAAAAACTAGTTTAAGAAGTATTTTAGTCTTGGTCTGTTCAAAATGTCGATTCATAAAGAGAAAAATAGTTTTTGACAGTGTTGTAGCTAAAGCCATGAACATTTAGGGCACCATTTGAATTTGAACTCCCCAAAATAAATTATTAATGCGCCCATTTCTTTATGAGATCTGTGAGAACGTCTCCTTAAAATTTGAGCCCCTAGAAGTAGCCCCTGAGGCTACGACACTGCTCAAGATGACTCCCCTGTACGTCATAAGACGATGGTACGAGCAAAATTAAAGAAATGAGATTTCAAACGAAAACAATATTGTAATAATCCTTTCAGACTTATATAAAAATTTAGTTTAAGAAGTATTTTAGTCTTGGTCTGTTAAAAATGTCGATTCATAAAGAGAAAAATAGTTTTTGACAGT
Source organism: Agrilus mali (assembly GCA_029378335.1). Classification (NCBI taxonomy): domain Eukaryota; kingdom Metazoa; phylum Arthropoda; class Insecta; order Coleoptera; family Buprestidae; genus Agrilus; species Agrilus mali. Next base: position 1,086,524 of record CM055655.1, on the reverse strand, counting down.
GTTGTAGCTAAAGCCATGAACATTTAGGGCAACATTTGAATTTGAACTCCCCAAAATAAATTATTAATTCGCCCACTTCTTTATGGGATCTGTGAGAATGTCTCCTTAAAATTTGCGCCCCTAGAAGTAACCCCTGAGGCTACGACACTGCTCAAGATGACTCTCCTGTACGTCATAAGACGATGGTACCAACAAAATTAAAAAAATAGAATCCCAATAATTGTAACAATGTATAAAGATTAAATTTAAAAGAATTGTTATACAGATCACAAAGTTAATTTTTAATTTTATGAGAGGGCCTTTGATGTCGATTTTTTGTAGGTAAATAAATTAAACTTGCCCATACGTATTTTGAACCATAAAAATATTAATTGCAGCATAACGTAACGGCTTTTAAAGCAACGGAAGTCATTAGTAGCGATTTTTTCCACGCTATTTATAATTCACGAACTTTACAATCAGTGAAAGAAATTTTTAATTTCCGATAGACTTATGGCCCATTAACCATAATGCATTAAATTTTGTATAATAAGTACATATGCAGGGTGTAATAAATGTTACCCTTTTAGACCCCCCGTCTCTTTCTGAAAATTTAAATATAGTAGGTACTACAAGTAAAAAAAATTTATTCGTATTGTATAGATATTAGTATTATATACCACAAATTAATATAGATATGTATAGTTGGGGGTGGGGTGGTGGTTAATGTTTGCCTTCAAAGAAGTAGTTGTGAGTGAGCAATTTTCCCGATGATTTTGAATTCGTATTATTTTAACGTTTCGTTTTAGTGGCTCATAAAAGATTAATGTATTATTTGTTCTACAACTAAAACCGAGACAATAAAAAATGCATTAGGGCTGAATGGTGGAGGTCATATTTTTAACGGGAATGATGTGGGCATTTCGTGTTTGACAAGGAGCACGCAAGTTCATCAGATTTTTGTTGTAGTTTAGGTCGATAGATATGCAAATTGTGCACTAAAAAAAGGGCAAGAGGAACGGGGGTTGGACTCCTTTTTTATTATATTCTTTTTTCTTTGAATAATGGATTTGACAATTACAAGGTTAGGGATGTCTAAAGACTAATGAGGCATTAAATAATCTCAACTCTTCGCTGTTATTTGTTATTTAAGTACCTAATTATTAATTGCAAAGAGTTATTTGTCGTATTTTTTAATAAAAACAAAACTTCGTGTGTGTCCTCGTTCTCGTTGATAAGCTTTCGACGTTTTCACGGATTTGACCTTGCTTTCACTTTATTGTAGGCATTTGTTTATCATATTATAGTTCAGTCGTGGCTTTTATCGGAGAACATCCTGTCGAACAGGTCTATCGTGGGTTTTTTGTGTCGGTTCTGATATAAAATATGCGTTTTTTATCGCCAATGTTGTGGACGTAATAAACGGATTACTGTGCCTACATACCTGTGAAAAAAGTTAATATCAAAGAAAAGAAAAAAAAGCGGGCGCGGTTTCGGGAGTTTCGTGTTTAAATTACGATTTAATTTTGGCTAGAAAATAATAGACCAACTTGAATGGCGAGTCAGGGGTTAATTTTATTTGTATATAAGAACGAGACAAATATTTGGCACAGTCGCAATATTTTTAACAACATCATTTGTGTCTTCATATTTCCAATTATCTATATTATATTTATCATATTTGGAAAACTAAGTTAATCTTGTCTTGATTCTGGACAGATCTTGATTTATTTTAATACTGTTTCATGAAATCTTGAACCAGTTCTATAATATCTATTTAAAAAGCATTAACTAGAGTTCCTTGAGTTTTTGACCAAATAGTCTTGACACGATATGTATCTTGACCGTTTGATCTTGATATTATTTATCAAAATTTTCTTATTGCTATTGTCTTGGTTTTAAACAAAACATTAGACAAGAGTTTTGTTTCAAAAAATCTTGATTTTGTCTTTGAATAAGAAAAAATAATGAGAAAACACCCTTGACAAGCTAAGATTCTTGTATTATCTATCTTGATATTGAGTTGTATTTTACATTTCGGGTACGTTGTGCTTGGTATTGTCTTGGCTTTTGACACAAGTCTTACTTCAAGAGTCATTGATCTTGTCTTCGACTTTTTAAAGAGTATCAGTTACAATTATTTAACATCATAAGTCATTTATATAGACAAGATAAGTTCCTTGCCTTTTATCTTTGTATCTGACTCTTCGAGGAGCTTGTGCTTAGTATTGTCTTGGTTTTTGGCACAAGATAAGACAAGAGTCTTGCTTCAAGAGTCACCAATCTTGTCTTGGACTTTTTAAAGAGTATCAGTTACAATTATTTAACATCATAAGTCATTTATATAGACAAGATAAGTTCCTTGCCTTTTATCTTTGTATCTGACTCTTCGAGGAGCTTCTGCTTGGTATTGTCTTGGTTTTTGACACAAGTCTTACTTCAATAGTCATTGATCTTGTCTTCGACTTTTTAAAGAGTATCAGTTACAATTATTTAACATCATAAGTCATTTATATAGACAAGATAAGTTCCTTGCCTTTTATCTTTGTATCTGACTCTTCGAGGAGCTTGTGCTTAGTATTGTCTTGGTTTTTGGCACAAGATAAGACAAGAGTCTTGCTTCAAGAGTCACCAATCTTGTCTTGGACTTTTTAAAGAGTATCAGTTACAATTATTTAACATCATAAGTCATTTATATAGACAAGATAAGTTCCTTGCCTTTTATCTTTGTATCTGACTCTTCGAGGAGCTTCTGCTTGGTATTGTCTTGGTTTTTGACACAAGTCTTACTTCAATAGTCATTGATCTTGTCTTCGACTTTTTAAAGAGTATCAGTTACAATTATTTAACATCATAAGTCATTTATATAGACAAGATAAGTTCCTTGCCTTTTATTTTTGTATCTGACTCTTCGAGGAGCTTGTGCTTAGTATTGTCTTGGTTTTTGGCACAAGATAAGACAAGAGTCTTGCTTCAAGAGTCACCAATCTTGTCTTGGACTTTTTAAAGAGTATCAGTTACAATTATTTAACATCATAAGTCATTTATATAGACAAGATAAGTTCCTTGCCTTTTATCTTTGTATCTGACTCTTCGAGGAGCTTCTGCTTGGTATTGTCTTGGTTTTTGACACAAGTCTTACTTCAATAGTCATTGATCTTGTCTTCGACTTTTTAAAGAGTATCAGTTACAATTATTTAACATCATAAGTCATTTATATAGACAAGATAAGTTCCTTGCCTTTTATTTTTGTATCTGACTCTTCGAGGAGCTTGTGCTTAGTATTGTCTTGGTTTTTGGCACAAGATAAGACAAGAGTCTTGCTTCAAGAGTCACCAATCTTGTCTTGGACTTTTTAAAGAGTATCAGTTACAATTATTTAACATCATAAGTCATTTATATAGACAAGATAAGTTCCTTGCCTTTTATCTTTGTATCTGACTCTTCGAGGAGCTTCTGCTTGGTATTGTCTTGGTTTTTGACACAAGTCTTACTTCAATAGTCATTGATCTTGTCTTTGACTTTTTAAAGAGTATCAGTTACAATTATTTAACATCATAAGTCATTTATATAGACAAGATAAGTTCCTTGCCTTTTATCTTTGTATCTGACTCTTCGAGGAGCTTCTGCTTGGTATTGTCTTGGTTTTTGACACAAGTCTTACTTCAATAGTCATTGATCTTGTCTTCGACTTTTTAAAGAGTATCAGTTACAATTATTTAACATCATAAGTCATTTATATAGACAAGATAAGTTCCTTGCCTTTTATCTTTGTATCTGACTCTTCGAGCAGCTTGTGCTTGATATTGTCTTGGTTTTTGACACAAGATAAGACAAGACTTTTACTTCAAGAGTCATTGTTCTTGTCTTCGACTTTTTAAAGAGTTTCAGTTACAATTATTTAACATCATAAGTCATTTATATAGACAAGATAAGTTCCTTGCCTTTTATCTTTGTATCTGACTCTTCGAGGAGCTTGTGCTTGATATTGTCCTGGTTTTTGACACAAGATAAGACAAGACTCTTACTTCAAGAGTCATTGTTCTTGTCTTTGACTTTTTAAAGAGTATCAGTTACAATTATTTAACATCATAAGTCATTTATATAGACAAGATAAGTTCCTTGCCTTTTATCTTTGTATCTGACTCTTCGAGGAGCTTCTGCTTGGTATTGTCTTGGTTTTTGACACAAGATAAGACAAGACTCTTACTTCAAGAGTCATTGTTCTTGTCTTCGACTTTTTAAACAGTATCGGCCAGAATTCTTTAACATCATAAGTAATTTACATAGACAAGATAAGTTCCTTGTCTTTCATCTTTGTATCTGACTCTTCGAGGAGCTTGTGCATGGTATTGTCTTGATTTTTGACACAAGATAAGACAAGAGTCTTGGTTTACGAGTATTTCGTCTTGGCTCCCTTGATATTGATTCTAATAAAATATGCTAGTCAGGATGGGATTGTTCTCCACACGAATATAGCTTTATGGTTGACATTTTTCTTTATTCACATCAGTAGATAAGCGAAACTTTCTTGCAGCCTTTTAAAGAACCGTTTTGAATACGTTTTGCTATTCTGATGTAGAAATGAAAGCCATAATCCTTCGTTGATTCTTACAATCCTCCTCCTCTTTTCTTAAGCCGACTGTCCTTAGGTCTGGAGCACCAAATACATTTCTATTGTAAGAAAAATGTCTCTGCAACAAATTGTAGTACCTATTCTTTGTTCTGTTATACACTGACATTGAATTAAATATTTACATATTCATGTTTATTTTGACTGACAATAAGTAGTCTAATTTCGTATTGTTTAATGTATCTTATTAAAAATTAAAATTTTGAGTCGTCTGTCTGTAAAGGCATAAATACCTTAACATTTTTTCTCATTTTAAATTGAAATTTGAAGGTAGGCAGTATATTTCCGGCGAATAAACAAAACTAACATATGGAACGTTTTAATGACATACTTTTACCACTTCGAATATGCAAACGGACTTTTCCGGAAAGCGACATTCCAAATTTAATGATATTGACTCTTTCTGAATAAACGAATAAAAATTCTAATCGATTAATTTAAATACCCAAGCTTTCATACATTTTGAAATTGTTAGTCCAACTTCATAATTTTCTGATTCCTTCCTAATTTATTTATGAGCCCCTCCATGATTCAAAAAGTGAAAAGTGTGGAAAATCATTTATTCTTAATAAATTACAAATCAGCACGTAGGTAAAGATAATTCCGCCCTGATTAACGTGAGCCAAGTTTTAATTAAACTAAACGCCGTTTCTTGTTACAAAGGGAAATACGAGCAACGATACAACCAACTAGTTACTTACTTACTTACTAAATTGTAGCTACATAGTTAGTTGAAGTATCAATTCTTAATTAACACAGGCGCTCGCCCCTTGTACAGGGAAATCCCCTTTAAACAAGGTATACCTATGTATATTATGGATTTAATTAATACAATTGTGAATTCAGATTTCAGTTAGTTACCATACCTATTTATGCAAACGGTATACACACAACAAGTTATTTATCATAACAAAGTGTGTTAGACAAGAGACTAACCTAATATTCTAAGGTTATAAAAAATTGAAAACTCAATGTCAAGATATTCTGATACTCTTTAAAAAGACGAAGACAAGAACAATGACTCTTGAAGTAAGAGTCTTGTCTTATCTTGCGTCAAAAACCAGGACAATATCAAGCACAAGCTCCTCGAAGAGTCAGATACAAAGATAAAAGGCAAGGAACTTATCTTGTCTATATAAATGACTTATGATGTTAAATAATTGTAGCTGATACTCTTTAAAAAGACGAAGACAAGAACAATGACTCTTGAAGTAAGAGTCTTGTCTTATCTTGTGTCAAAAACCAGGACAATATCAAGCACAAGCTCCTCGAAGTGTCAGATACAAAGATAAAAGACAAGAAACTTATCTTGTCTATATAAATGACTTATGATGTTAAATGATTGTAACTGATACTCTTTAAAAAATCGAAGACAAGATCAATGACTATTGAAGTAAGACTTGTGTCAAAAACCAAGGCAATACTAAGCACAAGCTCCTCGAAGAGTCAGATACACGAAGAGTCAGATACAAAGATAAAAGGCAAGGAACTTATCTTGTCTATATAAATGACTTATGATGTTAAATAATTGTAGCTGATACTCTTTAAAAAGACGAAGACAAGAACAATGACTCTTGAAGTAAGAGTCTTGTCTTATCTTGTGTCAAAAACCAGGACAGTATCAAGCACAAGCTCCTCGAAGAGTCAGATACAAAGATAAAAGGCAAGGAACTTATCTTGTCTATATAAATGGCTTATGATGTTAAATAATTGTAGCTGATACTCTTTAAAAAGACGAAGACAAGAACAATGACTCTTGAAGTAAGAGTCTTGTCTTATCTTGTGTCAAAAACCAGGACAGTATCAAGCACAAGCTCCTCGAAGAGTCAGATACAAAGATAAAAGGCAAGGAACTTATCTTGTCTATATAAATGACTTATGATGTTAAATAATTGTAGCTGATACTCTTTAAAAAGACGAAGACAAGAACAATGACTCTTGAAGTAAGAGTCTTGTCTTATCTTGTGTCAAAAACCAGGACAATATCAAGCACAAGCTCCTCGAAGAGTCAGATACAAAGATAAAAGGCAAGGAACTTATCTTGTCTATATAAATGACTTATGATGTTAAATAATTGTAGCTGATACTCTTTAAAAATTCGAAGACAAGATCAATGACTCTTGAAGTAAGATCTTGTCTTATCTTGTGTCAAAAACCAAGACAATACTAAGCACAAGCTCGCTCGAAGAGTCAGATACAAAGATAAAAGGCAAGGAACTTATCTTGTCTATATAAATGACTTATGATGTTAAATAATTTACGATACTTTAAAAATCGAAGACAAGACATGACTCTTGAAGAAGATCTTGTCTTATCTTGTGCAAAAACCAAGACAATACAAGCACAAGCTCTCGAAGAGTCAGATACAAAGATAAAAGGCAAGGAACTTATCTTGTCTATATAAATGACATATGATGTTAAATAATTGTAACTGATACTCTTTAAAAATCCGAAGACAAGATCAATGACTCTTGAAGTAAGACCATTACCTCGTCTTGTGTCAAAAACCAAGACAACACCAAGCACAACGTGCTCTAAATGTAAGATTCATTTTATTGTCAAGATAAGATAATAATCTTGTCTTTCCTAGTTAACATACCATACTCAAAATCTTGATGAATTATGACTGATAAATTTTAAAAAGTCGAAGACAAGATCAATGATTCCAGTTTACCTTGAATGTTTGATATTTGGCCTTCAAAATATACATAAGTATTGTGTGTACTAAAATAGTTATTGAACGATAAAAATTCATATTATCCGCTTTTTGTAAAAGGATTTTGATTTATAAAATGAATTTTCATAGCTGTGAATAAAGATAAATTAATATCCTCCACCATACACTGTCATTAATTCAATTTACGTAGAGTTTCCAAATTTCATTCGTTTGGCTTTAGGGTGTTGGGGGTTATTTTATCAGCAACTCAGTTTCTATTATGAGGCTCCTTTTTTGTCGATGTTGTTGTGTTGTAGAGTAGACTGAATCGAAATGCGGCCATTATGTAACCAGCGTATAATACCTTCCCTTCCTGTGCCCCATTTTCTGCGGTATCCTAATTTCTTACGAGTTCAATTCTGTCTCTTCGGATTTCCGGTTTGGTCCTGTCGTTGCTTTATCTTCCTCTAAAATGCCTCGGGGGACTTTTAAGCAAACCACTACGTATTCGTCCAAATGCATTCTAGATTTTAGCTTTCCTTTACATATATACGTCCATATATGTTTGGTCCATTGTTTTTTGATTTATAACAAGAACTCTAGGACGTCTAAGATATTTTTTTTTTTATCGATGAGTCGAATATTTGATAGGTCGAACTAAATTATTGGTTGGTATAATCTATGTATAGATCTTTAATAAAATTTGAAACTTTGTTATTAATTTTTCTGTGTGCATATTGTTATTGTTTTGTTTTTTGTATAAATGCTTCTTATTTCTGTTTTTGTTTGCTTTTCATGTATTATTATAATAATATATGTGATTTTGTTTAGCTTTAAAATCTTCTTTTTCTTTTGTTTCTTTCTTTTTTTAATATCTGTACTTACTACTTTATTGCTTACGTCTTTAATAAACTTGCTTCCTTATTTGCAGCACCAAGAGGCAGCTCAAGCCTTGGTGAGTTTTTAGTTCTGGATGAAAAAAGTTCTTCTTCTTGTTTCTTCTACTTACCTTTACATTTTTTGAACGTATTCGAGCTAGTTAATATTATAATAGTTTTGTTTAGTGAATAATTATTACATCAAGGAATAATAATAAAAAACTATATTAAGTAATTCTTATTGGAAAAAGCTTAAAATTCGTTTGATTATTCATTTTATTATTTCTTGGTGGAGTTATTAAACAAATGCATGAGGCTTCACTTGTTTTGTATGACATTTGCATGAACAAACATTGAAACGTTGCTAAATATATTTCTTGAAGCAAAATTTATTGTTAGATAGTAGAATTTCTGGGTACACAAGTAAAGGTTTGTTACGTTTTCCATTTTGCTTCTGAGAATTCCATTTCTATCTTAAGTACATGCAAAGATTTTTGTTGTTTTTGTTTAATTAAAAAGTTCGGAACGTACTTGTACCCACTACCTACTACTCGTACTACTACAAAGTTTTTATTCTTTTATATGTACCTACTATTTGAAAATAAATATCCATTAATATTTTTAGTAAAGTTATAGTGTAGGTACCTATCTAAAAGATTTTTACCTAATATTATAGTGCAGTATTGTGAGATCGCGTGACCACTGGATTTTATGGGCACGTTTGCGTGAACCTCATTTGTTCAACATTCTGTTGTTTATTTTTTGACATCAAACGGCATGCGATGGATGCTATTAGGTTAATCAAAGTATATTTAGTTTTAGAATACACAAAAAAAAATATTGGCTACCCAATTTCCTCGTTCAGTTTTTTTTTGTTACTTTAATCGCTTTCTCATTTTATTTTATTAGTTACATAAGGCTGGATTTATAATAGATAAGGGCATTTGGGACCTGTACAAATAAAGACTTTCAAAAATTGATTAATAAATTTTAGCTGATGAAAGGTAAAATTTAGAGTTATAACCCCGTATTAAGGGTTCTTTTATTGTAGAAATAGACACAGTGCAGGACATCTGTGTTTTACATACATATGCAATGAAAATCTGAGTATTAAGAACATTTTCAATACCTCTGTAACGTTTTAGAGTATTCGCGAACTGTCTAGACAATTTTAGAGCATTTTAGAAACCCTCCTGAGTATTCTTGAACATTTTCGAACATTCTGTAACATTTTAGATATTTATGAACTTTCTGGGTAATTTTAAACACCTTCTGAAGTGTTCAAGAGAATTTACAAACCTTCTGTAACATTTCAGAGAATTCATGAACATTGTAACATTGTAGAGTATTCACGAACCTTCTGGAAAATTCAAGAACATTTTAGAAACCTTCTGAAGTATTTAGAACACTTTCGAACCCTCTGTAACATTTTAGAGTATTCACGAACTGTCTACACAATTTGAGAACATTTTAGAAACCCTCCTAAGTATTCTTGAACATTTTAGATATTTATGAACTTTCTGAAGTATTTTAGAACACTTTCGAACCCTCTGTAACATTTTTGAGTATTCACGAACTCTCTACACAATTTGAGAACATTTTAGAAACCTTCCTAAGTATTCTTGAACATTTTAGACATTTATGTACTTTCTGAAGTATTTTAGAACACTTTCGAACCCTCTGTAACATTTTAGAGTATTCACGAACTGTCTACACAATTTGAGAACATTTTAGAAACCCTCCTAAGTATTCTTGAACATTTTCGATATTTATGAACTTTCTGAAGTATTTTAGAACACTTTCGAACCCTCTGTAACATTTTTGAGTATTCACGAACTCTCTACACAATTTGAGAACATTTTAGAAACCTTCCTAAGTATTCTTGAACATTTTAGACATTTATGAACTTTCTGAAGTATTTTAGAACACTTTCGAACCCTCTGTAACATTTTAGAGTATTCACGAACTGTCTACACAATTTGAGAACATTTTAGAAACCCTCCTAAGTATTCTTGAACATTTTAGATATTTATGAACTTTCTGAAGTATTTTAGAACACTTTCGAACCCTCTGTAACATTTTTGAGTATTCACGAACTCTCTACACAATTTGAGAACATTTTAGAAACCTTCCTAAGTATTCTTGAACATTTTAGACATTTATGTACTTTCTGAAGTATTTTAGAACACTTTCGAACCCTCTGTAACATTTTAGAGTATTCACGAACTGTCTACACAATTTGAGAACATTTTAGAAACCCTCCTAAGTATTCTTGAACATTTTCGATATTTATGAACTTTCTGAAGTATTTTAGAACACTTTCGAACCCTCTGTAACATTTTTGAGTATTCACGAACTCTCTACACAATTTGAGAACATTTTAGAAACCTTCCTAAGTATTCTTGAACATTTTAGACATTTATGAACTTTCTGAAGTATTTTAGAACACTTTCGAACCCTCTGTAACATTTTAGAGTATTCACGAACTGTCTACACAATTTGAGAACATTTTAGAAACCCTCCTAAGTATTCTTGAACATTTTAGATATTTATGAACTTTCTGAAGTATTTTAGAACACTTTCGAACCCTCTGTAACATTTTTGAGTATTCACGAACTCTCTACACAATTTGAGAACATTTTAGAAACCTTCCTAAGTATTCTTGAACATTTTAGACATTTATGTACTTTCTGAAGTATTTTAGAACACTTTCGAACCCTCTGTAACATTTTAGAGTATTCACGAACTGTCTACACAATTTGAGAACATTTTAGAAACCCTCCTAAGTATTCTTGAACATTTTCGATATTTATGAACTTTCTGAAGTATTTTAGAACACTTTCGAACCCTCTGTAACATTTTTGAGTATTCACGAACTCTCTACACAATTTGAGAACATTTTAGAAACCTTCCTAAGTATTCTTGAACATTTTAGACATTTATGAACTTTCTGAAGTATTTTAGAACACTTTCGAACCCTCTGTAACATTTTAGAGTATTCACGAACTGTCTACACAATTTGAGAACATTTTAGAAACCCTCCTAAGTATTCTTGAACATTTTAGATATTTATGAACTTTCTGAAGTATTTTAGAACACTTTCGAACCCTCTGTAACATTTTTGAGTATTCACGAACTCTCTACACAATTTGAGAACATTTTAGAAACCTTCCTAAGTATTCTTGAACATTTTAGACATTTATGTACTTTCTGAAGTATTTTAGAACACTTTCGAACCCTCTGTAACATTTTAGAGTATTCACGAACTGTCTACACAATTTGAGAACATTTTAGAAACCCTCCTAAGTATTCTTGAACATTTTCGATATTTATGAACTTTCTGAAGTATTTTAGAACACTTTCGAACCCTCTGTAACATTTTTGAGTATTCACGAACTCTCTACACAATTTGAGAACATTTTAGAAACCTTCCTAAGTATTCTTGAACATTTTAGACATTTATGAACTTTCTGAAGTATTTTAGAACACTTTCGAACCCTCTGTAACATTTTAGAGCATTCACGAACTGTCTACACAATTTGAGAACATTTTAGAAACCCTCCTAAGTATTCTTGAACATTTTAGATATTTATGAACTTTCTGAAGTATTTTAGAACACTTTCGAACCCTCTGTAACATTTTAGAGTATTCACGAACTGTCTACACAATTTGAGAACATTTTAGAAACTCTCCTAAGTATTCTTGAACATTTTAGATATTTATGAACTTTCTGAAGTATTTTAGAACACTTTCGAACCCTCTGTAACATTTTTGAGTATTCACGAACTATCTACACAATTTGAGAACATTTTAGAAACCTTCCTAAGTATTCTTGAACATTTTAGACATTTATGAACTTTCTGAAGTATTTTAGAACACTTTCGAACCCTCTGTAACATTTTAGAGTATTCACGAACTGTCTACACAATTTGAGAACATTTTAGAAACCCTCCTAAGTATTCTTGAACATTTTAGATATTTATGAACTTTCTGAAGTATTTTAGAACACTTTCGAACCCTCTGTAACATTTTTGAGTATTCACGAACTCTCTACACAATTTGAGAACATTTTAGAAACCTTCCTAAGTATTCTTGAACATTTTAGACATTTATGTACTTTCTGAAGTATTTTAGAACACTTTCGAACCCTCTGTAACATTTTAGAGTATTCACGAACTGTCTACACAATTTGAGAACATTTTAGAAACCCTCCTAAGTATTCTTGAACATTTTCGATATTTATGAACTTTCTGAAGTATTTTAGAACACTTTCGAACCCTCTGTAACATTTTTGAGTATTCACGAACTCTCTACACAATTTGAGAACATTTTAGAAACCTTCCTAAGTATTCTTGAACATTTTAGACATTTATGAACTTTCTGAAGTATTTTAGAACACTTTCGAACCCTCTGTAACCTTTTAGAGTATTCACGAACTGTCTACACAATTTGAGAACATTTTAGAAACCTTCCTAAGTATTCTTGAACATTTTAGATATTTATGAACTTTCTGAAGTATTTTAGAACACTTTCGAACCCTCTGTAACATTTTAGAGTATTTACCAACTGTCTACACAATTTGAGAACATTTTAGAAACTCTCCTAAGTATTCTTGAACATTTTAGATATTTATGAACTTTCTGAAGTATTTTAGAACACTTTCGAACCCTCTGTAACATTTTTGAGTATTCACGAACTATCTACACAATTTGAGAACATTTTAGAAACCTTCCTAAGTATTCTTGAACATTTTAGACATTTATGAACTTTCTGAAGTATTTTAGAACACTTTCGAACCCTCTGTAACATTTTAGAGTATTCACGAACTGTCTACACAATTTGAGAACATTTTAGAAACCCTCCTAAGTATTCTTGAACATTTTAGATATTTATGAACTTTCTGAAGTATTTTAGAACACTTTCGAACCCTCTGTAACATTTTAGAGTATTCACGAACTGTCTACACAATTTGAGAACATTTTAGAAACCTTCCTAAGTATTCTTGAACATTTTAGATATTTATGAACTTTCTGAAGTATTTTAGAACACTTTCGAACCCTCTGTAACATTTTAGAGTATTCACGAACTGTCTACACAATTTGAGAACATTTTAGAAACCCTCCTAAGTATTCTTGAACATTTTAGATATTTATGAACTTTCTGTAGTATTTTAGAACACTTTCGAACCCTCTGTAACATTTTAGAGTATTCACGAACTGTCTACACAATTTGAGAACATTTTAGAAACCTTCCTAAGTATTCTTGAACATTTTCGAACATTCTGTAGCATTTTAGATATTTATGAAGTTTTTGGGCAATTTTAAACACCTTCTGAAGTATTCTAGAGAATTTAGAGCCCTTCTGTAACATTTGAGAGTATTCATGAACGTTCCGTAACATTGTAGCGTATTCACGAAATTTTTGGAGAATTTAAGAACATTTTAGAAACCTTTTGTTGTATTCTAGAATATTTTCTAACCCTCTGTAACATTTTAGAGTATTCACGAACTGTCTAGACAATTTAAGAACATTTTAGAAACCTTCCTGAGTATTCTTGAACATTTTCGAACATTCTGTAACATTTAAGATATTTATGAACTTTCTGGGCAATTTTAAACACCTTCTGGAGTATTCTAGACAATTTAGAACCTTTCTGTAACATTTTAGAGTATTCATGAACGTTCCGTAACATTGCAGCGTATTCACGAACCTTCTGGAGAATTTAAGAACATTTTAGAAACCTTTTGTTGTATTCTAGAATATTTTCGAACCCTCTGTAACATTTGAGAGTATTCACGAACTGTCTAGACAATTTGAGAACATTTTAGAAACCTTCCTGAGTATTCTTGAACATTTTCGAACATTCTGTAACATTTTAGATATTTATGAACTTTCTGGGCAATTTTAAACACCTTCTGGAGTATTCTAGAGAAGTTACAACCCTTCTGTAACATTTTAGAGTATTCGAGAACCTTCTGGAAAATTTAAGAACATTTTAGAAACCTTCTCGAGTATTCTACTAGATCATTTTAGAACCCTCGGTAACACTGATTCTAAGAATTATGTAGTCTGTTATTTGCTACTTATCAGTCAAATTCGAATCCATAAATTAAGTGGCCACTATAATAAGGTAATAATAGCAACCCTTAGTTATGACAGAGTCTGCATTCTCAAGTGTTCTTGTCTTGTGCGAGTGAGGCAGTCAGCAAAATTTTGCTCCATTTTACTTTTTATTAGCATTGGAATTAAAACAAAACAGAAAAAAAGTCGTGTACGTATTAAAGATAATAAAAAAAAATTGAGTTTATATTAAAACATTTTCGTACATTCGGTAACATTTTAGATATTTATGAATATTCTGGGCAATTTTAAACACCTTCTGGAGTATTCTAGAGAATTTACAACCCTTCTGTAATATTTTAGAGTTTTCACGAACCTTCTGTAACATTTTAGAGTATTCATGAACCTTTTGTAACATTTTAGAGTATTCATGAACCTTCCGTAACATTGTAGCGTATTCACGGAACTTCTTGAGAATTTAAGAACATTTTAGAAACTTTTTGTTGTATTCTAGAATATTTTCGAACCCTCTGTAACATTTTAGAGTATTTATGAACTGTCTAGACAATTTGAGAACATTTTAGAAACCTTCCTCAGTATTTTTCAACATTTTCGAACATTCTGTAACATTTTAGATATTTATGAATATTCTGGGCAATTTTAAACACCTTCTGGAGTATTCTAGAGAATTTACAACCCTTCTGTAACATTTTAGAGTTTTCACGAACCTTCTGTAACATTTTAGAGTATTCATGAACCTTCTGTAACATTTTAGAGTATTCATGAACCTTCCGTAACATTGTAGCGTATTCACGAAACTTCTGGAGAATTTAAGAACATTTTAGAAACTTTTTGTTGTATTCTAGAATATTTTCGAACCCTCTGTAACATTTTAGAGTATTTACGAATTGTCGAGACAATTTGAGAACATTTTAGAAACCTGCCTAAGTATTCTTCAACATTTTCGAACATTTTGTAACATTTTAGATATTTATGAACTTTCTGAAGTATTCTAAAACACTTTCGAACCCTCTGTAACATTTTAGAGTATTCACGAACTGTCTAGACAATTTGAGAACATTTTAGAAACCTTCCTCAGTATTTTTCAACATTTTCGAACATTCTGTAACATTTTAGATATTTATGAATATTATGGGCAATTTTAAACACCTTCTGGAGTATTCTAGAGAATTTACAACCCTTCTGTAACATTTTAGAGTTTTCACGAACCTTCTGTAACATTTTAGAGTATTCATGAACCTTCTGTAACATTTTAGAGTATTCATGAACCTTCCGTAACATTGTAGCGTATTCACGAAACTTCTGGAGAATTTAAGAACATTTTAGAAACTTTTTGTTGTATTCTAGAATATTTTCGAACCCTCTGTAACATTTTAGAGTATTTACGAATTGTCGAGACAATTTGAGAACATTTTAGAAACCTGCCTAAGTATTCTTCAACATTTTCGAACATTTTGTAACATTTTAAATATTTATGAACTTTCTGAAGTATTCTAAAACACTTTCGAACCCTCTGTAACATTTTAGAGTATTCACGAACTGTCTAGACAATTTGAGAACATTTTAGAAACCTTCCTCAGTATTCTTTAACATTTTCGAACATTCTGTAACATTTTAGATATTTATGAACTTTCTGGACAATTTTAAACACCTTCTAGAGTATTCTAGAGAATTTAGAACCTTTCTGTAACATTTTAGAGTATTCACGAACTGTCTAGACAATTTGAGAACATTTTAGAAACCTTCCTAAGTATTCTTGAACATTTTCGAATATTCTGTAACATTTTAGATATTTATGAACTTTCTGGCCAATTTTAGACACCTTCTGTAGTATTCTAGAGAAGTTACAACCCTTCTGTAACATTTTAGAGTATTCGAGAACCTTCTGGAAAATTTAAGAATATTTTAGAAACCTTCTCGTGTATTCTACTAGATCATTTTAGAACCCTCTGTAACACTGATTCTAAGAACGATGTAGTCTTTTATTTGCTACTTATCAGTCAAATTCGAATCGATAAATTAAGTGGCCACTATAATAAGGTAATAATAGCAACCCTTAGTTATGACAGAGTCTGCATTCTCAAGTGTTCTTGTCTTGTGCGAGTGAGGCAGTCAGCAAAATTTTGCTCCATTTTACTTTTTATTAGCATTGGAATTAAAACAAAACAGAAAAAAAGTCGTGTACGTATTAAAGATAATAAAAAAAATTTGAGTTTATATTAAAACACTTGGTACACTTTTGTTTCACAATTTTGTTTTGTTTGTTTGTTTTGTGAAACAAAAGTGTACCAAGTGTTTTTCGTTTTTATATTCAATATGTTTCACAAAGTGCCTAGAAAAGATTCAATTTCATATTTGAGTTTAGTTTTACTTTTAGTTAGAACATCACATTTCTGTTTACTATAATCTTTCATAAATCTACGATTTTTTGCATAACTGTGAAATTGAAACTGTATAGAGTAAAGAAATTGAGGATTTAATTTTAAACCCCTTGGGGCGAGCAATTTAATTTTTTTTGTGGGTCAGTTAATTAAAATTCGAACACAGAATTTGTTAAATTCTTATTACCTACCTACCTACTTACCACAAGGAAAGTGGCCCATTTTTATTTAACAATATGCTTTCTCATGCTGACGATGTTTTCTCACCCTGCCTCGTCCCGTTTGCCCTTCCTCTAAAACCCTATCGTTCGTTCCACATCCCTCGTAACTAATGGATTTATTCGATTCAAATTCACCTTTACTAACTCTACGTATTTCAAAAGCAACCGTCTCGTCGTCCGTCGCGACGGCAACATCAGGAACGACGACGACGGACGTTTCGGTTAAACGGTAATCAAAAACAGACCCTGGATTAAAATTAACAGCATGTCGTCCATGCACTGGAATCCTGTTTGTTATTGAACCAAAACAAGAATTTTGCTATCATTCATTTTAAATACGGAATATCAATTTTAAAGTTGTTTAAATGAATCTTCTTAACATTTGAGCATATTCCACACCCTCTAAACCCCCTGTGAGCATTGTTGTCTAAGTTAGAGGGCTAAAATTGTCCCCTTGGAAACTTAAAAGAGTCAAAGTGAAATCCGATGTTTTTGATAGGGCTATTCTTCATCAACAACCCCTAATTACTTTAAATTTCAGTTAATTAGATAATACTAGGTTAGGTTAGGTTTTAGAGGCAGAAATGTTTCAGGATCTCTGGCCTACGTAGACATTTTCATAAAATTTCTAAAATTACACTACGATATGAATGTATGTATGTTGTATATTAGTATTAGGTAATGATGATGAAGACAGTGTTTAAAGACGTTGAATAGGCTTCAATGAAGGGTAAATTGTGTGTGTGTATGTATATGTGTGGGTCTTCTTTTTTTTATTCCATCTCTCTGACTTCCACGACTTGACCTAGATAAAGTCTTTATTGATCCAACATTAAGCTTCAACAAAATGACAATAATTTCTACTATAATTCGAATTTCTCACATTAATATCCTTTAAGGATATAACTTATATAAGTTATAATAAAAAATGTTTCTTGAGGGATCTACAAAAATTATTATTGGGTCTTTTATTAAGACATTAATCCTACAAGAAAACTGATAAATTTGATATCGTTTTCACCTGTAAAGCACAAGAGAGAGCACCTGAATGCATAATTTTACTTCACTTTGTCCGTCAGGGGTGATCCATAAAATCGAGTTAATGGAAACGACCGTAACGTAATTTACCAATTGACATGGCCAATTTCTACATTGCAATAGGCCAATGAGTGGACGTGACTGGCAATATCGACGATGCATAGGCCAGGGCGAGACGTCAGTTTCACCTTTTACGTAGAACCGCGTCATATTTGACCCGAAGGCTAGGGTATATTGGAATAAAGCAATTATACCCACTGAGAGTACTCTGAAGGGTAAATTAGTCTTCCACAGTGTAGAATGTCCAAGGATAAGTGGAATTGCTACTTGATAGAACTATTTTGATGAAATCATAGGTCCATAGATGATTATTTTATTTTCTAAGAACTTTTGTACGATTTCATTATATTCTCGTTCTCATTATGGGATTTTCTGAAATAATTTAGAACATTTTCGGACCTCATGAAACATTCTAAAGTGTTTTTTGTTCTTATGGACAATTATAAAAATTCTAGAATCCTCTTGAGCATTATAGAACATTTTCTATAAGATTCTAGAGTCTTATAGGACCTTATGGAGCAATTTTAGAACATTTTGGAGCCTTCTAGAGAACTCTAGAACATGTTTGTAGCTTCCATAACATTTAAAAGTATCCACGAACTTGATAGACAATTGTAGAACATTTCAGGAACATTCTCGAGATTTTGAGAACATTTTTGAACCTTCTCTAACATTCAAGAATCCTCTGGCTAATTGCACAACATTTTAGAAACCTTCTGGACATTTAAAAATATTTTCGAACCTTCTGTAACATTTTAGAGTATTCACGAACGTTCTGGAGAATAACACAACATTTTTGTAGCTTCCATAACATTTAAGAGTATCCACGAACTTAATAGACAATTGTAGAACATTTTAGAAACCTTCTGGAGATTTTAAAAATGTTTTCGAACCTTCTGTAACATTTTAGAGTATTCGCGAACGTTTTGGACAATTTTAGAACATTTTAGGGATGTTCTGGAGAATTATACAACATTTTTGTAGCTTCCATAACGTTTAAGAGTATCCACGATCTTAATAGACAATTGTAGAACATTTTAGAAACATTCTGAAGATTTTCAAAATTTTTCCGAACCTTCTGTAACATTTTAGAGTATTCACGAACGTTTTTGACAATTTTAGAACATTTTAGGAACATTCTCAAGATGTTTCGAACATTTTTGAACCTTCTGTAACATTCTAAAGCATACACGAACCTTCTGGACAATGTTAGAACGTTTTAATAGCATCCTGAAGATTGCTAGAACATGTTTGAATCTTCTGTATAGTTTGTACGAGCTTTCTGGACACTTGTAGAATATTTTAGAAACTTCATTAACATTTTGGGGATTAATGAACCTTCTGGACAATTGTAGAACATTTTAGGAACCTCTTGGAGTATTCTAGAATCTTTTCGAACCTTCTGTAACATTTTAGAGTATTCGCGAACGTTTTGGACAATGTTAGAACATTTTAGGGATGTTCTGGAGAATTATAGAACATTTTTGTAGCTTCCATAACATTTAAAAGTATCCACGAAAGTGATAGACAATTGTAGAACATTTTAGGAACATTCTCGAGATTTTTAGAACATTTTTGAACCTTCTGTAACATTTGAGAGTATTCACGAACGTTCTGGAGAATTATAGAACATTTTTGTAGCTTCCATAACATTTAAGAGTATCCACGAACTTAATAGACAATTGTAGAACATTTTAGAAACCTTCTGGAGATTTTAAAAATGTTTTCGAACCTTCTGTAACATTTTAGAGTATTCGCGACGTTTTGGACAATTAGAACATTTTAGGGATGTTCTGGAAATTATAGAACATTTTTGTAGCTTCCATAACATTAAAAGTATCCACAAATTGATAGACAATTGTAGACATTTTAGGACATTCTCGAGATTTTTAGAACATTTTTAACCTTCTGTAACATTTAGAGTATTCACGAACGTTCTGGAGAATTATAGAACATTTTGTAGCTTCCATAACTTTAAGAGTATCCACGACTTAATAGACAATTGTAGAACATTTTAGAAACTTCTGAAGATTTAAAAAATTTTTTCGAACCTTCTGTAACATTTTAGAGTATTCCGAACGTTTTTGACAATTTTAGAACATTTTAGGAATTCTGAGATTTTCGAACATTTTTGAACCTTCTAACATTTAAAGATCACGAACTTTGGACAATGTAGAACTTTTAAACATCTGAAGATTTTAGAACATGTTTTGAACCTTCTGTAACATTTTAGAGTATTCCCTACGAACTTTGTTCTGGAGATTTAGAACATTTTTGAAACTTCATTAACATTTAAGAGGATCACGAACCTTCTGGACAATTGTAGAACATTTTAGGAACATCTGAAGATTCTAGAAATTTTTGAACCTTCTGTAACATTTTAGAGTATTCGCGAACGTTTTGGACAATTTTAGAACATTTTAGGGATTTCTGGAGAATTATAGAACATTTTGTAGCTTCCATAACATTTAAAAGTATCCACGAAATTGATAGACAATTTAGAACATTTTAAACATTCTCGAGATTCTTTAGAACATTTTTGAACCTTCTGTAACATTTAGGTTACGAACGTTCTGGAGAATTATAGAACATTTTTGTAGCTTCCATAACATTTAAGAGTATCCACGAACTTAATAGACAATTGTAGAACATTTTAGAAACCTTCTGGAGATTTTAAAAATGTTTTCGAACCTTCTGTAACATTTTAGAGTATTCGCGAACGTTTGGACAATGTTAGAACATTTTAGGGATGTTCTGGAGAATTATAGAACATTTTTGTAGCTTCCATAACATTTAAGAGTATCCACGAACTTAATAGACAATTGTAGAACATTTTAGAAACCTTCTGGAGATTTTAAAAATGTTTTCGAACCTTCTGTAACATTTTAGAGTATTCACGAACGTTTTGGACAATTTTAGAACATTTTAGGGATGTTCTGGAAAATTATAGGACATTTTTGTACCTTCCATAACATTTAAAAGTATCCACAAAATTGATAGACAATTGTAGAACATTTTAGGAACATTCTCGAGATTTTTAGAACATTTTTGAAACTTCTGTAACATTCTAAAGCATTCAGGAACCTTCTGGGCAGTTGTAGAACATTTTAGGAACGTTCTGGAGATTTGCTGAACATTTTCAAATCTTTTGTAAAATTGTAGAATATTCATGAACCTTCTTGACAATGTTAGAACGTTTTAATAGCATTCTGAAGATTGCTAGAACATGTTTGAATCTTCTGTATAGTTTGTACGAACTTTCTGGACACTTGTAGAATATTTTATAAAGTTCATTAACATTTTGGGGTATTAATGAACCTTCTTGACAATTGTAGAACATTTTAGGAATCTCCTGGAGTATTCTAGAATGTCTTAGAACATTGGAGAGTATTCACGAACCATTCAGACAATCGTAGAACATTTTTTCGAACCATTGGTTACATTTTAAATACTTTTCGGTCTTTCTGGACAATTCTATAACATTTTAGCACTTTCTGGAGATTTTTGATATAATATTGTCGATAATTCTGTAACATTCCAGGGTATTCTCAAATCGTATCAAAAATGCTAATGCATGGACAAAATAAATAGATTAAAGATTTTGTCTATTTCTGATCTATGATAGTAGTACAGTATAAAAGTATTGCAGAACTGTTAATGACCACAAGTGCTTTCTTTGACCTCTTTTTCGATTGGCGGGAAGATGTTCCTGCGTCTGTAAAAGCCACTGATCTCATCGCTTTTACAGAAATCTTTTACAGGTGGATCGTAAGGAACTCGATGACCAAGTACATGAGACATGCAGGCAGGAACTGCCTTACTTTGCTCCTGAAAATTATTGTAAATAATGCAAGGTCTAGAGTAGGAAATTCGACATTAAACGCGAATTTAATTAGCCTCACATTTGATGTTTAAATTAAATTACAAACCTGTTCGTAAATGGCGTGCCAAATATCAGGAAGAAAGTGCCTATTATCTCTAGTTCTTCGCCTATCGAATAAGGGAAAGGGTCTTGTAAATTCGAAAAATCGATCGTAATGTTTTTTTTTGTCTTGAACAATGCGGTCACTGAAATAGTGTATTTCATGTTCCAAATCTACTTTTGGGGGTGGCTAAAAAATATAAACGAAATAAGAAATATTATTGTTTACCAGAGATTAATCGTTTAGCTTTCACAATTGCTTACTATTGTAGTTTTTTCTAAAACTTCATTTTTTTGCTGTTGCAATAGGAGCTGTTGAACTGGTGTTAACCACACCCCCGATGGCATTTTTAAATTGAAATTTTTTAAGCAAAAAAAATATTCTATTAAAAATAATAAACCGGTTCAAATTAATCTGACATTTTAAATAATTTTAAGTAGCTTTCTTTGATAAATATAATAAACTACCCTACTTGAAGCCCTTATTGTAACATTGTTAATGTTTTTTTATAAATGAATTTGAATATTGTATGGTGTAGGAATGTTACTATAATCCTGTAGGAGGATACATGAAAATCCTTTCACAGGGCTTAATGGCAGTGACAGATTTCCAGTATTAATGATGTTATTTTAATGGATTAATCACTGCATAGTCGAAATATGTAGGTACCTATAATAATTAATAGTTGGGATGGTCTCTGTTATCATAAGAATCCAATTTATTTAATTATTTATAATTTATAAAAGCAATGTGACTCAATTAAAACTGTTTTAAATCGATTTTATTCTTTCGTTAATGATTGATATGTTTGAATCGATTATTATACGCTTACTAGGGTGGTTCTTTCCAGCTTTTCGTTGAACTGCTCCAGAAGCTTCATCGATTGTGCAGGAGGTACCCATGACCCCATTCTTTTGTAGTACCTAGCGGTATTTTTTTTTCAATAACTCAGTATAAAAAAATTAATAGGTAGCTTGAAGCGTAAAGGAAAACTGTCATTAATAAACTGTCAAATTCAAACTCAATAAATTAATTGGTTCATTATCACCCACCACTACCAATTGTTACATTGCTGAATAACCAACTCGAACGACGTGAGAAAATAAATAAAAGATGAAGTTCAGTTTTTTTCTACCCTGTAAAGGTTAATAGCTTTAATTAAGATTTAAAGAGAGAGAAAGTTTACTTTTTGATTCTATTTGTCGAGTTCGAATGAGAGTCAATGTCAGTTTGCTAGAAATGTCATTAAAACAAAACACTCTATTTAAACATTAAAATAAAACCACCCCTGTGTGTATGTTGAAAATTTTGAATTGGCCCACAAATTACCACCACAATTGTGGCATTGTGCTATTTTTTTGTCACTTGACAATTCATTTAAACGAAATTGAAAGGACTCTCGATGGTTCCGGGATGTCACATTGTTTTTGAAATAAATGGCCCACATTGACCCTTGTCTACAAACTTTTTGCAAGTAACCCTCAACCTATCCATCAAAAAGTTCGAACTTGTACCGTTGAGTATATTGACTGGGACTTAGATCAAACAAAGTCAATAAAACGGACAAATATCGAGGAAAAATAACCGGTTGAACAAAAAAATATCAAATCGACATCTCTGATGATTGTAAGGGGAATAATCGTAAATTAAGTAATTTTTTGCTGCATCGATTTATTAGTTGGTAAAGAGTCAAGTTATTGCTAATGTATCGACATAAACTGCTAACCAAAATTAATTAAGGGGATAAAAACATTCTTCTCGAGAATTCTGGAACATTCTACTACCTTTTGGGTAATTGTAGAACATTTTAGGAACATTCTCGAAATTTTTAGAACCTTCTGTAACATTCTAAAGCATTCACGAACCTTCAAGACAGTTGTAGAACATTTTAGGAACGTTCTGGAGATGTCCTGAACATGTCTGAACCTTCTGTAACATTTTAGAGTGTTCACGAACGTTTTGGACAATTTTAGAACATTTTAGAGATGTTTTGAAGGATTGTAGAACATTTTTGTAGGTTCCATAACATTTAAGAGTATCCACGAACTTGATAGACAATTGTAGAACATTTTAGGAAAATTCTCGAGATTTTAAGTACATTTTTGAACCTTCTGTAACATTCGAAAGCATTCACGAACCTTCTAGACAGTTGTAGAACATTTAAGGAACGTTCTGGAGATGTCCTGAACATGTCTGAAACTTCTGTAACATTTTAGAGTGTTCACGAACGTTTTGGACAATTTTAGAACATTTTAGAGATGTTTTGGAGGATTGTAGAACATTTTTGTAGGTTCCATAACATTTAAGAGTATCCACGAACTTGATAGACAATTGTAGAACATTTTAGGAAAATTCTCGAGATTTAAAGTACATTTTTGAACCTTCTGTAACATTCGAAAGCATTCACGAACCTTTTAGACTGTTGTAGAACATTTTAGGAATTTTATGGAGATTTCCTGAACATGTCTGAACCTTCTGTAACATTTTAGAGTGTTCACGAACGTTTTGGACAATTTTAGAACATTTTAGAGATGTTTTGAAGGATTGTAGAACATTTTTGTAGGTTCCATAACATTTAAGAGTATCCACGAACTTGATAGACAATTGTAGAACATTTTAGGAAAATTCTCGAAATTTTAAGTACATTTTTGAACCTTCTGTAACATTCGAAAGCATTCACGAACCTTTTAGACAGTTGTAGAACATTTTAGGAATTTTATGGAGATTTCCTGAACATGTCTGAACCTTCTGTAACATTTTAGAGTGTTCACGAACGTTTTGGACAATTTAGAATAGTTTTGGGACGTTCTGGAGATTTATAGTACATTTTCAAATCTTTTGTAACATTGTAGAATATTCACGAAACTTCTGGACAAAGTTAGAACGTTTTAGGAACATTCTGAAGATTGCTAGAACATTTTTGAATCTTCTGTATAGTTTGTACGAACTTTCTGGACACTTGTAGAATATTTTAGAAACTTAATTAATATTTTGGGGTATTAATGAACCTTTTGGACAATTTTACAACATTTTAGGAACCTCCTGGAGTATTCTAGAATCTTTTTGAGCCTCCTCTAACTTTTGTGGATAATTCTAGAAACTTCGAGATAGTTATAGATCTTTTTGGAGAATTCTACAACATTTTCGAAGCTTCAGTAGACATTCTAGAGTTTTCTCAAACTTTCTGGACATTTCTAGAAGATTCTAGCAGGTTCTGGAGATTTCTAGAGCATTTTCAAGCCTTCCGTAACATTTTAGAGCGTTCTCGAACTTTTCTGGTTAATTCAAGAACCATCTGGACAATTTTAGAACACTTTCGAACCGTCTGGAAAATTCTAAAGCATTCTTACATGTAAAGTCCTTCGGGATGACACTCTTTTACCTCCCCCCCCCCCATATCTTTGTAGCTGAAAACCGAAGCTTTCTTCATTGAAGAGGGATGGATGACTACAATACCAACAATAAAAAATACTAGAAATGAGAATTGTTAATAAACACTATGCATACCTACATACATACATGGGTGAGCATAATTTCTTCTAGTAGTAGTAGTGATACGAAAGCAAAAAAAAATCATCGTAAGTCATTGTTAATGCAGTGTGCAAAGTTAACAAGCAGTGTTTCCTGATAATGATATCCCATTTAGAATGAAACGTTTGCTCGTGAATGTTTAATAAACGTTCGTTATTTCCAAGCACCACGCCATTTCCCATGACGTTCCACACTAGTCGAGATCAAAGACTCAAGTGAAAACACACACGTGTCTATTAACCATTAAGGGTTGCACTTTAAATTATTTTCTATCGTAGTTACTGTTTCCTGGCGGATAAATTAGTTGACAGGACTGTACGAGGACGTGCCGGGGTATCTAGCAAGAGGAAATTAATTAGCAGATTTTAGAATTTTATGGATTTTGGTCTCTATTGATATGTGGACAACCCATTATACATATCGCCCTTGCGTATGGTGGGTTGTCTGCCTAAATGTCACTATACTAAAATTTTGGTATATTAGGCTATTTAAGAAGAGAGGGATGTCCTTGTATAAGGCCAGGGTTGGGCATTAGCTTGTTTTCAATAGTAAAAACCTTTCATTTGATTAAATCGATCTGTTTGTATGCGTGAGTAGTTAGTTTGAAAGAGTCTCGTCCGTTTCATTGTTTCAAAGAGTTATTTTCTCGATTTTCGAATTCAACTAACCGTTAACGACCGTAATCTGTTGACAAACTAATTAAGAGTCCGCTTCTGAACCCTGTTTCCATTACAACCTCGACTTGCCACTGCATTCGCTTTCGTTTTAATTTAAAAGAAACAACAAATGGATCCTTTCAAAACAGCAACTCGACCAACCTTTCAAAAGAAGACGTTTCGTAATTAACGAAAGAAAGGGGCCCAAAAAAAAAAAAGCGAAGGACGGGACGGCAATCCTCAATATTTCTGTTTCTGTTTTCTGGATAGGTAATTACGTTTTAGTTTCGGGCAAAAATACTGTAGACTTAGATAGGGACGTGATCTCAAAATTCACGTACAATAAAGGCCAGGACTGAAATGAATGAACGTCGTGTCTTCATATTTTTGTGTGCTAAAGATACCTACCAGAAGGAATTCTCAAAAAAATCTTTTCTGATTACTCAGGAGTACTTAACTCTTCTGTATCTCTTGCGGTTCTTAAAGAAAATCCTTGAATTTGAATAACCTTGTGTAAGCGCTTCCTGCACATAACGACCCTTATGTGTCGAGTGTCGGTGTTTACACCTTCGTTTTAACATCCCCAACGTCCAACACAAGAATATAGTCTTTTGCATTAACACCTTTAAGAATAAAATAAATTATGGATTTTAATGATACCCCTTTTTACTTATTATAAGTAATAATTAATTAGTTAATTTGGAGCTGGCCACTGCTTCCGTGAGTGTGCAATTGTGATAACGTTACAGAGCCCTCCATAGATCCACCCTTTTGCTTCTATGTTCGTCCTTTAATGTAGAGGCAATTACCGCTTTATAAAGCCTAGTAAAAGCGTCACTAATAAGTCTATTAAATTGCTTCTGCAATGTTTACGACGTCTTACAATGTAACCCACTACTTATTACTCCATTATCGCCAAGACTTTGAAATTGTGCTCTATGTAACAAGATTGATACTTATTATAACTTTATGTATCGTATATTACACAATGTATATCTACGTAATCGTGTAGCTAATTAAAATTTATGGCACAGATTCGTAAAAATTGCACTCGACATCCTTAGTCCTTTTTACAGAATTCTGCAATTGCAAGCTTCTTGTTGAGTCAGTAGGATGGCGCTGAGTGTCCTTTTTTTCTTCAGTATCTTCATCACGAATGAGCTGCTCCTATTGCAGCATCATTTAGCTCTAAACAGTTACTTATACTCGCCCACCATTTTTTTTTTGTGACCTTACTATTCAAATATAAAGATGAATAGTTCTGTGGTTCTTTCACAATTTAAATTGTCACTGGTATTTAAGTTAAAAAATATTAGCAGCCTGATTTATATTGTTTACGTTTAGTCAATTAGCATTAGTGGACAGTTAATCACCGTTTCGATGCTAGGGAGAAAGTAATTACTGAAAACAAAGAGGCGCCCCTATAATGAATGGAATGCGAAATGATGGTTGTTTCAATTTTCGATTCTGTTTGATGAAAGCTGCAGGCTTACGTATCAATACAATAATATTAATCAATTGTGGAATAGAGTAGAATAGAACAGGTTTGCTAGACAGTGTTTTCGACTACTAAATAAACAATAACTTACAACTGCGTTATTATTAAAATAAATTAATCATTGATGGTTTGATGTCTCGATATAATTTTCATACAGCTCTTGTACTGTACGCTCCTGTTTTTTTCAAAGGTTGATGGTCGCTGTTGGTCTCGGTAGAAGTGTTCTTCGGCGCTCGTTGTCGCTGAATGACGTTGTCCGGCTGTGGCCGGTTCTTATATCCTCGTGATGGTGGGAGTGGCCTCCGTCGGTTCTTGTTGCGGGCGTTCTCATTGGTCGAGTCGCTTTTAATATCGGTATCCAAAAAGCGACTCGACCAATGAGAACGCCCGCAGCGAGAACCGAAGGAGGCCATTCCCACAATCACGAGGATATAAGAACCGGCCACAGCCGGACAACGTCATTCAGCGACAACGAGCGCCGACGGACACTTCCACCGAGACCAACAGCGACTATCAACCTTTGAGAATGCCTGCCACTTTAAAGATAAACTTTCATGTTAATAGTTTTTCTATTCTATCCTTTTTTGTGGCCCTTTGTAATTTTGACGTGCATTTAAAAGGTAATTAATTAAGTTTTATGAGAAGATTATCCCGAGGGATGCGTCCTCTAGTTGATGTAACAATACAAATGCTTCACGCTTTTATTGTCCGCTGTTGTGTGACTTGCGGAATTTCAATTTTACCCAAATTGCATTTTACAAATTCCAACTCACTTATTATCCTGTTTGGTGAATACCTACCTCCCTCAGTTTCAGATTTAGGATTAATTTTCACCCTCTTTTCGCTTTGTCGGGTTGAGTGTGCAGGCTCACAACTTGAAGGTGTTTTAGTGTCTGGCTTAAACGATCACATCAGTAGCAAAAAATAAAGCTCCTAGAGGAATTATGTTTAGGACATTTTGTAAGGAAAAATGTTACCTTTTAGTACCCTTTCAAGATTTTCCACCCTTTTACGTATCAATTTCTATAAAATCGCAGTAAAAGAATAGGTCTCGAGGTTATTTTTGGGTTAGGTATATGGGGGTCTATTATGGTTATGTACTTTTTAAAATTATTTTCTTATTATGCAGGGTGTTCCAAATGCTTTAAAAGTATCAAAGTTATGTTTTGTTAAATGGAACCCCCTGTATATTATTGCATTTTTGGATAAGTGTCATATGAAAATAATTTTAAAAAATAATCATTACAAACCCCCATATAACATTCCGTGGCGTATAGCGTGAATAACACCCACCCTGTAAGGATCAAATACGTATCGTATCCTTTTTGTGCGTTGTGTAGGTAGTTAGAGTGTTAACAAGACACCTTTTGTGACGTTTCAGCACGGCACAGCGGCGACGTCGAGTGAAACGAGCGTCGGAACGCAGCCTGGAGGCAGCATGACTTCACGGACGGCTTCGGAGACGGCGCCCGTGCCGCCAATGACTGGCCAGCACCATCACACGGGCGCCAAGTTCAGACATGGCCTACTACAGCTCATGATACACACCATCGATCCACTGCACGACGGTAAGAAATCAATTTTATCATCACTGAACACCCTTATTACACATGTACATACGTACGATAACGCGTGGTGATCAATAAAATTAAGTATACTCAAGTTCGTTCTTCTTGATCAAACGCGATTTGTTTTTATTCCTGGGTCAAGGAGTTTTCGAAGTATTTTCGACACTCAAGCTCTAATAGATAATTTGGTCCTGAACCCCCCCCCCTCCCCCATGAGTAATACAAGCTTCCTAAACTTACAAAGTTTTTCAGAACACTTACTTCAATTGTTGTGAGCAAGTGCAAGCCGAAGACAAGACTCAGTAAGACTTTGTATTGGTCCAGCACTTAATTCTTACTACTAATAAGTCTTCGTCTGGTTCATTTAATCTAATTTTGGGCTTGTCCTGCGACTATATCCACGTTTTTGTCTTCGTCTTGGCCTTGCATGATGTTCAAGACCAAGAGAAGTCTTTTGGTCCAGCACATTAGATTTAGATAAATCTTTGACATAGTTAAAAACCTTCTCTTAAATGTCGAGGAGGGATTCCAGATTGTACCCAAGTGATAAATACGTGTGTTGTGGTAACTAAAATACAAGTGGTGGTCTAGAAACAGTTCTCAGCCACAATTGACTTCGTTAAAAGTTGGTATGTCAAGCATTCGCTAGCTAGTTCCATGTTAGGGACAAGGCGTTTCCTCGGGCTAACAACAACAGGGAAATGAATAAGGAATGTAGATGTAGGAAGCAGACTGTTGCTTGTTGAACAGCAAACTTGCCTCACCCCTTTTGAATACTTTTGTGGTTTGTGTACAACTCATCATTAAAAACACATTTTTTTACTCCTTCCGATTTGATCAACTGTGAAATTTGATATGGACATCTTTTGAGGCATGAAGGGGTAGTTACTTCTGCAATTTGATATTGAACTGGATTGATACAGGCTGGTACCAATATGAGGGCGGAATCTATCGAATATGCGGTTTTAATAAATTATAAAGCATTTCAACCTTCAGATAATAATAGCAGCAGAATACGGGGTGCACTACGTTAAATTGACTGATGCCCTTTACGATTTCATTGCTTGATAAATAATACCTACAAGTACACCACCGTTAGGGCTAAACGTATTCGATAAAAAATAACAACCCCTACCTAAATTTATTAAAAAGAATATATGGAGCGACATTTTATTATAATAATTTATTTAAAGGGTTTGTATTGTATTATTATTATCGAGACAGGCACTCCTGCACCCTTAAATTCTATTGTTCCCTCTAATATTCAAAACTATTTTGCTCTCGTGTGAAATTATGTCTAAACACCCCAACAGCTATTTGTTGCACCGTCGCGTCGTCGTGGGTGACTAGTACGTATCTACCCCCGTGGATGAATATTGAGTGTAGGTGCGATTTTCTTTAATTTACATTTCCCGTTTCGCTCAATCCCTTGGATGTTTTGCAGCATCCGGTACGGGAAATGTTCCCGTGCTGTACACTTGGCTCTCTTCCAGCATTATTCAGGTTAAGCCTTCATTTGACAAAACTCTACCATATAGAGGTACCTTGTCTGTATATATGTCTATACATGTATGTGAATGTGTATGTACAAAAGTGCACATCTGGGTAAGTCGTAAGGGGATGCTTTTATAGACTTTAAACGATAACTACCTACCTTCGACCAAGTCAAGTCCTAGCACTGAGCACGGCAATCGATGCAACGTCCAGGCTACTGCTAAAGAGAAGTGGTAAACTTTATTAAAAGAATGGTTTCGTTTATGGGGTTAGTGGCCTTTATAAGGAGAGAAGGGTTAATAGATTAATGAGACAGGCATGAGACTAAAGCAAAAAGTGATTGACGAGACTAACGAAATTAAGACAATAATTAAGATCGAGCATTAAGACTAATCTCAAGATTTAGGCAATGTTAGCAAGATTAAAGTCAAGATTAATAAGACTGAGGCCAAGATAATGGTTACAAAAAAATGACTGAGACCAAGATAAAGGCGTGATAAATAAAATTGGAACAAAAGTTAAGGTTGGATCAAACACACAAAGACCAAGATCAAGCCTAGATTTAAAAGATTTAGACTATGACTAAGGCCAGATTAACAAGACTAAGACCAAGATCACTTGTAGACTAACAAGATTAAGATGAAGATCAAGATAGACTACGAAGAATAAGCCCAAGATTAAGGCCAGATTATTAAGATTAAAGTCAAATTCAATGCTAGATTAATAAGTCCAAGACAAAGATCGCCACTACGTTAACAAGGTTAAGATGAAGATTAAGGTAGACTATTAAGACTAATCTCAAGATTAAAGGGTATGTTAGAAAAAATTTAAAATCAAGATTAATAAGAGTGAGACCAAGATAATGGCGCGATAAATAAAATTTGGACTAAAGTTAAGGTTGGATAAAACACTCAAAGACCAAGATCAAAGCTAGATTTAAAAGATTCAGACTAAGATTAAAGCCAGATTAACAAGACTAAGACCAAGATCACTTCTAGACTAACAAGATTAAGATGAAGATCAAGATAGACTACGAAGAATAAGCCCAAGATTAAGGCCAGATTATTAAGATTAAAGTCAAATTCAATGCTAGATTAATAAGTCCAAGACAAAGATCGCCACTGCGTTAACAAGGTTAAGATGAAGATTAAGGTAGACTATTAAGACTCATCTCAAGATTAAGGCTATGTTAGAAAAATTAAAGTCAAGATTAATAAGAGTGAGACCAAGATAATGGCGCGATAAATAAAATTTGGACTAAAGTTAAGGTTGGATAAAACACTCAAAGACCAAGATCAAAGCTAGATTTAAAAGATTCAGACTAAGATTAAAGCCAGATTAACAAGACTAAGACCAAGATCACTTCTAGACTAACAAGATTAAGATGAAGATCAAGATAGACTACGAAGAATAAGCCAAGATTAAGGCCAGATTATTAAGATTAAAGTCAAATTCAATGCTAGATTAATAAGTCCAAGACAAAGATCGCCACTGCGTTAACAAGGTTAAGATGAAGATTAAGGTAGACTATTAAGACTCATCTCAAGATTAAGGCTATGTTAGAAAAATTAAAGTCAAGATTAATAAGAGTGAGACCAAGATAATGGCGCGATAAATAAAATTTGGACTAAAGTTAAGGTTGGATAAAACACTCAAAGACCAAGATCAAAGCTAGATTTAAAAGATTCAGACTAAGATTAAAGCCAGATTAACAAGACTAAGACCAAGATCACTTCTAGACTAACAAGATTAAGATGAAGATCAAGATAGACTACGAAGATTAAGGCCAGACTATTAAGATTAAAGTCAAATTAAATGCTAGATTAATAAGTCCAAGACAAAGATCGCCACTGCGTTAACAAGTTTAAGATGAAGATTAATGTAGACTATTAAGACTAATCTCAAGATTTAGGCTACGTTATCAAAATTAAAGTCAAGATTAATAAAAGTGAGACCAAGATAATGGCGCGATAAATAAAATTTGGACTAAATTTAAACGGTTGGATCAAACACACAAAGACCAAGATCAAGGCTATATTTAAAAGATTCAGACAAATGATTAAGCCAGATTAACAAGACTAAGATCAAGATCACTTTTAGACTAACAAGATTAAGATGAAGATCAAGATAGACTACGAAGATTAAGGCCAGATTATTAAGATTAAAGTCAAATTCAATGCTAGATTAATAAGTCCAAGACAAAGATCGCCACTGCGTTAAAAAGGGTTTAAGATGAAGATTAAGGTAGACTATTAAGACTAATCTCAAGATTTAGGCTACGTTATCAAAATTAAAGTCAAGATTAATAAAAGTGAGACCAAGATAATGGCGCGATAAATAAAATTTGGACAAAAGGGTTACGGTTGGATCAAACACACAAAGACCAAGATCAAGGCTATATTTAAAAGATTCAGACTAAGATTAAAGCCAGATTCACAAGACTAAGACCAAGATCACTTCTAGACTAACAAGGTTAAGATGAAGATCAAGATAGACTACGAAGACTAAGCCCAAGATTAAGGCCAGATTATTAAGATTAAAGCCCAAATTAAAGTGCTAGATTAATAAGCCCTAAGATAAAGATCGCCACTATATTAAAAAGGGTTTAAGATGGAGATTAATGTAGACTATTAAGACTAATTTAAAAGATTAAGACCATGATCACTAGTAGATTAACAATATTAAGACGAAGATAAAAGATAGAGCATGAAGACTAATATCAACAATTTAGCCCAAAATTTATTTTTAAAAAGTCCCCGATCAATGATTAATAAAAATTAAAAATGTCTAAAACCAAGATAATGGCTACACTTTAAAAAATCTAAGACCAAGATAAAGGGAATATTAATAAAGTTAAAGGGTAAGATCAAGGTGGATTAAAAACACAAAGACACGATAAGCCCATATTAACATCATTAAGATTTTTAAGAAGAGACTATATTATCAAAAAGATGACAAACGTCAAAATTATATAATGCATAAATCCAAGATTAGGACCAAGATCAGATTAATAGGACTTAGGCTAATTCTTCTTCCATAATTCAAATCTAAAAGTGTTATTCGCAGGCTTAATTTTTCATGTCATAAAAACACCCTTACTTCCGGTAGACTAAATAGAATAAGTTTTCCGCTACTACCGCATATTTATTTTACGTCAAAGCCCGTTCTTTTTCAGGCTGCCTGTGAATTTAAGGAGATCCCCGGGGGGTTGCGAATCGTCTCGGTATCAAACAGACCCGAAACTTTATTATAGGGGGTTGTTTCAGTGATTTTCTATTTCAGTTTTTCTGAATCCAATAAGTACCTAGTTAGTTGTCAATGTGACAAAATTTAGTAATAAATAATTATCTGATTGCGATTGCGTCTCTTTAAGTTGTCTTATGTAACAAGTCGATTTCGGAGGGAACTACAATTAGGTACACGTGTCTATTCCTTTAGGACGTTGTTCGCATATGTTCCCTTTGCCCTGGAGAGACCCTCAGGTCGACATCAATTTATCCAACCCGACAACGGTTCCGTCTAAGTCATCATTTAATAGTTACATCTTCAGTCACAGTTTCGTTACAGTGAGTGGCGCCAAACTTATCTACTTATATTATGGCAGATAAAAGTTCTAGCTAATATTTTACTTACCTACCTTAAATATAATGGTGAATAAAATTTTCAAACGCCTAACAAGAGGGAGCTTATTAAGAGAGCTATTATTTATGGATGAGATGGGATTGAAGACATCTGCCTAAAATTGGATTACACGTTAAAGAGGGATTTTAACCCCTTGAATCAGTGAGGTTGTTTGGTCGATGACCCACTAATACCATATTTACCCTGAAAGCGAAATTAAACTTACTTGTTTCTTGTAGTTATCAAAAATTAGTGGTAAATCATTAAATAAGTCATTGTATTTTCCCTTATTATAAAAAGTAGAACAGGCTGGCAGATTCTCACCCTAATATAATGTTCAACGGTCACTGTTGTGTCTATAATATACTATAGAGATTACAAAATCCGCGGAAATAAATATTTTCAATATAACGCGCACTTTTAACACCCCTTTTTCATATAAAGAAGCGGAATATATTTGTATAATAAAAAACAAGTTCAAGGTTAATCGAATAAATTTGTTGTTACGTGGTTGTAGTATTAGTAGGAATTTTAATCACGTAACGTAAATTAATTAATGAGGGTTGTTGCAATAATAAATATAGCAAAGTATAAATACCAAGAATTTTACAAAACAACGACCTGACCCTTGCAAGCTGTTAAATTGCTGTAAGAACCACCACCAGCACGAAAGGAAAAGAAAAAACCAGGATGATGATCACTAGCCATTCCCACCCACCAGCTTGTTATGTGGTTGGACCTGTGCCAGCTGTATAAGGGTTTTTGTTAAAACGTAAATAGTGGTTTTACTAGTGTTGTAACTCCAGCAAGAACACATACGTACCTCGTGGATAGTTTCGAGATTGTGAGGCCGTAATTGTGTTTACTTTATTAGCATTATCCCATAAATCCTTTAGGGGATGATAAACAATTCCTTGACAATAAGAGCAAAAATAAAGTAAGAAAGAATAGCAGAACAGAATTTTATTGAGCCAAATAAAATTTGATTACAATTACAAAAGCAAAAAAATTCTGATAAATATTTTTTTCGTTATCTTTCATGAAGGAGAACTTGAGAATAGATGGAAAGTGCAGTTAGTTGGTTGTCGTTGCAAGGGTCCTTTTAATAATAAAAGGGCTTAGTTTTCCCCATTGTTTCGCTGACAGAACTTTCGAAACTGCAAGATTTTCATCATGCTGAGCTAGCACCACCGGCATATATAAACTTGGAACAGAATATCCATTGATGCTTCGTTTTTCTACTAACTAACTAACTACAATCTCGACAAAAGCAAAATGCTTCTTTGTCTCACGGAAATCCTCAGGAGAAGTAATTTCAAAAATAACAGCATACAGCACACAGTTTCAAGATCATCTCAATACAGGTTGTGAAAGCGTAGATAACGTTACAATCAAAATGCTGTTATCTCCCAGACGTGCAGATGTTTTCGTAGGTGTGGGTGTGTCTGCGTTTCAACTGCCAATAGCACGCGGCTGACGATGTGCTCGCGCAGCTGTAACGCCCACACTACTTTCTGCTGTTCACCGGGGGCGGAGCATTTTAATCGAACACCAAACGTCCACATTTTCGCAAACTGTATAACAGACGTCCCGTTATTATAGTATTAAAGCCTCCCCTTTTCAATTTTTTGTGTGTGTTGGATTTGGGGTGGTTTTAGATTGTAACGGGTTGTAATTTTGTCGTTTCAGGCAAAGTGGACGAGAAAGCGACCCAGTTGCATGCGATTGCATCCCTGAAAGTGCTGCTCGATGCGACAAAGCCCCAGAACGGCGCGGCGACGAGTTCGGCGGCGAACTATGTGAGTGCCGCCAAGCAGGAAACGATGCTAACGCCAACCAATCGGGGAAGTACCGGGGGAACTGCATCCGACATCCCCAACGGCATCACCAACCCCATCGGCGACATCAGCCTGGACACGGTAAGATATGCGTCAATTTTTGTTACGTTTAGAAAGGTTTAGTTGGTGGGGTTAGATTAGCTGCAATAATCTCCATTTCCACTATGTACGACCAGGGGGGACAAAAATAACTTGAGATCCTTTGAGATTACGAGGGCGATAAGGTATTAGGTAGCTACTGAAAAGGAAACGCGCCGATAGGGTAAAGGTTACCTATTACATTAAGTCCTTCTGACCTTTAACGTCCGCTGGGATCCAGGGAACTGACACTTGCAAATAAAATATTTTTAGTTAAAGTCTTATGGTTAGAAAACGTTTAAAGATAAGGGAGAAAAATAAACCACTTACGCAATAAAAATGGAAAACGTTTTTCACGGAGGTGATCCTAATTGTGTGGAAATTGAGATTTTTGCAGAGTGTATATAGAGTAGATAAATTATTTATTAATCAGTTAGATGTCTTTTATTCGTCAACGAATTAGAAAACATTGCAACAAAAATTAAATTATTATTATTACAACTATGTCAAATTATTTGAAGTGAATAGAAAAATATTCCCCCCCCCCTTTTTTTATATTTAAAAGCCGGTCGAACTTTTGCACAATTAATTAAATTAATTGTTATCGACAAGGATAATATAATAGATGTACAAATGTACGTAATATTAGGTAATATGTGAATGTAATATACAACTCAGCCGCTTTTGATTGCGACATATAGATACTATTTAGGTAGTCAGCAGTTACATAGTTAGTTGGTAGTTGGTCTGAAGAGGAAAGCAATTGTTTTCGCGAAACACGCCCCAACAATAAATTCCGGTTAATAATTGTTCGAGACGTCAAAGGCGCCAATATTGTTCCACCACGGGATGTATTTTGCCGCAATCGATTACCGTAATTCGATACCCATGTATTTAAATACGTGTATGTACATATGGTAGACACAGAAGTGTTTATTGCACACGGATATCCGGGTGTAATAGGCTTTCACAGACGACTTCCTGATGCGCTTAAACCTAAATGATAAACCTTTTTACATTTCCGATCCGCAGGGAAATTGTCCAACGACACGGTTAATGACTACGTTGGCTGAAACTTAACAAAGCATCTAAAAATTTCGGAATTGCTTTAGTGGAGCTTTTGTTTTGCCTACAATTACAGTGAATTAACCAGGCAATTGTTTATTGCAGATGTCTTTAGAACGGCACGTACACCTGTCAAATTTGTAAGGTTAGGTTTGGATACGAGGAGCAACTCATTCTGAAAACATATACTGTTTAATACGAAAGCGTAGAAGCGAAATTGACATACGATTCTTTTTTTCGTAATAAGAACTACTTATTAATTTCGTGTTGCTTAACACACACCCCGCTCTTCTCCTTCCTCCTAAACTGACGTTATCTCTTCTATACCTTCATGAATGCTAGAGAAGAAAACAATTTTCTAAACAACGCCTGCTTCGTGGAAGGAGGGGATGGGAGGAACCTTTACAAACCATTACCTTATCCATATAATTAATAATAAGAATTTTCGAATTAATTCTGTGTTACGTAACGTGAAAATAATTTTAAAATAATTAATTATGTATTACGTAACACATTGTAAAATTAATTTTCATATTTTTATCGTGGCAGGTAAGACGAAATTAATAGTTTTCATGACAAAAAAGAAATATTTTTAATAAACACCCCTTTTACGCCTTCGTATTTTCATAATCTTTAGATTTTCCATCCCCTAGTTGAGGATGTAGAGAACCATTAGGAATGTTTTGTTAGGGAGGGGGCGGGTAACTATCTGGCCTTCCTTGTTTCTTAGTAATTTTTTGTCACTTGTTATGGGATTGCCTCCCTATAAGTTGTTGTTGTTAGGCATTCAGGGGGACACGTCTGCTTACTTAACGTCTTTTTTTTAATAAAAGATGTTATTAAGGTATTAAACAAATGACATAGTTGTAATAACATTTTCAAACAGTGGCGCTTTTTGACATTTTTTATAAAGTAGATAAAATAAAAATGACATGGAATACAAGTATCTACATACGTATTTTAGAATCTATTAATTTTTTTATAATGGTTCTAATTTTTTTCAAACACAATACAACACTTTGGCTTGATCGTGATCACAAAATAAACAATAAGGTAATAGTTTTGAAGAAAGAAAATTAGTATAGTATATTTGTAGATATCTGTCACATTCATACACATAATAACCGCTTATTATTAGGGGCTTATTCACAAAGATTTAGATTTTTGGGCACCCCAGAGTAACGTACAATTTTTTTTTTTATTAAAAGTAGGTCATACGTTCACATTAATTAGGACTAGTAAATAATTATTTATACCTTTCTTAGGCTTCATGTTCATTCTATATTTTATATATAGTTGCTTCTCGTAATTTTGCTTTGCCCTGCAAAATTTTAACAGAAAATAAAAGTTCCGGCATGCGTCAGCCGATTTATATCCCGTTTAAGCTTTCCTCCGGGATCGCTGACTATAAAATGACACTTCTGTGCTCACATCAGAGGATAAACAGAAGCAAGTTGTCGGAATCCTTGACATAGTCCCCAACTACGTATTAAAAACGTTTGACCCCTTTTTCCAATTTGGAATAACAATAATTTAGAGCCATTAGGACTATAGATAACTATTTCTAATGAATATTGATTTGCGTGGTGTTTTAAAAGCGAAAATTCGAATCGGAAATTGGAAGCAAGCAGTAAAAATTAAAAATGCGTCTAAAAAAACACCCCTCACAAAGGGAAACCTCACACAAATGCCGAATAGAAACGCGGCGGGCGTTATTGATTTTGAATTTTATTTCTTTTTCATACTTTCATTATTACGGTTCGGGTCACTCACTCACTGTTGCAATCAAATATCCGTGAGAATATTCCAGTTGCCGACAAACCGACCGGTAAAAGTGGAAAAACGCCAATAACCAATTTTCAGAACAAAAACTGAACTGGCTTTTTGTCTATGAATCAAAAAAAAAAAAAATTTTTTATGGATAGCCAAACAATATATAGAGTTTTTAGCTTAATGCAAATCCCCGTTCGTTTCATTGGCGTGCGAGATATTGTTTTTAATTGCGAAAGGGCGCTTGCGGCAAGCGCCACTGCCTGTCACCTTGATGGGGTGTTTTCTAATTCTAGCGACGAATGTCAACTGTTCGCGCCCGTAAGTCACTGACTTCACAAGCAGTGGTGTGTCTGCAGGTGGGCGAAGCTGAGGACGAGCCACCGGAGGCCCTCGACATGGCCTGGCCCTCAGAGAACAAGAAACGTCTTACCTACGTCCTCCTGGCTCCGATCGTTTTCCCCTTGTGGCTCACCCTACCCGACACCCGATCACCTAGTGGTAAGTCGATTAATCACTCTTCTATTTATTTACCTACCAAGCGTGCACGCCATAAATACATAGATAGATAATTTTCATCTCCAAACGCTCTAATGTAACCCTTTTTCACTTTGTCAATTTTGACACTAAATGTTACGAGTAGATTAAATGTTCTAGTCCAATTGTCACATATGTGCCTAATTAGTTATTAACGATAATTAATTATATTAACAATAATATTTCGAAGGTAGTTTGGATAATTTTGGAAACGTAGAGCATTGGAGCGAATGAGGAGTCACCCGCTTCGCCTCCCTAATCTCTTTTTCCTCACTTATTTTAGTTTCAACTAAGATTAGAATCTTATTTCAGTTCCTACACCCATAATTGCTAATCTCCACCCATTTAAATGATCCTTAAGTGATCTAAATGTCAAAATAGATTGTCATAAATCATTTTCACCCTCAAAGAGTGCAAGATGGAACTTTATTACTCTAGCAACCCTGTCTGCTAGTTTGGGTGACTCTGAAACGACAGAAAACGTAGAACAGTGGGGCGAATGAGAAGAGTCACCCGCTTCGCCTTCCTAATCTCTTTTTCCTCTCTTATTTTAGTTTCAACTAAGATTAGAATCTTATTTCAGTTCCTACACCCATTATTGCTAATCTCCACCCATTTAAATGATCATTAAGTGATCTTAATGTCAAAATAGATTGTGATAAATCATTTTCACCCTCAATGAGTGCAAGATGGAACTTTATTACTCTAGCAACCCTGTCTGCTAGTTTGGGTGACTCTGAAACGACAGAAAACGTAGAACAGTGGGGCGAATGAGAAGAGTCACCCGCTTCGCCTTCCTAATCTCTTTTTCCTCTCTTATTTTAGTTTCAACTAAGATTAGAATCTTATTTCAGTTCCTACACCCATTATTGCTAATCTCCACCCATTTAAATGATCATTAAGTGATCTTAATGTCAAAATAGATTGTGATAAATCATTTTCACCCTCAATGAGTGCAAGATGGAACTTTATTACTCTAGCAACCCTGTCTGCTAGTTTGGGTGACTCTGAAACGACAGAAAACGTAGAACAGTGGGGCGAATGAGAAGAGTCACCCGCTTCGCCTTCCTAATCTCTTTTTCCTCTCTTATTTTAGTTTCAACTAAGATTAGAATCTTATTTCAGTTCCTACACCCATTATTGCTAATCTCCACCCATTTAAATGATCATTAAGTGATCTTAATGTCAAAATAGATTGTGATAAATCATTTTCACCCTCAATGAGTGCAAGATGGAACTTTATTACTCTAGCAACCCTGTCTGCTAGTTTGGGTGACTCTGAAACGACAGAAAACGTAGAACAGTGGGGCGAATGAGAAGAGTCACCCGCTTCGCCTTCCTAATCTCTTTTTCCTCTCTTATTTTAGTTTCAACTAAGATTAGAATCTTATTTCAGTTCCTACACCCATTATTGCTAATCTCCACCCATTTAAATGATCATTAAGTGATCTTAATGTCAAAATAGATTGTGATAAATCATTTTCACCCTCAATGAGTGCAAGATGGAACTTTATTACTCTAGCAACCCTGTCTGCTAGTTTGGGTGACTCTGAAACGACAGAAAACGTAGAACAGTGGGGCGAATGAGAAGAGTCACCCGCTTCGCCTTCCTAATCTCTTTTTCCTCTCTTATTTTAGTTTCAACTAAGATTAGAATCTTATTTCAGTTCCTACACCCATTATTGCTAATCTCCACCCATTTAAATGATCCTTAAGTGATCTAAATGTCAAAATAGATTGTCATAAATCATTTTCACCCTCAAAGAGTGCAAGATGGAACTTTATTACTCTAGCAACCCTGTCTGCTAGTTTGGGTGACTCTGAAACGACAGAAAACGTAGAACAGTGGGGCGAATGAGAAGAGTCACCCGCTTCGCCTTCCTAATCTCTTTTTCCTCTCTTATTTTAGTTTCAACTAAGATTAGAATCTTATTTTAGTTCCTACACCCATAATTGCTAATCTCCACCCATTTAAATGATCCTTAAGTGATCTAAATGTCAAAATAGATTGTCATAAATCATTTTCACCCTCAAAGAGTGCAAGATGGAACTTTATTACTCTAGCAACCCTGTCTGCTAGTTTGGGTGACTCTGAAACGACAGAAAACGTAGAACAGTGGGGCGAATGAGAAGAGTCACCCGCTTCGCCTTCCTAATCTCTTTTTCCTCTCTTATTTTAGTTTCAACTAAGATTAGAATCTTATTTCAGTTCCTACACCCATTATTGCTAATCTCCACCCATTTAAATGATCCTTAAGTGATCTAAATGTCAAAATAGATTGTCATAAATCATTTTCACCCTCAAAGAGTGCAAGATGGAACTTTATTACTCTAGCAACCCTGTCTGCTAGTTTGGGTGACTCTGAAACGACAGAAAACGTAGAATAGTGGAGCGAATGAGAAGAGTCACCCGCTTCACCTTCCTAATCTCTTTTTCCTCTCGTATTTTAGTTTCAACTAAGATTAGAATCTTATTTCAGTTCCTACACCCATTATTGCTAATCTCCACCCATTTAAATGATCCTTAAGTGATCTAAATGTCAAAATAGATTGTCATAAATCATTTTCACCCTCAAAGAGTGCAAGATGGAACTTTATTACTCTAGCAACCCTGTCTGCTAGTTTGGGTGACTCTGAAACGACAGAAAACGTAGAACAGTGGGGCGAATGAGAAGAGTCACCCGCTTCGCCTTCCTAATCTCTTTTTCCTCTCTTATTTTAGTTTCAACTAAGATTAGAATCTTATTTCAGTTCCTACACCCATTATTGCTAATCTCCACCCATTTAAATGATCCTTAAGTGATCTAAATGTCAAAATAGATTGTCATAAATCATTTTCACCCTCAAAGAGTGCAAGATGGAACTTTATTACTCTAGCAACCCTGTCTGCTAGTTTGGGTGACTCTGAAACGACAGAAAACGTAGAATAGTGGAGCGAATGAGAAGAGTCACCCGCTTCACCTTCCTAATCTCTTTTTCCTCTCGTATTTTAGTTTCAACTAAGATTAGAATCTTATTTCAGTTCCTACACCCATTATTGCTAATCTCCACCCATTTAAATGATCCTTAAGTGATCTAAATGTCAAAATAGATTGTCATAAATCATTTTCACCCTCAAAGAGTGCAAGATGGAACTTTATTACTCTAGCAACCCTGTCTGCTAGTTTGGGTGACTCTGAAACGACAGAAAACGTAGAACAGTGGGGCGAATGAGAAGAGTCACCCGCTTCGCCTTCCTAATCTCTTTTTCCTCTCTTATTTTAGTTTCAACTAAGATTAGAATCTTATTTCAGTTCCTACACCCATTATTGTTAATGTCCACCATTTAAATGATCCTTTAGTGATCCTAATGTCAAAATAGATTGTGATAAATCATTTTCACCCTCAAAGAGTGCAAGATGGAACTTTATTACTCTAGCAACCCTGTCTGCTAGTTTGGGTGACTCTGAAACGACAGAAAACGTAGAACAGTGGGGCGAATGAAAAGAGTCACCCGCTTCGCCTCCATAATCTCTTTTTCCTCACTTATTTTAGTTTCAACTAAGATTAGAATCTTATTTCAGTTCCTACACCCATTATTGCTAATCTCCACCCATTTAAATGATCATTAAGTGATCTAAATGTCAAAATAGATTGTGATAAATCATTTTCACCCTCAAAGAGTGCAAGATGGAACTTTATTACTCTAGCAACCCTGTCTGCTAGTTTGGGTGACTCTGAAACGACAGAAAACGTAGAACAGTGGGGCGAATGAAAAGAGTCACCCGCTTCGCCTCCATAATCTCTTTTTCCTCACTTATTTTAGTTTCAACTAAGATTAGAATCTTATTTCAGTTCCTACACCCATAATTGCTAATCTCCACCCATTTAAATGATCATTAAGTGATCCTAATGTCAAAATAGATTGTGATAAATCATTTTCACCCTCAAAGAGTGCAAGATGGAACTTTATTACTCTAGCAACCCTGTCTGCTAGTTTGGGTGACTCTGAAACGACAGAAAACGTAGAACAGTGGGGCGAATGAAAAGAGTCACCCGCTTCGCCTCCATAATCTCTTTTTCCTCACTTATTTTAGTTTCAACTAAGATTAGAATCTTATTTCAGTTCCTACACCCATTATTGCTAATCTCCACCCATTTAAATGATCATTAAGTGATCTAAATGTCAAAATAGATTGTGATAAATCATTTTCACCCTCAAAGAGTGCAAGATGGAACTTTATTACTCTAGCAACCCTGTCTGCTAGTTTGGGTGACTCTGAAACGACAGAAAACGTAGAACAGTGGGGCGAATGAAAAGAGTCACCCGCTTCGCCTCCATAATCTCTTTTTCCTCACTTATTTTAGTTTCAACTAAGATTAGAATCTTATTTCAGTTCCTACACCCATTATTGCTAATCT
Source organism: Agrilus mali (assembly GCA_029378335.1). Taxonomy (NCBI): domain Eukaryota; kingdom Metazoa; phylum Arthropoda; class Insecta; order Coleoptera; family Buprestidae; genus Agrilus; species Agrilus mali. The sequence goes on along the minus strand of CM055655.1, from coordinate 1,042,617 downwards.
CCACCCATTTAAATGATCATTAAGTGATCTAAATGTCAAAATAGATTGTGATAAATCATTTTCACCCTCAAAGAGTGCAAGATGGAACTTTATTACTCTAGCAACCCTGTCTGCTAGTTTGGGTGACTCTGAAACGACAGAAAACGTAGAACAGTGGGGCGAATGAAAAGAGTCACCCGCTTCGCCTCCATAATCTCTTTTTCCTCACTTATTTTAGTTTCAACTAAGATTAGAATCTTATTTCAGTTCCTACACCCATTATTGCTAATCTCCACCCATTTAAATGATCATTAAGTGATCTAAATGTCAAAATAGATTGTGATAAATCATTTTCACCCTCAAAGAGTGCAAGATGGAACTTTATTACTCTAGCAACCCTGTCTGCTAGTTTGGGTGACTCTGAAACGACAGAAAACGTAGAACAGTGGGGCGAATGAAAAGAGTCACCCGCTTCGCCTCCATAATCTCTTTTTCCTCACTTATTTTAGTTTCAACTAAGATTAGAATCTTATTTCAGTTCCTACACCCATTATTGCTAATCTCCACCCATTTAAATGATCATTAAGTGATCTAAATGTCAAAATAGATTGTGATAAATCATTTTCACCCTCAAAGAGTGCAAGATGGAACTTTATTACTCTAGCAACCCTGTCTGCTAGTTTGGGTGACTCTGAAACGACAGAAAACGTAGAACAGTGGGGCGAATGAAAAGAGTCACCCGCTTCGCTTTCCTAATCTCTTTTTCCTCTCGTATTTTAGTTTCAACTAAGATTAGAATCTTATTTCAGTTCCTACACCCATAATTGCTAATCTCCACCGATTCAAATGATCCTTTAGTGATCCTAATGTCAAAATATATTGTGCTAAATAATTTTCACCCTCAAAGAGTGCGAAATGGAACTTTATTACTGTAGCAACTCTGTATGCTAGTTTGGGTGATTTGAAACGACAAAAAACGTAGAGCGTTAGAGCTTCGCCACCCTAACCGCCTTGTTTCTCACTTATCTTACCTCTTACTGTGATTAGAATCTTATCCCAGTACCTACTACAGTTAGAAGTTGAATCGGTTTACATATTTTTACGTACGTGTCGTTCCCTAGAAGAGTAACAAAGAGGGATTGTCGTTGTTCAGCGCAATCGCTAGGGAGGAAATTGCTTTCTTACTGAAAAAAATTATTAATTTCCGCATTATATCTGTACCTATTCTATAATACCTACTACGTCTCGATAACTACCTGGGGCGTCTTTCCTATATCTAAGCGTTTTTAAATTTTCTTTCTCTTGTAATCTTGTCGTAAGTATCTCTTCCGAAGCGAAATTTTCTATCTTCTCTGTCTGACCCTATTAATATATAAGCATTGCCAATATTTGACTCGTCCTGTTTCTGATTGTGGTGAGGAAATGAGGTTGTAGTCTTGAATTTGGCAATAACATGATTAGGTACTGTTCGACCTTCTTTTATCTTTCCATTACCAAATAGATCATTTTTATTATATTCAGAGTAAAGAAAAGGATTAAATATAATCTTTTTGTACCTACTGACATATAAAACATTTTACGAACTTGTGACCTGTCTTATGTGTGTATTAAAATTTTCCAAGCGCAGAACATGAAGCGATTGAAGCATTAGGAAGGAAAGGGCGGTTTCCTGAGATTTGGAGTCGAACGTAATCTTTCACTGGATATGAGAATTAATCCCTCCAGTTCTTGCTCTAATCGCTGCAATAATTCATTCGATCAAATCTTTATCGACCGACTACTACAGCAGGGGTTGGATAAAGAGGTACCTACAGGGTGGATACAATAATAACCAATAAGTCAGTCTTTTGTTTATTTCATTGGGGTTGTAAATGTAAAGGAAGACTAATTAAAGTGCCACCATCTTATTTATTATTTTTGAATAGTTCAACCCTTGTACGTATTAAATAAAATCTTCACGTTCTGCAATAATAATTAATTTAGAAATAATACTGCTGTTCTTTTGGGGTGGTAATGATCCTAAAACTTTTAATTACAGTAAAGGGGATGTCCCCATTTATATCTTCTGCAATATAGTATCAGATTATATTTTTGTAATAAAGAAAGAGCAACAATGAATTCCTGAAGGCAGTTGTTACAAAAACCAAGTTTCGTTAGTGGTCTAAAGTTAATGAAGGCACGTACCCTGAACTGACACGTTCGCTTCCAGAATTAACGAGCTGCTATTGGAAATTTTTCCTTGTAAATCAAAGAGATTATTAAACCTCTGACCTATAAAGCAACTAGCTGTCATTGCAAAATACACATTCACATTATCGCGAAAGATAGACGAGAGTTAATTCCTGGGGCATGCACTCAATTCAATGTTTTATCGTCACGGCATAACGTTCTCAATTATTATTGAGGTATTACTGAGTTTTGAATGCTTCAATGTTTCAATTTGCCTCGTTGAAAATGTGAAGGTTATTTGAAATTTGAAGGCAATTTTTCTTGAAGTAAAGGCAGGACACAACAGAATTCTGCACCCTTAAAAGAATTCCCTCGGTGATTCTAAAAATAAATAAGAAACAAGTCCAAAGGTAATAAAAGACTGCACTAGATGAATAGACGGATTTCCGTTTCATTTGAAACTATTTCTGTTTCTGCAAGAACTATTTTAGGGAGACTTTATTCTCATCATAAATCCCTTAAGTAGTAAAATATAAAATATGTACGTATTGAGAAAATAGCCCTCAATTTCTGTAGTTTTATTTATAAGTCTGATCAACACCTCTGATTAGTTCTGCTGCAAGTAATGGACGTTCCTTATCTACCCCTAAATCCCAAAACCGTACACATTTCGCGTGAACGGTGGTGCACTTTTAGTTAGTAGGAAGTTGCATGAGGGCATACATCGTCCCTAAATGGGTCACAGTTATAGACGTGACGTTTAACATTTTCTGACCTCCTAAAATAATTTATACTGTGAGCACCTACCACCCCTAGTGGAATACTGTTGTTAGACAAATTGCAAGCTAAAAATAAAAATAAAAAAATTATTGGTGGTATTTTAAATTTCCCCTAATGTAGGTGAATTAAAAAAGAAAAGTTAGTTTTTAAGTTACCAGTCCACGTACAGGGTTTTTCCCTCTGTGAGTGTAAAATGATGTAAAGTTACTGATTTATCAATAAATAAATAAATAATAAGAAATCTTCAGCTCACGAATTGAAATTTCCTATGAATATTTATTTTCACTTCTCTGAATTTAGTTTTTTTCAATTTGTTATCCCCTCTCAAGAGTTTTTCCCATGAGCCTAGATTCCTTATATGAGCTGAAACTTGATATATAAATTTATTTCCTTATCTTCTATGTGTTGATAATCCTAAAAGAGCTTGTCTTTCTTCCTTCCAGGAATTTATATTTCTTATATAAGTTTAGTTTTCGTCCCCTGAGTTTATTTTTCCTTTGTGAGTTTAATTTTCCCTTCCATAAGTTAATTATGTCCTTCCATGGGTTAAGACTTCCTATACGAACGTGTTTCTTTTCCCCTCACTAGTTTAGATTTCTTATGTAAGTTTATTTTCACTTCTTTGAGCTTGAATTTCATTTTTGAGTTTGTTTTCCCCTCTCAAGAGTTTTTCCCATGAGCCTAGATTCCTTATATGAGCTGAAACTTGATATATAAATTTATTTCCTTATCTTCTATGTGTTGATAATCCTAAAAGAGCTTGTCTTTCTTCCTTCCAGGAATTTATATTTCTTATATAAGTTTAGTTTTCGTCCACTGAGTTTATTTTTCCTTTGTGAGTTTAATTTTCCCTTCCATAAGTTAATTATGTCCTTCCATGGGTTAAGACTTCCTATACGAACGTGTTTCTTTTCCCCTCACTAGTTTAGATTTCTTATGTAAGTTTATTTTCACTTCTTTGAGCTTGAATTTCATTTTTGAGTTTGTTTTCCCCTCTCAAGAGTTTTTCCCATGAGCCTAGATTCCTTATATGAGCTGAAACTTGATATACAAATTTATTTCCTTATCTTCTATGTGTTGATAATCCTAAAAGAGCTTGTCTTTCTTCCTTCCAGGAATTTATATTTCTTATATAAGTTTAGTTTTCGTCCACTGAGTTTATTTTTCCTTTGTGAGTTTAATTTTCCCTTCCATAAGTTAATTATGTCCTTCCATGGGTTAAGACTTCCTATACGAACGTGTTTCTTTTCCCCTCACTAGTTTAGATTTCTTATGTAAGTTTATTTTCACTTCTTTGAGCTTGAATTTCATTTTTGAGTTTGTTTTCCCCTCTCAAGAGTTTTTCCCATGAGCCTAGATTCCTTATATGAGCTGAAACTTGATATATAAATTTATTTCCTTATCTTCTATGTGTTGATAATCCTAAAAGAGCTTGTCTTTCTTCCTTCCAGGAATTTATATTTCTTATATAAGTTTAGTTTTCGTCCACTGAGTTTATTTTTCCTTTGTGAGTTTAATTTTCCCTTCCATAAGTTAATTATGTTCTTCCATGGGTTAAGACTTCCTATACGAACGTGTTTCTTTTCCCCTCACTAGTTTAGATTTCTTATGTAAGTTTATTTTCACTTCTTTGAGCTTGAATTTCATTTTTGAGTTTGTTTTCCCCTCTCAAGAGTTTTTCCCATGAGCCTAGATTCCTTATATGAGCTGAAACTTGATATATAAATTTATTTCCTTATCTTCTATGTGTTGATAATCCTAAAAGAGCTTGTCTTTCTTCCTTCCAGGAATTTATATTTCTTATATAAGTTTAGTTTTCGTCCCTGAGTTTATTTTTCCTTTGTGAGTTTAATTTTCCCTTCCATAAGTTAATTATGTCCTTCCATGGGTTAAGACTTCCTATACGAACGTGTTTCTTTTCCCCTCACTAGTTTAGATTTCTTATGTAAGTTTATTTTCACTTCTTTGAGCTTGAATTTCATTTTAGTTTGTTTTCCCCTTATCTTCTATGTGTTGATAATCCTAAAGAGCTTGTCTTTCTTCCTTCCAGGAATTTATATTTCTTATATAAGTTTAGTTTTCGTCCCTGAGTTTATTTTTCCTTTGTGAGTTTAATTTTCCCTTCCATAAGTTAATTATGTCCTTCCATGGGTTAAGACTTCCTATACGAACGTGTTTCTTTTCCCCTCACTAGTTTAGATTTCTTATGTAAGTTTATTTTCACTTCTTTGAGCTTGAATTTCATTTTTGAGTTTGTTTTCCCTCTCAAGAGTTTTTCCCATGAGCCTAGATTCCTTATATGAGCTGAAACTTGATATATAAATTTATTTCCTTATCTTCTATGTGTTGATAATCCTAAAAGAGCTTGTCTTTCTTCCTTCCAGGAATTTATATTTCTTATATAAGTTTAGTTTTCGTCCACTGAGTTTATTTTTCTTTGTGAGTTTAATTTTCCCTTCCATAAGTTAATTATGTCCTTCCATGGGTTAAGACTTCCTATACGAACGTGTTTCTTTTCCCCTCACTAGTTTAGATTTCTTATGTAAGTTTATTTTCACTTCTTTGAGCTTGAATTTCATTTTTGAGTTTGTTTTCCCCTCTCAAGAGTTTTTCCCATGAGCCTAGATTCCTTATATGAGCTGAAACTTGATATATAAATTTATTTCCTTATCTTCTATGTGTTGATAATCCTAAAAGAGCTTGTCTTTCTTCCTTCCAGGAATTTATATTTCTTATATAAGTTTAGTTTTCGTCCACTGAGTTTATTTTTCCTTTGTGAGTTTAATTTTCCCTTCCATAAGTTAATTATGTCCTTCCATGGGTTAAGACTTCCTATACGAACGTGTTTCTTTTCCCCTCACTAGTTTAGATTTCTTATGTAAGTTTATTTTCACTTCTTTGAGCTTGAATTTCATTTTTGAGTTTGTTTTCCCCTCTCAAGAGTTTTTCCCATGAGCCTAGATTCCTTATATGAGCTGAAACTTGATATATAAATTTATTTCCTTATCTTCTATGTGTTGATAATCCTAAAAGAGCTTGTCTTTCTTCCTTCCAGGAATTTATATTTCTTATATAAGTTTAGTTTTCGTCCACTGAGTTTATTTTTCCTTTGTGAGTTTAATTTTCCCTTCCATAAGTTAATTATGTTCTTCCATGGGTTAAGACTTCCTATACGAACGTGTTTCTTTTCCCCTCACTAGTTTAGATTTCTTATGTAAGTTTATTTTCACTTCTTTGAGCTTGAATTTCATTTTTGAGTTTGTTTTCCCCTCTCAAGAGTTTTTCCCATGAGCCTAGATTCCTTATATGAGCTGAAACTTGATATATAAATTTATTTCCTTATCTTCTATGTGTTGATAATCCTAAAAGAGCTTGTCTTTCTTCCTTCCAGGAATTTATATTTCTTATATAAGTTTAGTTTTCGTCCACTGAGTTTATTTTTCCTTTGTGAGTTTAATTTTCCCTTCCATAAGTTAATTATGTCCTTCCATGGGTTAAGACTTCCTATACGAACGTGTTTCTTTTCCCCTCACTAGTTTAGATTTCTTATGTAAGTTTATTTTCACTTCTTTGAGCTTGAATTTCATTTTTGAGTTTGTTTTCCCCTCTCAAGAGTTTTTCCCATGAGCCTAGATTCCTTATATGAGCTGAAACTTGATATATAAATTTATTTCCTTATCTTCTATGTGTTGATAATCCTAAAAGAGCTTGTCTTTCTTCCTTCCAGGAATTTATATTTCTTATATAAGTTTAGTTTTCGTCCCCTGAGTTTATTTTTCCTTTGTGAGTTTAATTTTCCCTTCCATAAGTTAATTATGTCCTTCCATGGGTTAAGACTTCCTATACGAACGTGTTTCTTTTCCCCTCACTAGTTTAGATTTCTTATGTAAGTTTATTTTCACTTCTTTGAGCTTGAATTTCATTTTTGAGTTTGTTTTCCCCTCTCAAGAGTTTTTCCCATGAGCCTAGATTCCTTATATGAGCTGAAACTTGATATATAAATTTATTTCCTTATCTTCTATGTGTTGATAATCCTAAAAGAGCTTGTCTTTCTTCCTTCCAGGAATTTATATTTCTTATATAAGTTTAGTTTTCGTCCCCTGAGTTTATTTTTCCTTTGTGAGTTTAATTTTCCCTTCCATAAGTTAATTATGTCCTTCCATGGGTTAAGACTTCCTATACGAACGTGTTTCTTTTCCCCTCACTAGTTTAGATTTCTTATGTAAGTTTATTTTCACTTCTTTGAGCTTGAATTTCATTTTTGAGTTTGTTTTCCCCTCTCAAGAGTTTTTCCCATGAGCCTAGATTCCTTATATGAGCTGAAACTTGATATATAAATTTATTTCCTTATCTTCTATGTGTTGATAATCCTAAAAGAGCTTGTCTTTCTTCCTTCCAGGAATTTATATTTCTTATGTAAGTGTAGTTTTCGTCCCCTGAGTTTATTTTTCCTTTGTGAGTTTAATTTTCCCTTCCATAAGTTAATTATGTCCTTCCATGGGTTAAGACTTCCTATACGAACGTGTTTCTTTTCCTCTCACTAGTTTAGATTTCTTATGTAAGTTTATTTTCACTTCTATGAGCTCGAATTTTGTTTTTGAGTTTGTTTTCCCTCTCATGAGTTTTTTTAATGAGCCTAGATTTCTCTAATGAGGTTGCTTTTCTGTCTTTGGTGAGTTTGGACTTGATATATACATTTATTAACCCTTATATGAGTTCAGATTTGCTTTTAGAGTCTATTTTTTCTTTTAATGAGCTTGCAGTGTCTTTTGATGAGTTTAAATTTTTTTATATGGACCTTTTTCTTCCTCCCATAGTTTAAATTTCTTATATAAATTTATTTTCCCTTTTCTGAGCATAATTTCCTTTTTTGAGGTTGCCTTTCCCTTCCAAGAAATTTATTCCGTCTAAACTAACCAAATGGGTTCCTTACTCTTCCATTTATGAGTTTCGATTTTCGTTTTAGTTTTTAGCCTACCTCTTTCATGAGTTATCTGTCGCCATGAGTTTATACAAACTCCTCTGAGATTATATTTCCATTTTGAGTTTGTTTTTCTCTTCCATGAGTTGTAAAAAACCTGTTCTTTTAACAAAATGACCCAAATCCTTCGAGAGTTTAAAATTCTTGATAAAAACACGTAGTAGTGGTAATAAAAACGTCTCGGTAACAGTTTTTCTCAAGGGGGAGGGCAACAGGACACTTTTATTGCCTTTGTACGTACACCCACTCAACATGAAGGGGTAGTTTGTTCGTGGCGTTCGTTTGTTTAACGACGGCTGCCACAGTTGCTGATAAAATGTAAACACAAGCTTGCTAATCGCATCTGTTTTTAATTGCCCCTTGTACGATAGTGATAGATGGCGGGGAAATCAAACAACGGTCAACCAATACTACATACGTAGTTAAATGCAGTTGTTTTAATTGTTTTGCCTGCTTTTGTTGGAAAATGTGATGGACACACAATAATTGGAAGCTATTTTAAGAAGTTTCAAATATTGATTAAAAATTGCACGAATGTGAGGGGGTGAAATCAATAGGAAGCACAATTCAATGATTGTAATAGGGCGATATTTATAATTACACATTTATTTTTAAATTTATTTGTAAATACGTTGTATGTATTTTTGTTTAAGGTAAAAAGTGGTTTCCGGTAACGTTTCTCGGGAGTATCGCTTGGATAGCTGTTTATTCGTACTTGATGGTGTGGTGGGCCACTGTAGTGGGAGAAACGGTGAAAATACCGCCGGAAGTGATGGGTTTGACATTCCTTGCAGCGGGTACTTCCATTCCTGATTTAATTACTTCCGTCATTGTAGCGAGAAAGGGATTCGGTGATATGGCCGTGTCCTCGTCCGTTGGCAGTAACATTTTCGATGTCACAGTCGGGTAAGTTATCAAAAACTTTACTTCCCCTTCGTTTATCAGACATTATTTTATTACGTTACATTTTATTACACTTTAATACCTACGTCTCATATTAATTTGTAATAAAACAATAATTTAATGAAGGTATTATTTTAACGAGACTGTAGGTATGTCCATATGTCAAACAAAATTTAATTCGGTTCGCTATTCCGTATTATGCTTAAATTATAGATAGATAATAAAATTTAACTTGATTTGCGAACTTATAAATTGAGCAAATTATAAATCAAGTATCATGTAAACATTAAAATATCGAAACCATTATCCATTATGTATTAATCTTCCTAATGAGCAAAGCTTAACGAAAACGAGAAACTCTAAATTTTTGAACTGGAAGATAATGGAAATAAGTGACTAATAGTTTTTTAATCCTACGTTTCAAAATCATTGATTATTACTGCTATTCTCATTGTTGATTTGTTTTTCATTATGTTTTCCAATTCCTGGTTATTTTTGAATTTGGATTGCTTCTGTAAGTTTTTTCCCTCGTTGAGTTCGTTTTCATCTTACATGAGTTTGTTTATTTCTTCTTGAGTTTGAATTTCTTTTTTGAGTTTGTTTTGTAATTTTTATACAAGTTTGTTTGTCATTCTATGAGTTTGAATTTCTTAAATGAATTTATTTCTCTTGTTTTGAATTCTTTGAATTTTTTTATGAGCTGTTTTCTCCTCCATGAGTTTGGGTTCCTTTTATGAGTTTTGTTTACTTCCAAGTGTTTGGATTCCCTTTTGAACTTGTTTATTTTCCCTCTATAAGTTTGAATTACCTTTATGAGCTTGTTTTACTTTGTTTGTGTTTGGATTTTATTTTTGAGTTTGTTGTTTTCTTTTCGTCAGGTTTCTTGTCGTTCCATGAGTTTGAATTTTTTTATGAGCTGCTTTTTTTCCTCCATGAGTTTAAGTTTCTTTAATGAGTTTTTCACATCATTTCTTTCTAAAAGTTTCTTTAATCTTTTCATGACTCTGTATTTCTCATTTCAACTTGTTTCCTTTTTCTCTGTGAGTTTGGATTACTTTTATGAGTTTTTTTGACTTCCAAGTGTTTGGATTTCTTTTTGAACTTGTTTCTTTTCCCTCTATAAGTATAAATTACTTTTATGAGCTTGTTTTTCTTCGTTTGTGTTTGGATTTTATTTTTGAGTTTGTTGTTTTCTTTTCGTCAGGTTTCTTGTCGTTCCATGAGTTTGAATTTTTTTATGAGCTGCTTTTTTTCCTCCATGAGTTTAAGTTTCTTTAATGAGTTTTTTCACATCATTTCTTTCTAAAAGTTTTTTAACTTTTCATGACTTCTGTTTATGCTCATTTCAACTTGTTTCCTTTTTATTTATTTGGGTAAATACGTTGTATGAGTTTTGTTTTAATTTTCCGGAACGTTTTGGGATTCGCTTGGAACTTTATCGTCTTATTTTCCCTGTATAAAAGGTAATAGGAAGTGATGGTTTCTTTTGAGCTTTTTGTTTTTACTTCCGTTTGTGTTTGGGGATTCGTATTTTGCCGTTTGTCCGTTGGTCTTTTCGTTCAGGGGTTTTCCCTTTCTTCCCTTCGTTTTGAATTTTTTATTACGACTTTTTTTTTTCCCGTCCATATTTAATTTTCTTTTAATAAAGGTATTTTTTAAACAGACATTTCCCTTTCTAAAAAAATTTCTTTAGCTTTTCCATTACTTCTTTGAAAATTTCTTGATTTCAACTTGTTTCCTATTTTCTCTGTGATTTGAAATTACTTTTATGATTTTTTTGACTTCCAAGTGTTTGGATTTCTTATTAGAACATTTTTTTTTCCTCTATAAGTATTGAATTACCTTTATGAGTTGTTTTTCTTTCATTTGTTTTGAATTTTATTTTTGAGTTTGTTGTTTTCTTTTCTCGGTTTCTTGTCGTTCCATGAGTTTGATTTTTTTATGAGCTGCTTTTTTTTATGAGTTTGTTTCTTTAATGAGTTTTTTCACATCATTTCTTTCTAAAAGTTTTTTAATCTTTTCATGACTCTGTATTTTATTTAATTTGTTTTTTTCTCTGTGAGTTTGGATTACTTTTATGAGTTTTTTTTGACTTCCAAGTGTTTGGTTTTCCCTTTTAGAACATCTTTATTTTCCCTCTATAAGTTTAATTACCTTTATGAGTTTGTTTTTCTTCGTTTGTGTTTGGATTTTATTTTTGAGTTTGTTGTTTTCTTTTCGTCAGGTTTCTTGTCGTTCCATGAGTTTGAATTTTTTTTATGAGCTGCTTTTTTTCCTCCATGAGTTTAAGTTTCTTTAATGAGTTTTTTCACATCATTTCTTTCTAAAAGTTTCTTTAATCTTTTCATGACTTTGTGATTTCTCATTTCAACTTGTTTCCTTTTTCTCTGTGAGTTTGGATTCCTTTTATGAGTTTTTTTTTACTTCCAAGTGTTTGGATTCCCTTTTGAACTTGTTTATTTTCCCTCTATAAGTATGAATTACTTTTATGAGCTTGTTTTTCTTCGTTTGTGTTTGGATTTTATTTTTGAGTTTGTTGTTTTCTTTTCGTCAGGTTTCTTGTCGTTCCATGAGTTTGAATTTTTTTATGAGCTGCTTTTTTTCCTCCATGAGTTTAAGTTTCTTTAATGAGTTTTTTCACATCATTTCTTTCTAAAAGTTTCTTTAACCTTTTCATGACTTTGTATTTCTCATTTCAACTTGTTTCCTTTTTCTCTGTGAGTTTGGATTCCTTTTATGAGTTTTTTTTACTTCCAAGTGTTTGGATTCCTTTTGAACTTGTTTATTTTCCCTCTATAAGTATGAATTACTTTTATGAGCTTGTTTTTCTTCGTTTGTGTTTGGATTTTATTTTTGAGTTTGTTGTTTTCTTTTCTTCAGGTTTCTTGTCGTTCCATGAGTTTGAATTTTTTTATGAGCTGCTTTTTTTCCTCCATGAGTTTAAGTTTCTTTAATGAGTTTTTTCACATCATTTCTTTCTAAAAGTTTCTTTAATCTTTTCATGACTTGTATTTCTCATTTCAACTTGTTTCCTTTTTCTCTGTGAGTTTGGATTCCTTTTATGAGTTTTTTTTACTTCCAAGTGTTTGGATTCCTTTTTGAACTTGTTTTTTTCCCTCTATAAGTATGAATTACTTTTATGAGCTTGTTTTTCTTCGTTTGTGTTTGGATTTTATTTTTGAGTTTGTTGTTTTCTTTTCGTCAGGTTTCTTGTCGTTCCATGAGTTTGAATTTTTTTATGAGCTGCTTTTTTTCCTCCATGAGTTTAAGTTTCTTTAATGAGTTTTTTCACATCATTTCTTTCTAAAAGTTTCTTTAATCTTTTCATGACTTTTATTTCTCATTTCAACTTGTTTCCTTTTTCTCTGTGAGTTTGGATTCCTTTTATGAGTTTTTTTTGACTTCCAAGTGTTTGGATTCCTTTGAACTTTTTTTTCCCTCTATAAGTTTTGAATTACTTTTATGAGCTTGTTTCTCTTCGTTTGTGTTTGGATTTTATTTTGAGTTTGTTGTTTTCTTTTCGTCAGGTTTCTTGTCGTTCCATGAGTTTGAATTTTTTTAGGAGCTGTTTTTTTTCCTCCATGAGTTTAAGTTTCTTTAATGAGTTTGTTTACATCATTTCTTTCTAAATGTTTCTTTAATCTTTTCATGACTTTTTATTTCTCAGTTCAACTTGTTTCCTTTTTCTCTGTGAGTTTGGATTACTTTTATGAGTTTTTTTTGACTTCCAAGTGTTTGGATTTCTTTTTGAACTTGTTTCTTTTCCCTCTATAAGTATAAATTACTTTTATGAGCTTGTTTTTCTTCGTTTGTGTTTGGATTTTATTTTTGAGTTTGTTGTTTTCTTTTCGTCAGGTTTCTTCTCTCCATGAGTTTGTAAACCCTTTACGACTTTTTGATTTGAGTTTGCATTTCTTTTATGAGTTTGCTTTTTCTTTCCATTAGAATTCCTATCATTTCATGAGTTTGAAAATTTTATATGAGCTTGTTTCTTTTCTCCCTGTGAGTGCATTCCTTTTATGAGTTTATTTTTGCATTTGTTTTTTAAATTTGTTTGTTCGTTCCATCAGGTTTTTGTTGTTCCTGGAGTATGAATCTCTTATATGAGATTAGTCCGCTTCCTTTTATGAGATTATATTCTTTTAATGAGTTAATTTTTTTACATTGTTGAGATTGGATTTGGATTTCTTATTTCAACTTGTTTTTTATCCCTCCATGAATTGAGATTCCCTTTATGAGTTAATTTTTTTTACTTCGTTGAATTTTTATTAATTTTCTGAGTTTGTTGTTCCTTATATGATTTTGTCTTCTCCTCCATGAGTTTTTATTTCTCATATGAGTTTATTTTCTTGTCCTCTGAGTTTTATTTTATATAATAATCATCATCATCATTGACCACATATTCCCATTCTGCCAAGTTCTGCTTGGTCTTGTAAAAACTTGTTCCAATTTTAATTTCAGATTACCAGTGCCTTGGTTCCTTTTTGGCGTAATCTATGGAAAGCCCGTGGCGGTAAATTCAATCGGTATGGTGTGTTCGATCACAATATTGTTCATGATGTTGTTATTCGTGATCCTCTCGATTGCCTGCTTCCGATGGAAGATGAACAAGGGTCTTGGCTTCACAATGTTCTTACTCTACTTCGTTTTTGTTACGGTTTCGCTATTATTTGAGTACGACCATCTCACGTGTCCATTCTAATTAATGGATGGACGGACAGACGGGGAGAAAGGAAGGGGGAACACCCCAATCAGGAAACATTAATTATATTATTACAATATGCGTTTTATCATCAACCTATTATTGATATTTTTATTGTTGTTGTTATCATTCGATATGTCGTTTTAGAGTCTCGCCTTTGTTGTAATTTTCACGTACTAGGTATCATCCGTCAGGACGACAGACACTCTTTGATTCGTTTTTTGTTTTTCGACATTAGGAGCGCATAGTGAATAATTAAAAAAAAAAAAACAACGTTCGTCGATCAGTGTAAATTATTGTTAATTTATTACATACGATGATCTCATATAATTATCTCGCGCACATGTTCGTTGTTGGAGTGGTAGAAATGATAAAACGTTCCCGGCAAGAAAACGTGGCGTCACACTGTGTTTCGTAGTTTATTATTCCGCTCCAAATAACTTATTCATACAATAAGCAAACACATTTATTCGGCATTGCACGAGGCTTTGTTTTCGTTTTGTTTTCTGTTGTTTTGATATTTTCATTGCATTGTTGTAAGCACTTCTACAGTCGATTGGCTTTGCATCTTTTGCTGACGCTCTAAGCAAGGATTATTGACGCAGCAATGCGGATTAGGTACTGTGAATTGTTGAAGTATAAAATCAGATTCTGACGAGTTTCAGGGAAAGTCGATGTAACTCATGAGACTATAAGGAGTTTTTGTTGGACGCACGCAAATCGGATGGATCAGAAGGAAATGCAGTACAATGAGTTGTTAGATCGTTTAAGTGGGTTACAATGAGTTTATGACGCATTCAACTAGATTCCAGTTCGTTCTGACGCAGCAAAGTGAATTAAATGAGGCGATAACACAGTTTACGTGATAGTAATGAGTTTTTAACGAATTACGATGGATTACAGTGTTTTCTGAAGCTCTAACATCAATAGTAATGAGGATCGACTCAGAAACTGGGATTTAAAAAAAAATAGCACGAATCATGAGACTACAGTGAGTTTGTGACGCTTTTAAATCGATTACAGTAAGTTTTGACCCATCAAAATGAATTAGGCGAGAATAAAATACAGTTCATATGATATTTGACGCAATACGATAGATTACTATGAGTTTCTTACGTATTCACATCAAAACTAATGAGTACTATCTCTGAAACTGGGATCAGAAGAAAATGTAACACAGTTAATGAGACTACAGTAAGTTTGTGGTGTTTCTAGGTGGATTATGATGTTTTAAAAGCGATTCCAGTAAGTTCTGGCTCATGAAAGTGATATAAATTTGAATTTAACAAAGTTTACATGATATCAGTAAGTTTTTGGCACATTACAAAAGATCACAGTGAGTTTCTGACTCATTAAAGTCGATAGTAATGAGTGCTGACTAAGAAACTGGGATCAGAAGAAAATGTTGCACAGTTTATGAGTTTGTGATGTGTTTGGGTAGATCACAGTGAGTTTCTGACTCATTAAAATCGATAGTAATGAGTACTGACTAAGAAACTGGGATCAGAAGAAAATGTTGCACAGTTTATGAGTTTGTGATGTGTTTGTGTAGATCACAGTGAGTTTCTGACTCATTAAAATCGATAGTAATGAGTACTGACTAAGAAACTGGGATCAGAAGAAAATGTTGCACAGTTCATGAGTTTGTGACGTGTTTGTGTAGATCACAGTGAGTTTCTGACTCATTAAAATCGATAGTAATGAGTGCTGACTAAGAAACTGGGATCAGCAGAAAATGTTGCACAGTTCATGAGTTTGTGACGTGTTTGTGTAGATCACAGTGAGTTTCTGACTCATTAAAATCGATAGTAATGAGTACTGACTAAGAAACTGGGATCAGAAGAAAATGTTGCAAAGTTCATGAGTTTGTGACGTGTTTGTGTAGATCACAGTGAGTTTCTGACTCATTAAAATCGATAGTAATGAGTGCTGACTAAGAAACTGGGATCAGCAGAAAATGTTGCACAGTTCATGAGTTTGTGACGTGTTTGTGTAGATCACAGTGAGTTTCTGACTCATTAAAATCGATAGTAATGAGTGCTGACTAAGAAACTGGGATCAGCAGAAAATGTTGCACAGTTCATGAGTTTGTGTTGTGTTTGGATATATCACAGTGAGTTTCTGACTCATTAAAATCGATAGTAATGAGTGCTGACTAAGAAACTGGTATCAGAAGAAAATGTTGCACAGTTCATGAGTTTGTGACGTGTTTGTGTAGATCACAGTGAGTTTCTGACTCATTAAAATCGATAGAAATGAGTGCTGACTAAGAAACTGGGATCAGAAGAAAATGTTGCACAGTTTATGAGTTTGTGATGTGTTTGTGTAGATCACAGTGAGTTTCTGACTCATTAAAATCGATAGTAATGAGTACTGACTAAGAAACTGGGATCAGAAGAAAATGTTGCACAGTTTATGAGTTTGTGATGTGTTTGGATATATCACAGTGAGTTTCTGACTCATTAAAATCGATAGTAATGAGTACTGACTAAGAAACTGGGATCAGAAGAAAATGTTGCACAGTTTATGAGTTTGTGATGTGTTTGTGTAGATCACAGTGAGTTTCTGACTCATTAAAATCGATAGTAATGAGTACTGACTAAGAAACTGGGATCAGAAGAAAATGTTGCACAGTTTATGAGTTTGTGATGTGTTTGTGTAGATCACAGTGAGTTTCTGACTCATTAAAATCGATAGTAATGAGTACTGACTAAGAAACTGGGATCAGAAGAAAATGTTGCACAGTTTATGAGTTTGTGATGTGTTTGGATATATCACAGTGAGTTTCTGACTCATTAAAATCGATAGTAATGAGTGCTGACTAAGAAACTGGGATCAGCAGAAAATGTTGCACAGTTCATGAGTTTGTGACGTGTTTATGTAGATCACAGTGAGTTTCTGACTCATTAAAATCGATAGTAATGAGTGCTGGCTAAGAAACTGGTATCAGAAGAAAATGTTGCAGAGTTCATGAGTTTGTGATGTGTTTGGTTAGATCACAGTGACTTTCTGACTCATTAAAATCGATAGTAATGAGTGCTGACTAAGAAACTGGTATCAGAACAAAATGTTGCAGAGTTCATGAGTTTGTGATGTGTTTGGTTAGATCACAGTGAGTTTCTTACTCATTAAAATCGATAGTAATGGGTGCTGACTAAGAAACAGGGATCAGAAGATGTTGTAGGCGAGTATAAATAATGTTCACAAGATTTGTAAACAAAGAAATTTATTTATTGAATAATCTTTTACTCAGCCTGTCAAACTGCCAAAACTGAAAACACTAACAAATAATTACTATAGTTTTGTGTCAACAGATAAAGCTGCTTACTACAGTCTCAAGTAGATGACACTACTTCATCACACATTCACACTCCTCCTTAAGCAGCTTCTTGCGAAGGTTTTCAAATGCTGTTCTGGTCAAGGCTTTGGTGAAGATATCAGCTATTTGCTGTTTGGTGTTAATGTATTTTAATATCACAGTCTTCCCAACATGTAGATTCACAAATTTGCGACGAATTTCAATGTGCTTCTTGCCTTTGGTTAGCTTCCCTTCTTCAGCATTGCTTAACATGTGTATAGCAGCCTGATTATCAACGAGTAGTTCGGTGGGTTCATCGTTTGTGAGAATTTCCAGTTCAGTCATGATTCTTTTGAGCCAGCACACTTCTTGTATGCCGCTCACAGCCGCACGATATTCAGCTTCGGCAGAAGAAATAGATACAGTAGGTTGTTTTTGTGCCATCCACACTATAGGTCCACCATACATTACCAGGACTCCACTGGTAGAAACCATGTCTGCCTCTGTTCCACCATAGTTAGAATCAGTATAAGCTACCAATTTACTGTCACCATTAAAAAATATTCCAAGACTTATTGTCCCCTTTATGTATCTGAAAACTCTTTCCACCATCTTCCAATGACTAGTCTTAGGACTGCTGACCTGTCTACTTAAGTAATTTACTGCAAAGCTTATGTCGGGTCTTGAGATCGTAGACAAATACAACAAGCTTCCAATAGCTTCTCTAAATGGTTTATTGGTAAGCGCGACATCATTCACTTGCTTCTCAGTCAACATTCCAGGTTCAATAGGAGTATTCACAGCATAAGCATCATTAAAGTTGAATTTATTCAAAATGTTTTGTGCATACCTTTCTTGAGTTATGAGTACACCCTTTTCTTTCAAGTGAATTTCCATGCCTAGATAGAATAATTTATCCTTGTCGACGTCTGTCATCTTCATACTAAAAATTCCAGCAAGTTTAGACAGTACCAATTTCATCGTTTCTTCACTCCGACCCACCACAATACCATCATCCACAAAAATGCCGAGTATGACTGACTTGTCTTTATTGTAAAATATGCAAGGATCATCATCAGTGTCTTTGAATCCCAAGCTTTTCAGAGTTTTAGTAAAAATAGAGTGCCAGTCCTTCGGTGCTTGCTTTAGTCCATATAGACTTCTTTTTAAGCGACAAACTCTACCTGACTGATCGTCAAATCCTTCTGGTTGTATCATGTAAATTTCTTCAGACAGTTTCCCATTCAAAAATGCCGTGTTGACGTCAAAAGTTTGAACTTTAAGCTTCTGATTCACAGCAGGACTCAGCAGAAGTCTAATACTTGCAAATCTGGCCACTGGAGCGAACGTTTCCTTATAGTCTACTCCTAGTACTTGATCAAACCCTCTTGCTACGACTCTTGCCTTCAGTCGTCCATCAGCCTTTTCGCGTAAGACCCATCTACTTGTCAAAGGTTTTCGACCCTTTGGAAGTTCAACTAAATCCCAAACTTCCATCTGGTTCAAGGCATCAATCTCACTTTGCATGGCCTTTCTCCAACCTGGATTTTCCAGCGCATCTTTGACTGCAATTTCTTGAATTTCACCTATCATTGCATAATCACCATATCTCAGAGGTGGTTTTATACCTGCACGATTTCTAAAACTGTACCTAGGGGCCTGCTTTTCTTCAGGTCGAGTCAACTCTGCTTGATCGCTTTCACAGCTGTTGTAACTCTCCTCCTTTTCTTCTTCTTCTTCTTTTTCTGACTCGGATTCGTTCTTGGCTTCAATTTTGTTTTTCTCCTCCTCTTCTTGATGTCTATCGCTTGTTTTGCAGTCAACTTCAATATATCCATGTTCAGGACCAGCCTTTTCATCAAACAAGACGTTACATGACACTTCAACACGCTTCTCTTTAGGTAAATATACTCTGTAACCATGTTCTTCGACATCATACCCCACGAAGATCCCTTTCTTGCTTTTCTTGTCCAGTTTCAGTCGTTGGTGGTCACACATTCACAGAAGAAAATGTTGCACAGTTCATGAGTTTGTGACGTGTTTGTGTAGATCACAGTGACTTTCTGACTCATTAAAATCGATAGTAATGAGTGCTGACTAAGAAACTGGTATCAGAAGAAAATGTTGCAGAGTTCATGAGTTTGTGATGTGTTTGGTTAGATCACAGTGACTTTCTCACTCATTAAAATCGATAGTAATGAGTGCTGACTTAGAAACTGGGATCAGAAGAAAATGTTGCACAGTTCATAAGTTTGTGACGTGTTTGTGTAGATCACAGTGAGTTTCTGACTCATTAAAATCGATAGTAATGAGTACTGACTAAGAAACTGGTATCAGAAGAAAATGTTGCATAGTTCATGAGTTTGTGACGTGTTTGTGTAGATCACAGTGAGTTTCTGACTCATTAAAATCGATAGTAATGAGTAGTGACTAAGAAACTGGGAAGTGAGTTTCTGAATTTTCCATTGTTTTGACGCATCACTGTGTTGAAGCAGATTATAAAACAACATTACGATTGAGAAATGCTTTGACGCAGTAGATAACAGAAATGCTTGGTACTGCATCAGGGAAGATAAGTTAACAAATGTGGCGGGATATATTTTAGAGTAATTGTCTGGCGCAGTGGAAGCGGTTGTGGGGTGTTATTGTTATAACATTGCAGTGGAGAGGATTTAAAGGGTGATTTGTTGCATCAGACGAGGAGGTTTGACGCAGCATAGTATTCCACCTCTAGGGAAAATTTCTGGGGTTTTAATTTTCTGGTATGTGTGTGCTTCATTTTTCAATTGTTTTTTTTTCTGCTTGATTTTTGTTTTACAATTTAAAACAATTGATAATGTAAATGAATAACATATCATGCTGAATGAAACATGGATTTAGAAGGAAAAAATAAACACAACTACATTAATTTGTAGATGTATGAAAGCGATACTGACAGCACGTTTTCTTGCGTGAGTTTATTTTTAAGGTTTTAGTATCAGCAATAATAACTTTGTAGTGCTAATTATTATACCGATAGAATTCATAAACGTTTTGTAAAAAACGGACTATTTTATAGCACAATTTTTGTATTAACGAAAATTCGATATACTTACAATTAGTAGAGTAACAAAATGAAAATAGAATAGCTACAATTTGAGTATTATACGTACATACTTACGTATATACCAAAAATACATACATACATGTACTAATATATTATACATACATATACCATAAATACAAAAATAGAATAAAATTATTATTGACGAGTGGAACAAGAGAAGTCGCTTTTGTTGAAATATTTATTACATTATATTATTAATTATAAATGTTAACGTATTATTACATAAATATCAAGTAAGCTAGTGTTTTTACATATCATCTAGTAGGTAGGTAGTAACAAAAAAAAAATCGGGAATATTATGTAAATATGAACGTAATCTTCCCCCTTGATCACTTGATTAACTAACAAAACTAATCGACCTTCTGCAGGTTTAGAACAAGTAGCTAGTGAAATTATTAAATATTAATTAATTAAGTATAAAATGAAGTTGTATATCGTATAAGAAAACTAGAACGTATGTTGTAGAAATTGTACATAAATATTATTGGGCACTTCCAAGCGTTAAAGTGCCTATTGCATTTTTTTTATCCCAATGTGATATAAACCTTAAAATAAGCAAAGCCTATTGTGTACACACCTTTAGTTTTTAGGACGTAGCGTTAACTTGAAGCCAGTTTACCCTTTTTCACTTAAAAATAATTAATATTCTGTAGGGACTTTTACAAAAATCATTGATCACTCATTGATTATATTAATTAAAAAATACATTGATTAGTGTCTCATAGATCGACCAATTTTTTTAAATCTTATTAAGTGTACACTTTAAGTAATTAAATAACTGTGGGAGCTTTTTAAAAATCCATTGATCACCTATTGATTGTATTGATTGAAAAATACATTGATTAGTGTCTCGTAGATCTACCAATTTTTTTTTTAATTTAATTACGTATACTTTAAATATTTAATAAACTGTGGGGACTTTTACAAAATTCATTGACCACTTATTGATTATATTGAGTAAAAAAAAATTGTTTAAGGTCTCATGGGTCTACCAATTTTTTTATTTAATCTAAATAGGTATACCTTACATTAGAGAGGAAACTTTTACTTAAATATTTTTCAAATTGTTCCCACAATAGGTTTATTTACCTACTATTTATTTTTGTAGTGAAAAAGGGTCTTCGTAACTAAACAAGGGTAGTATTATTGTTGTGAAAAACGTTTTCTACAAATATTTATTTGATAAATTTATAATTAATTTTTGCTACCATTTGATACAGCAGTTGTTGTGGTGTTATCAAGACACGTGCATAAGTTACTAAAAAAAAATTAAAAAGGGAGCAATTGTACTTGTATTAGTGAAACCATCATCTCATCAAAAAAAAAATTGTCAAATGTGTAGATTTTTAATACCTACTATATAAAAAACAAACCATCTCAGTGTTTGAGAAAAAACTATTTCAAATGTACTATGTAGTTCTAAAACCTTGCATAACACCACACACATACATACAGTAAACTATATTTGAGACATAAACCTAAAAAATATGCAAATATTCGTAACAATTTTGACAACTGAAAATTACCTTAAAATGGCTCAATGGCAAGGTCAAGACGGTGACCACACATACTTATTGAAAATAAAAAAATATATTATGTAGCTTCCTAAGTATTTGTGTTGATCAAGTTCGAAAAACGATCAAAATTGAATCAGATTATTTGTCAATAAAATTGATATAAGTAGGTACAAAGGTACCTACTCGTGTGGTCTTGTGAAATCTCGTCCCTAAAAATAAATATTTCTGGATAGAAAACCTACTGAAACGTTGACTACTAACTACTTTTACTGAAACAATACAGACATTCCTTCAATTAATTAATTAATTAATTTACAATTATACAGTAACAGTCAGAGAGGTAAAATACCTACCGCACTTCTTGTAGAAACCAATAAAAAAATTAACTTTGACATCAGGAGAGGTACAAATGCATAAGTAAATAAATAAATAAGTAACCACAGACTATAACAGCAATGTAATAAATAATAAAGTAAGAAAAACCCAATAAGACATTTTATTAGAAAAATATTATAATAGGGTAATGTAAGGTACATAATATATTACGATATTACTCTAATTAAACATCATTGTAATCGTCATTTAAATTGTTATAAGCCTTGCAGTATTGCATTGTAAGTACATAAGTAGAACTAGCGTCTACCTAATGATAATGATAATGTAGAAGTAGGTAGCGGTTTACGACCTCCTGTACCTTATTACTAAATTCTCTTTTTCGTGTTAACTATCCTGTACCATAAATTAAAAAAAAACAAAAGGTTTAAATTTTTACAACACACTCTTTGAAAATAAATTCTTATTTAATTATAAATTGATATAAAATAAATTATTTTATTTTTTTCTAATGACTCTAGGGCATTTAATTGAGGGCCTTTTTCTACTCTAAATTAAAGATTATTTTACTATTAATGTGTTCATTTATTCTATGATTAAAAGCCCTTTTTGTTTGCCCAACAATAACAAAAATTTAATTCAGACTTTTATGAAATTTATAGTTGTGATACTTGTAGATAATAAATGCTACATCAGACATACTAGTGGAGCCTTTTATACTAGAATAAAAGAACACATATATTGAAAATAAAAATAACTATCTACTAATTTAAAATATAAATTAATATAAAATAAATTATTTTATTTTTTTCTAATGACTCTAGGGCATTTAATTGAGGGCCTTTTTCTACTCTAAATTAAAGATTATTTTACTTTTAATATGTTCATTTATTCTATGATTAAAAGCCCTTTTTGTTTGCCCAACAATAACAAAAATTTAATTGAGACTTTTATGAAGTTTCTAGTTGTGATACTTGTAGATAATAAATGCTACATCAGACATAATAGTGGAGCCTTTTATACTAGAATAAAAGAACACATATATTGAAAATAAAAATAACTATCTACTAATTTAAAATATAAATTAATATAAAATAAATTATTTAATTTTTTTCTAATGACTCTAGGGCATTTAATTGAGGGCCTTTTTCTACTCTAAATTAAAGATTATTTTACTATTAATGTGTTCATTTATTCTATGATTAAAAGCCCTTTTTGTTTGCCCAACAATAACAAAAATTTAATTGAGACTTTTATGAAGTTTCTAGTTGTGATACTTGTAGATAACGAATGCTACATTGGATACACAAATGGATCTTTTTATTCTAGAATAAAAGAACACAAATTATAATATAAAACATAAATTTAAACATATCCTGTACGATTTTTAGAAATAAATAAAATAAGAAATTAGAATTCTGACAAAAAACAAGATTCAAAAAAGACAGAATAAAAATTATTTACGAAAATATTGTTCTGTAAATGGTGTGTTGTAAAAAAAAAAGTTGTCCAATCGAAATTGAAAATTGGTTCTTCTTGAAAAATAGCCAGCCTGCTGGTTTTCATGGTCACATCAGTATGGTAAACCCTACGTTTCGTCACATATTAAAGGCTACATCTTCCCATTATCGTAAATATAATACCTAAATAAATTTCCTTAATAAATAAAAAAATAATTAATAACAAATATAATGAGTCTATATATAGTATCATTGAAGGTGCTTCTCTGAATAGAAGACGAAACGATTGGTTTAATTACGAAAAAGTGATCATGGTCCGGTTATTACTTAGGTATATACCTAATCCAATTCTTTCTACTAGTGATCTATTATATAGATAGAGTGTTTCTATTAAGTACATATCTGTATAATGGTAGAAGAAAAATTATTAAAAATCATCTTCGCATTCATAATTCATCCAGTGTGTTTTTTACTAGATATCTAACAGCAACCGTGTGTTAAAATCAAAATGATTATATTGTTATAAATACATTGTATAATTAGTTAATCCATATTGCAAATTATATTCCTCAAAAAACGGTGGAGCAGTTCGAAAAATATTGCAACGATAAGAGGTGACAGTCCACAAGAATTTTTAGCAGTAAATGTTGAGGTCTTGTGGACTCCCATCGTCAGACGAACTAATTAAAAAAAAAATTGCTCATAACTTTAGCAAGAATGTTTATTAATTATATATTGTTAATAGTAATTAAGTATGTAAGTACATTACATGGTCGTGTTTTAATTAATTAATTAATTTATTATTATTATTGTAATTAGGTAAACGATTAATAGTGAAGTGAACATCACATCCTCAATGTATTTATTCCCTCCAAAGGTTATTTATTTTTGTTCTGCTCCATTTATCCATTCAATCAATCACTAGTTATATAGTAGTAGTAGTACGTACGTACATACATAGGTAAAGAGGAAAAATTTGATCTAGATTTATAAGGATTAATAAATACGCTTCTTAATGAAATTAATGAAGAAAGAGTGATGCGATTGTATTTCAAATGTCTCTATTGGCAATTTAATTTATTTAATCTAATCTAATCCCTACTATTATTCTGATGAGTTAAATAACTGATGCTCTGTGTAATAATTACATAGGGATGTTTGAATATGTGACATACATAACATCTACGTACATTACATCATAAAATCATTTTGTTCGTGATAAGCCCTAGGTACATTACAATTACATTAAATTAAAAAAGGAGTTTAAGAAAAAATAAAAAACGATACTAAGGTACATAAAATATATTGGTTGATATTTGTAAAAGGGAAAACATTTTTATCAGGCACTTGTTATTTTTTGGATAGTAGTTTATTAAAGATTAATATTGTTAATTATACATATATCTTGTAGATTGTTACAATGACTAGATAGATATATTATTAAAGCTATATTATAATGTTATTTTTTGCTGACAATATATTATAAGAAAAAAATTACTAATTGTTTACTTTATTCGTATCATTTTATTTATGCGTAATTTTTTTTAAAAATTTTTAAAGTTGATATTTTTTTTTTTTTTATTTTATTTTAAACGACTTAATTACGTTTAACATCATTTTTTTAATATAAATTAAAACTTTGTTTTTGTGTTTTAAAGGCCTAGAGACAGGCCTTTTTTGCTTTTTATAATTTTTAATGGAAAGCACATAAAATTATTTTTAAAATTTTTTTTCATTTACTGATGGCCACCCAAAAATTTGGGGGAGTATTTATAAATTTTTTTTATTAATTAGGTATTCATATACTTCCAGAAAATAATGGAAAAATAATAATTTTATAATGATTTTTATTTATATGCTGTTCAAGTAATAAAACAGTAATTAGTTGATTCCAAATTATTGATTATTTAATGCCAATATTACAAGACATGAATATTTGTTTTCTTTTTTAAATTTTAGCTGAAAAGGTGAATAAGAACTGATGGTAACTCCTGAGACGAAGAGCCTTCTGTCGTTAAAAGTTAAGGTAGGAATTTTTAAATTATTTAACAATAAATTGTTACCTACTACAAAAATGAAAAGTTTTCAATTAATAAGTTTAAAAAAATTATCTAGATAAATATTTGCAACTACAAAATTATTTCTGATATTTACAAAAATATTTCGAACTTTTGAATCAGATATACATAATTTCAAACTTTGGTAGCAGATAGGGGCTGCTATTCCATTTACCTATTGAATTTTTTATTCTTTGCTTGTGGAACACAACCACAGATG
This sequence comes from Agrilus mali, assembly GCA_029378335.1. Lineage (NCBI taxonomy): Eukaryota > Metazoa > Arthropoda > Insecta > Coleoptera > Buprestidae > Agrilus > Agrilus mali. The sequence continues at coordinate 1,017,112 of CM055655.1, read as the reverse complement.
GTACTATTCGTACTAAATATAAAATATAAAAACAATATATAAGAATAAAATTTAAAAGTAAAACAAATTTGAACTGGATTTTGTTTTTTTATTTATTTGTTTTTGCTTTTCTTTATGAGCTCATTGCTAATACATATACGTCATTATTGCAATTAGAAATATGTAAAAAAATTAAAAAAAATTATTTGTTAACCAAATACTTACATTTAAAAACAAATTGAACCTGAACGAGTTTTAATAATTTTGTAATATTCTGATGAGTTGTTCTGAATTACTTTAATTAATTTTATTAGTTCATTAGTACTCTATCGAAAATTCAGTTCTGTGTCGAATTTTATAAAAGTTCAGTTTAAATTAATATTTTACAACGAAAAGTGTCGCAATCGTTTAATTAATACTTTGGGTTGTTCGTTATTAATTTAATTACTTTTATTAGTTCATTAGTGCTCTATGGAAAATTCAGTTCTGTGTCGAATTTTATAAAAATTCGATTCAAATTAAACTTTACAACGAAACGTATTGCAATCGTTTAATTAATATTTTGGGTTTTTCGTTATTATTTTAATTACTTTAATTAGTTCATTAGTGCTCTATGGAAAATTCAGTTCTGTGTCGAATTTTATAAAAGTTCAGTTTAAATGAATATTTTACAACGAAAAGTGTTGCAATCGTTTAATTAAAGTTTTGGGTTGTTCGTAATTATTTAAATTTATTTTATTAGTTCATTAACACTGGATGGGAAAGTTGCTTCTTTGTCGAATTTTATAAAATGTTAACAAATTGTTTAAAATTCTACCTAACTAAGCAAACAAAATAAAGTTTGCATTTTATTTAATTAATTAATTAATTTGTTTATAAGTATAATAAGTTCTATGGTATTCTATGGAAAATCGATATTATTCTCTATGAGAAGCATTCTACAAATTATTATTTGTGTTACGAACTTTGACCACCAGAATTCGCAACATGTTCCTACCAAATGTTATTTTATTAAAATTCACTTAAATGTTAATAAATCATTATTTTATTTAAAATTAATATTCTACAATTATATAAGTATATTTATGATTAATTATTGGTAGATAGTTCGTAAAGCCATAACTAATGAATCATCTGCTTATTGTATTTAACCTTGACAAGCAAGATACTGATAACAAATCGTCTACAGTACATTTACACGTTTACAGTAACATGAGTAATAATTATGCTATTAATATCAACACAATAAAAAATCATCAGCACTCCTCCTAGCGCTTTCTGATTAAAATAATTCCGTTTTCTCTTACAAGGTGTTCAGTTTAATTAAGTAGCAAACTTCATGTTCATTTCGTAGTCTTATATTACAGGCTAGTGAACTTTGTTGTTAAAAGCAGGCGTGAAAAAACAGTGGGTTATTTTGTTTTTTAATAGTTATTAAAAACAAAACAACAGTACAATGGCTGTGGCTAGTCTTATTGTTAGTGGTGTTTACGTATTTATTGGATTCTTTGGGTTTTTAGTGTTTTTAATCCTACAGAATTTTCCTTCAGCACTTTGGGGGTTAGCAACAGGTAAATATATCCACCAAAACACTATTAGTTGGGATTAAATAAGGGGGTTTACCGTAACGTAAAGATATTGGTTATAATAATAGTGGAGTGGTATGTAAAAAATTTTGCGCCCAACGTGGGGCTCGAACCCACGACCCTGAGATTAAGAGTCTCATGCTCTACCGACTGAGCTAGCCGGGCTTGTTACTAAAATTCGTATTTCTGTACATTAAAAGACAACAAACAAATTTATTCTCTTATAACTGTTATATTTTTATAATTATTAATTTTTATAGTAATGAAATGTTTTTATTCAGTTTAGTACCTATATATAATCGAATTCCTTCCAACAAATATTTATCTTGGAAACAAGAAGATTAAATTAATGATAGATAAGATAACAAACAGCAAATCAGTTGATTACCTGCAATTTTATTTTTTCTATTATTTAAATAAATAAATATTTGTTTGTATTTAATTAAAATATCAGCTTCATGTGCTTCCTAATTTTTTCTATATCTAAAATTAATATTTCAAAATGTATATTTTGGTTAGGAAACGGTTGTATACGAGGAAGTTTCAAATATAATATCGATATTAGTGAAGGCATATTAAAATCTACACGTTTCTAAAATTATAAACAATTTTCGCGTAATATTTGTTGAAAATCTGAAGAGACGATGTACACTCCACCAAGCACCGGGGGTTACTGACTTATTAATGAAAAATACCATTGTTTTGTTTCGCTCGAGCGACCTGATTGGTCGCTACTCCCGCGCCAGAACGGTAGCCAATAGGAAATTCGGTCAAATAAAGCACGTGTTACTATGGAATGCGGTTGTAAATGAAAGCGAAAGTAAATTTATTTAAAATGTTTTTTTACATTTTTATTTAGGCGCCACCAAGATTATGTAATTTTTATTATTAGGGATAATTCGGGCGTTTATGGACCGATTTTGATGCGGTTTTCACTATAATGTAGGGAATTAAATAACGAACATTCTTATATAAAGTTTACTATAAAAAAAATACAAATTAATAAAAGGTATAAAAGGTAAAATTTAGCAAAGGAATAAATAACATTATTGGGGTTTGATAATAAATGGTATTTAAGGGGGACCTTTTTAGGACTGTTAAGTTTACAAATATTCCATTTACACTTCCTCGAGCATAGACAACAACTGGATTTGTCCTATAATAACCGAGATATCGGACAATTATTTATAATTGGAGTAATCTGCGCTTGTTTGGGCGCAACTGGTTTTTTGGCTCACATCTCGTTCGAAGTTGCAACTCAGAAAGGTGAATATTAATTGTTATACTTAGTATATGATCAAAATTGTTGAATTACACGTTTATAGGGATATCTCCGATTGCTAGTAATGAAATAACAAGCATAGTATGGTCGTTTATGGTACTGAAAGTGAGCATTGTTTTGGCTTTAGTTGCCAGAAGATACCAGAGGGCTGTTTCAACAGAATTTATTGTACCACAAAACGTGGAGGCTTCTTCTTAATTTTTTTTTATTACCTGTTATTATAAAAATGACTTTAAAGTGACGCGTTAACTTTTAGTATCTGTTGTGTGCTATCGTCTTTAATAAATGATGCTTTTGTCAATATTTTTTTTTCAATTGTTTTATTTTTTCTTTCCTTAACACAGACGTATAATGTATTGTTTAATTAGTGTATGTGTAGAGGTATAATTTAGTGGATTTTCATGGTGCAAAAAAAAACGATACAAAAATTCTGTAGAGGACCTCGAAAATTGCCTTTATCTTAACTCCTAGCTGGTTGATTAAGAGACGGCTGTTGCTAATTTGCCTGCTGAATTTAAATTGGTAATTTAGAAAGTCTGTCTGATCGTTGACCTAGGGCTGCGATGTTACGTGAAATTGCCCCATTCTTTTTTTTAACTCTCCAATTAGCTTTTAGGTACCTATGCTACGTTAAAATTAATTTCAGACACTTAATAAAAACACAACTTTTGTTATTTTGTGTATTTATTATTTTTTACTACTATTCTGTAGATTTTTATTGTACGTACATGAATAGATTTTAATCGACATTACTTCCGGCCTTGGCGGAAGTTCCTTGAATGTTTTGTTGTTCGATTTAGTTATTTATTTATTTATTTATTTATTAGAAACTGGTGCTGAACTTTTGTTCGTGGGCGTATCGAAACTGTTTTGTTTCCTTTTTATTTGTAAAATTCATTTCGATATAATAATAGGTACAAAGAAACTGTTTTAAATTTAATAATTTTTTAAAGGTAGTTTATAGAAAAAACTCTTTACGAAGTTACTGACCAATTTAAGTATTCTCGGTAGACGAATTCAGTTAAACTAAGGTAAAGTGGTTGTTTTGTATTACTTATGTGTAGGGGCAGGTTGAACTTAATATCCGTCTTTAACTTTAAACGGCAATTCTAGACGTTTACTACAACCCATAATTTAGTGGAGCGTGTTTTTATTAGGTCCTCGTCATATTAACTCCACTACTTGTTCAAGTTCTTGTTACAGTTAAAAAAATATACTAGGAGTAATTATATAGGTAACAAATACACAAATTAGGATTAAATGGTGCGTTCAGGATTTTCTTTGATGAGAATAAGATTCTTACACGAAAAATTAGAGTAAGTAGTCATAATTGAAAGTATCAAACTAATAAGGAAAAATTTTATTATAGATACAAGTAAGGTAAATGTTTTTAGAAATGTTTGTATCTCAAGGAGTACCACAATCCCCTGCGCGCTTTCTTTAGGTTCGTGCGCATGCTTCACTATGTACTACCCGTCTTGACGACGTATAAAATTAATTTTTCTCTATAGTGCGCCCGAATAGAGTTAACAATGTGCGAAGGTACTAAGTATACAGGGTTTTTCAAGTTGATGGGCTATTAGAAGTATATGAATTAGTAGAAGAAATTCAATTCTGAAACTTGGGCTCATTTGGTTATTTTTTATGCCGCTTCTTTTAAAAATATTTTCAAGTTCGATTTACATCCGGTTATATCGGAAGTCGATACCAACTTTGTTATTTTAAATGGAATGGTAAATTTTTCACGATGAATTCGAATAAAACGTGTAATTCTAAGGTAAGTTTGATAACCGACTTGTACACCTATGACGATCGGTTTCTGAGTTAATTTAATTTATAAAAAAAAAATATTGTGATCGCAACCCAAATTATAAAAAATCATAACTTCCACAAAATACGACTTAGAGTGTTGAAATTTTTACTAGTAATAGCTGAATATTAGTGCTAACGCCTTGACAAAATTGAATTAAATAATTTATACAGGGCGTTCAAAATAAAATTCTAAAATTGAAAAACTTCAAACACGAATTACCTCGTTTTTTCAAATGGTACCTACTATTTTTTATTTTTTCAGTCGATTCCTTCTTTTATCCTCTTTCGATTTATATGGATACTTCCTTTTTTATTTGAAAATTTTGAAATAATTTTGAATTATTACTTAAAATAGGAAGTATCCATATAGATCGAAAGAGGATAAAAAAAGGAATCGATTGAAAAAATAAAAAATAGTAGGTACCATTTGAAAAAACGAGGTAATTCGTGTTTGAAGTTTTTCAATTTTAGAATTTTATTTTGAACGCCCTGTATAAATTATTTAATTCAATTTTGTCAAGGCGTTAGCACTAATATTCAGCTATTACTAATATAAATTTCAACACTTTTAGTCGTATTTTGTGGAAGTTATGATTTTTTATAATTTGGGTTGCGATTACAATATTTTTTTCTATAAATTAAATTAACTCAGAAACAGATCGTCATAGGTGTACAAGTTGGTTATCAAACTTACCTTAAAATTACACGTTTTATTCGAATTCAGCGTAAAAAATATACCATTCCATTTAAAATAACAAAGTTGGTGTCGACTTCCGGTATAACCGGATGTAAATCGAACTTGAAAATATTTTTAAAAGAAGCGGCATAAACAATAACCAAATGAGCCCAAGTTTCAGAATTGAATTCCTTCTACTTTTTTATTAATCGTGGTTGTGGTTGGTTCCTGGTGCCAACAATTACTTAAAGGCGGTTGAATTTGTCGGTCCGTAGCTTTTGTCTATTGAAAAACATTAGTCTCGTGTAGAGCAATTTTTGAAACGTTCCGTTTTCCCGCAAGATTTCCTCTCTTTTGTATTCGCGTGTTCGCGAGCTCGGAACGAAAAGTTATCAATTTTTAAATTCGATGCAGCATCCGTCTGAGCGACCTTAATTTGCCAGCTCACGTGAAGTAACAGCCGCTAAGTGAAACCCAGATACGAGACCAGGAAAGGAAATGGCTCTGGAACAGAAAGCTTTTCTGGCTTTTCACTCTAATTGCTCCCGTAACTCTATTCCGACTCATCTTCTGTATTATTTCCAGCCATTTTTACACATTAATACCACTACATCTACATCGCCATCGATACGATACTTTTTAATCAATTGGCTTCTTTCTGTTCTCTTTAATAACATTTTTATGGAAATATAAAATAAAAATTCCGTATCTCCAGGACTGGATTCTCAGGAATTAATGGTAAATTTTCTTTCAATCACTATGTCCTTTGGGACATCCTGTACACAACAACGAACAAACAATCAAGACTTTTAAACAGGGTTGTTTACTAAAGACATTTTATTATTAAATTAGACTCTACCCTTATTGGCAAGCATTTCAACCCTTCCACCCTCGTATATATACAGTATTTGTACCTAAATTATTTAAATATTCTTCACACTATATGTAGGAAAGTTTTAAACAACCCCATTAAACTTTTTTTAACTTTTAATTAATTTTTGTTTATTTTATTTTTTTAACCTGATTCTGTAAAAATAAATCAAAAATGTTTTCAATTTTCACCCTTCTCACAAAGTTTTCGGTCACAGCTGTATTTAATAATATGTTTTTTATAATGAACCAAATCCTTGTGCGTTGTGAGTGAGTGAGTGAAGTAAAAGTCGAGGAGAAACTTTCAAAAAGGTAAACAAAGTGTTTGTCGTCACCCACCTTCATCTGGTACCTAGTAACAGCAACAGTGCATGCACTTTTGTAACTAGTTAATGTAAAACAACCTCTTTGTGTTATTACTTTTCTAGTGGGGGCACAACCCATTACAGAAATCAGTTTTTAAATTATCCATCAGTTACCACAATAAATTCAAAAAATGCAGTCGGTTTATTGATTTATATTGATTTGTTGAGTTTAACCAATGTGAATGTGAATTGATTAATTTATAGATTGCTATTGGGATACAACTAACTAACTAACTAAAAAGATTTTCTTTATACAAAATCAGTCAAGTTTTGAGAAACTTCATAATTAAACTAACCCCCTGTAAAGTGCCCCCATTCGATTGTGTCAATGCAGAGACAAGTTTAGTTAAAATAGTTAAAAAGGTGAACCAACAACAACAGCAGCAGAGCAAGATGATGTTGTATGCCCTGTAAAGTATCAGAACCAGCTGCTGGCTGACTACGTCAACTCACTCAACTGCACATACATACATAGGTAAGGGTAATGAAAGAATAACAAAAGTAATTTTCTTTAATAAAAGCTAAGCTACTACGTACCCGCGTGAACAAGGGAACTTTAAAACTTTGTAGTGGTAGTAAAGTTAACTTGAGACTTACGTAACGATCTCAGTCTTGAACACTAACAACTTTTAACATCGTGTTTTTTTATTAGACTTATTTTTATTTTCAGAAACTGACCAATAGTTTATTCACGAGGGTGGTAGGTAAATATATAATGTAACATCTCTCGTAGATTTGCTTTTAATTGTGACTCTAATTTTGGTGCTTAACACGCGGATTACAATTCAAATGCACATCGAGCGTTAACTGAACAACATCGGTAGATTATACGGAAACAGGCTCATGCATCTATGCGTAGATGCAAATTACGTGGCTCAGTAGCTAATACGTAATAAGTATGGTAGACCAAATATCGACAACATCAACAACAGAGCCAATGTTCTTGTCTCTAATTAATAGGGCAAAGAGTTATTAATATCAACAACCCAACAGAAGTACGATAAATTTTTTATTAAATGGGAGTTTGAGCCAGTTATGAGACAACTCAAGACCAAGACCAAGACAAGTATGATAATAGAGTCTTAAACTATTTTTTATATATTTTATGTTGGACAAGACAAAATAAATCCACAAGACCAAAAAATTTTTTCTGATCACTGATTTCAAGAAAATTTAAACATTTTTATAGTACAGGACTCTAAAGAAACTGAATTGTCCATTACCTTATTAGTTTTTGGTCTTGATATTGGTCTTACAAGCAGATCTACCTTAGTCTTGATCTTGGTAATGATTTAAATTATGTAGGTCCAAGACAAAGGAAAATTTATCTGCAAGACCAAGACATTGTTTTCTCTTAATGATTTTAAGAGTATTTAAGGATTTTTAGAGTTTAGGTCTCTATAAATCAGAACTGTCCACTGTCTTATCCAGTTCTTGGTCTTGGCCTCATTTATTTAAACGTGCCGCTGGTCCTACAAGAATATCAGTCTTGGTATTGATTTTAATCATGATTCTAAATGTGTAGGTTGATAACAAGATAAAATTAATCCACAAGACCAAAATGATTTTTTCTGATCACTAATTTCAAGAAAATTTCAACATTTTTAGACTACAGGACTCTAGTGAAACAGAATTGTCCATTACCTTATTAGTTTTTGGTCTTGATATTGGTCTTACAAGCAGATCTACCTTAGTCTTGATCTTGGTAATGATTTAAATTATGTAGGTCCAAGACAAAGGAAAATTTATCTGCAAGACCAAGACATTGTTTTCTCTTAATGATTTTAAGAGTATTTAAGGATTTTTAGAGTTTAGGTCTCTATAAATCAGAACTGTCCACTGTCTTATCCAGTTCTTGGTCTTGGCCTCATTTATTTAAACGTGCCGCTGGTCCTACAAGAATATCAGTCTTGGTATTGATTTTAATCATGATTCTAAATGTGTAGGTTCATAACAAGATAAAATAAATCCACAAGACCAAAATGATTTTTTCTGATTACTGATTTCAAGAAAATTTAAACATTTTTATAGTACAGGACTCTAGAGAAACAGAAGTGTCCATTACCTTATTAGTTTTTGGTCTTGATATTGGTCTTACAAGCAGATCTACCTTAGTCTTGATCTTGGTAATGATTTAAATTATGTAGGTCCAAGACAAAGGAAAATTTATCTGCAAGACCAAGACATTGTTTTCTCTTAATGATTTTAAGAGTATTTAAAGATTTTTAGAGTTCAGGTCTCTAATAAATCAGAACTGTCCACTGTCTTATTCAGTTCTTGGTCTTGGCCTCATTTATTTAAACGTGCCGCTGGTCCTACAAGAATATCAGTCTTGGTATTGATTTTAATCATGATTCTAAATGTGTAGGTTCATAACAAGATAAAATAAATCCACAAGACCAAAATGATTTTTTCTGATTACTGATTTCAAGAAAATTTAAACATTTTTATAGTACAGGACTCTAGTGAAACAGAATTGTCCATTACCTTATTAGTTTTTGGTCTTGATTTTGGTCTTACAAGCAGATCTACCTTAGTCTTGATCTTGGTAATGATTTAAATTATGCAGGTCCAAGACAAAGGAAAATTGATCTGCAAGACCAAGACTTGTTTTCTCTTAATGATTTTAAGAGTATTTAAGGATTTTAGAGTTCAGGTCTCTAATAAATCAGAACTGTCCACTTCTTATCCAGTTCTTGGTCTTGGCCTCATTTATTTAAACGTGACGGTGGTCCTACAAGAATATCAGTCTTGGTCTTGATTTTAATCATGATTCTAAATGTGTAGGTTCATAACAAGATAAAATAAATCCACAAGACCAAAATGATTTTTTCTGATTTACTAATTTCAAGAAAATTTCAATCATTTTTATGTACAGGACTCTGAGGAAACAGAAAATGTCCATTACCTTATTAGTTTTTGGTCTTGATATGGTCTTACAAGCAGATCTACCTTAGTCTTGATTTGGTAATGATTTAAATTATGTCAGGTCCAGACAAGGAAAATTTAGTCTGCAAGACCAAGACTTGTTTTCTTTTTAATGATTTTAAGAGTATTTAAAGATTTTTAGAGTTTAGGTTCTAATAATCAGAACTGTCCACTGTCTTATTCAGTTCTTGGTCTTGGCCTCATTTATTTAAACGTGCCGCTGTCCTACAAGAATATCAGTCTTGGTATTGATTTTAATCATGATTCTAAATGTGTAGGTTCATAACAAGATAAAATAAATCCACAAGACCAAAATGATTTTTTCTGATTACTGATTTCAAGAAAATTTAAACATTTTTATAGTACAGGACTCTAGAGAAACAGAAGTGTCCATTACCTTATTAGTTTTTGGTCTTGATTTTGGTCTTACAAGCAGATCTACCTTAGTCTTGATGTTGGTAATGATTTAAATTATGCAGGTCCAAGACAATGGAAAATAGATCTGCAAGACCAAGACGTTGTTTTCTTTTAATGATTTTAAGAGTATTTAAAGATTTTTAGAGTTCAGGTCTCTAATAAATCAGAACTGTCCACTGTCTTATCCAGTTCTTGGTCTTGGCCTCATTTATTTAAACGTGCCGCTGGTCCTACAAGAATATCAGTCTTGGTATTGATTTTAATCATGATTCTAAATGTGTAGGTTCATAACAAGATAAAATAAATCCACAAGACCAAAATGATTTTTTCTGATTACTGATTTCAAGAAAATTTAAACATTTTTATAGTACAGGACTCTAGAGAAACAGAAGTGTCCATTACCTTATTAGTTTTTGGTCTTGATTTTGGTCTTACAAGCAGATCTACCTTAGTCTTGATCTTGGTAATGATTTAAATTATGCAGGTCCTAGACAAAGGAAAATAGATCTGCAAGACCAAGACGTTGTTTTCTTTTAATGATTTTAAGAGTATTTAAAAGATTTTTAGAGTTCAGGTCTCTAATAAATCAGAACTGTCCACTGTCTTATTCAGTTCTTGGTCTTGGCCTCATTTATTTAAACGTGCCGCTGGTCCTACAAGAATATCAGTCTTGGTATTGATTTTAATCATGATTCTAAATGTGTAGGTTCATAACAAGATAAAATAAATCCACAAGACCAAAATGATTTTTTCTGATTACTGATTTCAAGAAAATTTAAACATTTTTATAGTACAGGACTCTAGAGAAACAGAAGTGTCCATTACCTTATTAGTTTTTGGTCTTGATTTTGGTCTTACAAGCAGATCTACCTTAGTCTTGATCTTGGTAATGATTTAAATTATGCAGGTCCTAGACAAAGGAAAATAGATCTGCAAGACCAAGACCTTGTTTTCTCTTAATGATTTTAAGAGTATTTAAGGATTTCTAGAGTTCAGGTCTCTAATAAATCAGAACTGTCCACTATCTTATCCAGTTCTTGGTCTTGATCTCGTTTATTTAAACGTGACGGTGGTCCTACAGGAATATCAGTCTTGGTCTTGATTTTAATCATGATTCTAAATGTGTAGGTTCAAAACAAGACAAAATAAATCCACAAGACCAAAATATTTTTTTCACCTTATTAGTTCTAGGTTTTGATCTTGTACATTTTACCTTCATATTGGTCTTACAATCATATCAATCTTCGTATTGATGTTGGTCCTGATTTTAAACGCGTGCAGGTCAAATACATGAAAAAAAATAGATATACAAGACCAAGATATTTTTTCTCATCAAAGGCTTCAAGAAGATTAAAAGTACTATTGACTTTAAAAGTTTGGCGAACCAGAAGTGTTGATTGTTAATCTTGTTCTTGGACTCATGATCATAATCCAACACTTTTAGTCTTGGTTTCAGTTTAAGATTCATACCTTTGGTCTTGGTCTTAGTTTAACATTCTTAGTTTTGGTTTTGGTATAATATTATTAGCCTTGGTCCTGGTTTTGGTTTAATATTCTTGGTTTTGGTCTTGGTATAATATTCTTAGTCTTGGTGTTGGTCTTGTTCATTAAATCTTGATATTGATCCTGCAACCATTTCTGTCTTAGTCTTAATGTTAGCCACAAGTCTAAATGTACAAATTCAAGACAGAAGAAGAAAAACTACAAAACCAAAAACATTTTTTCTTGTTTTATTGTCACTAATTCATAGAAAACCTAAAGATCTTTAACCTGCAGGACTTTGGTGAACACAAGAACTGTCCATTATCTCATTCGGTTCTTGGTTTGTGTCTTTTTCAGTTATGTAAGCTTGTCGATCTTGGTCTTGCTAAATATTTAAACCAAAGATATGATCCGATAGTTTATTTACATTATGACATTGAAAAAGATCCGAAATCTGGTTCATTACATCAATATTTCTTTGCACAAAAGAATGAAATTGTTCCCGTTTAATAATAAAAAATTCATCGGCCCCGAAAATTGGGTCGGAAGCAAATAAAAGCCCAAGTTCCGTTCAGACAGCGCCAATGACTTCCATTTCCAATAACTCCCTCTGAGAGGTGGACTGCTAATGCCGTTGCGTTGCCTAAGCCAAAGTTTAATTAAAAACGAAAAGTTTTTATACCGAGTGACAACTTTCACTTTGTATTATAACGAGCGGTTCGACGGGGTAGAATGGCAATTAAAAGTTTCACCAATTTCATCACGTTTCGGTTTTATACGTAAAACTTACTGTTCTGGCCTGTTTTGTGTAAGAAATAAGTCTCGTTTAATAAATGTTATTTAAATAATAGGCATATCTAAATATTTTTGCTGGAAAACTGAAGAACCTCAGATTTTTTGTTTTTATATTCTTGGAATCTCTGGAAAGTTTAAAAATTTAATTAGTCTATACTTTTTTTAAAAAGTTCCACGAACAAGAGAACAACCAAAAAAGTTTACTTTTTTTCTAATCTGTCTGCTTAAATAGCAGGGTGTGTTTTTTTCAACCCCATTAGCAAGTTTTTTAGTTTCCAAGTCTCTATTGTAGTTTTGCAAAATAAATTCCCTGAGCTTCTGGTCTTGTCTTACGTTGTTGATCTGCGAGTTCTGTGTACACTTTAATAAATTGTCTTGGCCCTAACCATGCCACGCCCAGTTAACAAGCAATTAGCTATGAAATTTTAACAGGCTAGTGAGCTGCAGCCAGTGCAGCTAAGTATATTTAAATTTCTTGTAGACGTTGATGAACGTAGAAAATGTTTTATTTCTCTTATTCATTTTCACAGTTGCAGAACCCTTAAGAAAATTAATAATTTTTTTCTACATACACCTTTTGATAAGTAGACTAAATAAATTCCCTGAGCTTTTGGTCTTTATGTTATTTATGTGCGAGTTCTGTGTACACTTTAATAAATTGTGTTGGCCCTAACCATGCCACGCCCAGTTAACAAGCAATTAGATACGAAATTTTAACAGGCTAGTGAGCTGCAGCCAGTGCAGCTAAGTATATAATTTCTTGTAGACGTTGATGAACGTAGAAAATGTTTTATTTCTCTTATTCATTTTCACAGTTGCAGAAGCCTTAAGAAAATTAATTATTTTTTTCTACATACACCTTTTGATAACTAGACTAAATAAATTCCCTGAGCTTCTGGTCTTTATGTTATTTATGTGCGAGTTCTGTGTACACTTTAATAAATTGTGTTGGCCCTAACCATGCCACGCCCAGTTAACAAGCAATTAGATAGGAAATTTTAACAGGCTAGTGAGCTGTAGCCAGTGCAGCTACGTATTTAATTTGTTGTAGACGTTGGTGAACGTAGAAAATGTTTCATTTCTGTTATTTATTTTCAAAGTTGCAGAGTCCTTAAGAAAATTTATTATTTTTTTCTACATACCTACACCTTTTCATAACTAGACTAAATAAATTCCCTGAGTCTCTGGTCTTTATGTTATTGATCTGCGAGTTCTGTGTACACTTTAATAAATTGTCTTGGCCCTAACCATGCCACGCCCAGTTAACAAGCAATTAGATACGAAAATTTAACAGGCTAGTGAGCTGCAGCCAGTGCAGCTACGTATTTAATTTCTTGTAGACGTTGGTGAACGTAGAAAACGTTTCATTTCTGTTATTCGTTTTCAGAGTTGCAGAACCCTTAAGAAAATTAATTATTTTTTTCTACATACACCTTTTGATAAGTAGACTAAATAAATTCCCTGAGCTTTTGGTCTTTATGTTATTGATCTGTGAGTTCTGTGTACACTTTAATAAATTGTCTTGGCCCTAACCATGCCACGCCCAGTTAACAAGCAATTAGATACGAAATTTTAACAGGCTAGTGAGCTGCAGCCAGTGCAGCTAGGTATTCAATTTATTGTAAAATGTTTCATTTTTGTTATTTGTGTTTAAAAAATCCCCTTTTACCTTAAAATTGCCAAAATACATGCAGTTATATCTTTATATGTTTTTAAAAAATTCCAGGAGAAAGGGAACTAAGTACCCAAAAAAGTTTAGTATTTTTCTAATCTGTCTGCTTAGATACTATACTACCTATGGTGTGTTTTTTTAACACCAAGTTTTTTATTTTGCAACTCTTTTGTAGTTTTCCAAAATAAAATATTTCTTCTACTAATTAGATTACATAAAATATAAAAGTGTTAATTTTATTCAATGGCTTGTTTGGGTCAATAAATAATAATTATTTTTATTGCCCATGAACTTGAAGGAACCTTCGTTCAACATTATTTTATTAGCTAGCTCTAACCTTCGACCAGCAAATAACCGAATCTCCCCGATCTCTACTTCGAACAGCTTCGATGTCAGGTGCCCACGGCGGGTTGCGGTGGGTCAGGTCAGTAGTATCGACCGGTTTATCGAAGTACGTACGTAAATCTTTCGCGTCATGTTTTCTATTATTATTTCAATTAATTGTGAACAATAAATAGATATTTATTTGTGAAGTGCCATTTCTTTGCAAAGGTCATCATGGTAACATTTCAGTCTTTTGTACCATTAAGAAGAAGATCAATGATATTAAGGTAAGATTTTGTAGTAAGTACTTGTACTGTGATATTTAAAAGTCACTTTTGTTATTCAGATATAGGGCGTTGCAAAATCTCAGAAAAAAATAAAATATAGACTGAAGGGTATTTGAGATAAATCCGTTGTTTTGGTATTGTATTTTGTACGATTATTTATTGGTTATTGAAGGGTTTAATGCGATTGTGATTGATCTGACTTGAAAATACGTAAGTAGGTCGGTAAAACTTCAATAATTTAATTTCATATTGGTACATACGTACAACGACGTCGAATTCCATTTTAAGACGGAATTCGTTTCGAAAATCATGAATATGCAGCAGGACCGCTAAAATGTTTATTTTAGAGAAAACCATCTAATATTCGCAGAACCAGAGTGGTCCACAGCTTTACATTCGGTGAAGCATACTAATCAGACCAGAATTTTGCAAAAGACAAACTTTGCTTCGAGTTATCAAAAATTCTGATGCTACAAATTTATTCATACGTGTGTTACATATCTACGATATTTAATTATTAATAAGTTTGATTAAACAATTTTTTAAGGTTCTGCAGCTTTGCAGCTCTGCAGTGAATAAATTACTGTTTGATACTTGAATTAATTTCTAACAATTCCTATCACATTCATGTCGTAAAACTATTTTTTCATTTTTCCTTTTTGGATTGTTTAAGGCGATAATGATCCATCCGGTCAGTCGATGTGAAAAGTTTCAATTTAATTAATTTTGTGATTGGAACGTTTCTAGTTAGTGGTAATTGCAGATAATAATTTCGTTCAGATATTGACCAACTGTAAGTAATCATTACGTTCGTTAAATCGACGTTCACCTAAAGTAACCACCGCCCTTCCACCGGAGACACTAACGAACCTTCTTCTTATTTCGAGGGATGGAAATGAAAGAATACCCCAATTTATTAACAGTCGTCCTACAAATTTATTATGTAATCCTATAGTCAACCACGCTTTGAATACAAAGACCAATCAATTTTTTACTGAAATCCTGCTTATAATAAAAATTATTATCAATAGGGAGAATTAATTGGTGCTGCACAGTTGCACAACCGTTAAGAAAATTAATATTTTTTTTTTCTACATACACCTTTTGATAATTAGACTAAATAAATTCTCTGAGCTTCTGGTCTTTATGTTATTGATTTGCGAGTTCTGTGTACACTTTAATAAATTGTCTTGGCCCTAACCATGCCACGCCCACTTTACTAGCAATTAGCTATGAAATTTTAACAGGCTAGTGAGCTGCAGCCAGTGCAGCTACGTATTTAATTTCTTGTAGACGTTTGTGGACGTAGAAAATGTTTCATTTCTGTTAATCATTTTCCCAGTTACAGGACCCTTAAGAAAATTAATTATTTTTTTCTACATAAGTACACCATTTGATAACTAGACTACGTAAATAAGTTCCCTGAGCTTCTGGTCTTTATGTTATTGACCTGGGAGTTCTGCGCATGCTTTAGTAACTCGCCCCGCCTTTAAACATACCACGCCCAGTTTACTAGCAATTAGCTATGAAATTTGGACAGGCTAGTGAGCTGCAGCCAGTGCAGCTACGTATTTAATTTCTTTTGACGTTTGTGGACGTAGAAAATGTTTCATTTCTGTTAATCATTTTCCCCAGTTACAGGACCCTTAAGAAAATTAATTATTTTTTTCTACATAAGTACACCATTTGATAACTAGACTACGTAAATAAGTTCCCTGAGCTTCTGGTCTTTATGTTATTGACCCGGGAGTTCTGCGCATGCTTTAGTAACTCGCCCCGCCTTTAAACATACCACGCCCAGTTTACTAGCAATTAGCTATGAAATTTTAACAGGCTAGTGAGCTGCAGCCAGTGCAGCTACGTATTTAATTTCTTGTAGA
The DNA here is from genome assembly GCA_029378335.1 of Agrilus mali. Taxonomy (NCBI): domain Eukaryota; kingdom Metazoa; phylum Arthropoda; class Insecta; order Coleoptera; family Buprestidae; genus Agrilus; species Agrilus mali. The sequence goes on along the minus strand of CM055655.1, from coordinate 1,000,757 downwards.
CGTTTGTGGACGTAGAAAATGTTTCATTTCTGTTAATCATTTTCACAGTTACAGGACCCTTAAGAAAATTAATTATTTTTTTCTACATAAGTACACCATTTGATAACTAGACTACGTAAATAAGTTCCCTGAGCTTCTGGTCTTTATGTTATTGACCTGGGAGTTCTGCGCATGCTTTAGTAACTCGCCCCGCCTTTAAACATACCACGCCCAGTTTACTAGCAATTAGCTATGAAATTTGGACAGGCTAGTGAGCTGCAGCCAGTGCAGCTACGTATTTAATTTCTAGACGTTTGTGGACGTAGAAAATGTTTCATTTCTGTTAATCATTTTCCCAGTTACAGGACCCTTAAGAAAATTAATTATTTTTTTCTACATAAGTACACCATTTGATAACTAGACTACGTAAATAAGTTCCCTGAGCTTCTGGTCTTTATGTTATTGACCTGGGAGTTCTGCGCATGCTTTAGTAACTCGCCCCGCCTTTAAACATACCACGCCCAGTTTACTAGCAATTAGCTATGAAATTTGGACAGGCTAGTGAGCTGCAGCCAGTGCAGCTACGTATTTAATTTCTAGACGTTTGTGGACGTAGAAAATGTTTCATTTCTGTTAATCATTTTCCCAGTTACAGGACCCTTAAGAAAATTAATTATTTTTTTCTACATAAGTACACCATTTGATAACTAGACTACGTAAATAAGTTCCCTGAGCTTCTGGTCTTTATGTTATTGACCTGGGAGTTCTGCGCATGCTTTAGTAACTCGCCCCGCCTTTAAACATACCACGCCCAGTTTACTAGCAATTAGCTATGAAATTTGGACAGGCTAGTGAGCTGCAGCCAGTGCAGCTACGTATTTAATTTCTAGACGTTTGTGGACGTAGAAAATGTTTCATTTCTGTTAATCATTTTCCCAGTTACAGGACCCTTAAGAAAATTAATTATTTTTTTCTACATAAGTACACCATTTGATAACTAGACTACGTAAATAAGTTCCCTGAGCTTCTGGTCTTTATGTTATTGACCTGGGAGTTCTGCGCATGCTTTAGTAACTCGCCCCGCCTTTAAACATACCACGCCCAGTTTACTAGCAATTAGCTATGAAATTTGGACAGGCTAGTGAGCTGCAGCCAGTGCAGCTACGTATTTAATTTCTAGACGTTTGTGGACGTAGAAAATGTTTCATTTCTGTTAATCATTTTCCCAGTTACAGGACCCTTAAGAAAATTCATTATTTTTTTCTACATAAGTACACCATTTGATAACTAGACTACGTTAATAAGTTCCCTGAGCTTCTGGTCTTTATGTTATTGACCCGGGAGTTCTGCGCATGCTTTAGTAACTCGCCCCGCCTTTAAACATACCACGCCCAGTTTACTAGCAATTAGCTATGAAATTTTAACAGGCTAGTGAGCTGCAGCCAGTGCAGCTACGTATTTAATTTCTTGTAGACGTTTGTGGACGTAGAAAATGTTTCATTTCTGTTAATCATTTTCACAGTTACAGGACCCTTAAGAAAATTAATTATTTTTTTCTACATAAGTACACCATTTGATAACTAGACTACGTAAATAAGTTCCCTGAGCTTCTGGTCTTTATGTTATTGACCTGGGAGTTCTGCGCATGCTTTAGTAACTCGCCCCGCCTTTAAACATACCACGCCCAGTTTACTAGCAATTAGCTATGAAATTTGGACAGGCTAGTGAGCTGCAGCCAGTGCAGCTACGTATTTAATTTCTAGACGTTTGTGGACGTAGAAAATGTTTCATTTCTGTTAATCATTTTCCCAGTTACAGGACCCTTAAGAAAATTAATTATTTTTTTCTACATAAGTACACCATTTGATAACTAGACTACGTAAATAAGTTCCCTGAGCTTCTGGTCTTTATGTTATTGACCTGGGAGTTCTGCGCATGCTTTAGTAACTCGCCCCGCCTTTAAACATACCACGCCCAGTTTACTAGCAATTAGCTATGAAATTTGGACAGGCTAGTGAGCTGCAGCCAGTGCAGCTACGTATTTAATTTCTAGACGTTTGTGGACGTAGAAAATGTTTCATTTCTGTTAATCATTTTCCCAGTTACAGGACCCTTAAGAAAATTAATTATTTTTTTCTACATAAGTACACCATTTGATAACTAGACTACGTAAATAAGTTCCCTGAGCTTCTGGTCTTTATGTTATTGACCTGGGAGTTCTGCGCATGCTTTAGTAACTCGCCCCGCCTTTAAACATACTACGCCCAGTTTAGTAGCAATTAGCTATGAAATTTTAACAGGCTAGTGAGCTGCAGCCAGTGCAGCTACGTATTTAATTTCTTGTAGACGTTTGTGGACGTAGAAAATGTTTCATTTCTGTTAATCATTTTCCCAGTTACAGGACCCTTAAGAAAATTAATTATTTTTTTCTACATAAGTACACCATTTGATAACTAGACTACGTAAATAAGTTCCCTGAGCTTCTGGTCTTTATGTTATTGACCTGGGAGTTCTGCGCATGCTTTAGTAACTCGCCCCGCCTTTAAACATACCACGCCCAGTTTACTAGCAATTAGCTATGAAATTTGGACAGGCTAGTGAGCTGCAGCCAGTGCAGCTACGTATTTAATTTCTAGACGTTTGTGGACGTAGAAAATGTTTCATTTCTGTTAATCATTTTCCCAGTTACAGGACCCTTAAGAAAATTAATTATTTTTTTCTACATAAGTACACCATTTGATAACTAGACTACGTAAATAAGTTCCCTGAGCTTCTGGTCTTTATGTTATTGACCTGGGAGTTCTGCGCATGCTTTAGTAACTCGCCCCGCCTTTAAACATACTACGCCCAGTTTAGTAGCAATTAGCTATGAAATTTTAACAGGCTAGTGAGCTGCAGCCAGTGCAGCTACGTATTTAATTTCTTGTAGACGTTTGTGGACGTAGAAAATGTTTCATTTCTGTTAATCATTTTCACAGTTACAGGACCCTTAAGAAAATTAATTATTTTTTTCTACATAAGTACACCATTTGATAACTAGACTACGTAAATAAGTTCCCTGAGCTTCTGGTCTTTATGTTATTGACCTGGGAGTTCTGCGCATGCTTTAGTAACTCGCCCCGCCTTTAAACATACCACGCCCAGTTTACTAGCAATTAGCTATGAAATTTGGACAGGCTAGTGAGCTGCAGCCAGTGCAGCTACGTATTTAATTTCTAGACGTTTGTGGACGTAGAAAATGTTTCATTTCTGTTAATCATTTTCCCAGTTACAGGACCCTTAAGAAAATTCATTATTTTTTTCTACATAAGTACACCATTTGATAACTAGACTACGTTAATAAGTTCCCTGAGCTTCTGGTCTTTATGTTATTGACCCGGGAGTTCTGCGCATGCTTTAGTAACTCGCCCCGCCTTTAAACATACCACGCCCAGTTTACTAGCAATTAGCTATGAAATTTTAACAGGCTAGTGAGCTGCAGCCAGTGCAGCTACGTATTTAATTTCTTGTAGACGTTTGTGGACGTAGAAAATGTTTCATTTCTGTTAATCATTTTCCCAGTTACAGGACCCTTAAGAAAATTCATTATTTTTTTCTACATAAGTACACCATTTGATAACTAGACTACGTAAATAAGTTCCCTGAGCTTCTGGTCTTTATGTTATTGACCTGGGAGTTCTGCGCATGCTTTAGTAACTCGCCCCGCCTTTAAATATACCACGCCCAGTTTACTAGCAATTAGCTATGAAATTTTAACAGGCTAGTGAGCTGCAGCCAGTGCAGCTACGTATTTAATTTCTTGTAGACGTTTGTGGACGTAGAAAATGTTTCATTTCTGTTAATCATTTTCCCAGTTACAGGACCCTTAAGAAAATTCATTATTTTTTTCTACATAAGTACACCATTTGATAACTAGACTTAAAAAAAGTTCCCTGAGCTTCTGGTCTTTATGTTATTGACCTGGGAGTTTTTGGCATGCTTTAGTAACTCGCCAAAATGTTTTCGATTGCATTGCGTGAAACATTTCGTCCATAAACATTTAAAATGCTTTATGATTATTATTCTTAAATCATATTACCCTTGTAGTTGGCAGACATTAAAAGTTTCCGGTTTGGCAAACAATTCAGTGCTTGAAAAAAAATTTTTTTTGTGGGTACCCTTTTTCGTTTCAAGAACCCCCTGATCAAAAAAAAAGCGTAACGCAATTCTACCCTTTTCTCTCTCCCCAGTGTCGGCAACTTACAAAATACATTAATGAGGCCAGCAAGAGAACGGATAAAAATACTTTTATAATCGACTTCCGTTATTATACGGTACGTAGTCACTTACTTAGTCCCGGCGAAGCCTAAACTCTAATTAAATTAGCCCTGACTTCCTTCCTTTTGTAGCTGCTTTCAAAACTGGAACAGAAAGGCACTAATACCTATCTATTAATTTTTATTTTCACCCCTTAAACTTTCATTTTATTAGAGATATGTGTACGTGCCAATATAATATCTGTGTCTCCACCTCTTTCCAAGTATTTTTTTATGTATGCCCTTCAATTGTAAGTATGTAATGTAGATATAGATTTTGTGGATGGAAATGTTCGCAATATTCGGTGAAGTTGTGATTTAACTAAATATTGGGTGGTGTGCTTTTTGTGTGTGGAAAGTTCGGTTTCGAAACTTGAAACTTTATAAGTTACGAGCGAAGGAAAAGAATGTTACGGAAATTACCAGGAAAAGGGCAAAACCGAAGCCATAAAACTTCCAACGGAAAACTTTACTTGACTTTATCGCGACCGTTGTAAACTAAACGCCCTCTTATTTTGCTTTTTAACAGCTAATAAATTTTCTGGGCGACGTCGCGTCTTTCACAGGTTCCGTTTCGCAAACACGAAATTGATATTTGGCCGGGGCCGTTACAATGGGAAATGTTGGCCCCCACGGATTACTTACTGGTCTTTCATCACAAACTTACTCCAAAACTAATTGAAAATTACTAAGAGATGCCATCACGTGCTGCCTCCCTCTACCCCCGTTACTGCATCTAATAATATCCCCCACCACGTCTTCACGTCTCACAAGGTGTTTGCCATAAGTGTCACTCACTGTTCATTGATTTCTATAAAGTTTTTTGTAACCCTGGTCTTTCTAAAGGGGCTGATCATAAACTACGTTCGCACTATAGGAGGAGAGGGGTGTCACTTGTCCAGTAAAGTCCAGTAGCACTCGATTATCTATATATTTTACTTTAGTGTTCTTCGGTGTCGATCTATTTCCGACCGGATTAAACTTTTAATGAAGAAAGTCTTGAATTTGTTCGATCCAGAGCGGCGGCTGCTTTCCGATAAAAATAAGTCCTTTATCAGTGATAAAAATGGGAAGGTTTAAATTACGTCTGAAACGTTTAAAGTCTCATTATAATTCCAATTTTTCATATTACGTTCCCAAGACGTTCGTTCGTTCGACGGTGCTGAATGGAAAAGAGTATCGGCGTTTTTGATTTATGAGCCAGTATCGATCCAAACGTCGAATATCAGCCCCGGTTAAAGGGAGGATTTAAAAAAACAATATTTTCAGAGTTTGAGTCAAGTTTGAGGGACGAAAAAAGTTATTATTTTATTATATTTTTGTACTCTGAAGAAGGTAGGGAAATTCAGCGAAACGTTAGTGTTATTAATTGTGAAAAATGAACCAATGAGTTCTTATTTTTTTTAATAAATCTTGTAATTAACAATTTTTTATACCATCGATATACAGGGTTTTTCAAGTTGATGGGCTATTAGAATTATATGAATTAGTAGAAGGAATTCAATTCTGAAACTTGGGCTCATTTGGTTATTGTTTTTGCCGCTTCTTTTAAAAATATTTTCAAGTTCGATTTACATCCGGTTATACCGGAAGTCGATACCAAATTTGTTATTTTAAATGGAATGGTATATTTTTTACGCTGAATTCGAATAAAACGTGTAATTTTAAGGTAAGTTTGATAACCAACTTGTACACCTCTGTGACGATCGGTTTCTGAGTTAATTTAATTTATAGAAAAAAATATTGTGATCGCAACCCAAATTATAAAAAATCATAACTTCCACAAAATACGACTAAAAGTGTTAAAATTTTTACTAGTAATAGCTGAATATTAGTGCTAACGCCTTGACAAAATTGAATTAAATAATTTATACAGGGCGTTCAAAATAAAATTCTAAAATTGAAAAACTTCAAACACGAATTGCCTCGTTTTTTCAAATGGCACCTACTATTTTTTATTTTTTCAATCGATTCCTTTTTTTATCCTCTTTCGATCTATATGGATACTTCCTATTTTATTTGAAAATTTTGGAATAATTTTGAATTATTACTTAAAATAGGAAGTATCCATATAGATCGAAAGAGGATAAAAAAAGGAATCGATTGAAAAAATAAAAAATAGTAGGTGCCATTTGAAAAAACGAGGTAATTCGTGTTTGAAGTTTTTCAATTTTAGAATTTTATTTTGAACGCCCTGTATAAATTATTTATTTCAATTTTGTCAAGGCTTTAGCACTAATATTCAGCTACTACTAGTAAAAATTTTAACACTTTTAGTCGTATTTTGTGGAAGTTATGATTTTTTATAATTTGGTTGCGATCACAATATTTTTTTCTATAAATTAAATTAACTCAGAAACCGATCGTCATAGGTGTACAAGTTGGTTATCAAACTTACCTTAAAATTACACGTTTTATTCGAATTCAGCGTAAAAAATATACCATTCCATTTAAAATAACAAATTTGGTATCGACTTCCGGTATAACCGGATGTAAATCGAACTTGAAAATATTTTTAAAAGAAGCGGCATAAACAATAACCAAATGAGCCCAAGTTTCAGAATTGAATTCCTTCTACTAATTCATATACTTCTAATAGCCCATCAACTTGAAAAACCCTGTATATCTACAGTATGTCACACATTAATCAAGAACAAAAAAAAGTGTGGCATCTAACTTTTCGGTTGGCCAACGTTCCAGTTTTAACTCGTGTTGTGTATAATAAGCGTTTCATTATTCAGAACAGCAGCGTGTGTGGTATTGTTTGGGATTCGCGCAACATTTTATGAATTATGGAGGAAAAGCTGTCTTTAATATTACCGCTTGCTTCTACTTTGTAGTTACAAGTTTGTATTGGGTATATATACGTACGTAGGTACGAGGCCGAAAATTAAAGACGGTCGTATTTTAATTCCTTCATAAATAAGTTTCAGTTCAACGTTTCGGTTATTATTGTGTACGGATTAGCGAAAACAGGGTGTGCTGGCATCCTACCAGCTCTTTGATCCTTCGGCTTTAATAAGATTATATTGTAGACGACGCCTTTTATTGTTTAATAATCTCTGGAGACTCTCACAAAAGTCTGGATTGTAATATTACTTAACTTTGTATCATGTATTGATAGATATAACAAAATCCGGCATATAATGGTATAGTACTCGCGCTCTAACGTGACACGTTTCGTGTAGTATACTCGCAAGGGGCAAGTGAGACAGAAAAAAAAAACAATGAACTAAATAGATAAATAATTTGCTCTGATATTTAATGCAAGAATAACAAGTTTACTGTAATATTTCAGCCTCAATGTCCTTTTAATAATCGGTAATACAGTGGAAATTTTTTCTTTCCTATTATAGCAACGTTATCTACCATTACCTATACGTAATAAAGTTTTATTATCGTGAAAGAGGGAAAGTAGTTTTCCCGAAGAAAATCGGTTTCGTAATACATATACGTGTACACCTACATAGGGGTTGGTTGTAGAATCAATTATTGGAGGAGTCAGGGAGAGAGAGTCTGGCTACGGCTGCGGTTATTCCCCGATTGCATTATTTGCGCATATCCATCAGGCGGCTACTTCCGCAATGGAAACCGTCCGCGGGGTTGCGTGTTGCGCTCGCGGTTTTGAACGCTCTACATTAACCCCTCTAACACGTTTCTAGCATGAGGGTCATCAATGTTGCGGTACAATCACATTCACTGGCAAATAACACAAATTAGCCATCATTGTCATGAACTGGGTCGAAAAATACTTTCATCGAACACAAACCTCATTCTGTATACAGGGTGACTAATAAACACACCCTAACTACAAGAAAAATATAAATAGGTACACCCAAACAAACAAGAACATTGGGGTTGAACAAGAGTTGGAGATTTCAGAATTAAAAACTTAATTATTTCGAGTCTAAAATTTCCTTTTATTTATTTATTTTTTATTATAAGTATGTTTTAACAAAAAGTGACCCAGGATGAGTTGTGGCCGTCCTGCTTGTGTCCCTGCTGAGTTCGCTTAAAGGGGAGTATAAATTACGACCGGTTCACAATATTTCAGTCCCAGTGTATGTATGTATGAGAATGGAAGAGAAGTACATTCATCTTCATTGAATTTCTGATCTTCGTGTTGGAAAATATTTCTCGCGAACAAACGTGGAAATATACATTAAGTGTAACTTTGTTTTCTTCAGGGAAATACAGTGCAAATTGAATTTTGGATGGAATCAGCTCCCTTATTTACTCCTCTAAGGCCCTACGATACGTATACGTTTCGAGAACCAACCAAAAGACCTACAGTTACCATTAACAAATTCAATTTTCGATTACAGAACACGTATTAGGTACACAAACTCTAATTAATTAATAATAAGAAATAAAATATACGTACATGAGTCGTGTAGACCACAAGGGGGTGATTTTTTTGCTTCTGGGACTTTAAAAGTGATTTAAAAATCTACAGGCACACAGTGGGGGAGGTAGAAGAACTTCAATCTATGACTGCCAGGAATTCCTTGTTAATTACCCCCTTGAGAGTATACTATCTGAAACGTGTCAAGTTAGAGCGCGAGTACTATACTATTAAATGCCTGATTACGTTTGATCTATACATGATGCAAATTAAATATTACCTAGAGTTGTGTAACCGAATTCAAATGTTGTAAAATGATAAGGGATGTTAGGTTTTTGACTGTTTGTGTGCATAGGTACCGGACAAAAAAAGACAGTAGGAATTAGGTGAGTTTCTAGCACAATGGTGGGAGAGGTAAACAAACTCCGAAGATTCCTGACTACAGGTCACATTCCTAAATCAATATTTTAATAATTTAATTTATAGTTCGATGCAAAACCATTGCGTGTAAAGGGAGAAACACTTGCAATAAGGATTCTCCTGTGGGAACGAGGTTAAAAAAATAATATTACTTGTTTTCTTCTGGATTAATTAGACATCAACTTCCTCCAAATTTCATTGCAACATATACGTAAATGTTCAGTTGTATTCATCCCCCATCTTTTTTTGCTGTAAGGCCTAATTAGTGATTCTTGTGATATAAACTTTTTTTGTTTTTATTAAATATCAGCTTGAAGAAGTGACCCAGTTTGTAAACGATATAAATACAATTTTAATTATTTTTTAATCAATAATTAATTCTGTACATTTTTAGGGTGTTGACAACGTAACGTCCCTTCGAGAATTGAATTAAAATTTGATTTAGGTCTAAAAATAGCTCTCCCTTCAGAATTATTAAGATTACTTACTTTCACATCCAAGTTGTTTTATACTTACTTATTAAATGTTTGTATCTTTCGGCTTTATTAGAGTTTCACCTGAATTTATTGATAAATTATGACGTCTCCTGGTTTCACGGGACTTTTTTTATTCTCTCCCCAAACTTACAAACTGAGTTATGAATCTTTGACGAGAACTACGTAGCACCCTCGAGATGGACAAAAAAGCAGAAAATCAAATCGCAACTGATCTTGGATTCCCAAAGGGCTTTCGTTGATAGAGAAGGAGAGCGAATAAGTTTTTTCGTTTATTATTAAATTCGTAGCTGTTGGTATAGAGAGAGCACTGAGATTTTATTGAATTTATTTTATATGTAGGTACGTATATAAAACAGTCATGATCGGTTTGATTATTTATTTGATATTGTGCCCTCCCTCTTGAGCCCTTTGGCAAGATATACGTACCTACCAATTAATTAGTTCGATCAAAACAAAATTCTTTCTAGATAAAACAGTGGCAAAAGTCATTAAAACTTTACCTCGAAGAATTCGTCTCGCAGTTTGTCTTTGGAAGACAATGAAAGTTCTTTAATTTCGAGATTGTTATGCCAACAAATAATCTCGTTAATGTACAACCTTGTAATCGCCCATTATTAAACTTTTGATTACTCTTTATTAAATAAAATCGTAAAAAAAGAATTTATATAGACAGGTAGGTACCTAGTTGAGATAGATGTAGACGTACCTATCTGATTGAATTTCATAAAAGTTAATGGAGCATTTCGAAATTTTAATTACGGTTTAATTAATTACTTGGTCCCACGTCAGTCAGAGCGAAGTGGCCTTTGAAATGCACTAATGAAATGCAATTTCACAGGGAGTCAATAAAGAAGTGACCTGTAACATTTGCAAACACGAGCGTTTAACGGGAGAAATAAAACAAAAAAATATAAAAAAAACTACCCCACATTGACAGGCTTGGCCAGTTAATTTGCTGCAGTATCGATTCGCTTCATTGAAAGTCCTATTTCAAATCCAAAAGTTCCCTTCTCTATGGACATTATGAGAATTCTGGTTCTAAACTACACGAAGTACATAATTATAGGTACTCGTAAAATCTGTTTGTATTTATAACTATAAATACATGTAGAAAAAAGTAAAAAAAAAGAAATATTTGTCCTGACTTTTACCCCTTTACATCCCTCACCGTTAATCCACAATTATATTTTATTTTCCACTAACAAGTGCCTAGTTAATTAATAAATGACTTTGGTATATATGATTTCGCCCGAAACACTTTTTTTTTTTCAATATTTGCCCACTCACGTTAACGTACATACGTCCCATGACCCGGTTCTAAATCGCTAATGGAAAAATCTAATCTAAATGATTTATTTTCGGCGGAATGGGAATAATGGGCAATAAGCGATCTTTTATATACCAATTACATCACCCCGACAACGGATACGATGTTAGCAAGTGTATTATGGGGTAGTTACAATAAATTTATTTTGTTTGGGTTAAAAATTTCACCGTCATGTTGTCATGTGTGTTTGCAACTGGCGAAGGCCGAAATTACTCAAAGTCACGCAAAACAATCGGGCAGGCATTAGGGTGCAAATTTAATGTGGACCTATGTATTAATTTTAAATACTAAACGCCCCTTATCATTTTACAATATTCGAATTCAGTTACACAACTGTAATTTTTACTTTGCATCATCCTACATATGAAATAAATTCAATAAAATCTCAGTGCTCTCTCTATACCAACAGCTACGAATTTAATAATAAACGAAAAAACTTATTCGCTGTCCTTCTCTATCAACGAAAGCCCTTTGGGAATCCAAGATCAGTTGCGATTTGATTTTCTGCTTTTTTGTCCATCTCGAGGGTGCTACGTAGTTCTCGTCAAAGATTCATAACTCAGTTTGTAAGTTTGGGGAGAGGATAAAAAAAGTCCCGTGAAACCAGGAGACGTCATAATTTATCAATAAATTCAGGTGAAACTCTAATAAAGCCGAAAGATACAAACATTTAATAAGTAAGTATAAAACAACTTGGATGTGAAAGTAAGTAATCTTAATAATTCTGAAGGGAGAGCTATTTTTAGACCTAAATCAAATTTTAATTCAATTCTCGAAGGGACGTTACGTTGTCAACACCCTAAAAATGTACAGAATTAATTATTGATTAAAAAATAATTAAAATTGTATTTATATCGTTTACAAACTGGGTCACTTCTTCAAGCTGATATTTAATAAAAACAAAAAAAGTTTATATCACAAGAATCACTAATTAGGCCTTACAGCAAAAAAAGATGGGGGATGAATACAACTGAACATTTACGTATATGTTGCAATGAAATTTGGAGGAAGTTGATGTCTAATTAATCCAGAAGAAAACAAGTAATATTATTTTTTTAACCTCGTTCCCACAGGAGAATCCTTATTGCAAGTGTTTCTCCCTTTACACGCAATGGTTTTGCATCGAACTATAAATTAAATTATTAAAATATTGATTTAGGAATGTGACCTGTAGTCAGGAATCTTCGGAGTTTGTTTACCTCTCCCACCATTGTGCTAGAAACTCACCAGATTCCTTCTGTCTTTTTTTGTCCGGTACCTATGCACACCAATAGACAAAAACCGAACATCCCTTATCATTTTACAACATTTGAATTCGGTTACACAACTCTAGGTAATATTTAATTTGCATCATGTATAGATCAAACGTAATCAGGCATTTAATAGTATAGTACTCGCGCTTTAACTTGACACGTTTCAGATAGTATACTCTCAAGGGGGTAATTAACAACTAATTGCTGGCAGTCATAGATTGAAGTTCCTCTACCTCCCCCACTGTGTGCCTGTAGATTTTTAAAACACTTTTAAAGTCCCAGAAGCAAAAAAATCACCCCCTTGTGGTCTACACGACTCATGTACGTATATTTGATTTCTTATTATTAATTAATTAGAGTTTGTGTACCTAATACGTGTTCTGTAATCGAAAATTGAATTTGTTAATGGTAACTGTAGGTCTTTTGGTTGGTTCTCGAAACGTATACGTATCGTAGGGCCTTAGAGGAGTAAATAAGGGAGCTGATTCCATCCAAAATTCAATTTGCACTGTATTTCCCTGAAGACAACAAAGTTACACTTAATGTATATTTCCACGTTTGTTCGCGAGAAATATTTTCCAACACGAAGATCAGAAATTCAATGAAGATGAATGTACTCTCTTCCATTCTCATACATACATACACTGGGACTGAAATATTGTGAACCGGTCGTAATTTATACTCCCCTTTAAGCGAACTCAGCAGGGACACAAACAGGACGGCCACAACTCATCCTGGGTCACTTTTTGTTAAAACATACTTATAATAAAAAATAAATAAATAAAAGGAAATTTTGGACTCGAAATAATTAAGTTTTTAATTCTGAAATCTCCAACTCTTCTTCAACCCCAATGTTCTTGTTTGTTTGGGTGTATCTATTTATATTTTTCTTGTAGTTAGGGTGTGTTTATTAGTCACCCTGTATACAGAATGAGGTTTGTGTTCGATGAAAGTATTTTTCGACCCAGTTCATGACAATGATGGCTAATTTGTGTTATTTGCCAGTGAATGTGATTGTACCGCAAGCATTGATGACCCTCATGCTAGAAACGTGTTAGAGGGGTTAATGTAGAGGTTCAAAACCGCGAGCGCAACACGCAACCCCGTGGACGGTTTCCATTGCGGAAGTAGCCGCCTGATGTATATGCGCAAATAATGCAATCGGGGAATAACCGCAGCCGTAGCCAGACTCTCTCTCCCTGACCGTTATGTTGCTACTCCTCCAATAATTGATTCTACAACCAACCCCTATGTAGGTGTACACGTATATGTATTACGAAACCGATTTTCTTCGGGAAAACTACTTTCCTTCTTTCACGATCATAAAACTTTATTACGTATAGGTAATAGTAGATAACGTTGCTATAATAGGAAAGAAGAGGTTTTCGATTTAAATTTTTATTGTAATATCATCACCATTGTCGGTAATCGCTATTTAAGAGTCCTTCGGATGTATTGAATAAGTAATTTAATTGGTCTAATGTGGAACCTGTTGGGCCCAATGCAATGAACGCTGGGACTCTTCCCTGCTTTTATCAAAATTGAGTCGAGATATGACGGGGCCATCCAGACGGAAAGAAGCGTTGGCCTTTTGTTTGTCAGTAACCTCGGACGGACAAACGGAAGGAGTAAACAATAGAAAAAAGAAAACTTCAATATTTCCGGACCGGAGAGCAGATTCACTTGGCGCGCCTCGGCCCTCGGCCATTGTCAGTAATCCAGATGTAACAAATGGCAGTTCGCATGGCTGAAGTTCCGAATTGCAATTTTGACCAACCGTTGAAACGGGAGACACTTCGACCGAGTCCTTTTCCTTCACGCTCTTACCGATTCTTTTATACTTCACTACCAAAACACTACCCATGTATATATATGGAACAGTGACCGATTGGAAATTAATTGCACGAAATTTTTATTTTTCATTAAACACTTCTAGATACGGGTAGTCTCTAAAATAATTTTGATACGTACTTATGGGGTTATGAATTTAGTTTCAAGTATAAAACCCTGTAAAAAATTCCGGAGGCGATTACCCATAAATTGTACATCGCGGGGGGATGATTGTGGGCTAATTTTAATGGGGTGTTCTATAAAGTTTTTATGTAATCCCCGTCTGAATCGGACCATCCATGAGAAGTAATAGAATATTATATTTTTTTCATCGAAAAAGACACGGGCCGACTGCTGATGAAACAATTTTTTCGATATCTCCAACAGTTCGCCAGATATCCTCTCCTATAGAGTTTCGAAACATGTCTCCATCATAAAACCCTCCAAAAACTGTCGGCAGTGATTGCTCCTCAACAATAAGTGGTAGGGGGATGATTCTGGGCTTATTTCAACCAGGGGTATCTCTAGAAAATTTTAGTCTCAGTCCCATGCGAATCCGACTATCCGTTCCGTTGTTATCCGGTATTTTCTGAAGTTCTAAAAACGCATTTTTGAAAGATTGGGTAAATGCCGCGAACGGGGAGGTCTGTAGTTCGGGCCGGGACTGTCCGATTTGAGTGCGGCTTGCACCAAAAACTTGCCGCGTCCTTCTTGTTTCGATTGAGCCCAAGGTCGTTCCTGTAGGACTTACCGTTTCCGAGATATGATTTTTTAAACGCCACCCTGCTACTGAAGTTAAATTCGTGAAACAGCCCTTAATTAAATCATAACTCAAAAACGGTAAGTCCGATCGAAAAAAACTTTGCACCATCGGAAAGCCCGTCACTTTACACATCTCATGGACTATTTCCGGTTGAATTTGGCAATTTTAGAAAATTAAATTTTTTTGAAAATTTTTTGAATTTTTTTTTTCATCGAAATTCACTCTATCCCGACGAAACAGACACGGGCCGACTGCTGGTGAAAGAATTTTTTCGATATCTCCAACAGTTCGCCAGATATCCTCTCCTATAGAGTTTCGAAACATGTCTCCATTATAAAACCCTCCAAAAACTGTCGGCAGTGATTGCTCCTCAACAATAAGCGGTAGGGGGATGATTCTGGGCTTATTTCAACCAGGGGTATCTCTAGAAAATTTTAGTCTCAGTCCCATGCGAATCCGACTATCCGTTCCGTTGTTATCCGGTATTTTCTGAAGTTCTAAAAACGCATTTTTGAAAGATTGGGTAAATGCCGCGAACGGGGAGGTCTGTAGTTCGGTCCGGGACTGTCCGATTTGAGTGTGGCTTGCACCAAAAACTTGCCGCGTCCTTCTTGTTTCGATTGAGCCCAAGGATCGTTCCTGTAGGACTTACCGTTTCCGAGATATGATTTTTTAAACGCCACCCTGCTACTGAAGTTAAATTTCGTGAAACAGCCCTTAATTAAATCATAACTCAAAAACGGTAAGTCCGATCGAAAAAAAGTTTGCACCATCGGAAAGCCCGTCACTTTACACATCTGATGGACTATTTCTGGTTGAATTTGGCAATTTAGGAAAATTATAATTTTTTAAATTTGGAATTTCGAACGACAGGGCGGGAGTGTTGAATTTGGAGCGTATAAGTCAGGAACAGACTGTACGATTTCAGAACGGTTTTTACCAAAAAATAGCGACGTCCTTTAGGCTTCGATCGAGTTCTAATTCGTATCTGTAGGTCTTACAGTTGCTGAGTTATAAAATTTTAAACGCGACCCTTCTGAGAAAATGCCTCCTTCCCAGGTTAATTTTTTGATTGTAAAGTGGCCATTCATAAAATACGTTCGCATACGGGGGGGGGGGGGGGACCTTGCTGAGTGTGACAAGAAGTAACAAGGGGGGACGGAAGGTCTACGCCAACGTGACGTTTGCCGTTCCTCAAAAAATTTTACTTGATTTTTTTAAATTTTATTATGAAAATTGTTGTCACAGAAAGTGTGACACAACGTGACAACCGATGGGGGTGGGAGGGTGTAAAAAAGCCAATTTTAGCGTGACGTATAATGAACAGCTCTAAAGGAAAAAAAAATGAAAATATTTGAAAATTTTTGTCTTCGCCCTAACGATGTACTTAAAACTTGTCATTCTTGTGGCGGTTCCGCATCCCTGCAGCGTCTCTATTTTTATTTTATTACTGGTCATACGTAGACCCTTGGTGGCACAACAGTAATAACGTGCACAATAACATCAATATAATTAGGTATGTAATTTGGATGTCGGCAAATCTGTGAGGGTGTATATGTATGTGTATTTTGCGTTCACATTTGGCCACCTTGTTAGCTAGGAAAATTATTCTGGCAATGCGAACCGCAAAGCCAGTCACACATCTAGATATTACAGAAAGGAATGACGAGGGAGGCAGCCGTCTGTGTATGTGTGTGTGTGTTCATTTGCGAATCCGCCCCTGCCACCCCCCATTGACAATACAACTAAACACACATCCTCTCTTTATTAACAGTAACAGGGAACACACAATAGTGCTACCAACTATTCGGCGACGTGGCCCGGATTTGTTAGCGAAAGGACCGACTGACTGACTATTTAAAGTCATCACAAGACAGCTAATTATACGGGGAATATGAACTGCTGGTACTCGAGCAGTTAATTACTAGATAGTAAACAAACGCCAGTAATAAGGTTCGGTGAGCCAGCAGGGATTTTGTGTTTGAACGTCAAAAAAAAAAAGGTAAATAATAATAAAAATTTAAGAAATTACTTTTGTTAAAATCAATATTCAACTCACTGCATGTTGTGAGCAAACTAAAACATTTGCTCACCGACACATTATTTTCAATTGAAGCCACTAGACGTTTAGCTCTCCCCACCTCCAATGCGATGTAAACAGCTGACGGAGCAGTGGTGCATATGTGCTCTATACCGAACTTAATTCTGATTAATTCGCCACTTTCAACAACCCTTACGATAACTACTAAATTTCATCTAAGAGGGTAGGTGTATGTTTACATTCCTTCTGTTATAACGATGACATAATAGGATTATGTTTCTCCTCGTGCTTTCGTGGGCATCTTGTACCTACTGCTAAGTAAGTGCAGGAGGCGAGTTGTCGTAGTCGCACCCCCGGGCTAATTATTACTCCCCATTATCTCGAATATGATCAAATACGCCGCCATGATCCTAGGTGAAATATCACATCGCGTCGCGTCGCCTCCCTGGAAAATTTCCGCCGTCAGGGAAATTGATCTTCGTAGGAAGTAGCAGCTATGGAGATTTAGTTGAAGTAAATAAACAAACGGGTAAGCAGGGCCGGGGGTGTTTTATTAATTGATTGCCTGCTTTTAACACTTACTTATTACACTCTCTACTTCCGAATCTGTCAGCAATCGTATATAAAGCCATTAATTATTTATATTATCGCATTTTCTTGTAGAATAAAAAATGCAGACAGGGTGACACCCCCAAGTCACAGTATTTAAACTAGATACGTAATTAGTTTAATAGATTCAATATTTCCACGAAAAATTTTTGTCCCATTGATTTCACGACTGTAATTTTCGAATATTTACTGTTTGATTGGTTCGCGAATTATAACGTTAAAGACAACCAACCCCCTGTCCCGATTATTCGCTGGTCTAGAAACGTCTGATTTATTCTAATTCCATTCAGACCGTGATAGTCGAAACGTTCCATGTACTCCGACCGAATAAAACAAGTATTGTAGGTGGATATAGTAGTAGCAGTGAACCTACTACGTTGGTACTGCATTATGCAAACAATTTTCAACAAACGTAAACATCAACCGACGCTAATACCGACATCGGCATCGCGTCGGTCTAGTAAACAACTGCTACACAAATATTTTATTCACGTAAAGCCATTATAATACGACGTATAGCGTGGAGGGTAAGCCAAAAATACTCCTTTCAGAGGGTGATTATACACAGCAACGATACGATTTATAAGAAAACATTTCATCATGCTTATGAAAGTACAATCCAGCTTAATTATAAGAAGGGTTGATTAGGACGACGTTAAGGGACAGTAGAAAATCGAAAATTTGGATTCTGTGTACGTATTTGTAAAGAAAATCCATTTTGCATCCGCCAAACTCTTCGGATTTGGCTCCGTAGCGCTCATAGACAAATCAGACGCACTCAAGCTACCGTTGGCTATTGATTTGACGTTCTTTTTGTACCTACGTTGTGTCGAGGATTGCTCGAAGACTCTCCAATTTTTTTATGCACACCTGCAGGTACAATCGAGTATATTTACAAGCGGGGTGGTTCAGGATCACGTTAGGTACACTAGAAAATCGCAAATTAGAGTTCTGTGCACGATTTTGTAAAAAAAAAAATCAATTCTAAATCGGCCGTACTCTTCAGATTATGCTCTAAGGCACCCATAGTCGGAGCAGACGCACTCAAACTACCGTTTGCTATTGATTTGACGCTTTCTTTGGAGCTGTGTTGTGTCGAAAATTCTTCGAAGACTATCCAATTTTTTAATCCACATGTACAGGTATAATCGAGTATAATTACAAGAGGATAGGATAAAAAAAAATTGTGTTCTGTGCACGATTTTATGAAGAAAATCCATTCTGCATCCGCCATACTCTTCGGATTTGGCTCCGTAGCGCTCATAGACAAAGCAGACGCACTCAAGCTCTCGTTGGATATTGATTATACGTTTTTTTTGTAGCTACGTTGTGTCAAGAATTCCTCCAAGACCCCCAATTTTTTTATGCACACCTGCAGGTACAATCGAGTATATTTACAAGCGGGGTGGTTCAGGATCACGTTAGGTACACTAGAAAATCGCAAATTAGAGTTCTGTGCACGATTTTGTAAAAAAAAAATCAATTCTAAATCGGCCGTACTCTTCAGATTATGCTCTTTAAAGGGACCCATAGTCGGAGCAGACGCACTCAAACTACCGTTTGCTATTGATTTGACGCTTTTCTTTGGAGCTGTGTTGTGTCGAAAATTCTTTTGAAGACTATCCAATTTTTTAATCCACATGTACAGGTATAATCGAGTATAATTACAAGAGGATGGATAAAAAAAAATTGTGTTCTGTGCACGATTTTATGAAGAAAATCCATTCTGCATCCGCCATACTCTTCGGATTTGGCTCCGTAGCGCTCATAGACAAAGCAGACGCAATCAAGCTCTCGTTGGATATTGATTATACGTTTTTTTTTGTAGCTACGTTGTGTCAAGAATTCCTCCAAGACTCTCCAATTTTTTTATGCACACCTGCAGGTACAATCGAGTATATTTACAAGCGGGGTGGTTCAGGATCACGTTAGGTACACTAGAAAATCGCAAATTAGAGTTCTGTGCACGATTTTGTAAAAAAAAAATCAATTCTAAATCGGCCGTACTCTTCAGATTATGCTCTAAGGCACCCATAGTCGGAGCAGACGCACTCAAACTACCGTTTGCTATTGATTTGACGCTTTTTTTGGAGCTGTGTTGTGTCGAAAATTCTTCGAAGACTATCCAATTTTTTAATCCACATGTACAGGTATAATCGAGTATAATTACAAGAGGATGGATAAAAAAAAATTGTGTTCTGTGCACGATTTTATGAAGAAAATCCATTCTGCATCCGCCATACTCTTCGGATTTGGCTCCGTAGCGCTCATAGACAAAGCAGACACACTCAAGCTCCGTTGGATATTGATTTACGTTTTTTTTGTAGCTACGTTGTGTCAAGAATTCCTTTCCCAAAACTCTCCAATTTTTTTATGCACACCTGCAGGTACAATCGAGTATATTTACAAGCGGGGTGGTTCAGGATCACGTTAGGTACACTAGAAAACCGCAAATTAGAGTTCTGTGCACGATTTTGTAAAAAAAAAATCAATTCTAAATCGGCCGTACTCTTCAGGGTTATGCTCTAAGGCACCCATAGTCGGAGCAGACGCACTCAAACTACCGTTTGCTATTGATTTGACGCTTTTTTTGGAGCTACGTTGTGTCAAAATTCCTTTCCCAAAACTATCCAATTTTTTTAAACCACATGCAGGTACAATCGAGTATAATTTTCAAGGGGGGGGATGGATAAAAAAAAAATTGAGTTCTGTGCACGATTTTATAAAAGAAAATCAATTCTAAATCCGCCATACTCTTCGGATTTGGGTCCTAAGGGGCCCCATAGACAAAGCAGACGCACTCAAACTCCGTTTGCTATTGATTTGACGCTTTTTTTGGAGCTGTTTGTGTCAAAATTTCTTTCCCAAAACTATCCAATTTTTTTTAAACCACATGCAAGGTACAATCAAGTATAATTTTCAAGAGGAATTGGAATAAAAAGCAAATTGAGTTCTGTGCACGATTTTTAAAGAAGAAAATCAATTCTAAATCCGGGCCCTACTCTTCGGATTTGGGTCCTAAGGGGCTCATAGACAAAGCAGACGCAATCAAACTCCGTTGGCTATTGATTTACGTTTTTTTTGTAGCTACGTTGTGTCAAGAATTCCTCCAAGACTCTCCAATTTTTTTATGCACACCTGCAGGTACAATCGAGTATATTTACAAGCGGGGTGGTTCAGGATCACGTTAGGTACACTAGAAAATCGCAAATTAGAGTTCTGTGCACGATTTTGTTTAAAAAAAATAATTCTAAATCCGCCGTACTCTTCGGATTATGCTCTAAGGCACCCATAGTCGGAGCAGACGCACTCAAACTACCGTTTGCTATTGATTTGACGCTTTTTTTGGAGCTGTGTTGTGTCGAAAATTTTTCGAAGACTATCCAATTTTTTAATCCACATGTACAAGTATAATCAAGTATAATTACAAGAGGATGGATAAAAAAAAATTGTGTTCTGTGCACGATTTTATGAAGAAAATCCATTCTGCATCCGCCATACTCTTCGGATTTGGCTCCGTAGCGCTCATAGACAAAGCAGACGCAATCAAGCTCTCGTTGGATATTGATTATACGTTTTTTTTTGTAGCTACGTTGTGTCAAGAATTCCTCCAAGACTCTCCAATTTTTTTATGCACACCTGCAGGTACAATCGAGTATATTTACAAGCGGGGTGGTTCAGGATCACGTTAGGTACACTAGAAAATCGCAAATTAGAGTTCTGTGCACGATTTTGTAAAAAAAAATCAATTCTAAATCCGGGCCCTACTCTTCAGGGTTATGCTCTAAGGCACCCATAGTCGGAGCAGACGCACTCAAACTACCGTTTGCTATTGATTTGACGCTTTTTTTGGAGCTGTGTTGTGTCGAAAATTCTTTTGAAGACTATCCAATTTTTTAATCCACATGTACAAGGGATAATCAAGTATAATTACAAGAGGATGGATAAAAAAAAATTGTGTTCTGTGCACGATTTTATGAAGAAAATCCATTCTGCATCCGCCATACTCTTCGGATTTGGCTCCGTAGCGCTCATAGACAAAGCAGACGCAATCAAGCTCTCGTTGGATATTGATTATACGTTTTTTTTTGTAGCTACGTTGTGTCAAGAATTCCTCCAAGACTCTCCAATTTTTTTATGCACACCTGCAGGTACAATCGAGTATATTTACAAGCGGGGTGGTTCAGGATCACGTTAGGTACACTAGAAAATCGCAAATTAGAGTTCTGTGCACGATTTTGTAAAAAAAAATCAATTCTAAATCCGGCCGTACTCTTCAGGGTTATGCTCTAAGGCACCCATAGTCGGAGCAGACGCACTCAAACTACCGTTTGCTATTGATTTGACGCTTTTTTTTGGAGCTGTGTTGTGTCGAAAATTCTTTTGAAGACTATCCAATTTTTTAATCCACATGTACAAGGGATAATCAAGTATAATTACAAGAGGATAGGGTAAAAAAAAATTGTGTTCTGTGCACGATTTTATGAAGAAAATCCATTCTGCATCCGCCATACTCTTCGGATTTGGCTCCGTAGCGCTCATAGACAAAGCAGACGCAATCAAGCTCTCGTTGGATATTGATTATACGTTTTTTTTTGTAGCTACGTTGTGTCAAGAATTCCTCCAAGACTCTCCAATTTTTTTATGCACACCTGCAGGTACAATCGAGTATATTTACAAGCGGGGTGGTTCAGGATCACGTTAGGTACACTAGAAAATCGCAAATTAGAGTTCTGTGCACGATTTTGTAAAAAAAAAATCAATTCTAAATCCGGCCGTACTCTTCAGGGTTATGCTCTAAGGCACCCATAGTCGGAGCAGACGCACTCAAACTACCGTTTGCTATTGATTTGACGCTTTTTTTGGAGCTGTGTTGTGTCGAAAATTTTTCGAAGACTATCCAATTTTTTAATCCACATGTACAAGTATAATCAAGTATAATTACAAGAGGATGGATAAAAAAAAATTGTGTTCTGTGCACGATTTTATGAAGAAAATCCATTCTGCATCCGCCATACTCTTCGGATTTGGCTCCGTAGCGCTCATAGACAAAGCAGACGCAATCAAGCTCTCGTTGGATATTGATTTACGTTTTTTTTTGTAGCTACGTTGTGTCAAGAATTACCCCCAAGACTCTCCAATTTTTTTATGCACACCTGCAGGTACAATCGAGTATATTTACAAGCGGGGTGGTTCAGGATCACGTTAGGTACACTAGAAAATCGCAAATTAGAGTTCTGTGCACGATTTTGTTAAAAAAAATTTAAATTCTAAATCCGCCGTACTCTTCGGATTATGCTCTAAGGCACCCATAGTCGGAGCAGACGCACTCAAACTACCTTTTGCTATTGATTTGACGCTTTTTTTGGAGCTGTGTTGTGTCGAAAATTTTTCGAAGACTATCCAATTTTTTAATCCACATGTACAAGTATAATCAAGTATAATTACAAGAGGATGGATAAAAAAAAATTGTGTTCTGTGCACGATTTTATGAAGAAAATCCATTCTGCATCCGCCATACTCTTCGGATTTGGCTCCGTAGCGCTCATAGACAAAGCAGACGCAATCAAGCTCTCGTTGGATATTGATTATTTAATTTTTTTTTGTAGCTACGTTGTGTCAAGAATTACCCCCAAGACTCTCCAATTTTTTTATGCACACCTGCAGGTACAATCAAGTATATTTACAAGCGGGTGGATTTAGGATCACGTTAGGTACACTAGAAAATCGCAAATTTTGGTTCTGTGCACGTTTTGTAAAAAAAAATCCATTCTAAATCCGCCAAACTCTTCGGATTTGGGTCCTAAGGGGCTCATAGACAAAACAGACGCACTCAAACTAAAAAGTTTCTATTGATTTGACGATTTTTTGAAACTTGTGGTGCCGAAAATTCTTTTGAAGCTCTATTTCCCAATTTTTTTAATACATTTTTTCAAGTTAAAAGTAAAGTTTAAAAGGTATCAAAAGTAAAATTACTTTCTTTCACGGGAAATTTTTTGAAGAAAATCCATTCGCATCCCTTCATTCAATGGAAATTTTTACTACAGTAAACGTAATTAAAACAAACAAACGCACTTCAAGGCTTCGTTAGGGTATTTTTTAAATTTTTATAATTGTAGCTACATTGTGTCCCAAAAAATTCCCAATTTTTAACAAGGTACAATGGTATGTTTTAAAAGGGGCTGGGTTAATCATTGTTAGGTAATATAGAAAATGCAAATCAGAATTTGTGAGATTTTTAAAAAACAATAACTAAATTTCTCTTCGGATTATGCTCTAAGGCACCCATAGTCGGATGCAGACGCACTCAAACTACCGTTTGCTATTGATTTGACGCTTTTTTTGGAGCTGTG
Source organism: Agrilus mali (assembly GCA_029378335.1). Classification (NCBI taxonomy): domain Eukaryota; kingdom Metazoa; phylum Arthropoda; class Insecta; order Coleoptera; family Buprestidae; genus Agrilus; species Agrilus mali. The sequence goes on along the minus strand of CM055655.1, from coordinate 977,045 downwards.
TTGTGTCGAAAATTTTCGAAGACTATCCAATTTTTTAATCCACATGTACAAGTATAATCAAGTATAATTACAAGAGGATGGATAAAAAAAAATTGTGTTCTGTGCACGATTTTATGAAGAAAATCCATTCTGCATCCGCCATACTCTTCGGATTTGGCTCCGTAGCGCTCATAGACAAAGCAGACGCACTCAAGCTCTCGTTGGATATTGATTTTAAATTTTTTTTTGTAGCTACGTTGTGTCGAGGATTACTCCAAGACTCTCCAATTTTTTTATGCACACCTGCAGGTACAATCGAGTATATTTACAAGCGGGTGGTTCAGGATCACGTTAGGTACACTAGAAAATCGCAAATTAGAGTTCTGTGCACGATTTTGTTAAAAAAAATAATTCTAAATCCGCCGTACTCTTCGGATTATGCTCTAAGGCACCCATAGTCGGAGCAGACGCACTCAAACTACCGTTTGCTATTGATTTGACGCTTTCTTTGGAGCTGTGTTGTGTCGAAAATTTTTCGAAGACTATCCAATTTTTTAATCCACATGTACAAGTATAATCAAGTATAATTACAAGAGGATGGATAAAAAAAAATTGTGTTCTGTGCACGATTTTATGAAGAAAATCCATTCTGCATCCGCCATACTCTTCGGATTTGGCTCCGTAGCGCTCATAGACAAAGCAGACGCAATCAAGCTCTCGTTGGCTATTGATTATACGTTTTTTTTTGTAGCTACGTTGTGTCAAGAATTCCTCCAAGACTCTCCAATTTTTTTATGCACACCTGCAGGTACAATCGAGTATATTTACAAGCGGGGTGGTTCAGGATCACGTTAGGTACACTAGAAAATCGCAAATTAGAGTTCTGTGCACGATTTTGTAAAAAAAAATCAATTCTAAATCCGCCGTACTCTTCGGATTATGCTCTAAGGCACCCATAGTCGGAGCAGACGCACTCAAACTACCGTTTGCTATTGATTTGACGCTTTTTTTGGAGCTGTGTTGTGTCGAAAATTTTTCGAAGACTATCCAATTTTTTAATCCACATGTACAAGTATAATCAAGTATAATTACAAGAGGATGGATAAAAAAAAATTGTGTTCTGTGCACGATTTTATGAAGAAAATCCATTCTGCATCCGCCATACTCTTCGGATTTGGCTCCGTAGCGCTCATAGACAAAGCAGACGCAATCAAGCTCTCGTTGGCTATTGATTATACGTTTTTTTTTGTAGCTACGTTGTGTCAAGAATTCCTCCAAGACTCTCCAATTTTTTTATGCACACCTGCAGGTACAATCGAGTATATTTACAAGCGGGGTGGTTCAGGATCACGTTAGGTACACTAGAAAATCGCAAATTAGAGTTCTGTGCACGATTTTGTAAAAAAAAATCAATTCTAAATCCGCCGTACTCTTCGGATTATGCTCTAAGGCACCCATAGTCGGAGCAGACGCACTCAAACTACCGTTTGCTATTGATTTGACGCTTTTTTTGGAGCTGTGTTGTGTCGAAAATTTTTCGAAGACTATCCAATTTTTTAATCCACATGTACAAGTATAATCAAGTATAATTACAAGAGGATGGATAAAAAAAAATTGTGTTCTGTGCACGATTTTATGAAGAAAATCCATTCTGCATCCGCCATACTCTTCGGATTTGGCTCCGTAGCGCTCATAGACAAAGCAGACGCACTCAAGCTCTCGTTGGATATTGATTTTAAATTTTTTTTTGTAGCTACGTTGTGTCGAGGATTACTCCAAGACTCTCCAATTTTTTTATGCACACCTGCAGGTACAATCGAGTATATTTACAAGCGGGTGGTTCAGGATCACGTTAGGTACACTAGAAAATCGCAAATTAGAGTTCTGTGCACGATTTTGTTAAAAAAAATAATTCTAAATCCGCCGTACTCTTCGGATTATGCTCTAAGGCACCCATAGTCGGAGCAGACGCACTCAAACTACCGTTTGCTATTGATTTGACGCTTTTTTTGGAGCTGTGTTGTGTCGAAAATTTTTCGAAGACTATCCAATTTTTTAATCCACATGTACAAGTATAATCAAGTATAATTACAAGAGGATGGATAAAAAAAAATTGTGTTCTGTGCACGATTTTATGAAGAAAATCCATTCTGCATCCGCCATACTCTTCGGATTTGGCTCCGTAGCGCTCCTAGACAAAGCAGACGCAATCAAGCTCTCGTTGGCTATTGATTATACGTTTTTTTTTTGTAGCTACGTTGTGTCAAGAATTCCTCCAAGACTCTCCAATTTTTTTATGCACACCTGCAGGTACAATCGAGTATATTTACAAGCCGGGTGGATCAGGATCACGTTATGTACAGTAGAAAATCGAAAATTTGGATTCTGTGTACGTATTTGTAAAGAAAATCCATTTTGCATCCGCCAAACTCTTCGGATTTGGCTCCGTAGCGCTCATAGACAAAACAGACGCACTCAAGCTAATAAGTTCTGTTGATTTGGCGATCTTTTTGAAACTTCGTGGTGCCGGGAATTCTCTGAAGCTCTTTCGATATTTTCTATTAGTATATTTTACTACAGTTGCGAAATGTAAAGTAAAAGTATCCAAAAGGTGTAATTACTTTCTGCACGTAAAGAATTTATTGATCAATTAATTATTCAATCGTTTCAGTTGCAATGGAATTAAACTACAGCTAATCTTTTGTAATTACAGATTCCAACTAAACTCGATTACAAACGGAACTTCGTGTAGATATTTATTAAATTACCGATAATTGAACATGCATTGTGTCCGAAAAATCGATTCGTAACAAATTAATGGTATGTTTCGTAAAAAGAGGCTGTTAATTATTGTTACGGTAATTATAGAAAATGTAATCAGTAATTTCGAGTACTTTTAAAAACAATACACTGAAATATTTATTGCCAAATTAATTACTTAGGGTTGTTTATTAGTGTTTATAAAATCTGCTCATTGTTTATATAATTTTATAAAACAGGGGATTAAATAAACTTCCCTCGTTTTATGTAAACTAATATACTAATTAGACCAATAGGGAGGATGACATTTAAAAAGTATAAATTAAGAGGGTGACTTATGAAGTAAACACACCATTTTGTGTGGATTAATCAGGCCGATAGAGAGGTTGACTTATTATAAAATAAATCTATAATTTTAGGTACTTAGACTCGTCAGGTCAGTAAGGTGGATGCTAAATTTTATTTCGTCGCTTTCGAATTGAATTTTGAATCTCGTGTCGGTTTAGAAGCCACAGTAATTTCGAAATATCACATTGTTTTATTAGTTCCGACATTGCACGCTAACTTGGCGATATAATCATAAATATATTGGAGAAATAGAGAGAGGGGATGAGGTCTGGGCTAAGACGCTTTGCAGTAGCTCTTCGAAATAAATGCTTCCAGTCCAGTTGAACTACTTACTTACTGCTGCACTTGCACGATAGTAGGGTAGAAGTGGAGTCTATTAAAGTAACTGAGGGTTAGCTTACCTCCTTAAACTACAACCACCGTTAAATTTTATACGAAATACTTTACCATAACAGCCACGATATGTAGGTACCTACAAGATGTGGTAGTGATTATGTTCACTTGAAAAATGTTTTAATACTTCAGCAGCAGGGTTTATATTTGTTGTATGTATTACAACCCCATTGTTTGAAAACGAAGAACGAAAAGAATACAAATATTAGTTGCTAGTTTTGGCTCTGGTTCATAAACCATCTTCTTTATTGTCATATCCCAGTCTCCAAAAAATAGCTTCCCTTAAAAATATCTACTTTTCTAAATAAAATAAAACAAAAAAAGTCTTGCATGCCAGAGTGTGACGTATGACCTCGTAGAGTAAATATTTCAAACTAACGCCCTTTGTGCAGAAATCTTATAGGTTAGGTAGAAGAGATGAAGTTTGGAGAAAGGATAATAAATTACTCGAGTTACCTTAATAGCGTGAGAAAAAGCGGAAGAAAGGAAATTTATTCGTGTCCGTGTAACGTATTACCATTTTTATGTGTGTTGAAATGTTAAATATTTCTACAAATGGTCATATAATCTCTCCCGCGAGGCTTACTCGCCCCTTTACACTTTAGAGGCCCTATTGGAGTCACGCACTAAATAAAAAACAATATTAAGTCAATCAAGATTTAAAAGAGTTGTTTTAATGAATTTCTAGGCCTTATCGGGTGAAAAATATCCAGTTTTATTATACAGGAAGTGTCTAGCTAATAGGTACTCCTTTTAATTGACGTTGTAAGGTTATTTTAACTAATAGATATTTTCATTTTATAAATAGATAATTAAGTTTTAATCTTCTGTTGCTTTAAAGCCATCTCAAAAAAAAAATTCTGTCCTGTCAAATATTTTAAATTGTTATTGAGATAAAAAAAAGCTTCTTTAGGAAAATTAACAAATTATCACACTAATCTCATAATAACAAATCCTTAGTGACAAATATTAGCTGTGAATCCAAGAAATTAATTTTAATTTAGTATGAACTCTGGTGTACAACATAAAAATAATTTAAAAAGTCTTAATGTATTTAATTTAAGTCCTCAAGGTACCCTCTGAATCCTTTAGTAAATGAAATCAATCCTATTAAGATATTTGGATAAATTCAAGTCCGTCGGTACTTTCAAACCCCTTTCCACAAGTACATCAGGCTTTCTGTTATTCTTAAACCACTTAAGGGTTGGTTTAAGTCCTCATGGTACTTTCAAACCACCTTTCACAAGGGCAATAGGCTTTCTGATTTCTTAAAGTACCTTAGGGTTGGTTTAGGTCCTCATGAGGCCCTCCAAGTCCTTCCCATAAGGACTTCGTGCCTTTTAGAATATTTTAACTTCTTCTGAATTTTTCCAAGTCCTTATGGTACCTTCAAAGCTCTTTCCACAGGTACTTGAAGTTTTCTGATGTATTTGTAGTTCTTTAGGGTTACTTAAAGTCCTCCTGGTACCTTCTGAACTCTTCAGAAAACGATTTCAATCCTATCAAAGTATTTGAACTCTTTTTGGATTAATTCAAGTCCTTCGGTACTTTCAAACCCCCTTCCACAAGGGCAATAGGCTTTCTGATATTCTTTAAGTACCTTAGGGTTGGTTTAGGTCCTCATGAGGCCCTCCAAGTCCTTCCCATAAGGACTTCGTGTCTTTTAGAATATTTTAACTTCTTCTGAATTTTTCCAAGTCCTTATGGTACCTTCAAAGCTCTTTCCACAGGTACTTCAAGTTTTCTGATGTATTTGCAGTTCTTTAGGGTTACTTTAAGTCCTCCTGGTACCTTCTGAACTCTTCAGAAAACGATTTCAATCCTATCAAAGTATTTGAACTCTTTTTGGATTAATTCAAGTCCTTCGGTACTTTTAAACCCCCTTCCACAAGGGCAATAGGCTTTCTGATTTCTTAAAGTACCTTAGGGTTGGTTTATGTCCTCATGAGGCCCTCCAAGTCCTTCCCATAAGGACTTCGGACCTTTTAGAGTATTTTAACATCTCGTGAATATTTCCAAGTCCTCATGGTACCTTCAAAACTCTTTCCACAGGTGCTTCAAGTTTTCTGCAGTCCTTGAAGCTCTTAAGGGTTAGTTTAAGTCCTCCTTGTACCTCCTGAACCCTTCAGAAAACGATTAAAATCCTATCAAGGTATTTGAACTCTTTTTGGATTAATTCAAGTCCTTCGGTACTTTTAAACCCCCTTCCACAAGGGCATCAGGCTTTCTGATATTCTTTAAGTACCTTAGGGTTGGTTTATGTCCTCATGAGGCCCTCCAAGTCCTTCCCATAAGGACTTCGTGCCTTTTAGAATATTTTAACTTCTTCTGAATTTTTCCAAGTCCTTATGGTACCTTCAAAGCTCTTTCCACAGGTACTTCAAGTTTTCTGATGTATTTGCAGTTCTTTAGGGTTACTTTAAGTCCTCCTGGTACCTTCTGAACTCTTCAGAAAACGATTTCAATCCTATCAAGGTATTTGAACTCTTTTTGGATTAATTCAAGTCCTTCGGTACTTTTAAACCCCCTTCCACAAGGGCATCAGGCTTTCTGATATTCTTTAAGTACCTTAGGGTTGGTTTATGTCCTCATGAGGCCCTCCAAGTCCTTCCCATAAGGACTTCGTGTCTTTTAGAATATTTTAACTTCTTCTGAATTTTTCCAAGTCCTTATGGTACCTTCAAAGCTCTTTCCACAGGTACTTCAAGTTTTCTGATGTATTTGCAGTTCTTTAGGGTTACTTTAAGTCCTCCTGGTACCTTCTGAACTCTTCAGAAAACGATTTCAATCCTATCAAGGTATTTGAACTCTTTTTGGATTAATTCAAGTCCTTCGGTACTTTTAAACCCCCTTCCACAAGGGCATCAGGCTTTCTGATATTCTTTAAGTACCTTAGGGTTGGTTTATGTCCTCATGAGGCCCTCCAAGTCCTTCCCATAAGGACTTCGTGCCTTTTAGAATATTTTAACTTCTTCTGAATTTTTCCAAGTCCTTATGGTACCTTCAAAGCTCTTTCCACAGGTACTTCAAGTTTTCTGATGTATTTGTAGTTCTTTAGGGTTACTTTAAGTCCTCCTGGTACCTTCTGAACTCTTCAGAAAACGATTACAATCCTATCAAGGTATCTGAACTCATTTTGGATTAATACAAGTCCTTCGGTACTTTTAAACCCCCTTCCACAAGGGCATCAGGCTTTCTGATATTCTTTAAGTACCTTAGGGTTGGTTTATGTCCTCATGAGGCCCTCCAAGTCCTTCCCATAAGGACTTCGTGTCTTTTAGAATATTTTAACTTCTTCTGAATTTTTCCAAGTCCTTATGGTACCTTCAAAGCTCTTTCCACAGGTACTTCAAGTTTTCTGATGTATTTGTAGTTCTTTAGGGTTACTTTAAGTCCTCCTGGTACCTTCTGAACTCTTCAGAAAACGATTACAATCCTATCAAGGTATTTGAACTCATTTTGGATTAATACAAGTCCTTCGGTACTTTTAAACCCCCTTCCACAAGGGCATCAGGCTTTCTGATATTCTTTAAGTACCTTAGGGTTGGTTTATGTCCTCATGAGGCCCTCCAAGTCCTTCCCATAAGGACTTCGTGTCTTTTAGAATATTTTAACTTCTTCTGAATTTTTCCAAGTCCTTATGGTACCTTCAAAGCTCTTTCCACAGGTACTTCAAGTTTTCTGATGTATTTGTAGTTCTTTAGGGTTACTTTAAGTCCTCCTGGTACCTTCTAAGCCCTTTCCACCAGGATTTTAAATCATTTAAGGTATTGTAACTTCTTCTGGATGTGGTTGAAGCTCTGTAAGATTAATTAAAATTCTTTTGGAAACTTGAAATCATTTTCTACAAGTGCTTGGAGCTTTGTAATGAATTATTCTTCAATGCAATTCGTAATTAGATTTCCGTAGATTAGAAAATGTAGTTAGGACTTCAAGACTTTCGGCTCAGACTTTGAAGCTCCTTTTTTGGTGCTCCCAGTTCTTTCCATCAACAATTGTAAAGCAATTCCATATATTCTAGCAATTGCGAACTTGTAAAAGGGCTTTCGTTTTTGTGCTTTTTCAGCGTTTTAACCGGTGCACATTTTAAAAGGCAAAAAGAAAATCGAATTCGAGTGGGAAGTTTGACATTGACTAATGCGAGCTCGTCCACAGTCTCTATAAAAATTATACCTTTTGTGGCCAACCGCCAGAGTAGCTGGGGAACTCAACTCCTCGGCCGACGACGAGCAGGAGGAGGAGGAGGTCAGAAATTGCCAAAAGGCGCTGACTGCGCTCTTGGCGCCGTTCCAAAGTTTAATCTGAAGGAAACACTGCCTGCACCTCTTAACTTTCTGAAATCATTTCAATGGGTCGTTCTTTTTTTCTGTCGCGGACAAATCGGTAAAGTTTACGTACACTGCAAAAATAAAAGGGGATTTAGAGGGAAATTAGAATCCACTTTTCTAAAATATTCATATGAGGAGCTTGACTTTTTAATTATATTATGGTGTCATAAAAAGTGCTTTATTGTGTGTAACTTTTTTTGTTTCAGGGAATCCCCTTTGCATAGTGGGGACCACCTGGAAGGGCGTCCCGACGCTCCTGGCGGACGCCACCGACCTTCTTCTTGTTCATCATCATCGAAAGTCGTTCTTGGATGTTGACGTAGTTGGTGTTGCTGTTAGTGCTTACCAACTGGCAAGTATAGTAACATGGGTACCTACTGGTGGTGGTGGTAGGTTGTAGTGCGGTTTTCGCCTTGGCGTCTCCAGCACGCAGACGCCCCACCGACGTCCGTCGTCGTCGTCGCCGCCGCGTTTTGTGATTGCTCGCTACACGGTATCTTTCGTTCTGCCACAAACAAATTGTACCACTGACTGTGAAACGATTTCGCGTTAACGTCAACGTCTCGTCGTCGTGACCGAGTTGAATCCATCCGCGAAAGTGACAACAGACAGACTCAATTCAAAGTGCAAACAAAGGTGTCTTCAACCCTTCATCACAAATAAATAAATAACAATCGTATCATAATTTAGGTAAGTAGTACATTTATTTAATGTGCACCAACTTTTGGAAGTTTTTAAAGTTCTGTTTAACACGATACCAGAAAGGGTTGAATTGTAAATTTTTGTTTTATAGACTTTTTACGACCGCAATCATGGTGATTAAGTTTTAGGGTGTAATCCCTAGTAGCATGAGTTAGGGCCTTTTGCCAACAACTGCTCTTTGAATATAAATGACGAATTGTGTGTTCTCAACTTAATTAATTGACAAATCACTCACTGAAACATAAAATTAAGGGATTGTGAAGCCAAAAGAAGTTTCTTTTCTTAAAAGTTCTATGTACTATTATTATTTATCCCTTAATATTTTTTTCCCTTTTTCTTTCAAAAAGTTTGCGTATTTGTAAATTCATTAAGTAGATAGATAATTGACCCCTTATTAAGTAGGTATTTCACATTTTCAGTAGGGATGATACAGAATTTTTCAAAAAAAAAAAAAATGGACGGTAGCTGTTTATCTATTGTTCTTTTTTTGTGGGAGTGTACCAGATAACGAACAAGAAAAAAGTAATTGTACGTTTAGAGATCGCACAGTGAATGATAGCTTTCGGGCCGAATGCGGCTAGAACTAAAACTTGTGTCCCGAAAAAAGGTTGCGGTTTTCATGAAATATTGAAGGCGATATATCAGGGCGAACCGCGTGTTTTTAACTGTCCGTGTTAGTCATTTGTTAGGCATGTCGAGGAAGACGTCCTTTTCCCAAAAAATAATAAAAAAAAAAGAATAAAAGGAGAAAATCGACGAAATCCTTACGTCCAAAGCCACTTCCTCTCTTTTCTTAAGACCTACAATAATATAGTGAGAATTCAATAACGAACAAAGTGTCCCTATAAATTTTACCTACGGGCAAAGGGACCCACGGCAGGATTTAAAACTGGAGCTCCGTGGAGGCTCTGGCTTTACCTTAGACTACAAAAAATTGTGATTGTTTACACTGAAGTAACAAATTTAATAAATTTCACTAAACTTAAACAATACAGTGCAATAAATAACGTATAAACGAAGAAAAACAAAAACAACAGTTACAAAAAATTATTTATTGTACCACAATGTACATTTCGCCACACCGTGGCTTTTCAGGTGGAGAAGTTCTACATGATAAGCTTAATTACAGATCCTTAAATACTAAAATACAATGGAGGGGAGGAACTAAACATACTACTCAAATACTTAAAATTACAAATTTAACAATGGAGAGTTGTTTACATCTAACTGATCATTAATTATTAACCCTTTCTTATTTAATTTGTTAATCTCTAAATATTCCAATAAATTTAATTTTAATCCTTTATTTTCTGAATGTAAGATTTTATAATTTTCGTCAAAAATGTGATCATTTTCTAATAGATGTTGAGCATAGGTGGAATTTGAGTTTTTCTTTTCAAAACTTTTCTTGTGTTCTTGGATACGGTCTTTAAAACATCTACCTGACTGGCCTATGTATGATTTATTACAGCTACCACAGTTAAGTTGATATACATAGGCCAGACAGGTAGATGTTTTAAAGACCGTATCCAAGAACACAAGAAAAGTTTTGAAAAGAAAAACTCAAATTCCACCTATGCTCAACATCTATTAGAAAATGATCACAGTTTTGACGAAAATTATAAAATCTTACATTCAGAAAATAAAGGATTAAAATTAAATTTATTGGAATATTTAGAGATTAACAAATTAAATAAGAAAGGGTTAATAATTAATGATCAGTTAGATGTAAACAACTCTCCATTGTTAAATTTGTAATTTTAAGTATTTGAGTAGTATGTTTAGTTCCTCCCCTCCATTGTATTTTAGTATTTAAGGATCTGTAATTAAGCTTATCATGTAGAACTTCTCCACCTGAAGAAGCCACGGTGTGGCGAAATGTACATTGTGGTACAATAAATAATTTTTTGTAACTGTTGTTTTTGTTTTTCTTCGTTAATATGGAGTTACAATATCTTAAAGCTTCCTCAATTCAAAATAACGTATAGATGTCAAGCTAGCACGACAAAGTTATTTTTTAGATTTCTGACTTGCACTTTAATTTGTCGCTAATTTGTTACCGAATCTAAAAATTTGTCGCTCGTGCCGTTTAGCCATAATCAGCTAGTATGATGCTAGCTTGATATATCGAAAAGGAAATGTCCTAGGATATTAAAGTAAGGACCATAATTTGTCGCTGAAAGATGACACATTCAAAGAATTTGTCGCTAGTCTTATCTCCAGCTGATAAGCGAAAAACTGCTGGAAAACCATCAAACAATTAATCAAGAAATTTTTTGTTACATTTGTTTTAAGAGATCGGATTTCATTACCAAATTTTTTAAATTAGATTTTCCCTTTTTCATCCAAGTTGGGCAACACGTTACCTTTCGAGAGTTTGATGGCTTTCCAGCAGTTTTTCGCTTATCAGCTGAAGATGAGACTAGCGACAAATTCTTTGAATGTGTCATCTTTCAGCGACAAATTATGGCCTTTACAGTAATATCCTACGACATGTCCTTTTCGAGGCACCTAGGCTATGTGTAGTGCTAGCTTGATATCAAGAGGCTAGCATACCAGCTGATTATTCTCGAAACGGCACGAGCGACAAATTTTTAGATTCGGTAACAAATTAGCGACAAATTATATTGCAAGTCAGAAATCGAAAAAATAACTTTATCGTGCTAGCTTTATATACGTCAATACATAAGTAATTGTAGGAGACAGATCTCATTGTTTTTAAAAATTAGTAGACATTAAATAAAGCTAAATATTGAAAATTAAATAATAAAAATATTGTAATGAATTTTCTAGTCAAAACTTATTTATTTAAATAACTATTTATTTAATACTTAACACTAACTTAAAACTACTATTTATATTAGAACAATTCACTTATTTATATAACAATTTATTTATATCACTTTTGTCTATAATTTATCAGTTTGTTTCGCGCACTGATGCTTTATCACAACTACTGTCCTCTGACCCAAAGACGATCACTTTATATACACCTTTCGAACTTTCTGTATGATTCGAAAAGGAAATCCTGATTATTCCCGAATGATGAATGATAATTAGAATGTCTTCGATGATTCCACAATTGATCTTGTTACTTGTCGCTGGAGCTTGTAAGTTTACGTTGATCATGAGGAAGTCGTACGCTGTGGCTGTGTCGTAAACATGTTAGCGATAAGAAATTGTTGTCGTACACACGTACAGTGTCACTGGTCGCTACAATATTGTCGTTTTTGATTGGATCTTGATTTTCGTTCAGTTTTATTTGGGCTTTATGGCTTCGTCAACTGAAATTTAATTTATCTTGAGCAACAATTAAACAAGTAATAATATTATATAGAAGAACAAACTTTTACCACCCTGTATGCAACCATCGAACCTTTTTAATTATCCTGAAGCTATTTGTAACTATCTAAACAAATAAACGCCTCAAACTATTCTATGTAATCCTACAGGATCATTAACGAACAAAATAATCGAGAAAACAGTAAAGAACGATTATATTATATCTAATTTATTGCATTTGAACGTAAAATGCGATGTCGTGCCTTCTCATCCATTTTAGGTTAATAGTCCTTCACAAAAATAAGGACCTTTGTTACTATTGCAGTTGCATAGTTGTGACCTTAAATTTTACCTTGCATCAGCTAAATTTATGTAGGTACATTATTTTTACCAAGTTGTCGCTGTTGTAGAAAAAAATGCGAGTAAATGTAATTTTGTAGGGGCTCTGGGCACAAGCCCCAAATGTCCTCATGTAAATCCTGCCTATTTAACTCAATAAATACTTTTGGGAACTTTAAAACATCATCAAACTTTAATGGGTGTAGAATCTATGTAAAGTACATTTAATTCTTAATTAATCAATTAGACTAGACCGATGCTGTGGTCAGCCAAAAATCATTTATGTACCATTAATTATGATAAAAACGTGTAATTTTTACTTGATAACTGGAACTTTGAACTTCTATTACTCGAATCGAATATCTTGGTAACTCGAAGATGATATTTGGCGCCAACTTCGATAAGTCGAATTTTCTGGGGGAATTACTTAATAATGTATCATTTCAACGTCTCTATTTAATTGCCAGCAGTGAGGCAGCTCACTTTCTACGAATCTTTTTCATCAAAATTTTATTTTAAAACAGTTTGTTTTTTTGACCATTGAATTAAATACACACAAATACTCATGTACAAAAAATAAAAAGTACCTACACGTATTATTATTCAATAATTCTCAATAAGTGTCGATACGTCGAAGATTATTCGATTTATCGAAGTTCACTGTACTTCTTTGGTTCTCTTTGGTCAGTAATTTATCGAGACAGTTTCCAAGGCCCAAAAATATCGAAATTAGTACATTAATTGTTTAGATATGCGCTGTAACGTAATGTACCCAATTACCATCTTCAGTATCTACTATCTGTTAAAATTTGAGCGGTTTGGCCGAGGCCCAAATCGCGGCATCATGCCGACTAAGAACTTTCACATTGTTGCCGGAATAAGGCAGGCGGCGGCAATTTGGCGATAATTTGCACATAAAAGCAAGCTGCCTCGTCTGACCAATTGTCCGAGACTGACTATTAGAAGTACAATGGGCGTGGAACAATTTAAACTTGGTCGAGCAAAATTAGAGCCTCCTTGTACACTCGCGCCATTGTTTAACAGTTAATTCCGAAACAAGTTGAGACATTTCGCGGGGATTTCGGCGAGGACGGCGACGTGACGGCGAAACCCACCCCTACCATGCGATGTCCTCAGCCACGCTCGGAGGAATAATGAATAAGATTGAGAGGAGAAAACTCGGTCGCAAGAAGAACGAACCGGGCTCATTTACATTTGAATTTGCTAAGCTAAGAAGGGCTTCTTCTTAAGTGCCACTATACCACCACGCACACACACACACACACACATAATATACATATAGTGTACTTAAACACAAAAAGGAGGTCGGATGTGGATGTGGATGCGGATGTGTGCAGGGACCCCTCTTAAGTAATAACAACGTGCCTTCTGCAGGAATTTGAAAAAAGAAAATGTACTTATAATTTTGTTACGACAAGAAACGAAGGTATACAAGTATGTATGTGTGTGTTGAGGTAGGTAGGGGTGGGTGGGTGAACAATTATTATTAAACTTACTTGGCAGTACGCTACTGTTGTTCCCTGTTTATGACTTTACGTAATGTGATACTAACTACAACACAACACAAGCAGCAGTAAATCTGTAGGTACGTTTCCTGTTTGAGAAAATCTCGGGGGGGTTGATGCCGGGTAGATTTTTACGGAAAATGACGCGAAATTGCATCGCCTTAGATTGTACATTACTTATTTGAAATGAAAATAGTTATCGTTACGATTTGAAACAGATGCTCACAGCCAAGAATCTATTTACTTATTAGGTTTAGCAAATACACCCTTAGGGGGGGAGGATTTGAGATATACACAGTGTCTCAAAACAGAAACCATAAATTCGTGGGATCAAAAAACAAAAGTTGATTTAACCATTTTGCATTTATCCGGGTAGGTTTATATCAAATTGTTCCGATTACAAGTGAGAGGGTTGCAAAAAAATGCTTTGTACGATTAAATTAATTTGCACAAATGTCTACAGGGTTTTTCAAGTTGATGGGCTATTAGAAAGATATAAATTAGTAGAAGGAATTCAATTCAGAAACTTGGGCTTATTTGGTTATTGTTTATGCCGCTTCTTTTAAAAATATTTTCAATTTCGATTTACATCCGGTTATACCGGAAGTCGATACCAACTTTGTTATTTTAAATGGAATGGTATATTTTTTACGCTGAATTCGAATAAAACGTGTAATTCTAAGGTAAGTTTGATAACAAACTTGTACACCTATGACGATCGGTTTCTGAGTTAATTTAATTTATAGAAAAAAATATTGTAATCGCAACCCAAATTATAAAAAATCATAACTTCCACAAAATACGACTTAGAGTGTTGAAATTTTTACTAGTAATAGCTGAATATTAGTGCTAACGCCTTGACAAAATTGAATTAAATAATTTATACAGGGCGTTCAAAATAAAATTCTAAAATTGAAAAACTTCAAACACGAATTACTTCGTTTTTTCAAATGGCACCTACTATTTTTTATTTTTTCAATCGATTCATTTTTTTATCCTCTTTCGATCTATATGGATACTTCCTATTTTATTTGAAAATTTTGGAATAATTTTGAATTATTACTTAAAATAGGAAGTATCCATATAGATCGAAAGAGGAGAGAAAAAGGAATCGATTGAAAAAATAAAAAATAGTAGGTGCCATTTGAAAAAACGAAGTAATTCGTGTTTGAAGTTTTTCAATTTTAGAATTTTATTTTGAACGCCCTGTATAAATTATTTAATTCAATTTTGTCAAGGCGTTAGCACTAATAATCAGCTATTATTAGTAAAAATTTCAACACTCTAAGTCGTATTTTGTGGAAGTTATGATTTTTTATAATTTGGGTTGCGATTACAATATTTTTTTCTATAAATTAAATTAACTCAGAAACCGATCGTCACAAAGGTGTACAAGTTGGTTATCAAACTTACCTTAAAATTACACGTTTTATTCGAATTCAGCGTAAAAAATATACCATTCCATTTAAAATAACAAAGTTGGTATCGACTTCCGGTATAACCGGATGTAAATCGAACTTGAAAATATTTTTAAAAGAAGCGGCATAAACAATAACCAAATGAGCCCAAGTTTCAGAATTGAATTCCTTCTACTAATTCATATACTTCTAATAGCCCATCAACTTGAAAAACCCTGTATATGTATATATATAAATGAAGGGTACCTACTAGATACTTTCTCAAGTTTTAATCAATTTTCTTAAACTATGAGAAAGGTGTGTAAACTACCCCTATCGTTATACATAAATAATTCTTCAAAACTTTTTAGGAGGGTTGAATAATAGCTTTATAAAAATTCTTTTAGCTTTAGCTTCATTTTCTGTCTAATTAAAAATTGACATCTGTAACAGTTTCGGAGAAAAAAAATGTTTTGCCAAAAAAAATCATCGTGCTGTTGAGTTACATTTGATATTATGAAGGCTGCCCTAAGGAAATATTAATTTCTGACATGTTTAGTCAAGTTAATTAAGATTCGTCTGGGGTAAAAATTACCCCTGTCCCTAAGTAAATTTGGATTTATGAGGTCGGTTTATTTCTTCAATAAACTTTTTTTTTGGAAAGGTACTTTAATTACCAACATTTTTTATCTCTTTGTTAAAAATCGTATTTGTGACTGTTTTGATGAAAAATAAAACATTCTTTTTTCCCGAAACTGTTACAGATATCAATTTTTAATAAAAGACAGAAAATGAGGTTAAGGCATTAAATTTATCCTTTATAAAAAGAAATTACAGCTATTATTCAACCTTCCTGAAAAGTTAAGAATTATATCAGAAGGTAGGGGTAGTTTACACCGTTGTTGTGTTTTAAAAAAGCTCACTTTTTACTTCAGAAAGTAGTACCTGTATACATTGACATTTCTGTGTAGGTACCAAACGTTTTTAAATAATGGAGGAAAAAGATTTTTCTCACTTTTTTTACCACCCTCTCATGTGTAAGCGAAACAATTTCGTATATATTAAAGTTATTATTCAACCCTCCTAAAACTCTTACAACAATTATATCTAACTGTAAGGGTAAATTAAAGCCTTGTTGTATTTACGAAAATTCATTTTTACTTCAGAAAATACTACCCTCCCTAACTTATACTTAGACATTTCTATGTTTGTATCAAATTTTTTTTACCCCAAGAACCTGTAGATACTCCATGTAGGTACACGGGGTTTGAGACACCCTATATTTGTATTTTTTTTCTAAAATATTAATACACATTTAAGAAACACTAGCAGATTTTTTTAAAATCTTGTTTTGTTTGTCAATAACTGGACATGGATCTTTTTGCACTCAAATAGTTTTTAATAAACTCCTGCACTATTTTTCTAAATATAGTTTTGGTCTAAAAATTTTTTGCACTCAAACAGTATTTAAAAAACATTTGAAGCATTTTTTTAAATCTAATTTTGGTTTTTTAAAAAATGGATTAAGTTTTTTTTGCTTTTGCACACAAACAGATTTGTAAAAACCCTTGCACTTTTTTTTAAATTTAGTTTTGGACTAAGATTGCTATTGCTATCAAACAGCATTTAAGAAACACTTGCAGATTTTTTTAAAATCTTGTTTTGTTTGTCAAAAACTGGACATGGATCTTTTTGCACTCAAACAGTTTTTAAAAAACTCCTGCACTATTTTTCTAAATATAGTTTTGGACTAAAAATTTTTTGCACTCAAACAGTATTTAAAAAACATTTGAAGCATTTTTTTAAATCTAATTTTGGTTTTTTAAAAAATGGATTAAGATTTTTTTGCTTTTGCACACAAACAGATTTGTAAAAACCCTTGCACTTTTTTTTAAATATAGTTTTGGACTAAGATTGCTTTTGCTATCAAACAGCATTTAAGAAACACTTGCAGATTTTTTTAAAATCTTGTTTTGTTTGTCAAAAACTGGACATGGATCTTTTTGCACTCAAACAGTTTTTAAAAAACTCCTGCACTATTTTTCTAAATATAGTTTTGGTCTAAAAATTTTTTGCACTCAAACAGTATTTAAAAAACATTTGAAGCATTTTTTTAAATCTAATTTTGGTTTTTTAAAAAATGGATTAAGTTTTTTTTGCTTTTGCACACAAACAGATTTGTAAAAACCCTTGCACTTTTTTTTAAATTTAGTTTTGGACTAAGATTGCTATTGCTATCAAACAGCATTTAAGAAACACTTGCAGATTTTTTTAAAATCTTGTTTTGTTTGTCAAAAACTGGACATGGATCTTTTTGCACTCAAACAGTTTTTAAAAAACTCCTGCACTATTTTTCTAAATATAGTTTTGGACTAAAAATTTTTTGCACTCAAACAGTATTTAAAAAACATTTGAAGCATTTTTTTAAATCTAATTTTGGTTTTTTAAAAAATGGATTAAGATTTTTTTGCTTTTGCACACAAACAGATTTGTAAAAACCCTTGCACTTTTTTTTAAATATAGTTTTGGACTAAGATTGCTTTTGCTATCAAACAGCATTTAAGAAACACTTGCAGATTTTTTTAAAATCTTGTTTTGTTTGTCAAAAACTGGACATGGATCTTTTTGCACTCAAACAGTTTTTAAAAAACTCCTGCACTATTTTTCTAAATATAGTTTTGGACTAAAAATTTTTTGCACTCAAACAGTATTTAAAAAACATTTGAAGCATTTTTTTAAATCTAATTTTGGTTTTTTAAAAAATGGATTAAGATTTTTTTGCTTTTGCACACAAACAGATTTGTAAAAACCCTTGCACTTTTTTTTAAATATAGTTTTGGACTAAGATTGCTTTTGCTATCAAACAGCATTTAAGAAACACTTGCAGATTTTTTTAAAATCTTGTTTTGTTTGTCAAAAACTGGACATGGATCTTTTTGCACTCAAACAGTTTTTAAAAAACTCCTGCACTATTTTTCTAAATATAGTTTTGGACTAAAAATTTTTTGCACTCAAACAGTATTTAAAAAACATTTGAAGCATTTTTTTAAATCTAATTTTGGTTTTTTAAAAAATGGATTAAGATTTTTTTGCTTTTGCACACAAACAGATTTGTAAAAACCCTTGCACTTTTTTTTAAATATAGTTTTGGACTAAGATTGCTTTTGCTATCAAACAGCATTTAAGAAACACTTGCAGATTTTTTTAAAATCTTGTTTTGTTTGTCAAAAACTGGACATGGATCTTTTTGCACTCAAACAGTTTTTAAAAAACTCCTGCACTATTTTTCTAAATATAGTTTTGGACTAAAAATTTTTTGCACTCAAACAGTATTTAAAAAACATTTGAAGCATTTTTTTAAATCTAATTTTGGTTTTTTAAAAAATGGATTAAGATTTTTTTGCTTTTGCACACAAACAGATTTGTAAAAACCCTTGCACTTTTTTTTAAATATAGTTTTGGACTAAGATTGCTTTTGCTATCAAACAGCATTTAAGAAACACTTGCAGATTTTTTTAAAATCTTGTTTTGTTTGTCAAAAACTGGACATGGATCTTTTTGCACTCAAACAGTTTTTAAAAAACTCCTGCACTATTTTTCTAAATATAGTTTTGGACTAAAAATTTTTTGCACTCAAACAGTATTTAAAAAACATTTGAAGCATTTTTTTAAATCTAATTTTGGTTTTTTAAAAAATGGATTAAGATTTTTTTGCTTTTGCACACAAACAGATTTGTAAAAACCCTTGCACTTTTTTTTAAATATAGTTTTGGACTAAGATTGCTTTTGCTATCAAACAGCATTTAAGAAACACTTGCAGATTTTTTTAAAATCTTGTTTTGTTTGTCGAAAACTGGACATGGATCTTTTTGCACTCAAACAGTTTTTAAAAAACTCCTGCACTATTTTTCTAAATATAGTTTTGGACTAAAAATTTTTTGCACTCAAACAGTATTTAAAAAACATTTGAAGCATTTTTTTAAATCTAATTTTGGTTTTTTAAAAAATGGATTAAGATTTTTTTGCTTTTGCACACAAACAGATTTGTAAAAACCCTTGCACTTTTTTTTAAATATAGTTTTGGACTAAGATTGCTTTTGCTATCAAACAGCATTTAAGAAACACTTGCAGATTTTTTTAAAATCTTGTTTTGTTTGTCAAAAACTGGACATGGATCTTTTTGCACTCAAACAGTTTTTAAAAAACTCCTGCACTATTTTTCTAAATATAGTTTTGGACTAAAAATTTTTTGCACTCAAACAGTATTTAAAAAACATTTGAAGCATTTTTTTAAATCTAATTTTGGTTTTTTAAAAAATGGATTAAGATTTTTTTGCTTTTGCACACAAACAGATTTGTAAAAACCCTTGCACTTTTTTTTAAATATAGTTTTGGACTAAGATTGCTTTTGCTATCAAACAGCATTTAAGAAACACTTGCAGATTTTTTTTAAAATCTTGTTTTGTTTGTCAAAAACTGGACATGGATCTTTTTGCACTCAAACAGTTTTTAAAAAACTCCTGCACTATTTTTCTAAATATAGTTTTGGACTAAAATTTTTTTGCACTCAAACAGTATTTAAAAAACATTTGAAGCATTTTTTTAAATCTAATTTTGGTTTTTTAAAAAATGGATTAAGATTTTTTTGCTTTTGCACACAAACAGATTTGTAAAAACCCTTGCACATTTTTTTAAATTTAGTTTTGGACTAAGATTGCTATTGCTATCAAACAGCATTTAAGAAACACTTGCAGATTTTTTTAAAATCTTGTTTTGTTTGTCAAAAACTGGACATGGATCTTTTTGCACTCAAACAGTTTTTAAAAAACTCCTGCACTATTTTTCTAAATATAGTTTTGGACTAAAAATTTTTTGCACTCAAACAGTATTTAAAAAACATTTGAAGCATTTTTTTAAATCTAATTTTGGTTTTTTAAAAAATGGATTAAGATTTTTTTGCTTTTGCACACAAACAGATTTGTAAAAACCCTTGCACTTTTTTTTAAATATAGTTTTGGACTAAGATTGCTTTTGCTATCAAACAGCATTTAAGAAACACTTGCAGATTTTTTTAAAATCTTGTTTTGTTTGTCAAAAACTGGACATGGATCTTTTTGCACTCAAACAGTTTTTAAAAAACTCCTGCACTATTTTTCTAAATATAGTTTTGGACTAAAAATTTTTTGCACTCAAACAGTATTTAAAAAACATTTGAAGCATTTTTTTAAATCTAATTTTGGTTTTTTAAAAAATGGATTAAGATTTTTTTGCTTTTGCACACAAACAGATTTGTAAAAACCCTTGCACTTTTTTTTAAATTTAGTTTTGGACTAAGATTGCTATTGCTATCAAACAGCATTTAAGAAACACTTGCAGATTTTTTTAAAATCTTGTTTTGTTTGTCAAAAACTGGACATGGATCTTTTTGCACTCAAACAGTTTTTAAAAAACTCCTGCACTATTTTTCTAAATATAGTTTTGGACTAAAAATTTTTTGCACTCAAACAGTATTTAAAAAACATTTGAAGCATTTTTTTAAATCTAATTTTGGTTTTTTAAAAAATGGATTAAGATTTTTTTGCTTTTGCACACAAACAGATTTGTAAAAACCCTTGCACTTTTTTTTAAATATAGTTTTGGACTAAGATTGCTTTTGCTATCAAACAGCATTTAAGAAACACTTGCAGATTTTTTTAAAATCTTGTTTTGTTTGTCAAAAACTGGACATGGATCTTTTTGCACTCAAACAGTTTTTAAAAAACTCCTGCACTATTTTTCTAAATATAGTTTTGGACTAAAAATTTTTTGCACTCAAACAGTATTTAAAAAACATTTGAAGCATTTTTTTAAATCTAATTTTGGTTTTTTAAAAAATGGATTAAGATTTTTTTGCTTTTGCACACAAACAGATTTGTAAAAACCCTTGCACTTTTTTTTAAATATAGTTTTGGACTAAGATTGCTTTTGCTATCAAACAGCATTTAAGAAACACTTGCAGATTTTTTTTTAAATCTTGTTTTGTTTGTCAAAAACTGGACATGGATCTTTTTGCACTCAAACAGTTTTTAAAAAACTCCTGCACTATTTTTCTAAATATAGTTTTGGACTAAATTTTTTTTGCACTCAAACAGTATTTAAAAAACATTTGAAGCATTTTTTTAAATCTAATTTTGGTTTTTTAAAAAATGGATTAAGATTTTTTTGCTTTTGCACACAAACAGATTTGTAAAAACCCTTGCACTTTTTTTTAAATTTAGTTTTGGACTAAGATTGCTATTGCTATCAAACAGCATTTAAGAAACACTTGCAGATTTTTTTAAAATCTTGTTTTGTTTGTCAAAAACTGGACATGGATCTTTTTGCACTCAAACAGTTTTTAAAAAACTCCTGCACTATTTTTCTAAATATAGTTTTGGACTAAAAATTTTTTGCACTCAAACAGTATTTAAAAAACATTTGAAGCATTTTTTTAAATCTAATTTTGGTTTTTTAAAAAATGGATTAAGATTTTTTTGCTTTTGCACACAAACAGATTTGTAAAAACCCTTGCACTTTTTTTTAAATATAGTTTTGGACTAAGATTGCTTTTGCTATCAAACAGCATTTAAGAAACACTTGCAGATTTTTTTTAAAATCTTGTTTTGTTTGTCAAAAACTGGACATGGATCTTTTTGCACTCAAACAGTTTTTAAAAAACTCCTGCACTATTTTTCTAAATATAGTTTTGGACTAAAATTTTTTTGCACTCAAACAGTATTTAAAAAACATTTGAAGCATTTTTTTAAATCTAATTTTGGTTTTTTAAAAAATGGATTAAGATTTTTTTGCTTTTGCACACAAACAGATTTGTAAAAACCCTTGCACTTTTTTTTAAATATAGTTTTGGACTAAGATTGCTTTTGCTATCAAACAGCATTTAAGAAACACTTGCAGATTTTTTTTAAAATCTTGTTTTGTTTGTCAAAAACTGGACATGGATCTTTTTGCACTCAAACAGTTTTTAAAAAACTCCTGCACTATTTTTCTAAATATAGTTTTGGACTAAAAATTTTTTGCACTCAAACAGTATTTAAAAAACATTTGAAGCATTTTTTTAAATCTAATTTTGGTTTTTTAAAAAATGGATTAAGATTTTTTTGCTTTTGCACACAAACAGATTTGTAAAAACCCTTGCACTTTTTTTTAAATATAGTTTTGGACTAAGATTGCTTTTGCTATCAAACAGCATTTAAGAAACACTTGCAGATTTTTTTTAAAATCTTGTTTTGTTTGTCAAAAACTGGACATGGATCTTTTTGCACTCAAACAGTTTTTAAAAAACTCCTGCACTATTTTTCTAAATATAGTTTTGGACTAAAATTTTTTTGCACTCAAACAGTATTTAAAAAACATTTGAAGCATTTTTTTAAATCTAATTTTGGTTTTTTAAAAAATGGATTAAGATTTTTTTGCTTTTGCACACAAACAGATTTGTAAAAACCCTTGCACTTTTTTTTAAATTTAGTTTTGGACTAAGATTGCTATTGCTATCAAACAGCATTTAAGAAACACTTGCAGATTTTTTTAAAATCTTGTTTTGTTTGTCAAAAACTGGACATGGATCTTTTTGCACTCAAACAGTTTTTAAAAAACTCCTGCACTATTTTTCTAAATATAGTTTTGGACTAAAAATTTTTTGCACTCAAACAGTATTTAAAAAACATTTGAAGCATTTTTTTAAATCTAATTTTGGTTTTTTAAAAAATGGATTAAGATTTTTTTGCTTTTGCACACAAACAGATTTGTAAAAACCCTTGCACTTTTTTTTAAATATAGTTTTGGACTAAGATTGCTTTTGCTATCAAACAGCATTTAAGAAACACTTGCAGATTTTTTTTAAAATCTTGTTTTGTTTGTCAAAAACTGGACATGGATCTTTTTGCACTCAAACAGTTTTTAAAAAACTCCTGCACTATTTTTCTAAATATAGTTTTGGACTAAAATTTTTTTGCACTCAAACAGTATTTAAAAAACATTTGAAGCATTTTTTTAAATCTAATTTTGGTTTTTTAAAAAATGGATTAAGATTTTTTTTGCTTTTGCACACAAACAGATTTGTAAAAACCCTTGCACTTTTTTTTAAATTTAGTTTTGGACTAAGATTGCTTTTGCTATCAAACAGCATTTAAGAAACACTTGCAGATTTTTTTTAAAATCTTGTTTTGTTTGTCAAAAACTGGACATGGATCTTTTTGCACTCAAACAGTTTTTAAAAAACTCCTGCACTATTTTTCTAAATATAGTTTTGGACTAAAATTTTTTTGCACTCAAACAGTATTTAAAAAACATTTGAAGCATTTTTTTAAATCTAATTTTGGTTTTTTAAAAAATGGATTAAGATTTTTTTTGCTTTTGCACACAAACAGATTTGTAAAAACCCTTGCACTTTTTTTTAAATTTAGTTTTGGACTAAGATTGCTTTTGCTATCAAACAGCATTTAAGAAACACTTGCAGATTTTTTTTAAAATCTTGTTTTGTTTGTCAAAAACTGGACATGGATCTTTTTGCACTCAAACAGTTTTTAAAAAACTCCTGCACTATTTTTCTAAATATAGTTTTGGACTAAAAATTTTTTGCACTCAAACAGTTTTTAAAAAACATTTGAAGCATTTTTTTAAATCTAATTTTGGTTTTTTAAAAAATGGATTAAGTTTTTTTTGCTTTTGCACACAAACAGATTTGTAAAAACTCTTGCACATACATATATCAAAGAACTGCAACTAGTAGGTGTCTTATGTATGGGTAGTTTGATCAATAAATAATCGATCGCGTACCTTTCAGCTTGAACCGGTTCATTCAGCCTCCAGTTCTACGTACGTTACGCAAAGTAGTTCAGTTCCGTGGATGTTATTACAGGAAAACTAACGAAACCCTAATGAAAAGGACTTTCCCAAACAGGTTTCCCATTGGAAAACGACAAGGAAAATCGCCGAGTCATTAGATTAACGATAACGGACCTTTTTGTCCTGCCAATTCGATTTTCTTGCGGTTAACGCGATCGCGGCGTCATTATACGGGGGCGAAGGACGGCCAATTGTAGTCATCAGCGCGGAAAGTAACTGTTTTTGTTCAGTGTTCTTTTCCGAAAAGCCTAAATTTCGTGGTAACGATAGCTTGTAAACGGAATTACGAAAATCCGTGAATTAGTCCTTCTCCGAACGCCGCGCGCCGCCTTAACACTAACACACACACACACAAACCATTAACGGGAAAAGAATCTTTTTATAACAATCGACCACATCCCTAATTCTACTAACTGCCCCCAAAATCTGTCATCAAAACACCTTTCGATTGTTTAACATTATATTTTTTTAGAAGGATATCAGCAACCCACTATACTCGTAGACTTTACGTATGGTGGGTTGCCTGCCGAATTTTCAAGTTCAAGGACCCAGCGCCAGCGTCACTAACGTGACCAACTGCGTACTTTCTTTTCCTATTCAAGGTGGTAAAAAGGGACACGTGTCCCCGTACCTTTTATTAATGGCATTTTTCATCACCTAAATTAATGGATTAGCTAATGGAATAGGGAAATCGTTAGAATAGGGTTTATTATTCCTTTGACATTTTGTTCTTTATTATTTACGAATATTCTTTCAAACTTTAGTAGGTTAGATAGAGGTGTAGAAAGAAAGGTCAAATTCTATAGAATAATTGGCCTTTTCGTCCAGTCCAGTTGTTGTTAACGTCCCAGTAACTTTTGATTTGCCAGTCGACAATTTGTCGTTAGTACCTAAAGAATGATGTCGCCTTTTCTTCTTTAAATTATGATGGTTCGTTGCATACAAAATACGAACAAACTAAATTGCAGGGCTTCTGATTTCGACAATTGGATTATTGACCATTGAATTTTTCCCTTTTTTTTCCTTTTTCCTCTCGCCGATTAAACGTATCATTTGATACGAAAAAGAAATAAAAATTTAATAGAAAAAGTTGCTAGCAAAGGGCAATAAAAAAATAGAGAAGATCGAAGAGGAATTAATAATAATTTTACTGTACGATACACAATTAAAATTTGGGATTTCTACGTGTATTTGTAAGAAAATTTACGTTGGAAAAACCATGAAGTTCATTAACTAGAAGGTTTATGAGCATAAAAGAAAAATACAATTATGATTGCTTTAAAAATTTTAAAAACTCAAAAGAATATGTGCATTTTTGCACTTAAACAGTTTTTAAAAAACTTTTCCACCATTTTTGTAAATCTATTTTTAGTTTTCTATAAACTAGACTTACATTAGTTTTGCTTTAAACTGTTTAAAAAAAAAACTCGCTATTTTTTAAAATATAGTTTTGGACTAAAAATTTTTTGCACTCAAACAGTATTTAAAAAACATTTGAAGCATTTTTTTAAATCTAATTTTGGTTTTTTAAAAAATGGATTAAGATTTTTTTTGCTTTTGCACACAAACAGATTTGTAAAAACCCTTGCACTTTTTTTTAAATTTAGTTTTGGACTAAGATTGTTTTTGCTATCAAACAGCATTTAAAAAATACTTGCAGATTTTTTTTAAATCTTGTTTTGTTTGTCAATAACTGGACATGGATCTTTTTGCACTCAAACAGTATTTAAAAAACATTTGAAGCATTTTTTTAAATCTAATTTTGGTTTTTTAAAAAATGGATTAAGTTTTTTTTGCTTTTGCACACAAACAGATTTGTAAAAACCCTTGCACTTTTTTTTAAATTTAGTTTTGGACTAAGATTGCTTTTGCTATCAAACAGCATTTAAAAAACACTTGCAGATTTTTTTTAAATCTTGTTTTGTTTGTCAAAAAACTGGACATGGATCTTTTTGCACTCAAACAGTTTTTAAAAAACTCCTGCACTATTTTTCTAAATATAGTTTTGGACTAAAAATTTTTTGCACTCAAACAGTATTTAAAAAACATTTGAAGCATTTTTTTAAATCTAATTTTGGTTTTTTAAAAATGGATTAAGATTTTTTTGCTTTTGCACACAAACAGATTTGTAAAAACCCTTGCACTTTTTTTTAAATATAGTTTTGGACTAAGATTGCTTTTGCTATCAAACAGCATTTAAGAAACACTTGCAGATTTTTTTTAAAATCTTGTTTTGTTTGTCAAAAACTGGACATGGATCTTTTTGCACTCAAACAGTTTTTAAAAAACTCCTGCACTATTTTTCTAAATATAGTTTTGGACTAAAATTTTTTTGCACTCAAACAGTATTTAAAAAACATTTGAAGCATTTTTTTAAATCTAATTTTGGTTTTTTAAAAAATGGATTAAGATTTTTTTTGCTTTTGCACACAAACAGATTTGTAAAAACCCTTGCACTTTTTTTTAAATTTAGTTTTGGACTAAGATTGCTTTTGCTATCAAACAGCATTTAAGAAACACTTGCAGATTTTTTTTAAAATCTTGTTTTGTTTGTCAAAAACTGGACATGGATCTTTTTGCACTCAAACAGTTTTTAAAAAACTCCTGCACTATTTTTCTAAATATAGTTTTGGACTAAAAATTTTTTGCACTCAAACAGTTTTTAAAAAACATTTGAAGCATTTTTTTAAATCTAATTTTGGTTTTTTAAAAAATGGATTAAGTTTTTTTTGCTTTTGCACACAAACAGATTTGTAAAAACTCTTGCACATACATATATCAAAGAACTGCAACTAGTAGGTGTCTTATGTATGGGTAGTTTGATCAATAAATAATCGATCGCGTACCTTTCAGCTTGAACCGGTTCATTCAGCCTCCAGTTCTACGTACGTTACGCAAAGTAGTTCAGTTCCGTGGATGTTATTACAGGAAAACTAACGAAACCCTAATGAAAAGGACTTTCCCAAACAGGTTTCCCATTGGAAAACGACAAGGAAAATCGCCGAGTCATTAGATTAACGATAACGGACCTTTTTGTCCTGCCAATTCGATTTTCTTGCGGTTAACGCGATCGCGGCGTCATTATACGGGGGCGAAGGACGGCCAATTGTAGTCATCAGCGCGGAAAGTAACTGTTTTTGTTCAGTGTTCTTTTCCGAAAAGCCTAAATTTCGTGGTAACGATAGCTTGTAAACGGAATTACGAAAATCCGTGAATTAGTCCTTCTCCGAACGCCGCGCGCCGCCTTAACACTAACACACACACACACAAACCATTAACGGGAAAAGAATCTTTTTATAACAATCGACCACATCCCTAATTCTACTAACTGCCCCCAAAATCTGTCATCAAAACACCTTTCGATTGTTTAACATTATATTTTTTTAGAAGGATATCAGCAACCCACTATACTCGTAGACTTTACGTATGGTGGGTTGCCTGCCGAATTTTCAAGTTCAAGGACCCAGCGCCAGCGTCACTAACGTGACCAACTGCGTACTTTCTTTTCCTATTCAAGGTGGTAAAAAGGGACACGTGTCCCCGTACCTTTTATTAATGGCATTTTTCATCACCTAAATTAATGGATTAGCTAATGGAATAGGGAAATCGTTAGAATAGGGTTTATTATTCCTTTGACATTTTGTTCTTTATTATTTACGAATATTCTTTCAAACTTTAGTAGGTTAGATAGAGGTGTAGAAAGAAAGGTCAAATTCTATAGAATAATTGGCCTTTTCGTCCAGTCCAGTTGTTGTTAACGTCCCAGTAACTTTTGATTTGCCAGTCGACAATTTGTCGTTAGTACCTAAAGAATGATGTCGCCTTTTCTTCTTTAAATTATGATGGTTCGTTGCATACAAAATACGAACAAACTAAATTGCAGGGCTTCTGATTTCGACAATTGGATTATTGACCATTGAATTTTTCCCTTTTTTTTCCTTTTTCCTCTCGCCGATTAAACGTATCATTTGATACGAAAAAGAAATAAAAATTTAATAGAAAAAGTTGCTAGCAAAGGGCAATAAAAAAATAGAGAAGATCGAAGAGGAATTAATAATAATTTTACTGTACGATACACAATTAAAATTTGGGATTTCTACGTGTATTTGTAAGAAAATTTACGTTGGAAAAACCATGAAGTTCATTAACTAGAAGGTTTATGAGCATAAAAGAAAAATACAATTATGATTGCTTTAAAAATTTTAAAAACTCAAAAGAATATGTGCATTTTTGCACTTAAACAGTTTTTAAAAAACTTTTCCACCATTTTTGTAAATCTATTTTTAGTTTTCTATAAACTAGACTTACATTAGTTTTGCTTTAAACTGTTTAAAAAAAAAACTCGCTATTTTTTAAAATATAGTTTTGGACTAAAAATTTTTTGCACTCAAACAGTATTTAAAAAACATTTGAAGCATTTTTTTAAATCTAATTTTGGTTTTTTAAAAAATGGATTAAGATTTTTTTTGCTTTTGCACACAAACAGATTTGTAAAAACCCTTGCACTTTTTTTTAAATTTAGTTTTGGACTAAGATTGTTTTTGCTATCAAACAGCATTTAAAAAATACTTGCAGATTTTTTTTAAATCTTGTTTTGTTTGTCAATAACTGGACATGGATCTTTTTGCACTCAAACAGTATTTAAAAAACCCCTTGCACTATTTTTCTAAATATAGTTTTGGACAAAAGAATTTTTTGCACTCAAACAACTTTTAAAAACATTTGTACTATTTTTTTAAATCTAATTTTGGACTAAGAATATTTTGCAATTTTTTTAAAATCTGGGTTTTGTTTTGTTAGAAAATAAACTGAAATTCTTTTTTGTACTCACCAGTTTTTTAGAAAACCTCTTGCATTTTTTTTTGAATTTAGTTTTGGACTAAGATTGCTTTTGCTATCAAACAGCATTTAAGAAACACTTGCAGATTTTTTTAAAATCTTGTTTTGTTTGTCAAAAACTGGACATGGATCTTTTGGCACTCAAACAGTTTTTAAAAAACTCCTGCACTATTTTTCTAAATATAGTTTTGGACTAAAAATTTTTTGTACTCAAACAGTATTTAAAAAACATTTGAAGCATTTTTTTAAATCTAATTTTGGTTTTTTAAAAAATGGATTAAGATTTTTTTTGCTTTTCCACACAAACAGATTTGTAAAAACCCTTGCACTTTTTTTTAAATTTAGTTTTGGACTAAGATTGTTTTTGCTATCAAACAGCATTTAAAAAATACTTGCAGATTTTTTTTAAATCTTGTTTTATTTGTCAAAAACTGGACATGGATCTTTTTGCACTCAAACAGTTTTTAAAAAACTCTTGCACTATTTTCCTAAATATAGTTTTGGACTAAGAATTTTTTGCACTCAAACAACTTTTAAATTCCTCTTGTACTATTTTTTTAAATCTAATTTTGGACTAAGAATATTTTGCAATTTTTTTAAAATCTTGTTTTGTTTTGTTAAAAAATAAACTGAAATTCTTTTTTGTACTCAGCCAGTTGTTTTAGAATACTCTTGCATTATTTTTTTTGTAATCCAGTTGAGTTCTGTATTTTTCCTTTATTTTTTGGGAGCTGCTGTAAACTCTTTCTAAACTGTTTACCCTCCACTAAATGAAACAATATGTTTTAAACCAGATTAAAACTTTTTCTTTTTGGTAACTAGTTACGTACGTCTAGATATCTACAAAAACTTCTGTAATTCAATTCTGAACCACCTCCTACACATAAAGGATAGTTTTTTTCTCACCACTAGAACTTTTCTTTTTCTAAATAAAGTAGATAGGTACGGTATTTTGAGCTGTCAGTGCCACGATCGTTTTTCATAGTTTAGTTTAATTGAATCGTGCTTTGTTTAATGTTGTGATTTTTCCCAAATTTTAAAAAATTTTTTGTCTTCTCCTGTTCTTTCTTGGAAAACCATTTACGTATGGATCAATATTTTTAATTATTGATTTCTCAGAATTCAATTCAATCACAATAAGCTGTTTTGTGGGTGTATAAAAGGTAACCGTGTTATATATTTGTATTAGATTATTTAGTATTCTCATTGTACCTACATATCCACTTAATACAACACCATGGTATTAGGGGTAGAATTTTCCATCAGCACCTAACAATAAAAAAAATGGTCTGTAAAAAATAATTTTATTATGATAATAGTTTTTTCCTTATTTAATTTCAATTTAATTTTCCT
This sequence comes from Agrilus mali, assembly GCA_029378335.1. Lineage (NCBI taxonomy): Eukaryota > Metazoa > Arthropoda > Insecta > Coleoptera > Buprestidae > Agrilus > Agrilus mali. The sequence continues at coordinate 946,916 of CM055655.1, read as the reverse complement.
GACAGTAATTGAAGTTCTCGTCCATACATTTGCTTAACAGACGCACTCAAATCTGCTACGTTTATCTGTTTCTCTCTCTGTACAGACGCACTCAAAGTATTTATCGATTTGACACTCTTCCAGCAGTATTTTTGTTTATTAATAATAAGATGTTTTCTCAAGAAAATTGTGGGTGAAGCAGCCCTTGAACAATTTAAAATATTCCTATATTTCCATTGAAAAATGTGCAAGTTGTTGGGTCATAATTCATGCAAGCAAGTAGTAAAATAAACAAGTACGATGCATCCCTGCAGTTTGAAACGTCAAGGGGGGTGGTTTATTTTGACCATCAGCTATTGCATTTGTTTTCAGCAGAATATAAATTACATAAGAAAATGCAATTACCCGGTTCCTTTCATAAATTACGCCGCAGTTTATGAAACTTTGCTAGATTTCTGGCGTAAATTAATAGTTTTTTAATGCTTAGCAGTTTACACTATACTTACGTCCCCCTTTCGCAACCCTCGTTCCATATTAGTTCGCTAATTACAAAGCTACTTGCAAACTCAAACTTTGAACATAAATCAATTCGGACTTCGGATGATTTACTTTACACCGTTATATTTGCTTTACAAATAATAGTTTACAACTCAAATAGGTTCTTTATATTATTTTTGGCCTGGCAAATTCGTTATCAGATGTGTCGATGAATAATGATCGCGATGACAAAGTATTTTCCGTTAAATGGAGCAATCAGTGGAATTTGCATATTCTTAATTTTCTTGTTCTGTGCCTTCCTTAATATATTTCCATTTTCTGCTAGTTGTCGTTGCTTGCCTGTATATATTTACTTATATTATCATCGATTCCCCCAACGTGTACTAATACAGTTTGTTCGCGTTAATTTAAATTACAAATACCATCCTAATTAACCCGAATAATGGCGTTTCTCTGCAAGCAATGAGCAAAATTTAAATTCAGTTTATTTATATTCGAGTGAATAATTCAAGAAAACCTGACTGACTCCCTCGTTCAATACCAAATACCATGCAGTTATTTAATTGACTCAGTTGTCCCAAATAAAAGTAATAATGAAGTTCAACTAGATTTTGGCACAAACAACTTTAAGCCTTGGAATTGAATGAAGTCTTGTCGTACAGTCTTTTTAGTTTTAGTAATTTTCAAAGTTTACTGCATCTGCTATGCCAAAAACCTAAACCTCAACTAGCCCAACATCAAGAGCAAGACTTTTAGAAAGCTTATGTCATAACCAAACCAAGATCAGGGCTTCGTCACGACCAAGATTATAGGAAAGTAAAATCAAACTCTAGACCTAAAGAAGATCACGACTTGGTGTAAGCAAGATCAACAGTTGTACTAATGCAAGCCCAAAATCTGAACCTAAACAAGACCAAGTTTGCCAAACACCAAAATAAGACCAAGATTTGGGCGTAATCAAGACCTGAATTCAGGCAACGTTAGTTAAGACCAACCAAAGACCTAAACAAGGTTAATATCTGGGAAAATGTAAGACTTATATGAAAACAAGTCCAATAACTAGACCTAAGTAAGTTTAAGATCCAGGTAAAATCAATACCAAGACTGATACTAAAGTAAAACCAAGATCTAGACCTAAACAAAATCCAAAGTTGGACCGATTCTACACTAAAATTAATACCAAAGCAATGTCAAATCCTAGATCTACACGAGGTCAGGTTGAAGATAATACTTAAACCAAATGGGCCAAGAAGTAGGGATTAACAAATTCAAGATCCAGGTCAGATCTAGACTAAGACAAATACCAGAAGAAGATCAAGATCTATACCAAAACCAGATCCAAAGTGGACTCAATTTGAGACCTATATTTATACAAAAACGAGGTCAAAATTAACCCCAGGCTGAGACCAACCTTTGTATCAAAACGAGGCCAAGATATAAATCTAAACAAGATCCACAGCTGGACCTATTCCTGACCAAGATTTATACTTAAACAATGCTGAAAGCTAGATCTAAACAAGGTCAAGATACTGGTCATGTTTAAGCTAATACTTAAATCAAAACTTGACCAAGAAGTAGACCTAAACAAATTCAAGATCCATGTCAGATCTAGACTTACACAAGTACCAGAAGAAGATCAAAATCTGTACCTAAACCAGTTCCAAAGTGGACTCAATTTGAGACCTATATTTATACCAAAACAATTTCGAAATCTACACTAGAACGAGGTCACAATTAACCCCAGACTAAGACCAACACTTGTATCAAAACAAGGCGAATATATAAATCTAAACAAGATCCAAAGCTTGACCTATTCAAGACCAAGATTTATACTAAAACAATGCTGAATGCTAGATCTAAACAAGGTCAAGATCCTGGTCATGTTTAAGCTTATACTTAAATCAAAACTTGAACAAGAAGTAGGCCTAAACAATTTTAAGATCCAGTTCAGATCCAGACCAAGACAAATACCAGAAGAAGATCAAGATCTGTACCTAAACCAGATCCAAAGTGCAATCAATTTAAGACCTATATTTATACTAAAACAATGTCGAATTGTACACCAGAACGAGGTCACAATTAACCCCAGACTAAGACCAACACTTGTATCAAAACAATGCCAATATATAAATCTAAACAAGATCCAAAGCTTGACCTATTCAAGACCAAGATTTATACTAAAACAATGCTGAATCCTAGATCTAAACAAGGCTAATACTTAAATCAAAACTTGGCCAAGAAGTAGGCCTAAACAAATTCAAGATCCATGTCAGATTTAGACTAAGACAAATACCAGAAGAAGATCAAGATCTATACCAAAACCAGATCCAAAGTGGACTCAATTTGAGACCTATATTTATACAAAAACGAGGTCAAAATTAACCCCAGGCTGAGACCAACCTTTGTATCAAAACGAGGCCAAGATATAAATCTAAACAAGATCCACAGCTGGACCTATTCCTGACCAAGATTTATACTTAAACAATGCTGAAAGCTAGATCTAAACAAGGTCAAGATACTGGTCATGTTTAAGCTAATACTTAAATCAAAACTTGACCAAGAAGTAGACCTAAACAAATTCAAGATCCATGTCAGATCTAGACTTAAACAAGTACCAGAAGAAGATCAAAATCTGTACCTAAACCAGTTCCAAAGTGGACTCAATTTGAGACCTATATTTATACCAAAACAATTTCGAAATCTACACTAGAACGAGGTCACAATTAACCCCAGACTAAGACCAACACTTGTATCAAAACAAGGCCAATATATAAAACTAAACAAGATCCAAAGCTGGACCTATTCCTGACCAAGATTTATACTAAAACAATGCTGAATGCTAGATCTAAACAAGGTCAACATCCTGGTCATGTTTAAGCTTATACTTAAATCAAAACTTGGCCAGGAAGTAGGCCTAAACAATTTTAAGATCCAGTTCAGATCCAGACCAAGACAAATACCAGAAGAAGATCAAGATCTGTACCTAAACCAGATCCAAAGTGCAATCAATTTAAGACCTATATTTATACCAAAACAATGTCGAATTCTACACCAGAACGAGGTCACAATTAACCCCAGACTAAGACCAACACTTGTATCAAAACAATGCCAATATATAAATCTAAACAAGATCCAAAGCTGGACCTATTCAAGACCAAGATTTATACTAAAACAATGCTGAATCCTAGATCTAAACAAGGTCAAGATCCTGGTCATGTTTAGGCTAATACTTAAATCAAAACTTGGCCAAGAAGTAGGCCTAAACAAATTCAAGATCCATGTCAGATTTAGACTAAGACAAATACCAGAAGAAGATCAAGATCTGTACCTAAACCAGATCCAAAGTGCAATCAATTTAAGACCTATATTTATACCAAAACAATGTCGAATTCTACACCAGAACGAGGTCACAATTAACCCCAGACTAAGACCAACACTTGTATCAAAACAATGCCAATATATAAATCTAAACAAGATCCAAAGCTGGACCTATTCAAGACCAAGATTTATACTAAAACAATGCTGAATGCTAGATCTAAACAAGGTCAAGATCCTGGTCATGTTTAAGCTTATACTTAAATCAAAACTTGGACAAGAAGTAGGCCTAAACAAATTCAAGATCCATGTCAGATCTAGACTAAGACAAATACCAGAAGAAGATAAAGATCTGTACCTAAACCAAATCCAAAGTGCAATAAATTTGAGACCGATATTTATACCAAAACAATGTCGAATTCTACACCAGAACGAGGTCACAATTAACCCCAGACTAAGACCAACACCTGTATCAAAACAAGGCCAATATATAAATCTAAACAAGATCCAAAGCTGGACCTATTCCTGGCCAAGATTTATACTAAAACAATGCTGAATCCTAGATATAAACAAGGTCAAGATCCTGGTCATGTTTAAGCTTATACTTAAATCAAAATTTGGCCAGAAAGTAGGCTTAAACAATTTTCAGATCCAGGTCATATCTTGACCAAGACAAATACCAGAAGAAGATCAAGATCTGTACCTAAACCAGATCCAAAGTTAAAGACCTATATTTATACCAAAACAATGTCGAATTCTACACCAGAACGAGGTCACAATTAACCCCAGACTAAGACCAACACTTGTATCAAAACAAGGCCAATATATAAATCTAAACAAGATCCAAAGCTGGACCTATTCAAGACCAAGATTTATACTAAAACAATGCTGAATCCAAGATCTAAACAAGGTCAAGATCCTGGTCATGTTTAAGCTTATACTTAAATCAAAACTTGGCCAAGAAGTAGGCCTAAACAAATTCAAGATCCATGTCAGATTTAGACTAAGACAAATACCAGAAGAAGATCAAGATCTGTACCTAAACCAGATCCAAAGTGCAATCAATTTAAGACCTATATTTATACCAAAACAATGTCGAATTCTACACCAGAACGAGGTCACAATTAACCCCAGACTAAGACCAACACTTGTATCAAAACAATGCCAATATATAAATCTAAACAAGATCCAAAGCTGGACCTATTCAAGACCAAGATTTATACTAAAACAATGCTGAATCCAAGATCTAAACAAGGTCAAGATCCTGGTCATGTTTAGGCTAATACTTAAATCAAAACTTGGCCAGGAAGTAGGCCTAAACAAATTCAAGATCCATGTCAGATTTAGACTAAGACAAATACCAGAAGAAGATCAAGATCTGTACCTAAACCAGATCCAAAGTGCAATCAATTTAAGACCTATATTTATACCAAAACAATGTCGAATTCTACACCAGAACGAGGTCACAATTAACCCTAGACTAAGACCAACACTTGTATCAAAACAAGTCGAATATATAAATCTAAACAAGATCCAAAGCTGGACCTATTCAAGACCAAGATTTATACTAAAACAATGCTGAATCCAAGATCTAAACAAGGTCAAGATCCTGGTCATGTTTAAGCTTATACTTAAATCAAAACTTGGCCAAGAAGTAGACCTAAACAAATTCAAGATCCATGTCAGATCTAGACTTACACAAGTACCAGAAGAAGATCAAAATCTGTACCTAAACCAGTTCCAAAGTGGACTCAATTTGAGACCTATATTTATACCAAAACAATTTCGAAATCTACACTAGAACGAGGTCACAATTAACCCCAGACTAAGACCAACACTTGTATCAAAACAAGGCCAATATATAAATCTAAACAAGATCCAAAGCTGGACCTATTCAAGACCAAGATTTATACTAAAACAATGCTGAATCCAAGATCTAAACAAGGTCAAGATCCTGGTCATGTTTAAGCTTATACTTAAATCAAAACTTGGCCAAGAAGTAGGCCTAAACAAATTCAAGTTCCATGTCAGATTTAGACTAAGACAAATACCAGAAGAAGATCAAGATCTGTACCTAAACCAGATCCAAAGTGCAATCAATTTAAGACCTATATTTATACCAAAACAATGTCGAATTCTACACCAGAACGAGGTCACAATTAACCCTAGACTAAGACCAACACTTGTATCAAAACAATGCCAATATATAAATCTAAACAAGATCCAAAGCTGGACCTATTCAAGACCAAGATTTATACTAAAACAATGCTGAATGCTAGATCTAAACAAGGTCAAGATCCTGCTCATGTTTAAGCTTATACTTAAATCAAAACTTGGACAAGAATTAGACCTAAACAAATTCAAGATCCATGTCAGATCTAGACTAAGACAAATACCAGAAGAAGATAAAGATCTGTACCTAAACCAAATCCAAAGTGCAATCAATTTAAGACCTATATTTATACCAAAACAATGTCGAATTCTACACCAGAACGAGGTCACAATTAACCCTAGACTAAGACCAACACTTGTATCAAAACAATGCCAATATATAAATCTAAACAAGATCCAAAGCTGGACCTATTCAAGACCAAGATTTATACTAAAACAATGCTGAATGCTAGATCTAAACAAGGTCAAGATCCTGGTCATGTTTAAGCTTATACTTAAATCAAAACTTGGACAAGAATTAGACCTAAACAAATTCAAGATCCATGTCAGATCTAGACTAAGACAAATACCAGAAGAAGATAAAGATCTGTACCTAAACCAAATCCAAAGTGCAATCAATTTAAGACCTATATTTATACCAAAACAATGTCGAATTCTACACCAGAACGAGGTCACAATTAACCCCAGACTAAGACCAACACTTGTATCAAAACAAGGCGAATATATAAATCTAAACAAGATCCAAAGCTGGACCTATTCAAGACCAAGATTTATACTAAAACAATGCTGAATCCTAGATATAAACAGGGTCAAGATACTGGTCATGTTTAAGCTAATACTTAAATCAAAACTTGACCAAGAAGTAGACCTAAACAAATTCAAGATCCATGTCAGATCTAGACTTACACAAGTACCAGAAGAAGATCAAAATCTGTACCTAAACCAGTTCCAAAGTGGACTCAATTTGAGACCTATATTTATACCAAAACAATTTCGAAATCTACACTAGAACGAGGTCACAATTAACCCCAGACTAAGACCAACACTTGTATCAAAACAAGTCGAATATATAAATCTAAACAAGATCCAAAGCTGGACCTATTCAAGACCAAGATTTATACTAAAACAATGCTGAATCCAAGATCTAAACAAGGTCAAGATCCTGGTCATGTTTAAGCTTATACCTTAATCAAAACTTGGCCAAGAAGTAGACCTAAACAAATTCAAGATCCATGTCAGATCTAGACTTACACAAGTACCAGAAGAAGATCAAAATCTGTACCTAAACCAGTTCCAAAGTGGACTCAATTTGAGACCTATATTTATACCAAAACAATTTCGAAATCTACACTAGAACGAGGTCACAATTAACCCCAGACTAAGACCAACACTTGTATCAAAACAAGGCCAATATATAAATCTAAACAAGATCCAAAGCTGGACCTATTCAAGACCAAGATTTATACTAAAACAATGCTGAATCCAAGATCTAAACAAGGTCAAGATCCTGGTCATGTTTAAGCTTATACTTAAATCAAAACTTGGCCAAGAAGTAGACCTAAACAAATTCAAGATCCATGTCAGATCTAGACTTACACAAGTACCAGAAGAAGATCAAAATCTGTACCTAAACCAGTTCCAAAGTGGACTCAATTTGAGACCTATATTTATACCAAAACAATTTCGAAATCTACACTAGAACGAGGTCACAATTAACCCCAGACTAAGACCAACACTTGTATCAAAACAAGGCCAATATATAAATCTAAACAAGATCCAAAGCTGGACCTATTCAAGACCAAGATTTATACTAAAACAATGCTGAATCCAAGATCTAAACAAGGTCAAGATCCTGGTCATGTTTAAGCTTATACTTAAATCAAAACTTGGCCAAGAAGTAGACCTAAACAAATTCAAGATCCATGTCAGATCTAGACTTACACAAGTACCAGAAGAAGATCAAAATCTGTACCTAAACCAGTTCCAAAGTGGACTCAATTTGAGACCTATATTTATACCAAAACAATTTCGAAATCTACACTAGAACGAGGTCACAATTAACCCCAGACTAAGACCAACACTTGTATCAAAACAATGCCAATATATACATCTAAACAAGATCCAAAGCTGGACCTATTCAAGACCAAGATTTATACTAAAACAATGCTGAATCCAAGATCTAAACAAGGTCAAGATCCTGGTCATGTTTAAGCTTATACTTAAATCAAAGGTTGAACAAGAAGTAGGCCTAAACAATTTTAAGATCCAGTTCAGATCTAGACCAAGACAAATACCAGAAGAAGATCAAGATCTGTACCTAAACCAGATCCAAAGTTAAAGACCTATATTTATACCAAAACAATGTCGAATTCTACACCAGAACGAGGTCAAAATTATCCCCAGGCTGAGACCATCACGAATCCTAGTTCTATTGAAGGTCAAGGTGCTGGTAAAGTTGAGGCCAAGACTTGCACCAAAACAAGGCCTAAAAAAGTCAAAATGTAGGCCAAATTAAGACCAAAAAGAAAGCCAAGATCTAAACTTGAATTAGATCCAAAGCTTATCCAATATCTAGACCTGTACAAAATTCAAATCTAGGTAATTAAAGGCCAAGGTTCATACCCAAACAATGTCGAATTCTAGACCCAATGAAGCTCAAGATCCAGTTCAAGTTGAGGCCGAAGTTTACACCAAAATGAGAGCAACGATTAAACTTAAACAGGAGTCATTATAAATCAACAATTGGACCTCAAAAATGTCCAAATCATCATCATTTTCGTTTTTAAATAAATTTGTCACTTTACAAGTTTTAAACGTGAACGTATAAAAAGAGAGTTTTGTATCGGATTTTAGTTAGGATCCTGGACATACATATTTGATAGAAACTTTAAAGTCATTAGAATGATGAAATTATCCAGTAGAAATGTGGTTTTTATGGCATTCGTATTTCCCTTCGCGTTCCATACGTTTGCAAACTTGTTCCTTTTTGAAGGAATCGGTTTCGAATTCGATACGAGAGAGAGGCGTCGATTTGTAACGCGCGGCTTATCTCAAATGGCAATATTTCCTGATTTCCGAATCTACACATTCATCTGAACGACGATCTTGCCCTGCATGTGCCTATCTAAGTTATTTATTACGCCCCTCTTGCTTCCCGAAACATCTGCATTCTGAACGTTCGCGTTTTATTTGACGCAATCGTCAACATAATATCGACATTCCACCCCAATCTGAACTGAGAGAACATAATCTCTAACAGATTTAATAAATTTGATGTTTTATCTTTTATGGACTAGTCTAAGTCGCCGTCAATGACGTTGTGAAAAAATCTAACGAGTAGATTTTTAAAAAACGTGTTGTGAAGATCGCAAATTAAATTTTTGAAACTGGCAAGACGGAAATTTAATAAATTCACGTCTACTAATCGCTTCAAAACCAGTAACTGTACATAAGATTGTAAAAAAGGGCACAGAAGGAATGTGCTCTAGACAGCTTACAAACATGGCTTTAAGTAAACATTTTAATCAAATTTACGTGCAGAAACCGTAAATAAGGAGATCGCGAAACGACGAAATGGTAGAGTGTCTTATTCCGGCGGACGAATAAATTACCATTTGCATAAAGCTCAACTACTAATTACTCACTTAGTCCTGAATTTTGTACCTGCCGATGGAAATTAGATTGCGTTTCAACTGCTCGAAATAAGGTAGGAAGCTGCTAACCTTCGTGGACCTTAAGACAATCAATAAATTTTATTTGATTTAATTGCAAAGTCGCCTAGAAGAAGACCTACACAAGATCCAACTTTTCCTGATCCTCATCAAAAGAAGATCAATACATAGAACACACGGTCAAGATTTAGGTCTAACATTATCAAGAACTACACGACATCTCAAGACCAAAATGAAAGCAAGACCAAGATCTAGACTGGAATGGAATCATGGACTACGCTAATATAAGATTCAGACCTTACCTTGGACAAAAAGAGATCAAGATCCACAATGAGGTAAAACCCATTTTTAAACAAAAGTAAGACAAGACACGTTAGGTGAAGATTGTGGTTCAATAATATCAACATCTATATTATGTTTCAAGGCCTAAATCAAGATAAGACCAAGACCTAAGCTGAAATAAGATTAAAAATAGAAATCAGAATATACTGCAGACAGAAGGAGATCAAGACAAGGTTAATTTTCAGACGAAAGAAAGATAAAAGCCTTGACATAATCTTGACAAATTAAGTCAAGATTCTTGTCTGATATAATCAAGATCTGTACGATGATGCAAGGCCTAAATCAATGCAAGTCTAGTGACTACGATTAAGAACTGGACCAACACAATATGCAGATCTTGGCTTGACCAGAAGGAGATGAAGATATAGAATGAGACAAAGTCAATTTTCAGACCAAAGGAAGATAAAAGTCTTGACATTATCTTGACAAATTAAGTCAAGATTCTTGTCTGATATAATCAAGATCTGTACGATGTTGCAAGGCCTAAATCAATGCAAGTCTAGTGACTACGATTAAGAACTGGACCAACACAATATGCAGATCTTGGCTTGACCAGAAGGAGATAAAGATATAGAATGAGACAAGGTCAATTTTCAGACCAAAGGAAGATAAAAGTCTTGACATTATCTTGACAAATTAAGTCAAGATTCTTGTCTTATATAATCAAGATCTTTACGATGTTGCAAGGCCTAAATCAAGGCAAGTCTAGTGACTACGATTAAGAACTGGACCAACACAAGATGCAGATCTTGGCTTGACCAGAAGGAGATGAAGATATAGAATGAGACAAGGTAAATTTTCAGACCAAAGGAAGATAAAAGTCTTGACATAATCTTGACAAATTAAGTCAAGATTCTTGTCTGATATAATCAAGATCTGTCCGATGTTGCAAGGCCTACATCAATGCAAGTCTAGTGACTACGATTAAGAACTGGACCAACACAAGATGCAGATCTTGGCTTGACCAGAAGGAGATGAAGATATAGAATGAGACAAGGTAAATTTTCAGACCAAAGAAAGATAAAAGCCTTGACATAATCTTGACAAATTAAGTCAAGATTCTTGTCTGATATAATCAAGATCTGTACGATGTTGCAAGGCCTAAATCAATGCAAGTCTAGTGACTACGATTAAGAACTGGACCAACACAATATGCAGATCTTGGCTTGACCAGAAGGAGATGTAGATATAGAATGAGACAAAGTCAATTTTCAGACCAAAGGAAGATAAAAGCGTTGCAAGGAAAGACCTGGAAAATGGGTCAAGACCTAAATCAAGAAACGGTCAAGACCTTAACTAAGGCAAAATTAAAAGAAATACAAAAATAAGTTGCAGACGTTAATCAAGGCAAAGGGCCAAGATCTAAATCCACAAACGAAGTCAAGATTATAACCAAAACTGTTTTATTGTTTCTCATGCAGTTTTGACTAAATTTTCTGTATTCAACGAAGCATCCGAAAAGTTGCGCAGCAGCTGCTGGTTCCTCTTCGTCCTTTTGCTTATGTACTTGAGTACCTGTGTAGTTTTCCATAATAATTAAACCTGTGCAAACGTTGTAGAGTGTGGATTATATTCGAAATATATGCTTGCGAAGAGAGGATCAATAGAGTGTTTGAATAATGAGCAAACTATGCAAACTACCATTGAAACAATACAAGAGAGTAACGTGGAATATAATAAAGGATCTCGCTACTTGAACAAATATTGGCGTTCTGTTTAGCAATAATTTAATAGAAGGAGAAAGCAACTATTGAAAAATAGAAGATGATGAAAGATCTTGAGGGAAATGGAACATATTTTTGAATCTTATAAAGATGCTAAAAGTCCATTAAGTTTTGTGACAGTGGGGAGTTTATATGACTACATACACAAAATATAATAAAATTTTCGTCAAGGATAACAGACAGAGGGGTGATATTTTATATGGTAGCGGTAGTGAAGACCATAAAATGCAAGAGTCTGTAAACCGAAGAGATGAAAAGCTCTTTATAAACGTTTTCTTACACTGGTATGCTCTTTTATTTTTCTGTAAGCACATTTTCTAAATATACTCGACCTACATTAGGGAAACATAAACAAGGGTAGGGGACAATTAGTCACACAGTTGTTCATCTTTAATTTTTTTTTGGGTCTATTAAGTATAAGGTGTAATAAAAACATTAAACAGTGGATCATTTATTTAAGTATAAGTAATAATAAGGGAAACTGTACTATGGTATGCTAAAGACCATTTTAACACCTTTTAGGCTAATGAATAGAGAAACGACTTTCGCGGTCTTCGCCAGACATTCCGAAGAAGTTTGTAACTGGTGTCTGTCGACGAGGGCGTCATTACGTTGCCGACTGCTATCGACGAACATCCCTATATGAATATAAATGAGCAATTAATCAAAGTTAACCACCGGCTCTACTGCGAAGGTTGTCGTGTAACGTATAGGGTAGTAAAACTGTTCAGATAATAGTTCGTTTAACGGGCAACTGATATTCCGCGAAAACCGAGCTCCTCTATCTTCAGATAGTCATGGTTACTTTGGACCTACCCCCAAAATCAACTAAATGTCGTATAAAGTGCACTAGAAAGCGGTACGAATGATCGATGGCCAAGTCACACTTTGCTAGCGATCGATCCCGGCGTCACTTTTATGTTTTTCGCAAATTAAAATTATATTGTTAATTAAAAGTTGCTTCATCCCCTTTAGTCACTCCCTGAACTAGCTACAGTTAATGTTTTTTAGCTAATTAATTAAAATTCTAAATTCTATTGGCTTATGCTTGGCGAAAACAGAACTTTTAAATAAGCCACTTATCAAGCATACACCCCAACCCTTTTCGCCCCTTCTCCGTCTTTCGGTCGTGTAAATTCGAACCTTCCAAATCCACTTTGGCTGCATGTCGTTGATTTCAAACGAAAGGTAATCAGAGTAATCTTGTAAATGAAGAATCCTGCTTAGAATAACATTGGCGCCAAATCCCCTTCGTTCACAATCATCAGATTGGTTAGATTTTGTGACCGCTATATTTACCTATCTCTCTTATTCTAGAAAGGTCCTACTAAATCCAATTTGTGTATTTATCGATCACTTCGTTGTTGTTTGTGCAATTAACGTGATCACTTCAATATATTTTGAAAGACAAAAATATTCACACTATTTTCAGGGCCAGGGTCTTGTTCGGTATACGATTGTTTTTTTATTTTAATATCATTTCATCGAAATTCACTCTATCCCGACGAAAAAGACACGGGCCGACTGCTGGTGAAAGAATTTTTTCGATATCTCCAACGGTTCGCCAGATATCTTCTCCTATAGAGTTTCGAAACGTCTCCATTATAAAACTGCAAAAACTGTCGGCAGTGATTGCTCCTCAACAATAAGCGGTAGGGGGATGATTCTGGGCTTATTTCAACCAGGGGTATCTCTAGAAAATTTTAGTATCAGTCCCATGCGAATCCGACTATCCGTTCCGTTGTAATCCGGTATTTTCTGAAGTTCTAAAAACGCATTTTTGAAAGATTGGGTAAATGCCGCGAACTGGGAGGTCTGTAGTTCGGGCCGGGACTGTCCGATTTGAGTGCGGCTTGCACCAAAAACTTGCCGCGTCCTTCTTGTTTCGATTGAGCCCAAGGTCGTTCCTGTAGGACTTACCGTTCCCGAGATATGATTTTTTAAACGCCACCCTGCTACTGAAGTTCAATCTCCTGAAATGGCCCTTAATTAAATCATAACTCGAAAACGGTAAGTCCGATCGAAAAAAACTTTGCACCATTGGAAAGCTCGTCACTTTACACACCTCATGGACTATTTCCGGTTGAATTTGGCAATTTTAGAAAATTTAATTTTTTTGAATTTTTTTCATCGAAATTCACCCTATCCCGATGAAAAAGACACAGGCCGACTGCTGGTGAAAGAATTTTCTCGATATCTTCAACGGTTCGCCAGATATCCTCTCCTATACAGTTTCGAAACAAGTCTCCATTATAAAACCTGCAAAAACTGTCGGTAGTGATTGCTCCTCAACAATAAGCGGTAGGGGGATGATTCTGGGCTTATTTCAACCAGGGGTATCTCTAGAAAATTTTAGTCTCAGTCCCATGCGAATCCGACTATCCGTTCCGTTGTTATCCGGTATTTTCTGAAGTTCTAAAAACGCATTTTTGAAAGATTGGGGAAATGCCGCGAACGGGAGGTCTGTAGTTCGGGCCGGGACTGTCCGATTTGAGTGCGGCTTGCACCAAAAACTTGCCGCGTCCTTCTTGTTTCGATTGAGCCCAAGGTCGTTCCTGTAGGACTTACCGTTTCCGAGATATTATTTTTTAAACGCCACCCTGCTACTAAAGTTCAATCTCCTGAAATGGCCCTTAATTAAATCATAACTCGAAAACGGTAAGTCCGATCGAAAAAAACTTTGCACCATCGGAAAGCCCGTCACTTACACACCTCATGGACTATTTCCGGTTGAATTTGGCAATTTTAGAAAATTTAATTTTTTTGAATTTTTTTCATCGAAATTCACCCTATCCCGATGAAAAAGACACAGGCCGACTGCTGGTGAAAGAATTTTCTCGATATCTTCAACGGTTCGCCAGATATCCTCTCCTATACAGTTTCGAAACAAGTCTCCATTATAAAACTGCAAAAACTGTCGGTAGTGATTGCTCCTCAACAATAAGCGGTAGGGGGATGATTCTGGGCTTATTTCAACCAGGGGTATCTCTAGAAAATTTTAGTCTCAGTCCCATGCGAATCCGACTATCCGTTCCGTTGTTATCCGATATTTTCTGAAGTTCTAAAAACGCATTCTTGAAAGATTGGGTAAATGCCGCAAACGGGGAGGTCTGTAGCTCAGGCCCGGACTGTCCGATTTGAGTGCGGCTTGCACCAAAAACTTGCCGCGTCCTTCTTGTTTCGATTGAGCCCAAGGTCGTTCCTGTAGGACTTACCGTTTCCGAGATATGATTTTTTAAACGCCACCCTGCTACTAAAGTTCAATCTCCTGAAATGGCCCTTAATTAAATCATAACTCGAAAACGGTAAGTCCGATCGAAAAAAACTTTGCACCATCGGAAAGCCCGTCACCTTATACACCTCATGAACAATTTCCGGTTGAATTTGGCAATTTTAGAAAATTAAATTTTTTTGAAAAATTTTTTTCATCGAAATTCACCTATCCCGATCGAAAAGACACAGGCCGACTGCTGGTGAAAGAATTTTCTCGATATCTTCAACGGTTCGCCAGATATCCTCTCCTATACAGTTTCGAAACAAGTCTCCATTATAAAACTGCAAAAACTGTCGGTAGTGATTGCTCCTCAACAATAAGCGGTAGGGGGATGATTCTGGGCTTATTTCAACCAGGGGTATCTCTAGAAAATTTTAGTCTCAGTCTCATACGAATCCTACTATCCGTTCCGTTGTTATCCGATATTTTCTGAAGTTCTAAAAACGCATTCTTGAAAGATTGGGTAAATGCCGCAAACGGGGAGGTCTGTAGCTCAGGCCCGGACTGTCCGATTTGAGTGCGGCTTGCACCAAAAACTTGCCGCGTCCTTCTTGTTTCGATTGAGCCCAAGGTCGTTCCTGTAGGACTTACCGTTTCCGAGATATGATTTTTTAAACGCCACCCTGCTACTAAAGTTCAATCTCCTGAAATGGCCCTTAATTAAATCATAACTCGAAAACGGTAAGTCCTATCTATAAAAACTTTGCACCATTGGAAAGATCGTCACTTTACACACCTCATGGACTATTTCCGGTTGAATTTGGCAATTTTAGAAAATTTAATTTTTTTGAAAATTTTTTGAATTTTTTTTTTCATCGAAATTCACTCTATCCCGACGAAACAGACACAGGCCGACTGCTGGTGAAAGAATTTTCTCGATATCTTCAACGGTTCGCCAGATATCCTCTCCTATACAGTTTCGAAACAAGTCTCCATTATAAAATCCTGCAAAAACTGTCGGTAGTGATTGCTCCTCAACAATAAGCGGTAGGGGGATGATTCTGGGCTTATTTCAACCATGGGTATCTCTAGAAAATTTTAGTCTCAGTCTCATACGAATCCGACTATCCGTTCCGTTGTTATCCTGTATTTTCTGAAATTCTAAAAACGCATTTTTCAAATATTGGGGAAATGCAGCGAACGGAGAGGTCTGTAGTTCGGGCCGGGACTGTCCGATTTGAGTGCGGCTTGCACCAAAAACTTGCCGCGTCCTTCTAGTTTCGATTGAGCCCAAGGTCGTTCCTGTAGGACTTACCGTTTCCGAGATATGATTTTTTAAACGCCACCCTGCTACTGAAGTTCAATCTCCTGAAATGGCCCTTAATTAAATCATAACTCGAAAACGGTAAGTCCTATCGAAAAAAACTTTGCACCATTGGAAAGCTCGTCACTTTACACACCTCATGGACTATTTCCGGTTGAATTTGGCAATTTTAGAAAATTAAATTTTTTTGAAAAATTGTAGTATGTATATCATGTTTATGAATATTTCGTGTCCAGATTCGATATTAGTGTGGCCAAAGAAATTATTGTTTCGTTCGGGCATTTTCTGTATCATGATTGTTCGGTGTCTCGTGTAGGTAAGCAAAATTTAAATGAAGAAAATATTCGTGAGCCATAAATCAAACTAAATATAAATGCCCATCTGCACGTGAAATGAATTCTTCGCACGCAAAGACCTGAACCATCATCATAATACATAGATACGTAGTGGTAGAATAATAATAACGTACCAATCGATTTGTTATTATCGTTATTGGTGCCTAGATAATATTATTAGAATTTCAAATGTCAGGAAAACTAATTGATATTGTTACCCTTTAATTAAATACCTCAGGTTGGTCTTGTACGTCATAAATTTTTTAATCAATTTTAAATTGATGCCTACTGGAACAAAAAACAAATTGTGAGGTCGTTATCTTTTCTTTTACTTTGTTTACTATTATTATTATTATTATTTTATAAATGTGGAAAGCTCCAGGGACAATTTTGTATAAACCAGCCTGATCAGAAATTCGGGTCATTAAGATTCCAGAACGCGGTCTTTTTTGCCGGGGTCGTATTTCATCGTGGAGTTGGACAAACGGCAGCGGGGGCAAAAACAGTTTGCGCATTGATCATTATTGTTCCAAGAGGGTGGAATGTGTCGAGGACCCTTCGCCTAAACACAGAGTCGGAAAGCTGCTGCTCAACTGCTAATGGCTTTGCCCATTTGTATTACTGAAGGAACGCGAATTAACCGAACGAAAAGAATGACCTGTCTGTCGCAAAAACCACCGGCACAGATTTACTGGGTGCAACGTTCAATTTTTAAAACATAATACTATGTAATATAAAAAAAAGTAGTCATAACAGGGTCATTAGCAACATTCGCTGCGAATTAATAATTACAAAATTGTACTTTATATTTAAAAAAAAAAAAGTAGAGTGGTACGTGGAACTGAACGGCGCAGCGGCTTAGGTGTCGATCAATCGGTATTCCAAGTTAAGCAACGTTCGCTCCGGTTAGTACTTGGACGGGTGATCGGGTGATCGGTCAACTCAACTACTCCAGTTAGTTCGATCGTGCGTTGTTAGAAGACACGTTAAGTAAGCACAGAAGTGTGTGCTCGTCCTGCTCTCTTACATGCCTAATAAAAATAACTTAGGGGAGGGCACACCCCACAAACCGACAACCACACCCCATAAATAAAAAAAGTGGCTTACGAAACAGTGAGACAGATGAGACGACTGTGAAGAAAAAAAACGAAACCTCCAAATAGTAAAATGAGACACAGACACCAGACTCGATAGATTATAGACAATTTTTCAATAGGGATGATAAATGAAATCACCATCTCTCTAGCCTACATAATAATACTACATCCCCTCCTTCCCAATGGAATACAAAGTTGATTTAGAAAGTTGTGTCTGTTGTAATGATTTTAAAATTAACATGACGCGACCGTAAACACTACCGTCTTAATATCTATAGTGACAACCTTGAAGCGTTAGCGCGCGAAGTGTATGAGACGAGAAAGGACTGACCGATTATTGATTATTCACCACTGTTATTTATAAACGTTCATTTTACTTGTTCTTTTTAAAATATAATATTTTACTAAGTTATACCACGAGTTTTACTACAGGTTATGGGCCCAGGCCACCTATAAAAGACTTGGAATCGATTGTTCGTGCGTGTAGGCATTCGAATCGTTTTCCAAAAAGAAAAACGTGTGTTTTCGTTATAGTACGGGGCGTGTGTGCGAATTCGTGGTCGCGGAAATGGAGAGCCTAACAACGGGAGTGATAAAATTAAACAATACAAACTATCAGTTATGGAAGCACCAAATGAAGTTGTTACTTAAAGCTAAAGGTGTGTGGAGTACCATTGAAAATCCAAAACCAACACCAGCAAATACAGAAGCAGAACAAAAAATAGTTGATATATATGAAATGAAAAATGCAACTGCAGCTTCAATTATCTTAATGTCGTTAGAACCAAATCAAGCGCAACAAGTAATAAATGTAGATGAAGCAAAAGAAATATGGCTCAAACTGCAACAAATACATGAGGGAAAAGAATCTTCACGGCGTGTGAACCTCAGACTGGAACTTAGTACAATAAAAAAGAACAGTGAAGAAAACATTGAAAAATATTTGGCGCGAGCGCAATATATTAGAGATCAACTATCTCAGTGTGGTGCAAAAATACACGACGAGGAATATTATGGACTATTACTTAATGGTTTACCAACTGAATTCAATACGATCCGTGTACAAATGAAGGGATCTGGTCTAGAAAAGTTAACATCTGAAGAGTTTCGAAGTGGTTTGAAAGCACAAGAAGAAGAATTAGAATTATTACAATCAGAAGTGAAACAAGAAGCAGCTAATTTAACAAAAAGAAATGAAAAACAAATACGAAAGAACTACAATATAACATGTTGGGTGTGTAATAAACCTGGGCATTATGCAAAAAATTGCAGACAAAGAGCTGATCGTTACAAAGAAAACGGTCGACAAGAATATTCAAAAAGTTACTACAATAGAGAAGAAAAACGATCACCAAAAAGGTATTCAAGAGACGAAAAAGCAAATAAAACACACAACAGAAATTACGAAAGTGCAATGAGAATAAGTTTTAACAAACAAATACAATCCAACAAATGGTTCATCGACTCTGGCGCGACAAGTCACATGACATTTAATAAAGTGGCATTTATCGAATTAATGGAAACTGATACGAAAGAAGTAGTATTAGCAAATGGAAATACATTAGAAATTAAAGGGGTTGGCACAGTTCGTGTAGAAACAACTGATTTAAATTGCAAATATCAATTTATCAATATAAAAGATGTACTTTATGTTCCCGAAATAAAAGAAAACTTACTGTCTATAAGTACATTTGAAAAGAAGCAATATATTACAACATTTGAAGAGGGATTATGTAGAATTACTAGACAAGATGGAGCATTAATGATAACAGGGTCGAGAGTAGATAATTTATATGAAGCAAACCTCAGGACAGTCAAGAACGAAAAACTAATGGAAGTTACAACTGATAAAAACAGAGACAATGATCTACAAATCTGGCACAGAAGATTTGGTCATCAAAACGTACAAACATTGAAGAAAATGGAAACCAAAAGAAGTGTAGATGGGCTGCAAATTAAAGGCAAAGACAAATTCACATGTGTTGATTGTATTAAAGGAAAGACAACTCGACAAAAGTTTCAAAGTCACGTTGAAATAAGAACAAGAAGAATTTTAGAATTAGTTCACATGGATTTATGCGGTCCAATGCCATCACCATCGATAGCGGGATCAAGATATATGTTCCTTTTAGTCGACGATTATTCAAGAAAGACCTTTGTGTATTTTTTAAGAAATAAAAATGAAGTTTACCAAAAATTTAAAAATTTTAAGTGTGAAGTTGAAAACCAAACAGGACAGAAAATAAAACGAATCAGAAGTGATAACGGGGGAGAATTTATCAATAAAAATTTAAAACACCTTTTAGAAGAAAGCGGAATAAAGCATGAAAGAACAACACCATACAGTCCGCAAGAAAATGGAATAGCTGAGCGCCATAACAGAACTATAATACAAATGGTGAGATGTATGTTATTTGACTCAGAATTACCCGAAAAATTTTGGGCAGAAGCAGCTTATCATGCAGCATTTTTGAAAAATATAACTTATGCAAGAAAAATTGGAAAAACACCTGAAGAAAAATTTACAAAACAAAAACCCTATGTAGACAAGCTAGCAATTTTTGGTTCATTGGCGTACTATCTAGTAGAAAAACAAAACAGAAAAAAGTTAGATCCAGTTATGAAAGAAGGAATTTTCGTGGGTTATAATAAAACAATGAAGCACTACAGAATTTATAGTAAAGAACATGAAACAATTATCATTGCAAGAGACGTCAAAATAATAGAAAATGAAAGAGGAGTTAAAATATTTAGAAGAAACGTTGAAGACACCAATCATGAGATTATTCAATACATACCACTCGATTTCAAAAACGAAAAAGACATGAGAGAAAGTGAAGAATCCGAAGATGAAAATCTAGAAGAAGAAGATAATAATGAAGAAGATGACACAGAAGAAGAAGATGAAGAAGAAAATAAAGAAGGAGAACAAAGTGAAGAAGAAGAAGCTAATGAAGAATTAGAAATGGGAGAAAATTCAGAAAATGAACAGCTTAAAAAGGCAAATAGCGAAGCAGAAGAATCGGAAGTAGATTGTGTAGCTGAAAACACATCAGATGATCCAACTTTTAAAATCTATATGAAAAGAAATGAATGCGCACCAATAAGAAGATCGCAAAGATTACAAAAGAAGCAAAGCGAGAAAATAAATTTAACGAGAGAAGAAGAGACACCACAATCCTATCAAGACGCTCTAGAATCAAGAAACAAAAATGAATGGAAAAATGCCATAAATGAGGAGATAAAATCACACCAGAATAATAAAACATGGGAAATAGTTAAAAGACCCAACGATAAAAGAACAATAGATTCAAAATGGGTATTTAAAGTAAAAACAGAACCCGACGGTATCACAAAAAGATATAAAGCGAGATTAGTAGCTCGTGGGTTTAATCAAATCAAAGGGCAAGACTACGATGAAGTTTTTTCTCCAGTGATCAGATTCAGTACATTAAGAATTGTAATAGCAATTTCTACTATAAAAAACCTAGATTTAATGCAATATGATGTCATGTCAGCTTATTTAAATGGTCCGTTAGCTGAAGAAATTTACATGGAAATTCCTCAAGGAATTGAAGAAAATAAGAAAAAAGTGTGTAAATTAAAGAAAGGACTATACGGTCTTAAACAAAGTGCAAAAACATGGTATTTAACTATTAAAAATGAGTTAATAAAGTTAAATTTTACCGAATCTAAATCAGAATCCTGTTTATTTACATATACCGATAAAAATAAAGACTTAATAATACTGTGTTTATACGTGGACGACATACTTATCGCGACAACATCTTTACTAAAAACAAGAGAAATAGTTAATAAATTAAACAAGAAATTCCAAATAAAATCACTAGGTGAATCAAAATATATTTTAGGATGGGAAATCAAAAGAAACAGAGAAAAAGGTGTAATTCATATGTCACAAGAAAAAATACATTGAAAAATTGTTTAAGAAATATAAAATGGAAGATTGTAAACCGAGTAATGTTCCTATAGAATCCATAATTACCAATACTCAATTAAAAGAGAACAATGAGGGTCAAGAAAACAAAAATCTACCATACCAAGAATTAATTGGGAGTTTACTATATTTGTCACAAGGAACAAGACCGGATATCGCGTTTGCTACCAACTACCTTAGCCAATTCAACAAGAATCACGACGTCGCACATTGGAAAATGGCCAAATATATATTAAGATATTTGAAATTGACCAAGGACTATGGAATCAAATATAAAAGAGATAACCAGGACAAGTTGATTGGTTACAGTGATGCGAGCTGGAACAACGGAGAAGATGGAAAAGGATTTTCTGGTTACATATTTGTATTAGCAGGAGGAGCAATAAGTTGGCAATGCAAGAAGCAGACAGTAGTAGCTCTAAGTACTTGTGAGAGTGAATTTATGGCAATAACAGAAGGAGTTAAAGAATTATTATGGTTAAAACGATTTTTTCACGAAATTCCAATACAAGACGACTACGTGGGAAACCAATTAATACTAAAAAGTGACAATCAAGCAGCCATACAATTGTGCAGCAACAACATGTACCATTCGCGAGTGAAACACATCCAAAGACATTATTTCTTTTGTCGTGACGAAATTAAGACAAACAACATAAAACTTGAATATATTGAAGGAAAATTAATGGCAGCAGACTTTCTAACAAAACCAGTCAAGAAGGGGGTATTAAAAAATTGCCAAGACTTAACGGGAATCGTTGAAACGTCAATTTTAAAATAGGGGGAGTGTTGTAATGATTTTAAAATTAACATGACGCGACCGTAAACACTACCGTCTTAATATCTATAGTGACAACCTTGAAGCGTTAGCGCGCGAAGTGTATGAGACGAGAAAGGACTGACCGATTATTGATTATTCACCACTGTTATTTATAAACGTTCATTTTACTTGTTCTTTTTAAAATATAATATTTTACTAAGTTATACCACGAGTTTTACTACAGTGTCGTTTCTGGAAGGAAATACAAAATTTTGATTACTAACTTAATAAGCCAGAAATGTTTGATGTTTCTACATATTATCATATCCTTGCAGAAAACAAAAGATGTTGATTCTACTCAAAGGAATCGATCATTTTGTATTTGTATTGTTGGTATACAATTCTATCTACATATGTATGCGTATGTAAATGAAAAAGATGTTGGATTAAATAACATTGATACATTTTAATTGTAATTTTGTGTGCTAAGGGTGACTGACAAACGAAAATTAACAATTTTACTATTCAATAACAACGTAACCCTGCTGGGTGTCTTATTAAATATACAGGGTTTTTCAAGTTGATGGGCTATTAGAAGTATATGAATTAGTAGAAGGAATTTAATTCTGAAACTTGGGCTCATTTGGTTATTGTTTATGCCGCTTCTTTTAAAAATATTTTCAAGTTCGATTTACATCCGGTTATACCGGAAGTCGATACCAACTTTGTTATTTTAAATAGAATGGTATATTTTTTACGCTGAATTCGAATAAAACGTGTAATTCTAAGGTAAGTTTGATAACGAACTTGTACACCTATGACGTTCGGTTTCTGAGTTAATTTAATTTATAGAAAAAAATATTGTGATCGCAACCCAAATTATAAAAAATCATAACTTCCACAAAATACGACTTAGAGTGTTGAAATTTTTACTAGTAATAGCTGAATATTAGTGCTAACGCCTTGACAAAATTGAATTAAATAATTTATACAGGGCGTTCAAAATAAAATTCTAAAATTGAAAAACTTCAAACACGAATTACTTCGTTTTTTCAAATGGCACCTACTATTTTTTATTTTTTCAATCGATTCCTTTTTTTATCCTCTTTCGATCCATATGGATACTTCCTATTTTATTTGAAAATTTTGGAATAATTTTGAATTATTACATAAAATAGAAAGTATCCATATAGATCGAAAGAGGATAAAAAAAGGATACGATTGAAAAAATAAAAAATAGTAGGTGCTATTTGAAAAAACGAGGTAATTCGTGTTTGAAGTTTTTCAATTTTAGAATTTTATTTTGAACGCCCTGTATAAATTATTTAATTCAATTTTGTCAAGGCGTTAGCACTAATATTCAGCTATTACTAGTAAAAATTTCAACACTCTAAGTCGTATTTTGTGGAAGTTATGATTTTTTATAATTTGGGTTGCGATCACAATATTTTTTTCTATAAATTAAATTAACTCAGAAACTGATCGTCATAGGTGTACAAGTTGGTTATCAAACTTATCTTAGAATAACACGTTTTATTCGAATTCAGCGTAAAAAATATATCATTCCATTTAAAATAAGAAAGTTTGTATCGACTTCCGGTATAACCGGATGTAAATCGAACTTGAAAATATTTTTAAAAGAAGCGGCATAAACAATAACCAAATGAGCCCAAGTTTCAGAATTGAATTCCTTCTACTAATTCATATACTTCTAATAGCCCATCAACTTGAAAAACCCTGTATATTGTCCTAGAGGCACCTTTATTTTTTATTATATTAGACTGTATGTTATCCTTTTTGGAGGAGGATGTACAAAAATAAATAAAATACTTGTGAAAATGAAATTTAATTTAAAATTCAGAAAATATTTTTTGTAAGAATTTCCTAAAAGTTTTAATTGTGCCTTGTTGTACCTATTTCTTTTTTATTACATTTTCCCCATTAAAAATAATGAAAAACATGATAAAGCTTTCTGCTACGATGTTTTTGATTACAGTTTCAGGGCGAGTTAATGTTAGATATTATGAGTTTTTGAATTATTCAAACAATAAAAGAAAAACTTGTACAAGTTTACACAGTGTGAAAATTTGTGAGAAGTATATATATGTCACTAGTTTCAACTCCATAAATAACATTACAGAGCATATTGCTTTGACCAAAAAGGCCTTTGATGTTTACCGCTGGAAGCTTTCAGCGTATGAATGTTTTGCAATAATCTTTTTCAGGTCGACAAAATCAACTCATAAATTTATTTTACAAATGTAGGTATGTACAAGGAATATTAAATTGTTCTCTATTTACATACAAATTTTTTGTGTGTTTATAAAGAAGCTAATAAAATATGTAATTATTTGAAATTTGCTAGGAATAGTAAGGATAAAATACTCCCCACAAAATTTAGGATCTTAGATATCACTTACAAGGAATCCTCTTTTATATTAAAACATTAACAATGGTAATCCTTAACACTACCCTCATCAAACACCTAAAATCCACAAAACATTTAGAAACCTAAAACGCGTTTCGACACCCAAGGTGTCATCCTCAGTACTCCTTCGACTTTCTTATAATATCCTCATAAAATTTATTATCAGATTGTGGTAGGTACTCAAATACTTATTGTTTAAAATAAATAAGTGCTAAAAAGAAATTTATGATCGAATTTAAACAGTGTAAAAGTAAATGTTTTGCTTTATGGTAAAGTTGTGCTTTATTCACTTGATCCATTGCAACATTTAAAAGCGTCGATACCTCGTAAACTTGTTTACGGTGTCCACAACAATCCGCAGACTTTGTAAAACCGCTTGTAAAATTTATTTATTTTCTTACGAAATAGAAACAAAGTGAAAGATGTGCTACACCACTTTATATCACTCTCAACGTGTTTGGCGTATTTATACCGACAAACTTATCTTTTATTTGTTTGCTTTCGTGTTCGCTTAGTGTCAATATCAACAACGGTGAGTAGTAATTTAAGCATCAACACAATCGAATTGTACATATCGTAGATACAAATTTATGTACATAAAATAGAAACAAAGTAACAAGTTTATTTTTGTTAGGGCTTTCCGGTTTTCAGCAATTTTCCGGCTAATCTTCATCTTTTTGTTTATCTCAAGATCAGAAAGAAAAACTTTTGAACGTCACCGTTTATTTACGGAAGCTTTTACCGACGTTTCTGTTTCACGACGCGACAGTTAAATCCATTACTACGCCCGACGTGTTACGAGAATATCTTTCACCTATTTGTCCACTTTCACGTTTCGAACAGACGTGAACCCTCTTTCAACATGTCTTCTCAAGAAAAACAAACCCAACTTAACTTATTTATACAACTTTTTACCTCATCACTTCTATTACGTACTTAAGTCCTTAAAGAAACTTCTATTTTATTTTTTGGCATCAAACTATACCAGGCAGGGGTTAGTGAGGGGGTGCGACAATCTTAAATATTCAATAACATAATTTTTTACAATCTCTCTAGAAGACTTTCATCTCCCACAATAATTTTTCTTGTGTAAATCCTAGCATCCATATAGGGTGATTTGTAGGGGAAGTATAAGGGTTAATTATGGTATACGACCGCCTCAAAGATTCAGTTTTGCTTTTGTTCTTTTCTTTTTTTTTTTTGATGTTTCAGACGTTTGCAAAGTCTAACTACTACTGGACCCAATCCCTTTCTTTACTTACATCTCCTTCCAGTTTTTAAATTATTGTCGCTTTTTTATTTCTGTATAGTGGTGTGATTCGAACCCGCGTTCACCGGGTTCGCAGCGCATCGCTTAACCGACTGGGCCACGGCAGTGGCCACTAAAGCATTCACTAATATAGTTATTTCTTTTACAATCCCAGAAGATTCGTGTCCCACAATAATTTTTCTTGTGGAAGTTATAGCATCCATATAGAGTGAGATTATGCCAACGGGGTAATTTGTAAGGGGGTGTAAAGGTCACTTAAGGACTACTACAAGGTTTTTTGACCCTCAATAATTTTTCAAAAGGTGTGACATACATAAAATCAATAATTCAATAAAACAGTACTAATAATAAATTGCTCAATTTTGTTCCCTCATTTTTAATGGCTTTTACAACCAATCGTTCCCCTGCTTTCACTTACATTATTATTGATTACGACATAAACCACTAAAAATAGGCGACAATTGCTTGTAAAGTTTGTTCCCCTAATTTAATTGGGTTGTTATAACTTTCCTGTTATTTTACGAACTACCTATCTAAGTTTGTGTTATATTAATAATAAGGGGAAGGAACTTCATAAATATAAATGGAACGTTGAATGTTTCATGTTTACAAGATAATTATTGAGTTGTCAAGTTAGAGTAGGAAAGTGCCCTTGTGCTACTGAAGTTTGTATTATTTACACGCCAATGTTGTCTTTTTATCTGTGGAGGTTCCTCTGAGGGTAAATTAATAAATAACATAAATTACCACTATATTCTAATTATAGTCTCGCAGCAGGAACGAAATAAGGGCTGAACCGTGACGCTTGTATTATTAATTTACATCTAGAAAATCGTTAATTGAACAACAAAAATAATTGGGCTGAAATTACTTCATTTGGTTTAGGTACATATCATATTTTTAAGAGGAAGGGTAGTTGTTTATTTTCAAATGGGTTATACTTAAGTTGTTTTATTTTATTTTATTTTGTGCTGCGAAAGAGCAGATTTTATCATTAAGTGGTTGAGCGTAACTTAATCTTTCAAAACAATAATTAAAGGGCAATCCATCATCCCTTTGTAACAAAGACAGAGAGAGGGAGAAAGGAAGAGGGAAATAGAGAACGGGACTGACTGGGGGCCCTTTTCGCCTAAAAGAGTGTAAATATGTTTCCTTGCGATATATTCATCTACATTAAGCCGCAGTGACATGTCCATTAATCAAAAGTTTTTGAACACAAATCCTCCGCGTTATTTAACTAATAATTCCCGGAAAAGAAAACTGCACCTGCCGGTCAATGTTTTTCCTCTTTTTTTTTTATTGCTAATGAATCAAAAAATTTGCCACATCCAGATATATCTACGTACACTTTGAAGGGTTAGCGAAAGGTCCAAAGATTTTGGGTCTTTTCATTGACGTATTACATCAAAAGGTCAACTAACTAACAAATTAATTACAGTTACAGCCCTGAAAGTGTATATTATTAAGTCAGGGCCGGATTTAACAGTTATACTTAATGTAAATAATGTTGGGGGAGTACTGCAAAATACTGCACTTATAAAATACCTATGCTCTCAAATATTTTACTTCTTTAATTGTTATTATAAATATGTGAACATTATTATGAACTTCCCATATGTCAATTTTTGAAATTATTGAATAAATATTTATTTATAAACAATACACAGTAAATAAGTAATAAATGTAAGAGATATATGCATATAAAAACAAAATCGATTTAGTGATGATTTTAAAAATTAGCCATAATACAAAAGTTAGTAGACATTAAATGAAGCTAAATATTGAAAATTAAATAATAAAAATATTGTAACGAATTTTCTAGTCAAAACTTATTTATTTAAATAACTATTTATTTAACACTTAACACTAACTTAAAACTACTATTTATATTAGAACAATTCACTTATTTATATACCAGTTTATTTATATCACTTTTGTCTATAATTTATCGGTTTGTTTCGCGCACTGATGCTTTATCACAACTACTGTCCTCTGGCCCAAAGACGATCACTTTATATACACCTTTCGAACTTTCTGTATGATTTGAAAAGGAAATCCTGATTATTCCCGAATGATGAATAATAATAAGAATGTCTTCGATGATTCCAGAATTGATCTTGTTACTTGTCGCTGGAGCTTGTAAGTTTACGTTGATCATGGGGAAGTCGTACGCTGTGGCTGTGTCGTAAACATGTTAGCGATAAGAAATTGTTGTCGCACACACGTACAGTGTCACTGGTCGTTACAATATTGTCGTTTTTGATTGGATTTTGATTTTCTTTCAGTGTTATTTGTGATTTATGGCTTCATCAAATGAAATTTAATTTATCTTGAGCAACAATTAAACAAGTAATAATATTATATAGAAGAACAAACTTTTACCACCCTGTATGCAACCCTCGAACCTTTTTAATTATCCTGAAGCTATTTGTAACTACTTAAACAAATAAACGCCTCAAACTATTCTATGTGATCCTACAGGATCATTAACGAACAAAATAATCGAGAAAACATCAAAGAACGATTATATTGTTTCTAATTTATTCCATTTGAACGTAAAATACGATGTCGTGCCTTCTCATCCATTTTAGGTTAATAGTCCTTCACAAAAATAAGGACCTTTGTTACTATTGCAGTTGCACAGTTGTGACCTTAAATTTTACCTTGCATTAGCTAAATTTCCGGAGAAGAAAACTGCACCTGTCGGTCAATGTTTTTCCTCTTTTTTTTTTATTGCTAATGAATCAAAAAATTTGCCACGTCCAGATATATCTACGTACACTTTGAAGGGTTAGCGAAAGGTCCAAAGATTTTGGGTCTTTTTATTGACGTATTACATCAAAAGGTCAACTTACTAACAAATTAATTACAGTTACAGCCCTGAAAGTGTATATTATTAAGTCAGGGCCGGATTTAACAGTTATACTTAATGTAAATAATGTTGGGGGAGTACTGCAAAATACTGCACTTATAAAATACCTATGCTCTCAAATATTTTACTTCTTTAATTGTTATTATAAATATGTGAACATTATTATAAACTTACCATATGTCAATTTTTGAAATTATTGAATAAATATTTATTTATAAACAATACACAGTAAATAAGTAATAAATGTAAGAGATATATGCGTATAAAAAAAAATCGATTTAGTGATGATTTTAAAAATTAGCCATAATACAAAAGTTAGTAGACATTAAATAAAGCTAAATATTGAAAATTAAATAATAAAAATATTGTAACGAATTTTCTAGTCAAAACTTATTTATTTAAATAAGTATTTATATAACACTTGACACTAACTTAAAACTACTATTTATATTAGAAAAATTCACTTATTTATATACCAGTTTATTTATATCACTTTTGTCTATAATTTATCGGTTTGTTTCGTGCACTGATACTTTATCACAACTACTGTCCTCTGGCCCAAAGACGATCACTTTATATACACCTTTCGAACTTTCTGTATGATTTGAAAAGGAAATCCTGATTATTCCCGAATGATGAATAATAATAAGAATGTCTTAGATGATTCCAGAATTGATCTTGTTACTTGTCGCTGGAGCTTGTAAGTTTACGTTGATCATGGGGAATTCGTACGCTGTGGCTGTGTCGTAAACATGTTAGCGATAAGAAATTGTTGTCGCACACACGTACAGTGTCACTGGTCGCTACAATATTGTCGTTTTTGATTGGATTTTGATTTTCGTTCAGCTTTATTTGGGCTTTATGGCTTCGTCAAATGAAATTTAATTTATCTTGAGCAACAATTAAACAAGTAATAAGATTATATAGAAGAACAAACTTTTACCACCCTGTATGCAACCCTCGAACCTTTTTAATTATCCTGAAGCTATTTGTAACTACCTAAACAAATAAACGCCTCAAACTATTCTATGTGATCCTACAGGATCATTAACGAACAAAATAATCGAGAAAACAGTAAAGAACGTTTATATTGTTTCTAATTTATTGCATTTGAACGTAAAATACGATGTCGTGCCTTCTCATCCATTTTAGGTTAATAGTCCTTCACAAAAATAAGGACCTTTGTTACTATTGCAGTTGCACAGTTGTGACCTTAAATTTTACCTTGCATCAGCTAAATTTATGTAGGTACATTATTTTTACCAAGTTGTCGCTGTTGTAGAAAAAAATGCGAGTAAATATAATTTTGTAGGGGCTCTGGACACAAGCCCCAAATGTCCTCATGTAAATCCTGCCTATTTAACTCAATAAATACTTTTGGGAACTTTAAAACATCATCAAACTTTAATGGGTGTAGATCTATGTAAAGTACATTTAATTCTTAATTAATCAATTAGACTAGACCGATGTTGTGGTCAGCCAAAAATCATTTATGTACCATTAATTATGAAAAAAACGTGTAATTTTTACTTGATAACTGGAACTTTCGAACTTCTATTACTCGAATCGAATATCTTGGTAACTCGAAGATAATATTTGGCGCCAACTTCGATAAGTCGAATTTTGTGGGGGAATCTCTTAATAATGTATCATTTCAACGTCTCTTTTTAATTGCCAGCAGTGGGGCAGCTCACTTTCTTCGGTTCTTTTTCATCAAAATATATTTTTAAAAACTTTGTACTTTGACCAAAATGTCACATGAATTAAGGGGTGTAGAACTATCTGAATCATCATTAATTCTTAGGACCTTTGTTCCTACTATAATTTTGAGAATAATATTTTTCTTTTCTTATTACTAAATCCCACCCTGTCACTTCCATCATTATTAAGTGTCCTGTTCTGTCCCTTTGGACTCCCAATTCCTTTTTTTGTTGCTGAACGAATCGCGTCACTCGTCTGTTTTCCCGGAATGTGGATGAAAATTCTTACATAATATTTTGATAAACCCTCGACTTTTTTCTTTGCTTTGCTTTGCTTTGCTCTGCTAGCCTCTACCTGCCCACCTGACACTTTAGGTCTGCAATCGCAAAAAAGTTCAATTCAGTCTTCCTTTTTTCTTCCTTCGGTAGTAGATATAAATACTTGTACGTTGGTGGGGGTAGGGAGGGAGGGTGTGCCAATGTACACGGGAAGTAGAAGGGACGTATCGTGTCGGAAAATGTTATTGACAATCCTCTTCTGCAATCTCGTAAAGTGCTGACAACGTCAGACTTCGATGTTCATCTACTTTCCAAACAGACGCCCTTCGCGTCTTCTTTAATTTAGGGCTGAAACAGAGAAAAGAGGAATCGTAGGTACCTAAAATAAATAAAAGGAACAAGAAATATCCATTATTTATCGTATGTACATATCATGTATGTATAATAGAAATGTAGGACAAAAAAAAGAACCAACCCCCTTGTTGATTTTTTTGAAAATTAATGGCACTGAACTTAACCCTATTATTATTATTATTATTAATTTTTGCAAGAGTACCAACAGGTAGATTTACTTTGTAAACACCCCCATAAACTGCGGTCCTTCGTGGCCCTTTAAATGGGACACTAATGTTACCAATAGTGTGAAACCCTTGTAGTCCAGTTTTATGACGGTATTAAAAAGCTAATTCCATTTTACAATGCACTTACTATATTTATATAGGTACGTATTCGATTTACAATTAATTCAGCAAGGGTAGGTATAAAAATAGCTTTGTATTTTGTTTCCCCATTTTTCTGATGGTGGTTAATGTTTTAAGTGCTCTAAATGGACGAAAGCGTCCTTGAACGTTCCATCAGGAGAATGTTGCTGTTTGATCGTAGAGTCTTTTAATAGAAAAAGCAATTACATCAAACAATGGCAGTTCATTCTCTAACTCGGTTATGGAACTTGAAGAAGTTTAACTTTCCTCAAAGAACTTTCTAACAACTCGTTTTCTATTAATCCATCTACTTAACATTTTATGATAGATTTTTATACCTATGTATTCTTTATTTAATTATTATTCTAAATTAAAAAAAAAAATGTAGCAGCAACTAACTTTTATTTCCTTTGAAAAAAGTTCAGGTCACAGGTACTACGTATAATTCCTGCCTAAGAGCCAAGTGAGAGAAGAAAAGTTTCTCAAGAAGATGAGGAGGTAAAGTTACAGTGAAAGGGTGGCTTTTTACCCTCGAACAAATCGAATTCAGTAGTAGTTACGTAGCTACGAGAAGAGCGCCCCTAGGTCTACAAAAACTCCGAAGAGTTTCCTTCCAAAGAAAGCGCCCTGACGAGGAGATAAAATGAACCATTCATCATTATAAATACACGAATACAATCCAAGTAAAATAATAAGCTGTCTTATAAATGACTTGAATCGTTTTTGTTATTAGAAAACTTCTAAAAGGGACTTTTAACTAACTGATTTATTTCTGAATTTTATACAGAGTAGTTAATAATGAATGATTCACATAATAAGGTCAATGATAGTAACTTTCGCTACGAATTAATAATTACAAAATTGTACTTTATATTAAAAAAAAAAGTAGGGGTAGTGCTTGGAACTGAACGGCGCAGCGGCTTAGGTGTCGATCAATCGCTATTCCAAATTAAGCAACGTTCGCCCCGGTTAGTACTTGGATGGGTGATCGGGTCGTCAGCTCCAGGAGTCTCATAAGACATTAGACAGTAGAGGACACGTTAAACACACAGATGCGTTCGTTCTCTCCTGGTTGCCCAACAAACAAACAACTGCCAATAACAATAACACAACACTTATAATTAGGCATAAGAAACAAAAGATGACTGAAATAATAAAGCAATACAAGACAGACAGAGACAGTAAATTGCCAGGGTAACAAGAAACTATAGCAAAAGATGAAGGGTTCAAAAATTCAGTTTGTTATAATAATTGCCAATAACATCTCATATTAAGTAACAAAGGGGTGTGTTAAATTCTAAAAAAATTACCCTACATGTGTAGAATGTGTCGTATACAGGGGTTTTCAAGTTGATGGGCTATTAGAAGTATATGAATTAGTATAAGGAATTCAATTCAGAAACTTGGGCTTATTTGGTTATTATTGTTTATGCCGCTTCTTTTAAAAATATTTTCAAGTTCGATTTACATCCGGTTATACCGGAAGTCGATACCAACTTTGTTATTTTAAATGGAATGGTATATTTTTTACGCTGAATTCGAATAAAACGTGTAATTCTAAGGTAAGTTTGATAACCAACTTGTACACCTCTGTGACGATCGGTTTCTGAGTTAATTTAATTTATAGAAAAAAATATTGTGATCGCAACCCAAATTATAAAAAATCATAACTTCCACAAAATACGACTTAGAGTGTTGAAATTTTTACTAGTAATAGCTGAATATTAGTGCTAACGCCTTGACAAAATTGAATTAAATAATTTATACAGGGCGTTCAAAATAAAATTCTAAAATTGAAAAACTTCAAACACGAATTACCTCGTTTTTTCAAATGGTACCTACTATTTTTTATATTTTTCAATCGATTCCTTTTTTTATTCTCTTTCGATCTATATGGATACTTTCTATTTTATGTAATAATTCAAAATTATTCCAAAATTAAAAAAAAATAAAATAGGAAGTATCCATATAGATCGAAAGAGGATAAAAAAAGGAATCGATTGAAAAAATAAAAAATAGTAGGTGCTATTTGAAAAAACGAGGTAATTCGTGTTTGAAGTTTTTCAATTTTAGAATTTTATTTTGAACGCCCTGTATAAATTATTTAATTCAATTTTGTCAAGGCGTTAGCACTAATATTCAGCTATTACTAGTAAAAATTTCAACACTCTAAGTCGTATTTTGTGGAAGTTATGATTTTTTATAATTTGGGTTGCGATCACAATATTTTTTTCTATAAATTAAATTAACTCAGAAACCGATCGTCACAGAGGTGTACAAGTTGGTTATCAAACTTACCTTAGAATTACACGTTTTATTCGAATTCAGCGTAAAAAATATACCATTCCATTTAAAATAACAAAGTTGGTATCGACTTCCGGTATAACCGGATGTAAATCGAACTTGAAAATATTTTTAAAAGAAGCGACATAAACAATAACCAAATGAGCCCAAGTTTCAGAATTGAATTCCTTCTACTAATTCATATACTTCTAATAGCCCATCAACTTGAAAAACCCTGTATATCATTACTTGAGGTCACCGGTTCCATTCCGGGGCCAACTGCCTTCGTCGCCGTTTTTCTGTGATTTTCTTGAATCATTTAGGAAAATGCTGGAAAACTAATATTCGACAGATAGTCTTTCAATTCTCTTCTGTCTTCATTTCTTTCTTCCCATAACCACTATTCCTGATAAAGGCTTAAGAGGGCCTTCTGCCTCACCCTCCTGATTAGAACTAGAGTGTAGGCTTGAGGGACAATCCGTCCACCAAGATTACTTAGTGGGAATGAATTTTATATGAGTCCATGTCTTATGAGTCGTACTATTTTTGTAATCTAGTTTTTCTTTTGTTCCAGGCCTGAAGATTTACTGAATTTTCAACTCCAAAACGAAACCAAGAAGAAGAAGGAAAAGTTTTGAATATGGAACCAGCAGATTCTTCTTGATTTAAAAAGTATTCAGTATTTTATTACCTCGAGCACAATTTCCCCAAACATTTACCACTAACTAGGTATGCCAGTCAGTAATCTCACAAAGTGTAAAAATAAAACTGATCCAGAAGAGCTCTTTGCTTGAACATCATGAAATAGATAAAATCAGTTTAATATGATAGAGTGGTTAATAGGAAAAGTCGGTTATTACTCCAGATGATGTTATTTATCGAGTTGCCTTCTTCATATTAGCAAGCGATCCAGTCAAATGAAAAATTTACCCTTTGAGTAGGGAGTAGAGAACGTTTTCCGAAAAAGCACTGGTGATTCCGGAGCCGAATTTTTGTATGGCTAAGAAGATATCGATTGGCGGTTTTTCCGCCCCTATTCCCATTCTCGCCCTGCTCCTTATCAATCTTGTCTCAATTACATCTCTCACTTATGCAGGTAAGAAATTTTAATTATGTACGTAGATAATTAGTAATTAGAAACTTTATTGCTACATGAGACTTTGGATTCGACCTGAACCGAAAAAATTAATTATTTTTGCTTTTATTGTAAGGTACAAAATCGTACAAAAGTAAAAACAAAAAAAATTATCTCTTGCGGGAAAAAGGATAAGCTCCTGCTTCAGGTATAACAAAATTGTTTTTTTTTTTCTGTGTTAATTAAGTGTAGGTATTATCCATCATTTTCTCTTTGTTTGTGGAACTTATTAAAGCGTATATAAATAAATAAAATATCTCGTACTTGCCCGAATTACGTAGATATATAAAATATGGAAGTTTAATTCGTTGCCTATATTATACCCATTCTTTAAATCGGCCGGGATGAAGGGAACAACCGGTGATTTACTGCTAAGAGCGTTAATTCCCCAAGAGAACCGTTCACACTGTTCATGTGACAGCTTTTTTATCCCGGTGACTAACTGACGACATTTTTGGGAAGTCATGGCCTCGGGGATAGACACCTGCCTAGGTACACTATACATATACTACATTTTATTAAATAAATAAAAAAAGATACGGTGACATTTCTGGCACAACTCTTATCTTCCACCACAAAAATTGTATTATTGGGGTGGATTTCTTTTTAGGTGTTTAAAGGAGTTGTTTGACCAACTACATTAGATAGAGAAAGTAAATAATAAATGAATAAAACAAAAAAAAGAAAACAAAAACACAACGTTCCATTCGTGTTCTATTGTTTGATTTTTCATTCTGGTGATTTTAAATATCTTTTGTTTATTTGTGACATTCTCGTATCTACATCTACATGTATGTACGTACGTATAACTGTGGCGTGGACTAATGATCACGATCGTTATTTTTTTTCTTTTAATTTTGGTTCATTTTTCGGTTTGCTCTCCAGGTAGGTGGCTAAATGTAAATAGCAGTCGGCCGTGTTTTGGCATTTTACGAGAACGAGGACTCATTTCCATAAAACTATCATCAACGAGAGTGTGTATGTGTGATAAATTAGGTGCCGCTATTTAAAGGATACGTTCGTGTACGACGAAACAAATGACAACGATAAGCGAAATTTTTTGGCATGACAACACCCCCTATATCACTGCGCCATTTCGGGGTTTACGATACGGACCACCGACTGATTTTGTGCAACGTTTCCGAAAAAAGTGCCCAAAAGAACGAAACACACAAAAATAATTAATAATTATATAGTATAATATTGGTTTTATGTTAAGATGACAACCCTCAACCCCCCTACGTCAGCTTTTCTTGACGCGTCTATAAAAATAGCCATCGCCATTAATCGACCAATAATTCTCAAGCGATTTTTCTTACCCCCATTAGGGTTTTTGTTTTGTTTTGTTGTAATCAAGTTATTGGTTTTCTTTTTGTTTCTTCATCGAACGTTTTCGTTTTTTTCAGATGTGTACAGAAACGGGCGGCTGAGACGGAGCTACGGGAGCGGAAAGGGAGGGACGAAATACTTCGAAAATTTGCTCGAAAAGAACTCCGTGTTTGCCACAGAAAATTCCACCGTTGTCTACGCCCAACGCGGCGGCACGGCAACTTTACCCTGTGTCATCAGAAAAAATGGAAATGGAATGGTAAGTCAGTATCTATTTCTCTTTTTCTTTTGTGGTTAAACTGTGTAATAATTTGTGGAGGTCCTTGCCTGTGTTATCCAATTATTTTGACAACATAATTCCACGATAAAATCTTCAATTTAGAAATCAGAAACTATTCTGACCACGTAGAGATTAACTTCCCACCCACCCACTCCGGTTACGTCTCGTCGAAACTAACTTAATATCGAAGTTCGTATAGAGTGGCTTGGTTGCAGCAAAGAGTCGAGGCAAATATTAAACTTTCTAAAACTCTCACGAAATTAGTTGGTCAGAGATGCTTAAGACGCTACTCTTTAGGTTAAGTTGTTTTTAGCCTAACAGCAAGAACTTTTCTTGCAACGAAACGCCCTGCCAACCTCATTACTTTCTACTACCAGTACTCCTCATCTACCAAAGAAATTTTACATGTCTAGTTCACTCTACTGTACTGTCATGTTGATTCTGCTCAAAATATTTCTCCTAAATTATTATTACATTTATTTATGGGGCCTAAAGGTAGATAGGTAGATCCTGAAAGCTCATTGATTATTTCTATTTATTTATGAAGAAAGGAAAATTATTTTAATCTTTGTTATCTTGTACTTTGAGAAACTACGACGCTTTTAAATTTGTTAACAGTACAATACAACAAATTAATGTATCGTACATACATATTCCAATTGGGGGTGGTAGACGTAGAGCCCAGTCATATTTCACCCCTAAACGTCCTACTTGCTTCCCTGTTGTCTCTTCATAGTTTCTTACACAACTTTTACTTATTCATTATACTATGGGATGCCCCAGTTTTTTCTTACGTCACTTTTTATGGGCCCCTATAGGTTGTTTTTCGACGTCCACCCAAGAACACACTCCTGCTGCTGCTTTTCCTTAACGTATCCTTTTTAATCATAGAGATACTATACAAAGAGTAGGCAAGTGAGCCTCCCAATCGCGTTACGTCCATTGAAAGAGAAAGAAGATCGCAGCGGTCTTGCATCTTTCTCGTTCCTCAACACTGATTGGCCGAGCATGCTCTCCCTCCTAACCACCACCGCCGTTACAACCACGCTCGGCTTTCGGCTCGGCCAATCAGCGTTGAAGTACGAGAAAGATGCAAGACAACTGCTGCCTTCTTTCTCTTTCTAAGGGCGTAACGCTGTAACTTACACGAGAGCATATGTGGCTTGCCTACTCTTTGTATAATATCTCTATGTTTAAATGCACTATTGTACTCTTAGAGTTGATCAATCACCCATCCAAGTACCAACGTAACTGTTCGGTTCCACGTACGGTTCTACTTTTTTTTTTCTTAAACATATGGTACAGCTCATAGAAAATTAGCATTAAAATTTTTTAAATAAATAAATGGACAAACAAAATCCGGCCCTGCACATACAAATACCCTTCAAGTACTACTAAAATTTTCTTCAAAACGCTACAAACAGGCTCCAGAAATGTTTTTGTGTTGTTGTCACTTATGTAAGTGGAATTTGCAACATGTAAGAGACGCTGTCTCTATGTATGTAGGTTAAAAGCCTCGAATACTCAACAAAATTGCAACTTAGTCGCTTTTGGTAGGTATCCAAGAAGCTCTACGTAATAATAACAAGCTAAAAGCGAAACTGAAACATATCAAAGTGCTGAAACTGAAAAAAACACCTTGTAAATTGGAGAAAAGAATCTTTTGGAGTTCTTATAATATTTTTAGTAACATCTAATAATAAAAAATTTTGGAAGCTTTTCTTTCTCGTCTGTATTTTAATTAATAATCCTACACACACAAAGTATTTCTATCACTTCTGCAGGATAGAACACTGCAGCCCTTAAGTGCCTCGCTCCTTTATACGACCCTTATAAGCGCTCAACATTTGAATTATGAGAAGAGTGTCAATTAAAGAGGTTTTTTGTCCCACATTTCGCAGTGTCCTAGATACAGGACCTTCGAAAGCGTGTTCATGTTTTCTTTTTTCCTTTTTTTCCCTTTCTTTTCTTTTACTCTTCGACAGCCAAGAGTAGGTAAGTAGTAAGTATGCTGTTCTTTTCGATTCGAATACAGGTCAGCATTTTTGAATAAGTAGCAATTTTTTAAAAAATAAATTTACAAATACTTTTGTCCATAATTAGGTCTTTAGAAACCCTTTTGCTGCGAAAAAATTGTATATTTTTAAAAAAAAAAGTAGAGTCGTACACGGAACTGAACAGCGCAGCGGCTTAGGTCAAAGATCAATCTCTTATTATTATTATCGAACTCCTGGAGTTGCCTTTACACCATTATTATTATTATTTATTTTCTTATGTCACTTTTTATGGGTCCCTATAGGTTGTATTTAGACGTCCACCCAAGAACACACTCCTGCTGCTGCTTACGTGTGCTTTTTAATCATAGAGATAGTATACATAGGGGTAGGCAAGTGAGCCCCAATTTAAAAGGGAGAAAGAAGATCGCAGCGGTCTTGCATCTTTCTCGTTCCTCAACACTGATTGGCCGAGCATGCTCTCCCTCCTAACCACCACCGCCGTTACAACCACGCTCGGCTCTCGGCTCGGCCAATCAGCGTTGAAGTACGAGAAAGATGCAAGACCACTGCGATCTTTTTTTCTCTTTCAAAGGGTGCGTAACGCTGAAACCCTTACACGAAAAGCAAAATGTGGCTTGCCTACTGTTTGTATAATATCTCTATGTTTAAATGCACTATTGAACTTTTAGAGTTGATCGGGGGCACCCATCCAAGTACAATTTAGTAAATTTTTTATTCGCTGTATATAAAAGTCGCTGATAACTTTGTTTTAAGTAATTATCGGCTTATGGAAAATAGCAAACGTTGTTCCCTCAATTGAATTCAGGATTGTAAGATATAGACCAATATAAGCTCGATAGGTAATACATAGGGTAGTTCCTTAAAATTTATTATACCTAAATCGAACGAGAACGATGCGATCGGGAAAACAGAAACCCCGTGGAAAAATATTTTCGTCGGTCGCGTTCAATAAGAAAAATATTATTTTTTCCAAGCCAGTTGGTTTAGTTTGGGATTCCCACCACCAAATACGTAACCAGCCAAACCATAGCAAACCAACTAAACCGTTAAATGTTTGACGGAGATAAGGCAGTCATTCGGCTGTGTACCGCGGTGTGTATAATGCATGAATTAATGACTTGTGCCTGGCGCATTTTACCCCATCGTTTTTCATTCGTATAATCGCTTTTATTGTTGTAATGGAAACCGGAAAATAAGCGCCTTTCGAAACTTTATTTCAAACGGAAATACTTCTATCGATAATAATTTCAATTTAACAGGATGGCACCCTCAAACCGTATACCTGTACATATAATTATTGTATTTTTGTTTTCTGAGAACTTTAGCAGACAAATACAATTTTTTTTGGCGGTGCTTAATAACAACAGGAACACATGTCGAGTAAACGGAAATTAAATTTACAATAAATTATGGCAACCAAATTTTTTTTTGGCATTCAATAAAGTCAGCAAACCGTTATTGCCTTTCATCAATCAAAAACAGGAAGATTGCCAATATTCTGGATTTAATCAATTACCCTCGTTGTTTTTTAGGTTGACGTTGATGGCACAAAATTTTATCCTATAATTTCTATATATGTTTATGCTGGCATCGCAATAATATCTAATCAGAGCTGGGGGAGGTCATAAATCGCACCTGGGACGGGGTAATCAGCGTCAAATTAATAAAAACTTTCACACAATTTTGTTCTTTTTAAATTATGTTACAAAACCTTCATTTAGCTCATAAATGAGACAAATATTAAAGGGTGAATGAAACCCATGGTGGGTAGAGTAATCTGGACAATATTTCAAAGGTTTTAAGGCAATATTTAGATACATTTCGGTTTGCACATAAGTAAAACTCTCTTTGCGAGCTCGTCGAGTTAATAGCACGAGATCGGAATCAAAATTTAACTCAGTTACACGGGGCGAAAATTTTAATTCTCACCCCAACGCAACTTGGCAATCCGATTAAAAGTGTTTTAATATTCAAAACGCAAAATAAAAGCGTGAATACTTTTTTAACAGCTAGCGCTTTGAAACTTTTTCCAATGGCATACGTAATTAACACCGAGGAAAAAAGGGTTGTCGAAATGGAGAAACTTTTTCATAAACGACAGGAATTTTAATAATCGACCTTTTAATTACGTACCTATGTATAATATGTACTCGTGGCATTAAAAGAATTTCAAAACAAAGTCAGTGTTCTTAATTAATGTTAAGATGTTTTGAGGTCCTTTTTACTTTTTTTTTTTTTTTCATTAATTTCGACAAGATAGATTTTGAATAAAGAATTGAGAATGAAGTGCTCTCTCCTGAAATGACCCTTAATTAAATCATAATGCTGGTGAAAGAATTTTTTTGATATCTCCAACGGTTCGCCAGATATCCTCTCCTATACAGTTTCGAAACATGTCTCCATCATAAAACCCTGCAAAAACTGTCGGCAGTGATTGTTCCTCAACAATAAGCGGTAGGGGGATGAATCTGGGCTTATTTCAACCATGGGTATCTCTAGAAAATTTAAGTTTCAGTCCCATGCGAATCCGACTATCCGTTCCGTTGTAATCCGGTATTTTCTGAAGTTCTAAAAACGCTTTTTTGAAAGATTGGGTAAATGCCGCGAACGGGGAGGTCTGTAGTTCGGGCCGGGACTGTCCGATTTGAGTGCGGCTGGCACCAAAAACTTGCCGCGTCCTTCTAGTTTCGATTGAGCCCAAGTTTGTTCCTGTAGGACTTACCGTTTCCGAGATATGATTTTTTAAACGCCACCCTGCTACTGAAGTTCAATCTCCTGAAATGGTCTTTAATTAAATCATAACTCGAAAACGGTAAGTCCGATCGAAAAAAACTTTGCACCATCGGAAAGCTCGTCACTTTACACATCTCATGGAGTATTTCTTGTTGAATTTGGCAATTTTAGAAAATTACAATTTTTTGACATATTGTGTCATCTTCACACAAGGATTAAGTTATGGTTAGTTATGTTTACTCTGTGATAATGTAATTGTTGTTTCCTGTTGCGCCTTCACACCTACCACCATAGTTTTCTTAAACTATTTTTTATGGGGGGGGTGCCTCCTCCTCCTGAGTTGTTGCTGTTAAGCATCTAAGAGAGAGAACAGAACACAACCTCTTCTGGGCTTAACGTGTTCTCTCTAAGCATCATCGTACTGTACTCTTGAAGTCGACCGACCGGTCACCCATCCAAATACTAACCAGAAAGAACGTTGCTTAACTTCGGAAACCGATTGATCGACACCTAAGCCGCTGCACTATTCAGTTCCGTGTACGACTCTACTTTTTTTTTTAAACATATACATAGTACAATTTTTTCGCAGCAAAAGTTGCTTATGACCTAATGATGAACAAAAGTATTTGTAAATTTATTTTTTTTAAAATTGCTGCTTATTCAAAAATGCTGACCTGTATTCGAATCGAAAAGAACACCATACTTACTACTTACCTACTCTTGGCTGTCGAAGAGCAAAAGAAAAGAAAGAAAAAGAGGAAAAAAGAAAACATGAACACGCTTTCGAAGGTCCTGTATCTAGGACACTGCGAAATGTGGGACAAAAACCTCTTTAATTGACACTCTCCTTATAATTCAAATGTTGAGCCCTTATAATGGTAGTATAAAGGAGCGAGGCACTTAAGGGCTTTCAGTGTTCTTTCCCTGCAGAAGTAATAGAAATACTTTTGTGTGTAGGATTACTAATTAAAATACAGACGAGAACGAAAAGCTTCCAAAATTTTTTATTATTAGATGTTACTAAAAATATTATAAGAACTCCAAAAGATTTTTTTTCTCCAATTTACAAGGTGTTTTTTTTAGTTTCAGCACTTTGATATGTTTCAGTTTCGCTTTTAGCTTGTTATTATTACGTAGAGCTTCTTGGATACCTACCAAAAGCGACTAAGTTGCAATTTTGTTGAGTATTCGAGGCTTTTAACCTACATACATAGAGACAGCGTCTCTTACATGTTGCAAATTCCACTTACATAAGTGACAACAACACAAAAACATTTCTGGAGCCTGTTTGTAGCATTTTGAAGAAAATTTTTTTACTACTTGAAAGGTATTTGTATGTGCAGGGCCGGATTTTGTTTGTCTATTTATTTATTTAAAAAAATTAATGCTA
This sequence comes from Agrilus mali, assembly GCA_029378335.1. Lineage (NCBI taxonomy): Eukaryota > Metazoa > Arthropoda > Insecta > Coleoptera > Buprestidae > Agrilus > Agrilus mali. Next base: position 904,109 of record CM055655.1, on the reverse strand, counting down.
ATTTTCTATGAGCTGTACCATATGTTTAAAAAAAAAAGTAGAACCGTACGTGGAACTGAACACTTACGTTGGTACTTGGATGGGTGATTGATCAACTCTAAGAGTTCAATAGTGCATTTAAACATAGAGATATTACACAAAGAGAAGGCAAGCCACATATGCTCTCGTGTAAGTTACAGCGTTACGCCCATAGAAAAAGAAAGAAAACCGCAGTGGTCTTGAATCTTTCTCGTACTTCAACGCTGATTGGGCGAGCCGACAGCCGAGCGTGGTTCTAGCGGCGGTGGTGGTTAGGAGGGAGAGAATGCTCGGCCAATCAGTGTTGACGAACGAGAAAGATGCAAGACCGCTGCGATCTTCTTTCTCTTTCAATGGACGTAACGCGATTGGGAGGCTCACTTGCCTACTCTTTGTATAGTATCTCTATGATTAAAAAGGATACGTTAAGCAATAGCAGAAGCAAGAGTGTGTTCTTGGGTGGACGTCTAAAAACAACTTAGGGGCCCATAAAAAGTGACGTAAGAAAAGAAATATTATCTTATCCTCAGTATTACTACTTTGTAAGCACATAAATCAAATATAATTGCTATTTTATGAAAATAAATTATGTTCGTTCTGAATTTTTTGTTGGCGTCTTAAAAAAAGATCCACACAGGCTATTGTCCCGTCCGTAACGATGAATTGTATCCAATTAAAAGGGTGCTACTAAGGGAGCTTCTTATCCTTTTTGTCTGTTTCTAAACTATCTTCTTTTGTTTGCAGGTTTCGTGGGTGAGAAAAGGTGAAAATCCCGCCCTCCTCACTTACGGCCTGGCCACCTACAGTGCTGACGAACGTTTCATGGTCGAACATGTACGACACCTTCAGAACTGGGGTCTACTAATTAAGAAAGTTCAACAGTCTGACGCCGGAGTCTACGAATGCCAAGTTTCGACCCACCCCCCCGTTAGCATATTCATTAAATTGAAAGTTACAGGTTCGTTCATGCTTTCATAGAATATTCAACTGCGATTTTCAACTAATTATTTAAGTAGACAGTTCCAAATTATCTCATTATCGAAGGGCCTGGGGTACATTCGACCCTCAAGCTAAAGCTAATAATCAATTCAGTACTAAATGGAAGTCCTATTTCCATTTCTAAGTAACGATAATTAATTAGTAACTATTAAACTGATAGGTATCAAATAAATAAAAATGCAGTTTCAATTCATCTATTGAAAAAATAGGCGGCCATTATTTTTCCCATTGTTGCCGCTGTCAGCTATTGGTTTTTTCAGTTGTTGCCGTTGTAGGCGATTGTTTTTTCAATTGTTGTCGTTGTCGGCCATTGTTTTTTCAATTGTTACCGTTGCCGGCCATTGTTTTTTCAATTGTTGCTGCAGCCAATCACGATAGATTTTCAATAATCGATGTATTGTTGTTTCCGAACGGCGCGTAACTTCGAATTTTGGTAAATATGAGAAACGTTTTGTGAATAAAAAAGTCAATTAATTACGTCTTCCAAAAAGTATTTCATCATTTACGTGAGAAACTAACAATATAAAACTTTTCCCTTTGCTTTTCTAAAGAAAGTTTCATGCTGAACGAAGTCTACTGTTACATTTACGTAGGTATATATATTTATCCTTACAATGTAAGCATTCTCGTCTAAAATTTCGCTGTAATTGTGAAGGATTTTAGGATACGTTCTTGGCTGAACATTGCAAACGGCTCTTTTGCCTGTTTCAGAACTTCAGAAGTCCTTACTTTCTTCCTTTTAATATTTTCTTGAATGTAAATTTTAATTTAGATGACACGTTTCTCACTACTCTTCCCTCTAAAGCATCTTTCGAGTTTTACTCCTCGAAACTTTTCCTTAAATGAAGAATTATGGTCGCAAGTAGATATTGTCATACAGCCAGGGAGGCCGTGCTACCCAGACGTTAAATAATAATGGCTGTTTCAGAATTAAATTCGCAATTTTTATATTCCAAGTTTCACTTATTACAAACTTTATTAAATAAAGCCCCACCAAACACAACAAAGTAACAAAGCTAAAAGTTTAGTTATTTCAAAAATAAAAATACACTGGAAAAAAAAGTTTCATTAAGTAACACACGTTTGTAAGTCATCGAAGGATCTTAGAAAAAATCAATCATTTTCTAGAACTGCCAATAGATTATCGATCTGGCCTTATCTTGTCTTAAAAGCCAAGACCACATCAAAAACTAGATATTTGTATGAAATTTTATTGCATTGTCACGATAAATAAGTCGATAAACTTGTCTTGTCGAAACCACTTGCTAAAGATCTTGAGTATTTCTCGAAAATAAGACAAGATTCAAAGTTTCATTAAGTAACACACTTTTGTAAGTCATCGTAGGATCTTAGAAAAAATCAATCTTTTTTTAAATTGCAAATAGATTATCGATCTGGCCTTATCTTGTCTTAAAAGCCAAGACAAGATCAAAAACTAAATATTTGTATGAAATTTGATTGCATTGTCACGATAAATGAGTCGATAACTTGTCTTGTCGAAACCACTTGCTAAAGATATTGAGTATTTCTCGAAAATAAGACAAGATTCAAAGTTTCATTAAGTAACACACTTTTGTAAGTCATCGTAGGATCTTAGAAAAAATCAATTTTTTAAACTGCCAATAGATTATCGATCTGGCCTTATCTTGTCTTAAAAGCCAAGACAAGATCAAGAGCTAAATATTTGTATGAAATTTGATTGCATTGTCACGATAAATAAGTCGATAAACTTGTCTTTTCAATACCATTTACTGAAGATCTTGAGTATTTCTCGACAATAAGACAAGATTCAAAGTTTCATTATACAACAAATGTTTGTAAGTCATCGTGGGATCTTAGAATTAATCAACCAATTTCTAAAACTGCCAATAGATTCTAATTCTGGCCTTATCTTGTCTTAAAAGCCAAGACAAGATCAAGAGCTAAATATTTGTATGAAATTTGATTGCATTGTCACGATAAATAAGTCGATAACTTGTCTTGTCGAAACCACTTGCTAAAGATATTGAGTATTTCTCGACAATAAGACAAGATTCAAAGTTTCATTATACAACAAATGTTTGTAAGTCATCGTGGGATCTTAGAATTAATCAACCAATTTCTAAAACTGCCAATAGATTCTAATTCTGGCCTTATCTTGTCTTAAAAGCCAAGACAAGATCAAGAGCTAAATATTTGTATGAAATTTTATTGCATTGTCACGATAAATAAGTCGATAAACTTGTCTTTTCAATACCATTTACTGAAGATCTTGAGTATTTCTCGACAATAAGACAAGATTCAAAGTTTCATTATACAACAAATGTTTGTAAGTCATCGTGGGATCTTAGAATTAATCAACCAATTTCTAAAACTGCCAATAGATTCTAATTCTGGCCTTATCTTGTCTTAAAAGCCAAGACAAGATCAAGAGCTAAATATTTGTATGAAATTTGATTGCATTGTCACGATAAATAAGTCGATAAACTTGTCTTTTCAATACCATTTACTGAAGATCTTGAGTATTTCTCGACAATAAGACAAGATTCAAAGTTTCATTATACAACAAATGTTTGTAAGTCATCGTGGGATCTTAGAATTAATCAACCAATTTCTAAAACTGCCAATAGATTCTAATTCTGGCCTTATCTTGTCTTAAAAGCCAAGACAAGATCAAGAGCTAAATATTTGTATGAAATTTGATTGCATTGTCACGATAAATAAGTCGATAAACTTGTCTTTTCAATACCATTTACTGAAGATCTTGAGTATTTCTCGACAATAAGACAAGATTCAAAGTTTCATTAAGTAACAATGTTTGTAAGTCATCGTGGGATCTTAGAATTAAAATCAACCATTTTCTAAACTGCCAATAGATTATCGATTCTGGCCTTATCTTGTCTTAAAAGCCAAGACAAGATCAAGAGCTAAATATTTGTATGAAATTTGATTGCATTGTCACGATAAATAAGTCGATAACTTGTCTTGTCGAAACCACTTGCTAAAGATATTGAGTATTTCTCGAAAATAAGACAAGATTCAAAGTTTCATTATACAACAAATGTTTGTAAGTCATCGTGGGATCTTAGAATTAATCGACCAATTTCTAAAACTGCCAATAGATTCTAATTCTGGCCTTATCTTGTCTTAAAAGCCAAGACAAGATCAAGAGCTAAATATTTGTATGAAATTTGATTGCATTGTCACGATAAATAAGTCGATAAACTTGTCTTTTCAATACCATTTACTGAAGATCTTGAGTATTTCTCGACAATAAGACAAGATTCAAAGTTTCATTATACAACAAATGTTTGTAAGTCATCGTGGGATCTTAGAATTAATCAACCAATTTCTAAAACTGCCAATAGATTCTAATTCTGGCCTTATCTTGTCTTAAAAGCCAAGACAAGATCAAGAGCTAAATATTTGTATGAAATTTGATTGCATTGTCACGATAAATAAGTCGATAAACTTGTCTTTTCAATACCATTTACTGAAGATCTTGAGTATTTCTCGACAATAAGACAAGATTCAAAGTTTCATTATACAACAAATGTTTGTAAGTCATCGTGGGATCTTAGAATTAATCAACCAATTTCTAAAACTGCCAATAGATTCTAATTCTGGCCTTATCTTGTCTTAAAAGCCAAGACAAGATCAAGAGCTAAATATTTGTATGAAATTTGATTGCATTGTCACGATAAATAAGTCGATAAACTTGTCTTTTCAATACCATTTACTGAAGATCTTGAGTATTTCTCGACAATAAGACAAGATTCAAAGTTTCATTATACAACAAATGTTTGTAAGTCATCGTGGGATCTTAGAATTAATCAACCAATTTCTAAAACTGCCAATAGATTCTAATTCTGGCCTTATCTTGTCTTAAAAGCCAAGACAAGATCAAGAGCTAAATATTTGTATGAAATTTGATTGCATTGTCACGATAAATAAGTCGATAAACTTGTCTTTTCAATACCATTTACTGAAGATCTTGAGTATTTCTCGACAATAAGACAAGATTCAAAGTTTCATTAAGTAACAGATGTTTGTAAGTCGTCGTGGGATCTTAGAATTAATTAATCAACCATTTTCTAGAACTGCCAATAGATTATCGATTTGGCCTTATCTTGTCTTAAAAGCCAAGACAAGATCAAGAGCTAAATATTTGTATGAAATTTGATTGCATTGTCACGATAAATAAGTCGATAACTTGTCTTGTCGAAACCACTTGCTAAAGATATTGAGTATTTCTCGAAAATAAGACAAGATTCAAAGTTTCATTATACAACAAATGTTTGTAAGTCATCGTGGGATCTTAGAATTAATCAACCAATTTTCTAAAACTGCCAATAGATTCTAATTCTGGCCTTATCTTGTCTTAAAAGCCAAGACAAGATCAAGAGCTAAATATTTGTATGAAATTTGATTGCATTGTCACGATAAATAAGTCGATAAACTTGTCTTTTCAATACCATTTACTGAAGATCTTGAGTATTTCTCGACAATAAGACAAGATTCAAAGTTTCATTATACAACAAATGTTTGTAAGTCATCGTGGGATCTTAGAATTAATCAACCAATTTCTAAAACTGCCAATAGATTCTAATTCTGGCCTTATCTTGTCTTAAAAGCCAAGACAAGATCAAGAGCTAAATATTTGTATGAAATTTGATTGCATTGTCACGATAAATAAGTCGATAAACTTGTCTTGTCGATACCACTTGCTCAAGATCTTGAGTATTTCTCGAAAATAAGACAAGATTCAAAGTTTCATTAAGTAACAGATGTTTGTAAGTCGTCGTGGGATCTTAGAATTAATCAACCATTTTCTAGAACTGCCAATAGATTATCGATTTGGCCTTATCTTGTCTTAAAAGCCAAGACAAGATCAAGAGCTAAATATTTGTATGAAATTTGATTGCATTGTCACGATAAATAAGTCGATAACTTGTCTTGTCGAAACCACTTGCTAAAGATATTGAGTATTTCTCGAAAATAAGACAAGATTCAAAGTTTCATTATACAACAAATGTTTGTAAGTCATCGTGGGATCTTAGAATTAATCAACCAATTTTCTAAAACTGCCAATAGATTCTAATTCTGGCCTTATCTTGTCTTAAAAGCCAAGACAAGATCAAGAGCTAAATATTTGTATGAAATTTGATTGCATTGTCACGATAAATAAGTCGATAAACTTGTCTTGTTTAATACCATTTACTAAGATCTTGAGTATTTCTCGAAAATAAGACAAGATTCAAAGTTTCATTATACAACAAATGTTTGTAAGTCATCGTGGGATCTTAGAAAAATTTAAACAACCAATTTCTAAAACTGCCAATAGATTATCGATTTGGCCTTATTTTGTCTTAAAAGCCAAGACAAGATCAAGAGCTAAATATTTGTATGAAATTTGATTGCATTGTCACGATAAATAAGTCGATAAACTTGTCTTGTCGATACCACTTGCTCAAGATCTTGAGTATGTCTCGAAAATAAGACAAGATTCAAAGTTTCATTAAGTAACAGATGTTTGTAAGTCGTCGTGGGATCTTAGAATTAATCAACCATTTTCTAGAACTGCCAATAGATTATCGATTTGGCCCTATCTTGTCTTAAAAGCCAAGACAAGATTAATAACTAGATATTTGTATGAAATTTTATTCCATTGTCACGATAAATAAGTCGATAAACTTGTCTTGTCGATACCACTTGCTCAAGATCTTGAGTATGTCTCGAAAATAAGACAAGATTCAAAGTTTCATTAAGTAACAGATGTTTGTAAGTCGTCGTGGGATCTTAGAATTAATTAATCAACCATTTTCTAGAACTGCCAATAGATTATCGATTTGGCCCTATCTTGTCTTAAAAGCCAAGACAAGATTAATAACTAGATATTTGTATGAAATTTTATTTCATTGTCACGATAAATAAGTCGCTAAACTTGTCTTGTCGATACCACTTGCTCAAGATCTTGAGTATTTCTCGAAAATAAGACAAGATTCAAAGTTTCATTAAGTAACAGATGTTTGTAAGTCGTCGTGGGATCTTAGAATTAATCAACCATTTTCTAGAACTGCCAATAGATTATCGATTTGGCCTTATCTTGTCTTAAAAGCCAAAAGACAAGATTAATAACTAGATATTTGTATGAAATTTTATTGCTTTGTCACGATAAATAAGTCGCTAAACTCGTCTTGTCGATACCACTTGCTCAAGATCTTGAGTATTTCTCGAAAATAAGACAAGATTCAAAGTTTCTTTAAACGTAACAGATGTTTGTAAGTTGTCGTGGGATCTTAAAACTTAATTAATCAACCTTTTCTAGAACTGCCAATATATTTTCGATTTAGCCTTATCTTGTCTTGAAAACGAAGGCAAGAACAAGACAAGATTTTCATTTAAGATTTTAGTGCAATTTGATGATAAACCAGCCAAAATGTTTGGGTTATTAGGACTAACTGCTCAGAATCTTGAGTATATCTCGAAAATAAACAAGATTAAAAATTTTTATTAATTTTTGTAGCTTAATTGCTTCTGTATATTATGTATAAAGGCACGTAAAAAGTTCACCAAAGAGTGAAATTCGTTGTGAACTTCGGGAGGTCATTGTTTTGGGTCAACTGGTGGTAAATATGTAGGTCATCTTGGAAATAAAATTCCTAAAACTAAAAGCTTTACCAAATAGAAGCCTCTGCTTAACAGTTAAGCGTCTTAAAGCCCACGAAAGGCAGTAAGTTCCTGACGAAAAAGTTCCTTGTGATAAATCGGTTAGGTAGTTTTTCTTCTCCCACTGATTCCACTGGTTAGAAACAAGCGATTTTCTTATCTATCGTGGAGTTATGTCCCGGATAATGTTTAGATTTATTTCAAGTTAAGTTTACTTCTTTTAGCTTGGCTCATTTCGAGACCGAGATTTGTTGCTGTTTTCTCAACCAAAAGGACAAAAAAGTCACTTTGTTTCTTTCTTCACTTATACATCTAGCTGACACTTGACAGAAAGACAAGAACATGGATAAATTGAGTTAAAGATTCGCTTTCCCTTAGGACGTCTGATGGGAATACCGCAAAACCTACGCAAAATAAAAATAGACTATTCAAGGAAATCTAGGTACCTATTGTACCTACTGCCCAATAAATTCACAAAAGTTAACAGACTGATTCTTCAAACAACTTTATCTTTATAAAATTGGTTTTATTAATATTATAGAGGCGACTGCAAGCATTTTAGGGACCCGAGACGTGTTTTTGAACGCAGGATCGGCTTTGCGGTTGATTTGCACCCTGAAGCACTCGATCGAACCGCCGGAGTACGTTTTTTGGTATCAGAACAACCACATGATCAACTACAACCCCGGGGTGGAGGTGAAAGAGACCAAAACGTCGAGCGTTTTGCTGGTGAAAGACACAGACACGACACACAGTGGAAATTACACTTGCAGCCCCTCGAATGCTGTCCCTGCTTCTGTCAATGTGCATGTCTTGAATGCCACTGAAGGTAAACTTTTATTTATTTATTGTTTGCTACGAATAAAAATTTTTTATAACCCTGGTTGACTTGCAAAAGGGTTAGAAAGGGGGACGGTATTTTAGCGCTTATTAGGGCCTTTGTGGTGGTGGTTTTTAAAATTAACAAACACGAAGACAAATACAGGGTGTCTCAAATTACATTTATTGGGGGTAGTTTTTGCCACAGTCGTATCATGCCAGAACTAAGGACCCTCTCAGGAGTGTCTTCATATCAAATTTTATTTAATGCATTTCAAATGTATCTAAATCATCGATGCAAAAAATATTTTTTTTCTCCGAAACTGTTGCAGTTATCGATTTGTAATAAGAGACACAAAATGAAGCTAAGGCATGTAACTTTCTTAAAAAAAATTGTTACAGTTATTATTCAACCCTCTAAGAAAGTTTAGAGCATTTATATCTAAGGGTAGGTGCTATTTACACCTTTATCGTATTTAAAAAAATATATAAGTATGTGGACACCCTGTATATTGCCTCAGCTTTCCAGTTTATCGAATCTTTTCCCAACTTGGCTTTACATAAAATATTCAGCCCCGTTCCTGTATTTATGTAAAAGCCAGGCCTTTATACCGGAAATAACATTGTCGAATATTTTTTTATATTCCTTTGGTCAGTTCCTGTGCAAAATGGCGTTTCGCAAAGGCAACATTTTTGCCAATTTACAGTGTTGGATGGCATTTCAGCTGTGAAATTTTAATTTCAGAGGAAAATCCGGCAGCTATGCTACACGCAGGCTCAACTCCCATTTGGATTCGTCTCTCGCTTGCGCCTCCTCTCTGTTTGATTTTAATTACTGAAGCTCTACGGAGATGAAGGTTTTAAAGTTTAAACTTATGTTGTTCATGTAAATAAACGCGTGTACATATTACCACCACTTTAACTTTTGAAATAGTATTAATGAGAATTCTCATCAAATAAATGTAACAAAAACAAATTAACATACATATACGTACTTATATGCAATGGATGTCTAACCAAACAGTAAAGTAACTGAAATATTTACTATTCTTTTTTTATCCTGACACTCAGTTTTCGTTTCAGTTCTTTTTTAATCTGCCTACGAGTTAATTTATTATAAAACAAGTCAGCCATTCGCATTAAAACTTTATACATATTTTGTTAAATAATTTCAAGAATCCAAGAATTATTGATGGCCTTTTTATATTAAATACAAATGAAACTTGACGAATGCCAAAATAAAACAAAATAATTTTCATTGAAATAATTACAAAATTTAGTAGGATTGTTTACATCAACAAAAAATTCAATATGATATCGTAAAAAAGTCGAGAGTCTTCCAGGGCTACAGCAATAATCAAGAGTTTGTGGATCTTGTCTTGTTTTGCTTTGATAATCAAAACAATGTCACAAATAGTTATATCATTAAGAATTTAAAGCATTTTAAAGATGAAAAAGTTGGTGGACCTATTTTGTCAAGATTCTCTATTCAATATCTTCAGTATTTCTCAAGAGTAAGACAAGATTAAAACTTCCACTAAATAACACATGGTTATAGATCATTATGATATTTAGGTATTAGCTAAAAATCTTGTAATATATCAGATCTTGATTATCTTGTCTTAAAAGCCAAGACAAGATCAGAAATTAATTAGTCATATAAACTTTTAGCACAAGATCTTGAGTATTTCTCAAAAATAAGACAAGATTCAAAGTTTCATTAAGTAACAGACGTTTGTAAGTCGTCGTGGGATCTTAGAATTAATCGACCATTTTCTAGAACTGCCAATAGATTATCGATTTGGCCTTATTTTGTCTTAAAAGCCAAGACAAGATTAATAACTAGATATTTGTATGAAATTTTATTCCATTGTCACGATAAATAAGTCGCTAAACTTGTCTTGTCGATACCACTTGCTCAAGATCTTGAGTATTTCTCGAAAATAAGACACGATTCAAAGTTTCATTAAGTAACAGATGTTTGTAAGTCGTCGTGGGATCTTAGAATTAATTAATCAACCATTTTCTAGAACTGCCAATAGATTATCGATTTGGCCTTATTTTGTCTTAAAAGCCAAGACAAGATTAATAACTAGATATTTGTATGAAATTTTATTCCATTGTCACGATAAATAAGTCGCTAAACTTGTCTTGTCGATACCACTTGCTCAAGATCTTGAGTATTTCTCGAAAATAAGACACGATTCAAAGTTTCATTAAGTAACAGATGTTTGTAAGTCGTCGTGGGATCTTAGAATTAATTAATCAACCATTTTCTAGAACTGCCAATAGATTATCGATTTGGCCTTATTTTGGGGCTTAAAATCCCAAAAAACAAGATTAAAAACTTTTGATATTTGGGATTGAAAAATTTTTATTCAGATTTTTTACGCTTAAAACCAAGACGATCAAAATTAATTAGTCATATAAACTTTTTCACAAGATCTTGAGTATTTCTCGAAAATAAGACAAGATTCAAAGTTTCATTAAGTAACAGACGTTTGTAAGTCGTCGTGGGATCTTAGAAAAATTTAAACAACCATTTTCTAGAACTGCCAATAGATTATCGATTTGGCCTTATTTTGTCTTAAAAGCCAAGACAAGATTAATAACTAGATATTTGTATGAAATTTTATTCCATTGTCACGATAAATAAGTCGATAAACTTGTCTTGTCGATACCACTTGCTCAAGATCTTGAGTATTTCTCAAAAATAAGACAAGATTCAAAGTTTCATTAGTAACAGACGTTTGTAAGTCATCGTGGGATTTTTAGAATTAATCAACCAATTTTTTAGAACTGCAAATAGATTTTTCGATTTGGCCTTATCTTTTTCTTAAAAGCCAAGACAAGATTAATAACTAGATATTTGTATGAAATTTTATTCCATTGTCACGATAAATAAGTCGATAAACTTGTCTTGTCGATACCACTTGCTCAAGATCTTGAGTATTTCTCGAAAATAAGACACGATTCAAAGTTTCATTCAGTAACAGATGTTTGTAAGTCGTCGTGGGTTCTTAGAATTAATCAACCATTTTCTAGAACTGCCAATAGATTATCGATTTGGCCTTATCTTGTCTTAAAAGCCAAGACAAGATTAATAACTAGATATTTGTATGAAATTTTATTCCATTGTCACGATAAATAAGTCGATAAACTCGTCTTGTCGATACAACTTGCTCAAGATCTTGAGTATTTCTCGAAAATAAGACAAGATTCAAAGTTTTTATTACGTAACACATGTTTGTAAGTTGTCGTGGAATCTTAGACTTAATCAACCAACTTCTAGAACTGCCAATAGATTTTCGATTTAGCCTTATCTTGTCTTGAAAACGAAGGCAAGAACAAGACAAGATTTTCATTTAAGATTTTAGTGCATTTTGATGATAAACAAGCCAAAATGTTTGTGTTATTAGGGAAATAACTGCTCAGAATCTTGAGTATATCTCGAAAATAAGACTAGATTCAAAGCTTCATTATGTAACAGATGTTTGTAAGTCATCGTGGGATCTTAGAATTAATCAACCAACTTCTAGATGTGCCAGTAGATTGTCAATTGGCCTTATCTTGTCTTAAAATCCAAGACAAGATCAAAAACTATATATTTGTATAAAATTTCAGTGCATTGTGATGATAAACGTGTCGATACATTTTTTTGGCAAAACGACTTGCTCAGTATCTTGAACTTTTTTCGAAAGTAAGACAAGATTCGATTCTTCATTATTCGTCGTCGTATAATCTTGTCTTGCAACAACACCCAAACCCCCCTACTATCACATATTTTTTTACGTGTTTATATAGTATATTTTTAAAGAAATTAAAACTTTGCGGAACAAATTAATCAGACCTTTTTTGGGTTTAAAAAAAAAATATTTTTACTGAATTTTTAACACGTAATATGTTCACTAATTAACGAACAGATACATCCACATATGTACCTACATAGTTATAAAACATGGATGAATTTATAATTTCGATTTGTTCCCCCTTCACGAAGTGCATTACGTTACGAATTTTAATCAACCCAAAATAACAAATATCCAATCAATCTTTAAAAATGTTTCCTGTTCATTTTATTTGATTACAACAGTCTATCTAACTGTTCGTGTGTAAACTACCCTTTCAGCTGAACAATTAACAGGTTGTTAATGTACTTCGTATTAAATATTCGTACAATTTTATTTGTTAGGGGTCGTAGTTAACGAAACCAAATTGGGAAATATATTTTTGAATATCATCTTTTATTAATTAAAGGCACTAAGTATTTATGTTATATTTTTAATTTATTATTTTAAGAGTCCTTCAACTGTCCTTCAGAAATATTTGAAACATCCTTTCTCTTTTTTAACACAGAAGCAATCGTAAATAATCCGGACATGGTCAGAGGTCAAACGAAGGTACCCGATCTATTACATCGTACATGTGTGTGTTCGTCCAGTTAATACGAGCGGATCAGTCGTATCGATCCAACGTAACCGATAGGAATGTTAATTTATTTTGGCGTCAGGATTTTTCTTTAATTATAAATCGTGCGGGGGAAAGTGATAACTGAAACTGATAATTGAATTGTGGTGTAGAGTACAACAACCCGGATAATCTGATTGGCGGATAAAAATAAAGGTAAGTGAAATACTGTTCACTCTTTTAATTAAGACACGAAGGTCAGATACCTACAGGGTATTTTCATAAAATTATTATTTATCAGAATACTGAATTAAAGGTACGATAAAAGAAACAAATAATAATTAATAAGAGTGTATCTATCAGTTGCATTCATCCACATCTACAAACTTTTTATTTTTTGTTGAAGTGTTGCACTTCGTTTGCGTCAACCCCTTAAGTGTTTACCCTAATACCCTTCACCTAAGCCATGACTTGTGGCGGCTCCTTAGAAAGCTTTTCAAGTTGGGGTCTCCTGCTTTTTTTTTTGTTAGGCGTTCTTTCAATCAAAGGACTTCCCTTTACACTCTTTCCGGAAAACTGCTGAAATAATTTTCCAGGGAGGAAATTTCTTTTCATCCTCACAATTTCCCGTAATAGTAGATAGGTAGCTTAAAAAAAAGTAAGTAAATACGATTCCTTTTCCAAATAAGGATTATTTTTAATGTAAAGTATACAAATAGTCAGGATTATGATACTGGGATGAATAAATAAATAAAACGTGAATGGATATTTAGGAGGAGATTTATACGAAACATATTCAATCACTTATTGAGCCCTAGACGTAAGGATATTTTGGAATACAGTCAAAATCAATACGTTCCTTTGAAAGGCTAATCCTATTGCAGTGGGTACTCAGGACTAACACTGGAAGTGGTTTTTGCGAAGAAGCTGATTTATCTCGAACAGAAAATAAATTGTTTCTTTCCAAAACCCTTTTTCAACTCAGACAGACCGGCACATTCTAGTCTTTTTTGCAACTTCTTTTAATAATTAGTTTATTTGAGCAAGCAAGAAAATATATTTTGTGTTCTTTAATTTAGACGTTTTTTAAGGTTTCTACTTGTTTGGCCTACGTAAACTTAATGTAATTATTTATTTATTTTAACGTTACAGTTTTCAATAGATACTTATTAAGTTCGTCAGGGTTGTTTTTAGTTTAAGCCTTTCTTTATTACACTTAAATGATGTTCTTTAATTCTAGTCGTGAACAGTCCACCAATCTGGCCAACATATACTTTTATTAAAATTGCTAATTGTTTAATGATATTTATTTATTTAATTATCGTTGAATTGGTGGGTGAAATTTTGAGGTTACTATTTCTGTGCTCTTTTAGACGTATTTTGAAGTTCATGCTTGTTTGGCCTACATAAACTTTTTTGCAAAATTCACAAGGAAGTTTATAAACCCCTGAACATAATAATTAGTTTTATTTATTTTATGATTACAGTTTTCAATACTTATTAAGTTGGTCAGGGTTGTTTTTAGTTTAAGCCTTTCTTTATTACATTTAGGTGATGTTCTTTAATTCTAGTCGTTTAACAGTCCACCAATCTGGCTAACATATACTCTATTAAAATTGCTAATTGTTTAATGATATTTATTTGATTTAATTATCGTTGAATTGGTGGGTGAAATTTTGAGGTTACTATTTCTGTGCTCTTTTAGACGTATTTTAAAGTTTTATGCTTGTTTGGCCTACATAAACTTTTTTGCAAAATTCACAAGGAAGTTTATAAACCCCTGAACATAATAATTAGTTTTATTTATTTTATGATTACAGTTTTCAATACTTATTAAGTTGGTCAGGGTTGTTTTTAGTTTAAGCCTTTCTTTATTACATTTAGGTGATGTTCTTTAATTCTAGTCCTGAACAGTCCACCAATCTGGCCAACATATACTCTATTAAAATTTCTATTAGTTTAATGATATTAATTTGATTTAATTATCGTTGAATTGATGGGTGAAATTTTGAAGTTACTATTTCTATGCTCTTTTAGACGTATTTTGAAGTTAATGCATTTTTTGGCCTACATAAACTTTTTTGCAAAATAACACAAAAAATTTATAAACCCCTGAAAATAATAATTAATTTATTTATTTTAAAATTACAGTTTTCAAAAAACTTATTAAGTTGGTCAGGGTTGTTTTTAGTTTAAGCCTTTCTTTATTACACTTTTAATGATGTTCTTTAATTCTAGTCGTGAACAGTCCACCAATCTGGCCAACATATACTCTATTAAAATTGCTAATTGTTTAATGATATTTATTTGAATTAATTATCGTTGAATTGGTGGGTGAAATTTTGAGGTTACTATTTCTGTGCTCTTTTAGACGTATTTTGAAGTTAATGCATTTTTTGGCCTACATAAACTTTTTTGCAAAATAACACAAAAAATTTATAAACCCCTGAAAATAATAATTAGTTTTATTTATTTTATGATTACAGTTTTCAATACTTATTAAGTTGGTCAGGGTTGTTTTTAGTTTAAGCCTTTCTTTATTACATTTAGGTGATGTTCTTTAATTCTAGTCCTGAACAGTCCACCAATCTGGCCAACATATACTCTATTAAAATTGCTAAATTGTTTAATGATATTAATTTGATTTAATTATCGTTGAATTGATGGGTGAAATTTTGAAGTTACTATTTCTATGCTCTTTTAGACGTATTTTGAAGTTCATGCTTGTTTGGCCTACATAAACTTTTTTGCAAAATTCGCAAAGTTTATAAACCCCTGAACATAATAATTAGATTTATTTATTTTAATATTACAGTTTTCAATACTTATTAAGTTGGTCAGGGTTGTTTTTAGTTTAAGCCTTTCTTTATTACATTTAGGTGATGTTCTTTAATTCTAGTCGTGAACAGTCCACCAATCTGGCCAACATATACTCTATTAAAATTGCTAATTGTTTAATGATATTTATTTAATTTAATTATCGTTGAATTGATGGGTGAAATTTTGAAGTTACTATTTCTATGCTCTTTTAGACGTATTTTGAAGTTAATGCATGTTTGGCCTACATAAACTTTTATTGCAAAATCAACACAAAAAGTTTATAAACCCCTGAAAATAATAATTAATTTATTTATTTTATGATTACAGTTTTCAATAGATACTTATTCAATTGGTCAGGGTTGTTTTTAGTTTAAGCCTTTCTTTATTACATTTAGGTGATATTCTTTAATTCTAGTCGTGAACAGTCCACCAATCTGGCCAACATATACTCTATTAAAATAGCTAATTGTTTAATGATCTTTATTTGATTTAATAATCGTTGAATTGGTGGGTGAAATTTTGAGGTTACTGTTTTTGTGCACTTTTAGACGTATTTTGAAGTTCATGCTTGTTTGGCCTACATAAACTTTTATTGCAAAATCAACACAAAAAGTTTATAAACCCCTGAAAATAATAATTTATTTATTTATTTTATGATTACAGTTTTCAATAGATACTTATTCAATTGGTCAGGGTTGTTTTTAGTTTAAGCCTTTCTTTATTACATTTAGGTGATGTTCTTTAATTCTAGTCGTGAACAGTCCACCAATCTGGCCAACATATACTCTATTAAAATTTCTAAATTTGTTTAATGATATTAATTTGATTTAATTATCGTTGAATTGGATGGGTGAAATTTTGAGGTTACTATTTCTATGCTCTTTTAGACGTATTTTGAAGTTAATGCATGTTTGGCCTACATAAACTTTTTTGCAAAATTCACAAAAAGTTTATAAACCCCTGAAAATAATAATTAATTTATTTATTTTATGATTACAGTTTTCAATGGATACTTATTAAGTTGGTCAGGGTTGTTTTTAGTTTAAGCCTTTCTTTATTACATTTAGGTGATGTTCTTTAATTCTAGTCGTGAACAGTCCACCAATCTGGCCAACATATACTCTATTAAAATTTCTATTAGTCTAATGATATTTATTTGATTTAATTATTGTTGAATTGATGGGTGAAATTTTGAGATTACTATTTCTGTGCTCTCTTAGACGTATTTTGAAGTTAATGCATGTTTGGCCTACATAAACTTTTATTGCAAAATCAACACAAAAAGTTTATAAACCCCTGAAAATAATAATTTATTTATTTATTTTATGATTACAGTTTTCAATAGATACTTATTCAATTGGTCAGGGTTGTTTTTAGTTTAAGCCTTTCTTTATTACATTTAGGTGATGTTCTTTAATTCTAGTCGTGAACAGTCCACCAATCTGGCCAACATATACTCTATTAAAATTTATATTAGTCTAATGATATTTATTTGATTTAATTATCGTTGAATTGGTAGGTGAAATTTAGAGGTTACTATTTCTATGCTCTTTTAGACGTATTTTGAAGTTAATGCATGTTTGACCTACATAAACTTTTATTGCAAAATCAACACAAAAAATTTATAAACCCCTGAAAATAATAATTAATTTATTTATTTTATGATTACAGTTTTCAATAGATACTTATTCAATTGGTCAGGGTTGTTTTTAGTTTAAGCCTTTCTTTATTACATTTAGGTGATATTCTTTAATTCTAGTCGTGAACAGTCCACCAATCTGGCCAACATATACTCTATTAAAATTGCTAATTGTTTAATGATATTTATTTAATTTAATTATCGTTGAATTGATGGTGAAATTTTGAAGTTACTATTTCTATGCTCTTTTAGACGTATTTTGAAGTTAATGCATGTTTGGCCTACATAAACTTTTTTGCAAAATTCACAAAGAAGTTTATAAACCCCTGAAAATAATAATTAATTTATTTATTTTATGATTACAGTTTTCAATAGATACTTATTCAATTGGTCAGGGTTGTTTTTAGTTTAAGCCTTTCTTTATTACATTTAGGTGATGTTCTTTAATTCTAGTCGTGAACAGTCCACCAATCTGGCCAACATATACTCTATTAAAATTTCTATTAGTTTAATGATATTAATTTGATTTAATTATTGTTGAATTGATGGGTGAAATTTTGAGATTACTATTTCTGTGCTCTCTTAGACGTATTTTGAAGTTAATGCATGTTTGGCCTACATAAACTTTTATTGCAAAATCAACACAAAAAGTTTATAAACCCCTGAAAATAATAATTAATTTATTTATTTTATGATTACAGTTTTCAATAGATACTTATTCAATTGGTCAGGGTTGTTTTTAGTTTAAGCCTTTCTTTATTACATTTAGGTGATGTTCTTTAATTCTAGTCGTGAACAGTCCACCAATCTGGCCAACATATACTCTATTAAAATTTCTATTAGTTTAATGATATTAATTTGATTTAATTATCGTTGAATTGATGGGTGAAATTTTGAGGTTACTATTTCTATGCTCTTTTAGACGTATTTTGAAGTTCATGCTTGTTTGGCCTACATAAACTTTTATTGCAAAATCAACACAAAAAGTTTATAAACCCCTGAAAATAATAATTAATTTATTTATTTTATGATTACAGTTTTCAATAGATACTTATTCAATTGGTCAGGGTTGTTTTTAGTTTAAGCCTTTCTTTATTACATTTAGGTGATGTTCTTTAATTCTAGTCGTGAACAGTCCACCAATCTGGCCAACATATACTCTATTAAAATTTCTATTAGTTTAATGATATTAATTTGATTTAATTATCGTTGAATTGATGGGTGAAATTTTGAGGTTACTATTTCTATGCTCTTTTAGACGTATTTTGAAGTTAATGCATGTTTGGCCTACATAAACTTTTTTGCAAAATTCACAAAGAAGTTTATAAACCCCTGAAAATAATAATTAATTTATTTATTTTATGATTACAGTTTTCAATGGATACTTATTAAGTTGGTCAGGGTTGTTTTTAGTTTAAGCCTTTCTTTATTACATTTAGGTGATGTTCTTTAATTCTAGTCGTGAACAGTCCACCAATCTGGCCAACATATACTCTATTAAAATTGCTAATTGTTTAATGATATTTATTTAATTTAATTATCGTTGAATTGATGGTGAAATTTTGAAGTTACTATTTCTATGCTCTTTTAGACGTATTTTGAAGTTAATGCATGTTTGACCTACATAAACTTTTATTGCAAAATCAACACAAAAAGTTTATAAACCCCTGAAAATAATAATTAATTTATTTATTTTATGATTACAGTTTTCAATAGATACTTATTCAATTGGTCAGGGTTGTTTTTAGTTTAAGCCTTTCTTTATTACATTTAGGTGATGTTCTTTAATTCTAGTCGTGAACAGTCCACCAATCTGGCCAACATATACTCTATTAAAATTTCTATTAGTTTAATGATATTAATTTGATTTAATTATCGTTGAATTGATGGGTGAAATTTTGAGGTTACTATTTCTATGCTCTTTTAGACGTATTTTGAAGTTCATGCTTGTTTGGCCTACATAAACTTTTATTGCAAAATCAACACAAAAAGTTTATAAACCCCTGAAAATAATAATTAATTTATTTATTTTATGATTACAGTTTTCAATAGATACTTATTCAATTGGTCAGGGTTGTTTTTAGTTTAAGCCTTTCTTTATTACATTTAGGTGATGTTCTTTAATTCTAGTCGTGAACAGTCCACCAATCTGGCCAACATATACTCTATTAAAATTTCTATTAGTTTAATGATATTAATTTGATTTAATTATCGTTGAATTGATGGGTGAAATTTTGAGGTTACTATTTCTATGCTCTTTTAGACGTATTTTGAAGTTCATGCTTGTTTGGCCTACATAAACTTTTATTGCAAAATCAACACAAAAAGTTTATAAACCCCTGAAAATAATAATTAATTTATTTATTTTATGATTACAGTTTTCAATAGATACTTATTCAATTGGTCAGGGTTGTTTTTAGTTTAAGCCTTTCTTTATTACATTTAGGTGATGTTCTTTAATTCTAGTCGTGAACAGTCCACCAATCTGGCCAACATATACTCTATTAAAATTTCTATTAGTTTAATGATATTAATTTGATTTAATTATCGTTGAATTGATGGGTGAAATTTTGAGGTTACTATTTCTATGCTCTTTTAGACGTATTTTGAAGTTAATGCATGTTTGGCCTACATAAACTTTTTTGCAAAATTCACAAAGAAGTTTATAAACCCCTGAAAATAATAATTAATTTATTTATTTTATGATTACAGTTTTCAATGGATACTTATTAAGTTGGTCAGGGTTGTTTTTAGTTTAAGCCTTTCTTTATTACATTTAGGTGATGTTCTTTAATTCTAGTCGTGAACAGTCCACCAATCTGGCCAACATATACTCTATTAAAATTTATATTAGTCTAATGATATTTATTTGATTTAATTATCGTTGAATTGGTAGGTGAAATTTTGAGGTTACTATTTCTATGCTCTTTTAGACGTATTTTGAAGTTAATGCATGTTTGACCTACATAAACTTTTATTGCAAAATCAACACAAAAAATTTATAAACCCCTGAAAATAATAATTAATTTATTTATTTTATGATTACAGTTTTCAATAGATACTTATTCAATTGGTCAGGGTTGTTTTTAGTTTAAGCCTTTCTTTATTACATTTAGGTGATATTCTTTAATTCTAGTCGTGAACAGTCCACCAATCTGGCCAACATATACTCTATTAAAATTGCTAATTGTTTAATGATATTTATTTAATTTAATTATCGTTGAATTGATGGTGAAATTTTGAAGTTACTATTTCTATGCTCTTTTAGACGTATTTTGAAGTTAATGCATGTTTGGCCTACATAAACTTTTATTGCAAAATCAACACAAAAAGTTTATAAACCCCTGAATATAATAATTAATTAAAAACAGTTTTCAATACTTATTAAGTTGTTCTTAATTTAAAATTTATTTGACTATAAGTAGATGATGTTCGTTAATTCTAGTTTTGAAATGTCCACCAGTCTGGACCACATACACCTTACTGTCTTTAATTGTATCAAAATTAATGAACGAATGTAGAGCCCATGAAGGGTGAATTGACACACAAAAGTGAATGTTGAATACTGACACACTTCTGTGTAAGTTCAGTAGTAAATTTCTCGCCTGAAATGGACTCTGGAATCAGTAAAATCGTTTGTTACCTTTTATGCCATGTTCTTCGTTATAATTTGACGTTGATAAGCCTCATAATCTCGTCTCTTGCCTACTTCTGTCATTAATAATACAAAAGCTTTTCGTACTAATGTCAGTTGTCATGGTCAATTTGCAAAAATCCCCTCGTGCATTAGGGTGGATGGCAGTCAGGAATGTGGGGAGACAAAATATGACATGTATTAAAGCAGGGGTGCCGAAATGTGTTTAGGGAAGGAACAGATTATAATGCAATAAATATTACTCTCTCCACACCACCAAATAAAAAAGAAAATTTGCCTTAATTGCAATTTTTAAAAGGTAAAATATTTAATTGGAGGAGAGAATAAAAAAAAACATACCTTCATAAAGAAATAAAAAACGACTAAAGTCATTTGCATATTTCTCTTGGAAGTCGTGAATATAAACGAACTTTCAACTTTTAACAGGAAATGAGGCCTTTGTAAAACTAACGAACATTATAACTTTAAAAGAAACAAATGAAATAACAATTTACATTTATTTCACCCCTTTTGAATTCTCCCTTTCTTTGTCTTTACAAACTAACGTGAACTTCAAAGTTTCTTTAATCGCCCATAAACCCTTTCAATGTCTTTTATTTATTTCTAAAAAATTACCTGCCACTTAAATTTTCAAAGAAACCATATACGTTATATAAATTTATTCTTTTACCAACAATATTCCTTTTTGTTGATATTTTCTGTTCATTTACATTCTAAAAGCATCGCTTAGGTAATAATGTAAGGTCACCCCATCCAAATTGGTTCACGTTGTTGTAGGGACTTAGGGGAGTATAATGGTCAGTTGTTTGTTGTTTGTAACAGTGTGCACACACTCACAATTTGTACCCACGCACACACCTTTTTCTTTATCAAAGGAAACAAGGAACGTAACGTCTGAATAACAAAACAGAACAAATTGTCCGCTTAAAATTCACGCCGGAAGGTACTTCTACTTCTCCGACTGCCCTAATATACCTACATAAATAAATCATCCTGCGTACCCTGCTGCTACCCTTCCACGACTCAAATTTCACTCACCAATATAATATTCAACACCTTTTTTAGCTTTTATGTAACCCAATATTAGCCAAAAAACACTTTACGTTCTGACATATAGAAAGTTTAAGTCACACACTCTTTAAAAAGAAAGTTTTGTATTGTGATTATATAGATACGTATTCTGTATTGATTAAACTATTATTTTCAAAACCTCTAGAAAAGTGTGTAGAATTCGTGGTATTAGCAGTTTTTGGGTTCAGGGTTTTTAAATAGAGAAGATAACTTAGTATTTCTCAACAATACCTTAAAAGTCTTAACAGAAAAAAGCGCTCGTAAAATTTAGAAGATTAAAAAGATTATTTTTGAATGTCTGGGAGGGTGAAAAATATGTGGAAAAGTGTGTAGAATTTCGTGGTGCTAACAGTTCTTTAAGGGTTTGGTTTGAAATAAAAAAGAAAACTTAATATTTCTCAATTATACTTTAAAAGTTTTAACAGAAAAAAGCGCTCGTAAAATTTAGAATATTTAAAACATTATTTGTTAAATGTCTAGGGGATTTAAATATATGTAAAAAAGTGTGTAGAATTTCGTGGCGCCAACAGTTTTTGAATTCGGTTTGAAATAGAGAAGATAACTTTTAAAAATTATCAACAATTCTTTGAAAATCTTAACAGAAAAAAGCGCTCGTAAAATTCAAAAAATTTAAAACATTATTTTTGAATGTCTAGGGATGAAATATATGTAAAAAGTGTGTAGAATTTCGTGATGCTAACAGTTTTTGAATTCGGTTTGAAATAGAGAAGATAACTTAATATTTCTCAACAATACCTTAAAAGTATTAACAGAAAAAAGCGCTCGTAAAATTTAGAAGATTTAAAACATTATTTTTAATGTCTGGGATGAAATATATGTAAAAAAGTGTGTAGAATTTCGTGGTGCTACAGTTTTTGAATTCGGTTTGAAATAGAGAAGATAACTTAATATTCTCAACAATACCTTAAAAGTCTTAACAGAAAAAAGCGCTCGTAAAATTTAGAAGAATTAAAACATTATTTTTGAATGTCTAGGGGATGAAATATATGTAAAAAGTGTGTAGAATTTCGTGGTGCTAACAGTTTTTGAATTCGGTTTGAAATAGAGAAGATAACTTAATATTTCTCAACAATACTTTAAAAGTTTAACAGAAAAAAGCGCTCGTAAAATTTAGAAGATTTAAAACATTATTTTTGAATGTCTAGGGGATGAAATATATGTAAAAAAGTGTGTAGAATTTCGTGGTGCTAACAGTTTTTGAATTCGGTTTGAAATAGAGAAGATAACTTAATAATTATCAACAATTCTTTAAAATCTTAACAGAAAAAAGCGCTCGTAAAATTCAAAAAATTTAAAACATTATTTTTGAATGTCTAGGGGATGAAATATATGTAAAAAAGTGTGTAGAATTTCGTGATGCTAACAGTTTTTGAATTCGGTTTGAAATAGAGAAGATAACTTAATATTTCTCAACAATACCTTAAAAGTATTAACAGAAAAAAGCGCTCGTAAAATTTAGAAGATTTAAAACATTATTTTTGAATGTCTAGGGGATGAAATATATGTAAAAAAGTGTGTAGAATTTCGTGGTGCTAACAGTTTTTGAATTCGGTTTGAAATAGAGAAGATAACTTAATAATTATCAACAATTCTTTAAAATCTTAACAGAAAAAAGCGCTCGTAAAATTCAAAAAATTTAAAACATTATTTTTGAATGTCTAGGGGATGAAATATATGTAAAAAAGTGTGTAGAATTTCGTGATGCTAACAGTTTTTGAATTCGGTTTGAAATAGAGAAGATAACTTAATATTTCTCAACAATACCTTAAAAGTATTAACAGAAAAAAGCGCTCGTAAAATTTAAAAGATTTAAAACATTATTTTTAATGTCTAGGGGATGAAATATATGTAAAAAAGTGTGTAGAATTTGTGGTGCTACAGTTTTTAAATTCGGTTTGAAATAAAGAAGATAACTTAATATTTCTCAACAATACCTTAAAAGTATTAACAGAAAAAGCGCTCGTAATTGAAAAGACAACAATATTTTTCATATGTAATAATTCAAAACTAAAAGTAGTTATTAAAATTTAAAATATAATTTACAGTATTTGTTTGTGACCATTCTGGTCCTAGTTCTTGCATCAATCCAGACTTTAGACTACTTTTAGTTTTCTGAAAAGCTTCAATAGTTAAGTAGGTATGATGTATCTACTACATCCATAAATTTGTGTATATCACGTGTATGTTACATAAGTCTAAGTGCTAACTGGTAGCTGTTCTAATTCTTCATTCGTAGACAAACGAACGAGCTGCTTTGCATTCGTGCTAACGCATGCAGAGATGCACGGCAAATTTTACATAATGAGTCCCCTTTGTTTACACAAAACCAACCTTTCTACCATCCCTTAAATGTCTGCCGAGTAGAATAGAGAACAAGATTCGCATCAGAAGCACGTTTTTGAAACAACCCTCTTTTCACTTGGATTTTCCTTACCCAAATACTTTTCAAAATCAAATATATATCTACAAGTCTCATTAAGATTCTGTATAGAATTATAATTTTTTTAAATGTGTATATACAGCTGTATTTGTTTTTTTAATTCGGGTCACCCTCTACCAAAGGAAATTTCATTTCAATAAATCGTAGTGTGGACTGTTTTCCTTTCTTCGCCCAGTTGCCCTTTAAAAGGCTGATCGGGTTCATTATAAAGTACAAACAGTGAGTCCAGAGGAACGTAAATATTTCGGAAGTTTGTAGAGAAAGCTTTCAAATAAATAGTTTGTGAAACAAGCACCAAAGAACAGTTTAAAATATAAGCTTACTAAGCTTACTTAAGTTTCTTTCTATTTATTTATTTAAAAGCAGTTTATTAAACAACTTTACAAAGAGTAAATAACTTTTACTACGTAGGTACTCTGTCTATTATTTATTATATTATCATTGTTGTTGTGAAATTAACAATAAGAAATATAATAAGTTAAAACAATTTAAAACATAATTTTTTCAAGTGCAGCACTAAATTTATCAATAATTTTAGAATTAATAAAATTATTCCTTTAATGAAATTGTGTTGCTTGATCCTTCCAAGGACAATAAAACTACCCCCCAAATAAATGCGTGCTCTGGTGTGACATCAGCATTTAATTTGTGTCCGAAACGATCTAATTTTTAATTAAAAATCGTGCACTGCAGCCCTAATAACGTGTTAAAATCAACCCCTAACGCCCTTTTTTACCAGCTGCTCATCGCCGTGACTCACATTCACATATATCGTACTTTGATTTTCCCCAAGTCGTAATAATTCTAGACATCTGTGTCCACCCCTCCGCGAAACCGCACATATTAAACGTGGCGTCCCGTCCTATCCCGCAGGATCCTCGTTGCAATTCAAATGAAATCCGAACCAGGGATCTTATCTGCCAGTTTGCTTCAACTGGGGACGTGCGAGACACTTATTTGGGAAAGTATAGGATTGATGTGGTTAATGGGAAACCCTCCAGGGGTTTACTGAAATGTACAATTAGCTACGTGTCATCCCCAAGGCATTGATTGGAAAAGGGGCAACCCCTAATTTATTGACGTTCTGATTTTTTTTATTTTAACATGTTTTATAATTTCAATATTTTACGTGTTTACTTGTGAACTACGATTTAAAAAGAAAAACAATAACAATATGAAAATGACAGATTCCATCTTCTCCCGTCGCGTTCGTATTCGACTTTAAAATCTCATTTTTCTCCGAGCAAGTTAGAACGAAAATTCTTATCACTTTAGAATACAATACCAAAACAATTTAGAGCGCAATTTCCCCCAAAAAACGTTTTGCATAAATGACAATGTCGAAAGTTCGAAACAAAAACTGATAAAGAATGAAGGGGAGCGTAAAAGATTTATAGAAAAGTTTATTGGGCTAAATTAAACCAACTTCAAGCAACAGTCGCTAAGTAGGTACATCTTCTGTATATTGTTCTAAAAAGGCACAGTTTAAAAAACATTTTAAACGTCTAAGGGATTAACTATTTGTAAAAATGTGTGTAGAATTTTGGTGCTTACAGTTTGTAAGTTCGATCTGCAATAAGAAGATAACTTAAAAATCTTAACAGAAAAAAGCGCTCGTAAAATTAGAAGATTTAAAACATTATTTTTAAACGTCTAGGGGATGAAATATATGTAAAAAAGTGTGTAGAATCTCGTGGTGCTAAAAGTTTTTTTAATTCGGTTTGAAATAAAGAAGATAACTTAATATTTCTCAACAAAACCTTAAAAGTTTAACAGAAAAAAGCGCTCGTAAAATTTAGAAGAATTAAAACATTATTTTTAAAGTCTAAGGGGGTGAAAAATATGTAAAAAGTTGTTTAAAACTCGTGTTGAACAGTTTTGATTGTTTAAATAGAGAAGATAACTTAATATTTTCAACAATACCCTTAAAAGTCTTAACAGAAAAAAACCTCGTAAAATTTAGAAGATTTAAAAATTATTTTTAAAGTCTAGGGGGTGAAAAATATGTAAAAAAAGTGTAAATCTCGTGGTTTCAAAAGTTTTTTAATTGGTTTAAATAAAGAAGATAACTTAATATTTCTCAACAATACCTTAAAAGTTTAACAGAAAAAAGCGCTCGTAAAATTTAGAAGAATTAAAACTTATTTTTTAAAATCTAGGGGTGAAATATATGTAAAAAGTGTGTAAATTCGTGGGCCAACAGTTTTTATTGGTTTAAAAAGAGAAGATAATTAATAATTTCAACAATCTTTTAAAATCTTAACAGAAAAAAGCCTCGTAAAATTTAAAATTTAAAACATTATTTTTAAAGTCTAGGGGGTGAAATATATGTAAAAAAAGGGGTAAATTCGTGTGCAAAGTTTTTTTAATTGGTTTAAATAAGAAGATAACTTAATATTTTCAACAATCTTAAAAAAATTTTAAAAGAAAAAAGCGCTCGTAAAATTTAGAAGATTTTAAAAAATTATTTTTAAAGTCTAGGGGTGAAATATATGTAAAAAGTTGTAAATTCGTGGGCAACAGTTTTTATTGGTTTAAATAGAGAAGATAATTAATAATTTCAACAATCTTTTAAAATCTTAACAGAAAAAAGCCTCGTAAAAATTTTTAAAATTTAAAACATTATTTTTAAAGTCTAGGGGATGAAATATATGTAAAAAAAGTTTTAGAATTCGTGGTGCTAAAGTTTTTAATTCGGTTTTAAATAAGAAGATAACTTAATAATTTCAACAATCTTTTAAAATTTAACAGAAAAAAGCGCTCGTAAAATTTAGAAGATTTTAAAAAATTATTTTTAAAGTCTAGGGGGTGAAATATATGTAAAAAAGTTGTAAATCTCGTGGGAAAGTTTTTTAATTGGTTTAAATAAGAAGATAACTTAATATTTTCAACAATACCCTTAAAAGTCTTAACAGAAAAAAACCTCGTAAAATTTTGAAGATTTAAAACATTATTTTTAAAGTCTAGGGGGTGAAATATATGTAAAAAGTTGTAAATCTCGTGGGGAACAGTTTTTTAATTGGTTTAAATAGAGAAGATAACTTAATAATTTCAACAATACTTAAAAAATCTTAACAGAAAAAAGCGCTCGTAAAATTTAGAAGATTTAAAACTTATTTTTTAAAATCTAAGGGATGAAATATATGTAAAAAAGTGGTTTAAAACTCGTGTTTCCAACAGTTTTAGTTGTTTAAATAGAGAAGATAACTTAATATTTTCAACAATACCCTTAAAAGTCTTAACAGAAAAAAGCGCTCGTAAAATTTAGAAGATTTAAAACATTATTTTTAAACGTCTAGGGGATGAAATATATGTAAAAGAGTATGTAGAATCTCGTGGTAGTAACAGTTTTTGAATTCGGTTTGAAATAGAGAAGATAACTTAATAATTATCAACAATACTTCAAAAAGTCTTAACAGAAAAAGCGCTCGTAAAATTTAGAAGATTTAAAACATTATTTTTAAATGTCTAAGGGATGAAATATATGTAAAAAAGTGTGTTAAATCTCGTGTTGCCAACAGATTTTGAGTTAGATTTCAAATAGAGAAGATAACTTAATATTTCCAACAATACCTTAAAAGTCTTAACAGAAAAAAGCCTCGTAAAATTTAGAAGATTTAAAACATTATTTTTAAACGTCTAGGGGATGAAATAATGTAAAAAGTTTTAGAATCTCGTGGTGTAAAGTTTTTGAATTCGGTTTGAAATAAGAAGATAACTTAATATTTTCAACAATACCCTTAAAAGTTTAACAGAAAAAAGCCTCGTAAAATTTAGAAGATTTTAAAAAATTATTTTTAAAGTCTAGGGGATGAAATATATGTAAAAAAAGTTGTAGAATCTCGTGGTGTAAAAGTTTTTGAATTCGGTTTGAAATAAAGAAGATAACTTAATATTTCTCAACAATACCTTAAAAGTTTAACAGAAAAAAGCGCTCGTAAAATTTAGAAGATTTTAAAAAATTATTTTTAAAGTCTAGGGGGTGAAATATATGTAAAAAAAGTTTTAAATCTCGTGGTGAAAGTTTTTTAATTGGTTTAAATAAGAAGATAACTTAATATTTTCAACAATACCCTTAAAAGTCTTAACAGAAAAAAGCGCTCGTAAAATTTTGAAGATTTAAAACATTATTTTTAAAGTCTAGGGGGTGAAATAATGTAAAAAGTTGTAAATCTCGTGGTGAACAGTTTTTTAATTGGTTTAAATAGAGAAGATAACTTAATATTTTCAACAATACCCTTAAAAGTCTTAACAGAAAAAAGCGCTCGTAAAATTTAGAAGATTTAAAACATTATTTTTAAAGTCTAAGGGATGAAATATATGTAAAAAAGTTGTTTAAAACTCGTGTTGAACAGTTTTGATTGTTTAAATAGAGAAGATAACTTAATATTTTCAACAATACCCTTAAAAGTCTTAACAGAAAAAGCGCTCGTAAAATTTAGAAGATTTAAAAAATTATTTTTTAAAATCTAGGGATGAAATATATGTAAAAAGTTGTAAATCTCGTGGTGAACAGTTTTTATTGGTTTAAATAGAGAAGATAACTTAATAATTTCAACAATACCCTTAAAAGTCTTAACAGAAAAAAACCTCGTAAAATTTAGAAGATTTAAAACATTATTTTTAAAGTCTAAGGGATGAAATATATGTAAAAAAGGGGTTTAAAACTCGTGTTTCCAAAGTTTTGATTGTTTAAATAAGAAGATAACTTAATATTTCTCAACAATACCTTAAAAGTCTTAACAGAAAAAAGCCTCGTAAAATTTAGAAGATTTTAAAAAATTATTTTTAAAGTCTAGGGGATGAAATATATGTAAAAAATTTTAGAATCTCGTGGTGTAAAAGTTTTTGAATTCGGTTTGAAATAAAGAAGTAACTTAATATTTTCAACAATACCCTTAAAAGTTTAACAGAAAAAAGCGCTCGTAAAATTTAGAAGATTTTAAAAAATTATTTTTAAGTCTAGGGGATGAAATATATGTAAAAAGTTGTAGAATCTCGTGGTGTAAAGTTTTTGAATTCGGTTTGAAATAAGAAGATAACTTAATATTTTCAACAATACCCTTAAAAGTCTTAACAGAAAAAAGCGCTCGTAAAATTTAGAAGATTTAAAACATTATTTTTAAAGTCTAAGGGATGAAATATATGTAAAAAAGTTGTTTAAAACTCGTGTTTCCAACAGTTTTAGTTAGTTTAAATAGAGAAGATAACTTTAAAATTTCAACAATACCCTTAAAAGTCTTAACAGAAAAAAGCGCTCGTAAAATTTAGAAGATTTTAAAAAATTATTTTTAAATGTCTAAGGGATGAAATATATGTAAAAAAGTGTGTTTAAAACTCGTGTTTCCAAAGTTTTGATTGTTTAAATAAGAAGATAACTTAATATTTCTCAACAATACCTTAAAAGTTTAACAGAAAAAAGCGCTCGTAAAATTTAGAAGATTTTAAAAAATTATTTTTAAAGTCTAGGGGATGAAATATATGTAAAAAAGTTGTAGAATCTCGTGGTGTAAAAGTTTTTGAATTCGGTTTGAAATAAAGAAGATAACTTAATATTTTCAACAATACCCTTAAAAGTTTAACAGAAAAAAAACGCTCGTAAAATTTAGAAGATTTTAAAAAATTATTTTTTAAAATCTAGGGGGTGAAATATATGTAAAAAAGTTGTAAATCTCGTGGTGAAAGTTTTTTAATTGGTTTAAATAAGAAATTTTAAATTAATATTTTCAACAATACTTAAAAAATTTAACAGAAAAAAGCCTCGTAAAATTTAGAAGATTTTAAAAAATTATTTTTAAATGTCTAAGGATGAAATATATGTAAAAAAGTGTGTTTAAAACTCGTGTTTCCAAAGTTTTGATTGTTTAAATAAGAAATAAATTAATATTTCTCAACAATACCTTAAAAGTTTAACAGAAAAAAGCCTCGTAAAATTTAGAAGATTTTAAAAAATTATTTTTAAAGTCTAGGGGGTGAAATATATGTAAAAAAGTGTGTAAATCTCGTGTGCAAAAGTTTTTTAATTGGTTTAAATAAAGAAATAACTTAATATTTCTCAACAATACCTTAAAAGTTTAACAGAAAAAAGCCTCGTAAAATTTAGAAGATTTTAAAAAATTATTTTTAAAAATGTTTTAAAAAGGGTTTTAAATTTTAAATTTTTTTGGTTTTAAAAAAGTTTTTTTCAAAATCCTTTTCCCCTGTTTTGGCAAAACAGGGGGGGGTTTTGAAAAAATTTAAAGGGGAAATTTTTTCAAATAAGAAATAACTTAATATTTCTCAACAATACCTTAAAAGTTTAACAGAAAAAAGCCTCGTAAAATTTAGAAGATTTTAAAAAATTATTTTTTAAAAGTCTAAGGGATAAATATTGTAAAAAAGTGTGTTTAAAACTCGTGTTTCCAAAGTTTTGATTGTTTAAATAAGAAATAACTTAATATTTCTCAACAATACCTTAAAAGTTTAACAGAAAAAAGCCTCGTAAAATTTAGAAGATTTAAAACATTATTTTTAAAGTCTAGGGGATGAAATATATGTAAAAAGTTGTAGAATCTCGTGGTGTAAAGTTTTTAATTGGTTTGAAATAAGAAGATAACTTAATATTTTCAACAATACCCTTAAAAGTTTAAAAGAAAAAAGCGCTCGTAAAATTTAGAAAATTTTAAAAAATTATTTTTAAATGTCTAAGGGATGAAATATATGTAAAAAAGTGTGTTTAAAACTCGTGTTTCCAAAGTTTTGATTGTTTAAATAAGAAGATAACTTAATATTTCTCAACAATACCTTAAAAGTCTTAACAGAAAAAAGCGCTCGTAAAATTTAGAAGATTTAAAACATTATTTTTAAACGTCTAGGGGGTGAAATTATGTAAAAGAGTATGTAGAATCTCGTGGTGTAACAGTTTTTGAATTCGGTTTGAAATAGAAGTAACTTAATAATTATCAACAATACTTCAAAAAGTCTTAACAGAAAAAGCGCTCGTAAAATTTAGAAGATTTAAAACATTATTTTTAAGTCTAAGGGGGTGAAATATATGTAAAAAAGTTGTAAATCTCGTGTTTAACAGTTTTGATTGTTTAAATAGAGAAATAACTTAATATTTCTCAACAATACCTTAAAAGTCTTAACAGAAAAAAGCCTCGTAAAATTTAGAAGATTTAAAACATTATTTTTAAAGTCTAAGGGATGAAATATATGTAAAAAAGTTGTTTAAAACTCGTGTTGAACAGTTTTGATTGTTTAAATAGAGAAATAACTTAATATTTTCAACAATACCCTTAAAAGTCTTAACAGAAAAAAAACCTCGTAAAATTTAGAAGATTTAAAACATTATTTTTAAATGTCTAAGGGATGAAATATATGTAAAAAAGTGTGTTAAATCTCGTGTTGCCAACAGATTTTGAGTTAGATTTCAAATAGAGAAATAACTTAATATTTCTCAACAATACCTTAAAAGTCTTAAAAAAAAAAGCGCTCGTAAAATTTAGAAGATTTAAAACATTATTTTTAAAGTCTAGGGGGGTGAAATATATGTAAAAAGTTGTAAATCTCGTGTGAAAGTTTTTTAATTGGTTTAAATAAGAAATAACTTAATATTTTCAACAATACCCTTAAAAGTCTTAACAGAAAAAAGCGCTCGTAAAATTTAGAAGATTTAAAAAATTATTTTTAAAGTCTAAGGGGGTGAAATATATGTAAAAAAGTTGTTTAAAACTCGTGTTTAACAGTTTTGAATTGTTTAAATAGAGAAATTTTAAATTAATATTTTCAACAATACCCTTAAAAGTCTTAACAGAAAAAAGCGCTCGTAAAATTTAGAAGATTTAAAACATTATTTTTAAAGTCTAAGGGGGTGAAATATATGTAAAAAAAGTTGTTTAAAACTCGTGTTGAACAGTTTTGATTGTTTAAATAGAGAAATAACTTAATATTTTCAACAATACCCTTAAAAGTCTTAACAGAAAAAAAACGCTCGTAAAATTTAGAAGATTTAAAACATTATTTTTAAATGTCTAAGGGGTGAAATATATGTAAAAAAGTGTGTTAAATCTCGTGTTGCCAACAGATTTTGAGTTAGATTTCAAATAGAGAAATAACTTAATATTTCTCAACAATACCTTAAAAGTCTTAACAAAAAAAGCGCTCGTAAAATTTAGAAGATTTAAAACATTATTTTTAAAGTCTAGGGGGGTGAAATATATGTAAAAAGTTGTAAATCTCGTGGGGAACAGTTTTTTAATTGTTTAAATAGAGAAATAACTTAATATTTTCAACAATACCCTTAAAAGTCTTAACAGAAAAAAACCTCGTAAAATTTAGAAGATTTAAAACATTATTTTTAAAGTCTAGGGGGTGAAATATATGTAAAAAATTTTAAATCTCGTGGTGAAAGTTTTTTTAATTGGTTTAAATAAGAAGATAACTTAATATTTCTCAACAATACCTTAAAAGTTTAACAAAAAAAGCGCTCGTAAAATTTAGAAGATTTAAAACATTATTTTTAAAGTCTAGGGGGTGAAATATATGTAAAAAGTTGTAAATCTCGTGGGGAAAGTTTTTTAATTGGTTTAAATAGAGAAATAACTTAATAATTTCAACAATACTTAAAAAATCTTAACAGAAAAAAACGCTCGTAAAATTTAGAAGATTTAAAACATTATTTTTAAATGTCTAAGGGATGAAATATATGTAAAAAAGTGTGTTTAAAACTCGTGTTGCCAACAGATTTTGAGTTAATTTCAAATAGAGAAATAACTTAATATTTTTCAACAATACCTTAAAAGTCTTAACAAAAAAAAGCGCTCGTAAAATTTAGAAGATTTAAAACATTATTTTTAAAGTCTAGGGGGTGAAATATATGTAAAAAGTTGTAAATCTCGTGGGGAACAGTTTTTTAATTGGTTTAAATAGAGAAGATAACTTAATAATTTCAACAATACTTAAAAAATCTTAACAGAAAAAAACGCTCGTAAAATTTAGAAGATTTAAAACATTATTTTTAAAGTCTAAGGGATGAAATATATGTAAAAAAGTTGTTTAAAACCGTGTTTCCAACAGTTTTGATTGTTTAAATAGAGAAGATAACTTAATATTTTCAACAATACCCTTAAAAGTCTTAACAGAAAAAAGCCTCGTAAAATTTAGAAGATTTAAAACATTATTTTTAACGTCTAGGGGTGAAATATATGTAAAAAATGTAGAATCTCGTGGTGGTAAAGTTTTTGAATTCGGTTTGAAATAAGAGTTTAAATTAATAATTTCAACAATACTTAAAAAATTTAACAGAAAAAAGCGCTCGTAAAATTTAGAAGATTTAAAACATTATTTTTAAAGTCTAGGGGGTGAAATATATGTAAAAAGTTGTAAATCTCGTGGTGAAAGTTTTTTAATTGGTTTAAATAAGAAGATAACTTAATATTTCCCAAAAATACCCTTAAAAGTCTTAACAGAAAAAAGCGCTCGTAAAATTTAGAAGATTTAAAACATTATTTTTAACGTCTAGGGGATGAAATATATGTAAAAGAGTATGTAGAATCTCGTGGTGGTAACAGTTTTTAATTGGTTTGAAATAGAGAGTTTAAATTAATAATTATCAACAATACTTCAAAAAGTCTTTAAAAGAAAAAAGCGCTCGTAAAATTTAGAAGATTTAAAACATTATTTTTAAAGCTAAGGGATGAAATATATGTAAAAAAAGTTGTTTAAAACTCGTGTTGAACAGTTTTTTATTGTTTAAATAGAGAAGATAACTTAATATTTTCAACAATACCCTTAAAAGTCTTAACAGAAAAAAACGCTCGTAAAATTTAGAAGATTTAAAACATTATTTTTAAAGTCTAGGGGGGAAAAAAGAAATTTTAAATTTTTTTTGTTTTTAAAAGAAAAAAAAAAAAATTTAAAAAAAAGTTTTAAAAAAAAAAATCTCGGGGGGGGGGGGTGTAACAGTTTTTGAATTCGGTTTGAAATAGAGAAGTAACTTAATAATTATCAACAATACTTCAAAAAGTCTTAACAGAAAAAAACGCTCGTAAAATTTAGAAGATTTAAAACATTATTTTTAAAGTCTAAGGGATGAAATATATGTAAAAAAGTTGTAAATCTCTGTTGAACAGTTTTGATTGTTTAAATAGAGAAGATAATTAATATTTTCAACAATACCCTTAAAAGTCTTAACAGAAAAAAGCGCTCGTAAAATTTAGAAGATTTAAAACATTATTTTTAAACGTCTAGGGGATGAAAAATTTTGTAAAAAAAATGTAGAATCTCGTGGTGTTTTAAATTTTTGAATTCGGTTTGAAATAAGATTTAACTTAATAATTTCAACAATACTTAAAAAATCTTAACAGAAAAAAGCGCTCGTAAAATTTAGAAGATTTAAAACATTATTTTTAAAGTCTAGGGGGTGAAATATATGTAAAAAGTTGTAAATCTCGTGGGGAACAGTTTTTTAATTGGTTTAAATAGAGAAGATAACTTAATAATTTCAACAATACTTAAAAAATCTTAACAGAAAAAAAACGCTCGTAAAATTTAGAAGATTTAAAACATTATTTTTAAGTCTAGGGGGTGAAATATATGTAAAAAAGTTGTAAATCTCGTGGTGAACAGTTTTTTAATTGGTTTAAATAGAGAAGTAACTTAATAATTTCAACAATACTTAAAAAATCTTAACAGAAAAAAGCGCTCGTAAAATTTAGAAGATTTAAAACATTATTTTTAAAGTCTAAGGGATGAAATATATGTAAAAAAGTTGTTTAAAACTCGTGTTTAACAGTTTTGATTGTTTAAATAGAGAAGTAACTTAATATTTTCAACAATACCCTTAAAAGTCTTAACAGAAAAAAGCGCTCGTAAAATTTAGAAGATTTAAAACATTATTTTTAAACGTCTAGGGGATGAAATATATGTAAAAAATGTAGAATCCGTGGTGTAAAGTTTTTGAATTCGGTTTGAAATAAGAAATAACTTAATAATTTCAACAATACTTAAAAAGTCTTAACAGAAAAAAGCGCTCGTAAAATTTAGAAGATTTTAAAAAATTATTTTTAAAGTCTAAGGGATGAAATATATGTAAAAAAGGGGTTTAAAACTCGTGTTTCCAAAGTTTTGATTTTTAAATAAGAAATAACTTAATATTTCTCAACAATACCTTAAAAGTCTTAACAGAAAAAAGCGCTCGTAAAATTTAGAAGATTTAAAACATTATTTTTAACGTCTAGGGGATGAAATATATGTAAAAGAGTATGTAGAATCTCGTGGTGGTAACAGTTTTTAATTCGGTTTTAAATAGAGAAGATAACTTAAAAATTTCAACAATACTTAAAAGTTTAACAGAAAAAAGCGCTCGTAAAATTTAAAATTTAAAACATTATTTTTAACGTCTAGGGGTGAAAAATTAAAAAGTTGTAGAATCCGTGGGGTTAACAGTTTTTAAATTCGGTTTTAAAAAAACTTTAAATTTAAAAAATTTCAAAAAGCAACCGTCTAAAAAAAGTTTAAAAAATTTTTTTAAAGTTAAGGGGGAAAAAAATTGAAAAAAATTGTTAAATTCGTGTTTAAAATTTTTAGTTGTTTCTAAGAAGTTTTTTTTCCAAAACCTTGTTTCAGGGCTGAAAAAAAGTTTAAAACATTTTTTTAAAAGTTAGGGGGTAAATTTGTAAAAAAAATAGAACCGGGGGCGTTTTTGTTTTTTGAAATGTTCTTTTTCTCAACAAAAAAAAGTTTAAAAAAAAACCTCGTAAAATTTAAAATTTAAAAAATTATTTTTAAACCCCGGGGGAAAATTGAAAAAATTTCTGTGTGAAAAATTTTATTGTTTAAAAAGGAAAAATTTATTTTAACAATCCTTGTTTAACAAAAAAACGCTCGTTTTGGTTTCTTTTTTTTCGCGGGGGGAAAAATTAAAAATATTAA
The DNA here is from genome assembly GCA_029378335.1 of Agrilus mali. Classification (NCBI taxonomy): domain Eukaryota; kingdom Metazoa; phylum Arthropoda; class Insecta; order Coleoptera; family Buprestidae; genus Agrilus; species Agrilus mali. The sequence goes on along the minus strand of CM055655.1, from coordinate 867,659 downwards.
ATTCGGGTGGTAACATTTTTTAATTCTTTTAAAAAAAAATAACAAAATTTCAACTCTTAAAAGAACAAAAAAAAGGGTGTAAAATTTAAAATTTAAAAAATTTTTTTAAATTTTTAATAAAAATTAAAAAAATTTAAATTGGGCCCAAAAAAATGTAATACATAAAAAGTTTAAATTTTACGTTCGTTTTTACACATTTTCGCTAAATAGACGTTGTTTTCTACGCTCGAAATTTAATATATATTTTCCACTTTTAAGATACAAAATGGAATTAACTTGATCTAAACCCTACATGTTTTTTTCTCGAAATAAAGATAAAAAAAAAATCGTGTACCGATGGAAATGGCTCTTAATTATCGTAACAGTAATGATTGACTCGTTAAACTAATCACTTCACCTTTGGGGTGCTAATATGTGCATTTATTCAAGCTGGAAACGGTAAAAGCAAAAAATAGAAGCGTAATAGAGGAATATCTAAACGGCATATACTAAAACGAGAAAAAAGGGACAACTCAACGACACGGCAGCTTAATGGCTCCATTCAAACTTGTGTGCACTCAACCTGATGCAGAACTTGCACCTGTTTTGCACCGTAATTATTCAAAGTCCAGGAATAAGTTACGTGATTAACGGGGAACAAGTGTTCTTCTTAGCAAGATTTTGTGAAATTATTAAATTTGATTTGCGTGACAAACGACCTTTTAGAAATTTGCAAGACAAACTAAGTACAGAGTAACCTGAATTCTCAATTATTTATTGTAATGGTTTATACCTTACTTCGAACCACATATAAGAACAATAAAGTTTTACACACTTTTTTAAATATTTTTCATCCCCTAGACGTATAAAAATGATGTTTTAAATCTTCTAAATTTTACGAGCGCTTTTTTCTGTTAAGACTTTTAAAGTATTGTTGATAATTATTAAGTAATCTTCTCTATTTCAAGCCGAACTGAAAAACTGTTAGCACCACGAGATTCTACATACTCTTTTACATATATTTCATCCCCTAGACGTTTAAAAATAATGTTTTAAATCTTCTAAATTTTACGAGCGCTTTTTTCTGTTAAGATTTTTAAAGAATTGTTGATAATTATTAAGTTATCTTCTCTATTTCAAGCCGAACTGAAAAACTGTTAGCACCACGAGATTCTACACACTCTTTTACATATATTTCGTCCCCTAGACGTATAAAAGTAACGTTTTAAATCTTCTAAATTTTACGAGCGCCTTTTTCTGTTGAGACTTTTAAAGTATTGTTGATAATTATTAAGTTATCTTCTCTATTTCAAACCGAACTGAAAAACTGTTAGCACCACGAGATTCTACACACTCTTTTACATATATTTCATCCCCTAGACGTATAAAAGTAACGTTTTAAATCTTCTAAATTTTACGAGCGCTTTTTTCTGTTAAGATTTTTAAAGAATTGTTGATAATTATTAAGTTATCTTCTCTATTTCAAGCCGAACTGAAAAACTGTTAGCACCACGAGATTCTACACACTCTTTTACATATATTTCGTCCCCTAGACGTATAAAAGTAACGTTTTAAATCTTCTAAATTTTACGAGCGCCTTTTTCTGTTAAGACTTTTAAAGTATTGTTGATAATTATTAAGTTATCTTCTCTATTTCAAACCGAACTGAAAAACTGTTAGCACCACGAGATTCTACACACTCTTTTACATATATTTCATCCCCTAGACGTATAAAAGTAACGTTTTAAATCTTCTAAATTTTACGAGCGCTTTTTTCTGTTAAGATTTTTAAAGAATTGTTGATAATTATTAAGTTATCTTCTCTATTTCAAGCCGAACTGAAAAACTGTTAGCACCACGAGATTCTACACACTCTTTTACATATATTTCATCCCCTAGACGTATAAAAGTAACGTTTTAAATCTTCTAAATTTTACGAGCGCCTTTTTCTGTTAAGACTTTTAAAGTATTGTTGATAATTATTAAGTTATCTTCTCTATTTCAAACCTAACTGAAAAACTGTTAGCACCACGAGATTCTACATACTCTTTTACATATATTTCATCCCCTATACATTTAAAAATAATGTTTTAAATTCTCCAAATTTTATAAGCGCTTTTAAATTAAAATTAATTTTAAAAGCCTTTTTTGTGTTACAACGTTAAATGTATTTTGTGACGACTTTAAAGTGGATATATTTGAAATATATTTTCATAATGAAAATTTGAAAAATGTGGTTCCGATATTTACCCTGTGTATTTTGAAGCTTTTTGTATATAAAAATGAAATCTCGTTGGTTTTTATCTCAATCAAAAGCGCACCATTTTTTAAACAATGTTATCTTCCTTTTCATTTATTCTTGGCCAGCAAAGTAATGATATATAATAATTTATCGTCCAAACTCGGTTCTCTCTCATTTTCCCGGGAGTTAATATTATAAAAGATAAGCGCTATTTTCCTAAACGAAGCGGAGGGGCAGGTCAATATGCCGGCTACACTTAGGGTTGTAAAATTAATCTCGGTTGACGTATAGGACTTCTTTCTCATCTCGAACCAGTATTTGAGCTGCTGGCCAAATATCATTCACTTTTTCCCATTTTTTTTGCAACGTCTCTTTTTTACACCTCTTCGTTACTTTAATACATAATAATTCTCTACCTATAAGCACATTCTTCTTGTAATAATTATAAAATTTGGGTATTTACCTAGGTCTAATTATTTTTTCTCAATTGTGTTATAATTACTAATACTAATTATAAAAACGGAACAGTACTACAAAAACCAATACTTTCCTTGCATATAGATACAAATTCCATATTTTTGCTTAATATGTTAATTGCATATTTTGTTTGATATAAAAAATATTTAATAAATAATAACATCTAATAGATTAATTAATATTAAAATTAAATTCCCGCGTGATTGTTTAAAAATATGCATGCATTGCCATCTAACGGTGCAAGTAGTAGTTAAGAAACGTCATCTGTTATTATAACCTCACATTTAGGTAGTGTCAGAATTGTTAAAAACAATACCATTTTTCTTTAAAAAAATGATCGAAACGTGCCCTAGAAAGCGAATGCTTTTAGGAATTTCCCTTCTAGGAGGGTAAGTAGTCTTTTTACAGGTTAATATTTCAAAGAAATTGTTTTAGTCTTACAATTTTAGTTCTTATTGCTGAATCTCATTGGACCGATAGAACTAATCACAAAAAACAGAATTTTGTGGTCGAGCGTAACGCAACATGCTTTGAAAGAGAACCTTTCGAAATCGTAAAGGAGTGCGAACCTTGCACTGCATTTGAAATTGCAGCTAAAACTTCGGGTGTTTGTATACACACACATTACAAGGAGCTCCTCAAGTGCAAGAGTGGTGAAACAGTTACAAGAAGTTGTGATAAAGTTGCTTATCTAGAAGAAAGAGCCTTTTGGAGATTTGAAGCTTTTATGTTGGTATTTTCTTTAATATCAACTATATCTGTATTTGCTCGTAGAAATGTTCTCACAAAGAGGATGATGCAAAGAGTTCAAAAGCAATTGGCAAATAGTGTTTAGATACTTATAATGGATTGTCTGTACATTAAAGCAAGCAGAGAAACTCAAAGTGATTATTATCAAGTGAATTTAGAAACATTAGTAACTATATTTGTGTACAAACTTTGTAAAGTTGATAATGTAATTTTAAACGTACAATTTGAAGAAGAGAATGGCTTCCAACCAACATTTTTAGTAGATTTTTCAGATATACAACACACTTTAAGTAAGGATGTTTCTTCAGTTGCCAAATATTGCACATGGCCTGTTATTGTTACTAACAAGAGTGTAATAGCAGGCCTAGCAGCAGTCTGCCGTAAAATTGTTAAAAGCTGTAGTAATGACTTTAAAAAGTTACTGGGATTTAGAGAAGCCTGTCTCATGGCTTGCAGTGAGTCATCAGTGTGGACAAAGTTTTGCGAGGTAGATATTATAGCATCAGTAAAAAATTTACTTTTGAACTTCCAGGAATACATTCAAAACCACAAATTTCTTCTTCCATGTGACTTTTAAATTTGGTTTGAGTACCACATGGAGCAACCTGTTCGTGTACACAATGTCTACAAGTTAGCTCGTCAGTCTAATGGAAATAGAAACATCAAAAGTGGAGTTCCCATATCAGAACTTAACGTAGAACATACATTTGGAGAAGGTGTTGAGATGACTCTGGCTGACATTATGCTATTTCCTTGTTTTAAAATATTTTTTCAAATACTAGAGCCGAATATTTTAAAGAATTATATACCTCTTGTAATAAAATGGTACGAAAATATGAACGCCCAGGAAATTTTACCACAGTTTACTTTCCAAATGGACAAATTGCAAAACGAAAATTGTGTGAAAATATCAGAAGTTTTAATTCCAAAAAAGATTACCAACCAAAGCTTATATATCAGCGATCCTACAAGATATAAGCCTCAATCGAGAATTTACACCAAGCAGGAGGACATTGAAGAAATTATAAGCCATGTAATCGATTCCAAACTTAAAATAATTTCTTCAGAGGAATGTATGTACGATGATGTGGATTTTAGTTGGTCAGAAATTTCATCTGAAGCTGCACCTTGCAGTGGAGCACTGCCAGAAAAGCGAGTATCAAGAAAAACTCAACAACTTGAGAATTTAGCCAAAGCAGCTGTTAAATTAGCAGAAAACAAATCTAAGACTATAGTGGACTTTTGCAGTGGCAGTGGACATTTGGGGATTTTGGTAGCTGCGTTACTTCCCCAATGTAAAGTTGTTTTAGTGGAAAACAAAGAAAAATCTTTACAAAGAGCAATGGAAAGGGTCAAGAAGATGAACTTAACAAACGTCACTTTTCTACAGTGTAATTTAGATTATTTTCAGGCTGACTTTGACATTGGCTTAGCACTACATGCTTGTGGTGTAGCCACAGATTTGGTTATTCAAACATGTATAGATCACAAAGCAAATTTTATTTGTTGTCCATGTTGTTATGGTGGCATTCATAATTGCCATCATCTGTCCTATCCAAGAAGTCTCAAGTTTAAAGAGGCTCTAATAAATTATCAAGACTTTCTAGTTTTAAGCCATGCAGCTGATCAGACCCACAACGATAACAGCATTAAAACAACTCAGGGATACCTTTGCATGAACATTGTGGACTCAGATAGAAAATTTTATGCAGAAGAATGGGGCTATGCAGTTCATTTAGGAAAACTGAAACCTCCAACGTGTACCCCTAAAAATAATATATTAATTGGTATTATGGATGAAAATGTACAATTAAAATGACCTTTCACTTTTATTAAAATTTGTGTATGGATATTTAATGAATTATTTTTTCTGTCTATAAATTATTTTTAAATTAATCTATACTCTTTTTTAATGTTACATGTTTTAAAAGTGCAAATAATTAATAAAAAAAATAAGTATGAATAAGTTCTTCCCGCCCCAGCATTTTTAAATTTTAAATATGCTCTCGCCATCTATCTGCATTTAACGTAATTACTTAGGAACTTTTTCTGGCATTTGCAGTTTTCTAACTACTTTTAAACATTGAAATTGATAATAAAATTGTGAGTTTGCGCAATAATTCCGTTGACGTCTGTTAATGGCATTCAGACAACAGACACCCCCTTCATAACGTGTAAAAAATAATTATAAACAGTTATTATGAGTAATAAAATGGAAAGAGATAAGCAGAAACAGTTGCAGGATAAGTGTCAGAGTGTATTAAATGAACTGCTAAGGGATGAAGACAATAAGTACTGCGTTGACTGCGATGCTAAAGGTATGTATATTGAACTTTACTTTTATTCTAATAAAAATTACTAAATTAAAATATTTCATTTCATTAGCTACAACAGCATAAATTTCTCTTAAAACGATACGTAAAATGTTTAAGCATCTATGCGAATAGACCTACAAATAATTCATAAATTTCTGAGTAGGATTTGTTATCAGCATGCTTTAATTCTTTAAATCGTCGAAAAGCCAATTTGTTCCTCTTATTAAAGCTCAAAACTATTCAGTCCATAAAATTATACACTTACCATTCATTGCACGTTTAATTAAATTGAATAATTTGTTTTTAAAAAGAGCTTTTGTATTAATATAATGTATCGTTGTTAGGACCACGATGGGCTTCATGGAATTTAGGAGTATTCCTCTGCATCAGATGTGCAGGCATTCATCGTAATTTGGGAGTTCATATTTCAAAAGTAAAGTCAGTTAACTTGGATACATGGACTCCAGAACAGGTTGTGTCTTTGCAACAAATGGGAAATTCAAGGGCCAGGGCAGTTTATGAAGCAAACTTGCCAGATAACTTTCGTAGACCACATAGTGACACCAGCCTAGAGTCCTTTATAAGAGCTAAGTATGAACACAAAAAGTACATTGCAAGAGAATGGGTGCAACCACCATTGCCAAAAGTCAACTGGGAAAAAGAAATCGAAGAGGAAATGGAAAAACAAAAACGTAAAAAGAAAACAGTGGTTGAGAAGAAAGTCGTAACTGTGGTGGAGGTTCCACAAATACCAAAACCAAAAAGTAGCAGTCCAAAACCAGCAAGAACATCAGGGGCTAATGCAATTGAAGAAAAGACTGTACAGAATTCAAATGTAGATTTATTGGGAACACAAAATTCAGATGATAATTTCAGCAATTTCTTATCTGCTACTATAAATGAAACTGTTAAGGAAGATAAAAAAGACCAAGAATCATTGAAAAATGAAGAGGAAAATTTTTTCAATCAAACAACACCAACAGAAAAGGAAAAAATCAAATTAACAAAAGACAGCATCCTTGCACTTTATGGTAGTGCTCCACCAGTTAATCCATATCAGAATCAAGTTCTTTATCAACACCAGCAACCTCTCCCTGTTGGTGGTATGCCATCAGTAGCAATCCCAAACTTTCCTGGATACCCCCAGCCAGCTATTCCAAATGGGCTTGTGCAATATCCATTGCCAACAGGGCAATACCAGCAATTTCCTGGCCAATTACAACAATACAACACCAACCCTCAGTTTCCTGCTGCTTACCCAACAAATATTCCAGCTGGGCAATTCACAAATGGCCTACCATCATCAGCCAGCCAATTTACTAATGTAAATAATGTTCCAGTTATGAATGTGGCACCCTTAGCTAATGTAAATTTCCCTAATCAACAACAGCAACCTCCAGTGAATCCATTCTTTGTTAATCAAACGAATTCAGTCCAGCAGCAATTTGCAAATTTGTCTTTAGGTAATAAGAATGGCACTACACCCACTCAACTAACATCAAATCTTTTTCAGTAAATCAATATCGTGATTGAAGAATGGGATTACTTTATAGGCCAATTTTTCATGCTTTAAAGGTATTATAAAAAGTCAAATAATTAATTTATCATAATTATTTGTAGTTTCAGCTTTGGTAATTTACAACATCAGTTGTTACCGTCCTTTAAGTAAATTTACTTTTAATATAATGACTAAGTACTTTTTAATATTATGTTATAATAGGTTGCTTAGTATTTTATTTAAAAATTGAAATTAAAAAAAACGAATGGTTACTTTCGGTCGTTATTAAACTTATGAATGTATATTATATTAGTTGCAATTTTTTTCGTACTATTTCCTATTGAATTGTTATTCATATTAATAGTATTTAAATTGTGATATTTTACAGAGTTATGTGTGATTGTATTATTGCAGTTTACTTTTTACTTTTCAGTTTATAAATGTTAATAATTTAAAAAATTGTCTTGGGTTCAAGTCTTGATGATTTTAAAATATTTTATTTAACATTTTTAAAGCTAGTGTACGAGCATCAATTACTTATATTTTTATAGGGGAATTACCAAAGGCTGTTTGCTTTGAGTTTCCTTGTTCCAATCAAAATTTCTTTTGTAGTCTTACTATATTAAAATACCTCCTATGTATTATATGTACACTTTCAAATAAATATGAGAGTGTTATCTAAATTTTTTTTTCTGTTTTAAGAAAATTTTAAAATCTGTTGGCTAAAAAAGTAATTTTTACGTTTATAGTTGGGGTTGAAAAATATTAGTCGCTAGCAATTATATAAATTATGACCCATACGAAGCTGTTTTAAATTGTTATTTTTTTTTCGATTTTAAAGACGTTTATTAAACTGAAACTATAATGAGCCGTATCAGTAACATAGAACACTTCTTATTTATATAAACTCTAGTAATGTAATCATACTGCTATCTATGAAATAACATAACCTCATTAATAACTGTTAATAACCTATAAATAGAAGTAGTGAGATGATTTGTAATGTCTCTTTTATTTTACAACATTAATTAATAATAAAAGTAAACATTGTAATTACTAAGACTTAAAATAACCTTGTATAAGTGATAGAAGATAACAACAGTCATAATGATATCAGACAGTACTTTAAGTGTTTCATGGTTAAGTAGTTTACGAGTTTAGCAATTTAACATTAATGTGTGTGAATTTTTATCTAACGAAGGGAAATGAAGTTCCTGAAAAAATTTTAATGAAGCTGGAGAAATCATGAAGCATTCGTACTATTTTTTGTTCTTGCTTTGGTTTTCGTACCTGTTGGTCTCGTCAGTTCTGTTGTTTACCGGTGGATTTTTGTTATCAAGAACAGCCCAACCCTACCGATCATCATGTTCAATCTATAAACCAATTGATTGTCCATTGGAGGAAAGTGAATGTTTCTTACATCATGTAGACGAATTTAAATTTTTGAAATTTGATGATCAAATTTGTGTGCCTACCAAATATAAAGCAATAGTGCTTGTAATAGATGCTTTAAGATACGATTTCACTCAGTATGATGCATACTTAAAGGATCCATTACCATACCAAAATAAGCTACCAATTTTACATAGATTACTTCAGAATGAACCTGATCAAACTAGACTGTATAAGTTTATAGCTGATCCACCGACTACAACTTTGCAAAGACTTAAAGCACTTACATCAGGAACGTTACCAACGTTCATAGATGCCGGATCAAATTTTGGTACAGAAGAAATCAATGAAGACAATATTATCGATCAGGTATTGTAAAGAAAAATATAAGAGATTTATTCAAAAGCATATTCAGGACTCTGTTTTATTTTTTAGTTGACTTCGTCAGGTAAACAAGTTGTTTTTATGGGTGACGACACATGGATGGGACTGTATCCAAATAGATTCTTGAGGGCTTACCCATTTCCTTCCTTTAATGTATTTGATTTAGATACAGTGGACAATGGGGTGAAAGAAAATTTAGATACTGAACTCGCACAAAAAGACTGGAACTTTTTAATTGCACATTTTTTGGGTGTAGACCATTGTGGACACAGATATGGTCCTACACATCCTGAAATGACAAGAAAATTGACAGAAATGAATGATGTTATTGAGTAGGTACCAAATTCAGTTTATTTTAAATTGACTTACTGACTGATATAATTTTCAGGCACATAGTTAAACTTGTGGATAATGACACAATCCTTTTTGTAATTGGAGATCATGGAATGACAATGAGTGGTAAGTCTTAATGTTTTAAAGCAACTTAGTTAAATTTATATTATCTCAATTTTTTACAGGCGATCATGGAGGCGCAAGTGACGACGAAATTCAGTCTGCAATGTTCGTCTATTCAAAGGTTCCTTTGAAAAAGTCCAAATATAGTTATGGAAGTGAAATAAGGCAGGTTGATTTGGTACCAACACTGGCTACAATTTTTGGGGTTCCTATACCTTACTCAAATTTAGGTTCCCTTGTACTAGATGCTATTCCCTTGCATTATTCAAAACACATAACTGGTCGAGACTGGCATAGTTTGGTAATTCCCTTATGGTCAAATTTAAAACAAATGGTCAAATATATCGAAGAATACTCGGAAATAAGTGACGTCTTTGACGATGTTGAAATCGAAGCAATCAGGCAAAAGTTTAGCGTTATTCGAACTTTACTGAAAAAGACTGACGACGAATTAGACTTTTTAGAGTTCCAAAAAGAAGCGAAAGAGATAATGGACTTCATATATTTGATTTGTGGAGAAGTGTGGAGCCAATTCGATCCCCAGTTAATTTCTCAAGGCATCATTTTAAACTTCACTATACTCTACCTCATTTATATTATCATTGATGGTGTTCCAACAGATAATTTAAGTTCTGTATTTCAGTATTCGTTTTTGTTAGTTTCCTTTAGGGTCGTGGCACTTGTGGTGGTCAGCGTCTATTCTTTGTACATCTTCCACTTTATACACAATTTACTATTTTCGATTTATCTGATTACAGGTATTGTTTCTGTATTTTTACTAGCAATAATTATTATTCAAAACTGGGACCCTATCACGTCTAACTGGCATCGACGTAGCCAAAATAAATCTTGGTATGACTTCGTGTACCGTCTTATAATAGTTTTCCATGTTTTGGTGCCCTTGTCAAACAGTTACGTTGTTGAGGAATCGTTCGTATCTTTCTATCTTTTGATTTCTGCGATTGTAGTGATAACGTTAGAATGTGTTTATCCGAGTGGGGATACTGCTAAAAATAGTAAATGGTTTCCTTCAAAATTAGGTGCTTTAGTAACTACATTTTTAATACTGATTTTCCTGCGTTTAACTCCGAATTTGTGGCGTTGTCGAGAAGAACAGTCTTGGTGTACTTTGTTCAGTACCCACCACTTGCTCAAATCTGGAAACGCAGATTTAGCACAAAAATATTACGTTGTCACTTTAGTTTTATTGGCCATGTTCGTTATTTTGGGAAGAAACTGGTTACGTTCCTGTGGCAGCCTCAAAGGGGCTTCCTTTACCACTTTTTCCTACCGGTATCTTCCTACAGTGATGGTGGTTTGCACTGGGTCGTTTTGGATTTTGGAAAAGATGCCATTAAGGAAGAAGAAGTCTATGTACTTTTCTCAACCAAAGTATTTCGCTTGGTGCGTTTACATAGCTGCTTTCGAACTGATTTTGAGTGCCATTTTGAAGCCTCTCTGTGTGTACATTATATCCAGAAACTCAAATGGAAGTAGTGAAAGATTAACTTCAGTGTCTCACATTTATCAGAGAATAAAGAACATGTTAAACGAGGAAGGACGACGAAATGATTCTTCAAATATACCAGTGGCTTATGGTTTGACCACAGTCTACAGTTCACCATTTATTGTAGTGACCATTACGGTCGCACTTGTTCTTGCTCTGCTTCTGGGATGCGCATCTGCAGCTGCCCTAATCCTAATGTGCCTACTTGGGATTTTTTTCTTGTTCCTGTCGTCCATTTTGAGGCATAGCAAAGCAACAAACGCAGGTATTACAACAAAATGTTTAAATTTTAAACAATTAACCTTGGATATATTTTATACTCTGTATTGTAGATGATTAACAGATCTAGAAAAGTTACTGTTGAGTTGTTTATTTAGTTTTATTGAGTATCATCATGAAAAATATAAAAGTTTAATCCAGATATTTCCTAATCTCTACAATACATTTTATGAGCCCCTCCATACTATTTATACATACTATACAGAAAACTTTATAAACTGAATAAATTTTCTTTGTAGAGGAACTCCTGCATATTCCAAATTCGGTTCTGCTGACTTGGATGCTGATTTCCCACTACTTCTTTTATGGAACTGGCCATCAGCCCACGTTTCCGAACATACCATGGGAAGCAGGTTTTGTGGGGACCAGTGGTAACTTTGCCACCCACGTCATTCCAGCTGTTCTCATAATTCTCAACATTTTCTCAAGTCATATTTTAATGGGATTCACACTGCCTCTGCTATTCATTGCCCCTTTCGCAATTGGGGTCAAATTTCCCCATTTCTTCCCAAAGAAGCAAAGTGCAGACTTAAAGACTGGAGAAGTGTTTCTTTATCAGTACAACGAAAAGTTTATCAATGGTGTCTTTGTAGCTTGCTGCAAGTATATATTACTACATGGAATACAAGTAAATTAATTGTGATATTAAAGCTTTTAAAAAAAATCAAATTAACTAATAGTTAAATTATTTTCTTTTCAGGTTTTTCTTACCATGTTGGCTGCCACAGTCCATTGCCGTCACCTGATGGTTTGGAAGATATTTGCCCCCAAATTTATATTTGAAAGTATTTCGTTCTTCGTTACTTTAGCTTCAGTTTCATTAGGGTATTTATTTTTAACGCATATTAATTCTAAAGTTAACAAACTATTTGAACGAGAGCTTTAGCTCATTGTCAATGTTTGCTGTTTATATAAATTTTAAACTTTTTTTGTTATTGTTATATTATGTCAGTAATAATTTTATTTCGTTATTTTCACAATAAAATATTTGTATTTATTAATTAAACCAAATATTATACTAGTATATTTGTAAGTTTTAAATACCTTGTATTCTAAACGTTTTCTTTTTATTTAATAAATATATTTGTTGTTATATTTGTGCGTATTATTTAACCGCCTTATATAACTACAAAATCCCTAAAAACGTCTCATTACAATTTTTCAGACTGTCAAATTATTTGTTGACTAGATCTCGTATAGGCCACGAAATTGAAATTTTCGAAAATTTTTAACTATTTGTATCAGGAGAGCATAAGTTAAAGGAGGTATTTTTTTCTCAAATTATTTGTTGACTGGACCTCGTATAGGCCGCGAAGTTGAAAATTTCGAAAAAATTTAACCATTTGTATCAGGAGAGCATAAGTCGAAGGAGGTATTTTTTTTATTTATTGATCAACCCTCGTATAAGCTCAAAAATTAAAATTTTGCTTAAATTTTGACCATTTGTATCAGGAGAGCATAAGTCGCAGGAGGTATTTTTTTTATTTATTGATTAACCCTCGTATAAGCTCAAAAATTAAAATTTTGCTTAAATTTTGACCATTTGTATCAGGAGAGCATAAGTCGCAGGAGGTACTTTTTTTAATTTATTGATTAACCCTCGTATAAGCTCAAAAATTAACATTTTGCTTAAATTTTGACTATTTGTATCAGGAGAGCATAAGTTAAAGGAGGTCAAATTATTCGTTAGCGGGATTTTGATAGTATTATACGGGGCCTGTTCAAAAAGTAATTTTTAATCTTTTAATGAAATATTTATTTAGATTAATTAAATTATTAGGGAGAAAATGAAACTATTTCTTGTCCTTACTCGTTTATTCATTGTTTTTAATTTTAAATTTTACCATTAAATTAACAATTAATAGCACAATTATATTCTAATATTAATGAACATTAGACTACGTCTTCATAATAATTGTACATGTTTTGCCAAGTTATGTTAATAATGGGAATCATTAGATAATTATTTACAATTATTACCACATATTATCCAAAATTTCCGATTAATAACGAATTATTAATTAATCATATTCAGTTATGAACACATTACTGGATATTATTTGTAGATCATTGACAATTTAACTGATCATTTCCATTATTAATGTAACATTAGTACTCATGTGTAATTATAAATAAATAATTGTCTAATATTTCCTAATACATAGGTACATATTAGGATGTTATTAGACAATCACTAGCAATTATTGGTTCTTTACTGGATAAATAACACAACTAATAACGTATTATTAATTAATCATGTTGAATTATTAACACATATTAGATATTATTGGTCAATTACTTATAATGATTGACTAATAATTTCCTAATACTAGGGAACATTAGATGATAAAGTACTAATAATTTATAATTATTACATGATTAGCTAATGATTCCTATAATTAATATAATATTAGCTATAATACTAATGTTTGATGTTTAATATTTCCTAATACATATTAGGATGTTATTAGACAATCACTAGCAATTATTGGTTCTTTATTGGCTAAATAACACAACTTATAACATATTATTAATTAATCATGTTGAATTATTAACACATATTAGATATTATTGGTCAATCACTTATAATGATTGACTAATAATTTCCTAATACTAGGGAACATTAGATGATAATGTACTAATAATTTATAATTATTACATGATTAGCTATAATACTGATGTTTGATGTTTAATATTTCCTAATACATATTAGGATGTTATTAGACAATCACTAGCAATTATTAGTTCTTTATTGGCTAAATAACACAACTTATAACGTATTATTAATTAATCATGTTGAATTATTAACGCAAATTGGATATTATTGGTCAAATACTTATAATGATTGACTAATAATTTTCTAATACTAGGGAACATTAGATGATAATGTACTAATAATTTATAATTATTACATGATTAGCTAATGATTCCTATAATTAATATATTAGCTATAATACTGATGTTTGATTATTAAGAAAAAAAGTCTTATATTTCCTTATATTAGGATGTTATATAATTTACAATTATTACCCGATGATTATCTCATGACTGTGATTATTAATATATCACTTGCTAATTATATACAATTCTTAATACATAATTGTCTAAAGATTATTAACGACTTATTACTTAAACATATGGAATTATTAACACATTATTGGGCAATATTTTCGATTGATAATATACATTTACTTAATTTTCTTCATTGTTAACACATTTTATATTTTTATAAGGTTTTAATAAACAGTTGCTTTCTTCTCTCAAAATGCAGATGACCCATGAGACTACTGAAGATGGTCATCAGTAGCAGTCGAAGCCTTCCTATTTTCCATTGATATGGTTCTATCAATTCGAGACTACAAAAAATAAACTTATTTAAAGAATATGTTTAGCACAATAAAATTCTTTGTTCTTTTACATATTTTGAAGCCAACTTTTTTTAAAATTATAGGGCTCAAGTACTGTAAATTTTGTATTTGTATAAAAGACAAATTGTCCGTTGATTTTTTTAAATAAATAAACAATTTATTTAACAAATGTAGTTTTAAATTCTAATTTTATGTAAATTAGAAGTATCCTAATTGTCTTGAGTTATTTAACCCCGAAATTGCCCTTAATTTTGAAAAATAACATCTGTAATAATATTTTTTTCAACAAAATTTGAATAATCTTACTATTAAATTAATGAAGATATTTTGTATATACCATATTTGTTATTAAGTTCCCTTTATTCAACATCAATGCACAAGGTGATTATTTGATGACCCCTTGAGTTTCGAATTTAAATTCTTCTACATTGGAGTGGAGATGGATTATTAGAGATGTTGAAGATGGATATTTTCAGTGCCACCTAAAAACAAGAAAAATAAATCGATTAAATGATTAAATTTAACAAAATTTAAAATGCACACTGACCAAAACTTTAAATAGATGGAATATAGTCCAACTGTAATTACATCTGAATATTTCATTCAATTTTAGAAAATTGTAAATTATTATACACATTTGAAAGTGTAATTAGTTGAATTATTTGTTATAATAAGTATACAATAACATACCTATTGTTTTATTGTAAGGTCCTTTCAATCCAACTTATGCAGTCAAAATGATTACTTATGTGACAAATCCATGGGTTTTAAATTTAAAATTCTTCATAAATTCTTCTGCATAAGATACAAGTAGTTTATAAAGCCATTGTATATGAACACTTTAAGGAGTGTGAAACTCTTTGTGTACCACTGAAGCAGTATCACCTAAAACAATACAAATAAGATGTTTAAAACATTAATGTAATCATTTTATCAACAGTAATTACCATATTTAGGGAGGTCCACTATATGATAGTAACAGTAGGATTCCATAATATACTTTCACAAAAGTCCCTTTAAAAGTTTCGCGCTGTTTTTTCTTTCTCTCTCCAATTATTACTTGATAACTTGTTATTAAAAGAGTAGTAGATATAGATTACTTAACTAAAATATATCTTACTTTGGGTCAAACATAGAATTTTTATTCTTTTCTATTTTTTTAATTGAAACTGTAAAGGAAAAATTAGTATTGATAATTCATTCAAGAGAACAATAATCAAACAAAACAACAGTAATAAATTTGAACCATTACAGTTACTCATAATTAATATATTTACAGTAATTTTCAAATATGTTAATTATATAATTAATAATTATATTAATAAATAATTTAAAAAGTTTAATTTACCTAATATAATAATTCGTACTGCTACAAATACACTGTTCTATTAAAAATTTTAAAATATGCACAAAACAACATTTTTTTACACTACTCTTAATTTGTGTTAAATATGAGCCACAGATAAACTAAATTCATGAATATGAGTAATAAGAAACGATACAAATTGTGAATTGTCAGAACGATGAAAATAACATATGGTCAGTGGAGAGGACATCTATTAATAGTGTCCTTATCTCTTTCAAGCAATGAATGAAGTTTTAGAAAATCTAAACAAATACAAGGGGTAGTTAGAAAATAAAATCACGCCACAACAAAAAATATTAGAAAATACAATATTATCAATTTGTACTTCTTTTCTTTACTCGACTTTCAACTATATAATAAATATTTAAATAATTTACAATTAACTGTCGAAAAGCAAAATAATTTATATTAAAGTTCCTAAATAAATATTATAAACATTGTAAAGTATAAATGAACTAATAAATATTACCAATAACAATGTAATATTTTATAAAATAAACAAAAATTCTATAAAGTAATTAATTAATTTGTTAAATATTTATTAAGCAACAGCTTTCAATAAATAATAAAGGACCAATGGTATACAAGGACAAATTAAAATACTTAAAAGTAGTTTAGCAAAAAACAGTATTATTCTTTGCAATCAGTTATTGACAAATTAAAAAAAAAAAAAAGAAATCGTCGTTTAACAGTTAAAAGATAATTTCTGCCACTAAAACATTTTATTGATAACAATTATATACATAATTTAACAAATGGAAGGGCTCTAATTAAGTAAGTTTATCGTAGTAAAGATTCGTGTGCATTTACAACAACAAGCTGAGAATATGCTATAAAGTTTATATAGTATGTTCTTTCTTTCTTTATGGTCAAATGGACAAAAATTCACATACTTTTAACTTAATGTGATTAACAAAATTATTTATATCATAAGACCATTTTTTAAAGTAATAAAACTCATTAGATATTACCTAATAATAAGTCAATGTAATTTCTTTTTTCGATAATTTTCATCAACGATGTGTAATTATTTTAGAAATGCCATATACAATGATAAAAATGAAGCTATACACATGTAAACATCAAAAAGCACCATTCTCAAATACTAAACGTGAGTCTCTTATTGAAATTACTTATTGTTGTATTTATTATTATATCTTACACATTTTTTATTTATTATTTATTGTACACTTGTTCATCAGTTAATTAATAAAAGTTGCTACGTTGTTGAGATATAATTGCTTTTAATTTGACAACCAATGTAAAACTGCCACCTCAACTCTCAATCAGATTCCTTTTTTAGAAGTTAATTATTTGTGTTTTAAATAAGGTAAATTAAATTATTAAATTGCCTTTAAAGCCTTAAAAGCAATTCTTGAGACTTCGAAGGCTATTGGTCGTAGAACTGATTCGGTACGGGCTAGAACTTAGTCTTAATTAGTAAATAAATAAAAGAAAAAAAATCTGGTTAACAACTTATAATTAACTGTGTTCATCATAAAAAAAAATAAAATAAAATTATATACAAATACAAGCTCTTATTTTCTGAGAATAAAGTTTTTAAAGTATATTAAAAGTAATAATATCGTTTAAGGAGGCATGAGTGAGATAGAGAGAAAATTCAGCATAAATAAATAGCAAACACAATAATATATACACCGTTATCAAAACACCTTTTCAGAAACTTTGAGACTAGACAGTAGACAGACAAAATCAATTTTTTAATTATTTTTCTGCTATTATTTAAATTGAAATACTGCAAAGGTGGCAATTCTACTATGTATACAGTTTCTTCTTTTTTTCTAGATACAATTCCTAATTTATTTATTTATTTACCATATCAATATCAACTAACAATATGTGAAATGGTGGTGTGAGGAATGGAAAATATTGACAGTAACACATACACACAAATCGGTTGTAAACTTCTCGGACTTTTTCTGTTCAAAACTTTTTTTGAGGAAGAAGTTTGCAACCAATCCACGCCTAATAACTACAATATACATACACACATTTTTTTTCATTTAGTACAAGTGTACGCACTAACTTTGGTCCACACCAGCATTGCACATCGAAGAACCAAAAAAAAAAAATCAAATACAATTTATACTTATGTACTTATTATAATTATTATTATTATGTACTTACACACAAGGTATTTTTTTTGTATGCATAATAATCATGTAGTTATTTATTAATATATGATTATTTGGTTAAATAAGGCAAAGATGCTTGGATAAATTCGTTATATCGAAGCAACTTGCATTATATATAAATTATCAAAGAACACAAGCTCTATATCACGTGAAATAGTTATAATATAGTCTCTCCTTCATCCAAACTACAACTAAACTAAGATAATTTTGTCATGTTTCGATTTACAGAATTCATAGATCAACAAGTCACTAATTGTAGTGTAAGATGGGGCCTTTTTTTGTTGGAATTCATTTCATTTCTCTTAAAATGTACACCAAACTTGAAAAATATTTTTTTTAATTAGTAATTTTCTTAACGAAATAATGGCTCGTCTTGCACGTATAAAAACCGATAACAGGGGCAAAGCTATTGCATAAAATTCCTTGTGACTGCTTATTTTTTTAGTATTTACACACAAGACACATTATTTATGAATTTAAAGTTTTACCAGTTAAATACTCTTCAAATACAACAAGACGCAAAAAAGTTTGGGAAAAACATTTACAATAAATTGTGCGAAATAGAAACATTTTTAAAAATTATTGTTTCAATGACGTGTGTTCTACTTATGTACGTGTAGCATAAGAATTTATTAAAAAACACCAAAAACGTTTATAAAAGTGAAATTACAACTTCGCGAAAGATTACAAAATTTTGAAGAATACAATTACGCCGATTTAGATTGTTCTTCACAAAAGTAGGGTTTCCTTTTTCATAATTTTATCAGCTCAACGTCAATTGATTATTTTTCATTTGCATTTTAACATTAAGAGCGTATCTTTGGTGTAAATTCATTTTATTGAAACTTTGCATTTGCATCTCAGTCGAACAAAATACATTTCTTAAAGTTGTTTCGATAAAAATCAGCTAATTTTCTAAGACAGCTGAAGAAGATGCAAAGTTTCTTATTATACATCTTCAACAAAACAAATATTATAAACAAATTTTTAATATTTTCGTTATACAAATAATTTGTCGTCTGTCATTTTTTGGACTGCTGTTGATTTTCAGCTTTACTAAGTGCAATAGCCAGTTCGAGGTCTGCCTCTTCCTGGATCTGTCGTTGTTTCCGTGCCTCCTCCAGTCTAAGACTTTCGCGAGCGGCCCAAGCCAATTGCTGGTCCTCGTTCAGTGTCAATTTACCGGCATTTAGGGGCGCAGAAGCGCGACCACCCCTGCTGCCAAGAGGATCGGAGGGTGCAGTGGGCAATGGGACCGATTGCCTACCGTTATCCAATCCGAACGGATCAAACGACGACGACGACCCTTTACTACTAACATTATTATTATTATTATTATTACCACTATTAGTGAAAGACGTGTCAAGACCGAACGGATCAAAAGTCACATCGAACTTTTTTATGTCCGGCAGCGATGAAGTCCCAGTACCAGTCCCTGTAGTATCCAAGGTGTTGTTGTTGTTGTTTGTGGTCGTCGTTTTCCACGGTGCTGTGTTCATCTTCAATTGAGGTAAAACGTTCGATTCGCTGGGAGTTCTGACCTTTAAACTGGACGTGCTCGCGCCCAAATTGGACGCGTTTGACTTAAGGGTTTCCAAACTTCCGATGGGACGATGACGATCCCCGTCCATCGTCGTATTCGATGTGGTTTCTTCCGGCTCGTCCTCGAACGTGATATCGAAGGGATCTTCGTAACGGTAGTCGCGGAAGGGATCGTCCGTGAACTCGAGGCTTTTAATCGTGGCGTCCGAATGTTTCGATGAAACGCTCTTATTATTACTATTATTAAAGTTTGTGCTCGACGTGTCGCTGAACTGAGAAGATTAGGTACACGATAAGAGAAGACTTGACACACTTGGGGGTTGTTGTAGATGTGTGTGTTTTTTGGTAGGGGGAGATAGTTTTTGTTTTATTACGGCTGCAAACGTTAAGGTTAGTTGGTTAGTTTCGCTGAAACCCTGGTACCTGCACCAGCTTTTTCTCAACAACAAAACTATGGCTCCACTGCGTCAGCAACCCACAAAAAATAATATAAGCAATCGATAAGGATTTACATTGTGGTAATTAATACTAAGTGCTTTTTAGATAAAGGCCAATATTAAATCACAAGGAGAATACATATCGTTTTGCTATTTTTTCCTGTTCAAACCAGCAAATTTCAAATAAGGTGCCGTGCTAACACAATGGAGCAGAATACTACCAACGAAACAAAAACGAAAAACTTGCAACAGAAAATAAACAGGTTGGCAAATTCTAGACTCCATGCATGTGCCAGGGTACAAACAATCCAACTACAAACCTACTATTTGCAAAGAAAAATAAAACAAAACCAATTTTTAATAAAATGTAAATCAAGCCTGAAAAATCGCCTTTCAAAAAAATCAAAATCAACATAGAAAACAAAATTGTACTATGAAAGGAGATTTCTCTTATTAGAATAATTGTAAATGAAAATGATACAGACCGATTCAGTTTTTGGCCAAGTGGGGTAAGTTAATTCATATTCACTTTCGTGGGCAAAGGGGAGACTGTGGGAGGGACTGGTTGAGGTATAGAGAAAGGTACGGTGACAACACTAAAGGGAACAGGAACAGTAATATATTTGGCAACCAAACTAGAAAATTACTGTCAATGTAAGGACTAATTCAGGCTTTTTTTAATACTATTTCTATAGTTATTCTTTGCATGTTTTAGTCTCCAAATATCTACCAGTGGTGCCACATTTTTAGAGTTTTGAGTCCTAATTTTCACAAAAAAATATTCAATATTCAAATGAATACGGCCAAAACTGGGACTATTAATTAATGAAAGCACGAATGAATTGTACCAGTCAAATTGTAAAAAATTTTAACAGCAATCTGAGTAAGCCACAATGTACTTCGCTAATTTAACCATTCTATCATCAGTTATCCAAAAAAAGGTTGATTTTAGTGCATAATAAGGAGGCAGATAAGGGGTTCTGACTTTGCACAATTGCAATTAATAGTTTTGCAAAGGTTGCTCTGTCTCGCATTGCTGTTAAAAACATCTAAGCTATAGTGATTGGCATATATGTAAATTAAAAACGTAAGAGGCAAAAATAAATAAAATTTAGCTTACGTGTGTAAATATTTATACAACTTACTTTTGAGTCGAAGTCGGCGAAATCAGCAAATTCCCCTGTATTATTTGAGGAAAAGGGATCGTGCATACCGGCTGAACCGAAGGGATCGTTTTGAGATATTTTAGGCGGCGGGTTTGGTCGAGGTGGAGCAGGTCGCGGCGGCGGTTGCTTACTCTTCTTGGGAGGAAGAGCGGGACTTGGACTGGTAGGCCGCGGGGGCGGTGCACCGTCTCTTGTCGGCGCGTGTAACACCGCAAACGGGTCGCAACCGAACGGGTCCTTTTCTTCTTGCTAATAATATAAGAATCATATACATATATTAAACAATTAAATGTTAAAAGGAGTGTATGTACCTTTTTGGGTTCTTCTTTAGCAACAAAGGCGTTAAAAGGATCGTTTCTTTCCGTGTTCGTGTTAAATGAGTCGAAAGGATCAGACTGAAACCCGTTCTAAAAAATTAAATTATTTTAAATAGCAAATGTAACAACAAAAAACTGTACGTTGCAACTTACATTATTTTTATTAGAGAAGTTAGCAGTAAATGGGTCCTGCGAAGTATCAAAAGTGCCGTTGTTGTTTTTAAAAGGATCTAAAATCATTTATATATGTACATGTAGAAGAATAAATTTCAGTTTTAAAAAAATAGTACCTGATTTGAATGGATCGTCTGGAAAGCCAGAATTTAAATTTACAGGGCCGTTCTGTTTGCTGAAAGGGTCGTTCGTCTCCTGAAATCCATTCTGAAATATAAAAATTTTCGTTGCCATTCTTAAGGGAAATTAATATTTATGTATAACCATTACACACCTGTTTGATGTGTCCATTTGTCAAACCGATCTTTTTGTACTCGCTTCCCCGGAAGTCGGGGGTGATCCTGAGAGATGCGTCCGGGACAACGTTGGGATCACTCGAATCGATCGCCGAATCGCAAATCGTTATGGCATCGTTCATTTGTCGTGTTTGTTCTTGCAACTGTGTTATCATTGCTTTTACCTTAACAAAAAATAAAAAGTCAAATTATTTTATGCCTAACTAAACACATAACAGTATAAATTTTCCACAATATTAAAAAAATTTTAGTTAATACCTGACTGATAGTGAGTTGAGTTTCTTGCAAATTGGAAGTCAGATTTTCCAGTTTCTTGGCGTTTTCGTTCTTCCTTTGTTCTAACATTTGTTCGTCCTGCTTCAGACTTTCTAATTGCTGCTTTTTACTATTCAGTTCTGCTTCTTGTGAAGCCACAGCCTCGGCCTGTTCCGCAGCCTGAGTCCTAAGTTTATCCACCTAAAAATTTGCATTTTTCACGTTCATACTCCGTGTATATACATGGAGCAACCACAGGTTATTAGGATCAAAATAAGTCGACCATAACGCATTTATCTATATACCAAATTGCTTCGTTTAGCCGTGATAGGATCGCAAAAAAAGTGAGATTAATCAAAAATGCTTTGTCACCCTCTCACAGGTAAACGAAGCAATTTGGTGTACAGATAAATGGGTTATATTTAAATCAACTTATTTTGATCTGTAGTTGCTCCATGTATACACACGGAGTTTTGAGACACCCCGTATTTGCAACATATTTATGTGCTTTTAACACTAATGTCATTTGTGTGCAATATGCATAAAGAAAACAAAAAAAATAATAATTGTTCAAAAAATGTACCATCACCAAATTAACAATGTTCAATAAAATCTGACCCACCACCACCAACACCAGTTTGCAGAACTTGACTTCGCTCTTTTTAATGATCTTAGGGAGGATGTATATAATGAGGATAAAAATTAACAACGCATATGTTAGAAAAACAATAATTAATTTCATTTTTTAGTGCTATCTATTTGAAAACTACAAGGACGTTAACTTGTTATTCCAAAATACTGACCTTTATTTATAATACTTCTACTCAAAACATTTTTTAAAACTACAATTTCAAAAGTCATTTTTCCACATACCTTCTCCTGTTGTTCCTGGAGAGCTTTTGAAACCTCATCCAATTCCTTGTCAACTTCCGACTTCTAATCAAATAAATGCAACATGCGAAAATCTAACTTAAAAGTCTACTAAAACTCAAACTCAATATCATTTTATGTTCATTATAAAAAAAAAATATCATCACTGGCAAATGAGTAGAAAAAAAAATTATTATTATTGAGGATGCCATTTAATTTGTATTATGGCAAGCAAAAGCGTTACTTACATACACAGAATGCAAATTAGCAAGCAAAGACGTGTATTTCTGTCTGTATATAAATAATAAATAAATAAATATATTACCTGAGCTCTGAGGTCGTTAAGCCGTTTTTGGGCTTCCCCTTTTTGGTTTTCTAGTTGTTTTAGTGTCGCTGCTAAAGTGTCCAGCTCAACCTGAGTGTATAATAAAAAAAATTATTTTTAAAACATCTATTAAAAATAAAATATTTTTACGTACCTGTAAACTTTTAATTTCACCATTCTTTATTTTAATATCAGCCTCCTTTTGCTGAATATCGGCCTCTAATGCTATTTTTTCTCTGGATAATTCTTCTATATCTTTACTAATCATGTCTAACTCCGGATTAGAATACGCAGTGTTATTGTTCTCCTAGAATCAAAAAAATTACTGGTTTCTTTCTCCAAGATTGTATTGTATATGTATATGTACATATTAACATTTTGTTTAATTGCTTAAATTCCTAAAGAAAAAAATATTTGATTTCTGATTTTTTTTTTTAAAGTAAAAGAAGTGTCACATAATATGTGTCATCAGTCAAAAATGCATTTAAAAATAACGGTTGTTTTAATAACTTCTTTTTTATTAATAGAAGAGCCTGTATCAGGCAAAATATCGACACAAAAACTTAGAGAAAAGGCAAAATCTTACTACCAGACTAAATATGGAAAAGACAGTTCGACGCATTTTTTAGGATACGATATAACAGAATATCCTGGAGGAAACGTTGAATACAAAAAAATACATAGAAAAAAATGGGAGAAATATTACAGCTGTTTGCAAGAACAAGATGACAATTTTGGATATCATGGGTCAGCCACTCCGGAAGCTGTGCTAGGATTTCAAAGTTTATCCATTAGGTAAAAATTAACAAAAAACGAAAAACTTTTACTAAATACTAAAATTAAAAACTTTGATTTGGTTAAAATTATATAACTATTTTGTAAAACTAGATTTGATTGTAAAGTATGCATAAGTCCCCTGGAAATGACCCAAAAAGAGTCCATAGAATGGCGTTGGGCACCAAAGTCAACAAACACGCTACAACCTGTTGAATACAACGAACATGTTCTTTTATCGCCAGAAGACAAATCGTTAACGATTTATAATTTACAAGAAAGTCATACGGGGCAATATATCTGTTTTCTTGGTAAAACAGGAATGTCTCCGTACTTTTTAACAGTTATTGATGGGTCCCTTAACATACAACAGGTCGTTGTAAATAATACTACTTTATACACTACATTTAAAAATTCTACATTCAGGTTTATCCAATAACATCTTCAAAGAGTCCTCAACTAAACCCCCCTAAGTTCATTAAACAACACAACTTTTACTTATATACTGAATGGGGAGAGTGGTCACCCTGTAGCAAATGCGGAAAAGTGGGGAAAAGATTTAAAACTGGTTATTGTACTATAATTGCAGCGGATTATTTCGATAACGCCGAAGATAACACAAATAAAACAAACGTTATCTATGTACGTAAATAACAAACAAAACTTAATTCTCTTGGATTATAAGACGTAGACATTATTTCTTCTCTCTAGAAAAGTGACGAACTGGGACTTGGATTTCAATTGTTCACGATTTTCAAATCTGGCATACCATGTCAATCGCATATCCTACCCCGCAATATCAAATATTTGGACGAGGTGCACAATAGAAAAAACGAAATAATGATAGGATTTTGCAAAGTAATTTAAACAAAAATACGAAAATGTTTTTTCATTTAATAGTACCGATTTTATAGAAAAACTGTAACGACGATATAGTGTTCGAAGTGAGAGACGTGAACGGACGAGTGATTGAAACGGCTAATAATTCCGCAGGAATTTATTCAATAACCCAAGGTATACCACCCGTACAACCAGATGTTGAACGAAACCTGATATATGCAGCAAAAGGGGACAAAATCGTACTTATTTGTCCAGGGTAAGAATTTTTGACACAATTTTAAATAAAATGAACAAATATTCAGGGTGTTCTCGACTCAAGTTACTGCTCAAAATGACGTGAAAGTACGGGCGATCACTTGAGTCGGGGAGACCCTGAATATATACCTAAACCTAAACTAAAGAATTTTCTCTTTTTAGAAATCTCAACTCAGACGCACCTGTGCAATGGCAAATAAACAGTAAAATTTTAATACCAGAAATAATTTCCAAAGAATCAAAGAATCGAATAACAATTACCATTATGGACAAGATATTAATAAGAGACGCCCACTTAACGGATTCAAGCATCTACAGGTAAGTTTGTTTTAATGTATAATCAAAACTCTTCTTCTTTATATACTTAGAACAAGGAGCTTTAGTTTTTTTCCTTACAGTAATTATTTTTCGTAGCTGTTGGCAAAACAGAGAATTGGCAGGCACCATCAGGCTCATTGTAGAAAAGAAAATAAAACTCAATTTTAATCACCACGTAATGCTCGTGGGAATTGTCAGTATACTTTCGACATTCTTTTACGTCTATTTAAAGGCTTTTTTCGGCAGAAAATACACTACTCAAATAACGTAAAGTACAGCAACAAAATAAATACTAAACGAACATTAAAGAGATAGCTTTTTATCATGACACAAGGACGAAATTATGAAAATATTTAACAAATAATTTTAATGATAGGGATTTCATACTATTGTAAAAGTTGAACTTTAATAATACGTCTAATAAAGACGAAAGATTACCTCAATAAATATATTGGGGACATTGTAATAAAACAGAAAGACTGTTTATCACGCGTATGTAATACAATTTATACAGAGTGTAGATCATTTAATGAACTTAGCAAATTCATTGAAGCAATTAAGATCGTAGCTTCTGTTTGTAATTTTAAATATAAATAATAATGAACAAAACTAAACAACTTACCACAATTCCATCAGGTTTTATTGCTCTAAAACTAGGAGGTACCATTTCGGGAGTCAATGAAGGCGGAGGCTCGATACCCTTGAGACATCGCCCCACTAGCCACATGGCTAAAGCAAACTGCTCGTTGTTCAGTTTCCCACTTTGTTTAATGTCGCACAGAGCCCTAAAAACTCAATATTATATGTTTTTGTAACAGATTATCCCAGAGACATAACTATTATATAGACAAACTGAGCATAAGCCGCAGTTACCGTGAAACTAAGTGAAGCCAAAACGGTAGGCAACCAACTATACATCATTAAGGCAGAGGATCTCCTACTAAAATCAAACAACTTTTTGGCGATTGTCTAATATAGCGAAAATAATATTAAATTTTACAGTTTAGTCTCATTAAGTATCGTTTTTATTATAACTGATACTGATTCATTCACACGAGTATATGGTAAATTGGCGTTAAATTAAACAAATTATTTATAGAAATATTAATCGAAGTTCCTATCCATGATTTTGTAAACAGTAGACAAATTTATTTATATAGATCTCATAAAAAATAAAAGTAAAAGAAACTACGCTCCCCGAAACAATCCTTGAATAGCGATAACTGATATTTACTATGAACTTATAAAAATTTTCGAACCTAGAACACAATTTATACCAAATACGTATCAAGAGAATTGTCTGAAATCGGATTATATGAATAAAGTAAAATGTGAAATTATTTAACTGAATGTTACTTATGAATAGATACTAAGAAACTAGGAAAGTTCTGTATGTTATATGTGCAACAAGTTTGCCATTTTTAATCATTGTAATCACACCAATTAAATTGACTTTATTGACATTGGTACACCACCTAACACCCCAAACACAACTATCACACTTCAACTACGACACCTATATGTAAATATTTCACAAAAATTTGCTTTTATCGCATTTCCTTAATGTTCTTTCTGTCTTAATGGTCTATAATATGGATAGCTTGCCTTACTGGCTTCAATTCGCTACACACAGACATAGTCCAGTTTATATGTATACATTAAAATATACGAATTTTTAGTTAAATCACAAAATTATTAAATTCTGTTCCCTTAAAACCTAGTAGCAATTAATTGATCATAAATAAACATAATCGCATAACATATAAACAAGCAATCTCCGATTTTCAGTAGTCCGACTATAAATACATAATTCAATTAAGTACACTACTTGTTATCTATTATAAAAAAATCAAAATAAAGTTAGATGAGATAAGATTAAAAAAACCTCAAATTACCATATATGTGCGAGAACGGGCTGGGGCACGCCACTCTGCAGAAACACGTTCTTGATCTCGGCCCCTGAAACGAATCCATCGCGGTCAACGTCGCTCTTTACGAATAAGAGGTCGTACTTGGCTCTTTCGTCCAGTGTAACCACCCAGGTAGGCCCCACCACCGCTGGAGGTTGCGGGGAAACACTGGGTGGCGGAGGCCTGGCAACCGGTGGGGGTAAATGTGACGGTGGCACATTCGGGGGAGAAGGCACAACGGGCTTCATGCCATCCAGACCACGGGACAAAATTGGGGTACCTGTCGTACTAGAGCCTTTCCTCTTCGCAGGCGGTAATAGTTCGGGGGGCAACGTATTCGGAATAGCATGCTTCTCTAACGCCTTGTACACTAAATGCATCGCCTTTAAAGAATTTTGAAAGAAATTATTACAAACTATTTTTCTAGATACAAAGTAGAAAGAAAATTGCACTTACTACAATAAATTCGTGCCTGTCCAACATTCCATCTTTGTCTTGATCTGCTAGGTCCCAAATTTTTCCCAGTGTCTCCAAAGGCAACTTTGAGTCCATAAGAACACCCTTGACCTAAGCAAAACGACACATTATTGTTTTACTTATTTACAAATATATTAGATAATAACAGACACAAAAAAATATTTGTGTACCTTATTACCAGGAATAAGTCCATTTGAAGGATTAAGTGAATCAAATAGTTTATCATATTTTTCCCTTTCGTTGGGTTTGATGGTCCAATCAACACCTGCTGTTGGTGGAATAGAAGTTATAAGGGGGGTGTTACTTGGAAGAGGAGGTTTTGCTGGCTTTGGTAAAGGCAAATCCCCCTTTAAAAATAAGTTTTCATTGTAGTATCTGTTTAAAAATGTTGCTTTCTGAACAAGATAAAGTATTTACAACATTCCTTTATCTTATAACAGGAAATGAAGCAGAAAAATCACTGGCATTAATTCTTTTCAACTTTGAAAGAAGATAAAACTTTACATAACTTAACACAACGCACACATCTCTTATCAAAAAAGGATATAGAGAAAACATTATAACAATAACATACCATTTTGGGGGGCGGAATATCCAGTAAAATATTTTCAATATTAACATCTCTGCCTTGCTGAGCAACAGAGACAAGTTTAAGAGCAACAAAAAATCCAGTCTTGTCCAAGCAACCTCTTGCACCAGGATCTGATAGGTCCCATATTCGTGACAGTACAACATCACTTAGACCTGACCGTTTTAGGAAACGAGCTGCTTCTAAGGCTCCAACTGTTCCAATACCATTTGGATCCACCTAAAGTTCCCCACATTGACATTAAACATCCATTAATTTAAGTAGTTTGTAAGGAAGTCAATATACAGAAAATTGTGAACCCATTGCAAATAGTGAATTCATTTTTATACAGTAAAAGATAAAACAATTACCAGACTGTAGTACGAGTCATATATGGCACTGTGTTTTCCTGCTACCTGTAATTTAAAAATAAATCTCATTACCTTCGTTAACACATAACTCTGATATTACATCTACACATTTATTAAACTGGTAAATTGATTACGACTATTAATAAATTAAGCACGTTTCTTAGGCGAAATTTGATTCACAATGAAAACCATTGATTAATATAATTAGGCATATTTAAAAAGGCCAAAAGTTAACTGCACTGACAACTGATATAGTATAGCACAATAAATGGGAGCCCCGTCTCTACAGAAAAGAAATTAATTTTCGGCAAAATTGCCCACTTTAACGGTGATTATTTAAATTAAGCCGATTCTTATAATTAATAACCGATTATCTGTTTTTTAAATCACCACCCATGAAATGTCACAAGATAAAAATAATTTACAATGGTTCAAAATTGGACACCATACAACATGATACACAATTATATAATGTGCTTGTGGTAAGTAACCGTAAATTAACACTCCATTTAATGAATGAAAAGTATTTGCAAAAATTCCGTCAATTTTTTACGTTCGTACCTGTGTTGGAGACGGCAACGCAGCCATCTTTTCGAACACTACAAAAAATCGTTTATTGGTTAATGTTTGTTGTGTCGGCCAATGACAGGACCAATCAATAAACAGTAAAGTGGAAGTGTTTATTAACACGCAGGCTCGGTCAATATACGAGGGCTACTAAACAATTATTAGACACTGTTTTAATCAACTCGTACAATATAAATCAATTTTATAACTATTAAGAATCAATGTATTTATTTACTGCATCTTTTAGCTCTTCTGTAACTTCGAAGGCGTTCATTCTCGACTCAAAGGGAGGCTTTTGAAGTTTTTTGAGTAACAAAAAGCCTCCATTAAATTCATCCCGTAACGATTCCACTGATATATTATTGGAATCGATCATTCTCAACCACTTTCGTTTTTTATTTAAATCCTTTAATACTTCAAAACAAATTTTTGCCACTTCATGGCATGGATTTGTGTGCAGAATGTTCCATACCATTTCGTTTCTGCGGGTATAAAATTGATGCAAGGCACTGAAGTTTGTAATCACGTATTGTGCACTTATATCTAACAGGGACTTGCAGTCTTCCATGTTACAGTCTTAAAAAAAAGAATTATGTTGGGTGTCGTAATACCTTTGGGATACCCCCGGTATTTAGGTATGTATAATGCGCCATCTGTTGAGTTTGTCACAATATAAGTGTATGTAGTGTTTGTTAAACAATTTACATAGATGGCGCAAAATGTACTTTTGTTTAAATTTAAATACAAACCATAAAAATTGCTTATTTTTCTTGATACTTTCGATTTCCTTTTTGGTTTAATAAAAACATCATCTTCGTTGTTGTTATCATTTATGTCCCTTTTATTATTATCTTTTTTGGCAATGGGATTTTCTGTTTCTTTGTTAGTATCTTTACCATTACCATTACGGGTTAGTTCTTTGAAATATTTTTGTAAAGAGTGATTAATACTGTAATTTGATTATTTTTGAACCATATTTTTACAAAATTTGAGTAAATTACCTCTCGGGCAACGTAATCCGCGATTTCTGCATTAGATTGTAGAGATCAGAATCGGACTCGCATTTACCAATATTTTCGTTTGGTAACGGAATGGTTGTTAAGAAATATAACAAAATATTTTGTGGTACATCATTTGCAATCATCCCATGCAAGGCATTCAAAATCTATCGAAATCAAAATTGGAAAAAGCAATTTTTCCAAAAGTAATATATAATATATTAGAGTAGGTACCTTTTCGTAATCCATTTTGGTACCATTACCTTTAGTATATTCCTCCACTAAAGAGTTAATTTGTTGTATTTTTTCTGGTACGTCTGCATATCGTTTCTTTAAAATATTTGCCAGAAGGTTTTGGTTATTCTCCATCTGGATAATTAGTTAAATTCTCTTGTCAATGAATTAATAAATGAAAACAATAGATTAGACAGACACATTGATTGTAATAAAATAATAATCTACGAAGGCTTTCGATTTTCATTTTTTTGTCCCTTTTTTTAGTTTATTTAAAGTTATACTGTGGCATTATTTAATACTGTATACAATATAGGTAATATTCTAATCTTGGTAGGTATTATTTAATAATAACCATAAAAATTCATTCAACCGTAAAAATCGGTCAAAAACTTTTTACTTTATTCATCATTTTTTTATTGCATATTATTTAAGTAAGGTAGGTATTTCTCGAAAATTTTCTTTGGATTTAAAAACACAATTTTAATACCTACATAAGTATTAATATTAGGTATGTGTGCTCCAGTTCTTTTATGTGTTCATTTTTCTGCATTATTTGGATCAATAAACAAGCACATTATTTGAAAGTAAAAGCGCTAATTTTTGTGCACTTTCTATTGTGTTAATTGTGCTTAATGCAAATAAACATGAGCACTTCTAAACCAGTTTATTTTCTTTTAATGTATTCATAAAGTATTTTTTTACATAAAAATGGTAACCTAGTATTTATGATTCTAGAAGAGCTTAGATTTCTTTAACCTGAGGAAACATAATGATCGATAAATTGTTGCTCTAGCGTCAAAAATTGTATCAATTATGTATACCTAATAAAAAAAATGTATTATGTAACAAATTAACACTAAAAAATCAATGTTCAGGGACGTACACAGAGAGGGTTTCTGGGGTATGGTCAACGCTTCCCAAAACCCCAATTTTTTTATTATTTCATCTACGTTTAATAAAAAATAAATATTTGAGAGCATAATCTCGAACTTGTATTTTTCAAATATCATTTGTGTTGATGTCTCGAGCAAACTACACCGCTTGCTCAGTGTTTTACATTATGTGGCGTTGAAGACGTTCGCTGTATTATTTCCCCCACCTCCAATGTAATGTTAAGGTCTTCTCAGAGCAATAACGTATTTTTCTACTTTAAAATGAGAGTCCCCACTTTATTTATGTAGACACCATGAATTTTAGAAAAGTAAATGAAAAAATATTAGAAATTAGTAACTGAAAATCTAAAATTTAATATTTTTATAATAATTAGGTATTTAAATTGCAAGTACCTAAGGAGAGACATGATATGAAATTAAATTGACAAAAATCCAACGTACCTATGTACGTATAACAGCAATTGAATTGTCTTCACTTTCTCAAATTTACGAAAGAGTTCAACTACTTAAATTATGTAGTTGATTTCAATCAAATTTCATCGTTTAGAAGCCACAAATACTCTCATCGTATTTTTTCTGCTAATATTTGTAACGTACTTTCTGTATTGCAATTTTTACACAAGTAGGTATAAGCATCGATTTCTACTAACTTCTTAGTAAGTAAATTAAATTCGATCCTTAACAACAGTGGCGACTGGTACATAAGAGGTAACAGCAGCAACCACTTACCTAGTAGGTACCTATCATAATTTACCAAATGTTAAAACTGTTTATATTGTGGTCAGTTTCAACTACAACCCTTTATAATTATTTATTTACTTATTAAAAAAAGCCTATCGCACTATTAACCAAATGGAAAATAAATTAATATAATAGTGACGAGTCGCCGCTGTATTTTCATTGAATATTCACAATTGTGCTGTAAAATACCAACAACAATTAAGTACCAAAACCACGGATTGATTGATTAATAATAAATAACAATAAGTGAGTGAGTATTTTGTTTCTGAGTTTGCTCGATAATTTTGCGCAAGAATACCGGGCTCTTTAGCAAACTTGTGATCGTTGTTTTCTTATTATTTTATTATTGGGTATTAGAAATCCGATATTATGTCGCAAATAATGGGCACTATTTCGCACACTAAACCAGATGTGATGGCGTCCCTTTCACCTAAAAAATTGAAAAGAACAATTATTTGGAAAAACAAAAGAATGAAATATGCATAGTGCAATTACAGGAGTGTAGGGGGGGAGAGGAAAAAAGGTGAAATTAATCATTAAAGTAATCGAGTTATAAGTACTTTTTTAATCGGATATTTTAATGAAAGTTTTTAAAAATAGTTATGATGCAATAAAAATTACTAAAACACATAGAGCCCTCAGTACACAAGTTTTCCCTTATAAGCAGGCACTTGTTATTTATTCATTTATTCGTTTATTTATTTATTCATTCATTTGTTCTTTTATTCATTTGCTTATTGAACTAGTTTGAGAGTAATCGTTTGTGACATGCTGTACATTAAAATTCATTAGAAATAGATTAAGATAACAAATTATCCTCTCTTGTAGATTTTTTCCTGTTGTCTGGAGCTGGTGGCCTAAAAATTGATTTATCATCGTCCTTTCTAGATCACTTCTGAGGATAATTGACAAAATTTACCTATAATACAATTCAAAAATTAAAAAAAATGCGATTTTCAAAAAACAATTAGAATTACTTACAATAAATAACTCAATAAACACAGTAATTTATATATTTTTTTTATACATACCAAGTTGTAATTTTTATTTTCATTGGGCAATTTATTTATTATCTTAAAAAAACAGTTGCTCATTTTCCATTAGGTTTATTATATTGTTAATATTTTCACAATTCGCCTTTCTCTTGCGGTATTATGAAGGTAAGTAAATATAAAAGATGCAGCAAATGATAAGGACACTTCTATTTCGAAAAAACATAAAAAAGGGAATCTGCTATTTGCTGCGGTGCGGTGTGGAGCCACGTCGTAAAAGATTGGCAGTAATTTCGACAGAACAGTTTTATTTCTTAAAAGTTTAATTATTAGATAAATATAGAGAAAAAGATGCTCTTTTTTATCAACCGCGCCACAATATTTATATAATAAAAGTAATTTACTAATAGACAATACATTCTTTTTTTTGAAATTTTTAATATTGAAAGAAATTCCTTAGAAATTCTATAGCGTTTCAATTATTCTGTTCTAGATTATTCTTTTAATTTTCTTTTCAAAGCAGGATCCCGGGGATAAGTGCTGTTTACATATACAGGGTGACCCAAAGTCTTTGGCCTGAAAAACTTTTATAATAGAAAATTAATGGTAGGAATTTAAAAAAATCGTGTAGTAGTTACACCTGTTTTATATTTTTAAATTATTTTCAATTTTGTAGCACTTCCTTATTTCAAACGAAACACCCTATATTTTATTGCACCATTGAATTTCTTTTTTATTTAAACTTAAGTTTTATAACATGACCTTACCCGAAAACCCAAGCGTTTCGGAATAAACAACCATCATCATTTTATTTTTAAAAATTATGTTCTGAAAGATGACTTTGTACCAATCTTTAGTACCAAAAAACGAAAATGAATCAAATTTTTACAATAAATCAATAACATAATAGTTTTTGATGGCACATATTTATTTTCGTCGATTTTTATAGAGGACGTTCAGAAAAAGTTTCTTAAAGTCACGACGTTTACACAGCATTAACTTTTTTATTTTAAACTGAACACCCTGTATTTTTTTACATAATCAGATGCATAATTGTTAAATACATTTACCCTTTCTTCCAATTCTTCTTTTTAATTATTCTCAATAATTTTTTGTAACAATTATTGATATATGTAGTTGAATTAAATAAAATACTCAAATCACATTTTTCAGCAACGAAATTATTATTTTTTTTTAATATATAAATGCCAATAACTATGAAAATATTAACTTAAGGTATTGTAACATTACTTATGTAGATCGATTCAGAATTTAATTTTGCATCCGATTAATTAAAAAGATACAGGGTGTTTCTTGTAAAAAAGAAAGTTATTGCATTGTGAAGTTATTTATTTTTTGGTTCGTCTATGGTTCGTCGTATCATTCATTTTTTAATTTAGATATATTTGTAAATATTATTTTTATTTTATTTTAGATGTATGTTCAATTTATTCAAATATTTGCATTCCGAAGACGCAGGTAGTAGTTGCCAATTTCTTTGTCGGCAACAGATATGACCCTCAACGGCCTGCACTATCATAAACCCCAACAACACACATTGTCCAGTTTGTACCTAGATCGTGTCTTGGAATTTTTGTCATAGCGTATTTGGAAATTTTGTCGAACATTTGGCAGAATATTGGCGGCATATTCTTTTGTTTGTATGTAGGGCCGAGGGGGTCGTAGTTGCCTGCAATTCAGAATTTTAGACAGTTCAAATTTGAGATTCGATCGAGCACTATTACCGCGCACTTCCTTAAAGTTTTTTTTTGTAAAGGTTTATTCCAAACAGTTTCTTTTAATATACATGCAAATAAGTTAGTAATTCGTTTTATTCATCTAACTTAAATTTTTAAATTAATAAGAAATTGCTGTGTCAAATTAATTTGGGGCACAGCTGATATCGTCGTGTTTAAGACGTATAGTGATACGTCGCCGTAATAAATTATACAAGGGACACGACACATATCAATTTTTTCCATGGTCCTTCGAGCCGGATCCTAACGTCCAGGATTATACAGTGAAGTGTTTTTTAAAGGTGAAACTACCTGTTAAAATAAAACTTAAGTTTGTGCGCGAGTGAATAAACTCGACAGTTAATATATGGACTGTATCGGTACATGTGTTAAAGGTGTTATAATAGGTCGAAACATTTGTACGTCTTCGGTGTTTGCTGAACGGGACTTCAAGGAATCTATTCGCCTGCAGAGACGAGTGGCGTAACCTTTCTGGAAACAAGAGCTCAACGGACAACGCTGACGAGACACATCACCTAAAGGTAAGCTCGTTATTGTCGTAGTACCGTTTTCTTTTTCCTTTTGTTCATTCCCTAAATTGATCCCTGTACAATGGCAACCGAGGAGTTAAAGGTGTTGATTCAAAAACGAGGTATCATCAAAGGTCAGATTACCTCAATGGAAAACTACTTAAATAAGAACAAGGAAACACCTCCCGATGCTCGTAAACTTGAATTACGAATCGAAAAACTAAAATCATCATTTGTACCATTCGACGAACTTCAAGATGAAATAGAATTGTCCGAACCAGGTAAACATGAAGACGAGCGGTTTGCAATACAAGATAGCTACTTTGACGTCCTCGTGGAGGCTGAAAATCTCTTGCGTATCACCCTAGAGCATCCAGCGTTAGCGAAGAATTCAAGCAGCACATCTGGAGAATCAAATGGTACTGGTGAATGCGACGGTCAACAATCAGAAGAAGATTTTCGTCCGCGGGTAGGAAAACGTCGCGTAAAATTGCCAGAAGCTTCTTTGCCTCGATTTGATGGGCGTTACGAAGACTGGCTGTCATTCAAGGATTCATTTACATCTCTTATCGACTGTCAGACTGATCTGACCAACGTGGAGAAATTACAATATCTCAAGTCATGTGTAATAGGAGAAGCCGCGAAAAAGATTAAACACATGAGTATTATGGACGACAACTACAAACGGGCGTGGGACACATTACAACGAGCGTATGCGGACAAGCGGTTAATTATTAGTAAGCATTTAAGCCTTTTGCTTCGATTACCCGGGCAAGAACGCGAAACAGCAGAAGGACTCCGAAAACTCGCCGACGATACATTGCAGCATCTGGAATCGTTGGCAACGTTAGGTGTAGAGGTTTCTCACGAAATCCTTGTTCAAAATCTGGAGGAAAAACTGCACCCCATCACTGCCGAGAAATGGGAGGAAACACTCAAACGAGGTGTTTTCCCCACGTTAGATGATATGATAGAATTTCTCTACAAAACGGCCGCAAGAGTGTCAAAACGTAACCACACTCAAAATGGAGACTATAAGATAACGAAGGCTGCTGCGTCTAATAGTAAATCAAACTTTAATCGCAAGTCCAAGGGAAGTTCTCAGAGCACCACGAAGCAAGTTTTTGTGACCAACATACCAACAAATTGTCCCCTTTGTCCTGAAACTACTCACCAACTTTTCCGCTGCAAAAAATTCCGCGAATTGCCTGTAACAAAACGTACGGAAATTGTGCAACAATCATCACTTTGCAGAAATTGTTTGAAAAAGCACGAAACTAAGGCCTGTACGTATCCAAAGTGTTGTGCTTGTAATGAGGCACACAACATATTGTTACATGCATGACTATATGGCCCGGTTGAAAATAAACCGCCTTTGGTTTCCTTAACGACGGGAGCAATGTCAAATCATTTAATGACAAGTGCAATAGTCAATGCATTGGATAATCAAGGCATCCTGGTCAAGTGTCGTGCACTGTTAGATACGTGTTCTACGGAAAACTTCATCACAGAAGGCTTAGCGAAACAGTTACAACTACCCATGAAGAAATGCAGCATTCCTGTCGGAGCCCTGAACAACATGATAACAACGACGAAATATTCTGTTACTGTAACTCTGCAATCTCGACTAAGTAATTATCGAAAGACCTTTGAGTTTCTTACAGTGCCGTCTATTACAAATTCTACGCCCACTGAATTGTTACAGCGTGAACTTATTCCCATTCCATCCAACATTCGTTTAGCGGATCCAGAATTCTATAAACCAGCCCCCATTGATCTGCTTTTAGCGTCTGGACCAACTTTGGCTTCTTTTTGTGTCGGACAAATTGATTTATCCTATGACTCGGAAGACTTGTATTTACAGAAGACTCGGTATGGTTGGGTTATAGGAGGTCGTATGTCTAATAAGAACGGCGTACATTATGCAACTTGTAACTTAGTCAACTTACAGCGTGAGATATCGCGATTTTGGGAAATCGAAGAAGCAATACCCATATCTCGTCGTTCAGCCGAAGATCAACGGTGTGAAGAACATTTTATTAATCACACAACACGGGACATCTCGGGACGCTATACGGTTGCTCTTCCCTTTAAAATCGACAGAAAACCTCTTGGCGAATCGCGTTCTCGAGCGTTGAAGAGGCTAAACGCATTGTTTAACAAATTCCAAAGGGATCCACAGTTGCAAGGGGCTTATTCTGATGTAATTAGCGAATACTGGAATCTCGGACATCTAAGTAAAGTAGAAACTGATGAAGAAAATGGATTCTATCTTCCCCATCACGCCGTCTTTAAGGCTTCAAGCGCGACGACAAAACTGCGTGTAGTTTTTGACGGATCAGCTAAGACAAGCTCTGGGGTTTCATTAAATGACACACTGATGGTTGGGCCGACTATCCAGGACGATATGCTGTCATTTATTCTACGGTTTCGCATACATCGTTATGTCCTTATTGCCGATATTGAGAAAATGTATCGGCAAATATTGGTGCGTAAGTCTGACAGGAAGTATCAACGAATATTATGGAAAATGGAAGACGACGTCGCTACCTTTGAACTAAATACTGTGACGTTTGGTATCGCTCCCGCTCCCTACCTTGCTATTCGCTCTATTCACCAATTAGTGGACGACGAAGGCTGTAAATTTCCACGCGGTGCGTATGTTTTGAAACATGATTTGTATGTGGACAACTTACTAACTGGTGCCGAAACTATTGAAGACGCACGTCTAATCCAACAACAAGTGACGAAATTGATGCGCTTAGGTGGATTTAATATGCGACAGTGGGGATCAAACGAGTCACGTGTATTACATGGTCTTGCCAATGAGCAAATTGACGCAAGTTTTCAATTTGATGGTGACAAAACTGTGAAAACCTTAGGCATATCGTGGGATGCTAAAACAGATTCCATCACCTACACGGTTAAGTCACTTGATGCGGAGTCAGCGCGAACCAAACGAAGTATTTTGTCAGAGATCGCTAAAATATTCGATCCCCTAGGACTATTGGGACCAGTTATTTTGTACGCCAAGTCCATAATGCAACGTCTATGGGCCCTGAAACTTGGCTGGGATGAGTCCGTCCCGATCAATCTGTATTCGCAGTGGACAGACTTCGCAAGGCAATTAAACTTTTTAAACAATTTGCAATTTTCCAGAAGAGTTGTAGACCCTGGCTCTGAACTCCAATTACATGGATTTTCTGACGCAAGTGAAAGAGGATATGGTGCTTGCATCTACATAAGATCGAGCGACAACAAAGGTAACATCGCATGTCAATTACTTAGCGCAAAATCGCGGGTGGCGCCTTTGAAAACCATTTCCATACCACGTTTGGAGCTGTGTGGAGCTCAGCTACTCGCGAAACTGTTCCATTATATTTCCCACACCATCAGCTTGTCTTTCAACAAGGTAATTTTTTGGACCGACTCGACGATTACTCTACAATGGATTAGTACATCGCCGCATTTACTCAAGACGTTCGTGGCGAATCGTGTATCAGCCATTCAAGAGGAAACAAGGATCGGGGAGTGGCGTCATGTGCCTTCGTTGTACAATCCAGCAGATGCCTTGTCAAGGGGACAGTTACCTGTGGATTTTTTAAGGAACAAGCTCTGGCACGAAGGTCCTTTATGGCTTAAAGATGATGAAAATTCGTGGCCCAAGAAGGTCATGCCAACAGTGGAAGTTGTACCTGAAACCAGGAAATTGACGTGTTTCGCAACCAACAATATCGACTTTTTCGGTAAATTTTCGTCCTTTACCAGATTAAAACGCACAATAGCTCTTTGTTTGCGTATGCGACCGCGACATAATCATAGCGGCGGATTAACACCTGGCGAATTGTTGTACGCTGAAAGGGTCATATTAAAACTGGTGCAAACTTCATTTTCAAGCGACAGAGTAGATGAAGTTACTCAAAGGAAAAATGGACGAATGAAACACAAAAGATTGTTTGCCCTTAATCCATTCGTAGACGACGAAGGGATAATGCGAGTAGGTGGACGTCTACAAAACGCAGACATACCTTACGCTCAACAGCATCCAATACTGTTGCCGCAATCTCACCACATAACCAGTCTCATAATCCAAGAGTATCACGACAATCATTTTCATGCAGGCGTTCAAACTACTCTTTACTTATTACGTCAAAAATATTGGATTATAGACGGTCGTAACCAAGTCCGTAAGATAATACGATCATGTGTTCGTTGCTTTCGTGCAAATCCTCCCAACACAAATTATGTAATGGGGAATCTTCCAGAGATTCGAATAAATCAAGCAAGACCATTCTCAAGGGTAGGAGTGGACTACTGCGGACCATTTTTTATAAAAGAAAAAAAGCATCGCAATACGAAGCAGATAAAAACATATGTTGCGGTGTTTGTTTGTCTGGTTGTTAAGGCAGTGCACCTGGAGGTCGTAAGTGATTTGACTACTGAAGCCTTCATTGCTGCACTCAGGCGCTTTATTGCAAGACGGGGAAAACCTGAAGTCATTTTTTCGGATAATGGAACCAACTTTATCGGCGCCCACAACAAATTGAAGGAGATTTACAACCTTTTTCAATCCAAGGAACATCAAGGGAAGACGCAGGCGTTCCTAACTAACCAGGGAATTGTATGGAATTTTATACCTCCATTGTCTCCGCATTTCGGAGGTTTGTGGGAATCGACAGTTAAGTGTTTTAAACATCACTTGAAGCGAGTAGTAACCGGTCCCATCTTTACCTTTGAAGAATTCAACACCTTCACTATAGACGTAGAGGCGATCCTTAATTCCCGTCCCCTTTGTCCTATGTCTAATGACCCCAATGATCTGTTAGCTCTCACCCCAGGTCATTTCCTTATCGGTACGGCATTGGCGAGTTTGCCCGAGGGCAACTATTCAGATGTACCAATCAACACAATATCGCGTTGGCAACACATTCAAAAGGTTCGCCAGGATTTTTGGAATCGCTGGCATAAAGAATATTTGAATGAACTAAATATTCGTTATAAGTGGTCAACAGGTGAACACTCCATCAAAACCGGTACCATAGTTCTACTCAAAGAAAATAATGTTCCCTCAATGCAGTGGAATATCGGAAAGGTCATAAAAACGTATCCTGGTGACGATGGAATTATCCGGACAGTTTCCGTGAAAACGGCAACGAACACGTATAAAAGAAGTGTTAAACAACTTGCGCCTCTACCAATCAAGGACAATATTTAGTTCAGTGTTAAATGTAATTAATTGTATTAAATAAGTAGTAAGTTAGTGTTGATCGATATTCTCTCAACGGGGGGAGTATGGTTCGTCGTATCATTCATTTTTTAATTTAGATATATTTGTAAATATTATTTTTATTTTATTTTAGATGTATGTTCAATTTATTCAAATATTTGCATTCCGAAGACGCAGGTAGTAGTTGCCAATTTCTTTGTCGGCAACAGATATGACCCTCAACGGCCTGCACTATCATAAACCCCAACAACACACATTGTCCAGTTTGTACCTAGATCGTGTCTTGGAATTTTTGTCATAGCGTATTTGGAAATTTTGTCGAACATTTGGCAGAATATTGGCGGCATATTCTTTTGTTTGTATGTAGGGCCGAGGGGGTCGTAGTTGCCTGCAATTCAGAATTTTAGACAGTTCAAATTTGAGATTCGATCGAGCACTATTACCGCGCACTTCCTTAAAGTTTTTTTTTGTAAAGGTTTATTCCAAACAGTTTCTTTTAATATACATGCAAATAAGTTAGTAATTCGTTTTATTCATCTAACTTAAATTTTTAAATTAATAAGAAATTGCTGTGTCAAATTAATTTGGGGCACAGCTGATATCGTCGTGTTTAAGACGTATAGTGATACGTCGCCGTAATAAATTATACAAGGGACACGACACATATCAATTTTTTCCATGGTCCTTCGAGCCGGATCCTAACGTCCAGGATTATACAGTGAAGTGTTTTTTAAAGGTGAAACTACCTGTTAAAATAAAACTTAAGTTTGTGCGCGAGTGAATAAACTCGACAGTTAATATATGGACTGTATCGGTACATGTGTT
Organism: Agrilus mali; assembly: GCA_029378335.1. Classification (NCBI taxonomy): domain Eukaryota; kingdom Metazoa; phylum Arthropoda; class Insecta; order Coleoptera; family Buprestidae; genus Agrilus; species Agrilus mali. Next base: position 825,849 of record CM055655.1, on the reverse strand, counting down.
AAAGGTGTTATAATAGGTCGAAACATTTGTACGTCTTCGGTGTTTGCTGAACGGGACTTCAAGGAATCTATTCGCCTGCAGAGACGAGTGGCGTAACCTTTCTGGAAACAAGAGCTCAACGGACAACGCTGACGAGACACATCACCTAAAGGTAAGCTCGTTATTGTCGTAGTACCGTTTTCTTTTTCCTTTTGTTCATTCCCTAAATTGATCCCTGTACAATGGCAACCGAGGAGTTAAAGGTGTTGATTCAAAAACGAGGTATCATCAAAGGTCAGATTACCTCAATGGAAAACTACTTAAATAAGAACAAGGAAACACCTCCCGATGCTCGTAAACTTGAATTACGAATCGAAAAACTAAAATCATCATTTGTACCATTCGACGAACTTCAAGATGAAATAGAATTGTCCGAACCAGGTAAACATGAAGACGAGCGGTTTGCAATACAAGATAGCTACTTTGACGTCCTCGTGGAGGCTGAAAATCTCTTGCGTATCACCCTAGAGCATCCAGCGTTAGCGAAGAATTCAAGCAGCACATCTGGAGAATCAAATGGTACTGGTGAATGCGACGGTCAACAATCAGAAGAAGATTTTCGTCCGCGGGTAGGAAAACGTCGCGTAAAATTGCCAGAAGCTTCTTTGCCTCGATTTGATGGGCGTTACGAAGACTGGCTGTCATTCAAGGATTCATTTACATCTCTTATCGACTGTCAGACTGATCTGACCAACGTGGAGAAATTACAATATCTCAAGTCATGTGTAATAGGAGAAGCCGCGAAAAAGATTAAACACATGAGTATTATGGACGACAACTACAAACGGGCGTGGGACACATTACAACGAGCGTATGCGGACAAGCGGTTAATTATTAGTAAGCATTTAAGCCTTTTGCTTCGATTACCCGGGCAAGAACGCGAAACAGCAGAAGGACTCCGAAAACTCGCCGACGATACATTGCAGCATCTGGAATCGTTGGCAACGTTAGGTGTAGAGGTTTCTCACGAAATCCTTGTTCAAAATCTGGAGGAAAAACTGCACCCCATCACTGCCGAGAAATGGGAGGAAACACTCAAACGAGGTGTTTTCCCCACGTTAGATGATATGATAGAATTTCTCTACAAAACGGCCGCAAGAGTGTCAAAACGTAACCACACTCAAAATGGAGACTATAAGATAACGAAGGCTGCTGCGTCTAATAGTAAATCAAACTTTAATCGCAAGTCCAAGGGAAGTTCTCAGAGCACCACGAAGCAAGTTTTTGTGACCAACATACCAACAAATTGTCCCCTTTGTCCTGAAACTACTCACCAACTTTTCCGCTGCAAAAAATTCCGCGAATTGCCTGTAACAAAACGTACGGAAATTGTGCAACAATCATCACTTTGCAGAAATTGTTTGAAAAAGCACGAAACTAAGGCCTGTACGTATCCAAAGTGTTGTGCTTGTAATGAGGCACACAACATATTGTTACATGCATGACTATATGGCCCGGTTGAAAATAAACCGCCTTTGGTTTCCTTAACGACGGGAGCAATGTCAAATCATTTAATGACAAGTGCAATAGTCAATGCATTGGATAATCAAGGCATCCTGGTCAAGTGTCGTGCACTGTTAGATACGTGTTCTACGGAAAACTTCATCACAGAAGGCTTAGCGAAACAGTTACAACTACCCATGAAGAAATGCAGCATTCCTGTCGGAGCCCTGAACAACATGATAACAACGACGAAATATTCTGTTACTGTAACTCTGCAATCTCGACTAAGTAATTATCGAAAGACCTTTGAGTTTCTTACAGTGCCGTCTATTACAAATTCTACGCCCACTGAATTGTTACAGCGTGAACTTATTCCCATTCCATCCAACATTCGTTTAGCGGATCCAGAATTCTATAAACCAGCCCCCATTGATCTGCTTTTAGCGTCTGGACCAACTTTGGCTTCTTTTTGTGTCGGACAAATTGATTTATCCTATGACTCGGAAGACTTGTATTTACAGAAGACTCGGTATGGTTGGGTTATAGGAGGTCGTATGTCTAATAAGAACGGCGTACATTATGCAACTTGTAACTTAGTCAACTTACAGCGTGAGATATCGCGATTTTGGGAAATCGAAGAAGCAATACCCATATCTCGTCGTTCAGCCGAAGATCAACGGTGTGAAGAACATTTTATTAATCACACAACACGGGACATCTCGGGACGCTATACGGTTGCTCTTCCCTTTAAAATCGACAGAAAACCTCTTGGCGAATCGCGTTCTCGAGCGTTGAAGAGGCTAAACGCATTGTTTAACAAATTCCAAAGGGATCCACAGTTGCAAGGGGCTTATTCTGATGTAATTAGCGAATACTGGAATCTCGGACATCTAAGTAAAGTAGAAACTGATGAAGAAAATGGATTCTATCTTCCCCATCACGCCGTCTTTAAGGCTTCAAGCGCGACGACAAAACTGCGTGTAGTTTTTGACGGATCAGCTAAGACAAGCTCTGGGGTTTCATTAAATGACACACTGATGGTTGGGCCGACTATCCAGGACGATATGCTGTCATTTATTCTACGGTTTCGCATACATCGTTATGTCCTTATTGCCGATATTGAGAAAATGTATCGGCAAATATTGGTGCGTAAGTCTGACAGGAAGTATCAACGAATATTATGGAAAATGGAAGACGACGTCGCTACCTTTGAACTAAATACTGTGACGTTTGGTATCGCTCCCGCTCCCTACCTTGCTATTCGCTCTATTCACCAATTAGTGGACGACGAAGGCTGTAAATTTCCACGCGGTGCGTATGTTTTGAAACATGATTTGTATGTGGACAACTTACTAACTGGTGCCGAAACTATTGAAGACGCACGTCTAATCCAACAACAAGTGACGAAATTGATGCGCTTAGGTGGATTTAATATGCGACAGTGGGGATCAAACGAGTCACGTGTATTACATGGTCTTGCCAATGAGCAAATTGACGCAAGTTTTCAATTTGATGGTGACAAAACTGTGAAAACCTTAGGCATATCGTGGGATGCTAAAACAGATTCCATCACCTACACGGTTAAGTCACTTGATGCGGAGTCAGCGCGAACCAAACGAAGTATTTTGTCAGAGATCGCTAAAATATTCGATCCCCTAGGACTATTGGGACCAGTTATTTTGTACGCCAAGTCCATAATGCAACGTCTATGGGCCCTGAAACTTGGCTGGGATGAGTCCGTCCCGATCAATCTGTATTCGCAGTGGACAGACTTCGCAAGGCAATTAAACTTTTTAAACAATTTGCAATTTTCCAGAAGAGTTGTAGACCCTGGCTCTGAACTCCAATTACATGGATTTTCTGACGCAAGTGAAAGAGGATATGGTGCTTGCATCTACATAAGATCGAGCGACAACAAAGGTAACATCGCATGTCAATTACTTAGCGCAAAATCGCGGGTGGCGCCTTTGAAAACCATTTCCATACCACGTTTGGAGCTGTGTGGAGCTCAGCTACTCGCGAAACTGTTCCATTATATTTCCCACACCATCAGCTTGTCTTTCAACAAGGTAATTTTTTGGACCGACTCGACGATTACTCTACAATGGATTAGTACATCGCCGCATTTACTCAAGACGTTCGTGGCGAATCGTGTATCAGCCATTCAAGAGGAAACAAGGATCGGGGAGTGGCGTCATGTGCCTTCGTTGTACAATCCAGCAGATGCCTTGTCAAGGGGACAGTTACCTGTGGATTTTTTAAGGAACAAGCTCTGGCACGAAGGTCCTTTATGGCTTAAAGATGATGAAAATTCGTGGCCCAAGAAGGTCATGCCAACAGTGGAAGTTGTACCTGAAACCAGGAAATTGACGTGTTTCGCAACCAACAATATCGACTTTTTCGGTAAATTTTCGTCCTTTACCAGATTAAAACGCACAATAGCTCTTTGTTTGCGTATGCGACCGCGACATAATCATAGCGGCGGATTAACACCTGGCGAATTGTTGTACGCTGAAAGGGTCATATTAAAACTGGTGCAAACTTCATTTTCAAGCGACAGAGTAGATGAAGTTACTCAAAGGAAAAATGGACGAATGAAACACAAAAGATTGTTTGCCCTTAATCCATTCGTAGACGACGAAGGGATAATGCGAGTAGGTGGACGTCTACAAAACGCAGACATACCTTACGCTCAACAGCATCCAATACTGTTGCCGCAATCTCACCACATAACCAGTCTCATAATCCAAGAGTATCACGACAATCATTTTCATGCAGGCGTTCAAACTACTCTTTACTTATTACGTCAAAAATATTGGATTATAGACGGTCGTAACCAAGTCCGTAAGATAATACGATCATGTGTTCGTTGCTTTCGTGCAAATCCTCCCAACACAAATTATGTAATGGGGAATCTTCCAGAGATTCGAATAAATCAAGCAAGACCATTCTCAAGGGTAGGAGTGGACTACTGCGGACCATTTTTTATAAAAGAAAAAAAGCATCGCAATACGAAGCAGATAAAAACATATGTTGCGGTGTTTGTTTGTCTGGTTGTTAAGGCAGTGCACCTGGAGGTCGTAAGTGATTTGACTACTGAAGCCTTCATTGCTGCACTCAGGCGCTTTATTGCAAGACGGGGAAAACCTGAAGTCATTTTTTCGGATAATGGAACCAACTTTATCGGCGCCCACAACAAATTGAAGGAGATTTACAACCTTTTTCAATCCAAGGAACATCAAGGGAAGACGCAGGCGTTCCTAACTAACCAGGGAATTGTATGGAATTTTATACCTCCATTGTCTCCGCATTTCGGAGGTTTGTGGGAATCGACAGTTAAGTGTTTTAAACATCACTTGAAGCGAGTAGTAACCGGTCCCATCTTTACCTTTGAAGAATTCAACACCTTCACTATAGACGTAGAGGCGATCCTTAATTCCCGTCCCCTTTGTCCTATGTCTAATGACCCCAATGATCTGTTAGCTCTCACCCCAGGTCATTTCCTTATCGGTACGGCATTGGCGAGTTTGCCCGAGGGCAACTATTCAGATGTACCAATCAACACAATATCGCGTTGGCAACACATTCAAAAGGTTCGCCAGGATTTTTGGAATCGCTGGCATAAAGAATATTTGAATGAACTAAATATTCGTTATAAGTGGTCAACAGGTGAACACTCCATCAAAACCGGTACCATAGTTCTACTCAAAGAAAATAATGTTCCCTCAATGCAGTGGAATATCGGAAAGGTCATAAAAACGTATCCTGGTGACGATGGAATTATCCGGACAGTTTCCGTGAAAACGGCAACGAACACGTATAAAAGAAGTGTTAAACAACTTGCGCCTCTACCAATCAAGGACAATATTTAGTTCAGTGTTAAATGTAATTAATTGTATTAAATAAGTAGTAAGTTAGTGTTGATCGATATTCTCTCAACGGGGGGAGTATGGTTCGTCGTATCATTCATTTTTTAATTTAGATATATTTGTAAATATTATTTTTATTTTATTTTAGATGTATGTTCAATTTATTCAAATATTTGCATTCCGAAGACGCAGGTAGTAGTTGCCAATTTCTTTGTCGGCAACAGATATGACCCTCAACGGCCTGCACTATCATAAACCCCAACAACACACATTGTCCAGTTTGTACCTAGATCGTGTCTTGGAATTTTTGTCATAGCGTATTTGGAAATTTTGTCGAACATTTGGCAGAATATTGGCGGCATATTCTTTTGTTTGTATGTAGGGCCGAGGGGGTCGTAGTTGCCTGCAATTCAGAATTTTAGACAGTTCAAATTTGAGATTCGATCGAGCACTATTACCGCGCACTTCCTTAAAGTTTTTTTTTGTAAAGGTTTATTCCAAACAGTTTCTTTTAATATACATGCAAATAAGTTAGTAATTCGTTTTATTCATCTAACTTAAATTTTTAAATTAATAAGAAATTGCTGTGTCAAATTAATTTGGGGCACAGCTGATATCGTCGTGTTTAAGACGTATAGTGATACGTCGCCGTAATAAATTATACAAGGGACACGACACATATCAATTTTTTCCATTTTTAAAAACATTTTCTGAACACCTTGTATGAATATGACCAGAAATAACTATGTTGGAATAAAGACCATTATGTAATTATGATTATTGGAAAAAAATTGATTGATTGTCATTAGTTGATGTTGGGGGTAGGTGTAGGTAGGTACAAAGTCATCTTTCAGAATACGTTTTTTAATATAAAATGAAAATGATCGTTTATTCCGAAACGGTTGGGTTTTCGGGTTAGGTCATGTTATAAAACTTACCTTTCAATAAATAGAGAAATTCAACGGTGCAATAAAATACAGGGTGTTTCATTTACATTAAGGAAGTTGGTAAGAAGTTCCGTTATAACTACGTAGAAGTGCAATAAAATTGAAAATATTTTACGATTTTTTTCAAAATTTTGTGACCATTATTAGTTGTCCAATAAACGTGTAATAAATAGCCCACTGACATTAGGTCACCCTGTACATATTTTAATATTTTCAAAATCTAAATTTTAATTTAATTGCAACTAAATACTAACTCCTATCTGTTTTGAATTAAATTGTAAAAAAATAATTATTTTGACTTAAAGATCATATCCATCATATCTGTATATAGGTATATACATATAATATTGGAATTAAATAACGATATTTAAATTCATATAATTTGAAAATTAGCAATTCTGACCAAATTTTCCTAATTTGGTCTCACACTTTTACACATATGTACATCGATATATAAGTTTGCTTGGGGACTTTTGAGAGCGACAGTGTCTGGTTGTGAGTGCATTATACCGAGGCTTTCACTGGACCCAACCGCACCTGATTAATTTAATGCCGTTCTATAGGTGCAATACATACATACGTATATAAGATATAAAAGAAGGGTTTTTGAATTTCCCCACTTTTGCCCGCCAAAGCTCTTGAAGTATAAAAACGTTTGGCAAGCTTTTCATCGAGAGTTTATCATCAGAAAGTGATAGTGATCAGTCAGGAGACAGTGAGTGTCCAAATTACAGACAATATTTAAGATACATCGTTGCTATTGGGTGGTCTCTTTATAAACAAGGTCAGTCTCAAATTTCTCTTTTGCAACTTTGTTTTTTAATTTTTTTAAAGTTAATAATAATTAAAAGAATTTTAAATAGGGTGCTTTTCAATTTTCGTGGGGGATGATTTTGGTTTTTACATAATTTGCATAGGTATTATGTATTTAAATTTTTGGGCCCACGTTTCAGTTCAGTTACATTTAATGCTAAAAATTTTTGAATTGTTATTGACATAAATAAACGATATGCGGTAAATTAGCGAGGCGATTTAAATTTTTAATTGGGAATTACCCGGGCCAATGAATTAAATAAAAATAATTATTATATTCGTACATGCCACTCAAAGAGAAACTTGGTTATTCTAGAAGCGTGACTGCATTTAGAAAAGCCGCATAACAAAATCAATTTTGCCGACTTATTTCATTCGAAAACCACAGAATGGTTTGTGTTAATGACCTTAAAACTGTTAAACTTTCCTGTGCTATTTCAAAACCTTTTGTTCGACTTTTTCTAAACTCTGCCACAGTTCTTCAACTTATAAGTCAGCAAGGCACGAGAATACTTACAAATTAATTGAATTCCATGTGGCGCAAGCAAGAATGCAAAAAGGCAAAAGAAATGTATGTATGTATATGTTACGAAAATCAATTTTACTTATGAACGAACGAAATGTTCGAGAAAAGTAGATGAAGTATTAGGTCATTGAATGTGCACAAACGCAATAAGCAACGACAAACCAAGCACAGGCTCCATTATTGCACTGGGACGCCCTTAACGTTACATTGGAGGTGGGGGAAATAATACAGCGAGCGTCTTCAACGTCACATAATATAAAACACTGAGCAAACGGTGTAGTTTGCTCGAGACATCAACACATTGCTAAATAACGACTTCTATTTTTACTAATTTTATCAACGACAGCAGTAGAAAAAAATATGTTGAGCCCTTATGTTAAATTATTAAAATAAATACTAATAAGAAACATTTTTTTATACTTGTATTTTTAAAACGTTCAAATCAGCTGTGAAGAAATTTGTTTCATAATCCACTTGGAGGTTTAAACACCTTACATAAGCTCAATGTCATTTTTGAAAAAAACCGAAAAAAGTCGATTAACTAAACAAAACAACCAGCAGACGTTGAATTTTATAAAACGTTTTGTAAACGATTATATAAACATTTATTTATTAAAACATCCACACAAAAAAATAATAATAAATAAACAATTGTTATACCTGTTGGTATCTTAAAGTTTTGTCAGTAACAAAATTTTTGTTTTGTAATATTTGTAATATTATTGCCATTTAAGTATATTTTTTATTACTTCAGCTTTCTATTTTATCAATTAGGTTGTCAAATTTTATTGAAATATGTATTTTATGTAAATAACAAGCTATTGACACAAATCAGCCTTAACATTTGTGATGTGTGGTCTGTCATCATATTGTACATACAACAATTTTTATGATAATATTTATACGTTGCAATTTGGAAATTTTTTTATTTTGCAATAATACAACTTTATCATGTACCTACTAATATTAAATTACCTAACAGTTTATATTCGAATCGAATTTTGCTTAACTAAAATACTGTATATTGTAAAAAAATTAAATTTATATTTATTTAAACAAAAAGTAAATTAATTTAAACAACACAGCTTAAATCTTTAGATGAGGTACAAATATATCTAAAACATTAATAAAAAGTCAATATTTAAGGGAGGCCTTCTCATAATGTAAATGTATGTAGTTGGAGTCAGGGCCGGACTTACAAAAGATCTGCAGGATCATACAGAATAGTTTGACGCTTTTATTATTATTGGATAGTTACAAATAATTAAAAAGTAAAAGGTTCAAGATAAATTAAATTTCATTTGATGAAACTATAATAAGCATATGATAGAATAAAATAAAATAAAACTGAAAAATTCATAAAGTAGTTTTTACATAGAAATATTAACCTAATAGTGTGATTCTAGAAGAGCTTTCATTAAAAAAGAAACATAATCTGCAACACATTTTTTTATTTCTGAAAAGAAGTAATAACTGAGAAAAAATACAAAATTCAGAAATAATTTTGAAATAATATTATTTATTAGGCAGGGCCGGTTTTAGGTACTTAAAAACATTTGAGACCTGTGTCCAGGACCTAACAACAATGGCACAACAAAATTAAGTTTAAAGGTTTTTTTACTATCACGACAACTTAGTGCAATGCAACAATGCATCGTGTAATGATTCAAAACGTTCTCTAACATTTGTTTAATATTCTGATATATTCTAGATCATTCTGAAAAATTTTAAGGGCTATGGAATATTCTAGACCATTCTCGAAGCATCGAGAACATTCCGAAACATCCTGTAATGATTTTAAGCATTCTCTAACATTTCTGAATATTCTAGAACATTATTTATAGATCTTGAACATTCCAAATCATTCTGGAATGATTTAAACCATTCTATAATATTTCTGAATATTCTAGACCATTCTCGAAGCATCGAGAACATTCCGAAACATCCTGTAATGATTTAAAGTATTCTCTAACATTTCTGAATATTCTAGAACATTCTCGATGCATCGAGAATATTTCGAAACATTCTGTAATGATTTAAAGCATTCTATAATATTTCTGAATATTCTAGAACATTCTCGAAGCATCGAGAACATTCCAAAACATCCTGTAATGATTTAAAGCATTCTCTAACATTTCTGAATATTCTAGAACATTATTTATAGATCTTGAACATTCCAAATCATTCTGTAATGATTTAAACCATTCTATAATATTTCTGAATATTCTAGAACAGTCTCGAAGCATCGAGAACATTCCGAAACATCCTGTAGTGATTTAAAGCATTCTCTAACATTTCTGAATATTCTAGAACATTCTCGAAGCATCGAGAACATTTCGAAACATTCTGTAATGATTTAAAGCATTCTCTAACATTTCTGAATATTCTAGAACATTATTTATAGATCTTGAACATTCCAAATCATTCTGGAATTATTTAAACCATTCTATAATATTTCTGAATATTCTAGAACATTCTCGAAGCATCGAGAACATTCCGAAACATCCTGTAGTGATTTAAAGCATTCTCTAACATTTCTGAATATTCTAGAACATTATTTATAGATGGTGAACATTCCAAATCATTCTGAAATTATTTAAACCATTCTTTAATATTTCTGAATATTCTAGAAAATTCTCGAAGCATCGAGAACATTTCTAAACATCCTGTAAAAATTTAAAGCATTCTCTAACATTTCTGAATATTCTAGAACATTATTTATAGATCTTGAACATTCCAAATCATTCTGGAATTATTTAAACCATTTTTTAATATTTCTGAATATTCTAGAAAATTCTCGAAGCATCGAGAACATTTCTAAACATCCTGTAATGATTTAAAGCATTCTCTAACATTTCTGAATATTCTAGAACATTATTTATAGATCTTGAACATTCCAAATCATTCTGTAATGATTTAAACCAGGGGTGAGCAACCTTTTTAATCAACGGGCCAATTTAAATTTTTAAAATTTTTGGGGGCCGCATATAAAGTAACATTAATAATTTTCTAAACTTTATTTATAATAAACATTAGAATAGGAAATATAAAATAAAAAAAAATTAAGATTTCATATACAAATTTTAATGCAACATAAAAGCAAACAAGAAAAGAGCAGAAAAACGAATTTACTTGAAATGTTTAATGAGAAATTTGGCACTGTTTTTTTATACAAGCTGATCAACATCAGCCGGAATTGATGAAGGAGCTACATGTACGCAGCTTTCTAATTGATCTCGGTGGTCATTTTGGATTAATTTCATGGTTAAAAATAATTGTTCGCAAGGATACGTACTTCCGAACAGAGACATCATTTACTTTGCATTTTTCGTCAAAAGCGGAAATTTCTCGGGGCTCACATAAGATTTATAAAAATTTTCGATGTTTACTAAGAAAAACACATTTTTTAAATCAGTATTATTCGGTACTACCATTTTATTATAAGTAATTTTATAACAGTATATTGAAGGGAGAAAGTCGATAATTTTAGAAAAGCTTGGCGGGCCGCGCAAACATGTTTAACGGGCCGCAAGCGGCCCGCGGGCCGCGTGTTGCTCACCCCTGATTTAAACCATTCTATAATATTTCTGAATATTCTAGAACAGTCTCGAAGCATCGAGAACATTCCGAAACATCCTGTAGTGATTTAAAGCATTCTCTAACATTTCTGAATATTCTAGAACATTCTCGAAGCATCGAGAACATTTCGAAACATTCTGTAATGATTTAAACCATTCTATAATATTTCTGAATATTCTAGAACATTCTCGAAGCATCGAGAACATTTCGAAACATTCTGTAATGATTTAAAGCATTCTCTAACATTTCTGAATATTCTAGAACATTATTTATAGATCTTGAACATTCCAAATCATTCTGGAATGTTATAAAATATTTTTTTCTTAGTTCCTGGAACATTTTTGAATAGTGACGAAAAATATTTTAAAAAATTCTTATATATTTCTTCACTAAAACATTTTATTCTATTTTTTTGAGGATGAACCAAATTACACACAGTAAGCAGAATTTTATAAAAATTGGTTCAGTATTTTGCATAAATACAAAATTTTCTACTGTAGTTAGGTCCCCTACTTTTTCCTGTTAAATCCGTCCCTGGAGAGGGTGCATTTTTACATTAATATGCTAAAACTTAATTTAATTTTCATCAAAAATTCGTCTTCAATCTTCAGCCCCTTTTGTGGTTATTTAATACTAATTAAGTACTATCCCTCCACTCCCCCCCCCCCCTGCAGCCCTACATTGCCTTATTAATTTTTACGATGTTTGTATTCATTTTGCAATAAAAATCAATTGTGTTCTTTGGATCTTATTTACAATAAACCAGTTAATTAATCTTCTGTTGTAAAATACATAAACATATACATATTGTTAAGTTTACACAGGAGTACTTATGCCAATAATACATGGGTAAGTAATGTGTGTGTGGGTAGTACATAGAGTATGCTGTTGTCGAAGTATTTCATTTAAAAATTCATTGAAGCGAACTGAAGTGACTCGCCCTTTTTTGCCTCGTATACTTTCTTCATTCCGCAGCCTTTAATAAGAATTACATTTTGTGCACACGTTGTTACGCAAAAGTTGAGAGATAAAAATTTATCGAATCACCCAACTGACCACTTTCACCTTGCTGATGCAGGTGCAGAAATACGATCGCTCTTTTGCCTCTTTTACATTAATATCTATAATAAATACTCTACTCGCATATGTACAAAATACATTTAATATTGTTTATTAATAACTTTGTGGCAATAATGCAACACTCGATTACTTGGAAAAGTTGCAAAAAGTACGATATGTGAAACAATTTTTTAATTAACCATTCGTTTCGGTTTTCAAATCATTTCACACAAAATTACTACAAGAAACACCCTGTATCCTTTTATATAATCGAATGAAATGCAAAATTAAATTCTGAAATGTTACAATACCTAAAGTTAATATTTCATAGTTATTTATTGAGCATTTTTATGACAAAAAAAAATAATTTCGTTGCTAAAAAATGTGATTTGAGTATTTTATTTAATTCAACTACATATATCAATAATTGTTACAAAAAATTATTGAGAATAATTAAAAACAAGAATTGCAATTGAAAGGGTAATTGTATTTAACAATTATGCATCTGATTATGTAAAAAAATACAGGGAATTAGGAAAATTTGGTCAGAATTACTAATTTTCAAATTATGTATATGAATGTAAAATATCGTTATTTAATATCAATATTATATGTATATACCTATGTACAGATATGATGGATATGATCTTTAGGTCAAAATAATTATTTTTTTACAATTTAATTCAAAACAGATAGGAGTTAGTATTTAGTTGCAATTAAATTAAAATTTAGATTTTGAAAATATTAAAATATGTACAGGGTGACCTAATGTCAGTGATCTATTTATTACACGTTTATTGGACAACTAATAATGGTCATAAAATTTTGAAAAAAATCTTAAATATTTTCAATTTTGTTGCACTTCTACGTAGTTATAACGGAACTTCTTACCAACTCCCTTATTGTAAATGAAACACCCTGTATTTTATTGCACCGTTGAATTTCTCTATTTATTGAAAGGTAAGTTTTATAACATGACCTACCCCGAAAACCCAACCGTTTCGGAATAAACGATCATTTTCATTTTATATTAAAAAACGTATTCTGAAAGATGACTTTGTACCTACCTACACCTACCCCCAACATCAACTAACGACAATCAATCAATTTTTTTCCTATAATCATAATTACATAATGGTCTTTATTCCAACATAGTTATTTCTGGTCATATTCATACAAGGTGTTCAGAAAATATTCTTAAAAGTAAATAACTTCACAATGCAATAACTTTCTTTTTTACAAGAAACACCCTGTATCTTTTACATAATCGGATGCAAAATTAAATTCTGAATCGATCTACATAAGTAATGTTACAATACCTTAAGTTAATATTTTCATAGTTATTGGCATTTATATATTAAAAAAAAATAATAATTTCGTTGCTGAAAAATGTGATTTGAGTATTTTATTTAATTCAACTACATATATCAATAATTGTTACAAAAAATTATTGAGAATAATTTAAAAGAAGAATTGGAAGAAAGGGTAAATGTATTTAACAATTATGCATCTGATTATGTAAAAAAATACAGGAAATTAGGAAAATTTGGTCAGAATTACTAATTTTCAAATTATGTATATGAATGTAAAATATCGTTATTTAATTCCAATATTATATGTATATACCTATGTACAGATATGATGGATATGATCTTTAGGTCAAAATAATTATTTTTTTACAATTTAATTCAAAACAGATAGGAGTTAGTATTTAGTTGCAATTAAATTAAAATTTAGATTTTGAAAATATTAAAATATGTACAAGGTGACCTAATGTCAGTGATCTATTTATTACACGTTTATTGGACAACTAATAATGGTCACAAAATTTTGAAAAAAATCGTAAAATATTTTCAATTTTATTGCACTTCTACGTAGTTATAACGGAACTTCTTACCAACTTCCTCATTGTAAATGAAACACCCTGTATTTTATTGCACCGTTGAATTTCTCTATTTATTGAAAGGTAAGTTTTATAACATGACCTACCCCGAAAACCCAACCGTTTCGGAATAAACGATCATTTTCATTTTATATTAAAAAACGTATTCTGAAAGATGACTTTGTACCTACCTACACCTACCCCCAACATTATCTAATGACAATCAATCAATTTTTTTCCAATAATCATAATTACATAATGGTCTTTATTCCAACATAGTTATTTCTGGTCATATTCATACAAGGTGTTCAGAAAATGTTTTTAAAAGTAAATAACTTCACAATGCAATAACTTTCTTTTTTACAAGAAACACCCTGTATCTTTTACATAATCGGATGCAAAATTAAATTCTGAATCGATCTACATAAGTAATGTTACAATACCTAAAGTTAATATTTTCATAGTTATTGGCATTTATATATTTAAAAAAAATAATAATTTCGTTGCTGAAAAATGTGATTTGAGTATTTTATTTAATTCAACTACATATATCAATAATTGTTACAAAAAATTATTGAGAATAATTAAAAAGAAGAATTGGAAGAAAGGGTAAATGTATTTAACAATTATGCATCTGATTATGTAAAAAAATACAGGGTGTTCAGTTTAAAATAAAAAAGTTAATGCTGTGTAAACGTCGTGACTTTAAGAAACTTTTTCTGAACGTCCTCTATAAAAATCGACGAAAATAAATATGTGCCATCAAAAACTATTATGTTATTGATTTATTGTAAAAATTTGATTCATTTTCGTTTGTTGGTATTAAAGATTGGTACAAAGTCATCTTTTAGAACATAATTTTCAAAAATAAAATGATGATGGTTGTTTATTTCGAAACAGTTGGGTTTTCAGGTAAGGTCATGTTATAAAACTTAAGTTTAAATAAACAAAGAAATTCAATGGTGCAATAAAATATAGGGTGTTTCGTTTTAAATAAGGAAATGCTACAAAATTTAATTAATTTTCTATTATAAACGTTTATCAGGCCAATGACCCTGGGTCACCCTGTATATGTAAACAGCTGCTTTAATTTTCTTTTGTATATTTATTAAAAATTTGCCTTAAACGTTGTCCATTCATATTAAGCAATTGTATAACTGTTACGCAATGCAATAATAAATATGTATGTTATGTGTACTATTAAATAAATACTACCAGGCTAATGATGCTGTTATTATTCTTAATTAAAATGGTAAACAAGTGAATGAACTGAAATTCCTTTAATGCTGTATAATTTTCAGCTTTTGCGGTTTACATATTTACATAATTATATTTATGCATAATTAGCAATTGATCCTGAAGATAATTAGAGTTAAAATATAAACGCATTACATAAACATATCTATATACATACCTACAATGAAATAGGTGTTGTGGCATTTTTATTAAAATTATTAGAAACAAAAAAAATTATTTTCTCTTCAGCACCCTCACCTATTAAAAAAACGAACTGAAAATGTTGCCCTTACGTAAAAATTTTAAACCAACAGATTTTGCAATGCTTTCTATCTGACAATATTGTGAGTAGGTACCTATCGAATTTAAAAGTCAACGTTTTATTTGCCTGTTATTAGAATTAAATGGTGAGATGTCGAAATAATGACCGTGAAATTTATTTTATTTACACTTGACCTTCTTTGGTAACCACAAGAATTTTTAATTTCAGCTTTCTTACCCGCGAATACCATATGGTTAATTTCTAAGAGTATCTTTCATTATGCCTATATGCACAACTGTCCATGACAACGTATCTACCCATCTATCGTGTCTCTCATTAGCAAATTGCAATTTAAATATTATACCTAATTATAAAAATGTTTAGACGTCAAACTATGAACTACTTTCCTTTATCAATTTTTGAATTATTTTTGAGCATCTATCAAATAAAATATCTACATATATGTAGTAATAAGTGATTATAAAAAATTGCTTTAAATATTGCATTTCAGATGGTTTCGTTTCGTTGTAAGTACTTTCACCTTCTCGTTAATAAATCAAACCGGCATTGTATTCGATTCAAGAAGAAAATTTTAGTCAAGATAAAGCCATTGAAGCGCCTATCCATTAACAATTAAAAAAACAAAATGCTTTCTCTCTTTGAAACGCAGTAGGTTTATCTAGCGAAAAAAGTACTACGTTAGAATGCCCGTCACGCAACAAACACCATTTGCAACCTTATTGTTCGAAACGACTTGATAATTTATTCCAACTTTAACACTTTAATCAGAAATGCTGATGTTAAACAGGACATTAAGTTGAATCTACATACAAGAACTAAAAGCAAATTTTGATTTTACTTATTATTAATTAATGACCTTTAGTTACAGATGATGAGCTTCAAAAGTTTTCTACTTTACCTAACACTATCAACCACATGTATTTTCGCTGATCACCAACAGAAAGACTCGAATGAATCGATAGAAAATGTGTCATTATATTCTGGGCCCCCCTTTAACACTGACAAATCGACGTTACAGAGAAGGTCCTCTTTTGGACCATCGCAATCTTCCTTTGAAGATTTCAGGGGCAACGATGAAGATAGCAGGGAATCTGTTAAGACCGCATCAAGTCACAACAGACCACCCTATTTACCCGAAGAAAATTACCCCTCTCTTCATTTGAGAAACCAGATACCCGTTTCGCCACCTAAACCCCAACCGAAACCTATTCAACAGTATTTGCAGCCAGTTATTCAAAAAACCAGGCCTAAGCCACCAACTCAGTTCAAACAACCATTGGTAAATAAAATATTTTTGTAAGATGTGCATAATAAAAACTTAAAAATATTGCAGAACTTAAAAAATATCGACGAAGAAGAAGAAGATCAAACCCCTGACAGGCTAACAGAGTTATTACCAAGGTCTAACTTTAATTGTCTAAACAAACATACTGGCTATTATGCTGACGAAAGTTTGGGCTGTGAAGTATTCCACTATTGCCATGAAAATGCTCGTCATTCTTGGGTTTGTCCTGAAGGATTTAAATTCCATCAGGTAAACATACATACATACATATTTACAATTACACCAACAATCTAAAAGTCAACATTATTTTTTATTTTAGGTGCATTTGATTTGTATGCCACCCAGCACAGAAAGCATTTGTACAGAGTCATCAAAATTCCACATAGTTAATGACTATTTGTATAAACCAATAAATTTGGAAGAGCACCAAAATAGACCCAACGTGACCCTTCGGTATCACGAAAGGTACTACCCCGAGGAATACCATCAGTATCCAGAAAATGACTACGATGATGAGCCCCAGCAGAGGAGACAGCCCGTAAGTTAATTTAAATTTCAAAACGAATGGTTTATGCCCACACACCTAGAATAGTACTGTGATGCAATTTTGGTTAGACAATGTAGGTAATAACTAATAAATATGTATCAGATGAGAAGTTGCATCAAAAATAAATTTGCATGGCCTCTTAAATAATTTATGATTTAAATTTTTGCCTGTATAATATCAAGGACATAATTCACCACTATTTTTTTTAACTTATACAATTAAAATTCTCAAAAATTGTTAAACTTACCTAGTAATTAATCTCCTGTTTCAGAGTAAACAACACCATACTCAGGTGGTTCGTAGGCCCACCCAAATCCCCCAATTCCAAGCCACAATTAGGCCAGAAGCTAATATAGGTCAAGTGTACAGGTCACCCGAAGATATTAACATCCCATTGGAACACAGGAGGCCTCCTCAGTACTTTCCCCAGCGATATTTAATTCCAGAATAACAACACTTTATAATTATACTTTTTGATATATATATTTAAGTCTAACTGTACTTTTATTTATTCGAATTTGTTTTTTTTATAGATAAGATTGTTATAATTATAATTTAGTACAAATAATATTGTTTTAATTAGAATCGCCTATTTTTATGTGTCTTGTTATATTGAAAGTGCATTTATATTAAATTTTAGGATAGATACAGTCACTTTACCACAAAATACGTGCGTTGTACGTATTCTTTATTCAATTTTCTAAATTATTGTAAAAACCGCGTCAAAATCAACTCAAAAATAACGAAATTATTCCTGTTTTTGTTTACTTTTATTTTTATGTGGCGCCTAAAGGTCAATGACACTAGTTTATTTGACCTAATTTCCTATTGGATGTTCGAACTAGTGCATAAAGTTGCATTATAATAATCAACTTTGGCATTCCTGAATTAGTCACCCCCTATGCCTTGTGGAATGTACTTCGTTGTACTAGAATTTTAATCAAAATTACGTAAATTTTATAATAGATTGTTTATCATTGAAATATTTATATAATAATACTATTTCTGAAAGATGTGCATAAAAAAATTGGGGGAAATTAAAAATTCTGCATAAACTCTACCTTTAACACATAAAAGTTTAAAATCCTAACCTAACTTTTTTTTCGTTAACATCTTAAATTATAATATTTTAGTAATCTCATGTCTGCAAGGCTATTTGTGAATAAATAATTTAAAAATTAATGACATCAGTTTTAATTAGTATGTAAATAGTGTTATTCAACAATGAATCTAGTGTTTGGTGTTACTAGAAGATACTCTCACTCCTGGATTAAACCAACAGGCTACGACACCGGTATACAAATCTACAACTGTATTGCAAAGAAAAAGGTTCCCTTTATTATAAGAAATAAGGAATTCTTAACGTGGTATACATGTGGTCCCACAGTTTATGATTCCTCACATATTGGACATGCCAGTTGTTACGTTAAATTGGACATAGTTCAAAGAATATTAAGACGTCGTTACAATTTAAATCTTGTAACAGTAATGAATATCACAGATATTGACGACAAAATTATAAGTAAAAGTAATGAACTTAAGCAGTCTCCAACTGAAGTTTCCAGGAAGTTCGAAAGGGAATTTTTAAATGACCTAAAAAGCTTAGGAATACAAATTCCAGATATTATGGTCAGGGTAACTGATAAAATTGGTTTAATAATTAGATTTATTGAGAAACTCTTAAATAATGGTTATGCTTATAGATCAAATGATGGCTCAGTATATTTTGATACATCAAAACTAAACTGTTATGGGAAACTACAAAATATTAACAAAGACTCTCATGAAGAAAATTTTAAGAAATCAAGTGCAGATTTTGCACTCTGGAAAGGTGCGAAATCGGGTGAGCCATTTTGGGAAACACAGTGGGGCCCTGGTAGACCTGGCTGGCATATTGAATGTTCTGCTCTTGCGAGCTACTTTTTAGGTAGATCTTTTCTCTTTTTATATATAGGTACATAAATATACAAGTACAGTTTTTTTAATTTTAATTAATTAATTTTCTAATAGGAGATGAATTAGATGTTCATGCTGGAGGAATTGATTTAAAATTTCCCCATCATGAAAACGAGGAAGCACAATCATGTGCTCACTATACAAAGCGACAGTGGGTCAATTATTGGATTCACACAGGGCATCTTCACTGTGGGGATACTCAAAAAATGTCAAAATCATTAAAAAATACAATAACAATTCCAGAAATGCTGGAGACTTGCAGTTCTAATGACTTTAGAATGGCATGTCTCATGTCTCACTACTCAAAAAATATGGAGTTCAGTTCCGAGTTAATGAAAACAGCTAGAAGAGTAACAGAGCACTACAAAAATTTTTTATCCAACTGTTCAGCATACACAAATTGTACCCTCAATGTGAAACTAAACCAAAATATTTTAAAAGAAAATTTAGCAAATACAGAAAAGGAAATTGATTGTAGTTTATCAGATGACTTTGACACAGCTAGAGCTTTGAAAAGTCTTCATAATCTGACCAGTAACATTAATAAAATGTTAACCACTTCTCCTTCCACCCTTGAAGATGATATAGATAGCAAAATAGAAATATTGGCCTGTGCTAATTACGTATCAAATATTTTATCGATATTTGGCGTTAATTTAAATCCAAAATCCCATACAACTGAAGAAGAAAGTAACACTGAAGACTTATTAGAGACATTAATCAATTTTCGGCAAAGCGTAAGAAGTATGGCCTTAGAGAAAAAAGACATGGAATATATAAAACTTTGTGACCAAGTACGAAGCAGTTTAGCACAAATAGGTATTATGTTAAAAGATTATGGGAAAAAGACCACTGTATCAAGATGATTTTAATTAATTTAAATATAAATAATTACACCTACACTAAATGTAAAGATAAAAAAAGTTCTGTATAAATTTGGCTTTTATGGAAGTACAAAAACAATTTAAATAGAGCATTTTGTACACCCTATATCTTTTTTAAATTGTTTAATTATTGATTATATATTATTAGAGCTGAGATGAGACTTCCCCTAGTTAATTTATTTTAAATTTGTAAAAATTATTATTTTTTTAATAAGTATTTAATTTCATTAACATTTTCTTATATTATTTTCAAAGTTGAAACATTTTAACTAAACTACTACGTTAATAAATTAAATTTCGTTTCATCTAAAAAAAGTTTTTATTTTATACTGTTTAAAAAATTGAAGAAAACGAAACCGTAATCGTTTATAGATTCACTTTTCATGAAATATAGTCAGGTACTGGAGACACTTTTGAAAGTGTTGATATTTAAGAATTGTTAGGTTAAATCCGAAAGAAATTATTTTATTTGATAATTTATACCAAACTGCCCTTGCACTTATAAAAATCGTAAGTATAATGTTTTATCTCTTTTAGGAATAGCAACTTATGAAACAATGTGCTTTCAGAATGCTAATGTACAAAATAACAATAATCTTTTATCAACATACCTAAATAAAAATAGTGCAAAAGAAAGGAAAAACAGAATGGCCTTTGACAAGAACACACAAAACTTGTGTTCATTTCTTCAGAATGCAGCACTATTAGGACAAGATTTAACTCAATCAACAAGTATGTCCTTTCCTCGTTTGCCATTTCCATCTAAACCACCTAACTTATTTGAAGAATTTTTGTGTAAATATATGCCACCAGAATGGCACAAAAAAACTAGTTACCTAAATAAAAACTATATTTATTTTCAATTGCATCAAGAATCTGAAGAATATAAGAGAATTAAAGATGAATTTCAATGCAATTGTAAATGTAGTCAACTAAAACTAAAAAAAATTGAACGCATTCAACATCCTTTTGCCTATTTCAGTTTTTTTATAAGATGTCAAGAAATTCGTGAAATATATAACTGTGAACCGCAGGTTTTATTAATCATTTGATAAATATTTGTTTGTTTTTAATTATTTACTTATTTAGGTAGTAAGAATATTTATTCCATTAAAAAGGGATTTATTTGACAATGAACTGATTTCATATAATGGCGATTTTAGAAGAATTAAAGAAAATAGTGAGATTAAAAGGGGCTATGTTGTTCTTGTGATAAAAATACTGATAGATTACAAATGTGATTCCTATCCAATTATCTATGAGGAAGTAAAGGATAATGAAAAATATCCAGAGTACCTGATAACATTAGGTAAATACATTTAATTTTATATGAGTAACTATTTTTGTTTATGAAGCAGAATAATTAAAATAACAATAACTCCACTTAATACAACTGAGGATGTATTAAATATTTCCGCGATTTACAGTAAATTTCCTATTTCAGTAACTATTTTATTAAGTAAGTAATATTTTGTTAACATTTGGTAATGGAACAATTAAAAACTTAGAAGCTGTAATATTTATGTATTTCAATGAATGTTTATTTCAGATGATGATTTAAGAAAAGGATTTGATCCTGATGAAGTAATTAATTTGGATGATGACCATTGGGATTTTAAATGTTTTTGCATTTCTCAACATTTAGAAGACTTTAGTGAGTTATTCGATGTTTTCACAGACACAAAAGGTGAACTACTTTTAAATTCTTTTAAATACCCAATTCAACATTATCTTAACCATGCAACCTCAAATTGCAAATGTTCAAAATGTATATTATCTTGTTTCCCTAATTACGATCCCAAAATGCCTTTACCTTTCATATGTACAGAGAAAACTTTGAAATTTTGGAATGTTGTATTAAACTATTGACAAAAATACAAATGCCTACACAAATGTGTACTAAACATTTTTCAAAGAAATGTTATTTTTTTATTATATATTATATACAGTTTATATATAGTGATAGGCAAGAATTTACAATTTTTCACTCATTAATTAACAAGTTAAATTTAAGAGAACGAATTAAATGATTTATATTTTTTATTTGTGTTTTTTTTTAATACGTAATGTGTTTAATTAGAATAAAGAATTATAAACGTTTTTTGATAAACCTTAGTCACTAAATGTATATAAAATGAAATAATTAATTACAATAAAAAAGGAAAAATAAATAAAAATCATCACTGAGGCTAAGGCGCTATAAACATGTATATAGTACTCTACTGAGGCTGCAATCTAGGCAACCCAACAAACGTTGCTGTATTAATTCTAGGGTCATTGTATAAAAAGAAAAGTAATAAAAATAGTACATTTTCAATTGTAAACAATTTATCAGCAGTTGTTTTTTTTAGCCGGAATAATTTTTTATTGTAATTACTAATTGAATATTTATTATTAATGAGCAATTTTGGTTTTTTCTTTCCATCCTATTTACGGTAGTAATTTAAATTCAAAGGTGGTAATCCTTAACCACAGTATACTTCTTAGAAGTATACTGTGCCTTAACTCTGTCAAACAATTTCTGTTGTGTCAGACTGAGTTTGTGAAAAGTCTGGTTTATAACTGCTGGTCATTCTCGATTTTTTTGAAGAAGATTGAATATTTTATATTAAAACCAAAATGAGTTCTGTTCGTTTTGTAAACGACGAATCTCATTTCCAAACTGAATTAGCTAACGCAGGAGCTAGACTAGTAATTGTAGATTTTACAGCAAGTTGGTGAGTAATCTAACCTCAGAAACTACAGATTAATTATTTTGATTTTTTTATATTTAAGATAAATCTTAATTAATTTTAAGGTGTGGACCATGCCAAAGAATAGCGCCTATTTTTCAGCAATTAGCATCAAAATATGCAAAAGCTCTTTTCCTGAAAGTTGATGTGGACACCTGCCAAGAGACTGCTGCTGCACAAGGGGTTTCAGCCATGCCAACGTTTATGTTTTTTAGAAATAGAGTGAGTAATAAAGTACTTACTTCATAGAAATTATTAATAAGTTAATCCCTTCATATTTTGTAGACCAAAATTGATCGCCTTCAAGGGGCTGATTCTGCTGCCTTAGAAAGTAAAATTCAGCAATATTATACTGAAGAAGAAGGTGAAGGTGAAGGAATTGGTGGACATGTAATTACAATTATTTTATCATTATTTTTTATTGTTACATGATTTTCTATTTTAGATGGATTTGCAACCATTTATTTTAAAAGCAAGTTGTGAATGTTTGAATGAAAGTGATGAACACCCGTTTTCAAATTGTTTACAAGCAGGAGGAGACGGTTATTTGCAATCTGATTGTGATGAACAGGTTGGTCATGTTTAATATTCATAGTACCAATTGTAATGACTTGTCTTTTCAGTTAATTTTTTCATTATCGTTTAATCAGTCAGTTAAAATTCATAGTCTCAGAATTAAAGCACCAAAGGATAAAGGCCCAAAAACATTAAAAATATTTATTAACCAGCCCCGTACTCTGGACTTTGATATGGCTGACAGTTATACCAGTGTTCAAGATTTAGTGTAAGTAAAAACATATATTTTTATTTTTTATATACTTACAACTTTCATATGCTTGTTTAGGCTTTCACCTGAAGATTTAGAAGGAAATCCAATCAATCTTCGTTATGTGAAATTCCAGAATGTTCAAAATTTCCAATTGTTCATTAAGGATAATCAATGTGGTGGAGATGTAACTCAAATAAACCATTTAGCTATTGTTGGATCCCCTATCAATACTACAAATATGGGAGACTTCAAAAGAGTTGCAGGAAAAAAGGGTGAAAGTCATTAATTAGTATAATTTATAAAAGAGAACATATTTTTAACCTTTTAAGAATATCAAATTGAAATTTTTGGTTCCACATAATTCTTCAAAATTGCATAACTTATGAACATATTTAAAAAAAAATACTATAACATGTGGATATTAATTAATTCTATTAGTTATTGATTAATAGCATTTATGTTATGTAGTGATAAGTATAATTTTCAAAGGTTAATAAAAACTAAAATAAAATCTAGTTTTTATAGTTTATTAAAAACTTGTTTGATTTAATAGAAACACAGTGACAGTTTTTGATAATTATTTATCAATTTTACTAAATGATGTATAAAAACAAGATTTTTAAGAGCTGTAAAATAACTGTTGAATTTTTTGGCTTACAAATGGTGAATATATACATATCCACAGTTTACTACAAATAAGATTCACTAACTACCTCTTTTTTGATTCACATTCAATAGTACTTCATTTGTATTATTGTCCGTTACATTTTCAGGAGTTCTAGTTTTCACTTCACCTACTTTAGCTGCAGTAAACCCTTCTATTTTACCCTCAGCATCAGTCCTTAATGACACAGATTCTTTTAGTTCTGTATCTACATTTTCCTCTTCAAAAAGTTTACTAACGTCCATCAATCTTGTATGATTTTGTGATTTAATAGAAATACCACCAAGTACTGATGGAAATTGCCTTCCTCTATTCTCGAAAAGAGACAAAATACCCCAACCATCTGTCTTTTTCTCCTTTAACTGAATTGCCCACAGTGCATTCCGCATTTCCAATTTCAGTCGTTCTAACTCTTCTGGGCTAACATTCTTACTGACATTGAGACCTCTTTCCAAGGGGTTTACTATGTACAACGCACTGTGTTCAGGTTTTGTAATTGGCATAGCTTGGTTTAGACAAATAGCCTTTCTTTCAAAATCGAATGTTGAATAATATTCGAAAAATTGTAACAGCAAGGATTCTAAATTTTCGTAATTTTCCGTTCTGGACTTTAATTTTCTAATATCACGTAAAAAAGAACAGTCGGTACCATCTTCTGCAATATATTTGTCGTTTGATCCTTAGGACAAAAATATAAATTATTTATTATTTCTTTTTAAAACCTGTAGATGCATACCTGCTAATTTAACTAAAGTATTGAGTGGTGGTAAAATAGGTGGAGAATCTTTGGGTTTCTGTAAAAAAGCTAGTACCAATAGAGTTAACGAAAAATTTGTAATCCATCTGCCAGGAAAATTGTTGGTGAGGCCCACTTCTTCAGCCCATTTCCTAACTACAAAAACCAAAGGTCTTACTCTTGCATCAGCAGAACCCCAGATGTGAAGCAAATCTGACATATATACTCCTGACCTGTTGTTTAATATTAAATAGTATCAATAATTAATTCAGTATGAAATAATAATTGTTATCTTACATATTACCCATTGAAAGGTCACATTCGACATCAGTCAGCTGTTGATAGTATTTAATAATTGGCACTCTTGCTTGCAATATCTTTCGAACTTGAGAACAACCAGGCAAAAATAAATGTATCAAATCTGCTATTGTTTCCATGTGCCTTTGAGACGTTAATCGTTCTGATGTTCCAGATGCTTTACAATGATAAATTAATCGATTATCATCTGAAATCTAAATTTAAAATAAATAACCATATGAGAAGGGTCAATTTTTTTATGGTAAATGTTCATTACTTTATCCTTGGCCAATTTTAAAACAACATCCAGATCACAGTTCATTTTACCAAAACCATTGACACAAGAACCAAATGGGAAAGCCACGGCACTTGGAAATATGCCAGAAAGTGCTACTTCAATCTGCCTGGCACTTAGAAATCGTAATCTTGCTCCCAAGTCGTTTAACTTTGTTGATTCATACAGCATTTCAATTTGTTCTGAAATCTAAAGGCACAAAAGTTCATTACATACACTTATACTATGAACACAAGAACCTACACTATCACAAGCTTGTAATTTACTTTTTAAGTCTTTCTCAGGTAAAATGCAATTCCCATTTTCAATTGTCAATGCTATTTGACTTTTTGATTGCTTCTTGAGAAAATTGTTCTTTGAAGCTCTGAACCATACAAACGTCGATTCTACAGGAACAATTTGTGAATCCTGAATATGTTCACAGTCCTTTAACACCTGCTTTACTGAAGTCTCCTTTTGAAATTCCACCAAAATAAAATGCTACAAATATATGCATTTAATGAGCTACTTCTTTAAACAATTAAATGAAAATTTTACTAGAGGCTCCTTTCCTGCTTTGTAATGAAACATTTCTTTAATAGCACCATACTGAGAACAGTAAATCTGCAATTCTTTATAGGATTTTATCGATT
Source organism: Agrilus mali (assembly GCA_029378335.1). Classification (NCBI taxonomy): domain Eukaryota; kingdom Metazoa; phylum Arthropoda; class Insecta; order Coleoptera; family Buprestidae; genus Agrilus; species Agrilus mali. The sequence goes on along the minus strand of CM055655.1, from coordinate 799,376 downwards.
GCACTTGAACTAAAATGCTTTGCTTGGCCTGCTTTTGCCTTGTCTTTATGACTTCAAGAAATGGTATAAAATGTTTACATTCATTAGTTTTACCTAAAAAATTAATATATTTTAAATTGTCTTTAGAAAATACAAAACTGACCTTCATGTAATAACCGCCTCAGAGAAGTAATTTGCACATCCTTTATAGTTTCTAAAACATTCCAATGTACCCATGTCCGCTTTAATAGAGTAAAATGTACACCATTTATTATTTTTGTTCCAAAAAATGGAATAAACATATTATTTTTCTAATTTAAATACATTTGTTAGGTTAAGTATATAACTTTTTGAGGTTAAATTGTTCTTTTTAAGTCTCCGTTACGTTTAGAGCGGGTCGGTAAACACTACAACCATAGATAAAAGAAATCCTTGTAGTTATCTATTGGCTGACACATTTGCTCTTTTGTCTATGATTTGCTCTATGCATTTGCTCCATTTGCTATACACTCTATGGCATAGACCATATTGTATTTTTCAAATAAAATGTGTTAAATAAAATAAATTGTTTAATATCCAGAAGTCGGTATATTTAAAAAAGTTAATAGTCTATTTGTAATGAATAATTGTGAAACTCCAACAAAAAGCACATTTAATGCAAATAGGACATTTTCACCTATTTCTGGTAAGTATCATGGCTATGGTTGAGGTTATAAAAAGTGTGCCATTTATTGTTAATTTAATATAAAAATTCTATTTTAATAGTGAAAGGTAGTCCTGCATCTTCTCAGAAGAATTTGACTGGGCCACCAAGAGTAGCCAAAGATATAATAGCAGATGTATACAATGCTATTCAATACTGGAATGATCACCATATAAAGGGGGCCCAAATAGTTAAAGAAATAGCTTCATTGAAGAAAAATAGTAAGGAAAAATATTCAGAAGATTTGGAGCAATTAACACAGTGTTTATATGATGAAACCACAAGTCTACAGACATTTATCAATATCCTGGAAGTTACAGTTTTGCAGATAAACTCACTCCAGAAATTAAAACCAGCTGATATTTTGTTTATATCACATAGTACAGAACATATTAGTAGATTAATTAGCGAAATATACAGTGATTACAAGAAAGAGTTTGAGGTAAAGTATATATAATTGTTTTGTTCCTATATTAGTTTTGGTTTCTCATATCTTTAATTAACAATTAAAATACCATATGTCATATTTAGCACAGAAAAATTCTAAATTTAGTACAAAAACAAAAATTAAAATTCCAGCTTTGATTCCAACTGTTCATATAAAAATTAAAATTTTGTGAAGTAAGTTAAAAATTACTTATTGTAATTATTATATCAGATCTCTCATTTGATTACAATCATTCTATAAATTTAACAGAAATAGTATTCTAGTTTTAAAATATAATTTTATAGGTAAAACAACTAGTATTAGAAAGTATAGCACATTCGAAGAACATTGATGAAGCTATGTTTTATGCTGCCTTGTGGACTCATCAGCTATACGTTTCCGATTCTACAGCTTTTAAACTGCAAACATTACTGATTGAATCTGGACACAAAAGATTTTGAATGTTCCTAATGTTCATGGTATATAATTACAGGTAATTTTTTTAATACTAGTATTAAATATAAGTATAGATCTTTATTACAAATTAAATGAAACATTCGTTAGCGTTAATAAGTTGATAGTATGAGTACTCTTTATTTTTCTTTTCACACTACTGAAGTTTTACTGTAATAAGGCCAAATTATTATTATTTTCTTTATTTTACAAATTAATTACGTTTCCCTGTAGAGTTACTTTACGTTTAACATAATGAATAATTAAATCAAAATTATTGATATAATTTTTTATGATTTCCTTGAATTGAGGGTAGACTCGGCAACTTTACCGGTTAACACACGTAGCCCAACTGCAGCCATACAACTCAGAGATATGTTCACAGTAAACTAGACCGTCTGTGCCTAACGAATTGAAGATAATACGAAAGGCAACACATTGTACACCATTAAGGCAGAAATAACTGTTGCTCCACAAAAGGATATACACAAATCATTTATCAATCACTTTACTGTTACGTTTAGCAAGGTGATAGTAGTAGTTAAATTTTCATCTTCATTATTTACTTTTTTTATACTATACATTGTCGTTTATCTCACTTTTTTAATTAACTGACCTATGTTTGTGCTAATGATAAGGTGTTGGGTTGTACAACTGCGGCGCAACTCCAATCCAGTTTTAGTAAGCAAAATGGTAGTAAAACTAGTTAGTCCGTTGCTTTTAATAGCCGTTGATGTAAAATTTGAGGGACATGTATTTAAACCATAATAGACTATGTTCTGTGCGTAACGAATTGAAGCCAATACTCTTTAAAGTGCTTAAAGACTACTCGCTGTACTTTTAAAAATATGTTTAGTAATTCGAAAGCTTCTGGATTTTAAAATGTCATTAAGAACTCTTTCGTCCAGCTTTAGGCTTTGCTAAAAGTAAAGTTTTAAAATAAGTATCAGCAATTGCGTTGTGAATTTAAGTTGTGGCTGAAGTTGGGCAACGCCCCAATGACACCAGTCAAGGTTATAAAACTGTCAAAACATTGAACTGTTGCGTGTGGTTGCGGTAATTGCAGCAGAACGGAGCAACATCAGCAGCAGTACTAGCAGAGACCTAGGGTACTAGTGGTGCAGTGTTTGTCAACAACGTTGTTCGTTAAATAATGTTCGACGATTAATTAATTATCGTTTATATTTTAGTTAATTTAGGCAGCGACTAATAATATGGCATCAGAATCAGGTGCTCACATTATACATCGATGTAACTCCGAAGGGTCCGAAAATTCGAAAAAAATATTGATTAACCTGTTTCCAAAACAAGCAGACTGTTCATACGTTTCTTGTTATTGGTAAGTTTAAATAATTAATTATTTGCTTTTTAATTCGTTATATTTAGTTGTCATTGATAATTTTTAAATATACTTTATGTAACATTATTTACTAATCACAAACTCTTCACTAAAAATTTGCTTTTTTATTTATTTTATTCATTATTACCTATATAAGCTTATGTAACTATAATTCACAAAATAAGTAAATTAAATTCAGATATTATTTATGTAGGTGTTTATTAATAGTTCATTAAATTTAATATGTAAAGCATACTCTTGCATGTTTTCATGTTAAAGTTTAATATTGAAAAAATGCTAATAAATATTTCCATAATGTGTGCATAAAAGTTGCATGTAATGTAGATATAGTTTGAATTTTTTAAAAATATCTGATTGGAATAAATAAAATAAATGTTGTGATAAAAAAGTTATGGGCACATGCATAAATCTGGTGGGTCCTTTTAAATTTCTGACGATAAATTTATGTTAATAATAAAGTTTAATTTAATTGTTTTTAAAGTTTAATTAAATTTTTTTTTTATTTTTTTGTAGCTGATTTAACAATTGATTTTCCTTTCAAGGACTGTAATGTTTTTGTTATTAATTATTCAAGATAATTTTAATCGAAGGTATACAATACTTATTAAAAAAAATACTAATGTAATAAAATCGTTTCTGTTTCAGCGAAGAAAATGTCTATAAACTTTGTCAGGATGTAAAAATGAAACACTCTTCTGAGCTGCAAAACTGTTATGTTGTCTTTATATCAAACGCTAGTCGTACAGTGCCTCTCTGGAGACAGAAAGCGGGAAAAGAAGAAGATAAGCTGGTCATATGGGTACGTAAATGTTGATAATGTATGTATATTTTAATTTTTTTAAATTCGTTTTAGGACTATCATGTAATATTCTTGTACCATCCTGAACCAGATAAGTGTTTGGTATACGATTTGGATTCTGAGTTACCTTTCCCTACGTTTGTACATAAATACGTAACTGAAACATTTCGCACTGATCATATTCTAAAGTCTGACTATTTTAGGTAATAATTAATGCCATAACAATTAAATATACATACATTAAAGCGTATTTATTTGTTGAAAATGTTTTATTAAATTTTTAGATATTTTCGAGTAATTCCTGCAATAGACTTCCTGAAAGATTTTGCATCTGACAGAAGGCATATGAAACGACCTGATGGTTCATGGATCAAGCCACCCCCTAATTATCCACCAATCAGTTCAGCGAGTAAGTGTTATTAAAATGTAACTAAAAATATGGTTTTGGAAAGCATCGTTGTTTTTTTAATTAAAGCGAGTAGTCACAATATGGAGGAATATATTCAGATGGATCCGAATAATGAACCAGGTCAGGTATTGAATTTGACGCAATTTGTTCAGCGTTTCTACAAAACTCCAACGTAGTTCTGGAAAACACAGCGGACAAGCACTTGCCAAAAAGTCAATTTTCTCTTCGTGGTCTTAACGCGTTTTTATTATCGCTGATTCGACCAAACGCAAAAATTTTTGATACCCAGGGATAATTCTCCTCGGTGATCGTTTGTCTCTTTCTGCCGATTGACGTTTATCATTATTATTAAATGCTTATACTGAAATTCTACATACATAATACATATAAACATTTGATAGGTACAAAATTCATACATACATACATACAATTACAGAGGCGTGATTATTATATAAACGAGTTTAAACTGCAGTTACCATGAAACTAAGTGAAACCAAGACGGTAGGCAACCAAGTTTACACAATTAAGGCAAAAGATCTTAGCTTCGTTTAAAAAGCATTCAACGGCATAGAAATTACTAAATAATTAGGCAATTATAAATAGAAATAGCTTTTGATGGTCTAGTATATACTGTAATATTAATTACATTAGCAAAACCATTTCGCGATTCAACTACTGATTAAAATTAACAAAGTTTGCTAAAACCGAACATCTTTTTGACGATTGTCTAATAAAGCGAAAATAATATTAAATTTTACACTTTAAAGTCTTATTAAGTACAGTTTTTATTATAAGTGGTATTGGTTCATTTACACGTATATATGGCACATTGACGCTAAATTAAATTAAACACATTTATCTAAGTATTAATCGGAGGAAAGACTTTACACTTTACATTCATGTTTGATGTTTAATCTGGTAATGTATCATACCATATTAATATTTTTATACATGCCTACCCATAATTTTGTAAAAAATAGACAAATTTATTTATATAGAACTCACAAAAATACATGCTGACTAAACTATCTCTAAACACGATAAGTGGTATTTACTATGAACTTATAAACATTTTAGAACCTAGAACACAACTTAAACTAAATATGTGTCAACAGAATTATCTGAAATCAAGTTCCGTTGATTAAATATTTGTGAAATAAAGTGTAAAATTATTTACCTGAATGCTACTTATGAAAATACACTAAGAAACTAAGTTGGTTCTGATAACTCATCTTATATGTTATACGTTCAACAAGATTTGCCTTTTATTTCACAAAAGCTTGCTTCTCTCGCATTGTCTTAATGTTATTTTTGCCTTAATGGTGTGTAATGGGTTGTCTACTGCATTGGCTTTAATTCGTTACGCACAAATATAATCTACCTAGTTTATATTTACATGTCTCTGTACAATTACAATTAATTATATATTAATACAACTATTATGTACACGTTAACATATATATATATATATATATAAACCTATATATATATACGATATTGAAGTTATTTGAACTGTTTCAATTATATAAATGTTTGTTAGTTGTAGGGATTTTTCGAGTTATTATATTGCAAACGTATTCAATATTTGAAAAATATTTGCACCAGAATGCACAAACCATCTCGTTTCATTGCGCCAATGCTGTCTTAAAAATTTGTCCCAAGGTAATTTGTTTTAATGTATTTATTTTAAAAGAATCGGAACCCTTTTAAATTTAAGGTAAAGACTACTCTGAGAATCTAAATAGATCCTCGTGTATTATTTATTTCATTTTGTTGAAAACAGGGACCATAAGTAATTTATAAATTATTATCAGTATTATTACGTTTTTTTATTTTAAATTCGGATTTGTTAATGCACAATACTATTGGGGGAAATTTTAAGATTATGTACATTTGCTTCAAACAATAATTTTTACATTATTTATTGACTGATGGTTACTTATGTATTATTATTTTTATTATTACATATCCCTTATTAAAATATTATGTATGTATCCATCCACTATTGGTCCACTTAATACCATTTTCGAACTTTAAAATAATGACAATCATTTTTAAAACTTTGATGTTTTCATTATTTCCAGTGATGTTTTTTGAAAAACTTACACATTTCTTGTGAAGAAAATTACAAATTAAAATAATGAAAATTATGTAGATATTAATATTGTATTTTATTTTTACTACCACTGCTTTTGTCGAATGGTTTCCAGGCTGGTTCCCACGTTATCGGTTTATTTATTTTGACGTTTCGAGAGTCATGTAGCTCTCTTCTTCAGAAGGTCTGAAACAGTTTCAGACCTTCTGAAGAAGTGGGAACCAGCCCGGAAACCATTCGACAAACGACGCCTGCAGACCAAACTACCACTGCTTTATTATAATAAGTGTCGTAACATAAAAAAAAAGTATTGCCTTGACTGGGAATCGAATAGGCTTCATTATTTTTCATTTGTAATAAATACCAAACGTTTTGACGTCATTTATTGATGTAATATTTTTTTAATTTGTGTTGGTTTATATTTGTACGGAAGTACCTTTGAGTCAGAAAGATAATGATTATCAAAATTAATAATATTGCCAGTTAATTGTGTTTTGATTTTGGGTAATGTGATAATTAGTTTAAAAAATATATATACTGGGTGTATACTTTTTAGGTTGTTTTCTATATAACACAAATTAATTCAAATTTCCTTTGAAGACTTTTTTTTTAATAATTATGTTCATTTTTTTACGTTTATGTATTTATTTATTTGTTAATAGAAAACATGATGAAAAGTGCAACTAGCCTAAATGAATAAATATTCCAAAGGTCGTTTGTGAATTTTTGTTCTTTGAAATAAATGTCAAAATGCAAATGAATGATTAATTTTACATTCCTGATTTTTGACAGTAGTGGGAGTAAATCTAAAGTTGGAGAATGAGAACGTCAAAGTTGTAGTAAAATATCACTTTTACAATGTTTAATCTGGTGAAATTTATAAACAAAAACTCGAAGAAGCATTTAAGTTTACGAGAAAACCTTAGCAAAGGAAGTTAATTAAATATTTCTTAGGTTTAAGAGCAATATCCCAAAATGGCTTCTGGTGACACAATAGAGACTATTGAAAATGTGGAAAATTCTGTGATATATAATGCTCCCAAAGAACAAGCTTCAGTGCAGGAGATTCATTATCAGAAAGGTATGTCTTTTTGCATTTACATTCCTTGGTTTTTGTCGTATATATTCGAGGTTAATAGTTGCCCTAACCCAAATAATTAAAGAGCAACCTCCTTACCTAATTATTATCTATAAGGATATTGTTGTAATCCATTACTCACATTTACATGTCTAATTTCCATATAACAACTCATTATTTACAATTATGTGCAATACAATTAACTACTATAATATATTTGTTTTCAGATAAAGATGCTATTTCGATTGAAAGAGGAGAATCAGATGTGAGTAATTCACCATGAAATTATTTGAATAGATTCATAATACTACTTTAAAACACCATAATGAATATTGTTTACATTTGAAAGTTTAAAACATAGTTTGTCCTTAATTTATTGATAAAGAGTTTATGTAACAAAATCAATTACAAATGAACTTTTGATTATACAAACCTTCATACATGTGTTTTTACAAATCACTAGGTGAAGCCATATAAAAAAGGAAATTCATTAAATTAATTAAGTTTTCTCCCAGACCTTGAATTCAAATGTTGTATTCATCTCTCATGTCAATAAAAAATGCTTCTCCTGTTTTATATTATATTACAATTACAACTTTGTTAGTTCATTTATAGATACTTATATAGTGTGTGCCCTAATATATTTTGTTAATTGTAGCATAAATGACTAATTGACTAACATAATTTCAGAATAAACAAAATGTTCCAAAATCAGGAACTAATACAATACTTAGAACAAAAACAGAAAGAGATAAAGACAGGGAAAGGAAAATTGGTCATCGAAGGGTGGGAGTGGGAGGTGAAATCACCTATAAAAAAATACAAACATCTCAAATTATGGGATCTATACAGTTGGGTAAGTTTCAAAATTGTTATCCTTGTTATAAACCAGAACTGAGCAAATTTTTTGTGGTTTGTGCTTGAAAATATGTTTTAGCACTTTCAAGCCTTTTTGTAAATAAATAAACTTTAAAGACTTTGGTTTGAGGGCTTGAAGATCTTCTATTATTAATTGCAGAATTTTGTTACATATAAATATTTTTTTTTACTAGGAATCCAACATGCAGTGGGTGGTCTAGCATCTAAACCTGAGAGAGATCTTCTTATGCAAGACTTTATGACTGTAGAAACTACAACTTTTCCAAGCGAGGGCTCTAGTCATACTCCTGCCCATCATTATTCGGAATTTAAATTTAAAAATTATGCTCCCATTGCATTTAGGTATTTTAGAGAATTATTTGGAATTCAACCAGATGATTTTCTTGTAAGTTTTGTTTACTGTTTTATTATTAATTGATTTTTTATCAAAGCTGAAAATTTTTACGTGGATTTGATTTTATTTTAGATGTCAATGTGTAGTGCTCCACTTAGGGAACTATCAAACCCAGGTGCCAGCGGTTCGATATTTTACTTGACAACCGATGATGAATTTATTATAAAGACTGTTCAACATAAAGAAGGAGAATTTTTGCAAAAATTATTAGCAGGTAACTTTTGCTTTATAATTTAAACTCGAGTTCTATTTTTCGAATTTAAGCGAGTCAATTAAATGATTGTTCTCTTTCAAATATTATAACTTTATTTTAGTGTTTGTAATAATTAAAATAATTTTTGCAGGTTATTATATGAATTTAAATCAAAATCCTAGAACGTTGCTACCAAAATTCTTTGGTTTGTACTGTTATCAGTGTAATAGTAAGAACGTACGATTAGTTATAATGAATAATTTATTACCTAGCTCGATTATAATGCATCAAAAGTACGACTTGAAGGGTAGCACATACAAGCGAAAGGTTTGTGTCTGTAAATATAATATTAATATCTTTGTGTCAAGGTTTTCTTTATCTTTTCGTTTTAGGCATCAAAACCGGAAAGGCAAAAGCGTTCGCCGACATTTAAAGACTTAGACTTCATGGAACATCATCCAGAAGGGATCCTTATGGAAGCAGACACTTACAGTGCATTGGTCAAGACAATACAGAGGGACTGTCGCGTGTTGGAAAGCTTCAAAATCATGGACTACAGTCTTTTGGTGGGGGTGCATAATTTGGATCAAGCTCAAAAAGAAAAACAAGTATGTATTTATTAAAAAATACTTTTATAATTTTTCTCTATTATTACTACCAACATTTGTAATTTTAGCAAAAAAAGGAGGCCGAAGAAGCTTTAGATCAAGAAATTTATCAGAGGGAGGCAGGGGAAGATCCTAGTGCTACCATGGTTTATGTCGAAAGAGAAAAAGAAAAGGATGACCGAATAGGAGTGTCTTCCCTTAACAGAACGCGATCGATTAATCGACAAAGACTTGTGGCCCATTCGACCGCTATGGAAAGCATCCAAGCGGAATCCGAACCGATAGACGAAGAGGAAGATGTACCGTAAGTATTATAATTATTTATTGATTAATAATTTATTTATTCTAGGTAATTTTGCTACTCATCCATTTCATTCTCTTGATAAATTAATCTTACTTCAGTTTTAAATTGGTTTAAAGATTTAATCGTTTCCTTTAAACATGTTTAAGGTCTGGAGGAATACCTGCAAGAAATGCAAAAGGCGAAAGACTATTACTTTTTATCGGTATAATAGACATCTTGCAAAGCTACAGGTTGAAAAAGAAGTTGGAGCACACCATTAAGTCCATGATTCACGATGGCGTTAGTTTTCTTTTAACTTACATTCCATGGAAGATACATATAATTTTTATTTATTTTAGGACACCGTTTCTGTTCATAATCCGAGTTTTTACGCTTCCCGATTCCAACAGTTCATGGCGAACAAAGTGTTTAAGAAGATACCATCGCGTAAGTCTTACATTTTTTATTTGCCTATTTAAAAAACGTTTGTCAATCATCTTGTTACCGATCATCTATTTAGTAGTTGAATACAATTAATGTAAGAAGCATTCACGCAAAAATACCAAAATTGAATTCTCAAAAAAAAAAACGAATGATTTCCTCTTTTTATAAGTTAAAGAAAATGCAAGTTTTTTGCGTGAATTTTTTTATATTACTTTGTTTCTTCATGAGTCCGTACACACATATTTGCCATTTAAAAATCATTACTGGAAAATGGTGCTACAATTAATTAAAAAAAATTATGAAAGCTACCCTTGCTTTGGCTGAAAAACACTAATAGGCCAATCATTATAGCTGCAAATTGCAATGTTTGAACATCGGTAAAAAGGAACGGACAACTTTTATTAGGGCCATTTTCTATGTATATTTTATTCCTTGAGACCCACTTTTCATTGATTGTTGCCAAAAAACTTATTTTGACTAATTTACAATACAAAACCATAATGGAAAAAATATAGATCAATATTTATTTAGATAATAGTTTTTTAATTTATTTTAAACACATTATTTATATTTATTCAATTTAAATACCTTTTCCTTTATATTGTTAATGGAAAACGAAACACCGGCATTAATTGCAATAAATAATAATAGGCCTACATTTTATTACCTACGTTAAGTTTTTTAATACGAATTAAACATATCTTTTAATAAATTCATTCTAATTATTCCTAAAAGAAGAAGGTCTTGCGGCTTTACACTAGATCAGAATTAAAATGAAACAAACAATTCTTTTGAATCGTATTTGAAAACGAGAACTCTTAGTTATTATGGTCTATTATTATTTATTTGATAATAACAACTTTTTTGCTGTACACACCCACCTACGTACATCATATTACATTACATTACATACATTGGGTGTTTCCCTTTAGTAAAATCGTCGACCCATCATCATCATCATTTTTGTTTCTCTCCATTATTTATTTTATTTTAACATAGTAGTTGGTAGTTAATTGTACTTGTGGCTCTGATATTTTTGTGTTTTAATGCTACGTGTAGTGGACTTGCCTGAAATTAAGGGCAATCATCGCAAGTTTCGAACACTGGTTACCAGCTACATAGGTAATATTGCCAGATAGAGTGCAATTAGTTAATTTTTTTGGTTTTCCTTTTTTTATTTTGAGCTTTCGTTTATTACTTTCAATTTGGTCTTTCGCTTTCTCACAAGACACAAGCAATCAGTTTGAATTTTTTGACCTAACTCTTAGAGTTTACTGTTTTTTATTAACATTATACACGTATTGATGATGTTATTCCTACCTCTGAGAAGTTGGATTTAAAACTCACGACTCATTTAATAAATTTAATTAAACATAAAAACTGATCAAGTGTTCAAATTATTTATTTCTTTATTTTATTTTCTATTGCATTAATTTTTTGATACTGTTCAGTGTAATCATCGTTAAACAGGTATGGTCTTTTGTGTTTTGAATGGTACATTTAATGTTAAAACATGTTTATTGTGTCATTACCTACTTGCCTTATTTGTTAAATGTCTTGCGTCACATCTGATGTCGATGTCGACGCACTCACTGCTTTTGTGTATTTTGATGAATTGAGTGACAAGATAATATGTATAAGATGGCAGGACATCTGCAATGGTTTTTAATTTATTTTTATTTAAATAATATATTTCGATTTATTTAGCAGTCAAGCAGCGATTCATTTGGATATTTTCTTTTTTTTGTTGCAGCTTTAAAACACTCGCCGTCAAAAAGGAAGTCCCTGGTTCAAAGACCGTTTAGAGGTCATGAAGATTTTGATAACAATAGTAAGTGAGGTTTTTTATCACTTATTTTGTCCCTTTTGCTGATCTCGTTATTATTATTTTTCTGTCGCTAACTTAAGTGTGTTTAAGTATTATTTTAAGAGGAAATAACACAAATAAGCCTTAACATGTATTGGTCCGAAAAAAGACAACAAAACATTTAATAAAACTACATTTCTATTACCCACACCCAAATTTTGCTATATAGATACATCTTAACATACATATATAAATTATTTATCAATCGCTTTATTGTTACGTTTAGCAAGGTGATAGGAGTAGTTAAATTTTTTACACTATACATGTTATTTGTCTAACTTTTTTATTTAACTGTCCTATCACCTTGCATTGTTTTATTCTTATCCCGCTTATGTTTGTGTTAATGATATGGTGTTGGGTTGTACAGCTGCGGCGCAAGTCCAATCCAGTTCTAGTCAGCAAAATGGAAGTAAAACTGGTGAGTCCGTTGAATTTTTAATAGCAATTGATGTAAAATTTGAGGGACATGTATTTAAACCATAATAGACCAACGAATTGAAACCAATACGGTAGACAACCCATTAGACATCATTAAGGCAATACGATAAAAGTAATTCTTTGTGAAATAATTACATTAAGGTGTCGTAGTTGAAATCTGACAGTTGTGTTTGGGGTGAGACTAAACTGTAAAATTTAATATTATTTTCGCAATATTAGATAATGGTCAAAAAGATGTCTGATTTTAGCAAACTTTATTAATTTTAATCTGTACTTGAATCGCGTAATGGTATTGCTAATATAATTAATATTTTATTAAAGTGTATATTAATGATGATCAAGAATTATTTCTATTAATATTTGCCTAATTATTTAATAAACTCTCCGTCGCTGAATGCTTCTTAAATGGAACTAACGAGATCTTCTGTCTTAATTGTGTAAAGTTGGTTGCCTACTGTCTTGGTTTTACTTAGTATCAGTAACTGCGGCTTATGCTCAGTCTATCTATATAATAGTCACGTTTCTGGTTCACTATTATTATTATATTGTATACAACAAAAAATATAAGGGATTTGGTCATATTCTATTATTTATTTAGTTTGGGAACTGTCAAATTTAAATACATTTCGTTTTGGTTTTATATTAAGGAGGAACTGGGTGAAACAGTACTTTTGATGTAGTTAATGTTTTACGATATCGTTTTTACCGTCTAACTAATGTTTGACCACTTTTGAGTGGTTGATCGGGAGTATTTTTATAATTTCCGCCTATTTCCTGTACCTCCTTAATGCATTCGCATATATCATTTTCAGTTTAACGTTTTATTCATGGTCAGGGCTTATTTGAGAGATTTCTGTACATTGCAACTTTGGGCTGATGGAATATTTTTAATTTTTCATGCTGCTATGGCACCCTTCACGCACCTGTCGACACACAAACGATCAAATTTAAATGTTGATGTGACATTTTTGTTGTTTCGACAGTATCGCCTACAGAAACGGCTGCCGCTAAAGTGCCCCTCGTTCCTTCAAACGTTCCTACGTCAATGACTACATCCCCGCCTGCCCTAACATCACCTCCGAATTCCTCCTATCCCGCTATTCTCGTCGGAAGCCACTCTTTGAGGAGTAGCGACCACAAACCTAAAGTTCCACCCCCAGTACCACCACGCGGCACCCAAAAAGTCAAACGAGGCGGAACCAATAACGCTGGTAAAGATGTGGATATTAGTGGTTGTTCTTCTCCTACTACTACTAACGTTTTGCATGATGATTTTTGTGTTCGTTCTGCCTCGACTTCGTCAGATAATAAGCATGACTGTGATCGTTTACAGAACGACATTACAAATAGACACCTATCACCCACGAGTAGCGTCAAAAAAAGGGGAGTTGCACGTTGGGTCTATCAGCAGACGCGAAATTTTTCAATTGATAAAAAAGGTTGGTTAAAAAGGTGTAACGAAATGAAAATATTTAAACTGCCTTTTAAAAATTCGCCCGGTAGCAAAACTAGAAACGAAAACGATTCCTTTACGTTAAAAAATATTTTGAAGTTGGATAAATACGATGAGAACGTGTTAAACAATAAAAAAAGTAACGGTTACACCACGAAAGGAAATAAAAAAGAGAATGATTATCAAAATACACTTAAAACCGTTGAAAATAATAAATTTCCCGTTTATGGCTTTCCCCTACAAGATCAAACTTATAATAGTGATTTTGTTATTCCCGAAATTGTTATCGACTTTGAGATTGACGATTTAGTGTAAGTTTAATGACAAATTTTAACATTCACTTCCCTTTAGAATCAGTTAGAACTTACATTCATATATGACAGTGAAAGAAAAATAATTTTAAAGGTTTTAGATGAAAGTTTTTCGTTTAAAAAAATGGAAAAGCAAAACTAATTAAAGTTGTTAAATAGAGGTGTACGTATGCCAGTTAAAAAATGACTTGAAAATTTGTAACGTGTATAAATATTGACACTTTTATATTTAAATTAAAAAATAAAAGTAAACGATAATTGCTTTCGTTTTTTAATATTCCCAGTAGGTATCAATAATTGCAAAATTAGACAAGTGCATGATATTTCCTTATTTATATACTTTAGTGCTTTATATTCAATACCCTGTAGGCTAACTGCATATTTACCTCTGCTTTTTTTATTTGTAGGATTTCGAAAATTTCACAAACTACGAATAATTTCTCTGTGTCATAATTCTCCTGGTCTGCTTTTTCTTTCACTAACTGTTTTTATGGTATTTATTGTCCCATTGTATGTGGCTTTGGGTTTATTTGTTTCGTTTGCTCTTAACAGTTTTTTTTGTTGTTTTCCCATACATACACGTACCTAGTATTCTAGTAGTAGTGTATGTACGATTTTAACCCTCCCCCTCTCTAAAAATATTAGCAATCGTTGGGGGTGCTTGCTAGGATGTATAGGTATATTTGTTATTGGCTAGTCGTGTAGTTGGCGCTCCTGTGCTGCAGGTATAGTGCCAAGCTGCTGCAGCACTCCCCCGCCCACATTCGACGAAGTACTGGAACAGACCGCAACCTCTGTTTCGTCATCTGTACTTTCTTCTTCAGTCTCCGCGAGGGGAAGGCTTACGTCACACCACTCGTCTCAGCACCCCGGAAGCGGAAGAGGAACGTATCGGGACGATGCCATCAGGTACTTACTTATCTATTGTCTCGTAATATTTTTATGTGTATGTGCAAGGTGTTTGATGTTAGAATACTAGAGGGGTAGATTAAAGATAATTTTTCGTATACAGCATAAGTGACATTAAGTTGGAATCTCGACCTGAAAATAAGTCGACTTTAAGTGTAGAGTCTGGTAGTTCGGGTGCTGGTCATTCGAGCCACTCACGTATGCTGGCCTGGACGCCTCCCGCCTCAGTGGAGGGATCCACCCCCACGTGGACCGAAGGAACACCTTCTTTCACGGAGTCCTCAAGCAGCGGCGATATGGGTAAGCTTTATCGGACCTACTGTTTTTTTTTTTTTTTTTTTTTTATTTATTTTAACTTATCTATTTTGCACGTCCCTTTCTCGAGCATTTAGATTAGAATTTTGGCCGAACATACTTACTGTATATTACATTGCTATTATACATTTTAGTAGACTTTTTTTAATTTGCAAGCCTTCTTTCAGTTTATGTACAAAGCATAAAAACCGACATTATACAGGTTGAAATATGTTAATAGAAGAGACCTCTAAATCTTTGAATTTAGTTAGGTCCTTCGACATATTGTATTGTACGAATAAAAATTTACATCATGTAGGTATGTAATTATGTTAGATAGTAAATAGTATGAGCCTTAATTATTTCTAATCTAAATGTTGATTTAAAAAGGAGGTTTTCAATGGTACAAAAGACAATTTGAATTTGTACTATTGTAAACTTCTGTTATTTAAAGCACAATTTTTATTGCTCTTCGGACAACGAAAATGACAAAAAAAAATTTAAAACTTATTAAAATGCGGTTCATTGATTAATTGTCGAGTCCTAATAAAAATTGGGCTTATATATGTAAGGTTCGTCAGACAAAGGAAAAATAGTTAACGGATGTGCAGGCTGTCCGACAACACCCTTGAGAAAAGTCCCACCATCTTCGCTCTCCACCACTGTCATCCATCATAAGGACACCGTGGAAAATGCCATCAATTGTCTAACCACTGAAGTGGTAAGTCACAGTCAAAAACAGTAAAGGTATTTCATTTTGTATTAAAATTAAATACCATTACAACCAAAATTCGATTGTAGGCATTTTTAAACCAAAAGTATTGGCTTCAATTTAATAGTGGATAAGTATAAAACATTTTTTGTGGCGTGCTGATGAGATCTAATAAGATCAAAATCGCAATCCAAGAAATAATACTATGTATTTATTTAAAAATGCCCTTCGATATTAACAAGTAGTGTATTATATAGTCAGACAGAAAAAGCAAAACATAGTTTTGTGATAATTGCTTGTTACACTCATTGCAATTGTGAATCACCTGTTATTACACTGAAAGAAGTACTCTTGAATTTAATTACAAATTGAAACAACTGTTTTAATGTTAGTTGTTACGTAATGAAAAAGGTTGTTTGCAATTTACATCAATTCAAAGTACTTCTCGACTAGTAGGCAGCACCCAAAATTGTGGTTGGTCTGTGTACACAGTTTTCTTCCAGTTTTACTCCACAATTTAATAATACAATTTCATTTTTACCTGCAAAAGAACAAAGTAATTTCAAAAGCCACGCTATTATTTTAAGTAACCTTTCATTTATTTATTTCAATTTTAATTTACATTTATATAGTTTCAAGCACTTTGAAAGGGCTTTAAGCAGTTTGAAAGCGTTCGAAGATCTTTTTTCAAATATAAACCACGAAGAGATTGAAATACACTCAGCACTGAAAGGTCATAAAAGCTTTGACCAGTTTTATTACACATTTATATTAGTGATAGTTAATTTCCTTCGTGTTGTACATATTTCAGTATCAAAAAGACAAAAAGTAATGTTTTTGGTTTGGTTACTTTTTATGTTCAAGAATCGAAATGCATGTTCCACTTATTTATTTATTTTGATTTAAATATTTCGTGTTGTATTACTCTTTTAAAATTGTAGCTCGTTAGTGACAATTAGTAGTTTTTTAAGTACGCTTTAAGTGTTTTCCCATTGTTTAGATTTTTTACAATTTGTTTGTGTTTAGATATTTATAAAAAGTAATGCAGATAGATTTACCAATTTTATATATTATTATTCCTGTAGATAGTTATGTACAGAAGTAAAGTGATAGGGGTTGGTTGTTGATTTACGATCCCAAAACTTTTAGAAAACTTTATTTACTTTTTAATTACAAAAATAAAATTGGAAATTTAATTATAGAAAATATGTAAATACTTTTTTAAAAATCAGAAAAGAAAATTAAAATGCACTCGAAATATGACCAATTAGAAAAACATGAATAAATATATTCAAAAGTGTTTCTCCCGAATATTTTTAAAATTTTGTTGTTTTTATTTTCTATTTTTGAAATCTTTCCAATTAAAAGCATTTTTTATTAAAAGAAACTTCCTTGTTCTAATTTTTGGCACTTCTGTTATATTGTACATACTTATACTTACCCTTTGTAAAGATAATTTTTAAGGGTTGATACGATATGATATTTAACTGTGTACACTGACGTATTTTCTATTTTGCTGCGGACGTTTTTAGGAGCACCTCAGGCAACGTGTAGAAACTGATTACGAATGAGACAAGTTGAATAATGTCAAAGCGTCTTTGTGACAGTGTAATAGCACACATTTTACCCATACGTACACATGCACATTTTACGTACATACAAATGTTTCAATACATGTTTTGAGGCTTTTAGAAATGATATATTTAAGCAATAAGAATTACTCATCATTATAATATACATACATACATACATAATAAATTATTAATCGCGTGTTAATACATCTTATTATAATAATAATAATAACGTCGTTTTGTGATTTTTGTGTGGATTTATTAAAAATAATAATATAATACATACTAAAAATATTGCATCAATATATGTATTTACGAAAAAGGATGGAAATTTAGATTCGTGTATCGATAAGATTTAGAAATTAAAAATGTATTTAATACCCTTAAATTAGTAAGAAAAGAGTTTTTTTTAACAAAATGAATTAGCCCTGCATTAAGTACTTATATCTAACTTATATTTTTAGGATAAATAGTTTTTATCAAACCTAATTGAGTTTTGACAACAAGGTATTATTATTATAATTTAATGTAAAGTTCTGTAATTTTTTGGATTTTAGGGAGGTACGTAAGTAATAGCAAATTATTTGACTTTGATAATTATGCAGTTGATAGAGCCCCCCTGAAAGGAATTAGGGTCAGGTAGAACACTAAACAATTGTGGTAGTTGTGCTCTCTCCTTTGTGTACATAAAGCCCCCTTTAACTGTGTTAACCCATTTTCTCTCTTCCGGGGGGTGCCATTAGCTACACAATTACTTCACTTCATATACGGGGTGAGTTACTAACACGAAATCGGTCTGTATTTCATGGTTTAAAATAGAGAAAAATATTTCAAATGAAAGTTATGTGTACTATAACGTAAAAATATTTTTAAATATGACAGACTTCCGGTTATACCGTAAGTAGATCTAAACTTCGTTATTTTAATTTGAACACCCTATATATTACTGCATTTTTTAATTGCTTAAATGCCAGTTTGTTAAAACTATTTTACACTTAATTTTACACAACTTTTTTTTAAATATTTTTTTCTATTTTAAATCGTACGTGAACCACATACATATCTATTTTGCCTTAGTGACTTCCCCTATATATACATATGTAGAACGTCGATGAATCCACGATATTTTTATTTGAATAATTTAATTTATGATACTGAACAATATATGACAATAAGCCACTAGACTTTCACAGCCTTAGTGTATAAATTCGATAAAGTACTTAGAATTTCTTCAGCAATGAATGTAGTGTTTTAATGTAATTCTTTATTAGTGGTCTTCCATAACTAAAAAAGATTAATTATTAATGTATGTTTTGTGATAGGCCGTCGTGCATAAGTACATATATTGATGAACTAATTTTAGAAGAAGTAATAAGGTGCTTTAAATGCCTTATATCAATATGTTTCGCTTACTGTTGGATTTTTCGATTGTGATAGAAATGACAACGCTTGTTCGTTTTTAAAAATAAATGTTTGAACGTTCAACATTGTGATAACTTGGTTCTTGCTGTGTTTTTTGTCACTAACAGTTTTTTTTTTGTATTAACCTTTTGAGTTTTATTGACCGTTATCTTTTCTTTCAGTCATTTACAAGAATACTCGTTGAAAGAAAAAAGTGTTGGTAAGAAATTAAATTTCAACAGGACGCCAAGTTACTCACAATGTTTCTGATAAATAATAAAATGAAAATAATATTTTAATGCTTATATAAAAAATACATTCCGTTGTATGATCGTCCTATATTTATCAGTAGTAGTCAAAATGTTGTAAATATTTTTTAAATAGTTGCAAGGATAGATGCTGGTAGGGTAGTTTTTTGTAATTCTAAAATTCATCATTTTTATAATTAGGGTGATTTTTGTATTTTGTAATTATTGTATAATATCTATCAGCAGTATTAGTTGTTAGTTATAAATGAATTATTGGTGATAAATTCTGTACAAAGTTCAGTAGATTTTTGGGAAATAAGTAAGTGGTCAATTTTTTATGTAAATAAAGTTAATTGCTGTAAAAAAATATGGGAATTTACTGACTGATTACATTTTATAATCAAACAAATTGGCTTGTGGTGAGAAGGCAATTTAAGGGCTGTTTATATCTGTAAACCACCACAACGATAATAACAAAATTAATTTTATCTATAGAACGAAAATGTGTCCAAGAAATTTTGGTATAGGTAAAAAAGTGAAAGAAATTTCTTGATTAAGTTTGTTATTATTACTAACAAATATTGCTGAAACTTATTAATTTTCTTTGATAGTCGCAATAATTAAAAAAATAATGGTAAATTTTTATTTTTATTTAAAACTACAAACAGAACATTTATATTTGTTGTCAACAATTTTTTGGATACATTAGATGCATTAATAACAAAGAAGTTTTAAAAAGTTCAAAATTGACTAAGCCATTCGAATATTAAATTTAAATACCTACTATTAATTAAAGATCTGCAATTTGAGGAATTATATTACATATTAACCTATTACCTACAGAATAATATAGTTTTGTTATTTTTTTAATTTTATTTTTTCAGTTTTTATACAATAAGTAGCATATTTACTAACAAAGTGTAAGTGTATAAATAATGAAGCTATTTTTAAAATAATTATCTTAACTGTATTGAATATTATGTACTTATATTACAAATATACATATAGTTATATTCGATATCAATCTAGGAAATGTCCTTTATATTTATCAATCATATCAGTCATTTAGGGACGTTATTGGAAGGTGAATTCTAACATCAACAATGCAACAAATAATTTCATCTTATCATCGTGGTTTCTGAAATTGTTTCTAGCTTTTTGCATTTTGCAGAATATACATACAATACATAAACATATGCGTAGATAACAATAAATATTTCAAGAGTGGTGTTGTTTTTTGGCTCCACTATCCCAAAAGGTTACTTTAATTAATTGCATGTGGCTTTTGCTTTTTTTGTTTACTTGTACTATTCTCTATTACTTTTTATTTTCTCTTATTAATTATGGTAGTATAATTAAATGACAGCTGCTAACGCCAATGACCAGTGGTCGATGATAGTATGAAAATGATCCCAGAATTATTTTTATATTATTATCGTCTTTTATTTACAATAATAATCACTAAATATTTTTTTCATTTTGCAGTAAACACTTATAATAGGCGCTGCTTTGTGGTCCTTTCAAATAGCTTTTATATTCTGTAAATAATATTAGATACGTTTATGAAATTTATTTATTTTGCATGTATGCTTTACATTTAAGTGAGTGTTGAAATTCATATTATTAAAATCCTTTTTTAGACACGCTTATGAAAAGGATGAAAAAGTAAAAAGAGCTCATGGAGTATCCAACAAGGTATGTACTTTTGATAATTACTCATTAACACTTATTAGAGGCTAAGAGAATGAAATATTCAATTAGGATTTTTTTTGTATGTATATTTGTTTCGTTGCTATAGGGCTTACATCAACCAAAATGCTGGAGGCCTATTTTGGGAAATGGAATAATTATGCCAAATTTTTATTTTTGTTTAATTATATCGTTTTGTTGACTCACTGAAAAAATGTCTTGCATACAGAATTCTCTTTTAAGGAACAACGTTACCATTTAAGCATTTTAAAGTATACTTTTGTATTCACATGAAAATGAAACAATAATTCTTTTACTTTTTTTATTAGATAATATGCAAATACATCCATATTTGTAAACTATAAAACCAAAGAGTAGCATATAAGACAATTTTTCTTAAGGGTGGGAAAATGTATTTAGTATGCACATTTTTTTCTGATCGTAAAATAACAACAACATCGTGTCTTATAAAATAACAACATATAAACACACTTTTTTTCATAACTTAGATAGTTATAAAAATTAAGTAGTGAAAATAGGAGGTACTTATGTGACACTTCATTTTATTTTCTCAAAAATAAAATATTTGGAGTGTTTGTTCATAAATTTAGTATTTTTTACACTGCCACAAGATTATGTAGGTACATTAAAAATATTACATGTAAAAGGTATACATTAAGACAAGAATTTTGTTATTTTTATTCAAAAATTTCTATCCAGATTAAAATATATGCATATATTTATTAATAAATGGCCTATTTGCATATTTTTACATGGAATTATTGAATAATTGTTCATTTACACTTTATTTTATTTTGCTATTTAAAGCAATGGCCTAAAGTTCAAACCTACATTAATATTAATTACGTACGGTTTGTACGTGTTGCATTTGAATTGTAAATAATTTTGAGAAATAAAGCTATATCTTAACTTCTCTTTATTTTAAATACATCTTTAAAACTGATTTGGCAATGATAACGTAAATGTGCAAAGGGGCAGACCATATTTTCTTACGATATATTTTTATTGCAGGAAAAATTAAATTAGAAACTAGATAGAAGAAAATATAGCTACAATTAAAATTTTAAAAATCGTGAATTGTAGACTTTTTGAGATTCACAAAAAATAAAGGACTTTTTATTCTTAATTTCGACTCTATCCTACTAAATCATTTTCATTCGTCTTTATAACTTCCTTTAGATAAACTTTCTTAATTTTTGTAGATCTCAATAAGCTCACTAATCACAATTATTGAAAATCTGCAACTTTTTCTTTTCATTTTATTATTTTGTTTTTTTTTAGTAAAAAAATATCGAATTGTTTTTCTTAAGATGTTACTCTAGCAAAATATATAAATTTTCTGTTAATTAATACTATTAATAGGGAACTGATAGATTTTGTGATATTACTTTTAGTACAACCCGGATATATCTGTTAAAAACTTTTAGACTGTACCTAGTATATTCGTCAGTTGAAGGTTGAGTACAGCGTCATCTGGCCGCATACAAGCGACTTACGTATGTATTTGCTTTTGCAGGTTTCTATAGTTTGACATTCGGCAATTTTGAAAGTTTGGTTATGATTTGTTTAAAGAAATAAATATAATATTGATAAATTTGTTACAATTTATTTCTCAATTAAGGTAAGATTTACAGTTTTAACGAAATATATTGGTGTCTCTATTATCTACTTTGTCATCCCTGAATTTTAAACGAATTCTTACGTATTTCATTCACTTTTTACGATAAATATTTGGAAAATTTGTAAAAACCATTTAAAATTGTAACGTCTTTCTTTTATTATTTGTAATTAGCCTTTACTTAAAGGCAAAATTATCGTAAATAATTGCAATTATAAGTTATTTTTTACGGAGTAGTCTTGAAGAACCACATTCATTTTTAAGAGGTAAGATTTTGTAAAATAAACAAAGATTTGTTTAATAATAAAGAAGACTGCTAAGTTGTGTGAAATGTAACAATGTAACTGAAGTATTCATTATTTTTTGTTTTTCTACAGGCTTAACAATAGGGCAATGGATATGAAGATCTTCTGTATAGGGATGATGACATCCTATGTATTTTTCTTTAAATTGCTCCATTTGGACTTGGACTCTTGGAATTGTTTTGGTAAGATTTTAAAAGATTCGTTACGATACAAGCAGTAAAGATAATAATATCGTATCATATCGTTAATACCCAATTAAGATTTTGTATTTTTATAGTAACACTTTGATTACAAAAAAGAAGTTTAAACATTTTACATTTTAGATGTGTTTGAAAACAAAATTGTTAATAATTTACCCAATGAATATTGTTTATATTGTTTTTTATGTTCCCTTTTACTGTTATTTTCTTGTTTTTATTTAGCTTCAAATGAGAGTTATTGAAGTTCCTCTTTCTTTTCTGGAGATAAGGATAATTAAAGAGTTTGTTGCTGAGAAAAGAATTTATGACATGAGATTGGTTATCTCTTGGACACACTTGGAGTTTGTAGGAAAAGATGGTAAGGAAAACAATTAAATAATATTTTCATTGCATATACTAGTTTGTTAAATAATCCTAAATACCTTATGAAAGTTACACTCATATTCATTATTAATTTAAATTAATAACTACTAATACTTAAGTGACATGTAATAAGTATGTGATTGTTTAAGGTAACTAAATTATTTGTTTTTCTAGAGGCTTCAAAATGGGGCAATGGATTGAAGATCTTCTATATAGGAATGATGACATTCTAAAGATGTTTCTTAAATTATTGCTTTTGCCGAGAGACTAAGTAGACTACTCCTTTAATTGTTTTGGTAAGATTTCAAAAACAAGCTCTATTAATTAAATAATAAATGCAAAAGGACAAAATATAGGTTTTTACCAAATTTTTTTTTATTTCTTTGATTATTAACTAATAGTTTTGTGAACAAATATACTTAGAATTCCTAGTAAATATTAAAATCAGATGACTAAAACATCTGAGTATATTTTACAATTTTTTATATAAAATAAGTTTTCAAGATTAAAGATAATGCATCAACTCCAAAAACATTTGTAAGTTAGTTACAAAAGTTAAAAGAGTAAAATTATTTAATTTTTTCCAGTAGTATCGGTTGTCGTTTATAGCGCCACTACATATTTGTAGGATTATACATTTATCTATGGTTAGCTGTCATTTAAAAATTGCCAGATGGTGACGCTTTCTGGCCATTTAAATTTTTCCAATTTTAATTGTTTTTTCAGTGTGTGCTTTTATTATATTTGGTGATTAATTTATTTAATGTTATAGTTAATTTATTTTTATTGTCTATTTCTTCAGATTGGCAGAAGAATGATGGAAAATGGAAGCTCATTTCTGACATGTTGCTGTTGGAACAAAAGTAACCCCAACTCCAAAAGACGACACTAAACGTCCGAAGCACTTTTTGGTAGGAAATTTACCTTCTACAGGGACCAAAGAGAACTTCTTTTGCTCTGCTAGACTACCGAAGTTTCCAGTCTGTTGAAATCACAGTGCTGCTGACAAATTTGTTACAAAGATAATGGCATACTTTCTGCATTTAAGTTGATGTCGACATCTTTAGCTTGCCAACATTAACCAGCAAATTCACAGCCTGCACTTAATTAAGGTAAGAATAAATAAAAGGTAATTTAAAATGACTGGTTATTGACTACTCACTATTATTTTTTGTATCAATTTAGCTTTAAATAAGGGTTGCTAAAGTGTCCTTTTCATCCCTGGAAATGAGGATAACAATCACAAAGTAAAGAATTTACTAAGGAAGGCATTTATTTTATGGAAGCTTGTAGGAAAACATGGTACATACAAGAAACATGAATATTTTCAAAGCATAAATTGGTTCACTAAACAATCCATACTACAAGTTTAATAAATAAGTTACTCTAAATTATAAATATAAGTAAAGTTTATTTAAGTGATAAAGTAAGAGGTTATTGTAAAATAATTAGTGTTTTTGTTTTAACAGAGTTTATAATGGATATGATAATCTGTGTAGAGGAGAAAATTTTCCTAAATGCGTTGTTCTTTTCTATGAGACATCATTTTGACTACCTATGGAGTTGCTTTGGTAGGATTTTTGTTAAATAGAAACAACTAGTAAAGCCTATAGGATAGAATATTGTCAGTTCCCAATTGTCTTTAATAATTAATAAGTAGCCTTTTTATTAAATGCGCCGAAAACTTTCACAAATTATTAGAAGTAAATAATTAATTGTATAAACTTGATAATGAATTTTTTAGTTATTGATAAAAAAAACTTCTTATAGGTAATGTTTTCAACTATTGGTACATTTTTAGCTAATAATAAGGTAATATTACCTAATCCTAAGGTAACACTATCTTATTAAAACGTAAAATTACTCAACAAGACTTTTGATTTTTACTACCTATTCATTAGGTATTATAAATAGTAAATACAAAAGAACACAATATAATAGGTTCTTACTAAAACATTTGAATTTCATTGATTATTAACTAGTAGTTTTGTTAACAAATATATCTACTTAGAATTTCTAGAAAATATTAAAATCAAAGGACTTAAAACATCTGAGTATATTTTACAAGCTATTAATTTTCACAAAACATGAATATCAAAAAGAAAACACTTAAAATTCAAGGAAATTGAAACCCAAGGCCCATTTTTATAAATTATGCATTTAATTCCTAATTTTCTTCCAGGAAATGATTGCTATGATTCACTTAATGGAAAGTGATAGTTAAATAAATAATTAAAATAAAACTAACTATTTATTTCCACAAAACATATTAAAAAAGCACACTTGACAGTTGTTTTTCCTGAATTGTTTTGTGCTTCTGATGAAGTTGTATAAAGGAAAACAATTGTTACGTGATTTTTCAATATATTTTGTGGAAATCAACTGTTAGTTTTGTTAAATTGATTAAATTATTAATATTTGTCAAGTGAATTTAGATCAAAGGAAATGATTAGTTTATAAATGAAGAAATTTTGGAGTGTTGTTTATAATATAATTTAACAAAATGAGCCTTGATTAATTTCGTTGCATTTTTTGCATATTAAACAATTCAATTTTACAATTATTACAACACGAACGACATTTAAACTTTTATAATGATGTAATTGTATTTTATTTTGTTGTGTATTTTCTCTTTCACGTGTATTTTGTTATATTGTATCTGAATGTTAATATTATTATATTATTATTGAACTTGTAAAAGTATATAAGTAATTAATGCAATGTACATAATTTTGTTTCGACTGTAATAAAATAATATTCAAATGTATTGTATTTATAATTTATTGATTGTTGTTCTATAGATCTTGGTTGTTAAATAATGTAAAATCCTATTGGACTATCAATAAACCCTAGAAAGGTAAAAAATTGTTTTGATTCATTTCCTATATAGAGAAAATAAAGTTAAAGCGATACGACGACGTGTTATTTAATACATATTAATTTTTGTTGCTAGTAAGAGAATAAAAAAGATCTGATTCAACTTATACTCTCCTAATACAAAAGTCGAAAATTGCTTAAAAATGAAAATTTTGGTTGTCACATTATTTATTGATCAACCCTCGTATAAGCTCAAAAATTAAAATTTTGCTCAAATTTCGACCATTTGTATCAGGAGAGCATAAGTCGCAGGAGGTATTCTTTTAATTTATTGATCAACCCTCGTATAAGCTCAAAAATTAAAATTTTGCTTAAATTTTGACAATTTGTATCAGGAGAGCATAAGTCGCAGGAGGTATTTTTTTTATTTATTGATCAACCCTCGTATAAGATCAAAAATTAAAATTTTGCTTAAATTTCGACCATTTGTATCAGGAGAGCATAAGTCGCAGGAGGTATTATCAGAAAAAAAAAATTTTCGAAGAAATTTCAACAGTTGTAGCAGGAACATGAAAAGGGAAAGCTTTTTTTTAGAAATATGTATTGGTCGAATTAATCTGGCTTCGAAGAATCTTATACTCATGAAATCTCTACTACAATTTTATATATTTAACGAAAACATGTATTTAATTTTAATTGATTTATTAATTAAACCCGTTATTTACATTTTACTACAGGAATATATAATTACAATCTTTATATAGTTACACAAATTATAATACATTGAACAAAGTATTAACAATAGAAAATGTACAAAATCAGTTATGATTATATTAATATTTAATTACAATATAATAAAATAGCTGAAAGAGAAAATACACAACAAAATAAAATACAATTACATCATAAAAGTTTAAATGTCGTTCGTGTTGTAATAAAAACCGAAAACAAAGTTGTTGTTTGTGGCATTTAATTAATTTTTTTAATATTATTGTATTTGTAGGTATATTAAAAGGAGTTAAATTAATAATTCTACATGTACAACAATACGAAAAAGTTAATTCAGTACGACTACCAATAACTTCCGATCTTTTTTAATATTTAATACAACACGAAAAAACTTATAAACTTTTAGATTAACATTTAAATGTCATATTTAGACCAAAAATGCCCCTCTAATACCTCGTGGCCTCCACAATCACCCCTTATAGCCAACCCTTATCCGCCAATATACTTCTAATGATTAAAATTTAATTTGGTTTTAATAATTTTGCCAAAAAAGACAATTTAGAAAAGTTTTTAGTATCAGAGGGACTTTTTTGTTACAAATATATCGTTTGAATATTAACATAATAGTTTATAAATACAAATAAATAGCTGTAAGAGAAAAATACAAGAAAACAAATGAAAAATAATAAAGTATGATGTCTTCAGTCTTCGATCGATGTCCTTTATCTGAAAGCGAATACTGCAGTGTATTAACCAACTAAACTACAAAGGACTAACGACAAAAACTAATAGAATTTGGTAGAAAAGATTGGACAGATGTCGTCTGAGAGAGCTGGGCAGTCGCCTATTGCTTCTATTCCAGATAACCCACACCAATCAGTCTGAAATGAAGTGACGTTAGAAATAAGACCGCGTGAAGTGTATAAGACACTTCAAAGAACAACTAAAAAGCTAAGTCCAAAGCAAGTCACTCAGGGAGGCCTTTGCTTCTACGCCTTGGATGAGAAGGAACAAGCAAGATAACGAAACGTTGAATCCTGCGGATCATGTAGAGTAAATGCGAAGCGTGACAGTAAGAATTGCAGTAAGCAAAGCGAAGAGGTTAGCAAGAGAACAAGCAAAATAATAAAAGCATGCAAAATAAAAAAGTAATTCAAATAAATAAGCATCTAACTACGGAATGGATCTTCTTTGTCTTCTCCAACGAAGACCTGAAACAGATACGGTGGCAATAGATCAATAACGAGTCATTTTTAATTAACTTTTATTTATTCTTACCTTAATTATGTGCAGGCTGTAAATTTGCTGGTTAATGATGGCAAGCTGAAGATGCCGATATCAATTCAAATGCAGAAATTATGCCATTATCTTTGTAACAAGTTGGTCAGCAGCACTGTGATTCCAACAGACTGGAAACTTTGGCAGTCTAGCAGAGCAAAAGAAGTTCTGTTCGGTCCTTGTAGAAGGTAAATTTCCTACCAAAAAAATGCTTCGGACGTTTAGTGTCGTCTTTTGGAGTTGGGGTTACTTTTGTTCCAATAGCAAAATGTCAAAAATGAGCTTCCATTTTCCATCATTCATCTGTCAATCTGAAGAAATGGACAACAGAAATAAATTAACTACAACATTAAATAAATTAATCACCAGATATAATTAAAGCACACATCGAAAAAAAACAATTAAAATTGGAAAAATTAAAATGGTGAGAAGGCGTCACCCATCTGTCAATTCATTGTTTGAAAATAACAGATAATCATAGATAAATGTATAACCCTACAAATATCTATAGAAGGTAGTGGCGCTATAAACGACAACCGATACTACTGAAAAGAAATTAAATGAAATAATTCTACTCTTTTGACTTTTGTAACTGACAATTGTTTTTGAAGTTGATGCATTATTTTTAATTAATCTTGAAATTTTTTTATACGAAGAATTGTATAATATGCAAAAAATGCAACGAAATTAATCAAGGCTCATTCAACAGAATAGTTTATTTTAAATAAACCAAACTCTGACAATTGTTTCGACTTTTATGCCATTATCGAAGAGATTATAAAAACATAACACTAAGAATACAATATTTATATATGGTTTATTGTGATAAAATTCAGTAAGGTGAAACAGGTTTTTCTGAACACTGTATTTTGAACAAACATTCCTTAGATGTCAACAAAATTAGATTATTACTTGAAATAATAAACCATATATAAATATAATACTCTTAGTGTTATGTATAAAATAATGGCAGAGTGTTGTTTATTTAAAATAAACTAATTTTCGTGAAACTTGGCCAAGTGTTTTTACTTCATTTTTATTTTAAAATTTAATTAGTTTATATACATACTATTATTTATTTATTTGCAAAGTAGGTGTATATTGTAAAATTCTTTGTGACAAATCTTACAAAATTAATTACAGACAATGTATCAACTTCAAAAATATTTGTAATTTAGCTGCAAGTGAATTTAGATATCATTAATCATACGAAATTATTAGTTAGTAATTAAAGAAATTTAGAATTTGCAAATAGTTAATAAAAAAATTTACATTAAATCAAAAATTATTCAGTAATTTATGCTTCTGATGAATTCTTAATAAGGTGAAGAAATTGTTAAGTTTTCTTTTTAATATAAATATTTTGTAGAGATCAATAGTTTTATTTTATTTACTAATAATTTTGTCATTTGACTTTAATATTTACTAGAAATTTGTTAACAAAACTAGTAGTTAATACCCAAAGAATTTCAAAAATTTTAGTGAGAACCTATATTTTGTCCTTTTGCATTTACTATATAAATTTAATTAATAAAGTGCTTGTTTTTAAAATCTTACCAAAACAATTCCAAGAGTAGTCTATATAGTCTCCCGGCAGAAGCAACAGTTTCAGAAACGTCTTCAGAATGTCATTATTCCTACATAGATTTTCATATCTACTGCCCCATTTTGAAGCCTCTAGAAAAACATCAAATAATTTGTTACCATACAACAGTCACGTACTTATTACATGTCACTTAATTAAAACCACAGTATTATAAGTATTAGTAGTTATTAATTTAAATTAATAATGAATATGTGTGTAACTTTCATAAGGTATTTAGGATTATTTAACAAACTAGTATATGCAATGAAAATATTATTTAATTGTTTTCCTTACCATCTTTTCCTACAAACTCCAAGTGTGTCCAAGAAATAACCAATCTCATGTCATAAATTCTTTTCTCAGCAACAAACTCTTTAATTATCCTTATCTCCAGAAAAGAAAGAGGAACTTCAATAACTCTCATTTGAAGCTAAATAAAAACAAGAAAATAACAGTAAAAGGGAACATAAAAAAAAATATAAACAAGATTCATTGCGTGGATTTTATGGATACCATTCCAAACACTCAAAATGTACAATGTTTAAACTTCTTTTTTGTAATGAAACTGTTAATATAAAAATACAAAATCTTACAATAACCACAAGCCTATTTCATTTAAGTATAATTCACTTTTACTTACTGATTTCAACTTTAGAATACCTATCAGTTTTCTTAATTATCAAAGAAGTAATATTAATTTTCTTTTATTTGAAGTCATCTTACCTTTAGACGTTTAATGTGGCCCTTCCAGACTTAGGAAACAAATACTGTTCTTGTAAGTGGAATTGCACAAGGGAAAACTCATTTGTACAAGCAGAAACACAAGTGCATTCTGAAGTGTATCTGTTAGAAAAAAAGAAAAATATGGAATTAAAATCCTGTTTTACACAAAATACTACAAAAATGAATTTAAATTTTATTAATACAAGTAAAAATTCCAAAAATAACTTTCTAGAATAATAAAGCCAATATGGCCGACAGTATTCCGTACATTCCATTTATTTAATCAACATAAATCACAGGAATAATCCGATATTAGAATAAGAAAATACGTACCACATATAAAACTAAAATTCCTGAATCTTTTATCATACAAATTTTGTACGCACTATCAATTTCTTCCAAAAATTTTTATTAAAAAGGCAATTTACACATTAATAAACTCGAATTCGAACAAGATCAGTGAGCAAGAAAGAAGTATATACGTCATTAAACAATAATTACTGTCTGGACCATAGACTAGTCTGGACTTTCATCAATTTTTGACTTTTTTGATGTGGAAGAAATCATAGATATAATTAATGTCAATTTCGTTTTCACACACCATAGATTAGTTGTACAAATTTTTGACAACCATTGGTTTGTTTACTAACCTAGAAAAAGCTTACTAATATTCTTCAGTAATCTTATCAAAATCGTAACAAAAAACACTATAGGGATGTAATTACTATTTAAATTAGTTGTAAGAAGTAATTAAAACATGGGTAAAAATAAAAATATTGCTGGAAGAGAACATATGACACGAATTAATTATCTGTATCAGGTATGTTTAGTTAATAATAGAGTATTTAAGCATAATATGGTACTGATTTTTTTAAGGCAAGTAATATAATATTAAAGAACAATTTACTATCAACACATTATTGTAACCTTGCCCTCAACATCGCCAAAAAGGCCGTGCAACGACTGTAAGTTAAAATTTGGGCGTTTTTCCATATTATACCTTTAAATGTATATTAATTTCTAGTGATATTTCAATTAAGAGGACTATATGCAAAGGTTGTCACAATTTGCTTATTTGTGGAGCTAATGCTAAAGCAAGAATACATAAAAAGCATCTGCAAATAGTTTGCCTTCAGTGTAATACGAGAAAGAAGTATGATCTAAAGAACTACCAATCATTGTGGACTGAAACTCCAGAAGCTCTGGTTGAACAAATTAATTACTGATTAACAGGTCAAGGAGGGCTTAATGTTCATCTTTGATTACCATGATCCAGGATTAATTCCCTCCTTTTGATGTTTTCTTTCAAAATTTCAGGATGGTCTCACCAGAAGAAAACTATTCTAGGACCATGGCAATTAGTTACATGTAAGGTCTGTAAATATTAATGGAGACTTGTTGTCTTTTTAAGTACATTCATTTGTAGGATTTCAATTAATAAAAAAAAGACATTTACAATCAATGTATAATTTAATTTAATTTAATTGAAGTCGACCTTAATTAAAACTACATATTATTATATTAATCCTAAATCTGTTAAATAAAAACCTGTTCACTAGCTAAACGATCAATAAATGGACTAACAATTTCCTTGGTCGCAAAATAAAAAATTAATCCAAATGTAATTGAAATTGGTAATGCAGGTAGTGCCTTTTTGAATATAGCCAGTAACAGTAAGGTCAGACAAAGACCCTAGTCAACAAAAAGAGAAAAAATGTGATTATTTTGAATTTGAAGGGCTTGTTAAGAGCAATGTTAGCACACTTCAATCTTCAAATAAAAAAAAAAAAAACTAAGAAATTAAAAATATGTACTTACAATAAGAATAGCCACGAAGCATGCAAGTGTTGTATTCCAATCTCCATATGAAGACGCCTTTCCAACCAAAACACTATAAAATATGAAGTCCCCCAAGCCCAATTTTACACCCCCTGAAAAAAAATCAAAATTTTAAATTTTAATGTATACATTTACCTTAAATTATAAACTTACGCTCTTCTTCTTCTTCCTGAGATCGCAAGGTGGTACGTGGTGGTCCATGGGCAACATCTCTAACTTCTAATTGTCTTTGGGCCACACGCTGCTCATGAGTGCGCATCCATTCATTCGTAAAACCGTGTTCCTCGCCACCACTGGTAGGTCTGCTAAGACCCTGTTCATTGTCTTCGTCTCGCACTGCCATGTACATGTATGTTGCTATAAAATACAAATAAAGGAAAACGTTTTAAGTATCACCAATATTGTTAAATTTTTAATTAATTGATTATAAACGACTTTTATTTTCTATCTCTAATGATTTGTTAATTAATTTTTAGTTGATATTACTGCGATATGAGCACTATTTTGTTATTTGTTTTCTATTTTGCTTAATTTTCCTTCTATCACTCCAAGTGCTACTGAATGTAAGAATTATATTATATATATATTACATATTATATTATACTGTATTCGCTGCTATTAGGCGCGCGTTGCGGCTGTGTCATGCTGCCTGACAATCTGCATAATTTACTGTACTTATGAAATATTGGGAGTTTTCCCGTGTATGAACTAAATAAATAAATAAATAAATTGTTACATGAATAAATGAGGGCAGGAAAAATTTGCTCGTTTCTTTCCTGGGCAGTTTCGACTAAAATTCTAAGAGGGCCTCGAGGCATAAGTACAGCAATAAGATCTGTAAAAAAAATATGTATGAAATAAACATTTTTTAAGAAACTTATCTAAATTCTTACCCCAAATGGATATAACAGCCAATACAGCCCAAGTGGTCCATTCAGGCATATATTTAATAAATACAAGTGCCATCAGAGCAGCAACAAATATAAGGTATGCTTGTTGCAAAATAAGGGGGCCTTTCCAATGAATACAGACCATACCAACAGCACCAAAATTCCACATCAGCAGAAGTAAAGTTGGGTAGTCCATTGGAACATTGTAAGCACGTAGAACTTCCCTTTAAAGATAACAGTAAGTTTTTGATAAAAAAATAATTTATTATTAACTCACTCAAGGTACAGGTATGAAAAAATTGAGAGAAGCATGAGAGAAGACACAATCAACCAACCATGAATAGTCTGCAAAAGTAGAAATTATTGAAACTGCTAATTGCAACACAAAATGGCAAATTTACTTTATAGCATCTATGCTTGTAGAGGACTATCAAAAGAATTGTCATTACAATGATCACAGCCATTAATATAAACGAATTAGCTAGAGCATTCCAAAATTTGGTACTTGCATATTGACTTTCTTCGTGGAATGGAGTGTATACTCTGTAATTTAAAAAAGCAATTATTTTAAATCTACAACACATGCCATGATAATTGTAAAAGATGCTTACAAGTAGACATCCTTGGTGGAGTAAAAGCTAACTGAGCTAATAGTAGCTACAACCACTAACATACATAATGAAACTGGAGCAAATAGCTTAATAACATGCTTAGCCCCATATTTCAATTCTTCCTCCTCATCTCTCCATTCTTGGTTGCTACTTCCCCCTTCACCTTCTACACTAGCACTGCTGACACCTGCTCCTCCCTGAATTAAAGAATACGAGATATAAAACAGAAATTTATAAATTCCACATACTAATGCTTTGAAAATTACATAAATATGTGAAACATAAAATACCTACGTCTTTGTCAGCAGCGGGCGGGCGTGCATTTCGTGGCCTTTTCTTTGAAGTAATATCACGACTGTTGTCCCTTATTTCACTAGTACTTCCAGTTGCAACGTGCCCATCCATTAGCCTAGTGTTTTCAGATGAAAAGTCTAAATCAGTTTCGCTATCACTCATGAAAATTCTTCATAAAATAATATTAATCCAATAATTTACATTAATATTAAACCGTATACTAAAAATTAGCTATAGAATAGATCAGCAAATGACAAATAAAAGCTGGTAGGTTAAATGTATCACCAATTGAGTTATTCGACCTACTGCATATCTATGGTGGTTGGCGTTAAACTAGAACTACTGTCCTTGTTGCATTGGACCTACACTCAATAACTGTCACATTTGTAGGTTAGAATGGATTCTTATATAAATAAAATAATTTTAACTAAAAATTCCATCGTTAAACAACAAAAATATATCACTCATAACTATTTATAACAATTATTTAATACGTAAGTACACCTATATATAATGCAACTTCTAAATAGTTCCAGGTTAGATGCATTTAGATAAGGGTATTCGTAAAACTTGGCAACAAGTGCATTTTTTCACGAAAAGTCGCTTACACAAATTATTTCTTCATTTGCAATTTAAAAAATGGATTTTTCTTGGACGAAAGATTACCCAGAAATACTAAAAATATGTACATTATTTGATCTGCAAGAATTGAGTGCCCCCTTCAACTACAAATATACCCCCATAAAAGGAATTTTACAAAATGGTCCACAATGTGGACTTGTAGCACTAGCAATGTGTTCTGACACTCCATCAAAAGAATTTGTTGATAAACTATTAACCCAAGCAAAGAGTCTCTGTTACAGTTACAACGGAGAGATATTTAGTGCAAAATATTTATACGAACTGGCAAAAACTAATCTTATGAACAGATCTGTAGAAATATATGACGGACCTTTAAATTCAAAACCTGTAAAAAACTTTTTACAGAGTGGGGGATTAGTTTTAGTACCGTATCCTTTTTAAATGTTCACCTAATTATATAGATATATGTATTTTCTTATTTAATATACAAGATAGATATGACTGTGATAAAAACCACGCACCTGCTACCAAAAATGGTCACAAAGCACATTGGGCTGTAATAATTGGTATTGTGGAATCAAATAATGGAAGAACTTACGTCTTGGCTAGACATGGAAAGTCCCAAAATGTTGCTGTATGGGATCTAGAAGAACTTCAAATTAGCAATTCTCAACTTAACGAGTACCCCGAGGAAGAAGGAAAGGAATTCAGGATACCAGAAGCTGGTTTGGGTTCTCCTGATGGAATAAGAAATAAAGCAATTTTTATTAAAGGGAATTTTTAATGTACTTGTATTACACTTTGTATATTAAATAAAAAAACTTGTTTTTAAAGCTGTTGTTTTTTTCTTTGTATAAGTTATCATTAATTACAACTGAAAAAAATATTTTTTTACGAAATTTAACAGAGCTGTACCTTTCTTATTACAAGTGTGATTTAAAATCCGTTTTCACTATCTAAAAGAGCATTTATTTTATTAAGTCTTAGATGGCCCGTTATTATTAACTTGTCATTAAGTGAAATTGACACAAGAAAACTCGAATCCTTATTAGGAACAAAAAAAACATATACCTACTGAATTATAATTTTACCTGTTTCTTTTAATTGAAACCAATTTTAAACAGAGAAATATAACGTTAAATAATTAATTAATATGGATTCAACTCAAGCTACTACAGTTACGACCTTATTTAACACAGCAGAGACTGGAAAGATGACAACAGAACCTGAAGGGGGTTTTGCTAGATACAGGGTGTTCTTTAACCATGTCGATTCTTTCATCGTAAAATATGTAGCCGCGGTAATTCCCCTTTCCTTATAAAAATTTAACAAACGAAAGACAAAAAAATAATTGTCTTCTGGTAATATGGAATATATTTTCAGTATTTAACAGAACAAATATTCGGGGCAAAAAGAGCAGCTGCTGGCGGAGGTGAAGAAGCGTTAGAAGAGGAGGAAGAAAAAACTAGACCAGTTTACTTTGGACCAGATATGGCGAAAAATTATGAAATAATAGGCACTTTAAGATACCACTTCCACAGACCAACCGAAGACATATCGAAAGTTATAAAAGAAACAGACGATGATTTCTTAACAGAGGTCTTTAACTGTGGATTCATTATCTACGATATAACAGAAGACCCCGGTCAAATACAAGAAGCTTTAGACATGTTAACAGGTAAAAAAATATCTACTAATTAATTAGGATAACATTTTAAAACGTCTTCTTCAGCAATTGAAAGAGAAATTGAAAGCGTCAAAGATATTGGTCCAAAAACGTTTGAAAGATGGGAAGAAACTCGGGTGTTTATTCTGCTATCAACAGCCATGACATGGGGAAAAAGTAAACCCGTTGATCCTGTAAGAATTTTATTATTATGCACTTATTTTTATATGGGAGTCGATTAAAAAATGTTTATTATTACGTCTATTTGTATATTAGGAAGATCCTACTGCAGCTTTTACTGAGGGGGATTACAGAAGGAGAAAACCCCATCCAAACTATCAGGCACACATTGACTGCGAAAAGGAAGTAATCCTGAGAGGAAAAAAGGTTCTTTTAATATAAATGACCTACTACACTACACTACTTTGATAGTTAAAGTGTATTTCCGAATATTCTGTTATAGTACAAAGATAAACTGAAGACGTATGTTATTGCGGCCGGAACTCCTTACGGACATGAAGAAGAAACTTTAGACTTTCTTTTTAAATTAGCTTGGCGTAATGAAAATGAAATGCCCGTTTTTGGTAACGGAAAAAATTTTGTACCCCTTATACATGTAGAGGACTTGGCCAAGTAATTTTAACTTAAAAAAAAAATACGACATCACAAATCTATTTTTTTTTTTCTTTTTGTGTCAAGAGTAATCCACGCGGTTTGTGAAAACACCCCTTCAAAGCCCCAATATATACTAGCAGTGGAACAATCGGCTTGTACTTTAAAACAAATCGTCGGAGCCCTGAGTAAAACAATGGGAACTGGAAGGATAAAGGAAGTACCCCAGGAAGACGCATTTTTAGTAAAAAATATTACAGTCAGTAAATTTTTTTACAATCTAAGATTATTAGGTAGATACTGGACAACTGTTTTAGCAAGCAAAATTTGATAAAACTACCGTCAACTTAAATATGGAGCCAGAATATATAACAGAGGAAGCGGAACTGGAATGGAAAAACGATATGAATTTATTCGAAAATATGAGAGCAATTGTCAACGAATTTCGCATAGCCAGAAATTTGGTACCCGTCAAGATATTCGTTCATGGGCCACCAGCTTCCGGAAAGACGTCAGTATCTAAAGCTCTTTCCGATTATTATGGATCTCATTACATTTCGGTCAAATCTGCGATAGATGAAACAATAGAAAATTTGGTATTTATGTACTTGGTAAATTTTCAACTCGTAAATAGTAATAAATTTATTTAGAGGAACAAAATCGATCGGGAAAAAGAAAAGAAAAGGCTCAAAGAGGAAAATGTAACGGAAGCGCGAGCAGAGGAAGAAGAAGGTGGAGAGGAAGGTGAAGAGGAGGAAGAGGTAAACATTGACGATCTTATAGAGGAACTAAAAGGGATCGAGATCCCACTTGAAGAAAGCGAAAATGGCAAGCTTCCGGACGAACAAGCCCTTGCGATAGTGAAAAAGACGTTGACACAAAATTACAGCCAAAATCAGGGTTATGTTCTAGATGCATATCCGAAAATTACAGATCAAGTAAAAAATTACAAATTGGTCCTATTATAGTAATAAAAATTCTTATTATACTTATATAAATACATACAGGCCAAACTGTTGTTCGCCGGTGAAGAAGGAGAAGGAGGAGACGAGGAAGAAGAAGAAGGAGGAGGCGGAGGAGGTGGAAAGATATTACCAGATTACGTCATTAATCTAACAGCTCCAGATGAATTCCTTTGCGAAAGGATTATGCTGTTACCTGAAAAACGCGTACAGGTAGAAAACTCCTGATAAATATTTTGACAAACATTCCAAACTGTATATTTTTTAATCCAAAAAGGGAACCCATTACACAGAAGAGCACATGCTTCGGAGGCTGGAAGAGTTCAGGGCTCGAAACACTGAGGACAACACAATTTTAAACTATTTTGACGAAAAAGAAATACCGATAATAACGGTCGATTTAACGAGCGAACAATATCGAGAAGCTGACGACATAGTACGTACTGTTGTCAAAAAAGTTGGACCTCCACCCGCTTTTGCTCCAACCCCGGAAGAAGAACTTGAACTTATAGGATTACAACAGGAAAAGGAGAGACTGGAACGGTTGGAAAAAGAATTAGCTGAAGAAGTAATTAATTAATTTCTGTATAATCCTTAAAGCAAAATTTTTAAAATTAATTAATATCCTTCTAGCTAATTAAAAAGGACGCTGTGGAATGTTACCAAAATAAAATGGAGCAATGGACGAGCATTCTCGAACAATACCAGTTAGAAGAAGAAAAAATATTGGCTGCAGAATGCGAACCTTTGAGGCACTACTTAATGAAATACGTCTTCCCTACACTGAGCAAAGGTCTAATTGAAACAGCAATTATTAAACCCGAGGATCCAATAGATTTTCTGGCAGAATTCCTGTTCAAGGAGAATCCGGAAGGGCGTATGTTCGATCCCGTCGTATTCCAGAGACGGACAACAGAAATTAGAGACGTGCGTGTGCATTAAATGTTGCGAGGACGAGGACAGTGAAGATACGCCATGTTAACTTTATCAATTTACTTTTATTATTCATTTGATTAAGTTAACTATGTATATTACATTACATTTCAATTAAATGTCTATCACAAAAACACGTATGTATATATGTAGTTGTCTTTATAGATTATGTTATAACCATCAGCATGAAGCTGCTATTTGTTTTTTATTTTTTGCTACTATGAGGAAGAATACAATACTTTTATGAACTTAATTAATAATTACTGAGGGTTGTTGCACAATGGTCACAGATACATAGGTATATTAAAAATTGTTTGTTAAAAATTCTTCTGCTGAAACCCTACAACATTTTATTATTGGTTGCATTCTTACAATTATTACTTATTTTTGAAAATAAAAAAATAATTTTTGGAATGTCGATATTTCCTTTCATTTATTTACTCATTTTTTTGTCGAGTGAAAGTTTCAGCAGAAAAATGTAGGTACACATGCATTGGGCATATTAGTGTTCGATAATGTTTTATTATTCAACAGCAATATAATCAATACTATTATTATAATAAGTAAATTGTGCAATAAATACGCTATTACCAAATGCTAAATTTACCTAACTGTCGCCTAATAATTAATATGATATGAAGTGCACATAATACGGTAATTATTACTTTTGTTTCAATCCCCTTTTCTTAACATATTATACAGTCAAGCACCAATGTGGAAAAATTACTTAGTGTCTGTTATTATAATATTAACTTTCTTGTGCCCTCTGTCACACACTTCATCATCATCATAATTTCTTTAAAATAACATTTATTTGCATGCCTATTGTAACAATTATTATTATTTACAATCACTTGACTTTTCAACCATAAAAAATGTAACCGTACCTATTTACAGCCATTAAATTACCTAACAATCGGGAACAAATACTTATTAAAATTTAGAACTTACACGCTATCAAATAACCAAATTAACTTTAACTAACTCTACAATACTCAAAAAGCTTCCTCGTTAGTTAGTAGAATAAATAACAATGTTTAGTATATATATTATATAAAATACAGAGTGCAAATAGTAGACATTGATAAACATGATGACCGTAGCGATCGTTGTGGCCGACTGTCGCGCCACCGAGAAAAAAGCCTCTTTATATGGGCGAGTATTATAGGGTGGGGGTAAACGAAGAGGAGGGGCACGAGAATCTTCGTCCAATGAGAGAGCAGTTTTAGTAGTGGTGGTGGTGGTGGTTGTGGTGGACAGGCGCAGAACAAAAAGACATCTAATCACTACTAGACTAAAACCGCCCCCACCATTAAGAGGGCGGCGCTTAGGATTTGAGTAGCTTGTTGGCGCGCTGATTGGCCACAGCAATGCGTGTCTCGTTGCTTTCTCCCTGCGCAACAAACACATAAACCGTCTGATCGCTTGCGACTGCTGACAAGAAGTAATGTAGAGGTCGCAAGCGACAAGATCGAAGAACTGTGTGGTGCTGTACGTAGGTGGGGTGGTGGAAGGGGCGTGTTGTGTCTACTTGAGCAGGTTGTGGGCGCG
The DNA here is from genome assembly GCA_029378335.1 of Agrilus mali. NCBI lineage: Eukaryota > Metazoa > Arthropoda > Insecta > Coleoptera > Buprestidae > Agrilus > Agrilus mali. The sequence continues at coordinate 758,800 of CM055655.1, read as the reverse complement.
CTGGTTCGCCACCTCTATTCGCATCTTATTAGACTCACCCTGTATATATTTTCGGCGGATGTGTACGTTTTACGTAACGTCGTTGTGTGTTACGAGGTTTGCAAAGTTGATGTTGTTGTAGTAGTTGAAAGTGTGAAGAGAATGGAAAAAACAAAGATTAGTTATTGAAAATATTATAGATCGCGTGTACATTCAAAAAATTTCGTAAAATGAAAATATCTTCCTCGAAAACAGGGGCGCACACAAAACTTTTATGTAACCACCCTGTATATGTTGTGGTGTTTTCTGTTAAAATTTGGCCCCTTGTGTGCGCCACTGCCATTACTCTGCAGAATTGCAAATATTCTTTTAGTTCTCTAAATATTTCAATGTGTATTCGAAAAACTGCTAATGATTTCGATGATTTGAATGCAGTTTTTACCTTGAGATTGATGCGGTCGATTTGCCGATTTTGATTTTCGAGCTCGGAGCCCATATCGATGGCCATATTTCTCAAATTTCCGATCATGGTATTGACCTGTCCCACGTTCTCTTCCATCTCCTCCTCTCGGGCATCGTTGGTAATCCGCCCTATGTACCCACCTTGCGGTCCCATGCCATTACGATCGTCCATCATACGCTGCGGCTGATTATTGACCACCTTACCGTCATCGTTACCTTTCCACGTGCCCTCGTCTTCTTTAAAAGACGAACCCCTAAATAAAAACACCCTTTGTATGGACTTTTCTGCCCCTAGCCCACCGTTGAAGAGTATATATATTTATATTTAACATTTAACCGACCATATGAAATGTTAAGAATTTTTTGGACAATCAGAGAGATCAGTATTTCTTTAATTGTTGTCTCAATGGTCGGTTAAATTTTTACCTTGTTCGGGTGTGTAATTATTAAGTATTTTTTTTAATTACTTTTGACAAGGAAGCACACAGAGGCCGCAACATTTTTCCATCCCCGTCAAATTCTTTTCCGCCTCGCGCATGTCGGTATTGATCTGATCCATACCATCTTCGATCCGGTCCAATTGTTCTGAATTGGATTACAAAATTATATTCATTTTTTGTCCCTTGCACCACATCATTTTTATTTAATAATTAATAAGTGCGACAGAATATGAGTCATGCCAGAAAAATACGTACGTAATAATATCTACGTTAAAAAATGTTTAGAGAGTTAGTTAATAATAAAATAATGAAATAAAATGTATCTTCCATGCACATGCTCTTCTATCTCTTTCGTCTCATTCAGGAAACAGTTTCTTTTCGTTTACTTTTTTTAGCAATAAATAATAAATAACGTCTTAAACTATTTCCTGCTGCATACGTTTCGGTTTGTATTTAATAATTTATTTAAAAAAAGCAATTAGATGTTTTTAAGACATGCACGAATATTAAAAATCAAAAATAAAGACGAAAAGCGGTTCTATTTAGATCTGATCTAATAAGGCATAGGTATTTAATTTACTACATAAGTGGCATGGCAGCTACGGTAATAAAATATATCAGTTAATAATTAATAAACTTTTGGGGACTAAGTTTAAGTAATATTAGTAATGTGAACCGTGTCAACTTACATCGAGTGTTAGTCCTTTTAGTAGTAGTAGTGTGTGTGGATCATGTCGACTGATTAAAATAGTAAGTTATGCCACAGTATACCTCTAACCAGTAGGGACAAGGTCACATTTTGAGCTGTACGGTCATGCGCGAGTTGTACCCACTAAGAACATGGCGTCCTATAGCACAGCTGATTGTTGTTTACATTGTTAAGCGTATTTATATGGTTAAGCGTCTGTTTTATAACCCTATTTACTTAGACCGTAGAATATATATGTTCTATGGTCCAAGACTTCCAGATTGAAAGCATTGAGGTAGTCTTATTTTTTATGTAAATATTATAAATTTCTATATGAGCTTTTCTTTTTTCTCCAACACTTATTTGTTTAATACATATTTTCATGTTTTGACAATGTATTTACAACTTTTTACATTTTGCAAAATTCTCTTACTCCATTTGTAAGACTAAACACATTCTTATTGATTTCACCTTTAAATCAAATTTAAATTCCCGCGTTCTTTAACCGTCTATTGCACCCACTTAGAACATGGCGGACGCTGTTCAAGGTCACCCATTTTGAACCTATTACTTCAAAGGTGCCGACGCTGTTTGTCCCTACTGGTTAGAAGTATACTGTGGTTATGCAATGACATGACGCCTTAAAGTATTGTACTTTATGTATTTTATATTTACAAAAATACAAGAGGATAATTACTACGTATATATAATATAATATGTAGGTAAGTATATAAAAGAAAAATAATAAAGGAACGAAAATACTTTAAAGCTCCAATCGCTTTTGTTATTTTTTTGTGTCACTTTCTGCACCACAGATAATCACCAAATCAATACAGTCGAACTTCAATTATTATTCTAATAAAAACAAAAAAAAAACTTCGAGATATTGACGTTTTTAATTTTTAGGTACGTTTTGATGACAAATATAATCGTAAAAACTGCTCTTAAAAAGAGAAGTTAAAATCGTACATTACTAAGGGATTCCCCCACAAAATTCGACTTATCGAAGTTGGCGCCAAGTTAAAGAATTTGAGTTATCAAAAATATATTTTAAAAAAATGGGGGGTATAAGGTTTTTTACAACACCCTACTGGAAAAACAGTTATACACCATTATTTAATGTTTTAAAATGTTACTATTGTTATTATGGTGCAGAAAGTTTAATAAACAATTTATATGACAATTTACAAGGGTAGGTATAATCGTGGTACTTAGTTTAATATATGGGTGGGTAGTGGGGATGATGTTCGCCCGAGGTCATTGTATCATAATCTATATAAAATTATACAAATGAATACTTAATTTATTATAATAGATAATCCGAGAATTGAGAGTAATTTGTGGGAAGGGCAAAGTGACTGATAAGGACAATGATTTAATTAGATGCTTACCGCCCTGTTCGTCCAGCATGACCAGGGTTTTCATCCCCACCTCGTGGCTCTAAAAATATATCAACACGGTCAGCTGCTGGAGCCCGCGCAATTTAACCATGGTCAGCAAATTTGATTTGTGTACGTATGGTAGATATGCGTCAGCCTTTTTCTGATCATGGTCAAAATGAGCGTACGGTAGGTACCAAGAAGGCCCCTTTCCAAGGCTAGGTATTAGAGTTACTACAAAAACACCCTCGAGTTATCGCAGGTAGGTACAATTATTATTATTACAACCACCATCAACAACACCGCTGCTATTAGATACGTTATTATTATTACGGGGCTCAAACTGATTAAGATATTATTAGTTAAATAACCAATTAATTAATCAATCACACGAGCTTACCGCCTTGATGTTCGAGCATCCCGAGAGTTTTAGACCCCGCATCGGTGCTCTATAAACAACAGGGACATAGAACAGAATCTCCTTCAATCTTTCGTAGGTACAACACACTTTCGATCTCAAAAATAATATTTTTTTATCGTTATTAATTAAACAATGGTTGCCTCGAGCAGAAGACGAAAAGTGCCAAGCAACAATCAATAATAACAAAAGTAAATTGCCTACTACTGTAGTAGTTGTAGAGATTGGCAGAGGAAGAAGGAAATAAATCAATACATACTAAAATCTCTAATAAAAGCAGCGCAAATTCAAGCTTTTTAAACACGTAACACAACAAGGTAAAAGAAAGTAAGTGGTAGGGCCAGACGTTGCCACCAGCACCTCGTCAAAATGTACACTAAAATCGATAAAAACAATTTGGCGTGCTGATGAGACCTGACTTAAAAAGTTAAATTTAAATTATCTGCGCTGGTGGCAGACGACTCGGCCCCAAGAATGTCTAAAAATGCAATCACATCGAGAACTATAACATCAGCACAATAATTAATAAATGTCTAACTGTCCGTAAGTATATAAGTATAATAAGTAAGTAGATAGTATTAATTAAAAATATGTTATCATGATATTATTGGGTAGGTAGGTATGTAAACACAAGTGTGTGGATTGTTTTAAAAAATAATTAAATAATAAAATAATGGACGTAATTAAAAAAAAAAAAAAAAAAAGAGCGAACATTTATTTATAAGTGATCAGTGAGCGAGGTGCACATCCGAATGATGGGGTGACACAAGGAGGACATGATATTATAATCAATCAATTAATTATTTAAAGAAAAATAAATAATAAAAGGGATGAATAAGTTTGTGGTAATGACGTGACGGCACTCACCTCCCTGGTCGTCGAGGGCGACCAAGGTTCGAATCCCGGCCTCCTTGCTCTATTTGCAGCACCAAACAATCAATCAAGTGTACACATGTGACATTGTAATATTTGGTATTAGACAGACAAGAAGTTCTTATTATTGGTATTGTCATTTTCATCAATAGTAATTAAGTTAATTAGTTATAGATAATAAAAATATATATTAGATCAGTAAGTATATAAGTAAGTACGTACGTACGTTTTTTTTTAATTTTAATTTAATTAAGTAATTAATTAATTTTTTATTTAGGCGAGGGCCAGTCTTGCACTGTCCGAACGAGTGGATATATATATATATATATATAAATATAAATATATGTCATGGTAGTGGTGTGTGCGAGTGTGTGGAAGAGGGGTACGTGGGGGCGGACGCCCCCTCCGGTGGTTTCGTCTGTACGTGGACAATAATAAATATATTAATTGTACTTATATTAAATAATTATTATTTATCACAAATAATATGTAATAATAATAATAATGATGTTTGTCGGTACGTGAATAAATATATAATAATAAATAGTTACACTGCCACACTTGCAGGTCTACCGCTACCACAACATACAGCGACACTCTGCTGTCAGCACACAATCGAAAGCTGCCTTTTCTCCCCGTTGTTTGCTCCCCATCCCGAGGCGTCCCAGTCTTCAATAAAATTTGAACCAAAAGTACCCAAGAATAACAAAATATTTGGGTAGGACCACGATGGACTCATTTTGCCATACACTGTGGCTGACATCTTTAAGGAACGAATAGTGAAGAAAATCTGACACTGAATGTGATGTGACAGTACAATAACTGCAGCAAAAGACAATTCCTGATGATGCCAACCACAATAGTTGACGAAACATCGTATACAGACCGAAGGAATAGAACAATCCTACTACACCCCTATATCGATCGAACATTATTCCAAGTGGAAGCCTAATGGTTTTTATCCCCCCCCCCCAAGTACGTTTGTTTTATTAATCCATGTTAGCCTAGGATAGAACCCCCCACTTGCCCTCCTATTAATATACATATAGGGTGAGTCACTAATTGTAAGAAGAAATCGGTCTGTAGTTCACGTATGGTTTAGAAATTTTGTAGAAATTGAAATTAAAGTTAATTTTATTCGAAAGTTGTTTATTGATTGATAAAGCGTAGAATTATGACAGCATGCAATCGTAAATTTTATAGGGTATATGTTGACTTATAGATTAGAAATCGATATTATTATTTTAATAGATGTAAAGGTCTTAAATCGATTTCTTTATTTCAAGTTGTATTTTGATTAAATTGAATTAATAATTTTACCCCAATTAATTTATTTAATTTCGTAAATTCAATAAGTATAATATATTTCACCCAATGTATGTAAGGTCCCCATGTCCATTGATAATTAACAACATAATAAAAATAACAAGAATATTCTTCTTTTCAATTGATATTAAATAAAAGGGTAGATTTTGCTTTAAACAGCAAATCCCGATTTGTACAGAAAGGAAAGGCATCCCCTTGATTATTTTGAATTATAATTACTAACAATCCACTTGATAACTACCCCTCAGAAATAGAAATTTTGTATGAAAATAATAAAATAAAATTTGTTTTTCCTGCAAGATAATTTTATTTCCATTCCAAAATCGGGGCCAGTAAAAACAACCCTGTATATGATGCTAAAGTACACCCTCTGTATGTAATGGCAAAATTATTATTATATAATTAAACGTAGACATACTACATTTTTTATATTTATTTATTTTTGTGAGAAATTCTTACATACAGTAAAATAATAATTAAATAATTAACTATTATTGAAAACATAAGACGCTTCGAGATTCGTGAGCAGGGAGGCAGAAAAAGTGCACAGACAGAAAGCATGCACATCACAGAGAAGAACCGACACTGACCTAAGTCGGCGACAAGCACAAGGCTACCGCCAATCGTCTCTGCTGAGGACTTTTTGTTTTATTACACTTTTTATTCAACTTAATTCAATTCATTTAATAAACTATTTCTTTTTATTGACTGATTTAAACTCAACAAGAGTTACCAAAATAAATCTCCAATCGTCGTAGATCAATTAAAAAAAATATATATTATATTAATAATAATAATCGAAAAACCAATTAAAAAAAAAAACATTTTTGAGTGTGATTTAATTTAAATTACACCAGGGCGCCGCATTATTGCAATTATTCTGCAACTAAAGAACAACGATTTTTTCTAACTGTAAACTGTAACTAATCGTTAGCAGACGGGTATTTTATTTTACTTAAAGAAAAACTGTAGATTATTAAAATCTTTCTTTTTTTCTACGAACCACAAGATGAAAAAAGAAAAGAAAATAGTAACAAAGGATAGTAATTGGCCTTTAATAGTTTCACATTCTGACTAATGAAAGAACACTTATTAGTCATGCAGATTTGAAAAAGTGCATCTTCTTGAAAATAATAAATAATTAGCAGAAATTGTCTCTGCTTTCTTAGCTTACTCTTCTACTTACATACCTACTAAACGTATTTATGTAGAATGTTTTAATGAAATTGTGAAATAAAAAAGAAAAAGAAATAATATTATGTTAACCTTAATTAAATTTATCTTTCTTTAAAACTGATTAAGTAGTTACATATTTAAAATTCCGAAATTCTTTTTGCAATGTTTTGAAAAAAAATATAATACTGCTGTGCTGCATTTAGTAAATTAATCTTTGTCTTTTTTTTTTGTTTTGGCCTAGAGCTGTATCCAATTTTAGCCCATTTTGTCGTCGCTCGCTTTATAATACAGCAGCAATTTAAACGGTCGAAAAGCAGAACAAAAATGAATTTCCGTCATTCAAACTTTTAATGAATTGTACGTCTCTACAGTAGCAGATAAACAAGATCGATAGCAGCTACTCCCCGAATGGCTGTTATCATCGAAAACTGGAACGACAAAAAAATAATAATCTCCATAATAAAAGTATAAAAAGGATTGCCTTTACGTCACAAACATGAACCCTTATCGATTAATAATACAATTTCTAAACAAACGCAAAAAGTGCAAACAAACGAATTTTCGAAATGGAAAACAAAACAAGAATGTAATGAAAAATGAAAACGATGACACCTGAAAAAAACAAAATTCTCCTGGACAGAAGAAGAACAGAGACAACTTTTGCAATTTTTACCAAGGGAAAGTTTCGTTCTTGTTTTTGGGGAAAATACATAAATGACAAATTGCGAAACCAAGAAAAAACAAATAAATACAACAAAATGTAAATGAACGTAGAATACGTAAAACAAGAAGAAAGAAGTACATAGTAAGTACACGATCAGAAGAGAATAGGTACTTTCGCCTAAAAGAGAGATGGTAGTCATCATAAGCACACATAATAGTAATTTATTATGTTCCTAAATAGGACCAAAATTAGATATTTTTCGAACTAAAAACTAATCAAGTCATACCTCCTCACAGAGCGCCAGCATTCGCCGGGTACTTTCCAAAGACTGAAAAGGAAAAAGGTACCTTTGTCAAAATCATACCATTTTATTCTAAGCAAAGCGCCTAATAATTTTTCACTACAGATACAAAAAATAAAATAGACTGTAAATAGCCAAAAAAGTTTTTTGGCATTAGCAATTGAAATTTCTAATCCACCCAAAATTAAGAATTCAAAATACCTATATATGAATTCTTTTGTACAATTTTATTATCCGCAAAATAAACGATCTCTTGCTGATTCACGACAGAGCAACAAACCAATAAAAAACATAATTCTAAATGATTTACCGCAAAACCGCACTAGATTGCAAAAAAAAAAGGAGACTTACCTCATCGGTGACTTGTTGTGATTTAAGCTGTAATTCCTGGAGCTCCGATTTCGGAGCCCCATTCTCCGCTGGAGGAGCTGGTGCAGGCATATTCTGCAAAAAAAATGAAACACATTTAAAAACTCATGAATTACAAATGTATAACAGCAATTAAAAACATCCAGGTGTAAATAAAATATTTACAACCTGCACCACAATGTTTAGCGTGCAAACATTTTATAATAGACATATTACCTACTAAAGGACACTAAATATAATTTATAAGCATGCATTTAAAACATTCCAATCTTATGATAAAACTAGTAAAGAATGATACAAAATGTTTTTTATTAAATCATGGAAATAATATAAATGTTTTGATAAGTTAATTTTTTATATAATAGATATTTGAATAATTTCAATAACACTGGTTTTATGCAATTTTAATCTAAAAGATGAGTGAAGTACAACCCTTGATGTAATATGCCTGACTAACTCAAAAACGAAAAGTCCTCTTCTTATATACCAAGCATTGAGGCATCTAATTGGTTATTTCTCGTCCGCCAATGCAATTCAATACATTAAATAAAAATTACACGTGTTTTCCGGAAATACATTCAGAAATGCGGTTAATATCCTGTTTATAAGTGGCAGACATTAAAGGGGATAACTTACTTAAATGGATAAATTTATTTTTCAACGTCAATAATGTTTGGAATAACTAAATGGTATTCGTACCCAACAATTAATTACTAACAATACAATCAAATAATCGAAGTACGTAAATGTGAAAATTTGAACTTGACACAATGAAGGCAATAAAAGGCTCACCATGTCTGTATCAACAGGGGTTTGACCTTACTTTCTATCCTTTGGTGTTCAAAAATTTATATTATTATTGAAAACGTTTCCCTTGTGTTACCTTAATTTAACGAAATGAGACCTGCTTTAAAAATCTAAAGACCGTCATAAGAATTTGCAGCAAAATACATTTTTCCAGTATTATCTGTAAGATTGTTTTGGGCATGAATGTAGGTACCTTTTAAAAATCAATAGAAAATACGGCGACGACGCGAGTGTAGAAATACAATGGCATTAACAAATATGTGAAATCCGTTAATATTTCTTATTGTTTTAATTAAATACCACACTAATCTACTCCCTTTTACCTAAGGAACACCTAGCATGCATGTTTCATGTAAGAAGCACATTACTACTCATTTATTTCGAATGATGACTCAAGTGCCTATGAACCTGTTCTAAAGCTACAATAAAACAACTTCTCACCTTGATTAACAGTTATTATTGTGCAGATATTCTTAAAAACACAAACTGCAGGATTATGCCCCAAATTTTAACTAAATAAATTGCACTTGCATTGCTACTTGACCGCACTACACGACTAACTGCAATGCACTGACCATCCCATAGATAATGCACCGACCAACTGACATCTACACCGAATCGGGCGGAGCCATTATTGTACAAAATCGATTAATTTTACTTACATTTTGTTTATGAAGCAAAAGGGGTTATTTATATCAGTTTCTCATAATTTTTGTATAATATGCAATATTTAATAGTGGTCCAAGTATTTTTTTAATAAAAAATCTTAAAAAACAGGGGATAATAAATTCTAAAAAAAAAATAGTGGTTATAGAGACACAACATAAAACATTGAACATGAAACTTAACCATAGAAAACAAATATAACCTATAATTATTCGTAGTGTTTGTGGCCATTTGCAACTGCACAAAAGAAATAATTAAACATTATTTTTTTTATAAATTAAAATCCTTAAAAGTTCATTATGGCTTTGAATAAACCAAAATCGGAAATGACCGCTGAAGAGCTGCAAGCCCGAGAAGAAGAGGAATTCAACACCGGCCCCCTTTCAGTTCTAACATTGTCTGTAAAAAATAACACCCAAGTTCTCATAAATTGTCGAAACAACAAGAAATTGCTGGGACGAGTTAAAGCATTCGACCGACATTGTAATATGGTATTAGAAAATGTGAAGGAAATGTGGACAGAACAACCCCGACCTGGCAAAGGAAAAAAGAAAGCAAAACCAGTCAATAAAGACCGATTCATTTCCAAGATGTTTCTGAGAGGAGACTCTGTTATTTTGGTAGTTAGGAATCCATTGGCCTCAGTTACTAATAAGTAATAACACTATAATATACTTTTAGACTAAGGTTATATTGTATTTCATTAATCATTTTTTGCAAAAACTGAAAGCCCATAAAATAAAACATACAACAAACTTGAAAGAGTTGTCTTTTATTTAGTATCCAAAATACACCCTCAATTATTAAATCAAAACGGTTAAAATTACAATTATTAAAAAGATTGTCTGCATTTAGGACAGTCTGGGATATGACCTAATCTATTTCTCTGACTTTCCCAGCCTTTTATACAGTCAGCATGAAAATAATGACCACATGGAAGTCTTCTAACATTTATATGGTCTAGACAAATCAAACATTCTTCCGGTGGGGCATTATGCCTTAAAACAAAGGAACCCCTATTTTAGTAACTTTATATAAAAGTATGGGATACTTACGCTGGTCTTGGTGTTGGTCGAGGAGGAGGAGCAGAATATCCATGTGAAGAATGAGATTGAGGAGTCTCTGATGACTTACTGAACAAAAATGCCCCTAATCCAAATGCTGCAACCATTCCTCCAACAGTTGCAAGGGTACTCCATCCATTGGATTGTTCTTTATTCTCCCTGTTTGACATTGCAACCTGTAATATTCGTGAAAACAAATTTATTAACAACTTCACTGTTATTTTATATAATAAATTTAAAAAAATATCAGTTAACCAACAAATAAAAAGAGTACTTATTAACATTTGTTTAAAGTAACGAAACTACTTTTAATAATAATTTGTACATTACAAAACAAAGCTTACCTATTAATCTTGTAAAATGGAGAGAAAACTGCATTCAAATAATTATAAATAAAAACAATACAATGCGAAATGTGTAACGACTGCCAATCCTAGATGCTGCCAATGAACAAAAATTGCCAAATATAATGTGAATCGTTGAAATTAGGTATTTATTTTTAAAATTTTATAGAGCCACGTATGCAACCCATTATACTGCTTTTATTTTTAAAATTTTATGAAGGTACGTATGCAACCTGTAATACGGCTTTTATTTTTTAATTTTGTGGAACCACGTATGCAACCCATTATACTGCTATTACAACTTAAAACGATATAACGCCATAAATTTTAGAAAATTTAAATAAATAAACAATAATATTTAAATTTTGGTTATTTTCCACGTTTTGAATAATAATTAATGGATGTTACTGGGCAGTATTAATTATTTAAGATAAAATAATTTTGTTTGGTTCGATATTTAGCCAAAAAAAACAACCCAAAATAGATAACATTAAAAAATAAGAGAGTATTAAAAAATTATTAGTAGAACAGTTATTAATTAAGCTATACTATTTTTATACGATATTGAAGACACTTGTGTACAAAAGATCTTGTTTTGCTAGGGGCTGGGCTCCTATATAAAACAAAATTTTAACTGTTTTGTCTTTAAACTAATTAGCGTAAGTAAAATTCAGTTAACAATATCAAAATTACATTAACTTGTTCAAAATCAAGTATGTATTTTAAATTGTAGCCACCTATTTCATTACAAAACAGGAACCCTCACAAACCCAGGGACTACATGAGAAAAGAATACAGTGTTCCATTTACATTAATATTGATAACGACTTTTTATACAAAATAATTCTTACTGTTTAGATAGAAGACTGTATCCTTATCCTTACTTATTTATTAATGGCATTTAAGGTTTTTAAAAACGCCATTAAATTTACTAGATCAATAATTTATTTCTTAGGTACATCAGAGAAATAAGTACACCATTATACAACACATTTGTTTTAAACAACTAGTATAAATATGATATATTTTTATGTATATATATATTTATATATATTATATGTATAAACAATAACAACGTGAAAGTGAAGAAATGCGGGGACTTTAGAGCTTGTAAGTTTTGGCACAACACTGATAGCAATTTCATCTGGTTTCGCAGTCCTAACAAATTATATTTATTATTACACATTATTTATCATTGTTATTTACATTTATTCAGGCCTGCAAAAAGGTAAATCGGCAATGCTACATAAGTACCCTACATAATTATTTGTTCTCTTCTACGTGATAAAGATTAATTACCTTTTATTTAGTTTTTAATCAACTGCAAAAGCGTTTTCACTTTTTTGTTACAAAGCCATTGTCACTAAGAATATATGTGTGTATGTATTTAGTATTAATACAATTTGTTTATAGATACTAAATGCAATTTTGATACCTACAACTAATAAAAATATTAATATAATAATTAATTATTTTAAGTAAGTTATCGATGAAGATTTGTTCGTTCGATATAAATTGAATTGTTTATTACTACAATACGTACTTTTTCAAACTTTGCCTAAGTATTTCTACGGAAAACAGGTTCATGTCACTTAGTTTTCTTGTCCAAAGAAGGCAAAAATGATGCCCCTAATAGATTGTTTGCTACAGTAAGTTCGTGACAATTCCTTTTTATTTTGTCCCCATTCAAATACGTAGCTAATTAAAATTATATTGAAATCAAAAAAGAACAAACAAATTTGAATGAAAGTAGCGCGATATGGAATAGGTTGCTACTATACTAATTTTAAGGAGGAACCAATGTTAGTTCTGAAAAAATATTTAGGTTTATTTTACTTAATAATCCTTGAATGAAACAGAATTTACTATTATTAATACGATTTTGTAACTTCTTTGTTGTTTATGATAAAGATGACACCAATTTTTTATCATTAAAATTGAAAAAAAAAACAATCCTGTTACAAGGTTTTTAACAATTTTCTCCTCAATCGATAAAAAACTTATTTCACTTTTCTATTGATTTTCTAAGTTAAATATTTTACCAACAATTATCGTTCCTCCTTAATGAATAATAATAAACGTCTTGTGACATACACAGGGTGTCCCTGACTTAAGTGACCGCCCAAAACAGCGTGATAGTACACGAAAAATTATAGATATACATTTTTTAATTAAAAGGGGCCTATCTCATCCAGAAAAAAATATGAGCATTTAAATTTTTTTTATGAAAATGGCTATATTCTAGATTTTGTTTAATAACTTCACTAAAAACCAAATTAGATGGCTCCTTTTTTTAATTTTACACATAAGTACCTTCATTGATTTTATGCTAAAAAGTTGCAAAACCATCTACAGTTGTTTTTTATAATGAGGATAGAACAGAAAAATATACTATTATGTCGTTTCGGGCGTTCATTTAAGTTAGGGACACCCTGTATAACAACCCCTCAGTTCTAAGGTCCCAGGCTGTACACAGCATTCAACAATTTTCTTATTTACTACTCCTGATATATACAATCGTATTATTTCATCTTGTCTACGATTTTCGGTTTAAATTATAGTAAAAATAAATAAATCGTCTAAAAACTAAAATACTTATCAAAAAAGAAAATCACTAACGAAGTCTTTGGTAAAAAAGGCAGAGAATCGTGTAAAAATGACCACATTCAAGAATAATACATAGAAACACAAAAATATTGTTTGTTATTCCACAATACCTAACATATGTACTTTACTTATTATTTTGTTAGAACTTTCCTACCTATATACGACATATCTACCCTTCTGTTTTAAAAAGTTCTTTTCCACAAAATAAACATGTATTTATATTAAAAAATAAAAACGAAATAATACTTAAAATGTATTCTTAAGGAAATGTTCAAGTATGAATTTATTAAAAGGCTTAGTTAATAAAAATGAAATTGATTTAGAACGATGATTTAACTAATAAAAATGTACTGATAATAATAATACTACTCGTTGAAAGGAACTTTAAAATTAATTCATTGCACATTTTGCGTTTAAATACATATTAAGAAAAAAAAAAACGCTTTTAGTTCTTTTCCTGATACAAACACAACACCAACTATTTAACTAATAACTTATCGTAAGGCCTATTAGACAAATTCCTCATTAATGAATTAATTAATGTCAATTCCTGCAAGAATAATAATAATTAATGGGTTGACGTAAATTATTTCTTCCCCTTCGAATTCCTTGTTTATCTTTTTTTTTTCTATACATAGAGGCAAACGGTTACGTTACGGCTTCTCAAAATACAAAAAAGGGATAATAATAAAACGTTTTTCAACAACCAGAACACCACATAGGCCATGATGACTAGAGTAGTAAAAGCGCATCATTAGGACACACGTATGAATCACAGCAGCCTGTTAGTTAGTAGGTTCTCTTAATAATTATTTTTATTTATTTTAGTATCCTCGTTAAGTGCCTGCTTTTTTTGCATCTACGTAAATAATATAACAAGCAGAGACCCGACTAGATTATAAGAAACAATTCGTTCCATACCAATAATAATAAAAATAAATATGTAAAATAATAAAATGACTAGCAGCACAACTCATTCCATCTAATTATTAAAATTGAGACATCGAGACTTCCCGTTTTCTTTAAACTCAATAGAAAATTTAAATTTTCACTCTTAAGAAATAACTAAACGAAATGTAAGCGAGTACAAAATATTGTATATTGTATGGAACGAAGTTACGCCTTTTTTTATACATTTATCGCCCAATTTCCGTTAAAAAAAATTACAGTTGTTGCTTGGCATTTATCTAATCAAACGAACGATAAAAATCAAAAATTTGGGCTGTATGTATAACATAACAGCGTAATAAATATTTTTACACGTGATACGTGAATAAATTTTTTTTTCTATTCAATTCATATCCTACATTTTTCTTTAATCTTGTTCAAAGAGTTTACGTCACACGGTTCGGTCCAAATCGAACCTTTTTTTGTTAAAAACACCCTACGAACAAGCGAAAACGTTTAACTAATTGTAAGACAAGTGGTAATTATATTTGTTGTGATTTTTTTTTTTGTGTAGTTATGTATGTGTATATAATATTTAAAAGCAGCACCATTTTTTCTGTTTTTATCTTTAATCGGCCACGAATCGGGCCGGGTTGAAGTCGCGGTTCACGAAAGAGAAGCCCTTAAACTCGTCCTGGTTAATAGAACGTACCACCTCGACGTTAACCGGTGTCAACACCGGCTCCTCTTTGGTGAACTCGGCGTCGAAGTTTAACGCATCCTTTTTATTTTTCTGGAAAAGTCCAAAAAATAAGAACCGCCCCATACCTAAAGAAACTTAAGGGTATAGAATAAATTTACTTACAATTTTTG
This sequence comes from Agrilus mali, assembly GCA_029378335.1. NCBI lineage: Eukaryota > Metazoa > Arthropoda > Insecta > Coleoptera > Buprestidae > Agrilus > Agrilus mali. The sequence goes on along the minus strand of CM055655.1, from coordinate 743,476 downwards.
GTTTGAAGGGAGCCCTGATCTTTCTCTGTTCGAGTGCCTGCCAGTCCATGTCCTTAAAGAAAGGATGTACACGTATGGCGGCTTCGCCATTCTGCGTCGCGACGCATCCGAGTCTCTTGGCCGGATTTTTTGTCATGAATCCCTTCAGAATTGACACGGCGTCCTTACTCAACCAAACGGGATAGAGGACGTCGTCATGCAAAATCGACTCAAAAAGGTCGTCTTCGTTGTCTGCCTCGAAGGGCGGTTGTCCGGCCATCATTTCATACATGAGGACGCCAAGTGCCCACCAGTCGACGCTGACGCCGTAATCGAGCTCCTGGAGGATTTCGGGTGCAATATAATCAGGCGTGCCGCAGAATGTACTGGTTGTCACCCCGTCCAAAACGCCCTCCTTACACATACCGAAGTCTGCCAATTTGCAGTGGCCCTCCGCATCCAAAAGAATGTTGTCCAACTTTAGATCACGATAAACGACCCCGTTTCTACAGGAAGAATGCATTACGAACTTGCCAGGCATTTTAGAGATCAAAATTGTAGAATTAACTTACTTGTGAAGGAACTGGAGGGCAAGGGTCACTTCGGCTGCGTAGAACCGGGCCCGCGGTTCGTCGAATTTTCGCGCCCTCTGTATTTGGAACATAAGATCGCCACCGTTAACGTATTCCATAACGAAAAAGAGACGTTCCCGCGTCTGGAAACAGGAATGCAAGGCTGTGAGAAAAGGATGCTTGGCAGCCAGTGCCAGTATCCTTTTCTCCGTCATTGTACAGTCTACGTCGTCGTCTTGTATGATCACATCCTTCTTCAGTACTTTGACGGCATACACCTCATCCGATCCCTTGCGTTCGGCCAGCATAACTTTACCAAAACTACCCTTACCCAATACCTTAATGAAGTGAAAATCGTCCAGTCCAATCTTTATGCTGTCCTCTTCTTCTCCTTTATTTTATACAATAAAGAAAACAATTAGGAATGCTTTTTTTTTGCGTTTCTTAACATACCTGACTCAGCCGAAATGTTATTTTGCATTTTCTCTTCGCTCAGTTTACCCAATTTTTCGTCGGATGTTTCCGAATAGTCTTCTCCAGTTGCAGCATCACTCGAGCCATCTGAAGGGGCCCCGTTACCTCCTGGGCCCGCTATATACTTACTCCGTCTAGGAGTTTGCTTATCAGGAGTGACACCTACAAAAAAAATTAGAGGAAGGTTTACTTTATACGTAACTTAATAATTTACCTAAGGCAGTAAGAATTTCGGCCATCTGTTTGGTGTTAATGCCGCAATTGTTAGCCACGTTCTTCTGGCAACGTTTGTGCACGTTAAGGTTACACACTTCGCACTGGAGCCCCTGCTTTATCAAGCCGTAGAGCAACGAGCCGCAGTGGTCGCAGAACGTGAATCTTTTATAATTGTGAACGACGAAACGGTGAGGAATATTGACGTTGAATCGAGCACTTTGAGAACTAGACTGTTCGTGAAACAAAATAAAAAATATTAATTAGAAGTTGATTTTCTTTTTAATTATTGTATTTACCTCATCCTTCATTCCTGGGCACTTGGTAACTACAAGTAGATGGCAGCGCTTGTGAACCACACACGTGCACACTAGTAGGGAAAAATACAGATAACTTCCAAAAAGGACATAAAATCAAAAACGAAAATGAATTTCAACAACTGTTTCTTAAATGATATTCATTTTCGCTTTTTTTCAAGCACAGACATATTCATATTTATATCAATCACACACGTAACATTTAAATACATCAAAAGTACGTAGAGAGTAAAAATAAAATTCGAAAAAAATTTACAAAATCGTAGTAAAGAGAAGCACTAATGGAAGCTTAAAGGAAACCATTGCCTTTTGTAGAGGAAAAACGATAAATAATATTTTAAGTCAATTTGGTAAAGTAACAAAATAAATAATAAAAACAAAATATAGTTCATGTTCCCTTTAAAATTTTATAAATATTTGTTGTTAAATCCCACTCCAAAAATTTACTTCAGTTAGTTCTGTTTCAGATAAATATAAATAAATTTACTGTTAAATTCCCTCATATAATTTACTACCAAGATAAAAATTCAGAGGTCAAACACCTTAGGAACCCAAAATTAGTTATTCTGTAATAATTTTGGAAACACTGTATCGATGTATTTGAATTCAATTAAACTGCTATCAATCAATAATAAAATATTAATAAAGAGAAACTTACAAACTAATTAAAAAGCAAGAGAGAGCCATGCCACAGGTGCTGCAAATCAAAATAAATATGTATAAATTAATGCATCTAGAAATTGAAGCACATATAGTGCTGACATGCAAAAATATCGAACAAATTATATAAATATAATAATATGTATACAAGATATTTGCTTTTTGTTTAATAAGAAAAACTTCGAAACTTGCCAATTTTTTCAATTAATGCGGTTAGTCATAAGTGTAATCCTAATCATTTGCCCCCTCCTGCAACCAAATCCAAATCTTTACTGAATCAATTAGAAAAAAGACAAGTTTCGAAGTTTTACACAATTTTGTAGTAATAAATAACACAAGGTTTACTTATATTCGTCACATTACGTATCAAATGTTAAAACAAAATATTTTTTAAAAAATATATACTGAATTACGTAAGTATACCTTGATTTTTGCAACACAATTCTTTTTATTAAAAGATGTTCTTGTAAACAAACTTCCTTAAAGAGGAACTCGAGCAAATAGGACTAACAACTCTAGATTATTTTTGTAACTTTTGTAAAAGGTAAATAAAAATAATATACTTTTACAAAATACAAATATGAAATTTATTTATATAAATATAGTTCTAGAAACTTCTAATTTAATTATTTAACCCTTGTTCCTCTTGAAAAAAGATAATTGTGCCAAGAAAATCAAATTAAAAAAAGCCTGAAAACATAAAAAAGATTAGTATGTTATTCATCATAGTTGGTCTTCCTTTTATTTTAGTTGTAAAGCCAACTAATTGTAATTAAAAGTTGCAATACAAAATAAATGTAATTTATTATATACAAAAAAATGGTGCTGCTCAGTAGAGATAGGTACAACAAAATAACAAAGAAAAAGCAAGCTTCTGATTAGCAAGTGGTAATTACCTTGACACTGATAGCCCTGCTTTCCTAATCCCCTGAAAACAAGAACCGCCGTTACAATAAGGATGTCTACCCCGCAACAGCCACACGAACACACTCGCTCACCACGCAACAACACTACGCCCCACAACGCCCTTATTATGTTGTGTGCTGGTTTGTTATTCAGTTTTGTGATTCTTTTTTATATTATTGCAGAAACAAAAACTAAAACCATTTTACTTACCAAATAAATTCCCTACAATGCGAGCAAAACGTCGGCTGTCGTAGAAAAGTGGCCATAAACTTGTGTCCATTCACCTGATGGACCCTTCTTCGCATTGCACCCCGGCGCCGATTGAATCCTTGTCTTTCTTTGAACTCCCTAGGTTTAGCCCCATGTTCAGCTACATATACAAAAAGGATTAAGAGGCGTTTACAGAATAATATATTTTTCAATAAGGCTTTTAAACATACCACTTGAAGATGTTCTCAGGTCAATTCGAACATGTATTTGGCCTTTGGGCTCCAAATTGACCTACACAAAAGAATTCATCATGTATTATTACATTTCTTAGGCAGAAATTAAAGCATACATAATAGGTACATAATAATTACAAAATTATTATTAAAATTTGTGTGGAGTGCCTATTTAAAATGAAATGTGAATACACTACCACATACGTATAGAAATGTTGTTTTTAAGGAAGGTTCAGTACCTTTATTTACAAAATACTGGTTTTACAGAAGCTAACAAACTGTAGAAGTCATAGGTAGTTAACAGTGATTCCGGGTCACTTACCCAAAAGTCTCCTGCATCTTTATCTCTACTAAGAAGATCTTCGAAAGGTATACTGCAGTTTGCAACGAAATCATCGGGAGGAATGGCTGCATCGTGAAAGACAGTTAGTGTAAGCGTTTTAGCATTTTCGACCTTTTGCTCAAAGTACTCGTTCCAAACGGGGTCAAATGTTTTTTGTTTAGTGGTGGACTGGGCCACATGCGTTTCATCGACGTCGATGGTGACATAGGGGTCAATAAGCTGCTCGTCGGGCTTTCCAAACGTCATATTGTGACGTTTTTGAAAATCGGTCGGCCTCAGACCCGAAGCCTCGCATATTTTTACTCCAAGAGTCCCAGTAAACATTTGCACCGTCTAATAACGAACGCCACACACCGACTTACACGTTCCCGTACCGATCACGAATTCGCTGCACAAAATACTAAACCTTCTGAAAAACTTCCGATCATTACTTTTTCTATTATTTTCACAGGGAGTCAAAGAATTGTTTCTAAACAAATATATTGTAGATCAGATCTCCTTCTCCCACAATGCCCTGCTAATGGCAAAGAAAATGACAACAGCGCTACAGCTTATGACAGTTTTCGAATTGATCCAGAAAAATTGGAACAAAATTATTACACTACTAATTTAATGTTTCTTCTTTTAAATTAATTAATCTTACCATTTATTATTATAAAATTGCGAGAAACTTATAAATCTTCTTAATTTCTCTTTCTTTCATTATTTTCTAAAAATTTTCATAGAAATTATATGGTAATCATGGTAATATTATTCATACCAATCCTTATAATAAAAATAACCTTTTTAGTGCTATTTCTTTTCTTTGACAAATAAGTTTGCCAACGTGCGAACTACTGTTACATTTGGTTACATTTCTTAACCTCACTAAGAAGTGTCGTTTGCCGATTTTTTATTGATAAAATAAAAAAGAAATTTTAATTAATTAAGCATTATGGGTGACGATTGGGGCGACTCTTGGGGTAATTCAAATGCATCTAGTGACAACCAAGGTAATCATGAAAAACACTACAGAAACAGAAACTTTCGAAGGGGAGGCCCAAGACAAAACTGGAATAATGACAAACCTAGAAATTCCAATCCTACGAGTATTATACAAGTCCCTTCAAACATGGTTGGAAGGATAATAGGTAATACTTAAATAGCCTTTGGAAGTTAATGATGATAAGTCTGATTACATCTTGTTTTACTTATTCGTAACTTTACTTAATGTTGTAGGAAGAGGAGGTTCCAAGATAAGTGACTTACAGTTTAATTCAGGGGCAAACATCAAAGTTACAAAGAATACAGAGGGAGCAAACACCATCGTTGAAATAACAGGATCTGAAGAAGCTACAAAAAGGGCTACAGAAATGATAGAAGACTTAACAAAAGAAAGACCACCTCCTGTTCCTGTGGTCAAAGAAACTTATGATAATGGTTGCAGGGAAATTCCTCTTGTCCAATTTGACTGGAAGGCACTAGCAGAAGAGAGTGTGAGTTTTTAAACTTATTGTGGCCATTTAGTATCATTAATGTATTTGTGAATTATTAAGGAGAGGTATCAAAAAGAACAGTTTGAAAAGTTGCCACCAATTAAGAAAAATTTCTACAAAGAAGACCCTGCAGTTACAAATATGAGTAAAAAAGAAGTCGAAGCATTTAGGGCAGCAAACAATAACATTGTTGTCTCCAGGATGTACAAACAGGGTGAAAAGGAAAAGATACCAATTCCTAATCCCGTTACTACATTTGAACAGGCTTTTAGAGACTACCCAGAGATATTAGAAGAAATTGCAAAACAAGGTTTTCAACACCCCTCTCCCATACAGAGTCAGGCATGGCCTGTGCTTTTAGGTGGAGATGATCTCATTGGAATAGCACAAACAGGAACAGGTGATGAATATTTTTCACAATACTTAATTCTTTTAATTTTTATAAACAATAAATTGTTTCAGGTAAAACTTTAGCCTTTCTACTGCCAGCCTTAATCCACATTGATGGTCAGCCTGTGCCTAGAGAAGAAAGGATGGGACCAAGCGTTTTAATAATGGCCCCAACAAGAGAATTGGCTTTGCAGATTGATAAAGAAGTAAAAAAATATTATTACAAGGGAATTAAAGCGTATGTATAGACTAGCAAATGCTAAATGCTCTGTTTACCTACTAAATTTTATTTTTATTTTTAGTCTGTGTGTTTATGGAGGAGGCAACAGAAGGGAACAGATAAATACACTTAATACCGGTGTGGACGTAATAATAGCCACCCCTGGACGTTTGAATGATCTGGTGGAAGCAGGTAAATTTTTCTTTTTTTACTAAAACTAACATAATTAATTGTAACGTAATCATTTTCAGGACATATAAGTGTTAAAAGTATTACTTACGTGGTCTTGGACGAAGCTGACAGGATGTTGGATATGGGTTTTGAGCCTCAAATACGTAAAGTATTGTACGACATAAGACCAGACCGACAAACCGTGATGACGAGTGCTACATGGCCGATAGGGGTGCGTCGATTAGCCGATTCTTACATGATTAATCCCGTCCAAGTGTACGTGGGAACCCTGGACTTGGCAGCTTGTCACTCCGTTACCCAGCACATTGTGTTGCTCGACGACACTGAAGAGGCCAAATTTGAAACGGTATTACAAAAATATTTACTCAAAAAAAAGTAATTTTCAAAAAATATTAATTTCTTAGGTTTTGGATTTTGTGGCAAACATGTCTCCCGAAGAAAAGGCGATAATATTTTGTGGTAAGAAGGCGCGAGCTGATTATTTGGCCTCTGAATTGGCCATGAGGGGCTTTGAATGTCAATCCATCCACGGGGATAGAGAACAAGTGGATCGTGAGCAGGCCTTAGCTGATATTACAGATGGAACTGTACAAATCCTTATAGCCACCGATGTGGCCTCCCGGGGACTGGATATAGAAGACATAACGTAAGAAGTTTAATTTTATATTATTTATTTGATTTAATTCATGTTATATTATAGACATGTTATAAATTACGACTTCCCGAGGAATATTGAGGAATATGTTCACCGAGTGGGGCGTACAGGAAGAGCGGGACGCTCGGGATGTTCTATAAGTTATTTTACTAGAGCTGACTGGGCCAGTGCCAAAGACTTGATACCTATACTTGAAGAAGCCAATCAGGTAAATTTTTAATTAATCCCGAATATCGATCTCTTTTCCAAGAAGATATATATATTTTTGATATAGTATGTTCCTGAAGAAATCGTTGAAATGAGCAAGCGTTACGGAGCTTGGCGCGAGAGAAAGGATCAAGAAAGAGCTCGTGATGGGGGAGGAAGAAGAGGAGGAGGTGGAGGCCGTGGAGGCGGCAGATTCCATGACGGATGGTAGTCATACTGTTAAATAAGTTGGAATACTTTTTATTTATTTTTTTTGTATTTACAAATAACATTCCTTCCTACTGTTATATGTAAAGGAATAAGTCTTTTTTTTAATGTTTAGCAGTTCTTAATTTCTTTTTTTCTTTTCATTAAATATTTTAAATCTCAAGTCTTTTTATTCTCGTCATTAATGTGATATTGTTAAAATATCACATTAAATATTTATTTAATAAAATGTTTGCTAATATTTTAAAAATACACATATCCAAGTCATTTTAAATCCTTTAACAAAATATCAGGCGTTGTCAAAGTACATGCAGTTCTGTAATAAAACCGAGAAACATTAGTAGCGGATCCCAGATTTACTGATAAATGTTTCCAATTGCATATAAAATTAAATAAATGCAGCAGGGACTTACCCTAAGCGACTGTTCACTTTTTCTTAACTGTTCCAAGACGTATCTTGTGTCACTCGCCTCAGTTGTGTCCGAATCATTATAAATATGGGGCTTTGGTAATCGACACTTTTTTTTCTATAAAAGAGATATAACAATAAAACTTTTAGTGTATTTATAACGTAAAAAGTACTTTTCTGCCCATTTTACTCGACCCCCTTCTGCTGCACCCTTGGGTACACCCAGAGGAAACATTTCGTACGTCTAATTTTACCTCTTCTATATTTTTCGAAGGCGTACAGCAGGCATTACAAATTTTACAACAAGTGGCCAAAGGAAACGCCAAAAAGAAAATGGTGTTTAAACAAAATTCCGATCTTCTATAAAAAAAATTAATATACGAAATTTACATTAAATTTTAATTTCCTCGTTTTTACTTGCTTATAGCTCGAACCGTCCGTTTACCAGTGTAAGGGTTAACAGGCCAACCAAGTTCATCATATTGTACAGGGCAGTGCCTAAATTCTTTCTCTTGATATTGGTCTAAAGGACGTGGTAACTGAACCAGGAGCCCTAAACCGTACATTCCGACTATTGGACAACAGCACAACCCTATGACACCTTTGAAAATTCCTTGAAATTGTTTTTGAAATTATTGCTATATACAAACTTGAAGTTTTGACCCTAACACAAAAACAGCTTTCAATTTTACTTACCTAAGGCGATGAGGCACAAAATGGGTCCCAAAAAAGTGTACATTAGAAGTACCAATGAAAATGTTTTATCTTCAGTATTGTTTTCGCAAGGATTCAGACTTTCATCATCTTCACCTACTACAGCCTTTGAAAGGCTGTGACTGCAAGCATTGTAAATATCCTCCATTCATAAATAAGATAAAAAAATTGTATGAATTGCCAATCTGACATTTAAAAAAGTCATATGATGTCAGGGTTATTAAAAACTATAAAAAGTAAACAATAATTTATTTTAATCACTAAATATATACATTTAAAAATATCAGCACTTTTAAGTCTTATTAAAATTATATTTGGATAATATCACATTTTGAAGAGCTAAATATTGGGCCCCTTATCGGTGCTGAAATTTTTAAATGAGCAAAAGTACCTGCGGTGTATCCTTTAGTTAATCTTTCAGGATTTACAACCATGCAAGCGTTCACCTCCTGAAATAAAAATAATAAGAAAGATATCAAGACACTAAAAGCGCTTTCTTACCTTTATTAAATACCTTAAAGTAGACGGTAATATAAGTAAATGAGGGGTAACGTCCATCGTTGCATATTTTTCTAAAAGTCTGTAACTGACTTTCATCTTAGGAGGGATAAAGGGGCAAAAAGTTTGTTGTTCAATTAAATGGGAAATGAGGCGCGACATCCTGTCTCCCGTCCTCCCCAAATTAATTTCCATTCTACTCAGTTCAAACAAAACATCTGTAGCCGTAACGCCCACTACGAGGCCCCCAATGTCCAGCAGTGAAGGATCAGGTACAAAATGCAAATTGGGATACTTGCTCTTATTTGCATATGGCGGAGTAGGGTACACAGGAAGATGAAAAATTTCATCTTGAGACGCGACGATAACTACTTGAGTCGTTTGACTAAAAATAAAAATAAAAAGGTAAAACCTATTAAACTTTCATTTCCTCTGAATGGCACATACTCTTTAAAGGGAGCCATAATGCAGTCAATTAAACTATTAAAAAGTGATTCGTATGACTCCAATAAGTATTTGTCTGTTAAATTTTCATGAGATCCATCTAATAAGGGCCCCACAAGTAGTAATACGTGAGGTTTCTTCTCGGCGGCGTATTTTAGAAGATCTTTAAGTGGCTCATACTCTATATTATTCTTTAAAGTAAAAGGTGCAGCTGCTATTATTATTTCAAAAGTATCTGAAAACATTTAAAAGTAATATTAATATCTCGCCATTTAAGTAATAAATAAAAATTAAACGAAAAACTATCTTTAAAAAAAGCGCAAATTTAAACTTAATGAAAATTATGACAAATGCAAGTTGTAGTAGAAAACAAAAATTATAACCAATGCATACAAAACATTGATTTACAACATAACCTACACAAACTAAAAGTTTTTATTTACATTGCACAATTTGCAGTTTTAAAATAATTTTTAAACTTGAGACGAAGAAAATGAAAAACTAAACAACTATGCTTGACAGTCAAAAGCTTATCACACTTGTTTCCCATTGTCCTGCCTTATGGAACAGAAATGACAAAAGGTACCCTGATCAAGAGTTTAAAACAGCCCTATGGAATAAAATTGCAATAGAAATGAACACAACAGGTACACTTATTTTCTACCAAACACAATAAGTAAAAAAATTATTATTTATGAAAATTCTTAATAGGAGCTGTATGTAAAGACACATTTAAATCCTTAATAGAAAAGTATTCACAAGAAAAAGACAAACAGTACTCTACCAACTTGGAATTTCAAGATTTCATGCAATTCATAGACTTGCAGAGAGATCACAGTGGACCAACAAAGAGATCAATGGTATTCAAACCAGACCCTTATACTTTAGGAGATGATTACGAAGAAGGTCCTAGCAGTGAATCAGAAACAGGGAGTTATATGAGCCAAGATTCCTCAGTTTACAATTCATTGGACTTTTCAAGGGCTCTTATAAAAATGGTACACAGTTCACCTGCACTGTGGGACAGATCAAATAAAGACCATCATGACAAAATTGCAAAAGATCAGCTATGGCAAACAATTGCGAGAAGTTTAAAGACTGATGGTAAGTAAAATTGGTACTTATGTATAAAAATAACAATTTAAAAATGCTTCTTAAACAGTAAGCATGTGTACGTTGCGTTGGAAAGGGCTTCGTGAGAAGTACATTCGCCAAAAACAAAAATATAACGATGGGCTCGGTAAATGGGAACTCCTGGATGACATGGCTTTTCTGGATAGCGTTATTTTATACAGGAAACGACACTGGCATCCAGAGGAAAACAATATGTTCACATCAAACGAAAACAGTTGCCCTCCTTCTCATCCAACCACATCAGACTGTGATTCGTCTGCCATAGCAAACTTCTACAGTAATTCCATTATTCACTCGCAAAACGTTCCGATAAATTTTGTAGCAAGACCCAACATGCCTCCTGACAGTACTTTGGACAGTTCCGCAGGAAAAAGGCAATGCGCAAGTAATAATAACGACACCGAAAATAGTGGAAGCCAAACAATGAAACAACACAAGCTGTTAGAAAAAGGCAAAGAAATGCGAAGTCCTGAACAAATATTTGGGGAACTGGTGGCAGCTATGTTGGCTTGCAAGCCCGAAAAAGACAAACACATTGCCATGACTGAGATTATGACGATACTCGCCAGATCTACATCACATACAACATAAATTCATGCACTCATTCTATTCACGTTTTAAATCGTCAAGACATTTTTTTAATATAAAACAACAGTTTTTAGCTTCAAATGAACACACATTATTATATTAAACTGATAATTAAATTAATTATACTAAACTGAAAATTGAATATACAATTTAGTATTAAAATTGTTTCACAATGATGACAGTAAATTTACATAATTAATTTTTAATAAAATTAATCATTATAGCGTTTATTGTATCACAAACTTAGAAAACTGTTGTTTTATTTAACACCATGTAATTTTTGTAAATAGATTGACATTTTCATTTTTATACCGAATCGGTAGATAGTTTTTTTACGATAAAGTAGAGTAGGTATAATTATGTTTTTTGTTACGATATGATTAGTATTTATCATCATTAGTAATGTAAGATTATAGCTTTCTGTATATAAATGAAATTATTTTTAAGTATAAAACGTAATTTAGTTTTGGGTGCTTTTTTTACCTTGAATTTTAACTTCTTCTGGAGATAAGGACAATGTGACGTCCGAATATAATTTGTGGGCAACCACTGTGGTACCATTCATCACCTCTCCTACCACAGCGACGACCTGTCCAGGAAACAAGGCATAAGAAGGCAGTTTCGACAAATTCAAATTTATTCTGCTTCCTTGTCCTAGGTTCCAGGAAAATTCCAACTTCAACGACGCAGGATTCAACTTTTGTTTGGGATTGATGTTGCCGCAAATTCGACCATAAGTTACAATGTGCCCCTAAAGAATTGAAAAAGAAATTGTATTATATTCAAAAAACTTTTCAGTATACAGAAAGGGGTAACTTACTGTTTCCTTTATAATACCCTCCGGGGATTCCAGCTTGTACCTTTCCACAAGCGAGCGTCCCAAACACTCAATAGTTTCATTGATACAAGTGGCTACCATTTTCGATTTTTCAAACATATATTTTACTTCTGTGGATAACCAGTTGCTCTGGGGTCCCCACAGTTTTACACTAACAGGGTTTATTAACTTATAATTCCTACTAATATTTTCAGTAGTGTTAGTTGATAATAAAACTTTTAGGGGGTTTGGTCTCTGGCCATATTCTGAAATGCTCAGGGCTGATATGGAAGGAGTAATAGGCTTTTCATTTTCTTTTTCGCTTTCTTCAGGACTTCGAGGCCTTTTTTTGGACTAGTTAAAAAATAAGTCATTACATTAGGTATTAATAAATTTCCTAATATTTTTCAATTTAATAAAATATAGAGAATATAATTACTAAACATTGATTTTTCTTGGTTTCAAAGTCTACACTTTTTTCATTCTTAAAAGAAATTCAGTTTCTCAGATACCCTTTTTTTTAAACGACTGTGTAGGAAGGCTTATAAAAAAAAGACAGTACTTAAGTTAAATTTAATTTATTAATAGGAAAGTGTATTAATTAAAAGACAAACATTGAAAACATTACTGCAAGCTTGAGAAACTCTTCAATAGACGAGTATGGATCTAGTCACGTTCAAAAATTACATGCACTAGACCAGACCCGTCCACTGAGGAATTGCTACTTTCACATAAAAAAAGACGCTTTGAAATATGCTTCCTAGAAAACTGGTGATGTGAGTATGGACCGTCGTTAATGAGTGTGGATCTAGTCACGAGCAAATGTACGTGCCACTAGTCCCATACCCATCAAAGACAACTTCCACAGACAGGTAAATAATTGCTGATACTGTAATCCATTTAATTAAATCAGACTTATTCAAATTCGATGCAGTTTTACAATGAAGAACCAAAAATGTAATACACTAATTTGTTTAATAGGAGAATGATAATAATAATTTTACAAACAACTAATAAAGGGAATTAAAACGATGCTGCGAAAAATATTAATCAGTTTAAATTGAAGGTTAAGGGCACTAGCTTGCAATAAACTAATCAGCATCTTTGAGCAATCTAACAAAAGCTCGCGCAAATTTACAAAAGGTTGTTTACACTTAAATATATGTGCTTTGTGAACTTGTATTCTAGTTTACAAGCATAAAATTGAATCAACGATTGCGCACACCACCATGCAACAGGTTGCAGTTGCCGAAAAATACAGATTTACGCACTTTAATCGAAATAATTAATTAAATTTATCAACGAATACACTTCGGAAGCCAAGCGTCTCAACCGGAATTTAACAAATGGCTGCCGAAGGAATAATAGTAGCCTTGAAAAGTTTCTGAGAAGCTGAATTTCTTACCCGTTGCCATCATAAAGGACTTACGTCCACATCTACCGTCTTTGTTCAACGCATCGCCAATGCTGATTGAAGGCGATGACGTACTGCCACTTTGAATCGTAACTTCAAAACAAAGAAAAGAGCATCTCGAATACACGCACACACGTACACATAATAAATAAATCTAATATTTTAAAGCACTCGTTATTCGCTTTTTAATAATTAATCTTTGAAGAAATTTAGGCACATACCTTTGTCATTTCGGGAATTTTGGCCTGTACAGTTAACTCAGGCTTTCTATGTTTATATAAGAAAAATTTCTCAAGAGAATAAGAAATTAAAACCTGTGATAAAACAGGCATTCGTTAATACTAAAAGGATACATTTGAAGTTCTAAATCTAGCCCAGTTAATGTGGTATTGGGATCCTGTCCCTGTTTCATAAGTTCTTTACGTTCCATCATTTCCAATGCAGTTAATGTAGGGGTTGTATCATTCAATTTGGAAGCAGCGAATGCTGACCACTGGTCAACAAGGTCTTCAGCAGTAATTCCATACTTGGTACAAAGTTCTAGACCTGAAACAAAACGGTTTTATAAAAGAAAACATAAAATAATTTTAATGTTCATAACTTACACTTTGCAAGAATATTGTTCGTTGGATCGATGCCTAAGAAGTTAAAATTTGCTTTTAATTCGTCTATGTTGGCCATTTCTAACGAATTTTCTGTTTCATTAAGAAAGAATATACACTTTTCCTCTCTTTGTAACTGCTAAAAATAATAAAATAACCACTATATTTTCGCGGGAAAATGGAAAACATATCTGGTAACTTTTCTTCTTCGTATGTTGGTTTCCTGAGGCAGTGTCTAAAATACACCAAGTTACGTTAATTTTAATTAATAAAATATTTTCATTTTTTTATTAATAGCAAAACGCATAATTAATTGCTTTCTGTTATTAATGCGTTAAACAAATTTAATGTGTTAAAGTAATAATGAAAACGCTTTATTATAAAAACTTTAAAATAGTAGTAACATGAGCGTGCGAAGAGACACTAATTTAAAAAAAAAACGTACTAGGAACTTTTGAACCTCAGTGTCATCTCAGTGTTTTGTTTTTGAATATAACCAAGATAACCTTAAATAAATTTAAGTAACGAACAAGTTAAATATTAAAAAATTAGCATTCAAATTACACAGAATTGCAAATATTTACTAAAATTTTGTGCCAAACACATAATGAAATTATTAATTACCTCATATGTGTTGTTGTAGGTTGCCACTTAACCTCAAAATATTTGAGTTATGAGTTTTTGCAAATTATTTTTACGCAGAACTGTTAAACTAAAGTCTTGTATACGGTATTTAAATAACGTACGTTTTTTTATAGATATCATCAAGTGCATACAAATAAGTAAACAATGTTGCATTTCAGTACAAAACGATTCCCGATAGGCACAGGAGAATTGAAGAGATTCGAAAGTCAGTTTTACCAAATAGTCGTAAAAATCCTATAATAATGAAATTGGAAACTCCAGAGTTCAAATCTATATTCACAGATGAATTAAATTCATTAATAAAGTTGTTCCAAGATAATGGATTTGATCTAAGAGTTGCTGGAGGTGCTGTAAGGTACATATGTTTTTATTTTTATATATTTTTTTATTATATTAAGCAGACAATACAATATCAAGTAAAGTGACAACGTGGGAACCAGCCCGGAAACCATTGGACAAACGACGCCAACCACGGAAGCCTGCAGAGCAAATACAATATCCTTACAAGTTAAGAAAAGTTATAGTTTTAATTTATTTTTGAAATTAATTTGAAGGGACTTATTAATGGGAAAGAAGCCAAAAGACCTAGATTTTGCAACAACTGCAACCCCAGATCAAATGAAGGAGTTGTTTACAAGAGAGGGCATCAGGATGATAAATATGAAAGGCGAAAAACATGGTACTATAACAGCAAGAATTAATGACAAAGAAAACTTTGAAATAACAACATTGAGAGTTGATCTCATAACAGATGGGAGACATGCAGAAGTTCAATTTACCACTGACTGGTTGCTAGATGCAAACAGGAGAGATCTTACAATTAATTCAATGTATCTTTGTAAGTTTAATTAGTTTAAGACGAAAACGTTCGTTATTTAAATCATTAATTTAATAGGTTTTGATGGGACTGTAATTGACTATTTCTATGGGTATGATGATCTCAAAAAGAGACGAGTGTGTTTTGTAGGTGATGCAGAAACTAGAATCACTGAAGATTATTTAAGAATTTTAAGATACTTCAGGTGCAATAAAAAATACATATTGGAGCTTCTAAAAAGGGAAATATAATACCATATAATACTGATCTACTATTTTTTGTTTAGGTTTTTTGGTAGAATATCAGAAAGACCAGACACACATGAAGAAGTTACATTAGAAGCAATTAGGAAAAATGCGTCAGGTTTAGGTCAAGTTTCAGGAGAGAGGATTTGGGTTGAATTAAAACAAATATTTGAAGGAAATTTTGCTGGGGAATTAACTCTTACTATTTTAGAATGTGGAATAGGTCCTTACATAGGTAATTTAATTTTTTAATTAATTATAAACTATTCAATTACCTATATTTTTTTAATTCACAATATTTTTAGGGTTGCCAAATAAACCAAACATTGACGAATTAAAAAAGGTTTGGGAAAAGACTAAAAATTTATCTCTGAAAGCAATAACTTTGTTGTCTTCTTTATTAAATAACGAGGAAGATGCTCTTACATTACACAACAGACTCAAATTATCTGCTTATGAAAGAGATCTCGCTTTATTTATTGTTCAACACAGGGCTCCAAAGCCAAGTCCGGATCCTTTATTACCCTATCAAAAACTTGTTGTATTGGGAAAAGGAAAAGATATAAAGGATTATGTAATACAAGTACTAAAGTATAATAATTCACCTTACATACAGGTAATTTAATATAAAGAGGACGTAGAAAACGATTTTTATTTGAACTACGTATTTTAAGGCCTTTGAGTCGTGGATTCCACCGAAATTTCCAGTAACTGGGAATATGTTAAAAGATTATGGTGTGGAAGGAGGAAAATTTATGGGGGCCGTACTTTCAGAATTAAAGGAGTCTTGGGCAGAAAGTAAATTTAATAAAACTGTAGATGAATTACTTAAAGATGTACCACATATTGTTAGTATTTTGAAAGAAAGAAAAAAAACCAAATAATAAATTAATTTGTTTCATAAATTACTTTTTAATATTTAAAAACGGTTTTACCTAACATTATTTAAATGCAACTATAATAGAACCAGTTAATTAATATTTTTTATTAATTAAGAAGTTTAAATTCAAACTGTTCGCGCAAATTTAACTGGTAGTTACAATGTCCCACAACGAAGTTGAACACTTGAACTACTGCTTAACTTGTAATTGAACTATCAGTCAACAACTGTCATCTTGAGGACATTTTCAGTTTTTTTCTAAATAACTCCAATAAAATCGAGAATTAACTGCTAGAAAACAATATAGAGTAAGTATTTTTTCAGACAATAACAAAAATATCAATAAAATCTCATTGAGAACAATATTATTCTACAACAGCTGGAATATAACCTCAAAAACAAATCACTTATTGCAATTTATTTTAGAAAAGCTAAGAAAAGCAAATTAAATCTTAAAAAAGTAAAATGGCTCACTACAAAGGAGCTGCCAGTGAGGCTGGAAGGGCCATGCAACTCATGAAAAAAAGGGAACAGCAAATACAAGACATTGAGATAAGGAAACGTAAGATAGAAGAAGACTTAAGGATAAACAATATTGAAAATAAATTTGCTGCTCATTATGATGCTGTGGAACAGCAACTTAAGGTGGGATTTAAAGGGTCTTTGTTAAAATTAATTAAAATTAATGTAATTTCCCTATTAATAGACTTCCACAATTGGCCTGGTGACGCTCAATGAAATGAAAGCTAAACAAGAGAACATAGTGAAAGAAAGAGAAAAGAAATTGGCTCAAAAGCAAGCCGAAAAAGAAAGGGAACGCCAAAAAATTTTAGAAGCAAAACAGGCAGAAAAGAACAAACAAAAAAGACAGGTAACAAACAGAAGACATCCAAAGAAAATCTTATTTTACCAAACATTAGTTTTAATTACAGATTCTTGCTTTATCGTTTAATTTGGAAGAAGAGGGCGAAGAAGATGAAGAAGCAGAAGATTTCAGATTGGAAGAAGTAAAGCCAGCCAAAAAAGTTCGTAAAGATCCCACTGTGGATACCAGTTTTCTACCTGATCGAGAAAGAGAAGAGGAAGAGACGCGATTAAGGGAGGAATTAAGACAGGAATGGGAAAAGGAACAGCAAAGGCTTAAGGAAGAAGAAATGGACGTCACGTTTAGCTATTGGGATGGATCCGGACATCGTCGTACTGTTAAAGTTAAAAAGGGAAACTCAGTCTATCAATTTTTACAGAAAGTGCTGGAGCTCCTAAGGAGGGACTTTTCAGAATTAAGGACTGTTATGGCAGATCAACTTATGTACGTGAAAGAAGACTTAATTTTACCCCACCATTACACATTTTACGATTTTATAGTCACTAAAGTAAGTACAAAAATTTAAAGGTCAATATTTTTTTTATAAATAATTTTGTTTTAGGCCAGAGGTAAAAGTGGACCGCTGTTTAATTTCGACGTACACGACGACATACGTATGGTAAGTGACGCTTCTGTGGAAAAAGAAGACTCTCATGCAGGAAAAGTACTTTTAAGAAGCTGGTACGAGAGAAATAAACACATATTTCCCGCGAGTAGATGGGAACCTTACGACCCTAGCAAATCATATAATAAATACACAGTTTCTGATAAGCATAAGAAATAAAATCATTAGAACTCTATTATTAATTTAAAAAAAATGTTTAATTTATCATTTTATAAACGTTGTATACTGAAATACAACATTGTTCTTGTAACTTTTTAAGTTTTTTTTATCAATAAATAGCAGTAATGAAATTTTCTTTTCTTTTTAAAGGCTTTCATGTAAATTATGTTAATCATTTAAGCATGAATTTTCAGTAAGTTAATTGTGTTATAATTTTTATAAATTAATTATCTTTAAAGTATAGGAAAGGATTTTTTTAAGACTTCTGGATCTATTAAATTCGTATTTCTATTAGAACAAACAAAACAAATAATCTTAAACAAGTCACTCACAAGTATTAAATCATTCTTTTGGTGCATTCTTTTTCGATAAACTCTCTAACACAGGCAGATCCTCCTGGAAAATTGGCTGACCAGACTCTGTCCAAAACTCATGAACATGTGGCAGCCTGTCTTGTACATTAGTACTCCAGTGGTGAATACGACAACGTACAGGTGTGGTCTCAAAATTATTTATCTGGAAATGGTAAAAACTAATTAACAAAAGATTAATTCAAAGAAATTTTTGACATACAGTGACTGTAATATAAAATTCTTTGTTTTCAAGGTTCATATCAGGACCTGTAATAGATTTATCGGGTAGTTTTATTGCATCTTCTGGCACATGAATGCCACTTTTACGAAATGAAGTGCGAACATGCCAGGGCTTTAAAGTCCATGGGGTTTCCTTATTCATTACTACTGACAAAATCATTTGAGCTAATTGTTCCATGGTCTACAAATAATTTAACTTCTAAATGTAGTATATTCTTAAAACATGAAGTATCCAAATACCATTTTTGCATAAGGAGAACTATACTGTTTCTCATGTAAATCAGTATTTTCATATTTCTTAATATTCTCTGGTGAAGCATAAACGGCTAATCCAGGTAAAATTAAGGAATTGTAAGCCTTGTTTGGTTTTAAAGACACTCTCTGTCCTGCATTTCCTAAACCCTGAACGTATGTCGTCAAGATAACCTCTAGGTCTTTCTGTTTCTCTATACCCGTATCTTTCACCAAATCGTAAATGTAGTGACGGTCACGGAACTTTTTGGGTGGGCAACCCTTTTTATGTGTGAAGGGGGCTACCCTTCTTTTTAAAATAAAGGTAGTCTGCAAACGTTTAAAATATATTTTATCGTTTACCTACATGTTCAATTAACACTGTACATACCCGCAATGATTGCTTAAGCGTAATATTAGCATTGAGAAAAATGTCTGAGGCTTTAACTATGGGTGGAAGGCATTTATTAAATGTTTTTAACATGTTTATATATTTTTCGGTTTAAAACAACGGCATATAATATAACCTCAAAAGTTCTTCTTCTTCTAGCTATTACACCCAACCTTTAAATCGCGCATCATTTTGCCACTTCGCTATTCACTCTTGTAAGATTTGTTCATTTTATTTTAAAACTGAAAATAAACCAGAACGTTTTAAAATACTTTTAAAAACCTGAGAGTATATTTATAACCTAAAAAGTTAAAATAATTTGGCATTTAAGAACTATGAATATGAATGAACCACTTGTGGTATTGTTGTAATGGACGCCATGTTTTGTTGCTCGATTCTGATTGGTTGTTGTCACGTGGAAATAACAACAACCATTTAGCAATTACTATAACGGTACAATGTGTACTACTGACACATTGACCTACTTTTTGTAGCCAATTACAGCATTGCACGTGCATTCACTGATTTATGGTAATTATAATCTCTGATTGGTTGTTGTCACGTGGTAAAACGAATAACCAATTAGAGATTATAATTAGATCAATGAAAGCACGTGCAAACGCGTTATTGGCTGAAAAAAGTAGGTCAGTTAGTATTATAGTAAACATTTTTACTATTATAGTAATTGTAATTTCATTGTAAACTTTTAGTGAATATTTAAATGATTATTCCCTTGAAAATAAGTAAGTGTGGTAATAAAAGCACATTGATTTGAATAAAAATTAAATTTGTTAGGAAATTTGTCTTAATTTTCGATTTATTACCGCAATATTTATAAATATTCTTGGTAATATTAATATTATGGTATAATTATTAGGTTTTTGTTCGTATCTCATGATTCGTTTTCTTATTCGTTAATTAATAACAAAATTATTTAAAATCCAATTGAATATCGTTGTCATTGGTGAGTTGATCAATCCAAAAGGCCCACGGTGAAAATGTGCGTTACCTAATCTCCCACGAGACGTTTTAATTTGCTTAAATATGACTTATGGAAAGGCTTTAAAATGCTAATGAGAGTAGGACCCGAGATCTCTGCTATATATTCTCTGAAAGGTTAAATATTTTTTAATAATGGTTTCTTGTGTGAGATCGGAGGCCATCAGTATCAACCAATGGGACGGCTCGAAATACTAATACCGTCCATAATTCCTGTCAGGTCCGCCGAATATATATTCGTTTTACGAGCGTCTTTTACTGGTCAGAAATCAACGAGTTTTTATAATGAAAATTGGACTTGTGGGAAATTTGCGTCGAATCTTTCGTGAGGCAGTATTTAAAGGAAATAAAGAATCAAAAAACTACTTATTTACAGTAACTACTACCCCCACATATTTACAGACAATTTTAAGGAAGGAAGTGCAATAAATTAAATTGGATGCAATACAATTGTTCTTTTTTGTTTGCTCGGTTATATTGTTCGTTTACGATATAGATGCATATCCTGATGGTGATTTTAAATAGTTATTATAATGGTAATTTTGAAAAGCATCCATCACTAAATCGAACTTTTCAGGTCTGTTTTCTACAATTACTTATTTATTGTAGAGATCTTGTAATGAAATAAATCCTTATTTAATTATTTATAAATTCGTAAGAATAACAATCCTAAAACTAAAACATTTGAGATAATTATACTTTTTAAAGTACATAACTTTTTTACTTAGTCGTATATTAAGGCTTCCACATGATTTGTACCGATGGGCCCCCATGACTGTTAAATCCGGCCCTGACAATAATAAAAATATATTTGGGAAGTTTGACGAAGAAAAACATTTGTACTTGGTCTACTATACAGGGTTTTTCAAGTTGATGGGCTATTAGAAGTATATGAATTAGTAGAAGGAATTCTATTCTGAAACTTGGGCTTATTTGGTTATTGTTTATGCCGGTTCTTTTAAAAATATTTTCAAGTTCGATTTACATCCGGTTATACCGGAAGTCGATACCAACTTTCTTATTTTAAATGGAATGGTATATTTTTTACGCTGAATTCGAATAAAACGTGTAATTCTAAGGTAAGTTTGATAACCAACTTGTACACCTCTGTGACGATCGGTTTCTGAGTTAATTTAATTTATAGAAAAAAATATTGTGATCGCAACCCAAATTATAAAAAATCATAACTTCCACAAAATACGACTAAAAGTGTTAAAATTTTTACTAGTAGTAGCTGAATATTAGTGCTAACGCCTTGACAAAATTGAATTAAATAATTTATACAGGGCGTTCAAAATAAAATTCTAAAATTGAAAAACTTCAAACACGAATTTAGTCGTTTTTTCAAATGGCACCTACTATTTTTTATTTTATTAATTAATAATATTTGACTGTTTATCCTTGCAAAATTAGATTGTTAATTAAAAATTTCTTGGACTAGGTATTATATATTTAATGACTAAATATTTTATTGATTTTTTTTTATTATTTCGATTTTTATTATGATGAATACTTATGCAACATGCAGTCATGTTGAGGGTTGCCTAGATGCACATTTTTTCAAAATGATTTTTTTTAATAATGTTGTTTTTTCACTGGGAGATTAGGACGCTATCTTTTATCACAATTAGGGCAAAACAAATTAAACAAAACCTGAATAAAAAATAATTACAGTCGAAATTCGACAACTTGGTCAAAAGACAGAGATTTTAAAGTACAGCCTACGTTTTGATGAAAAACAGCTATTAAAATCGTACATTATCCCAGAAAATTCGACTTATCGAAGTTGGCACCAAATATTATTATCTTCGAGTTATCAACATGTTCGATTTGAGTAATAAATAGAAGTTTGAGAGTTCGAGTTATCATGGAAAAATGATACACACGGTCTTTCTCGTAGTTGATACTATTGCCAACCATTTCGGTTCGACTTATCGAAGTTTGATTGTGTTATGAGGTTTAGTTGATTGCATCTAATGTGTAATAGAGGTTCAATAGTGGTCATTATACAAAACCAAAAATGTACTTGTGTGTATGTATACATGTGTCGTCTGGTATACAGGGTTCTTCAAGTTGATGGGCTATTAGAAGTATATGAATTAGTAGAAGGAATTCAATTCTGAAACTTGGGCTCATTTGGTTATTGTTTATGCCGCTTCTTTTAAAAATATTTTCAATTTCGATTTACATCCGGTTATACCGGAAGTCGATACCAACTTTCTTATTTTAAATGGAATGGTATATTTTTTACGCTAAATTCGAATAAAACGTGTAATTCTAAGGTAAGTTTGATAACCAACTTGTACACCTCTGTGACGATCGGTTTCTGAGTTAATTTAATTTATAGAAAAAAATATTGTGATCGCAACCCAAATTATAAAAAATCATAACTTCCACAAAATACGACTAAAAGTGTTAAAATTTTTACTAGTAGTAGCTGAATATTAGTGCTAACGCCTTGACAAAATTGAATTAAATAATTTATACAGGGCGTTCAAAATAAAATTCTAAAATTGAAAAACTTCAAACACGAATTTAGTCGTTTTTTCAAATGGCACCTACTATTTTTTATTTTATTAATTAATAATATTTGACTGTTTATCCTTGCAAAATTAGATTGTTAATTAAAAATTTCTTGGACTAGGTATTATATATTTAATGACTAAATATTTTATTGATTTTTTTTTATTATTTCGATTTTTATTATGATGAATACTTATGCAACATGCAGTCATGTTGAGGGTTGCCTAGATGCACATTTTTTCAAAATGATTTTTTTTAATAATGTTGTTTTTTCACTGGGAGATTAGGACGCTATCTTTTATCACAATTAGGGCAAAACAAATTAAACAAAACCTGAATAAAAAATAATTACAGTCGAAATTCGACAACTTGGTCAAAAGACAGAGATTTTAAAGTACAGCCTACGTTTTGATGAAAAACAGCTATTAAAATCGTACATTATCCCAGAAAATTCGACTTATCGAAGTTGGCACCAAATATTATTATCTTCGAGTTATCAACATGTTCGATTTGAGTAATAAATAGAAGTTTGAGAGTTCGAGTTATCATGGAAAAATGATACACACGGTCTTTCTCGTAGTTGATACTATTGCCAACCATTTCGGTTCGACTTATCGAAGTTTGATTGTGTTATGAGGTTTAGTTGATTGCATCTAATGTGTAATAGAGGTTCAATAGTGGTCATTATACAAAACCAAAAATGTACTTGTGTGTATGTATACATGTGTCGTCTGGTATACAGGGTTCTTCAAGTTGATGGGCTATTAGAAGTATATGAATTAGTAGAAGGAATTCAATTCTGAAACTTGGGCTCATTTGGTTATTGTTTATGCCGCTTCTTTTAAAAATATTTTCAATTTCGATTTACATCCGGTTATACCGGAAGTCGATACCAACTTTCTTATTTTAAATGGAATGGTATATTTTTTACGCTAAATTCGAATAAAACGTGTAATTCTAAGGTAAGTTTGATAACCAACTTGTACACCTCTGTGACGATCGGTTTCTGAGTTAATTTAATTTATAGAAAAAAATATTGTGATCGCAACCCAAATTATAAAAAATCATAACTTCCACAAAATACGACTAAAAGTGTTAAAATTTTTACTAGTAGTAGCTGAATATTAGTGCTAACGCCTTGACAAAATTGAATTAAATAATTTATACAGGGCGTTCAAAATAAAATTCTAAAATTGAAAAACTTCAAACACGAATTTAGTCGTTTTTTCAAATGGCACCTACTATTTTTTATTTTTTCAATCGATTCCTTTTTTTATCCTCTTTCGATCTATATGGATACTTCATATTTTATGTAATAATTCAAAATTATTCAAAAAATTTAAAATAAAATAGGAAGTATCCATATAGATCGAAAGAGGATAAAAAAAGGAATCGATTGAAAAAATAAAAAAACAATAGGTGCCATTTGAAAAAACGACTAAATTCGTGTTTGAAATTTTTCAATTTTAGAATTTTATTTTGAACGCCCTGTATAAATTATTTAATTCAATTTTGTCAAGGCATTAGCACTAATATTCAGCTATTACTAGTAAAAATTTCAACACTCTAAGTCGTATTTTGTGGAAGTTATGATTTTTTATAATTTGGGTTGCGATCACAATATTTTTTTCTATAAATTAAATTAACTCAGAAACCGATCGTCACAGAGGTGTAGGTACAAGTTGGTTATCAAACTTACCTTAGAATTACACGTTTTATTCGAATTCAGCGTAAAAAATATACCATTCCATTTAAAATAACAAAGTTGGTATCGACTTCCGGTATAACCGGATGTAAATCGAAATTGAAAATATTTTTAAAAGAAGCGGCATAAAAAACAACCAAATGAGCCCAAGTTTCAGAATTTAATTCCTTCTACTAATTCATATACTTCTAATAGCCCATCAACTTGAAAAACCCTGTATAGTAGACCAAGTACAAATGTTTTTCTTCGTCAAACTTCCCATTGTAGTAGGTACCTACTTAGTTATTAGTAGCTGTTTAGGAAAGTATATTTAGATAATTAGTCTTGCTACGAGACTTAATAAATGTTCAAAGCTAAGAAAAAAGAAGAGAATACTTCGAGACCACTGTTAATATAGAAAAGAGAACCAAGTACCTACATCATATACCTAAAGAATTGTCTGGAAGTCTGCTACTCATTTGAATTACTTAATAACAGAAGGAAGGGCATTTGGTCTTTGGTATCTATTTTAAATTACAAATGGTGGATAGGTAGGTAGGTATATCCGGAGGATTTTAGATGGAGAGATATTGGCGACAACAGTTTTTTAAATCACTATAGGTAATTTATTTCTTAAATAATAATAACGTTATGTTGTCTCGTCGTTTATTATTATAAGTACATATTAGTTAACACGATGTGAACGTGTTGAGAGCCTGGTGGTGGTCATTTGTCGCTAAAAATATTGACCGTCGTGGATGTCGAGCGAGCGGTCGAATTATATCAATATAAAGCAAAGCGTGTGTATCTTAATCGAATAATCGATTGGACGTTCGTGTTGGAATTCGCATCAAATAAAGTTCTTAATGAGACGAAATGAGGTCGATATATTTCTTGGAGACGTCAAAATGCACCTTCTGCGAAGAGTTTCCATCAGGCTCCGCTTTATCCTCCTATTAATCTTCGTACAAAAACGTAATCTTGTCCGATGAAATGCCGCCTCGGAGATGTAAACCTTTTAAAACGACCGCGTCTTCAAGCGATTCTTAATTATTTATTACGAAAAGCCAAACAGGCCTTTTCAACGGAATCCAACCCGTTGTTACTCTATTTTATTTCTGTTAATGCTCCAGTGGATATTTGACACCATTTTATTTAGACCGTCTGCTATCTTAATCTGGATAACTATGTGGACCGTTTTGTCCTCCTTACTTACGTATAAACAATAGGTAAACATGATCCTTTTTGTTTGTTTGTTTGTTTGTTGTTACCGTCTTCCCGTCATTCATCGTTTTAGTCGGCGGTCAGC
Organism: Agrilus mali; assembly: GCA_029378335.1. Taxonomy (NCBI): domain Eukaryota; kingdom Metazoa; phylum Arthropoda; class Insecta; order Coleoptera; family Buprestidae; genus Agrilus; species Agrilus mali. The sequence goes on along the minus strand of CM055655.1, from coordinate 717,637 downwards.
GGTTCTCTGTCACCGGGTGACGAGATTGGATCTGGTGAGCATTGTCCTTTTCCCGACCCCGGCGAGAGAGCATCCTCGATCTTCCTGTCGCGGCCGTGCCATCAGATAAACTCGACGTTATGGATGGCCCCGGCCAAATATGAAACACACATAAAAAGACCATTCCGAACAGGTAAACTGTTGTCCGGAACGGGTTTTATGGACGTTTAAATTCACATTCGAACGAAATAAAAACTACCCAACAACAGGGTGGTTTTAAAAACTTTCACCATTTTATCACCAATGATTTAAGAAGGGTTTCGTCATTTTTTGACCCAAAAGCAAATATCATTATTGGAATAAAAATAGGGTGGAGTCGTTCATCCTCATTAAAGTGTACTGTATGGCAAAATATAATACATACGAGTACGAGTATAGAGAAGATGGGAGTTGTGACTGCTGCATGGACGCTTGTTACGGGACGGGTCGAAACCCGAGGCCTTAATTAATGCGATTTTAACCATTGACAGGTTTATGTTAACAATCTGAGCAGCAGACGGCCGCCATGTAAATATAAATTTATGCGTTATGAATAATTTAGAACTGCAGCGAACGCAAGCCGCGCTGTTGCTCTTCGTAACTCGTTCAAATTGGCGTATGCTGATGAATATGGATGCAATGGCCTTATCGACCACACACGTATATCTATCTATCTATACGTAATACACATAAGACGATAACGACAACGGAACTCCTAATAGATTCATAAATTTATCGCCAACATCATCAATTGTTGCCAAGTTGATATAGTTTAGGTACTATTGCGCTGCTAGTTCGCCATCTGAAATACTCCGGATATACCTACCTACCTATCCACCATTTGTAATTTAAAATAGATACCAACGACCAAATGCCCTTCCTTCTGTTATTAAGTAATTCAAATGAGTAGCAGACTTCCAGACAATTCTTTAGGTATATGATGTAGACACTTGGTTCTCTTTTCTATATTAACAGTGGTCTCGAAGTATTCTCTTCTTTTGTCTTAGCTTTGAACATTTATTAAGTCTCGTAGCAAGACTAATTATCTAAATATACTTTCCTAAACAGCTACTAATTACTAAGTAGTTACAACAACAAGTGTTGCGAAAGCAAGAACGGAACTTTCAAGAACAAGACCAAAGTCACAAGAAGACGTATTGTACCTAAACGACCAATAAGACCAAGACTAACATTAAATGTGTCATGTTATACAGGGTTTTTCAAGTTGATGGGCTATTAGAAGTATATGAATTAGTAGAAGGAATAAAATTCTGAAACTTGGGCTCATTTGGTTATTGTTTATGCCGCTTCTTTTAAAAATATTTTCAAGTTCGATTTACATCCGGTTATACCGGAAGTCGATACCAACTTTGTTATTTTAAATGGAATGGTATATTTTTTACGCTGAATTCGAATAAAACGTGTAATTCTAAGGTAAGTTTGATAACCAACTTGTACACCTATGACGATCGGTTTCTGAGTTAATTTAATTTATAGAAAAAAATATTGTGATCGCAACCCAAATTATAAAAAATCATAACTTCCACAAAATACGACTTAAAAGTGTTGAAATTTTTACTAGTAATAGCTGAATATTAGTGCTAACGCCTTGACAAAATTGAATTAAATAATTTATACAGGGCGTTCAAAATAAAATTCTAAAATTGAAAAACTTCAAACACGAATTACTTCGTTTTTTCAAATGGCACCTACTATTTTTTATTTTTTCAATCGATTCCATTTTTTATCCTCTTTCGATCTATATGGATACTTGCTATTTTATTTGAAAATTTTCGAATAATTTTGAATTATTATATAAAATAGGAAGTATCCATATGGATCGAAAGAGGATAAAAAAAGGAATCGATTAAAAAAAAAAAAATAGTAGGTGCTATTTGAAAAAACGAGGTAATTCGTGTTTGAAGTTTTTCAATTTTAGAATTTTATTTTGAACGCCCTGTATAAATTATTTAATTCAATTTTGTCAAGGCGTTAGCCCAAATATTCAGCTATTACTAATAAAAATTTCAACATTCTAAGTCGTATTTTGTGGAAGTTATGATTTTTTATAATTTGGGTTGCGATCACAATATTTTTTTCTATAAATTAAATTAACTCAGAAACCGATCGTCACAGAGGTGTACAAGTTGGTTATCAAACTTACCTTAGAATTACACGTTTTATTCGAATTCAGCGTAAAAAATATACCATTCCATTTAAAATAAGAAAGTTGGTATCGACTTCCGGTATAACCGGATGTAAATCGAAGTTGAAAATATTTTTAAAAGAAGCGGCATAAACAATAACCAAATGAGCCCAAGTTTCAGAATTGAATTCCTTCTAATACTAATTCATATACTTCTAATAGCCCATCAACTTGAAAAACCCAGTATAGTTAGACCAAGTACAAATGTTTTTCTTCGTCAAACTTCCCAAATATATTTTTATGGGGTCCCATCGGTACAAATCATGTGGAAGTCTCCATATACGACTAAGCAAAAAAGTTATGTACTTTAATTGCTACTATAGAGATGTTAACATTCTTATGAATATATATAGTAGGTATTAGGGTAATAATTTAATCAAATAATCCTGCATTAAAATCCTGAAGAAAAGGTTTCGAAAAATGGATAACCACTCTAGATTTTCATATAATGTGTTGGGATTCCCCACAAAAGAATGATTACGTACCTACGTAATAAGGAGGGTTGTGCCAAGTTTTGGGTCGTTGCCATTTTATTATCAGAACCGGGTAAGATAAGAAATATTTTAAGGGATGCAGCAGTTCAATTGCACTACACTACAGACTGCACTGTCGTCCATACATAATACAGGAAGGCATGTTTCTGTTGTGGCTGCCACGGTCTTATTATCATATTATTATAGAGGAGACAGACAGAGGCAGAGGCCTGCTGCCTCTCATTCAATATTTCTTTTTTTTTTTTTTTCTAAAAAGAACAATAATAACATGTCCACGCCGTTGGTTGTGTGTCGTCGCGTCGTCGTCTATTTTGCATCGGATTTGAATGGCTCGCTGGCTGGCTGGCTTTTGCTATAGGTATCTGTATGCCCTTTGGACGCGATGGTCGTTGCGCGGATCAGTTCAAAGTGTTTCAGATATACAGGAGAGACAGGAGGACGGTAGGAATATACATACGGGGGCAGATTTTGCCGTGATGTTTTAGCCAGCTAGCCAGCCGGGGAGATCGGCAACGATCGTCGTCATCCATATTCAAAGAGCGCTCGCGGAATTTACATACAATGCGATGACAGACAGCGATGCGAACGGTACTATTTATTACGATCGTATATGTATCTGTGTGTGTATATGTATATAAATAAATAGGGGCCTTGTGTGTGTGTCTGTTCGCCCGCTGGACATGCTACAGTGGACAATCGTCGTCGGGTAAAAGAGTAGTTAAAATACACTACAGCGCTCTCCTATTATTATTAGATTAATGTATTTGCTCAACATTTCTATATAATACCTGACTGCCTGCCTATAGATACGAGTTTTAAAAACAGTTGAGAAACAGAAAAAAAAAAATAAAACGAACCTACAGATGAGGGTGCACACAACCAACAACCAGGCAAACAGAACGTAAGAAAATACTATGAAAATCGAAATATTAATTGAATAAAACAAACAAAAACCCAAAATTGGATTGTATCCAATCGTAAAAAGTAAAGTAAGTAAATTAAGAAGAAATATGAAAAGCAACCTTAATATCATCATTTATTCGTCTCCCAAAAACAGTGAATCTTCTTCTGCCCCTTTCTAATACTCCAGATTCTTCTTCTACTATAATTGTAACCAGGCCAAGATTTACCATAGATAAATAAGGGCATTTGGGGCCTGCCTCCAAGACAATTGTTTCTTCCTATTTCCTTGGTTATTTTGTTCGTTTATGATTTGGATACATATCCTGTAGGATTGATTATATTTATTATATTTTTCATCTGTAAACTTCGTCCAAACATTTCGTTGACCATACATACGGTAAGTCTCTCTTTTTCATGTCATGTTTATTGAGATCCTTTTTCCCTGTTCCATGCTTTTCTTATCGCGGATCATTTTTTCTTTTAGATATATAAAATTTTGTAGACATGTACAGGATGTTAAGAAAGACGCCTTACAGAATTAAATAACGAACTTAACTTGGCCCCCCTGTTTATTTACGATTCCTTTTTAATCATGCGAAGCGACAGACATGTTTAGAAAAATATAATATTTTTCTTTTTTAGTTATTACACGGGCACAACAACAACAGTAGGTAACTATCTACGTAGAGATTGTTGTCTTTAGGCGTGCTTTATTGCTTTCCTAACAAGAATTTTTATTATGTATGCGAACGGTGTGTTTTGTGTTATAATACGCGCGTTGCGGTATGTACATAACATAATATAATATAAAACATCCACCTAAGCCGGGGGCCTGCTTGCTGTGAATATGTCGTCCAGTAAATCTGTTTCTAATCGAAATAAATCTCGAAAATTCTAGCGTCGCGTCGCATCGCATCGCATCGCATCGTGTCCTGTCTAGCATAGCAGCGGAGTGGCTCGGTTAAAAGTAAAGGCCAGGCTTTCGTCTGACAGACAGACCCTTGTTTGTTTGGTCGAGATCCGAATTAATTTAAAGACCTACTCTACTCTATTCGGTGAGTGTGGAAAAGCCACTTTTAAAGCAAACAAAGATTCGGTAGCCTAAATCAACTAGGTACTTATAACAACAACTGTACCAACGACCAAAAGAAGTTTCTGTTTGTTCAGAAGCCATTTAAAAATTAAACAGCACGCAAGCAAAGGCCAAACCGAAGCCTATGTTAATGTAATTCTAATCATTCAATTTATCCAAACTAGTTTAGATATCTTCAGCCCTTTTCGTATTATCCCACGACGGAGTCAAAGAGGATACAAGCAACATTGTTGCGAACATAACATTTTGTAAAGTTGTACCGATATTTTTCCCTTATTCTATCCAAAACTTTCCCAACAAATTTCCCGGAAACGACCCGAACGATTGTCCTAAAGATATGCCTGTAATGGAGGCCATGAAGAGGAAATGCATTGGGGCTCGATTTCCGGACAAATATAATCACTATCGCGATCCAAAATTAAATCAGATCAAACACCATTGGTGGTGGAAGGCCAACTACGTATTCGATATGCTAGACCTAGTCAAAAATCATGCAGGACTCTTTCTTTTCCTGGAGGAAGATTTCTTTGTACTTCCTGACCTCATCAGGGTGGTAAAAATGATGGAAAACGCGTGTCAAAAGTACAACGACTGCGGTGGAATCATTTTGGGAGAAAACAAACATTTCCTGTGTCCTAGAAAAGAACTGCATGCACATCTCCAATATAAAAAGATAAACTCAGTTGGGTTTGCCATTTACAGGAAGACCTGGGAAGCCATAAAGAAATGTTATGGGCATTTTTGCACTTATGACGATTACAATTGGGATTTTAGTTTGACTTACGCGTTGAAGATGTGCATGATGAGTGATGTGGCCTTTTTGAGCACTTCTTGCTCCCCGAGGGTGTTACACGTTGGCTCCTGTGGGATTCATAGTAAGAAAAGAAAACACGACTGCGAATTCGGCTTGAGAAATGTCGAAATGGCTTTCAGTATTTTTATGAAGAATTTTAATCCTAAAAGGATTAATGTTACGGTACAGTATCAAAAATCGAAACCGAGGAATGAGTCTGGAGGATGGGGAGACCCACGGGATCATAATTTGTGTTTATCAATGGTTAATGTGCTTTAAAAGTAGAAGTGTATAAAAATATTTTGTTTGTTAAATAGTGTATAGATTAATGAATTATTAAATGGCTTTTGGGTAATTTCGTTAATTAATTATTGGATCCTTAATCTTAATATCCTTATTATTTATTAGTGAACACTTTTGTTAAAAAAATGCGAAGGGACCCTCTACCATCCCCTAACGTGACATTTACCGGGTAATATTGATTAAACTCTTATATTATTAGTAGACAGAGGAAGTAAAAGGAAGTGAGAGCTTTCAAGAAACCCCCAGACTTCTTCTGTATATTAAAGAGTTATCAAGATACTTTTCGACTTGTTTAGAGTATTCTAGATGTTTACAACTTTCAAGAAATCTCCAGTTTCTTTCAGAGTGTTTTAGAATGTCATAGAGCCTTCGAGAAGCTTCTCGACTTTACCAGAATAATATTTTAGAATGTAATGGAACTTTAAAGAAACGTCTGGACGTCTTCGGTACGTTAAGGAGTTATCAAAACACTCCTAGACTTATTTAGAGTATTCTAGATTGTTCTACAACTTTCAAGAAACCTCCAGACTCCTCCAGAGTATTCTAGAATGTCATGGAAGTCTTAAAAGACTAAACGAATAATGTTTCATAACGTTTTGGAGTGTTTAAGAAACTTCTGGACTTTTCCAGAATGTTATCGAGCTAATGTGAAACTTGCAAATTTTCTAGAATGTTAAGAACATTTCAAAAATGTTCTAGAGTATAATCGTGGTCTCAAGAAACTTCTCAAATTTTTTAGAATGATCTAGAATCTTATCAGAAAACTTCTCGAGTTGTAAAATATTTAGGAGCTTTCAAGAAAATTCCTGAATGTTCTGCAATATCATGGAGCTTTTAAGAAGCTTCTGCAATATTCTTTTCCAAGAAACTCTTATATTATTAGTAGACAGAGGAAGTAAAAGGAAGTGAGAGCTTTCAAGAAACCCCCAGACTTCTTCTGTATATTAAAGAGTTATCAAGATACTTTTCGACTTGTTTAGAGTGTTCTAAAGAGTTTTACAATTTTCAAGAAATCTCCAGGTTCTTCCAGAGTATTTTAGAGTGTCATAGAATCTTCAAGAAGCTTCTCGACCTCACCAGAATAATATTTTACAATGTATTTTAACTTTTAAGACACGTCTGGACGTCTTCAGTACGTTAAAGAGTTATCAAAATACTCCTAGACTTATATAGAGTATTCTAGAATGTTATAGAGCCTTCAAGAAACTTTTAGACTTCTCTAGAGTATTCAAGAACGTCATGGAGGTCTTAAGAAACTTTAACAGTTAATGTTTCAGTATGTTTTGGAGAGAGTAAGAAACTTCTGGCCTTCTCCAGAATAATTTATGTTTGTCAATGGTTAATAAATACAAATCAATAAAAATATTTAGTTTAATGAATTATTAAACAGTGTTTTAGATAAAATTTAATCGATTTTCAGATTCTTAAGAGCTTTTTTTACGTAATTACTGTTAAATGTTTTAATTTCCTAAATTTAAAGTTATTCAAAGGAGCCTATTTTGTTAAAATATAAATCCTTCTGGTAGGTATAACGAGATGCTATTTCGTTTATTAATTAAGTAAAGGAAATCAACGGGCCTTTGGCATCTGTTGATGGTCTTTTTCCTAATAATCCAACGTTTCCATTCTGTTCCATTATCCTGCCATTAATTCCTAGAACAAATAGGTCTTCGGGCAACCGAAAGAATGAAGAAGAAGGAAGGATTAGAGGTAGCGAGCAAAGCAAAGCAGGTGCTTCCTTATCGGATCGACCAATTGTCCGTTTATCTACTAAATGGCTAAGAAACCGACGTATAATTATGTTCACTAATTAATTAACGAATTCCGACATCCCATTAGGTACGTACTTGGGGGCAGAGGGATAGTGATAGGGGAGGAGGGGGCGCACTTAACAGTCCAACATATATGGCCAGATAACAACAACAACGATGAGAACAGTAAAACAGCACCGAATGGTTCGGGAAAGGTAAAAACATGTAGTAAATATTGAAAATTTAACGTCACCTTTTGCACTTTTAATTTAAAGCTCACTGAATGGCAAATGTCACACGAGGGAGGGTTGTAAAGTCCCACTACATCCTCCCAAATCTCTTTAAGGAAGAGGAAGAGGCCTAAAGGATTTTTTTTATTGAGACAATAAGATGTCTTCGACACCTACTAACCACCAGACCAGACCAGACCAGAGCAGACCAGTAAAGCACGAAGTTTGTGAGTTTGCTGCTCGGAGAACATGGTTGGGTCGAAGTGACTTTACGGTAACATCTTAATCGCGTATCAGTCACGAACAACTCATTAACACACCTGCAATTAGTAACGGTCGTGACGAACGGCCCCAGAAAACGCGAATTAACCGCGCCTTATAATACCGTTGGTAACGTTTCATCCCCCTCGTCTCGCCAGCATCGTGCCCCGGGCAGACACACCACCCGCCGTTCGCTCATCAGCAAATTAACCGCCTCTACATTATTACTTCACGAAAAAATAACTGCGCCTACATAATGTTCGTGAGATAACCCGGGGGGTGCCTGAAAACTGCCCGTATCGGAAAAAATCCGGTAACGAATAAAAAAGCAGAAAATACCTACATATACCTTGGGGACGGAAGACAACTTTATTATGTATGATGAATCAGTGGTCGGCATTCAAAGTGCTATTTGTCACAGAATTATGGCGAATTAATATAAGAAGAGAAATAGAAAATGTGGGGACCAATAGGGCACAAAACCCTCGGGATAATAAATACATAATATAAGTAGGAATTAAAAAAGAATCACACAGTATGTGTAAGTGTGCGCATTTTATATAAGAAAAAAAATATTTATATGAAGCTCATCCGCAACCACAACACAGTTTAGGGGTGAATTTTTGAAGTATTTTCGTGGGAGGGGGTCGCAAGTCACTGGAATAAAATTAAGGGGGTGAGAAATGCGAAATATTGTAGTAGATAAATCCCAGGGCCGGGTTTACATAAGGACACCCAAAAATTATTTATCTATATAGATTTTTTGAGAGAGCAAAATAAAGACTGAAGATTTCTAACCTTAGGACTTGGGGGATTACAAAATATTAAATATACTAACTGACTTTCACTTTACACCACCTTAATTACTCCTTAAAGTTAAATATGTCTTCGTAATCATTGAAGGGGTGCTTAGAGACATTTTAGATTCTGAAATAAGACCAGAAGGGGTAGAAGGATACTTGAGACTGAAATTATATTTTCGGTCCGGCCCTGTAGTTTAGCATTTCTTCCAGCAACGTGAATTTACAAATCTCCATATTTGAAATACCTAAATAATTTTTTTAAATCACCAAATTTACGTATTCTAAGATGGAGTCTCGCACTTTCTTTTTGTACCCGTGGGCCACATAACTGATGCTCAATCCGGGCCTGTTGTCGCATATAACTGTACATATTTATCTAAGATGGGGGTTCCCACTTTATTTGTGATAGTGTGATTGTTAAACCCGACCCTGATGAGTCAAACGTCAATGTCAAAGAAATTAAGTAAATATCGTTGCCACCGATTTCTCTCGGTAATACGTACATAGCGAGTAATAAGTACCTAATATGAGTTTAATGGGGTAAGGCGAACGGCCTAATCGCGGACAGAGGGTTAATAATACATAATATAAAAGATCGCAGCGGCGTACCGGAGGTCGTCCATTTTTTAGGGCCTTCCGCAGGGCACGCGGGCATGATATGTCGGTGGGAGGCGGCGTATCCCTTACCGGCTTGCTACGGGGGGCGCAATAATTAATGCACAGGTTGCATGCGCTGCCAACCTCCTTCGGTCTCATAAATATTTATAATCGGTTTATTGGACGGCCCCTACCTAATATAAGTTAAACAAAATAATCGGTACACTGCAATCAGACCGTTAATTCCACACACAAATACATATAGTGGTATATTATATTTATAATGTACCATAGTAATTAAAAAATGATTAAATATCTTAAACTCAAAACATTTCTATCAACCCTATAATTCTAATTGTCTTGGTCCGATGTCTATTTCTTTTGCTGCTGTTTTTACACGATGTTCATTAGGAACTTTTGCTTTTTTATCGAGAAAAAAAGACATTTCCGCCACGTCCCAGCCATCAGATCAGTCAGTGCATTGTGCGGGCGGGGGCTCGAATGAAACCGAGCAAAAAGAACACAATAAAGCGTCGTCAGCTTCTTCTTCGTGGTCTTTGGTTTTGGCTTTGGCACAAACACACACACACACACACACACATATTTATATATATTACTTAGATATATACGTAGCCGTAGAATGAGTGATGGACAGACAGGTCGTCAGGTGTCGCGCGCGCGGTGTGTCAAGAAGTCATGTAGTCCAGATTGATGATCTTGGTCGGGACTAATTGGCCGCTGAAGTCGCCTGATGGATGGAAAAATAATACGTGAAAATCGAGGTACCGCTTTTTCGTTACCTGCGCCCGTTACGATTTATGACTGGACTGCAACGACGATCATTAACTGGACGGGAGAGAGACGAGGACAGAGAGAGGGATTGGATTGGAACAAAGGGTGCGCCAAAATATTATGCTGTCAACAATCGTGGGGACATATAAAGTGACAAAACTGATGAAATAATCATCGTTACTAAAAGGAGAATAATAATAAAGAAGCAAAATGAACTTTTCGGTGTAAAAATGTGAAGAAATTTCTTGACTTCTTCAGAATGCTATAGGGCTATCAAGGAAGCCCTTAACCTCGCCAGAATAATGCTTTACAATGTTAGGGTTCTTTTAAAGTATCTCTGGACATTTCCAGCATTTTTCAAGTAATTTGCAGGCTTATCCAGAGTATTCTAGAATTTTATGGAGCTTTCATAAAACTCCTAGACTTCTTCAGAGTATTCTAGAATATTGCGGAGCTTTCAGCTTTCATGAAACTCATAGACTTCTACACAGTATTCTAGAATGTTTTGGAGCTTTCAATAAACTTCTCGACTTCACCAGAACATTGTTTCAGAACGTTATAAAGTTTTTAAGGAACTCTCGACATCTTCAGTATGTTATACAGTTTTTAAAAAGTTTGCAAGCTTCTCCAGAGTATTCTAGAACATTATGGAGCTTTCATGAAACTCCTAGACTTCTACAGAGTATTCTAGAATGTTTTGGAGCTTTTAATAAACTTTTCGACTTGACCAGAACATTGTTTCAGAACTTTATAAAGTTTTTAAGGGACTCTCGACATCTTCAGTATGTTATACAGTTTTTAAAAAGTTTGCAAGCTTCTCCAGAGTATTCTAGAACATTATGGAGCTTTCATGAAACTCCTAAACTTCTACAGAGTATTCTAGAATGTTTTGGAGCTTTCAATAAACTTCTCGACTTCACCAGAACATTGTTTCAGAACGTTATAAAGTTTTTAAGGAACTCTCGACATCTTCAGTATGTTATACAGTTTTTAAAAAGTTTGCAAGCTTCTCCAGAGTATTCTAGAACATTATGGAGCTTTCATGAAACTCCTAGACTTCTACAGAGTATTCTAGAATGTTTTGGAGCTTTTAATAAACTTTTCGACTTGACCAGAACATTGTTTCAGAACTTTATAAAGTTTTTAAGAAACTCTCGACATCTTCAGTATGTTATACAGTTTTTAAGAAGTTTTCAAGCTTCTCCAGAGTATTCTAGAACATTATGGAGCTTTCATGAAACTCCTAGACTTCTACAGAGTATTCTAGAATGTTTTGGAGCTTTCAATAAACTTCTCGACTTCACCAGAACATTGTTTCAGAACGTTATAAAGTTTTTAAGGAACTCTCGACATCTTCAGTATGTTATACAGTTTTTAAGAAGTTTTCAAGCTTCTCCAGAGTATTCTAGAACATTATGGAGCTTTCATGAATCTCCTAGACTTCTACAGAGTATTCTAGAATGTTTTGGAGCTTTTAATAAACTTTTCGACTTGACCAGAACATTGTTTCAGAACTTTATAAAGTTTTTAAGAAACTCTCGACATCTTCAGTATGTTATACAGTTTTTAAGAAGTTTTCAAGCTTCTCCAGAGTATTCTAGAACATTATGGAGCTTTCATGAAACTCCTAGACTTCTACAGAGTATTCTAGAATGTTTTGGAGCTTTCAATAAACTTTTCGACTTGACCAGAACATTGTTTCAGAACTTTATAAAGTTTTTAAGAAACTCTCGACATCTTCAGTATGTTATACAGTTTTTAAAAAGTTTTCAAGCTTCTCCAGAGTATTCTAGAACATTATGGAGCTTTCATGAAACTCCTAGACTTCTACAGAGTATTCTAGAATGTTTTGGAGCTTTCAATAAACTTTTCGACTTGACCAGAACATTGTTTCAGAACTTTATAAAGTTTTTAAGAAACTCTCGACATCTTCAGTATGTTATACAGTTTTTAAGAAGTTTTCAAGCTTCTCCAGAGTATTCTAGAACATTATGGAGCTTTCATGAAACTCCTAGACTTCTACAGAGTATTCTAGAATGTTTTGGAGCTTTTAATAAACTTTTCGACTTGACCAGAACATTGTTTCAGAACTTTATAAAGTTTTTAAGAAACTCTCGACATCTTCAGTATGTTATACAGTTTTTAAGAAGTTTTCAAGCTTCTCCAGAGTATTCTAGAACATTATGGAGCTTTCATGAAACTCCTAGACTTCTACAGAGTATTCTAGAATGTTTTGGAGCTTTCAATAAACTTTTCGACTTGACCAGAACATTGTTTCAGAACTGTTATAAAGTTTTTAAGAAACTCTCGACATCTTCAGTATGTTATACAGTTTTTAAAAAGTTTTCAAGCTTCTCCAGAGTATTCTAGAACATTATGGAGCTTTCATGAAACTCCTAGACTTCTACAGAGTATTCTAGAATGTTTTGGAGCTTTCAATAAACTTCTCGACTTGACCAGAACATGTTTCGGAACTTTATAAAGTTTTTAAGAAACTCTCGACATCTTCAGTATGTTATACAGTTTTTAAGAAAGTTTCAAGCTTCTCCAGAGTATTCTAGAACATTATGGAGCTTTCATGAAACTCCTAGACTTCTACAGAGTATTCTAGAATGTTTTGGAGCTTTTAATAAACTTTTCGACTTGACCAGAACATTGTTTCAGAACTTTATAAAGTTTTTAAGAAACTCTCGACATCTTCAGTATGTTATACAGTTTTTAAGAAGTTTTCAAGCTTCTCCAGAGTATTCTAGAACATTATGGAGCTTTCATGAAACTCCTAGACTTCTACAGAGTATTCTAGAATGTTTTGGAGCTTTCAATAAACTTTTCGACTTGACCAGAACATTGTTTCAGAACTTTATAAAGTTTTTAAGAAACTCTCGACATCTTCAGTATGTTATACAGTTTTTAAAAAGTTTTCAAGCTTCTCCAGAGTATTCTAGAACATTATGGAGCTTTCATGAAACTCCTAGACTTCTACAGAGTATTCTAGAATGTTTTGGAGCTTTCAATAAACTTCTTTGACTTGACCAGAACATTGTTTCAGGGAAATTTATAAAGTTTTTAAGAAAATCTCGACATCTTCAGTATGTTATACAGTTTTTAAGAAGTTTTCAAGCTTCTCCAGAGTATTCTAGAACATTATGGAGCTTTCATGAAACTCCTAGACTTCTACAGAGTATTCTAGAATGTTTTGGAGCTTTTAATAAACTTTTCGACTTGACCAGAACATTGTTTCAGAACTTTATAAAGTTTTTAAGAAACTCTCGACATCTTCAGTATGTTATACAGTTTTTAAGAAGTTTTCAAGCTTCTCCAGAGTATTCTAGAACATTATGGAGCTTTCATGAAACTCCTAGACTTCTACAGAGTATTCTAGAATGTTTTGGAGCTTTCAATAAACTTTTCGACTTGACCAGAACATTGTTTCAGAACTTTATAAAGTTTTTAAGAAACTCTCGACATCTTCAGTATGTTATACAGTTTTTAAAAAGTTTTCAAGCTTCTCCAGAGTATTCTAGAACATTATGGAGCTTTCATGAAACTCCTAGACTTCTACAGAGTATTCTAGAATGTTTTGGAGCTTTCAATAAACTTTTCGACTTGACCAGAACATTGTTTCAGAACTTTATAAAGTTTTTAAGAAACTCTCGACATCTTCAGTATGTTATACAGTTTTTAAAAATTTTGCAAGCTTCTCCAGAGTATTCTAGAACATTATGGAGCTTTCATGAAACTCCTAGACTTCTACAGAGTATTCTAGAATGTTTTGGAGCTTTCAATAAACTTCTCGACTTGACCAGAACACTGTTTCGGAACGTTATAAAGTTTTTAAGGAACTCTCGGCATCTCCAGTATGTTATACAGTTTTTAAAAAGTTTGCAAGCTTCTCCAGAGTATTCTAGAACATTATGGAGCTTTCATGAAACTCCTAAACTTCTACAGAGTATTCTAGAATGTTTTGGAGCTTTCAATAAACTTCTCGACTTCACCAGAACATTGTTTCAGAACGTTATAAAGTTTTTAAGGAACTCTCGACATCTCCAGTATGTTATACAGCTTTTAACAAATTTGAAAGCTTCTCCAGAGTATTCTAGAACATTATGGAGCTTTCATGAAACTCCTAGACTTCAACAGAGTATTCTAGAATGTTTTGGAGCTTTTAATAAACTTTTCGACTTGACCAGAACATTGTTTCAGAACGTTATAAAGTTTTTAAGGAACTCTCGACATCTTCAGTATGTTATACAGTTTTTAAGAAGTTTTCAAGCTTCTCCAGAGTATTCTAGAACATTATGGAGCTTTCATGAAACTCCTAAACTTCTACAGAGTATTCTAGAATGTTTTGGAGCTTTCAATAAACTTCTCGACTTCACCAGAACATTGTTTCAGAACGTTATAAAGTTTTTAAGGAACTCTCGACATCTCCAGTATGTTATACAGCTTTTAAAAAGTTTGCAAGCTTCTCCAGAGTATTCTAGAACATTATGGAGCTTTCATGAAACTCCTAGACTTCTACAGAGTATTCTAGAATGTTTTGGAGCTTTCAATAAACTTCTCGACTTCACCAAAACAATGTTTCAGAATGTTATGTTATTTTTAAGAAACCTCTGGACACCTCCAGTATGTTTTAGAGTTTTCAAAAAACTCCTGGACTTCTATAGAGTAAATTAGAATGTTATACAGCATTCAAGAAACTTCTCGACTTTATCGTTATGGAGTTTGTTTCTCCAGAATGTAATAGCACTATCATGAAACATCCTCAATATTCTGGAGCTTTCAGGAAGCATTTGGAGATTTTCAGAATGTTGTTATAAAATCTAGAATATGTCAAAAATTTTGCAATGTTTTCAGACTGCTCTTTTCCAAAAATTTCCCCAAGGGGAAAAATATTCTTCTTGTTGCCAAGGAATCTTCGGACATTATGGCCAGCAGCTAATTAACGATTTTTATTAAGGCAGAGGAAAAGAAATACCCAACCTAACGATGATAATAATATTAGTCAATCCAAGTCATTAATTGCTCCAGAACATTTCGGTCCTGTCAAGTTCCAACCAAGCGACCATTCAAGCACATACTCACACACACACATATACTTTTACGGGCTCGTGGCGGTCAATTGCAAAGAACAAAACGGCCTCAGAGAAGCAAGCAAGCACAAGAAGAAGAAGAAGAAGAACAACAAGAGACGCGGTCGTCGTTGTTACGTTACGTATAGTTGTTTGGGTCGCTATTCCATCGACGTTTAATTAAAATCGGGATGAAGAACAGTCGATAGTATCTCTTCTTCTCCTCCTTCTCCCGATGGCCGCTGATTTACGAGACGGCTCCTCTCGCCAAATACGGGATTTAATTATAAGTACCGCGGGGCCGTCCGTCCGTCCGTCTGTCCGTCCGTTTGTTCGTCCGGTGAGTCCGCAACGAATGAACGATACCATGACCGAAGCTTCGCATCGAAGGGACCGGGAGCCACTTTTTGGGGTTGAAACTGCACTCATTAACTCATTTAGTTATGTACATTATATTTTATAACAAATAAAAATATTGGTACCCAATGTTCAAGTAGCTAAGTAATGTAAAAATAATTTTGAGTTGTACCTAGGGAAAATCTTAAGGGTAGGTAGATGCGTTAAATTAGTTAAGGTGGTTCTTGCACGCAGGTGCATTTGTTGCATAAAAGTGTTGTAATGGAGGCGAACGCGACTGAAACCGCCGCTGAAACTGATACGTGAGCTGATTGGATGCTGGCGGAAAATTTATGGTTCGGTAAAGAAGCCGAGAGGTCCATATTCGACAGGCATGCAAAATTCGTAGACGCAAAGATGTCCTTGCAAAATCGCCGTGCGAACCCGTCTCATCAGAAAGGATTAAAACACATTCCATAGATATTAATAACTCAACTTGATTCTCATCTGATGCTGGTCCAAAATAACTCCATCATTCATTAATTTACATATAGCATAAAAAAAATACAAAAACCACCCTCCGTCCGCACTGTCTCTAATCTTGCCTTTAGTCCCTCTCCCCATCTATTTATTGTGATAATAATATTTCAAAGTTTGCACGCCGATTAAAGTTTAGGAAAGCAATTTAACTGGCAAGCAGAGCAGCCTAATGACTTGTGCGAATTGTTTTTACAAAATGAAATTGCATCTGTCATCTGAGACCCCACGATATTACGGAGCCTTTTGTTTGTTATTACGCGCACAGGGCGACAGAGAATTAAGGGTAAAAGATAGATAGAAAGAGAAGGACATGGGGGGGTTTCCCGCCGCCTGACTGCCTGCCTGTTCGCGGCTAAAAGGCTTCGAGGGTTGCGGTGGTGGTTAGATGGAAGGTAGGTAGGTACCAAGTGTAGGCTGTCGTGGGGATTATGTTTGTAATTAGCCCCATCTGCTGGTGGGCCAAGACGGGGTGCTGTAATGTGAACGAAGTCTCGTCACACATGAGCCCTTCTCTTTTCGTTATTATGTACCATGTAGCTACGGTATGTACATACAATACAACAGGAGGATGTACTTTTTTAGTAGGTAGGTACTTGTGCCAACAGCATTGCAAGAATTAAATAGATGGGGTGGGGTTAAGCCCATGAGCCTCAATTTAAACTAAATTACAATGCGTAAATATTCTAGAAGCCTTTGTTTTCCACAATAAACGAAATAGGTTAGAAAAAAACGAAACAGAAAGTGTCAAAAAAGTATGCCCTTTAAATATATTGTTATTGTCCTGACCCTTTGGTATCCACTCGTGTTTTTTATTTACGACATAAAATGGTATTACCTACCTACATATTAATTATTCATAAATTCTTAATTGTATTTATTTTTTTTGTAGGTCCGAGCCTCCAATAAACCAAACAAAATCGAAAAGTACTACTACAAATATTCCAAAACC
Source organism: Agrilus mali (assembly GCA_029378335.1). Lineage (NCBI taxonomy): Eukaryota > Metazoa > Arthropoda > Insecta > Coleoptera > Buprestidae > Agrilus > Agrilus mali. Next base: position 700,496 of record CM055655.1, on the reverse strand, counting down.
CCAATCTAATTATTCAATCGTTATAGTAATCCAGGTACACGACAGGATTCAATATTTCAACAATTTAATCGACAGCTTATCAAAAGTAGTTTCGATATCCTCAGCCCTTTTGGTATTATCCCACGACGTAGTCAAAGAGGACACAAACAACATTGTTGCGAACATAACATTTTGTAAAGTCGTACAAATATTTTTCCCTTATTCTATCCAGAACTTTCCCAACAAATTTCCCGGAAACGACCCAAACGATTGTCCTAAAGATATGCCTGTAATGGAGGCCCTGAAGAGGAAATGCATTGGGGCTCGATTTCCGGACAAATATAATCATTATCGCGATCCAAAATTAAATCAGATTAAACACCATTGGTGGTGGAAGGCCAACTACGTATTCGATATGCTAGACCTAGTCAAAAATCATGCAGGACTCTTTCTTTTCCTGGAGGAAGATTTCTTTGTACTTCCTGACCTCATCAGGGTTGTAAAAATGATGGAAAACGCGTGTCAAAAGTACAACGACTGCGGTGGAATCATTTTGGGAGAAAACAAACATTTCCTGTGTCCTAGAAAAGAACTGCATGCACATCTCCAATATACAAAGATAAACTCAGTTGGGTTTGCCATTTACAGGAAGACCTGGGAAGCCATAAAGAAATGTTATGGGCATTTTTGCACTTATGACGATTACAATTGGGATTTTAGTTTGACTTACGCGTTGAAGATGTGCATGATGAGTGATGTCGCCTTTTTGAGCACTTCTTGCTCCCCGAGGGTGTTACACGTTGGCTCCTGTGGGATTCATAGTAAGAAAAGAAAACACGACTGCGAATTCGGCTTGAGAAATGTCGAAATGGCTTTCAGTATTTTTATGAAGAATTTTAATCCTAAAAAGATTAATGTTACGGTACAGTATCAAAAATCGAAACCGAGGAAAGAGTCTGGAGGATGGGGAGACCCACGGGATCATAATTTGTGTTTATCAATGGTTAATGTGCTTTAAAAGTAGAAGTGTATAAAAATATTTTGTTTGTTAAATAGTGTATATATTAATGAATTATTAAATGACATTTTGGGTAATTTCGTTAATTAATTATTGGATCCTTAATCTTAATATCCTTATTATTTATTAGTGAACACTTTTGTTAAAAAAAATGCGAAGGGACCCTCTACCATCCCCTAACGTGACATTTACCTGGTAATATTGATTAGACTCTTATATTATTAGTAGACAGAGGAAGTAAAAGGAAGTGAGAGCTTTCAAGAAACCCCCACACTTCTTCTGTATATTAAAGAGTTATCAAGATACTTTTCGACTTGTTTAGAGTATTCTAAAGAGTTTTACAATTTTCAAGAAATCTCCAGCTTCTTTCAGAGTGTTTTAGAATGTCATAGAGCCTTCGAGAAGCTTCTCGACTTTACCAGAATAATATTTTAGAATGTAATGGAACTTTAAAGAAACGTCTGGACGTCTTCGGTACGTTAAGGAGTTATCAAAACACTCCTAGACTTATTTAGAGTATTCTAGATTGTTCTACAACTTTCAAGAAATCTCCAGCTTCTTTCAGAGTGCTTTAGAATGTCATAGAGCCTTCAAGAAGCTTCTCGACTTTACCAGAATAATATTTTAGAATGTAATGGAACTTTAAAGAAACGTCTGGACATCTTCGGTACGTTAAGGAGTTATCAAAACACTCCTAGACTTATTTAGAGTATTCTAGATTGTTCTACAACTTTCAAGAAACCTCCAGACTCCTCCAGAGTATTCTAGAATGTCATGGACGTCTTAAAAGACTAAACGAATAATGTTTCATAACGTTTTGGAGTGTTTAAGAAACTTCTGGACTTTTCCAGAATGTTATCGAGCTATTGTGAAACTTGAAAAGTTTTCTAGAATGTTAAGAACATTTCAAAAATGTTCTAGAGTATAATCGTGCTCTCAAGAAACTTCTCAAATTTTTTAGAATGATCTAGAATCTTATCAGAAAACTTCTCGAGTTGTAAAATATTTAGGAGCTTTCAAGAAAATTCCTGAATGTTCTGCAATATCATGGAGCTTTGAAGAAGCTTCAGGAGATCTTTTTAAAAAATCTACAATTTTGTCGAAAATTCTGCAATATTCTTTTCCAAGAATGCTCGAAAAATTGAATGAATTATTAAATGGTGTTTTGGGTAATATCATTAATTGGTCCTTAATTGTTCATTAGTGACGGTATTAAATTAATTTAATTTGAAAACTTCTTACTTCTTTAGTAAGAATTGTTATAAAAAAGGGGAGGAACTCCCTAACGTGACATTACATTTACTTAGTAATTTTGAACATTTATATTATTAGTTGACAGAAAAAGTAAAAATAAGCGAGATTTGATAGGATTTTAATTACAATGGAATAATTAGGTAGGTACCTTCTAAATGAGCAGATAAAAATAAAACATTTTTTTGGGATGATTCATTATTGTTATCAATTTAGGGTATTATCCTTAGTCTTATCTTAATCTTAATTATGTAAAAGTTCAATTACGTCAGTGATAACAAATACAATAGGAGACACGTTATTACGAATAGGTTCCACTTTGGGCACCTGCTCAACTTTCTGTAGATATAGTAGTAAGTACTTATAATTTATAATAGTACGTGGATTAAATTTAAGGAACGTTATCACACACTATCGATTTATCCTTAGGTATAATACTTTTGTTTGTTGAATCAACGGCGTGACGTTACTGATAAGCAAATTGACGTTGGCGTGCTCTATTAGTTAGCGATAAATACCTCCACATACCTAAATGTTCGACCGTGACATACATAATATTCAAAAATTAATAAACTATAACCTAACATGAAATTTAAATGTATGCTCAAACGTTTCGTTCTACTGTTGTGCCTTTTTATGTCCACCCTGTATATTTTAAAATGGTAAGTAAGTGTAAGTAAGTAAGTATATATCTAGTTATTAATTAAGTAACATTTTATTTCAGTATAGCTGTTCCAAATAATATAACAAACAATTTCTCGAGCGAATCTCCTGACAACGAAGACGACGACGGTACTGATAACTTTGAGTCGTCCAAATATTCTCTAATTATCCTAGTCCAAGTGCACAACAGGGCCGAATATCTGCGCGAACTAATTTACAGTTTATCAAAAGTGTCCGGGATATCGTCAGCACTCCTGATATTCTCCCACGACCTGATTGACGAAGAAATAAACAACCTGGTCCGAAACGTGACGTTTTGCGAAGTCCTGCAGATCTATTTCCCGTATTCGATCGAAAAATTTCCCGACCAATTCCCGGGGGACGACCCCAACGACTGTCCCCGAGACATACCCAAAACCGATGCAGTTAATAGAAACTGCAACAGCGCCCAATTCCCTGACAAATACAACCATTACAGGGAGTCAAAAATATGCCAAATCAAACACCACTGGTGGTGGAAGGCTAATTATGTGATTGATTCGTTGGAAGCGGCCCAAAATCACACAGGGTTGTTTCTATTTTTGGAAGAAGACCTGTACGTCCTCCCTGATCTAATCAACGTAACAAAAAAGATGGACATTGCCTGTAGGAAGCAGCCAAAAACTTGTGCAGGACTCGTAATGGGAAACAACGCCAAGGGCAATTGTCCCAATAATATACTTAGGGTTGTCCTTCAGAGCAAAATGGGTTCCATAGGGTTTGCCATATACAAAAAGACGTGGGACTTGATAAAAAATTGTTCCAGAGACTTTTGCACCTTCGACGAATACAACTGGGACTACAGTATTCTATACGTCATGAAAACGTGCTTAAAAGACGAGGTGGCGTTATTATTTTCGGACTGTTCCCCGAGAGTGCTGCACTTGGGGGTTTGTGGGGTGCACACGATAAGTAAAAATTGTGACGTCGCGTTTAATAATTTGAGAAACGTTTATAGAGGAATGGTAAACAACCTGAATCCTAATGAAGTAGTTGTGGTGGATAGGGTGCGTCCTGGGAATCGACCCGGGGGTAGTGGGGGTTGGGCTGACCCAAGGGACCATGAACTGTGTATGTCTATGGTCAATAATGACGACGTGGGATGAATAGTAACAATTAATAAAACGAAACAATGTGCCTTGTGTTTTATGAACCTTGACCTTGACTTGCTCAGAGACTTGAGGTCTCTTTCCTCTTAGTAAGATTTGTAAAAACGTAATGTCACCCCCATCTCCCTATAATTATTTTTTAATTAAAAATGTAAATGTAACAGTTCTTTTATTAGAAAATTTAATGTGAGATTTTCAATTACTCCTCCCCCCGTTGAATGAGATGTTGCTGGACTCACCCCCCTAATTTAAGCTAACATAATTGGTAATATTTGTAAACATTATTTCACTTCATACGGATAATATACTATTTTTGTATTATATTTATTTATTTTTTTTATGTTTTTAATTTTTTCGATATATTATCTTATTTAACACAAATTTCAATTTATTTTTTTGTCGTTAAATATTAAATTGTAACAGTTACAAAAAACTATCAAAATATTTAATTGGTGGTATTTTGAAAGAACCCTTGACGATTTTATTGTATAATTTCCTTTGTGACTAGCTGTAACTTACTATTAAATATGTAATAGAACATTTTTTATTTTTCTGAATTTTTTTTCTTTTAATTTTGAGATCTCCCTTCTCCTTAGTGACATTTGACAATGTGTAATGTCACCCCCATCTCCCTATAATTATTTTTTAATTAATAGTGTAAACGTAACAATATTCTTTTAATGGAAAATTTAAAGTGAGATTTTCAACGACTTCTCCCCCCCCTTAAATGAGATGTTGGTGGACCCACTCCCCCCAATTTAAGCTAACATAATTAATAAATTTCCCCTTGGTAATATTTGTTTAAAAATTATTTCACTTCATATGGATAATATACTATTTTTGTATTATATTTATTTAAATTTTTTATGTTTTTAATTATTCAATATGTTATTTATTTAACACAATTTCATTTTATTGTTTTTGTCGTTAAATATTAAATCGTAACAGTTTCAAAAAACTATCAAAATATTTAATTGGTGATGTTTTGAAAGAACCCTTGACGATTTTATTGTATAATTTCCTTTGTGACTAGGTGTAACTTACTATTAAATATGTAATGGAACATTTTTTATTTTCTGATTTTTTTTTCTTTTAATTTTGAGATCTCCCTTCTCCTTAGTGACATTTGACAATGTGTAATGTCACCCCCATCTCCCTATAATTAATTTTTAATTAAAAATGTAAACGTAACAATATTCTTTTAATGGAAAATTTAAAGTGAGATTTTCAACGACTTCTCCCCCCCCCTTGAATGAGATGTTGGTGGACCCACTCCCCCCAATTTAAGCTAACATAATTAATAAATTTCCCCTTGGTAATATTTGTAAACATTATTTCACTTCATACGGATAAAATACTATTTTTGTAATTTTACTTTTTTTATTTTTATTTTGTTTTTAATTATTCAATATTTTTATTTAACACAAATTTCAATTTTTTTGTTTTTGTCGTTTAAATATTAAATCGTAACAGTTACAAAAAACTATCAAAATATTTAATTGGAGGTATTTTGAAAGAACCCTTGACGATTTTATTGTATAATTTCCTTTGTGACTAGCTGTAACTTACTATTAAATATGTAATAGAACATTTTTTATTTTTCTGAATTTTTTTTCTTTTAATTTTGAGATCTCCCTTCTCCTTAGTGACATTTGACAATGTGTAATGTCACCCCCATCTCCCTATAATTAATTTTTAATTAAAAATGTAAACGTAACAATGTTTTTAATGGAAAATTTAAAGTGAGATTTTCAACGACTTCTCCCCTCCTTGAATGAGATTTTGGTGCACCCACTCCCCCCAATTTAAGCTAACATAATTAATAAATTTCCCCTTGGAAATATTTGTAAACATTATTTTACTTCATATGGATAAAATACTATTTTTGTAATATACTTATTTAAATATTTTGTTTTTAATTATTTAATGTGTTTTATTTAACACATATCTCATTTTATTGTTTTTGTCGTCAAATATTAAATCGTAACAGTTTCAAAAAACTATCAAGATATTTAATTGGTGATGTTTTGAAAGACCCCTTGACGATTTTATTGTATAATTTCCTTTGTGACTAGCTGTAACTTACTATTAAATATGTAGTAGAACATTTTTTATTTTTCTGATTTTTTTTTCTTTTAATTTTGAGATCTCCCTTCTCCTTAGTGACATTTGACAATGTGTAATGTCACCCCCATCTCCCTATAATTATTTTTTAATTAATAGTGTAAACGTAACAATTCTTTTAATGGAAAATTTAAAGTGAGATTTTCAACGACTTCTCCCCCCCCTTAAATGAGATGTTGGTGGACCTACTCCCCCCAATTTAATCTAACATAATTAATAAATTTCCCCTTGGTAATATTTTTAAATATTATTTCACTTCATATGGATAATATACTATTTTTGTATTATATTTATTTATTTTTTTTAATGTTTTTAATTATTCAATATATTATCTTATTTAACACAAATTTCATTTTATTGTTTTTGTCGTTAAATATTAAATCGTAACAGTTTCAAAAAACTATCAAAATATTTAATTGGTGATTTTTGAAAGAACCCTTGACGATTTTATTGTATAATTTCCTTTGTGACTAGGTGTAACTTACTATTAAATATGTACCGGAAAATTTTTTATTTTCTGAAATTTTTTTCTTTTAATTTTGAGATCTCCCTCCTACTTAGTGAGATTTGACAATGTGTAATGTCACCCCCATCTCCCTATAATTATTTTTTAAATAATAATGTAAACGTAACAATGTTTTTAATGGAAAATTTAAAGTGAGATTTTCAACGACTTCTCCCCCACTTAAATGAGATGTTGGTGGACCCACTCCCCCCAATTTAAGCTAACAAAATTAATAAACTTCCCCTTGGTAATATCTGTAAACATAATCTCATTTAATGCAGGTAATAAACTACTTTTGCATTATTTTTATTTAAATTATTTGTGTATTTAATTATAATACATATGTATAATTTAATACGAATTGTAATTTAGTGTTTTTGTCGTTAAATCCTAAATAAAACAAACTCCTGACGATTTTAAGAAAACCTTATCTACGTACGAAGCAGGTAAGCTATAGACCTGATAGTTCCGCCCACTTTAGTTGCAATTGTTGCACAGTTTTTTTAATCACAAACATACCCACAATATTCCCAATTGTACTATTTCTTTTGTGACAGCCTGTAACTATTAAATATCAAATGGAACATTTTTATAAATAAATATCGTTACTACTAGTACGAGTACACACATGTACGTTTTTGTTCTGGATGTAGGTACAAAATGATACCGGTTGCTCACAATTTGGCAAAAAAACTTACCTATAAATTAAAATGTTTGGGAATTTTCGTCAGTTTATCGCGACCTTACTTTCGGAAAGGAGTATGTGTCGCGACGCGTCGTGTCGCGTCTCCGTGGCTCGCTTCTATTATCGTGCTTTAGGTGCATGCTTATTCGCTATTATAATTATTTTATTAAATTGTACTGTAGTGGTTTCAAAATTTTCGGGAGTGTTTCTTCAAGAGGATTAAGGCAACACCAAAGTGGCGGCAATGGTATGTAACTTTTTTTATTTTTTTAATTTGTTTAGGTACCTACTGATTTTTTTTTATTTATAATAATTTAGAAATTATTTAATAGCCCTTGTTGATTTTATTTTTTTTTCCAATATTAGTCAGGTACCCTTTGGTGATTAATATAATCAATTTGTGAATTAATTAGTTAGTACATATTTTTGATTTAATTAGTAAAGATATCGACCTAAAATTTATTTGTAATTATTTTCTGAATTTTATGATTGTTTGGAACTGGTTAATATGATTTGATTATTATTTATTGATTGAATATAATCGATCACAAAACAAAATTTATTTGACTACTTGATTATATTTCCTTTTATTTTAATTTTTTGCAGATGCCGTCCAATGAGTGGTAAGTCATAATTTAGTTCGACTAAGTGACAGGGTTAAAAACCCTGTCACTTCGTCTACCATTTTTAATATTTAGCAAGTATGGTGGTATCATTGCGGGGGTATTTTTTTATGTGTTTAAATGGTAAGTACCGTTAAGATATATATTATATTTTAATTAATTCTCCAGTAGTCAGTAAAGTGAGTGAGTTACAGAGATTTTGGTCCGGAGCGATTTTCGTTCGTTTAATGGCGAATTGACGGGTTAGTCGCGAATATTTTTTTAAGTCGTCGTCGTTTTTTTTCGTATCAACCGTATTTTATTAAAGCGGCCCTTCGGTATTGCCGGAACTGTTGGGAGTACCGGGACTTTCGGGAGTGTCGGGGTGTTCGGGACTGCCGTTGGTTTTGCTGCGCCGATAGTTACGTATTGTCGTATTTAAAGGGCGCCGCCGGGATCGGAAAGTTGCCCGGGAGGCTTACTCAGGAGCAGAAGACTTTCTTAATTTAAGTTTTGGCTACTTTTAAGGGATCAACTGATTACAGCAGACGTTGACTTGTACGGGTGGTGGGTTAAAGTGGTAGTTAGGGGGCTTGTGCTTGGCATGGGGGGGAGGAGGATGAGGTAGTTAGGGGGCTTGTGCTTGGCATGGGGGGTTAGTGGTAGGGTAGGGTAGTTAGGGGGCTTGTGCTTGGCATGGGGGGAGGATGAGGTAGTTAGGGGGCTTGTGCTTGGCATGGGGGGTAGTTAGGGGGGTTGTGCTTGGCATGGGGGGGATGAGGTAGTTAGGGGGCTTGTGCTTGGCATGGGGGGAGGATTAGGTAGTTAGGGGGCTTGTGCTTGGCATGGGGGGAGGATGATGTAGTTAGGGGGCTTGTGCTTGGCATGGGGGATGATGTAGTTAGGGGGCTTGTGCTTGGCATGAGGGGGGGTAGTTAGGGGGCTTGTGCTTGGCATGAGAGGGGTAGTTAGAGGGCTTGTGCTTGGCATGGGGGGTTAGTGGTAGGGTAGGGTAGTTAGGGGGCTTGTGCTTGGCATGGGGAGGTAGGGTGAGGTAGTTAGAAGGATTGTGCTTGGCATGGGGTAGTTAGAGGGCTTGTGCTTGGCATGGGGGGTTAGAGGTAGGATTGGGTAGTTAGGGGGCTTGTGCTTGGCATGGGGAGGTAGGATGAGGTAGTTAGGGGGCTTGTGCTTGTGCCTGGTATGAGGGGGTTTACGGTCATGATCTAATTATGTCGGGAAAAGTACAACGTCTGCTCTCCACTATAGTTCACCCAAAAATTAATTAAAATCACATGCTGATACTGAATAAAAGTCCCGGAGGGGTCGCGACCTATTTTTCATTCAATTATTTTATTCGTCGCGTCGTCGTATCGTGGGTATTTACGCACTGATCGGATTTTCGGGATTTTCGCGATCTTTCGGGAGTGCCGATTGACTTTCGCGCGCCGTTTTTGTTTTTTTTTTTTTCGAAACGTGTGTAGGGAACGGTGCTCGCGTTCGGCTCCGAGGGAGAGGGTGCGCGATTGTTCATTTTCGGGCGTTCGTTTTTCGGGTTCGGGCGCCGGGATCCAGGATTGCACCCATGAAGGATTCTGATTGATCGTTTTCTACGTCGATGGCATGGATCGTCTCGTCCATCGGGGTAGGAGAATCGCCGTTACACGGTCAGTTGCATGGATTTTTTCTGTTTTTTTTACTAAAGATACTTGCTAAATGTTTTGATTTTTTATGTTCAGTTCAACTTCTTAACTCAAAATTTATTTCACTCTCTTTTTTTTTTAAATTCAAATTTCGAGTTATTATAGTTTAACTGTGTTTCGTCGTTGGGGATTTTTGGGGCGCGCCGGGGGGTGGGGGGAGAAGTGTAGTGTTCCAAGGAGGATGATCGTCGGCATTGTCGTTGAACAGTAAGTATAAAATCCATTGTTTTTAGTTATTGATTTTGACTAATTTATTGACGTAGCAGCCTAGAACCAGGCTGTGAATTTTATGTGTTGTAGATCCCTCCTCAGGATTAATTTTTTAAGATTGTAATGTAGCAAAAATCGCACAGATTTTCTGTTGGAACGAAAAGTAAGTAAATGTTATTCCAAGCGACAGGATCAACTCCAAAAAGGGAAAAATAATTTTTGGTAAGCGTTTAGTTACAAACAACAGGGTGTATTTAATAGTTATTTACTTATTTACATTTTTTTTATTACAAAAACTATGATTACTGTAAATGTTTTATGATTACAGCTCTCTCAAGAGATCCTGATGACAAATCAACCACAAATTCTGCTATTTTTTTATTTAAAATTTTCGATAGATATTGTAGGGATGTTTGCGATTATGTAGTTCGGGGGGAAAAGTTATTAATTTAAAACTGGGAATTGTGTTCGTTTTTGGGTAAAAAATATAAAAGTTCTGAAGAAAACGCCATCATTGCATTAAATCCCACAATATTATTTATTGATACACAATTAGTTGTTCAGTCACCACTAGAAAAAAAGAACAATGGAGATGTATTTTTAATTTTGTTACTTTTGGTAGGGGTTGAAAAATTCAGTCCTCGACTAATGAAAACTTTTAAGAAAATTTAATAAAAACACCATCTATCATTAAACAATTATCTGTTAGTCGAGTACCTAATTATAGCTTTAATTATTATTAATTAGGCTAAATTAGATCAGGAATAAGTAGAAATAGTTTTAGAAAAACAATAATTATAAGTTAGATAATTACTGGTTTTTAATTAGTTGATAAAATGTACTTTTAGTGGTGACTGAAAAAACTGATTGTCATTAGAAGGGTTGAATTTTATTTTATTTTTGGTGTCGTTTTCTTTTTCTGTCTTATATTGTGTTGTAGTTTTTGTGGTAATGTTAGCCTTTTTGGGGGCAAAAAAACAAAAACATTACTAAAACATAATTATGTATTGTGGTTTGGATCTACCACATTAAAAAAAAAAAAAAAAAGATCCCTTACGTTCGGTCTACAGCATTGGCCGGCGTAAGTACACGTTTTTCCCGTGTGGGGAGCCTGCAACCCCCATCGGGCGCGTTCCCGGGTGGCGGATAGGGAAACCCCCGGGTTTTCTTATTATTATTTTAAAAACCCTTGCCGGGTAAGGGGTAGCAAAGATACCCCTCGCGGACCAACAGGAAATTTGATAAAAAATTTCTAATTTTTAATAAACTGATTATGTGTTTATTTGGACAATCGAAGGTTGTAAGTACTTATTTTTTTTTATTAACCCCCCAAAAACTTCGATAGGTAAATAAAACTGCTAATTATTTAATACGCAATTTCAGGGATGTGGACAATTTCAGTCTCAAGTCTCTTTCTACCCCTTCTGCTCTTATTTCAGAATCTAAAATGTCTCCAAGCACCCCTTCAAGGATTACGAAGACATATTTAACTTTAAGGAATAATTAAGGTGGTGTAAAGTGAAAATCAGTTAGTAGTATATTTAATATTTTGTAATCCCCCAAGTCCTAAGTCTTATTCCTTTCTGTTAGAAATCTTCAGAAATATCGTTGGTCTTTATTTTGGTCTCTCAAAAAGTCCTCAAAGACAAATTTGTTTTGATATCCAAACAGGGCCGGATTTAACAGTTATGGGGCCCATGGGAACAACTAAAGTGGGAGTAGGTAAATTTTGTGATTTGAAAGACTTTTTGATGCAAAATAATGTATTTGTTTAGAAGATATAGTCTCAAATATTTTACCAACTTTAATTGTTATTATAAATCCGGCACTGGACGAAGAAAAAAATAATAAAAAATAAAACGAGTGCTGAGAGTGATAGGGTAAATTAATATTTCAGGATGCCGCATATCTGACCGTTACGTCGTCGTGGTAATCCGGAGATAGCTAACGAAGTGATAATGATTTATCGTGGTCTCTGGTCGGACTAATGAGCTGTGTGTTATCCGTAAAACAGTCTCTCTTAAGGCCTTGTCTTTCTTTTATTATTATTATTAAATACTACTTAACTACACCTGGAGGGATGTGTGTAAGTATGTAATGTAATATACGTATGTAGTATGTAGGTATTCGCGTAAGTATATATCTATACATCAGTATGGAAATGAACCAGTTCAGTTGCAATTTATTGTTAGAGGTGGTTCAGTATCTGGCGAGCAAGAGCAGTGACAAAAACTCCGCCCATAATTTGTGTTTAATTTTTCTGCAGCTGTCGTTATTTATTTTGAAGTATCTAATACCTATAAAGTTATTAACAATTTAAATACATAATTGATTAGGGGCTGTTCGTAAAATACGTCACACTAAAAATAAGCTTTTTTTTTGACCCCCTTGCATTAATTTTTGCAATGTACCTAATCGAGTTTAGCTTATTTACCTTTTTTTATTTTGTGGAATTCATTAATTTCTGGACGTAAATTTGTAGTTTAAGTACTTAACGTGTTGAAAAATGAGAACGTGATTAAGGTGAGACAGGAGCAAATTCGATAAGTAAACCTAATAAGTCCAAGTTACAAATTAAGGTGACCATTTAAAGGCTTCGATCCAGCTGCTGCTTATTTATTATTAAGTATTTTTTCTTCTTCTTATTTCGAACACGTATTTGGCTCTTAGGTAGGTACCAACAACCTACAACTGCTGGACGGGCGCTAATTGGAATTGTTTGTCACCCATTAACAACTACCGGCTATTTGTTATTTGAAACGTAACGTGCACGTATCCAAATATTAACTTATCTTCAGACGAATAAATCTATCTGTTTTAAATTCAGGAACTCATAAAACTGGCACATTATTCAATAAATTATCCATGTACTGATTTTTTATATACAGGGTTTTTCAAGTTGATGGGCTATTAGAAGTATATGAATTAGTAGAAGGAATTCAATTCTGAAACTTGGGCTCATTTGGTTATTGTTTATGCCGCTTCTTTTAAAAATATTTTCAAGTTCGATTTACATCCGGTTATACCGGAAGTCGATACCAACTTTCTTATTTTAAATGGAATGGTATATTTTTTACGCTGAATTCGAATAAAACGTGTAATTCTAAGGTAAGTTTGATAACCAACTTGTACACCTTGTGACGATCGGTTTCTGAGTTAATTTAATTTATAGAAAAAAATATTGTAATCGCAACCCAAATTATAAAAAATCATAACTTCCACAAAATACGACTTAGAATGTTGAAATTTTTACTAGTAATAGCTGAATATTAGTGCTAACGCCTTGACAAAATTGAATTAAATAATTTATACAGGGCGTTCAAAATAAAATTCTGAAATTGAAAAACTTCAAACACGAATTACTTCGTTTTTTCAAATGGCATCTACTATTTTTTATTTTTTCAATCGATTCCTTTTTTTATCCTCTTTCGATCTATATGGATATTTCCTATTTTATTTGAAAATTTTGGAATAATTTTGAATTATTACTTAAAATAAGAAGTATCCATATAGAACGAAAGAGGATAAAAAAAGTAATCGATTGAAAAAACAAAAAAACTTAGGTGCCATTTGAAAAAACGAGGTAATTCGTGTTTGAAATTTTTCAATTTTAGAATTTTATTTTGAACGCCCTGTATAAATTATTTAATTCAATTTTGTCAAGGCGTTAGCACTAATATTCAGCTATTACTAGTAAAAATTTCAATACTCTAAGTCGTATTTTGTGGAAGTTATGATTTTTTTATAATTTGGGTTGCGATCACAATATTTTTTTCTATAAATTAAATTAACTCAGAAACCGATCGTCATAGGTGTACAAGTTTGTTATCAAACTTACCTTAGAATTACACGTTTTATTCGAATTCAGTGTAAAAAATATACCATTCCATTTAAAATAACAAAGTTGGTATCGACTTCCGGTATAACCGGATGTAAATCGAACTTGAAAATATTTTTAAAAGAAGCGGCATAAACAATAACCAAATGAGCCCAAGTTTCAGAATTGAATTCCTTCTAATACTAATTCATATACTTCTAATAGCCCATCAACTTGAAAAACCCTGTATAAGAAGCAGATTAGTGTATTTTGTGGATACTTAAAAATGTAATTAATTTTCTTTCCAAGCACTAAAAATTTATTGTTAGTAAGTAAATATTAAGTACAAAACGCATAGAGACAGGAAGACAGCAGTTAGTAAGATCAAGCAAGCGAGTGAGAAGGGTTAGGGTGGTGTAGTGGGTGACTGCCATTACTCACCCTAATGTCCTATTAAAAGTCCTCTAGTTGATAGTTATTTAGGCAACTAGTCTTATATATATTTGTAATTAGTTTTCTACTTTATAACCTTAATCTACTTCTTCAATACGTGTATGAAATAATCAAAGATTGCAGCAACCATTTGTCCTTTACATACCTACTCATTTTAATGAATACCTAATAAGAAAATAACAGGCATGCAAAAATATGTACGTATGGGCTGTGTAACTGAATCTATTTACGAAACACGTCGTTGGCAATGTAAACTTGTAAATAAACAGTAACGGGAGTCTTAATTTATTTTTGTTTAAAATGAAGTTGAAAATAACTTGACTCAGCCTTTGATTACTTCATACACATACAATATTAAATTCTACATGATACAGAGTAGGTATATAAATGTACTGGTGTCTCTTGTCTCGGTGGTCGCCACTGTTCTCTTTATTTTTTACAAAAACTATGACAACAAAGCTTTAGTTTCAAAGTATTAGTGAATGGTAAAAATAAAACAGTTCTATTTTGTTTTCTTCTTCCTCTGTGTTACTTACAATAACAATAACCTTTTAGTGTCTGGGGACAAAATTAATGTCCCAGGACGAGTAATTTTCACTTTACTATGTATGTACGTATTTTCTTTTGTTTTTATACTCACTTCTTACAATAATTAGTACCTACATAAATGCCTACTTTCACAGGAAAAACGTCAACGAGTTATTAAGTTGTGATGTTCCGCGGTGACGAATTAACAAAAGGAAATGGCAAAACATCGTGGGAATATTACAAATACTACATAGGTACATATGTAGGTACATGATGTACCTACTATCACATTTATCATTCCTTTCAAAGTATTTTATTAATAATATATGTATTACCTATATATTATAATATAATTAATATTCGCAATAAAGTTAACTTACTGACTTTTAATCATCGTATGTATGTATTTGTAAATGTTAAATTTATTATGTAGAAGAAAACTTTCTTCTAGCAGGTAGGTGCTTTTGCCACAGTCATGTGGCTTTCTTATTTTACATAAAACAAATAGATAATGAATAATTACTCAAATTTACTTTTTACTCTTACCAATCTAAGAATTTAAATACCTATGTAAACAATTGGGACTTATCTGGATACAGTCAGCCACAAAAGAAATTAATCTTTTATTTTTATTATCGTCTGTCCGCCTATGTGTCACAACCAATTTGCTCCAAATCTACTTAAAAGACTTAAGTTGAAATTTAAATATAATACACAGGGTTTTTCAAGTTGATGGGCTATTAGAAGTATATGAATTAGTAGAAGGAATTCAATTCTGAAACTTGGGCTCATTTGGTTATTGTTTATGTCGCTTCTTTTAAAAATATTTTCAAGTTCGATTTACATCCGGTTATACCGGAAGTCGATACCAACTTTGTTATTTTAAATGGAATGGTATATTTTTTACGCTGAATTCGAATAAAACGTGTAATTCTAAGGTAAGTTTGATAACCAACTTGTACACCTCTGTGACGATCGGTTTCTGAGTTAATTTAATTTATAGAAAAAAAATATTGTGATCGCAACCCAAATTATAAAAAATCATAACTTCCACAAAATACGACTTAGAGTAGTTGAAATTTTTACTAGTAATAGCTGAATATTAGTGCTAACGCCTTGACAAAATTGAATTAAATAATTTATACAGGGCGTTCAAAATAAAATTCTAAAATTGAAAAACTTCAAACACGAATTACTTCGTTTTTTTAAAATGGCACCTACTATTTTTTATTTTTTCAATCGAATCCTTTTTTTATCCTCTTTCGATCTATATGGATACTTCCTATTTTATTTGAAAATTTTGGAATAATTTTGAATTATTACTTAAAATAGGAAGTATCCATATGGATCGAGAGGATAAAAAAAAGAATCGATTGAAAAAATAAAAAATAGTAGGTGCCATTAGAAAAAACGAAGTAATTCGTGTTTGAAGTTTTTCAATTTTAAAATTTTATTTTGAACTCCCTGTATAAATTATTTAATTAATTTTTGTCAAGGCGTTAGCACTAATATTCAGCCATTACTAGTAAAAATTTCAACACTCTAAGTCGTATTTTGTGGAAGTTATGATTTTTTATAATTTGGGTTGCGATCACAATATTTTTTTTTGCATAGGTAGGTACATAAACAATTTTTTTAATTCTTCAAAATTTTTTGGTGGTCATCATTTACCACCCTATATACCTATACCTAGGAACAATTAAAAACGAAAAAAAAATAAGTAAATAATTAAATACCTACAACATGCATAAAATTTACAACAACCAACCAACCAACCAACCAACCAACCAACGGTTGAAATAATTGCATGGTATCCTGCATCCTGATGGTGATTTAGCTCAGCGATTCCGATCCCATAGCGGTTTAGTTGATTAGTATTTTATCTTTAAATAACAATCCATTGATGTGAATAAAGACTTAATTAAAATCGTTATTGTGTATGCGCGCGCGTTGAGGTTAAGACCATGGTATTAACATTAACGGGGAACAAAATGATAATAACAGTTTTATCGATGACCAAGAAGAGAAAGATTGAAGCCGCGGTCATTTTCTCATTTTCTTTTCTTTCTTTCTTTCTTTCGGTCTTTCCAGCATCAGCATCAGCAGTCATGCACGAACGAACGGACGAAATGGTATGATTTAAAGGGCGTACACGCCTGGAGTGGAGAAAGAAACGTTTCAAACTTTACATTTACAGGTAGGTACGTACTAACTCTTTTATATACATATATAAATATAATAAATAAAATATGTATGTGGTACCTATTTGACTATATAAAAACCAAGGAACTACATGAGTACCTATCTGTCTAAATGTAGCATTGGTAGGTACAATGTTTTAAACTTTCACTTAATTGGAAGAGTCACTTTGCTGACTGAGATTGTTAGTTAACTTAAATTTAGTCTAAGGTCTGAAATCAATGGAACATTGTATGAGATGTGTTGTGGTAGTTTTTAAAATATGTAATTGAACTGATGGGTTTACAATTTTTCTATTTTCTAC
The DNA here is from genome assembly GCA_029378335.1 of Agrilus mali. NCBI lineage: Eukaryota > Metazoa > Arthropoda > Insecta > Coleoptera > Buprestidae > Agrilus > Agrilus mali. Next base: position 683,307 of record CM055655.1, on the reverse strand, counting down.
TGCTGTAGTGTAAACAGTGTATACAGGGTGCGAAAATGTGGACATTGGTCCGCTCTTTCGCAACCTGTATAAAATATATACAGGGTTTTTCAAGTTGATGGGCTATTAGAAGTATATGAATTAGTAGAAGGAATTCAATTCTGAAATTTGGGCTCATTTGGTTATTGTTTATGCCGCTTCTTTTAAAAATATTTTCAATTTCGATTTACATCCGGTTATACCGGAAGTCGATACCAACTTTGTTATTTTAAATGGAATGGTATATTTTTTACGCTGAATTCGAATAAAACGTGTAATTCTAAGGTAAGTTTGATAACCAACTTGTACACCTCTGTGACGATCGGTTTCTGAGTTAATTTAATTTATAGAAAAAAATATTGTGATCGCAACCCAAATTATAAAAAATCATAACTTCCACAAAATACGACTTAGAGTGTTGAAATTTTTACTAGTAATAGCTGAATATTAGTGCTAACGCCTTGACAAAATTGAACTAAATAATTTATACAGGGCGTTCAAAATAAAATTCTAAAATTGAAAAACTTCAAACACGAATTACTTCGTTTTTTCAAATGGCACCTACTATTTTTTATTTTTTTTTAATCGATTGCTTTTTTTATCCTCTTTCGATCAATATGGATACTTCCTATTTTATTTGAAAATTTTGGAATAATTTTGAATTATTACTTAAAATAGGAAGTATCCATATGGATCGAAAGAAGATAAAAAAAGGAATCGATTGAAAAAATAAAAAATAATAGGTGCCATTTGAAAAAACGATGTAATTCGTGTTTGAAATTTTTCAATTTTAGAATTTTATTTTGAACGCCCTGTATAAATTATTTAATTCAATTTTGTCAAGGCGTTAGCACTAATATTCAGCTATTACTAGTAAAAATTTCAACACTCTAAGTCGTATTTTGTGGAAGTTATGATTTTTTATAATTTGGGTTGCGATCACAATATTTTTTTCTATAAATTAAATTAACTCAGAAACCGATCGTCATAGGTGTACAAGTTGGTTATCAAACTTACCTTAGAATTACACGTTTTATTCGAATTCAGCGTAAAAAATATACCATTCCATTTAAAATAAGAAAGTTGGTATCGACTTCCGGTATAACCGGATGTAAATCGAACTTGAAAATATTTTTAAAAGAAGCGGCATAAACAATAACCAAATGAGCCCAAGTTTCAGAATTGAATTCCTTCTACTAATTCATATACTTCTAATAGCCCATCAACTTGAAAAACCCTGTATAAAAACCAAGGAAGTACATGAGTACCTATCTGTCTAAATGTAGCATTGATAGGTACAATGTTTTAAACCTTCACTTAATTGGAAGAGTAACTCTACTGACTGAGATTGTTAGTTAAGTTATTTAGTCTAAGGTACGAAATCAATGGAGCATTGTATGAGATGTGCTGTGGTAGTTTTTAAAATATGTAATTGAACTGATGGGTTTACAATTTTTGTATTTTCTACTGCTGTAGTCTAAATAGTGTATACAGAGTGCGAAAATGTGGACATTGGTCCGCTCTTTGGCAACCTGTATAAAATATATACATCACTAATTTCCAACCACTGTCAAAAATCAAAAATATTAAATTATAAGAGTCATTATTTTTCCTTTTTTTAGTTTTTTTGTGTCCACATGATTTATATGCGTCCAGTTACCATTAAGTACAAAAAAAAAAAATTATTTTAATTTTCTTATTTCTTTCCAAATTCGATCTGGACGATTTTCGTCACTATTATAAATAAATAAATAACCAAAAGGGAGAGATAGGTAATTATTTATATATCTACTCTTTATGTGGTCTGTGAAGTGAATGTTCGACGACCTTAGGCTAGCTAGGCATAAAATCGAGAGAAAGAATTTAATATACATACAAACATACATACTATCTAATCTGTTAGAAATACACAACAATGTCTATGTACCTATGGTTTATATATGTAAGTATGGTGTGAATATCTATCTGTGTATGCATCTAAATCTGTCTGTCTATCTTTAAGAATTCGAGGAGGACCTTTCTCCTTCGCCGACGAAAGTGAACGTAAGTATATCAGCATATTTCGCTGGTCAAACACCGGCGGACTTCTTCGATATTATTACTACCTTCCGTTTTTATTTTTTTTTTATTTTAATGAGCATCGACCGACTATTGAAGATCAAAAAAAATTGTTTTTGCTGGGAACGCGTTTTCTCTCATTACTACAATGTCTTCTATTGATTGTTTGTATAGGTGAGATTGTTGTATGTGAAATTGACAACAAATAAAAAAAAATAGCTTTTAGACCAGTGCTGAAGCCTTCAAAAATAGTAAAAAGTGAAAAAAAAATATAGTACTTAGGATGAAACCCATTGGAAAAGGAAGAGAATATAACATAAATGAAAAGAAAAATAATTTACGGGCGATCTAAGGTCGGGAAGGGAAAGGGGGTGAGTTTTTAAGGGTAAAAAAGGTTTTCCTTGATTTCCGGAAAAACTACAAGTCTTATGGGAAAAAAGTTAAATGGCAAAGTTGTAGGTAATAAAAAGACCTACAACTTTTGTATTTGCACTTTTTTCAGATAACCTCAAAATTTATGTGAAAAATTCAAATAACCAACATTTTAGTTTTTTATTTTTATCTTTTACAAAAAAAATTTTTTTTTCACGAAATTTGGTGAAAACTTACCTATTTATGTCCCTAACACTCTGTAATTTTTTTATTTGAAATATTTATTTTTTTTACCTTATTTTTACTTAATATCGAAAAAGCACCCTAATTTTCAATCGAAAATTGTCATGTCAAAATATCTGCTTTTTTAAAAACGTTGGTGGGCTTTTTCTTCGCTGAAATCTCTACTTTCTGATGGTGTAAAAAATATATACATGACTATGGTAAGTTTTCTCAGGAAATGCAAAAAAAAACGAAGAGAATTTTATCTAAAAAATGCGACCGCTGCTATTTTTTTCAGTAAAAAAGTTATTTTATTAAATTCTAATTAAATTTAGATATGTCATAGAAAATCTCATAATATATAAACACACATGTAAATCGTACTATTTAATTCACATACTTTATACTGATTACGTTATTCATTATAATATTTTTAAAAACATTAATTTAGTTTTCTTCGTTTTTGCATTTCCTGAGAAAACTTACCATAGTATCTAATGTATATTTTTTTTCATACCATCAGAAAGTAGAGATTTCAGCGAAGAAAAAGCCCACCAATGCTTTTAAAAAAGCAGATATTTTGAGGTGAGAATTTTCGATTGAAAATTAGGGTGCTTTTTCGATATTAAGTAAAAATAAGGTGAAAAAATAAATATTTCAAATCAAAAAAATTACAGCGTGTTAGGGACATAAATAGGTAAGTTTTCACCAAATTTCGTGAAAAAAAAAATTTTTTTTGTAAAAGATAAAAATAAAAAACTAAAATGATGGTTATTTGAAATTTTCACATAAATTTTGAGGTTATGGAAAAAAGTACAAATACAAAAGTTGTAGGTGTTTTTATTACCTACAACTTTGCCATTTAACTTTTTTCCATAAGACTTGTAGTTTTTCCGCAAATCAAGAAAAACCGTTTTTTACCCTTAAAAGTTCACCCCTTCCCCTTCCCGACCTCAGATCGCCCTTAAATTATTTTTCCTTTCATTTATGTTATATTCGCTTCCTTTTCCAATGGGTTTAATCCTACTATAATTTTTTTTGGTTTCAAAAATTATCGACCCTGGTCTATTTGTTGAAGGAAGGCTTACGTTACCTCCGCAAGAAATATATGTCTTTCCTTTTTTATTTTTTAATGTAGATACATATGTAATTATTTGTATGTAATAAGGCTACTGTAGGTCAAAATAAAATTGCTTGCTTTCCAATTGACGGTAGGTATTATAACTGTTAAACTGTTACTGGAGGTTACAGGTGCATTTGGGCCTTTTGTTCGTCTTAATGAATTAAACACTCAACTTAACAGTTCGTTGTATTCTTATTCTACATCAATACCCCACCCCACTCCACCCCATCCAATCCAATGGATACGGGACGTGGAGGCGGATGTTTTATCAGTTCAAAGTACTTACTTAAAGGCGTAATGTTTGACACCAAAAGGTGCAACAGGCAGGTGCCAAAACGTCCGTGGTCGTATATACAAATAAATGTTTAACGTTTAATGGTTTAAAGTGCTACTTATTGGGCCACTAGAACCCATAAATTATGATACGTAATGCCATACAAGCAGTAAAGACAAAAATATTTAGGGAGGTATGCTACAGAAAACTGTGCCACATTGGCAATTGAGCTGCAGTCAATGCAGAACACGAGACGCCACTGAGGATAAATACAACTCCTATCGGAGATCGTTTCGATCTATGCCAGAATTTTCAATTGAAGATTCTTGACAAATAATGTAGATACCTACTGATGACGATGAGGATTGTTGTGGTTACAAATTGGGAGCTGTAACCTCCTGTGAAGACTTATTAACTAACGGATTCTGCACTCGTCACTGTCAAGGTGATATAAAAGTGAAGGTCTCTTTCTCTACATTTCTTTTCTGCCTTTCGCTAATAACTCATAAAATACTCTGATGCATAACAGGTTAGATATATACAACCTATTACCTATCTACTATTCATTAATACATATATACATGGGTTTTCAAGTTGATGGGCTATTAGAAGTATATGAATTAGTAAAAGGAATTCAATTCTGAAACTTGGGCTCATTTGGTTATTGTTTATGCCGCCCGCTTCTTTTAAAAATATTTTCAAGTTCGATTTACATCCGGTTATACCGGAAGTCGATACCAACTTTGTTATTTTAAATGGAATGGTATATTTTTTACGCTGAATTCGAATAAAACGTGTAATTCTAAGGTAAGTTTGATAACCCTAACTTGTACACCTATGACGATCGGTTTCTGAGTTAATTTAATTTATAGAAAAAAAATCGCTACCGCAACCCAAATCATAAAAAAATCATAACTTCCACAAAATACGACTTATAGTGTTGAAATTTTTACTAGTAATAGCTGAATATTAGTGCTAACGCCTTGACAAAATTGAATTAAATAATTTATACAGGGCGTTCAAAATAAAATTCTAAAATTGAAAAACTTCAAACACGAATTACTTCGTTTTTTCAAATGGCACCTACTATTTTTTATTTTTTCAATCGGTTCCTTTTTTTATCCTCTTTCGATCTATATGGATACTTCCTATTTTAAGTAATAATTCAAAATTATTCCAAAATTTTCAAATAAAATAGGAAGTATCCATATAGATCGAAAGAGGATAAAAAAAGGAATCGATTGAAAAAATAAAAAATAGTAGGTGCCATTTGAAAAAACGAAGTAATTCGTGTTTGAAGTTTTTCAATTTTAGAATTTTATTTTGAACGCCCTGTATAAATTATTTAATTCAATTTTGTCAAGGCGTTAGCACTAATATTCAGCTATTACTAGTAAAAATTTCAACACTCTAAGTCGTATTTTGTGGAAGTTATGATTTTTTATAATTTGGGTTGCGATCACAATATTTTTTTCTTAAAAAATTAAATTAACTCAGAAACCGATCGTCCCGAGGTGTACAAGTTGGTTATCAAACTTACCTTAGAATTACACGTTTTATTCGAATTCAGCGTAAAAAATATACCATTCCGTTTAAAATAACAAAGTTGGTATCGACTTCCGGTATAACCGGATGTAAATCGAACTTGAAAATATTTTTAAAAGAAGCGGCATAAACAATAACCAAATGAGCCCAAGTTTCAGAATTGAATTCCTTCTACTAATTCATATACTTCTAATAGCCCATCAACTTGAAAAACCCTGTATACCATATTTACCTGACTTGATAGACGCTCTTATGTAAAATTAAAAAAAAAATATATTTATGAGCGTATGCAATAATGAATGATGATTTCTCTCATCGGTTGGTTGATCGTTCGAAAAAGTAGTTTGGTTATAATTTTTAAACATATGTGGAGAAATGTAAAATAGTAATAATTTAATTTGGGTATGTATGTGCCTACTACCTATCTACCTATCTGCCTGTAGCATCTGCAGAAACAGTTTATAAATTAATTTTGACTCATTAGAAAGTGTATAAAAAAAAGTCTTGCTTGCAACGTGTTAATTTGGTTTGGGTTGTTTTTAGTCCGTGGAAATCAGATCAGAAATAAATATACTCACAGTTAAGTCATTAAACCCAAGGTTTTAGAAATGGCATTCTTTTTACCACATATACCTACTGATTATGATTATTTTATTTATTTATTTATATTATTTTATTTTACAAAATACTATGAGGTTGCAAATCTGACTGTTTAACGTTACGTTATATGACGATTTAATAAACGAATTAATTAAATATGAAAAGCACAACGAGAACTAAAAATAGTTTAAATCAAGAGTCCTATTTCCTCCAGATAAAGAGCCTGTTAGAAATTACCCCGGTTTTACAATTTATTATTTTGCTGACTAAGATCCACATTTTCGCACTCTGTAGGTATGTGCAGATTAATATGTCGTTTTTAAAAATTTGTAACAACATTGTAAAGAGCACATTTTTTTTAATAATAAAGCAACTTATTTATTGTCTATTATTTACTATAATACACAATTATTTTTTCTAATTTAAAGCACACGATTTTATCGTTCCTGTGAAGGACATTCACCAGTTTAATTACCCATGTATTCATGTACCTACAGGTACACAATAAATAACTATATATGCCATGTATGTACATACATACGTCTCGTATGTGTACCCTCCAAACAATAGGACAAAATAGAAAGTAAATTGTTCCGGTGTTGCTTTTATGTAATTATAATCAGTTTAATGATCTTTTTCCTTTTTTTTTTCTTCTTCATAACGTATTTTTTGCTTTTTTTTTTTTAAATTAATACGTGCTTACAAGTAATTTACGTAAATACATAAGGAGAATGAGATAGATTAGATAATAAGTCATTCTACTGAAGATGGCCACTGCAACAATCGACGAAACGTCACGTCACATTTAAAAACTGCTCTTAAACATTATGTTGACAAAACACGTTTCAAAAGTAAGTACCTAGTATATTAATAAATAGAAACCGACACGTATCTATGTAATTAATTAATTAATTAATTTTTTGTATGTTCTTTAATACCATTAAACTTGACCGAGACACTAATTGTTTGTACCTATCTACCATATAATAATAAATGATAAATAATATCAATAAAATCGATCCCAAATATGGATCGTATTAGTACGGGATCCGGCTGCGAAATTAGTGCATTAATAATGTAGATTGATAAGATTTAATTTTTAAGTATTGTCACAGCTAGGAGAAGTCAATTTTCATCAGGTGCCAATTAGAAAATGCCCGCCAGTATTATTAATTAAATTATTATTAATTTACTTTAAGGAAGGCATTTCGTTTACATCATATGGAAATAAAACCTACACCACTTCACAATAGTGTATTCAAGGGATCTGAAAAGTTATAGTTGCTGCTGATCGCTTAGCCGCAACCTCCAAGCAGCCAGGTGTACACAGGTATATTTTTGTTCAATCTTTTCGTTTATACTGTACACTCATTTTATTTATACCAAATTAAAGCTAATTTTTTTTTCTTTTCAACTATATAAAGTTGCCTTTTCAAAAAAGCCCGCAAATCTCAGTTTCCTACCCTAAAAGATGCTAGGTATTAGAAATAAAGTAACAGAGAGCGAGCGTACGACGCTACTTGTTAGACAAGGATGCGAAATGCCAGCTGGATGTGTTTTTTTGAGCTATTGCGCATGCTCCGATAAATAGGGTTCTCAACCGACGATCTAAATCATAATACAATTGACTGAACTCAAATGCTCCAAAATTGCAACGGATTAAGCATCGATATTAAACAAAATAATATTTAATTAATATACAATATTAAATATTCAATCAATGATAATAATAAAATACTTAAATATATATTTTGCAAGAAATTAAACTTTTAAAAAGTTATTACTGAAAGTAGATAACAAAACTATTATTTGGTAGGAAAAAACCCTATTCATCGGAGCATGCGCAATAGCTCAAAAAAACACATCCAGCTGGCATTTCGCATCCTTGTCTAACAAGTAGCGTCGTACGCTCGCTCTCTGTTACTTTATTTCTAATACCTAGCATCTTTTAGGGTAGGAAACTGAGATTTGCGGGCTTTTTTGAAAAGGCAACTTTATATAGTTGAAAAGAAAAAAAAATTAGCTTTAATTTGGTATAAATAAAATGAGTGTACAGTATAAACGAAAAGATTGAACAAAAATATACCTGTGTACACCTGGCTGCTTGGAGGTTGCGGCTAAGCGATCAGCAGCAACTATAACTTTTCAGATCCCTTGAATACACTATTGTGAAGTGGTGTAGGTTTTATTTCCATATGATGTAAACGAAATGCCTTCCTTAAAGTAAATTAATAATAATTTAATTAATAATACTGGCGGGCATTTTCTAATTGGCACCTGATGAAAATTGACTTCTCCTAGCTGTGAAAATACTCAAAAATTAAATCTTATCAATCTACATTATTAATGCACTAATTTCGCAGCCGGATCTTAGACTATATCGATTTTACCAGAGAGAGAAATTGAGTTATTAAATTAAGGTTTCTTGTATTTTCCATTTTCTTTATAATCCATCCACGGTTATTTTTCCTTAATTATTATCATTATTGGAGACATAATGAATTATGTATTATGTACTCCTGAACATACCTACTTATGTATAATATACCTAACCATAAGCCAGCTGTTGTAAGTATGTACTTAAATATTTATTGGTAGGTACAAAAGATTTAACATTCCATGTTGTTCGTTCGCGTTTTCGTATCTATTAGTGGATTATTGTCGTTAATACTTAATAACATTTTGTGTGAAAGTAAACTTTTCAACAACAAGCAAGTAAATATAATAATAATAATCAGGCAAATGTAATTAATTTAATTTATGGTTGCATCCTCTTTTGAATCGAAAGTCTGTAGGTACCTGATTTTATAGTAAATGAATTTGACTCGATGGCTTCTTCGGAATTAGCAGCAGCAGCAGCAGCAACAGATCAAATGGTCACCAGTTGGTTTATTAAAAAGTAGAATTGAAAAAACACTCGACTTTGCATATCTATGTGTACCTACGTATCAGTTTGGTTGGTACACTGGTCACATTTCGAGTAGAGAAAGTTTTTTGCATTCTGAACTAACTGTATATATATTTTTTTTTCTTAAAAATTCGTAAAAAAAAAACTAAACTACAAAGAGAAATTTAATATATGCATGCACCAGGTAGAAGACGACATTTATTGCTCCTGAAAAAAATCCTTTTTTTGTTGTCAATGTGTGTAGAAATAATCAACAGATTTGAAAGTGTTTTTTCTACTCTTCTAATAACCAGTTATGTGCTCATTTCTACTTTATACACTTATCAAATCAATCAAAACAAAACCATCATTAGCGTTATTTTTATACCTCAACTTGGCGGTCATGCCTTGATAATGGATTATGAACAAAAAATTAAAACTTATCTTTTTACATATTTCTTACAATAGTCTGTTTATAAATTCACGTTGCTGGAACAAATGATAAACTCCAGGGCCGGACTAGTAATCTAATTTTAATCTCAAGTCTCCTTCAGAATCTAAAATGTCTCTAAGCAACCTTACAAAGATTACGAAGACATATCTAACTTTAAGGAGTAATTAAGGTGGTGTAAAGTGAAAATTAATTAATATATTTAACATTTTGTAACCCTCCAAGTCCTAAATCAAATTCCTAGCATTAAACTTAAACTTTTACCACCCTGTATGCAACTCTCGAACCGTTTTAATAATTCTAAGGCTTTTTATAACTACAACAACAATTGTATTGTATCCAACCTTTTGCATTTGAATGTAAAACGTCGATATAAAAACGGTCCGGCCCTGTACAGGTCAAAAAATATATTTTGATTAAATATTTATTGGTCAGTATCGCGTCAAAAATATGCCAGTAAGTATATGAAAACCCCTTGGTCTGGGAGAAAGCCAAAAACCACAAACAAACACAAAAAAATTGTCACTGACATGACGAGCAACTTTTGTCGCCAAAACCACCGGCAACAATAGACTTATCTATACTATACTTACTTGTTCTTTAGATATTAGATAGTATCTATCTACTATTATTTATACGGATATAGAGGAGTAAGAAGTGCCCGCGTATTATTTTTTCATAATTTGAACGTTTGCTCTTGGGGACCTTTCACCGGGGGCCCCACCTAATCACAACTATAAAAACCTCCCAGCAAGTTCCCAAGAGCATCAGTTCTTTGGTGTATCTCCGGTGAACAATCAGGTGCAACAAGATGAATGGCATCGTAAGTATCTATCTATCTATCTATCTATCGAAATGTGAAAGTGAACTTAATAATAAACAAATTGTAACGACACGCGGCCAGTGACAGTCAAGAAATCATGTTACGTTTCACCTTGTTGAACGCGAATGTCAAAAATTATTTGCGAAAAAATAACCGAGTGAAACACTTACCCAGTTTGTTATTTTTGTGAATTCTGAATTTAGTAATTAATTGACTCTGGACTAAAGTAATCTCTCAATTATTTTATATTCACTAATACTACCAAGTGATGCTCATTATGTCGCCATCTACTGACATTTGGTGACACTTTTATCATCATCATAATGTGACCAAAAACGAACACAATAAATTGTAATTTTCTTTCAGGTACTGACCACTTTGTGCGCCCTTTTCTGCGGTGCTTACGCTGGTTTCGCAGCAAGCGAGGCCGGAGGCTACGGTACCTCCGGGGGTGGAGGTGGTGGTGGTGGTGGCGGCCACCAGATCGCCGCATCAATCGAATTGAGCGGCGGAGGACATGACGGTGGTTACGGGGGCGACGGTGGCTACGGGGGTGACGGCGGCTACGGGGGTGGTCATCAAGACTACAGCGCAGGGGTCGAACACCATCACGTACCAACCAAAACCATCGAATACACTAAACCAGTCCACGTACCGGTTTTGAAGAAATACCAAATTCCAGTGCCACATCCCGTTGGGATCCCCGTACCGCAGGTTATTAAAGTACCTGTTCCCCAACCCTATGCCGTGCACGTGAACGTACCCCAACCCGTGGCAATTCCAATCTACAAGTTGGTCCCCCAGGAAATTGAGAAGAAAATCCCTATTACAGTCGAAAAACCTGTGCCTCACTATGTGGAAAAACCTTACAAGATAGAGGTCGAGAAACACTACCCCGTTCATGTCGCCAAGCCCTACCCTGTTCACGTACCAGTCTACAAACACGTCTACCATCACGTACCAAAGAAGGGATGGGAATAAGCTGGCTGTAGATGATCCAGATCCAGATCTAGATCCAGATCGAACACTATTTCTCTCGTACTGATCTTGTCAACTATTTTTTGTTATTTTGTATTATTTGTTGCCTGTTATTATTACGTATGATGATGATGAGTGATGATAATGTGTATAATATTTTCGTTGTTGTTGACTTTTTTTAAGTTTGTAATAAAATACCTATGTAAATGTCTACATAATTTTATCACTTTTTTTAAAATAGTTGTAGCGATGTTGGATGACCACCTGTTTCTTTCTGTATTTTCCACAAAATCGACTGAGTGATTTATGAGGCTTACTATTATGGTAGATACGTACAGTTTTATTATGTTAGATAGGAGAAAGTACCTATGTATATATATACCTGTAATGAGTAACAGTAGGTGCCTTTTTTGTTCGATTGAAAGCAATTTCTTGTCGTAAATCACGATAGGTAGTAGTTGGTATTATTATATCAAATACCTTTCCAAACAACTAGACCAGATAAGTAGGTTATTTACTACTAGATATATAGGTACCTTCACAAATTAATTTTCTAATGACCACCACATCAACGAAGATGATGATTCTGATGAGTACCTACTCTATTATTTTAATGAAATAGTTGCGAAGAAAATTGTGCACTTGCACTTTAGTCACTTACTTACTTACTTACCATATGTATATGTAGTTAGGTACTTTCACTATCTATCTGTCTATCTTTGCTATGTAAATAATAAATAATTAATTTGGTTTCCGGGTAAGCCTCCGATTAGTGCTACAATTACCGACTTAACCGTTACGTTATTGAATACCATAATATCTATCTATAGGGAAAAAGAACAGGAGAGAAAGCTCTACCGGTAGGTACAACAACACTCATTATCGTTTACGTCAAAAGTATTTCCATATGTTCACAACAAAATATTATATCAAAAGTAGTTTAAAATTCTTTGCGGTTTTTTTAAAAATTTTATTCAATAAGATGATTATTAATATCAATAAAAAATGTCTACCTACAGGAAAAAAAAATTAATATTCTTGTCATATTTTTTTGTTCTAATATTCTTGGGGGTTTAAGATGTTATTCTTATATTCATATAACTAAGTAGGTAAATTCAGTTATATTTTTCTACCAGGGGCGGATTAAAAATAAAATTTGGGACCCCACAAAATTTTATTTTGCCTCCTACTTAATATGAAATAAATTGTTATTTAATTAATTAAATATTTTAAATATAAATTTATAAGAATGTTCACTTTGTCAAATTTCAGAGAGCATATCCTTTAATATCTTCTAAGTACATTGGTTTGCATCAAAAAGTCTTTCAAATCACAAAATATATCTATTCTAAGATAGGGGCTCCCATTTTATTTCTAATGGACCCCCATAACTGTTAAATCCGCCCCTGCTTGGATATCGAAATAAATGTGTCTTTGAGGACTTTTTGAGAGACCATAATAAAGACCAACGATGTTTGTGAAGATTTCTAGCACTAGGAATAAGTCTTAGGACTTGGGGGATTACAAAATATTAAATATACTAACTGACTTTCACTTTACACCACCTTAATTACTCCTTAAAGTTAAATATGTCTTCGTAATCATTGAAGGGGTGCTTAGAGACATTTTATATTCTGAAATAAGAGCAGAAGGGGTAGAAGGATACTTGAGACTGAAATTATATTTTCGGTCCGGCCCTGGAGTTTAGCATTTCTTCCATCAACAGACTATTTCAAGAAGAGTGAGTGTGTGTTGTAATTAATTTGTTCTTCTCAAAAACAATAAAATTCGACCCTGTCCCAAATTTTCAATATTTTAGCCGCCATGCACTGTATTTATTATGACTGTTAAATCCAGCCCCGATTTCTACTATTATGGTATTTTCTAACACGGATATACATAAGCTAAGGAAATAGATACTTCTAATAAACTACTTCCTATTACATAATAAAATAACGTCGACAAAAAAGGAAACATTGCGGATATACAAAGCTGCAAACAAATAATCATTAATAATATACAGGGGTTTTTTCAAGTTGATGGGCTATTAGAAGTATATGAATTAGTAGAAGGAATTCAATTCTGAAACTTGGGCTCATTTGGTTATTGTTTATGCCGCTTCTTTTAAAAATATTTTCAAGTTCGATTTACATCCGGTTATACCGGAAGTCGATACCAACTTTGTTATTTTAAATGGAATGGTATATTTTTTACGTGAATTCGAATAAAACGTGTAATTCTAAGGTAAGTTTGATAACCAACTTGTACACCTCTGTGACGATCGGTTTCTGAGTTAATTTAATTTATAGAAAAAAATATTGTGATCGCAACCCAAATTATAAAAAATCATAACTTCCACAAAATACGACTTAGAGTGTTGAAATTTTTACTAGTAATAGCTGAATATTAGTGCTAACGCCTTGACAAAATTGAATTGGATAATTTATACAGGGCGTTCAAAATAAAATTCTAAAATTGAAAAACTTCAAACACGAATTTACCTCGTTTTTTCAAATGGCACCTACTATTTTTTATTTTTTCAATCGATTCCTTCTTTTATCCTCTTTCGATCTATATGGATACTTCCTATTTTAAGTAATAATTCAAAATTATTCCAAAATTTTCAAATAAAATAGGAAGTATCCATATAGATCGAAAGAGGATAAAAAAAGGAATCGATTGAAAAAATAAAAAATAGTAGGTGCCATTTGAAAAAACGAAGTAATTCGTGTTTGAAGTTTTTCAATTTTAGAATTTTATTTTGAACGCCCTGTATAAATTATTTACTTCAATTTTGTCAAGGCGTTAGCACTAATATTCAGCTATTACTAGTAAAAATTTCAACACTCTAAGTCGTATTTTGTGGAAGTTATGATTTTTTATAATTTGGGTTGCGATCACAATATTTTTTTCTATAAATTAAATTAACTCAGAAACCGATCGTCACAGGTGTGGTGTACAAGTTGGTTATCAAACTTACCTTAGAATTACACGTTTTATTCGAATTCAGTGTAAAAAATATACCATTCCATTTAAAATAAGAAAGTTGGTATCGACTTCCGGTATAACCGGATGTAAATCGAACTTGAAAATATTTTTAAAAGAAGCGGCATAAACAATAACCAAATGAGCCCAAGTTTCAGAATTGAATTCCTTCTACTAATTCATATACTTCTAATAGCCCATCAACTTGAAAAACCCTGTATAATACCTACATAAATATGTACTCAATATTTAATTATTATTAAGTTCATGTACCATAGTTACGTAAACCTGTTCATTATAATTAGATAATTACATTTATCTTTGAAGAACGAACGCGAATTGATTGGAAAAAGGCTTTTCTTATTATTATGACGACGACAATGATGATGTAAAAGATTTCTACGGTTGCAATGAATTAAAATACTTTCTCCTAAGTCCATTAACTTATTTACTTCTTTTTTTTTTTTGTTCGCATTGAAAGAAAGAAAGTTGTTGGTTTTGGTGTTTGCGGAATTGGAGCACGTGCCATTAGAGGCTGAAAGAATTTCCATCAAAAGAAAACAAACAGTTCATTGAATACCTACTACATACATAGTTTTAATGGTTTGAAGATGACTTTGGGGGAATCAGAAAGAAGCCACAGGAGTGGGCAAACACTCACACATATGTAATTCCTTTTCGTCGTGTCTTGTCGTGATTTTTACTAAGGAGTTGTACCTATGCATTCCCAAGGGATTGCCTCCCTTATTCTTATACAGATCAATGGTGGATTGAAAAAGAAGATGGACGAAGCTTTTGGAAATATTTCAAACTATTCTGCATCCGCTTTACTTGCCAGATTTGGCTCAGATTGATTACGCGGACAAATAACTTCTAAGCTACCCTACCACATCCTCCCTACTCTCCTGATTTGGCTCCTTTCATTATCTACTTTTTCTTAGTTTCACAATAATTATATTTAATGTAAACTTTTTTTTTTCGTTATTGTCAACAGTGGCAATAATAATTTTGATAATTTAATTCCGTGTTGAACGAATACCATTAAATTAATACATTATTATATTAGGGCATCCCTCGGTCGTTAGGGGCGGCCGTTTCCACTCACTCACTCACGACATTCCGCCTTGATTTAAAATAGCGTCGTACCTAGTTGTTTCCTTTTCCACAGTCCACAGGGCTCGAATGCTGCCGTGTGATGGAAAAGGTTATTTCTGGGTTGAGGTTCGTGCAAAAAATGGGTGTGTCGATAAAATATACCAACCAACGTGGCCAACAACGTTTTATTTACTTACTTACTTACTTACTACGTATTATTTGAAAACCGAGACAACACTCGTGCTGATAAACGACTCGACCTAAGAATAATTTCTTATTCATAAATATTCGCAGGGTGGTGGGTGGTAGGGATGATAAATGTTTCGTTGGAATATTTTTAAATTGACGATGAAACTAATTTTCAAATAATGTACATTTCTTCTTCCATTAATCTGTTGTTAGGAGACATTAATTAATTAAAATGGAGGGAGCAGAAGCTCGGAAAAATCTCATCAAACCTCATTTAATGAGTAGGGAGGTCACTGATAGTGTCACGTCAAGAATTGTTGTAATTTCCTTTAGTCATTTAATTAGAAACACATTATAAAGAAAATCTGACGTCAGGGAGATGAATTTGTTGTTAGGAAGCATTAAATAATCAAGAGGGAGGGAGGAGAAATTCGGGGAAATCTCATCAAACCTCGTTTAATGAGTGGGAAGGTCATTGATAATCTCACATCAAGAATTGTTGTAATTTCTTTAAGTCGTCTAATTAGAAACTCATTGTAGAGTAAATCTCACGTTAGAGGGTGAATTTATTGTTGCGAGGCATTAAATAATCAAAAGGGAGGGAGGAAAAGTGAAGAAAAATCTCATTAACCCTCATTTAAAGATAAGGGAGGTCATAGAAAATCTCATATTAAGAAATGTTACAATTTTTTAAAAATTTTTTATTAGAAACTCGTTATAGAGTAAATCTCACTTGACGGGGGTGAATTTGTTGTCAGAAAACATCGAATAAACAAAAGGGAGGGAGGAGAAATTCGTGAAAATTTCATCAAACCTCATTTAATGAGTGGGAATGGGAAGGTCATTGATAATCTCACATCAAGAATTGTTGTAATTTCTTTTAGTCGTCTAATTAGAAACTCATTGTAGAGTAAATCTCACGTTAGAGGGTGAATTTATTGTTGCGAGGCATTAAATAATCAAAAGGGAGGGAGGAAAAGTGAAGAAATATCTCATTAACCCTCATTTAAAGATAAGGGAGGTCATAGAAAATCTCATATTAAGAAATGTAAACAATTTTTTTAAAATTTTTTATTAGAAACTCGTTATAGAGTAAATCTCACTTGACGGGGGTGAATTTGTTGTCAGAAAACATAAAATAATCAAAAGGGAGGGAGAAAAAATTCGGGGAAATCTGATCAAACCTCATTTAATGAGTGGGAAGGTCATTGATAATCTCACATCAAGAATTGTTGTAATTTCTTTTAGTCGTCTAATTAGAAACTCATTGTAAAGTAAATCTCACGTGAGGGGGTGAATTTATTGTTGCGAGGCATTAAATAATCAAAAGGGAGGGAGGAAAAGTGAAGAAAAATCTCATTAACCCTCATTTAAAGATAAGGGAGGTCATAGAAAATCCCATATTAAGAAATGTTACAATTTTTTTAAAATTTTTTATTAGAAACTCGTTATAGAGTAAATCTCACTTGACGGGGGTGAATTTGTTGTCAGAAAACATCGAATAATCAAAAGGGAGGGAGAAAAAATTCGGGGAAATCTGATCAAACCTCATTTAATGAGTGGGAAGGTCATTGATAATCTCACATCAAGAATTGTTGTAATTTCTTTTAGTCGTCTAATTAGAAACTCATTGTAAAGTAAATCTCACGTGAGGGGGTGAATTTATTGTTGCGAGGCATTAAATAATCAAAAGGGAGGGAGGAAAAGTGAAGAAAAATCTCATTAACCCTCATTTAAAGATAAGGGAGGTCATAGAAAATCCCATATTAAGAAATGTTACAATTTTTTTAAAATTTTTTATTAGAAACTCGTTATAGAGTAAATCTCACTTGACGGGGGTGAATTTGTTGTCAGAAAACATAAAATAATCAAAAGGGAGGGAGAAAAAATTCGGGGAAATCTGATCAAACCTCATTTAATGAGTGGGAAGGTCATTGATAATCTCACATCAAGAATTGTTGTAATTTCTTTTAGTCGTCTAATTAGAAACTCATTGTAAAGTAAATCTCACGTGAGGGGGTGAATTTATTGTTGCGAGGCATTAAATAATCAAAAGGGAGGGAGGAAAAGTGAAGAAAAATCTCATTAACCCTCATTTAAAGATAAGGGAGGTCATAGAAAATCCCATATTAAGAAATGTTACAATTTTATTAAAATTTTTTATTAGAAACTCGTTATAGAGTAAATCTCACTTGACGGGGGTGAATTTGTTGTCAGAAAACATAAAATAATCAAAAGGGAGGGAGAAAAAATTCGGGGAAATCTGATCAAACCTCATTTAATGAGTGGGAAGGTCATTGATAATCTCACATCAAGAATTGTTGTAATTTCTTTTAGTCGTCTAATTAGAAACTCATTGTAAAGTAAATCTCACGTGAGGGGGTGAATTTATTGTTGCGAGGCATTAAATAATCAAAAGGGAGGGAGGAAAAGTGAAGAAAAATCTCATTAACCCTCATTTAAAGATAAGGGAGGTCATAGAAAATCCCATATTAAGAAATGTTACAATTTTTTTAAAATTTTTTATTAGAAACTCGTTATAGAGTAAATCTCACTTGACGGGGGTGAATTTGTTGTCAGAAAACATAAAATAATCAAAAGGGAGGGAGAAAAAATTCGGGGAAATCTGATCAAACCTCATTTAATGAGTGGGAAGGTCATTGATAATCTCACATCAAGAATTGTTGTAATTTCTTTTAGTCGTCTAATTAGAAACTCATTGTAAAGTAAATCTCACGTGAGGGGGTGAATTTATTGTTGCGAGGCATTAAATAATCAAAAGGGAGGGAGGAAAAGTGAAGAAAAATCTCATTAACCCTCATTTAAAGATAAGGGAGGTCATAGAAAATCCCATATTAAGAAATGTTACAATTTTTTTAAAATTTTTTATTAGAAACTCGTTATAGAGTAAATCTCACTTGACGGGGGTGAATTTGTTGTCAGAAAACATCGAATAATCAAAAGGGAGGGAGGAGAAATTCGTGAAAATTTCATCAAACCTCATTTAATGAGTGGGAATGGGAAGGTCATTGATAATCTCACATCAAGAATTGTTGTAATTTCTTTTAGTCGTCTAATTAGAAACTCATTGTAGAGTAAATCTCACGTTAGAGGGTGAATTTATTGTTGCGAGGCATTAAATAATCAAAAGGGAGGGAGGAAAAGTGAAGAAATATCTCATTAACCCTCATTTAAAGATAAGGGAGGTCATAGAAAATCTCATATTAAGAAATGTAAACAATTTTTTTAAAATTTTTTATTAGAAACTCGTTATAGAGTAAATCTCACTTGACGGGGGTGAATTTGTTGTCAGAAAACATAAAATAATCAAAAGGGAGGGAGAAAAAATTCGGGGAAATCTGATCAAACCTCATTTAATGAGTGGGAAGGTCATTGATAATCTCACATCAAGAATTGTTGTAATTTCTTTTAGTCGTCTAATTAGAAACTCATTGTAAAGTAAATCTCACGTGAGGGGGTGAATTTATTGTTGCGAGGCATTAAATAATCAAAAGGGAGGGAGGAAAAGTGAAGAAAAATCTCATTAACCCTCATTTAAAGATAAGGGAGGTCATAGAAAATCCCATATTAAGAAATGTTACAATTTTTTTAAAATTTTTTATTAGAAACTCGTTATAGAGTAAATCTCACTTGACGGGGGTGAATTTGTTGTCAGAAAACATAAAATAATCAAAAGGGAGGGAGAAAAAATTCGGGGAAATCTGATCAAACCTCATTTAATGAGTGGGAAGGTCATTGATAATCTCACATCAAGAATTGTTGTAATTTCTTTTAGTCGTCTAATTAGAAACTCATTGTAAAGTAAATCTCACGTGAGGGGGTGAATTTATTGTTGCGAGGCATTAAATAATCAAAAGGGAGGGAGGAAAAGTGAAGAAAAATCTCATTAACCCTCATTTAAAGATAAGGGAGGTCATAGAAAATCCCATATTAAGAAATGTTACAATTTTTTTAAAATTTTTTATTAGAAACTCGTTATAGAGTAAATCTCACTTGACGGGGGTGAATTTGTTGTCAGAAAACATAAAATAATCAAAAGGGAGGGAGAAAAAATTCGGGGAAATCTGATCAAACCTCATTTAATGAGTGGGAAGGTCATTGATAATCTCACATCAAGAATTGTTGTAATTTCTTTTAGTCGTCTAATTAGAAACTCATTGTAAAGTAAATCTCACGTGAGGGGGTGAATTTATTGTTGCGAGGCATTAAATAATCAAAAGGGAGGGAGGAAAGTGAAGAAAATCTCATTAACCCTCATTTAAAGATAAGGGAGGTCATAGAAAATCCCATATTAAGAAATGTTACAATTTTTTTAAAATTTTTTATTAGAAACTCGTTATAGAGTAAATCTCACTTGACGGGGGTGAATTTGTTGTCAGAAAACATAATAATCAAAAGGGAGGGAGGAAAATTCGGAAAATTTATCAAACCTCATTTAATGAGTGGGAAGGTCATTGATAATCTCACATAAGAATTGTTGTAATTTCTTTTAGTCGTCTAATTAGAAACTCATTGTCAAGTAAATCTCACGTGAGGGGGTGAATTTATTGTTGCGAGGCATTAAATAATCAAAAGGGAGGGAGAAAAGTGAAGAAATATCTCATTAACCCTCATTTAAAGATAAGGGAGGTCATAGAAAATCCCATATTAAGAAATGTTACAATTTTTTTAAAATTTTTTATTAGAAACTCGTTATAGAGTAAATCTCACTTGACGGGGGTGAATTTGTTGTCAGAAAACATCGAATAATCAAAAGGGAGGGAGGAGAAATTCGTGAAAATTATCAAACCTCATTTAATGAGGGTGGGAAGGTCATTGATAATCTCACATAAAGAATTGTTGTAATTTCTTTTAGTCGTCTAATTAGAAACTCATTGTAAGTAAATCTCACGTGAGGGGGTGAATTTATTGTTGCGAGGCATTAAATAATCAAAAGGGAGGGAGGAAAAGTGAAGAAAATCTCATTAACCCTCATTTAAAGATAAGGGAGGTCATAGAAAATCCATATTAAGAAATGTTACAATTTTTTAAAAATTTTTTATTAGAAACTCGTTATAGAGTAAATCTCACTTGACGGGGGTGAATTTGTTGTCAGAAAACATAAATAATCAAAAGGGAGGGAGGAGAAATTCGGGAAAATTCATCAAACCTCATTTAATGAGTGGGGAAGGTCATTGATAATCTCACATCAAGAATTGTTGTAATTTCTTTTAGTCGTCTAATTAGAAACTCATTGTAAAGTAAATCTCACGTGAGGGGGTGAATTTATTGTTGCGAGGCATTAAATTATCAAAAGGAAAGGCGGATAAGTCTAGAAAAATCACATTAAACTTCGTTTAAAGAATAGGGAGGTCACTGAGAATCTAACATCGAGTTTTTTCACTTTCTTAATTAAAAACGCATCAAGAGGTAAATCTCATAAGAGGGGGATAAGCGGAACTTAAGCAAGGGGGGGAGTCAAAATTAAAATAAAGCTACCCCTTCTAATTAGTGAATGTCCTCTTAGCAATTCAGATTTTCTAAGAGTACATAAAGATCTTTGTTTCTCTACGTAATACTTTTATTAGACTTTACTCGTTTGAATTTGAATGTCATTTAAATATTATATCAGCTAATCGATCTTTAATATTAAAAATTTACATTTGTATGGTGTCATGAAGTGTAAATGCATGTAAATTAGCCACGTCTTGTAACCTACCAACATGATGAACGGTAATTCAAGAAACTCACTATTACTGATGATGATGACGATGGTCATCTTTTATTCTGCACAATTTGAAATAATACGACATATTATGCATTAAACATGAGACGCTTAATTAGTATTTTTTACATGACATTTAAATCGTCTCAATAATATAACGTTATAAAGGAAAGAAAAATTTACTTTTACTTTCACTGATCGACAACACTGAACGTGTCTCGTCTTGAATTATGTCTTGTCATTTGATTTATCAGAAAGAAGAGGGGTTTGTAATAAAAAACGTAATTAGAGTATGTTATTAAAAAACCCGAAAAGAATAGAATGGAAATTAATTAATTCACCAAGTTAAAAGGATTAATTAGGGAACATATTCAAATCACCGAAGCTCAAAATGGAAGGGGGAGGAGCCTATAAAAATCTCATCAAATCTCATTTAATGGGGGGGGGTCATTAAAAGTCTCATGTCACTTTTAAGATTTTTCACAGAAATTACTTTTCCCATTTAATAAAAAATTCATTATAGGCTACAACCAGTTAAAGAGGATGAAATCTCACTAATGGGATGGAAAGAGACAAAATTATAAAAACAACACTTTTCACGTCATCAATAATTGATGGAAATCTCCAATGGCAATTAATAATATTCAGAAAAAAATAGCAGCACTGGTCTCCTCACCTGGGCATCAAACAGCAATTATTAACATATAATGGGAATGTTAAATGAGGGAGACGAACCGTGACGACGTACTAGTTGCATTGAAAACATGATGGTGCATTTATCAATCAATATTATCGATTACCATTAACAATACTATCGTATAGTACTGCATCATTTCATTAATGAATTTATTCTGTAAAAGTCGTTTCATTTTGTGTTTAATTACTTACTTATACGATTATGTAGTGAATCATATCCAATTTGAGGCATGACAATTATTCACAGTTAATCAATTAAAAATATTTAATACGTTTTTAGTTGTATAAAAATTCTTCACGATCAATTACCTATCTTTTTGTAATTTAATCGATCGTAACCAAACCAAAACAGAAAAAGAATATGTACGTGTCTATAAACAAAAAAAAAAAAATACATACAATAGTAACAAAGTATCTGGCGAAACGATAAAATCGAGCGCACTATTTATACGTTATATGGTACTTCTTGTACACGTATTGTTGAATGAAAGATGTTCAATTCTCATTGTCGTTTTTCTGGAAGCGGAGACAGTTATTGTGTCTATTTGACTCGAGTGATTTATGGTGGACAACAAACAAAACAAACAAACAAACAAACAAACAAAGCCGTTCCAGATTCCAATTCCGTGCGATTCTCTTTTGCTTTTGCCGTCCCTGAGGAGACTAAGGCGAGGAGGAGGAACGGGCGCCGGGGGTGTGTATGGAAGAGAAACAAATGGCACACGGAGACAAAAACAAAGGAAACGAAAAAAAAAAGAGTTTAAGATCCTAAAAATTTTTAAAAATGAGGAGCAGCAAGGACAGGATCTGTTTGAAATCCCGTTGAGTTTTGGATACCTACAAGGCCGAATTTATTTATATAAGGGCCCCCAGAAGATAATCAACCTCACAAATTATGTTTAAACATATTTCTTTTAAATTCAGCTGGTTTAATAATAATTATTTTTCAATTTCGTTCTTGTCCATTTTCTTGATTACCTACAGATATTTTTTTATGGCATTTTTTATCAATAAAAAAGAACGAGAACAGATCTTACAATTAGATATATATTATGTATATCTACTTTTGTACATGTATGTATTTATGTTGAGGACATAAAGAACGAAGAAGAAGTTAAAAAAAACTTCACGCTCTAGCAAAACGTAGCAACAATAAATTCAAAACTATTACAGACATGGGAAAACGTTCGCGAGTACGTACGATACCATCATTCCACCTAGCTGCCAGCGCTGCGCCCTCACTAAACAATTCGGCGGCAAATCCTTCGAAACAAATTTTCATTTTTTCCAGACGAGTTAATCGAGAGGGAAATTTATATAGGAATAAATAATTTCTGTTTCGCGCCGCTACTAAACTTATTCTCTCTCGTATTTTCGGTGGTAAAAGGGGGCGAAAAGGAACCGAGGAACAATAGGGCCTTCTTTACGCGTGACAAGGAGCGAGAAAGGAGAATAAGGAACGGGACAGAGGGCCCCTAAATTATGTTTACAGGCGTATATTCCGGCACTCGAGTCCGGGTAGCCCGAGTGACGTGTAATCATGCGCTAAAAGCAGGCAACCGTACGACGACTGTTGTATGTATGTATGTACATACATACACATACGTACGTATAGCAAGCAGTTGTAGCAGTGAGTGCTCTTTTCGCAAAACGTTATGGAGAAGGCAAAAAAGAAAAAACTACATCCGGAGAAGAGAAAAGAATACATACATAATCAAATGCAATGTAATAATTTCTAATATTTATGGCTCCAGAGTGTGGAACAATAACAGACATATGTACGTAAAAGATGCTGATATAAACTCCAGTAGATTACGATTTTTATTTTGAATGAATTAATTATGAATAACATAACAACAACTGGAAAAAGTACTAGAAACAATTTAAAAGTTTTACAAAAGGCCGATGTTCTTAGGGATTACTTTAAAAATAAGGGTAGTTTTGTTTCAAACTTTTAATTCGGGTGGTTTCCCTTATAAAGTGCCCAACAATGGGCCTTACTTTAGATTGACCTTTATTTTAACAGCTGCACTTTGATATCAATTTAGGATCTTAACCTTTCTACTATAGGACTGGAGGTCATGAATATAATATATTCAATTTTCTGAAGAAGACCAAAACTTTAGATTCCTTTCCAACTGGTGTCAAAGTACATCAGATTCATCTTATCAAATAAAAAAATCGACTTATCTAAGTCAAGGTTACAGAAATTTTACTGTGTTTACTTTGCGTGAAATTATTTCTATTTATTTATAATAAAAATAATAATTAATAAACAATTGAATAAAAAAGTGCTTTACATGATCTCTAATAACCTCTTCTTAATATTTGCAAAGTCCCATCAAAATCTATTCAGTAGTTTTGAAAACTACCCCGTACAAACAAACAAACACGCAAACAGACAAAAATTAAATTCTCACTTAATTAGTTAAAAAATAATAAGCATAATTATTATGAAAATAAACAATTTTTGATTTAAATATGTATATATTTTTTTGTATCAATATTGATGATCTCTAACTGGTCTAAAAGTTCATCAGACTCCACACATGCATAGGTATAATAATCATTATCATCTCTCGGAAACCTTTATATGGTATTGTTACGGTGCCACTTTGATTCGGCCGAAAAAATGACATAAATCCGAAAGGCATTCAACCCCCATTATATTTCGGATGATGTAGTGGTTCCTCGACCGCCTCGATCTTTTCCTTCCATCCACCTCACCACCACTCATAAAATATAATACGTCCAATTCACAATGGAAACATCACCGACTGACTCGCCCGACCTGTACCTGTACCTGTTCAATAATAATATCCACGTAGGTATACGTATATGTGAAAGCGATTTTTGAAAATTTCTCTCTCCTTTATTTTTTATTTTGTTGTTCTCGCGCGATGCAGGTGCTAATCGAAGTGTCCAGGTAACAATGCAACTCCGATGAATTTATATGCCGGAGGAATTTCAGGGATCGAATTTAAATTCGGGCTGCTCCACATGGACCGAGGAGAAGCTGTGTGGGAGACGGCATTCCCCGAGACGATTTACGTTGACAGTGTCGAATGAATTTTATGCATGACAACCCCCCCCTCCTCATTGCAGGGTTGCAGCAGCACCACAACCCATTCATTATATACACCACGTCACAAAAACATCAACACGTTTCCCATCATAAGACAAAATAAAACAAAACTACAGATATTTAATCTAAATTATTATCCCACACCGTCTAAATAAAATAAAATAGAACACACCCCATGTGTAAATGTAATCAAAACCCGTGTATCTGTTATAAATTAGGGGTTGCAATTTCTCTTTCAAAACAACCGATTGCAAACCCACCCTGTGTACATCGAGAGTGACACCGTACCGTGAGACGACGCGACGTCTGATGATAACAGGCTCCCAACCCCCTGATCGTGGACGCAAAGCGTCGCGACGGACGTCTGCAAGGGACACACTAATACCTCGCACGCACTTCCTAATAGTAATTATTATTGCATGAAATTTAATACGAACACCAACCAGTAAAAGCCGCTTACATGGACTACAGTTCAGTGCCCAATTACTGTTGATTGAAAATTTCAATCCTGCTTGATTAAAAATCCACAATTAACAACATTATTATGGGATTGTAATGTTGCAAAACGATTGACAGTAATTGTATGTTGATTTAAGGGAAAGTAATTCAAAATATTAACATTACAATAAGTTGGGTAAAGTTCTAGTGTTATGGGCTTGAGCCCTGTTGTAAATGTAGTTGGGGTTTTAGAAGTTTAAAATTTGTTATATTTTGAAGGACTTCAGGTTTACATGAGCTACAGTTGAAGCCCAATTACTGTTGATCAGAATTTTCAATCTGCTTTATTAGAAACAACATTATTATGGGGTTGAGATATTGCAAAATGATTCACAATAATTGTATGTTGATTTAAGAAAAAATAATTTAAAATGTTATCATTAAAACAGAGCTTGGCATTGTTTTAGTGATATAGGCTTAGACCCCTTGTAAAAGTGGTTGGAACTTTATAGAAGTTTAAAATTTAAAAAAGGTTTTTTGCTGTATTTCAACTGGCCTCAAGCTCTCTAATGAGGCTTAAGTTCATAAAGGTCCTGACTGTAGTTTTTCTCCTCAGCTTTTAAAATGTACCTAATCCAGGCTTCAAGAACCTTAAGTATATTAACTAAAGCCTTTGGACTGAGAACTTAGAATTCATCCTGTTGACGACTTTGCCCAGCTCTAATTCCTTGTCTGTTAAAAATCTTGGTTACTTTGTATAATACTATCCATCAGT
The DNA here is from genome assembly GCA_029378335.1 of Agrilus mali. Lineage (NCBI taxonomy): Eukaryota > Metazoa > Arthropoda > Insecta > Coleoptera > Buprestidae > Agrilus > Agrilus mali. Next base: position 656,968 of record CM055655.1, on the reverse strand, counting down.
TGGTATATTAGTTCTGGTTATATGATTTGGTAATCCACCCTGTAGAATAATTTGAGTTATTTTCATTTCAAAATCTACTTCAAAATCTTCGACAAAGGAAGAAACGTAAACAAAAGAAGTTCGTTAACATAAGATAGCATCTGGTCAATATTTCACTTCCTTATGTATCTTTCTAATCAAAATAAAACCCATGAAAAGCATCGCGCTGACAAAAATAAATAGGATGCATATTTGGGGGTGTTTCGTCTGCCGTCTGTCGCAAGCAGTACAGTATAACATCCTCTCACCTGCTTCTTTTGTTCCTCTATATAACGATCAATTAGCACTTCGGGGAAGTTTCAACTTGTTTCCTACTTAACACCTCGGACAATAGATCAGAAGCGGAAGGGGAGTTGTTTTCCGATAAACAAATTCACCGAAATGCTTCGTAACATTTAAGGGATAAGAAGGCGATAAAAATGATGAATTTACAATGACCACCGCTGCTTCTGGTCGCCACTTAAGGGTCTTAAACCCTTCAACTTCATTGCAGATACAAGTTAATAAATTGCATAGCTAAAAGGTTAAAAATAATAATACGATAAGAGAATTGTTATACCCTCACAACTGTACAGTCTAATGCACAAAATGCATCAGATAACTTACCAGAACCCCAAGTTAAGGGGTGGTTTTACTGCGCATGCTATTTATTGGGTCATCGCAGCTTTTAGTCAAACTCTTAAATCATTATTTTAATACACATCTAAACACTTCATTGTCGTATTTAAAAGGCAATTTATGTTAAAATTTTACGTGCATAAAGATGCACTTAGCAAACATGTCAGATTATAGTTGTTGCAAGTTCAGAGAAGATATTTATGTTATTTTACCAGAAAATCATTTACTAAACGTTATGTTACATGGTTTTAGCGATTATTATTACAAAACCGTTAAAAATTCATTGATTTTACGAGCCTCTGATATTATGCAAATTGATGTTTACATAACCTAACTTATTTTAGTGCTTATTCCCAAATAAATATCAAAAGTAATTAGACTTACATTTAATTAACAGTCTGGGTAAACTTCTGAAGCACTCAACTATCACTTAACACACAAAATTAATGTTTTATTCGCAAAATTCGGCACCACGCGAACTAGCTGTCAGATAAACTTCGAATATGAAGGCCGGACTATGAACGCAGTGAACTAATTTAGCCAGTGTTGAATTGAACCTTGTTTCGTTTGGTCCGACCCTGGATTAAATTTTATTATATTTAAAGTGTTCAAATACTATATCTTAAGTCCAAATTGTACGTTTTATTAATGTTTATGATATATTCTTCCGCTTTAAATGCTATAAAGCTAAAATTTTGGCTTTATTGTAATTATTGCAATATTATACTCTTCAAAATTTGTGCATTAAAATAGATGTTTAAAGCTAAAATATGCGTATTTATCAAGTAAAAGACCCTAAATATTGATAAATTATAATTTTTTATTAAACTATTAATTTATTTTCTGAATCGCAAACTGAAGCCGTTCCTGGCTCATTTTAAACTTTAAGTTGGCCTCTTGGTGGTGTGCAAAAAATCACAATGGAGGGTAACGGAATGACGCCGTGATTATTATTAAAAAATTAACAGAATGTGTTTATTACTTTCTGAAAATCTATTCGCATTTGTTTAGGGTAGTACGGGGAGTGTTTCGGGGGTGTCGGGGTGGTTTTTGAAAGTGTTCAAAAGCAGTTTTTGTCGAATCGAAAGTCGCTATTGTAGTGGTGTCGGCCATTCAAAATTTTGGTTTCATTTTCGAATCTTTTTTGGAAAAATAGTCTTGCAAATGGGAAATAAGGTAAGAATTTGATTCTGTTTATATTTTGTAAATGCAGGATTAACAATATGTATTGGTATTTTTAATACTTGTTGCTGGTAAATAGCTATATAAAATAAATCGATACTGTTGGAGTCAATGAACTTGAACTTGAACTTGAAAATTTGTCTGTTATATCCCTAAATAAGGTCGTAGGTCGTTTTATTTAAATAATTGAACTGTTTTATAGGTCAGCTTGTGTTCTGTAAACAATAATTTTGAGAATTATTGTTAAAAAAGTATAATTTTATTACAGGTGCAGTTAGGCTACGTGCAATGCGTATAGCAAGTAGTCTAACTTGCAGAATAATTAAGGGATAGTTATTAATTATTTATTTATTTAATTTATATAAAAGTTCATTATTTATCTAAATAATAAGAAGTTTAATTAATATTAATTATTATCTACAAGGTAAGCATTTTTTTAAATTTGTCAAAATTTTAAAATTCATTAATTTAAATTTAATTAAGTTATTAATTGCAAATTCTATTATTACAAAGTAAAATTAATTAGGTTTCTATATTTCTGAACATATTTAAAAATATAATAGAGAACTCTTAATATTATTAACATTTGGCTGGATAGATTTTCACCCCTATTAATTCTATGCATCCTGATAGAGATTTGAATGTAGAATTTTCAAGGGAAATAGGTATATAATACCTATTATTGTTTGTTGGTTTGGTATTTGGTGGACTCACAGTTTAAATCCCATAAGACGATTAATGTCACTGTCAGCCCCCAAATAAGTATCTAATCAACCCTGTGGTTGAAATATTTCTCACACTGCACTGACAGTAAGGGCTAGCTCGTGTTACAAATTAGACATTACGTTAATAAAAGAAACGTAATTGCGATAATTATTATTGAATTTAATTTTAATGTGTATAGGGTTGTTTTCGTAATTATTCAATAAATTTCGATGGGACTTTGCAAACATTAAGATGGGGTTGTTGGGAACTTATTTTATTAAATTGTTGTTGTGTGATAATCAAATTAATTGGGAATTAAATTTTTCTCTGCCTGTGCGTCTGTTGTTTCTACGGGGTAGTTTTCAAAACTACTAATAAGATTTTGATGGGACTTTGCAAATATTAAGAAGGGGTTATTAGAGATCATGTAAAGCACTTTTATATTCAATTGTTGATAGCAGTGTGCGTCAGATGATGATTCGAGTTATCGAAGTTTGACTGTATTTCCGATCGTAAAACACGAAACAAAAGTTAATTGGTAGCAAAAATTTTTTTTTATGTTAAAAAAAGATTTAAGTATAATACCTAATTATGGAAACGTCATTTTTCTTATAATTGCGGTGTAAAATGTTCGTTGAATGTACGTACCTATAGATAAATACTTAGATATCCTCGTCGTAGCGTTTTGCTGTAAAGCTGAAGAATTTATTCGCGATCTTTGTTTAAATTACAAGTATTTACGCATTTAATGCAAGTTGTTAGAGTCTCGGTATTGAATAGAGTTAGCAGCCAAGTTATGCATACAATCACACCTCTTTCCGTTAACATGCCTTATACTGACTAGCGAACCGAGATCGTTTTCTTTATAAAGGATTATTTATGGTAGCAGTAAATAAGTGGCAAATGCATTAAATCGCAGCAAGGAGTCGCTTTTTACAATCCCTTATGCACACGTTTTATTTCATTCAACCTATTGACGATAAAAATTACATTTCTGTTTGACTCTTAACAACTTATTTAATGTATTTACTTATTACTAAAGTGTTAATTTAATTTAATAAGGCCCGCATTTACACAAGGGCAAAAAAAGCGCCCCCCCCCCCCTATAAAACTAAGTTTCAATATAAAAGAATAGTTTTGTTTCATGTCTATGGTGCTAGGTAAAATCTCCACAATTGTGATAATAGGGAATTGGACAAAATATTAAGTTAGAAGAAAAAATATTTAAAATTTCGTTGAACGTTTCGCTATTTATTTATAGCTTCCTCAGCAGATTAAAAATGAGTTGCTGAGGAAGTTATAAATAAATAACGAAACGTTCAACGAAATTTTAAATATTTTTTCTTCTAACATAATATTTTGTCCAATTCCCTATTATCACAATTGTGGAGATAAAAGAATAGTGACCTAAATGGAAGGGTAGGACATTTAATACAATAAACTGTTCTTTCCTATTTTTTCGATTATTTTGTTTGTTTATGATATGGATGAATATCCTGTGGGATTACAAGACTTGGGACTAGGGGCATTCCACAATTTTAAATATAATAACTGATTTTCACTTAAAAGCTTTTTTGGGGGTTTTTTTAAGATTGTCTGCTGCTAATAGCTGATTGTGGTAAGAGCTAGTGCATTTGAAGGTGCCCCAAGTCGTTCGCAATTCTAAACATTTCGTAAGATACAAGACTGTGTGAACACATAAATCAAGTGGGAGACAGCCTCCGGGTTACGGACTTTACATTTTTATTCGGTCGGACAGTCAAATTTGATGTATTGTTTGTGGCACATTTATATTATAGAGGGTTTTTCAAGTTGATGAGCTATTAGAAGTATATGAATTAGCAGAAGGAATTCAATTCTGAAACTTGGGCTCAATTGGTTATTGTTTAAGCCGCTTATTTTAAAAATATTTTCAAGTTCGATTTACATCCGGTTATACCGGAAGTCGATACCAACTTTCTTATTTTAAATGGAATGGTATATTTTTTACGCTGAATTCGAATAAAACGTGTAATTCTAAGGTAAGTTTGATAACCAACTTGTACCTACACCTCTGTGACGATCGGTTTCTGAGTTAATTTAATTTATAGAAAAAAATATTGTAATCGCAACCCAAATTATAAAAAATCATAACTTCTACAAAATACGACTTAGAGTGTTGAAATTTTTAGTAGTAATAGCTGAATATTAGTGCTAACGCCTTGACAAAATTGAATTAAATAATTTATACAGGGCGTTCAAAATAAAATTCTAAAATTGAAAAATTTCAAACACGAATTACTTCGTTTTTTCAAATGGCACCTTACTATTTTTTATTTTTTCAATCGATTCCTTTTTTTATCCTCTTTCGATCTATATAAATACTTCCTATTTTATTTTAAATTTTCGAATAATTTTGAATTATTACATAAAATAGGAAGTATCCATATAGATCGAAAGAGGATAAAAAAAGGAGTCGATTGAAAAAATAAAAAATAGTAGGTGCCATTTAAAAAAAACGACTAAATTCGTGTTTGAAGTTTTTCAATTTTAGAATTTTATTTTGAACGCCCTGTATAAATTATTTAATTCAATTTTGTCAAGGCGCTAGCACTAATATTCAGCTATTACTAGTAAAAATTTCAACACTCTAAGTCGTATTTTGTGGAAGTTATGATTTTTTATAATTTGGGTTGCGATCACAATATTTTTTTCTATAAATTAAATTAACTCAGAAACCGATCGTCACAGAGGTGTACAAGTTGGTTATCAAACTTACCTTAGAATTACACGTTTTATTCGAATTCAGCGTAAAAAATATACCATTCCATTTAAAATAACAGAGTTGGTATCGACTTCCGGTATAACCGGATGTAAGTCGAACTTGAAAATATTTTTAAAAGAAGCGGCATAAACAATAACCAAATGAGCCCAAGTTTCAGAATTGAATTCCTTCTACGTACTAATTCATATACTTCTAATAGCCCATCAACTTGAAAAACCCTGTATACTTACACAGACGTAGGTACAATTTTAATACCATGTTTTCTAAAAGGTAAAACGTAACATACCAAACGGTAATTCTCCTCACTTTTTTAGTACCTATTCTGTCACAAAAGAGCACGGAAAAAAGAGTATATTTAATGTGAATAAATAACACTTCATTCAAGAAAATCTTTGTTTCATATATACGCAAATAAATATTTTCTTGAATAAAGAGTTTAAAAGTTTTAATGGTAATCAAATGCTGCGTTTCATTTAAGAATATATACTTTCAGTTAAATACAGCAACGTTTGAAGCGAAAAAGAGTTTACTTACGAAGACCATAATATTTCTTCGTTAGAATAATGTATTTCTTTAAACAGAATATTTATCTACTGATTTCAACAATTTCGTTTTCTTAAAATAAGATTTGCGGGCTTGGAATAAATAATATTTTTCTTCAACACAAGAAACGGATGTTTCCATTTAAGATGGTACTTCTTCATAATAAACACGATTAATATTTGAGTTTAAAGCGGTATATTTTTGTATTAAACATGAAACATTTTCATACTAAAATAACAAAAATTTGTTTGAAAATTTAATTTTTTTTTAATTTTTTATTTTTAATAATAAAGCAATTTTACAAATCAATGGAATGGTATATAAATAAGATGTGATTATTGTAACATATCTTTATTGAACATAAAATAATAAAAAGGACAACGATACACACATGAACAATAGTATGAAAGGAACTAAAAAAATTCCTTAAGACATTTTAGTGTTACGTATGATTCACCAGTAGGGAGTGTACGCATCATGACTGGAAAATGCGTCTTTTTATTTTTATCCATGATAAGAACTTTACTTCCATTTACTGATTCGACCTTATTAAAGCTCTTTAATGTAACGTAGTGATTGTTCAAGTTTGCCATTTTGATAAGAAGTTGTTTAGTCCAAATTATTCCAGTAGCTGTAATATAAATTATTGTTTTTAATTTAAAATCAAAACTAGAATTCTTGGTTTATCGATCAAACGATTCTCATCATAAAACAATCGACTTGCTAAAAGTGTAAATTTTCTATTATAGATAACCTTTTCTATACATATACAATCCTCAATAAACGATTTTCAAATAGCAGTAGGTAGTAGCCATTTTTTCTTTATCGAGAGAAAGCGCGCTTACAAATTTTGCTAAACTGTAGATACCTACTGCTATTTAAAAAACAGTTTTATTTTACTACTACTTCGTTGAGGATTCGTTGTGGATAAAATTGATTTGTAGATATTTATGTACCTATATACAGCAGATAACGTGATACAGAATGAATTAAAAACTTAATTCTAATATTGCGGCGGCTCTATTACATATTTACCATGCAAAATTTTGCATTATTTCATACTTCTATTTTAAATACAATTAATAAATAAATTCGTAAAAATTAAGTATTTTAATGGGTACTTACTTGCAAATGCTTCTCTAAAGCCAATTTTATTTAAAAATTCTTCCATTTTATTATAAAAATATACCCCTGCTTTTTCAGAAAATTTTATTGTGCACCAACAACTCACTTTACACTGATAGTTCATTAACGTATGACGCAATATATTGAAAATCGAAACGGGAGACAAATATGGAGCTCATCAAAGCGTCACATATTTGTACTAAATAAAATGTTCTTTAAAATAAAATGATAATGCTTTATCGAAAGCAGAACTGTTTTGTTTCGAAGAAGTGCTTTATCCAATCCAGTTTTCGGCTACTTGAATAGAATTAATATTTATTTGTTTCAAAACAGAAATGTCTTAAAATTAAGAAATTACTTTTTGTTTAAACCATTCAAAAAGTTGTAGCAAAAGAAACATTTTCATTCCAAGTAGTTCCTTGACTTGTTTTAAGAACAGAGTTAGTCTTCGATCGAAACCTGTATAAATTTGTTTCAAAACAAAAATTCTTTCTTTAAATCAATTGCAGTAAGTAAATAAAAGTGTTGAAGGAAATATTCTTGTTTTCTTAACACAAAGCAAAATACTAAAAAGAAGTATTTATTTATTTAAAATGAGTAAATATCTTCAAAGCAATATATTTTCTTGTTTTAAAATAGTTTTTTTTTCTGTGAGGTTGGTACGTAACATTTGACCCTCGTCTGTGATTAATTGCACTTTTACGTACTTATTAATAATATCAACGCTATCGGATTTCAGCATTAGGTAGGTAGGTAGTTTGCTGCGGTTTAAAATGTATATTCCCGGATTTAAAATGCAAATTTTGCATAGTGGGTATACGAGACGCGCGAAATCATATTCCGGAACTTTTCCAATATCCGCATAAATCTACAGAACGCTTAGAATAACTTGCCGTTAAGCAGTCGACCGACTTCCCCCTAATGTCCTACTCAAACACATTAAAATCCCGAACGCATAAATCTAATTAAGGGACCCAGCGGGAAAACGGAACACGGACCGGCCCTTCGCACACGGAAAGGACGAATGTGACGTGTTCAATTTTGCCATCAACAAATAAAAACTACCAACACACTTTATGCATCCCTTAAAAAATTAACTAAAGGATTAAGATAATTTAATTAATCACTTATGTTGTGTCAGAAGAAGACTTTAGGGTCAATTTGCAGTTTATAAGTTTATATGTGTCTGTTCTGTTCCACAAAATTAATATGTAAGTGAGTTTAAAAGGCGGTTGTCGCGAATCTTTCAATGTTAAAAAGCGGGTAGGTACTTATATAGTAAATACGTACAGGGTGAAAAGACGCGATAACGGACTTAATGAACCCTGTGTCGTGGTTGCATTGGGCTGTGAATGGCGAGCAAAGCACGGCGACACAAAGCGGCTAATTTATGGGACGCGATTGTTGCGTGCGTCGTGAGCGTCCCTTTACATAACGCCTTCAACCCCTTAATAACTTGACTCCTTACTTTAAATAGGTACCATATATGTATACTTAAAATAGGCGCAATTTTTAGGGTCGTTATTTGGTCAGTCTATAATAAAAAGTGAGGCAGGGGCACAACAACCCTATGGGGAATTTACGTAAAGATGTTTATTACCTATATGTGCCCAGAGCCTCCAAAAAATAGACGAGAGGATATTTTATGTTCGACTTATTCTTTTTTATTGCTAATTTTTAAAAGCATTCATCACTAAACCGAATTTTTAAGATGTTTGCAGATTTCTAATACTGAGGAGAACGCTTTAGACTTGGGGGATTCTTTTAGGCACAATATTTTAAATCACCAATTTATCTACTCTAAGATGAAGCCCCTGCAAATAGAACATCCGAAAACTTTTTTTAATTTAGCTACTTTTTTTTTAATATTCCAAATGATTCGTTTCAGAATGTTCCCTAAAGTTCTATTGGTTAATACTTCTACAAATAATTTCGTATGTTCGTTTTGATGGTGTGGTGTGTGTTGTTGGCAAAGACGTCGAGCGTCGTGGTCGTCGTCGTCGTCGTCCTCGTAAAACCGGCAGCTCCTATCGCCAAGACTTATGCCGCTATTACCGTCCGATTTATTTTGAATCTACATGATGTTTGGCTATTAATGCAGTAGTTTCTCGTCGATAAAGAATGTGAAGCTCGTTCGTCGTTGACGTCTATGGTCTCTTAACGCGAATAAAAGTTTCACGGCGAATGTTTTCCCCGACGTTGTCGGTCCCGATTGGCGAAATTTTACTCCCCCGTTCGTTAATACAAGCCGATAAACTTCCCTGATCAACACTTCTAGATCTATCTCGGAACTTGTTTATTTCTTTTGTCTTGTTTTTTACTCGATCGTTTAAAACCCCCAGAAATATTATTTATGTTGCATTTTAGTAACAGTTTATTCGTAACACGTGCCCTTATTAAAAAAAAAAAAAATGTAATTCAGATCTGTCATCGTTTTCCTTGAACTTTAAACTTCCAACGATTGTGCAATAAGCATTTATGATAAGGTCATTCCATCCAATTTTATATAAAATATGATTAGGGAACGTGGAGGCAGGAAATGTGGGCGAAATAACGTCGTCTTTTCTGGCAATTCAAATCTGCTATATAATAGTTTTTTTTTATATCATCATCATCATCAGACATTTACGATGTTAATGAGGGGATTTAGGTTTTGCGATGTGAGGGAGCCGAAGCGAGTGAAGTGGATTGGCGGCGAGAAGGGGGTGGTGGAAGGAAGGGAGGGAGGTTAAGTTGTAAATTGCAGGTGCATTTGCCGGCGGTTCCGTGGGCGATCCATCGCCTCTTCACGTTTTCATTTTAATTACCGGTCTTTCTCTTTACCGGTCCTTTAATCATAGGCTACCAGGGGCACGGCTGACAGGAGGCCCTCTTTCAGTCGTCGTCCTCGCCAGCGCCATTTATCAAATCAGAACGCCGCCGAAAATTTATAGAATTATTATCGAATGGTCTGCTATTAAACAGATGTTGGCCCCTAAATTGAATGGAACAATTCCGGGACCGTCGGATGGGATAATTGCCCTGGAAAGGAAGATACAAGACGGGATAAGGAATCCCTTTCGTCTCGTGATTAATGTCTGTCCTGCTGTTAATATGAACGGTACGTCGACAGGGTGGAATTGTCCAAAACAAACTATAAAACGACAAACAATACAACAATTCTCTGACATATCATTTAGTTGATTGATCTTGTAACTTTTGGGAAAATTATTTTAAAAATCGTAGGTACTACTTATAGGAAAAATATAACGAGAATATTGTGTAGGTATACATAATCATTATCATTAGGTCTTTGGCACGAAATTTGGACTTAGATAAAAGCATTTGGATACTTTTGAATCCTGCCCTGTTGGAGACTAAAACAATCTTTAGGAAAAATATTTACTACTTCTTTAAGTATCCTCAATAAGATCTTTTTAGGAGATAAAAAGAAAGACCAACTACATGTCTGCAGATTTCTAACACTAGAACCAAGACTTACCTAAGGCTTGAAGGATTCTAAAATACATCTTTTAAGCACAATACTTTAAAGCACCACTTTATCTACTCTAAGATGCCCCTTCTCCAAATTTAACAAATAATCAAATCCACCCCTACCTACTTTAACAAAACTATTACTTGGATTATGAAATTATTAATAGTTTGTTTTAAAAAAAAATTAATTAACATGAAATATTAAAAAGAAAACGTGCTCGGGCGCCACTTTGTCAAACAAAGAAAAGAATAAATGAAACGACAAATTTCTTGGGCACCGGGTAGTGCATCGGTGGTTCCTGTAGAATCCTGAGAGTCAAGAGAGCTCGAAGCTCTCTTAAAAAAAAACAAAAAAAACTTGAAGAGTATATTAACAAAAAAGGTACATTAAAAGAAAACTTACAAAGACAACACAAGCCCAACCAAAATATAACGCACCCTGCGCCAACGTAGGGACTTCAGCTGGTTTCCGGGTCTTGAAGGGGACTTTTCAAAAACGTATGAGACCAGGCAATAGATAAAAGGACTGTAAACCAACCTTATTAGTTTTATACCAGAGCCGCCTGCAGGTGTTGATCGGCTCGTATCAATTTGGTTTGGATATGATTATATAATATGTCTCTTAGCCTGGTTGACCTTTCCTCTAGGAATCTTCACCCCGACCCGTAATCCCAGCTTCAGAGTCCGTCTGGAGCCTAAACTAAGATGGATGGATGGGCTGACAAATAACAGGAACAAAGATGTACAAAAATATTACCTAAAAGTGAATAAATTAATTAAAATATTATAATTTTGTCGAAAATGAAGATGTCTAAAAAATAAAAGGTAGGAAAAGGAAGTATATAGGTGAGTCCACGTCGAGATCAAACAAACCAAGATTCATCTAAGTACTCACAAGATACCACAAGAACAAAAAAATTATTTGAAAAATGAAATTACTGAGAACAAGGGGGTGAAAAGCTAAATTAATAATTTACAGAATAGCCACAAAGGCCCAAAAGATTAAGAAGAAAAAATAAGATTTACAAAATGCCTCGTGGCAACAAAAAAAAATTGACAAAATAGTTAAAATTAATAAAAAAAACAATTTAAAAGAGTGCTTCGAGAAGTTATGAAAAATTAAAGAAAAAATTAACGAAATACTTAATTTGAATAAATTTACGTAATATATTAATAAGGTGAGAAGTTCACACAAGTAGAAGCACAAAACACGAACAGAAACACACACCCACACGTCACGTCAGTGTCGAGGATCAAGGAAAAAGACCTCGAGCACCGACCGGAAAATTTCATCGATCCCTCCATCGATCGCCTAGTCCTGCGCGAATGTTGTTAGCCTTGATGATAAGACGGAAGGTCGATCAACATTAAGAAATAATCAACAAAACTGAACCAAGACAAACACAAACTGAATCGAAATAAATAAAACTTCAGTAACGGGATTTTTCATAGAAAAAAACGTTACAAACCCCTATTACCAGGAAAAAGAGGACTGATAGCCAGCCTACCAGAAATCAAAAACGGAACACATAATAAAGATACGAGAGCTAAGAAAGGGAACCAAAAATCTAATACGAATCTAATCCAAAAAATATCGAGGAACTTAAACTCAAACAGACAATTACTAACTATAAAAAATTGAGGCTAAATGCCTAACTAAACGAAAATTATTGGTCAATTCGACCAGACAATGCTACTGCATTGGAAAACGAAAACTAAAACTTCATTTAATATGCATAGCACTTATAATCAAGCGCCCAAGGCAAACGAAAATAAATTAAAAAGAACGGCATTCAATATTCTGCACTTACTATGCAAGCGCCTATAGCAGACGTAAAGGATAATCGTAGTCAACGCACGAAATAATTTTTGCACTCAGCAAATTGGGTACCATACCCTGGCAAACAAACTCAAGAGATTAATCACCTCTAAATCACACTACGAAAATCACATAGGCAAATCTCATGTGCAAACAGCACTCTCAAAACTTCGCTCTCTCACCAAAAAAATCGCAATATACACCGCATCTAAAATGCAAAACTCAGAAACACCAGAAATAGGCCTACAGCCCAACACTGCATCTAAAATACAAAATTCTGAAACATTAGAAATAGGCCCACAGCCCAACACTGCATCTAAAATGCAAAATTCACACTAAGAATAGGCCTAATGCCCTAAACTGCATCTAAAATGCAAAACTCATAAACGCCAAAGATAGGCCCAAAGCCCAAAACTGCATCTAAAATGCAAAACGCAAAGCCACCAACAAAAGGCCTAAAGCCCAAAACTGCATCTAAACTGCAAAACGGAAACGCACCAACAAAAGGCCTAAAGCCTAAAACTGCATCTAAAATGCAAAACTCATAAACGCCAAAGATAGGCCCAAAGCCCAAAACTGCATCTAAAATGCAAAACGCAAAGCCACCAACAAAAGGCCTAAAGCCTAAAACTGCATCTAACATGCAACACTCAAAGACGCCAAGAATAGGGCTAAAGCCCAAAACACTATATCAGGACTCAAACCTGAAAACGCAGATACATTCCGCATCCGGAAACCATAGCACTCACTATTGAGCAAAAAACCTAACTGCAGTCAAACACTGCAACGCATCATATGCAAAACCAAAATGCACAGAAAAATGCATCAAAAATGCACAACTGCATCAAAACTGCATGAGAAATCACCCTGCATAGGGAAAATGCATCTAAACTGCACCAATAGTGTGCAACAACAAATCAACTGCACCAAAACAAATGCCAAAATCTAAACTGCACTAAAACAAGTGCAAAAAACCTAAACTGCACCAAAATAAGTGCATGAATATAAACTGCACCTAATCAAAAGCACAACCGATTACTCAATAATCGAAAACTGCAGCTATCTGCAAACTAAAAGGCAATATCGCCTCATATCGAACAAAAGTCGCACTCGAAGATCATCTAGCCCAAATAATAGGCATCAACTATAAACAAATCGAAACCAGTAAACTAAACTCAAAAGGCATGTGCAACGAGCACCAACAAAAAACGAAAAAATCACTTGAGAGTGAAAATAAAATTCAAAAACATAAATCAACATTCCTAGCTGTAAAAAATGCATTCTAAGCTAGAATGAAACATAACGGAAGAACTATCCCGACTAAAGTCGATTACGTAAACGAAAACTCTCCTACTCGGGAATAAAACGAAACTTAATCCAAAATGGAAATCATAGTATTCTTTAAAAACGAAAAAATAAAAAATTAATTGGCTAAAAGCCATACGTAAAATAGGAGTGGCTTTCATGAGCCAAAAGAGGACATTTGTAGAGCTACATAGGGAACAGTAAAAAGAAAAAAACAACAAAAGGGAATGGCCAAAAATAAATACAGAAAATTTTTTCTTTTATTCCAGTATGCAGTCAGGTACTACATGACTGAAAAGGGACGGTAAGACCCCACGGGAACCTAAGCAAGAAAGAAAGAAAGACCTGAAAAACTGATATCCATTTCCTACGAAATGCCAAATAACAGTAAAAAAGTGTACAGTTGGGGTTCCAGCCCGAAGTAAAATGACCTGAAAGTACTAGGATTGAGGAGGCGAAAAACGAAAGTGAAACGTAGTAAATTCCAGAGGTGAACTTGGGAAATGAAGCCAGGAATTGTTATAGGCAAATTATGAATCGAAAAATGTGATAATGAATACGAAAGGAAGTAAGATACGCATACACAAGGGAAACTCTCTTCGAAGGGGAGACAGAACCTCATTCACTCTGGTTGTGAGCCCGATTACCCCTAAGGCACGCATACGCTACGAACCCAAAACCTTTGGCCGATTCATGCCCCTAAAAAAACTCGCGATGGGGTTGTCCCATGCACTCACAGATGCACTACCAAAGGAAAGCACGAGAAGAGGTAAAAATGAGTGGAATCATGTTGGAGACAAAGGGTTGGAATTTACTCACATGCATGAAGCAAACAAGAGTCTAAAAAGGGAACAGAGGGACTCCTGACCAACATCATACATGTAGTGAGAGCTGATAGCACCCCTCACTCAAGGTGTGAGAATCGAAGAAGAAAGGGATAGAACAACAGTCCTTGGCACTGACATAACTAAGGTATGAAAACAAACACGAAGAAAGAGATTTATTGGATCGTGAGCTACAGCGACGTCTGGATCAGCAGATTTAACCGAACAAGTCTCGTTATCTGAACGAAAATGAATGTACCAAAAAATTGTCCAGAAAATTTGAAAATCCTAAGTTTCCTAAACCAACATTATTCCCTAATACAGGAACATCATTCCTGGAACCTGAAGCAGAAAATAAACGTGGAGTAGACACGACCTTAACCAATAAAGAAGAATTAACAGGAAGTATAAGTGATGACGTATCATTTAGTCGACTATTTAATATACTAATAGACAAAAAAAAGCTAGTGAGCATTTGAATTACAAACTTTAGTTAACATGATCTTTTTGCAATGCAACTCTGCACGAGAAATACTCAAATTAAGAAACAACTTGCCAATACTAGTTGGCTTCAATTTACATAAAACAGACAATCTCTTAGCTCTCTTTTCCAAGCAATTGTACTCAATTTCAAAGACAAATAAATTTAACAAAAGTTAACTCAATTAAAGTATGATTTCGTATGGTATCTGTAATCACTTACATACTGCAGGAATTCGTCAAACTCACGATAAACATCCAAGTTTTCCAAGTCGCTCACTGTAATTTCGTCTAATACGTCATCATAAGGAAGGATAAGTCAATCACCACAGGATTAATAGAGAATACATCCTTAATGCAAAACAAGTACCTAAAATTTTACACAAGTTTGAAACTGTACAAACAAATTTGAAAGGTATTAAACAAGTAAACAGACAATGTTTTTCAAACTTTAACAAAACAGATCTCGGAGATAAATTACAGAAGGTTAAATGCAGTAAATGCAAAAATAATGTACAAAATATAAATTTAATCACAAAAAAAGATTTTGTTTACCAGTTACAATAAATACAAGAAAAAAGTTGCAATCAGGATTCTTCAGGTCCCTGCTCGGGCGCCAATTTAACAAAACTATTACTTGGATTATGAAATTATTAATAGTTTGTTTTAAAAAAAAATTAATTAACATGAAATATTAAAAAGAAAACGTGCTCGGGCGCCACTTTGTCAAACAAAGAAAAGAATAAATGAAACGACAAATTTCTTGGGCACCGGGTAGTGCATCGGTGGTTCCTGTAGAATCCTGAGAGTCAAGAGAGCTCGAAGCTCTCTTAAAAAAAAACAAAAAAAACTTGAAGAGTATATTAACAAAAAAGGTACATTAAAAGAAAACTTACAAAGACAACACAAGCCCAACCAAAATATAACGCACCCTGCGCCAACGTAGGGACTTCAGCTGGTTTCCGGGTCTTGAAGGGGACTTTTCAAAAACGTATGAGACCAGGCAATAGATAAAAGGACTGTAAACCAACCTTATTAGTTTTATACCAGAGCCGCCTGCAGGTGTTGATCGGCTCGTATCAATTTGGTTTGGATATGATTATATAATATGTCTCTTAGCCTGGTTGACCTTTCCTCTAGGAATCTTCACCCCGACCCGTAATCCCAGCTTCAGAGTCCGTCTGGAGCCTAAACTAAGATGGATGGATGGGCTGACAAATAACAGGAACAAAGATGTACAAAAATATTACCTAAAAGTGAATAAATTAATTAAAATATTATAATTTTGTCGAAAATGAAGATGTCTAAAAAATAAAAGGTAGGAAAAGGAAGTATATAGGTGAGTCCACGTCGAGATCAAACAAACCAAGATTCATCTAAGTACTCACAAGATACCACAAGAACAAAAAAATTATTTGAAAAATGAAATTACTGAGAACAAGGGGGTGAAAAGCTAAATTAATAATTTACAGAATAGCCACAAAGGCCCAAAAGATTAAGAAGAAAAAATAAGATTTACAAAATGCCTCGTGGCAACAAAAAAAAATTGACAAAATAGTTAAAATTAATAAAAAAAACAATTTAAAAGAGTGCTTCGAGAAGTTATGAAAAATTAAAGAAAAAATTAACGAAATACTTAATTTGAATAAATTTACGTAATATATTAATAAGGTGAGAAGTTCACACAAGTAGAAGCACAAAACACGAACAGAAACACACACCCACACGTCACGTCAGTGTCGAGGATCAAGGAAAAAGACCTCGAGCACCGACCGGAAAATTTCATCGATCCCTCCATCGATCGCCTAGTCCTGCGCGAATGTTGTTAGCCTTGATGATAAGACGGAAGGTCGATCAACATTAAGAAATAATCAACAAAACTGAACCAAGACAAACACAAACTGAATCGAAATAAATAAAACTTCAGTAACGGGATTTTTCATAGAAAAAAACGTTAAAACAAACGTTAAAATAAAACGAGACATACTTTGAGATGTGTGGGTGAGTCCACTGAAGTCTAACAAGTGCCCAACCAACCATTTTTTCTTTGTGGTCAATGTTCTGGTTCCAAAGCTGCTGGTTCTTTTTTATTAAAAATTCGAATTGGTTGATACGTGGATCGCTGTTGTTGCATGAACCTGTCTCATAAATAAAATATAGGTAGATAGGTACTTTAAAATTATGTTAATATCTTGAAGTAGGTAGGTACATTTTACACAACGATTAAAATTACTCCGTCGTTCTTGTTTAACGGCCAGAAAACGATGTCCTTACCGATGCGATGGTAACGCACATAAACTCCTCGCCATCAGATGTTATCGGCAGAAGAGGTGCATTACAGTGCAGTGTTTATATTTCCGGGATTAAATTGAATTTTTCTCGCTGTTGTTGTGCGATAAATGCTGATAATAAGTACGTATTTTTAATTGAATTGAATCGAAACTCTGCTAGAGAACGTGTTGTTGTTAATTAAATTGATATCAATAAGCATACTTATGTTTGTTTGCATGCTATCCGGAGACTGACTACTCGTACATATGCTCTCTAAGAGGTGAGGTGGTAAAAGTCCCATTTTTGTTGGAGTTCAGGGTAACATCGAATGGTATTTTTTACGGGGCGTTGATTGCGTTTATAGCCCGTGCAGTTGTCCCCATTCGAAGTGTCGCAACTGAAACCAGAACTAATGGAAAACGACACGCGGACAATAAAATATATAACTATGCAACCGGTGAAATATTCATAACCGGTAGTGCAGGTTCCCATGGATACCCGCGACTGTCACTAGCGATTTTCCGGCTCGAGACCCCTTCCGACATTTATTGCATTCTCTTCTCCGTATCTAGCGTTCATTTATTGCCACCAGAGAGCGACCTGACACGTTGATGCACATTTATATTACATGCTGCACCCCCTCTTTCTGCCACCCCATCTCATGTCATATCCCAAATTATTTTCCTACCATTACTAAGTATTATTATATTATCAAATAAGTAGTGCGAAACACTCTTGCAACATTGTATATGTATGTACATACCTACCGTATATAATAATGCCATCCATAGTAGTCTATTTTGGTGGGAACGACGGACAGACGGTTTCAGGGCATCCAGGGATAGTTAAAGGTAGGATGGATGGGGTGGTTAGCACTAGTCGGTAGATTTGACATGAATGACCTCCGTTGTACGTTATGATAGTCGGCGGCGCGTCCGTCGTCGTCGTTGGCGTAACCGTCGGGATGGAAGCGACGTCGGTGTCCGGGACGAGGGGTGACGGACGAAGGGGTTGTAATATCCGCATTCCTCCGGCGACGGAATCCGGCGCTCCTGTCATCCCCATGGGGCGCTCTCGCCCGATAACGACGCTGCAGGAATGTCGTTAGCTTTTCCAAAAATAACGATGAGACAGTGTAATTTATTGCCATGACGAACGTACTGTGACAACTATTCTTCCCTCTCTGTTTCTCATTCTGTTCCCGGTGCTGATGTTGCTACGTAGGTATGGTATCCACTTCCTTATTCGAATTCCCTAATTCCTGCCGTTCCAGTCCGGACTTGCTATCATCCCCTTCTTTTATACACAGACACACTCACTGGCTGATATGTTTCAAATTCGTAAAACATTATTGAATTCCTCCAGCAGGATTTTCAATATATTTTCGGGAAAACAAATTCACTATCCAAACATTTAAGCCCTAATACTAATAACTACTCACTCTAGGGCTTACCGAGTTTTAAAAAGGTCACTCCATCCAGATGGGACATCTAAAGGGACTAAAGATTCAATGGATTCCAGAGAGTACAAGATTTAATTCTGATGGTCAAAATGTTGCAATTCTTGTTGTATAATTTTTACGACGTAATGAGTACATTATTCATTATCATATGTGATGGTAGAATACGATGATGATGGTTGTGCACGTCCTGGCTGTTAGCCTGCTGGAAACATCTGTGAGCTCGCGATCAGACAGCGTAATGGAAATGTGTGTAGTTTTGTACGCGAAGGTAATTCATTGCGGACATTTTACTGGTTTTCTTGTGTCCGACTCTTCGCACCTTGTATATTTATTATTCGCATTTTAAAGGCAATTAATGGGCAGCTCTTTGCCGCCGCAACGCGCTGCCGTCTCGATCTCTCTTTCTCTCCGTCTCTCTCCGTCTCTCCCCATTCTTCCACCGTTTCCTCTTCGTAATTAATTTAATGTATTAATTTGTATGTATGAACGCTGGCAATAAATGTTAATAAATGGCTTTCCATGCACTGATATCTGCGATGAACGTGCTCGCCGAAGAGCCACCTCGTTGCCGAGCAGGAAATTGCATCATTATGTTCAGACGTCCTGTGTAGTAGGTACTACACGTCCGCGATTTTCTACCCGTTTAGACCTGGATTAGATCGATTTTATGTTTTATTTATACCTGTTTCAACCACTTATGATAGATTGACTCCTTTACATCCAGTCTGTCCAATAGACCTGTAGGTATATCATTGTGAATTAGCATTTAGAGACCGAGTACGACTTCTTGAAGTGCAGATGTATTTGCTACCGCCTCTGTGTGTCGCTCGGTCGCCAGTTAAATTAATTACAACAAACTCTCCTCTGTATCTTATAATTTTCAATACTAATGAGTGCCAGGTCATTATGTTTATTAAAATTAATTTATTATTGTTTTTTTCAGGTACGCTATTGCTGTTGTTAATGTTTTCTTCTAAGGGGGCCAACACGGTACCCCCTGCAAGTAAGTAGTTGGTAATGGTCATGTCTTCTTACTTATAGTAGGCAATTTTTTGATACCTTCATAAAATTATTTTCGTATTGCGCGTTTTACGGTTATCGCGGTCCTTTTGTCGTGTGCAATTGTACCAAGTGATGAGTGACGATTAGAAAAAGTGAATTTTTGTCACCAAAGGAGTTTATAACGAAAAGACAATTGCTGGAGCTTCGGTTACCAAGTTACTTAGTCCGTTTCCATTTCGACACAATTCAAATTTTCTAGCCTTGTTTTTTATCCTTCTTCAACTGCATCCTCCCCCTCCATCACCGATCAAAAACACCCACATGTATCTATAGGTACATTATTCATGTTTAACTCTGTTAACACACATACACACCAACGCCCTATGTGTTTACAGTGTACACAGCTATTATTATTATAGTAATTATTAATTAAACACTCTACCCCAAAAACAACAACAGATTTGTTTGTAAAGATAAAAATTAAGTAAACACACACATACCCATCATTTAGATACACACCAACCAAAATAAACAATATTAATTATATGCTAACAATAATAAAATGGCTGCTTGATGATTGTTAAACGTATGAGGAACGTCTCATTACGTACCTACCATCAGAAAGTACAGCCTACCAATTTGTGGACAAATTGCATTAACAGTCCCATAATTGGTATTAGTCTTTTTCATGTTTTTCAGGAACCAAAAGGATTATCTAAGTATGATATTGTTATAAAAAAATTCTGAACCTTTTAAATGGAAGGTTTTGAGTTTTTTTATAACAATTAAAGTGATCAGGATAAAAGTGAAAAGTTTTACGTACCTGAGTACAAAATGGAAATGAGAAGACTGAGGAGGACTCTCGCCAAGTAGCATTAAGTTTGTAACATATTATAAATAAAATACATTAATCTATTAAATAATTAATGTAAACAATAAACCTAAAAATTTCCAAAGAACTTGTTGTCCATCCTAAAGGGCTTCTCACAAAATGCTCGTCTTTGTTGTGTACAACAATATAAATACGAAGCTTTTAGAGTCGAGCCTTGAAGTTGCACATCCCACCCCTACTGTACCTTACTCTATCCATCGCGCCCTGGTCGTAATGAAGGTATCAAAAACTAATTTAATGTCCTATCTTACTGATTAAGTAAAATTTTGCGCCCTTGACAGACATGACGATTACTAAAACTTTAAGTAATGCCCCCCATATTGCGTGCGTTTTACATTCGAATTTTTCCAATGTTATGCGCCATCGCCATCAACAAAACCACGTCTACGTATACGATCGTTCGTTCGTTGGTTGTAACTGTCATCGTTGCATCGTGTTTGACAAATGTTTCTGTCCGTCGCTTCACATCAGATTAGCAGCCGTTCCATCATCGGTAGCGATAATTTCGAGACCAGAATCCGGAATAGGTCACGTCACCAGGTTACCTGTCATATGGTATACCATATACCTACCGTATCATGCGAAGACATCGTTACACAAAATGAGAGAGTTAATACCGAAATAATTCAACGTAGTAATCAGTAGCGCACGGTTAATTAAAATCTATGCAAAAAGAAGAAAAGAGGACCAGG
This sequence comes from Agrilus mali, assembly GCA_029378335.1. Classification (NCBI taxonomy): domain Eukaryota; kingdom Metazoa; phylum Arthropoda; class Insecta; order Coleoptera; family Buprestidae; genus Agrilus; species Agrilus mali. Next base: position 635,771 of record CM055655.1, on the reverse strand, counting down.
CAGAGGAGTGTTTGATCCAGGAGGATAAGAGTACCCAACACCTCTCTGGAGTACGAGCATTCCTGAAGCAACAAGAAGATCATTATGAAGATAGTTACCATTTTCCAGTGGGGTACATAACAAAGTCATGCAGGAACTCTCTTAAGTGTCTTGAAGGACTGCCCAAAAGGACTACGCACTACATTAATTGTTACCTTGTTGTACGCCCCTGAAGAGCTGCTTAAGTAGATGCGGTGTCTTTAGTTGATGTAAGATCTGATGCATGACGAACACCATGATGGGCTTCTGTTGATCGTCGATGGTTGATTGTCGGCCGGACCAATGAGGGTTGAGATAGCAGGCCGACGACGACATTGCACAAAAACGTGTGTAACATAAAATAGTACATACATACAGATATTTACGTATATAAATATATACGAAAGTGTTCTGATATTCATTAGTGATAAGAGTCGAACATAGACGTGGCTGTAGCAGCTTTTTCCGGTCGCAGGAGTGTGATGGCAAAAGATCGGCGGCGCGGCGGCACGAAGCGGTGTGGCCATTTTTCGTCGACGACGCCATATGTTAATTTATGTACCGACGATGGTAAAAATAACGGCCGCTCCCTGGATTTTACGTCACGAAACGTACAGTTCCTATCCATTTAGTTTAATAAAGTTGTTGGAAGCCATACTTATTATCGTTATCAAAGGACTAGAATTGATACCTACGAGCTTTTTAATACACCAACCACGTAATCATTAAGGCGATTCAATTATGGACACTCTTATTATTTTGACCGCCATCTAGAGAGAAATTATTTTATAGATGCCTACTAGGCTAAGAAATGCTTATAGGTACTTACTTGTACCAGTGAAAGTTTGCTCTTTCTGCAACCTTTTCTACATATCTATGCGAAATTCTTGCGGTATTCTATTTATTTTATTTTACCGCATCAGAATGAAAAGGACTAAGTGATCTAATTGATCGTCTCGATTGTGCTTTGTAGTTGTTATCACTTTAAACGGTGTGGAACTGAAAAAACATCGGAATCATTGTAATTTAAACAAGTTTTTACTTCCTTGTTTAAGGAACCGAAAAATTGACATCTTGTTTACGTAACAAGTCCAAGCCCATCAATGTAACAAGGGGTTGTTTTCGACAGCCTTATACTTAGACCTGATTTTTTCGTTACTTTCACTGGTAATAGACCCAACATTAGGTACATTTGCAAAAAATGCGATAATGCTCGTAAATTAGCGTTTCTCATTCTTTGATCTGAATGACAGTCATTACCTACTTCCGTTCTGGTGTGGAATTGCGGGTTTCCGGTAAAAACTGCTACCATACTCGGGTTATCCCACGTTCCTGTTGACAAATTAGAAGGAATTCCGTTTGGACGTGAAGTTAAAGAGACATGTACGTGAGCAAGTGTATCTCCTGCCCGATTATTTATTCGTGCGACGACAGAAAAGTTCTACCCGCCGAAAATAAATGCTTTTACAGGGGTATATATTAAAGTAGTCTATAAGAGCGCGACGGACGGACGGCTGCCGCACGGTAGCTTACATGTAATTAACTAAATGTCCCTTGTCGTGTTATCCCTAAATTATTTACGGTCTCCTGATGGCATTCCCCCAATTTATTCGTCTTGCCCGGAACTACGGGGAAACCTTATTACTGCTAAACTACCTGAACATCAAGTAGTTAAAGTATGGATTCTTAGCCACCCACCTACCTACACTTATGAGCGGATTTCGTTATTATAATAAGGACATATTTCTTTCGTCAGCACTGGTGTTAAGGATTCAGCTATAGGTATATATAGAGAAAAGATTTCGACTAGGGTTGTGAAGGATATGGTGCGATGGGTTATGATTTGTTCACGAGATTCTTTCTGATTACAGAAGATACATAAAGTTGAAGTTCTACTGGATATAAAGGATATTATTCCCTTCCAGCGTTGCTCTGTTGAAATGAGATTCATATGAGATAAATATGTATGAAGATGGTAATTAATGAAAATTAATTACCTACCGCCTGTGTAGCTACCTATCTACAAGTTTTATTTACGTAAGTTTACGAGAAATTACAGACAGACAAACTGGAATTTAATTAGAAGGTAGCCGTTGTTGATTAGGCATACCTACCTTCATATATGATAACAGCAAATAGAGACTTGTGACTTTGTCGGTTAGATAAAATATATTTTTTTGCAACAGTAATTGACACACACAACTCCAAAAAAATGACTAGAAATATGTAGGTACCTACCTTATAATTGGTACTCATATAAATTTATTATTGCTTTTATGTAGGGTACGGACGAAGAAATGAAATAAATCGAACTAAAAAATTGCATGAGTTTGCAAAGATACTATATAATAGGTGTATGAAGTTCGTAAGGTAGAAGGAAGAGTATGATAATGTCGTCTTACAGAAGACCAGTCTACATCTGGACAATAATAGAGACAGATAGGTGTTGGATCCTTCGAAATATATGAACAACCCTAAGAAGATTGCCACAATACCATTACTATTACCATGACAAAATTTCAGAGGAACTACTGAGAATTCCACAATCTGGGCGGTATAAGATAATTATTCTCTATGAGGTGAATATTGTCGAAACCTGGACCTTAAACCCACAGTCTTGTCAGTCTTCATCTCTATCTCAGGAACTTTAGAAGAAATTGGTGATCCACAAAATGTCAGATTACATCTATTATAAATTTGGATAGTTTCTGAGTTTCCAGATTTTAAATCTCGTCGTTATACCTATTGGAGCGCCCCATAATCCATTGTATTAAAAATGGAGTGATATGTATGGCTCATGGTGGAAGTAATACCCATTTAAGGCACAGTGTGTAATGTTAGTACGAAAGCGAGTTGGAAGAGGTATTTGCACGAGTCTCGAGTTACACATTGTGAAAATAAACAAATGCGGTGGTTACCTAACCTAAACCGGATGAAAATCCCGCGCTTTATTTGCCGGCGTGGATTGGTGCATTACCCCACGCGGTTAGACCGCGTAAGCGAGTCGCGGTCGCGGTTGACACGTGATCGACAACGTTGATTGTCACGTGACAAGAGTGGCCGCGAATCACGGCAACAGTTACTTTTTAAGTTTTGGTGGGGCGGGGCGGCCCGTCAATCAGTCGGGCAAGAACTCTCAGGTGGGCGTCGTGAGTTTGTCTGTATACTGCCAATAGAACTGGAGGCCATATTGTGAGTAGGGCGGGGCTGACAGGACGCCGCGTGTTGCGTCACACGAGGCAAATGTTTCCGGCGCGAGCAACTAAGTTACGTATAGAGGGCGCTGGCTTATCTTGTGAACGAACGGCACACGTGAGCGTGACTACTTGGATTTGCTTGCTTGTTCTCTGTATGTTTGTATATGTGTGTGTGTATAGGTTGTCGTCGTGTTGGACGGCGTGGCGGTTCACTTCGTTGCGTGCTAATGTTCTTTTTATCTTGAGGAAAGTCTCGCGGTATCGATAACAATTTGCATTTTTAGACGTGGCCTTTGAAGTGGAAGAATTGTTAATACTTCCTTGAATTAATGAACCGAATACATTTCCTCCTCATTTTTACTGACAATGAGACACTAGATATTACAATATCTTCCTCAATAAGTTATGTTTCTGTATTTATTATCACCAGGTGAGGTCAGTCCATGTCCATTGTGGAGATACATTCTCTTAGCTCTTGGTTAGGGTAAAATTACACGAGGAACTGTTTGTTCGTTTAGCTCGTCCATCAATTCCGAATGGAAAGGTAGTTCTCCCTTTCTGTACCATCAACAACCGATTATCAGATCTCTTGCAGAATTTATCAATAGTTGATAGTCCAAAGATGTACCTATAGGTATCCACAAACTTCTTTCCACTAGTGCAGTAGTTACTAGCCAGGACGTCCTTATGTCTTCTTGATCACTACGAAGATTCATTCCAGTGACGTCACCATCGACAAACTTGAAAGAGATTATTCAGTTTACACATAGACTAAACTTCCCTAATGTGTAATGGGTACCTACACATCTTCAAGATCTTTTTACAGTTTTTTACACAATGTCCCTAATGTTTATTTATAAAAAAGAACAATTAGACGGCATTTATACCAAGATAACAAAACTCAGATTAATTTTAAATTCCTATTAAGATTGTCGGCTCATCGGAGCGGATAGTAAACAATTTATATGCCTGCTCGCTAAAGGGTTCCTGCTTTAAATTAATTACACGAAATTTATGTTTTGAATGAATCATAATAAAAAAACGAGGAACACAAGCAAGTTAAAGTTGTCGCATTATTTCATGAAAAAGGCCGCTTTGGCGTTCATCACATCCAGCAAAGTAAAGCGTTCGTAATGAGGCGAGCTTTTCCAAGAAACCGCGTTTCTCTCTGTTCCTGATGTTTTTTTCGTCGTATTTCGTATTTTCATGAATATTCAGCAAAGGTGAAGCGGTGTAACGAATCCGCAGGATCAGATAACCGCAGGGTGACTTATGACTGATAAGACAAACAAGAAAATATGTTTACATGATGACGATACGGTAACAGCGGCGATGTGTGATGGTGTTCTTCTTGGCGGCTCGTCAGAAAATGGGCGAGAAAACGCCATATCGAAAGATCTTCATTGTTTTTTCGGCTGCAAAGTAAACATTAGAATCGCTGAATATTCATCACGACAAATTAGACAAAGTCTAAAGCTTCATACGAACGGATTCACGCTATAGACCACTTACAAATAATATACATACTTACATATTTAATGCCCATGTAGGAAGAAATTCATCTACCACATAAATAAATGTCATAATAAGGTACCTACCAGGTTCAGAAATATTTTTTTAGAGTGTCGTACTCTCGGAAAACCACAAAAGAAGAAGTAAATAATGTGAAATAGACTCATGAACAGTTTTGCAATTAGAAGATCCTTTATGAATAAAGAAAAAAATTACTTGCTTTTACTATCTTTGGAAATAACTATCCAGTGCGTACGTTACAAGACATCTTATTCTTCGTAATGTTTCTTAGATGAATTTAAATAATAGATAATATCTAAGTATATATAGATACTTGATGAATGTGCACTGGATGATCAGTAATTTTTTGTAATAATTCATGGGTATTTTATTTGAAATGTTAACGTGAAGTTAATTAATCAAGCTAAAGTTGCAAAAGGTCTCTTCTACAAGGACTAGCAATATTTATGGATAGTCATCTTGTAAAGTCAACCAAATATTTTACAAAAAAAGGACCATTTAAGTGATTTGAATAGTATCCAATATATTTTAACCATCGAGCTGCTACACAAATTTGTCTTTTAATCGTTTTCGTTCATTTACATTTACATATTACATACTACGTTATTATTAATAAATAATTAAATTCTGCCGGCCGGCGCAGTCATCAATTTCACGTTTTCGTCTGTTAATTTCATTTTGTCGCTGGGTAGAACAGAGAGAACGAGAAAATGATATAGAATCAATTCGGAATAAACATTAATTCTTCTGGCTCCAAATACCACTCAGTTAATAAACATGTTAATGTAGGCGTTTATGAATAATAAAACTACCTGCATCGTGTTTAACAAATCGATGTTTGGCTTGGAGCGACCCAGACAAATTTAATTGCTCTTCGCATTTGATAAATATCCCTCGTGGTCTACTTAAATATGCATTTAAATTAAATTGCGAAGAACCCGCTTGCTGCGTTCCACTATACTTATTATACATTACCTAAACTTATCATAAGAGCCCTCTTTCATTATGATTATGCAGTGAAGAACTGACCAATTAATGCTCCGGAAAAAGAGTGTTCCACAAGGTTTCAAATTGGGCCCGATCTATTGCTAACTCGTATTATGGAATATGTATCTATTAGTAACAAAAATTACAATGGGGCATCAAATAAGGATGTAGAGTTTTTTCCCCAAAGATTGTGGAATATCAATAACAGAAAAGGATGATATTGTAGAGGAGATGAAAGGAAAAATGAAATTTAAGTCTCTTTGTCTTCTTGTCAGTCATTTTAAAAGTATCTTATTCAACAACACAAGACGACACGACAGTTTTGTGAGTGTGAATATCGGAGTCGAAATAACAGTGTTAATGTATGACATCCGTCAGTTCGAGAGAGGCCCCGGTACCTCCCACCGAGTCCACCAGAAGTAAAAATAAAGGAGCAATTGTAAACAGACTGCTGTTTGCGTTATGCGACACTTTCTCTACAAACAGACAGTAAATCACTGCCGATGTGGTGTGTGCATGTGCCCTTCGAGCCTCTTCTAACGCCTGTACTAACTGGTATATCTAAGGGGAGGCCCATGATGTATTTTTAAAAACGTGTTACAGAAACACAAAGACTACAAAACGAAAAAATGTTCTTAAAATGATGCATGGTTTCAGTAGATGACGGTCATGTCTGGACCCTGAATTTAGTTAGATGCACATCATCTATTTTTGATTTCATTCTATCGCTTCCGTGACCGTTACATATAAATAGCTTTTTCGTACACTCGAGATGAACATTAACACAGAGAGAGAGAGGATTAACGGTGGAGACATGACGCCTGTTTACACAGCCATTAGGTATACCGAAAGGGCGCTAGTCCACTTGCTGCTGTCAATCAGACCCATCAAGCCAAAAGACAGCGCGACCTGGCCTTGTTTACCGGACTTGGGCAGTAATATACAGTGACGTTTACTAATTGAGCCATTCTTAATTTCAATATTGACACATCACTCGCAATGAATGACGAGACAACCGGCGGCGACAACTGGAAGCATCCCAGTGATCGGCATCTTTATCTGAATGTCGAACCATTAATTTTATCAACCTAATAATACGTATCTATATACCTAATACTTATTATTAGGTACAACGGTGTTTGTGTAGGTATTATTTCGTAATGGATTACGCGTTTGATTATCATCATATTTAGAATAGATAGCTGCGAAATTGGGTGAAATTTTTTTTTTGTTAGCTGTTGCATAAAAATTTACTTGTGTACTAAACATGCATAAGGTACACTATTTAGTAATCGAAATGTTGGCGCCAGACGTAATTTTCGATGTTTATTTAAGTGAACCGTAATCACTGACGTATTTATTATACAAACTGTAAGAAAACGCGATCCGTTCGTAAATTACTTTTTGCTTGATTTATAGTGGCCAGCGAGATGTTCTGTGCTGTGCTGTGCGTACCTAATATCCACTCACTGTGTGTGTATTTAAATTTAATGGCATCGTAATCTGTATAATTATTAATGCTTATGAAAGCGGTCAAATATTTACCTTTACCATTCATCGTCGCCTCGTATGGCCACAGTGTCTCTTCTTATTTTACTCCACAAAGAAAGATTTTGAAATAACATCATGGACAACTGCTGAAAAGGCAAGGAAAATGAAATCTGAAGGATTTTATTGATGGAGCTCAGAAACAAGCAAGAGCATAAGGATGTGTTGTTGCCGAACCCTTCGTGGCACAGGATTAGGCCTTAGGATAAAATAAAAGCAACTGTGTATACGTGTAATGTGATTGTAAATGTTTCCTCCTCCATAGCTTCGTACATGTGCATTAGGTAATGCTAATATTTACCTTGTAACTGACTGATATAGTTATCACCTTTTACATTAATTATTTATTTGTTCGTCCATAAAAGGCTTAACTTTCAGTATACCTCATTATCCTCTTAGCCAGCTACCAATTACAACTGCCATTAGTACCATGTTATCTTCAGCTTAACAATGAGTAAACTTTGAAGCGATAGTCGAGTCGGGGCCTCGTTCTCTCTCCTCCCGCCAGCGCGTGTCAACTCAACTCGTTCGGCAAACATTTTCTGATGCGCTACCAAATAAACAACATTATGTATCCGATAAATAATTACATTAATATATCTATCTGTGCATTATGCAACTGAATAACAGATGGAACACTAATAGATTGGTCGTCTTGACCAATAATTGCTAGAGACTGATGTTTCTTGTATGCCTTTTAAATACATTTATCAAAGCCCAACTGTAGGATACTTCCCATTAATCCAGAATTTTGAAATTTGACATCAAACAGATCATCTTATACTCAGTACAATTAAGAAGAAGAAAAGCATCCAGGAACCTGATCATAAGTATTTGGTATCCTTATGAGACGTTTTGGAATCCTCATCAGGGTCTCCATGCAATCTGCCGAAGCATTCATAGGTACTTAAAATATTCTTTTTGATTAGTTGCACGTATTTCTCTGGCGAGATTTTAATAAATTCCTCCGATTTCCTAAGGCGGCTTATTTGAGTTCGCGGCATGTCTCGGCCGCTTCTCGGTGTCCACGGTCGCGAAGGTAGGTACATGTGGCAGCTCAACTCTCGGTCCGCACAAACCCTGTTTACTTATTACCATAAAACGGCTATAAAATATTCTCTCTTTAGACGCCTTAATAACTTTTTTTCCGAAGAAAGAATTTAACGAACGTATTCAATAGTAGGTATTAGTTGGTGTGCAAGGCAAAAGGCGATTCTTGGAACGGAGTCATGGAGTCAGCCACCGACACGAAAAAGAAAAGAACCATCATAATACGTACGCTTCTTGTTGGTGGTGGTGGCTGGGGGATTGTGGTGGTACCATTCTTAGGTACTCCTTATACTGGGTGTGAAATTAACTGATTAAAATGTACCTACCTATGAGGAGATCTTCCAAAAGTTTATAACTACCCTCGTCGACTACAGTTGTTGTAATATATACATTCACCCTCTTTTAGCTTCTACCTCGCCCAAATTCAATTTATACTGGCAGATCTCCTTTTAATAAAATAAACGATCCTTTAGGACCATGTATGCGTATTCTCATTAAATACTAGATGATTAAAATGTGGCCACAACTGACAACATTTTCTTTACGACTTGTTGCGTACAATACGTCATAAATAAAGCGGATTCAAAAGCGTAAACAATAAACTGGAGAACAATCATTGTTAACAAATTACCACGGGTGGATACTGTTTGTTGTCATTGTTCAGAGGCCCATGTATCTTTCAGAGAAGACGCTGTGACCACTAAAAAGAAATTACGGTTTCAGGACAAGAAAGGATTAATTTTGGAAGCTCATAATAAAATATCTTAATACATAAATATATCTTCTGAGGTGTAACAAAGTTTGAAGATCATCAGGACTCTTAATAAGTAGCTAAAGATTAGATGACTTTCTGTTCTGTAATTATATAGATAAGGTCTGCTATTTCCGTTTGTTGACCACTTTACTTGTCACTTCCGGACACCATTTTTCTGTAAACGGGCGCCTCCATCTTTGACAGTCGCTGATGGATTGGTACCAGAAGCATCTGGATGAGCGACGATCAAGTGGCTAGAGTAGAGAAATGATGATAGCCCGATCGTGAAACGATCCAGGTTACTACGTATACTTACTACTAACTAAAAATGTTACGCCACCGTGTGAAGAGAATTAGTTCAGGTCTTAACAAAATGGAGTGGCCGTCATCGGGCCCGTTGGCTCCTACATTCTTCCGTGTTTGTGGATGTTTTACAGACGATCCGTTTAACATGCCCCCGTTTCAAATGCGCGATCGAATGTGGTATGTCGAAGACGTGCGATTTGTTTGTGCTGGGCGATCGTTTGAATTTTTCGGACGCGATCGTGTTTGTTTTAATCGTGAAATTGTGGACGTGGAGACGTCAAATAATTTTGCAAAACCGTCTTGCATTGTTTGCTTTTTTTTGTTCGATCTTCCAACATGAATAGTACCAGGTATCTATCTATTTCTATGTAGTATTAGTAAATGTCGAATCAGTAGCGTCAGATAAATGATTTTATTAACTTATTAAACTTAATATATCTGCAAAAAAAAATAAATAAAATTGCAACGATCAAGCGAGCGTGTAAATACTTCACAACCGATGCTTGTATATTTGTTTTGCGCACAATGTAAGCCGTGTGTAGCGAAGATAAGACACGGTAAAATGGATACGACATTTGTTGATAACAGGCTGTAAAGTTGCTGATAAAAAATAACGAGCGCAGTTTTAATTAAGCCAGCAAAAATAAACGTATAATAATAATAATATACACTTGCATTTTCGCAATCAATGTTGCTGCCGATGAGCCGATAAAATTGATCTGTACTAGATACGTAATCGGCTTCAAAACAAGCTTTACAGACAGGCACCTTTACAGTTCCTCACACATTGGAATTACTAAAGGAAATAATATATGGACAGGATATCCTAATATGTAGTATCTTGCATGACCAAATATATTATTATGCTTCTTAATGTCACTACAAATTTGGTTTTTTTATATTCTGCAGTATGGGGTTGTAGATTAGAGTGATTTGTGACGAACTGTATTAGAATAATAAACTTACAACAACTCGGGCGCAACTATCAATAATTATTGCAAGATCGACTTGTTCGCAATCTTCTTTTATCCATAACAAATTAATAAACGATTTATTTACAGCACGGCAAGATAAATGCTGATCAAAAGGGCTTATTAAAAAAATCTGTATTGATGAACCGGTTCGATATTTTCTGCCGTAATTTTAATTAACAGCATGTACACACGGGCGATACAGGCGATATTTTTTAATAAACTGTGATCGCCGATGCACTTTTCTGATTGGAAATTGTAGTGACAACCTCAAATATCCTCCATTATGAATGACAACTTCTCTGCACTCATATTGTAATGAATTAAATCTTTTATAATTGGTAATTTTTACAATTGTTCGTGTAAATTAGTCGATTGAAGTACGTGATCGTGATCCTTCGTGTCTTATCCTGGTGGAAGGACACTGACTGGGGTCAACCAGTCCGTTTACCACACGATATTGGCGTGTGTACACACATGCAGGCACTACATCCTGTCCTAGTGATTAGATAATCTGGTCCTGTTTGTTCGGGCTATCGCTCGCCGTGAGCAAACAGCCCCCAGAAACAATGCACCACCCTCAGATCTCACCTTAAAGACAAGTTTACAAATATACATACGTACGTTACGTTTGTTTGCCCGTTGTGCCCGTTCGGATGGATACCCTCTACAAGGGTAAATATTTGATTTGGATACACCGTCAAGATTTGGGAATAAGTGACACAAAACTGCATTCAGAAAATCTTGACGATGAGAAATTCTCTTCAGTTGTCTGACAGCTTGCTTATTAGGAATTACTTCAAATTTCCAAAAATACATATAAGCGTCGTCTCGTGTCACTGTCTGCTGTTAAGTTAATGGTGGGAGCGACAATGATCTGGTAAAATTCCCGTCTCCTCTGTAGAAGCCCAGACTCGTACAGACGGCAGCATCGCCAAGGAGAAGAGCCACGCATACCTGGGACATTATAATCACGCTGCGCGATCTCCGCTTCATTTGCATATTATTTATGCGGACTTTATAGCCCGTATGTACGGCCATTATGAGCCTTGTCCTTTGCATAAGTCAAACTTTTGCCGCCGACGGTCGCGGATTCTCTCGCGCGCAAAAAGTCGCTCTCTGTTGTCGCTTCGACCTATACGTACATACCTACATGGCTACAAGTATTCAAATACATATTTATCTGCGTATGTGTGTATTATTATGAAGGCTGAAGCAACCCCGGCGAGACGGACACTTAACAACGCAGACTCGTAAAGATATCCGATTGCTGCCTTTTTTTCTGTTTGTTTGTTATTGTTGAATAGTCCTTTTGCAATTACAAGAAATGTATAAGAAAACGAGAAAGAAAAAAGGACGGACGAGAGTATATCATATGATGGAGGAGAACGTAGTGGGCTCGCCCCTAATGGGCTCATTACGAAGGATAAGTTTCATAAAGTCGTCGGGGGGCCGTGGTGTTGAATTTTATCGAACGAGAAGAACCCTGCTGATGTCTGATATGGGCACAGGCGATCTTATGAAAAAATGATCTATTATTAAATGAATTTGATTATGCATTCATTCTTTTATTAATAACAGGAATACAGAAAATTTTAATTTATACATAATCCGAAAAGGGGACTCAAGTCTCTATTCCAAAAAACAAAATCCTGCAATGTACCTACTTAATACTTAGTACCGTAGTCGTGGAGTGATGAATGATCGACACGTTGAGAGAAACATCAGAAAGAGTGTTGTTCAAAGAAAGAAAGCTTAACGCTACGGTTTATTGTCGATGTCTCTCGGTGTAAAAGGAACAATAAAAAGAGGATGTGAAGGATCATTGCCATTGGAACTTTTTTGCCGCTTCATATTTCTTCTTATTTGCATAATGTCAGCGGCTGCGAGAAATAATGGGTTTGCTCTCGTAAACGGTTTCGCGCCGTGATAAATCTGGAAACGTGATATCCCGGTACAATGTCAGTGCGGTTCCTCGCTTCATATTAATCATTCTACCACCTCCTTCCGATAGAATAGAATAGGATCGGATAGGATAGGAAACGACAAGACAGGACCGAAGACATCACCTCTCTCTGGTCGCGTTCAATTTCTACGATTGTTTCTACTACTAGATACTAAGTATTATCTTACCTAACACATCTCATCTCTGGTCCCTCGCTCTCTCTCTCTGCTCACGTAGATTTATCTGATCCGTTTTGTTGTGCATTACTTCTACATTCCGAACTACATGGTTCCGAATAAATGATGACGGGCGAACCGGTTGAGTGATCTCTGTGAAAGATTTCCGATAAAATCGACGCTCAAAAATGGAAAAGAGAACAGATAGCTTGGCTTAGCTTGGATGAAGATTTCATTGTTATATTCTGAATGCTCCAAATTCTTAAAGGTACCTAATATATTCTTATCCCCGGACAACAACAACAACAAGTAGGTACCTAAGAGCCTGCTGGATCTCCCATTTTGTTAAAATTAGTAATTATATTAATCAACGGCTTGGCTGTTGTAAAAATAGTCCGTGATGCGAAACGGTGCGACGACGGCGTCGTCCAGAATACATAACTGCTTTATATTAGTTATTCTTATATTACATGGAGCTTTTATGAATATGTATGAGATCGTTTCGAACATTTGATGAATGTTAATGTCACAAGTAATAGTCACGCGATCTGCACCTACTGATGGGAGCTAATTACAACCCGATTAAGGATTTTTTAGTGCCTCTAATTGAACATTAAAATTTCGAACGGCGAAGAACATAAACGCGAGAATGAAGTTTTACGAGCCGCGCTCTTTAATCGTCCACTGATAGCGTAAAGCACCAATGTATACATAACATAACCCTCCCCCTGCACCGACCGACGCGACATCCCATCGACGTTATTAATTACAAATTTCTGGCGAAAATATTCTTCACACTAACTCAGAATAAAAAGCAGTGGCGTGTCGGGGGATGTCCAGCAGAAGTAAACTCAATCAATCTAAATAGAAGAACGAAACACTTGTTACGACCTAAATAATTCTTTCTGGTGTATTTATGGGAAGGTGTACTGTGTATAGGTAGATAGTTTTTAAAGAAAAAGAAATAAGACGATGTGTGGCCGTTAAAAATGGTATTGCCCATCGGTTGTTTTTGGGAGAGCGAAATTGTGGGTCCGTCGCGGCGCAGCAAGACGCTGCGGGACGCGCGACAGGAGACGTCAACCTTATGAGTGACGAGGGTTAGACGGAAGGCGGCGGAGACGGCAAGACGCGACGGGGGGTGCACCGGAGAATCGAAATAAACCCTAAAAAGATTTTTCGCACGATCGACTTTCACCCAGTTTCTTTTTAAAGAGGGACAAGGAAAAACACAAACGTTAATTTGCATTTGTAAAAGGTTGACAGCCACTTTGGTTAGGTTTGTATAATAATAAGCAATTAAAACCGATGGCATTTTAATTATATATTTTGATGGTAATTACCTATATCTGTAATAAACCAGATCTAATAACGGTTACAGATTTGTAGTAAATCATAATTTAATGTAATATTATGAGACTATAATAAAAAAGTATCACTTAGCCATTATCTCAGTCAGTGATACTACAATTTTATCGAGTTTACCTTCATTAATTGGCGGTTTATCAAGTTGTCAGCAGGAATCGGTCTACTATAATTGATAGGTAGGTATTTTCACTGCTAGTTACCTATGGTATTACATTAGCATAGCAATAAATTTTACGCTCAAGTAAATTTCACGTTAAATATGTTACACACGTGGTTATGCCCATTAAATGGTTAAAAATTATAAGCGAAAGCGGACACAAATTCCATAAAACGCTAACAACACCGACCGATTTATTTAGTTGCCAGAAATTGGAGATAAGAGATAATGCAGTTCATTTTTCAACAAATCTATGTCAGTACTGACATTTTCTACTTACGGAAACCAACATTAGTTCGAGAGGACAGAAGCTTTCCGGAAACTTTTTAGGACAGTACAGATCTCTCTCACTGTCAGTTGGAGAGACCATTATAAAACGTCCAGAAACATTTTTTGAGTTCCTATGGGAAATTAGTGAGTTAAGAAGAGATTATCATCATCCAATTTCATCCATATTGCTGCTAAACTGTCTTATTTTGATGGGAAACCATGAGGGACATCAAATTTCTTCCTTTAAGAAAGTACAGTAAACTATTACTACTGGAAGCTTCACACGAATTTCTAAGGATTTATACTATAGTCTTGAGATTCACATTGTCTTGAAGACTCCTTCCTCTTTCTGATTATATTTTTTTACAAATATTGGATCGATATTCGATAGTTGGCAACGTTGTTGTTGTTGTTGTTGTTGTTGCTGTTGGTTGGGATTGTGAATGCCAGTGGCCTTTTTATAATAATATTTTACCGGTGAGGCGGTGGCGACGGCGTGTCAGTGCAGCGCGGGGCTCAAGTTGATTACTCGGTGGGTTGCGAGCGCCGCGGGTGGCGTCGACCCCCGTCGCGATGCCAGTGCTTATCTTGGCCATATCGGTCGTTATGGCATGAAGCCGAAGTAATTTATAGGCAACGTGAGTCTGGTTCATTAGGAAACACATTACTACGCTTGCCCCGCAATGAGCTCTATAGTTGTACGTATTAGTGTGATTGTAAAACGTACCTGAGTACTGCGTATTCGTAGCTTAACACGGGTACCCTGTCTGTGTGCTGGTACATGGACTAATATCGAACCATCGCATCGACTCGACTCGAGACGATACCCTTTCACACACTCGATTGGATAACGATCACCTTGGTTGGGTTTTTTTCCGATGCAAAAATGATACCAACTTCACAACTGCCAACGAGACACTCATGGGAACATGAAGCTTCATAATGTCTCAGAAAAGAGTACCTACATGTACCCAAAGTCTAGGATAATTGTAAATGTTCAGTTCTTAAGCCCAAAGTGTTGAATATCTCAATATACTTCATGTGTAAAGTTTTGATTAATTTTCGGTCTAACATGAAAGAAACGTGAAATATCGAATTGCCTAACAGCTCATATGTAGGTATACGAAGAACTTTATATGGACTTTAGGCAAATAGCGAAGAATTCAGAGCTTGCCTAAAGGAATTTCGAGCGAGGAATGCGCGTGATTTCCATATCTGTTCGATAGATCGCTACATGCAATAACGGAGCAAAAGATCAAACCGTATGTACAAGAAGGCAAAGGCTAAATTACTTGTAGAGCTATAATTGCTGCCTCCCATTTATTATCTACGTTTCTGCCGAGCTAATAGAATCGTTAGCACCTGCGGAGCGAGCGACTAACTCTTGAGAAGGAATTGTTGCAGAATCTGACAGATACAGAGAGCTGAAAGGGATAAAGAATAACAGCGCGAATATAGAAGCTTAATCAAAAGATATTTTTATGGATTGGATTGAAAAAAAGTATCATCTCAATGAAATTTTAATAGGTACATATCTATATGGTTTTAGCGTAAGAATATGATGATCAATAATGCCGATCAATTCAATTATGTTTGCAATTTATGCATTCAAATTTATTTTAGACACGTATGTAGGTAGTCGTCGAATGCATAAATTTTATACGCCAGTTATTTCGTCAATTATCGTATTCTGTAGGTAGGTGTTTTGAAATTTGAAAATATTATCCTCGCGTCTTTCGACGAATACCAGAGAATCGAGAGGTGATTAATTACGGGATTAATTACAATTATTATTTTGAAATAAGCCACCTTTCGGATAATAAAGGCGACATACGCGGCCGATTTATCAAGCGCGGTTTCGTCCTCCTGCTAATTAAGATATCGGCGTATGCGGCATTAATTTCAACTGAAAGTGTTCTTCGACGTTTTAATTCGTTTTTTATTGGGAATAATTTATCCAATCGTTTTGACGATTAATAAAACACGTAATCCGATAGAGCTTTAACGAACGGTATAAGTAAATGACATCTATAAGTAGAAAAGTATCTATATGGAATACTAAACATATTCTCTAGGAGCCACAGTATCTACTTACGTACAGTTTGCAACATTGTCTTAATTTTTTGTGTGGGGTTCGTTATTTTTTAATTAAGACAATTCGGCATCAGAGCTGAGTCGTTATAGACACACCACCTTGCTCATTTATTACCCACTAAATAATGGTTGGTAGATAGATTTCGTCTCGTCGCCCGAGGATATCAAATTAGAACGCTGAAAGTATTAATAAGAACATGGGTGAATTTATTAGCAGAAGCAGATTAATCATCCGTTGAAATCAATATTTCAAACATACTATTAGTATGTATTTTGTTCAATATTAATCGATTCTTAGAATTATCGCCAAAACTATTAGACAAATTTTGATGCCATGAAATGTAAAGGACATTAGCTAGCAGACCATGTTCTTGCCAGTACTTAACTAAAAATGCAAGATATTTATTGGAGCTTCTTCTGTGCAACGTTCGTGAGTACCTCCTCGGGCAAGATGTGCAATTAGAGATCCTGTGATTTAGAGACTAATAAAAAATCACAGCTTATTAAGGCCTAGCAAAGAATGTCAAACAGCCCCTGAATATTTGTTTTTATGTAACTGCTGTATCAATTTATCGTCACTATAAATTTGGTGAGCCCTCGAACTTCTTTCAATGGCTTGTTAAGGAACATCTTCCTTCAACCCCACGACTCGTTTCGTAACGTAAATAAAATCAAGTTAACAACAAAAGTGTGAGGATAATGGATTCCGGGAAAGTTTTTACGCAAGTCATCCTGTTATAGGATTTATTTAGAGGTCAAGTTCCTTCTCGCAATTCCCGAAACATCTGAAATGTAGGACAATCTGTCCGGCAGGTTCTCCATTCATATTCCGTGTCATCAGTCATCGGTTTCCCATGCGAGTATTTCTTTAATTTATCATCCTGTACACGGGGTCCTTGGCCTTCGCAATAGCCTTGTTTTCGTGCTGGGTTTGCTGTCATATCGTTGCCCGATTATGTGCCTGTCTCGGAGGCGGTTAAAGTAATTGATCTGCAGCCACCACTTCATGATGGGCGAAGGCACGATGACGAAGATTCCGACATTGAGACTTTCCTACAGCCACAACAGGATAAAGTGCATTCACATTAACTTTTAAAAAATATAAAAAACAATAATGTTGACGCTTTTGAGGATTCTCTGGAAGAAATTGTGCTTTCGTCTATGATCCACGAAAAGGAAATTTGCTTCTGCATTTTGAACTCTTTGTCATGAAGTGTAGCTGTTGTTGTTGTAGAGAGATGAAGAGAATGGTGAGCCGGAACGAGTGTCAGTCGGTGTCAGGCTACAGGACGACTTCATAAGTTGGGGTGGAAGTCCAAGTCATGGCTCCCGAGCTCGACGTGCTACTATCGAGCCAACATTTATCAGGTTAAGGCAGGTCGCGTGCCACCCCGGTCATTAATTTTGCCAAGGCATCGACGAAGAAAACGAAACAGAGGAGGAGAATGAAAAATAACAGACGAGTTAATATTAATACCCATAGTAAATATATATTCTTACTACCTAATACCGACAGTGGAAATTATAATGAGTTTTATAAAAGTTAGTCGTCAGAGGGTGGACTTCTTGGCATTAATTGACCCTAGTATAGTCACTGGGGGCTGGTGGTCCATACTTATACTCCAAGAGTATGTAGGTATGTTGTGTGTCCAAGATTAATTTGGTATTTAGGTGGGTCATCGATTGTATTGAATTGTTTATTAAAAGGACGACAGACAAGCATAAAGAGTCTTAATTGCTTCACCTGCAGTTGCGTAGTCGTCGGTAAGGTTACGTTACGTATATGGGACGTGTGTGATTCTTGACAATTCTCTTTATTAAAATCGACAAGAATATGAATTGCTCAATTTAGCCTGCCACTTTTAAATGTTAGTCTCACATTTCCCGTGACACCTATTGATTGACGATAAATTGGGGTCCGTGCCGACAAAGAAGCTCGAGCAGTCGCATATATTCTCCGCATGGATTGCTAAAGAACCATCGGAAAAAAGAAACTTGTAACATTCACTTAACTTATGAACCTTTTCAGTGGAGGGTGTTTTAATATATTTTTTTGAAAAAATCAACTCCTAGTAGAAGAATGTAATTATTGGAATAGGAGCCTACCTACGAAGAAATACTGCTCACGAGTACAATCTCGTTTCGTTTTTCCATTGAAATCCATTTCAAATGAAGCACACGGCAAGATTGTTTCTTGTGCAATTACTTGACACAGAGGTCAAACGAGCTCTGTTTTTAATCGTCTGGATTTACATTCAATTTCGACTTAATTAGTAAAAAATTGAAAAATTGATCATAAAGTATTTATAAACGGTACAGAGCGACTTCATAAGAGAAGAAGTAATTATCGGCATTCCTCGAGGTTCGAATAAAGTTGGGAAGCAAGAAGCACAGTGGATTTGCTTTATAGCGTTTTATAGGGTAATAACTAGTTTATGGTGTAGTAAAAACGTTTAGGGGTTACTGTTGGCGCTGCCTTATACGGCCACTAAATAATTGGGATCGCCTTAACGTATTAATGAAATGGCCGAGAGAAGCAACGTACAGACGGAATGGTTTTTGCACTAAAAACTTCTTCAATGAAACCTTTCGGGTGGTCTTTTCGAACACGGCAAACGCGAGGTGCCGCTATTCATTATACGTAGGTACACCTTATATTCCAACCACCTAATGACCTATTTAGCTCAAAAGATACTTTACAATAAATTACTTTTTAAACAAACCCTTCAAGACTATTTAGAAACATTAACAGCTTACAAAAACACTGAAGAATAAAAAGAAGAAGAAGACGATCCCGTAATGTCTACAAGAACTGTTAGAGGGTGTCATGTACCCACAAGCATTGTAGTTATTGTTTCGGATGGTAACATCTGTAATAATTGCAGTGAGAGAAGCAATTCCAAAGTGGCAATAATTGAGTCAGTTGTGCAGTTAAACGAAAACGTTTAAGCTCTTCATTAAAAATAAAAATAAAAAAAAGAGGAGGATGCCATAAAGGCCAAGTCAGAGCCGTACGTACCAGTGAGCGCTATTAATCTTGATGATGTAGAGCAACGATTAGGCGCACAATAAATACGGCGACAGAGGGCGCTACCGACATACTAAATAATAACGGTACACAGAGGCGACAAGCAACAGGTGAAACGTAATTTTTTTAACTGACGAGATGGCACAGAGTGTGTGTGTGTGTAGGTAATACTTGTACATATACATTATTTGTGTGTAGGTACATCTACGTGTATATGTATAGGTACTACATATACCTGCCTGTGTTTGATTCCGGTGTCACGTGCGAACACACTCGGTTGATTAAAGCTGGGCCGTAAATAAAATGTAAACTATTCCTTTTTATAGTTAAACGTGTCCGTTTGGAAACCTGGTAATTTATATAAGCGCCTAGTTAGTAACGTTATACGCTAACTGTTTTCATTAACGCGAAAACAGATTTAGGTACATACACTGCCGCTAAAAAATGTCGAAAACTACCCCAGAAACTTCGAAAGTCTACCAACTGATTCCTCTCAGTATTCTGTATTCCTGTGACCTCTTGTCTCTTGGGCCACATATTGAAAGCCTTTCTAGTTTGAGGAAGGTAAATCTTTGGACTTTACTTCTTACCACTTCAGAATGCTCTGTTCTTGTTTTTTTGGCCCATAAAAGTATTTGAAAGTTTATACTACTCTGAGGACTAATTTTGGACACAGCTCCACTTCGCCCTGTCCTGGACCGATCGTCACTTCGAAAGTCTACCAACTGAAAATCACTTGGGTACTCCTGTGATCTCTTGTTTCTGGGGCCACATATTGAAAGCATTTCTAGTTTGAGGAATCTAAATCTTTGGGCTCTATTTCTTACCACTTCGAGATGCTTTGTTCTTGTTTTTCTATCCATGAAAGTATTTGGAAGTTTATACTAGTCTGACGACTAGTTTTGAACACTCAGCTCCACTTCGCCCTGTCCTGCACCAATCCTCACTTCGAAAGTCTACCAACTGAAAATCACTTGGGTACTCCTGTGATCTCTTGTTTCTGGGGCCACATATTGAAAGCATTTCTAGTTTGAGGAATCTAAATCTTTGGGCTCTATTTCTTACCACTTCGAGATGCTTTGTTCTTGTTTTTCTATCCATGAAAGTATTTGGAAGTTTATACTAGTCTGACGACTAGTTTTGAACACTCAGCTCCACTTCGCCCTGTCCTGCACCAATCCTCACTTCGAAAGTCTACCAACTGAAAATCACTTGGGTACTCCTGTGATCTCTTGTTTCTGGGGCCACATATTGAAAGCATTTCTAGTTTGAGGAATCTAAATCTTTGGGCTCTATTTCTTACCACTTCGAGATGCTTTGTTCTTGTTTTTCTATCCATGAAAGTATTTGGAAGTTTATACTAGTCTGAGGACCAGACCGATCCTCACATTTCATTTCTTATTATTATTTATGAACAGTTCTTATCCCTGACCTTTCTGTTCCCTTCTTGTTCCTATTTCTGTTTCAAATATACTTTCGTGTCTTACAATTAGAAAAGTCCCTCCGCCCTAACATACACCTTATTATTTTCATATGAGTTTCTTTCTGGTCCCCTACTATTGAAACATTTTTTAAAACATTAAGGAAACTACATTTGGCCTAAATTATTTGTCCCATGATGGATAGATATCCTTTAGAGCTTACCATCATAAATTGAAATCCCAAAAGACCTATTTGAATTGAATTTTTCTTTGAGAACTCGAGCAATTAAAAGATTGGCGTCCTTTTGGACCATGTATTCAGTTTATTCTTAGAAGTTTGTTAACTAACTATGTAAGTACACTTGTATGGTATTTGGGGAAAACAAATTTATTTATTCGGGAGGTCAAAAGGTTAACAGGAATGTTTTGTCTACTAAAGGAAATTGAGGCGTCTTAGGAACGTTTAAAGCACAGACTAAACTAACGGTTTATAGTGAAAATACACTAGATGAAACGTGTTTGGTAAGATTAATGAGTAGTTTTGTCTGCCACTCTGCCAAAGATCAACGTGGTTAGGTCAAAAGTGCCTCATTATCAGTAAGGAGATGGTCAATTACCTTGCATTACCGTCTGTCGGTGAAGAAGGCATTTCTAGATGTTCCCCAGCAGCATAGTCATAAAAAATTAAAATTATTGTTGTTAGGGTCAGAGTCCTGGGTGACCGGACCAGACCTACTGGATGTGAATCCTACACTAACCCCTTCAAAGGAAAGTGTCGATTTATTGATAGATAATATTGTGAGGGTGTTTTATTATTGAGAGATGAGAGTGTGACAGATGGATAGTTTTGGAGGGTGGGTGCCACTATATATTTTTTAACGGTTGAGTTTATTAAATTTGAGAGTTCCTTATTGAAGATGGGGTGGGAGAGGGTGGCGGACGCGAAACGCGACCTTTGCCAGAGAGAAACAATAAGCGAGCGTTATATAACTTTGGCAGGTGTCGCTGACAGTCCATACTTCATTAGGGGTGATTTACAGGGACAATAAACGGTATCTGGTGCTATATTGAGTGCGCCTCATAAAGACCGTATAAAATTTTATGGCGCCGTACCGGAGATTGTGAGAATAACAACACCGACTCCTTATCTACTGCACTCTCTACTACGTTTTTATTATTATTTAACAACGACGACAGAAAAAAAAAGGATACAACGACTACAGGCAGTATAATAATAATAATAATGTAAACAAATATAATTTCTTTGATTTTACACTAGCACTCTTCCTGAAGGATAATAGGTGGGTTCTTTAAAGACTTCGTTTTATATTTAAAAAAAATTAATAAAAAGTGACGTTAAAATCGTACCTACATTATTAAAGGATTGCCCCCCCCCCCTGAAAATTCGACTTATCGAAGTTGGCGCCAAATATTATCATGAGGATATTCGATTTGAGTTTAAGTTATCAACTAACAATTACAGCTATTTCTCATGGTTGATGCTATTGCCAATAAATTTGGTTCGACTAACAAACATTCGACTTATCGCCCAAATTATCACTCCATAGTCCCCTAATAAAAGTGCTCCTAAATATTGACCTCCTTCACGTATTTAAAATCATAAACTTTGGACCAACTGTTTAGGGAATTATTAAATATTAACATGCTTAGACTTTCTTTAAAAATATTAGGTACCTACCAAAGTAATTAATATTATACTTAATAAGCTATTTTTGTATGTGGTATACAAAAATACAACACCCAGTACATAGACATTTTTGTTTGAAATTTTTTTTGCTACAAAATATTTAATAACTAATTTTTTTGGTTTTGTAGAATCAAAAATTTCAAAATTTATTTTCTTTTTTTTTTTAATTGAACATTTTTAGTTTCTTTTTTATTTGTTTAGCATTAGTAGAGCCATCTCTTGGTCGAATAAGTACTTTCCAATCTATAACAACCCCCTTTCTCGACTTTTAGATTCAGTCTTTATAAAGCCTGTTTTTTTGTTATATTTACAGTGTTTAAAATAAATAAAAATACCCGTATATTATAAAAATAACAGTATAATGTTGTGCTTAATGCTACAGCTATTAGTACCGATCTGTAGGATCGTAATATACATCAGCTGCGATGTCCGAGTGGTTAAGGAGTTTGACTCGAAATCAAATGGGCTCTGCCCGCACAGGTTCGAATCCTGTTCGCAGCGGTTTATTTTTTTCTTTATTTTAACAACTAATATCAAAGGTTCAGTATTTTTTAAACAAAATGAAAACTTCCACACTCATATAATAATAAATCTACGTAAATGTGATTTATCTTCTTACTTAGGTGCTTGTTTTAATTAATTTATTAATTGGCACATTAAATTAATTAATTAATTAACTATTCTTTGTTTCGATTTATTTATTACAGAAAATAATTAGACAATTTTTCTTAACAAACACAAGCAGCCTTTTGACCCTTAGTTTTTCTAATCGTGTAAGAAAATCTAGAACCCATGTGGTGAACTTTATAATATATAAGGGTAATTACTAAATTATCTTCGTATAAATACATAAGTATTAGGTAGTTAGAGGTAACGCTTCACTGTTTTGTTAATTACGATTTAAATACATATAAAGGATATCCACAAGTATGTCTGTTAATAATATCTACAACCAGAGTTAAATTGAATTTTTCATTTCCTCGTTTCGTCCTGCATTTAATGGTTGAGTATATCGTACCTATATGCAATTATGGAAATGCGAAATCGTTCCCCACAATAACAACAACAACAAAAAAAAAGAACAAGAACATGTTGTTAATAAGAATTTTTATTGTGAACACGTTCGGTGTCAGAATAACTGGAAAGTTGAAATAAAAACAGGAATAAATACACGATTAAATGCCATTATAAACAGCAGAGGGGTATCAAGGATAACGACGACACAAATGGCACCCTTACGAGTTTTATTTTTAGTATTTTGTTTGAAAATAAATGATCTTATTCAGTACAGGACTTTCGTATCTTCCACCTATTTTTACTCCTGTCTCTGCTTCTAATATGTTACTAGTCAACCCTTAATGGCTCTTCTAATCAATTTTTTTTTATTATTTTATTATTTTGCTGTTTCTAAACCTTTCCTGTTCACAATATTGTCATAGTGAATAATTGATTAAACTTAGTAAGTACTTATACTTATTCGTATTTTTATTAATTAAAACAGAAAGGCAGTCCCATTAGAAGAGTTATTATCTGCACCTGTAGATACATTTTGTACGAATGATAAACAGTTTTTCAAGGATCTGCTGATTAAATAACGATAGCAATTGCGATAAAGTTAAGAGGACATTTTTTTTTATAAACAAATTGAATAAAAGCTATATTATTGCATAGGTATTTAGGTACTTGTAACCTTCAGTCAATAAAAATGGGCGCGAATAAACAATAAAAAATATTTATAAATATTAACTCCTATAAGTCAAGTTTTTGATAAGTTGAACTAAATTGGTTGCCAATACCATCAACGTAATTCGTACTTAATAACAATGTTATATTTGTGGCCTGATGGTCCTATAGTACAAAAGTTAAGATTATAAATTTTTTTTTCGTGCAATTAATTGTGGGGTGAAAATTAAAAATTTATCTACTTATAAAATATTTTCCATTATAAATAATGGAAGTTAGGTGGCAAAGTATTCTTCAGAGTACAAATATAATAGAAAAAATTAATTCAGGCCTGTAAATTGTTATAAATGTTTTGTAACTACCACAATATTTGCTAGATGAGTGACTTATTACATCCCCTCTTCCATGTGGGAATTCCGTGACCCCTGGGTTAAGAAATAGTTCTTTACATAAGCCATCAAAAGATTTTAGGGTCAATTTGAAATATGTCCCCTTGCGGTTAGCCACGTCAAAAGCTTCAATATTAAGCTCCAATGAATAAATTCTTAGAACATTCGCTTCTTGTAAAATTGTTAAATTATTTTTAGTTCTTGTAATGCTTTTCATAATTAATTAATTAATTCGCCTATTCAATCGTCATCTGATGTTGAACAGTTAGATTTGTGACCTCACAGTCCTGCGCAGTAGGTACCTACCTATCAGGATGAGTTTTTGAAATACAATCAAACTTCAATAACTCAAAGGTCGATAGATTGAAATTTTGATAAATCCAACCAAATTAGTTGGCAATAGCATCAACTATGAGAAATACGTGTAATTTTTACTTGATTACTCGAACAGAATATACCTACTGATAACTTGAAGATATGTACGTATAGAAAGTTGAAATTCTTCAAATAGAACGAACACAAACACAAATCGATATACAAAGACGAATCTATTCAGTTATTAGTGGTTTAAAAATATCCGGAGGAGCCCCACAGTTTGCCTTTCCATTCAACCGCGTCCAAAAGTCACATAATACCTTATACGTTTCTTTCGATACGTAGAATTTGATCTCGAGAAAGAGAGAAAAGCCGAATCCCGAAAGCAGCAGCAAAAAAAAAATATTCGTGGTTCGGGTTTCACATATCACATGTTTCTCTTTGTGTATAAGAAGAATTCGGAGGTATTCTTATAATAAATACTCCTATGTAACATACATATATACTATACACAGAGACGGACGGAGCATTTCTACCCTCCATAAATCAGTTCTGGGAGGTTGAGACTAATTTCTAAATGGGGTTGTTACACTGAGGAGCTCTCCTCTAACCCTAAAAAGAATATTAACTATTATATTATTGTAACTGGGTCTCAGGGTCTCATGGGATATGGATATGGGATGTAAAAAAAAATTGGTGTTGGGGGTCACCAAAAAGTAACTCAAGCAGTTGGAATTATTATTTTATATGATTTAATTACATAAAATATGTTGTGTCATTTATTATTCCTAGAAAAAATGAAAGCACAATGTGTTAATGGTTGTGACAAAAGCGACAGTCGGACATTAGAGTGTCTGATCGTTTGTTAATTAATTTATTTAATTACCTAAGTATGAAATATTTACGTAGGTACGTGACGTTTAATTTACCATCATCATCACCATTATCCAGAAGATGAAGTTTGTCGGATTTGATTTCAATTTAAAGTAGAAGTGTATCTAATAACATCAGGAAGGCATCGTCTGGTTCTTCTTCAGAATATTCCAATATAATAAAGGGCGTAAACACATCTGGTAAAGTTATATATCTCCGTAAAGGCCCTTTTCTCGCCCTTAGCACTCATATGGGGCATTGTTCTGTCGACTTGTTTTGTAACACTGTGGATTTATGGCCACTCTGACGACAAGGCCACTACCACACTCTCTCCTCGCCGTAACAAATCATTAATTGGGGCAAAAATTCCATCGAGGGGTGGCAAACAGGCGAGCACCTTTTTAATATTTTTATGGGAACGAAACTGTACAAACGAACCACCAAAATCACTTTAGATTTAATTTAAATAGAAGTTCGAGAGTTCAAAGAATCAAGTAAAAAGTCGAATTTCGTTTGATTTATTAAAAATTCAATTTATGGACCTTCCAGTTATTGAAGTTTGACTGTATCTCAAAAAATCATCCTGATAGGTACCTACTGCGCAGGACTGTGAGGTCACAAAACTGACTGTTTAACGTGAGATTTCGATTGAATAGGCGAATTAATTAATTATGAAAAGCACAACGAGAACCAAAAATAATTTAACAATTTTAGAAGAAGCCAATGTTCTCAGAATTCATTGGAGCTTAATGTACTCTGAAAAATTCTTTGCCACCCAATTTTCATAATGGATAATGGAAAATATTTTGTAGATTCTTAATTTGAACCACCTAAGTAATTAATTGTACGAAAAAAAGTATTTTAAAAGCTGCACTTAATTAAATATAAATTTAGTATCTTAACCTTTCTACTATAAGACCGTGAGGTCACAAACATAACATTGTTATTAAGTAAAAATTACAGGTACTTATTCCTCATTGTCAATGATATTGGCAACCTATTTAGTTCGACTTATGAACATTCGAGTTATCGACGTTTGCCTGTAGTCGCTTTAGGGCTCATACTCTGCAATAACTTGAGGATTATAGTGTTCATGTGGCGATAATGTCTTTAAGACTGATGATCCCGAAATTTGAGCCCCAAATGTAGAATTTTTTGGACAGTAGGTATTAATTTTTTTTGTGGGCATCTCATCAGAAATATCTGTAGATTCGATGGACCATATAGGGCATTATTTTATAGTGTACGTCGTAGGTAAAGTAGATATAGAGGTTGCATGGAGTGTGGTGTGGTGTGAAATGGTGTAAGTGCATCTCTCGCGCGGTTGGGCTTCGATAGCGTGCCTTTGTCCGTACAATTTATGGCTTGACACTTTCGAATACGAACAAAAAATAGGTGCTTGAGCCTTTTCAGGGACATAAATCACGGCATACAGCCCGCCGACCGCGGCCAACTCGATCGGGATCGGGACAGCCAGGACCTAACCAGCCACGGACAACGCGGCCCTTTTTTCTTATGGACAGATATTCTTCTTTCTCGTCGTGTCCGATCCCACCGATTTTATAATACCTACATAATAACCCAAACATCTAATGTAGAAATTAAGTCTCATCTCGATAGATGGCATCATATCTATCATACATATAAGCCCTTAGAAATTGTCCTTACCAACCAATCCGTCAATAAATCATTAGATTCTTTATATAATTTTGATTCTCGGATTTTTCATAACTTACCTACTGATAACTTTGGTCCCATTTTAATTAACTAGGTAACAATGCTTGATGACAATAATTTTTTCATTGGTGCTCTAATACGATAGATGACACACAAATACGTGTAACTTAAAAATTTTCCAGTTGTAGGTATAAACAATAAATAATTTTGAGATAGCGTTTGAAACGTTTCGAGTGTTAATTTTTTTTGCGCTTTATTCCCATTCTCGTTCCACACATTAAAGTTTGTTTACGTGAAACAAATGGGTTTTATAAATAGATAGGTATACTTTTCAATTAGAATACATTTTTCGAATTCTAATTTTAATTTAATAAATGGTTTCTGGTAGGTGGATTTATGAGGGAGGCTATAATTTCCGATAAACAATTTATGAATTGTGGTCGGTCCCCTGTAGGTAATAGCTATAAATATTGCCCCTTGTTTACTTAGATACGGATGTCGATTAATGATTAGATAATAAAGACCTTTTTTTCTGTTCAGTTGGATAATAAGTTATGTAACGATTTGTGAAATTTGTCCTTTTATTACGGACCGAGATAAGTTCCTGAGTTTTGCTACTTTATGGAGTGTTGAACATTTCCGAGTATCCGGGAATGGGATACACACGACACATAAAAAAAGTCAATATATTAAACGGCAATAAATTAACATTAAACTGGTATGAATTCCTATTAGTGACAACGTGATTTAAATAAAACAAAACCCGACTGACTGCCTTCTCTAGATATAGGTAGGTATCAGGACTGTGATTTATTTTAATTCGCTTTTAAAACGCTTCCTAGTTTTACCTGCCGTTTCTACTGACCGCAACAACAAGCAAAGAAATGAACCAACAGCTTATGTATGAATATGCCAGAGATTGTAAATCATGTCTTTTCTGCACGAAGGTATGTCTCTTATCCTACCTGATGCATATTATAAGAGGTACCCAGGGAGTGACAACTGGTACCCACTGCTGCTCGCTACCATTAGCATTTCTCTTAAAAATACTCTTAATAGGTATAATACAAGATTAGCAGGGAGTCGATAACCTTCTTCTACCGGGAAGTCGACAGCAGGCAGGTACCTACCAATAAGTCACTCTTAAAGCCTTTCGAATCTATCGATTTTACTAAACCACTGAAATATTGGATTCTAACATTTCGATGCCTTCCTGAACACTTTTACGAAAGATAAAGCTTAAAATGTCCAGGAAATCTTTGTATAGTTCACCATTAATTGAAATTTGAGTTTACTGGGGCACCTGAATAACTACTGTCTTAGTGTTTTTTAAGAAGATTAGATTTTGACTGCAAATATAGTAAGTCACCTTTTTTTAGATATTGAGTCATTCAACGTAACGTATCGTCGCAAACGAACTGACCTGGATATGGTGGATGTTATGATTAATGAATTTCAAAAGATACGAACACATCACGGCATGGTATTTGTCGAATGAATTGAGTTGTTAGATTAAACGTTTGCTCATGAGGCATTCCGTTACTTAGAGGAAATGCTCTTGCTCAGACTTGGGCAAAACTTTTATGCATGCCTTGTATATAGTATGTAAAGACAGTCATTGTCGATACGAGAGCGTGTCCTGTGTGTAGGTACTTAGGTACTTATGTAGGTATTCTTTCTTCTTCCTCCGGTGGTTCTTGTGGTTGTTGTGTTCTCTACCTGCCCCGGAATATCGGAAGCAAATCGCCAGCTGATGGACGCGACGGTGTGTACGCTCACGTTGCCGGCCTGACAACGTTCGTTGCCGTCAATGCGCTACATTTGACAGATTCATCACAACGTTTCTGTGGTTCATTTATCAATTTTACGAGCGATACACTTCGTACGATCAGTGCCGCTACGGCGCCCCGTCACGCCGACCTTTTATGTTTTACAACTTTCGTATAAGTCACCGTAAAAAAAATCGAACAAGTAGAACTGAATCAGCAATTTTTGTGGAACGCATTAACTGTTATGTTATACTAATAAGTAGTCCGATCCGTCAGAGATCGACAAACCACCCGGCAAGTGATACCAGAGGAGGAATACACAGGATGGCCTTCTATAAGGATCCTGTATGTAGGGTGAGATGTAGCTAACTTCATGATCCCTGCCAGTGGTAGTAGTTTAAAGTTGATGAGAAGACTATAAGGATACTTATAAATAAGGTACATCAGTCATTGACAGGATATTGCCCACAGGAACACACAGGATTCCCTTTTGTAAGGACACTGCTTGTATATTTTCTGTAGGCTGAAAAGTACCTAACTTCATGACCCTACCAGTGGCAGCTCGTTGATCATATACTTACGTAAGAGATCAAACTTATAAACCTCTGTCCTACTTAAAACTTCATAAGACTACCTATAAATTAGATAGGTACTTAGTTCAATGGAGCATACAGTCAATGGCAGGATATTGACCACAGGAACACACAGGACGAATCTCCTTTTGTAAAATGGATGCTGTATATGCATATTATGGTTACTGTAAAGTGAGATGTCGCTAATTTCACGATCGTGTTAGTGGCGGCTTGTGGTTTATACAACCCCCTATCGTGCTTTAAAATTGATAACAAGATTGCAAAAGATTTATTGATCTCACAATCGACCTTTTAGAATGTAGGTAGTTTCCCCTAGTAGATACCCAATCGGAATTTACCTATATCTACTATAGTTAAGTTTAAAGGGATTATTTTATCTCAGCTGAGGCAACGACCCTTATCTCTTGATAATTTGGTTTCATTTACGGGACCTACGGTTTGTCATAGTGACTTATTTTATGTCGTTTACTTCCGTCGGGAAATTTGATTTCGATATGTTTTCCTACTTACTTAAAAAAAAAGTATTAAGTATGAGTATAAACAATCACCAAAAGTATAAAAATTAGTTAGTAGGTATTATAATAGGTAATCAAAAATTTGACTTCTAATTAGACGACGATAGGTGTCTAGTACACGTAATTAATTATGTGGTTATCCTTATAGATGCCTATCATATTTACTTAGTACTTATTACTTAAGTAAGTAGGTATAAAGGCACAGGTAGAATATTTCCGTTTTAAAATTGTTTGTTGTCTGTATCAGGTAAATAATTATTTAGATAATTTGCACACTTAATAGGTACCCATAAGAACGCAGTTCACAGAAAAAATAATTACCTTTGGAGGCATTCAGACATTACCTACTACGTAGGCATATATGTACGTATAAATAAGTATTCGACGACATTTTGCGAAATTGCTTAACTTTCTTACCGAGTCACTCGTTCTAATTACACCTAATTTAATGCCACGCAGATATGCCAATTTCTTACATAGCAATGATTCATAACGAGCTTGTTATCTACGAATTTTATCTATGCAAAACTAATTAACCCTTTCTAGAAACCTTACACACCAAAGGTCTGACAACGTCTCCTATGACCTTTATCGCGAACATTTTCTACTTTGCATGTTACTTACTTGCTTACGTGTAAATCTGCTCTCTTACTTATTTCAGATACCTATAAAGTGTAAAAAAGGAAAATATAAAAATGTTTATGAATAATAAACAGGTTGTTTTAAGAACGTTACCTAAGTAACGATTTGTTTTTCATTAAAAAGATGTTTCGTTATATAATTTAGATATTTTTGTCGTCGTCCTTAAATAGTTCAGTAAATTACTCCCTCATTGAATAATAGTAACGTTTCCTGTCAAAAGACTATTTTAATTAGGTAGCTAAAGGTCCTGGGTCGTAAATTATAAAAGTT
The DNA here is from genome assembly GCA_029378335.1 of Agrilus mali. NCBI lineage: Eukaryota > Metazoa > Arthropoda > Insecta > Coleoptera > Buprestidae > Agrilus > Agrilus mali. Next base: position 604,514 of record CM055655.1, on the reverse strand, counting down.
CATCATATAAGGGTTAATAAATTATAAGGATCGCCAATAAAACTGTCCGAAGATCTGCAGGTCTTCAGCGAAGCTTTCCCTCACTCTAGCTGCCTGTAAATCAAAGGCGTTTAGCTCGGGCGAGAAATCCACCCTTTCACTACACATAGGTATACAACTTTGGTGATGGGTATAATAAGTACTTTTATTACTTCCACCAATTATCTTCGGCAAGATATTTTTCTGGCGCATAAAAGGAGAAAGAGGGTGTGTGTGTGTACATGTTGTCCCTAAAGTGTGAATTAATAATAACCTACGTATGTATATGTTTGTGTATATTAAAAAGGGCAGCCCCTAGCCTAGCTAGTAGCATTCGTACGTGGAACGTAGTGGAAGTAGAGAACTGCAGAGGCATCGTTGTATTTAGGCAACAGCGCAGTGCTGCCAAGCGCAACGCATGATGGCAGCAATGCGCGTCGTGTTGGCAGGGCGCTGGCGCGTCACGGGCGTCACCATTGGTCGGGGGGCGTTTCACGAATGACAGATCATTCATCTGCCCCACTCTGCCCCCGCCGACGGCTGTGATTGACAGTTGGCAGACGACTGCGGATCGCGCAGGATCTCCGCACGCGTTCGGTCGTAAAGGGCAACAGCATCAACTGATCCGATCTCGCACCAGGTGCACTACGTGTGATGTGAGCCGGCTTCGGCGCGGGTGAAGTGACTAAGGGCCCGGGCCCGCGTACATGTGCAGTGAAGTGACTAGTGACTCGGTGTAACGGTGGCCCAACACGCAGACTATCCCGGCTTGACGGCGGCTGGCAGGGCGTTCATGGCTCAGCCACGGGTAGGTCCTTCTTTGACGCCAAAAAGTGCTCACCTTCCTCCCAGGACCGATATCCGTGTCACTAAAATTGACCTCAAAAGGTCCATGGTCTTCCCGCAAAAAAAAAAGGCGCGAAACGGATACCACTACTATGAGCGGCCCATTTCCAACTCTTCCAGAGTTGGAGCCTCTTAATCGCATATTAGTTGGATTGTTAATAATCCCTTAGACACTTCGGAAATATCCAGAGATCAATGAGGACGTTAATATCCTTTGATGGAGACGCGCTCCTTGCCAGGGCCTTCTGTTAAGTTATCTATCGGTCCATGTGGAAAAGCTCGTCGCATTTTTCCCTCCAAAAGTCGTGCATGAGAACATGTCCTCCGTTTTTAAATAAGTGGATTAGGGATCAGTTTTAGCGGGCCGTGATTAATCATTCGGAGGATGACATGGGGCGGACCGGAATTACATATACCCAGCAACCCCAACTATCAATCAAATTCGCCCCACTTACCACTCTTGTATTTTGATGCCATGCATTTCGTACGTCTGCTACATTACTTTCCTCATTGTTATTCATATTTCGAACGATTCGCTTCATTAGACGCGAACTAAAGTCCGTAGGTTCCATGATTCAATCCTGTACTGGGCGCCCTATGCTCCTCCAAATAACATACAAGCTGGATACTATACCGATTTATTTGTTAGGCTGTATCCTTTCAGGAAGGTCCCTTCGATACCCAATAGGGATATAGTGATCCTTGTCCTAGGGATCAGCTCTTTCATCCATATATTGCATCCGAAGATGATTTAATTTTTGAATTTTATGATGTTGAAGCTCCAAGTTAACAAACTTCTTCAGTGCCTTGACTAAAATCATTGTAGAAATATAAGATGAGGTCTGTTACCAGGTGATTCTTTTTAGTAGGTTGTTCTCAATTTGGCGACGTGATCGGATACGGCCGATGGGAGCTTTTGTCCATCGCGTTATTCCCCTTAAAAGCTTCCCAAGGATCGGGCATGTCTGTAATTACAGTTTAGAATTCTGCTCGGAACTCCAGCCCTGTTAATTCTCTTAAAAGTGATGAGACTGCATTTTGGCCGGGCATTCAGATACCCCGGCTGATTACACAGTATAATATGTTGCTCGAAAATGCCAGTCAGCCTGCTTTTCGAATATCATCGAGGCATTCTAAACATTCGGCCGACGCCGACGGCGACGGCGGCGGCCATGTGTACTTATCGTTGTATCGTCAGGACACCGCCGGCCGCGCTTACGATTAGTTAGGTCGTAATGACCGCTTCCAAAAATTATAGTTATTGTACAGGCATAAGACCAGACCCGCAATGAAAAGTGAAAATGATAACCGATCGACATGTACCTACGAGCAGCTCATTTTTTTAATGGATTCATTACAACCAAATTGATAGCTTTTGTCAGGGATATACGATAGGTAGCTGAGGGATTACTTTTAGACAAAGGGGATTTATTGTATAAGGAAGAACCTTAGGAACATTGACTAACTGTATTTTTGTGAGTGTAGGACTTCTGATACTTGAAACCTCATAGGTATGAATAATTTTTAATGCAAGTAGATGACCCCAACAACAGAACATTGCTGTGAACGATGGATGCTAATGTTAGTAATTCCTGAAAGTGAATGTTGTTTTTAAATCGCCCTTGTATTTCTTCTGGCCTTACCTTACTCCCTCCCATTTGGGATAGTTATCAGTTCGTGTGGTTCTCATCTTGCATCATTATTTTCACCCCCTTCGCGATCCTTTCCAAAGAGAAGTCTCAGTAGGATTAAGATTACTGACTGACGATCTTAAAAAAATATTAACCCAGTGCGTCCGTCGGATGTCCACCTAATAAAAACTAGGTATGTACATACTTATGTATACCTAAAGGCTCTCTCGCTCAGTGCACAATTTTAAGAACCCCTTGTTAATTATATTTCTATTGGAGTGTTCCTGAAAAATTCGGAGAACTTGAATATTATGCCCAGGAGGAAACCGTGATAGACGGGTACCAAGAAATGGGAAGAGTTTAATATGATAGTAAATTTGGTTCCGACGGAAGAATGCCCAGTCTGAGGATACTCACATATGGTGTTTGTTGAAAGAAGTTAGAAGAATGAGGAAGACGATCTTCTTCTTGTTAAACGTACTTGTGTATGTGAGTCCGTCCGTCCGTCGGCCATGAATTACGTTTATTATAAATTTAAAAAAAGAGGAGAAGATGGCTTACGGCTTACCTACAATGAAATGAATGTAAAGAAGGCTTCTGTACAGCCGAAGAGTTTTATGTTGATAAATTAACATTATTGAGAAATTATAGACAGCCGGGCATTAGCTTAGCCGACGACGATGAATAAATATCGAAGTGAGCCCAGGCCCAGGCCAGCAGGTTAAACGAGATGGAATTTGTGAAATCCTGATGGATCGTCGTTAGGTGGCCATTAAACAGTATCTGTGGGTGTTGTTGATCATGGTATTTTTATAATGCTAACGACGACGACTACGCGTCCATCCGTCCGTCCAGCAAGCTCGAGGCGAATTCTAGTGACGCTCGGCAGTTTTTAATAAATAATAAAAAGATATAAAAGCCAGTTAGTTGGTTGGTTTATCTATCAATATATCTATGTATGTTTGTATAAAATATTAGCGGTGTCCGTTAGTGGTTGGTTCATTTTCTAAAAGGTTTATTATTTCTTCTTGATGTGTGAGGTGAATTAATGAGGATGAGGAAGGTAAGGTGTTTGAGATTTTATTTTCTCCTTATGAGGAATCATTCAGTCTGTCTTGGAGAACACTACTAACAAGAACAAATTCAAATTCATGATGTTTATCCTTCCGAAGGATAACGCAGGTCAATGACCCACACGAATTATACTAATTACTTATTATTATATTATAATAATTAAAAACTATTAACGTTAGAATTTATCAAATCGTTTTCTTTTCTTCTTAGGTTCTCTCTTATAAGTAAGTAGTTAAATAAGTGCAATAGTTAGTGGAAGGAGTAAATTTGTTAAAAAGTATTTAATGTTGTGTGCCCGTAAACGTGGATAGAGTAAAGGGAAATATAAAAAAAAGGCCAGAAGAGGTGTCCATAAAGTGAACTATTTATTGAGACAATCGTATAACAGCGACCGTAAAGTTTTATGAGCCGTAACTTTAGGGCATTATAATTTTAGACGACAATCCGAGAAATATGGTTTCGTGAAAGCTGAATGGTTGTAATAGTTCGGCCAACAAGTTTACGATCTTCCTCGAACGGAGGGGTGTTTTTTAATCGGTCGCAGCAGGCTATGAACCTCTTTATTGTATAATTTCGCGATTGCCGTTATTAAGTCGTCCCCGAACGAACGATTGTTTCTTTGCCTTTCTCGTTTCGAATGCGTGGTTGGTTTGCTTTTTATGTGTTAATTTGCTTACCAAATTTTACTGATAACTCATTGATAAAGGTCGATTGAAACAAAGCCTTAATGCCTACATAATAACTCACTCCCTCAGCCTACCTGCTTTCAATTTCGTTTTTTATTTTCTTCTTGACATTGAAATTCATCAAATTTAATTTACTCACAGTCAGTGAGCTTTCGTTGTACCAGAATTGTTCAGGGGGTTAACATAAAGTGAGAGCAATCGTTCATATTTGTATAAACTACGGAGCCAAGAGGAGTCAATTTGGCAGATGTGATGTAGGTATAGGTATATGTAGTATTAAAGAGAGACCCCATGCTACCGTAAGTAAGTAAGTACTAAGTACTCGTGTCGTAAAACGCGCGAACGTGTTGTGACGGTACTAAAACGAATCGTTTTAGTACTGAAACAAAGGTTATTGCAAACGTTAGAATTTGCTAAATGGCTATTTGGTTATTATCTTTATGATATATGAACCCACGTGCGAGAGAGAGAGTGCAATGCAATGTCTGCCCACGACTGAAATGGATTTTGGCAAAAATAGTTCAGCAGATGCACAACACCTCACCCCCCCATCTTCTGATCTGGTATCAGACTATTTGAAAATTTATTTGTTCGTAGTTTATTAAAGAAAAGTCTTTTCGGTTGTTAGGGTGTTAATTTTTAAATGTGACTTTATCCAAAGTACCAAAGTCTTCTTCGTTTCAAACGTAAGCTCTTTCAATCTTTATATTAGAAATCCGTCCCATCTTCTGCTATGGTTTAGAGTATGTAGGTACGTGAAAATTTATGTTTTTTGGAATATCTATTATGAGCCTCTTCCCTTGTCAGGGTAATTAAAAGAATAATAATTTTTTAACTCTTCAGTTCGAAAACTGGCTTCAACTTCTTTAAATATTATAATTTCTGTAACAATTAGAAATTACATCTGCTGATTAATTTTATTTCATTAGAATATCTCTGGCTGTTAGGGAGATTTAAAGAAATTTTCTTTCAATATGGCTTAATTTTCCTGAGGTCTGAAAACTGGCATCAAAAGTTCCTAAAATTCATTCAATCTTCTCATTTCTCTAAAAATTAGAAACCATTTCTAATTCATCTTCTTTTTGTAGGCTAATTTAAAAAATTAATTTAATGTGCCTCAACTTCATTCGATTTTCGTTTTTACCTAAATAAATATAATTCAGAACTAGTTAAGAACTAGTAAATTTGTAACTATTTATAACCAATAATTTAATCTACCCTTTTTACTCTTGTTCCTGTTTGTACTTTCCCTCTAAATCATCCCCTCAAGTCTCAAAAAAGGTTTATGTTGATGAGGAACACTGTTGTTAGAATTTATTTAATACTTGACCAATGACCGACATGTTTTCTAATTTATTGGGGAACTGTTAATGAGGCATATAGCAGAATATAATTTTCCCACGTCAAGAACCTTTGTTTCAAACACATAATTTTGAATCTATAACTGTGTAGGATATATTAAGATTATATTTATTAATCAATGAAGTTTTGTAGAAATTGGAATGAAAATTAATTTTTTGACTCAAAAGTCGTTGAATTGTCTATATTATGACCGCATGCAGTTTTAAATTCTAAATAGAGTGTATGCACCTGAAGCGTCGTATTGTAAAATGAAATTCTGATGTTGTATGATACAAATTAATTAAGTGCCGTTTTAAAATATGTTGTGCATATATTTTCGCTTTTCGCGTTGCGTCGTCCGTCGCGACGCGCTTCTATACATACATACGTAAGTACGTAAACGCCTGTCCTCATCTCATGTATGTATATACGTATCTCTCTCTCTCGAATTTGAAGAATTATTGTCGAAAAATGTAGATTACCGTTGTATACAATGGTTTTAATGTCACTTCATTACCATGAGACAGTCATAATGTGGACGGGCAGTGTGTTCTGCCATGTCAAAATGAGAGAGTGAGTTAGATGATAATTTATACATACATACTATCTGCGTGTATAAATGTGTGATAGGTACATATGTAGGTATATTTAATAAAACGAATGGGCAGGGTCGTTTGTTAATTTCAACCGGCCCAAATGGCGCCATCTCATCCAAATCAATTACATTTATTTAATTATAATTTTATTATTATTTAAAAATTTCGGGTCTCAATAGGAAAAAATTAACCCCCTCTTATATCATGTCCCATCATCATCTGTTGTGGAAAAAGTTCCTTTTAGTGTAGCAATAAATCATGTTGGTCTTTCTGATTTCTTTAAAGGGATTTAGTGTAGTGATCAGGGGTTGTTTCTGCTCTGATGTGGTTGGCATCTTCAGGGCCCAAAATGTTCATATGCAAAGACAATTTCCATGCGCTTATTTATATTATTAGTGTAGGGGTTGAAAAATTAATAGTTTCTTGGATGTACGCACGTTTATACTTTTTGCAATACTTACCAAGTATTTGTTCATCAGCAAATTGGCAAACGACATATACACACACAAACACATTTGGCTGTTGCGTTGTATCTTATCGGTGATAAAAAAAATATATGTTACCGGTTTATCTCGCTTTTTGTTTACTTACATACAAAAGTTAATAAACAGGTGACCACCTTTAAATTTTAATGGCGCCATGATAAATAGTTCTGGGAATTATTAGATACACATGTATGTATGTATTTATGTGCCACCCCTCAAAAAAATCTTTAATCAAATTTTGTTTTTGAGATCTCTTAGTTAATAAAATGGGAAGGTTTTTGGGGGGTGTAGTGATCAAAACTCGCTAAAATGTTTATTAGTTTAACACCAACACAGACGTTTGTTTCGCCTTGTGGCAAGTTTTATATATCCTTGAAGAAGTCTTGCACCACAAGGCGAAACGTCAGTCAGATAAACAAAAATAAATGTTATTTATGGAGATCTTTTGGGTAGAAAGGGGAAGAAATGGGAAGGTTTTTGAGGGGGTGTGGTGAGGATATATAGGTTATTAGATCAAAATTCAAAGCTGGTATCTATGTTGGAGAAGTCTTACACCACAAGGCGAAACGTCGGTCGGTTAAACATTTTAGCTCCTTAACAGCTTTGAGTTTTGATTTATTGAGCAATAGGGGTAGAATAAGTAATTATGATAGATAGATAGATAGATAGATAGGAAGTTGGTGGCAGAATTTCAAAAAAGGAAAGGTTTAGGTGTCAAGAAATCTAATCAAATCTCATTTATTAGAGGAAGAGAGAGGGATCGATCATTGAAAATCTCAATAATATCAATATTTTTATTCAAATTCAACGAATATTCTACTTCATATTTATTTATTTATTTATAGGTATTATGATTAACATGAACAGAAGAAATAAATATGCTTAGTTGTACGTATGTACCTAATACCTACATACAATGAATATTAAGTTTATTTTTTGGTGGTGGGTGTTTTGATACTGTAGATATGTAGGTAAATCAATAGCAACACGTTGTTTATTTTAATTACCTACAAGATTATTGATTACCGCGAATATATTCAAATAATAACGAATGTAGCGTTATTATTGTTTGTAGAATTGCTGTTTGTTGCATATCGGTTAATAATAACTTAACTGTGCATGTAGTAGTGCAGTACAGTGCACTGTATGTACATATGTAGGTAGGTACCTACCTGGTCTAGTTGGTACACTTGTACTTAAGTGTTTCGTTTGTTTCTTCCAGCCGTGATTTTGCTTCCTCATTGTTCTAACACCGCGACTAATCGGCTTATAATCGAAAATATTTTAACAACTCAATCTCTCTCTCTGTGTTGTTGTGGGACGACTGAAAACAATGCTACCGTCCATAGTTACTTTTTTCCAGCCAGCCATCGAACGAGAGCGTGTTAAGCTTGTCTAGGATCTAATTGAGAAAAAAAAATCGTTATTTCAGACGCATCAAAAGACTAACTAGACTAAACTAATAAAAGTGTTTCGTCCTGTCCTTCTCTTAAATTAAATAGGTACCTAATATTTTGTAGTTGTTTATAGAAATCTGTAGTGTACGCTGTACGTACACCTACCAATAGGTCAGGTCGATGTTTAGGAGGAGATCCTTTCGTTCGGCAGTTTTACGAAATTTGATCAATTCCGTGTGTCGATCGATATAATACAATATCTCTCTCTTCTAAAAGGTCGTGTGACCGGTTCTTCTCTTCGATGATGCTACAGTAGACTGACTGACAATGAGTTTGTGATGGTCTCTCTCTCTCTCTCTCACACACACACACACACTTTCGTAAATACACAATCATCTATTTTGTGTATGTGTGGGTTTTAAATTATTTATTTATTTATTTATTTATTACACCTGCGAAATAGTTACTTGTATGTATGTACCTAGTAGTAGTTTTAATGGAGAAGAAACTGACCAACCAATTTGGTCGTCAAATAAATACTTCGCAAGGGTGCAGTGTGTCAATCCTGGCCAGGGCCTAATTTACTAAGGGCACTTGAGACAATAAATACAATTTCTCTTCCTGTTTTCTTGGCTATTTTGTTCGTTTATGATCCTGTAGATCCCACAGAACAGTTAAGGTAGGTTACAAATAGCCTCCAGGCTAATTAAAAAAAAAAGGTGTGACAGTTGCATACAGGATGGTAAAACTTAGTTTTTATAGTTGCTCAAAATAAATTATTTTTTTTTGTACCAGGGCCGGACCGATATAACGACCTCCATAAAATCCTCTTCAAACACATTATTAAAACTCAGGGACATTTTAGTTTTTGAAATGGAAGTAAATGGGGTAGAGAGGGACTGAAGACTTAAATTAGGTTGTTAATTTTGTTGTGGCTTGTGTCAATGGCATTTCACCTACTCTGAAATGAGGGCCCTCACTTTATTTGTCCCAATGATAATAAATCCGGCCCTGATGATCCCAGTTCTATACCTACCACCGAAATAGTGTCTTCTTAAACAAAAATGGCACCATCAATCCTCAAGGAACGTGAGCACTCAGTGGCTGGCATCAGTTGATATTGCTCAAAGTAAATTATTTTTTTTTTGTACCAGGGCCGGACCGATATAATTATCTCCATATATCCTCTACAAACACATTATTAAAACTCAGGGACATTTTAGTTTTTGAAATGGAAGTAAATGGGGTAGAGAGGGACTGAAGACTTAAATTAGGTTGTTAGTTTTGTTGTGGCTTGTGTCAATGGCATTTCACCTACTCTGAAATGAGGGCCCTCACTTTATTTGTCCCAATGATAATAAATCCGGCCCTGATGATCCCAGTCCTATACCTATCACCGAAATAATGTCTTCTTAAACAAAAATGGCACCATCAATCCTCAAGGAACGTGAGCACTCAGGGGCTGGCATCAGTTGATATTGCTCAAAGTAAATTTTTTTTTGTACCAGGGCCGGACCGATATAACGACCTCCATAAAATCCTCTTCAAACACATTATTAAAACTCAGGGACATTTTAGTTTTTGAAATGGAAGTAAATGGGGTAGAGAGGGACTGAAGACTTAAATTAGGTTGTTAGTTTTGTTGTGGCTTGTGTCAATGGCATTTCACCTACTCTGAAATGAGGGCCCTCACTTTATTTGTCCCAATGATAATAAATCCGGCCCTGATGATCCCAGTCCTATACCTATCACCGAAATAATGTCTTCTTAAACAAAAATGGCACCATCAATCCTCAAGGAACGTGAGCACTCAGGGGCTGGCATCAGTTGATATTGCTCAAAGTAAATTTTTTTTTGTACCAGGGCCGGACCGATATAACGACCTCCATAAAATCCTCTTCAAACACATTATTAAAACTCAGGGACATTTTAGTTTTTGAAATGGAAGTAAATGGGGTAGAGAGGGACTGAAGACTTAAATTAGGTTGTTAGTTTTGTTGTGGCTTGTGTCAATGGCATTTCACCTACTCTGAAATGAGGGCCCTCACTTTATTTGTCCCAATGATAATAAATCCGGCCCTGATGATCCCAGTCCTATACCTATCACCGAAATAATGTCTTCTTAAACAAAAATGGCACCATCAATCCTCAAGGAACGTGAGCACTCAGGGGCTGGCATCAGTTGATATTGCTCAAAGTAAATCGCCTTTTGTACCAGGGCCGGACCGATATAACGACCTCCATAAAATCCTCTTCAAAACACATTATTAAAACTCAGGGACATTTTAGTTTTTGAAATGGAAGTAAATTGAGGTAGAAGGGACTGAAGACTTAAATTAGTCAGTTTTCGCGTTAACTCAATGATATCCTCTTCAAACACATTATTAAAACTCAGGGACTTTTAGTTTTTGAAATGGAAGTAAATGGGTAGAGAGGGACTGAAGACTTAAATTAGGTTGTAGTTTTGTTGTGGCTTGTGTCAATGGCATTTCACCTACTCTGAAATGAGGGCCCTCACTATTTGTCCCATGATAATAAATCCGGCCCTGATGATCCCAGTCCTATACCTATCACCGAAATAATGTCTTCTTAAACAAAAATGGCACCATCAATCCTCAAGGAACGTGAGCACTCAGGCTGGCATCAGTTGATATTGCTCAAAGTAATTTTTTTTGTACCAGGGCCGGACCGATATAACGACCTCCATAAAATCCTCTTCAAACACATTATTAAAACTCAGGGACATTTTAGTTTGAAATGGAAGTAAATGGTAGAGAGGTCCGGCCCTGATGATCCCAGTCCTATACCTATCACCGAAATAATGTCTTCTTAAACAAAAATGGCACCATCAATCCTCAAGGAACGTGAGCACTCAGGGGCTGGCATCAGTTGATATTGCTCAAAGTAAATTTTTTTTTTGTACCAGGGCCGGACCGATATAACGACCTCCATAAAATCCTCTTCAAACACATTATTAAAACTCAGGGACATTTTAGTTTTTGAAATGGAAGTAAATGGGGTAGAGAGGGACTGAAGACTTAAATTAGGTTGTTAGTTTTGTTGTGGCTTGTGTCAATGGCATTTCACCTACTCTGAAATGAGGGTCCTCACTTTATTTGCGCCAATGTTAATAAATCCGGCCCTGGTGATCCCAGTCCTATACCTACCACCGAAATAGTGTCTTCTTAAACAAGAATTGTACGATCAATCCTCAAGGAACGTGAGCACTCAGTTGATATTAGACTTGCAATAACATTAGGATTTTTGTTTTGGGCTATCGTTTTTATTTTTATTTTTTCTGGTGTTCCAGTATGAGGACGGAGGCCTTCATCACCAAGGTTACATGGAGAGTGGAGCGGCAGCGGCGGCGGCGGTGGCGGCGGCTGGTGGCCTATACGACACACACGTCCACCGGCCGGGGTTGCAGGGCATCCACCACTCGCCGCACCTCAACCACGGGATACACCCGTACCACCAGAACCACATCAGTCCCGCCGCCAACCATGTCATGGGCGGCGCGGCCGTCCCGGACGTCGGCAAAAGGGACAAGGACGCCATATACGGGTGAGTCCTATTTATATATTTATATATAATGCATATTTCTTGTCTATTTATTTGTTTCGATGCAAGGAATTTGTATGTATGTATATAGTCGTTACTCACTCAGTCATTTCGTTATTATTAAAGTTAATTATAATTGTCAGGCGAGATGTTGATATACGCATGACGTTTTATAATGTCTATAATGTGTACACATGTGAGCTATTTTTAGCATTCGAATTGCTTCCATCATCATTTAACAATAGGACTTACTCGAAAGCATGTGCTAAGCTAGTGTCATGGACGACGATATCGCAAACTAAATTATTAAATAAAGAAGTGTCAGTGCAACCAACTTTCAGGCAAATTTGTAAAAGACACTTATGTACTTACTTATGGTACACAACCCGTCATTATCATAAATATTTGAGATTAACTTTCTTTCTTTCTTGCACATTTTGTTTATATCGATTGATAAAAATTGTCAAAGAATTTTGTGGCTTTGACGTTATCGTTATTGATTAGGTACTTTACTTATTACCCATGCAATAAAGTGATCAATTATAATTAGATAAAGATCAATTTTTGGTTTAATTTTAAAAATTCTTCTTTAGGCAAAATACCTACTACAGACTACAGGTATGCATGTAGGTATGTACATGCATAGACGTATTGTTAATTAATCAGTTAATTAAAAAATATGTTTCTCAATGTATGTCACTAAGTAGGTAAATATTGCGAAAAGTAGCTGATTATGCAACCGATTAATATTCGATATTTAAGGTATTGAGTTGTTTTAAGATGAGTCGATTATACTTTACTTATTGTATGTACATACCTACCTGTTTTCCATTTAAAGTAAATAAATAAATAAATAAATTGTCAAAAGTGTTATTTGCGAACAACTTTCGGTTTATCAAATTTACTTTTTAAAAGGTAATATTTTATGATTTTTAACTGCTAATGTTTGGTTATATAAAAATTAAAATTTCGGTAACGTAACGGTAAAAGGTAAAATCGGAGAACGTTAAATATTTATACTTAATGTAAAATTGACCGTCACACCTCGTTATAAATTTTACAAATTAAGCGATGAAAGTTAATTTAAAGATATTCTGTAATCCAGTGTGATCAGTTACAATAGATATTGATTATTTTGTAATTAAAATTAGGTATATGATTATTAGAAGCTTTTTTTGCCTAGACTAAACTGGTTTAAGCCAGAGAAGAAAATGGACCGGTTTGACCTACTCAAAACCGGTTTTTCTTGAATCAATACCGAATTCTGGACAAACTTGTTTTGCCTAGGCAAAAGTTATTTATCCTGAAATCGATTAAGATTGATAAATAGAAAATATCGTTTTAAGTGCACCACTTACTCATTTTTTTAGTTAAATTACGAACGGCACCTTAATATATTTGTTTCGACTAATAGAAATTCAATAGTTACACTTGTTATATCTACTTTTATAGTTGATGAATGATATTGTCAACTAATTCGAGTTATCGAAGTTTGGCTGGCTGTGTCGCTACGTCGCTCGCTCACACACTGGCTGGCGCGTTTTAAAAATACATTTGCCGCTTTTAATTCCATCTTTTTCTTCTAATATAATTTATAGCCGGACGCCCCGCGCATTTAAATAAGTAATTGGCCGCATAGGTACCCCCTCGAATACAAATTGGCACCAATTTGCTTACTATGTACACACAGTAAGTAATATATCGCTTTACACTATCGAATTGTTCGATAGATGATAGAATTAAACGCGACTATCGATCGGAATGATCGCTGTATTGTCGTCTTGTCGTTGACATTCAAATTAATCGATTGACTTGTTTGGGTCTTAACGGGCAAAAGATTGATGTACTAATAGGTATTATTTATTGGTAGCGTGTGCCGACCAGGAAGTTCCGGCGTCGCTATTACTGCTAAATGACCTCGCCAGTGAAATATTTGACTATGGAACATTGTCGTATTGTATTGTAGTGTGTCTCTCTATAACGGAACTTAGGGACCAAAACGTTCAATTTTTCTTTTCTACGCCAATTTTCGTTTCAACTAGGGTGGGGTGCAAAAGAAACACAGAAATTCTTGGCTTCAAAAGTCTTACTTGCTGGGACTTTTTGGACATTTGGGCATTTCCTGATTCAATTTCTCTTGACAGTGTTTCGCGTTGTATTGTATCAAATCAGTGTATTGTAAAATGACTACACTTGTGCGAATAATTTCTTATTATTTATTTATTTATTTTTTTCATGGAATACATAAAACTTATTTTAGTTGAATGAATTCTAAGAAAATATTAACACTTAACAAATCAAATATTTAATTAGATAACGTTAAAGCTCCAGCCTCTCTCTGTTTATAAATACTTATGAATATATATCATTACAATTGGCGTCGAAAGAATGAATGCCCATCTTTAGAATAGAATAAAGATCTATATTCAAAAATAAATGCTTAAATTATTTTGTTGGAATTTTTCCTCCTTTTGGATTTAGACGTTTTATTATTTTGAAATCACGAAAACATACCTAGTCGTAAAATATTTTTTGTTGGTACCAGGGCCGGACTGACATAACATAATTTTTTACCTCGGTAGGTATAAATTCTTAAGAATGTTCTGGTTTTTATGATAACAATTAAAAGAGTTGAAGTGAAGTATTTTTTCATAGATAATTTTTTTAAATCATCGATATGAAGGCATGCACTTCATTTAATTTCGGCCCTGCTTGGTACCATTTCATGGTACCTACTCTCATTCATTTTTGTTCGTTGGTCGAAGACTTTTCAACAACAATATTGACTCGTGCCTGTAGTGCTCAGTTTACATACCATACCATACCACCAACGTGTGTATGTGTTACCTTTACACTGGACGTATTAAACTTAAGCACACGGTTCCACTGTTTGTATTGAATTATCAGGTGGTACTTGACAGCGACGTGTTAACTTGCGTTATTATTTGTATTCATTTTATGACTTAACCAGCCTGTTAATTTATTCGATACTTAGTAAGTAGTTGTTAGTGGAGGCAAATGGCACTTGAAAGGACTCGATAACCGCAAATATCTGTCTTGTTACGTTTCCCAAAAAAAATTAATTATTTCGTCATCCCAACGCTCCAAAAGTTGGAGAAAATCATCAATTTATTAATTTATTAAGTGTGTTCTACTTTACTAGTGTTGCACAATTTCATATATGTCCATGCATGTGTGTGTGTGTGTGTGTAGTGGTGTCTCATCAGGTGGAAATAGTAGTGTCAATATTTTCTTTGTCATGTTATTAAATACCTTTCCTATATACATATATACATGCCATTCAAATTCAACAATAAAGAAGAACAAATGACTGACTTGACGTAATAACAAATAGAAGCGTGAATGTCAATATTTACGGGTAATAGTTTTAAAAATGTCGTTTTATTGCACCTCGTAGTACTTACCTACTCGTTATTTATTATTAGCGTTAATTCTTCTCTCAATTCCATTGTAATTTCGAGTTACGAAATTTATGCCAATTGGGCCAATTCCAGTAGTTGACAAACACAGATAACATACAAAATGCCGAATGATTTACCACCGTCAAGACGACGCATCTTCAAACATGATGTTGAATCAACAGGTTAGCCAGCCACACTGTTGGTTTAAGTGACATTGTATTTTCAATTTAAAAAAAAAAATTGTTCAAATTTAATGTATAAACATCACGAAAAGTTTAAAATTTTTGTATATGCCTGTGAGCTTTTACTTTTTAGTCAGTCAAAAACAAATTTTCTGATACTGTCTAATTAAGCTCTAAGTTATTACCTCCTCATGGACAATCTGAAATGTTTTTGGATTCGTTTCAGACAATCAATTAATCATTTTCTAAATTGTCAGGCATGAATGAATTCTTTTTAGACAGTCAAGAGTTGTGCTCTAAAATTATCAGGCATTCTGTTGGCACTGGGAATGTTCTGAGATTCTCCAACAGTGCACAGTGTTATCAGGGTCTTTGTTGACAACCCAAATGTTTCTTGAATTCTTTTCAAGACAGTCCAAATTTGTGCTCTAAATTGTCAGGCATTCTATTGGCACTGGGAATGTTCTGAGATTCTCCAACAGTGCACAGTGTTATCAGGGTCTTTGTTGACAACCCAAATGTTTCTTGAATTCTTTTCAAGACAGTCCAAATTTGTGCTCTAAATTGTCAGGCATTCTATTGGCACTGGGAATGTTCTGAGATTCTCCAACAGTGCACAGTGTTATCAGGGTCTTTGTTGACAACCCAAATGTTTCTTGAATTCTTTTCAAGACAGTCCAAATTTGTGCTCTAAATTGTCAGGCATTCTATTGGCACTGGGAATGTTCTGAGATTCTCCAACAGTGCACAGTGTTATCAGGGTCTTTGTTGACAACCCAAATGTTTCTTGAATTCTTTTCAAGACAGTCCAAATTTGTGCTCTAAATTGTCAGGCATTCTATTGGCACTGGGAATGTTCTGAGATTCTCCAACAGTGCACAGTGTTATCAGGGTCTTTGTTGACAACCCAAATGTTTCTTGAATTCTTTTCAAGACAGTCCAAATTTGTGCTCTAAATTGTCAGGCATTCTATTGGCACTGGGAATGTTCTGAGATTCTCCAACAGTGCACAGTGTTATCAGGGTCTTTGTTGACAACCCAAATGTTTCTTGAATTCTTTTCAAGACAGTCCAAATTTGTGCTCTAAATTGTCAGGCATTCTATTGGCACTGGGAATGTTCTGAGATTCTCCAACAGTGCACAGTGTTATCAGGGTCTTTGTTGACAACCCAAATGCTTCCCGAATTCTTTTCAAAACAGTGTAGAGTTGTGGTCTAAATTGTCAGGCACTCTGTTGACACTATGAATGTTCTGAAACTCTAATGGAGCTCTAAATTGTCATGCACATTACTCTTAGGTTAGGTCGCAGACTCCATAAATGTGTTCTGTGTTATCAGGCACGCTGTAGGTATTGTACTTTAAATTATCGGAAGCGATTTTTATTGACATTGTCTGAATGTTATTGAGGTATGTTCATATTGTCAAGTGTAGTAGGTTAATATTGAACGGGGTTTAACAAGTGTTTGCGACTCGTCCATCGGAGCGTTGCGTCGGTGAAACGTGTTCTCCTGCGATCATCCATCCATCGGTCTGTGTACAAGATAAAGTTGCGTAATAAGTTGAGAGAGAAAAAGTCGGTAAATGAACGGGATGATGTTTGCTGGCGTATCAGAAGAGCATATTATAGTTGGTCCAGCGTAGCGCTGTGCTAGCTGTGCTGTCTTCACGCCCTGACCCGTAAATTATCCAAGATGACATGCCGTAAATAAATCGGTACATTTAAGAAGGCGTCTTGCGCCGCGCCATTTGACAGACGCTCATTCATGGTTCACAAAGACGACACTTGAACACATTCGTGTAAATTGAACCGTGCATCGTTTTTATATATTTGTCTACATACTTATGTATGTAATTATGTATCTACTATACAGTACAGTAGCGGTTTGTACTTATTTATAATACTTAATAACAAAACATGTGGTACCTATTGTAAATAATTCTTTAATAAGTATCGTTTAAAATCTGTAAGTGTTTTAAAATATGTTTTTCTATTGTTTCAGACACCCCCTATTTCCTCTGTTAGCGTTAATTTTTGAAAAGTGTGAGTTAGCGACCTGTACCCCCAGAGAGCCTGGCGTAGCTGGCGGTGACGTTTGCTCGTCAGAATCATTCAACGAAGACATTGCCGTTTTCTCGAAACAGGTAAGCTTTTTTTATTATTATTAATAACTTTTCGTGTAAGTGTAACTTCATGACAGCAAAAACACTCGGTATAGTAGGTATTTTTTATTCCAATCGTAATTTGTTTGGGTGTATGTTTCTATGTATGTTAGGTATGTGTGCGATGGATGCCTAAATACACATTTAAACTCTTGTACAAAAATACACACACACACACACACACACATATATATATATATATAGGTACCTGGCATATTATACATGTAGGTATGTGTGAGAACTAGAGATGTTCAAATAGAGACTATTGAATTTGTGTCACTTGGAGTGCGACACGTACAATTATGTTTTACATATGTTTTCGTGTATTTCAACATTGATAATGATAAGTAATCGGACTGATAAAGACCGGTTATCCAAGGTAAATATTGTACATTCAACGGCGGTGCTCCAAATTCTATGTTTATTTATGATCTTTAGCTACCGAGTTTTTCTTTCCAAATAGTTCATAATTCAATACTTCCTCATACTAAAATTTTCATACGTACGACTTCTTTTATTATTATTTACACTTTTGTGTGCATAATTTTAATTAGAATATTTTTGATTAACGAATTATTGTACGAAAATTTAAATAGGAATACGTCACAGGGTGGTTGCCAAGGCAGCGTAACAAACTCAGTTTACGTGTAAATTTGTTATTAGAAAACATGTGGCACGTTGCAGAAAATTGTGAAAAAAATATCTACATATATCTATTCGGTAAGATGTTTAATTATTTTGATATTTTGAATTATAATAATTAATTATTCGTATTATACCATTCCCAGTCGTTTACGTATATTTGTTATTCAAAATTTAATTAAAACTGTCGACAATAATGAATTAAATATCTATAGGTATTTTGTAACGCAATAGTTGGCAATGGTATGAAAAGCACTAGGTACGTCACAGGGTAGTTGCCAACGCAACGTAACAAAGTAAGATTTAGTTGTGTTTGTTATTGGAAACCTGTGGAATTTTGTGATTAATTGTGGAAAAAATACATTTCTATTCGGTAAGATTTTAAAATTTTTGAATTATAATAATTAATTGTTCATATAAAAGCATCCCCAGTTGTTTACGTATAATTTTATTTGATTATTTCGTCATTTTGTTATTCAAAACTCAATTTAAATTGTCGACAATAATGAATTATATTTTTAACCAAACGGTTGGCTATGACATTAAAAGCACGACGTCACATAGTAGTTGCCAAGGCAACGTAACAAACTCAGTTTAGTTGTGAATTTGTT
Organism: Agrilus mali; assembly: GCA_029378335.1. Classification (NCBI taxonomy): domain Eukaryota; kingdom Metazoa; phylum Arthropoda; class Insecta; order Coleoptera; family Buprestidae; genus Agrilus; species Agrilus mali. The sequence goes on along the minus strand of CM055655.1, from coordinate 585,862 downwards.
ATTAGAAAACCTGTGGCATGTTGCGGAAAATTGTGAAAAAAATATCTACATATATCTATTCGGTAAGATTTTAAATTATTTTCAATTATAATAATTAATTATTCATATAATAACATCCCCAGTCGTTTACGTGTATTTGTTATTCAAAATTTAATTAAAATTGTCGACAATAATGAATTAAGTATCTATAGGTATTTTGTACCGCAATAGTTGGCAATGGTATGAAAAGTACTAGGTACGTCGCAGGGTAGTTGCCAAGGCAACGTAACAAAGTAAGATTTAGTTGTGAGTTTGTTATTGGAAACCTGTGGAATTTTGTGATTAATTGTGGAAAAAATACATTTCTATTCGGTAAGATTTTAAAATTATTGAATTATAATAATTAATTATTCATATAAAAGCATCCCCAGTTGTTTACGTATAGTTTTATGTGATTATTTCGTCATTTTGTTATTTAAAATTTACTTAACTAAAGTCGAAAATAATGAATTATATTTTTAACCAAACGGTTGGCTATGGCATTAAAAGTACGACGTCACAGGGCAGTTGCCAAGGCAACGTAACAAAGTAAAATTTAGTTGTGAGTTTGTTATTGGAAACCTGTGGAGTTTTGTGATTAATTGTGGAAAAAATACATTTCTATTCGGTAAGATTTTAAGATTTTTGAATTGTAATAATTAATTATTCATATAAAAGCATCCCCAGTTGTTTACGTATAATTTTATGTGATTATTTCGTCATTTTGTTATTTAAAATTTACTTAACTAAAATCGACAATAATGAATTATATTTTTAACCTAACGGTTGGCTATGGCATTAAAAGCACGACGTCACAGGGCGGTTGCCAAGGAAACGTAACAAAGTACCTAAGGTTTAGTTGTGAATTTGTTATTATTAGAAAATCTGTGAAATTTTGCGATAAATTGTGGAAAAAATACATTTTTATCCGGTAAGATTTTAAAATATTTTGAAACGATGATATTTAATTATGTATTCGTAAAATAATCGTAAATTTATATTGATTATTTTATCGATAACTTTTATCGATTGTTGTCGTGACAAAAACAGTCGAATTAAGAACAAAACAAGTGAAATTTGCTTTTATTTGCGATTTATTTGTTTCTCGTTTTGGTCACTAATGTAGGTACATATGTTTTTATTATTCTAAAAACTCTGAGGTTTTGTACCTACCTATATCAATTAACTTACTTACCTAGGTACATGATAAATCTTTCTTGGGCTACAATTGAAACGTTTTATTTTTATTTAATTTAACAAAAAAACACGGAAATTATTCGTTAAAGCTTTCGTCAAACATTACCTATATCCTAGTAGTTGTAAAGATTATCAAGGTATAAAATATACACTCATATAAAGCGATGAGATAAGACTGATAAGTAGTCATAGGTAGCTAGTTTTGTTTGATAGCGTTGCTGATAACGAAATACGCGTTTTTAAAAGTTCCCTGTTGTAAACATTACTTATTAAATAACACAAACTTTCAGAGTAAGGAAAAATGTATTATTGATATTAAAAACAATTAATTCATCAGAATAGTGCAGATTTGAAATTGTATTTTTTCTTTGCTAATATTATTGATTATAATATCGAGATAGGTATTTAAAAAATCAGCCAGGTCAGATTTGTGATTTGATTACTCAATAAATTACACATATGTATAGGTATATAACAAGTGACTGGTTAAATTGATTGATGGTAGATATGAATGAAGATACAAACAGAGAGAGAGAGAGAGAGAGAGAGAGAGAGACAGAGAGAGTGATAGTGATAGATGGCACTCGAGCTTTTGTTGCCATCAGTTAGTATAACGAAATCGAAAGCAAAGCTGAAATTTTCAAGTGTCGCCCAACACGTTTCGATATGATTTATGAAACGGTTTTAACAAGGAACTAATTATTAATTAACTATTTACAAATTTATGCACTCATGAATAGGATAGTATATCATTAATTAGTCTCTTATTTGTACTATACGTGCACTTGTAAGTGTTCTTGAATCGATTATCGGTCGACCATTTATATCATGGACCAATTTCGTCACGAACATTGTCTAGGGTATTGTTCGATCGCTGGATTGGAGTGAACCGATTTTTTACCCTCCATTCCTATTGTTATTGTTTTGTTTAAACCTCTGGAGAATCTTAATTACACACAAATGTATCAAACAATGTTTACCAATTAACTAGGGAGTTATACTAATTATTTTGAATTCTGAATAACTACTGGCCAAATTCCTTATTTTAACTCTCTATCTATCTACATTAGGTACAGTAATAATAATAATAATTGAATTTTCGTGTCGTTTACAATGACTTTTTCGCCGAGTTATTATTTTTTATTTTGGAGGGGTTGACAAAACAGAAAACGTTGTTGAGAAGGTAAACAAAACGCTAGGCGTTTGTGGCACATATTGCATAATAAACAAAAACGGACACCGGGAGGAGAGATGGGGGGATGCTGACGGAGGAGCCCCCGATTTTCGTCAGGGGGAGCGGACGGACGCTTAACGGCACTATTTAGGTTTAGGTACGTACGTGTAAATGTGTCTGCCCGAGTATGTTTATTTATTCATCCATTATAATTCGTTAAAGTCTGTATTCAAATTCATGGCCTGATTTATTAAACGGCTGAACGCAAACAACGCGTCAAGGGTCGGTATTTGTAATTAGAAAGTCAAAATCTGCTGCTGCTGCTGCTGCTGCTGCTGCTGTTATTTCGGTCACCCTCTCCGTTGCATCGCATCGGGTTGTTGTTATTTTATTAGGAAGGGTAGAATGGTACGTAGTAGGTACGTACACACACGTCACACATTACAATGACACTGAATGTATGTATTTATTTGCTATTTTAATTACCAATGTAATTCAATTCTGCAGTGGGGTCAATCTGAAATACGTTACGTTAAAAAACAATGTAAATAAATTGCGGTTAGTGGGAAACTTTACACGTTGGCACATTGTATACTAGGTACTACATAGGTACGAATCAGTATTCGTAATGTTTTTTTTTATTGTGTGTCTTTTTAATGGTATATTTAGTAATTTAACCGTTTATTTACTATTCCGGCCACGTAAGTATTTGTTAATGTTGGCCTAATGTTTCCCGAAGAAGAGAAAGAGGACGAAGAGCGCGAGTGTAAATAAGAGCGAGAGAGAGAGGAGGCTTATTGCTGCTGCTGGTACTACCACCAGCCGGAGCTGTGCACTCACGAGGAATAACAGAATTTAGCAGCAGAATAGCAATAACCTTTTTATGTCGCACGTAAATCCGGTAATAAACAGCAATAAAATTTTATTACGCGCCAGAATACCTACAACGCGATCTAGCTTAACCGAGTCCTCCAGATAAGAATAGGAACGCACTGCTTGCCGGGCCTTAATAATAATGAAGAGGGACCATAATAGATAACTCTACGAACAACCGTCCATCGAAAGCGAACTCAGTTTGTAAATAAATCATAATAATAAAATAATTAACTGACTGATGCAACTAAAGAAAAAATACAATTTAAGATGCATGCATATTTTTTTTGGCAAGTAGGATGTGAAATTCAAATTGTCCCCAGAGATTGTATTTATTTAATTTAATTTGGTGTGCATTTCGTTCTTTTTGTAACAGCATCAGCCCCCTTATCCTCGCCTGCTTTTTTTTTTTTCACGGTCTAGAAGCGTTCGAATATTTCTAATTTAATTTGGCCCAAGTTAAAAGTGAAACACAGTTGGGGTTCGTTCCTTCTATCACGGACGGGACGGGGTTTTTATCCATCCGGGGGACGGCTGTTGTCGGTCGTCAAGAAACTTTCTTTCTGCATGCTCTTTCGTTTGTGTGTGTTTGAGAGGGTCGTTGCTCGAAAAGATTATGGTTGTACATATTATACATATATATGTTAGTATAGTATTTCTGTACGTATTTGTGTGTTTGTGTGCTTCGAGTTTAGGACCAAAAAGGCATGAGAACTGAGGGTGCAACAGGCCTTTTCTTGGAAGTCTCTAACGGCATCATCTGTCCGACATCGAAGGACCGTGATGTTGAAGTAATTTTTCGTGACGAAATTTTTCCATCGCCTGCCGTCCGTTCTTCTTTTAAATTACACAAATTCTTGTTTAATTCATACGAGAATAAATAAGTAGATTTTAGGGGTTGATACATAATAAAATAGTAGTAATTTTAGGAGCGTAGGTGGTCTGTCATTATTAGGGGTTGACTTGATATTTTTTTAAGTGGATTGATTGGTCCTGGATCATTTTCAGATTGTTTCCCAAGTGGTAGGTAGGAGTAGTATGGTACATTTGTATTTTGGTAGTGGCCGCGCAACAATGTGGCAATCAAGTTGTAACAGTAAGATACCCCTGGCATGTAAAACTGTCATAAATCAAAAGGGAGTGACCAAAACGTCCTAGCGGGACGTGGAACAATAATGACCAAAACAGCCTGACCACTAATTAAAAGTAGACTATTAAAATGCCACGGAGAGGCAGAGCAGAGCAGCAGAGCACAACTACAACGCGGACTTGTTTTCTCTTTCTCGCCATTCATCGCCATCCATAGACAATTTAGATAATGACATGGCTCGAAAAATATGTTTTTTCTTTCTCTTTAAATTAAAGTTGTGATTAACTACCTACTTATAGGTTACTATTCCATGTCATTAAAATGATAAAAATTCTTCTTTCTTGAGTCGTTATCATCCTGATAAAGTAATACTGTAACATATTAGGGGACATTTGATTTATGAATCCAAATTAGCTACTAACTACTATTTCGCTAAGGTGCGTGCGTGTTACCATTTGAGAGTAAGTATACTTTTTTCGGACTAAAAATTTTAAAGCCATCTCTAATTTCCAAACCGTTATGTTAGTTAGAACAATGGAACGGAGGCATTAAACCAATTTTACGACAAGATCTATGATGCAGGGCATTGTTAGTGCGTCCCACTGGTTCGCTTAATTTGCCTAAAAGCCACACATATGGTACACATAGGTCGACTGTTATTCTGTTATTGCTAAATTTTTATTCGGTTGTTTGTATCTACCGATTCTTATTGGCAATTTCGAAGCCTTCCAGGAAGTCAATAAGCCGGTGATTAGGTCTTGATTGGAGCACAAATGAACTAGTTCGTTGCCTCCCGCTGGTAGCCACAAAGCGCCCTCTCGCTGGGCGCGGGATTAGCAGAGAGCAACACACGGGATGATGCTCTTTCCAAGGCTTTTGTGATTAGGAAGCTCGGCGCTTCGGGGAGTCCCGCGTCACTTATTGTTTGACGGAATTTGTTTTTTAACCGGGACGTTCCGTGAGCTACCGCATTATATTATTTATTGATGATGTCTTATTTGTTCAACTTTATCGATCTGAAATCGGGAATCTTATTTGTGGAAAGGAATTCGTCAATAATTACAGTTCTTCAGAGAGCTGTCGTGTCGTGTCGTGTCGTGTCGTGTCGGCGACGGCAAATTGGCGTAGCATTTACTTTTTTGGGAACGTTCATTATTTAAAAGGTTAATATCTGTTTTTGTTCTAAATTATACGAGGCAAAGATTATGGATCATTAGATAAATAGCTCCCAAGAATGAGCAGATCGTAAATCAAAATGCGGCCAGGTAGGCATCAGGCAAGCAAGCAGGCGACAGACAGAACGAGAATGAATTCCCTTTTTCTAACCTAATAATGTAACATAACGTAAGGTGCTTATTATTATATTGCAGATAAAGTCCCCTCACCTGCTTTATTTACAAAAATAATAATTTTTTGAAAGCTTAAAGTCAGTAAGTCGGTCTTTCTTGTCTTGTCCCTTGTCTTGTTTTTAAATAAAAACAACGATAACCATCAGATTCGTTACGCTCGTATCCCGTTTAATGTTGTGTTAATAAAATGATAGTTAAATTTAAATGAATGCAATCATGAAACGGCGTGCTAAGTAATAACGAGCGCGGTAATTATAATTAAGAGCCCGGTTTCGTCCGCAGTTCGGTTTTGTTTGCGTTCTTCGCGGTCAACATTTACGTACGTACTTGCTTGCTCTATTATATATCTGTTTCTATTTTATTCGAAATAATTGCTACGTTGTTGTTTCTTCGCTTGTATCGTTTGTCTATTAATTAAATTATTAATAAATAATTATTGCAACTAATTATTATTTCGTTTCGTAATGTTCGTACCTACTACTGTAGGTATGTATGTTGAGAATCGAGAGAGTAGAGTGGCTGAGGAATCCGCATGCATCGATTTAATTAAAATCGGATCGTTTAGAAAAAGTCGGAACGTACAAATAGGGTGCAGATGACGAAATTAACGTATACGACGCATACGGTTCCACAGGGCTCGACAAAAACGCCGCAGCTATTGCGGAATACCAGACTCGCGCGTCCAATGAATAATTCAAACTTCTCAACATGATACAACATCAACTGGATCCTCCCTCTAATCTAAAAAGCCAAAAGGCACCAATAAAAGTAAGCTCACATCATCATCGGTTAATTTTTATTAGATTCTACCAAAATATTTGTACCTAATTGTACTTATTAATTACAAAATCTTGCTCTGTGTCTAAATTATTTAATATGTATTTCAAAAAATGGTACCAGTTGATGTGTAAGTGTATGGGGTCAGTGACGATATGGTGGACATTTGTTGATGTTGTTGTTGTTGTGTTGCCATTTGGATTGTACGTGAACCCCACACCAGAAGCAGCAGCAGCAGGTCACACTCGCTGACCGTCTCTCTAAATGTGTCGTCCGTTGTTTACTCTTTACCGGCTCCAGGTAATTAAAAGGTGACAATTAACGACGAGAAGAAACGATCGGAACGACATGTGGACATGTCGCTATGCGCTCCGCTCGTCACCCTTTTTTATAAAAACGATCACATTTCGACTGACCGAGTCACTTTGTCATCGAAAACGACGAACAAATGCGCGTACCTATCTAAGGGAAACATTAATTGATTATGGGAGCTCAGAAAGGAAGGGGAATGGTCTTGAAAATCTCATTAAATCTCATTGAAAGGGAGAGGGTCAACTGTTAACTTTTTAAGTACAGGAATTGTCATACCTTTTCCTTATTTACGTTTAAGGTATCGTTAATGAATGACGTGAACTTAAAATGAGGGAAGATGTCCAAGAAAGTATCATTAAATTTAATTGAAAAAAGGGGAGGGCCACTGAAAATTTCACCTCAACTTTTTAAGTCCAAGAATTGTCATGATATCGTCTCCTTATTTAATTATATGATTAGGTGAACTTAAAATGAAAAGTCCAGGAAAATGTCATCAAATCTCATCGAAAGGGAGGAGGGTCACTGAAAATTTTTTTTGATTCTTTTCCTATTTAAATTAAGAACTTATTGAGAGGGAGAAAGAGTGCCACCAAATCTCACTAAGGGAGTAGGAGGGACACAAATTAAATGAAAAAACTCGTCAAGTAATCAATGAACGTTCTCTAATTAAAATATTGAAAGAAATTAGGGAACGTCCATTAATTACGTTGGAGGGTGTGTTCTTTTGATGTGGGCTCCTTCCTCCCTCTACCTAATTAAATTTTAAATAACTTGTGTATTTTTATGTTACTAAAAACAAAAAAAAAACTATTAAGCACCAACAAATATTGTCTTCAGTAAAAACCCGATGCAGTTAAGTGGTTAGTTTTAAAACAATGCATAAAATAAAAGTGATTTCCATTGTTCGGTTGTGCGCCGGTGAAATTTTTAATTTTTTACGGTAACATTAAGAAGAAAGAGTCGCTTGTTACAAATTAAATAATCTTCGCCCATTGTCGAACGGTCGGGTCCCCGGGTCTCGTCGAGGTATTAAACGTACAAGGTTTATGGCTCTCCTAAAATTTACAATTTCGATTCTCTCTCACTCCGTGGGGTTAGTGGGAGTCAAACTTTAATAGGCCATTAACTGTAAAGAACCAAATGACGATGGGACGACTTGGAAATTTAAAAACTTGGCTGGAATTTTTCTATCGCGTACTTTTTCTTCTTCTTCTTATGCTGTTGTTGTTGTTTTTCGTGCCCCTGTTTTTTATGGTTAGTTATAAGGGGTATCCAGGTAAAGCTTCTTATTAAGCTTTCAATAAGTAAATAAGTAAGTTATTTAAATTTTGTTTGATATACCTAATGTTATCTACCTTATTGTCCCATTTCTAACTTGTATGTAATAACCGATAGCTAGCTTTAACCTGTTATTTACAATACGTCATAAACGATTTTACAAGACGTTATAAATTACTTCATAAACGGCAGGTGACTTCTAGTGTCTAAAATCCTCCTTGGAATAGAAGAGGCCAGTTGACCTTCCCGACTGACTGTAGCTTCCTCAAATTAACAACAACGTGTTCATTTTTATAACCCTCTAACTTAAGCTACCTGGGACGCTTTCCTAGGAAAGGGCTTTCTAAAGTCTAATCCGTTTATTCTTTCGAACAATTCATTTATCCTTTATTCTTCGGACGTAAGGGACTGCTATTATTATTATCCGGTTCAAAAAAGATGCCCTTCAGGCAAATGTAATTGCTTGTTAAACTGCTGTCTTCTCGTTGTGACAGATTTAGACATACAATGGCTTGTTCACTTGAAGGGTTTAACTTCGATTTTTATTTTTCCTGGTGGTTGGTGAGGTAAATAAATAAATATTTTTGCATCCACTGTCACTGCCGCAATCATCGAACCTTATTGGGATTATTAGCTACCTATAGAAGAAGTGAAATAAATATCATCTGAAATGGATTATTATTACCATTCTCGGTTTAGAAATCTCTTATGTTCTCGAGGTCAATAAAATATCTCACGGTTATTTTAAGTAGGTATGTTATTAAAATTCTAACAGAAAAAGTGTAGGATTTCCCGCTACTCAAAATGAATTTTAACGATTACTGTCCTGGATTAGGATTAGCTATTATAATAAATGCACACGTAGGAATTACTGTTTTTATTATTAAATCTGACGGTGAACTCACCACACACAAAAGAGTTCAATCATCAATTCATAGATATAAATAAATATTGGTAGATAAATAAATTTTATTAAAATTCTAGAGTGGTTTCATGCGAAAGTCTTCGTGTTATGCATCTGTAATAACAAATAGGTAGATACATATGTACTTAGGTAATTACCTATGTATAGAAGAAAGTTGAACTGATATAGATTAATTGATCATTTTTCTTTTTGTATTTTTTTATCCGCAATAAAATAAATACAGACAGACATATTCCATTTTAATTAACACCCGGTCGCGATATTTAGATATTTATTTATGTAAACAGATATATTTATTATTTATGTTATGTTATGAATACGTATATCTATCGTGTTCCGTGTGCTAATGTTAATAATATAAGCGTTTAATTAATAATTGCACGGAAAGTTATGCAAAAATTTTAATATCTGCAGTTGTGGTGGGTCACGAACTTAAATCTATTCATTCAGGGCGTATTATTTATTATTGCATTTAGATCTATAAATATTTGTTGTTTATAATTTACACACAGCATGAGTATAAAATAATCAAAGACGTCACACAGGAACTATTTATCCTTTTAAGAAAACACAATTTATAAGTATTATATTATGTGTGTTGTGTACCTACTCGTCTGAAGTTGGCGCCCGAATTTTCAAAAAAATATCCAATTGTCAGAGTTTTGCAAAATTTCCCAAAAAAAAAAACAACCATCGTATTTAGGGATAACGTAACGTAAGTTCTGGAGTTCTTTGATGTTTTCGGGAAAGGTTTTTTCAAAATAGAAATCCTAATAGTTCTGAATTTACGTTTGTAGAGTAGTGGAATAATATCGTATGTATTATGTACCTACCTATAATATAATAGTAGTGTAGTAGGAATAAAAGTAAAATTCACATGCGTCAGCATCGGCAGTGGATGGATGGATGCGGAGACGCTTGCAGAATTTTTAAAGGCCGCTCTTGATGTATGTATACATATATATTATATCTCTATGGTATGTATGTATGTGTGTTTGCGACGAACGGACGGACGGACGGACGAAGCCGACGAGCACAGCGAGAAAGCTCAAACAAACGTGTGCTTCTTTTACAAACCGATCCAGTTTGGCTTAACAAAGAGATCCCTGCATTCTATTCATTCCATCTCACCTGTATACCTGCACACACCGCATCCTGCCTATACCGATATAACGTACTAACACACACAAACAAACGTATACGGCTCACAATGACGGCAAACACAACGGCTCTATCACTGCAGCGTTGCCGTTTACACATCACAAACCCACCCTATCTTTTCACGTCCAAAATATTCTTCGACTTGCAACTGCACTGCTACCATCAACCAACCAAACAACCACAAGAAATTTACGTAATATACATACCTACCTACAGAAAATTAGAATCAAGAACAATAATATAATTTAAAGGGGTTGTGGTGTGGTGATAATGTGGCAGTGACAGGGTGTATTACTAAAACTAAAGGCCCAAATGGTGTCACTACTATGTACCATAGTAAGTAAGTAACATGAGAGCAAATGATTCTTTTCTTGTTCAAAAAAAAAAACACGTATTTGTATTTCATCCCCCCAAGGTGAGTAACCCTGGGTGTACCAGCGTAATCGGAATGGGGCCGTTTTGAAACGCATCCATGCATGGTACGCTTCCTTTTTAATGGAGACCGTTGTTCACTTTGCTGTTTCATTCTCTTCCCTAAATCCGCCGTCCTCTAGGAGTCAACCTCCGTTACAAAAGATCGCCCCGGGGTTGTCCGCAGGGGGTTCCAAGCGACAACAATTATTATCCCAGTGTGCATTCTCGCTATTTTTTTTTTATTTTCTCTACCAGTCTACCTAGTATCAACACCGTACAATAATAATTGTAGCATAAATCGTTCATATATGGTAAGTACAGAAAATGAATCTTTTAGAAAGATTGCAAAAGATCACGGATGCTTACAGAACACAGAAAAAGTTTGAAGCTTTAGAGAAAAAAAGCTTTAGAACAAAAACTGAAGCCTAAGAGCAAAAGCTTGAAGTCCTAGTGAAAAGCTCAAAGTGCTGGAGTAAAATTGAAGTTTTAAAGTAAAAGTTTGAAACTCTAGAGCAAAACCTGGAACTTTAGATCAAAAGCTTGAAGTGGTAGAACAAAATTGAGACCCTACAGTAACAATTCGAAGCTCTAGAGAGCAAACACCGAAGCATGGGAGCAAATGTTTGACGTCGAAGATCGAAAACCTAAAACCGTGGATCATAGTTGAGCCTTACAACAAAAATTTGAAGTCCTACAGAAAAAGCTTGATGTCATAGAACACAATTGAAGCCTTACACCAAAAGTTAAAAACTCTAAAGCAATATATGTAGCCTTAGAGCAAACACTTGCAATCCTAAACCAAAATTGAATCCTTAGAGCAAAAGGTTGAAGCTCGAGAGTAAAAGCTTGAAGTCCTAGTGAAAAGCTCAAAGTGCTGGAGTAAAATTTAAGCTTAAAGTAAAAGTTTGAACTCAGAGCAAAACTGAACCTTAGATCAAAAGCTTGAAGTTAGAACAAAATTAGGCCCTACAGAACAATTCGAAGCTCTAGAGAAAACAAAACCGAAGCTGGGAGCAAATGTTTGACGTCGAGATCGAAAACTTAAAACCGTGGACATAGTTGAGCTACAAAAAAATTTGGAGGCCTACAGAAAAAGCTTGAAGTCATAGAACACAATTAAAGCTTACACAAAAGTTAAAACTCTAAAGCATATTGTAGCTTAGAGCAAACACTTGCATTCCTAACAAAATTGAATCCTTAGAGCAAAAGGTTGAAGCTCGAGAGTAAAAGCTTGAAGTCCTAGTGAAAAGCTCAAAGTGCTGGAGTAAAATTGAAGCCTTAAAGTAAAAGTTTGAAGCTCAAGAGCAAAAGCTGAAACTTTAGATCAAAAGCTTGAAGTCATAGAACAAAATTAAGGCCCTACAGCAACAATTCGAAGCTCTAGAGAGCAAACACCGAAGCATGGGAGCAAATGTTTGACGTCGTAGATCGAAAACTTAAAACCGTGGATCATAGTTGAGCCTTACAACAAAAATTTGAAGTCCTACAGAAAAAGCTTGATGTCATAGAACACAATTGAAGCCTTACACCAAAAGTTAAAAACTCTAAAGCAATATATGTAGCCTTAGAGCAAACACTTGCAATCCTAAACCAAAATTGAATCCTTAGAGCAAAAGGTTGAAGCTCGAGAGTAAAAGCTTGAAGTCCTAGTGAAAAGCTCAAAGTGCTGGAGTAAAATTGAAGTTTAAAGTAAAAGTTTGAAGCTTCAAGAGCAAAACCTGGAAACTTTAGATCAAAAGCTTGAAGTCAGTAGAACAAAATTAGGCCCTACAGTAACAATTCGAAGCTCTAGAGCAAACACCGAAGCATGGGAGCAAATGTTTGACGTCGTAGATCGAAAACCTAAACCGTGGATCATAGTTGAGCCTTACAACAAAAATTTGAAGTCCTACAGAAAAAGCTTGATGTCATAGAACACAATTGAAGCCTTACACCAAAAGTTAAAAACTCTAAAGCAATATATGTAGCCTTAGAGCAAACACTTGCAATCCTAAACCAAAATTGAATCCTTAGAGCAAAAGGTTGAAGCTCGAGAGTAAAAGCTGAAGTCCAGAACTCAGCAAAATTAAGCCTTAAAGTAAAAATGAAGCTCTAGAGCAAAAGCTGAAACCTTAGACCAAAAGCTTGAAGTCATAGAACAAAATTAGAGGCCCTAGAGCAACAATTAGAAGTCTCTAGAGCAAAACCGAAGCTTGAGAGGAATCACTGAAGGCTGGGAGCAAATGTTTGACGTCGTAGATCGAAAACTTAAAACTGTGGAGCATAGTTGGTCATACAATAAAAATTTGGAGGCCTACAGAAAAAGCTTGAAGTCATAGAACACAATTAAAGTCTTACAGCAAAAGTTTAAAACTCTAAAGCAGTATGTGTAGCATTAGAGCAAACACTTGCATTCCTAGATCAAAATTGAATCCTTAGAGCAAAAGGTTGAAGCTCGAGAGTAAAAGTTTGAAGTCCTAGTGAAAAGCTCGAAGTGTTGGAGTAAAATTGAAGCCTTAAAGTAAAAGTTTGAAGTTCAAGAGCAAAAGCTGAAACTTTAGATCAAAAGCTTGAAGTCATAGAACAAAATTAAGGCCCTACAGCAACAATTCGAAGCTCTAGAGCAAACGCCGAAGCATGGGAGCAAATGTTTGACGTCGTAGATCGAAAACTTGAAACCGTGGATCATAGTTGAGCCTTACAACAAAAATTTGAAGTCCTACAGAAAAAGCTTGATGTCATAGAACACAATTGAAGCCTTACACCAAAAGTTAAAAACTCTAAAGCAATATATGTAGCCTTAGAGCAAACACTTGCAATCCTAAACCAAAATTGAATCCTTAGAGCAAAAGGTTGAAGCTCGAGAGTAAAAGCCTGAAGTCCTCGAACAAAATTAAAGCCCTAAACTAAAAACTGAAGTTCTACAGCAAAAGCTGACGCTTCAAACCCAAAATCCTTGGTTAAAGTGCTTTGGTCCTTAGAGTTCCAGCTTTATTTTGAAAATACTTTAGGCTTAAGTCTTAGAGCTTTACCAAAGCGGTAAAATATCGGAATATTTCTCTTTGTCCCTTGTGGTGCATAATCCTTTGAGTGATTAACGTGATCGTGCAGCATATGCCTCCTCTTCTGGTCTGGTCGTCAGTTCTTTTATTGTTCGTTATCGCTGAAAGTAATTTGCATGTTACATTACGTACAGTAAATTTTTGTGTTTTTAGTGAATGCGTTTGTGACCTGGCTGCCTTATGGTCGGTCGGTCGTATCAGTCCTTACACCTCTTCGTCCAAAACAATTTATTACCACAGTAGCGAAAACATAACATAACATAGCCTTTAACATACATACTTGTTAACGTTAGTGTGTGTGTGCCTTCGTTTGCTGCAAATATATAATTACTCGGAGGCCTGGTACGCCCTTTTATCGGCCACGTGCTCCGGACCGGGGCTCTTTTATATCGTTTTTATCATAATTATAGCTATTTGGTTGCTCCACGAGCGGGACTTTTTATTAACGACAGGGGACCGAAAATGTGAGCGGGAGGTGCAAAACGACACGACTCTCAATTCGTCGGGGCTCCATCCTCGTCTCTGTCTCTTAATGTCGTTATAACAACCCTTTCGCTTCCTTCTTTCATATGCATGCGATTAAAAAAACCTAAACGATTCTTTCAAATTATGTATCACAAAACTGATTTTAATGACCACACTTAATGGGAAGGCATTTCTAACAACAGGTGTACGAAAGATTATGAGTTTGAAACGTCCGTAAGTGAAGGATTAGTGCCCTGTTCTTGAAAATGAGATTTAAGTTTTTTCAGGACAAATTACTTTATAAAGTGCTTTGCTTTGTGTACCTATTTCAAAGTTCCTTCATTCAGTGTTCGTGAAGCCTTCCCGGTGTATTTAAGGTTCTCCTGCTGTACTTGAAGCTTTCGTAGTGTTCTTAAAGTTCTCTCAGTGTGCTTAAAGCTCTTTAAAATGTTCTTGAACTACTCCAAGTGTTTTTGAAGCTTTCCTAGTGTGCTTGAGGCTTTCCCAGTATCCTTAAAGCTCCCCAAGTGTTCTAAAAGCTCTACAATGTTCTCGAAGCGTTTGTCGGTGTTGTTAAAGCTTCCCCAAGTCTTTATAAAGCTCTCTTAGTGTACTTGGAGCTGCCGTAATGTATTTGGATCTTTCCCAGTGTTATTAAAGCTCTTCCAAGTCTTTTTAAAGCTCCCCTGGTGTACTTGGAGTTTTCCCAGTGTTCTTAAACTTCTCCCAAAGTGCTTAATGCTCTCCCAAGTGTTCTTGAAGCTCTCCTAGGGTACCTACTTGGAACTCTCCTGGTGTACTACTGCCCTAGATATTTGGAGCTTTCCCAATGTTCTTAAAGTTCTCCTAAGTCTTCTTGAAGAAGTCGTAGTGTGCTTGAGGCTTTCCCAGTGTCCTTAAAGCTCTCCACTGTTCTCGAAGCTTTTGTCGGTGTTGTTAAAGCTTCCCCAAGTCATTATAAAGCTCTCCTAGTGCACTTGGAACTCTCCTGGTGTACTTGGAACTGCCCTAGTGTATTTGAAGCTTTCCCAGTGTTATGAAAGCTCTCCCAAGTCTTTTTAAAGCTCCCCTGGTGTACTTGGAGTTTTCTCAGTGTTCTTAAACTTCTCCCAAAGTGCTTAATGCTCTCCCAAGTGTTCTTGAAGCTCTGCTAGTGTACTTGGAGCTGTCCTAGTGTATTTTGAGCTTTCTTAATGTTCTTAAAGTTCTCCCAAGTCTTCTTAAAGCTTTTGTAGTGTACTTGGATCTTTCTCAGTGTTATTAAAGCTCCCCTGGTGTACTTGGAGTTTTCCCAGTGTTCTTAAACTTCTCCCAAGTGTTCTTGAAGCTCTCCTAGTGTACTTATAAAACAAAACGATGATGTTATTGAAGTAAAAGTTTCTAAAATGTCAATGATACTGTATCTCAATTTCTGAATTTTTAAACCGGTGTTGTTCGTTTAGTATTATAACTACTTAGTATTAGGTATCTAATTTCGAAAAGATTTATGTAAATTGGTACCTACGATTCAGGTGAATTTATTTTTAGTATAAAAGTTCTTTATTCCGAGAACTACGTAGATACATCATCAGAACCTTTAGAATTTACAAGGCCAAACTATTCTTATCTTTATACAACATCATAATTATAATAAATACATAAAGTGAACCAATTTTTTTAATTTAATTATTTCAGGGTTTTTAATTACGAATAACCTAACCTTTTTAAAATCTCTTAATATTAACGTTTAACACTTTAATATTTAATAAGTTGAATATTGTTCCCATATATAAAATAAATTGAATCGTTTAATTGCCTATTATAATTTCGTGTTGTTAATTAATAGTTTCGTGTTGTAATAATGTTGGTTCATTAGCATTAACGAACGTAAATCTAGTGGCAGTTGATCATTATTATTATTAAAATTAAACTTTTCTTTATTTATAACGTAACGTACGTGGCCGCGTCGCCTTTGGAAAGATCATTTTTACTTAATGGCAAGTTTATTCAAATTACCGGAGGAAAAAAAACGTACTGAAGGTGTTTTTGCTCGACTGGAGTGTTTCATTATGGAAATTTCAGGTCTTTCTTAAAAATAGTTGTATTTCATTATTATTATTTATTTATGAAGTGCTTCTCTCTTTCTTTGCAGATTCGACAAGAAAAACCTTATTACATCGCTGATCCTGAAGTCGACTCTCTTGTAAGTTTTACTTTTCTTACTTAATAATTGTATAAGGGTAGGGTAGGGTAGGGTTGCTTAAGTCATACCGCTCAAGGGGAAATTGGAATTTTTTTTTATCACAAAATTTATTACTGCCTAATATTATTGACCAAGGCAACCCCCTTATTTGGTCGTCGGGTATTATAAATTCTGCATTCATGTTTGTTACAAGATATATACGTACATACATATCTGTAAGTAAATAAAATGAAAGCGATAAATTCGTTTATTGTTTTTTATGATGGCCTTAAGGGAACTGCTGTTTTATTTGATGCCATGGCACCAACCGTTCGTTACTAAAACTGAATCCAATTCGAAACGAGTTCGTTTTTTAATGATCAGATTTCCTAAAAAAGATCTCGACTTGGCTTGGCTTGGCTTGGCTTGGCGTAGAGACAGACGGAGAGCGGTCCATGAATATTTATAATATTTTTCTATGAACCTAAGTCGTCATCAATGCGAACAATTTTTGTGGAAACGATACCCGAGAGAATAGATAGATAGAGGAGAAGGCTAATTTTATATATACAGACATTAAAGTTGTCCGGTTGAATTAAAAAAAAAAAAAAAAATGTGGAGAACGGAGATCGTTATGCTAATTTATTCGTAAACAACAAACATCCAACATTATCATTAAGTGTTTTACGTAAGATTTGTATCTGTGTGTGTGTTTATGTTAAATTAGAAGTAGAGGTACCTACCTACCTATGTATGTTTGTATGTATGTATGTATGTATATAGTGTGTGTGTGTATATATAGGATGTTGGAAGTTGTTCCATCATCCACGGATTTATGGGAAACTGAACATGCAGCTTCGTTAGCGTTTTGCCTTTTTTATGTGCATTTTTCGTGATATTATCAGATTTAATGTTAATTGAAAATTAAAAGGTTTTTTTAATTATATACCCAGACGACCGCGATACTTACTACCTACTCTACTAATAAATTAACAACGGCAACACAAAACTAATACAGTCGCGTCGTCATTAGCTCTCGGTGATGAAGAAATTTAATCTTGGAAAAATGTTAAACTGTTATAGAGTTGAGTTTCGAAATAACCAAACGATTTAACAATTGCCAAAAGAGGAAACTTGGATAATTTATCGTAGATACAGTTAACAAACAAAATAGAAAAAAGCAATCTGTGCGTTGATGGTCTTGATTCTAAATTTGTAAATTTAAGACAAAACTTAAAGACCAACTATTTGAAACATTCTAAATGTCAGAACTGTTTTTTGACAGATTTTAGAAATATCTGAAAGTTCTTCAAACGTTCTATAACATTCTGGATATTCTTGGTCTTTTGTATAAAGCTTGATCTTCCTTAATGACCATTTCGCTAATTACTAGATAACGAAAAGTAGAAGAACTTTAGAGAATGTAGAAGATTTCAAAATTCTGGTCTATCTGGAATTTTTATTAGAAATTCTGGAAATGTCTAGAAGTTCTAAAACATTCTGGATATTCTGTCATGATTAATATTAATTGCTTCTTTGACCCCTTCTGAACCAA
Organism: Agrilus mali; assembly: GCA_029378335.1. Taxonomy (NCBI): domain Eukaryota; kingdom Metazoa; phylum Arthropoda; class Insecta; order Coleoptera; family Buprestidae; genus Agrilus; species Agrilus mali. Next base: position 568,072 of record CM055655.1, on the reverse strand, counting down.
CTGAATACTCCAGAGATCATTATGAAAAAATCCAAAATTTGGGAACATTTGGAATTTCTGTTAAAAAATTGTAAAGACTTCTGGAAATATCTGGAAGTTTCTTAAAAGTTCTGGATATTCTCTCATGACCATTGCATTTTTGACTTCTTCTGTATCAATTGAATTTTATTGATATTAATTGATATTTTCAAATTATGATATCTTTATTTTAAAAACGTCGTCTGGGTTTTGATCTTGATTTTTTTTTAATGGGCAAGACCAAGACCATTTCGCTAATAACTAACTGAATATAGAAGAACTATCTACAGAAAATGTTATGATAGATTTGAAAGTTTTGGTATACGTATAAAAAAATTTTAGGAGATTCTGGAAATATCTAGAAGTTCCTCAAAAGTACGTATACTATAATTTTCTGGATATTCTCTCATGATTAATTGCATCTTTGACCCCTTCCGAATCGACTGAATTTTTTTAATATTTATTGATATTCTCAAATTATAGTATCTTCATTTTTAAAATACGTCTTGGTCTTGGGAACGTAGCTATAAGTCTTGGTCTTGATCTTGATCTTCCTAAATGAGCAAGATCAAGCTTAGTTTGCTTATTCCTTATTGAAAGTAAAGGAACTTGGAGATTCTTATGAAAGATTCCAAAATTTGGAACATCTGGAATTTCTGTTTCTGTGCGTCATTCGCCCATACGAATCAATTATATCTCTTCGATTTTTATTAATATTCTCATTTTCCAAACGAAAGCTCATTCTCTCAATTAAGTTTCCGAACTCACCTCAGCTGGCTCTCTCCCTAAACGAAGGTGTATTACGGTGAGCGAGTGGATTTTATAATATGTAAAAGGCAAGAAGGTGTAACGCAGTTGCGTCCGATGGTAATTTTGCTTACAATCCGGTAGCGCAGAGGCCGTTCATCGGCGATATTAATCGGATCGGGTGTATAGATAGATATGATGATGGGCAGTATGATGCAGTATGTGGACGTGGAACCGGGGGAGGAGGGACGGACGTATCGAAACTTGGCTCTCTGTGAAAGTCCATCAAGACAACAATCTCGCGCTCTGTAATTAAAGACAGTAATATCATGCCGCGGTGCACAATTAGCATACGATAATGGATCTCGGAAGCCGAATTCGTCTTCTGCCACTGTCTTTCAACTATCTACCCACCCGTTTGCACCACCACTGCACTATAACGTTTCAATTACCTAATCGTCTCCATTTTAGCTTAAAAAAAAAGGGAACTAACGGATTGTTTTTTTTTTTTTTTTATTTAATTATTTATAAAAAGTGTGTCTGATGTTGCTGCAGCAACCCTTCCAAAGTTATATTATTAAATATAATTTGAGCCGTGGGTGTAATGAGAGAATGATGGCTGGGGGAGGGCGAGTGTTAATAAATCAAAATCCCTTAGCGGCGCTGAACACACAGAGGGTGTTAGGGGTCGGATAACACTAAATATATTCTTTCACTCTGTGACGCTATCTAAACTTCATGAATAAAAGGCCGTGCCGCTTCTCTTCTTCTTCTTCTTCTTATTCTTATTCTTCTTGTATACCATTATACAATGTTGTTTATGTACGTTTATATTATATAGGTAGGTATATAAGTGTAGTAATATATGGCCGGTTGGCTTTTTTATGAAATTGACAATAGGGGTAGTTATTAAAAGTGTCTGTCGATGCTTGTACATATATAATTTAAGAAAAATGTAGAGTAGCTTTTAAATTATTTCGCAACAAGGCAATGGGTCAATTGTTGGGCCGCTTTCTACTTATATTAAGTATGTCCAGACACTTACCTACCAATAACGGCCGTAATTTTTTTTCTCTAATTAATAATTATTAAGTACTTAGTACAATGTTTGATTTAATCGGTCGGTCAAAATCGGGCGTGGAAGTAAGGTGAGTGCCGCCGCGTCGTCGATTAGCGGAAAGCGATAATGAGCCCGTTCCTTTAGTTTATTTTTTAGCCTTTTACTTACTTATACTTCTTAGATAGATAATAGATAGGTGCTTAGTTAGTTATAATAATGGGCTCTCGGACAAAATATAATAATAAAAGGAACGGCGCGGCTTGGCGTACGAACGGAACGGGGTCGCTCTTGTTCTTCTGGGGATTAGAACAAAAGGAGCGGACGCTGGATTAATGTCAGATAATGGCGATTTAGTGTTACGGCGCGATGGTATCGCGCGCGAAAACACAATCGACAAATATTAATGGATACCTGACTGCATTCGAATTCGAACCCACATACACACATACACATACGTACATTTACAACAGATACACGTATGACGGTCTGAATCTACGGATCTTGTGGCGTAATTTATTACATATCTATACCGTATATATATATATGTATGTAGAAACGAACGCATTATATACCGCAAATTTTACTTAGTCTAAGTATGTATAAAAAAAGTAGCCGCTAGACTTTCCCATTCTCAAATTGCTGATTGAAATTATTGTCGGTAATAAAATGGGGTAAAATTCGGATACCTATACCTAATTACTCTAACCATTGCGCTGCTTTGCAAGTGTATGAAATAATCAACGACGACAGACAGGATCTATTTGTCATTTACTTATTAATTTTAATGAATAACAAGAAAAGTGTTGTGCCGATTATAACGAGGAACAATTTCACAGCAATAATTGACACATTTAATGTATTATGATGTGGTGGGTAATAGAATTTCAGTAGGTACCTACAGTAGTTTGTATCAAATGTCGCGAAGAAATAGTAATAGAAAGAAGGAAAAGCGAAGACCACCCGGACGGTGACGAGGTCAAGGGGTTGATAAATATAATCTAACCCGGTCGGTCCTTCTGTTGTTTAACACTCGACTTTGAAACGCCATTAAAAATCGTAACGCACCGATTAGTCGTACCGGTCGTAAAACGAGCCGTTTAACGATTCGAATTTCTTTTTTAATTTGTCACCTTTGTAATTTTCTCGTTGGTTGTTGGATTTAATTTGTGGCAACATGAGAAAGACCAGTGTGAATTTCAACAACAAGATTCCAATTTTGGACCTATAGATAGATAGATTTCCATTTCTTAGTTTAACTAAATTAATTGAAATGAAATAAATGGTCGTGTAAAGTAATTATCTGATAATAATTTCCATCCATCGATCCATTCATTTATTGTCTTTTAAATTGTAATGAAAAACGGAACGGATAAGTGTTTTAGTTGTAATAGACCGGCGCGGCGTGTCCTTTGCGGGGGTGTATGTATGTATTAAGCACCTACATAAGTAAAGTAAGCACCAGGACAGGACGGTGAGTGTTCGTGAACGAACGTCTCTTGAATAGGACGATTAGGTCTAATTCCGTCGATTTGTTCGTCGCACCCGCAGGAAGGACCGGAAGGCGGTGATTTAACTGATAACAACTAGAGCAATCTCTCGAATGTACATTGTTCCCATCGTGTACGTAATACACGTTTATACGCACGTCTCCCGTATCATCTATCGTGTAAAAGGTTCAAGTCTACGGACCTAATGGCTTATTATATCTAATACATTTTTTGTTTTGTTGTAGGTACCTACTTGTGAATCATTCTAATTCGTTCTTTTTTATTTTTGTTACAGATGGTCCAGGCGATACAAGTGCTTCGGTTTCACCTCCTCGAATTAGAAAAGGTAAAAATTTATTTACTACTTCCTACCTATTTTAAATTTAAGAGCTGGAGTAAAGAGAGACAGGGCAGGGGGTTAGGGTAGTGTTCTAGTTTTCATACATTATACAATTTAATATTGCAAGTGTATGAAATAATTAAAGACGTCAGGCAGCAGCGGTTTCTCCTTTGTTCATATTAAATTTTTTTGCACTATTATTAATCAATCAATGAATCGAATTGAAATTTTATAGAAATTGAAATTAAACATAATTTATTGACTCGAAAGTTGTTGATTGATTGATACAGTACATGCAATCTTAAATTTTATAGAGTATAGCTGGTTATTAATTCGAAATTCGTCACTAGGTGGCAGAAAGTGTAACAGTTAGTAGTAGCTACCTATTACAGGAAACTGTAAATGAGGCATATCGTCGAATCCAATATTACCTCACCAAGAATAATTTTGAATATAGATAGAGGTTTTGTGTATATATATACTGGATATATACGTATGTATGTTGGTACTTAGGTTTCGTAACCGTCATAAAAATAATTACAATCGTTTGGCAAGCCTGAGAAGTGTGAGAAACCTAGAAATCCTTATTATACCGAATGCAGTCGATAAAAAGTGCCCGTTTCGCTGCTAATGTGCCGTTTTATTTCTTCGATATTAATCAATATTTATTATTTGAGACGGTGCGCAAAAAAAAAATCGAGCAATCGTCAACGTTTATTCTTGTAACGACCGCTTAAACTGCTGTAGGAAACTTGTTCGTCACAGTGGTTGGCTTTTTGTCCAACGGCCAGGCCAAGTCAAGTGCTTTATTATTGGCTGTCAATACTTCATTAACAACATTTCTGTTAAGAGTGTGGTGTAATTGCGAACTATGATTGCAAGGATGATCCCAAAGATCCCAATGGCCGTTTCTGTTGTGTTCTTTTTTGTCTTTTGTGAAAATCCATGGTAGGAGAGACGAAAAGGCTCGAAGGACCATTTCATCTTTAAGGCTACTGATTTGTAATAGATACGTAATAACAAGAAGACTTTTGTGTATGGTTGGCATCGTCTGTAACGTAATTACACTATACTATCTACCTATATGATGATGGTTGCGGAAGATACAGTTTTCAATTTGTCTTTAATAATGGTAGAAGTAGTTCGTTCACGAGTAACGGACAGAAAGACAGACAGATAGATATAAGTACCTATGTAGTACCTGTAGTGGTTGAGTGCAAGCAAGGATGGTAAAAGGTACGTACGTATGGATGGTTAAAGGGCGGAGTTGTTTATGGTGTTCGGCATCGAGTTGTTATCTAATAGCACGTTCGTCGGGCAAAAAGGGATATCGCCGCAAAGCTCGATCGAAGTCGTTTGATACAATGAATGCAAGCAAAATGGCCGTGTGGTATGAGATAGCAGCGTGTACGTTGTTTTCTGTATACCGTCTGTCCAGACCGGTTATATGCATTTTACCTCAACGGATCGCCGCTATTATAGCGTCCATTCGAAGATAAGCTTCGATACGGAATACAGACCCGTTAGCAATTTAAATTTCCGTGCATGCTAACGTCGAAAGAGACGACCTAACAGACCAGACCAGACCAGACCAGAACCAAACCGACCGCGACCATCATCATCATCGCCATCGTCTCTCTTCTTTCTCATCATCTGTTCGTTCGTGATCGTGTTCTTCTTCTTCGTCGTGCACTTTTCGATTTTTTTAATCGGATACACCAGGACGAGAAAGAAGCTCAGCTCAAGTCCACGTCCATCCGCCAAATAGGGACCACAAAACAAAACGAAAAGGCACTTCTTGTTATTAGGTACCCCTTTTGGCTGCTATTCTTTCTGATACCGTTGCGTTGCCTTGGGGGATCCACCTCATCATCCTATAGGTATTCAAATCACTTCTGTCTTGTTTTCGTCGTAGTAGGTAGTGGCAGCGAATAGTTTTTATCTTCTCGATTCCGTTTCCTATTTTGTTCTCATCCAGTTAGAGTTGTTGTTCGACTGGTTGTGTTTGGTGACACCAATTATTCAGTTCTCGTCCTTTTCTTGCGTTCTTTTACAAATATTAATATTAATGCCGGTCTGTTTTCAAAACGCATCATCGTTTTTACAATGACTGGACGAGACGTGTACATTTGTAAAAGTCATTTAACGGTTGGTCGTGTCTGGATTACCCGAGTGACTAATAATAAGAAGAAGAAGGACGAAGAACGAATGAAAGAAAGAACTGACTGTGTGTGTGACTTTGTGCGACTAACCATCAGATCAGCACATATACAACAACAACAACACCAAATACGATTGTAATAATGCTGATACTGACTGATAGCAATGATTGTAATGAGATCTAGGTGGTTGTTATTGTTGTTGGTGACGCAGAGGCGTCCGCTGCATCCTAATTAAGGACGACGGCGAACGCGTGCACCACAATGCACCTATGTACGTATATAATGGGTGTAGGTACATACATCCATACGCACAGGGGCAGACAAGACTAAGAGGGAAGACGTGATCGTTCGAATGACAGCTGAAAATGATGCGAACAGGCAAACGTTACTTTACTACCCGGATCGGATCACATTCGGGTCACGTTACAACCTTATATATATCTACCCGTTTATTTGTGTGTAGGCGGGTGTGTAGGTACATGCCCATCTACGTAGTCCTTGCTAATTTTCGTCATCTTGACTGGGGTAGGTTTTAATGTATTATGTGGTTATATTAGTAAAATTACTGAAGGAACGACAACAACCTGAGCTTTGGCTCGTAAATGATCCGGCTATCGGGCTCGAAGGACCATTTCTTCTTTAAGGCTACTGAATTACCTACTTATAATAATAAATTTCTAAAACGCGCTCGGTACCTACCTTTAATTATCCGTCTATTATATTATTAGATTTTTTGTTCTTGGCGCGTTATTGTGCCCGTAATATTTCAACGGGTCGCCTTATTATTGTCGCGTCGACAAAATCGTTCGCTAGACAATTAAATATCATATATAATCGAAGTTCGCCCAAAAGAAGATGATGATTGTCGAGAAAAAGTATCGATGACAAAAACCGGATCGTGTTCCATTGTAAAGGTCGACCGTTTGTCCAGAAAACATTTCGACAACTCACTAGTGCGGTTTTTTTTGTCTATTCCGCTCGACGTTAAGATGAAGAAGAACAAAGTCGATCGATCGGGGAATTTGCGAGTCGATTTTACGAGGTGTTCCGAATACATTCCTCTGTATCAAGGCGGTGATCCTATACCTACATAAATAAAAAAAAAAAACAAAGGCAAGAACTTTTCTTTTGGAAATGTGATCTATGTGGTCATTGTTATTCATATTAGATAGAACAAAGTATCATGTGATGATGGTGACGATAAGGAGTACGTACGAATAACATTTAGGAATTGTGTAAGGAAAAATGTTCACTTAATCGTGACATAGTATCGACGACATGAAAAGTTTTAACTACAGTTCAGTTTGTCGTTGTCATAGTTTCATCTCTAGATAACGATCTAAATCGACGTCATCGAAATTGAGTTGCCTCACACCTACTATAACTACCACTAGGTATTATTATACAGGGTTTTTCAAGTTGATGGGCTATTAGAAGTATATGAATTAGTATTAGAAGGAATTCAATTCTGAAACTTGGGCTCGTTTGGTTATTGTTTATGCCGCTTCTTTTAAAAATATTTTCAAGTTCGATTTACATCCGGTTATACCGGAAGTCGATACCAACTTTGTTATTTTAAATGGAATGGTATATTTTTTACGCTGAATTCGAATAAAACGTGTAATTTTAAGGTAAGTTTGATAACCAACTTGTACACCTCTGTGACGATCGGTTTCTGAGTTAATTTCATTTATAGTAAAAAATATCGTAATCGCAACCCAAATTATAAAAAATCATAACTTCCACAAAATACGACTTAGAGTGTTGAAATTTTTACTAGCAATAGCTGAATATTAGTGATAACGCTTTGACAAAATTGAATTAAATAATGTATACAGGGCGTTCAAAATAAATTTCTAAAATTGAAAAACTTCAAACACGAATTACTTCGTTTTTTCAAATGGCACCTACTATTTTTTATTTTTTCAATCGGTTCCTTTTTTTATCCTCTTTCGATCTATATGGATACTTCCTATTTTAAGTAATAATTCAAAATTATTCCAAAATTTTCAAATAAAATAGGAAGTATCCATATAGATCGAAAGAGGATAAAAAAAGGAATCGATTAAAAAAAAATTAAAAATAGTAGGTGCCATTTGAAAAAACGAGGTAATTCGTGTTTGAAGTTTTTCAATTTTAGAATTTTATTTTGAACGCCCTGTATAAATTATTTAATTCAATTTTCTCAAGGCGTTAGCACTAATATTCAGCTATTACTAGTAAAAATTTCAACACTCTGAGTCGTATTTTGTGGAAGTTATGATTTTTTATAATTTGGGTTGCGATCACAATATTTTTTTCTATAAATTAAATTAACTGAGAAACCGATCGTCACAGAGGTGTACAAGTTGGTTATCAAACTTACCTTAGAATTACACGTTTTATTCGAATTCAGCGTGAAAAATATACCATTCCATTTAAAATAAGAAAGTTGGTATCGACTTCCGGTATAACCGGATGTAAATCGTACTTGAAAATATTTTTAAAAGAAGCGGCATAAACAATAACCAAATGAGCCCAAGTTTCAGAATTGAATTCCTTCTACTAATTCATATACTTCTAATAGCCCATCAACTTGAAAAACCCTGTATATTTTATTAAAGAAGGAGGAGGTTAGGATGGATGGCTTTGGCATTTTGTACCTATTATTAATATTCTCGATGCGACCGACCGATGGTTGTAAGAATTCTAATCGGTGCGTATTTGTAGTTATTTATGTGCCATTACTGGCTGATTCGATACGTATTATGGTTAGCACCTACCTATGTACTAGGTACCTAATATTTTTTACGTATTATGAAATATGATATTAAACTCTTTAATAACAAACAGTAAGTAAGTTCTTTGTTACTATTATTATTATTATTATTATGGATGAGTATTATATTTCAATGTCTAAATTAAATCTGTTTGTAAATATATAAGTGTGGTAGTGTGGTGTGGTGTATTATAGACTATCCTGTAACCTCCTGGGTCCTAAACGTTGTTAATCTCATTTTCGTCATAGACACAACACACATGGCGTTTATTTTCTCTTCCATCATTCTCTCTGCCAGACTGGCACCCATTTACATATGTATGTATTTACCGACCTCCGTAGTAGTAGTGTCCAGTTGGTTAGTTAGTCGAAGGCCATCATCTTGACTGACGATGGTTGACCATGCATGCATGCATGCTTTCTTCTTCTTCTTCTTCTTCCTATGCAAATGAGCCACTTTCTTTTTCATTCGTGTGCCAATTTTTAGGTACCTTTATTTATGCTAATCGCGGTTTCGACGGGTCTTTCTTTTTTCCAACCACTTTTCCGTCATCATCATCATCATCGTCGCACCAACTGTTCGTTCGTTCTGTTTCCTCCAGGCAGGAAGTCTTCAGTCCAAAAATTACACTTTACAATAAATGCCTACCATGGGCCGCCCTGTATAAGACTTATATATATATATATATATATATAAGGTATATATGGATGGATGGATGGATGGATGGAACACCCTCGATTTTGTTTTTTTATTATTTACTTTTGGTTGTTTATGATTTGTTATTCCATCCCATCCGTTGCAGTAATTACTAAATGTGCGCGCTCGGCCGAAATGTTTTCGTTGGCGCTTCCTACGACTAGCAAGCAAGCAATTAGGCTTTAAATTTATTTCGGTGCGTTAAAATCTTATCGTTTATCTACCGTAATAAACATAATTTATCTTGACGCTATTACCAAACCAAAACTCCCTGCTCTACTCTCGTCGTCGCCAATGAAAATAAACATTTTGGCAAATAATAATAATAATATATATATTTGGTAGGTACTATTTTTCTTTGTAAGTAGGTAGGTAAATTATATTTATTTACACATGAATATATTTAGGTACATATATAAGTTGTGGGTAATTTATTTATTATATGTATCTTATGTGCTGCAAATTGTTATTGATGATGCACCGTAACTTCAACTTAATTAATATGTTAATCAAGACAATAAGATGTATGTGGGTACTTGTACTTTCTATAGGTATATTTGATGCGACATTTTTTTATTTGTTTCGTTAATGAGGGGCGGCGACGACGACAACGCCGGAGCGTCGTTTCCTGTCCATGTTTTGCTCCATTCAGTCAGTTCTTACATTTTCCCTTTGTTTCTTTTGTTGCAGGTGCACGAACTTTGTGACAATTTCTGTCATAGGTATATCAGTTGTTTGAAGGGCAAAATGCCCATCGATTTAGTGATAGACGAGAGGGACGGTACGAAGCCGCCCGATCCACTAGGCACCCCCGCGAATGGCGACGGTGGCACCAGAAGTACGGCGGACTCAACGTCGCATACGGACGGAGCCAGCACGCCAGATGTCGTGAGTACTTTTTACACTTTATAAGGTATTTTTTTCCCTAAAAATAAACAAAATTTGCAAAGGAACACGAACAGTATACTCTCATAATCAGTGGCGAATGTTGTTTAGGTTAAGCTCAACAGGGCTGGATTTACGTACACAAAAGGGGTAGTTTTCTACTATTAGTAGTAAGTATACTACACCTTTAATTACACTTGAGGTTTTCCAGATTATTTTGATATGGATACATATCCTGTAGCTTCAGGTTAATTAAAAAGGTTCGAGAGTTGCATACAGAATGGTAAAAGTTAGTTTTTTTTTAGTATCTATTGTGGTTATGTTTCATGAATTAAATCTTTATTTATTTAATTAATTTTTTTGCCTTATTTTACATAAATTCATAAGAATAACAATTAAAGTAGGTAAAACATTTGCGGTATTTTGCATAAATAAGTTCAAAATTTCCCTGTGGATTATTTCCATAACTAAAAAGTTAAATCCGGCCTTGCTTTTCTACAGTTTTGTTCTTTGCACTTTTTGAAGACGTTATGTCCAAAAACTTATTTATTAAGGTGGTGTTTAGGTAGGCAGAATAGGTACGCTAATTTTCAGCTGATAAGTGAAACACATTAATTTTTATTTTCTAATTCAAACGTCTTAATATGTAGTTTGTTTGTTCAGTCTCTACTAACTTTTGTACACATTTATTATGTTTTCTTTTCTTGCATTCTTCTATTATGTTTATGTGACTATCGAGATTTTGTCACACTTCTGAACATAAAATACTACACCTTTAATTATATCTGTAGTGGTTATGGTTCAGAGTTGCATCAGAATTAAAATTAGTTTTTTTTACTTATTTTTATGTTTCATGAATAAATTTTATTTATTTAAAAATTTTGCCTTATTTTACATAAATTCAAAAATAACAATTAAATAGTAAAAATTTGCGGTATTTTCTAAATAAGTTCTTTCCCTTGGATTATTTCCATAACTAAAAATTAAATGGTGTTTTCTACAGTTTGTTCGCACTTTTAAGCGTTATGTCAAAAACTGATTTTTATTGTTTAGTAGCAGAATAGGTAGCTAATTTTCAGCTGATAAGTGAAACACATTAATTTTTTTTTCTTTCCTCTTATTTATTTGTTTTTGTCTATAATTTTGTCACATTTATATTTTCTTTTTCTTTATTATTTTGTACTTCAGTTTTTAATTCTGAACATAAAATTAAAATTATTTTTTATTACTAAAAAGGTTAAGTTCATAGAATTAAAATTATTTTTTTTAATTTTTGGTTATTTTCATAATTAAATCTTTATTTATTTAAAAATTTTGCCTTATTTTACATAAATTCAAAAATACATTAAATAGTAAAACTTTGGTATTTTGCTAATAGTTCAAAATTTCCCTTGATTTTTCAAACTAAAGTAAACCGGCTTTTTTTGTTTTGTTTGCATTTTGAAGATTTGCCAAAATGATTATTAAGTGTTTTAGTAGGCAATAGGTAGTATTTTCAGCTGATAAGTGAACACATTAATTTATTTTCTTTCCTCTTAATTGTATTTGTTTGTTGTCTATAATTTTGTCACATTTATTATGTTTTCTTTTCTGCACTTCTATTATGTTTATGTGACTATCGAGATTTTGCACACTTTAACATAAAATACTAACCTTTAATTATATCCTGTGCTTAGGTTACTAAATTCAGATTGCTACAGATTAAAATTAGTTTTTTTACTTATTTTTATGTTTCATGAATTAAATCTTTATTTATTTAATTAATTTTTTGCTTATTTTACATAAATTCTAAGAATAAATTAAATAGTAAAAATTTCGGTTTTCTAAATAAGTTAAATTTCCCTTGGATTATTTCCAAACTAAAATTAATCGGTGTTTTTACAGTTTTGTTCGCATTTTAAGCTTAGTCAAAAATATTTATTATGTTTTAGTAGGCAATAGGTAGTATTTTCAGCTATAATAAACACATTATTTTTTTTTTATTAATCTTATATTTGTTTTGTCTTCAATTTTGTCACATTTATAAATCTCACTTTATTATTATTGTATCTTTTGTCACACTTCTGAACATAAAATACTACACCTTTAATTATATCCTGTAGCTTCAGGTTAACTAAAAAGGTTCGAGAGTTGCATACAGAATGGTAAAAGTTAGTTTTTTTTACTATCTATTGTGGTTATGTTTCATGAATTAAATCTTTATTTATTTAATTAAATTTTTTGCCTTATTTTACATAAATTCATAAGAATAACAATTAAAGTAGGTAAAACATTTGCGGTATTTTGCATAAATAAGTTCAAAATTTCCCTGTGGATTATTTCCATAACTAAAAAGTTAAATCCGGCCTTGCTTTTCTACAGTTTTGTTCTTTGCACTTTTTGAAGACGTTATGTCCAAAAACTGATTTATTAAGGTGGTGTTTAGGTAGGCAGAATAGGTACGCTAATTTTCAGCTGATAAGTGAAACACATTAATTTTTATTTTCTAATTCAACGTCTTAATATGTAGTTTGTTTGTTCAGTCTCTACTAACTTTTGTACACATTTATTATGTTTTCTTTTCTTGCATTCTTCTATTATGTTTATGTGACTATCGAGATTTTGTCACACTTCTGAACATAAAATACTACACCTTTAATTATATCCTGTAGCTTCAGGTTAACTAAAAAGGTTCGAGAGTTGCATACAGAATGTAAAGTTAGTTTTTTTTATATCTATTGTGGTTATGTTTCATGAATTAAATCTTTATTTATTTAATTAATTTTTTGCCTTATTTTACATAAATTCATAAGAATAACAATTAAGTAGGTAAAACATTTGCGGTATTTTGCATAAATAAGTTCAATTTCCTTGGATTATTTCCATAACTAAAAAGTTAAATCCGGCCTTGCTTTTCTACAGTTTTGTTCTTTGCACTTTTTGAAGACGTTATGTCCAAAAACTGATTTATTAAGGTGGTGTTTAGGTAGGCAGAATAGGTACGCTAATTTTCAGCTGATAAGTGAAACACATTAATTTTTATTTTCTAATTCAAACGTCTTAATATGTAGTTTGTTTGTTCAGTCTCTACTAACTTTTGTACACATTTATTATGTTTTCTTTTCTTGCATTTCTTCTATTATGTTTATGTGACTATCGAGATTTTGTCACATTCTTTTTATTTGATAAGCGACGTGTCACACTTCTGAACATAAATTTAGTTCTAATCAATTAACAGAACGAGTTCATTTTTGTTTATGAACTCCAGTAAGGTACCTACTCAAACATAATGTGAAATTATATTCGTGAATTGAAAATCACCTACAACAGATTCCTTTTCTCTTTAAGTAATTAATTTTGCAACAACTATGTACGACAGATACCGTCGTATTATTATTCAATTGCCCTTCTGATAGAACAGAATGTAACTCGATCCGATAACGATCGCACGAAATGTTCGGAACACATTTTTTGGTAGTGTAATAGTAAACTGACTGGATAAGATACCGATCTTGTTCTCTCGTATACTCACTCACTCGTATCGTATCGTGTCGTATCGCCAATGACGGACGGATGTTGAGAAGACAGATCATTGAATCAACATTGTTCTCTTTTTGAGACACCACTTCGAGAAATGCATATCATTAAATAAACTACATACGTATGCCATGATAAAATCTTTTCTAACTCTTTTTGGTCTTCTGGACGGATTTCATGGGAAATCCTGAATTATTTCTAATACTCGATTAATTTATCTATTTACTAGACTGACGTCAGGTAATTTTTAAAAGGTTTGTGAAGTTTAGATTTAACTTTCATTTGGATTCTCTACGGGAGTCCGTTATTTTTTCCGTTTGATCTCTTTAAAAAGCAACGAATGGGTATACGTACGAGTATAGTAGAGGAAGAAAAAATTGGAAGGAAAGAAATAATTGTGGTAGTAGTACAGCCGCGATTTCGTAACGGCATATCAATCACGGTCCGTATCTAATTTGAATATACGCACGCCCAGCGCCGTTGTTTCTCGAATTCCCTCCAAGTCCCAACACGGTCTCCCGCGGTTATTTGCATGAAAAATCTACTTTATTTGCAGTTGGCATGTATAATCGATCGCTATTACAGGCCGTGGGCGTTCAATTGTTTTATTTTTAGCGAACCGATCGTTTATTTCGTGTTTTGTTTCCGCCGATACGCGTTATTCTAGAACGCCCTACAAAACAACAGACGAACGGGCCCATGCATGGCATTTCTTTTTTTGTTTTTTGATCGCCAGGCCAAACCACCGCAAGTGTCAATTCGAAACAAAAGTAATCTACTCACACAATTGCCATACATATTAACCTTGCAAACAATCGAACACTTTCTGTAGCTGCAAATGCCCAAAAGATGGCCACACAGTGCCTCTGGCTACTGTAAGACCAAAAACGTTCTTAATCAAAAAATAAATACTGTTGTATTTGCCGATAATATAGGTATATTTATTTATTTGTGTTATTTGAAGAGATGGTTGAAAAGTAGAGTAAGCAATTAAAATGAGCGCGCCCACCGCCAGCTCGCGAATTAATTATTTATTAGTTAGCTTATCTGCCACTGAAGAAATTGCTTGGTACAGTCTACAGTACAGTGTTCATTTATTATTACGGTTCAATTTAACAGATTATTATTCTACTCGCATTTTAATAGAAACCCACACGTGTAATTTATCTAATCGCGTACCGGATTATCCACACGTACGTACAACGTACCGTAGGTATCTATCTATAGGTAATAATAGGTACGCCACGCCGACCGTGCCATTGATATTGAAAAGAAGCGGCATTTATAATTAATAAATACTTTACTACATACTATAATTCTCACACAGTTTTGTACTGTTAGAGATTATCTTTGGAATATTTAGAAAATGGTATATGGTGGCACTTTTAATAACGCCAAAACTATTGATATTAGCTCGGTTTCTGGATTCTGTTTGCCCTGTGCATTTGCGGGAAGGAAGTTTCGACGGGTAATTGGTGTCAATTTAGACTGACGCATCGTCAGGGATTATGTTTCACCCTCACTGTTCGAACCCCCTTCCCTTCTTCTTCTTATTTCTCTTCCCAATCGCAATCCCGATGATGCTTATGCTTTTTTTTTGTTTTCGTTTTCCCTCTATAGTAACGATAAAGTAATACGACGACTTATATTACTGTTATGTTAAAAAAAATATTGTTTAATTTTTGTGTTTTATGTACCTAGGCATGCATGCAGTAAGAGTAAAAGTTGTTTAATTGATCGTCGTCTGATCGTAAACGTCGCTTTCCGTATTACTGGCGTCAGGTGATAAAAGATAATCCCTGATACTTGACGATGACGTAATGGTCTCTGAAATTGGCCTGTAGCAAGTTTATTGAAGAGATTTTACAATCTATTTGAAAAGCTTTATTGAAATATTTAATGTTTGTACGTTAAGATAAAATGCGCCATAAAACGCTCGCTTGTATCGAATCAAATAGAATTTATGATGATACCAATCTCATCGAATGTGTACCTTTAAGTGGTCCGGATGAATGGGAATGCAATGCGTAAATTAGCCGTCGCATTCATTATCTACCTATAAAAGATTCAGTTCCAACTTTGTAACAACTCGCTCTTCTTTCTTTCATCGGCTACAAAATCCGTCTAACACCACCAGTGAAGTGAAGTGAAGTAATAAATACGTACACGTAATGTAATATTAATTAGGAAATCGTTAAAAGTAGGCCAAACTGGCACTTAATTACTTATAACGTAATTAGAATCGAATCTGCATTAACCAAGCGAACCCAATCAAATCTTCAACATCGCATCAATAAATAATTGAGACAAATGGAAAATTTTGATTTTTCTCTCCAAAACACCAACCATAGAAGAAATTGGTGGTGCGGTACGGTGTAGTGTAGTGTAGGTCGTTTGTTCGTTTAGGTAGGAGGATGATGCGGTTGGCCGATCGCGAGATATATTTGTTGCGAAGTTGGCAAAAGGCGCGTCCACGGCAACCATCAATCCACGGGATTGTTTCCTGCTGCATCAGGGCTAATGGTCCCAGTGGCCGGTAACGGGAGCATCTCTCTCTCACTATATCCATCCCCGGCTCCGCTAATGGAAAGCCGGGCCGTCGGGACCATTAAAATGACGTAGTGTTTCTGGTCGAGCGTCGTAAGAATCAATCCAACTAAGCAGGACGGATGGTCGACCGTCTCTCTGGAAAGCGACGCGTCGTCGTCTTCTGGCTAGCCTAGCCGGCCAGTGTAATGTCTCTCCTTGCTCCTTGCGTCGGTAATGGACCGTAATGACGTATTTTCTCCGCTCTCCTCCTTCGGCCCCTTTCCTTTTCTCAGTATACACACACACACACACACATACTAACTACTACATGTTGTTGGAAAATTCCCGTTTGTCTAATGGCCCGTGATCTATTATGTCCGCGCTGCGGCCACTGCTGAATATGCCTAATGCCCAACAAATAGCAAATGGCCCGGAGCGTTCCCTTTTTCCGGGAGAGATGGATGGACGGGACGGACCCACGACCGGGAACGGGAATGAGTGCGCGCGGAGGGACGCGAATCAAAATTCAACCGACGACGAAGGGAAATCGAAAACTCCATCTCGAAGTAATCCACCGAAATGACGAGGTCCCGGAAGGGTCTTTTTCTCCGCTTTCTACGTCTTGCCCCACGCCGCAATAATTTAAAATGCAATATTGAAACATTCCCAGCCTGTGGGTGTACCAGGGTCGGGTCGTGTGCCGAAACGAAAGCGAAACCCAGAAAAATGAAATTATTTACCATTTCTTCTACTAGGCTAAAAGTGATCGTACTCTACTCCTCTACTTTACCGGAGCAACCTCGTGTTTTTTTTTGGCGTCACTTTTGATGACATTAGTCTCTCCTTTGTAGCAATTTGGAGTTGAACGGTCCCGAAATTTGCAGTTCATTGAATAGGTTAGATAGATAGATTAGTGTGCGGAATATTTTTCTTGCGACGCGACACGTACCTGTTTCTGTTCTCCTTCCATCGTCCATTATTATATGTATTACTATTTGGCAAACGCGTTCCTTGACTAATGGCTAACGTCAAGCCATTTGCCAGGTTGTCGGCAAGAACTATTATAAATACGATGAGCTAATCAAGCTAGAAACGCGTCCCTCCCAACTGTTGGAACCTACACAGATTCGAAGTTAAAAACTTAATTTTTATAAATAAACGGTGACAAGAAGCGAAAACCTTGTTACCGTTACCGCAAACGACATGGGAACGGTTGCTACATTAAATTATTTGTTTGACAGGCGCTTTGCTCCGTGGCAATTTAACGTATTTCGCGTATAAACTTAAACTTGCGTCGCAGCTCAAGCTCAGGAACGCTTTTATAAACACACACTCTACTACTCGACTCGACAGTCGTTCCGTTCTTGTACGTTGGACTCTTAAAAACACATTTATTTTTGTCCGATATTTATAACTTTACTCGTTTATAGTCTAAAAAGTTTTCATGTTATTCCAAAATTGTCTGCTGCTGGCCGTACATGATCTTCATGATGTTGTTCGCAAAATGAGAAACATAGAAATAGATAATAATGTCCGTCAATCAAGTGGCGTATAAGTAACGTAACTGAGCCATCTATCTCTTTGCACATTTTCAAAGTTGACAGGCAAAATTAAACGAACAAAGATAAATATATAATATATCTGAGGTAGGTACGTACGCAAAAGCGAAAGGCTCAACGAAAACCGAATATCTTTTGACATTTCTGCCGACAAACACATCAGACATGTAGACCACAGGCGAGAAAATAAATAAGTGATGGATACTTTCTAATTGTAAGAGCAAAACGATGTCGGGAATTTAATATCTGTACTGTACCGCTCATGTAAATTTCGTTCAGGATTCCAACAACTATTTTTATACCTTAGTCGAAAAGTTTAGCCTTTCTTGTATTAAAGGGGTACCTACTTATATCTAATGTCAAGAGTGGAGTAGTGGTGGTGGTGGTGTGGTGGCGTCGCCGTCATCGTCGTCGTATATGCCCCGGCGTCGTCGTCGTCGTCGTAGACGTCTTGTTTTGGACGTGTCGCCATGGCGTCGTTAAAAATATCGACACGGGAATGCAGAGGCCAAGTTGTGCTTGTTTCTTCGTCTTTCTCGCTCTCCCAGCGATGACGATGATGATGCGCCACGCCAATAACGTCTCCTCAGTATAATTAACGCGGTATTTATAGATGGCAAGGGCAACAATCCACCCGATGGGCCAAACTGCCAGCCACTTATCTAATTCGGAACGAATGTTATTTAGGTATACGCGGCTATAACCAAAGTTACTTATCTGCTGCCTGCGGTGCGTGCGTCTTAAATCTACCATCCCATGGAAAAAATACGTTTACCGACCGAATTACAGGAATCTGTAACGAGGGGATCATCATATTGAAAGAGAGATTATGTTTAGATATCTTTGGACTCCGTTCTGCCTGTAAAGCTTGTTTTTAACTCTTATAATAAGGTAACCATCATGAAGAAGAATAAGAAGTTATATCGCCACTTAGTGGAGCAAAATCAAGATAAGTCCTCTATAGACCGAATTACAGGGAACTGTAAGGAAGACAAAGATACTCATTAAATTGTTATATATTCGAAATCTTTGGACTCCACCCTGTCCACAAGGCTTGTTTTCATCAAGAACAAGAAAATATCTAAAATTCTCGAGGTTATACCTAGTCAGTTAGTGGAACAAAGTCAGGATAAGTCTTCTGCAGATCAAATTACACAAAATTGTACGAAGAGGTCATCACATTGTAAGAGAAACACGATTAGATTGTTATAAATTCCAGATTTTTAAACCTTCCAATAAGGTAACCATCATGAATAAGAAAATGGTAAAAGTTTTTGATGTCACATAGTGACCCAATGGAGCAAAGTCAAGATAACTCTTTTTACAGTAACAAAGTAACTCCACTACAGGTCGAATTAGATACAGGAAACTGTAATCAAGGGGTACCTACTACATCTCAGTAATCATTTTGAAACAAGAACTCGTAAATTATGATATTTTCGATATTTTTGGACTCCACCGTGTCCACAAAGCCTCATTTTAATTCTCCCAGGGGGCAACTATTATGTAGCAGCGCATTTCAAGAGGTCATCCAGTCACTTAGTGAGGAAACCAAAACGTAACACAATTTTTTAATGTTCGGAATTAAATATGTAGATATAATATGAACACTTATTGATGGATGTAAGATGTGATGTGTCGTGTGGTTTGGTTGGTATACCTGTTTACCTACCGTACGTTCGTCCGTACGTTGGTTGTTGCTTTGTACAGATGGTTTTCGTTTTCGTTGTACAGTGTATCGTATCTCTGTTGTGTGTTTGAATGGTGGGCGTCCGAAACAGGTCGCCTTTGACTACGACAGTTAATAAATCTTGAACGTATGCTATCTCCGGGAACACTTTTATAATTTTACAGCTAAAACGTGTTTGATGTTGTAAATGAAAGGGCAACGCAAAGTAATATATCACCTTTATTTATCGCCACTGCCACCTATTTAAATTTAAAACTGCCGCACACCGACCGGACCAACTAACTATGTATGTAGTATTATATGTAATTTCCTATCGGCACATTGAGAATGAAAATACATATAAAATAAATGTTAGACTATAAAAAATATTCGGTCGTTGGGGTGCCCGTTGTCCTGTTTGTTATCAACTCGACAGCCAACGTCAGGTTTGATTTTATAAACATACAAAATCCATTAATAGTATGTAAGAATGTAAGAAAGATACTTTTTAATCTAAGGTATGCAATGGGATTTTAATTTATTTTTAACAGCTTCAGTCTTGGTCTAACTATTGACCTAGGTACCTACCTACAAGTAAGTGTATGGGAAACTTTTCGAGTAGGTAAAAGAAAATAATAAAATAATTAAGTTATCGGACAATATTATTGGTTGCGGCAGCTTTGGGGTGGTGTAATTATGTACGTAATGTACGCGTTAAATGTAAAAGCAACAACAAAAGAAGAAGTAAGTAGTAGAAGTAGAAGTAGAAGTAGAAGGCATGACGGGGCATCGTAATTCGCGCGCGCCAGGCGGATTATCGGCCGAGCCGGGAACGTCTCGCGCCTTATCGCAGACAGCAGGATAATTAAATTTGTCCTGGTGATTTATCGGCACCAGCGAAGTCGCGGGAGCTGCCTGCCGGGTACTGCCAACATCGTCGTCGACGGAGACGACGACGATGACAGCGTCGCCGCTGCCGTCGCGACGCTCATATCCTGCCGGGGAGTGCGACGTGATGTATGGCTCCCTGAAGGGCGCAGGTGCCTTCTCTCGTCCTCCTCCTCATCCTCCTCTTTGCAACCGCCCCTTTTCTTTTCTTCTCAACTCATCTCATCTCATCTTCAACTTCCGTTCTCCTATTTTACTTTGCCGGACTGGTGCAACTGAATAACTGGGAAAATATGATGAAATTGATAATATGCATTCGAAAAAGATAATTTGCATTGCACTGGACCTTTCACATACACAGCGAATTGGATTGTGATGGCCTCCCTTTATCGCCGGAAAAAGATTCCCCCATAAATAAAAACGGTAGTTTAGTTTGTGAAAGTAAAAGGGATCGGCCAAATCGTCGTCCTTCAATCTGTCTAAAAAAAGAGACTTATTTACTGATGTTTGCATGAAAATTTCTAGATTTATACATATACAAGTCCATAAAATGAGAAGAATAAAAGAATATGTAGGTTTGTTTGTGAGTGTGACGTAGTGGTGGTGGTGGTGGTGGTTGTACATACGTACGACGGACGAGCCGAGCCGTCTGCTTTTTTCATTTGCGAGCGTTCTCGCGCCACTTTTATTGGGGCATTATCATTTTATTGACTTTGAATGGGTTGTAAAGCGGCACGGGAAGCGATTCCGCCAAACGGCCCAATTCCGAAGACGCTGATGGCTTGTAATGCAACATCAACGGCAACCCGAGCGCGCACCGATGTTTTGCTTCTGCTTGCTTATATTCTTTTGCAAACAGGTGGATTATTTCCACGGATTTATTTATTGCAAACGTCGCGCGAACCCTCAGGGGCTGTTTCGTAAACCGACAAACTCTAAATCACACGCTTTTATATTTATATAAGTAGGTACGTGGGACAAACCGATAGACCATTCCAAGTAAGAATACACGAAAATATTTTCTTTAAGTGTAACTAATTTGTTTTTAAAACAGCATTCGCTTGCGTATACGAAGATAAATAGAAATAGAGATAGGGATAGAGATAAAAAGAGAGGACACGGTGGTGGAATAGGGAATGGCTTGGATATGGCTGGCAATAGCTGCTGGCACGGGTTTTCTGTTACTCGAATTGCAACCACCGCGAATGCATTTAAATAAGCCTTTCTCCCCTTGTTCGTTCGTTACCAAAGGAATGCACCATTTCCACCATCGCCCGCGACCCCCCCTGCAGCCATCCCCGTTGCAGAGCAGTCCGCTTCACCGAGTATTTATGACTTGGAAGAGGATTTGCGATCGCGGCCAAGTTGCATCACGAAAAGCAATTTAAAATTAATGCAATTTGAATTCGGAGAGTTGCCTAATCCTATAGTCCGTGGGACGCGTCGAGGCGCGTCGCGGCGCCCACTGCCCAACCCCCCACCCACCGCCCCTTCTTCGTTCGCCTTACCATAATACGTAATATCGTTCGTTCTAACGAAAATTCAAACTTAAATTGAACCCTTAAATTTCGATGAGCACCCACCACCACTATCTCTCCCAATAACGTGTTTTCCTGGCTGATGAATCCGGAAACTTCCACCCAAATACAAATAATGTATCAATTATTGAATATACGTGTAGATCATTAGAACCGTTTTCTTAGCACCTACCAATGAAGACCTTTTGACCTCTAGTGGTGTGGAATTTATTTTATTAACTAAAGTTTCTAAAAAGATCATGAAGGTGTTATCGTGCGGTTAGAGGGTGTTGTTAAGCGTTCAGCATTTTGATCCCTTGGAAATAAAAGAATCAACAAGTCGATTTGTAAACGGTTTTCGATTTCGTCTTAAACGAAACGGAAACACCGCACCGCACCGCACCGGGCAGATATTGCGGATTACATACAAAGAAGGATACACGCACGCACAAAGTCGTGACGATGATGCTTGTTGCATTTACGAAACGTTTTATGCCGCGTATACTACTACGGTACAAACTAATAAATAATTCAAGCGAGTAATACAATATCCCCCTTTCGCACCCGAGTTATCTCCTCTGTTGCACCCTTCGTTTATGAATAGATAATGTATGGGGACTTTACCGCGACGTTCTACCTTCGGGACGCGCGCGCAGGTACCACACGTCACACCGTGATAGATGTCTAAATGGCGTCATCTATTCTACTTCTCTTTTGCAATATTGAATCGATTACAAATACAAATATTTTCGCAGAATGCTTTATTGTGCACCAGTTTTTTTTGCTAAACGTTTCTTTAATTAAATTAAATAAGTGTGTATATTATAAAACGGTAATATCAACGCCTATCATCAGTAGCATGATAAAGATGACAAGTTAATCCCGTTGTAATGGCCATGTAAATATTTTTAGTACGACACGAAGCATTAAAGGGGATTAAATTGGGACTTTATCTCTGCCTCTTCAGTAATTGTTTCTTAGATTATGAGCCGTATCTTGTCCACATCTAATACGCATTATCTGCACACTTGTGTGTCGAAAGTCCTTGCAGATAATGTGAGTATGTACGATACGATATCGATAGAAAAAGTTGCGATAAATTTCGTGTTACGACGTAATTGGAAAAGACAACAAAAAATAAAGTATGTACATATTACAATTCCTAATTATTAGAATATCATCAACGAGATTGAACGATACGTCGGGTAATCCCAAAAAATTGTAATTTTAAAACGCAAATACTTAATGGATTTTTTCCTCTTAAGTATAAGGAGATTATTTAGGTAGGAAAAAAGGGACCGAATGAATGAGGGAAGAAGGGGTGGGGTGGGTCCTCCTGTAGATCTGGTCTGGTTCGGTCTGGTCCTCCGGATGTTTTGGTGGTGGTCGATGAGCTGTCTGATGCACTCTCCGAGGACGTATGCAAGCGTGTCTTTGTTCTCCTGTCAGGACCAGATGTTCTTCATTTAGTAGCTGTTTGTTCTACCGTGTGCCCTACGTTTGTTCGTTTCTCTTTCCGTCAAGTCCCTTCCCGTCCTGTTGCATCCATCCATAGTATACTTGGGCCAAAATTATTTCAGTCTTGTTATATTTATTTCCGAGATTGTTTATTTACTAGAATCGATCGCGGTAATAATTTGTTTTCTCTTATGACTGACTAGTGAAGTGTGAGAAAAGTTTCCCGTATAAAGAGCGAGCGACTTGACTGACCTGATCCGACCCCCTTATGCTAGAAACACAGAAACACCCACTAACAAATAATCCCATTGTAATAACAGTTGATAATTGTGATCGGACGGCAGCCGGCGACAACCCTTCGGTTCCGGTGTCCCCCTCGTCAGCAAATGACGATGACGAGACCACGTCATTGTCTCGAATATAATAATAATAATAATAATAATAATTGTGATTATTTGGCAGGCTCCGTATTCTTCGGATTAATCGTGTGCCCGTGTCGTTGTAGTAGGGAGAGCAGAACAGACCAGACCAGACCTCCCCGAACACGAACACGAAACAAAGGCGTTGTAACCCCGTTGCTTTTGTGCCCACCCTCGCGCCACTACACGACGACCAACCGCCACCGGACACCCCAGCAATTCCTAGACAATGGGCAAGGAAGTTAAAACACCGTGTACAAAAAATAATAGAAGAGACGCGAGCGAACACGACGACGGACGGGAATTACTTTGACTGGGGGGTCAGAACAGAATATTTTTACATACCTAAATATTATCGTGTATCGTAATAAGTAAACATAGATAAGTAGTTGGTTGGCTGGGTGGAAAGTCACAAATACACATCAGAATTTGATTAACAATTGAGGTAGCAATAAATTTCTTGATGAATATTACGGGAATACATATAAACGCTGGCTCGTTGGTTATCTGTAGTGATTTCCATTGTGCTCTGCCGACTACCATAACGTGCTATGCGAAACCGTTAAATTGAATTTGCCCAGTAACAATAGTTATTCGAGAAACAATATAAATCGGCACGAAAAATCCTGAAATCTGACAGATATTCGTAATTGTAAAATGCCTCGCCATGTACGAACGTAATTGAAAACGAATTTTAATTGTAAAACATAACAAAAGATTCAAATGTTATTGTTCATGGACACGAAAAAAAAAATGAGATAAAATAATGCCCTGTTGCATAATCAGATGGAATTAATTTTGGTCACTCGCAATGTTGATTGATATTGAAGATTATTACCGGAACCAAAAGATCGATTAGATTATGGTTTGTGAGAAAAGATGTGGGTTGGACTGAGGTTGACCCAAAAATTGACAAAACTATTGCGAGATTTAATTTTGGACGATATATATTCGAACAGTTGTCTGTAACAATAACATTTTTGAAGGAATCGCCTTTGTAATCATTGATGCAAGAGGATCTTAACTGCTGAGGGTTGATTTGGGCTGAGGTTAACCCAAAAATGGACAAAAAATTTCTTGCGTGAATTTTTGAACTGGTTGATTTAATTTTGTAGTTGTATTAAATTATGTATTGGAACACTTTCCCGCATGGATCTTATCCATCGCATCCATTTGGCCCCATAAGTAATATAACCGAATTAAACGGCCCACGTTAAGCCCCCCCCCGATTATCGAGTTAGTTATGTACATGTATATGAAACGATTGGGGCCGGTGCCACAGCTGACTGCTTCCTCAGTCTGCATACACATATAAAGTAAGTAAGTTAGTATAAATGTATCTGTGTGTGTTGCTGGTGCTGCTGCTGATGGTGGTGACATTACCATGTGCGGGTGACGTCATCCACTTTGAAACGGGTGACTATCATCATCGCTCATGTTTGACAACGAAGGTCACCGACGCGAAGAGGATCGCTTTCAATAAATAATATCAAATCATTCATTATACTTATAAAAAGGGTTTTGTATGTATATAAAAATTTGGATTATTATTTTTGTAGTGGTAGAAATGTTGGTTGTAGAGGCAAGCAAGCAGCAGAGGCGAGGCAACAACTGCACAACAGCAACAGCAACAGCAACAGGGTTCCTGTGCTGTAGCATATTACCATTTTTACGGTTATGGCACCATTCCCATTATTACTGTTCTGATTTACGGCAACGTACATATATAGGTACCTACGTTGTTGCTTTTCGTTCTCTCTCCCTGTCCGGGACCTTGATTGGGCTCGAGACCGGCGGCCATACTGTTTTGAATTATAAACACCGGGCAATTTGTCGTGATTGGTCTTGGCGATCGAATTTTGCCCGACACACTCACACACACCGGCAATCGGCCATAATAAGAAAAATAGAAAAATCTGAAGGGTAATGTAGGTACCTAAACAAGTGAAATAACGAAATGAAACTTTGAATTGCTGCGACTCTGTTCTGTTGGTTGTTCTTATGTATGTGGCGAGAGGTCATCGACTATTTCGACACGAAACGCCACTAAACAATGGAGGTCCTGCAGCGGAACCCTGGGGTACGTGTCCGCAACACGGTACGACGCGACGTACCTATCTACATTACGTTTTAGTAGATATCTTTATTAGGGAATGATTTGGCAACAAGAGGCTGGCTGGTTGGCTATTCAATAAATTGCTGACTGTTGTGTTGTGTTGTGAGACTGACAAATTAATCATTGACAACGTCGAATTATGAATGCAATTATTTATGACACCGTTAGGAGAAGAAGAGGATAGATAAAAAGGATGAACCGAACCGGGTTATGTTATTATGGTAATCGCAATCGGTGCGAAAGAGAGAATAACAGAAAAAGAGATTTAGGCTCCCGATAAGGTTCATCGATGACAAACGGATTAGTTTCGTGCTTGGTCTGCAGAAAAACGATAGCGTGAAAAATTGTGGGTGATTTATGTTGTTTCTATTTATCAACACTCGCTGAAAGAGTGTAGATGGCACGATATACTTATCAAAATTAAACGCCACAACAACTGTAGCGCCTGTATGATTTAATATTGCATGTGTCGTATATGAAATAATCAAAGACGACAGCAGCAACTATTTTGTCCTTTAAGATAATGATAGAACTCACAAAAACCAAAGTATGTCTTGTGTAACAACTGAACTTGTTTACGAAATACGTCGTTGGCAATCAATCTGAAGGCGAAGGATCAAAAATTTTCGACCATGAAACTTATCGTCCTCTTGGACTCTTTTGACGATCTACCTATACGTATATAGAAGAGGGATTTTGTAAGAACAAAGGGCATCGGAATAGAATATTTGAATTTTGCGAATGGAATGGCATAACGTAACGGATGGACGAGAATGACGTAGAGACACAGCACCATCACCAACCATCAGGAGCAGCAGCAGCAGCAGCATCGGCATCGTAGCGAGCAAGACAAGAAGGTTGAACCGCACTCCCCGCTGGCACCGGGTCCGGACGGGTATTTGAGCTTGTTTGTGAAAGCGTCCATAAATTGCTGATGAGGGTCCGTGTACCGGACAATGTCAGTTTTCAGAAATTCCTCTGAAACCATTGATGGCATCGCAGCGGGGAGTCCTGACTTTTCGATTTGCTCAGCGGGCAGTCCACAAAACTTATACCAAGAAGAAGTAAGGATTATTATACCTACGTCCTGCTTCTTAGCTTATAGGTAGGTACCTACTCACTCTTTGGTCAGTTAGTTAGTAGAAGAGAAGAGAGGTTCGATGCCTGTGTGTGTACATACATAGGTACATACGCTACCTTGTAACTTGTATTATTACAAACCAAACCGAACCAACCATCTTCTTCTTCGTACGTACGTATTATCTACCTGTGGGTACCTACCTATTTTATGAACCTGTATGTATCTCTTTCTTTGTCCGATTCATATTTCACTCGGACCGTTCGCTTATATGCACGGAGGAGCCTCAGGAATCCGATTTTATGATTGCATCAACCGACCCGACCATGCATGCAGTCGCCATCTCTACGTTTGATTAAAAATGCCACATGTAATTAAAAAGAAAAAGTATACATAGGTACATCGGTCAGTTGTTTCAAACTTAGAATCCTTATAGGTACATTTCAAAAAAGTTACTTGTCTTCTAATAGTTCTCGGTAAATATTTGTAGGAGCATATGACGATGACGACGACGATCCTACAATTTAATTAAATTTAATCCTTTTAGGAAAATTTGCTTTAGTTTTCTTTGATAATTAGCTCCAAGAGAGTTGTTTACCGAAGTACAATAGCACCATTTAATTTCCTTTCTGTTGGCTTTATTAATTGGTTGGATATAGGCAGGCAGGAACAATTGCAATTAATATTTCCTTTTAAAAATGTACCAATAATAGGAGAATTAATTAGAACAATGCGCCGTTAAGGCAACTAAGGTAACGTAACGTAGGTTACTACTACTGGTTTGTTGTTACCTATTTACTTGCTTGCGCCTTTCGAAAGGCCTTATTAATTTAAAATGGTAATTCGAAACAAAGGGGAAAAGAACAAATTAAAATTCATATTAAATAATAATATGTACCTACGTACATATCCAAGCATTTTTTAGTTTTTTTTTTTTAATTACATACCTATAGTATGTATATGGATACTTATACCTATTGAATTAACAAAGTTATACCTACTCGATAAATTGGTCATTAATCAAACTGTGCTCGTTCGTTAATACTCATTTTGGACGTTATAACTCATTCTTAGTTAGCTATTTATGTTAATTAACTTATACTCACGATCAGTCTGAACACTGGTAATTTATATCACGATTAAGAATTCATATTTTCAGTTTCCAGCTTGTAGTGTAACTTACCTAGGCCAACGTGATCGTCAAAAACTTCTTACCCTTCGTTGTGTTGAAAAGCCAGGTCTTGCCAAAAATGACAAAATTGTACTCTGGTACGGGTTTATCATTAGAGGAACAAGGTTAAATAAAACACAATGAATTCATTCCTACTGTTTAATTCAAAATCAAAATCAAATGTAAATTTGGAAATGAGAGTGTCAGACTCAGCCTGTGGCTAGCGTGGAAAAAGAGCCTGACAGAGAAAACCACGATCTCAGCCACTCAATGATTTAAAAACAAATGCAAATAAACATAAAAATCAAAATATCAAATTCAAGTAAATCACAAATAAATCAAATATCCAATGTAAAAATAAATTCAGATAAAACACAAATAAATAAAAATATCAAGTAAAAAAAAAAAATAAGTTCCAGTGAAAAACATATAAATCAAAATATCAAATATAAAAATATATCCAAATAAAACACATGAAAATCAAAATATCCAATGTAAAAATCAATTCAAGTAAAACAGGTAAATCAAAATATTTAATTCAAATAAAATGGTAAATCAAAATATCAATGCAAAAATAAAATCAGGAAAAACACAAATAAATCAAAATGTCAAATCCAAGTAAAATGGTAAATCAAAATATCCAGGTAAAAATCAATTCAAGAAAAACACAAGTAAATAAAAATGTCAAATCCAAGTAAAATGGTAAATCAAAATATCCAGATAAAAATAAATTCCAGGGTAACACATGTAAATCAAAAAAAAATATCCAATGCAAAAAAATAAATTCAAGTAGAACACATAAAAATCAAAAAAAATCCAGTGCAAAAATAAAATCAGGTAAAACATGTAAATTGCAGGGTAAAACCAACACAAAATAAAATGCACATAAAAATAAAATCAATAAGAAAATTCAATAAAACACATAAAAATCAGGGTACACAAAAACACATGAAAGGTTAAAAACACAATAAGACAAAAACCAAATAAAATGTATGAAAAATAATCAATAAGAAATTGTTGTAAACATAATTAAAAATTCTCAAATATAATGAGATCAAAAACAACTTGGAAAAGATAAATTCAAATTTTGTAGTTCTCAGGCTCAACAAAAATGAAAAATAATTTGTGTAAGAAAATTTAGAAAAACTTATGAAAAATTCACAAAATGTAAATCACCCAAATTTGATTATAATTTCCGAATGTTTAATAACTTTTGACACAATTTGAAATTCAATCCCTACAAACAGCAGCACATTTCAAAACCAAAAACATATTTGTTAGTTAATTTATGAGTCTGGAGTCCAGTATGGAAGCAATCCAGATAACGTTGAAAATAAAAATGTGATTTGGGCATACGCAAAACAAATAAATAAAGTCTGGAGTCCCTAAGGAAGCAATCCAGATAACGTTGAGAATAAAATAAAAATATGTGTATAAAGTACAAGTTGCGTAAATACTCCCAAAATCACCACGGGAGAAAATATTAGTACTTACAACAAGGCATTTCATACTTAGATTGAACCACAAAATGTTTTACCCCTTCCGAAAATATACACAAATTACTAAAGGATGAAAAATGAAATATTAATGTTAAGCCTGAGAAACCTTTTAAGTGAAATAATTAAAAAAAAATATAATTTAGTAAGATTTACCTGAATTGAAAATATTTTAAAATTGTAAATTATTTAATTTAGTATGATTTACCTGAATTGATATTAATTTAAAAATGTAATTTATTTAATTTAGTAAGATTTACCTGAAGTAAAATTAATTTAAAAATGTAATTTATTTAATTTAGTGAGATTTACCTGAATTGCAAATATATATAAAAAAATTAGTTTATTTAATTTAGAGAGATTTACCTGAATTGTAATTATTTAAAAATTAATAAACAATTGAACAGAATTCCTATAGTTATAAAAGAAAATAATAAACAGTGAAATTAAATTTGAAACAATTAAAATTATAAAAATTATAAAACAAAATAATATTAATTTAGAATAAAAAAAAATAATTATCATACCTGTTAGAAATGTAAGTAATTAATCCAATTTGAAACAAAAACTCAAAAACACAGAAAACTCAAAAATACACAAAATACAAATAAAGACACAAAACAAATTATAATCTCTGATTTTGAATACGAATTGAAATAAATTTAATTGAATTGAATATGATTGTTGAAATCTGAATCAGAATTGAATATGAAACAGAATTGAATTGGATGAATTGAATATATCGAATTGAATAAGAAACAAAATTGAATGCCTTAAAAATCACCTCGCAGCCCTTTTAAAGACTCGCACTAATACGTCATCAAAACCAATCGAACCCACGCCGCATCTAAGAAAAATTCCCACAGGAAATCGATCTACGAGACAAGTACCAAAAATTTTAACTAAACGAGGACATGTCTCACGTCAGCTCAAGAGTATTTATGGTTATTACACCCCATGTGTGCGAAACGCCTGAACACCAATAGTAAAACTATGCAGACCACACAGAAACAAAAAAAAAAACATGTGGTTGTTTAGTTTATTTTACTCACGTAAAATGCAGGCAAATATTCAGAAAGCTATCAGAAAATTTAACAAATAATTTTGTAATACCATGATCGAAAAACTATAAAAAAAAAATTTTTTTTTTTTTAAAGAAGCGTGCGTAAAATATTTAAAGGATTAAAGATGACCATCGGATACCACAAGCTGTGAGGTGTTTTATTGTTTAAAATTGTGAGCTTTATAATAATTAAGTATTTGATCGACATGGATTTTAGCATTTTAAGGTACTTTTCACATGTGATAGTTAAGTTTAGCTCCCATAGTGAGCATCTGTCGGCTTTTTATTTTTTCTTTGTTAAAACGGTTTCGTTTGACTGCACTGACAGAATGATTCGAATAATTGACTTTTAGCTAAGTGTTAGAAAATGGGCAAGTCGTGTAGGGCAGCGCCCTAAATCCAATCTGCTGAATTAGGAATTACGCGGTGCCTCTCCCTGGAGAGAGTGCCGACGCCACTCGCACCATCTCTACCTCCTCCTCTCTCTTCTTCTCACCCTTGTGTCTCTATCTCGCCACCACCGGACACCGAGAGACCGCGGCGACGACGACGACGCCGACGTACGCCACTTGATACCCACTAATGCGTATGCATATACTGTGCAAATCAACCCCATCTCGCCACACACTCTCTCTCTCTCTGCGATCCAACAAACTTGATTTGATTAGGCCAAGTGTGGAAATTAACTCTCCAAAGCCGATCCTGCATTAGGTACTTTGCCACCACCATTAGGTATGTAGGCATTGTTGTTTGCTACAACGGAATCGGGACATCCAGAAGATCGAATTAAAATGCTACTTTCAGAACGCCCCAAGGGGTGAAAATATCAAATGTATGAAGAATTTCTTTTTGTGTTTTGAGTCCGATCTTTGCTACGTACAATATTTGAAGAGCAGGAGTCACGAGGGTAGGTAGGAGTCTTCCAACTTCTGTCTAGCGTTTCCGTAATTTGATTAAAACGTAATGGTGTTAGAGGATTCTGATGTTTTCTGTTTGGGCTTTTAGAAGCTGCAGGGCGACGAAACCGCTTTGCATAATTATGAATTAATGGGGATGGATGGGCTTTCGGTGAACAATTTTAATTCTTTAAAACCGATTCTTCCAAGCTCCCCTGAATACGAACGAACCTACAGTTCTTACAAATTTGGACAGATGACTGTTCTTAAATGGTCAGCTAGTTTCAGAGCGTCGCGTCGTATAATTTTTCTAATGATTTGGCCTTTTAGATATAAATAGGGTGGGTGAAGAACAAACAAACATGAAATTAATGTCCCTAAGTGTCTGATTATTCTTCGTGTCGATATATTTATTTAAATGTAACAAGAGGAGGGAGGGAGGTCGGTCGGTTAAATAGTACATCGAGGCTCGCGCTAACTAACAACGAAAACGACATTGTCATGTCGGAACAAAAGCGCGCTTGCTTTGCTGGTGGTGTGGTGGTGTTGTCGGAGTGTGTCTATGTGTGTGTTGTTTGGTTGTTATAAGCATGAAGCTATTAATGTCGAACGCCACTATATGGAGTCGAGCATAAACACGAGGGCAACGCTGCGCCGCCCAACACAATCCAAGTGTGACGCACTGTTTATGTTATGATGTTATGAGACACCTCGCGGAAAATTTAAAAGAATCTCAATTAATTGAAAATCTAAATAAATGGCAGCCCCAAAACGTGAACAACGTTGGAAATATTTGAGTGTCGTGGACTGCTATTAATAATGTAAAAGCTGCTTGCTACACGGACACGGATACTTTTGGATCCATTGCCAAAGTTCCATGCGTGACGGTTGCTGTACTGACTTGACTGACTGACTGGTAGCTATTTAGATGTTAATGAACCCGGCCGAAAAAATCCTGATCAAACACTAAATCTAATTATAAACATATTTTCTTCATTTTTAATATTGATACAAAAAGAAATCGCAGGAAATACGAAATTTATCTGGATGCTGCGGCGGTGTCGGTGTCTGGTGTGTAATTGTAAGTAATTACGAATGAAGTGAAAATGTGAGTTTTTGTTTGGAAGTAGCGCACACGCCGAACGTCGTTGAGGGAGAATTGTGGAAGTACGAAGGA
Source organism: Agrilus mali (assembly GCA_029378335.1). Lineage (NCBI taxonomy): Eukaryota > Metazoa > Arthropoda > Insecta > Coleoptera > Buprestidae > Agrilus > Agrilus mali. The sequence goes on along the minus strand of CM055655.1, from coordinate 535,366 downwards.
GAGCATAAAATACAAAAGAAGGCCTTTGACAACACAATTAACTCGTAAAATAAATACGAAATCCGGTGGAGAAGAGGCCGTTCAGTGTCTGGCGTACAGTTACGGTTATTATGCGATCGTAACCTCGCTTTTATGGTTCCTGCAAAGTGTTGTTGGCTGCCAGTCACTTTCAACCACATGTTCGGGGATTCGTTCGATCCAACAAACGGGAAACCGACGAGCCGCCACACCGTCTGATCATCTCCGCGATCACTTTTCTTCTTCTTTTTTAACACACTCCTACAATGTAATTACACAACTCTTTTCCTCATTTCAACTTCACAACACCAACCGAAACAGTCATAAAACCACCCTTCGGAAATTTTCTCTCAAATAAATGAAAATCTGTAGGTAGATACATAATAAAAGCGAATGAAGACAGTGTGTGTTGTTGTTCTGTTGTGTCTGTCTGTCTGTCTGTCTGTTGTTACGTTACGTGTTACATATCGCACTAATTAGCGGTGCGCGTTACGAATTCCGTCCGGCAAGAAAACATGCCGCACAGTAAATTACTCATAATTAAGCCTTATTTAATTGGCGATTGAAATTTCATTGATGCGGCCACATCTGCGAGAGTTATGCGCCAAAGACGCGCGGTCCCTCTTGCGTGCAGCAAATAAATCGCTAAACAACAACGACCATGTCGTCTTTCAAGTTCGTTCGTATTCGCGCGCGTAACTATCTACACATGTGTGTGCGTGAAATGTCCACGGTTCTAAATATTTCGAATGTTATCGTCATAAGTACGTCTAATTACTTGGAACGAAATATTTTTACCGATTACGTGTGGATTCCTTCCTTCGTCGTTACGTTCGTTCAGGAATCGGAAAAGTTTTGGAAAGAACAACAGATCGACATCTGCTGATAAGAATCAGTCCAACGTAACTCTTCATTCTCAGAAATAACTTTAGAAAGTTGTAAATCATTTGAGAACTTCTGGAATTATCTAGAATCTCCCACCAGTTTCTGGAAGATTTTTTAAGCAGCTTCAGAAAGCCAATACTTAATGGTAATCGCTCTAACAACTCTTCTGACTCTTAGGAATGAGTTATAGAAAGTAGTAGATCATTGGAGATCTTCTAGAATTATCCAGATTCTTCTACCACTTTCTGGAAGACTCTGAAGTAGTTTCAGGAAGTCAATACTTGATGGTAATCGCTCTAACAACTCTGCTCACTCTTAGGAACGAGTTATAGAAAGTTATAGATCATTTGAGAACTTCTGGAATTATCTAGAATCTTCTACCACTTTCTGGAAGACTCTGAAGTAGTTTCAGGAAGTCAATACTTGATGTAATGGCTCTAACAACTCTCCTCACTGTTAGGAACGAGTTATAGATCATTTGAGAACTTCTAGAATTATCTATAATATTCTACCACTTTCTGGAATACTCTTTAAGCAGCTTCAGCAAGCCAATACTTAATGGTAATCGCTCTAATAACTCTGCTCACTCTTAGGAACGAGTTATAGAATGTTATAGATCTTAGGAGAAGTTCTAGAATTATCTAGAATCTTCTACCACTTTCTAGGAGAGTCTGAAGTAGGTCCAGTAAGCTAATACTTGATGTAATCGCTCTAACAACTCTCCTCACTCTTTGGAACGAGTTATAGAAAGTTATAGATCATTGGAGAATTTGTAGAATGAGTTAGAATCTCTTACCACTTTCTGGAAGACTCTGAAGTAGGTTCAAGAAGTCAATACTTGATGTAATGGCTCTAACAACTCTCTTGACTCTTAGGAATGAGTTATAGAATGTTATAGATCTTAGGAGAAGTTCTAGAATTATCTAAAATCTTCTACCACTTTCTAGGAGAGTCTGAAGTAGGTCCAGTAAGCTAATACTTGATGTAATCGCTCTAACAACTCTCCTCACTCTTTGGAACGAGTTATAGAAAGTTATAGATCATTGGAGAATTTGTAGAATGAGTTAGAATCTCTTACCACTTTCTGGAAGACTCTGAAGTAGGTTCAAGAAGTCAATACTTGATGTAATGGCTCTAACAACTCTCTTGACTCTTAGGAATGAGTTATAGAATGTTATAGATCTTAGGAGTTCTAGAATTATCTAAATTCTTCTACCACTTTCTAGGAGAGTCTGAAGTAGGTCCAGTAAGCTAATACTTGATGTAATCGCTCTAACAACTCTCCTCACTCTTTGGAACGAGTTATAGAAAGTTATAGATCATTGGAGAATTTGTAGAATGAGTTAGAATCTCTTACCACTTTCTGGAAGACTCTGAAGTAGGTTCAAGAAGTCAATACTTGATGTAATGGCTCTAACAACTCTCTTGACTCTTAGGAATGAGTTATAGAATGTTATAGATCTTAGGAGAAGTTCTAGAATTATCTAAAATCTTCTACCACTTTCTAGGAGAGTCTGAAGTAGGTCCAGTAAGCTAATACTTGATGTAATCGCTCTAACAACTCTCCTCACTCTTTGGAACGAGTTATAGAAAGTTATAGATCATTGGAGAATTTGTAGAATGAGTTAGAATCTCTTACCACTTTCTGGAAGACTCTGAAGTAGGTTCAAGAAGTCAATACTTGATGTAATGGCTCTAACAACTCTCTTGACTCTTAGGAATGAGTTATAGAATGTTATAGATCTTAGGAGAAGTTCTAGAATTATCTAAAATCTTCTACCACTTTCTGGAAGACTCTGAAGTAGGTTCAGCAGACATGTCCAGAAATTTCTAGTGCTGCCTGGAAAACTTTAATGGAGTTTCAGCAATCCATCACTTGATTATATTTGTTTCAATCTACTTCCTCACTCTTAGGAACAACTTCTAGAAAGTTGTAGATACTTTTTAGAACTTCTAGAATTGTCCAAAAATTCCTTGAACATTCTAGAAGATTATAATGGAGTTTTAGCAATCCAATACTTGATTTTTATAGTTATAGTCGATTCAATCTAGTTCCTCGCTCTTAGGAACAACTTCTAGAGAGTTATAGATCCTTCAAGAGCTTCGACATGTCTAGAATTTTCTACTCGATGGTAATCGTTTCGACATTACATAGTTTATTTTGGATCTTAGCAAAAATATAACATTTGAACTTTTGCTATATTCTCGTTCATCAATATATCAGTTAATGGCAATGACCCAGATGTGATAAACCAACCTAGACCATTACCGACATACTAGGTACTACTGTAACTGTAGCTAGGTAGGTACGTACTATATTTTATGTATGTATTATCTGGTAGAGGAAGGAAGGCTGGATAGCATGCTTGCATGCGATACACACATAAACGATCATATGTATCTGTAGAGTATTGCATCTATCTACCTATATGGCATAGACAGAGACGCGTATAGTAAGGTAGAGTGTCGCGTAATTCGCTTTTAATTGACGGCGTAATAACGGGCCCCATCGTTTACGTGTGCCGAGCACAAACATATTTATTAGCGGGGAAGTGCGCGGTGGGTGTGCCCCCGTAATTATCGACTGGCACTGTTATTCAACGACGCGACCGACGCCCGACACTTATTATATTTATGGTAGGTATCAGAACAACAACAACAACAACAATGCAACAACTCTATCATAGGTATACCTTAAGGTACTCGCCGTCAAGAGAAATTCAAAAGTAGTGTCTCGTTTAAGACGAAGTAACACATGGTCCTGAAAGGAATTTGCATGTGGGGGGAAGAGGTTTCTATTTAGTTTTTAAAACCACGTAGGTACGTTTCTTCTGTGTCATCCGACGTGCATATGTTGTTTGTTGTGTGTTGTTGGGTCGGGCGCGCAGATGTTTCACGAATTATTTCCCTTTTCAACACTTTGGTAACAGTTGTAGAATTCCTGCGATAATAATGGCAATTTTTGCATTCGAAAACCACAAAGACGTCTACAGTTCAAATTGATATTTAGGCGGGCAATTTGCTCCGCACTCTTTAACCACACGGTTTGTCTGCCACACACACCACACCGCAAGTGATGCCTAATTATACACGTTCAACAGTATCACCGCAGATATTTGCACGCTAATGATATATAAGACGGACGACGACGTGACCCACATAACCGCAGAGCGTCGCAGCTCAAGTCTTTACTTTGCGGAAGGATACTTCAGGTATTAGTTGCAATCGAATTATTGGGAGATTTTCGATAAAATTGTTAATTGTTAGGATGACGGAAGTTCGTCATGGCCCATCACACGCATTACCGTGGCGGTGAATTTGACGCGTTCGTTCGCTCGCACGTCATATACCAACGCACTCGCTGGCTGCTTTCGATGATTACACATCAGACACAGTGCCTACCCAAATTAAATAGAAACTACCGTATTTTTTTGTCTAATGCTAATTGATTTACCAACTGGTCGATGGAAATCATGCGTGGAACCAACCGGAAGTATTATCCTCCGGGGGGTGGGTATTAGAACTTCCGGAAACACTACCGATTTTGTTGCCACCAAATAAATTATTCTGATCGATTTTATACTTATTTGCTTGATTTGTGGGTTTTGTGTTGTCGGCCTTCGAGAGTGCTAAAGCAGAGAGCGCACGGTTGTTTTGTATGGGCGGAATTTGAGGCTTTGACCCCGAACGGATGGACACCGGAGAGTCTCATCCATACATGCATACAAACGTTTAGAGTATCAACAACACACATACGTACATAATACACTCGTACTCGTAGTCAGACACAGACACGTTTGCTCATCCATCCATCCATCCATCCATATTATATACTTACATACATACAAAGTAGTTAAATGTGCATTCTAATTGGGATTCCAGAGGAGCCAATAAAAATCTCCTATACGGCTTTAATGCGCAGTTAGTGTACAATCTCGTCGTTCGTTAATCGTTTCATTATTTATAGATTCATGATAATTCTGTGTGTTAGTACGAACATAATTATACATTTCGAATACATTTACTTTATGATAATATCGGAATATATTAAAGTCGCGGGCTTCGGAACGCGGAGACCTTTTTCCACTATGCACCACGGTCTCGTCTGGTCTGATCTGGTCTGGTCCATAATGGTACGTACAACGTTGCGTCGTGTTCCTCTCTTATCAATAGGCCATAATTCGAGCCCACGTTGGATTAAAAACTAAAATTACCGATATTCTTATATTTTATTATACAATACTTCTTGTAGGTAGGTAACGTACTTCTTGATAAACAAACAAATAAATAATTCATTCATTCCTATTCCGCACTTAATGTTGTTGGAATTTTTACGATTTATTAGGTGTGTCCTATCACCTCACCTGCTAAATGTACCTACAACAGAAATAAATTTTATTTCTCACACTTGCCCATATCGTTATGATGGTATGGTAGGGAAATTTTGTCGACCTATCGAATCCATCGTCTCGTTCGTACCTATTAAAGAAACGGTTTTTGGTACGTAGCACAATTGACTCTAATGCTGATTTATAAATCACCTCCAGGTGTTAATAACATTTTTCTTTTTTTTTTTCTTTTTTTACTGTACACCTTCGTTCGTTGTTATTATAAAACCATAAATATTGAAATCTGAATATCATTTGCATACCTACTGATGATGATGATGATGATGATGGTAGGTAAAAGGTTTATTACACGTATAAATATTCTGGTTCTAACAATCCAAACGTGAGAATATTAGATAGTCGAAATGATGGTACCTACTATATATTGGGTATTAATAATTTAACTACATCATAACTGGGCTAAATAAATATATTGGTTGGTTTGGTATACATTGTTAAATTTTGGTGGCAGTCACTAATACCATATATGAGAAAATATATTTATTGTCATTCACACATACTCATAAAGACAAGTTAGTTAGTTGAACGATTAATTATAATCAAAGAAAAAAGCTTATAGAGAAAAGCATCTGGTCGGTCGTTGGTAATTTATTGTTGTGTCAATGAACGCGACAATCACCATCACCACGTTCTTAGGTAGGTACGTGTCTTCTTCGATAAGTCTTTCTCAAATAACACCAGAAATCAATATCAATAAAAATAATTAGTTGCTTTTTCTTCGTCCGGGGAATTTCTTCGTTTCTGTTTCTTATTACCGGAATGTTCTTCTTCTTAATCGTCCTATCGTATCGTATCGTATCCTATCGTGCCGTCCATATGGCGGAATTAATTTTGATTTGCCGTTAAGTTCCCATGACATGGCGTTATAAAGTTCGGAAAACCTCTTAAGAGATATTTCGATGTCTTAAAAGCTCCCATAACATTATTTATTTACTTTATCGAACACTTACACGGGTCTCTACTTAATTTGTCTTTCGGTTGGTGGTACTTAGGTATTTATAATAGATACATTCGTCAATGCCCCGGAATTTATTTATAAATAAACATTTTATTTTGTAAGGGAAAATATAAAAAGAAAAAGCAAGTAAGCAGAAATAAAATATTATATGAAGAAGAAGCCCTCTTGTGCATCAATCGTGAGAGGGGGAGAGTAGAGGGAACGTCTGTCTGTCTGTCACATGGGACCTTCCGGCGTCAAAATATAATATTTTGCCTGACGGCTACGAACGTTGTGGATGTGGATGTGAGTGAGTGACGGTGGTGGCTTTTTCGGGATTCGCGTATGCGGCATAGCAGCTACATAATGAATGAGAATAGAGAACGGGAGTTATCGTAATTTAGGCGAAAAGGCGAGCCTGTCTCTGGAACATTACGTGTGTATCTCCCATGGGCTGCGTTGGGGTTGGTTGGGTTGAGGGTGTTCGTTCGGTGGATCGAATGTGGCGCAAAAAAAATATGAAATTCGATATCTCCTATATCATCATGACTTGGGCACCATGAGAACGGACGGAAGACTGACTGACTGACTGATAAGTCGACACACTGCCCCTGTTAGTCATTCACTCACTATATGTGATGTATGTATGTGTGTGCAACCCACCCTTGTGCTTTTTTTTATGTACAAAAAAAGGGGCGCATACAAAAACTTAAGGAATACTTACTATTACTAACAGGATGTTTCTAACAGAACACAGCAGTGTCGTTTTTGTGTGCTAATGAAAATAATACTAATAATAACTGAAATGTTGACTGACTCCGTTTGGTATATAAATATGGAGGTACGTAAATATGCGAAAAATGGAATTTTATATGTTTTTCGTCGACTGTTATTAAATGTATAACGAGTTAAAGCATCGCATGTTAAAACGTCGGGCTGACAGCACGCGATATTTCTACACTTGGCGTACCAACCTGCCGCTTTCATCAACTCGAATAACGACGAATACAGATTTTTATTAGGGCCGTTTGTCATAAACAGGTCCACCTTTTGATGCCACTTTTATGTCCGGAAATCGCTTTTATATCTTCCTATCCACTCCCACTACAACAACAGTAACACTTACTAAAAAAATGTCATTATTGTAGGGGAAGATATTTTACCATAGGTTTTTTTTTAATGTCCAGTAGGTAAGCAGTTTACTCTTGAATTTCTCGACAAATTTTGAAGATATATTTTAGTAAAACACCACGCCACCATTATTTATTTATTTGTTTATTGTCTATCTATCTATCTATCTATGTTTGTTGCATTTGAATTTTACCGACAAGCAATTAAGATTTGACTATTTATATATAAAGTATTTTTGATTACAGAGGCCGCCTTCGTCGACGATGTCATACGGAGGCCCTGTCAACGACGACGTACGGTCACCGGGTACACCCGGCCCCCTATCCCAAGCACCGGGGTCCCAACAGAGCCTTGATGCGAGTGATCCAGGTAGGAATTTAATCGTTCATTATTTAATACACGATAGAAATAGGACACTTAAATTAATCTAGGTAGTACATACTTGTTTATAGTTATGTTTCCGTTTATGACAGACAGTGATTTGTCTTAATTTTTCTAATGGCACTAAACGCGATAACTCACTCTTATCTATCGTGTCTTGTCGAGACGAATTAGCCCGAAAACACCCCAATTAAAATTTCGATAACTGGTACACATTTCGACGATAAGGCAATCAAATAGTTACTGTAATATGGTATCGCTCATTGTCGTCACACACAACCAATCAATCAATCAATCGATGGGTCAGACGTTGTTGTTTTTTTGTGTCATTTTTATCACCTTTTCAAATTATTTACAAAACAGTTTCCTGTTATTTTAGACTTGGTCCAAACGAAATTAATTTGTTATGTTGCAAACGCAGGAAATCATTTATTTATGTCTTTTCTGTAACAATTTTTGGTGCGATAAAACCCCTAGAGCCTAGACTATGTACGTAGTACAAAAACGACACACATATCTATAGATAGACACGTTGCTGATTAAACTGATAGCTTTCTTGTCCGTCGCTTCCCGTTCTTCTTCTCCTCCTCCATGATGGGATCAGATACGGTTCGGGGTTTAATTAACCGGCAACGGTATTATAGAAGTTGCCACGACTTAAGACGTTTGTTGTTCGCTGTAAGGAACGTCGCCGTTGTCGTCTTCGGTCGGACACCTCAGTTCTAATTCCTTCTTGGGAAACTAACTGATAAGGAGCTGAGGAACAAAGACGTCGGGGCGACCGACGCCTCATTTTAGTCCCCAAAACGGTCCAACATGAACTTAATTTGTAACTACACACAACAATTATCTATCTCTCTAATACACATCACCAAATGAAAGAAAATTTTAGTGTGTGGTGGTAGGTGATTTGGTCACCGTGAGGACCTTGTGGACCCAAAATTTTTATTGCGGACAATCAACTACCGAACGAACGTGTTTGTGTTACAGTGTCCATATGCATACAAAACTTTTATTGCACTCATTTTTGTTTACAGCCTTCTCATTCACGTGTAAACAAAAATTAGCGTTCGATCATTCATAGCCACAACAAGGCCCTAATTTACGGTCTCACTCGTCCGCATCATATAAGTTGTACATGTATAATACACAAATGTATCGTATAAAAACGGGCTTTATTCGACACTCATACCTACTAGTTGGGTTGGTTATTAAATGTTGTGTGTGCAGACCAAACGGTGGCGTCAATTCTGTTAATTGCTCTCGTGTATGGGGCCGTTAAAAATTTATATAAAAAGAACACGTTAACGGCACGGCTCCATCATCACGGAAACGTATTATAACGCAATGCTAATGGGAATTTGTAATATCGTGTAAAAGTAAATGAACAATTATTGATTTGCCATTAGCGTTATCGTCTTAATGCATCGGAAGAGTGAGTGAGTGAATGAGTAGGTAGGCGCGCACACTACACTCACTTTTCATCGCTGATCGAATACGATTGCCCGTCATCAGATCGAAAACGAGGATTAAACAGACAGGACATAAGTAAGGGGAGGGAGGGAGGCGATTTAGGTACTTACACTAACTACCCAGTAACACATTAATTTTTTTTTTTAAAACTGGACTACCTACCGTGTGTGTTATTGGTTGGGATTTATTATTAGAGGAGGAAGTGAGAGCGTCGCGGCGTCACAGTTTAACGTCGTTTTCCATCACAACGGACACGCATCGTGCCAGACAATGGCTCTTTGTCATCTGCACATACAAAAAAAAATAATAATAAGCGGCAAAGAGGGGCAGACCCCCGGCCCATTTGAAATGCAAAATATCAAACATCACCGTCCGTCATCGGCAGACACACAGCACAACACCACCCTGTATGCACCTACCCATTATCATTACACGTGAGCTTTTGTCATCTGCCCCATTTTCACCCAGAACTTCTGAAAGGGCTTACAACTTTCTAAAATATTCTTTTGAAGCCGTAGTTGTCCAGAAATTTTTCTGATAACATTTTCACCCAAAAATATTCCCAACTTCATGACTTTATTTCTGAAGAGAAAGTGTACCTATTTGACCAGATTACAAACATTTTCTTGATGATAAATAAATATTTTGTAGCAAAATTTTTACTCGGGATTTTCCAAAAGATTTTTTTGAAGGCGTGGTTGTCCAGATTCCAGGAATTTTAAATTTTTGAAATGCAAAATATCAAACATCACCGTCCGTCATCGGCAGACACACAACACAACACCACCCTGTATGCACCTACCCATTATCATTACACGTGAGCTTTTGTCATCTGCCCCATTTTCACCCAGAACTTCTGAAAGGGCTTACAACTTTCTAAAATATTCTTTTGAAGCCGTAGTTGTCCAGAAATTTTTCTGATAACATTTTCACCCAAAAATATTCCCAACTTCATGACTTTATTTCTGAAGAGAAAGTGTACCTATTTGACCAGATTACAAACATTTTCTTGATGATAAATAAATATTTTGTAGCAAAATTTTTACTCGGGATTTTCCAAAAGATTTTTTTGAAGGCGTGGTTGTCCAGATGATTCCAGGAATTTTAAATTTTTGATCAGTTTGTACGCACCTAGATAGTTTCCAGTGTCATAGATAGATATATAAAAGGGAGGAGGACTGTGGCAGCAATCGATGATACGTCGGTGTTAAGGGCTCTCGATGTGGAGGGCCCTCGAACCACCGCAAAGGAAGCTGTCCCAGTACCGTTGATAAGTGAAAGCTAAACGTTTCAACGTCCGTCCGTCTGACAAGTGTTGTTCAAACACGGAACGTAACGTGACATTTTTTCATAAATAGCCATCAAAAGAGAGATCTACTACTACTACTACTACTACTACTACTACTACTACTACCTATCTAATAATACGTAACTAACTAACATCTAAGCAAACTCTCGATGTAAGATCAACTATAGATATTGTATTGACTGACTGAATGGAACAAATTAAACTGAAATAAAGTTTCAATAAATAAGTATGTCATGTTGTGTTACGTATGTGTGAGCAAATTTTAAATGACGCCCATTAATTTATAGAATACTAGCTTTTTGCCCGCGGCTTCGCCCGCAGTGGAGAAATTAAATAAGTATGAGAGATAAAAAGTAAGGGTATAATAATAGAAATGAGTCAATATAGTAGCAGAGTAAGATCGGAATTCCTTCGGCCGCACCGACGGTGACGACAATATCTAATTCAATATCTAATTCAATTGAATATAGTTTCAACTGTTTCTAATTTTTCTATATTTATTGTTATTTTCTTCTGTCGTTACATGCAGTATAAAACTATTCACATTTTTGAGGTTATCCGTAATTTTTGTGGTTAGCTGTTAGATCTTCTAATACAGTGGGCCGGTATTACAGTATTCAGGGTTGAAACTTCATTACTATGATGCTAGATGGCGTTGAAGTAGCTAAATTTGACGATATTTTGACAAACAATTTTCTTATGTTTCGTAAAAAAATTTTTATTTTTTTTTAATAAAAAGTATCCTATGTTACTTCTACTACCTTCAAGAGTGTATGTGCAAAGTTTCATGATGATCGGTTAAGTAGTTTTTGCGTGAAAGCGTAACAAACAAACTTACATTCGCATTTATAATATTAGTATGATAATATAACAAATAAAAATGTTGGTGACAAATGGCCTGTATGTATGTATGTATGATGTCTGGTGCAAGGGAAATGACAATGAGTCTACGTAGGTAATGATCAACGAACGACAATGTTTTTTCATTCGGCTGATGATGACAAGATCACGTGACTGAATTTTAATTCATTATGTTGTCTAGTGTGTGAAACAGTTGTGTCTCGTATATTTAATATAAAAGTACCTGCCTATACGTATATACATATAATTATATTGGTGTTTTTGTACTGATTAATCAACCCACGTAGGCACGTAGGTACCTATGTGCGTACGTACGTAACTATTTATTGTAGCTATGTATCGTCATTTGCATGTTTCGTTTTCTTCTTTACTGACCCTCCGATAACAAACGTAAGTAGGTGTAGGTACGCTTTATATTTATGGAAGAGGATCTGTTAAATTAATGACCTTTTTGTTAACTGATGTGATGTGCCCGTTCTCTCTTAAAAGAAATAGATACACGTTTGAATAAACGATGCCGCAAAGGTTACTTGGTCAACCAAACATTTATTTACTCGAAAAAGGTTACGGCTCTAGGTTTTATAGGCCATAAGTACCTAGGATCAATCTGTAGGCAAAAATTTATTACACAGTATCAATTAATCAACAACATTGATGTGGTAATATTCATTATTTCATACACAACATGCAATATTAAATTGTACCCAATACACTACAGGGTATGACAAGAATTTTTGTCTTTATTACTTTCCTTCCATGCACGCACCACCCCGATAGACTAGAAGAATGTAGATGATATTCTTTTCACGTCCTTATCTGTTGCAGTATTAAAATCTATCGCCCCCCTCTAAAACAACCCTTAAGAGGTTCATTCTTTTTTAAATCAGCTCTTTTGCCTCGGTCCTCGGGGATGACTGATAAAAACAAATGACTTCGACGACGCGACGGCACATCCATCGCATCGCATCGTCGTTACTTATTATTATTCCCTTATTCATTTCGCGTGGCGAACTTTTTAAATTGCCTAATTTAGCAAGTTGAAGAATATCACCGAGAAGAGTTCGATTCGACTTAGTTGGTGTTGTTTTAACGTAGCGCGTTATTGTTGCTCTTTGGGGGTTGGTTGGTAAGGCAGAGATAGAGACAGAGAGAAGGCGACAATGCAGAGGGAATAAATTGGCAAGTTTAATTAAGATATTGGACGTGTCTAAAGATACGACCTTTGTTTCACAGAAGTTCGTCATCAGGGACCGCGATATTGCTAATTAAGATCTCCCGAGTTCGGTTCCGTAGCCGCTATTCCGTTACGACGTCGTCGTTGCCACTGTTACCTTATCACTCGTCTCGACGCAACGTAACGCGAAACGCGATAGTAGCTAGCGAGCGGAACGTGGAAAATTGCGCCCCGATCGTAGACAGCCCCAAAGATGTATCTACTATGTACCTAAATTGGAACCCCGAATCGGATAAATTTATCCCAGATTTCATAGACACAAACATATTAGGAGGGATTAATTTCCATGGGACATCTAATGATTAAGGTCTCATCAAATTTCTTTGAAAGGGAGGGGGGGCCAAATCTCCTTAAGGGAGGACATTTCCTAAAAGGTTTTATCTTCTTAGTAGCTAGCGAACTTTTGGCTAATACAAATGAATTAATGAAATCGGAACTGGTTTGTTGACAACATTAAAATAACGTGGAACGTGAATTTTTAATATGAAAGGCAATTGGGGCAAATGGGGAACGAACGAACGTACCTACGTACAATGGTTGAGTTGGTTCGGTAGATCTAAAATCAGCCATTAAGTGTAATAACGGCAATTTATCAAAAACCATTTTCTTTCGCGTGGTGTGGCGTTGTGTATAAAAACGGTCATTCAAGTAACATGGCCTTTTCGCATAATTTAAAACCGAAAGAGTATTGTAAACGGCTTGTTTGCGTGGGTTGAAATCGACCGTTCCGATGTCTGGCTCATAAACTGTCATTAGTGGCTTCAGGCAACTTTATACTTCTTCTTTTCTTATTTCTCTTCATCCTCTTCAAGAAGAAGTACCTACATACGTACCATACGTAAGTGACAGTTTGCATCAACTGTCCTGTCCGCCTGATGCACGGCATGTCTTCCTCCCTGTCCATCTCTAATAGTTGTTGTTGTTGTTGTTCTTCTTCTTCTTCTCATCCTTAACCCCCTCGCTATCTATCTCGTTGGCAAATCTGAATCTGTGGAGCTTCGACAACAACAACAACAACAACAACACGCACGCAATATTTTATCATTCTGACTAATACTCAGTCATCGGCTATCGCGATACATTCACATTCATCGCATGCAGACAAATATTCCCTTATAAATAAAGACCACAAAGCAACAACAGCAGACTACTTACTTACTTACTTACTTACTTCTGAACATTGAATCAACCGTCAACAAAGTATTTAGGTACGTATAGTGTGTATCAGAAAGAAATATATTGAGCATAATAATATCCTTGTTGTGTTGTTCTTTAGGATTTCTGATAAAATAAAGGAAGGAAGTAAGAGGAATGAATGACGACGATGTCGAAGCGTTTCTAAATGTAAAAACAGGCCCGTTTTGTCAGCAATTTTCTTTATCGTTTTCCCATTAAAATTTCATAGACTAGTGGCTGGGTCGGTCGGTTCTAAAACGCTTTAAGTAATTCAACCCCAATCGAACCGGGGGCTGCCACCCTACACGCACACACCACACGTAAACTACAAAAACACATTTACCATCATCCACCACGTTCTTTGTGAATAAAAAGTATTTTTTGTTTGTACGATAGGTACAAATACATACCGTACATTGATTTATTTAACTACGTACCTAATATGTGTGTGTTTACGTATTATTTTAAATGCGTGAGTTATTTCTGTAGGTAGATATATACATAAGAACACAAGTCCCGTTTTGGGGTTGTTATTATTGTAGAGAGAGAGAGGGTGGGCTTTAAATAAACAAAGCAAGAAGTTTCGTTGAAATAAACAAATCGTTCCCGGTTGGTTATGCTTGATTTATGTAAACCGCAAGTGACTGGTTTTATAACTACCCCCTTTTTGTCTCTCTCCTTGTGGCGGTTTCACCCGTTTGCGGTTTGCTGTAACGAGCACGAAAGATTCACCAAGCCTGAGCGCTGCATGATGGGAAAAACGACCGTTGCCAGATGACATGCCATAAAACCGTCTTTTATGTACTGACAAGAAAATTGCCAGAGATGCTCGCTCGTGAACGAAACGTCGGAAATGCACCCACCAAACACCACTTTAAATTATTACCGTGTGTGTCTTAACTTTAAAATACTGGACGCATTTTATTTAAATAATAATTAATTAGGTATAACGTAATAATAAGAAACAGTGCGTATTTGTTCTGTTATATTTTATGGTCGCGATATAATAAATATCATAAATTTAAATGGAGTTGGCCGGTTCAAGTGAAAAGCGAATTTATTCGACCGTAAATAATAATAATATCTGTCGCACACTTACAATTTCGCTCAATTGTTATCAAAGCAACAATTATAGACAATTGACACACTTAGTGGCATCTAATTGAATACGGCGCGTCATCATTTGATTTATGGCGTAAAAACGGTCGAACAAAGAAATAAATAAAATATAAATTTACAGTAGACAATCAAATTTGTTTATGGTAATAATTCTTCGTTAGACTTTTTGAAAAGTGTTTGCGTCCGATAAGCGGTGACCTACGGCCTTACGGCCTACGACCTACGGGATCGGGTCAACTGCGGCTTCTCGCAAGTGACCCCTTCTCGGAAATCCACTCTCCTTATCTATTTATTGTTTCTCATTAAAACGACATCATCCGTTATTTTTAGTCTGTCAAATGAATTTAAACGGTGTGATGTTTCTATTATTATTATCGTCTTAATTTGTCAAATGTCGAAAACATCGTAGATAATTACTTAAATACTTATATTATATACTAAACATTGACGTCGTATCGCAAACTAATTAAATATTTAATTCCTTGGGCGAACTGAAAATAAAAAATGTTATTTTATATCATTTCCATCGCTTTCGAGTTGAGCGTCACGTCGCGTCGCACACCGACGCTCTCCGTCGCGTCGTCTCTTCTCCCATAAGATTATTTTAAGCTTGATAGAGCTCGCGGAAATATTGGAACGAAGTTTGACGAGGCGGAAGCAATAAGAAGCGAATAGGCAGAAGCATCAGGAGGAGACCTCTTCCTCTTCCTTGTTAACTGTGCCATAGTCGTCGAGATTGCGAACATTTTCCTTTCTTATACAGATACACCATTCACTCCTGATGGAATGTACGAGGACCCATTGATAAAACATCGAGACACAAAAATAAACATATTCATAATAAATTCGATACTTTTGATAAGTAAGTGTTGTTAAGTAAGGGGGGAAGAAGATTTATTTAAATTGTTGGTAGAAATAATTTATTATTGGGAACGGATTTGTGTATTATTATTGTAGATATTATAAGTGGATGTGTCCCCGTATATCCTGCCACTGTTGCTTCTTCCACGATTTCGCCAACTCGGCGGTAAAATGTTTACTGTTATTATTATCTTTCCAGTACTATTCGCGAGGAGTTTAAGTTGCCGTAAAATTTGAAACGATGCCAATGGGGTTCTTTTTATTACTTACACAACGCGGTCGTGAGTCCTAATCCTCGACAAAGAAATGACACGAACGATCATCTCATCGTCCCATTCCATTCCATCCCAACTCTGCATCTCTTTTTTCCTACTATCTACCGTTCATTCATTCATTTTTTTAAATCGTAATCTAAACTTTGTACACTTAATATTAATTTAAATATTTCTAGATGCTCTCTTACAACATTCTCCATTGAAGAATTGTTAATATCCTCAAGTTTAGTTGACGCACTGTATGTAGATGGATGTCGTGGCGTGGCGTGGTTGTAGTTAAAAGTATTGTTTGCACGAAGGTGCACGAAGGCCCCATATAACATTTATAACCATAGCCTCCAGAATAACAGAATGGGGTCCATTGTATGCTCATTACGGTGTATTCATCTATTACATATGCCGCGAGCGAAATTAGCTGCATTCAACTTAATTTCTCGTGACCGAACAATTCCAATACCACCCTTTTGCTCTTCGTGTTTTACAATTGTATTTCACGAGGCACAACACGCTTTTATGTGTAGGTAAGGTACGGTAGGGTTAGAACTACAATTCTTATATAATTGTATCGGTGACCCCGTCCTACACATTATGGTTATCGTTTACCTACAACATCTGCCATACAAAATCTCATCTCGTTGTTGCAAGTTGCAACCATTATCTTATCTTCTGTTAAAGAAAATGGAACAGTGAGCCAAAATTTCTTAAAATACAACACTTATGACGTTTCTAACAAATTTTCAAGCTGTTATCCAGCTGTTGCGTTGCCATCATCAGTTAAAAATCGACAGACAATCCATCCACCTTCTGATGGATGATGTTATAATGGGCTGTTGTAAATTATTTATTTAATTGTAAGGTCGAGTGTGAGGTGAAGCGCGGTCACGTTAGAAAAAAATAATAATAAAAAGGAACACAGTGACAATCAACTTTAGTAATTTCACATGGCACGGGTTAAAGCCCCGTTTAGATAACCTATTGACCCATCGTCGTTTCGTGTAATGCAACGTCAGCCTGTTCTCTTGTTGGGCAACTTTCTGTTGTTGTCGCAACAATATTTATTATTGACCTGTGTGATTTATTATCGCTATTATCATCAGGAAACCTGCCTGTCTGTCTGTCTGTTTGTCTGTCTGTCTGTCCAACATCATCTTTAAATTAATATTGAAACGTTTAAAAAAAACTTTTTTGGCCAGGTCAGGACTCACTAACTAAAGTTACTTTTCACAATGTTTCCAAATTTTTGTCATAATCTACAACTACAACTCCTTTCCAAAGTAAAGTAAAGTACATACCTGACTAATAAAAATAATTACATCTAATTACTTACATCTACTCTACAATCGCTGTTGATAACGTAACGTGATAACTTTGATGACTCCAGTGTAATTACATTTTATTTTATAGGGAGGGCGGCTACGTCATTAACTTAACAAGTGTGTGTTTATGTCGATGCAATCAATGCCAAGAAAAATATCGGTCATTTCAGTAATCATGTTTTAATATTTTCAACAGACATTGTGTGCAACTTAACACTTGACTCTACTCATCGTTTTTATATTCGGTTATCGCCGCAGCGCAGTTAACGATAACAACAAATATGCATTTATTTCGTAGTTATAGAAGTTACCTATAATGTAATGTTATGTTATCTTTTTCGTAATTTGTTGCTTTTTTACAACGACGCCCCAGTTCCTGTTTTTCGTTATTTTGTTTTGCATAAATAACATAATCTAATTAGCGAAAGAAAGGACAATAGAAATAGAAACGGATTGGCTGTTTTTTGTTTTGTTTGGGTGCAGGTCTACCATAGCTAGCGAAAATATTTAGTAATATGGTCGATCGTTAAATTAACGCCAACAAGTCGAGACATTCATAAATTACCGCAGAAACGTACGTTCGAATGGTATAATATGAAGAGAGGTGAGGTATCGAGTGCCGTGTTGAGGTTAGTGACAAGTTTTAGAGCCGATACGTGTCGACAGAGTATAACAAGAGCGAAACAGACCGGGATTGTTTGCGATAGTTTGGGAAACATGTCCGAAATTTACTTCGGCCTTTGTACGAAATTGCTCAGAAATGCTGGCCGTTATGCACAAGTCTTCCATAAATCCGTTCGAAAATCTCTCTCCTGTTTTGTTTCTCCAAAAAAACGTAAACAAACACAGGAAATTCTTTTCCACTTACGACCGACCCATTTAAAAACGAAATGTATTACATAAATAATAAAACGTTATTAACTCAACCCATAAATATGCAAATTAATCATTAATTCCGTCGGTGCGTTTGTTATCATCTAAACTAAACGGTTTTCTTTGACTTTCAAATCCTTTAATGGAGCGAAAAGATGAAAGGGTTCCTTTAAACCCATTATGTATTATAGGGGATTGTCCTCTTCGAATTCGTGCACCCCTCACACAGTTAGTTAGTTAGTTGACCGTGTTAGATAAGATAACGTCCAAAATTAAACTTTACCAAACACACACCGTACCTCCTCGACTCGTTTGATGATGAGATTTGTTTATTCATCATGGGGTTAGGTACCTAGGTAGTTTTTGGGAAAGCCATCAGAATAATTCGCTTGGGACACTGGAATTAGCAAAGTGCATGGTCACTGTGCACCTGCTATAGCTGGGCCAAACTGTGATGCATAAAAAAAGTGAGGGTATTATTCATTCGATTGAGATATTTCGCTCGGCAAGGCACACTGAGAAATGGCACATGTCCTGGCCAAGGATCCTGTGTGCCACAAAGAGGAAAAAAAAAAAAAGACCAAGTCTCTCGGAGAGAACACGTTTACAAGGAGTAGCCGAAAATGTTCGGACGAGATGTTATGAATCGATAAACCTCTGAAAACGCTTCATCATCGGTCGCTATTATTGTACGGAAAGTAAAGTAAAGTAGTTCGTGGCACAGTAGGTAGTATCTATGAGGTAGACAGAGAGAGAGAGAGAGAGAGAGTGAAAGAAGATATCATACTTCGATTAACAGGTTCGGAAATGGTGCCGTGGCTGATTCAATACTCATTCACTTTAATTTCGCCTTATCAGAACGATCGTTATCGTAACACCGATCGGGCCCGGACGACAGGTACTTAGACATTGGATTTTTGTATTTGCATGACCGGACAATGAGATCGTGAAAGCATTATCGAGCACTTTTTTTTAAATCACATCTCCTCATCTAAGCATTAGGATTCGGATTAGTTTTCTATTGTCTGTCATCCAAACAAACGGTCATGGGGCGGGGGGTAGACGTTTCCATGAGAAACTTAGTCCATCTTCTACTACTACTACTAGCTACTTTCTACCAAATTGGAATTTTTGTTTCTGTAAAGATGCAGAAGTTTATTTATTGACTTAGAAATATGATGAATATGACATTTTGGTGAACGTTCACAAATCATCTCCAGAAGTGCTTTTGTCAAGGAAACCTCAGGAAATCTTCAATTCTTGGCCAAATCAAGAAAGGATGATTATGCCTGAAAGGCTTAAGAACTCTTGGAGATGTTAAGAGATTCTTTTGAGAGTGGTTTGCAAATTGTCTTCCTGATGACGAAGATACCGATGGTGATGGCATTCAGAAAACCTTTGCATTCTACTGATTAAAAGCCCCAAAAAGAGTAATTGTAGTAACATCATCTCCAGAAGTGTTAACATATAATTTGTTGAAACCTCAGGAAATCTTCACATCTTGGCCAAATCAAGAAAGAATGATTATGCCTGAAAGGCCTAAGAACTCTTGGAGATGTTAAGAGATTCTTTTGAGAGTGGTTTGCAAATTGTCTTACCGACGGTGATGGCATTTAGAATATTTCAGAAAACCTCTACACTCTTCTGATAAAATGCCTCAAAAAGGATAATTGTAATAGCATCATCTCCCGTTTGTTTAATGAAAGCCCAGGAAAATTTTTACATCCTGATTAATTCCAGAAAGGATAATAATGCCAGAAAGTGTTTGTGAAATTCTCTTAAGAATATGCGTTCGGGAAATTTTTGCTCTTCCCTCCTATTAAATGTAGAAAGGATAAGTTAAGGAGTGCTAACATCAAACGTCCTTTAAATAAAATTCGAGAGTGGTATGTACGTCTATTGTGTCACTGTTTGTGTACGTACGTATGTGTTTTGGTTCGGTTTGTTTTTATAATTCGTCGATGCGAATCTTTAAGGATACGATTAAAGTTTGTGTACAGTGAGTAAAATGGATGGATGGATGGATGGACGGCGTTTGTAAAATTAAAATCCAGCTGGTCGCCGGTTGCACCTAGCGAAGTGATTCGGTCCATCCGTGAGCCAGTTGTTTTCCGGGTGGCCGTGGAATAAGTGTGCCTGCGCCAAATAAACAAAGGTCGCTACTGGGCTATTTTACGGACTATAAACCGCGGTCCACAAAGACATCAGACAAGCCGCCGTGTATTTATCTAGGCGCTTTATGATTAATTTCATCGCTACACGGTATTATTTCAGTTCGACTCGACTACGCAGGCTCCCTCCTCTGGATCTATCTATCTCTTGGTACGTTTGTTTCTTTTTGAAATGCGTATCTACGTACGTACAGTACACTAAACGACAGACAACCGCAAAACCTTAAAAAACACCAAACCGCACGCTCGTTGTTTCTCTTTCTTCTTCCGTATCTCCCGTTTATTGTCCATTAAACACTTTGTGGCGACATTGTGTACTTTTCTTTGATGCCGGGGCCTTTTTCACTTGATTTAATTACTCACATGAATTGGCAGCCGCCGCTCGGACGTTTTTACAACAACAACAACAACGAGTCTAGCGAGATGAGACCGACAAGACAGCCATCCATCCAACAGACAGAAGACGCAAAACCACGATGACGACAACGTGACGTGATCGTGATTTACGGAACGAGAGAGAAACATTGACCAATCAGTCCAACTTTTTTGCATTTGGAATATCTTTAATATCTTTGTTCAACAAATTGTACTTTGTGCTAACGTAATCAGAGAATCGTGAGCAAGTCCAGGTCATCCAGGATCAAATTTACATCTGACTGCTTTTAAAAGATTGTTAAAAAGTTTGTGGACAGACGATTTAGTTCGTCCTTAAAGGTAATAGAAATCTAATCCTAGTCTTCCTCATTCCTCGCCTCTATTTCCATGTATTTTTCAATCTGGCTCGTCATGTTCATGAAGCATTATATCTCTTTACTCCTTGTGGAGGCCTATAACACCTTCAACTTACTCTTCCAGTTTTTCTGAGAACTCTCATCTAACTTTTCCTCATTCCTCTTTACCTACTACTATTTCCATTTCTAAGATTCCTCTATCTATCTTGGAATCTATTATATCGTACCATTCTATCTCTCAACCCCTTGTGGGGGCCTATAACGTAAAGGGTGCAATAACTCCTCAATTCTGTCTTCCTCCAACCTCCATGGCAATTATTTTGATTGGTTTCCTTTTTAATTTTTCAAACGTCGTGCATTAGTAAGTAAGTATCGACCAGTATCGAGTAGGTACCATTTGTTCAGTATTGGAGTATGTATGGCGACTTGAGTTGAGACCCACCTCGTCAGGTCCCATGATAATGCTGGTGACAGAAAGGTGATGGTATCTGGTGCAGCGGTCTTTACCGATATGCATCAGACCATTAGGGCTCCGGTACAATGTCACCTAATTAACTGTATTGAAAGGCGGATTGTTGGCCAGTATGTCGAAGCAAGCAGTTGCTTTTGCTCGTTGGTCTACTATACTACACATACACACTTACACCTATCTACTATTTATTCTGTTCCCGAATGAAAAAATAAAAGTAACTGTATAACGTATCAAGATTGCGGCTGTCACGAGTATTAATTTTTGCTAATTAGCGCAAAATTGCGCCCGTTCACCACCCCGTCACGCCTTCTCTCTGTTCTTGAGACTTCTTATCTCCGTTCGGCCGCGGCGATGTGTTAGGTAGGTTAACGCGGCACACCTGCCCCTGTCCCCGTCGTGTCCCGTCCACCCCCGTCCGTCGCCAATCGAAACAACAAACAAAGACAACTTTACTAATTAACCGACCCGATCGTTCGTTCGTTTGTTGAGTTGCACCATCGTCATGTGGGAGACCCGTTGTCATGTCGCGTCGTGTCGGGGCTTTTGCACACCAGAGAAAATCTCAATATGTCAACAACGCCTTCGGGTACTTTTACAATAATAATGAAAGTCAGTCAGTGTCTGATACCATTTCTCTTGGGCCTATTAAAAATACATTAGATTATTAATAATTTTCAGGACAGAATGTTAAAACTGATGGTCTCTGGTGTGTGTGTTATGTGTTTGTTTGGGGGTGGGAGGGAGAGGATTTTTTATTAAAATGTAACCAGCTCTTCACGGTCTTTACTTTGAGACTCAATCCAGAAATTGTTCACCAAAATACAAAAAAAGAGATTATATTTTACTTAACGTGCATAAGTTTTTGGTCTTCGCTCCCGTCATAGTTATTAAGCCGATGGAGGGGGATTTTCGTCGTTAAGGAAGGAAAGGAGAAGTGCGGTTCGAAAATGCCATTATGCCTTCGCCAAATAATGCCTCGGCAACTTTAGAGTTTAAAATATGGGAAAAGTTCTAAGCAAACCTAATTCAGACCGATTGATTCCCGGGAACCGCCTCATTCAATTTCTCGACTGCAAACTTTTCCGGTATATTATAAAAGTTTGTCGCCGCTGCCATCAGATCAGACACGCATCCACTCACTACCTCCAGGTAGTAAACAACTAACTACCTTTGTAGGTACCTACGTACAGGACGACAGGAAGATCCTTGTCTTGTCTGTCCTATTTATTGTCATTAAGTATAAATATGGGATAGTAGTTAAGTACCTAAAGCGTGGCTAGACAGAAGTACATTTTCACCTGTTCGACACGACACCTATTTTAATTTAATTTCAATAGCTTGTTAATTATTTAATGTAGGTATTTATTGATCGATCGGACGGAATGGCGAGATTATGTGGGTCGTTAGACGACACCAAACGCTATCGACCATAATATAATATAATATAATAATAGCATATAGGAGTCGAAATGATGGCCATTTCTATGTAAATAAATACAAAGCGGTGTAATTACGATGGCGCGTTTTGCACTGAACTACTTGAAATCATTAAAATCGACTTGATTGATTTATGACAAGTAATAAAACTTCAAGACACTCACATACATACTTATTATAGTAAGTACCTATGTACAGATTAAATATATAATTCTCCCTGTTCTTCTTTAATGCCATTAAACAGTTAATAATATGTATACGTAAACAACAACTGTCCACGTATTAACTAACTAACTAACTAACTAAATGGTAACTTATAAAATTTAAACGTATTTATTTATGAGTGAGTTTAGTTGGTCGGAGGCAAATTAGTTTTATGTAAAGCAATACGTTATTGACATAAGTATTAAACGTCTCATTAACGTCCGCCTAATTATAGGTAACACATTACAAATAACTTATTAATTCAATTATATACTTACCTTGTTCTTGAAGGCAGGCATCCTCCGGCCCTAGCAGTATTAGGTACATGTAATTAAAGTGTCACGTTAATGATATGATTAATGTAGATATTATTTGAGGATTGTAAAATGTTGATAATTACAGACAAAAATTTCCTTTCAGAGGATGCATTGCGAGATTACAAAAACTACCAGAAAAATGGACATTTCTATTCCGGTAAAGTTAGCGCGCAGGCCGTGGTGTATGACTCTGCTAAGGGTGAGTGAGAGTGCGTCTGCATATTTGGTTGTTTGTTTGTTCGTTTGTATGCGTGTAGATATTATTATATTTATAATTAGTGGTGGGGTTTCACTGTAGAATATTATTTAGTTTAAACAACCCCCACCCAATGAGTATCTATCTAGCATGAATGAATGAACTTACCATATTTAAAGTACTCGTAGTCGTCGTCCCTATTAGATACCTACATAATTGTTTAGTTAGTACCTAACCTATAATACGTACCTAATAAATAGGTGTAGAATGAGTGGAGTGAATAGAGAAGAGACAATGGCTCTTTTATTGATGGGGGGGGGGGCGATGTTTTCGGATGTGTTACGTCATAAAAGCTGCTCTGCCGTGAGACGTTATTACTCCTCGGCTTTTGCTCTTTATGTTCCTCTCCTGCTGTCGAATTAAATTAAATTGAGGAAGACCGGAGAAATTAAATCTTCCATGTCCCTCACTCACACTTACACCTACTGCTCCTGCTCGTAAGATTTATTTTGTGAATTCAGAAAAATAAACTGTTTATAGTTTTCGTGTCCTTCTGCCTATAGGATCTATAAATATCTTAAGTCACACACGGACAGTAATAATAAAGTGAATTAATTTTTCATTTCTTCAAAGCTCCCGATGGTCGGTTCACTAAATCAGGATTAAAGCGAGCGCTTCTTCGACATAGGCCGGTAAAAAGTTTGTTATGAGCCTTTTATTGTTGCAGCATCCACGTCTATAAAGACATATGTGTACTGTACTGTGTATTTAGTATCGCTCCATTCGGTCGGCCTTCTTTCAATGTTATAAGATCATAATCCTATTCGAAACAGCACATTATTATCTATCCATAGATAAAATACATATAACAGACGAGATCGTTGGGATTCCGTCTTTACAATTTTTTATATTGATGTCAATGTTTTAGGTAGGTACCTTTATAGATACTTATAGTATATTGTTGTTTTCTGAATTTTGACACCTACACTCACTAATCTTCATTGGAGTAGATCATGCAACATTTTTCTTATAAACGTAGATATGTGTGTGTGTGTCGGATGCTGCTGTTTGGGAATCCCTGAAATTAATAATTGAAAATAGCGTGCGAAGGGAAGGTGTTGGCGCTGTTAGCAGGGGCGGGAAAACGTATATAGTCGGCTATATTGTCTCTGGACATGCACGGGAAAACACACCTGGTCCTCGTTCGTATTAGTTCTTCGGACATGTTCTCAATTATATTGTGGGGTTTGTTTGTTGGCCCTTTTTCTTATTTTTTTCTCTCCCTTTCATTTTTCATTTCACCTTGTTTGTTGGTCATTTTCTGGGTGGGCACCATAAGTCTCAAGTCTCAATCTCAACACTCACAAAAAGACATTTCTTGACGTCTTACACTTTTTTTTATCCATTATAGGGATATCTATTTATTTCTGATTGATATCGAAATAATTGGGGAGGAAAAAACGAAAAGGGGGTCGTCGCAAATGCTTACAGATGTTAAAAAAATCCTTAGACTTTTTTGGCGTATTTGACTTTTATAAAAATTGTTTGTGATAGCGCACAAAGAAGAAACAAAAATTGTTCAAATTATTAAATAAGTTACCTAATTACAAGTTTAATGTGGAAATCTCTAAGGAAACCTCATTAATTAGATGGATCTTTAAAATATTCCTCAATCGAATTACAAGTTGATACTCGTGAGTAGAGTGTACGTATGAACGTGAACTGGTTCGGTTGAGTTTTTGTTTTTGTAGTAAGGTACCTACCAGTATTTTTTTTTAATGAAGTTGAAACAAGTAACGAAACGGGCAGAGGATCCTTAATGTCTACCCCACATCGTTTAATAATAAAATTTATGCGGTAGTTAATCCGGTGTTCTTAGAGAGGAACAAGCATTTTAGCCGGGACATTTGCATAGTTTAATACCGAATGTTTATAGGCATAACATGCTTTTTAATTTTGCCAAGAACGTCAATAAACACTACTTAAAAAACCAATTAATTGTGATTACCGCCGTTGATACGTTTTATAGACCATAAACGCGGGCAGCCGCGTACCTACGAAAAGAAGAGAACGAGAGAATGATTAAGAGAGACGGAGAAGAGAGAGATCTCTCTTCGGCAATCGAATTTAATATCTTCGGTTGCAAAACTTTCAATTGCGAAAATCTTTATCACCACTTGGACGCCCTCTTTGTAGATATAAACACTCCATTTGCATTCCGTATTGCGCCACCACACCACACCATCTCTCTTGAAACACTAACTGCATTAACTTATGTATTATGGTCTATTAAAAAAATATTATATTATGATTAGGAGGAGCCTTTTTTACGTTTTATGATTCGCTCATTTCGCTTTATTAACAGATACAACTCTCGTCTCGTTTAATTGTAAACATAAAAGTAAAAATATAGTTAGGTTTATTAATTAAATAGTTATGTAGATAAGGGGTAGGTGGTCCCATCGTAATACAATTTTATTTTTCCTCGTCATTAAAAGAGTACATTTACAGGTACATTTGTCACCTGTTTTTCAGTAAATAATAGTTAATGACCTGCAATGCCATTCGTGGGCAATCGTTGCTTTGCATCGAACATTAAAAAATACTTTATCCCTGTCAATGGTCGTGGAAAACAATTTAATAATTAAAGACAGGGAAAACCGATTAGCACAACAAACTAATACCTAGTGAGGTACATAGATAAATAAATAATGAGCTTAATTAAGCGACACCTTGCCAAATTAACTCTCGAAAAACTTTAGTCTTTTTTTGTCTACTTATTAGGTACCTATGTACATAAATTCTTCAGAATATACCATAATACAGGGAGTAATCAACACAACGTACCTACTTAAGGTAGTACCGGTACACAGTACCCCTCTAAATAAAATATCTTGAGGTCGTATTTAAGATTGACCCTGCCCTGCAGATTTCTAATCTAACGATGAGATGAGGGGTTGTGCTGTGGGGTGTTGTACACAGTTTGTGAATTTTTGGACCAGGCCTGGTATATAAATAAATTTTTTAAAAGTGTAGATACGTGAACGTGTGTAATTTAATCAGGTATAAAGATCGCCTGCTTTCTGCTATGTTTTAATTGGTAGATGTACACGGGAGATAACAGCGAGTCAACTATAAATGTCATTTCCTCTAGCACATTATTCAAGCACGTAGCGTTTTAATTAATACGAGTCGTGATTATGGTTTCCTAAAAAAAAAAAAATAAATTAAAAATAATAAAAACGAATAATGACGAACACAACAGCAATAACAACTACAACAACAACAAGTCTTTGTTTTTGTAATAATTGTTTTTGAAAGTAATTTGTTTGGGTGAGGTGGGGTGTAGAATAATAAACGACAACACGCAAGATGCGTAACCAACCGTAGAACACATGTTCTTACATGTCATATAGTATGCATTTTGTACGATTGTCAAAGGCGAAAGACAAGAAGACACAAAATGCAAAAATGCCCCTGAAATTATTATACGTAGCTATGCATATGGACACATGAACACCAAACACCAAACAGCACACGTCGGACGTGAATGCAAGTTTGCATTTTCTTGTATTCATAAAAGTAGTTATGTTTACTGCTAACGAGTTGCAACGGAATATTTTATGGAAATAGCGCCCGTGAGATGCAGGTTCTAACTCATTTAAAAAGGAGCTACAAACAGGCACAAGGCACTCACCGTTTCTGTATGTGTTTGTATCTGTACGTATGCATGTATAATATATAATTCTACTTACGTATGTAGGTACTTACTTATATGGCGAGATAGACGCTGCGGATCACTCCTTTGTTGGCAAACTTACCTACGACACGTTATATGGTTTGTCGGTACGAGGGTACTCTGAAAATTTTCTTTCTTCATCCATCATTACAGAGTTAATTTCAAAATACAGAAAATTAGAGACTTTACATGTCTAGAATTTTTTGCAGTTTGCTACCAACTACTTTAAAAGACTCATGGTACATGGCACGAAAAAAATTCCGGTCAGTCTTGTGTTGTCCTTAAAATTAACCTAGATACTCTTTTCTGTAGTTTAGCACCAACACATTGTAAGTAAAGTGTCATAATTCCCACGAAAGAAAACTTTTCTACCAGTTGCTAAGGAATGGAAATTCAGGTGAAATTTTCTGTCAGTTTTTCCTACCATAGAATCCTTTTGGAGTGGCCTTATTGGATTTCATTAAACGGTATCCTCACAGGGACCCTCGTTCTTGTAATTTACATGGAAAGTCTTTTTTGAAGTATAACACTAACACCAAGAACAGTTTCATAATTTCCACGAGAGAAAACTTCTCTATCAGTTTGTTACGAGTACTTGGCAATTAAGTTGGTGTGAGCATAATTAACGAACACCTTCTCTGAATACATCAGGAATATTCCCGGCTTTCCTGAAACATCTAGAAAACACCAGCAAAGATCAATGGGAAAACAATTGGATTACTAGACGGCTGTAGAATTCCCTAGAAAAAGGCTGAAAAGACCATAAAAGGCGAACGCGGCACACACCGAGTTAGTTAGTTGACAGTGAACAGCTGATGTTTGTAAGCGAAGCGATCGATAGGCGAACAACAGGCGATATAAGTCATAGTGTCTATGGTATAGCGAGTGTTTGCACCAGAGGCGAGCGGGAAAAGAGACTTTTTAGTGAAATAAATTGCGTAGACTTGTTTATAACCGTAGTGTAGTCAAATTAACTTTAGTAATTAAATAAATTCGTTGTTTTGTTTTGGTAATTGTATTTCCGTGACTGAACACGTCACAAGTTGCTAATTCCATTCAGGTGAAGATTCCAGTCAGTTTTTCGTACCATAAAATTACTTTGGAGTGTCTTTTGTGTCTCTTCTGTAGTTTATCACCAACACCAACCAAAGTCTCATGGCTTTCATGAAGGACTACTTCTTTATCAATTCTAATTCCATTAAGGATTTCTATCAATTTTTGGGATCTATATGTACTACAGATGTCGGCAATTTTGTTGATCGAGTCTGGTACCAGAACATTGGTACTCGTCTATATAAAATGTGTGCTTCCATAACACGAAATGTATCATAAACGACACCAATAAAGACCGGTGCTATAAATAGCGCTAAGCAACCTGCTTCATTCTTAACGAGGAACTATTGTTAGGCAACAAAGGGACCTGTCTCATAATTTAAAGTATCCGATGATTTATTGGGTTCTCGCCTTGAGACTATTTAACAGTCAGTCGCTGGTCTCAAGTGTGCCTCTCTCTATTCGATACTAATATTATAGACCAACCAACTAACTAACTACAGGTACAAATGACGACACCAGGTCTACACAATACCCTATTAGTATTATTCAAAATTTACTCTTTTCTTTCATTGATAAGTGCTGGAGTGAGTAGAGTACTCGCTCATACAAATAAAAAAGTAATAATGCAGCAATACAAGTACGTTATTTGATTAGGTATGTAGGTAGGTACTTGTTTATTGTTTTCGTCAGGTATGTTTATGGGAGAGAGTAGAGTTTGAGAAGTTATCTTGAGACGCAGCACACAGCATCCTATATGATGATGATGACGATGATGTGGCCCGGAGGGACCGGAGGACCGACCCGGTGTGTGCCCACCGGTATAAGTGGAATAACGTGTCTTTGATAGCACGCATTCAGTATAAACATATATACACACTTATAATTATGTGTACGTGAAGGTACACAAACGATAACCTCACGGATCTACCTTGTAAATTTTTTTAACAAAAGGAAAGCCTCTACGCCTCTCTCAGCGAGTCAGAGTGTTTATCAGTGCGATAACACTAAACACCTTTTTCTAGTTGGGCTCTTCGTCTTCATCTCAAAAATTCCCACATTCGACGAAGACAAACGTCATAAAACTACTTCTTTTAGGGGTCTTTAGGCATCAAAATGACTAAAAGAACGATTCAAGGCAATTTGTTCTTTGAAAGTGTCGATGTCGGCAAAAATGATTCCCTTATTATTATTATTATTATATGTAGGTATGCTGCATATCCATCCCTTAATTATTTGAAACAAGGGAGTTGTTGGTTGGTTGGTTGGTAGGTAGTAAAAGTGCAATTTTCTTGTGCGAAAATTGCTTTAATTTTGTCGTGCAAAGCAGAAGAAGAGCTGACGTGGCGTGGCGTGGCGTGGCGTGGTGGCTCTGGTGGCCCGTTCGTTCCATATTCTTTTTCGTCGTCTGGGATGCCGTTAAGTTATGTAAACGACGCTATCTCATTAAAACATCTCGTTTGAAACAGACGGTGTGACGATGGAGAAATAATCTAGTTTGCACGATATAATCAGACGCCATTAGGGCTGTTATCACCCCAGGTATTTGGTTAAAAAAGCAATAGCCACCCCACAATTACTACCCGAAATGGCCCATCGTCATTTCCTCTAAACAACCCCCGTTAGGTATTAGTCAGTCAAGTAAGTAGTCGGCGAGTGTGCACCCCTAAAAAATATATTATTATTATTATTATACTGCTCCTGTTCTTATTATCATCGTATTGCAAAATTTTCCACTCTTGTATTATTATCGGCTTCTTCTTCGTCTTCTTCTCTCCTGTGTGTGTGTTTGTGTTGTGAGACAGACAGGATTTTCAAGATTATATATATGCTCTCGGGACCATGTGTGCTTTCTCCGGTTTTAATCTCCACTAAGCCGATTCTACGGAGCAGATTGTCGTTCTGCTTTTTTAAGTCCTCGCTAATAAGTCCAACAACTACCTACAATAATAATAAAAAAAAATATCGAGGCAGTTTAATAAGCAGCAACTTGCTACAATAACCGCAACCTCCTGATGACTTCTTCTGGTTTAACAATAAATTATACCTACAAAGGTCTATCTGCCAGAAGAGAGAAAGTCTAAATAAATGAACGACGATACTTTAGATATATTTTCGTATAAGTTTCGACTTTGCGAAGTTTAAAAGAGGAGTCGAGTCGTCCCGTTGACAGCTGCGAAGTGGAGTGCAAGACATCGGCGAAAAAGTATGCTTGGAAGCGGAGCCTGAGAGGGAAAAAAACGGCCTTAAATCTCTCTGCCGCTGAATAGACAGTCGACATCACATTTCTTGAAACGGAATTTTGCTCATTCTCTGGGGAATGCTAACAGCCAAGACCAACATTATAGTATAGTCCTTAGTTGAGCCAGTGGTCGTCAAACAACAAACTCCCTCTCTTCCACATTATAAACAACACAATTTAGGGATGAAAAATTTGAACATCACAATTATTGTTAGGACCTAATACTATAAGTACCAATGAAAATAGATCGTGGATTTAAACTGATGGACGAGGAAGAGTTGTTTTAAAAAAGTTATTTTACTTTGTGTTTCTACATTAAGAATGGTGCTGTGCCAAAGAAATAATTTAAAACGAAGTGGGTTGTTGACAATAACGAATAAGATAAAAAGATAGATGTGTATTGTGTAAAGTTTGAGAACTGCTGGGTCTGCGGATCTGCAGGAATGCTGTGTCAGGCATCAAAAATCTGAGAGACCAGTTTCGGCAGGAACAGAGAGGAAGAAGTTGCTGCGAGAGCTGCATTATTTCTTCGGCTCCTTCTTTTGTCACCGAAACTACTAATTTGCAACGTTTTACTTTTTGACACTTTCAACAAATCTTCGCAGGCGAACACAACGATAAGGCTGAGAGAGAGCGAGAGAACGGTCTAATAACAGGATATATAAAGTGGCATCATTAAACTGTAATTCAATTCGAAAGTTAATCTTTTTGCCGATTGAACGAACAACTTGAAATGTTTCGAATTAGCGGTGACAATTTTTTTAATTTGCTCTTAATCAGGAATTCTGTTTTACAAGCCGATTTCGACCTACCTGCATAATAATGCAAAGGTGGAAGTACTCGAGGTTATTTCTTGTCACTGATCACAACAACGACAATGACAAGAAATTAGTGCTAACGAAAATGTCTTTAGTTAGTAGATTTTTCGCCATTGACAGATAAGACGTCACGTCATGTTTAGTTAATTGGGCCTTGATTGACACCGTTACGTTACGTTACAACGTTACTTTTAGTAAAGACGAACGCATAGAATATTTCTATTTCAATTTCAATTATTAGAAAGTTTTTTTTTTAAATTATTATTACAGTATCAGTATCCTTGTGCTAATTACGTATTTATTTATTTATTCTGATACAAACAGTTCCTTCTTACTTTTGGTGTGTTTACGACTAGGTATAAAGTTATTATTTTCAATTTAGCAAATTGCACCGGTTAGTTTGTTAGTTACTTACCTTTATGGTTAACTTAGCGAGCAGATAATGAATAGGTACGTCTACTTAATGTTGTCAACGACAAACGAAACAAACATAACAAAAGTGTTTCTCATCTTCTTCCTATAGTATACTAGGTACGTACACATAAAATAATTTATAATTTTTTAGTGAAATATAAACGAGGAAGTGTATGTAGATAGGCATAAAGTAAACGAAACAAACAAACCATCACACGATTCTTAAAATATGATCGTGAACACGTGCTAAATAATTAACGTTTCTAGCAGAAGACACTTAATTAGCATGATGAATGGGGCCCGGCTCGGCCTCCTCCGATGTCTTTTTGTCGTTGGATGCACACCGTCTACACGCCAATACACACGCGACATAGACACAAGAACGAACGTACGTTACAATTTTCAATGTTCCAGATAGTAGATAAATATTACACTACGGACAAGGCAATTTATTCCGCTAATCGATAGATTATTGATTCGATCAGATCACTTCGTTATGAAGAAAATCACAAAACGTCTGGTTAAAGCCCTAATTCAATTTTAAAACCACAAGGGTTCGAAAAATAAGGAAAGAGGAGCATTAACCAAGTCTAAAACTACTTAGTTAAAGTCCCAATTACATTTTAACACTTCAACAAGTGATGGGAGAGGGCTTAAAGGACTTCGCTGGGATTTAAGCAGGTCATCAACAGGAAAAAATTGAATTCCTAGTCCAAGACCTCTGGGGTTAAAGTCCAAATCTCGTTTTAAGGTCTAAGGACATTGAATTAGCAGTCATATACTTCAATAAGTGAGATAAAAGGTAAAATGGCTTGAAGGATTCTGAAAGGATTTCAGTTGAAGCAACAAACAAAAAGGCTCTAATTATTAAAGTTACAATTACATTTAAGAATCCTAACCCCAATTATCAAAACCTCATGATCCAAGCCCTAATTACATTTTAAAATCTAAGCACTTAACACTTTAACAAATGATGTGGGAGGACTTCAACAACTGAAAGTATTTGAGACTCGTGAAAAAACTTGAAATCTCTTTGAAATGTAAAGTAGTTCGATTATAAAATCTCAGTGCCCCTTTTCTTGTCTTGGCCTCACACATTTAACAAAATCAAGACCAAAATCAGGGCTAAGATCAGGATCAAGACTAAGACAGTGTGCTAGATTAAGAACATGTCAATATTAGTCTTGTCTTGGTCTTGATGTGGACACAAAAAAAAAACAATTTAACTCAGCAAGGACTTGAAGTACATAATTCTGATTTGTTTTTGATCGTTCCAAAATTTTTTAAAGTTTTAAAAAAGTAGGAAAAGTGCGCTGCACATTTTCTGTTTACATAAAATCCTAGGACTATTTGAGATAGTAATCAGCGGCCCACTGGCTGGATTAAATGTCAGCAAGTTGAGGCTGTTGACAAATACGAGGCAGATCTGGCTGTAGATAGTGTCATTTTATGTGTAAAGGAAACAACTACACGCTATTATTATCTACTTATGTAGGACCGTGTGTGCGTGCGTGTTATGTACTTAATAATACATATTGTATTTTTGTCTCCACCCGAATTACACCTTTTTATTTTATTGCTCATGAAAAAAAAAAAAAATAATAAAAAGACATGGATGTTACACCACCAATAATTTATTTCTTGCAATAGATAAAATATTGTTGTTATGTATTATATTATATCTATGGTAAGTAATTGTTTGTTTGTTGCCTGACGTTGTTGGGCCTTGTTGCTTAATTAAATGCGCCGGGATCGGGATCATCGGAGCCCGTGAGCATTTAAAATGTTATTAGCCATCGCAGACAGCCCCTATGGAACAACTCTGCATATTATAAGTGAAACCGTTTTAAAAGACCTATGGGGCATTTGTATACACACAAATACGTACGTATGTATTTGTATATATATGACCATGTTCACAGTAAAGTATTAAAGACGAAGGTGCACGCAAAAAGTAATGAGCTCAGGTTGTGCCAAAATGGGGCGGGGCGGTCGTAAAATTTCCAAATTGCACGCCGTTATTGTTAATGGTATACTGCATATGTAATTATGTAAAAGGGTACTTTTTTCTGGACGGTACTGTACCGAAATATTTAATCCCGCCAGTGGGCTGCTGATTACTATCTCAAATAGTCCTAGGATTTTATGTAAACAGAAAATGTGCAGCGACACTTTTCCTACATTTTTAAAACTTAAAAAAAATTTCGAACCATCAAAAACAAATCAGTTATGTACCTACTTCAAGTTCTTTCTGGACTCAAGAGCAATTCAGAGTTCAAGTCTTTTTGTGTCCACATCAAGACCAATACAAGACTAATATTGAAACTGTTACTTAGATAAGTCGAATTTTTGATTTGATAAGATTCCCTCTTTCAGAATCATACAGCACCGGATTTATAAAAATCTGCTTCATTTAGTCACAGTTTATTGTTAATGAATTTGTTATGTAGGCTGTTAAAGGCAAAAGACGACTTCCTCACCAGCTTCCTTATAATCACTAAGTAGGTATTACCTATATCACCGTTCAAGTGCAACGTTGGCTGTTTTTATATCGACTTCAGGTGAATTAAAATGCTAATTCCTGTTAATGGCGTTCCATATGTCAAAGCATAATTAATTTATTATGATCCCGCATGTACCTACGTAACTTTTATAACGTGCAGCGCTAATTCGTTCAGTTAACGTAATTATCGTCTATATCACTTTTTTTTTTCTTTTTTTTTCCATTGCGGAACTGTTGGTTAATTTTATGTTCAATAAAAAAAGCGTCATATAATTTACATAATTATTTGATAAAATAATTTACTATAACGTGGCTGATGTGATGTTTTTGCAGTTAATATCCAAAAATACATAATTTTTACTGATTGTTTGTTCCTAATTAAAATTGCACTCAAGGTGCGCCGTTGCGGGACGGGTTGGTGACATAATAGTTGTTGTCCTGATGAAGACATCTGACAATCTGCAATCCTTTTTTTTTCATTTCTTTATTCACGTCCGTCGCGTTCGTCACTTGTTATACATATAAATAAAGAAGTGAAGTGAGTACCATCAACATTAAGTGCATTACTGTTGCCTTCGTCTACGTTTGTACGTTTTAATTGAAGTCCAACAACGGAATGTGAATTTATTAACATTTTATGTATCTCCTTGCACCTGCGGTCAATTCCAATGAATGCCCGCCGTAAAAACTCAACTGAATATATGTACATACGTAGATGTCTTTATTGTTTAATTAACGTGTCTCGATTGCTAAAATGTTTCATTTTAAATTAATTAACATTAAACGTTTATGGATTTATTAAATATTTAATTTTTCGTTTCACTTTCTTTTATTAATGAGTGAGTAAATTCCGGTGGTGGTGGTAGAGAGATAGATACAATAATGGTAATCGCTTATTTACCCGGAACGGATAAGGTTGTTCTCTGTGTCTTCGGCATCTTCAAAGCTTTTAATCGCGTGTAGTTTCATCGTCCGGGGCCGTCGACTTTGATTGATATACACTTAATTTTTTTGGCACAGGCCGTTTTGCAACACGGTCACGATGACATTCAGGTACATCATTCTTTTAACGGCGGTCTCGGTTTAATGGCTCGGGATGTTGACATTTTTAATATACCGCGAGAAAAATATTTTGTTGCAACAGAACATGTGTGTGCACGCACCACTTGGTATCATATACCTAAGTACCTCCTGTACCTTCAAGGGAAAATAAAAAAAATTTCTGTTTAAAAATATTAAAATACTTTTCCAATTTCTACAACAAAATTTCAACTCACAACAAACAGTAGGTATTAAAAAGAAAAATCGAATCGAGAGAAATTTCTTATTGCAATGAGGCCATTCGAATACCACAGGTCCTTATCTATCTATCTACAATTATAATATACATACGTATGTACTTGCGTGGTAAATTTGTATCTCCATGTATGTAGGTACATATGTACGTAAATATCCTACGATACTTTAGATGATAATGGTTATGACTTTACGCTCTAACGGTAATAGATATACGTTTCGTCCATTAATTGAATCTAAAATAAAAGTAAACGTATCAAAAGTCAAGCGTCTCTTTCTCTCTAGGTTTCCTTTCATAGTTTCATTAGAAAGCATTTTCCATATCGGTCGGTACTACAGATATGTGCGTGCCTGATAAAAAACACTATTATGTACCTACAATTTACGTATATACATACTCACTCTTGCAACCCGGGATTACTTCCATATAACTGTTGTTTTTACTTGCATATGAATATACGTACCTACGTACGTACGTACGTGGATGGATGTTATGTTAATTTATATTTCTTGCACCGTTATTATATATATATTACTTATATATATAATATATGTAGGTATATACGGCTCAGCACTTAATGCAAAGCAAAGGCAACTGCATCTTCTAATCTACTTACTTACTGGTGGCCTAATGGCACTAGCGACAGCAGGAGGAGAAAAACGAAATCAAAAATTAAAAAGAAGTTAAAATGCTGCCGCGCCTTTATTAGCAGCAACAATTTTTGAAAAGTAAACGAGTGCAAAGCCTCTGTCACTTATGATTACACGCAACGAACAGGGTCATTCATTTTCTTAAACTAATTATTGATAAAGTAATTAATTATACACGGAAAAAAGAGTATATTTAATGTGAATAAAATACATTTCATTCAAGAAAATCTTTGTTTCATATATACGCAAATAAATATTTTCTTGAATAAAGAGTTTAAAAGTTTTAATGGTAATCAAATGCTGCGTTTCATTTAAAAATATATACTTTCAGTTAAATACAGCAATGTTTGAAACAAATAGAGTTTACTTACGAAAACCATAATATTTCTTCGTTAGAATAATGTATTCCTTTAAACAGAATATTTATCTACTGATTTCAACAATTTCGTTTTCTTAAAATAAGATTTGCGGGCTTGGAAAAAATAATATTTTTCTTCAACACAAGAAACGGTTGTTTCCATTTAAGATGGTACTTCTTCATAATAAACACGATTAATATTTGAGTTTAAAGCGGTATATTTTTGTATTAAACATGAAACATTTTCATACTAAAATAACAAACATTTGTTTGACAATTTAATTTTTTCTTAATTTTTTATTTTTAATAATAAAGCAATTTTACAAATCAATGGAATGGTATATAAATAAGATGTGATTATTGTAACATATCTTTATTGAACATAAAATAATAAAAAGGACAACGATACATACATGAACAATAGTATGAAAGGAACTAAAAGAAATTGCTTAACACATTTTAGTGTTACGTATGATTCACCAGTAGGAAGTGTATGCATCATGACTGGAAAATGCGTCTTTTTATTTTTATCCATGATAAGAACTTTACTTCCATTTACTGATTCGACATTATATATAAGCTCTTTAATGTAACGTAGTGATTGCTCAAGTTTGCCATTTTGATAAGAAGTTGTTTAGTCCAAATGATTCCAGTAGCTGTAATATAAATTATTGTTTTTAATTTAAAATCAAAACTAGAATTCTTGGTTTATCGATCAAACGATTCTCATCATAAAACAATCGACTTGCTAAAAGTGTAAATTTTCTATCATAGATAACCTTTTCTATACATATACAATCCACAATAAACGATTTTCAAATAGCAGTAGGTAGTAGCCATTTTTTCTTTATCGAGAGAAAACGCGCTTACAAATTTTGCTAAACTGTAGATACCTACTGCTATTTAAAAAACAGTTTTATTTTACTACTACTTCGTTGAGGATTCGTTGTGGATAAAATTGATTTGTAGATATGTATGTACCTATATACAGCAGATAACGTGATACAGAATGAATTAAAAACTTAATTCTAATATTGCGGCTCTATTACATATTTACCATGCAAAATTTTGCATTATTTCATGCTTCTATTTTAAAAATAATTAATAAATAAATTCGTAAAAATTAAGTATTTTAATGGGTACTTACTTGCAAATGCTTCTCCAAAGCCAATTTTATTTAAAAATTCTTCCATTTTATTATAAAAATATACCCCTGCTTTTTCAGAAAATTTTATTGTGCACCAACAACTCACTTTACACTGATAGTTCATTAACGTATGACGCAATATATTGAAAATCGAAACGGGAGACAAATATGGAGCTCATCAAAGCGTCACATATTTGTACTAAATAAAATGTTCTTTAAAATGAAATGATAATGCTTTATCGAAAGCAGAACTGTTTTGTTTCGAAGAAGTGCTTTATCCAATCCAGTTTTCGGCTACTTGAATAGAATTAATGTTTATTTGTTTCAAAACAGAAATGTCTTAAAATTAAGAAATTACTTTTTGTTTAAACCATTCAAAAAGTTGTAGCAAAAGAAACATTTTCATTCCAAGTAGTTCCTTGACTTGTTTTAAGAACAGAGTTAGTCTTCGATCGAAACCTGTATAAATTTGTTTCAAAACAAAAATTCTTTCTTTAAATCAATTGCAGTAAGTAAATAAAAGTGTTGAAGGAAATATTCTTGTTTTCTTAACACAAAGCAAAATACTAAAAAGAAGTATTTATTTATTTAAAATGAGTAAATATCTTCAAAGCAATATATTTTCTTGTTTTAAAATAGTTTTTTTTTCTGTGTACCATTATGGGGTCATTTAGGGTTCTTTTAGTTATGTTTTCACTCTCTGAAGTATCTACCTAAGTGTTTTCTCACCCTAAGTCTTCTATATTTCTAACCCTTCCGATCTTACAATGTTTTTTTCATCCCCCTGTAACACCACATATCTATTTTCGAGATGGTTCGAAAATCTAACGCCCCCTAGTAAATTTATCGATAGATACTAAAATATTTTTCTTGTATATAGATACATATTTTCTAAGATTGTTTTTTTTTTTTGTTACAGATGCCATCGGTAAGTGGTTAAACGTCGAGCAATCGAACCCCTGCATGTAATGTAAGGTAGGAGCTTTGTAATAATATCTAATGACTAAGTTGATGTAAACCAATTTTTTGACCCTGTTTAAAAACACGTTTGAGGGTTTTTACTGGCTGTGAATGTGGGTCTATTTGTTTTACATAACTTTTGATACTATATATACTATATATATATATATATATATTTATTAGGTACCTAATACTTATTGGAAATATAATCATCGAACAATTTTCCATTTGTCGAGATCACTATTATCCCATAGATTAGATTCCACCCTTAAATGGACACCAATTAATAACGAGTACATAATTCTTCTTCCTGTATATGTCAGATTTTATTAATGATGTACATATTTATCTAGGTATTGTAAGGACTGACCAAAAGATGCCTTGTTGTCGTTGTCCTTTTTTTTTTTTTTCTTTGTTACCTATATAAGTAGTCGTTTCACGTACGCCGTTTCGGTTCCGTGGTATCCTGAAAAATTGAAGCGTACCGACGCTACGTTGTCGTCGTCGTCGTCGTCGTTGCGTCGGACGCCTGGCGTCGTCATAATATATGGTAATGGGTTTTGCTTGGATGTGTGAGCACCATATCGCTACCACCACCACCACCACCACCACCATTGCCACCAGGAACAGCACCAGAATAGTTCGACGCCGTTCTTCCCGTTGCCGTGCTGCTTGCTGCAGGGTTGTCGGTGGCTACGGGGGTGGTTGTGGCGAGACGAGGAGGGTGGCGGACGGAGAGAAGGTTTCGAAGCGCGAGAGTAACGAGTTGCAATTCTCCGGGACGTGCGATGCATGACGGCATCACCAGCACGTAATCTATTTGCGGCCGCACCCAGACAGACGTGCAGGGGAACCCCAAATATTGCCATGGGGAAATACATTAGTATTTATAGATAATAGGTAATCTAGTAAAATGTCGAAAAACAAAGCGAATTTTTAATCAAATTATTATTTCATCCAGAAACTCAACAAAAAATTCGAAACGTACCTATCTACGTAGTAACTTCACCTAGTCGTAAAAGTAGTAAAAAATAAAGAAAGAAAGAATTACAAGGAAGAATGGAATGTTAAGTTGATGTGGTAGTTGCGCATGTAAGAAAAGTCGTCGTCGGGGGATAGTCGCGTTTGGTTTTGTTCGTTTTTCTCGAAGTTTGAGCCTGAAATCTGAAACTTGGGGACAGACGATCTGATAAACGACCCCGAAATGGAAAAAATCCGCGCACGTAATTACATAAAAGGAATACAATCAAATAAAATATTTAAATTAGATTACGTTTCCTCGCAAGTTGCGAGCGTGTGCTTCGCGATGTTATCAAAGCCTTTGTGACAGCTTTAATTTATATCGGCATTGAATCTCGCGCAGAAGGAGGCTCAAATATTCCACAGACACACTACGTAATGTACCTACAATACGACGATACTACTTACAACAAACACACCCAAGGATCTCATTTTTTCCTTCTTTCTCTCTTTTCCTCGTTCTCTTCTCTTATTTTTTGTTTTTTTTTTTTTTCAACCGTGCTGATGCTGCGGTTGGCATTTATTTTTTTTTTTTGTTTGTTCCGAGTAAAATTCTCACACTCCATTCCCACAAGACACACACACACACACACACACATTCTACAACAGCCTTCAATAAATAGTAAAAAATAAACGAACGCTGCGTCTACCTACATACATAGTACGTACGAATAGAATATTTAAATAGTTCGCAGAAGGAAAATTGTATTCAACAGGATTCACCAGAAATGGTGGACGAAATGCTCAATAAATATAACGGACATATCTTTTAGGTGATAGGGACACACAACATATTAGGATAGATAGAGTAATAGGCGTGTGGGCGAAATTGCTTTACCATAATCCATGATGGTACAGGTACCAACCTACCTATTGTTTAATTGAAAATTAAGTATTTAACTAACGTAGGGACTTTCACTGACATTTAGGTTTTGGTCATCATCTGTGTTATTGGAAATGAACGTACCTAATACTTCAGCAATTAAACTCTTAGAGGACGTCAATTAGTTCTCTTGTTGTTAGATCTGAAAATTAACTGACTGTTGATAATAATGATAATGATATGTAGGTAGGTATCTGTACATCGAGTATTATTAGGTAAAGGTAACTAATGATAATGAATCCCATAGTCATTCAGAGAGAGTCCTTTTGCGTTCTAATTACGATCGGACACATCGGGACATAATTCACAAATGTTTGCTAATAATGTAACGTCATATATCGTTGTTACACGATACACTGAAAAAAATTTTTAGTTGTCACAACTGAAAAATTACTAGATTTTTTAGTAAAATACGGCATCAAATAAATTTATTTATTTACCGTAACTTAAAAAAAACCGTTTCGATCACTATAAAAAATTGTTAAAGTAACTAATATTTTAACTATTATCGTATAGATACCAGAACAAAATAACTTTAACAAATATTTTATTGTACCAGATACCAAATAACAATATACAAGATAACTATAATCTATTGTTGATGTAATTAAAAAATCAAGTATGCATTATTATATAGTTTTGTTGCGAAAACTAAAATTTTTTATTTACTCAAATATTAGATTTAGTCATCATTGCTATACCAATTTAGTACAAACGACTAAATGATTTATAGTTGATGTAATTAAAAAATCAAGGATGCATTATTAAATTGTTTTGTTGCGAAAACTAAAATTTTTGATTTACTCAAATATTAGATTTAGTCATCATTGCTGTACCAATTTAGTACAAACGACTAAATGATTTATTGTTGATGTAATTAAAAAGTCAAGGATACATTATTAAATAGTTTTGTTGCGATAACTAAAATTTTTAATTTACTCAAATATTAGGTTTAGTCATCATTTCTATACCAATCTAGTACAAATGACTAAATAATCTGTTGTTGTTGTAATTAAAAAATCAAGTATGCATTATTAAATAATTTTGTTGCGGAAACTAAACTTTTTAATTTAGACAAATATTAGATTTAGTCATTATTTCTATACTAATATAGTACAAATGACTAAACGGTGTAGTTGTACTGACTCAAACATTAATATTATTTACTATTTTCATTAGTTTCCATAACTAGATGAATCAAGTACGAATAATCAAATTATATGATAACCGGTATTGAATTTTTTGCTCGTATTATCTTCCATTTTTAGTTGTTGTTATTAAATATTCACTAAGAATAAGCAATAAAAAAGTAAGGTAGACAAAACTGTTCTAAAAATATTTTTTATTGTACTAAAAACAAAGTTATAAATTCTCATATTAACAAATATTTACATGTATATAAATGATATGAATAACATATTTTTTTGATTATATATTAGAATTTTTCTAATTATATATAAGAAATTAGTTATATATCATATTGATCTCCTTTTTCACATTCATATAAGGAACATGAGGTATATCGTAATGAATTATCTTTTGAAGACTCACTATCTCTAGTTCGGTATGATAAAATCGAGGTACAACATATGTCTGTAAATGAGAATTTCTTCCTAAAGTTTCATAAACTTCAACAATTAATTGAAAATTGTTTATTTTTACTGATTCTACATTCACCTGTAATAATATATTTTTTATACGCCCAAAAACCGGCATATCTCCTATTTCAACAACAATAAATGTATCAACTGTATATATGACATTGCCAACTTTGATATATGTTATCAAAGCAAACTCTCCTGAAATTTTGTCATTAATGATTTTTAAAGATCGTTTAGAAATATTAGAATTTTTCGAAACTTTATACTGTAGAATTTCTTGAAAGGCTAAACCGTTATCGAACGCATAATTCAAGTGTTGCTGGTGTTTCGAAGCTAATGTTAAGCACAAATTTTGACGATTGCTTGTTGCCCTAGCGGCTTGCTTGAAAATGCGATGTTTTCCTTCAAATCGCATCGTCCAAAAATTTCGAAGGGGTCCTACTAATCTCATAATACGTGGATAATGCACAAGAAAGTGGCCTTTAGGTGTAATGTACCCAAATAACTTCAAATTAATACTATGATGTTCTGTAATCAACGAAGCTAAAAGATGGGTCAAGCTATCGGATACGATCGGTTGCAAACATATAACCAAAATTTGTCTTAGTATTTTATAGAGTTCCCAGTATTCATTATTCTCAGGAACTAAATCACCAAAAATTAATCCAGCATGAAGAGTAAATGTCATCATTTCAGCTGCGCTCATTCGCAATTGTTTATCTTTTAAATTTTCAGCAGTAATGATGGAAGGTTTATTTGAAGTTTTCGGATATTTATAATATTGGATTTTACAATTTAGAGTTTTTAATGTAAAAAAATTTTTATCAACAAAATAATTTAAGATATTTGCCAAATCGCGTTTACAAATACCTTCTAGAAGATCATGCATAATATCAACACAATAGTTTTCGCAAACATGAAATTTATATATATTATTCAAAATTGAATTTTCTGTAATTCCTCTTGACTTTGGTTTTTTTATTGAAAGATCATCAGTATAATTTAATTTAGTCCTCAGTAACTCACAATTTTCTGTTAGTGAAATTTGGCAAACATCTTTGGTCATTTTACAAAATCTGCAATATGATTTAGCCGAAAAACTATGACTAAATCCTAAAGTAGTATTCAAGCCTAAGTTGTCTCCTATGATCATGGCCAGCTGAAATTTGACAATTACTTCTTCTCCTGCATTATCAATTTTTATACCGTTAGTAGAAAGGAAATTTAATTCTTTTATTACATGCTCAAAAATACGTTCATTGCCAAAGTGGGCGGTATCACTGGAATAATGTAATTGCACGAGAAAAATATTATCCAATTTTGATGAATATTGTGGAGGTAAACAGGGTATATTTGCATATATACCTGACAATTTGTGAATAGATGCACGAGAACCAAGAGGATTTCCGGTCTCAAAATCATCTTGATAAATAAAAAGTGGAAAAACAATATCAAGTATACCATCGATTTGTTTTTTCCAATAAGATGATTGAACAATGTTTGAAATTGAGCTAGTATTATTCAAAGTAATGATATAATTTTGTATAATGTTAAATACATTTCGAATCTCTAAAAATGCCTTCAAAGTTTCACGCAAAGGAATAAATTGACAAGTTGTTTTAACATTTTCTAAAACCCCTAGTCTATTCTTAATCTC
The DNA here is from genome assembly GCA_029378335.1 of Agrilus mali. Classification (NCBI taxonomy): domain Eukaryota; kingdom Metazoa; phylum Arthropoda; class Insecta; order Coleoptera; family Buprestidae; genus Agrilus; species Agrilus mali. The sequence continues at coordinate 491,238 of CM055655.1, read as the reverse complement.
GCGATATCCTAGTAATTTTTCTTCAGGTTTAATAAGACCTTTGTGAGATACAAGCTGACCGATACGTTTGTGTTCTGTACTAAATGGTTCGAACGCTAATTCCAAATTCTCAAATTCTTTTATAATTTCGTTTTTTCCTGTTTCATCTTGAACATGCTTCAAACAACGTTCGATTAGAGACTTTCCGTAACTGCCCTGAAGAAGGTCCTGTGTATAATCTAGAAATCTTTTTATTTGAACGCGCGTGAGTGATGGATCTGCGTATAAGGCCGATATTATATTTACTATTTTTTTTGTGTAAATCATTAGTTTCTGTTATAATTTGGGGCTTGTTTTCTATATTTAAATTAAAATCATTTTCTTTCGAATGTATGAAATCAATTTCGCTATGAACTAAAGGCTCTGTACAAGTAACCATAGCTTCTGGAGAATCTTTTCTATCTACACTTCCATGTCCATTTGTGAACGTATGACCAGATTTTCGGACGTGATTATTTAATGTTTTTAACGAACTAAATTTTCGACCACACATAATATCAGAACATGGATATGCAAAGCCAGTTTGAATCTTATGAATATATTTCATATGTTTTTCATAATGCTTGGCTTCAACAGAGCTATTACACTTTGCGCATCTTATTTGCATAATGATTTTTTATATAATTATAACTATTTAAAATGAAGACTTACGAAACCTAGGAACGCTAAACTATTTTTTTACGAATTAGTATAAAATCAAGAATTGCGGCATTTACAAAGGATAGAACCTTTAATATTATTTAGAGAACTGTCAAACATTACAACTATAGTTATATGTTTTATAAACTCGATGAAAAATGTACTGCTAAATATTAATACATAAAGATAAAAATAGAAACTATTTAATTACATTAAAAAAGAATGCTTATTTAAAAAACATTTATATATCCGCAAAATTATTTTAATCAGACGATTCTTCGCTATTTGAAGTTTCTAAATTGATCGATTTTAAATCTGATAATAAAGAGCTTAGAGCAGGCGGTTTTTTCAAATTTTTATTTAAACCATAAATTTCTCGTTCTAGAAAAATCCAAATTAATTGACCTTCTGCAGGATATTTTAAGTCCAACGCAAAAAATGACTTAAAACATACGTCAACAGCAGCTAAAATATTTTGATATTTGTACTTTACCGCCTCAATAATTACGTAGCAAGCTTCAATTTTTTTAGGATTTCCTACAGCAACGATAAATGGTTGTGACGAATTCCTGTGTTTTCTTAGTTGCTTTATTCGATCTTCCAGAGTATTTTGGAGGTCATTCATATGCTAAACAACAAAATTTGTATAATTAGAGATCATTAAAAATTACTACTGTAGCATTTGTAAATATATTTATATCAATAATACTCTAATTTAATACTACAATGGCTGTTACCTAATATATAATATACTATGATTCTCAGACATATATTAAAAAATTTTGAAAAAGTTTTAGTTTCCAAAAAAAAAAGTTTAATTTCATTGTCAATAAATGAATTGCTTATATTGATAAATAAATACATTAAATTGAAAGGAATTTATTAATTAAAAGTTCCAACGTTTAAAAGTCAATTACTTTAAGTTTTATTCCTTTCCATAGAAGGAAATTAAAAAATGTATGCATTAAATTAAATTTCACTCTTTATAAAAAAAATACAATATTGCTTATTGGTAATTCAGACTTTAGAATGGATATTAGTTAATGCAATACTTACATCAATAAATAAAATAAAGCTGTCCGCTTGTTCTTTATAAGTCGGTGTCCATTTCTTTTGTTTTTCTGATTTTGTTTGTGTAGGTCGAAACATATATGGCAAAACTATAAGACCCTTGATTTCTGTTGATGTACCAGAATCTGACATTTCAGAAAAAAATTATTATGATACAATCACTAAACAATGCGAATTGAAAAGTAAAATGAAATTTATTACCAAGATCTCTTAAGATGCTCTTGCAGGCTGATTTTTTGTTAGCAATATGAGTTAATTTATAGCTCAATTCAGGCCAATTCTTCAAAAAAATATTTTCATCCAGATTATACGAACTCATAAAATCCAAATTAATCTAAATCAAACAAAACCAAAAATTTATAATATGTTAATAATGCTATGCTAATGACTTTTATATATTATGATAATTTACCAATGTTGGTCCTATTGGGTTTGCAAGCATGGGATATAGTTCAAAGTAAGAACTGATACTATCTACTCCTTTCAGCTCTGCAGTCATCCGAAATGAATGAGTCTTAACCCACAAGTCTTTCACTGCTTCGTGATCTTCTATTGATACATTTTTTTTAATTTATCAATATCTGATCTATCTAATTGACTAATTGATGTCTCCTTTGTATTGGATTTATGATCCAATAAATTAATGGCGATGAATTTCCTTCTCAGATTTGTGTATTTATCATACAATTTTCCTGAAGCTACTTGTTCATTTTTTTGATAAGGAATATAATAGGTGTCTCTATCTTCTCTTGAAAATACAGCAACAATTTCATTTGTCCAAAAAATAAATCTCTCTTTTTTTATTCTAATAACAAAAAAATTTAAATTTTTTTGAAGAATTTTATTTTATTATAGAAAGATAACAAATTGTCAGATTAAAAGCTAAAATCGACAAAATTAGTTATTTCATAATAAATTACTGTATAGGTATATTGATAAACTGGCTGTTAAAGTTGAATTTTCATAAGGCATTTATTCGTAGTATTACATATGGATTATAAGTAACTGAATTAAGTAGTTAGTTAAGAGTCTAAATTGTCTGCTTGATTCTAAAGGTAACACATTGGTGGCAAGCAACGCGAACACGTGCAATTATTGATTGTATAACGCGAATAAGTTCGCACAACACTGGCTAATTACCATATTAACAAAATTAATAATTGAAACTTACGTGAATGAAATTGTCATTTGATGTTCAATTATAATCCTTACCAAATCAGATCGATCTGCTGCGTCCAAATTATTATTTTTTTTTTAAAAAAGTATTGACCAACAGGGTTATTTTTCAATAACTTTCTTAATTCCTACAAAAGTTATTTAAACAGGCATAATTATTTTTGTCAATTATCTAATAGGTTAGAACAATGAAATTTTTAAATAAATTAATATCAGTAGAACAAAAGAAATTACACATTGTAAGAAAAAATTACTAAATTGAATGAAATCTTTTGGAACTAGTCTTACAACAATGTTTTTTTTGTCTTCAATATTTATTCTTAAAAATCAAAACCTAAATATTTCAGTCAAAAATGCTAATGTCCAAATAACTATCAAGATTTTCATTTAAAATAATAATTAATAATTACATCAAAAAAATATTTTATTAAATTTAGTTATTTTTCTTTCAGCGCAGTCGTTATTAATAAATAATTAGCAAAAACTGAATAAATCAATTGAATTAATTTATAAAAATTTTAAAGTATATAAATTTTAAAAATTAATGAAATTGTTAACTTGATAATAGGTACATAAAAAAGTAATGTACAATTATTTGCACTCTCTATTGATGAACGATTGGATGATCAATTAATAAAGTTAATTAATAAATAAATCAGTAATAAACAGAGCAAAAAGCGTGACAGTAAAGTATTCACAGTTCTTATAATTCGAGATCTAAATAAAATTAGATACTAAAAGTATCCCGCTGGTTGACTATACTGAAAATAGGTAAATAAGAGAAACCATAAACAGGAGTATGTAAAACACACTATAGGTATATGTGTAAAAGGGGAAAGAGAAATATCGAAATAGAGACTAAAGCAATGTACTGTAATAAGAACAATAGAAAAAATATATCTTAAATATTACAATAATTGTATCTGTACCTTTCCGTCTTTATCCTTGTCTTCATTTGAATCTCTTTCTGGTATGTTAGAAATCGTGGGTGGTTTCGGAATTGAATCAACATTGGGGGTCTTCATGTGAGTTTTCAGTGTATGTTGATATAGAAAAATTATAAAATAATTGAATAAAGAGGAACATAAGGATCAAAACGAAAGAATAAATAAATTATTTTACAAACTCACAGCATTTATTGTTAAATACTCTTCGCGCTTACGTAAGAAAGTATATCTCCACCCGATTAACTGAATAATTTGTGCAACTCCTTCTTCGGGAAGAGACAGAAATATCTCACGATTAATTTTTTGTCCTATATTTAAAAGTTAGATGAATTAGTTTATACACGAATTGATAAAAATAGGTTGAAACAAAGAAACAATTTTATTATGTGAGAATTTCAATTAATAATATTTTTTTCATTTGTATTATGGTACTACATACTCAAGATTATGCTGTATGGAATACTTATTTATTCTTTTGAGAATAATAAAATAGAGAATATTAGTCGAGAAAAATTACTTACGGTCAAATTCTTCAACCAATTGTTCCAGTCCCCATTCCTTCAAGCGATCAGCAACAAAGTTATCTTCCATTATTTTCAGCACTATACACTAAGAAAAAGCGATAAACGATATACTGATGTAAAATCTTACGTTTAACAGGTTAAGCGCCATGGCGGACACCGGTGTCCGCTCTTAATAATCCTGCATGGGCCATGGCGGACACCGGTGTCCGCTTGTTTTTGCAAAATCTTTCTCTATATCCTGGCCAAGCGGCTACGTCCATACATGGTTTAACGCTGTGTAGAGTCCGCCGTGGCCCTGGGTGATAGTCTGCCGCCACCAGGCTATTGCTCCGCCGTTGTACTAGCACTAGAGACAGCGTGTTTATATGTGTAAATACTAGGGCCGACAAGCAGTTTCTATACTTCTTGTAATTTCAAAGTAAAATACAAAAGGCCAACAAAATTGTAAATAAAATCTTTATTCTCCTTACATAATAATCAAGTAAACAATAGAAATGAAAATCTACTTTATTCTATTGGAAAAAAACAAAAATTTATGTAGGTATCTAAAATAAACGCAAACTACTTCCTGTGGCCCGCATTGAAGCACTCTAAACAAAATCGCGGTTGTCCCTCGCATTCTCGACAGTAAGTAATCACCTTTTTCACTTTATTTTTATCTAATAATCCTTGCTGCTTCCTTTGGTAGCAACCCTTACAGTACTTTCGGTTTTCTCGTGCTTTGCAGTCCAGTTTCATAAATGTGTGTGTTCGTAATGAAAGTTTAGGTACTTCAGGATTATCCCTAATGTCTTCAAAAGTCAAAAGTGCCTCAACAACTCTTTCACGAAAATCCGTAATTGACATATTTGCACCTTGAATTTCTTTATAGATGATATGAGCATTTACTATGGCTGTACCTAAAAGCAGCTCAATAGCTACCTTTTTGTACCATCTGATACTTCGACGTAAAGCAGTGCTGTAACTTGACATCTGATCAGATATGTCAATGGATGATTTTCCAGCGTTGTATGCAATTACACACTCCGGCTTTGCAACAGTTTGGCCGTGACGTGAAACTTCTATAGTTTTATCAGTGTGGCATGTTGATAGTAGCAGAATATCCCGTTTATCCTGCCATTTCAGTACACAAATTCCTCTATCATCTTCCTCTGCAACTATTTCTCCCCTTTTCAGTTTCTTCTGTATAACATTTCTAGGATTGCCTTGGCGATTTTTGCGCAAAGTTCCGACACAGTGTGTTTTGTTGTCTAAAAGTATGTTAGCCAATTCAGGACTGGTGTAATAATTATCGATAATGCAAGTTCTTCCGCTTCCTAATAAATTTTTTGCTAAGTCCAGTACCACTTTGGTAGGAACTGTTACTTTGCAGTTTTTTTCTTTTCCCCCGTAAATACTGATATTCCACGTGTATCCATTGTCACAGCAGAGTTTAAAAAGTTTTATTCCGTATTTATGGGCTTTCCCGGGAATATACTGTTTTATACATAAGCGACCTTGAAATGGTACTAAAGTTTCGTCAACACAGAAAGTATCAGCAGGTGTGTATACAGATTGAAAATTTTGTATAAGCTGAATCATTAGTGGTTGAATTTTGTGGAGACGATCACCTTCAGGGCATTTTTTGTTATCTGAAAAGTGCCACATTTTCAACAAAAGTTCAAACCGATTTCGGCTCATGATTTTGGAAGCAACATCGTTTTTATAGAGCCACTTGGTTGACCAATAATTCCGAAGGCAATTCATGCGAACAAGGCCCATGTATGCAAGTAAACCTAAGAAACGAATTATTTCTTTGCGATTTGTGGGCTCCCATGAATGTACGCGCGAACTATTTTTCAAGGTATTTGCTTCTAGAACAAACTGAGTTGCATAAAGGTTGGTTTGGTCGACAATTTTATCAATAATTTCAAAATTTACGAAGGTGAAATAGAATTGTATAGGTTGTTCTCCCAGCAAAGCACCTATGAATTGTTCATTGATGCCCGAAATATAATTTTTCTGAAACTTCAAATGTTTTCCATTTGGTGAACCCCAAACCGTCTTATTCAAATCACGTTCAATAAAATGAATTTTATCAGAAAATGATACAAACTTAGAGTTTGGTGTCGCAATACTTGGTATTATTTGGGTACTAGTTGATTCCGCTTCTGTTTGTTGATTCTCAGCGGGCGCTTCAAACAAATCATGCGATCTACTTGTGCTTGGAAAGATAAAAGAAGGATCACTTATAACTTGATTTTCATCATAATTTGAACGCGAAGGTAACTTATTTGATGCCAAATATTCAACACTTGAGCCAGCGTTATGGGAAGGTGAATTACTTGTGACATAATCATCGTTCATAATTCTATTTGTATCGACATCATGATTTAACGCAGATAAACCATCCGCAAAAGAAATATCCTGTCTACTTGTACTTGCAACTGGAGAGGAAACATAAGGTGACTTCTTTGGAGCGGTGGTGAGACCCATTTTTCTTTTTTTAACATGAGGAATAGGCACGTCGGTATCATCTGTATATTCGCTTTCGCTACCAGATGGTATGTAGATTGGATCGTCATCTGAATCACAGTTTTCTTCTTCGAAGGATTCATATTCTGACAATGATATGGATCAGATTTTAGAATCGAATTCATTATGGAAACTTACCGTCAATTTCTTTTGCTGATAACGCTAGTTCAACTAAACGTTTACCACGTGGAAGCATTCTGACAACTAATATTACTTATTGCTAGATGAGACATGCACTGTACTTCGGCAGATATTCGTTGTTGATCGTAAAGTCGGATACACTCCTTACCGTAGGGCCATAGCGGACACCGGTGTCCGACAATAAATCAGGTGGGCCAAAGCGGACACTGGTGTCCGCTATCAATTTTTTGTGATTTCGGCAAAAAAACTGAAAAACTGTATTGAAAGCCAGGCTGCATATACATTTTGTGACGCAAATCTGCAAAAAAAAATTGTTGGCCCAGACAAAGGGGTTTTAAGAACTCCGATGGCGCTTAACCTGTTAAAAGTCACTTTCAGAAGTAATATGCACCCCGTGTGGTCACTACGATTCCTTGAGGAACACTGAATAAGTATCGCTCTAAATTATACGTATGTAGATGTGGTGATACTTACGATACTGGTAAGAGTAAAAACTTTAAAACAACAATCAATCGCATAATTCTAAGAACTAAAAAGAATAGACAGACACTAGGGACAGACATTCGAGTCGGCTCCATTGACAACAGCCGACAAACGCATCACAAGGTTTAGCACTATATGTTTGTACGAAATATTGCGGCGTGGATTAAAGCAAAAACAACGTGTTTCTTTATTTCTTTATTAGAATTCTTTTTTCTTCTATTATTCGACGAGTCTCGACCAGTTTAAAAATAATTATACTTTTTCAATGAGCTTTTTATGCATGTTAAAAATTATTGGGCGAAGCCCTCTTCCTCGGATTTTCGAGCAATCTTTGAAATCCTACTCCTCCTAAACTTAAGGACCGATTTTGATGAAACTTTTACGTACGTATTCTGCTTTAAAATTAGACGGTCATAGGATCAATTTCAATATGATATCTTTAAAATCAACTAAGTTATGATAAAAAAAACATTTTTTTCGGTGTTTTCTGTGTGTAAGACGAGGAGAGAGAATAGAGCCTTAAAGGGACCTCACTTCATCATTTAAAAGCAGGGTTGGAAAAAAAACAGTTTTTTTATTAAATTCATGAAACAAACAGTTCAAAATGTTTAAAACGTGTTCATATGTTCATTTATTTTAAACAAATGTTTTAAACAAGTTTATTTTTTTATCATGTGAGGGAAATTCAATCGACTTGCTGTTCGGACCTAACGTCTCCATACGGGTAAGACAAAAGGTACCTAGATTGAACAAAGAAATTCTTTGTCGGCATTTTTTTTATTAATGCCGCATAAGCTAAAACGCATAATTTTAACGTATGGTATATATTTTTTCAACCACGTCTATTTGAAAATATCTTCTGCTTCTCTGAAAATTGTTCTAATCTAAATGAATTCTCAAAAGTCTTTGAACAGAGCATAATAACGTAACACCCCTCCAATGCCTTGAATTGCATATACATATATACCTAGGACTTTTTTATTCTTTATATGAAGATTGCAAAAATGATTAAAGGTGTTTGTACGAGTTTTCCTATACCAAGCTGTATTTTTCAAGAGACAATGCCGCCGTTTGACGATTGTATGTTTGACGGTATGTGCGTATTTTTATAACTTACAATTAGTCTGAAGCTCCTAAGTACAGACGGGCCGCTGAATTTATTTATTGATTGCATCCAGACGTCCACTGCACCACACATTTTGGAGCTACAGTCGTTTAAAAGCATTTCATAAAAAATGTCGTTTTCTGTATTCCACAAACATGAATTTAACAATTTAAACAGAAATTGATTATTATTTAGCTTAATTAAGAATTTATTTTTTACTTTTCTTTTTATTTTATTTTTTTTATGTTAACAATTAGGTATGTATATGTAAAATAAATGAATTTTTTCGTAGTGATTAATGTTTTTCTCATTTTATACCCATAACCAATATTTTTCTCTAGCTGAACGAATTTAATGAATGTTTCACATGTTTTGTTTTTTCTTTGTTTTAAACACAGTTTAAAACACTGTTAAAAACACTTTAATTTAAAACATGTTTTATTTAGATTGTGTTTTAAACGGCGTTTAAAACAGATTGTATTAAACATGCCAACCCTGTTTAGAAGTCAGAAATCAATTGTACCCGCAGGCAATTTCCGTTGATGCTTGGATATGCTATAAGTTATAGCCTATAACTATTCATCGTGCACAAGGAATAACCTTAGATAAAGCTATAGTTGACCTAGGAGAGAACGAATTTTCAGTTGGCTTATCCAATGTAGGATTATCTCGAGTTAAAACACTTGGTGGGCTCTTAATAAAACCAGGTTTCAATTATGATAGATTAAAAAAAATTAATCAGAGTACAGCCATGATTGGAAGAAGAAATGAATTACAAAGATTGATGAAAATTGCTGATGTATAATTTATATTTGTTACAAAACTCATAAAAAATTAATTTGTTTATTTTATATTAATAAAGCTTCTAATATTCATTATTATTGTTTAAAATAAAAAATATTTTTTTCACAGAATAAACAAGTGTACTTTAATTATTAAGTGTTACTCAATCGTTAATAAAGGTTAGAAAAATCATTTGGTTAAAAGAAAACATAAAATCATCATTAACATTTTCGTAAAATTTTATATTAATCAAATAAGGCTTCGCCCGTTTATGACAAGGTCATTTCCTAGTATATATATAATACTTAAAGTCAGCTGAAAATATTGAATAATATGTAGTATTCAACTTGATGTAACTGTTAGTGCAAGTGCTGATTGTTATTGCCATGACTCGAAAATAACTTACCTGCAGCTAATTTATTTTTAATAATTTATCATATTAATAACATGTTATTAATGATAGTTTCAATAATTTTTAAATAAACGATTGAAGACTATTTTGTTTTGAAATTATGCTTCTTTAGTTCCAAAACATATTAACATGAATTAGTACCGTAAGAGACGCTTGACTCGATATTTTTTGTTGTATTAACAAATGTTTTAATTTCGTAAGACACTAATTCATTAGTTCAAGCAAGCATCTATCTATTGTCATAAAAGTATAGTCTCAGGCATCAAAATTTTTGTTTGATCTTTTTTAGTTATCACAACTAATTTTTATTCGTTGAAGTGACTTTATTAATGATATTATAGACTATAAAATGTTGTTAGAGCAACTGTTTTGAATTAACAAAAATTTCTTGAGTTACAGTTACAGTTCAGTTTTTTCAGTGTAGGGACTCACTCATAGGAGATGCCATTTGGTATCAAACCTGTATAAAATAAAATAGAGACGTACATATCTGTAGGAATGATAAATGTAGATACATGTAATAATTTGGAATTTGTGTTAGAGGTCGTTCAGTATCCGTCGACCATTTTCAGATTTTAAATGTTCACATAATAATAAAAGCGATAGTAGGTACCTACTGTATTTGAGTGTGTTTGAAAGCTTGTTACTTTTTGTTCATGTCAGGGGTCGCATGGTTCTGGACTTCAGTTTACTGACCACCCACCAACCCAACGAGTGCCTGCAGTGTCACGGACATTGCGAAATTTCATGGACATTTGTGTGTAAAAATTAACACCGCATCGCATCGCATCGCGAATCACCGCCGGCTGGCCGCGCCGAAGAAATTATTAAACCGTATTATTTATTACATACATACCTACTACCCATTTGAACGATTGGATTGGCGATTGGATCGTTGCGTTCTTTGGTTTGTTCGATTGCTTCTTCAACTGACCTGATACAGAAGGAAAAGAAAATTCGTTACGACCATTCATAAAACACTGGGGCTGGACATTTAAATAAAAAGAAACACCGTAAGGGTCGGTCAGTTGAAGTGGTGACTTCAAACGGACTTTCGCATGATTTGGTTGGCAATTAACATGAAAAATTGACGACGCGGTGGGGTGTGTGTGTATGTGTGTGTGTATGGATGCGTTAGAAGACAGCGCCTCGGGAGTCCCCACGGGACCGGGGTAGATCGCCTTTTATTCCTGTAAAGGGCCCCGAGATGGTGCGCCGCCAAGTCCGCAAAAGCAACAAATTTAATAAGTAACCCCCGGGACCGCGATAAATGTTTCTACTGACCGCTGGAATATTGATGCAACGAAAATCGCGTGTTTCGACTTCGAATGGTCAAAAACAAGGGGACATTGGACATTCCGAGACTGTAGATAGTAGTGACCCCTTTGTGGAACCCCACGACATTAAAATTCAAAAGATACTCGGCAAAAATGGTTTTTAAAAGACTTTACGTTCTACACACAACACAACACAGCGTCTGAAAATTCATTAATTTTTCACGTACAAAGAAACATAATAAATAAGTATCTATATTCTATTAAATATTCATTCGTATTGGAAGAATTTAATATTAGCTGCGTCCGTTCTTTGATTACTTATGTGTATTTCGAGAAACGGCTTGTTTCGTCAAAATGATATGTATTTTTACTTTATTATTATTTTTTTTTTCGTGAAGAGGCGAGAGTAGAAGGCTTTAGCTCTAAAAATAGAGAGATTTAGCGCCAGACGATGCTTGAAGCGTTGTGCAAGCTGATGTGGAGATTCGATATTTTTAAAATACGGGGTCAAATAAATAGAAGACAATTCAGGAAGGAGAGCACTTTTCAAGACAGATTTATAGGAGAGGCAGCTGTTAAAAAAGAGCATCAGGTGTTCAACACTAATTCACATTATTTTTGTTGGATTTTTTACGAAAAAAAAAAAGAAATTATTTCTTACGTCATCCGATACATTCGGAAAAAATATTCAAGATTTCTTCCAATTTCAACAATTCGAGCATTGTCTGCCGCAAAATCCAATAATATGCCAATTTACTTTGCATTATTGATCTAATCCTTATGGGATGAAAAATTATCCCGGTCTGCGTTTTCTCATTACGTCCATTTGTACATACATACATATGTTGTTACTTAGGTATGTGTGTATGTGTGTGTAGGTACAGGCAGGCCGCCGTTATTGTACATTCAGTAGGCGTAGATCGATTTTGCATAAAACAATCGGACAATGGTGGGTGGGATTTTTTCATTAATATCGATCGGACGCAATCACGTCGTCCCACCAATGAGCAAACAAGTTGCCCATAAGTACGTACGCTAACGAGCACTTCGGCCAACAGGAAGCCTTATAATTGAATGACAATCTACGTAATGAATAATATACCGACCAATTACATTCCAATTTAAAATGTAACAAGGCCCGTCACGTCGCCGTCCTTTTTGCATAACAACAACCACACCAACAATAATAACATAACTAGGTAGGTATTAGGTACTTTAGCTACAATACAAATACAATATAATAGGTAGATATAAAAGTGCGTGCCTGCCTTTTGTGTTTGCTGTTTGTTGTGCGTCGTTGAATTAATTGTTATTCAAAATGTGGACGACGTGTCTTGCAAATAATAGCCAATATCTAATAATAAGTAGTAAGTAATATAATGAATGCCCCCCCGATTGGTTCGATTAATATTCACACGGTAATGGACGTTATGTGTTGTGTTGTAGACCAAACCGTTTAATTTATTCCTTATTTATTGGGTATCTACAATCTACCTGTGTTGTGCTGTAGCGTAGTGTGGCGTAGGTAGCCACTAGTCAGTTGGTCGGTTTCAATAATGAATAAAACAATAAGTAAGTGGCTCGTTATCTAAGATATTTCGGATCGAAACGTTGTTATTAGGTAACAGAAGCAGACTACAACGTAAGTGCATTAACCGTGCTCTTCATTAGGGAGACAATAACAGATACAGAAAATTATGATAACGCTATCACTCACTGTCGCTGCTGGCTGGCTAGCTGTTCTCCTGCATAAATAAATAATTCTTACAATACAATAAATAATTTAAATTACATACGATAATACTTAATAATAACAGATTAAAAGTTTGTAAGTAAATAAGTGGTTGTAGAGAGTCAGTCTCTGTCTCTGTAATAGAAAAGTGGGTTAGTGAAAATGAACGATCCCAGGGTGAGTGGGCTGTCATGGTCGGGAAAACATTTGGCAGAATAAAGTAATTGGCAAACAAGCTGAAATTAATTTTCCAAGAATGCTTTATTTATATCGGCCGGCCATAAGGTATAGAGAGAGGCACCTATGAGTCCCGTTGCGAATTTGGCAAGCTCACGCTCGAGACGTCTATTTGGCATATAGCATAGGCGAGCGAGCGACTACACGCAAACGTTTTCACGGGCCTCGGGAGTAGGTATTATTAATTAATTCTCGTTTACAGATTATTAATAATTCAGATATTTCTGTACAGTCTAATTACCCTCGTTTTGGTTAATTTCTAAATGCCTGCCGTGATACACTGCCGTTTTAATCAAACAGCTCTCGCGCATATTATTTACTCTTTCCCTCCTGGTGCATTTCAGGAATGCTTTGGCTTCAATGCACGCCGACATTGGGACATTAATTCTCGAGAAAATAATTCTGAACCAGATTAGTTAATCACCATCACCATCTCTCTCTCTCTCTCCCTCCGTCATCATTTTACTCTTTCCATAATTAACAGGTATTCCAAACAGAACGAATTAATGGTCGAGTTGTCATAAATCTGCAATCAGATATGTACTTACTTCCATTATATACCTATTTCTGTGTGTTATACAAATACATATCTATATGCACAAGAACAGCTCGTCCAAAATTCGACAACTTGCATCCTGTTGTGACATGCCCGTGACATCCTCTCTCCCGCCAATTAATTAAATAGACAGGTAAATCGAAAATTTTATTTGCTATTATCGTATTATATTCTTATTATAACTTATTATTACAACTACTATCGTTTCCATTGTAAATAGGTACATATCACTACCTTTTACTTTTCGTTTATTAGTACATTTTGTACTACCTATCAAGTAGGTATTGTTAACACATAACTTTATTAACATACGCATGGTCAATGTTACTCATACCTAATATAATTAACAACTTACGAGACAATATTTTTAATTATTCGGTTATAATTAACTAACATTATACTTAATAATAAGATGCTAACGCCTAATAATAAGGTCTTATTGCTTGAAATTAACATATTCATGAACGATGTTATATTTTTAATTATTAGGACATTATTAGCTAATATTATCTAATAATTTAACGTCTTGCGATCAATGTTTGCAACTAATATCTAATAATAAGGTAATAATACCCAATAATAAGTAATTATTACCTTATAATAAGTAATTATTACCTAATAATGAGACGTTATTGGTTAATAATAGGTAATAATTACTTATTATTGGGTATTATTACCTTATTATTAGATATTATAAGCCAATAATGGTCCAATGTTTGCAAACATTGACCATAGAACGTTCAATTATATTAATAAACGACTATTATTAGCCAATAACATCTCATTATTAGGTAATAATTACTTATTATTGGGTATTATTACCTTATTATTAGATATTATAAGCCAATAATGGTCCAATGTTTGCAAACATTGACCATAGAACGTTCAATTATATTAATAAACGACTATTATTAGCCAATAACATCTCATTATTAGGTAATAATTACTTATTATTGGGTATTATTACCTTATTATTAGATATTATAAGCCAATAATGGTCCAATGTTTGCAAACATTGACCATAGAACGTTCAATTATATTAATAAACGACTATTATTAGCCAATAACATCTCATTATTAGGTAATAATTACTTATTATTGGGTATTATTACCTTATTATTAGATATTATAAGCCAATAATGGTCCAATGTTTGCAAACATTGACCATAGAACGTTCAATTATATTAATAAACGACTATTATTAGCCAATAACATCTCATTATTAGGTAATAATTACTTATTATTGGGTATTATTACCTTATTATTAGATATTATAAGCCAATAATGGTCCAATGTTTGCAAACATTGACCATAGAACGTTCAATTATATTAATAAACGACTATTATTAGCCAATAACATCTCATTATTAGGTAATAATTACTTATTATTGGGTATTATTACCTTATTATTAGATATTATAAGCCAATAATGGTCCAATGTTTGCAAACATTGACCATAGAACGTTCAATTATATTAATAAACGACTATTATTAGCCAATAACATCTCATTATTAGGTAATAATTACTTATTATTGGGTATTATTACCTTATTATTAGATATTATAAGCCAATAATGGTCCAATGTTTGCAAACATTGACCATAGAACGTTCAATTATATTAATAAACGACTATTATTAGCCAATAACATCTCATTATTAGGTAATAATTACTTATTATTGGGTATTATTACCTTATTATTAGATATTATAAGCCAATAATGGTCCAATGTTTGCAAACATTGACCATAGAACGTTCAATTATATTAATAAACGACTATTATTAGCCAATAACATCTCATTATAAGGTAATAATTACTTATTATTGGGTATTATTACCTTATTATTAGATATTATAAGCCAATAATGGTCCAATGTTTGCAAACATTGACCATAGAACGTTCAATTATATTAATAAACGACTATTATTAGCCAATAACATCTCATTATTAGGTAATAATTACTTATTATTGGGTATTATTACCTTATTATTAGATATTATAAGCCAATAATGGTCCAATGTTTGCAAACATTGACCATAGGACGTTCAAGTATATTAATAAACGACTATTATTAGCCAATAACATCCCATTAATGAATATACTTGAACGTCTTATGGTCAATATTTGCAAACATTAGACCATTATTGGCTTATAATATCTAATAATAAGGTAATAATACCCAATAATAAGTAATTATTACCTTTAAATAAGTAATTATTACCTAATAATGAGACGTTATTGGTTAATAATAGGTAATAATTACTTATTATTGGGTATTATTACCTTATTATTAGATATTATAAGCCAATAATGGTCTAATGTTTGCAAATATTGACCATAAGACGTTCAAGTATATTCATTAATGGGATGTTATTGGCTAATAATAGTCGTTTATTAATATACTTGAACGTCTTATGGTCAATATTTGCAAACATTGGACCATTATTGGCTTATAATATCTAATTATTAGCTATAATAAGGTATTGTCCAATATTTGTAAGCATTTACCATACATAGGACATTCATAAACAATTATTAGTATAGTTTTAGACATTCTCTAGAATCATCATTAGTACATTGTTTATTTTTATTATCTGATGATTATGTAATTATTAGTTGAACGAGTTGAACATTCCCTAATATTGATTTAAGTAAATCGAGGGTGTAGTTTGCTTAGTCTTTTTGGTTACTGTTTATATATTTTTTAACAATTGCACGAATTCTATTATGTGTAAAATTACTACTAACAAATTCACGTTGTTTCGCGTGAACAATTGCATTGGAAAATTCGATCGATGTTCATATGTTTACTGATTGATCATTTATTTTCGCACCTACCACAACGTTATAAGATTCATGGCAATCAAGTTGGCGACCGATCCGGGCCGTCTCAGATGTCAGACCTCTTGTGTGTACAAATGAGCCGCACCAATTAAAGTTGACCACCCTCGTTCCCGCGCACCCCAACTGCACTTTCCATTGTTCGTTCAATTAGTTCGTTCGCCATCGCGGCTCTGTCTGTAGACATTACATCACGTGGACCACACTTGCACTCACTCGCCTCCACCCACTCAAGAACACATATCTACAATCCCATTTTGATATTTTTACCACTTTATTTGACCAATGTATTTATATAAGAAATAATATTATTTATTACATGTATATAGATATGTAGTTACATTTTATTTTTGCTTATTAGTTCTAGAAACCTTACGTTAAATCAATTTATAAGTTATTGATTGTAAATAATGTAATGTAATGAAATTGAAGTACGAATAGTGTGACCCACGAAACTATGGGCGAATTAATGTGCGCCCTGTTTTGTTGACCGGTGGAATTAACGTGTAACCTTTGTCTCAGCCTAAATAATAATTTACTAAACTTTTAACGTATAAGTTTAAACAAATGGTTGATTTCTTTTATTATACTTTTGTTTTACCTATTATTATTGTATTGTGGAGAGGAAAAAGAATGTAAGCAAGCAAGCGGTTAAGGGTTAAAGACCATATGGGTTGAGTAAAGCTTAAGGGGTTGGTTTGTGTACATACAAACGATAATAGACAAAAGGCAATGTGCTCAAAATGTGGGGGTGAGCCGGCTCGGTGTATTGTTTCACGTACAATGCATTAAAATCCGTTTAAGAGTACATTAGAGAAGTCCTTTGGGATGAAGTTAACAGGTATATATTTGCGTAAGTAAGGGGAGAAAAATAAAATGCACACGTGTGCTGTAATGTAATGTACGGGGTGTCTGGACAACCCCTTGCCTTTTAAATAAATAATTTTCAATGTCTAAAATTGTTTAATAAAATTTAGCTGTTAAAGACATGATGTATACTTTTATTGTACCAATTCCATGTATTTACGTTACTACATACATAAATAAAATTTTATTAATATTATGACTTCTTTTATTTTTTACCAAAGTACCATTTATATAAAAGTGATAAAAAAATCATTTTAAGGCGTAAAAATAAGTAAACAAATTAATATTTATTATTAAAACGGCCCCTGTGGCCTATTTTTATCGAAATAATTTGATATGGTAAAATTCCATCACCGCACATATGAAAAGTTCGTAATTTTACGCCGAAAAGATTTTTTTGATTTTGTATTAGGAGAGCATAAGTTTCATGGGGTCTTGGCGGGAAAAGGAATAAAAATTTTGCATTGAAAAATTTTTCTGGATTTTGTATCAGGAGAGCATAAGTTACATGAGGTCTTGGTGGGAAAAAATTAAAATTTTACATTTAAAAATTTTTCCGGATTTTCTATCAGGAGAGCATAAGTTACATGAGGTCTTGGCGGGAAAAAATTAAAATTTTACATTTAAAAATTTTTCTGGATTTTGTATCAGCAGAGCATAAGTTACATGAGGTCTTGGCGGGAAAAAATTAAAATTTTACATTTAAAAATTTTTCCGGATTTTCTATCAGGAGAGCATAAGTTACATGAGGTCTTGGCGGGAAAAAATTAAAATTTTACATTTAAAAATTTTTCTGGATTTTGTATCAGGAGAGCATAAGTTACATGAGGTCTTGGCGGGAAAAAATTAAAATTTTACATTTAAAAATTTTTCTGGATTTTGTATCAGGAGAGCATAAGTTACATGAGGTCTTGGCGGGAAAAAATTAAAATTTTACATTTAAAAATTTTTCTGGATTTTGTATCAGCAGAGCATAAGTTACATGAGGTCTTGGCGGGAAAAAATTAAAATTTTACATTTAAAAATTTTTCCGGATTTTCTATCAGGAGAGCATAAGTTACATGAGGTCTTGGCGGGAAAAAATTAAAATTTTACATTTAAAAATTTTTCTGGATTTTGTATCAGGAGAGCATAAGTTACATGAGGTCTTGGCGGGAAAAAATTAAAATTTTACATTTAAAAATTTTTCTGGATTTTGTATCAGGAGAGCATAAGTTACATGAGGTCTTGGCGGGAAAAAATTAAAATTTTACATTTAAAAATTTTTCCGGATTTTCTATCAGGAGAGCATAAGTTACATGAGGTCTTGGCGGGAAAAAATTAAAATTTTATATTTAAAAATTTTTCTGGATTTTGTATCAGGAGAGCATAAGTTTCATGGGGTCTTGGCGGGAAAAAATTAAAATTTTACATTTAAAAATTTTTCTGGATTTTGTATCAGGAGAGCATAAGTTTCATGGGGTCTTGGCGGTAAAAATAATTAAAATTTTAGATTGAAAAATTTTTCCGGATTTTGTATCAGGAGAGCATAAGTTTCATGAGGTCTTGGCGGGAAAAAATTAAAATTTTACATTTAAAAATTTTTCTGGATTTTGTATCAGGAGAGCATAAGTTACATGAGGTCTTGGCGGGAAAAAATTAAAATTTTACATTTAAAAATTTTTCTGGATTTTGTATCAGCAGAGCATAAGTTACATGAGGTCTTGGCGGGAAAAAATTAAAATTTTACATTTAAAAATTTTTCCGGATTTTCTATCAGGAGAGCATAAGTTACATGAGGTCTTGGCGGGAAAAAATTAAAATTTTACATTTAAAAATTTTTCTGGATTTTGTATCAGGAGAGCATAAGTTACATGAGGTCTTGGCGGGAAAAAATTAAAATTTTACATTTAAAAATTTTTCTGGATTTTGTATCAGGAGAGCATAAGTTACATGAGGTCTTGGCGGGAAAAAATTAAAATTTTACATTTAAAAATTTTTCCGGATTTTCTATCAGGAGAGCATAAGTTACATGAGGTCTTGGCGGGAAAAAATTAAAATTTTATATTTAAAAATTTTTCTGGATTTTGTATCAGGAGAGCATAAGTTTCATGGGGTCTTGGCGGGAAAAAATTAAAATTTTACATTTAAAAATTTTTCTGGATTTTGTATCAGGAGAGCATAAGTTTCATGGGGTCTTGGCGGTAAAAATAATTAAAATTTTAGATTGAAAAATTTTTCCGGATTTTGTATCAGGAGAGCATAAGTTTCATGAGGTCTTGGCGGGAAAAAATTAAAATTTTACATTTAAAAATTTTTCTGGATTTTGTATCAGGAGAGCATAAGTTACATGAGGTCTTGGCGGGAAAAAATTAAAATTTTACATTTAAAAATTTTTCTGGATTTTGTATCAGCAGAGCATAAGTTACATGAGGTCTTGGCGGGAAAAAATTAAAATTTTACATTTAAAAATTTTTCCGGATTTTCTATCAGGAGAGCATAAGTTACATGAGGTCTTGGCGGGAAAAAATTAAAATTTTACATTTAAAAATTTTTCTGGATTTTGTATCAGGAGAGCATAAGTTACATGAGGTCTTGGCGGGAAAAAATTAAAATTTTACATTTAAAAATTTTTCTGGATTTTGTATCAGGAGAGCATAAGTTACATGAGGTCTTGGCGGGAAAAAATTAAAATTTTACATTTAAAAATTTTTCCGGATTTTCTATCAGGAGAGCATAAGTTACATGAGGTCTTGGCGGGAAAAAATTAAAATTTTATATTTAAAAATTTTTCTGGATTTTGTATCAGGAGAGCATAAGTTTCATGGGGTCTTGGCGGGAAAAAATTAAAATTTTACATTTAAAAATTTTTCTGGATTTTGTATCAGGAGAGCATAAGTTTCATGGGGTCTTGGCGGTAAAAATAATTAAAATTTTAGATTGAAAAATTTTTCCGGATTTTGTATCAGGAGAGCATAAGTTTCATGAGGTCTTGGCGGGAAAAAATTAAAATTTTACATTTAAAAATTTTTCTGGATTTTGTATCAGGAGAGCATAAGTTACATGAGGTCTTGGCGGGAAAAAATTAAAATTTTACATTTAAAAATTTTTCCGGATTTTCTATCAGGAGAGCATAAGTTACATGAGGTCTTGGCGGGAAAAAATTAAAATTTTACATTTAAAAATTTTTCTGGATTTTGTATCAGGAGAGCATAAGTTACATGAGGTCTTGGCGGGAAAAAATTAAAATTTTACATTTAAAAATTTTTCTGGATTTTGTATCAGGAGAGCATAAGTTACATGAGGTCTTGGCGGGAAAAAATTAAAATTTTACATTTAAAAATTTTTCCGGATTTTCTATCAGGAGAGCATAAGTTACATGAGGTCTTGGCGGGAAAAAATTAAAATTTTATATTTAAAAATTTTTCTGGATTTTGTATCAGGAGAGCATAAGTTTCATGGGGTCTTGGCGGTAAAAATAATTAAAATTTTAGATTGAAAAATTTTTCCGGATTTTGTATCAGGAGAGCATAAGTTTCATGGGGTCTTGGCGGGAAAAAATTAAAATTTTACATTTAAAAATTTTTCTGGATTTTGTATCAGGAGAGCATAAGTTTCATGGGGTCTTGGCGGTAAAAATAATTAAAATTTTAGATTGAAAAATTTTTCCGGATTTTGTATCAGGAGAGCATAAGTTTCATGAGGTCTTGGCGGGAAAAAATTAAAATTTTATATTTAAAAATTTTTCTGGATTTTGTATCAGGAGAGCATAAGTTTCATGGGGTCTTGGCGGTAAAAATAATTAAAATTTTAGATTGAAAAATTTTTCTGGATTTTGTATCAGGAGAGCATAAGTTACATGAGGTCTTGGCGGGAAAAAATTAAAATTTTACATTTAAAAATTTTTCCGGATTTTCTATCAGGAGAGCATAAGTTACATGAGGTCTTGGCGGGAAAAAATTAAAATTTTACATTTAAAAATTTTTCTGGATTTTGTATCAGGAGAGCATAAGTTTCATGGGGTCTTGGCGGTAAAAATAATTAAAATTTTAGATTGAAAAATTTTTCCGGATTTTGTATCAGGAGAGCATAAGTTTCATGAGGTCTTGGCGGGAAAAAATTAAAATTTTATATTTAAAAATTTTTCTGGATTTTGTATCAGGAGAGCATAAGTTTCATGGGGTCTTGGCGGTAAAAATAATTAAAATTTTAGATTGAAAAATTTTTCTGGATTTTGTATCAG
Source organism: Agrilus mali (assembly GCA_029378335.1). Taxonomy (NCBI): domain Eukaryota; kingdom Metazoa; phylum Arthropoda; class Insecta; order Coleoptera; family Buprestidae; genus Agrilus; species Agrilus mali. Next base: position 469,672 of record CM055655.1, on the reverse strand, counting down.
GAGAGCATAAGTTACATGAGGTCTTGGCGGGAAAAAATTAAAATTTTACATTTAAAAATTTTTCTGGATTTTGTATCAGGAGAGCATAAGTTTCATGGGGTCTTGGCGGTAAAAATAATTAAAATTTTAGATTGAAAAATTTTTCCGGATTTTGTATCAGGAGAGCATAAGTTTCATGAGGTCTTGGCGGGAAAATAAATACTAAGTGACGTCATAAATAGCAATATTTTTCTCTATGGTATTTGTTTATAAAAGTGAATGCCTCCGAGTTATCAATTATCATTTAGCCAATAGTCGTAAAAATAATATGTTTTTTAACGATCTAAATTGAGATGTAAATAATTATCTGTTCATAAGTGAATGACAATAAAAATTCTTATATTAATTAACAAGAAAAATGATATTTTAACTAGATTAAATTAATTAGTCAGAAAAATATTAATTAAATGTCTATTTATCAAAGTATATGTTGTCGTGGGTATTGTTTGAGGTGATAATAATTAATTAATTGTGAGCAGACAATTGAAAAACACAATTTTTTATTATTTACCTATTTATTTATAACAACAAATACAATACAAATTAATTACCTGAATTATGACTTTTTGAGCTATGTAATTAAAACAATTTTAATTAACGAACAATTAAGAGTTGATAAAACTATGTATTATGTATGTACAATTAAAAATTTGCAAAATTTTGTCACAAAACTTTTTAATTGTGTATTTAATATGCAGTTAATTTATGTACCAATGTTTATACTTATTAAAGAAAGATTACAAAGTAATTAATAGAAGGACAGGAACTGATTTAATTATTTTACATAGCTTTTCCCTGCTGCAATTTTATTACATATTAAATTTTCTAGTTTAGTAATATTTATTAAAAATAGTCTAAACTAATATAAAGTATTTATTTATTTATTAATATTAAGTGCATTTATTGCATAATTAGTGTGGATGATTAATGCAAAATTAATTAATGAATAAATAACTACTTTTTTTGAATAAATTACTTAACGTGTTATATTTATACACAGACAATATTTTTATATATCTACATAGGTACCTATATAGAAGAAATTAATTAAAATTTATGTACAACTACGAATTAGTTAGTTGGTATGATTTAATGATTATTATATAGAAGTTATTTAAAGCCAATTTAACAAAATTTTGTATTATGATTAATAATAGCGAGTATTTACATCGTAGAAAAATTTTGCAGCCAAAAAGGATTGGAGAACGAACGTCCTGAAGACTTCTTCTGCAAAGAAAAAAAAAAACTGAATTTATAATTATGACAGAATAATTTAAATTGTATTATCAAAATTTAGTGTTTTAAAAATTTTTTTTTTGACGGGAAAAAATCGTTCTTGTTATTACAAGATTTCTGCGCTAGTTGTACACTTTATTATCCTTCTTCTCCTTAAAAGGACATCATTAACCGGCAATGATAAATTTTCTTGCCGAGATATAAGCTTACGTATTAATTACACCTCCTACCGATGGGATGGATGGATGCAGTTCATTTGATGCTCGCTTACGTGTTTCGTGTCGTTTTCCTTCCGCCATCATCTTCTTCTATGCATTAGAAAATTCCGCGGCTCCGGTGGCGCAACTTCTTGATGACGACGATAGTTAGAGGCGAAAGCAATTAAAAAGAGGAGGATGAGGGGAGGAGGTATATTAGGATTGAGAAAATAAGAAAGATGAAGAGGAAAGGTGTGTGTGTTGTTGTTATCCTTTTCTCGAAAGGTACCACGTACCTATAATAGCAGTCGTGTGGAGTAATTAACTTCTCCTACAACTTCCTTATTCAAACTCGTAATGGCCGTTATATGGCAGACATTACGGTTCAGCCACAATTAAAGTTAATGCGTTTGAATAACGCAAACCCTTCCACTTTAATTAATTGTTCGATAGATAACATATCTCTGACAGTCCAGGGGGAGTCTACATATTCCCCTTTTTGGCGCAGATTCCTTGGGGATGTGTTTCAAAAAATTTTTATTATCAATGTAAATTTCTTGTACTAACCCTTTGCTGTTGCTCATTTTTTCTTCTTCGTCAGGATATTTTTCATTTTAGCCCTCGAAGAACTGTAACAAAAAGAAAAACATTTTAAATAATTGTAAAGGCTTATTAGAAAATTTTACGGGGTAAATTAGTAGATGGTAGGAGAGTTGTGGTAGACGCAAGCGAAAAGATGAAAGGGTGGCTTCGGCTGCATTTGGGGTTCATTCGAGGGCGTAAGGGAAGCTTTTAGCGTAATTTTATGTAGGAAATGACTTGCGACCGTGCGCACCTGGCTACACACACCACCCCACACCGCCTTCGATTACAACTTCGTCATTCTCCTGTATACATAAATCTATAGGTACACCCGTCGATAATTTGACGAGAACCGCTTTCACACCCCCAACTAGATATCTAATTAATCCAAAGTCGACATTTACAAGACAAAAATAAACAATTTCATTATAGTAACTAACAATAAAATAAAAATAGTTATCCCGTTATCCAACAAAAAAATTCTCGTCGGATTTTAAGGGGTGTTTTCAGCTGTTCCGTCTCCAATTTGTCCATTATTTTACGTGAACAGGCATTTTCTTTCGACAAACATTGTCATGAATATTTGATTCCTTGATACACACATGTGTGTGTGTGTTTGGTTTACATCGGCGATTGATTTGCGTTAGTTTATGCGCTTTATCTGCCGTTGGCAGGGATGTCGAAGAGGAATAAGAGCCGCCAAGAAAATTGGATCGTGAATGCACATTTACTTGCCAGCGACATCGATAGCGCGTGTAAGGTAAACGAAACAAATATGCACCACCTTGATATATATATATATTTGTGTGTTATGATGTACCTCTCAAGATCGATCGGTTGCATTGATTTTCTATCATTAAAAACACCTTTGGAAAACTCACCACCTATTTCTTTAGCATCCCATTTTTCTTAATGGATCAAATAAATAGAAAACAAAAATTAAAGACAGATTTTTTTATGGTAGGTAAATAGAATTGAGCGAGCCCTTGAATGTGCTGATCTGATGGGGGGCAGGCGGCGGCACGTTCGTTCTGACGGGGGATCCTATTCAAAAAAAAATAATCAACCATCACTTCAAAGGCGCATCATTCTGATTTTTGATCGTCGTCGGTAGCGCTTAGACCTTGCACTAGCAAAAGAAAACATTTATGTATATGTGTACCGAGCGTAAACATTCTCTTGAAGAAACAAACCGAGCCCGCGATAGTGTGTGTAATACTAACACAAATCAATCGCCTATGTCAGTAAACTCCGAATAAAATATGCAAGAAGGCGTGTGTTCTATACGAAAAAAAAAAAAAATTCCTGCCTTCAATTCTATTTCGGTGTAGGTAACTATTTTCTTGGTCGAAAGAAATATTACAACATACATACATGATTGTTGTTGCAAAAAAAACGCAATTCATACTTTAGTTAATTGTAATTCGATTTGAGAGTCCTTAAAAGGATCTGCTTGTTAGTTGGTTGGTTTAATTGTCTAAAAACATTTAGAATTTTCTCGTGGAAATTATTACAGTTCTGTAGTGACGCATCAGGAGGAATAGGGAAATAAATTCCTGGACGTCCCGACATGTCCATTCCAAAACGAATACAGCAACTTGTGAAAATGTTTTTACTGGCACGCGAAACGCGATATTGCTTGGTACTTCTAGCATTTCAAAGGACACATTTTCTTTTAGTTTTCGCCCGACAGACGTGTCACTGTTTTCATTCCGACTGTACAAAAGCTGCCAACGTGTAGCACTAAACTACTTCACCTTTTTGTTTTCGTTTTTAATAGCTTATAGCAATACCTAACCTAACGTAAATTTAAGTATGTAGGTAGGTACATGAGGCCATTTAGATTTATGATAAGATGTACCTAGTAGTCCGCATCACGTGAGATTTAGGTGCCCCATAATGACATTTTCAATATATTGGATTTTGCTCAAATTAATCTTCTCCCCTCATACCTATTACAGAATTCGAATTTTTAAGAGTTGCTTAATAAATGTTTTCGTGGGTGTTTTAAGTTAACAAAATGAGGGAAACAGCTGTTTAAACAACAACTATAATATAAAGTAATAGTACAATAACCGCCGCCGAGTCGTTATGATAGTCGCCCCGTAACAATATAATAATCAAGTGAAATATGACGGTAATTGTGACGGTTTATGTCATTTTGAATGACAACATAAAACTAAGTGGTTTGTAATTATTTTGTTATCCGACATATAGTACCTACTACTACTACAAACACGAACCAACACTTTAATGTGTGCCTGGCCTGTCTGTCTGTATGTCTGTCTATTTGAGTATGTGTGTGTGTCTGTGTGTTCGTTTTACAGTAAGTACCTACAGCAAGCTACTGTCTGATGCTTGTCCATCCGACGGATTCGAGTAGTTTGCTGGATATACTTATAGGTACTATACGTGCAACGTTCATTTGAAAGCAATTTTTGTAGGTAGGTAGGTATGTGTGATGAACACGGTGATTGATCAATATTATATTTTATTATATGGTTAATGTGGGCCCATGGAGAACGACCCAACCGGAATAAAATTACTAAACGATACATTAACAATAAAGAAAAATATTTTATTATTACGAGTTTGAGTTTCTGTTCATGTTCGTTCCATCCAGCGACCGGTAAATAAATCGAAACATAAAAAGAAATTTGAGAAAATAATCAGAAAATGAGGAACTTTCTAAATACAGTCGAACTTCGATAACTCGAATAACCTTGTGACAGAAAGATATACCTACAGTAGGTAAAATATTTTTCAGTTACTTTTTTATAACATTTAATTTTTGATCAAAGGACAAAGTCGTAGAAACTGCCATTAAAAAGAGACGTTAAAATAGATTAAGGGATTTCCCCAGAAAATTCGACTTATCGAAGTTGGTGCTGAATATTATCAAGTTATTCGATTCGAGTAACAGAAGTTCGAGAAAGTAAAAATTATTGAATGTATTTTCTTATGATTTTCTGTTCGTGTTCGATCCAGCAATAAATAAATAAAATTGAGAAAATAATATTCGACAATGTTATTTTATTTCATCAATTTTATCACCCCTTACTTAATAAAACCAAAAACATATAAAACTTCTAAATATTTAACTAAGTATGGTAATAGGTGTAGGTATTTGTTCGTTTCAGTTGGAGATTGTAACGTTTGAACGTGCGTTATTATTACGGATGGGGTGGCAAGTTTGTTGAAGGGTTGGTTCATGCGCGCTCGTTGCCACCCCCGATCCGACCCGACCCGACGCGTCGACGTCGGACGACAACGACGTCCGCGTCGAAAGTGACGTAGAAGGCGTTATCGATTTCCTGCTACTGCCGGGATCATGTTTATGTCGTTTCGGGAACGTCATTTTATGGCAACCCTTATTACCAGTTTTACTTCCGTTTTAGATCCAGCTGATTTTTATAGAGTACTTACTCTCTTCTGCTACTATTATCCACCACCACCTCGTACCTACTACGCTTTTTTTCTCCCGTTCATTCTTTTTCACTCCCCATCCCCTGCTGTCTGTCCGTCAAAGAAAAGATTTATTCACATTTTTATATAGGTAGATAGATAATATTTTTTGTTTCGGTTTTTGACTTATACTTTAATTATTTGCGTAGTATCAGTAAGTATATCAGTATCAACATATTTTCATTTAGGGGGTGGATATTTTAAAAACTGATTTGCCAACGTCATTATTATTTGAGTACCTATTCTTCTTCAAAATATAAAATGTTAATAAGTAAAACGAATCAATTTTTTTATTGATATCAAGGTAAATTTTGCGTTTCGTCTGTCAGAAGATAAGGGGATGAATTTGTTGCGCGAATGGCGATGGCGCAACACGACGCAGCCGGTCGTCGGTCCATCAACATCGAAAGGAGGCGCCGCGACGAGGCGTCGGCGCACCATCGGGCGCGTCGCGACGCTCGCCGCCGACCGACGTCGTCGTTTATTTCGCCATCTTGCTTGCAATTTCCTAAATGGCCATCACGATAAGAACTGAATTACCTTCCTACTACCCACCTGACAATTATTAGGTACATATAGACTTCTTGTTTCCTTATTATTTATTTACTGCACTAGGTACAATATAAAAATGACGAATCAAGTTCTATTTTATATCTACGTTACGAAATTATTTTAAATTATAAGGTGCATCATAAAATTACATCAAAATTTATCATTTTATACTTACTTAGGAAATAGTTGGATTCTAAAATTGGATTGGGCTTGTAACATACATAGTATCTATCCTCTGTGCGGTGTATTTTGTATGAGTTTAGATATGTGTTTGCCTAAACAGACAGTGGCGCTATGACCAGAATGTCTAACAGAGTTTAATCGAAATTCGTGCCGGACGAGAAGGAAATGGATAATGTACAAATTGCTAGATTTCCGGCATCGATAACGCTAAGAAGGGTTGCCCGCGGACGTGGCTTCAATATTAAAACGCGTCAAACAAATTTACACAAATGGGAGCAAACCGCAACCATCACATCTTCTTCCTGTAACTAATTTACCACGATGTACAAAAAGTTTTTAGTTTTAGTATCTACCCACAATTAATTAATTCAAACTATTTGGATTGAGAGACAGACACTACGTTAGGTTTGACGATATTATTTTCTCTTCGGTAAATAGAGCAATATATGAGAATGAGACGGTGTGCAGTTCGCGTCTTCTGCTGGCAAAAAGAAACCACAACAAAAGCTAAAATTTGTAGACATGCTCGGCCTTTCATTAGATTCAATCTACGCCATAAATATATATGCTATGTATAGAGACGTCCAACGAGGAATTACGATCGGCCATCCTCAGCGACTTCTTTTTTGCTTTTCACTTCAATTCTTCAGACGTTCCAAGACTACCTTCATATACACACAACTGTCTACATACATACATTTTATACATGCGAGTCACTCTTCTCTTCACAGAGGTACCGACCTAAAAAATGTTGACGAATGGACGAGGAAACAGAAAAAGTACCTAAACCAAATTTTCAATATCGGGCACAGAAATCATTTACAGTTTATGGTCTTCTTGTACTGATTTTACTCCCAACATGTAACTAACTAATAAGTACTTAGTTCTTCATAATATCTCTGTCCCGTTTCTTTTTAAAATCTGGCCAAACAAGACGAAACGGCTTTCCAAGAGTGAAAAACAAAGAATCCTTTTTTTTTCTTCACTAATCGGGGAATTAGGGCAAGGGTTTGATGCATATGTGAGCTGAGTGTATTTTTAAAAAGCCGTCCGCTGGCTGTGTTCGTCATTAGATAGGTACTACTTACGTATATGTGTGATGGAGGTGAGGTACCATGGCAGAATCAAAACAGATTTGCCTCACAAAATTTCGATTCCATATATAGAAAGAAGGGACATGAGCGAACACATGGCACGAACAAGAAACAGATGGAGGCAGATACTACACTACACTACATTACACTACACTACAGCCTTTTATTTATTCGATAGTGGGTGGGTGGTCCTGAAAGAATTATCCATTTCTTATTAATATCTATTATTTGAAGAAATCTCATAGGACAAACAGACAGACATCTTATTTTATATTAGAATAATAGCACAATAGAAAAATGATTTTATCAACTAATAAAGAAGACTGAGTTGGGGTGAAAATTAATGTTCTTAATGTATTTCGTTTAGTGCCATTTATTTGGGTTTTTATCTGTTATTTCTTCTTGAGTCGGCGGGGTATATTATAAAAAAGAAAAGTACCTATGGTTGTTTTCAGTGGAGACCGTGGGTACCAGAAGAGCAGAACGGTCCGCTGTCGCGTTATATCTGGACAGGATAAATCAATCGAGAACAACGCGATAAATCTATAATTTCATGCAGTTGGCGCACAGGCCCCGACGCGACGTTCGGTCGTGCTGGTTTTTGTTAATTTATTGGAATGAACATTAAAAGGCACTTAACATCTCTCGGAGATCACCGGAATACTCGAATAAATAAGATTACACGGATCAATGGACGGCTAAACATTACACAAAGAAATTTTCTTCTTCCTCGGTCTCGGTCTCGGTCTCAGTCTCGGTCGCCACAGGCACCGAACCGCGTGCTGACACGCTAAGCCGCCGCTCGCCGTTCTTTCTTTTTCCTACTTACTTCGTTCTTCTTTTCTTCTTCCGCGTCAATCTTCATTTACCGTGATCCTCTTCGTGATACCAGCGTACATGCTTTTGCTCTGTAAATTTTACCAGACGATTGCGCGCCCTTTCCAAAGACCAAACTTGACGTAACGTTAATTAAGCCGTTGTAAACATAGATCGAAACGCGTCGTGAATATCTGTGGAGGTAGATTAACGATAAAATGTGCCTTATAAATGTACACACATATGAATGAAGATAGGCATGCATCATCATGTGTACATTTCTGGATTTTGTAGAAATTGACTTTTAGAAAAGCTTTAAACCTTAGCATCATCGATTTTATTAACGATTCCTTACCAATCTACATGCTAACTCCACTTAACATGAAGTTAAAAGGTGTTTCACAAAACCCATCCATTCTCTCGATAATTCCGTTAGATCCTCAAGATCCCCCAAGGATTTTCTTGACATTCCTCCATAGATTCTTTTGTCGACTCCTTGCAGATTAATTCTGCTGGCGATTGCTTACAGTTCCTCAAAACTCTCATGGATTCTCTAGAAGATTCCATACAAATCCTGAAATTCCCTCGATTCTATTGACGATTCCCGACAGCTCGTCAAACCCCCCAAATATTCTCTTAAAGATTCCGACATATCCTCAAGCCACTGCAGGGATTTTCTTTAAATTCCTGATTGATCCTCAAATTTCTATGGAATTTTGACTACTCCTTACAGATCCATCAACTCTATTGACAACTCATTGCAGATCCTCAAACTCTAAACGATTCTTCAGGTGATTCCATACGAATCCTAAAATATCCTCGATTCTATCGACGATTCCCGACAGCTCGTCAAACCCCCCGAGTATTCTCTTAAAGATTCCGACAGATCTTCAAGCCACTGCAAGGATTTTCTTGACATTCCTAACTGATTCTCAAACTACAATAGATTCTTGAGTCAATTCCATGCAAATCCTCCTGAAACCTCCTCGATTCCATTGACAATTTCTGACAGCTCGTCAAACCCCTCAAGCATTTTCGTGACTATTCCGACAGACCCTCAAACGCCCGTGGATTCTTTTGAGAATTCCTCACAAATTGTCATTTCCACTGACAATTTCTTACTTAAATTACCATTTCTATTGACAAATCGTCAGGCCCCCAAACTCCATCCACCTTTTTGATAATTCCTGACAGATCCACACGTTGCTAAACCCTGAAGAAGTCTGAAACTGACACTGGGTAGCACTAACTCTAAACTTTTCCGACTATTTCTCGAAATCCACAAGTCCCATTGATTCTGCTGACGATTCCTTACAGACCTACAGTGCACAATACAACAAAGTACGATTTAATCGTTACAATTTGCTGTTGAAGATTTGAAGGAATGGAGGATGAAAAAGGACATTTATGTCGTAGGCTGGCGCGTGTTCATTTTAGACGTTAAAATTATTTGTCAGTGGCGCGTTTCCCTTTCCTTTCCTTTTCGAATTTCGCGTTGAAAAATGACAGGAGGTTATTGCACCCGTGGGCCCGGGGGGTGATTTACAATGGCATATCGGCGACTAGGCCGCCCGCGATTACGCGCGCTGGGTAGTGGAATTTGAAATATAACTCGGGTTGACAGTGGCGGCGGGAGCGCGCAAGAGGGGCGTCGTTCGTTCGTTCAAAACGTTTCGTTTGATTTACTTTCTAGAGACAGGTTGGCGTAGGTTGCGGACGCGCGCAGTTGAACTTGGCCCCGTATTGCTTCGCTACGCTGCTGGCCCGGGTACCTACTTATGCCGATGATGGACGATGTGACAACGTTATCGTATCCATCACTTTTCGCCTTAGCTAGTGCACATATTTATGTAAACCGAGCAAACGGGGCCAGCCGAACCAGCCACGAACAAATGTAAACATACTCCAAAAGAAATTCAACGTCAATCGATGACCTTATTTAAAAAAGAAAATGAAAATACTATTCTTCCTCAGGGATCCGTCGTCCTAATGACAATATTTAAAGATTTTAAATGGAATTCTTCAGGGAAGTAGTAGGTATATCTATTTGACATTTCGATCTCTCCGTCATCATATCTCATCGGAGAGAGAGAAGTGAGCGCAGCCGAAGTGAATGTATCCTGCAATTTCATTAATAGATAACATAAATCTCTTTGCCAGAGTGTATAATGGCAATAAAAATTTTATGATGAAATGATATCTACTAAAACTTCATTAAACAATTAGAGTCATGATAAACATTATTTATGTTTGTTTTGCTACCGCCATAACGGGCTATGATTTATGGTGCCGCGGAATCGAATCACTTGTGTTCATCGTTACATTATGGAATAATTTAGATACCTGTAGTAAATATCCGACAAACAATGTCAACACACACACAAACGGAACCTTTTTCATTTTTTTAAATTCCAAAAAATTTCACTTGCATAAACTTCTTTGTCGCGCCAGGGAGTGAAGTGAGATTATCGTCCGCCATTAATTCGTTCTACTTTATAAATTGTCGACGACGAATTACAATGGATTTATGAGTTCTACTGTGATAGTCAGAGTCAGTTAGTTAGTTAGTTAGTTAAGCTGGTCATCTGGTGCTCGCGAGCAGCTAGCTACTCTCGAACTCATTAAGCGATCCACACACACATACTGGAGGAGAGACACATGCCTCACTTATCTGATACGCGTTAATAAATAAAACAGATTCGCGCGACCTGGTGATTTAGATGTTGCCCATTAATCAAAGCGGTTGTTGGTCGCGTCCAAGTACATACCTACTACCTACCTACTACGTACGACGTGGTGTGGCGTGGCGTAAGTGTACATGTGTATATGTAATAATCACTCCACCACACAACCACAACCACCACCAGAAGTAGTAGAGTAGCACAAGAGCAAAGTATATATGTTAGGTACATACCGTAGATAGATAGTCAGTCGGAAAGTAGAATAAATAATCTGACTGACGCCCAACTAACCGACCCGACCGTGCCGTTGGTTGCTAATTGGGCAGACTGATATTGAAATTATTAATTGTCACCAAACTACTTATTTACTGGTCATCAGCCATATTTCTTGTTTCTTCTCTAACAACAGCACAAACGGCTTCCGCAGGATAATTTTAAAGTGACAAATTCATAAAGATTTTATTTTTAATCCTTCTGAATAAGTACTTGTGTGCAAGGATGTATCTACAATCTACAATCTACATTCTACATTCTTCCGTTCGTTCGTTCTTTCGTGTATTTGTCCCGATGATGCGATGCCGATGGTGGTTGCGGATGCGTGTGCAAGAGGAGCGAGCGTCGAGCTGTCATTGGTCTGTTGAAATGTCGATTTCATTCGTAAATCAAAATCGCGAATTCAGTGGTCCATCCCCGCCGCCAAGCCGTGTCTACTTCGCCTTCCGACGCCCGGCGTCGTTTCCCACCGCGCCGACACGCTAATGTTTCCCCTAATCATCAGCCAACTAACTCAACTCTCCCCGACTATTCGGCTAATCAACCCACCATCACACTGCTCACATTCTATAATATATTTCATAACTAACATAATAATATATTGAGGAATATTAGAGAAACGTTTCTGGAAGTTTTTTAAATTTATTATTAAGGGGTGGTTGTCGTTGTGGGAAAAATAAAACTGTCTTGTAATATTTGAATAGACGTTTCCATCCGGAGAATACGTAGTGATAGTATCATTTTGGAGGTAACGTTCCTGAAAATTATAATCGAGTTTTCGGTAGGTAGATAATGGTAAACCACGTCCTAAAAAATTCATGACTAAAGTTAAATCGACTTTATAAAAACAACGACCGACCGACCGGTTGGTTGTTGTAGGTTGCGAAGCGGAATAATTCTCCATTTGACTTCATTTGGTAGTGACGTTATTGTCATACAATATTATTTTTTATAGTGGTATACAGTAGATCCGAGGGGAAAACACCACACCACACCACACCGCACCACCATTCATTCATTCATTCATTCTTCGCGTTATTTTCTTCATGAGCGAATTCGGCACCCTCATAACAACAACACGGTTAGTGGTGGTGGTGGTGGTGGTGGCGACCGCACTTCCTTATCGCATGTGATGCGCTATTTAAGAAAGAACGGGAGAAAGTATAAAAGGGCGTAACCACATTCTTTCGGTAGCGGAACAACGTGTTAAAATGGGTAAGGTTCCTTTTTTCCTTTGGGGATGATGTTCCCAAACGCTGTTTATGATCGCGAAAACTACGACGACGACTGACTTTCCTCTGCATGACGGGGATCCCTATCCTATCCCTTCTGCCCTCCCCCACATCTGTTCCAAATTACATTTACACTGCAGTATTATATTATGAATAAAAGTCATTTTCGCATCACAACGAGTTTAACTTCTTTCACCGGAGGGCGAATATTACATTTACCGACCACCCGTTGCGTCCCAGGGAGACAGAGGGAACTAATTCCTGTAACGCTCGTTTTCGTTCTCGAAAGTTTCGAGATTAACGGGACCCCAACGTCAAACAACCAACGCAACCAATTAAATGAGGAATGACACTTGCAAAACGAACATTCTCAAACTCTTTTTAAGGATTGGCCGTATATTAACAGTTTATAAATCAAATCCTCGATATTCCTAAAGAGACTATTTAGTCTTAAAACAGTTTTTTCTATTGAACCCTTCTCCCCAATGGAGCAAAAACATCAAACAGATTTTACTTTTGTAATTTATTAGTAGGAGGGAATCGGCGGCGGGTTCCTTTTAAAACCCGGGGGATTTTCGTAGGTATGGCTTTGACAGTTTGTAATCGGGTTATTTTTGGAACGAGAATGTTGTGAATTTGATATCCACCACCGCACCGTTACAAACACATCGCACACATGCACGCAAGTTTGTTCACTTCCAGCCGTCATCTGTCTGCCATTGATTACCCACCCTGTCACCTAATTTACAAATATGTAGACTACCTACCACCCTCGTGTCGTTTTTTCGCTCGATATACATCCTCTGTTCTTTAAATAATAGATTCGTCAACGGGTAGTGGTGCGGCCTGCGACGCGACGCGCCTCCGTCCAAATTTTCAGCGTCGTTGTTCTGTTGTCGTCCTTGTTTTCCTATCTATTAACGATTCATGACGGTACGAGTTGTTATTTTCCTATTTGTTATGTTAATATCCTATAATTTAGAAGAAGTGTTCGTGAGTTGTCATGAATAATTCGTCCAATAATAATTGACGACTAATGCCGAACACGGTTCGTTAACGAACACAATAATTCCTTTGCTTGCATGCCAGAATAAATTTACACATAACACTTCACTTCTATTCACTTATTTACAATATACATACCTATAGATAGGTACACAATATATATATATTTTATTTATACAATATATGTATTTATGTACGACAGGAACATCACATCTTTGGTGCCGATCCGTTTGTTGCATGAACGAACGTAACGCTTGAATATTTTAATAAGACGCTTTCGACTTTGTAATAGTTGCCGCCATTGTTTATTGTCGCTATTATACTATACTCCCCCTACCTCGTCCCCATTTTGTTATTATCACTCAATGTCATTTACATTACCATAAAACACTACACGACCGTAACAGCCAACAATTACAGGAATAAATATGTAATAATCAACCGCAGGATTCAATACGAGGCAACATTGTTACTAAGACAATGAATGCCAGAGATACCTACTTAAAACTTTCATTTTGACCTTAGGTAACGAATGAAAATGTTATATTAACGGATTAATATTTTTTTTCCAGGTAAATGGTGTCCGAGGCGGGAATGGTCAACACCTCCAGACGCTCGAGCTGCAAACGATGCAGCTCGAAGGGGTGTACTCTATTCCTCGGTGTTCCTAGGAAGTCCGGGTAAGTAAAGTAGATTTCTCTACCCTTTAGGTGGAAATTTTCATTTTCCACGTTACGTTTGGTTCTCCTATTATCTATCCTTTCAAATATCTTGGTTGGTTCATACACGTTGGCGTTCTTATCGTTTTTAAAAAGCTCTTTGTTGTCGTGATGGTTGCAGTGGGTTCTGCGGCGGTAGCAACGTCACCACCGAGCGAGCCCATCCAGCAAGCAGATCCTGTCGCAGTCCTTTGTAAAAGAGTTACTAAGGTCTATCGTATCGTACACATGCATACGTATAGGAGAAGATACGCGGCGGATGTAGTAGAGTAGGTACGTCGGAGACGACGGACCTTTTGCTTGTTTTAACTTGAAACAAGCTTCAGTGGTCTGTGATTCGCGCCGCATTACCTCGCCATCAAGGAGGCCGAGGCTTGCGTTCCGGACAGAAAGCTTGTCGAAAGTGCGAGGAGGACGGACGGCTGTCGTCATGGCAACCGACACATTCCCGCCTCGTGGCCATGACGACGGCCACGCAAGCGCAAGATTCGGGTTAGCTGGTGAACGCGAGCTAAACAGAATATGGCGAAGTTTTGTCGGGAGCGAGGAGTCCGAACGCGTCGCGAAGAGGAACAGGGAAAAAAACGAAAACCGAAATCGCGCCGCTTTTCCATTTTTGCTGCCCCCTCAAAATCCTTCGAACGGAATCATGAGCTATGAAGTCTCAACTCCACCATCAACCTTCTCTCCCGAAGACAAAATCATTATAACCCGATGATAATATGTGTCACTATAAGAGAAATGTTCCCTAAGTTCCTGTTGTTATTACTGAAACCTGGAATCTTTTCGGTCATCATTCATTTATTTGAAAGGCAACTACAACACTCATATCCTTTCAGGATAACGATCTGCAAAGGTCACGATACGAGAGAATACAATAAAAAGAGATACGAATAGACCAATAGAGAATGTGGCGATGCGGGAACAGCAAACCTCGTCTAGATATCTGTTCGTAGTACCTCTAAGTATTAAGTATTTCTTCTCACACGAAAGGTCAGGGTCGCGTCTTCAATATCGCCTCCGCGCCTCGGACGGATTAAGAACCTTATCCCGCTGGATAGAATGAATATTGTAGGTACGTCTCGGTAATTCGAGAGAGTGACCCGGGGTCACCTGGTGGACCCTGATTGGGCCATCCATCACGCGTGCCGTAATTGGTTCCCATGGAACCGCATCGGATCGCGGAGAGTAATTGTTACCTTAGAAACGAGTCCCCATCAGTCACGCGCCGAACTCATTTCTGGAAACGCGCTGGCTGGCTGGATGGATGCTGACGGCTGTTGGTCGTGTTTCTCCCCAAAACACACACACGTATATATACTGACCAGACAGCCAGCATACCGTTCCATGTCGAAAATGTTGATGTATCATAATACTATACTCGTCCATAATGATCGACATCTTCATGCCTAGAAAAATTTCCACTTTTGTGACGAAATAAAAGAGGAAGATATTATTAATTTATCCTCATGAAATTGGAAGGTCTAGTTTTTTTGATAAGGATATGCTAAGCAGAAGTCATCTGATTGAAGATGATTTCTTTCAAGAATCGTCGGATGATCTTGATTGATACATTTAGAAAGACACTCCTCCTATTGGAAACAATCGTTTCTTTCGCTAGGATGTCCTGGAATTAACTAACTGAGTTCTTGAAAGTTAATGGATACTCCTGCTGCCATTAGGAATGAGTTGATTTTGTATTGATGAGGATATGCTGCAGTTGACTGGGTGAGGAGTTAATAGAAATCCTTCGATGATTTGAACAAGAGTATTGATTGATACATTCAGGAATACGATACTGTTACTGGAAAGAGAGAGTTGCTTTCTTCATGAGGATATCCTCGAGTCAACTGACTGAGGTGTTCTTCAAAATCCTCAGATGATTTCTTCGTAAAAGTAGTAGATGTTGATGGACACTCTTGCCATTTGGAAAGAGTTGTTGATAAGGATATGCAGGGAAATTCTTGTATTATTTGAACTTCTGCTTCTTCCTCCAGGAGTATTTATCGGTAGATTCAGTATTACACTCCAGTCATTACCTTGATGATGAGTCTCCCTGATATTACGTTCTTCATTAGCTACTACTGTTACGTTGGTTGTCTGGTTGGTACATTCAATTATGAGGAGAAACAGCAGGATCCTTGATGCGGTCGGCAGCGACTGTGGTAATAGTAGCAGGAGTAGGTAGTTCTTGCGGTAGGTTTGGGTCGGAGAGAGTCCCCTTTATGCGGCCTGTCAAACGCAGCTTTCCGATCGTATGGGGGCGCACGTGTACATCTACATGTGTGTGTGTGTGTGTATGTGTATTTAGAGACGCTCATCTCGCGGCCTACTGCGTCGCGACGAAATTTTTATTCACTTCCCCAAAATCTGCACCGTATCGATTGATAAGGACGGAACGGGGGGTGAAAAGTGACGTAGCCGGGACTCCCGACTACTACTCAACGACCACATCGCGATATCAGGACCCGATTTGTGCGGAAACAGTTTAACGATCTAAAGAGAGAGAAAGAGAGAGCAAGAGGGATGAAGGGACGGTTGTTATTTTGTTACGTACTTGTTCGCAGAGAGGAAATGTCCATTTTTTCTGGACCATTGATTGTTACGTTTTGTTTCTAAAATATTGAGTTTATTCAGTAAATTTACCCATCAGTTTAATTGGCATTCTTGGGATTCTTTTTAACCCATAATTTTGTAACAAAGATGGTAAGGTGCCGCGGCCAAATTCGATTAATAAATTGACTTGGACTTAGGCGGTGAAAGTGGTGGTGGGTTTCATGGGAAGAAAGACGTAATAAATCATCAAATCACAGACCCTATAATCACTAAATCAATGAACCGTATCGTTGAAGATTTTTTGCTGTTACGTTGTACGGATTTATTGTCTACGTATTTATTTCTAAAATTAAATTAATACGATTACAGCAACTGAAGACTAAATGAGAATTTTTAATGGTAGGCAGTTTCTCCTGTGTTTTGAAATTTGAATCTGGTCCTGGCACTGGTCCAGAAACTCAGCGCCTTTGTTTATGACGCACAAATTGCTTTCACATGTGAGATACAGGATAATGGGACGAAAAAAGGAACACAAAAAATCAAGTAATTATTTTTCAAATAACGTATTTATCTATCCTATCGAGTTAATTGGTGTATAGGTATGTAGTGTCTTTAAAAGGTTTCCAGCCAGTACACACACACAGTTAAGTTACATTTATTATCGACTACCTTGTACTTACCCACAGGTGTTAATAAATGCAGTAAATGAAATTGACACTTATTATTAAATATTCACTTTAACACGTCTAAATTTGTCTAGACGTCGATCGTCGACGATATTTATGAAGTTTAATAACGCAATCGACGTCGTCAGGAATCTCTATTGCCATGTGGTCTGCTGCTCTTTCTCGTTGCAACACGAACTTTATAAAAAGGGACGCCTAATTTGAATAAATTACGTTACACGATACGGACAAGGAAGTTAGAAATTGCGATAATAATGCGTTTTTTTAAATTTATTTTAAATGTGTGCCTTTCATATGTTATGTTGTGTGTCTGTTTCAATTGCGACAGGAATTAATGAACCCAGACGAGACTATAACATATGTAATATTTCCATTGCGACGTAATTTATTAAACAATTCAATTAAATCGTTTCCATGTAGTAGGGTAAATATCAGTATCAGGATCAGATGACAGAAGTAAAGTAGGTACATAAAAACCAATGCAAGTGTATATCAACAATTATATATACTCGTATAAGATGACTAGTAGTAGTAGGTTAGGTACATAATTAATTTTGTGGGATTAGGAAGTTGTTTCTCTTTTTATGTTAGCTGGTGGCAGAAGAGGGTTTCGTGTCGTCCAAGGAATTACGGTGGACTGATGATGGTTCTTTTGACGTCGCCGTGACGGTCGACGCCAGGTGTCGAAACGACGCTCTTGGCGCCGCCAACGGTAAACACGGGTCCTTTGATAACCGCTGTTTTGGCGCGATGAAGAGCGTGAAGATCCACCACCAACGACTATTTACATACATACATACATAGATACTAACGTACTATACTAGACGAGCGAAAGGTCGTTAACATGCTTTCTGCAAATGAGTAGATACTATTTTTGGGACGACAACGACTACCGACGTCGAGCTGACGACGCCTCGCATCGTTCGTTCGTTCATTCTCTCTTTAACATTAGTTCTTGAACGACATCTTTGTTGGGCACTTTATTAAGTATCGCGTAAGATCTGCGAGCTTTGCCTCTACCCCACCATCACACCACTACGACGACGACGTCTCCAGGAGGATAGGACAGACGAGACGGGAATAAAGTGGGCAATTTATTGGCAAACACTTGAGCCGCAAGTGCACCGCTAAGTGCCCCCCTCTGACACGACAATAACAAACGTGTTTTATGTCCTAATATTCCAAAACGTCGTTGCTGTCAGCTGTGTGACCAGCCAGCGGTCCGGTCCTGTACTCATATCTTATTAGAGTTATTCATAAACCCTTGTCGATCCTTTTGGTCATTTCTGGAGTACTTGTAGAAATACACAATGATACTATACTGTTGCACATACCGTAAATAAATTTCCTGCTGTTAGTTAAATAAGATGGTCTAGTACAGATACGACTTTTATTTCTTGATTTCGGTTTAGACAATACTTTTTCCTGTTTTTTCTCTCTAATACATGACATGCATACCTACTTATGTATATCATGTGGTCCGAGTAGAAAAGATGGATCGTCGATAAGGATCATCATCATCATCATCATCATCATAAGCCGTTGGTTGGTTGGTTGTTGTGGTGTGTGTGTGTGATGGTACTCCTATTTATCCGTTGGGTTGGTTGTTCGGGCTTCGAACACGCGGCGAACAAGCTTAGTCCGTACGTTAACACAGATAAAGAATAAATCTTGTCATTATTTATTTTGGACGATGATCACCTTTATCGCCGCACGTCAATAGTGTTCCCGTGGCGGTGTCTTTTCTTCTTCTACCTACCTTACCTTTCTCGCTCATTCTTTCGGTTATTGGTCTTGTTTTACTCCTCCACCTATTTCTTTTGCTCACCGATCTCTGGCCGACCAAGAGACCAAAAGAGAGAGTCTCAGTCTCCCTGCACGTCACGACGGCCGGCGTTGAATATTTATGAGGACACCGCAGCAACTTCAGTCACTTTTATCTTCCGAATAACTTAATTAATGGTCTCGTGTGAACTATGCCCGGTTGGACGGGCAACTTTACGGACATTAAAATTAGTGACCTACTGATAACTATTGAAAGGACAAAAAATTCCTACCGATAGATATTTTAGTCGCATACGTTACTTATTTATTTATTATGCATACCTTTAAGTATATGTAGTTATTCAGCTGGGATGGTTTTCAGTTTTCGCTCTTTTTTTGCGAAGGAAGAGCGCCGTTTTGCGACGACGCATATATACGACCGATTTGAATAATTGTTTACAATTTTCCTCTAATTTTGTGGGAACTCGACGACCACTTCGTACGTGTACCTAAGTCGATGATCGAATTCGAATGGTCGCCGTGGTATAATTGGTATGCCGACGACCCGTTATGATGATATTCCGACCGTTGCGCTGCATTATTTCGCGTTGTGACATGAAAACGAATTGAATGTCACTTCTTGCATCTACCACAACATATTATTGTAGAAATTACATTCTACTAGCAATTTAGGGGGATATTAATTGGAAATAAAAACACTCACCCCAAAGGAAATAACGTGGTGGATCATCGCGACTAATAAGGTGGTGGGGTGGGCTCCGATAGGTAATCTCTTCTAAAGGTCGTGTGAATCTGAAAGTAAAAAAACGTATACGTTTAGATTTATATTTAACTATTAGGTCTTACCCCTAACTCACCACAACACCGTTGTACAGT
Organism: Agrilus mali; assembly: GCA_029378335.1. Lineage (NCBI taxonomy): Eukaryota > Metazoa > Arthropoda > Insecta > Coleoptera > Buprestidae > Agrilus > Agrilus mali. Next base: position 449,695 of record CM055655.1, on the reverse strand, counting down.
TAGGGGTAAGACTTTTTTACTGTTTGTATTTTTAAGTAGTTAGTTACCTTGTCTTGAGACTTCTAAAAATATTTTAAATACATAATGTATCGTAGGTATTTTTTGCCTGTTGAATATTTATGTATTTTTTCGTTTCATTACGTAAATTTACAGTTAAAAAACAAAGATCTTTGACACAATTTGGAGTACCTACCTAAACTCCACATAAGTACTTAATAAATATTTGGTTGGAATGTTTTAATTGCCTTTTCTGATGACCGAAACCGTATCGTACCGTGCATAGTTTTAGGATTCTTGGAACCTCAACGCGTCTCATTTTCGATGCATCCCTACCTCTACTTCTACTTCTAACCAACCCTTTCAATACTAAAAAAAAAAGAACATACGATTCCCATCACCATCGCATCATCATCATCAACATATATATGTATTAGGCATGTGTAGGTATGTTATGTTTGTTGGATTTTTTTGATCCGAAATTCAAGTACGGAACGCGGCGGCGGCGGCGACGGCGCGGGGCCGTGGGCGAGAGAGGACCGAGAGAGAAAAGAGTGATGGCCGTAATGACGGGTCACGTCAGTCACCCATTGGCGCTGACTGGGCTGTGAAAAAATATGATGGTCGAGGAATGTGCGCGACCCGCCACCACCTTGGGATTCCTATCGGGCGAATGCTTGCATACCTATGTATACATATATCAGTAACTATCTATCTATCTATATATCGAGAGAGAAACGGCTTGGGAAGATCTATTGTCTCGGGAAACAAAGCCGTTACTACACGACCGACCAACCAACCAACCGACCGACCGACGTTTCGTTGCATGATGATGATGCCTGTCAATGTTACACGCGCGTTACGATAATAAACACGTCATAATACCCCCGCGTGAACACAAGAAAAAAAGAAAAAGAGGAACGACCATACAGGGAAGAAGATTATGGCCTATGGTAGATAAATACCAGGACTGGATCCAGATTGTTCTAGTCCTAGATTATTTGCAGTCCCAACATTATGAAAACATTTTGAGAAAAATATCCCATGAAAGTGAAAACAGCGGACGTCTAAGGGGAAGAAAAAACTCATTGTGATGCTGAGTTCTGACCCCCATGATAGCTACCAGGACTGGAATCAGATTGTTTCAGTCCCAGACGAGGAAGTTGCACTTGAGACTTTGGTGATACTGAGTATTGATAGGTTCCAGAGCACTAAAGTCAAAAAAGAGGAACTGTATGTAGACTCATAGACAGGATTCAATTTGTTCCAATCGTAGATCAAATACAATACCCTAAGTTGAAAGAATCTTCACGTCTTTTGTGCATACCAGAGATAATATGAGAAATCCTTTTGCTTCTGTAACCTAGTTGGATACTTAAAATGACTCTGAAAATGTTTTCGGACTCAGATTTTCCTTGGCTGCAAATTCGAAACCTGTTAAAAAGTCAATTTCCCGCTAGGACGATAAATCATAAAAATAGTCGACGATTTCGACCGTCTTGAGCGCCGGTTGGAGTCGAATAACCACCTCCTTCCTATTGCATGTCCTTTTTCTCCCTTTTTTCAGCCCTTAAAACGTACAATCATCACTTCTATTTTCGATATGTAATAATTTATGAAAAGGATGTCATCAAAGTATCTATCTACCATAATAAAAACGAATTGGAAGGCAAAGTATTTGTTTTTTGTCTATTCGTAAACCAAAACAATTGCAATTAACATAAAAAAGATTGCCGGAAACGGGTCAACATCCGGTAATTTTTAACCGTTGTTTCTAGTTGTCACTTTCATTTACTAAACTCATTAGTAACAAAACATGCGATTGCGTAAACCGAATTATTATTTTCGTACCTTCACGTTATAGGAAGTAAAACAACAATAATAACGCAGTAGATAAGTAATTAGTACAGATACACCTACATAAAGAGTTAGTTAGTTACGATTTACTAGATGTAGATAATAAGGAATAGAGTTTCAGTCCCAAAAATCCATTTCGTCATGCCTACATGGGCACAAATTGTGGGTTTTTACCCACGCTTGGTGTCTTCCTTCATTGTTTTAAATTGCATCGGGCTCATTATGATGGGCCCGCTATTATTACTTACATATATGTTGCGAAGAACAAAAGTTACAACACAGCGGTCTCTCTCTTTCTTTTTTCTTTCTATATAGTATTTTCTTTTCACGGCCATTGTATTGTACTGCTGCACATTACTGCGGCATCTATTCTTTGACGGGTGATGACCAAAAGAATAAAATAACGAAGACAATGAGCCACCCTACCGTAAAAAATTGACAGCAATGACCGTGGAGTTCATACAGTTCCAAATGAGCAACTTTGCAAAAGTAGTTGGACTTGAATGCTGTAGTAAGTGGTCTGGACGAGATCTTTACGTTACAATTCAAATAGTAATCTTCAGGCGTCTTCGGTTTTTAGGAAATTTAAGTTGCAAAAGCATTATTTGTTTGTTTTGTGGACGCGATGGATGGACGTCAAGTTCGCCACGGTTTTCACTTGGCATGTCTGGCGAGGGTCGCTGTCAGGTCTCCGTCAGTCACTTGTCACCCGCGACAGCGATCGGCAAATGTTTGGAGGATTCATGTGCGGCAGAGGCGCTCAATCACCAACGCAAATAGTAACGTCCGACATCGCGACGACGACCACGACGACGTCGACGTCGACATCAACTCGATAGGCATTCAGATAGTCGTAAATTTGTAGATATTTAAAGGCAAACTACAATGACAGAGATAAAAAATATAAAATGATAGAAGATAAAAATAATTGACACTATTCATCAGAAGGTTTTTCTTCGCATTTTCTGAATTCGCAGGTCGTTCTAAATTTCGCAAGTCTTCCTGAATTCCCAGGTCTTCTTGAATTTTCAAGTCTTTCTGAATTCCCAAGTCTTCTTGAATCCCCAGGTCTTTTTGAACTTCTAAGTCGTACTAAATTTCCAGATCTTCCTGAACTCCCAGATTTCCTGAATCATCAAGTCTCCCTAAATACCCAGGTCTTCCTGAACCCCTAAGTTTCCTTGAATCCTCAAATATTCCTGAATCTCCAAGTCTTCTTGTATCCCCAAGTCTTCCTGAACTTCGAGGTCTTCCTGAACCCACCTTATTTCTATTGCTACTTCTAGTAAGTCTCTAAAGTTGTTCTACCATCATACGTCACCTTACTGACTTCCTTATATCTCCCTGTTTTCAACAATGTAACCTGAAGCCCCAGGAGGTTGTTCTGGGCTCTTTCCATGCAGTAGATAGATACAAATCCAGACTCCTCGTCTTCTATGATTTTCCAAAAATTGAAAACGTTAGACCTTCTAACGCAATGTCCTTCCATTCTTTTAATCGATTAACAGTGGTGTGATGTGGGAGAGGAGGGGGGGGGGGCGGGGGACATGAAGAGAATTATTTCGGACTTGGTGGCTGACTGTTGCCTCCCTCTTCGTCCCCGGCCGCCGATTACCGACACGATGGAAAAGAATAAGAAGACAATCAAAATGACCGAAGAGATAAGACCTGATTAATTGTCCGAGTGGGGAAGAGACAGCAGCACCATCAGCGTCAGCAGCTAGACACCGAATCATTCGGGCAACTTATGTGTGTGTGTCTGTGACATCGAAGAACGCGAGTTGAGATCGTAGGCCCGAGATAAGGGAAGTATAAGGATAAGGCATCGACATCGGCATCGGCAACTTAAACCAAAAGGCCTCTTCTCGTTCTCTCGGAAAGAACAGATCGGGTGGATGGAATTGGTTGGAACCTTACATAGTATGTAAGAATTCCAATCGTTCGATCGCGATATGGCACCAGGGCCGGAGGACCCGATGGGATGGAAATGGAACGGGACGCTGGACTTGCTCATGGTGTGGTTGGTGGTGGTGGTTGAGTCGGGATGAGATGAGACGGACAAGATTTATGTTAAGGGCCGAAGAAGACGAACATCTCTGACCTCTTACCTCTTACCCTCTGCATTTACTTATTAATTAGTGTACCTACCAACAGTAGGTACCGATGGATGGATGGATGGATGTATTTGTTTCGTACCGTGGGTATTTTCATGATCTGTATTCGCATCATGGTCGCGTAAACAGATTTAAATGCGATTTGCCAAAGCGTAACAAATTTGAATGAAGACCGCGGATTGTGCGTGACTTGGAAGATTTTGAATAAAATAAAATCTGACATACAAAAGAATAGAGAGTAGGTACCTATGTACCATATATATGTATGTATGTACCTATTACTGAATCGGCGCACAGGGACATTGGACATTTATACGCTGAATGCCTTATTATTTACATGTGCAGGTATTTGTCGACTTTCAAAAGACTAAGACCAAGGCTATCCATCCGATCCATGTTTCTATGTACATACATGTTTGTATGTATACCAACCAACCAACCAACCAACCAGTCAGTCAGTCCATCCGAAAGACCGCCGCGCCGCATTAAAAACCGTATAACGTTGCATTAGCATAATCGCGGGAATTACGTTTTTTATGCCGCATAATTTTTATAATCGCTTCTTACACTATGCATACGGATTACATTATTGGCCGGCGATTATAGATCCTTCCAACAAGACGATACGATACGATACGATACACACCACCACAACACGAGCACACCTGAATCCAGACTCTAAAGGCGAAACCTGAAGCAGTTTCTCGTTAAAAATTTCTGATGCCAATGACTTTCAGGAAATTAATTATTTTTTCCTAGATATAAAAATTGCCCTATTCTCATCCTGAATCTTTCGACTGTTGCAAATTTTCCTATTCTTGGAATCTCAACCACTTCCAAGAGACCTGTTGGGACATTCGGATTTTGGACCATTTATGCGTAAATGGCTTCTAAATGGTTAATAACCTAAAGTTACATAAGAAAAAAGGTCAAACATCTTCTCCGTGTGTCATAAAGTTGTCCCTTAAGAGTCGGGATGTTGATGATGATGGCGAGGTTAATCTGAATACGTCGTTAACTATTTTAAGAATCTGTTAGAAGTGACGGAGGCGGTTCAGGGAATCGTCCCGTTATTGTTTTACAGTGTCGGCGGCAAGAGTCCCGAGCGTTCGCCGGGACGCTCGTAAAAGAGTCGTTAGCTTTGTCCTGTGACAATAAGGGTAGCAGCTCGAGACTCGTCGCGTTCCAATTATTACCGGCGCTAAAACTTTTATGCACGCATAAACTTTTAAGACCATTGTGGTTTAACTTAACCACAATTTTACTGCATCGGTAGTTGATGGGATGCGAGGCGCTCGCTCGCTCGCTCGCTCGTCCTTCCTTCCTTCCTTAATATTATGTTACTCTTCTTCTTCCATTCTCCTGTTCACACACTACCATTACCATTACAATAACCACTTAAAACCAATCGTTGTGGTTTCTATGTAGTAAGTAGTTGGTATTTATTATAAGTACGTGACGATGTAACTACCTATATGTAATAAATAATTAATACATTATTGTTTTCATTTTCCACGATTCCTTCAATTAAATATTAAGTTCTGATTTTTGGCACCCATTAATTGCAGTGTAGTACCTAAGTAGATAGAGGTTTAGAGAACAACAGAAGCAAAGCTCGGTTTGTAAATAAGAAAGAGCGGCGGCGGGGTTGGCGTCGCCGTCGTCGTCGACTGCACCCTTAATCTGATTTCTTCCCTTTCAGTTTGCGTGTGAGTCATTAACCCCCACCCTCTCTCTCTCTCTCTTTCTCTTCCTCTAGGGCGCCCCCTTTGCTATGCATACAAACAATACACGAGAGCCATTAGGGCACCCGCAAAATTGCGTAGTGAAATTAACCCTGCATGCAGGGACCATATTTATACGAACCTACAATAACACACACTTCGAGGGTTAACATTCGCCAAATCTGGGTTACGAATCTACGAATACAACCTAATATTTATCTACGTAACCATCGCATCGTAACGTAACGTAACGTGACGTAAAAAAGAGTTAAGGGTGCATTTAAAAAATTATATTACCTATATTCACCCCACTTGGTTTGATTTAATATTATATGTTTTTTTTTGTTGTTCCAGGCGACGCTAGCAACACTAGTGTTGGTAGCGGGGAAGGCACTGAAGAAGACGACGATACCAACGGGAAGAAGAACCAGAAAAAAAGGGGTATCTTCCCAAAGGTGGCGACGAATATCCTTCGGGCGTGGCTCTTTCAACATTTAACGGTAAGTACACAACAAAAAACAAATTAATTAAACTACATACTTGTTTTCTTTCTTGTAAAAATTGTCTAGTAGGTATTTAAATGAATAATAACATAATTAAGTTAATCTGTAGACGGAGGCGTTTTCGGTAGCTAACGATTTTGTTAAACTGCGAACAATTTTGTATTACGTCCTTTCTGGGAATAGGTACCCGGGGTTGGATGGTTGGTAGGGGTTAGCTGGCTTAAGAATTTCGTATGCAAATCCCAAAACGGTCGTGGACGCGCCGGGCTGGCTCGGAAATTGTGATTTTTATCTTAATAGCAGACGTTAAGCTTTTTCCTTCCATTGTATCAAATGGCTTAAAAAATCCGGAAACAAAACTCGAAAAAATATCAACGAAAAACGATATTATTGTTTTAACCCCCCGAAGCGAATTCCATCTAGTTACTTATTGGTTCAGTTCTTACTTTACGTTCTCCTCGTAATTATTTTAATTGACGGTTTCTCTAATTTTCGTTCTGTAAATGCCGTTCTATATTTATGTTACATGTCAATACGCTGTCCGGTTGATTAAATGAAAAATTAGCGACCTCGTTAAACTTCTATTTTTTACCGTTTGTGGGTAGGTAATAAACACATTCACTCAACCAACAAACAAGCAATTTTAAATTATTTTAATCGTCCTTAATATACCAAGTAATTTCGTGCCCTTTTCGTGTGTTTAGTTATTTTGTATTCTGTAGTTAGCATTTGTCCATTACTCATGTTTCAAATTAAACAAAGCTGACTGTTGCCGTCGCGATTGCGTTGCGGGGGCTAAAGGTTGGGGACCGTGCCGCGGCAGGAAATTGTCCGGTTCAACCCTCCCGCCGCGTCCCCCTTTCCCTACTCCTCTACTCTTCCCACCCGCCCGGGCGGGGGTCCAGGATTACTTCGACTAGCTAGCTATTCCAATGAACGGCGGGTCCTGCACGTAATGCGTACGGTGGCGTTTTATCTGACGCCGGCATGCAAAACCGCCGCCGACAGTTCGCCCCCCGAAAACCCTCCCTTTACGTGTTCGTGTACCACTCAACCCATCAACGATCCGCCAGCTATACGAGAAGAGTTTCCAGTTTCCCTTTCGAATTACAAAACTACTCTACTACTGTAATAAATATACCTAATAAAAAAAAAAAAAATGAAATTTTTATTTGCGTTTAAATCCTGCATGATGAGAAAAGATGCACCGTGGTGGTTGTTTTGTTTGTTGTTGTAAGTGCACAGGGGCATGAAAGAAAGAAAATCCGGGATGATTTGGAACGACGGTAAGCAGGACACATGTCGGCGGCCGCTCCCTCAGGATAAAGTGGGATAACGTGCCGGAAATATAGCCCAAGATGCAGCCGAGCCGGAAATAGAAGCTCGTAGTCGGAAAGACCATTTTTTTCCTTTTCGTTCCGCTCACAATCAGATATAATAGATGTTCACATACGTACCGAGCTTTTCGTCATCCTTGTACAAAAATATTGGACGGAAATCGCCATACTGCCACAGATATATCTATATATACATACGTATGGGAGGGTGCGTTCGTTTTATTTAAGTAGTAAGGGTGCTTTCAATCGATCCATTTTAAAGGTTTTTGGAATTACGTTAAATATAAATCTGGAGAAGAAGATTGTTTTTTAAAGGTTTCATTACATAACGTTGTTACGACGAGTTCATCCCTCATTTAATTTAATTTACGTAAACTAGCATAAAAAATAAATAATGTCGGTAGATAAATACTTATGATAGGTATCTATGTGGTTGTATTTAATGCAGTTGTGGCTGCGTAACAAATAAGAGTAAGGTCAGTGAGCGTACGTACGCGAAAAGAGAAAATTGGTTAAGGTTAGTGGGTTCGTTTTCGTTCTGTTGTCGTCGTGTGGCACCTCGTCGGTTAGAGTCGCGCGTTCTGCTTCTCTCTCCTGCGACTGTCAGCTGTCAGTTATAAAAAGTAATGGAGGCATTTCTAAGGAGGTTAGGTTCGAGTCATTCAAACTGACAGGGAACGATCAATAACGCCACTTGCTACAGACAAAATGCCTTTATTGGAGGCGAAAACTTGCACAATACACGAATATTTCAAAAATGTCGTCGTACCCGTCACGACAACGACCCCGGTGATCAGTAAATCAAAATTATTAAAGCAACGAACCTCTTAAAACTTATCACAAATAAATGTCCATTTATTTCTTATAAAAATACGAGGGTAGTTATTATTATTCCTTCCTGAAATAAAAAGTGTCTGTCTTCCTTTCTCAACTGATTAATTATCTATCAAATAGATAAGATATACCATGTATATATATCTCTCTCTGTCTCTTGACGTTCACGTAAGTAAGGGATGGTAAGGGGGCAAGTATACATGAATATTTGAGCGATGCATCAACCACCCTGATCCCGGCTTACTTTGCACGACTCATTAACCCGCGCGTTAATCCCGATATCGGATACTCTTCTCTCCTGCCAGCAAGCGACCAACAAACACTACACCAACCACTACGATTGCCACCATCGGACGTTTTATCGATCCACACACCCCCGACCGACCCTTATTTCGATAGTCGAAGAACGGTCAGACAATTCTGTATGTTTAAACTACCTACTTACTGCTTTTTTTTATTTGATGCACTGGAGGAGGAATAGGACTTCTAGGACTAAATTCCAATTACGTATAAAATTTGATAGAGGGTGTGTATCGTCACCCAAATGGCCATTATTTACTACGTGCCCTTGTTCGCTGGCCCCAGCTGATGTAAGGATTTGCCGTAAAATCCCTGTCGTGCCCGTTCGTCACCTGAGCCTTTTTGGAACGTTCCACATTATAAATTAAATAAACAGGACTTCTCAAATATCGACCAGTCTGTTTCAGAGTAGTTTTTCTGGATTTTCTTTCCTATTTTCTCGTAAATAACGTGTCACATCATCCATCCCCCGGTGATCGATTACTTGTTTCGGAATCTTTCAACTGCAAAAGTACCTACATGTATATGTCGAAAATGTAACTAGTATTATCTAAATCCATCGAAGTGGGAATGCGCGCCGCATCGTTCGTACTTTTGCGGAGATGAAGGGATGACCCAATTTTCCCGGTGACTGGCTGCAGGCAAGACTCCGGGGGACAGTGGTGATGAATGTTGCCGTCGCTTGGCAGATTACTGCCGCCGGAATTAGTGGAAACTGCGAGCTGACGGGAATTATAGCGAAAAGCCCGAGATAAACTCAAAAAGAACCACCACGACTCGACTCTCGTACACAAAACTCGAATTTTCATCTTTTCAAACAAATATTTCAAACACATTCATCAGGCTTCTGTTCCCAAATATAAACAAACACAAAAATATACCACCACACCACTTCAATACCGGTGGGTAACTAAAATTACTCGTTAAGTTTCTATTCTTATTGTAGGCACATAGGTACTGTACCTACAGGGGTTGGTTGTTTAGTGTCCCAATTTTATTTAAGGGTTAACAGCATTACGATTAAGTTTGAAATTGTGAAATGACTGGCGTGAGTTATGATGAGATATAGTGTACGTAATAAAAGATGGTATACGTAGTGGTGTGGTCCTAGACGACCGACGGTCCCATTTAGTTTCTCTGCTGGCGTGTGTACGCTCGATAAGAACGGTACTCTGTCATCGGTGACATTATCAGAACAGCTGCCGGCAACCTTGGCGACCTCCTCGCGCAAGCCGCGTCTCCCGGCGACGAATTACCGCTTTTCTTCTTCCATCCAGCAAACAATCGTCGTTGACGTAGCTCGAACCCATCTTTTCTGACAGACAAATTTCAACCATAACATAACAGCAACAAAATGCAAAAATTGTCTTTTGTCCCCATTTTCTGGAATCATCATGCGCATCCATATTGTTATAACCACGATGGTATTATAGTGTAGTGAGGTCAAGAGAACACCGACCGCGTTGCTATACCTCGAATGAATGTTAGAAGATGATGGAGAAGAGAAGATGGCAATATAAAAAAAATAAAAATAAGTAAGGGAGCGAAACGACCAATAGCCGGTACATCTCTAATTTTTACCATACCATAGCAGAACATATAAGAGAACCAAGTAGGTTTACGTTCACCTGGAGGGCTTTTCATGTCGTACCTGTTTAACAGCCAATCGCGGTCATGAGAACCACTGAATATTACTATTAACTTGACTTGCGTGCAAAAACCTCTTCGATTCCGTGGATAATTTATAATGACAGTGCCAGAACAGCCTTAACCAGGCCCAACCGCGTTTCATTCCTTGTAGTATAGTGTAGTGTAGTGTAGTGGATGATGCGATCCCCAAACACACACAAATACACAACAACAACAACAACTGGTGGTACCTACGACGGTCTTGTCTTGGTCTTCGTAGATCAAGATGTTCAGGTGCTTCGGGGCAACAGTTCACCTTGTACTTAACTTACCTTACTCACAGAGGAGAAAAGAGAAGACGATGATCGTCATCATCGGATCGGAAAAACAGAATAAAAGCTTTCGCTCTTTAGATACCTAGTAGTAGTGGTAGTAGTAGTATATACATGAGTAGCAAGCAGCTCATGTTGAAAGGCTAATGGTGCTTAATAATATGCTCCAATAAACCGAAAAAAGAATATCATCGAGCAGGAGCTAACAAATGTTACTGTTGTTAGGTATTATACTTTTTGGAGCCTCGTCCAATTAATCAAATCTATCAAAAAAGTTTGATTTGACATCTGAATCATCCGCCAGATCGCGTTCCATTATCATCGCTACCTATTTACTAACCTACAACTAACGTTTGCTGAATCCATCAAGCTTCTGAATCCTCCCCACAAATCGTATTCCATCATGATCCCCCTTACTGATCAGAAATTATAAATAAGTGTGGAATTGATTGAAGATAGTCGATCAACTGTTGCTGTTGGTGATATACCTAATATTGCTCTTGAGTGGATTTCCTATCGATTCTATTATATATCATACAATACTTAATACATATGCAGACAGATAGAAGCAAAGGAGGAAACAGAGAAAGAGTGAGCTTTTGGGTGCCTATAAATTAAAATTTTCCACCTTGGCCGTTGCGTTGTAATTAGAGCGCTCCTCTCGTTTCATTCGTTCGTTGTCGGTTCAAATTCCTGCCCGAATTCCTTCTTCCTTCTTATCCCTGTAGGTACGGATGTTCGGTACGTAATTTATGTCGACGAGCATTCCTGGTCGGTCCCCTTCAGCTTGCTCCGTTCCCGTTTCCTCAAGACAAGAACGCAGCTTTGTGTTCGCTGCCTTTCCGCGCGCTCCGACGTTTCGTTGTGTTGTGTTACACTTGCCACCCGGAAGACGGAGCTTTCTCCTCCCTCCCGAACCCGCCGAACCTCATCCCCGTTTTCCATCCCGCCCCGTCGTCTTCATCTGCATGTCACGTCACTCCGCTTCCTTCCGGTTAAACGAATCGCTAAGATTTGCAGCGCTTCCACCCTTGCCAACTCGGATCAAGTTGTCTTTTTGGGGAAGTCGGCGAAAGCACAACACGACTACGACTACGACTACGAATACCGCTACGATGACGATGAAGAAGATGATGAGGAATTCCGACGTCCCGACGCCAGGCGTCTTCTCTTCTGTTGTTCTGTATGCACCTACGCTCCGTTGCCATTCAATAAAAATCTATTCGAAACAATGCGGTCGTAACGGGGTGGGTTTCTTCGCGGATTATCGGCTCAATGGGATTATTATTTGGGTGTTATGTTTTACAACAAACACCTCGTCGTCGTGTTCGTTTAACCTTTGAGAAGGATAATATTGTTTAACGTTATCATGAACCCAACCAACATTAGCAATAGTTGAATATTTATTGTGCCCCAGTAGATACTTCTATGTCTCTCTCTTACTGTGAAGAAATATACGTAATTCCAGATTTTCTACTTTCTGGAATGACGGTTTCCAATTGTGATTAACATTGAAATTTGTTTTGCTTTCTTAATAATTAGCTGCAAATTGTTCGAATTCCAACGATTTTGTGCTGTTGGTATGTGAGTAGTGTGATTTTTTGTGATTTTTGTAAATTGTGGTGTTAGTTATCTCGTGTGTACGATATGGGAACGAAAATCATGTCGGATTTCTCTCGTGATTGTGCGCCAACATTTTCGCCCACTTTATAATGCCTTAATGGCATTTCATGTCGGATCATTAACTATCGAGCAGCCAACACTCGTTATGCTCGCTGCGCTTGATAAATGTACCGAATTTGAATTACTAATCTCGGGAAAACGTCGATTATCTACTTACGGTACGCGATCATACACGCATAACTCGGGGTTTTACGGCAATGCAATGGCGGCGGAAACTTCACTTCACTTTGCAAATTATAACGATCGAAGAATCGAATAACAAAAGCCACCATACCATAGGCAATAGAAACAAACCGGTTTTGCTACTGCGGCAATAATTTTAATAAAAAAGGAAAGGATTTTATATACCATATAGGTACATATTTAGAATTGAAGGTGACACGACAAAGGTTCTTTTTCTCGTTTGAATATTTCGTTCGAAAAAGGCAACCTTCTTATGAATTTTTGTTGTTTATATTCAGATGCGAACGAGTCAATAATTCAAAAGAAGTCCCTGACGAAGGTGATATGTGTGTGTCCCGGGGGACCCTTAAAAATCAGGAACGCGCGTGTGTCACTAGGTGAGCGACGCGACTCGGATGGATAGACAGATGGAAGACCGAGACGACGCGACGACCCTCTTCAATTTTCTACCCGTTTCGTTTCACATACGCGGGAATGGGAATAACAGTAACAGTAAACTTATGCATACGCCGAGGCCTATTCGGATTCCCAACATAATAATAAAAATCACTATGCACGCATGGAATTCCGTCTGCCCTGATAGGGTTATGGCCCTCGGAAGACCCGTTCAAGGTGTAACGACGACGCGACGTGGCAACGACAACGTCGTCTACGTCTACTTCCTTCCACTTCCTTCGTCGTCGTTATTGCCGCAACAACTAATGGCGATGCAACGGTCGATCCCTGGGGACGTCGTTTGTGCCGTTCGTTGCACATTGTCCTGACGGTCCCTACTCAGCGACGTCCTTTTGATATATAGACGCCGGGATACGACGTCCGAATCATTGCATCGTAAATCTACTATTTCACCGGATTTACTGGCAATACGAATATATATGTACATACATACAAAAATCGAATTTTAAAAACGCTTTCCTTTCCTTTTTCACTGTACTAAACAACTACTCCATATATCTATCTCCACATCAAGAACAAGGGTAGTTTCATTATTTGTACAATATTCTCAACGTAGTGTCATCGATTCGATTTATAGGATACGTAAAGTACCCCTGACCTTTGTGTAATGTCGTGGCATCTTCCGTAGACAATAATTCACGAGAGTATGGGGGTTTTTCTGGAGTAAATTAGAGAGGAAGTATTATACCATTAGGCTGGCTAACTGAACAGATATCAGACGACGTTTTCGTCGCCTGTAACGATCGTCAGCAGTTCTGTCACCGAGGACGTCGTCGTTTATTAAGCTTTGCCAAGCAAGCAAGCCAGCGAGCGAGCACGGCCGGCCGTGCTTCCGGTAGGTGGATGGATGATGGTCCCCGTCAACCCTCCGACAGCGACACTGATTATCTTTGTTTTTCGCGGACGGTACGGGACGGGGTGGGATGGGGCGGGGTCACACGACATGCGGCGACATCATTTCGAAACGTCCGTCATTAAACGAGTGGGATGGAGCTGGATTGAGACACATCATCGGAAAACGTGCTGATCTGACGAAACGTCGCTCTTTGTAACTTTTGAAACGTGCTCATACCATTATACATACCTATGTACGTAACGAAGGAGAGGGAAACGAAATGGGTACCTACGAGTACAAAAACATAAAAGGGGTGGTCGTAGTTTTCGAAATTTTTACTTCGATTTCGAGGTTATTGAAGATTAGGGCATCGTCCATCGTCCATCGTGGTTAGTGAAGTGAGAGCGAGAGGGAGAGAAGAAGAGAGTGGGCATTAGAGAGTGTTTATGGGAAAATGACATGAAGTAATGGTTCGGTCGGCAGTTCCACTTACAGCTATTGTTTTCTCGAAATTGGATTGTCGGTAGCGTCGGCGTCGGCGTCGAAGCGTTGCCTGCCTGCCTGCCTGTCGTGGAAGCGGCAACATCTCCCGACGAGAAGAGGGTTGCTCGTTCGTTCGCTCGCCCTCACTTCACTTCACTTCTCTTCTCTCCAATTACCTAGATTGCTTCTCGGTACACATCAAACTGGCGCGCCGCGGCGCGGGCGCTTCTTCTTGTTTCGCGTCCGTCGTCCCCGACCCGACGCCACCGTCGCTGTGTGCTGTCAAAATGCGCGGCTCGTACATAAATTATGCACGGTTCCCGGGAGATGCAACTGCTCGCCAACTTTATTCACTTAACAGTCATGAATTTTAAATAAGCAACGCTTAACCGGTCCTCTCTGCAATTAAGAAATGAGCAATTCCGCTAAAATATCATAAAGAATAAAGAGCTACGCGTCACGGGAATATCGATCCCGCTCCTCTTTCATTTCAACTAACTCACTCCCTTCCTACCACACTTTATAAATACTGTCTCGATTTGCTTCACAAAATGTTTGAGAAATCACTGTTCAAGATGAGTATTATCATATGTATTTCAAAAATGTTTCTGTGAAGTAGTGGAGCAAGAGAAAATGCGCATCATTGTGTTACGTTCTCTTCCTTCTTCGCCCGCCCGGAAGCAATAAGTACCGAGTTCCCCGAGTCCGTGGTCTCGCACGATTTGCTCGATCCAATGTTTATTTCCGATAGATATGAGACGCGCGAGGAAAATCGAAGACGCGTGACGACTTCGAAAGTTTCCAGACGCCACGACGCGCTCCTCTTTCACACACACACACACACACGTTCAACTAAAGCTCCGAGGAACTCGTTATTTGATGACACACATCCGACCTGTTGTGGATGGAATTGCCAATAAAACCCATCCGAATGAATACCTACTACTTACTGCTTATTAGATACTATTCGTATCGTATCATTGGCATCGAAACGTTTTCTTATTCTTTTTGTTCGTTTACCTACATACATACAGTAATTCTTTCAGTTTATTAGGTAGTAAAATGATAATAATAATAGGTAATAATATTGATGATGATGTTGTGGGGTTTGCGGTTGGTTGTACGTGTATTAGTTAATGATGAGTGACAGGAACGAGGTTGCTTGCATAGTAACGAGATCTCCTCTTCGGTGGTGCCGCCTGCCCCATTGCATTAACAACTAACAACCCTTCTTCCTTTCATTGAATTAATCCAATTGCTGGCCACCGTCGCCGCCAACGAAACGAACGGGATCCTTCTCGAATAACCGACAACAGCGTTGTTTCTGAATGGATCCCGCGGGTTCCCGGTTATTTTTTAATATTCAAACGCAATCCCCATAAACACGGTAACCCGATACCTCATCATCCAACTCCTCCGCCACACAAAAGATACAGGATCCGGTATCGCAGCAAGCAGCACCTGCTTCGGAACCATTCCTTCTTTTTTTTTTATCTCGACAATTTTAAGGACAACGAGTTCGGTTCACGTACTTATATACATACATATGTAGGTGTTTTTGATATTATTCTTCGTAGCTGTTTGCTGTCATATGATATTTCATTTAGTACGATTCCTTTCAGCAATTATTGCTATTGACTGGAACGACGAGCTAATTGCGTTCTTCTTTGTTTCAGCATCCGTACCCTTCGGAGGACCAGAAGAAACAACTCGCGCAGGACACGGGGTTAACGATACTTCAGGTCAATAACTGGTAAGTCCTACTCGATTATTTTTTTTTCTACAACAACTTCCGCCCAAATATAATGGACCCTCCTGTCTGTCTTGACACACATGACAATAATAACTGTCATTTTCTGTATTCGTATTGTTTTTTAAGTCGTATTGTATTGTTGTGTTGTTGCGGGTGTGTTAATGGTGCGTAGGTACGTACGTACGTTGGAGATATGGATGGGACATAGGTCGGGCGTCATTCTAAATTTAACGTTACAAAATCGCGAATGCAACGCGATAATTCACGTTACTGGCGGTAATTTGTGGCAGATTCGCCGCACGGTATGTGCGCCGCTGCTTAATTGCTCGCTGCTGATATTTTAAATTATGCTTGCAATAATTCGCGCCGCCGTTCGAAACGTTTCCGCCGTTAAAATGCACATTCATTTGCGCGAGAATGTTATTGCGAATGATAGCGTTGTTTTTAGAATAAATTGGCTTTATTGCTGCATTCTTGCCGCGACAAATTTACGAAAATTAGGGAGATAAATCCATAAAACCACCGTCACGCCCAATTTTCCAACCATTCGTTCGTTCTATTTTTATGTTAAAAAATTCTTCGTATCGATCGGTGTTACTGTACTGTACGGTTATTTAGAGTCCAAAGAAAGTCAGGTCCTCTTTCTCTCGTCGTCTTTGTAATTAAAGGGAAGAAAAGGGCACTTTTGCTTGGTCGGTTGCTCGCCCTGCGGCCCAAGTCCACATCGATTGCAAATAATCCATTAAGGGCTGTCCTGCAGCGACTGAACGATCGTTCCAGCATGTTTACGATCCTGAAGAGGGCGATTACTGTCCGACGTACGAGAAAACGGACGTCGGCGCCGTGGTCGACGGTACTACCGGCGACGCCTCGCTATGTGTGTCGTCGCCGTTACACACGCTTCGCCAACACTCCTCGATGGCCCTAAAACTGACCATCCGACACTTCCTTACTGCCTCTCACGGACCACCAAATCGCTAATTTATACACTCGCACTCGAGAGGTAGAGAAGATGTCGAACCCATCCAACAAAAATATTGTATCTTATTTTATTTTTTTTTTGCCCTTTGCTATTAATGAACGATTCGATCGATTAAGAGAGACACACAAATTCGAATGAAATGTATTTTAGTATATAATATAATAAGTGAAGTGGCAAGTAGTATTGGTGGTTGATGGTTGTCTTTGGTGGCAAGAGAGTTTTCGCTTTTCGTTCCCCAGAGTTTTTTCGTTTTCACGAGTCCATGTCATCATCATTTTTCATAGCGCTCCATAGCAAGCATTACCGCCCGGGGACATTGTCTCGTGCGGGGGTTCACCTGGGTTAATGCAGAGCGCCATCTAGCTGTGATAAATTGTCGTCGCACGAGGGGAGTCGTTATCAACTCGAGCGGTTGAAATTACGCTTAGACGGCAGCTACGTTTCGTCTCGCTCGCCCTCAACCGTTACGACTTCTTTCTTTCTTTCGCTCTCTGGTCCCTCTCTAAATTACTTAATTTTCTCTATCTATCTGGATGTCCCGATAGGTATTATGCACGTCTCATACCATTCGGAAAACCTTTTGTGTGGGTAGGTAGGTAGGTAGGTAGGTAGGTAATAACGTTAAAGTCATCATATTCGAGCCCTAGCATCAGTCCCTTCGTGCGAAGTTCGATAAATTCATGACGGTATCATCTGGTGCTAAGCGTCCTCTGACAAAGTTATTGGAAGGTGTGGATTAAATGAGGGTTGAAGAGATTTGCTAATAATATACGCCGTTGATCCGATTCAGACGGTCGGGGTTAAGCTCCCGCACCGTATGAATCTGGCCATTAAATGTTTAATTATAACAACTGACGACAATTATGCAAACTAAAGGGAGGGTGCGACGGTGACGTTCGAGACTTTCGAGGGACGGACTACTACTACAACACTCTCTGATGGCCAAAACTCCATCCCTCCCGTTACTATCATTAAAATAATTTAATGCGAATACACTATTACATATAGTACAGTAGGTAGGTACACTGCATACCTAACGTAACGGAGATTGAAATTTTTATTATCATTCAATCGAAGGAAAGTGGATAATGTTGGCAACCTGTTGTGTCCGTCGCACACGTATCATAAAACACGGAGTCAAACCATAAAATTGAAGGAAGAAGAAGAAAAAGAAGGACGGGAGTTTCATTCGTCTTCTTCGCATCCGAGTCTGTCGCAACTAACAATTTTACAGCTTACATAATTTACATTGTCGTTTTACTGCTAACTAAAAATAATCCGTAAATCTAAATTGACAGCTAGCGCAATAAATTACAGTTATGACAGAAGAATTCGAGACATAATTCACGCGCGTGGCGTTTACAGCATTTTTATAACGCCACAAAGAGGAATAAACCGGGGGAATACGTCCTCATTTTCCATTATCTTTACAACGTTTCGATTCAATTAACAAAAACGGCGGCGACCGCATCGCATCGCATCGCATCGGGTCGCGTCCCGTAACGTCGTCGTACCAATAAAGTCCAGTTTTACGTACCGGAGAATAAAACCGCGACCGCGTAGTGAACACAAATTAGATACAAATTTGTATAATGGCCGTGCAGCTCATAAAGGGAGCGAGTGAGCCACCAACAAAACCTATCTCTCGCAAGTGCACCGCACCACCACCGGTCGACATCATCCACCCTATCTATCTAAACTGGTGCGCTCGTAAAACTTACAACATGTCATTCTCAGCTGTTGAATCGTATACATACGTCGTAAAACACACACACACCCGCAATAATATGGGAGAACGAGACGACGACACTTACAACAAATAATTCGTTCGTTGATATAGCAACAGATGTCGTAGTAATCGTCAGCCAAATGAGTCATAACCTTTATTTAGCGAAAAATATTGTTCTGTGACCTTTTTATGGACACCTTGTGCTATTTAAACTAGTTTATGTGTTACAGTGAACGAAAATTATTTTTTAGACCAGAAAGCTGACCGTTACTAATAAAAAATATAATACGCATAATTATTTACCGGCTATTATTACACAATAGTTTTAAATGTAATATAAAATATTTATTTTCATGATTTCATGGCTCGGCTCTATTATTTATTAATCAATAAACGATTGGAATTGAAATTTTATAGAAATTGAAATGCGACTTAATATTTTAAACTCCAAAGTCGTTGATTGATTAATACCTATAGGAAACTGTAAATAAGGCATACCTACAGTAAAATCTAATATTGCCATATCAAGAGTTTTAGTTTTAGTCACATAATTTTTTGATAAATTTTTGTGTTCTTTAATAAAACTTTGAAAAGCCGGCAAACCCGGATAACTAATCAATCAGCGTATAAGGAAGGCCCTATGGGACTGGATTACTCGACATATAATATAATATGAACCGTCATATTATTATTAGAAAGGGAGGAACAGACGTTCATATAGATATAGACGTGTGTGTGTGTGTATGTGGAACGTGCACAGAATGTCTATGATTAGATTTGAAGAAACATTTCCGGAATGAAAATGGATTGATTAATCTCTGTAATTCCGATCAGCTTGGACAATAATTAGATTAGTTGTTCCCCAGCCGCGGCTAACTAGATTATGGGGCGGGCAAATGGCGTTCGCACATAGCGCGCGCACACGTTAATTGTCATCGATTTTTATAAAGCAATTATCCACCACGGAATACGGTCCCGGAATTTATCATTCGGAACAGTTAGGTTAATATCACATCACTCTATCCCAAAAAAAGTGTCTTCATGAACTCCACAGCCATTGAAAAGAACTGTTGAAGCTTTTGGACAGGAAGAAGTCCATGGGACATCCATTGGATATGATTTCTGACTTAAGTTATCCATTGAGTATTGAGACCCAAAGAAATCTTTGCCTTCCAGTTTCTAACGTTTCTACAGAATGAGGAACTCCACGAGAAAAATTATCCCTGAAAATCCAAATGTTACCAAAAGAAGTGTTAAACCTTTTGGAAAAGAAGTCCATGGACCATGGGTTGGATCTGAGTCTTAAGTTATAGCATTTTGGGTGTCACAATTCTATCCCTAGCCTAAAGGAATTCAGTTTCTAACGTTTCCATGGAATGAGGAAGTCCATGAGAAAATCCATTCCTGAAAACCTTCAGTAATTTCCACGTTCTGTTGCTATTTGCCATGTTGCACCTATCGGTGATCTCGGAAGTACATTTTTCCCCCTTTAACGAAACGTTCTACGAACGTATCTTTAGTGAGTGGTACACGGCCTTATTTTTTGCTCGTTTGAATACCAAGAGAGAGCCTGGTGCTTACGATATTTCTCACGGTAGGTATCTAGGTACCTACAGCAGAATGAAAGAAAGAACGAAAGAAGTAATTCCTTAATCAGATTCTTCGTAACGTTTTCTGATTTTCCTCTGGCATAATGCGGCATAACACAACCGCCACGCCGCAACGACCATGTGCTTGGTGCATCGACTTGAACTTCCATAGATGGAAGCGCGGGGTCCGTGCCAATGCCGGTGCCGCGTTCCCGATAAATTGGAAACGTGGAGCAACACACTTTTGCCGCATGACGCCGCCGCACCGCAGACTTTAATTGGAAAACAAAATTGAACGCAATCAACCTAAATTTCGTTCTTGTTTTCGCTCTTAAACCTATGCCAAAAGTTCTTTTCTTCTTTCCTTCTAAGATTTTCTTTCCACGTCCGTCCCTTCGTTCGTTCGTTCGTTCGTTGGTTTGTTCGTGTCTCGAATTCTAAACTCTCTAATGCTACAAATTTCATTCATGCGACTAATTAAAACTTAAGTGCATTCTTAAGGCAGTATTTCTCCCGTTGTAGTAATTAAGGCGAGGAGCGAGAGTTATCCGTAAAGAGGCAGCGTATCTTAGCAGCATTTAGCTAATTGCACTACTGCCAACGTGGAGAGACTAATTTTCTAGGTAGCGCAGAGCCGTATCCGTGTTTTTTGAAATTCTTGAATCTAAAATGTTGTAAGGGATGTAACCATCCAGCCAGTGAGCCTATAATTATTGTCCGTTTACGGGAAGCTAATGTTACCGCTGGGACGCGTCGTGACGCCCCTATCAAAGGGTTAAAGTAAGACGAATCACTTTCATATCTCGGCCGGGTGAGCACGTGTACATTTTCGGGGATCCGCGTTGCGTCGCGTATCACGCGCACAGTCATTACGGCCCTTCTACTCCCTATTTTCATTTCCTCCTTCAATAGTTCATTAAAAAGGTGTTTGGAAGGCTATTAGACGGCCCAATATTACTCCTGAGAGAGCTATTCCACGCCGACGCCTACGACGCCGTCGCCGCTGCCAAAGCGCTGCCGAGGCGACGTCGCATCTCGCCAAGCCAACGGAATTGCTTCCTTGTTCGCCATCTATGAAAAAGCGTTAAATTACAACTTTTAGGGGCAACTATATCTATCGGAGAAACGAAGAAAAAGGGAACCGCCGAAACACTGCTTTCCTAAAAATAAAACGAGTAAACTATGTAGTATTAGGTCCTTCAGGTAGGGGTAGTTTTTGCACTTAATAAAATGTTAGATATCGAAAATGGAAAATATGAGAAGTGGTAATATGTAATATCCATGCTGCTTTATCATTTCCATGCGGTTCTCGTTACAATTCGAGTTTTCCTGCTGTCAGGTCGCTGTCTAGGTGTTTATTTATCACCACACCACACCACGCCACGGTCTCTTCTCTCCTTTGCTCCTCAAAGGCCTACAACAAACGAACGAACCAACCAACCAACCTACGTACAACTTACTACTACCTACTGACTATGGGAAGGATATCCAGAAAGAGGGCGACATCATCGTAACAGCGGTAGCAGAAGCAGAAGCAGGATGAGGATGAGGAGCAGGCAGCAGGCAGCAGGTTGAGTGTTATTTATTGCCTCGTTCTTGCCGCTAAGCCCTAAGCCCAGCCGACCTGAAATAAAGAACGCATCTACCGGGATAGAAGAACGCCCGTCGTAATCCCAAACCCGTGATGTATGGCCGTCCTGTCCCATATTCCCTTCAATTCCAGGTAAAGAGCAAAACCAATTTTCCAAAAGCTCCCGGCGCAAATGAATCCCCCGTGCGTTTTCTCTCTCTCTCTCTCTATCTCTCGCCCCCCTTTCCTTCAAATACTCCTTTCGAGCGCTCACAATTTCCTCTCTTGCTTTTTGCCTGCCTCAGTTGTATCAAAAATCTTTACCGTACCTACCGCTCAAACAATTTTCATTCAGGTGATTTCCTTGGAGGAAAACGACAACTTTACCTACCAGATCCAATACGTTTTATAGCGTCCAAAATAAGAGTGTACTCTCACGATGCACGATGGTTTTCCTTTTGTGGAATATTAAAAGGATTCCACAAATAGATCCCAAAAGTTTGATTAGTAAGGATCGTGACAACAACAACGGATCAACTGCATCCCAAAATCACTCACTACAGGAATGCAATATTTCTCAAGACAATGTATCCTTTACTGGAAAGGAGGACTGTGGAGAGAAAAAGAATGAAACGAGATGGATCATTAAAAAGGTTGTGGAATGACGTAAGTTAGCGAGTGAGAGAGGTGAGGTGTTGTGCCCTCGATGACTGCATGGCGAAACAATCTGCAAAGAACAAATCCTTAACCGAGCGCGATCATTTCTCTAATTTACGATTACGAGCTGCCGATGTTTGAAAAAAATCTATGGTTTATGGCCCTGCGCGCGTACGCGAAATGCACGTGTACATTAACAACGAAAGACACACACATACATAGTCATAGTCGTACACACATGGTAGATATGTATGATACTCTTGTACAGAGGCCCAACCAACATCATGAACTGGGTCAGCAAGGACATTATATCGAAGCAGCAGCTCGTTTCTGCAAACGTCGTCGCGCGCTGTCGTATATTCGTTGCCGATGCCACCGCCGGACGGACGTATTTATGTAAATGTTTCTCGGTTTTGTAATTGGAGGAGATAAATGAGGTGGTATCTTCGCAGGTTCTATGTTTTACGACCGGAAAGATTTAGATCCTCGTATTAAGAGAAATGTTTATTTACGTTCTGGGTAAACGCTCGACACTATACCATAGGTACCTACTCAAGTACCTACCATCGCCGAAGACATGGACTACACTACCATTTGCAACCGCGTAGCAATTACACCTTTGCAGGTGTGATCGGCTACGTGTTCGCATTTCTTAATAAATAAAGAAACAAATAAAACATGCTCATTGCTAAGCCATACATTATACCCTTAAGGCTTCTTCTTTCTTTTCTTACTTAACCTCCCCACTCTTGAAATAGGAATTTAGTTGAACGTTGTTATTTTTAGGACAATTATGCGCCAAAATGTTTTGTAGTTCTGATTACCATATATATATATATATATATATATACTGTTATAGAGGTACCTACGTTACATTTAATGACGCTTTTTTTTCACAATTAAGTACCTTAATATGTCGTCAAATTGCTTCATTTAGGCTTCAACTATTACGGTATCCTTTGAGACGCATAGTTTTCTCTGGTCTAGCGAATAACAATTCAAAGAATGTTACCATGCTAGTGGTGAGAATTGTGTAAGCACATACCTACTATAATAACTAACGAGTTGCCAGGTATTTTCTTTCGAAATAACACGTTAATTTAATCCTTATTAACTACATACACACTACAGCATAAACATCTTAAGTTGACGAAATACAAGAAAATTTTTGTCGTGTTGTCGTCTGTATCAGATGATATTATATTGCGATCATCAGGGCTTAAATTCAAGGGGTTAATTTCCCCGAAAGAATTGCTGCGTAGTCATACCGATAAATTTAAACGATAGGGTACCTTCACGTACACGCATATTAGAAATTAGAAACACACGTTCTGGGGCTGGGGGTGTATCTTACCTAGTTGTATATTCGTACGTATCAGCGCCACTTTAATTAAAGCTATTCCCGACTCCTAGTAGTGGTGGTAGTAGGCACTTTGCAATATTAATACCGCGGCAGCTAATTGCACAGCTGGTTCGTTATTTGTTGCGAACACGACGGCGTGCCTGCCGCCTTCCCGTCGAGGTGTAGGTTGTAGGTATATTTGTAGATAAATTGGGGTGGTATTAGTTTTACGTCTACGTATATACCCCTGCGCCGTTGCCGGAAGGAAGCAACGAAAAGCAACGTGGAGCGGCACAATAACCGACAACAACTTCTCAAACAAAACGAGACAACAAATTCAAATGCATAACCTGCAAGATTTTAATTAATTAATTATCTTCGACTTCTTATTTATTCTTTTATTTTTACAATCGTGGCCATACGTAATCCTGCGGAACCAGGAGGAGAAGGAACTTGATAGACTGTTGCGGTGTAAATTACAAACAAGGAACGTAAAAGGAGCAAAAGGACTGTTGAGGTGATACGAATCGTATGTGTTGTACATTTACAGCTTGAAGAATTAACTGATGGCAATAAAAACACAAATTCACTGCGTAGAAACTCCTTTTGGTTGGAACCCTTGTCATCTGCGATGCATCCCACCGATAAGGCCCGGTGAGACTGACTGCAGGGAGCATTGCTGCATCGCATGACGAGGCAGGTGCTGCACATGTTTGTTTGTTTGTGTATGTATGTAGATACGTTCGGGTATGCAAAGCAGGTGGAATCCTCCGGCATACCGTACATAAACTTAGTCTAAACGAAAGCAAACATAACGTAACTGAAATTGCATCAGCCATATAATTATTACTTTAAATGAACAAACGAAAACGCCTCATCAGCCACCACCACATGATCATCCACAATTACAGGAATCTGTTTATTTGTCATCACTTGATATTCCGCAATAATTCTTGATTGCATTTCTTCTCAAGGAGGATTCATCGTTAGATATTCCATAATAATTCCTGATGTCCAGAAAGATAATTCTCATTTTCTGGAGGAGGATTTAAAAGCCTCAATCACCAGATTATTGGATGATCCGCTAATACACTTGGCATTACTTGGAATTCCACAGCAATTCCTGAAGATTTGTAATTTTTAACTTTCTGGTAGAGAATCCATCCAACAATATCGTATCGAACATGATTCCCTTCCTCGCCTCGCACGACCATTATCGGTTGTATCCACATTGTGGTCGATTCTTTTGTTCGTTCAGTCGGCGGCACTTGCATAGAAACGAAACGTTGCACCGCACAATGGGTGCATTGTTCAGTTCGTAGCGCCGTAACGACAAGAACGGCGCAACGTCGATACAATTGAACAACTGACGGGCCGACGACGTCGCGATCCCCAGCACGTTTCTCGTTCCCGAAACGTCCGTCCATCTATCCGTTTGTCGCGATGCACATTATTATTATTATTTACACCGAAACAAAGAATTGTCAAAGCATCATAAAGGCTCTAATCTATTCTTCTTTTGCGTCTTTCACATCGTAATGTTCCAGCTAGTTATTCTTTTCGATTGCTCTGCATGGAAATCCATGCGTCCATTTCCTCATTTTTCTTTTTTTTTTTTGAACGTTGAGCATTCCCGACATGCGACATTAATTATTGCAGTGATGTGATCTGAGTGGGCAGTAGGTAGGTACATACACATATATAGGTATGTGTTGACATGTTTGCGTGCAGGTATTCGTAAATAATACCTGCGATGTCAAACGTCCAACACCAACACCAATAACAGAACAACCCAACAACCACCATCACCACCACCGGTGGCGAGCACACGCTTCGATTACGCTCATTCATTACTCTCGATGCCCGCCGCTGTCTGTCACTCATCCACCGCAGAGTTCCATAAAGGATCATGCAAGATGAATAAATGTCGGAGTTGTTCTTTCCTCAATAATTTACAGATACGTTAGGTTAGGTGGTTGTAATCGAAAGGGCAAATGGGAAATGACGTGACTTCACACCACGATGAATCTTTTAAATCGGCAGATGGATTCGAACCAATGACGATGCGATGGCGTCAATTACGTCTCTCGTCCGTCCGTCGTTATCATTCATGAACCAATTAAGAAAACCGGCCCGAGTTTGTTTTACTATTGACAAAAGTGTTTTTTCCGTAGTAATAAGTGGGGGTGTTAGGGAGACCGCTGTTCTCTTGTTCTTGTTTGGGCGAAAAGGGCCTTTTGAAAAGCGCGATCCAAATTGCATCAGGCGGGTGTTAATGGCCTGCCAGAATAATGGATGGAATTGCATTAAAAAGTGATCTGCATAGCGTTGCGCGCCGCACACTCCGATGGAAAATGCAATTACCGGGTCTTACGCTCTCTTCCATTCTTCCTCTTCCCCCGGTGTTGCCTGATGCCCTTGCCATCCGAACGAACGGGAAGATATCGATGCCTAATGTTGTTCCAGTTTCGAATCGTTCTTTCTCTCGGCGAGCGTCTGCTGCTAGCGACGACGATGACGCCGACGCCGACGCCGCGACGCGTTCCAGTTTCCTCCTAATGGAGTTATTATTCACTTCTTATATTGGGTTCGCTCGAAATTCGCGAAAAACGCAATTATAATGAAAATATAACGGCAGCGCATCCCGACGTTTTCGTTCGCTTCCCTAATGACGCTTTTTTTCAATGGAGGCGACGCGTAGTCGTTCCACTCTCCCACACATTTGTGAACATTATTACTTCCGGTACAACAACAGATAATATGCTCAACCCGACACGACACATTCACCCAACGACAGTATAATTTTTAATGTTATTATTAGTACATTATACGAAAAAG
Organism: Agrilus mali; assembly: GCA_029378335.1. Classification (NCBI taxonomy): domain Eukaryota; kingdom Metazoa; phylum Arthropoda; class Insecta; order Coleoptera; family Buprestidae; genus Agrilus; species Agrilus mali. The sequence goes on along the minus strand of CM055655.1, from coordinate 422,968 downwards.
CAAGAAGCAAGTTAGGTACATAGTTTTGTCGCTCATAGGTAAATAATGGTACCCTCACGTGACTTAATTCCCCCGATTAAGCACCCGTCCCTGGGGACTTCCTCTAATCCTTTTGTATGCTGTTTGGTCATTAACTTGCCCTGAGAGTTCTCCGGAACAACTCCAAATAAGATCGTGGATACTTACACTACTGATTCTTGTAGGTACACGATTCTCTTCCAGAAACATAATCGTCATTTCTAAATTATTTGAAAATTGAAACTGAACTGTTAGGTTTGTGTCGGCAAAGAGAGTGAAATTCCGTTTGGCGTAACAGACACGTCAATTTGAAAATTTCTCGGCGCTCGTTCGACGCGATCGTTGTTTTTCATCCGACCGCGATTTGTAGCGTTACCGACACTCCGAAGTGCCGTTGATGTTCTATTGTTCGGCTGTCTGGCGTTACAGACGACTAATTAATAGCGAGGTGGGCACACACGTGCACACATTTAATCATACACTCATACATATACACACACGTACGGTCGTCACAAGGGCTGATTGTGAGAGAAGAGAGCGAGCGTTTGTGGGAAAAACGAGCATCGGGCAACAGCACACATTCCACGCGTTCTTCGGCCGCGACCATCAAAAAATCGAAACACAACAACAACACATCCCATATACCTTATACTATGGTATACCCAGTGCGATCCAAATGCAGACCAAAACCACCGCATCCAACAATAACAATAAACCAAAGAAAGCGACAGCCAAATCAAATCCTTTCCAAGAACCTGGGAAAAAATGGACGAGGACTACACCTTCTGTACTAATAAATGTTTGCTAAGGAATGTATGTGGCCAGATTTCAGTAACAGCATTCTTAATGAGCTACAGTAGGATTTTGATAAGTCCAAGAAAATCCAGTTCATGAGAAATGAAGAAGTTGATCCAAAAAGACGATACGTAGAGTAGAGTACAGATTACCTATACATACTATGTACCATATTATAGGTAGGTACATACATCATTATCGATGTCTCGTGTAGTCGGAATTGGTTTCAAGTCTCATCAACCGCTGCGCTCGATCATGAAATGGCGTGCATGGCTGGAACGTCGTTGTAAGCGAATTGTTTTGTTTGCAATTCGGTCTGCTGGGCTGGTTGGTTGGTTGGTTGGTCGGTCCCTGTAGTCGTCGTCGACCTTCCCATCGCCCGTTCCAACGTCGTCGCCACCACCACCACCACCACCACGCTGCCGCCCCCGAGCGTCAGCCGGAGCGCGGAGATAAGAGAATTGCACTGTCAAGCCGGAATGATATATTTGACCAACATTTCCATACAGCCTGGTGGCGTAGGGCTTCGCAGGCGGTGGCGGCGACGACGACGACGACGACGGCCTGACGTCGGCATCGGTGGCGGCTCTCGAACGTGCGTAATCTCTCCTATTCGAATTAACACGCGTCGGACCCGACCCTGGTGGGGTGGGGGTGAGTCGGGATCGAGGGGTGGCTCGATACCTATTACTACTACTACTACTACTACTCATGACAACGAATAACTTCGCTTCACTTGATGTCTCGTCTTGTCTTTGACGGTCGAAATTACAACCCGATATCATCTTTGTGTAGTGTTGTACCTACAGTTTACACACCTGACTCCTTCGAGATACAACACGGACACGGACACCAAACATTTGGGCGCAAATTATTAATGTGACTAACACCTAAAGTACTCAAAGACATCCCTCATCTTGTTCGCCCCCCGAATACATGAATATTTAGTTTTTGTTTGGTTTGATAAATTTAAAAGGAAAGTTATAACAGAATCGTGAGACCTAAAGCAAATATACTCTGTGCAGTTTAATCAATCGATCAATCAATCAATCAATGGAATTGAAATTTTGGGGAAATTGAAATGAAACTTAATTTTACTCGAAAGTCGTTGATTGATGATGACCGCATGCAATCTTAAAATGTACAGGGTATAGCTGGTTTTTAATTTAAAATGGTCCTAACTGAAGCAGATAGCTTCACAGCTCATCACTAGGTGGCGGAAAGTGAAACAGTTAGTACAGATAACTGTAAATGAGTCCCTACCATAGAATCTAATATAACTACATCAAGAATTTTTAATTGAATCTTATAATTTTGAACACAGAGAAGCTGCAAAATTTGGAAGGATAAAAATACACGATTGCTGTTCTAAAATTGACTCCAAAGTTTACAGTGTAATTATGACAATGCAATCCTAAATTTTATAGGGTTTAATTAATATTAGAATTTATATGAATACCTTATCCTTATCCCTCTCTGAAGACCTTGCACAATTTTTTCATAAACAAATTTTTAAATACATTAAATACTAAAAGACATCAACAAATTAACATAAACAATTAAAAATGAAGGCTGATGAGTCGGTGGCTTTTTGAATAATTTTACACATATCAAATTGTATAGACAAAGGAGGAGATACAAAAATAATGTTCAAAAACTTACCATAACCATATTAACATTAGCAACCCTCGTTCATGACTTTTATTTTTCTTCATCCCCGTTGATTTCTGAAACAAAAAAAAATATTTATTTTTATAGTACCTAACTATTGGCTTTTGTACCTACATATGTATGCTACATACTATACTCAAATGTGAGTTGTAAGTGTTTCATGCATTCAAAATTTGCTTATCTTCGCCAGATATTTCGAGAGTCGGAACTGGGTTAACACTTTGCAGTAGTCCTGCGTGTAATGAGTCGGTACAATAACAAAACTATTTTCGTACGATCTGTTCATCGTCAGAATCACGAGTCTACTCTATTTTTTTTTTGTTCATTAGATGTTTACAACTAATTAAAAAACAAACCAATAAATACACCTATAGGTATAGATACATTAATTAATTAATAAACTATTTCATCTTATTCTTGATATGCTTAGGGATCAAAATAAAAAAACTCTGTTTTTTATTTTGCCAATTAATTAATTAACGTATTGTGTTTATAATCGTGATTGTTATGTGTACCTCTCTCTCTCTCTCTCTCTCTCTTATATATATATATATATATATATATACGTACGTACACGTAAACGCGAGTGTGTTTGAAAGCAGTACATGAACAGAGAGCGCTGCTCGCTGTAAAGCTTCACGCTTTATTATCGCATATGTGGATACCAATTAAGAGGCAGCAGCTGTGAAAATTAATGGAGCACAACTTTTAAGATGTAATTGGGTACATTCATAATACGGCGCCGAGTCCAACTGACGGCGCGTGTACAATCACGTGACACGTACGTATCTCTACGTCGGTCGATCACAAAATCTTCTGACCCGACGCCGTGGATGACCATCGACACATAATAATTATCACCTTTTCATTCATTTTAACTAAATAGTTGGGGTAAGATTCCTTAGGTCACCCATGTATATATGTATGTATTTGGCATGAGCGGAGAAGAAGAAGGAAAGAAAAAACGTTGGGCATGTAGAATTGGATTCGGTCGGTTAATGATAAGAGGTTTACGTTTGCTGACTGTTAGCAATAATCTCGAACGTGTCCGTTATAACTGGAACTAATAATTGTGCCGTTTGTCGGTTGATCACGTCGATGGTCGCTAAGTTGTTCATATCATAACGGGCATTCCCGACTCGTTCGGCTCCGATCCTTTCTATTCCACGCATGACGGGGCAGGCCAACAACAATTTCCTGAAATCTGCAGAAATTGGCCCGAGGCCCCGGGTCTAAGAGCACTTTATTGGCTGTTTGAGGGCGATTTCTATGCGAACCGCGCGCCTCCACAATAAAGGGTCCGCGCGCCACGTCTGACTTGTGTGCGCCCTGGTCAACGGTTATGATTTGTGCGATACGTGCACGGTGCACGATTCCGGATTGGTTTTGGTATTGGGAGCAAGTGCACGGACGCGTAATTATCGCGTTTTCGTTCGTTGCAAATTTGGTGCGGACCCCCGAATAGTAGTGGCGGCATCTGCTACTACAACTACCAACTCATTCTCTCCATCATCAGTCTCGGGGTCACTGCGTCAGCTGCGACCCCAACTTGAGGACGATATTAAAGCGAGAATTTATTGCCGGTGCTAAAGTACATTTCGAAAATGCGGATAGACATACTTACATACATAGATATTATTAAGCCCGGCACAAAAAAAAAATAATGTAAACCCCAACCGGGCAAATGTACCTACCTAAAATAAGAGAGAGATAGATGGTAAACGTTTTACGGCTACGACGGACGGCGCTTAGGGTTTTATTTGCAATTAAGACTGTTTATTTTGGTTTAACATGTGTGTTTGGAAGACTTTGACAAGTAATTATTGCTTCCGCCACGGGATGGCCGTAGAAAAATTGGACGGATATATATAGCGAATTGTATATTTGCGTCTTTTCTAAAACGCCACGACGGAAATAAAACGAACGCCACAGCCACTACACAACAACAACCGAATACACGTCGTCATCGTCGTCCCTCTCTCGTACATTTTTGACCACACACAGCAACAAATCAGCTCTATTTTAAAATTGGATCGAGCACACTCATACACATTTACATTACATTAATAATATCTAACATAACATTCATAATCGTTCCAAACAGAACGTCAGCTTTTTTCAAATCATCCTTTTTTTTCGAGTAGAGTTTGAGTAAAATTTACGTGGTGTTAAAAAGTAACAACAGCAGCAGGGAAGGGAAGGGGGTGAGTTCTGGCTGGCATCTTTTCGCGATCGTGGTGCGGCGCCATATATTTTCCGGCAGTTTTATCATTTCGTGTATTGTTTCAGCAACGTGTAGATATATTCGGGAAAACCTGTTCTCCGTGAAAAACGGTTTATCTTCGTAAAGCCCCGGGGGAGAAAACAAAATGTCGTCGGCGGGAATTTTTAAGGGAGCCCCAGTAGGTAGTCATAGAGTAGTAGGTACAGTGGACCTCACTTTGTTCCTACTCCTGCCTGCAGGAATTAGAGAAATGAACGAACCAGCAACCAACCGAACCCTTCTTGATCCTTCGAAACGACACGACGCTTGTCGCCTGCTCGCCCCCGGATGATTAATGTCCCACCCGAACAAATTGTGTAGAAAAACATAGCAGTTCAGAACCTGCGTAATCTACACTCTTCGTTCTCCTACTCCTCCTCCTTCGTCCAATTTAAATATCGTTTTGCCTACGTTTGTACATTCGTACTTTTTTATCTTCATCCCTTTAATACCGTCACGCAGCTGAGCCAACACAAACAAACCCTCATAATTTAATAAATTAAATCGAATAATATTACACAGATTGCCCTGTTGTTATCTTTTTTGCAAAAAGTAACTGTCTATCAACATACGTATATATTGGATTAGCTGTATCAAATGGCGCGAGTGCGAGTGCGAATGCGAGGGCGAGGGGATTTCAGCAACTAATAACAACTAACTCTTTGCCGTCCTTTCAGTCTAAATGGCATGATTACACACAAACGACTGTTATTTCCATTTCTGTTTGCAATTATCGTTTCCGGATTAGGGCTCTAGGCTCACTCTCTATCTCACCCCTTTCTTACAAATGATGGATTGCCGCCGGGGTTGAATTTCGTTTCCCAGCATGTTCACAACAAACTATTAGTTGCCAATTGCCTCCCTATATTATCGAACGATGCCGCACCGCATACTACATTCGATTAAGAATATTATTTTATCAATTCTATGAGGAACCTTTAAAAAATTATATTTACATATTATGAAGTATATAAGCCTTGGGGCTTTAATGAATTTAATTTGTTTCTCCAGCGCAAAACAACAACCAACGTAGAATTTGGGCGATGGTTGAAATTGACTACAGTTTGCGGGAGAGCTCGAGCGTTTGGAAAAGCGAGCGAGAATAAAGGGGTGTGTGGGGTGAACGAGCAGTAAGCATTATAAGTAAATATAGTAAAGAGAGAGAGAGAGCGTGCGACTTCAGAAACAACTGTTTACAGTGTACGCGTAGCGTGGGGCTGGCAAATTACAACGCTGATCATTAGCCGGGATTACTCTGTAATAATGGAAAACGCGAATGAAGAATGGGAACGCATTCCCCGAAACCCTACACCGCCGAGGGCCTTCTCTCTCTCGATACGAACGGCGGAAGGGTTGCTTGGTCTGAACGCAACGGGCGCCACCGATAACAATACGCCCTAATGCTGTTTGACACTTTGCCTCAATCAATATGTTGTTTCAATCGGAAACAAAGGAGACGACGACGGGAAATTAAATACTTTCGATATCGCATTATTAGGGGTGGACATTAACGGCAAAAAAAAATATTGTAACAAATAATTCCATCCAGTATAATACCGCCGAGAAATCTTAGAAAATATTCGAATGGATCAGAAATCTTCGGGAAAAACTGAAAACTATTTGTCTTCACATTGACTGTATGCATAATACCATCAAGTATTTCCTCTCCCCCAAATTACTCCTTCTTTTCTTATCACCCATAGTGCCCTCTGTCTTCTTCTACCTCCTCGTTTTTTTAACTTCCTCTTCATTACATTTCAAACGTTTTCTTAACTTCTCCTCTTTCATTTCTTCTTATTGAAAGCGACTTAATCCAACATTTGTTTAATCATCCTAAGTTTAAATCTACTTAACATCCTTTTAATTATAATCTTATCCAGTCCTTTAGCTTTAGGTTAATCCTTGTGGAATCTCTTCATGCCCTAGAAGATGTTCTATCATTCTACCTCATTCACAGCTCCATCTTCCTTCTTCAACCTGTTCCATTACCTTCTCAACTCCATCCTTTTCTGCCCTTTACATTTCAAAAGTCTTCATAACGTTCCCTCGTTCACTTGTTCCAATTAAAAGTGACTCAACTCGATGCTTTTGGTTGTCACTCTGACTATAATCTATTCTAGGTCATCGTCAGCTCCAACGTACTCTTCATGTCTCAGAAGATGTTCTACCATCCTATTTCATCCACAGCTTCTTCCACCTCTTCAACTTTATCCTTTCCCACTCCTTTATTTCCAATAAATACTGTTGTTCTTAACATTTTGTTGTTCGTTTCAGAATCGGTCGCTTTTTCCTCAGAACGGTTTTCCTTTTTCTTGGGATTTTAAGTGCAACGGTATATTAAGTCTTGTATACGTTTACGTCAGCAATTTTAAAGTTATGTCGAGGCAATTACTATTAAATTTGTTTATTTGGAAAAGAACGTTTGGTACGAAATGCCACGTAAACCGAGCTGTTAACCGATGTTAACGACCACGAAAACACGAATATTAGTGGCCGCGAGTGAAATGGATTATTTTGTTTGGTCTGCCAGCCTTTAGTCATCCAAAAATTTCAAATAATGTCAACTTTAAAGGCAACTTTATTAATTCAACAACAACGCTCTACCTGCTCTTTTTACTATTTCTGCCACATTTTCCCTCTTATACACTCACACATACCTACACACGGCAATATGCGGTACCGATTAAATTCGAAAATTGATCAATCAACCCCGGCCTCTTTCTGTTCAAGTTCAATTTTATTCATTGTACATTTCTTTTTATAGACTATTGATCAATTCTTTACGCCGCACCGGTTTACCTCGAAACCTATTGGCAAAGATCATCTTATTTATATCTTAAAGCGAACCCCGGATAGTAAAGTGCACATAAAGAAAATTACTTTGAATTCTGAGATCATCTCTCCCCCTATCCATTACTTAAACTTCCGATACGACCATTACGTTGCTGCAGCAGTAGTCACCCCTATTTTTCCTGCTGCTGCTGTTGCTTGTATTCCTGTCGATATTCCGACGTTATTCATAAAATACAAAATTGTTCAAAGTGTTCGAAATCTTCAAGTTATTATTATTTTCTTATTGTTTCAGGTTCATAAATGCGAGGAGAAGGATAGTACAGCCAATGATCGACCAGTCAAATAGAGCAGGTGAGTAAAATTAAAATAAATACTCTATCTACTTAGTTAGTTAGTTAGTAGTAAGTGTAGTTAGTTTGTCATAACAACCCATTATGAACAAGCGCCCTGGCTATTTCGTTTGATTATTACGAGTCCTAAAGGCCCTAGAAGTTTCGTGACTGTCTCCAAGTTGTCCTTCTATTTCCTTTTGTTCCGTCTCTGTCTTCCAACTTGCGGAATATATTGCAATAGGAGACACCTACACTCCTCATCTAATTGAAGTCTATACTCATCCCTTTAATTGAAACGAACGGCAATACGACGCGGACACGACTTTGCACTAGGTGCTGTCCCATAAATAAAGGACAGTGGAGTAGAGTAGAGTGTAGTAGATGGCGGTAGTCCTGGAAAGAGCTAAAGTCCTTCTCTCTGGTTACGTTACGGAAAAGTCGTCGTCGCAGTTCCATTTAAACCGGCGTGGAAATCTCTCCCTTGATCGCAAGGGCGCGCCGCGCTGTCAGAGAGGGTTGTGTGTTGCTCGATTGTCTACGCCGCGTGATGGATCGGTCCGCGTAGGTCAATGGCTTCGACAATTTCTCTTCGGCTGTCGTTCGCAGAAAACGGAAAAGTTGAATCGATACATGCCACAACCGAACCGTTGTCGTGCCGCTTCAATGAACAAACCCTTAAAAATCCTTTTACGATAAAGAAGAAGAAATGGCAACCAACACACCACACCGCAAATACCTATTCGTCCAACCACGCAAATAAATCGACCATTATTAGTTCAATCGAAACCAACACTTGGTTTGTGGACGACCCGATACACCGCTCGATCTCATTCCATTGGTAAACTCCAAATTTTAGGGTTTTTGTTAATACTTATTGGTATTTTCTCAATTCAAGATCCAAACCGACCTTTTAACCCTCTCCACTATCAAGTTACCTCAATGGTTCTGATGGATTCCAATTTCGTGGATTCTACTGAAGCATAAATGCACCGTAAGGTATCTCTCTAATACAAAATCCAAAAAGGTGCTACTTGGCCATATTTCGGCTTCTTCTTAACGAGAAATACTCGACGATTTCCCTCTAATCCATCCCATCAATTATTATATTATCTGATCCCAAAGAGTTTGATTGCAATAAAAATCGTTGAACTTTATTGATGCAAGGAGGTGTCTCTTAGATCGAAAATCTAAACTGATGTCATTTAGCAATCTTTTGGCTTGTTCTTGTTGGAAAACACTCGACGATTTCAACCTTCCAAACCTCTCCACTATTAAGTGACATCAAAGGTTCTGATGGCTTCCAATTCCTTGGACTCAACAGAAGCTAATGGTCCAAAATATAAACAAGTGTCATTTAGCCATCTTTTGGCTTCTTTTTAATAACAATTACCTATTGATTTCTTTCCACTAATCACGTCAACCAAACATTCAAAACTACTTCCAATTTTTTCGACCTAAACCTAAAACTGTTGCTGTTGCTGTCGTCTGGCGAAGGTTCTCGCTTCCCCCGATCAAATATAACCTGAATAGACATCGGACTCATTTGTGATCAGCATCACCGGAGTCAGAATCAGAAATAGAGAGTGAGAGAGAGAAAGAGAAAATGAAAAAGAGAGACAGGACAATAAAGCGTCCAGTATAATACTGACTTTCATCTGCCAGCTCGAGTTGGCCATTACCAACTGACAACCTTGATTGATGTCGCTCCTATTCACAAGAATCGGTCGCTTTTTGTTCGCCAGGCACCATACACACACATACATACATACATAGATAGATATACGCATTCATGTATTGAGCACACACACACACACACACAACAACCTTCCTCTCTTTTCGTACAAGAAGTATCTGATGAGGAGTCCGGCGGCGGAATATACTACACTATACTATAGTATTATGGTCCATAATGGCATTAAAAAGTCGAAACAATGTAATTATACAACGCTTGTTGAAATATTTATGCGACGACTTTATTCATCGGCGAATCGAATAAATTTTACTGGTAGTCTTTGAATAGAGATCGCAGCCAGGATCACTTTTGGCACTGTCAACCTCCTCCATGTTTTTTGTGTGTGGCCATTATCGAACAAAACAATAGGTATACCGGCGGTTTTAATTATTATGTAATCGTTTGAATTAACAAATATAATTCGGTATTTGGCCTTTTTTGTTGTTGTTAGAGGATAATAAAAGGGAAATAAAAGAGGAAAATATGTTATCGTTATCGAGTAAGTAATGTGGTGATGATAGTATGTCAGTGAGTGGAATGTACTGGCAAAGTGCTCAAACTGCACCGGTCGTAAAACGCGAAGGTCCCTTTTACGACTCATAAAACGGCCACAAACTTAAGATGAATCGCTCTTAGACAAACACGTTGTCTCGAGTATACACAACCAGGAGGAGAAGGAAAAATCAAACCTGTGTGTAATCAAGCTATTTCGGTTAACAAAATTCACTAGCATATGTTTGTAGGTATAGATTAGTTAGTTTATTTCCATGGCTGTGGTTCTAGGACAGTTTTTGACTTTCCTAATAGTGTTTTCCCCGCACGCAGGTCCCAGCGGTGCTTACAGCCCCGACGCCACCATGGGTTACATGATGGATGGACAGCAGATGATGCACCGGCCGCCTGGAGAAGCAGCTTTCCACAACCAATACGCCCATTACCCAGCAGAATATTATGGACACCACCTGTGAGGTAGGCACTTATTCACACACCTTTTTCTAACAAACAGACTCTTTTAATAAAATCCTTAGGGAAAACGAGACGCTATTTTTATTTCTTTTTTGTTTGGTTGCAGGTCACACGCACACAACGACAATGAACTTTGAAATAAGCAACTTTTAAATGTGATTATTCTCTGTACAAAATGTAAATGTAGTGACCCAGTGTTTAGTTAAAACAAAGAGTAAAATGAAAAAAGAAACGGGATGGACTTGTACAAAAGAAAAAAGTATTAGGTGCATATTATTATTATTATTATTAATTATTATTAATTATTATTATTATTATTATTATTATCATATAGACTTTTGCGCGCGCGCAACTCGTCAAATGCTTGTACATAAAAAAAAATAGTGCGCGTTTCCGGTTCCGGTTTCGGAGCGGCCGGACCCAGCCCCCAGCCCCAGATATCCCCCAAGCAACCAACCAACCAACCGACCGACCGACCCCTGTACAGAAATGGAGAAATTTCGGACATCGGGGATGCATTTCAACAAATCGAGTCAAAGTGAGTGGTGATGGATGTGGATGTGTGTTGAGGTCTTCAATATTAGCGCTTAGGTTCCTCGATGTTAGCTAAGCTCTCACAGACGTCGTCATATCATCACAATAATAAAATAATTCCAAATTCCTGGACAAATTAAATCCGATCTATTTATCCGGAAAACCAACCCCATCACATACACAGATACTTTCGTCCCCCAAACACATCCCTTCACTCGCCCATATTTATTGTTATTAGGTGAAAATACTTGATATAAACAAATTACCTGCATACACACACACACACACACACAAATACAAAACCATACCCACACCCACACACATTTCCCTAATTACCTAATTAAATAACTAAATAAATGCTCCATCGATTGACTCGCAGCGTACAAACAAAAATCGAGGTTGTGCTGTTGTAACAAAAATAAAATAAAAATAATAAACGAAAATGAGACGAGAGGGAGAGAAAGAAAAATAGTTGTTATATCTGTTGTGATTTTTTTGCTATTTTGATTATAATAATTATGACCTGTATTATGACAGAAATTCAGGTACGAATAAGCAAAATTACTAAAATTACTCGACCACTTTTTTATAGATAATAACTTTCAGTCAGCATCACATTCAATTAAATCAATTTTTTCGGTTAATAAATTAATTAAAATTCGTACCGAAATTTCTGGTTTATTAAACCGTGTCCCGACAAAAGATATACGTAACAATTAACGCGAGTGCCTATTAGCACCCCGTTTTATCAGTATGCAACATGGCGCTGGGGAATAAAATAAAGATACAACAACAACAACAACAACAACAACAGTTTTGACCAATCAAATACATATTAATAAGTTGTCTGTTGCCCCAGGAGACTCATCTACATATTTATTATAAGTATATATGTACATAGATATCAGGACCGTCTCTGCTAAAATTAAAAGACAAACTCATTAATTAAAGGCCGTCCGTCGGTCATCTAATGGTAGTACTTATTAAGTATATTATAGAACTTTCAGATCAAATTTTTTAATTAATATTTTTTACAATTAACTGATGAGATGAAACGACTGACGGTCTTGACGGTTGACGATTAGTTGGCCACTTTTCTTCTGCCATGTTGGTATACGAAATTGGTGATGTTAAAATAGTCATTAAAATAAATAATCTAGCACATAAAGGGCACGAGAGAAATGGCCAATCGAAGCGAGTTTGCATACCAATAGATAGATTGTCATAATGAATGTATTTTTATTACCTACGAAATGATTATATAATAATAATTTTTATTGTTGTTACGCTCGCTGTTTGTTACATACAAAATACATACTTATATAATTATATTATTACATACCATACCATACATATATGGATGGCGAGACGGTCCTGGGCGCCGGAAATGTTTTGCATACTTTTAAACAGATCATTATAGTTTTTGAATATTTATAAGCAAGTTACGAATGAACAATATGATGTATACTACTATCGCTACTATCGGCCCGAAAGAGAATTAGAAATAATATCACAGATAATGAATGATGTACCTAAGTATGTATTTCGGTTGTCGCGAATTTCCGGGCCGACGCTGGCTAGTGCAATTTGTTGTTTTGTAAATTTTTTTTTATGAGGTTAATGCTTTGTTTGGTGTTATCCAATGGCGTCGGCTTCGAGATTCGCACGGCAACCGGCGGCCTTTTGATCGATCGTAATAACGAACGCGAGCGATCTATATCGATCGTACGATCGATCATGTATCGTATAATCATTCTCTGGTCTGGCAAAGAGCTGACACATACCTCCAGAATAATAATATTGGCTGTTCATTTTTAAGTGATTTTTCCATCGTTGTTCGCCTTATCCAATGTATACGAAATAATAAGAGAGAAAGAGAAAAAAAAAAAACTAAATACTAAATGAATACAGATCAATAAAATATCGTACTTCTGTGTTATGTATGAGAGGAGACTTTATTGTGTTCTGCTTTTTAATAAAAGTATATGAATATAATTATTATAATGATAATAATAATAAACGATGATTGGACGAGATACCTCTACACTAATTTGGTAACGCTGTGTCCTCTGTATAGTGTTTTTTTGAAACGTCAGCATTAAATGCTACATCTTGTGTACTTACATTCACGTATTTTTCTACACCCCTAAAACCCTCACAAAACCACCGTATCCTTCCTTCCTTTTTAGCTTTAAAAAATAAGTAATTAAAAAAAAAATTAACAAATTAAAAAGTATTCGGAAAGTGTTTGATTAGTAGATACTTACTGTCTTTAATAATAATTTCAAAACATAAAAAAGTGCTGAAAATTCAGTGTTGTGATGTTATGAGAAGTTACCAAAAAAGTAGGTAAGTGTTCCTTTTCTTTAAATGTTGTAGTATAAAGGTGAGAAACATGTTATGATACAAAATTATTGAAGACCAGGACTTTAAAATGTTTAATCAAAAAAGGGGACTGTATTTTTTGAGATCTATGTTCAATTATGCAATTTAAATCTATATATTCTACTATATGCCCCATTAACAGTTTCCTGTACTAACAGTTTCGAAGAGAACGATGATTGACGTGAAAATTTAAAAAATTGTAAGAAAATTTCAGAAAGCACAAAAAAGTTAAAACGAAATTATTTTCAAATTCATTTTAAACAAAACTAAGTTAAGACTCTCGTTATTATTTACAGGTTGTCTCTGTTTTTAGCTCATGCTATCGTTGATTATTTCATACACATGCAAAATTAAATTGTACAGATCTTATGTTTCAAATTTCAAACAGTTTCAGTTTTTTTACCATCCTCACAGGCTTTTTTCGAACGATTTATTTATCGACGCCCTTTGGAAGTTTTTCAATAGGTAGGTACCTAAAAGTATCCAGAAACTTCTAGAATGCTTTTTGGCCGGTAAGGTAAATGTATTTGAGCTGACGGAACGTATTAGTTTCCGAACCGATTCCCTTAAACCTCATTAACCTGCTTCTGATAGTGGCTGATGGTTGGTTCTCTCTCTCTCTCTCTCTTTCTCTCTGGTCCGCGAGGGTTCTCGACGTCCGTCGCCACCACCTCCTCCGCCGAACGGACCTTAATAAGATGTGTCCCCGGAGCTCGGGACTAATCCGGGCTCCGGTCGCCAAAGTCGTTTAACGTGTAGTGGAGCGTCCGTCGTCTTCCGGAACTCGAATGCCCATTGGTCATAGTAGATTGCCGCGGACCCGCTGACAGCTTCTCTCCTCTCTCCGTGTATCTGTATATAGGCTCGCAGCCGGAAATTGTGTCCAGCGCCACCGGTTCACTTCCGGGTTTGTTCCTTAACCGTGGTCACCCGTGATTCATGATCCTATCTGCGAACTTGGGCCATTACAGCGCTCGCCGTACCACCACCACCACCACCCCCCAGAAAGAGATCCCAGGGAACGGTTAACGATTTTCTCCGGAATTATCGTCATATTTAATGGCCATTCCGATCGAGGAAACGCTCGCAATAACGCTTCTTACGGTGCCTAACAGTCACACAGACGCTTCTTCTTATATATTTTCCTTCTTCCGCATTTTTTCCGAGTAAACAATCAGACCAGACCCAAACTGACTTACTAACGTGGCGATGTTTGTTGTAAAATGAACCTATTTATTTAAAGCTACTAATATGCATCATCATAAAATCTCGATGTGATGGGGATGATGGGTATGGGGATGGGAATAGAATAGTTTACAAATTTCCCAACGAACGAACGTTTCTGCTGCTGATATGTATGACTGCTCGCAGCGCAGTAAATGGATTAAACTGGCACTAAGACTGGCAATATCGCCATAATTAGGCTGAGGATGATTGACGTGCCCGTGTAAGCCGCGTACCTTAATTTAATTAAAACTGTTTCACTCTGATTAAAACAGACGCCGCGACGCCGACGCCTCTCTTTCTTACTCGCTCCACCACACACCACCTACATCCCCGTTATGTTATTTTAATACAAGATACATACATACAGAATAGAAATCGTCAAAATTTTACCATCTTCAAGAGTAAATATTGAGGGGTGATTTATTTAACTGAAAATTGCCGTTTAAAAATAGAGCGATTTAAGTGATACCACCACTTTTTGGGCCGACATTCACATACCGACCTCTCCAGAGTTGGTTCGGGGGTGGATGGTGGCGCGCTGCAGTCACAAGACGCCCTGCCTTGGCTTTTTCCTTGCCGTCAGAAGAGAGACGAGAAACGCCGCCGTACACAGTTAATATACATAAGTGCCATGCTGGGCGGAAAAAGGCGGCCTCGGATACAAATCAATGGATGGAAGTTTTCCAATCCATTTCCCGTGGTCTCTGGAGAAATTCCAATACTTGGCAGATTACAACGGCGACTGATTCGGGCGTACGCTCAACGTGAATACCGGAACGGAATATTTCACGGCTTTTCCTCTATCTCTCTTTATCTCTCAGTCTCTGTATTCACTTTTTTTAGAAATACTGCCACCAAACGGCAAAACATCGAATAATGTACATATGCAATAAATAGGGGGTTGACAGGGCTTCACACTTAAAACGATAATTCTTTAAAATTCTTATTCTCATGTCCATCAAGTCCAAAGTCTTTTAATTAATTTACGATTTTTCTAGAAACCAGAACGTCCCTCTTTTCTACACATATTCCTAGGCCTTTCCCCCTCACTTTTCTTTACTTTGGTCTGGTTCTGTTTCTAATATGTCCCCACTAACTATTTTTGATTTTCTCGATAATTCTACATGAGATTTGTCACCCTGTATATACATTTAGGTGACTGACAGAAGAAGGGGTAAATTGTCAAGCAAGCAAGGTACTTAAATAAAGAAGAAGCGCAGAGCTGCACATCACGTTGGTTGTTCGGAGGCATCATGAATATTAGCGCCGCGTTTCCGTTTCCTTATAAAGCATTCATGATGGCATTCCGACCGCAGAGTGACGCTAGAACACACAGACTCACACATACTTACTTAGGTACATACATACAAATGCGAGGAGAAAGAGAAAGAGAGGCAGACGCCTCCTCGACGCCGCCACCCGGGCGTCGGTAACGACGAGAGACGGGGGAGGGTTGTTGTCAAAGTCAACGTGTCGCCCACCGTTACCTACAAGCGTCTGGCTATTTCCCTTCATTTTTGTACTTCTGTCATTAATAAATTGTCGTCTGGAACGTTCCGCGACTGCGACAACATTACTACTTTACGTAGAATTGTAAAAATTAATGATGTTGTCTTGTTCTGATTCTAATTCAATAAAAATAAACGCGACACCAAAAGAGAACGTTAGATATCTGAATTTTTCAAAGTATAATTCGGCGGTCTTTTGATGAGGTCATAAATTAGTATTGTCAATTTTGCACCCGGCCGCCATTTGTCTCTTTCTCTCTCTCTTTCTATCGCCACGTCGGTCCGTCGTCGGGGTCGCAAAGAAATAAAAACTCCCAATGATTGCATCCAAGATACGAGTAAGAAAATGGATGAAATCGCAAAAGCCGTTCGAGTGGAAACTTAATTATATTGGATATTCCAGGCGGGGGAAAGCACTCCTCTTTCTCTTTCTCGCCCGTTAGTCCAATACTTTGCTGATCGATGAACTTTGTTTCAGTTTCCATGTTCACGTCCTGTCTAATTGCATTCTGCCAGCAGACCAAACTATTACGTACTCACTCACATAATAATAAAGTAAAATCAAGTACCTACACATTTATATCAAACATTCCCAATCCCCATTATTGAGATTCTCAAGTCTAATAACCCTTCAAGGCTTCTTTTATTTTAGAAACAAAACAAAAATCCTGCTTAAGAATTTGATGGACAATTTGCAATAACAAGTTTCGGTAGAGACACGTCTACCCCGTAAATATAACTCTCGAAAATGAGGGTGTCAGTCAGGAGGTCGAGAGTGGAAGAAAGAGGAGCCGGAAAAATCGCGCATTCTAGGCTCTGTTGGTGGTAGAACCATAATAATAATAATAATAACGGTATCTACCTACCTAACTAACTACATACAACCTATCTCGACTTTGACAATTTTCCCCCATCCCTTGGACTCACTCGTCGTGTCGTTTTCGCGCGCCATGCATGCATAACATCGTCCTTAACGACCCCATCAACTCCTCATACATACGTGGCGAATAACCGCAATAAAGTATTTTAAAAATTTAGGAAAAATAACACTAGAATGACGTCCCGGATATATCCTGTTGGATATTGGATTCTGCCAGGTCCAATCAACAACGTAACGTGCACGTGCATATATAATATGCAATTTCATGACACGGGGTTGTTTTTAAATAAATCCATTTTATTTGTCTTCTTTTTGTGAGGCCAACTCCGGCTTTGGCAAAATGTAATTATTCATTTGTACCTAGGTACCTACTCTTCAGGGAGGATGTTTTGGATCATTGACCAAATGACCATACGAGGGTCGCTACTTACTACTCTTCTGTTTGTTGTATAGTGTGTACGTATAGCTACAATGTACGACAATGTTTTTGCCCCGACAGACAATCTGACTATTGGTTGGTAGATACACATGTATGTACGTATGCAACTTTATCTTCGATCGATTAATTAAGTGGAAGGATCCCATGGGGCTAATAAAACGACCGTAAATACTGCTCCGTTCAAATGTTTCCAACGAGATAATGGGATCGCTAGTTTTACAAAAATATTCACATTACTTCTACTACCCTATACCAATTCGCATATGTGTGTACGATCTTTATTTTAAATTGTTTTAAGACGTTTAATAATATCACCTATAGCCCATAAAATGTAACGACAGCAAGATAATTTTAATAAAAAAAAAATAACTTTTTTTAAAGTGAACGTACCTACATCACTCGTTTTGACATTTCGTGTGCTTTTCGAAATTTCGTTATTTTATCAAGTCTATCGAATTTTTAAATACATTAAATAGGTACTAAAAGAAAATCCTTTTTTACATTTTATCCTTAAGATTTAAGTAATTTGTGACATCCTGTAGGTGTCTAGCAAGTACCTACTTTTATTACAATTAGTTAGGTAGTTGGCCTAATCTTAAAATTCCACTTCGCTACACGATTAAACCGATTCGAAGAACCTGCATGAACTCTATCTAGCCAATTATTTTAACTGTACCTAATTGTGTTTACTTATACTTATTTGCATCAGTTTCTGTTACTCACCATTCTATTTTATTTTTATTAATCGTTCGATCGTATGGTACGTAAATAAATTACATAATTGTCACAACGACTTACTGTACCAACAGGATATACGTAGATTTATTTCTAATTTGCAATTGGCCTTTCGAGTTAATATTTAATTATACATCGCAGCAGCTCCGGGCAGCGTTCTGGGGGATGAGAACAGAACGAACGAAAGGGAGAGACGCGATGGGATGCGATGCGCCGACTAAAAAAGAAAAAAAAGGAAAAAATTTGCGTCGGATGAAAAAGAGAGACGGAAATAGGAAAGAGCGTCAAATGAATGCCGAGTTGCTGATAAAAAAGGAATTAAAGAAAGAATACGAAAAATGAATTTTGCTGTTTTTGACAGGCCCTTAATCGAGAAAACGAGATACTGCACTGAAGCTCCCGCACACTCTCTTTCTTTCTACCTCACCATCTCTTTCTCTCTTTGCCATTATCGCGTAACTGGCTTTAATTATCTAACGACGACCAACGAACGCTTTACGAAAAATACTCTGCTACCGATTACGATGGAAAACAAATAGACAGACAGACAGTCAGGCGAGAATTTCAACCCCAAAAATAATATCGATACATTCACAAAAAAAACTTTCAGGATACCTAATTAGTTTGGTGTAGTTGTTACGACGAATCAGGATACCTACAGGATTGATGTGAATGTAAATGGGATGATGTGATGGTTGATGGTGGATGTGAAAATGAGAAGAACAACGGATCGGTGCGGTGCGGTGTGGCGATGGTATGGCCGTTTCGTTTTGTTTGGTTTAGTCGGTTGGTCGCACAATTTTGTTGTTGTTTCGTCGGTAGGATCGACGGTCCGGCTTCACATAAAGTGTCGGATAATCGGCCATTACGGAGTCTAGCGGGCCCTGAAATATGCATTCAACTGTCAAGGCGCAGCGGCGAGCGAGCGAACGAGCCACGCCAACCCTGATGTTCTCCGGCTTTCTCTTAACATTTCGTATTATCGGGGCCCTAAAATATGCATGTGAGCCAGAATCCAATTATCCTTATTATTACAGTTTCTGGAATGAACGTGACCAGTCCACTCCATTCCACCACTCTGGCTCGATTTCTTCTCCCCACCACGCCCACATCCTTTCCATCTAATATACATATTAATAACACCACTCACGATAATAATCTTAACATTTAACGTACATACTCTAATCTATTTTTATCCTCAATGTTTAAAATTGTGTGATTGATGTGGTAATATTAAATTTTACTATACATAGGTATGTATGCCTCATTTACAGTTTCCTATAGGCAGGTACCAACTGAAGAGATTATTTCCAAACGGCCCTTTCGGGCAGTCGGGTATCAACTAGTACCTTTTGTACGTGTTCAGAACTTTATCTTGGTAACTTTCCATTTCCCTATTCAATTTTTTAACTGGAGTGAAGTCGTTAGAGGAGGAAATTACTTTCGTGCCGATTTATATCATTAAGAGTCGGCGGTTCCTATCGGGCTTATAATGGAAGACAGAGAGAGAAAGAAAGACACCGCCCTTACCCTTCTTCTTCGCGATAAAACAGGCTACTTTACTTCGAGACACAGGGACACCACCCGAACTCGCCCTAACGTACCGTTTTCCAAACAATAAATTACAACAGTCATCCAATCCAGGCAAAGGTTACTGCAAGGGAGGTCAGTTTCTGTTTTGCTTAAGGGATTCGAGATGACCTGTAGGGTATCGTTGAGGCTAAGCAAGTTAATAAGTTGTGAAAAATCGATCGGCTGGAATTGGTGCGCGTCCCGGCAAAAGGCAGTACCTGAGCTTTTCCACGCAATCTGCGAATAACAGATAGCGTTGTCAATCACGAGTGCACACAACGTAACTGATACGGATTTCCGGACACGAACAACAAAACGGGGGCTTTTTTTTTTTTCGAAATTGGCTCGTTAACCTGCCACAGTTGAAATCTAAGCGTCTGTGTATGTTACCCATAGGTATACGTCCGTCCACGGACTGCGCTGCCTCCGTATGAGCACTCGTCATCGAAACAGTTGCTGACAGCGTCATTTTCATGGTGCAATTACCGTAACTAACCCGCAAACCGATTCAAGAAGGCACAGCATGCGTAACGTCCAACAATTTCCAAAACAAATAAATAATTCATTCAACTGTTGTAAAAAATAAACCTATAGGTACCTCACATGGTATTTTTGCCATTTCGTAGGTACGTAATTAACCATCAGAATCAGAAAGTGGTGATAATATTAAACGGAATTCCGTGAGATGGTCGCGCACCCTCTCTCGAGTCAAATACAATGGCTCGTTCGTTGCAAATTACCGTTTGCCAGGAGGAAATTTAATTTAAAAGAGACTTTCCACGGTCCTCCGTTCCTGCCCCTCTCACCCCCCGATCGTCGCGGCTCGTTTTCCAACAATAACAAACGCATCATACATATCATTTCGCACCGCTGCGACATTTCCTGAGCATTGTCGAGAGGGTTATCGGGGGGATGCTACCCTCTAATGATTCATAACCCCCTGCGCCCCCCCCCCCATCCTTCGGCCTACCTACTCCCTCGACGTTTACACGACGCCGCTCACAAGTCACGCTTGCCGCACCGATGATTTTTAAAGCCCCAACCGCACCGCTTGTCACATCACTTTCATTCCTTAAAGCTCCCCATTACATTACAATTACATATCACTTGTTATCATTATATGACATTATAGAATGGAAATATCTTCTTAACTGATGAGAAATATTCAGTGGTAGAATTTATGGGGTTGTTTAGGGGCGTCGCGACGATGAGGTACGTACCTAACCTATACCTTGGCCATGGGTACGTCGTCGTCGTCGTCGTCGTCGTGCGGACCCATCAGTCACCATACGGTCCATTACGCGACCCGGCCAAGCGACACGGCTAATGGCCACCGAGATGGATGGCCGTCCGTTCAAACGCACACACAAACATAAACATACGTACATAAATGCTTACGAAACACAAAATCAAGATTTCCAACAAGATTATTACCTACCAGAAGCCAGAAGAACGCAGTATCAGCAACAAGAAACCCTTATAATAGTTTTAAAAAACCCTTTTTACTGTGCTGACGTCGTTTGAGGAAGAAGAATAAACAGGAAGCTGTTTTAGTTTCATCTGTTTTTGATGGGACCAATTACGTCGTGGTATATTGCACTAAAGGTACCACCATAACGTCCGTCACGTCCTCACATTTCCGGAATTAATGGGCCCACCACTTATCTTGATACCTTTATTATACCTCGTTCTCTTTTTATTTTTTATACCTACAGTTTATAATCCACATTTCTTATTTTTAATTTAGATCCTCTTCCCAAAATTACATCCAAATTCAATCTTATCGATCCCAAATCATTTCATTCAGGATTCATATAAGTATGTAACATATCTACTAAAAGTTTTTCGGAGGAGAGTTAATGGTGGCGACGTTTCGTTATTCGTAATCGTGGAAAAAATAAGGGCGAAGAGCATAAATGGACAAAAAGTGCATTTTATAGGGATCCGACGAGAGCGCCGGCCGCACCGGGGACCGGAAAACGTATCAGGAAATGATGGATGATGTAAATGAAAGTGTCCCAGCAACGGTTTTCCTTCGGATGCAGGCGACACAGTGGCAGAACATCGGCGGGGCCGATCGGGAAAGGCCGTCGACGCGAGCGTCGCCACCACCCCGTCACCGGCGGATAAAAAGCGCCCTACTAGCGAGGGCGGCAGACAAATGGGTGTCGCTGCATATGTAAAACGAGCAGCCTAGTCACCCTTTGTTCGTCATTTGTCACTGTCCGGGTCGGGGGTGGCTCGACGTTTCCATGGCTACTGGCGTCGTCTCACCGACGTGATACGATATCTACCTCTGCCCAATTTTCAACGGCTCAGATATTCGCCATCGGATCGCGCTGCAACGACAACTGTCATCGGTCAAAGCGTCCATCCAACTACTGCATCTCTTCAAATCTCCGTTTCAGTGTTAGATCATATGCAAGTACATTTTACTGAATAGGGTCAGTTGTCATCCTCCTGGAGGTAAATGACAAATCCAAATGTCCTTCATCTATTGACCACTGATAGTTAATCTTTCTCCTCCACAGCAGGATCTTTTTCACGCTCCCTGAAGGTAAATGATCATCTAAACGTCCTTCATCTACTGACCACTGAAAATCAACCTTCCTCTTCAACTCCTGGATGTGAGTAACATCCTGAAGAGGTGAAATTTAATCAGAAATACTGCCGCTGACGACAGGAACGAAAAGTCCTACCAGAAGGCACTTTATTACACTTACCTACAACTTAGGTCTAATATAAAAAGCAGTGTGTATGTTGGGGCACGTGACACGATGGTTAAAATCTCGTGGTTTATTTCATTTCGTCACATAACATAACGATCATATCTGGACCGTTTACGACCCTGTATCTGTTCGTACGAGCTACTTGTACGTCACTTAGTCGCATTTGCCATAGATAAGTGCAATAATGCGAACGGACTTACTTATTTTATGCCAGAGCATCACAAAAACGACCGCAAAAGTGGAGTATTAAAATATTTTACGACCGTCGAGGAGCTCGGACGGAATCGTAAACGTCGCGTCCTCGAAAAGGACGACAAAACTACTACTACTACTACGTATGAAGGATCAATGAGGGTCAACCTTTAATAACGATACCTACAGTAGGTACAGTAGTGGGCGATTAATAAAAAAAAAAACATAGTAAAATGTTGTAGTTGAAGTGGTATAATGTTTGTGTAATAATTGTTGCACGAAGCGAAGGTGTTTGGAATTGCTGCATTCAAGTAAGAAGTATTGTTCGAATTAAAACAAAGGCAAAACCCGAGCCCGCATTCAATGAAAATATAAATACAATAATATGTTCGTATTGTTCGTGTCAAATGAGGTGTAAACTTTGGGTTAAGATTATAATGGAACATTTTCCAATGATAAATGATGTGCCACGGGAAACTATGTTATTAATTAATTCAACATGCTGATAGACGTACATATGTACGCGTACGTACATGACAGTTAAATTTATAACTAAGTAACACATTCTGCATTCTATAACTCGATTATTTTGTAAGTGTGGGAGAAAAAATAATTGTAGATAATAATATAACTTATCAATAATCTACTACTGCAATTTAACTTATCTATAGGTACATAAAGCTATTGGTCATATTCTATTTTTGACCTTTCAAATTATTACGCAGACGTAGGGATTGACTTGAAAATTTAACGAAATTTCACAAAGCACACAAAAAGTTAAAACGAGATTAAATGAAATTGATTAAAGGTTCATTTTATATAATTGTTATTATTGTGACGTGTTCGGTCACAGAAAACACAATTAACAAAACAAAACAACGAGTTTATTTAATTACTAAAATTAATTTGACTACACTACAGTTATGAACAAGTCCGCACAATTTATTTCACTAAAAGTCACTTTTTAATCGCCGTTCCGGTAGACACTATTTATCGCTCTCTATGAACACTATCGCCTCTATGGTTCGCCTGTATCGCCTATCGATCGCTTGCATCAGCTGTTACTGTAAACTGTCAACTAACTCGGTGTGAGTGTCTCGTCCGCTTTTATAGTCTTCTCAGCCTTTTTCTAGGGTATTCTACAGCCGTCTAGTAATTCAATTGTTTTCCCATTGATCTTTGCTGGTGTTTTCTAGATGTTTCAGGAAAGCCGAGAATATTCCTTATGTAATCAGGGAAGATGTTCATTAATTATGTTCACACCAACTTAATTGGCAAGTACTCGTAACATTATTTTCAAGTTTTATCTGTAACGATGTGTTTCGTAAATAGATTCAATCTTAAATATTACAGGGTATACATAGGTAAATACATACAATTACTGTATGTGTGTTTTTGTGTCCATCAATGATGACGCTTCGCCTCCATTCGCATTTTATCCATCACACGGCCCAGTGAATGGCAAATTTTGGGCAGTACATACATACATGAATATGTGTATATGTACTACACTTATGTATTTTTCACTTATATGTATCTATTATATATATTATATGGGTAGTTCATTTAGCTACGGGGCCAGCCCCGATAATGGATTACGACGAAATCCATGTTCCGATCATGATTTAGAGACCGTGTGTGTTTGTGTGGTGGTGCAGGGCCGGCACCGGCCCCCGTCACTCATTCAACGTTAACTTATCCCGACTGCTATTTTGCATTTTAATTCGCTGATGTGCATAAAGATTAAGTTTTTTTCATTAACGCCATTTACAACTGGATGGATGGATGCGATAGATACCGCCGCGCCGCCGACATTTTTCCAATCTAATTTCCAATCGTAGTAAGTAAATATTATAATATGAGAGCCACCATTGGAAGGTCATCTATGGTATAAAATCTGAACCGTTTAAAATTAACTGGCACGAAGGTATTATTAAATTTAATAACAAGGGAAAGAGGAGCACCATTGGCAAACTAACTATGCACCACACCACAGCATTGGCCGAAAGACTTAATGTCTTAAATTGATAGGTCCACAGCCACGCACACACATCGGCCTACCCCCGTCCGTTATAAGGCAAAAATACACTTTATAATTACTTAAAAAACAACACAAAACCTGACCCTATCTTGAAATCCTATTGGATGAAGCTGAAATGCAAGAAGTTGTACTTGAAATTTCGAAAACAAAAAAAATCTAAATAATCTAAGGTGGTCGTTCTGAAGAGAGAGCATGTGGGCGTTCTTTCTAATTCATTTTTTATTAGCTTTCGCCGATTGTTCATTACGAGTGGCGTTATTACAATGATCCTGAGGTAATTCAAAAGACCACAGTGTAGTTTAATAAAGCATCGCGCATCGGGGGGACCGAGGGACGATAACAATGAGACCACCGCACCACGTAATACATTATTATTTAGAAACAATACTGGACTTCACGTTACGATTTTTCAACGCACATTAACTATTACATGACGTATTATTAATTGTACCGAACAATGGACGATATCTATCAACTAACTACGACAATATGTATCATAGTAGCCACTAAAATGATAAGAT
The DNA here is from genome assembly GCA_029378335.1 of Agrilus mali. NCBI lineage: Eukaryota > Metazoa > Arthropoda > Insecta > Coleoptera > Buprestidae > Agrilus > Agrilus mali. Next base: position 397,635 of record CM055655.1, on the reverse strand, counting down.
AAAATAATTCTTGCTGCATCCTTTGTAAGTATCTATTATTAGAGTCTACTTATTGGACGAGAACGTGTACGTTACAGAGACAGGTCTTTTGGCCTCCGAAAAAAGTATTGGAGCAGCAGCAGCATTGTTATAATAAACACCGGCAGAGCGTCTCATCAGCATAAATAATCCAAGAAGCAGAGAAGGCCCGGCCGGCGCAGAAGACGCAAATTAGACAGACAGGCCATGTATGTAGATGTAGAGAAAGGGGATTCAAACAATCAACAACGTGGATCGGAGGCATTGTTGCCAATCCCATCAGTATCATTGTTTACCAAACTTCTTTAAACATAGTGTTAGTGTTTCAGACTGCCACAGTTGTAATGGTGTTCAAATCCAATTAGAAATTAGTGCCAAAACCGAAGATCTTGATCTTGTTCTTGCTACTAAATATGACATACCTATGCACAAGACCAAAACTCCAAAATCATTTTTGTCCATCACTACACGGGTGATTCCTGGCGTTTATGGTGTTTTTGTTTAGTACTTTTTGGCAACGCTGCTATTGAAATTGGAAGAAGAGAAGCAAAAGGATCGGCCGGTCGGTCGTCGGTCAGTTTGTTTCTGTTTCTGTTTCGTTGGAGGCGAGCAAAAGCCGGCAAGAGTCGCCCCGTTCGGTCATAAATTATCAACAGGCTGAGCTTACCGTCGCGATCATCGCATCCATCGGTCGAGTCGAGTCGAAGAAGAAGAAAATGAAAAATCTCGTTCGAATTAAGCCGCTGCGTCCATTCTTTTTCGCTCTGCCCTCCAGTGTCCGCAACGATCTGCATCACAAAAGGGCCATCTCGAAAATCGTGACCGTCAATCCGGCATTTCGAAAAAACGGTTAATGAAACCGGCGATCGATACCTCCACCTTTTCTGGTTTATTTTTTTCCTTTTTGGTCAACTTAACTCTACAGCTACGATCCAAGGGACGATGGCGATGTTCATTTTACGACAGAATTTGATCCATTTTGATTGAAACATCCAAAATCAAATAGGTAGGTGGTAGATGAGGTGTTCGAGAACCTCTTCAGTAACAATAACAACAACAACAACAACAACAACAACAAGAAAACAAGAATAGTAACGGTCTCTCATTAGTGAGGAATAACAATAACGAACGCCTCAGGTCAACACACATAAGGTTGGTGCCCTGTTGTTGGCCATACACCGCACGAAAGGATATATCAATCATTATAAATTGACTTCCTTGCCTTGGTCGTTACTTACTTACTTACCCAAGAAACCATGCGTTACGTATCTGTGTTCTATAATTTTCCAAAAATTTCCTTCTTCGATTTGCAATTATATTGCTCCTTTGGTATTGTGATATCAAAGATAAAATCACAATCGCTTATTAAAGGGATTACGATAAATGCCTAATATTCTAGAAGTAGATACATAGGTACCCTTAGTTCAGTAAGTAGAATCCGATAAAGATTTTGACATGACAGTTGATGCTGTAATCGGTCGCATGGATCGCAACGAGCCAGGACCCCGACCAGGATAACGAATTAAGAGGTCAATATGGAGCATGACTTGCAACAAACACCACGATCGTTCTGTGAACGGTTCTCAGTCGAACGAGTCGACTTAAAACTGGGCCAACGATACGATACATCGCCATCGGGTCGTGACGATGACTCGACAATTTTTCACGCAAAATTCAAAAAAGTTCCACAATATTTCATTCATAACCATTTCTGATGTATTCTTCAGCTGAGATTTTGAAATTTGGAAGAAGATTATAAAGAAGCAAAAAGTGTGGATCCATTGGGGTTTGAAGTTGGCAATTTTAGATTCCTGATCAGATTTTACGTTTTGTTTGTGTGCTGCAGTCTCACAAACGGTACCAACGAACAATAAATAATCCGGAACAATTATCCACGTCAGCAGAGAACAGAAAATAAAAAAAAAGGATCTTACTTATAATGAGTTAGGTTTCTGTTCACTTAAACGGCCATGCATGCATGATTTCGCAACAGATATAGGATATAGGTACCTTTTACGTGAAACCTACTCGTATTTACTCGACTCGATACAGGGATGAGTAATAATAATTTTACACAAGTCTCCTCATCATCGCAAAATGAAAATTACACGACGATGCGACGCCGAGCTCGTTGCGTTGCGTTGTTGTTCCTATGAGCTTCATAAATTCTCGTAATTAATGCAGAGACCGATGCTTTATTTATGAGACCGCATAACAAAATTATGTATAATGGCACGAATTGAAATACCCAACTGCATATCTATAATAAAATATATACACGAACAGAGATAAAGTCGGTAGGTACCTATCTAATTATTATGTTGAAACAACAGAAAGTTATTGATATTGATTATTCAACTTCTGAGCTCTAAAATAAATCAGTGTTAAATATTTCATCGAGGACCACAAATAAACCTACCCCAAACAAATCACCAATAACCACAGTCAATAAGTCACATAATTACCTACGTCAATTTCTAGTACAAAAAGAGACTTCTTTGTTGTCGATAGGTAGATAAAATTTTTCACCCCCATCAGAGTCTTCTTCTCGAGTATCTTACAGACGAGAAATAAGAGACGAGGTGCGAGAATGTATGTATTAGATACCTACCAACCTCTATGTATACACAATATACCTACATAGGTAGGTAGGTATGTACGAAGGAAGATGGTCAGAGGAGATACCGAATAGAAAGAAATGCGTGATTCATATCAAATAAATTACGATTTGAGTCGGTCACCACTCCGCGGGATGTATGGCATGGTATGGTACCTACGTAGTGGTGTGGTGTGGTAAAGGTACAATATCAAATTACATACAAGACTCTTTAAAGGTGTTTCTTGGTCGACTCAAAAAAAACTGGCCACGAAAATACTGATAAAAGAACAAAATAAACAATAAAGTATACTGTTACAAGAAGAAGAGATCGAAATTTAAAGTTTTTGAAATAATTTTTATAATTACCTGAGATAGGATATACTTTTTTTAAATTTAAAACTCTTGTTTTAGTTTAGTGAGATTGTGGAAGACATAATGGTATTTCCGTTCCACCCAATTCCCTTTGTGTTTTCAATTACCTCCCTTCTCTTTCCTGCTTAGTGAAATTTTGTAACATGTGACGAGACTGTACCCATTCTCTTCATTATCTCAATCCCGATACCTCTCTAAAGGATAAAGAATTTCATTTAAAAATGAGCCTTGATGAGATTTTACTGAACCTCTCTCTTTAAAAAAAGACTCCATAAGATTTTCCGGAACCCTCTCTTTAAATGAAAATGAGATTCTTCTGAACTGTTACCTTTAAAGAGGAGGACGTGATTGAATTCCTCCCTTTCAATAACTTTTTCTAAACTTATTCTTTTAAATGAGACTGGATGAGGTATTTCTAGACTCCTCCCTAGTTTAAAAAGCACCTAGTGAGATTCCTTTGAAAACCTCCCTTTAAATGATATTTGAAGTTCTTCCGAAGCCCTCCTCCCTTTTAATGACACTTGATGGGGTTTTTCTGGACATCTCCTTTTAAACGTGAGTCGATGAGATTTTTCTGAGGTCCTCCTCTAAATGAGGTACGGTTAAAATTTTCATGATACTTGATGATCCCACCCTTTCAGCTCATGCAATTAACGAATGAATGTCCCTGTAAAATTTTCGTACCTACAATTTTTCGTGTCACAATGTGTCGATGTTGATGTAGCTTTCTTTTTCCTCGAAAGAAACAGTGAACGAGTGTGTCGGCAATCAAGAGCTGTCATTGACGGAATGTTTCGTTAATTGGCGACCGATACGACCCTGGTATTTAGCGCTTTTTTACGAAACTGACATAAATTACAGGTCCCGGCAAAGAACCGACGATTTCCAATGACCAGGTGTTCACCAAGACATCAAGCTTCGAACGAAATACATAAAAAAAAAAAAACGTTTCGTGATGATGCACGATCTAATAATTGACGGGTTTCACTAATGCCAAAAATTCAGTAGAAAACGTTAAAAAAACGTCAAACTGACAGAATCATCTTTGATATATTATGTTATGGTTTTATGGTCAGTGTCAGTAGACCCTGTATTAAAAATTACAGACCAGAGTTAATTTAGTTTTGTAAATATAACAAAATTTGGTGGTCATCAGCGTTAATCGCTTACAGGTTGCTATAAAAATCGCGGGCAAAGTTCACAGTGTTACTATCTAATCTTTTATAACAACTACAAGAAAAAATTCAAAGACTCACCCCACGATGACGTCCTTCAGGTGTTAGACTGAAGTTGGCCTGTCTGTGTATTCTGTAACAAAATTAAATTATTTGGATTTTGATGCAAACTAAGGAACTTAAAACGAGCCATCTTTAAAGTGAAACAATTTAGAGGTCGTAAAATTAATAAGGAGGATATCGCGTTAAAATTGTTCTTAGTCATTTGATTTAGAGCGAAAGGGTTGGTTCGAAGAGGCGCTCGCTACCGGGTGAATTTTAATTAAAAACCGAATTCTTGAGATTCAAAGGAGAAAGAGAGAGAGAGAGAGAGAGAGTCGAGTCGGTTCGTTACGTTACGCGCCCCCGACATCATTAAATTAGTTTCCATTTAGCATAAAATCCTTATAAGTAACCGAGAGTGTACGTCGGGCAATCGTATAGTCCGTCTGTGCCGTGCCATCATGTTATGTATGTGCCGTCCGTTCGGTCGGCCGGCATTTCGAAAAATAAAAACGACAAACTTTAATAACTTCTCAACTAATAAAGCCGAGCGTAAATTAGCAGGGCTTTGTTAGTGGCTGAAGTTTATTGTGATTCTGTCTTTTTTCTGCCGTGGCCCCGGCTCCGGCCCCGGCACCGGCGACCTCCTAAAAATAGATTTTCAATTACGCGCGGTACCAGGCACAACAACACGGGGGCCATCGCCATCGCGCCCGTTCCTTCGTCGTCACCACCACCGTCCGTCCATCGTTGTTGCTGTTGTTGTTGTTGCAGTCTACCGAAGATTGCAATGGTGCAACTCCTGAATACATTAGCTGTGTACCTAAGTATGTATTTATTATTATAAAGCCGCGACGCTATATGTACCTGATGTACCTACCTATATAAGGTAAACACGAAGGAACCGAGGGCTCGTTAAAGCCGACTCGCGAACACGCACGGGACCCAACCATGTATTATTGTTGTATGTAATACCACCCGGTACCGATAAACGTCCCCTCCAACCCCATAACGCAATTATAGTAGGTATAGTTCCATAACAAGGAGGAGACTAGACGCCTCGGCTGCATAATGAAACAATAAAGACAACAAATACTAAAAACTAAAACAGATTGATTCGTACAGACTATACAGGGTTTTTCAAGTTGATGGGCTATTAGAAGTATATGAATTAGTATTAGAAGGAATTCAATTCAGAAATTTGGGCTCATTTGGTTATTGTTTATGCCGCTTCTTTTAAAAATATTTTCAAGTTCAATTTACATCCGGTTATACCGGAAGTCGATACCAACTTTCTTATTTTAAATGGAATGGTATATTTTTTACGGTGAATTCGAATAAAACGTGTAATTCTAAGGTAAGTTTGATAACTAACTTGTACACCTCTGTGACGATCGGTTTCTGAGTTAATTTAATTTATAGAAAAAAAATATTTTGATCGCAACCCAAATTATAAAAAATCATAACTTCCACAAAATACGACTTAGAGTGTTGAAATTTTTACTAGTAATAGCTGAATATTAGTGCTAACGCCTTGACAAAATTGAATTAAATAATTTATACAGGGCGTTCAAAATAAAATTCTAAAATTGAAAAACTTCAAACACGAATTACTTCGTTTTTTCAAATGGCACCTACTATTTTTTATTTTTTCAATCGATTCCTTTTTTTATCCTCTTTCGATCTATACACGGAAAAAAGAGTATATTTAATGTGAATAAAATACACTTCATTCAAGAAAATCTTTGTTTCATATATACGCAAATAAATATTTTCTTGAATAAAGAGTTTAAAAGTTTTAATGGTAATCAAATGCTGCGTTTCATTTAAAAATATATACTTTCAGTTAAATACAGCAATGTTTGAAACGAAAAAAGAGTTTACTTACGAAAACCATAATATTTCTTCGTTAGAATAATGTATTCCTTTAAACAGAATATTTATCTACTGATTTCAACAATTTCGTTTTCTTAAAATAAGATTTGCGGGCTTGGAAAAAATAATATTTTTCTTCAACACAAGAAACGGATGTTTCCATTTAAGATGGTACTTTTTCATAATAAACACGATTAATATTTGAGTTTAAAGCGGTATATTTTTGTATTAAACATGAAACATTTTCATACTAAAATAACAAAAATTTGTTTGAAAATTTAATTTTTTCTTAATTTTTTATTTTTAAAAATAAAGAAATTTACAAATCAATGGAATGGTATATAAATAAGATGTGATTATTGTAACATATCTTTATTGAACATAAAATAATAAAAAGGACAACGATACATACATGAACAATAGTATGAAAGGAACTAAAAAAAATAGCTTAAGACATTTTAGTGTTACATATGATTCACCAGTAGGGAGTGTATGCATCATGACTGGAAAATGCGTCTTTTTATTTTTATCCATGATGAGAACTTTACTTCCATTTACTGATTCGACCTTATATAAGCTCTTTAATGTAACGTAGTGATTGCTCAAGTTTGCCATTTTGATAAGAAGTTGTTTAGTCCAAATGATTCCAGTAGCTGTAATATAAATTATTGTTTTTAATTTAAAATCAAAACTAGAACTCTTGGTTTATCGATCAAACGATTCTTATCATAAAACAATCGACTTGCTAAAAGAGTAAATTTTCTATCATAGATAACCTTTTCTATACATATACAATCCACAATAAACGATTTTCAAATAGCAGTAGGTAGTAGCCATTTTTTCTTTATCGAGAGAAAACGCGCTTACAAATTTTGCTAAACTGTAGATACCTACTGCTATTTAAAAAACAGTTTTATTTTACTACTACTTCGTTGAGGATTCGTTGTGGATAAAATTGATTTGTAGATATTTATGTACCTATATACAGCAGATAACGTGATACAGAATGAATTAAAAACTTAATTCTAATATTGCGACTCCATTACATATTTACCATGCAAAATTTTGCATTTTTTCATGCTTCTATTTTAAATATAATTAATAAATAAATTCGTAAAAATTAAGTATTTTAATGGGTACTTACTTGCAAATGCTTCTCCAAATTCTCCTAAGCCAATTTTATTTAAAAATTCTTCCATTTTATTATAAAAATATACCCCTGCTTTTTCAGAAAATTTTATTGTGCACCAACAACTCACTTTACACTGATAGTTCATTAACGTATGACGCAATATATTGAAAATCGAAACGGGAGACAAATATGGAGCTCATCAAAGCGTCACATATTTGTACTAAATAAAATGTTCTTTAAAATGAAATGATAATGCTTTATCGAAAGCAGAACTGTTTTGTTTCGAAGAAGTGCTTTATCCAATCCAGTTTTCGGCTACTTAAATAGAATTAATATTTATTTGTTTCAAAACAGAAATGTCTTAAAATTAAGAAATTACTTTTTGTTTAAACCATTCAAAAAGTTGTAGCAAAAGAAACATTTTCATTCCAAGTAGTTCCTTGACTTGTTTTAAGAACAGAGTTAGTCTTCGATCGAAACCTGTATAAATTTGTTTCAAAACAAAAATTCTTTCTTTAAATCAATTCCAGTAAGTAAATAAGTGTTGAAGGAAATATTCTTGTTTTCTTAACACAAAGCAAAATACTAAAAAGAAGTATTTATTTATTTAAAATGAGTAAATATCTTCAAAGCAATATATTTTCTTGTTTTAAAATAGTTTTTTTTTCTGTGTATGGATACTTCCTATTTTAAGTAATAATTCAAAATTATTCCAAAATTTTCAAATAAAATAGGAAGTAGATATCCATACAGATCTAAACAGGATAAAAAAAGGAATCGATTGAAAAAATAAAAATAGTAGGTGCCATTTGAAAAAACGAGGTTATTCGTGTTTGAAGTTTTTCAATTTTAGAATTTTATTTTGAACGCCCTGTATGAATTATTTAATTCAATTTTGTCAAGGCGTTAGCACTAATATTCAGCTATTACTAGTAAAAATTTCAACACTCTAAGTCGTATTTTGTGGAAGTTATGATTTTTTATAATTTGGGTTGCGATCACAATATTTTTTTTCTATAAATTAAATTAACTCAGAAACCGATCGTCATAGGTGTAAGTGTAAGTTGGTTATGAAACTTACCCTAAAATTACACGTTTTATTCGAATTCAGCGTAAAAAATATACCATTCCATTTAAAATAAGAAAGTTGGTATCGACTTCCGGTATAACCGGATGTAAATCGAACTTGAAAATATTTTTAAAAGAAGCGGCATAAACAATAACCAAATGAGCCCAAGTTTCAGAATTGAATTCCTTCTACTAATTCATATACTTCTAATAGCCCATCAACTTGAAAAACCCTGCATATTATATTGAAGACGTAAACGAAACTTCTGATTAATTTTACTATAGGTAGGTAGATATCTAAAATTTAGTAATGTAAAGGCCATTACTCAAACTTAAACAGGAAAATCTACTTATCTAAATTGTTAAACTAAAAATTATGCCAACAACTAACGATAACAAACTTTACAGGATAATTTTATTGAGAAGAACAAGTATTTGTTTTTTGTTTTGCATCTTTTTTTGTTATTAAGTAGATATTGGATTGATGAGGCGATCGAAATGAAAAATAATTGCTAATTAAGAAGCACAACTTGTTTACCAATCTCTCTTGAAATGCTCACATGAAGAGATCAAATAAATGTTCAAATGTTCGTCACGGTTACAATACCTACATACATATAAAAGACTATTAGGAAGAATAAGAATAAGAATAAGAAGAAGATAAAGAGGAACGTAACTCGGGGCGGCTCTGATGGTCGCGTCGGTTATAATTAAAGATAAAATCTTTGTCTGAAAACGCAGCAATTATATGAAGAAACGGCATCAAAAAAAATTAACCCTTCAATTAAAATCGTATCCCGTTTGGGTAACTGGTCGCCCGTTTTCCGAACCTGTTAATTACATTTTATAACCAAATACCTTCGACCAGTATTCTTTCCGTCCTCAATTACAAAATGTATAATTATAAAATCCAACTTATATTCCTCTACTCTCTTCTGTTCTTTTCTCTTCTCTTCTGTTCTGTTCTGTTGTATCTCATTAGACGACTACCTGCTCGGGCCTCTGCCCCATCTGCTACTCCGAACCGTAATTTCTTCTTCTTCGTCTTCTTGATTCGGCTTTTGTTTCGCTCATTTCGGAGGATATTACGATAATTGCCTCGAATACGTCAAACGGGGGTCTTCCACGTTGACATGGGAACTTATTAAAAACTTTAAATCATTCCTTTGTATCCGCCAGTGGACAAATTAAAAACTCTTATGCCATTCATTCCCCCATCAGAGCAATAAAAGAATAGAAGGATCTAAATTAACCAGAAAATCTATGAATTTTAATTGGAACAGAAACTGAAACAAACGAACAATAGTCTGCTCTATGTTCTGCTCTCCTCTTGGTTCTAAGACTATTTTACCCTTAAAGAAAAAGAGTAGCAGGAACGCGTAAAATAACAGCCTATAAATAAATTTAGGTGCGGAGGTAGGTAGGTAGGTATAAATTCGTAGTTGTTTTGATTACAGTCATTTCGATGAGCAATCATACACGGAGCCGTGACACCTGGTCGACCGCAGCCCAGTCTTTACCTTGATTATAGTGGAAAACACGTCGCTTTTACTGGCCGCTTCATTATCGAGTTCTTAGTCCAACCACCAGGTCTATCATTAAAGAAAAGAACTAACCAACTAACTGTTAAACCACTCGCAAAACAAAATGAATCAATGTAATTTTATTTTAATGTGGAATTGAAAAAAGGACACTGCTTATCTAAAAAGATGATGATAGTAGGTACGTACCTATGGTAACAAAGATTAAAGTCAGTTTTGCGTTTTCGTTCTTAATTAAGAAGTTGTTCCTTTTGGAAAAGAACAGCAACGACAACGACAACGACATCAGCAATAGCAACAACAACATTGGCAGGAAGAAAAACGAGGAGGAGGAGGAGGAGGAGAGCCTTGCTTGGCTGCCGGACAATGTGCAGTAATAAATCTCAGCATTTAACTAACTAATGAATTGCGAGAGAGAGAGTCCACGGCTGTGGTCCTTTTTTGCGTGCACTCTTTTTGTTCACCTGCTCTTGTTAAGGAAACCTGTAAAATTATAATAAAGATCTTAAAACTTTTTTGCCCGAAACCGAAACAGTTGTTGCTCCTGTCGTCGTCGGTCGTCCGTTGTCGTTCTTCTTCTTACATACCTACATAAAAATATAATCGAACGACCTGAATAATGTTACATGTGTAAATTTATTACGACCTTCTCATGTCTTGCGAACAACACGAAACTAAATTCGATTCGAACTATGTAAATCTTCCTTGTTTGTTGTTGTGCACTCGCAGCACTCGATTATGTCTTTCGTATTACAACTTCATCAGGACGACGCGACGTAAGATCCCAAAAAATGAAGAAAAATTAACTATTTTCGAAAAGTTTCAAAAACAGACAGTCATAGTTAGGGCCCATGAACATACCTAGTAAATAAAGTGAAATTTGTAAAATTATTTTGACAGTGTCAAATGAATCAATCAATCAATCGATCATTCATCCAGGGATGGATTTAACAGTTATGATGGAACCCATGACCGTATAATTAATGTAAGGGTCCCTATTTTAGAGTAGGTAGATTTGGGGATTTAAAGAAATTATTTGTGCAAAATGCTGCACTTAAAAGATTTGCTCTCAAATATTTTACCTGCTTTATTTGTTATTGCAAAGACGTGAACATTTTTATGAATTTATATATACTGACGTAAAAAATTTAATCAAATAAGTAAAGATTTATTTCATAAATATAAACAATATACGTACTGTAAATAAATAAGTAAGTAGGTAATTGTGGAGACTGATCTGAAAATTCGATTTAGTATAGTTAATAGATTGCGTATCGCATTCTTTGTGAAACATTTTGAATACCAAAAAAAAGGGGGTTTAGAGTAACAAAAACTGGGTTACGTTTCACGAAAATATTTTATTAATCTCTACAAATTTGTTTCAACCCTTGCGGGTCATTGTCAAGAGCTACGGCGTTACTAAAGATGTAAATAGTGTACCAGACTTATATAAACGGATTACAGTAGGCAAGAAGAATTTTATGCAGGTAGGTAATGGTTATCTATTTGGAAAATCCAATAACAGCGGAAAATCCAATGTGAACATTTCAATTTGATTATTTACAATATTTTCATTATTATTAATGGCTTTCTTAATTTCCAGAGATTCAAGTAAACTCAATTTACGACCCTTTTGAGCAGAATGTACAAGTTCAATTGAATTAATATCTAAATTATGTTTGAAATCTAGGCAATGTTGAGCTATTCCTGTATTATTCTATTTATTCTGAATGGCAAGCACATGTTCTTTAAGACGAGTTTTTATGGCCCTACCTGTCTGTCCCAAATAAAAGGCTGTGCAATCTTTACAGTATAATTTGTACACGCCACTTTTATCTATTGAATTTGTTTTATTTTTGTTGTTAACTAACAGAGTTTTTAAATTAATTTTGTTGACTAAAATTGGTATAATATGTAATTTAATTAGATGGTGTTTAATTTTGTATCCGACTTCTTTTACATAGTTAATAAAAGCGTATTTCTTATTTTCAGGAATTAAATCAGGAAGGAGACCGTTGTAAAGTTTGATTTCAATGAGTTTTCGTTGTTTACTTTTTAACATTTTGTCAATTAGGTTGGGATTATACCCGTTATTAATGGAAATCTGTTTTATAATTTTTAATTCTTTTTCAAAATTGGTTTTAGAAAGGGGTAAACTTATTAATCTGTGTAATAAACTATTAAAAGCTGCCATTTTGATGTTAAAAGATTGATTTGAGTCAAAGGGAATTACCGTGTCAGTTGTCGTAGGTTTTCTATAAATTTCAAACATAATTTCTTTGTTATTTTTGCATAAAGTAAGATCCAAAAAGTTTAACTTATTGTCTGTTTCAATTTCCATCGTGAATTGAATGTTCGAATCTATGGAATTTAATAATTTGAGAAAGTTGTGTAATTGTCTTAGATATTAATTCAATTGAACTTGTACATTCTGCTCAAAAGGGTCGTAAATTGAGTTTACTTGAATCTCTGGAAATTAAGAAAGCCATTAATAATAATGAAAATATTGTAAATAATCAAATTGAAATGTTCACATTGGATTCTCCTCTGTTATTGGATTTTCCAAATAGATAACCATTACCTACCTGCATAAAATTCTTCTTGCCTACTGTAATCCGTTTATATAAGTCTGGTACACTATTTACATCTTTAGTAACGCCGTAGCTCTTGACAATGACCCGCAAGGGTTGAAACAAATTTGTAGAGATTAATAAAATATTTTCGTGAAACGTAACCCAGTTTTTGTTACTCTAAACCCCCCTTTTTTGGAATTCGATTTAGTGTCGTTGTTGATTCTATTTTGAATTTTTCAGTTTTATTTTATTTCTTTCCATAATATTTCTGCTTTACCTAATACATTTTTAGCAACTAATTAAAAGCATTTAAGTACTTCTCGAACCTTTTTACCATAATTAGCCTGAAACTATTGTGTACGATCTTAAACAACAATTATTGTAAGTACCCTCCTGTACCTATAGATACCCTTGTCCGGTCTTGCGTTCTTTTGAGTGTGTGTTATCGTCCTATTATTAGACACGACCACACAATGAGTGATTGTGAGTGCGCACACACAAAGGACAACTGAATGGAACAGTTTTGCGCCGACCGCCAAGAATCCATTGTTTCGCGTTATTTTTTAACGGTGGAAAAGAGCAAACTTGCCACTTAACTAACTAAAGATTCGAAATGTCATCACGTTTTACTTGACCTATGCGAAATAAACTTCCTTGAATATCTATTGACAATAACAATCCCACATCATGAGCATTTATTTGACAAGCCGTTTGTCCCTACATACCTACATATATCTAAAACGAGTGTAATAAACAAATCCCGGGGCCCGGGTTCCGGTTGTTTTAAAATTTAAGAGAACATTCCGACAAGGAAGCGTTTACAAGGAGCGAAGGATCTCGGGTATCCCGCGCTCGTTTAAAATATGGTAGGTACTTACATATCGTACATACGAGAGAGATGTCCGTAGATACGGAACGCGGTTGTAAGCGCAGTTAAAGGCCGCATCAGAAATTAAACGGACAAGACGTTCTGTCCGAGAAGTCGGTGTTTCTTTAATTTAGGAACGCGTCAAATGGCCCACGGCGACGCCACGTCCAAATAAGTAAACTGACAACACTTCTTGCGAACCGAACCAAGAAGGAATTCCGCCGATCTCGCAAATAAGTCCCGACGCATAATTAAATACCATTACACTTTTTGGTTTTCGTTTTATTTAGAAAGCGAACAACTGCATCAATTTGTAAGCAGTTCAACTTATTGGAATTAGTGGTCGTGATGGTGAGCAAAAGAATTGTCTTGCTCTTATAATTTCGCACATTCAGCAAGAACAAGACAAAACCAAGAAATTCTCTTCTATAAAGAAATACTAAAACGTTACAATTAGTCCAAAGACAATCTTTTGTATTTTCTTTACTACGATTTAGTCTTTAAATATTAGGTACTTTCCTCTCTCTCCATCTTAGTATTCTGTGAGATTGGTAATTATTATTCGGACGTGATGGAGAATAAAAGAGTGGGGTGGGACGGGATGGTCGGAATCGACACAAAAAATTAATGGTTTTCGCCGCGGATTTGCCACGGACATTTCCAAGTAGTAACGAACCAAAAGCGCAGGTGGTTAGGTACTACAACGTCATTATAATATCTACCTAATGTAGGTATATATATATTCGAAATGGGCACAATTTACGTCACGATATGTGTAGGTATAGATGGGTACCCACGTAGGTACCTACGTAACTCGTCGATGGGCTGTTCGAAACCCTCCAAGAAAAAAATACTTAAACAAAACTTTCTTTAGATTCAAATTACAAAAATTCTTGATTGTACTACTATATGCCTTATTTACAGTTTCCTATTAAAGGTAGGCAGGAACTACTAACTGTAATACAAAGAAATTTCAGAAAGCACACGTAACCTCAAAACTGTGAGTCAAATAATTTTAAACTCAATTTAAATAAAAGTTATCAAGACTCTCGTATCTATTTTTTTTACAAGCCGTCTCTCTTATTTTATTCATACATCACCATATCGACGTATTTCTTAAATAGATTCGGTTACACAACACATAAATACGTACTTTCGTGGATTCTGTCCCTTTCTTATTTATTTATTTATTTATTTATTAATTAAAATAGGTAGATAAAGAACGTCGCGTCGTCGTTGATTATTTCATACACACGCAATCTTACATTTTGTAGGGTATTTACTTATTGTGAGAGTTGCGCAAAAAAATTAAAACGCGAGCTTTATTATTATAATATTTTTCCACATTATAGGTGGATACGTAGGTACTAAGTATTATACAGTTTTCAATGCCTCGGCATCCATTTTCGACGTAAATATAATTATTTCCGATCACGAAACAACCATGCCAACTGCTATTCGCTCCTCGCTAGGCCAATGGTCATTAGCGAGAGGACCATTAACAACAACCGACTTCAGAATCACCGCCAGCAACAAGAAAAACAACACCACTCACCTCCTCTCCTCGGACGTTACCAATTTTTTTTTTTTTATTTTTTTCGGTCGACTAAAAAGATTTAAAATTTTTCAACCAAAACCCATTCACCTACCTATCATCTTTAAGCAATTTCCAAAACCGCGAATTAATTTGCTTGTCTGCCAAGTATTAGTTAGGGAAGTATTGCAGGTAACTGTTGGATGCCTGCCGAGGGTAGTTATTACTAACTAATAATCTGCACGTTGTTTTTTATTTTATTTTCATTTCATATTAGACGTGCCTCAACCTACCAACGCACAAGTTGATTGGTTGATAAACTTAAACAGCTACTAACTAACTATGTACTAAATCGGAAGTAGTAATTTTGATAAACGCTGGGAGTGGCTGGGGTGTTATGTTTTAACCGTGACGTACATTACATAGAACCGAAACCTCACAAAAGTACATATAATGTATAGGTATAATTTAATATTACATGTGTATGAAATAATCAACGACGATGGCAGCTATTTGCCCTTTACCTATAGGTATACTCATTCATTTTAATGAATAAGAAAATGATAGAACCATATGTGTAGTATAACTGAATCTATTTAAGAGATACGTCGATGTGGCGATGTATGAATAAAATAAGAGAGAAATATTAAATGGTAACGAGAGTACAATGAACAAGGAAATAATTTGACTCCATTTCCTTCAACTTATTTTATTTTATTTTAAGTTTATCGCCAATAATAAAAAATAAATGTTTTATTCAGATATTAGGGTCAAGTGGGGTAATTGTCAGACTTAAATTGCAGCAATGATAAAAATATCACTGCAATAATAAGTGCATGCATACTTTAGCTCATCAGGTACCATCATAACTTCACGGTATTAATTTTAATTTCGAAAAAACAAAAAGGGGTAAATATAGTAAGACACTCTGTAAATACATAAAGTATATTATATAGGTAGGTACATCGTCGATACCCGAAGCCAAAAGAGATCTTTCGATCTGACCATCAGAGGCGACGCTACCGCACCGTCCCCATCGCCGCCACGTTCGTTGTCCAATGCGACAAAATGTTTCACATGCACAAAAAGAAGATTCGAAATGTAGATTACGGAGAATAACAAAGTGGGATGCTTCTTTTTTTGTTTCGGTTTATGGTAATGAGGATATAATGGATGGTCGGTTTTGCTGCGCCGCCGCTGATGCTGCTGCTGCTCCTGCTCCTGCTACATACAGCAACTCTTGCTGTACCATGTATGTATATACAGGGTTTTTCAAGTTGATGGGCTATTAGAAGTATATGAATTAGTAGAAGGAATTCAATTCTGAAACTTGGGCTCATTTGGTTATTGTTTATGCCGCTTCTTTTAAAAATATTTTCAAGTTCGATTTACATCCGGTTATACCGGAAGTCGACACCTAGGTACTTTGTTATTTTAAATGGAATGGTATATTTTTTACGCTGAATTCGAATAAAACGTGTAATTCTAAGGTAACTTTGATAACCAACTTGTACACCTATGACGATCGGTTTCTGAGTTAATTTAATTTATAGAAAAAAATATTGTGATCGCAACCGAAATTATAAAAAATCATAACTTCCACAAAATACGACTTAGAGTGTTGAAATTTTTACTAGTAATAGCTGAATATTAGTGCTAACGCCTTGACAAAATTGAATTAAATAATTTATACAGGGCGTTCAAAATAAAATTCTAAAATTGAAAAACTTCAAACACGAATTACCTCGTTTTTTCAAATGGTACCTACTACTTTTAATTTTTACAATCGATTCCTTTTTTTATCCTCTTTCGATCTATATGGATACTTCCTACTTTATGTAATAATTCAAAATTATTCCAAAATTTTCAAATAAAATAGGAAGTATCCATATAGATCGAAAGAGGATAAAAAATGGAATCGATTGAAAAAATAAAAAATAGTAGGTGCCATTTGAAAAAACGAAGTAATTCGTGTTTGAAGTTTTTCAATTTTAGAATTTTATTTTGAACGCCCTGTATAAATTATTTAATTCAATTTTGTCAAGGCGTTAGCACTAATATTCAGCTATTACTAGTAAAAATTTCAACACTCTAAGTCGTATTTTGTGGAAGTTATGATTTTTTATAATTTGGGTTGAGATTACAATATTTTTTTCTATAAATTAAATTAACTCAGAAACCGATCGTCACAGAGGTGTACAAGTTGGTTATCAAACTTACCTTAGAATTACACGTTTTATTCGAATTCACCGTAAAAAATATACCATTCCATTTAAAATAACAAAGTTGGTATCGACTTCCGGTATAGGTAACCGGATGTAAATCGAACTTGAAAATATTTTTAAAAGAAGCGGCATAAACAATAACCAAATGAGCCCAAGTTTCAGAATTGAATTCCTTCTACTAATTCATATACTTCTAATAGCCCATCAACTTGAAGAACCCTGTATACCAGACGACACATGTATACATACACACAAGTACATTTTTGATTTTGTATAATGACCACTAATGAACCTCTATTACACATTAGATGCAATCAACTAAACCTCATAACACAATCAAACTTCGATAAGTCGAACCGAAATGGTTGGCAATAGTATCAACTACGAGAAAGACCGTGTGTATCATTTTTCCATGATAACTCGAACTCTCAAACTTCTATTTATTACTCAAATCGAATATGTTGATAACTCGAAGATAATAATATTTGGTGCCAACTTCAATAAGTCGAATTTTCTGGGATAATGTACGATTTTAATAGCAGTTTGTCATCAAAACGTAGGTACTTTAAAATCTGTCTTTTGACCAAGTTGTCGAATTTCGACTGTAATTATTTTTTATTCAGGTTTTGTTTAATTTGTTTTGCCCTAATTGTGATAAAAGATAACGTCCTAATCTCCCAGTGAAAAAGAAACATTATTAAAAAAAATCATTTTGAAAAAATGTGCATCTAGGCAACCCTCAACATGACTGCATGTTGCATAAGTATTCATCATAATAAAAATCGAAATAATAAAAAAAAATCAATAAAATATTTAGTCATTAAATATATAATACCTAGTCCAAGAAATTTTTAATTAACAATCTAATTTTGCAAGGATAAACAGTCAAATATTATTAATTTTCATGTGGGTTACATTTATTCAAAAGCCAAAAACCCAAGATAATATTCTTAAAAAAACTTCTATAATTTTGATTAATAAGTATTAATGACTAGGTATTATAAAATAATAGTTATCAAGAATGAGGACAACAAACAATGTTTTGTATAATTAATAAACTTGATCAAAAAACGTGCAAGTCTCCTATACAACATACAAAAATCTTAAAATGGATCTGCATCTAGGCAACCATCATCAAGATTGCATGTTACATAAGTATTCATCGTAATAAAAATCAAAAAAATTTTAATTATTAAAAACAATTTAACTTTGCAAGAATAAACATAAATCAAATAAAGTAATTTGCATTATGTAACATTTATCCAGAGACCAAAAAACCAAGATAACATCCTTAAAAAACCTGCCACAATTTTATTTTTATGAAGATTAATGACTGTTATAAAATAATAAGTACTTATCAAGAATGAGGTCGACAAAATAAAATTAAAACCCTATTTCATTGATTCAGAAACGTTTCAACTTTTTTGTTTAGTCTTCATCATACGTACAACTCAATCAATAGTGTATAATAACACACATATTATTCAGAAGCAACTCATCAATAATTCAAAATTACAATCATATTTTTACATTTCCAACTATTTAGATGCATAAAACCAATTACTAACTAGTAAGTATCTACATATGTAAAAATATACTTTTAGATGTTGTTTAATGAAATTCTCAGTTTAGTTAAATATTGATGAGTTGTTTTTGAATATTTGCAGTGGATTAAATTTGATTTGAATACCTTGCATGCCCACTGAAGACAATACAAACAGTCAAGTATTTATTGGTGATTTAATATTAATCTGGTCCTATATTATTTTTAGAACAAATAATCACAAAAGCATCAATAGTATCTAATAGCTACAATTTTTGTAATTTTGCAACAGAGATAAGCAACCACGTTGTAACCAAAACAACAGCTGTGAAAGAAGTTGCATACGTTGCAGGTGATTTCAGATTATGCAAAATTAAAACAATTTCCTATAAAAAGATTACCTGCCTAATAAATGCACCTAAAATACTTCAGATAAGTACCTACCTATACATTTTTATGTTTAATTAAAGAAAAATATCACCTCGTTTTGTGACAATTTTTGAAATATTTTGCCCATGTTATTCACCCTGTATTTCATCAAAAATAAAGGTCGAAGCAAGGAAATATGTTCTCTTTACGAATATCAAAACGAACACGAATGTTATCAGTAATATTTTGCACAAAAACGTATCTATACTACATATCATGTAACCAAACACGTACAGGTTATGAATGAATTATATACATTAAACAAATACTTACACTTTAATTAGAACAAATTAATTAATATTATTAACTCTTTTGTGCAAAATATGCCGAAAAAATAATATAAAATGGCTTACCTTACCAGCAGGTGTATCTGTGTGTGTGTGGATATGATTATTACGAGAAATAACCAACAAACGGTACGCTGCAGCGTAGTAAACGGTTGAAAATGGCCCCGATGCACTAAATTTAAATATAAAAGTCTTATCACTAGTGAAATTTTAATAACAACCACTAAAATTATCAAACGATTCACATATTCAACCGACCGGCATGACCTTGCACCTCTTCGCGTATGTTTACCGGAAACAAACGATAAAAAATTTAATTTGATTAATTATACAAATTTTCCTGTGTGAACATGGCGGCAAATTTGAAAACATAAACATTGGAAATAACTATTTTAAATAACATTTCATTGGTTTATTTAGCAATTATTAGCACTTATTCTTATATTTTTTGTGCCACACACAATCAAATTAAATATTTGGGATTATTAATGTAAAAAATAATAAAAATTATTTTAAGTATAATTTGATTTTTAATTTTTGAACCTAATTAAATAACAAGTATGTCTTAGCTTTTCAAATGAATTAAAGTGTAGAAAATGTCTAAAATCAAGCTTTATCTAACTGTAATTATGTATTCCATTCAGTCAAGTGTGTAATTCAAATCAAAATAAAAAAAATATATGTATGTATATAAAATAACAATTTATTATTTAGAATAAATATCATACAATGTGTTTCGATATTTGTTTATAAGTTATAGTTTTATAAAATTCAAATACACAATCACAAGCTGCTCTACAAAGGTCCATGGCATCTTGGAACTGTTGTAATGTAAAAGAACCTGTTGTCTGTGAAGTAATAACTTTCTTATCGATATTATCAAATACAAAAGTAAATGCTGCTTTGGCATGGTCTCTCTCAATCTGATCTGGATCTAAATGAAGCTCATTATTCTTATCCACAGTACAATTAACTGCAGCTAAGAGAAAACGCATATCTATTCCTGAATTAAGTAGTGCTATACATGCTGCATTTATTGCACATGCAATAAGCTGGAAAGAAATTTAAAACAGTTACTTATAATAGAAAAGTATATGTCAAAAACGTACCCCTCCATAGTTCTGCATTTCTTGTATAGTAACAACTACAGATGATCTTGGATACAGTTCACACAGTATCGCTGTTTCAAGTGAATTCTTTACAATTTGTTCTTGAAGTCTATCATTGATATCTGTTAACATTATAACAGCATAATTAAACTAATTTAAGGTAAAATTAGTATTGGTGTACTTACTGGGGAGCCCCGCTTTGGGCCTAAAGTTAACTTCTACTGAAGTTTTGTCTGTTAAAATGTTCTGCATTTTTACTTCTACAGGACCATAAACTGCTACTGCTACTACTGTGCTCCCTGAAAATTACAGTATAAGTAAAATAGGCATTTTCGTGTGTTTTTAAGTCAAAATTTCATGTATAACCAAGTGAGGTTGTCTTATTTTCAATATCAACATACCTTGACTCCATAACACAGATCCATCTGGGCGATTAAAATGACCAACAGAACACTTTATTTTTCTTAAATTATACTCTTTCGAGCCCATTTTGTTAGTATTTTAATATTTACAACTTAGTAAATCCGGCATTTATAAAAAGGTTATGTTTATTTTTATGTTCATGTTCTATCCAAAATCTATGGAATGAGAGAGTGAGTGAGTGAGACAGCTAGATGTAATATTTTCGAAACTAGAGACAAGGGTTAGGCAATACCTATTTGTTAATCTAGCGTGTATTACGGGTTGCATAATTATTGAAAAGTAAATAAAAACAATAATTTTTATAATTAAAATTAACTATTTTGTATAAAAAGCATGAAACAACATCTTACTAGCTTTTTATTAAATTGGTCTTTGCTTATTTTAAGTTTTTGTTAGAGAATGAAAGATATACCTACAAGGCTTATTAATAAAAGAAATCATGATTTAAAAAAAGAAATATAAAAATAATGAATCCTTAAGAGATTAACTTGTTAATTGTATCCTAATAATTTGCTGGTTATTAGGGTAAACAGCAATAAAGATTTTAAAATTTATAAGTGCACGTATTTGAATGAGAAACGGCGGGAAGCTTATTTTTAATAGTTTATAGGGATTACTGGTAGGCAACTCTCATTTTTGAAACTACTATGTAAGACGAACTGCCCAACTTCACCAGAAAATTTAAAAAGTTCAAATTCAATTCAAAGAATTTTACTAAAATAACATTAAATGCACTTCTTTTTCTCTTCAGTTTTACTATTATTAATGAAACGTATTTTATTGTTTGGCTCAATTTTACAATGTTATTAAATGTTAACTTGCACAGAAGCCCCCTCTCGATGAGAATTGTATGTTATCAATAAATAAATAAATAAATAAATAAATAAATTTTATTTTTCATTAATGACTAATTATTAATTAATTATGATTAATGTATATTGTATATAAATAGAAAGATTATATTGTTAATAAATAAAAGTGAAGTAAGCCAAGAAAAAGAGTGAGTCAAACACAAAAAACTTATATGATAAAAATAAAAGGAAATTAGACACTCATTTATTTTCAAAATATTTATTTCATTGTATCTTATACAAAATTAATTAAAATGCCACTCAAAGACTCAAATATATCGTTCACGTCTGGAGTAATTTTATTAAACATGATTAGATATTTTGATTTCTTACATTGGAATATAAATAATAATCGTAAAATTGTATTAATATAAATAATAAAGGGCATTTTTAGCAGCTAAGAAGACGTTAATATATCCGCAGCTTTAAGTTCCTTTGCCAGCAAATGGAAAGACAACCACCAAGACAAAAGAGGTTGCAATCCGGCCAGAAAGAGCAAAAAATAAAGCCTTCTCTTATTACCTACAGTAGGATAATTAGAACCATAATATTGAGACTGTTGCGTCGACGTTTCAGACAAAACCTGCACCCTTAGCGTTCGTATTAAGAAGAATGCTAAAGAAAACGTTGTGTAGGTCAATGTGACATAATATCCTGTTGTACCTGCTGCCAGAGTTGCTAAAATACTGGCAATTATAGCGACAAACTTGTAACCACTGAATGCCAATAAATCTAACGTACGCAGAGTCGTTTCTATCTGAACAATATATAGAGCGCAACTATAAATAACTAACTCAACAATGCACCAAGCCAAAGCAGAAGATGCCAGGATTCCAATTTGTTCAGGACTAAACCTCTGTTGCATCCCTAAAATTATTATTTCACAATCACAGATCACAATATGATTAGATATTTTTTATTTAAATAAAAGCTGGCCAAAGCTTTTGTGTTTTGTGAGTGAAAGTGTAAATATTAAGTCTTTGGAGCTTTTTTGGTAAGGGATTGAACAGAGCTTACCTAAGACAATTCCAGCAACTAAAACATAGGTGACATAAGCCATGGTGGGAATATACAAGTCTGGAGCATTTATTTCAAATCTTGGCTGCACTGGGCTACCATCTTGTTCATATTTCAAGGCCCAGTCCTAAAAGAAGTCTTTAATTATTTAATAATATAGCTAAATAACAAACTTACCGAATGTAAGTATGGGAAAAACAACAATTTCAACTTAGATGCAACATACTTTGTATCAACAGCAAAATAGTACTTCAATTTTGATACAGGCACATACTTGTCTATATTTTGTTTAACTAAATTCGTCCCTGTACTTGCCAACTAAAAACAAAAAGTTTTTCAATTTAACATAGCCAAATGGGGTAATTTTTAGTACCTGTTGACCATATTGATAAGCCATATCCTGAACGATTGGTTGAGCAAACAGTGCAGGGTTCATTTGAGGCTGAGGTTGCCCCATGTAAGGAACTCCAACAGCCATATTTGGGGTCTGGGGAATATTTGGAATAAAGCTATCATTAGTAGCATACTGTGGTGGTTGTCCTGGAGGGTATCCCATGGGCTGTTGAGAATTTATATTGGGGGCTCCAGTTGGAAAAGCAGCTGAAGGGGGTGGTGGAGGTGGTGTTTGTTGTTGGGAATAAGGCTGATAACCCATGGCGTTAACATCGCTCACTCGTTTAGTTTTTTTACCCAAATCTAAAACAGTTAAATTGCAACTGACGTATATTTGGAGGTTATGTTGAAAGGTTTTAGTACAAGTTATTTACTAATATAACGATTATCTACCACTTACTTGGACGTGAACCTATGTTTGCGTTGTAATTCATACTGTAATTTGTATATTTAAATGAAATTCAAGAATAACACTACCATTTTTTAAATATAAATTAAAGTTGACACGTCATGTTATGTCGTGATACAGATGATGCTGAACCAACTTTTATTAACTTTCACCTAATTAAAAAATCACATTATAAAAAACATAATTTATTTATTAGTAAATATGTATCACACCTTTTTTGTGACTTTTTTTTAACAAAAAACGTTTAAACTTGAAAACAGACTAAATTTACCACAACTCAAAGGCGTACAACAGTTGAGGAGGGCAACTAATAATAGATCCCGTTTATTTTGGAATGAGTAATTAATTATTAACTTAATACATTAATAGTCTATAAACTAGAATAATTTTAACATTACATTTATTGAACAAGCATTTATTAATGATCCAATTAAAGATTTATAAATAAAAATTCTTTTTATATGCACCCAATCTAATTTCAACGAGACGCTTATGATTTGATCAGATAATTTTTTTAATAATGACAACTAAATGTCAACTTAGAGGTTATATTTCCTAATTTGTCAGCAAATAGCTGTATATTAATCAAATTACGGCTAATAACTATTAATTAATAATTTATTTTAACGCTAGAATTAAAAAAAAGGGCTTCTCTGACATTAGTGGCCTAAGGTTAAGGTGTACGTAATGTAGTTAGTGTAAGATTATAAATGAATACGTCATCCAACTATGAAGCAGCAAATTACGAAGTGAATTAACAAAAAAAAACGAGAAAGACCTAATAATCGGCCACAATTTAACAATGAATAATAAATACCTAGTGCGATTTGTATGAATAACTATCAGCAATGAAGAAATTAACTGGTTCTTTCCGATATACCCAGTGGGATCCATGGCTTATTGTAGCCCAAATTATTTCGATACAGTGTATATTATACTTTACATTGGGACTAATTTTGACTATATTAGGCTATATCGCAGGTGATACGAGAACCCTCGATCATATATTTGAATATCATGTAAGAATAAAACTATATATGACAAGATATGTAATTGCTGAAAGTTGCTTAATATTTTTAAGGAAATCCAAGTTCGTGATTTAAATGGCAAGATGGTTATACTTTCGTTCGTACTTAATGCATTCATTGGGTGAGTACATTCCATGTTTTTTTGTTCCTTTTTTAATTAATATGTATGCATTTATTGCGTTTGTAGAGCCATAGCATTGTGGTGGATAGTAGAGAAAACAAAACAGTGTTTAGATTTTAGTAGCACCTGGCATTTTATTCACCTTATAATTTGTTGGTGTTACAACAGTGAGTTTCCCACCACTTTTTCATGGTGGGCCTTGAACATTGCTTGTGTTACATTAATGTGCGTTTGTGGTGAATTTCTCTGCTTAAGGACCGAACTGCAAGCCATACCCTTAAGTTTAGGACCCAAGTCTGACTTGTAGCATCTGCTGTCCTCCCATAACCACTTATTTAGTTTTAATTTTAATAATTATAGTGTGTGCCAAGCACCAATAATAGTTAAATCATTCATCCTCCAACTTGTTGCAACAGTGACTAATCTCAGGTTAACAATAATCTACTATTATATTTATAATTAATACTGAAATTATTTGTTGTGCTAAATTAAAAGTATGCCTATTATGTAATTATGAAGGTGATACAGTACATGTGATAAATTATAGACAAAATTAAATTGATAATAACTAATTAATAGCCAATGAGATGGTAGCTTTTAATAAGATTTATTATTATTGTATTATACGTTGTCTCCTTTCTGTTTTTTTTTTCTAAAAATGTTCTTTTTAAATAGTCAGTCTTTTGTAATTATTGTATTTTGTTTATTTAAAACGAAAAAAGGTATAATAAAAGACATACTACAAAATAAAATTGTTTAATTTTGCCAAGTGGTATGGTGTACATGTAAAAATTAAATATTCTATTGAACACAATAATTCCATCAAAACTAAAACTAGGAAATAATTTAAATAATAAAATAAAGTATTAGTTATTTAATAAGTTTCTATACAATCCATATCCCAAGTTGCTGTACCTGTACTGTTTGTTGTATAAGAAATAAGTGTTTATTAAATTAAATTTATTCTCATTAATATTAAGTAATAAAATTATAAGTACAGTTAGATGACGTCCTACAAAAAGTGGCAGTGACAAAAATTTATAACAACAAATATGCTATTCAACAGACGAAACAAATTCACTTTTGTATCGACCTAATTCCTTCTGTAAGTCCTAAAATTAGACAAATTACACTATAAAAATATAAAATATTAAAACAAACTTACTTTTGGTAATTTTTTCCTATTATATGACCTACTGTACAACCTTACAATTTTACTAAATTGATTGTGGAGGTCGAGTAAAAACTGTAGAGAATGACCATTAGTGATCTCAACAACTTGTTTTAAAACTTCCTCCAACTCCTCCATATTAACATCTACGTGTTTGTTGTCCTTTACAATTTCATTTTCTGGAATTAAAAAAATATACCACTGTATAAAAAATAAAGTAAAATATCTTACGTTCTTCAACGAGGGCCTGATCAATATCATCGATATCTAGCAAAGGATCGTCTAAAAGCTGCGAGGGACTTAATAGTTCGTTTAAGATTTTTTTTGAGGTCGAAGATCTAAAAAATTTATATATTAAACGATCTTCAATATTAATACGTAATTAGATAATTAGTATAAATTTACTGTAGTAGACTAGAAGGAGGAGTTGTTACAGTATCACAATTGATGCTTAAAGGGGCAGTAATTTCTTTGGCAGTGTTGTGCACTTGTACGTTTTGGTTGTGTTGATCTTCGTCAACTTGGAGGAGACTGTCGGAGAGGCCGTCAGGTTTGTTTTCTTTCGATTCATCTCCGGAAGACCTGTCATCATTCTAAAATACATACAATAAACAGTATTAGTGTTACTGTTAATTTCATTGTTACATAAAAAATAAAAACCTGATCATCTGCTGGATTTTCTGACAATACGGGTCTATCCTTTTTCTTCTTCTTTTTTAAAATTCCCCTTTTCCAACTCGATCCGGCCTTCCTTTTCCTGCTGGAATGAGTCAACTTGGTCAAAGGACTTGTTTGTTCCATCGATGAATTAACACCGTTCGTGCTCACGTCAAGTTTTTCGTTTTTATTGTCTACTGTGTCTACAGATGTTACTTTTGTATCTCAAAATGACATATAATTATAAAATACATTTAATAAAAAAGAATTAATGTTATTACCTATTCCAGGAGCTTGTATATATGCAGGAAGGTAATTAGTTACGCTCACTTTTCTCATTCTTCTACTCTTGGAAATTTCCTGGCATGTGTCTTCAAAATCGCTGTCCATTTCGTTTTTTATCAAAGCATGGGCATAGTCTCGCAAGGAACACGCCCTATGTCTTATTTGTTTATCTGCAGATGACCTGCAAGACAAAAAAGTTAATGTTTGTTACTAATATAATTTTCTTTGTTAAACGTACTTTGCAGGATTATATTCCAGGGCATTTTGAACAATAAGTTCGATATCGTCTAGAAAGTCTTTGGCACATTCGTATCTATGAAAATCAACTTTGGTCATCATTGTTTCCAGATCCATCGGTTGCTTAATAATCGATGTATAGTCAGGAACCTCATCCGTATCGACCGGTTTTGTGAACATATAAAATCTTAAAACAATTCATTTCATTTAGTAAATATTCTTTTTAAAATCAAATATGTACTTACAATTTATTGTTTGCCAATTTTTTGCACATATCTCTTAAGAATATTCGAAGTTCCCTGAGTGTTCTTTCCTCTTTTTCGAAAAGTTGCATAGCCTGAGTTTCGGATAAGGGAGTTGGAGGTGGGGTCGGGGCTCGAGGCAGGGGCGGAGGTGTGCTGGGACGTCTTCGCAGAATCCTTGGAGCCTTCGAAGCCGCTTCAATTATAAGAGGTTTAAAGAATTCTTTGCGACTCGAACTATCCGGTGAATTTAACGTCATCACTTCTTTACGATATTGCGAAAATATGTTTTGGATCTTTAATCAAATTAAAAAAGATGTATGCAGGAATAAATAAAATTGAATCAATAGGTTATTATTTTTTTTTGTATTTACCTACCTGTTCTGGTAAATTGCTAAAGTTCGTGTCTGCAGTGGCTAAAATAAGAACGGGTATGTTGGGATCTAATTGGGCCAGTTGTGATAAAAATATAGCTTTTACAGTTTCATTAATCAGAAGCCAAAATTCGTCGATGCTGGGGACATATATTGTACTGGGGACGTTTCTTCTTGCTTCGTTAAAAATCTATTTTTCGCAATAATTAGAAATAAATACTAACTAAGTAAAAATGTACACACCTGCAAGCACGATTCTTCTGGCGATTTCCCAGTCTCCTTGAAAAGAGAAGCCAAATTAAGTACGTGTACGTTTATGTGCTCCATATGATGCAAAATGGCGGGAGCCAAGTACAAACTCTGTCCATGTGCGGGACCGTCTCCGACGATCAGAAGTTGTGTGGGTCTTACGCTTGCTGAAATTTTCACCCTAACAAAAGCAACAAATATAATTATCTATTAAAAAATATAAAAATTAAAAATACTTGCTTTCCCAATTCTACGTTCAAGCCATGAGGAAATGTCTGCTGAAGAACACTTAAGGTACTTTTGAGAGATTCCCCCAGAAGGGGCTGTAGCAATGGAAGTAATTTTCTACCTACGCCTTGAGCAATTCTATGTGAAGCAGGTACTAAAAGTGATTTGGCCCGTAAAAAGTCCAATTTTTCAACCTAAAACAAACAATTCTCTTTTTTACGGCCCTTCCTGGTCCAGTGACCAACTATTTAACTTTATTATTTTTTCTTACCTGAACCTTCTCCGAGTCAAGCAACAGTCTATGATTCGCCAAATACACTTGCGGGTAGGTCCTTCTTAAGCTCTGTATAACAGCTTCGGAGCACAAGGCCCTTAAATCGGACCCACAATAACCAATGGCATTCTCCGCGAGATAATCTATGAGTTCGTCGCTGGGGGGTCGAGTCCACTGAGCCACGTGCACCCTCAGAATCTCTTCTCGTTCTTTCTTCGAAGGCAACGGGAAGAAGAGCTCGCGATCGAACCGGCCAGGTCTACGCAAGGCCGGATCGACTGCATCAATACGATTTGTCGCCCCGATCACTATAACGTCCCCCCTATTGGTAAGACCGTCAAGGAGAGCCAGAAGGGTCGAAACTATACTCGCATGGATCTGGTCTTGACGCGATGATCGAACGGGGGCCAAACCATCGATCTCATCGAAGAATATTATGGACGGTTTCATTTCTTGAGCCTAACAAAATGAATTACATAATGTATGGATTTGGTAGATAATAAATAAATAGCTCACTTGTTCGAAGAGAAGTCGTAATTGTTTTTCTGATTCACCAACCCATTTGCTTAACAAGTCAGCCCCTTTTCGAAGAAAAAATGACACTTTACGCGACCCAAAACTGCATTCGTTTGCAAGAGCACGAGCCAACAAAGTCTTGCCGGTACCTAAAAAAGTTTGATATTAAATTCAATAAGAATGGATTTTATTTATCTAATTTATTTACCTGGAGGTCCATAAAATAATACACCTTTGGGGGGTTCGATCTTAAACTGATTAAAAATTTCTGGATACATCATTGGCAGTAAAATCATTTCCTTGAGGCTGCGTATGTGTCCATCAAGTCCACCTACGCTGCTGAACCTCACGCTGTTGTCGATAGCTTCGGGATTAATAGGCATCGGCTTGTTACTCCCAGAACCCGATTTAATTTGTTCGGTTTTCCCATGACCCGTTTTAGAACTGAAAGAATGAGTTACACTTTATTAATAGCACAAAACTTGTACAGAAAACTTACTTGGTCCTATATTTTGATGGTTTTCTACAAAGTTCCTCAGAGTCTGTTGAGTCCTCAGTTGAACTGGAAACTTTTCTTCGTGTTCTTCTAAGGGAATAGTGTCTTCTGGTATGTATTACTGGGTCCAATTTCGAACGAATTACAGGCCCTTCACGCACTGTAATAACAAAGAAAATATTTTTAATGTTTGTAGTAAAATAATAGTTAAAATAACGTACTTGCATTATTTGTCTTTTTTGGAACTCGTTCTCTCAGTGAATACACTCGGCCACCTTCAGAAGAACTTGAACTGACTGAAATAAAATGTACAATAAAATAAATTAATTTAGAACTGCTTTCCAAATGTTTGACAAAAATAAATATTTGATTAGGTTAACATATTTGAATGTGTCAATAAAAATATTTTGTCACCTGACTCTTTTCTCTCATTTCTTTGAGTTCGTCCCGTGTACTTCTCCTCAGCAAGGCTCCTGTTAACCATTCGACGTGTACGAAGGACCCTACGTTCCTCATTGTCAGAATATTCTTGGTCAATCGCTTTTTTCTCGTCGTCCTTTGGACTCTCTAAAGACATACAAAATCATTTAACAACATATTGTTATAAAGAAAAAATGTTTAGTTCTTACCCTTGCTTTCGACGTCGTTCTTCTTGTGGTCCTCGTTTAATTTATCTTTACTTTCTGGTGTAGTTTTCAATTTTCCATTAGGCCTGTTGACGTCGTTCTTATCTTTACAATCCTTCTCGTTTTCTTTACTACCAATTTTCGACCTTTTCCCTTCTTTCTCAGTCATAACTTCGGCTTGTTCTCCGTTACCACCCCTTCTGCACCTGTTTGAAGTTGTTTCGAATTCAAACATGTATTTTTTTGGGCGCCTTAAGTTCCTGCGCCCTCCCATGCCGTTCACCACCTCATGTCTTGAGCTATGCCTAGTTTCATAAATGATATTTCGATTCCTATTCAAGGTAGTTTCCTTAAATAAAATTAAAAAAAAACATTTAAATTAGGTTTTAAAAAGGAGAATGTGTTAAATTTTGGTATTTTTACTTGGGCTTCCCTGCTGTCTTCTTCTGAGTATCCTCGATCATCCAAATTCGGATAGCCAACTTTCGAAATTTGGTCGTCAGCTAACCAGGTCATATTTTCGTGCTTCTCCCTTCGATTTCTTGTACTCCTGCGGACTCCCAATTCCAAATCGCTTTCCTCTGAGTTATAAGTGATGGGTGAGTGAGGGTCTGCATAAGATTTAACAGTTATTGGTCGCAAAGACAGCGCGGTCCTTCTTTCCATCCTTCCCAGTGTTGTTTTAGTATGCCTAAGACGTAAATGCCTAAGCGCCCTAATACAAAGTAATTCACTAGTAAATTAAAAGCAAGATAAAATATTAAATTTACTTTGGGTTATAGACATTGTCGTCTGAATCGTTGTCATTGTACAGGCCACAGTCAGGGTGCATTTTACGTGCTGCATACACTGATAAGCTGTGCCTATTATCTAATGTAATCCTAGCTCGAACCTCCTTGCTCCTTAATACTCGTGCTGTAGGGAATGCAGAATAAAATAACTATTGTCCGATTAAAGTATTATAATTGACTTACAGGGGAATCTTTGCTCTTGAAATTTATTCCTAAGTTTCCGTACTGGTCTCCTTGGCAATGATGGTCCAGGCTTTGCATTATAGTGTAATAAACGTTTACTTTTTGTTGTCCACGAATTATTTTCTTCTTCTTCTTCGTCCTGAGATTCGTCGGTTTCAGTGTTACTCTCAGTGGATGTATCTATTACTTTACATTCATTTCCACTCTTTAAAAAATAGTTTTCTTATTAAACACATGCCTAGTACAAAATTGAAAAGCAGAAACGTCCAGACATAGATAAGAAACATTTTGCACCAGTTTATTTTTATAATTTTCATTGCTCTGAGTTATTAACTAAACCTATGCAACTTTTATTAATATTCTTATTAAACAGACAACTTTTGCAGCATTTTCCTAATTGTAATACAGAAAATTTTGTATTTATTAAGAGGAGCAAATAGCACTTGTAAATTATAACCCTAAAATAATTAAATTGTCTGTTACAATTTAGTAACGGATTTTATAATAATTAACACATACATAAACAGTCTTAATATAAAAAAAAAAGTGTTACAAAAACGCTGAAAGAACCTACCCTAGTTCGATGTTGTGGGACATTATCTGGTGCAGACCCACTAGACTCTTTTCTCCGAGTTTGTACCATTATGCTGATAAAAAGTAATGTTTAGCACACAATGTTTTAATAAAAAAGGTACGACATTATTGTTTAAAGCCATATCCAAGCAAAATAGAAGGGAATAATAGGCATCATGCAAATGAAAAAAAACTAATTATTTATGCAAAATATTAATAGCAGTTGCAAATACAGTTTAGTAAGTAATAACTGCAGGCATTTAATTAGATAAGGACATTCCAGAAAGGAATATTTTTAAACGATTGCAATGAAAAACGAAATTCAAACCTTAAATACACATCAACTGCCTGTGAGGGCACACAAAGCAAACTACACATCAAAAAGCACTTATACAAAGTAGAAAACAAGCAGATAAAGAAACAACACTTACGTTATACGTAAATCTTATTTTTCTTCTATTTAACTTAAAATAACAATAATTTATTAAAATCACGGTATAAAAAGACTCAACCTGAACCAGATACCGACTATTATTTCATTACAGATTTACATATTTACCAACTGCAAACAATCAATACCAACTGTGTTGAAAAAGGTACCAGCAACAGCTGTTTTATTTCTAACTAAAAGTATCAGGGCTGCATTATTTACATTTCCAATGCTTGTTATTAACAGCTTATTTACCAAAATTACAAGTCATCATAATTAGTAAAAATTTAAAAATGGACAAAAAATAAATAGAAATGGCCAAGAAACGTGAATGTACTCTAGCTAAGAATGCTAAGCAATAAATCAATGCAATGTGAGCTTGAACCTTGTCCATAACCATGTCTTTTAAGCAGTTCATAGGTAGGTCAAAAAAGAAACTTTGTGAAAGTTGATGTTAATAATTAGTGTGTTATGATAAGAGGAATCTTAACAGTTGATGTGTAACAAGACCATGTGAAAACAATAGACCATAAATAATATGTTTCTATCCCTATTGTCAATTGTGTTGTTTGTTCTTTCAGCAGACAGTATTGATATTGATTTTACACTTTGGTTGTCATGGTTATTGACTCCTCTAGTAATTACCTTCCTGCTCCCCCTTGTAATTGTGTTTTTGCTGTATACAACAGCTTTAATATTATACATTTACAAACTGCACTGGAACACTCTCCGTAGCACTTTTGCAACTGGTGGCCGTTGGGATGCTGCCAGGAAAACTGTCGCTGCCATATGGGATGCCCATGGATGGATTTGGCATGGTATTTAACTTATAATGTACATTTACACAAATATCAGTTATTTATGAAACTTATTTTGCAGGCTATGAAGTCAGAGGCCTAGAAAATATTCCAGATTCTGATTCAGCTTTAATTATTTACTATCATGGTGCTATTCCAATTGATATTTATTATTTAATGGCTAAAGTACTTTTAAACAAAAATAGGCTTATTCATACAGTTGCTGACTACTTTTTATTCAAAATCCCAGGTAATAAAGGCTTCAAACTTTTGTAATGCTTGACATACTCTCATTTTACTTTTGATGCTTTTAAAGCCAAAGCATTTTAAGTGATAAGGGCTTATTTCTTTTTTAAGGGTTCCCAATAATCTCAGAATGCATGAAAGTCATACCAGGGACTATACAAACATGTACTTCTGTCCTTAAGGAGGACAATTTATTGGCTATTTCTCCTGGGGGTGTGTATGAGTCTCAATTTAGTCACAATTATAATTTAATGTGGAAAAGAAGATTGGGTTTTGCTAAAGTGGCATTAGAAGCAAAAGTTGTAAGTTAAATAATGTTATAAAAATATGTATTTAATTGTTTGTTTACTTGTCTTTAAGCCCATAATACCCATGTTCACTGAAAACATAAGGGAAGCCTTTAGGTCAGTTAGTATAGGAAAGAGGATATTTCTTAAGCTGTATGCATGGACGAAATTTCCATTTGCCCCTATTTATGGGGGATTCCCGGTTAAAATGATCTCCCATGTTGGTAAACCAATACCCTATGACCCCAATTTAACACCTGAGCAATTACAAGAAAAGGTAATAAGAATAAGAAACTTTCTGTCCATTACTTTACATAATAATTCACAATAGGTTGCAGCTGTGTTAAGTGATTTAATAGAAAGAAATCAAAAACTGCCTGGCAGCATCCTCAGGGGAATTTTAGAAAGATTACCCTATTTTAGAAAAAAAGAGAGATATAAATTTGGAGAAATTCATATTGAATAAAATTAAACAACGAAATAATATACATGTACTTAAAAAGTGAAGTTTAAAAAATACATTATCTTGTTAGTATTTGATTACGTAAGATCTTTTTTATATAAAAGCTTTTTTATTGATACGTATTTCCTACAAAGTTATTTTATATATATCAGTTTAGTATAATTATACTTTAGAGAAATGTTTTTAATAAGTCAGAATATTAATAAATTTAAAATGAAAACAAATGTTTTTTTGTTTAGAATTCGTCATTAAAATGAAAATCCTTTCTTTATATAATAAATTACAACATATGTTAAAGTTATACATAGTTTATTAGATAAATAATATTATTAATACTATCATTAGCTTTTGGGTTTGGTAAATAATTTACCTTATAACTTATCTTTCAACAAAAAAGGTCCTCAAAACTTTCTCCTTACTTTACATTATAAAATAATTTGTAGTTTAAATTTAAATTTAAAGGTAAATCATCACCTGATGAAGCCACTGTGTGGTGAAACAATTGTGTGTCACAATAAAGAAAATTTTTTGAAACTAGTGTTTTAATTTTGTTTAATTATGATGAAGAAGTTTCAACAAGTAACAGCTAATTCCCTTAATAGTAAATTTAAATCGTTGTTTTAAAATGCAGTTAGGGCTTCACTAGCCAAAACATTTTCAGTATGTTTGGGTTTGAAAACTCTTGATGAGGGCTTTGTCCATCTTTGCTTGAGAATACAAATAATAACTTTAATGTTCTATTCTGCTTAAAGGGAATTGAAGGGAGATTACAATAAATAAAAGGCAAATTTCAAACCACTGCACAATTTTATTACCTTCAATTTTTCTTCCAAATTCTGGGTCTAGTTTCACATTAGCTAACTGCAATTGGGCTACCTATAGAACTTTTCTTTTAAGCAAAAAATATGAACTGTATACAAAAAGAATTAATCAAAATGATATTAATTAAAAGTTAAAAAGGTACATGAGATGAACTAGATGTTACACATTCAAAAAAATACTTAAAATAATAAACAATTAAAACAGAAATAAAGTTATTGTATCCATTTCTTGAAAACTGTTAAATGCAATTAATGGATTATTATGATGCAGGCATCATTAACACACTATTCAACTTTGAGTAGTTGAACATCAAAAATAAGGGTTGCATTTGGTGGAATAACTCCAGGATGTCCCCGAGAGCCATAAGCATAGTCTGGAGAACAAATTAGTTTGGCCCTCTGGCCAAGACTTAACTGCAAAGAAAAAAATCTCGGTTAACTTCAAGTTGTTTCAGAAGCCAAACACAATATGATTTTATAACTAAACAATCAGAAGTCATAACAGCCTTAAGCTGTATCCCCTGACTGACAGTGGCTTCACAGACAATCAGAGCGCAAGGATGTTATCATCATTTTTTAAATTTTATTCACTATATCTAAACTGGGTATCAATACTAATAATAAAAGGGTAAAAATGAGAGCTCAGAGGTGACCATAAAAGGCTTCAAAAAGTGATCACTTAAGTTCTTTGAAATCTGTTATTCAGTTACAAAATTACCAAAAAGATTATCATGAATACAATTTTTGTAGAAGTGACTTAGGGGTTAGGATTAATTAAAATTGAAACTGTTCTTTTTTAAAACTAACCTGTGCAACTCCTTCATCCCATCCTTTGATAACTTCCCCTTTGCCAATATTAAATTTAAAGGGGGTGCCTCGGTCTCTTGAGGAATCAAATTTCTTTCCATTTTCTAGGGTTCCTGTGTAATGTACGATAACTGTTTGGCCGGTTTTTGGGAAGGTTTGTCCTACAAAAATAACGAATGTAAATACAACTATAAACTAATTAACAATTAGTGTTAAAAATTGAGTAATGAATGAAGCACGATGTTTGTACTTTTATGGGCACTCACCATCTCCAGGAGAAATGCTTTCGATTTGAACACCCATTATTTTAAAAACTCAACACAGTTTTGCGAACGATTACGTATTTAATTAGCAATTAACAAGTGTATTTTAAAACGACTGTTGTGGTTTAAATGGGAATGAAAATACCGAATTAAAAAACGACACCTTCGTCTGCCAAATCCAAAAATAAATGGCGTCGTTCGTGGTTGCCAAGTCGAATATTATTTTCATTTTCAGTCTCCCAGATTTGGCAACGTTGATTACACTTTTCATTCATAACGCGCTATTTTCAAATAAACTTTAATGCGATTTAATTAAAATAAAATTTTATTTTTCAATATTAACTGTACAAAAATAGAATAAACAAATACATTCTTTCACCTACCATTGATTTCTTTGGCAATTATTTTTAGGATAATTATAAAAGAAAAATAGGTAATTAACATTCTAATACATTTATTTATTAATAGAGTCAATAGAATTTGTCAACAAGTTTATAATATCTTAAAATTCAAATATATACAAATATATATTCACAAATAATAATTAAATATAGTAAGAGCAATTTAACTATTTGAACACATTTACTATTATCGTAATAAGAAAAGTCAATTTGAAATACATTTAATTACTCATTAATAAGCAAACATTTCGGGAAAGTTCTGTTCATAAACTGGAACTTGTTGTTCGACCTTTTTCTGGTGCGTGGGGCTCCGGTGAACTTCAGACGAAGATAACGATTTAAATATTTCTTGCAGTTTTGTTTGCAGATCTTCATGCTGAAAAACAATTATTAAATATAACAAACTTTTTAATACAAGTATGTAATTGTATTTACCTTGGGTTTTGTTCTTTGCATAATTTCGGCAAAAGTGGCCGTCCTAAAGAATTTATTGAGTTCTTCCCTTTTTTCAGCCTCGGCTTCTTTTCTGGCTTCTGGGGGCTCAGTGAGGACCCTCTTCATGTGTTCAAAGGTGAGTTTTTCTTCTGGCAATTTCTATTTACATATTTAAACATATAAACTATTACACTGATCAAAGTTTATCATCTTCAACGTTTTGTCGACTCTCGTGAACATTTTCAGGAGTTCTGTAGTCTGAAGTTTTAATTGCAAAACGTTGAGGATAAAATGGCTTAAAAGGTTGAGTAATTATTAGGTAAAGGGTCACTTTACTCACTTGGGTCAAACTGGATACGCTTTCGCTTTGTTCAGCGTATGGGGGAGGATTGGGGAAGGAAAATATACCATCCCAACTGGAATGTCTTTTATAAAGAGGATTTATAAGGGGTCTGAAGATCGTGGGTGTCGTTACCTTTTGCACGCCCGGAGAACTGGACTCACTGTCGACATCTTGGGTGGTTCCTATGTCGACGACGCTGCCTCGGACGTTAGTTTCGCCCCAGCTATGTCTCTGAGAAGAACTGGCGATCGCACCGGGTCCACCAGCACCATACGGTGAAGTCTGGGACAATCGGGAAGGATCCAGGCCGTCTCCTTTTAGGATATCACAAATCCTAGTCTAAAAATTATTTATTAAAATATAACAATATCATAAAATAAAACTACCTGTTCGAGATAAACGAGGGGCTCTTTTGGATTCGGACGGTAATTGTCAGGATAATGGGACAACATTTCAGGCAAAAGAAAATGATCCTTTTTACGCCTCGCCTCAATTATTTCATTTGCATATACTTGTAACGAGGACAAGTCAAATACTATAGAAATAAGCTCAAAAACGCTGATAACTAACACGTGTAAGTTGTATGCCTGGGACACTGATAGAGAAGTATTTGTCAGTGCCAGGTTCTGAATACTGAAACAGTAACACATTTAGTAATACATACACAATCCTAATTAGAATAAAAATTACCCTAATAAAAGTTGTATGATGTCTATCACGACTTCTGCACTTGTCAGTTCCACACACAAAAGCGATATGGTGGTGTAAATTGCCTCGATGTTTTCCACAGAGTTAGTTTCAATCTGCAAACTTGTGTAGAGAGCATCATATATCACAGGCCCATGTTTATTGATAAATATTAAGTCGGGCCTGGAAGATTTCTCCAACACCAGGTCCAAATCAGAGACTAACACCCTAAGGAAAAAATTATATTAATTCAAAAATAGATTTGTTTCATGTTCTTTTTATTACGTCGCTTTTGTTAACTTTTCAAGATTATTGTGCCTGTCAATTAAAGTGTGCAATATTTTTTGAACCAAAAGTCGCATTTCAGGATCGGGTGCAAGTGACATCCTAAGTAAAGGCTCAAGAAACGAAACTGGGAATGTTGTATTGAAATGAATCGTTTGATACTTTGTTCCGACCTGAAATTAAAAAAAAGAAAATTAGAAAACAATTAGAAAAATGTATGCACTTAAATTATTTTTTCACCTTCAGTAAGCTTTTCAATAAAATACTTTGAAGCAAATTGTCTGCAGGTGTTTGGTTGACTTTGGGTGGGAATGGAATTTTGCTCATAATGAACATCATTATCTCGATTTTTTGGTAATCAGGGAGATGATTAGCAAATTCACCAAGGGCATTGATTAATGCGTCTTGGTACTGTTTCTCTTCTGCTTGATTTATTCCGTTCTTAACAGAGTCCCGTAAATGGCACAGGAGAGAGTTAATTATTTCTAACACACTGGGACCTATTATTATTACATTTATAAAATCATCTTATCATCTTGTATATTTATTAATTTCTTACCAACACTTTCACCAGCTGCAATGGCAATTATTTTCGAAAGGACGTCTGCAATGCTGGTTCTAATTGCAGGTGAAGATTTGGAGTTTTCGTCCAGGTGTGCCATTAATGACTCTACCACAGTGTAGGAATACTGGGCCTGCAAAAAGGAATTTATATATTTTCTTATTATTTAATTCAAACAATGGCAATGACTCACTTGAATTGAAAATATAATTATTCTAAACGTGTGCACTGCAAACTGGTTTGGACACCATAATTTATGAAGATCAAAATGTCTTAAATAAAATAAAAAAAATATTTTTATTTACTTTTGAAAAGTGTAAGGAATTATTTAATACCGTAGGACAGGCTTTAAGACAGCCTTTATGTGTCCAAATGAAGCTTTTCCAACAAGTTCCCTCAAACAAGACTCTGCAAGGGTAGGGGGATCCACCTCATCTTCAGGAGCTGCTTCTGCACTTCCAGCTTCTTTCATATGAAATCCAGACTCCTATTATTAAGACATAATCAAGTTAATCTTCCCACAAGAAAAAATGGTATGTTAAGTACTAACTTGCATATTAAATAATAAACT
The DNA here is from genome assembly GCA_029378335.1 of Agrilus mali. Lineage (NCBI taxonomy): Eukaryota > Metazoa > Arthropoda > Insecta > Coleoptera > Buprestidae > Agrilus > Agrilus mali. Next base: position 358,703 of record CM055655.1, on the reverse strand, counting down.
TGGAACAATTTTATCCATATGCACTGGTTCCCAAATATTTTCTACTAAATCATCAGAAACTGTCTTTCTCACAACTGCCTCTAGGCCCTGTATTCCTGCTAATCTTATCTGGTCTCTCATACACGGCCTCTCTTCATTACTGTGACACATGGCAGAAAACTTGCTTACAAAGAAATCATAACGCCGATGATATGATGGTGTGTCTTCTTCAATATTAGCAAATTTGACAAACTATAAATCAAGAACTAGCTTTAAAAAATATAATTTCTATATATGGTGTATTATCTAATTATGTACTTACAGATTGTGTTGCCAGAATTTGAAGTTTGGGTTCAGTAGATTCTAAAAGTTTCTGCACCATTTTTAAATAACTCTCAACAAACAAATTCAGGGTTTGTGCATGACAGGCAACTAAAAGCTGGTCCATTGCTTCCATTGCAATAATAACGAACCTTTAAACAAATCTTTATGTACTAGGTTTTATGGTTTTCAGGTGCACTTACCCATGTCTCCTTCTATAAATGTCTCTCGATGCTTTTTGATAAAAATATTCTCCAATTCTGTCCAGCTTCTCAGGGGAACTGAGGGAATAAAAAGTAAGCTTTTCCATGTTCGATTTGACCAAACCATCTTGAGGATTGACTGGAAAAATGTTGTCCACTAATCGTTTATATCGGGGCCTTAATGCATTACAACAACCACAACAACCTATAAACAAATTAGGCGATTATTGAAGAGACAATGATAAATAATTGTAAATGTATAACAAATAACAATATACCATGAAACATAATTATTTTGTAATAATTAATTAGGCTATCAGACAAATTAGGTATATAGGTTATGTTATATTTTTAACGAACGATTGTAATCGTATTATTGTTATCGTCCTTACGTCCTAACCTGTAACTATTTCTTTTACGACATGGCGTTTTCTTTTTTTCTCCACAAACGACACTGTGGGCCTTAAATGAAATACTAGTTCAGGCATTCTATAACAGGCAGCACTTGTAGCTTCTTTTCAAGACAAATTTTAAATTAATTTTATTTTAATAAAAATTAATTTAGGTATCTTATCTTTTTTCATATTGTTTAATTAAACACATTTAAATAAACTGGGAATATTTTCTACGATATCTAAATCACTTCAATTACATAGCAAATGTCAAAATAAATAAATAAAAAACATTTGAAAAAGTTTTTGTAGTAGGCTTATGCTTGCTTTTTGGTTTTTTTAAGTAAACAAAATGCTCTCATCTAAATAACTAAAAAAGCACTAAAAATTACCATAAGAAACAATTAAAATAACGTTTGCAGGGCAATATGTCTTCCTTTTTTTACGAACTGTGCAAGGGAGCTGTTGTGTTTTGTGCTACTAATAATGGAAAACTGAGGGTATGAATATTAATTTTGCATATACTTTTATTTAAATCGGAAATTTTAATAAATTAATTTAATATTGCTCCTGGATTTGCCTAGGTATTTATTTAATGAAAACTAATATTGAAAGTACTAGTAGAATATGTACAAGATAGGTAAAACAATAGGTTTAAATGGTTTACATATTAAAAAAAAAGAAAATACATAGTTAATTAGCTATTAGAGATTGCAGTTGAATTAAGCGATTAATTAATAATATACATACGCAGACAGGGACAGGTACATAAGAGGGGATTACTTAATTAATAAATAAAATAATAATTATAGAATATAGACAACTACACACGTACATACTTACATACGTATTTGGATAATAAATTATTAATAATAAATACAAATATTTAACACTTACAACCATAGTTTGTGCATTTTCGTGCGATACTATCCAAAAGATCGCTTTTTTCGGGCGAATCGAAGCAGCATTTTACTAACGACATTGTTAATTAATTATTTTTAATTTAATTAGCGGCACTTGTAAGGTTATTATTATTATTTTTAGTTAACATTAACAGGTAGATCAGGTACATAAATATCGTTATATATTATTAGTATTACGTCTACATTCTGCCTAATTAATTATATAACCATGCAGGTACTAAATGAAATTGTTTTATTAAATAAATAAAAGGCGGATTCACTAATCATGTTAGATATATAATAGGTACAATACAACATAGAGCCGATTACTACTTTTATTTCGTGCCCTATTTTGTAACCCTTACGTTTTGGCGCATGTCTATATCAACTTTGTCAAGCGCAAAAATCAGGTCAATATTATTAGGTAGGTAGCTGAAGAAAATAATTAAATAAAAAATATACAATAACCATCAGAACATCATCAGGTGGGCATTTTATAAGTGCCTTATGGGAAATCAATAAATTATAACTAATTTTTGCCTTTCCAATAAATGAGTAAGAAAATAAGATTTGATTTGAATTTCAGCGCCCTTTTGGAAAAATAAAATAAAAACAGCTAAACTCTTTTTTTTTAATTTTAGTATTGCTAATTAGGACGAAAAACAAAATCTTTGTTAATACATATAACGCATAATTAATATATTTAAATTTATAATATTAAAAATAATAAATAATTAGAATGTTATTGTAATTCTTTAAAAAAGCTAGTCTTGAAAGTCAGGCCCTGTGGCGCAACGGATAACGCGTCTGACTACGGATCAGAAGATTCCAGGTTCGAATCCTGGCAGGGTCGTGTTTTGCTTTTTTTTTTTAATTTTCGAAATTCAATTTTTTTGCAATAATATACAGAAAAAATTTTATAATAAATCAGTTTATGTATACCATATTATTTATTTCCAATATTTAATAACTACTACAAATTTTATATATTTTTTTAATTGATATTTATCTACAAAAATGATTTATTTAGTATTAAATTTAATATAAAATTGTACGGATTATTTTTATATAATATATCTCAAAGTAACTTTTATTTATGAAAGTAGATACCTACGTATGAGAAATGGGGTGAAATACTTTAAATAAAGATGTGTTTTTCACAAGTCTTCGGTAGTATAGTGGTCAGTATCCCCGCCTGTCACGCGGGAGACCCGGGTTCGATTCCCGGCCGGAGAGTTTACTTTTTTCTTATTTTTGCTTTATTTTTTTGAACCACCTAACTCAATAAATACCACATAACAAAGTATTTATTATAATATACCACGTATTTACAAAAAACAAACTAAAAGCACCCCATATGGGTATTGTGTAAACGACATCGTACCATGATAAAGTAAAAGTGTTTTCCAATAAAGTACATAAGCCAATAAACAATGAATGTACCTATAGATAGTGCAGTAGCCAGTAGCCAATAATTTTGCCATGTATTTTTTTGCGAATGTTGCTTTACAGCATGCCTGGTATGGGTGATATAATATATTTACTGTCTGAACAAGAGAATAAATTACGACAAGGGATAGGGAGAGAAAGAAAGAAATAAAGTCAAATGTACCTACGAAGATGAAACAAAATTAATGCAACTTTGGCGAACCAGTAAATAAGAATGTGTTGTATATTGCTGTTAACTATCTACATATATGTACCTACGTATGGTATATAGTGCATCTAATTTTTTTTTATTAATCATTTACCTACAATTATTATTTATTATTTATTTGTTAGGATGTTAGTTTTTATAAATAATAATACATAGTTGATATATTCTTAAAACTTAAATTAGTGCGTAGCTATATAATCAGTGGCGTAGGCCTCACTTCATTCTTTTTTTCTTGGGGAAACCTTTTGAGACCTTTGTAATGTGCTTGGAGCTTGAATCTAAGAATTTAGCGTGTTTTGGTTTTTGAAGCCCCAACTACATTCTAATGTTCAACAACTTTGAATTACCAACTGCTTCTAAAAATAAAAGTAGAGGGCTTCAGGTACTTTGAAAGAGCCCTTTAACACAAATTGCAGAGCATTTTTATAGATAATTTTTTTATAAAGCCTTAAGGTCTATATTAATGTGCTTCTTAGTTCTGCTAAGCCTTGAAGCCCATTTTCAAGCACTCTGATGGGGCTTCAAGTACATTGAAAGGACTTGAAGCCCCATAAATATAAATTACAGAACATTTTAAAAAATTGATTTGTTTTTAAAGCCTCAACTATTTATTTAAAGTACGCCTAAGCTCAAGGAGAACTTGAAGCCCATTTTCAAGCGCTCTGATAGGGCTTAAAAGCACATTGGAAAGACTTGAAACCACACGAAAACAAATTACAGAACATTTTTAAAAATTAATTTGTTTTTAAATCCTCAACGGTTTGTGGTAATATGCTTCTAAGTTCAGACAAGACTTGAAGCCCATTTGCAAGCACTCTGATAGGGCTTAAAGCACATTGGAAAGACTTGAAGCCCCACGAAAACAAATTACAGAACATTTTTAAAAATTAATTTGTTTTTGAAGCCTCAACGGTTTGTGGTAATGTGCTTCTAAGCTCAGACAAGACTTGAAGCCCTTTTTCAAGCACTCTGATAGGGCTTAAAGCACATTGGAAAGACTTGAAGCCCCACGAAAACAAATTACAGAACATTTTTAAAAATTAATTTGTTTTTGAAGCCTCAACGGTTTGTGGTAATGTGCTTCTAAGCTCAGACAAGACTTGAAGCCCATTTTCAAGCACTCTGATAGGGCTTAAAACACATTGGAAAGACTTGAAGCCCCACGAAAACAAATTACAGAACATTTTTAAAAATTAATTTGTTTTTGAAGCCTCAACGGTTTGTGGTAATGTGCTTCTAAGCTCAGACAAGACTTGAAGCCCTTTTTCAAGCACTCTGATAGGGCTTAAAGCACATTGGAAAGACTTGAAGCCCCACGAAAACAAATTACAGAACATTTTTAAAAATTAATTTGTTTTTAAACCCTCAACGGTTTGTGGTAAAGTGCTTCTAAGCTCAGACACGACTTGAAGCCCATTTTAAGCACTCTGATAGGGCTTAAAGCACATTGGAAAGACTTGAAGCCCCACGAAAACAAATTACAGAACATTTTTAAAAATTAATTTGTTTTTGAAGCCTCAACGGTTTGTGGTAATGTGCTTCTAAGCTCAGACAAGACTTGAAGCCCATTTTCAAGCACTCTGATAGGGCTTAAAACACATTGGAAAGACTTGAAGCCCCACGAAAACAAATTACAGAACATTTTTAAAAATTAATTTGTTTTTGAAGCCTCAACGGTTTGTGGTAATGTGCTTCTAAGCTCAGACAAGACTTGAAGCCCATTTTCAAGCACTCTGATAGGGCTTAAAACACATTGGAAAGACTTGAAGCCCCACGAAAACAAATTACAGAACATTTTTAAAAATTAATTTGTTTTTGAAGCCTCAACGGTTTGTGGTAATGTGCTTCTAAGCTCAGACAAGACTTGAAGCCCTTTTTCAAGCACTCTGATAGGGCTTAAAGCACATTGGAAAGACTTGAAGCCCCACGAAAACAAATTACAGAACATTTTTAAAAATTAATTTGTTTTTAAACCCTCAACGGTTTGTGGTAAAGTGCTTCTAAGCTCAGACACGACTTGAAGCCCATTTTAAGCACTCTGATAGGGCTTAAAGCACATTGGAAAGACTTGAAGCCCCACGAAAACAAATTACAGAACATTTTTAAAAATTAATTTGTTTTTGAAGCCTCAACGGTTTGTGGTAATGTGCTTCTAAGCTCAGACAAGACTTGAAGCCCATTTTCAAGCACTCTGATAGGGCTTAAAGCACATTGGAAAGACTTGAAGCCCCACGAAAACAAATTACAGAACATTTTTAAAAATTAATTTGTTTTTGAAGCCTCAACGGTTTGTGGTAATGTGCTTCTAAGCTCAGACAAGACTTGAAGCCCATTTTCAAGCACTCTGATAGGGCTTAAAGCACATTGGAAAGACTTGAAGCCCCACGAAAACAAATTACAGAACATTTTTAAAAATTAATTTGTTTTTAAACCCTCAACGGTTTGTGGTAAAGTGCTTCTAAGCTCAGACACGACTTGAAGCCCATTTTAAGCACTCTAAAGGGCTTAAAGCACATTGGAAAGGCTTGAAGCCCCACGAAAACAAATTACAGAAGATTTTTAAAAATTAATTTGGTTTTAAAGCCTCAACTGTTTGTTTTAAAGTACGTTTAAGCTCAAGCAGGACTTGAAGCCCATTTTCAAGCACTCTGATGGGGCTTTAAGCACATTGGAAGGACTTGAAGCCCTATGAATATAAATTATAGAACATTTAAAAAAATAAATTTCTTTATAAAGCCTCAAGGGTTTGTCGTAATTTGTTTCAAAGCTCAGACAAAACTTGAAGCCCATTTTCAAGCACCTTAAAGGGGCTTCAAGCTAATTGAAAAGATTTGATGTCTCTTTAATACAAATAGCAAAGCACTTTGTAATCTAATTTGTTTACAAACTTCTAGGGGTGTTGTATTAAGGTGTACGTCTTTAGGGGCTTCAAGCCCATTTAAAAATAGCCTTCAAATTCTTTCAAGGCTTGTTGGGATTTTGTTAAGAAATTAATTTGTAAAATGTCTTGTAATTTGCATTCCGGGGGATTTAAGCCCAGTTCAGTCGGTAGCTACGCCTATGTGCATGTAATACATAATATGCACACGTGGTTGGCGATGTGATTGTGGTGAATTTGTTTTTTTTTTGTCGATCGAGTAACACGTGCAGATTATTTTTTAAGAGCGCGACATGCACCCGAGACAGTCGTTGCGGATAAAATGTACGACTAGAATTAATTAGTTTCATTGGTCTAAACCGATACAAATGAATGAGCAGCCTCCTTGATCGCCTTTAAAATTCTCACGTGTCTGTCGCTTATAAATCACACCATTTTTCAATTATACCAGTAAAATATAACCGGCAATTTATTGTAACATATATTTCAGAATTCCAGCAGAAAAACCCCAACAATTACTTGCCATCCATACTGTAAATACACACACACACACATAAAATATTCTACTTACGTACTAAATCTTTATCATTTTTAATCAGGTTTATACTGGACGAAGACTTCCAGTATATTGTAGTAGTATTGTAGAGGTATTTCGAAATCTCATGAATCTTTCGGGATTTTGGTTAACAGTGGATGGAGTTAAGTCTTTGGATATCTCAAGTTCAAGGCTCATGAGGTTCTGAAATACCTCCAGCAATGATCATAAGCGTATGGTTGCTGTTACAGGCACTGACCTATGATTTTTCTTTTTCAGGTTTATCCAGGTTTGTGTTCGAATCGATAAAGTTATTCAATATTTTCGCGAAAAGTTGGTGTCGTTATTCGTGATCGGTAGTGATAGTATAGGTGATGGGTTCCTCTTTCACCCAGTCTATTATGGCATCCGTCCACTCCAACCCCTATCTACTTCCATTATTCGACAATTGGGACGATGAAGAAAACCTGGAGGAAGATTATTCTACAACAGAGACGACAAAGGGTTTGGTTTACTTACAAATTGCTGTTTACTAATGAAGTTTCTTTTTCTGTTTCAGGTCCATCAAAATTTTTTATTTATTGTTTTCGAAACGTTAAAAAGTGCCATTATTTGAAATTATTTTCGCGAAAAGTTGGTGTCGTTATTTGCGGTCGGCAGTGAAGTGAAGTGAAGTGAAGGGTGTTTAGATTTTAAGGAATGGTATGGTCAATGGTGATGACTCCCCTTCCACCCACCACCCAATGAGTCTTAGTATTATATCCACCCACTCCAATCCCTATCTACTTCGAGAGGATGAGGACCTTGGACATCCAACGCTGGATGGATAAAGGTTTCGGTAAACCCTTAAATTAAGGTCTAGCCGACGCCTCAAAGTAAGTCACTAATGAACCTTGTTTCAAATAGACCTGAGTGGCAAGCTTTTGTGTCTATTATTTTTGGGGCTATTTTGGTGGTTCGACTCCCTAACGTGGGGTTCCACTGTCGTTCCATTTTCTATCTACGTAATCGTTTCAGCTGTTAGGGACCGACGTTGCAGGCACGGCGCCTGTAACGTCAACCTTTGTTCTTATTTGAGGTTTACAATTATTAATTAATTAATTAGTATTTATGGTAGCTGCTGGTTTAGGTCCATTTAAAATTTCAACCTTCTTGTATATTTTTATTATTAGGGCAAATTTCAATAATAAAATGGAGAATAATCAACGATGCGTGTGTCGTCCACACTTCCACATGGCTGTCGTGTTCCACGTTCACTTACAGACTTACACCATTTACTTGCACATATTTTTTTTATCTATTTTTGCTTGTCACTCGCTGGGTCTATTTGATATTTTTTTCAGCTAGTGCTAATAATGCATTCGAGGAAGGAGAAATATGGTGTTAAGGTATAGTGCAATATACCTACCTACTGTGGTTTTTTTCTGGCATAATAGTGGCAGTTCGCGAATCGGTTCAAAGTTGGCGCCAAATTAATTTATTAAAGTAAATATGGTGAACTAAAGTTTTCTAATAATTTTTTATTTTATTTAAATTGATAATTCAATCTTTAATTTTAATTATATCTTCTACATTCCCGACCGACATGATTAATTTGATAATGACCTACATGCAAATTTTTAAAAAATTAGTTCAAATATCATAACTAAGGTTAGGTTAGGTTAGGTTAGGTTACATTACGCAATTAATCAACTTTTAAGTTAGCGATTAGATAACTTTACCATATTTCCTTTTTTGACCATAAGATACCTGAGCGTTCGTCTAAAGGGCACTTGCGAGTGTTCATGAATTTTTAACTTGTCTCGTTTTCGTTTAAACTTGAATTACCGCTGCTGTTGCCACACAACATAAAAAATCTCAATAACACACGACACTTTTTTCAAAATTTTAAGTAATTACTCAAAAATAAAAACTTTCACATTCATACATTCAAATACATCATAGGTATGGGTACATATAATATTTACATAATAAAAATTATTAAGCTTAAAATCATTTTATTGCAATTATATCTTATTTAATTATTGTTTACTATATTATTAATGATTCACAGCACTTTTTTTCAAATTTTATTATCACTTTTTTTTATGTACTCAATTAAGTAACTTTCACGTTCATATCCAAATAATTCACTGACAATCCATACATAAAAGTTGTTAATCTTAAAATCATTTTATAAAAACCTAAAATTAACAACCTCTACAACTCCTTTAGTCATGAGGTAAGTTACTAAATCAATTTGTATCTGTTACATTTTACTAATATATTATTAATTTTGTTTCAGCGTAAAAGGTACGTAAATATGTAAAATGCTTTACATCTAACCACAGAATTATTTTTTAAACAATGATACTAACACTATCTACTATTTTCTTTTTCAGCTTTCCATACGGACTACTGTTTCTGTCTCTTTATTTCTTTCTCTTCTCTCTTAGAAGAGAAAGAGCAACAATCACGTAACACACCATTATTACACAGTTGTTAGGATTTTTATCAAAGTTTTCCCTTCTTATTAAACATCCACCAATTACCCATTATTTAGTGTTTGTTGTTCGATCAAAATATAATTCTCTATAATTCCAAATACATATATAATTAGCTTTATTGTCGTAGTCCTGTTGTCCCAAATCGCGATTCGTTATCAATAGGTTTTTATAAATATTATGGGCAACAGTCCTCTCGATTCTCTATAAAAATGGATGTTCTGGGCGTTATATTTTTATTTCTTACTTTAACCCTGGACGATAAATACCTCCTACAGGATTTTGTTTATAATACATAACGTGTATCGTACGCATCAAAATTATTAATCTATTATTGTGGGCTCGATCAGCAAAAAATAAATGTTGAGGGGGTATTTTAAAACTAATAACAACTAATAAGGGGACAGGTATCTGAAGTTTACAAGGGCATCATCAAACATTTGAAGGCTACCACGGTATAAGACTTGAGACGCGGTCAGATTAAATCTGTAAAATAATGCACGAACCAGGTACCTACCTACTGACTGGTATGGTATATTATGCACAAAGTATTTTATTTTTGTTTAATAAAATATCGTAAAAGGTAAGAAACAAACCACATACAAGTGCGCACTTGCGGGTGCTATTTAAGGGGTGAAATATTAACTTTATTGAAAATCAATTTACTTTGGTAGTGAGAAAATAGAAACAAAAAGTTGCAATTATTTTGCGCCATTTATGGTATCGACAGTCGAGTTTGTATGGTGTTTGACCTCTTCAACAAAACAAGACCGAAAAATATTTATCCTTGTGCTAAAATGCAAATGTGCTTGTTCATTTAACTTGAATATTTTAGTTACTTTTATTTATACATACGTATAGGTATATGTACGTAACATACCTATATCCATATTAATAAGGCATTCGTACATATAAGTATAATACGAAAAATATTGCGAAACGTTTATTACGTCAACTAGGTACAATTCAATTTATAAATGTACAAAAATATTTTGTGATACACAAATATGTAGGTAATCTGAAATTATTCTACATAATTAATTCCCTTTTCCTGCCGTTTGAAACGCCACTGGCAACAACTCGACTCAATCTCCTCGTCTGTTTCTTTACTTCTGGTCTGTATGTTTGTTATTTAAATACAATTTACAGCACATTTGTATTATTTTACGATACGATTAATCGTTTCTTCCCGGAATATTTCGACCCATTTCGTGGTACCTAAAATACCTACATAGATACATACATAGGTACGTTATCAAATCGTCAAGTTTTTACCATCTCTTCGGGCATTTGCGTAGGCAGGCAGGTACCTGTTATTGTTCCTGTAATAAAACGCGATAAAATGTTAAAAGACAGTCGTGTCGGCATAAATGACCCGGTTAATATTTTTTCGGACGAGTTAATTACTGACATAATTAAGTACTAATTGGAATGTAGTTGTTATTTAGTGATAATTAACTGATATTTTTTTGGATTATCTGTTTATGATGGCTAATCGTGACGGTCATTTGACCCATCAAAAAGAAAAGAGGGAAATGGTAAGCGAACTTGCTATTGAAATTGTTGATCTCTAGACATGTTATGCATGCTATAATTATTTATATTCTTGAAATATGACAAACAAACAAAAAATGGTCTCAATAATAAATTAAGTAGATACCTACATGCGTAAAATATTATGGTCCCGATTACCGCCCACATCGATTTAATTCGATATTATACAGATACAGATATGTATCATCATGTGGCATTTAAAAAAAATAAAAGCACCTACAATAAAATACATTCGTGAACTGAATCCGATCTGGTGACATGCGAAATAGGATTAGTGTTAGTCGTAGAAATGATACGAGCAAGGGCAATTGTCATAAAGAAAACTTAATATCCACCCGTGACATCTAAAAGGGTGTTAAGAGAATTAATTACATATGTTTGTGTTTTCAATAAATGTATGTACGTATGTTTGTAACGGCAGCAGTCTTTAAATTATTATCTATGTAATATCGTTATAAAAAAGTATGTGGAGTATTAGGTAAAATATAAAAAATAGTATGGTAAAATTTTAAATTGAATGTCTAGAAAAATAACAGTGACCACAGAAAGGGGGAGGGGTCAAATATGCGTGATTTTTTTTAAATAATTCATTTTCAACTTGATCTTCAAATCTTTTTCATAATTTTCCAACGTTTCTGTTTCTATTGTTGTCTTCAAGCGGCCTCTAATTTGTTTACATTGAATATAAATGTTTTCCATTTGAAATTTAATCTGTCGATTAATTATAAAAATCAGTAATAGTGTTATGAAGAATATAAAATCGGTCCATTTGTTTAAAAACAACATAAAATACCTTAACGAAAATTCAATATAATATAAATACTGGACGATGAAGAGGATTATTTTTTCAAAAACGATAGCTGCTATCAAGTGCTTAGGTTTTAATTTTGCCAGGCCCACGAAGTTTGTGTCCAATTGTGAATCAATACGGTCGCAATTTTTCAGAACTGCAATCACTTTTTTCCTCATTAAAATATTCTGAGCACCAAGTAAAAATTTAAGGGATGTTAACAAGAACATCCCAACTACGTCTATCATTGTTTTGCTCTTCAGGTGACACACATTATAGGGGTTTTCCCTTACGTAAATGGTGATTAAAAAGCCAACAGTTGTTATTATAAAGAGAAGAAAGCTTAAGGCGTCTAACGGGGTGAAAACCACTAGGTTTTTATCTTTTAATGTAAAGAAAAATACCCAAGAAAAACGACAGAAATTCACGAAATTTTTTACCACCTCAAAAATACCGTCAACACGAACACGAGCAGGTCTCATTGTGAAAACGTACCAGAGAAAACTGTGTAAATTATGTTTTATTATCCTTAATAGAAATCAAATTAATATTAAAGTACTTTGTGAAAATTTAATGAACGTATTTGTTGTTGTTATTATGTTATTTTTTCCAAAATAATAGAAGTATATGGTAAAAGATATATACTTTATTAATAACATTGCATTGTAAATTAATGTCGTGCATCAGTTAAACTAAATTAAACTTTTCTTTGAGTGAGTGTACTTGTCGGATTCGTGGACGTTGTTATAGTGGTCAAATTGAAACAGAAATTTGCTGAAATAAATCTGAGAGGTGTATAATAAATTTATATCATACGAGGTAAAATCGTGTAAACAAGTCGTAGGTACGAGCCTCCTACTCAAGATGAGTCCCGACAAACTTCTTTTGCAATCTTCTCGTCGCGATCTAAATTAATCATTGTACATGTATGTCGTTGTCGCGGACTTTCGAGGGATGTTATGGATTTTGTTGTGTGATATTATATTTAGAATGTGGGAGGCTGAATCGTTATTTGTCCCTAACTTACTTCTTATTTTCTACCACATATTTATTGAGTGTGTTATCCTTCTTGTTTATTACCTGCCGTTTGTGTTCTGTTGAATGACGAGTGTAAAAAAAACGCGATGGTTTCGGTCCTTTTTGCCGCAACGAAAGAAAGAAAGCCAGCCACCTGTGCGAAGCAATAGATTGTCCGCGATCGCATGCAAATCTGTGTACATACATCCTTGGGATCGTTTCCGGAACACATTCTCGGCTCATTAGTATTAATGGAACTGATAAGAGCCCGGTTGACCCGCTGGCTGTACCGCAGGACGTTAGATCGAATGCGTGTCCTTACATATTTACAGTATTTCCCACAGATTATTTTATTCTCGATAGATATAAAAAGGACAGTGACAAATGTGTCATTTCAAAAAATGTACCAGAAAATGTGATGAACCGAAAGGTATTTACGTAGGTAACGTCTTCATTTGTTCTGATGTGGTGCAAGGAGCGGAAAAATACCATGGATTTGATTTGCAGTTGTCCATTATCCATGGAGTTTTTCTGTTACATGTGCCATGGCAAAATAAACCGAAAGACAATTCTAAATCCATGGCAGTTTGCTGTTGTTGGTGTTGTCATCTGGGTTGTTTGTGGTGATCCATGGAACAAAAAAAGTTGTTATCTTCTGAGTTGAAAATAAAACCAAATAGTTGGAATCATGACAAAACAGCCCAGATAAAGACACCAAGTAAAATAATTATTAACTAGTTTTGTATTTTTCGATCTGGCACTTTCCATGGCTGACATACCGTTCTACCTATATACATATGTCAATTTGGTGTTGTCATCTGGGCTGTTTTTTTAATGATTCATGAAACAGCAAGCCAGTATTATCTTCTGAACTAAAAGACAATATAAATCTATGGAATATTGCTGTTCCATGGACCATTACAGAAGAGCCCAGACAGATGACAACACCAAATGGTAAAAATTATTAACTAGTTTCCAACCCTAAACTTTGTCGCTTTTCAAAAGAAAAATCTTTTTCAATCTGGCACATTCTATGTATGTCAGCTTGGTGTTGTCATCTGGGCTGTTTGTGGTGATCCATGGAACAAAAAAAGTTGTTATCTTCTGAATTGAAAATAAAACCAAATAGTTGGAATCATGACAAAACAGCCCAGATAAAGACACCAAGTAAAATAATTATTAACTAGTTTTGTATTTTTCGATCTGGCACTTTCCATGGCTGACATACCGTTCTACCTTTATACATATGTCAATTTGGTGTTGTCATCTGGGCTGTTTTTTAATGATTCATGAAACAGCAAGCCAGTGTTATCTTCTGAACTAAAAGACAATATAAATCTATGGAATCTTGCTGTTCCATGGACCATTACAGAAGAGCCCAGACAGATGACAACACCAAATGGTAAAAATTATTAACTAGTTTCCAACCCTAAACTTTGTCACTTTTTAAAAGAAAAATCTTTTTCAATCTGGCACATCCTATGTATGTCAGCTTGGTGTTGTCATCTGGGCTGTTTGTGGTGATCCATGGAACAAAAGAAGTTGTTATCTTCTGAGTTGAAAATAAAACCAAATAGTTGGAATCATGACAAAACAGCCCAGATAAAGACACCAAGTAAAATAATTATTAACTAGTTTTGTATTTTTCGATCTGGCACTTTCCATGGCTGACATACCGTTCTACCTTTATACATATGTCAATTTGGTGTTGTAATCTGGGCTGTTTTTTAATGATTCATGAAACTGTAAGCCAGTGTTATATTGTGGGCTGAAATCCATGGAAAAGCTCAGATGACAGCACCAAATCGATTTAGTGCTTTTGGACATTTAAAACGATTTAATTTGTTTAGCAATTCATTTTGGTGTTGGAGTTTGTGTGTTTATTTTCTGTTTTGTGGGAAATACAGTAGAGTAGGTGCGTACCTATGTATATATATTTGTATTGAGTGAATTTGTTGCTTCGGGAGAGCTGTGTGTGTTTTTGCAATTTCGTTTCTTCGAATCGGTTCTCAGCTGTACAATAATTAGTGGTGCTACGGAATACGCAGGAAATGTTCGTATTTGTATGTAGGTACACGACGGTTGAAATTCGATATTTTTTTTGAAACCAAGAAATGCATCCATTGAAGAGCTTTGATAACGACAACAACATCAACAATAACGATACGTACCTTTTTAGAAGTCATTGGGTTGTTTGAATATGGAATAACTTTAAAATTAGACATCAAAGTTACCCCCAAATCCTTAAAAGTTGATAAGGTGCTCCTGCGAGTGCTTATAATGAATTGAATTCCAAGTTGTAAGGTTGAGTAAAGAAAAAGGATAATCAGTCACATTCAATATTGTCGGTTGTATGGTAGTAGAACTGAAACAGAAACATTTGAAATATGTTTTGAAACCGCCGAGAGAGGAGCAACAAAAACGGAAACAAAAATAGTCTTTTAAGTTGTTAAGTCATCTTTCTGGGAGGTCTGACCGTCATTTTAACTTCTGATATAATTAAAGGTTTTCTTGTAGGACAATTAGAACTTGGTGCACCGCACACCACATGATGATGCACTACTCGTACAGTAATGACCTGAAAAAACTCGTGTACTAATTCCGAACTACCATTACTTTAGAATTCATCTCTTCGTCGCATCGCATGTGTGTTGTTAACGTTACCTATTTATATACAAATACAGAATACCTACCTACACATTACACACACACACACACACACAAACAACAACAACAACAACAGTCGTTTGCAAGTTAAATTACGCGTATTCTTTTCTATACCGGACATCAGGACTTTCATTATAATAACTATATAAGGTTGCATCTTTATGGCTCTAATGATATAAACGTTCACTTTTAAAATAGAATAGGAAACATGTTATTACCATATATCTGCAAGTTTAGAAAAACTTTCCATAACTTTCCAGAAGCTCTTTTCCTGATCATTCATTAAGTGATCCATACAAAAGCTTCCAGAAAGTTTTTCAAGTTCTCCAGCATCATTTTGTTGTGGGATTTTTTAACTTTCTTATGTAGAAAGAAAGAAAAAAACTTTTTTGGGCCTTTTTCAGGTAGGAAATGGGAGAGGTGCTCAAGCCAATGGGTTTAGGGTCTAATTCTAATAGATTGTTTCCATTACGATCAAATTATTTTATTATTCTACTATAATTCTTTTTGCTCCATGTCAAAATTGTGTGTCTCTTCCTGCTTGCTCCTTCCTCAAGTGACACAAAGACTTGTAAAAAGTTTTTGAGATTCCCCAGCATCATTTTACTATAAGATCCTGTCATTTTCTTTTGTGGGAAGATAGGGAAACATTCTCGAGTGGTTTAAATGATAAGTCTGATGTCTAATTCTGGATTTCCTCCATCATTCTCAAACTTTCAATTTTTTGATTTCTTTGGTTCCATATCAGAATTCTTTATTTCGTTCTGGTCGGGTCGTTCTTGAAGTAACTCAAAACATTCAGAAAAGAATCGTAGTTTTCCAACTTGATTTTGCTATGAGATTTTCTCAATTTCTTATAGAGAAGAACTTTCTAGAAAATTTTTGGGCCATTTCAGGAAGGAACTCCATTAAGGAATTCTGATCTAACTTCATAGCTTCAGATTCTGATAAATGTCATAAAGAAAAGGGTAATTTAATGGTCGAGGGTTTAATTCTCGATTTTTTAAATCACGATCTCATAATTTCGATATTGAAATTCCTCATGATCCATATCAAAATTTTATGTTTTCCTGCTTTTTCCTCAAGTGACCCAAAGGCTTCTAGAAAATTTTTGAAGTTTCCCAATCGTGCCTAATGTCTCCTGTAATCACGCCATGGCTTTGATATCCTCCCGTGGTGTTAAAAAGAACCCTCTTTGTCTCTTTCTTTCTCTTTCTCTATGTGGCAAAGCAAAGCGACCGTGACGGTTGTGGCTAATGCACGACCTGTAATTAACTGTTGGATGCTTCATTTTCAATTTAACAGAACATTTTGCCGCACAGAGCAGCGCAGGGGCGAACGAAGAAGAAGAAGAAGAAGAAGGGTCGTCGTAATAAAGTGTATTCTCTCGCGTCCTTACTTAATTTATGCAAATATGACAAATATGCGTCTCGATATAATTAAAACGACGTATGTGCATAATAAAACAATATCGAAAAGAAAATTAAACGTCCGGTTGTTAGGTAGGTACATTGTATCTGTAATGTAAAGGAAGGCCAATTACTTTCTTTCTAATCAATAATAATTATTTATTGTCGGGATTTATATCGCTCGCATCTGCATTTTAATTGCCATTGCAAATTGATTTTTTTTTTGTCCTTAATTAATCCTATTGCTTATGGTAGATATCTAATTCGGCACAGAGATACATAGGTACTTTTTTGCTAACGATTTAATGAGAGACCCAATTTTGTTCTTTTGCTACTAATATTTTACGTTGCTTCCCATTAAATCGATCGATCGATAACAGTCAATAAATAATAGTGAATAGTGAATAGTAAATCAGAAGAAGTGTTTTCCAGTTTGTTCTGGTTGGTGTAGGTCTAGGGTCTCGCAAGATTTGCGATCCAGTGATCCGAGGCACCGTTTGTGCTGTTGTTGTTGTTGTTGTTGTTTGTGTAATAAGAGTGCTCAACCTTTCAAGGTAGGTACCTACCTCGAGATCAGTTAGTTAGTTAGTTAGTTGCTTTGCGAACGTCATATTTACAGGATCGTTGTTTTAACTCGAGTTTAGTGTCTTATGTTGTGTTCGTCCTCAGAGTCGCCGGTCAATATATTTATAATTTTCTTTTATACAAACAACACACAAACAAATTCCTTAACAGGTATATTATGTATTTGTATTTGTACGGTAGGTAGGTAGGTAATAATAATCGTAGCAGGTCGAGTTTGTTTGTACGCGATCGACCAACCGATCGATCTATCGTCGCGTGTTTGTTTACATTCCGGATCCTTTCGATCGATGCGGCGAGATCGATTCATTGATAACGGCGAGTGAAAGGACTTTTACTCGGTTTGTTGTTTCCTTCGTGTGTGCCCACTGCCCACATAAATATATTCTTCTCTCTCTCTCTTTCTCTACAACGAGCATTCATTCTGCAAGGTGAGTCTTTGTTTTAATAAATCGAAGAAAATAATTTAATCTGGAAACGACTAAATTATTAATAACATTTGGATTAAATGTAGGACGAATCAAAGTTTTCATTATTAAACTTTAAGCCCTCTGTTAAATGTTCTTGATCTTTAAAGTTTCAATTAAATTTCAAAATCTACTGACATTGAAAGGGCTCCAAGCACAAGGCGTTTAGTTACAGTTTTTTGATTTTTGGAGCGTTCATTACACTTTAAATTTTTGGTCCTTGATGTTTCCATTACATCATAATAATCTCTAAGCCCAAAGCCCTCAGTTGAAGTTCATTGATCTTTGAAGTTTCCAGTATACGGTATACTTTTGATTAATTTTATAATCCTTCAGGTCCACGGACATTGAAAAGGCTTGAAGTCTTAAAATCAAAGCACTAAGTTGAAGATTTTCTATTAGGTACATTTCACGATTGAAAGAGAATTAAGTTTAAAATTCTAAAGGACTTCTGAAAGGGGCTTAGAGAGTTTTACAGTTAAGGGATGTCATTTAATGCTAGATACTAGTAACAAATGATTTTTATTTTTAGATTAAAAAAAAAACATTTATTATGTAATAAAAGGCGCTTTTCTCTTCTCATGGTTTCGAATGCCCATCATAATTATTCGTTGATACAATTGTATTTTGTACTTTATTATTGTCTGCATGTTAAATTCACACAATACCCACTGACTTATTTGAAAGAAGGAACAAGGAACAGAAAAATACTTAAAGTACCTACGTATTTATAGTAACAGTAACAATACATATACATACATACTTGTATAAGTTTAATGCTCGTGGTCGTTTATTCTTTTTTGAGTAGTTTATGAACAATTTAACTCGTAACAATGGACCAAGAATTACACCATTAACCCACAAATTCAGATGTGCAGCTTACTTACCTACGTATTATAAGTACAGTACAAAACAAACGGACGGAAAAAGAAGGTTCATGATTTTTTTGATGCCACCGTTACGTTATTTATCTACCTAATAGGTACCTACAAAGACTTTTTTTTTTCGTTTTGGAATTAAACGATACCTACAACCAAAAACAAATGTAGATCAGAAGATTTAACGAAATGTTTTAGTTCTTATGACCTTTTTACTTGAATTGAAATTTCACTTCAAACTAAAGACAAGTTCTTTATCGAAAATCGTCTTAAGTAAATGGTAACACAGACGGTTACCTGGCACCATTAAAAAGTTCATAGTTTAATGTGTTAATTTCTGAAGGTCTAATTTTGATATCATTTAGTAACTTTCCCATAATTCTGCCCCAATTTTTTTAAAGAATATTATCTCTCTCTGTCATCTACCTTTTTGATCTGATTTGTTGCATGTGTCTATCATATTTCAGAACGAGAACCAGCGAGCGGCCTTTCACACCTTCACACATGCAAACAACCTACCCATTTTATTTATTTCATACATATGTACATAGATAGATATACACCTACCTACGTAGGTACTTACTAATGTATGTATGTATCTATGTGAATACATTTTAATTTATTTGTTTCGTGCGTTACAAAATGATGCGTCGTCATTGTCGCGTTTGGCGTGCGTGTACGGAGGCATTAAAACTGGTCGGTCAGATGGATTACTTTATCGTGTGCCAACAACTACGATTCAAATCGGCTTCAATTAACATAAAGGGCGTTCCTGAGGTGGAACTCTTTACGCGATATCACGATCGCATAACTGCATGACGTGTCAGTTTAGCAGCTCCACCAACTTACTAATCAACCACACATTGTTATTGTTGAAATAGCTAGTAATTTTTTTATAAATGAGCAGTTTTGGAAACTATTATGTTTTGTTTAATTTACCATAATAAAGACAATATAAGAAAGTGTGAGTTGAGATCGTGTAGGAAATAAGGACACGACGTAAAAAATCGACGTGAATGCCAGAGAAAGACACTTTCCCTAGCTGCCTAAAGGTGACGGATTATTTTACTTCCTGTCCTTTACAAAACTATAAAGTACATAGGTACTTAATTAAATTACATAGGTACTTGTCTAAATTTAAAATATTGTAGAATGTAGCTAAAGATAAAGTCGAAAAGCAACGTTCATTAAAAATTATTGAACACAGTCAAACTTCGATAAGGGGCCGTTCATAAAATACGTTCGCATACAATAGTGGGGTGAGGGGTATTGCTGAGTGTGACAAGGGGGGACAAGGGGATCTACGGCAACGTGACGTTCGCCGTTCATCAAAAAATTTTACAGAATCCTTGGACTTTATTTATTTGTTCGTTACAAAAGATATTTATTAATTTATTTTTGACTATCAAAATTTGTGTATTATCAATCAAAATTTATCATGTTCAGGGGGCGGGGGTGTTTAGTTTTTGTGACGTAATATTTACAGGTGGGTCACAGAAAGTGTGACACAGCGTGACAACCGGGGGGGGGGGGAGGGGAGGGGGTTAAAGAAAGCTAATTTTAGTGTAACGTAGTTTATGAACAGCCCCTAAGTCGAATGCTCATTTACAAACAATGAGCACATAATACCAACATATCTACTCTCAGTAAGTCTCGATACCTCGAAGGTTTTATGCGTCAGATGGTGATTCGAGTTATCGAAGTTCGAGTGTATTTTAATCGCCTACAACAGGATATTTCTTGATAGTAATGATTTGAAATTGTGATCTTGTTATGATTTATTGATAATGGTTGGCGTCCAATAATAATAAATACGTAATTAGGTACGTAAGTATTTAATTCGTTTATGTACTTATAATATGTAATAAATAAATATTGGTTCCCTATTATAGGATTGTTGGTTGATAAATGATCTATCCTTGCGCAACTCGGTACAGGAGTCCGCAATGTTCGTGGGAATTTACATCGTACACTTACTGCATCTCTTTCCTCCTCTTTAATCCTAATTATGAACGAACGATAGATACGATACTTCCAACTAATTTATGTACTACTATATGTGCCTACTTTCTAACGGTAAAATTTACTCTTTTGCCAACCAGTCAGACAATTTCATTAATTAAATGTATTTAATTGGCTTTTCCCGATGATATGACAGTGCTAAGTATATCAGTATAAATAACTATTACTAATAAGAGACGGCAGAAAACGAATCTATTTACGAAATACGTTGTTGGCGAGAGACAATTTGTAAATGATGGTAACCAGAGTCTTAAATTTTGTTTAAAATTAACTTGGTGTATAAAGAAGTAGGTATACTAATGTATTTGTTTTTCAGAGAACTGATTATTATTCCTTAGGTCTGCACAATAACTTAAAATTCCAAAAAACCGTTTTCTACCATACGCATTTAAAATACTTAAGTACTTATTTTGAACGTGATCGACTTCTTCTAATCATTCCTGATATTTTTTATTTTTCCACTAAACAAGGAAAGTGTCTTTATAACAATTAAATCTAATATGTATTATTTAAGTCCACGTTGATTTTATATACCTACTTATGAGTGTCAGTGATTGGAAAGTTGCATTTTTGAAAATTTCTTTCCTGCAACGTCTCGTCTGGCCCCCTCGGCACTTTAGAAAGCCGCCTGGAAAAAAATACCGCGCTTCGCAAAAGATCATCGGCTCTCCTTGTTCTTGTCGACGACATGTTATTTCTCTTCTTCTCCTTCCTTTTCTTTTTATTCTTCTTAATTCCGCGACGACGCGACGGTGACGGTGAAAGCGGTAGTAACAAGTCAGCGTAAGCCAAACAAGGCGATGCCGATGTAAAATGCATTAATTCGGGGCCATTATCATAATTTAGACGTAATTGAGGAACAATTTTACGCTGGAACGATTATGGGAGCAGGCGACCACATCAACTTGGTCCCTCGATCAAAAATAAGTCGGTCAGAATTGAAATCAAATAATGAACATCGAATAAATAACGTAACGTGGTGATGATGAGCAAATACCTACCTACCGTCAATGCCCCATTGGGGAGAGCTTTTCTATGTGAAAAAAATATAACGACTGAGCAAGAATTTAAGTATGCTCACGACCAGTCAAATGACCATTACTTTTTAAAATAGTCTTTGGTTAAAAAAACTTTTAAAGGAATTTTTGGACCGAATTGATGTGCGCCTTTCATGTACGTATATTTATACAGTGTGTTGTAGTGTATTCACAGGTGGATTTGCACATAAAATCGTTCAACAAAACGATAATAGGTTTCGATTTAGCATCGCGCATCGGTTGAACTTTAGAGTCCGAATCAAGTCCTAATTAATGTAACATAGGTAAAACTAACACGACCTAAACAACATTATAAGCGATAAGTGTTGGTTGGTTATTTACTAAATTTACACTTTAAGAGAGATTAACATACAGACCTACGCTACGTAAAATATTGTCAATAAAAATGATATTTTATTTTATAATCGTTTTTCCCAATCGTATTCTCGTATATAAGTTATTTTAATTCGCCGAGGTTTGGTAAGAAATGTTCGTGACCAGAAACGTCTAGAGATTTCTCATTACGAATTCTCCGCACACAGGTGGTTTTCTTGTAAAAGTAAAATTGTATCCGAACATAATAACGTACCTACCTGGTACCTGCCTATTACATATTATGAAAGGGCACTAGAGAAACAGAATGGGAATATTTAAAATTCAGAAGACAGTCCGTGGACGTGACGTCTACCTACCTACAAACACTCTATAGGTTTTAATGAGAATCTATTACTGGACGTAATCGTTTGAGGAACTGACCGTCACTGTCACTGAGTGTTTCCCATAAATACTTGCTGTGCGACCTTTGTATTACTTACTATTAGGTATGAAAGTGGTTAAAGTTTTCGTTCGTTTTTCCCACTGTGCAAGCGGAATTCTCCTGGATCGCAGCGTCCGTCCGTCCGTCCGTCCGAGAGACACCTGGATGGAAGCCGTTCGTAGGTACCTACGTAGCGAGCGAGCAAAGTATTTTATCAATGGTAATCTTAATTTAAAGATTCTAATCTCGAGATTCCCCGAGCGTATCGCGAGGATGGTTCGCTTTTATCTCGAGAAATTACGAGTACATCAGCGTCCGTACATCCCCCCGTGTGATGCTCTCTATAAGAATCTAGTACTTTAGTAAGTATTGTACGTATAAGCAAGCAAGTAAGTAAGTAAGTAAGTAAGAAAGTTTGGCAACATAGTATCACGCACAAGCAGTTAGCTGCGTGCCGATGTAACGTTGTTAAGACGACGGCCAATCAAACGGCCGATCTTGCAATATATGTACGTGTGTGTGTCTCTTTAACCGACATACATACCAGTGCATCTCTTGCACTACACTTCGTACGATAAAATTCGAAGGGTACCTGCCTATGTAGTCAATATAGTTTTTTTAATTGGACCGTGGTCAGGACTTTTTTTTAAGAAATTTTATTAGAAAATAGAAACATAGGGAAACTGTCCGGAACGTTTCGAAAAAATTAATCTCTGAATTGAGTCGTTTGATATTATTGTAGATAATAGATAATAGAGAGGGTGAGACCTTTCGTGGAGTTTTAGTGAGATTCCATGGCTAGTTTTTCCACCAAGGGGTGCCCAAAGTTTATCAATTCATTCTTCAGAAATGTAGGAATGTACCATTTAGTCATTAGAATAGCTTGAGATGTTCCTACAGAGTAATATTGGTCAACTTTGACACCTCCTGGAGGAAAAAGTTCCCAAGGAAAGGAAGTGGATCTAATGACGTATATCAAGCTAACACGACAAAGTTATTTTTCCGATTTCTAACTTGCACTATAATTTGTCGCTAATTTGTTACCAAATCCAAAAATTTGTCGCTCGTGCCGTTTAGCCATAATCACCTGTAGTGCTAGCTTGATATCAAGCTAGCACTACACATAGCGTATCTCGAAAACGAAATGTCGTAGGATATTATCGTAAAGGCCATAATTTGTCGCTGAAAGATGACACATTCAAAGAATTTGTCGCTAGTCTTACCTTCAACTGATAAGCGAAAAACTACTGGAAAACCATCAAACTGGCACTACATATGGCATATCTCGAGAAGGAAATGTCGTAGGATATTATTGTAAAGGCCATAATTTGTCGCTGAAAGATGACACATTCAAAGAATTTGTCGCTAGTCTTACCTTCAACTGATAAGCGAAAAACTACTGGAAAACCCTCAAACTGGCACTACATATGGCATATCTCGAGAAGGAAATGTCGTAGGATATTATTGTAAAGGCCATAATTTGTCGCTGAAAGATGACACATTCAAAGAATTTGTCGCTAGTCTTACCTTCAACTGATAAGCGAAAAACTACTGGAAAACCATCAAACTGGCACTACATATGGCATATCTCGAGAAGGAAATGTCGTAGGATATTATTGTAAAGGCCATAATTTGTCGCTGAAAGATGACACATTCAAAGAATTTGTCGCTAGTCTTACCTTCAACTGATAAGCGAAAAACTGCTGGAAAACATCAAACAATTAATCAAGGAGTTCTTTGTTACATTTGTTTTAAGAGACCGGATTTATTTAACAATTTTTTTTTAAATTAGGTTTTCCCTGTTTCCCCAAAGATGGGCAACACGTTATCTTTCGAGAGTGTGATGGTTTTCCAGTAGTTTTTCGCTTGTCATTTGAAGATAAGACTAGCGACAAATTCTTTGAATGTGTCATCTTTCAGCGACAAATTATGGTCTTTACAATAATATCCTACGACATTTCGTTTTCGAGATACGCTATGTGTAGTGCACTACAGCTGATTATGGCTAAACGGCACGAGCGACAAATTTTTGGATTTGGTAACAAATTAGCGACAAATTATAGTGCAAGTTAGAAATCGGAAAAATAACTTTGTCGTGCTAGCTTGATACACGTGATCTAATGGAAAGAAGTCAACATTTTTTTAACCAGATGATAGTTCAAGACTTAATTGAAAAATTGTGTATATATCACGTTGAAGAAATTTCGTGAGAATTAGGAAACGGTGGTACTGTCTAGAATGTTTTAAAAAATCTGGAAAAAGTGAAAAATTTAACCATAACCATAGAAATTAATAGAAAAGGAGTTTTAGTGAGACTTCCCTCAATTGAGTGGCTATTTTTCCACCAAGGGATTCCACAGTTGATCAAATGACGTACCTATATCAAGCTAGCATGACAAAGTTATTTTTCCGATTTCTAACTTGCACTATAATTTGTCGCTAATTTGTTACCAAATCCAAAAATTTGTCGCTCGTGCCGTTTAGCCATAATCAGCTGTAGTGCTAGCTTGATATCAAGCTAGCACTACACATAGCGTATCTCGAAAACGAAATGTCGTAGGATATTATCGTAAAGGCCATAATTTGTCGCTGAAAGATGACACATTCAAAGAATTTGTCGCTAGTCTTACCTTCAACTGATAAGCGAAAAACTGCTGGAAAACATCAAACAATTAATCAAGGAGTTCTTTGTTACATTTGTTTTAAGAGACCGGATTTATTTAACATTTTTTTTTTAAATTAGGTTTTCCCTGTTTCCCCAAAGATGGGCAACACGTTACCTTTCGAGAGTGTGATGGTTTTCCAGTAGTTTTTCGCTTGTCATTTGAAGATAAGACTAGCGACAAATTCTTTGAATGTGTCATCTTTCAGCGACAAATTATGGCCTTTACAATAATATCCTACGACATTTCCTTCTCGAGATATGCCATATGTAGTGCCAGTTTGATGGTTTTCCAGTAGTTTTTCGCTTATCAGTTGAAGATAAGACT
This sequence comes from Agrilus mali, assembly GCA_029378335.1. Classification (NCBI taxonomy): domain Eukaryota; kingdom Metazoa; phylum Arthropoda; class Insecta; order Coleoptera; family Buprestidae; genus Agrilus; species Agrilus mali. The sequence goes on along the minus strand of CM055655.1, from coordinate 333,183 downwards.
AGCGGCAAATTCTTTGAATGTGTCATCTTTCAGCGACAAATTAGCGACAAATTATGGCCTTTACAATAATATCCTACGACATTTCGTTTTCGAGATACGCTATGTGTAGTGCACTACAGCTGATTATGGCTAAATGGCACGAGCGACAAATTTTTGGATTTGGTAACAAATTAGCGACAAATTATAGTGCAAGTTAGAAATCGGAAAAATAACTTTGTCGTGCTAGCTTGATATACGTGATCTAATGGAAAGAAGTCAACATTTTTTTAACCAGATGATAGTTCAAGACTTAATTGAAAAATTGTGTATATATCACGTTGAAGAAATTTCGTGAGAATTAGGAAACGGTGGTACTGTCTAGAATGTTTTAAAAAATCTGGAAAAAGTGAAAAATTTAACCATAACCATAGAAATTAATAGAAAAGGAGTTTTAGTGAGACTTCCCTCAATTGAGTGGCTATTTTTCCACCAAGGGATTCCACAGTTGATCAAATGACGTACCTATATCAAGCTAGCATGACAAAGTTATTTTTCCGATATCTGACTTGCAATATAATTTGTCGCTAATTTGTTACAAAATCCAAAAATTTGTCGCTCGTGTCGTGTAGCCATAATCAGTTGGTAAGCTATCACTACACAAAGCGTATCTCGAAAAGGAAATATCGTAGGATATTACTGCAAAGGCCATAATTTGTCGCTGAAAGATGACATATTCAAAAGATTTGTCGCTAGTCTTATCTCCAACTCATAAGCGAAAAACTGCTGGTAAGCCATCAAACTCTCGAAAGGTAACGTGTTGCCCAACTTGTCAGAAATGCAGGAATATAGGAATCGACTTTTCAATCATCAAGATAGGTTGAGAACTGCTCACAGAGTCTAAAACCATATTGGTCAACTTTGACACCCTCTGGAGGAAAAACTGACCGTGGAATCGAAAAATGCTTCACACAAAAGCCTACTCAGAGGCACCCCCCTCTTCATTTCTACAATAATCTGAAGTAAGCCATCTCGAACGACAAACTAAAGTGAAGTATCCTTGGTAACCAAGGATTATGCCGTGGTCCTGTCTTCCTCCTTTACTAAACGTTTCGCCAGTCTCGACTGCTAGCATCCTCAGTAGATTTCTGCTGCTCTCAGACTGAGTCTCCGCAGAAGAAGCAGCAGGAACAGTAGAAATCTACTGAGGATGCTAGCAGTCGAGACTGGCGAAACGTTTAGTAAAGGAGGAAGACAGGATCATGGCATAACAACCCGGAAAAAATGCTTGGCTACGATCATCATTGAATTATCCTTCTTTGGAGAATCTGGAATTGTCTGGAAGAAGATTCTCCAATGTTTCACAACTTTCTAGAACGTTTCGCCACCAAGACTGACCATTTTCACTCAAAAAGTGTCTATAATTTTTCTGAAAACTTATTCCATGTCAACAATTCTTAAAAACGAAAATATTGATTGGAAATGAAATAAGTTTCGGATTACTCCGTTGAGATGGCTGTTGTTGTTGTTATTATTATTAAAAAATGAAAGGAAAGGAAAAACGGTATCGCAGGTGGCTGTAGTATTATTATAACGATATATTTTCGTTTTCAATCTCATTATTTTATCCGGTCTATGGTAGGGTAGGGTAGGGTAGGGAGAGAGAGTAAAAAGCGTATTAATTCCTCCGGTTAATTGCAGTACTAAATAATGGCCAAGAACCATTGCATACCAACGTTTCTGATTCGCTTTGTATCTGCCGCATCATAAAACAATTACGCAATTCCAGTTTAAATGGCTCTTTAGTAAAGTTTATGGCCAATAAAATTTTTATCTACTTAGGTTAATTCACCTGAAAATTCACACGTGAACCGAACCGCTCGCTCGTTCTTTTCTCTTTTACCGATGGCGATGGATGCTAGTATCCCACTACGATATTTCTTTTTCCTTTTGGTGTTTTTTTTTTTTCTTTCTTTTGTATCTCTTACCCGCTTATTTAGTGTAGCTCTCATTGTTTGTTGTCCTCCAGCATTCCTCAAATAGATACCTAACGTGGGTATATTGTCTTGTCTGCCAATTAAAAAAAAAATCGTACAATAAACATGTTTTATTTTTAGATACTATTTAACAATTTTCACACTGAGTGCCAATTTTACCTGTTAACATATTTTTTTTATTGAAATTCTATATTTTAATACATTTGTGTAATTAAATAAATTGTAAGTGCAAAACGCTATAATGGTTAAGTGTAATTAATTAAAAAATCATCGATTCCAATTCATGTCCTATGCATCGCATCGACCAGATAAAATTGACTAAAAGCCATGGAGTAAACAAAAATAACTTGTCCGAGAATCTATTTAATAAAAAATATTCTTTAATATTTTCTGCTAAAAATAAAATATCTGTTACATACCGATTTAAATGATTTCCAGTTTAATTCAAACATATTGTAGATAGAAACGTCTGGACGACTATGCAACACCAAACTCGAGGATCTTTTTAGAAAATAATTATATTCATCTGAGTAATTATTTTCAAGTAATATTTCATTCCAAATTTCCTGAATCACTGGACCCAATTTTTTTGCCTGGAATTTTCAATATTATCTAATTAACTTTCAGATATTCTACTACCTACCTGAGTAGTTAGTATTTCCCAACTATAAATTGCAAACCAAATCGCGAAGAAACTTTTAAACGTTCCATAAACAAAGAATATGTTATTACTAAATGGAAAACAAGGATTCCCCGGCGATATAAACATTGTTTCAAAATAAGCACAAGAGATGATTGCAAAAATTATCATTTTAAAAATTATTATAACAATAGGTAAACTAAAGGCCCTTTTTGAGTTATTTGCATTTTCCACTATCTTCCAGTAAATATGCGTGATTTTTTTTAAACAATTCATTTCCAACCTAATCTTCAAATCTTTTTCATAATCTTCCAACGTTTCTGTTTCTATTGTTGTCTTCAAGCGGCCTCTAATTTGTTTACATTGAATATAAATGTTTTCCATTTGAAATTTAATCTGTCGATTAATTATAAAAATCAGTAATAGTGTTATGAAGAATATAAAATCGGTCCATTTGTTTAAAAACATCATAAAATACCTTAACGAAAATTCAATATAATATAAATACTGGACGATGAAGAGGATTATTTTTTCAAAAACGATAGCTGCTATCAAGTGCTTAGGTTTTAATTTTGCCAGGCCCACGAAGTTTCTGTCCAATTGTGAATCAATACGGTCGCAATTTTTCAGAACTGCAATCACTTTTTTCCTCATTAAAATATTCTGAGCACCAAGTAAAAATTTAAGGGATGATAACAAGAACATCCCAACTACGTCTATCATTGCTTTGCTCTTCAGGTGACACACATTATAGGGGTTTTCCCTTACGTAAATGGTGATTAAAAAGCCAACAGTTGTTATTATAAAGAGAAGAAAGCTTAAGGCGTCTAACGGGGTGAAAACCACTAGGTTTTTATCTTTTAATGTAAAGAAAAATACCCAAGAAAAACGACAGAAATTCACGAAATTTTTTACCACCTCAAAAATACCGTCAACACGAACACGAGCAGGTCTCATTGTGAAAACGTACCAGAGAAAACTGTGTAAATTATGTTTTATTATCCTTAATAGAAATCAAATTAATATTAAAGTACTTTGTGAAAATTTAATGAACGTATTTGTTGATGACAATTGTTTCGTGTTCGATCGGTAATTACTTGAATGAAAATGTTTCATTGCATTTGTTAATTAAATCGTCAATTAATAGTTCTGGTGTTTGTATTGAAACTAGAATAAAACTAATTAAGGGTTCCGCGGCTAATATTCGACATGTTTTTGGTCTTTTAAACCTAGAAATTCGTATAACACCAAATGTTATGTTCAGGTTTCATATTTATACGCGTATACCCTAAACAGTATTTAATACCGCATGTGTGGTGTATGAAATAATCAACGACGACAGGAGCTATTTGTCGTTTACTCGTTTTAATAGACAATAAATAAGAAAAGGACGGAATTCACAAAGTATGTGTTGTGTAACTGAATTTATTTATGAAATACGTCGTTGGCGATGACTTCCTGCACAATTAGTCGGATTGAACCGCTGCTAATTGAATTTGATCTAATCCGAAACTCTATTATTTATTATTACGATCGTTTTATACAATACGTGGGTATAATACCATATAATGGGTAGTGAGTGATAGATATTTTAGGTGTCGAAGGAATTTTAATTTGCTGGAAGATTTGAACGTTAAAGTGTGAAAGTCGTGATTGTCATTAGGTACAATTACGATTGCTACATGAGAAGGAAACTGATAGGTCAGTTAAGTAACAAGTTCTAATTGGTGAAATAAATACCTGCACGCTACAATTACTGCGGTTAAATTAAATGTGCCAACGCTTTTTCAAAAGATTAACAAAAAACTCACAATCATAGAAATATAATAAGAGTAAGTAGTTAGTGGCTCTTATTTTTACTCCAGAATCTTATGGACCTTGTCCTCGGGGTGCACTTTGAATACGTAATTAAGTCACGATCTCAATATCAGGACCAATAAGATCGATAGGTGTTTAGATACATGGTACCCGTCTGTTTTCTATTATTGCCCATAGATCTCGCGCATATCGGACAACATCTATCAGTTCATATTTATTGCCTTATTGTTCCGGTTTAATGCTTTATTATGGCAATATTAATAGACCTTCTTGCGGAACCGCAACGGAGATAAATAAGTGGCATTTCGTTGGCAGCTAATAGTGCATCCATCGGCAATAAAAGGGTCATAAGTACACCACGTTTCTATATTCGAGGCCACCACTGCGTACTAAACAAAGTACCTTCGTATATTCTACGTATAAAGACAGTTTTTGAAATTGTTACCTGTACAAGTCAGCATTTGTACATGTTACTTACAGTAATAACTCATCAAAACAAGAGCACTCACTAATTTTTCTTGAAGCTGTAATCATGACGAGTGGTATTACAAGAATACGTTCAGTCTTCTTCACGTTGTACGTTATATAAGCCGTTTCGCACGTGCTTATTGGCACATAATGAAACAAAGGCGCCGCCCAAATTCGCTGAGTGATGCTTCTAAACCAATAAGAGTCGCATGCCCTGCTTCTGCGCCGAGCGCAGCTTAAACTCCGCCCATATTTGTTGAATGATCTTGAGAGAAGTGGTCGAGCAGAAAACTGATTACGATAGGCGTTTGAAAATAGTTTTCTCGTGTATTATAATGTGTATCGATGTAAATAGGTAGGTTGGCTGCAGCCGGCAGTTATTTTAATAAAGGAAAAATACTGCGAACGCGTCGAGCGTCGTTCAGTAAACGGAAACGGTCCCATGGAGAGTGGTTAGGTTGAGATAAAACGTCGTGTTACACAAGGTGGTACTTATCAGTAAGTCGGTCTCTGTCGTCGTATATGCTATTGCTACTTATTATTATTCAGCGGACAAAGTCAGGTGTTACCGAGAAGTACAAGATACTTATTTAATGCGATTCTGTGTGTCTGCCAACAGGTAACTAACGGTAATAATTTATGTTAAGGCTCGCGACGTATATTTTGAATATTTGCACATCGTAAACAGGATAGAGCAAATCGTCACGGTCGCATACCTCCACATACATTAACACACCAACACCAACCACAATCCCCTCGTTTTACTGACGGTGAAACACAGGGTGGTTTTGGAAAGAAAGTTAAAATAATTTATTTCAGTAGGTATTGGTGTAAATGGTAAAGTTTACCGGACCTGGCCGGGGTGTTTGAACTGTAATATGTCGCCACGGTTCTTTTTGCTTTTACGACGGTTTTCCTCGGACTTTCTTGTCGATTCGTTGATGTTTACGACGGTCGTTTTAATTAAAAGTGAATGGTGCGAATTACCACATAAATTTTAAGAACGTACCTCGCTAAATTAATACATAATTTTGCGACGTCGGGTGATGATTTAATGAGCACAATTTGCCCCGATCCCGGCACTGCAGTAACGGTATATACAATTTTAACGTTCATACCTAAATTTATATTTATACGAGTAATAAGCCAGCCGCGTGTGGTAAATATGATAATAAAATAAACGTTTCGAAATTGGCACTTTGGCTCTCCACCAACCAACCAACGAAAAGGAAAGTTTAAGAACAAAGCAGGCAACTTTTCTTTTTCAAGATGTTACCTACTTAAAATCATTTTTATTTAACCTTAATTGACCCTTTTTTTGGTCATCAAAATATTTATGTTTATGTATGTATGTAGGTGGACAACAGACGTATTATATTTTATGTTTCAAATAAAAAGTAAATAAATATATGTAACGTAGGTACATAATTCAAAACTAACAACCATTTAACGATTTATGGAATGAACGTTCGTTCTGTGTGAATTGTGTTTAATTTGTTTTGACATTCGTGGGCGAGAAAGGTGAAGAGTCCCTCAATTATTTTTAATTAGCATTTCTGGATTCAACTTTGTTTCCTTTTGTCTTGCGTCCCCATAAATTTTGTTTGCTGTAATACTTCGTGTGGTCAATTTGGACGCCCACACGTGTCGTCTCCCAAATTAAATTTTACTTTCGTTATTGAAAAACAAACAGGGAAAAAAGATTATTATAATTACCTATATAGATACAATATTGTTAACTGGGTAGTTATTCCAAGAATTTTGCAACTTTTGAACAGCGATTAGTCAGTCACTCAGAGAAAGTTGCTGACTCCTGACTCGATGATATACATACATGTAATGTGTGAATTATTTGAGCAAATATTTAAAGTGTTTCTTAGAAAATGAACGTGAATAGTTGAGTAGTAGTAGTAGTGTTTTTGTTAATTTATTTTTTATTCTTTGTTTGTCCAGAGTGTCCTCTCCCTGTAGGTATCAATAAGAAATAAATCTTTGCTGGACTGCGTTTTTCCCGTCTGGTTGCGTCTCGTGTCTAAAGCTTGTTAGAAAACGAACCAACTACTTACCACACGTTTCCAATTAATTTATTGGATAGAAAACTAGATCGGTTGGATCTGATTTCGCGTTTCACGTGGGTTACTAAACTAACTATAGGTTCTGACTCGTTTTCAAGAAAGTCATTATAAATTTATTTATTGAACCAGTTACATCCGCTTTTGGAATGAATGCATCCTTTCCGGATGACTAACGTGACTGTGGCGTCGCGTCGGTAAAGTCGTTGCCGGACACTTTTTTGTTTATTATCGATAGCTCGATGGCGTCAGTCCAATCAAATTGAATTGCAATAAAACAACTAATCAATTGCTCTCCCTTAACTGCCCCATTCAGTCGTTAACATTACATTGGAGGCGGGGAGAGCTGTATTTCGAGCGCCTTCAGTGCTATACAATATCTAATAGATGAGCAATCGTTTTCGTTTGCTCGTAATCTTCAGAAGACCAGTGTTTGAATTATTACTTATACACAATAAAAAGAACAACTAAGGTGTGTTTTTAAAATATAAATTTGTTGTTGTGTTGTTGAAAATCTTGTGCACTTGACATAAAAAATTATAGCGATACAAATACTTGTTTTAAGTCGTTTTGCATAACATAACATAACAGGCCACCTCCATAAAGTGTTCCTTTACAACGATTATATTATTAACATAAAAATTATATAAAGGCATCTTTAATGGTTACAAAGCGTAGCTGTGGCGCCTCGTCTCCCATTAAAAACATCAACACTTGTTTAATTTAATTTTATTTACTAACGCCTGTTGTATTTTGCGACCATTTTTGGTCTTACGATTAGAGTGGTATTTTCATAGTAAAATAAAAAAAAATCTATGCGGATTTTTGGTAAACAATAATAGTATCTACGTATTGTTGTCAGACGAATCTCACGCCATATATTTATACGTATAGGAAGCGGAAATGTATGCAGTTGGATTATTACTGGAAGACGTTGTCGAGTGCGAATTGATCCCGCCCCTGCCTGTTTATCGTTAATTTCTTCGTCATGACATTTTATCATCATGCATGAACCCACGTAGGTAGGTACTATAAGTTTGCGTGGTGGCTACTATCTATCTGGAAGCAGTAAATAAACTAGAGGATACCTACTTATAATGTGCAGACGTATGTGTAGATGTTTATACTTACCAAAGGATCAATGGTAATGGTGAATAAGCGCCCCGTTCGTTGACAATTCAGGTGGGCTCGGGTTATAATCATATTTTAGCCTCTGACGTGGTCATAGGTACATAACATCCGGTTGTTGAGAAAATGTACAAGAACCAGGAAGTTGTCTAAATTATTACAGAGCAAACTGTATGTTATGTTATAAATAGAGTTGAGGAAGTTTTAGAAAAGAATCTGTAACCATTTCGGAGTGCGTTGGGGAACATTTTAAAACATCCAGAATATTTTAGAAAAGTTTCTCAGAAGTTCTGTAACTTTGTGGAATATTCTGCACTCTTTCACTCTCATCAAACTTTACAAAAGTATTATCAATAGAATTGAGAAAATTCCTGGGGGATTTGGAAACATTTGAAAGTGTCGGATATGTTTTGCAACATCCAGAATTTTTGGAGAAGTTTCTATAAGTAACTTTCTAGAACATTCTCCACAGATACACTTTTCGCTCTCATCCCCAGAATTACAAAGAAAATTTTATACTAGTACAACAAATCGAGTTGAGGAAATTCCAGGAAGAAGATTTGAAAACATTTCAACGTGTTGAACATCCAGAACTTTTTACAGAAGTTTCTATAACTTTCTAGAACATTCTTCACTGGTACACTATACGCTCTCATCTACATTATTACATAGGAAACTGCAGTGTGTTATAAATAGAATTGAGAACGTTTTAGAAATATTTAGAACTATTCCAGAGGGTTGAAGAACATCCAGAATACTTCAGACAAATTTCTTGGAAGGTCTGTAACTTTCTATTATACATTCTACACTGCTACAATTTGCTACTATCTCAGTCAGTTAGAATTCAAGGCGTGTCATAAAGTGTAGAAGATCATTCAAAGTTTGTAACCTTTGTGAAGCCTCTAGAGGCAAAGATGGATGGTGTTATAAATGAATTGTAATAATTAATCCGTAAAAGATGATAGCATACGGTTCCGTCTACTTGGTCGGTTGGTAATTTGTTGCAATTTCGCGGTGCACCTGATGACGATTTTTGCTTTGCGACAATAATGGTGAAACGGATGATCGGCGGAAGGAGGACGGGACGGGACGGGACGGGGAGGAATAGATGGGGGGACGAGAGGACGGAAAGGGCATTGCGATTTTCTGATAACAATCACAATCGGTCGAGGAGCGAGCAGCGAATCGAGCGAATCGAGTTCGATACAGAACAAAGTGGCTGTCGATACACTTAAAATCGTTCGGTGAGAAAGAACGACCGCGGATTTCACTTCCTGGATTTCAGTCACAGTCTCAACGAACGAAGCGAACGAACGCACCGTTTCCTTTTTGTACAGGCCTCTTTAAAATTCTTCCAGTTAGTTAACAATGGAATTGGGCTTACAAGTTATTGTACCTACATTATACCTAGGTACTTTTAATTAAGTATTCAGGGACGTACGTGTGTGTGTGTGTATGTATGTAGGTGGTATTAGTTGCGAAACGTTTCCGCATATTTCATCCAAATATCGTGTTCGTCTTCTTTAAACGTCCGAGATAAATAGTCGAGATAAACTAACCGATTGGTATGTGGTATGATATATTTCACGTAGGTACACATCGTTACGTACATACATACGTATATATAATGTTGCTGGTGTATTTATTTGTTGGGTATCCATTTTAAGAGCGGATTTCAAAAACAAAACTAATAAAGATGCTTCCTCGACATGGAGACGGGCGAGCGAATTATGCAAGGGAAATTAATTACATGTATTTTAATTAAAACGAATGCATACCGCGATACATGTTTCCTAGAAGATTGCTAGAGTACCTACAGAGTATAGTGGCCTGTTCGAAATTGCAATACAACCACATACATAAATATATTTACCATATACCTTTACGTACTTATAATATCTAGCAACAAAACCGACCGTAGGTACCGTATAGTAGACTCAGACTCAGAGCAGTTCTCTTACTCTTTGATTAAAATTATGAGATATGTTCACACCGTAAATTTATTCACGATGAGAAATGTCCATGTACTTACCTGCCAACTATAACTATAACTATAATATGTACCTAGGTAGGTACGTATACGTAGGTAGTTACGCATTCGTTGTCTTCTGTTGGTCACTGCTTGCTAATTGCCTTTGAGAAACGAAACGAAAAGATACTTGCAACTGAATAGTCATAAACCATACTTCAGAAAATAGCAAAATATTTTTTTGAATATGAGACTTCTTAATCTGACCAAGCCGTTGGAAAATTTATCGAGAGCAGGTTGCGATACGAGTGCGTAAATTGAAGTTTGCTGCGAGCTTAGAAAACTGGGTGGTCTCGAGATGGAAGGCTCAGGAGGACCACCGTACCGTACCTATGGTACATCCACCAGGACAGACAGAGTTGCCAAGTACACCACCACCTTGAAATTATTTTAGAAAGAAAACTAACGCAACCAAAAATTTTTTAAACCAAACATCATTAGGTATCTACCTGTCTGCAGTTAAATTAATTGCAATGTAAATAAATAAAGTGATGTTCCGTTATTATTTTAAGTGCATTAGTGAAAATTTTATTCGACAATAAACTGGCGTGAGACGAGGAGACTTTTATATTAACGTGGGGACTTGAGGACTCACGAAGAAGAAGAAGAAGAAGAAGACGTGTTGTAACCTACTCAGCAACCTACTCGCGTATAATGTAAACAACAAATTACAGCGAATAATCGTAAAAATCGCAGCGGGGTTTGCGAGAAGGAGCCTCGCGAATAAGATATCAGAAGAGGTAATCTCGATTGTTAACAAAGCAAAAGTTCTGTAGGACATAAAACGGGCGGACAGCGGACTCGGCCGACGATTATTACGTTACCTTTACAGTTTACACCATACGCACGCACTTACTGTAATAATAAAGTGTTTGTGACGAATTTACTTATCTTGTTCAGCAAACTGTTTTTGTGTTACAAATTGGTACAATACAAGAAGAAGTCTTAGAGGAATCTGGAAACAATCGAGTGTTGGGGAACATTTTGGAGAAGTCTCTGGAAACTTCTATAACTTTCTAGAACATTCTCCACTGGTACATTTTTCACTCATCCTAGGGATTATAGAGAAAATTTTATATCAGTACAATAAGTCGAGTTGAGGAAATTCCAGGAAGATTTGGAACAATATTTTGCAACATTCAGAATTTTTTAGAGAAGTTTCACTCTACACTCTCATTAAAATTGTTACAGAGGAAACTTTATTGTGTTATAAATAAAATTGAGGAAGAATCTGGAAACATTCCGGAGTGTTGGAGAACATTTTGCAACATTTAGAGATCTAGAACGTTCTGCACTGGTACAATTTTCACTCTCATCCACCGGATTACAGAGTAAATTTTATTCAACCTTAGTGGCAAAACTGTAAACTGTAACACAATAAAATTTGTTGCATAGCATCGCGTACGATTATATATACATAGAATGTAAATGTAGGTAAAAACTCGACTTTTGGGTTACAAAAAAAAGAAAAAGCTTTTATTTGTTCATGCTCTATTTTATGTTCTCGTCGTTATGCCATGAACTAAATTATGCCATTTTTTTATTTACAGTTGGAGAAGAAGAGGAAGCTAGGTGGCTCGTGTCGTTGATGTAAGTCAGTCGTCATACATTATTAATTTATACTTAATTGTATCTATTATTTAATAATGTAAAGAGAATTATTTGCTTCGTTAATAGGAAAGCTGATGCATTTCCGCTGATTTTCTTTTAGGAATCTTTCTTGAATTTCTACGATTTTATTGCAATTATGTAAGCTCAAAAATATCATTATTTGCGTAATTAATGAACGTCCCCTGACTTCTGTAATTATTTTTTTGAAGATGCTTTTGACCTTTGAAGACAAGTATATATGTATTAGGTAATGAGTTGGAAAAGTTTTCTCTTTCAATTACTTTGATAATTGCGCGATATAAAAGTGTCGAGAGGTTCTGATCAGGAAGTCTTTGTAAAACTAATTGCGGGGTAACTGACCTACGCGTTCATATTTAAAATATTCTTAAGTATGTAGGTACTACTTATTAGATAATAACTATTTTAATAATTAATTACCCAGTCATCGCACTGAACATTTATATCAGCCCTCTTTTGCGCTTTATATACTTTTTATTATGCCAGTTAATTCGAGATAAACATTAACTGTAACGTTGTTAATTCTTGAGAGGCGCCATCAGTGTTGACATTATTTTTTTTTTTCTCTTTTAGGAAAGTTTTAGTGGGTATGGGTCCACGATGTTTTTCTTTTTATCTAAAATGTAGTTTAACGGTAGGTAATCAGCGGCTAATATTTCGTCGGCATTATGAGGTAATAACGTCAACGGCGTTGAATGTAAACCGTGGAATTATTTAAATTAATTTCACGTTTAGTCGGTAATTACCACAGCGAACGGTAATGACGAGGAGGAACATGCACCATTAAATTCATTAACACTTGTTGTACTTACATATGTACCTACCTGCAATAATAATAAGTGATTAATTAATATCACCACTGCATGCATGACTAAGTATTATTATCAGGCAAATACATAGATTTTTTTTCTCCACGCCCTGTTTATAATCAGTATTGGCTGTTTTGTTAAGTTGAAGCTTTTTAACGACGTCTTTTCCCAGAAATATTGGATGAGGGGAAAGTACAGTGACGTTCATTGGAAATTGACAATAGATACTGTTACGAGTACTTGCCAATTAAGTTATTGTGAGCATAATTAACGAACATCTTCCCTGAATACATAAGGAATATTCCCGGCTTTCCTAAAACATCTAGAAAACACCAGCAACGATCAATGGGAAAACAATTGGATTACTAGACGGCTGTAGAAGTCCCTAGAAAGACTATAAAAGGCGGAGACGGCATACACCGAGTTAGTTGACAGTGAACAGGTGATGTTTGGAAGCGAAGCGATCGATAGGCGAACAACAGGCGATAGAAGTCATAGTGTCTACATTATAGCGAGTGTTCACAGTAGAGGCGAGCGGGAAAAGAGACTTTTTAGTGAAATAAATTGTGTAGACTTGTTTATAACCGTAGTGTAGTCAAATTAACTTTAGTAATTAAATAAATTCGTTGTTTTGTTGTGCCAATTGTGTTTTCCGTGACTGAACACGTCACAATACATACATTTTGGTTTCGTAAGGGGGAGGTCAATTAATTATTTATCAATAATTATATTTGTGACCTTTTAGTGGCTTACAAAAAAATAATAATGTATCTACGTATGTGTTAAGGGATTGTTTGATGATAATTTTTATGGGACGTTAGTGTACCATAGATAGGTAGGTGGCTTCTGCCCCTATCCGTGGTGCAAAAAAACAAAGTCAGCCACAAAGTGTTCTTTCGTTAGTTTGAGCTGACAGGCGTACAAGGGCATCTGGTCGGTTTTCGGGCCCAAGTCTCCTCTAATTGCGCCCCAAAAAACAAAAGACCTCAAAAATCGGCCCTATTAGGTAGGTGGCGGCCAGCCTTTCGCCAAAAAACCAAAAACAAAAAATGTTATTGACCGATCGTTCTTCTCATGCATTATTAGGAGCATCAGAAGCCGCAACAAAGGACACGAGTCAAGTGAGTAGGTTTACTAGCTTAGGTATATGTAGGAAAGAAAAAGGCAAAAACGTGAAACATCTCGAAAAAACGAAAGATTTCTATCTTTTAATAACTAACTAACTAACCGACTGCCAAGGACATATCTGTATATAAAGTAGGTAGGTTTAGTAGGTGGTTGTTTGGACAAACACAAGAAGAGAGAAAAATTGTTGTTGGTTTGTAAAAATTTTGTGTTTTGCTACAACATATAATAATAATTCTATCGTGAGCATGGAAACAGACAAAGAGAGAGAGAAAGAGAGAGATTTTGTTGAAAGAATAATAAGACAAGCAACGGCTGAAGCAGACGTAACGAGTCACCTTGAACCCTGTTCTGTCACTTGGAATGATGATGTATTTTAGTGACCATGACGGCAAAAAGCGCAATTTCGACGCAAAACACAGAATTTTTACTTTTGTCGGCGAGTCCGTTGAAAAATTGTCGTGCGATAGTTAGTCGCGATAGTAACAACCATACAACAGCGGCGGACATTTACAAACAAAAAAAATATATATTGCAATCACGGTCTGGTCTTGTCTACCTCTTACCTAACTACACGTTTTAACAACTTGCAACATTCTCAAATTACAAACAAAAATCGTATTATTTATTTTAAAAATGGGGGTTTCAGGGGGAGAGTTTATTTGATCCAGAAGAAACAATTTGAAATTTTTGTGAATTGAAGCTTTGACTTCATCGCTCCTATTCAATTTTATAATAAATCTCATTTTCTCCTAGCTAATAGCACTACTGCAACCCCGGAAAGTTTTATGCCACACTTGGGGTCAGGTGGGGTAATTGTGAACGACTTTTGAAGCTCGATGTATCTTAGATAAAGATTAAATTTAGGCGACTATATGATTAATTTTAAGTTAATTGCTGTTGTTAAATATGCAAATTCTGATTTTTTTTTTGCAATTTACCCCTTCACTTATTAATGCAGTCTCAAAATTGGGGGTAAATGTGAACAATCATCTTTTTTGTATCTACTGGCTTTATAAAGGTTTTTAATGAGGCAAAAGTGAACAATTCGATTTCGAGATAATTAAAAAAAGCTTTTTGTTGTCACTTTTTTGTTCTGTTGTATTATCGTTATAGATATATAAAAATGTTTTGCAACTTCCTAACATTCCAATTATGATTTGATTCTAAAAGTTTGTGGGACAAAATTGAGCACATACTATTTATTATTTGCTCATCTAACGATGTAGGTACTGATTTGTTTGCCTTTGCTGTCCTGATTCAATGATTATTTAATGGTAGGTACGTTACGGTAAATTAAACGTGAGTAAAACACTTTGAACATTACACAGAGAACACACAAGTCTTTAGTTACCTACATCTCATTATTAAATGATAAATAGATGATAATTAGATTCCACCAAATTCACACTTACAATTATTAGCCTAAATATAATCAACGATTAGTTTACAAATTTGTTATTCAGGAACACTTTTATCTCTATTGGGATAATTTAGTAATGTTATTAATGTGCCTAATAAAATTGACACGAAAGCAAGGTCGACAATTTTTTTTTTTTTTTTGACATCTGAAATCTTAATTTCAAATTTATTCATTTACATTCGTTCATAGAGAAGAGATTATCCAGAAATTAGATGGTATCCATAGATACTTTTTCGTCTATATAATAAATTAGGATTTTAGAAACTTAATATCGTGTTTGTTTTGATAAAAAGTATAAAAAATCAGGGACAGAATGGGAAGTGCTAGAAACGAAACCACATACCATACGTACATACATTGAATTAAAAATACAGAAGGAAACATTCTTATTCTATTAGTTTAGTTTTATTTAGTGAGTTTAAAGAACCTTGTGACTTGTGAAAATGATATGACTCTTTTATTATAAAAAAAATATATTATGTGCTTAAAAATTGCCTTGTTATAATAAGAGCCAAATAAAATAGTTGTTGAAAGGTTCTTTTGTACCAACAGGTTTTTTTCTACAGTGGCTGGTTAATATAGGTAGTTTGACCCGAACAAATTACAAAAGACCTCTTACTTACTCTTAGATACTTATGTATCTACGTTATTACATACATACATAACTATTATGTATTCTTAATGCAAACCGCGCACAACACATTTCGTCACGAACTCTTACTTAGTACCTAATATAATAAATAGTTAATTATTAATAAAACTTCATTGATGTTACATACTTACTATCTATCGTACCTACTGGTACATCTGCACCTATTATAATAGCCTTGGTGCTTATAATAAATAAATAAATAAATTTATTTATTTGGCTCTACAAGAATAAGATGAAGTGAGCAGTGGAGAAGGTCTACGTCGACGTCCACGTTCAACAACTTACTATCTTCGTTAAGGTCATTAACTTGACGTGTTGTAGGTACATTTACGTTCAGTTTCACTTTTCTGTTAGTGTGTTAACGGAAATTTCAACCGCATTTAACTGTGATCGTCCTTCCTTGATTGCACTTGAGCACTCGCAAACGATTATTCGTGTGCATCATCGGAAACTGTTTCGTTTAACACACTTAGTTAAAAAAGTTACAGTTAAAAAAGCCGCTTTCGGCATCAACAAACAATCAATAACAATGTAGGGTCAGGTGGGGTAATTGTTATTAGGCTTTTACTCTTTATTGTTATAGACACGGGGGGGTTGATTTTTGACGGTTGGATGCTTTAGGAAGAGTGTCGCAATATTTTATGTTAAACAGTAAAAGTATTTCTATATACGTATATGATGTATTGCATTTTTGATAGATACTTATTTTTGTATGCCTGTCAATCGAATCAATATTCATCGAAAACAATGGTCTTATTAATTGTTTGGAGCTACACGATTTTTTTGATTTGTTGATTACGTGAATGAATGACCGAATGAGGAATGGCGTAACATAATAGGTACATTATTAGAGCCTGACACCTGCATTTTTTCATCAACCAAATTGGCCAATGTTATTCAAAATTCACGGTACGTCACCACGTCGTTCATCGATAGATACAGGTACCTACCTACCTTCTTTCTTGCTAAATGTTTGTATCGATTTTTATTTACTTATTGTTTCGCCGAAATAAGTTTGCCTTTAGGTACGTGCACAATTTTAATCAAATGTTTTATGATGAGAACATCCTGTACATTGTACTCGTAGATCTACCTAAATTTTAGAGGCAAATTCTTTTTATGGTATTTTCCTAAAGTTATTATGAAACAATTACGTATGTATATTACATTAGATATTTAATTGCGTAAAGGATGAGTAAAGTTGAGGCTAACGCTAACGTTTACAAATGAAATATGATTTTGATTGCTTACGAAAATGTTTGGTGGTTTGGTAACCACCAACCTCTGTTTGTAGTTAGTACACTATTATATTATCTTAGGTAGTACAAAGGTCTTTGAAAGTGCTCGATGACCAACACGTCACAATTAAATTAAAATTTGCAATTGGGTGTGGGCCACACTGCCACCGTTCGTCGTCGATCTTAACGACTTTCAATTTCTCTTTACGGCCACGCCGTGTGTGTGTGGTGTTGAACGTTTGCTCTTTAAAACACCTGCCCATGATGGGGTCAATCCGTGATCGAAACAATGTTGACGTTTCGTAACAATACCACTTATTATAACGAACGAGTGATAATAAATCACTACAGATAGATTTTACAAAAAAAATTTTTTTAGTCCACCCTTACGAACACACTTTTTGATAACGAATTCGTTTAATAGAATATTTGCAATTATTTAGGATTCCGTACGTCCCAATGATGTTTGTCCGCCTGTTAGAGCCAATTTTTTTAGATATTAGGACAGATTTAGTTGAAATTTATTGGTACGTATATAAATTTCTGTGACTCAAACATGAACGTTTAACGTGGATGGGGGGCAAGTACGAAAAAGTCGTAGTCTACAATAAAACCAGTAAGAAGTGTATGATTTTAAAATAACATTCTAAATCACTCAAAAACATTGTGACTATTCAAAGTAGAAAAAGGAGACTGTGGTAAATGAATAAACAACTAAAGTAGGACTCACCCCAAATTACCACTAATTAATTTAAAACGCGGACACGTGTTTCGCCCACTTCAAACGTGGGCATTATCTCGCGTTGATAATGCCCACGTTTGAAGTGGGCGAAACACGTGTCCGCGTTTTAAATTAATTAGTGGTAATTTGGGGCGAGTCCTATTTTAGTTGGTTATTGTGACTATGTACAAAGTTACATTTTTTGTAGTCGAAACGTGTGGTAGAACATTTTTTCTTTTCCTAATACATGTTTTTAGAAACCTTTATACTAAATAATACTTTTGGCAAGGTGAGTAACCCTCAGCACTTGATTGACCATTCTTTTTGTTTTAATTACTTAGTATTCGTCACGTTTTTTGAAACTATTTAAGATGCAAACACTGGCGTCACATAAATAATTTTTATTCGGTCTTTTAGCGTCTTAGACGTAAACACCATATGGTACTCTGATGATTATACGAAAGGAGATTAAATTTTTGGAATAATTACACTTTTTCTGAAAGTTACAGGGCCATTAATCAATCTATGATAGTTAAATCCACAATTGATTTATGTGTCGCGACGCCGCGGCGTCTAAACTGAAGATTAACATGTAGCTACCTAATAATACATACATAGGTACTACGAGTACAAGAAAAAGTAGTTGGAGTATAATAACTTTTTTTGTCAATTTTCGATACTTCTTTGGATATTCTTTTGTGTGCGGCCGTAAGTACCTACCTACCTAGGCATTATTAAAAATTAGTTCTCGTGAATTTGCAAAAATTTTTTTTAAAAAAAGTGGTGAGATCATTTGGTTTCGAAGCCCGTTGATATTCACTTTTAAAAGTTTACGTGGTAGCTTGTTCGACGACCGCGGATTTTCGATGTAAACGAACTTTCACGGTTATTAAGCCCGACGACGCGACGTGGTCTCCTTTTTCGGATAAAAGAAGAACAATAAACTTGATAATTCGACCGCTTATTTGGCAATACGGACTGGACCATTTACATTTATGCTAATATAAAGAGACACCGCGTGCCACATACAAGAACACTCACCAATTAATGCAACCCATAATTGTTGTTTTAAAATGGACCAACTAATAACATATAACGACATCTCAATATTCTCTTCATTCATTAGGTACTTATTGGCAATAATATAATCACAAATACTTAATAAAGTCGATTCGCGCTCTAATTCTATGTAAAATGCTTAGGTGAATTATTCTATCGTCGATTGACATGGGAAGATCGATGTGCCGTTATTATGGACCCGGCCAACAATAATAAAATTCATACCTATAACATATCTATCTATCTGTAATCTGTGGGTATATATGGTACGTAGTATAGAGTAAAGAACGTTCCTAACCCAATTTTCGGTAGGTACAGTTATTACAGTTAGTTTTTTGCCTGGCAATTTAAATGCCTTTGTAATATAGCTACGAGAAGGTAGGTACATCAAAAGAAGACGATTTGTTTTCGTAGCATACACACGAAAAGTCATTCATTCATTAATTGGATTAAGTATCGATCATTGACGAATTACCTATAGGTAGGTACCAACCAACGAATACCATCGATACATACCAACCATAATAAGTGATAGGATATTAGGTACTGTTATATTACTTCGCATCTTGCGATACCATGCATGCAACGTGTAATGGATGGGTATTAATATCAGAGTACCTACCTACAATAATACCAAGTTTGAATCATTTTGGTAACGGTATTTTACATTACACAAGTCGATAGAAATGATCCATATAATGCGTATATCATCTTCTCATCAGTTTTTGGAACGTTTTCAATTCATATGCCAATAATTATTATTGTTGTTCGATATGGATCTTGTACATGAAATCATTTATGTAGATACGTCTTCCACGGTTGGTTCCAGGACCTTTTGCTATAAAAGACTTCCTGGTTGATCCTTAGTCAAACAGTTATTATGTAATGATTTCCATCTACCTATCTATCGATTTTATGTGTTCGATTTCACGTATTAAACGAGGCTGACGAAAATTGCCCAACACACAATTACACATAATGAACGAACGAGACCTAGGTACTTACTTGCTCAGAGGTTTCAGGTTTGTTTGGAATGTCGAACGACCTTCGAGACCGTTAGGTTCGAGTAACATTTTCACATTGGATTGAGAAGCAGGTGTTGCAACCGAATTATAAGTAATTATATTTGGCACGTTTATTATCATTGTTATTTATTTTTATTTTCTCCAGATTAATTAATTTGATTAGATTATATTATCTACTACGTAGCTATATATCCTTGGACCCATCAACATCAACATTCTCTCTGATCGATTTGGTGTTGTAAGTAAGTAACTATTTTTCACACGATTCGGTTGCTTCATTCAGACTTGACTAAATTTTAATTGTTTCAAGTAATTGCATCTTGTACTTATTTATTTATTGGTCAAAACCGTTTGTTTGTTTGTTGCCAGTTGAAGTAATACCTGATTGAATAATTCGAGTTTACCTACTCGTACGTACCATGATACCAACAATCCGGAAACATCAAGAGAGAACTAATTACATTCACTCATTTACTCATTCGCTCAGTCGGTCGTTCACGTGGTGCGGTCAAGAATTACTCTGTCGAAAAATGATTGTGTTTGCTTTGCGAGCAGACACATTAATTACACTATCATACATACGTATCGTAGGTACCTACAGTTTATTTTCTATCGGTTTTATTTCTATTATAAGATAGATAGATAGACAGAGGTCTCGTATCATTTTTATGAGCGAACATGTGCGAGCAATCTCTCAACCGAGAGCGCATTGTAATTGCACCTCGTTTTACTTATCTGTCTCGAAGATTGTTGCCCGAGGAAAAGCCGATCATAGCGGTACGTAATAAGTATAAAAAGAGACGTCAATAATGTTTAATTCAGAACGACACTTTTACGTCATACAAAATTATCGTAAAGGTGACGAAATTAAACACAAAATTTAGTATCTATGAAAGAAATATTGCTAATGAGCTTCTGTAGAAGTTAATTAAAGACGAGAATTTTAGAGCAGTTGAGGGTAACTGAGCAATTGCACCCACTTGAACTTTTAAAAAAGAATTACAGTCGAAAAAAATTTATGTATGGACATTTATTTAGTGTTAAAATATTGGTCAAAAAGTTATGTATTTGTATTGACATGTAATCGTAGAAACTGCTATCAAAAGGAACGTTAATATCGTATAGTATTAAGGGACCTCCCTTCCAGAAAATTTTACAAGGGGGGACGGGGGGTCTACGGCAACGTGACGTTCGCCGTTCATCAAAAAATTTTACTGAATTTTTACAGAATCCTTGGACTTCTGATAAATAGAAATATTATTTATTTGTTCGTTACAAAAGATATTTATTGATTTATTTAAATTTTATTATGTTGTGTATTATCAATGAAAATTTATCATGTTAAGGGGGGGGGGGTTTAGTTTTTGTGACGTAATATTTACAAGGGGGTCACAGAAAGTGTGACACAGCGTGACAACCGGGGGGGAGGGGGTCAAAAAAAGCTAATTTAGCGTTACGTATTTTATTTGTATGCTCTAAATATCATTATTAATTATGTAGGTAATGGAAAACTTTTTTCCTAAATAGTTTATAAATAGTTAATGAACGTATTACCTATAACTTTTAAGTACCTACATACATCATATCTATTGGGTATTTTTCTTTTATTTATTTAATAGATAGATACTTTATAATTTATTGCAAAACGTATTTTAGAACAGTAGTACGTATTAATGTACGTGGCAGATTAATTTGGAGATACAATAACCGATTTCGACAGGCCTCCAACAAGTATTTATTAATAGAAACAGTATTAATTTACAAAGTTACGACATACAGAAATCGATCAGATCCCGTCACTCAATTTCATTACATTCATGTCCTGTATTATGATTTTGTTGTTTAATTAGACATTATTATAACATAGTTTGCATTCTTTTTATACAGGGTTTTTCAAGTTGATGAGCTATTAGAAGTATATGAATTAGTAGAAGGAATTCAATTCTGAAACTTGGGCTCGTTTGGTTATTGTTTATGCCGCTTCTTTTATAAATATTTTCAATTTCGATTTACATCCGGTTATACCGGAAGTCGATACCAACTTTGTTATTTTAAATGGAATGGTATATTTTTTACGCTGAATTCGAATAAAACGTGTAATTCTAAGGTAAGTTTGATAACCAACTTGTACACCTCTGTGACGATCGGTTTCTGAGTTAATTTAATTTATAGAAAAAAATATTGTGATCGCAACCCAAATTATAAAAAATCATAACTTCCACAAAATACGACTTAGAATGTTGAAATTTTTACTATTAATAGCTGAATATTAGTGCTAACGCCTTGACAAAATTGAATTAAATAATTTATACAGGGCGTTCAAAATAAAATTCTAAAATTGAAAAACTTCAAACACGAATTTCTTCGTTTTTTCAAATGGCACCTAGTATCTTTTATTTTTTCAATCGATTCCTTATTTTATCCTCTTTCGGTCCATATGGATACTTCCTATTTTATTTGAAAATTTTGGAATAATTTTAAATTTTTACTTAAAATAGGAAGTATCCATATAGATCGAAAGAGGATAAAAAATGGAATCGATTGAAAAAATAAAAGATAGTAGGTGCCATTTGAAAAAACGAAGAAATTCGTGTTTGAAGTTTTTCAATTTTAGAATTTTATTTTGAACGCCCTGTATAAATTATTTAATTCAATTTTGTCAAGGCGTTAGCACTAATATTCAGCTATTACTAGTAAAAATTTCAACACTCTAAGTCGTATTTTGTGGAAGTTATGATTTTTTATAATTTGGGTTGCGATCACAATATTTTTTTTCTATAAATTAAATTAACTCAGAAACCGATCGTCATAGGTGTACAAGTTGGTTATCAAACTTACCTTAGAATTACACGTTTTATTCGAATTCAGCGTAAAAAATATACCATTCCATTTAAAATAACAAAGTTGGTATCGAGTTCCGGTTAAATCGGATGTAAATCGAACTTGAAAATATTTTTAAAAGAAGCGACATAAACAATAACCAAATGAGCCCAAGTTTTAGAATTGAATTCCTTCTACTAATTCATATACTTCTAATAGCCCATCAACTTGAAAAACCCTGTATACCTAATACCAAAAGGCATTAAATATAGATATTAATGTATGACGTAATATATATTACACTACTACACTAGTAAAATTATATTAGCAGAGTAGTATTATTGTACAACCCTCTAGAAACTAAAACATTATGGAAGCTTCTGATCTGAGTGCTTAGAGTGTTAGAAACTGTCAATAAATCGCTGTTGTTGTTGTTGTACGTAGTTGTTGTTGTGTTGTTGGTGTGAAATGACACTTAAACGTCATTTTGCATCGCTTTTTCGCGTCAATAATAAGCGAACGAGCCGAACGGTCGCAGTTTTAGTGCTTTGCTTGTATGTAGATACGTTGCGGCAGTATAATAATAGTTGCGTCCGGATGATGGCCTGCGGCCCTCAAAAACACTCGTGAGTTTCCGACATCGTGTTTCTGATTGTTTTTGTCCCGCGGTATCTTCTCTTGATGATCCTTCTTCTTCTTCTTCTTATTCTTGTTCGGCCGGCGGTGCCCTGCTCTGTGCCGCACCGCACCGCAAAGTTCAGATATCGCCAACAATTTAGCTCCTAGTTATATCAACTAACTACACACTTACTATTTATGGGTAGGAACCTACCTATACATATATGTATGTAGGTACATACAAGGATAACGATACAACAGGCAGCAAACTTAATTAAATTTGTATCTATAATGTCAAGGATTATGGAATCTGTTTTGTTATTTTCAGAGACCAGAAGTATTAAAATGACCAGGAACCCTTCAATGACTGCCACCGTTGTACCGTTGTCTTTAATTGTAAGTACCTAAATAAGTAGGTACTAGGTACGTTGTAAAGGACGCTTATCAAAACGCGCGCGGTTTAAAAAGCCAAAACACAGACCGAGAGACAATAATTTATGGTTTATCCCGTCTCACGTAGGCGTAAATTATAGTTAACAATAATGCAACCGCGGCGCCAGAGGAATTCATATCCGTTCTTGTGTTCTTGGTAGGTAGATAGGTACTCGTACGTTACGTACCTATAAAGTTGCGGTACAGATCATCAACGGAACGAATAATATTGTAGGTATGTACGTATGTACAACGACTGGTGCAACTAACTAACCATACGAGGGCGTATATTAGTTATATAGGTACTTACATTATACAGAAGAGATGAGATCGTTTTCATAAACTAGAGAAATTTTACCTAATCATAAAAAATAGTCAAGTGTCGAGGGTTCTGTAAAATAAATTTGAGACCTTTACAACAAGCCCTTTCATTTGAAATGTCACAAAGAGCAGGTTGTTTTTCTTAATTTTCCTACTTGCCCTCCAAAAAATGACCCCCACGTTCAAAATTCTTTCAATTTAATCGGCCCAGTAAGTAGATTCGGAGTAAATTAGCAGCTTTGACACTTTTGACAGACACCCGAATGATCCTTTTCGAACGTACCAACCCTAAAAATTAAATTAAATAGAACAGGTCCATAAAGTGACCCCTAAGGATCACCGTTCGTCATATTGTCCGCTCAAATAAACAAAAATTAAGTATTAAAAAAATAAATATCCAGTGAGTTTTCTCGTTAATAGATTTAGTGTAAGTAAATAGAAATAGAAGCGGCCCGTAAATTGATCCCTGCGGAACAATATCATTGAACGTACGTGCTTTTATCAATTTAAACACCCAATAAAAACTTTTTTCAGTAAAGTTGTTTTGTTTAGTCTGTAGAAATAGATGAGAACCATAAAATGATCTCCATAATTACCTAGTGTACTTTTTTAATTAGGTAAATAAAAATTGAAAATTCAAAAAGTTTCAACTAATAATTCAGTAAGTAGGTACAATAGCTTCTTCAAAAGTTTAGATGGATTCAATGATTAAACCTGATGGATGTAACATTTTTATCGTCGATTGTAGACGAAATAAAAAACTTTTTTTTATTTTTGTTGTTGTTGTTGGGAAAGTTTGAAGAATTGTGACCACTTTTAGATGGACATTGATTTGTTCCACTTTTTTTTAAATTTTTATAGCTGGTTATCGGTATTAGGTACGTACCTACCTACACTATACGATACCACCACCACCACCACCATGATATCTACCTACAAACAACCAACAAATCTTGATAGCAGTCCTATTACGATATTTAATTCATACTATCGTATTATTATTATTGTGCTTTTGCTCAACCGTGAAATATGTTCTAGATTTGACTATTGTTGGTCTAATTGTATCTGATGGTAGTAGCTGTTGTTATTGCAGCAGAGCAAACTTGTAGCCATTTCGTCCCAACGTACGTTATAGGTGCATGTTTCAAAATTTCTTTATCAAAATTCTTTTGCAACATTTTATTTAGAATATATTTTCTAAACAACTGAAAAGTATCGTCTTGTGGTAATAAATTACGTATTATATTATATTATATTATCGTAGGCCTATTTCGTTTATCGATTTCGATACGGTGCCTGTCGTAACGATTAAAATGTTGTGCAAATTACGAACAAGTACAGTACCTATGTATTTATTAATTTATGGGTCCTGCGCCATCGTATGTATGCACCTACTTACCAACTACGTACATAATAATGTTCAAAAGGCAACTAGAGCAAAAATTAATTTTAACGCTCGTTTGATCGCCGTCAACGAACCAGAAATTGAAAAGGATTGGCGTTAGTCTTTACGATTCCATTTATCGCCTGCTTATCAAAACCCGACATTATTTTCTGCATTACAATTACAATTTGATACTAACTTTGTTTGTTATATGATGTTGTTGGTTCTATTTCCGTTAAAATTTTTTTGGAATCGTTTGGATTTCCGTAAAATAGACGAGGTCCAGAAGCTGATCCCTGCGGAACACCATCTGCATTATTTATTGCGGTAAGAAGGAGACAGAGTAAGAGAGAGAGAGAAATAGATAGATGGTCGATAGAGTTGGGTCTGTTGTTGCTTGTACGTAATATTTCTTGTATAGGCAGCGGTCTTTGTACAGTAATTTGATCAATTAAATGATTAATTCTAATTTATATCGGTTAGTTGAACGTAAATTAAACTTTAATCTTTAAGCTGGCGATTTTTCTGCCGTCGTAATTTATGTTCTGGTTATGACGCTGTCTCTCTCTTTCCCCTTTGAGGTCCTCTTTCAATTTTTATTATGAGGGTTAAAAATTTATTCTGGATTCAATCGGCGGTCGATTTTTTATTTAATTTCATTAGTTTCGTTTGATATGTCGCTCTTTTATCTACGTCTGATCGAAGGAAACTTTTTTCCATTCGCTATAATGTGAAAGTAACTGTCCGTCCCATCGTTTTATATTAGATCGTAAGTAATTTTATTAATTAAAGTGATATACTTTCACTTATATGGAAAATTAGATTGGTAGAAATATTTGTATGTGTTTGTACGTAGGCCAACCAAGAAGATTATTATTAAAACGAGACTTAAGGAACGTTAAAAATTTTATACAGCGATATATAAACAGATATTATTATTGTTGAGTTTGTTCTCACTTTTTCTTATTATTACGAGTACTATTTATGTTACTGTAGTAGTAATGTCGGGTCGGTTGAGTGCACGGTGTGTGCGAAAATATATTTTGTAAGTATCTGAAGCGGAGCGAATCTGACACTGGCTGCTATTGTTTCAAACGGTTTTGTTTGTTTTTTGAAAGGATCGAACGCTCGGCACGAAATCATGCATTGCATAATCGAAAAATATATTGCTGTAGGAACTGAAAGTGCAAATATGTACCTATAAGTAGTAGTTTTTGCCCAAGGACCCCAAATAACTCTCCCTCATACAAATTACTATTTCATTATTCTAGGGATCTCCTCCAGGTAAAATAATAAAATATTATAGATCATGTTTTCAATTCTAGTATAAGACACTTGATAATTTTTCTTTATTGGGGACCTATGGTAGGTTCAGGAGTGTCATTACCTTGATAATCAAACATTCAATTCCTGTTATCTGTTGTCCTGACTCCCATCAGTCATCTCTCTAATTTGTTCCCTTTGTGGCCACCATAGTCGTGAGTAACCATAATCAAAACAATAAACGACCTTAGACGTTTACGTCCCTATAAACGCTGAGCTTGATGGCTACAATTAGACTTAGATTTTATTGTCCAACGCCGGACTAATTAAGGGCAATCTGTTTTATTATTAATGTATTATTATGTCAACGAACGAACGAACGAACGGCTCGACGATTAAATTCATAGGCTTACAATTTACCCCCGGGAGACTTTTTTTTGTACCGTCACGTCATCGGCCTCAACGTCTTCATCAAGGAATTGGACGCAATTTACGCAGTACGTGGTACGAATTAAGTTAATGAGTGAGTTGGTTGCATGGTTAACGTAAAGGCACATGAAAATTAGTTAAGTATAGGAGAGCACGTGTGTGTTTATATCAGGGAGCTGTTGACAAGTCTAAATTGCCCTCTTTCTCTCTCTTTTCATGCTTCAACATGTAATGCTATTTTTGTTTACCGTTGGAAGTGGACTACATATTTGAAACTATTGGAGAAATGAAGACAGGGGGAGTTCTTAGCCCCTATAAGGACTTTTTTATTCCTTGGCTAATTTTTGCGCCAGATGGCCAATTTGGTTTTCGCTACTGTGGCTAATTCCCAATCTATTTTATTGACAGATTTATGGTCACAAATGAAATAGGGCCCTCGTATTTTTGGTGATTTTAGCAAAAAAAAAAAATACAATTTTAAAAATAATTTTGTGCCTGGCCCTGTTTGGAACATCATATTTTTCTTTAACAATATCCCATCCTTTTTTGGTAATTCCTGATGGAACTCTTCCCTCTTCTTCTCATGCAAGATTTACCTTACCTTATTACCTATTATATAATAACAGCAAATTGTAAATTTTGTATAGTAACTTCACACGGTCCACCTCTGTTAGGTAAGATATTATTTTATTTAATTGTTGTAAATTGGAGTTGATGTTCTCTATATTTAGATTGAGTATTCTTCAGTCAGGAGCCTATTCCTATTAGGTATATTCTCTCGTCTGTTGTTGTTCCTGGCCGGAAAATATCGAGCCGAGAGAGAGGTTAGGTTGTGAAATGGTGGGTTTGTTGCGGTGCGGCGTGCCTGCCCTGGGCACTTACTATCTTCCGTGTTATGTAGGTGGTTACACGCCATTGTAGTTTTGCATTATTACTTATTAGAGTAAAGAGATTAGATAAAGACCGAGGATCGTTTATTTTAGCTCCTCGGGTCGCTCGCGAGTACACGTCCGTCCGTCCGATCGTCGTGGTCTATGTACCTACTCGTATGTATGTATGTATGTATGTATGGGCACATAATAGGACCAAGGAGCTCATACTCGAAATAGTTTTTGGTTCCAAAGGATTCTCCAGCGAATAAACTGCGACTTCCTCGTCGTTGTTGCGACGTGGATATTAAGATTATCCTTTTAATTATCTCAGTTGGCAATCCCGATGGATGTATAATGGTCGTGGAGAAACAGGAAATAATTAAACTGAAGCAATCTTTTATTTACTCGTCGAATGCAATGCAACGAACGGTGCTGCAGTGTGCCGAGCGCACAAAAATCTATAAATAGATGAGCCTTGTTCTTCGGCCAATTGTAATTGCTGCATACAGAGAGATACGCATACCTATGTACCTCCTCCATAGAGAAATAAATATAATACGTGGGATGGAATTTCTAAAGGCTGCTCGGTTAGATATTCCTATTATTTCTATGTGCCGGTAATCGTTTTCTACTACGATATACTCCTAGTAGATCAGACAACAACATCAACGGTATGATGGAAATTTTCAACTTTATCTAGTCCATTCATCTCGAAATATTGAACGGAAATATATTGAATATAAACAACGATATCCTGGATAAGATTGCTGGAATCAGTGATCCATGCAAAATAAGCAACATTCCCAAAATTTCTTAACAAAATCTTGTTATTCTTCTTCGATGAAAGATTAAGGATGAGAACCTTCTATCACCACAACTGCAAGTTTCTATGTTGGTATAATTAACGATGAGTAATAAGTGAGTAGTGGATGGTATTGTGAGGATAATATGGATATGGTATGGTATGGTATGGTAGGCAACAAATGTGTGTACAATGGCGTTGTTTATGATGTTGACTGTAGTGTGTACGAGATTTTGAAATATTGAAATGATTCGAGAAGGTGTTTTTCCTATTATCGTACGTCTGAGCCATTAGTACGTTCTAGTGTGCACGGTGTATTTTTCGAAGTTTATCGTCCTTTCTAGACTCGCTAATATTACCGAACATAAATAAGATTTGCCTGCTGATTTAATGCAGGCCGCAATGAAACCAGTTACAGATAAATAATGATGCAAAAAAGGCCGTGGCTTAGCCGGCCAATTATTTATGAGACACACATACGTGTGTATAGTTTTAGACTTATTATCTAACCACACAACGGAATGTCCCCTACTGGAAGTTATAACGCAACGATACGATGTCACGGCTCCTCTCTCTCCTTTTTCCAGACACGTATCGTACTTATTAGTATTCTTAATTGTATCGGCTATATAGGGTGACCAAAAGAAAAATCAAATGTTTCCCTGTCACTGTTCGCCTCATGAAATGTGGAGTGCCAAAGACTTTCTGGCTTAACATAATACTACAGAGCAGTCAAAGGAATGAAAACCACGACAGGACAACTAGAGTCCTCTAAGTGAAGGATGTTGAGAGACACCCTGTACGTGAATATTTTCTTGACTACCCAGGATCTCCTTTCTAACTCAGTACGTACGTACGTATGTATGTAGATGTCTTTGACCACTTTATACTTTATTAGTGAATAAATGTTACATATTTTCCAAGAATATGTAACATATAAATGACACACACGCACAAAACCAACGGCTCGTACGTTACGTAGACACTTTTTGGGGATAAATGGAGAAACTTTATAGATACTAGTTTTTACCATACGTCGGAAATGCGCTCGCCATTCACGCGACAAAGATTTATTCGTAAAAGAATTAATGTGTCAGAAGTAATTGGATGTTAAAGATAAGTTATTTAAGTGTAATTGTCCACGTAAAGAAAGAACAAAAAATATTAAAAATAAATTCGTCATCTTTTATTGTAGATACCTAGTTGGTTTTTAATTACGTAAATGTTGTAGGCATGCGAAAGTCGAATTTAGAATTTGAAAGCAAGCTTAATTGCTTTTTCCCGTGCCCAAAAAAATTTAAAAAACACAGATTTCTTTTCGTTTAGAGTATTTCATAAATTAATTGTTAAAAATCTTTTAAAATATCATTGGCATCATACCACAACCCAATCAATCAATCAATTAATCTAATTGTAGGTAGGTACTGTACGTAAATGTGTCCTTAATGTGTTGTACCTTAAGAGTGAAACGATGTTCAGTCATTTTAAGCAGTTTCACCACGTCTTTAAATAGTCTTTTACTCAAGATCGAACAAACACGTTAATGTGCCCATAATGTGATTCTTTTGTAACTACAAACGAATTGAGACAATAATTTTAATCTAAAACAAAAAAGGACGAATTATATTTGTCGATTTTGAAAATTTGCACTTGAAAATCTACGTACAACACAATAACAGGCTTCGTAGGTACTTAAGTAAAAAAAAATACAAACGCTTTATTTTACGTAAATGATTTATGTATGTGTGTGTGTGTGTGTGTTTGTGTGGTGTACGCAGTCGAAAAAAAAATATTAAAGACAATCTAGTAGGTTACCACACGACCTCAACGGTTCTTGGAGCAAGGAATTTACTAACCGAAGGACACCTGATAGGATCGAATCACTTGTTGTGTTGTATGTGTATCTGATGCTTATTTGTATACTATAGATAGATACATATAAAAGTCAGTGTGTGTGGTGTGTTGCGAGTGACTGTGCGAACCTTTCACCTCGATCTAACTCGAAGACCAAAACGGTTCACCTGCAATAGTGTTATTCAGATTATTATTATTGTAGTAGGTTGTGTTTGTGGGTTTCCTTAGCTATATACGTATATGTACCATTTTTTATATACATATAAGTATGTATACAATAAAAATAATATGAAATAATCAGTGACAACAGGAGTTGTTTGTCCTTTACTTAATTTAATTATGTACATATAATAAGAAAAGGACAGTAAGTAACTGAATCTATTTTAAAAATTTCAAAAATTACAACTATTAATAATATAATAATTGAAACGTTCGTTGCAGTTCCAGTGAGAAAATCTAGGTACCTGCAAGTGCACATAAGACACGTAACGAGACACCGTAGGTACCTTACAATTGCCAATATCCAGCCTTGAGAAACAATAATAAGTACATATCTGTATCTACCTACATAAATATAAAATCTTACCTGTTTTATATAATTTTTATAAATAACCGTTTATTTGTTTATTTGCAAATGGAACAATACCGTTATATATATTTATAATAATTGTATTGAAATTAGAATCAGAAGAGAGAGAAAATTGATCAACTATGTATAACAAGATACTTGTATACTATAAATTAAAGCTTCGTAATAAACTGGACAAGGACGAGGGCATTGTTTGTTACTTTGCTTCAGACATTTTTAAGAATTTCAACAACTTTGTGCCTGCTTACCTACAGCATTATTAATGGGTCGGTCGTATTAGTCCTTGTGAAACACAATCTGAAACGTCTTTATACTGAAGAGGATTTCGAATAGTTCGTGTAGTTATCGTTGTAGGTATAATCTTGTGATTAAATATGCATAAGGGTATAAGGGTAGGAATAGTTAGCAACAATAAATAATAGGATTTTATGAATAATTATTACGTTTTTTCTTTGTCGATTCATCGTTTATGAATATAACAGTTACTTACTTATGTTAGTTAGTTGCACTTTCTCCTCCATAAAAGAAGCCTCCTCCACTCAATAAATATATAAATGATTTATTACTGCTGGGACAGACAGATAAGTAAAAGTTTCGCCTATGGTACATCTAATTATATAGGTAGATACTATGTATCTATATGTTACACCTGTCGTGTAATTTGCATGGAATGATATCTAACAATATGAATTGTCTTATTGGTAGATAGATCTTTTTGCTATTTTTTACGAAAACATTTACAATTTTCCCATCATACAGAAGTTAGTTAAATAATACCTCCGTACCTTCGTTCATGAATGCTGATAAAATGCATATAACATAAATGGAGTAAGTACATAGTTGTTTTATATTTCCCATACGCTTTATTGTGAGCTATACGTATACGTATATGAAAAGTGCATTGCAACTTTTGATTAATTCCCAACTGTGAAACTTGAAAGGGTATTTATTTACACACAATCTTGACGTGGTATTTTAGGTCTTCCTGGTAGAAAGTTTTATGCACGTAATTTCTACCTTCTTTTTTAAATAATAAAATATTCAACAAAATAAGCAATAGACCAATAAAACGTGTTGATTAAGGTTGAGACATGGTTTATAAGGCCTGGATGTACTGTCAAAAAACAATTAATTTAATTTAATAAGTTTATAAAATTGACTGAAGACTGATGCATGCAGGATGCAGGCAGGTACCTATGTAGATTAATAAGTATAAAAAATCCAGTTTCTCGAATCGTGTGAAACGGATCCATTATTCCATTTGTTTAGTTCGTAGAACAAGACGCAGTTGTTGCTATTTGCAAGGACAAATTTTAACCTCGCCTTTATTAGCCTAATGGACAGTTTAGCACGATTTTCGAACTATTTAAAGGATTTCTTTGCCATCTTACCTATAGATACTTATAAGTGACAATGCAATGGTGTCAGCAGTTCTCGAACCGCCTCTGATTGATCAATTATCAATAATCAATCGTCAATCGTTTCTGTCGTTCGTCGTTCCTAAAAATCCACAGATGACGACGACGTGTGAAATAGTTTTTATAAATAATATATACTTAGGTATATTGTTTCGTTTACATGACTTGATCTTCTAATTTCGAAACAAAAACCATTAAATGAAAAACCACAATGTTATAACGTAAAGTTCTTCGGTTACCTTGTTTTGTTTTAATGGTTGACAAAAAGTAGTCTGCATAGGCAGAACCGTATCGAGGAAAAAAGAACATAATATCGACACTTACTCTCAATTGATTGTTTCCCTTTTTCCCATTTTCCTATTCGTTCTTAGATATCTAACGTAAATAAATAGGGTAATGTTTTTAGTGTAGCTACACACTAGATATGTATTAAAGTTGTGCTTCGTGTATTGAGCCCGGCCCTGTACGGAATCGAATCTGGTATCGGACCTCCTTGGAAAAACCGTGATTGTCGCCAACTGTGTCGATTACATCTATTATTTTCCCATATCCGTCAATTTGTTTTGCTACACTTAATGACTAGGGGCCGCAAAACATGCAAATTGTGTTCAGAATAAAATTATTCACTTGTAGAAAGAAATATTCTTGGCAGGATACAATTTAAAATTTATTTATTTATTATCCTTGTGGTATTAGGTAGGTACATAGGTACATTGGTCCTACTAATTGATAAAAGAATTGCAAATATTTTAGGATTTATGCAGCATAGTAAAACCGAAAGGTTAAGATATTTAAATTAGCGAAAGGATATCGAAATCACAGTTTATAGCTGTTTAAAATCGAAGAAACTATTTTTGATTACTAGCAAGTAACAAAAAATATTCATATTGCAATGCCAATGAATACTTGCTTTAATGCGTTTTCTTATTTTGATTTATTTTACGGTTTCGATAATTAGCTCGCTCATAAATATAAAATACATAAATTTAAATTAGTTCCTTCTACCTACTTACTTAATCTAACTGTTCCAAGGGCATCCACAGTAATAATTGTCTGTAATGTCCAAGAAAAACTTAATTACTAACGGTAATAGACTGTTTAAAGGTATAAAAGTTACAAAATACTGAAAATAGCAACGAAACAGGATCATATAACTTGCAAAATGTGCTCGAGGTCTTGGAAGCTCCATAATTGAAGACCTCTTGAAAATAACAAGTGAAAAGGACTTCAAGCTCTGTCAAAATACTTATGGTAATGTCCTTTCAAACTGCTTAAAATCCTTTTAAAGTGCCTAAAAATCCATTCAAAGTGCTTAAAATCTTTTCAGTGTGCTTAAGAACCTCTCAGTGTGCTTGAAAACCTTTCAAAGTACTTAAAATTTATTTCAAGGTACTGAATATCCTTTTAAAGTACTTTGAAAGCCTTTCAGTGTGCCTGAAATCCTTTTAAAATACATAAAATCTTTTGAAAGTGCTTGAAGTGCTTTCAAGTTGCTTAAAATCCTACCAAGGTGTTTAACAACCTTTCAGTGTGCTTGAAATTCTTCCAAGGAGCTTGAAGTGCTTTCAAAGTGTTTGAAATCCCCTCCCGTCTCTTTTTTCCCTAGATTTTAAAATCTAATAAGGATTTCGAGGACCAAACCACCTTAAATAAGGATTTTGGACTTTTTTTATGAGGATGTTGTCGGCTTTAATACATAAGTACATATTTGAAAATGTAATGGTAGATGTTGGTGGCATATAAGCCGCTCTCTGCCGGAGTTGCAAATGATATGCAGTTTATTAAGCTTTGCATGAGTGAAGTTAAAACACATTCCATACAGGAAGGTCGGAATTGGATCAGTCGCGACCTTTACCGCAAAACCAATCGCCACTTTTTTGAATAAATATTCTACAGTAGGTATATACATATACAATGTTGCAGGCAACAGGTTTAATTATTGCGAAAAGTTACGTATTATACGAGCACTGAACTAATTCAAGGGTGTTTTGAATAAAATAAATGAAACAGACCTACAGTAAATTGCAAGTGATGCTTATGTGACGTATGACAATGATGATGAGCAAATTAGTTTTGAAGACAAACCAAACTGTTTAGTCGAAATAGGAAGCTTGCGGTTTACGAACTAAAGACAATGAGACATTGATATTATTGTTGTCATAAAGTTAGTTAGGATAGTTGCGGTTTCTGCAGAAATTATACATGGTGTACAAATATCTAAATAATGATATTATCACGAGTACTTGCCAATTAAGTTGGTGTTGGCCTAATTAATGAACATCTTCCCTGAATAGTCAAGGAATATTCCCGGCTTTCATGAAACATCTAGAAAACTCCAGCAAAGATCAATGGGAAAACAATTAGATTACGAGAAGGCTGTAGATTCCACTAGAAATAAGCTGAAAAGACTATATAAAGGCAACACGCACACACCGAGTCAGTTGACAGTTAACAGTGAACAGCTGATGTTTGGAAGCGAAGCGATCGATAGGCGATACAGGCGAACCATAGTGGCGATAGAGTTCATAGAGAGCGATAGCGAGTGGCTACGGTAACGGCGATTGAAAGAGACTTTTAGTGAAATAAATTGTGCGGACTTGTTCATAACTGTTGTAGTGTAGTCAAATTAATTTTAGTTTTTTTCTGTGACCGAACACGTCACAATATTATTTTTGGCACTCCAAGGCAACCCCAGTAGGCTTGAGAGCCTAAGGACATGGGAACAGTTTGCTTAATGGTTGTTGACTAGACGGGCTTAAGGGTTGTTTACAAGGACTAAAGACGTACTCAATGTTAATTATTGATGGGCTAAAGTAAAGAGAATCCGGTGGTAGTTTGCATACAAATCAGTGTAGGGTGGTGGTGACGTATATAGTAGATAGTACTCTAATCTACTGTAGTACTGTATTAGGTTGGTTAGGTAGTAGGCTGAGAAGAAGTCGGTTTTCGGTACCACTACTTCTACTTCTACTTCTACTACTGCCCACTTTAGACTTTACTTTCATTTCGCCGAGCCGAGCTGAGCTCGCTGAGATCCGTCCGTCCCGTTCGTCCGTCCGTCCGTTTGTTCGTACGTACCTACTCCAATTTCTTCAGTTCGACAGGATCTCTCTGTTCGGTCGCGTAATAATACCTGGTAAGAGAGACGCGCAGTTTTCGCACCGGCTCATTTACGAAACGATGTTTTTGTGACGAAGAAGACAGTGTTATCGTTAACAAAAGGAATAAATAATATTGTGAGTGATACGTACCTGTACCTACCTCTAGTTGGTTGGTTTTTTGGTGAAAGATTACCTACTACGTACACTAATAATATACATAAATTAAATAAATATCCATCCGCCTTTATAATAATAAATATATACCTACCTACGTAGCAGATACATATAATAAGTTTCATTTGGAGTGGTGTTAAAAAGTAAAAGTGATTCGAGTGTAATATTGTCGGGCGATTGTTGAACGTAATGTAAGTAAGCCAATTGTTAACCTTTAGAAAGGTAATTTTGTTTGGTATGCGCAATGTAAGTAAATAGACGGATATATACCTAGATATGTATAATAGTGTATGGTATGAATGGAAAGTTGTGGTTGCTTTTATTCTAACGTTACATTAGGTTAAATAACACCAAAGGTTTTCGATTTTCTTTTAGACTCTAACAGAAGAAAATCTAAAATTACTCTTCAACGTTTATTCAGATTACCTACACAGAAAAATATAGTGAGATTGGGTTTTCCCCTTTGGAAAATTTTCCAGAGCTCAATTTTTCCTCTTAACAGGAAAACATTTTGTAAAAGAAAACAGCTCATCTTCTCATAATAATTTTGTTTTGTTCCTGTGTCAAGTATTCTTAATCGTCTGTGGCATGGGAAATTTCCCCAGATATTATGTAGGTAGGCTTTCCAAAAATAAAAATTATTTATTCGATTGATGATATAATAAATTAAATTACACAAGTTTTAAAAGTGTATTATTATCGACAGGTGGTATACCTAATAAGTCGATGATCTCATTCGTTGCTAGTTCAGTTCTGTTGCCAATGCAACAACTTTACTGTTGGAATTTCATACATATTAATACGTGTCGTATATTAGCAAGTTTCACTGAATTGTAATGGGTGTAAAGGTTGATTCTGACGTAGTTTATATGCTCTGGTACATTTTGCATATGCGAATTTCATTTTCAAAATCACCAAAATCGACTTTTGTACGACTTCAGTTCGTACAGGTGAAAATCCAAAAAATAATTAACTGGTCAAAAATTTTTCTTTTGAGCAAAAATTGTAAAGAAAATTTTGTAATTTCCACCTGTGAAAGCTCCATAAGTAATTAACCAAAATTAGCACATCTTTAGGCACTCGTTTTATATTAAAGAATTCTTGTTAACCATCAGTAGTGAAAGTGACCAAAACATTAAGTAGATTTGTAAACTCTTTTTTTTTCTACGTAGTTGTAACATCTGTGCTTGAGCAATTGCAGCACTGTTTCGCAATCTCTGAAGAATATTAAAGTATCTAAATTGTTAAAATGTTGTGCGTGAGTAATTAAGTCAAAAAGTAACTCTGCTACTGCCAGAAACCATTGACCCAAATTCTCACACATACACCTCTTGTAATAATAATTACTGCCCATAATTCACAAATAATTCATCTGATAAAACTTCTGGTGGTAATAGTAACGGTTTTTATTATTGTTACTGTTGAGAATTATATTGTAACAGTAATACATAATTTTATATTAATCCTGTAAAATTAAATAAAGTCACGTTCGTAATTAAATTAAAATTGTAAGCACACTGGGGCCTGGTAGTCACTGCATAAAATAAAAAAAAGTAGTAAAGTAAGTTTAATAAATTGAAGTAGGAAAAATATTTCGAGATTTCTGTTGATAAATTTCCTGTTTCTGCTTTTATTTGTTAGGCACGGTTTAATTGAATTGAAAATACAATTAAATTACAAAACGAGCAAAACACCTCGCGAACCTTGAAAATAATTATTAATTGAATCAAACAGTTGCAATTTTTAACACTGACAAACAGATCTGTATAAATAATAAGGCACAAGAAAAAAATAACACAATGGGATTCTTCCTTGTGGCTAAATAGGTACATAAAATTTATTTATCATTGGTGACCTTGTTTCTTCGAATTTTTATTAATCAATTGAGCAAATTTTTTTAGATGCTCAAGTAAAATAAATTGTACCTATGTACCTGTCGAGAAAAAGTTACAAGTGTTATTGTCAATATCAACTTGAACAACACGAGCCAATAATAACAAGAGTCAGACTTTGTCGTCGTCGTTGTAAACGAGTCAACAGTCCTTGACCAACTAATGTAACAAAGCTGTAAACAATTTGTAAAGGACACTGTGGGAGCATATAGCGCACCTGTTCGATTATTTTTAGTTTTGTCCCTAAATGCACACACACACATACACTCAATTATCTACTAAAAGTAACTACATATTGAAAATTATTTACAATTAATTTGGTTTTTGCTTCTGCACATTTGTTAGGTATGATGAGAGCGAGACGCAGATTCTTTGTAAATTATGCCATAAATTAAAGTAGATAGATACTAGAAACTATTATTTTTTTATTTTCTAATAAGTACGTATATAAAGAGAAGTCGTTTGAAAACTGCTTTTGGCCATTTAATAAAGTATATACATAACATAAGTATGTATAAGTATTTTAATGAAAGAAGCCATCAACTACGTATTAATAATTCCATTTTATTTCTTGATGAGACCGGATATAAAGCTGATCACTTACGATTAGTCTATTAAGTAGATATTTGCATAGGATTTTTACAATTAAGTACCACAATTAAAGTAGAACTTATGTTAAGAATTTTCGTTTAATTTGCAGGTATGTAGTAGTTATTTAATTTTTTTACCTGTAGGTACTAAACTGCCTGTTTACTATTATTTATTAAAGACAAGGTCAGTGCATATAATTCAAACTAAATCAAGTATTTTTTTAATGGTAACACTGTGTCCCACCAATTTATCATTTTAGATTACTCTACAGCTCCCATAGTAAATTTTTTCTTGTAATAAATAAATAAATAAATTAAAAAAATGGCATAGAAACATTTAAATTAATCTTAATCTTGTTAATTATAGGAGTAATGTTAGACTCGCTCTTTAGCATACCTATTTACTACGTATCATTCTCGAACCGTTATTCTTGGAATGTTAAATGTCACCATTTCTCATTTTTGTATACATAATCTACATACATGTAGGAAATAAAAGTTACAGTAATTAAGCCTCCTTGTATTTTAACTCACTAATATTAATTAAGAAACTAATTAAACATTTAATCAACAACACAACTGTAAAAAAAATTACCTAGGTACTAAATAATATGTTGCACCAAAAAAATTGTCATTTAAATTTTCATTCACTATGAGGAAATTGGAAAGTTCAACTTTAACCTAACCCTAAACCGTTGATAAAAGTGTTTGTTGTAGTCGAGATATTTACCTACTTTAAATAAACACCGAAGAACAGCAATAAAATTTAAATGTCACATTGCACAGCCATTTGCGTTTTATGACTAAACGGTCGTAAAATGTACACTTATATTCTTTTATGTACGAGCTTCTATATGTAATTATTTATTTATCCTGATTTTAATAGGTAGCATGCCTGAGCATCGACTTTTGAAACAAACTAAAGATAACCGTTGCAGGACGATCGACCGTTAAAAAGCATAAAATTATCCCGCAGGAACGTATAATTACGAACCCTAAAAAATTATTAAAATGATATAATTACACCTTTGGGGAGATTATTCCAGGTTATCATAGCTTAAGTTATCGATTCCTATTTTATCAGTTACTTTTTAAATTTGTGAGATCACAACTTTGAACTTTTTTGCTATAGACTTACAGACTAGACCTTTAGGAAAACGCTTGCATAAGCGGAAGCCCGAAAATTTTTAAATTACACCCTCTACGATTTTTTTTCTGAACCTATTACACGCGGACTACAGGGATCCGATTGACTTCAATTTTCCTAATCTTTTCCTGAATTTATGAGTCCAAAATAAAGAAATTTTTTTGACATGAACTTATACATTGGACCTTTAGAAACACCTCTACGTAAACAGAAATCCAAAAACTTTAAAATTACGTCCTGTGCGATTTTTTTTCTGGGCCTACTACACGGGGGACTACAGCGGTGCGTCAAGCGACAAACCCGACGTTCTCAAAATTTTAATTAAAATACTAATAATTTATTTTCAAAAGTATTAATACAATATTTTAGCTCATTTATGAACATATAAACAGTTTTTTAACGAATTGTACAGATGGGGGGCTGCTCTTTTTAGTCTTAGTTATCAACTTGTATTTTGGAAATTATTTTCTTACTTTATGGATCAATAACTGAAAGCCTTTTTGGCATGGACTTATAGATTGGACCTTTAAGAACGTCCCTACGCAAACAGAAATTAAAAAAATTCAAAAATACCTTTTGTACGATTTTTTTTCTGGACTTACTACATAAAGACCCAGCGCTACATCGACTTCATCTTTGTTAATTATTTTCAAACATTGTGAATCAAAACCCGGGAACTTTTTTGCTATAAACTTATATATTGGACCTTTAAGAACACCCATGCACAAGCGGAAGTCCTAATAATTTAAATTAAGTCCTGTACGAATTTTTTTCTGGACCTACAACACGGAGACTGCAGAGGTGCGTCAAGCGACGAACCTGATGTATTCAAAATTTTAATTTAAAAAGTGATGCATTATTTTTAAGAGTACCAATATGTTAGTTTAGCTTATTAATTAACATATAAATAGTTTTTTACGAATTGTACACATAGTGCCCTCCTTCCTGGCATTTATAGCCTTCATTATTGCCTTCTATTTTGTTAATTGTTTTCTGACTTTATGGGACGGAAACGGTGAACTTTTTTGCCATGGACTTATACATTGAACCTTTAAGAATATCCCTGCATAAGCAGAAGTCTTAAAAGTTTTAAATTACGTCCTGTACGAATTTTTTTCTGGACTTACTACATGAAGACCCAGCGCTACATCGACTTCATCTTTGTTAATTATTTTCAAACATTGTGAATCAAAACCCGGGAACTTTTTTGCTATAAACTTATATATTGGACCTTTAAGAACACCCCTGCACAAGCGGAAGTCCTAATCATTTAAATTAAGTCCTATACGAATTTTTTTCTGGACCTACTACACGGAGACTGCAGAGGTGCGTCAAGCAACGAACCTGATGTATTCAAAATTTTAATTTAAAAAGTGATGCATTATTTTTAATAGTACCAATATGTTAGTTTGGCTTATTAATTAACATATAAATAGTTTTTTTACGAATTGTACACATAGTGCCCTCCTTCCTGGCATTTATAGCCTTCATTATTGCCTTCTATTTTGTTAATTGTTTTCTGACTTTATGGGACGGAAACGGTGAACTTTTTTGCCATGGACTTATACATTGAACCTTTAAGAATATCCCTGCATAAGCAGAAGTCTTAAAAGTTTTAAATTACGTCCTGTACGAATTTTTTTCTGGACTTACTACATGAAGACCCAGCGCTACATCGACTTCATCTTTGTTAATTATTTTCAAACATTGTGAATCAAAACCCGGGAACTTTTTTGCTATAAACTTATATATTGGACCTTTAAGAACACCCCTGCACAAGCGGAAGTCCTAATCATTTAAATTAAGTCCTGTACGAATTTTTTTCTGGACCTACTACACGGAGACTGCAGAGGTGCGTCAAGCAACGAACCTGATGTATTCAAAATTTTAATTTAAAA
This sequence comes from Agrilus mali, assembly GCA_029378335.1. Classification (NCBI taxonomy): domain Eukaryota; kingdom Metazoa; phylum Arthropoda; class Insecta; order Coleoptera; family Buprestidae; genus Agrilus; species Agrilus mali. The sequence goes on along the minus strand of CM055655.1, from coordinate 291,770 downwards.
AGTGATGCATTATTTTTAAGAGTACCAATATGTTAGTTTGGCTTATTAATTAACATATAAATAGTTTTTTTACGAATTGTACACATAGTGCCCTCCTTCCTGGCATTTATAGCCTTCATTATTGCCTTCTATTTTGTTAATTGTTTTCTGACTTTATGGGACGGAAACGGTGAACTTTTTTGCCATGGACTTATACATTGAACCTTTAAGAATATCCCTGCATAAGCAGAAGTCTTAAAAGTTTTAAATTACGTCCTGTACGAATTTTTTTCTGGACTTACTACATGAAGACCCAGCGCTACATCGACTTCATCTTTGTTAATTATTTTCAAACATTGTGAATCAAAACCCGGGAACTTTTTTGCTATAAACTTATATATTGGACCTTTAAGAACACCCCTGCACAAGCGGAAGTCCTAATCATTTAAATTAAGTCCTGTACGAATTTTTTTCTGGACCTACTACACGGAGACTGCAGAGGTGCGTCAAGCAACGAACCTGATGTATTCAAAATTTTAATTTAAAAAGTGATGCATTATTTTTAAGAGTACCAATATGTTAGTTTGGCTTATTAATTAACATATAAATAGTTTTTTTACGAATTGTACACATAGTGCCCTCCTTCCTGGCATTTATAGCCTTCATTATTGCCTTCTATTTTGTTAATTGTTTTCTGACTTTATGGGACGGAAACGGTGAACTTTTTTGCCATGGACTTATACATTGAACCTTTAAGAATATCCCTGCATAAGCAGAAGTCTTAAAAGTTTTAAATTACGTCCTGTACGAATTTTTTTCTGGACTTACTACATGAAGACCCAGCGCTACATCGACTTCATCTTTGTTAATTATTTTCAAACATTGTGAATCAAAACCCGGGAACTTTTTTGCTATAAACTCATATATTCGACCTTTAAGAACACCCTTGCATAAGCTGAAGTCCTAATAATTTAAATTAAGTCCTGTACGATTTTTTTTCTGTACCTACTACACGGAGACTGCAGCGGTGCGTTAAGAGACGAACCTGAAGTTTTCATAATTTAAGTTTAAATACATTTGCGATTAAATAAAGGTTGGTTTATTTGTTTTAAGCCTTTAAGGAATTAGTTTATGGCTTACAAAGATTAAAAAAATGAATTTTAACGTTGAATTCATGCTAAAAGGGGATTGTGAAAATTTTCGAAGAAAATAGCATATACTTTTATCAGTATTATTAATTGATTAATATATAAATTTCGGAACAATGTTGTAGTTTTATTTACATAGGCCAACTTGAATATTGTCGTGGTGGATTTTTGAATATATTCATTCATAGGATCTTTCTTGTTTCTTTTTGTTCGTTTTCCAATTGATCGATAGCATATGCCTGATAATTTCCCAGGATAAAGGGCTATTAGAAGGTCGTATACAATTACATACTGGTCTGTACGAGGTAGTTACATCCTCCATCATTAGCTCTACTGTATCGTACGTGCATACGCAATTATTTTTCTCTATATCTCTCATAATATAATTACGCATATCGAATGGTTGGTAGTTGTTAAATAAAAAAATATCGGGTCGACAATGCGAATCGTTTCGATTATCATCTGTCAGACGTAGTGTACGTACATATGTACAAAGTACAAACAAAATACAATGGAGGACGAGTACTTACCATATATGTAGAGAAGGACAGGACGGTGCGATTACACATTATTTCATTATTTGATATAGATTTAAACACAGGTGTGGGCCTCTCTCTCAAGGCTGCCAAGATTGTTCGTTTTCAATAAAAATGCACCAGCTCATTGTTCGTAATCAGCCAATGCGTCTTGCATCTCTTCAAATCTTCATGCATCATCATCTTCTCCGCATGTGTAATTGAGACGGACGGACTCTACGCTATGCAAAACAGTTAATAACGTCCTTCTTCTTGCATACAATGGACTAAAATTAAACTGACAATCGCAATCGTACGGTTTATCAGTAGTACCCCATCAATTATTTTACATTTTTACTTTTACAGGGACGTACCTACTTGAATTATGACATTTGTCCCTCTCTCTCACTACTTCTTCTGCTATAGTCTCGATAAATTAAAGTGACCTATTCGAAACAGTTCCAGTTTACACTCAATAGATGGCGATAATCAGCTGGCGTGCTGATGAGGTCTGTGCAAATAAGTTCCTACTGTTCTTACCATAATATAATTCTTATATCCTTATTCCGAGTAAGTAACTGTTTACTGATTTTCCCATACGCAAGTTGAAAGGGATAAATCGACTGGAGCTATTAATGAACGAAACGTTACGTTTTAATGAAGAATAAGCATTTTGATAACTTATTGGTGAGTAACGTAGGCAAGAACGAAAACAACACATAAGAATACTTATGAGTATTTCGAGTTCTGAACTACCGCTTACCATCTGCGACTATTAACTTGACGTGATGATGTAATCACGTATGCCTATGAATGTAAAAGTATGTGTGTGTATGTTGTGTGTGCTGCCATAGATGTTCATCATTCACACGTTTTTGACCCACTTAATGTTATAACATAACGCCAATTAGCACCACACATAATGAATATCTACATAAATACTTACTATAGTAGCATCAAGCAATAATCCAATAACGATTTTTATTTTTGCCCCCTCACCAATAATTACTTAATAATAATACGTAATAATGATAATGTATCTTTTTAAAGTGAGATTTTTGTGGTGGAAACATTTTTTGGGGGTGTTGCAGGCAGGACATTGACGATGATGTGATGACGTGAAGTAAAAGAGATTAGGGAGAGAGAGGAAAGGATTTAATTGGCGGGGATGCCCGATGTCGCCCGCACCGATTCCCAAAGGTCGGACGCGTCTTCGACACTGCGACCGCGGGTTTCCTTCAACCGGGACGTACATGTCAAGCGAATCGGTACGAAAACAAATAAATGCAAAATATAATCAATTTAATTTTTGTTGTTTGTTTGCACGCCTGTAATAATAAACTTTATAATCCGTAACAAAAATAATCGTCTACTATCATTAACATAATAATAATTAACTAATAAGTATCTACATACAAAAGATATTTATATACGTACATACAATTTGTGAATGTTTAATGTTTTGCATCCATGCGTGTTTTCAGTAGATAGTAGCGTATAACGACTGCACTAATAAATCTTTAGTCGAATAATAATAACAAACGTGTACGTAACCACTTAATAATAATTATAATCATCTGTTATTTAACAAGTATTTTAGTTTAGTTATTACTTATTATAATATATGTAGGTAGCAGGATTCGGTAGGTATTTAAAAAAGGATTATCTATAATAAAAATAAGGCAACGTTTGGGAATAACTGTAAATGCATACAAATCCGTACAATGCCTGACAGAAAATATAATTTCTAAAATGCATAATAATCCGTACAATATCTGGCAGAAAATATGCAGTTAATGAATACATTGTATAAATAAATATCAGTAGAATGACTAAAAGGTCTACTTTACTCGCAAATACGTTCAATAAAATTAAAAATCAGTAAATTGTTAGTTACGCATTTAATTGAAGTAGCAAACCATAAACTTCTTGATAAGGAGAGGTCACTCAATTTTGTCGTTATCTCGAATGGTTTGAAATTTCTTATCTACCCGAGTCATTTTTTCAGTTTTAAGCCGTTCCATTTTACGCAACAACAACAACCAACTTAGCAAACGTATAAATAAATGCATGTGTGATACGTATAGGTATATAAATACATACATACGTATAATTTTCTTGCACCATTTCAGTTTTATGTTCTGATCCGACGACAAATCGTTATATAACGCTCCTTATACAGATAAAGCTATTTAGGTCGCATACTAACCAAGCCAACGCGGTTTTTTTGTTTTAATGCGTTCCTAAAACCAGGAGAAAAAACACTTTCAACCAACTACAACATTTATCATTATATATTTCAACGTAAATTAATAATTTTTTGAAACTGGAATATTATAACGTCGCGTCGTGATCACGGGGCGAATTTGTGTGCACCTTTTTTTCTTTATAAAATAATTTGATACTAATAAATAATATTAATTTATTTCAAAATAAGAACGTTATTATTTATTGAAAGGAAAACCAAACCAACAGTAGTACAATACAGTGGTGTTGTAGATACTTAATTAACATTAAAAGAAGTGAAGTCATGATTTTAATTACGATTTTTTCCTTTCGTATTCTTTTTCGTTGCCATCGTGAATTACTCTTTGCTACTAGACCTTTTGCAATTAGTTTTATGGTTGAATAAATTTTGCAGTGTTGTTGACGTTTCGCGCGAGACAAATCGGTTTTGTGTGCAGATGGTTGGTTGGTTTTATTGGTATTCCAAAAGAGAAATCATCAAATTAATAAAATATTTACGTACATATAAAAATAAAACCAAATAAATTTAAATTTGATGCAGAAAGAGGCGTGAAATAAAGAAAATACTTGGGGTGGAAGGATAATAAGGACTCAAATATTTGGGGGTGAAGATTGTTTTAGGCTTCTAGAAATTAGCTCAGGATAAGAAGAACTGAAATATTTAAGCTGAAGAATCTTTCAGGCTCCTGTAAATTGTACCAGAATGAAAAGGACTCAATTATTAGGGATGGAGAGTTATTTAGGCTTCTGGGAGCTAATTCACGATCAGAAGGACTCAATTATTTGATGTGGAGAATGTTTTAGGCTTCTGAAAATCAGCTCAGGATAAGAAGGGTTCAAATATTTGGGGGTGAAGATTGTTTTAGGCTTCTAGAAATTAGCTCAGGATAAGAAGAACTGAAATATTTAAGCTGAAGAATCTTTCAGGCTCCTGTAAATTGTACCAGAATGAAAAGGACTCAATTATTAGGGATGGAGAGTTATTTAGGCTTCTGGGAGCTAATTCACGATCAGAAGGACTCAATTATTTGATGTGGAGAATGTTTTAGGCTTCTGAAAATCAGCTCAGGATAAGAAGGGTTCAAATATTTGGGGGTGAAGATTGTTTTAGGCTTCTAGAAATTAGCTCAGGATAAGAAGAACTGAAATATTTAAGCTGAAGAATCTTTCAGGCTCCTGTAAATTGTACCAGAATGAAAAGGACTCAATTATTAGGGATGGAGAGTTATTTAGGCTTCTGGGAGCTAATTCACGATCAGAAGGACTCAATTATTTGATGTGGAGAATGTTTTAGGCTTCTGAAAATCAGCTCAGGATAAGAAGGGTTCAAATATTTGGGGGTGAAGATTGTTTTAGGCTTCTAGAAATTAGCTCAGGATAAGAAGAACTGAAATATTTAAGCTGAAGAATCTTTCAGGCTCCTGTAAATTGTACCAGAATGAAAAGGACTCAATTATTAGGGATGGAGAGTTATTTAGGCTTCTGGGAGCTAATTCACGATCAGAAGGACTCAATTATTTGATGTGGAGAATGTTTTAGGCTTCTGAAAATCAGCTCAGGATAAGAAGGGTTCAAATATTTGGGGGTGAAGATTGTTTTAGGCTTCTAGAAATTAGCTCAGGATAAGAAGAACTGAAATATTTAAGCTGAAGAATCTTTCAGGCTCCTGTAAATTGTACCAGAATGAAAAGGACTCAATTATTAGGGATGGAGAGTTATTTAGGCTTCTGGGAGCTAATTCACGATCAGAAGGACTCAATTATTTGATGTGGAGAATGTTTTAGGCTTCTGAAAATCAGCTCAGGATAATAAGGACTCAAATATTTGGGGGTGAAGATTGTTTTAGGCTTCTAGAAATTAGCTCAGGATAAGAAGAACTGAAATATTTAAGCTGAAGAATCTTTCAGGCTCCTGTAAATTGTACCAGAATGAAAAGGACTCAATTATTAGGGATGGAGAGTTATTTAGGCTTCTGGGAGCTAATTCACGATCAGAAGGACTCAATTATTTGATGTGGAGAATGTTTTAGGCTTCTGAAAATCAGCTCAGGATAAGAAGGGTTCAAATATTTGGGGGTGAAGATTGTTTTAGGCTTCTAGAAATTAGCTCAGGATAAGAAGAACTGAAATATTTAAGCTGAAGAATCTTTCAGGCTCCTGTAAATTGTACCAGAATGAAAAGGACTCAATTATTAGGGATGGAGAGTTATTTAGGCTTCTGGGAGCTAATTCACGATCAGAAGGACTCAATTATTTGATGTGGAGAATGTTTTAGGCTTCTGAAAATCAGCTCAGGATAAGAAGGGTTCAAATATTTGGGGGTGAAGATTGTTTTAGGCTTCTAGAAATTAGCTCAGGATAAGAAGAACTGAAATATTTAAGCTGAAGAATCTTTCAGGCTCCTGTAAATTGTACCAGAATGAAAAGGACTCAATTATTAGGGATGGAGAGTTATTTAGGCTTCTGGGAGCTAATTCACGATCAGAAGGACTCAATTATTTGATGTGGAGAATGTTTTAGGCTTCTGAAAATCAGCTCAGGATAAGAAGGGTTCAAATATTTGGGGGTGAAGATTGTTTTAGGCTTCTAGAAATTAGCTCAGGATAAGAAGAACTGAAATATTTAAGCTGAAGAATCTTTCAGGCTCCTGTAAATTGTACCAGAATGAAAAGGACTCAATTATTAGGGATGGAGAGTTATTTAGGCTTCTGGGAGCTAATTCACGATCAGAAGGACTCAATTATTTGATGTGGAGAATGTTTTAGGCTTCTGAAAATCAGCTCAGGATAATAAGGACTCAAATATTTGGGGGTGAAGATTGTTTTAGGCTTCTAGAAATTAGCTCAGGATAAGAAGAACTGAAATATTTAAGCTGAAGAATCTTTCAGGCTCCTGTAAATTGTACCAGAATGAAAAGGACTCAATTATTAGGGATGGAGAGTTATTTAGGCTTCTGGGAGCTAATTCACGATCAGAAGGACTCAATTATTTGATGTGGAGAATGTTTTAGGCTTCTGAAAATCAGCTCAGGATAATAAGGACTCAAATATTTGGGGGTGAAGATTGTTTTAGGCTTCTAGAAATTAGCTCAGGATAAGAAGAACTGAAATATTTAAACTGAAGAATCTTTCAGGCTCCTGTAAATTGTACCAGAATGAAAAGGACTCAATTATTAGGGATGGAGAGTTATTTAGGCTTCTGGGAGCTAATTCACGATCAGAAGGACTCAATTATTTGATGTGGAGAATGTTTTAGGCTTCTGAAAATCAGCTCAGGATAAGAAGGGTTCAAATATTTGGGGGTGAAGATTGTTTTAGGCTTCTAGAAATTAGCTCAGGATAAGAAGAACTGAAATATTTAAACTGAAGAATCTTTCAGGCTCCTGTAAATTGTACCAGAATGAAAAGGACTCAATTATTAGGGATGGAGAGTTATTTAGGCTTCTGGGAGCTAATTCACGATCAGAAGGACTCAATTATTTGATGTGGAGAATGTTTTAGGCTTCTGAAAATCAGCTCAGGATAAGAAGGGTTCAAATATTTGGGGGTGAAGATTGTTTTAGGCTTCTAGAAATTAGCTCAGGATAAGAAGAACTGAAATATTTAAGCTGAAGAATCTTTCAGGCTCCTGTAAATTGTACCAGAATGAAAAGGACTCAATTATTAGGGATGGAGAGTTATTTAGGCTTCTGGGAGCTAATTCACGATCAGAAGGACTCAATTATTTGATGTGGAGAATGTTTTAGGCTTCTGAAAATCAGCTCAGGATAAGAAGGGTTCAAATATTTGGGGGTGAAGATTGTTTTAGGCTTCTAGAAATTAGCTCAGGATAAGAAGAACTGAAATATTTAAGCTGAAGAATCTTTCAGGCTCCTGTAAATTGTACCAGAATGAAAAGGACTCAATTATTAGGGATGGAGAGTTATTTAGGCTTCTGGGAGCTAATTCACGATCAGAAGGACTCAATTATTTGATGTGGAGAATGTTTTAGGCTTCTGAAAATCAGCTCAGGATAATAAGGACTCAAATATTTGGGGGTGAAGATTGTTTTAGGCTTCTAGAAATTAGCTCAGGATAAGAAGAACTGAAATATTTAAGCTGAAGAATCTTTCAGGCTCCTGTAAATTGTACCAGAATGAAAAGGACTCAATTATTAGGGATGGAGAGTTATTTAGGCTTCTGGGAGCTAATTCACGATCAGAAGGACTCAATTATTTGATGTGGAGAATGTTTTAGGCTTCTGAAAATCAGCTCAGGATAAGAAGGGTTCAAATATTTGGGGGTGAAGATTGTTTTAGGCTTCTAGAAATTAGCTCAGGATAAGAAGAACTGAAATATTTAAACTGAAGAATCTTTCAGGCTCCTGTAAATTGTACCAGAATGAAAAGGACTCAATTATTAGGGATGGAGAGTTATTTAGGCTTCTGGGAGCTAATTCACGATCAGAAGGACTCAATTATTTGATGTGGAGAATGTTTTAGGCTTCTGAAAATCAGCTCAGGATAAGAAGGGTTCAAATATTTGGGGGTGAAGATTGTTTTAGGCTTCTAGAAGTTAGTTCAGGATAAAAAAGCTCAAATATTTGTGGTCGAGAATATTTTAGACTTCTAGAAATTAGTTCACGATAAGAAGGACTCATACAATATTTTTTAAGAATTAAGGCTCAAAAATATTTCCTAATAGTTGCTTTTTAAAGGCTTCTTTGTTCTTGTGGGATGTCTTTTTGTCCTTTCAAACTCTTGAGCTTTATTTTAAAACCCTTGAAAGCCCATGTTCCTTATTTTACGACCCCTAAAAGCTCTTGGTCATTTTTCGACTGTTAAGAGAAAATGTGAAAAGAACTCTTGTTCTTAGTAATTATTTCATGATGTAGAGTGTTATTACCTGTTCGGATGGATTAGAAAATTTTGCACAAGTTTGCAGCAGTCTCTTTGTCTGACTGATGGCAGTAATTGAAGCATTTTTGCGCGAGTAACAGTTTAACGTGCAAAAAATCCGGGGCAAATTAAACCCAACAACATATGATTATGCTTTGTAAACGGTTTATTATAAAAGGACTACTGATGCCGCCCGAACCGACTTATGTACATCCAACCAACCGACCGACCGTGGTACGTGAATGGTCAATTCGACCGGTTTTTTAAATCGGGTAAATTCAATCAACATCAAAAAATAAAAAAGTATTTATTTTAATATTAATACAAATCCGTACAATGTCTGAAGAAAACGTTCTAAATGCATATAAATCCGTACAGTAAGTACCTGACTGAAAATATGCAATTAATATATTGTAAAAGAATAACAATTTTGGGGAGTAAAAATAAACAGAAATTCAAACAATTGAATAAAAGAAGTACCTAAAGTGACCCTAGTAATGATGCAACTTTACTCTTTTAAATGGTTCATCCGAAATTATTGCAAAAGTGAATAAAGGGGACGTTTCTTGTCCAAATATGAACCTTCCTTATTAGGTATATTTACTTAAATAAGTTACAATACAGATCACTTTCTATTCCCTTAATCTTTAGCATACATTAGAGATCTAACTATAAAAAAATAGAATAAAAAGTCAAACGATTATAAAATTTTATGTACATGTTTTGTGCAACTTGATGTATTTTAACACTTAATCCTTTTTAATTATCCATTCATTAATAAAAAAAGAAACACTGCAGTAAATTGTTTTTAAGTTTATTATCATCGAATTTACTTTTATTTGAAAAAAATACCGTGGATTGGACGATTGGATCCTTTTTAGGTTTATGATGGCGCGAGATTTTTTTTATCCGTCTTTAAAAGAACATCGTACCAATTAATTTTAATTGGACGACTGACTGTGAAGTACCTACATAAGTGTTATAACACTGACCGTATAACAGACATGTAATAAATTGAAACAATTTTCAGGTAATTTTTGTTTTGGCGCGAACAATAATTAAATAAAATAAATACCTGCATGTTTGTTTTGTTGGTACCTATCGTGGGAACCAGCTCGAATTTATTTTCAAAAAGAAGTCGCACTTTGGCTTATATTTTGTCTCATTGTCAGTTTACTGAACGTGTATTTATGGCCAGTATTTGTCAAATCATTTTCCTGTTCTATGTTAATTTTGACAAGAATAAATTGTCGCATTATATTAACATTAACTACTACATAAGTACCAAGTATCATGCTTGGACAGCCTTGGACGAATTACGCTTTTATTTCAATAAAATTTACATTCGATAGCAGTATTTCGTTATAATTTTTTTTTATATTCGTCTGAGCTAATTGCAAATATTTAGATATGTGTGTACAATGTACCTAAATACACCCAATAAATATTAATTATGCTATTAAGCAAACTGTTACAGGTCAAATAAGAAACCAACCAACTAATTTTACTCATGTATTATGTATGTGTTTATAATACATGGTCAGAACCGTTTTACCAATAAATAAATTAATACTCTAATATAAATCATTTTTTGGAAAATGTCACGCGTATCAAAAGGTATTCACATAAAATCAGAGCTGACAATAACAACATCAAGAAATGTGCCATTCCACTTGAAATAACTACGAATGACCTAGACGGTCACATTATACATTCGTTTCTTGAAAAGTTACTTACCATTCACTTGCAGGTAAATATGTTCGTTGGTTAGGCAATGGTACAGTGTTTGGCATAAAATGTGTAACATAACAGAACAGCTTCCCCTTTAATCCAGAAATAATTGCTATTAATCGATTAGAACATCAGAACTTTGACTTGTAATCTTTTGGGTCTTTCTTCCCTTCCATGCTTCTCCCAAAAGTTTTACCATAATTTTGATATTTTTTTATTTTAATCATTCCACAGCAATTACACATATTTGTATTATGTATTATTGGTTGCATATTTTCTGTCAGGTATTGTACGGATTTATATGCATTTAAATTGTCAATCAGACTGAGATGAAATGAGAAAGAAGATAATTACTAGGGTGGGGTTTGAGCGAAATAAATAAAATAAGAGAAAGAGAGAGAACGGTGCGGCGATTTAATTCAGCACAAAAAACAGAAATTCCGTGGGCCGAAGAACACTTAAATCAGCCGATAATTCCGATCGACGGACGATGATAAAGAACATGCCGGACTTTCACTTTCCGCCGAAGCACCGCTAACGGCAATGCAATCGTGCGAGATATAAACGAGCCAATTTGTTGTTGCCCACTTGGTACCTACAGACCTACCATTCCTGACCCACTTTGAACCGAAACGACGACGGGCCCAAAAAAATTTATTTTCATCAACATTATGCGAATACATTAATGTTATTCCAAACTCAAGCCATGGGAAATGAGCTCGAAGCCTTTTAAAATATAAATTACAAAAATAAAAGGCCCTAAGCCTATTTCTAAAGTCCCAATTACATTTAAAATTCCATCAACTACTGCAAAAAATAAAGGGCTAGAGGACTTCGAGTACTTTGAATGAATACTAAGCACATTAAAAGGACTTCAAACTCTTCAACATCAATCTTTGAAGAATTTTAGTATATTTGAAGTTTTTCCAATGTGCATGAAATTTTTTCGAAGTGCTCTTTCTACTTCTCAATGAAACTGATCCTTGATTTTAAAATAGAGTTGAAGCTTCAAGGATCAAAGCACTTCAAGTAAGGACACAAGTACAGCCTTGCATTGTAAAATGCAATAAATGTAACACACTTCAAGTTAGGACATGTTCTAGACCTTTTGATCCTTCGAATTTGTGTTTCAGAGAAATTCAAGCACTTTCAATATGTTTGAAGCCCCTTTGAAGTTCTTGAAATCTTCTTAAAATACTTGAAGACCTTGCCCCTTTAATTTTCAGAGTAGTTGAAGGTAATTCAAGATCTTTGCTTTTTAACATGTAATTAGGGCTTCAAGGACCAAAGTACTTGAATTAAGGATAATTTTTAGTCCTTTTGTGCTTTAGAATTTGAATTTCAGAAGGCTTCAAGCTTCTTTAATATGTTTGAAAGCTCTTTGAAAGTACCTGAAGACGTTCTCCTTTTACTTTAGAGATTAGTTAATGGTAATTTAAGATACTTATATTTTAAAATATAATTAGGGCTTAAAGGACCAAAACACTTGAAGTAAGGACAACTTCTAGACATTTTGATTCTTCGAATTTGTATTTCAGAGAGTTTCAAGTCCTTTTAATGTAATTGAAGCTCTTTCAAAGTACTTGAACTTTTTGAAAATGCCTGAAAACATCCTTCTTTTCCTTTTCGAGATAGTAAATTGGTAATTTAAGATAAATGCATTGTAAAATGCAATAAATGTAACACACTTTAAGTTAGAATAAGTTCTAGACCTTTTAGTCCTTCGAATTTGTGTTTGAGAGAGATTCAAACACTTTTAATATGTTTGAAGCCCCTTCGAAGTTCTTGAAATCTTCTAAAAGTACTTGAAGACCTTGCTCCTTTACTTTTCAGAGCAGTTGAAGGTAAGGACAAGTTTTTTTTTTAGTGTTAGACCTCCTCCTTACATTTTAAATTGTAGTTTGGATTTTCACAACTAAAGTATTTCAGCTCGTTTATGTCTTCAAGTCCTCTTAATGTGTTCGAAGCCCTTTCAATGTGTTTGAAAAATCGTAACATAATTTAGGAAAAACTAAATTAACTTTTGTCGTAATCTACGAGATATGCATCTAGGACTGTATGTGTATGTTGATATATACAATATATATTATTGTGTACGTACGTGGACGTGATATCTATGTAAATGTTTCCTTCAGCTGGTCTCACAGACGATCAATTGCGAACAAGAAATGTGTAATGGTGGCGCCCACCTTATCTGAAACCCATTAAGCATAAAGTAAAATGCCAGATTGTTGTTGCGCATAATCGACATCTTTTGACACCCACGGGCGCGCAATTTTTTTCGTTTCCGTCCTCTCTCCTTGTCTTTATTTTTTCTCAAACTGACCATATTAATATCAACTACCAGTTTCGTCGCTTCGGTTTGCTTGTAATAATAAGGCGACGCGACGATTACGATTCAATGACGAGTCTCCAGTCGTTTATATTATTGATTTAATTTCTATAGATCGTAGTGGAAAAACAAAAATGTCACTTTTTAATCGACCTCTGTGATAGTAGATATTAGAAGTAGGAGTTTTTAGTTGACTAATGATTAATTCTCTTGTATATTAAATCAAATTTAATAATTTCTGCAAATGAATCGTTGGCATCTCCTATAGTGACTATACACGACTTATATTAATTATTATACTCTACTCGTACTGGTAAAACCTTAATCAGCAAGTAAGTAGGTATTAGTTTACATCGGGTTTGTCAATGATGACCTTAAAACACCTGTCTGCACCTTGACGCTTGACCTTTATGTAATTTTCAAAGGTTACAATTACTAAAAAGGTATTTATTCTCTTTCTAGTGGCGGTGACAACGATTATCTACCTATCTAGTTTTTTAAGTCTTTTGCCAGTTTTGGTATTAAAAAAATTTACATAATAACAAAACGAGTGAAGGTACGTACCTATCAAAATTACATTTTAATTGCACCACATGTAGGTACGTATGTGTGTGTGTGTTAGATACAGTTAGGTAGTTAATAAATATGTTTGTATGTACATATAGTTTTTTTGTGGTTGGACAAGCAAATAGTTGTCGTCATCGTAGTACCTAGTAGTTAGTGGTCGTGGTCGTTGTTTTGTTGTTAGAATTTTCAAGGCCGTGCCTTTTGTTCGAATTCAATGGCAAACATTTTGAGGATCTATCTTTGGAACTTGTGCAAACTTTCGCATAATTATTTGCCATGTTCATTTTCACTTTTGTGTACACGACATATGTAGGTACACAACGATGATGGCCGGGTAATATACTTACAAATAAAATCTTTTGACGATTCGAGTGTTAGTAGTTCACTTTTTTGACAATCCTTTTTAGTAGATATTAAGTGGGTATCAGTTCAGCTCACTCACTTGTGTGTGGTTCGATGATAAATAATTAGTGTCTAGTTTCGTTTCGTCAGCAAGGTCGCATTTAATTACTGTTGGATCGCCCAAAGAGAGTTGGTTAGTTCTGAGGTGCTATTTTTTTGTTTTTTGTTACGGAATGGATGGCTTGCTTGCATGTAGTAATTAAATTTCATACGACAATACATACGTAAACTGTGAAACTCTTAAAATTATTTTATTTGATTACGCCATTTAAATTGCAACCAGCTAAATGTGGAATTAATAATTAATTAATTTAATTCTTCTCGTCTATATAATTCTGTCATATATGTTATATATAGCCAGCCAGTTGCAGACGTTATCATCTTTGTATCTACTAGTGTCTGATTTTGTTTCATTTTCACCTTGTCTCTGTTCCACTCTAGTCCTTGTTACTAATTAAGTAAGTATTAAATGTTTTAGCAAACCTTCGGTTTTCATTTGCACAATTAGCAATTGTTTATTTATTTATTCTAAATATAAGTCGAACGTTTTAAAATCTATTGCTGAGTGTATCTACCACAACAGACGTCTCTATAACATCTTCATCCTCAACAAAACTTAATGATAATGCAAAGTTAATAAGTAATGGTCTTGCCACACACGCAACATTCGCTTTTTCTACTTCATTACTTCAGCTTTGATTATAATGAAAATCCTCTTTCTACTACCTACCTCACCTGTGAGTATTATCCTTACCCGACGCTTATTTAAAATACCTACCTAATAAAAAAGGATTAGGATTTGTCAAGCTGTAATTTATTTACATAGGTATCTACTGTTCTAACAAAATGAAATATTTTTATTGTTAAATTATGGGAGAGGTGCTAAAGTTTGTTTCATTTCTTTCCAGTGCCGGGTAAAAAATCCCATAATAATCGGGGATACAGTGGTGACGGGGGTAGTCAGCAGCAGCAGTATCATGTGCCTCTTGTGAAAAAAGAAAAATTATCGAAAACAAAACAAGAACTTGCTGAAGAAGCTGCACTGGTACTTGAACAGATCGATAGTGTTGACTGTGTTTCCTCCAAAGACGGTAAGCCGAAGAAAATACTTTTTCAATATTACCTACGCACAGTGATTGATAAGAAAAGACTAAGATCATAATCTTGACCTTACTCTTTATTTGTGCCATAATATTTTAGCTTTGTCTTTCTATTCGACTGTAAAACTTAACTTCAAAATTTATCTTGATTTCGGTCATTAATTTCAGCAACACAACTTGACCATAGTCTTAATTTTTGATAGTAAAACTTGACTTTAGTGTAAATCTTGACCTTAGTCTTCATTTTCGACAGCAAAACATGAGCTTTGTCTTTCTATTCGATATAAGACTTACTCTAGGTCTTTATCTTGATTTTGGTCTTCATTTTGAACAGCAGAACTTGACCTTTGTCTCTCTTTTCGACAGTAAAACGTGGCCATAGTCTTAATCTTGACCATAGTCTTCATTTTCGATATTAAACTTGACCTTTGTCAATTTTTTCGACGTTAAAACTTGACCTAGACCTTTATCTTGATCTTGGTCTTCAATTTCGATAGAAAAACTTGACTATAGTCTTAATTTTTTATTATAAAACTTAACTTTAGTCTTAATCTTGACCTTAGTCTTCATTTTCGACAGTAAAACATGAGCTTTGTCTTTATATTCGATATAAAACTTGGTCTAGGTCTTTATCTTGATTTTGGTCTTCATTTTAAACAGGAAAACTTGACCTTTGTCTCTCTTTTCGACAGTAAAATGTGGCCATAGGCTTAATCTTGACCATAGTCTTTATTTTCGATATTAAACTTGACCTTTGTCAATTTTTTCGACGTTAAAACTTGACCTAGACCTTTATCTTGATCTTGGTCTTCAATTTCGATAGAAAAACTTGACTATAGTCTTAATTTTTTATAGTAAAACTTAACTTTAGTCTTAATCTTGACCTTAGTCTTCATTTTCGACAGTAAAACATGAGCTTTGTCTTTATATTCGATATAAAACTTGGTCTAGGTCTTTATCTTGATTTTGGTCTTCATTTTAAACAGGAAAACTTGACCTTTGTCTCTCTTTTTGACAGTAAAACGTGGCCATACTCTTAATCTTGACCATAGTCTTCATTTTCGATATTAAACTTGACCTTTGTCAATTTTTTCGACGTTAAAACTTGACCTAGACCTTTATCTTGATCTTGGTCTTCAATTTCGATAGAAAAACTTGACTATAGTCTTAATTTTTTATTATAAAACTTAACTTTAGTCTTAATCTTGACCTTAGTCTTCATTTTCGACAGTAAAACATGAGCTTTGTCTTTATATTCGATATAAAACTTGGTCTAGGTCTTTATCTTGATTTTGGTCTTCATTTTAAACAGGAAAACTTGACCTTTGTCTCTCTTTTCGACAGTAAAATGTGGCCATAGGCTTAATCTTGACCATAGTCTTTATTTTCGATATTAAACTTGACCTTTGTCAATTTTTTCGACGTAAAATTGACCTAGACCTTTATCTTGATCTTGGTCTTCAATTTCGATAGAAAAACTTGACATAGTCTTAATTTTTTATATAAAACTTAACTTTATCTTAATCTTGACCTTAGTCTTCATTTTCGACAGTAAAACATGAGTTTTCTTTTATTCGATATAAAACTTGGTCTAGGTCTTTATCTTGATTTTGGTCTTCATTTTAAACGGAAAACTTGACCTTTGTCTCTCTTTTGACAGTAAAAGTGGCCATACTTAATCTTGACCATAGTCTTTATTTTGATATTAAACTTGACCTTTGTCATTTTTCGACGTAAAATGACCTAGACCTTTATCTTGATCTTGGTCTTCAATCGATAGAAAAACTTGACATAGTCTTAATTTTATCCATATCTTAATCTTGACCATAGTCTTTATTTTCGATATTAAACTTGACCTTTGTCAATTTTTTCGACGATAAAATTTGACCTAGACCTTTATCTTGATCTTGGTCTTCAATTTCGATAGAAAAACTTGACTATAGTCTTAATTTTTTATAGTAAAACTTAACTTTAGTCTTAATCTTGACCTTAGTCTTCATTTTCGACAGTAAAACATGAGCTTTGTCTTTATATTCGATATAAAACTTGGTCTAGGTCTTTATCTTGATTTTGGTCTTCATTTTAAACAGGAAAACTTGACCTTTGTCTCTCTTTTGACAGTAAAACGTGGCCATATCTTAATCTTGACCATAGTCTTTATTTTGATATTAAACTTGACCTTTGTCAATTTTTTCGACGATAAAATTTGACCTAGACCTTTATCTTGATCTTGGTCTTCAAATTCGATAGAAAAACTTGACATAGTCTTAATTTTTATAGTAAAACTTAACTTTAATCTTAATCTTGACCTTAGTCTTCATTTTCGACAGTAAAACATGAGTTTTCTTTTATTCGATATAAACTTGTCTAGGTCTTTATCTTGATTTGGTCTTCATTTTAACCGAAAACTTGACCTTTGTCTCTCTTTTCGACAGTAAAAGTGGCCATATCTTAATCTTGACCATAGTCTTTATTTTCGATATTAAACTTGACCTTTGTCAATTTTTTCGACGATAAAATTTGACCTAGACCTTTATCTTGATCTTGGTCTTCAAATTCGATAGAAAAACTTGATCATAGTCTTAATGTTTTATAGTAAAACTTGACTTTAATCTTAATCTTGACCTTAGTCATTCATTTTCGACAGTAAAACATGAGATTTTTACTTTCTATTCGATATAAGACTTAGTCTAGGTCTTTATCTTGACTTTGGTCTTCATTTTGAACCGCAAAACTTGACCTTTGTCTCTCTTTTCGACAGTAAAATGTGGCCATACTCTTAATCTTGACCATAGTCTTTATTTTCGATATTAAACTTGACCTTTGTCAATTTTTTCGACGATAAAATTTGACCTAGACCTTTATCTTGATCTTGGTCTTCAAATTCGATAGAAAAACTTGATCATAGTCTTAATGTTTTATAGTAAAACTTGACTTTAATCTTAATCTTGACCTTAGTCATTCATTTTCGACAGTAAAACATGAGATTTTTACTTTCTATTCGATATAAGACTTAGTCTAGGTCTTTATCTTGACTTTGGTCTTCATTTTGAACCGCAAAACTTGACCTTTGTCTCTCTTTTCGACAGTAAAATGTGGCCATAGTCTTAATCTTGACCATAGTCTTTATTTTAGATATTAAACTTGACCTTTGTTAATTTTTTCGACGATAAAATTTGACCTAGACCTTTATCTTGATCTTGGTCTTCAAATTCGATAGAAAAACTTGATCATAGTCTTAATGTTTTATAGTAAAACTTGACTTTAATCTTAATCTTGACCTTAGTCATTCATTTTCGACAGTAAAACATGAGATTTTTACTTTCTATTCGATATAAGACTTAGTCTAGGTCTTTATCTTGACTTTGGTCTTCATTTTGAACCGCAAAACTTGACCTTTGTCTCTCTTTTCGACAGTAAAATGTGGCCATAGTCTTTATCTTGACCATAGTCTTTATTTTAGATATTAAACTTGACCTTTGTTAATTTTTTCGACGATAAAATTTGACCTAGACCTTTATCTTGATCTTGGTCTTCAAATTCGATAGAAAAACTTGATCATAGTCTTAATGTTTTATAGTAAAACTTGACTTTAATCTTAATCTTGACCTTAGTCTTCATTTTCGACAGCAAAACATGAGCTTTGTCTTTCTATTCGATATAAGACTTACTCTAGGTCTTTATCTTGATTTTGGTCTTCATTTTGAACCGCAAAACTTGACCTTTGTCTCTCTCTTCGACAGTAAAACGTGGCCATACTCTTAATCTTGACCATAGTCTTTATTTTCGATATTAAACTTGACCTTTGTCAATTTTTTCGACGATAAAATTTGACCTAGACCTTTAGCTTGATCTTGGTCTTTAATTTCTACAGAAAAACTTGATCTTTATCCTTTTTCTTTGCAATAAAACTTGTCCTAAGTCTTAATATGGAACTCAATATTAATTTTGAAAAAAAGAAGTTGACCTTTCTGTTCCTTATCGACAGTAAAACTAGGCCCAGGTCTCTATCTTGATTTTGGTCTTCATTTTCAACAGTAAAACTTTACTTTCGTCAGTAAATCTTGCTCTGGTCTTAGTATTGATTTTAGCCTTCCTACGTCATGACTTTGGACTTCATCTTGGTCTTGCTTTTCTATAGTTCGTCTTAGTCTTACCCTTGTTTTTGCAATAGTTTTGACGATATTAGTCTTGCTAATTAAATATACAAGACAAAAACAAAATTACGAAACGTTATCATTAGTATATGTTGTGTTAAACCTTAAACTTTGCAGTGCCTTGTTGCACAACTAATTCTTATCTTGTAACCTGAACTGCTTATTATGGTAGATAATTAACCTTTTCGTTCATCCAATTTATTATAATTAATTTAAATTTCTAGCCAATAATTTTATACGGCGAATAAAATTTAATGATTTTACGTAACGTGTTTGATACGCTCTGGCCAGATGTTTCGGAACAACATCCATAACGATCATAACTTTATATAATAATTAACTGGCCAACAGAAATGTCATCAATTAATTTTACTATGACCGAAAACTTTCATTTTCTTGACAAGTGTAAAACTTACTATACGATTATTATCAGTTATTTATTGTCGTCTTTTTGGTACAAAAACCTCGTCTACGTAGTCATTTGTGTTCGGTATGTTACTTACAAAGAACAAACAAAGAAAAATGAGATCACACTTTACGCCTACACCCACACTAGTGTTAGTATGAATCAAATCCTGAAAAAATTATCTATATATTAGTCGAGTTGTCCTTCAATCTTTGAAGCTAATTGTAAGTGAAAACGAAGCATTCACATTATCTCTTCATAATTTTGAACGAAGGAGATGAAGATCAAGAATGATGTTGTTAAGATTAACAACAATAAACGTGAGAAAAAAAAACAACCTTATTGCGTGCATGCATGCATACAATAAATAATGAATGATTAATTGTGATTTTAACAATTTGAAGCAGCCTCGAATCCTTGTATGTATGTACATACATACGTATACCCATTGTAATGAGAATTTGCGAAACATCTGTCGCTAATTGATCGTTGTTTTGTTTCGATCGATTCAAACAGGAGATGGATGACCTTCAATTAAAAGGTAATTTCCGGTTTTCCTTTGTATCGTTTTTAATTTGCCAATACGTCGCGTCGATTCAAAAAGCAATTATGTATATACATTTCTGTTGTATCGCCATCTTTTTGGTATTTACTTTAGTTTAGGATCTGTTTGTCTGCATTAATATCGATCAAAAAATTGTTAAAACAACTTTCTAAACCGTTTCGTGATTGCTTTAATAATTATCACATCTTCACGTCCTTTCAGAGGAAGAAAGTTTATTTATTACCTACTCCTTTACCTTTACGTAACGATTAATGCAATGGTGTGTATTCTCCAAATTAAGATCCCAATGACGTGTGTTTTTATACTAACAGGTGGTCATCACGTCTGTCTATTTACATAAGAAGTTAAGTATTTAATTGTACAGTGTCAGTATGTATACATCATATACTTTCCCTTTTCATTCTTACACAATATAAAAGATTGCACGCAAGCTCTTTAAGATAAAATGCATTTCGATTCGTTTATTTTTGGTAATTACAACACGATGGTGATACAGGGCGCTCAATTCTGGAAATAACACTAATTCGATACATTAAAATTCAATTTCAATAAATGACCATTTTAGTATCTAGCAGGTAATATGTACCTAGTACATGGTGATAATGATTGTAAATTACCACATGATATAAATCTTCTTAGAAAAAAAAAAAAAAAACAGCAACGAACGAATAATAATTAAGAGCTTACGTGTTTATTACATTTCACAAATTACGTGATTACTTACCAATGCTAACTGATGGTTTTATTTAACATACAATTTATTTTTCTGTTTATTATCTTGCAGACACAATTTAGTTCCGTTAATTAATGATATACATACGTGTATGTAATTAAGTGTCTATCTCTATAGTTTTCCTGTAATAATATAACATAATAACACACTTCTGTTACGAAATCTACATCTATCTGTAGTGGGCATTTACAATAGAATTAAAATAGAGATATTTCGTTGCCCATAAGATCAGAATAATTGTTTCAGGAAAAGCCTTTGAGAGCTGATAATAATTTTCGTACCTGCAAAAGAATTTCTTTCCTGTATGTCCTTATTAATAGATACTATAATGTATCGTACATACGTTGTATGTATGTATGCACGAGGTAGTTATGTAGTTAGTTGGTTGGCAGGCAGTATTAGGTATGTTGTGTTATGTATGTATAATAAATTATGTAATAGGACATTACAAAATTGGTATTGTGTATCTACATACTGGGTGATCACAGACAGACGCCTATTCAACTATTTATTCAATTAAACCAAAAATTACAGTCTTTTAGAATGATACAAAAAGAATCGGAAACATCCTGTATATCTATAGGTACCTACATACCTAAATTGTCGATTTGGAAAAGTAATCAAATTTCTAAAACTTAATGTTGCTCAAACTGATAAAAAAAGAAAGCTATTTATAATTAGGCAATATTTCTCTTTAATACTAAATAGTGTTAAATGTAATAAGTAAATAAGTAACTAACTGAAAAATATCACTCACCGATCGATGGCTTGTCCCAATTGAAAATTTCTCAGTATCGTATTTGAAATTAAACAGCTTTTGTTTTCACTTAGCTAAAATACTCTTGTATGTATTGCAGTGAATGGCTATTAGGTACCAAATTTAAACCGCAACAACTAGAAAATTAACGTGTCTTTTTAAAAAACAGCCCAGGGCTGTCTCGGTTAAGAGAATTATCTGATGGTACTTTGTAAAAAATAATAGACATAAATTGTAGGTAAAAGAGTTGTATGAAATTGAATCTCCTGCCAAGTCTCAGTAGGTAATCGTAATTAATTGCCGAAATGAAGAAGCGTTCAAAATAAAAAATTGGCTCGTTTAATCGTCATTTTGCCGTCCATTCACACGGTGAACAAGCACACTTTACAAATCGAGCCATAGACAAACGTCGACTATCGACTTTAGTTGAAAACTAACGAGTAAAAAATCGTCTCTTCTGTACTAGTTAATTAAGATATTCTCACGTGTACCAGTTGATTTATTGGCGCTATTAGTCACAACGGCGCCGCCGGCCACGAAAAACACAATAATTAACTTTGTACTTCACAAGAAGTGCAAAACCCCGAGCTCGGGCCGGTAATTGTCAGCCTAACATTTATTTATTAGCTCTTTTGACTGATAATTCTAAAAAGAGTTTGAATTATTTTTATTTAAATGTCACGATTTAATATCAATCATCAATTAACGATTTTCGTAATTCTCATTCTCAGGGCCTCCATCGCATCTTCGATACAAATCTCACACCCTTCCGAGAAAATACAAATTCCCATCGGACGTCGATGTCTACGAAACAAAACGAAAATACAACGACGACGAATTCGATCTTAGTAACGACGACCACCCTCCCAAAAAGCCCCCTAGAACTTTCGCTTATCGGCAAACTCCAGAAAAGACTTCCCTATTAAATCTATTCAAAAAGGACAATCAGGATCGTCCCAAGAAATCTAATTTAAAGCGTAGCGTTAGCGATGCTACGAATCTAAAATCGAAATCTCTTGCGGCAAAAAAACAGTCTCTCAGTGACACAGACGACGAATATTATGTCTACCAGTGTAACAGGAAACAACTGTCACCTATTATAGAAAATTCCCCGAAAGAAGACTATTTCGAAAACAAAGAAAATATCATCCCTGTCGATAATAGTAACGAAGCAGAGAGAAAAAGAAAAAGTCCAGACAATGCAACAAGAATCCTGAGAGATTACATCAACGAACTCGACAGGGACTTTAATCATCGTAAAGACGAATTTAATGAACCCCCTGTACGTAAAGTCGATCCAGCTGTTGACGATGACGTTAACAGAAGCTCGAAACCCGAAGTAATAATAATAGACGTGGACAAGGCCAAAAAAATTTCGGGAAAGAAAAGAAAACTACCGAAATTTAAAAAAATTTTCGGTCTTAAAAAGACAACACCGACTCAAAAAACTACGAAAAAGCCATCGAAATTACGACGATCTCCGGCTTCAGACAACTTAAGCGTTCAAAAGCCCAAAACCAGGGAGCAAAATGAAGACGATAACGATGACGAAGTAAACCTTGAGGATTCGATTGCCGATTTAGAGCACACCTCTCCCAAAATAAAGGAGACCATCGCGACTTTGGAGCGACAAATCCATCAAAATACCGAGATGATCCACAGCAGCCAACAACCGCCGGAAAAGCTTCCTCTCACACGAGGACTCACCGTGGACACGATGGTCAAACGACTGAGTAACGACAAATATTCACCACCGCCTCCAAAAACGAACATTCTGATAACACCAACGGTTACCGTCCAACACAACAACAACCAGCCGTTCTCTTATATTAGAGGAGTTAGTCCTGATAAAAATTATACTAGTCATAACAACAACGGTCCACAGAATAATTGTAGCAGTCCTGTAATATACGCGCAAGTCGTTTGCGACAAAGGACTTAACTCGAACGGTAAACAGACCATCCACACGGCTTATTCCAATGGGAAGAAGCACATGCCTCACTCCGATTCCGATGAAGGACTGGGGTGCGAAGAGAATGTTTTTGGAGGAAGAAAATACGAACACACCTACAACACCAGGGCTTACAATGAGAGCGATAAATTCGAGGAAGAGTATCCCATAACGCCAAAATTTAAAAAAATCGAATACAACGGTTTCGGAAACTTCGAAGAGTTCAGAAAAATGGATTCTTCAGCTAGAGGGCAAGCAGACGGGATGGATTCAAAACGGCGAGAAAGCTTCAGGGAACCTGACAATTTAGATTTTATAAAGCCCAATTTTAACGACCTGAGCACCAGAAGGGATCTCCTCGAATCCCGAATAAACCGACGTCTTCACGAGAAGCCCTATCGCACGTCTCCAGAACACGTCCTCAAACCCGTGGCCATAAACAGCACCTTCATCACCGAAAAAACTTCAAAACATTACCGACACGGTTCCACAAGTCCTGTAGGATTCACAGAAAAGTACGTAACCGAATCGAGGTACGATAAGGACGGCCAAACACTACGGAACGACTACAGGATACGAGAAAATTTCGGGGAGAACAGTCCAGACAGTGCCGAATATGAAAAACGTTATAATAAATCTTGCAACTACAACAACAGTTTTGAGAACGAACCGACCAGCTTCGATTCCCACATTAGCGACTATCGGTCTTCTCCCGAAAATTCCGGAAGACGTTTTGAAACTAGTCAAACTTACAAATACCTCCACTCGAACAAATACGCTTCCAAGGGTGACGGTCGACTTTTACGTAGTCGGGAACACTTCAAATCGAATCCAGAGATCACCCACAGGTCGTACGAGGGTCCTTTTCGGGACAGATACAACGAATCGTACCACGACTCCCTTCGACGCGAAAAATACGAAAATGATCGTCGCTCACCGACCTCCAAATATCATTCAGAGAGATATCTAGAAAGGAACGATAGCGAAAGAAAGGACAAATTTGGAGATTCAGGGATCGAAAACGATTTTAAAAGGGATTCAGCAGAAAATTTTAGGACTCGAACTAGTCCCCAAAGGGAATACGACAGCGAAGACGAGGGTTTCGCGAGTTCCCTATTGATAGCAAGCGAAAGACAACATACCGACGACAGTTTCAACACGAGGAAACCAAAGAGGGAATACGATTCTGACAGGGGGCTCAGGGAGAGCAGCAGTAAAGGCCGGGAGTATCCCGTTAGACCGGAAAGACGATCCAACGAACGAGAATATAAAACGAAAGATATTAAACACGATTATGTGCCGAGGGAACGGAGCATTGACGATGGCTCACATTACGATCCAAGGATCGACAAGGACTTGGAGATGGGGGGGAGATCTACGTTGAAAAAAATCGACTCGAAACCGCCCAAACCCGAAAAGAAGAGCAGTTTCGAAAAGGTAACTATTACATTTTTGTTTTTTTCCCCAGGATTTAAAAAGGTATGGTCCCATCAACTATTGTTTGTTTTATCGTTACAGGTAAAGCAGTTGTTCGTCCGGGATAGCAAGAAAAAGAAGGAGAAGAACAGGGAGATGGTTCCCGTTGAAAATTTACGTGCCAGATATAAGGAATACAGTGGAAGCAAAGAAAATTTGGAGTATCGGAAAGAGAAGAGAGAAACCAACGGTCACAAATCGGTAAGTCCTTGATTACATTTTTATTTTTTATCCTACTTTTTCTTCACTACGTGTTTCCTTAATAAAAAGAACACATACTCCGGTGTCCATAACAACAATAAGATAAAACTCTCACCGTCTGCCTATCTATCTATATACCGTATATGTGGTGTATTATAAGACATTTCACTCATTCACGTAATAACTATGTACATAAGTACCTACAGATATTATGTATCTCATGTTGAACGTTGCGGTTTTCGAACGACCTTATTCTTTCCAGCAGGTTGGTAGGTATGTTGAGTGAGAGAAAGTCTGCCACACCAGGGCAAATAAAAGCTGCACACAATAACTACATAAATATAACGAAAGTTACAATTTGTACCTTTAATAAATAGCCTAATACGACATCATAAACTTTACAGGTAGGTAAGGTACCTACCCTAAAAATAATATTGGTATTATTTGTATGTATGGTGGTAAAGTGAGATAAAAAAAACAAAGAGACAAGTGTCGCGTAGCGGTTACGTCACCAATGAATGACCCAGGTATGGTGCGCCATATAAGGGGGCGAGAGTGCAGACCTGCCTACGGGGGCGATCTGACTCACTTATCCGAAAAAGGCATTGCCTCCCTCCCATCCAACTGCATCTTTATTGCTAACCTCTACGCGACGAAAGCCGCTCGTCTTGCCTTCTTTAATAATTGACCCGTTTGACGAGGTTAAATGCGAAACAAAAAACGTAACAATACAAACAGATTTCTTCAGTTTTTTACTTATTTGGCACCCTTGGCCTTTTTTAATTCACATATCGGTGGGACTTTTTTCTATTTTATTTGTTTTCGGCTAGCAGGAATTATAATCGGATCTCATATTCTGGTTATTAGCGGAGCTATCTACGGTCGATAGTTTCCTCAAAAATAAATCGATAATTTTTTAACCCTTAGGGTTGGGGCATTAATAGTGTAGTTCATGGTCGATATTTTCTCTGAAAATCGACCGCCTACTACGAAAAAGTCTGTGAAAATTATCTTATATAAAATCGTTTGTGATTATGTTAAACAAACTGTGCAATCGAAAGAACAAAAGGAAAATGAAAAGTAAAAGAAAAAAAGGGAAACTGGCGAATCGGTGGTAACAGGTATCATTAAAAAGGCAGTAACAACGTCTCGGTGCTTTTATTATCTATCATGTTTCTTGGCGGCAGATAAGAGATTCTAATGAAGCCTCTTGATATAATTTTCTTCCGCTGAATCGACTGTAAATACTCTTGCTAGTTAGTATACCATAGGTACTCGTAATACATACGTACGTGTTTATACATAGAACTACCCACCTACCTACCTACCTTTATATATATATATATATACATATATTCGCTCTTGTAATTAAGATTACTCGTTTGATTTATCATCAGAGCAGAATAATACAGCTAGGGCATCGCATCGTCTAACCGACCAACTAACGTAAAGGTAACATTCTTCAGTAATGAACGGTAACTATAACTAATATTGGCCATTTTCTTTCCCTTGTTTGCTTGCTTGCTTGCTTGCTTGCTCAGGACAAAGAAATGTACTACTTATAATATTAGCTAGCTGCAGATCTACAAAATATATTTAATAAATAAATAATTTGTGGGGGTAGTTGAGCTGTAAGAATATCATTAAATAGTTACTTCAATGGCTGTTTGTTTCACAGTTACATGCACACGTTTAATTAAATGGCTATAAGATAAAAATGTGGGCCACAAAGTGACCTTGCTTCAACCAGTCTCACAATAAAAAAAACCTAATAAATTTTAATTGCACAGTCCACTCGTTAACGTCGATCACTTTCCGGATTTTCCTTCTTTTTGATCTAATAGAAATCACCAATTTACTTATACATACATCGATTCGATTTGAAAGTAGAATTGTGTAGGTACCTACCTGTACTGTAAAGAAAACGAAAAGTTGTGTAAAGGTGTCTAACAATAAAATTAATATTCAGCAGATATTCGCTGGTATGCTATGTATTTATGAATTATATTATCCTTGTCTGGATCCGACAAGGACTTTTAATACGTTTCGTAAACAACACCATATGTTATCGCTTACAATACGTGCCTGCTTATATTGCGATCATTTATTTACACATTTTATATAGGTACATACGATTATAAGTACCTATGTACCTATAATAGTTATGTACATATTTATTTCCATTAAAGGACACACACCTTTTTCAACTTCTAAAATACTAAAAAATAAAATAGGTTTTACTTGTTTTAAAATAAAAATTAAAAATAAATTATTCATTGTCAAAGAGAGTTTTAATAATATGTATATATTTAGAATTTAATGAGATCGTGACTTAATCAACAAATTTCAGTAAGTACCCAATGAAAAATCGTATTGAAATGCGTCCAAGCAAATATAATAATTAATGACGTTTAATATTCATAGCGGAATAATAAAATTTAATCCAAGGATGTTTGTTATTGTTATTCATTTATTGTGTGCATTAGGCAGTTCCGCAATTAACGACCGATCGTATCTATTGCAATAACTGCGATTTTATTAGACATTGTATCTCGTTAGATAAAAAAGAAAATCCTTCCAAGGATATCGGACACAAATTGAAACAAATAGCACTTTAATGTGACTTCGAGCTCGTTAAAAGGACTTCCAAGTACTTTAAGAGACCCTGAAACATTTTGAGAGAAGTAAGAGTGTTTTATAGGGACTTAGGATACTTTAAGTGGGGACAAAGAGCACTCTAAATGTACTTAGGGCTCTTAAAAAGGACTTAAAATACTTTAAGATACCTGAGAGTAGTTTGAGAGGAGTTGAAGCACTTTGAGGGAACTTAAAGTACTTCAAGAGAAGACTTAAAGCACTTTAGTGTGACTACAACTTCTTTAAAAGGACTTCATAGTACTTTTAAAGGACCCTGGGAACATTTTAAGCGAACTTAGAGTGCTTTAAAAGAACTTAGGACACTTTAAGAGGGGACTCAGAGCACTCTCAATGTGCTTAGGGCTACTAAAAAGAACTTAAGATACTTAAAGATACGTGAGAGGAGTTGAAGCACTTTGAGGGAACTTAAAGTACTTCAAGAGAAGACTTAAAGCACTTTAGTGTGACTACAACTTCTTTAAAAGGACTTCATAGTACTTTAAAGGACCCTGGGACATTTTGAGCGAACTTAGAGTGCTTTAAAGGGACTTAGGACACTTTAAGAGAGAACTCAGAGCACTCTCAATGTGCTTAGGGCTCTTTAAAAGGGCTTAAGATACTTTGAGATACCTGAGAGTAGTTTGAGAGGAAAGTTGAAGCACTTTGAGGGAACTTAAAGTACTTCAAGAGAAGACTTAAAGCACTTTAGTGTGACTACAACTTCTTTAAAAGGACTTCATAGTACTTTAAAGGACCCTGGGACATTTTAACCGAACTTAGAGTGCTTTAAAGGGACTTAGGAAAATTTTAAGAGAGAATTCAGAGCACTCTCAATGTGCTTAGGGCTATTAAAAAGAACTTAATATACTTTAAGATACCTGAGAGTAGTTTGAGAGGAATTGAAGTACTTTGAGGGAACTTAAAGTACTTCTAGAGAAGATTTAAAGCACTAGTGTGACTACAACTTCTTTAAAAGGACTTCATAGTACTTTAAAGTACCCTGGAACATTTTGAGCGAACTTAGAGTGGCTTTAAAGGGACTTAGGACACTTTAAGAGAGAACTCAGAGCACTCTCAATGTGCTTAGGGCTATTAAGAAGGACTTAAGATACCTGAGAGGAGTTGAAGCACTTTGAGGCTACTTAGAGTACTTCAAGAGAAGACTTAAAGCATTTTGATTTGACTTCGACTTCTTTAAAAGGACTTGCAGGTGCTTTAAGGATTCCTGGAACACTTTGAAAGACGTTTTGAGAAATTTTGAATGTGCTTCAAGCTTTTTAAAGGGACTCCTGGTACTTCGAGCAGTTTGGAATGAATTAGAGCACTTTGAGGAGACTTTGAGTACTTCAACAGGAGACCTAAAGCACTTTGAGAAAAATGTGAACACTTAGAGCATTTTGAAGACGTTTCGAGCCTTTAAAAGAACTTCAGGTACTTACAGGGGACTTGGGATATTTTCAAGTCATTTGAAAGGATTTAAAAAGAACTTTAAATGCAGTAGGCACTTCTAATACATTTATGCACCTAATTAATTATGAAAATTTGCAACAACTAAATCTTGAAGACCATCATCGCCTCCGTTGCGTGCGTGTGTGTGTGTATGTATATGCAGATGCATGTGCTTGATATTTGTGCGTGCGATTAGTTTGTGAATGTGTTGTATATACGCATGTGTATAAAGATTGCGGCAGCCGCGTTCATAAAGTAGGAGCCCAGAATGCAGCCGGCGGAGTTTGCATTGAGAAGTTGGATTCTGTGTTCGTTCTCTTCAGTTTTCTTCTTCTTCTATTTTTTGCTATGGCGCGTTGAAGCACAATGACGGGTAGCCGGGCCTCCCAAGTCCTTTATTATCGCAATTACGGCAGCTGCCCGCGAAGCAGAACAAGCCAAGAAGACGGTACCAACCAACTACAACTCTAACCCGAGATGGTTATACCTGCCATTAAAATTTTATTTTTCAAAAGAACTAGTAAATTCACTATAGTAATTACTCCAATGTACTTACACACACACAGCACAGCACACGAATTCCGAACATATACACACCTGTATCCAGCCAATCAACCCCTTTTATATATCTGAGTACTCTCAGGACATTTACGACCCTCACAGTGAAAGTTAAAACTATTTATAATATTCAAAATAATTATTGAGGGTGATAGATTCTTGCCAGGACATTACAAAATACTAAAAGTACGTTATATCTGTTGCATCGAATGTAGCATATATATTCTAATAACCTTTTATTTCTCACTCACTTATCTCCTTTCAGTTCATTAAATCGAGGCAGGGTAATTATTTTCGTTTTCACTTTAGAGCTTGTGTAAAACGGAACATCATGCAATCAATCGGACAGGGCTTTTTGCACTAGACCAAGGATAATTATCCTTGAGAACCAATTCTTAATTTTAATGTATTCGTAATCTAGCGTGGGCCTTTGTATTTGGTTCGTGAAATCATTCTATCACCTTAAATAAGTCTCTTTACCCCACTCGAAATCTAAATTACATTTTTTGTCCCTTTTTGGTAATTTTCATTATATTTTTAATGTCCTATTGCCATTATGTTGCAAATGCGGTCTCTCTCTGGGTTTGCAGCATGTAAGTCCGGTCTCTTGCCAATGTAGTATGCCCTTTGATATCCCGCTGGTAGCGGTTAAATAACAACCGCTGCGGCAAGCATCTCGGTCCGCGGAACGTTTAGTTTAAGATCGGGTAATGTGCACAACGTTATCCTTGAAGTGCATTTACGATCGCACGTTTACAACCCGAAAATTGTGAATGAAATAAGAAAATTGTCCAACGACGACGGCGACGTGCCGCCTTTTTATTTTATTTTATTACTGATCTTTGTGGTGTAGGTACTTACGTAGGTACTTAGGTAAATAGATGCGAGGATAAAATTTTATCGAGACAACAAGACGACAGAAAACAAGAGTTTGTGTCGTTCGCCGAGGGTTCTGTACCTTGCCAAATATATTTTTAGCTAGCATCATAGCATAAAATTAAATAGGTAACACATTTTTGTTCTCATCAGATTTCCCACGGTAGGTACCCACTCCTGATGATAAAAAAAAAACCAACCAGGACGAACTCACAATGCCGTTCGATTTTTCTAATAATGGTAGCAGGTTCCTTTCAGGAATCCTGGCCTGGCCATAATTGGCGTTGTGTAGGAATTACTCCCTTATTATTCCTACCACACAATTACTATTGTTCGCGACATTTGTAGCCCACTTTAACAAGCACCGGACACATAACAGCAGATACCTGTTGTAGATACACATCCATAATACAAAGGCGAAAAACTTTGTACGATTTTCATATTGTGTGATGTGACGCAACTATTACAGTTATAATTTGAATATGTGAGTACGATTGTTTTAAACAGAAAGGCATGAAAATGTAAATCTGAATAAAACAACGACCAACACCAACAGGTGGTTGGTTTTTATTATAATTACATTCGAAGTTGGTTCAACTTTTGAGTACGTACTTCAAGAAAAGACTTTAAGAGATGCTGGAACATTTTTAGAGAAGTTAGAGTGCTTTAAAAGAACTTAGGACACTTTAAGAGGGGACTCAGAGCACTCTCAATGTGCTTAGGGCTACTAAAAAGGACTTAAGATACTTAAAGATACCTGAGAGGGGTTGAAGCACTTTGGGGGAACTTAAAGTACTTCAAGAGAAGACTTAAAGCACTTTGGTGTGACTACAACTTCTTCAAAAGGTCTTCATAATACTTTAAAGGACCCTGGGATATTTTGAGCGAAGTTGGAGTGCTTTAAAGGGACTTAGGACACTTTAAGAGGGGACTCAGAGCACTCTCAATGTGCTTAGGGCTACTAAAAAGGACTTAAGATACTTAAAGATACGTGAGAGGAGTTGAAGCACTTTGGGGGAACTTAAAGTACTTCAAGAGAAGACTTAAAGCACTTTGGTGTGACTACAACTTCTTTAAAAGGTCTTCATAATACTTTAAAGGACCCTGGGATATTTTGAGCGAAGTTGGAGTGCTTTAAAGGGACTTAGGACACTTTAAGAGGGGACTCAGAGCACTCTCAATGTGCTTAGGGCTACTAAAAAGGACTTAAGATACTTTAAGATACCTGAGAGTAGTTTGAGAGGAGTTGAAGCACTTTGAGGGAACTTAAAGTACTTCAAGAGAAGACATAAAGCACTTTGGTGTGACTACAACTTCATTAAAAGGACTTCAAAGTACTTTAGGGGACCCTGGAATATTTTGAGCGAAGTTGGAGTGCTTTAAAGGGACTTAGGACACTTTAAGAGAGAACTCAGAGCACTCTCAATGTGCTTAGGGCCCTTAAAAAGGACTTAAGATACTTTGAGATACCTGGGAGTAGTTTGAGAGGAGTTGAAGCACTTTGAGGGAACTTGAGAGTACCTCAAGAGAAGACCTAAAGCACGTTGATGTGACTAAGACCTCTTTAAAACGACTTGCATGTACTTTAAGAGATCCCAGAACAGTTTGAAAGACGTTAGAGCATTTTTAATGTGCTTCAAGCTTTCTTAAAGGACTTCTTGTACTTTGAGATAACTTAAAGCAGTTTGAAATTAATTAGAGCACTTTGGGGAGACAGAAGTCCTAAAGCACATTGATGGATCTTGAGGCACGTCCAATTGCATTAAGAGAACCTAGAGCACTTTGGGGGAAGTTGCAGTACTTTGAGGGAAGTGTGAGCACTTAAAGAAGACGAATTTAGTTCCATTTATGAAAAATTCGACTTATCGACGTTCGAGTTATTGAATATATACGTATAGTAAATAGTAGAGTGCTTAAGCCCAAGCTTTTATGGGCCCAGTTAGTGTAACTTTTTTGCAAGAATTCCATCTGGTAGCTGTTTTGTTTTATGGTTGATGTTACCTAGCTAAAGGTCCCGTGTATTTATGAAGGTGTTTTGTTTGGTATTTCACGGCCTCTTCAGTAAGTAGGTACCTACCTATCTGATGATCTGTAGGTGTAGAGTGTTTGTTTGTGTGCTTACGAGTAATCGAGACGCCGATGCGATGGTCGCAACTCCAATAAGACCGACAACTGGACGACCTTCTTGGTCCTTGCAATCAATGGTGGTGTCGTTTCATCAGAAAGTCGCCGACCACGTCGTCTCATTCTCCCTTATTATTTATTATTTTGTGTACCATGGCGAACAACTACAGACATACATACACGAAAATAACCATTGCCCATTATTGGACTTATTTTTGACCATGACAGGATGATCATTGTGGGGCATGTTTGTTTGGAGTTTGAGTTGAGTCAGTCGTCAGTCAGAAGAGAAGAAGAAGAAAAAGTCGTCAGGAAAACATGTCCACCGTAACGGCATTCGGTGGTACCGTTAAGAGCAAATACATCAGGTAGAAAAACAATTGCCTGCCTGTCCATCAATCACATGGAGGTAGGTATACAGATATGTCTGTTGGTTGCTGGTTGTTGAAAGAAACGTAATATTCTGCAGGTCAGATGAAGAAGCCACTCGGAAATACTGATAGACAGCTCAAACGAGATGTCGCGAGAAAGAAGCAAACAGGCACACAGTTCCTGAATCGTGCTTTTACGTCTTTACAGTTTTTTAAGGATACTTTAAAAAAAAAATAGGGTTCCTAGATGAAAACTTTTTTAAACAGAGCAGCTACTATGTGGTTAAAAATAAACCATACGATATAGGCGCAGGAAATGGAATAATATTACTACAATAAGTGGAGTTGTTGTGGTCAATCCGCCACTGTGCTCTTCATGGCTATGTAGTATTTATTCGTTGTTGGTATGAATAATTGGCTAAATCCGCCTCTGCATTTAAAACCTCCGCGTTGGTTTCACGGTTAAGTTAGCGACATAAAGCAATTGGCAATGGTCTTTTTCATAAATCACCTAGTTGCCTTGGATCACCTTTCTTGCAATCGTCGTTCCCTTTATATGGTCCGGTCCCATGGCGCCTCCTAATACCTAATTTATTTATTAAACAACAACTGTTTAGAAATGAGTGTGCAAAGAAAGCGTTCCTTTTGTAATCAATTTTGTTCGCTTGGTAACCGCATTTAAATAGCTCACAATGAGCTGCTGGGTAAATTGAAAAATATTGCAATATGTTGTTGCGGCCCTAGGGCTCAGGCTCATCGTTAAAATGACTTAAGACATTAATTTGCATAATAACTATTCAAACTTAATAACTACAGCCAGTTTACGTATAATAATAAAAAGAAACTGGTGCCATTCAAACTGTTTTTCTTTTTTTTTTCTTAAGACACCCACATTAGTAGATATTTATTTCCTTTATTTTATTACATTATATAGAACCACAACAACAACTACTTCAGCAGACGAAGATTGTCAACTCCGAGTCCTAGTCCTACACGCGAAACTCCGAGAAAAATTGAACCCACACACAGCAGCTGGTTCAAGTCGTTAGATAGACTATCGCGCAAAAAACCGAAGAAGGTAAGTTATACCATAATTATTACCTGCTGACACCATGACATCATCGACCGTTTTCATTCGTCTCGATTACTTACTTTGTACCTACACGATTTAGAAATCCTCAATTCAACTCAAACTAAAACTCAATACGTAAATTGTATATCGAAATATAACTTCGTTATTTATTAACTTTTTCGATCAGAGCCTCCGAAATTGATTGATTTTTATGTAATTAACTACATAACTGATGCTTCTTGTCATTATAAATCAATTTTTTTGGGACAGACCCCCTCGAGCAACAATTCAACACAAAATAAAACACAGGTATCTAATAAAATTTTAATTATTTAAATTTAATTTCTACGTATTAGGAGCCAAAAATAGAAAATCAAACGAGCACAGAAGACGAGTATCCAACAAAACCAACTCCTACAAAAAATCTTCGTTTCTTCGGAGACACTGACATCGAATCCAACGACAGCGTTCGTCAAAAGCCTTCTGCCAAACATAGGAGCACTTTGTCCAGTTCCAATAATGACAGGAATCGAAGCCAATCGTCCCGAGAACTTCACAATATCTCAGAAGAAACCAGAAGAAGTCCTAACGTTTATGCCAGGAAAAACAGTTACAAATCCATGGTGGACGTTTCCGAATCAGACAGAGATACGAGAGGATCTCGGCTTGCGATTAAACCGCCCATGTCTCCAAGTCATAGGACCAACAACAACAGGGAAATGTCCAAAAATCGGGAGGAAAGGAACAGGAGAAGAAGAAATGAAGTCAGTTCAGTGGAAAGTTCCACGGAAGGAGATAGCAGTCAACAGTCGCAAAGGAGTGTCGTGTATCTTCACGCAGCCACAGGTAAACAACATAAAAATAAAGTTAAGATACGTAAAAATGAGAATCAAAGTTCGACAGTTGTGCACTTAAAAAAATTTAAAAGATTTTGAAAAACTATAAATAATTTAGTATAATAGGTAAGGTGTTAAATTACATAATGTTTCAGTTGGTGATATACCGGGTCCTGGATATTTAAGAAACGGTCGAAGAGCAGCTTCACGTGAAGAGCTTGCATCGAACGGTTCCAGTCAGATCGTTTCCCAAAAAAAGACTTTAAGTCGATCGTTTTCGGTCCTGGCCCCGTGGAGACCTCGCCACGTCCGAGAAAGCTACGACATCGACTACACGCAGTACCCAAAGGCCACAAAGAACGGAAAATACGAACAAAAAGTAACACGGAACGGCACAAGCCGGAAAGAGAGTTCGTCAACGTTAAAGAAGAGAGCAAACGAAACAAAAAAATCGAACCAAAACAACTCCACTTTGAGCAGAAGATCGAGAAGCAAAGAGAGTTTGACGCAAACATTGAGACGATCGAATGACGACGTTTCGAAAGGTTCCTCTTCAACGTTGTACAAAAAAAAGGAGAGACAACCGAAAGAAAACAATCATCGATACTACAGAGAAAGGGATGACAGAAAAATGTCCCAGAAGAGCATGTCGGTGGAATCTTTGGGAAGAAGAAATAACAACAAGGAAAACGGATATCACCAGGACGTGTCCAGGTCCGTGTCGATGCCGCGTGATCCAGAAAAAACAGCCGGTTGGTTTAAAATCCAAAAAAAGAAGAAATCCAGCAGCACTCAACGACTGTGATCTAAAATAAAATAAAAAGCTGAATCGAGTGAGTCCGCGTGTCATTCATTTTTTTTGTTTTTTCTTTTTTTTTAAGCTTAAAGAGTACGTCACGAACGATTCAATATTAGCTTTAGCAGAGTACAATAAATTACAGAATTACACACTTAGAACAAAGTGCCATTGCCATCTACTCGTCAGTTCTCTCGGGTTTAATGCGAACTGTTAAATTTTTCGAGACGAACTTAAACACTAATAACTAACACACTTATAATTACATAATTACCTATTTTTTTATTTAATTAATCCTACTAAGTACATACGTGTGTATCTACTAACTACCTAAGTACGTACATGCACACACTATTTTATTTTATATTATTTCATTGTTTGTCCCTACCTACCTACCTAGAATTAACAGAACAAACAAAAAAATTTGTTTTCTTTTTCATTATGTACAATATTTTGGTAACCTAGTGAAAAGGAATTCAAATTTCTCAGGTACACATTTTTTTTCACATATTTTTTGTCTTGTTAATGTCTAAGGGCCTTTTTCTTTTCTGTTAAATTGTAAGAAAAAATCAATATATTTTTGTCCAGGACATAGGCAAGACAATAAATAAATAAATGAATTAATTGTACTGTACCTATACAATATAACATAATTAATTTTCTCAACAGTAAACAATTTCTTTCAATTAATATACATAAACACATGCCACATTTTACGGTGCTATTACATTATAATTTAAGATTTTTTTTCTAGTTTGTAAATAATAATTATATTAATAATATATAAATACTAAATAAAGTTGTAAATTCGTAATTAAAACAAATGCAAACGAGAGACAAATAACACTTATACACACGAAAATACACATACAAAGAAAGATATTGTTACTAACTAACTTTTGTTTTTATTGTTACCAAATAATTTTGTGGCTTTTCTTTTTCATAAAATAAAAAAATACATTTTGTCTAAACGCGCTAATTAGTAGTAGTCACACACAAACAATAACTTTAGTAGTAATTTGTTTTATTTTTGTAATATTTTTCTTGTAATTCTATTAAAACAAATGTTATTTTATAATTGATAAAAAAACAATAATTATTATTTAATTAAACTGGCAGTCTTTTATTATAACAAAATATCCATCCCTAAGGTCAGTGTTTAAAAAAAAATAAGTGCTGATAAGTACTTACACAAGGTAAGTATTTAATAAATATATATTTTTTTTAATATACTAGTTATCAATAAAAATAATTAATTTAATCATAAAAAACTACATTTACTTTAAAAAAACTTATAAAAAAAATATTGCAAGGATCTGATAAATTGATTTAAAAAATGGTGGAGGCGTCGGACACGTATCGCCTGTAACCGAGAAAATTTTGAAATTTCGAAACTTGGCGATTTTGTATTAGGAGAGCATAAGTTGTATAGAAATTTAAAATTTGCTTAAATTTTGACCCTTTGTATCAGGAGAGCACAAGTGGCAGGAGGTATTTTTTAAATTTATTGATCGACCCTCGTATAAGCTCAAAAATTAAAATTTTGCTTAAATTTTGACCTTTTGTATCAGGAGAGCATAAGTCGCAGGAGGTATTTTTTTAATTTATTGATCAACCCTCGTATAAGCTCAAAAATTAAAATTTTGCTTAAATTTTGACCTTTTGTATCAGGAGAGCATAAGTCGCAGGAGGTATTTTTTTAATTTATTGATCAACCCTCGTATAAGCTCAAAAATTAAAATTTTGCTTAAATTTTGACCATTTGTATCAGGAGAGCATAAGTCGCAGGAGGTATTTTTTTAATTTATTGATCAACCCTCGTATAAGCTCAAAAATTAAAATTTTGCTTAAATTTTGACCTTTTGTATCAGGAGAGCATAAGTCGCAGGAGGTATTTTTTAATTTATTGATCACCCTCGTATAAGCTCAAAAATTAAAATTTTGCTTAAATTTTGACCTTTTGTATCAGGAGAGCATAAGTCGCAGGAGGTATTTTTTTAATTTATTGATCAACCCTCGTATAAGCTCAAAAATTAAAATTTTGCTTAAATTTTGACCTTTTGTATCAGGAGAGCATAAGTCGCAGGAGGTATTTTTTTAATTTATTGATCAACCCTCGTATAAGCTCAAAAATTAAAATTTTGCTTAAATTTTGACCATTTGTATCAGGAGAGCATAAGTCGCAGGAGGTATTTTTTTAATTTATTGATCAACCCTCGTATAAGCTCAAAAATTAAAATTTTGCTTAAATTTTGACCTTTTGTATCAGGAGAGCATAAGTCGCAGGAGGTATTTTTTTAATTTATTGATCAACCCTCGTATAAGCTCAAAAATTAAAATTTTGCTTAAATTTTGACCATTTGTATCAGGAGAGCATAAGTCGCAGGAGGTATTTTTTTAATTTATTGATCAACCCTCGTATAAGCTCAAAAATTAAAATTTTGCTTAAATTTTGACCTTTTGTATCAGGAGAGCATAAGTCGCAGGAGGTATTTTTTTAATTTATTGATCAACCCTCGTATAAGCTCAAAAATTAAAATTTTGCTTAAATTTTGACCATTTGTATCAGGAGAGCATAAGTCGCAGGAGGTATTTTTTTAATTTATTGATCAACCCTCGTATAAGCTCAAAAATTAAAATTTTGCTTAAATTTTGACCATTTGTATCAGGAGAGCATAAGTCGCAGGAGGTATTTTTTTAATTTATTGATCAACCCTCGTATAAGCTCAAAAATTAAAATTTTGCTTAAATTTTGACCTTTTGTATCAGGAGAGCATAAGTCGCAGGAGGTATTTTTTTAATTTATTGATCAACCCTCGTATAAGCTCAAAAATTAAAATTTTGCTTAAATTTTGACCTTTTGTATCAGGAGAGCATAAGTCGCAGGAGGTATTTTTTTAATTTATTGATCAACCCTCGTATAAGCTCAAAAATTAAAATTTTGCTTAAATTTTGACCATTTGTATCAGGAGAGCATAAGTCGCAGGAGGTATTTTTTTAATTTATTGATCAACCCTCGTATAAGCTCAAAAATTAAAATTTTGCTTAAATTTTGACCTTTTGTATCAGGAGAGCATAAGTCGCAGGAGGTATTTTTTTAATTTATTGATCAACCCTCGTATAAGCTCAAAAATTAAAATTTTGCTTAAATTTTGACCTTTTGTATCAGGAGAGCATAAGTCGCAGGAGGTATTTTTTTAATTTATTGATCAACCCTCGTATAAGCTCAAAAATTAAAATTTTGCTTAAATTTTGACCTTTTGTATCAGGAGAGCATAAGTCGCAGGAGGTATTTTTTTAATTTATTGATCAACCCTCGTATAAGCTCAAAAATTAAAATTTTGCTTAAATTTTGACCATTTGTATCAGGAGAGCATAAGTCGCAGGAGGTATTTTTTTAATTTATTGATCAACCCTCGTATAAGCTCAAAAATTAAAATTTTGCTTAAATTTTGACCTTTTGTATCAGGAGAGCATAAGTCGCAGGAGGTATTTTTTTAATTTATTGATCAACCCTCGTATAAGCTCAAAAATTAAAATTTTGCTTAAATTTTGACCTTTTGTATCAGGAGAGCATAAGTCGCAGGAGGTATTTTTTTAATTTATTGATCAACCCTCGTATAAGCTCAAAAATTAAAATTTTGCTTAAATTTTGACCTTTTGTATCAGGAGAGCATAAGTCGCAGGAGGTATTTTTTTAATTTATTGATCAACCCTCGTATAAGCTCAAAAATTAAAATTTTGCTTAAATTTTGACCTTTTGTATCAGGAGAGCATAAGTCGCAGGAGGTATTTTTTTAATTTATTGATCAACCCTCGTATAAGCTCAAAAATTAAAATTTTGCTTAAATTTTGACCATTTGTATCAGGAGAGCATAAGTCGCAGGAGGTATTTTTTTAATTTATTGATCAACCCTCGTATAAGCTCAAAAATTAAAATTTTGCTTAAATTTTGACCATTTGTATCAGGAGAGCATAAGTCGCAGGAGGTATTTTTTTAAT
This sequence comes from Agrilus mali, assembly GCA_029378335.1. Taxonomy (NCBI): domain Eukaryota; kingdom Metazoa; phylum Arthropoda; class Insecta; order Coleoptera; family Buprestidae; genus Agrilus; species Agrilus mali. Next base: position 251,907 of record CM055655.1, on the reverse strand, counting down.
TTATTGATCAACCCTCGTATAAGCTCAAAAATTAAAATTTTGCTTAAATTTTGACCTTTTGTATCAGGAGAGCATAAGTCGCAGGAGGTATTTTTTTAATTTATTGATCAACCCTCGTATAAGCTCAAAAATTAAAATTTTGCTTAAATTTTGACCTTTTGTATCAGGAGAGCATAAGTCGCAGGAGGTATTTTTTTAATTTATTGATCAACCCTCGTATAAGCTCAAAAATTAAAATTTTGCTTAAATTTTGACCTTTTTGTATCAGGAGAGCATAAGTCGCAGGAGGTATTTTTTTAATTTATTGATCAACCCTCGTATAAGCTCAAAAATTAAAATTTTGCTTAAATTTTGACCTTTTGTATCAGGAGAGCATAAGTCGCAGGAGGTATTTTTTTAATTTATTGATCAACCCTCGTATAAGCTCAAAAATTAAAATTTTGCTTAAATTTTGACCTTTTGTATCAGGAGAGCATAAGTCGCAGGAGGTATTTTTTTAATTTATTGATCAACCCTCGTATAAGCTCAAAAATTAAAATTTTGCTTAAATTTTGACCTTTTGTATCAGGAGAGCATAAGTCGCAGGAGGTATTTTTTTAATTTATTGATCAACCCTCGTATAAGCTCAAAAATTAAAATTTTGCTTAAATTTTGACCATTTGTATCAGGAGAGCATAAGTCGCAGGAGGTATTTTTTTAATTTATTGATCAACCCTCGTATAAGCTCAAAAATTAAAATTTTGCTTAAATTTTGACCATTTTTATCAGGAGAGCATAAGTCGCAGGAGGTATTTTCGTAAAAATGAAATTTTTGAAGAAATGTCAGCATTTGTATCGGAAGAGCATAAAAAGGGAAAGCTTTTTTTTAGAAATATATATTGGTAGAATTAATGGTTTCAAAGAATCTTTTACTTATGATATGTCTATGACATTTTTATATAATTAACGAAAACAGGTATATAATTTTAATTGATTTATTAATTAAACCAGTTATTTATATTTTAGTACACGAATATACATATATCATCTTTATATAATAACACATATAATACTATAACGTTAAGGTCCATACAATACAGTAAGTAATAACAATAGAAAATGTACAAATTAAGTTTCGATTATTAGATAATAGTACAAAACAAAATACCTGAAAGAGGAAATACACAACAAATTAAAATACAATTACATCATTATAAAAGTTTATATGATGTTCATGTAATAAATGCTTACAAAAAAAAGAGAACAAGTTGTTTGTGACGCTTAATTGATTATTTCATATTATTGTATTTGTAGGTATATTAAAATGAGTTAAATTAATACTACATGTACAATACGAAAAAGTTAATTCAGTACGACTACCAATAACTTCCTCTATTTTACATCAACACGAAAAACTTTAATATTAACATTTAAACGTTATATTTGGACTAAAAAAGCCCCTCTAATACTCCGTGGCCTCCACAATCACTCCTTATACCCAACCCTTATCCGCCAATCTATTTCTAATGATTAAAATTTAATTTTGTTTTAATTATTTTACCAAAAAGACAATTTAGAAAAGTTTTGAGTATTAGAGGGACTTTTTTGTTACAAATGTATCGTTTAAATACGAACATAATAGTTTATAAATACAAATAAATACCTGCAAGAGACAAATACAAGAAAATAAATGAAAAATAATTAAGTATGATGTCTTCAGCCTTCGATCGATGTCCTTTACCTGTAAGCGAATAGTGCAGTGCATTAACTAACTAAACTACAAAGGACTAACGACAAAAACTAATAGAATTTGGTAGAAAAGATTGGACAGATTTCGCCTGTGAGAGCTGGGCAGTCGCCTATTGCTCCTATTCCAGATAACCCACACCAAACAGTCTGAAAAATGAAGCAAACGTAAGAAGAAGACCGCGTAAAGTGTATAAGACACTTCAAAGAACAACTAAAAAGCTAAGTCCAAGGCAAGTCACTCAGGGAGGCCTTTGCTTCTATGCCTTGGATGAGAAGGAACAAGCAAGATAACGAAACGTTGAATCCTGCGGATCATGTAGAGTAAATGCGAAGCGTGACAGTAAGAATTGCAGTAAGCAAAGCGAAGAGGTAAGCAAGAGAACATGCAAAATAATAAAAACAAACCAAAATGAATTCTAATAAAACAAACATGCAAAATTAAAAGACTGATTCAAAACAAAAAAATAACTAATATTAAAAGATTTCTAACTACGGAATGGATCTTCTTTGTCTTCTCCAGCGTTGACCTGAAACAGATACGGTGGTAACAGATTAATAATGAGCAAACAACTTTAATTATTTTGTGTATTCTTACCTTAAATTAATTCCAGAATATGATGTTCATGTGGCAGTAATAAAGAATCCATCCAGCCAGTCAGCCAATATAATAAGGTTCGGGTTGTATGTTCCCACTTGCTGATCCTAAATTAGCTGCACAATGGTCCTAAAAAGTGAAATCCATGAACAACACTGTTGTGAATGCATTCCATTAGGTCTAATTTTTACTTAGCCGCTCCTTCCCATCCATCAATCTGTAGAAACGGACAATAAAAACGCATTAATTACACTATCAAATAATCAAAAGCTGAATTACAACAAAAAACAGAACGAAAAGTATTAAAATTGTGAAATAATGCAATGGTGACAAGGCGTGCCCTGTATTACATTGTATTACATATAATGACATATAACACGATTGTCAAACGTCAATGCTGTCGATGTATAGTGGATACTATTGATACTTTCTACTATGATTTTACAATAGAAACAATCATAGATGTACAAATCGAAAAATTACATTGCATCGTACTTTTACTTGAAAATCTACAAAAACAAGCCTGTAAATACACAAAAACAATGTTACAATTACGGAGAATAATTAAATCAATCATAATCAAATGCATTTTCGTTTAAATGAGACATAGTTCAAATGCTCCGCACGGTAGTTCAACTGCCCATGTTATAAGTCAACAAATGAATTTGTAACCTAACCTATAAGAAAACATGGAGAACTTTTCGTATACAATTTAAAAATTTTAAAGAGTTTGAATATTAACGGTGCAATTACCACTCATTTAATAGATATTACACATGACCGATGGATCTAATTAAAACGCAGTTGACGCAGTTATTCAACCGATCGTGCCCATTTCTGTTAATGTCCCAACTCCACCAGACTGAACACCAACACACGAACAGGCATGACATTACAATGTTATTATAAAAAATATACAGGGTAAGTCACTAAGGTGAAATAAGTCTGTAGTTCACGTTCGGTTTAAAATAGAGAAGAATAGTTCAAATAAAAGTTGTATAAATTTGAGTGTAAAATAACGTAAAAATATTTTCAAACATGGCAGACTTCCTATTATACCGGAAGTACACCCCAACTTTGTTATTTTAAATCAGTACTTACAGCTAATAAATTAATTATGACATATACTCTTACCATAATCGTCTGCTGAATGCTCCAAATTGTAAAAGTCAACTGCACATTAACAACATGATACCATTATTTATGTAGTCAGATCAAAATAGTTGTCAACTGGCTTTTCTTTCTACATTCGTTGCTTGATCTGTAGAAAAAGAAAAGACAAACAATAAAATATATTATTAAAGTAAATAATAATAATACGATAGTTACTAAATAATAATCTACATTATATATTTTTTATTATTTGCAAATGGCAAAAGTATATAAATAGTATTTATAATTATTTGTTTTGGTCAATATTTTTCTTTTTGCCTTCTCCCTGGCATTAAAAATCAAAATTAGGGGCGTAATTTAAATTGCCTGCTTTCCCATCAGGGCCAACACGAGACGTATAATTTTCCAAAATTACGCCTCGTTTAAATTATTATTTGCACTAGTTATTACTACTACGCACGCCAGAGATTCCTTTTAATTACGTGGAAACCAAATTATCCTTATATTACCTACTCACCACTAAATAAGGTCCGTCGTTTATATTTATAACTAAATTTTCAAGGACGAGGAAAATGCACACAGCAGGCAGCTATTACGACATCTCAAGTTTTCCAACAAACAGAGCTTTCACGATACCACTCATTATAAATTATAATTCCAGTGGATCAAAGTAAACGTCAATTGGCTCTTTCTCTGGAAAACAAAAAGAAAAGCATTTAAACTAAATAATAATAACAAACTGCAAGTAGATATTTTTTAATTCTTACTCATCTGACAGTTCCTTTCGATTCATTATTGAACTGTCCCTTCGATCACTGCAAGTTCCTGTAAAGAAAAAAAGAGTAAAACATTAAAATATTAAGTTTTATTACTCTATAAAAATCAATAATTAATAAGTTTACTGAACAAAGAAGAGGAATTGAGACATTTTCAAATAGTAAGCAACCACAACGATAAAAAAGATGGTGAATAACTTGAACAAAAACATCAACACCCCACAAACATGATAATGCACCCCGCTTTTTCTATCCTCTGTCCTATATCAACAAAGTAAACGAAATTTACATTATTATTAAACTGGTACAATCATACAAATCAGTTAAAATAATTAAGCACCTTTAATAACAAATTTCTTTTAATTTTAAAAATGCGAATAGATTGCACAACGACCACCATCTTTAACATTAGTTCAACAATAATTACATGAAAAAAGGAAACAGCACTAAACATTAATAAACAATTCCACTAAATTGAAAATGGGGAACCAACACAAATTTTTAAACAATAAAATTGAAACCCCTACCGCATATGCAACCCAATATACACCTCTTTATTCCGTGTAGTATAACCACATGAAAATTCTAAATTTGAAAACGTTTTTGCAACTTTTCAAACTGTTAAATAATTACTCTAAACGTTCTAAAAGATTGGAAATATGTAAAAATTTGTGTATAATTTGGTAGTAACAATGGTTTTCTTGTAGAGCATATAATAATGAAGAAATACTTAATTTACGAAAAAGATGTTGGAATTGTTGAGTGGAAAGCGTCTTCGTAAAATTTCAAACTGTTAAATAATTACTTTAAAGACTTTAAAGAAGGTGAGATATTGTAAAACTGTATGTAGAATTTATTGATAACAACAGTTTTCATGTACAAATTATAATAAAGAAGTTATTCTTAATTCACGAAGAAAATGTTATGATTCTAAAGACGAAAACGTTTTCGCAAAATTTCGAACTGTTAAATAATTACTTTAAACGTTCTTGTGGGTTAAAAACATGTAAAAATGTGTGATGAATTTCGTGGTATTAATGGTTTTCGTGTACAATTTATAATAATGAAGTAATATTTAATTTACAAAAATTACTTTAGGGTTTTAAAGTCGAAAGGTTTACTTAAGCATTAGAAAAGTTAAATAATTGTTTTGAAAGTTATAAAGGGCCAAAAATATGTAAAAATGCGTGTAAAATATAGTGGTAATAACAATTTTTATTTAGAATGTAAAATAAAATAGAAATTTTTAGTTGACGAAAGACAAAATTATAATCCTAAAGTTAAAACTTTTCGTCAATTTTAGAACTGTTAAATGATTATTTTGAAGCTCGTGAGAAGACGACAGTGTATAAAACTGTGTGTAGAATTAAGTTGTGATAACAATTTTTATCTAGGTATGCTTTAAAATTTGCATTATAAATTTATAGTACAAATTTTTTAATTGACGTAAATCAATGTGTTTATACCTAATAAATTAATTATAGCATATACCGTATTCTCACCATAATCGTCTGCAGAATACTCCCAATCGTAAAAGTCAACTGCACATTACGAACACGATGCCATTATGATTGTAGTGAGATCAAAATAGTCGTCAAATGGCTTTTCTTTCTTCATTCTTTCTTCATTCGTTGCTTGTTCTGTGGAAAAAGAAAAGACAAACAATTAAATAGATTATTAAAGTAAATAATAATAATAATACGACAGTATGTTATGTATGTTATGGATAAGTAGAGGTGAATAATTTTTCACTTTTAAATATTAACTTTGAGTGAACTTAATGTTCTACCCCTTCTCTTCGCTACTATACGTATAAATACTAGTTAATAAGATGTAATTCGTCAAATCATCTCCTGATGATGCTACTGTGTGGTGAAACAGTATTGTAGTGAATATTTTTCAATAATTAATAGTTGTAGGCGTTACTTGTTGAAACTTCATATTTAAAATAGAAAGCGAATAAAACGATGAAAAGTTTAAAGTATAATTTTATTGATCACTACAACTGTTTCGCCGAACATTCACCTGAAGAAGCCAATGTTTGGCGAAACAATTGTAGTGATCAATAAAATTATACTTGAAACTTTTCATTGTTTTATCCGCTTTCTATTATAAATATTTTTCAACATGATATTTTTTCTTCAAACTTGTGTTTTATTCAAAACTATTTGTTAAAATAAAAGTATTATGAGTCCGACAGAACCCCTTATCTGTTCCCATATTATGCAGTAAAATCACAATATTTTCCCCGAAAACCGAAGCTATTATCCTTAAATTGGCTAAGTTAAAAAAAACTACCCTTTTCCAGGTTTTCACAGTGAAAATAGCTCGGGTTGTGACGATTCAAAATTTTTTTTAAAGCTTTTGCAATTTTATTATCCCAAAAGAGGAATACAATAAGATTAATAAAATATTTTTCAAGATAAATGTAAAAAAGAACAGACAACAATAATTTTTGTTAGGGCTATTTCTTTTAAAACATTATTTTGATTACCTACTTACCACTAAATAAGATCCGTTGTTTAAATTTATAACTAAACTTGACAAGGACGAGGAAAATGCACACAGCAGGCAGCTATTACGAGACCTCAAGTTTTCCAACATACAGAGCTTTCTCGATACCATTCATTATAAATTATAATTCCATTGGATCAAAATAAACGTCAATTGGCCCTTTTTCTGTATAAAATAAGAAGAAAAGCATTTAAACTAAATAATAATAACAAGCTGCAAGTAGATATTTTTTAATCCTTACTCACCTGACAGTTCCTTTCGATTCATTATTGAACTGTCCCTTCGATCACTGCAAGTTCCTGTAAAGAAAAAAAGAGTAAAACATTAAAATATTAATTTTTATTACTCTATAAAAATCAATAATTAATAAGTTTACTGAACAAAGAAGAGGAATTGAGACATTTTCAAATAGTAAGCAACCACAACGATAAAAAAGATGGTGAATAACTTGAACAACAAACATCTACACCCCATAAACATGATGCACCCCGTTTTACTATCCTCTGTCCTATATCAACAAAATAAACGAAATTTACATTCTTATTAAACTATTACAATCACACAAATCAGTTAAAATAATTAAGCACCTTTAATAACAAATCTCTTTTAATTTTAAAAATGCGAATAGATTACACAACGACCACCATCTTTAACTTTAGTTCAACAATAATTACATGAAAAAAAGAAACAGTAACAAACATTAATAAACAATTCCACTAAATTGAAAAAGGGGATCCAACACAAACTTTTAAACAATAAAATTGAAACACCTACCGCATATGCAACCCAATATACACCTCTTTATTCCGTGTAGTATAACCACATGAAAATTCTAAAGTTGAAAACGTTTTTGCAACTTTTCAAACTGTTAATTAATTACTCTAAACGTTCTAAAGGATTAAAAATATGCAAAAATGTGTGTATATTTTGGTAGTAACAAAGGTTTTCTTGTAGAGCTTATAATAATGAAGAAATACTTAATTTACGAAAAAGATGTTGGAATTGTTAAGTGGAAAGTGTCTTCGTAAAATTTCAAACTGTTAAATAATTACTTTAAAGACTTTAAAGAAGGTGAAATTTTGTAAAACTGTATGTAGAATTTATTGATAACAACAGTTTTCATGTATAAATTATAATAAAGAAGTTATTCTTAATTTACGAAGAAAATGTTATGATTCTAAAGACGAAAACGTTTTTCAAAATATCGAACTGTTAAATAATTAATTTAAACAATCTTATGGGTTAAAAACATGTAAAAATGCGTTCAGAATTTCGTGGTAATAACAATTTTTATCTAGAATGTAAAATAAAATAGAAATTATTAGTTGACGAAAGACAAATTATGTTAAAACTTTTTCGTAAATTTTAGAACTGGTAAATAATTACTTTAAACGTTCTTATGGGTTGAGAACATGTACAGTTGTGTGCAGAATTTCGTGGTATTAATGGTTTTCGTGCACAATTTATAATAATGAAGTAATATTTAATTTACAAAAATTATGTTATAGTTTTAAAGTCGAAACGTTTTCTTAAACATTAGAAAAGTTAAATAATTATTTTGAACGTTATAAAGGGCAAAAAATATGTAAAAATGTGTGCAAAATATTGTGGTAATAACAATTTTTATCTAGAATGTAAAATAAAATAGAAATTTTTAATTGACGAAAGACAAAATTATAATCCTAAAGTTAAAATTTTTCGTCAATTTTAGAACTGTTAAATAATTATTTTGAAGGTCGTGAGAAGGGACGACAGTGTATAAGACTGTGTGTAGAATTAAGTTGTGATAACAATTTTTATCTAGGTATGCTTAAAGTTGTATAAATTATAGTATAATTTTAATTGACGTAAATCAATGTGTTTATACCTAATAAATTAATTATAGCATTTTACTAGTATTCTCACCATAATCGTCTGCAGAATACTCCCAATTGTAAAAGTCAACTGCACATTACGAACACGATGCCATTATAATTGTAGTGAGATGAAAATAGTCGTCAAATGGCTTTTCATTCTTCATTCGTTGCTTGTTCTGTGGAAAAAGAAAAGACAAACAATTAAATAGATTATTAAAGTAAATAATAATAATAATAATAATACGACGGTTACATTATTATGTTATGGATAAGTAGAGGTGAATAATTTTTAATATTAACTTTGAGTGATCTTAATGTTCTACCCCTTCCCTTCGCTACTATAAGTATAATATACTTAGTTAATAAGATGTAATTCGTCAAATCATCACCTGATGATGCCACTGTGTGGTGAAACAATATTGTAGTGAATATTTTTCAACATTATATTTTTTCTTGAAACTTGTGTTTTATTCAAAACTATTTGTTAAAATAAAAGTATTATAGTCCGACAGAACCCCTTATGTGCTCTCATATTATGCAGTATAATCACAATATTTTCCCCGAAAACCGAAGCTATTATAGTTAAATTGGCTAAGTTAAAAAACTACCCTTTTCCACGTTTTCTCAGTGAAAATAGCTCGGGCTGTGACGATTCAAAATTTTTTTTAAAGCTTTTGCAATTTTATTATCCCAAAAGAGCAATACGATTAGATTAATAAAATAGTTTTCAAGATAAATGAAAAAAAGAACAGACAACAATTTTTGTCAGGGCTATTTCTTTTAAAGGTTTCTTTTAATTACCTACTTACCACTAAATAAGATCCGTTGTTTAAATTTATAACTAAACTTGGCAAGGACGAGGAAAATGCACACAGCAGGCAGCTATTACGACACCTCAAGTTTTCCAAAATACAGAGCTTTCTCGATACCATTCATTACAAATTATAATTCCATTGGATCAAAATAAACGTCAATTGGCTCTTTCTCTGGAAAACAAAAAGAAAAGCATTTAAACTAAATAATAATAACAAGCTGCAAGTAGATATTTTTTAATCCTTACTCACCTGACAGTTCCTTTCGATTCATTATTGAACTGTCCCTTCGATCACTGCAAGTTCCTGTAAAGAAAAAAAGAGTAAAACATTAAAATATTAATTTTTATTACTCTATAAAAATCAATAATTAATAAGTTTACTGAACAAAGAAGAGGAATTGAGACATTTTCAAATAGTAAGCAACCACAACGATAAAAAAGATGGTGAATAACTTGAACAACAAACATCTACACCCCATAAACATGATGCACCCCGTTTTTTCTATCCTCTGTCCTATATCAACAAAATAAACGAAATTTACATTATTATTAAATTAGTGCAATCACACAAATCAGTTAAAATAATTAAGCACCTTTAATAACAAATCCCTTTTAATTTTAAAAATGCGAATAGATTGCACAACGACCACCATCTTTAACTTTAGTTCAACAATAATTACATGAAAAAAAGAAACAGTAACAAACATTAATAAACAATTCCACTAAATTGAAAAAGGGGATCCAACACAAACTTTTAAACAATAAAATTGAAACACCTACCCATATGCAACCCAATATACACCTCTTTATTCCGTGTAGTATAACCACATGAAAATTCTAAAATTGAAAACGTTTTTGCAACTTTTCAAACTGTTAATTAATTAAAATTTTAACAAAGTTGTCTCACCATAATGCAGTCAACTACTGAGTAGGGTGCATAGTCATCCCCACGAATAATTTAAATACTATTATTATTGTTAAAAAATTATATTTTTGTATCTCTGCTATTTTCCTAGATATAAACACAAAACTTTAACAAAGTTGTATCACCATAGTGCAGACAACTACTGAGTATGCAAATTTTGGCCAAAGGGTGCATAACCATCCCCACGAATAATTTTGTGGGTTTTGTTTTTATTAAACTAGAAAAATACATTTTGTCTAAATGCCCACTTACTAGTAGTCGCATACAAAGAAGAACTTTAGTAGTAATTTCCTTTTTTTTTGTAATAATTTCCTTGTAGGTAATTCTATTAAAGCAAAGTTATTTTATAATTGATAAAAAAACAATAATTATTATTTAATTAAACTGGCAGTCTTTTATTATAACAAAATATCCCCCCTAAGGTCAGTTTAAAAAAAAAAATAAGTGCTGATAAGTACTTACACAAGGTAAGTATTTAATAAATATATTTTTTTTTTAATATACTAGTTTTCAATAAAGATAATTAATTTAATCATAAAAAACTATATTTACCTTAAAAAAACTAATAAAAAAAAATATTGCAAGGATCTGATAAATCGATTTAAAAAATGGTGGAGGCGCCGGACACGTATCGCCTGTAACTGAGAAAAGTTTAAAATTTCGAAAATTGGCGATTTTGTATTAGGAGAGCATAAGTTGTATTAGGTAGATTTCCCGCACTACACGAGACCGCGCTTCTCAAATTTAGTGTTTTTATTACTGTTTTGCTTCCAAGTAGTGGCGCTATAACCGCTAGTGACTCACGTAACTTTTATATTTATTATTAAATATCTCTTTTAATAATTAATTATATGAAGTAATAATTGCTGATGGGTAATAATATGATGATGCGTTTATAGCGCTGGCGAGAAATTGCGGTTTCATGGTTAATTTTTTTGTTGAAAATTTCAAACCGACCCTAAATCACGGGACTTTACAATACGGTAGCGGTTGAAGATAAACATCAGAAATGGGGCGTGGCTGTGGGAATTAATTGCTGCCGATAGAAATTTTGTGTTTATTGTCAAAACGTAAACTTTTTTGAACGTTAATTATGTTTTAATTACCCAAATTTAGTCGTAATATTGCAGATTATTACCATATACTAATTATTTACTGTTGTAAATTCTTGACTACTTCGAATTCTGATTGATTTTATTTATTTTGCGGGTATATCTAATATTTAACCTCAATGTTTGTATTGACCACTTTAAAAATTATGTAAGTAAAACCTTTAATAATTAAAAAGATCACAATTAGTCTTAACGAATAATATTTTAAGAGATTAGAAATCTGTTTTAACATTATACTTTTTCAGAAAATAGCAAGATGTTCATATATTTAAGTAAAAAAATCGCCATACCAAACAACGCAAAAATAAACTGCCTTGCATGGAACAAAGAAGATGGTTATTTAGCTGTGGGAGGAGAAGAAGGTCTGCTTAAAGTTTTAAAATTAGATTCTGGAGGTAAATCTGAGTCCAGTGATAAGCCAAGGGGTCTAGCAGCTTCAAGTAACTTGTCAATGAACCAAACATTAGAAGGACACTCAGAGGATGTACGGGTTATAATGTGGAATGAATCTCACCGAAAATTAACAAGCAGTGACGAGAGTGGAATTATTATAGTGTGGCTAATGTATAAAGGAACATGGTATGAAGAAATGATAAATAACAGGAAGAAATCAACAGTTGTAGGCATGGACTGGAGCAGTGATGGTCTGAAAATATGCATTGTTTATGAAGATGGTGCAGTAATTGTGGGATCAGTTGATGGCAATAGAATATGGGGAAAGGAACTGAAGGGAATACATTTGTCAGGTGTCCAATGGTCCCCAGATGGAAAATTACTTCTTTTAAGTACAAAAAATGGTCAGTTGCATCTGTATGATTATCAGGGCAATTTTGTAATGCCAATTGAAGTGTACTGCCAAGCAGATTTGCTAAATGAATCTCCTGTTGTTAGTCTAGACTGGTATAATGGAAAGAATGGTATTTTAAAGGATTCTTGTCCAGTAGTAGCCATATTTTTTTATAAATGGTCGAATTCAGTTAATGATTAATGAAAGTGACATGAACCCTATCATTATTAATACCCAGATGTTCAGCACTCACTGTAGTTGGAATCACAATGGCTCTTTACTAGCAGGGATCTGGACGACAACATGAAAATAACAAAGAAAACAATGTTGTACAGTTTTATAGTCCTTTTGGAAATCATTTGCGTACTTTAAAAGTTCCTGGAAACTCAATTTCTTGCTGTGTTTGGGAACAGAGATCCTTGAGGGTTGCATTAGCCATTGATTCCTTCATCTATTTTGCCAACATTAGGCCAGATTACAAATGGTGCTATTTTAAGAAGACCGTTGTCTACACATACAACAACAGAGAAGGAATATGTATTACATTCTGGGACACTGTTAATAACCACTATCACACCAAGAATATACCCAACTTATTAGCCATAGCAGCCTTTGGAGACTACTGTGTTCTTGCCACTATTAACGAAAGCGAGAATAGCAGAGAAAACAAATACAATCTTCTACTTTGTAATACTCTAGGAACACCTGTGGATGGGAAATATGTAACAATAGAGCCTCAATTGATTGCCATGAATTCTTCTTATGTCATAGCAGCATCCAAAGATAACTTTATTATGTGGCAATATAAAACACCCAGGTCTTTATCTTCTGCTCGTAACAGATGTAAAATTTACCATATAGATGACACTCCATCAGGTGCTATAGAAATCATTCAAGAACTGGAACAACCTGTAAATATTTCTGTTAATACTTACGTCACAAAAGATCCCATTTGTTGTTTAACGGCTTCTAATAAATCTTTAATTATTGGTAGAGAGTCTGGCACCTTACAACATTATGCCTTGCCCCATACAGCGTTAGTAAATAAATACAAGTTATCATCAAAGCCTCATAAACTTAGTCTTAATTGTAACTCAACTAGACTTTCAGTAATTGATATTTCTGGAATACTCGTAGTCTTGGATGTTTCTGACGACAACATTAACACTTTTCAGAACGGTAAACTAGAGAGGAAGGACGTATGGGCCATGTGTTGGGCTTCAGACAATCCACAACTGCTAGCTATAATGGAGAAGACCCGAATGTACATATTTAAAGGAATTCATCCAGAAGAGCCTATTGCTTGTGCTGGATACATTTGCAGTTTCCATGACCTGGAAATTGAAGCTGTTCTGCTGGACGAAATAATCGAGGCACCTGAAAAACCAAACGGTAATCATTTAATAAAATTAGAAGTTAAAAGTTTAAGGGACACCAGGCAGCTATTAGAAAAAGTCGGCATAACAGAAACAATTCAATTTATAGAAGACAACCCACACCCCAGACTATGGAAACTGCTTGGAGAAGCCGCCCTTAAAGATTTAAACTTGACAACTGCAGAGTCTGCTTTTGTACGTTCCCGGAACTATTCTGGGATACAACTGGTGAAAAAATTACAAACCATAAGTGGAAACGCGATAAAAAAGGCATACGTTGAGGCTTACTTGGAAAATTTCGAAGAAGCTGAAAAATTATTTATAGAGGCTGATAGAAGAGACTTGGCCCTTAGTCTACGTCAGACCTTAGGCGACTGGTTTCGAGTTATTCAAATAATGAAAAACGGTGTCACAGTTCCTGATCTTCTCTTGGAAACTGCTTACAATTCTGCCGCAGATTATTTCGTTTCCAACAACAACTGGGCCGCTGCAGCAGAATATTATGAGCTGTCGAGAAATATTTCTGGTCTGATCGAATGCTATTTTCATTTAGAAAACTTGAATGCCTTGGAAAATCTCATCCACAGACTACCAGAAAAAGACCCTTTGCTAAAACGATTGAGCGACATATTCGCATCCAATGCTGTCATCAGTCCTGCCGTTACATGTCTACTGAAAATAGGGGACGTTAAATCAGCAGTAGATCTCTGCATAAGTCATAACAACTGGGACCAGGCGATTCAACTGGCAACACAATATCATTTACCTGAAATAGCAAACATTTTTAAGACGTATTCGGCCCACTTAGTAGACCAAAATCAATTACTGAAGGCGGTGGAGGTTAATAAGCAAACAAATTTCTATTTTACTGCAGCTGTACATGCGACAAAACTCGCTCAAAACGAAATAAACAAATCCAGTCGTAATTTAGCAGACATAAAAAAGTTATTTGTCTATTCAGCTTTACTAATGGAACTTAGCAAAACGAAATCTGCACGGGAAGAAATTGTAAACGACGATTCCGACATTGACAATGCATGGAGAGGGGCAGAAGCGTATCATTTACTTATATTGGTCCACGATCAGTTGTACGCTAATAAAATTCATAACGCCACAATTGCAGCATTTAAATTGCAAGACTATTGCGACATCATCCCTCCACAAGAAGTATATTCAATTCTAGCACTAGTGTCCTGTTTGGACAACGAATTTGGCCTGTGTTCGAATGCTTTTACCAAACTACAGACATTACCAAACTCTACAAAAACCGAAAAAGAAGCTTACGATAAACTGGCTGTGGAGATTTTTACAGCACAAGATCCTGTTGATCTAAAGAGGTACACGGTTAAATGTTACAATTGCGAAGCCTCCATAAGAGATTGGTGCACCTTCTGTCCAAACTGTAATATAAATTTTCCCACTTGTATAGTTTCGGGGTGTCCCCTGATAAATAACGTCGAGGACAAGTGGTCATGTAATGTTTGCCATCATGTCGCCAAAAGCGTTTATGCAAATTTAAGAAAATCTTGTCCTCTATGTCACAATAGTATCGAAAAAAAATTTTAGAATTTGCGATAGTTATGTTTATGTAAGTTAAGTTAAGACACAAATCCGTCCACTTTTTTAATAGTAATAATATATTTATAATAATCACAATGACACTTCAAGATCTCGTTAATTTTTAAGTTTAAAACAAATTATATTTTTATTAATTATACATCTTTATTTATTAAGTGTAACTTATATGGTTTTTAAATTATTTGTACTGATTTGTTTTGCATGTTTTTCTACGTACTAAATAAACTTATATTTATTATTTAATAGCGTATTTTAATAAACTTATTTGTTTAAAGATATTAATACATCATTAATAATAATTGAAAGCAAATTAAACTAAATATTTACAACAAAAATTAAATTAAAACTACAATTAAATTTGAAGAAAAAATAGAAAATATTTAAAATTACGCGCTACCTTTCTATAGGTTGACTTTTCATGATGGCTTCCCATTCGGGTATCCAAGATGACGCCTCGGCATAGATCGGAATGGATCGTGAAAAGAAGCCTAGACGTCAAAATCAAAATGCCATAACCTATAAGAAAACAAAGGTTTAATAAATAATGTGTTTGTTAAAAAACTTAATTTTGAGTGTATAATAATAAAAACAGTCATGGACCACATATTTTCTCTTACAAGAAGACCTTCAAAAATTATAAACATCTTAAAACAAGTTTTCTCTGTGAAGTATGTCTACGTAACTTTTCATTCAAATAAATCACACTTTAAAAAAACCTAAAATTTTAGTTCACATTGCATCTCAATTTCAAGCAAAAATGTTGTTGCCTTTAGTACGGAAATTGATATTGACGATAGTACTTCGCGAGCATGGGGTTCACATGTCTACATTGCAGATCTAAACTGCCCTTGGTTTGTACACAAGTAGGACCCTTAAATATATCCTAAGGCCATTGTTAAATTTTAACACCTTTCCCTTTTTAGAATCCTATCAAATTCGGTGTCTGTGTCGGTTTTACAATGGGATTTTGTTGGAGATCTCCTTCTAGTAGGAGATGAGAATGGAACAGTTCGAATATACAAAACTAAAGACCATTTACTTAATGATTGGACTCTTGTCTTACAAACAGTTTTATTGGGAGAGCACATACTAGCAGCTGCATTTTTTCATTGTGGCGTTAAAGTGTGTAAAAAAATGTACTGCTTGAGAACACATTTAATTAGAAGTAATTTAAATTTTAGATAAGTCTGAACCCAGAGAAAAAAGACAGTGCCTCTTATTTAGAGAAGTTCCAACATGTTAAGTTTTCATCATCAGTTAGACAATTTGGAGGCCGTCCTGCTAATGGTGTTTTAGTTTTAACTGTAACGGGCATGCTAGGAGCTATTTTGCTTCCCCAACCCATCTCACAAACACCCATGATCATTGCAACAGAAAGTCTAGGCCCCAGTCGAGTCTTTATTAAAACTGCTGATATATGTTATGGCAAAAGTATAAAATATTTTAAATACCTAACACACCAGTGCTTTGTTTAAAAGCTTTTACATTTTAGATGGCCACTTCTTGCTAGCAATAAACAGTGGAAATATAATCTCGCCAATACAATGTTATAAAGTTCAAGTGAGAAAAGTGGAGGAGAAATGTGTTATAACCAGTCAATCGGTGCCAAGTTTCTTCCTTTTTGAGGGAGGGAAAGACACAATGAGTAAGTAATTAATGGTATTAAATTAAATTAAATTTAAACACTTTTCTTTCAAGTGGAGTTTATGTGTAAAGATCCTAGAAGCAAAATAACATGTTTAAAATGGGTATTAAGGGAGGATGCAGACTCCCTGGTAGTTATTGCTAACAATGACAATGGTAGCTGTCTGCAAATATGGGAACTCAGAGAGCAAGCTTTGCCTGTGCACAAGTTATTATGCGGAAGTGAAACCCAATATTTCAATACAGTTGTAAGTATTTTCTATCTTTCGTCTTTATTACACTAATTTTTATTGTTCTAATAATGACCTTTTAGTTATGGCAGTACCAATCAAATTTCCAATACAACCATAAACTAGTATCGATAGCAACAAGCAAATTGACTATTTTAAACAGCATGTCTTGTGGCTACATCGTAGCAGCTTTTGCTGACAACTCGTTACATTGTCTTTATCGCGATTCATTAAAAGTAATTTCGAGCACGACCATTAATCTCAATTACAGACCTGGAGACGATCACTCTAGTAAATATCTTAAATTAAATACGAAAATCAGACAGATAGATATGTCATGGTTAGGCCATTTGCTGCTAGTTATTGACACAGAAGGTCACTTGCACCTCTTCAAACTGCCTCCTCAGATTGAAAGTTCGACCCCTTTAACTGTACCATATGTTACGTCGATGCTAGAATATTGTCTTGTGACAGGATTAGACTGGTTGGATTTACTCCTAGCCATGAGACCAGGAATGTTGGATGCATTATGTGAACGATTCACTGAAAGTTTCAGCAGACAAATACCGGCAGTACAACAATTCTACTACAATCAGTATCTCAACATTAAAATATCACTTTATAGGTATGTAGAAGTTTTATATAATAAAATTGTTAATAAAATCCTAACAGTCTAGCCTTTTTTTAGATTAAGTAATCAAGGAACCAGTAAAGTTAACGACCTCACACATTTACTTATGCTAAATAGTATTTCCACTGCATTCAAAAGCCTTCTGAGGCCCAGTGAAGTGAGCAGTCATGATAAAAGTCCTGCAGACTCTTTAGCAAGTACGTTGTCACCAAATTAACGATTTCTTTTACGTTTTTTAATATATTTCAGACGTAATAGCAGAGGGACAGAGCGACGTAGACAAAGTCCTAATGCACCTAGAAGCAAAAGAGTTTACGGTGGAACCATCAGCCCTACAAAGCTTGCAACAGTTGATCCAATGGGTTGCAGATTTGGCTTTGAACTTATTGGTACGTCTACCTGATAGCAGGCCTTCCGTGGGTAAACCGTACGACATTTTGAGAGATGTGAAAGCACTAAATACTCTAAGGGAACTGCTGGTGCTAATTAGGATATGGGGACTTTTGAGACCAGCTTGTTGGCCAGTTTTTACAAAGTCTGATAACAGCCTCGATGTTTTGGCTCTTCTCTTTCGACTATTGAGTCGATTAGTGCAAAACATCAATGAACCAGATGAGTCTTTAATAGGTATGCTTCAAATTTTAAAATATTTTAAACAAAAAACGAATAATTAGAAATATCACAAATGCAATTGTTTAATTAGTTGATAAGTAGTTTGAGTAATATCAGAAAATTTGCGTTGTGGTCATCCCACATCCTCTAATGATTAATTTTCATTATCAAATTGGTTTTTTCAAAGCAATGCAAATAGTAGATACTCACATATATTTTTTAATTAAAAATAAATATGAAATCAAAAGGTTCATTATATGAGTCCAGTTATAAGCAATACGTTCCCAACTTAATTCGTTCTCGGCCATTTCGTTTTATATATTTGCCTGTGCTGTGTATGATAAGTTTTATAACGTTTTGGTTTATATTTTGCCCATTGGTATTCGATAGTTTAATAAGGAAGGTTAAAGAACAAGGAGTGCTTTATTGGCCACAAATCTGGCCCCTTTACTTTTGGTTGTGCTCGTTCATACTATTCGTCGTAATACTGGCCATATTCATATGCATATGGAAGACTAAAGGAGAAAAAGATACTGAGAATATAGAAAATAGAGAATCCCAATTTCTTTTAAATAAAAAACCCGAAAATTATAAGGAAAAAGAAATATACACTACTGATAGTGAAGAAAATACAGAATTAAATATAACTGTTTTGGTTCACAAAGAAGATAAAGAAGAAACAACAGACGTGGTTCTAGAAATTGAAGAAGAAGTAAAGGATATTTTAAAAGGAAAAGAGCGTTTGAACAATTTACAAAAGGATTTTGATAAATTATTCCCGAGGTGCAGCCTCAGAAGAAAGAGACCAATGGGAAACGTTTGCGAAGAAAACAAAAAAATGGGCGAAAAGGAAACAACAAGAAACGATGAAGCAATTCAGGAAGAAACGTCGTCTACAGTTGAAGAAAAACGTATTGGAGAAAATAACGAAATATTGTCTACAAACAAGAAACCCCAAAGTAAAGTTGCACCTCCATTTTACCACCCTAATTGCCCTACAAGACCCATCTTTCACTACTTACTTGATGGAACATCATTTCGTGATTTTGTCCAACAGTTCATTGATCAGGAAAAGCAAAATTTTCAAGAGTACAATTATGAAGCACCAGAAATCACCAAAAATGTAAACAATCTTGTTGCAGAACCCGAAACAAGACAACAACTTAATAGAACATACAGAAGTGAACTTTATATTGTAGTTCCTGGAGATGGTCAACATATTGTTATTAACCAACAAGATTTTAAGTAAAAGATGACTAACATATGTTTTAAATAATCTATCATGGATTTAATTCTTGTAAGCTCAATGATGAGCAGTAAAAATAATAAAATTTCCAAAAGATTTAATTTATTTTTATTCTTTTCCAAAACACTACACTAAATACCTATTATCTGTTGATGTGAACTATTTATTGTAATATAAAATTGTATTTTTCAGATGAATGTTGCCTATTACCCAGTCAAGTTCAAATTCAGCAGTTGCAACCTTCGTGCAATAACAGAGTGGCTCTGGCTTGTCCCCAGTTGTCCCAACAAATTTTACCTTTACACTTGGAGTTTCAGACAGAGCCAGAATGCTTATCAAACGTCACTGACTCGATAAACAACCAATGGGTGGATAGTATAAGGCACATTTACTTAGGTAATAAACCTCGAGTTGTGAAACAATGTGTAAGATGTGGAGGAACAGCAGCCATCACTCCATGTACTCGCACTGCAGCAATTAGGGCTTGGAATCAACGATGGTTACGAACGTGCCGGTTAGTAAACTTAATTCTCTATAATATTGACAAATTAAATATGTACAACCATGGCTTTTACATTACATTACAGGTGTGGAGGCCTATGGAGAATACACACGTATACCTAAAGTTGACTTTCATTGTGAACCCATAACAAGTTATGTATAAGGATAATGCAAGAGAATGTGACTTAATAAAGTAATTAAAAAAAAAATAAGGTTTGTTAGAGAACATTTTAACATTATGTTAATATCTAACAAGAAGTGTATAATTAATTAAATATATTTATACATAAAAATGGCACTTTATTTAGCATAAACAAGGAAAATAAGTATTTAGTTACGCCCTTTAAGCACACAACGGATTGGAACATTGAATTATTTTAAGCATATAATAAATTATAAATTGGGACATGGCAGTAACCTAACCTCAAAATTTGAAAGTGACTTAAGTTACTTAGTACTCACATAACTTTCCTTGTATTTCCAAATTGTAAGCCAAGGCACATATTTAGTTCACTGTAATTAAATTTGAACATTTTTACACCTCCAAAAAGCTTCACTAGTCCTCTTTTCGAGAAAACAACACAACCACAGAAGGTCTGTACAAAAGTCATTTGCAGCTTGTGATAGATTATTTTTCTTGTAGCACGTAATAACCACGACGAAAAATTAATAATTAAGTACACTTTTATCGAAATAATATAGTTTTTTAACGATTTTACAGCCGGTTTTTGAAAGATAAACAACGAAATCCACACACTATTATGTCAAAATGATCTCTGTGCTCTTATTGGTTATTATAATTCAGTATGAACGCCAGCCAATCATCAACAAGAAATAATGCATCTTTTATGAATGAAAAAAGAATGAAAGTGCACGTGTTATATCAGTAGTACTACGAACAGTTCAATGACCCCAAGTTGCAACTTTTTAGGCCTTTTTTTAAAGCAGTTTTTCGACGTTATTTTGAATGAAACTTGTTTAAATATTTGTCCTATCTATTTATGATATTATTTACCACTATAATAGCAAAGAAATAGTATTTATTATTTAATTTATAATTATTAAAAGATTGAGTAATAGTTATATATTATTAAGGTGTAGTGTCGTTCAAAATTAGTTTGTTGATAGATTTTCAAATTATAAAGTGATAAAAATATTTATTTATAAAAGTACACAATATTAAATTATAACACCGACCACATAAAGGAATTTAAAAGTTTAGTTCAAAATTTTGAAGAAATATTCTAGTTCTAGTGCAGTATCTTCCTTCAAATCGGTGCAGTGCACAGCGTTCCTATACTTATCAACACCAAACATTGCCCTTAACGAATTAGGCCTTATCTGTTTAGCAATATCTGAGTCAGCAGGTCCGCAAAATTTACGAAATTCGCCATGAACATCCAAATCGTCTTCTTTGCCAGCAATTTCTAAAGCTATACAAGGTCCGTCAAGAAAACTCGACAGGAGAGCATGAAAATCGGCCACCACCCCTTTGTAAACCTCCAAAAACTCGTCAGCGTTTGCGTTACTCAAATAGAACATTTGCATTGCAGTAACATTAAACTTTGGATTGTTCGTGATCGCAGAAATGATGAAACCGACTTTCTTTTCGTCTACTGCGTGCGGTTTTATCACACAACAGGTACAGTTGGTTATTTGAGCGGTCGAAGGGGGTGACTGCCGATCAACACCTTGAGGGAAAAAGAAACATGCTTCCCTTACAGCTAATTCGAAACTATCTGACGCGTGAAATCCGTTTGAAGCTCGTTCCATACCATACCTGAACACGAATGTTAAAACATATAGATAACATGATATGGTATTTTTTCCCCAATTTGTATGCTTGAGATTGAAGGGGATAGACAAGGTGAATTTTTCTTATTATCTTTAAATAAAAATGAAAATTTTAAATCTTAAAAAATTGTTGTTTTGTCTTCCCCTTTTGAAAATAATTGTCTTACCTGGCTCTTAGAGTTTGTGGATGTGTCTTCCTTGCTTCGATAGGATCAGTAGGTCCCAGAACATCTTTCCACCGTTGTAGAGCATTGTCACCGACTATTTCTAACGCCACAATAGGTCCTGAAACCAAATGTTCAACCATGAAAGGTAAAAAGGAATCTCCCTTTTTCGACTCATAAAAACTGAGGGCATCTTTTCTCGAAATGATGCACATTTTTAGTCGTATTATTTCGAACTGTCTCTGTTCGATCTCGGTCAAAACTTGCCCCAGTTTTTGGACAGCTGTGGGCTTCAGTATCGCGAAAGTGTGTTCCTTTGCTTTTCCTATTATTTTTTTCGTTCTTCCATCTGCATAGTCTGTTATTGTTATCTGCCTTCCGTAGATCCGGATAGTATTTCCGACATACATTTTGTCCAGTGTGACTCCTTCGAAAGGTGCTCTTCGGAGGTACACCCTGTTCAATTCTCTATCGAACAGCTCAATTGTACTATCGCTTGGAAAGAAAAGGATCAGGAATTTCTTATGGAGGGACGAATCGAAGTCATACCATTCCCCCAGGAATAGGAATTTGTCGCTGTAATCCCAATCTTCGCCCTTAGCCATTGTCCTGAAAAAAAAAATACTTATTGTGATATTCTGACAAATATAATGACGTATCATTTAACCAAAATAACAAAATTTGCAAATGAAAATTATAATAAGTACATAAGTAGGTACCTACTGGATAAAAATGTACTAAACTAATTAAATATGAAAATGACACACTCGGTGGTTCCCCTAGATGTTTATGGAGATTACCTACATAGGTACTTGAAAGTTACACGCGAAATGCTTTATCAGATTTGTCAAATAATTGATAAGTAATTAACAAAGCACGAAAATTGAGCTTTTGACGATTTGAACAACCGTCAGAGAGCAAATAAACAACGAAAATCGAGGAGTGTAACAAGTTGTATTCAAACACTAAAACACAACTATTCACCGTGTCTTCAACAAACTGCCATATGCTGACAATAATTCTAATTATCATCCCTCACTCAACAACGCCCTAACGACTCGATAATAAAATTGTTCCATATTTTATCGACATAACAACGCCAGCCAACCGTCCAAAACATTAACAAGTTAAAATATTTGCTGGAATATTCTTAGAATAACACAAATAAATGTTTTTAAAAAACCAAATCTTTATATTTATAAATTCAAAAAAATATACATTTGTAAAGTTAATAATGCTGCCTCTGGAGACTAATTATTTTCAGGTTTACTTACGTAATAAAATTTGGTACATATCTAATTAATTAAATTATTAAGTAATTATATTATGCCTACCCATTATTAGATAATGTGACACAGGGTAAATAATAATTATAATTATTGGGAAACTTTTTTTCATATTGATTGTGAATTAAGTTTCACAACATCAAAAGGAATTTAAAACACCATTGCCTTCAAACAAAAACTACTTGTGGCCTTTATGTAATTTATTAGCATTATAAACTACATACATACAGAAATTTTCTTCAAAGGAAAATAAATAAAGCATATTAATAATGTGACATGTTATGCATTAATTTTCCAACTAAGTGTCTAGTTAATGTCTTCCCCTCAGAATGTAGATGATACACAACTGTTTTAAACAAGAATATAATTCATTCTGATAAGAAACTCATATGAGCAATTAATAACCACCTGTACAACATTTTTTTTTTGGACTTTTTCTATTTGTAATTTAAACGATGCTGGGCAAGCAGTCCTTCATTTCTTGAATGAAAATAATTCGATAGGTAAGTACAAAGGATGAAAATTAAATGGATGAAACTAATACATTAGGTAATAAAATTAGGACAATGTTGGACATAATACAATGAAAATTAAAGCGTGTCACAATATGTACATATGTTACGTTTTATTATCTATAGGTAGATACGTGTATGTACATACATTAACTCCCCTTTAATTAACAATTTATGACAATAAAATTTCGTTTCCAGCAGAGCAATATAATATTACGTAGACAATATTAGTGGGCTAAAAATGTTATGAACAGCAGTTCGTTAAATAATTTTTCCTTTTTTCATGAGCTTACAAAAGTAACACTAGCAGAGCAACAGATTTTGCAATAACAAAATAGGCGTTGATATTTCCATTTCTTGATAATAGAAGAGACTGCGCCTGGCTGTTTGTACCTATCGTAATAAGTACACCTACCTACATATAAAATCATCATTCCCACAAATTTTGTAAAGTGTTTACGTGTTGTGCTCTTAGAACACTTCTCCTGAACTCTTTTACCAAAGCAGAACTACATAATATTGATAAATAAGGATAAACTTCTGGCCAGGTACCTATGACTTTTCAATTTAATATTTTAAAAAGTTTTTTAATAAATAATTTAATTGACTCTTTAATTTAAATTGGTGAATGTATGAAGACCTTTTAAATTAAAGAGGAGGACTTTTAAAAATTGTAAAGGAATTTAACTTTACATAAGGACATTTGAGCACAATCAAAAAAGGACCCCCACAAATTAATACTAATAAAAAGTTAGTTTTCCTACACAAATCAAAATCCAATCAAAAACGATTAGTTTTAAAAATATATTTTTATTATATGATTTTCAATATTTAACTTTATTTAATGTCTCCTTTTTTATGTTATTGTTAATTTTCAAAAGCATCAATAAATCTTTGTTTAATTAAATTTTTTACCTTATAAGAATGTTCACATTTTTATAATTACAATTAAAATAAAATATTTGAAAGCATATCTTTTAAGTATTTGCAGTATTTAGCATAAGTAAGTTTTTTAAATCAACTCTAAGATGAGGGGCCCCCACTTTATTTGTCATGACTGTTAAATCTGGCCCTCCTTTGACTTATATTACTAAAGAATAATAAATAAAATAAAAATATATTGAATTTCAAAAATAATATTCTGTGTGCATGTGCCCGAGTGACCTCACTAAATAGAACAAGATTCGATAGTAGAGTGTACCTACTTCTTAAAAAATATTAGTAAAGTAAATAAATAAAGTACATAATTTTTTATTTTTTATTGTCCAATTTTTAATTTTTTAGTAGGTATAAAACTATTTGTCTAGGTAAAACTCCTGAAACTCCCCGAATATATAAAATAATGATTATATACTTAATTTATAATTATTTAATAAGCAACTAATTAGCATAAAATAAAATGTGCAGGTAAGAAGGTATATTCAGAAATAACAGTTTAGGGTAAAGCAGATAAAGAGGAAGAGTAGCACAATTAAAGCCAGCATAACGAGCAATATTGTTTCGTAAACAAAAACGAAAATTATCATTTTAGCGTTAACTGCTTGGGGATGAGAGATGACATGCTTCGTATTACGACGTGTCAGATTCTATTCCCTTTTCACGCAGTTACATTTAACGGTTTGCGAAATTAATTTAATGAAATGTTTATGGCACTTATTACCTTTGTCTTGCATTCCTAACAATCAAATTTATTAATGTCGACACAATCCTTTATATTCTTCGTAATATCGTTATAATAACGTTTATTAGTTTTGTGTAGGTATCAAATTATAGTACCTACCTGTATTAAATAATACTATTTGGTAAGATATCTTTAAATGAACGAACATCATTCAAACTGTGCAAAAATTAATTTTAAAAAGAAAAATTACTTTCCAATTATAAAACTTTGAAACTAAGATTGAATTTTTTTTTTTGTTATTAAAACTACAATTTTATTACACATGTATATTTCCTTATTAACTTATTTCTACAGATTTTATTTAATTAGTAAAATACTTTAAATTCCATCATTAATTTTCAAAATCTTCAACCCTCACTTGCTTAAAGTATTTTGTGCATTATAATGAACAAAACATTTATTTCTGTTGTGTGGCACAATACAATACAAGTTTTAAACCACATTTGCAATTCATTAGTGGCTTTTGATTCACACATATATTCTGCTGAGCACCCCAGGGGTTAATATTAAAAATATGTCTTCACATTTGTGTATAAGATCTTCCTGAATTAAGTATATAAATATATTTTGAAAGTAAAAATGAAAAGTGTAAGCCATGAAATAATAGGCAGTCAGAACATCTTTTTTTTGTAATAATCCTCCCCTTAACAACAAGATTTGCCCTTAAAATTAAACACAAACATTTCTACAGTTCACGTTTGTTATTAATAATTAAATCACAAATTATTTATTAAAAAAAAAAGGCAATTGAAATGATTTGTTGTATCGTTAATTGATATCTGCGTTAATTAATGAGTCTTTTACAAAAAAGGGCGAGGATGGTGAATTGTTTTTTGGAAAATATTGACACAATTATATAAATAAATAAACGACTCGTCTGACTACCCACAAATTTGTTATTGAACTTCATTAATTTCGATGCTTAAACAGCTACTTTTTTTTTTCAGATGCAACCCCTTAAAATTTTCGTTCTAGCTGCTTATTTTTTTATCGCCTATTTAACTGTCGCTGGCAGCGAAGATTTTGGATCTAAATCAAAAATATCAAATGGTAAGACAATTCTTTTTGAATTTTCTCCACAAAATTATTAAATGTAAAATTTCGTTATGTACAAAAATCTGTAGACAAATCATTGGCAATGGCTTCAAGATATGGAAGGTCATCAACTGTGTTTAACAAGGGAAGGCATATGCTAGTTGTACCAAGAATTGACAGATTTTTTTTGTCGTCAAGGTGAGAATTAAATTATTAAATTGTTTAAGGGATTAATTATGTTTTCGTTTTTAAAGGTATGGTAAAAGATCGAACTACGAAAATTCCCCAGAATATTCAAACTTGCCACCTTTTTCTGAAAATCTATCGTGTTCTTACACAGGCTATTCCAATTTATATCGCTGTTCCCAAAGGTTAGTAAGCAATAATAATTTTATCAGTCTTTAACAATACAAATTAAAATAAAATTATTGTAGGCTTGATCTGGTAAACGACGAAATTTTACCTGAACAGTAAAAGATAATCAATTGTTATATTTATTTGGAGGAATGGAACCTACAACTTCGTCAATTCCTTCCTTTACAATATTTAATTAATTAAAATATATATCTAAATATCTTCATCGCAGTTTCTATTTAATTTATTATTATGAAATAATACATACCTAATAACTTACAATAAATAATTTTTCGAACATTATTGTTGTTATTTTTTCTTAATAGCAAAAGTCGAGTTTATTCAAATAAAGTACCTATTGTGTTACATAATAATTAATAATTAGGTATTAATCTTAAATAAAACTTACAGTAATCACGTTCAGGGTGCAACAAATTTACCGATTTTCACTTTTATTAAAATTACTTGTTTTTATTAATAAAACACCCTGTATACTATAACATAACACCCACGCATGACGTCACTTCATTCATAAAAATATTTGTTCTGAAAAAATAGTTCGTCAACCAGCAATGCGTAATTGCCTTACGGGTTGCATAGCAATTTTACTCCTAAACAACTAATATTTCTTTAAATCTATTAACATCTTTAAATATCTAATAGAAATTTTATTTTTCGTAATATCACTATAAAAATTTGAAAAATAATAAATTACTAAATAAAAAAGAATTCTAATATTTTAATACATAGTTTTAGAAATGTGTATTAAATTATATGAATATTTCTTTAGAGATTTTGATTTTAGACTATTTATTATTTTTTCTTAGTAGTCTTTTGAAAAAGTAAAAAATTTAATTATTTATTAGGTAAAAATCGAGTTTATTAAAATAAATATACATAAAAAAGATGTTGTACAATTACGAATTTTAAATGAAACTTACAAAGAGAGAAAACCTATTAAATCACGTTCTGAACGCAACAAGTGCATGGCATCTGGGTGATATAAAATCGTCTGCAATTTTATAACAAAAACATTGAATTCCTTTTTCCTGAAGAAACTGAACTCTATCTAAAAGCACCAGGTTTTCACACATTGTTTGTATATGCGTCTGAAAAGTCGATAGAAATTCTAAGACTTCACACTGCTCTTCATATTCGGACCATTTTTCAAACAATTTATGCTTTAAAAGTGTTTCATCGATCAATCTTTCCGAATCACCAACAGTTCCCTTGCAAATTAACTTGTGGGTGGTACCAACATTGTTAACATATTTCTCTACCAAATTCGCCCCCTCCTTATTATCAGAATGAAATTTACCCGATTTTCTTTTCAACCTATGTACTACACAATTTTCTAAAAAAAAATTAATTAGGTTGCACCTGAATTCCAGCAACGGTCAATGCTACTCTTTATCAAACCCTAACTTCTTAAAAAAAATATTAATTTACCTTCTTCAGCAACGCATTGTAATATTGCCCTAAGCATCCAAGACTTTGACTGCTCTTGTCTTTCGGTAGTTGATAAAGTTTTATATTTTTGAATGGTTT
Source organism: Agrilus mali (assembly GCA_029378335.1). NCBI lineage: Eukaryota > Metazoa > Arthropoda > Insecta > Coleoptera > Buprestidae > Agrilus > Agrilus mali. The sequence goes on along the minus strand of CM055655.1, from coordinate 223,495 downwards.
GTTGGCAGGCCAGTCGTAAAAAAGGTACTTTTAAAAACTCATCTGCATGGTATGACGCATTCAAACTTTTAAGAACGTTACTTAATGGAAAATTAATAAATTGCCCGTTCGTTTTCTGCTTTAACCGATGATAACAACAGGGCATTATCGCCAAAACACCACGGTAACTCATTTTAGAAAAAATATCCAACATAGTTATACTCAGGTCAGCACAAGCGTGCAAACCCACGACACAAACTCTTGGTTTATTTTCAATTTCTTGGGAGAAGTTTTCTTTTAAAAATCCCTTTATGTCGTTCAACGAATTTTCGGTAATAAAATAGTTTATAAACTTAACAGAACCCAATGAAGAAGGACAATTCTCCTTTTGATATTTACATGCAGAAGTAACGTACTCTGATTTGCCTTCAATGGCCAAAATTTTATATTTGAAATTTTCATAAAGAAGAAAACTTATGTAGCCCTTAAATAACAAATCAGTCAATTACTTTTTTTTTAATTAGAAGACAACGTTTTAACATACCAACCCAGATCCAACATCAATTATAATATCTATGTCATTCCTTCGACACAAATCGTGAACCACATTTGCTAAACGTTCTATTTCATGCCTCTTTTTTTCGTTTTTAACATTATTTAATAATTTATAACTATTTTCAGTCAAATTACAGTGGTCAAAATGGTAAACACTTTGCTGCACAGTGAGATTTACTATTTTTATTATGAATTCCTTAAACTCTACAGGACCCATAATCTAGAATTAAATCAGAAATGTTATTAATTTTTTTTTTAAATAATATTAAGTTTAACTTACTTTGAGCAGTGTAGAAGACAAATCTTCAAAAATATTATTTTCCAAATTTTTAAATGCATGAACCCAGTTTTTGGGAACAGAACAAAAGTGTTTTGTATTTAAAATTTCTATATTTGAATAATTGTAAAGCCATTGATACGTTTGAAGAAAAGAGAGAATATTTTTAAAATACTGACTGTAATTTATTGAAGTCATTTAAATTTTCTATAACAAAAAAATAATAAAATTACACTTTAACATTACTATAATATCTCAAAGCATTTTTTTATTACTAAAATTGTTTTCTTTCGCGCCACACCCTGTATAGTATAGCACCCCACGCATGACGTCATTTCATTCGTATAATTTCGTTTATGGAAAAATAGTCCGTCAACCAATAATGCGCAAGTGTATTACGGGTTGCATAGCAACTTTACGCCTAGATAATTAATAATTCTTTCAATCTCTTAACTTTTTGAACATCCAATAAAAAACTTCTTTTTGGTAATAACATCACAAAACTTTGAAAAATAATTACTAATTAGTAAAAAACTTATCTCCCAATTAATAAAAAACGATTCTAGTATTTTAATACATAGTTTTACCAATGTGTATTTTAAGCAAATAGGATTATTTATTTTATGAAAGGAAAATTTTTCGTATATATTATATAAATAACCGTTGTCGCGTATTATAAGAAACATTTTTTCTTGCTATTCATACTTTTATTAACAGAAAAGGAAAGAAAACTTTATAAGAAAACAAATACACATAATTTAGTAATTAAGATCATCTAATTATCCTTCATATGCAGTCCATAGTTCTTTTAATCTTTTACTTGTATCAAAATCGTCGCTTTTAGGTCCTAAAACGACTTTACTGCTGTTCACCTCGCTATCGTCGCCTAAATATCGTTCAGCAACCTTTCGAATTGACGATTCCTTAACGGTCATAAGGGCAACTCTGTGCCTTTGCAAAATATCCTTACTCAGACCCTTTAAAAATTCATCAACTCCTTTATTAGATGGAGGTACGGGAGCGTCAACGCTCTGAAATACTCTCAGTTTTGCTTCTAAGATATCCTGGTCCGTAATATCCTTTCTGGTTTGGAGCCAATTCAAGCTCTCGTCAAATACGTCAAGGGTTTGTAAACTACGTGGATCTCTGTAACTGTAAAATGTGAAAACGCCACTCGAGGTGAGCGACGCCCCTCCTCCATACGCGCCATTCTTCTCCCTTATTTCTGGGAATAAATACAGGGTTGATAATAAACGTGCAAGGACTTTCAATTTTGAATGATCAGGATCGGTGTAAGGAACTGTCAAGATCGATTTGCTACAAAAATGAACAGGAATGTTCAAGATGTGGTGCTGGCAATTTACGGCATCGCTTGGCGTCCATACGTTTGAAGTGCGGTAATTATTTTCATTAGGAGTTCCCATCGAACTGCTAGGAAGATCATTTATGAATTTTTCGTATAATTTATACGATTCCACTTGATTATCACGAGTCATATTGAGGGCGCACCTGAAAAATAATATGATCGTTTAATAATTTTTAATTAATTACTAACATTTGAGTACACGTACCTTAATCTATTTTTATTAAACACGATTTTTGTTATATTTGATATTTCTGCGAGCATAGCCTCGTAATTTCTTGTCTTTATTAAGTTTTTCATGTAATTGATGTGCTGAAGGCCCATCAGAAGATCTTTTTGATACTCTGTACCAGAAACGAGGCCAGAGGCTGCTTGCATGGCATAAACATGTCCACTGTCGACCACAGCATTCGTCAAATTTGCCATATACAACTGAATCAAATTCTCAAACCTTTTAACATCCTTTAATTCTGTTAACTGGAACAGTTCTTGCCATAAATTCAACATGTGCTCTAAATTCCCGTCCAGACAATAACTCGAAATGAAAATGCCAGGTTCGTATGAATGTAATTGGTACAAACTCTCGCCAATATGCGGTGTCAGGTTTAAACCACCGGTTTTTAGATTTATCAACTGATCAAATTCTCTGTAACTGTAATGATTTGTTCCCAACTTGTCGATAACGTAACACAACAATGGTAGCAGCATTTGTTGTTCCAAGGTGAGTTCTGACGTGTTCAAGAGTCCTTTAAAGTATGTTACGCCATTACTGTTGACGATATTCATTTGAGTCGAAACGGGGCCAACCGACGTCTTCTCAATAGGGAAATTTTCAACCTCGTTGTTTATGTCATTCATCTTTAATGACGGTAATATTTCTGTGTTTGGTTTAGTGTTTAATTCTTTCAATAATTCCTGCCCACGTGCAAAAATTTCTTTCTTTTGGTCGCTTGTTAATTTCGAAACTTTTTTCTGTATTAATTCTTTTTCGGCCTCGTTCATCTTGTTCTCATACTCTTTATCAGGCGTCATCTTCAGTATCAACTTGTGACTGTTGTTTTTAAAATATTTCTCAACTGCTTTCTGTAAATATTGCTTGTCATGTGCCATCTCCTTTCTAAAATTACTGATGTGCTTGTTAACTTGTAAGTAATCAACAACGTCCCCATTGTGGTTCCAGAGAGGTGCTAACCCCAAAACAGCGTGCAAGCCGAAATTCTTCAGTTCATGTTTTATCCCCAATTCGTATCTATGGAGTACAGATTCTACATGTTTCGAGTCAAAACCGTTTTTTATAACATTATCGATCGTGTCATCAAAAATCTTCAAAAAGCGACCAAAATCTTCCTTTTTAATGCTTTGCAGTCCCAATGTGAAAATACTGTCACGAGGCTGAGTATCAAATCCTAAAGAAATAAATTACTTAGTAAAAACATATAAAGAAAACAGTGTTAGAAAATACAATTCTAATTTTATTACTGTATACCATTTTTAGAGCAAATAAATAATAATAATAATACTAATTACACAATGAATTGTACCTGTACTTTGAGTAAATCCTCCAGAAAAGTTGGGCTCAATCATGGATTTATAAAAAGGGGCATTCATCCCTTTTAATAATAGGTCGCTTAAAATGTTTACCAAGAATGTTTGATACAGATTGGTGATATCAGTCATGAGAAAGGAAATGGAAATCATATTCTGCTTTTCAAAGGATTCCTTCATATTTTCGTAACGACCAAATATTTCAATTTCTTTGGCTACAGTCCACCTTTCCTGAGGGGGTACAGATGTATTAAGGTCATCCTTCTTTGTAGTTTTAGACAAATATTCTTCATTCAAATATTGTAAAGAAGGAATCAGCGGGAAATTTCCATAGGAAAAAAACTTAGCATTTGAGGGATGATAAAAGTTTTCATGAAACTTTTTCAAATCCTCCCATGTGAGATTTGGTATTTCCAAAGGATCACCACCAGATATTACACCATATGTATGATCAGGGAGAATACAATTTTGCAATTTCTGTATATAAATATTCTCGTTTTCACTAAAAACCCCCTTCATTTCATTGTAAACGACCCCCTTGATTATAATATCTGATTTAAGATCTCCTGGGTCTGTGTTTTCTAATCTCCAGCCTTCTTGTAAAAAGTCGAGCAATTTCAATTTGGGTCGAAAAACGGCATCTAAGTAGATCTTTTGCAAATTAATAAAATCTGTATAATTCTGTGTACTAAATGGGTACATTGTGTAATCTGATCCAGTCATAGCATTCATAAAAGTAGCCAGGGATCTATTCAACATTTTGAAAAATGGATCCCGAACAGGATAAAGCTCAGAACCACATAAAACTGTATGTTCAAGGATATGAGGAAGTCCTGTATTATTGGTAGGTGTTGTACGGAAGTTGATACTAAATGCATTATTGTTATCATTCCTATACAAATGCAAATATTCGGCTGACGTAACCTTGTGCAATAGTTTTATTGCAGTTAAATTAAATTCACTGATCTTTCTGATTTGTTCAACTTTGAAGCCATGTACGTCTTCACCAATCTTCAATTTTTGTATGACAGCCAAGGATTCTTCAGGCGCAAAATTTACGGCAACTTGCGTTGAACGTGAATTTATACCAAAATTTCTTCTTCTGTACAATTTACATAACGTTTTCCGCCACATCTCTGAAATTTCAAAAGAAATTAAATGACCGGTTATTTTAAGGTTATGTTATTAGTCATCAAGTCAAATAATTAAAAATTATATAATTAACTGTAAATACGATGATTTTATAAATGTACTTACCTTCTAATTAGTACATAAAAGTGTTTTAAATATGAATCAACTGAAACTATAACACTTTAACCAAAAAAATCAAAATTCCTCATGACAACTGATAACACAATAACATCGATTTACGTTTTGTTTCGTTATATTGCGCTTATTTTCTTTTACTACAAATTAAGAAAATTGGACAAAAAGATACAAATAATAAAGCGACATACCTTTTTATTCTTATAAATTAACTCTTTGCATTCCTCACACCGAACAATTACATTAACACTGTTTGGAGTAAGTTGTAACTCGCACTTTCTACATTCAGTTTCTGGGTCCGTATATAGTCCAGAACTGTACAAAACATCTTTCGAAGTAACAGGACGTGGAGGATAATTAATATATGAACTCTGGAATTATTTCTTTTGAGTTCAAAGTATGTATAAAGTAAGGTTATGAACTATTATCTATGGACACGAACATAGCACTAAGTAATGCACCGGCAGGGTGGCATAGTGCGCAAAACTCCCTACATAGACCGCGAACCGATTCAAATTCAAATTTAGAGATATCCAATGAAAATAAATATTTTGCAAATTTATCTGTACCTTATTTAGTATATATGTGATAATTATCTTTAATAAAAGATCATGATCATTTGTATTTCGGAAAAAAATATTTAAAGATTAGATTTGTCCCTTATAAAACAGTAAAAAAGCATACTTAAACTTACAGTGGCTTTTTTTGATAAAAAAGCATACTTAAACTTACAGTGGCTTTTTTTGATATACTACTAGGAATATCTCCATCTGCTAACTTCTCCATACCTTTTAAAATAATTAAAAGTCAATTTAAATTATTTTGAACTACAAATATTTAAAAGTATTTTTACTTTTACTCGTAACTTACCAGTGATCGTCGGAATCAACAAAAAGGCAAGAAAAAGAAATAATAAAAGATAATTTATCACTGGATTGTTCATTTTTTAATTAGAACTTAGTTTTAGCAACCACAAAAAATTTTCAAAACCTTTTTAATATACTATGTGACAGTGACAAGCAACAATATTTTAGTGTACTTAAATACCTATTTCAGTTTTCCTACCTTTTACCAGGATCGGCGCAAGGCAGGTTCTGTATATTAAGATAATTCAACGGAAAATTAATAAATAGTAATTTTCACATGTTTTAATTAGCTAAAACCCCTTATTGACTTATTCAAATTTCAAAATTTTCGCGCCTACATTCACCAAAGTTGGCACTGAAAACTTCAAGTTTAAAGTTCGTCTGTGATTGGCCTTTAAAAATGGTCCTTTTCTGTGACGTCATTTTTACAAAATCATTTCTTTCTGATTAACTCCGCAATTTTTGGAAATTTCTTATGGTAAAAGTGTTAGGATTATAATTTATTTTATCGAAAAGTGTTCTTTTAGTGCTCCACTACAATAGGTATGCATTTTTTTTATTCTACCTCCAAAGACTTCCTTTAATTTTCAACATAAACTTTCGACAATGCAACCCACGTCATAAATATTATAAATTATAAAACACAATTAATTACAAATAATTAATTATAGAAATCTTTTTAAATGAATATAAAACTAATTTCCTTGCCAAGTTTCACTGACGTGAAGTCAGAATTTCTAAAATTAATTAGTTTTAAAAACTATATTAAATAAGGTTATATTTGTGATGTTGTGTTTTCCTATTTTTTTGTAAAACAAAAGTATACAAAACAGTATCTTCGACAAACGAAGGTTATTCTACAGTCAATTGTTAAAACAATTTACAAAATTACAATTTGTATTCTTTTGGTATTTACGAAACAGTCAAAAACCTTTTATACGTATAGACATGAGAATTCATCATTAATATTCGCCTGGCCAACCTATTATATTAATTTCTAAGACAGTACTCGTATTTTTACAGTAAATGGAATGTAAATTCTTCGACACAATATCAACACCCACATAGAAAGATTTAATTAACAGAGACTTCAAGGTACCCTTCAGGACTTCACTGAGACTTCTAGCTAGCTCCTCTGCCAGGATTTCATAAGGTATGAATTTTAAAGAATTGTTTAATATAATACAGAAACATAAAATGCAGTATTTTCAACAAATTTATTTTATCGTTCACTTGCTTTGTAAAATAAAAGAACACCAAGAAGGTAACAAAACATTATAACAATTATGAGTAACTATCAATTATTTAAACAAAACAACATCTAAGACAAATATTTTAAGCTTTTAATTATTATTAAAACAGTTTACAAGGATTAATAAGAAACAATTGAGAAAATTATAAATAAAAATTATATAAATTTTGTTGTTTAAGAACAATAATTTTAATGTGAAATATCAAACAGTAAAAGTAACTTATAATTATCTATTTAAGAGCAATTTCATTTTTTAAATTAGTTATCTAGTTAATGTTTTACTTACAGTTTGTTCATTTTCCTTTAAAATACCCAATATTTTCATTTGTGTCTATTTTTGGTCAATTAGTGTTCTGAAAGTAACAAAAAGAGCATTAGTGATTATTCGTTCATTTTCATGTTTTAATTTCATCCCCTTTTCGACTTTAAATATTTTTATAATTACAAAAAAAGACCCTTAGGTATATTCCAACTTCAAAATTTTCGCTCCCACATTCCTAAAGGTTGGTATTAAAAATCCCCTAATTTAGTGATCGTCTCTGATTGGTCGGTCAACAATACTTCTGTCAAGTGAAGCCGTTTTTATAAACTTGTTGTTCTCGAAATTATCTCCGCAGTGTTTTGGGAAATTTCTTATAGTAAAAGTGTTAGGGTCTGAGAAAATTTTATCAAAACGTGTTCTTTTAATAATCGACTACACAAGGTATGTATTTTTTTAATTGGCCTCGAAAAGGTTTTCGTTATTTTTTACGATAAAGTTTCAACAATACAACCTACGTATGTAGGTATATTAAAAATGATAAAAATCATAAATACTGACTATTATTGATAGCGAACTAAATTTTTATAAATTTGCGCTATTTTTATTTCTGTTGTTGTTATTAAACGGTAAAACAAAAGTTCGCATTCAATTTTTATTTAATAAACTTATTATTTAAACTAAGTATGCTATGAAATTGGTGCAAGGTCAAGCAGAAGTCTTAGCGCAAGCGCCATCTTAAAATAACAATAGCGTCGAGCGAAATGTTTAAATTCCTTTGGTAAGAAATTAAACTTTATTAAATAAATATTTGTGTTAGAACTCATACAATTATCGAAATCTGATCAATAAATAGCGTAGATTTTAATGTGTATATTCGTTTTTGCGGCAATAAATTTTTTTTCGTAATATTTTGGTAGTACCTCCTCAAACTTAGCGACACGCAATATCTAAATTATTTATTTAAAAAAAACTTAGATTTCTCAATATTTCGTCGAATTTGTTAAAAGAAAAGACTTTTTTTCGATATTTTGACGCCAATTAATACACTGGCATATTTTACAGAAAATGGTTACGTTATGAGATGGTAACCGAAACTTGGTCTGGTCTTGGCCTCCCCATCTTTATTATTGAGCTGTTTTACATCATATTTGAGAGAATCTTGAAGACAACAATGGTCTCAAGAGGAAAACAAGGCTCTTTGACCAACATGACTAGTACCAGATTCATCTAACGGTAAGATTTGCAAAATTTTACTAACTAGTACTTGCAGTGATATAATTGCACTTGTTATTTAAATGTTTCCAGTATACAATTGTTTATTGTTCTTCTTGAAACAATTAAATAATCTGCATTAAAAAACTGAAAAGCAGAACATTAGACAAATTAAACTTATTGTTAATACACAAAGTTGTTGAAATGAATTTTTGATCATCTAGAAATAATTTAAAAACAATTATATAGTTTTAAGGGTTTTATAGAATAAAATCATTTGAAACTAGGTAAGTGTTTTTCATTTAGTTCAACATAATCAAATGAAACTTCACCAGTTATTTTTATTTAGACAGTTCCTAGTTTATCTATAATTACCATGAACTTTTGTGCTGCTGTTCTTTCTTTGCAATCATCATTCTGGGGTTGTTTGAGGACACTTTTACAGTTTGCGTAGCCTAGAAAACAAAAACAAACATTAGTTGTTTTTAAAATTATAATTAAAATATATTTTTATTAATTAATAACCCACAACCTCTCCCTATACATCACTACTATGCAATGTATATTAATATATCTTTTAATCTTTTCCCAGAGCACCAATAACTAAATTATAGGATGGTTTCAGCCTCAAGGGACATATATTCATTCCATGAACTGAAATGGATTAACAACGATGACTGGAGATAAACAAAAGCTGCCTCAACTCAGCTCTTTATTATCAGGAATTATTATTTAGGTAAACTAAATTTATTTTACATACTTACCCACTAATTTTCGAATACTTATTTGCTTTTTGAAAACTTGTTTTTGTTTGGGACACAACATAAACATAACACTTGACATCATTAGCTTGACATCACAAAATCAAAACAGGCAGGTCTGAGTCATTCGCAGTGACATAACGATCTACAAAACCTATACAAAACTTTTACAGTTTGTACTTCGTTACTCATTCTAAGTAATGCTTCTAACATACAGAGGTCATCCTCACTCACAATTTTACAATTCTGAATTTAAATACAGTAAAAACCCAACACAAAAGTTATAAAACTTTTATTGTAGACCACAATAATATTATTTCACCTCAAAGTGGCTTCCTCATGTGGAAATATAATAACTTAAAACTAAAAAAAAACTATAGATTAAGTAAAGAAGAATTATTAACTATTTGGTCGTTTAAAATGAAACCTAATCTATTTAATTTGTTGATCTCCATACACTCCAATAAATTTAATTTAGAACCTTTATTTTCGATATGTAACACTTTAAATACATCATTAAAACTATGGCCATGTTCTATGAGATGGTTTGCATTCCCTATCTGACCAATACATGATTTATTGCAGCTACCACAATTTGTGGTCTACAATAAAAGTTTTTATTTTAATATGGAGTTACAAGAATTAACAGCTTCGTCGATTAATTAAATACAGTGTTACATTAATTTTTGAAACGTACAGTAACAAAATTTAAAAAATGTATGTGCTTCTTTTGCTTTTTTTCTCAAAAAATAATTATGTACTTATTTATTTTACAGTTGTATTTGCACCAATTTTTGATGACCCGAAAGAAAATTATTCAACAGAAGAGGCGATGAGAACCTAAAAGATCAGAGGTAGTGAAAACATTCAAGATTGCTCCGAAACAAAGGGGATGAAGACCTAGGGGCAGATTGGTTCAAAAAGAAGGCGGTGAAGACCTGGAAGAAGATTATTCCGCAATTGGAGGGATGAAGAAAACCTGGAGGAATATTATTCTACAACAGAGACGACAAAAGGTTTGATTTACTTACAAATTGCTGTTTATTTTATTTATTAGGTACTAATGAAGTTTTTTTTCTGTTTCAGGTCCATCAAAATTTTTTATTTATTGTTTTCGAAACGTTAAAGTGCCATTATTTAAAATTATTTTCGCGAAAAGTTGGTGTCGTTATTCGCGGTCGGCAGTGAAGTGAAGTGAAGTGAAGGGTGTTTAGGTTTTAAGGAATGGTATGGTCAATGGTGATGACTCCCCTTCCACCCACCACCCAATGAGTCTTAGTATTATATCCACCCACTCCAATCCCTATCTACTTCGAGAGGATGAGGACCTTGGACATCCAACGCTGGATAGATAAAGGTTTCGGTAAACCCTTAAATTAAGGTCTAGCCGACGCCTCAAAGTAAGTCACTAATAAATCTTGTTTCAAATAGACCTGAGTGGCAAGCTTTTGTATCTATTATTTTTGGGGCTATTTTGGTGGTTCGACCCCCTAACGTGGGGTTCCACTGTCGTTCCATTTTCTATATAATCGTTTCAGCTGTTAGGGACCGACGTTGCAGGCACGGCGCCTGTAACGTCAACCTTTGTTCTCATTTGAGGTTTACAATGATTAATTAATTAGTATTTATAGTAGCTGCTGGTTTAGGTCCATTTAAAATTTCAACCTTCTTATATATTTTTGTTATTAGGGCAAATTTCAATAATAAAATGGAGAATAATCAACGATGCGTGCGTCGTCCACACTTCCACATGGCTGTCGTGTTCCACGTTCACTTACACCATTTACTTGCACATATTTTTTTATGTATTTTTGCTTGTCGCTCGCTGGGTCTATTTGATATTTTTTTCAGCAAGTGCTAGTGCATTCGAGGAAGGAGAAATATGGTGTTAAGGTATAGTGCAATATACCTACTGTGTTTTTTTTCTGGCATAATAGTGGCGGTTCGCGAATCGGTTCAAAGTTGGCGCCAAATTAATTTATTAAAGTAAATATGGTGAACTAAAGTTTTCTAATAATTTTTTATTTTATTTAAATTGATAATTCAATCTTTAATTTTAATTATATCTTCTACATTCCCGACTATGATTAATTTGATAATGACCTACATGCAAATTTTTAAAAAAATAGGTGAAATATCATAACTAATTATTAATAATAGTATTAACTTGTATGTATGAACATTACGCAATTAATCAACTTTTAAATTAGCGATTAGATAACTTTATTTCCTTTTTTGACCATAAGCTACCTGAGCGTTCGTTTAAAGGGTACTTGCGAGTGTTCATGAATTTTTAATTTGTCTCGTTTTCGTTTAAACTTGAATTACCGCTGCTGTTGCCACACAACATAAAAAATCTCAATAACATACGACACTTTTTTCAAATCTTATTATCAATTTTATATTAACTTTCACATTCATACATTCAAATACATAGGTATTGGTACCTACATAGTATTTACATAATAAAAGTTATTAAGCTTAAAATCATTTTATTGCAATTATATCTTATTTAATTATTGTTTACTATATTATTAATGATTCACAGCACTTTTTTTCAAATTTTATTATCACTTTTTTATTATGTACTCAATTAAGTAACTTTCACGTTCATATCCAAATAATTCACTGACAATCCATACATAAAAGTTGTTAATCTTAAAATCATTTTATAAAAACCTAAAATTAACAACCTCTACAACTCCTTTAGTCATGAGGTAAGTTACTAAATCAATTTGTATCTGTTACATTTTACTAATATATTATTAATTTTGTTTCAGCCTAAAAGGTACGTATGTAAAATGTTTTACATCTAACCACAGAATTATTTTTTAAACAATGATACTAACACTATCTACTATTTTCTTTTTCAGCTTTCCATATGGACTACTGTTTCTGTCTCTTTATTTCTTTCTCTTCTCTCTTAGAAGAGAAAGAGCAACAATCACGTAACACACCATTATTACACAGTTGTTAGGATTTTTATCAAAGTTTTCCCTTCTTATTAAACATCCACCAATTACCCATTATTTAGTGTTTGTTGTTCGATCAAAATATAATTCTCCATCCTCTATAATTCCAAATACATATATAATTAGCTTTATTGTCGTAGTCCTGTTGTCCCAAATCGCGGTTTGTTATTAATAGGTTTTTATAAATATTATGGGCAACAGTCCTCTCGATTCTCTATAAAAATTGGTGGATAGTACCCACATTGTGGGATATATATAAATTATGGCGTCCACGTTTTTTCTTATTAATTGTTTTTATTTACCCCAACCCTGGGTAATGGTTACTATGGAACTACATATTATGTTTAAAAAGACACTCCTACAAGTTACAATAGGTAATAGAAAATGAAACCCACTATCTTTAAGATTTCGTATTAACACTACAAATTATTAATCGTAACTCTTTATTTATTAGTGCACAATAATTATTTCACCAATAAACAAACAGTGGTTTCTTTAGGCGGAAAAGTTTATTTTCTCTTCGATTCAAGCAATGTATGGTAATAAAGTAAACGGAGAGATAAATTAATATAATAAGTACTAGCGCTTACATTCGTTGTTATTAAAATTTAATGATTAACTTTGCTATTAGTTTTTGTAAGAATGTTTCAGAAATAAAAACACTTGATGGATTAGTGGGACTCGACCAAGGAGTAGTACAGACCAAAAGGAAAGTACGATCAAAGGTTTTATTGCTTAAAAATTATCCTTTTTTCTTTTATAGATTCTCTAAATACTAATTTATTAAGAAAAAAGTATAATACGCAAATTAAAGAGGCGTATAGTTACAGGAGTAATATGAGTAGACAACTTTCTTGACGTACGGAAAATTATAACAAAGGTAAAAATTTTCAACCAGCCAGTTTTATCTTTTGAAAAATAAAATCAAAGAAAATAAAGTTCAACTTGTTTTTATTTTAATTGTTTGAAACAAAAATAAAGCAATTAAATAGAAATTATAACATATGTATATAAAATACATCTAAAAATAGATACTTATTCCTACATATTGTTTATTCACTTATCGTTACAATACTTTTTGATCTAGGACATTATCACTAGAGATTCGTACTCATTTTATTATTAAAAAAAGTTTTTTTCTCGTTTAATATTTGCGACCTCATATATACATATATCCATTCAATTTTTTAATGGATCCAAACTTTCCAAAGAAAAATCATCGTTTCCAAAACTTAATCCGCGACTAAACCCAGTCTAAAAAAGTGACACTTGAACGATTATCAATTACATAAACTTTTGAGAAGTTCAACTCTTACCTTCATTTCCAAAATTCTTTTGTCCAATAATCCGATCGCATTCTCGATGTCTTGGGGTGTAGCTGCTGATCCAAAATCGCCCATTTCGAAAGGATCCAAAATTTTTGCACTGGTAATACTGAAATTAATAAATATTATTGTTTTCGTTAATAACACCGAACAAAGATTTATTAACATTAATTAGGTAATTACCTGCTTGGAGGTGAGGTCATTCCAGACTGTGAACCAAAAGGAGGGACTCCAAACAAATCCTGACCGAATGTTTTTTGGGATAGTTCAACTAAATTATTGTTACTATTAGTTATATTTAAACGCCTTGCCGCCTTTGGTGGAGGAGCCACTAAACAAAAAATAAATAAATATAATATATTGAAGGATTGATAAGTCATTATTTTACGAGTTAATGTTTATATTTTTCCTCATTATTATCTACTTGTTGTTAAAGCAATCAATTTTTTGCAAAGACACTGTGGTTATGTGCCTATTAAAATCGTTTTCTATGTAGGATGGAGAAAAAATCAATTACAAACAATGAGATTGTATAGCAGTGAGTCACAATCTTAAAATTAATACATACATGTCCCCTTTTTGATAAAGTTACTTTATGACAACTCGAAAACTCGAGAGGGCTAATTTATGGTAATTAATCAAGCGGGATTAGGGTTAGTTAGATATATATTAGGAGCAGAAATAGGAGTAAAGGGATTTAAAAGGAGCCGGAAGCTAAGATTAGATTACTGTTTGCAATTACATAGTTTAGAATACAAAGACTTTACTGGCAAGAATGATTTCATTAACTTACGTAAAGGAGGTGGACTACTTCCGGTACCATTATTTACATTAACGTTACTATTATTAGTATTTTGGAATGTATTATTTTGGCTTTCGTAAGACCTGGGATCAAAATCATCGTCGTCATCGTCCTGATCCAGTTCACCCAGAAGAAGACCCTCCAGTTTCGTACCAACTGACGGAATATTGTCGAATTGTCTTGGAGGAACTGGTGGGGCCACTATAAATTTACAAACACTTTTTATACCAAATAGAATATTGTAATAACAAACTTACTGCTTCCATTAGTATTATTATCAGTGCTGATAAGGTCTATCGTATTACTTTCATTATTATTGTTGGTCCCTGAGGGAGCAGAACTATGATGTGTATGACCATTATTAATATTTACGTTATTACTGTCTAACTGTATCTCTAAAACGTTTTTGATTTCTTTTTTCCTTAAATACTGGTCCAGTTCGTGTTTAATACTACTAAACTGCGACAGTTCGAGGAGCCTCAGTTTGTAAATGTTATTTTCTTGTTCGAGACGTTTTATTTTCTGTTGGGTCAACATGGCCCTTCGCTGGCTCTCCAAGTCACGACCGGACGTCTCGAGAAACCTTTTGTATGCCAATTCGAACGCCTGACCTATCGTTAGCGTTATTTCTTCCGCCAGCTTATCCGATATAAAAACAAAACATTCGTGTTTATCTTCCTGATCATTCTCTGAAATTTAATAAATATTTGATATGGATAGGTACTACTAAAGTCAATAAGTAGATGAATGTAATAAAGTAATGTTTTACAAACCTTGATTTTGTTGCTTTGCGATAAACGAAAAGAATTTCTTTTCTCCCTTATCGTCTGCACAGTAGGAAATCCTATGCAAAGGAAACTGATGAAGGATAGTGTGAGTCCTGGGTTCTTGTATGGCAACCCCATCTACGCTTATAGTTAACTCAACTTTACGTGTTTTCCCCCCATTTTCGCTTTTACGCAGTTGCTGAGAAAAACGTAATTTCCTTATCGCCTCCTTCACAACTTCTATACCTGTAATGTAAACCTAATTTAAACCGATAAATTGAAATTCTTCACCTGCACTTAATGTTTTATCGGTATATATAATTTGCAATGTAATAAGTCGTAAAAATTGATTATAAAACAACAACATAGGTACCTTTAGGTTGATCGACGATCGTGTTGCCCAAAAACTTGACGAGATAGGCAATGTGACCTTTTTGCAAAGCTTCTGGTGGATGGATCCATTTCCTTTCTCCGTTCGCGCTGTTTGTCTTATTGTTGCTTTTACCTTGTGTCGTATTTTGCGCCCATTTTAATAATGTTGACATGCTGAAAATAGAACAGAAAAGAAACCATCATATAATGCCCGTAGCAAAATGGTCCCAACTATTGTTTCGTTTTTCTCTCTGTTGTTCACAGAACGAACCGTTTTATATTCGAGGAGCACGGAGACGTTTTTAACAATAAAAACTAGTCTGTATTAAAATCGCAATTTACAAGGCGACACGAGAACGTGAGAAGAAATTAGAATGGCACAACTGATACATACAGAGTGACCGCAACTTTTTCTTCTTTATTATTAAATTTTAGTTTAGGTGCCAATTTAATCAATATAAAATTGTTAATTTGTTAGAGTGACTTCGGGGTCCCTGCGTAGAGCCCATAGGGACACCCTGTATTATATGTACTTCTATTATTCTGCTGGAAGTTGAATTAAAATTCATTTAAATTCTTTCACATCACATCGTCGACCTTATTTTCGGATCATGTGATAAAAATTACTTGTATGTACCTACCTACCTACTTACATATGTAGGTATCTACTATATAATACATTTAAAACATGTCAATAAACTTTATATATGTATTTTAAAAACACCATTAAAAATAATATTGTGCCAAATAACATGCACTTAGATAACAATTAATGAATGCAATTTAAATGTAACCGATTAATAACGAAGGTTTAAACAAACAGCTGATAATAAAATTCATTGACCTTAACTGTTTATTGACTGCAAGAATACATAATAGTGTAGAGGGGTAGAGGAGATACTAAAATTGATTACCAATAATAATAATTTATTTAATTATTTTCGTTACTGCATTGAACTGAAAGTTTCCAATTATGTATATTGTGTTAAGTAGTACCTATGTAAACTGAACTATGTAAACTTGCGGAATTCCGATTAGATAATGGAATAAAATTGGCGGTAGTAGAGATCCTTTTTAATTAGGAAAAACAATTATGTATTACCAAGCGGAAAAAGCTTATCGTCGTGTAAAAAAAACCTAAAATGCTAATTGTCTCTGATTGTGTTTCGCCAAAGCGCGTTTGATTGAATGTTGTTGTTGTTGTTGTTGGTGTCATTTTCTATAGAGCAAAGAGTTGTGTAATAATTCGAGTTCCGCCCATTAAGAGAGAGAGACCCATTATTATGCAACTGGGAATCTATTAAACGTATGGAAACCTGCTTTTATTATTTGTAGGTATCGTGGTTACAACTACATAGGTACGTGGCCATTATGCACAAGGTGTTACAGATTCTTGAAGCATGACAAAGCCCACGAAGCAAAAGCGTTTCAATGTACCTATAGTGTACCTACCTACTTTACATGCTTGGTCATTATTTTATTACACATCAAGGTGTCATTCCACAATATTCAAGAGGTTACATAGTCTTGGAGATGTACCTACCAAGTGGAATTATTTTTAATTAAAACTAATTGAATTTTTAAAGTGATTCGTCTGGTAGGTAGTAAAAGTATAAATGAAATATGAGTTAGTAGCAGTGGGTAGGGAGGGTGGGTGTTGTGGCAGAACATGTTATTTCTGGTAATCAAAAAATTTAATTATCGACCTAGGTATGTGTGTAATTATAATAATGTACCATAATGTGTAAAATTGCAGATCTACACATACCTACATTGTACGTATTCAGCCTTGACATTTCTACTATAGGTACTTTAATAATTATGTTCAATAGGTACCTACAAGCATCCAACTATTTCTATTTTTTAGTTATAATTTTACTTGAGTTCTAAACTGGGTTTTGTCTGCAAAAAAACTAAAGAGATTTAGTACATGGCCAGTAAAAAAAAAACCTCAACTATTGTTGTGTAATCTGCAAAATAATTATTGAGCGAACTGAAATACCTAATAAGTAAGCACCATGTCAGATAACGAAAACGGAATGTAGGTAAATGTGTTAATTTTTTTTAAAACAATAAACACAAGCTCGTTTATAGTTTGTAAACGTTCAGGAATGTTTAATTTAATTACCTACCTGTATATATGTATGTACATAGGTATTTATTTGTTTTGCATAACAAAAAGAATAGGACACGTATTTTTTTTTTTTTTTTTAATAATAAATTATTGTTGATATAAATACATATTTCTGCATAAATTTTTAAACCATCATCTATCATTAATTTGCTATAGGTAGGTACCTACCTACATACATACATACATATAAACACATACTTATTGTGGCCATCAGGATTAACAAGTGTACAACCTTGAAGAACGTTAAGTATTTGTTGCATGATAATACAAAAATAGAAAACTACATAGGTACCTTAAACCATTGTAATTTATGTATTGGCAATTTAAAATTAGATATACCTACCTATCAGGAACTTATTTTTAAAATTCATTACTTAAAAATCAAAAACCTTGGGTCGTCAAAGAATATTTTATATTTTTGTAAACATGTTTTTATGGGAATGTACGATGTGGTGTGGTGTGGTTTAAATAAGTAAAAGTAGGCAATTAATTTCCATTTGAGATCACAATCATAATAATTAATTACATATTTGTTGATTAATAAAAAGGTTCAACATTAAAAAATGATTAACCATATTATTGTTATATAATTTGGAACTCTAATGGTCCTTATTAACAAGTGATTGATTGGGGCAGGGCTAATATTTTTGAATATTACAGTCAAAGTTCGATAACTGAAACGTCGATAAGTCGATCAACTACAACTATGAGAAATACGAGTAATTTTTGCAAAAGCTTTAATTGGAGATAAATAAATACTTACAAAAAGTTTTTAAGGTTATTTTTTGAAAAATTTAAAATGAACAGTTAGTGTCAATAAATGTAACAAAGACTGTAGGTCAAAGTATTTACTTGACCCAATATGTTGCTTATTTACAATAAATAATTATTATTGTACACAATACGATATATGTACCACATAGAGGAGCTCAAGGCGTTTTTCTAACTTTACTATTGTGAGTTACCTACTAGGTATAAGTAAGTACATATGTACTTACATACCATAGTGTTTGCTGTTTTGCTCTTACTTTCAATATATAATGACGTTCACTTGAAAGAATTCTTTTTAAACTAATACTACTGTAACTGTTCAATGTGAATGTATGTGAGAAGACGCTATAATATAATGTAATATTGTGCGTGTGTGTGTGTGTATTTCTTATGTACCATTATACAATTGGCAAACTAGAAAAACTAGCTAATACTGCGACTGAAGATTTTATTTTATTTAAATGTACGTCTACTACAATATAAATATACATATAGTTGCTAAAACCGAGGCCACAAAGTCTTCAGGATTTAAATAATTAGCTATTTAGCAACATGGCAAATGAGTATGGTATGCATCCGAACCCAACAATGTCTTTTAACTTACAAATATAAATGTACCTATGTGCTTTATTAGATCACTTTGCCCAAGAGCAATAATTTCGAATTTAGTAATTATAATTTGTAAAAAACTAAAAACAAAAATGAAATTGCATTGTCACTTGGTGTATATAGGTACCTATTATATAGCTCACAAAATTATTACATAAGCAAATTAAATAATAATAAATTATTCTAGGTACTACTTGATTTGTTATAAAACAAAAACCATAACAAATTAATGTTTTCTCAAACTTTGGCTTCAGCAAACGACGACTGTCTATTATTTTCAATTTTAAAACACTTTAAATAACAATAGCAAAAGGGGTGGGGTGGAGAGGAGATCAGATGACGACAGGGCCGAATTTAACGTCATAGTAACCATAAAATGAACGAACCATTATTATAGGTTCCTTTCATTGACTAAATTTATGTAGGTGTATTATTTTTACTAATTTATCAAGGTAGTAGAAAAATATTTAAATAATATAATTTTTTGTGTGGGCCCCAAACGGCTCTATAAAACAAAAATTTAATTTGCAATGTACCATAACCCAATACATATCTATAATAAACATTAAGGGTGTATTTTTATCCCTTACAAGCTATGGCCGCGACTTCGTCCGCGTGGAATAGTGACTTTCGGCTTTCATCGATTTAATAAGATATTTTCCCGCAGTAAAACGTAGCCTATATGTTAATCCAGGGTGTCAGCTAACTCCATACCAAATTTTATTAAAATCGCTCCAGCCGTTTAGACGTGAAAAAGTAACAAACATACACACACACACTAACAAACTTTCGCCTTTATAATATTAGTGTGGTAGCTACCTATATTGTGGACACATTGTACATATATGTTACATATGTCTTTTTATATACATATATGCGTATTATTATTATAAACAATTTTATTGCGTTAGTCCATGACGGAATTTCTGCTATTAAACTTGAACTTTCTCAAACACCAAAGGCTCGTTGGTAGATAATTCTAGAAGTTTTCTCAGGTGAAAGTACCTACCAAGTTTTAAATAAATTAAGATTGTAATTTTCAGATAAGAATTTGCATAGGTATATGATCAGCAAATATCTACACAGTTATTTTAAAAAATCACTAGGTATACTAGAGAAACATAGTTACGTAGTCATCAAACTTCGATAAGTCGAATAAAAAAGGACATAACATAAAAGTGCATGCAATAGTTTTATTTAATTTTGGTAGGTAGGTACTTAACTAACAAACAGAAATTAGCAATTCATTGACTGTACAATAGCCACTTTTAATAATCTGGTTTTATAGGGGAGACATAAATTTCTTACAAGTACAACCGTGAAAAAACTACTGTTATCAGATCATTGTTCTTCGTTCATTCATTCATTCATTAAAACGTAAAACTGCGGAGCTGTCAACTATTACAGAATAACGAGCCGGTAATTATTTAAACATCATACATATATGCAAGTACCTAGTCGAATTGCCTTATATAAACTGTAGATAGAGGAAGAGAGAGAGAGACAGAAAAAGACAGAGAGAGGTCTGTAGGTTTGTACCAGGCTCAGTCTGGTACACTCAACTTAGCTATACTTACTATTACTAACTATTAAATTGTTATTGTGGTAAACCTACATTGTATATGCATGTGTGTGCCTTATGTATGTATTTACATAAATATTATAGGTGTAAGTACCTACACGGTAAATTAGTTTGCAAAAGTGGTGTTACAATAAATATAAATAATATAAATAGCAACAAACACGCCCATTTTTAGAATTAACACTTTCACCTTTTGCCCTGGTGATCCACTAACTGCATAAGCAGTTTAGAATCGTTTCTATTTATATCTTATATTGTCTATTACACCATAAATAATAGATATTTTCATTTATAATAAGTATATGGTATTCACGTCTGCACACACAATAACACTGCCTTATTACTCTACCAAACAATAATAGAGCAATTGAAACACAAAAACTTTGCCAGTTAAGAAATTTAACATAACAGACCTAAATACATACAGATATGTAGGTAGGTACCTATAAAAGAATTTGTATGTGCCAAAACCTTTTATTTGAACACCCTGTAGATATAGAATAAATATTTTATTGCAACGTCTTTTTTATAAGAAAACTTTTTAATTAGACAATGATTTAATTAAAATGCCCCAAAAACACTTAAATTATTTTTTAGGTAGGTATTCCCACAAATTATTTATTTATATCTTCAGTATGTTATTAATTATAATATTAATATTAATATAT
Source organism: Agrilus mali (assembly GCA_029378335.1). Classification (NCBI taxonomy): domain Eukaryota; kingdom Metazoa; phylum Arthropoda; class Insecta; order Coleoptera; family Buprestidae; genus Agrilus; species Agrilus mali. The sequence goes on along the minus strand of CM055655.1, from coordinate 202,155 downwards.
TGGACTAAGCAACTGCGCTGCTGCTGATGATGATGATGACGACGATATTAATTAATTGCCCACAAGTACAACCTACATGGAAAAATATCGCATTTCAAAAAACCTGTTTATATACTAAAAGATGTCTGATAAGATGTTTCCAATGTTACTTACTATATATGTATTTTCCCAAAAAATGTGCTTTGTGTAATTTCCGGAGTCTTTCATAATTGACTTTTTTTTTATTGCACCTATTACAGTAATAATTAAAAATTTTAGTGTAATAATCTTAGGCCTAACAAAAACAATAAATTCGCAATTAAATGATACAGTTGCAAAATAAAATTAAACTTGATATTCAGCTAATTATTAGTTATTCCTATTGCAAAATCGAAAATTGATTAATTATTGTATTACCTATTCAATATTGATATCGATATACTTTTCGTTATTACTTTAATATAAACTACTGTTGCTTTGAAATTAGTATTTCATTAAAAATTGCTTCTTATACAAAAACACGTCTACAGGTAGGTAGGTAAAGGTAGGCATACTGCTTACCTGTAATTAGAGGTGTAGGTAGGTAAGTTCCTATTATAACACTTATTTATTAACAATTTAAAGTTATTTTGACGTCAAGTAATACACGTCAAATGATCTTTTACGTCCCTCTCTAACCGTTTCTACAATTTTTTTGGGTACATACCTGTGAATCGCTAGTTTTTAAGAGTTTTTAAAACGAGATGAACTTCTTTGCCGTACGACCGCACTCTAACTCTTTCAACTAACGACTGACATCTGAGTGGACAACTAAAATCTAAAATTATTGTTAACAGCAGGTTGACGTCGATGCCGCCACCTGTTGCATAATTTTGGAAACAATTTCTTGAAAAAAATTATGAGGATCCGCACAACCAATCAAACTTGAACGCAAATAATTTAAAATTTATAAAAGAAAGTGCACTCCTTTTGTGTCATTCTAAAAGACTTTAAGACGACGTAATTTTTGATTTTATTGTATAGGCGTATTTATTAAAAGCCTCCTAGTTTCAGTAAATTTGTTAATATAGAGCTCGTTCGAAATGAAGACTTTCGAATCCCTTTCCTCTCGAATTTTTGGTGAACGAAAACTAAACAAATCAGTTTAATATTAGAGCAGAGACTTTTTAACAAATCATTGAAGGTACCTGTTATGTGTAAAATAAATAAAAAAGGAACCATCTACTTTAGTTTTTAGTAATGTTAATAAACAAGATCTAGAATACGTATTGATTGCCATTCTCACAAAAAAATTCAATGACAGTATTAGATCATTAAAAGTTTTTTATCGTCAACTTTTCTTGTACCTACTATCACGTCGTTTCGGGCAGTCACCTGAGTCGGGGACAATATACTATATATTTATTAAAACAACTTATTATTTGATAACGTATTTATTTATTTATTTACTTTTATTATAACCACAGTTTCATTTCGTTTCGACTAGAAAGAGAAAAATTCAGAACAGTTTGATCGTAAGCTAAAACCGTTTGGCCTAATATCTATTGTGATATTATTATTATTTTACAATATTACTTTATGTATTTTTAAAATCCATACTTGCAATTAAAAAATAATAATTAAACAGGAAAAGAAAGCAAAACAAGATAAATTAATTAATAAAACAACAAATAATAAATTACTAGAAAATGGCAAAGATTAATTATTATTGATTACTTGACTAGTTGATGCCTTTGGGAATGTTACCGATGGGGATGGCACCAATTCAGAAATTGGAGTTCCCAGAACTTGCTCACAAACAACCCCCAACTCTTTATCGAACATCAAAGAACTTATTTGGTCTTCCGTAAGCATATCAACACTAGAATAAAATTGTAACCAAAAAGCATAATAAAATATTGAAGCAGTAAGTACCTTGCTAAACTCTCAGAGTCAGAGGAATCGTCTTCAGGATTTAAATAAGTTAACGTTCTTTCCAACGGACTCGGTATTTTCTTTATAAAACCCTTTGATTGTTTCTCCTCGGTTACTTCGAGTTTTGGTTCGCTGCTACGCCTTTCCGTTAAATTACTAATATTGAGCATCATAATGCCCTGTGAAAAGAACTCTTTCATCTTTTCACTTGTAGGACCTAGAATATTGTCCAAGCTTTGTCGACGACCTGTTGAAGTAATAATTATTTAAAATTTTATTTCTAATAAAAACGGTCACCTACTGTTTCCTAAACTTTTTTCTTCGTTTTTAGTAGATGACCTCATAATCCAATTAGAGATTGTAGTGTCCAATTTCATTCTACTTTTAATGGCACTAAATTCGTTATCAATTTTCGGGTTTGGCAAGGTTTTTTGTCTTGTGAGTTTAGGTTTGTCATCTGCTGCACCATTTGTCTCTAATCTTTCATAAGGAAAGTCCTCTTCAGGACTGGAGACTTCCAAATTGATTTCAGTCCATTCCCCTGATTGGCTGCAAGGGACTGTTATCTTATCCCTTTCTGACCGGTCGTTTTCGCTACAGGAAGAAGGAGAAACAGGAGACAATCCATTTGTCAGTTTGACATTTCGAAAACCATCCACTTCTTCCAGGTGAACCCTTGTAGGACTAGAATTTGCACTTAATTTTGTTGGAAGACTCATGTATTCTTCTTCTAAGCCGTCAACGGCACAAAGAAAGGGGTCTACTGTTGCCTTATTTTCTTCTACTTTTTGATTTGTGCTAATATTGCTTTTTTGACTTCTCGATTTGTGTATTTCATCCGATATCTGCTCTAAATTCCTCAAAGCCTCTGCATAAGTCATTTTAACACCTGTTACTTGCATCTCTAGATTTTGTACCTTCGCTTTCTGTTGCTCCAACATGTGATAAAATTGGGCTTTTAATTCGTAGTATGGTCTAAACAATATACTTATTAACGTTCAATTACAAAATTAAGAGCTTTTAACTCATTGAAAAATCAAATTAGGACAAAAAAGCTTCGAAAATATTCTTTTAAGTAAATTAAAACAAATAAAGCCTTACTTACAAAAAAATCAACTCGTGCTGATATGCTAAACTACTCATCTGCATAAGTGCTCTTCGAATTGCAAAACTAAAGAAAAATTAAAATTAAAAAACTTAGTATACCATTTAGTAGTCCAAATACCTGCTTTTAGTTATTGCTCTCTTTAATTCTTTCTGTAAACATTGTACTTTTGCATTAGCCGCTTCGTGTTTGATACAAGCTAATCTGTGTTCTTTTTCTGCAAAGCCCCTGTCTCGTTCTGCATCATTCACCCTCTGTGTTGCATGATTTAACATTTCTTGCCAAGCTGGATCTATTTAATTAAAATAAGTTAATCATAAAAATACATTTCAAATGACGTTCTAACCTAATGTTCGTCCTCCGAGTCCTTGTTCTGCCAAGTAAACCATTTCTTTGGCAGCACTGTGGGCACTGTTGGCTCGTTCATATTTCATAGCAGCATTCTGTGTTTGTTTTAAAGCCTCATTTGCACAAAACCTGGCTTCATAGTAAGGTTTGGCTCTCTCAATACATAACCCTAGTTTTACTCTCAAGGCATCTACTTTTGCAGTACTTTCACAAAGAAGCTGCCTGAATGCAGCCCTAGAATCGTCTAATTCTAATTCGAGTCTGTTAATTTCATCGGTGGCATTATTTAATTTCTCTAATTCTATTTGAACTCTTGGGTCTATTGCTTCCAGTTGATCAGAACCATTTTCGCACATGTTCGTTTAATGTGACGGTGCTAATTCAAATAGATATTGCTGGATTTCATTAAACTGTAGTTATAATTAATTATAATATCACATATTACGTTAAATATTTAATAATTAGTATTTTTATTTACCCATTATAGTTTTAAGTGTCATGTCAAACTGACAAACACTTCAGCTGTTGTCAGTTGCCTAGTCAGTTGTTCTCCTGACCTATAGACAACAGAACAGGTAAAAAATGAACTCATAGAAGTATGTATACATATTCCAAAATAAATTGGTCCCATTTTTCAAATTTTAATGATAAAATATGTTCCCCACTATGTTCCGCCCATTACGCTATAAACTACGTCCTCTAATCACTAAGCCCCGCCCACTCAACGCTAAGGATCACACACACAATAAGCCAAGCCCCGCCTCCTCCGTGCTAAGCTCCGCCCATCCGGTTTAAACCCCGCCCATTGCAAGCTAAGCCACGCCCTTCCGAAATTATACACGATTTTGCGATCGATAGAGGACAGTGATACCGTGTGTTCATATTTATTACCGCGAGCTATGAATGAAACATATTTTAATGTCTGAAATTATACCCGATTTTGCGATCGATAGAGGACCGTGATACCGTGTGTATGTTATATTCCATCTTAGCCCCGCCCAATTCGAGCTAAGCCCCTCCCATTCCTAACTAGGCCACGCCCATTCTAATATAAACCACGCCCATTTTCGGATATGCCCCGCCTACTACTAAGCCCTAGGCTACGCCCACTCGACGCTAAGCCCCGCCCATCCGAAATTATACACGATTTTGCGATCGATAGAGGACCGTGATACCGTGTGTATGTTATATTCCATCTTAGCCCCGCCCAATTCGAACTAAGCCCCTCTCATTCCTAACTAGGCCACGCCCATTCTAATATAAACCACGCCCATTTTCGGACATGCCCCGCCTACTACTAAGCGCTAGGCTACGCCCACTCGACGCTAAGCCCCGCCCCTCCGAAATTATACACGATTTTGCGATCGATAGAGGATTCAAAAGAATTGAATGAATATTAATTTTTATTATGGTGATATTGTTGGGACTTTAATAACAATTATTCTTCGAAACCAGTCCAGGTTTCAATTAGAGATAGATCTTAAGTGAACGTTATGTTTTTATATTGAAACTTTAGAAATGATCCTGGTATAATAAGAAATATAATAAGCTTTTGGTACCACGAAGACTTGGGTACCATCCATCCACATGCACTGCACCCCTCTTTTCCAGTACTTTCAGCTCCTCGCTTCAAAATGAACTGAAGAAAGTATGTGAAAGTTTGACCCAGAACTTGGGCTCCTGGTCTTGAATCTCTTTGTATCTGACCGTCAAGGCCAGCTGCCATTCAATAATGCCTCCACCTTATCTATCTTCTCTCTCTCTGTTTCTTTATCATTTTTTATATATTAGATTCTATTTTTGGGCTATACATACCTAATATTAATGTACTGTTTTAGGTTATGTATGTAGGTATATAAGGACAAGATAAAAAATTCTTAAAGCTTCACAAATGCAACTGAAATTAAACAACAGCATACGTAGTGGTAACAATTTCTAATTGTAGATAACTTTTTAACGCACTTTGTAAATTCATATACCGCAAATTACACGGAATTTAACCGTTTTAACAGCCCGTAACTGACAGCTTGTTAGAGCTAAATTAATGTACCTACATATGGTGCATGAGAAGGTAAAGGTAAAGGCCAAGGTTCAGTGTTTTTTGTGTACCTATATTGTTGTCTGATAACAATTAAACTGTTCATTCGAATCGCGTAGCTTTTCACTGCTGGTTAATTTCACGTAGCTGGCTAGCGAACAAGGGAAGCAGATGATTACAAAAATTTCATTGTGTTAAAAAGTAAAATTTCACTTTCTATCTCGTAGCAGTCAGTTTTGCTACGTGTAATTTAATTTGTCGTTAATTCAATTCGAATCACGCTCATATTAAATAAAGACTTTTACTTTAAGGATTATACCTAATCAATATTAATGATTTTTTATAAGTAGAAATTTTTAATTTTTGTGATTTTTATAAGGTGTAAAATATTTATTTATTTATTTATTTATTTATGTTAAACATTGTCATACTAACACACAATAGCAATTTAGACTTTCTAGTGGAACAAAAAAGAGAATAGGTACAGAAACTAGGCTGAATTTCGAATAATAACAGTGATGCAATTAAGAGCTGCAAACTGCTTATAATTGCGTTATTAAAATGATCGTAAATTAACTAAAGTAGGTATGTCCCCGCATAATAATGCAACTGCTAATTTTAATTGGCAACTACCATTGACATAACGTTTACTTTACAACTATGGTAAAGGAAATTGATGTGTGTCGACAACAATAGACTCACAATTTTAAACAAAGATTAGGTATTGATATTTTTTTATTTACTATGCAGTTCACCGGACAGTTAATTATTTTGCTAAAGATGGTATTAGGTACTTTCACTGATGGCGTTAAATTACCATAATAAATATACTTACATATGTGTATATTCCCAAAATACGAAATCAACAAGTGAAATCGTATATTATGTACCTATCTACCTACACACTTACACACGTGTGTTAATTTAAATATAAACATTAAAAGCTGATGCTTTTTTTTTTCAAAAACTGTGATAAATGGCACCTAGAATTTTAAAACGTTGAAACTTTTGTTGCAAATAAAAAGAAATTGTGGAAAAAGAAGTGCTTACTACCGATACCCAAGGTCGATGAAGGAGGATGTATACATACGTATGTTGTATTTATTGACTTTTTAAATTGCATAAGAAAGAAGTGGAGCGTATTAAAAGTGGTACCATACCATAATACCTATAAGGCCACGAAATTTCGCTTTAGGTATATACATAGGTACCTAAGTACATAGGTAGTTCCAATAATAACGCAAGTAAAAGTGATTTCTTTTTGGAAAGCGTTCTTAAAAAAGGCAATTTAATAGGTAGACGATGGACGACAAATAAATAATAATATATAAAACAAAAACAACATTCTTATTTTACCATAAAATGAAAGCACAACTTAATTTTAGATCTCTTTTGATCTATATTGATTGATGCAGGCACGTGAGCAACAAGTAGAATAATTAATTTGTGTGTTCATCAGTAATTTTACAAAACTTCACTACTACCATATTACAAAACTTTGGACATGAAACACTAATTAATACATAAGTACATTAGGTAGAACACTTGATTATGTACCTACTAAATTAAATAAAAAAAAAAACACATTGCATACGTTTTAGAGGTTGCACAAAATTGATGCACCAATTATAATAAAATTAAACTGGTTTTATTTATTATCTTTTGTTTTCTTCAAGAGCCATTATTAGGTACCTACAACATTCTTTTGTTGTCAATTTAATAAGAGTGTTTCTAGTTTCTAAAATTTTATTAGATAGGTATTGTTCGTTCCTGCATAAAAAAATAATAAACGATGGCACGTACGTATAGTAGCCTTCGTAACCTTCAAAATTAAAATTTTCCTAAACACTTACTTTCACTTGCAAACGATAAATCTTGCATATGTATATTTTTTTTACATGATGAGACACGTATAAAGTACCTCATAATGGTAATGGTACCTACCTAAGCAAAATTTCCTTTCGAAGATTATAAAACTCGTGCCCACATATTAATGTAGGTACATATGTATGTGTATGTTTATTATTATGTATGTTTACCAACCGACGATACAAACTTACTTTCTTTTGTCGATTTCTGAAGTAATAGTACCTAATAGCTTAGTGTGGATTGTAAAGAAAGAATGAAAGGAAGAAAGAAAGGGAAAGAGGATCCTGCAAATTTCTCTAACAAAATAAATAATATCTATATGTTAATTAAGATTCTGATTACGAATTACGATCGTAATTAACAAAAGCGAAACCGGTACTCCCAGAATATGTTTTTAATACATACATACATAAATATAAATCTTGTAGTGATTTTTCTGTCTAGTATTCACACAGTTACTCGCTGGTTTTTGGTAGGTATGTAGATAGGTACCTAACTCTTCTTGTCAGTGAAAGTGGTGACCGTGTGAAAGTTTGTCTCTTGCACGCGGTCTTCAAACTTCTTCAGTCGGCCTCTGACTATCAAGGCTGGATGTGTTTTATTACTATTGTTGTTGTTGTTGTTGCTGTTGCTGTCGTTACATTTGTTGTATAGTGCAGTGATCGATCCTCTTCATCTATATTAGTAGTTAGTTAGATATTATTGCCAGTTGTAATAATGTTCAGGAGGAGGAAACAAGAAAAAAGATCATAGGTACTTATATATGTATGTATAGAAATGGTTGGTAAAAATTAAATGGAAAACAACGACCACAATGAGGGTAATTCATTCTGGTATCCTGGCAGTTATTTTAAGCATATTCCTAATTCAAGCCGCCGATCCTCCGTACGAAAAAAGCACAGGAACGTTCTTATCGCACCAATTTAACCACCAGCTAGTTTCGGTCACCAAATCACCAAATCCTTCAAACAGAGAAAATTCTACCACCCCTGTACCTTTCTATGGGGAGGAGTTTTTGGAACCGCTCCTAAGACTTTACGAAAACGATCTTCACAACGACCCGGGCAACTTGAACACAACAGACAGGATATCTAAAGAGGACGAAAAGGTCGAAGAACTTAAATATTTGACCAAAGAAGAACTGGAGTTTTTAATGAACCCCGACAACAAGAATCACCACAACGAAGACTTAAATAACAATATTAGAAGGGTCGACGATGACACCTCACCGTCAACGTCACCAGACCAAGAACACATAGGAGAAATTTTACCAAACAATTTTAAAAAATTCCAATCATCCCCAAGGTCCTACAAAAACGTCGTATCTTTTCACCCTGTGAGACGTAACACAATCCCCATAATATTAAGAAAAAGAAGGATGTACACAACGAAACCGTATATATATCCTAATAGGATACTAAAAAAATCTTTCGATTCTCAACACTACTACAGGCCTTACAGTAGTTTTCCATACGAAGATCCTTCAAAGTTTCGAAGACCTGCTACTACAGTTAAATTTTTAGAAGACGTTGCCAACGTAAGGTCCGAATACGACTACTCTTTTATCCCAACTGCAGGATTCGTCGACGATCAAAGTCGATATAATAGGAATGTGAGGAAACAAAAAGGACTCACGGTAACAGCAAGCAGAGATCCTGTCGGTGACAGTAGTCCTAGTAGTAATAGTTGGCAAGGTAGCAGTTGGAAAGTGATGAGCCGACGACCCAGAGTTATTTTTCCATCGGATTTGGTCGCTTTTAAGGAAACCAATCAAGAGGAACCGGACTGGTTGGGTACAGACGCTAATCTACAGGACATCCAACAAAATGATATCAAAGACAGAGGTACGTTTATAACAATAGGTAATTATTGTAATTTAATTGTAATATAATGTATATGTGTGTGTCTAATTTAATAAAAGGGTTGCTGTTAAGTAGACGTATGGTATGACGAAATTTTTACATGCACTTAACATCTCGGTGAAAGTTTTCGTGACAAAATTAACATCTGTTTCGAAACAATGAATAGTACCTAATTGTAAGTAAGGTAACGTGTTACACATGAATTCACTGGAAACTACTGGACAATAGTTCCATTTAGGTACACGCAGTTTAACTTAATTTAATTAATTATTCTAATACAGAATATAATAAAATTGAGCCAAAGCAACTGAAACTTAAACTACTTGATGGACATTAAAAAAGAAAACACTTTAAATTTGCACAATCGTTGTTTCGCCTCTCCAGAAAATGTTAGGTTAGGTCTCTTCTGACATCTCCTGAAGAAGCCTCAAAGAGGAGAAACAATATTGAAATAGGTTTTCTATTTTAAGGAATATTTCATTTCATCATATACAGTGAAACTTCGATAACTCGATTTTTTTATAAATAATCTTTTCTATGTATATATTTCTTGCAATTAAAAATCGTACATTATTAAGAGAATCCCCCACAAAATTCGACTTATCGAAGTTGATGTTAAATATTATCTTCGAGTTATCAAGATATTTCAAGTAATAGAAGTTCTACAGTTCGTATTTCTCGTTGTTAATGCTATTGCCAAACCAATTTGTTTCGAGTTATCGAAGTTTGACTGTATGTATATATTTGTGTCACTATAAGTTACTGATTTGCAGAAATTTCTAAGTTGACAAAATTTAAAATACCAACTGGCTGAAAACGTGACAAATAAATTGAAATTTATAATAATATATTTATAACTGCTACCAACTCATATTTAATTAATACTTTTGCTATCAGATGAATTAATTAAATACAACTTTACAAATTTAATACCTAAATTCTAAGTGATTTAGATATAATTTAGGTTTTTATGTGTATCAAATTTTTGTCGAAACAATTAATTATAAATTAATTTATTCGAGTAATAGATATTCGAGAATTCGAGTTATCACGTACTTCTCATTCATTCGACTTATCGTAGTTTGTTTAAATTTGACTTAATTCTGAGAGTATTTTATTTCATTATTTTTTATTTTCTACAATAGTGTTTATGAACTTGAGCTACCAACTAGATCGTAAAGCAAGAGTAATAATTTGAAACATTTGTTGCTTTTTAATTTCTTTAACGCGTTCTGAACCTACACACCGTAAAAAAAAACAACATATTATCTTCTGCACTAACAAATTAACAAACAAACTTAAACTATTTTTTTCTTTAATTTATTTTTCTGTACTCAGTAATTATTATTAATTAATTTTTCGTTTAGGAAATGTTATAATAATTGCTACATTAATACGTAAATAGCAAGTAAAACACTTTTAAAAATATAACTGTAAATAAAATAATTAAGAGTATGCAACCAACTGTACAGAAGTGTTTGGAATGAAGCAGTACCACTGTACTATATGTATGTATAGTATCATATTTTTAGAGATATATTAGAGTTGTATAATATATAGTAAAAAAAAATATATATTATATAATAGCTTTTACCATGTCATATGAAAAAATGAAAACTTTCAGTTCTGTTGTGTTTTTCTCATCACGCATCTTTTTTTTTCTTCTGTGTGTGTGTCTGTTTTATTATATTATAATATAATATAATGTAATATAATACAATGTAAAGATTGTTGCACTTGAATCAAATACGTAATTGAATACATCACGTTAGAAAGCTGACGACTTTTAAATTTTTCTCTCATCTTTCGTACAATATCTTCTTCAAGAGAAAGTTGGAGCAATAAACCGTTTTCATTTTTACGTATCCACTAAGCACACTATTTATTACCTACCACGTACCTATACACCTAATTTAAATTACAATAATTATTTACTATATTTTGCACGATAAATAACATTTGGTCAATGACCTCTGCAATAATACTTAAAATATATTATTTATTGATTGGAGTTATATCAGTTTTCTTCAAAATCATATTTTCTGATCTTATTTATTATTATTAATATTAACCACGTGTAGGTACTGAAGATGATTGTACGGAGGATGCAACGTGCGAATTTTTTTTAACGTGCTGGATGAGCGGCGGCCTGCTAGATGGTACCTGCGGTTTGCTTAGGGGATGCTGTCAAAGGGACAATTCCAAATCGGGGCGGAGTACCAGCCAAATGGTCGGTACCATCGAAGCTCCACGGGAAACTGCCAAGGCGCAAGCGGCACTTTTCGATCTCGATACGCGTAAGTCAAAAAAAAAAAAAAAATGTATGAAAAACCAAATAAATGGTAATCATGAGTTTGATGGTACCGATCCAACGGCACACCACCAGAAATATGTAGTGGGGGGTTAAAGGACTTGACTTATTGTTAGTGGGTGGAGGCCACTTATCGTGTAATTGTAAATAATATTAGAAGGGTTGTTTTATTTGGTAGATCAGTTGATAATAGTAAATTAGAGAGGTGCAAGTGTATTATATGTAGATATTATTTATGGGCTTATTATTTATATAAATTTTCTGTACATTCTGCTAGGATTATTATCTGCAATTATGTGTTGCATTTCACCTTAACAAACCTACATACGTAAATACCATAATCCATATTTATTTATTTATTAATTAATGTCACGGTGGATGGGGTCGACTAATGATATATAATCGAAATTATTGATTTATGTAGGTACTAATAATCAATAATTATTGTTATTTTGCCCTACTACCCTACAGAAAATTAAATTAACAATAAATAGATTGCTATTAAAATGAACCATTTTCTGTTTCTAATAAATAATTTATTAATGTGTATCTATTAAATTAAATAGTGAGTGTGTTTATTCGAATTTTTACGTAATTTAAGCTTTTTTTTGGTGATTCATACTTGAGGTAATTCCGTTAGTTCATAAAAGAAGTTGCCCCAGAAAGTCGAATGCATGTTTAATAATAAATAATCACTTTCTTTTATCCCCATCGGCTTTTTGATTAAGTAATCGACCCAACCGGATGGCTCGATACTTTCACCACTTCAAAATTCCATCCGAACACACATACATAACTAGGTATGGTATATTATATATGTAAATATAAACATTCACATTGTATTATACACAGGGTGATGTAGAAATAAATGTACTTATTAAATTTTGTGTAGTAGGTAGGTACATATAAAAAAAAATAATTATTTTAGAGTGTGGAATTCCTAGTCGCCAACAGGCACAGAGGAGGATAGTTGGGGGGGACGAACCAGGATTTGGTTCCTTTCCTTGGCAAGCCTACATAAGAATAGGCTCTTCAAGGTAAAAAAATAAATAATAACAAAATACGATGAGTATATCTTCGTATTTCTCGTTACGTATGTACATACATAATATTGTGGGTTGCCTAAAAACGTGCCATTTTCTAGATGTGGTGGGTCATTGGTTAGCAGGAGACACGTGGTCACCGCAGGTCATTGTGTTGCCCGAGCAATTCCCAAACAGGTCCACGTGACCCTAGGAGATTACGTCATAAATTCAGCGGCAGAACCTTTACCAGCATACACTTTCGGAGTCAGTTCGATACAGGTCAGACAACACATTTATAACAATAATATACCTAATAGCAATAATTAATTATGTTTAGGTTCACCCTTTCTTTAAATTTACACCTCAAGCAGATCGTTTCGATGTGGCCGTGTTGCGATTGGACAGAACGGCCCATCACCTTCCCCACATAGCCCCAATATGTCTCCCGGCGAAAGGAGAGAACTTTCTGGGAGAGGTGGGAGTGGCAGCGGGCTGGGGAGCCCTTTCGCCGGGGTCCAGGCTACGTCCCCAAACCCTGCAAGCCGTTCCCGTTCCAGTGATCGATAATAGACAGTGCGAACGGTGGCACAGGTCGAAGGGGATCGGGGTGACAATTTACGACGAAATGATGTGCGCAGGTTATAAGAATGGCGGTAGAGACAGTTGTCAGGGCGACTCTGGGGGACCCCTAATGTTACAGAAACAGGGGAGGTGGTTTTTGATAGGGATCGTGTCGGCGGGGTACTCGTGTGCACAACCTGGACAACCCGGAATCTATCACAGGGTTGCGCACACCGTCGACTGGATCACAAGGGCTATCGCGGCCTGATATCATTGTATCAGTCTTTATCCAAAGAGTACCTACCTATTGGGAAATCTTGTAATAAAATTAAATTAAATTCTTCATTTGTATATATTTTTTTTAAACGTATAAAAATCGAAAAAACAATATTTATTTATTAATTTAACTTTACAAAAAATATTTCTGCTTTTACTACATAAATATAATCAGTAAGTGTCTAATTGAACAATTGTAAATAAATTCCTTTGTAAATAGGCTACATTTCTAAATTAATTTTTATGGTATCTACATAATATAAATACATAGATAAATAAAAACAATTCGTTTCGATTTTTTATATTCCTATTAATTATGCAAATTATTAATTTATTATTGGGTCAGTCAATTGTTCGTCACCATCTCCCGGTAGCTGTGGCGGTAGGTCATCCCCATCTCCATCACCACCTTGCACAGATTCCTTAAAGTGGTCGTAATTAATTAAATAAATGAGCAGGTCATTACATGAGAAATTTATTTACCTCTGCGTTTATCAATTTTTCCATTAACGGTCGTCTGAAGAACTTTAGCTGAAAAATGAAATTCAGTTTCAACAAATACTATATATATACAGGGTGATCGTTTGCAGCCTACACTATATCGATCACCCTGTATATGTAAATACATTATGTACCTTGTGCAGTAGGAAAACTATTCCTGAAAGGATCATAATGCCAACTACAGCGCCTATAATGTAAACCTTATATTTGCTCCGTGCATTCGAAGGGAAATTTAATATAAAACTTGTAACGCTTATGGTTTCATTCCTTCTGGAATTAAGTACAAAAAAAAATTAATTAAGCAATAGATACAGAATTATTTTATAATCAATTTTAAGAAACGTACGCTTGCTGGTTCAATCTAAGGCTTACGTCGGTTTGGAAGGAAACTAGCTTCTTGAACTCTGAACGTTTTTCTGTAAGTAGATTAACATTTAATTTTTTTATTATTTAGTAAGTAGTACCTACCGTGAGCAATTTCTATCAAGAAATCTATGCTTATAATCTGATCCTTTTTAAACTCCTGACGAACATGACAAAGTAATTTTTTGCAAGTAACGACTCCCCCCTCTCCTCCCGTGCAATTGATGTAAGATATTTGATCAGCAGGAAAACTAGCAAGAGTTTTATTAATATCTGTACTATTACTCGTCTGAGCATAATAAAACAATAAGTTTGTCTCATCTTCGTAATCGTAATCTTCTAGGGACTCGTCACATTCGATATCAACCCCTCTAGTTGTACTCTAACAAAAAATAAAAAAATAGCAACGCGTTGTACTATAAATCGTATCTATAATATAATAGGTACCTACTTGAAACGAATATTTCGATATAAACTTTTGTGAATTGATTTTAAAAGGGAAGTTAATTGCGAAACTTAATTTTGGGGAGGGACTGGGGCCCAAATTTACAAACGTGTATCTGTGTGCAAATTTAATCGGTTCAGTGTACACCAGCGAATATATCAGCGGATCAGATTGTGTTTCCCTGAAATATTATCAATTAATATTTATGTATGGTATATTAAATTAACAACTAGCTACCATACGTACCCATTAATTTGGACAAAACTTTCTACCTTCAATGGTAAACTCAAATTTATTTTATTATTATATTTGTTTGTGTCTTCACCGCTACTTTTTACTTCTAAATAAAAGTTTATTTCCTTTTGGTTTAGGTACGATGTTAATCTTGTCAGATCGAATTCAAGTACTATTTCGGCCTAAAAAATTACGTATCTATATACAGTATGCGAAAGTGCGAATCTTGGCGCTGTAAACAGAAGGGACGGTACCGCTGGCTGCCATTGGTAGTTGCGCCAAGACACGCCCTTGGATACGAATACACAAACAGCGGCAATACGCAAAGTTCTCACTTTCGCAACCAGAGTACTTACCGTGCTATTTTTAAAGATGACGTTTTTCAAAAAACAGTGAAGTTCCCAGCCGACTTCGGCGCATTTGTTGGGGATTCTTCTCATTTCTATGCCGTCGGGGATTTTTAAAATTAACGTACACATGTACGCTGGCTCTTCAGAGTTTGTAACTTCTACTTTCAAATTTAGAATTGTATTTTCGCCTATTACCAAGTAATTTCTTAAAGTGTAAAAAAATATTAAACGTAATATATATTATACATTTATAGGACGTACAGATTTGGGTCAAATTTTGCCGAAACGTTGAGGTCTGGAAAACATACACTGGCATTTTTGCAACCAGTTGCATAGGGGATTTCACGATACACCGAATTGCTTACCCCCGGATCCGTTACTGGACATGTTTTACAAAAACCTACGTACATAGTAAAATAATCAATAACTACTACGTATATAAAAATAAATTTAACAAAATTTACCTGACCCTACTACTGATGATTCATTCTTTACTTCGTAATTAATTTTAAAACGTATTGGGTTCGTGAAACCACTACTACTAAAGGTGTGATCCTACAATAAATATGGGTAAAAAAATAATATACTAAGTACAAGGTATGTACTATTAAAGTTAAGTTTAGTGTCTCGCAGTAGAACTTGTTCAATTTTATCGTTACTGTGCTGATTTTGTTGTCCATTACGATTCGATAATCAGGATAATAATGTAACACTGTTTCGACACTTTTGACGATACCGTTCGGACTGTCGTATCCTAGGCAAAACGTTAAATTGAACTGAATGTTTTGGCTAAACCGTAACTCCCTAACATCCGGCTCCAAACTTGCCAAATATTTAATAACTGGTTTCGTTTTGACCACGACAACTTTTCCAGATTTAAAATCGCCAATGGCTAAATCTGAAAGTAAAATATCTATTATTGAATTAAATATTATTTACACGTATATATCTACCATTAAATGAATTATGATCTATGTCTAATCCTTTTGATAAACTGAGTCCTAAACCGACTATGCTGCCGTCTATAGAACGTCCTGTTATTTTCTGACTGTATTTGTTTGAAAGACCGTTATGTTGCCCTAAGAAAATGTAAACGGCACCTTTCTCTTTGGACTCGAAGGGGGCTGATATAGCAACATCTATAGATATCGTGAAATTAATTAATTACAATTTTACATAAAATTATTTATAGATACCAGTGTATGAGTCGTGGTTTATGTCCCCCAAATTAGCTACAGCATATCCGAATCTAGACCCCGATGTTGTGTCCCCAAAAATTTTTACAGGATCACGAAATTGTGCCTTAAAAAGAAATTATATTAACGATATGTATGTATGTATGTATGTAATTATGGTAAATTCTTACACGTCCGTCATTTTTGTAGTAATAAACACACCCTTCGTCGTACCCCTTCAATGAGAACATCGGTGCCCCTATTAGTAAATCACTTACTTTACTACTGTCTCTGTTTTTGAAAGACAGTAACGAGAAACCAAAGTAAGCCCCTATTTGTTCTCCAGTAAACTCCCTATGAACTATTATTGATTGATAGTCGGTGTAGGGGTAAGAAAAAATATACACCTGTAAATTATTTACTTAAAAAAATCAATCAAAATTAGAATTATTGCTTGGGTGTTTCATTAAACTACAACTGGGTATATAAAAATAAAAAAAATACCAAGTTGTTGTTTTACCTTGCCTTTCAACATAAACGCCCTTGGGGCAGCTGCTACGTACCACAAATCTTTGTTTTCGTCAAAAATACCATAAGATGATGAGTAACCTTAATAAAAATGTTGTGTAATTTACCTATGTACTAATATACCTAACATATACCTACCTAAATACGAATCGTATTCCATTTTCATATTATAGTAGTAATAAGGGTGTGGTATGGAAAGCTTTTGAATTTGATACGCTAGCTTCAACTGAGGTTTAAAAGGCTCTTGTAGTTGATACCTTATTAATGTTCCTGCAATAAATAATAATTAATTGTCACCATCACTGATAGTAAAAAATTAAAAACGTATCACCCTTAGATTTGTAAACACCCGGTGCTCCTATTAGTATTTGTGAATATTCCTACAAATATAAATATTTAGAAATACATAAATAAATCTGTATATTTTTTTATTGAACCTGTAAAAAATGGAGCGACACTCCAGCCTCTCCGTGACCATATAAATAGAGACGGTTAAAATTTTGCTTTGTGTCGTCGGAAAGTGGGATGAAAATTTCTCCAAATTCTTCTGTAAGTGTAGAATTCCCCAAAATGAAGCAAGCACCATTGCCTAGGTAGCCATCTATTTGTTCTCTTTTTAATCTTGGGGCACATGCCTGACGATTAAAAAATTACAATTAAATTGAATTTTTTTTGGAAAAATTACTTACTATTATTGGATCACCGACGCTTTGTCCCCCGTCAATTACTGCCCCTAATAACTCCTGATCCGTTACAGCATTAGCTGAAATACAGATAAATAAAAGTCGTATGTATTCTACTTTATAAAAATATTTTTTCCTACCTCTATGGCCCAAAGTGTATTCCCTACATATTTTTGAATTATCCAAAGCACATTTAAATAAAACTCCAGGACTTTTACCAGCGTTGGACACTAAACTTGAATTTCCTTTAGTTGCACCAACAATTACTCTTATTAGGTATATAAAAAAAGAACAATAATTAAAAACTCCTTTTCGTTTAATATACCATAGTAGTAGATATAATAATTAAAAGCTTACAGGGAAGGGTTTCCTTTTTGCAAAAGCACAGAAAATCCGAAATAGTCATTTTTGAAGTTGGACGAAAACACATCAGCAAATTTCGTGTCGAAATTGTAACACTCAGCGAACAAAAATTTTGCAATAAAAACGACAATAGCAAACGCCACCGCCGACGACATTATTCTTGTTACATAGATATTGTGCAGTTCTGTACAAAAAAAAAAATAATTGTTTGTCTGCTTTTGTCCGATATCAGAGGATGCAGGACAATCATAGTCACTCGCGGTTTTACCATAATTATCTTAATAACGTACGACAATGTGAATGCAAAAGATAAACGGCGACATTCTGTCTCAGATAAATACTTTAAGTCCATGAACACACAAAGATGAGGCTCGAAATCGTACTTTAAATTAATTTATATTCTACTTACTGATCGGGCAACCCACTATACACACATAAACATTGATATTTTCTCGATATGTTTATCGGCAACCCATTATACACGTAGATATTGACATTTTCTTAAGTATGTGGTCAGCAACCCACTATACACACATAAACATTAATATTTTCTCGATATGTTTATCGGCAACCCATTATACACGTAGATATTGACATTTTCTTAAGTATGTGGTCAGCAACCCACTATACACACATAAACATTAATATTTTCTCGATATGTTTATCGGCAACCCATTATACACGTAGATATTGACATTTTCTTAAGTATGTGGTCAGCAACCTACTATACACACATAAACATTGATATTTTCTCGATATGTTTATCGGCAACCCATTATACACGTAGATATTGACATTTTCTTAAGTATGTTGGTCAGCAACACGCTATACATGTAGAAATTTACATTTTGTCGAGTATGTTTGTCAGCAACCCACCATACACATAAACACTGACGTTTTGATACATTTAGGTCTTTTTGGGTTGCCTTTGCAACGTCACAATATCTTTCGGATATTTTTAAACGCACTAGTATGCAACATGCCTTATTATTGCTTCTCGTATAGATAAAAATAAAACTTTCATCTGTCATTGTTGATTGTTATTGTACATATTATGATGCATTATTGCTGTTTTAAAATAAAAATTAAATGAGTAATAACGTTAGGTGCTCTTTAGTTTTTTAAATATAAAATTAATTAATCTTTGCAATTATAGGAAATAAAAATTCGGTAGTTGTCACATTTTCTGTCTTCGTGCTGACCCCTACGATATAATTATTTTGTGTATCTCCAACATCATCCTCGTCGTCTTCTGGACCTTGCAATTCTTCAGGGGTAATAACAATATCTGCTTCGACATTTGGTCCATATTCAATATTCCTTTTCTCAGTTACATACTTAACGAATTTTGCGGAAGATTTCAACGTCCTAGTCCTATTGGTGTTATTAAAATCCACATGGACAATACCATACTTGAAACTTAACGTAAAATATATTTATACATATATATATTTGCGAATAATAAATTTGCTCACTTGTAGCCATTTTCCCATTCAAAACCGTCCAGTAGGCTCCAAAAGGTGTAGCACGTTACAGAGACTCCATTGCCAATAGCGTCTAGCACTGAACTTAAATATTGCTAGAAAATAATATTAAAAAATAATAATTTATATACCTATGTCATGTACATACCTGAAAATACGTTATTCGTCCTGTATCGTTCAGGGTACCGGAGTCAGGATAACCACTGCCGGTAATATAGACTTCAGGGTTATCATATTGGTCCTTTATGTACGTCAAAATGCTTAACATACCCCACGGTACAATCTGAATATGTATAAATAGTTACATAAATTACCAACAAACGTTATTCTGAAGTATAGGCAAGCAACCCACCGTACGTATATCTTGTATGTATAGTGGGTTGTCAGCATTTCGTTAAAATATGATCCTAAACTTATTATAAGGCATTGGCAGGCAACCTACCGTACGTAATTCATATAAGTATAATGGGTTGCGAACGTTTTTTTTTAAATACTTACGCTGTATGATCCTAAAGGGGTTGTAGGCCACATATCGTCATAAAACTGAGTAACATTCATATCATTTTCGAATGACGGGGTGGTTATAGGAATAATAACCCCCTCGCTGACCTTTAGAGTCTCGTCGTGAATGACGCCGAAAAAATCTGAAGTTCCTTTTATAAAATCAATTTCGTCTTGTCCAAAAGGAGGTAATCTCGAAACGTCGAAACCTTCAAGAGCACTGCGATAAGCAATCGTGCGTTTCATTACCGAAGGATAATCGCCTTCGCTTGAAAAAATCGGATTTGCAAACCAGCCCACCTGAAAATCTTACTTCCTGTCGAGTGGGGAAATAAAAAAAAATATATTTTTTACACACGTAATATTGCAAGGCCCTCTCAGCAGCCTCCTTGTCTTTCAACGCTGAACTATTAGCTTTTATCCAAGGAGCATTGATAACAATTCCAATTTTTCCTACAACAATCTTAAAATCATTAAGCACTTATTATTAATTTATGTAATTAACGAAAAAAAAAAATGCTGTTGTCCCGGGAATCGAACCCGGGCTTTGGCAGCAGCAATGTCATGCATAGACAAATTCTCGAATTCGGGTTCGATTCCCACCAAGGGCACTTTTATTTTTTTCACTAATTTGAGCTTTTTTTTGCAATTGAAACATTTACCAACGTGTTTTTCTCTATATTTATCGTCGTACAAATGCCAAACTTTTGCGTGAGCTTTAAGAACGTTGTGGCCACACAAATAATTAGCGATGCCGCTTTGGTTGTACCCAGGAGCCTTCTTTGTCTGTCCGTAACCTTCTTCGCAAACCCTGTAAGGATCGTAAAATGTAATCCAGGTCGAGACACGATCCCCGAACAAATCGAAAGCTGTCGTTGCGTAGTTTTCGAACTCGTCGATTACTGAAGAATTGGTCCAACCACCGACTTCTTGTAAACTCCGGGGAAGGTCCCAATGGTACAAAACCACAACTGCTTCAATCCCTATTTATTATATCATTATTATTATTATGTATTTATTCAGTAAATAAGTACTTGCCATTCTGTTTCAACAAATTTAATATGCGGTTGTAATATCGGACTCCCGGTTTGTTTATTTTACCGGTGCTATGGTCGGGAAGTATTCGAGGCCAGGAAATGGAAAATTGATAATATTTCACCCCTAAAGCCTTGACAATTTCAAGGTCTTGTTTGTATTTGTAATAAGAGTCGGCTGCAATGTCACCGTTGCTTTCGTTGGCTGTTCTTGTGGGACTGTCGTGGGTAAAATAGTCCCAAATACTTGGTGCTTTTCCTGAAAAAAAAAAATATAATATAATATACAATTTATTAAGCATTTATTTACGTATTACCTTGATCATTTGATGCACCTTCAATTTGATAAGCAGACGAGCCCAAACCGAACTTAAAACTGTCCGTAAAATTATTTTTATTCAGTTCTTCTTGCCCCAACACATTCCTGAGGGAAAAATATTTATTTATAAAATAATATAGGTAATTATTCGTTTTATTTTACCATAACATTAAAAGAAGAGTTAGAAATGGAGTATTAGAATTGAGAATCATTGTGTGAACTACTAATTACAAATGAGTAAGTACCATCATCAGGGAGGGGCCTTTTTATAATTTTTTTTGAAACTATAATCTTATCAAAATAAAATTCTTTTTCTTTCTTAGTTAGCACTAATTACCTATTAAGAAACAATGGGTTTATTTTATCTAGCAGTTTTTTGATAGGTAGGTACTAACATTATTTTAAATATGTATCAAATAATTCCGGGGGGAGGGGGTAAAAAAAAGCAAATTTTAGCGTGACATATTTTATGAACAGCCCCGGAACGAAGGAGGGACGAGGGTATTAGGGTGTATGTGGTGTAAATGTTATAAGATCACAGAGCACATCACATTTTTTGTGATGATCAACTTTTTATTGTCACAAATAAAAATAATAGCACTGGAAATAATAAATAACAATAGCTTAATGGCAGAAGGTAAGAATTGAAACATCAAGGCTACTTTACTTAACATTCATATCTTTATATATGCCCAGATATAGCAACAATGGAGTTCATAAAACTCTCACCGTCCATCCAATCCATTAGTTTCAGAACTTGCAATAACAAAATTTTGGTAAACTACTTAACAAAGTTTTATTACCATTTATTATAATTATAATTCGAACGAATGTTATTATTATAGCAATAAAATTTGATAAGATAATTACTTAATTACCTTATTGCATTATAAAAATCGAAAAGTAGAAAACAAAAACATCAAAGTTTGTTGTTCGGTTACTGAAATGGTCGATTACAATTATTGTGCGCCCCTTGTGTCGATATTTGTGCTGATTGCGGAGTTACTGTGGTAAATAAACAAATACACAACACAAGTTTAATAATAAATAGGTAATAAATTTAATTGTATGTATGTGCGCAGGTGCTCCGTTGCTGAAGAATTGTTAAATCCTTCAGAGTTTCCTAGTGACTTCCTTTTTGGAACAGCAACTTCTTCGTATCAAGTTGAGGGAGCATGGAACGTCAGCGGTAATTATTTAATTAATTAATCATTTTTTTTAATAATAACAATTATTTGTTATCTTATCTCTTTGTTTAAATTAGCAGCAGCACCTGAAACAAATAGGATTTATTTATTTATTTAATACCTATGTACCTAGTAGGTACCTACGTTTCTATATTAAGGAACATTAGACATGTCACAGCCTCTTTTATTAATAGAATAAATGGAATATTTAATATCCTAAAATGTTTTAAATTAACAATAAAAAGGGGGAATGAATAATAAGAAGTAACGAAAGGAGCAGATAAAAATAGACCTGTCAGGCATATAATCTTTATTGGCGAAAATTATACATGCATATTGTTTAAATTTTCAGACAGATCCTCCCCTAGATACTACTTATATTACATACTGGACCGGTTAAAAAAAATTAACAGTACACAAAAGAAAAATAACATATTTTATTAATTGTTATATTAAAAGTTTTTGCAATTTTTTTGGAAGTTTATTCTATGCCAGATGATAAATTAAATTATTTAGAATATTAATATTAATAATAATATTACTATAAAATAAAAAAATAAGTATTCCTATCCATCTATTTATCTATCAGTTATTTGTCATCTATAAATACCCTAATAAAAGGTAGTAAAATATATCAATATCTACATATTATTTTTTTATTGTATTCGGTATTGTTGTTTTGATTTTAAGGGAAAGGGGAAAACATCTGGGACCATCTCACCCACAATTACCCATCAATGATAGAAGACCAAAGCAATGGTGACATCTCTTGCAACGCTTATTATAAAATGGAAGAAGATTTAGAAATTATTAAGGATTTAGGAGTAGATTTTTATAGGTTTTCTGTTTCCTGGTCACGCGTCCTTCCTACAGGATATGCGTCTGACATTAACGAAGAAGGGCTACAGTATTACAATACATTATTAGATCTGCTTAAAGAAAACAGTAAGTTAAATACTTTTTACTTGTAGTTAGTTATGCGCCAATATAATATTTATTATTAATTAAAGATATAAAAGCGATGGTCACAATATACCATTGGGACCTCCCTCAACCTTTACAAGACATTGGCGGTTGGACCAACTCGTCCATTGTCGACCTTTATGTCGATTACGCGAGGCTACTTTTCGAATCGTTCAGTGACAGGGTTTATACTTGGATAACTTTTAATGAACCGTATCAGATTTGCGCAGAAGGGTATGGGTCGAATAAAAAAGCTCCTGCTTTAAATAATTCCGGTATTAGTGATTACATTTGCGGATATAATCTTCTAAAAGCTCACGCAAAGGCTTTTCACCTTTATAATAACACCTACAGGAGCGTACATGAAGGTATTATTCATACTGTTCCCCCCCGCCCTTCCGCATTCTATTA
Organism: Agrilus mali; assembly: GCA_029378335.1. Classification (NCBI taxonomy): domain Eukaryota; kingdom Metazoa; phylum Arthropoda; class Insecta; order Coleoptera; family Buprestidae; genus Agrilus; species Agrilus mali. The sequence continues at coordinate 178,326 of CM055655.1, read as the reverse complement.
CTGTCTACTTTTAGCAAAAATTGGTATAGTTGTCCAGGCACCATGGGCAGAGCCAGACACTTCGAGCGAAGGCGATATTCAGGCCGCCAATCGATTAATGCAATTTTACGTACGTAATTTTTTTTTTTTAATTAAATCATCTGTATTAAATTAAATATAAACTGTTTCAGTTTGGATGGTTCATGCATCCAATTTTCATAGGTGATTACCCCGAGACGATGAAGAGCCACGTGGGTTACAGAAGTGCCCTCGAAGGTCGTAATAGTTCGCGTTTACCGGAATTTACCACCGAAGAAATCGAGTACATTAAAGGTACTTCTGATTTTTTCGGTGTTAACCATTACACGACCGTAATGGCCGCCGAGTTACCATTTGTCGTCCCGGCAATACTTGGGACCTCTTTTTCTTACGACATCAATTTGACTTACTATTACAGTACTTCTTGGCCTATGTCCGTCTCTAGTTGGCTAAAGGTATTTAAATACATAAAAAATGTCTGTCTGAATATAATTAATTGTATTGATCGATTAAGGTGGTACCGTGGGGTTTAGAAAAATTGTTACTTTTTATCAAAGAAGAATACAACGATCCGGATATTTATATTACAGAAAACGGTTATGCAGACTCAGGGACTTTAAATGATTTAGATAGAATATCGTACCATCAGGTAAATAATAATATATTTAATTAACTAATTAATTAATAATAAAATCGTGTGCTTAGGATTATTTAAGTGCCACCCTGGACGCTATTGCAAAAGGTGCTTCTGTAAAATTGTACACTGTCTGGAGTCTGATGGATAATTTTGAGTGGCTGGCTGGATATACGTATGACACTTTATTTTATAATTATTTACATATAAATACGTAAATAAAATAAACAAACCAATACCCAAAATCCGAAAAACGTTTAGAAACTTAAAGGTGTCATCCTTGGTCTCTCTCTAACTGATGACACATTGCATTGAGTTTCTAACTGAAGATGACTCCTTGGGTGTCGAAACACGCTTTAGGTTTCTCCACAGTACTCCTTTGTTTTCTTTTTATATCATAATTAATTACGTATACAGAAATTAAATTAAACCAAGTGCTAATTGCTAATATGTAATATTTTTTACCAACTGATAGCAAGTTTAATCACAATCTCAACTAATTCTATTTTTTTTTGTCTTATAGAGAAAAATTTGGAATTGTCCACGTCGATTTTGAAAGTGAAAATCGTACGAGAACATACAAAAGATCTGCCCACTATATAAAATACGTTTTCAAAAACAGGAAAATTACAGGATTCGGAAACGGCGGTAACAAACTTAAATTTCGTTTAAGTGGTTTATTTATAACGTTACTGTTATCTTTACGGATCTATTAGAATAATTATAGGATTCTGCCTAAGGTGTGTCTGTGTGTGTTTGTGAAGACAATAAGCATCAACAACTTTTAACATTTTTTATTAATAAATAATTACATAAGTAACTAATAACAATAAACAGAAATAACAAATAATTAACTAGAATTTTATAATCTGCTCTTATCGCTTTAGCTATTTTGTTTGTACAACGACAGTTTACTACATTACCTATTTATGATATACTAAGCTTTATTGCCTATTATTATTAGGAATTAAATATTTTAACTCTGGTATTACGATAACCGTATTTGAAATAAGCCAAATAAGGACAGTAAATCATCAGCCAAATGGACATTGCCTGTAAAAAGTTTAAGATAATCCTGTACAAATCGTATCTGAGATAGTGGACGGTCCACTGTATCGCGAAAATTATAAATCCCTTATACGTCTGTATATGTTTGGTGAGGAGATTGTTGTTGTTGTTGTTTTCCGAAATTAATATGTAAAAGTACGTCAAAAAACCGTCAACTTCTAATATCGGATTCATCACCCATAGGCCCGTCAGAAGGGCGCTGGTCATTTTCAAAAAGTTCGGGTCTTGTTTAGCAACTTCTGGAACGAACACTTTCTCTAGTAAAATGTTACATTTCTCGCGGATCTCCTCGACTGTTCCGGTACAAAGGTTAAATCTACACAAATATTTATTTAAGTGTATATATTTTTTTAATACATTTTTTTTACCTATCTTCCATTCCCATCAAGTATCCGACAACCCTCCATACATGCACGAATGCTTCGAACTCTTCCTCTGTCGCTTTGTGTATGCCAATCTTTTGAGATCTGCACAGTGCGAAGCCCATAAAGCCAAACTGGGTGAAGGCCATATCTTTTTGGGAAATTCTTGATAAGCCTGCCTTACATACTCTACCACTTGCAGAATTATGCATGCCTCTTACCAATCGAACAGACTTCCACAATCTACAACAGTATTTATTTGTAATATTATCGTCGATTCGACTTAAAAATTAAAAAACGAAATAAATAAAATAGAAACACCCCCTTCTTAACTTTCTTACTGTGAATCTGGCCTAAAATCCTCCCTGTACCAAACGTTCATGTGAAGTATTGTGGCCACGTATCTTTTGTAAGCCTTGTATGGTGTATCGGACATGTCAGTAAACATTAATATTTTCAGAATTGTAGGAACACATAATGTTGCTATCAACCCCATCAGCTTACCGAAAAACAACGAAAATAAATATTTGTGGTAAAACGCCTGACCCCTTAAACAAATAATAAAAATACTTTTTTATTTTGTCACCACTGGAAAAGTTTTACTAATTATATTATTCAACAAAACATAAAACTCTAATTAAACATTAAAATTATACTCATTCTCCCAAAAAAAATATTTCTGGGTGAGATATACCCCCTTCCTCTTTTAAAGTTTTTTATCTATGTTTTTTCATTTACTTGAGTCTGTATATCAACAATTTTTGCTTGAAGTTTTGAGGGCAAATTAAAAAACTACCCCACAATGTAATCAAATAATACAAGAACTATTATTATTCTTGTTAAGTAGGTACCTCTTCGTGAATACAGACCTACGTAATATACGTCGTTTGCATAAATAATTATAAAACCACAATTCAAACTTTCCTTTTTATTTTCCAATACTACTACTCGTATGTAGTAGGTACTTAACAATTTTTTGCTTACATAATTGGTGTGTTAGGTGCAATTATATGCATGCAATATTTTTTGCTATTTGCAACGAAATAAATTGTTTAATTAAGTCACTTAGGTACCTATCTATTTTCCATTTCGAAAACGTTTTGATTGCCTACCTGCTTAATTATTATTATGTATAATTTATTAATATGTGTTAGTGGAGTACTATTTTTTTTATCACATTTATTTATTAATTTCTACTTTCTCCTCCCAGATTTTAACTTGTATTGTTTTGATTTGAAAAAAAACTTAAGAAACTTCATCATAAAAGAATTAAATTGTAAACCTATTGAACAATTTGTTTAAAGGTCATTGGTGTGTTTTAAATAAATTAAAATTCGGAAATATTAATTTAATCAGTTTGCTTTTCTGTCATAAAAATGCTAATATATACGTAGGTATATAATATTAACAAAGTAACGGTGAAACAAGAGGATCTTTCTGTTAATAGACTAATAAGTCAGAGCACGTTTCGTCCTTGAAAAGTTCCTCATCAGGGTTCTTGAATCGTTTGAAAAATTAACCATGCAGGTTTTAAATAGCATATTACTATACAATATGCATAGTATTTGAAAATAAATTAAATAAAAATTGAAGAAAATTACAAAAACAAATTGAAATTTTTTGATTAAGTAACTTGTAAAAGTATCAAAATTCCATTTCCATTGTTATTACAAATGTACAGATAGATAATAAATACCTATGTACCTACCTAGATAAAATAGGAATGTATTACGATAATGAAACTAAAACGTTACAAGCTGATTATAAAATAAATAAGTGATGATAACACGTACCTTTTGAACTTTTCTTCATCGTAGAAGGGCGGTATGTAAGTCGCATTTTTAAAATTATTATTAGTTTCGTCGCAAGATATTTCAGCCCCTTTTGTTAACAGCAATTCAATTTTCTCTTGTGCATTCATTTTTTTCATTTAAAACAATCTTAAAAAATTAAAAACAACACTTGGATTATTCGTTTGTTTGCACCCATCAAACGAAATGCACTACTGCTGTTGCATTACGTTATGCGTTTTATCAATCCGCACGCTATTAATTTATCTCATTGCAACTGCTAATTATAATTATTTATTTACTATCGAAACTACTCACAGTGGTAGCGTCAACTTGAAAATGTACGTTTCGTTCTTCGCCATCCTTGTAAAATACTAACTGCTTTAACGTGAAAGTTTCACCGTCTGTCCTACTTCAACATTTAGATGTAGAAGAAGAGGATTATTAAGCTGAAACAGCGAAATATTATTTTATGTATCTATCTATGTACTTACGGTGGGTGGTGATCACTCGACTATGAAAAAGAAGAGTCATCTATCTAATGCCACCAATTCCCATTGTTGTGTGATCATGACCGTAACAATAATGTACTACACCAATGGCAGATTTTCTTTTTTGTATGTACAATTTGAAATTAAACCTATTGGGCCGTATTTTGATTTGACCTTATGGTGGGTGCAGTGGTGGGGGATTAAAAAAATTGTGATTTAAAAAACTTATTAAAAATATCAAGTAAATTAAAATTTATTTCATAAAATATAAACAATATGTAAACAAGAAATTTTGTGGGAGCTTGGGGCACAGGCTACAAATTTCTTTATGTATTGTAAATCCACCCCTAAACGAATTTGGGGACCCTAAATACCATATTATACTTACATATTTATTCTACATAATCTAGATAATAATGAACTATGAAATTGAGGCTAAATTGCAAAAACAATGAACTGTAAATTTTCTAAACCACCGATATAAAAAAAATACTTTCACATTATCGTGAAATTTCAATTTTCTGAAAGGCTTAGATAGATATGTACATACAATAAACTAGTTCAAGAAGCACCAAAATTAAAGTGAATTGTTTAAAGGCAAATACATTTTAGAATAAAATAAAAATAAAATTATTGTGGTTTCTTTCACGAGAAAATAAACGTGATCGAAAATTATACATACATAAGTACAATTTATTACTGTCGTACGTATAATGATAAATAATTATGGCATAAATCGTTAAAATTAAAATGCAGAAATAAGTTGCACCATCATAGGTGCTAATTTACTTAATAATTATTTTTTTATTGCAATTGCATATTTTAATTGTAGGAATCCATCAACAACACTGACATAATACAATCAAAGTTCGATAACTAAAAGTTCATCAGAATCAACTATGAGAAATACGTGAAATATTTACTTGATAATTCGAACTTCTATTAGCCTCTGTTCATAAAATACGTCACACTAAAATTAGCTTTTTTTAACCCCCATTGTATTAAACAGGGTTTTTCAAGCTGATGGGCTATTAGAAGTATATGAATTAGTAGAAGGAATTAAATTCTGAAACTTGGGCTCATTTGGTTATTGTTTATGCCGCTTCTTTTAAAAATATTTTCAAGTTCGATTTACATCCGGTTATACCGGAAGTCGATACCAACTTTGTTATTTTAAATGGAATGGTATATTTTTTACGCTGAATTCGAATAAAACGTGTAATTCTAAGGTAAGTTTGATAACCAACTTGTACACCTCTGTGACGATCGGTTTCTCAGTTAATTTAATTTATAGAAAAAAATATTGTGATCGCAACCCAAATTATAAAAAATCATAACTTCCACAAAATACGACTTAGAATGTTGAAATTTTTACTAGTAATAGCTGAATATTAGTGCTAACGCCTTGACAAAATTGAATTAAATAATTTATACAGGGCGTTCAAAATAAAATTCTAAAATTGAAAAAGTTCAAACACGAATTACTTCGTTTTTTCAAATGGCACCTACTATTTTTTATTTTTTCATTCGATTCCTTTTTTTATCCTCTTTCGATTTATATGGATACTTCCTATTTTAAGTAATAATTCAAAATTATTCCAAAATTTTTAAATAAAATAGGAAGTATCCATATAGATCGAAAGAGGATAAAAAAAGGATTCGATTGAAAAAATAAAAAATAGTAGGTGCCATTTTAAAAAAACGAAGTAATTCGTGTTTGAAGTTTTTCAATTTCAGAATTTTATTTTGAACGCCCTGTATAAATTATTTAATTCAATTTTGTCAAGGCGTTAGCACTAATATTCAGCTATTACTAGTAAAAATTTCAACACTCTAAGTCGTATTTTGTGGAAGTTATGATTTTTTATAATTTGGGTTGCGATCACAATATTTTTTTCTGTAAATTAAATTAACTCAGAAACCGATCGTCATAGGTGTACAAGTTGGTTATCAAACTTACCTTAAAATTACACGTTTTATTCGAATTCAGCGTGAAAAATATACCATTCCATTTAAAATAAGAAAGTTGGTATCGACTTCCGGTATAACCGGATGTAAATCGAACTTGAAAATATTTTTAAAAGAAGCGGCATAAACAATAACCAAATGAGCCCAAGTTTCAGAATTGAATTCCTTCTACTAATTCATAGATATACTTCTAATAGCCCATCAACTTGAAAAACCCTGTATATACCTTCCTTGTAACATGTGTTAGAATTAGAACATAATTGATAATAACAATATTATATAGAAATATTTTGTTCTGAAATAGAACTTATTTAATTTAATTGTGCAAAAGGTCAATTGTGATACTAATGATTTTGTCTATTATAGGCTAATGATTAAGTAATTTACGTAACTGCAACATATTATTTATTAAGTGCGGCATTAAAACAAGACTTATTTTTCTTACCTTGCAATTTTTTTGTTGTCTTTTTTTTTTTGTAAGGGATGCAAACATAAAAATTTTGATTGTGTAAAAAAATCTAAACGTCAAATTTTTCTTTTTTTTTTTTCTATTCGCCTCACTAAAATGTCAAAAGCGAAGCTCAAAATTCCAAATTATATTATTTATCTCACAGCACCCCTGGCCGTCACCACATGGGAAGGTAATTTTTAAAACCATTTGGACATAAAACGAAAAACCTAATTTATATTTTTTATTATATTAATTTAGATGTTCGTATCTGCTGGAACTGATTTGAAATTTTACAGTTGTCCAGTTGACGAAACAGAATTTCACTATTTACCCCAATCGTCGTCAAAGATAACGTCATTGTCATGGTGTAGAGACAACTCTTACCTCGTGTTTCTCTCTCAACAAGCACAACCAGAAATAATTTCACTCAAAAGCAGCCAAAATATTAAGAAAGTTCACACAATAACAGCACTGAAAGATGTTTCTTCTGTCGTATTCCAGAAGACTACAAAAAAGTCTATTGGGATTGGTACCAGTAATGGTCAAATAGCCCTTTACGACACAAAAAACAAAGGTATTAGCAAACTGTACCCTTCAATAAACTCCAGGATTACGTGCGTTGATTTTGACCAAACGGACGAGACTATGGCCGTTGCTGGAGCGAACGGTACAATAAATATATTACAATTGGCAGCTTCAAAATTCTCCACTTTTTACAAAACTACAGACAATTCGACACCAAACATAGTCAAGTACCATCCAATGTCAAAAAACATTTTGGCAACGGCCACTGACGGGGGTGGAATTTGCATATGGGACGTGAACGTCTCCCAAAAATTATTTTCAGCCCAAATGCACACAAAACCAGTAGGAGGGCTAGCTTTAGGAAGACAAAACGACTTATTTATATCCGCCGGATTTGATAGGAAATTTTGCATCCACGACCTAAACATAAAAGAGTGCGTTTTCAGGGGTAACCTTCGCCAACCCCTCAGTGCAATAGACATATCCACCCGCGACGATTACATAGTCCTCGGCACGGACGAAGGAATGATTTATATATACGATTTTCGATACTTATTGCAACCCCTTAGCAACTGGAAAGCTCATAATTTGGCAGTGAACAAGATTGCTTTTGCAAACGAGGGAAAAGCGGAATTCGAAAGCAATAAACCGCGATCTAGTAAAGCAGCTGTAGCAAATAAATCACGAAAAGAAAATTCGGAAAATGGAAAGAGCTCGATTGCCACAGTTGTTGTGGCGTATAATAATCAAAGTAACGACAAAAAAAATACTAATAGTAGCACCAACAACAACAACACAGAATCTTCGAACGTAAATCTCTTGGTGAGCGATATGAAATTGTTAATTAAAAACAAAACGAAATATATCAATTCGCAAATGAAGAAACAATTCGATATGTACAGAAAAATACTTTTGGACGAGTTTAAATCGTTAGATAAACAGATAGATAATAAATGGGATAAAATTGTGTTTCCTTCGTTATCGTCAAGCGATCCTGTAGAGAGGGACGTTGAAAAAAAATGTACTGTTGTCTTTAATAATAACGATTTAGTTCGTCAAAGTCCAAACAATATAATCACTGATAATTGCGAAAACAGCGGGGAAATCCACCAATCCTAGATTTAAATCAATAAGTCAAACAAATTATTTTTTTTTTAATTAATTATCGTTAAATATCCTGTACTAACTCTATTTTTTCTTGTTTTAAAACTTTAAATTTAATTAAAATAAACTCAAAAATTAAAAAATATCATCAATCACCCTATATATTAAACCTACTTGTAATGTGTTTAAAATAAGAAACTGCCGTAAAATATAAATAACTTACGTTTTTAATTAAATAATGGCTTTTGTCCATGATGCACGTTAATATACGTCCATAATTAATAAAATATAACAGTTTATTATATAATTAATTTATTTTTAAATTCAAAATCGGACTTGACCTGCCATCTAACCCAAACTGTGTGAACTAACGCATTTCCAAGCCTGCCATCTGACCAAAACATCGAGAACTAAAGTGCAATTTTCAAGATGGCGGATCAATAAACAAACAATTTTGACAATTAGTGAACTTAACCTCAATTTTTATTATGTAATTATTATATATTGTAATCTTTAAACAAAATACCCATTAAAAATGCGTATTGTAAATAAACCAAAATGATGATTATAATTTAGAACAGTTTTTGTTTTTTATCTTTTCATAAAACAGAAACACACACAACACAGGATTTACAGGTGTTGACCAAAACTTGCACACTGCTTTTTATATATTTAATCAATAACAAGAATGTAATTAATCATTTTCCTATTTATTTAATCAATAAGTACTTTTTAATTATATGTAATCTTCCTCTAATGAAATGATTGACAATGTTTCTTCGACTCCCATTCTCAATCAAAAGTTTACAGCAAACATTCCTTTTATTATTTCCATAAAAAGTTTATAAAGAAAATATTCTTTCTAATTATTTGCTTATTAAAACTTATTTAATTTAAAGTTTTAAGCCAAATAATAAAATGTTAACAAGTTGTTCTTTATAATCTATCAGTATATCTTTAAGGAATTTCCACAGGTTAATCATATAATACAAATATAAAGAGAAATTCTTAATTTAACCATTTATTATTTCTTTCAGGTGGATGGTTTATTAAAAGGATTGTACTGATCAACCCATTTTTATTACAAAATGAATAATTAACAAGAATTATTTACTTTAATTATAAAGTAAGAAAAAAGTTTTTTACTAAATATAATTAAGTACTAAATTCTTGCAGTTATATAACATCTAATTACAGTTTCATTTCTCTCCTTCACCTAAATCTTTAATGATAATATTTTTACTGATTAATTAAAGATGATCCAACTGTGGTGCTCCAAGAGAAGGATCAGAACACTTTTGCCTGCTAATTAGTCGTAACAAGAAAAGGCCTGCAGATTTCCCTAAAAATGTTTAGACAAGAGCCATTCATCACTTCCTTTCTGAACACAGAAGGATCAATTGTCTCTACTATTAAAAACGTGAGGATCAGAAACTAGTTTACATTTATGAGAATGAAAAAGGAAATAGCGCCATCTCTTATTATTTAAAAGCCTTTTTAGGACCATTTTAAACACATGATTTTCAAATTTTAAATGTATATACTTTGTTTATTATCAAGTAATATTTTTACACTAGATACTTAGTACACAACAAGTATGCCTTTTGAAAATATTTATTTGTTGATTTCAATTATTATAACATATTCTCATACAAAACGCATTTAGCTTTTTTTTCTTAATCAAATTAAAAAAAATCCCTTATTACTACAGATAATATAATGTACTTCATGTAATCCCGAAAAATCTATAGTTTTAATACCGTGAAATTTGTTCTCATAAAACTTCTAATGGAGTTGAGATTCCGATAAGTTTTTAATACAATTTAAAGACTAAATTATTTGGTAAATGAACAATATAACAAGATAAGTAATAAAACTAGGACTGGATACAAAAAAATAAAATATTCATAAACAATCAAAAACTTAAAGATTTTATAGACTAATAATTGTAAGTTAAGTTGTTTGTTTCGCTTTCTAGATCGAGAAAGGGCATGGAGCCCGGACTAAAGAGGGGAGTGGAGTCCGGTACTGTGGTCCCGTTGGTACCAATCATCATACACGAAGGTTGTTGTTGAATAGTTACATTCTGCTGCGACGATGGGTTTGATTGAGGGGAACGGGGCGGAGAGGGACTATCTAAATTTATTACAGCAGGACTAGCAGGATAACCGGAACTAGACACCGAGGCAGGACCTCCGCTCGTTGTCACCCTCGAGTGATTACTACTCGACGATACACTTGCCGTATCTAGAAATAAAAATTAAATGTGTAAGTAAGCAAGTATGTACTTCAAAAATGATTAAGTTAGTTTGCGTATTTCTTATTATAAATAAGAATATAGAAATAATGAATAAAACAATTATTAACAATTTGTTAGTTCTTGTACTAAATGATTCAACTTGTTATTGCGGCATCCAAACGGCTCAAACGTTTAAACGTCGGTCACACCAATCTTTGCTCTCTTCCAACGCCAGATCGAATCCCGGCGCGGACAAAAAAGAGTTACGCGCACATATATGAATCAAAAAGGGGGATGTTTTGCTGAAATTTTTAGATGCATATAACAGTGAAACTTATTTTATACAAAAAATTAAGCTCTGCTTAATTAAGTATAACTTAAATTCTGCGCTTTTATAAGAAATAGGGCTTGATTAAAATATACATATCAATCAATTAAATGATATAGGTAATTTTTACATAAATTCAAAGAGCCACTTTTTACTCTTTAGTAATAAAAAAGTATGGCATACCTTTTTGTCTTTTAGTCTTTTATTAAAAAATAATGTACTTATTTCAATTTTTTTGACCATCTATACACTTACAAATAAACATGAGAAATTTTTTATAGAAAATATACCTAACTTACCAAAAATACAACATAATATTATCTTAGAAAAGTTAATTAATCAAAAATTACATGTTTGCATCTAAAAAAATAATATGTAGTTACGATTTACATCAAGAGTTCGTTTGTCACTTTGAAAAATAAAAGTAACAAACACTTTTTTACTTATTCGGATGTGCATTAAAGCACCTACAATAAATATTGTTCCAACATACCGGAAAATTTAATGGTCGAATCAGGTTTAGGGTTAACAGCTCTTCTTTTAGCCAATGGCTCGTCATCGTCACTGTCAGAGACTGTAAGATCAACTACATCGTTCTTCTTTGGTGTTTCTTCCTTTGCCTTATCTGTACTAGTACATTCGACTTGATTATTTGTAGGGCCGTTTGTCGTCCCTGTGTCTCCCGAACTTATAACAACTTCTGTAGCAGAAAACAGAACATTGTGCTTTTTATTTTGCAAATTTCGAAACAGAATTACTTACCAACATCGTCTCCGATTATTTCTATTGAATCATCGGGTATTTTATTCACCTTTTGGATACTTTTCTTCTCTGTAGTTTGTACACTCCACGAACCGTCTCTGTTGAGTTGTATTTCCTTTGTTTCAGGGGACAAAAGTGCTGACACCAACACGTCTTGGAAATATCTGTAAAAACTATTAGATAAAACGAAAACTAGTTAAATAAAATTCTAAAATTTACCCATCGATAACGAGGTTGTCGTAAAGGGCGGGTTTATCACACACAGGGCAATTCCAAGTAGGTTTTCGTTCGTTCATCTGGAGAAAAAGCGATGCGTCGAAGCATTGGAGATGCTGACAAGTAATTGATCGACAAGGCGTCGTCATTCGCATCTTTCCAAGGGGACACATCAAAGACACCCGGAGACAAGTCGTTGCGATTTCACTATTAGCATCTTCATTGAGTTTCTCCTTAACTAAAATGAACATATAGACCATATTTTCTTTTAAAATAGGATTGATACATACTTAAGCCTCGAGTATGATCCGAATGTTTCACTCCACGACTCTTGAGTCGCTGTAGCAAATCATTCGAGTTCCTTTTGTGAACTAGGGCAACGGTGATGGCGTAACCTCGACCATAATCTGCGGCCCATGATACATGAATGTTGTTTGCCACAGTGGGGCTCAGTTTAACCAGAGGAGTTATATTAACCGGACGGGGAGGCCGTTTAGGTTCCACGCCAGGTTTATTGGTCGGTATTGGATTCTGTAATTGTTTTACTTAAAAAAAAAACATACAAATAATGTCAAATTAGACTTACAGGTAACGGACACAATTTATTATTTACTTTCACTACAACATTAGGAGGGAAACAATCTTCTTGTTCGCAAGTGGTCTCAAGAAGACAAAACCTTAGCTGTACTTGTTTAACATATTCACATTTTGAACCTGGCCTCATGTCTCGTGAACTGGCAATATCTGTGGCTTGCTGAGGGGTCAAATGAAAATAAAAAGTCCCCTCTTGAAGTCTTTGATTATTCTGAGGCACTAATGACGACGGTTTCAAAAGGTCGGCCAAAACATCAAAAAATGGTAGTCTTTTGAATTTCACATCCGGGTGAATTGGGTAACTGTTTGACAGTGGGGGCTGTGGTTTTTGTGAATACTGTTGCTGATACTGTTGATACACGTTTTGTGTATACATGGGAGCTGGACGACCCTAAAGTGAAAAAAATTCAACAAATTAGTTTCTACCACCATACTCATACAATCCATTTGTAATTAGGCAATTAAAAATATACCTGCAATGTTCTTGTGTCAACATAAGATGAAAGTACACCAGATGTGCCACGTGGTACATTTCCTTGTGGTTGGGGCATGCTGGGGCTTAATGATGGCACTGGGATATCTTTATTACCACCTGAGGATTGGGTTGATGCAGGGGTGAGACCACCACTTTGCCTAAAAGAAGTGTACAATCAATTATTATTTTATTATCCCTTTATTTAATGAACCTATATCTATCAATAATAATGAAGAAAAATACAATAAAAAGAGAAAACAGAATCAGAATTTATAAAACTTACTGTATGGACTTGTACAAGTCTTTTATCTTTTGCTGAATGGGATGGGACCTGATACGTAACAATTCTAAAGCTCTCTGTTGCAATTCAGTCTTTCTACCAGATTTGTTTCTTCCAGCGAATCCTAATAACATCTGCAATTCTGACACGCGAAAGGTGATAAGCATATTCTGTAATAATATATATAAACAAGGGTTTCATAGGGGCATATCTTCACAAAGTTTACCCGAAGTTCATCAATATTTTCGGACATTTCCTGCTATATATCCGATTCCGCAATAAGAAGTCTTTCCTTCGCCGCTCATTTAACAAGGTTATAAATAAATGAAACACGTTAATATCAGAAATAAAAAAAATAACTAGCCATGATAATTGTAACACACACAAAAATGCAGTTCTTCACTTACGAAGTTTTTAATCGTTTCTTTAACACCGCCATTACTTTAAAATATAAAACAAATTAAAACTTATAATTCTGTCGGTAGTCTAATTCACTAATTTATGTTTTAATTTTATAAACTTAATTTTGCAAAACACAAGACACACAAACAACAATTCTCGTTCTTCTTTCACATTAAAAACACGATATTATAAGGCATTGTAGTTAATTGAAATGCATTGTATAATAAGGTTTTTCAAAAAACGGCTACTTTTTTTATTTCTTAACGAATAATTATTAATTTTGCCACCAAAATATTAATTATTGGAAAAATTATTATAACCAGTGGACATGGTTTAACGATGGCGCCACTGTTGCTGTCTGTCAGTGGAACCCATATTGTTTTCAGAAATCTCCATAGAAAACAATATAAGTAATTTCAAAATAAAAATAAATTTCTTAATATTCCCCGAATATTTAGTTAATCATTATTTTAGATTTTATTAAAAATTAAGGACCGTGTTTCAATAGTAAAAGAAGTGCGATTACTCATATGCTATGCATTTCTAAAAGGTTTTAAAAATATGGTATGTCTGGCTGTTAGGCAGCCACTACTTTACGTATCAATTGCAAATTGTAAATCTATGGTCATTAATGTTGAGGTTAGGGGAGCAATACTTCAAAAAATTATATTTTTTTACATTTATCGAATTAAGATGATTTTGTAGGTTTATTAATTATATTCGGTTCGTTTAAGGAATAAATGACGCTAATAAGTAAAGGTATACAATTTAAAATTAGAATTATTTTGTATTTTTAACGATGGTATGATAAGTCATCCTTTTTTCAGAAGTGGATTTTGTTTGAAAATCTGAACTTATTTGGATGTTGGGAACGTAATTTTAAGGATGACGGACAAAGATTATGCCCCGCTAAGTGCAGCGTGTGTTCGAGCTTTAAACGACAAAATTTATGAAAAAAGAAAAACAGCCGCTTTGGAAATAGAAAGGCCAGTTTAGTTAACACTACTTATTTGACAGTATTATCTGTACAGAATATGTATTAACAAATGTTGTTTTTAAATTATTAACAGGACAGTAAAGGAATGTGCTGCTGCAGATAATTCAGCAAAGATTGTTAAAATTATACACATTCTTGGTAAAGACTTCGCTAACTCTCAAAACCCACACACAAAAAAGGGTGGTTTAATTGGATTAGCTGCTGTAGCTGTAGCACTAGGAAAAGTAAAACAAAATGTCTTTTACATGTATATATATTTTTATATATAAATTTGTTTTAGGACACTTCTTTATATATAAAAGATTTGGTGGTTCCAATTGTTGCTTGTTTTAATGATAGTGATTCAAGAGTAAGATATTATGCATGTGAATCTTTGTACAATGTAGTAAAAGTTGCAAGAGGTGCAATCATTCCGCATTTTACTTTAGTGTTTAGTGCCCTAAGTAAAATAGCCACTGATCCTGAACAAAGTGTTAAAAATGCTTCAGAACTCTTAGATAGGCTCATGAAGGTATATGTTCAATGCAGTCTTTTATGAATAAATAAATAAGTATTTGCATCTTATTTATAGGATATTGTAACGGAAAATAAGTGCTTTGATTTGGAAAACTTCATGCCACTTTTAAGGGAAAGAATATATAGTAAAAATTCATTTTCTCGTCAGTTTATCATCTCATGGATATCAGTATTAGATGCAGTACCTGACATTGATCTTGCTATGTATTTACCAGAAATATTAGATGGTCTTTTTAGAATATTAGATGACCCAATGCTTGAAGTAAAAAAAATGTGTGACAGTGTTTTAGGTGAATTTCTCAGGAGCATCAAACGCGATCCTTCTCGAGTTGACTTTTCAAATATGGTCAATATTTTGATTAATCATGCTCAAGAAAGAAATAATGATATTTTACAAGTATGTGTATAAAAATTAAATTAAATTTAGTAATGATTGTAAAAGTAGGTAAATGTTTTAGTTTACTGCAATAACTTGGATTAAGGAGTTTGTGCAGCTATCAGGCTCCACAATGTTACCTTTTATGTCCGGTATTTTGACTGCAATTCTCCCTTGTTTAGCTTATGAAGCGGATTCTCGAAGAAGTATCCTTTAAACATTATATTATTGTCCTTTATTAGTTCTGTTTCTGATAATTTTATTAAAAAGGGTTTTATTATATTTAAAATTTTCGTATAAATACTTTAATTTAGTGACAGACATTAAAGAAACAGCTACAACTGTAAATCACAACTTAATGAAACTTGTGGCCCTTCAAGTGGAAGATGAGTCTATTAATAGTACTAAAGAAAATTCAGGTAAAAACGGTCTTTTTTTATTAGATTAGATAATTTTGATAATGGATACACTTTTATTTATTTTCATTTTAGGGAGTGAGTTGGTTACAAATGAATTAGATCTGGCATCTGTTGTTGATGTGCTAACTCAGCACGTTTTGCATCATTCTGTTCAAACTAAAGTTGCTGTATTAAGATGGATTTATCATCTCTTTGTAAAATTACCTGATAAGGTACTTTTATAATTTGAAATATTTTAAAGTGTCATGTCGATAACGTAAACGTTTTAGATGTTTCAATATTTTGATGTAATTTTTCCCTCCTTACAAAAAATTTTATCAGATCCATCTGACGAAGTTGTGCAGCAGTGTCTAGTAGTAATAGCAGAAATTATTTCCTCCCCGGCCAGAGAAAAAAGAGAGAGTGAGTAATCACCATTATAAATCTTCCTAATTAAAAAAGACGTAATTTAGGTATTTTTAGAAAGTCTTTTGGCGATTTGGAAAATGCAAATCCTTATTATTTAAAATTTGTAACCACCCTATTGGAATCTTTTAATAAGGATAAAAGTCTACTCAATGATAGGGGATCGTTTATTATAAGGTATTTTAATTTTATATAGAAATGTAACTTAATAACAACATCAGCATTTATAGGCAATTGTGCGTTTTACTTAACGCTGAAGACATTTACTGTACATTGGCAAAAATTTTGTTGCGGGAAACAAATTTAAATTTTGTCAGCATCATGGTGGAAACCCTTAACATGATCTTACTCACTTCACCTGAGCTTTTTGAATTGCGAAATAAGTTAAAAGACTTAGAAGACGAAGTAAACTATTATTATATGATTTGTTTATTTTATTTTTTTATTCGTAATTATTTATTTTAGGAATCGTGCGTGTTGTTTTGTTGTTTGTACGATACTTGGTGTCATAATCCGGTGGCCACAGTAGCCCTATGTTTGCTAACGCAGTGCTACCGGCACGCTTGTGAACTTATAAAAGTTCTGTATCCTTTTCGTATTTTACTTTACAGTTTACATACAATTCTTTGGGATTTAGAATCCTTAACAAAATAAATACAGAGGCTGTTTAGAAATTTCTGTTGATTTTTTAACAGAAATTGATAAACTGGTTCAACTTATCGAATCACCAATATTTGCATGTGAGTTACTAATATACAGGGTGTCTTAAAATTCCATGTACACCCCTATTTACATACAAGAAATGTAAAACACTTTCTTTTTAGATTTAAGGCTACAATTGTTGGAAATACCGTGTGATGAAGACCTTGTAAGAGCTTTATATGGATTATTGATGTTATTACCCCAAACAGAAGCGTTTCATATGCTAAAAACACGACTGGGTTGCATCCCTAGTTTATACTTGGATTATGGCAAAAATAAGTAAAATGTTTAAATTTTACGTATAGTACTATAAACGTTATGTATCTACTATTTTTCATTTTAGGAATTCTCTAGAGGCCAAACCATTACCAAAGAGATTTAAAACGATAGATTTTAAGAAACTTTTAAACAATTTTCTTTTAATTCAGGACAAGCATAGAGACGTGAAGAAAACTACTCGAATTGATGAGATTGTAACTTTAAGAAAAGCTACGAGTAATTTGTAGGTCAAAATGTCCATTTATTATATTTTTATTTTATATGTCAACAGCACACATTTGACTTACTCTTTTAATTCTCAAGCATATTTAGTTAATTATATAGTCGATAAAAAACCCAATTCCATTTAAAATAGATATATCTATATATACGAACAAATACATAAATTGTTTTAATAAAATATTGTTAAAAGAAAATTAATTCTTTTAACGACAGGAAATTTGAGTAATCAACGAAACGAAATGAAAAGCATTTTTATATTAATTAATTCATTTATTTATTTATTTAGCATGATAAGCATACAGTTTCCATTTAATATAAAATAAAAAAACACGTTATATGTTAATCACATATAAAGCAAATTGAAAATGCTTTCTCTCCGTCATATCACTGGTTGCTCTTCCAATTTCCTTTATTTTATTTTGGTTTACTGTTCTGTAACACTTTCGTTGGCTTCGTCGACAGGTTCTTCGAGAGTTCTTGGCCCATATAGTAAAACGTAGGCACAGTGCCAATCACCTCCACCTGATAACTTAACTATGTCATCCGAAGAGACGGCAGACACGTTATCGTCGTCACATTTAATCCAGACGTCGTTGGATTGTTTAACCCATGCAACATAATGACCACTAGACGACGATCTGCCCTTGTGGGTCAGTACGGCTTGTAAAGTATAATATCCACTGTTATTGCTCCCTAAATCTTGAAATGAAAAAATGATATTGGTATAAAAATTAAATTGAAATTGCAGTAGGCAAGTACGTACCATCTTCAAACCAATATGGCAAAGCTTTTCCTTTGATTTTGGATTTTCCATCTCCCTTTGACTTTCCCTTAGCCGATGCTTCAACTTGAGCATCTTCCCATTCCTACAATGATTATGAAAAATTGTAAAACTTTTTAAAACCGCTATTTTACCTTTTTTTACCTTAAATTTTGTCCTCATTGGAGTTAATTTATCTTGCAATTCAGAAGAACAAAGGTCAAAGGCGTCGTAATCTAAAGGAAATTTCACGTCTTTCAAAATTTTTGCGTTTATCGCCTCTTTTTCTTTGTAGTAAAATCTCACAAACTGTATCGTTAAATACGCCGGCAATCTACTTATTTTAGACTGAAAAGCAAATATTATTATAAATTCAAGAGAAATTTAACATTTTTAGCTCACCGTCTTTGTGTATACAGCATCACGATTTAAAATGGGCGACATTTTCGTTACTTGCTCTTGCATTCTCTAAAAAAGATTATTTAATAACTAAAAACTACTTAATTAAATACTCACAGATTTCAGTCCAAGGTGCATGTACCTAACAGTAGTCTGAGATACAAAACAGCTAAGTTGTAAAAATTGCTCTTTACATTTATTAACAGGCTCTTCTTCACTCTCGTTACATTTCCACTCAACATCAAAAGTCCCTCCAAAATATTGGTCTATGAACGATCTGCAATATGCAACAAATAAAATAATGTTTTTCAATATTGTCAATAGTCACTGTAATGTTATACTAACTTAAATTTTTGTGCCTCTGTGCCATCTTCATTCTGTTTAGCAGGCAGTTTTTGTTGTAACATTCTAACTAATTCAGTCCAACATTCATTTGCATCCTGAAATCGAAATATTTAATAAAATATATGGTTCTTCCCAAAAACAGAAATACTTACTTGCTGTTGAAACCCACCATGTTCACTTTTTTCTGCAAATCTTGGAAATGCCATGTGCAAAACCTGCAATAATACTATGGGTGGAATTGTACTGCCTTTGTCCATATTTGAATAAAGATCCCTTAGTGCTGCTGTTATACTTTGAGCAGGAATAACTCCTCCGGCAGTGGTAACACCTAAAATTACCTTAGATTTAGTATTATCAAAACATACAAGTGTCTAAATATTACCTCCAGAAAATAATTGTAATGCTTGCCTCAGTTCTGGGACAGTTTTTAAACATTGCACTGTGGCATTCATATAACAAGTATTCCCTAAATTAGTCAGTCCTGCTGGTAAATCCAACTAAAATTTTTAAAAGCAATAATTGTTTACAGTATAGATACTGTAGATAATTACTACTTACAGCTGTTGCTAGTTCACTCTCATTCATGTCCTCAACAAAAAGGGTTTTCTCTACTGGCTCCTTAGGGACATCCTCCTCTTTACTTCCCATCAAAAGAACAGCAGCCCCCTTTAAAACCAGAAACAAATTTAAAAATATTAAACCAATCATCAATAAAGCACTTACATCTTTCAACTTAAAGTTATCCCAGTCTGTGTCCTTTAACGTGACCCCCTTCAACATAACCTTTTGTCTTTCAGGTTGAACACCGGTCAGAGCAAATAACTGGGCTTTAAACAACAACGGCGATTCTGCAGTATTCACTTCGATATCAGGATAGGTTTCTTTGCCCCATTTTACTTTCACTGTAAGTAATTTAATAATTACTGCATGAGGTTATCCGGCTTTTAAAATACATACTTAATAAATTAAATTAAAAAGAAACACTTACCTTTAAATGTTGACATTTTAGTACTGTTGAGTTGGGTAATACACCGCAAATATGAAAACTAGTCAATTACAAATAAAATATAAAATGATTTTGAATAGATATCTTTGTTGATTGTGAGAAAAGATAATTATTAATAATAATAATCACCAAAGAAAATGACTTATCAAGTTTTTCTTGTTTTCAAAAATTTTGACATTTTCCTATGACATTTTGCTATTCACCTGTCACGTGTCTGTTACTATTACCATAGATATCTAATACTTCATACAGTTACACTTTAATTAATTCTCTACTCTATTCCCTCATGTTAAAATTATTTCTTTTTTGGCAAGTCAAATTGGCAATTAATTAACATTCTTTATCTTCATTCATTTAAAATTTGAATAAAAACTTAATTTTTGCATTTTGAGATACTGCTGTGAATATAGAGACACAGCCATATCATAGAACTGACTCATAAAATGACAACAATGTAACAAATGACAGTTAAAAACAGTTAAATGTCACTTTTCTTCATTTCGGGAGTTTATTTTCATATTACTTTATTTTAAGAATATTTATTGTGTTTGTAAGGGTTAAACGGGTTTAGAACAAATACTTTAATAATTAAGTAGTGCTATGGCTTATTTTCCTTTTTGCCGAATAAGTTTTAGTTGTCGAGAATGTACCTACAGTGTGGTGTCTCTGTTTTGTGTCGACTATAATGTTTTAAGATATTACAATTGAATTGTTTATTGTTAAAAACGCTCGCAAATTATCCTAAAATGGGCAATTGTTTTAGTACTTCGTCTGATAGACGAGAAATAGATAATAACGTTAGACTGGGAGTGAACCCTATTGAAGATGTTAGTGTTCCAAATAATCCTATGCCCACTCCTCCTCAAGAAACAATCAGACCAGTAGTGGTTAACCCTTCGGAATCTGACCCTCCAAACGCAAAAATATTTGTTGCTCTATATGACTATGATGCTAGAACTGACGAAGATTTAAGTTTCCGTAAGGGTGAACATTTAGAAATACTTAACGATACACAAGGTGATTGGTGGTTGGCCAGAAGCAAAAGGACCAGACAAGAGGGATATATACCTTCAAATTATGTGGCCAAATTAAAGAGTATTGAAGCAGAACCGTAAGTTTTTAACTATTTTTCATAATTTTAACTTAATGTTTGTTAAGATATATAAGAGGATATATCTATGTTCCTTTTATAATCATAAAAAGCAAGTGCTGTGGGGTTTGTAACTACAATATTACAGTAATTGAAAACTTATTTAAGCATACTGAGAAATAAAATAAAAATATGGAATATGTAAAAGGTGTGTCCAGGTTGAAAAAATGGAGAAACATGGAAACTTATAAACGTAACTCCCCTTTAAATAGTTTTCTTTTTTTATAATTTATATAAAACTAAAATACTGTGGATAGATTGCATTAAATTTGCTTTATATTTGTTATTAAAAATTATTATTATAAGATTCTGTCCTTGAGGTATGCAATACATGCAATGCAATGCATGCTTGTCAGAGTGGTTGCCTAAGTTACCTACAAAATTATATTTTAAATTTAAAAAGAGCCACAATCTTTCTTAATTTAGTAATTTAATAAAATGAAAAATAAATGAAAACATTCTGTTTTTATTTTGGTATATTTTGCGGTACCTAATATGAATAAATTAAATTTAACTTACTATTCGAATTTTATATGCATTTATATTAATTAGAGCGAAAAAAAGTTAAAGTCTTAAAGCAATCTGTTCAGTTTTGTAATAAATGTGTAAAAACCAATTTATAAGCGATGCAAAGGTAGGAAAATCCCCGAAATAGCTGTAAATGTTACAATGGAACACTTTCTCACAAAATATGTGCATTTTATTGCTTATAAATTAATGGGAAGAGCTTTATCGTTTTCGAGAAAAAGAATTGTATTTTTTATTAATTCATACGATGTAAAACTAACTGACGAGAATTCCTCTTAAGGTTTATTGAGAGGGTTTTAAAATTATGGTTGATTCTTGTTGGTTATATTACTCGTAAAAACGTGAATATTATAATAAATAAAAAATGCATTAAACAGTTTATCTTTCGCACTATTATTCGTTTTGGTTTTGTTTTATAAATCTAATGGTCGGTGTTTAGCCATGAGACTGTTATGAAAAAAATATTTACAGTTGTTTTAGTATCTAATTATTCCAAATCCCTGACGACTGATGAAAATAATAATTAATGGAGGTAATAATCAAGGAATCTAAAACAACCTGTTTATAATAGACACAATTGCAGATGTTATTTTTCGGTGTGGATGGAAATTGTTAAATGGCCTCTGTATAATGATAATATGCCTGCAGAGACAACGAGTGGCGCCAGGCAAGCGCGCCCCGGACATGTATCTCGCGAGAGGCACAACAGCAGCAAAAAAAGAACGTCGTATCTGATTTCTTCGCGATGTACACAAGTGCACATTATCTCCACTTTAACGAGCAATTTATTAACAGTTTGTGGTCTGACTTGTGCACAAAAAAATAAAAGTGCTTTTCACATACATATATACATACAATGTATACCTATGTACCTGTATAGGTAACTACGTAATTGCAATTATTGTTGTGTAGGCTTTTCTCTTTAACTGTAACTTTTGCAAAAAGCAGTAATACACAAAGTGGGTCTTACAATTAGGTAAAATAGGACCCTGATGGATGCATCACTACCCTGTATGTATGTGGCGCGGTTTTGTATCCGTACAACGTAATATATATATATATATATAAGTTTCTTTGGGTGCTTGTTAACACTCAAGTGAGCCTTCTCCTGACCTTAATTATTGTTAAAATAACGGTCTTAACCGTACGACCTTCTAAAGTATGCAATGAAGAGAGAAAAAAATGAACAATTTCTGCGAGCAGCGTGCGGGTTTATTTTTGTTAAAATCGAATACTGAACTAGATAATTCAAATTTGCAAACAACTCTCACCGAAATTACAGGTTGCACTATTAACAAGTTATTAGATTTAATACGTGTGGCAAGCGCGAAGTCTTGACACAATATAATTAATTGTTCTCTACAGATTTAAATTAGAAAATGGGCTGGGCTCGTAGGGGTAGTTTGTGGGCTATTCTGAGTTAATAAAAATAATTTAAGAAAGCGTTAACTAAAAAAATAATTTATAAAAAAGTGCTTTTTGTTTGTATACAAACGTGAAATAGCCTGATGTTAGAATATATATTTTGTTCAGAGAAGGATAATTTATGAAGTAATTGAGGATATAAAAGTGCAAGAGATTGCATACTCTTGAAGATGTACCTAGTGGAATTATTTTTAATTAAATTGCTAAGAATCTATTGAATTTGTAAAGTGTTATTTAATTGAATCATCTGGTAGCAAAATCATTAATTAAATATGAGTTGGTAGCAGTTTAAATAGTATTATAAATTTCAATTTATTTGTCACGTTTTCAGTCAGTTGGTATTTTAAATTTTATCAACTTAGAAATTTCCCGCGAATCAGTAACTTATAGTAACACGAATATATACAGTCAAACTTCAATAACTCGAACCAAATTG
Organism: Agrilus mali; assembly: GCA_029378335.1. Taxonomy (NCBI): domain Eukaryota; kingdom Metazoa; phylum Arthropoda; class Insecta; order Coleoptera; family Buprestidae; genus Agrilus; species Agrilus mali. The sequence continues at coordinate 154,654 of CM055655.1, read as the reverse complement.
GTTTGGCAATAGCATTAACAATGAGAAATACGAACTGTACAACTTCTATTACTACTTGAAATATCTTGAAAATTCGAAGATGATATTTAGCGTCAACTTCGATAAGTCGAATTTTGTGGGGGATTCTCTTAATAATTAATGTACGATTTTAAGTGTCTTTTTAATTGAAAGAAGTGAGGCAGTTCAGTTTATACGATTATTTGTCATCAAAACTAGGTACTTTAATTACTTCAAGTCTCAATACCTTGAAGTTTCGAGTTATCGAAGTTCAAATGTTGATGAATTGTTAAACATTCAATCAAGTAAACTTTATTTACTAATAAGAAAATTAAGAAAAAATCTGTAGTAATCAATTAAGGTTACTATTGTAAGTAGTTACTTAATTAGGTAGTTTGAAAAAATATTAGTTTTGAAAATTGAGTCATCGCCTTTATTAGAAAGAACTGGTTGCCTGCCTATCGTAGAAATGAATAACTGGACGAAAATTCGAAACATCCTACTAATAAAAAAAACGATAACGAAACGAATTAGTAAAATATTTTAGCCTTTTGTTCTTAATAAATACATAATTGATATTTAAATGTTGTTATAGTGAGTGAATTTTTTTTTCTTTCGAAAAGTCTTATTACTGTGGTGCAGTTGAGGAGAGGTCGTTGTCGAAAAAATAAATAAAAATGTTGATAGGGATTTAAGGCAATCAATCAATAATAAATAACCAATACACGGGAGAATGTGGGTATATATATATATATATATAAACTTTTTTCGATTAATTTATTAATCGGTGAGAAACCGGCAGTTAGTTATGATTCGGACTTATTGCCGTAACTGTAACTTAAGCATCCAATAAAGTCTTGGAAAAAGTTGAACACATCGCCTCGTATCGTACAGACGACACACATGCTTATCTACTACATATACACAGGTGACAATCTGTCCGTGTGTTTGTCATACCATACCATACCTACCTGTATTTCTACTAGGTAGTATGTAGTAATGTACTTAATGTTTGTTACCTGTGCGTTCGGAAAGTCGCTGATGCTGCTGCTGCTGATGATGATGATGATGATGGTGCCAGTGTGAATGACCACTGGACCATGGCCACGTCCTTGATAACCCATCGGGATGATTATATTATGTGTTTACCTTCGTATATATAGGGTGAATCATTAAAAATTAATTCGGGAAAATAAAATTACTTACCTACCTACTCGCGCACTTTTAACTCACTTTATAGTTTCCCAATAAGGTATACATAGGTACCTAATGATAATTAAAATTAAAATCTTATTGTATGTATGTATGTGATAAAGTGGCGAAACAATTTTTAAGAACAATAAGAAGCGTTAAACAAATATCACTCTTGTTTCTTTCACTGTCGATGAATGTTGTTTATCTTTTACCTACGTACCCAGGTACGTAATTAGTGCTCCATAATTAAATAATATGTTTTTGGTATAATTCGTTATTTATATTCATAACACAGGCTGAAACATTGCAAAGTCAAGTTGATTACAAATACTCATCACGTCTAGTTCTAATATTTATCAGTTTATCACTATTTGTTCGAAATATCTCTAGAACAATGTCTCATCAACACTTTGTACAATTCCTCTCTCTTTTAATTAAAATTATTTTAGGAATTGTTACAAAGATCGTGTGTCTGTCACAGCCAATTAGCTCCAAATCTACTTTACTTACACATATCGATTTCTGTGCCCCAACCACGGACATGTAACGTTAATAGACGAATTTTGAATGTGGGGGTCACTTTTGGGGGGGCAAGTTGGGTTTTTAAAAATAATATTTTCGCAAACTGCACCGTGTGACATATCAAATTAAAGGGCTCCTTGTGAGGGTCTCAAATACATATTTTTTATAATTTTAAATTCGTCTTCGTTATATTCGAAACTACTGAGCCTTAAATTTAAAAAAAAATCAGGAAATAGTTCTTTACTTATAGATTACAGGAAAATTTATAAGAAGTCTCCTCAGCACTCCCAATTGAGTTGCACTGACTGCAGCACATCTGCTCCAGTGCTTCGTTTAATAACGAGAAGAACTACAAATAATTAATTTTTCACGATCAGCAAGATGTGTATTCAATTCTGAAAATTAGGAATAGTTTAAAATAATAATAATTGGCGAGTCTTCTGTCGCCGTTTGTACTATTTTATTACATAGATAAGTATGTTGTCTTGTGGGTACATTGAGTAGCTAGCTAGTTAGGTACATGCATGCATCAAGTCAACTGTTTGTTTGCAAGAAGTTTAACTGACGATGAAGCCAAAAGGCATTACTTAAAATAATGCTGTGTGGACGCAAGAGTGAGTCGCAGCAGAGAGTCAGAATTACTTTACAGCTTTACTGCTCAGTTTAGTTCACGGTCAGAGTCGGAGTGATGTAGTCAATGTCGACGGTGTTTCTATATCGTTTTACATTTACGCTCATTATTACCTACTTATATAGTTAGTTGAACAGTTCGTACGTTGCATTATTACCTGTCCACCTACAAATAATAAGCCGCGTTCTTATTGTTAGTTATTAATTATAATGTGCTATCATGTTCGTGTTGTTAAACTTTCTGATAGAGAAATTTTAATTTTTGCTCGAATAATTAAACCGGTGATGTATGTGAAATAGGTATTAAAAACTTTTTTATTTTTATTAGTTTATATTTAAAATACCTATTAAAATGGTAACTTGCGGGGTCGTTTGGTGTAAAAAAGACGATCATTGGATTCCTCTACAATTAAGTTCGATAAAACTTCACGGTAACCTTACGGAAGCCCATTGGGCGGCAATATCCGATTTTCTCCAAAAAGTTGCAAATAAACATTTCATACTACAAGAAAATGGATTTATGGAGCTCACAGAAGATCAGAAGAGGCTCCTTGCCCAACAGATAAATCGATCCAACTTGGAATGTTCGACGAACGAAGAAAAGTCGTCGTCGAAAAATGTTTTCGGTGTCATCAATTCCGGTCTAATAAATCCCGAAATTGATAGTGAAGAAAAAGCTAAAACTCTAAGTGCCCAAGAAAGTTATTTGTTACAAATTTTGGACGGTAAAACGGAAATAGCCGGACCGAAAATTCTCGAATGTAATAACAGTGGTGACGAATGTAGTTCATCGGCTGAGTTTCCGGAATCTGAAAATAAACAAAAATTTACGTTAAAATTTGAAAGTAACTTTTTAAGTGACCCCACCAAAAGTTTAGACAATAACTGTGATAACAATACCGACTTTGTTTTATTAGAAAATACGAACTTTTTTAAAACCGAAAACTCCGACAGTACTACGACATCCAACAACAATAACAACAACAACAACAACGTCAACGTTATCGGAAGATTCACCATAGAATCGTTTTCAGACGAACAAAAAAGTATTCCTGAAGAAAACGAAAACCTCAGCAGCAACGGTAAACAACCTTTGAGAAAGATATCAGGACAGAGTGACGAAATAGTGTTAAGGCTTTTAAGAAAATACTCAAAGTACAGCAGAGACGCCCTGGACCAAGAGATACTTAGTGCAGTTGACTCGTACACTTCCGAAGACGACTTCATCAACACAAACACCACGATAAGGATAACTCCTGACGAGAAACATTACGAAAACTGCAAATCAAATTTCGGCGACGAATATATCGAAAACGAAAAGAACGAGTACCTTTTGCAATGGCTAAAACAACAAAACAGGTCTAGGGGGTTCCTAACAGTTCCCGAACCTTCTTACAACAGGAGAAGGCACAGTTTGGGCAGCGACAGGAACTATTTCGACTGCTACGACTCCCAAAAGAAAATAACCGAAAGGAAAGAAGGAAGAAAATCGTCTCTGCCACTGTTTACTGACCTAGACTTTAACAACAAGAGGTCAGGTCGAAGAACCGGGGGCATAGCTTCAACCCCTAACAGCAGAAAATCTAGCGTTTCTTATCCTGTCAGTGACGCGGGAAGGTTTTCCCATTTGGATGGCAGGAAAAGTAGCGTGACGTCGAACAGTATTAGCAGCTACGAAAGCGAGGAACCTGTGGGAACTTCTGTCACGTCTCATTGGCAAAAAATCATCAATAAACACTTGGGCGGGAATAAATTAGAACAGAAACTGAAGAAGCAGCGCGAAACATGGGCGATCAATAAAAGGAAACTTAGCACAGATTCTGACTCTGCAAACGATCTTTTTTCACAATCGTAAGTAGACACATATCATACCACCTACCTAAATGTTTATTCTATTTTTTCCATAATTTTTGTAATTAAGCAAAATAGAAAATTTTAAGTTATTTTGATAACCAACTTAGAGTATAGATAGTTTTTGAGATAATTTAATTTATATAAAAAAACTGCCATTAAAACCGAAACATTTTTTTAAGATTTAAGTTGACTTAATAAAATATTTGAGACCCTCACAAGGAGCCCTTTAATTTGATATGTCACACGGTGCAGTTTGCAAAAATATTATTTTAAATTTCCCAACTTGCCCCCCAAAAGTGACCCTCACGTTCAAAATTCGTCTATTAACGTTACATGTCCGTGGTTGGGGCACAGAAATCGATATATGTACTAATAAATTTCTTGGCTGTGACAGACCGACAGACACACGAGTGCCTTAAATATTTAACATATTATGTACCTAGATCAATTAATATATTATTAATGTTATTTTGGGAATTGAGATGCAATGTGTGTGAAAAAAATAAAATATTTAAATTCCATCCGTTTCGCTCTGTGGCCTCGTGAATTAACAATTTGCAATGGTCGGATTCCCAGGAACTCCGGAAATTTGCTCGCGTTTCCGGTGTACATGGGTGTCTGCACAAATTTTCTAACACGATCAGACCTTCGCCACACACTTTACAGGTCAATTTATATGCTCATGCTCAATCAAATATAAATCACATACCTACATACATGCTTTATGATAGGTAGGTAATTTGAATTTGTTCAATTTCAAATAGTTTATGTATTTATACCTACAGGGTGTTACTTGTAAAACGTTTGTCTTGTATTTTTGGATATTTTTTTGGGTTACATTAAAATTTGAGTTACTATAAATGGCCTGGGCCATTCATCCATCCATCCATATGATACGCCCACAAGTGTAAGCAGACGGTCTATGGTACCTACGTCTTGTCTTGTTGTGTCCAGTCATATTTGTAAAATAAGAATTTGAGCCACTAAAAGTCTTCGGTAGTTTCTCCATAACGTGTAACCTCGTTTATCAATGTAGTAACAACATAAGTTACCTAGTATTGAGGATTTTTTTTTACCAAGTATTAATGTATGCTATCGACGAACTTTTTTTGACCATGGGAAGACCGTAAACTTTGGTGACCTTGCTTTTTTTATTTTATTCGTAACAACAACAATTCAATTACAATTGCATGGTTAACATTGACTTTGATAAAAATGGGTCATGCATCAAACCTATTATTTATTGTATACCTACCTGGGTATTTGTAATATTACAAAAAGAAAAAATGCAGTAATAAAAGTAACTGTATATAATATGTCGTTGGCTGGCTCAAAACTTAATTACTTATGTCCTATTTACAACTTAAAAAAAAAAAAGAAATACCGTTTTCCATAAATAAATAATTACCTACCAGGTATTATTAATTATTATTATTTGCGGTAAATTAAAAAAACAAACCTTTTATATTTATATACAATGAGAAAAAAATTATAACTTACTAAATATATGTACATATATGTATCAAACCCTGTATAGAGTACAAGTTCGAATTTATAACACAGAGTTGTGCAGGTATTAATAATATAAGTAATTGTTCGATAGATTAAGGATGTGATACCATTTTTGTAGTTCCTTTAAATAATGACAGTCATAATTATCTTAGACCACCATAGTCATCATCGAATCAATAGATTATAGATTATAACTCGTCAAAAAAACGCAATATTATTTCTGCATAAAAATATACTATTACTAATCGTTATGTACATGTTATTAGTTTTCTGTGCACCATTACAAAATACATACAAATTTATTTGATGATGATCATATCCCAAAGCAAAAAAAATAGTTTTTTTTATTATTTTGCATTGTAATATTTTTTACATAATCTTCTATTTTGCAATAAACGTACCTGGGTATGTACGTCAGTAACGGTAAAGTAAGCTCCTACAAATCTCTAAAAAGCTGTTTTTATTAGCTTGATTTAGTAATACATTGAATGCATGGATAATATCTACCTAGATAATGGTAGTATATAAATCAAAATCGTTGCCACATAAAATTTTTTTACAGTGTGTATTTTACGTATAATATGCCTAGTTATTTTATTATAAATTTATTATTATTAGGCACCATATTTTTTATTACCAATGGATTCGTCATTTTATTTAGTAGTTTCGGAGATAAGGGGAAAGATCAATTTTTATATAGAAAAATATATTTAAGACCCTCACAACAAGGCCTTTCATTTGATACGTCACAAGGTGTAGTTTGCAAAAAATATTTTTTTAATTTTCCAACTTGTTCCCCAAAAGTGACCGACCCCCATATTTAAAATTCGTCTATTTATTTTACACTTTGTATTTGAGTCAGAGAAATTCAACTTAACCGGTCCAGTCCAGTAGGTAGATTTGGGACAAATTGTGACCGTGACAAACCGACAGACAGGATTTAGTCTTAATGGAATGCATGCATGGATAATAGTGTTCTAAGAAATACAAATGCAATTTATTGTTACAGATGGTATTTCCGGAAAATAAAGCGCATGGAAGCCGAAAAAAAATTGCTCCTGCCAGAAAACGATCATGGTGCTTTTTTGATAAGAGATTCCGAAAGTAGACATAACGATTATTCCTTATCAGGTATGTTAAAACATCAAGAAATACCTACTATTTTTTATGTTTAACAAATGTGGGCTAGGTTCTACTCCCCACCGGTACAATACTTTTTTCTTGTCTAACTGTTTATTGTAAGACAGGGCGTTACAAATAAATTATTTGTTTGTAACTTTTACAGGTATTATACCTATGTAGACATCGCTTTTTTTTGTAGGATATATCCATCTAGTTTAATGTACTTTTAATTAACCAAAGCAAATACCGTTAGTTAGAACCGCAAAAAAGGTAACGAAAATGTTTTTTTCTCTTCTGGTTTTTCCTTTTCTTTGACCTCAGATTAATTGCCGCAAAATTTGTTGAATCAGACATTAAAAACCTCTTGTAATTTAAAATTTCATTCAAGTATGCATGTATTTATATATTCCATGAATAAATAATTTGTTTATAAATATTTATCCAGAATAATAAATAATTAATATTTATTTTACATTATTAATTAATAATAATATATTTTTGTATTCAGGTTAAAGTTACTCAATAATAAGGTCAATTTAATTCCCTTTTTATTAAGTAACTATTTATTTATCAAACAAGGCCAAAATGTGTACAAAAATATAATTAACATAAGAAAAAGTAAATTTTATTGAATTTTTTTTGTTATATTCACTTGAATTATTTGTAACATCTAGAATTATTTTCTGAAATTGTGACCGTAGCAAATGATTGGTTTTACCTGCACATTAACACACGTATTTATGTAGTTCGAAATACACTCTGACGTGTTTTTCCATTGAAAAGTATTACCTAGTAGAATAAAGATTAATTAATACAAAACAAAAAATGACTCAATCCTAATATTTTAAAAAAATTTTAACTGCATATTTTTTTTGCAAATCAACACCCAACCACAAGCCTGAAAAGGGCTTTCCGCCCAACCCCTCGGTTTTGCACTACCTAATAATTTCTTATGTTAATAGTTAGAGATGGTGATACCGTAAAACACTATAGAATTAGACAGCTGGACGAGGGTGGTTTCTTTATAGCCAGACGAACAACGTTTCGAACTTTGCAAGAACTTGTTGAGCACTACAGCAAGGACGCTGATGGATTATGTGTAAACCTATGCAAACCGTGTGTTCAGGTGAGTTTTTGTTCGATTTGTTTTATAATAAATATGTAGGTAGTAAGAAAGTTATTTGAAAGAAAAGTATATTTATTTAAATATATTTTTCTTTTGTAAGTTGTCTTTTTTTTTATTGTCAGCTTTTGTGCTACTAATTGGGTGCTATGTATTTATTAAGTAATTAATTAATTCTTCTTTCTTTGCCGATTGAAGAATCCTGCAATGGAGGTATGTTTTTCTTTCAACTTTGATTGTATTAGAAGCTTCTTTTTTCGTGTTTACCATTTAGAGTTTATTACATACACCGTACGTTCGATGTGTTCTTCAGTCTTATTAAAAAAAAAAAAATGTTACAGAAATTTCCTGCACCACGTACTTTTTTGTTTCAAACGATTAACAGTATTCCAATTTAACTTGTGTTTTAAATTTAAGAAGCTTTTTAAAACAGTAATTTTGGAAGATTACCTAATGCTATCTAATTATTTGAAGAATTCAGTCTTCAATGGGACAAAATTGTTTTTTCTCCTTCGATAAGTCTGCAAATGGAGTGCTTGTTAGTGCTTCCCACGTTCCCTAAGGATGCCAATAACACTAGCAGACATAACTGACTCCATTAGTAGACTTTTCGAGTTTCGAACCCTCATCATCTTGTACATTTGCTCCATTTCACTAATTAATAAACAGGTACATAAATTGTTGATGCTTGCTAGTTGATCAATTTACATTCGGTGCATGTGACTTTTAAACGTAACAATTGTTTAGAAATAAATAATAATTGCACCTGGTAGACTTTTAGGTGCATTTCTAATGTTATTTATTACATAATGTCTCAAATGTACTCGTTTCTTACAACGTGATATCTAAATCGTTTAAAGAACCAGTAAATAAAAAGTAATAGTAGTAGTTTTCTGTATAAGTAAATAAGTCAGTTATTGTCTAATGACATCTGAATAGAATTGAAGACAAGGAATGGACAAAACAAGATGACTAACGACCTAAACATGTAATTATTTTTTAACAGTTTTAATTTAATTGGTGCTACAAAAAAGACACAAACATAAACTTGATAATTACTCCAAATTAGAACAGAATCAGTTTTATGAGTGTATTAAAAACACCAAATTTTCCATTAATGTGTTATCGTTTTCAAATAATACAATACACGGAAGTACAGTAAATTAAATAAAAACATATAACCTATTACCTCTGTTAATATATAAAATGATTGATAATAAACGATCTGTTTTCAATAATTGTTAGGCCGAAAAGCCCCAGCCGGAAGGACTGTCCCATCGCACAAGAGACCAATGGGAAATAGACCGATCCTCCTTGAAATTCGTACGGAAACTGGGTCACGGACAGTTCGGGGAAGTCTGGGAAGGAATGTGGAACAATACGACCCCTGTAGCCATAAAAACGTTGAAACCGGGAACAATGGACCCTAAAGACTTCTTGGCCGAGGCTCAAATAATGAAAAAGTTGAGACACACAAATTTAATCCAATTATACGCTGTCTGTACCATGGAAGAACCAATTTATATCATAACCGAGTTGATGAAGAATGGATCTCTGTTGGAATTTTTACAAGGGAAAGGGAAGATGCTGAAACTTCCACAGCTAGTCGACATGGCAGCTCAAATAGCTGCCGGAATGGCCTATTTGGAATCACAAAATTACATACACAGGGATTTGGCTGCAAGGAACGTTCTTGTGGCCGATTCCAATATAGTCAAGATTGCAGACTTTGGTCTTGCACGTCTTATCAAAGTGAGTATCAGTACACCATAAATGTTTTGATGAGGCACCTAAAAAGACCTGTTACTTACAAAAATTCTTTTACGTAGGAGGACGAGTATGAAGCAAGGGCAGGTGCTAGATTTCCGATAAAATGGACCGCCCCCGAAGCTGCCAATTATAGCAAATTTTCTATAAAGTCTGACGTATGGTCTTTCGGAATCTTGCTCACAGAACTCGTAACATATGGAAGAATACCCTATCCTGGTAATTAAATGCATTCTAACATTAAAAATATTTTATTAATAAATGTTAATTTTTAAGGTATGACGAATGCCGAAGTCCTCCATCAAGTGGAGCACGGTTACCGTATGCCCTGTCCTCCCAATTGTCCTACAACCCTTTACGACATAATGCTCGAGTGCTGGCACCGTGACCCAATGAAAAGACCGACGTTCGAAACGTTGCAATGGAAACTCGAAGACTTTTTCACTTTGGAAGGATCCGAATATAAAGAAGCGTCAGGTTACTGAGGTCGTGCCCACCCCCCTGCTGATTGGCTGCGCAACACGATCGACTTGCACTACCATTAGAAGGGGAGGTGGTTGTTCTCGCTTATCTTTAAATTAAGATCAAAATTAAGTAATGAATCAATATCTTTTTCCTTTCATTTTTTTTTTTAATTTTATTTCTACAATTCCTTCGTGGAATGCCATAAGTACATACTACATTACATACAATAATAGCATTTATTACTTTATAATTATTTTTAACCGTTTTAAAAGACACTACAGCTCAATTTCTCTTCTCTAAGTTTTTATACTTGGTACAACTTGACGGTAATACTTATATAATGGCGACAACGTATAATCTTCATTATTTTTTTTAAGATTGTTAAGTTTTAACAGTTTAATATCTTCCTACACACGTATCCGTTATAATAAAGGACAAGGGTCGATGAGATTATTAAAATGCCCCTACATCAACGAGTTTAATTTAATAAGTTTTCTGAAACTGTTTTTTTATTATTTTTTATTTTGTTCTTTAAACTTCTATTAATAATTTACATCACTTGAATAGTTACACAATTATATTTGTAATCAAAATTGACCTTTTTTGGAACTTTTGAGATATTTTTTCTATTTCATTTCTCATTAGTTACACTAGTTGCTTTTATGGGAATAATGTTAATACTCGTATCGACTAGAGTCCTTTATAAGAGTATTTTTTTTTTAATTTTTGTATAAATTGAATCGTCTAAGTATCTTATAATACTCTTTAAAGTACCGTACTTGAATAATTGTATTATTCAATAATAATTTTATCCTTGTTGCGATGCACAAACAATACACAATATTTTTTTATTCGTATCATATTTAAAAATGCAATACATATGTGTTAATATGTATGTGGAAAGTTTTTAATTAATTTATCGTTATTATCACGGATATTTCTATACAAATAAAATATTAATGGCAAGCGTAACATTCCTAATTAATGAATGGAAAGCGTATATTGCCCTTTCTAAATAAATAAATAAATGGTAAATGCAAGTGTCGAAATAATGAAAAATACTATTGCTAAGGCTAGATTGTACATTATTGTACTAAAATACTGTTTATATACTGTAATAGGCACAATTTTTAATATTTTTTGTAAAGTAATTTTAATTTAATTAAAAATATTTAAACTTTAACGTTTTAAATCAAATTAACCTTTAATTGTTATGATATTACTAGTTTTATGTCAAAAAAAAAAAAAGAAAAAAGAATTTGTTTAAAAAATGTTAGCAGTTGGATTTGAACCAGAACCTATGAAGTCAAAATTTGACACATTTAATACGTGTTTACGTTTAAATCTTTTATAGGCTAAAAAAATTTAATTTCCTCTTTAAATTGGTACAATACTTTTTAAATTAATATTTATTTATTAATAATTTAGTTTGCTTTGTATTTTATCCTAATTCTATGATTTTATTGTATCTATTGAACATCTATGAATCTAGTTGAGGTAAATGACCTACTAAAAATATATTGTCTATGGTTTAAGTCCAAATGATCTACTGTATCTTGTATCTGTGGTTCAAGTTCAATTGATGTACTGTATTAGCAGAGACAACAACGAGACGAGAAACTCAATGGAAATAAATTGTCCGAGAGAGAGAAAGGTGCCATGCGTCTTTGTCTGTCTTCAAGGAAAGTGAACGTAGATGGCGCACGGCACAGACTCTGCGATTTGCCCGCCAAATTCAAACAAACCATTTTTGTTTTTTGTCTGTATTCACAATTTGAAGGTTAAATTAAATAAAAAGTCGCATATTATTTTTATTTAAAAATGTCATGTATTTGGTTGCATATATATGTTTCTTACAGACGATACCAATACAAACACTAAAATAAAGAACATTGGAAAACTGAATGGCCATATAAACATAAATACTTATTAGTTAAACATTAATCACAGTTAGTAGCTGTAGTTTAACACCATCCATTTCACTGTTAAAAGGCACAAATTTAATAATCTACACTACACACTAATTAACGTCAATACTTCCAGGTCGGAAACTGGAAAATCGCACAATAACTCTACAAACACTAAACACCTACAACGCTACAACTCTGAACTCAAATCAACTAAACAAAGCGGCCATTACAATAACGCCAAACAATATGCCAAACGTTCTGGTGCAGCGTTGTCATATCGCAAATAAGTTATTCTTGCTTATATCTTCCGTCTCTTCATTAAGCGTGAGCGGAACATGGACATCAAAATGTATATACAGAAATTGTAAATGATATGGCAACAATGGGTAAGGCGATGACTGCTCCATCTACGATTGCTTTCCCTGATGCGTGATAAAGAGACAAATATCGGCAATTACGTGAACCAGAAAGAGTAGAAAACGACGGACAAATTTTCAGGCCCAGTTTCCCGTCTCGTTGTTGTCTCTGGTATTAGGTATCTATGGTTTTAACGGTTAATTTTGTAACCTCACTTCTTTTGACTAATAATATCATACTTTTATTTTTTATATTAACTGATAAGTGTTTTATAAGATAATCACATACCAATATTTTATAATTATCGTTTGGTTTCTTTTGGGTAGTGTTGTTGATGGCTAAATTAGCAAAGAAACATAGGAAAAATGGATATAAATTGCCAGATCCATTGCCACTGGGCGAAGTATTGGAAGACATGAATAAAAAGAAGTGGATATTGGGACCTTCTATTGGAAAAGGCGGTTTTGGAGAAATATATTCTGCAAGAGAGTATACAGAGTCGTCTAAGCCTTCAAAAAAATTTCCTTATGTTGTTAAAATAGTAGGTTTTATTCTTCAGCACTTTTGTTGTTGCTTATGTTACAAAGACGAAATTGTTTCAGGAACCTCACGCTAACGGCCCCCTATTTGTAGAAATGCATTTTTACATGCGTAATGCAAAACCAGACGAAGGTAAATGGATATTCCTTACATGAATTCCTATAAATTGTATGTCATTTTAGTTGAAGCATTTCGTTTGTCAAAGAAGATACAGAACTTTGGGATGCCCAAATATATTGCATCAGGTTCACATCAGCATGACAAACAGAAATACCGATTTTTAGTTATGGAAAAGTTTGGCAGTGATATTTGGAAGTTGTTCCTTGAAAACAACCGTAAATTTCCTCCTGCTACTGTTTACAAGTTGGGTGTTCAAATAGTAAGTGTTCAATGTAGTGTAATACATTTAACTTGTTGCTTTTCATTTTTGATTTTAGTTAGATGTTTTGGAATATATTCATAGTAAGGGATATGTACATGCCGATATAAAAGGGGCCAATATTTTACTTGAAGAAGACTCTACAAACCCTAAGCAAGTTTATTTGGTTGATTTTGGTTTGGCCTCACATTTTTCATCAGTTTTGAAACCAGATCCCAAAAAAGCTCACAATGGAACTATAGAATATACTAGTCGTGATGCACATTTAGGAGGTAACAAAATGAAAAAGTATCTCTTTAGTTAATTAAACTTTTAATATTCAATTATAGTTCAAACCAGAAGAGGTGATCTAGAAATTCTTGCATACAATTTAGTTCAGTGGCTAGGATGTCGTTTACCTTGGGAAGACAATTCAAACCCAGTCTCGGTCCAAAATACCAAAAAGCAACACATGGATGACATCAAACAATTTCTAAAGACATGTTTTAAAAATGAAAAAATTCCAAGTATGAATTTAAAGCTAGTTATTTTATTTTGCAAATAAATAAATTAAATAATAATTTTTTAGGTACAATTGAAAAAGTATTGAGATATATAACGGCTCTAGATGTAGGTGACATTCCAGATTATGAACATTTAAGAAAAATATTAGTCGATGGTGTTGAAGCAAAGGGTGAATCTCTAAAAGATCCTTTACAATTTAACTTAAGCAAACGAACTCCTATTAAAAGGAAGACGAAAAGTTCTGATTTAAAAAGCGAAGATGTAGAAGAGAAAAAGAGAAATGGCAAAGTAACAACTAAGCGTGTTAAAGAAAATACAAGAAAGGTGACAAGTGTGGAACCCAAAGAAAAGAATTCAGCAATAGAAGACCTCAACGGCAGCCAAATATTGACCCATGAAATGAAAAGACTGAAAGAAAAAATTGAGCAAAAAAAGGCGAATAAGAAAACTAATAAGGTAACTAAAGTTAGTCATGGTAGAAATTTACGTAGCAGTAGTGATCGTAAAGAGAATAATTAAGCCGCCCTTTATTTAAGACTTTATCTTTGTTTTAAGGAATTAAAAACTGGTAAACTCATTTAAGGTCTTAATTTTTCTCTATTAATGGAGTTCCTGGTATCATTTTTTAATCTGTTTTTCAGTATTTGCAAATATCAGTTGTAATAATTTCTGTATTAGACAATACGTCTCGTTTATTTCGTCAAATAAAAAAAACATTATTTTTTTTTAATTTACTTTTTGTTTACTAAAAATTTTTAAAATGGTTAAATAAGCAGCCGTTTTAAAGGCAGTGACGATATATACATAATATTGATCTATGTGTCTATGATTATAACCTAGAAAAGAGTTATTAACGTTATTTATTTTAAAACGTTTAAAATAATAATGGATCAGTTTGTGAATAATGTAAAGAGAGTTTCAAACAGTAGATCCATTAAGTATGGGGCTCCTTTTCTAATAGCCGTGGTTGGTGGTTCCTTTGGCCTGAAACAATTTACCCAAATTAAGTATGATTATGCAAAAGTGAAACCTATTGATAGGACCGAACTTAAAAAGTTAGGAATAGATATGAAAAAGCCTGGTGAGGTAACTTTAGAAACAGAATACGATAAAATTAAAGAAATGGATATTGATAATTGGGAACAAGTAAGAGGCCCGCGACCGTGGGAGGAAATAATTCAAAACTGATTTAAGTATATTTATAAATATGGATATTTACCTGTAAATAGTACATTTTTGACGCTTTTATGTAATATAAGTTATTTAAATCTGTATTTTAATAGTTTTAATTAACGTTTTAAAATTTGAGGTTAGGTGTTTATTTTCTTCTATCAATAAATACCTATGGTTACGTATGTAGAGAATTTTTAAAATTCCTAGCTTTCTTGCAGTTACTGTAGAGAGCGCCACAGGTCTATGAAATAACAATTAAAATCTATAGCATTCCTATAGTTTCCGTCAGATGGCGTGGTGTACTGTTTTACCAATAGAATATTACCAAATTATTATTGCAGATGTCACTTTAAGTGACCATTTTGTATTTTAAACACTTTGTTGTTGTTTATTTCCATTTCGCAGAAGTACGTCGTCGGTGTAACATGTTTTTAACAATAAGACTTTAGTAGTAAATTATTTTATGTAATGCTGTGTTTTTGTGGTAGTGAACTGGATGGTACAGTCACGGAACGATGTCACCCATATCCGCAAATTGTCTCCGAGAGTAATTAACTGTGGTGAGTTTTTAAGAATTGTTTATTTTAAATGCATGGAGTAATTTTATTTAATTTTAACTTACGAATATTGAGAGTTGAAGATATTAATAAGAGAGACTGGGTACATTTATAATTAATTAATAAGTGGGTATTTGCACAATAAAGTTTAATACTTCAATAACTAATTAATAATTGTATTTGCAAATACATAAAATATCATTTAAATAGCGCATAATAATAATACTTTGTACAGTAAAAACAATATGGACGACAATGGTAACAACTTCTAACAAATTAATGGAAAATTAAATAAATATAGCTATCATTTAATATATCACTATAATAAATAACTCTTTGCTTGAGGCGAGAATTAACCAAATTGATGAACAAGAATTTTATCTGATTTAAAATATGATATACAAATTGCTCTTTGTTTTGTCTTACTGTTCCCTTTTTGTTTACTTTTATTGACCTATTCGAAAGCATTATAATTCAGTTGGATCGTAGTTTTTTCCATTTACTTTGTTTCTTTTTGTCTAATAATTGATCACATTCAAGTTACCGAACTCGTAATTATTATCATTTCCTAATTAATTATTACTATGTACCTAATATGTAATATTTGTAAGGCTGATGACTATAAAGGTCAGTAGTGTCAGACTCTGAAATAATGCTACGTGAAGTAAGTTTTTACTCTCTCTAAGTCGACGAAAGGCTGACTTAGGTAATGGGTATTTTATAAAAAGTACATAACGTGAATTGCTATCAGGAACTACTAGCATGCCTTTGGCTTATACCGATGCAGTTTAAGAACGGTTTTACCCAGTCCTCCTTTTAAAACTGCTCCAGCTTCCTCTGCACTTGCATTTTCTAAATTATGATCGTTCATTGATACAATTAAATCACCTTTCGCTATTTTTCCATCTGTATCAGCCAAACCTCCACAAAGCTAGAAGAAAAGATATTACTAACGTAAATTTTTTATAAACTATAACTTACAATTTCGGAAATGTAAACACCTTTGACAGCTTCTCGAGCGGTAACACTGAGTCCCAAACCTTTTCCTGGTTTTTTCGCTAGCTCAACGTCCACAGTGGTATACTCCACTGTTTCCGGTCGGTAGACGATAAGTTTGATCTAAAATTTTAATTTAAATTGAACATACTTTATAGAATTTCTTCCACCTAATCATGAAGTGAAGTAGCAGTATTGTAAAATAAATACATGATCTTACTTTAGGTAAAATTTGTCGAAGAATTTGAGATGCACCAATATGTGTAACATCTTTTAACGGTGTTCCATTTACATCTAAAATTTGATCCCCAGGTTGCAGTCTTTCATCTTTTGCAGCAGCACCTCCTTTGTAAACATCCACCAGTACTATACCGTTCTAAAGCAATCCTTTGTTATATATCCATTCACGTCCACAATTATTTATATATTTAAATTACCGTAATTTGAGTATCAGTTCCTCCAACGAAAGACAATCCTAGAGCCTTATTTTCGGCATTTATTTCGATAGTGACTTCTTTACCAGGTTTTATGGGACAGGTCGCAGGATCTGCTGGAGGTTCTGTATAACGTTCGTTTTTATTATTATAAAATATGTTTTTTGGGGTACAAAGGTATTTATTGTATTACCGGGTTCAGCAGGCTTCTGTTTTGCGGCATCCTCGGTGGTTCCTTTGGAAACACCGTCTTCTTGTTTTTTACTTGGATTGGACACAACCAAAGTTACAACACCTTCTGTTTGCTTCAGTAAAGTTGCTGCCTAAAATGAGACGTTTTTGAATTTTTATCATTTATTATGGCTTACATTATCTAAATGAGTTTGCTTAATTAATTTTTATTATAGAGTACAGTTAAGTAAATGACGCCTCAGAGAAGTAAATACATAATTGTTGACTTTGAACAAAAAATTCATGTTTTTCGATTTTATACACAAGTTTGTGTGTCGCTTATTTTCGTCTTAGATGTGGGGTTCATTCTAATATTAGCTTTACTTATTTAAAAATATCTTTTCATTTCAAATATGTACCATAGTTCCAGTGTAATTCTATAAAGACATTTAGAAAATATCTTTTTCTAGTAGGTATCAAATTAATTTAAATTTCTGAAAACATTACAACTATAAAAGTATCGATAGTAGTGGGCTCGAACTCTATGATTTAAAATTATTGTATATTATGTAGGTGTGATAAATGATTTTATTTTGGTGTAATTACTTACTGCATTATAATTTGAGCCAACCAGTGTATCTTTGTTGACTGCCAGAATCATTTCGCCAATTTCAAGCCCAGCCTTTGAAAGTATTAACAAACAAACATTAGAAAAAATAGTTATTAAACAAGTAAAAAGGAAAGACTTGAAGAGGTCAAAAGCAATCAAATTTTGATTACTTACTTTTTCGGCTGCGCTCCCTTCTTGGATATCAGATATAAAAATTCCTTGTCCAACGTCTGAATGTTTGCCCTCGATTATCATTATCCCTAAGCTTTGGGTGCCCTGCGTGAAAGCGAAAATTCACACACGTGCTGGTTTTGTGTATTTTTTCTGTTACGATTCGTAGGTGCAAATTGTTACATACAAACAATCAATTTTGCGTTTTTTTGTGCGTTACAAATAAACAACGGAAGCGAAAAGAATATCGCAATTTTGTAATTTAAAGTAAGCTTTAGTGTGATAATTGAAATTTAACTCACAATCAAATATTAATATTTACACCACTTTGTGTACTATATATTATTTTTTTAGATAATAGATCTTATTTCGAAACTCATGCAAGTTTAAAAAAATATATATAATTGGTTGGATTTAAAATAAAATAAAATAAACTAGAAAACATTACCTTCTTTATACTAATGACCCGAATATTAGGGAAGTTAGCATATTTTTCTTCGGGAGTCTGAAAATCAAAAAGGAAATAATTAACTTTTTCTATTAGGTGTATTAGAAAATATTTAATTACCTACCTCATCTTCTAGAGTGACTGGAAATTGAGTTATTGGCCGTACTGCGATATCCTCTACCGCTTGTTTCCGTCTAAAATAACGAAAATGTTTGTTTAGGTGTCTCGTAATTAATTTTACCTTCAAATTGCTAATTACCTGAGAACCAATATTTTAAATACTGGTCCTGAGAGTCCTTTTATTATAGCCGATGCGTTCAGATGACATCGTCCGTGAAGCACGGTGCCGTTTACCTACACGGTTAAAAAAAAAAACAAATAGAGTCAAAACTTCTTTTTTTTTCTACTTCTTTTACTAATATAATATATTCCCAGCAGCTAAGTATTTACTGTTAAACACCGATAAAATTTTACTATTGTATTTTAAATTTAACATTATCGGCGACGCCACTTATTAAACACTACGACGTTGCTTTTTATATGTTTGAATTTTAATACACACCTAATTAAGGAAATGGTTATCGTTATTGATATTATGCTCGGTAATGTAAATACTCGACATGTGTTAAATAAACCTGAATCGGTCATTATATACGTACAGTTAAAAAAAAAAATAGGAACACTTTGTGACACAGTAGTAAAAATAATATAATTATGGTATTAATTAGGGGGTACACACTTCTAAAATTTCATCACCGACTTGTATCTCGCCGGTACGAAAAGCTGCACCACTAGGATTAAGACCACAAACAAAAACGGCCATGCAGCTTCTGTTCTTGTGTCCTGCAAGACTTATTCCCAATCCTTGCTGGGTTCGCTCCAATTGTACCACAAGTACCTTGTGGCCCAAATTGGCATACTTCTTTAAAACCTTTTCTGGAATTATCAATTAATTAAAAATTTAGTAAAAATGGTATTTAAACTCACTTGTCGTGTAACCAAAGTCATCCTCCTCTTCGGTATCCGCAGCTATTTCTTCTTTGGTCCTTTTTATGTTGGCTGCACTCGCCCTGTCAATCTTTGTAAACGAATTGTAAATTTTAATGTCTAATATCTCATATAATTTATATATTATATACTTATGGAAAAATAAAAGTAAAAGTTAAAAACCTCCTGGCCTTTTGCGCTAACAGTTCGCCCCTCCAGCTCTCTAACATCTTCTTCGTCATCACTATCATCGCTTGGTGACTCGATCTTATTATTTGTAGTATTGATTGCGGAAGTTTCTCCTGGGACGTTATTGTTTGTTTCTGCGTGATTTCTTTTCTTCATTGAAGATTTTAAATCTGCCACCCTGTTTTTAAATGACCCATCTGCCCCCCCTCGTCGAACCGATTCCCGTCCTGTCGGGCCTTTTTCTTCACTTATTCTATCCTTATATTTTACTGACTTTTTGGGCTTCGTTTCTTGCCTATTTGACTCCTCCTGCTAGAAATATTAATTACTTAGGTACTTTTCATTTTAATTTTAATTTTTTATTTACAGTAGTAGTGTTATTGTGTTGTTCTTCATAATTTCTGTTTTTGTCCAACAACGTGTTTTCGTTTCGATTTCCTTTCTGAAAAAGTTTAACAAGTTAACGATAAAATAAATTAGTAGATTTTGTGTAATTTTGTCTGTACCAAAGGTACTAAAGATTGCAGGACAAATGTTAAGGGATTGGGAGCGCTTTTTATCGCCTCTATGGCTTTCTCGTGACTCGCTCTCCTCAAGTCGACCCCGCTTACTTCCAATATCCTGTCGCCAGTCTTAAAAAAATTTGGGAAATAATTTATAATAGGTAGGCACATATAAAAGGTTGTTTTGTCACCTTAAATTCGCCTGTTCTTCCAGCTGGACTGTTTGGGACTACATTTTTTATAAAAATGCCCATTACCGAATTGCCGGACTCTTGGGAAGCATTTAGGTCTACCTAAGGGAGGGTAGTTTTGGATTAAAAAATACGTAATTAACTGTATTATATCCAAACGCATTTTCTAATAATGATAGACGTACGTTTCGTTCGTTTTATAAATATCATTTCAAGTACTGCTGAACGTTGGACGTCATATCTATCAAGTTTAAGTTGGTGCAGTTTCGCGTTCCGAAAATCGTTAAATAAACTTGGATTAAACTTTTGTGCGTGCGTGCATGTATCAAATATTTTTGACGAAGGTCGAAACGTTTCGCTTCTAGTTTCTACTCTATTTTTAGAAACTTCACAAAAGTAAACTTTTTAAGTTGTACCTATTTTTTAGAAAGTGCGTCTTTTAATTATTTATTTATAATATTTCATGTTTAACATACTTTCCCTCCTACGATGCTTATTCCCAAACTTTGGTTGTTCTCCCTGAAAACTTTCACATGCCTTGTAGGGCCCCAATGTTTTTCCAGCATATCCTCCGGTCTTTCCTTCATCGAAACTCCACTAATTGCTTCTTTTGATTCTAATACGGTTTTTGGCAGAGGCTGCCTGAAATATTACAAAAAGTAAGAGTTAGTCTTTAATTTAACTTCAATAGCTGCATCTTTTTGAAGAGTTTTTATTTTTACTTTTCAGGAAGGGGTTTACCCTACCCACATAGTACGGTGTAAATAAATTGAGTTCCTTTTTAGATTTCGACTTTAATTTTTTTTTATTTTTCCGCTGTCAATCGGATTATAACGGTTTAATAATTAAGCGTGTTTTATAGGTAATTGATGTATTTATGACCGGAAATGCGTGCCAAACACTTTCTGCAACATGACTCTACAAATAATGTTAAATCTTTATGGGCTTTTAATGGTTGGGTTCATAGTTAGTTATAGTTATCCATGGCGTGTTAAAACAACTGTTGTTGTATAAATTACAAATTGCAACAATTACCACTATTAAAATAGTCCAATAAAAAAACATAGGAAATTTGCATAAGTACCTATCTATGTAATAGGTGCAATAAATAACAATAACTTATATTAATTAAAATTCTCACCTTAGAAAAACCGTAGGTACTCATCGTGAACAATTTTATGGGGTGTATTTTTTTTCTTGGCATAAATACACGGCGCAATTGAATGTAATGACTATATAACTAACTAACTAGCGCGCACCATCACGAGAATCATCATTCTTGAAGACGTTTAGCTTTAAACTAAATTTAGCTGAATTTGTATTACTTAACTACCGTGTCCGTCATTAAAATGGTAAACAAACGATGAGGTAGGTGCCGCAAACCGCGCGAGAGCTACACAAACTCCATTTACTTATTATTACTACTGCACCGCGTTTTTGGACTTAAGAAAGATCTGTTCCATGTAATAATTAAATTGATACTGACGAAACGTCGCATCGTCCGATTGTGCCGAAGTGTATAGGTGTAATAATATTCCTATGTATAAAAACGCGAAGATGTTTGTTGATCCATTTCTTTCAGACAGTTTTATTGCATCATTCAATTAAAACTTACTACCGCAACGCAACAATTTTCAATTACGGGTCGTTCCTGATGTTTTTGGGCCAACATTACTAACTTTTCTTTTATGGGAAATTCTCAAAACTGGCAACAACTAATACGGAAAACATATATATATATACCTTTGGTGTTAAAATAAAAAGCGAAAAAAGTACAAATAGGTCCTTACCTTGTTTTAAACACCGTTCATTTAAATCGATATTTGTACGATTATTCAGCAAGCTGTTTGTTAAAACAATGACACAAACATGGGAAAGAAACCTTATTAGTTGCAGCCAGTTGATCCTATTAAATGCTAAATTCAATATCAACTCAGTCGGGTTTCCAAAGAATAATAAATAAGAATATCAAATCTATAACTAAGTATATTATTAGTCCTTTTAAATTTAATGTACTGTAGGTAGGGTTCCATAATAAATTTTTTTTTGGGGCTTCATTCTTTGAACTATTGCGGATTATATATGTTATAAATAAATTATTAAATAACTAACAGCAGTAGTGTAAAGATAAGCTAGTAAAAACAGGTTTCCATTAATTAACAAAGATAGTACTACCAGGATGATTTCTTATTAATTATTGAACATATATCCATGGGTGTAACCAGGAAGGGGCAGGGGCTCATTTTCTCAAAACCCCCGAAAATTAGTACTGTAAGTAGCAGAACGAACAAAATAGCTCAAACCCCAACGCCAAAACACGACACTAGTTGTCCGAAGCACTTTTCGGTAACAAAGTTACCTTCTTCAGGGACTGAAGTGAACTAAAGTGTCGTGTTTTGGCGTTGGGGTTTGAGCTATTTTGTTCGTTCTGCAACAACCGCCAAAGTTTTTCCAGTCTTCAACTGTAAGTAGGATTGTGTGATTTTCTTATTTTTTTTTAATTTGAACTATGTATCAATTTAGTTTCATCAATGTTAAATAGGTCTTTTGAGAAAAATATACTTGTTTTCAAATTCGCCCTTGCCCTTTGAGTCATGACTTTCACTCCTTAATCTAATTTTAATTCTCGTTTACATTAGGTAGGTACATACCTTGACAATGAAATTTGTTGATTAAGATACTCAAGTATAGACGTCTCTTTGAAAAAAAATAATTGTTGTGGGCTTATAGTTTGTAACGAATGTCTCCTCTGATGCTCTTCATCCTTTTCATATTTTCCATTGCAGCTGGGACAGCAGTAAGTAATTGAGACACTTTTAAATTTGTGTTTGACCGTTAATTTGTTATTACCATTTTTTCTAACGATCGGGTATTTGGAGTCATCCTTTGATTCATGAACTAAATTATCACTTTTCGCGTTATTACTTTTCGAATGTAAAAAGTACGCGTCCAAACAGTCAGCGTAGTCGTTGTAATATTCATTTATTTTAATGTGCTTTCTGTTTTTATTTTCACGAAACCAACCGAATTGGTTTAGGGTCGGCTCGCTTTTGTACTTGAACGTGTTATTGCTAATTAGTGGTTTGTCTTCGTCGATGAATTCCATTAAAAAAAAATCGTCAGAACCGAAAGCGTTCAGCGCCTCGTTGTATGAATTTAAATCGTCTTCGAATTTCGTGCTCAATACTAAAAGTTGATTATTGTTGTGGTTGTTAAGATATGTTTTGCAGGGACTTATTCCTGGATCCGAACGAACTGACGAAAAAGACGATGTGTTTATATCGATATGTTGTTGTACGTTATTTATTAATTGTTTGTTGTTAATATCATCGGATATCGTCGAATCATCGATACAAGTGTCGTATCCTTCTTTGTCGGTGTCGTCTGGTTGTGGAGATATCGAGAACATTCGTTCGCTTTCCGAGGGGTGATTGTGACTTTGTACAATTTTTGATTTAGAATTTTGAACTGTCAAGCTATTATTTAACAGACAATGTTGCGTTTTAAAATTTAAACTATCACCTTGTTCTTTTGGTCTTTTGCACTTTGCTATTTTAAAATCACTATCCGCCGCACATTCGTTAATTAAAAAGTCTCTGGTCTCTTGACAAGGGGTAGTATCTCCTCTTTCACAAACGTCCTCAATGGTCGAGTCGTACGACGAGTGGGTGAACGAATTGTCTTCGTCAAGACAAATCTCGACACCGATTAAATCTTGACAATCATCGAGACATTCTTGAAACTCATCTAAATATGTGCCTTCGTCCTCTGTATCCTATGAATATTAAATTAATAATTATTATATTATTTATAAGTTGATACCTAATAGCTATCTTGAGGATCTTCCGGATTAAGTAAAAGAACTTTTGGTTTTTGAACAGTTTATTTAACGCACGCACATATAATATACATATGTATAATAATTTATAACACATGTACTATTAAAGGAACTCTTATTTAGTATAATATAATTATCGGCATACTTATTAGTGTTTCAATTTTCAACGGTGAACGAGCTTCACTCTAAAAATGAAACAATTATAAAGTTGAAAACGTGAAGAATTTTCTTACCATAATATTAAAATGTACATAGGTACCTGGATACTTACATTTGGGAATTGTTTAACTGTTGCGCCCATTCTTCCATTTTCTTCCTTATTAACTAAAAATAACGTTTCTCTATTAGCTATAGAGCACTTAGGAACACTCACAAACACTTAACATCATTTTCTACCATAATAATGTTTGTTTTGTTGGTTATTTTATTTTATTTGCTTTTAAATACGCCCGTAATTTAATTAACATTTTAGTATTTGTTGATGACGCACTTTTTTGATTGATTGGTCTTGACTAATACATATACTCTAATTTCTAAGGTTTTTAATTTTTTATTTTTTTTTGGGGAGGGGTACTAATTGCTGCTAATTATCGATAAATATGATTTGAAAACTTACTTGACTCGAAAAGGATGTGTCGGTGGACGGAATCGGTTTGGCAACGGTAATATTGACTGGTCCTCTTGGTGCACTCTTCAGTACTTGAACAGCCCTTTCCAGGGTGGCATTTTTTAAATTTATATCGTTCACTGCTAACAATCTGTCTCCAGGTTTCAATCTGCCATCGGCCTGGGCCACTCCTCCGGGAACCAAAGACCTTATCACAATTACAGATTGGTACGGGTTGAGGGGATCCTTTAACAGAAATAAACAACGATCAGATCTAATTAAAAACTCACATCAGTAAAATTGGGGATTAAATATTAAATCTTTTAAAACTTTGTATTAGGGAATCAAACGAGAGCTACTTATAAAATATTATTGACCTGATAATCTAGGACGGAAAATCCTAAGCCGTGTCGTCCCTTGTTCAGTTCAATAGTTATCCCATTCTCTCTCCACATTGGCACCCCGGCTAACACTTCCAACGACCTGAACCGAAGGTTAATATTCTTGTTGGAGGTCATTAATGTCAACGACGACTCCGATTTTGCTTTAACTAAATTACACTGGCGAAGGTTCCGAAGTCTCCTTGAAGGCAAATCCTGTGAAAACATATTTCAGCTCTAAAAAGAATTTCCTTTTTTGAAAGTATTAGTAGTTTAAGAACTTTTGATGTCTTTGAAGGCTCTATTCTTCAGTTGAAAAACTTCTTGAAGCACGTCTTTCAATAATGATTTTGAAGCTGAAGAATTACCTTTAAAGACATGCTTATTAAAGATCAAAATGAACAGGCCATTGAAGTGTACTTTTGAATGTTATCTACAAACTATAATAATAAGAATATAAATATTCACTTATTGCATTGCTTCTGATCTGGCAATCCGGGATTCAAAATTAGTTATTAAATATTCTAATAGTTCTTACAATTTTATTGCTGTTCTCCAAGGATAAAGCTGATAACGGTGACGACGGGCAAAATTCATGGGCTCTAATAATTTCTTGCAACTGTTCATATTTCGGGCCTCTTAAGAATCTTTCGAAGCTGAGTGTCGTCACTTGGTCGCTTATTTTAAGCAAGTTTATGGCCTTTTGATTCGAAAGTCCTATCAGTGACACGTCGTCTACCTTAATTAGACACCAAAACTAAATCGAATTAAACTACTACTATATGTATATATAAAGTACCTACCTTAACTATCCTGTCGTTGACTTTGATCCTTTTGCATAAATCTGCTGCACTGCCTTTGGTAATACTTTTCACAAAAACCCCGGATATCTCTTCTGGAAGAGGTGTTAAAAAAATTAGTTTAACTTTAATTTTTACTATTGCACAAAAAAAAACCTTTTTCACAAACATAACCGGCCACCGTTATGCCTAATCCTAAATCGTTTTTCTGCAATCGTACGGTGTAATATTCCGTTTCGGGAATTGTTGCTGAAGAGACGAGCTTTCCGTTATGGGGTACGATGGGGTTGGTGGTTGCGGATTTGGAACTTTTCACCACGTCTACGAAACCTGAACACAGCTAAAATTCATTTACTTTTTGTTGATCTTAATATTCGCTTTTAATTTTAATAATATAATTACATGTAGAGATACGTCTGACGTTTGTTCATTAGATGCAACAGCGTTCGAAAATCCGTTTTGCTGATAAAACGATCCGTACCCTTTGCCAACGAGATATCGTTCGAGTTCGTCGGGGTCAACCAACAATTTTGTAGGTACAATTGCAACGTTCCTGGTTGGTTTCTGTAATAAATTATTTTATGCTTATTCTTATGCAAACATTAATTAAGTATGTAGTTACTTGGTAGTTCGGTGAAATCGTATCGATCGCCCTTGCCACCATGATACGAACGTGGACCCCACATTGTCTTAAAATCGACGCGACCTGCTCTGAACCCAAACCGCGCAAATTTATTCCTCCTATTTGTAATATGTGGTCTCCACTTTGAAGCCTACTGTCCTGGAACATTAAAATTAAAACACATTATGTACTTTAATAAAGTAAAATATGGTAAATATTTACCCTGTCGGCGATTCCTCCAGGCAAAATACTCTTAACCACAACCCCTGTGCTTCGGCCACCAACTATTCCAAAAGCTAATCCAGATCCGTCATTTATTAAATCGATCACTTCAACTTGAGCAAACTCGGAGTTCAACTGTAACAAATATACAATTCGTTCTTCTTCTTTTCTGATACTCTAATAAATGTCAGCGTTCAAGACAAGACCTATTTATTGTATGATAGTTACAGAAATAGTTTTTGAAAATTAACAAAGAAAAGATCAATTTTACAGTTTTATTTATAGTCAGTAAGTTGAAATTTAGGAAATCTAAAACTAGTTGCGAGAAAGGGCAAATGCATCAAATTGATTGATGTGATTCCATTGGGCTATCATATTTCATTTTGGGTTTCCCCGATAAATCAAAGACGACGACGGGTGATGCATCTGTATTTATTTAGGTCCTTATATCACCACTTAGTTTCTTCGACATAATAGTAAATATACGTAAAAATCAAAATCATCTTAATATATAGTTAAAGTGATAGTTTTGATCTTTTCTTTTTTAAGTAACTAATAAACATATATATGTACCTATATTAGGATATTTTGTTTTTTTTTATGGGTATTTTATTTAAAGAGAATTATCCAAAAGTTTTAAACTGAATAAACTTCTTTGATAAATAATGAAACCTATACAAAAGAAAACAGGTCACCACCCTAATGTGTATATCCAAGGAGAGTTTTTATGGTAATACTTACCACCATAACGTTTAATTGATACAAAATTTTTGACAAAACATTTACTTTATCGCCCAAAATTATAATAAATTGCGAATCACATTTTTTTAAATGTTAATCTTTTTGCCTCCAAATCATTCTGCTACATATACATTACTTCTGGTGGTATTAGCTGTTTATCTAAAACAAAAATTCAATTTGAATTTTAAATCGTTATTCAAGATTATTGTATTAAATTTTTTTTATCCATGTAAATGCCTTAGGCGTCTCTTTATTTAATTGCCCACCAAACGAAAATTTGTTACTTAATTATTGACACCTTCGTACCTACGTACCTACTTACATTTTATATAATTGTGAGTAGATATGATGAGGTTTGTTGGGGTATGAAAATTAAAATTGGTAATCTCAGGTTGACACCCGAAATTTATCATCAAAAGCATCACATTGTTCCACTTGCACATTTAGATAATCCTTACTTTATACTGCAGGATAGTGTTCGCGTAAATGTCCGTAAACATAGAAACGTTATGTAGGTATATATATATTTATCCTGGACAGGCGCGTTTCCCTCCTGCAGGATTAAACATCAGTTCCTTCTCGTATTATTCTTTGAAAGGGTTAGTACCTAGTCCAACAAGATAATTTATCGTGTCGTGTAATATTGGTACAATGGTCATGACGATAAAAAAACACCTGAAATTCTGCCCGTGCAAATTTTATTATTATTATTTAAGTCGTGTTACCTACAACGCCACGTGCCCTACTGACCTAAAACTTTGA
This sequence comes from Agrilus mali, assembly GCA_029378335.1. Lineage (NCBI taxonomy): Eukaryota > Metazoa > Arthropoda > Insecta > Coleoptera > Buprestidae > Agrilus > Agrilus mali. The sequence goes on along the minus strand of CM055655.1, from coordinate 126,376 downwards.
TCGATAAAGCTTCTAATTTGCCGAATAAAATAACTGGACAGAAATAACCCTTACGTCTTCTTACCATCTTTACATCTATTATTTAAAAAATCAATCAAATGACGAGCCACAGTTGTTTTCTTATTTACAATTCGTTTTTCTAATTAAATCTACCTTCAAAGATTATTGATATAGGTACCTACATATGTAGGTACAATAAGTAGATATATATTTTGCAAAAAAAAATTTTAAAAAAAGACTTCCTTATTTCATATTATTTATTTTCTGTTTTCTCTATTAGCATACGTGAGCGTCAAAATAAATAAAAAAATTGAATTAAAAAAAAAAAAGAAATTGCGTCAGTCAGGAATCGAACCCACGCTGTCTATCTGTAGTTGTTAAAATTGTATGTAGAACACTGACCCAAGTTCGATTCCTGATCAGTGAAATTCTATTTTTTTTTAGTTTTTGTTTTTTTTTTGAGCACCAATAATAATATAAACCTAAATAAAATTCCTTAATCCAAAATTATAACAGTTTCGCAGTTTTTAAAAATATCTTAAAAGTAAGTACATAATTACGTGAACCAATAAATAAGTCTGGATATAATCTTATATTAATATTTTTTTGTTGAAACAATGTCCCTAATTTCTTGAGTCAACCATTCGACTCCTTCCTGCAGTCCCTGTCCAGTAATTGCGTTACTACAGGATATGTGCCACGGTTTATCCATAATTCTTTCTAATCCTAGCGAGGCAGCAATTTTAACACTACTTAAGGCATTCGCACAGTCTATTTTGTTTGCGAAAAATAAAATTGGAATTTTTTTATTCTTGATATGGGGGTGTTGTAATAACGTGTCCAGTTCGTCTTTTACCACTATTAAACGAAACGTGTCAGTGCTATCGATGACGAAAATAATTCCGTGACAGTCTTCGTAGTAATGTTCCCAAAGGTCCCTATATCTCCCATGGCCGGACATGTCGAAAGCCGTAAACGAAAGGTTTTTATCTAAAAAGAATGTTGAATAGATTTTAATTGTGATATTTTTATTAATTGTTTTGCTTGCTTACTTTCAAATTTTTCTATGTGAAATCCTACAGTCGGTACAATTTCACGTGTTTTATTTTCATCGTCTTTAAAATGATTAACAATTGTTGATTTACCGCTGTTATTTAGACCTACCACTAAAATATTAACTTCCTTTTTTTTAATTCCTAGGAAGGACACTAGTTTTTGAAATATTCCCATGCTAAATATACGAAACAGTAAAATAATTTGTACTTACGATTATGTGAATTAATCGATATTGCTATGGTTATTTTACATTAACAACATTAAATTAAAATAATTTTTTTAAGCTAATTCGTTTGGATCGTATTTAAAAAAAATCAATAATTCAGGATTCATTAGGTTTCTGTTTTTAAATTCAAAATATTCCCGCAATTTTTTAAAATATTGTATGTAATTGCTAAATTAGTTAGCGTTGATTAGGCAGCCTTCTGTACATGATTGTTTATTGGTTGCATAAAGTAATTATTAATTTTAATATTTTTCACAATTAATTAATTTGGGCTTTATCTCTTCCTATCAAATGTTTTTTATATTAAACTTTAATTTTTTAGACTTATGTCTATGTCTACGCACATAAATAAAAATACACGTCATTCTTTAGTATATGTAAGGTTTTATTAAAAAAGAAATTATTTAATACATATCATCCATATCATCATTATTATCGTCGTCAACTTCTTCGCCATTAACTACTCCTCCTTCTTCCTCCATTTCTTCTTCATCGTCATCTCCAGCCACTTCAGCATTTTCTGCTTCTGCCCTCTCCATCTGCCTAGCCAGTTCGGCTTCATCAGTAGCTGTGACAACTTTGGGAGCCATTTGGACTTTAAACACACCTCCTAATTTGTTGATTGCTTCCTCAATTGTTTCTATAGCAACATTTAAGGCCTTTAATCCATCTTGTTTTTCTGGTGTAGAAGTTGTCATGACTAAAAAAAAAAAACATTAACTAACAGACAGAATTATTTTATGCTGTTAGTGAACTACCATAAAGTGGTGGAGCTATGAGATTAATTTTAATGGGCAATTCATCAGTAGATAATGCAAGCCCAGCTTTAAGAGCTGTCTTTACAGCATCAATTCCTTCATAGCCATAACAGGCACACTCAATATCAGCTCGGATTTTGACTGCCTGGGATGTTAGTTTTCTTTTGATGTTGCTTAACAAAACTTCTTTTGTGTTTTCATCTAATCCACACTCATCCAAAATACTAGGATCTCTGTAAAAAAAACAAAAACTAATAGAAATCTTCTCAAAATGATAACTCGTAACAATTAAGTTTGTAGTTGTTATAAAATACTTACAAAACAGCTTGCTTAAAGATGTCATATGCTCCAGCTTTCTTTTTAAATTTCTCCTCAAAGTGCCAAGCAGTTTTTTCATATAATTCTTCAAGTTGATCATCATTTTCATATTTGAGCAATTCAGCCACATGCCTTAGGATTGAATTAACTGCTTTAGCTTTTGAGAACCTTTCAGTACATTTTTCCACATCCTCTGCACTTACTCTTCGTTTTGACAAGTCAATATAACCTTTTTGTTTGTCAACTCTTATTACTACAACGGGTTCTGTTTTGCCAACCCTAATCAATTTGTTTATAGAACGTATACGTCTTCTTGAGAGTTCTGATAACAATATCATTCCTTCAATGTTGTTATATTCCAATAAATGAACATAGGCTCCCATTTCTGCTATGGAACGTACATTGACCATAACCACATCTTCCACTTCTGGATACTTTTCTTTATAAAATCTACACGATAGGGGCATTGTCTTTTATTTTAGCACATTCAAAAATTAATAAACAGAAATTTTAATGGTACAATTATTGCTTCTGTAAACAGTTATGGAATCCAAATTAGGTATAATATAGTCGTCTGCGAATTCAAAATAGTTTAGTAGACGATTAACTAGTATTTTATCAATAACAGTTTGTTCTGAAAAACACTTCTTATGTTGTTTAATTTACTTTTATTTACACGTGTTAAAAAACCTTTTTTTCTTGATGATGAAATCGGGCGAAACATAACCTGTTTATTTTGATCTATAGAAAATTTTAGGTACGTTCAATGAAATTCAGCATTCAAATGCATAAAAAACGATGTTTTTCTTTGTCAGTATATTAAGAAAACCATTATCTTATTTAGTGTTAGTAATTCATTAACGAGTAATTTGCTATTTACATTACAATTATTAACAAAAACCTGAATAAAATTTAATTTTGATAAATCACTACTGTATGACTTCTGTTGAACGTACCCAACCCTTTTCTGGTCAGGTCCATAGAGACTTACATGTGAATTTTTTTAAACTAGGGCGCGAAACCTCAAGGTGTATTTGATATTTTATTTTTCTGAAAATTCTTTGAAATTGATGGAAAAAATAATTAAACCAAATGCAATTTGAAAAACTAGACTTTTATTAATTTTTTTTATTCTGTATGACATTAATATTAAAACCATAAAAAATCACAGTATATGCTATGGAAAATCTAGTGGATTATCTTTCGTCTCCACTTTCTCTTTTAGTAATTCAATTTCTTTTTTCAGTCTTCTGTTTTCTCTTATAACTCGAGAATCGCCGGTATATTCATCAACAAGGACCTGCCCCACTTACTTATAAACATTATTTCTAAGGCTTATGAATTCCTTGACAAGGGACATTTGTAAATTAAGAAACTGCTGTCGCGTTTGTGCCATTGATTCCATAATTTGTAGTCTTAAATCAGCTTTAATAGTGTTCAGTTCTTCACGGACGATTTCTCTAAGAACTTCCCTAATATCTGTTACATTTGCTGAAGGGACAGGAGAGATTAAAGGAGAATTAACTTTTGGCACTTCGGTTTGCAAGAATTTGGGTGTTGATGCCGTTTTCTTGCTAGTAATGTCGCCCCCAAGGAGTCGTACACTCTTTTTTTCTGACGACTCTGGTGCTATAATGGCGCTAGTATCTTTTGGCTGGGAAAAATTAGCATCATGCTGTGGAGTTGTTACAATACTGTAGCGATTTAAGTTTTCCAATGAGACCGAAAACGAGTCCCCAATTTCTTCTGTACGTTCTTGATCATTGGCATTGTTCTGATTATTGAAGTGATATGGCGAAATTGTATAGGAACTCTGTTTATCATTAATTGACTCATTTGTTACAAATTTCTCATCGATTGTTGCTGTTGAAATTTCTTCTTCTTCTGTGCAACTGAGAGCTTTTTGGAAAGAAACTCTAGTGATTTTTTTACCTATTTAACAAAGTTTGAAAGAGTTTGTTATAGCAGCAAATATACATATCATAAAATCTTACCTTCATGTGAAGCAAATGCATTAACAGGCTTTGCCAAATTTCTCATATCATAAATAACAACTTGACCATTATAAGAACCCATTCCTAAATATAATCCACAGTGGCTGAAATCTAAAGCCAACATAGAACTAGGGACTTCCATTTGAATAACACTCTTTTTATTGTGGACATCATAAAACATAAATTGTCTATCTTTTCCAACAGTTGCTACCAGATCAGATCTTATGGGAGACAAAGCTACATCAGTTACAGGTGCATAATGTGCCTGAAATGAGGCTTTCCTTTCATTAGTGTTAATATCCCAAACAGCCACAATGCCTTCTTCACTTCCTGCAGCTAGTAAATTTCTTTTAGTACGATGAAAACATATTGTACTTGCACTACTGCAGTTTGGTATTTTATAAGTTGCAGTTAAATTTGAAGAAGTCATATTATAAACTAGAATATCCCCTATAAAAACATTGTTATAAAACATTCATCTTTAATGACTTAAAGATTTACCTGCACTAGTAGCAGCAGCCAAATGAGTGTCATTTGCATTACAATCAACATTTTGAATCCATGCAGATGCCCTAGGGAATCTTGTCCGTATATTTTTATTTTTAATATCATAAATTAAAACTTGTCCAGAGTAACTGCCCAATGCAATATATTTTTTTGTTGTCTTCGAGAAAGTAGCACATGTAGGTTGATGTATATCTTTAATTTTCAGCAACAACTTCACATTATCTTTAACACTAACAATTTCTGCATATCCTGAATTAGGGATAAGAACGAGCCATGTTCCATCTTTTGCCCAGGATATGGTTTTTATGAATCCATCAGAATGACTAACCGGTAAATATGTATGCTTTAAATTGCCTTCGAGCCATAAATGAAATTTAATATCTGTTGATGATGTAGCGATGAGGGACATGATTTAATAATTGCTATTAATACCGTAAAAATTCTAACTGAAATTTGCACCAAAATTTTTAATAATATTTATATTATAAATTTAAAACCTATTAAATATTCCTATCATTTATTAAACGAATATGCAGCACACAAATGATTAAAAACACGTATATATTGGAAGAAACAGGAAGAAAGTTCAAACTTGATTTAAAACTTACACGTGACTTATACGTTAGCATACGTTAGTAACGTTCATAGATTACAGATTAATATATTTTTTATTATTTACTATCGATAGGCAACACTATGGTAACACTATTGTAACCCGTAACCATTGTAACCTTTTTCTAATAATTACAAACTTACAGATCTATAGAATAGCCAAAAACAAGACCATAGATTGTGGAGGATCATAGTCTGTGAAGTGAAGTGAACCGACGATACTTTTGAAGTACAGATCACATGAAATTTGTGGTTATGATGTCTATGTGACTAGGCTATGCAAACACAGATGCAAATCTATAGATGATATTTGGAAAGGGTGTAAAAGGGTGAGAAAGATGGTGACTGAGTAATTAAAATGGATGGAAAGCAGCAGTTCAATTTTGCTTATTCTTTCTGTTTCCGATTCAGGATTCGTTGGTGAAAAATATGCGGTAAGAATTTTGTATATGTTAATTGGTATGCAGCTATCGATATTTTAAAGTAAATATTTCTTGATTATAAATACAAACTACGTATGGTATTTTGATGTTAATTAAGAAAGTTTGCAGAAAATGGTGGTTACAAAGTTGGAATAAAGCAATGTTGCTTAACCCTCTGCCTCTTTTTTATCCTCATGAACATTTCTGGAAGTTGAATTTATGGTGCGAATGAATCTGTTGGATGAACTGCAAAAAATTGACAAAAGGTAGGATTAAACTGTTTTATTAAATTAATTATTCAGATGTTTTTGGTTAGCATTTGTTTTTAGTTTGATGTTTTGTCTGTTGTTTAATTCTCATTAGTATTTAACTACTAACATATTAATTATTACAGATACACTTCAGAATGCACTTTTGTTCCTGCCATTTCCAAAAGAGGTTTTCCTTTCACTTGTATGAACAATATTTTTTTCTTATTTCTTGAAGAGTGCCCTTCTCTTCCCACCTAATAAGGATAATAACCACAAAGTGTTGTTGTTGTTATTAAAGGTATATAATTGTTAGGGAGTTTATCCAAATAAAAATATTATTTTAAGATTTTTGCTATCCTGTCTAATTCGTTATTGTATATAGCAAGGATGAAGATGGAAAATGGTGTGATGCTGATCATCAAAGGTTTAAGTGGCTCACCATACTTGTTTTCATCCAACATTTAACTCATGGTCAAAGAAAAGGTAAAGTTTCAGTTACTATTAAATTTATTTTTTTAATAGTGTAATTAAAAGTCCAGGTGAAATAATAACAAAAAATAATTAGTGTTATTGATTAACAAGATTAAATTAATTCTGTTTATAGTTCCTATTGCTTAATTTTGAGTAATACAGCTTATTTTTCTGCAGGTCTGAGATTATTATCCAAGCGTAGAATGCTCTGTGTAGTTGGACATTGAAAGTTGCAGTTTCTATTTCAACATAGAGTTAAGCTGTATCCCATCTGGCGTCTGCTAACAGTTACTATAGTGGTAAGGGATAAACTTGTTTGTATGGTATGTGGCATTTCCATCTGAGAATAAAGTAATTATTCATAACCATTCATTAAACTTTTGCTAATTAAGAAATTTATGATATTAAGATAAATAGGTAATAACTTTTTGGACTTTGGACACATTTGAAGATTATTATAAGCATATGCAAGGTTTATTTAAGTAATAGTTGTAAGTATGTGATAGTTGTAAGGTAATTAAAGTGTTGTTTTTCTAGAGGCTACACAAAAGGGCGAAGGATTTGGAGATCTTCTATGTAGAAATTTTGGCATTTTAAGGACATTTCCTTAAATGTATTTTTTTTTTTTTTTTTTTTTTTTTTGGCCAAATACTATTTAGTCTCTTCCTGCGATTATTTTGGTAAGATTTTAAAACAAGCTCTCCATTAAGTAGATATAAATAGTAAATACAGAATAAAAAGATTAAATATAAGTACCTCCTCAAGTTTTTTAATTTCATTGATTATTAACTAATAATTCTGTTGATTAAAAGATTCAAACACTTGATAATAAAATCATTAATAATTGAAGACGTTCAAACAGTTATGTATAAATATTTTGCAAAGTGAAGTTTGTTTTAATTTTACTTACCTATATGCCATTTTATTATTACACCTCTTTTATACTGTAACTTTTTTTTATTATTTAGCTTAAAATAAGGGCCATTCAAGTGCCCTTTTTCTCTGGAAATAAGGATAAAAACCACAACGTGAAGTGGTTAGTCACTTTTTGCACACTTTAGGAGTTTCTGGGAAATAACGGTAAGAGGAACATTAATAATATTTTCGAGACTTAAATCGTTTTTTATTAAATATTTTTAAATACATTATGAAAGTAAAATATGTACATATTTCTTTATTTAAAGAAATAAGTATAATTAAGTTTTATTTAAAGTAATCAAGATGTTTGTTGATTTTCTAAAGGCTCCATAATGGGACGATTGATGGATATCATGAAAATGTTCTATGCTGAAAATGGTTACATTCTGAGGACATTTCCCTAAATATATGTATATGTAGTTCCTTTCGGTGAGACACCTTTTGGACTTCAGTCCCTGAAGGAAGGTAACCTTGTTATCGAAAAGTGCTTTGGACAACTAAAGTGTCGTGTTTTAGCGTTGGGGTTTGAGCTATTTTGTTCGTTCTACCTTTTGGGCTACACTTAGGATTGCATTGGTAAGATTTTAAAATAAGTTCTACATTACAAACAGAATATTGTAGGTGCCTACTTAAGTTTTTAAATTTCTTTAATTATTATTGAAGATAATACATTAAATTCTTAAAAGTTCGTAAGTTAATTAAATAGGTATTTAACATTCAAAAAATTAAGAGCAAAACTATTTTATCTAATTACATTAGGTACGTTCAATAGAATCCAGCATTCAAATGTATTTAATGTTCAGTATATTAAGAAAACTATGTATCATATTTAGTGTTCGTAATTCATTAACGAGTAATTTGCATTTTACTTTACAGCTTTTAACTAAAACCTGAATAAATTTTAATTTTGATAAATCACGACTGTATGACTTTTGTTGAACGTACCCAGCACTTTTTAAAAAAACTGGTCAAGTCCATAGATACCTAGATGTGTATTTTTTGTAACTAGGGCGTGAAACCTCAAGCACTGGACATTTATTAAATCTTTTTATTCAGTATAACATGAAAAAATTGACATTATTCGAGTATACAAAATGATTAATTGATAAAAAAATAACGAAAAAATCAGTATATGCTATGGAAAATCGAATGGATTATCCTTCGCCACCACTTTCTCTTTTAGTAATTCAATTTCTTGTTTTAGTCTATTGTTTTCTCTTATAACTTGAGAATCCCCGATGTATTCTTCAACAGTGACCCCACTTACTTTATAAACGGTATTCTCAAGGTTAATGAATCCCTTGACAAGGAACATTTGCAAATCAAGAAACTGCTGTCGCGTTTGTGCCATTGATTCCATAAATTCTTGTCTTAGATCTGCTTTAAAAGTGTTCAGTTCTTCATTAACGATTTCTCTAAGAACTTTCTTTATATCTGTTAAATTTTCTAAAGAGACAGGTGACATAAAAGGAGAATTAACTTTAGGCAGTTCAGTTTGCAGGAATTTGGGCGTTGATACCGCTTTCTTGTTATTAGATGCTGGGGTTCTTTTACTAATGTCTTCTCCAAAAAGTTGTAGATTTTTTTTTTCTGACGACTCTGGCGCTGTAATGGCGCTGGTACCTTTTGGCTGGGAAAAATTAATATCGTGCTGTGGAGTTGTTATAATACTATAGTGATTTGAGTTTTCTAATGAGACCGAAAACGAGTCCTCAATATCTTCTGTATGTTCTTGATCATTTGCATTGTTCTGATCCTTGAAGAGATATGGCGAAATTGTATATGACCTCTGTTTATCATTAATTGACTCATTTGTTACAAACTTCTCGTCGATTATTGTTGTTGAACTTTCTACTTCTGTTACACTGAGAGCTTTTTGGAAAGAAACTCTAGTGATTTTTTTACCTATTTAACAAAGTTTGAAATAGTTTGTAATTAGCAGCAAATATACATATCATAAAATCTCACCTTCATGTGAAGCAAACGCATTAACAGGCTTTGCCAAATTTCTCATATCATAAATAACAACTTGACCATTATAAGAACCCATTCCTAAATATAATCCACAGTGGCTGAAATCTAAAGCCAACATAGAACTAGGGACTTCCATTTGAATAACACTCTTTTTATTGTGGACATCATAAAACATAAATTGTCTATCTTTTCCAACAGTTGCTACCAGATCAGATCTTATGGGAGACAAAGCTACATCAGTTACAGGTGCATAATGTGCCTGAAATGAGGCTTTCCTTTCATTAGTGTTAATATCCCAAACAGCCACAATGCCTTCTTCACTTCCTGCAGCTAGCAAATTTCTTTTAGTACGATGAAAACATATTGTACTTGCACTACTGCAGTTTGGTATTTTATAAGTTGCAGTTAAATTTGAAGCAGTCATATTATAAACCAGAATATCGCCTACAAAAACATTGTTATAAAACATTCGTCTTTAATGTCTTAAAGATTTACCTGCACTAGTAGCAGAAGCCAAATGAGTGTCATTTGCATTACTATCAACATTTTGAATCCATGCAGAAGCCCTAGATAATATTTTCCGTATATTTTTATTTTTAATATCATAAATTAACACTTGTCCAGAGTAAGTGCCCAGCGCAATATATTTCTTTGTTGTCTTTGGAAAAATAGCACATGTAGGTTGATGTATATCTTTAATTTTCAGCAACAACTTCACATTATCTTTAACACTAACAATTTCTACATATCCTGAATTAGGGATAAGAACGAGCCATGTTCCATCTTTTGCCCAGGATATGGTTTTTATGAATCCATCAGAATGACTAACCGGCAAATATGTATGCTTTAAATTGCCTTCGAGCCATAAATGAAATTTAATATCTGTTGATGATGTAGCGATGAGGGACATGATTTAATAATTGCTATTAATACCATAAAAATTCTAACTGCTCCACCATAACGAAATTTGCACCAAAATTTTTAATTAATATGTATATTATAAATTTAAAACATTAAATTAATTATTCCTACCATTTATTAGACGAATATATAGCACACAAATGATTAAAAACAAGTAAATATTAGATAAAACAGGAATAATGCTCAAACTTGAATTAAAACTTCTAAGTTAGTGATTAGTGACATTCATAAAAAATTTTAAAAAAAACTATCAATGGGTAACATTTGTAACATTTTTCTATTAATTATATTATATATTTTTCTTGCAGTTCTATAGAATAGCCAACAACAGGACTGTACATTGTGGTCATTGTGGTGAACCAATAGTCTGTGAAGTGATGGCAACCGACGATACTTTTGAAGTGCAGATCACATTATGAAATCCGTAGTATGATGTCTTGGTGACTAGCTTATGCAAATAAAATCCATAGATGGTAAGGGTGAGAAAGATGGTGGATGATTAATGGCTGAAAAACAGCAGTTCAATTTTGTTTTTTCTTTCTGTTTCCGATTCAGAATTCGTTGGTGAAAAATATGTGGTAAGCATTTTGTATTTATTAATTGGTATGCAGCTGTCGATATTTTAAAGTAAATATTTTTTGATTGTAAATACATTTCGACACTTTTTGTATTGGGGTTGCGCTTCCTCAAGGTTATGACTTAAGTACTTGTTAATATTTATGCTCAACTTTAACTTAATAAAATTTAGCTTTATTACTTATAAATACAAACTACGTATGGTATTTTAATATTAATAAAGAGAGTTTTCAGAAAATGGTGGTTTCAAAATTGAAATAAAGCAATGTTGCACAGTTCCTCAATCCTCTTTTTTATCTTCATGAACATTGGTGGAAGTTGATTTTATGATGCGAATGAATCTGTTGGATGGACTGCGAAAAACTAACAAAAGGTAGGATTAAACTGTTTTATTAAATTAATTATTCAGATGTTTTTGGTTAACATTTGTTTTTAGTTTGTTGTTACTTCTGTTGTTTAATTCCCATTAGTAATTAACTATTAACATGCTAATTAATATTTATTTAGAAAACCTCTAACATCTGGAAGTTAATAAAATCCTTTATATTCTAATAACAAAACTTAAACAGATTCAAACATCAATTACAAACAGAATATTATAGATGTCTACTAGTTTTTAAATTTCTTTAATTATTAATTAATAGTTTTCTTATCAAATACGCCGAGATCTTTTAGAAATTATAAAAGTAAATGAAATGAAAACTGGTTTATATTTGATAATGAAATTATTGATTAGTATTTAAATAAATTTAGGACGTTATGAATCTTGATGTTTGGTTTCTTTGCATTTTCTTTAGGTAATGTACATATTTATGAATTAACAATATTAATTGAGGATAATGCATAAGCTATTTTTTAGTTGATTAAATTGGTATTTCATTTTCAAAAAATCAAGAGCAGAGTTATTTTATCTTATTACTTTCCAATAGTACCGATTAATCGTTTATAGCACCACCATATTAAAAAGAAAACAATTAACAACTGCTTCGCCTTATTAAGAATTCATCAGAAGCATTAATCACTGAATCATTATTTTAAATTTAATGTCAAGCTTTTTATTAACTATTTGCAAATTCTAAATTTCTTTAATTGCTAACTAATAATTTCGTATGGTTAATCATATCTTAATTCACTTGCAACTAAAGTACAAAATGTTTTGAAATTGATACATTATCTGTAATTAATTTTTTAAGATTTGTCATATAAATAATTTTATATTATACACCTACTTTGCAAATAAATAAATAGTAATATGTATATTTTTCTAATTAAGATTCAAGGAAATTAAAACCTCTAAGGCCCATTTTGTTAAACTTTCTATACATATAATTCCAAATTCTTTTTTAGTTACAAACTTATAATTTCCTATGATTCGCTTGGTGGAAAGTCATTGTTAAATAAAATAAAACTAACTATTGATTTCCACAAAATATATTAAAAAAGCACTTGACAATTGTTTTGCCTGAATGAATAGTTTGTAATTCTGATGGGAAATCCTATCAAAAGGAAACAATTGTTACGGGGTTTCTTCAATATACATATTTTGTGGAAATCAACTTTTGGGTTTTTTTTTATTTATTAAATTATCAATTTTCATCAAGTGAATTTAGGTGATAGGAAATGATTAGATTATAATTAAAGAAATTTTGGAGTGTTATTTATAATATAATTTAACAGAATGAGCCTTGGTCTTAATTTCGTTGCATTTTGCTTGGGTAGTAATGTAGATATTTATTATTTATTTACAAAGTAGGTGTATATTATACAATTCTTCATATAAAAAGAAATTTTCAGGATTAATTAAAGATAATGCATCAACTTCAAAAACATTTATAAGTTAATTACAAAAGTTAAAATGTTAAATAGTAAAATTATTTAATTTATGTAATTTCTTTTCAGTAGTATCGGTTGTCGTTTATAGCGCCACTACATTCTATAGATATTTTTAGGGTTATACATTTATCTATGGTTAAATGAGAACAAATATTGCAATTATTATTATGTCATTTATCAACAACAGAGTGAAACTCAAGGAAATGAAATTGTAAGAAGAAATCCTGGCTTTTTATTTCAAATAATTTAACGTAATGGCCTTGGCAATTCTTGCATTTGCCTCGGTAGAATTAAATTTAATTTAATTTAGTAGTGTTTTTTATTTCTGTATTCACAATTAAGTAAATTATCAGGATTAATTAAAGCAGATAATGCATCAAAACTTCAGAAAAGCCATTTTACTATAGTTAAACTTAATCAAAATAGTTCAATCCAACTGTTCAAATTTGTAACACACTTATTAACGTCAAACTTTCGGAATGGAAATTTCTTCCCCCTTTCAGTTAAAAGGGTATCGGTTGTCGTTTATAGACCGCCACTACATTCTATAGAATAAAGTTCTGGGTAGGGACTGCTATACAGTTTCCTATCTATGGTTGAAATGCAGGACAACAAATTTAGGGTTTGCTTGTGTCTCATTATGTCATTTAAAAATGGTGTCAGATGAGTGACGTCTGGCTTTTTTAATTTCCAATTTTAATTGCTTTTTTCGGTTTGTGCTTTTATTATATCTGGTGATTAATTTATTTAATGTAGTAGTTTATTTATTTCTGTTGTCCATTTCTTCAGATTGGCAGATGAATGATGGAAAATTGAAGCTCATTTTTGACACAGTTGCTGTTGCAATAAAAATAGCTTTAATCCCAACTTCAAAAGACGACACTAAACGTCCGAAGCACTTTTCGGTGGCAAATTTACCTTCTACAGGGACTGAAGAGAACTTCTTTTGCTCTGGGTAGACTGCTAAAGTTTCCAGTCTGTTGAAATCACATCACAGTGCTGCTGCTCAATTTGTTACAACGATAATGGTGTAATTTCTGCATTTGAGTTGCTCTCGAAATCTTCAGCTTGCCATCATTAACCAGCAAATTCACAGCCTGCACGTAAATTTAAAGTAAGAATAAATTAAAGTTAATTAAAAATGACTCGTTATTGATCTATTGCCACCATATCTGTTTCAGGTCTTCATTGGAGAAGACAAAGTTCTATTTCGAAACAAAATTTGTACATTTTCTATTGTTATTACTTTTACAGTATTTTATGAACCAATACTTTAATGTATTATATGTGTTGTTATATAAAGATTATAATTATATATTCCTGTAATAAAATGTAAATAACTGGTTTAATTAATATATCAATTAAAAGTATATATCTGTTTTCGTTAGCTATATAAAACTAGTAGACATTTCATGATTAACAGATAATTCAAAACCATTAATATATATTTAAAAAAAGCTTTCCCTTTTTATGCTCATGATACAAATGTTGAGACTTCTTCAAGAATTAATTTTTCTGAAAATACCTCCTGCGACTTATGCTCTCCTGATACAAATGGTCAAAATTTAAGCAAAATTTTAATTCTTGGACTTATACGAGGGTTGATCAATAAATAAATAAAATACCTCCTGCGACTTATGCTCTCCTGATACAAAAAGTCAAAATTTCAGCAAAATTTTAATTTTTGAACTTATACGAGGGTTGATCAATAAATTAAAAAAATACCTCCTGCGACTTATGCTCTCCTGATACAAAAAGTCAAAATTTCAGCAAAATTTTAATTTTTGAACTTATACGAGGGTTGATCAAAAAATAAAAAAAATACCTCCTGCGACTTATGCTCTCCTGATACAAATGGTCAAAATTTAAGCAAAATTTTAATTTTTGAACTTATACGAGGGTTGACCAAAAAATAAAAAAATACCTCCTGCGACTTATGCTCTCCTGATACAAAAAGTCAAAATTTCAGCAAAATTTTAATTCTTGGACTTATACGAGGGTTGATCAAAAAATAAAAAAATACCTCCTGCGACTTATGCTCTCCTGATACAAATGGTCAAAATTTAAGCAAAATTTTAATTTTTGAACTTATACGAGGGTTGATCAATAAATAAAAAAAATACCTCCTGCGACTTATGCTCTCCTGATACAAAAAGTCAAAATTTCAGCAAAATTTTAATTTTTGAACTTATACGAGGGTTGATCAATAAATAAAAAAAATACCTCCTGCGACTTATGCTCTCCTGATACAAATGGTCAAAATTTAAGCAAAATTTTAATTTTTGAACTTATACGAGGGTTGATCAATAAATAAAAAAAATACCTCCTGCGACTTATGCTCTCCTGATACAAAAAGTCAAAATTTCAGCAAAATTTTAATTTTTGAACTTATACGAGGGTTGATCAATAAATAAAAAAAATACCTCCTGCGACTTATGCTCTCCTGATACAAATGGTCAAAATTTAAGCAAAATTTTAATTCTTGGACTTATACGAGGGTTGATCAATAAATAAATAAAATACCTCCTGCGACTTATGCTCTCCTGATACAAAAAGTCAAAATTTCAGCAAAATTTTAATTTTTGAACTTATACGAGGGTTGATCAATAAATAAATAAAATACCTCCTGCGACTTATGCTCTCCTGATACAAATGGTCAAAATTTAAGCAAAATTTTAATTCTTGGACTTATACGAGGGTTGATCAATAAATAAATAAAATACCTCCTGCGACTTATGCTCTCCTGATACAAAAAGTCAAAATTTCAGCAAAATTTTAATTTTTGAACTTATACGAGGGTTGATCAATAAATAAATAAAATACCTCCTGCGACTTATGCTCTCCTGATACAAATGGTCAAAATTTAAGCAAAATTTTAATTCTTGGACTTATACGAGGGTTGATCAATAAATAAATAAAATACCTCCTGCGACTTATGCTCTCCTGATACAAAATGTCAAAATTTCAGCAAAATTTTAATTTTTGAACTTATACGAGGGTTGATCAAAAAATAAAAAAAATACCTCCTGCGACTTATGCTCTCCTGATACAAAAAGTCAAAATTTCAGCAAAATTTTAATTTTTGAACTTATACGAGGGTTGATCAATAAATAAATAAAATACCTCCTGCGACTTATGCTCTCCTGATACAAATGGTCAAAATTTAAGCAAAATTTTAATTCTTGGACTTATACGAGGGTTGATCAATAAATAAATAAAATACCTCCTGCGACTTATGCTCTCCTGATACAAAATGTCAAAATTTCAGCAAAATTTTAATTTTTGAACTTATACGAGGGTTGATCAAAAAATAAAAAAAATACCTCCTGCGACTTATGCTCTCCTGATACAAATGGTCAAAATTTAAGCAAAATTTTAATTTTTGAACTTATACGAGGGTTGATCAATAAATAAAAAAAAATACCTCCTGCGACTTATGCTCTCCTGATACAAAAAGTCAAAATTTCAGCAAAATTTTAATTTTTGAACTTATACGAGGGTTGATCAATAAATAAAAAAAATACCTCCTGCGACTTATGCTCTCCTGATACAAAAAGTCAAAATTTCAGCAAAATTTTAATTTTTGAACTTATACGAGGGTTGATCAATAAATAAATAAAATACCTCCTGCGACTTATGCTCTCCTGATACAAATGGTCAAAATTTAAGCAAAATTTTAATTCTTGGACTTATACGAGGGTTGATCAATAAATAAATAAAATACCTCCTGCGACTTATGCTCTCCTGATACAAAAAGTCAAAATTTCAGCAAAATTTTAATTTTTGAACTTATACGAGGGTTGATCAAAAAATAAAAAAAATACCTCCTGCGACTTATGCTCTCCTGATACAAATGGTCAAAATTTAAGCAAAATTTTAATTTTTGAACTTATACGAGGGTTGACCAAAAAATAAAAAAATACCTCCTGCGACTTATGCTCTCCTGATACAAAAAGTCAAAATTTCAGCAAAATTTTAATTCTTGGACTTATACGAGGGTTGATCAAAAAATAAAAAAAATACCTCCTGCGACTTATGCTCTCCTGATACAAAAAGTCAAAATTTCAGCAAAATTTTAATTTTTGAACTTATACGAGGGTTGATCAAAAAATAAAAAAAATACCTCCTGCGACTTATGCTCTCCTGATACAAATGGTCAAAATTTAAGCAAAATTTTAATTTTTGAACTTATACGAGGGTTGATCAATAAATAAAAAAAAATACCTCCTGCGACTTATGCTCTCCTGATACAAAAAGTCAAAATTTCAGCAAAATTTTAATTTTTGAACTTATACGAGGGTTGATCAATAAATAAAAAAAATACCTCCTGCGACTTATGCTCTCCTGATACAAAAAGTCAAAATTTCAGCAAAATTTTAATTCTTGGACTTATACGAGGGTTGATCAAAAAATAAAAAAAATACCTCCTGCGACTTATGCTCTCCTGATACAAAAAGTCAAAATTTCAGCAAAATTTTAATTTTTGAACTTATACGAGGGTTGATCAATAAATAAAAAAAAATACCTCCTGCGACTTATGCTCTCCTGATACAAAAAGTCAAAATTTCAGCAAAATTTTAATTTTTGAACTTATACGAGGGTTGATCAAAAAATAAAAAAAATACCTCCTGCGACTTATGCTCTCCTGATACAAAAAGTCAAAATTTCAGCAAAATTTTAATTTTTGAACTTATACGAGGGTTGATCAATAAATAAAAAAAATACCTCCTGCGACTTATGCTCTCCTGATACAAAAAGTCAAAATTTCAGCAAAATTTTAATTTTTGAACTTATACGAGGGTTGATCAATAAATAAAAAAAATACCTCCTGCGACTTATGCTCTCCTGATACAAAAAGTCAAAATTTCAGCAAAATTTTAATTTTTGAACTTATACGAGGGTTGATCAAAAAATAAAAAAAATACCTCCTGCGACTTATGCTCTCCTGATACAAATGGTCAAAATTTAAGCAAAATTTTAATTTTTGAACTTATACGAGGGTTGATCAATAAATAAAAAAAAATACCTCCTGCGACTTATGCTCTCCTGATACAAAAAGTCAAAATTTCAGCAAAATTTTAATTTTTGAACTTATACGAGGGTTGATCAATAAATAAAAAAAATACCTCCTGCGACTTATGCTCTCCTGATACAAAAAGTCAAAATTTCAGCAAAATTTTAATTTTTGAACTTATACGAGGGTTGATCAATAAATAAATAAAATACCTCCTGCGACTTATGCTCTCCTGATACAAATGGTCAAAATTTAAGCAAAATTTTAATTCTTGGACTTATACGAGGGTTGATCAATAAATAAATAAAATACCTCCTGCGACTTATGCTCTCCTGATACAAAAAGTCAAAATTTCAGCAAAATTTTAATTTTTGAACTTATACGAGGGTTGATCAAAAAATAAAAAAAAAACCTCCTGCGACTTATGCTCTCCTGATACAAATGGTCAAAATTTAAGCAAAATTTTAATTTTTGAACTTATACGAGGGTTGACCAAAAAATAAAAAAATACCTCCTGCGACTTATGCTCTCCTGATACAAAAAGTCAAAATTTCAGCAAAATTTTAATTCTTGGACTTATACGAGGGTTGATCAAAAAATAAAAAAAATACCTCCTGCGACTTATGCTCTCCTGATACAAATGGTCAAAATTTAAGCAAAATTTTAATTTTTGAACTTATACGAGGGTTGATCAATAAATAAAAAAAAATACCTCCTGCGACTTATGCTCTCCTGATACAAAAAGTCAAAATTTCAGCAAAATTTTAATTTTTGAACTTATACGAGGGTTGATCAATAAATAAATAAAATACCTCCTGCGACTTATGCTCTCCTGATACAAATGGTCAAAATTTAAGCAAAATTTTAATTTTTGAACTTATACGAGGGTTGATCAATAAATAAAAAAAATACCTCCTGCGACTTATGCTCTCCTGATACAAAAAGTCAAAATTTCAGCAAAATTTTAATTTTTGAACTTATACGAGGGTTGATCAATAAATAAAAAAAAAAACCTCCTGCGACTTATGCTCTCCTGATACAAATGGTCAAAATTTAAGCAAAATTTTAATTTTTGAACTTATACGAGGGTTGACCAAAAAATAAAAAAATACCTCCTGCGACTTATGCTCTCCTGATACAAAAAGTCAAAATTTCAGCAAAATTTTAATTCTTGGACTTATACGAGGGTTGATCAATAAATAAAAAAAAATACCTCCTGCGACTTATGCTCTCCTGATACAAAAAGTCAAAATTTCAGCAAAATTTTAATTTTTGAACTTATACGAGGGTTGATCAATAAATAAAAAAAATACCTCCTGCGACTTATGCTCTCCTGATACAAAAAGTCAAAATTTCAGCAAAATTTTAATTTTTGAACTTATACGAGGGTTGATCAATAAATAAATAAAATACCTCCTGCGACTTATGCTCTCCTGATACAAAATGTCAAAATTTCAGCAAAATTTTAATTTTTGAACTTATACGAGGGTTGATCAAAAAATAAAAAAAATACCTCCTGCGACTTATGCTCTCCTGATACAAATGGTCAAAATTTAAGCAAAATTTTAATTTTTGAACTTATACGAGGGTTGATCAATAAATAAAAAAAAATACCTCCTGCGACTTATGCTCTCCTGATACAAAAAGTCAAAATTTCAGCAAAATTTTAATTTTTGAACTTATACGAGGGTTGATCAATAAATAAAAAAAATACCTCCTGCGACTTATGCTCTCCTGATACAAAAAGTCAAAATTTCAGCAAAATTTTAATTTTTGAACTTATACGAGGGTTGATCAATAAATAAATAAAATACCTCCTGCGACTTATGCTCTCCTGATACAAAAAGGTCAAAATTTAAGCAAAATTTTAATTCTTGGACTTATACGAGGGTTGATCAATAAATAAATAAAATACCTCCTGCGACTTATGCTCTCCTGATACAAAAAGTCAAAATTTCAGCAAAATTTTAATTTTTGAACTTATACGAGGGTTGATCAAAAAATAAAAAAAATACCTCCTGCGACTTATGCTCTCCTGATACAAATGGTCAAAATTTAAGCAAAATTTTAATTTTTGAACTTATACGAGGGTTGACCAAAAAATAAAAAAATACCTCCTGCGACTTATGCTCTCCTGATACAAAAAGTCAAAATTTCAGCAAAATTTTAATTCTTGGACTTATACGAGGGTTGATCAAAAAATAAAAAAAATACCTCCTGCGACTTATGCTCTCCTGATACAAAAAGTCAAAATTTCAGCAAAATTTTAATTTTTGAACTTATACGAGGGTTGATCAAAAAATAAAAAAATACCTCCTGCGACTTATGCTCTCCTGATACAAATGGTCAAAATTTAAGCAAAATTTTAATTTTTGAACTTATACGAGGGTTGATCAATAAATAAAAAAAAAAACCTCCTGCGACTTATGCTCTCCTGATACAAAAAGTCAAAATTTCAGCAAAATTTTAATTTTTGAACTTATACGAGGGTTGATCAATAAATAAAAAAAATACCTCCTGCGACTTATGCTCTCCTGATACAAAAAGTCAAAATTTCAGCAAAATTTTAATTCTTGGACTTATACGAGGGTTGATCAAAAAATAAAAAAAATACCTCCTGCGACTTATGCTCTCCTGATACAAAAAGTCAAAATTTCAGCAAAATTTTAATTTTTGAACTTATACGAGGGTTGATCAATAAATAAAAAAAAATACCTCCTGCGACTTATGCTCTCCTGATACAAAAAGTCAAAATTTCAGCAAAATTTTAATTTTTGAACTTATACGAGGGTTGATCAAAAAATAAAAAAAATACCTCCTGCGACTTATGCTCTCCTGATACAAAAAGTCAAAATTTCAGCAAAATTTTAATTTTTGAACTTATACGAGGGTTGATCAATAAATAAAAAAAAATACCTCCTGCGACTTATGCTCTCCTGATACAAAAAGTCAAAATTTCAGCAAAATTTTAATTCTTGGACTTATACGAGGGTTGATCAAAAAATAAAAAAAATACCTCCTGCGACTTATGCTCTCCTGATACAAAAAGTCAAAATTTCAGCAAAATTTTAATTTTTGAACTTATACGAGGGTTGATCAAAAAATAAAAAAAATACCTCCTGCGACTTATGCTCTCCTGATACAAAAAGTCAAAATTTCAGCAAAATTTTAATTTTTGAACTTATACGAGGGTTGATCAATAAATAAAAAAAATACCTCCTGCGACTTATGCTCTCCTGATACAAATGGGCAAAATTTAAGCAAAATTTTAATTCTTGGATTTATACGAGGGTTGATCAATAAATAAATAAAATACCTCCTGCGACTTATGCTCTCCTGATACAAAAAGTCAAAATTTCAGCAAAATTTTAATTTTTGAACTTATACGAGGGTTGATCAATAAATAAATAAAATACCTCCTGCGACTTATGCTCTCCTGATACAAATGGTCAAAATTTAAGCAAAATTTTAATTTTTGAACTTATACGAGGGTTGATCAATAAATAAAAAAAATACCTCCTGCGACTTATGCTCTCCTGATACAAAAAGTCAAAATTTCAGCAAAATTTTAATTTTTGAACTTATGCGAGGGTTGATCAATAAATAAATAAAAAAACCTCCTGCGACTTATGCTCTCCTGATACAAAAAGTCAAAATTTCAGCAAAATTTTAATTTTTGAACTTATACGAGGGTTGATCAATAAATAAATAAAATACCTCCTGCGACTTATGCTCTCCTGATACAAAAAGTCAAAATTTCAGCAAAATTTTAATTTTTGAACTTATACGAGGGTTGATCAATAAATAAATAAAATACCTCCTGCGACTTATGCTCTCCTGATACAAATGGTCAAAATTTAAGCAAAATTTTAATTCTTGGACTTATACGAGGGTTGATCAATAAATAAATAAAATACCTCCTGCGACTTATGCTCTCCTGATACAAAAAGTCAAAATTTCAGCAAAATTTTAATTTTTGAACTTATACGAGGGTTGATCAAAAAATAAAAAAAATACCTCCTGCGACTTATGCTCTCCTGATACAAATGGTCAAAATTTAAGCAAAATTTTAATTTTTGAACTTATACGAGGGTTGACCAAAAAATAAAAAAAAAAACCTCCTGCGACTTATGCTCTCCTGATACAAAAAGTCAAAATTTCAGCAAAATTTTAATTTTTGAACTTATACGAGGGTTGATCAATAAATAAATAAAATACCTCCTGCGACTTATGCTCTCCTGATACAAATGGTCAAAATTTAAGCAAAATTTTAATTTTGAACTTATACGAGGGTTGATCAATAAATAAAAAAAATACCTCCTGCGACTTATGCTCTCCTGATACAAAAAGTCAAAATTTCAGCAAAATTTTAATTTTTGAACTTATACGAGGGTTGATCAATAAATAAAAAAAATACCTCCTGCGACTTATGCTCTCCTGATACAAATGGTCAAAATTTAAGCAAAATTTTAATTTTTGAACTTATACGAGGGTTGACCAAAAAATAAAAAAATACCTCCTGCGACTTATGCTCTCCTGATACAAATGGTCAAAATTTAAGCAAAATTTTAATTTTTGAACTTATACGAGGGTTGATCAATAAATAAAAAAAATACCTCCTGCGACTTATGCTCTCCTGATACAAAAAGTCAAAATTTCAGCAAAATTTTAATTTTTGAACTTATACGAGGGTTGATCAAAAAATAAAAAAAATACCTCCTGCGACTTATGCTCTCCTGATACAAATGGTCAAAATTTAAGCAAAATTTTAATTTTTGAACTTATACGAGGGTTGATCAAAAAATAAAAAAAATACCTCCTGCGACTTATGCTCTCCTGATACAAATGGTCAAAATTCAAGCTAAATTTTAATTTTTGAACTTATACGAGGGTTGATGAATAAATAAATTGAAAAGCAAATTTTTTATTTTTGAATTCACTTTCTTTAAGTGGGCTTAATTAAAACAACTTTTAACCTCTATAAGTTTATTAATAGTTCAATTAGGATGTTACATTATTTTATAAGCAAGAACTATACTAACAACAATAAAATATAAGTACAATACATTTTAACATGAGTTTATGTACATTGCATTATCTATCTCAGTATTTTTACAAGTTCGATATGATAACAATATTAATATTTAATTACAATATAATAAAATACTGAAAGAGAAATTACACAACGAATTAAAATACAATTACATGATTATAACAGTTTATATGTTGTTCATGTTAAATTAATACTCTTACATGAAGAACAATACGAAAAAGTTTTAGATTAACATTTAAACGTTATATTTGGACTAAAAAAGCCCCTCTAACACTCCGTGGCCTCCACAGTCACCCTTTATAGCCAACCCTTATCCGCCAATCTATTTCTAATGATTAAAATTTATTTAGTTTTAATAATTTTACCAAAAGACAATTTAGAAAAGTTTTGTATATCAGAGGGACTTTTTTGTTACAAATATATCGTTTAAATATTAACATAATAGTGTATAAATACAAATAAATACCTGCAAGAGAAAAATACAAGACAACAAATGAAAGAAAAAGAATTTTAGTTTTTGATCCTTTACCGAAAAAAGGGAGTGATCAATAAATAAATAAAATACCTCCTGCGACTTATGCTCTCCTGATACAAAAAGTCAAAATTTCAGCAAAATTTTAATTTTTGAACTTATACGAGGGTTGATCAATAAATAAATAAAATACCTCCTGCGACTTATGCTCTCCTGATACAAATGGTCAAAATTTAAGCAAAATTTTAATTCTTGGACTTATACGAGGGTTGATCAATAAATAAATAAAATACCTCCTGCGACTTATGCTCTCCTGATACAAAATGTCAAAATTTCAGCAAAATTTTAATTTTTGAACTTATACGAGGGTTGATCAAAAAATAAAAAAAATACCTCCTGCGACTTATGCTCTCCTGATACAAATGGTCAAAATTTAAGCAAAATTTTAATTTTTGAACTTATACGAGGGTTGATCAATAAATAAAAAAAAATACCTCCTGCGACTTATGCTCTCCTGATACAAAAAGTCAAAATTTCAGCAAAATTTTAATTTTTGAACTTATACGAGGGTTGATCAATAAATAAAAAAAATACCTCCTGCGACTTATGCTCTCCTGATACAAAAAGTCAAAATTTCAGCAAAATTTTAATTTTTGAACTTATACGAGGGTTGATCAATAAATAAATAAAATACCTCCTGCGACTTATGCTCTCCTGATACAAATGGTCAAAATTTAAGCAAAATTTTAATTCTTGGACTTATACGAGGGTTGATCAATAAATAAATAAAATACCTCCTGCGACTTATGCTCTCCTGATACAAAAAGTCAAAATTTCAGCAAAATTTTAATTTTTGAACTTATACGAGGGTTGATCAAAAAATAAAAAAAATACCTCCTGCGACTTATGCTCTCCTGATACAAATGGTCAAAATTTAAGCAAAATTTTAATTTTTGAACTTATACGAGGGTTGATCAATAAATAAAAAAAAATACCTCCTGCGACTTATGCTCTCCTGATACAAAAAGTCAAAATTTCAGCAAAATTTTAATTTTTGAACTTATACGAGGGTTGATCAATAAATAAATAAAATACCTCCTGCGACTTATGCTCTCCTGATACAAATGGTCAAAATTTAAGCAAAATTTTAATTTTTGAACTTATACGAGGGTTGATCAATAAATAAAAAAAATACCTCCTGCGACTTATGCTCTCCTGATACAAAAAGTCAAAATTTCAGCAAAATTTTAATTTTTGAACTTATACGAGGGTTGATCAATAAATAAAAAAAATACCTCCTGCGACTTATGCTCTCCTGATACAAATGGTCAAAATTTAAGCAAAATTTTAATTTTTGAACTTATACGAGGGTTGACCAAAAAATAAAAAAATACCTCCTGCGACTTATGCTCTCCTGATACAAATGGTCAAAATTTAAGCAAAATTTTAATTTTTGAACTTATACGAGGGTTGATCAATAAATAAAAAAAATACCTCCTGCGACTTATGCTCTCCTGATACAAAAAGTCAAAATTTCAGCAAAATTTTAATTTTTGAACTTATACGAGGGTTGATCAAAAAATAAAAAAAATACCTCCTGCGACTTATGCTCTCCTGATACAAATGGTCAAAATTTAAGCAAAATTTTAATTTTTGAACTTATACGAGGGTTGATCAAAAAATAAAAAAAATACCTCCTGCGACTTATGCTCTCCTGATACAAATGGTCAAAATTCAAGCTAAATTTTAATTTTTGAACTTATACGAGGGTTGATGAATAAATAAATTGAAAAGCAAATTTTTTATTTTTGAATTCACTTTCTTTAAGTGGGCTTAATTAAAACAACTTTTAACCTCTATAAGTTTATTAATAGTTCAATTAGGATGTTACATTATTTTATAAGCAAGAACTATACTAACAACAATAAAATATAAGTACAATACATTTTAACATGAGTTTATGTACATTGCATTATCTATCTCAGTATTTTTACAAGTTCGATATGATAACAATATTAATATTTAATTACAATATAATAAAATACTGAAAGAGAAATTACACAACGAATTAAAATACAATTACATGATTATAACAGTTTATATGTTGTTCATGTTAAATTAATACTCTTACATGAAGAACAATACGAAAAAGTTTTAGATTAACATTTAAACGTTATATTTGGACTAAAAAAGCCCCTCTAACACTCCGTGGCCTCCACAGTCACCCTTTATAGCCAACCCTTATCCGCCAATCTATTTCTAATGATTAAAATTTATTTAGTTTTAATAATTTTACCAAAAAGACAATTTAGAAAAGTTTTGTATATCAGAGGGACTTTTTTGTTACAAATATATCGTTTAAATATTAACATAATAGTGTATAAATACAAATAAATACCTGCAAGAGAAAAATACAAGACAACAAATGAAAAAGAATAAAGTATGATGTCTTTAGTTTTCGATCGATGTCCTTTACCTGTAAGCAAATAGTGCAGTGCATTAACTAACTAAACTACAAAGGACTAACGACAAAAACTAATAGAATTTGGTAGAAAAGATTGGACAGATTTCGCCTGTGAGAGCTGGGCAGTCGCCTATTGCTCCTATTCCAGATAACCCACACCAAACAGTCTGAAAAATGAAGCGAACGTAAGAAGAAGACCGCGTAAAGTGTATAAGACACTTCAAAGAACAACTAAAAAGCTAAGTCCAAGGCAAGTCACTCAGGGAGGCCTTTGCTTCTACGCCTTGAATGAGAAGGAACAAGCAAGATAACGAAACGTTGAATCCTGCGGATTGCGTAGGATAAATGCGAAGCGTGACAGTAAGAATTGCAGTAAGCAAAGCGAAGAGGTAAGCAAGAGAACAAGCAAAAATAATAAAAGCATGCAAAATAAAAAAGTAATTCAAATAACTAAGCATCTGTCAGGTAGATCTTCTTTGTCCTCTCCAACGAAGACCTGAAACAGATATGGTGGCAATAGATTAATAACCAGTCATTTTTGATTAACTTTTATTTATTATTACCTTAATTACGTGCAGACTGTGAATTTGCTGGTAAATGATGGCAAGCTCAAGATGTCAACATCAACTCAAGTGCAGAAATTATACCATTATCGTTGTAAGAAATTGATCAGCAGCACTGATGTGATTTCAACAGACTGGAAACTTTGGCAGTCTACAGAGCAAAAGAAGTTCTCTTCGATCCTTGTAGAAGGTAAATTTGCTACCAAAAAGTGCTTCAGACGTTTAGTGTTGTTGGAGTTGGGGTTTGAGCTATTTTTGTTCCAACAATAACATGTTAAAATTGAGCTTCAATTTTCCATCATTCATCTGCCAATCTGAAGAAATGGACAACAGAAATAAATAAACTACTACATTAAAGAAATTAATCACCAGATATAATAAAAGCACACTTCGAAAAAACCAATTAAAAAGGTTAGGTTAGAATTTAAATAACAGATAACCATAGATAAATGTATAACTCTACATATATCTATAGAATGTAGTGGCGCTATCAACGTCAACCGGCACTACTGGAAAGAAATTAGATGAAATCATGTTAACTTTGTAACTAACATACAAGTGTTTTTGAAGTTGATGCATTATCTTTAATTAATCCTGAAATAGTACATTACGCAACTAGTGCGCGGGGAACGTATATTACTTTTCGACACGAGTGTCGCGAGGCTCGATTTTAGTGTTGCGAGGCTCGATGATTAAGCAAGCATATTATAAATTATAAGTTTCACATTACACGTAAATAGAAAACAACGAATGTCTGACATACGAAGAATGGTTTACTCATTGAAAAAAATTAATATTATTTACGATATAAATGTAGTTGCTAAGCAACGATGCCTCGCGTACTACGATATTAATGTAGTTGCTAAGCAACGATGCCTCGCGCACCGCGTGTCGAAAATTCTTTTTTATATGAATTGTTTAATACGTATACACCTACTTTGTAAATAAACAATAAATATCTACCAAGGCTCATTCTGTTAAACTATATTTTAAATAACACCCCAAAATTTCTTTAATTATAAACTAATCATTTCCTATGACCTAAATTGATTATTTAATAAATAAAACAAAATCAACAGTTGATTTCCACAAAATATGGTGAAGAAACACTTTTCACACGTTTCTTTTTAATATGAACTATTCGTTCAGGCAAAATAATTGTAAAGTGCACGTTTAATATATTTTGTGGAAATCAATAGTTAGTTTTATTTTATTTAAATATGACTTTCCACCAAGCGCATCATAGGAAATTATAAGTTTGTAACTAAAGAAAATTTGAAATTATATGCATAGTAATTAACAAAATGGGCCTTAGAGGTTTTAATTTCCTTGAATCTTAATTAGATAATATATATATATATATATATATTACTATTTATTTATTGAATTGCAAAGTAGGTGTATATTATAAAAATGTTTATATGACAAATCTTATAAAACTAATTACAGATAATGTATCAATTTCAAAACTTTTTGTAATTTAGTTGCAAGTGAATTTAGATATGATTAACCATACGAAATTATTAGTTAGCAATTAAAGAAATTTAGAATTTGAAAATAGTTAATAAAAAGCTGGACATTAAATTTAAAATAATGATTCAGTAATTAATGCTTCTGATGAATTCTTAATAAGGTGAAGCAGTTGTTAATTATTTTCTTTTTAATATGGTGGTGCTACGAACGATAAATCGGTACTATTGGAAAGTAATTAGATAAAATAACTCTGCTCTTAATTTTTTGAAAATGAAATACCAATTAATTAACTAAAAAATAGCTTATGCATTATCTTCAATTAATATTGTTAATACATAAATATGTACATTACCAAAAGAAAATGCAAAGAAATCTAATGTTCATAACGTCCTAAATTTATTAAATTGCTAACCAATAATTTCATTATCAAATATAATCCAAGTTTCCAATCATTTGCTTTTATAATTTCTAAAAGACCTCGGCGTATTTGATAAGAAAACTATTAATTAATAATTAAAGAAATTTAAAAACTTCAGGCACCTATAATATTCTGTTTGTAATGTAGAACTTATTTTAAAATTTTACCAAAGCAGTCCCAAGCGTAGTCCAAAAGGTGGCTCAAACTATATATTTAAGGAAATATCCTCAAAATGTAACCATTTCTGCAAAGAAGATTTTCATGATATCCATCAGTCGTCGTTCCATTGAGCCTCTAGAAAAGCAACAAACATCTTGATTACTTTAAATAAGACTTACTTATTCTTATTAGTTTAAATAAAGGAACATGTATTTAAAATACTTAATTAACCAATTTAAGTATCGTAAATTTTGTTGTTGATAAAATAGTTTTGCTCTTAATTTTTTGAAAATTTAATACCTATTTAATTAACTAAAAAAAATTAAGTAGTTTATGTATTATCTTCAATTAATAATACTAACCAATAATTTCATTTTCAACTATAGGCATAATTGTTTTAGTTTTTGTAAGTCAATAATGCTTAAATTTACAATGTATAATATAACAAAGATGGCGCACGACCTGAATAATTACGTCAGAACCATGAGCATTGGTCCCTTTTTTAATTTCTTCCCCAAATGAAATATGACGGAAAAATGTAAAATTTATTATATTATAACTTACCTTTAACACATGGTTTTTATTTATAATTTTATAATAAAAGTGAACATACATCACATTAACCGCCATCCTAACTTTTAGTACTATTTGCATTTGACAAAAAAAAACATATATAAACAAAATTCACTATACAAAAAAAAAGGAACTATTACTATATACCAACGTATTTTTTTAAAAAATAAAACTGGCAAGTATGCATATGCAGCCCATTATACACCGCGAAATTCATGTTGTATAACTACATAAACAATTTATACCTTCACAAAAAGGTTTTCGTAAATTCTTGAAATGTTAAATATGTTATTAGTTTGAACATTATAATATGCGTAATAATAATAAATACCTAAAATTTTAACAAAAAATCACCTTGTTAGATAATTATTCCAAACATTGGGATGTAAATGTATATAAATAGTTAGCACAGTTTCTCTACTGGTTTGTAATGTTTGTCTTACAATCGTTTCAGTCTCTCGACCATTTTCAAAGAGTTATTAACAGAAACTAAACTTAAAACTATTTGTATAACAATTTATAGGTACTATTCTATACAATATGTATGTATCTACCATCATATAAGCCTATGTGTATGACTTCTGATTATTTAATTCCAGAGAGCGGTCGAGAGACCGAAACAATTGTAAGAGAAAAATTACAAACCAGTAAAACAATTTAAACGTTATTTAGTGTTTCATTGAAATCTACAATATATGTATTATTAAGAATGTTTTACCTATTTCCGACCGCATATACAGTATCTAAAAACTAGATGCATAAACTATAAGTATCTATATACACTTAATTTAAATTGAAAGTTTTAAAATCTCACCCCAGTTATAAAGTCCTTGTGAGCCTAAGAAACGTACAAACTCTGGATAAGTTCCCATTTGGACTATAAATGGTACATTTGTTCCATAAATTATCATGTTGTGTTGTGTTATATCTGAAAAATGATACAATTTTTTATTACTAAATATGTATTTATGCTAACCATTAACTAATGAACGAATTTTATATTATATGGAGTTAATTATTACTAGAAAAAAGGATTCTGAAAGTTATCAAAATGCTTTTACAATTAATACATAATATGTCGAAAAATAAATAGATTTAATCAGTTAGCTATACTTCTTCTTCTTTTTCAAGTAAAGTAAAAAAACTAAAAAACGCTGAATCAATTGGTAATAAAATAAAAATGCCTTTTGTAGAGACAATGTAGGATTAATTAAACAATTATAATACTACAAGAATTACAAAGACTAGTTAATGCAGTTTGAATGGTAAGATACTATTGATAAACAGTTATAAAATATGAACACGGCTTTCGTGAACAGTCACACTCGTAAATGCACCTATCTGGTTCCACAATGTCAAATAAACGTGTTATTTGAAAAAAATGACGAAGAAAAAGTGTTAGTTAAATTTGGAAAAATGTCACAAATGTTACAAAACAACGTTCGGGTAATTAAGGAATGACTCTACTGGAAATTAATGTCAGTTACATTTTTACTAAACACATCAGATTTAAAATATAATTACATATTAATTTTTATAGATATTACACGTTTCGTTGAACTTTTCCCGCCGTCTTTAAATACCCACCCCTTGAGAAACGAAATGAAAAGAGTAACTGACATATTGTAAGTTATAATAACTTCCAGAAGTTTTTCCTTTAGCTCGTTACTATTTATTTTAATAGTTATTTTAAATCGTTACCTTATCAGACAGAAGAATCGCAAACCATCTTTTATTCAAGATTAAAAGATACCGATCCCGATCGTTTTGACTGGAAGTGTATCATCGCTCACATGTTAAACGTTTATGAGCTCATGACTGTCGAAGGATTTCTCTCTTTTACAATTGTAATATACGACTCATCTGGCATAAAAACGGCCCACTTATCTCAACTAGATATATCCATTTTCTGTTGCAGGCAAGTTAAGCACGTGAATATATTAGGATATTATTCATCTGAAAAACTCGTTCAAACCACTGCCTTTATGTATAAAACATAATATATCATTTGTCACGCCTTATTGAAACGGGAACCAATTTATTTTATTTCTTTTTTTCGTAAACGAGTTAAAAACGTAGTGTAGTAGAATAAATTTAATATTAAGGAATTAATTCCATTTCGTCCTGTTACAACTCTTAATATAAAATAGACAATTTCCAAAACATTTTTTCACAAACAATTTCAACGTGAATACATTGTAAATACACGATGGGATTGCCTTTTTAAAAATCATCTATCCTAACATTAGTAAGAAAGTAAAGGTAAAAATGATTAATTTGTTTTACGTTTTTTTCGAAAAAGAGCTCCCTGTCGAGGCAGAAGGAGAAGGTATATCTTTAGAAGAGATGCAAGGTAAGGATTAGCATTATTAATTTGATGGTCAGTGTTTAAACACCAAGCAACTGACCTTGTGACATGTAATATTTAAGTGCTGACATGAATTATTGCCCTTATAAAACGCTCGAATTTAAAGAGAGAATTTTATTCGTCCTAACTTTAAATAAAATTAGATATTTATTTAAGTGTGTAGGTTAATAAAAAATAAACGTACATTTTCAGACTTCGTAAAAGAAAAATTCACGGAATATAAAAAGTATTTCGACTATTTACACAGCATTAAACTGGATGAGCGACTACGTAGCGGACCATCGATGGATGACGAGGATTTTAGTGGTTTACAGAGTAATTTTCAAAAATTGGAAATCGATTAATTAATGTGAATTAAAAACAAAAATTAATATATTGTGCATAGGTGGGTACTCAGTTGTGTTTGTTTGTAAAGGCAAATGTAATTATGAAAATAAAACTTGGTGGAAATTACATAATGTACTCTATTTTTCTAAGTACAGTATGTATTCTTAACAAAATTACATTCGCTTCTAATACCTACATACGTAATACGTCATAAAAAGTCAAACAGTTGCTGTACAATGCGCATTATCAATAAAACGATCGTCTGTAGCTTTAAAACGTCGCGTTGAATTCGCATTTCTTTTCGACGTCTGATATAGTAATCTAGAAAATAATACTAAATTTTCCTCGTTTGTTGCTACGTTTCTGTTTGTTTGACCACTATCGAGTCTTCTTGCAGTTGACGATCTTTTAAAGCAACATGCGAATGCTCTACGAAATTCTTTTCGAAATTTCCCTAAAACATATACCATCAGTCAGTCGGTCGTTATTCTTTTTTGTTTCAATGAAAATCATAAACAGTTCCTATTTTCGTTCTAATGGTTAATTTTAACGTTAATACATAAATAGGTTTTCTAAAAGCGGATCTCACACGACTACCACAAAAAAGTCAACAACAATAATTAGTTTTATATTATAGGACAGTATTTTTGTTCTAAAAGTAAAAATATAGTGTAACAAAGACCGTTTTTGCTTATCTTATCATATAGGACGTTTATTATTTGAATGATTCATTATTCTTGAGAAAGTTGAAATTTTAATTTTGTATGATCAATGGTTGGCGGTTTTTATTTTAACCGAAACCGAAACTGATTGTGAGTTAAATAAATTTTCCTGAAGACAAAACAACACCACGATCAACTAACTAACTTTTACTGTTCGTTTCGAATGAAGACAAATTAATGAAGAGGACGAGCAGAAAATAGTATAGGTTACGTTACAAATACTCACCACTCATAAAATTATATATGACTGGATTAACTGCGCTATTGGCGTAACACAACCAATGGGAAATTAACGCAAACGCTCTGTTCATTTCGCTATTTGTTAAATCAATTGTCAACCTGTAAATATTATTTATAAACATCTTTAAAATATAGCAAGTGGTACAAGGTATGCAACGCTGCGAACACATTTTTGTTTGTTTGGTTACCTAACGTTAAGATGATACACTATTTTAAGTACACTTTTATATGGGCTTAAAATAAAACGTTTAAAAATGTAAAACACGTTTCAACAGCTGGGATGTAATCACCACTTGGGAGACTAAATTGATCTAAATTCAAAAGCTTATTAGGTACCCATACATATATCTACGTATATAACAGTTAAAAAGATCCAAATCGTCTCTAATTAATAATCGCTTCTGATATTTTGAAATTACAAATGAAAACACAATTTTAGATAACTAAAGTAGTAGTTTTGGAGGTGGTCACAAAAATTGCAAAACAGTTATAAATGTGAATTTAAATTTATATGCTTTTTATTTGTAATTTCCAAAGACCTTGTGATTATTATAGATGGATCTTTACCTAATAAACTTTAGAATTTATACCTTATTAATTTCCAACGCATTTTTGGTTTTTAAAAGTCCAATAAATTGGTCCATATAAAAGTTCTTACTGTAAGACAACCAAACAAATAAACAAAAATGTGTTCACAGCGTTGCATATTTTCTGCTATTGCATATTTTGTTACATAAAAACAATGTAACTACAACATACAAAGGTATTATTTGTAAAATACAATCGTTTAATTTAAAGACTTTCTTGCTATTCATTACTCATTTCCTGTTTCTACAGATGTTAAATTAATAACGCGTCAAATTCAATCTTCCACGTATCAGACAAAGTTGTTGCGGGGAATAATAGCTGTAGTTACATATCATAATTTACCTTCGTACTACTTGTTCAAGTTTTAGACGCACAAAAACATACTGTCGTGGTAATATTACAGGGGGTTCCTGTATTATGTTGCGCCACACAAAGCTTTCTGAAAGTGCCAAGATACCAAACACACAAAATGTATTTCATACAACTAAGGAAATATATTTTAGAATTTTAGTGGCGCTTTTGTTATTTACATAATATTTTTTTATGATAGGAACCGATAATTTTAAAATAAACCAAAATCGAACGCAGTTCTTACTTTAATATATGTACTTAAACTTATTTTATACTAGATGACTAGCCGACTTATGTATGTATCAGTAAATAGTTTGGGACGAAATATATCGACCTATTTATTATACGTAATAAGGTGTCGGCGCAATCGAAATGATTTCACAATATAGAGAACCGTAGGAAATAAAAAGGAAATCAAAAATATCCCAATTACGCGCTTAACGAAGTGGTAAATTTTCCAAATGTCTAGAAAACCCTTCAGATCAAACATGCAATACACACAAATAAGTTCAAGAGAGCCGAAGACTGAAGAAAAAACAAAACAATATCTGTCCAATAAAATTTTATCACACGTTTGAAGACAAATAATTAGTAGAATAGCAAAAAAGTTAAAAATTTAATTTTACTCTTCGACATTACAGTACCTACACATAATACTTAAAAAAGTCCCTTTTTTACCTTAAAACGCACAATAAATGAACTGGTAAGAAACAAACAGCGAACATGATTACTACTGCTACTAACATTTTCGC
This sequence comes from Agrilus mali, assembly GCA_029378335.1. Lineage (NCBI taxonomy): Eukaryota > Metazoa > Arthropoda > Insecta > Coleoptera > Buprestidae > Agrilus > Agrilus mali. Next base: position 92,002 of record CM055655.1, on the reverse strand, counting down.
AGCTTTTCTTCTAGAATATATTTGCCTAGATGAGCCAAAGGCATTAATTCTCATTGCGAATGTGCGTGAGTTTGTTGTCGTTACATCTAAAAATACTTTTTTTAGAATCGTAGGTAAACTACTGAATTTAACGCTATTTTTATCTTTTGTAGAAAACGCTTACCGATACTGTGACTGCTACGTGTGGGGGTCCATAAAACTTTTATTATTTGGAAATATGTTGCGACCATTAATGCGAGGGGTACTACGTAAAACAAAACGATTTTTACAATTGTCCAAATTGTATCTGTTCTGGTTGACCAACTGGGTTCGCATTGTGTAAAAAATACCGTTTTAAAAGGTAACGTTTCGTCAGGAACCGCTCTATATACCAACAGTTCCGGAACATCTAAAAATTAAATCATTTTTTCTCCACCAGAACAAAACAAGACAATAGACATTATCCTGTATAAGAGTAACATTATTGTCATGTACACTTGATCGAGTAGATGTTTTGAAAATTAATATGGTTGATACTATACGTCGACCCCTTTTTTTGCTGTTATTATTATCCACAAACACAAAAGCGTCAGGGAAGATAAATAGATTCCATTTGATGCTCTTCCACGTTTATTTGAACACACTGGCTGAAGTGACCCATTCGATTGCCTTTTTGACACAATAATCAAAACCTATTCGCCTATTCCCTTTCGTAATGTTTCTTGCAGAGAAAAAATCATTCTTGTCGGGACAATAAATATGAAAATGCCCGTCGATTATTAGGGTGAAATAACGAAATTTTATCTTTCTTCATTAAAACGTTTCATTAATAGAAAGCTTATTTAGAGTAGGATACCACGTCATTAACTTACCAAATAACAAAGCAAAAGCCCAAATTATTCCAATGGCAGTTTTAGCTCGACCCATGGTCGATTTGAATTCTATAGGAAAACATATAGCGTACCATCTTTCAAGGGATATGAACGTTAAAGTCAATACTGAGACGATAACGGAGACATTCTAAAAAGACAATGTAACTCGGAAAATTATCTTGAAAAAACATAAAGGGCTTTCATAAATGTCAGAGAACCACATAACCTAATTTTTTGTAACCGATAGAGTATTTGTTTTTTCTGAATCTGGTTACTAGTTAGTTACTGACTTACCGTTATCTGTCATTTAATTGCCAGTGTCGTCCTTATTTTTTTGTAGGAGTAACAAAAAATTAGAAATTGTGTTCAATTAAACATAATAAAATAATGTTTCTTACCTTCCTATCTCACATATTCGTTTTAATTTACTCTGTTTTTATATTGTTAGGCTTTATATTAAAAAAAATAGTTATTTTGGCATTTCAAAACATTATGTATAAAACACAGCCTCTTTTAATTTTTTAAGCGCCGCCTCTGGGGATATACCAATTGATTTTCTTAATCGCGTATTGTTGGTTGCCTATACAACGAGGTCACGTGGGTCTCCGACATTAAAAAAGACACTGTAGAGTTATGAAAATTTTGATAAATGAGCAATTAGCAAAACGATTGCTCACCTATTAAAATTTTAATTGCTCACCTGCAGATATATTACTATTTTGCACATTTCATTGCCAAGAAACCAAGTGCTCGTAACATCCCAAACAACACTTGGTGGCAAACACCAAACGACTACAAGAAAATCTGCTACCGCCAAATTGACTATGAAATAATTAGTTACTGTTCTCATACAGTGGTTCCTATAAACCGCTATACAAACGAGGACGTTGCCCACGAAACCGACCAAAAATACTATAGTATGAAGGGATATTATGAGCCATGTCCAGCCCTTTGGGAAAATGTACTCTTTTATATCTACCATGTACTGATCAATATCGATATTTCCCGATAGTTGCATTTTCCGCATTTGAGTTGTTCATATCTTCCTCTCAACCTCCACAACCAATCTTTTTTTTTATTTCGTTTAACTTCCTGAAATTAACCCATTGCATTATAGCAAACGTTGCAAAAAATTACAGTTTAAAAGCGAGCAAGACGAAAGAATCGTTTTTTATTTAGGTCAGTCAGCAAATTATTATTTATCGAAACTACTAAAGCTATACATATGAAGGTAGATTGCGAACAGAATGCGGGCGGTAAATTCCTTCGGTGGCATGAGTGATGTGAGAATATTAATCAATTTGGTCACCAGAGGGTCGAAAATAAGGGACAAAATGTGTTTCCACAAATTCCTCAACAATAAATAATTATATTACCCACTAAAAAAGTATGATAAAATTCTAATTAAATATGTTAAAAAATAGAAATTTTTTAAAATTATACGTAGCATAAATTAATCTAAAGCGTCAGTAAATCTGAGAATGTATTCTATTTTGCTTTTTATTTACTTGTTTCTTGCCTTCTCTTTATGGAAAAACATTTAGAACTACGCAAGCGAAAAATAAGAAACATATACCTCTTCTTCAGAGGACATTTACAAAATATATGTATGACGTCTTATCTTACGAGATCCAATAATAAATGACACCGCTATAGCTCATTCTTTACCCTTTTCTGACACTAAAATCTGTCCATCTGCAGTTTCCATGAAAACAAATTACTTAAATAACTACCGATTATAAACGTGTAACGCAAAAATCCATTAATATCAAGAAATTCCAACTGATGACGACATATTAGGTAACGAAACGCGTTTAATGGGTTAGTAAACGATTTATCTGGAATTTTTAAATTTTTTTAAATTTATCAAAAGCGATCATTTTTGGGAGGCAAGTTGGAAAATTAAAAACAAAAAAATTTGCAAACTGCCAAATGTATTATTTAGCATAAAAATAATAACAAAAAACATATTTTCCACACATTTCAACTTAAACTGTAAGTTTGTAGGCACAATAATATTGAGTAATTTATCATGTTATTTTATGATTGCAGGCTTCTTGTAAATTTCCATATAATATACAATAAGTAAAGAACTATTTTCTGTATTTTTTTCAAGATTTTAGGCTCAGTTTCTTTAGCTCATAAAATTATAATAAAATATATAATTGAGATCCTCACAACAGGCCCTTTCATTTAATATGTCACACGGATAGTGGAATTTTAAATGTGGAGGGGTGTCTTTTGGGGGGCAAGTCAGAAAATTAGAAATGTTTCTTTTTGCAAAGTGTACTGTGTGACATAATAAGGGTCACAAAAACATTTATATTTTTTTATAATTTTAAAACTATTTATATGTATTTTTTATATAATTTTAAAACAATTTATTTTTAAATTATACAAAAATATATAATTGAGATCCTCACAACAAGCCCTTTCATTTGATATGTCACACGGATGGTGGAATTGTAAATGTGGAGGGGTCTCTTTTGGGGGGCAAGTCGGAAAATTAAAATGTTTCTTTTTGCAAAGTGTTCCATGTGACATATCAAATGAAAGAGCTAGTAATGAGGGTCTCAAAACAAATAATTTTATATAATTTTAAAACTTTATATATGTATTTTTCATATAATTTTAAAACAATTTATTTTAAAATTATAAAAAATATGTGTTTGAGATCCTCATAACAAGCCCTTTCATTTGATATGTCACACGGATAGTGGAATTTTAAATGTGGAGGGGCCTCTTTTGGGGGGTGTCGGAAAAATAAAAAAAATTCTTTTTGCAGTGTACCGTGTGACATATCAAATGAAAGAGCTGGTAATGAGGGTCTCAAAAACATATATTTTTTATAATTTTAAAACTATTTATATGTATTATTGATATAATTTTAAAACAATTTATTTCAAAATTATAAAAAAATAAATAATTGAGATCCTTACAACAAGCCCTTTCGTTTGATATGTCACACGGATAGTGAAATTTTAAATGTGGAGGGGTGTTTTTTGGGGGGCAAGTCGGAAAATTAGAAATGTTTTTTTTTGCAGTGTACCGTGTGACATATCAAATGAAAGAGCTGGTAATGAGGTTCTCAAAAAGACATATTTTTTTATAATTTTAAAACTATTTATATGTATTATTGATATAATTTTAAAACAATTTATTTCAAAATTATAAAAAAATAAATAATTGAGATCCTTACAACAAGCCTTTTCGTTTGATATGTCACACGGATAGTGAAATTTTAAATGTGGAGGGGTGTTTTTTGGGGGGCAAGTCGGAAAATTAGAAATGTTTTTTTTGCAGTGTACCGTGTGACATATCAAATGAAAGAGCTGGTAATGAGGGTCTCAAAAACAAATATTTTATATAATTTTAAAACTATTTATTTTAGAATTATAAAAAATATATAAATAAAAAGAAAATTTTTAAATTTTCCGACTTGCCCCCCACATTCAAGGTTACTGTAGGGATAAATTCTTTTTATAATTTTAAAGCAAAAATAGAGGAAAATTGACCATTCTCTCCTTATCTCCAAAAATACCGGGCCTAAAATTTTGAAAAAATGGAAAATATAGTAGATTACAGAAAAACGTATCTAAAAATATCATAATATGTAACTTATGTGTTTTAAATAATACATTTGGCAAAGTACGGAACCCTCGGCAAACAAGTCAAACTCACACTTTTTCGTTAAGTAAATAATTATAGGTATTATTAATGAGAACTTTCCTCTGTCTCTACTAGGTACTTCATTTCTATTAAGTGTAAACTTCATCGACTCGACAAATTACATATTACAGTTGTTTCGAGAAAAGGTTCTTTTGAAACTAGAAATAATAGGGCACGAAATTGACTTTATTGTTCCAGCTGAATTGCACATTATTACAAAATACTCTACTGTAAAATTATCGAGAGATCAAATTTACATCATCGACATAATATTATGTACGAACATATCCAATCCAACTTTAAATATTTCAAATAAAATTACGGATAATTTAATCATCTACAAAAATATACAATACTTTGACTTTAATTACAATACTTCAAAAAACAAAAGTTTATATTTACTTTTAAATACGTTTTGTCGCTGTTAATTCAATCTCGAACTGCCTGAAGCTAAATCAATTTAGAAAAAAGTAAACTGCACCGTAACGAAGCCAATTAGAAAGTTGCTTAATTAAACAAAAACATAAGTTGTTAACTGTTCAATAAATAATTTTTAATTGAGAGTAAATTAAATCAACTCTACTGAAACTAAAATAAAATTCTTGGCTGAAATAACCTGTCGCTGGTGATTTATTACCTCATGTTAGTATGAACGTCGAAATAAATTTAGATTTGTGAATTTTCTATTGGAACTTACAAGTTAATCTGGAAATTTATTCTCTTTCTATTATATAATTTATTTATATTTTATTTTGCAATGGTATGCTATGTATTCGTTTTTGAGTTGATGTGTAAGTCTGGCAATACCTACATACCTAATAACAAAAATTACGACATACAGTACTCACGTAAATTTTTAAAGAGTCATAACTCGTTCTCTTTATACTTAAACGTATTTCCAAACTTATATGTATATATTTATAATCCATTATTTCTTTCCGTTTCTTTAAAATTACTTACGAACTTGGAGCGGCTGTTACATTAAATTCCGGTAAGACATCCGACAGATTGATAAACGCTACGCTATTGTTTATGAAATATGATTTTTAGGTTGCCTAATAAATTTTTCTTTACTTTTATTATAGGTACAATATACAGGGCCTTCATATTATGTCCGAGAGCCACATAAACGAAAGTGTATAATTTTTTAATTTAGAATACCTTTCTCTAATTTTTTAAACGCCGCCCCTGGAATTTGTCAAAAATTATCTACGGATATTTGAATTGATTTCGTGCATCATGTATTGATGGTTGCGTATACCCAGGAATCAAGTGAGTCTCAACCAATTATGTAGGCCCTGTATATTCCTTTATAAAACAAATCATGCCAATAACAGCTGTAATGTTATTAATTTTTTACAGTTGATCGGTAAAGACTAGAACGATTTTTTTTTATCGCAAGGGAAAATGTAATAGATCTATCTAGTCGTTCACGACACGAAAAGGGGGTTTTAAATCTTACAAGAAATCACTGTAAAGCCCGTCAGGTAATTTACGAAATGCCTGTTTTATCATCAGATAGAGATAGGCGATTCTGCACTCTAATGTGACGCTTAGTTACAGATATATATCTGTACCTATATGTGTTTCTTCAGCTCGTAAAGCCAAAGAGAAATGTAACCCTTGCAGTTCGTTATTGTCGCGATTATCAGTTTATGTACTTTGCTGAATACGAAAACTGTCCTAAACTATAATTAATTTGGAATACGTTAACACAGGGACGCTTATCGCGTAACGCATTCATCAAATGTTTGTTAATTTATCGTCAAATTAATTATTATACGCAAAATATCTGATACCTATACAGTACCTTCTTAATAAAAAAATTATCCGCGAAACACGTGACCTCTGTGTATAGGCAACCAACAATACACGATGCAGGAAATCAATTTAAAAATCCCTAATTGATTTTTGACAAATTCCAATGGCGGAGCTTAAATAATTAGAACAAGGCTATTTTTTGAAATGCCAAAATAACTGAAATTTTCAGTATTTAGGCCAATAACAATATTAAAATGAAATAAATTAAAATGAACAGAGACAAAAATTACCAGTGTCGTCATGTTCCTCGCCTTTCTACATATTTCTCTTGTTTTAATTTATTCCGTTGCTAAATTGTTGGGTTTAATACTAAAAATTGTAGTTGTTTTACCTTCTTCTAATTTTTTAAGCGCCGCCACTGCAATTTGTCAAAAATTGCCTGGAAATATCGCGCATCATGTATTGTTGGTTGCGTACACACAGGGGTCAAGGGGCCCTCAGACATTTTTGAACGCCCTGTATATTATACGAATAAGCAACAACATTTGATGGATACAATAATTAAAATGAATAGGAAATTTGATTATTACAATACCAGTACAAAAGAAACGAAAACATTTTTTAGTTTCCTAACATTTAGATCGTCTTGAACGTTTATCTGTACAAGAATTTTCGTTGGCTTTATCTTCGTATAACGATCTATTTCTTTACAAAAAGGCGATGGTGTTAATTAATTTTACAATATCAGAGAAATTCTATCGCTACGGCCCTAGGGTTTAACGAATCTTTCTAACATAGGTACAATATTGACATTCTCAATATTAATAACTTCGCTGAGAGAAAAACAATTTCTTTGTTGAACCTTTCCACTAATTACATACTACAATAATATTGCCTTCGTTCGATTAATTAGATTTCGGAAAACACTACAAAAATTATATAATAATACCAAATGCTTATATCTCTAATATAATATTGTTTGTTTACACACACAATTGCAATAATTACTTTTAATCAAAACATACTTAAATATTTTTATATTATGAAATATCAATCACTTACCAAGGATGAAATATCTAACTTTTTTTTTTCGATAAACTTTTTACATTTAAAAACCTTTCGGAAATTTATTAAAAAAAACTCAAACCCTTATTCGTTTTTGAATTAGATTTACGTAATGTTTGCATATCTATTATTAATATATTAATTAAAAGTTAAACGGTATCAATAAGTGTTAACTGTTTTATCGCAACGCAAACTTCAACTTTAACGAAGAATTTCTGATGGTTAACTGCGATTCCTACGTTCAAAATTTCTTTGAATACGAAAAGTGCGCAAACGCAGCATATATTCTGCAAAATTGTCCAGAATATCAAACAAATATTTTTACTCGTGCCTGCTATAGTTTATAAATTTTAATTGTTACCTAATAATACAACACATCAAGTACAAAAACATACTGTACATATACTAGCATATTTGTATTATTAGACATAATGTAAGGTCAAAAGAATAGTTATCGTTGTAAACCTTTCGGTAATAAATAAAAGTCGACTTGTGAAAGTAAGTAACTTCTTCAGTGGCCAAAAAAAGAAAAAAATAGAAAATACTTTTCTCGACCGTGTTCTTTATGGCGTGACAGTAATCAAAAGTCGCGTTTTTGTGTTATAAAATAACAACTCTCGAAAACTTTTTGAAGATTAAAAGTTTAGTCTCTTTCAACTACAAAAAAAAAAAGTACAATCCCCTCTAAATCATACTCTTCCTTTCATAGGATTGTACAGAAACGACTGTGCACGAAAGCCCTTTAATTACATATACATATACAGGGCCTTCAAAAAACTTCGAGAGCCACTAACCACTTCGTGTATGCAACCAAAAAAAACATAATACAATAAATTCCAGTGGAAGCGCATAAAAAATTAGGAAAAGGTATAAGTTGTACAGAGTTATTTTTCGAAATGGCAAAATAACTAAAATTATTAGTAGTAAGTTCAACAATATAAAACCAGAATAAATTAAAATGAACAAGAGAAAGATATAAAAGTTATGTAACTCTCGGACATATGAAGGCCCTGTACATCTACTGTAATACCTTGAAGGTATAAAACATACACAAAAACCACTTACCATGCCTTCTCGAAGATAACGAATTCCAACTTGTTTGTTAATCTGAAACAAGGAAAAAATTAAATAACGTTAATTGAATTTCTACGTTTATTTTGTTTCAGATCTTTGAACTTCATCTTCAATAAAATACATACATACAAGAAATAAAGACTGATCAGAGTAATTTTGTTTAACAACTTCTACCCTCACAAAAGACGATAAAACCCATTTGAAGTTTAATGATATAAAAACAATCAATCCCTCCAAGTATTTTTAAAAAAAAAAATTTATATTTCAGGAAAAAATTCGAAAAAATTACAAAAAATTCGATAAAGAAACGAGAGTATGTACAAGATAATTTAGGCTGTCTGGCCTTTTCTGAGATTCTACAAATTGTTGTACAAACAAGCAGTATCAAAAATCGACCAAATTCCTATGTAGGTATTAAAAACTACTTTCGTGAGTTTCGAATTGGTAACTGTTTTATAAACACCAACATCGTACAAATTTAACGATGGATTAGTCATGAGTCATGACAACTACCCCTACGCATTTCCAAACAATCTTTTGGTTTAAGCTTGGAGGACAAGATCACTAAAGTTTTGGATATCAAGTAAAATTGATGACCAAAGTTTGATATTGAAATAATCACCAAACTTTAATCGATTGAAAATTTATGCTTCTAAACATATCGTATGTAAGGGGATGTTCATTAATTTGTTTTAATTCGGACACTTTTTTTTCTTTCTTATTGTTAGTGACAAAAAGCAAATTGTATAATGAGTTTGATGAGATGTCGCTGAACGTCTGTCCCCTACCATAACTATCGAGTTTTTTTCAGTTTTAAAAATTAGACAAGAAACGAAATCTCAATAAAGATTCATATAAAAATACACATATATTGATATTAAATTTTAATTATTGCCCTACTACACAATTAGTCACTGATACAACCAAAAAAACAAAACCTGTAACATGCCTGTAACCCTTTATACCGCAATCATTTATCAGATCAGACATTAATTATGCTTTAATTAATGACAATCTACTTGATTAAAATTTTTGCAATCTACCAGTCCAACGCAGTCCAACGGGAGAAATCTTTATTCCATAAATTTTTACTATAGCACTTAATTTCCAAAGCAGTCAATAGATATTACAAATTTCAATTTTTTTAAAAACCTCCAGGGCCTGCTTCCAATTCTACCCTTACGTTTTGTACGTTTACTTGAATAACTGTGGGTAATTAATTAGACGATTTCATTAAGAAAAATGTTCGTTTTACGTCTATAAGTACGTATAACACTAAGTGGTTGCTTAAAATTCCTTAATAATTTCATTGCAATTTAAACTGTTGGATCTCACAATTAGCCTATTTGCAAAAGTTATGTTTAATATTTATAAATTAGGTAGATACCTAATTATTTTTTATTTTCTTAAAATCACTAATTAAAAAGAAAAAGTAATAGTCCACAATCAAATATAGCCTTATTAAAACTAAATTAAGCAAAACAGTTTTTGTTTAAGATTGAACTGAAAAAACATTATCATTAGATTATAGTCACAAGTTTAATGTCTACCTATTAAAAATTAAAATACCCAGCCACTATTTTATATAGAAAATCAAACATTTTATAAAAAGTTTTTTCCTTGTACTGCTGTTGGCGATATTATTGACACATGTTCATTAATTTTTAACGATTATTTAAATTATGAGATTACATACCAGACGCCATTTTTCATGCATAGATTAGAGCATGATTAGAGTTCACGACGTACTACATTTACAATCAATAATATTGATCAATTAGAAAATAAAACTCCAATTAAAATATATGATACACTCACTTAAAATATGAAATACGAAAGGCCCAGGCCCAGATGCAAAATAATTCCAAAACACAAGAACGCACCACTCACTACATTATTATCAAAATAACAACCAGCAGACAACGACCATCATCGACAATGAGCCGGCCATCTTACTATAATAAATTATAATAAACATAAAAAAGATTGGAGAGATAATTTAAACAACAAAATTCACTAATATTCACCAACCATAGATATAACGTAAAATTATAGATATCACTATAAATATTAATAAAAATGAACAACAAGCTGTCTTTACGCAAAGCAGTAGTGCATTGCGGGTTGCCTTTATCGTCTAATTCAAATTGTATTTTAAATAAATTATTACATAAATATGCCTAAAAGACTTTGTAATTGTTTGTTGCAAACAATCAAATTAAAAGAATAATATAATAATCAAAGTACATTTTTTTTATTTTGGTTAAAATTAAATCCCTCAGATAAAAACTAAGGCTAAAATGGTTTTAATATTCAAAGACTGCCGATCTTGACAAATACGATGAGAAACATAACCTCTTTATTGAATCAAGTTTCAATTACAGCAAGTAAATAACAAAAGTGTATTTTTATTAACTATACTTAAGCAACGTTAATATTGAAACCAATTCTTCTTTTATTATGCGAAGATAACCACATATCAATAAAATGGGGGCAGGAGCAAGTGCAGATGTAACTAGAAACGAATACGTGTCACGGTTTATAGGAAAAGAGAATATTTCATCAAATGATCCCTTCTGGAACCGTTTTTTGGCATTCAACAGTGCATCTTTAATGATCAAGTAAATATATATAACACTTTAATAAGTAGGAATATATAATTTTGCTAACTATGGTAATTTTCAGAGATGAGAATTTCATGTTGGAAACTAACAGTAAACTTCTATTTGAACAGCTTATCAAAAACAATTCATACTCAAATAACGTTGGAACTCTTATCAAAATATTTTTATTGAAAGTATCAGAACTAGTAGAAGCAATTAATACAAGTGAGTAAGTATTTTTTAGTGTAACGGTCTTTCCCTTTGTTTGCTAATTGTGCAAATTATTTTCATTCCAGTAATTTATTTATTTGGCAAACACACAATGCATTATATATCATAAGACATATACTGAAATATATGATTGAAAATTTAACAGAAGAACAGATGCTCCAACATTTGGAAAACAAGTTTGAATCTGCAGAACAGACAGGAACTTTCATTGGATCATTAATTGAGCTACTTGTTGATTTACCAGTTGTTGAAATAACTTATATTTTACATTTAGAAGTAGTAATATGTTTAACTATATTGTTGGCTGTGCAACTGAACTCAAATAATACAGACAATTCAATTATTTATCACATAATAATGAAAGGCAGGCAAGCAATTCATGCCCCATTATTGGTTAAAAGTCTCCTACAGAATTATATTGACCAAAAAAAGGTGCCACCTAGCATAAGAAATTATGGACATCACAGTGTGGTCTTTGGTAGTTTTTGTTTGTTATTTTAGGTTTATTTTTCTGTGAACATTTGACTTTTAGGAATTGCTTCAGGATTGTGGTCCATCATTACTTTTAATAAAGAAAAAAGAGATATCCCTGCTGATAATATGGTTGAAGAACCCCTTGCTTCACAAAGTTTGCTACTGTTATTGTTATTAATAAATATTTCAATAAATGATGGTAACCCTTATCGCCAGTGCCTGTTTACATGCAGTGACAGTTCCAGTAATAATTACATTATATCAATAGTTTTTTTATTCTGTATTACTCTATATTTAGGCACTACCACATCGGGACTGAAAAACCAAGTTACTTCTTTTAAAATTGACTATAATAAACTGTTTGAGACATTGTGCAGACATGGAAATATGGACAGTGTGACATTATTGGAATATATTTTACTACATCGTAATGTATCGTTTAAGTCTTATGTTGTGCAACACGACAATATAGATGAATTGGTAAGTTTATAAAATCGAAAACGTACAAATATTTATATTTTTTTTTATATGTTTATAAATAAATAAATAAATTTTTTCTTTCTTTTCCTAGATCATCCCAACTTTAAAGACTTTATACAGCATACCAAATTGTAATTCACATCATTTATACATGTCACTTATTATATTACTGATTCTGAGTGAAGATGATGTGTTTAACAAAAAAGTACACAGAATTGTAAGTACTTTATTATTGTTTAATTTAGATTTCTTAAATTTAAATTAAGTCTAAAAATAATATACTACTTAAGCCATTAATTAAACCCTTAAATGAATTAAAAAAAAGACGTTTATACTGTTTTTAAGAAAATAAAATCAAATATATGGTTTACCGAACGTAACATTCCGGACATTTCTTTGGGTGGTTTGCTAGTATTGGTCATCGTTCGTACAGTTCAATACAACATGCTAAGAATGAGAGACAAGTACCTTCACACAAACTGCTTGGCAGCTCTGGCTAACATGTCCGCTCACTTTAGCGATCTTCATCCGTACGTCTGTCAGAGGTTGCTGTCATTGTTTGAAACACTTGCTAAGAGATATAGCAGACTGCAAGATAAATTAAAATCAGAAAAAGAAATTGCTGATACTAGCACTAATGTTATATCAATAAACAGGGAATCAAATACGGAACAGGACATAGTAGTTCTAGAAGAAGTACTTCGAATGGTCCTTGAAATACTAAATTCCTGTCTCAGCAGCCAACTAACGAAAAATGAAAACCTAGTGTATACTTTATTGTACAAAAAAGATATTTTTGAGAATTACAGAAAGAATCCCATCTTTGCGGATATCATGAAGAATCTAGATATAATCATTAAATATTTTTCCGATTTACTGGAAAAGAAACAGCCGCACTTAGAAAATGACTACAACGAAGTTTTCTCTTTGATACGTGCCGAGTCCAAATACTGGCCAAAAGAAAAACTAACTGTATGATTTTAACTACTCGACATTATTAATTTGTTTAAATATCATGTTTCTTTTTAGAAATTTCCAGAGCTCAAATTTAAATACGTCGAAGAAGACCATCCGGAAGAATTTTTCGTACCTTACGTTTGGTCTTTGGTGGTAGAACATTCGTTACTACATTGGAACACAAACGACGTTACGCTTTTTTCACCTGTTTGTTAATTCGTTTTAATTATATATTATCTAACTCATCATGTAAATAAAATAATTTGATGTAAGTATGTATATGGAAATATAGTAATAAATAAATAAATAACATTTTTGCTAAAAACGGTATTACATTGTAAATTTAAAATTTCAGAGAATCAATTAATAAAAATATACTTACGCTTCTATTGTTTCTACGAAATAATATCCATTTTTCTGTTCATATATTTTAACCAATTCAATTTACATCCGAAAGCTTTCTCGTGTCTTAATACCGATATAGTTTGATAAAAGGTGGTTTGATACGAAAGTGCAATAAATTTACAATTTGACATATTATAAAGCCATTCCAAAAGCTAAAATAAAAACAATTTAATGATTGAGATTTTAATAAGGTATATATTAAATGTGATACCTGTGGAACGTATTCCTGCCATAAATCTGTCTGAACTGCAGTATACACACTAAACGGAAACAACGATACGGCCACATTAATATCCTTTATAATTTCCAGGGGATTAAGTCTTAAGATGTCTTGATCCGTGAGGAAAATAAATGAAATTACAACAGTAGTACAAAGAAAGTGTAGTTGTTTTTCATTAAGACCGTTGTCCACCAGAAGTGCTTGAGTTTGGCCCAATAATTCCAGGATCCACGTCCTAACTGAAGGATGATCCTTGTATTTTTTAATAACTTTAACAACTTCTTGTAAAATTACTATTTGTTCTCTATACAAAAAGACACTACATTACGTTCATTATAAGTAATAAAAAACATTTAAATTTACCCTTGAGTGTAGTTTTCAACATTAAAAATTTCATTTAACCAATCAAAGTGACTTTCTTTCGAGTGTAGAGCTTTTACAATCCGAACTTTTAAAAACAACATAAACTTCGATTTTGAAGTTCTGTCCAAGTTAAACTTAGAAATATAAATTTTCGACAATTCTGCGGCCGACTTTAAAATACTTTCAAAACTCTAAAAAATAAATAATTTCAACATCAATAGATAAGTTTATATCTTATTAGACTCACTGGACTCTTCTGGTCCGCATTTTTTATAACGTCGACCAAAACGTCACTAATAGCAGTCCTATTTGCTTCATGAATGTCGTCTCTATTTAAAGTGTTTTTCAAACACATGTTTATACAATTAAAAAAGTATTCATTTTCACCATATAACTTTAGGGAATACGTTAGGGCATTTTTTATAAAAGGCTTCAATATCGCAGGTTGAATGCTATCGCACAAAAACCTCAAGTTTTTAAAAATATCCAAACACTGTAATATAAAATTAGATTATATTGGAAAATTTAATTCTTAGAAAAACAGGTCTTTTACTGTTATACCTTATGCTCGTTTGTTGTAAGTGTAACTATCACATTTTCCATAATACGTCGAGCAGATCCCGATAACCGAACCTGATGAGAAGCAATGCAAATACAAAAGAAATTGGCTTGCTCATAATGAATTAATTCTTGCAAAAAGCACCAGTCTAATGGAGGTAAAGGCTTTTGATATTCACGACTTAATATCCTCAAGCACTGCAAATAAACTGCATTCAACTCCACTTTTTGCACCTGTAATAATTACAATATTTATGTATAAAGGAAATACAAACGAAATAATATACACTCGTATTCATACGTTTAATTTCACGTAGTTCGTTACGGCTCTTAAAGGGCTATATACTGATAAATAATTGTATGTGTGGGGTTCTCGTCCACCTTCGGAAACTTGATAAGTTTTACTTCGAAATTCAATAATTTCTGTTTCAATTAGTTTAATCAGCATATTGCCAATTGCGTCTAAAGTGTCTTCAAAAGAACCTTTTAAAACATTTATCCAACATTCACCTGTAAAAAAAAAAGAAATAATTTTATATTTATTCGTTTTCGTTATGCTCAATTAATTAACATTAATGTATAATAAGAAAACTTTGAAACTTACAATCAACTAAGTTTAACGCTGGTAGAGCATTGTTGGTGTAACTGTTATATCTTTCTGGCATACTGTTGCTTATATCTTCAATTTTAAAACAGCTAAGGCCTTCGTAGGCCGAACATCGCACATTTTTACTCCCTGATTGTGTGGCGAAATCCCACAACAATGTCGTTACTTGTTCTGTTAATTTAACATATTTTTCCGATTCTTCGAAATACTCAGGTACAGTGCTTAACAAGTTACAAAAACTAAAAATGAAGAGAGAACATTCGAATAAATAAATAAATAAAAGATATCGCTCACACACCTTACCAACACTCGTTCTCTGGTATCTGTTCTGAATCTTGGAGAAAGTTCATTTAAAGTGCTAAATATGTCCACAATTCCAGCCTTACATAAAGCCGAAATACCCTCTAAAGCTAATGAAGACGGTAGAGATCCATTCTTATGTCCACATTTATTTAAAATTTCAGATAAGAAACTAACCAATTCACCTCCATACAATTCTGGCCTAAAATATTTTAACATAAAAAACAATTACATAAAATTTCGTATTTTGTTTTACTTTTTAATACAAATTTCTCTCAGTATTTTCGATCTCACCACGTTAACTTCCAAATCCTCATCTAAAGAAACCACGTGAATCTTTTCAGTTAGTAAATTTTGTAAATTAATGTAATACTTGGAATCTAGGTTCCACAAATCGAAATTTAACTTCATAATGAACGTCCGAACTGGAATTGGGCTATTTCTTAGCGATTCCAATGTATGAACCACAAAAGGAACGTTTTCTTTGCATACTGTTAGGTGTGGAAGTGACTTTAATAAAATAAAGTGTAACTCGGGATTTTTTGTAGACGAAAGTTTATACAAAATAGTTGTTAGTAGCAATGTTGAATAACAATTGTGTTTTTTTATCAAAACTACCAGAAGTTGAAGCAATTCGTTAAGTGCATATTCATTTAATGATCTGGACAAAATCATTCCACATAAAAATATAAACAAACTCTTTGAAAGTACTTCGTTCAGATTGCTTGAACAGTTTGCAAACCAAAAGATGAAATTTTCAGCATTGAGAGAATTAAAAAGTGTCTGAAATTCAAATATTACGAACAAATTGTGTTGATTATTTTTTAACCTTTTAACAATAGGATTAAAAGTTAAATTTTCAGTTACAGTTTTGTCCATTGTTTTTTCAATTCTAATTATCATTCTTTTAATATTTTCATTTTCTAATAAGTCACTTTTAAAAATGACCCAATTAAACAAGGAAATTTGTAAACACTTCAAATACAACTCATCAATATCGGCATTCTTTAGAAGCATTTCACCTGAAATTATAAATGAAATATCATGAAAATAATCTTTAAATAACAACAAAGCATTTGAACTTACACAAAATTAGGAAGTCTGTTAAATAGTTTACTGGGCAGTCCATTAGGCTGCTAGAAATCATTACCACTATAAGATTAAAACTACTAGAATATTTTACAAAGTTTAAAGTTGTCTGTAAGCTTCTGATAATACTTTTAGGACTTAATCCAAGTTTAATTACATCAGGTAATAGAGATGACAAGAAAACAACCAATGCTTCGATAATGTACGCATTCCTATTAACTATCTGCACTTCAAGATATTGCAGCAAGAAATCAATTGTAATTAACAGTCCATTTGGGCTATTAAACTGAAAACTGATAATTTAAATCAAACAACAAAATTTATAATTCTTATATACCCGCATCCAACCCAGTATATTAAACATCAAGTTAAAATGTTCATTATCAGTTTGCTTCAATAAAAGGTTCCAGAACTTATAAAGAATCGATGTGTCTATCTGATTTTCTGGATTACAAAACAAGTAATAATAAACAGGCCAATACAATTCTGTGATGAAACAACTCCTAAAAGTAAAGTTATTTTTGCAACAAGTTTATTTCTTAAAGAATAGAATTACCTTTCATTATTAACACATGTATTCTCAATGTTATTGAAAATTTCCAAACTGCTCTTAAAGTGTTGATGCAAAACACATACCAAGGGATGCTGTGGTGACCATAGGTTGTAACAGACCCTATTGTTTTGTATCATATCAATTACCAAAATTTCATTAATTAAATAGCATAAACCACTGTATGATCTGCAAATTATAAATTTGAAATTTATTTTCAGAGTATTCGCACAAGCAAGTTACTCAGCCACAGCTGTGATTGAAGTCAAGTCTAAAAGTATCTTCTCTTTCTGTATAGTACCATCACAAATAAGTTTTGAAAGTGCCTTAGAAGCTGTAAGAGCAACTAATGAATCCTTGTTAATACATTTTCTTTCTAAGAACTGCAAAATATTCTGTTGATTTTTATCGGGAACGTCTTTACTATGCTTTTTTTCAATTAATGACACAAGTTTAGAAAATACACTACAAATATATGCTGGATTATCTGAGGACAACTTTTCTTCAATCTCGTTCATTTTTGTTTTAACACTAAAACACACACAAATAACAATAAATAAAAAATAATGTGTACACTTCACTTTTTTGTCAATTAACATTTATTTATTTGTAATTACCTAAAAATAATTAATCATTATAACAAATATACTATTAGAAAATTCTGAGGTTATGTTCTTCTAAAAGCATGACCTTGAGACTAACCTTACTTATAACACTACTACTACCAGGGATGGATGAAACCCTAGATGAAATGTATGAAACCATTGATATACACATGATAGCATGATACACATGCATAGTAAGCGTGTAGCTTGCCAAATTAAAAGATTAAAAAAAAGTCAAACTACCCTCACTTCCAACTTCCCACACATTTTAAATGCAATATATATATATATATATATATAAGTTATAATTACAATATTATTGAGTGATTTACCTACAATGTTAGTTTATACGTTTTCCTATAATTTATAAGTAGCTCCGGGGATAAAGGGAAAAAAAAATAGTGTCAGTTTTCATAGATGAGATCATTGAGTTACACACTAAACTAGATCTTAAAACCTGCTACATATTCCAAGTCAAGTAGATTTTGAAATGCATCGCGGATTTTAAGAGCTCTAAGGTTTTAATAAAGCAATAATCTTATCTATGACCATATATGACAATAATTTAAACGAAATTTAACCTTACTTTTTGTATTCTAAAGTATAACGAATTTCTTTGTTTTAATCGTACTTTCGTTAATAAAATAAATAACAAATAGTAGTTTTAAGAGACAATTGTATTAACATAGTTATATTTGTGTTTTATACGGTAGAAATATGAATTTGAAGACTTCCTTTGAAAATTCGCTATTGGTGGGCACAGGTACAAAATGTAGTGCATCTCCCTTGAGAAAATCTCAATTAAGTAATATAAATACTTTGACAAATTTACTACAACATGTAAGTTTTTTTGTAGCTTATTATGTACCTACTTACTCTATTTTACTATGTCGATAATTTACAGGATGATAATGCTGAAAGATTACAAAGAAGAAGTTTAATTGGAAACAATATGGATATTCCTGAAATGAACAGTATAGTAAAAATAGGAGAACAACAAGTAATACAAGACCATTTCCACTTATGTGTGAAAATGTTTGTAGAAAATGTATAAGTATAATAACAAGTTATTTAGTTGCAATACTTCAAACATTTGATTTTTAGAAAATCAATGCAAAGAATGTATGGAATTTGAAAGCTATTGATTATATGGAAAAAGTATTACAATTGCAATCAAATAATAAGAATTTTTTACACATTGGAGGTACATCATTGGACGTTTGTTCCAAAGTTTATGGTTTAAGAGTTGACGATTTATATGCAAGTGGACTTCAGCTTGCAGGAAGCATAACTCAGTCTGATGTAAAATCAGCAGAAGCTGGTAATTATTGTTTATTTATAAACACAAATTACCTATTATGTTATGTAAATAAAAAAATTTTAATTTAAGATAATTCAGACGAAGAAAACGAAGCTGAAAATCATAAAAAGAAAAACAAAAAGAAAACAAAAAAGAACAAACACTTGAGAAGAAGTGTTGTTAAAGACTTAATGTCAATAACAGGAAATATTCCAAAAATAGATTTAAACCATTTCCAAACCAGATTAGGAGTTGATAGTGGCAATACTAGTTTTTTATTCACTAATACTTTACAAATGCAACCTTTTAGTTACAAGTTTCTATTGATGTAAGATATATTTACTTTAATTTAATAATTCACCTAATCAATGTTTTTATATAGAAGCAGCCAAATACCCTGGGTATCTTATTCTTATCTATCTACCAAGCCAGAAAATGATTCAAATAAATCGTATCTTTGGCCATTGAGGTGTACCAAAAATGAATTGATAATTTGTAAAGCATTCGTCGACTTCGAGATTAATCGCTGGAGCCCCGACGAAAACGACAGCTATATGTATGTCTAAAATACATGTACTTTTTCCCCCTTTTGCTAACTGATTTAATCGTTAATTGGAAATAATTTTAGAATGCAACAGAGTTTTGATAATATAATAATTAGCGAAAAAGGTCTACCTATTGCTGAATTGGACGGATCTATTCAAGATTCCTTTAGTATTAAAGGTATTAATTTATTTGCTTATTTATCTATTTTTTTTTTTTGTAACTTTTGCTTCAGACGATATTCAAGATCCAGATAAAGAAGAAGATCCTGAAGTGCAATACAAAATTTATGATAAGCCCGAACATATTTTAATTTTTAAACCTGAAGATTGTGCAACTGCTTGTAATGACAATGGGTATTCGTATGCTCGTCGTAATTCTAACGTAAATAACAACAAAAATACAATATCCCAATTGTGGGCAGGTCCTAGCCATTGGAAACTTAAATACATTCGACCAGCAGGTTTAAAATTTAATAAATTATACTCCTGTGTATTATTGGTGCCCCTGTTATTTTTTAGTCAGCAAGTTTTCTGGGATTGACCAAAAACAGAAAAATGGAAGAAAAAAAGAAAAAGCTATACCTTCTGCTTTAAATTTTTATAATTGTCCTGAATTACCAAATGATAAATATAAATCAAAGAAAACCTCATATGTACAAAACGCTGGCAAGTAAGTTGAATTGATTTTTAGAACTATCTTCGATCAATTAAACCTTATCAAAATTTTCTTTTCAGGCTAACGCTGCCAGAGAACCACGTTCTGAAAAATTTTACAGATTTTGGGATAAAACTAGCCAGCAAGCAGCTTGTTATTTATCCGAAAAATTCGAGTAAAATATCGACTACTTTAGAAGATGATTTACCCTTTAATTATAAAAACTCGAACGATTCGGAATATTGTTGCGAAAATAATCTCGAGCAGAGCTCTTTAGAACCTGAAGTAGGTTTTTTTAAAATATTGGCTAGTTTTATTAGTTTCCAAAAAAACTACTTCATTTTTTAGGGAGGAGAAAATATAACTGGCGAATATCAAAACGATGATTGTGACAATTTTGAGCAAGTGGAAAAGAAGGAAAACTTTATCGGTGAAAATTTAATTTCTTGTCCTCAAATTGTATGTTATTGTTAAAGGGAACTTAAATATTTATATTAAACAATTTCTTTTGTTAATTTTATTTTGCAGGCCCAGAAGTCGTTCATACCTTACGCTTTAACGGCTAAAAAGCTCGATATTAGACAAATTAAAAATGCTGTTTGGAAATGCATTGGATCGGATGATTACGCTTCATCAAATAACGTAACGATACACACAGAAATTTAATTTTTTCCTTACTGTACCATTTTTTTTTTTTTTAGAGAAATGTACACAGGGAACCCATTCTGTTTTCCAATATTTATAAAAAAGTGCCCGATTTAATATCAATGAAATTAAAGAAGGAACTAAGTTTACCTATCACTTTTGTAGCCTTTCTGCACTTGGTTAATGAGCATAATTTGGAAATTAAGAAAAGTATAAATAACATAACTGACTTTAAAATTAAAATAGATTAACTTTATAGCATAAGTAGGTACATAGGCAGCGTAAAAGGTTCCATTACATAAATACAGATATATTTTTTATTTTTACAACGAGCTATTTATTTAAACTCAGGCCATACATTTTCATATAAACCATAATTCCTTTTTATGAATCAAGAATTTCAACCACTTGACTTTTTGGGCTGGGAATATACAAATTCGAGGCTGCATGCGTTTTAAAAAACTCACCCCCATATTCTTCATACTCCTCCCTGGTAGATAAAAAATCTTTATATTCTGCCTGTTGAACCATATTTTTCATCGCTAACCAACTGGCTACGTCAGGATTGTTGATACAGTAAACTTGCAATACAGATTTGAAGGGACGAACACTGATAAGATCGATTTTAATTCTTTCCAATAAACCCGGGAGATTTGCCAGACTGCCCATGAGAACAACATTTTTAGCAAGCAAAGACTGAGTCTCGTTGTCAAATAGTGATAACACGTAGGCAATAACTTCTGAGAGCCCCGCTTCAGAAGAACCGATCATGTACGGTTTAAATAATAATTCTGGAGCTCGATACCGTTCGATTCCAACGTGAAGTTGATGAGATTCGCCTGGTACGTCTTGATCGACATCCATCGGTTGATATTCTCGGAGAATTTCGTCTAATTCCATCAACTTTTCGTTTTCAGCATCACTGTCTGAATCACCTCCTAAAAATTTAAAAACGTAAGTTTTTATTTTGGTCCTGTTGTTTTTAACAATTGATTTATTGATTATTCTTACTACATTACCTTCTCGACTAATTGCTTTATAAATATCCCAGTCTTCGTCCCGATACCCAAAATCGTCATTTCCTTTTTCTTTTCGAGCTAATTGAGAAATTATACGCATTCTCTCTTGTCCAGCTGCAGTCCTTCTCTTTGCCATATCCTGCCGCCTCTGCTTTCTTGCGCTTTTCTTGTTCAGTATTTCTTGTTTCTGAAACGTTCAAAATGAACTTTGGTTTTATCGTAAATATGTACATTATTCGGTGTAACTTACAGCCTTTTTCATTTTTTGTATGAATGACAATTTTGCAGTTTCGTTTTCGAATGACATTTTATTAAATTTTGACTGTTTCATTGACGGTTCTTCGAGTACATCATCGGAGATATTAACTGCATAAATTTTTTCTTTCGTTTTTTCAATTCTATTGTTTAGCATGACTATATTTTTATGAAGGTCATCAAGACCTTTTATACCATATTCTAACATGGACGTTTCTATTTCACTAGAATCTTTGTTTGTTTTAATCATCTTTTGAATATACAAGAGTTGTTCTAGCTTTTCTTCATCTTCTGCCAAGCGTTCTTCTCTTTTTCTTGCATTAATTTCTGCTAATCTTCTGGCTAATTCCCTTTTCCTTTCTTTCTGTTGTTC
The DNA here is from genome assembly GCA_029378335.1 of Agrilus mali. Taxonomy (NCBI): domain Eukaryota; kingdom Metazoa; phylum Arthropoda; class Insecta; order Coleoptera; family Buprestidae; genus Agrilus; species Agrilus mali. The sequence continues at coordinate 69,348 of CM055655.1, read as the reverse complement.
TAGGACATCAAATAGTAAATGGTAATAAAAAATAAATAATTAAATGCTCACCTGTAAGACCTGCAGAAATAGTTGGTGAAAAGGGCAATTGGATTCTCTTAGTGTTTTTATTGTAATATTCATCATCACTCCATTTTTTCAGTTCCTCTTTATAGTCCAAAGATACAAGGCAATGAGTATGGAGTAATTCTTCTGCTCTACTCAATGTTATAGCATTATTGTGAGCAGGATACTTTAACTGTAGGATTCTGTGAAGGAATGAAATAATATGTGACCCTCCAATGTTGATTCGACGAGCATTTTCAAATACTGTTTTTCCATTAACTATAGGGATAATGTGAACCGTATGGTATCCAATACTAACTATTAAACCATGATCCGTTGATGTAGTATTTAAATGAAAAAAAGAAAACAGGGAGTCTACACCATACATTACACTTGGAACACCATAACATTCAAAAAGAAGTTCGGTCATTACTAAAAAAAAATCTACTTGTTTTTCATAAATATTGATGTATTGTTTTTTTACTTTGCCTTGAAGAATTTGGATTTAAAAATGCCTCCGTCATGATAACTGGATGGGCCACATTTCCATCAGTATTTACTCCTAAGTGAAGAAAAGAATAATCTAGTAAGAGCTCCTGAGCTTCAAAATTTGTAACCACATTGCGATCAAATTGAGTTTTCAACTGAAATCGAACCGCTTCGAGATTGGAAATATCATTTCCAACTTGTAACTGAGGTGTAATGCTTTCCTGTGAACCGTCTTTTCTAGATCGCTCTCTACGCAACTTGGCGACTAAATTTCTAAACGATAGCAAGGGTGCATCATTTATAACCCATCCGACCCTTACCTGATACGATCCTACAAAACCCTCAATAGTTTTCATTCATAACTAAAGTTTAATAAATCTTACCATTATCAATAATTATTGGAGTTTCAGAAGTACTGATTTCAGGACCATAAGAATGTATAATATCTGGAACAGTTTTGCAGTCCTTAAATTCTAACACTTCCATAAAATCGCTCATATCTAATTAATTAATAAATCACAAAAAAATAACTGTTGGAAACTAATAAGCTATTAATAATAATTAATCTACGATATCGATTTTAACCTCACAAAAACAAACTCACGTTTAGACAAAACAGTCAATGGATTTTGGCTGATTGGGGAGCGCATGCGCAAAGTATGTTCACAGATTTGTGCGGAAAGTTACACTGGTTCTATTGCTGATTGCTGGTGGATCTTTTTTTAAGCTAACTACAATAGTCATTTTAAAAAAATCTTCAGAATTTTCGATAAAACGAATTTCTAAAGACAGGGATTCTTTATGTTTGCTTTGCTTATTAGTTTGTTGTAAATGTTTTTGATTTATCTCACTCGTTATTGAATTGCAATTATCAAAAATAATCTGGATTATTTAGGAAAGTATTATATAAAATAATTTCTTTATTAAGCACCAGTGAATAAAAGGTTCGTGGAAAGGAATGGAAGGGACGTGTGTAATGAAAGTGAAGTATCCCTATAAAAAGAAAATAACCACAATAAAATAAAAATACAATAATAGATTATTTATCACTTGTAGTTAAATTTGTCAAATATTCCATATCGAACCGACCCCAAAGATTTACCGATTCTCGAAGTTCACTGGATTTTTGTTTTTAATAACACCGAAGTGGTTATTAAGGAAATTAATTGTTTTCATATTAGATGTAAATAAAACCAATTAAAAGTGGGAATTTCCTTTTCTACCTAAATATCAATAACAAACGATATTGAAAAAAAGACCCAGTAAACCAGCACGAGAAAAATTAGGGGTCAACCTGAAATGGAACGATTCATGTAGTTAAATAACACAAAGTAATTATCTGTTTAATGTATATAAATTAAAGAAAAACCAACCAACAAACGATTACAAGCATAACATTTCAATTATGTATATATCATAATTTGAATAATAAGAAAGTACAATATCCAATTACCAGTTACTCTTTAAGTTCCTCAGAAGCATTTTCATATTGTTCCACCGTTTCATCTACTTCTTTAGGACAATCTTCTGGCATTGGTGAACTTAATGATTTATCATTAATATTAGCATTTCTACCTCTTCCACGCGAATCTTGAGGTGGCGGAATTATTGGGATAGCTGCTTTTGGGCGTCTGGTTGTGACTGGTCTTTGTGGAACATGTTGATTTTGGGTTGAATAATATGTAGTTCCCCCTTGATACTGACAGAGTTCAGGCTGTTGTGACTGATAAAAAAGTAAATAAAATCGACGTATCCATCGAAAAATATTCTTACCACTGCATTAAATTGTTGAGCTTGGAATCCTTCAAATGGTCCAGTTTGAGGATGAGAGTACTGAGGCTGTCCCGCTACGTAGTTTAATAAACCAGCAGGAGAAGGTTGAGTCGGTATAAACGTTTGTTGGGGAACAGAGGACGGAAGGAAAGGAGGCGGCCCGGGAGGGAAAGGAGTTACATAATGTGATTGCGTTTGAAGAAGAGGGGGATTTGGGACCGATATTTGCTGGGGAATAGGCTGAAGAGGTGTAGGAGCTACGTGTTCTATGGGAACTGAATTCGTATGAGAGAGAACTACAGCTGAAGCCTGTTGAGAACGTTGATGTGCAAATTCTGTAAAAGATCGGCAAGCTTTTAGCTACTGCTTAAAATAAAATTAAACCTTATTTTACACATTTTACTGTAAAAAACGATTATGATTCTTTAAAATTCAAATATCTACTAAAGGAATAGTTTATATGTTGATACCAATAATACTGATACAATAAAGCGTGCCCTAAAAAGTTATCATTATAAGGTAAAGAAAATAAACAAAGCAATTTGTATAATATTTAAACTTTCGAGGGTGCACTTATTGTGAAACATTGTAACGACGAATTAATATAGAATTAAATAAAACAATGGGCAAGTTTCACCAATTAATTTATTGTACTCGACAATATTGTTTCGATCTATGTGATCATTATTTATCTTAATTTAGATACTCTTGATAATGATCACATAGATCGAAACAATATTGTCGAGTACAATAAATTAATTGGTGAAACTTGCCCATTGTTTTATTTAATTCTATATTAAAGCAATTTGTATTTAATATTTTAACCAATTTACCATTCGGATAAAAATTTGGCGAAGACGACGTTTCAGGCAATGACCTTTGTCTTAAGGAACTATATCTTTTCGATCCTTTTTGTTCACTTTGCAAACGAGGAGGTACATTGATTTGTCTATTTAATTTGGTACTTTTAGTGTTACTGTTCCCTCCATCATTTAAATTTATTCTGCCTAAAAGATTCGCGCTGGTTTCAACATCGTCAGAGGCAACAGGAGTTCCCTTGTGTCCACTTTTATTGCTGAAACTTTGCGAACGAACCACTTGACGATCAGCAGTTTTGGGTAAGATTTTTTGTTCTGATTTTACACTGCGAAACTGGCGAGATTTAGTAAATCCTTTATAATCAGAATCTTCAATTTTCTTTTGTGATCCTTGTCCAGATGGATAATCTCGTTCAGAAACTTGCTGATGAGTGCTTTTATTTTGATAAAGTTTATTTTTAGAAACTGCTTTTTCAGCAGATTTAAAAGTATTATTGTTTGAGAGATTCCGATTTACATTAGTTTCTTCTCTAATTCTGCAATAATATTATTAAAACATATACTTCCCCCAAAGTTAACATATTTACTACTTACAGGTTTGAGCTTTGGGTAATTTCTGCTGGGTTTAAGATTTCTGTTTCCTGTTCACTATCGTTTTTAATTGGAATAAAATCAGAAAATTGTTTCTTTCTCTGACCTGGTTTTTTTGGCGTTTTCATTTCGGGTTTTGCAAGCTTGTATGCATCTTCATCTTCCCAGTTGCGGGTATATTTACTAGGCCCACGTCTAACAACAACATATGAAATAAATACTTAATTAGGTTTGCAACTTCATAATATACCCATATCTTCTCCTTCTTCTTGCTTTAGGAGGACCATCTTCATTTCTTATATCATACCCATAAACAGCAATTAGTTCTGACTTGGATTTAGGAGCTTGTTCAGTATCATTGAATTTGTCATGACTCCAATGATCTTTCTTATCAATCCACATAGCTTTCCTCCCAACCTTCTCACCTTTCTCTGCATTATTTTCAGGTTCTCTAAAGATAAATTATCAGCAAAACTGACTAAACCTAATATAAAAGATATTTGCAAGGAAACTTAATATAAAACTTGTTTTTAGCAATAATAGATTTTCTAAAAAATACTTAACATATAAGCTATCAATGTAGGTACTTTTTCTTACATAATAATAGAAATATTCATTAAAATACTTCTGCACGGTACATACTCTTGTTTTTTGTTTCTATTGTTAAAATTAATCTTTTTAATAAACTTACTCGACTTCCACTGTTCTATCATCATGTTCATAAAATGTACCCTTTTTTGGGATATATTGTGGATTTTTCTTGTCTTCGTCGTCATCTACTCTGTCAAATGGTACACCTTCCTGACCATCCCCCTCTTCTCTTTCAAATTCTACACCTTCACTACCAACAGAAGTATAATTTGAATGAGAACTTTTTGAATCGTTATCGTTATCATTATTGTATTCTTCGGTTTCCTTTACTTCAGAATTTGACCTTTCATCTACAAGACTTCCTTTATCCTAAAAAGTAAAAAATTTAGTCAATGATAAATAACGGTTCTGAATAGTGAATAGGTATAATACATACTTCAAGTTTCTCAAGATGCACATTTTCTGTGCTCATTTCTATGCAACGCGTTTAATATTAAAACTTAAAAGTTATAAATTAATCAAATGCACTTGTGAAAAATATTAAATTATACGATAACTATACATTAATGCACATTTAACCCCTAATTAGTATATGTCAAGATGGTCAACTGTCAACTAATCCATAGAACTAATCATCCAACCAACTGCAACCAATTCGACAGTTACGCCATCATTTAACAAAAAATTATACTAAACCTTACTTTTACCAGTGGCGTAACATAAGATATTATATTTAAGGAGCTTAACGTTGAGGGAAAAATAAAATTTCTCAAATATCGCAATTACATTTTTTTTTTTTAAACAAACGATGTTATGTTTGTTTTCCTTTATTTATTGCGGGACCATTTGTCTGTTGGATATAAAATAAACCCAAATATTAAAATTAGCAATAATCATTAGTTAATAGACTTTTGGTCGTTACTTTTTTTAACTTGAAATATAAAGAAAAAAGTTAATAACGAAATTAGTCCTATGCTTTAGTTTTGCGTTAAAATAAAAAATAGAACAATTTTTTGCGTAATTCAATAATTTAAAGTGAAGCGGTTTAAGGCACCAAGTGAACACATTATTACTTAGTTAGTTAAAATAACTTAGGGGCTGGGCTGATAAAAGGCTATTTTTGGTTCATTATGAGCTCAAAAGAAAATGTTATTTTTATCAAAATTTCAAATATAATTTTTACCTCAAGATTCATAATATACAAAATAAACACATAAAAAGTGCCGAGAATACTTCACAAACATTGGGAAGCTTTTTTAATTTATTTTAGGATTCCATATCTTCTTTTAGATATAGTGCACAGAATACCCTCTTAAATAACCCTCAAGAATTAATATGTTTAAAAATAAAGCAGTACTGCATAACTCATTATGTAAAAATTCAAAATAAAAATTGTTAAATTGTCGAAAAATACTTGTTTAATACAGATTACAAATGAGGCACAGAAAGGAAACTACATTTTTGAAATTATTACAAAATTATCATTTCTTTTAGATCCAGAATGGACAAAAAACGACCTTAATCAGTCCAGGTACTTTACATAAATAAAATGACGAATAAAAAGAACGGAAGCCAAAAGCAACAAAAAAAAAAATATTTTCAGCATTTTTCAGTTTTAGTTTTCTAAATTGTTCTTTTTTTAACATAAATATTTACACAGATCTATTTTTGCTTTTAAGAGTGGTGGCTGTAGAGTAGTAATGAGTTACTTAATAGTTGTTGTAGTATCAATAATAATAATAATAATAATAAAACATTTAAGTTTAATGTTGACTTAAAACATAATTTTCTATTTTTAAGAAAAATAGCCGCATTTTCCATTTCGGTTTGTTAACAGCAAATAAATTTTGAGGTACAATATTTCTCGCACCATTACAACAAAAAACTATGTATATCCTTTCATATTAATTATAACCAATCGATCGATCATTCGTTAACAAGCTATCTAGTCGCTGCTTGCGTCCGAGTCGCTTTCCTCTTCTGCGTTCTGTAGCCATTCAACGAAGTTTTTCATTTGATCCACAAACATCATCTTGCCCTTTACGTTGTAATCCTGCTTATACCATTTTAGAATCACTTGCTCAGAAATAACGTCAGTTTTATAAAACAACATTATGATCTTTTGAAAGGCTCGCATAAACGTCATGTTCGAATAGCAGTAGTCTTGAATTTTGAGCAACAGGTTCAATTCAGAACGGGCATTTTGGGTGAATGCTGAGAATAAGTTTGTGTACTGTTTCAAATGGCGAACAGCTTGGTCAGTAACTAGTTCCTTAAATTAAAATATTTTATTAATATGATAAATACAGGAAAAGAAAAACAAAAACTTACTTCTTTTTTATTCCATTCTGGAATTGACATAACAGTGGACCATATTATACAGACAATTTCGTGTTCTTGGATTGTTTCACGATTTGAAAATTCTTTAATTTCTGTTATGGTATCTTTTAATGATTTTCCTTCTTGAAGACTTTCGCTCAACAATATTTGCAGCTCTTTCTTCGCCTGTTGCTGATGCTGATCGTTGTACAATTTCAAAATATCTTCGAGTTCGTTTTGCATGAACGCATTGCGGAAATACATTTGGGACTGTTTCGTATCAGGCACAAAGCTCATCAAGTGCGTTTCGATGTTGGCCTTTTTTATTGCAGAATAGAGGGAATTGACTCCCTTGTCTTGCCGCCACCATTTAAAAATTTCAATTAGAAAATCAAGAGCCACATGTTCTTTAACCAGATGTGAATTGTTTAACACCAACACCGAGTTGAACGGGATGCTGCCGTTCGAAATCCACAACGACACCATCACAGACAATTTTTTTCTCTCAGGAGGACTAAAGTATTTTACAAACAACAAAATTTTTCGAATTTCATCCTGAAAAAAAAAAGCATTGAAAAATCAACTTTAAACTATAATTCAATTAGCACTACTTTTACAAACTGTAATTTTGATTTTGGTTGAAATGTTCGAAAACAAAAGTTGATTTAAGGAGAAACCGAATCCCTTATATCCTAAAGACATAGACAATATGTAAAGGTAATTTTATAAAGCTTATCCCAATTAGAAATATGGGCATGAAAAACAATTTTAATATGTTACAAATTCATTAGAAAATAGAAAACAGTCACAGAGAGAAGTGCAAAGTCAGAAAACTAAAGTTCTAACAGGTATTTTAATTATTAATATACTAATTAAAGTGAATTTTAATATTTTTATCTTACCCATTTATATGGTGACAGACATATTTAAATGAAAGCAAATAATATGTATGGCTTTTGTTTAAAATTACAAAATCATTACTTTTGTTAGCATAACCCATTAAACCAGTAAAAAAGATTACTTTTATAAAAGGTTTCTGCATTTATTTTATTAGAAGGACATATGTTCTATATCTTTTAAGCAATAAATATTTACTTTGGCACAAGTAAACGTACATACAACTCACCTGAAAAATTTTCTCCAAGTATTTATATCGACGCATAAGTTTTATAACAACTTGCTCCCAACTTTTCATAACTTCTAAGTTTATGTCTTCTGAAACATTGAAGATGCAAACATCGGTCTTGTATGGAGGATCTCCTTCCTGAGATATTGCACCCCCTGGAACTGCAAGGGTGTAAGTTAAATATCATTAATGGGAGATCAAAAAATTACTTACCCAAAATTCCGCCAGCAATAAGTATATCAAACAGACATTCTCCATATCGGCGGTAATCAAGTTTGTTGCCTGCACCGTCTAAATATCGCGAAATATTTTCGAAATCGTTACCACATTTATCAAGCCCAGTAATTATTGCATCCCTAAATCCAAAGGGATCATACTTCTCTTTTTCATCTATCAAAAACAAAAAATAAGTGTAGTACTACTGGTATACCTCATGACAGGTAATTAAGCAAATATGTAATTACCTACTCCTAGGTAAAAATGTCTATCTTGTTTTTGTTAAAACAAAATATGAAATCAATAAAACCTACCTCTTTTTCTGGTCTTTATACGCTGACCGGATAAAACTGGCTTCTCTACTTTTTGACTCATACAAAAATTTCTGAAACAAATTTAATTTTGGGTAGATTTGAATTGAATCACCAAAAAAAAAAATTACAAAATCAATCAGTGGAATAGGCTTGCTCCCGAAAAGATATTGCTTAAGGAAACAGTTCACCTCAAAAGAAGTTAATAAGATCCAAAATATAATAGATAGTGACACTATAAATGAATTTTTTATAATAAGCTTTCTAGCAGTTAATATATTTTTAGTTACAAAGTATCAGTAAAGAAAAACCATGTTCATATTTGACTTACACTCTAATTACTTTCTTTTTATCTACCCCATTATCTTAAAATCAAAACAAAAGAAACATTACTTATACACCACATTAAAACCAGCTGCCAAAAAAATAATGATAATTTTTTTCCGATTATTTCAATACAATAGGTATGTATCCTATTTAGACGTACATACATGTCCTTCATAAGTCAACGAATTTTTGTTACACTATTGCGAATAAATCATACTAAGTAACTGCAAACGCAATCACAATACTTTATTTTATACTTAAAACAAAAGAACTATATCACGAAAGGTAAATTTTTCGATTCAGGCTCATTATTAGGTACTCTGATTAATTTATACGAATGTTGTATATTTTGTACATGATAAATAACATGTGTTCGAAAATACTGAAAAGCAGCCTAATATTCTATCTTTTTGAAGCTTATATTTTATTAAAAAAATAAATGTTTACTTACATACTGACTTTTAAAACAAGAAGCACTTTATCCTTTAAGAGTTAATATTAAAATGCGAAAACTTGAAAGATTTGTCAGTAGGAACCTACGAACTGTTAAGCTACCATTAGAAGGTAGAGCAGAAACCGGAATCGATATTGATATAAGGCGGGAATTTCAATAAACCTACCTTCGAACTATGATTCACGCAGTAATTTAGTAAAAAAAATAATACATATATCACTGTCCGTTGACGTCGATTATCTTTGAAGCACTTTAAAAACTAACTTAATTAAAATAAAATAATTTCATTTGTTTTTTGTAAAGTAATAAATCTATTAATGTAATGATGAATGTATGTATTACTATTTTTCAGGGATTAACGCCTATAGATAACACATAGACGTATATACGTCTATGAGCTAACACATCATCATAAAGGTATTCAGAAATTTCTCTTATAGATTTGTAACCATAGAGGTAGTTATCTCTATAGTAATTTAGTTTCATCTCTATGACATAGGGTCAGTTGGTTTGAAGTGAAATTAGTTACAAAAATAAATAGTGGATCAATAACCGTCAACATAATAGTGCAATAAAAAATATTTTTTATTACCTATTAATAGCATAAAAACAAATTAATTTAGCAATAAATACATATAATTCGGTTTAATACATTTATTTACTAAATATGTGGTTACACATAAAACAAGTATGTGTATGTTAATTAATACTGCAATAACTATACAGCAGTTATAAAAATTTGATAAAAACGGAATTTATATATATTTATCTACGATAATTAACAAATGCTTTGTACTAAATAAAAATACTCAAAGAAGTAGTTTCTGCAATGTTTAAGTAAAATTACATTCACCTATTGTTTTTGGGAGATTTTGCGTAATCTAAGTTTTCGAGGGCATTTTCGCTGAAAAAGTCGTCATCGAACGGGTCATTTTCTCTTACAAATATGTTAACTGACTCGGACTTTTTTAATCCATCGTCGGAGTTAAAATTACTTAATCTGTTACTGTTACTTATTTTTTTCGTCATGGCACTTTTCTTGTTCAACATATCAGAACTAAAATAATCTTCTTCTTCATTCTTCAAATCGCTTTCACTCGGTTCCAACGGATCAACTGTTGGAATAGAAGTAAAGGAAGCAGCGGGAGGAGGTGGTGGTGGTGGTGGTGGAGGAGGTGGAGAAAAGTCATCTTCGAACGGAGATCGTTGGGTTCGTCTTGAAATGACGTTTTGATCAGTACTTTGATAGACGAATTTTCTACTTTTTGAATTGGTGCCCGGAATGCTGCGTAGATGTTGATTCTTCAGTTTGTTTATTTTTACGGGTCTTCTTAAAGGTGGCGGTTTATTTACTTCCGTCAACTTTTGTTTATAATCGAAAGCGTATTTAACACCATGAGACGGTAGCGGAGGACTTTCGTTACTATCCATAAAATTATTTTCAAACTTCCATGAAACGTTGCTGGCAGGAAGAGCGTTGAAGCTGTTAGATTTTGAGTCATCTCGAGCTTTTTTCCTGGATCCGCTCGTTTCATTTGAAAAATCGTCCGACTTAGAATACATAGGTTCTTGACTGTTCCCGTTAAAAGGCGCATTATGATGAGGGTGCGTTCTGGATTTGTGATAGTTTCTTAGTGTAAAGTTCGGATCTTGTTTGTAATGAACGTTCATTTCACAACAGTATGCGTCTCTGCTCCTCGATCGTCTGTTAGCTTTATATCTCCTTTCTTTTTCTCCATCGCTCCCTCCTAAAAATGTATTATTCAACTCAAAAACATTATAAATAGTTGGATTATGGTGTTATCTTCACCTGTTGTTCCTACATAGTACTGGACTTGTTTATTTCTTATTTCATCCGTATTTTTTTCCACTTCAGATGCACTGCTCGGACGTTTCCAGCGATGCTTCAAATTCATATAATGAGATGACTGCATTTCGGGACTGTTCCGGTGATAATCTTCTTCCCATGAAGAGTCTTGCGAGTCTCTAAGAAAATGTGGATCCTCATAGCTACTTGTCCATTTTTGAGAACATACACCCTCGTTAGATCGTTTATTTCCACCATAGTATCTGTTAATTTTTCCTGGAATTGTAAAGTTTATTGAAAAAATATAAAATAAATAACGCAAATAAAGTTACCCATGTTCCCTAATTCCCAATCTTCACAGCAATGTCTCTTTCTCTCTAATTCCTGCTTCCACAAATGTCTTTCATTTGTCCAATGTTCTTTCATTCTTCTGTTATATCCGACTTTTTCAATCTGTCTACTTGCATGTCTATCAGGCCAATAACATCTACCGTATTGTTCTTCATCGTATCTACGAAAAAATTTTAATTACATATTTAAATTAATACAGGGAAACGCGTATATCTCACTCATAATCATCTTCCTCGTCCCAGCTGTCACGACATTTTTCAAAATACTGTCTCGAGTGTTTTTCCCAATTTTCATTTGTTCGAATATGTTTTCTTTGTGCAGATGTGACCGTATATGCTTCCTCTTCCCACGGACTGATGTCTCTGGAACTAGAAGAATGCCCGCCAGCAGGTTGCGATCCGGGGGACGCACCTGTAATTTGTTTTTTCTTAGTACCTGGTAATGTTTTAGAGTATATGTAGTATTCGTCGTCAAAACTGTCAATCGAGCGTCGGTTCGACTGATAATACTCTGTTGATAACAAAACAATTTCGAATAAATTTGATTTTAATTGACAGATTTATATTACCCTCGGGATCAGCTGAAGTGTCCCACCATTTTTCTTGTTCTTTTAACGAGGTCTGTTTGCCCCAACGTTCACTACCCGAATCAATAGCTTGTTTCCACTCTGGAGGAGATGCGTTTCCAAATTCTTTAGAATCGCTTGACCACGGTGATACGCCCTCTTCGCTCTGTAAAGATAATTTCTCGCCTCCTTGCGGTTTGGTTTGATCAAACACGGTCCATTTTTTATCTATAGGGTAAGAAATTTATTACAATTTTTTTCTTAAACTATTGATGTCCTGAATTACCGGTTATGTTAACTCGTTTAATAGCTTCAGTTGCAGCATCGTTTTCAGGAGAAGTGCCACTAGCCCCTTCTGAATTCGAATCGAAGGTCTGAACTTTTTCTTCTTCAAACACATCATCAATACGTTCAAACGGTTTCGGGGATTCTCTTTTATCATCGGAAGACGACTGAGATATAACATGTTTATGATTAAGTATTTGTTTTTCTTCTGTAACGTCCAACTGTTTTTTATCGAACATTGCGTCTTTCTCGTTTCTCGTTGAATCCGATTTTTGGCTCAAACGTTCGAACGATTCTTCAAAAATTAAATCGGCTTCGTTTTTAAGGTCTTCCAGTTCCAATGTCTTCTGATCTACATTGGTAATTTCTCGTAGTGCTGCATATTTGTCTTCGCTACTATCTTGAGGAAAAAAGAGTACATTCTCGTTTTTTTCAGCAGGCGACATATTATCATCCTCATTAATTTTAAATTCAGCCACTTCCAATTCGCGGAAAACAGCATATTTGTCGTGAGTCTCGTTTATGTTAAAATTACTAAAATCTGCGAAATTGGACTTGGATGTGTCTGAATTTTCTTGCTGTTTCAAATCGTTACTTTGAGATCGGTTTTTGATTATGCCACTAAGATAGTTTGTTATCTGAGCCAAAGTCATGTTGCTCAATTCTACTGATGGAATGTTCAGTTCAGTAGCTAATTCATTTAGGCCGCTTAAAGTCAATTGACTCAGCATAAAATTGATGTCGGCTAAAGATAAGTTAGTACTATTACGTAAAATAGACGAACTACCTCTGTTGAGAGATTCAAAATTCTGAAATGAGGTATTGGTCGAAACGTCGTCTGTAGCTTTATGCACAAAACACTTTTTTTCTGCAAACGAAAACTCCTTTGGAGGAAGAAATGGGATCGGGGTTAAATAATCATCTTCACTAGATTCTACACTCAATTTCTTTTTCTGTTGATCAAAAGAGAAATGAGACGGTTTCGTTTTTCTGGCAGGTGCAGGTAACGGTGGTCCCTTTTCATTAAAAGTCGAATCCGTTTGAGTTTCCTTTGGTATTACGTCGTAATGTGAATCGTCTGAATGTGGAGGCCGCGGCGGTGGCTTCATACATAAATCGCCTGGTTGTTTCTTAGGCGGTAAGGGTGGCGGTTGTGTTAATACATTATTGGTAGGCCGAGGGGGTGGTTTGGGTGCGTTATTATTATCTGGAGACATTTTCTTGTAATCATCTGAATCAAACTCAGTTGGAAGTTTTATACCGTTTTCTACATTGTTTTTCAATTTATGTGTAGCCACAAACGAATCTAAAAAAAAAATGTAACCTAATAAGCATATTTATTTATATATTTATTAATGCCAAAAATACTACATAATACACTTTCATATATCATATATCATGCATTAATGCTGCAAAGGTTACTAATAAACCTGTTCGCAGCACATGGCATGGCATCACACGATACAATTTTTTAATTATCAAAATATTGGTTTGAAATGGAAAAAAGTTACCTTCGTTTAAACTAGAGAATGTCAAAGTCGTCATATTGTCGACGAAATCACCAGTATCTTGTTCCTTTTCGAGTATGGCAAAGTCTACATTAAAGTTATCCTTGCTGAACAGATCCTTTTCAGTGAAGGAATCGCTTTTGACGAATGGATCTTCACCAAACGGGTCTGTAGCGAATCCTAAACATCCCGACTTAAATCCTTCATTAATATTCGTAGAACAACTACTTATATTACTACTGTACGTTTGTTTGTCATTCACAAGATCGTTTAAGACCTTTTTCGGTTTTTTTAAGTCTTGAAAGAAGTCTCGTTTATGAACATATGGTTTTATTTTGCCTGTTCCTAGAAAACAACAATAAAAATGTAGACAAATATAATTTTTTAAATAAGCATCGTTGTGGTAGTAAAAAAAAAAACTAACCAATTAAACCCTTACCCAAAGGATCCAATTCGGTGAAGACATCAAACTGTTTAAGTATATCTTGTTTCTTTTGGGTTTCGCTTTGTAAAGTAGTTGATAAGTCTTTCTGTAATGGGGATTGTCTCAAAGTATCCTTAACAGCTGCTGTGCAAGAAGAAACAGAAGAACATATCCAATCTCCAGGGCCTGTTTCGTCGTGTGATTCTGTATGAGACTTTATCGGTGTTAATTCGTCAGTCGATTGAAGAAGAGATAACATTTGAGAAGGTTGTTCTTTAGCAACGGTCGTTGTTTGGGCTTTTGAACTGGAAATTCCTGCTGAATCTGTTGCTCTGCACGATCGTTCCTTTCCAGGAGGAGGCGGCAAAATGGGTTTCGGCTAATCCACACAAATATGAAAACAACAAGAAAGAATTAAATAACTAATTAAACATTTTAGTTTAACTTACAGTGTAACTTATAAAACTATCTCCAAATGGATCATTGGAATTAAATGGATCTGAGGGTGTAAGTCGCTCAATTTGTGAAATACCCTGCTGCAAGTTTGTTAGTTCAATTTCCAAGTCCACTAAATTTGCGACAACTGGAGTGTTGGGTTTGTTTTCTGCACCATGAGACTTCAACACAGATGAACTTTTTGACGTAATATCCTAAAAAAATTACTGGTTACAATCATAATAAAGAAAATTATATTCTCCTTACCCTCTTATCTGAAACTAAATTTTCAGATGTTGCAGTAGAATTATCCCTATTAAAACAATAATTTTTCTCAAGATTTTGTTTGGCTAATTCGATTTCTTTCTTTTTTAATGCAAATACCACTTGAAAAAGATCTCTCATTGCTATCACAACCTGAAAACACAATGCTAGTTATTAACATCAACATTTCCAGTGTTATTTATACCTGACTTGCTGCTTTATCTGTTTTAATGCCAAAAAATCGATGACCTGTATCTGGTGATCCAAATATGTAACCAAATGCCCTGGAATCTGTCATGTCTTGGGCAATGAACGAAATTTTATGGACAGGGTGGTGATATAGTGAATCCTAAAGTAAAATTTTAACAAACACATAATTAAATAAGCTTTGGTTTCTATATTCCATTGAATACCCCAGTTTTTTCATCACGTAATCTTAATCCATCAATAGCCACATTGATAATAATTCTTTGCTTATGTTCACCAGCAGCACGAATAGCTATTTTTAAATCAGATAGAGCCTCTTGGCACATTCTGTCTCCTCTAGCTTCAGAAACTTCTAGAATTCCTATGAGTTTTGCTTTGAAACTCATCCCTTCTCCAAGAAAACGTGAAGTCTCGTTTTTGTCTAGCAAATAAAAAAGAGTATATACTTTTGGTTCAACATAATATCAATACACAAAAAAAAAGAAAAACAAAATCTACGTGCTTAATTTCCAGACGCTTTTTGTAAATTACATCTTTTAAATAGAAACAATAGTTAACAGATAAACATGCATATTATAAAAAAAATTAGGCCCACCAAGGCAGTAAATGCTTTACTCACATTTTAAAGGACTAGTTTTCTTTCTTAGTGTTTGCATGTTAAAATTAGAAATTTATTATTTTCTAATTTGTTAAGAATTACACAACTTTCTGTATATTACAATGCAATTATTATTACAAGTACCTTGTCTTTAGATGTAAATGCTCTTACTTACAGTGTTACAGTGGTATGTTTTCTAGACAAAGAAAATGCGTAACTACAAAAAATTAAAAATGTTTCCTTACTTATTATGAACAATTTCTGATATTGATTTTAAATTTTCTTAAATGTGAACACAGTGATACATTTGCACATGCTCACAAACATATATTGATTTATCACATTTACTATTTCTGTTTAGATTAAAAATTGTTCGCTAAACATTAATACAAATAAAAATTCATAAGAAACCAGAAGTAAGACATGGTATTGAATACAGGAGAAAGAAATATAATAAATAATAAAAAATTACCATTCTCTGATGACATTTTTCTAATAAATTCATTTCTTTTAGCTCCCTTTTAATGCGCTGTTAATCTCATTTCTCCGTCTCTGTAAATGGCTTTTTATTTATTATTACTTTGGCAAATATCACACAAACTAATATTATTTATTTAAATACATTTGGATTATTTTTTTGTATCGCTCACCATTCCCTAACCTTAAATTAAATTCCATAGATTAGTTTTGAAGTGTCTCAATAGCAGTAACAAGTAAGGGCACACAGACAATTAAGGAACGTTACCAAATCACATGAAAATTATTCAACTTTTCGTACCTCTTTCTATTTATTGTTAACGTAATAAATTTCGTTAAGTCGATCTAAGATCTTCAAGAATGATTTCACAAATTCATTCGCTCTTAATAATTTACATAGTCGAAACAACGTTAAAAGATATATAAATATATATATATATATATATATATATATATATATATATATATATGTTTATAAAGTGGTACTGCTGCCTTTATTAGGGACAATCCCTTAATTACAAGGCTTAGACAAAAATTAATTGTTTTTTGAAAATGTAGAGTCAACTTTTAAATTATCTTAAGCTTTCCACCACATTTTACCAAGTCTCACTTGAGGGGACCAATTCATAACACCCTCTCACGTTCTTGCACTTTACTATATATTTATTAAATATAAATTTAACTAAACCTGTCTGAATCATTTATGAATTAAAATAACTATTAGCTGTATTACCAACAACACTGCTGGAGGCTTGTGTGGATAAGATAACAGGAAGACAGAAAATAGAAGGCTTTAATCTTAAGAGATCGGTAAATACACTTACATATATCTAATCTAAGTACTTTGGATAAAGTGCCATAGCTGTTCATAAAAGTATATTTTATACGCTCATTTACATGTATTTATAAAAAAACAGCAATAAACAAATCAAAATGAAATGACTAGGATAATGTCCTATGGTTATTTTAATACTAGGATCTTCATGATACTGTACGGTAGCCACTATATCAAGATTTATCTATGGACACCAGATACTATCTGTGGAAGCTGAATGTTATTCCTTGTTATTATTGCTATATTCATATATGATTCATATAAAAGTTTAAATTGATTTCAAACTTTACAAGATAAAATGGTTATTAATTAATAATTTGCCAACGGCAATTAATTATTACGTTAGAAATTTAGACTGTTAATAGAAATCATCATATTAAACAGCATGATACACGAAACATTATTCTATTTACTGCATTGCCCTGCTAAAGTTTTAGGGACACACGATGTTGAGGTTAGTTAATTCTTTTCGAGATAGAAAACGAAGATTGTGGTAAATGAATAAATAAACTAAAAAGAATTTTTCTGCGGAGACTGCTCTCGCGTTAATAATGCCTACGTGTGAAATGGGCGAAACACATCCGCAGAAAAATTTTGTTAGTGGTATTTAGGGTGAGTTCTTTTTAGTTTATTCAGTTCATTATTGTTTAATTTTTCTAATATCATTTAGTTTTTCTTTTATTTAAATATATTTTGCAGTTATGTGCATCTTAAATAAATATCTATAATTGCAGGGATGGTCTGACATCTTAGAATTACAAGATTTCGTTCATCCCAGTGAAAAAAAACTTCTTGAAAGGATTTTAGCAGTGGGTTCTAGCTATCACTTAATTGAAAATTTTATTAAATCAGTGAAAGATGAAAATATAATTAATATCGAGACAAATTTGAGAAGAGGTTTACTTTTTTGTTCTTATATCTTACTCAGTTAGTTATGAAAATGCTGTTTTAGGTCCAGTAGTTAAATTTGATGATAAGATTACAACAGAATGTGTTGTACCTGGTCTATATGTGAAAGCATTTTGTCAAGGTGTAGATGAGTGCTTGGAGGATTATAGAAAAGATATTGTAAAACTAGAGGAGTTGTTTCTTAAAAATTACAGTATAAATTTAACATATATTCTTGGTTGTGTAGAAAAATATGTAATATTATTTGATGCTTTGAAATCAATGATTTATATGATCCAGTCTGATACTATCAAAGGTTGTCAAATCATTGGGAAATTACATAGATATTTGGAAAGTGGTACGGAATCTGTGAATAAAGCTGCTACTAAGTAAGAAATGGAGGTGAAATAAAAGTTACTGTTTCTAATAATATCTTCTTTGTAGGATAATTAAATTTGTCAATGTAATATTTTTTCGTCATCTCTGCAACTGGATTATTTATGGAGATTTGTTAGATATAAACAACGAGTTTTTTATATGTGATGGAAAAGATGGAGTTAAGACTTTTGTTAATAGAGATCCTTCATATCAGGAAGTAACTAAATTTGGTGACAATGCTTTTGGTGGTCTGGTAAAATTAAAATTTAATTTGTTATAATCAAAACAGGAATGTTGTAAAATTGTAGAAAAATAGCAAACTGAAGAGGCCTTTTCCAATCCACCATTTTTTTTTAAGAGAAGAGTTATTTCCTTTTGACAATTCTAAACACCTTGCTGATGTAATATTATTCATAGGACAGATTGTTTGGATAATTAGCAATGGACCAAAAGAGAAAACCAAAGATAAACTAAACTTTAGATACAAAAGGGATGTGTGGGAAGGAAAAGATATTGTATATTACCGAAAGTTACAAAAAATGGAAAAAAGCACAATTAATATTACAGAATTTGAAGCAACAATTGAAGAATGTCGGTTGACTTTAGCCAAAGTACATATTCCTTTTCTTAATGTTTTTCTCTAATTAAGTATACAAATAATAATTTTGATTAATTTTAAATTGATGAAATGTATTTATCATTTTAGTATTTGTGGAACATAATGGTAGAAGAAGCCAATTTGTTAGAACATTTACAATTAGTTCGTGATTATTATTGTTTAGGAAGAGGTGAACTATTTCAGCAATTTATCGTTTCTGTTGAAAACCGTTTGAAAGACAATCTGTCCGCTTCTACAATTGAAAATATTAATTGCATATTCAAAGAAACTGCACGAAAATTGTACGGTGATAATGATAAAACGCATAAAAAGTTTGAACTTTCAATGGCAAAGGTTCAGGATAAAACCTGTAAGATATTTTTTTTTTTGTAATCACAGATGGTACTAGAACACGTAATAAGAGTTTGGAAGAGACTCTCTCCATTATCACACAATTTTTTAAAATCGGACACGTGGATGAGTCTCTTTATTATATGCTTGCCTGTCTCCATAATATTTTCTTCCTAGTATACATGTTATAGTTTTTTTTTCTTTTTCAGGTAATGATCCTCTGTTGTCTTTAGAAGTGAATTTTGAAGTTGAATGGCCTTTGCACATACTATTTCATCCAAATACATTAAAATTGTATAACAAGCTGTTCTGCTATCTTTTAAGAATCAAAAAAACACACATAGATCTGCATGAATTGTGGTTGTTGCACATTCGTGGCAAACACACAACGTAAGTATACACTTTTGCATTTCCTCCCTACTTTTTTATATATGTATTTCAATTTTAATATCCTTTTTTGTAGAAATCCAATGGTGTGTAATTTACGAAACACGCTCATGTTTGTAGTTAATAATATACAGTATTATTTACAAGTCGATGTTATTGAAGGCCAATTTTCAATTTTAAAGGGATCTTTTAAAAATGCCCACGAATTCGGCCAGATCGCTCATTTTCATTCAATTTTTCTTTCAAATTTATTAAGTAAGACTTTTCTATTGGCTACTGATAAAGACTCAGATAAAGGAAACAAGCAGCAACATTTACTGTATCAAACTCCCGCTTTAATATATGGAGAAGGTGAAAATATGGTAAGAATTATGTATTATTTAATTATTATTTACATTTATATTTTAAATTAATTCAAAGGTATACAAGGTTATCCTTCAAATACTTCAACTGTGTGACAAATTCTGCTTTTTGGTTTCAACATGGGAAAATAATCTTCAAGAACCAGAATATAAACAACTTGAAGAAATGAAAGAAGAATGTGAAACTCTTATGCAAGTATTCCTAAGGGTTCTTTACAACTTACATGAGCATGTCTCTGGATCTCACCTGCTCCAATTACTACATCGGTTAGACTTTAATAGGTGGTTTAGTAAAAGAAAGGATATGCCTCTCACCTCAAACTAATATGATGTTAATTATGACTGTAATAGTTTAAACCATATTGAGAAAAATAAATTAAGTAGTTTTTTGCAATTTCCTAAATAACCAAAATTTAATTTACTGTCTCATTTAGGAAAACAAATGAGACAATTATCAACGGCTGTTTAGCTATTTTTAATTTGAAAATAAGATAGGTAGTAACAATTAATATGAATTATCTATAATATGATCTAAAGACCCCCTTTTTCTTCCTGTTGACATTTCACCGTCTTTATTTCTGAAAATTGATTTCATTTTGCTTTAATTATCACAAAGATAGATAAGAAGTGCAATACAAATACTTTTTTCCATTTATGCATTAACGTTTTTTCTTCATTATTTTCATAAATAAAACCATATCTGCAAAAGATACTAAATTACATTCACTCCTTAAAGAAATAATGAATATTTTATACATATAAATACCACAAGTACAACAAATAGTAAAATCCACATCCAACATTTCCATGCTCTTCTAGAATGCTCCGTTAATATATTGGACTTGGCTTTTAACTTCACAAAATTTTCATTAGATAATTGTGAAGACCTACTGATAACCTAAAATACATGTTTAAAAACAATTTTAGAATTTTAAAGTATTATTAAGGATTTACTTCGGTATCTTTTTTAATTATCTTATTAGCTAATTCTGATTGTTCCTTTAAATTCCTGGTCATTGTTAGCATTTCTTCTGCAATTTTTTCTTGTAATTGCTGATTATAATCTATAATTTCGTCTAAGCCAGCTGTTGCTTGATTAACTTGTCTCTGTCTGAGACCTTAAATATAAACGATTAACACACACTTTTAATAATTTATTAACAATTACCTAGTAATTCTTCTCTGTTTGATAAGTCATTATTTTCTTTTACTCCAATATTTGTAAATGGCAAATTTTCTAACTGATATTTTTTTAGTTCTTCTGATACATTGAGTCCAAGTAAAATTCGTAAATTTGTAATTCTCCTACTATATTCTGCAGTCACTTCTGTGGGTGGTTTTCTATATTGAATAAATATGTATTAAATTTTAATAAACCACCAAATAATTAAACGATAACAGATTAACGTTAATAGAGCACAAGTGTCTTCTTACTCAGGCAATTCAAAAAGTTGTTTCAACATATTTTCTAATGAGTCCAAATATTTTATAAATCTTTCGTCATTTTGTTGATTTGCTTTCACCATTAGCTCACATTTCGCAAGAAGTCTTCGTAAATTTGTTTCGGTTCGAGATAGTACCATTTTTTTTTTTTTTTTTAATTACATTATACTAGTCAATTAATATGGAAAGATATGGAATTACGAAACTATAACAAAAATTAAATTTAAAGCAGATAGTACATAATAAGTGAAAGTTATCTTACAGTCTACCGTTTGTTTAAATTATTCCAGTAATAATTAACTATTTTAAAACTTAGATTAACGAATTATTGATTCATACACCATAAACTAACGTTGGGTTATATGAAATTATAGGTTAAGAATTGAGGTTAAGTTAATGTCAAGTTGAAGCGATAATATCGACACTACCGGTAAGAGTTGTAATTAGTTAAGGATATATACTGTTGAGGATGATTCGCTGTCTTACCGAGTGAAGTTTTCCATAGTAAATTGATCAACGGCTAAAAAAGAGAAAAACTAATTTCTTTTTTTACTCCTTCTGGATTTTTGCGAAGGTAGCATCGATTTGGTTTCATATACATAGGTACGAAATATTCGTACATACGATAACTTCCGTAGTATATGCTCCACTGTTTTAATGTAAATTACACTTATTACGATAGATGTCATTTAAAATGGTTTGAAAACAAACTATTCTAATTTAAAAACTATTTTATTTTTCGAATCTACATATAACAAATACGATAAGTTTTAATTTTGCATTAACAAACTAATCTATAAGAAATATATCTTCCCGCTGTCTCAGATGATCTTATAATTTTTACAACTTGCCCTCTCTTCAGTCCAAAATATCTGGCAACAGGATCTCCTGCTTGTATTCTCATTAACATGTTCTCTTTTAACTTGTATCTTGCAAGTAGTTCTTGTTTTTCTTCTGGTGTCATAACGACATGTTCAGGAACGAGTTCGTGTTCGGTGATATTGATAAGTAGTTCTGATTCTAAAAATTGCTCCAGAATATATTTTGGAGCCATGTCAACCAAAGATTGTTTTGCTGAAGGAGTCATTCCCTGCTGGACAACAATTATTGCTCGGTGTATATTTTCATCTTGCATTCTCTGACAATATGTTTTAATTGTCTTTATTCCAATTTTGGGTTCATCTGGGAAAAATACAAACATTTGGTCAGTTGGATCATCATTGTGAGCCACCAAAACTATCAAGTCACTTCTGGAAGGCCGCTTTTCACTAGGCTTGTCGCCAAATTGCACTTTAAACTGTTCCAAAGTCTGGTCTAATTCATCTTGTGTTACAAGATAGCCTCGGTCATGACAAAGTTGCATTACCGTTTTACGGATCCTCCATAGTTTATAAGTTTCAGCTTCATCATCCATCTTCAATTTTTAATTATAATTATTATCTATTTATTAATTTTTGTCTTTATTTACTTGTTATTTCTTCAGAACATTAACATAACCTGCAAAAGAAAACTTCAATCTATGATGAATATATTAATTATAAAAATTATTAACTTACGTTAATGGAATGTTAGTGAACGTATAAAATGCTTCTTTTTAGATGATTTTTATATAGGTGTGAAAAATTGAATGTATTTGTTAAATACCGCTGCTATAATAGGTTCTCCATAAATGTATTTAATTGATTTAATCTATTTAATACATGATTCATCTATAAACATCTCTAATCTATGATCACATCTATGATTTAATCGTTATTCATTAGTAAGGTTACAATTACATTTCAAAAAAAGGGGGTTTAGAGTAACAAAAACTGGGTTACGTTTCACGAAAATTTTCGTGAAACGTAACCCAGTTTTTGTTACTCTAAACCCCCTTTTTTTGGTATTCAAAATGTTTCACAAAGAATGCGATACGCAATCTATTAACTATACAATTACATTTGTCTATGAATTACACCATATGCACCATAGATTATATAAACTCTCCAACTAGTCTGCAGTCTATTATGTCTATGGAGGAATCCAGTGCTCTAATAAAAGCAGCTATAACATTCCAAAAGCATATTTGAAAAATAATTATATGACTTCTGCGTCAGAGACAATAATATTATTATACAACCGAAAAAAAACATTTAAAGCATTATTGAAATGATATATTAATAAGCATTGTATCGTTACATAGGATTTTGAAATGGACCGCCGATTTTAAAGCCTCGTTTTCTAATATCTATCATGTATCTATGATTGTAGCCGTTTATCTGTTACCAGCAGTTCAAATGTGTTTTGTGTGTAGTCTAACCAGCAGAGATAAGATAAGCAAATATTTAGTATTAAATCCAGAATAACTTTTTACATAAAATCTCAAGAAAATAGTGTAGAATGGCTGGTAATTTTTGGCAAAGTTCACATCAGTATGTTTTATTATTGTATTTAATTTTCTTAAAATTTTAATTGCAAATTTTCAGTCAGCAATGGTTATTGGACAAGCAAGATTTAATACGAGAAAGACAATATGACCTTTCTGTATTATCAGAGGAAGATTATCAGAAAATATTTATCTTCTTTGCAAGCAGTATGATTTTTAATTATATTCCTTATTGGAAAAATAAGTAGCATATTTATTAACAAACTAACTTGATATCTTATGTTATTGTTAATATTGTTGTCTAATTGTAGTCATTCAGAGTTTAGGGGAGCAATTAAAATTACGGCAGCAAGTAATTGCTACAGCAACAGTATACTTCAAAAGATTTTATGCTAAAAACTCACTGAAATGCATCGATCCTCTTCTTTTGGCACCAACGTGTATCTTTCTAGCATCAAAAGTTGAAGAATTTGGTGTTATTTCAAATTCTAGATTACTAACAACTTGTCAAACAGTTAGTAAGTAAATAAAACGCAATCATAACTAACGCTATTTAATTGTATTCATTTTGTAGTAAAAAATAAATTTGCTTATGCATACAGTCAAGAATTTCCCTACAGAACCAATCACATATTGGAATGTGAATTTTATTTATTGGAGAATTTAGATTGTTGTTTAATTGTCTATCAACCATACCGACCATTATTACAAATGGTTCAAGATTTAGGTCATGAAGAACAACTTTTAACTTTGGCATGGAGAATCGTTAATGACTCACTTCGTACTGATGTTTGCTTGCTTTATCCCCCTTATCAAATAGCTATTGGCTGTCTACAAATTGCTTGTGTTATTTTACAAAAAGACCACAAGTCATGGTTTGCCGAACTTAATGTGGATATTGAAAAAATACAAGAAATAGCCAGATGCATTATAAATTTGTACGAATTATGGAAACAATACGACGAAAAGAAAGAAATTCAGGGTTTGCTAAATAAAATGCCAAAACCAAAATCTGCTCCGCAACGGTAGAAGCGGCCGCTTAAAGTTTAGTTGTTCTAATAATCCAATATTCACCATTTTAGCTTATTTGCTTTATTTTTTTACCATTATATTTCGTTTCAAAACCAAATAAAACATTTGTATTTTGATTTTGAATAGCAATTAAAAAAGTATTATTGTGTTCTTTTGAAGAAAAAACTATCAAACTAATTAATTATTTTTTTTTTTAATAAAACAAAAGTGAAAAAGTAAATTATATATATTAATTTATTATAGATACATCTATTTTTATCCATATCCACTTAAACATTTCTTGGTTAAAAAACTAGATTTCACAAAAAATCGATTTCGTCTCATAAAACCAATATCCATAAAAGAAAATAAACAATAGCAATTTTGTACTGAATTCAGTTTTTGTGCTGAATTCTTAACACTTGCATTTTTTTCTGTTTGAAGCTGAACAGTTCATGTTGATATTAACTGAAAGCAAAAAAATTAAAGTGATTATATACTACTTATTAAAATTTATAAGAATAAGAAAATTAATAAGACAACTTACTGATTTAACTGTACTTTTTATAAAATCTTTCTTGTGAGAAAGATCAAAGTTAGGATAGTTTGCATAAACCTGCTTACAAACAGTCTTCATAGTTATTTCCTCAAGATTAGCACCATCAAGAATTTCTTTTACACACGTTTTTATTTCTTCATCCTTGAAAAAAAGAAATGGTAAATAAAGAAATGAATTTTAACTTGAAATTAAACTGACTGTAGGAGGCTGGAGACTTTTTGTTTTCTTCTTTATAAGTGGCTCATCTTCTGATGAGCTAACATCATTGTTTTTGGCATCACTTTCGTTATCTTCTTCTTTTGTTTGTCTTTTAGTAGTAGTGGATTTTTTTTTATCATTAGCTGGTCTTCCTCGTTTCAATGGTGCCCTTTTCTTTGAACTGTTACCAATTTTCTTACTTTTGTTACGTTTTTTCTGATCAGCCTAAAAAGGACCTTTGATATTAATAAATTTAACAATTTCTTCTCCAATAAATTAAAATGGAAATTTACTTTAAGAAAAAAGAATATATTAAAAGTTCATGTTTAAATAATTTTCAACTACCAAGCTACTTACATCACTTTCTTCTGATGATAATCCACTAACATCACTAACTTCTTCAGAAGAACTCCTTTTGCCACGGGATCTTCTTCCTGCTTTTTCTGTTCTTAAAACCTCTTCACTCTCATCTGATGGCTGAAATTCCTCATCACTTCCACTTGAACTTTCGTCTTTTAAATTCACTCTTTTTCCTTTTCCCCTTTTACTTCTAGATAAATGGGTCTCATCTGCAGAGCCTGAATCATGGGAAGAATATCCTAGAATAGTTTCAATATGCATAAATATACTACTTAATGATTCATTTGTATATACATACCTCTGTTACTAGCTTTAACAGCTGCAGATCTTCTTGGTCTGCCTCCTCCTGGTACTTTACCAATATCTTGAGGTTCTAAAAGGAAATTGATGATTCTTTCAGATACTTCATCCTTTGTTCCTTTTTTTTCCAAGTCCAACATTTCACAAATACTTTTCAATTGTTTTAAGTCAAATTTTTGAATTGATATCAGCTTTTTTTTATACTCCTCAGAGTCTTTTTTAAATTCAAAACCACTGAATTTTTTTATGTTTGCCTTAGTTTTGGTCGTTTTTCCCTGACATTTGTAAAGCAATCTATGTAAGACTTTGAGATCCTCATTTTTAAAACGTGAAATTGATGCATCAATTCTGGGAATTTCTCCCAATGGTGTGCCTGAACCCTCCGGAATCTCCAGCTTTGAAAACTATAAATACAACACCTTTTAAATTTCATCAAATTTATTGATTGCTAATATACTTACTTCTTTTGAATCATTAAATTCCTCATTAAATCGGTTTACTTTTTTTCTCTCTCTTGTACCTGACACCTCTAATGGTTGATCTAAAAGAGGCACCAATTTCTTCTCCTTGTCATCATCATCATCATCATCATCATCATCAAGTGATAAGAGTTTATGGCATTTATCCTCACTTAACTTATGTGCATTATCACCATCAACTTTGTGTTTTACAGACTCACTATTTTTGGATGGCTCTTTAATTGTTGATGGTTTTTCAGATTTTTTTTCATCAAATGTACTCAAAGAAATCTCCTTATTACTGTTATCTGTATTTTCTTCCAATTGAATTGTAGTATCTTCTTGGTCTTTTAAACTTTTCACTTCAGATACTTTTTTAGATTCACTGGATTTACCCTTTTCATGATACAAAAGAAAAATTATTAATACTAAGCGATTAAAGTACTGTTTCCCGCCTTTTTTATTATATATGCGACATTATTATTTGATGCGGCCATATTGTTAATTCACATCATAAAAGTATGTTATACATAAAAAAGATTAACACAACAGAAATACAGTAAAATTATAAGAGAATTTACCTCTGCAGTTCCACCTTCGATGTTTTCCTCCTCGCCAGACATCTTAAAATGTTAATATGGTCATAAAAAAATACTTGTATAAGCTTCTTTTTAAGGAAAACTATTCAGTTTGTTGCCACTTCACCAATACGAATATTTATGTATTACTTTTTCTATTATTTCACATATGCAGTACTAAGAACACAAAAAAATATTTACATGTAACAGCACTACCACTTGTCTATTACATGCTGTGCCATGTGATTTTCTTGTTTATTTCGTTAATATTTTGCTACAATTTTAGATACCTATCTATCTGCTTTTCAATATAATAGTATGGTAAATTGGTAAATAAGATTACTATTATGACCACTATTATGACATAAAAAAAGAACCATTGACAATACGGACGTCTCCGACGCCACAACCCGGACATTGGGAGATTGGATTCATAGATATTTTATAAAAAAATAACGTTCAACTTTTGCTTTTAAATTTTATCTCCTATTTTGATTTCTTTAATTATTTCATTATTTAACATTAATTCATTCTTATTTACTTCGGTTAATGTTGGCGTAGTTTTATTCTTCATAGTTAGTATCATGAGTTGATACGAAGATTCGAATATGCCTTAAATAATATTATTATTATTATCTATGGTTCACCGATTTTACATATTTTTAGTTTTCTATTCATTTCTATTGTGCCATAGCGTTTTTCTGTGGTGCATGTTTTGGCAACGCGCTTGTTGCCTTTTTGCATTGCTTTGAATTTTGAATTATAATTGTAAATCTTAAAACATCCTTAAAAGTTAAATCCAAAATAGCTTTCTATTAACAAAAATAAAAAATGCCACCTAAATTTGATCCAAATGAAGTGAAATTCGGTAAGGTTGTTATATATAGAAAAATTGCTTAAGGTTATGTGTCTAATAACTTTTATTGATATGTAGTTTATTTGCGATGTGTTGGTGGTGAAGTCGGTGCTACATCTTCTTTGGCCCCAAAAATAGGTCCTTTGGGTTTGGTGAGTATCAAAATTCTTTACTATTTCCTTCAGTTATGATGCTTGAACCGTAGTCGCCTAAAAAAATTGGTGATGACATTGCTAAGGGGACGGCAGATTGGAAGGGTCTTAAGATTACAGTCCAATTAAGAATTCAGAACCGTCAGGCCCAAATAAGTGTTGTACCTTCAGCTGCTTCCTTAATAATTAAAGCTCTAAAGGAACCACCAAGAGATAGAAAAAAACAAAAGAACAGTAAGCATCAAATTCTTGCAGTCTTTAATATACAATTAAATATTTTTTTTTAGTAAAACATTCTGGAAATATAAGTTTTGACGATGTTCTTGCAATTGCAAGACAAATGAGACCAAGATCTATGGCAAGGCAATTATCGGGAACTGTGAAAGAAGTTTTAGGCACTGCACAATCAGTAGGCTGTACAGTTGATGGAAAGCTGCCACACGACTTAATAGATGAAATAAATGAAGGCAGTGTAGAAGTTCCAGAAGAATAAATAATTATTTATGAATAAATGATTTGTTGCTTAAGTGAGTATTTGACTCTTATTTACCTACTCAAAAAAGACATGTCCTTATAGACTAAAAAGGAAATTAGCTAATTTTGAGTAAATATTTCAACAGTAGTTGTTCAAATGATAAAATTCATTTGAAAAGTAAGTTTTCTTTATAAATTGGAAAGTGTCAGAATTTTACTGCATAATATTTTTAGATTTTGAATTATTTATAACAAGTTACATTTTGTAAATCAAAGTACTAACTTGAATAAACGTAGACAATACAAATAATAAAATGGAAAATGCAAAACAAGAGATAATGTAGTAGTTAAAACTTTTTTATTTTTGTATGAGTTACATATAAACACGACGTTTCTTACTGAAAGTATAATCGAGAACAGCAAATAAGACAAATGGAACTATTATTATGCACTAGAAAATTTTAGATTACAAATTCAGAACTATAACTTTTCATCTAGTCTCCTTCCTGGTCACCTTCCTCCTCCTCTTCAAATTCTCCTTCTTCCTCAGCAGTCGCGTCTTGGTACTGTTGATATTCAGAGACCAAGTCGTTCATGTTGGATTCTGCTTCAGTAAATTCCATCTCGTCCATTCCCTCTCCTGTATACCAATGCAGGAACGCTTTTCTTCTGAACATTGCTGTGAACTGTTCACTAATCCTTTTGAAAAGTTCTTGGATGCATGTCGAATTTCCTATAAATGTTGACGACATCTTCAGTCCTCTAGGGGGAATATCACACACAGCAGTCTTCACATTATTTGGAATCCATTCAACAAAATAGCTGCTGTTTTTACTTTGGATGTTAAGCATTTGCTCATCTACTTCCTTCATAGACATTCTACCTCTGAATATAGCCGCGACAGTCAGGTATCTTCCGTGTCTGGGATCACAAGCTGCCATCATATTTTTTGCGTCGAACATTTGCAAGACGAGCTCGGGAACCGTTAAGGCTCTGTACTGTTGACTACCACGGGAAGTAAGGGGAGCAAATCCAGGCATAAAGAAATGTAATCGAGGAAACGGGACCATATTCACTGCCAATTTGCGCAAATCTGAATTCAATTGACCGGGAAATCGGAGACAGGTGGTTACACCAGACATAGTTGCAGAAACCAGATGATTCAGATCACCATATGTAGGTGTCGTCAATTTTAAAGTACGAAAGCAAATATCATATAAAGCCTCGTTATCAATGCAATACGTTTCGTCCGTATTTTCTACTAATTGATGTACAGACAAAGTGGCATTATACGGTTCGACAACAGTGTCGGACACTTTGGGTGAAGGTACGACCGAGAACGTGTTCATTATTCTGTCCGGATACTCTTCTCGTATTTTTGAAATTAATAACGTACCCAATCCGGATCCAGTACCCCCACCTAAGGAGTGTGTTAACTGAAATCCTTGCATACAATCACATCCTTCCGCTTCTTTCCGAACCACGTCCAAAACAGAATCTAATAATTCTGCTCCTTCTGTATAATGCCCTTTGGCCCAATTGTTACCGGCTCCACTCTGACCAAACACAAAATTGTCTGGCCGGAATATTTGCCCAAAAGGTCCTGACCTGACGGAGTCCATCGTTCCAGGTTCGAGATCTACAAGTACAGCTCTAGGAACATATTTTCCTCCTGTAGCTTCATTGTAATAAACATTAATTCTTTCCAATTGTAAATCGGAGTCTCCGTGGTACGTTCCTGTCGGGTCTATACCATGTTCGTCCGAAATGACCTCCCAGAACTAGTTAAAAAATAAAAAAAAAAATACACCGACATGTACTTGAAATAAACTTTAAGTTTTCGACTTACCTTTGCTCCTATTTGGTTTCCACATTGTCCTGCTTGTATATGTACAATTTCTCTCATTTTATGTAATTTTCGTTATAATTTTATAAAACCAAGTTTAAAAAAATTCCGTATATATATGTTAGGCGGTTATTTAAACAACTCATGTATCTATGGAGAGTTTGTTTTAAATGCTTGGCCTGCTACAAAATTGTATATTATAATTTAAGTTTTGATTGGTTCAAATTTGATTATTGTTTGTTAAAACAAGAAAAGTAGGAAACAAGAGAACATACGCGAAAATTGTTGGTAAACAAAAACAATTAATTAATAATTCCTAACTTTTTAAAGCGATGACAGCGAAATTTTATTTGATTATAAATTTATTTGCCTTTATCGCAACAAGTTTATCGAAATTAAACGTTCCGCGAGTTCTTTTGCCACTTTTTAAAGAAATTCCAATAACGTTCACATTGGAATCTACTGACGGAGACTGTTATCGTTGGTACGTTTTTCTCATAAGTATGTATTTTATTAATCAAATAATTTCATGTTTTATGTTAAGGTGGATAATAGAAGAAGACGTAATATTTATTGAACCTGTCGATTTCAACAAAGAGTTACAATGTTGGAAGAGAGCTATTGTAAAAACGTCACAAAATTGTTTTACCAGAAAAGTGGCTGTTATTTTGGCGGAAGATGTTATCTCCAAGCAAGTAGTTCGATGTGATGTTATTGTAGATACAATAAGTTCTCTGTCCATTTCGACTACAACTAAAAAGCTTTTTTTAGAGGATGCGCCCGAGGCGTTTGAAGTTAGGGCTTACGATAGTCAAGGTGTTGTCTGGTTTCTATTTAAATTTTCATTCCTAATTTTAACTACTTTTTAGGAAATTTTTTTACAACGCTGGAAGAAGTTCAGTTTGATTGGGCAATTACGTGTTTGGGGGCAAATAAAGAGGAAACGCTTTTGAAATTCATAAAGTTTAAAGACTCGCCATATAAGACAACTCCTTCGATAACGAAAATGGAAGAGAAAAGTAATAGAGGAAATATTGTGCTATTGGAAGGAATAAAAACTGGATCTGCTAAAGTAGGCCACACTTCTGTGTAAAGAAATAATAACTTGTACAATATGACGCCTTTATTTTTCAGATATCCGTCAAGTTACCCTATAAGGAGTACAGTCACATAAAATCAGCCGAAGTAACGCTAATTGTGAGCGCTAATTTACTTATAGTTCCCTCCGAGGTACACATAATGGTTGGCGATGAAATCACTTTTAAAATACGTCAGGTTTCTATACTTATTTTTCTTTTCTATAATCACAATGTTAACAATTGCGTGCGTTTCAGTTAAAACGGGGAAAACAAGACTACATATCGTTGCCACATACACAGTATCATTTGGAAGTCGAATCGGAAGATTTAGCAACCGCTACGGGAGGCGGTAAGAATATGGTGTATTCTGTAACGATCTTTCTTATTCTCTTCAATATGCATTTCTTTAGGCACAATTCTTACATTGCGAAAAGGAACAACGAAAGTTGTACTATACGATAGAAATATAAATATGGACGATCCAAATGTAAAGTTACCATCGGCGCTATTAAATGTCGTCGAACCACATAAAATACTAATTAAGACGTTCCCATACGGAACTTCGACAGTTTTAATTTCTGAACAACTTGATTTAGGTATCGAAGTGTATTCTAGGTAATAAATTATTCTTCATTAATAATTGAAAACGATTATTTGAGAAAACACAAAAAACTATTAAACGAGATCGATGGAACATCTTAATTAAATAATTAAAAAATTGAGTTACAGTAAACAATTTTTGTCTCCATATGTGATGAAGTAAATTTTACCGCCAAAATAATTATTGTGGAACATAACAATAATTGCTTTACGTTTTCAGGGATAATCGTTTAATTCATTTGGGACCAAACGTACAAACTGTTTTGAAAGTGAATGAAATATTTCACGTTCACGAAATAAGTGCGAATGGAACTTGGTTGTCGGGTTGGGCAGTCAAAGAAGGCACAGTCCGAATTCATGCCCATTTTAAAGGTACTGAAAGGGCTAAAGTTAAAATCGCTTCTACCGCTGATTTAGAAGTGTACCCGAGAATAGTTTTGTCTCCTTCTGAAGTTGTCTTTCCGTGGGATCCGGAAACTCAACCAGTGTAAAAAATAAGAGAAACAGTTTTTTTCATTTTTCTAATGAACGGCACAAAATATTTGTAGTTTTGAAATGCAATTGAAGGCCGTCGGAGGCGATGGGCACTTTCTATGGAGTAGCAGTAATCACACGATTGGAATGGTGACTCAAACGGGTCTTGTGAAGGTACATAATTACGGATATTTCGAAGTATCAATTTCAATGCAGCAAAATCACAATAACAGGCACTATACCAGGTAGATAACTTGATTATTGGATTTGTTTCTACAAAATTTAACATTTGTGTGTTTTACTATTTAGATTTTATGTTGTTTTGCCATCTCGCCTTGAAATCACCGAGTACATTATGGAAACGGAAATTGGTGCACCAGTTTATATTCATGTGACTTTGTACGCAGACATACCCTCATCAAACAAAGATGGTACTTATTCCCAAGTACCCATTTCTCATTGTCAAGATATAAATTTCGACGTTGAAGTCTCCAACGATAATTTTATTTACAATCGTTCAGACGTTATAAAGCCGGTGGGAATATCGTGTGCTAATGTAGCTCTTGTTGGTTTAAAAAGTGGTTCTAGTAAGATCGTCGTTTCTTGTACAAAAGGCGGTCGCAAACTGGAAGATAGCGTCACTATCATCGCCTTTAATCCGCTATCGTTAGTTTATCCGAAAACCGATATAGTATTAGCTCTTGGATGTTCGATTCAAATGGTAAAAAAAACACAACATTTGATAACCACCTTCTTTATTTTAAGCATAAATATTTTAGATATTCTCTGGTGGTCCACCTATTTTAAAAACTCATTCTTCACAACACAAACGTGAAGTGTCTGTAACGAATGCCGATATAATAAAGGCTGTAGATAATACTAAAACCATTGATAAATTTATAATTGAAGTTACCTGCCGAAAACTTGGAGAAGCAAATGTTACTCTCACAATTGGCAACATACCGACACTTATTAATTGCAAATATCGTGCATATTCGAAAACCGTTGCGGTTATTTGTGGACAACCAGGAAAAATACAACTTCGGCCAGCTTGGAAGGTGGTGTACTGATATTTTGTTCACAGTTCATGTTTGTAACAAAAAAAAACTAATTTTTTAGATTGAGGACCGTAAGCGTTGTCCTTTGAATGACGATGCGGGTCGTGTAATAGCATACAGCGGCAAAGACATTGAAGTGGATGTGAATGTTTTCGATACACATGGTAGAAATTTTTTGGACGCATCCAGTTTACTTTTCCGCTGGGACATACGACCAAAAGATATTGCAAAAATTCACAACATGAACGGTATTTATAAAAAAGATAAAACTAAAACAGGATTAAATTATTTGGATAGTAACTACCAACTCATTACGCCATTAAAAAAACATGGGGAAATGTATCTGATTGCTCACGCTGTTGGTTATAAAAAGGAGGTATTAAGTAAAAGTAAGGCGACCTGTGCTAGTTGTGATAATAATAGGAAAGCAACTGCGGAGCTTTTAAAAAAAGCTGCTGCCCACTTATTATTAGTAGACCGTGCCGCTGTCAGTCCAAGCGAAATAAATATGTATAATAACCCCACGAATAAGAAAGTTGTATTAGTAGCTGGTGGTTCTGGTTATTTTGAATTCGAAATGAGTACAAAAGACGTCGCATCTATAAAATATAATGACGTAACTCGAGAAATCGAAGTGACTCCTAAGAGCGACGGAAACACTGAGATAATCGTAACAGATCTTTGTCTGCCCTCACAATCGTCCGTCGTAAACGTTAAAGTTGTCTCCATAGCCATTATAAGGGTCGACATGTCCGAAAAGGTACAGGTTGGCAGATGCATTCCTTGTACCGTTAGATTTTATGACGAGACGGATAACTTACTCGCTTCGAATGATATAGCAGCGATTAATATTGCCATTCATTTAAGCAAGGACATTGTAAAAGTAAAACGACTAGTAAAAAATCAGGAAAACGTCCTAGAATCCGGAGAAACGCATTTTATCGTTACAGGTTTTAAGATCGATTATTTCAATTAGAGTAAACAATAAATTTACAATTTGTTTTAGGTTTAGAACTCGGATCGGCGAATTTAGCATTCTCCGTCAAAAGTGGAACAAAAGATATAAAAAGTGCACCAATCGAATTGATAGTCTTTCCACCTCTTAAAATATCCCCAAGAAACGCCACTCTACTTATAGGTTCTACTTTTCAGTTTACCTCTAAAGGTGGACCCTATCCTGATTGTAATATCGAATATAAAGTTGATAAATCCCAGATTGCTTGTATGTATATTTCTTTCTAGTTTAACAATTTGAGTTATTGTGTATTTGTCGTTTTTATTACATGTGCGTTCTATTTAATTAGATGCGAACGAGTTTGGACTAGTGAGTGGATTAAAACAAGGTATCGTTTCTGTTAGCGCAAGAGCAATAGGAATAAACCCGGCCACTGGTCAAAAGGTCATATATTCTGAGGTGCGTTGTATATACACAATTATTATGCGTATATTACTAAAGAAATTGATTATTTATTCTCCAGGACAATGTAATGGCTGAGATAATATCATTAACTGGAATAAAAATAGCCGCCCCATTAACCCGATTCGTAAGTGATTCGAAAGTCCCTGTATGGGTTACAGGAATGCCGGAGAAAATTTCTGCATCGATATTGGCCAGCGTGGAGCCGCCGATTCTATTCGAGTGGACCATCGATGATTCCGATGTTGTAAAAATTGTCGGAATATTTGATTCTCTTGGTATATAAATACCTTATTAATTATTATTTGTAATTTATTAATATTACCTAATGCAGGAATTGTATACGGACAAGAAGATAACATTTCTGTAAGGTTGAAGGGTTTAAAAGCGGGAAAAACTATTTTGCGTCTGAGTGCAGTCGTAAATGGAGCGGTTGTAAATAAATCGAAACAACAGAGTATCATGCTAAAAACACATCTGAACATTGAAGTGTTTGAAAAGTTAACTTTAAATATACCAAAAGACGTTCACGGAAAAGAAATATTAATGGCTCCTTTCTCATCTGTTTTACTTCGCACTAATATGGACGATTTGCTTAATATTAAATACAGGTTTGTACTTGTTAACCAGTAATTTTAATTTTAACTTTTTAATGTCAGTAATTCTTAATAATATTTAATGCCTTCCGTTTTGAATTTAGCGTGTCGAATGCTAGAGGTCTTCTCGTGGAAGAAACAGAAAAATTAGACGATGCATATAAGACAATCATTAAGGTGTCGCCTGGCGGAGTTGTAGAATCGTTTGGAAACATTGGAAAGGCCATGGTCGTGATTGAAGCAACCGATCAGGAAGATTTAATACAACAAGTAACTTTAGTAGTAGAGGTAGATTGTTTCGATAAAAAATTACGATTGATTTAATAAATATTTTAACGATATGTAGGTCAAACCTATCCATTACATGATGCTTGAGGCAGACGCGAAATGGAAAGTGAAGCATAGCAAAACACTAAACAGTATACCGTTAGGGTCTGAATTTATATTGCATACACTTTATTATGATAGTATTGGTTCTAAATTCACCTGTGGAAGTTTACAACTCCAAGTTCGTAATTCAAGAGTAGACTTTGCAAAAATATCAACGTCCTGTTGTAACGATTCTATGTTAATAACGACAAGGAGTAAAGGAAATTCGGTTGTTAAAGTTTGGGGCGAAGGATGTCGAAGAACCGCCGACTACATCAAACTAAGTGTTAAACCAGCAATAATACCGGCACTGGTATGATAGATAAGTTATATATATTGTAGTAATAATAATAAAAATAGTAAACGAAATGACTCGCAGGAAACGTTAACCATTGGCGACATAGTCTGTCCTCATACACCGTTAGAACCAGATAAAAGCGAAACAGTGGCGAGATGGAGTGTCAGTGACAAATCTGTACAAATACTAGATAAC
Organism: Agrilus mali; assembly: GCA_029378335.1. Lineage (NCBI taxonomy): Eukaryota > Metazoa > Arthropoda > Insecta > Coleoptera > Buprestidae > Agrilus > Agrilus mali. Next base: position 32,882 of record CM055655.1, on the reverse strand, counting down.
ATAAAGGGTATAATCCGTGTGACCACGGCTGCTACCACAGAAGTGTATTTATCACATGATTTGCACCAAGGATCTCCCGTTAAAATAACCATCGAACCGCCTAATACAATTCGTACATTTGAAGATACAAAAAAACACGTTACCAACACGCCTCTCCAAAAGCCATACACTGTTCCTTTAGTATTTGGTGTTGTAAATCAGCCTCAACGAATTAAAAACATAGTGAGAACAAATTGTAAATGGAAAAAGGAAAATTGTCTTTTTAGCATTTCTTCTTTTCTTTCAGTTTATAGGTTGGGACTGTAGAAAAGATCTCGCACCATTACTTACAAGTCATCCTCATAAATGTTTTTTGAAATTTACAAACGAGAATATAACCGAAAACGTCTACAATATACTGAAAATTCACCCCAGCTACGATTCAGATACAGGTTTAAAAGTTTCAAATTACTTTTGACATTTTATAGTAGATATGTAAATGAAATACGTAATTATATAAATGTGTTTTTAAGGTCAATACTTGTGCATCATAACACCTTCAACATTAAATACTGAAGAAATAAGCGTACTCGCTACCAATATAATTATTTGGGTAGAGGTACCTGAGGCACATTTGAAATCGAACCCGATCGAATTACGTTTCCTTCCTGGAATTTTCTTAAATAACCAATTGTTCATAAGGGACAAATATTTCGCTCTTCTTACCATAATCGGATTAAGAGAGGTTTTGGAATATGTTAAGGTGATATTCTAACAAAAAACAAATAGAATTCTGAACACCGGTCGTGAAAGCCTACACGCTACTAAAAAACAAATATCTATATACACATACATTAAATTTAAATTTGAAATTTTAGGTGGAAGCGAACGATCCTTCAGTTCTTTCGGTTCCCCTTACGTATTATCCGAATGATAACAAACTCGTTTTAAAAATTGAGCTTGTAGACTATCATTGGAAACTGGAAGAACTAAAAGAACCGATGACTTTAATAGTTACTTCACCACTTACCTCACAACAAATTAAGGTGTACTAGAAAAAGTTTTCTTATACAAAATTTATTATTTCATATTAACCATTAGGTGATTGTCAAAGTAGATAAATCTATTATGCCAGCCTGTGGAACGACTGCTCCAGGACCACTCACGAATTTATTCGGAAGCAGTATGGGATTTGTATGCATATCAACTATTATAATTTTCTTGATTTCATTTTACGGTGAGTAAATTTACCATTTAACTATTTTTCTTTACCTAATATTGTATTTTAGTTTATTCAACTCACATGCAACCAGTCGTTAGCGTAAATCTTTCAAGGAGATCGCTTTTAACAGAAAGTAAGTGGAACATAATTTTTTATGCTTATGTATATACATATCCTTTTTCTTTTATTATTTGTTACAGAACGTCCGTCGATGGTTTCAAAAGAAAGTGCAGTATTAGGAGAATCGGCTTCGTTTAAAAAATCTAGGACGTTTCCTTTGAATATTCCTACTCGATATTCTAGTAAAATATCCTGCTCGCCTGGATGTACATCCATTTGTAGGCAAAATAATTTTTTAAATACCGACGTATACGGCGAAATCACCAATCCTTTTTCTCCTGGCCCAGAGAGAACAAAACGTTTTATATAGATCACATTAAAATAAAATTTGCATCTGTCCAAGTAAGTATTTATCAAGTTTTGATAAATTTATTGTTCAGGTGTAACTTATTTAAAAGCAATTTAAATGTATAACGACGATAATAATTACAGTAAAACTTATCTATTAATACAATTGTAAAAAAACACAATTGGTTTTTTTAACGTTTTATGAACATCAAAGCCTTCAATTTCAATAAATACATCCAAATTAAACAAAATTACAAAAGTGGATAAGTTATTGAGAAAATACTTTGTTTTGTTTCTTTTACAATAATTGGTATTAGATTACTTCTTTGTACTTATCATTGACTTATTCATCTATTAAATCTGCTGGTTTAAAATGATTTAATAAATTAATTGTCCATTCGTCTTCAACACCTTTTGTGAATTCTCTAATAAAACGGTAATTACAAATTAATATTCTAGTTCGATATTCTGGCAACATTCCCATATTTAGAGGAGGTTCTTCTCCTCTTGACTTCATTATAGAAAGGCCTCGTAAAGCATGATAAACCATTGTAATCTCTACAAATCTTCTGTTGGTGGAATCGTCCGAAAATATGATTCCTATCTAAAAATTGCCTTGTATTCACATTTACTTTTAAAATACTAAAAATCAAAGTGGCATTTACATTTTAATATTAATGTAAAAAACTAAATTGTAGAAAATTTGTTGTGAATAAAGCCATTTTTGAACTTTTAAAAGCAGCACATATAAATATAGAGGTATAAGGAATTATTGTGCTACCTGATATGGGAAAGAAAAATATATATCGTCAGATTTAATGGACAGTTCTTCTCTTTGAGCTAATGACATTGTGGAAATAGATTTTTGAAGATTAGTCAACACATCATTTGTTACCAATCCTTTCAGAGAAGTATAATCTCCTTCTGCAAGCTTTGATGATACCGTCTGTAATATAATTAATTACTGAAAAGTTGAAGCCCGACAAATAGAGTACTACTTATTTAATATTATACCTCAACTGCCTGCTTGGAGCCCCTAACAAATTCAGAAAGGGTGAAATCTCTATCAAAATAAGGTTTAATAATTAATGTGGCAAAAATAAAATTTCGTATAGATTTGAAGAACGAAGGCCACACTATTTCTGGAAAATTCATTAAAGTAGTAATTTTCTTTGTCGGGGGGCCGCTGCTACAAAATCGTTTGCAATTGTGACCTGATAATTTCATAATAAACAAATTTGAGGTTACATTACTGTTATTGCAAACAAACTCATTACTATTATTGGATAAAATAATCCTTTGAAATAAACAATTTCGAAGATTATTTGTAAAACGGTTTTGTTTTAAAATAAAATTCATTTTGAAAATGATAAAATTATATTATTCTATTCTGTTTATATTCAAAAGTAAACACATAACCAATAACCTTGCTTGTTTATTATTTACCCATAGAGTTTGAGAATAGAGTTATACAACCCAATATACATCCTAGTAGTAGTAGCAGTAGCATTAAATCATTAATTAATATTTAGATCTACTAATAACTCGAACTTTTTTTTAAATCTACTTTTCCATTCGTTCTCCTCATCTAGGTATATATATTTTTTTAAATAAGTTACACATTAATTTTAATAATGTTTAAAAGAGATCAAGTTGAGATAGTAAGTTTTATTGAATGTTTATGATTACGACAAAAGAATAAATAGTACGGTAATATGAACAAGCTCATATATTTCTGTTAAGTTTTGCATTTATAAAACAAAACGTCTAATTAATAATTATACATACAAAATTAAGGTCAAAATAAACTAAAGGCACGCTTTTATATGCATACGTGACATAAATGTATAATGGACCTAGAGAGTAATACAAATATATATTAAATACAGAAATATTCTACACTTATTATTATAATTAAAAAAGAACCACCACGAGGGTAAAACAATATAAATGTTTATAAATCAAAATGTGGAAATAAAAATAATACTTACAAAAAAATAATATAGTCACAAAATTGTTATTAATATTATAATATAAATGTGTGCACATAAAAGATAAGAGATATAATTTGTATTTATGTAAAAATAAGCAGTGCTCCTCTTAAGCATTTTTTATTACTTTTTCAAATAAAAATTGGAATGTGTACGCTAAAAAATACTAATGAAAAAAAAATGCACTTTGAATAAGACTGCTGCAGATAAGCAAATGAAGACAAAATATTAATGTTGGTCGTCCTTAAAACTATGACGGTGTTTTCATAAATTTCGTTTATAAATAATGAGAATCGTTTGCTTTTATGTACCTATTTAAATATAATATGCTGACATCAATATCGTATAACATATAACAACGCGTTTTCTGTTTGCTATTAATTAATTATTTTTGTTTCTTATATCGAACTAGAAGCTTCTTTAATAGGTACAAACGTGTAACAATAGGAAAGAAAAAGCGAATAATATTATCAGTTAGTTAATAAGTGGAAAACTTTGATGTTTTTACTTACACATTCTTACTGTTGCTGGGCAGTTTGTTGTTGGATTTCGATCTTTTCGACCGTCATATCTGGATTCATAGCAGTCGCCTCTTGGATAGCTTCGGCTAAAGCACGATCGTGATCGATTGGATCTCCGTCTGACTGAATAGTTATTTTTTGTTCTACACGTGTTTCAACCACGCCATCTCGTTCAGTTTTATACTAAAATTTTAACATATAAACAGTATAGATACATTTAACATTAACAATAACAAAATTTTGTCTAGGTACTTACAGTTATAGTTTCGACAGTTCGAGTTTTCGAGCTAATAGTTTGCGAACTAACTATTTCGCCAGTAGCTTGATAATTTCCGTCTTCTGATTCCAAATGGACTTTTCTGGTCTCCGTTGCAACAACGGGGACTTGTGTAGTGGATATGGGTACCGATCCTGGTTCTCCACTGTAAACTATTGTCTCAGTGTGCACAATTCCTTCCGGAACCTCTCCCTTTGTGAGTAAAAAGATTATGTTAAATAAAATATTTATTAAATTATAACGGTTAATTTACTATCCTTTAATAATTTATTGTACTACCGACACGTTTGAACGTTAGATGTTCATTAACCTACCTTTAAGTTATCAGTATAACTGTGACGACCAGAAGGTTCGGGAGGATCGATGGGTGTACCGGAATCGTCGGAACTTGTCGAGCATATGCTATCTCTTCGTGCTCGCTATGATTATTACAAAAGCCATGCCACGTTAGCCAAAATAACAATTAAATGAGTATTTCTTATTTTATGTTGCTATTAAAAACATAACGCAATGATAGCTCAAGCACAACTTACAATGCTTTAAAAGCAACAAGTAATTTTTACGTAACTTTCAGTACATATTTATTTGAATGGAACAAACGATGAAACTAACCTTTCGTGTTTCAATTAAGAGATAAACCTTTTTCGATTAATGTTAAATTTAAAACTCAATTTGCAATTTAAGCTATTAGTAACACATGACGATGATACATTTCTTTTATAATAAGAAAAAAACAATAACCTGATCTCCGCTAACAACAGTACTGGTAGTTTTAACTTCCTGAGTAACCGTTCTTTGTTCCTGTCTAGTAGCGCTCGAAGTCATTGAATGTGCTACAGTCTTCTCCTCCAGTTGTTGCGTACGAGCATTTGTTTCGAGATCTTCGTGTGTTGTTGCTGTTCGAGTTGTAACAGCCCGCGCGGTTACAAACGGCGAATTATTTTCGTCAGCTATAGCATCGGCCTTAAGGAGGGAAAGTAATAAAAATAAATAATAAAAAGAAAAGGCAACTTAACATGCATGGAACAAAAGCATTTTTTTGTATTTCCATATTTTACATTTACCTAATTATATAAGTAACAAATGTACGATGTTGTACTTACTTTATTCAGTTGGGTGGAAACCGTTACTTCTCCGGTTCTGGCATCCTCCACTCTCTCTTGAATATTTTGTGTAACACCATCTTTATCCTTTGTTAAGACCTGTTTTGTAGTTGTTTTAACAATTATGGGCATAGCAGGGTGCTTTTTGACTTGCGACTTGTCTAGATTGACCATATCACTCAAATTTTCAATTGAATAATCGTTTAAATCGTCTTCGCTCGATTCTTCATCGGTCCCGGTAGGTTCCTTAATTCGTTTGGACGGATTGAGACTTGTTTGAACTTTTGTTTCCGTTATGGTTTTAAAATGAGAAGGATCGATTTGAGCGTAGTTTAGAATTAATTCACCGGTAATGGGGTTTCTCCTGGCAGTGTCAGGATCGATGTTACCAGTTGCGGGATCTATATGTCCCCATTCGGTATGTATTTTACCCGTTTCATCATCGATTTCTCCAGATAATGTCATAATTTGAGTCACTTTAGTTTTTGAATTTGTAATTAATGGATCTTTAGGGTCGATTTGGACTAGTTTGCCAGTTTTAGGATCTATCATGCTGTACATATAAACTGTATGTTTTGGAATGCCGGTTATTTTACCTGTTTTTTTATCAATATCACACTCACTTGGTTGCAATTCTTTTATTCGGCCTTCTGTTGTAGGAGAAACCACGTAAATTTTTAGGATGACAAGTTTGCCAGTATTCGGTTCCTTTTTTGCATATTTCAAATATATATTTCCCGTTTCTGGATTGACCTGAGAGGATGAATACAAAGGTGATCCTGAATCGTCAACTTGTTCAGTTTTTGAGTAAACTTCGTTCGTTTCTGGGTCAAATAAGACATTCTTTGAATCGATTTTAATCGAATTAGAGATATGACCTGATTTTGGATCACCGTAACCATATAAGGTAGTTATATAACCGCTAACTGGGTCTATGTGGCCACTAACAAACACATCTTGTTGTGTAACCGGATCTTGATGATCAAATATCCATACTTGATTATTTTTGTTATTAAACCGAACGTGTTTCTGTTGTTTAGGTACAACATTACCGCTTTCATCGATTTGTGGTTCTGCCATAAGAACTGATACAACCCTGCCTGTATTGGGATCTAATTTACCAGTTTTTTTATTAACCACTCCTTTGAATAGAATCTGGCCAGTTATTGGGTCAATCGTACCTTGTTTTACTTCGGTGTTTCCCGTTTTATAATCGATATAACTTAGAGTTCCTTTTACTGGATCGATTTGTCCTAATTTGGTATCGATTTTATTGTTATCCGGATTATATACACCATATGAAATTTCGGGCAGAGAATTTTTCGTTTCGACAATGTTCTTTTTATTATCTATTTTACCGGAAAACGTTGTTATCTGGACCTGAGGAACCACTGGCTCCCTTATCTGGATTATTTGAATTAGATTAGGATCAAGTTTACCAGATTTCGGATCTAATACGCCGGTGACAATTGCATTACCTTTTTCATCAAAACAGATAGGTCTGGTTTCCGATTTCTTCGTTTTCGAGTTGTCCGTTGTGATTATCGATGATTTTAAATTAATTTTACCAAATTTGCTGTCAATGTCCTCTGTTACGTTGTTTTTCAATGCTTTCACAGTTTCCACTTGTGCAGTATTAAGATCGTACGATTTTTTGGACGGATCCAGTTTACACGTAATAACAGTCATTTCCACAACAGAATCGATGGGACCTCCAATAGTAATAATCTTTTCTGAAGTATCGTGGCCTTTGCCAGTAGTAGATTCAATAAGACTATTTTTAATTACAATCTGTCCATTGTTTTCATTTATTAATACAGGTTTTGCTTCAACTTTACCTGATTTTGGATCGTTAATGAGTAACTTTTTACTTTTAATATCTATCAATCCATACTTTGAATGTATCAAACCAGAGGAGGTGTCTAACGAAGCAGTTGATTGTTCAACTTGACTTTTTTCCACGTCCACCTTTCCGGTCTTTGGTTCAGTTTTAGTTGTAACTGCAGTAATTTTAATGATACGTTTTTTTGGTGACAATACTTTTGATCCAGATTTATCTTGTGCCTGTTTAAGTCCAGCAACTGAAAAAACGTATCCCAAACTTGGATTGATTTTACCTGTTTTAGGATCGATAACTTTATCACTAGATATCGTTAAGTGATTTGTTAAAGGGTCTATTTTTCCATGTAAGGCAAGCAATTGACCTGTTGAAGGATCTGTTGTCGTAAGAGTCGCTTTTTTCAAATCGATCGTGCCATATTTAGTATCAATCAAATTCGTTTGAGGATCATAAGTACCGGATATGTGGTCGATCGTTCCGCTTTCTATGTCTACAGCTCCCGTGTTTAAGTCTCTCTTTGATACAATAACCATGATTTTTACTGATGGATTTTTGGAAGTGCTTATTAAATCACTTTTGGGAAAAGAAGAAGGCGACAAAATACTCTCTTTTATTGTTGGTTTTGTTTCTTCACTGGGTTGAACTGCCAATCTTTCGGCTTTAATTAAATCCATCGACGGGTCAGATGACTTTGGTAATTCCGGAGGCTTGAGAATATCTTCTACTTTAGGTATATATTTTATTTCTTGTGACTTTGAAATTGATTTGTCAATTGGTTGTAACTCAGGTTCTGCAATTTCAACTGCTATCGATCTGCCAAAATGTTGGTCTGCTTTACCTGTTTTAGGGTTAACAAATCCTCCCTTAAAAGTAACAACTCCTGAATGAGAATCTGTATGGCCATGTTTGAGCTCTAATTTTTTCATTTTTAAATCCATTACCGACAAATTTTCGGAAATCGGATCTAAAATACCGTATTTCATGAATATTTTATTTCTTTCCGGATCATACAGGGCAACGGTGGTTTCTTGACTTACACTTGCAGTTTCAATGGTGTTTTTCTTAGAATCTACCTTACCCAAAGTAGAAGAGATTCGGATTTCCGGATCCAGTTCCTGTTTTTCGTTTATTTTAATAACTTGAAGCACGTTTGGATTGGACCTGTTATAAATAGTAACATTCCCGTCATTGTCTTTATTTATTTCGATTGAATTTTTAAGGTACGTATTAGTTATGGGGTCTAAGGTAGAAATGGTTTTATTAACAAAATCGATCGTTCCAACTTTAGTGATAATTTGACCAGTTCCAGGTACGATTTTTCCATAGCTTATCTCCGCAGGGACCTTTTCACTATCAAAAGTGCCAGTTTGTGGGTTTTTATTGGTAGTTAATATCGTCACCGTGAGAATAGGATCTTTATTGCCAATCACCTTTATAATTTGAGCTAAATTTTTATCTACCTTTCCTGTCTTTGAATCCGTGTAAGTTTTTCGGATAATTTCTCCTGTCTTCTCGTCAAATTCAATTGGATATTTAACAAATTTATTTGATGACGACGTAACAGCTGTGAATTGTTTATTTTTTATGTTGATCTTGCCGTACTTGGTTTCGATAATGTCACTGATAGGATCAAAAACTGCAATCAAAGTTTCAGAAGTACTCTTTGATCTGTCAAGTATATCTGTTTTAGGGTCTTTCTTTACAGTAATTACTGAAAGTTTAATAATTCTCTTTTTGGGAACAATATGAGGTGCCAATGGACCTAGCAATACACTTTTTACTTGCTCGTTTTCTTTCTCCTCCACAATAGTTACAATTCCACCCAGATCGTTGGATTTATTAGCTGTTATTGGATTTACCATGGGCATTATTGGAATATGAATTTGGTCAGTTTGTAGAATTCTAGACGCATTCACGATTTCTTTTTGACCACTAACTGGATCGATTATAGTGGCCGATTCTTTATTAACATTAAAAATGCCGTATTTCGTTTCGATGTCACCATTGGGGTGCAGTGTACCGTCACATTTAACAGCTGTTTCGTTTTCATGACCGTACTTAGGATCTTTGCTGTAAGTTACAATAAGTACCTTTACTTTTTTTGATGCTCTTTTTCTCGCTTTATTCTGAGATTGGTCGTGAGGTAATAACTGTTGTTGTTTTTGTTGCGGTTGAATCAAGCCATCAGCAGCTGGTTGTTTTAAATTAGTTTTCAAAGTCCTACCAAAATTAGAATCTATCCTACCCGATTTCGGATTGACAAGTTCTTTGAAGAGAATTTCATCCGTGTTTGGGATATGCTGCCCATGTCTATTTTCTGATTTAGTCGATTTGGGATCGATAAATGTTAATGTTTCGGAAAGTGGATCGTATATACCGTACTTGGTGTATATCATACAGTTCTGGGGGTCAAACATGCCAGCAGATGCATCAGTTGTAGCGTTTTTAGGATCGATTTTTTTCTTGCTGTCTACCTTTCCGGATACCGATAAAATTTTTATTTCCGGTTCTACTTCTGGGCCAATCAGAATAGTTTGACTTAAGTTTTTATCACTCATACCTGTGTGAGGATTTCTAGCACCTGAATCGATCGAAATTAAATTACGAGCTCCGTCAAACCAAACGGGAAGGGAAACCGTTTCATCTGTTTTGGGATCCTGATATACTAATTGCTTATTTATTAAATCTATAAGTCCGTACTTGGTTAAAATATTTTCATTTTGGGAATTTATTAATGCGTTTGAAGTTTCTTTGGATTTGTTTTTTTGATCATTACTATCTCGTGGCGACGTTTCAGAAGTTATTTGTACTATGGTATCTATGCTATCTGGTAATGTTATGATCTGATTTAAATTTGGATCCACCTTACCGGTCTTTATATCGATGACGCCGCTTTTAATGATAACCTGCGATCCGTCAGGATCGATGATGACAGATTCAGGTAATGCCTTGTTCGTTTTAGGATCTTTACGAATTATTTTTGAATTTTTAACATCGATTGTTCCATATTTCGTATCTATGTTTCCTGAAATTGGATCAAAAACGGCGTCGCATATCTCTGTGTATTCTATTATTTCATCGTCTTTTTTAGCCTTCGAATCTTTCTTACTAGTTTCAACTTTAATTTTTATAAGCCTTTTGTTGGTTAAAATCGGTAATAATTTTGGTAAAGCCATTTTGTTGTCTTCAATTATCGAAATTATTTGACCTTTTTTGGCGTCCTTGTTTCCCGTTTCAGGGTTTAAAACCGCGCCGGAATTGATAACGATTTGTTTAAAGGGATTAATGTGTCCTTGAAGTACTTCCTTCTGATTGTTTGTGGGATCAAACGTTATAACAGTCCCGCTATATGGATCTATCAAACCGTATTTAGAATCTATTAAACCAGTTTCTGAATTTTGATTTGCACAAGAAATATCGACAATACCATTTTCCACGTCCAACTTTCCACTTTTTGAATCCTTATTTGCTGTGACGACGAACAACTTGACTGTTGTAGTCTTATTTCTTGCGGGTGTTGGAATTATCGGTGTTATTGTAGATGGTTGCGTAGTGACAGCAGGTTCCTTAGTATAACGTTCGTTTTCTAGAAAAGATGAAGTATTGTTCTTATCATCTTCGGGTTTGTTCTGAGGATGAACTCTGGGCTCATTCTGATAATTTTCAAGGGTTCTGTTGTTGTTTAAACCTTGATAATTGTCCCTCGTGTAACCTGGCAATTGTGGGGAACCTACAGGAGGACCACCTTTCGATTTACTTTCGCTCGTTTCCACTTTTTTATCGAATTTATCTTTCGAACGAAGAGGAAAAAATCCGGGACTCTAAAGAAAAAAATAAAAATAAAACCATGCACTAATTCATGCACTACCAATGGGCACTTTCTTATTTAACAAGGCTTAGAACAGGGACACTTTCTTCGTACATAAAACTAATAAACAAAAAGAAATCGTTTTCGGAAATATAATAATACGTATATGTATATTTACAGCTAAGTATGTATATGCTTACAAGTACTAATGGTACTACATACATATTATATTAGGTACTCACATTGCAATGACCGTAATATTATTTCTAATTATGGTTAATGACTTGTTTTTGGAGGTGTTGAATTTTGTAAATACCTATCTATTTTTTTTTTCGCACTACACGTTTATAAAAGGTAACTGTTTCTTTTTATATTAACTACTCACCTTTGACTGCTCTTTTTTGTTCTTTTCATTTTCCTTTTCCAACTTGTTAGGAGATCGGTCGGCAATAGCTACTTCTTTATTTTTATCATTTTCTTTGCTCTGTTTGTCCAATAAACCACCGACGGGGAGTACAGAAATACTACCGGCAAGCTTCTAATAATAAAAACTAGATTAAATCCGGGAATATTCTTTACCAATGATGAATAGAAATTTTAAAATATAAACGCAATACTGATGTTTTGTATTTTCAAAAAATATAAACTTGCTTTATTTTTATCCTTTTCCTCTTTTTCTTTGTTAGCTTTCGTAGGTTTCGGTTTCACAGGATATTCGTCCTTTTCTGGAGTATACATGTGTTCAATAGGATGAGACATAGTGTGTCGCTTATTAATTTCATTGTATTCCTCCTCTAATCGATTACTTCCTAAAGCTATAAAAACAAAACTTAACGAAAGCATTCAATGTTTAAGTAAAAGGAAACTAACGATCCATGCTGCGAGAAGTTAGTCTTCGTCCAGAAAGCGATCTTTCGAAATGAGGGGCAGGTCTTTCGATTGGCGTTTTCTTCGTTTCGTAATGTGTTCGACCGGAATAACGAAATTTAGAGCCAAGACGAGGAAATAACGAAGATTTTTGATTAGGTTCGGGTGTCACCAGTCTAATTAACATAAACAAACATACATTTGTCTAAAATGTAATTTTATATGTATTACCTAAAGAATGTATGGTGTTCTACGCAAGTTTTCCATAGCTTTTTAGCAGCCCTATGGTTGGCTAACTTGAAACCAATCGTAGACTCGAATTGTTCAAATTCACCGGGGCGAATTTTTATATAGAAGTTATGTCTTTTATAGCTGATTTTTAATATTTTGGGCCAAGCAAATCTATTTATCCTCAATCGATCTCTGTAAACCAACAGACCTGAAGCGCACACTCCTGTAATTGATAAAACACAATAATTATATCATTATTGTACTGAAGTACGTATTTAATTCGACATTATTTTATTATACAATTTATTAATACTAACTTACCGAGGTTGATATCGACGCCTTCTGAATCTTTCGCAGGATGAAGATCGACTCCGTACATTGCAAGTTTTTTTGCGTTTTCAAGATAATGAAGTTCTGCTTCAGCCGGAGATTGACCCCTAAGTTACAAGTAATTATAATATTAAATTAAAATTATTCTATTTTTATTTATTTGTTTTAAAGAATAGCACTTCTTGTTTCCAATTGTTTAAAACTAAAAAAATTGTAGCAGTTCCTTACTTATGAGTTTTGTGAAGTTCCATTACTTTCTCTTCTAATTCCGGCGTTTGATTTGGAGCGAATTTGAAATCTTTGAGATAATTGGACTTCATAGTGTCAGGATCATAATCTCCTAATTCTGATTGCACCAAATATGATCCCAACAATGCATGCGTTACAAAAGAGCACGGTAATCGATTACTGAGAATGTCATTACGTATTTGTAAACATAACTGGTAACGGGTTATGTCCTCCTGAAGTTGAGCTGGATCCGGAGGGTAAAATTTTACTTGAAAATTGAATTTCCAAGGTTCCGCTGTGGTTTAAACGTATTATTATTAGACGCTATTAGATGTAATTAGCAATTAAATATGCATTTAAAAATACAACTATAGTAAATACCTTTAATAAATTTCACAACACGCTTGTCCAAATCTAACCAGCACCTGGGATCTTGTCTGTCAGCATAAGTAAGGCCAAAATAATCTTTTTCAACCAAGTTTACTGCCTTACAAACTTTGTCCAAAAGATCTTGACCTTTCACTTTCCTCTATGAGATTAATTATTTAGATGCATTAATTAATTACAAAAAGGAAAACAACACATTTAACAATAAGTTACCTCTGTATAAATGTCTAAAACGGTACCATCCAACATGGTGACTTGAGTCAAAACGGTCCGATTTACTGTCAGTGATTTTGTTTTGGATGGAGATGTATTACTTATATCGGAATCAACTGCCATATTTTTTTGCTCTGGCATTTCCGTGTTACTCTTGATGCTAGAAAAAAAATTTTTTTGGTAAATGTTTGATAATTTGGTTTTGTTACAATATACTGTGAATAGAAGATACACACAAAATCTATACATAGGTATATGTCTGAGACTGTCAGTATCATATTAATATCTCCTAACACCTTACATTAGGTACATACATATTTAAAAATATGTACCTATGTAATATAAAACAATTGAATCAAGCCACATTTAATTCGACGATGAAAACGTTTTAAAGAGACAAATTTTTATTTACTAATTTTTTTATTCTCATTACAATTTCGGGTTTACTAAATTTTAATGAATAGTCAAAAGCTCTTACATTCCATGTTTTTCAGAAATCTATTATAGATCAAGATAATGAGAACAGAATTTTATTATAAGGTTGAGCAAAAATAGGACAAGAAATTGGGTGGACATTGCCTACATGATTTTAAATTATACTCTTTTATACTATAGGTACTTGATCTAATGGCGTTGATATTGACATTACTTTTTATATTTAATAAAAAAAGAACAAGGCTATTAGAATTTAACTGTTAGTTTAGTTAAATTAAAATGATAGGTAGGTAGGTGGATACTCTTTTGATGTTGTTTAATAAAATATGTCATGAACGCCCAATACACACTCACACATACACATACATGTCTACTACCACTAGCGATGTTATTTTACAGAAACAAAAATTTACAGTAAGTTCAAATATCTGTAAGTTGCTACGATGGGAATAAATTGCTAAATTTAGAAATCATCTCATTTCTGTAACTTACACTACTTAATTGTTCACGAATGATTATGGTAAAGACTATTAAATGCTTGACTTTGTATGTTTGAATTTTAAAATTAGATATAATTTTAAAAATTAATATCTTACTTTATTATAACTATATAATTATTATAAATACAACGTAAAGCGTAAACTAAATAAAATATGAAGTGTTCTTTTTATGCAAAGCCCTCTGCCCTCCACCTCTAATAAGAACAAGGTAGATGTTTCAATTGTATCTATATTCTATATACCTAACGATTAAATGTACACAATTTAAATTTTAATCAGTAGGTAATCTTACCTTATCAGTTAGTTGTAAAATAATCAACAGCTTCAAACAAAAATGTAAACAATTTTTTGTTCTACGGCATACAAACTCGCACAGTACAAACTGGGATGGGCCACAAATAACTTTTGATTGTTATTACTCTCTAACACTAATAAGCAGTTAGTTGGTATGGTTAATGTTGGTACTGGCAGTAGTATTTTTTATCTATGTATTTTACTGTACTGTTGTGTGGGTCTGCAGCATATTTGATTTGCCAGCTATTTCTTTTTATTACGTTTGTAAGACACTACCAGAGACAACAACGAGACGAGAAACTCAATGGAAATAAATTGTCCGAGAGAGAGAAAGGTGCCATGCGTCTTTGTCTGTCTTCAAGGAAAGTGAACGTAGATGGCGCACGGCACAGACCCTGCGATTTGCCCGCCAAATTCAAACAAACCACTTTTGTTTTTTGTCTGTATTCACAATTTGAAGGTTAAATTAAATAAAAAGTCGCGTATTATTTTTATTTAAAAATGTCATGTATTTGGTTGCATATATATGTTTCTTACAGACGATACCAATACAAACACTAAAATAAAGAACATTGGAAAACTGAATGGCCATATAAACATAAATACTTATTAGTTAAACATTAATCACAGTTAGTAGCTGTAGTTTAACACCATCCATTTCACTGTTAAAAGGCACAAATTTAATAATCTACACTACACACTAATTAACGTCAATACTTCCAGGTCGGAAACTGGAAAATCGCACAATAACTCTACAAACACTAAACACCTACAACGCTACAACTCTGAACTCAAATCAACTAAACAAAGCGGCCATTACAATAACGCCAAACAATATGCCAAACGTTCTGGTGCAGCGTTGTCATATCGCAAATAAGTTATTCTTGTTTATATCTTCCGTCTCTTCATTAAGCGTGAGCGGAACATGGACATCAAAATGTATATACAGAAATTGTAAATGATATGGCAACAATGGGTAAGGCGATGACTGCTCCATCTACGATTGCTTTCCCTGATGCGTGATAAAGAGACAAATATCGGCAATTACGTGAACCAGAAAGAGTAGAAAACGACGGACAAATTTTCAGGCCCAGTTTCCCGTCTCGTTGTTGTCTCTGACACTACCATCTCTAATCTATGGTCTCTATGGACACTCCACACCATAGCAATGGATACGTGGGTACTAGTGGGTACATCGCCTGCTCATAACAAATAAAAAACAACAACCAATGTTTACAACCAATTAATTCTGGACAGAACATTGCAAATTATTTTACTTTTACGAAATTTCCAAATAAAAAAGAAACTACTATAAAATTTATTAAATTATCTTAAAAATCGTCTAGGGACTATATTTTTATTTTCGTTAAGCGTAGGAATTAGTTGAAAAAACAGATCATCATTATTAATTGTAATAGGAAAATCAAATGAAATTTTCGACCTATTACGTCATAAGATAATTGTCATGTATTTAGCATAGATATGTATTTAGTAGTCAATTGTGTTTTCATATTAATGTATTAGCTACATTCATTTCAGGCACTGTCATCATTACAAAAATAGGTTTTAATTTGATACCTTAATGTGTATTATTTCTCTTTTTTTTTATTATACTAATTTAATGCAAATTTTGTGTTGCCTATAGTACAATGCATAATTAATATAGATACAAATGCGTAAATAATTTCATTTCTTTTATTAGAGTTTATTAATAATTTATAATAATTAATTACGAAGGGACACAGCGGGGCCTAATCCATCCCCTCAAAACCGCTTACTTCACATTATTATTAATTAATAAAGACGGAATTGAAACGTTTATACAAAAAAAGACAAAATACAAACTTTACATATATCTATCGCATGTTTCAGCTATTTTCTCAAAATTCTGGAATATGTGCAACAAGTTTTTAAATTATTTTTTTTTTCTCCTCTCTAATCTAATCTATGGTTACCACAATATATGGATCATAGACAAAAATATGAATCTAGGAATATACGGTCCTAACATCTATGGTAATAAGTCTATGGTCATAACCTTTAATTACCAGTGTCATAACCTCTAATTTTTGATTCTACAAAAAGTTAAAAATAAGCTGAGAAGTTGATTATAGAAAAATATTACTTAAAAATATTGGAGTTGAAGAGCTTTAAGCTATATAATTTAGAATGGAAAACGATTCGAACGATTCAAATAAAAAGAAAGGATACAAAACTGAATGCACAGGTAAAATGCTGTTAGAACACATGATGTTTATTTATATGTAATACACATACCTTATTTTCTTTTTAACTTTCAAAGCACATTTATTGTCAAATTTCAAAAAAAAAACTTTTTTCAGGGGCAATATGTATTAATATAATGTTGATTAGTTGCATGTGTGCATGTATGTATTTATGTATATATATATTGTTATTTTAGGTGGTAAAATTCAGAAAAAGAAAAAGTTAAAAGCTAAAACTGCACATACTCAAGAAAAGAACCCCAAAGCATTTACCTTTAAATCTGCGTTTAAAGCAGAACAAAGATTTAGACGTAAACAAGACATTGAGAGTAAGAAACAACATGTACCAGTTGTTGATCACACACCTGTTGAGCCACCACCACTCCTGGTAGCAGTAGTAGGACCTCCTAAAGTAGGAAAAACGACACTAATAATTAACCTAGTAAAACTTTTCACAAAAACCCCACTGACAGATATAAAAGGTCCTGTCACTTTGGTTATCGGGAAAAAACAAAGAATTACATTAATGGAATGTAATAATGATATCAATTCAATGATAGACTTAGCTAAAGTGGCTGATTTAGTTTTGCTTTTATGTGATGCAAGTTTTGGATTTGAAATGGAGTTTTTTGAATTTTTAAATATTTGTCAGGTTCATGGAATGCCAAAAATTATTGGTGTTTTAACTCATTTGGATATGATTAAAAACCATCAAACATTAAAGAATACAAAAAAGGTTCTTAAACACAGATTCTGGGCAGAGGTTTATCCAGGTGCAAAGTTATTCTATCTTTCGGGTATAATTCATGGTGAATACCTGAAAAATGAAATAAAAAACCTTGGGAGATTTATTTCAATAACAAAATTACGACCCTTGACCTGGCGTTCGACACATACTTACCTGTTAGTTGACAGATTAGAAGACGTTACCAGTCAGGAATTGGTGAGAAGAGACTCAAAATGTAACAGGAACATTTTATTGTATGGTTATCTAAGAGGTGTTCCCCTTAACAAAGAAAATTATATTCATATAGCAGGTAAAAAATAAAAATATTTAGAAAAAAAATACAAAATAAAAAAGTATAGGAACAATAATTGATTGAATATAATTATCTTGTAATTCCTTGTGACATTTCTTGATAATGATTTGTTTGTTTTATGACAACATTTAAAAGAGAAAAATCTCATCATAACGTAATTACATTTTTTGGAATTCTGCATTTTAGATCTTTACTTTTATAAAAGTGACGTGATAATGTCATGTGTGAATATGTATCTTTTTTTGTTAGGAGTCGGCGATCAGAGAATTCATTCTGTTGCAAATTTAAACGACCCCTGTCCTTTGCCAGAAAGAAAAAAGCGATCGTTAATTGAAAAAGAAAAACTTGTTTATGCTCCCTTTTCCGGCTTGGGTGGTATTGTCTATGATAAAGATGCAGTTTATGTAGAACTCGGAGGTTCTCATAGTTACTCACAACAAAAAAACAACGAGTCATACGCAGTTTCTTCGATTATTCTCGATACCAAGGAAACAGTGGATGTAAAAATGAAACATTCAAAAATTCAAATATTTTCACACTCTGAAAATGTGGGGGCAGATGACATTTTAACAGAAGATTCTAAACTTAAAAATATAAATGAAAAACTACGAAATGATAATATTGTGAATAATATGAGGAACAAACTTAGTAGTAATAGTGACTACAAAGCCCTAAATCTAGAGACAAAGTTCGTCAACAATGTTTTTGAAAAAACAATTCCATCATTAAATCTTAAACGAAATTTAATGAAATTTATTTACGGTGGGTTGAAACATTTTTATTTTTGTAAAATCTTAAGTTATTATTATTTATATTTAGACAACGTAATTGATGACATTGAAGAAGAAAAAATAATTACAAAGGGAAGTAACAATGATAATATTGGAGATTTGTTTATTCTCAAATCAAATAGAAATCAAAAAAGTAAGATGAACAATTTAACAACGGATTTGTTAGAATCGTCTCTTCCATCATTGTCGAATTTAACAACAAATGATTGGGCGATTCAGGTGAGAAAATATTTATTTCAGTAGTAACGTAGATGAGTTTTTGTATATTTTGTTATATATTTAAGAATCAGAATGGATTAAAAAATTGTTTTGTAACTGGTAAATGGCGTGACAAGGAGAATGCTGAAGAATTACTGAAGTTAGATGACTTGGGAGATTTTGACTCAAACGCGGAAGATGAATGTGGTTCGTTTAATTCCTCCACAAGTAATAATGCTGACGCAGGTGCAGAAATAATGAGAAAGAAACTAAAAATGAAACAAAAATTCGATACCGAATATGATAACTCGGATAAAAATGATTTTTACGACAAATTAAAAACGCGCATTGAAAAACAATCCGAATTGAATAAAGAAGTGTTTAATAACATAGACGAAAACGTTCGAGTGGAAATTGAGGGCTGCAGACCAGGAATGTATGTAAAATTGGAGTTACACGATATGCCTGCAGAATTTATTAATAACTTTGAACCGTCCTATCCAATCGTTATTGGCGCACTAAATACGGGTGAAGAAAATATTGGCTCAGTGAATGTAAAATTAAAAAAGCATCGGTGGTGTAATAAAATACTCAAAACAAACGACCCCCTTATAATTTCCATGGGATGGCGACGATTTCAAACTTTGCCTTTGTATTTTAAGTTAGAAGATGATTTAAAATGCAGATTTTTGAAATACACTCCTGAGCATGTTTCCTGTTATGCTCAATTTTGGGGCCCAGTGACTCCTCAGAATGCCGGATTCCTAGCAATTCAAAATGTACAAAATACTTCAGAGGTAAAACTTTGCAATACATATATGTATTTATTATTTATTAAACTAATGCACTTATCCGCTCTAACATAATAAAGAAAAAAACAACTAATTACCTAACTGTTATATAGTAAGCTTAATTGCTATAGTTATTATTAGTTTAATTAATTTCCTAGTTCTAACAAAAAAAAGTAGTTAGAATACTTTTATGAAATTATGTTTATATTATGTTTACAAAAAAATCTAAAAGAACAGTACCGTTTCAAACTTCAATATTTTCAGATTTTGAAAGAACATGGCTTCAGAATTGTTGCTACTGGAACAGTGTCAGAATTGGATCAATCAACTAAAATTTTAAAGAAATTAAAGTTGGTAGGGACTCCTATTAAGATTTACAAAAAAACAGCTTTTATATCAGGTAGGATACGGATATAAAACACGCTGGATTTGTTTATTTCTATTCAATCTCGGACTGCGACTGTTTATGTTTTAGGTATGTTTAACAGTTCATTAGAAGTTGCTAAGTTCGAAGGTGCAAAAATAAAAACGGTATCAGGTATAAGGGGCCAGATTAAAAGGACAGTCAGAGATAATGGAACATTTCGCGCTACTTTTGAAGATAAAATCCAATTAAGTGGTACGATAATTTTTCTATTCATGTATAAAAGTAAAACTCAAAGCAGCGCTTGCATTTAGCGAAGTACACTGCATTTTTTATTTTACTCCAAATGGTCTTTCTTATATCCACTCACCCGTGTTGTATTTTTTGTCCTTTTCGAAATACCTATTCACGTATTTTCTCGTTTTCATTTTACTGTATTCTTCTTTCGTAAAACTTGCGTTATTGTCGTGTCCGTTCCTTATTTAAGTGATTCTCATTGTATGTATAGTTATTGATGAAATCTGTGAATGTTACTTATGAATGACTTATATTTTAATATTTATCCTCATAACTAATGTATCATACAATCGTGATTATTGCTAATCCTTTAGAATTATTAAAAAGATATTTGTGTACTTATTGTGTATATTTTTCTTTTTAGACGTCGTTGTTTGTAGGACATGGTGTGCTGTTGATGTATCCAAATTTTATTGTCCGATTACGAATCTAATTTTGCCAATAGAGAAAAAGAATCTGTGGAATGGTGTTAAAACTTTGAGGGAATTGAAATTAGCAAGAAATATCAAGGAGCAACCATCCTCCAATAGCATATACACAGTCAGTAAAGTATTTTCATAACTTGAAGGAATGTTTCAAATGCTGTTATACTTTTTAGGCTATAACTAGGGATCCCAAAGTTTTTAAGCCCTTGATAGTACATAAAAAATTACAAGTTACATTACCTTACAAAGATAAGCCTAAAAACAGTACTTTATCGGTAATTAAAAATAAAAATATCGAAAGAGTTGCCGTAGTTATGGAAAAAGAAGAAAAGAAGGTTGTGTATTTTTATTTATATTTATGTTTTATAGTTGAACAATTAAAAATATAAACAATCAATTTTAGACCATGGGCATGTTAAAAATGTTAAAAGCCAGTTATGAATATAAACAACAACAACAAGCAGTGGCAACTAAAAAAAGAATAAAAAAACAACTGGAAGAAAAGGAAATGGAAGAAATGAGAAAAAAACTAAAAGTTCAGTCGCAGAAAAAAATAGTAATGCGTTTAAAAACTAAAGCAAATCAGCATTAAAAACATTGTTTTATGTCCACACAACAATATGAAAACTAAAAGAAAGGGTACAAAAGTACTAATATAATATAACAGAAATTAAGTAATACATGTATGAAGTTTGGTATAATTTCGTTGTATATGATAATTGTAGTGCAACAAAGTACAATTGAGCAAAATGACGATTTTTGTTTACATTTGTTTGCAAATAAGTGATTAAACAGACATAGCATAGAAATTTCTGCAGAACCCAATCTAAATAAAATAGATAAAAATACAAGCCTGCAAATTAGTTTAATTTCTTTAATAATAATAGTCTATTAACTTGACTACGTTTAAATTTGTGATTTTTTGAGGTAATATGCATCCTTGTTACGAGGCAATCAGCAATACTATACTGCTTTGGTGGCTGCCTAAATATTCAATGATAAATTTATATTTAATTTATACAATGTTGTCAAATTTTTTTTAAATAAGTATTTTTCCAGAAAATACTATTTGAGAGAAGGGGGTACAAAACACCAATCTAATAATTAAATAAACTTATGAAGGAAATTACATGAGGGAGAGGTTTCAGTTTCCTACGATTTGAAAATCCTGATGATGAACCAATTTGATTTAGTGCCCAAAATAATAAGAGTTAAAGGAAATTTATTTAATCATTATTGTTTCTTCTGTTTTTGATAAAATAGAGAAATAAGAATAATCTAATTCTTGAATAAATTTTGAAAATTTGGCAATGTTGCTTATAAGCACATATATGTGTATATATATGTATATACCAACTTACTGCTGCTTACACTACTTACTGATCATTTACTGACGTTAAAAATTGAGGTTGGGTCAGTCCAATCATAGTGAAAGCCTGTTAGCTCTTGTTTTGTTTTATATTTGAGAATCATGAACGAATGTCGATTGTGTTCGTCCAGGATCGATTTAATCAACATATTCGATACTAATTTAAAGAATTCACGTGAATTGAGATGTTTCATCATTTTAGCTACTGGAATTGAGGTAAGCTGAAAAAAACTGCCTTTATAATTTTCTTACAATGGCGTAGAGATATTTAATATTTTTTCTATGTTATTGCCGCTTTAATAAGTTGGCGGTAATACGCGGTAATATCGTTTAAACACGAATTATTATTTTTTTTTCAAAACGGCGGATTTTACGTGATAATTAACGAATAGTGAATATCTAACTGAATAACGAACTTGTAATGAATTTAACTTATATTTGTATTTCGAATAAATAAATACTTTGAAAATTTAAAACGTACTCAAACATTTTCAAAATTGCTTATATGAGACACAACTATGTATTTTACCTATTACAGGTATTTATAATCTTTTTGTATAAATGTCTTGCGTCTATTTTAAACTTGAAAAAAT
This sequence comes from Agrilus mali, assembly GCA_029378335.1. Taxonomy (NCBI): domain Eukaryota; kingdom Metazoa; phylum Arthropoda; class Insecta; order Coleoptera; family Buprestidae; genus Agrilus; species Agrilus mali. The sequence continues at coordinate 10,155 of CM055655.1, read as the reverse complement.
TTTGGAATATTTTATGAATTTTTTTTATATACATACCTACATACTTAAGTAAGTAAGATAATTAATATTAATATGGAATACATTTTTGTTATTGACTGTTTGTTTGAAAGATATTGTACATTTAATTAGTCCTCTTTTAAATAAGTTATTAGTAATTTACACAAAAAAAAAACTCATTTTCAGATTAGAGAAACGGATGTCGTCTCCAAATTAGTCTGTCGACGATGTTGTATTCTGGCTATCAAGATATATAAATATCGAACAAAGGCTGTCGCTAACGATAAAATATTAAAGGTAACCCTGTGGTGATTTGTTTTTATTTTTTACACGTAGTTTTCTATTTCATTATTGAAAAAAGTCATACCATTTCAGGAGCAATGTGGACAACACTATTCTCCTCCGCCATCTCCACCTCTTTCTCCATTTAATGCTTGTAAAAATAAAAGCAGTAGTGATTCCAGTGAAATCAAAAACACAAATTATCAGAATGTATCTGTTCCTGAAAATTCTAAGCTTAGTATCATAAAAAAGCACCCGTCTGTAGAAGAATTAATGAGTTTACATCCAAATATCATTTTGCCTTCTCGAGTATTTCAATCGCATATAAATCCCGTCATAACAATAGACAAAAATGAAGTAATCGAGTGGTTTCAAAAACACGGTAATTCACAGCAGAATTCGCCACTTGTTACCATTCACGAATGTTATACAAAATTAAAAAACATTACTATACGCAAAGTGACTTCTGAAACTGAAAATGTTGAAGACACCGACGCTAAAAATCAAACAATAAATGTATGTTGTAGAAGTAATGAAACCAAAAATGTTACTGAAGAAGGTGGTAACAGTGACAGTTACACTTCTTTTGTAGCTGTAACAGAGAGAGTTGTGTCAAATAATGTGGCTCGAAAAAGAACTTCGGGAATACAAACGAATAAACGGAAAATTGAACGAAAGAAAAAAGCATATGAAGCAAGTGATTCAGACATAGAACAGATGCCAACTGCAAAGAGAAAAAACCCATTAGTGACTAATAAAATGCAAAAAGAGATCTTTACTTCTTCTTTGGGACTTACACCTTCAGAAAAACAGTCAATTAGAGAAGAAAAAGAATCCGATATTACTCATAATACGTTGTTCCCGAGTAAGTCTACAATGTTTGAAACTTTTAAAGAAGTAGATTTATTCGTTTGTAATATTTGTAATCGTGTTTGCGATACAAGGAAAGAACTTACAGAACATCAGCGAACTCACTTATATTGTAAGTTCTGTAAAATAAAAGTTAAAAGCATCGACGCTATTCTTGAACATAACAACGAAACATGTTTCATTAATTTAACGAAAAATTTACCGAATGTTGCACTTATTCGAGCCGATAAAGATCCGAAAATGATTGATAAATATGGAAAAGCATTTCAAGTTTTAAAAGATGACCCTGAGGATAGCGACGAAGATAGCGCCGAAATAATTCCTTTAATAGAAGAAGTGAACGTACCAGTTAGCAGAGAAGAATTTCTTGATGAAATGCAAACAAATCCTGCAATTTTACCGTCTTATAATAATGAAATGGAAATATCCGAATCAAGTTCTACTGTCTGTTTGAAAGATTCCATGCTTAAAAGCGTTCTTGAAAATAAATCATCAAACGAAAAACAACGAGAAGATTCAAAATTAGAGCGGTACATAGAAAAAGAGATCGGTAAGGCGGCGCAAAAATCGAAAAGAAAATTATATCCTACTGCCAGTTGTTTTAACGAAAACGTTGTCTATATTTCAGATGAAAGTGGCGACGAAGCACTAACCAATAAAAATACGAAAATTGCCAATTCTAAAATCAATCAACCATTAATTGAAGATGTCGCTATGACACCACCTATAGAATCGGTATCGATAATTCGTCCTGAGATAAAAATCGGTCAAAATACCATAGTATGCCCTCAAGTCGCTCAGACCGTAAGCAGTAAGTCGTTAGCGTCATTAGAGGAGTCAATAATTCAGGACCTCTTCAAAAAATACTCGATTAGTAATTCAACCAATCGAACCACTCAAGTATTTTTACCTAGTGAGTCTAGCATAAAAGTTTTAGGAAATAAACTAATGAGCGTTGAAAATATGTTTTTGGAGCTAAGCTTGCATAAGGTTCCCGTCGAATTAAATTGCAGCGACACTATCAAGATCGATTTCAAAAACGCTATTGAAAAAAAACCGAACAAATCTGATTTTAGCTGGAAAAAGTGTAGTATTAACAAATTGATGCCTCATCAATTATCAACGTCTGCCTTAAAACTTCAGTCTATCCAAGAAGTAATACAAATTGAGGATGACGGTTTCGTTGGCGCAACGACCACAACCGTTGCTACCGCTGCCACATCCGAGTGGACAGCTATATCTGAAAATGGCATTGGCAAAAAAATTGTTGATACAATTCCCACAGCTTTTTTTCAACCGACCGTTTTATTGAACGGAAGCAATTTTATATCTAATAACAATAATAAAAACAACAATCAAAAGATAGCAGCTTCAGTAACCATTCCCTTTGTTCCATTACCGAAAATTCCTTCTTCTAGTAATGATCAGAATAATTCACTAAGTCAGTGTAGTAACACAGTTCAAGTGGTTATACCTACACCTAATCCACATATACAAACTGTATCAGTCCCTCAAAATCATCAAGGGCAAATAACTACCACTTGTCCTAATACTATCCTTCTTAATCAGATAAATCCCATAAGCAGGCCATTGTTAGGACAAAAACTATTACTTCCTAGACCATTTTTTCCTTCATCAAACTTTATACACCAAACTTCGTTACCTTCGAATATCACAAGTCCTGAAGCGCATAAACCGCCAGTAAATACTGTTGCTAATAGTAATTGCGGAAAAATTATCCTCTTTACTCAGAATAAAACATTGGACAAAAATGATTCTAACATTGGCAGGAAAGTTGAAAATTCCGCTGTTGCGACAACAAACTGTTCATCTTCGACCACATCAGAAAACGTTCCTGATCGTGGAAGTAGTGGCCCTTCACTTTTACGAGTGAGGAATTTGTGGGAGTTGACAGGGCATAAAACGTAAATACTTTCTTTATTATTTTACAAAGGAAACGTTCGTTTTAAAAGACATATTAAGTTACATTAGAATAGCAGTTTTCGAAGGAAAAATGTATTAAATATATAGTGATTTAATTTTTCAAGACTTTCTAATTTTGATTACTCTTTTTCTACATTTTAAGTGAGAAGAAATGTTGTTTTGTACATGTTATGTAGTTAAGTATAATAGATAAGTACGTGATTTAGTGTAAAATAATGTCTCAATACACACTTATCATCTATGTTTATATGCCATATAGCCAAAAATATCCACCAGACTCGTCCGCATTTGAAAATAAACAATTTTATAATAACTGCAAAATATAAAAACAAATTTAGTTGTCATTACTTGATGATTACTTGCCATGAAGTTCGATATTGTTTTAGATATCTTCTGTATCTTAACTGTTTTCGTGGGTAGAAATGTAAAAATTTGAATTGTAAGATTAGTTTTATTGATTAATTTCTGCGTTTTTTTTTTTTTTTTGAATTATAGTTACAATAAGTATTTATATTGAAAAAAATATGGTTAATCAAGAAATTTAAAGATTAAGAGGACGTAATATGTGTTGCCTATGTTACATAAACTAAAGTAAATGTTAAGTCGAGATGGTGGTGAGGCTAATCTCTTGGTGAAACATTTTAAAAATTTATAATTCGAAAAGAAAACGCTTGGTTTTTTCTGTTTCACTTATACAAGTGAAACAGAAAAAACCAAGCGTTTTCTTTTCGAATTATAAAAAAAAAAAATAAATGTTAAGATTAGAAATTAAATATTCCATTTACGCATCTTTAAATAAAAAGAAATTTGAATAAGTACAAAAGCCCAGAAAATTAACGCTAGCGCCACCTATAAAGCGAGTGCTGAACCCACCATACAAAACCTGTAAATTTGTATGGTGATTGTTACTTGTTTCAAGTTAGACGAGTACAGATGGCGCTATACGTTAAGACGACAAATACTATCTTCATTTGACATTTAACAATTAAATAACCTAACCTAATCCGTTGGAATTTTTTTCAAAAAAATCGGCTTAAATAAAATTAACGATGAAAGGCTTAAAAGTTCAATTGTATAAGGTTTTGAATAGGTATAAAAAGACTAAAGAATAAACGCAAGTTCTAAGTTTGCCGCATAAAACCTGCAAATTTGTATGGTGATTGTTACTTAATTCAAGACAAACTCTTCAAGTCAAGGCATGTCGATGAATTGATTGTTAAAAGTTGCCGATTATCGTTTATAGCGCCACTACATTTTTTAATTATAACTTGTTATACATTTTTCTAAGGTTATCTGTCATCTTTTGTTATGGTCATAGATTAGAGATAGTAATATTATCTCTAATCTATGGTTATGGCTATGTTATGTGTTATCCATCCAGGATGATGTTTATCTTTAATAATATAGTATTGTTGACAGTAGTTTTAGGTTATCGTATTTTATTTTATTTTTGGTACGAGTTTTCATACCAATTTTACAATTTATTTATTTAATAGTGTACTTAATACGTTTTTTATCCATTCCTACAGATTTGTCGACGAATACGAGAGAATTTAGTTCATTTAATGATATTTCTGAAGACGGATCAACTACAAGACCAATGGTTCTGTTTCTTTTGGATTTGAGTAGCTGTGGAGTCTTCATCTTGAAACATCATGCAGTTAATATACGAAGGATTAGTGGTAAAAAGGTGAAACATCCTGCATAATATTTAGCTGGAAAGAGAAGTCGTGTCGGTGACTTTTTCCTCGGGCAAGAAAGACAACATTGAGAACCTGAAGGGAGTTGTTAAAAATTAAAAGACACAGAACTTTTCACTTTTTAAACATATAAGAAGTGTGGAGAGCAAAATAGATGGTAAGATAAATAATTTAAGAATATAATTTTTGTTTTCGCAATTATATAAGGACAAGTAAATAATTAATCTGGTTATTTATAATAAATTTATTGCTTTACAGTAAACACTTATAAAATTAAAATTATTACTTTTTCTTTTCCATTTAGGTCAAAGATGAAGTCATGACAGTGACATTTTCCTCTGGTAAGAACCATAACAATTAATGCGAAGGGAATTGCCAAATAGAAAGTTTGAGATAGTATGGGACAGTTAATTTGGACACATGAGTTTGCAGCGCAAGATAGATGGTAAGGAAAATTAATGCCTTTACAGGTAAATTTTTTCTTCTTTCATATTATAAAGCTAACGTTCAACGTTTTGCCTTCTAGTGTTCAGCATTTTCAAGGCTAAAACATACAATAAGTGTTTAGTTGTTTTAATAACAATAACAATTCGGCATATGTCAAGCATTAAATTATTAAATACACAGAAAACTTTTATAAATCATTAGAAGTAAATGATTAATTGAATGTACATGATAATAAAGTTATTAGTTATTGATAAAAAAACTTCTTATGGCTAATGTTTTCAACTATTGGTAGATTATTAGCTAATAATATCCAATAATAAGGTAATATTGCCTAATCCTAAGGTAACACTATCTTATTATAACGTAAAATTACTCATTATTAAGACATTATTGAATTTTACTAGCTTTTCATTAATTATTGTAAATAGTAAATTTAAAAGTGCACAACATAATAGGTTCTTACTAAAACTTTTGAATTTCTTTGATTAATAAATAAAAGTTTTATTAACAAATATATCTACTTAGAATTTCTAGTATGCAAATATTAAAATCAAATGACTAAAGCAGTTGAGCATATTTTATAATGAAATTATTAATAAATAAAATAAAACTATTGATTTCCACAAAATATATAAATTAAAGAGAAAACACCTTAACAATTGCTTCATCTTATTAAGAAATCATCAGAAGCATTAATTACTGAATCATTATTTTAAATTTAATGTCAAGCTTTTTATTAACTATTTGCAAATTTTAAATTACATTAATTACTAACTAATAATTTCGTATGGTTAATCATATCTAAATTCACTTGTAGCTAAATTATAAATATTTTTGAAGTTGATACATTATCTGTAATTAATTCTGTAAGATTTGTCATATAAAGAATTTTATAATATACACCTACTTTGCAAATAAATAAAGAAATATGTATATTAACTAATTAGCCATTAAAATTCAAAGAAATTGAAACCTTCAAGGCCCATTTTCTTCAATTATTATGCATATGATTCCAAATTTTCTTTAGTTACAAAGTAATAATTTTCCTATGATTGACTTGATGTAAAGTGATAGTTAAATAAATAAAATAACAAATAACTATTGATTTCTACTAAATATATTAAAAAAGCACTTAACAATTGTTTTGCCTGAATGAATAGTTTGTAATCTTGAGAATTCGTGTACAGATAAAGGACGTCGATCGAAGACTGAAGACATCATACTTTATTCTTTTTCATTTATTCTCTTGTATTTTTCTCTTACAGGTATTTATTTGTATTTATAAACTATTATGTTAATATTTAAACGATGTTTGTAACAAAAAAGTTCCTCTGATACTCAAAACACTTCTAAACTGTTTTTTAAGTAAATTGATTAAAACTAAATTTAATTTTAATAATAATAATAATAATTTAATAATAGATTGGCGGATTAGGGTTGGCTATAAGGGCTGATTGTGGAGGCCACGGAGTATTAGAGGGGCTTTTTTAGTCCAAATACAACGATTAAATGTTAATCTAAAAGTCTATAAGTTTGGTGTGTTGTATTAAATACTAGAAAAGAGCGGAAGTTATTGGTAGTCGTACTGAATTAACTTTTTCGTATTTTTGTACATGTAAGAGTATTAATTTAACTCCTTTTAATATACCTACAAATACAATAATATGACAAAATCAATGTGCCACAAACAACATCTTATTCTCTGTTTTTTGTAAGTATTTATTACAACATGAACGACATATAAACTGTTATAATGATGTAATTGTATTTTAATTTGTTGTGTACTTTCTCTTTCAGTATTTTATTATATTGTAATTAAATATTAATATTGTTATCATATCGAACTTGTAAAAATATAGAGATAGATAATGCAATGTACATAAAATCATGTTAAAATGTATTGTACTTATATTTTATTGTTGTTAGTATAGATCTTGCTTATAAAATAATGTAACATCCTAATGAACTATTAATAAACTTATGGAGGTTAAAAGTTGTTTTAAAGAAAGTGAATTCAAAAATAAAAAATTGTCTTGTCAAGTTATTTATTGATCACACCTCGTAAAGGCCCAGATATTGAAAATTTGCTTAAATTTTGACCCTTTGTATCAGGAGAGCACAAGTGGCAGGAGGTATTTTTCTTATTTATTGATCAACCCTCGTATAAGCTCAAAAATTTAAATTTTGCTTAAATTCTGATAATTTGTATCAGGAGAGCATGTCGCAGGAGGTATTTTTTTAATTTACTGATCATCCCTCGTATAAGTGAAATTAAAATTTAGCTTAAATTTTGACCATTTGTATCAGGAGAGCATAAGTAGCAGGAGGTATTTTTTTGAATTTATTGATCAACCCTCGTATAAGTTCAAAAATTAAAATTTTGCTTAAATTTTGACAATTTGTATCAGGAGAGCATAAGTCGCAGGAGGTATTTTTTTAATTTATTGATCAACCCTCGTATAAGTTCAAAAATTAAAATTTTGCTTAAATTTTGACCATGTGTATCAGGAGAGCATAAGTCGCAGGAGGTATTTTTTTAATTTACTGATCAACCCTCGTATAAGTCCAAAAATTAAAATTTTGCTTAAATTTTGACCATTTGTATCAGGAGAGCATAAGTCGCAGGAGGTATTTTCGGAAAAATGAAAGTAGAATTAACAGTTTTGAAGAATCTTTTACTTATGATATGTCTATGACAGTTTTATATAATTAACGAAAACAGGTATATAATTTTAATTGATTTATTATTTAAACCAGGTATTTATATTTTACTACAGGAATATACATTTATCATCTTTATATAATAACACATATAATACAATAACGTTAAGGTCCATAAAATACCGTAAGTAATAACAATAGAAAATGTACAAATTAAGTTTCGATTATTAGATTAATATAATAGTGCAAAACAAAATACCTGAAAGAGAAAATACACAACAAATTAAAATACAATTACATCATTATAAAAGTTTATATGTTGTTCATGTTGTAATAAATGCTTAGGCTTACAAAAAAAAAAGAGAACAAGTTGTTGTTTGTGGCACTTAATTGATTTTTTCATATTATTGTATTTGTAGGTATATTAAAATGAGTTAAATTAATACTTCTACATGTACAACAATACGAAAAAGTTAATTCAGTACGACTACCAATAACTTCCGCTATTTTACTACAACACGAAAAACTTATATTAACATTTAAACGTTATATTTGGACTAAAAAAGCCCCTCTAATACTCCGTGGCCTCCACAATCACCCCTTATAGCCAACCCTTATCCGCCAATCTATTTCTAATGATTAAAATTTAATTTAGTTTTAATAATTTTACCAAAAAAACAATTTAGAAAAATTTTGAGTATCAGAGGGACTTTCTTGTTACAAATATATCGTTTAAATATTAACATAATTTATAAATACAAATAAATACTTGTAACAGAAAAATATAAGAAAACAAATGAAAAAGAATAAAGTATGATGTCTTCAGTCTTCGATCGATGTCCATTACCTGTAAGCGAATAGTGCAGTGTATTAATTAACTAAAGTACAAAGGACTAACGACAAAAACTAATAGAATTTGGTAGAAAAGATTGGACAGATTTCGCCTGTGAGAGCTGGGCAGTCGCCTATTGCTCCTATTCCAGATAACCCACACCAAACAGTCTGAAAAATGAAGCGAACGTAAGAAGAAGACCGCGTAAAGTGTATAAGACACTTCAAAGAACAACTAAAAAGCTAAGTCCAAGGCAAGTCACTCAGGGAGGCCTTTGCTTCTACGCCTTGGATGAGAAGGAACAAGCAAGATAACGAAACGTTGAATCCTGCGGATCATGTAGAGTAAATGCAAAGCGTGATAGTAAGAATTGCAGTAAGCAAAGCGAAGAGGTAAGCAAGAGAACATGCAAAATAATAAAAACAAACTAAAATGAATTCTAATAAAACAAACATGCAAAAGTAAGACTAATTCAAAAAAAAAAAACAAAGAAAAATACTTGATATTAAAAGAATTTTAACTACGGAATGGATCTTCTTTGTCTTCTCCAGCGTTGACCTGAAACAAATACGGTGGTAACAGATTAATAATGAGCAAACAACATTAATTATTTTGTGTATTCTTACCTTAAATTAATTCCAGATTATGATGTTCATGTGGCAGTAATAAAGAATCCATCCAGCTATTCAGCCAATATGTTGCAGTGTGTTGACAATTCCTCATTGCAGTGAAGTCCAAATATGGTTCGGGTTGTATGCTCCCACTTGCTGATCCTAAATTAGCTGCACAATGGTCCTAAAAACTGAAATCCATGAACAATTTCCATTCCATAAGGTCTAATTTTTACTTAGCCGCTCCTTCCCATCCATCAATCTGTAGAAACGGACAATAAAAACGCATTAATTACACTATCAAATAATCAAAAGCTGAATTACAATAAAAAACGAAAAGAAAAGTATTAAAATTGTGAAATAATGCAATGGTGACAAGGTGTGCCCCGTATTACATATAACACGACTGTCAAACGTCAATGCTGTCGATGTATAGTGGATACTATTGATACTTTCTATTATGATTTTACAATAGAAACAAGCATAGATGTACAAATCGAAAAATTAAATTGCATCGTACTTTTACTTGAAAATCTACAAAAACAAGCCTGTAAATACACAAAAACAATGTTAAAATTACGGAGAATAATTAAATCAATCATAATCAAATGCATTTTCGTTTAAATGAGACATAGTTCAAATGCTCCGCACGGTAGTTCAACTGCACTATGCTAAAAGTCAACAAATTAATGACCTAACCTATAAGAAAACATGGATAACTTCTCGTATACTATTTAAAATTTTTAAAGAGTTCGAATATTAACGGTGCAATTGCCACTCATTTAATAGATATTACACCTGAAGATCAGGT